>OY728157.1:1910574083-1920574083 GCA_963277665.1 Viscum album | reverse complement strand
TATTGTTTATCTCTAAACAACATAAACCACTCCTAACATCTTATAAAAAAGTAACTAACCTAAACATATTTTCCACGAGATAGGTTAATCATTTCCTAAATTACTATAAGTTCACCTTAAATTTGTCAATTCTTCAAAATATAAGTCAACCTTTACTCCTCAAAGAAAATATCGTAGTAATCTATTTACCTAGATCATATGAACGTCTTCCAAAATAATAATCATCTTTAAATCCCCTAATCATCCTTTTTTAAGAAGAATAGCTTCACAACATCAACATGTGGTACATAACAATAGGTTTTTTACTTAATGATATAAAACCATCTTATGTAGTGACTCAAAGTTCTTAGAAAACATTAAATATATGCTTATAGGGAACGAACTAAAATACAACATGGGATATAAAATTATTGCGAAGAAGTTGCATGTACGTTAGTCATCATGATCCATCTCAGCATAGGTCTTGTATTGTTCCCTCATCCTTGAAGATTGTTGATGCTCATCATGCCTCTCATCCCTTCCAAGAGAGCATTTCCTTGGATAATTTCCAACTTCTCCACATTTACGACATTGAAAACTATAAGGTACATTAGATCTAACCTTATCTCTATTCATCACATTATCCATTTTTTGAAGCAATAGTCTACTTTATGCCCTATCACCCCACACTTAAAACATCTCCCGGTTCCTTTGTGACATTCTATTTGGTGCCCCTTTCCACACTTTTTGAACAAATGAAATTGGGTCTTCTTTCCCTTATCAACTTTATCAGATGAACATCCTTGATATTTCGTCTTCTTCTTCCCTGATGAATTTGGGAATTCAACTAGGTACCAATTATTAATTGTGATTTTTGATAGCTGGGTTGGCATAATCACAATATGTTCAACTTGATCTCTCATCATATCTATCACATTAATAATGAAATCATCACATTTCCTATCACATTGGTTGTTGGGACATGTTCTTCTATTTCCCACCATTAACTAAGAAAAGAAAGTATAATTAGGGGCTTAAATACTTAGCCAATAATCATGAAAAAGAAACTTTAAGCATAGAAGGATAAAATTGTATAAGAAAAGTATATCCTAACTTGTGATCCCCTAGGTTCCAATCTAGGTTATCCATGATCATATATTCTTATGTGAATCTTTATTTTATTTTATCTTTGTTCCTTTAATAATAGTTCATACTAAGCTTATGAATTTACCAAAGCATATCCCCTAGGAGTGTTGTAACTAAGAGTGTAGCAAGGCCCGTTGTCGTGTACTAGTTCCCGTTCGAGTCTAGCTCAAGCGTTGTTTTTGGGTTTTACCCCTACGTACATCTGTGCCAGAGCCACCTCTACCTGCTTGTATCCAGACAAAGATGTATTTGCTTAATAAACAACTTACTCAATACTCACCAAAATACCAGGAAGATTTCCTATATTTAAACTTTTATATAGGGTTATTCCTAAAGTTTACATACCCTAATTTCCACAAATAACTAAACCATCCTTTGATACCAACTATATCATCCCACCTTTTTATAAAATAACTTTTCATTACATTTTACAAAACCAAGGATCTTTAAGGTTTAGTGTCTTGGAAACCAGGAACTTAAAACATGAAAACATAAAGCATTATTATTAAACACTTAAAAGGCTTCTCCTTATTTTCATCCTAGGTTTATTACTGCATCTCATAACCTAGGGACATACATCAAATGAAAGGGTGAGCAGAAGGCCCGGTAAGGGAAACAAGGGGAAACATTTAACATGTGAACTTTAGATACTTCAATAAAGTCATGATAAATAGCTTTAAGGAATGAGAAAGAGATCATGAGGCATATCATAATGGAAAGAACATGATTCATAACTTTAATATGTGTCTACAAAATTTAACTTAGACAATCATGAACATATCACTAAGTTCCATCCCCAAGGTGTCATTTGAAATTACCAAGGTTGTTTACCAAGGTATCGTTAAAATTGTAATCTCTATTGGTTACATCATTACCCAATGCATTGGAGGTCTATCAGGGCTCAAACTTAAATTTTTATTTATAATAATGTGAGCCACATATATCATCATCAAACATTTCATAAATAACCCATATAGAAAAAATAAATGTTTTTCATTTCATAATCATATCGTTATAAAAACTGCTTTAAAGACATGATCTTTATGTCATTTTAAACCCATAGAAAAAGGAAAGCAAGTTTCATGTATGTAAGTCCCAGAATTAAAATAGAAAATTTTGATATATATGTGAATACCCATATAGAATAATGAGATTTGAGTATTAACTTAATAAAATAAAAGAATTTGAGAAAAAGAGAGAGACATTTTGAGACGAAAATTCTGCAGTATAACGGTTATGTTACAGGGTTTTAGAAAACATTGAAAAGAGAGGGGAAATGAGTAACCCACTCATAAATGATCCATAACACAGTAGGGGGACAGAATATAAATGATACAAGAACATGGTAATGAAATTTTAAAGACATACCATATGAAATGGAAAACATGGAAGGAAGACAAAAATAAGATTTCTCTTATGAAAATTCAGCAGCCTAACGGTGTCACTTAAAACATCAAAAAAATGAATTGATGAGATAAAATAGGGTATTTAATCATATGAACATAAAATATAAGTATGATAGATATATATATATATCATACCCCAATATAATATAAAGGAACATGAAAGACTTGACATGAAAATAGATCTTGAAAACGAGAAGGGTGAAAGAATCCCTTAAAAATTCGGCAGCCTAACGGCTCCACTTAAACATTATTAAAATGAATTGATGAGAGAAAGAGGGGGTATATCATCATATTAAAATTAAAATTAAGTAGGATTAATATAAAATAATATCCTCCAACATAAGAACATGGATCATAAAAGAAATGACATAAAAGAGAGTACTTGGAAAGAAAGATAGAGGTAGGATCCCTTACCTTGAAGAGTAACTTCAAAATCATGAAGTTTGGGACCTTGGGAGGATTGAGGTCACCTTTGGAGGACTCCTCGGAAGGTAAGGAGACCAGAACTTTGTTGATAAGGATTTTGGAATCAAAAGGATGAGATAATGGCTTGGTATTAATAGGGGAAGTGAGGTGACAAGACATTAATGGCCAAGGGACACCTCATTGGTGGTATTGGCAAAACCATGGGCTTTCTCATGGTATTTTCCCATGGTATTGGTCACTTGGGACACCTCATACCTGATATTACTATTCATAAGTCGACCATATTGATTACATACTTAATACATCATTTAATGATGTCATTAAACACCCGTAACTTAAACACTGTATTTTCACTATTCACTAAAAATTCAACTTTCTCAAAAAAATCCCAAAATTTCACCTTAACCAAATATAGATGTTCTGATTTCAAAAATGAACTCCATTTTATAAAAATATTTTTGAAAATATTTTTAATTTAATTTTTAAATAAATACACTATTCACCAAAAATTCATTTTTTTTTTCAGAAAAATCTCTAAAAATTACCTTAACATAATATCGATGCTTTGAGTTCAAAAATGAAATCAATTTTATAAAAAAAAATTCTAAATATTTTTAATTTAATTTTTAATTAAAAAACACTATTCACCCGAAAGAAACGGATACTTAACTAATAATTTCTGAAACAGTTATTTGCCTATTTTATTGAATCACATTACTTAATCAAGGTGCCTAGATTATATTAATACTTTCTTTAAGTGAGATTACTAATCCATTTTGTCACATTACTAATCCTAAGCATAAAATCACTATTCATAATTTACTATTCATCAAAAATCAAGTTGATCTTATTAGACTCTAAATTTCTTACTGAGTATAATTGTAGAAGACCATTTTTTGAAAATCATTACACATAATTAATTATTTAAGGTTTACATAAATATTTTCAAATATCCTTTTTCTAGAATTCATCAAAAATATGCATACTATATTTATCCGGACATTTGAAAATTCACAAAATTCATCATAAGAAGAAATCACAATTTTTATATAAATCAAAGGATTACACAAGGTAGTTACAGTCTCCATACATAGCCCCTTATAACACCAGCATAAGACCTAAGTGTAAGGTGTGCTAAGGTGAGATAATCTGAGGGCGGATCGGCCAACATCGCATGAGTAGTAATTTCTATCAGTTTGAACTTCTCGCGAAGGTGATTCTGTTCTAGCTTCACATGATGATGTTCGACTTGGGTTTGGTCCAGGTCAAAGCCCAGTGGTGCTACCTCCTTCCCAAGTTTGGTTAGATGGGCTTCGATTGGCCCGATTCTATTGGATGAGGCCATCAAATCTTCTTTCTATATTAATTAACCAAGATCAATTGTATTTACAGATAATAATCATAACATTTAGTTTCCAAAGGTCATACTGACTAACGTTCATATAACAGTCGAAACCCAATGGTCTTATTTTAATTATACTCATGTTATCAAATGAACCAATTTTATTGAGTATAAAAATAAAATAACACACAAAGTTTAGGAAACAAAATTTATTCAAAATTTCAGGTTGTTACATTATTCCTATGTTCAAGGATGTATGTTATGTTATGATGTTGTGGGTGTTTAGGGAAAGATGTGTATTTGTTGAAAGTGTTTTAGGTGTAATAAAATCCTTGTGAGGTATCTCAAGGGACGATTGTTTAGACCCTTACCCTCTTTTCTTCTGGGGTGGTTTTTAATTCTCGAGGGCAAGAATAGTTTGAGAGGTATTTGATATAATGCACTATACTTTACAGTCCAATACATTGTGATAAATCTAGTGTTTGAGGTGTTAGGGGGTAGTTCAAGGTGTTTTGGGGACATTCAAGTCATTCCAATAGTGACTCATTTCAAGAGTTTTCTAAACTTTTATTTTTGTAATGGTATCTCATTATCATAGTAGCTCATTCTCGAAGTATCCCATTCTAAAGGTAGATCATTATGGAGGTAGCTCATTCTGGTGGCAGCTAGTTCTTTCGGTACCTCATTCTAGCGGTAGCTCACCCTAGCGGTAACTCATCTTGGTGGTGAATCGCTGACATTGACTCCTCTGGCCATGACTCACTGACCATGACTCATCCGGCAGTGACTCTCTAGTGGTGAATTGTCTGGAGTTGAATCATGATGACTCATTTTTCAGTGGATGTGACTCGTTTCAACAATTTTCCAAATTTATATAATTTTCCAAAAATTTCTAGTTTTTCCTTTTTGATGTCCCTTTTGACATAAAATGAGTTAAATAATATATTTAAGTGGGGATGAATCTATTTTAAGGTCTATAAATCATATCTTTGATTTTTATAAATATCCATAGAATTTTAATTGGTCAAACCATGTGGTTTAATGTGATCCACCTTAATAATAATTCTAAGCCATTTCAAATATCATAAGTTTTAGATCTTATCCTTCAAAGCTAGATACCTTCCTATAGTCCATTCCTTCTATTTTCTATTGATACCAGACATTCCTAGAACTTTTCTTCTCCTCATAGTATCCTTGAAGCCAATTTTTAGGAGTTGGTTTGAGTTTTTCTATATGTTTTCCTACTGCATACTCACCCCTGTCTTGGTGTAAAAAGTTAGAAAAAAGGATTATTTCTTCCAAGTAGGTTTTCCCTCATCCCTATTATTTGTGTATCATGGGGGGTGGGTGTAAGAATGTATCCTTTGTGGATATAGAATAATACCGACTTAGTAAAGATAATAAAATTAGTTTAAGATCAATATGTGGGGCTATGAAAAGTGATATCTTATGCTTTGTTACTTGTTGATATTGTGATTGTATGGGAAATATGCCTACTAAAAATCATGAATGTTGGGGGTCCTTGGTTGTAAAAAAATGTTTATGAATACATGTTAGTTTTCTTCTGGTTAAACAAATGCATGGAATCTGTTAACCAAGTATATTCAGATAAAATAAATGGATGCCCCAAGATTATATGGTTTGTGTGATATCACCCTAAATTAAGTGGAGTTGAATTAGGGATTCCCTACTAAATCTGGAAGCATGTCTTGATTTTTTATGTGTTGTAAATAGTTTTTGGACATGATTGTGTGCAGTGGGTTGGGTTAGGTAATATGGTGAAGGGAATATGACAGTGTTGTGATATGTGGGGGAAGTGGATGAGATTTTTTATGCAGTGGCGTTGTGATTGTTGTAATGGTACATATGGTTGTATAGTGGGGCTACAATGTGTATGGTTATACAGTGAGGATACATGATGGTTATGGCATGGTTTTGCAACAAGCCTACAAAAGGGGATATGTTTGTGAATTGGTGATGATATGGGATTATTGGAAAGAAAGTAATGGGTTATTGTGTTGTATTGCTTTTTGTTTGTTGGTTATTGTACTTTGTGAATTAATTCTAGTTCCTGAGGAAGTATAGAACTAAAATGGTATATCTATTCTTGGGAGAAATCTGGAAAAATTGTATATTTAAATGGGATGTGAAATGTGAACATCTAAAGAACGAATGATAACACGATAGAGTTTAATGAACAAATGCATTTTTAATATGGGATTATTCAATATTTTTGTGAAACATATTAAGTGGATAAATGTGGACCAAAAGTGTAATGTGAATTGTGGTTTATGTTCTTCTTGTATGATGTAGTGCTTATGATATTTGGTTGGTTCTATTAAATATACTCAATTATTAATGGAATTAATACTATATGTTAATAACTTCAAATGGATATGTTTACTAAATAAATTGTTGAGGGGTTGTATTGTTTCAATTGTTAATGTTTATTTATAAACAAACTAGTTTGGAACATGAAAGTGGTATTGTGACTTATTGTTTGGTGTTGTGAATCTAGAGTTGGTAGCAAAGGTGGTGGCTTGTGAGTTGGTTGTTTTTTTTGAAAACCCATAGGTTGGGCTGAGTGTTTGGTATTTATATACATATATATATACACACAAACATATTTCCTTTGTGATTTCTATACATAGCCCACCCTAGTTGAGCACTATGTGCTGAGAACCTCCATTTTCATGGGGGAGGGTGTCTTTTCCCAACATGCCACTAGGAGGATGGATGTCCGGTTATTGGATCTTCCCTGCTCCACCTTCTTAGAATTGGTAGCCCAATAATCTTTGAGCAGGTTGTGGTGTTGTTGTGGGTCCCATGTGTTTACGAGTGAGGTGTTCTTTCCCAGTTGTCTATGGGTTTAGATGTGGTGTGATTTCCTAGGTGTCTTTGGGATGAGGTATTTTTTTGGCCCAGGTGCTTACAAGAGGGATGATGTATGGTTGTGGCCCAGGTGTCTACGGGTGGGATGTGGTATGGTTGTGGCCCAGGTGTCTATGGGCAGGATGTGGTGAGATTCATTTTCCCAGGTTATGGGACTAGCTCTGAGGCCTAGGTGTGTGTGGGCGGGTTGTGACATGAGGATTGTGGAAGAGTGTGTAAGATCCAAGACATTTTCTGTTAGGGTATGATCAGTTAACTAGTGGTAAGTGGTGCTGGGTACCAAAATCATCGATGTTCTTACTATATTACTTTATTTGACTTGTGTTATTTTGTGATCATGCCTTGGTGAGGTTGGTATGGATAATATTCCTTATTAGGGGATCTTGGTTTCTGTTGTTTTATCACCGGGGTATTAGTATGCTTCTACCACTTTTTAACAAGAGACCTTAGTTTTTCCTATAGAGTTTACTCGTATGCTCTCCCTATGTATATTAAACTATTTTCACGTTTCCAGAAAGATTATATGGACCATACTGGACCTTACTAGCTCAGACCTTTAGAGCTGTTGTTGCATCACTACCTTAGCTTTTATTTATTTTGTTCTTTCATTTGAAGACTTTTATATGTATTAGGTTTGATTTATAAATGCATTGTGGGATGGTTTGGATTCATTTTCTGAATGTCATGGATTTTTTTACATTTGATTCATCTTATATCTCTCTCTTGTTTTCTTATAAAATGTATTACCTCCCATATTGTGAGATATTTGTACCCTAGGTGCTAGTCACCAACCCAGGGCCTACTAGAGGCGGGACATGGGGTTCATTATCTCACTTTCTTCAATGCCAGCCTAGTAGGGGTATCCTTAGTGGTAAGGGTCATGACACTTACCAACCTCTATAATAAGATCATCAACTTTTCCTATGGGATGAGTAAAATAGTGGTCAGCTAATTATAAGACCACATTGGTATGTTTCAATTATCCTAAACCCTACTGTTGAAATAGTGAGAAAGGACTAAGATTAATTCTTGTAATAAGGTCACAAAGACAATTAAATTGACCACTATCTCCCAAGGTTAAGGGAATGACAAGCCTCCCTATATCTTAAATCTTTGGGGGGATTTTTTTTGAAGAACAACACTATACTCTTCAGTGAGGTTGTAAGTAGCGAACACTTCAAAAATTTTCTTATTTGTAACAATTTTCTTAAGATATTTCAAATAATATGTTATCTGAATTAAAGCTTGGATAAAGGGAATATTCACATGGAGATTGTTTAAAATCCCAATGAATTGAATCAAATCAAGTTTCTTATTCTTGGATTTTAATATTTGAGGGAAAGGGATATATGGAAAAAAATTCCTAATAAAAGAAGTCATTTACCTTAATTATTTAACAATATTTTATTTCCCTTTATTCTTTCTCATTTTAGTGTCTTTTTATTCAATATTTTTAGGTGAAATGACTTGATTTTCCAGAGTTATAATAGTGCTATACACTTTAACAGATTCAGTTTTTCCCAGGTTTTTGTGTTCATAATATTTCATATTTTTAATTTGAACTTCCCTTGGGTAATGTATAACTCCCTCTTTAGTTTCTAAACCACTCCTTGTGACCAAAACCACGATACTCTCTCTGGGATTCATTTATGTTTGACTTGAAAGCTTCACTTTTCTCTATCACCTAACTCTCTATCTATTTGATTGAATTGAGTTTGAAGTTGGAAATTTTAGTTTTATGTCTATCATCTTGAGAGTCCATCATACTCATCATTTTATCCATTTTATAAATAAATTGTTTCTAAAAAATCCCTTGAAAATTAGAATATTCATCCCTTTTTGGGTTTTGAAATTGCGGTTTGGGTTGTTGAGTAAAACCAAGTGGTTGTTTTCTTATTATACCTTGGTATTTCCATGAATGGTTAGAATAATTTATATAACCAGAGTTATAATTTTTATAAAATGGGTCAACCCTATCTTAAAATCTATTATCATAACTTTCAAAATTATTCTCTTCTTGTGTTTGTGCAGGCATGCCAAAGTTAGGACATAAATTCTCAGTGTTGCTGAAAATCCTACATTGAGAACATTTCTATCTATGTTATTGGTTTTGATTTTTATAGACCACCATATTTAAACTTTGTTTTACATTATGGTTCATTATGGATTGAAGTTTTTCTTTAATTTTAGCTAGTTGAGAGTGAATTTCCATACTATAATCGTTGTTGTTTCCTCCTTGATTCTATCTTCTCCTTAAATAAATTAATTGTGTTGAGAATTCAAAGAAATATTTCCGAACATTTTCCTCAACCCATCATTAATTTTTTTATTATAATTCCCCCCAGTATATTGGTCAATAATATTCTAACTAGAAGAATAAAAATCATAATAGAATGTATCCATGAGGAGATGATATGGAATCAGGTGATGAGGACACTACCAAAGAATACCCCTTAATCAATCCCAAACCTCATGAAAGACTTCAAAATTTTCTTGATAAAATCTTGTAATTTTTTTCCTAGCTTTCCTTTAAGTCTTTTTGGATAAAAATTCATGACAAACAAATCTTATATTTTCTCCCAGCTTTTGAAAATATTTTCATATAACCTAAAAAAATTCTTTTCCTTCCATTTAAGGTGAAAGGGAAATAACCTCATATTAAGGTTTTTCTCATTGAGTCCTTAAAAGGAAAACAAATTCATAGTATTATAAAATTTCCCATTAAAGGATAATGAGTCTTCATTAGATAAACCATTGAACGCAGGAAGAAACGATATATGAAACTGTTTGAGTTCATAATTTTGGGACATATATGTCAATCTAATGAAGATGGATTTCTAGACACCTGAGGAAGTTGAAACTACCCCATCCTAGTCCTCACAAAGTTTTCTTAGATGATTGCATTTTCACAATTTTGTTCATTTTCATCATTATTTCTTTCCCACATATTTTCCATTTTAGTTTTGTTTTATTTTCTTAAAACTCTTAGATGCATTTCAATTTTAGAAGTAATCAGTTTGAGTTTTTGAGAATAAGAACTTGTGTACATGCACAATATATTTTTTCCATAAGAGAAATTGTTTTTTAACAAAGACTTTTTTATTTAACAAGTTTTTGTATTTTACTTTTTGTTTTTAGATTTCTTTTTTGGGATGTGTTAATCCCTCATGAGAAAAAACACCAAAAAATTGATGGGTAAGTCATTTATCACTAAATATTTAAACCTAAAAACTAGTATATAATAATAATAAGGATATAGGATCCATAGGGAAGTCAAATTTAATGTGTCATCCAAGAAAAATAAATGAAAAAAATAAAATAAAATACACAGAAAGTAATTAAAAAGAAATGAAGATTTTTAATAGAAACAAACATGAGAGAAGTATGATTTGAGAATTATGAAGTGAAAGATATGAAAAAAAATTAAAAATAGGTAAAATGAATCAAGATTAAAAATAAAGGGGAAATTAAACTACTTAATTTAAAAAATATCTCATCATTCATAGAAAATTAATTGCATTCGCTTCAACATAAATGATTAGGTCAATCTTCTTCACCAAGAGATTAACCAGTAGAATGGAAGTTATTGTAGCTTACCACCAATAATAAACATTAAACCAATAAATGTTTTATATAATCTATGATCAAAATAATCTCACTGAATATTTTGTCATTTTTTAAATAAAAACAATTGCAAAAGTGGAGATAGTTTCTATCACCAGAATCGAACTCACCATTAGATTATGGTGTATCAAAATAGTAAAGTGAAGAACAAGAAGAAAGAACTATGTAATTTTATTCCCAAAGATGATTTTTTTTCAGCCAACAATCATTATGAAATCAAGTCTTTGAAAGTTACAATTCAAGAACAATAAAGATAAAAGAGGAATATAAATATTCCCTCAATCTTTCTCTCTATATTGAGCATTCTCTGCTTACCGCACCTACTTTTTTATCAGCTCCATAAGTCCAAATGCTCTCATCTCCAGAAAATGTTTCTGAAATAATGATAGATTATTCATTTTTTATTTCATTATTTGATCACTACATTAAATTTTTAGGGCCATTTTCTGGTATTCATTACCACTGTACATATTTCATTTTCCAAATTAAATGAAAGTAAAAAATGAAAGTTCACCAATTGACCTGAAACTCTAACAAGCAGGTGTGACAGGCACCAAAAAAATTCTTGATTCTTGTTAAACTATTCAAGCCAAGAAAAAACAAACAAAAATCCTGTATGGTGAATTTTTTTCAAACATGTAATGGTTATTTGTGTCCAACACCAAAGCCATAAGTAAGAATAAGATCAAGAACCCTTGATTCATGCTTGATTGATCCTCAAATCAAGAATCAAGAATCATCTTCATGGTCCCCGGGATTTTTCATCGATGGTGATTGTACAACTACCTCCCCCTATGAATCCTCACCTATGGTTAAAAATGAATACATCTTCTTCTTTGGTGTCATGTAATTGAGAAAATCACTCATGGAAACTCAGAACAACACCCCTTTGGACTAATTCCAGTAATAAAGAAAAAAAATCAGATTTTTCATTGGAAGATCAACCCTCAGAACTCACCAGTTCATAAAATCATCAAAGCATGGATAAAATTCAAAACTAACCTTCAATCAAGTCATAGCCCGACCGATTCTCAGTGTTAAGTCGCATCATCATCTTTTTTGAAGCTTATACTTTTCCAGATGCCTTGGTAGGTGTCTAGTACATCAACTCTACCCACCATGATAGGTTAAAACCATGGGAGAAGTCCGTGGTGGGTGGGGGATTGGTGGGAGAGTTGTTTCAAATTTGAAACCTCCCACTATGGCTATTTATGGAGGCCAATGGAGATTCTATCATAGAGATCCATGCTAGAGATCAGTTCAAGCCAAGAGAGGTCCATCCTTGAGAGAGACTTGAGAGGTCCATGTTTGTGAAAGAAGGGGAGGTGTGGGAGGGGCTATTGTAATCCTTTGTTCTTGTGAAATAAAGTCATGTTTTCCCTCCATTCATCTCTCTTAGTGGTCAGTGAACCACAATAAGTGGTATCAGAGGAGGTACTAGTGAAACGACGACAGGAAGTGGAAATTTTATGGTGATCGGAAAACTCAAGTTGCCTAGAATTGTGTTTTGAAGCCATATTCTGAAATCCTATGTCGAGATGATTCCAACGACGCAAACAACAGAGCTAAAATGAGCTTCCTAGTATGGGTCAATGTTTGTTCAATATTTGAGTGCTACAATACCCCCTTGCCAGAGAAGAAGGTACTGTTCTAGAACCAGAAACTTTTCCATCATGTTTTTAGCAGGTGCTCCAGCATTCCAGGTCATCGACAACTCATCTCCAATTCATCGGATGATCTCAACCGTTGATACTATTTCGATCATATCTTGATCAATCTGTATCCATTCTTGATGATCCAAGAGTCTATTCCACCATTTTTTACCATTCTAGACGAAAATGTGAGCTCCATTTTTCTATAATCTGCATCGAATTTTTTATAATTGAAATTCCATGGAGGGACTATCCACAGGAGGTGGTTGAGGGGCCGGAAATGGATGCCAAAGCAAAATCAAGTCTATAGGTGGCAGAAGACCGTCATAAAAACGCTATCATTATGGCATGATGGGTCACATGAAAAACAATTTTTGATGGTTTCTACAAGAAAATGGTCAAAGTAGAAACCAAAAAATAATAAATGGAGACATGCACATGACAGTATCTGGTGAAATCACGCTTTTCTCCAATGATTAATAAGAAACATGTTGTCAGACATCTGGCCAAGACACATAATGGGTGGTTGATACTGCAGCATAGTACCATGTCACTCCACATCATGATTATTTCTTGACTTATCAAGATGGTGACTTTGGTGCTATCAAAATGGGGAATACTAGTTTAGCGAAGATTGTTAGCATGGGTGATATCCAAGTCAAGAAGAAAATTGGATACACAATCACCCAGAAGGATGTTTGGCATGTTCCAAGTCTTCGGCTAAACCTGTTATCAGGTATAGCCTTTGATCGACAAGGATATAACAACATATTCAACAATGGAGCATGGAAGATGAAAAAAGGATCCATCATCATCTCCTAAGGACACATATGTGGTAAAATTTTACAAAACTCATGTGAAGATATGTGCAGACAACCTCAACATGGTGGAAGGATAAAAGTCATCCAATATCCTTCATAGAAGGCTCGTCTACAAGAGTGAAAAAGGGTTATCTAACCTAACGAAGAATAAGTACATATATATTGATAAGGATACATCAATTTATCATTGTAAATACTATTTGTATGGGAAGAATCATAGATTCTCATTCAATAATGCTTCACCATAGAGATCAGAGTTGCTGGATCTTGTGCACTATGATGTATGCGGACCCATGGAGGTGGATTCACTTGGAGGTAACAAATATTTTTTTATCATTTATTGATGATGTATCTCGAAGGGTGTGGACGTTCTTCTTGATTAAAAAGGACCAAGTAATAGAATACTTCAAGATGTTCCATGCCATGGTGAAGTGTGAAACTAGAAGAATGATAAAGTTTCTTCATTCAAACAATGGAGGAGAGTACACATCCAGAGAATTTGATTCATATTGCAGGAGTCAGGTAAATCGACATGAGAGGATAGTCCCTTGCAACCCAAAACACAACGAAGTTGAAAAAAGGATGAATAAAACCATACTGGAGAAGGTCATAAGAATGATGAGTTTGGCTAAGCTCCCTAAGAAATTTTGTGGAGAAGATATTCAAGTTTCATGCTACCTCATCAACATATCACCATCGGCCCTGCTAAATTTTGAGATTCCATATAAAATATGGTCTTGTAAGCATCCCTCTTACTCACATTTAAAAGTATTTGGATGTTTGTCATTTTCACATGTATCTAATAATCCCAGGAATAATATAGACGAGAGATATACTCCATGCATCTTCATAAGCTATAGAGATTAGGAGTTTTGATACAAGATTTGGGACCTAAAGGAGAAGAAGGTTATTAGAATCAAAGATGTCGTGTTCCATGAGAACCAGACGATTGAGGACATTCAAAATCCTAGAATTTCTAGAAGGGAAAGTGTTGGGGACCCAATTCATGATCCAACACCTATACTAGCACCACCTATCATTGAAGAGGAGAAGCTGCAATAAGACTCATCGGTTGTGGACCAGGAGGTAGTGGAGGAGGATATTGAGTAGGGGGATACTCAATTCTCTCCACAAGAAGTTGCAGAACCATCACCGGAGCATGTTGATGTTGTGCCTCTTAAACCTAACATTTCACATGTTCAAAGATCTTCATGAGGAAGGATTCTGTCAACAAAATATTATGATTTAGAGTACCAATTTCTGACAGATGAGGGGGAGCCTGAAAGATATCAAGAATCATATAAACATTTTTTATTGTTGGATACGCAAAGTGATGGATCGAAAACTATTGTGACTTGTGAATATCCACACAAAGGAGAACCTGGTGGATATGCTAACAAAGGTGGTTTCTCATGAAAAGATAAACCATTACATATGATCCAGTGGATTGCATCTGAAGGGGGAGAATTTTTGGAGCTTTTACTTGTCTAGCTACCTTGGTAGGTGGATAGTGCATCAATTCCACCCACCATGGTAGGTGGAAGCCATGGGATAAGTCCATGGTGGGTGGGGGGATTGGGGGGAGAGTTGTGTCAAATTTGACACCTCCCACCATGGCTCTTTATGGAGGCCAAGGGAGCTTCCATCACATAGATCCAATACAGAGATCAGTTAGAGCCAAGAGAGCTCCATAATTTAGAGAGCCTTGAGAACTCCATGTTTGTGAAAGAAAGGGAGGTGTGTAAGGGGTTATTGTAATCCTTTGTTCTTGTGAAATAAAGATTTATTTACCCTCTATTCATATCTCTTAGTGGTCAGTGAACCACAACAATATTTATGGTTTGGTTCATCACCCTCAGTTGTCACATGAAGCTATAACCTCATTACTTTCAACTACAATGTGAATGGTGAAATCATGATCTCTTATTGTGGAATCTTCATTGGCATCATCAATCTGTCGACTCCAGATCTCAATACTCAGAATCGACTAGCGTTTCCTTTCTTTATCTTCTTCTCAGCCGGCTTAGGATATTTTTAATTTCCTTCACGGTATGTGAGTTCATCTAGTGTTTTTTTCATTGTTAGTGAAGAAAAGTGGTAAAAAATTTGTCATTTCTGATCCTGACTTAGATATTGGTTCATCTAAAACCAATGGATCAAAGTCCAGTGGAATCATCCTCATCATCAGTTAAATCCATTACTGATATCTTTTTTGACACCCTTATCCTATATCATCTTTGTTCTGGGCTACTTTGAATCACCAACTACGGAAATAAGGCTCAGGATGGCTGTTCCAAGCTCTTCCCTCATTTGGCTTCATCCATGTTTAAGATCAGGTCAGTTCAAACAACCACCCATAATTTAGGTTTCTAATAATCAATAATAACATCGTATAAAAATAATTATCCAATCAGATATTTATCTTACATATTCTAGTGAAAATTATCTTATGATATCATTCTCATGAAAATTTATCTTCCATTGCGTGCCTTAATTATCCAATGTTAGAAATAGAGTTCTCTAACACAGTAATATTTTTTGTTACTTACTATGAAAACATAAGAATTTATCTTACTCCCTACACACTACAGATGAAATAAACTAAAATAAACCAATGAAAGATTAAAATAAATTCACAATAACTTTTTAAAATATTTAAACAATACCAAATTAAATACTAAAAACAAATCAAATAAAATAACATATTGAATAATTAATAAAAACTAAGTACACATAAGATAAAATAAAATATAACTCAATGAATTAAATAAAAAAAATACACCATTTAATCAGTTAAAAATTAAAACAACATTATTAATTAATACAAATTATAAAAAATTGATGATCAAAACAATAACTCATGCATTATTATTATTATAAAAATCATTAATTTATTAATTCCAATAAAAATTAGCTATAAAGTTATTATATTACTAAATTAAAGTCATTTTAGAAATAAATACATATTAAAAATGAAAAACATGATGTGAAAAAATGTAATTAATAAAAATCACATCAATTACACAACCCAAGAATTATTTATACACACCATTATAGATAAAAAAATCCTTCCCCAATAGTGGGTAATGTAAGAATAGGTGTAGTGATTAATCTATTATTTAACACTATAATGCTCTCCTTTTAGATATCTCTTTTCCAGGGGTGCTACAAGGAAACTATAGATCTCGGTCAAATATATCGGTCCTGGACAGCCTTCAATTTCCTTTTTCTTTGAAGGATATACTAATAACCTTTTTATGGTTATAACATACCCCAATAATGTCACATGAACCATACAAAACTTGAATTTATTGTACTTTTTATATAAAATTTCGTTTCATAAGTTATTCAGTAAAGTATTCAAATACTCCTCATGTTTCTCCTTACTTTTGGAGTAAATAAGAATATCATCTATAAAGAATGACACAAATTTTTCAAGGTGATCCCTAAAGACTCTATTCATCAAGTACATAAATATAGTTGGAGAATTAGTGTGTCCAAATGGAATCACTATAAAATCATAATGCCCATACCACATATGAAAAGCAATCTTGGGGATTGTGACACTCCTCGTGTCACAATGTTGTTTATTTTGTATTATTTTATCTAATTTTGAGAGGTTTTATAAAGAAATTGGATTAACATACATGGATATTATATATTTTAAACTATTATTCATTACATTACATAAACATATGCCTGAGGACCATAATAGTTAATTTCCTTTGGAAACTCAGAAAATAATCTTATAGTATGGTGAAGAATCTTAAATGTTTACCACAAAGATCTTCCCCTTTAGTAATCCTACTTCAAACATTTCTTCATAAATTGGGTAAAGGAAACATAAGAAATGATGAGATCAGATGATAATTAAGGGTAAATAAAGGAGATATGTAGATATAACATGAACATAAGTGTATGATAAAATGTGAATAAAATTATAAAACCATACCATGCATATCAAAGATCGTAATCAAGAGTCATGGAATAAAGATTTGAAGTTCATAAGACTTGAACGATAAGATAATAAAAGAATATGATCCATGATAGAATATCATTGACATAATACATAGATTTGTGGCATACAAATAATATTATAATATTGAGAACATATATAAATATAAATTGGTTCACTCATTAAGTTAAGGACATGAAATTAGGTTCTCACCTAAATTTATTTACATACAACCAGGTCCAAGAATATCATTATGGAAAAGATGGAAAGGTCCATGAATAATATTGTGAACATGTAATTGAGTTCAAGCATAACATTGTGAACATTAAATCAGGTTCATGCATAACATTTTGAACATTTAATAAAGTTTAGGCATCACATTGTGAACATGTAATAGGGTTCACACATCACATTGTGAAAATGTAATCAGGTTTACACATACCATTGCTAACACGTAATACGGTTCACACATAAAATTTTGAACATATAATCAGGTTCACGCCTAACATTATGAACATGTAATCAGGTTCAAACATAACATATATACTAATTAGTTATCCATCATTACCCAATGTGTTGGAGGGATATATAGGTCCCATCCGTCACATCATGAAATCATGCATATGTATGCCACAAGATCATAAACATTAATCATATAATAAACCATGAAATGAAATGGGTATCATAAAAATTTAATCACATCTTATCTTATGGAAAATAGATTTGTTTTATAATCATTTCTTCATAGCAAAACCCATGAAATGAAGTGGGGTTCACAAGCAATTTATCATGGTATACCTCATGGTAGAAAAAATGGTTTCATAAATAAATTATAATAATAAAAATAAAAAATTAAAATAAAGAAAAATAATTGTGTTCTTGGATCATATAACTTGTAAATCATAAATTATATCGAAGGATGAAATCTTAGATGGATAAGGTTTTTGAAATATCACTTCTAGCATTTCTTAAGTAAAATAATATTTTTTTGAAAATCACATTTTAAGAAATAAAACATTTTCAAAACAATTTTATTTGACAACCAAATTGAAAACTTATAAAGTAATATTTAAAAATATTTTAAAACATTTCTTCAGGAAAATATTCTTCCTTCTTTGAAAAAATGATTTTCAAACTTAATTTTTTTTGAAAACATGTTTCTTTGAAAATAACCTTGAAAACATATAAATAAATATTTGAAAACCATTTTAACACATTTTAAAACATAATTTTTATTAAATCCTTTTAGTTAAATATTAGATTAAAATATCATTTAAAAATATTTTTGAATTTTTTTTTTAGAAAACATGGTTTTTAAATAAAACAAATTTTCGACTCAAGAGAGAAATAAGGTCATATTTTCTTAAAAACACATTCTTAATTATATTAAGTGACAAAGAGTTAAAAAATGGTAAAATTAATTGAATATATCATTAATAAATATAGGATAATAAAATTAATGGAAATTATTGAGATATGGATCATAATATTTTATCAATGTAAATATAATCATAAAAATACTGATAAATGATGAGATTGTAACAATAAAATCTTACCACTTTGGTAAAATTGAATAATAAACACCATATAGGAATGAAATAAAATAAAAATTAAAATATCATGAGGATGAAAAAATTCAATATATTCCATGTAAAAGGGGTTGTATATATATCTAGTGAAATAATATAGGTTCATAACACAACGTACGTCTCAAAGAAAGAAAATTGAGATAAAAACCCCCGTTACCGCTTTGGTAACATTTTGACCGTAAACCCCTTGAAATATAGATAATAAAATGGATATATAAATATAGATACATTTTATTAGAATCATAATAAAATAAATTAATGGAAATTACATACACCACATATAATAAATAGGTGGTGAATATAACATGTGTCTCACAATAGTAAAAAGTGAGATAGAAACCCCTTACCTTAAGTCTTGACTTCCTTCATACATCTTAAAGCCTCCTATATAATAAATATAAGTTTATTATAAATATATTATAGAACCATATTAATTTATATCATACAATATATGATTTTATTATGACCTTTTATTACCTTTTTATTAATAATCCCATGTTAAATTTACATTTCGAGTAATAACCGATTTGTTTTTCGTATATGTTTTCATTTGTTATATTTATTGTACTCATAATTTAATAACGATTTATTAATATAAATATTATAAATATGATATAAATGTCATAAATATTCATTATATATGTAAAAAAATATAGAAAATATAGAAATAAGAAATGAAATACAATGTTCATGAAGACGGTAGGTTGTATGTACACATGAACACTGTTTCTGTTTTCTTGTCGTATTGAAAGAAAAAAGAGAAAATGATATATATATAAATTATAATTAAATTATAAATATTATTTCATATATATCACATATTTTTTTAAATAATTCTTTAATATATTCCATGTAAAGTGTGAACGAATCACATCGCTTCGTGAGGTGGTAGTTTTCTATACACACGAATACCGTTATCATATTCCCCAAAAATGGAAAGCATAAATATATGTCATATATAATAATTAAATAAGTATAAATACATAATAAATAGCATATATATCATATATAAATAGCATTTCTTTCATTATTTCAAACCATGAGAGGTGGTAATGGAAGAACGAATGACATCAGTTTGCGAGGCAGTTGTCCACCATACACATGAATGATGATTTCATATCTCATTTTATGGAAGTGTGTGATGTTTTAGGTTGTAACCTTAACATAAAAAAATATCAGTATATTTAATATACTTGTGTAATTATTTAATCATGATATAATATAAATTGATAGAGGTGGAGAAGTAAATAAAAAGAAAATGCCTTTAGTAAAACATTACCTCTTCTTTAGGTATCCTCCTTAGGTTTGCAGTAAAAACTTAAAAGTTTTGACTTCATCCCCATATAAGTCATCTAATATGTGATAAATGAAGTTTTAAGTTGATTTTTTAAGGTTTTTTATGATCCAAATGTCTTTAGATGTGTGAATAAGTGAGGGGGGCGAGTTCCCTTTTATAGTAGAGGAGTGATATTATTATAAATACCAAAAGGTAAAAACTGTTGGGAGGTCTAAATAAAATCATATTAATAAAATAATGAACTATTTTAGATAAAATAGGGTATATTGTTAAAATATTTTAATAAAATGGGGTTTGGAAGAGTTTTTAGGTTATTTTACCCATTAAGTTTAAAGTTTAGTCCATTTGTAAGCTGATTTTTCTCTTAAACATCGTGAATAATTCTAACAATTTTCAATAATAATTATGGTAAAAAATAAAGATATAATTATTTTATATTATAAATTAGGATTATTTCATCTATTTAATAAAATTTTCAAATTTAATTTTTAGAAGTGGAAAAAAAATTAAAATTAATCCCGCAGATGGGACTGAACAATGAGTTTTTAAATTGAAAATGTACAAATGTTTAAAATGATTTTATTTCTAATTTCAATGTAAAATTGATTATAATGACATAAATTATATTAATATATATATATATAATTTATCTAATTATACTTTAAAATCTATTTAAAATATAATTTTACTATATAAATAAATTAATAGAGAAAGACGTTTTCAGTTAAAATTCTATATTTTTCCACTATTCATCAAAAAATGACCGACCGACTGAATAACCCAAAGGCCTTCATTTTTATTGATTTTTGATAACCACCTTAAATGGATAAGGGGTAACCCTTACAAGGCCCGTAGTCTTAGTTATTACTTGGCCCGTAGGCTTGAGAGACATTACATCACCCAAAGGTATTTGAGAATTCAACCAGACTATAACTACAAGGAACTGCCCCTCCCCAACATCTGCATCGTGATGGTATTTCATTTAACATAATACAAACTCAGTGTTTCATGTACCTCAATATAAAATCATTATTGTGTGTAGGGAAATTTTAACATGGTGTTGCGTATAAATCAAGTTTAACATGGTGTTTCATGCAATGTAATCCATCAAATAATTTTAATTTATTCGAAAAATAATTCATAAAAACTCTTGGTGTTATATTATACCCCCTTAAAAATGAATTTCCCCCTAAAAATTCATCTGGGTCCTTAAAGTTTTAATATTTGAAAGTTCCTTTCATTTAAACCCACTTTGTAAAAGTGAATACTAAAACTTCCTTGAAAATGGAAATTTGGAAACATAATGGTTACCCAAAGTAACTCATAACTAGGTTTCCACATAGGAGAACATTGGTGAGAAGTGAATATTTGGTGATGGAAGAAAAGTGTAAATAATTATAAAAAGTGATAGAGATCACTGATCACAAGAAATTTGGTGATCTAGAGAATGTTAATTATCACAAAACAATAAATAGTTTATGATCTAAGTGACCATTTGATTCATAAAAAATGAAGATACTAAGATAATATTTTTATTTCAAGATCATTTTACTAAAGTTAAATAATTTTCACAGATATATACACTTAATTTATTTCATTTTATTTTATATGAACAATATAACCCTTTGTTTGTTCCTTGATCAATTTACACTTCATATTTTACTCCAAGAAATGAAGATGAATTTTTCATTCCTGAAGAACTAATAGATAATAATATGCATAAATAGGATGGTAAATAATTTTATCTATCTTTAATTATCATCACAAAAAAATGGTTTGTACAATGCAACCAATATACATCAATCCTCATATGTCGAGATAATACTTTAATCTCTAAAGCCTCATCTGAAGTTTAACATAAACCATTCCATAAATGGTTAACCTTGTAACCCTTTAGAAAGATGAAATTAAAAAACTTTAGAAATAAGGTTACTAAATTTATCAAAATAAGTTTTACATTGATTTCCAATATATCATAATATAGCTCTTGATTTTCATATACCAAACATGTGAATACCTTAATCATGTATTCTCTTGAAACAAGGTAATAACCAGAATTACCGTAAAACCATATTGAAAACATACTTGCTTATTTATTACTTATAAAAGATCTTATATTATATAAAATCATTTTTATTGTAAGATTTGGTTCATCCTTCTACCAATAGAATATGTGATTTCATTTTTCCAGAATCCATGTAGATAATCACATGAAAGTTTACTAAAGTATGAACAATAATATTTTCCTATGCCTTATTCATAAAAAATAAAACATGAAATTCTCAACTAATGAGGGAAGGGTAAGTGCACCTAATTATCATTATTTTCTTCATCCATTGTGATTGGGTAAGCTTTCCCATTTTGCTTTTTTCCTTAGAGGTTGTTGTGTCTTTTTATACATATTATCCCTTGGACCGGGGAATTGATTCACATAATTCCCAAACTCCTCGAACATGAAACATTAAAGTGTTATTGTTGTATTCTATTGATATCTCTCTCCAATCATTTCATTGACTGGCCTATTCAAATCACTTCTAAATTCTATTGCTTGATAGGCATGCATCCCACATTTGAAACACCTTCTGCTCCTTTCATGCACTCACTAAAGTGATCTTTCCCACAATTTTTTCAAGTAGGAGCTTGAAACATCTTCTTCCATCCATGTTATATATCATTGGATTTTCCATGGAACCCCCTTTTTCATTTTATGATCCCAATAACCAAGAGGGTTTCTAGTTTCCATTTCCACTTTTAGTGCACATCGAACAATTTCTTTATAGTACCCAAAGTCCATTATGGATAACTCTCTTTGGAGATTTAGTTTGAAGCCACTTAATAACTAGTAAACCTTATTTTAGGATGGATTATAATATTAGAAGAGTATATTGAAAGTTTTTTAAATTTTTCTTCATAGGCACCAACAAATTCATCATCCTTCTTCTTAAGCTATATTAATTCCTTATCCGTTTTTGTATGAATAAAAATCGAAAAGTACATAATAAAAAAATAATATTTTAAACTCATATCACTTCATGGAGTCAATTTTTTCTTGTTTCCTCACATTTTGAATTAGATTCCACCATTGATATACCTAACCTTTCCGATAGTAGATAGAAAGTGTGACTTTTTCATGATTTGAACACTGGAGTAAAAAATATCTTTACAGATGTACTGATCTATTTCTCAGAAACTAACGGGTCAACATAACCACTAAAAGAAGGTGGTAAATTAATCATGAAGGAATAAACAAAATGTTTTACCCTCCTTTTCTCTTTTGTATGTTCACCATGATTCATACCTTGAGAAATTTGTGTGATCATATCAATGAGGTTATTCATCCATATCTCATAATATTTAGTTTCTTAAGAGGAAAATAATTTAATTGTCCATTACATTCCTCATTAACACAATTAATACTAGTTCTATCCATTATCTAAAACCAAAAGCATAATGTGACAACACTAATCATAGGGTAAAACCACATAATCACGAAAAATCACTTATATGGTGTTTAAGTCATGACACCTCATTTTTAATCTATGACACCTTTTTTTCATCCTTGGTTATTCATAATCATTATCTATTTAAACCATTCATGATGTTTTGTAAAGATTTTGTGAATTTCCAAAGCATATCCCCAGAGAGTGTCAAACTATGTGTGTAGCAAGGCCCATTCTTGTGCACTAGTTCCTGATTGCATCTAGCTTGATACGGTGTTTACAGGGATGTTACCCATAGGTAAATATATCCAGATACACATCCACTTGTAGTATATTGAAAGGGATGTGTTTATATAAAACCACTCACTCTATCCTTTACCAAGATTCTAGGGATTTTTCCTATACTTTTAATCATCCTTAGACTTATCCTTAGAGATATCCCTAGACATGTCCTTAAAAATATCCTTAGGGATATTACTAAAGTTTTCTCATCCTAATTTACAAAGGTTGAATAAACCTTTCATTTAATACCAACTATAATGAATTAGGATTAACATAAATGGATATTACATATTTTTAGATGAATATTCATTACATCACACAAACACAAGCCTAAGGACCATAACAGTTTAGTGCCATAGGAAACATGGAACACAATATTATTGTTTGGTGAAATATATTCAATTTTTCCCACAAATATCTTACCCTTTAGTACATAATCCTACTTAAAATATTTATTTATAACCTAGGGAAAGTAAACATAAGAAATAGTGAGATCAGATTCCCATTAAGTGTAAATAAAGAAGATATATAAGAATAAAATAAACATAATGGTATGAGAACATGTGAATAAAATTTGAAAACCATACCCTACATATTAATGATCATAATCAAGAGTCATGGAAAAATGATTAGTAGTTTATAGGATGTGAATAATAAGTTAATAAAAGAACACGTGCCATGAGATCATAACAAGGACATAATACATAGAGTTTTGGTATACACATTATCATATAACATTGTGAACATGTATAAATATAAATAGGTTCTCTCATTAAGTTAATGACATGAAATTAGATCATTGCATAAACTTATGGACCTGAAACCAGGTCTATGAATATCATTATAGGCATGAAATATAAGTCCACAATTAATATTGTGAACATGTAATTAGGTTCAAGCATAAAATTGTGAACATTTAATTAAGTTCACGTATAGCATTGTGAACATTTAATCACGTTCATGCATCACATTGTGAACATATAATCAGGTTCACACATCACATTGTGAACATATAATCTGGTTCATGCATAATATTATGAATATATAATAAGGTTCTAAAATAAAATTTTGAATAAGTTATTAGTTTCATGCATAAAAATGTGAATAACTAATCAAGTTCACACATAACATATATACTCATGATTTATCCATAGTTACTATATTCATTGGAGGGAGATATAGATCCCACCCTTCACATAAATAAATCATACATATGTGTGACACAAGATCATAAAAATTCATCATATCATAACCCATGAAATGAAATTGGTATCATAAATATTTCATCATCTCATAACCTATAGAAAAGAGACATGTTTCATAATCATTTCATCATAGCATAACCCATGAAAAGAACTGGGTTTCACAAGCATTTTATCATGGTATATCCCATGGAATAAAAAACTATTTCATAAAAAAATTGTAATAATAAACATAAAACATTTAAGGAAATAATAATAATGGATACTTTGATAATATCCCTAGTAAATCATAAACTATATCAGAGGACTCTATCTTAGATAGAGAAGGATTTTGAAAGATCACTTGGAAAATTTCATAAGAAAAACATCATTTGTTTGAAAATAACATTTTAATACATAAGATATTTTAAAAGTCATTTTATTTTGAAACCACCTTTAAAACTTATAAATTAATATTTAAAAACCATTTCAAACATTTATTTATGAAAATATCTCTTCCACATTGAAAAATTCTTTTTAAAACATAAAAAATTTTGAAATCCTATTTATTTGAAAATAACATTGAAAACATATAAAAGAATATTTGATAACCATTTTAAAAACTTTTTAAAAAATAAAAAAAATAAAATAATTTTCATTGAACTGTTTATTAAAATATAATTTGAAAAAAAAATTGAATACATTTTTCGAAAACATTCTTTTTAAATAAAATAGATTTCCAACCGAAGGGAGAAATAAGGTCATATTTTCATAAAAACACTTTCTTAATTATCTTAAGTACCAAAGATTAAAAAAATGGAACCACTACTAGAATATATCATGAATAAAAGAGGAAAATAAAATTCATGATAATTATTGAGATATGTATCATAATATTTCATCAAGGGATGCATAATTATAAACAATCTCGATAAATGATGAGATTGTAGAAATAAACTGTTGCCACTTTGGTAACTTTGAATCATAAAACCCATGAATTAATAATATAAAATGATACTTAAAATGTTACGAGGATTAAAAAATTCAATATATTACATGTCAAATGGTATTTATATACACCTTATGAAAGAATATAAGTGAATAACATAACATACATCTCAAAGAAGGAAAATTTAGAAAAAATATTTCCTTACCGCTTTGGTAACGATTTAACCATAAAACTCATGAAAGAGAGATAATAAAATGGATATTTAAATACAAATAAATTTTATTATATTAGTTATAAAATAAATTCAAGGGAAGTATATACACCACATAGAATAAAGAGGTTGTGAATACAACTTGTGTCTCATAAAAGTAAAAAGTGAGACAGAAACCCCTTACCTTAAGTCTTGAATTCCTTAGTACATGTTCAAAACTCTAGTATACTAAATATAAATTTTTATAAATATATTTCAAAAACATATTAATTTATATCATAAAATATGTTATTTAATTATGACCTTTTATTACTCATTTATTAACAATCCCATATTAATGTTATGTTTCAGGTAATAACTACTTTGTTTTTCGTATATGTTTTGATTTGTTATATTTTTTGTAGTATTAATTTAATCATAATTACATAATATTAAGTATGATAAAAATTATAAAAATATCATACATACTCATTATATATATATATATAATAATATATAATAGATAGAAATAGGAAATGGAATACACTGTTCATGGAGACGGTAGGTTGTACGTACGCATGGACGTTGTTTCTGTTTTATTATCATATTGAAAGAAATAAAGTAACTGATATATATATATATATATATTATCATTAAAATATTAATATTATTTCATATATATCACATATTTTTATTAAATCCACCCTTAATACATTCCAGGTAAAGTGTGAACGAATCACATCGCTTCGTGAGGCGGTAGTCCGCCGTTCACATGAATGATGTTATCGTATTCCCACAAAATTGAAATCTTGAAGTTATGTGTTATATAATAATTAAAAAAGAATAGATACATCATAAATATCATAAATATCGTATATAAATATCATTATTATCATTATTATCAATTTTTACTGATGGTAATGGAAGAACGAACAACATTGGTTCGTGAGGCGGTAGTACACCGTACACAAAAACAATGATTGTATATCTCATTTGATGGAAGTGTGTGAAGTTTTAGGTCATACCCTTAACATAAAAAAATATAATTATATTTTATATAATAAGTTTATTATTTAATCATGATATAATATAAATTGATGGAGGTGAAGAAAAAAATAAAATGAAAATGCTTTTAGAAGAACATTATCTCTTCTTTGGGTATCCTCCTTAGGTTTACACTAAAACCTTAAAATATTTTAGTTATGAAAAACATAAATCTTATATGATTAGGTTAGGGAAGTTTTTATTTGTTTTGGGTTGGTTTTAGATGATACCAATGGATTAATAGGTGTGGATAAGTGAGGGGGTTGAGTGCCCATTTATAGCAGAGGTGGAGTGTCATTCTTATAAATACCAAATGTCAAACACTATTGGGAAGTATCACTTACACAATGTGCCTAAAATAATATATTTTTTAGATAAAATCTAATATATGGTATAAATATGTATATAAAATGGGCTTTGTGAAAGTTTCTAGGTTATTTTCCCACTTATGTTTAAACTTTAGTCCTTTAGTAAACTTGTTTTCCTCTTAATCCTCATAAATAATTTTAAGTATTTTCACTAATAATTTAGATAAAAAATTATGTTAGAATTATTAGATATTATAAATTATAATTATTCCAAATATTTATCAATTTATCCAAATTTAATTCATATAAATAGTAGAAATTAAATTAAAATTAATATTGTAGAGGGGAGGAAACAACAAGTTTTTAAAGTAAAAACGTTCAAAAGTTTGAAATGTTTTTATATCCAATTTCAGTGTGAAATTTACTATAATTAAATAAATTGGATTAATAAATTTAAAATTTATAAAATTATACTTTAAATCCTATTTAAAATATAATTTATCTATATAAAAAAATTAAGCAAAAAAGTAGTTTCAATTAAAATTCAGTATTTTCCACTATTCATTAAAAAATGAAACATCTAAAAAAATACCAAAAAATCAAGCCTAATATAATTTTGAAATTATAATTTATAAAAAAGTTTATTTTTACAAATATAATTTATAATAGTGTCAAAATTTAGTTTTAAGATAAGTGTGTCATTAAAAGGGGGTAAAATTGCCTTTTAAAAAAATATATATTTTATTTGTAAATTTAGATTTATTATTAACTCTTATCTAGAAAAAAATAAGATGAATTTTAAATAGGTGATTTAATATATTATATATAAATTAAATTAAAATCATTCCTTAAAATTGAGTTGTTTAATTTATTGAGATAAAACATGTTTGCGCATAGAGAAATACTTTTTTTAGAAAGGAAATTTATTTATTTTAAAGTTGTTCTTAATTCAATTTATATCTAGTTGGTTACCAAATAATTAATTTCATAAACATTAATAACACATATTTTCATAATTTAGTTAATACCTTTCATACACTCAATTCCAACATCTAGGTGATAACTATAATAATATTTTAATAATATATCATGTTTCATTTAAAGTCAGTGTTGCGTTTAACAAAAGCTAAGCTCGGTGTTACATGTAATGCAATCTAAAATTGGTATTATGGGTAAAAAAATACAAAATAAGTGTTTTATATAACTCAATCTAATATTACAGTTTCTTGTATCACAATGTTAACATGGTGTTGTGTATATAGAAATCTCAACTTGGTGTAGTGTGAAATAAAATCCATCAAATAATTTTAATTTATTCAAAAAAAAATTCATAAAACCCAAGATTTTATAGGTTTGGAGATTTAATTGGTTGTGGGATGGAAATTAATGTTTTTGGAGGCTTTTTGGGAGGATCAGGGTGTAAGAACCCAGATCTTCTTTTCAGGCATGTCTTTCCTTTTTCTGAAGTTTTTGAGAAAAGAGGAGTTTCTGGAAATTTTTGAAGTACACGCCGTGTACTCCCTTGTCGCGCCAGGCCGTGTGCTGGCCATGTCCAGTCCACACACACGGTGTGTAGGGGTGATGTGGATTCCGCTTAAAGCGGAGTATAGAAAAACAGAGTACACGTCATGTACCCCAGAAGTATATGTCGTGTATTTTTTTGATTAAACAGACCGGGGTCGCGCCTAATCTCTAGAACGACCTTCATCTTGGTTTCATTTGGCCGAGAGCTCCTGTACGGCCACGATCCTTCTTTGAGCCCCCAAGCTACCATATGATCTCTGTTTCAGCCACCGTCGATTGCGTTGGGATCGCCTCAGTAAGCTCTCTCTTCCTCTTTATCCTTGTTTCACGATTCTTCCTCATTTTTAAGTTATCGTGGGTTGATAGTTTTGGATGTTTTCTCAGATCTTCAACATTCTAAGGAGAATAAATCATCATGGTTCACTTATATCGATCTCCTAGCATCGAGGAAGGTGGTTTGTTTCCTTACATTGAATGTCTTTGAGTTTTTGTGCAAATTTTTTTGAATACCCATGTATCGGGTATCTCAGGTTAGGGATTTTGATTCTATTGTTTAATTGAATTAGATTGCTTGTTTTCTTGAGGTTAATTGATATTAATATATGCTTGGTTTCATGTTCGAGGATCACCCATGGGTGATTTCCCTTGGTTTGACTGTTTATCATCGTTTGGCTTAGGTTGCCTATGAGGCAAACCTTGTATCATTGTTTGTCTGCCTTGTTATAGCTGATTTCATGTATTTTCTACTGTTTATATGTTTTTGATGCATTATAGCTATTAGCCAAGTATTTTTTTTAACTTACTTAGGGATGCTGACAGTCGATTACGCACGATTAGACTGCTCAGGGCTGTGTGAACCTGGTGTGGTAGACTAAAGAGGGAATTGACAATTAAGGGCTTCTATAGAGAGTCTGTTATAAATTAGTTTCGTATGCAAAACCTACAAAAATTGGAATTTATGATTCCCAAGAGTGTCCTTAGTTTACGCACGTATCGAGACCATAGGTGGAATTAGAAGTAAGTGCTTCCTCAGAGAGTCTGTAGCTATCGTTGCAAGACCATAGGGGAATTGACGGTGAGAGCTTCCCAGAGTGTTTGTGCCTTGTATGATTATTTGACTAGAGGCGTATGCTAGTAGGAGCCACCTAGAGAGTCAGTATTATTATTTGTTTGGTTGGTTGTGACGAGTCCACCAAACCAAAGAACAAACTTGGGTTTGTACTGCTTGTTGTCTAGGTAGTCTGTTGAGATACCTGTTGTGTTACTTGCTGTGCTTTGAGAATATAGAGCTGTTTTCTAGACTCTTTGGTTGATAATTAAATGATTTTATTAAATTAATAAATAAATGCGAATGGAGATTTGTATTATTGTTACTTTTGTGTACCTTTGTTTCTCTTCTGGATTTATTTCCTTTACTTTTTCTATTTTTCTCATTGACAGTAGGGCACAGATCTTGTGGTGATTGCCTACTAAGATTAGTCTCACGCCATTTTTGGGTCCTACTTTTTGGCCCAAACAGGTTATATGGTTGCATGTGTGGATATGGATTGTTTCCCTTCTACTTCAGGTACATGATTGTTGGTTGGAGCTGGAGAGCATAGGACCGAGCTTAGGCTTGCGATGCTACTGGAGTTGTTGTTACTTTTAGTACTTTGTTTTCAGTTGTATTTCAGCATGTTGTTGTGTTTTATGCTTTCCTTAGATATTTGTACATGCTGCATCATTATCATCATTACTATATATTTTCATTTCTTCTGCTATTTGGTTTCAGTTGTTGTATGTCGTTTACTACTTCCGCTATTGACTGTTATTTATTTTCCCTTGTATACCTTACCAAATGAGGGCATAGTTTCCCCAATAACTTAACAAGGTCCTCATTGCTAGTCGGCAGCCTCTGAAGTTTGGGGAAATGCTCTTGAGGTTATGTGGCGAACTGGGCATGGGGCACCAGTTGAGTGGCTCCGGATTCGGGTCATTACAAAGTGGTATCAAAGGAGGTTCTTCCTTTTCTATTTGACTTATTGTTTGGCGACATTAGACAGGGATAAGACGGAATAGGTAAATGGTAAATATTTTTTCCTGGGCGTTCTATAACCTGTGTACAGGGAAAAAGCCAGATTACCTTGAATGTTGTAATTTTTGAGTTCTGCAAATGTTATAGTTTAATTGATTTCACTGTTGGGTGATACACTTGTTTTGTACTGTTACTATTTATATGACTGCAGTTCTATTTTGTTGCAACCCGATGAGATGAGGGTATGCCGTCTCATGAATCATATTGGCACATGTTAGAAAATCACATGACATGCATTTTTTCATGCCATCTAGGTTTCATTAGAGATTTCATGCTGTTGTGATAGAATTTGTGATAGACAATGCATGCTGTTGTGATAACTGCTGTGATAAAATACCTGTTATGTAGATATGGTATCAATTGTTTAGAGCTTCTTTATCATGGACACCAAACTTTGTTCTTAGAGGTGTTATGAGACCTAGAGGATTAGAATTTGGTGGGTCGTGAGTTTGTTATACTGTTGCTTGTTATATTCATTTTTATGATGCCAAGACTTGATTCGCGAGGAGTATGGGCCCCCACAGATCGAAATTTGGAACCTTAACCTCTATTTTCTGCGTTTTCTGGGCTTTAGTGAAATTCTGAGGCTACTGCCCGGAAAAACCTATAATACATGGAGTGTACATTATAAATACATGTTGTGTAGTTTTTGGCCGTGTCACTGACCATGTGGACAAGGACACAGGGCTGAAAAAGGGTCTTTAGGAACACACCGTTTATGGTATGTACACGCCATGTAGTGGTAAACTGTGTAGTCGGCCGTGTCACTAACAACACGGGTCAGGAAAATTCAGGTAGTACACACCGTGTTAGGTATGAACACGCCATGTAGTCTTGTTCTAGGTACCCGTCCATGTCACGAACAACATGGGTTGATGTTTTCTTCTCCTATACACACCGTGTTTGTTCGGAACACGCCGTGTAAGGGTCAACCGTGTAGCCGGCCATGTAACAAACCACATGGGACAAGGTTTTCCTTCAAGTGCAAGCTGTTTCCCTTGGGAACACGCCGTGTAGTGTCGAGCGTGTGTCCGGACGTGTCACTAACAACACAGGCTAGGTAAGGCATGTCTAGTGTAGGCCGTGTCTTCCTCAACACGCCGTGTAGTCTTCGGCTGGGACAGTCTATGTGAATTAGTCATGTAGGAGTTACCAGGAAGGGATAAAAGGGCTAGTACATGCCGTGTAGTCGGGTTTTTTACACAACCATGTATGGCCAAGGTACACACCCAGTGTAAAATTTCTGGAAACACGCCGTGTAGCCATACTACACGCCTTGTAGTCATGTTTTTCCCAATATTAAAGGTTTTCCCCTCCTGTTCTGTTTTACTCTCTTAGTTTGCAACTTTTTTTTGTCATTAATGAAGGTGTGTTTTAATCTTTCATAGCTATGGTACCAAGAAATCCTCTCGTTGCACGACAGGAACCAGGCTGTGATCGTATGCCTGATGCGACCGATCAGGGACTACCAGTAGTTTCACCTATCGTTCCGGACATGGCACCTGCATTTATTCCGAACATTGGTGATGACACTCAGTTCAGAGAGGGTTTCATGAGATTCATTTAGACCTTCCAGGGAGTTCAGCATCCTGCCCCGACTATGGCAGAGCTGAAGCAGGTTTTTCAGTAGCAACATCCTCCCACGTTCACAGGGGATGGAGGACCGCAGGCTGCAAAGTCATGGCTATAAGCCATGTTATCCATATTCGACCATCTCGAGACACCCCCAGACAAGAGGGTGAATCTTGAAACTTACATGTTGTGAGAATCCTCCAAAATATGGTGGTATGTAGTTTCTCAGGCAGGGTACCGACAGACTATGGCTTGTGATGAGTTCCAGCGTACGTTCTACGACTACTTCTACCCAGCAACGCTGAGGCTGACAGAGCTAGAGAGTTCATGAACCTATAGCAGGGTACTCTTTTAGTGATGGAGTATTCCTCATCTTTCATAGAGTTACAGGGTTTCGATCCCGTTCTAGGGAATGACGAGATGTTCTTGGCAAGGAAGTTTGAGGAGGGACACAAACCAGAGATCAGATCGTAGGTGAATGTCTTCCAGTTGACTTATATTAATTTGATAATCAACCATGTGCTGATAATGGAAAGGAACCTGAGGGAGACTGGAGCTATAGACCAGGGCGGTTCAGCATCCAAGGCTAATTCTTTTCCGACAGACAGCAAGAAGCACCACCGAGAGTCTACGCGAGGCGACTTGAGGAAGCGAGGTATTCATTCTGGTAGATGATATCCCCCTTATAAAACCAATGTGGTGTGTTATTAGTATGGTAGGAGCGGGTATAATAATCCCCAGTGCCCGAGAGACCGACTGGAGTGCCGATCTTGCAGCAAGATGGGTCATCTGCATCGTTTCTGCAAGGTTCCCCTTCCAACAGCTAGTGAAGGAGGATCAGTTTCGACCCTGCGTACAAGAGCAGGGTTTCCATTTTTTCAATAGACTAGGGACTGGAGTTCTTCAGGTCTTCCAGGTTAGGGTAGAGGCCGTGGACACAGTGGTCAGGCTCAGGGAGGAGCAGCTCAATGTTTTCAGGCTGCTACACTGGGCCACAGTATAGGTCAGACTTTTGCTGTAGAGCAGATTCATTAGGAGCAGGATCCTGGACCCTCTACAGTTCGAGGTACGATCTTAGTAGCCTCATCTTTATCTTCAGATCTTTTCAATAATGGCACTTCACATATCTTTATCTCTTTTGCTGTCATGGAGATCCTTGGGCTCTGTGTCTTTTTATCTACTGACCTGTAGAATATCAACACGCACTTGGGAATGAGGACATCTAGCATACATTAGTGCAAATAATTACCTCTAGAGGTTACAAGGTGTCACTTCTTATGGGACCTCTATGTCATAGAGATGACAGGCAAGGATGTCATTCATAGGATGGACTGGTTGGTTCCCCTCCAGGCAGTCGTCGATTGCTATCGCCATAGGGTGAGTTTCGTATCACCATACGGTGGGTCCTTTCTTCATAGAGGCCAGTGGGATGTCCAGGCAGGTATAGCTGTACTAGAGCATCATAGGCTAGGAGGGGTTATGACCCAATTTTCTAGTCTTTATCTGGATGACCATGGGACTTCATAGTTAGACTTTCCTGTAGTGGTGGATTGTTTCAGAGATGTCTTTCCAGAGGAATTTTCAGCTTTACGTCCGGAGCGTGAGGTAGAATTCTCGATTGAGCTCATGCCAGTAGCAGCACCAGTGTCCATTCCTACTTATTGGATGGCTACACATGATTTTCAGGAGCTCAAGAAGAATTTGGAGGAGTTGCAGGAAAAGGGTTTCATTTGACCCAGTACTTCTCCTTGGGGTTCGCCTGTCTTGTTTGCGAAGAAGGCAAACGGTACCCTTAGGCTCTGCGTGGATTATTGGAAGTTGAACTAGTTGACGGTCAAGAACCGATATCTGTTGTTGAGGATCGATGATATCTTTGATCATCTTTGAGGAGCCAGAGTATTCTCGAAGATTGACTTGAGATCCGGGTATCATCAGTTGCGTATCAGACCATCTGATATACCCCTTATAACCTTCTGGAGCAGGTATGGTCTATATGAGTACTTGGTTATGCCGTTCGGTCTCATGAACACGCCGAAAGTCTTAATGGAACTGATGAACAGAGTGTTCCATCCTTACTTGGATTCCTTCGTGGTGGTTTTCATGGATGACATCTTGGTGTACTCTCACACTCGACACGAACATGCAACCCATCTTGAGATCGTTTTGAGTACACTACGGGAGCATCAGTTATATGCTAAGGTCTCAAAGTGCCACTTTTGGATGGACAAGATCCACATTCTGGGTCATTTCATCTCAGAGAAAGGGGTATTAATAGATCTAGAGAAGGTGAGAGCACCCGTTACCCGGGATAATCTGAAGAATTTCTTCGAGGTATGGAGTTTCTTGGGGCTGGCTGGTTACTACAGGCAGTTTATACAGGGCTTCTCAAGATTACCAGCGCCGTTGATGGTCTTGAATAAGAAGGGGGTAAGGTTTGATTGGTCAGAAGCCTGTGAGTCAGCCTTTTAGGAGCTGAAGGGGAGGTTTACTTTGGCACCAATTCTAGTTTTTCTAGAGCCAGGCAGAAGTTATACAGTTTTCTGTGATGCATCTGGCATCGGGCTAGGAGCAGTGCTTATATAGGAGGATCGTGTGGTTGCATATGGATCTCGGTATGTGAGGAAACATGAGAGAAAGTATCCTATGCATGACCTGGAGTTGGCTACATTTGTTCATGATTTTCATTGTTGGAGGCATTACCTTCTGGGGGAGCATTTTTTGGTATATACTGACCACAAGAGTCTCAAGTACATCTTCACACAGCGTGACCTGAATCTGAGATAGCAGAGGTGGGTCGAGTATCTCCAGTCCTTCGACTTCGATCTTGCCTATACGTCTGGGAAAGGAAACGTAGTGGCTGATGCACTGAGCAGGAGAACTCAGATACATGAAGTTTAGGAGGCCAGTAGTGAGTGGAAGCTTATGGCTCTTTTCTCTGAAATTCATTTGGAGGTGCATGACAGGCATGGGCATACTTTCCTATCTTCTTTAGTTGTTACCTCTGCGCCTCTTGATCGAGTTAAAATGAGGCAGCTAATATATTTTGAAGGCCTAGTCCTATGGGAATGAATGTCAGGATAGGAACCTCTTCCTAGATTGACCGTTGGCGAGGATGAGATCTTGCGTTTCCAGGGACGCGTATGGGTTCCCACAGATATACGTGAGGAGCTGATGTGAGACTTTCATTCCTCCGTCAGGGCAGTTCATCCTGGCATCACCAAGATGTATCGTGATCTACACCACCAGTACTGGTGGCCAAGTATGAAGGGAGATGTGGCTGGTTTTGTCATGAGATGTTCTACTTGTCAGCAGGTAAATTAAGAACACCGGCGGCCAGTAGGGATTTTGCAGCAGTTACCCATTCCCGAGTGGAAGTGGAATGATTTCGCGATGGACTTTGTGATAGGGTTATTGAGATCTTCGAGAGGGAAAAACATGGTATGGGTTGTTGTTTATAGGCTCACAAAGGTTTCTCACTTATTGTCGATAAAAGAAACCTTCAGTGTCGATGAGCTCGGACAGTTGTACATCTGTGATATTGTGCGCTTTCATGGGGTTCTGAGTACTATTGTTTTTGATAGGGATGCCCTCTTTACTTCACATTTCTAGAAGGGGATACAGAAAGATTTGGGAACACATGTACTTCTGAGTACAACTTACCATCCCCAGACATATGGCCAGTCAGAGCGCACGATCTAGGTGCTTGAGGATATGCTCCGAGCTTGCATTCAGGACTTTGGCAGTTCTTGGGAAAAACATATTCCTCTTGTGGAGTTTTCCTATAACAATAGTTTTCAGGCAACTATTTAGATGAAACCTTACTAGGCTTTGTGCGGTAGGCCATTCTGATCACCTTTGTGCTGGCTGGAGGCAGGAGAGGCAACTTTTCCGGGACCTCGTCTTGTTTAGGAGACCTCAGAGCAGATATAGTTGATTCAGAAGAGGATGACTACTACACAGTCTCTTCAGAAATTTTATGTTGATCTGCGGAGACAACCTCTGCAGTTTGAGGTCAGAGATTTGGTTTTCCTACATGTTACCCTGAGGTTGGGACACAAGAGGATCATGAGACAGGGTAAGCTTTCGCCGAGATACGTTGGGCCGTTTTGGGTTCTGGAGATATTCGGTCCGGTTGCTTATAGGTTACAGTTACCTCAGAGATATCAGGCTATGCACGATGTCTTCCATGTTTCTCAACTTTGACGCTATTTATCAGACTCGTCTCATGTTTTTCGACCTGAGGAGGTTGAGTTGGAGTAGGATGCATCATTCAAGGAGCATCCTATCAGGATTGTTGATCATAGCACAAAGGTACTTCGTGGTCGGTCTGTTCCTCTGGTACGGGTGCTATGGCAGCACGACCGTGTGCAGGACGAGACTTGGGAGAGGGAGGCTGATATACGATCACAGTGGCCAGAGTTGTTTGAGGTTTCTTCTTCACCACCTTTCTAGGAAAATTCAGGGATGAATTTCTTTAAGGGGGAAAGTTTCTAAGAACTCGGATCTTCCTTTCAGGTATGTCTTTCCTTTTTCTGAAGTTTTTGAGAAAAGAGGAGTTTCTAGAAATTTTTGAAGTAAATGCTGTGTACTTTATGAGTACACACCATGTACTTCCTTACCGTGTCAGGCTGTGTACTGGCCATGTCCAGGACACACACACGGTGTGTAGGGGTGATGTGGAGGCCGCTTAAAGTGGAGTACAGAAAAATAGAGTACACACCGTGTACCCCAGAAGTACACGCTGTGTATTTTTTTCATTAAACGGACCGGGGCCGCACCTAATCGCTAGAACGACCTTATTTTTAGTTTCATTTGGTAAAGAGCTCCCATACAACCATGATCCTTCTCCAAGCCCCCGAGCTGCTGTCCGATCTCTATTTCAGCCACCGTCAATTACGTTGGGATCGCCTCGGTAAGCTCTCTCTTTTTCATTATTCTTGTTTCATGATTCCTCCTCGTTTTCAAGTTATCATGGGTTGAGAATTTTGGACATTTTCTCAGATCTTCGACATTCTAAGGAGAATAATTCATCATCGTTCACTTATATCAATCTCCTAGCATCGAGGTAGGTGGTTTGATGCCCTAAGTTGAATGTCTTTGAGTTTTTGTTCAAAAAGTGTTGGATACCCATGTATCAGATATCTCGGGTTAGGGATTTTGATTCCATTTTTAATTTACTTAGATTACTTGTTTTCTTGAGGTTAATTGATAGTTATATATTCTTGGTTTCATGTTTGAGGATCACCCATGGGTGATTTCCCTTGCTTTGACTGTTTATCGTTGTTTGGATTAGGTTGCCTGTGAGACAAACCTTGTAGCATTGTTTGTCTGCCTTGTTATAAATGATTGTATGTATTTCCTACTGTTTATATGTTTTTGATGAATTTTATCTATTATCCAAGTATTTTTTGAACTTACTTAGGGCTACTGATAGTCGATTACGCATGACTAGACTGCTCAGGACTGTGTGAACTTGGTGCCGTAGACTAAAGAGGGAATTGACGATTAAGGGACTCCCTAGAGAGTGTGTTATAAATTATTTTCGTACAGAGGACCTACAGGAATTGGAGTTTGTGCTTCCCAAGAGTTTACTTAGATTGCATGTATCGAGACCACAAGAGGAATTATACGTAAGTGCTTCCTCATAGAGTCTGTAGCTATCGTTGCAAGACCATAGGGGAATTGACGGTGAGAGCTGTCCAGAGTGTATGTGCCTTGTATGATTATTTGACTAGAGGGGTCTGCCAGTAGGAGCCACCCATAGGGTTAGTATTATTATTTGTTTTGTTGGTTGTGATGAGTACACCAATCCAATGAACAAGCTTGGGTTTGTACTGCTTGTTGTCTTGGTAGTCTGTTGAGATACCTGTCGTATTACTTGTTGTGCCTTGAGAATATAGAGCTGTTTGCTAGAATCTTTGGTTGATAATTAAATGATTGTATTAAATTAATAAATAAATGTGAATGGAGATTTTTAGTATTGTTACATTGGTGTACCTTTGTTTCTCTGCTGTATTTATTTCCTTTACTTTTTCTATTTTCCTCACTAACAGTAGGGCACAAATCTTGTGGTGATTGCCTACTGGGATTAGTATCACACCCTGTTTGGGTCCTACTTTTCATCCCAAACAGGTTATATGGTTGCAGGGGTGGATAGGGATTGTGGACCTTCTACTTTAGGTACATGATTGCTGGTTGGAGCTGGAGATCATTGGATCGAGATTAGGCTTGCAATGCTACTGGAGTTGATGTTACTTTTAGTACTTTGTTTTCAGTTGTATTTCAGCACGTTGTTGTGTTTCCTTCTTTCCTTAGATACTTGTACCTGCTATATCATTATCATCATTACTATATATATTCATTGCTTCTTTTGTTTGGTTTCAGTTGTTGTATTTCGTTTACTGCTTCCGCTATTGACTGTTATTTCTTTTCCCTTGTATACCTTACCAAATGAGGGCATAGTTTCCCCAATAACTTACCAAGGCCCTCACTGCTAGTCAGAAGCCTCTGGCATTTGGTGAAATGCGCCTGAGGTTATGTGGAAAACCAGGCACGGGGCACCAGTTGAGTGGCTCCGGATTCGGGTCGTGACACATGGCTAGTCTTCATGGTTAGTAATAACCATGTGGTACCCTTGTGGGTGGTTTTATCATTTTGACAAAGCCATTTTTCATGGCTTCTGAATAGTTTTTCATACCATGTGGAACTCCCCAAATGTCATGTTGGGATTGGGTCATGTCCAAGGTGAGGCACATGATTTTTTTTCCAAATCATGCAACACCCAACGAGAAACCATGTGAGGGGCGCCTAGTATAGGTAGTGTCCAGTGCATGGGTATCAAATGGTTTTAAAAACTGTGTGGACAAACTGTATGACCTATCCAAGTGTGTATTTTTTGGGTATTTTCCAAAATACCCCTTTTAAATTAAAGGGGGGGGGGGTTTCACCCCTCTTCTCCCCCTAATGCATTGTCTGACCCCTTGAGAGAAAAGTAGGAGCTCTAACCTCTTCCACCTTCAATTCTTAGCCTACTATTGGTGATTTCCAAGAGTTTTGGAGGCATTTATTCCACGTTTCCCACTTTCTTTCTTCCCTAACTCTTTTATCTTGTATTTTTATTCCACCATAAACCTTAATCATATTGAGGTCGATTTTAAGGTTATAGGTAGATCTAATGTTGGTGTTTTTGTTGTTTAAAGTTATTATATGTCATTTATATTCTTGTAGGTGTAGTCATTATAGAGGCCCAAATCTTGACGTACATAGACTTTACATTACTTTTGCGGAATACTTAATACATAACAAAAAACAGATGCCCAAAGTCCGTATTAGTTTAGTGTTTTTGGAAACTCATGACATAATCTTCTAATCGTGGTGAAAGATCTTCAATATCACCCATAATGATCTTCCACTTTTTTTTTCTTACCTAAAACCTTTATTTATAACCTTGGGAAAAGAAACTATAAAAAGGGTGAGATCAAATGCTTAGTAAGGGTAAACATATAGAACATAAAACAATCCATAAACATTTGAACGTAAAAACATGAACATAAAACATCAAAATCATGGGTAATGAAATAAATCTTAGCATTAAATAAGGCATATATCACAAAGAAACATTAATCATGATAAAATAGCATAGGAATAAAACATGTAATTGTGGAAAACCATTAATCACATGATATGATTTCCGTAGTTTCCAAGGCATTTCTTCCAAGACCATCATAGTGGATAAAGTCCATTACTGAACTAGGTTTACTTGCCATTCCAGCCCTGTATTACTGAAACAGATTTACTTTCCATTCCATACATGTCTATCTCATGGGATATAAATCTTTACCCAATGCATTAGAGGGAAATATAGGTCCCACCCATCTCATATTGTAATCATTCTTATGTGTTCAACAAAACAATCTTAAGTCATTCATCATAACCCAAGGAATAAAATGGGTTTCATAAACATTATCCCATCACAACATAATCCATATAAAACAAATGGATATCATTTCATAATAAGAAAAATAAAACCATGTAAATAATAGAGACATTATACTTGAAACATAAACACACTAAATAATGTCATCTTAGATGGAACATTGTTTTGATAAAACACCTGAAATTAATTCTTGAGGAAAATATCCTTTCTTCTTCAAAATAATTTTCTTTTCACATAATTCCACACAATTTTAAAAGAAAAGGATTTTATTGAAAATAATAATGAAATCTTGTAGAGGAATCTTCATGAAAATAAGGCTTTATGAAATCGTAAAAATCCATTCTTTCCGTATAAGTTAAAAAACATTTTTCTCGTACTTTTACCGAAAAAGTCAAAAAGTACCTCATATGGTCAAAAAAAGAAAGATTCCTTCCATACCATGTGGTAAAAGTAAAAAAAGGGTAAAAATTACCTTTAAAATAAATGTAAGAATAGTAAACATTTTATGAAAACATTTTTATAAAACATGGACATGGATGATAAACATAAGCCCAATAAATACTTAAGAATAAACAATCCCGGATAAGAACGAGATTGGAATAATTATCCCTTACCTTATGTCTAATTTATTCCATATGTTTCTGAGACTCCTGTATAGTGGGTTTAAAAAAATTATTAACTTGTAACATAACCATAATAATATTTATGATATCATATATGATTCACTTATGACTTTATATTACCCATTCATTTGTCAATTCCATGTTAAAGTAGTGTTTTGGGTAAAATCGTTTCATTTGTCGTACGTGTTTTGAATTCTAATTATTCATATGATTACTTAGATCATGATTATTTAATTCCATAATGTAAAACATGATTTATTAATAATATATATTCATAATATATAATATATATAATAGATTGATAAATGGAATGAAATACACCATTCATGGAGATGGTAGGTCGTACGTATGCATGAACCATGTTTTTGTTTCCTTATTAAATTGAATGGAATAGGTAAATAACCTATACATAAATTAAGTATCATTATTATGTCATGTATTTAATTATTATTTATTATATATACTTTATAATCATTCTGTAATGGTTAACATGGAGAATGAATCTCATCGTGTTGTGTAGACGGTAATCCGTACGTACGCGCGAGCGATGATAGCGTTCCCATAATTATTAAATGGAATTGGAGTGGATGATATAATATCATAGAATCATTATGATGTTATAATAATCATATATAGTTATTATTTCCACCATTTTACCCATCCAAGTATGGTGGTGGTGGAAAAACAGATTACACCATAGTGTGGAGACGATAAGCCGTACGTACGCACGCGCGATGATTTCATTTTTTATAGGATGGATATAAGTTGAAATTGGGTTGTTTAATATTTATAATAACATATCAGTATATTAGTGATACTTATTTTATTACTATATAATTAAACAACTAAATAATAGGAATTAGAATAAGAACGAAACTTGAAAGAATCGGTAGAAGAGATTACCCCTTCCTCAACGTGCCTCTTTTAAACTTCCTCTTAGGGCACTAGAGTTGGCCTTTTGAGAAGAACAGAACCTATATAATATAAATATATAGGTTTAGAAGAGTAATTGGCATGGGTTTTTTGAGCTTTAAGTCTTAAAATAGAGTGAATAGAAGAGGGAGGAGGTGCCCTTTTATAACAGAGGAGAGGGGCACTTTTGGAAACCTCCAAAATATTAATTTATAATAAACTCAAACCCCACCTAAAAACCTCCAAAATGACTCAAATCTGAATATGATATGATATAGGGTTGTAATATAATCATCATATAAAATTTAGACATGTTGAGAAATTATTTTAAACCTTATCAATTTTATTTATCCTTATTTAATCTATTTAATCGTATTTGTGGTAATAATATTCTAAATTTTAAATTGTTATAAATACTTACTTATGTGTTGTTAATTGTACATAATTGGATACTTTATTAAAAATTTTATCATTTAAATTTAAATTTATAATTTTTAAATATTTTCATGATTTTTAAACAATTTAATAATATTTTATTTTTATAAAATATCAATAGTGTCAATTTTGACACTATTCATTATTCGAATTTAAATAAAATGTACACAGAAGATATGTTAGAACCAAAATATTTAATAGATTTATAACATTTTATATTTATCTATAAAATTAGTTGAGCACATTAATTAGTTTATATAAAATTTATTTTAATATTTTTAAAACCATTTATTTGATATTTTTCTTAATAAAATAATTACTACAACATTTTATTATTATTATTTAATATAATTATTTGTTGCATAAAAATTAAAAATAAAATAATATCATTAAGATAAATCTAATATATTTCATTATAATACTTTTAGTCGAATTTATCTTCTAAAACACCCAACTTCTAAAATGATAGGTTTATTAAATTATGAAGGTGACAACTTTGACATCATTTAAAATAAAATAATATAAGTGTCATAATCGCTTTTATAGGGCTCAAAATGGTCCAAAATTATACCATTGAATGATCATGTTCTATAGATACACGAACAATGAGTTTGGGTCAGGTGTTTGGTCCTTTTATGGGTATTATTATTTGAATAAAAACTATATTATTGATTTTTCACTAAATAAATAATTTTTGCATCATTAATGTATAAGCTATTAATGTAGTTAAATATTTCTTAAAAACTAAAAATAAATTAAAATAATAAATAAAAAAAATTTATATTTCAAATTATTATTTATAATTGAATTTATATTATATATAACCTTGTATTAAAAATACTTTAATTATTAAAGTTTGAGTGAGACATATTTCACTTTCTTTAAATAAAATAAATTAAAGGTCTTAATCACATCCAAGTGGGTTAAAAAAGATACCATTTAGACCCAAGTATATTTTAGGACGAAATATAATCATAAAATTATATTAATACAAGTTTTAAGGAAATTTTATAATATTATTTTTACCCTTAATTACCTGATTTACCTTTAACTGTAGTAAATAAAATTTACCATAGTTACTATTCAGAATGTCTAAAAATAAAAAGTATAATATTAAAATAATTTGGACCTAATGATTCCAAATATGGAATCAATTTTTCCTAATTCAAAATACATAAGTTTCAGTATTTAATTTAAAATAAATCCTGATTTTGAGAAAATAGGTTCTAAAAGTTAAAACATTGTAAAAGATTTAAATGTTTTTACCTATGAATTCAATGTAAAATAAATGATAATGAAATAAATAATATTAAATGGTAAAAATATATTCTATTTATACTTTAAAAACATTCAATATTATAATTTACCCATATAAATTATCTTGATAAAAAATTTGTTTTTAATTAAATTTTAGCGTATTTTTACTATTCATCAAAATATAAAAGTTAACAGAAAAATATTAAAAAATTATCCGAAGTAAATTTTTATATAATTATTGAAATTAATAAGTTTATTTTGTCAAATTGAACTCATAAATGTGTCAAAAACAATATTTATAGTGGGTGTGCCATCAAAAGGTGACAAAACTGCATTTTTTGAAAAATACTTATTTTACCCGAAAACTTTATTTTTTTCTCATAACATGTCCTAGAATATGTGTAAGATGAATGAAAATTTTATAAAATTGAAAATGTGGTTAATACTATTCATAACTTCTAGTTCCTAATAATATTATAATCATATATCATTGTTTAGTGAAACTTGGTATTGCATACAACATAAGCGATTGGGGAAGGTCTCTTTTGCATTTAACACAAGACAAGAATAGTTTTTGCATATACTAAAAGCTAATACGGTGTTGCATATAGAACAAGCTAATCTTGGTGTAGCGTACAACACAAGACATCAAAGAAATTAAAAATAATATTTCTCATAAAATCTGGGGGTGTTACAGTCATCATTGAAGGCAACATGTTTTAAAGAATTTTGGTTTGATTCTTAGCTTTTGAGGTGAGTATTTCTATTAAATTATTTCATTTTTCAATTATAATTGAGTCTGTGCTTTCTAAATTCGATATTTATAAAAGTATAAATATATGTGATATAATTTTGGTGATTGGAAAACATTTCATTATATTTTTGAGCTTGGCATAAATGGTTTTTTCATCTGAATTCCATGTTTTCATATTATAAATGGAGCGTATAAAGGTTCTTAGATTTTTTGAAATGACCAGATGGTTTTTGAAATGGTTTTCATGAAAATAATTGGTTTTTGACCCAGTTTTGGTTTTCAAAGATTGGTTACTGTCTTTTAAATGTAATTTGGTTTTGAAGTGAAGGGTTGAACTCAAAGTGTTTTATAAAGGGATTCTTTAATAGATTTCAAATGGTGATTTGAAATGTGTGTGTGATTCACCATTCGTGAAAATGACATTAAGGCTTCTTTAAAATGGTTTGATAGAAACAGATGGCCCTTGTCATTACTTTGGTTTTCAAAGAGGAATATCATTCATGGAGGGTAGCTTCAGAATGTTTTAGTGAAGTGTGTGTTTTCATTGAACCAGTTAGATGTTTTAAGTATTGTTTTGTGAAATGTAAAAGTTCTCAGTATCCCAAGCCATGTTTTGGTTGGAACTTAAGATTTTAAATGGTGGTTGTTAAAGATACCCCTTGATTTCTACTTGATTTTTACCACTTCTGTGGGGATACTTTTTCTATATGATATGCTTGTGATATTTTTTTATGGGAATGTTCTTGTTTATACCATTATTGCATATTATATATAGGAATATTCATTGTTGGGTGTAAGGGGTGAGGGTAGATTTGGTTATGCCTTTTTTGTTAGACTTGGATTTTTATGTTCCTACTTCTCACTTACTTTTTTCTCATAGGAAACCAAGTACTAATTTGAAGTTATAATTTATTAAGCATGTTAGTTCACATGCTTCTAGTTTACAACCATTCATGCTAGGAATAGTGGTATAGGTTGGTGATATCATCAAAATAAGGCTTGTGTGGGCTAGTTGGATGACTTGTAGTTAGAAATTTAGTGAATGATGGTAGCTGGTTTTTGGGTTGGTATACTCTTATATTGTTAGATTCTTCCCATGTTAGGAATATCATGGTAAAGACCATGAAACATTATATTGATTGGTTTGTTATTTTTTTATGGGAGTTTTATATATTTTTTGTTTTGATCATTTCCATGAATTTCATTATTGTAGAACCTTCTTTTTCATATATTTGATATGTTCTTTATGATCCATGGTTCCTGTTTTATTGTGATTAACCCATGTGGTTATGTTGCATTATTTAATTTAAAGAATGAGTTTTTAAATATATTTAGGAAAAACTATTTTGAAATTAAATACTCTTATGTGGGTTATTTAAATTATATTTCAAAATGGGTGTTTCATTTTTGAGGTTTCTTCAGATGGTAAAATGATTTATGGTGACTGTTTTCATTTAAATAAAACAAATGGGTTTTTTTTAAAAATGTTAATGGTGTGTGTGGGTTCAAAATGTATTTTTCATGTGGCTTTGTTCCTAAAAATTATTTATTCTATTTTGAAAAAAAAAATTATTGTTTTGATTTCCCAAAAGTTATATGTAAAAATATTACTTTCTAGTTTATATTCTAACTATCATTGATAAATTTCCTTATGAAACCTATTTCATAGATTAAATGGGTTATCGTAACCTATTAGGATTTATAGATCACACCTATATTTTTTAGTTTCCATGTTCTTAGTTGGATATATTATTCATTCTTTGAGTCCAACGTTGTGAGGGTAGGGTGGTGGTGAGATATTGGAGGTTGAATGGAGTTGGTCAGGATTAGATCAAGTTGGTTTGTAGTTGTCACTTTATTTTTTGTTAGATTGTTTATATTTACTTATTGTATCTATTCTAGCAGTCTATATATTTATATTTATAGATGCCTTTTATGTATATGAAAATGGGTTGGATCATCCTAATTGGTTATGAAAAGTTGTACTGTTTATTCATTTGGTCTACTGTATTTGTTTATTTTGACATTTTTTAATTTTTTTAGGAAAAATCATTCTAAAAAGGATTCATGTTATTCTTAGGCACTAGTTTCCAGCCCTTGGTGATCAAGAGCACCCTTCAGGCCTCATAGAGAATTGGTATGGGTTCTATGTTTAGTGGAATCTGGAGCCTATTTATTATAAAATGGTATTAGAGGATTAGTTTCTCAGTGGATCCTAGGTTTTGGAGTGGCTAGGTCAGTTTTTAGGTTTTTAGGGATACCCAAGAGGCCCCTTAGAGTTTGATATGTAAGGGTGGGGAGATTCTAGAGAGCTATTTCTCATTGTGAGCATTGGGGTGCTAGGGAAATTTGGGTCTTGAATTGTGAATTCAATTTTTTTAAGACAGTTTTTAGTTTAATTATTTTTTTAATCCCCTTTGAGCATATAAATGATATTGGGGATATCTCTTTGGTTTTAGGGTGTAAAGGGAGAACTTGATCTTCACAGTTAGCACACATCACTTGGGAAACCATGTGGTGCCCATGAAGTCGAGTATACTTCCTTAGTAAAGTGGAATTCTTGGTTGGAACACTATTTCCCAACCCATGTGGAAAAAAAATTCACAGTAATGTTTCTTCCTTAGTTGTTATATTTTGTCTCCTCTTGATTTTGGATCTTCACAAAAGTTATTTTAACTTGTTTAAGGTTGATTTAGGAGTGTGTTGATTCTCTTTATGAATTCTTTTCATGTAAAATTTGTTTAAATTCTTGTGTAGTTCCTTGGTTTCAATCGGTTTTAAAACATTGTTTTAGAAAATGAAGGAATTTTTTTAAATGATCATTTTAAAACCTGGTTTTATGGAATGTTTTACAAAATGGGTTTCCCTTGAGTATGGTGTTTTAAAAAAGGGAAATGAGTTTTTATGAGCATTATTTGGTAAATTATTTTTCAAAATGAAACGGAAATTTCAAAGGGGTTTTTGTGACATTATTTGTTGGGGAAATGTTTGTGTACTCCACCAATGTTTTTCTTCTTTTAAATTTGGTTTATCTTAGCTAAGAAGTATACACTTTTATGGTGTGTGATTTCAAAATTATGAAGTGACAGTGGAGGTTACAAAAGAAAAGTTCCTTTGGGGTGAATGAAGGGTTTCTTATTTGAGGGATTATTGTTTTTGTTTTGATTCCTACCTTAGGGGGGAATAATTTGGGTTTTTTGGGACATTAATTGATGTGGTTCATGTATTTATTGTTTTTTTTCACATGATTGTTTAAAATATTTATCTAGTTCCGGTACCTACCCAAACTCTATGAGGAGTGGTGGGTGTGGAACCTTCCTTGAGTTCAGATCCCATCATGGATTTCCCAAATAAATATCCACCTTCCTTTAGTGGCGATCAAGGGTCAATGAAAGTAGTGAAGTGGTTAGAATAGATCGATGTGATCCTTAATTATCTTAGGCACCTAAATATTTGCATGTGAAAGATGTTGAGATATTTCTTGTTAGTTTTAGTTGAGTTTGGTGGGAATATATGGTACCACCTCAATTCCAAGAAGGTATGTCTTGGGAGATTTTTATGATTTCATTATTTAGTGGTTTTTTCCTGAGGTTTTGAAATAATAGAAAGTTCTTGAACTTAGGATCTTTAATTAGGGTGACTGATTAGTAGAGAAATATGCTGAGAACTTTTTGAAGTTGATTATCTTTTCCTAAAAGTAGTTTATCGAAAATTATGAGAAATGTTGTGTATTTAAAGGTGATTCTCATCTAAATTTTGGTTCAACTATATCAGCTTTTGGTCTGATATATTTTCAAAATGTGGTCAATAAGGCCATTCAAATAAAATCTTACCAATCTAGGTAGCTTGAGGAGGATGATACCTTAGTTCAATTTTATTTGTAATAGAAGTGTGGTGGGATTAAGGATAACTCAACAAGTATGGTGTAAGAGTAGGATGATCCAATTATTGGAGAAAATGGTATTTATTATGGGAAGAATAAATCTCTAATATTCTTCTAGAATTTTGATCTAGGAAATGGTAGTCCCTCCTGTATCAAGCCTCCTAGAGTTTTCCTCCATTGTGTCTATTTGGGTCATCTTTAGAAGTTTTTTAATATCCAATTTTATAAGATAAATTGCATGTAATAATTTTGTGGATGTGTTTATTTTGGGAACCTTTCCTTCAATGGTTTCAATTTTGATTTTGGGAGCTTCAGTTGTTGTTGTGGAAATCTTTTAGATGGTACCTTTTGAGGATTTTTCTTTTAGAATGGATGTAATCTCATTGATGGAATGCCTTTTTTGTTTGGGGAATGCTTCCCCCTCTCCCTCTCTCTTGGGTTTTTATTTTTTGGTTTAATGCAAGTGTCATTTGTTAAGCCTCATTTATTCAGTAGAACCTTATTTTGGAGTTATGTTTTTAAACATTATTGCATTAATACTTTGATTTATTTATTTTTTAGACATGATAAAGGTCTTGGGTGCATTATTGGGTAACTTGGGTGTGTTTTACCTGTTGAGTTTGGTATGATAGTTGGTGTTGTCCATAGCCTTTTAGATTCACCATGTGAGGATGATATAGATTTTAAATCAAGTTTATTCATGTGTATAATGACCCAAGGTGAGAGATCATGTCATTATTTTTAGGCTTATTGTGGTTGTTCTTACTTTCTTTGGGTTTTGTGGTGTGGGGATACCATCTTAGGCCTCTCGTGCTTCATAGGAATCCTTGTTTGAGGTTCATGTTCTAGTTATTCTTGGAGACATTTGATAATATTGGGATAGATTGGTTTGATCATTTTGAGGATATAGATTGTTGGTTTTGGGGTTAGATTATGTTTAGTACTTCTTTTAGGTTAGGTCCTACTTGGATCTCTTGTTCCTTATTGCCTCTTCTTTTTGACCATGTACTTTTTTGGGGGTAGAAAATGTAATATTGGGGATTATGTGAACCCCCTCATGTTACAATTTTGTTTATTATGTATTATTATATCTTTCATTGAGATTTTTGGAGTTTTTTGGTTGAATATTAGCTAAAAATTCAAGTTTTTGGAAGCTTTTTGGGAGGATCATGTTTAACCTGAATAGTTAATACTAACCGTGTGGTGTCTATGTTGGTTGTTCTATCATTTTTACAAAGCTATTTTTCACAGCTTCCACATGGGTTTTCAAACTGTAAAAAGATCCCTAAAATATGTGTGGGGCTCAGGGTGTGTCTAATGTGAGGCTCATGGTTTTACCAAACCCTATGGTGCCCTAGGATAAATTGTGTGAGGGGTGCCTGACTTAGGCAGTGGATAGTCCTGGTTGGCACATAGTTTTGAAAAGTACGCGGTCAAACCATGTAACATGTCCAAGTGCTTATTTTTTTGTTTTTCTCAAAATACTCCTTTCAAATTATTGGGGGTTACACCACCCTTATCCGCATAATGTATCAGTTTACCCCTTGAGATCCATGGAGGAGCTTCAACCTCTTCCATCTTTAATACTTGGCCTCCCATTAGTAATTTCCAAGAGTTTTTGAGAAATTTCTTCATATTTTTCTATATTTATTCTTTATCAATATTTTTTCTCTTGGTTTTCACTTCCCTCATGAACCCTATACCTATTATGGTTGATTTTTATGTTCTATGTGGATATAATGTTGGTTTTTTTGATGTCTATGGTTATTAGACACTGTTTCTATTCCCATGGGTGTGGTCTCTTTTGATGGAGACATGTTATAAAGAATTTCAACTTGAATCTAATATTTTTAGGTATGTGTGTCTTTGAAATTGTATAATTTTGGAATTAAAAGTGTTATTGAAATTTCTAAATTACTTTTTTTGTAAAATTATAAATCTATGTGATAGATTTGTATAGATTTTAAAGCATTTCATTATGTTTTTGAGATTAGAATAAAGGGGTTTTTAGGTGAATTCCATGTATTATTTTTTTAAAATGGAATTTTTAAAGGTGCTAATATTTTTTTGAAATTACCATATAGGTTTTTGAAATAATTCTCATGAGTGAATTGTATTTTTCCCAGTTTTGGTTTTCAAGGAGTGAAAAATATGTTTTAAAGTGTATTTGGTTTTGAAGTAATTTTTTGACCTCAAAGTGTTTTATAAATGGGTTCATTAATGGATTTAAAATGGTTATTTGAAATTTGTGTGTGATTAAAACCCTATGAAAATTTCTCGAAGGATCCTTTAAAATGGTTTTTTGGAAATGAATGGCCTTTGGACTTGTTTTGGTTTTAAAAGAGTAAGAACCTTGTAAGAGGGTAGTGTTGAAATTTTTAGTGAAGTGAGTGACTTTATTGAACCAGTAAAAGGTTTTGAGTGGTGGTTTATGAAATGTGATAGGGATCAGTATACCTAGCCATGTTTTAGTGTTAAAGGACCAGTTGACACTTTTAATTTTAAATGGTTGTTGTGAAATACACCCCTTGATTTCCCCTTGATTTGTTACCACCTGTGTGGGATTATTTTATCTCTATGAGATTCTTGTGATCCCCTTGTGTGAAGATGTGATTGTTTATGACATAAATAAATGTTATGTATTGGGAAATTAATTTTTGGGTTTCAGGGGTGAGGGAAGCTATATTTATTCCTTGTGTGATAGACTTGTCTTGTTTGTTCCTACACCTCACTTCCTTTTTGGTCATGGGAAACTAGGAACTAAGTGGAAAATATAATTTGTTACTTTCATTGGCTTAAACACCACTAGTGTCCCTCCAGTCATGCTAGGAATAGAGGGAAGGGTTGGTGTTGTCATTTTAGTGGGTCTTTCATGGGATATTAAGATGAATTATTGTTTGAACTTTATCACATGTTAGTATCTGGTTCACAGGTTGGTAAACTTTTATATGGTTAGATGCTTCATATGTAACCACCCGAAACTCTATCAATGAAATTTAACTTCTTTTGTTTATTTAATATAGTATATATCACATAAAATCACTTAGGGAACATAAAAAAAACATCATAAATGAAGAATGAATGAAATGAGAGGTATTCCCAAAAGTTAAGGAACTTACAACAATGAAATAGTAATTTGACCTTAAGAATAGTAATATGACCCCTATGAATAGTAAATTGGTTGAATGAATAGTAACCTCACCCATTCTTGTATAAATAAAATTTAGGAATCTTATAAATGAAACTATGATATAATTATATCATAGTATAACAAAATTATTATTTTAAAAATTATTAATTAAGTGATGGAATTTTTGTGAGTCATAAATATTTAATTACAATTTTATAATTAATAAAATAATTTAAAAGAAAATTAATTTCTATAAAATGTATTCATAAATTAATATTTTGTTTTCTTAAGATTTTAGGATAATTTTATGAGACAGTAGCTAATTTTTGAAAGTATTATAAAATCAGTTGTAAATTTAAAATCTGCATTTTTCAAGTAAATGATGGTTTAAATTTAAAATTGAATTTCTCATATTTAGAAATTTATTTTCATAAAATGGAGTATATTTTTTATCTATACACATCGAAAAAATTTTAGGGTGATTTTTTTTGGATTTTTCTAAAATACTTGAATTTTTTGGTGAATAATAAAATACAATAATTTACAATAAATGATAAATACATGATTTATTGAGTCATAGGTGTTGTTTTGATGATTTAATCAACCTTGGTTCAAAATAAAATACACTAATTACTATAATTAGTCAAAATAATCACAACTATTTCTTTTTATGAGAAAAATAACAAAATAATTAATAAAACAATGAGAAATAACCTCTCTCCGCTATAAATTCCACCCCTCGCCAGCCCTTCTCCTCACACCTTCCAAGGTTTGATCCTTGAAAAATTTATACCCAATATTCTACCCAATCCTCTACAAAAAAAATATAATTTATTGGTCTAATAAAAATAATAAAACCAATCCCCTTAAAGAGGTTATCAAGGAGGAGTATTCAAGAGGTAAAATCCTCTTCCTTTTCCTTTTAATTTCTCTTCAAGTTATTTTCTTTTATTTTTATATCCACACATACTCTATAAAAACTATCATGATAACTAAAATATCATATATATACTATAATTATTTAATTTTAATGGAATATCCTCCATCAAACTCCTTTATCTCTCTCTTTTATTTTAAAAACGAAATCATCGTCTGTGAGGTGCTGATTTACAGCCTTCACGGACGATAGATTTTTGTTCTTCAATTTATCCTTCAAGGATGGTGCTGAAACCATTTTTGTGGTTAAAACATAACATAATATATTTTTTAAAATATTTTTTATTTTATGGAAGTAACATATTTACATAATAATAAATGATAACATAAAATGAGTTCGTTATGATCAATAACTGTCGTAATAATGTAAACGATTATCACTGAATGTCTTATATAATGATTCATCCACATACCATATGAAAAACTGAAATATATAAACATTTAAAATTATTTATTTTTATTAACATCATATAAATTAATTTCTAGATAATTATACCCATTCTGCATGAACTTCCATACTCATATACAAGTATACCGATCGTGAAAACAAAGGAAATGAACACTCCCTAGCAATAAATTTGTATATTATAACTCATAAAAAGACCATAAATGATATTAATGAAATTATAATAAATAAAATACATGTATAGAATGTTTTTAATTAATAAATTAATGGCTTTAATTATATTATTTAGGACATTAAGGATACGTTCAAAACACATTCGGACATTTGGTAAGAGTTTCTTCACGAACCTTCAATTTCATTCAGGTTATGCTTTCTCCCTCTATACAACTATTTAGTTTTTCATTATTTTTATATAATTATTATAATTTTTTTTATACATTAATAAATCATTTATTCAGATCATTTCATCTTTTGTTTATGGGTAATACTTGTTTTACAAGTTTTCCTTTTGAATTATTCTTGACAGACAGGCCTAATTTAATAGAATGACTCAAATTATTACCAATTTTCAAGTGTAATATATAAAATTTTTTATTCCACAATTATTTTTCTAAAATAAATCATTTAATTATGAAAAAAAATTATGAGTTCGCTTCTATTTTTAAACAAATATTTTTCCAAAATAACTCTTCTTTCTAAAATAAAAGAGTATTTCTCTCAGGAATTTCTCGATGAGTTTATAAGAGTATTTTAATCTATTTCAACACCCTTATTTATTTTTCTATTTAATTGGGATTAATCATTTTTGATATCATATATCATATTTTATTGAATGATTTATTATTAGTTTTACTATGGATATTCTATCTTGATAACATTCACCATATTACTCCGAATGGTTAGTGATTATGTTTAATAATTAGGGAATGATATTTACATTTCATATGTTAGTTTCAATATGATTGTTTTTGTTGATTATGTTTCACCCCTTTCATATGAGGAATTTATTGGACTTAGTAAGTGACGGGTGGGGCCCTCTATTTCCCCTTGGTAAATCTGTAGGTCTCATGATAAAACTAGTTTGTGTTTTTACCCGTTTATATATAGTCTTGGCATGAGGCCTTGATGGTATGTTTATGATGTCTCACATTATGAATTCACTCATTATCATATTAGTATTTTATATTCCATTTGATTATTTTACTAGTAGAATATCCATGATAATGTTTCATTCTCCTATGATCACTTATATGGATTTATTTATTCAATTTTTTGTTCTTTCCATATTATGATCAAGTTTTTATTTTAATAAAAAAAATTTTAGTTATTCACCATTTCTTATGGTTTATTTTTATTCTTTTTCTGTATTACTTACAATTAATGATCATCTGAACTCACCCCTTTCTTATGTTTATTTTTCCCCAAGATGTGGAGATGTATATTATGAATGAGTTGCAAGGATGATCTAGAATATTATGGGTGTTTCCAATATAGTTACTATGTTATAATTCATTTCAATTTGTAATGCCAAACTTATGTATGTATCCTGTTTTACAAATATATTAAAAAATTCATTCATTTGGTATAAAAAAATTATTTTTTATTAATCCAATGTAATGAAGCAAGGCACTGACTTTGGGAAACTAGGGTTGGGGTATTTATAATTGGTATCAGATGAAGTTTAGTAGAATCCTTGGAAACTAGATTTAGAAAATGTAGATTAATGGACAAATCCCTATGATAGAATTTGAGGAAAAGAATAGAAGAATATCCTAGAATTTTGGTAAGGTATAGATTATGTGGATATTCCTATCAATACATCCCTATCTAGATATTTCAAATTGATGTGGTTTTGGTACAAAAGTACCTAGAAGTAACAACTAGGACAAGGTGTTTAGGGCATGACTTAGGGTAACTTAGAATACAAAAATAGTCCTTACTAGGCACCTAGTTTGACACTCATAGGGAATATGATTAGGATATTTCAAAATTTTATTTAAAGTCAATTACGATGGATTTAATTGTAAATATGTCCCCAAAGAAACCATTCTTATGAATACATGTATAATATTACAATTTGGGTTATGTGTTTTGATAGTTTGACATTATACATTATGATTTATAGCACAATTTAGTGTATTTCATTATTTATAAATGGATACTAGTGAAAGGAATGAAAACCTCATGAACACACATATACCATGTAGGTATTTTAATCCTATGTAATATAATGATGTTGGTTATAGGGCTGCGACTAGTGTTGAGAAACATAAAACTATTTTGGGACAACTGACTCTGGTTTTGAACAATAACCCTACCCGTAAAGAGCATCCTGATCCACAATGTGGAAAATAAATGTTATACCTCTTTATGAAACAACAACCACTATCATTTAATGGGACTAAAAACTCATTCATAGAAGAGCAGTGGATAAGTTCCTTAGAGAAGATATTTCTTACTTTGGGAAGTAATGAATGAGAGAAGGTTGTCATGGTAGTTTATCATCTATCAGAAGATGCTGATAAATGGTGGTCATTGATTCAAAACACAAAGGAGGAGGAAGATATTGAAAATATGGAATGAAGGTATTTTAAGAAAATTTTCCTAGAAAAATATTTTCCTCATGAACTATGAGCGGATAGGGAAAAACAATTCTTGAATTTAAGGCAGAAAGAGGATGATAATGTTTCTAAGTATGAATCAAACTTTAAAAGGTTGTAAAGGCATGTTTTGGACTATATATGTAATCCAAAAATAAATATTGAACAATTTTTTATGGTTCAGAACTATTTCACTAAAGGGAACTAGTTTCCTAAGCTTTCTCATCATACGAAGATATAGTCTCATGTACAATCAAGATAAATAAATATTTCTATAAGGATTATTACTTTAAAGTAAATAAATAGAATAAGAGGGTGGTATGAGAAATAATGGATAAAGGAAATAATAAAAAAAGGGAGTTTTTTAACATGTGATACCTATGTAAGGAAGACCCCTAGAGCCTGCTTAAAAGGAAAAAGAGTCAATTACAAGTTTGGAGAATAAGGAAACCAATCTCTTGATTGCAAGGAAAAGAAACAAGCTATGAATGTTCAAGGATACAATTGTAGGGACATGGAACACTATGCAAATGATTTTTTGAAGCATCAAGGAGAAATTTCTCAAAAAAAGGCCATGGGATCAAGGAAAAGATTATGTGATCACAACAGCTGAGGTTGAAGTTTTGAATGATGTTTTTGTAGGTACATTAATCATATCCTCAAATTTTTCCAAAGATTTATTTGATTATATATCATCGCATTCCTTTATATCTTCCCATTTTTCATTAAAAATTATATATTTCTAATTCTCCTTAACAAGGGAGTTGTGAGTCAAAACCCCTAAGGTAAGTCTCATTACAAAAAAGATGTTCTAGGAAGTTCCTATTGTAGAATATAAATATTATTTATCTACTGATTTTATCTTCATACCTATGGTCTAATTTAAAATAATTCTTGGTATGGATTTTATTTAAAAACATGATCTGAAAATATATTGCTAGAATAACGAAATTAATATTTTTGAGGAAGGTGTAAAATCCCTTATCTTTAGAGAAAAAAATCACCATCTGATTCTTTTCTACATCCACCTCTAATAGATCTACTAAATTAAATTATTGTGGAGTAAGAGAAAACAATATTTATGGGTGAGGAAAGAAATCTTCAAATTTAGGATGTACCTATTTTAAAAGAATTCATTGATGTATTTCCATAGTATTTACCTAGACATCCCCTAGAGCAAGAATTTAAGTTTTCTATTGTTTTATTTACTAATGTAAGGAATATATCAAAGACTCATTATAGAATGGCCATAGTGGAATTAGTAGAAATTAAGAAAAAAATATAAGAATTGAATGATAAATGATTTATCCTCCCTAGTGTTTCTCTATGGGGAGCCCCTTTTCTATTTTCAATGTCTAAAGATGGATACATGAGGATATGAATTGACTATAGAGAAATCAATGTTATTATAATAAAGAACAAGTATCCCTTGCCTCATATTGATGATTTATTTGATCATATTCAAGTATCCCAAAAATTTTCAAATACTAACCTTCAATATGGATATCATCTATTTTGTGTAAGGAATGAGATATTTCAAAGACAACATTTTGAACTAGGTATCGGTATTACGAGTTTATAGTAATGAACTTTGGATTGAATAATGCACCTTATGTTTTCATGGATCTAATGAATAGAGTTTTCAAGTAATATATTTATGAATTTGTTGGGGTATTTATTGATGATAACTTGGTATACTCAAAAATATACTAATATCATGAGATCACTTGTGCATTATTCTAAAGACACTTAGAAGGAATGATTTATATGGGAAGTTTAGGAAGTGTGAATTATGGCTTCAAATAGTTTATTTTCTCAACTATATTTTCTCTATAGATGAATCATTAGTTGATCCTTCTAATAAAATGTTATTTTAGGAATGGCCTACACCAACAAACATAACCAAGGTATGTAGTTTTATTGGTTCAGAAGGTTATTATCACCGTTTAGTTCAAAAATTCACCTGATTAGCCAACCCATTTACAAAGCTTGCTCTTTAGGGGGTTAAGTTCACATGGAAAAAATAATGTGAAGAATGTTTTGAAAAATTGAAGAGGATTTTAGTGAATGCTCTGATCCTGACACTACCATCAGGAAATGGTGGATTTGTGATTTATAGTGATGCATTAAAGAAAGGGCTTGTCTGTTTCCTTATGTAGAATTATAGAGTTATTTCATATTCATCAAGGCAGTTAAAAGCTTGTGAATATAGCTATACAACTCATGATCTTGTGTTAGCATATGTAATCTTTGCTTTGAAAATATAGAGACACTACCTCTATGGTGATAGCTGTGAGGTATATACAGATCAAAATAGATTGAAATATATCTTCACACAAAAATAACTCAACATGTGGAAAAGGATATGGCTTGAAATACTCTAGGATTATAATTTTTCAATACAGTATCACACAGGAAACGAAAATTAGGTTGTTGATGCATTTAGAAGGAATGATTATAGAGTTCTAAACAAAATAAGGATCGACAAAGATCCAGTGTACATGGATCAAGAAAATATGGATATGGGAATTATCAATGAAGGTGAATCATCATTAACTATTCAAATATTTGACCAAACTTTTTTATTGTAAAGAATTAAATGTTCTCAATATAATGATGAGAATATTAAAAAGAAAATTAAAGTCGTGAATGATGGGAAGTTTCAAAACTTTGTGTGTGAGGTTGGAATTATGAAATTTTGGAGGAGGTTATTTTTTCCCTCTATACCTAATCTAAAAAGAGAGTTATTGGATGATATCCATAGCTTGAATTTATCTGTACACCTTGGTATCACTAAGATGTATAGATACCTAAAGAAAAATTTACAGTGGGATAATATGAAGAGGAAAATTTTATTATGTATCATGTTGTTTATTTTATCAGCAGGTGAAGGCTGATATACAATATATAAGATGTGTCATGAAACCCTTTCCTATTACTACATGTAAATGGAATGACATCACTATGGATTTTATCACTCGATTACCAAAAACCCAAATAAATAATGATAAAAATATGGGTGATTATTGATCAACTTGAAAAATATGCACATTTCCTTTCTATAAGGGAGGATTTTCCAATGGAGTACCTTACAAGACTCTATATTAATAAAGTTGTAAGAATTCTTGGAAAACCTATATCAATTGTGTTTGATCATGATCCATTATTTACATCTAAATTTTCCTAAAGTCTCCATAAATCTTGGAATACTAAACTTACTTTGAGTACTGCTTATCGCCCTCAAACTGATGGGTAGCTAGAAATAACGATCCAAACATTAGAAGGCATACTGATATCACTCTCACTTGACTTTAAAGGTATTTGGGATCATTATTTACCTTTGGTGGAGTTTTCATACAAAAATAGTTTCCATTATAGTATTCAAATGGCACCATATGAAGCATTGTATGGAAAGATATGTCACACACTTTTTTGTTGGGATGAAGTTGGTGAGAGGAAGCTTGTGGGATATGAGCTTATAGTGGAAAAAAATAGTGAAGGTAAATATTATTCAAACCTATACCAGAGCAGCTCAAAGTAGGAAAAATATCTATACTAATAATCGAAGGAAGGATTTGTAATTATAAGTAAGAGATAGTGTTTTCTTGAAAGTATCACCATGGAAGGGTGTTATAAGATCTGGGAAGAAAGGGAAACTAATCGATGAGTAAATTTGTCCTTTTAAAATTATAGATAGAATTGGAGTTATGGATTATCATTTATAATTTCTTCATTTCCTTTCTATAGCACACAATGTGTTCTAAATCTCTTTATTAAAGAGGTACATGACAGACCCAACACATGTACTCACTTATGAAGGAATAAAATTGGAACCTAAATTATCTTACTATGAAGAACCTATTCGGATTCTCGGAAATAAAGAAAAGGTGTTGAGGAATTGGAAAACTCAGCTGGTAAAGGCACTTTGGAAAAATCATAAAATTCAAGAGGTAACATGGTAGCCTGATGAACATATAATAATGAACTACCCAAATCTTTTTATGGGGTGATAATCTAGAAATTTCAAGGATGAAATTTTTGTAGGAGAGAAGAATGTAACAACCTAGAACTCTATCAATGAAATTTTCCTTATTAATTTTATTTCATATAGTATAGGTCACATAAAATCACTTAGAGAACATAATTGAAACATCATAAAAGAATAATTAATGAAATAATACATGTTTCTAGAAGTTAAGGAACCTATACCAATGAAATAGTAACTTGAACTTAGGAATAGGAATATGAACCTTATGAATAGTAAATTGGCTGAATGAATAATAACCTCACCCATGTTTTTATAAATAAAATTTAGGCATATAATAAATGAAAGTATGAAATAATTATATAATAGAATAGGTAAATGAATATTTTAAAAAAATTTAATTAAGTGTTGGTATTTTTGTGATTCATAAATAATTAATTATATTTTTATAATTAATAAAATGATTTAAAATAAAATTAATTTTCACAAAATGTATTCGTAAATCAATATTTGTTTGTCTTATTATTTTAGTATAATTTTACATGACGTTAGGTAATTTTTTAAAGTATTATGAAATCAATTGTAGATTTAAAATTTTTATTTTTAGAGTAAATGATGTTTTTAATTAAGAAATAAATTTCTCATATTTAGAATATTATTTTCATAAAATGGAGTTCATTTTTTAATTCTACACATCAAAAAAATTATTAGGGTAATTTTTTTGTATTTTTTAAAATACTTGAATTTTTTGTGAATGGTAAAATACGATAATTTATGATAAATGATAAATACATAATTTATTGAGTCATTGGTGATGTTTGGATGATATAGGAACAGTTTTTTTCGAAATAACTTTCACTTATTATTAATTATTCACAATAATCAACACTATTTATTATCTTGTGGAAAATAATAAAATAATGAGAAATCACCCCCCACCTGCACTATAAATTCCACCCATCACCACCCTGTTGGGTCGGAACAAACGGGAAGGATGGAAAGAGGGGGGGTGAATTGCCTTTTAAAAAATATTGACAATTTAAAAATCAAAGTTGAAAGTGCAGCGGAAATAAAGAGGCAAGACACACAAAATTGATAACGGAGTTCGGCCAAAACCCGGCCTACGTCTCCGCTCCCAACTCAACCGTTGAGAGATTCCTACCGCTTGCTTTTCAATGGTTTTAGAAAGAAACCCACTAGGCTTTGAGGTAGCACTAGGACCTATTACAGCTTGCTTTTATTGGTTAAGCAAGAACCCACTTGCTTTCAATGGAATAGCAAGAACCCACTAGCCTTTTTAACGGGTGAAGGCTAGCTCACCGAAAACTCAATCCTTTTAAAAGGAAAGGCTTGACGAAACCTTTTCACACCTTAGTGGTGGTGTGAAACCCAAAAGAAAGGGGGATGAAGAAAGAGTTTGGGGTTTGTAGGTACAAACCCAATTTTAAAGCTCAAAATAAATAATGCAATAAAAACCGTATTGTTGAGAATCCTTGGGCGCCAAAGGTTGAATGGAGTTGAAGACGTGCACTCCCAAGCTTTTATGGTGGTGCTCCTTGGATGTGGAATTGGATTGGAGCAGTTGTGGTTCCCTTGGAGCAATCCGCCGGAGGTTTGCCAAATGAGGAGAATTGTGTTCGTTGGCTTCACAATGCTTAATTATGGTCCGGCAATTGTTCCGGGGCTTCAAGGTCCTTTATTTATAGAGGGGGAACCCTCATATGGCCGTTGGAGGTCTTCGGAGCCGTTGTAAAGGCTTTCGGAGCCGTTGGGAGGCAAGTGGAGCAGCCTGGTCAAAGCCCCAACGGCTAGTTTGACTGGCTCCACCGGCTGGCCGGTACAGTCCCACCGGCTGGACGGTGTGTGCAAAATGGCATAGGATTCGAGCTCAGCCTCCACCGGCTGGCCGGTGCTGAGGCCACCGGTTGGCCGGTGTGGAGACAGTAGCTCTCACTGCTCTGCCAGGTGCCACCGGCTGGCCGGTGCTATCACACCGGTTGGCCGGTGGACTGAATTTCAGTCCACTTTGCCAGCTTTCTTGGGCCAATCCTTTGGAAATCTTTTGCCTATTATCCACAACACTTAAAACACAATATTAGACACATATGAAAGTGATTGTGATCATGAAAATCAAAGAGTGTGGGGTACAACAATCTCCCCCTATTTTGATGATCACAATCACTTATCTAAGCAATGTAAAAGCTTAAATGAAGGCATGCTTTAAATGAAAAAATGAAAATAAGTACTAAGCATGAGAGAAAAGATTCTCCCCCAATCAATCAAGAAATTTCTCCCCCTTTGTGATTATCAAAATAGCACGGGGCATAAAACTTGATTGAGGGAAAACGATGAAAAACAAGATATGAGAAATAAAAAATCAATTGAGATTTCTGAAATTGAAATGAAAATTTGAATAACAGTTTGAATTGAAAGTTTTGAATCAAAAACCAATTGAAATTTGAATTTTGAAACCAAATGAAATTTTTGAATGAATTAATTGAATAACAGTTTGAATTGAAAGTTTTGAATGAAAAATTGAATACCAAGTGTTGAAAATGAAAGTTTGAATTGAAAATTTGAAATGAGAATTTTGAATGAAAATTTTTAAATCACAAAAAGGCTTAAAAGAACCTAACTCCCCCTAAATAAAGACAATAAATCACCGGGGAGAGGTGTTTGAAACCGAAATAAACTTTGAGCCAGAGAGACTCGCTAATAGGGATTTTTCAATCCAAATTTGTTTCATGGCGGGTCTTCTCCTATAAAATTCGTCCGAATAAAAAAAAGATTTGGGCCTACCATACCGGGCGTTTTTGCAATTACATTCATATATCATGTGCCCGGGTTTTTTACAATAGTTACAAAATTTGTAATCGGAGCTCCCCCTTACAAAAACAGTGGGTGCATGGGAGGAGGAGGCTTGGTTGGTATAGCCAAGTCCTTGAGTGGTTCGGGAAATGCGTTGGGAACCTAAGAGTTTGGTCAGATTTTGTTCCCCTTGGGTGAACTTAGCCAAGGATTCTCTAAGGTCCTTGATGGTTGATTCCATGGAATCAACATTTGGAAAATTTTGGATTTTTAGGGTGAGTTCCTCCTTCTCTTTGAGAAGTTGGTCTTTTTCGGAGGAAAGTTTTTTGAAAGACTTTTTCAAAGAAACAAATTTTGAAGAAAGCTCATGAAAACCTTTTTCTGGTTGGTCTCTAGCGTGTGAGAGTTCTTCATAAGATAGATGATTAAATGAATTAGAAGAACTAGAGGAGGAAGAGGAGGAAGAGGAGGAAGATACCTCATGTTTTGCCATTAGGCAATTATTACCATTGTCGCTCGAGGAGAAAGAAGAGAAGGAGGAGCTATCACTCCAAGTTTTCTTTAAAGCCTTCTTCTTCTTCTTCTTGTCCCTTTTCTTGTGAGGTGGGAAAACGGGCTTGATCTTTTCGTCGGGTTCTTGCTTTTGATCGGATTTTTGCTTTGGAGCCTCGCTAGTACCTTCATAGGTTAGTTCTAAACATTTCCAAATATCATGTGAAGTAGAGCAAGAAGAAATGCAATTAAAAACATTACGGTCAAGACCACAATGAAGAGCGTTCATGGCTTTTCCATCAAGCTCAAAAAAAGCAATGTCATTGGGGGTCCATTTAGACTCATCGAGAGAGGAGAGGGAAAATCCTTGCATAACAATTTTAAAAATTGGATAACCAATGATTTTAAGAAAAGTTGACATGCGGGTTTTCCAAAAACAATAATCGGCTCCATCAAAGAATGGAGCACGATCCAAAGAATGTCCTTCGGGGGATTGAGAGGAAGAAGCGGTAGAAGCCATAAAAAAAAGGATCTTTAATTTGAAACCGGTTAGGGAATTATTCAAAGTTCCCTCTGATACCAATTGTTGGGTCGGAACAAACGGGAAGGATGGAAAGAGGGGGGGTGAATTGCCTTTTAAAAAATATTGACAATTTAAAAATCAAAGTTGAAAGTGCAGCGGAAATAAAGAGGCAAGACACACAAAATTGATAACGGAGTTCGGCCAAAACCCGGCCTACGTCTCTGCTCCCAACTCAACCGTTGAGAGATTCCTACCGCTTGCTTTTCAATGGTTTTAGCAAGAAACCCACTAGGCTTTGAGGTAGCACTAGGACCTATTACAGCTTGCTTTTATTGGTTAAGCAAGAACCCACTTGCTTTCAATGGAATAGCAAGAACCCACTAGCCTTTTTAACGGGTGAAGGGTAGCTCACCGAAAACTCAATCCTTTTAAAAGGAAAGGCTTGACGAAACCTTTTCACACCTTAGTGGTGGTGTGAAACCCAAAAGAAAGGGGGATGAAGAAAGAGTTTGGGGTTTGTAGGTACAAACCCAATTTTAAAGCTCAAAATAAATAATGCAATAAAAACCGTATTGTTGAGAAGCCTTGGGCGCCAAAGGTTGAATGGAGTTGAAGACGTGCACTCCCAAGCTTCTATGGTGGTGCTCCTTGGATGTGGAATTGGATTGGAGCAGTTGTGGTTCCCTTGGAGCAATCCGCCGGAGGTTTGCCAAATGAGGAGAATTGTGTTCGTTGGCTTCACAATGCTTAATTATGGTCCGGCAATTGTTCCGGGGCTTCAAGGTCCTTTATTTATAGAGGGGGAACCCTCATATGGCCGTTGGAGGTCTTCGGAGCTGTTGTAAAGGATTTCGGAGCCGTTGGGAGGCAAGTGGAGCAGCCTGGTCAAAGCCCCAACGACTAGTTTGACTGGCTCCACCGGCTGGCCGGTACAGTCCCACCGGCTGGCCGGTGTGTGCAAAATGGCATAGGATTCGGGCTCAGCCTCCACCGGCTGGCCGGTGCTGAGGCCACCGGTTGGCCGGTGTGGAGACAGTAGCTCTCACTGTTTTGCTGGGTGCCACCGGCTGGCCGGTGGTCAAGCCACCGGCTGACCGGTGGAGCCTGGCAGTGGGCAATGCCTCTGCCAGGTCCACCGGCTGGCCGGTGCTATCACACCGGTTGGCCGGTGGACTGAATTTCAGTCCACTTTGCCAGCTTTCTTGGGCCAATCCTTTGGCAATCTTTTGCCTATTATCCACAACACTTAAAACACAATATTAGACACATATGAAAGTGATTGTGATCATGAAAATCAAAGAGTGTGGGGTACAACACACCCCTTATCCTCACACCTTCCATGCTTTGAGACTTGTAAAATTTATACCTAATATTCTCCCCAAGACTCTCCCCCACGTCCAGGATCTCTTGGTCTCATCAAAATACCAAAACCAATCTCATTACGGAGGTTATCATAGAGGAGTATTCAAGAGGAAAAATCCAATTCCTTTTCCTTTTAATTTTATTTGAAGTTCTTTTCTTTTATTATTCTATCCTCAAATTCTATCTAAAAATGATCATGATAACTCCAATATAATATATATACTATAGTTATATTATTTTAATGCAATATACTTCATGAAACTCCTTTCTCTCTCTCTTTTATTTAAAAATTTAAATCATCGTTCGTGAGGTGCCGATTTACAACCTTCATGGATGACATATTTTTGTTCTTCAATTTATCCTTAAAGGATGGTAATGAAACAATTTTTTGGTTAAAAAAGACTATAATATATGTTTTTAATTTTTTATTATGTTCTTTAAGTACCATATTTACATAATAATATATGATAAAACAAAATGAGTTCATTGTGATCAATAATTGTCGTAATAATGTAAATTATTATCACTAAATGTATTATCTAATGATTAATACTCATACCATATGACCAAATGATATATATAACAATTTAAACTTCATGATTTTCATTAATATCATATAAATTAAATTCTGGATAATTATACCCATTCCACATGAACATCCATACTCATATACAAGTATACTAATCATGAAAACCAAGGAAACGAATGCTCCATAGAAAACAAATTGTATACTATAACTCATAAAAAAGGAAATAAACTAACTTTATAAAATTATAATAAATATAATACATGTATATAAGGTTATTATTTAATTAATTAATGTATTTAATTTGATTATCCAAGACATTAAGGTCAAGTACATAACACTTTCAGACATAAGGTAAGGGCTTCTTCCCGAACCTCCAATTTCTTTCGGGTCATGATTTCTCCCTCTATACATCTATGTAATTTTTAATTATTGTTATATAATTATTATAAATAATTTTTATACATTTCAAAATCATTTATCTAGATCATTTAATCTTTCTTTTATGGATAATAATTGTTTTACAAGGTTCCCTTTTCAATTCATCCTGATATGCAAGCCTAGTTTATGGGAACAACTTGAATTCTTAAATGTTTTCAAGTGCACCATATAAAATATTTTTATAAAATAAATCATTTTACTGTGAAAAAAATATCTTATTTCACTTCTAGTTTTATATAAATATTTTCCAAAAGAACACTTCTTTTCAAAATAAAAGAGTATTTCTCTCAAGAATTCCTCGATGATTTTATAAGAATATTTTTGTTTATTTAAACACCATTGTTGATTATTATGTTTAATTGGGATTAATAATTTATTATATCAACTACCATATTTTATTGAGTGTTTTATGATTAGTTTGAGTATGGATGTGCTATCTTGATACCTTTCACCATATTACTCGGAATGGTTAGTGATTGCATTTACTGATTGGGGAATGTTATTTACATTTCATATGTTAGTTTCAATATGAATTTATATGTTGATTATGTTTCACCACTTTCGTATTAAGAATTCATTTGACTTAGTAAGTGTTGGGTGGGGCCCGTTATTGCCCCTTAGTGCATCAGTAGGTCTCATGAGACAAACTAGTTTAGGTTTTTACCTGTTTATGTATGGTCTTGGCAGGAGGCCTTGACGATATGTTTATGATGTATCATATTATGAATTCCCACATAATGAGATTAGCATTTTATATTCCATGTGATTATTCAACTATTATAATATACATGATTATTTTTTATTCTCATATGATCACTTATATGGCTTTATTTAATCTTTTTTTATTCCTTCTATATTGTGCTCACGTTTTGGTTTTAATAACAATTTTTTTAGTTATTCACTTTTCCTTAGGGTTTATTTTTATGATACCACTATATTACATATCCTTACTGAGCATCTTAGATCACCCCTTTCTTAGGTTTATTTTTCCCCAAGATGTGAAGATTTATTTTATGAATGACTTTCAAGTATAATCTAGAATTTTATGCATGTTTCCAATATAGTTATTATGTTTTACTTCATTTCAAGTTGTAATGTTGAACTCATGTATGTATATTGTTTTCCATAGCTACTAAACTATTTGTTCCTTCAATATATGACTTCCTTGTTTATTAATCCAATGCAATTAAGGACGACATAGACTCAAGGAAACTGGGTTTGGTGTATTTGCATCATATGTTAGGAATTTTATATGATATACCATGACACATTCAATTTCTTGGTTGGTTATTCATTAAGGGGAGTTTGATATATTGCTTTATTATATCATTTTCCCTAATTTCATCATTATGAAACCTTATTTTTCCTATAATTTATATGTTCATTGTGATGGTTGGTGCCAACTTTATTGTGCTTGACTCATGTGGATGTGTTTGGTTTTTTCCTTTAGAAAATGAGTTTTCAATGATATTTTGGAAAACCTATTTTGAAATTAAATATTCTTGTGTAGGTGCTTTAAATTTGATTTCAAAGTGGTTTCATTAGTTTTTAGGTGGATTCAACCGGTAAAATAATTTAAGGTGGTTGTTTTCATTTAAATAATAAAAATGGGTTATTTCAAAAATGTTAAGTGTGTGTCTTTTTAAATAGATTTTTCCAATGTATTTGTTTTCAAAACATATGTTTTCATTTTCAGAAAATAAAGATTATTGTTTTGAAAGTGGATTATAGATTTTTTTGGTCTTACATAAGTTATATATAAAAATATCACTTTCTAGTTTATTTTCAAATGAGAATTGATGAATTGAATTATGAAGAATATTTCATGGATTTGGAGGGTTTGGGTGACCTATTAGGATTTTATCCCAAACATATATGTTCTAGGTTCTAGGTTCTCAGTTGGATATGTTCTTCATTCTTTGAGTATGACATGGGGTGAGTTGGGTGGCGGTGGGAAATATAATGTTGCATGGAGTTGGATTAGGATCAACTTGAATTGGATTGTTATTTTAGTTTTATTTTTGTTTAACATGTGTCTACTACCATTGTGTATCAGTTCTTCCTAGCTTTATATTTCTATTTATGGATGCCTTTTATGTATATGAAAATGGGTTGAATCACCCTAGTTTATTATGACCTATTGGATTGTTTATTTATTTTGGAAATTTTATTTGTTTTTTCAAATTTTTTATCTCTATTTTGAGAGAAATCACCCCTAAAGGGATTCCTGTGATTTTCATGAACCATTTTTCATCCCATAGGGATTGGGAATGCCCTTAGGGCCTTGTATAAAATTAGGTTCGGTGTCAGGTTCAATGGTAATCCAGGTCAGTTCATTCTAGGGATATCCTTTTTCTCCACCTTTACTTGATAATGTCTTGAACGAATATCCACTTTAGAGATGTACTTGGATCCAAATAGCTGATCAAACAAGTCATCAATCCATGGAAGATGATACTCATTCCCTGTTGTGATATTTTTGAGAAGTGGAAAATCAAGGAAAAGGTTCATTGAAATGTCCTTCTTATGGATGAAAAGGTATGAGACACCCCACGATGAATCAATTGGGTGTATAATCCCTTTTTCTAGATTATCCTAAAATTCATTCTTTTTCTATTTAAGTTTAATAGTTTCAATTCTATATAGACTCTCAGATATTAGTAATGATTTGGGTATATGTTCGATTGAGAACTCAACCTATCAGCTAGGTGTAAGAGCAATAAATTATTTGGGGTGAGACACTATCATATCCTCTTATAATAGGCATGTCATCAAATATGATATTTTCATTAGTCTCAATTATTTAATCTAGATACACTTTCTTATAATGAAATAATATTCATGCTTAATATGATGAATCCAAAGTTGATATATCCTCCTACATACACTTTATATAATTGAATAGAGATTCATGATATAGTGGTTGATTTCTCTCTCCAAGAAATTTTTTATTTCTCTATACAATGAAAGGCAATCCATACTCAAAATAACATAGACTTCCACTAATTAGAGTATTACAAGATTTAGTAGGAAATTCATCCTGAAAATATTTACAAGGGAGAAGTTATATGCTTGGGATGAAACAATTTACCCATTTTCCATTTTCATCAATAACATAACTCTTATGTTTTGATTTGGTGGTCGAATATTTATATTAATCTTGATTTATATGAAATAATTTGTAGAACCATAATAATATAGGATATTTTAGGCTTATAAATGGAAGAAAATCTTGAATTTCACTATTTGATTATGGTTATAATTATTTAATTCATCCAAAATAGACTTCGGGTTGAGAATTATCAAACTATTAAACATATAAAATGGGAACTATAAATATTTAAGGGATAACCAATAATGAAATGAATTCAATAACTTGTTAATTTTTGGGTTTCAATCAATGTTATACATGATCTATTTTCTAACATTAAATTTCATAGGAATTTTTCCCTTCCTAATTTTTTGTAAAAAGGATGTGATTTACCAATGAAAATTATCTGGGAGTGTCCAACTAGGAGTGAAAACTTAGAAATCTTTATTGTGCACTTGGTATAGGTCAAGTTAATACCCAAGGAGCCCTTTTAGATTTATTACCCCAATGTATATCTATTCCAAAGACATATCCACTTACCAGTATCTATAAAAGGTTTTATATTCAAGAAAAAACAAATAAATCTATACATTACTAAAATTTAGGGATGTTTTCTTATGTTTAGTCTTATCCATATGCCTTTCACTAAGGTTTTAAAATCATAATCCTAAAAAATAACAATTCCTTACTCTAATACCAACTATGAAAACAATATATTTGATACACTTTATTTGATGATTTAATACATAATTATACACATAATAAAATTCCAAAAGGTCAAGAGACCTAGAATATTTAGGTAATTATATACATATCACAATAAAATGAAATTGTTTTATAAATAAATTATTTAAAACTTTATAACATCCCATTAAACTCAATTGATATTCAAATACTACACAAGATAAACTCGGTGGAATGACTCCAATTTCATTAGTTTGATCCTTTGAATATTATATATATATATATATCTATGAATTTTTATTAAGTTTTTTCACTATGTTATGGGTGTTTAAAGACCCTGAAATTAATATATTAAAAATATTAATATATCTTAAATAATGAACATGGATTTTTTTTTGGAATAAATGGACTTCCTTTTGATTGGGAACTCTGATGGAAAATCTGATACCATAGTTGTTTCAAGGATTCAAGGTTTACCCAAGGCACAAAATAAGGCTATTCAACATTATATGTTCTATATAAAGTGAATGATGGAGTGTTTGTTAGTTAAATTAAATAATTTATTTATTTATTTTACTTGAATGGCCTAAAAACCTAATATCCATTTATATATACATCATTATAATGAATCTATAGGGTTAACCGTATAACTATGGGAGATTATAGAGGAATAATTTAGAGCTCTATTATCATTGGAAACTCAGGAATGTGGATCAACAACTAATGATCGAGGGTATTTATGAGATGAATGATGAACATAGATATATTTTCCAATTCATCACCCGTGGATGTGTTCATCACTAATTATTAACATAATCTCGAGGCATTGATCATTATTTTGTAGATTTCTACCCCTTTGATTTAATTTTCAAGAATGGATTACATATTTTCTTTATTTATATGGTTTTTTTCTTCAAATGATTCCATAATTAATTAGCGTTCTTGAACCTAATTACTTATATATACTATACCCATGATCTACCCATTTTGTTTCCAAAATTTATGATCATTATCCAGGATTGCATCATCCAATGATAATCTTACCCGGTTCTTATGCTTTTTCCCACCACCATTCTTTGTGTTCTTTATCATTGTCCCATGGGTTATTGATTAAATATTTATGGTCTGGATTTTGATGTTATCAAACCCTGGATTCATGAAGGATATACGTATGAGTTAGGGATCCTCATTTTTTGGATGGATCAAGAAGGATTTGTGAGATTTGGGTGATGGATTCACAGATCGGGACCTTATACAATGATGAGAGGTGTGACGAACACCTATTGGAAGATCAGAGTTCTGATTTATGGACACTAGAGGATGGTAATCAACAATTTGAGACCTTCCTCAATGGGTTCAACCATTTTTGTTGAGTAAACCAGTGAGGGAAGCCATAAAAATTGTGGAATTAACATTCTCATGAATACCAAAGTTTATTTTAGAAAAAAACATGATTAAATTCCATGTACTCTAGAGGAACACATGTTTTGTTCCTTGGTATCTCATAGTGGCTAGGTTTTTGTCCCAAGATAAGTATCACACACCATTTTTCCTAGCCCACTCACTTTATGACCTTACCCCTACAACGAAGACATTTTTTGAGGGCGCACGCCTAGGACCCTGGGGTGAACATACACACCATTTACCCATATGTATGTGCCATGTTGAGAAACATGGCTATCCAATCCATGTCCAGGGGAGGACATTCCCAATCATTCAAGGAAGGTTAAACATCGTGTGACCCTATGTACAATTTGTTCAATTCCACATGTACTTATACCTTGTGTATCTCTTTCTTCAAAAATCAAATTTATGCCCACGAGTAGCCTATCAATATTAGTTTTCCACATAGGATGTGATGGTAGACTTTGTTTGGGCATCAGAGATAGGACATGTGGTATTATGAGTGACTCGCTTCTTCCCATGACACATGGATGATAGAAGTGATTAGGTTTGACCATTAGAGATATGCAGGGGTTAGTAATCTCCTATTACTATAGGGATAAAGTGAATTATACTCTTAAAATAAGTTTATTCTTAATTCACCCACATTTAAGAGGGTCCAATTCCTCTATCATGGAGTGGTACTGCTTTATCATCTAGCTTTTGTAGGGTGCAAGTTCCCCACATGAGTATTTATCCCTCTATTGAGGAGCACAATAGCGAGGGGCAGACACTCATTCTAATTCTTGTGAGGTTTCACATAGTGATTTTCATTATATATGAAGCATTTGGAGCTATAGTCAGACTCATCATCATCCTTAGCTGACTGTGGAGATTGATAATTATCTATTTTTTCAGCTGGTTTTCAGTATGAGCATATTTTTTGTTGGGTTACTTTACCATCCTACCTTTTGGTTTGAGATGATTGTATTTATTTTAATTATTCCCTATTATTTTTAGGGGGGTCATATTGTGGATATATATAATAACCCCTGAATGGGATATGCCTAGAAATGTTGTGTCTTATGTATCTAACATGTAGATTCATGGTGACTTCAATGGAGCCAGTATCAGTTGGTTCTTAGAGGTGTTGACCATGTTCAATTTTAACATCCATGAAATGGGAGCCACTAAATGGTTCCATAAGACAATTCATCACATGACCTCAATCATTCCTCCCCGTACGCTAGAGGTTACTGACTAGTAGAAATGGTTTAATAAGCCGCGTGGGGAGAGCATACCCCATTTCCAAAGTAATCCACCACATAAAATAAATAGAATATCAAAAATGACATATAATAATCAGTGAACGTGAATAAACAACCATCTTCCAAAACAGGTTACAATGATAACCATTGAAAAATATTTCATGTAATAATGTGGTTCCAAGATAAAAAAAACCTAAAAAGATAATGACAATAATGGAAACTCCAAAATAGTCATGACTCTATATTTGAATCCTCATCTCGTCATATCCCCAGCCCGACTCAACTTTCTAACACTGACCCCTAGACCTAGTCTGAACCTACAACAATGAATTCTTCTTAGGTAACCTACTACGGACCAAGACGGGTGTGAGTATAACCCAATAGTCTACCACCAATGGTCTCTACAAAATATCTAGTCTAATAGATAGTGCATGCAAGTATAAAATAAATGACAAGGTAAACCAAGAACAACTTGGTATCCATTAGTTAACAATGTTTACTATAACCATTTCAATAATTATTTCTATATTCACCACTTATCCATATTCAATACTTAATCCATTATCTTCATGTGTTCCATGGGTTATGCATAAACTTCATCTACATTTGGGTCTAAGGCAATCAATCACAATGCTCAAGGGAATAAGTCAAGTACCTAACTCAGTAGGGATAAATATATCACATAAACACATAATACTCACCTAGAAGCCTTAGTCTTGGTGGAATAGAACCATTATAATAATAGATCCTCTTTCCCCTTCCCAAACCTGTGTATTTTGGGGTGGAGTTTAGAGCCTCAGTCTTACTCAACCTGTGGGCATAGAATCACATGTCAAAACCCCACTCTACCAAGCCATGTGAACATCATTATTTATCTATTCACTACAAACATTTTATATCAAAAATAAACAAAACCAATAATAATAGTAATAACATTACATAACCATCAGTATGGGAATTATTACTATTCCATAACCCTTTATCACGTTTTCATTTACATTACCTAGCTGTTTAGGCCAATATTCACCCATTACCACATATTATCACATATATCCCATTTAAAATTTCACAAATACAAATCCTATATCATATTACACAACCATTTTATTACATTCAACCCATTAGGTATACCCCATAATTTCAATGTATTAACCCATTCAACATATTTATTAATTCCCTTATGCAACCCGTTTACATGTCCTCCAATTCACATAACATCATCAATTTAACACGTTCATAACTTAATAAGAACTAATAATTTTAGTCATTTCAACATAATTTATAATCCATTAAACACCATCTCAATTAACTCATTAAACACATTTTCCATTCATAAGACTTAGACCATCAACCCATTATGCCTTTTCCATTTCATAGTTCATATAACGCATTGGTATTAAACACAATGACCCCTTATTCCATTATTAACCTAGGAATAACTACTAATATTCCAATTCCAATTCAACTAAACATATCAACATGTTTAACTATGTATCTATGTTATCACACATCAATTTCACACCTATCTTAACCAATCTATAGGTCTGGTAAGGCCTGTGCACCCCATGGGTGGCCCTAAAATGTTCAATTAATCATTGACACATCCCATGGGGAATGTGAGGGGTTCAAGTAATCATTTAGACACCCAATTTTCCAAATAATACTCAAGGTAACAAATTCACAATAATGGAAAATCAAGACCTCAATACACATGCTCACATCTAGAACAAAACTATGGGATATAGCTTGTATAACACCAATCTTGAATCTGATGATGAATGCACCCTCAATCCTAGACTTATATCTGGATCCAGACACCATTTTAATCCACAAACTAGATCCCACAAAAATATATGGTTTAGGGTTTTATAAGGATGGGGTAGAAAGATACAAGCCCTAATCTAGAATAATGAAGTGAGGAGGAGATTAGACTTACTCGGATCTTTGATCCCCAACCGACGATGCTCCAAACGGACTAGAAATGAGGGAGATTGATCTATTGGAACATTTGGGAGACTTGGTTCATCCCTAGGGTTCAAAGGAGAGAAAATTAGGGTGAAACTCAGGTGAGGGTTTAAAATCCCATAATGGCATTTTTGTAATTTTTCCAACTTTACTGGGTGCACAGTTTTTCAAATTGTGCGCAAATTATGTGCGAACCATTATCCAAAAATCACCTCCCTCACACAGTTTCCTGGGATTCTATACATGGTTAGATTAAACTTCCAATAACTATGCATAATTTTCTGTCCAAAGCTACATGATTACCTGGGATTCTTTGCATGATTTTCACCAACTATGCGCAAACTGTACAACATACCCATAAAACACTTTTTCCTCCTCTTTCATGCCCCGAAACCCTAGAACACCCCCAATACTTATTATTCACTTGGGGAAACCCTTATTTGACTAAAATAAGGGACTATTATGAGACCTAACCAATGAAATACCATAATAATAAAAATCTAGGATCTTACATTGGTGGTGATCCTTAGAGATTTTGATATTGGATCTCTTTAATTTCCCCTTTCCCTGTAGTTTTTAGGTTGGGATTTAATTTCTATTTGGACATGTATCTTCCCCCTTTATAGTTTTTATATTACCTAATTATAGTTTGATGTATTTCCTAGAGGTTGTTACATGCATTGAGTACCCTCTTAATGGTTATTCGATACCTCTTCATTGTTGCATGGAGTTGTGTGTGTGTGAGTACATGTACATTAGGACAAGGGATCCAATTTTAGTGTTTTACCAACTTTTCACTTTTATCTAGCCATTGTTCTATTATATTAGGGATTGGGGTGTCACTCTCGACTTATTGATGGCCTAAGAAGGGCCCTGGTGGGTCGATCTAAGACAAAGTGGTGTCAAATGAGGTCAATCCATAGGTTGGTGTTTGGAGTTGTACATGATGTGAAGATTGGTTTGGGAACTCCGGGAAACAATTTTTAATTCTCTCGAGTTTGACTCTTAGGCTTGGGAACCCAATGATGGTGTGATGACCAACATATCGATACACCAGAGCTATAACTTGATGTTTTTCACTTGATATGCCAAGGAATCAGTTGAAGGGAAACCAATAGTACATAAATCATATATTATTGTAAATTTTAAATTTAATTTCCTTATTTAGTAATCTCCATACATATTCTCATCTAACCATGGAATGTATTATAAACTTTCAGGATGGATCCATGATGAAAACCTGCTTGGATACCGATACTGGGTCGTGATGACAACTAGTTGAGAAATGAGACCTCAGTTCAAGGGCCTATACACGAGGTATTTCTATATGAGGGAATAGATACGTGCTCCCACCCAATGGGAAGCTTATGGATTGACCTCCAGTGGTCCAATAGGATTATCAACTATATGTGTAATGACCCTGAATTTTATCAAAGGAATTTCCCTTCTTATAATTTTTTCATATAATATAATGCTCAAACATCACATAGAGAAACCAAAAAAATATTATTCTCGTAAATTAATAATGATAAATTATTCATCAAAAAAACCTATAATAATTTGAAATATTATATCATGATAATAAATATAAAATAATACAATAAGAATAAGAAAATTTGGATCTTCTTAATCCACTATAATGACCACACACATGAATAAATCCATAGAAATAAAAAAAAATGTTAACAATAAAATATTCATTATAAATTTGAAAGTATATTTAACCTTGGGAGAAAATAAAAGTGACTGATGAATAGAATAAGATGTATTTATAGGAAGTAGTAAACCCTTTTGAATATTAGAAATATGACCCCTATAATAAAAACTTGATCATTGGAATAGTAATGTGACCAATATAAATAGTAATCTGGTTGTTAGAATATTAACCTCACCTATGAAATTATAAATAAAATTTATGTGTCTTATAAATGAAAATATTCTATATTTATATCATGGAACATGAAAATAAATGTTTAAAAAATGATAAATTAAGTGTTTGTATTTTTGTGAAATGTAAAATTTTATTTAGAGTTTTATAATTAATATAATGATTTAAAAGAAAATTAATTTTCATAAAATATATTCATGAATTAATATTTTTTTTTCTTATAAGTATAAGAAAAAATTATGATACATTAATTAATTTTTCAATGTTTCATAAAGTCATTCATAATATTAAAATCTCTATTTTTTGAATAAATGATGATTTTAAATAAAAATTAAATTTATAATATTTAGAAAATTATTTTCATAAACTTTATTCCATTTTATAAATCTACATTTCAAAAAATGTCAATGTTTAATTTTTGGGGTTTTTCTAAAATAGTTTAATTCTTACTGAATAGTGAAATATGGTAATTTACAACATTTAATATATACATGAATTATTGGGTGATAGATGATGTATGGATGAGGTAAGAACTCATTGGTTCAAACTATATCGAAACTTTTAATTTATTTATTCATAGGAATCAACACAATTGATAGTCTTGATCCAAAATAATAAATAAATGAATAAAATAATAAAAAACACCCCTCTCCTCCCACTATAAATACCACACATCATCACACCTTATAAGACTTGAATTTTTTCTAAATTATTTCCAATTCCTTTCCCAAGAATATTCCCCACATCCAATATCTTCTTGTATCAACAAAAGACAAACCCAAGTTCCTTAAGGAGGCTCCAAAGGAGACAATATTCAAGAGGTAAAATCCTCCACCTTTCTCTTTTAAATTACTTATTTCTTCTACCTCATCCTTTACTCCATTATCCAAAGTGATATGATAACTACATTATCATACACATGCTTTAATTCTATTATGTTAATGGAATATACATCATTAAATCTCTTCTCTTATGATTTTTCTTAAAAATAAAAACATCATCTATGATATGTCGATTCACCGCCTTCGTGGATGACGATTTTTTATTTTCCATTTCCACCTTCATGTCTGGTCATAATGAAATTATCATGGATAAATCATATTTTAATATCTATATCATACCATGTTTCTTGTTATGTAACTAATATATATACATAATATTAAATAAGAAAACAAGACTAGTTTGTGATGATTGAAAAACCGCCAAAATAAACTAAACGTTTATCATCAACATTTTGTCAAAGGAATAATCCTTATATCATAAAGAAGAATGATATATGGGAAAATTTAAAGTTTAGTAATTATTTTAATTCTAAATCAGTCAACTTCTATAGTTTATATTCCATTTTAAAATAACTCCCATAATTAAACTCAAGTTAACCAATCATAAAATCATGAAATGAGCACTCCCGAAACAAAAAAATAGACATTATAACTCATCATAATGACCATAAATGAACTCCATTAAACTATAATAAATAAAATATATGTGCGTACGTTTCTAAATTAAGTAATAAATGGATATAATTTGATTATATATTATATTACATTAAAGTAAATAACAAATTCATACCTATGGTAATGGATCTCTCTGAACCTCTAAATTACCTTTAGGATATATTTTCTCTCTTTGCACCAATGTATTTCTTAATTATTCTTATTTAATTATTATAAATTATTTATATATGTTATAAAATTATGTATCTAGATCAATTGAACCTTCTTTGATAGGTAAATATATGTTTTTAAAATGTTCTCTTCTCAATTCCTCTCGATAAGCAAGCCCAATTAAAGGTAACTTCTCCATTTCTTACCCATTCTCAAGTATACTCCATAATATATTTTAAGCCAAAAATATTTTTCTAAAATAAATCATGATAAACAATCTTAGTTCATTTATATTTTTATACAAAAAATATTCCTTTTTCCTCTTTAAATACTCAAATATGTTCGCTTAAACCGCACAAAAGTGGCTCATTCTTAAGCTTCCTAAACACTCATTTTCATGTATTCTCTTAAGTTATACATTATTATTCATGGTCTATTCTTATTTTTTTCTTTATTATTTTCTATATATTATTTAATAATTTCTTTTATGGATACCATTATGATACTCCCTTTGGTTATGCCTTATGACGTGATTATAATACTGATTTTATTTGATGGGTAACCCTTATGTTTATCCATTATATTTGATTCTTCATGTGTTACACATATGCATGATCATATTATGATGGGTTCAACCATATAATTATCTAATGGATTGGGTAATGTTTAGTTTCATGAGACTTTATGTATGGGACTCGAAATTAAACCTAATCCATAATGGGACTTTTTCCACCATGTGATACAGTCTTGTCAGTTAGCCTTAATTAATATTTATGTCATGTTTTATGTTGCTGGAACATTTTTATGTTTCTGTGATCATATGATTCCATGTTCTATATTCTATGATTCTATATGATTATTCATGTTCCATACCTTTTATGTTATCACTTTATCCCTTTTAACTCATGTGTTATGCTATATTCCCATATTTATTCCCTTATTGGGGTTTTTATCTAATCCTTTTTTATATATATTCCCGAAGTTATCCCGTGTATTTGTAAGAGGTAAAATTTAATTAAGAGATCATTATGGAAAAGATGTTATGTTTTGGATTCATGTTTTATAATTATGTGCCTAATCTTTCAAGGACTCTAGACTTTATGATCCTTGGTTTTTAATTGTTGGATAATTATGCTTAAAACCATATAATAATATGTGTAGAGGGATAAGGTTACTATAGTTGGTATCAAATCATGGATTTTTTATTTTTGGGGATTATAAATATAAAAATTTAGTAAGAACCCTAAGGATAATTCTATCACCATGGATAATCTATATTCAAACTTAGGGAATCATAAGTTAGGATATAATTTTCATTTATAAGTTTATCATTATATGTTCTAAATTTACTTTTGTATATCATTATTAGCTAAGTATTACAGCCCCTAATTTTATTTTATTTCCTATTCTTATTTAATGGTGGAAAATAGGAAAAACCATGCCAACAATCAATGTTATAGGAAATGTGATTATTTCCCTAATGAGATGAAAAATATGATAGGAATTGAATCTTGGAAATTCATGATAGTAGTGGATCAACTGACTCAAGTTTTGAATGACAACTTGAATCATGTGGAATGTACTCCTTCTCCTAAGAAATATATAGTTGCAGTTCATTCATTTATGTGACAAAGGCCTCCAATATTTAGTGTATCCTCTAATCCCATTATCATAGAATAATGGATTAAATCCATTGAAAAGATATTATATATCCTTCAATGCTTAGAAGAAGATAAATTCATACTGGAGGATTATTTTTTTAATGGGTAATCTGATCAGTGGAGGACAATGATCAAAAAAATTCATAAGGGTGAAATTGATTCCATATATTGGGAAGAATTTAAGAAAATATTTTTCCCGAACTCCCCATCCTAAGATGGAGATGGAATTCCTCAGTCTAAAGCTGAAATAAAATGAGTCTATAAGGGTCTATGAGGAAAAATTTACAAGGATTACATGATATGCCTTGAGATTTTTCATGAACACTGAAATCAAGGTGGATCACTTATTTAGTGTATTAAAGATGATTTTATGAAAATCCTTCGTGATTCAAGACTTTTACAGCTATGAGAAGATTTTCGATGTGCCCCAAAGGCTTAGATGGGTATTGGTGACTCGTATTGGTCTCATGGGATCAAAGATAAAAAGTAGAAAACCCAATTTAATATGGTAGGATCAACATATAAATCTAATTAAATAAATAAAACCCAACATTACACATGTCAAAATTATTGGAAGAAGTATCCTTGAAACTACTTAAGGGGAACCGAAAGATGCTTAAAATTTGGAAGAGTGGTTCATCAGGAGAATTTTTTCTGAAGGGATTTAAATAATCCCACTTAGGTAGAAGAATAAAGTAAGGTTCAAAACAAAATTCATCTTGTAGTGTAGTGTTTTTACTTCAAGTAACATGGGATTTATGAGAGCCAATTTCCTAATCCAAGGGTTGTTAGAGGCAATCAACATTAACAACCTCTATGGTAGCATGGAGGAGAATATTCTATCACTACTAATGAGGTGGGTTCCAAAAATGATGTGGTGATAGGTACACTGGTTATTCATTCAATAATAGAAAATGTAATTTTTTATTCTAGTTCTACACATTATTTCATATATTTCAAGTTTAGCAGAGCTATTCAAATACCACCTCAAAATATGAATGTTGAGTTATTTTTTAGAACAATGAATGTGGAAATTATTACATCCAAAAATATATAACTCTTCCCTAGTTAATGTTTGTAGACCAAACATCCCATAAAATCCTTTATTACTTCCTTTTATAGAGTTTAATGCTATATTGGGGTTGGATAGGCAATATATATTCAAATCCAACATCAACTCTCAGGAAAGGGAGATCACTCTTCACATCCTGAGGCATCATCAAATTATGCACAAGTGTAAGGAGGAGGATGAGTCTCCTTTAGAATTATCATCTCAATTATGGATATTATTGACTTATTAGAAATAATATCTAGCTCAAATTATTAAGACAAAGGACATGATCATGTTTTAAGACATTCCCATTATGAGGGTCTATACTAATGTGTTCCCTGAAGAATTTTATGGTCTTCCTCTAGACCAAGAAGATGAGTTCTCAATTGATCTTATACATGGATCTATGCTTATACCAAAGACTCCTTATAGTATGTATACTACTAAATTAGAGGAACTGAAGAAGAATTTACAATAGAATCTAGACGTGGTTTTTATATGACTGAGTGCTTCACCATGGGGTGCACCAGTCCTCTTCATCAAGAATAAGGATAAATCAATATACCTCTAAATTTGTTATCATCAGATCAAAAAAATCATGATAAAGAATAAGTATCCCATACCATGGATAGATTAATTATTCGATTAACTATGTGGGGCCAAGTATTTCTATAAGGTGGACCTTCGGTCAGAATATCACCAATTAAATGTGAAGAAGGAAGATGTTCCCAAGACTGAATTTCATATGAGATATAGACACTATGAGTTCATAGTGATGCCCTTCGGACTCACTAATGCTCCAAATATTTTCATGGACTTAATGAATAATGTATTTATAGGTAATCTTGAAAGCAATTTGGTAGCCTTTATAGATGATATTATGATATACCCTATGATCAAGTAGTAACACAAGGATAATTTGAACATTGTGCAAAAGAATTTGCAGAGGGAGAAATTCTAAGAAAATTATACTAAATTTGAGCTCTGGATGGTGGAAGTATCATTATTGAGGAATGTTATCATCAGTAAAAGAATATATGTGGATCCTTCCAAGATAAAGGCAATTGAAGAGTGGCACATTCTGACATCTATAATGGATATGCACAGTTTCCTTGGTCTTATGGGTATTATATATGATTTGTGAATAAATTATCATGATCATCAAATCCATTAACCATGCTAACTCTAAAGGAAGTATATTTTATTTAGACTAGTGAATCTGAAGACTGCTTCAAATAATTGAAAAAGAGGTTTATCACTGCACCAGTCCTCACACTACCAATAAGTGTGGGAACTCTTTGTGGTATATGGAGATGCTTCAAACAAGGTATTAGGCTATTTACTAATTCAAAATGATAAATTGATAGACTAAACCTCAAGGTAGTTGAAATTTCATGAGTAAAACTATCTCACACATGATTTGGAGCTGGAAGCTGTTATCTTTGCACTGATAATCTAGTTGAATTATCTCTATGGGTAGATGTATGAGATATATAATGATCAAAATAGCCTAAAATACATATTAATATATTGAAATATTAATATGCTTCAAAAAATATAGTTAGAGATAATCAAGGATTATGACATCTCAATTCACTACCATCTGGGTAAATCAAATAAAATAGAAGATTTACTATATAGAAAGGATCATATAACATTATCAATAATGAGAAGTTATAAGGATCCAATATTTTTAGACTTTCAAATGATGAAAATAGGAGTTATAAAGTAAAGTACATCATCTTTACTTTCACAAATAATTTTTCAACCATCCCTTATGGATAAAATAATGGATGCTCAAAGAAATGATATCGAAATTCCGAAAAAGGTGGGAAGCTATAAGAAATGGGAATTCCTCAGAGTTAAAAATTTATAAGGAAGGTGTCAAAAGATTTGGGTCATGACTATGTGTACCATCCAATCCCTAGATAATGAATGAGATTCTAAATGATGCACATAGATTGACCTTATATATTCACCTAGGGATAACAAGGATGTATTGAGATATTTGATAGTATTTTTTGTGGGAAAATATGAAGAATAATATCATTTAATATATGTAAAAGTTCTTGGTATGTTGATGAGTGAAGGTGGAATGAAAAAAGTCTAAGGGTATGATGCAACCAATACCCATACCAACATGGAAATGGGGAAAATCACCATGGAATTTGTCACCAGAATTTTAAAGACATCTAGAGGAAATAATGCTATATGTGTTATTGTATGTTTTCTTACAAATACAACTTACTTTGTCACAATTCAAGAGGACTCATCACTTGACCAAATTTCATGGATATATATCAGATAAGTGGTAAGGCTGCATGAAGTACCATTATCGATTATATCCGATCATGATTTGAGATTTAACTCCAAGTTATGGAAAAATATCAAATATGATCTAAATATTGAGTTAATATTTAGTATCAATTATCATCCTCAAACTAATGGAAAATCTGAGCGAACAATTTAGGAATTGGAAGAAATGTTGAGAGAATGTTCTATACACTTCAAAGGAGGATGAGATCAATATCTTCCACTGGTTGAGTTCTTTTATAAAAATAGTTTCCACTAAAGCATCCAAATAGACCCATATGAAGACATTTATCGGAAAATATGTAGAACACATACATGTTGGGATGAAGTTAGTGAACATAAGATGTTAGAACCTAAAATGGTCTATGAAATGGTAGAAATGGTGAAAACCATTCAGCAGAGTATCAAGGCATCCCAAAGTCGACAAAAGAGATCTGCAAATAATCATCGATAAGACATAGAGTTTGAGGTTGGTGAAAACGTATTACTCTACATATCTTCATGGAAGAGAGTCATGAGATCTGGGATGAAAGGAAATCTACATCCCAGGTACATCATCCCCTTTGAGATTCTTGATCATGTTAGAGTTGTGGCCTATCGACTAGCAATTCCATGAACTGTGTCTCAAATACATGATGTGTTCCATGTATCCCTCTTAAAGAATTAAAAATCAAATACCTAAAATATACTGAATTAATAAGTTGTGTAGATGTAAAATGATCTTTTTTATGTGGATCAGCTGGTGAGATATTGGACCGTAGAGATAAAGTTCTACCCAATAAGACAAATCACCTAGTCAAAGTACTGTGGGGAAACCGTAAATATGAAGAGGCAACATGGGAACTAGATGATTTGATGAAGGAGAAGTACCCTCACCTATTTTAACATTAGTATATAAAATGAAATTTTGAGGGTAAAATTTCATAAGGGGGGAAGAATTTAATGACCCGGAATTTTATCAATGAAATTTCCCTTCTTATAATTATGTCATAAAATATAAAGCTCAAACATCACATAGAGAAACACAAAAATATTATTCTCATAAATTAATAATGATACATTAATCAAAAAAGAAACCTATAATAATTCCAAATATTACATCAGGACAATAAATAGAAAATAATATAATACGAATAAGAAAATTTGGATCTTCTCGATCCACTAGATTGAACGTACTTAGGAAAAAAGCTATAGAAATAAAACATAATGTTAAAAATAAAATATTAATTATAAATATGAAAGTATATATAAACATGGGAGAAAATAAAAGTGACTGATGAATTGAATAATATGTATTTATATGAAGTAGTAAACCCTTATGACCGTTAGGTATATGACTATTGGAATAGTAACCCGGCCATTAAAATAGTAATGTGACTGATATGAATAGTAATCTGGCCATAAGAATAATAAACTCACCTATGAAAGTATAAATAAAATTTTAGTATCTTATAAATTAAAATATCATATATTTATATCATGGAATACAAAAATAAATGTCTTAAAAATGATAAATTAAGTGTTGGTATTTTTGTAAAATGTAAATGTTTATTTACAATATTATAATCAATACAATTATTTAAGAGAAAAATTATTATCATAAAATAAATTCCTAAATTATTATTTTTTTCTTATAATTATAAGATAATTTTATGAGACCTTAATTTAATTTTCTAAGTTTCATGAAATTAGTTATAATATTAAAAGAAATATTTTTCAAATAAATGATGATTTGAATTAAAAATTAAATTTCTCAAATTTAGAAAATTATTTTCATAAAATGGATTACTTTTTTTAAATATATATTTAAAAAAATAATCAAGGTGATTTTTTGGTATTTTTATTAAATAGTTGAATTTTTGGTGAACAGTGAAATATGGTAATTGACTATATTTAACAAATACATGAATTTTTGAGTCATGGATGATGTATAGATGAGTTAATACCCCACTGATTATAACTCTCCCGAACCATTTACTATATTTAGTAATATTAATCAAAACTATTGGTAGTCTAGAGCCATTATAATAACCAAATGAATAAAATAATCAAAAACACCCCTCTCCTCACACTATAAATACCACCCCTCACCACCCCTTATCCTAACACCTTATAAGAATTTAATCTTGTATAAATTATTTACAATTACATTCCCAATAATATTCCCCACTTCCAAGAGGTTATGGACTCAACAAAAGATCAAACCCAAGTGCCTTAAGGAGGTTCTCAAGGAGACGATATTCCAGAGATAAAATCCTCCACCTTTATCTTTTAAATCCCTTCTTTATTCTACCTCATCCTTTACCACACTATAAAAAGTGACTTGATAACTACAGTATCATAAATATAATAGAATATTATTGTGTTAATGGAATATCCATCATCAATTTTTTTTATTTTTCTTTTATCATAAAAACGAAAACATCATTGGTGATATGTCAATTCAGCACCTTCATGGATGACGATTTTTTGTTTTCAATTACTACCATTAAGGCTGGTAATAAAAACATTATTATGGATAAATAATATTTTAATATCTATATTATATTTTTTTCATGTTCTATAACTAATATATATTCATAATATTAAATAGTAAAAAAAGCAGTTTGTGATTATCAAAAAACTGCCAAAATAAACTAAACGTTTATCATTAACATTTTATCAAAAAATAAGACTCATATTATAAAAATGATATATGGGGACATTTTAAATTATGTAAGTATATTAATACCATATCATTATACTTTTGTATTTTTTCTTCCATTTTATAAGAACTCCCATAATTAAACTCAAAGGAGCCGATCATAAAATCATGAAATGAACACTCCCAAAACGAAAAAAATTAAACATTACAACTCATCAAAATGGCCATAAATGGACTTAATAAAATAATTATAAATAAAATATATGTGTGTAAAGTTATAAATTAATAAATTTTTGGATCTAATTTTATTATATAATACATTAAGTGAAAGTGTAGAAATCATTCATACATAAGGTAAGGGATCTCTCCAAACCTCCAAATTACCTTTAGGATACATTTTCTCTATCTTTACACTAATGTATTTCTTAATTATTCTTATTTAATTCTTTTAAATTCTATGTATATGTTCCAAAAATTATGTATCCAGATCAAATTATCTTTATTTTATGGTGAAATACTTGTTTTAAAAGGTTACATTCTCAATTACCCTCAATAATCAATCCTTATTAAAGGGGCCTTCCCTGTTTCTTACCCATTTTAAAGTATACTCCATAATCTATTTTAATCTAGAAATAAATTTATAAAACTAATCATGAAAAACTATCTTTGTTTTTTTTGTTTTATACAAACAAATATTTCTTTTTCCTCTTTAAAGACTCGTTAATCCTTTCCCTTAAACCACATGAAATTGGATAATTTATAAAACTTCACAAGCACTCATTTTATGTATTCAATTTAGTTGGAAATCATTAATCATGATGTATTTTTATTAACTTTACATAAATTATTTAATGATTTCATTCATGTATACCATTATGATACTCTATTTAGTTATACCTTATGACATGATTATGATTCTCATTTCATTCCATGGGTCACCCTTATGTTTATACCTTATGTTTAATTATTAATGTTATACACATATTTATGAAAATTTTATGATGGTTACACCCAGATAGTGATCTAATGAATTGGGTAAATTTTAGTCTCTTGAGATGTTATGTATGGGTTTAAGGAGTAAACCTAATCCTTCATGTAACTTTTTCCACCATGTGATATAGTCTTGGAAGTTAACCTTGACTCATGTTTATGTCAGTTTGTATGTTGTTTCCATATTTCTATGTTTACATGATCATATGATTCCATGTTCTTTGTTCTATGCTTCTAGATGATTATTCTTATGTCATGACTTTTAGGTTATCAAGTTATTCTTTTTAACTCACATGTTATGCTATATTCCCTTGTTTATTCCCTTAATCAGATTTATAACTCATAACTTTTGTTTATGTATTACCCAGGTTATCTCATGAAATTGTAGAAGCTCAAATGGAGTTGGGATCTCATTATGAAAAATATGTTATATTTTGGTTTCATTTTTTCTAATTATGTACATAATCTTCCAAATACACTATAATTTATGATCCTTGGTTTGTAATTGTTGGATACTTATACTTAAAACCATGTAATAATATGTGTAAAAGTATAGGGTTGCTATAGTATGTTGGGTAGTCGATAACTCCAGAAGGACATGATTACTCTGTGTATAGTTTTAGGGAATTTTATGAGTTCTATAGACAGATACCACTTATTTTTCATGGTGATACAGACCCTTAAGAAAAATAGAATTTACTCAAGGAAGTGGTTTGAGTTTTCTTGCTTATTAGAACCCCACCCAATCAGATGGTTTTTCTTGAAACCAATATTATTCATAGAGAAGTAGGGTTCTGGTGGGGTCTAATCAATTAGACCCTTGATATGATAATGTTTTCATGGTCATAATTTCAATAGTTGTTCTACAATGAGTTTTACCATTTCAGATTGTGCTCTATGTATATCCAGAAGCTTCTCAAGTTGTGACATGGTGATATATCTATTTCTGAGTATGACTCAACATTTATTTGCTTCCATTCTATTCTCTCTATATATTGTGGGATGGATAATTCTAGGTGTAGAATCTTGAGAAGTTATTTTGTAGAGATATCCGAGCTACTGAACTCTACTTATGAATTCTCACTTATGGTGGAGTTCTAGAGTAAGATTTTTTTATAAAGAACTTTATAGTAGAATGGAGTTAGAAAGATAGGCCTATTAGTGAAATTCATGGGTATAAGTCTTTTATAGCTATTAGAATACATTATTTGTCAGGGTCCTGGAATTAGAGGCATAATCTTTCTTTAACTTAGACTCACGGATCTGTAACACAGGGTTTTTACAGAGGGTCTAGTCATCCTAAAGATGGATGATGTTATTATTATGACAGTAGATGTCATATGACACATGATTTCACAATTAACCATGATACAAATGGTGGATATGAAGTGGAAGGGCCTCTATTATAGAAAAAATATCATGATCAAGGTTCTCTCAGGTGTTTCTATGGTATCCCCCAGGGAGGCGATGTAGACAGAGGGATAGATAGATCCATAGAGGGAGGATCTATAAGAGGAGGATGACACTATTAACTACACCCACTTCCATAAAAAAGGTGGCCCATGTGACGCTCAGAGGGATGGCGGCTAAGGGCATGGTCAGTTGCAGACTATGGGGGGATATGACTAGGCTTCTCATGAGATGATTTGAGGTATGATATGTTTATTATCTACATTATATTTACTACTTGTAGAGATATAAATGACTTATTTATTCATCTCCATATCTTTTATGTGAGAGATAAAGTTTCCAGTAGAGTATTTGGCCTATCAACTATGGCAAGAGGATCCTAAAGGGAGTGATTCTTCTATATAATACATATTCCAACAATGTGAGTTAGTCCTCATGGGAGAGAGTTTATCATGTGATATCATGGCCATTTCAATGAAACATTATGATGTCATCCTGGGTATGGATTGGTTGACCGTAGTGCATTCCCATATAGAATAAAATCACAAGAGAGTTAGAAGAATTTGTATATATGTGATGATATTATTCTTCATTGGCATACGAGATCATATGGTTGAAAGAGTGGTTCTAGAAAGTAGGAAGCTACAACATATCACATATCATTTGGTAGGTTTATCCCTTGCAGCAGTAGGCTTTACAGGCATCTAGCTTATAGTGTTAGTGGAAGATTATGTGGATGTATTTCCCAAAGATTTTCTAGGACTACCACTGACAAATGACCTAGAATTTAATCAATGTAATTTCACTTATTATAATTATGTTATATAGTATAAAAGTAGTTGGGGTGACACCTGAGTGGTATACCCCGTAATCATGTATCCAAAAGACAAGGGTTCAAATCCTAGAAAGTTCCTTGCAGATTTATATTATAGGCAGGGTGATGCAAGCATGATGTTGTACAAGGATTTCATGCCTTGTTTATGGTCCACTTGGACTTGGGCCTTCAGCATATGTAATTGGTCTCCCTCTACCCATATTGAAAATAGATCTTTAATTTCATAATTAAAATATGCTTGATCCCCAACTTTATTAAAAAACACACATCACATGGAGAACCAAATAAAAACTTTTTCTTATAAATGAAGAATGGAATATGTGTTATTAATATAAATTAATGAACCTATACCGGTAAAAAAGTAACCTAACAATTGGAATAGTAATATGACCATTAGGAATATTAATTTGGCCAATATAATAGTAAACTCACATATGGAATTATAAATAAAATCTAGGTATCATATAAATGAAATCACAATATAATTATATCACTGTATAAGTAAATAAGAATTTTAAAAATAAGAATTTTAAAAATAATAAATTAAGTGTTTTTATTTTTATAAAATGGAAATAATTATTTATAATTTTATAATTAATATAATGATTTAAAAGAAAATTTATTTTCAAAAAATAGATTCATAAATTAATTTTATGTTGAAAAAAAATTATAACATAATTTTATGAGACCTTAATTAATCTTTCAAAGGGTCATAAAATTGATTATAATATTAAAATAATTATTTTTAAAATAAATGATGATTTTATTTAAAAAAATTAAATTTATCATATTTAGAAAAATAATTTCATAAAATAGAGTCCTTTTTCTAAATCTAAACTTTAAAAAAATTATAGTTAATTTTTTTGGATTTTTCTAAAATAGTCGAATTTTTTTGTGAATAGTGAAATACGATAATTTATGGTATAAGCTAAATACATGAATTATTGAGTCATGGATGATTTATAGATGAGATAATCACCAATTTTTTAGAACTATAATAAACCATTTAATGTATTTATTCATAGTAATCATCACTATTAATAGTCTTGCGCCAAAATAATAAACAATTGAATAAAATAATCAAAAAACACCCCTCTCCTCCCCTATAAATACCACCCATCGCCACCTGTTCTCCTCACACATTCAAAGACTTTTAACTTGTATACATTATTCCAAATTTACTTCCTAATTCTCTTCCCAATATCCAAGAGCTTCTGGTCTCAAAAAAATATCAAATCCAAGTGCTTTAAGGAGGTTCTCAAGGAGACAACATTCAAGAGGTAAAATCCTCAATCCCTCTCTTTTAATTTATTTTAATTTCTTATCCTCTTATTACCTACCCTATAAAAATATAAATCATGACTCCAGTATCATATATATTATAATTTTATTTTGATAATGTAATATACATCCTTAAATCTCTTCTCCTATCCTTTTATTCTAAAAATGAAAACATCATTCGTGATGTGTTGATTCACCACCTTCATGGATGATGAGTTTTCATTTTATATTACCACCTTCAAGGTTTTTAATAAAACAATTAATATGGTTAAATAATATTTTAATATATATTATTAGTTTTATAATGTTATTAAATAAACATATAAACATAATATTAAATAAAATGATACTAGTTTGTGATGGTCCTAAAAACCACCAAAATAAATTAAACAATTTCATTAATGTTTTATCTAACGAGTCGTCATCATACCCAAAAAAACATATATATTCAACCATTTAAACTTATTTAAGTTCATTAATAATATATAATTTTACTTATGAAGTTTCTCTTCCTTTTGAAAATAACTCTCATAATTATACTTAAGGGAAACAACCATTAACCATGAAAAGAACACACCCAACATGATGAAATTGAACTCCATAACTCATTAAAATGTCCATACAAAACATAATAAAATTAAAATAATTTAATTAAATATAGAATATGTTATTAATTTATTAATTAATTAATCTAATTTTATTATTCATGATATTAAGTGCAAATTCAAAATTCATCCAGACATATGGTAATGTGATTTTTGAACCCAACTCCCTTCCATTGGGTTATCCCTCTTTCACATCATTTTTCAGAATTAATATTAACACATTGTTATTTAAATACTATTTCATTATCCTTACCTTTTATTTTCTATGATATACATGTATCTAACTTGATTTTATTACAAATATAATGTCTTTCCAAAATAATCCTTCTTTCCAAAACACATCTTGATTCCTCTTGAGTTGTTTATTATTCTCTCAAGAATAATGATTTATATAACAAATATGATCTCAATTTTTCTTATGGTAATCACAAAGTTTATTCATTATTGTATTATTTATGAAATAATTATTAAACTCATTCCTTTTCATGAGTTATTTTGTGACTATTATTGTTATATGTGGCATTCATGATTATATAAATGTTAGGATGTGACGGGTGGGCCTGGAATTATATATCCCCAAATGCATCGGGTAATGTAATGTAACTCATGAGATAATGTATAATATGGGTCAAAATGATGCTATCTTTGTTCACAATAATGATATTATGGGTTTTCACATATATTATACGTGAACATGATGCTAGATTTGTTCACAACTATGTGTGGTATTTGACCACTAAGACATGATGTTTCATTTTTATGCATTGACACATTCCATTACTTTATATAATGTTTCATATCTTGATTATGATCATGATCCTATGGTTATTTTATGATTATGATGATTATTCTCACCCATGTTATATTGATTCATGTCTTTCTTCATCCTCTTACTGGGCTTGTAGCTCACCCATTTCTTTAATGTATATCCCTAGGTGATTGCATGTTCTAAGGATACCATGATATTTTAAGGATAAATATGATGGTATTAAATAATGTTTATGTTTTATTAAGTTCAAGTTAAGTATGAGACTAATTTTTCGAAGACACTAAACCTTTTTATCTTGGATTTGTATTTTTATTATGCTATTTATCTTAAAAATGATGCAATAGTCATGTAAGAAAAGTAGTGTCAGTATAGTTGGTATTAGATAATAGTTTAGTTAATTTAGAAATTAGTATTTAATGATATTACTGAAAATCCTTAGTATAAGACTATGTATATGTAAACATCCACGAAGCTTTGTTTTAGAAAAATTATAAACATAGGGATCCTATATGATATGACTTTAAAATAGATTTATGAAAAAGAGTAAATTATTTATTCTTTCTTTGTTGAATTATGTTTTGTTCAAAACATTTCTATTTTAGAAAATGTGGGAACTAGAAGAAACCAAGAAAAAAATGCATGTAATGGGCAATGAAACCATTTCCTGAATGACATACCCAATGCCTTGGGAGGTGGGATTCAAAAATTCATGGCAATTATTACCTAGTTTTATCAAGTAATAAATAATAAACTGAACCATGCACAACGTTTTCCTTCACCCAAGAAGGATAAAATATCCATTGAGTCCTTTATTTGGCAATGGCCATAGATATTTATTGGATCTTCATATCCACTTTTTTTGGAACAGTTGGTTAACTCAATGAAGAATATCTTTTTTGTGCTCTATTGTTCTGATATGTAGAAGGTAACCTAGTCATTTATAGTTTAGATAGAAAAGCCGATAAATGGTGGGAACTAATAAAGAAAACCAATATAGAGGATGAAATAAAAGATATAGAGTGGGAATAATTTAATAAAATATTTATTAACAAGTATTTCCCTCGAAATCTTTGTACAAAAATAGAGAGATATTTTATAAAGATAAAGAAAAATGAAGTTGAATCTATCATAGATTATGAATAAAACTTTACAAGTCTTTAATGATTCTCCTTAGGTTTTATTATCAACAATGAAAGAAAAATTGATACATTAATTAGTGGTTTTAAACCACACCTTTGAAAAGAAAAATCTATCTGAGACTTTGGGAGTTATGAAGAAGTTTTTTTATTCTCTAGAAGTAGATATGGAGTATGGAGAACGGTCATATGGTTATGGAGATAAGAAATGAAAGTTAGAGTTTCAATATGGAGGATCTAATGACAAAGGTAGAAATAAATGTCACCCAACCACAAGTCAAAAATGTGTTAAGAAGCATCATGGGAACAACCTATCACCCCTAGAAAAATAGCCAATCTGAAAAGACTATTTATACACTTGAGGATATACTGAGATCCTTCTCAATTGAATTAAAAGGTGGATAAGATCAGCATCTACCACTGATCGAGTTTTCTTATATCAATATTTTCTACTAGAGTATTCAGATGGCTCCATTTAAAGCTCTATAAGGGAAGTTATGTAAAACTACAACCTATAGGGATGAATTTGTCGAATGAAAACTACCTGGATATGACCTTCTGAAAGAGATTATAGAGAAGGTTCAATCCATCCAACAACATATAAAAGATTCTTAGAGTTGGAAAAAGTGATATTATAACAACCGTCAACGGGATTTTGAGTTTGTTGTTGTAGAGAAATTTTTTTCCTTTGAATATCACCATGGAAGAGAGTCATGTGGTTTGTAAATAAAGGGAATCTTAGCAAGAGGTATATTTTCCCCTTTGAGATTCTTGATCTCCTAGGAGAAATGACCGATCGTCTTTCACTTCCACTAAATATGGATCAAGTTCATGATGTGTTTCATGTATATCTCTTGAGGAAGTACATACCTAACCTATCACATGTAGCAAATCTATATGTGGTACAATTGGAAAATGAACTTTCATATGAAGGAAAACAGTGGAGATACTAGACTATAGAGACAAATTTCTATGAAATAGGACAACTCACCTTTTCAAAATGTTGTGAAGGAACCAAATCTATGAATATGCAACATGGAAACTAGAGGAATTAGTGAAGAATAAATACCCTCACCTATTCTTACATTAATATGTAAAAGAAAATTCTGAGGATGAAATTTCAAAAGGGGGGATGAATGTAATGACCCAGAATTTTATTAGTGGAATTTTAGTTCTTATAATTATGTTACATAGTGTAAAACAAATACATAAAAGAGAGAAACCAATATAAACTTTTTTTACATAAATGAATTATTAAATAAGTGAAATTTATATAAATTAAAGAACCTATACCAATGGGATAGTAACCAAACCATTGGAATAGTAATATGACCATTAGGAATACTAATCTGGCCAATAGAATAGTAACCTCACCTATAAGTTATAAATAAAATTTAGTTATCTTATAAATGAAAACTTGACATAATTATATCATGGTATAAGTAAATAGGTGTTTTAAAAATGATAAATTATGTGTTGGAATTTTTGTAAAATGTAAATGATTATTTATCGTTTTATAAGTAATACAATTATTTAAAAGTATTTTTTCCCATCAAAGAGATTCATAAATTAATATAATGTTTAATTATAATTATAATACAATTTTTGGAGACCTTAATTAATTTTTCAAAGGGCCATAAAATCGATAATAATAATAAAATTTGTATTTTTTTGAATAAATGATGATTTTATTTAAAAATTAAATTTATCATATTTAAAAAATATTTTTCGTAAAATAGAGTCAATTTTTTAATTCTAAACATAGAAAAATGGTTAGGGTGAATTTTTTGGATTTTTCTAAAATAGTGGGATTTTTGGTGAATAGTGAAATATGATGATTTACATTATAAGATAAATACATGAATTATTGATTTATGGATGATGTATGGATGAGGTAATCGCCCATTTTTTAAAACACTCCTGAACCATTTATGTAAAAACCCAAAATTCTAAAGTTCAACTTTGTATTCAATTGCGTGCAAGACACGCGACATCAAACATGTAATGGAATATAATATATTGAGAATTTATAATATCTTAAATAAATATAATATATTATATATCTTGTAATGAATTAATCACTAATTTATCTTGTGTTACATGCAACATTGACCGTACACGACAACTTTTGTTACATGCAATACCGAGTTTCATTAAAATAACAACGTATTATTAAAATATTACTATTTAATATAATATGATATAAAATAGCTATTAAGTTAGTGGTTATGAATAATATTAACAACATAATAGAAATTTATGGTTTATATAAATATAAAATTAATTCATTGGTTACCAATTAATTAGAAATAAAAATAAGAACCAATTAGATATAAAAAGAAATATTATTATATTTATGCATCCAAAGGAGTTTGTCTTAACAAAAATAATTAATTACAATTAGTTAATGATTTTAATAAAATATATATGTTATATATTCAATTGAATATTTTTTATATTTATCCACTAGATTTTATAGATATAATATAAGAACAAACTCTATTATATATATAAAAACCTATATTTTTATAAAGGAAATTTTACCATCTTTTAGTAGATAACCCATATTAAATATGAATTTTGACACTTTCATTGATTTAATATGTAAAAATAAACTTCATATTTGAAATAAAATCATAATAATTATGTTATGTTGAATTTTCTATGTTTTCTAGAAACATATCATTTTTTATGAATAGTTAAAAATGATAAATTTTAGTTCAAAATTTCTTTTTCATCTAATTTATTTATAAGGATAAATTATAATTTTAATTAGTTTTAAATTTTAATTAGATAATATTTTTTTCAATTCATACAATTTATTTCATTTAAGTCAATTTTACTGTGAATTGTTTTATAAAAACATAGCAAAATTTCAGATGTTTTTACTTTAAAGCCCTGCATTGTCATCTCGCCTGCAGGATGAATTTTAAATTAATTTCTACCACTTCTATGATTGGAATTTTTAAAAATTAATTCCATATTTTTAATAACAATTATTTATAATTTATATTAATACCAAATATTTTTTACTAATAATATTAGTGAAAGTGATTCAAATTAATTATAAATATTAAGGAAAAATTAAGCCTAATAAAGGACAAAACCTTTAACTTAGGGGCACAAATGACCTAGAAACTTTTCCAAATACAATTTTCTAAAAATAATTGGTGTATTAACCTTATATTATTGATTTTGGTTGTTTTTGGATAACTTTTTTGGGGTAAAAATGTGGGTAGAGCTAACTTATTTTCAAAAATAACAAATTGGTTCTTTTTTCCCTTATAAAAGGCCACCAACTCTCCCCAATCCTAAAAACCATAAAAAAACTTAAGCTCAAAAAATATATTTCCTTATATATTCTCAAAAACCCTCAAATTTAACTTTAAGCCTCTTTTTTAGAGGAAATACTTCCAAGGAATCCATTTAGTTCAAACCAAAATAAGTTACCCAGTTAAGAGGTAACGTCTTCCCTAAAGATCTCTAGTTTCATTTTCATTATCCTCCCCCTAAAATATATCTATTCCATGATTATATAAAAAAATAGGTGTCCTAAATATACTAGGATGTTTTTATGTTAATTTGTTTACCTTAAAATACACAAACTTCCATATAATGGGTAATAAACATACTGTTTTTGTGTATGGATAACTACTGCCTTACAAAACGATGATTGTTCATTTTTTCTTCACGACCTCTCACGGTCTTCATTATGATGGAAACTACATTTATATATGTTATATATTATATTAATTATGTATTTATACTTATTTAATTATTTTATAACACATTCCCTTATACTCTCCATTTTGTGGGAATACGATAACATCATTTGAGGAAGTATAAACTACAGGCCCCTCAAAGTGATGTGATTCATTCACACTATACATGGAACGTATAAAGGGTGAATTTAATTAAAAATATATGAAATAAAAAACCTATATATTATATTCATTACATAATTAAATTTCAAGAAATATATAATATATATATATATATATATACTATTTTATTTATTACCCTTTCATACACACTTAAAAAGTGATAGAATCGTTCGTGGATGTATGAACTACCGCCTCCTTGAAACGATGTGATTTATTTTTCATCATAGAAATTATGAATATATTATTATATAATATATTATTTATTATAAAATTATTATGTAACTATATAGTGTTAATTACCTTTTTTCTATATTGATCATTGAAAAATGAGAACATTACTCATGTGTATATACGACCTACCATCTCTAGGATTATAACATTGGTTAATTTTTCATACCATATTAAATGATTGATTTTGAAAGTAAAATTAATGTAAAAATATGATAATTATCACATGATTATTATTATTGAGATGTTATATAATGACCCCTTTGACCATAGTTGACCTACCAAATTTATTTTTGACACATAAACTGAACCTAGCCAAATCATCTTTTTTTTCTTTTCATAAAACCACTTTCAGGGAAAAGTGGGAACCCACACATTGTCCAAACATCACTCAATTAGGCGGTCATGAAATTAAAATTTCAAAATGAAAAGAAGATGAAAATGTCATGGGGTACACATCCTGCAAATCCCACAATCAACATATCATCGGCTTCGCCGCCATTAAAAAATCACCATCGTAAACGTCACATTGCTGCCATAATATCATCTTCACCATCGACTGTCATGAAATCTGAACCATTCACACACATGTCATCTCACCAGTTGCCGATTAGGAAATCCACCAGACACCATTTGTCATTCAAAGGCATGATGAAGACCATCATCAAAGGGAACGTAACTCAGAGAGCTGAAGGAAAGAAAATCCACGCCACAACACCTCCTGGAATGTCGTCGGCCGCTTGAACAACACCTCCCAAAGCCTCTTTAGGAACCATCACACCAGAACAACTCGAAAGGGAGATATGAACCTTGAAACCAGGGCAGAGTTGACCAGAGAAAGACACAACCTCGATCCGCACTTTGCAGGATGTCCGAACAAAATACAAGATCATCCAAAATGAACAGAAATGACGAAAACAAAAAAATAGATCCGATGATTAAAAACACCATCAATACATCGACATCGAGGATGAAAATAACCATACCACCAAACCAAAACCCAAAGTGATTGAGTAAATAGAGAAATATTCGAACAAAGACCTAGAAAGAGAACCATGACTGCGAACCAACACATCCCAAACCGCCGAGAAAAGATCACCGAACAGGATCGAAAATGGAGCCCAGAATGGTGGATCTGGTCAGCAGAGCAGTTGATGATTGCAATCAAAGGGTCCAAAATAAGAGGCATAATCCCCGAGAAGATTAAAAAGAGATACCCTGGGAAGAGAACCGATGGAAGAGAGAGCATGATCCAGGGTATGGACCACTCACCGTCGAAGAGTCGCGCCCTAGGATGCCGAAGGAGAGAGTCACATAAACTGAACCTAGTCAAAACACCCAAAGTAAACTCAAATGATTAAGTAGTTGTATACAACATCATATTAAGTGAAATAAAAGTAATTATAAATATGAAAATGGTTATGAATCAAGTCTATAATTAACATAAGTTTATTATATAGTAATTTAATAGATGTTCACCTAAAAGTAAACACAAGGTAAGGTATTTTGAATCAATTTACATTCTATTGTGTCTTATTCTTTTATGCACACTGCTGAAAACTTATGATATACCAAAAGTTTTAAATTGTTGGTATAGGATGGGAAACCATTGGTATAATCTATACCAATGGTTGTCCAAACCTTTGGCTGCTGAGGTGTGGGGATAGGCATATGCCAATAGTTATTAAATAACCATTGGTATATGGTACCTTACACCACATTATACCAACAGTTTGTAGTAACCATTGGTATAACTTGTTACCAACAGTTTGATACTATTGCAATATAACTATGGTTATACCTATACCAATGGTTGATGAACCATTGGTATAGACTTTTACCAATAGTTTGATGTAAAATGTTGGTAATGATTAGATTTTCATGTTTATACCCATAGTTTACGAACCATTTTGAAAGACTTTTACCAATGGTTTATAATAAACCATTGGTATATATTCATATTTAGCATATATACAAATGGTTTTTAAACAATTGGCATTGAGTTTCTATAACTCCAACAACACGCAACAACCTGCCCCCCCCCCCCCTATGTAATTACCTGCAAAACAACAGCCTGCCTCCCCTACCTGCAAGACAGCAGCCTGCCTCCCCCATGTGTAATAACCAGTAAGAATAACACTAATGAAATTGCAGTACAAGATTCATAATAACACTAATACACCCAACATAATACCCCACTAGAAACCACAACACCCTGAAAACAAACATCTCCGTAAACACAACATTGGAAATATGATCCAAATAATGATGAAAGTTTATTTCTATCATTTGGGAAATTAATGCAACAATCATTATATTTTCTTGATTCAATTTGAATAGATGTAATTATATAGATTTGAGCCAGTTTCGTTTTTCAGAAATGGTGTCTCATTAGACCTAAAATTAAAATCTAGTTTATAATTAGTATATAATCATTGATGATCAATTTCCAAGGGATTATTGGGATAGTTCAAAATATTTGGGGAGCAGAAACCCACATTATAGTGTAGTGTAATATATAGGGGTTGATGGATGATGTTCTAAATGTAATTTCATGTGAATTTTAGCTAAGAGTTTTGAATGATAATTTTCAATGAACCTCCATGATAGAGAATATATTGGCAATGAATCTAGTTTTTTAGATAATTTACTCGATACGGGGCCTTGGAACATATTTTACAAGTGAAATAGTGTCAACAGTTATAAGCGTATTTGAATGGATTGGGACGAGTGGCATGTGACAGTGATAAATTTTGAGGTGGATCTTGAGGTTCAGTATAAGGTAAGGTATATAGTGGTGAGTGTACAATTGGTGGTTTGAGGTCATGACCCTCATTATCTTTAAAATTTTGTTAGGTTACTCACAACATGGTTATACTAAATAATGGATAGGTCATTGGATATGATGGACAGGAGCTTGATATAATTATGCATGAACAAGGACATGCCTATAGTGGAGATTTTGATTTCATTCAAGGTAATGTAACCATCATTATAATCAATCATGGATTAATGAAATCAATAGTTGAAAACACTTTTTTGGAATTGGGATATTACTTAAAAAAATTCTTGAGTCCATTTGATTTCATGGATGAATTCCAAATGTAAACTTAGATGATATATTAGGTGGCTTCCAAGCATTATCCTTGATCTCAGGATGAAATTGAAATGATCTAAGGATGACTTAGATCAGGGGGTGTTAGTGTTTAGGGTACATGTTGTTTGGTGTTGTGTTTTGAGATGAATCCTATTTCAAAATTATCCAAATCAAGTGAGGTCAAGTGTTGGGTCTCCCTGGGTAGCACCCATTGACTATTAATAATTGTTTCATGTTGTATATTGGTACTTGTTTTATTTTCCCATACATGTATATAGTGTATATAATGATGTATATTGGGGGAAATTGGAGAGACCTTACGAAGTTATATCATGGTGATGTTATATGTTATTATTGGTTGTCTATTACCTATAATTTCTTTTGCTTACTATAATTTTTTATTTTGATTATGTTATTTATATATTTTTATTTATGAGGGTATAGAGAGTATAATACCCCCAAAATACTTATAGACTGTCATCATTGGTCTAAAGTGTCTGGTATAAGGGTAGGTGATTCTAAGGTCTTGTGGTGATTTACCAATGATTTTATATGATATATTTTAGTCAAGGAAGTACAAAGAGGTTACAAAGAATTTTTTTGGTTGTTTGACAATTTGAGCACGACAGTTGGAGGCAGGATGTGTTTTTTTGAACTTGGAATAAACCTTGTATTGGTATGTAACTAACCCATGTATAAGGAAAGTCAAAACTACAATGTGATGATACTTTTTTCATTTATTTTTAGTGTTCTAATTGATATTTTGATTCATGTATGACGTTTTAGGTGATCTATTATTTATTTATTTTACTCTTATATTGATGCGGTATGAGAGTATGAGTTCATGCATCATACAGGTTTGTATACTTGGACATGTTAATAAATATATTATTTATATATAATTTGATACTTTCAAGTACAACATGTTTTTTGAATGAGACTAGATAAAAAATTGTGTCCCATAATGTAAATCATCAAAAGACAATGAATCAAAGAAAGATGACAAAGAATTGGTATAATGACAATGAATAAGCTCAAGTTCTTCAGCCAAGAGTTTGAGTGTGTGTACAAAGAAAATTGTGTAATATATTTGATACCATGTAAAAATAGAATTCATAGAATCCATACCTCCATGTAAAGTCATGTTTTATAATTTATAGATAAATAAATAAATATACAAGTAAGACCACTGAATTGATCAATCCTTTGAATGTTGAATCATATAATAAATTTATAAATACCCTAATTACTTTATCAAAACAGATGACAATACATTGGTAAAAAGGTGTTGTGATTAAAACTATATAGTATTTAGGGTACCCAAGTCAAGCATAATGTGACCTACCTAATCACACATATATTCAGTCAGATCAAATCAGAAAACATCAAATGTCAGTAATATCAATAAAAAGTACAACGAATCAATTTGTCCCTCATCACAATCACCGTAACTATCACCACCACTATCATCAGCCTCATCCTATTCCTTGTCCTCATCCCTTCCCCTTCCTCAACCTCAGACACATCGTCAGCCTCATCCTTAGCCTCATCCTTGGACTCATCCCCACCTTAATCTTCCACCTCGGCCTCTGCCTCTCCCTTATCCTCGACCTCGTTCTCGACCTCAGTCTCGACATCATCCTCATCCTCATCCTCTTCCTCACCACTATCATCACCAGGAACAACATCATATCTAACACCACTAGAAATACCACCGAGTGTACTATATATTTAACGCATCAATGACATATATTCATCACAACCTCTGCTGACCTCTGGTGGAATTGCTGGACAAAAAACTTTCATTAGTTTCATAAATTCTGTGATTTCCCTAGAAGACCATTCTTCCACCTATGTGGCCCTTTTTTCTTCCTGTTCTTCCCGTTCCATAACCTGTTAAAACTCGGTGACACTAAAACGGGTTCCTGAAGAGTTCCAATACCTCATCAGAACTAAACTCTTCCCAGGTCAGTAGTGTACTCTTCCAAGGTTCCCATCTCCCAACACTTGATGTAAGTGATCATTTGGCCCAAAACTGTCAGGTTACTGGGAATCAAGGGCCTCTAAAGCAGCCTGTTACAAATATCAATAGATTATTAAGTTAAAAAATAGATATTAAAATTTGAAGTCAATAGATTAAAACTTATAATCTACTGTTTTGTTGTTTTGTTAACCGTACTTCCATGTTTTTTTCCTTCTACTCAAGAAAAATAGTTTTTCTCGAGGTACACATACTTTAATATTCAATACAGGCCTCTACAATGACATTAAATGTAGGAAACCATAAATAAAAATAGGTTACTAATAATAATTTCCATAACTAAAATTATATGAAAACTCTAATAATTGAATAAATTATGGAAGAAACAATAAAAAGTGAATGTCCTAATGAAAAATTACAAAAAAACAATCGTACGTGCTTCCTCTCATGACATGACATCGTAGTACATCCCATTGTGTTGGGATATTTTTTATCATCAATGTTTATTTATTTTTTCTGGATGATTCATAATAAAATTCAATAATGAAAAAGATAATATTAATGAAAAACATGAAAATTTTCATTTAAATACCTCAAATGTGATTAATAACTTAAACTTGATAGTCCACTAATGAGTAATAATTTTCCAATACTATTCTATCAGACAATAATCCATGACAGGTACCACCTCTAACATAGTTCTAACTCTTGAACGCCATCCAATATACAACTCATTCTTATAGGATCTCTGAATCTCACATAACTCCTTTAGATGTGATGGTCGTGCACCACAACCATCGGAAAAATTAAACCGAAGATGATACCAAAATATTAATTAATATAAATAAAAAAATAATATTACATTAAATAAAATATTTTTTTTACCCATATCTATACCCAAGCATCATCCTTGACTTTGTTTGGAAACTGTCTCCATGAGATCGAGATGACATGAATGATGTCAGAGTATTTGTAAAGCATCACAAAAAAACTTTGACATTACTATCCTATTTTTTCAATCATTTGATTTTATTCATTGTAGTCTACCAAAAAATGAATGTGGTGGTTCCACACTAAATTCATGTGTGTACACCCAGACTGCCTAATAGTATATGTATCTGTTATGATAGAAAAACAAATATTATATCAATACATGTTATAATGAAAATAAATTATGGTGCAAACATTTATTAGGGTTCTAAAATATACCAACAACAGTATGCTCAATGGGTGAATTTCTATCCACTGCCACTAAAGGAATATCACCCTGTACCCGTGGAGTGGGTCCTAGTGTTTTCTCTGTAGGCACAGACTCTGTTGGAGAAAGAGTCGAAGAAGGAATATAGAATCCTAGAGAAAAATAAGTAGACGGTAAATAACCTAAAATGGATGAATAACCAACTTCATAATATGGATTAGGATTGATAATCATCATGGGATACGATAAATATGCATGAGGTGGCTCATATGTGAAGGGTGGTGAAAACATGGGAGGCATAAATATCCTATGTGTCCCTAACAGCACAACGGGATTTGAATGTGTGGAAGTTGGTAAATTAGTGGGAGGGGCAGAGTATAAACATGTACAATGGTTGGAGAACCTAAATCTCATACCACCACCCCTCGTACCACTGATATGAGTAATGGGACCACTACTAGGTTGATCATCGAGTAATTGGCACCTTAGTGGTGGATCCTGCATAAAAGTTAAAAAAAATTAATCACATGAAATTATATGTTATTGATATATATATATATATAGATATTTGAAATAAAATACTCACAATATGAACTAATAGAGGAATTCCCATCTCATCCATTCGACGATTATTGTTCGTCATCTTTTTTCTTCACTGCTCCTTATATGGTTTAATTTTCTTCATTTGAAAACAAATATGAAAGTAATTAGAAATGGATAACAACCGTGTAACCAAAAAAATTGAAACATGATTTATTTGTCTTAGTTTATTTGGTTCATATTTTTGGTTAGGTAATTTTCTATTTTTTTGGTTTGGTGATTATTTTCATTGGTTTTGATTTTCATATCAATTAGTTTAATATGTCCAATTCAATTCATCTAGTTTTTTTACAATTCAACTGTTTTATTTTTGTTTGGTTTGGTAGGTATGAAAACAATTCAAATTAATATTATAAATTTCAACTCAAAGAAATCTCCAAAAAAATATCATATGATGTTTTTTGGATTCATGTATATCGTACCCTATTACATACCCATATCATTATTATTGAATCCAAAGAAAACATCATATGACTAATTTTGGAATTAAGGTATATCCTCATCAAGAACTACTTTGGTACATGTGTTTCACATGTTGTATGCACTAGATTATCTATGTTGTGTGCATAGACTACCATCACTGTGTTGGTTTAAATCACTATGTGTGTTGAGCTACTGGAGTACATTAGATATGAGATGTTTTCATAAAACCAATCATGTTTAATGTTCTCTTTATAACATGGTACGATGGTCCTTAATTGTTATCATCCTTGTAATGATGTTATTTTGTTATTTATTTTATGATATATATTGTGTTTATGACATTATGTTAGATCTTTTAACAAGTTTTGTCCTATAGGTAATGTTGTTCTTTAACTCAATATCCTAGCACATACACCATCATAAAAACACAACATACTTCACCCATGTGATCTCTCATTTTCTGAACATGAAACATACCTTGAATTATATTGACTATCATGGTTTAAACCACTAAAAACCAAAATCCATCCAGTCTTATACTAATTTATACACATATATGAAATGATATAATAATTATATTCTAACAGAAGTTTTAACAGTAATAAAAAAGATATTCAAATAAAATATGTCTATATGGAAATAAAATAATACTAAACTAAAATATAAAATAAATAGAATACAATATTCACTTTTGATTATTGGAGAATATAATAATATAAAGTTTATTTATTTTCATTCTACTAAAACATTTTATCCTTGAGAAAAAAAGAAAAAAATCTGAAGACATTATTTCAATGGAACAGATCAGTAAGTATAACATATGTAATAGTATATTATAATATATTATAATAAAATATAATATAATATAACATAATATAATATAATATAATAAAAAAATATTTTCACATAGGAATATAATAACACATAGAATGAGTGGTTTGAAATACATAAAAACTAAGAAATCAAAATCTCCCAAACAACCTCCCCCTTTTGGATTAATTCAAAACACGACTGGGGGTCCAAAAAATTCCCCTTGAAATAATCAAAATAAAAAACCAATAAGTATAAGTCATTTTAAATTAAAGTATTAGAAAATTATGTAAATAGAGCTTCTGAATAATTATATGCACCTAAACTTGCTATTTTGTTTCGTGAGATATATATCAGAGAGTAAATAATGTGTAGGAATGAACAAACTTGGTGAGTTCTATGATGGTTCTACTCCTTTATTATGGGTCGATTCCAAGGATAGAAAATCATATAAATTTCGTAACAAGGATTTATAACTACCTAAGAAAATTGTGACATGAATTCCTAACACTCATTTTAAATTTCAAAAAATACAATCTTTCAAGTGTATGACAAGACCACTTGATAGAGTAGAACTAAATGATCATGTAATAGAGTAAATTTTGGTTTTATCACCATTCACACATGAAAATGACCCCAAACCCACTCTATTGGTTCAATTAGAAGCGCCAATTCATTGAATGACTTATGGTGTGGGTATCATCATCTTAAAGTTAGAGTGTGATATTTCAAGGAAGTGTGATAGTTTAAGTATTAGTACCATTTCCCACTCTTTGGTACTCAAAATGTCTTAGAAAATTCAATTCAAAAAACCCGAAATTGTATATATCTTAGTCAGAGAACCAATTTTATTCTAAAATTTACGTTTTTTTTAAAATGTTGTCAAAAATGTTTTTAAAATGATTTTTAAAGATATTTTTACCATTTCTTCCTTTTGCAAATGTTTTCAAAGTAATATTATTATCTCTTTCTAAACAAGGCATTTTTCTAACATTTAACCATGAAGAATGAATGTTCTTTTTACCTAGTACGACTTGTATGGATTTACTCACCATCATTTATTTAAAGCCTTCTTTGAATGTTTAAAAGTTTACCTTTTAAATAAAATATTTTCAAAAGTGATTTTTAAAGAAATGGTTTAAAAAAAGGATATTTTCCTCAATAATTTTTTTAAAATATATTTTTATAATGTTTTCATTCATCAATGACAACAACCCTTTATTTTTCTTCACTTGTGTTATGTTGTATTTATACCATAATTAATCATCCAATGGATTTATTATGATTTATTTTCCCAATTATATTATTCACATTCACTTCCTTGATTCCTTTTAGTCCTCTTGAAATATTCAATTTCATATGATCATTTGACATTGAATATTCCCTAAATATCCATATCATTTTTCATGGATATGATTATTGCATAAATCGTATACCATTTTTCATATAGTGTTTACTTTATAAGATATTTTATTATTTGGGGAAATATTAGTAAATCCTTATACATTATTCAATACAAATATTTGATAGGTAATATTGTTTATATGATATGAGGAATGTTTTGGATAGGAAATACATGGTTTGGTGACCATTTAAGGAAATCCATATGGGTTGGATACTTGTTAATGAAATCCCCTTGATGCATTGGTAGTCTCATGGGTTTAATTAGTTTCACAAATTTTAAAATTTTAAACTGTATCTTGATGGAAATGGTATCATGTGCCTGGGAAACATGATGTTCAACAATTACAAATTGGATTTATTGAGAAAATTGTTTATTATTGTTCATCCATCAGATATTTCATTGACATATCTATGGATACATTTCATTTTCAGTTCATTGATTAAATGTCATTTTTTTCGGTTCTTTACCTTTCCATATTGATTTTTCCTTATATATTTATTTGAATGCCATGTGTTTCCATTTATTACCTTGCTATATTGTTTATGCACTTCCTCATCAGTTTGTTGATTATATGGTATGTGTGTTCTATTATTTAACATTATATAATTATTAATCTCATTGATTCATTATTTCTTCCACTATAATTTATCCTCATAGCACCACAACATAAATAGCATTTTGCGATGGGTTTTTAACGGCGATTTACTAAACCGCTGCTACTTTTTTTATAAATTATTTAGCAGTGGTTTATTAAAGACCACCACTAAACTGTTTTTTTTCAATACCGACACTTCTCCCCCCAACCCCAGTGATACCCCCTTCTCCCCCAACCCCCCAACGACCCCTGAGCCCTACGCCACCCCTCAGCATGGATCGCTGCGCATCGCCGCTGACCCCCCAAATCCCCAGCTCGCGTCCCCGCTGCAGGTCCTGACCTATGGCGCTACTCGACGCTTATCACTGCCCCTCATTATCAGACTTATTCTTCTAATTACATCTTATAGTTATTATAGCATCACTTAGAGGCCATAATCACACACATCAACATGATATACCCTTCAGTTAGAAGTATATGATTATAAACCCTCCACACCATCAAATTGAACTTTGAGAAAATATCCTTGCACCACAGAAGTTCACCCCAAACATCTAGTTCATTGGATACCATTATTTTAGTTATGTTCTTGAATTATATTCTCTATTTTATGATAGTAATTATAAAACTTTTTTTGTTAGATCAATTAATAAATAGTTTTTATTTTTAAAGAATATTCATTTTTTTAAAAGCCCAAAGAATATTATTATTTTCACAACATTGTAAACCCATTTTTATATAATTTTTATAGACTTTGGTGAATTTAAAAATATATTTTTTGATATAATAAACATTTTATTGTAACTTTATCACATTATATTGAAAATTATTTTTGATAATTCAGTTTTTTTATTGCGAGTTTTTACTTATCATTTAGGGATTGATTATACTTATTTTTATGATATTTCTATATTAAATTTAGTTCAGAAAAACATTCATCATGTTTTCAACAAGCATATTTTAGTTATTTATAGCATAGGTGATTGGATAAAGAATAAGAGGGAGAGAAGTAATTTTTAGTGTAAGATTAATAAGAGTTAAATTTTACATCATGAATAACATCTATTTTAGTCATGAGATACTAGGAATATTTTTCCATAGATTCCTTTATAGGAGGGTTTCATTTCTCACACAATAAGTTGAAACATTGATGGTTTCCTTGATTTTTTTATTCTTTCCGTTGTTTTTTGTTAGTCATATTGAATTACAACCTTATGTGTTCCTTTTTTTCACTCGAATAACATCACTTGTTGTTCTCTATCATTATACACCTTATTTTAACAATTTTATGATTTATTTATTTTAAATAATATGTTTATATTATTTGATTGATGATCCATTTCATCATAATTATAGGTTTCATCATTAATTTATTTAAAATAAAAAATTATTTTATTATTGGATTATTTGGATTTTTTATTAGCATGTAACTTAATTGTGATCTCACAGATCATGATAGTTCCATATATATCCTTAAATGACATGTTCTTTATTTTGTTTTCCTCTTGGACTATTATATATTTAGGTTTAATATTTATTTTTAAACCCCAAAATATTTTGATCACTAGATATTTTATAGTATGAGTATAATTAAGAGACATTCAACCATTTCATATGTCAGTAAATATATAAATGGTTAGTTTTAATGAATTATTTGAAAAGGGATTTCAAAGAGGATTAAAGAGACTTAGAATTATGATTATTTTAATAATTCTGATTTGTAACTTTCATAATGAACTACTTATAATTTATGTAATACCCTTAATGATTCCCCCTTCTCTTTAGATGTATTTTTATGACATGGATGATATTTTTGGTGTTGTTTATTGCAAGGGTGATGGAGGTGAGGTTATATTTATATTATGTCATTGCATTAATCATGTAACTTGTTTGATTACTCGTCTCCTATTATTTCAATCATGGGTACACTAGACACTGAGAGAGTGGTCTATACTTATGTTATACTAGATAGTCACACACTATTGGTGTCCTTTAGTTGTGTTGTATACCATGCCTAGTGGGGAGTTCCCCCTATGATGATAGGTACAGGATACTCAAGCGACTTGTGTTGTTTGGATGAAACATATCTTAGTGGTAGATATCTTATATTGGTAAGGTCCAGGACTATATTACCTTAGATTTTTTTTGTTTCCCATGATACTATATGGATTCCATTTGGGGAATATAATTCCTTATTCCCCTAGTTTGATTAATATGATGGGAACCACAAATTTTTCTCTTTGTTTACTCATACCCCGTTTTTGATGTGCTGACTTGGTGTTTTATGTTTACAGTTTATGAGAATGATTTTGTTTCATGAAATTGTTTTTGAAGTGTTTTAAAAAGGGTGTTAGTAAAGTATTTTTAGAATTCAAACTATAATGGGTGGTTTTAAAGAATGTAAGGGTTTTAAAGTAATATATTTAAATGATTGTTTTCATTTAAAGAAGAAGAAAATAGAAGTTTATAAAATGGATGTTAAGGTGATATTTGGTTTTTCTTGTGATTATCAGTAAAAATTTATTTTCTAACTATATTTAAAACTATCATAAATGAGATGTGTTTTGAATATACTTTCACAAAATCCTTATTGAGATCCTACTGGGATTAGTTTTCTTCACACCCTATATACATCATTTGATATATAAAAATATTATGGTTTTCTTTTTTAGGTCCCCTAGCCTTTTGTTGGTTTCCTAGAATTTTAAAAAACACCTGGGTAAATTAAAAAATTAACCCACCTTTGTGATTTCTAAAGTGATACGTATCTATTTTCTTCAAGCATATTAAGAAGTGGAATAATAAAGAAAAAAAGAACGTAAAACTATAATTAAAAATTCTAATTCATTATTGAATGTTATGTTAACCAAAAATAAATGTATTCTTAAAAATAAATAGGCATTGAAATATAAAACTATAGTAAAATGTAAATAGATAATAAAGATATCAAATAATATAATATAAAGATATCCTAAGTGATTGGACCAATTTTTAAATTTAAATTAACCATGTAGGTGATTTCCCCTTTCCCCGATGACATTTCCTAAGTGACCCATAGAGCCTTATAAATTGAATTTGTCATATTTTGATAAATTGAATGGGTTGTTTTGAATGAAATGGATAATTCATGACAATTTTCCTTTCTTAATGAATAAAATGGTTTTAAATAAAATTACCTTAAGGCGGGATGCAGAGGGGTAGGGGGGTTGTCCAGGTGGAGGGGGTTGTCCAAGTGGGGGTGGGTTGTCCAGGGGTAGGGGGATACAGGGGGTAGGGGGCTACAAGGGTGTGGGGGAGGGGGTGTGGGCTGTCCAAGGAGGGGTGTGGGCTGTCTAGGGGGTAACAGTGGGCTGTCCAGGTGGGGGAGGGGGTGTGGGCTGTCCAGGGGGTGGGGGTGGGATGTCCAGGTTGGGGAGCAGGTGTGGGCTATCCAGGGGGGTCTAGTTGGGCTATCCAGGTGGGGGAGGGGGTGTGGGATGTCTAGGGAGGGGGTGGGATGTCCAAGTGGGGGGGGGGGGGTGTCCAGGTGGGGGTGGGGGTGAGTTGTCAAGGTGGGGGTGGGGGCTGTCTAAGTGGGGGGGGGGCTATCCAGGTGGGGTGTGTGGGGGTGTCCAGGTGGGGGGAGGGGGTCCAGGTGGGGGGGTGGGCTGTCCAGGGGGTAGGGGGGTTACAGGGGTGTGGGGGAGGGGGGTGTGGGCTGTCCAGGGAGGGGGTGGGATGTCCAAGGGTGGGGTGGGCTGTCCAAGTGGGGTAGGGGGTGTGGGATGTCTAGGGAGGGGGGATGTCCCTGTGTGGGGGGGGGGGGGTTGTCCAGGGGGATGCAAGGGGGTAGGGGGCTGTAGGGGGTGGGGGTGGGATGTCTGGGGGGGGGGGTTGTTCACTCCAATACTCAAAAAAAATAAGAATCCCGCATAACCAAGGTATATTTTCTTTCATATGTTAATACTTTTCTTGAAGTTCCATACCAACAATCACTCTTACACTTCCAAGAAGAAGTGATATCTATAAATAAATCTCACTCGGGTTCTTATCCACTATCCATATTGATCTTATAAAAATTTAACATTCCTACAACTCCATATCACCTAATGATATAACAAGGCTCATACTCCCATGAGTAGTGTCCCATAGAAACTTGTCTCGTATGCCTAAAAAACATACATAGGATCATATTTGACACACACACAAAATTTTGTAAACATAGAAAATATTATATTTACACCTTGTATCACATCTTGGAATTAGATCTCAATTAGCCTCTCAAGGCATCAATAAGCCACATACTTATCTCAAAATTTATGGGTGTGTTTATAATTAGGTGTTTTTTTTAGAATTCATGTATTATATGTATATTGGATGATAAAATTTGATCCACATATGATATTTGGAGGTGTGTTTACAATTAGGTTTATTGTGATTTATATGTATGATATTCATGGTTTACACCAATAATATTTTTGGTCATCTATAATAGGCTTTAAGTCTTGCTACAATTGGATAGAGATTGGATCTATGGGCCACTTAGGAAATCTCATTGGGGAAATGGGAAATCACTTAAATGGTTAATTCCAATTTAAAAATTGGGCCAAGCACTTAGGATATTTTTATATTCTTTTATGAATCTTTTTAATTTTCCTGCTTTGGTTTTCTAGTGGGTGGGTTCAATATTTACCATATGTATTTATTTAGAAAAACCTTATTTGACATATTTATATATTATTTCAGATGTAATATATTAATCTATTTCCCTATTTATTAATAGTTACGAGTTTTAATTTTTTTTTAATATTGTGTAGGAACATTGTGATATACAATGATAAAAGCCGGATTACATTACTAAGGAATACACCTCAGTATCTTAAGGTCTTGGAGGAGTTTTTATATTTTGAAATATCTAATACATTATTTGAAATGTGAATAATATTTCCATGTCCTAAATGTAAATTTAGAAGCTGGTTCAAGAGAGATGATGTTTAAGAACATTTAATATTGAATAAATTCCCTAGTCAATATTTGTGTTGGATTTGGAACGTAGAATCAAACATTACAAAAAAGTTGAGAACTGATGTCAATCCACAGAATGAGGTCCCAACATTATTGAAAATGGAAAAAGAAATGAAAACCCTTATAAATGATGCATTTGGCACTGTAAGACACCACCATCAACATCATAACATATCAGAACAACCAGATGAGGGTACTACAAATAGCAACGTGATAAGTGATGTTTTGAGACTGTAGGAGAACCATATCAAGATTGTAACATATCAGTGGATCCTCCTCTTGATTATGTGGAGACTAATGTAAGAGAAAAATTCACAGAGGAAAATATGTTTCATGATTTAGTTGACGATGGAAATCATGAGTTGTATAGTGGATGTTTAAAATATTCAAAACTTTCTTTTCTACTGAAGTTGTACCATATCAAATGTCTATGTGGAATTACAAATAAGGCAATGTCCATGATATTGGAATTTTTGTGTGATTCCATTCTTGATGCAAACATCCCTGAGTCTTTTTATGATATGAAAAAAAAATTTAACAGGATTGGTTTGAATTATACAAAAATAAATGTGTGTCCCAATGACTATATGCTTTGTTGGCAAGATGATTCAAATAGATAGGATTGCAAAAAATGTTCTTCTTTTAGATGGTAGTCAATGGGTAATGTTTGAAGTCTGAATCAACATACTACCATGAAGAAGAAAAGGAACACTCCTACAAAGGTTTTGTGTTACTTTCCTTTACATACTATATTGTAAAGATTATTAATGTCATTGAAAACCACAAAACACATGAAGTGACATTCTGTAGATAATAACAATGATGGGTTAATGTTATATCCATGAGATTCAAAATCATGGAATAAATTTGATTCATTAAATCCATATATCTTATTTGATTTTAGGAATGTTCGATTGGGATTGGATGCTGATGGATTCAACCCATTTGGAACTTTGAGTACCAGTTATAGCATTTGGCTAGTTGTTTTGATCCCTTAAAATATGCCTCCGTCGATGTGCATGAAACAAATGTATTTTATCATTTCGATGATTGTTGTTGAAAAAAATTCCTAGAAATGATATTGATGTATACTTGTAGCCTTTAATTGAAGAATTATAAGAGTTATATAGAAACAGTGTTGATACATTTGATGATTCTTCTCAAACAATGTTCAAAATGCATGCTGCTTTAATGTGAACCGTTAGTGACTTTCCTGGTCTTGGGAATTTATCTAGTTGGAACACTTACATGGGTTTGGATTCTCCTATTTGTAACTTTGATTTTGAGCCCAAACGGATACCTCACAATATAAAATGGTGCTTCTTTTTCCATTGAAGATTTCTTGATGCATCTTATAGATTTTGGATGAACATATCAAAATTTAAGGGTTTCATTAATTGTAGACCACCTCTAATTTTGTTAACTAGTTCTGAAATATTAACACAATGTGGAAATGTTGAAATAGAATTTGGGAAGTTTCATCATTTGAATGATACCATGAAATGGGTTCGAAGATCATCATCAAGTGAAATCAGAATGCAACAATTGAAGAAAAAAGTATATTCTTTAAACTTTCGTATTAGGAATTTAATTTATTCAGGCATAATATTGATGTAATGCATATTGAGAATAATGTCTAAGAAAATTTTATCTTCCCATTTCTTAATGAGCATGGAAATTAGAGGTTTGTATTGACACATTTTTTAATGAATAAGATCTTTCCTCTATCGTTTTTACTTTCATGATGCATTTAACTGTACATCTGGTTAAGGAAACTAAATTAGGAGGCCCCGTTCAATATTAATGGTTGTATCCAATTGAGAGGTACTTTATTTATATGTTTTTCAGTTATATAAATAATTTTTGGCACTTAATTAAACACATAATTATGTTTGTTTTATTTATTTCATAGATATATTGGGTATTTCAAATCATACGTTAGAAATAAATCTCAAACAGAAGGCTCTATTGCTGAATACTATTTGGTAGAGGAGTGTCTTAAATTTTGTTCTTCATACTTGGATGATATTGAGATAAGATTTAATTGAGGTGGATGTGTTTAAGACACACTGACTCAATATCAAATACATGGGAAATCAAAAATATTTCCTGCTATTGGACGATTATTTGGGAGGACCTCAAATGTTGCACTAACAGAAATAGAATTATTACAGGCACATAGATATGTGCTGCGGAATAGTGAAATTGCATGTCACGACCCGTCCTCGGGGCCCATGCCGTGACTACCCCAAGCCCGCCTTCCATAGGCCAGGGGCTGGCGACTAGCACCAATGGGCGTAAATCCCGATAACTGGGAAGGCATTGCCTTTATAAAAGTAAACAAAACCCCAAAAAGTACAAGAGGAAGTAATACACTAAGTACAAAAGAAAGTGCTGAAAAGTAAATGGGCCAGAATACAAACCCAACTGAAAGTACAGCTACAACTGAACAAAAGTACAACAGAAAAGACAAGCAGCTAGAAGAATAGAAGCAGCTTTTAGGTCATCCACCTCGGATCCTACCTGAAGGGTAGGTACAGATAGCGCAGCTCCTGGATCGTCCACCACAGATCCTACCTGAAGGGTAGGTACAGATATCCTCCACTAACCTCTCGCCCATCAACCTCCTCTGAGTATCATCTCATCGTGAAGTCCACCTCCGGATACTGACTCGTCGTGAGGTCCACCTCCAGGTACCGTCCAGTCCTCTAACACTCGGCCTCTGTCAGTGCTGCCCGTCGTCTGCAACAAACACAACAAGGTGCGGGCATAGCCTGTGTAGGGGTGAGTATAATGATACTCAGTAGGGACCCTGAGACCCTCAATGTCTCTCTAAATCCAACAAGGATAACCACAAAGAAGAATCTCAACAGATAACCCTTACTTAGGTATAAGACCATACATATACCTAAGTTATCAAGTAACCCATCTCAATCATGAAGAAACACAAAGGTTATGAAATCAATGGATAACCACTACTTAGATATATGCCCATACATAAACCTAAGTTATCAAATGACCCATCTCAATCATGAGGTAAACACATAGGTCATGGACTCATCTCAAACCAGGATTTTCATTATCGAAACCGTAACTGCTGAAGAGCTCCGTCTCTGAAGAGTACAGTGATCCTGTCATGACTCTGAGGTACTGTTCACTAACCTAAGACTGCTGAGGTACTCCTCCTATCGAGTACCACGGGTTTGCTACCAAATACCGGGCGCTCTGTCCGCTGTGGGTCTATCACCAAATACCGGGCGCTCCCCCTAATAGCCTACAGAGGTACTCCTCCTGTCGAGTACCGCGGGTCTGCGGCCAACTACCGGGCACTCCGTCCGCCGTGGGTCTGTCGCCAAATACCGGGCGCTCCGTCCACTGGGCTAGTCGACTCACTCCAAGTCGAGTCGGTCAAGCAGTCGTCAGGTCTCAGTCGGCTACACGGTCACCGTACTCCGTACGCTCATCTCCGGGAGGGTCCACTCCACGATCTACAGTTTGATACTCCAAGTATCACAAAGTTCCACGAAGAAGTATCTCAAAGGACTGTAACACCCGAGACTTTTATGTTATATAAATCCTCGAAGGAATCTTTTTCTACACAACACTTGTTTGGCTTGCTTTACACGCAATCACGACCTTCCTCGATAGCTTGCGTCGTACGCAATACCGAGTTTCACTAAACAACAATATGCTATTAAAACTAGCCGTTATGAATAGTAATAACCACTTTTTGAAATTTTATAAATTTTATTTTTCAAAATGGACTTCATTTTTGGACTCAGAATATCGAAATTAGCCTAGGGTGAAATTTTGGTATTTTTCTGAAAACATTCAATTTTTGATGAATAGTGAAACCACTAAGTGGTAGGTTAAAAACTGAATTTTGCATAAAACTTAATTTTACCACTTCTGTGAATGGAATTTCAAAAATCCGACAGACACGGTTGATATCAGTAAGTAAAATGTGGTTCAATGAGATAAAAATAATTTTTTGGTGAATAGTAACTTTTTACTTTTTTTATCGCGGTTAATAGTAAATAGGGTAACTAAGGGTAAATATGATATTAATATTACCCTAACACATGTCCTAATTCTATTGGACAAGCTTAATTCGACCAAAAACAAACTTAGGAATAAAATATGACCATTTAGGTCTACTTGGATTAGATTAGGACATTTATTATTAATTTATTTAAAGAAGGGTTAAAATAGTTAAAATCAAAGTTTAATAAGTAAATCATTTTTAATATGGGGTTATACATAAGATAAATTAGACTATAAATATTAATTAGAAATCTAAAAAGATTTCCTACATAATGGTATTTTATTTATAATTTTTAGACATTAAATAATTTAATTTATTTATGACACAATGATGATGCATTAATTATCTTATTAATGAAATATTCACATAATTGGTGTTATAAACACCAAAATAAATGTCATTTGAGACTTTTTATGAATTACAATAATTTTCTAGGTTACTATGATATATTAGTGTTGATTTAATCCACTTTATTTGAACATATAATTCTGTTATGACTTTCACAAAAATCATATATCAAATAGTGTCAAAATTGACACAAAATAGTTTTTAAATCAAATATTATATTATTAATTGTTATTTTATTCCTAAAAATCTAAGGTTCGGCCAAATGACTTAGATAAGGATATATATATTAATAATAAACAATTTGGGGTTCGTTTGGCATGTTATAGTAAGTGTATTAACCATATAGTGAAAGAAAACAAAAGACACGGTAAAAGTTAAATTATTTAACTTAGAGTTAAATCTAATTGATAAGGTTAAAATAATACCCTAAACTTGTATAAATCATATTGGTTGATAGGATTTAGACCCATACCCACTTTATCTTCGAAATATGACCCTTTGGAACCATTATAAACCGATTTTGACTTTAATATAAAATAATATTTTGAGATATTCCTAAGGTGCCCCTCTCCTCCCTTATAAAAGGGCACCTCCTCCCCCTCCTCCTCACACCAATTTGAGCACTCAAGCTCGGCCAAACCCTGCCATTTTCTCCTCTCAACTTCCCTAGAATAATCCTAGAGGTCTTGGTATTCTTCAAAGACCAATCTTAGTTCCCTAAGTGGAGGATTCAAAGAGGCGTTCCAAAGAAGAGGTAATATCCATTACCGATCTTTTCAATTTCTTTCTTCTTAAACTTCTTCTTCTTTAGTTGTTTCATGATGAAGTAATAACATCAGTATTACTTACATACTGATATGTTATTATAAATATGAAAAAACCCTAATTCACCTTCTATCCATCCTATGGAAAAATGAAATTACCGCGCGTGCGTACGTACGGAATACCGTCTCCACGTCGTGGTGTAATCTATTTTTCCACCATCACTTTACAAGGATGGGTATAATGGTGTAATGAGTAACTATTTATGATTATTATAAAGTAATATTGATACTGAAATAATATATATATACTCCAATACAGTTCCACGATCATAGGAACGATATCATCACTCGTGCGTACGTACGGAATACCGTCTCCACGATGTGATGCGACTCGTTCTAAATGATCATCATTACATAGTAATTATATAAATGAATTGAATGAATAAATATGATATATGTTACACTAATACCATTATGGATATAAGGTATCTATAACCTTAAAAGAATAATAAGAATGTATTCGGCAAAACACACATAAGAACAAAAGGCAATAAAGACCCGAGTAACAAGTAACAATGAAATATTACTAACAAGAAGCTAAGAATATGACCATATATGATATAATATCAATATGTATGATTCTGGAATAAGTCAATAACATTATTTAAACCATTATACAGGATCTTCGGACACGTACAAAGCAAATCGGACCTAAGGTAAGGGATAAATTTTCAATCTCATTTTTATCCGAGATTGCTTATACATAAGTATTTACTGGGGTTACGTTTATCATCTATGACCATGTTTTCTAAAAATGTTTTTATAAAATGTTTACCATTCTTCCATGAATGTTTAAAGTCATTTTTACCCTTTATTTACTTTTTACCACATTGTATGAATGGAATCTTTCCTTTGGTTACCATATAAGGTACTTTTTGACTTTTCCGACAAAAGTACGAAGAATGTTTTTTTTAACTTATACGGCATGGATGAATTTTTAAAACATTATTTCCAAGAAGCTTCCTTTATAAGTTTTCAAGTTTATTTTTAATCAACTTCTTTTATTTTAAAGTCGTATGACATGTTATGAAAGGAAAAATGTTTTTAAAGTAGAAAGGATATTTTCCTCAAGAATGGAGTTCAAGTATTTTATCAAAATTATTTTCCATCTAAGATAATAAAAGGGTTCTGTTTTTATCCCTATTATTACATGGATTTTATTATGTTGTGATGGAAACATTTTTATGAATTCCTTTATCTTATATGAATTGTTTTATGATGTCATGTTGTTTTAGAATCCCATTTTTATTACATGGGTTACGCTATGATGTATGGTTTATGATTATATGGCACACATAAGAAAGGATTCATTATAAGATTGGTGGGACCTATATCTCCCTCCAGTGCATTATATCTCATGAGATAGACATGGATGGAACAGTAGGTTATACCGGTTCAGTGAAACAGGACAGGAACGAGGGTGACTCGGTTCAGAAAGGGACTTTGTCCACTAAGATAGTCTTGGCAATGAGTCATGACTAACAAGAAATGATTTTCCATGATTATGTGTGCATGACACAAAGTTTCAAGTTTCATGTTATGATTATGGGGATCCCATTTTCACTTCTATGATTTATTCCATGTTAAGATTTTATGATCTCTTTTGCAGGTTATGATTTTCAAAAAGATATGATATGATTTTTATTTCCTTTATTTTCCCTTGCTGAGCATTTGAGCTCACCCTTTTATGTTTTCTTTTCCCCAGGTTAGGAAGATGGATATTAAGTAGAATATGCTAAAAGGGACCCTAGATATGATGAAATAAATGGGAGACACTGTAGAAGATTTATGAACCAGTTGTTTATGTTTCCCAGTTTCTAAAGACACTATACCTATACGGTCCTTTGTGGTTTTTTCATATGTTGTAATAAGTGTGCTTCAATTTTGAAGTATTAACAATGTATGTAAAGTATGGGTCGTTATAGTTGGTATCAGAGGAAAGGTATAGTCAAACTTTGGAAACTAGGATGTGAAAGCCTTAGTAAGAACCCTAAGGATAAGTCTAAGCATAGAACACAATCTTAGTGTTTTAGAAATGGCCATGAATAACCTAGGATAAAACCTTAAGCATGAAAATTTTATTCTTGAATTATGTGGTTTTCCTTTTATAATTAGTGTTGCTCACACTATTCATTCTTGGTTTTAGTCAATGGTTGGAACCTGAAGGAACCGTGTTAATGCGGAATGCGATGGGAAATGCAATGATTGTCCCCCTGAGCAACCAAACGATATGGGAGCTAGAATGCAAAATCTTGTAGCCATGCTCACACAACTTTCTCAAGCTATGAATCATGCAGGACTTCCAAACGAGCAAAAGAAGGAGCAACATTCTATTGAATCCTTTATGAGGCAGCGTCCACCTTCTTTAAGCGGGTCTACTGATCCATTAGTTTCTAAACAATGGATTAGTACTACTGAAAAGATATTTTCAGTTCTTCAATGTTCTGAACATGATAAAGTCATCCTAGCAGTGTATCGTTTGGAAGGAGATGCTGATTAATGGTGGAATCTTATTAAGAATACGAGGCAAAGGGATGAAATTGAGTCTATGGAATGGGACGAGTTCAAGAACTTATTTTTCAATAAGTACTTCCCTCGTATTCTCCGAACAAAGATGGAGAAAGAGTTTCTTGAACTGAAGCAAAGGGATGATGAATCTGTTGGTACCTATGAAGCAAATTTTACAAGACTTGCAAGGTATGCTTCTGGTATTATTATCCAACCTGAGAGTAAGATTGATCGATTCTTTAGTGGCTTAAAACCAATTCTTCGAAGGGAGTAAGCCATAAGGGACTTCAATAGCTACGAGGAAATCGTTCGATGTGATCTCAAAGTCGAGATGGAGATTGGAGTAACCCATCAGTCACATGGGTTTGATAAGAAGAGGAAGATGGAATTCAAATAAAAATCTAAAGAGCACACGGAAAAGAAGATGAGCTTTTCCTTATGCTCAAAGTGTGGAAAGAAACATGGAGGGAGTTGTCTTAAAGGGACAAGTAAATGTTTTAAATGTGGAAAGGAAGGTCATTGGGCATTTGAATTCCGCGATAATGGGAAGAAGATGTCTAATGATGCAAACAAAGGAAGGGATACACAGAATGAACCTACTATACTTCAATGTTTCAAGTGCAAGGAGATGGGGCATTATGCCAATCAATTCCCAAATCCAAGGGTTGATGATGATGGTCGATGTCAACAAAATCTTAAGGCTAAAGACAAAGGAAAGTCACATGCAATTTCTATCAGCGATGTGGAGTACGATAACGAAGTGGTGAAAGGTACACTTATCGTCCACTCTAAAGTAGCAAATGTTTTATTTGATTCTGGATCCACCCACTCTTTTATTTCTAATGAATTTTGTAAGGGTATCACTGTATTAACTCAACAATTAGATGTTGAGTTAGCTGTGAAAACACCTAATGGCACAACAGTCGAATCAAAAGTTTATAATTCTTCTCCGATCGAAGTTTGTGGGAAAGTGCTTCATGCAAATCTTGTGATCCTTCCTTTAGTGGAATTTGATGTGATTATTGGCATGGATTGGCTTTCTCTACATGGAGCTCATATCAATTGCCAAATAAGGGAAGTCACATTTCATATTCCAGATCAATCTACGATCGTCTATCAATGCAAGGATGAACATAACCTTCCAGTGGAAATTCCTTCCATCTTATGGGTCTTGATTCCACTAAATGAAGGTTTTTTATCTCAAATGATTGGTGAGAAACTCACGATTAAGAATATGCCCATTGTACGGGAGTTTTATGATGTCTTTCCGGAGGAATTACCGGGTCTTCCACCAAATCGTGAAGTTGAGTTTTCAATAGAACTCGTACCGGGTGCTTTGCCTATTTCAAAGACACCTTATAGAATGGCCCCAATTGAGTTGCAGGAATTGAAGAAGCAACTCCAAGAGAATCTTGATAAGGGATTCATACGCCCTAGTGCGTCACCTTGGGGAGCACCTGTTCTATTTGTTAAGAAGAAAGATGGATCAATGAGACTCTGCATTGATTATCGAGAACTTAACAAGATCACTATCAAGAACAAATATCCTCTCCCACGCATTTATGACTTATTTGACCAACTACCCGGAGCTCAATACTTTTCCAAGATTGATCTTCGTTCAGGGTATCATCAATTAAGGGTCAAAAGGGAGGATATACCAAAGACGGCTTTCCGTACAAGGTATGGACACTATGAATTTATAGTGATGCCATTTGGTCTTACTAATGCCCCTGCTATCTTCATGGATCTAATGAATAGAGTCTTTAGAGACTATCTTGATCAATTTGTGGTAGTCTTTATAGATGATATTCTTCTCTATTCAAAGATCAAGGAAGAGCATGAAGATCACTTGAGAATTATATTGAAGACCCTGAGAAAGGAGAAGCTTTATGCCAAATTTACCAAGTGTGAATTTTGGCTTCAAAAAGTTGCATTTTTGGGTCACATAATCTCAAAAGAGGGGATATCTGTGGATCCAGAAAAAACAGAGGTTATCGAAAGATGGTCGAGACCAACAACAGTAACTGAGATCCGAAGTTTTCTTGATTTGGCTGGATATTATTGACGTTTTGTAAAATATTTTTCACGATTATCTAATCCACTCACCAAGTTGACTCGGAAAGGAGTTAAGTTTGTATGGACAGAGGAATGTGAAGAGAATTTCAAGGAGTTGAAAAGAAGGTTATCCAGTGCACCTGTGCTCACACTGCCTTGTAGTGGAGAAAGGTTTGTGATCTACAGTGATGCATCCAATAAGGGATTGGGGTGTGTTCTTATGCAAAATGATATGGTGATAGCTTATGCCTCACGACAGTTGAAAATCCATGAGCAAAATTACCCAACACATGATTTGGAGTTGGATGCGGTAATCTTTGCATTAAAGATTTGGAGGCATTACCTTTATGGTGAAAGGTGTGATATTTATACTGATCATAAAAGTTTAAAGTATATTTTCACACAAAAGGAGCTGAATATGCGCCAAAGAAGATGGTTGGAGCTGATTAAGGATTATGACTGCTCAATCCATTACCACTCTGGGAAAGCAAACAAGGTGGCAGATGCATTAAGTCGACAAGACCATGCTAGTTTATCCATGATGAGTATCACAAAAGATCCAATATTTATGGATTTACAAAGGATGGATCTTGGAATTATAATGGAAGGGGAAAAATATTATCTTTCTCAAATGAATGTTCAACTATCTATACATGTGAAGATTAAAGAGGCACAGAAAGAAGATGTTGAGTTACAAAAGAAGGTGAGAAATGTTCCTGAATTCAACCTTGATTGTGATGGGATAATAAAGTTCAGGAATCAGGTTTGTGTTCCTTCCATCCCCGAATTAAAGAAGGAGCTGCTGGATGATGCTCATAGTTCATCATTCTCTATTCATCCCGGAAGCACGAAGATGTATAGGGACCTGAAAGAGTACTTCTGGTGGGATGGCATGAAAAGAGATGTTGCTGAATATGTCTCTCGATGCTTGGTTTGTCAACAAGTTAAAGCTGAGAGACAGAAGTCTAAGGGGATGTTACAACCATTACCCATACCCAAATGGAAATGAAAAAACATCACTATGGACTTTGTCACCGGACTTCCTAAAACATCCAAAGGCAATAATGCTATTTGGGTCATAGTTGATCGTCTTACAAAGTCTGCACACTTCATTACTATTAGAGAGGATTTCTCTCTAGATCAGCTTGCCAGGATATATGTAAAGGAAGTGGTAAGATTGCATGGAGTACCACTTTCTATTATATCTGATCGGGATCCGAGATTTACCTCGAAGTTCTGGAGAAGTCTTCAGCATACTCTGGATACAGAGTTGAGTTTCAACACTGCTTATCATCCCCAGAAAGACGGTCAGTCTGAGAGAACAATTCAAACCCTAGAAGATATGTTGAGAGCTTTCTCTATGGATTTCAAAGGAGGTTGGGATCAACACCAACCTTTGGTGGAATTTTCTTATAATAATAGCTTTCACTCCAGTATTCAGATGGCTCCTTATGAAGCTCTCTATGGAATGAAATGCAGGACTCCAACTTGCTGGGATGAAGTTGGGGAAAGAAAGCTATTAGGACCTGATCTCGTTGATGAAATGGCAGAAAAGGTCAGATCTATTCAACAACACATAAGATCAGCTCAGAGTCGACAGAAAAGTTATGCCGACAACCGAAGAAAAGACCTAGAGTTTGAAGTGGGTGATAAAGTGTTCTTACGAATATCTCCCTGGAAGAGGGTTATGAGATTTAGAAAGAAGGGGAAGTTGAGCCCTAGATATATCGGTCCTTTCGAAATACTGGATCATGTTGGGAAGGTAGCTTACCGATTGGCGCTTCCACTGAATCTCTCTCAAGTTCACGATGTGTTCCATGTATCTCTCCTGAGAAAGTACATACCAGATCATTCACATGTACTCAACTCAGAAGTTGTACCGCTGGAGAAAGATCTTTCTTATGAAGAACAGCCGATAGAGATTCTGGATCATAGAGAAAAAGTCCTACGAAATAAGACCACTCGATTGGTGAAAGTTTTATGGAGGAACCACCAACTTGAAGAAGCTACATGGGAGCTTGAGGATATGATGAGGGAGAAGTATCCTCATCTGTTTGTTACAAAGTGACGAATTTCGAGGGTGAAATTCTTTTTAAGGGGGGTAGAATGTAACACCCGAGACTTTTATGTTATATAAATCATCAAAGGAATCTTTTTCTACACAACACTTGCTTGGCTTTCTTTACACGCAATCACGACCTTCCTCGATAGCTTGCGTCGTACGCAATACCGAGTTTCACTAAACAACAATATGCTATTAAAACTAACCGTTATGAATAGTAATAACCACCTTTTGAAATTTTATAAATTTTATTTTTCAAAATGGACTTCATTTTTGGACTCAGAATATCGAAATTAGCCTAGGGTGAAATTTTGGTATTTTTCTGAAAATTTTCAATTTTTGATGAATAGTGAAACCACTAAGTGGTAGGTTAAAAACTGAATTTTGCATAAAACTTAATTTTACTGCTTCTGTGAATGGAATTTCAAAAATCTGACGGACACGGTTGATATCAGTAAGTAAAACGTGGTTCAATGAGATAAAAATAATTTTTTGGTGAATAGTAACTTTTTACTTTTTTTACCGCGGTTAATAGTAAATAGGGTAACTAAGGGTAAATATGATATTAATATTACCCTAACACATGTCCTAATTCTATTGGACAAGTGTAATTCGACCAAAAACAAACTTAGGAATAAAATATGACCATTTAGGTCCACTTGGATTAGATTAGGACATTTATTATTAATTTATTTAAAGAAGGGTTAAAATAGTTAAAATCAAAGTTTAATAAGTAAATCATTTTTAATATGGGGTTATACATAAGATAAATTAGACTATAAATATTCATTAGAAAGATATACAGATTTCCTACATAATGGTATTTTATTTATAATTTTTAGACATTAAATAATTTAATTCATTTATGACACAATGATGATGCAGTAATTATCTTATTAATGAAATATTCACATAATTGGTGTTATAAACACCAAAATAAATTTCATTTGAGACTTTTTATGAATTACACTAATTTTATAGGTTACTATGATATATTAGTGTTGATTTAATCAACTTTATTCGAACATATAATTCTGTTATGACTTTCACAAAAATCATATATCAAATAGTTTCAAAATTGACACAAAATAGTTTTTAAATCAAATATTATATTATTAATTGTTATTTTATTCCTAAAAATATAAGGTTCTGCCAAATGACTTAGATAAGGATATATATATTAATAATAAACAATGTGGGGTTCTTTTGGCATGTTATAGTAAGTGTATTAACCATATAGTGAAAGAAAACAAAAGACACGGTAAAAGTTAAATTATTTAACTTAGAGTTAAATCTAATTGATAAGGTTAAAATAATACCCTAAGCTTTTCTAAATCCTATTGGTTGATATGATTTCGACCCATCCCCACTTTACCTTCGAAATAAGACCCTTTGGAACCATTATAAACCGATTTTTACTTTAATATAAAATAATATTTTGAGATATTCCTAAGGTGCCCCTCTCCTCCCTTATAAAAGGGTACCTCCTCCCCCTCCTCCTCACACCAATTTGAGCACTCAAGCTCGGCCAACCCCTGCCATTTTCTCCTCTCCACTTCCCTAGAATAATCCTAGAGGTCCTGGTCTTCTTCAAAGACCAATCTTAGTTCCCTAAGTGGAGGATTCAAAGAGGCGTTCCAAAGAAGAGGTAATATCCATTACCGATCTTTTCAATTTCTTTCTTCTTCAACTTCTTCTTCTTTAGTTGTTTCATAATGAAGTAATAACATAAGTATTACTTACATACTGATATGTTATTATAAATATGAAACAACGCTAATTCACCTTCTATCCATCCTACGGAAAAATGAAATCACCGCGCATGCGTACGTACGAAATACCGTCTCCACACCGTGGTGTAATCTATTTTTCCACCATCACTTTACAAGGATGGGTATAATGGTGTAATGAGTAACTATTTATGATTATTATAAAGTAATATTGATACTGAAATAATATATATATACTCCAATACAGTTCCACGATCATAGGAACGATATCATCACTCGTGCGTACGTACGGAATACCGTCTCCACGATGTGATGCGACTCGTTCTACATGATCATCATTACATAGTAATTATATAAATGAATTTAATGAATAAATATGATATATTTTACACTAATACCATTATGGATATAAGGTATCTATAACCTTAAAAGAAGAATAAGAATGTATTCGGCAAAACACGCATAAGAACAAAAGGCAATAAAGACCCGAGTAACAAGTAACAATGAAATATTACTAACAAGAAGCTAAGAATATGACCATATATGATATCATATAAATATGTATGATTCTGGAATAAGTCAATAACATTATTTAAACCATTATACAGGATCTTCGGACACGTACAAAGAAAATCTGACCTAAGGTAAGGGATAAATTTTCAATCTCATTTTTATCCGAGATTGCTTATACATAAGTATTTACTGGGGTTACGTTTATCATCCATGACCATGTTTTCTAAAAATGTTTTTATAAAATGTTTACCATTCTTCCATGAATGTTTAAAGTCATTTTTACCCTTTATTTACTTTTTACCACATTGTATGAATGAAATCTTTCCTTTGGTTACCATATAAGGTACTTTTTGACTTTTCTGACAAAAGTACGAAGAATGTTTTTTTTAAACTTATACGGCATGAATGAAATTTTAAAACATTATTTCCAAGAAGCTTCCTTTACAAGTTTTCAAGTTTATTTTTAATCAACTTATTTTATTTTAAAGTCGTATGACATGTTATGAAAGGAAAAATGTTTTTAAAGTAGAAATGATATTTTCCTCAAGAATGGAGTTCAAGTATTTTATCAAAATTATTTTCCATCTAAGATAATAAAAGGGTTATGTTTTTATCCCTATTATTACATGGATTTGATTATGTTGTGATGGAAACATTTTTATGAATTCTTTTATCTTATATGAATTGTTTTATGATGTCATGTTGTTTAAGAATCCCATTTTTATTACATGGGTTACGCTATGATGTATGGTTTATGATTATGTGGCACACATAAGAAAGGATTCATTATAAGATGGGTGGGACCTATATCTCCCTCCAATGCATTGGGAAAAGGTTTTATATCTCATGAGATAGACATGGCTGGAACGGTAGGTTATACCGATTCAGTGAAACAGGACTGGAACGAGGGTGACTCGGTTCAGAAAGGGACTTTGTCCACTAAGATAGTCTTGGCAATGAGTCATGACTAACAAGAAATGATTTTACATGATTATGTGTGCATGCCACAAAGTTTCAAGTTTCATGTTATGATTATGGGGATCCCATTTTCACTTCTATGATTTATTCCATGTTAAGATTTTATGATCTCTTTTGCAGGTTATGATTTTCAAAAAGATATGATATGATTTTTATTTCCTTTATTTGCCCTTGCTGAGCATTTGAGCTCACCCTTTTATGTTTTATTTTCCCCAGGTCAGGAAGATGGATATTAAGTAGAATATGATAAAAGGGACCCTAGATATGATGAAATAAATGGGAGACACTGTAGAAGATTTATGAACCAGTTGTTTATGTTTCCCAGTTTCTAAAGACACTATACCTATACGGTCCTTTGTGGTTTTGTCATATGTTGTAATAAGTGTGCTTCAATTTTGAAGTATTAACAATGTATGTAAAGTATGTGTCGTTATAAGGGCCGCCTCATCATAGGGGTCTCAACGCAATAGACGACGCGTCAATCGGACACCCGGTCTGTGAGTTATTAGCCTTTTCGTCCCAAGGTCCCGGTCGGTTTTGTGTGCGAACCAACCCGAATGTATCTTAATTGTACCCCGAAATCTCATAGGGTATACTCATAGGGACCGTTTCTCAACGTGATTTACAACACCGGTGACGGTTCGTCAAACGGATGTTCGGTCTGGAAGTTATCGGCCTTTCCGTTCCAGGGGTCCGGTTGGATTTCGGGTACAATCCAACCCGGACATACTCCATTTACATAAAAACCTCTGGTGAAGTATACCAAAAGATCCATCTCATCAAGAGGAATCCAACAAAGTCGATAGCACGCCAATCTGACGTCCGGAGCTCAAGTTATAAGCATTCCCGCTCCGAGGGCCCGGTTGGTTTTGTGTTCGAACCAACCCAACCATACTAAAAGTTTTCCGAAAGCTTGAGTGTAATATACCGAAACGACCACCTCGATCTAAGGATCGCATTGCAACTGACGGTGCATAAATCGGAGGTCCTTATCCCAAGATATAGGCAAAAGAACGAACATGTACGGTTTTAGGGGGTTTTGGACCCGGACCGACTCGGCCCGAGACCCCCTGGGTCGGCCCGAGCCAGATCCGGGTCCGACCCTTTAGGGTGCGGCCCGACGTGGTGGGCGTGACCTGGCCCAAACCGCATGGCCCGGCCCAGCTGGCGCGGCCCGGCACAGCCTGGGAGGCCCGACCCGGCCTGGGTGGCCGGTTAGCCTGGCGCTGGCGCGACGCCCACACGACCAACGAAGAGCGAAGGGGGGGGGGGGTGTTGTCCCCCCGGTTGACCATAACGGCACGAAATTAAGTCGCACCTCCCCCTAAACCTGGAATGGATTAGCCGTTCCGGTGCACCGCGGCTCAGCCATGGAGGTCTCCTCCGGCGGCGCGCCGCCGCCGCCGCTTTCCTCGGACCACCGGACGCGCTCTAGTGGTCCATATCACCCGCCGTCTTCGCCAGTGGTCATCTCGGGTCTTGTAATTCACTACAGAAACATCAAATCGCCTATGCGGCCCGTTCTGTCATCCCCCGTCGATCCGCATGTCAATAAACAAACTTCGGAGTCTTCGAATCACCTCTACGGCCCCGAATCTGACCACAGTTTCGTTCGGCCTCAACGGCGCAGTGCAACGACGCCGCGCTTCTTCGCCGTGTTCCATCCTGATTATGCACGGTTCCGTTTCACCGCGCCGCCTTTGTTCGAGCCACAAAAAAAACAAAATCGAAGGGGGAGGAGGGTCGGCCTTGTTCGTTCGGTCCGACCTCCTCCTGTTATTACGATAACAGGCGGACCAAATAGAAGTCGATGAATGACAAAGAATTCATGAACAAATAAATAACCCCTACCTATAAGGATTCATCGAATGAGGATCATTACGGAACAACGGTGTCGCGGAAAACGACGTTACGAAATACGGCGTTACGGAAGACGACATCGTGGAGAAGAGTATCATCGGCCTCGCGGTACACAACGTCGCATTATCGATCTCTGAGGATTCGACATTCTTCTTTGGAGGCTGGCGTTCTTCGTCGGCGATGGTGTGTTCTTCACGTTCTTTAAGGAGGAAGATGAGGATTCCATGGCTGAGCAATTTCTCTCCAATTCTTCTCGCACAACGAAAAGAATCCTTAAAGAAATAAGACCTTGTCTTATTTAATTAACACACACAAGCCAACTTTAAATTTGAAATTTGAAATGAATTCTCGATTTAATTACATTGAATAAGTTAATCAATTAATGAGTTGACTTTTCATTTAAGGGGGGTGCGGGTGAGTTACAAATTAAATGGGGGGGGTTTGAGGAAGTTGAATAGGTGGGGCTCGTGTGGGCCCCACCCCACTAATATCCTACATAGTGGAGTAGGATATTGTGGGTCCCACTCAAACCACCAAGCTTAGGATTTAACTACTTAGAAATAAAAATAAAATTGGTTGCACAAATTTTATATTTAATCATCACTTAACCCATTATTTTAATAACCACACCCGAGCAAACACAACTCCGGAAAAGGTGTTCCTAAGCAATTACCGGCGTTGTGGTTTCATTGGTGCCCTCGGATTTCGATTCCGACCACCGGTTCAACAGTTAGGAAAATCCTGCTCGTTCTATCACTGAACCTACCCGAGCTAAACTTCGAAAATTGATTCCAGGCACACCGGGCCTCGGAATCAGGTGCCGTCAGAAACTGCGTACTGGTAAAATTCCAAATAAATTAAGAATGAAATTTTCCTTCAAATTTTTGGGTCTTTACATTACTCCCACCTCAGGGATTTACGTCCCCATAAAACTTTAACACAAACTAGGGATACAAAAGTGGTACAGAGCACGCATCTGAGCCTTCCGCTCCCATGTGATCTCCTGGAGGTTTTCGTGCTTCCAACGAAAGCACATAAGAGGAATCGACCATACTCATAGGATCCCCTCTTTTCGATCGTCAACCTCTACTGTAACCCTGCAAAAAGTCACCCCATCACCAAAGTCCAGCTCCCCATGGTCAATGATATGCGTCGGGTCAAGCACGTATCTCCTCAGTTGAGATACGTGGAAGTCCTCATGTACCTGGTGCAACTGAGGTGGATGGGTCAAACGAAGGTCCTTAGCCCAAGATATGAGAAAAAGAATGAACCTGTCTGGTTTTAGGGGGTTTTGGGCCCGGACTGACCTGGCCCGAGACCCCCTGGGTCGGCCCGAACCAGGTCGACCCGAACCGGGTCCGGGTCCGGCCCATTAGGGCGCGACCCGGTCCCACCGGCGTAGCCCAGCCTGAGAGGCCGGTTGGCCGGGCACTGGCGCAGTTCCCGCGCGGCCAGTGAAGAGTGGAGGGGGGGGGGGGGTTATCTCCCCCCTCGGTTGACCGTAACGACGCGATAATTAAGCCGCGCCTCCCCCTAAACCTGGAATGGCTTAGCCGTTCCGGTCCGCCGCGACAGTCTCCTCTGCCGGCGCACCACCGCTTCCGGTCTCCGGCACCACTGCACCAGTGTGGCGCACCGCCGCCACTTTCCGTGGACCACCGGACACGCTCCGGTGGTCTATTTCACCCGCCGTCTTCGCCAGTGGTCATCTCGGGTCCCGTACTTCACTTCGGAAACATCAAATCACTTCTGCGGCCCGTTCTGTCATCGCCCATCGATCCACACATCAATAAAAAAACATTGGAGTCTTCAAATCGCCTCTTCAGCCACGAATCCAACCACGGTTTCGTTCGGCCTCAACGGGGCGGCGTGATGGTACTGCGCTTCTTCGCCATGTTCCTTCCTGATCCCGCGCGGTGCCGTTGCACTGCGCCACCTTCATTTGAGCTGCAAAAAAAACAACATCAAAGGGGGAGGAGGGTCGACCATGTTCGTGATGTCCAACCTCCTCCGGTTATTATGATAATAGGCGGCCCAAATAGAAGTCGATGAACGACAAAGAATTCACGAACAAATAAATAACCCCTACCTGGAAGGAGTTTTCGAACGAGGATCGTCGCGGAACAACATGTCACGGAAAACCACATTGCAGAAGACGACATCACAGAAGATGGCGTAGAGGAGAAGAGAATCGTCGGCGTCGCGGTACATGGTGTCGCATCGTCGATCTCCAAGGATTCAGTGTTCTTCGTCGGAGGGCGGTGTTCTTCGTCGGTGACGGTGCGTTCTTCGCGTTCTTCAAGGAGGAAGATGAGGATTCCACGGCTGAGCAATTCCTCTCCAATCCTTCTCGTACAACGAAAAGAATCCTTAAAGAAATGAGACCTTGTCTTATTTAATTAACACACAAAAGCCAACTTTAAATTTGAAATTCGAAATGAATTCCTGATTTAATTACATTGAATAAGTTAATCAATTAATGAGTTGACTTTTCATTTAAGGGAGGTGCGGGTGAGTTACAAATTAAATGGGGGGGGGGGGCTGTTGAGGAAGTTGAATAGGTGGGGATCATATGGGCCCCACCCCACTAATATCCTACAAGTGGAGTAGGATATTGTGGGTCCCACTCCAACCACCAAGCTTAGGTTTTAACTTCTTAGAAATAAAAAAAATTGGTTCCACAGATTTTAATTTTATTCATCACTTAACCCATTATTTTAATAACCACACCTGAGCAAATGCAACTCCAGAAAAGGTGTTCTTAAGCAATTACCGGCGCTTCGGTTTCATCGGTGCCCTCATATTTCGATTCTGAGCACCGGTTCAAAAGTTTGGAAAATCCCGCTCGTTTGTTCACTGAATGTACCCGAGCTAAACGTCGAAAATTGATTCTGGGCACACTGGGCCTCGGAATCAGGCGCCATCAGAAACTGCGTACTCGTAAAATTCCAAAGAAATTAAGAAAGAAATTTTTCTTAAAATTTATGGGTCTTTACATTACTCCCACCTCAGGGCTTTACGTCCCCATAAAACTTAAACACAAACTTGGGATACAAAAGTGGTACAAAGCACACATATGATCCTTCTGCTCCCATGTGCTCTCCTGGAGGTTCCCGTGCTGCCAATGAAAGCGCACAAGAGGAATCGACTGTCCTCGTAGGATCTGCTTCTGTCGATCCTCAACCTCTACTGGAACCCCGCAAAAAGTCACCCCATCGCCAAAGTCCATCTCCCCATGGTCGATGATATGCGTCTGGTCAAGCACGTATCTCCTCAGTTGAGATACGTGGAAGTCATTGTGCACCTGGTGCAACTGAGCTAGATGGGCCAAACGGAGGTCCGTAGCCCAAGATATGGGCAAAGAACGAACCTGACCGATTTTAGGTGGTTTTGGGCCTGGACCGACCCGGACCGAGACACCCTGGGTCGGCCCGAGCCGGGTCGACCCGAACCGGGTCCGGGTCAGGCCCATTAGGGTGCGGCCCAGCCCCACCGGTGCGGCCCGACCCGGCCTGGGTGGCTGGTTGGCCTCGCACTGGCGCAGCGCCTGTGCGGCCAGTGAAGAGCGAAGGGGGGGGGGGGGTGTTTTCCCCCCCGGTTGACCGTAACAGCACTAAAATTAAGCCGCACCTCCCCCTAAACCCGGAACGACTTAGCCGTTCCGGTCCATCGTGGCTCAGTCGCGGTGGTATCCTCCAGTGGCGCGCCACCGCTAGTCGCCGGTGCAGCCGCGACGGTGTGGTGCGCTGCCGCCGCTTTCCGTGGACCACCAGACGCGCTTCGGTGGTCTGTTTCACCCGCTGTCTTTTCCAATGGTAATCTCGGGTCCCGTACTTCACTGTGGAAACATAAAATCACCTCTACGGCCCATTCCGTCATCGACCATTGATCCGCACGTCAATAAACAAACTGTGGAGTCTTCAAATCGCCTCTGTGACCCCGACTCTGACCACGATTTCATTCGGCCTCAATGGCGCGGCGCAATGGCGCCGCGCTTCTTCGTTGTATTCCTTATTGATTCCTTGCAGTGCCGTTGTGCCGTGCCGCCTTCGTTCGAGCCGCAAAAAAAACAACATCGAAGGGGGAGGAGGGTCGGTCATGTTCGTGCGGTCCAACCTCTTCCCATTATTACGATAACAGGCGGCCCAAATAGAAGTCGATGAACGGAAAAGAATTCATGAACAAATAAATAACCCCTACCTGGAAGGATTCTTCGAACAATGATCGTCGCGGAATAACGGCATCGTGGAAAACAACGTTGCGAAAGATGGCGTCATGGAAGACAACGTCGTAGAGAAGAGAATCGTAGGTGTCACGGTACACGGCGTCGCGTCCTCGATCTCCAAGGATTCGGCGTTCTTCGTCGGAGGCCGGAGTTCTTCGTTGGCGACGTTGCATTCTTCACGTTCTTCAAGGAGGAAGATGAGGATTCCATGGCTGAGCAATTCCTCTCCAATCTTTCTCGTACAATGAAAAGAATCCTTAAAGAAATAAGACCTTGTCTTATTTAATTAACACACACAATCCAACTTTAAATTTGAAATTCGAAATGAATTCCCGATTTAATTACATTGAATAAGTTAATCAATTAATGATTTGACTTTTCATTTTAGGGGGGTGCGGGTGAGTTACAAATTAAATTGGGGGTTTGAGGAAGTTGAATAGGTGGGGCTCGTATGGGATCCACCCCACTAATATCCTACCTAGTGGAGTAGGATATTGTGGGTCCCACTCCAACCACCAAGCTTAGGTTTTAACTACTTAGAAATAAAAAAAAATTGGTTGCACAAATTTTATTTTTATTCATCACTTAACCCGTTATTTTAATAACCACACACGGGCAAACGCAACTTTGGAAAAGGTGTTCCTAAGAAATTACCGGTGCTTCAATTTCATCGGTGCCCTCAGATTTTGATTCCGATCACCGGTTCAAAAGTTAGGAAAATACTTCTTGTTCGTTCACTGAACGTACCCGAGCTAAACTTCGAAAATTGATTCCGGGCACACCGGGCCTCGGAATCAGGCGCCATCAGAAACTGCATACTTGTAAAATTCCAAGGAAATTAAGAAAAAAAAATTCCTTGAAATTTTTGGGTATTTACATTGCAGATCCATTTATTAAATAGTTGATGATACAAACAAAGATACAAATGAGAGACCAACACAAAATGAGAATGATATAATGAAATCTGTTAATAAAGATCTCGTAGAATGGTTTGACCGACGTGTAAGTTCATAAATATTCCAATATATATGAATATTAGGTTGAAACATATATTTTGTAATTATAATAATGTATAATTATTTTTTAGATCATGAATACTAATACTCGAGCAGAGTTGTTAGAATATTTGAAGTTTGTTACTCGATGTCCTCTAAAACAAGTTATAAAGTTCAACACTTACAATATGAATGGCTTTAGATTTTGTACAGTCGATCGAGAAGAGGGTTTGAAAACACAGAATAGTGGTATATTTATATTTTCTATAGTGGGATACTATGGGAAGATGACCGATATTATTGAATTATACTACCACTATAATTTTTTAGTTGTTTTATTCAAATGAAATTAGGTCGATATTATCAGAGGTGTTAAAATAGATTAATTACAATTTACTTCTATGAAATTCTCTCACTTGATAGATGTTGGTGATCATGAAGTTCAAGATCTATATATCTTATCATCACAAGAAAAAAGGGTATATTATTTTAATGATGTTGTGGATGAAGGGTGGAGTGTAGTTTCTCACGTAAAACAAAGTGATTTTATGATATGGGTGATGAAGTGGAAGATTTGACCTATGACATTGAATCTCATCAACAATAAGAATTGGAATTATTTTTCTTTCATGATGTTTAAAATATTTGTCTAGTAAGGATGAATGATGTGGATGAAGTAATGGAGAAGGAAATCGACATGATTGAATGAGAAAATGATTGTATGTATAGTTATGAATTCATTTACCAACCACTTATTTAATTTGTGAAATCATTCATCATTATTGTTATATATATATATTTTTTGTTAGTACTATCCATATGTTATCATTTTTAATTTTTTTATACATAATTTTTTTGAAATATATGTTCTGAAATTTATTTTATTTGATTAAATGACAGGAATTCCAAGGAGGAAGCGATATACTGTTTTATCGACCACTACGACAGATGACGATCAATTTGTCTCCCTCCATACAACATCTGAGCTCCCATCCTCTAGCCCCCTAAACCATCTCTCACACCCTCTATGAGTGTCCCTTAAACAGCTCAGTTGTCACCTCCCACTTTAGAATCCTCAATAGTGGGAGAGCAGTGTACAACTTCTAGTTCGTCATGGGGATACTGGAGGGTGACTCTTATAGGTACAAATTTTTATATGAATAAATTTATTGTAATTTCTTATACTAACTGTTTGTTCATTAAAGTTTCTAACAATGAAAGTGTGAAGAAAATATAAAAAGTTCATATGTATGGAATCTAACCGGAGAGAGGATAGTTGTCCCATTTGATTCATATAGGGTCCCTACAGATGACACTGTAGGATTACTTGGCCAGATTTTAGGCCAACTGGCCGTGAAGCCCATTTTCCTTCGTATTTCGTATGACGATTGGTGGTATATTCCTACAAGTTGGAAAAATGAAGTTTTTGATTCCCAAATAAATTAAATTTTAATACATTATAGTGTAATTGAATGTCATGTTATTAATATTTTCAAAATTAATTTCTGTGTACATATGTTTTTACACTTTATAGTTGCTGATGTGATAGCATGAAAGTGGAAATTGAAAAATCATGGAAAAAATGGAAAGAATTTGAATGGATATTATGGGGCAATGTCAACAATACATCGTTGACCTTCAATCAGATGTTTGACAAGCTACCCGATGGGGTACCCAAAGAGCAATGAAAAGTTTTTTTTGACTGACATTGTGATGAGAAACAAATGATATTTAAATAAAAATAACTATATTAATCTCATTTTAAATTTACTAATGTATATGAATAGAATATGACATTGAATACATTACTATTAAATTTCATTTTATTTATTTCAGGATCTTTCAAGAAGGAATGCATCAATCTGGACAATGCAGGTCATCCCTCACACCGTGGGGTCAAAGAGTTTTTCTAGAAGAAGATCTGATCTGGTAATATTTTCATTAGTTTAAATATTTATAAGACAATATTATTTGTTTAATATATTAAATTGTTTATTTTTGTTTGTTTAATGCGGTCACAGTGTTTAGGGAATGAAGCATCCTGAACAGAAGTGTGGCTGAATGTTCACTAAAAATATGATGAAATTTTTGTTAATGATCCTGCAAAAGAAGTTGGGGTATGAACTCATTTTTCATTATAATAACTTATTATCAGTTGTTACTATGTTAATATATATTGATCATAATATGTATGCTATTTTATTTATATTTATAAATTATAGAACTGTGGGATGTCAATCCTGTGTAAACAGTCTCCCAGGATGACCCAATTGGTAAAGTCCTTAGGAAGGAGCATCCTGGTAGAGTGTGCAATATGAGTTTGGGACCCATACCATCTGAGGTCTTCGGCAGACTATCAGGGATTGCAACTACATCTACTCCTGGTTTTAGTCAGTCCATACCCAGAGATACTCAGAGAGAGATTGTTTCTCTACAAAACACAGTTCAAGACCACGAGGCTTAGATATTCGTTTTTCAGAAAGCGTTGATTGATTTATATCAGAAGATGACCAGATCTTCCCCTAGTAGTATTTCATTGACTAGTGGTTAATAAGTAAATCCAAAAAATTGAAAATATTTTAGTTTGAAAACTTTTATTGGTTTTAAGTTTAAATACAAATATACAACGGTATTTAATTTTCAATATAATGTTCTTATAGGTGGTAGAAGGAAGTAGAGATGGAGATGGAGAGGGTGACGAGCTGCGTTCATCATCGGACTATGATTAGTTGTATCATTGATATGTTGGAAAAATATGCTAACAGTTGGTTTTTATATGTATCATGTGTGGCACATAGTTTCCACCAAAAATTTTCATGACCTAACATATTGTTGATTTCTCATGTTTCTTTTTATTTATTTTATTGATTTATGATGTTTCCTTTTATGTCTTGATTTGTCGAGTGTGGTATGCATCATATATGTCGATTTTTTATTGTCATGAATCATTTTTATAATTAATTTTTTCAAAATTTATTAGGTTTGTTGCCAAAGGATGAACAATCAACCTTCTTATTGATTTTCTTGGGAATATTCAGTTTTGTAACTCCCTTCAACTTCTTTTTAGTGTATAGCCCTTATTTCTTAAAATTTTATAGTATTCTCTTTTCATGTTTTATAGTTGGCATGTGATCACTCACACTTGTGATTTCCCCTTATTCAAAATAACTTTGATAATAATTTACAAATATCTGTTGAATACTTGACTGTCTTGATCCTGTTAAGGTAGCGGGACTATCCACTTCATTAATAATAGAATTTACAAATATCTATTGAACACTTGAGTGTCTTACACTACCAGAATTTATATCTCCCCAAAAGATGCATCTAGTAGCTAAAATCTATAATACAATCTTAAAGCATGTACTATATGGTTTGGATCATGCTTCCTAACTGCTCATCGATCTAAGTATAAAAGGTTATACACAACTTCAAATATAAACTCATATACTTATATTATAATTACCAAAACTATGAGGTAAAACAGGTCGGCCATGGGCGAACATCCCACTTCAACTATCAACTCTGACACTCAGTGATAATTTTTTGACAAGTCAATCAATGGGAAACAAATACTTCAATGTCTCTTACTATAGAGGGCCATTAGAACATACACTTTTCAGTATACTAAATCATGATTGGCCCTGGGTGAACATCCCACTTAAAAGCATTATAAGATCTCATAAACTCATCTCTCATTGAATATGTGACCATTAACATGCTAAGAACTATAAGAAGTCCATGTATATAAAAATTTAATCCTGAAAGAGTTTCAAATTCTTCCAACCTATCACACATCATGATACATTATAGAACTATATTCTAACGTGCCTTTACTTTTTTAACCAATGAAGACATTATCTCTAAGGATACCCACATTACTTCCCATAAACCCTCAACTACTCCCCCTAACTAGTCTTACAGTGAAGATAAGATCTTCTATTCAACTAATGAAATCTATTATCCCATCTCCTACATTTTCTAGCCCAATTCATTTACCACTACATTTCCGGTTCTATTTGAATACTATTTATCGATGTCAAACATATGCAAGTACTCTATGAAATACATATGATAAAGATTATGTCCATGAAGTGAGAAAATATTATATGCACTCTAGGTGCTAAAGTACCCAACAAATCTCTCTCCCAAGAGGTTATGTAACAATCATTTTAATTCATGTACCACGACTACCAACTAAAATACAGGATTTGAGTATTTCATCCTGTAGGTTAAAAGCTGATGAAACCCAAAGTGACTAATTTATCACTCTACATCATAACATATCCTAAGATAGAACAAGATGCATCACATTACACTACATGTCCAACATTAGGCTCAAGAATTATTAAGACCAGAGATGATAACAACCACTTCTTCAACACTATGGAAACTTCCTCACACAATTTTGCACAGTCAAACATGAATCCATTCTTGGTAACTGTGTTCATTGGAAATTCTAAGTGAGAGATATAAAAAATGATTATCTTTTCATTACCATACAATCCAATAAAACATCAACTATCTATTACATTCCTCGATTATGACAGATACACAAATTCATCAACATACTCGAGATCAAATACTATCCCAGATTGTGAAACCACTATATCCAAAAGTGACACTTCATGTACTTAAAATAAATTTTATGTACCCAAATCATACTTAACCTATTGTTAAAGTATATATCATGTGATTCTTATGAAAATGTTGGTCTTCTATTATTCTTTTGGGTGTGGGATGTATGTTCCAGTAAAATTGAAATGGTTTTTTAGGGGATCGTGACTGGGGTTGTAGAATCAATTTTTTTTTGTAAATCTAGCTTTAGCGGTGATTTTAACCGCCACCAAATAAATGTATTATATTTAGCGGAAGTTTTAAACACCACTAAAATTTCGTTATTTTTCAATATATATCGGTTAAAACCGCTACTAAATAGTTTTCATATTCGTTTATTCTTTTGTGGGGGCTATCTTGGTTTTAGGGGCAGTTTTCCCGGCGAAAATGATTTTTTATTTCGAAGTAGTTTTAACCACCGCTAAAACCATAAAAAAGCACTGCAAAATGAGTCCACTATGATGGTTACAATAAACCATCTCTAAATATAGTAAAATGATGCATATTTTATTCCAACACACAATTTAGAAGTGATTTTTTGAAACCGCCGAAGATGCATATGGAGGCGGTTTAAATTTCCACCATATCCAAAAAAACCACCACGAAATGGTCATTTTCCTATAGTGCAGATCATTTGAGCTCAATCTTATTATGTTTTTCTATAGGAATTGAAGAATCATACTATGAAAGATATGCAGGGATATAATATATGGAATAAAGTTATCCTCAATGTTATTTATTTATTTACAAGAAAAAATTATGTTGTAATAAGTGTATTAATTTTTAGTACAAGAATCATTTATGTATCTCATTTACCAATACAACTAAACTAATTGAAATTTTGGGAATTTATTCCTTGTAATCATTCCAATTTAATTAGTATTAGACTCCGGATCCGAGATCTCTGGGGTTGGGTACCTATAGTTGGTATCATAGGAAGTTTAGTGACAACCTTAGGAACTAGATTTAGGAAAATATAGGTTAGAGAACATATCCCAAAGGCAGAATTTAATGATAAGTATAGAAGAAAACCATTGAATTTTGGTAAATTAGATATTATGTGGGTTTTCTAGAAATACATCCCTATCTAGATACTACAATTGGATGTGGTTCTAAAATAGATGTACCTAGTAATAATAACTCTGACAAGGTGTTCCAGGCATGACTCAGGGTAACCTGGTACACAACAAAGGGAATTATAACATACCTAGTTTGAAACTCCAGGGGAATATACTTATGATAATTCACATTTTCTTTATAAACCAATATGAAGGATTTTGACAATGAATAAACTAGGTTAATCCTAATCTATTTTATATTGAAGATAATGTGTTATTGTTCAGAAATCCTATGAATGATATTATGGATAAACACTAGACGAAGGAAGAACGTATGCAGAAATAAATGGATGAAGTATTTACGTATTGAGGTTGTATTGAAAACCTTTTTTAAAATGATATTTAGTGATTGAAATTATTTCAAGGATGTATGTCATATTTATTTTGGAAATTATATTAATATTTTTAAAAAAACAACTTGTATACTGGGTGAAAACCTATCAAGTCCGAAAAGGTTGTGGGTCTTGAACCCATGAATGAAGGAGAATAAGGGTTTCACGCCAACCACTGACCTACACAAGGTCCTGGTTAATTTTCCAATGTTTTTAGTTAAAAATTTTGAACAAAAAATGTTAACGATGGACCAATAGTATCACTTTTTAGGATTAGAGATTGATCTATTATCCATATTGGTTTTGGAAGATAGTTAATGAAAAATAGTAAGACATTTCACTATTTTATGGGGATTGAGATCCTTTCTAAATGCATTTTTGTGCTTCATGAATCAATCTTAATTTTTGAATAAATTGGAAAATAGATCTAAGAAAATACAAATATTGAAATTCTCTTTATATAAATATATCAAGTAAATATACATAGGTAGTAAAATAATTCCTCAACATTAGGAAAGTATCTTTAAACAAAAAATTTGTCCTAATACCTTATTTTTTGTTGAATATATGACCTTATAAATCATCAATGATTTATGGATTAGAGGCCCCCAACTTTCTGTTGGTCATTAATTTTTTTTTGGATTGATGACCTCATTAACTCCCTATAAATATTTACGCTTTTCCTCTAAGTATGTATATCTAATTTCCACTAATTATCTCATACTTAGATACCTAGTTATATGTTAGTCCATGTGACCTTTGTACTTCCCATTCTCTATTTTCTAGAGAATGTTTTACGAACCCTTCTCATGATGTAGTATTTTAATATAGGAAACCTAAAAAAACATATAACCAATATCAAGTTCAAATTTTGAGGATGCAATTTAATTAAGGTAGGGTGAATGTAACACCTCGAAATTCTAAAGGAAAACTTTGTATTCAATAACGTGTATGACACATGACACCAAGCATGTAAGGGAATATAATATCCTAATAATTTATATATATTAAATAAATATAATATATTTTACATCTTGTAATGCATGAAACACCAAGTTATCTTATGTTACATGGAAGAGCTACCTTCCACGATAGTTTGCGATAAACGCAAGATCGAGTTTCACCAAATAACACTCTGTTATTAAAATATTATTATTTAATATAATATGATATAACCTAGCTTTTATGTTTTTGGTTATGAATAGTATTAACTAGATTATAAAAATTTATGGTTTATATAAATATAAAATAAATTCATTGGTTACCAATTATTGTGAAATGAAAGTAAGAACTAATTGGATATAAAAATAAATATTATTATAATTATGCTTAAAAAGGAGTTTGTCTTAACAAAAATAATTAATTACAATTAGTTAATGATTTCAATGAAATATATATGATATATATTAAATCATTTTTTTATATTCATCCAATGTATTTTATAAACATAAGATAATAAGAAACTCTATTTTACACATAAAAACCTATATATTTATAAAGGAAATTTTACCACCTTTTAATGGTAAACCCATTTTAAATCCTAATCTAGAAACTTTATTTGATTTAATATTTCAAAATAAACTTAATATTTATAATATACACATAATAATTAGGTTATTGTGGATTTTTGATGTTTTTTTGGAAACATGTATTTTTTTAACTAATAGTTAAAAATAATGAATTTTAGTTCAATGTTTTTTCATATAATTTATTTATAAGGTTAAATTATAACTTTTAAAATTTAACTATATCACATTTTTATCAATTAATACAATTTATGTCATTGGAATCAATTTCCCTTTGAAATTGATTATAAAAACACAGCAAAATTTAAGACGTTTTTACATTAAAAACACGCATTATCATCTCGCATGTAGGATGAATTTTAAATAAATTTCAGCCACTTATATGATTAGAATTTGGAAAAAGGGATTAAATATTTGGAATTAGAATAATTTATACTTTATAATAAGGCCAATTTCTTTGACCAAAATTATTAGTAAAAGTGATTAAAATTAATTTCAACTATTAAAAAAAATAATCCTAATAAAGGAATAAATATTTAAATTAGGGGCCCAAATGACCTATCAAATTGTCCAACACCCATTTTACTTCCATAATTATTCTATAAATATTCCATTATTCAGTATTTTTAGTTTTTAATTACCTTTGTTATGTAAAAATGTGGGTACACCTAACTTCTTTTAAAAAATACCAAGTGAGTCATTTCACTCCATTATAAAAGGCCACCACCTCTCCACATTCCTCACATCTCTCAAACCACTTAGGGTAGGAAAATAAAAAATAATCCTTTTGGTAAAAACCGAAAGAAGTTACCCGATTAAGAGGTAACATCTTCTCTCAAGATCTCTAGTTTCATTTCCATTATCCACCCCCAAAAATCTTTTTATTAGATGAGTATATAACAAAAACATATCCTAAATATATTAGGATGTTTTATGTAAAGGTTTCAACCTACACTTACACACACTTCCATTTAATGGGTAACTAACATATTGTTTCTATGTACATCGAACTTCTACCTCACGAAATGATGATTAATAGTTTTTTCTTCACCACTTATCATGGTCACCATTATGATGGACACTATTTTGATATATGTTATATATTATATTTATTATGTATTTATTATTCTTTAATTATTTTATAACATATACCCTTATACTCTCCATTTCGTGGGAATATGATAACATCATTTGAGGAAGTGTGGACTACCGCCCCCTCAAAGCGATGTGATTCGTTCACACTACACATGGAACGTATAAAGTATAGTCTTAAATAAAAATATGTGACATAAAAAACATATATATGATATTTAGTAAATAATTACCTTTATATAAATATAATATATATATATACATCATATTATTTATTACACTTTAACACACACTTAAAAAGTGATAGTATCGTTCGTGGATGTGTGGACTACCGCCTCATCGAAACTATTTGATTCCATTTACATCACAAGAATTATATATATATAAATATATGACATTTTATTTATTATGTAATGATAATTATGGAACAATATAGTGTTACTTACCTTCTTTCCATAACAATCATAGAAAAATGAGAACGTTACTCATGCATATGTACAACCTACCATCTCCATGATGGTAAAATTGTTTCATTTTTCATAACTATATTTAAAGATTTATTTTAAAAGTATAATTAATGAAAAAATATTATAATTATGTCATAATTATTATTCTGGAGATGTTATATAATTACCCCTTTGAACATAGTTGACCTACCAAAGTTATTTTGGACACATAAACCGAATTTGGTCAAAACACCCGATGTGAAATTAATGGATTAAGTAGTTGTATAAAAATTCATAATAAATTAAATAAAAGTAATTATAGACATGAAAATGGTTATTAATCAATTAGATAATTAATATAAGTTTATTACACATGATGTTAAAGAATGTTCACCTGAAAGGAAACACAAGGTAGGAGATTTAATCTCAATTTACATTCTATTGAGACTTAATTGTTGTTATGCACCTAATTTATTTTATACAGTGTATATAATTCCCTTTTATAGTATATATCAGGAATCTCATTAATCTCATGATATTATAACTTTCATATAATTTTATTTCTTCATGAGGTTTATGATATGAAATGTTTTAAAGTGGCATGAGACACTTTGGAATGTTTAATGATTATTCCCCTCAATAATAACTTTTATAATATTTAAATAGTATTTTAATTGAAGGAAATTATATGAAAATTGTTCAATAAAATATTTAATTTTACTCTCCTCTGGTCATTCATTACCATTTTCAAGTATTAGTACCATTTTCCCACTCTTTGGTACTCAAAATGTTTTAGAAAATGATTTTCATAAAACTCAACTTTGTATCTCTCTTTAGTTAGAGAACCTGTTTTATTTTAAAAACCATGTTTTGTTAAAATGTTTTCAAAAATTATTTTAAAATTATTTGGTAAATACATACTTACCATTTTTTTCTTCTTCCACTGTTTTCAAAGTAATATTCTTGTATCTTTTTGAACACGGAATTTTTCTAACCTTTAACCATGAAAAAGTAATGTTCTTTTTACCTCATTCAACTTATACAGATTTACCCAATATAATTTCTTTAAATATTACTTCTCATGATTAAAAGGTTAATTTTTAAATTAAATATTTTTAAAAGTGAATTTCAAAGAAAATATTTTTGAAAAAAAATCAAAACAAAATGATATTTTCCAAAAGAATGTTTTTAAAAGATCTTATTATAATGTTTCCATTCATCAACAACAAAAAACCTTTATTTTACTTCACTTGGGATATTTTTTATTGATACCATCCTTAATATTCCTATGGATAGATTATTATTTATTTTCACATGCATATTATGCACATTCACTTCCATGATTCCTTTTAGTCCTCTTGAAATATTCAATTTCCTACGACCATTTTACATTGAATTTCCCCTAAATATCCATATTATTTTTCATGGATATGATTATTTCCTAAATCATATACCGTTTCTATATAGTTTTTACTTTGAAAGCTATTTGATTATTTGGGGAAATATTGATAAATATATATACACTATTCAATACTAATATTTGATAAGGTATATTGTTTACTAGATATGAGTAATGTTTTGGAAATGTAATATATTGGTTGAGGACTGTTTATGGATAGACCTATAGGTTGGGGACCAGTTAATGAAATCCCCCCAATGCATCGGTAGTCTCATAGGATGAATTACTTGTGTAAATTGGAAATGTTTAAACAGTCTCATGATGGTAATGGTATCATGTTCCTAGGAAACATGATGTTCAAAAATTATGAATTGACTTTATTGAGAATTGGTTTATTATTATTAATCCATGAGATCTTTTATCGACATATCTATGGATAAATTTTATTTTTATCGCATTGATTAAATGGAATGTGTTTTACTTTCTTACATTTACATATTGATTTTACCTTATCTAGTTATTTTAATGGAATGTGTTTCTATTTATTACCTTTCCATATTGTTTATGCACTTCCTTTTTAGTTTTTTAATTATATGGTATGTGTGTTCTATTATTTACCATTCCAAAATTATTAATCTAATTGATTTGTTATTGCTTCTGTTATAATTTACCCATACTAAGCATTTGAGCTTACCCTTATTATTTATTTTTCCCTAGGAATTTAAGAAACATAATATGAAAGATATATAGGTATTTTCTAGATGGAATAAAGTTATCCTAGAAGTTATTTATTTATTTAGAAGAAAAAAATTATGTTTTAATCAGTGTATTTATTTTTAATACAAGACTCATTTATGTATCTTGTTTAGCAAGACTACTAAACTGATTGGTCCTTCAGGGCCTGATTCCTTGTAATCATTCCAATGTAATTGGTAGCATACTATAGCTTTGGGACCTCTTTTGTCGGGTCGCTATAGTTGTTATCATAGTAATTTTAGTAGAAACCTTGGGAACTATATTTTGGAAAATTTAAGTTAGATAACATAACCCTAAGGTATAATTTCAAGATAGATATAGAAGAACAAAATCGAATTTTGGTAAAGTAGAGATTATGTGAGTTTTCTTAAAATACATCCCTATCTAGATACTAAAAATAGACCTGGTTCTGGAAGAGATATACCTAGGAGTAATAACTTAGAAAATGTGTTTTGACCCTAACTTGGGGAAACCGGGTATATGATAACATGCCTTGTTATGTAACTGGTTTGGTAGTCCCGGGGGATATGATTAAGATACTTTAAATTTTATTTACAAAATACTATGAAGGATTTTGGAAATGAATAAACTAGATTAAATCTAAGGAGTTTTAGATTAATTATATGGTTTCATGGTTTAGAAATCCTATGAACAATATTATAGATAAACCCTAGACCAAGGAAGGACCTGTGTGGAAATAAACGGATGAATATTTATGTATTAAGGTTGTATTAAAAACCTTTTTTAAAGGGATATTTAGTGATTAATCTTATTTCATGGATTTCCATCATATTTATTTTGGAAATTATATTAATATGGTTTTAGAAAATTAAAACTTGTATGCCTGGTGACGACATATAAAATTCGGTAAGGCTGTGAGTCTTAAACCCATGACCAAAGGACAATAAGGGTCCCACACCAACTACTGAGCTACACAATGTCCTGAATAATTTTCCATGTTTTAGTTAAAAAAATTTAATTATGAATGAGTAATATCACTTTTGAGTATTATATATTAATTTATTAACCATATTGGTTTTGTAATATAATTAAAGGAAAATCGTATGACTTTTCACTCTTTTATGGGCCTTAATATCCTTTAGAAATGTATTTTTGTGCTTTATGAATAAATATTAATTTTTGAATGAATTGGATAATAGATTAAATCACAAGTAAATTTTGAGATTATATTTATAGAAATATATAATTTATGTATACATAGGTCTTAAAAGAATTCCTCAATAATAGGAAAAGTATTTTAAAACATAAATATTGTCCCAATACCTTATTTTTTGTTGAACTAGTAACCATACAAATTATCACATATTTATGGATTTGAGGCCCTCAACTTTCTATTAATCATTCAATTATTTTTTATTGATGACCTAATTCACTCCCAATAAATATTTATGCTTTTCCTCCAAGTATGTATCTTTACTTCCCACTAATGATCTCATACTTAGAGACCTAGTTATATGTTAGTCAATGTGACCTTTGTAATTCCCATTATATATTCTATAGAAGATGTTTTATGAAGCCTTATCACAATGTATGATTGAAATTTAGGAAATATCAAAAAATATATTACCAAGATCAAGTTTAAATTTTAAGGATGCAATTTAATTATGGTGGGGATAATGTAACTCCCTCTAAATTACAACTTTGTATTCAATTACGTGTATGACATGCGACACCAAGCGTATAAGGGAGTATAACATTTTAATAATATATAATATCTTAAATAAATATAATATATTTGATATCTTGCAATGCATTAAACATCGTGCTATATTACATTACTCACAAGAGTGACCTTCCACGATAGCTTGTGTTACACAGAAGGCCAAGTTTCACCAGATAACAATGTATTATTAAAATATTATTATTTAATATAATATGATATAACCTAGCTGTTATGTTAGTGGTTATAAATAGTATTAACTAAATTATGAAAATTAATGGTTTATATAAATATAAAATTAATTAATTCATTATAAATTAACAATAAATGCAAATAAGTACTAGTTGGATATAAAAAAGAAATATTATTATATTAATGCTTGTAAAGGAGTTCTCCTTAATAAAAATAATTCATTAAAATTAATTAATTACTTTAATGAAATATATATGTTATATATTCAATAGAATATTATTGATATTCATCCACTACATTTTATAGACATAAGATAATAACAAACTTTATTTTACACATAAAAATCTATATTTTTATAAAGGAAATTTTATCGCCTTTTAATGGTAAATACGTTTTAAATATGAATTTTGAAACTTCAATTTATTTAATATGTCAAAATAAACTTCATATTTGAAATAAAAATATAATAATTATCTTAGGGATAATTTTTGAGGTTTTTAGAAACATATCATTTTTTAACATATAGTTAATAATACTGCTTTTTAGTTAAACAATACTTTTGAATATAATTTATTTATAAAGATAAATTATACTTATAATTGGTTTTAAAGTTTAATTATATCATAATTTTATCCACTAATATAATTTATTTCATTTTAATCAATTTCACTTTGAAATTGATTATAAAAACACAGAAAACTTTCAGAAATTTTTACTTTAAAAAAAATGCATTATCGTCCCGCATGAGAGATAAAATTTTAATTATTTTTTGTAACATCTATTATTTGAATTTGGAAAAATTTATTCCATATTTGGAAGAAAAATAATTTATAATGTCTCATAATACCAAATTTGTTTATTACCAAAATTATTTATGAAAGTGATTAAAATTAATTATAATTATTAAATCAAAATTAAGCCAAATAATGGACTAAACCATTAACATAGGAGACCCATTAACCTAGAAACTTGTCAAAAACCAATTTACTAGAAATAATGCATCCATTCACCTTCAATTATTTCTTTTTTAGGTAAAAACATGGGTACACCTAACTTCTTTTCAAAAATACCAATTGAGTAATTTTCCTCCCTTATAAAAGGATTCCACCTCTCACCATTCCTCACACCTATCAAAACACTTAGGATCAGCCAATATATTCCCTTATAGCTTCCCAATATCTTCACCCTTGACCTTGAAACCTCAATTTGGTCATAAATCCCTCCAAGTAAGTCTTTTGCTACAAACCAAAAGAAGTTATGTGATTAAGAGGTAACATCTTCTCTCAAGCTCTCTAGTTTCATTTCAATTGTCCACCCTATAAAATTTATTTATTGTAGCACCATTGTGTTTTATAAAATATTTAAATAATTTTTTAGTAGCTTGTTTTTCATGCAGTCGTGAGTTTAAACAAACTGTGAGATGCCCTAAATATAAAATTACCATTATAACCTAGTCGTTATGTTTGAGGGAATAAATATAACTAACTTTTACAAAAATATATGATAAATGTAAACAAATTATTTGTCATATTATTTTTTTGAGTGAATGAAATTAATAAGATTTGTATGTTATTAAAATGATATTTTGGATATTCATCAAATAGATATTAAAAGAATGTTTTTCTGCATTTTAATTGAAAACCCTTTTAGAAATATTAATAATTTTAATATTAAAATGCAAAACATTATTTATAAGTATAATATAAAAAATTTCCTTTGGTTAAAATTCTGAAATTTTTCTGATAAACTTCATAATTTGATGAATAGTAAAAATACAGTAAATTTTAATTAAAAACAACTTTTTTCATTGAGATAATTTATATAGTTAAATTATAATATTGAATGGTTTTAAAGTACAAATAGAATATATTTTTACCATTTAATATAATGTAAGTCATTATCATTAATTTTATTTTGAATTCATAGGTAAAAAAATTTCAACATTTTGCAATGTTTTAACTATTAAAACCCATTTTCTCAATAGTAGGATTAATTTTAAATTAAATAATGCCACTTCTGTGTATTGAATTTGGAAAAATGGATTCAATATTTAGAATTAGTAGATCCAAATTATGTTAATAGGCTACTTTTTATTTTTAGGCATTATGAATAGTAAATATGATAAATTTTATTTACCATAGTTAAAGGTAAATCGGGTAATCAAGGGTAAATATAATATTATAAAATTACCCTAACACTTGTATTAATATAATTGGATGATTATATTTTTCCCTAAATCTTACTTGGGTATAAATGGAATCTATTGGAACCAACTTGGATGTGATTAAGACCTTTAATTTATTTTATTTAAAGAAAGTGAAATATGTCTCACTCAAACTTTAATAATTAAAGTATTTGTAATATAAGGTTATACAGAATATAAATTAAATTATAAATACTCATCTTAAATCTAAAATGTTTTTCTTTATTATGGTAATTTATTTTTAATTTCCAAAGAAATATTTAATTACCTTAAAAGATTATACATTAATGATGCAGAAATTATTTATTTAGTGAAGAATCAATAATATAGTTTTTATTAAAATAATAATACCCATAAAAAGGACCAAACACCTGACCAAAACTTATTGGTCGATTATATATATACCTTAAGAATCTGAGGGTCTACTTGTGGACTATTTGGAGCCTTATAAAACAGATTATGAAATTTATATTATTTTATTTTAAATGATGTCAAAGTTGTCACCTTCATACTTTAATAAAAATAACATTTGAAAAGTTGGTTGTTTTAGAAGATAAAATAGACTAAAAGTATTATTATGAAATATAATAGATATATCTTCATCATAATATTTTATTTTTAATTTTAATGCAATAAATAAGTATATTAAATAATTATACAAAAATGTTGTAGTAATTATTTTATTAAGAGAAATATCAAATAAATGGTTTTAAAAATATTAAAATAAATACTATATAAACTAATTAATGTTCTCCATGAATTTTATAGATAAATAGTACATGTTATAAATCTATTAAATATTTTTTTTTCAAACATATATTCTGTGTGTATTTTATTTAAATTCAAATAAATGAATAGTGTCTAAAATGACACTATTGATATTTTATATTATTAAATTGTTTAAAAATCACAAAAATATTTCAAAATTATAAATAGAAATTTATATGGTCTAAAATTTCATAAAGTATCCAATTATGGACAACTCATAATATATAAGTATGTATTTATAACAATTTAAAATTTATAATATTATTACCGCAAATAAAATTAAATAGATTAAATAAGGATAAATCAAAATGATAAGGTTTAAAATAAAATCAAAACATGTATAAATTTAATTGGTTGATGTTATTACAACCCTATATTATATCATATTATAATTGGAAGCACTTTGAATGTTTTTAAGTCGGATTTTAGTTTATTATAAATTAATATTTGGATGTTTCCAAAAGTGCCCCTCTACTCTCTTATAAAAAGGGCACCTACTCCATCTTCTATTCACTCCATTTTGAGCTTTCAAACTATGAAAATAACTGCCCATTTCCATTATAAACTTACTTAGAAACATACTAGAGGTCCTTTTCTTCTTAAAAGACCAACTTTAGTACCCTAAGAGGAGGTTTAGAAGAGGAACGTCGAAGAAGAGGTAACATCCTTTACCGATTCTTTCAAACTTCTTTCTTCTTTTACTTCCTCTATATGAGTTGATTTATTTTTTAATAACTATAGTATCAATTTTATACTGATATGTTATTATGAATATGATACAAACATATTCCATGTTCTATCCATCCTTTTAAAAAAAATGAAATCACCACGTGTGCGTACGTACGACCTACTGTCTCCACGCCGTGGTGTAATCTATTTTTCATCACCAAGATGCTTGGATGGGTATAATGATGAAATAAATAACTATATATGATTATTATAAAGTGATATTTATTCTGAAATATTATGCACCATACACTTTAATACAATTCCACAATCATGAGAATGATATCATCGCTCGTGCATACGTACGACCTACCATCTCCACGATGTGATGCGATTCCTTCTACATGATCTTCATTAAAGAATGATTATATAAATTGAATTAATAAATATGATATATATTATAATTATACCATTCTGTAAATGATATATCTATAACCAAAAAAATTAATAAGAATTTATTCGATAAAACAAGCATTAGAACATAAAGCAGTTAAAACCTGAATAACAAGTAACAATGAAATGTTACTAATAAACAGATAAGAATATAACCATATATGATATCATAACAATGACTATGATTCTGTAATAAATCAATGACATTATTAAAATCATTATACTGGAGGTTTAGATACGTACCAAACATATCAGACCTAGGGTAAGGGAAAATCTTTCAATCTCATTTTTATCCGAGATTGTTTATACTTCAGTATTTACTGGGGAATATTTATCATCCCCATACATGTTTCATAAATATTAAATATTATTTCTATCCTCATACAATTGTTTAAATCCAATTTTACCAATTGGTTAATTTTTATTATAAGATACGAAATGAATCTTTTGTCGTTTTTAGTACGAGATGCTTTTTGACTTTTTCGGCCATAGTATGAGAAAAATGTTTTTTACCTTAATCGGTATGAACGGATTTTTTGTGATTTTAGAGAAAATTATTTCCATGAAGGTTCATTTATATGTTTTCACATTTATTTTCAATTAACTTCTTTTATTTTAAAATTTCATGACATGTTAAGAACATAAAATGTTTTTTATGAAGAAAGGATATTTTCCTCAAGAACTAAGTTCAAGTGTTTTATCAAAATTATTTTCCATCTAAGATGATATATGGTTATGTTTCTATCCTTATTATTACATTTATTTGATTATGTTACGATGGAATTATTTTTATGAAGTCCTTTTATCTTATATGGATTATGTTATGATGATATGATATTTAAGAATCCCATTCTATTACATGGGTTATGCTTTGATGTATGATTTATGATTTTGTAGAACACATAATAATGGTTTCATTATGAGATGGGTGGGACCAATATCTCCCTCCAATGCATTGAGTAAGGATTTTTATCTCATGAGATAGACATGGAAAGAATTACAAGTAAATATGGTTCAGTATTAAAGGGTTAGAACAAGGAGTGAACTCAGTTCAGTAATGGAATTTGTCCGATATGATGGTATTGGAGATGAGCCTTGAATAATATGAAATGATTTTCTATGATTATGTGTGTATGCCATAATGTTTCATGTTTTATGTTCTGATTTTTGGGATTACATTGCAGTTCTATGATTTATCCCATGACATAATATTATGACCTCTTATGCAGGATAATATTTTCAAACTTTATGATCTTAAGAATATGATATGATTGAAATTTCATTTTTTAACCTTACTGAGTATTTAAGCTCACCCTTTTGTATGCTTCTTTTCCCCAGGTCAGGAAGAAGGTTAATAAATATGATATGCCAAAAAGGAGTATAGATATGATCAAATAAACGGGAGACAACGTAGATTCTTTATGAACAAGTTGTTTAGGTTTCCCAGTTTCTAAAGAAAATATACCTATATGGACCTGTCATGGTTTTGCTATATGTTGTAATAAATATACTTCAATTATGAAGTATTAACAATTTATGTAATGTATGGGTCGTTATAGTTGGTATCAGAGGAAAGGTATAGTTATCCTTTGTAAACTAGGATGTGAACACCTTAGTAAGAACCATAAGGATATGTCTAAGAATATGACACAATCCTAGTGTTTTATAAATGTCCACGAATAACCTATGATAAGACCTAATGTGTGAATATTTATTCTGGATTATGTGGTTTTCCTACTATAATTAGGGTTTCTCACACTATGCTTCTTGGTTTTAGTCAATGGCTGGAAACTGAAGGAACTTTGTTAATATTGAATGTAAAAGGAAATGCAATGATTGTCCCCCTGAACAACCAATAATTATGGGAGATGGAATTCCAAATCATGTATACATGATCACACAACTTTCTCAAGCTATGAATCATGTAAGACTTCCAAACGAGCAAAGGAAGGAGCAATATTCTGTTGAATCCTTCATGAGGCAGCATCCACCTTCATTCAGCGAGTATTCTGATCTATTAGTGGCTGAACAATGGATCAGTACCAATGAAAAGATATTTTCAGTTCTGCAATGTTTTGAACATGATAAATCCATCTTATCAGTATATCGTTTGGAAGTATAAGTTCATCAATGGTAGAATCTTATCAATAATATGAGGCAATTAGATGAAATTGAGTCCATGGAATGGGATGAGTTCAAGAACTTATTTTTCAATAAGTACTTCCCTCGTATTCTTTGAACAAAGATGGAGAAGGAGTTTCTTGAACTAAATAAAAAGGATGATGAATCTATGGGTACCTACAAAGAAAATTTTACAAGACTTTCAAGGTACGCTTCTGAAATTATTATCTAACCTGAGAGTAAGATCGATCTATTCTTTAGTGGCATAAAACCAAGTCTTCGAAGGGTGTTTTCCATAAGGGAATTTAATATCTATGAGGAAATTTTTTGATGTGCTCTCAAGGTTGAGATGGAGATTGGAGTAACCCATCAGCCATATGGGTTTGATAAGAAGAGGAAAATGGAATTCCAAGTAAAATCTAAAGACCACACAGAAAAGAAGATGAGTTTTCTCTTATGCTCAAAATGTGGAAAGAAACATGGAGGTGATTGTTTTAATGGGACAAATAAATGTTTTAAATGAGTAAAAGAAGGTCATCAGGGAATTGAATGCTGTAGTGATGGGAAAATGATGTCTAATGATGCGAACGGAGAAAAGGCTACATAGAATTAACCTCCTACACTTCAATGTTACAAGTGCAAGGAAATGGTAAATTATTCCAATCAATTACCTAATCCAGGGGTTGTTGATGATGATCGATGTCAATAAAATCATAAGGCCAAAGACAAAGGAAAGTCACATGAAATTTCTATCGGAGATGTGGAGTACGATAACGAAGTGGTGAATGGTATACTTACCATCCACTCAAAAGTAGAAAATGTTTTATTTGAATCTGGATCCACCAACTATTTTATTTATGAATAATTTTCTTAGGGTATTTCCATACTACCTAAAAAATTAGATGTTGAGTTAGCTGTGACAACTCCTAACGGCACAACAGTTACATCAAAAGTTTATAATTCTTATCCAATTTTCATTTGGGGGAAATTGCTTCATGAAAATCATGTGATCCTTCCTATAGTGGAATTGGATGTGATTCTTAGCATGTATTTGCTTTCCTTATATGGATCTCATATCAATTTCCAAATAAGGGTAGTCACATTTCATATTCCTGATCAATCTATGATCATATATCGATGCAAGGATGAATATAACCTTCGAGTGGAAATTTCTTCTATCTTATGGATCTTGATTCCAATAAATGATGTTTTTTTTATCTCAAATGGTTGGAGATAAAATCAATATTAAGAATATTCCCATTGTATGGGAGTTTGATGATGTCTTTCCAGAGGAATTTCTAGGTCTTCCACCAAATCGTGAAGTTTATTTTTCAATAGAACTCATACCGGGTGCTATTCTCATTTCAAATACACCTTATAGAATGGCCACAATTGAGTTGTAGGAATAGAAGAAGTAACTCCAACAGAATCTTGATAAGGGATTCATATGACCTAATGCATCACCTTGGGGAGAACTTGTTCAATTTATTAAGAATAAATATGGATCAATGAGATTCTACATTGATTATCAAGAACTTAACAAGATCACTATCGAGAACAAATATCCTCTCCCATGCATTGATGAATTATTTTAACAACTACGTAGAACTCAATACTTTTCCAAGATTGATCTTTGTACAAGGTTTCATCAATTAAGGGTCAAAAGGAAGATAAAGCAAAGATGACTTTCTGTACAAGGTATGGACACTATGAATTTATAGTGATTCCATTTGGTCTTACTAATGCCCCTTCTATCTTCATGTATATAATAAATAGAGTCTTTAGATAGTATCTTGATCTGTTTTTGGTAGTCTTTATAGATGATTTTCTTGTCTATTCAAAGATCAACGATGAACATCAAGATCACTTAAGAATTGTATTGAATACCTTGAGAAAGGTGAATCTTTATGCCAAATTTACCAAGGGTTAATTTTTTCTACAAAAAGTTTCATTTTTGGGTCACATAATCCCAAGAGAGGGGAAATATGTGGATCCAACAAAAATAGAGGTTATCAAAATATGGTTGAGACCAACTATAGTAACTGAGATCCAAAGTTTTCTTGGTTTGGATGGATATTATTGAAATTTTGTGAATGATTTTTTATGATTATCTAATCCACTCACCAGGTTGACTCAAAAAAAAGTTAAGTTTGTTTGTATGGAGGAGTGTGAAGAGAATTTAAAGGAGCTGAAAAGAAGATTATCCAGTGCACCTGTGCTCACACTACCTTGTAGTGGATAAATGTTAGTAATCTATAGTGTTGCATCCAATAATGTATTGTGGTGTGTTCTCATGCAAAATGATATGGTGATTGCTTATGTCTCACGACAGTTGAAAATCCATGAGCAAAATAACCCAACTCATGATTTGGATTTAGCCACAGAAATATTTGCATTGAAAATATGAAGGTATTATCTTTATGGTGAAAGGTGTGATATTTATACTGATCATAAAATATTGAAGTATATTTTCTCACAAAAGGAGATGAATATGCACCATAGAAGATGGTTGGAGTTGATTAATGATTTTGACTACTCCATACATTAACACCCTGAGAAAGCAAACAAGGTGGAAGATGCATTAAACCGACAAGACCATGCCATCTTATCCATGATGAGGATCACAAAAGAACTAATATTTATGGATTTTAAAAGGATGGATCTTGAAATTATAATGGAAGGGGAAAATATGATCTTTCTCAAATAAATGTTCAACCATCTATACATGTGAAGATTAAGGAGTCACAGAAGGAAGATGCATAGTTACAAAAGAATGTGAGAAATTTTCCTGAATTCGACATTCATTGTGATGAAATAATATGGTTCAGGAATCAGTTTTGTGTTCCTCCCATACAATAATTAAAGAAGTAAATATTGGATGAGGCTCATAGTTATTCATTCCTAATTCACCCTGGAATCACGAAGATGTATATGGACCTGAAAGAGTACTTTTGGTGGGATGACATGAAAAGAGATGTTGCTGAATATGTCTCTCGATTCATGGTTTTTCATCATGTTAAGGCTGAAAGATATAAGTCTAAGGTGATGTTGCAACCATTACCCATACCAGAATAGAAATGGGAAAACATCACTATGGATTTTGTCACCAGACTTCCCAAAACATCCAAAGGAAATAATTCTATCTGGGTTATAGTTGATCATCTTACGAAGTCCGCACACTTCATTGATATTAGAGAGTACTTATATCTTGATTAGCTTGCCATGATATATGTAAAATAAGTGGTAAGATTGCATGGAGTACCAATTTCCATTATATCTGATTGGGATCTGAGGTTTACCTCGATGTTCTGGCGAAGTCTTCACCATGCTCTAGATACAGAGTTGAGTTTCAGCACTGCTTATAATCCTCAGATAGATGGTTAGTCTGAAAGGACAATTCAAACTGTATAATACATGTTGAGATCTTTCTCTATGGATTTAAAAGGTTGTTGGGATCAACACCTACCATTTTTGGAATTTTCTTACAATAATAGATTTTACTCTAGTATTTAGATGGATCCTTATGAAGCCCTATATGGAAAGAAGTGCAGAACTCCAACTTGATAGGATAAAGATGGGGAAAGAAATCTATTAGGACCTGATCTTGTTAATTAAATGAAAAAAAAGGTCAGATCTATTAAAAAACATAGAAGAGCATCTCAGAGTCAACAAAAAGGTTATGCGGACAATCAAAGAAAATATCTAGAGTTTGAAGTGGAAGATAAGGTGTTATTATGAATATATCCCTGGAAGAGAGTAATGATATTTAGAAACAAGGGAAAGCTGAGCCCTAGGTTTATCGGTCCTTTTGAAATTCTGGATCGTGTTGGGAAGGTAGCTTACCGATTGGCGCTTCCACCGAATCTCTCTCAAGTTCATGATGTGTTCCATGTATCCCTCTTGAGAAAGTACATTATTGATCCTTCACATGTAATAAGCTTAGAAGTCATACCACTGGAGTAAGATATTTCTTATAAAGAACAACCGATAGAGATTCTGGATCGTAGTGAAAAAGTTATATGAAACAAGACCACTCGATTGATTAAAGTTTTATGGAGGAGCCACCAATTAGAAGAAGCTACATGGGAACTTAAGGATATGATGAGGGAGAGGTATTATAATCTGTTTATTTTCAAGTGACAAATTTCAAGGGTAAAATTCAGTTTAAGGGGGATAGAATTTAACACCCATGTGTTTTATGAAATATTTAAATAATTTTTCAGTAGCTTGTTTTGCACGCAATCGTGAGTTTAAAAAAAACTGTGAGATTCACTTAATATAAAGTTACCATTATAACCTAGCCATTATATTAGAGGGAATAAATATAACTAACTATTACAAAAATCTATGATAAATTTAAATCAATTATTTTTCATATTAGTTTTTTGAGAGAATGAAATTAAAAAGATATGTATGTTATTAAAATGGTATTTTTGATATTCATCAAATAGACATTAAAAAAATGTTTTTCCTCCTTTTAATAGAAAACAATTTTAGAAAAATTAATAATTTTAATATTAAAATGTAAACCTTTCTTTGGAAGCGAAATATAAAAATTTTCTTCGGTTAAAATTCTGATATTTTTCTGATAAACTTCATAATTTGATGAATAGTAAAAATAAGCTAAATTTTAATTAAAAACAAATTTTTCCATCGAGATAATTTATATGGTTAAATTATAATATTGAATGGTTTTAAAGTACAAATAGAATATATTTTTACTATTTAATAAAATGTATGTCATTATCAAATATTTTACTTGGAATCCATTTGTAGAAACATTTCAATCTTTTGCAATGTTTTAACTTTTAAAACACATTTTCTCAACTGTGGGATTAATTTGAAATTAAATACTTCCACTTTTGTATATTGAATTTGGAAAAATTGATTCCATATTTTTAATCAATAGGTCAAATTATGTTAATTGGATACTTTTTTTAGCCATTATGAATAGTAACTACGATAAATTTTAATTACCATAGTTAAAGGTAAATCGGTTAATTAAGGGTAAATATAATATTATAAAATTACCCTAACACTTGTCTTAATATAATTGGATGATTATATTTTTCCCTAAATTATACTTGTGTCAAAATATAATCTATTGGAACCCACTTGGATGTTATTAAGACCTTTAATTTATTTTATTTAAAGAAAGTGAAATATGTCTCACTCAAACTTTAATAATTAAAGTATTTTTAATATATGGTTATATAGAATATAAATTCGATTATATATAATCATTTTAAATCTATTTTTTTTCTTTGTTATGTTAATTTATTTGTAATTTTTAAAGAAATATTTAATTACTTTAATAGCTTATACATTAATGATGTAGAAATTATTTATTTAGTGAACAATCAATAATATAGTTTTTATTAAAATAATAATACCCATCAAAAGGCACAAAAACCTGACCAAATTTTTTTGGTCGAGTATATATATACCTTAAGAATCTAAGGGTCTACTTGTAGACCATTTGGAGCCTTATAAAATAGAGTATGACATTTATATTATTTTATTTTAAATAATGTCAAAGTTGTCACCTTCATACTTTAATAAAGATAACATTTTAAAAGTTGGTTGTTTTAGAAGATAAATTTGACTAAAAGTATTCTTATGAAATATATTAGATGTATATTCATCATAATAATTTATTTTTAATTTTTATGCAACAAATATGTATATTAAATAATTATACAAAAATGTTGTTGTAATTATTTTATTAAGAGAAATATAAAATAAATGGTTTTAAAAATATTAAAATAAATACTATATAAACTAATTAATGTTCTCAAAAAATTTTATAGATAAATATGAAATGTTATGAATCTATTAAAAATTTTGGTTCGAACATATCTTTTGTGTGGATTTTATTTAAATTTAAATAAATGAATAATGTCAAAATTGACACTATTGATATTTTATATTATTAAAATATTTAAAAATAAAAAAAAATATTTAAAAATTATAAATTTAAATTTATATGGTATAAATTTTCATAAATTATCCAATTATAGACAATTCACAACTCATAAAAAATTATTTATAACAATTTAAAATTTAGATTATTATTACCACAAATAAAATTAAATAGATTAAATAAGGATAAATCAAAATGATAAGGTTTAAAATAAAATCAAAACATGTCTAAATATGATTGTTTGATGATATTACAACCCTATATTATCTCATCTTCTAATTGAAATCACTTTGGAAGTTTTTTGGTCGGATTTGAGTTTATTATAAATTAGTATTTTGGAGATTTCCAAAAGTGCCTCTCTACTCTCTTATAAAAAATGGCATCTCCTCCCTCTTCTATTCACTCCATTTTGAGCTTTCAAACTCGGAAAAAACCTGAAAATTTACCTTAAAAACTTACCTAGAAACATTCTAGAGTTACTGGTCTTCTTAAAAGACCAAATTTAGTGCCATAAGAGGAGGTTTAGAAGAGGAACATCGAAGAAGAGGTAATTTCCTTTACCGATTATTTCAAACTTTTTCTTCTTCTACTTCCTATGTATGAGTTGTTTAATTTTTTAATAACTCCATTATCACTTTTATACAGATATTTTATTATGAATATGAAAAAAAAACATTCCATATTTTATCCATGCTATAAAAAAATGAAATCACCCCGCGTGCGTACATACAGCCTTCCGTCTCCACGCCGTGGTGTAATCTATTTTTCATCACCAACATGCTTGGATGGGTATAATGATGGAAGATATAACTATATATTATTATTATAAAGTTATATTTATTCTGAAATATTATACACCATACACTTCAATATAATTCCACAATCATGAGAATGATATAATTGCTCGTACATATGTACGACCTACCGTCTCCACGATGTGATGTGATTCGTTCTACATGATCTTCATTGAAGAATGAATATATAAATTTAATGATTAAATATGATATATATTATAATAATACCATTCTGTAAATGATATATCTATATCCTAAAAATAGGAGTAAGAATTTATTTTACAAAACATGCATAAAAACATAAAGTAGTTAACACCCGAATAACAAGTAACAATGAAATGTTACTAATAAACAGATAAGAATACGACCGTATATGATATCATAATAATGATTATGAATCTAGAATAAGTCAATTACATTATTTAAATCATTAGACATTAAGTTCAGATATGTACCAAGCATATCATACCTAAGGTAAAGGAAAATCTCGCAATCTCATTTTTATCCGAGATTTTTATACTTCAGTATTTACTGGGGAATATTTATCATCCACATCCATGTTTCCTCAATATGTAATATTATTTCTATCCTCCAAAAAAATTTTAAATCCAATTTTACTAATTGGTGAATTTTTATTATAAGATACGAAAGGAATCTTTTGTAATTTTCCGTACGAGATACTTTTTTACTTTTCCGTCCATAGTACGAGAAGAATGTTTTTTACCTTATACAGCATGAACAGATTTTTTATGCTTTCAAAGAACATTATTTCCCTGAAGCTTCCTTTATAATTTATCGAGTTTATTTTCAATTAATTTGTTTTATTTTAAAATTTCATGACATATTGAGGACATAAAATTTTTTTGAAGAAGAAATGATATTTTCCTCAAGAAAAAAGTTCAAGTGTTTTATCAAAATTAATCTCCATATAAGATGATATAGGGTTATGTTTCTATCCCTATTATTACATTGATTTGATTATGTTATGATTAAATTATTTTTATGAAGTCCTTTTATCTTATATGGATTATGTTATGATGGCATGATGTTTAAGAATCCCATTCTATTACATGGGTTATTCTAGGATGTATGATTTATGATTTTGTGGCACACATAATAATGGTTTCATTATGAGATGGGTGAGACCTATATCTCCCTCCAATACACTGGGTAATGATTTGTATCTCATGATATAGACATGTTTGGAATGCCATGTAAATCCGGTTCAGTATTACAGGGCTAGAACGAGGAGTGAACTTGGTTCAGTAATGGACTTTTTCCACTATGATAGTCTTGGCAATGAGCCTTGACTAATATGAAATGATTTTCTATGCTTATCTGTGTATGACACAAAGTTTCATGTCTTATGTTCTGATTTTTGGGATTACATTACAGTTCTATGATTTATCCCATGACATAATATTATGACCTCTTATGTAGGATAATATTTTCAAATGTTATGATCTTAAGAATATGATATGTTTGAAATTTCATTTGTTTACCCTTACTTAGCATTTGAGCTGACCCTTTTGTATGCTTCTTCTCCCCAGGTCAGGAAGACGAGTATTAAATATGATATTCCAAAAAGGAGTCTAGATATGATCAAATAAACGCGAGACAACATAGATTCTTTATGAACCCGTTGTTTATGTTTCCCAGTTTTTAAATACACTATACCTATATAGTCCTCTCATTTTTTTTTATATGTTGTAATCAATATAATTTAATTCTTAATTATTAACAATGTATGTAATGTATGGGTCATTATATTTATTACATGATTATATAAAAAATAAATTTTCATCAATATACTAGGATGTTATTATGTAATGGGTTTTACCTACACTTACACACACTTCTATCTAATGGGTAACGAACATACAGTTTCTGTGTACAACAAACTACTGCGTCACAAAATGATGATTGTTCATTTTTTCTTCACCACCTCTCATGGTGGAAATTATGATGGAAAATATGTTTATATATTATATTTATTATATATTTATTCTTCATTAATTTTTTATAACACATACCCTTGTACTCTCCATTTGGTCGGAATATGATAACATAGTTTGAGGAAGTGTGGACTACCACCCCCTCAAAGTGATGTGATTCGTTCACACTATACATGAAACATATAAAGAATGGTTTTAATTAAACAAATGTGAAATAAACAAACTATATATTATATTAATTAAATAATTACATTTATATAAATATAATATATATGTATATATATATACCATCTTATTTATTACCCTTTCACACACACTTAAAAAGCGATAACGTCGTTTGTAGACGTGTGAACTACCACCTCCTCAACATGATGCGATTACTTTTACATTACAAGAATTATTTATATATATATATATAATTATATAATATATTATTTATTATATAATGATCACTATGGAATGATATAGTGTTACCTACCTTCTTTACACAACGATCATTGAAAAATGGGAACCTTACTCATGCGTATGTACAACCTACCATCTCCATGATTGTAGCGTTGGCTCATTTTTCATAACCATATTTAATGATTGATTTTAAATGTATAATTAATGTAAAAATATGATATTAATTTCATGATTATTATTCTTTATATGTTATATAATGACACCTTTGACAATAGTTGACCTACCAAAGTTTTTTTTACACATAAATCAAATTTGTCCAAAACACCCAACGTAAACTTAGTTGATTAAGTAGTTGTATACAAAATAAGAATAAGTGAAATGAAATTAATGATAAAAATGAAAATATTTATAAATAAATTATATAATTAACATAATATTATTATACAAGAAGTTAAAGGATATTTAACCAAAATGAAATGTAAGATAAAGGATTTGGTCTCAATTAACATTATATTAAGACTTATTCTTTGTTATGCGTATAGTTTATTTTATAAAGTGTATATACTACCATTTTACATGATATATCATTAATATACTTAGTCTCATGATATTATAACATTCATATAATTTTATTTCTTCATGATTTTTATGATTTAAAATGTTTCAAAGTGGTATGGGACACTTTGGGATGTTTAAAGATTATTTTTCTAAATAATAACTTTAATGATGTTTCAATGGTATTTCTATTTGAGTAAAATATATGATCATTGTTCAATAAAAAAAATTATTTTCCTCTCTTATGGTTATTCATGTCCATTTTCAAGTATTAGTACAATTTTCCACTCTTTAGTACTCAAAATGGGTTAGAAAATTCTTTTCAGAAAACTTGACGTTGTATCTCTCTTTAGTCAGAAGAACTCATTTCCATCTAAAAATAATGTTTTTAAAAGGTTTCCATTTTTTTTAAACAAATTATTTGGTAATTTTTTTAACCCTTTTGTATTTTACCCATGTTTTCAAATGAATATTCTTGTCTCTTTCTGAATAATGAATTTTTCTAACCTTTAACCGTTCAAAACGAATGTTCTTTTTAACTTGAATGGATTTTACAAATTTACCCTCCCTTATTTCTTTGAAGATTCCTTTGCATGTGTAAAATGTTACTTTTTAAAGAAAATATTTTCAAAATTTATTTTCAAAGAAAAGGTTTTTCAAATGGTTTTTCAAAACCAAAAATATATATTTTCCTCAAGATTTTTTTTTAAAATATCTTTTTATAATGTTTCCATTCATCAATGAAAAAACCATTTATTTTACTCCACCTGGGTTATGATGTATTAATACCATCATTAATTTTCATTTGGATATATTATGATGTATTTTCATAATGGTGGAATCTTATCAATAATACGAGGCATATAGATGAAATTGAGTCCATGGAATGGAAAGAGTTCAAGAACTTATTTTTCAATAAGTACATCCCTCGTATTATTTGAAAAAAGATGGAGAAGGAGTTTCTTGAACTAAAGAAAAAGGATGATGAATCTGAGGGTACCTATGAAGAAAATTTTACAATACTTTCAAGGTACGCTTCTGAAATTATTATCTAACCTGAGAGTAAGATCGATCGATTATTTAGTGGCTTAAAACCAAGTCTTCGAAGGGTGTTTTCCATAAGGGACTTTAATATCTACGAGGAAATTGTTTGATGTGCTCTCAAGGTTGAGGTGGAGATTGGAGTAACCCATCAGCCATATGGGTTTGATAAGAAGAGTAAAATGGAATTCCAAGTATAATCTAAAGACCACATTGAAAAGAAGATGAGTTTTCCCTTATGCCCAAAATGTGGAAAGAAACATGGAGGTGATTGTCTTAAAGGGACAAGTAAATGTTTTCAATGTGTAAAAGAATGTCATTAGGGAATTGAATGCCACAGTGATGGGAAAACGATGTCTAATGATGCGAACGGAGAAAAGGCTACATAGAATGCACCTCCTACACTTCAATGTTACAAGTGCAAGGAAATGGGAAATTATTCCTATAAATTCCCTAATCCAGGGGTTGTTGATGATGATCGACGTCAACAAAATCTTAAGGCCAAAGACAAAGGAAAGTCACATGCAATTTCTATCGGATATGTGGAGTACGATAATGAAGTGGTGAAAGGTACACTCACCATCCACTCAAAAGTAGCAAATGTTTTATTTGATTCTGGATCCAACCACTCTTTTATTCTTGAAGAATTTTATAAGGGTATTTCCATACTACCTAAAAAATTAGATGTTGAGTTAGTTGTGACTACTCCTAATGGCACAACAGTTGCATCAAAAGTTTATAATTCTTCTCTAACTGATGTTTGGGGGAAATTACTTCTTGCAAATCATGTGATCCTTCTTAAAGTGGAATTGGATGTGATTCTTGGCATGGATTTACTTTCCTTATACGGAGTTCATATCAATTTCCAAATAAGGGAAGTCACATTTCATATTCCAGATCAATCTATGATCATCTATCGATGCAAGGATGAATATAACCTTACAGTGGAAATCTCTTCCATCTTATGGATATGGATTCCAATAAATTAAGGTTATTTATCTCAAATGGTTGGAGAGAAAATCACGATTAAGAATATTCCAATTGTATGGGAGTTTGATGATGTATTTCCAGAGGAATTTCTAGGTCTTCCACCAAATTGTGAAGTTGAGTTGTCAATATAACTCATACCGGGTGCTATTCTCATTTCAAAGACACCTTATAGAATGACCCCAATTGAGTTGTAGCAATTGAAGAAGTAACTCTAAGAGAATCTTGATAAGGGATTCATATACCCTAATGCATCACCTTGGGGAGCACCTGTTCTACTTGTTAAGAAGAAAGATGGATCAATGAGACTCTACATTGATTATCAATAAGTTAACAAGATCACTATCGAGAACAAATTTCCTCTCCCATGAATTGATGAATTATTTTACCAACTATGCAGAACTCAATACTTTTCCAAGATTGATCATTGTACAGGGTATCATCAATTAAGGGTCAAAAAGAAAGATATAACAAAGACGAATTTCTGTACAAGGTATGGACACTATGAATTTATAGTGATGCCATTTGGTCTTACTAATGCCCTTACTATCTTCATGGATATAATGAATAGAGTCCTTAGATACTATCTTGATCAGTTTGTGGTAGTATTTATAGATGATATTCTTGTATATTCAAAGATCAAGGAAGAACATCAAGATCACTTAATAATTGTATTGAAGACCCTGAGAAAGGTGAAGCTTTATACCAAATTTACCAAGTGTTAATTTTGTCTACAAAAAGTTTCATTTTTGGGTCACATAATATCAAGAGAGGGGATATCTATGGATCCAACAAAAATAGATGTTATCAAAAGATGGTTGAGTCTAACAACAATAACTGAGATCCGAAGTTTCTTGGTTTGGATGGATATTATTGATGTTTTGTGAAAGTTTTTTCATGATTATCTAATCCACTCACCAGGTTGACTCGAAAAGGAGTTAAGTTTGTTTGTATGGAGGAGTGTGAAGAGAATTTAAAGGAGTTGAAAAGAAGATTAACCAGTGCACCTGTGCTCACACTACCTTGTAGTGGATAAAGGTTTGTGATCTATAGTGATGCATCCAAGAAGGGATTGTGTTTTGTTCTCATGAAAAATGATATGGTGATAGCTTATGCCTCACGACAGTTGAAAATCCATGAGAAAAATAATGCAACTCATTATTTGGATTTAGCCACATAAATCTTTGCATTGAAAATATGAAGGTATTATCATTATGGTGAAAGGTGTGATATTTTTACTGATCATAAAATATTGAAATATATTTTCACACCAAAGGAGCTGAATATGCGCCATAGAAAATGGTTGGAGTTGATTAAAGATTTTGACTGCTCCATACATTACCACCCTGAGAAAGAAAACAAGGTGGCAGATGCATTAAGCCGACAAGACCATGACATCTTATCCATGATGAGGATCATGAAAGATCCAATATTTATAGATTTTCAAAGGATGGATCTTGAAATTATAATGGAAGGGGAAAAATATTATCTTTCGCAAATAAATGTTCAACCATATATACATGTGAAGATTAAAGAGGCATAGAAGGAAGATGTAGAGTTACAAAAGAATGTGATAAATTTTCCTGAATTCAACATTGATTGTGATGAAATAATAAGGTTCAGGAATCAGGTTAGTGTTCCTACCATACAATAATTAAAGAAGGAAATATTGGATGAGGCTCATAGTTATTTATTCTCTATTCACCCTGGAATCACGAATATGTATAGGGACCAGAAAGAGTACTTTTGGTGGGATGGCATGAAAAGAGATGTTGCTGAATATGTCTCTCGATTCATGGTTTTTCATCATGTTAAGGATGAAAGATAGAAGTCTAAGGTGATGTTGCAACCATTACCCATACCAGAATGCAAATGGGAAAACATCAATACTGACTTTGTCACCAGACTTCCAAAAACATCCAAAGTAAATAATGTTATCTGGGTTATAGTTGATCATCTTAGGAAGTCAACACACTTCATTGATATTAGAGAGTATTTCTCTCTTGATTAGCTTGCCATGATATATGTAAAATAAGTGGTAAGATTTCATGGAGTACCACTTTCCATTATATCTGATCGGGATCTGAGGTTTACCTCAAAGTTCTAGCGAAGTCTTCACAATTCTCTAGAAATAGAGTTGAGTTTCACCACTGCTTATAATCCTCAGATAGACGGTCTGTCTGAAAGGACAATTCAAACTCTAGAAGACATGTTGAGATCTTTGTCTATAGATTTAAAAGGTTGTTGGGATCAACAACTACCATTTGTGGAATTTTATTACAACAATAGCTTTCACTCTAGTGTTCAGATGGATCCTTATGAAGCCCTCTATGGAAAGAAGTACAGAACTCCAACTTTCTAGGATGAAGTTGGGAAAAAAAAATCTATTAGTACCTGATCTTGTTTATTAGATGAAAAAAAAGGTCAGGTCTATTCAACAACATATAAGAGCAGATTAGAGTCAACCAAAAGGTTATGCTGAAAATCAAAGAAAAATTCTAGAGTTTGAAGTGGTAGCTAAGGTGTTATTATGAATATATCCATAGAAGAGATTAATGAGATTTAGAAAGAAGGTAAATCTGAGCCCTAGGTATATCGGTCCTTTTTAAATTCTGGATCGTGTTGGGAAGGTATCTTACCGATTAACGCTTCCACCGAATCTCTCTCAAGTTCATTATGTGTTCTATGTATCCCTCCTGAGAAAGTACATTCCTGATCCTTCACATGTACTAAGCTTATAAGTCGTACCACTGGAGCAAGATATTTCTTATGAAGAACAACCGATAGAGATTCTAGATCCTAGTGAAAAAGTTATACGAAACAATACCACTCGATTGGTTAAAGTTTTATGGAGGAACCATGAATTAGAAGAAGCTACATGGGAACTTAAGGATATGATGAGAGAGAATTATCCTAATCTGTTTATTAACAAGTGACAAATTTCAAGGGTGAAAATCAGTTTAAGGGGGATATAATGTAACACCCCTGTGTTTTATGAAATATTTAAATAATTTTTCAGTAGCTTGTTTTGCACGCAATCATGAGTTTAAACAAACTGTGAGATGCACTTAATATAATGTTACCCTTATAACCTATAAATTATGTTTGAGGGAATAAATATAACTAAATTTTACAAAAATCTATGATAAATGTAAATCAATTATTTTTCATATTAGTTTTTTGAGTGAATAAAATTAAAAAGATATGTATGTTATTAAAATGGTATTTTTTATATTCATCAAGTAGATATTAAAAAAATGTTTTTCCTCCTTTTAATAGAAAACCCTTTTAGACACATTAATAATTTTAATATTACAATGTAAAACTTTCTTTGGAAGAAAAATATAAAAATTTACTTTGGTTAAAATTCTTATATTTTTCTGATAAACTTCATAATTTTATGAATAGTAAAAATACGCCAAATTTTAATTAAAAACAACTTTTTCCATCGAGATAATTTATATTGTTAAATTATAATATTGAATGGTTTTAAAGTACAAATAGAATATATTTTTACCATTTAATATAATGTATGTCATTATCATTAATTTTACTCTGAATCCATATGTAGAAACATTTCAATCTTTTGCAATGTTTTAACTTTTAAAACACGTTTTCTCAACAGTGGGATTAATTTTAAATTAAATACTACCACTTTTGTATATTGAATTTGGAAAAATTGATTCCATATTTTGAATCATTAGGTCCAAATTATGTTAATAGGATACGTTTTATTTTTAGGCATTATGAATAGTAACTACGGTAAATTTTAATTACCATAGTTAAAGGTTAATCAGGTAATTAAGGGTAAATATAATATTATAAAATTACCCTAACACTTTTCTTAATATAATTGGATGATTATATTTTTCCCTAAATTATACTTGTGTCAAATATATTCTATTGGAACCCACTTGGATGTTATTAAGACCTTTAATTTATTTTATTTAAAGAAAGTGAAATATGTCTCACTCAAACTTTAATAATTAAAGTATTTTTAATATAAGGTTATACAGAATATAAATTCGATTATATGTACTCATTTTAAATATAAAATGTTTTTCTTTTTTATGTTAATTTATTTGTAATTTTTAAAGAAATATTTAATTACCTTAATAGCTTATACATTAATGATGTAGAAATTATTTATTTAGTGAATAATAAATAATATAGTTTTTATTAAAATAATAATACCCATCAAAAGGCACAAAAACCTGACCAAAACTTATTAGTCGAGTATATCTATACCTTAAGAATCTAAGGGTCTACTTGTGGATCATTTGGAGCCTTATAAGATAGATTATGACATTTATATTATTTTATTTTAAATGATGTCAAATTTTCACCTTCATAGTTTAATAAAAATAACATTTTTAAAGTTGGTTTTTTAGAAGATAAATTCAACTAAAAGTATTCTTATGAAATCTATTAGATGTATATTCATCATAATATTTTATTTTTAATTTTTATGCAACAAATATGTATAATAAATAATTATACAAAAATGTTGTCGTAATTATTTTATTAAGAGAAATATCAAATAAATGGTTTTAAAAATATTAAAATAAATACTATATAAACTAATTAATTTTCTCCAAAACTTTTATAGATAAATATTACATGTTAGGAATATATTAAAAAATTTGGTTCGAACATATATTTTATGTGGATTTTATTTAAATTTAAATAAATGAATAATGTCAAAATTGACACTATTGATATTTTATATTATTAAATTGTTTAAAAATAATAAAAAATATTTAAAAATTATAAAATGAAATTTAAATGGTCTTAAATTTCATAAAGTATCCAATTATGGAAAATTCACAACTCATAAAAAAGTATTTATAACAATTTAAAATTTAGAATATTATTACCACAAATAAAATTAAATATATTAAATAAGGATAAATCAAAATGATAAGGTTTAAAATAAAATAAAAACATGTCTAAATTTTATTGGATGATGATATTACAACCCTATATTATCTGATATTCTAATTTAAATCACTTTGGAAGTTTTTAGGTCAGATTTGAGTTTATTATAAATTAATATTTGGAGATTTCCAAAAGTACCCCTCTACTCTCTTATAAAAAAGGGCATCTCCCCCATCTTCTATTCACTCCATTCTGAGATTTCAAACTCAGAAAAACCCTGACCATTTCCCTTAAAAAATTACCTAGAAACATTCTAGAGGTACTGGTCTTCTTAAAAGACCAAGTTTAGTGCCGTAAGAGGAGGTTTAGAAGAGGCACGTCGAAGAAGAGGTAATATCCTTTACTGATTCTTTCAAACGTTTTCTTCTTCTACTTACTCTGTATGAGTTGTTTAATTTTTTAATAACTCAATTATCACTTTTATACTGATATTTTATTATGAATATGTAACAATCATATTCCATATTCTATCCATGCTATAAAAAAATGATTTCACCACGCGTGCATACGTACATCCTACCGTCTCCACGCCGTGGTGTAATCTGTTTTTCATCACGAACATGATTGGATGGGTATAATGATGTAAGAAATACCTATATATGATTATTATAAAGTGATATTGATTCTGAAATATTATACACCATAAAATTCAATACAATTCCACAATCATGAGAATAATATCATCGCTCGTGCATACGTACGTCATACCGTCTCCATGTTGTGATGCGATTCGTTCTACATGATCTTCATTGAAGAATGAATATATAAATTTAATGATTAAATATGATATATATTATACTAATACCATTCTATAAATGATATATCAATAAACTAAAAATATGAATAAGAATTTATTTGACAAAACATGCATAAGAACATAAAGTAGTTAACACCCAAAAAACAAGTAACAATGAAAGGTTACAAATAAACAGATAATAATATGACCATATATGATATCATAACAATGAATATGATTCTGGAATAAGTCAATGACATTATTTAAATCATTATACATGAGGTTTGAATACGTACCAAGAATATCATACCTAAGGTAAAGGAAAATATCGCAATCTCATTTTTATCTGAGATTGTTATACTTCAGTATTTACTGGGGAATATTAATCATCCACATCCATGTTTCCTCAATATGTAATATTATTTATATCCTCCTAAAATTTTTTAAATCCAATTTTAACAATTGGTGAATTTTTATTATAAGATACAAAAGGAATCTTTTGTCGTTTTCAGTACGAGATACTTTTTTACTTTTCCGGCCATAGTACGAGAAGAATATTTTTTACCTTATACAGCATGAACAGATTTCTTATGCTTTCAGAGAAAATTATTTCCCTGAAGCTTCCTTTATAATTTCTCAAGTTTATTTTCAATTAATTTATTTTATTTTAAAATTTCATGACATATTGAGAACAAAAAATCTTTTTGAAGAAGAAAGGATACTTTCCTCAAGAACAAAGTTCAAGTGTTTCATCAAAACTAATTTCCATATAAGATGATATAGGGTTATGTTTCTATAACTATTATTACATTTATTTGATTATGTTACGATGAAATTATTTTTATGAAGTCCTTTTATATTATATGGATTATGTTATGATGGCATGATGTTTAAGAATCCCATTATATTACATGGGTTATGCTAGGATGTATGCTTTATGATTTTGTGGCACACATAAGAATGGTTTCATTATGAGATGGGTGAGACCTATATCTCCCTCCAATACACTGGGTAATGATTTGTATCCCATGATATAGACATGGTTGTAACATTAAGTAAATCCAGTTCATTATTACAGGGCTATAACGAGGAGTGAACTTGGTTCAGTAATGGAATTTGTCCACAATGATGGTCTTGGCGATGGGCCTTGACTAATATGAAATGATTTTCTATGCTTATCTGTGTATTCCACAAAGTTTAATGTCTTATGTTCTGATTTTTGGGATTACATTACAGTTCTATGATTTATCCCATGACATAATATTATGACCTCTTATGTAGGATAATATTTTCAAACGTTATGATCTTAAGAATATGATATGATTGACATTTCATTTTTTTACCCTTACTTAGCATTTGATCTCACCCTTTTGTATGCTTCGTTTCCCCAGGTCAGGAAGAAGGGTATTAAATATGATATGCCAAAAAGGAGTCTATATATGATCAAATAAATGGGAGACAACATAGAAGCTTTATGAACCAGTTGTTTATGTTTCCCAGTTTCTAAAGACACTATACCTATATAGTCCTATCATGTTTTTTTATATGTTGTAATAAATATACTTTAATTCTAAAGTATTAACAATGTATGTAATGTATGGGTAATTATATTTATTACATGATTATATAAAAAATAGATTTTTATCAATATAATAGGATGTTATTATGTAATGGGTTTTACCTACACTTACACACACTTTTATCTAATGGGTAACGAACATACAGTTTCTGGGTACAATAAACTACTGCGTCACAAAATGTTGATTGTTCATTTTTTCTTCACCACCTCTCTTGGTGGAAATTATGATGGAAAATATGTTTATATATGTTATATATTATACTTATTATGTATTTATTCTTCATTAATTTTTTTATAACACATATCCTTATACTCTCCATTTGGTCAGAATATGATAACATTGTTTGAGGAAGTGTGGACTACCACCCCCTCAAAGCGATGTGATTCGTTCACACTATACATGAAACATATAAAGAATGGTCTTAATTAAACATATTTGAAATAAACACACTCTATATTATATTAATTAAATAATTACATTTCTATAAATATAATATATATATACCATTTTATTTATTACCCTTTCACACACATTTAAAAAGCGATAACATCGTTTGTAGACGTGTGAACTACCACCTCCTCAACATGATGTGATTACTTTTACATCACAAGAAATATATATATATATATATATATAATTATATAATATCTTATTTATTATATAATGATCACTATGGAATGATATAGTGTTACTTACCTTCTTTACACAACGATCATTGAAAAATGAGAACCTTACTCATGCGTATGTACAACCTACCATCTCCATGATTGTAGTGTTGGTTCATTTTTCATAACCATATTTAATGATTTATTTTAGAAGTATAATTAATGTAAAAATATGATGTTAATGTCATTATTATTATTCTTTATATGTTATATAATGACACCTTTGACAATAGTTGACCTACCAAAGTTGTTTTTTACACATAAATAAAATTTGGCAAAAACACCCAACGTAAACTTAGTTGATTAAGTAGTTGTATACAAAATCAGAATAAGTGAAATGAAATTAATGATAAAAATGGAAATGGTTATAAATAAATTATATAATTAACATAATATTATTATATAAGAAGTTAAAGGATATTCACCCAAAAAGAAATGTAAGATAAGGGATTTGGTCTCAATTAAAATTATATTAAGACTTATTCTTTGTTATGCGTATATTTTATTTTATAAAGTGTATATACTACCATTTTACATGATATATCATTAATATAATTAGTCTCATGATATTATAACATTCATATAATTTTATTTCTTCATGATTTTTATGATTTAAAATGTTTCAAAGTGGTATGGGACACTTTGGGATGTTTAAAGATTATTTTTCTAAATAATAACTTTAATGATATTTCAATGGTATTTCAATTTGAGTAAAATATATGATCATTGTTCAATAAAAAAAATTATTTTCCTCTCCTATGGTTATTCATGTCCATTTTATATTATTAGTACAATTTCCACTCTTTAGTACTCAAAATGGGTCAGAAAATTCTTTTCAGAAAATATGAAGTTGTATCTCTCTTTAGTCAGAAGAACTCACTTCCTTCTAAAAATAATGTTTTTAAAAGGTTTTCAATTTTTTTAAAAAATTATTTGGTAAATAAATTTTTACAATTTTTAATTTTACCCATGTTTTCAAATGAATCTTCTTGTCTCTTTCTGAATAATGAATTTTTCTAATCTTTATCCGTTCAAAAGGAATGTTCTTTTTAACTGGTATGGCTTGTAAAAATTTACCCTCAATCATTTCTTTGAAGATTCCTTTGCATGTGTAAAATGTTACTTTTTAAAGAAAATATTTTCAAAATTTATTTTCAAAGAAAATGTTTTTCAAATTGTTTTTCAAAACAGAAAAAATATATTTTCCTCAAGAATTTTTTTAAAATATCTTTTTATAATGTTTCCATTCATTAATGAAAAAACCCTTTATTTTACTCCACCTGGGTTATGATGTATTATTTCCATAATTAATATTCATTTGGATATATTATGATTTATTTTCACAATTATAATATTCAAATTCACTTCCTTGATTAATTTTAGTCCCCTTGAAATATTTAATTTCCTATGATCATTTGACCGTTAATTTCCCCTAAATATCCATATCATTTTTCTCGGATATGATTATTTCCTAAACCATATACCAGTTTTCATATGGTGTTTACTTTGAAAGCTATTTTATTATTTTGTGAAATACCGATAAATCTTTATACATTATTCAACACTAATTTTTGATAAGGTATTTTTTTATTTGATATGAGGAATGTTTTGGACATGCAATACATGGGTTGCGTACTGTTTAAGGGAAGCCCCATTGGTTGGGGACTGGTTATTCAAATCCCCTTGATGCATTGGCAGTCTCATGGGATGAATTAGTTTCAAAAATTGAAAAATTGTAAATTGTATCTTGATGGTAATGGTATCATGTGTCTAAGAAACGTTACATTAAATAATTTAGCCTTACCTTTATTGAGAATTTGTTTATTATTATTTATCCATGAGATCTTGAATTGACATATCTATGGATACATTTAATGTTTAGTTTATTTATTAAATGGAATGTGTTTTAGTTTCTTACCTTGCCATTATTTATTTTGTGTTATCTAGTTATTTGTATGTCATGTGTTTCTATTTATTACCTTCCTATATTTTTTATGCACTTCCTTATTATTTTGTTGATTATATGGTATGTGTGTTGTATTATTTAAAATCCCATGATTACTAATCTCATTGATTCATTTTTTATTTCACTATACTTTAACCTTTCTAAGCATTTGATTTCACCCTTATTATGTTTCATTCCCTATGAATCCAAGAAGAGTACTATGAAATATATTCAGTGTTATACTAGATGGAATAAATTCATCCTCGAAGTTAATTATTTATTTAGGAGAAAAAAATATGTTGTAATTAGGGTATTAATTTTTTAATAAAATACTCATTTATGTATTTTTTTACCAAGACAACTAAAATTATTAGTCCTTTGGGGCTTGATACCTTGTAATTATGTCAATATAATTGGTAGAAGTCTCCAGATCTAGGCTCTCTGGGGTTTGGTCACTATAGTTGGTTTCAGAGAAATTTTAGTGTCTACCTTAGAAACTAGATTTATGAGAATAGAGGTTACGTAACATAGACCAAAGGTATAATATTATGATAAGTATAGAATAAAATCCTCAAATTTTGGTAAAATAGGGATTATATGGGTTTTCAAGAAATACATCCCTATATGGATACTATAAATAGACGTAGTTTTGAAACATATATACTTAAGATTAATAACTCTAAAAATGTAACGACCAAACTTTTTTTCATGAAAATTACTATTGATCTAATTAAATGTATTATTATGTAAAATGGTTATATAACATATGAACTTATATGGTTTTATGTTTTTGGATTTTAAAATACCGTTAAAAATTATGACCGTTGCTAATATAGCTGTTGAACAGTGATCACATGATTAGTATAAATATAGGGCTTTAACAAATCCAATTTACTCAGAAAAAGGAAGCAATGGACACATCTAGTTGAATTTCTCCATACGAAGCCCATTTTTTGGAACTCAGAATGGAGGTGGCATCACTGGGCTTCACTCTTGACCAAACCCAAGACGAGTTTCAACACATTAATGGTTTTTAAAGCACAAATAGTTTTTTAGTTAATATTCAATTAAGAAATATATTTTGATGAATTAAAAATTTATTTAATTAAATAAAAATTTAATAAAATATTATTAATAAATTAATTTTTATTAAATATAAATGATCATCTAATTTTTAGGAATACAATTGTAATTTTTATTAAGGTTTGAAATTTGTTTTTTTCAAACCCGTGAATTTTTCGATAAATATCAGTTTTTATTTTAAAAGTAAAAATTCACATATTTAGAAAATTATTTTGATAAAATGAATATTATTTTTGGAATCTGGATGTTGAAATTATCTTATAGTCAATTTTTCTTAATTTTCTGAGACATTCGATTTTTTGGCTAAAAATTAAATAACGTTTAAATATATAATATGTTTTATGACATCATGATGACCCAATAGTGATGTAATAAAATACTATAAACATTATATTCTACCGATATATTTTTTAACATTAAAATAATGTGATTTTATGTTTATTTAATTTTTTTAAAAAGCCTTAGTGGACCCTCAAAGACTTATAAATTGTTTTGACTTTTTAAATTGATTCCCTTGAGAGTGTGACTCACCTCCACATAAGCAAGCCTAATATTTTAATAATTTAGGCCATTTTAATTATAAAATAACTGTTTCAACTACCCTTTGGAAAAAATCATTGGCAAAAACCATGGTATGGTTTGTGGTTTTGATTAGTTTAATGTGTAGTTTCCAAAACCTAAATAATAAAGAATTCCCTCCCTTTTGCTATATAAACCCATTCAAGATCCCACTTCCTCTTCACTCAAAGCCTTTTGATATTGACCAAAATCTTCCCTCATATCTCTATAATCCTTCCAAGGAGACCCAAACTCCCAAGAATCCTCTCTCAATCCTCTCTCAAGCCTTTGGTATCACACTTCCAAGTAAGAGATTTCTTCCTTTCTCATTTTAGTCCAAATTTTTTAAGTATTTATGCCCTTTTATTTTATATTAAAAATGTTGGGGTATGATTTCTCACCTTCCCCATACTTCCCAACTTATTTTTTAATGATGAGATACCCCTTTCTCATTAATTCCTCCCATGTACACTCGTTACCATTCCGAAATTCCATAAGGGATTTCTCTCTCCTCATTTACATTCAAGAAATTATTTTGTATTTTTAATCTAAATTCCATTAAATAAGTTAGTACATGTATCAATATGACCCCATTACTTTACATTTCATGTAAATATGATGAGACCCCCATTTCTCTCTCATCAACCATTTTTATGAATTCTTATGTCATGACGTTATGCTGCCGAAATTGCACCGCGATTTTCCAAGCGAAAGTCATTGTGCAGTGAATACCATGCCCATTTCTCTATCGAGGGTATTCAACTTTATGCACATTTACTTATTTATTATATATTTTAATGTATTAATTCCACATTCCTTTATCATGGAGTAAATTATGATGTTTAATTAATCCATGTTATATGATCCATGTGGCACACTTATGCATAAAATAAAATGATTAAGAAGGGTGTTCCCTAATAGTGCTCCAATGCATTGTGTAAAGATTAGTATCATGATCAATCAAGTTAAATGATGGTTTACTCATTCTAATTCAAATACAATGAGGATTTAATCATTCTCCTTGTGCAATAATCCTTGGCTCATGCTAAAATCATGTTAAATGTTGTTTCCACATTTCCATGTTATGATAATCATTCTATATCATGCCTTTATGTTCATGTTTATATTATGATCCATTGATATTCTTATTTCTTAAGATTCACTATATTAATCATGTTATTCCTTGTTTACTCTCTTAATGGGCTTTATAGATTACCCTTTTCATATGCATGTCCTCAAGTTATCCCATGCAATGCTATGTATGAAAGAATGTGTGTGGTCATGTAAAAGAAGTTTTCAATAAATATGTGTATTTCATGTTTTAAGTTGTTATGTAATGTTCTAATCCCCAATGACACTAGACCTCTCGATCCTATATGTTGTATCAAGTGAAGTTTTTATGTAATAAAATATGTTTAAGAGTGAAATAAAGTGGATGGTTGTTATAGTTGGTATCATACGATAGGTTTAGAATTTTTGGGGATTAGGATTATAAAACCCTAGTGAAAACCTTAGGGATAAGACTAAATATAATAAAAAATACCTATGATATATGAGTATTGAGTAAGTGGTTTATCAAGAAAATGCATCCTTATATGGATACGAGTAGGTAGAGGTGGCTCTGCCACAAATGTACTTAGTATTGAAAAATCTGACAAGAAGTTTCGGGCTTGACCCGAGGTATCCTAGTACATGACAATGGGCCTTTCTGCACTCTTGGTTATGACACTCCAAGGGGATATTCTTTGGTAAATTCACAAGTTTTTTATGAACCATTTTTAAGGGAATTAAAAAAATTCCCCTAAGAATATATGTTAGGAAGTAGATCATGGATAACATATATTGAAGCCTATAGATGTATAAGTTAAAAAATAAAAGTTATTTATAAATCATCTATTTTTTGTCCTTGTATTACCCTTTATGTTTTACCCCTAACTTTCCTATTATTCCAAAAAATGGAAGTTAATATGAGGACTCAGGCTAACAACTGATACGAAGATCAATGTGATGACTTTTCCAATGAGATGGCCAATCCAATGGGAGTAGAAATCGCGAACTTTGTAAAGATAATATCTTAGTTAACTCAAGATTTGAATAGAAACATGGGTCAAGAGGAACGTTCAACCCCCTAATAAAAAACAAGTCACAATTGAGAGCTTCATGAGACAAATGCCTCCTACTTTTAATGGAGCATCTGATCCCCAAATTGTCAAACAATGGATTAACTCTATTGAAAAGATCTTTTACATACTTCAATGCTCCAAATAATAGAAAATTATTCTAGATGATTATCATACGGAGGGTGAAGCCGATCAATGGTGGAAGTTGATCAAAGATATGAATCCTGAGGAGGATATCGATGCAATGGAATGGAAGGATTTCTTGAAAATGTTGTTTGATAAATATTTTCCTCACCCCTCCGACTTAAGATGGAATGGGGATTCCTTTCACTCAATCAAAAGGATGATGAATCCATCAGAGTGTACAAGGCTAACTTTACAAGGCTTGCACAATATTCCTCTAGCTTTGTAGTTACCCCTAAATTCAAGGTTGACCGCTTCTTTGGTGGCCTAAAACCTAGATTATAGAAAGCCCTGGAGATTTGTGACTTCGATAGCTATGGGGAAATTGTCTGATGTGCCCTCAAGGTCTAAATGGAGATCGGAAAATCTCTGGGGTATCATGGGGATAATATGTGTAAGGTGTACTTCAATTCTGGTAGTCCGATGGATAAACGATGATAAGAAAATCCAGCACCCCACTTGCAAAATGTGAGGAAATAAGCACCTTAGAAATTTCCTAAAGCAGACGAGGAAATGCTTTAGGTGTGGAAGAGAAGGTCACCTAGTCTTTAACTGCTGACAAGAAAACCATGTCACTACGATAGAGGAGAGGAACGCTCCATTTAACCCTCAACGCATTGTTCATTACTTCAACTCTAAAGAACCAGGGAACCTTGCAAATCAGTTCCCTTAGCCAAGGGTTTTCAGTGGCAACCGACAAACTCCAAGGCAGCAGGGGCAAGCTTTTTCCATCTCTACTGCCGAAGTGAACCTCGATAACGAAGTGGTGAAAGGTACACTATTTATTCATTCAAGAATAAAAAGATACTTTTTTATTCTATTTCTATGCATTTTTTTGTATCCCAGATTTTTAGTATAACAATCCCAACACCACCATGAATCATGGAAGTAAAGATGTCAGTGAGTATGGAAAATGGGGAAATCATTTCATTCCATGAATATAACTCCTCCTCGGTCACAATATGTGGATAGAACATTTCATCAAACCTCAAAATACTCTCTCTAGTGGAATTTGATGAAATTATTGGCATGGATTGGCTTTCCTTTTATCGAGCCAACATAAATTTCCGTGAGAGGGAAATCACTCTCCATATGGAGAATCGACCCCTGATTCTACACAACTGCAAGGAGGAAGATGAATCATCTTTAGAACCATCATCTCAAGCGTGGATATTACTAGCCTCTGAGCATACATATCTGGATTTGATGATTGAGTCTATGGAAGAAACCATCCTTGAAGACTTGCCTACTGTGAGGGAATTTGATGAAGTGTTTCCCAAGGAATTGTCTAGTCTTCCTCCTAGAAGATATGTTGAATTCTCAATTGACCTTATACTTGGGGCATTTCCAATATCCAAGAATCCATATAGAATGGCTATTGTGGAGCTTGAGGAGATGAAGAAACAACTACAAGAGAATTTGGATAGAGGGTTTATACTCCCAAGTGTTTCACCATGGGGTGAACCAGTCCTCTTTATCAAGAAGAAGGATGGGTTAATGCACCTTTTCATTGATTATCGGGAGCTCAGAAAAATCACGATAAAGAAAAAGTATACTTTTCCAAGAATTGATGACTTTTTTGATCAACTATGTGGAGAAAAATACTTTTACAAGTTGGATTTTCTGTCAGGATATTACCAAGTAAGATTGAAGAAGGAGTATATCCCCAATACTACTTTTTGTACAAGGTATGAGCACTATGAATTCATATTAATTCCTTTAGCACTCACTATTGTTCTATAAATCTTCATGTAATTGATGAATATATTCTTTAGAGATTACCTCAAAAAAAATTAGTCTTTATAGACGATATTCTAATATACTCCAAAACCAAGGAGGAGCATGAGGAGCATCAAACCACTATACTAGAGACCTTACGAAAATAGAAGCTCTATGAAAAGTACAACACATGTGAGTTCTAGTTGAAGGAAGTTTCATTCTTGGGCCATATCTTCACAAGAAATGAGATATCTATGGATCCCTCCAACATAGCTGCAATTGAGGGATGGATGAGGCCAACATAGGTAATATTTTTCCATATATTCGTGGGGTTAGCTGGATATTATCGTAGATTTGTGAGAAATTTCTCACAATTTTACAACCCTCTTACCAAGCTAACTCGGAAGGGAGTAAAGTTTTCTGGGATTGATGAATAAAAATATATCTTCATGGATTTGAAATGTAGGCTTATCACTACGCACGTGCTTACACAACCCATAAGTGGAGAACTTTTTGTGGTATTCAGTGATGCTTCGAAGAAGGGCATGGGATGTGTGTTGATGAAAAATGAAAAATTCATTGCCTATGCTTCAAGGAAATTGAAAGTTCATGAGAATAACTATCTGACACATGACCTGGAGTTTGCTACAGTGATATTTTCTTTGAAAATTTGGTGGAATTACCTCTTTGGGGAGAATTGTGAAATATATATGAACCAAAAAATCGTCAAGTCTATATTCACACAAGAAGGGTTGAACATGTGCCAACAAAGATGGTTTGAGCTGATCAAAGACTATGGCTAATCAATATGTTACCACCCTAGGAAAGAGAACAAGGTGGCCGACACTCTATGTAGAAAGGACCCAATGATTCTATCATTGATGAGAATTGAAAAATATACAATCTTCTTAAATTTGATGAATATGGACATGGGAATCATAAATAAGGGAACATCATCAATTCTTTCGTAAATTATTTCTCAACCGTCTCTTTTGGAAAGGTTAAAGGATGCTCAAAAGGATGATTTGGGAATTAAGAAGAAAGTGGGAACTATCGGAAAAGGGAAATCTATAGAGTTCAATGTCAATGAAGTAGGAATTGTGAGATTTGGGTCAAAACTATGTGTTCCATCGAATCTAGAGTTAAAGAATGAACTTTTGGATGATGTACATAGTTTAAATTTCTACATTAACCCAGAAAAAAAAAATATGTATTGAGATCTCTGATAGAATTATTGGTGAGAAAACATGAATAAGGATATCTTTGAGTATACATCAAAGTTCTCGGTATGCAAGTAAGTGAAGTCTAAGAGGAAGAAGTATAAGAGGATGATGAAACCATTACACATACCAGCATGTAAATGGTATTACATCAGCATGAACTTTGTCACCATAAATCTGAAGATATCCAAAGGAAATAATGCTATCTGGGTTTTTGTGGATCTTCTTACAAAGATTGCACACTTCATTGCATTTCATGAGGATTTATCACTAGATCAACTAGCACAGATATAAATCAGAGATGTAGTAAGGCTGCATGGGGTACCACTATCGATTGTACCTGATCGAGATCCAATATTCACCTCTAAGTTTTGGATGAGTCTTCAAAATTCTCTAGATACTGAGCTGAACTTCAGTATGGTTTATCATCCTCAAACTGATGGCCAATATGAGCAGACTATCCAAACACTTGAGGACATGTTGACAATGTGATTAATGGACTTCAAAGGAGGATGGGGTCAACATATTCCTCTAGTTGAGATCTCTTACAACAACAATTTCCACTGAAGCATCCAAATGGATCCTTATGGAGCCCTGTATGGTAAGAGGTGCAGAACACCGACATGTTGAGATAAAGTTGGAGAGTGAAAACTCCTAGGTTCAGAAATGGTTGAATAAATGGTGGAGAAGGTTAAGATCATCCAAAATCACATTAAATATGGTCAGAGTTGACAAAGGATCTATGATGATAATCATCTATGAGACCTAGATTTTGATTTCAGAGACATGGTATTCCTCTTCATATCACAGTGTAAGAGAGTTATGAGATTTTGGAATAAGGGAAAGCTTACTCCAAGGTACATCAACCCTTTTGAGATTCTTGATTACATTGGACCAGTGGCTTATTGACTAAAACTCCCACCAAACCTATATCAAGTAAATTATGTATTCTATGTATCACTCTTGAGGAATTACATACCCGACCCATCACATGTAATCAATCCAGAGGTGATACCATTGGATAATGACCTCTCCTATGAAGAGAAGGTGGTGAAGATTTTAAATTATAGGGAAAAATTTCTACGAAATAAGACAATGCCCCTCATAAAGGTGTTGTGGAGAAATCACAAGTTTGAAGAAGAAACATGGGAATCAGAAAATGTGATGAAGTAGAGTTACTATCATTTGTTTTTGTGTGGGAAAAGGAAATTTTGAGGGAGAAATTTCTTAAGGGGGGAAGATTATAACGACCCAAAATTTTATTAATGAAAATTATTCTTGATCTAATTAATTGTATTATTATGAGAAATAGTTATATAACATATACAATTCTTTAGTTTTATTTTTTTGTATTTTAAAATACCATTAATAGTTGTGACCATTTCAAATATAGATGTTGAATAGTGATCACATGATTAGTATATAAACATAGGGCTTTAACAAATCCAATTTACTCAGACAATGGAAGTGATGGCCTTACACAATAGAATTTCTCTATACGAATCCCATTTTTCAAAGATCATAAAGGAGGTTGAATCACTGTTATTTGCTCTTGACCATGCCCAATTCGAGATTCAACATGTTAAGCTCGAACAAAACTGAATACGGGAAAAATGGAAGTTGATAGAGATTACCACCCGAGCAATGTTATCTGAGCCACCCCAAGAGTTTGTCACCATCGCACACCTTACCCTTAGGTTATATGCGGGTGTTATAAGGGGTTATATAAATATACCTTAACACTATTATTATGTGAATTATTTTTTTAAATAATAATGAATGTACATTTATTTTATTATTCTCACTTTGTAAATAGTTTTCAAAGCACAAATAGTTTTTTAGTTAATATTCAATTAGAAAATCTATTTTGATAAATTAATAGATTTTTGAATTAAATAATATTTTAATAAAATATTATTCATAAATTAATTTTTATTAAATATGAATGATCATCTAATTTTAAGGAATACAATTGCAATTTTTATTAAGGTTTGAAAGTCGTTTTTGTCCATCCCATGAATTTTCAATAAATATCAGTTTTTATTTTAAAAGTAAAAATTCAAAGGTTTAGAAAATTATTTAGATAAAATTAATATTATTTTCTGAATCAAGACATCAAAATTATCCAATAGTGAATTTTTCATAATTTTCTGAGGCTGTCAAATTTCTAGGTAAAAATTAAATACCATTTAAATATATAATGTGTTTTATGACATCAAAATAACCAAATAGCGATGTAATAAAATAAAATAAACATTATTTTAGTCCAATAAATGTTTTACAATAAAGATAATGTGATTTTAGTTTATTTTATTTATTTTACAAAGCCTTAGTGGACCCTCCAGGACTTATAAAACATTTTAACTTTTTAAATTAATTTCTTTGAGAGTGTGACTCACCTCCACAAAATTGAGCCTAATATTTTAATATATTCGGCCATTATCCTTATAAAATAATTTTTTCCACTCCCCTTTGTAAAAAACCATGGGAAAACACTATGGTATGGATTGTGGTTTAGATTGGTTTAATGTGTAGGGTCTAAAACCTAAATAATAAAGAATTCCTTCTCTTTTCCTATATTAACCCACCCAAGCTACAACTTACTATTCACTGAAAGCCTTTGGATGTCAACCAACCTCTTCCTTACTCTCTATATAATCCTCCCAAGTCTCCCCAAGCTCCCAAGAATCCTCTCTCAAGCCTCTCCCAAGCCTTTGGGATCACAATTCCAAGTAAGGGATTTCTTCCTTTCTCATTTTAGTCCAAATTGTTTTAAGTTTTTTTCCCTTTTATTTTCAATTAAAAATGTTGGGGTATGATTTAGAACCTCCCCCATACTTACCTAATTATTTTTTAATGATTATATATGCCTTTATTTCTCGTTAATTCCTCCCATTTACTCCCATTACCATGTTGAAATTTCATAAGGGATTTCTCTCTCCTCATTTACATTCAAACAATTATTTTATATTATGAATATAAATTACATTATATATGTTGGAACATGTATCTATATTACCCCCTTACTGTCTATTTCATTTAAATATGATGATACACCCCTTTATCTCTCATAAACCATTTTTATGAATTCTTATGTCATGCTGTTATGCTGCTGAAATTGCACCGCAATTTTCCAAGCCAAAGTCATTGTGTAGTGAATACCATGCCCATTTCTCTATCAAGGTTATTCAAATTTATTAAAATTTACTTATTTATTATATATTTTCATGTATGAATTCAAAATTCCATTATCATGGAATAAATTATTATTTTTAGTGAATCTATGTGGAATACTTTTGCATGAAATGAAATGATTAAGAAGGGTGTTCCCTGATAGCGCTCCAATGCATTGGGTAAATATTAGTATCATGATGCATCAAGTGAAATGAGTGTTTACTCATTTTAATTCAAGTGAAATAAATTTTTACTCATTCTCAATGTGCAATTATCCTTGGATCATTCTAGAATCATGTTAAATGTTGTTGCCACATTGCTATGTTATGATGATCATTTTATATAATGCCTTTATGTTCATATTTCTCTTATGCTCCATTTATATGTATATTTCCTAACATGTAATGTATTATACATGTTATTACTTGTTTAATACCTTACTGGGATTTATAGATCACCCTTTTCTTATTCATGTCCTCAGGTTATCCTGTGCAATGATAAGTACGAAGGAATGTGTTTGGTCATGTAAAAGAAGTTTTCAATAAAGATGTGTACTTAATGTTTTAAGTTGTTATGTAATGTTTCTAAGACCCAAAGAAACTAAACCTCTCGATACTTAATGTTGTATAAAGTAAAGGTTTTATGTAATACAATATGTTTAAGTGTGAAATAAAGAGAAGGGTTGTTATAGAAAAGGTGTTCTGATCGTGACTTTGGGTAACCTGGTACATGACAACGAGCCTTACTCCATACCTGGTTTGACACTCCCAATGATATGCTTAGGATAATTCAAATTTTCTTTAAAAACCACTATGAATGATTTTAAAAATGAATAACATAGGATAAATCTAACATGTTTTATATTTAATATATGGTGTGATGTTTTACAAATCCTATTAATGATATTATGGATAAACCCTAGACCATGGAAGGTCTTGTGTAGAAATAAATTGATAAAGTATTTATGTATTGTTGTGGTATTGAAAACTTTTGTTAAAAGGATATTTAGTTATTAACATTATTTCAAGGATATAAATAATATTTATTTGGAAAATAATATTAATATGGTTTAATAAAGGACAACCTATATGTTGGGTGACAACCTATCAAGTTTGGAAAGGCCATGGGTCTTAAACCCATGACCAAAGGACGATAAGGGTTTCACGCCAACCAATGATCTATGAAATGTCCTGGTTAAATTTTCATTGTTTTTAGTTAAACAATTTAATGAAAAAATGTTAATAATGAACCATTAGTATCACTTTTGAGGATTATAGATTAATCTATTAAACATATTGGTTTTGGAAGGTAGTTAAATACAAATATTCAAACTTTACATTCTTTTATAGGCCTTAAGATCCTTTAGAAATGTATGTCTGTGCTTCATGAATCAATATTCGTTTTTCAATTAATTTAAAAATATATCTAAGAAAAACCAAATGTGGAAATTATTTTTATGGAAATATATCAAGTAAGTATACATACACAGTAAAATAATTCCTAAACATTAGAAAAAGTATCTTTAAACATAAATGTTATCCTAATACCTAATTTTTTGTTGAATCAATGGACTTAAAAATCACTATATTTTCATGGATTTGAGGACCTAAAATTTATAATGACCATTCACTTGTTTGTGATTGATGACATCATTCAATCCAATAAATATTTACATTTTTCCTATAATTACGTATCTCTACTTGACACTAATGATCTCATACTTAGAGACGAAGTTATATGTTAGTCCATGTGACCTTTATAATTCCCATTATCTATTTTTTAGAGGATGTTTTATGAACCCTTCTCATGATGTGGGATTTAAATTCAAGAAATATCAATAAATATATTACCAAGATCAAATTTAATCTGTGAGGAAGAAATTTATTTAAGGTGGGGAGAATGTTGCACCCCGAAATTCTAAAGAACAAATTTGTATTCAATAACATGTATGACATGTGCCCCCAAGCACGTAAGAGAATGTAATATCTCAAGAATTTATAATATATTAATAAAATATAATATGTTCGATAGCTTTGAATTCCTACAACACTAATTTATCTTGTGTTACACACAAGATAAAACTTTTACAATATCTTGTGTTACATGCAAGACTGAGTTTCACCAAATATCAATGTATTATTAAAATATTATTATTTAATATAATATGATATAGCCTAGTTATTATGTTTACAATTATAAATAGTATCAAATGACTTATGAAAATTTATGGTTTATATAAATATAAAATTAATTCATTGGTTACCAATTAACGAGAAATGAATATAAGAACCCATTGGATATGAAAATAAATATTATTATATTTATGCTTCCAAAGGAGTTTGTTTTAATAAAAACAATTAATTAAAATTAGTTAATGATTTTAATAAAATATATATGTTATACAATCAATAAAATATTTTTTATTTTTAATCTCTATATTTAACATATATAATATAAGAAAAAACTTTATTTTACAAAAAAAACTATATTTTAATAAAGGAAATTGTACAACCTTTTAATGTAAAACTCTTTTAAAATATGAATTTTGACACTTTAATTGATTTAATATGTCAAAATAAACTTTATATTTTAATTATAAACATATGAATTATGTTAGGGTGATTTGTTTTAGAAATGTATCACTATTTAATGAATAATTAAAAATATTTAATTTTAGTTCAAAATTTTGTTTTCATATAATTTATTTATAAGGTTAAATGATAATTTTAATAGTTTTTAAAGTTTTATTAGATTTTATTTTTTTTAATTAATACATTTTATGTCATTTTAGTCAATTTTAATTTAAAATTCATTATAAAACATAGAAAGAATTCAGATGTTTTTACTTTAAAACCTACATTATCATCCTATCTCCATGATGAATTTTAAATTAATTTCTGCCACATTGATTATTGGAATTTGTAAAAAGGAATTAAATATTTGGAATCAAAATAATTTTTTATTTATAATAAGAAAAAATTTGTTTTTTAACAAAAATATTAGTGAAAGTGATTGAAATTAATTACAATTATTAAGGAAAAATTAAGCCTAATAAAGGACAAAACCTTTAACTGAGGGGACCAAATGACATATATAGTTTTAAAACACCCATTTTCTAGAAATAATTTTTCCATTAACCTTAAATTATTAAAATATTTGGTGTTTTATAATTTTTTTGGTAAAAACATGGGTACATTTAACTTCATTTAAAAAATACAAAGTGATTCATTTTCCTCTCTTATAAAAGGTCACCACCTCTCTTCATTCTTCACACCTATAAACCCACTTAGGGTATTCCAATATCCTCCCTATAACTTCCCAAAATCTCTCCCCTCTAACTTTATGACTCACTTTTTACATAAATCCTTCCAAGGAAGCCTTTTGGTACAAACTAAAAGAAGTTATACGATTAAGAGGTAATGCATTCTCTCAAGCTATCTAGTTTCATTTCTATTATCCACCCATATAATCTATTTATTACGTTATTATATATAAAAAATATCCTAAATATAATAGTATTTTTTTTGTAAATTTTTCTACCTATACTTATACACACTTCCATATAATGTGTAACAAACACAGTGTTTCTATATATGGTGAACCAATGCGTCACGAAACAATGATTGTTAATTTTTTCTTCACAATCTCTCATGGTGGCCATTATGATGGTAAATATTTTTTTATATGTTATATATTAAATTTTTTATGTATTTATTATTATTTAATTATTTTATAAAATATACCCTTATACTCTCTATTTTGTGGGAATACGATAACATCATCTTGAGGAAGTATGGACTACCGCCCCCTCAAAAGGATGTGATTTGTTCACACTATGAATGGAACATATAAGGGATGATTTTAGTTAAACATACGTGACATAAAAAACCTATATATAATAATCATGAAATAATTACCTTTCTAGAAATAATAATAACATATATATATATAATTTTATTTATTAACCTTTCATACACACTTAAAATGTGATAGCATCATTCAGGGATGTGTGGAATACCACATGCTCGACATGATGGGATTCATTTTACATCACAAGAATTATATATTCAAGTACATAAAATGTTATTTTTTATATAATGAGAATTATGGAATTATATTGTGTTACCTACCTTCTTTCCAAAACAATTATTGAAAAATGAGAATGTTACTCATGCATACGTACGACTTACCATCTCCATGATTGTTACATCAGTTCATTTTTCATAACCATATTTAATGATTGATTTTAAAATTATAATTAATGTGAAAATATTATAATTATTTCATCATTATTATTCTTGAGATGTTATATAATGATGCCTTTTACTATATTTGGCCTAATAAAGTTGTTTTTTACACATAAACTGAATTTCGTCAAAACACCCAATGTAAACTTAATTGATTAAGTTGTTGTATAGAACATCATAATAAGTTAAATAAAATAATTATATAAATTAAAATGGTTATAAATAAATTATATAATTAACATTAGTTTTTTATATAAGAAGTTAGAGAATGTTCACCTGAAATCAAACATAAGGTAAGGTATTTTTTCTCAATTTACATTTTATTGAGACTTATTTGTTGTTATGAACCTAGTTTCTTTTATAAAGTGTATGTACTACCATTTTAAAGGATATATCACGAATCTACTTACTCTAATGATATTATAACTTTCATATAATTTTATTTACTCATGAGGTTTATAATTTAAAATTTTTTAAAGAGGCATGTGATACTTTATAATGTTTGAAGATTATTTTCCTCAACAATAATTTTAATGATCTTTCGGTGGTATTTCCATTCGAAGAAATTTTATAAAAATTGTTCCATAAAAAATATAATTTTATTATCCTCTAGTTATTCATGACCATTTTCATGTATTAGTACCATTTCCACTCTTTGGTACTCAAAATATTTTAGAAAATTATTTTCAAAAAACCTAACTTTGTATCTCTCTTTAGTAGGAGAAATTGTTTTCTTTTGAAACCCATGTTTTGATAAAATGTTTTCAAAAATGTTTTTAAAATGATTTGGTAAATAAATTTTACCCTTTTTTCTTTTACCAATGTTTTCAAAGGAATCTTCTTGTTGCTTTCCGAATAAGGCATTTTTCTAACCTTTTATCATGCAAAAGGATTGTACTTTTTACCTCGTACGGCTGTACGGATTTACCCACCATGATTTCTTTGAATCTTTCTTTTCATGATTAAGCGGTTAATTTTTAAAGAAAATATTTTCAAATGATATTTTAAAATAAAATGGTTTTCAAAACAAAAGTATATTTCCTACAAGAATGTTTTTAAAATATCATCTTATAATGTTTCCATTCATCAATGAAAACAACCTTTTATTTTAATCCACTTGGGTGATGTTGTATTGATACCATCCTTAATCTTTCTATGGATGAATTATGATTGATTTTACCGAGGATAGTATTCACATCCATTTCCTTTATTCCTTTTAGTCCCCTTGATATATTCAATTTCTTATGATCATTTGACATTGAATTTTCCCTAAACATCCATATCATTTTTCATGGATATGATTATTTCTTAAACCATACACCATTCTTCATACGTTGTTTATATTTAAATCAATTTGATTATATGGAGAAATATTGATAATATTTACACATTATTCAATATGAATATTTTATAAGGCATATTTTTTATTTGATATGAGGAATGTTATGTACCTAAAATACATTGGTTGGGGACCATTTAAAGAAAGACCTATGGGTTGGTGATCAATTAATGAAAGCCCCTAAATGCATAGGTAGTCTCATGTGATGAATTAGTTGTGAAAATTTGAAAAGTTCAAATTGTCTCATGATGGTAATGGTATCATGTGCCTAAGAAACATGACGTTCAACAATTAAGAATTGCATTTATTGATAATTTTTTTATAATTATTCATCTATGAGATCATTCATCAACATATCTATGGATAAATTTAATTATTAGTTCATTGATTAAAAGGAATTTGTTTCAGTTTATTACCTTTCCATATTTATTTTTCCTTATCTAGTTATTTTAATGGCATGTGTTTCTATTTATTGCATTTTCAAATTCTTTATTCACTTACTTTTCAGTTTGTTGATTATATGGTATGTGTATTATATTATTTACCATTCCATAATTAATAATATCATTGATTCGTTATTTCTTTTTCTATACTTTACCCATACTAATCATTTGATCTCACCCTCATTATGTTTTTCCCCAGGAATCCAAGAAGCATACTTTGAAAGATATGCATCGATTTACTAGATGGAATAAAGTTATCCTTGAAGTTAATTACTTATTTTGAAGAAAATAATTATGTTGTAATTAGTGTATTCATGTGTTATACAAGTCTCATTTATGTATCTATTTTACCAAGACTAATAAACTGATATGTTCTTAAGGGATTGATTCCTTGTAATCATGCCAATGTAATTGGTAGCAGACTCCGGATCCAGACTCTCTGGGGTCGGGTAGCTATAGTTGGTATTAGAGTCAGTTTATTATAATCCTTTAGAACTATATTTAGTAAAATTCAGTTTATAGAACATATCCCTAAGGTATAATTTCAAGAAAAGTATAGAAGAACCCCCTTGAATTTTGGTAAAGTAGAGATTATGTGGGTTTTCTAGGAAATAAATATATATCTAGATACTATAATTGGATGTGGTTCTAGAATAGATGAACCTAGATGTAATAACTTTGACAAGGTATGCTGATATTGAATCAAAGTAACTTGGTACATGACAACATGCCTTACTACGTATCTGGTTTTGAACTCTCAGGGGGATATTCTTTGGACAATTTACATTTTTTTACAAACCACTATAAAGTATTTTGACAATGAATAACCTAGGTTAAACCTAAAGTGTTTTAGATTAAAGATAAGGTTTCATGATTTTTAAATCCTATGAATTATATTATAGATAAACTATAGACTAAGGAAGGAACTATGTGGAAATTAATGGATGAACTATTTATTTATTGAGGTTGTATTGGAAACCTTTGTTAAAAGGATATTTATTGATTATTATTATTTCATGGATGTCCATAATATTTATTTTGGAAATTATATTCATATATTTTTAGGAAATAAAAACTTGTATGCTAGGTGACAACCTATCACGTTTGTGATGGCCATAGGTCTTGAACCCATGACCTAAGGACGATAAGGGTTTCACACCAACCACTAACCTAAACATTGTCCAAGTTAATTTTTATTTGTATTTTAGTTAAAGAGATTGATTTTTTTTGATGAAACAGTAGTATCAATTTCTAGGATAATAGATTAATATATTAACTATATTGGTTTTGGAAGATAGTTAAAGACAAATAGTCAGACTTTTCACTCTTTTATGTTCCTTAATATCCTTTAGAAAAATATTTTTGTGCTTTATGCATCAATATTAAATTTTAAATGAATTGTAAAAAAGATCAAAGAACAACCAAATGTTGAATTTATTTTTATATAAATATATCAAGTAAGTATTCATAGGTAGTAAAATAATTCCTCAACATTAGGAAAAGTATCTTCAAACATAAATGTTGTCCCAAGAGCTTATTTTTTGTTGAACCAATGGCCTTATAAATTATCATAGAATTATGGATTTGAGGAAATCAACTTTCTATTAACAATTCACTTATTTTTTATTGATGACCTCATTCACTCACTATAAATATTTACTCTTTTATTCAAAGTACGTATCTATAATTTCCACTAATGATCGCATACATAGAGACCTAGTTATATGTTCGTCCATGTGACCTTTGTACTTACCATTCTCTCTTTTATAGAGGATGTTTTATGCAACATTCTCATGATATGGGATTCAAATGTGGGAAATACCAAAAAATATATTATCAAAATAAATTTTAAATTTTTTGTATGCAGTTTAATTATGGAGAGGGGAATATAACACCTAAAAATTCTAAAGTACGACATTGTATTCAATAGTGTGTATGCCACGCATCACCAAGCGCATAAGGGAATATAATGTATGAATAATTTATAATATATTAATTAAATATAATATATTTTATATATTTTAATGAATGAAACACATATAAATCTTTAGTTACACTCAAGAGCAAACTTCCACAATAGCTTGCGTTACACACAAGACTGGGATTCATCAAATAAAAATATATTATTAAAATTTTATTATTTAATATAATTTGATTTAACCTAGATGTTATGTTAGTGGTTATGAATAGTTTTAACTAAATTATAAAAATTTATGGTCTATATAAATATAAAATTAATTAATTTCTTACAAATTAATGAGAAATTAAAATAAGAACCAATTAGATATAGAAAGAAATATTATTATATTTATACTTCTGAAGAAGTTTATCTTAATAAAAATAATTAATACAATTAGTTAATGATTTTCATGATATATAAATATGTTATATATTAAATAAATTATTTTTAATATTCATCCATTGGATTTTATAGACATAAGATATAGACAAACTCTATTTTACACATAAAAACCTATATTTTTATAAAGGCAATTTTACCACCTTCTAATGGTAAAACCATTTTAAATATTAATTTTGACACTTTAATTGATTTAATATTTCAAAATAATCTTAATATTTGAAATAAAAACATAATAATTAGTTTAGGTGTAATTTTTTATTTTTTTCAGAAACCTATCATTTTTAATGAATAGTTAAAAATTCTGAATTTCAATTCAAAATTTATTTTTCATATAATTTATTCATAAGGATAAAATATAATTTTAATTGGTTTTAAAGTATAATTAGATGATATTTTTATCAATTAATAAAATTTATTTTATTTTAATAAATTTCATTTTGAAATTGGTTATAAAAACATATCAAACTTGGAGATGTTTTTACTTTAAAAACACGAATTGCCGTCCATTATGCAAGATGTTTTTTAAATTAATTTATACCATTTATATGAATGGAATTTGAATAAATGGATTAAATATTTGTAATCATAATAGTTTATAATTTATAATAATACTAATATTTTTTTGATAAAAAATATTACTTGAAGTGATTAAAATTAATTACAATTATGAAGGAAAAATAAATTATAATAAATGAATAGAACTATAAATTAGGGGCCCAAATGACATATCCACTTGTCCAAACCAAATTTTATGGAAATAATTCAGTCATTAAACTTCCATTATTGAGTTCTGTTCATTTTTATTACTTATTTAGGTAAAAAAGTGGGTACACTGAACTTCTTTTCAAAAATACCAAGTGAGTCATTTTCCCCCCTTATAAAAGCCCACCACCTCTCCCTATTCGTTGCACATCTAAAACCACTTATGTTTAGAAAATATTATCCTATATAGTTTCCCAACACCCCTCCCATATAACTTTAATCCTATATTTGGTCATAAATCCTTCCAAGGAATTCTTTTGGTACAAACCAAAAGAAGTTACCCAATTAAGAGCTAATATCTTCTCTCAAGCTCCCTATTTTCATTTACATTATCCACCCCATAAAATATATTTATTAAATTATTATATAAAAAATAGTATCCTAAATATTATAGTATATTTTTATTTCAAAGGTTTATTACTACAGTTACACACACTTCCATATAATGGGTAACAAACATATTGTTTCTGTGAACGATTAACTATTGCTTCACGAAATGATGATTGATCATTTTTCTTCACCACCTAACATGGTGTAAATTATAGTGTAAAATATGTTTATATTGTTATATATTATATATATTATATATTTATTCTTCTTTAATTATTTTATAACATATAACCTTATACTCTCCATTTTTTGGGAATACAATAACACTGTTTGAGGAAGTGTACACTACCACCCCCTGAAAGAGAAGTGATTGATTCACCCTATACATGGAATGTATAAAGGATGGTTTTAATTAAAAATATGTGACATAAAATAACTCTATATTATATTCATTAAATAATTACAATTATAGAAATAATATACACATACCATTATATTTATTTCCTTTTCACACACACTTAAAAAGTGATAACGTCATTTGTGGGCGTGTGGCCTATCGCCTCCTCGACATGATGTGATTCCTTTTAAATCACAATAATTATATATATATATAAGTATATAATATGTTATTTATTATATAATGATCATTACTAAATGATATAGTGTTACTTACCTTCTTTCTATGACGATCATTAAAAAATGAGAATGTTACTCATGCGTACAACGATCTACCATTTCCATGATTATAGTGTTGGTTCATTTTTCATAACCATATTTAATAATTTATTTTTAATGTATAATTAATGTAAAAATATAATATTTATTTCATTATTATTATTCTGTAGATGTTATATAATGACCCCTTTGATCATTATTATCCTACCAAAGTTATTTTTGACACATAAATCGAATTTGGTCAAAGCACTAAATGTATAATTAATTCATTAAGTCGTTGTATACAAAATCATAATAAGTTAAATAAAATTAATTATAAACATGAAAATTTTTATGAATCAAGTATATACTTAAAATATGTTTATTATAATGTATTTTAATGTATGTTCACCTAAAAGGAAACACAAGGTAAGAGATTTCATGTCAATTTAAATTCTACTGAGACTTATTTTGTTATGCACCAAGTTTCTTTTATATGGTTTATATACTACCATTTTAAATGATATATCCTGAATATCCATATTCTCATGATATTATAACTTTTAAATAATTTTATTTATTCATGAGGTTTATGATTTAAAATGTTTCAAAGTGGTATGGGACACTTTGGAATGTTTAAAGATTATTTTCCTCAAAAATAAATTTAATGATATTTCAATAGTATTTCCATTATAATAAATTAAATTATAATTGTTAAATAAAACCTTTCATTTTCTTCTCCTTTGGTTATTCATTTCCATTTTAAAGTATTAGTACCATTTTCCACTCTTTGGTACCCAAAATGTTTTAGAAAATGCTTTTTAGAAAACCCGAATTTTTATCTCTCTTTAGTAAGAGAACCTGTTTTCTTCTAAAAACCATGTTTTATTAAAATGTTTTCAAAAATTATTTGGTAAATAAATTGTTATCCTTATATTATTTTACCAATATTTTTAAATTAATATTCTTATCACTTTCTAAACAAGGAATTTTTTTAATCTTTAACTATGCAAAAGGAATATTCTTTTTACCTTGTACGACTTGTACAGATTTACTCCCCATAATTTATTTGAAGCTTAATTTTCATGTTTAAAAGGTTAAGTTTTAAAAAAATATATTTTTAAAATTGATTTTCAAAAAAAAAATTGAGAAGGTTTTTCAAAACAAAAGGATATTTCTCTAAAGAATGTTTTTAAAAGATATTTTTACAATGTTTCTATTTATCAATGACAAAAACACTTTATTTTACTCTACCTGGGTTATGTGGTATTGATACCATCCTTAATATTCCTATGGATGGATTATTATTGATTTTTCCAAGGATAGTATTCACATTCACTGGCTTGATTCATTTTATTACCCTTAAAATATTTAATTTCTTATAGTCATTTAACAATGAATTTCCCCTAAAAATTCATATCATTTTTTAATGGATATGATTATTGCCTAAATATATACCATTTTTCATACTGTATCTACATTGAAAGATATTTTATTATTTGGGTAAATATTGATAAATCATTATACATTATTCAATATAAATATTTGATAAGGAATATTGTTTATTTGATACAGGGAATGTTTTTGACATGCAATACATGGGTTGGGGAACATTTAAGGAAAGCCCTATAGATTTGAGACTGATAAAATAAATCCCCTCAATGCATAGGTAGTCTCATGGGATTAGTTATGAAGATTGGAAAAGTTTAAACTGTCTCATGATGGTAATGGTATCATGTGCCTCAAAAACATGACGTTCAACAATTGATCATTTTCTTTATTGAGAATTTGTTTATTATTATTCATCCATGAGATATTGCATCGACATATCTATGGATAGATTTCATTTTTAATTCATTAATTAAATGTATTGTGTTTTAGTTTCATACATTTCCATACTGATTTAACCATATCAAATTATTTGAATGGCATGTGTTTCCATTTGTTACCTTTCCATATTGTTTATATACTTCCTTCTCAATTTATTGATTATATGGTATGTGTGTTCTATTATTTACCATTCCATAATAATTAATTTCTTTGATTCATTATTTATTATTTTATACTTTCCCCTTACTGATCAATTGAGCTCACCATTATTATGTTTTCTTCCTCTGGAATCCAAGAAGCATACTACGAAAGATATGTAGGTATTTAATTTTTGGAATAAAGTTATCCTCAAAATTATTTGTTTATTTAGAAGAAAAAAATTATTTCATAATTAGTGTATTCATTTGTAATACAAGACTAATTTATGTATATGGTTTACCAATACTACTAAACTAATCGGTCCTTTAGGGCTTGATTCTTTGTAATCAAGTCAATGTAATTGGTAGAAGACTCCAGATCTAGGATATCTAGGGTAGGGTCACTACAGTTGGTATTAGAGTAAGTTTATCAGAAACCTTGGGAAATAGATTTAGGAAAGTTTAGGTTATATAACATAGCCCTAAGGTATAATTTCCGGATTAGTATAGAAGAACACCCATGAATTTTGGTAAATTATAGATTATTTGGGATCTTTAGAAATATATCATTTTCTAGATACCATAAGGGGAAATGGTTCTGACACAGATATACCTAAGAGTAATAAATCCAACAAGGTGTTCTGATCCTTACTCGGGGAAACCTGTTACATGACAACGGGCCTTACTAACCTCCTAGTTTGACACTCTTATGGGATATGCGTAAAATAATTCAAATTTTATTACAAACCACTATGGAGGATTTTGAAAATGAATAACCTAGGTTAAACTTAAGGTGTTTTAGATTTAAGATAACATGTCATGGTTTATAAATCCTATGAATGATATTATAGAAAAACCCTAGACCAAGTTAGGACCTATGTAGAAATAAATGGATGTAGTATTTATGTATTCAGGTTGTATTGAAAACTTTTGTTAAAAGGATATTTAGTGATTAACCTTATTCCAAGGATGTCCATCATATTTATTTTGGAAAATATGTTAATATGGTTTTAGAAAAGGACAAATTGTATTCCATGTGAAAATCTATCATGTCCGAAAAGGTTTCGGGTCTTGAACCCATGAACAAAGGACAATAAGGGATTCACTCCAACCAGTGACCTACGCAAAGTCCTGATTGATTTTTCACTATTTTTAGTTAAAATATTTGATGAAAATTTTTTAATGTTGAACCATTAGTATTACTTTTGATTATTATAGATTAATATACTAACCATATTAGTTTTCGTAAGATATTTAGAGACAAATAGTCAGACTTTTCACTCTTTTATGGGCCTTAAGATCCTTTATAAAATTATTTTTGTGCTTCATGCATCAATATTTATTTTTGAATGAATTGGAAAATAGATCAAATAACAACCAAATTTTGAAATTTTGTTCATAGAAATATATCATGTAAGTATACATAGGCAGTAAAAGAATTCCTCAACATTCAGAAAAGTATCATCAAATATAAATGTTATCCTAATACCTTATTTTTTGTTTAAATGATGACCTTATAAATTATAACAGATTTATGGATTTTTGACCCTCAAGTTTCTATGGATAATTAATTTTTTTTGTGATTTATGACATCATTCACTAACAATAAATATTTACACTTTTCTTCCAAGTATGTATCTTTAAATTTCCACTAATTCTATAATACTTAAATACCAAGTTATATGTTAGTCCATGGGACATTTGTACTACCCAATATCTCTTTTCTAGAGGTTGTTTTATGAACCCTTCTCACGATGTGGAATTGAAATATAGGAAATATCAAAAAATATATTACCTAGATAAATTTTAAATTGAAAATGATTCCATTTAATTAAGGTGTGGAGAATGTAACACCCTGAAATTATAAAATAAAACGTTGTATTCAATAGCGTGTATGGAACATGACACCAAGCATGTAAGGGAATATAATATCTTGAGAATTTATAATATATTAAATAAATATAATATATTTGATATATTTTAATGAATTAAACACTGAGTTATCTTTTGTTACACACAAGATCAATCTTCCATGATAGCTTGATCTACACATAAGACCAAGTTTCACCAAATAAAAATGTATTATTAAAATATTATTATTTAATATAAAATTATACAACCTAGAAGTTATGTTATTGGTTACAAATATTATCAACTAATTTATGAAAATTAATTTTTCATAGAAATATAAAATTAATTCATTAGTTATAAATTAATGAGAAACAAAAATAAGAACCAACTGGATATAAGAAAAAATATTATTATATTTACGATTCTAGAGGAGTTTGTCTTAATAAAAATAATTAATTATAGTTAGTTAATGTTTTTAATGATATATATATATGTTATATATTCAATAAAATATTTTTTATATTCATCTACAGGATTTTATAGACATAAGATAAGAACAAACTCTATTTTACACATAAAAACCTATATTTTTTATAAAGGTAATTTTACCATCTTTTAATGGAAAAACCAATTTTAAATATGAATTTTGACACCTTAATTGATTTAATATGTCAAAAAAAACTTTATATTTTAAATATAAATATAATAATTATTCTAGGGTGAATTTTTGATGTTTTTCAAAAACATATCATTTTTAATGAATAGTTAAAAATACTGAATTTTAGTTCAAAACTTATTTTTCATCTAATTTATTTATAAGGTTAAATTATACTTTTAATTGGTTTTATTTTTTACTTAGATCATATTTTTATAAATTAATACAATTTATTACATTCGAATCAATTTCACCTTTTGACTAAAAACATAGCAAACTTTGAGACGTTTTAACTTAAAAAACCTGCATTGTTGACCTGACCGCGGGATGAATTTTAAATTAATTTATACCACTTATAATATTATAATTACAAAAAATTAATTAAATATTTTAGATAATAATAATTTATAATTTATAATAAGAAAAAATTATTTTTTGGCAAAAAATATTAGTGAAAGTGATTTAAATTAATTACAATTATTAAGGCCAAATTAAGCCTAATAAAGGACTAAACATTTAAATTAGGGGCCCAAATGACCTATCAACTTGTCCAAAAACCATTTTATGGAAATAAGTTTTCCATTAAACTTCCATTATTTAGTTTTTTTGTTTTTGATTAACTTTTTAGGTAAAAATGGGGTACACATAACTTCTTTTCAAAAATTCCAAGTGAGTCATTTTCCTCCCTTATAAAAGGACACCACCTATCCCCATTACTCAAACCAATAAAACCACTTATGTTAAGATAATATTTTCCCATATATCTTCTCAAAATACATTCCCTCTACCTTGAAGCCTCCTTTTGGGCATAAATATTTCCAAGGAAGCCTTTTGGTACAAACCAAAAATATATTTCTGGATAAATAAGTAACGTCTTCTCTCAAGATCTCTAGTTTCATTTCCATTATCCACCTCATAAAATCTATTTATTTCAAGATTATATAACAAAAAAAGTATCTTAAATATACTAGGATGTTTTTATTTAATGGTTTCTACCTACAATTACACTCACTTTCATCTAATGGGTAACGAACATACCGTTTCTGTGTACGACGAACTACAACCTCACGAAACGATGATTGTTCATTTTTTCTTCACAACCTACCATGGTGTCAATTATTATAGACACTATTTTTATATATTTTATATATTATATTTATTATTTATTTATGATTTTTTAATTATTTTATAACACATACCCTTATAATCTCAATTTTGTGGGAATACGATAACATTGTCTGAGAAAGTGTAGATTATCGCCCCTTAAAGCGATGTGATTCATTCACACTATACATGGAACATATAATAGATGGTTTTAATTAAAACTATGTGACATAAACAATATATATATATTAAAATAATGACATAAATATCTTTATATAAATAATATATATATATATACCATTTTTTTATGACCCTTTCATAGACACACATAAAAAGTGATAACGTCGTTCGTGGACGTGTGGACTAACCTATACTTTACATGATGTGATTAATTTTACATCAAAATTATTATATATAAAATTATATAATTTTTTATTTATTATATAATTCTCATTATGGAATGATATATTGTTACTTACCATATTTCCATAACGATCATTGAAAAATGAGAACGTTACTCATGCGTACATACTTTCTATCGTCTCTGTGATTGTAATGTTGGTTCATTTTTCATAACCATATTTAATGATAGATTTTAAAAGTATAATTAACGTAGAAATATGATTATTATTTCATGATTATTATTGTGGATATTTTATTTAATGACCCCTTTGTCTATAGTTGATGTACAAAAGTTTTTTTGACACATAAACCACATTTGGTAAAAACACACAATGTAAACTTAATTGATTAAGTAGTTGTATAAAACATAGTAATAATTGAAATAAAAGTAATTATAACCCTAAAAAAACTTATGAATAAATTATATAATTAACATAAGTTTATTATATATGAAGTTAAAAGACGTTCCCCTGAAAGGAAACACACGGTAAGGTATTTTATCTCAATTTACATTCTATTGAGACTTATTTGTTATTATGCACATATTTTGTTTTATATGGTGTATATAATAACCTTTTACATGATATATCATTAATTTTATTAGTCTCATGATATTATAACATTCATATAATTTTATTTTTTCTTGTGGTTTATTATTTAAAAATTTTCAAAGTGGTATGGGACACTATGGAATGTTTAAAGATTATTTTCCTCAACAATAACATTAAGGATATTTTAATGGTATTTCCACTAAAGTAAATTATATGACCATTATTCAATAAAAACTTTAATTTTTATCTCTTCTGGTTATTCAAGACCATTTTCATCAATTGGTACCATTTCCCACTCTTTGGTACTCAAAATGTTTTAGAAAATGCTTTTCACAAAACCCGACTTTGTATCTCTCTTTACTAGGTGAACCTGTTTTATTTTAGAAACCATGTTTTATTAAAATGTTTTCAAAAGAAAATTTAAAATTATTTTGTAAATAATTTTTTAACATTTTTTCACTTTACCAATGTTTTTATGGGAATCTTCTTTTCGCTTTCCGAACAATGCATTTTTCTAACCCTTAACTATGAAAAATGAATGTTCTTATTACCTCATATGAATTCTACAGATTTATCCATTATAATTTTTTTAAATATTCCTTTTCATGTTTAAAAGGATACTTTTAAAAGAAAATATTTTCAAAATTTATTCTTAAAGAAAAAGGTTTTCGAAACAAAAGGATATTTTTCTCAAAAATATTTCTAAATGATATTTCTATAACATTTCCATTCATCAATGACAATAACCCTTTATTTTACACCACTTGGGTTATGTTGTACTGATATAATCCTAAATCTACTTATGTATGTATTATGATTTTTTCCTAAGGATAATATTCACATTCAATTCATTGATTCCTTTTATTCCCCATTAAATATTTAATTAAATATAATCATTTGACATTGAATTTCCCATAAATATAGATATCTTTTTTTGTGGATATGATTATTTACTAAACTGTATACCATTTTCCCTAAAGTTTTTACTTTGAAAGCTATTTGATTATTTGGGGAAATATTGATAAATCTGTATACATTATTCAATTCAAATATTTGATAAGGAATATTGTTTATTCAATATGAAGAATGTTTGGGACATGAAATACATGAGTTTGGGACTATTTATGGAAATCATACATGTTAGTAACAATTTAATGAAATCCCCTCGATGAATATGTAGTCTCATGGGATGAATTAGTTATGAAAATTAGAAAATTCTAAACTATATCTTGATGGTAATAGTATGATGTGACTAAGAAGAATGACATTAAACAATTAATCATTTACTTTATTGAGAATTTGTTTATTATTATTCATCAATGAGGTCTTGAATCAAAATATCTATGGATAAATTAAATTTTTAGTTCATTGATTAAATGGAATGTGTTTCAGTTTCTTACCTTTCCATATTGTTTTTACCTTATCTAGTTATTTGAATTGAATGCATTTCAATTTATTAACTTTCTATATTCTTATGCACATACTTATCGGTTTATTGATTATATGTTATGTGTTTTATATTATTTACTATTCAAAAATTATTAATATCATTTATTCGTTATTGCTTCTGTTATACTTTACCCTTAGTGATTATTTTAGCTCACCCTTATTATGTTTCCTTCCCAAGGAATCCAATAACGGCACTATGAAAGATATAAATGGATTTACTAGATGGAATAATGTAATCAACGAATTTATTTATTTATTTAGAAGAAAAAATTATGATTTAATTAGTGTATTCATTCTTCAATACATGACTCATTTATGTATCTGGCTTTCCAAGACTACTAAATTGATCAGTCCTTTAGGGCTTTATTCCTTTTAATCATGCCAATTTAATTGACAGAAGACTCCAAATCTATGATCTCTGGGGTCAAGTTTCAATAATTTACTGTATTTATCTATAATAATCATCACTATTGATAGCCTTGATCCAAAATAATACACAAATGAATAAAATAATCCAAAAACACGCATCTCCTCCCCTGTAAATATCACCCCTTGCCACCTCTTCTCCTAAAACCTTCTAATACTTGTAGATTATCTAAATTATTCCAAATTACTTTACAAATAATCTTTACCATGTCCATGATCTACTAGTATCAACAAAAGACAAAACCCAAGTTCTTTAAGAAGGTTCTCAAGGAGAAAACATTCAAGAGGTAAAATCCTCAATCCCACTTTTTTAATTTCTTTTATTTTCTTATCCTCTCCTTACCTCACCTATTCAAAGAGGATTTATGACTCCAATATCAAATATATTTTGTAATTTTATTATGATAAAGAAATTTACATTTTAAAATATCTTCATCTCTCATTTTATTTTAAAAATGAAAACATCATCCATGATGTGTCGATTCACCTCCTTCATGGATGATGAGTTTTCGTATTCCATTACTATCTTAAAAGCTGGTTATAAAACCATTAATATTGTTAAATAATACTATAATATACATATTATAAGTTTTATCATGTTTTTTAACCAATATATAAACATAATATTAAATAAAATGATACTAGTTCATAATGGTCGTAAAAACTGCCAAAATAAATTAAATATTTTCATTAACGTTTTATCTAATGAATCATCATCATACTAAAAGAAAATGATATATGAGACCATTTAAACTTATGTAAGTTCATTAATAACATATTATTTAACTTCTATATTTTTCTTCCATTTGATAAGAACTATCATAATTATACTCAAGGGATCCGACCATAAACCATGAAAAGAACACGCCCAGAACAATGATGTTGAACTCTATAACTCAACAAAATGACCATAAATGAACTTAATAATTTTTTAATAAATAAAATAAATGTATATTAGGTTATTTATTTAGTAATTAATTAATATAATTTTATTATTCAGGATAGTAATCACAAGCGTAGAATGCATTCAGACATAAGGTATGAGGATTTCAACCCAACTCCATTATTTTGAGTTATCCCTTATTCACATCATTTTCTCAATATAAATATTATTATTTTTCATTAAATATTATTTCATCATCATTACCTTTTATTTTCTTGTATATACATGTATCCAACTTGATTTTATGAAAATTATATATATATTTTTCAAGAAATCTTATTTCCAAAACACATCTTGATTCCTCTTGAGTTATATCTTATTTTCTCAAGAATGAGGATTTATAAACCAAATATGATCTCAATTTTTCTTTTGGGAACCCAAAATTTTATTCAAGAATGTATTTTTTATTAAATAATTATGAAATCCATTCCTTTTCATGGGTTATTTCAGTACTATGATTGTTATATGTGGCATGCATGATTATGTAAACATTATGATGTGATTTGTGGGCCTAGAATTATATATCTTGCCAATTTATTGGGTAATATGATGTATCTTAGGAGATAATATGAAATATGTGTGAACATGATGCTATTTTTGTTCATAATGGTGATTTTATGGTTATGCACATATGTTATGCATGAACATTATTCTAGATTTTTTCACAACTATATGCTATATTTGACCACTAAGTCACGATGTTTCATTTTTATGCATTGCCAAATTCCATTCCTTTATCAAATTATAACACTAATGATTGTGATGATGATACTATAATTATTTTATGATGATTATTATTATGATCACCTGTTTTATATTGAGTCGTGTCTTATTTCATCCTCTTACTAGTCTTTTAACTCACCCCATTATTTGATGTATATCCTCAAGTGATTACATGTTATAAGAAGACCGTGATATTTTAATGAAAAAGATGAAGGATTTAAATAATGTTTTTTATTAAGTTCATGTTATTTATGAGCCCAATTTTTCCAAGACAATAAACCATTTGATTATAAATTGGTATCTTTATTATGTTGTTATCTTAAAAATGATGTAATAGTCATATAATAAAAATTAGGGTCACTATAACTAAGGTGGGGGATTGAAGTATACATCTACATACACTCTAGGAACACACCAATATCTGCTATAGCATATCAGATGGCCCCTACTGAGATCTATTAGATGAAGATATAGTTAGAAGTCCTTTTAGAGAAAGGTTTTATCCAACCTAGTATATCCCCTTGGGCAGCCCTAGTGTTGTTTGTGAAAAACAAAGATGGGAGATTAAGGGTTTTAATTGATTAGCATTACCTGAACTAGATTAAGATTAATAATTAAAACCCATTTCCAATGATTCAAAACCTTTTAAACCAGCTAAAAGGTGTGAGTTAGTTTTCAAAGATCGATCTCATATCCAACTACCATTGGTTGAAGGTTGATGAGGATGATATTTCGAAGATGACATTCTCATTTCACTATTAGAATTATGATTACTTAGTGATTTATTTTATTGTGATTAATTCCCACACTATGTTCGTGGAATTTATGAACTATATCTTCCAACCATATTCAAACCAATTATTAGTTTTCTTTATTGATGAAATTATAAAATACTTTATGTCAGAGGAGGATCATACAAACAGTTTTAGGATAGTACTATACTTACTTTGGGACCACCAACTATATAGTAACCTCTCAAAGTGTTAGTTTTGGATGTGATAGGTTCACTTTATGGGTTATATCATCTCTAATAATGATGTATCTATGGATCTAGAAAATATTAATGTGTTTCTCACTTGGGTACCACCTACGAGCATGTCATAGGTGTGGATTTTCCATAATTTTATAGGGAACTTTACGAGGTTCATGGAAGTATTTTCTAGGATAATAGTCCGTTTGACCACATTAATACAGAAAGGGAAGTTGTTTTCAGGGATAAAACAGTGTTTCAGATCCTTCAAGGATATGGCATATAGGTTTAATAGTAATCTTATTTTGATAAAACCAGAGGAGGGTGTCAAGTACATAGTATTTTGAGATTTCTCTAGAGTTGGGATTAGATTCATGCTAATTCAGAGGTAGGTAGTGATTGATTATTGGTTGAGTAAGTTGATAACCCATGAATAGAATTATGGGACCCCTGACTTAGAATTGGCATCAGTATTCTTTGCTCAGAAGATGTGGAGGAATTATCTTATGGGATAGTGTTTCTTTGTTTACTTAGACCACCTGATTCTTAGGAACATCTTCACCTAGACAGATCTTAACATGAGACAAATTCATTGGTGGAAGATCTTATAGTACTATGACATTGAGATAACATACACTCCAAGGAAGGGAAATGCTGTGGGAGATCCCTTTTCTAGAAATCCCATTATTTCTTGGTAGAGGAGGCTTCATAGTAGTTGTACTCATTATAGCTGACCCTTGTAGAGGAGACAGGTTAATATTACCTTCATTACAAGGTAGTGAATCCACATCTTCTTTAGTGTGTGAGAGATGCTCAATTGGGATATGTGAACTATGAAGTTTTTCATGACTAGATAACCTCAGAAGATAGACTAGATGGATTTTAGGAATGTGGGTAGCACACCATCCTTTTATAAGTGTGTACGATAGTTCCAATCCTATTGTATGAGGAGGTGTTGAGATAGTTTCATACCCCCCTCCTTTAGATATGCGTCAGGTTGTTTCACTGATATAAAAATACCTTAAGTGATAGTTTTGGTGGGATGGAATGAGGTGGGATGTTACTGAGTTTGTTTCCCAATGCCTCACATGTCATCATGTAAGGATAAACATCAAGTTCTAACAGGTTAGACTCAACCTCATTATGTTTTGGATTTAAAGTGGGATGGAATATTGATGGATTTAGTGATGGGGATTTCACGAAGAGCGAGGGGCCTTGATTCTATAGGGGTGATTGTCGACCAAATTACTAAGTTGGAACACATTATTTCATCTAGGAGAAAATTCCAGTTGAGTGTTTGGGGAAACTGTACATATATGATATCATTTGGATTAATGGGGTACTCATGATAATAATCACCGTCCATGATGCTTACTTCATGGAACAATTGTGGAGGGTTCTATAAAAGTATATTGGGACCTAATTATAGATGATCACGACATTTCACCCCACATAAAGATGTCCAGAATGAGCATACCATATAGGTTTTGGAGGATATGTTGAGTACTTATGTGTTGGATTTCAAATAAATATGTGAGGATAACTCTTTATTGGAGGATTCCACTTATAACAAAATCTATCACTCCACTATTGGTATGTTAAATTTAGTGGCATACAGAAGACACTATAGTTCACCCTTGTTCTAGATTGATATTGGTAATACATATCATTTTGGGTTTGAAGTTTTTAATAAAATGATAGAGAAGTTTTAAGTTATCCATGAGAATATGAGGAAAACTCAAATTCAAAAAAAATATTATACAGATCGACATCATAGGCCCTTGTATTTTAAGAAGGGAGACCATATTTTCCTAAGTGTCTCACCATGATAAATATTGTAGATATTTTTTCAGGAAGAATTTTATCTATGAGGTTCACCAGAAAATTCTAAATCATTTGTGGGGTTAGTGAGGTTTATTACCATTTTTCCTTACCCCCATACTTAGACCGAGTGCATGGAATATTCCCTATGTCGTAGATAAAGAGATACATGCATGACCCATCACACATCCTTAAATGGGGTGATATGGAAATCAAGGGTATATCCACCTTTTCGGAGCACCCAGTGGTGATCAAGGATCAACATAAAAAGATCTGACATGGATAGATCATTCCTTTGGTTTGAGTACTTTGGCGGTATGGGATCATTCCAGAGAGCACCTAAGATCATGAGAGCTAGATGAGGGCTCAGTAAATCCACCTTTTTTTTGTAAATTTTGATTTTTGGGGAGAAAATCGATGAAGTAGGAGAGATTATAATGATTATAGTTTCTATAGTTTTCTATTTTAAATATATCTAAATATATATCTCTAAATTTTTCTTCAGAGTTGGCGCTATGTTTTTGGGTTCATAAAATCCAAACAATAATATATTAAAAATATTAATATATTTTAAAGAACATGTGAACATATTTTTAGAATAAATGAATTTTCAATTGATCAGGAACTTAGATGGAAAATTCAATACTGCAATTTTTTTAGGATGTGGGGTTTACCCTAGGCATGACATAAGGTTGTTCATCATAAGATGTTCAATAAAAGGTGGAATATGACCGGTGTGTTATGTAAATTAAATAATTTATTTGTTTGTTTTTAATTAAATATCCTAAAAAATATAATATATCTCTATATATAAATCATTATGATGAATCTCTAGGGTCATCTGCATAACCCTAGGATATTAGAGAAGAGGATGTGATAGCTTCATTGGCATTGGAAACATGAGAATGTGGATCTACAATGAACAATCAGAGGGATTCATGATATGAATGATGAATGCAACAAGATATTCCTGTTAATTGGTAGAAGACATGTTCATCACCAATGATTGATCCATTCTTAATGTATGGTTCATTATTTTATGGATTTACACTCCTTTTATTTAATTGGCGAGCATGGATTGTGTATATTTTTTATTTTTGTGATTTATATTCTTCACATGATCCCACAATTCATTAGTGTCCTTGAATCTAATTACTTATATATATATATTTCCATTGATATGAAATTTTTTGTTTCTAAAATTTATGATTTTTGGATGGGTTCACATCACCAATGATAATATTATCTTATTATTATTATTTTCCCACCCCATTATTCACAATCTTCATCATTGGCCCATAGGGTCATGATTCGACATTATCAAGATTAATTTGAGCATGATTGAACTACCAGATTCATGATAGATTCTTGAATGAAATAAGTATTGATGTTTTTTGGATGGATAAAAATGTATTTTTGAGATATGGGTGATGGATTCATGGATTGGGACCTTGCATGATGATGGGAGACGTTAAGGATACCACTCGTGGGATAAGAGTTCCAATTTATGGCCATTGGAAGCCAAGAATCAATAATATAAGACCTTCTACATGGATTTAGTCATTTCATGTGAGTTAAATGGTGACAGAAGTGGTGAAAATAGAGAATCTAGTATCTGCATGAAGACCTAAGTTACTTTGTATGAAAAACACGAGTACATTATGTGCACTTTAGAGGAACACACACCATGTTCCTCGACATCTCATGATATCTAGGGTTTATTCCCAAGATGAGTATCAAACACCATGTGTCATGGATCACATATCATTTGACAATATCTAGGTAGCTGAGTTGGTTGTTGAGGGCGCATTCCTAGGATCCCAGGTGAGCATACATTTCATGTACCCTTAGGGACACACCATGTGAAGGTACATGTCTATCTGAGATCTGTGCTAAGTGCACACACCTAGGACACTAGGTGAGAATACACACCATTTTTCTATAGGGACACACTATCTATATTCACATGGCTAGACAATTTTTTCCCGGAGTAGGGCATGCCCAGATATTCGAGCGAGGTCACACGCTATGTTACCCTATGTACACACTGTGTAATTTCCCCCAGGAACTTATACCTTGTATATCTCACTTGTTCAGAGCCATATTTAGGCTAGTGAGTATCCTATCATGAGTAATTTTACACATAGAATGAGATGGTATCCTTTTTTTGGGAGTCATATATGTGACACAATGTGTTGTGAGTAAGACACTTCTTCCAGTGATGTTTTGCTGATGGTAGTGATTGGGTTTGACCATTAGATAGGTTTTAGGGTAAGTACTACCCTATCGTAGTAGGAAACATGTCCCCCATACTATTAAAATAGGTAGATTTAGCACTCCCCTACATTTTATAGGGGTCAGTTTATTTATATACGGATTGGTACTCCCCCATCATCAAGCTCTTTTAGGGATCAGGTCCTCTACTAGAGTTTTGTACCATTGGCTATAGAGCACAGTAGTGAGGATCATACCCTCCACTTCTATCCTTGTGAGGTTGTATGTGGTGAATAAAATAAAAGATGGGACCATTAGAGTTATAGGTAGACTCATAATCATCCTTATATAGCTATTTGGATTGATAATTCTCTCTCTTTTTTCTAATGTTTCAATAAGAACATATGTATTTTGGGTTCGTTTACCATCTTACCTTATGTGCAGAGTTTATTATCCTTATTTTATTGATTCAATATTGGTTTTTGGGTAATCCTAATGGGTATCAATATACTCAACACTAAATGGGATATTACCACATGTGTTGTATCTTATACAGACAATAGGAAGGTCGGTAGTGACTTTGGTGGACTCAATATCATTGGATCACAGTGGTTCATGGAGGTGATTCCCATGTTCAATGGTTATCCTTAGATATTACGAGATAGCCTCTCATCATATTTCCCATTTCTAAATAGTTTTTAGGTTAGGATTTAATTTCTATTTGGTTGTTTACATTTACCCTTTATATATTTTATATTACCTTATTTCACTTTAAAGTATTTTCTAGAGGTTTTTGTATGCATTGATTACTCTCTAGATGTTTCAGTTCTTCTATACAACTTCATTGTTTCTTAGAGTTGTGTGTGTGCATGAGTAAAGGTATATTAGTCCAAGGACTACCATTTATGTTTTTTCCTACTTGGTGATTGTCTCCAACCCTTGGACCATTGAAGGTGATCTTGGGGTTTCACTCTCGACTTTCTGCCGGCTCTGAAAGGCCCCCAACAGGTTAGTTTGTGACACTAGGGACGTACATAAGAAAGGGATGAGCTATAAATTACAATAATAAAATCATCAAAATTGTAACATAATGTAAAGAAATACAATTGAGTTAAGTTTCCTAAAATGATGAATTAGAAAGGTGATAATCATAATCACGAACATCAAATCACGATATAATATGATAACATCAAGGAAACATAGGAATGTGACAACAACATAAAACATGACATCATACTCATATTTGAAGGATAAAAACCAAAAATTCATAACATAGTGTACATGGGATAAATACTTATGCGCCATAAATGGTTTCTCATGAGATAAAAACATCACCCAATGCATTGGATGACTATATAATTACAGGCCCACCTATCATATTTATATCTTGTACTAGCATTTGTGTGCCACATAGACTAGAAAATATAAGAACAGATTTAATCACTTATAATACCAAGATTAAGGAGTGGAGGTTGAATAAATTTAATTACCCAATAAATTAAATATAGTTACATCTTGGATAATACCTTTTAATGGGATTATGGATTGGTATTCACGACACAAAATTTTATCATGGAAAGTCAAATGATAATTTTGGCAGCTTAACAGGTGTATATAAAGTTTCATTGAAGTTTTTAATGAGAATTAAAGGTAGTATATAATTAATTTTTAATCATAATTATAATAAAGGGATGTGTAAAAACACATTTCAAAATGAAAAATTGAAAATATAAAGGTTTAATACAAATAAAGTACTTGAATAGAAAGGAAGAAGAAGAGAATCCCTTACCTTGAGAGGGTGCTTCTAAAAGTTTGGGAGGAGCTTCTTAAGATATTGGGAACACCTTGGGAGTGATTTATAGAATTATATAGATATTAAATTCTTGTTCAATGGATTTTTAGTAAAGAGTAATTTTATTTTGGGAGGATATTAATAGCAGAAGAGAGGGGAATCCTTTATTAATTTCTATACATAGGTTTTGGACTCTAAGTAATAAAATAATAAAAAACACATGACTACCTATGGTTTAATCAAATAGTTTCTTCCAAATATTATTGGAATAAAATATTTTATTAGGTTAATAACCTAAATAAATAAAATAATACCATTAATTATGTGAGTCATGTTCATAATGAATTGTTTTTTAAAACCTAAAAATATATTATAGGTTTTGGAGGATTCATTATAGGTTTTAAAATTAATAAAACATCATTAATTTTTTTAAATAGAAGACCTATTTTTGGTCATTAATTGTTTTTATGGTGTTTATTACATCACTTTTAGGCTATTATGGTGTCATAATACATAATGTATTTAATTTTTACCCAAAAAATCATTTTTCTCAAAAAATTATGAAAAAATTACCATTGAATAATTTTGATGTTACAATTTTAAAAATGATATTTATTTAATTTTTTTTATAAATTTGAGAATTTAAATTTTTAAATAAAAATCCTTATTTATTAAAAATATACAATTTTTACGACAATATCAACTTTCTGACCCTTACAAAATTTACATTGGAATTTATTAAATTATATCATCATTTTTATTTAAATAAAAGTTATTAAATAATATTGTTTTAGGAAAATAAAATTTATTTAAAAATTATTGAATTTACCCCAAAAGGTTTTTAATTGAAACTATATATTTCCCAAAAAATACATTTTTTCTTTGTATCAAAATATAATTTTTATCAAAATCAATATATATTCATATATCTAAAGTAATAATGAAAATGGGTAAATATAATCATTATTTTATAAAAATAAAATATAAACATTCATACTACTAGGGTCAAGATACATAATATATATAACCCCTTTTTACACCTGTGTACTCCTTAAGGGCAATGGGTGCGGTGGTAATACTTTCCTGGGGTGGTTCAACGAACATGGTTTGGGTGATGATCTCTATAAGCTTGAACTTCTCTAATAAATGGTTTCACTCAAGTTTCAATTGTTGAATCTCAACTTGGGATTGGTTGTGGGGAAAACCTAGTTATTCTATCTCCCTCATAATCTTAGATAAATGTTCTTCATAGGGCATGATCCTACTAGTCTAGAACATCACTTCTCCCTTCCATGTTAATTAGATTTTGTCAAAACCCTTAATATATAATAATTATAATGGACATATAGAAAAAACTATTAACAAATATTATGATTATTAATGGTATTTTAAGCTTGAAAGACAAATTATGAATATATTTTAAAAGGGTGTAAAATAAAAATAGAAATATAGTGCATGCATTTTCTATAACCAAATTACTTAATAAGGAATTAATTCCTTCAAAAATGAATTTAATTTATAAAACATTGGGTCCTTACAATATTTGAGGTTGAGTTTTTTTATCTTATAATCCATCATATTTTGTAATTAAAATTTTTGTCTAGTTAATATTTTGAGATTGAAAATTCACCTCATCTTATAAAATTACATCACCCCTTCAAGGGAAAAAATTAGTATCAAAGAAGGATCTTATTGAGATATATTTTTATTTTAATTCTCATCTCTTTCATAATTATTTTTAACTAACATTTATACTCGTCCTTAACAAGAATAAGGGGAAGATATTTTTTTTGTGACAGATTTATTAAAGAATAAAAGTAGATTAAATCCATATTTTCTGCCACACTTTAATGGTAGTAATTATATTTATTAATTATAGTAAAACATGATATTTAAAATGGATAATTCATGATGACTATATGGAACCATCATAAAATACTAAAAATAAAATATCCATCATGTTATTAGTGAGGGTTTGTAAAATAGTACCACTTATTAATTATTTGTGACAATTTATTCATAAACCGTTATTAAATCATTTTTTAGCCATAGTTTTTAAAGAATACTACCAATAAACCCGTAAATTTGTAGCTCCTACTCTCCCATCATTCTTAACTTAACCATTTTAACCCTCCTGCCTTTATATCCCACCACCCCTATCCTTAATGATGTCATCACCTCCCCTAGATGAATATACCTCCCTTCCCTTCCCTTGATGACACCACCCTCCACTCCCTTTTACACCATCATCCACTCCCCTTGATCCCCACCATAACATCACCTTCATATCGCATCAATCCTAACCATAGCTCATAAAAACAGCATATATTACCCTAAATCTATTCAAATAATATAAATTTTTTGATTTTTGTTGTTGCATATTTCCTATATAGATTTCTATTATCAATTCATCATGTCACAACCTCATATTCTAGTTATGGTTATGTATTCTTAAATATGAAAATTAAATTTTCATGATTTTAAATATGTATATATGAATCATCAAATTAAGTTTTATATTTATATTTTATAAGAATGTATTGTAAGTTTATATTGATGTTCTACTCCACTTCAAACTTCTGATGCACATTGTTCACTGGTTATATACTCATTTATTGATTATTTTAATATTTTTTATTCTTATATATTGGTAATTGTATTTGGATACATTCATCATTATGTAATTTTTTGTGAAATTTATTAAAAAAAATTAACCCAATAGGATCTTAGATTTATTTATATAGGTTTTTTATTTTTTTCAATGATATAATTGAATCTAAAATTTTAGTTTTATTTTAATTTTTAAAAATATTTGAATGTGTACATTTAATTTGTGAAAGAGAACATATACCATGCGAAATATTCTAACATAAAATTAGTTTTCTTAAAATTTTAACATATTTTATGCAATGACTAAGTCAACTATATTCTATTATTCTTTTCATTGATGAGTATGAATTTTATATAGTGTATAAAAGATTGGGTTTAAATTATGAATGAATCCATTTCACAATAAATCATCCTTTAACTAATAAATAAAATTTTATTTTATATTATAGAAGTATGATTCATTCATTAATGGAGTTTATTTTATAGATTTTATTTTCACTTCAATTGAACAAATGTTTATTTTCAATACAATACATAATAGTTATGCTTGAAAAATCTTATAGTCAACATTGAATACTAATAGTATGGAGAGTAAAGTAATTTCCTTTTTTTTATTTTAAGGGTATAAAATAATGGTAAGAAGATAAAATAAAAATTCCTAGATTATTGATTATATATAATAATTTTGACATTTTGATCAAATATATTGGTATTTTTTAACATAATATTAACTGTTTAAATTCTCAAAGATTATTAAATATTTTTATGTTGGTATTTTAAAATTTTATTATCATCTTGTATCATTTTTAGATGTTGTAACAACTTTTATTATTGTCTAGTTTTTATGAAATGTGATAATGAGTAAAATTTATGAATATCATTGTTAATCTACCCAACTAGATGACACTACACCACCAGTGATATTCCCAAATCCATCAGGTATTATTCCCAATACTAAAAGTAAACTTCCCATTGAAACAAGGATACTGAATACGGGTTTTGGGACTTCAAGCCAACCAGTAGATGAGCATGTTATTTCTGCACATATGTTTTCACAGAAACCATCATGAGGGTATTTTTGGGTGACTTTTTTTGGTATGCATGTAATCATGAGCACATTATTAATTTCATAGTTATAATAACTATTGTATATTTTTATCAAATAAAAATAACTAAAGAACATAAATAAAAATGGAAACAAAATATGTTTTTTGGATGAATAATTTGTAGGTTTATTTACTTTTTGACTATTTTATGGTACCTATGAGTTATATAAGAGGCATGAACTTATAGTTTTTTGGTTATCTAGTATCAGATTCGATGATATTACCAATCATATATCACGACTAGAGGAATGTTCCAATCAACTATAAGAATAATATCTTAAATAATCATGTAAATGTAAATAAAAATAAATATCAGTAAACTTTTTATTGATTTGATATTTAAATAATGATCATTGTTCTAATAATTTTTACATTTCATATTTATAGGTGGGTTTTGTGTCTAAGGTGGATAATGCCATTGTGTGTCAGTTGACTTTTACATGCTTAAGAAAAAATGGAAAGATTTAAAGTATAGAATATGGTTTGAACTTGATAACAACTCATTAAGCCTTCAAAAAATGTATGATAAGGTATAATAAGGGATTACTTGAGAGGAGTATAAGTATTTTGTGGGTAGGTTGTCTACTAATTCATATAAGGAATTTTCTAATGTGATTTTATCTTTCTATTAATTTCTCAATCATATTATTTTTTTCTTAATCATATTACATTTTATACCAATATATATTCATTAATTTAGTAAATTTATAAAATAAACACATGGACTAGAGAGAAGTAGATAATCCCACACACAATAGGGTTGAAGAATTTCATAAAGATAAGATTAAGAAATGTTATATTTTAATTATTATAACATGTGTATGTGTTCAATTTTAAGCTATATAAAATTTTATAAAAAATTATTTTATTATTTAATGATATAATCTTTGGAGGTTGGACATCAGGTTGGGTGGACCAAGATATAGAAATATGTGTATAAAAAGTCATATAAGATTGATATGAATGAATATGCTTAGATCATATTGGTGAAATAATCTAATTGTTATTTGATTTCACTGAATTAATTTATTATTTTATATTATTGAATGTATAGGATTACATTAAGGAGTCATGATATGAAAATCCCTTAATACCATTATCTATCTCCTAGAGCGATTCCATTGTCCAGGTTTTAGGCAATGAACATCTAGTCCATGTGTGAATGATGAGTTCTGGATCATCCTCATCATCAGTCTTTGGGAGGTCCCTAAAATCATTAACTTCAATGCCTTATCCAACCTGGGGTATGTGTTTTATTCATGATCCAAATTAAAAAAGGATATAATAGAACAAATTACATGAGTTGGAGTCACACATGAGAGCTCGAGATAAGTAGTTTTCTTTAACAGTGGATGCTTTGAATACCTTTTTTTCAAGACATTCCATGGAGTATTTATAAGGTGATTCCATCAATGATGTTATAGTATCAACCAATAAAAAACATTCCTATTAAAATTTATATTGTAATATTTTTTTATATAATCTAATTAATTTTTATAAAAACTTTACTTATAGGAATTAGTGGTTGAAATTCATTAGGATTTAGAAAATTTATTATCTCAAGGTATCCATCATGATTCATATGAAATGCCTAATAGTCTTGGATGCATTACTTATTCTTATTCATGTACATACCCAGGTATTATGACATTTAAATTTAGTGATGGGTTGTTTCAATACTAATTTAACTGATGTAATATTTTTATGTGTATAAAATCATGTAATATAGTTTTAGTTTTCTTTATAATGATAATGATTTTTTTCATATTATTTTAGTAACGATATTTTTTGTATCTATGGTATAGTAGCATGAATTTTAAGTAGAAATTTAGTATATTTGACATTCTTATCGATAGTTTAAACCATTTATAATCATAGATAACTATCACTAACTAATAGGAGGGGGTGTAAACTATCGATAGGTACTATAAAACCATTTCTAAATGGTTTTATAATCTATAAAACAGCCAAAATTTTTTTTGACAGTTATAACCATTAGAAAATATGGAAAAATATTTGGAACATTCTAAATTGACATGAAATGATTTTGTTTTAGTTATAACTGCTTCTAAATATTTAAAATATATGAAATAGTTTACATTTATTCATATTGGTTCACACCACCACCAAATAAAATATAGAGAAATTCCACCCATAAAACATAGCCATGTTTAAATCAACAACAACACTAAATTTGGTGGTTTATATAACTTCTATAGAACATATGATGATAGTTTGAACCACTGCATATACCCATAAAAACCGCTGATGTTTTTTTAGTTTTACTATAGTGATTGTAAAATCCATATGAAATATTATCTCAAAATTATTGATATTTGTATTGGGATTTTTCTATAAAGTCTTATGAATTACATAATTTTGATCGGGTTGATTTGAGAGGTGAAGATACTATTAATTGTGATCTTAATTTTAAATTTATGAATATTTTTTATCACTCTTTTATTGGAAATGTTTTTGATAATGTATACAAGTTCTCAAATTATTATAAAATTTGGAAATATCTTTAGACAACTACTACTTAAGAAGTATATGCTGAAAATATTTCTTTCTTTAGTTGTGGAAAATGTGGAAATGTGTAAATATAATTTCCAAAAAATAAAATGGAAAAAAATTCAATGGATAAATAACTGATGATAATTAAATACTCAATTTAGATAATTTAAATATTATATTTTACATTTGTAGGAAGTTTGGTCACGTAAACCCCATCTATCAGAGGCTAAAAACATAGAAATTATAAAAATAATAAAAAAAGGCATTACTAGTTATATTGATTCTATAAGATCAAACTTAAATGATCAAAAATTTTATAGGAAAGTGTAATTATCAAATTTATGGCTAATATTATAAGGTAATATATTTTATCCTCATTCATGTTCTTTAAGTGATTTTCTTTCATATTATTAAAAATATGGAAATATATGTTTCATGGGGAGTGTAAGTAAAAAAAATAATTCTAATTATGATTCAGATTTTTATTATTTTCATTATTATTATGGTAAGTCTAATAATGATAAGATTAAAATTATCCATGTTCAGTTTAATGAAAATATTTAAAATATGACTATATTATACTTGAAACTCAAGGATAGTTATGAGAAAGTTACTGAAAAGAAGAAAAAAATTCCTCTTGAAATTAAAATTCTTAAGGAGTAAAATGATAATGATAACAGTGATAGTGACATGATAAAATATTTTATTTTTAATAATAATGAAAAATAATAAATATAATTTAATGATTTATTAGAAGATATATCTAAAATTGAAAAAGGATGTCAAAACTCAAGGAAGAAAATAATTAGTTAAGAAAAGATACTTCTTGTTCAAATGAAAAGTATTTAATGATGCATAGAATGTTCCAAAGGAAAATTTAAAAGTTAAAAATGAGATTTAGATTCTTAAATAATATTTTCCTCTTTTTTTAAGGATGAAAAATGTATGTTAAAATGATGTCCTTTATTGAAATGAACAATAATAAATATGGACTTGGGTAAGATATACTATTACCTAAAAGGTATAAGAACAATATTTTCAAAGGTAAGGAGTTAATTTCATCTATCAATAATTTTAAATTTTGATCTTTTGGTCATTTTTCTTTCAATTTATCTTTAAGGTTTACTCAATATTTTTGGTATAAAAAATATTTCGTATCTAAATATACTTTTAAGTCAAAAATTTATAGACCTTATTCATCCTGGGTATTTAAATGTACTTATTCTAATCCTATTAGACCAAAATTATTCTGGATTCTAAATTAAAGTAAGTTATTGGTTTCATTGAAAAAATACAAGGCATTATAATTTTATCCTTGGAATGTTGGTGTGAAATTTAAATGTTCTATTTAGTATGTCATTATTTCTAGCTTAAATATCTTTTATCAATTGTAATAAAATAAAATTAATATATATTTTGTTTGTTTTTTTAGTAAAAAAAAGTAAAACATCATTAATTTTATAATTTACTAATATATACTTAAATATATCTTAATTTGAATAGTGATAAAATTTCTCTTTGTTTTAAATTCCAATATATTAGAAAGTGGATGTTTTTTGTTTAATTTTAATTCATTAAATATCATTTTATGATTTCTAGAACATCATAAAATGTATCATTGTTCCTTTTAAAGGTATATATATAAATAGAGTTCATGGCCTTTTATACTACTGGAATTTTAAATTAGATTAAAATGGTTTTATTCATTTATTGTAAACGAGACATCAATTAATGTGGTTCTTTCTTATCTTTTTTTAAAAAGTTTAAAATCTTCTTAAGTTTTTTTAAAAATTCTGTTGAAGTTTATGCCTATAGTATTGAATCACATTTAAAAGTAAAAAAGATGTAGTTTTTAGTTATTAAAATATGCTTTAAAAGTATAATACATGTAATTTCTTATATTCTAAAATATATTTTAATATTTAATATTTTTAAGATTTTAGTTTTTAGATTTTTGTATTTTCTCCATGTATACTTATTATATTTGGAGAAAATAATTCTATTATTTATGTGTATCTTATTTGGGTTCTTTGAAAATTTTTATCATTTAAGAGGAGAAATAAATTTTAAAATGGATTGATAAATCTATTTTTTAGTTAACTTATTCTTGAGTATGCTATAATTTTAGAGATTTATTTTAGTTTAAAGAATGTTACATTTTTATTTTCTTTATATTGGTTAATTTTGGGGGAGTATACATACACATATATCATAAATGTATTATTTTTTTAAATTTATTATTGTATGTATATATGAAATATTAAAGGTATTTAAATCAATTTTAATATAAATTAATAATGCTACAATAATTTAAAACTTGTTTTCTTATTAAAACGTGGTCATCATATTTTCTTAAAAAAGATGTTTGTATTAAGGATAATGCATTATTATTTAGAATATTTTATTTTCAATCTATAAATCATTTCTTTAATATATTTTAATATATTATATCAAATGGTTCTTGATATTTCTATATCAATTCGAAAAGATGCCACTATATTCTATATAATATTGGAAAGCTTCACTTATAGGGAATTCTCTTAATATTATATGTTTTATTTTCTTCCTAATAATTATAAAATTTCCGAATTAAAATTCATTTAAATTGTTAGTATATTTTAGAGAAGTATGTCAATTTTTGATAAAATTTTTTTCAAACTATCAAAATGAAAATGTTTATATTGTTTTTAAAAGGATGATAATGGTTATTTCAAATTTCTTTTGAACATTTCAAATAAATAGGGCGCAAGAAATTTGAATTTGGAATTTGAATTTATTTTGGAATCTGGACACACAAATTTAAAATTTCTATATTTTTTATAGTTTTGTTAATTCCTAGTATTTATTAAATTTAAGGTCATAGGGTTGAGTATGTTGTTGTTTCTTATTTGATTTATTAATTCATGCCAGGTATTCTTTATAAGATCATGTATTTTGGATCAAGTTGTAATTTATAATGTAATTTGAAACTTTCATTTAGTGGATGGGATGAATCTCTAAATGGGAATCCTAATGTAAATCAAAGAATTGGAACACTTAAATGTGATTTATTTTGGTTTGGTTTAAGTACTAAGAGGTGAATCATGAGTTCATATGATTTTTAGGTGAATCAGGCACCGAAGAAATCCATTTTTGGATAAATAGACAGAGGCACATAGTTGGATCATGTTTAATACTAAGCATGCGGCCCAAACCATATGGTTTGTTTTCTAAAGGGGAATGGGTTACTAAAACTATAGTGTCCTGGCCTGGTTTTCCACCATCTTTTCTCTGGGTTGGTTGGCCATTAGGCCTTAGGCATTCCTCCCCATATAATAATGGTTGCAGACTCGTAGCTAGGGTCTGGTTAGGTGATAGTGGGGAGACTATACCCTTAGGTGATCATAATAATGATGATATATATATATATAATACTGTAATAAAGACCATAATATAAGAAGAAAAAATAATTTTAATGAAATCATAATAAATAGTAGTAGTAATAAAAAAAATACCCAAAGCATAGTACCATTTGTAGATTATAAAAATATGTCACATCAGTTTATACAAACAAATAAGAAAGATTTCCGATGGCTGACCATATGAGTACATAAATATAGAACCCAGAATAAATTCCAACTTGATGAAGAGAAACCACCCAGTCCACTATCATCCATCCCATGAAAAAGGTATATCTACGATCACTAAGGTACAACTTCTAAGCTTGATCCATTAATTGATCTCAAAACAAAAAATTCTACATGCATATCGAGGTTTCTATGTAGGGTGTGAGTATGAACTCAGTAAGCCACCACCAACATGTACCTATCTTACATCCATAATTATACAATGTGTGTGTAAAATATAAATAAAAGGTAAATTCACACATATTAATCTATTAAAACTTTTCCCTTGTGCTCAATAGCCACAAGGAAGAGTTTACCTACATTATCTACTGTTGGTATATCTCTAAACATGTTCCCCCAAATATATATTTTTCATACAATACATTTTTGAAAATATATATTTGTAGTGGCGAGGACCCATGGATTAATGGCCAAGTTTCCCCTTAAGAATATCATAAAATGTGAACCCTCAGGTTCCACCCATAACCATGTAACTCAATACCTAAATCAATTTAATACCTCTTGTATCATATATTGAAAAATTTCTTGCATCTTATCTACATTCCCATCAAAACATCCCAGGTCCCCCGGACCTCTATTCAGAAAATATTCATTGGCTCAACAACCCGATATCCTAGGTCATGAAGATATTCATCCTCCAATATATTTTAAATACCCATCTACACAATAGCTCAACATCCCACGGCATAATGATATTTATCCTCTAATATTCCAATCCCATTAGCCTCAAGTATAAAGAAGAGCCTCATCCCCCAACTGATGGTATTAACACCATCTCCTAATAGTTCATCCACATCAACCATCGATTTCTATAGCGATCACCTCCTACATAACTTATAATAGACACCATCCCCTAAGCCTAAATATCTCTAGTGGTCTTCACCCACAATAAGTGGTCAACAGAACCTCTAATAAGTCCTATCTGTGTGCACACAACACCAAAAATTCATCAACCAACAACAGTTAGCGGTAATCACCAATATTTCCTAATACACATCATCTAAAACCTCATGTCCCTACATCAATATCATTCATCAGATATTAGCCTCTAACTCAATCTAAAACAAGAGAAAATGGATTTTTATAAAATTTACATAAAAATAGAGAGAACGATCACATATGGATTTAACATTCTATATTTTAAGATAAATGAGAAATGGAATCAAGAGAAATTAAGGACTGATCGTTGTTCTTCCAATGATTCAGATAGAGATCTGATCATAGATCGGATAGAGAAGAACCCTAGAAACCATGGGGATGGGAAGGGAGGAATTATGAGACCCTCTAGGTTACCTCTACCTTGTACGTACGGAAATAATATAGGAGGGGGGTTGATCCCTACGTGGATCTAAAAAAACATGGCTTATAGGTTTCATTTTTTGTATTCAGTACATGATATGAATAATATTCTGGAAATGTATCGGTTAAACGTTGTTAGTTCCTTAGGTAATCCCCCTAAGCTTTCACGCCTAGCCGCACACCGTACAATCAACTTTCATGTCATGTAAATATTTTACAATGTGGAATTTTGGATAGAGCTATTTTCAACAAACCAACCCATCCATTATTATTTTGGTGTTCACCTGAACCCTGAGGACTTCCACTAAACCATACACTACACTCTAAAATAATTTATCAGGTTAAAAAATCCAATAATTAGGTTCAAAAGCATAGAATTTAAATTTTTCTAACCACCAAACTCAAAATTTCAAATTTATCTTGGAAAAAATCTGTTCAAAAAACTAAGAAGTTATAGTCTCCCCACATTAAGATATCCCATATTAGAGTTGTAAGGTCTCACGCTAAGATAGTACCAAATATACCCTTCTCAAAAAATCAACTCGATTTTCCCCAGTAATTAGTCATAATCAATTACCCTTATGGAACTCCCCACCTTTAGAATTACTTATTTGGTCTATTCCAGACCCAAAATTTTATATTTTAAGGTTCTAATGACCATTCCTAGATGTAGTCATCCAAATATGACATAATCTCATTCATTCACCCTATCTAGCACTCATTTATACACACGCCATACTTGGAACCCATCAAGTCTCACATCTCATGAAATTATCAGTAATACCCATGTCATACATGAAAACCATAAGCCCCATATCTCATGATATTCCCATTAATACCTGTGTCATACATGGAAACCAGGAAGTACTACATCGCATCCAATGCCCACAAGTCCTATATCTCATTAGATTCTCAAATTTAACCATGCATCATATATATATATATATTCATACCCATTATAGTTTGATGCATACACACCTCATACAAAACACAATTTATACTTTATTCCCATATACTAAAAGGATCCTTGTTAGTTGAAATACAATACACATGAACCTCATGAACCAAAAATTGATATAAAAAAACAATAGCTCATACTTTTATAGAGGTGTACATATAACCATAATTATCTCTATGGGATACTAAGAACCTGGAAGATCAAAAACATAAACCTGGCCTGAATCCTGACTACCTGAGGTCTAGCCTCCATGTGGAGTTGCACCACCTACCAACCACTAAAAACAATACTGGGTCTCTCAATATTTATCATGAAGTATACCTGAGGTTGAATCCTAATTACCAGATTGTAGTACCTCTCTCAGTCCTACCTCAGATCCCTGAGTTTGACCCAATCCCTAACACCCAGATATCTGAGAAGGTTTCCTACATAACCTCTCTAGAAAGACCATCTAACCACGTAATCAGCACTCCTCTTGGAGTCTGCTCACATTGAGTCTAAACATGACTTGATTATCCACACTAAAAGGACACCGTTTAAGAAGCACTTCTCAGTGTCCTGCCTAAGTTTAAGGACTAACTACCCTACTAAGACTCCTCATGGTACCACTTTTAGCTACTTAAAGCACCACCGCTAAGCTCTCCTGATGTCATCATTCAACTTGAATATGACTAGTGCATCAAGTTTCTCTCATATATCAGTGCTTGATTCACCACCTTAGGGAATAATGTATGCCTGATGATTTTTACCTGAACCCTTATGGCATGCCACAATCTATCCTCAAAACACCTCACCCTAGTGATGTCGTTACCCACCATCGAAGGTGAAAATTTGGACAGGTCTATGAAGTTAACCAAATAATCCATAAAGGATGTATATCCTTATTATAGGTTTATGAATTCATGGGCTCAATCCACCCTGAACATCTCAAAAAAATAATTTCTAAAAGAATCTGGCCTTGATATCCTTATAATGCATTCCCTCATGTTTCCCTACCTAAAACTATACATACCACCAGTGCTTTGTCGATGCTCTGATCATGTATGTGGCTAGATTCAACCTCTAACATGGGGGTGTATTAAGATGGTCAAATATTATCTGTAATGACTTCATCTAGTTATTTTCCACCTACGGTCCACCCTCATCCTGAAACAATTATGGGTGCTGATATCGGAACTCTCAAGTCAAGTAAGCCATGCATGACTCAGCACCCTGAGCACCCCTATCAATACCCTATATAACTCGCATAAAGCTATCCCTGATCTTCTTGTCTAACAATGGAAAAAAATATTCCATATACTATGTTTGAACTTCCTACCTTATAGCCTCTACCAATGGATAATGATCATCCCAACCCTCATGGTCCTTATCCTGACTCTCAGGGGTGTTATCCCATTAACTCTATAGAGGAAAAACATCTCTACTATCCTTACACTAAACCAGAATCCATCTAGGTTGAATCACACTTAATACCAAACACAATTGTCAAACAACTATAACATTATTATATATATCATATTTAGGGAAAGTGATAATTGGAAGTGAATCTCACCACCCTTACACTCCCCTACCACAACCATGTACCATGACATCCGGCCTCATGGACCATTACCTATAAATAAAAACATTACTTATCACATATAATCTGACCTCATGGCCCTTTTTCTACCCATAACAGAGTCAGAATTTATGTATCATGTATATCAAATATCATAAATCAAGGGTAGCTGATTAGATTTCCACCAAAAAGGCTATATAGAAAAAAAACTATTTAGCTCCTTTGTTAACACATTAAACTACTCATCCCTTTCATTACTCATGCAAACCCTTAATAGAGTCAGAAACATTTATTATATACACCTAAAATCACATACCAGTCTCACCAGGAACCACATACCTGGGATGACTGAGTAGAATGCCACCAAAAAGGATAAGCATGAAAACACAATTTAACTTCTTTGTTGACAATTTAATAGCCCAAAAATTCTTAGAATATTCCATATTTCTATGCAATTATTTACAGACACATACATATATAATATCAACATATGTTCCTACAATGATGCATAAAAAATTCCCCCTTTCCATACTAGGCCAGGGGTCAAACCACATAATCCAATAACATCACACCCAAGTGCACAAATCGTGGTGGAAATAAATCAACAGAAAAAGTGAAAATCATAACATCAATTTCCCACCCATGTAAACTTAGTTTCCCCCCTTTCATGGGGATATAGGCACCCAAAAATGAGCTCTTTATGTAAATCTGACTACATCCTTGTTTTCCATCTATCATATCCCAAATAGTAAGACCAAAAAGGAAAATAAAATCCTTTGATGCAATTTTTAGTTTCCCGACTATGTTTTCCACATTATCTATGCTTCGGTCTGGTTGACCACTATGCTTTAGGTGTGCCACCCTATGTGTTAAAGGATATTGACTAGCAGTGAGGGTATGATTAGGGGATAATGGGGAGACTATACCCTAAGGTGATGATAATAATAATGGCCCATATATATATAACTCAATAGAATAAAGACCATAACAGCAAAAGAAACAATAATATCAATGGAATCATAATAAATAACTGTATTAATAACAATAATCCCCAAATAATAATACCATTTTGGATGATAAAACATGTCATAGAAGGTCATAAAAATGATAATAAAGGTCGGTCATGGATGAAAATATGAGTACATAAATATAAAAACTAAAATAAAGTACATATTGATGTAGAGGTACCACATGGTCCACTATTATCCATCCAATGTGAAAGGTACATCTATGATAACTAAGTTATATCTTTCAAGCCTGATCCCATACATGATCTCATAACCATAAAGTATACACACATTCTAAGGAGACTATGTAGGTTGTGAGTATGAACTCAGTATGACACCACCAACATGTGATTGTATTACTTCCATAATTATATAGTGTGTATGTAAAATATAAATAAAATGGAAACACACACATATTTAACAATTAACCCACTTACCGTGTGCTCAAGAATAACAAGGATGCATTTAACTACCTCATCCAATGCCAATATATATCTAAATATGATCCCCCAAACATATATTTTACATACAATACATGTCTGAAAATATATATTTGCAGTTTCAAGGACCTATGGATTAATTCCAGGGATCCCCTGAAGAATATCATACTAGGTGAACCCTAATGTTCCAATCATAACCATGTGATCTGAAACCTCATTCTATCTAATACCTCCTATATCATATTTCAAGAAATTATTTGTATCCTATCGACATTACCAGAAAAATATCACAATTACCTCATACCTCTATTCAGAAAATCATCATTATCTCAACAACCCAACATCCTGAGGAATGATAATATCCATCCTCCAATTTATGATAAATCAACATCAGCTCAGAAATCTGACATCTCAAAAAAAATGTGATGTTTATCCTCTAATAATTCCAGCCTATTGGCCTCAAGTATAATGGTGACCCTCAACCCCCAAGCAATGGTCCATCACCATCAAAAATTTCATTATACAATGAGTTTCAGGGGTATTAGGCACTTAAAACTCCATTTTAGGAGAAATAGATAGAGGTATACTGTTGGAACACAATTAGTACTAACCAATTTTCCCAAATTATATGGCATGTTTTATATAGGGGAACATGTTACAAAAATCTAGAAACCCTCTTGGATAAATTATGTTTCTCTTAAGGGGGTATCACATGGTTTGTGAAACTATACAAGGTGGGTCACATGTCTATTCTAGATGTCATTAATAAATTATAGAGATGGTTTCATGATCTATACATTGTTTTATAAACTATGCACATGGACCACATGGTTAGTACCACTTAACAAGTAAGACCACATGGTTGGAACATGAAAAGACCAAACTGTGTAGCCAAACCATGTGGGGTGTAGCTCTTGGGGAGTGTGAGATACATGGTTATCCAAACCATGTGTCCTAACTATGTGCCTCAATTAAAGGGGTAAAATGACCATTTTCCCATCCACCATTAATTTTTTCCCATATGCCTTATTTATTCACCTAGGAGGCCTCTTATGCTCGCACCTCTCCTCCTACTATTTCCATGGTAGGTTATCCCTCATTCTTGGTCTAAATCGAGCACCTTTTGGTACATTGGAAGCCTAATGATGAGTAAATAACTCCTATTACTTCATTTATTCATTTATCTTTCCATATAGAATGGTAAATCCACATGATATATTTTTATCTATTTTTTGGTCATTTAATGATTTTTCCACTTCCTATCATTCCGGATAAAATATACCAATAATGGATGAGTGGACCATCCTAAGAATAAGGTAGTAGGTCTATGGATTTTTTCCTTTAAGTATCCTTGATTTTAAATAATTCTGATGTTCCTCACACAAAAATATTTATGTGTTTCTACTAAAACATGACATAACCTAAATTGATTTTTTAAACTATGAACTAGACCCTTAATTATACCTATTGGCATGGTTGGTGGTTGGTGACCTCAACTTTTTCCACCCCTTTGGGCATGTCCTATTAATTTACCTTATTGGCATTTTTTTAATTGGACCAAGGGTGAGAATTAATTAATAATAAATGAATCATTCACATGAACTGTAATATATAATTCTTACTAACATGACCCTCCTTATTACTTATATTTAAATAGATGAATGGCATTGAAAATATCATGTCCTAGGATATGATTAATTGAAACATAATGAAATGTTAATAACAATGATCTACACTTGGACCCTATCAATTAATTAATATAATGCTCGGACTATTTCACACAGTAAATTGGTAGTGGCCTAGACCATCCCATTACCTTATTAATTATTCAATAATGTAATGAACCCAAATTGTGTGATTGAATTATGATATAAAATACTTATGTTAATGGACCTTTTAATATTCCATATTATAAATTATGATACTCAAGTGTGGTATCCCTTATTATTTATGGTCATGGAGTTCCTCAATGTGATACTCGGTCTTGGTGTCCCTTATTATTTATGGGCATATAATCCCTCATTGTGATACTCAGTCATGGAGTCCCTTATTATTTACGTGCATAGTGTCTCTCATTGTGATACTCAAGAATGTAATTTCTTATTATTATGGTAAATGAATAACTTATTATTTATGGTATTGATGTTTTTCATTGTGATAATCAGGCATAAAATCCCTTATTATTACAAGAATGGTGTTCCTTATTATTATGGGCATGAATTATTGTATTATCATGGGCATGGAGTCCCTCATTGTTTATGGGAATGGAATCACTTATTATTACAAGCATGGAATATCTCATTACTATGGTCATAGCATCTCTATTAACTGATGATACATGGGAATAACATCCCTTATGATTTTTGAAATATGGGAATGGAGTCCCTTGTCTCTCTACGTGACTACTACGACTATGCAAGGATGCTTGAGTTATTCATCAGTCCTAAATAGTCTCAGTATCTATTTATATGGCTAGATATTTCAGTATGTATCTATTCCATATATATAGATACATATTTATAAACTTAAATATATAAATTTAAAAGTATTTGGGGACATTTTGTCTTAGGTTGCAGTATGTATAGTCAGGTAGTTTTCCATGAGGTACTTGAGCCCGACTTGGTTTCATTTATTTATTTACTATATTATTGATGTAGATTCGCACTTCTATATTTTATAATCACATACTGGATAGTATTAAACGCCAATGGTGGTGTCCTATTGAGTTTATCTCACACCCTATTTGGTCTGCCATTTCACTGGTGTACCCGATCAGACCTTATGGTCGTAGGATCAAGTTCAAGTATATTACTTGTGTTTATACATTTGCACATGAGAGTTTAAGAAGACAAGATTGAGTCAAAGATTCGTATTCTCATAGATATGGACCTTTAGGATTTTGGATTTTGTTCTTTTTTTATTCATGTATTATATTGCATGCCTTCTTCCATGTATTTAGTTTCTTATACATTATATCATGATCATTAATTCTAATCATTCATTCATTTATTTATTATTAATTATTGTTATATTTCAATGAATTTCATTTATATTACTTCGTTTTTATATTTATTTATTATGTTATACCACTATGGCACTCTGATCATGATGGTATAGTCTCTCCACCGTACCATTATTGGACCCTTACTTCTAGGCAGTAGCCTCTGGCATGTGGGGAGGCGTGTTTGAGGCCATGTGACCAACCAAATCAAGGCACAATTTTAGTAAGTCCTAGGTAGAGATTTTACATTCCCTATTATTTCTTAGTGTTTTAATAGGTAAGAATAATTTGAAATATTTTAATTGATAATTGATTTTGAATTTCATATATTATTTCAAAATTTTATTTCAATTTTCAATGATAAAATTTTAAGAGCTAGTTTCTTTCCCTATAATGATTATTTATCTTAGGTAGAGTTTAAAATTTTTTCAATGTTAAAATTAAAAGATTTAATTTCATCATCTATAAAGAGACAACTTTTTATTGAAATTTAATCTTTTGGATAAATTCTAAAAGAGGGGAGATATTTTTCTATTTAATTATTGGTTTTGTAATTATAATAAATGGGATATTATTGAGTGGATTCTGGTTCAACATTATGTTTTGATAATTAGAAAATGTTATTTTTTATCCTTTATAACTATTTTATTTAAAATTATTATTGTTTTGATAATTTATTGAATGAATTGAGTAATTATAATTTCTTAATGTATTATTATAACTTATTTTTATTCCCTTTAACATGAGTGTTATATAGGTATTTATAGCTTGAATCATCAGAAAAGATGATGGTTCTATAATTCATAATTAATTTATTTAATGATATTTAATTTATTGTTTATTATTTACCTATTTTAATAGATCATTATTTAATATTTTTCTTCTATGATTCTTGGTAATATTTTGTATCTCTCAAATATGAAATTTATCTAAGTCTAGAAGTCATATGTTCTATATGAAAGTCATATGAAATGGATTTTGGAATCTTGCTATGGATCAAAGTAATATGAAAGCTTCAAATCTATATGAGTTAAACTTCAAAGTTATATAGAAATCATGAATTCAAACAAATTGTACTTCAAATTCATACAAAAATAATGAAGTCTTGTGAAATGTACTTCAAATTCATATGAAAATGTAAGGTATATGAAAATATTAAAGTACTAAAAAGTGTTTTAATAAGTTTTAAGATCATAACATGATCTATTTTATGTTTATTTCATATTTTAATTTGATGCATGTTTATATGGATTATTTTGATTGATTTTGTTGTTCTATAATTACTCATTAATTGTGTTTAGTCCATGAAAACTTGTTTTAAATTATTTTATGAATAATAAAATGTAGAAAATACATTTTTATGAATATTTTAAATTCATTCCATATATTCACTACATGAAATGTTAAATGCACGACTAGAGAATTTTGAAGGTAAAACGAGTCATAGTATTTGGATACATCATAGAGATAATCAGTTCAGGTTGAAATAAGAAATTCCATCTAAAGAGTTTCAATGTAAACTAAGTGTTCCATGCATAGAATCAATGGATTATTTGAATTTATTGAATAATTATAAAAATAGCTACTGCCATTACACAACATAAAACATTTTGAACATTCATTTTACCTTTATAAAATGATAATCTCAAAACATATCATTTATATTTATTAATATGATTTGGTGTTTGGAATTTTAACTCTAAATATCTTTGAGTCAAAATGAACAACTATATTTCACCACATAATAGTGCATGCCACCATGTATTACAAGTGAATTTGAAATGAACTTTGGGGACTATTATGGCATAGTTCATGCCATGGTTTTATCTTTATTAGTAACACATCTGATTTTTCCTCATAATAATTTGAAATATTCTAAAGAATATTTTTAGATCCAAGAGTTAGGACAAAATAGTATTCTAAGGTCTGGTGACCCTTAGTGGGGATATAATAAAAATGTTTAATATATTATATATCCCATGAATAGTTTTCCAAAAATAATGGAATAACTTCATAACATGTACTATGATGTGGATTTCGATACGTTCATTGAATCCATAATGTGAGTTTAACCTTTGGTGAAAAATAACCTTTTTCAGTGTTAATTTTTTGGTTAGAAAGTGGTCATGGGAAAATGGTAAATCAATCAATCAATTAATAAATTAATTAATTTTCCATGATCTAACCCTCTTCTATTTAAACTTGGTTATGATAAAATCCTTGCGTTATAAGCATAACCCATGGTATTTGATAGGATAACATGATGGACCATTGGAAAGCATCGAGATCATGGATCAATGATTATGATTTGAAGGATCTCCAATGAAAATAGAGTTTGTGGATCTTTCCAATGAGGAAAATAGAGTACCATTATTCTCCAGTGCATGATCTAAACCCTAGGTATAACATTATGTTTTTATGTTTATTTTCCCAATTCTATTATCCCATTATGTACATAAATCGAATAAACTAAGGGATTGATTCCTAAGTTGATCATGATTTGCAGGTTTGGGGGTCTTCTTGGGTTATTGAGGAATTAATTTTTATTGGATTATTATTATTATTATTTCTTCATTCATCATTATAATGGAAATGAATTTAAGAAAACCTGAATAGTGGTCAATGTTTGTTCCTCTTTTTTGGTTTATTCATTTCCCCTATTTCTTTTTACGATCATCGTTGACAACCCCTTTAGCCTGAGGTTCAAAAAATAACATGTATTTGATCATTTTATGAACATTATTTAGGGAAAAAGATCAATACTAGGGGTTCCATTTTATGATCAAGGGATCGATCAAGGTGTGATGAAGATGGTGGATAACTCAAGGTCAATCAAGATCATATCAGAATTCCCTACTTCTTGATTTGGCATATGATGATGACACAATGCAATGGTGGGTGTTTTTTGAATTCATTTGGGTGGATGGAATCTATCCACTAAAAAAGATGAGATTCATTTAACCCTTGATCCATGATAAATATTTTGATTCATGATGGAATTATTGTTATTGACTATATGAGCAGATGATGTGTGAAGAACTAATGATTATGGAATAGTCCCGACTACACAGCATGTAGTTTCAGAACATGGGCCTTGGAGTCCCTTTAGTGAAGTATCTAGGGTTTCTATATAGATAAAAGTATCAATTTTAATATAATAACTAGAACATTCCTTGTGACCCTTATCTAGTTAGCTCGTAATATAAAAAGAGTACATGCTTTGGAATCCATGTGGTATTTCATGCTATATGTTCCAAGTCACATGTTGTGTAACCCTTAGCGAACGGTTTATTGTGTATAGGGAGTACACTCTTAGGTGGCCATGTGGCTCTAAATACCTTTTATAGATGGGAACATTACAGGTAATTTGGAAAATACTAAAGCATGGGTATGATGGAACAATGAGTTTCATATAGACATCTACACATCATGAACCACTATGGGACACACTGTGAATTTTGGGAAACAAATTCCTAGTGAGTGAGAGACATGATCAGTTCCAAGATTAGAGAGAGACACACCATGTACCCTTATGGTACATGTCGTGTACTCCTTGAAGGAAAGGATGGAGCCCTTTTTCTTCTCAATTCATCTCTATCACGAGCTTGTGTGTTTTCTTTTAACTATCAGTGTAGACTATTATTAGTTGAGTGTGTTCCCATGGTCCATCTCTACGAGGGTAAAGTGTGGAATTACATCTTAAACATAGGATTTTGATACCCTCAATGGGTTTAGTATCAGATAGAGTTCGTTTTATCTCTTTATGACACTAGGTTTTGATACTTTATTATTCATTTTGTTACCCTATGTCATGATTGTGGAATTGGCCTGATCAACTTACATGCGAATTGATCTTATACATAATGAGTTATTTGATATTGGGTTTGTGACATCCCCTAATGTTACTGGGAGTGATTCCCTGTCTATGTATCATAATCTTTAGAGTTCTGATTAGGGTTCTTGGTGTCTCCAAGTTATCATGGCTGCAATCCCCTATCTGATTTTTTATATCCTTGGAAATATAGTGAGTAATTCCATGGTTATACATATAGAGAACGACCAATTAGAAGAGCATCATCTGTTATAGCATGGATCATGGAGCAAGATCTCTTGGATGAGTGTTACCCTGAAGCCTTGAGTAGAATCATGTGGAAAGTAGTATGGTTGATAAAACTTTGAGACTTGGAGTCTGTTATGAGTATATCTGGGTTTCCATTTTTCTTATCTCTAAGTCTCATATTATGATGGAAATGTATTTATTTTAATGAGTGACCAAATCAATTAATGATTTATGTCTGGTAATTTTAGGGTGTCCTACAGGGTATTGTTCTACTCACGCCTACAGGGGAACTTCCCGCACATGTCATGTCTTATGTGGATGATATAACTTTTTACAAATACCTAGGAGGCCTAGGAGAAGGTGGTGTATAGTGAGATAGAAAAATCATGGTTCATACCTAGTGTTTCATTTGAAAATAGTCCCCTCCTACTCAGCATATTATACTTATATATCTATTGTGGTGGGATTGTATTTATCTATTTATTACTTTAAAATAATTTCTTTATACTCTGAATGTGGTATAAATGTTATGCATGCATGATAGTATCAACTTTATTTATGTTTCAACATTGTATGGGTTTTTTGAGATGTGTACATGTTTATAGGTACTTTAGGAAAATTCCTCCCATGTGTGTGATATACCTCCTCTGCACTGGTCTCTAACCCCTGGATTATTAGAGGTGCTATTGGGGTGTCACACTTGGATCATCATCTTCCAAGGTTTCCCGAATGGGTTAAGTCGTGACAAAGTGGTATGAGAGTGGGTTCATATTAAGAGTAGAGTTTTTAGATTGTATAGTTGTGAGGTCTGGTTTGTTATTTATAGAAATTGTGTTTAAGTGTATTGAGTTTAGATATTAGGCCATAAATTCCAATGTTGGTGTGTCATCAAACTTATCAATTCACCCAGACTCTAGTAACCTTATTTTTGAATTGGTATATATATACATAATTGTAGGGAAAACATTAGAATATGCATTATATAAGAATTAGTTTTTCTTCCATTTTCTTTTTTTGAGTCATCTCCCTAGATATAGTCATTGAACATGGTACACATTATCTCATACTATGATTATTCCACAATGATAGCCAAGGAGGTTTCCATATCATAGTTTTAAGTATGACCCGATGGATGATGTGGCCTCCATGCATGGGCTTGGTCTTGAGGTGCTTTTCCTTTAGGGTGGATATAAGGTGGTGATTCTACCAAATGATTAGTGCATAGACTAACCTATGATTGGTTAGGTGGATGCATCATTCCAGAATGATACATGGATGTACCTTTTGGTGTTTGATAATGATGCACATTTATTGAATATGTATCATGTGATTCCATGTTAGTGATATCTTGGGATCCAATATAAACAAACCCCATTGAAATAAGGTGTGTGATGTAGGTCACGATGTTGGAGGCTACATAATTAATGAATACCTTAGGGACTTCTCAATCCATTGAGGTATAGGAATATTTATGGTTGTAATGTACATGGGAATATCACACAGGATTTTCCTACCCATCATGATACATCTAGAGGGATGATCGATAGACCACCCACTTAGAGGCATTAGTTAGTGAAGAGAGTTTCAAAGGGTGAAAGATGTGGTTGAGGATCATGGAGAGCCGTAGAAGGTGGATAAGTCTTTGATCTATTTCGACTACCACCCCGCCTGGGTGGTCTATTCCAAGCTCAAGGAGTTTGTGGATAGGTAAATGGGTGGCTATATGTGATGTAGGACTATGAACAAGAGGCCTTTTGACTGTTTTGAAGTAAGATATATGTCTTTAATACTTTTTTTATATTTTTGATAGATGTGGGTAGGATCCACTATTTCCTTAATACATTTCATGTATGAAAATTAGTGCTTCTAAGTGGAGTTTTTTACTCAAACATTACATTCAGAGACTCCTACTAGAGTAGATTCAGTGATCACACATTTCTGATGATAGTGTGACCAGAATCTTGGAGGAGATAGATTCCTGTGGGACCTTTCTATAACCACAATAAGGCCTTATGATGTCATCTTAGGTAAAGACTATATATCTATAGTTCATATATAGATTGGATATCTTAGATGGTGATGTTATGTATCCATGTTTATTGGATGATGTATTCCTTCATTTAAGGAGTAAATCCAAGAATAGAAGGATGGGATCATATATGTTAGGATACAACCAATTACTCATCATTTGGACTATATTACACATGGAGAAGTGGGTGATATGGGCTTTCAACTTTCTACAATAGTGGTGGAGTATGAGGATGTGTTTTCGGGAGATGTTCTAGGATTAACTCCCCACAAAGAGATATATTATAAATATAATTAAACTTACGGAATATTATAATATATATTCCAGCATATTGGATGGCTCCCACAGAGCTTTATGAGTTGAAAGTACAGCTGAAGTACTTATAGAGGAAGGGCTTTGTCAAAACCAGTGTTTCCTTTGGGTTTCCCTGGTTTTCTTTTCCATGAAGGTGGATGGGGGCTTGAAGTTGTGTGTGTGTTAATTTCACCTAATCTAGAACACCTTAAATAATATATATCCTCTACCAAGGACCAATCACCTCTTTGAATAGTTGAGAGGGTCGAGATGGTTCTCGAAGATAGACCTCGAATGAGGATATCACCATCTCCAATTATGAGACATAGATATATCAAATATGATATTTTTATGTTACTATGATCATTATGAGTATTTGGTGATGAATAAACACCCAAAACTTTTCATGGGAATAGTGAATTGGATCTTCCAACCCTTTTTATATCGGTGCAGTTTAATCTTCATAGATGAAATTCTAGTGTATTTTTCATCTGAAGAGAAGCATGTGAGACACTAAAGTATGGTCCTGGTCATTCTCCTAGAGCACCAGATTTATAGGAAGTTCTTGTAGTATCATTTCTAGATACAGTAGTTCCACTTCTTCATTATTTTATTCTAAGACATGGAAGTGATAGTGGACATAGAAAAGGTTGAGGTAGGCTAAGCTTGAGAGAAATCCTAGAGTGTAATAGGGAATACTAATACTCATAAAGAGGTTTTATATTCAATATTTTTGAGCGAGGTGATAGTATTTTTGGACTCATTTCAGTTGACTCTTGAGGGTGAGGATGGTTCAACCATACCTCAAGTAGATTATTGTTTCCCCTTACCCTCTTTATAGATTCATGGAGGAACAACTTGGGGATATCGATTTCAAGGTCATGTGTTACTAGATATCCACTGGGAATATTCTTGATGGATTTTTAAAGGTGGGGAGTGCATCATCCTTCCATGTTTGGATGATGACATCAGTCATGATGTGAGAGGAGGTACTGATGAGGTTACTTTAACTTATAAATATATCCATGGAAGATGAGGATGTAACGAGATCCTTTGGCATTGGTCTGGGTGGTCAAAGATGTTGTACTTTGTTGCTAGTTTTAGCTTTTGATGTATCACCTATTAGTAGGTTACAAATGAGGTGCTTATGTGGGAGCAGAAATGGGATAGTATATCTGTAGTTTTTATGTTGGAGATTCCATGATCAATGAGTGGTCACAATTCCATCTAAGTGATCATAAAACGAATCAACAAGTTGGAACACTTTTTAACCATTTGAGTGAAGAGTTTAGTGGATATTTTTAGATTTTTGTGAGTGTAGGGGGTAGTCATAATCAATTAAATTACCTTTATGGTCATTTCATACCGAGAAACTCACTTCATGCCACGATTTGGTAGAGGTTTCAAGAGACTTTGGGAATCAACTCGGGTTGAGCATGAATTTTATACCCTAGATAGTTGTATAGGTAGAGTAGACCATTTGGTTCTAGAGAACATGATTCAGGATGGAATGTTAGATTTAGGATATAGCTAGGAGGATCATATAACATCATTGGAGTTCACATACCTTAATAGCGACCACTGCACCTCGGCGTAGCATAATTTGGGCCCATGTACGGGAGACCCTATATGTCACCACTGTATTACTCAAAGTTAGTGGAAGAAAACACTTTTTAGGTTAGATTTAGTACTAGTGATGGGTTTTAAAGGTTAATTTCACCCAAGGGTGGATAAGGAGTACATCAACATTTATGGGGTCCCTTATAGACTAATGAGAGTGGACTTTGGAGATCGATGAGGATATATTGAGTTCCAAGATATCTCACACATAAACATGGATTACAAAGGTTTTTATAGATAGTTATACTATCTTTGGGGTTCATTGGACCTTTATCTAGTTACTGTACTGGGTAGAGAGTTGGGATACCATTTGGACATCTGATCACAATTAGATTGGGTGCTTGGTGTTTTCTATGTGGCATAGATATTGATACATGTATGCATATTATTGCATGATTTTGACCAGGATGATCTTGATATTAAGGTTGGACTTACCATTTTTAAGGTTCCTAGTGAATTTTGATAACTAGTAGGAGAATAACCTTCATGGATAAAATCTTCCCTTGGTTTCAGGCTTGTTGACAACACATGAACCTTCAAGAGGGCTCATGGGACAGGGAGACCTAGATGAGAACTCAATATTCTCACTTATTCATGGGTTTTCACTTTTCAGGGAAAAAATACATTAATGTGGGGATAATTTAATGGGTCTATTTTTTCTTAGTAATACTTTAAGATATTTTGAGTAATATTTTTGAAGTTAGACATTGAGAATGCACAATATTACATGGTTTAGTGGGCCTCGGCATGGATATAATAAAAATATTAAATATAATTTATCCCATGCACATAGTTTTCTAAAATAATAGAATAACACCTGAATAGTAACTCATATAGGGAATTCAAGACCTCTATTGATTCAAAAACACGGTTTTTACACTAATATTGACATAACATTTGTCGGCATTAGGTGTTTTGTTTAAAAGTATTTGGGGGAGAAATGGAAAATTAATTAATTGATTGATTTATTGATTTTTACATGACTAAATCTCCTATGTTAAAACCAAATTATGGGACAATCCTAGGTTTATCTATATAAATATAGGGATTTGAGATGAGAGTGTGGAGGATAATTGGAAGACTTTGAGATCTTGGATCAAAAATCAGATTCCAAAAGGATCACCACTGAAAACTGAGTTCATGGATCTCACTAATGATGATGATGTAATACAGTTCTTCTTTAGTGATCAATCCAAACCTAAGGTAGGATGTTTTTTCTATGGTTTATCTTCTCTATTTTATTATCCCCTTATGACTATGAATCAAATCAACTAATATATTGATTTGAGGGTCGATCATTATTTTTAGGATTGGGATATCTTCTTAGGATATCGGGGAATTATTTTTTATTATATTATTATATATTATTAATTATTTTTTCTAATAAAATGAATCAATACCAACCCAAACAATGACTGAGGTTGATTCCTCTTTTTGGGTTTATAAATTTCTACCATGTTTCTTCGCACGACCATCGCCAATAACCACTTTGGTCGATGGTTCTACAATTCATTTATGTGACCATTATTTAGTGAAACATATTGATATCATGGGTTTGGATTCATGATCAGGGGATTTATGGAGATAAGATGATGATGGTGGATAACCAAAGATGAATTGGGACTGGATTAGCATTAATCATTTCCTAGTTTGGCATGTGGTGATGGCATGATGCGACGATAGCCGTTTTGAGAATGAATTCATGTAGCTGAAATCTAACCAACAACAAATATGAGGTTTAGTCAAAACTAGATATGTGATCTATGGTGTGATTCATAGAAAAATCAATAGAAGTGGATACATGTGTGGATGATTCATGAATAACCAAGGATTCCAAGAAATTCCTGATTACATAGTGTATGGTTTAGGAATGCATTCCATGTATCCACTTTAATAAGAAGAATAGGGTTTCTATATAGAGAAAATTATCACATGTGGTGTGACCCTTATCCAGCCAGCTCAGTGTGTACATGGATTACATGCCCAATAATCCATACAGTGTTACAAGCCATCTGTACTAAGTCACATACCATGTTACTATTGGTATATGGATCTGGGTATATTGGGAGTAGATGCCTAGGAACCCATGTGGAAGTACATGCCATGTATTATGGGGCACACTCTATGCACTTTTTAAGATACACAAGAATGGGAAGGATGACATGTCGCATGAAAGACAGACATTTACATGCTATGTACCACTATGGGACATGCCCTTTATTTTTGGAAGATACATTCCTTGTGATCATGGGAACATGCCATTCCAGGCTTAGTGAGACTCTCTGTGTACGCTTATGTGACATGACATGTACTCCTTATTTTTACAACATTTTATGGAAATAAATTTTTATTTCAAATTTATGAATTCATTATAAAAAATATATTTTATTGAAAATTAGACATATATATTTTATAAAACGTTAATTATGGTTTCTTTGTATCAAAAATATATTTTGTCGTATTCATCCCCTAATAATTTTTATTTTATATTTTATATAATTTTGATATAGTATATAAAAACACTATATCATTTTAATGACTATTTCATTTCTAAACAAATTTACCCCTTAATACTACTTATGGTCAAGATACATGACCCTTTATCACACTTTTATAAGCCATAAGTGAAAGATGTGTGATGGTGGTACTTTTATGAGGTGGTGTAGTTAACATTAATCTAGTGGTGTTCTCTAAAACATTGAAGTTATTGTTATCAATTTCTATTGAGTATCACTTTTTGAATCTCTTATTGGGATTTTTCAAGGGTGGACCCCAATGATACTACCTCCCACCCAAGATAAAATAAATTGGATTTATAAGGAATGAACCTACTGGTTGTGGTAATTATTCCTCCCTTCTTTATCAACTATATCTCATCATTATCTTTAATATAAAATAAATCTAATGATCACTTTATAATAGCTATATTACCAATGGTGATGATTTACAACAACCATAATCCCCATCTGTTAAACCCTATCAGTCACATTTCCCATTACACACTATATAAACTCCACCATTCTTGTAATTTATCATTCCCTACTTTGTTTACAAAGGTTCCAAACATTCCTTGAAAATTTATATCATATTCCTAACACTTTATTTTCTTTTTACTATTTTTATTATAGGAGTGATCTTGATGGGAGAATTAACACATACAGATTTTACCCTTTGGAGTTTAATATTATTAGTTGTTTATATACCTTTACTTTTCCTAGATGTTATAGTCAATATTATTTCATGATTTTTAACAACATTTAAAATTATTTATATATGATTTTATTTTAAAACATAATAAAATATCCATTGTGAAACCTGAGTTCTTTTATTTGTAAAATAAAGAAAGTTTAGGTTGTTACATTCTACACTTTAATAAAATCTCACCCTAAAAATTTTGGTCCAATCTCAAAATTAATGGGGATATTTTACATAATTTATTTTCCATGATTCCATATTATTTCTTCAAATATGAGATTTCTCCATAAGACTTTAATGAGTTTGGTTATCATGTTCCTTAACACATGTTCCCTTTCATCATGAATCTATATTAATTCTGCTTCATAAGATATGTCATGTTACAATTATGCACCATTTTTTTCCAATAATATTTAATGGTTATGTAATATACTTTTTTAATAGGGACACATGGAAGATTTTTTGTACATTAAAAAGATTTGTAGGAACATTGAACTGACAAGAAATTATTCCAACATGCTCTATAATCTCAAATTTTCCAATGTACCTTGGACTTAGTTTCCCCTTATTTAAAAATCCCATGAATCATATTTTGAGTAATTCATAACTCTTGAATAGAAATTATAAATATTTCCATCTATTTTATGCATAACCCTTTTGTCGATTATGATCCACCTTTATAGTAATCAAGATAAAATGTATCTTCTCTATAGTTTGTTTCACAATGTCTAATCCCAACAGTTTTCCTTCTCCAACTTCATCCCAACATATTCGAGTCCTAAATTTTTTTTCATAGAGTGATTAATAAGTATCCATTTAAATATTCAATTGGAAACTATTTTTATAGGACAATTCAAAAGGTAAATGATTTTGGAACCAACACCATTGAAAATCAAGTGATCTATCTCTTAACATGTCTTCCAATGTTTAAATATTAATTTTTGAAAACCAATACATTTTAGGATGTTAAAATATTATTATTTTCAATTACATATTAATTTACTTTTGAATAATCCTCTATAACTTATGAGTAAATCTTGGATCATTGGTAATCCATTAGGAGTGGGATGGCTTCACACTCTTCTAGCTCTCGGTGCTCCCACTACCTTATCCTCCCCTCCAAGGGTTTTGAGGGTCTGCTCGATTTGAATGCCTGGACCATACTTTTCCCTCTCTTTCCTTTTTCTTCTTCCCTCTTGACTAATGCGTATTTCTTTTGTGGTCATAGTTTTCTACTCACTACCCCTCTTTTGGTCTTTCCCTGTGCATCAGACCCCCATTTTGGGTCTGTGTGTGCAAGTGCTTAAGACAGATTGGGTCGGCCCAGGTGATGGTGTCTGGGGCCTTTCTTCTCCCATACCATTTCTAGGATACCCATAGCATTTGAATCCACTCTATACGGGTTCAATTTGGGATCTGGGTCATCTTGGGATGATATTGTAGGAGGGATGGTAGTAGGCTTAGATTGGGTTATTTCCGCTACATGGATCATTCCCTATTTTGTGGAAGTGATTCAAGGTATGGTTTGGTGTTGTTGTTTGGTATCATTTATGTGTCTCAGTTATTAGTTATCTGTTTCAATGGAATGATGTGGTTTTTGGCTTGGTCCTATATTGAGGCCTCTATTTGACCATCCTTACTCTGACATCCTGGTCCGGCACTCCGTTACCTATCAGTCTGGTGTGTGGGTATTCATAGAGATTCTGGGAGGTGTGCATCGAGTGGTGGTGGGTCTCCGGGAGGGTGGATGTCCCACCATATATGGTTCATATGGTTCTTTTTTTTGTTATGATGTTATTTTTGTGGTTATGGTGGAGTTATTCAGCATTTTATTAAAGATAGCAGTGGTGATTAGTGGATGTCCTGGTTATGTGCCCCGATTCTTGGCTCTGATGATGATGGTTGACGACGACAAAGGTGGTTTAGTGAGGGTTATGGAGATGATTTTCAGAGTGGTCAGCATCATCGGGATGATGAAAATGGGTTATGATAATTACATCAGTGATTTTGATTGGATAAATATGGTGATGGTTGGTCGATGACGATATGATGGTGTGTCTTGGATAGGACAAGGAGATCTTCATGTTGGGTGTGTGTCATGAGGAAGATGCATGAATCATGGGTGGTTTTGACATTATATTTGAAATTTTAATTTTTTAGTTTTAATAAAGAAAATAGTGGTGGTAAATTATTTTCAATGAAGTTGGTTTTTGAATTTTGAATTTAGTATGTTGTATGTTGGTTGTCTATATAGGGTTTGTCCAGATGGTTTGTGGAGGTTTTTTTGTGGTTCTCACTTACCCAAAAGCAAATTTTTATAAAAACAAAAAAAAATTGTGGAAAAATATTGGATCGTTGTCAGAAATAATTAATAGTGGTACTTCATGAAGTCTCATAAATTCATGGATATATAGGTGAAAATTAATTAAAGAGAGGAATCCTATCATTTATCGATAAAATGAAATTACTCTCTTTAATTAATCAATTATTACCCATATGAAATTTATTCTTTTTTATGTCTTAGGAAGGCTAGTAACAAAGTCCATAGTGATGTTTTCCCACTTTCATATAGTTATGGGTAGTGGTTGGAACAATCCCTTGGGGTGTTTTTATTTCTCCTTCCCATATTGACATACCAAACATTTTGGAGTAGAATCATCAATATCCCTCTTCATGTTATTCCACCAATAATGATCTCTCAGATCTCTATAAATTTTGTTCTTTCTGGGATGTATAGATAATGATGAGTTGTAAGCTTCATCTATCAACTCTATTTTTAACTTTGGAATTTATGGGATATATATCCTTGTACCAAACCTAAACACTCTCTCTCGATCAACAATTAACTTAATAAAATTATCATATTTCATGTCATCTATCTTATTTTTTTAATGTAGGATCATATCTTTGAGATTACTTTATTTTCTCTAGTAATGATGGATGACAAATAATTTGAGATAATATTGATGATTATCATTCCATTATGACTTACATATCCATCATTAGTTATTCCTTTATCTATTGATCTCCTTCAATTCTCAACATTTCATGAACTCCGGGGTCTTTCCTACTTAAATAATCCATAACATGGTTTAATCTTCTATGGTGATAATGAATAGAAAAATCATAATAATTAAGAAGCTCAAAACATATCCTTTTTCTTATGTTCAGTTACTTTTGTGTAAATACATACTTTAGAATTTTGGTGGTCAGTGTATATATCACACTTTTCCTTATAAAGATAATGTCTCTAAATATCTTTAATGAAATTATAACTGTAGCTAAATAAAAATCATGGGTATGATAATTCTTCTCATGAGGCTTCAACTATTGGTATGCATAAGAAATCACCATTTCATTCTGTTTAAGTACACATTGATGAATACATCACTATAACCAAAAAAGTAATTCTTCATCAGTGGGTAATGTTACCACATGTTTACTAACCAACATCTTATTCAATTCATGGAAACTCTAGTAAAACACCTTTTTCTAGATAAACTTAACTCTATTTTGAGTTAACTTGGTTGGAGGATTATAAATCCATGAGTTTTCTTTCTAAAACCATATATAGTATCCCACTAGACCAATCAAACTGTGAATCTTAGTCCCTATTATTGCTTGAGGCTGATCTTATACTATAATTGTATTAATTGAATCAATTGAGATTCCTTCATTAGTTATAATGATTCCTGAGAATGATACATTTTATTACTATAAATCACATCTATTGAATTTAGGAAAAAAAATACTCTCTTTACTTATAGTTCATAATATGACCCTTTTATGATCCTTATGCTCCTCATGTGTTTTGGAATATATCATAACATCATCATTAAATACCAAAAAAAAATTATCAAGGTATTCCCTAAAAATTTAATTTATTAAAAAAATAAATATAAAAGGAGTATTAGTTAAGATAAAGGGGATAATAAAAATTCATAATATCTATATCTTGTTTGGAAATAAATCTCTGGGATAGATAATCACATCATGATTTTGTGTTCTATTCCTCCCTTATACCACTATGTTAAACAATTTTTTTAATGAAGACACTAATTCAATAATCAATTTCATATCCCATTTGATTTAATTATTTAATGTTAAATACTGATAAATGTTTTATTCTCACTTTTTTTATGTTTACATTGTAGGAGGAGGTTATTTGGAGAGTCCGTGATGAAGTTGAACCAAAATTGACTAAATTACAAGTAGCCCAAGAAAACATGTCAACATATATTAACATTTTAGAGAATATATCCATCCATTTAGATTAAAGTTTTGTGGGTAGATTGAAAGATTAGTGGAATAAAATTAATTATAAGTCACCCATTCCCAATTGATCCACATAGTGGCCCAACTGATGTGATATTTCTAGAGAATAAAAACTATTCAAATTCAGGAGTACAACTTGGTATTTTAACAATATCACCAATTTTAGTAGTAAAATGGATAAAAAAATTCATAGGGTGACATTCAATATCCAGTCAATAACTATTTTTTTTTAAAATTCTATATAAGGTATTTTACCCACATAAATAGAAACCAAAATTGGTATTGAAAAAATAGGGTGCCCAAATCCACCATCCACATTTCTTATAAAAGGGATCCTTGGGTTCCTCATTTGAAAGTTTGACCAGGGAGTGATACTATGCCATTTTTTTATCCAAATGAGTCTTCTTATTATCCTATATGTTTTGTATTTCCCTATCCTTATAGGGATATCTTGGATGAAGACTAATTTTCACTCTAGCCTACTCCTCCACTTGATGATGAGTGATCATTACGAGGGACCTATTCACATGTCAAGGGAGTTACATAAACCCTTTTAGGTATTTTGGGTTTGAAAACATTTCATTTAGTTTTATCTTACTTTGATTTATATTTAAAACCGTTTTTTGGTCTAAGTAAATGTAATTCTCTTTCTTTCTAACCAATTGATGTGATATTTTTCTTGTATGGATTGTGTTTTTCTGATTGTAAAATAGAAGAATAATTTTATTTACCATATATTTGAGATTTAGATTTTATTTGGATTCTATTATATGATGAATTAGGGATGGACCATGGCTATACAATTTTTAATTCATGGTTGGGTTATACTTTCTTTCATATCAAGGCTTATAGGGTAATCGGGATTCTACTTAACCACACAAAATACTTTATGAAAATCATATGGAATTTTTAGAATAATTAACTTGAAATGTTTTGTAGGAATATTTAAATTATCACCAACTTATATTTATCTCAAAACCCACTTTTTTAACTATTAATCTCTTTAATTAATTTTTTTACTTGGAATCATTTTTCACCCCCTCCATTTATAGTTTCCTTTTTAAAAAACATATTAAAAAATCTTACTTTAAACGTTCAAAATTCAATGAGTGATGAAATAGGGTCTTATATATGCTATAAATACTCTCTAAAACCAAATTAATTTTATGTATCATGACAACATGATCAATATTTTCCACCTTTTTCGAAGAACGATTTGGTTTTTAAGTGTGTGTTTTTTATAATGTATTTATATATTTAGTAAATATATGTATTTTTTATATTCTATTTTATATATCCTTTTACAATCTAAATTTTCATTAAATGTATATTCCATGAATTATACACTTTATTCTAGGAGAACTACCTCATTTTAAACCCAAAATAGATATGATTCCATTTCACCTACACCAAGAAACATAGAATGATTCTTTAAAGGATGACACACAACCTATAAAAAACCCTCTTCTAAATGATCATTATTCTAGAACTAAAATCAGAAATAAAATAAATTTTTATAACATGGAATAAAATAACTGCACATTAAAACAACTAACTTCACCTGATATTGTTATACAATTTGTATATATTCATTTAAAATATGAAGCACAAAATTTTGATCTAAAATCTAGTATAATTATTTTACTACCAAGATTTCAGGGACATACTGAAGAGGACCTACAAAAACACTTAAATAAATTCTATATTGTATTTTCATTATTAAATCCTATTAATTTGGATGAGTAATTTATAATACTTATAGTTATTTCAGTTTATTTATAGGAAACTAAAAAATACTGAATGTACTGTGTTAAATACCCAATTAGATAGTGGACATACATGAAATGAATTTTCCTTCAAAAATACTTCCCAGCCTCTCAAACTGCAACCATAAGAAAACATATCTTTAGAATAATAAAATCTCATGGGAAAAAACTTCATGAATACTGGGAATATTTTATAATACTTTGTAAAGTTATAAAAACCACTAAATATGTAATCAACATTTAATACAATATTTTTATAAAGGTTGAATACATACTGATCATAATAGGTTGGTGTTGTTTTAGGCAGTTCAATTATAGAAAAGAATCCAATAATTGAATGGAAATTCATTGATAACATGGTATATAATACTCAATAGTTTAGTTAAAGGTCTGATGTACCAATAATAGGTGTCTTTGAGTGTATGACTTCAAGAAGAATGTGGACACAAATTTTGAAAAGGTAAGTTCTATACTCTGACAATTTTCTCTTTACCAAGGAAAATCCCAACCTCCTCCTCTAATTCATTATGGAATCAATGCCTCTCACACCCACTACTCTTACAAATTACCTCAATTTATATAACCTTCAAATATTTGTGAGGAAATATTCCATATACAATCACAAAACCAACCAATTAGTTAAGAACACTACTATACATCCAACTATGAATGGAAATATATTAAAAAAATGTAGTCAAGGGTTTATTCCAACCAATCTTAAAAGTCATATAAGCACTCATGATAGGGTATTAAACCTCCCCCACTACACAAAAATCCATAACCCCCTTAAAGGACCTTATTATATCCCCCTAAAAAATCCAAGACTAGCTAAGGATACCTAATGAAACAAATCGATGTAAATAATATCCAATTCCAATAAACAAATCTTGATACCATACATGACATAAAAATCCAATTAGACCAACTCTCAAACTTGATGGGTGACATTAAAATTTAAGGGTTCAGTGGGATTTCTTACTAACTAATATTAAACCCTACAGATAAGGTAAATGTTATTTACATCACATTTTAGAGTATTACAAAACATAAAATCCAAATCAACATTCTATTAGGGCCATACACTACTGAGGAAACCACAATTCCAACAATCCATAACGATCTAAATGAGGAAAATAATTTCCCTAAGAGGATTCACACCCAAGAAAATGTAGTTCCAATTGATAAACCTTATATACCATAAATTCCTCTTACATTCCTCTAATGGGACACCCAACCAAGGAAACCAAAATAAACCAAACATGTTAAAGAAATATTATAAATATTCCAAAATTTGTAGGTTAAAATTCCCTTATATGATATAGTGAAGAAAATTATAAGATATACAATTTTCCTAAAGAATAATTGTACACATCAAATGAGACTTAGAGGTGATAAGAATGTGGGATTGGGGTGGAATTACTAGCATAGATCCAACCATCACTTCCCGCCAAATAAAATTATTGTGAAACTTTATTAATATGAAGAACCATTGTGAAGTATTTATTTTCCTTTTCTATGCTTGATTTGAGTGCCTCTGTAAATGTAAATACTCACTCAATTTTCTATTTATTATAGGTTGGGTAGATTAAATGTATAATGATATTCACTTGAATAGAAAACTAAAGTACTACACACCCGATTAGAGTTATATAGGTTGTTCTTATGTTGGGGAAAAACATATTTTTTTTCTATTGATATCTATGTGTTTAAAATGAAATATGATAGAATAAATAGACATTCCCCAATTATATTAGGGAGATAATTCTATAAAACAACCAAAAATTCCATACATGTATGAATATTGATGATTTCTTATATTTTGGGAGTTTTGAAACCATCAATTATTCTATAATGACCGTTGATATTGAATATCCTACTAAGGAGAGAAACAATGTGAAAATAGATGGTATACATGTAAATCTTACAAAAAAACATTAATTTCTCATGTCAAACTACCATCTATTGAATTAAAACCACTTGAAAACAAATTAATGTATTCATTCCTTAAGGGTGTCGACTAATTACTAATCATTATTGCCAATATCAACTCTACAGGTCTTAAAATAAAACTGATTGATATTTTGAGAGAGTATAAAAATCCAATTAGATGGACATTGGATGATATCCATGGTATTATCCCATCCATATGTACGTATATAATCCTAATTTAATATGAGTATAAACCAGTATACAATTCATAACATCGGCTACACCCCACCCTCACTGATGTTGTATAAAATGAGGTATGAAAAATATTAGTAGTTGGGATCATATATCCTATATCTGATAGTAAATGGGCCAGTAAAACAAAAATTCTACCTAGAAATACTAGTATTATGGTTATTTGTAATGATCATAATGAATTGGTTGCAACTATAGGAAAAAATACCTGGAGAGTGTGTATAGACTGCCATAAACTTAACCATTTCACTTGAAAGGACCATTTTCCATTACCATATATCAACCAAATATTAGAAATGTTGGAGGTTAAGTTTGATTACTATTTCATTGATGGATTATATGGATACCTCTAGATATATATAGTCCTTGAGGATCTAGAAAATATGTCAATTACATTCCAATATGGTATATTTTCATGTAGGAGGATACCAATCAACCTTGGTATTTCTTTGGGTACTTTATAGAATTGTAGGTTTAGTATTTTTTTGGATTTAATGTATCATTTTACCAAGGTATTTATAGAAAATTTCACTATGTATAGTTCCAAATTTTTTAAATATTTTCATAATCTACATCTTGTGATTCATTGATGTATTCAAAAAATATTGTTTTAAATTATGAAAAAAATAATTTTATGGTAAAACAGTGAACTATTTTTATTCATGTTGTTTGTAGGGAGGGTATAAATTTTTATATGTCAAAAAAGTATGTTATTTAGTCATTACGTTTCTCTGATGGTGTTTGATATGTGAATTCATTTTTTGTACATGCTAGATTTTATCATCGATTCATTAAATATTTTAGTAATATTCCACTCCTATTGTCCCATATTATTTTAAAAATATGTCGGTTTTTAATTAAAAATGTAAAATAGAATTGGAGTTATTATAGATGTTTCCCACTTCACTAATAATATTCTAACCATCAAGGTGGGATCTTCCCTTTAAAATCATGTGTGATTCCTCCAAATATGTTATTGAGGTTGTCCTTTTATAATGGTTAGATTGAACCAATCATATCATTACATATTCATATCTAAATATAGACCCAACATAAGTGAAATACACCACAACTGCAAAATAATTTACTACTATAGGGTTTTCTTTAAATTAATTACATTCATATCTCATTGGGTTTAAAGTAGTGGTGTATTCTGAACATGACACCATTAAATATTTACTGATAAATCCTAAAGTAAAACCATTCCATATTAGATGTATGGTCTAACTTGAAGAGTTTTATATTGAAATTTTTGACAAATAAGGAGTAGTAAATTTAGCTATCGACCATATTAGTCACATCCATATTGACCTTGAAATATACTCATTTAATAAATCTATAATTCTAGAAAACATCCTTAATGATCACTTGAACATTTTTCATGATACCATATGATGGTTTACTAACTTGGGGAATTTTTTCCCTTATAGGCACCTCTTAGATATGATAAACACCAAACAGATAAACATAAGAGAGATTTGTGGTATTAAAATTAGGATGAACCCTATTTTGGAAAATCTGAAATGGACAAGTAATATGATGATGTATACCTCACTATGAGTTTACATCAGTCCTCACATTCTGCCACTCATTTATATGGGGGTCATTTGGTCCCCAAAGAAATACTTGAAAAGTCAAACTTTGTTTTTTTGGAAAACATTATTACAAGATTCTAATCAATATTTTAAGGCATGGTCATGATTCTAATTTACTTGAAATGTGTCAAAGAGTAATGAGATTCCCCAACAACACATTCTCTTCTATGAGATATTTTATGTTTAGGTATTTGCTTCATGGGAACCTTTCCTAATTATTTTTGGATTTTTTTATATAATTATTGAAATTTATAATGTATAAAAATGGGTTGAGGTAATGAAAACACATATTTATGAATCTAAATTGTTTTTGAATTCATAATATCTGAAATTTTTAGCATGTTTAGTTTAATGCGGTTTATAATTTTTAATCATGGTTCTCATTTCTACAATCATGACATGAAATAATTCCTCCATAAGTATGTGTTTGATAAAAAATTATCCACTATATATCACCCCCAAACTAATAGAAAATTTAAGATTTCAAATTAAGAAGTTAATAAAATCATAGAAAACTTTTACAAGCCAATAAGAGACATAAGAGTATGCACATAGATGAAGAACTTTGGTTATACCATACAACTTTAAAATCCTCAATGGAATGTCACCTTACATAATCTTTTTTGGAAAAACATTTCACCACCTAATAAAGGTATATCACCATGTATATTATTATTTTAAGATATATAATATGATTCTTTCATATATAGGTGAAAATTAAAAATTAATTATTTAAGAGTTAGAAGAAATTAAAAGAGACTCATATGAGAAGTCTTGAATCTATAATGAGATAACTCAGGTAGACCATGACCACATCATCCTTAATCTCTAGTTCTAAACTGGGAAAAAGTTCCTCCTTTACAATTGAAGTATTAAGTTACAACTAGTTGAGGGTTTTTCTAATGTCTTGGACCATATATGGTAATTAATGTCTAAACTTTTGGGGTCGTGTAAGTGTAAAATGAAAACAAAGATCCAATATACATTCATTGTCAATGATTAGTGGGTGAATCACTTCCATGAAACCCTTCCAGAGTCCCCAGTGAAGGAAATTCATCTTTATGAATCAATTTTTTAGAAACAATCACCAAGTTTTATCCTTATTTCATGCCTTATCTTTAATTATATGGAGGAAACTACACACTCTAGGTGTGTCTGTGTGTGCGCGCGGGGGTGGGGTGGATACATTCCCGATTAAGTTATGAATTTTTTCAACCATCTTTTTTACCTTATTTATTTCTTGTTTCATTAAATTGTTTTATTTTTTTATTTATATTCTTCTTTTTTAATTATATTTTATACTAGAAAATTCATATTAAAAGTCTATGTAATCATGGAATTTATTGAAAATGCTTGTGTAATTTCCCATTTTCATATTGTTATAACATTTGTAGAAAATTTAGTTCACTTATGGAATGTGATTTTAAGAATATAATTAATACTAAAAAGTGATTTTATGTAAAATTTGTTATTTTCCAATGATATAAATGATTTTATATATACAAAACTTTTGATATATAGATAAACTCAGTGTGAGTGGTTTATGGGTTAATTATGTCATTTAATATCTCCATAGATCATTGCACGCAACTATTAAATTTTGATCCGTTATATATAATTTAATGTATATATAACTTATAATAAATGTTATATGGGTTTTTAAGATGTTTTTTATAATTTTTTTTTCTTATCTGATCAGTTTCATTAATGTACTAGATTTAACTATGATTGATTCCTAATGTTTTTGTTAAAAAAATTAACAAATATAAAATCAAAAAAGTAAAAAAAAAGTAAAAAAATAAAACACATATTATATGAAAAAACAAAAAATGTTTGACTTCTAGAATTTATTAAATGATTGGGTTTTGAAAATTCGATCGCAAAGGGTGTAGGGATAGTTTGGTAGAAATAATTAGGTAAACAAAAAACTATAAAATGACTTATATTTACTGAATCAAAAGTGGAGAGGTAAGAATGAAATAGTTTTCACTCACACATGTGTGGATTTATTAGTATCATTGAATCATGTATTCCTTTTATAATATGAATATAACACATCTCCTTGATTTTTTTTTGATATAATTTATGAGACATTCATTTCCATGCTCACAGAGATTGACCCTTTCATGTGGTTCTTTATTTGCTAAAAAATACTATTTTGAATTGAATTTCATTGAATGTTAAATCTTCATGAGAAATGGAATATGATAAATAATCATCTTATGAAATGTGACTTTTCCTAGGAGTGAAAATTTTTATGTGTGTGGGTGTGATCGCACTGTGATTCCTTATTCTATACCACCCTTATAAGACTGTGTTAAACCATTTTTTATATTAAAAATATAAATTTAATAATCATTTTTAAATAAAATTTGATTAAACTAGTTAATTATAAATACTTTTAAAAAGTTAAATTTCAATTTTTATGTTTAAATCGTTGGAGGAGGTTAATTAAAGATCTCGAGATGAATTTGAAGAAAAATGGATCAAAATGTTTAAAGTCAAAGAGCACATGTCCATTGATATTAAAATTTTGAAGAATCTGTACATCCATTTAGGATATAAGTTTTTTATGTTGATCCAGAAATTAGTGGGATAATATTATTTATTGGACACACAATCCTAATATGTCTATCTCGTGGGCCAAACAAATTGTTTTATCCATAAAACTGAGAGTGCTCAATGTCAAGAGTATTGCACGGTATTTGGAAAATGTAACACCCCATGATTTTATGAGATGGATTATTTTTAATTACATTGATATCTTGTGTTGTATGCTACACTGAGATTATATTTCAATATACGAAACACCATATTAGCTTGCAGTATAAGCAACATTATTCTTAGCTTGTGTTGCACATAATATCAAGTTCTTTTGATATAATTCATTTCACGCAACATTGAGTATAGATTTTGTTCAATGCATAAATGAAATAACTTCATATTATGTCATACACAACACCAAAGTAAGATTCCACTACATTCAACACTAACATGTCTTCTGTTACAGGCAAGAGCGGCCTTCCGTGATAGCTTGCGTTGTATGCGATACCGAGTTTCAATAAACAAAGATATATGACTAAAATATTATTATTTAATTAGATAAAAACTATATATTATGAATAGTAATAACTGAATTTGGAATTTTATAACATTATCATTAAACTAACACATTTTCTAGAACATTATACGGGAAAAATCAATTTTTTCAGATAAGAGAAGTATTTTTAAAAAATTACAGATTTACCAACTTTTGATGGAACACCCATTTTAAATCTATTTTTTGAAACTATTATAAGTTAAATTTGAAAAAATAAACTTCTTTTTTGGAATAGATACATAAAAATTTACATTTTTTGAATTTTTGGTATTTTTCTAATAAAATTAAAATTTTAATGAATAGTGAAAAAATACTGTATTTTAATTCAAAACTACCTTTTTATCTAATTTATTTATATAGTAATATTATCTTTTTAATTGTTTTTAAAGTGTAATTGTATTATTGTTTTACCTTTTAATCCAATTTCGGTCATTGGAAGTAATTTCACTTATAAATTGGACATAAACACATGTCAATCTTTTGATAGTGATTAGTTCTTAAAAACCCACTTTTTGGTTTTGACAACAAGAATTAATTTTAAATTAATTACTGCAACTTATGTGTTTTGAATTTGGAAAAATTGATTAAATATTTGGAATCATAAGGTTTAAATTGTGTAAATAGGTGCCTTTTATTTTTGGACATTAAGAAGAGTTACATCGGTAATTATTTTATTTATCATGGTTAAGGGGTAAATATGGTACATAAGGGTAAAAAAAAATATAATATTAATATTAAACTACCATAACACATTTCATAATCCTATTGGATGAGATATTTCCAACCATATTAATCCTTGAATAAATTTTGGGACCCCATGGATTCACTTGTATGTGAAAATGACATTTTATAAGAATTAATTTAAAGTAAAGATAATTATAACCTAAACATATATCTTTTACTAAATCTATTTTTGGGGTTTTATAACTGATATATATGTCTATAAATAGTCATTATAAATTTAAAAATATTTCCTACATCATGGTATTTTATTTATAATTTTTAGACATTAGATAAATATATTTATTTATGACATAATTATGATGTAGTGATTACCTCATTAATGAAAGATTCAAATAAATCTATTTATAAATATTAAAATAAATTTAATTTGAAAATTTTGATACCATTTATTAATTCTTTTGATGAATTTTACATATTAAAGATTATTTAATGCCTTTTTTTAAGGAACCTAGTTAAAATGATTTTTTAAAAAGTCAAGTATGAATAGTGTCCAAAATTAACATAATTCATAACTTAAAACATAAATAGTTTATTAAATGATATTAAATTTATAAAAACGTAAGATTATTCCAAATGGTTAGTATAAGTACAAATATGTCATAAATAACTTTTATTGGGTCGTTTTATATGATATGGTAATTACATTAACACACAATGTGTAAATGACAAGATATCCTAGTAAGATTAAAAAGGGTAAAATAATGTTTAAACCAAAAAGATATGAATAACAAAAAATATTCAAAACTTGTCTAAAAATCATTGGATGATAGGTATTTGAACTAAAATCTTCTTATATTTGAATTAATTTTTTTACCATTTTAAATTAAAATTGAATTTATAATAAATTAATATTTTGAGAGTTTCCTAAAGTTCCCCCTCCTCTATTATAAAATGTAACCTCCTCCCTCTCCTATTAAATCCATTTTTGGCCTTCAATATCCTTCAAACCCTAACCATTTCTCTTAAAAACTTCCCTAGTTACATTCTATAGATTCTGGTCTTCTCAAAAGACCAAATTTAGTGCCCTAAGAAAAATTTTAAAGGATGCACGTCGAGGAAGAGGTAATCTCTTCTACCGATTATTTAAAATTTCTTTCTTCTTATACCTCCTATTAATTAGTTTTTTCATTATAAGTAATAAAATTAGTATCTCTGATATTATTTTATGAAATTATAAATTAAAAAAAATCTATTTCACCTTCTATCCATCCTATGAAAAACAAAATAATCATGCGTGCGTACGTATGACTTACCGTCTCCACACAGTGGTGTAATATGTTTTTCACCACCACCTTAATTGGATGGTTATAATGGGGGGAATAATAACTATATATAAAATTATACTAATTCTTAGATATTAAACACCATCCACTTCAATACCATTCAAAAATTATGGGAACGATATCATCGCTCGTGCATACGTATGGCTTATTGTCTCCACGACGCAATCAGATTCATTATCTATATTAACCATTAAAGAATGATTATAAACTATATATAATAAATAAACATGAAATATATGAAATAATAATGTTACTAGATTTATTTATATATATTTCATTTACTTACTTCCATTTAATTCAATAAGAAAACAAAAACAGCGTTCATGCGTGTGTACGACCTACCGTCTCCATGAACGGTGTATTCCATTTCATTTATCTATCTATTATATATATATTTTTATTCAGAATATATATGATATATAAATCATGTTTTACATTTTTTTAATTAAATAAATCATGATATAAGTAATAATATCAAGAATAGGAAGTCTAAACACATATGATAAATAAAATGATTATTACCCAAAACATTGCTTTAACATGGAATTGACAAATGAACGGGTAATATAAAATCACAAGTAAATCATATATGATATCATAAATATTATCATGGTTTTGTTACAAGTTAATAATATGTTTAAACCCACTATACAGGAGTTTTGGACACATATGGAAGAAATCGGACCTAAGGTAAGGGATAATTTTGCAATCTCATTTTTATCTGAGATTGTTTATATGTATGTATTTATTGGATATTTATTTATCATCAATGTCCATGTTTTCTAGAATTTTCTTCATAAAATGTTTATTATTATTATATGTATGTTTAAACTCATTTTTATCCATTTTTTGAGTTTTACTACATGGTATGGAAGGAATCTTTCTTTTTTTAACACATGAGGTACTTTTTGACTTTCTATAAAAATTACAAGTAGAATGTCTTTTTTAACTTATACAACATGAATGGATTTTTATGGTTTCATAATGCCTTATTTATTTTAATATTCTTCTACACATTTTCAAGTGTATTTTCAACTAAATTATTTTCTTTTGAAATTACACGACATTTTGAGAAAAGAATTTTTTTAAAGAAGAAAGGATATTTTCCTTAGGAATTAAGCTTAAGTGTTTTATCAAAATTATTTTTCATTTAAGATGACATAGGGTTATCTTTCTATCCCTATTATTTTTATTTTATTGTGTTTATGATGGAATTATTTTTACGAAATCCATTACTTTTATATGTATTATTATGGAATGATGTTTAATAAAACTATTTTATTTCAGGGGTTATGCTATGATTAATGATTTATGTTTTTGTGGAACATGTAATAATGATTTCACTATGATATGGTTGTGACCTATATCTCCCTAAAATTCATTGGGTAAAGATTTATATCTCATGATATAGACATAACTGGAACGATTAGTAAATCTGATTCAGTAATACATGGATGCAACGACAAGTAAAACCGGTTCAGTAATGGAATTTTTCCACTTTGTTGGTATTGGAAACAATTCATTGGATACCATGGAAATCATATTATGTGATTATTAGTTTTCCAAAATTACATGTTTTATTTCAATGCTATTCTATCATGGTTAATGTTCCTTTATGATCTATGCCTTACATATGACCAAGATTTATTTCTTGACTCGATATTTTGATGTTTAAAATTTATGTTCATGTTTTTATGTTCAAATGTTTATGGTTTTTTTAAATTCTCTATGTTTACCCTTACTAAGAATTTGAGCTCACCCTTTTTATGTTTTCTTTTCCCAAGGATATAAAAATGGATTTTGGTAGGAAAACAAAATGGGAAGATCTTTATGGGAGATGTTTAAGATCTTTCACCATGATTTAAAGATTATGTTTCGAGTTTCCAAAGACACTAAACTAATACAGTCTTTGGGAATCTATTTGTGTCATTTATTAAGTATTCTAAAAAAGAAATGTGATTTCCATGTACACCAAGATTGGGTATTTACAGTTGGTATCAGAGTGAAGCTTTAGTCAACCTTTGGAAATTTGGATGTGAAAACTTTAGTGAGATCCCTAGAGATATTTTTAAGGTATGTCTAAAGATGTCCCTAAGGTTAAGTATAAGTATAGGTTACAATCATAGAATTATTATAATGATCATGAATAACCTAGGATTAAACCTAAGATTTTAGAGATTGAAATTAATCCCCATTGATTTTGTTGTTTTCCTATTATGATTTTTTTCCTCTCAAACTATTCCTTTTGGGTTTAGATAGTGGTCACAACCCGAAGGAACTGTGTTAATGATAAATTAAATCGACAATTCAATTATTTTACTCTTTAATGACCAAATATTATGTTATATGGAGAAAAAAATCTTATTTCTATACTTACACAAGCTATGAATCATTCTGTACTTCCAAATGAGCAGAGAAGGGAACAACATTTTATTGAGTCCTTTATGAGGCAACATCCACCTTCTTTCAGTGGATCTTTTGATCCACTTGTTTCTAAATAACGGATCAGTACCATTGAAAATATATTTTCCATCCTGCATTTTTCATAACATGAAAAATACATTTTGGTTGCTTACCATTTAGAAGGTGAAGCAGACTACTGATGGACTTTAATTAATAATACAAGGCACTAAGATGAAATTGAATCCATAGAATGGGATGAGTTCAAGAACTTATTTTTCAATAAGTACTTCTCTCGTATTATTCGAACAAAGATGGGAAAAGTATTTCTTGGAGATTAAAGAAAAGGATGATGAATATATTGGTACATTTGGGGTGAAATTTACAAGGATTTCAAGGTATGCTTCTGGATTTATCATCCAACCTAAAAGTAAAGTTGATTGATTCTTCAGTGGCTTAAAACCAATTCTTAGAAGGGAATTTTCTATAAGAGACTTCAGTAGCTATTAAGATATTGTGCATTGTTCTATCAAGGTATAACTGGAATTTGGTGTTACATATCCATCACATGGTTTTGACAAGAAACAAAAGATGGAGTTTAATGAAAAATCTCTAAACAATGGTGAAAAGAAGATGAATGCATCCTTATGCTCAAAGTGTGGAAAAAATCTTGGTGGAGATTTTATTAAAGGGGCTATAAAATGTTTTAAGTATGGAAAATATGGTCATCGATCAGCTGAGTGCCGAAGTAATGGGAATTTTTTTTCTAATGATGTTAATAGAGAAAAGACTACAGAGAACGTACCACCAACACTTCAATGCAACAAGTGAAAGAAAACGGGGCATTATGTTAACCAATGCCCTAATACAAGGGTTAATGATGATCGACGTTAACAACCAATTAAGGAAAAAGACAAAGGGAAGTCACATGTGATTACTATTGGTGATGTTGAGTACGAAAATGAAGTGGTGTAATGATTAAGTATTTATGTAATGGGATCCCAAAATAGTGTTATTGAATCTCATTTATAGTATTATGGAATATTGGAATATCTATGTATTGGTTTATTGTGGTTTTAAAAAATAAATGGTACTGGTAACCATGAAAAGTGATTAAAATATTTTTGGAAATCACGTGATATGCACATAATGAAGTGTTAATGAGTTAATGAGATTTTTTATGGTATTCATGAGCTTATGAATGATAAAAGGACAAAGTGATATCATGGTTTGAGTATATATAATTTTTGGTATTTTTTGGTGTGTGGAAAGAGTTAATTTTGATAGAATTCTAGTTTTCAATATGGTACTATGGTAATTCATATTATTATCATGTTTCAAGAGAATACATAATTAAGGTATTCACATGTTTGGAATGAGACAACCAAGAACTTCAAAATAAGATATGTGAGAAAAATGTTAAGTCAATTTAGTTCACCTCTTTATAAGGTTTTATATTTTTAATTTTTATAAGTATTGTAATGTTATAAATCTATAGATAGTATAAGTTATTTTTCCAAACATTATTCTCTATCACTATCCATTAGAACTTGATGGTTATATTTCTCTTGTATATCCATGTTTTCACTTTCCACCTATGTTCTCCTACGTGGAAACCCAATGATGAGTTAATTTGGGTTACCGTTATATTTCTAACATTCCTTTTTAAAATTATGTTTTATTAACCCTTTTTACGATGTGGGTTTCAATGAAAGAAACTTTAAAGTAGAAAACCATTTATAACATCGATTGATTTCGAGGGTGAAATTCATTTTAAGGGAGGTTGAATGTAACAACCAGATATTTTAGGAGATAGATTATTTTTAATTTATTTTATGTTTTGTGTTGTATTCTACACCAAGATTATCTTGTGTTATACACAACATCATATTATCTTTCAGTATATGCAGCACTATTCTAGGCTTTTGTTGCACATAATTTCAAATTCTATTGATCGAATTCATTTCACGAAAAACAGAGTATTGATTTTATTTCATGTATAAATGAACGAAGTTTGAATTATGTTATACACAACAACACATTGAGATTTCACTACATGCAACATTTACTTGGATTGCGTTACACTCAATAGAGACCTTCCTCGATAGTTTGCGTTGTACGTGATGCCGAGTTTCATTAAACAATGATATATTATTAAAATATTATTATTTAATGGGATATAAACAATCCGTTAAGAATATTATTAACCACATTATGAATTTTATAACTTTATCATTCTATATATACATTTTCTAGAACATGATATGAGAACAAAATAAATTCTTTCAGATAAAAGAAGTATTTTTAAAAAAATACAATTTTACCACCTTTTGATGACACACCGATTTTAATTCTAGTTTTTGAAAAACATTTAAGTTAAATTTTACAAAATAAACTTATTATTTGGAAAAGGGACTTAAAAATTTTCATTTATTTAATTTTTGTTATTTTTCTAATAAAATTAAAATTTTAATGATTAGTGAAAAAATTTTGCATTTTAATTCGAAACTTCCTTTTTATCTAATTTATTTATATAGTTAGATTATATTTTTAATTGGTTTTAATGTGTAATTGGATTATGTTTTTATCATTTAATCCAATTTTATCCATTTTAAGTAATTTCACTTTTAAATTGGATATAAAAACATGTCGATCTTTTGATAGTTATTACTTCTTAAAAACCTACTTTTTGGTTTTGATAATGGAAATTAATTTAAAATTAATTACTAAAACTTATGTGTTTTGAATATAAAAAAATAGATTCCATATTTGGAATCATAAGTTTCAAATTATGTAAATATTTACCTTTTATTTTTTAACATTATCAATAGTTGATTCAGTAATTATTTAATTTACCATCGTTAAAGGGTAAATCTGGTAAATAAGGGTAAAAAATAATATTATAATAATATTAAACTACCCTAACACATGTCTTAATCCTATTTTATGAGATATTTCAGACCATGATCATCCTTGTATTGATTTTGGGATCCTATGGATTCACTTGGATGTGAAAATGACATTTTATAAGAATTAATTTAAAGTAAAGATAATTTTAACCTAAACAAATATATTTTACTAAATCAATTTTTAGGGATATATAACTGATATCTATGTCTATAAATATTCATTATAAATATAAAAATATTTCCTATATCATGGTATTTTATTTATAATTTTTATACATTAGATAAATATATTTATTTATGACACGATTATGATATAGTGATTACCTCATTAATGAAAGATTCAAATAAATGAATTTATAAATATTAAAATAAATTTAATTTTAACATTTTGATTCCATCCAAAAAAAATTTTAATGAAATTTATATATATGTAATTTTTTAATTCCTTTGTTTCTAAGGAATCAGGTTGGTACGATTTTTTAAAAAGTTAAGAATGAATAGGGTGCAAAATTCATATAGTTCCTAACTTAAAACATAAATAGATTATTAAATGATATTAAATTAATAAAGGTCTAATATTAGTCAAAATGGTTATTATAAGTCCAACTATATCATAAATAACTTCTTTTTGGTTGTTTGACATGATATGCTATTTACATTAACCCACAATGTGTAAATAACATGGTATCATGATAAAATTAAAAAGTGTAAAATAAGGGTTAAAACAAAAAGATAAGGACAAAAAAACATTCAATACTTGTCTAAAAATTATTGGATGATGGGTATTTTAACTAAAATCATATTATATTTTAATTAATTTTGTTACTATTTTTAATCGAAATTTAATTTATAATTAATTAATATTTTGAGAGTTTCCTAAAGTGCCCCCTCTTATCTTATAAAAGGGAACCTCCTCCATCTCCTCTTCACTCCGTTTAGATATTTCAAGATCGGTCAAACCCTACCCATTTCTCTTATAAACTTCCATATTTACATTTTAGAGGTTTTGGTATTCTCAAAAGACCAACACTAGTTCCCTAAGAGGAAATTTAAAGGAGGCACATCAAGGAAGAGGTAATCTCTTCTACCGATTCTTTCAAATTTATTTTTTCTTATACTTTCTCTTAATTAGTTGTTTCATTACAAATTAATAACATCAGTATCACTAATATACTGATATGTTATTATAAATATGAAACAACACTATTTCACCTTCTATCCATCCTACAAAAAATGAAATCATCGCACGTGCATACGTATAGCATACCATCTTCACGCCGTGGTGTAATCTATTTTCCACCACCACCTTACATGGATGGGTATAATGTTTTAAATAATAACTATATATAAAATGATACTACTTATGAGATATTATAAACCATACACTTCAATACCATTCAATAATTACGGTAATGATATCATCGCTCGTACGTACGTACGACTTACCGTCTCCACGATGTGATGAGATTCATTCTCCATGTTAACCATTCAAGAATGATTAAAAATAATATACAAAAAATAATCATGAATAATATAAAATAATAATTCTACTATATTTAGGTATATATATGTCATTTACTAACTTTCATTCAATTCAATAAGGAAAGGAAAACAACATTCATGTGTACGTACGACTTACCGTCTCCATTAACGGTGTATTCCATTTAATTTATCTATCTATTATATATATATATATATTTATATACTGAATATATATGATATATAAATAATTTTTTACATTCTAGAATTAATTAAATCATTATCTAAGTAATAATATAAAGAATAAAAAGTCCAAACACGTATGATAAATAAAATGATTATAACCCAAAATGTTGCTTTAACATGGAATTGACAAATGAACGGGTAATATAAAGTCATAAGTAAATCATATATGATATCATAAATATTATAATGGTTTTGTTACAAGTTAATAATATTTTTGAACCCACTACACAATATTTTTGGACACATATAAAAGAAATTGGACCTAAGGGAAGAGATAATATTTTAATCTTATTTTTATCCAATATTGTTTATACGTAAGTATTTACAAGGGATATATTTATCATCCATGTTAATTTTTTCTAGAAATGTTTTCATAAAATGTTTAAAATTAATCTATGTATTTTTAAAATCATTTTTACCCATTTTTCAATTATACTACATGGTATGGAAGGAATATTTCTTTTGTTTACCATATGAGGTACTTTTTGACATTCTGGAAAAAGTACGAGTAGAATATCTTTTTTAACTTCTACGGTATGAATGGATTTTTACGGTTTCATAACACCTTATTTAATTTAATCTTACTCTACACATTTTCAAGTGTATTTTAAAATAAATTATTTTCTTTTAAAATTACACAACATTTTGATAAAATAAAATGTTTTTAAGGAAGAAAGGATATTTTCCTCAGGAATTAATCTCAAGTGTTTTATCAAAATTATTTTCCATATAAGATGACATAGGGTTATGTTTCTATCTCTTTTTATTTTATTGTGATTATTATGGAATTATTTTTATGAAATAATTTTTTTTATATGGATTATAATGGAATGATTTTTAAGAAACGAATTTTATTTTATGGTTTATACTATGATTAATGATTTAATTTTTTGTAGAACAAGTAAGATTTATATCACTATGAGATGGGTGGAAACTATATCTCTCTCCAATGCATTGGGTAAAGATTTATATCTCATGAGATAGACATGAATAGAATGGAAACTAAATCTATTTTAGTAATACATGGCTAAAATGACAAGTAAACCTTGTTCAGTAATGGACTTTGTCCACTCTTATGGTCTTGGCAACAATGCCCGGGCTACTATAGAAATCATATTATGTGATTATTAGTTTTCCACAATTACATGTTTTATTCTAATGCTATTCTATCATGGTTAATATTAATTTACGATCTATTCCTTACATACTACCAGGATTTATTTCATGCCTCAAGATTTTGATGTTTAAACATTATGTTCATGTTTTTATGTTCAAATGTTTGTGGTTTGTTTTATATTCTACATGTTTACCCTTACTGAGCATTTTAGATCACTCTTTTTATTTTTTATTTTCCCTATGATATAAATAGAGGTTTTAGGTAGGGAAAAAATGAAAGGATATTTATGGGAGATGTTGAATATCATTCACCATGATTAGAATGTTATGTTCTGTGTTTTTAAAGACACTAAAATAATATGGTCTTTGGGGATATGTTTGTGTCATGTATTCAGTATTCTGAAAAAGAAATACAATTTCCATGAACATCAATCTTGGGTGTTTATAGAAAATATCTCCCATTATATAAGTCCAATGGATGCTAAATTTTACAAGTTTACATTAAATAGGCTAAAAAATTGATTTTTTTTAATGTTAGGATATGTCATTTTACCCATAAAAATCAAAAATAAAATAGGTATTGCAAAAATAGTGTTCCCAAAACTACTTTCCATATTACCTATAAAAAGGAACCTTAGGTGCCTCATTTTTAAGTTCAATAAGATAGTGATACTCTACCATTTTGGTGACCAAAGGATAATTATAATAATCATATAAATTTTTTAGTTCCCTATCCTTATAGGGACATCAAGAATTAATATGGAGTTCTACTCAAGTCTCCTCCTTCTCTTGATGGCTAACTAAACAATGAGTGATCATTCAGAGAAATATACACACATGTCAATAGATTAATAAAACAATTAGTTTCAATTTTTTAGTGTATTTTTAGTTATAAAAGATATAATTAAGTTTTACTTTACTTATATTTCTATTTGAAATCTTTGTTTTGGTGCAAGTGAATAGAATCCTCCTTGTTTATAACCGATCGATATGATATTTTAAGTGTGACTTTTTTTCTTCTAATTAGAAGACATAAGAATAATTTTATTTCCCATATATTTGAGATTTAAATTTTATTTTCATACTATTATAAAATGTTTTAGGGATTTACATTGGATAAATTCTTTTTATGTCATGGTTTGGTTCTATTTTCATTAATATAAAGTCTTATAGGATAACCAATATTATTCTTAAATAAAACAGAAAAATTTTTCCAAACCTAAATGTAATTTTTAAACCAATGGTCTTGGAATGTTGTGTAGAAATCTTGAAATTATCAACTCCTAATATTTATCTCAAAAAAAAAATTTTATACAATTAAACTATATAATTAAATTATTTTATTTTGAAACATCATTCAAAACTCCCCGCTTCCATTTTCCTATTTTTTTTTGAAAATTCAATCTTTAAACCCTCAATGTTCATTGAGATATGAACTATATATTCTATATACTATAAATAATATATAAAATGAAATTAATTTGATGTACCATGACAATGTGATAAACATCATCTCTCTTTACAATAAGAAATCAACTTGGATTTATATCTAAGCTAATTCCTAACTCGATCATCCATTGGATCTAATGGTTTTTTTGATCCCCATGTGGTGGAAACTATTTCCTAGGAATCAAGAACACACTTGGAAATATTTTATCCCTTAATCCATAGTTAAATCAAAACGTTTTTTATTCTAAAAAATCTTGCATGACCCATCCATAAGTTGGAAATCCTTTCCAAAATCATATATACACAAATAAGTATCAAGATATAAAAATTTATAGTAAAATGAATCCCTACAATCTCTCTCCAAACTCCCTCACCCACATCTTATCTAAATAGCATTAATGCCTCCATAGTTATAATACATATCAACCAATAACCATAATTTAATGTGGTAAAGTCATACTTTCCTAGTGAAATAAATAAAAATAAATAAATTATCATAAATAACAAACCTATAAATCCCCATATCAATCGATGTTGCAAGATCAGTTAGAAGGTAAACCAAGAAGCTAAAACTAAAATCTAATATTGTAATGTGCATAAAAATACTCAGTATGACACCACCTGACTTACCACATTCCAAACACTTATTTAAATACCAAATTTCAATCTAGTTTTAATATAGATAACAAATTGGATTATTAAATACATTTTAAATAAAACCAAAGATCATTCCATTAATATTTTTTTCAAAACACCTCCTTCTTTATAGAGAGAAAATAATGGTGGAACCAAAAGAAATTTATAAACCAGGGTAACAACCTTTATAAAATAGTCATGGATCATATAGACTAAAATCATGATTTAAATTAAACCCATAAATCAAGATTTCTATTTAAAAATATTTGAAAACCAATAAAAGAGTATATTTATAATTTACCCCCAAACATAATTTTCTATCTTCTTTTCCTAAATAGTTAACAAAATTCTTTTTAAAAAAATAACACTTTTATTTTTTTAACAAAACATTATTTTAAAAGTATTTAATACATCAATTTAAAAAGAAATCCCAAATCATAAAATGGAAACATGTCATAATAGTCACCCAGGCATCATAACAATGCCCAAAGGAAAAAACGGAACTCGGTGCCAATAAACAATTAGTGGGAAGGGGGTGCAATAAAAAGAAAAAACTAAATCCCCTATGTCATTTGAAAATAGTATCTAACATCAAGTGAAATGTTCTATGTCTCTATTAATAAATACCTATACTAAAGACAATAAACCTAGGTTGGTATTACTGAACCTATCCACTTGCCCAGTTGTCCCATAAAATTGTATATAAATAAATTTCTTGGGATATGATTCATTTCCATAGGATATAAAAAGGTTTTTAGTGCATACAAACCCTACCCCTCTCAATGTAACTAATGTGGTGAAACTGGGAAACATTCCCTAGATATCCAATAAATAAAAACTGGGGATTTTTCACATATTTTTCCTTTACTATACCCAGTATTCCCATGATAAGTCAAATGGTGGTGAGAAATAAATGATAACATACAACAAGTATAAATAATTTAAAAGTAACTCAAAACTTACCTCCTACACCCTCATAATAATAATCACCCTTTTTCATTCATATAAAGGCATCAAAACACACACACAATAAATTTTAAACAACCCCTAAGGGGATATGATCCATAATAAACACAAAAATAATAGGGGCTCAATTGAGGGTCTCACAAACTTTTGAAAAACCACTTAAAGTCCCAAAAGGTCCTTCGAAACATAATTCTCAGAATTCTAAGCCATTTTACCCTTTTTTATAAAGCATTTTAATTAATATTTCAAATATCCTTCAAAACTAACAATTTTAACACATTGAAAACCATTTAAGGAGCCCTTAATCTCCAGGAATATCATAAAAATGACTTTGGAAACTGATTTAAAGAATCAAACCACTTTCTATAAAAACCAAAAAGGGTTTGAAACACCGCCCTTCTATTTATTTCATGACAAAATGAGGCCAAACCATTTTTAAATTTTATATTTTTATTCAACTAAATCCTAGAACTCTTTAACAATTGTTAAAATTTTAAGTGTCACTTAAAAATACAATTAAAACCTTTGATAAATCACTTTAAAAAAACAAAAAATATTTATAAATTTCAAATACTATTTTAAATATCATTTGGGAAATATTATAATTAGTTCAATAGTGTGGTTAATCCAAAACAAATTTAAACTAGCCTTTAAAAAATAAGAGAACAGTTTAATGTTTATAAAAACTAGGATAAAACCAAGTTTTCATCTTAGAATGTTAATAAACACATGAAATACTATTCTTTGAGAAATACAACAAAATTTAAAACCTAAGAAATCATAGGTTCAAAAATTAAAAAATAGGTCATGGGAGAACCTATATCAAATCAATGGAAGATGGTCTAAAGTTTTTAATAAGCATAGAATGGGACCCGAAATAGAGATCGCAAACCCTATCCATAATAAAACCATCAAAATCAGGTCATTCTGGGATCCCGATGAGGTGATCAGAGAATATAATACATAAATATTTCATCATTTTAGATGAATATTTTATACATAACATAATTATACGCAATAAAAAATTGTAAAGGTTTAATATATTTGGAGACTAGATACATAAATATAATATTTCATAAAATATCTTCAACATTTTTAATAATTTTCATCATATTGTTATCCTTATAGACATATCATACTAAGAACCTTCCATCAAAACATAGGGAAGTAAAAAATAGAAAATTTTGATCTCAATGCTTAGAAAATCTAAATATATGATATATCAATCATTGATCACACATGATCATAAGCGTATGGGAACATAATCATAAAATAAAGAAGTTATACACAATCAACTAAAAATCTTTAACCATTAGTCATAGAATAAGGATTTATCATAACACAAGAAAAAAAATTATAAAAGTGCATAATCATCAATAATAAATCATAATAAATGAGAGAAAATCATAAACATAGGAATGTGTAAAAATATAAGCTTATAACATTGTGAAAATTTATATAGTAATAGGTTCACTATTTAAGCTAGGGACATGAAGTTAGGTCCTCAGATAAACTTATAGAAATGAAACCAGGTCCACACATTAACTTATGGAAATGAAACAAGACCCATGCATTAACATATATCAATGAAACCAATTCCTTGCATGATGTTGTGAACATGAAATCATGTTCATGCATAATATAGTTATCTCATGAGTTTTCTATATTCATACAACTCATTGAAGGGATATATAATTCTTGGCCCACTAATCACATAACCTTAAATAATAAATGTGCCACAATATCATAATTTTTTTATTAATTGATCATATCATTACCCAATGAAGGGAATCAAGTTTTATTCCATCATTTAATCATAGTAGAACTATGAAAAACTATATATTTAATACACATTAATTAAATATTTATTATATAAAGGTACACATAATATGACCCCAAAAGATCATATAGACTAGTGTATTTGTGAAATTAGGTATGTGACATAATATTTTAAAACATAGGCACAAAATTATTATTTAAAAACTCTAAAACATATCCTAATATTCTTTGGATCTTTTAAAATTGCACGAGATAACCAAGGAAAATTCAAAAGAAAAGGGTGAGCTATAAATCCTATTAAAGGAATAATCAAAGAATAACATGAGTAGAGTATTACATGTGAGTCAATAGGTATATCAATAAGACATAAAAGGGTTGATACTCAAAATCATGAACATCAATTCATGATATGTGATGATAACCTGAATGAAACATATGAATGGGGATAGAAAATAAAACTTGACATCATCAACATAAGCCAAGGATAACTTCTAAGATATCATGACATAGTGTTATTAAGATAATATACCATTCACTATACATTGAATCTCATGAGATAAAAAACATTACACAATTAATTAGAGGGCTATATAATTCTAGGGTCACCCATCTCATTCATAACATGTACATGCATAAGTGTGCTACATAGACCTTTAAACATAAGTATGTATTTTTTCACTTTTAATCCCACAATAAATAAGTTTAGGTTCCATACATATATGTCCCTAATCAATGAATTATTAGTAAATCTAGGTGAATAACTTTGATTGGAAATGGGGATGCGTATTCACTATACAAAGATTTGGTATAGAAAAAGTGTAGGATAATTTTAGAAACACAATGAGGGTATATAAAGATTCATGGAAGTGTTAAATACGAGTGAAAGGGGGTCCCTCATCACTTGAAAATCATAAGAATAATAAAAGGGATATGTGAAAACATATCCCAACATGAAAAATTCAAAATCAATGGAATAATATAAATAAGGTTCTCAAGTCAATATGGGATTGAGAGAATCCCATACCTTGATATGGAACCTCTAAAATCATGGAAGGAGCTTCTTAAGAGATTTGGTAACCTTGTAAGTGATATTTAGAGTAAATGGTAGAGTAAATTGGTGTTACAAGAGTTTTTAGTGAAGAGGAATGACAAGTTGGGTGGGTTTATATAGAAAAAGAGATGAGAATTATTTATTAATCTATAAACATAGGTTTTGTACTCTATATGAGAAAGTGATAAAAACCAAAAACCTTACAATGGGTTTTTACCATGGTTTTAATTATTTTATAAGGTTAAGAACCAAACTCCTTTAAATAATTCCCCTCATGATGTGGAAGTGAGTCATGCTTATAAAGAATTGATTTTAAAATCATAAAATAAAATATAGGTTTTGGAGGATTTAGTAAAGGTTTATAAAATTAATTAAATGTTATAAAAATATATTTTTAAAGGGGGACAAATTTTTTGTTTTTTATACCCTTTATTTTGTTTATTACATCAATTTTAATATTTTATTATGTCATAATACATACCATAATTAATTTTTATCAAAAAACCCGACCATCACCAAAATTTTTGAAAATTTCACCATTGGATAAATTTGATGTGATAATTACAAAAAAAAATTATTTTATCCAAATTATTTTCTAAATTTTAAAATTTAAACTTTTAAATAAAAAATCATTATTTATTAAATTATACTGGTTTTTTTACAATAATAGTTTTCTTACAGTTATAAAAATAAAATTTAGATTCATTAAATTGTATTATCTTTTTATATTGGTAAATATTATTTAATAATAATATTTTATTAAAATATCATTTATTTTAAAAATTCTTTAATTCGTAAAAAACATGTCTTGTTTGAAACTATACATTTCCCTAAAAATACAATTTGTGTTTCATCACATCAAAATATAATTTTTATAAAAATTATCATTTATTAATTATAAAGAAATAATGAAAATGATAAATATAATCATTATTTTATTAAAAATAAAAATATTCAAATTCATACTGTTAGGATCTAGATAAATAACCCTTTATTACACTAGTGAAATCCCTAAGGGTAAGGTGTGTGAGGATACAATTTTTTTAGGTTGGTTTGGCATACATAGTTTGGGCCATGATCATAATAATCTTGAACTTATCCCATAAATAGTTTTAATTATTGTTCAGTTGTTGAATATTATCTTGGTGTTGGTATTAATAAAATACCAGTGATTCTATCTACCTTAGAATCTATAATAATTGGACTTCATAGAGAACATTCCTATTAGTTGAGGCTATCACTCATTTCATCTATGTCAATTATAATTTATCATAACCCTTAATATACTAATATTAATGGTAACTAAAAAACAATTGGATTATCAATGGTTGTGATTATTAATGGTCTTCTAAATATGATAGATTATATAATGGTCCCAAAAAAACCAAAGTAGTGTATGTATTTACTATAACTAAATTACTTGATAAGGAATTTATTCATTCAAAAAAGAATTTTCATTAATGAATGTTTGGATAATTACATTATTCCCCCTTTTAGAAATTTATTCTTGAAATTTTCATTTCATACAATAAAAAAGATGAGAATTCTTCTATTTCATCACATCTTCTAGTTCCCAGTTTCATCCTCATAATTGTGGTTTCGCCACAACACTTTGACCTGGTGATTTATCTTTTATTATAAAACATTGTGTCTATAATATAAGATCTTAACTATATTTTCCTAGTATAAAATACCATTCTATAATAGTAAAACCTATATATTTAGTATATGTGTGGGGTCTAGTATGTACTTCCTTAAGAGGGATACCTGGATTACATCATATATTTGAGATAGGTTGGGTGGGAGTTCTATTCGATAGGATACCACTCTAATGTGATCAGGGATCTCAAAGGGACTGATGTAGCTTAGGACTAAGTTTTAACTTCTTGTAAAACCTTATGAAATTCTTGTACAATGACATGTGAAGGAACATTTTTTCTTCGACCTCAAACTCTAGGCCCCATTGATGATTTTCTATATAGTTTTTTCTATAAAATTTGTTTCGATTTATTATGGTGTTGAATGGTTTAAACCTTTTTTATAATATCTTGGATAATATCAGGTCCCATAATCTTCTACTCTACAAATTCATCCCATCATGTTGGAGTTTGAAACCACTCCTATATAGAGCTTCATAATTTTCCATTTGAATGCTTGAATGGAAACTTTTATTATATGAGGACTCCACTAGGGAAATGTGTTGATCTCAATATCCTTATAAATCCATTAAACATGATCAAAACATATACTCTAGATTTTGAATGGTTCTACAAGACTGAACATCCGTCTGAGGGTGATAATAAACATTGAAGATCGATTTTATATCCAAATTTTATTTTATGCTTCTTTAAAATCTTGAGGTAAACCTCAAATTTTAATAAAATAAAATATAGAGTAGAACTCCAATAAATATTACTCTTACATTATTTATATATTAGAGAGTTTGTAAAGAGATAATTATTCTTTAATAATAATTAAATGTGTTGACTTTATAAGGCGATAGACTACCACCCAGATGATGTTATTACCTTTAGGTGTCTTGGGGAGTCCAAAAATTAAATCCATGGTTATGTTTCCCTATTTCCAAACAGTATGAGAAATTGATGTGTCATACCCTTATACTTTTACCATTATACCATGAATTATTGGCATAAAAAGCATTGAGATAAAAAATCCATAATCTTCATCTTCATGTTATCCCACTAGAAGTTTTTCTTAAAATCTTGATATATCTTAGTGCTTCCTAGATGAATAGAGAAGGATGATATATACACATCATACATAAGTTCCATATATATTTATGGTTTTTATGGGATAAATATCTCTATTATAAACCTTCAAACTCCGTATTTAGAAAAATTAAACTAAAAAATATTTTCTACCTTATTCTGTAGCAACTCATCATATTTCTAGGCATCCTTGACCCTCTCAAGAATAAATGGTTGATAAAATATTTTAGTAAGCTATGATGAAGATCCTTTTATTATTCCCATGTTCATCCTTTTTATGTCTAAGAATATTGAATCCATTTAAATCCTCATCATGGATAGGGTTGTGGGATGCTTTCTAATCAAAGCATATTCCACATTGTTTTCCTTCGCATGATGGTAATAAATTGAAAAATCATAATCATTGATCATCTATAACCACAATTATTGGAACATATTGATCTCATTTTGTTGTGAATATATACTTGAGGCTTTTATGATTTGTATATATATCACAGTTCTCCCCATGGAGATAATGTCACAAAATCTTCAATGTTAAGATCAATACATCAAATTCTAGATCATGATTTGGGTAGTTCTTCTCGTGAATCTTCAATTGGTGGGCGCATAGGCTATCACATTTTCATCTTTCATGTTTACACAGCCCATGAATTTTTTGGATGCATTACTGTGTAGGATCGAAATAGTGATTTAGATGCTCAATATACAAGAGGGGGGTGAATTGTATACTTTAAAAATTACTTTGGAACCTTTAAAGTTAGTTATGATTAACTATTTTTTCCTTAAGCAAAGGAAAGGGCTAAGTTTAACACAGTTAAACTTAAGAAAATTCACAACACCTCTAATACCAAGTGAGATCTTGGAAAGAGATTCCGAAAGTAGGTTCCAGAAATATGGTTCCGGAAATTGAAACTTAATAAAAGATTACAATATGAGATTCTACCTTAAAGCGTATAGAATCTAAATGAAACAAATTACAAGTAAGGAAGTATAATAAATATATACTTTCCTTACAATGCAATATGCAGCGGAATATAAACACGTAGTAGAACTACAAGTAACAAGATATAAGTATTTTAACCTAAAGAGAAGGGTATCCAACAACCTTGGATAAATTTCCCTTAATTTATACTTTCAAGCAAGTCTATCTTACCCACACCAGGGTAAGCCCTCGATACGAAGATCGGAGTCTCTGTCTTTCTATCCCCGCAATCCCTCAACTTCAAGGTAGTTGGCAACCTCTGTCTTCCTCAGCAAGGAATCCCTCGACCTTCAAGGTAGTCGGAAACCTCTATCTTCTTATCCCCGGAAGTTCTCGAATGTAATCACCAAAACTCGGAGTCGCACAAAGCTTTGAGAGTTAATAAGAGCCTCTCTCTCTAGAAATCACTTCAACATCATGTATGCACAAAACCAAGTTATTCATCTGTCTCGATCTCTTTCAAATGAGCTCCTATTTATAGGTAAGGTCGGCTCCTTCTCCAACGGTCATATTTTCCTTAAATATCGGAGGGACCTATACACGTGTCACTTAGACAACGGTTAGTTTATAACAAAATAGATGACATCGTTTTATAACAAAACAAGTGTATCAGAATGTACGACATCGTTTTAAAATCTAACTCAAAAGTTCGGAATAAAAAATTCAGAGTGAAGGTTTGGAGTGTAAGGAAAATAAGAAAGAGTAGATAGATTATAACAATGTAAGCAAGATGAAAGTTCGGAGTCTAACCAAAGATAATTTTCGGAGTCTAAATAAATTTGGAGTGTATAAATCAAAGATGACCATATTCTATTTAATAGGTGAATTCGGAATGAGAATTCGGAATGGGAATTCGTCATCAGAATTCGTAATGGGAATTCATCATCAGGATTCGTAATGAGAATTATTCATCAGAATTCGTAATGAGAATTCCTCATCAGAATTAGTAATGAGAATTCCTCATCTGAATTCATAATGATAATTCATTGTCGAACTTCATAAGGATTCTTATCCTGAATCTGGAGTAAAACTGTATCCGGAATTCGGAATGAAACTTTATCACAGTTCTCATTCTAGATTTCAGAGTGAAACTTTATCACAGTTCTTATCCAGAATTCGGATCCTAAAACAGAATACTTCATATTAAAGTTTCAAGCAATTCTTAGAAAGTAGAAATGAATCCGAATTTTTTACTTAGGAAAAATATGGATGAAAATATGATAAGGATAATTTTTATTATAAAAGCGATTTTCCTTATAAAAGCAACTTTTCTTATAAAAGCAATTTTCTTAAAGATAAGGTGTTTGTGATTTTCAAAACAAGAAGGAATGGAAAAGTCATAAGGAAAACCTTATTGACTCAACAATCTCCCCCTTTTTGTAAAGCACAAACATCCTTGAAAAAGAGATTCTAAGAAGAAAGAAAAACATTAAGGCTTATCTCCCTTTGCTTTAAGGATATTGATGAATACGACTAACTCCCCCTTAGGCTTTGAAACTCTAAGGATCGTATTCTAGATTTCCGGAGTTACATTTCATTATGAATAAGAAGGTCTTCTTTAATGAAAAACTCCCTCTTAGATAAGCTCTTATTAGAGTTCTTTTTCCTTAAGGATCTTTTCCTTCTCCCCCTTTGTGATTTTCAAAAAGAATTCGAGGGAATGGAAAATATAACAAAGTACCTGAAAAAATTAGTAGCAATAACAAAAGAAATGACAAGTACAATTTTCATTAAGTTTGAAATCTTGGCAACAAAGAAAATTAGATACAAAAAAAGATCGGATCTGTCTATTTTGGATCTTTTTCCTTCGCCATGAGACTCTTAAGAATAGTCTTTATTTTCTTCAAGTCTTTATGGTCTTCTTCGGCTTGCTTCCCTAAGACCACTATTCTTGCAGATTGAGCTTCAATCTTTTCTTCCTGAGCTTGAAGCTTTTCTTCCTGAGATTTGATCTTTTCTTCTTGAGCCTTCAATTTCTCTTGAAACTCAATCCGTTGATCCCTTTCAAACTTCCAGTTTTGAGAAACAGAATTCAGCTTCCCATTCAGATCTCTGACTTCTTGAATCCGGAAGTTCTCTTTATCTGTCAGCTTTTCTTCAAAGGAAGAAGTCAGCTCATTTAACTTCCTGTCCTCTGTCTCAAAGGCATCCTTGAAATTGTCTTGGAATTCGTCAAAGAGTCTCATCTCTTCTACAGTCTTCCTCGACCAGTTTGTCATCCTCTTGTAAGATTTTCTATGGGCTTCATAGCCAACAAAAAACGTTTTGAACTGAGCCTCAATCTCAATGCACTTGTCCATAACCATAGATACGGAGTCTGTTTTCTAATTCAAAGAATGTTGGAGTATCTGGCATCTTTAATCAATGCTTGATAAGGTCGGAATAGAACCTACCATCTTCTTTAAAGATTGAACAACAAAGTCATGCCCCAACAAAGATGACTCCGAATCTGAGACTCTTCTTGGAGAATTTTCTTCTTCATCTTGATCAAGCTTTCTCTTTGAAGAACTACCAACTTCCTTTCTCTTCAACACTACTGAACTCGGAGTATCAGCAAGAATTTTCTTTCCCTTGTCTTTTTTCGGAATAGAATCCTGTTCCGGAGTTCTCTTCTCACTATCAAAAACTTGTACAACAATGTCTTCCTCATTAGAAACTTCCTGAGCACTAACTTCTACGTTTTCCATCTGAGCAATATCATGTAGAATTTTTTCTTCCTCTCCATGATAAGCTACTTCTTATTCTCCTTTCTCTTCTTCCATTGCTGGAATGACTAGCTTCGAAGATTCAGCTTTTGAAGTTCTGAGCGATAAGTGTTCCGAAGGTGTCCCCTTATAATCATCTACTTGTTTCAACACATCTCTGGTTTTACCACTTCCTTCAGCAACATCTTCTTCTTCTTCCACTTGCTCAACTTGCTCAACAGGCTTAGCTACTTCCTCTTCTGGAGCAACAAACTCTCTTCCTGGAGTCTCAGGTAGAGATTCCAATGAAAATTATCTTGGAACATGAATGTTCGTAGAAACCATTTCATTGAACTTCAACAAAGCCTGAGCTACCTCAGCCTCAGACATCTTCTTCTTAATCTTCTTTTCTTTCGCTTGTTTTTCTAGCTCATCCGCAGTTTTCTCCTTCAAGGCCTTAGCCTCTGCAGGGTCCAAGCCAAACTAAGGCTCCCCTTGCACTCTCTTCTCTTTCATTTCCCTCCATTTATCAATTACCTCATCTGGGTAAGCTTTCTTCTTCTTTGGTTTTGGAGGTGCAGAATGAACTTCCTTAGACTTGGGATTCTCTGATTCTACTTCCACTTCTTTCAACTTTCTCTTCCTTACTGTCTTAGAGGATTCCGGATGAGCAACTTTCGGAACTGCTTCTCCTTGAGTAGGTAGATCAATAAACTGTCCAGACTACTTGTCCAAGGCTACATCCATTCTTTTGAGTGTACCATCACTCACCAGCATAATCTTGCAAACTCTTGGCTTAGATTTGCAAGCCTCCTTGATAGACTCAAGGCACCGAACTATTAACTTGGAGAGGATTGTTGGATACATTATAATCTGAGCTCTTAGATTCCCTTTCTTCAAATTCTCAAGAGTGATAAGAATGTGCTTCATCAGGTTGAACTTCCTCAGATTTATCAGAAAATCTAGGATGTAGATCTCACTCTTCTTTAAGCTATCTTTGTCACCTTTCCTCGGTACGATAAGACCCTGTACCCATAACTCTAGAATCCGAAAATTTGTAGATAAACTAGCAATATTCGGAGCCTTGTCATCAGCCAGTCCGAGAGTTTCTAAAGCTTTTTTCTTGTCGAAGCTACCCTTAGAATCCGGAAACACATGTGAAATAAACTCAGCTTCACCTTCATTATTCAGCCCTACCAAGCTGGCTGCCTTGGCATATGAAAGTTTATAAGTCTTACCATAAGACTTAAAAGAAAACTTGTCCATTCCATCTTCCTGAAGAACAGAAATTGTCTCATAGAATTCGATAAGCAAATCCGAATACACTTCATCTTGGTTCCCGGGTTTTGACACCGCAACATCTCCCCAACCATTAAGATTGATATTCTTGGAAATAAGAGAGTCGTACTTGTCGAAGAAATTCGGATGGATCAGCCTCTCTCTATAAACTAACCATTGTGAAATCGGTTTGGAGGATGACATTTCTTGAGAAGCTACTTCCACAGACATTCAGATCTGAAGACCTCTGAGAAGTTCGGAATGGAGAAAGCTGAAGTTCAGAACGGCCTTAAAATAGAGAGGCAGAGCTTCGGGACGCGAGATCTTGAAAACCAATGTGGGAAAACTATTTGGGGTCCCCTTTATATAGGCAATGAGATGACAATTCATCTTCTACGGTTGATCAAACAATTGTGACAATCTGAGATCAGATCTGACAGTCAAAAACCAATTCTCAAGAAAACTTGAATCTGGTCTTTTGAGGTTTTTATTAAAACAAAGAATTAAGAAAACTATAATCCGAAAACAAAATATAAGAAAATTCCAGCAAGAAAAGTATGAATACGAAAACTTATGTAAGGAAATCATACCTTTCAGATTGTCTTAGAAAGATTATTCGTAATGGGTAATATAAAAATGACTACGAAAAAAGAACTTTATTATGAAAAGACAAAATTCAGAAAACTCACTACGAAAAACAGACTCAGTAGGGAAAACTCAGTATGAAAATTTCATTACAAAATATAAAAACAAAAAACTCGTAAATAAATATCCGTTACAAAAATCCTATTATGAATATACCAGTACGAAATTTTCCATTCCGGATGTTTTCAATACGAACACTTCCATTCCAGAATTATTCTGTACGAAAATGTCCATTCTGGAAAATTTTAGTTCCAGAAATTCCATTCCGGAATTTTAGTTCCGAAAAGTTTGAAAACAAATTTTGAAAAACTTTGTTAATCTAACAATCAAATGTACTCCCACTATGAAAAGAATTTTATTTCTGCAAGGAGAATTTTTCAACAGAGAGTTAATTAAGAAGTATTACCTTACGGTTATCATTCCTAACTTCTGTTTAATATATTCAAATCTATCAGAAGGAAAAGATTTTGTGAAAATATCAGCAAGTTGATCTTGTGTTCCGATAAACTGAAGAATAATATCTCCTTTAAGTGTGTGATCCTTATGAAAGTGATGCCTAATATCTATGTGTTTTGCACAAGAGTGATGTGTAGGGTTCTTACTGAGGGCAATGGCACTTGTGTTATCACACAAAATTTGAGTTTTAGTAAAACTCAAGCCATAGTCTGTGAGTGTATGTTGCATCCATAACACTTGAGCACAACAACTTCCAGCTGCTATATATTCAGCTTCAACAGTGGAGAGTGCTACAGAATGTTGCTTCTTGTAGGACCAAGAAACTAATGAATCTCCTAAGAAATGACAACTTATGGATGTACTCTTTCTATCTATTCTACATCCACCAATGTCAGCATCAGAAAAGCTTTTTAGAACAAAATAATTTCCAGAAGTATAAAATAATCCAAGATCCATGGTTCCCTTAAGGTAGCAAAAAATTATTTTTACCGCCTTTAAGTGAGATTCCTTAGGATTGGATTGATATCTTACACATAAGCATACTGAGAACATTAAGTCTGGTCGACTAGCTGTTAAGTAAAGTAAACTTCCTATCATACCTCTAAAAGTTGTTTGATCTACTGGTTTCCCAGCTTCATTAAGATCTAAAGAGTTTGAGGTACCAATGGGAGTACTTATACTCTTAGTGTTGTCATAACCATACTTTTTAAGAAGATCTTTAATATACTTATGTTGAGATATGTAGGTTCCTTCTGGTTTTTGACAAATTTTAAAACCAAGGAAAAATGTTAACTCACCCATCATACTCATTTCAAACTCATATTTCATTAGACTTGCAAAAGAGACGGTCAAAGATTGCTGAGTTGAACCAAATATGATGTCATCAACATAAATTTGAACAATCAAAACATTTTTCTTATTTTTCTTTATAAAAAGAGTTGGATCTGCATTTCCCTTAACATAGTTATTTTGGAGAAAAAATCCAGTGAGTCTATCATACCATGCTCATGGGGCTTGTTTAAGGCCATACAAAGCTTTGATAAGTCTAAAAACATGATCAGGATGTTTTGTATCTTCAAATCAACGAGGTTGTTCAAAAAAAAACTTCCACTTGAACATAACCGTTAAGAAAATCACATTTCACATCCATTTGAAAAAGTTTAAAATTAAAGAATGCTGCAAAATCAAGTAGAATACGGATAGATTCAAGTCTGGATACTAGAGCATAGGTTTCTTCAAAGTCTATTCCCTCTTGCTGATTATAGCCTTTAGCAACAAGTCTAGCTTTATTTCTTACTATGAATCCATTTTCATCACACTTATTTTTAAACCCATTTTACTCCAATAACAGAAGTTTCCTTAGGTCTTTCAACCAGGGTCCAGACTTTATTCCTTTCGAATTCATTTAGTTCATCTTGCATGGCTTTGATCCAATCATCATCACCTAAAGCTTCATCAGTGCTTTTAGGTTCTAATTGGGAAAGAAATTCTAGATGTTCTACTTCATTTCTTAAGAAACTTCTAGTCCTTATAGGTTGGTTTACATCACCAATGAAACTATCACTGGGATGATTCTTAAGAAAAACCTGATTTGGATTTTGTAAAACCTGTTCATCAACATAGGGTAGAAAGTCTTCTGGGGTAAATGTTTTAGAAGTATCTTCTTGAACAATTTCCTTATCAGAAGGTTCTTCTATCGAAGGTTGATAATCAGTTTTTGAAAACACATCTGAGGATGTAGGCTGAGGTGTTTTAAAAACAAAAGGATCTGACTCATCAAATTTTACATGTACTGTTTCTTCAATAGTACAAGTGTTTTTATTAAAAACTCTATAAGCCTTAGATGTTGTGGAATAACCTAAGAAAATCCCTTCATCAGATTTTGGTGTGAATTTATGTAAGTTATCTTTAGTATTCAAAATGAATACTTTGCAACCAATAACCTCAAAGTATGATAGTCTTGGTTTTCTACCATTCCATAACTCATATGGAGTTTTATTAAGAAAAGGTCTAATCAAAACTTGATTTATAGTATAACAAGCAGTACCTACAGCTTCAGCCCAGAAATGTCTAGCAATAGAGTATTCACTCAACATGGTTCGAGTTATTTCTTGAAGAATTCTATTTCTTCTTTCAACTGCACCATTCTGTTGACGAGTTCTAGGTGCTGAAAAATTGTGAGTAATACCTTTTCTACTACAAAAAGTTTCAAAATCAGAATTTTGAAATTCTCCTCCATGATCACTATGAATAGTTTTCAATGGAAGGTTTTTCTCATTTTTAACTTGATCTCTAAAACTTTTGAAATATGAAAAAGCTTCAGACTTCTTTGTTAGAAAATAGACCCAAGTAAATCTAGTGTAATCATCAACTAGAACAAACACATAGTACTTGCCTCCAATACTTTCAGTTTGTGTTGGACCAAAAAGATCCATGTGAACTAACTGTAATGCATCAGTTGTTGAGACTTCACCGATTGATTTAAAACTAGATTTATGTTTCTTTCCATATTGACAAGGATCACAAACTTTAGAAAAATCAAATCTAAGCTCCAGTAGATCCTTAACTAGTTTCTTCTTAGAGATTTTACATAAGTTTCTAAGGTTACAGTGACCTAGTCTTCTATGCCATAACCAGGAATGATCTTCCATTGCACTTAGGAAAGGTAAATCTTGACTCCTAAGGTCTTCTAGGTTCAACGTGTAAACATTCTCTTGCCTATCAGCTGAGAGAATAAATTCTTCCTTGGAATTGTGAACTAAGCACTTATCATTCCTAAAATTCACAAGGTAACCTTCATCACATAACTGACTTATTCTAATGAGGTTGTGCTTAATACCCTTAACAAAAATAACATTCAAAATCAAAGTTTTACCAAGAAGAACAATATTACCAATACCAACAATCTCACCCTTAGCATTATCTCCGAAAGTTACATTTCCTCATTTTGTTTTGATAATCTTTTCAAAATAGCTTTTGTTACCAGTCATGTGCCGGGAACATCCACTATCCATGTACCATGTATTGTTGCTGGTACTCTCTTTATTTTCCTGAAATCAAGAATAAAATTAGACTTTCGGAATCCAAACTTGTTTGGATCCGAGATTTTCAGATAATAAAATTTTAGGAACCCACATCTTCTTAGAAAAGTAAGCTTTGTGAAATCCTAAAGATTGGGTTTTGTTTAAGGAACAATTCTTTTCCCAGTGACCACCACATTGACACTTAGTACAAAAGGGGGCACTTTGAGGAACAAAATAATTGTTAGTAAAAACTGGTTTTTCATGGGTATAACCAAATCCAGATTTATTTCTTAAAGGTCATATTTGGGAATATATTTTATCAAAATTTTCCTTACCATGGGTAAAGTTTGATAAACACTTATTTAAGGAAAAAATTTTGGACTTGAGTTTTACAACCAAGTTTTTATCCTCAAAATCAATAGTTTTAGAACTAGAGCTAGGCTCGAAAACATTTTTCTTAGAAACTACTTTTTCTAACTCTTTAGAAAGTTTGTTCTTCTCAGAACTTACTTCCTCAAGATTTTTTGAAATACTTTCAAAATCACAATTTTTCTTATCAAGATCTTTAGATAGATCTGATATCTCTTTTGTAAGAATATAATTCCTAGAGTTTTCCTTATCTAGTTTCTTATTGAGTTTGGAATTCTCAATTTCAAGAAGTTCAGAAAACCTAGAGACTTCTTCATAAGTAGGTAAAGTATTTTCTTCATCAGAAGAAGATTCTTCATTAGAAGAGTTATAATACTTACTATCATTAGAATTTAAAGAAACATTGGTCAATGATTCATCATTTCATACCTTAGCCATAAGAAAATGATTATCAATAGGTAATCTGGCTATAAGACCAAGATTCTTCTGTCCTGAAGATTCATAATCAGAAGATTCATCTGAATAGTCACCACCACTGGAACTCTAGGTGTCATTAGCTTTCAGAATTTTCTTAGATTTTTCTTTATAATACTTCTTTCTGTTCCTGTCTGAATGTCTTTCTTTCCTTTCTTTCTTTTTGAGAATAGGGAAATCTGGTCTTATATGTCCAGCTCTCTTGCATTTATAACAAGTAACTTCTCCATCTTTCTTATCTTTCCTTTCCTTTTTCTTATACTTGGATTGGAAATTTCTCTGGCCAGCTATCTTGTTCATCCTTCGAGCAAGATTTGCTAATTCATTTTCAGAGACATCACTCTCACTAGATTCGGATTGGAAAATAAATTTCTTAGACTTGGATCTGGTTACTCCCTCAGGAGTCTTAGCTTTCATCTGATTTGAAGTTTTTGTAAAAGCAACAGTACCATTTCCATTCTTCTTTTTGATATTGTCAGCATCTCTCTTCATTCTGGTTTCATGTTGTAGAATATTTCCAAATAATTCATCAAGAGTAATTTGAGTGACCTTCCTGTTTTCATCTATAGCAGTTCTTTTGGATTCCCACTAATTGGGCATAATATCAATTATTTTATCCACAAGATCTTCATCATCTAAACCTTTCTCTCCCATAGACTGTAAGCTGTTAACAATGGTCATAAATCTCTGTTGAACTTTACAGATTGATTCACCATAAGGAATGTTGAAGCCATGATATTCATCTCTAAGCATATCTCTTCTAGTATCAATCACTTTAGAAGTTCCAAAGTGTGTAACCTCTAACTTCTTCCAGATACAATTTGCTGCTTCACAAGAAGAAATTTGGCTATATATATTTCTATTCATTGAACACAGTAAAGTATTGCGTACCTTATAATTGAGTTGATATTCTTGCTTTTCCTGGTTAGTGAAAGTTCTAACTTCCTTTTCGGGAATTTTATAATCACCAGTAACTATAACGAAGTTGTCCACTCCAGTATTGATAACGAAAGACTTCATTCGATCTCTCCAATATTCATAGTCATTACCATCAAAGATTGTTGGTCTTGTAGGATTTAGATTATCAATTGAACCGACATTAATTACTGCCATACTTCAACAAACTTTGGCACACAAATTTGTTAGTAGAAAAAGTTCATAATAACAATGTTCGGAATGAGAAAGTTCGGAATGGAAAAGTTCAGAATGGGAAAATGAGCAAGAAAAACTTATTCGTGAGTATAATTATTTCAGAGACCTCCTCTGATACCAATTGTAGGATCAAAATAGTGATGTAGATGCTTAATATACAAGAGGGGGGGTGAATTGTGTACTTTAAAAATTCCTTTGGAACATTTAAATTTAGTTATGATTAACTATGTTTTCCTTAATCAAAGGAAAGGGATAAGTTTAACAAAGTTTAACTTAAGCAAATTCACAACACCTCTAATACCAAATGAAATCTTGGAAAGAGATTCCGAAAGTAGGTTCCGGAAATATGGTTCCAGAAATTGAAACTTAATAAAAGATTACAATATGAGATTCTACCTTAAAGCGTATATAATATAAATAAAACAGAGTACAAGTAAGGAAGTATAAGAAAGTTATACTTTCCTTACAATTCAATATGCAGTGGAATATAAACACGTAGTAGAACTACAAGTAACAAGATATAAGTCTTTTAACCCAAAGAGAAGGGTATCCAACAACCTTGGATAAAGGTCCCTTGATTTATACTTTCAAGCAAGTTTGTCTTACCCACACCAGGGTAAGCCCTCGATACGAAGATCGGAGTCTCTGTCTTGCTATCCCCGCAAGCCCTCAACTTCAAGGTAGTTGGCAACCTCTGTCTTCCTCAGCAAGGAAGCCCTCGAACTTCAAGGTAGTCGGCAACCTCTATCTTCCTATCCCCGGAAGTCCTCGAACGTAATCACCAACATTCAGAGTCGCACAAAGCTTTGAGAGTTAATAAGAGCCTCTCTCTCTAGAAATCAATTCAACAGCATGTATGCACAAAACCAAGTTATTCATATGTCTCGAGCTCTTTCAAATGAGCTCCTATTTATAGGTAAGGTCAGCTCCTTCTCCAACGGTCATATTTTCCTTAAAGATAGGAGGGACCTATACACGTGTCACTTAGACAACGGTTATTTTATAAAAAAATAGACGACATCATTTTATAAAAAAAACAAGTGTAGCAGAATGTATGACATCGTTTTAAAATCTAACTCAAAAGTTCAGAATGAAAAATTCGGAGTGAAGGTTCGGAGTGTAAGGAAAATAATAAGGAGTAGATAGATTATAACAACGTAAGCAATATGAAAGTTTGGAGTCTAACCAAAGATAATTTTCGGAGTCTAAATAAATTTGGAGTGTATAAAACAAATATAATCAGATTCTTTTTAATAGGTGAATTTGGAATGAGAATTCGGAATGGGAATTCGTCATCAGAATTCGTAATGAGAATTCATCATCAGGATTCGTAATGAGAATTCTTCATCAGAATTCGTAATGAGAATTCCTCATCAGAATTCGTAATGAGAATTCCTCATATAAATTCGTAATGAGAATTCATTGTCAAACTTCATAAGGATTTGTATCCTGAATCTGGAGTAAAACTGTATCCGGAATTCGGAATGAAACTTTATCACAGTTCTCATTCTGTATTTCGGAGTGAGACTTTATCGCAGTTCTTATCCAGAATTCGGATCCTAAAACAGAATACTTCATATCAAAGTTTCAAGCAATTCCGAGAAAGTAGAAATGAATCTGAATTTTATACTTAAGAAAAATATGGATGAAAATATGATAAAGATAATTTTTCTTATAAAAGAGATTTTCCTTATAAAAGCAACTTTTCTTATAAAAGCAATTTTCTTAAAGATAAGGTGTTTGTGATTTTCAAAACAAGAAGGAATGGAAAAGTCATAAGGAAAACCTTATTGACTCAACATATTGTTGATCACAAATCCTTCCCCACTGGTTGGAAATGTGAGAATAGGTGTAGTGATTGTCCTTTTATTAAACTCTTTAAATTTTTCTTCGCATTCATCAGTCTAAAAAAAATTGAGTCCCTTTTGAGTAATCTAGGTTGGTGGGAGTGAAAATTATGATATATTTCTCAAACATTGATGACAATACATAGATAATGATTGGAAAATGTGTATTTCTCTAAAAAATGTTGGTCTAGGACATCATTAGATTACCTATACTTTTTATATACTCATATATTCCCCTTTTTTGGTGATAACATGCCCCAATAAGGTTACTTTTTACAATCAAAACATATATTTACTATAATTTACATATAAATTTTCCTCCCACAAGGTCTTCATTATAGTATTTAAATACTCCTCATGTTCCTTATTTCATTTAGATTAAATAAGAATATTATCTATGAAGAATACAAAATGTTCATCTAGACAATTCCTAAATACTATATTTATTAAGTCCATGAAGATTACTAGAGAATTTTTGAGTCCAAATGGAATCATTTTGAGCTTGTAGTTCCCATACCTTTTATGAAAATTATTTTTGTGGATATCCTCCATATTCACCATTACATGATAATATCCTAACCAAATTTCTGCATTAGATAAGTACTGAGATCCATGTAGCTGATCAGATAAGTTATCATTCTATGGTTGATGATAATTTTTCTTTACCATGATCTTTTTGAGATCAAGATAATCAATTTAGAGGTGCATTGACCCATCCTTCTTCTTAATGAGGAGGACTGGTGCACCACCTGGTGAAGAATTTGGGCATGTAAACCCTTTATCTAGATTTTTCAGTAGTTTCTTCTTCAGCTCCTCATGTTCAACAATGTCCATTTTATATGAAGTATTGGATATTGGAAATGTTTCTGATATAAGTTCGATTGAGAACTCAACCTCTAAACTTGGAGGAATAACATGAAATTATTTTTGAAACACATCAAAAAATTCAATTACAATTCACTTATCATAAAGTATGATCTTTTCCTTAGTCTCTATTATTTGAGCTAGATATGCTTTCTCTCAAAGTAATAATATCCCTACTTGAGATGAAGATAACAAAAAATATTCATCCTTCTCCTTGAACTTGAATAAATCCAGAGAAAAATTAGCAATACTAATGGTGATTTAATTCTCTCAGAAATTTATGTTGGATATATACAAGGAAAGACAATCCATGACTAGAAGAACATCAAATTCTTCTAAGTGAAGTATCACAAGGTTTACTGGTAAATTAAACCCACCAATTTAATTAGGGCATGAGTTATATTCTTGGGATATAACAATTGACCCATTCAATGTATTTAGTGATAACTCAACTTCCATGTTTTGAGGTGGTGTTGAAATAGTTATACTAGACTTTCATGATATTAATGAATGTGTGGAACCAGATCCTAAAAGTATATTTTCTATTCTTGAATGAATAAATAGTGTACCTATCACAACTTTTTTGTCAGGATCCACCTCAATAGTTGTGATTGTAACATCCCAGGTAAATAAAGAATAATAAATATTTCATATTTATTAATATTTGTGAATTAAAAATTAATTTTACTTTAATGGGGTTTCTATGTTCGATAGCGTACCTGATACACAACAATGGGTATCTTTGAAATCTTACATTGCACACTAATATTATAATATTATTATTTTAAATGGTTGTTAACTCCTAGACATTGTATTGGAGGGAATGAAAAAACTAACTACAATATTATTATACATGTTTGTTAAATGTATTTACATTCATCCAATAAATTTTAGAGGCTTAAAATGTGAATAAATCTAATTTTAAGCATAATTTACATTAAAAGGCCGATTTACCGCCATTTAATGGAGAAACCTATTTAAATTTAGTTTTGGTCATCTTTATATGTTCTATTTGACCAAAGAAAATTCTTCTTTTGATTTCGGAAATAAAATTTTACTTTGGGTAAATTTTTGGTATTTTTCGGATAAAGATCATTTTTAATGAATAGTGGAAAAGATTGTATATTAATTCAAAAGTGATTTTTAATTTAATTTATTTATATAGTTAGATTATATTTTTAATTGGTTTTAAAGTGTAATTAGAATATATTTTTACCATTTAATCCAATATTAGTCATTGGAACTAATTTCACTTTGAATTTGGACATAAACAAGTGCCAATCTTTTGATAGTTATTGTTTCTAAAAAACACGCTATTTGTTTTAACAATGAGAATTAATTTTAAATTAATTAATGCCATTTCTATGTTTTTAATTTATAAAAATAAACATCATTTTTGAATTTGGAATATCAAATAAATCTTAGGCTGAATTTTTGGTATTTTGTTATGAAAAACTTCATTTTTTTATGAATAGTGAAACCACTTTGTAGTAGATAGAAAAAAACGGACTTTTTCATTTAAATGAAATTTTACCACTTCTATGAATTGAATTTTGAAATTACAACATACATGGTTGTTATAAAGAAGTAAAATTTGGTTCAATATGATGAAAATAATATTTGGGGAATAGTAACTTTTGACTTTTTTCCCCACAGTTAAAGGTAAATAGGTTAATTCAAGGTAAAAAGAATATTATAATAATTCCAAATTACCTTAAAACTTGTCCAAACATTATTGGTTGAGTCATTAACTACCATGTGAATCTTTTGGTCGATTTTGGGACCACTTTGAGCCACTTGAGAGTGATAATGATTATTTAGATTAATTAATTTAAAGTAAAGGCCAAAATAAAATAAACATAAATCGTTTAGTAATTAATTTTTATATGGTTTTATATAAGAAATATATTTGACTATAAATATTAATTGGAAAGATAAAAATATTTCCTACTTCATGGTATTTTTTCTATAATTTTTATACATCAAATAAATTAAATTATTTATGACACAATAATGATACAGTATTTACCACATTAATAAATGATTTAAATAAATAAGATTATAATGATTAAAATATTATAAAAAACATGTCCAATTCTAATTGGATGATTTTATTTCGACCATGAGTTATCTTATATTCATCATTGAAGATTTTTGGAGCATTATAAACCGAATATAATTATATAATAAAATAATAGTTTTACACTTTCCTAAAGAGCCCCTCCCCCCCCTTATAAAAGGAGACCGCTTCTAACAAATTCCTCACACCTCTCAAGACTTTTGGCTCATTAAAAATCTGCCTAATTAAGCTCCCTAAATCCCTATACTCCACCTAGATGTCTTACCTTTGGCATAAGGCACTTCATAAAGTCCTTTGGTTCAAACCAAAGGGAGTTACCCAAATTAAAGGTAAAGGTTTCTCTTAAATTGTTTTATTTTATTTTACTTCTCCAAACCCTAAACTATTTTTAATCTTTTATTTTGTTAAAAAACCAGTATACTCAATATACTAGGATGTTTTTATGAGAAGGATTAAAACTACACATAAACACACCTCTATCTAATGAGTGAAGTACATAATGTTTCAGTGGATGGAAAACTAACACCTCATGAAATGATCATTGTTCAATTACCTCTTACCACCTCTCATAGTGGCCATTATGATGGAACTACATTTATATATTATATATATTATTTTTATGTTTTCTTTATGATTCTGTATTTTTCATTTATATAATGCCTTTATGGTTTCCATAGTGGGTAACTACGATAATCTCATTTGAGGAAGTGCAGACTACCCCCCCTCAAAGTGATGTGACTCGTTAATGACTTATGTGGGATGTATAAAGGATAGAGTTAATGATATTATATATGATATTATACTGAAATTATAATATACCTATGTATCATTATGTTTAAATTCCATTAAAATAAGAAATAGAAATCAAAGTAGCGTTCATGCGTACGTACGGCTTACCGTCTCCATGAACGGTGCGTTTCATTTCTTACCTCCATATGTTATGTACTATTATATATACATGTATATGATAGATATATATGATATATATGATATATAATTCATTAATATCATTCTGTATATAATTAACCTTTGACCACATGAACAACATGTAATTATAAGAAGTCCATTTTTGACTCAAGTACCAAATATCAACAAAATGAATGTTATTAACTTAAATGGTTACATAATGTTTATAACATGGTAATAAGTTATATAAAAGGAATAATAAAATTGAAAAAAATTTCTTAAGCAAGTTGAAATTAACTTTAGTTTATTATTCAAGAGATTAAAGAATAATCGAGTCAAGTCAGACACAAGGTAAGGGGCTTCGTCTCAATCTCCTTTCATTGAGGCATATTTTGTTTTAATACAAGTCATTATTTTATAAACTATATAAACACCCTTGAATTTTCAAAGGGAATATTTTTATATGAATCATTTTACTAAACGACAAAAAAGAATGTTTCTTTTAATGTAAGTAGTGACATCGACCTTTTCTGCCGCCGCGAGTATTATTTGATCTTTGGCTTCCTCAACAAACCATAATGTTTTTAAAAGAAAATAAATACCATATAATCTTTTATGTATTTTGGTATTGAAAATGGTTTTGATAATGGATTTTTAATGTCAATATATTTAAGTGATATATTGTGATTGAAATATGGAAATGTTTTCTTTCCTTTATATTTGTTTTAATTCTTATGATTTTATAATGGTACATGGACATTTTACGGGTGGTTACGTGATAAACCAAATGACGGGTGGTTCTGTGAATACTAGGATGGGTGGTTAAATTATAACCTCCAATGCATTGGGTATGGAATTCGGTCGTATGGTTATTCCATTTAGTGATATGTGTGGAAGTCGACCGTATGGTTATTCCATTTAAGTATGTTTATGTCCTAAGTAACCTTTATATGTTATGTGTTATTTATATGGGTTTTATAGTAATATTTTGGTTAAAAAAATAGTAATTAATGATCTTTTATTTAGTGAAGAGTATTTACTACTTCATAAAAGTGAAAATTATTACTTATGTTAAAGTATTCATGGTTTACCTGTGGTTTTGAAAAACTAACAGTTTTCCTTCTTTGTGTATCCCTTACTGAGCTTTTTATGCTCATCCCAAGTTTTTGAAATTTTTTCACAGGACATAGTGTGGAATAGGGTCAATGATGGGATCAAGGAAAAGTCATGCTGTCTTAAACATGGAACTAGACATGACTTTTTTTTTCAAGAGTTCATGTTTTGTAAAAAAAATTGAAACGATGTAGAATTGTCTACATTGTAATATTTTGAGATGTAATAGTTATGTCCTAATTCTCTAAAACCCTAAACCTAAAAAGATCCTCAATGTAAATTATTCATTTAATTTAATATTATGTAAGGTTTAAGGTAGAGACCTTATAGTGAGTATCAAAGGTCGGTTTAGATAACTTTAGGAGTTAGGGTATTGTCAAATTAATATCCATAAAGTAATTTATGTTAATATTGAAATCATATAGAATTTACAGATTACCATGTTGCTTCACCTAAGATATTTCTATGTTCAGAATGGTTTTACATAGAGGAAACATGGCATATTTGTTGGGATGACATTAGGAGGAAGAAAACCTTCCAAATCAGCAACCTGAGATGGTCGGAATTGGAATTGAACAGTTTACTACAGTGATGGCTCATTTGATTCAGGTGATAAATGGTGGTTTTGTTTATTGGTGATATTTTTGTTTATTCTAAAGGCAAAGAGGATCATGAAAGTCATTTAAGGGTTGTCTTGCAAACCTTAAAAGAAAATAATATTTATGGGAAATTCAACAAGTGTGAGTTTTGGTTACAACAAATTTTTTTCCGTGGTCACATTGTTTTAAAAAATGGCATAACTGTAGATCCTGATAAAACAAAAGTTGTTGAAGAATGGCCAAGACCAACAAATATAACTGAGAATCGTAGTTTTCTTAGTTTGGAAGGTTATTATCAACGGTTTGTTGGAAATTTTTCACGGTTATCTAGTCCAATGACTAAGTTAACTCGAAAAGGTGTTAAGTTCATTTGGACAAAAGAATGTGATGATTGTTTTTAGGAACTGAAAATAAGATTGGTGAATGCTCCAGTTTTGGCACTGCCATCTAGAAATGGTGAGTTTTTTATCTACAGTGATGCTTCGTTGAATGGACTGGGTTGTGTCCTAATGTAGAATGATCAGGTAATTGCTTATGCTTCATGTCAGTTGAAACTCCATGAGTTAAATTACCCTACACATGATTTGGAATTAGATGATGTTGTTTTTGCTTTAAAATTTTGGAGACATAATTTGTATGGAGTAAAGTGTGAAATATATATTGATCACAAAAGTTTGAAGTATATATTCACTCAAAAAGAATTGAACATGAGACAGAGGAGATGGTTGGAATTAATGAAGGATTATGATTGAATGGTCCATTACCATCTGGGAAAAGAAAATAAAGTGGCTGATGATTTGAGTCGAAAAATTAATAATTCATTTACCATGTTACATTTGGAACGAGATCCTTTGGTTTTTGATTTGATGAATTTTGGAATAGAATTTGTTGGTACAATAAATTATTCTATTTCGTATCATGTGTCAGTGAAATCATCTCTATCAGACAGAATAAAGAAAGTGCAGAAAGAAGACAGTGAGTTGCAAAAAAGGTAAAGTTGGTTCAGAAGGCTATGTTGCCTGAATTTAATGTTGATAATGATTTTGTTTTGATATTTGGAAAGATATTATGTGTGCCTTATGATTTACAGTTGAGGAATGAGTTGTTATGTGAAGCTCATAGTTCCTTGTTTTCAGTTCATCCCGACAATACTAAGATATACAGATATCTTCAGGAGTATTACTGGTGGGATGGAATGAAAAGAGATATTTATGATTTTACTGTGAAGTGTTTGAATTTTCAGCAGGTTAAAGCAGAGTGGCAGTTACTAAAAGGGATGATTCAGCCTTTACCGGTGCCAGAGTGGAAATGGGAAAATATATCCATGGACTTTGTTGTGGTATTACTAAAGAAATCTCGAGGTAATAATGCAATCTGGGTTATTGTTGATCGATTGACTAAATCTGCTCATTTAATTCCTATTCGAGATACTTTTTCTCTAGATCAACTTGCTCGGTTGTATGTTAAAGAGATATTCAGGTTGCATGGAGTTCCCATCTTCATTGTAACTGACCGTGATCCCAGTTTTACTTCTAACTTTTGGAAAGTCCTTCAGAAGTCATTGGGTACTGAATTAAATTTTAGTACAACTTTTCATCCTCAATTAGATGGGAAATCATAATGAACAATTAAGACCTTGGATGATATGCTACGTGCTTGTTCACTGGATTATATGGGAAGTTGGGACCAACATCTTTCTTTGGTTGAATTTTCTTATAATAGCATATTTCATACCAGTATACAGATGGCTCCATTTGAGGCATTATATGGAAAGCATTATCAAACTCCAGCTTTTTGGGATAAATTATGTGAAAGGAAGCTGATGGGACTAGAATCGGTAGAATATATGGCAGAGAAAGTTCAGTTGATTCATAAGCACATGAGAACAACTCAGAGCAGACAGAAAAGTTATGAAGATAACTAGAAAAAGGATCTTTCTTTTGAGGTAGGTGATCATGTCTTTCTCAATGTTTCTCCATGGAAAAGTGTGATGCGTTTTGGTAAGAAGGGAAATTTGAGTCCAAGGTTCATTGGACCTTATAAAATTTTGGAGAAAGTTGGATCAGTTGCATACAGATTGGGGTTTACCTCCAAGTTTATCTTAGGTACACAATGTTTTTCATGTTTCGATGTTGAGAAAGTATATGTCAGATCCATCTCATGTTTTGAGCCCAGAGGTAGTTCAGTTGGAAGAGAATCTCTCTTATGAGGAAAAAACTATCCAGATTCTTGACCATAGAGAGAAAGTGTTACGGAATAAGGTAATTTACCAGGTAAAGGTTTTGCGGAAAAACCATATAGTTGAAGAGGCAAAGTTGGAATCTGAAAATGCTATAAGGGACAACCACCCCCACTTATTTTGATAAGTGAATAAAAATTGCAAGGACGCAATTTCCAAAAGGAGGGAATGATGTAACATCATAGGTAAATAAAGAATAAGACATATTTTATATTTATTAATTTTTGTGAAATTAAAAATTAATTTTACTTTAATGGGGTTGCTATGTTCGATAGCGTACCCGATACGCAACAATGGGTTTCTTTGAAATATTACATTGCACACTAATAATATAATAATATTATTTTAAATGGTAGTTAACTCCTAGATGTTGTATTGGAGGGAATGAAAAAAAACTAACTACAATATGATTATACATGTTTGTTAAATGTATTTACATTCATCCAATAAATGTTAGAGGCTTAAAATGTGAATAAATCTAATTTTAAGCATAATTTACATTAAAAGACCGATTGACCGCCTTATAATGGAGATCCCTCTTTAAATTTAGTTTTGGTCATATTTATATGTTCTATTTGACTAAATAAAATTCTTCTTTTGATTTGGGACATCAAATTTTACTTTGGGTAATTTTTTTGTATTTTTCGAATAAAGTTCATTTTTAATGAATAGTGGAAAATATTGTATTTTAATTCAAAAGTGCCTTTTAATCTAATTTATTTATATAGTTAGATTATCTTTTTAATTGGTTTTAAAGTTTAATTAGAATATATTTTTACCATTTAATCCAATGTTGGTCATTGAAACTAATTTCACTTTGAATTTGGATATAAACAAGTGTCAATCTTTTGATAGTTATTGTTTCTTAAAAAATGCTATTTGTCTTAACAAGGGGAATTGATTTTAAATTAATTAATTTCATTTATATGTTTTGAATTTAGAAAAATAAAAATCATTTTATAATTCGGAATATCAAATAATTCTTAGGATGAATTTTTGGTATTTTTTCTGAAAAACATCATTTTTTTATGAATAGTGAAACCACTTAATAGTAGTTAGAGAAAAACTGACTTTTTCATTTAAATGAAATTTTACCACTTCTGTGAATTGAATTTCGAAAATACTACATACATGTTTGTTATCAAGAAATAAAATGTGGTTCAATAAGATGAAAATATTTTTTGGTGAATAGTAACTTTTGACTTTTATTTACCGCGGTTAAAGGTAAATAGGTTAATTCAAGGTAAAAAGAATATTATAATAATTCAAAATTACCTTAACACTTTTCCAAACCTTATTGGTTGAGTCATTAATGAACATGTGCATATTTGGGTCTATTTTGGGACCCCTTTGAGCCACTTGGGAGTGATAATGAAAATTTAGATTAATTAATTTAATGTAAAAACCAAAATTACAAAAACAAAAATCATTTTGTAATTAATTTTTATATGGTGGTATATAAGTAATATATTTGACTATAAATATTAATTAAAAATATAAAAATATTTCCAACATCATGGTATTTTTTTTAAAATTTTTAGACATAAAATAAATTAAATTTTTTATGACACAATAATGATGCAGTATTTACCTCATTAATAAATAATTTAAATAAATAAGATTATAATGATTAAAATATTATCCAAAACATGCCCAATTCTGATTGGATGATTTTATTTCGACCATGAGTCATCTTATATTCATCTTTAATTATTTTTATACCATTAGAAATTGAATATAATTATATAATAAAATAATAGTTTCACACTTTCCTAAAGAGCCCCTCCTCCCCCTTATAAAAGGAAACCACTTCTAACCAGTTCCTCACACCTATCAAGCCTTTTGGATCATCCAACCTATACCTAGTTAAATTCCCTACATCCCTCTCTTCCACATATAAGCCTTACCTTATACAGAAGGCACTTCAACAAGTCCTTGGGTTCAAACCGAAGGGAGTTACCCAAATTAAAGGTAAAGGTTTCTCTTAAATTGTTTTCTTTTACTGTACATATCCAACCCCTAAAATCTTTTTAATCCTTTATTTTGTAACAAAAACAGTATCCTCAATATACTATTATTTTTTATGAGAAGTATTCTAACTACACATACACACACCCCATCTAATTAGTGAATAACATAATGTTTCTGTGGATGGCAAACTAACGCCTCACGAAACGATGATTGTTCAATTACCTCTTACCGCCTCTCAAGGTGGACATTATGATGGAACTATATTTATATATGATATATATTATTTTTATGATTTCTTTCTTCTTCTGTATTTTCCATTTATAGAACGCCTTTATAGTTTCCATAGTGGGTAAATACGATAATCTCATTTGAGGAAGTGCTGACTACCGCCCCCTCAGAGTGATGTGACTCATTAATTCCTTATTTTGGATGTATAAAGGATAGATATAACGATATTATATATTATATTATACTGTAATTACAATATACCTATGTATCATTATGTTTAAATTGAATTAAAATAAGAAATAGAAATGAAAGTAGCGTTCATGCGTGTGTACGGCTTACCGTCTCCATGAACGGTGCTTTTATTTCTTACCTCTATATGTTATGTACTATTATAAATACATGAATATGATGGATATATGTGATATATATGATATATAAATCATAAATATAATTCTGGATATAATTAACCTTTGACCACATGAACAACATGTAATTGTAAGAAGTCCATTTTTGACTCAAGTACCAAATATCGACAAAAGGAACGTTATTAACTTAAATGGTTAAATAATGTTTATAACATGATAATAAGTGATATAAAAGTAATAATAAACTTGAAAAAGGTTCTTAAGAAAGTATTAATTAACTTTAGTATATTATTCAGGATATTAAAGAATGATCAAGTCAAGTCGGACACAAGGTAAGGGACTTCGTCTACATCTCCTTTCATTGAGGCATATTTTGTTTTAATACATGACTTTCCTTTATATGATGTATAAACACACTTGAATTTTCAAAAGGAATCGTTTTCTATGAATCATTTTACTAAACGACAAAAAAAGAATGTTTCTTTTAATGTAAGTGGTGACAACGACCTTTTCCTCCACCACGAGTATTATTTGATATTTAGCTTCCTCAACAAGCCGTAATGTTTTTAAAAGAAAATAAATACCATATACGCTTTTATATATTTTGGTATTTAAAATGGTTTTGATAATAGATTTGTTATGTCAATATATTTAAGTGATATATTGTGATTGAAATGTGGAAATATTTTTTTCCTTTATATTTGTTTTCATTATTATGATTTTATAATGGTACTTAGACATTTGACGGGTGGTTACGTGATAAACCAAATGACAGGCGGTGCTTTGAATACCAGGATGGGTGGTTAAGTTATAACCTCCAATGAATTGGGTATGGAAGTCGGCCGTATGGCTATTCCATTTAGTGATATGTTTGGAAGTCGACAGTATGGTTATTCCATTTAAGTATGTCTATGTCCCAAGTTACCTTTATATGTTATGTGTTCTCTATATGGGTTTTATGGTAATATTTTGGTTACAAAAATGGTAAGTAATTATCTTTTATTCAGTGAAGAGTATTTACTACTTCTTAAAGGTAAAAAGTTTTACTTATGTTAAAGTATTCATGGTTTACTTTTTGTTTTAAAAAACTAACAGTTTTTATTTCTTTGTGTATCCCTTACTGAGATTTTTATGCTCATTCCAAGTTTTTGAAATGTTTTTTACAGGACATAATGTGGACTAGGTTCAAGGATGGGATCATGGAAAATTCATGTTGTCTTAAACATGGAACTAGACATGACTTTTTTTTCAAGAGTTCGTGTTTTGTAAAAAAAATGGAAACTATGTAGAAGTGTCTACTTTTTAATCTTTTGAGATGTAATAGTTATGTCCTAATTCTCTAAAACTATAAACCTGAAAAGATCCTCAATGTGAATTATTCATTTAATTCAATATTATGTAATGATTAAGGCTGGGTCCTTATAGTGATGGCATAAAATCCTCCTTTTTATCTACTCATTGGATGTTGTTTTCATCGATTATCATCGACATCCTTTGTATTAGGGAATTAATTAACATAGTTTCATTATTTATTGTAGTCTAAACATTGTAAAATAGGGTATGGGTTTGTTGGATCATTATTTTCTTCTTTCAGATTGGTGGGGTTCTCTCATAAACAATCACTAGCAAGGTTCCCTTCTATCCTGAACCTAAATCATTTCCTTGTCCCCTTCAATAAAATTCAAGGGTCCTTCTTCCCACATATTTGGAAAGTTTTGTGTTGGATTCTCTTTCCACCCATTATATTTCTCCCTCACACAACCATAATTAAACTCCATTTTCCACTTCTTATCACCTTGAGAACCATGAGATTCACTGATTTTCATTTCAACTTTGAGGGAATATTAGACAATTTTCTCATAGTTTTTGAAGTCTTGAATAGCTAAATATTTCATAAAATAGGATTTATCCCACCAAATAAGTGATCAACATTACTTTCAAGGGTAATAAAAAAGCTAGAGGCATATCATGCAAGTCTTGTGAAGTTATCTTCGTACACCCTTATGGACATTTTGTACCTTTTATTTAGGCTAATAAAATCCCTCTTCATTTTATATTATAGAGTTTAATGAAAATATTTTTGAAAAACATTTTATAGAATTTCTTTCGCTCCATCACATAAATATACTCCCCAGGCTTTGTATTCTTGACTAACTTCCACTATGGATCAGATTATACTGCCTATGATAAATAGCCAACATAAAATTTTCTTGCTCAGAACATTGAAGGAAGGAGAATATATTTTCAACGGATTTTATTCATATTTGAATAATTAAAGGATCATAAGATCCAATAAAATTTGAGGCATTTGTAACATAAATGTCTCAATTTCAAATTTCTCTTTCGTGGGGGTATTCATAAATTCCTCCTAATTCAAATTTTGATTTAAAACATGAGTTAATTGAGAAATTATTGGGATAAAGTTCCCAATTCCTTCTTCCATCATGTTGGGAATCTATTTTGAGCAGTCATCACATTACCCCTCACAATTGTTATTATCTCAGTTTCCCCTATTTCCTGCCATTAACTAATAATAAAGGTAAAATTAGGGATGATTATTTTTATACTATTAAACAAATAAATGGGAAAACATAAAAATTAAATAAGTAACTAATAAATTACATATATTCATTAACCTATGAATGCTAGGTCTTAATATAAGTTATCCCTGATCTATTTTATAATATACAATATTATAGAAATTTTGTTCTCCTCATAATGTTTCATATTTTTTTTTTAAATTACAAAAGTATATCTCTTGGGAGTGTCAAACAAGGTGTGCAGTAAGGACGGTTTTCATGCACTAAGTGTGATAGAGTCCAGCTCAATGAACCCTTTTCTAGGTTATTACCCCTTGTTACATCTTTTTCAGGGTTACATCCACTTGTTGTATCTCTATAGATATTTATATTCTTGGAAATTGATTACTATATACCAAAATTTAGGGATTCTTTCCTATTTTTAGTCTTATCCCTTAGGATTTCACTAGGTTTTTATAATCCTAATCTAAAAAACTATACTTTTCTCTAATACAAACTATTACATCTCATATCTTTAGTACACATTAATTCATGATTTATTACATAAAGTTAAACATAATAAAATCCTATAAGACCATTAGGCCTAGTGTATTTGGGAAATTTGGTACATGACATAATAACTTAAAATATAGTCACAACACCATTTTTTAAAAACTCTAAAACATGCCCTTGTATTTTTTGGATGTTCTAAAACTAAATGGGATAATATGTTGACATACATAATAAATCAGTGATCTATAAATCCTCACAAGAGAGTAATCAAAGGATAACATGAGGAAAGTGTTACATGTGATTTTTTAGGTATATCAACTAAAAATAAGTGGGGTGATAATAATAAACATGAACATCAATGCATGATATATGATGATAATATGAAGGAAACATTTAAATTTGGAAACAACATAAAACATGACATCATAAGCATAATTCAAGGAAAACCATTGAGTCATAATAATATAGTGTGCTTAGAATAACCTCCCTTGAACCATACATGGAATATAATGAGATAAAAAACATTACCCAATACATTGTAGGGATAAATAATTTCATCCCCACCCGTCACATTCATAACATGTACATGCATAAGCGCATCACATAGAATATTCAATATAAGTCTGTCCTTTATAAATTTTAATCCAATAATTAAGGAGCATGGGTTACACACATGGATATTCATGAAAGGGTTAAATGAGAGTGAATAAAGGTATCTAATCATTTATAAATAATAATTATAGTAAGAGGGATGTGTGAAAATAGATCCCAACCTGAATAATTGGAAATCAAAGGCATAATATAAAGAAGGTGCTTGAGTAAAGAGGATAAGGAGGGAATCCCTTACCTTGAGAGGACACTTTTAAAATATTGGGAGGTTCTTCTTAAGATCTTGGAGGTACCTTGGGAGGTATATAGATAATTAAGGGTAGAGTAAATTCATTCTAAAAGATTTTTTAGTGAATATTGATGGGAGGTCGGGTGGGTTTAAATAAAAAAAGTGAGGACAATTCTTTATTAACTTCCAAACATGGGTTTTGGACACTATATGATAATGTAGTCAAAACCATAAAAATTAATATGGGTTTTTCCCATGGGTTTTCTCAAATATTATTAGTTTTAATTATTTTATAAGTTTAAGAACAAAAATAATTAAAATGATACCCTTGGGGATGTGGAAGTGATTCATGTTTATAAATAATTGATTTTAAAACCATAAAATAAAGTATAGGTTTTTATAGGTTTCATTAAGGGTTTATAAAATTAATAAAATGATATAAAAACAAATTAGTTTAAAGGGAAAACAATATTTTTTCCATGTATAAACTTTATAGTATTCATTACATCACTTTTGGGATTTCATGATGTCATAATACATACTGTATTTAATTTTTACCCAATAATATCTATGTCTCAAAAAATTATAAAAAAATAATTATTAGATAATTTGGATATTATTATTTCAGAAATAATATTTATTTTATCCAAATAATTTTCTAAATTTTAAAATTCACACTTTTTAATAAAAATCATCATTTATTAAAAAAATACTAGTTTTTTATAATAATAGTTTTCTAACTCTTATAAAAAGTAAATTTAACTTGGTAAAATTATATTATTATTTATATTTAATAAATATTACTTAATAATATAATTATTTTATTAAAATAACATTTTTTCAAAAATTCTTGAATTAATCAAAAAGAGTGTCGTGATTGACACTATATATTTCTCAAAAATACAATTTCTGTTTCATCACATTAAAATCTAAACATTATCAATATTATTATTTAATCATTATTAAGTAATAATAAAAAGAATAAACATTAACATTATTTTATAAAAAAATAAAAAAATAAAAAATAATACTATTAGGGTCTAGATACATAACCCTTTATTACACCAGTGAAATCTATAAGGGTAAGGTGTGTGGCAGTAAGATTTTCTTAGGGTGATTTAGAATACATGGTTTGGGACATGATCTTGATGATCTTTAACTTCTCCCATAAATGGTTTAGATCTTATTTTAGTTATTGAATCTTAAATTTTGATTAGTCTAGGGAAAAGGCAGTGGTGCTATCTCCCTTGGAAGATCTGATGAATGAGATTTATAAGGTAAAATCCCAGTGGTCAAGGTCATTATTCCTTCTTTCTATTTAAATTGTAATTTATTATAACACTTAATATGTTAATATTAATGGTCATAGTACAATGGATATATTATCAATGATTATGATGCTAAATTTTATTTTAAATATGAAATATTATATAATAATTACAAAATAACCAAAGTAGTGCATGTGTTTTCTATAACTAAATTACTTAAATAAGGAATTTATTCATTAAAAAAGGGAGTTTAATTTATAAAAGTTCAAGTAATTATAATAACTCATGGAAAAGAAATAGGTTTCATAAATATTTCATCATAACATAGTTAACCCTTAGAAAAGAAATAGATTTTAGAGAGTCATACTTCAATCCTTATCATCATAATACTTATACAGAAATAAAGTGGTTGGTATCATTAGATAATATCCCTAGTGAAGCATATAAATCCTTAAAGGATAATTATATAGATTAAAAATATATTTAAATGATCATTTTCACCTTTCTTTGAAAACATAAGAAAAATATCCTTTTATTTAGATAAACTTTTATCTAACGATTCCTAAAATATTGAAAAAATAATTTTATTTTAAAATAAACATGGGAACTTTTAAATCAATCTTCAAATAAAATAATGGTAATGATAGTGGGAAAATAGTTTTATGTTTTCTACATTAAAATAAATCATTCATTTCACAATTTTATAAAAATTAAAGACTAAATTTTACAGATAAATATTATTTAAAAAATTCATTTAAAACCTTCATAAACAAAGTAAAATTGAATTAAAATGGAATTTTTAAAACATTTCAAGTATAGTTAAAAACAACCCTAAAAAAAATTTGAATGGCATGGACATTGAAGAAAAAGTTCTTCGACCAAAAAGAAAAAAATGTAAACTTTTATTTTAAAAACTTTTATTGATATTTTTAAGTAAAAAAGAGAGAAAATGGTAATAATAAATAAAAATTCTAGTAATAATCTAAGGATAAGAAAATATTTTTTTTAAAGGATAAGATCTATACAATTTCCATCATTGTAAATTTATCATAGAGAGTCTGGAAAATAAATGAGGCTGTAACATTAACTCTATACCTCAAGTATAATCTTACTTCATATGAACTGTAACATATTATATAATAAATATTGATTTATTATAAAACTATTCTACACCCAGACTCATATATACAAAATATAATTTACTTATAACATCTTATCACCCATTTATTAACAATTATTTATTAAAACCACTCTTCCAGATGATAACTATTTCATTTTTAATGCATGTTTCAAATCAGTAGTGTAATGTACTGGACCTCTCCGGTCCTTTAATTTGTAAAAATATGGTGTTTTAGGTGTTTCGGAAGGTCAATGTGACTTATCCCCAATAATTTTCCAAATTTCCAATTCCGTGAATTGTTCCATCAGTGAACAGTTCTATCAGTAACCTCTAACGATAACCTCTCTTTCCTTTTCCAAATTTCCAATTCCGTGAACAGTTTCATCAGGGAATAGTTCTATCAGTAACCTTTATCAGTAACCTATATCGATAACCTCTATCGGTAACCTATAACGGTAGGTGAACAGTGTTCTATCGGTGAGGTTTGGTAAACATTGTTCTATCAGTGAGGTTTAGTGAACATTGTTCTATCAGTGAGGATTAAGTCAACAATGTTCTATCAGTGAGGATTTAGTGAAAAATGTTCTATCAGTGAGGATTTAGTGAAAAGTGTTCTATCAGTGAGGATTTAGTGAACAGTGTTCTATCAGTGAGGATTTAGTGAATAGTGTTGTATTAGTGATGATTTAGTGAACAATGTTTTATCAGTGAGGGTTTAGTGAATAGAGTTCTATTAGTGAGGATTTAGGGAACAATGTTCTATCTGTAAGGATTTAGTGAACAGTTATCTATCAGTAAGGATTTAGTGAACATTGTTCTATTAGTGAGGATTTAGTGAACAATGTTCTATCAGTGAGGATTTAGTGAATAGTGTTCTATCAGTGAGGATTTAGTGAACAGTGTTCTATCATTGAGGATTTAGTGAACAGTGTTCTATCAGTGAGGATTTAGTGAACAATGTTCTATCAGTGATGATTCGTTGAAAAGTGTTCTGTCAGTGAGGATTCAGTGAATAGTGTTCTATCAGTGAGGTTCAGTGAACAGTGTTCTATCAGTGAGGATCAGTGAACGGTGTTCTATCAGTGAGGTTTTTTGAACAGTTCTATCAGTGAGGTTCCATGAATAGTGTTTCCAGAACAGTGAGGTCTATCGGTAACCTCTTTCAGTAACCTATAATGGTAGGTGTACAGTAACGGTAGGTGTACAGTGTTTCCAGCTTCCTACAGTTTCTCCCCTTTGACATTTCCTTTGATGTAAAATACATTTAAAGCCTTATTTCAAGGACTCTTAAGGCCGATTCAAAGACCATAAATCCTATATTAATTATTCCTATGGATCGGGATGTTTTTTACTTGGTCAAACCGCATGGGTTAATGTGATCCACTTTTAATGGGGAATTAAGCGTATCTTAAACCGTTGCCCCATTAAATCTTCAAAAGGGACAAAATATCATCCTCCCTAGTTCTTCCTCTTAGTTCTGAGCTATGAGATGCTAGAACCTTTCAATCCATCCCATAGGAATTTCACTATCAAACTTTACTCCCCAGATTGGTTCCGCTCTATTTTGATGCAACTGAGTTGTATCGGTCAATCTTTGATATAAGGTATGTTTTATTGTCGTTCCTTTGGATATCATCTCCTACTGTTTCTCCTTTACATATTATAGCATGTAATATCCATGCTTCTAATGGGATTTTTCTTGGGTTTTGGTTGGCGCTATCATACCATGGCATCCTCGGGTGGATGCAGTTGTCACGAGAGGAGGATCATGACCTATTATGTGGATAAAGAACGTGAGGAACTGTTTGAGTTAGTGGATCCATTTCTTCTCTTTTCTTTTACATGCAACTATATTGTTAGCATGTTTAATCCCACTGGATGACAATGGAATTGACATAATAAATATTTTAACTTGATAAATAAATTGATATCGATCGTATGTTATTGCCTCATGGTTTTCTAGATAGTGCGATATCTATGCTTACTTTGATTAGCTATTCATTCTTGATGGAAATCGGTAAAGAACATAAACTGGGATTAATTTATAATTGTTTGGCTAAAGATAAAGAGGCATGTAGAAGAATCTGGTTCTAGTTGTAATTTAATGTTAATCAAATTATTGCAGCAAGTATGTTTAATTATTTGTGATAGCTTACTAATTAGGTTTTCTGAATTTGGAACCTATGAATAACAAATCTGTTAATTCAATATGGATTAAATAATTGATTGTTCGATAATTCCTTAAGGGGTTCTGAGTTACTCTCTTGATTGTTAAAGGGCCAAGAGCCCAATTAATGTGGTGTTTGTTTTCCTACTGCTTGTGGTGTGATGTGAGCCTGGATGGGTGTTGTGATATGTGAGGACATAGAGGCCCTTTGGGTTGTGGCAGCAGATGATGCCTAGAGTGGCGATATGCATCGGTTTATGCATGTAGGTGTCGGGGAGGACACCAAGGATAATGGAATGAGATGGATGTGATTGTTGGATGCTTGTTGATTTTTGATTGTTTGTTTATATTCCTTACTTTTCCCCACTTCTCAAGGAATCTAGTCTTACTTACCCTTCTTCCAAAAGAGGTGAAAACACGCTGGGTATGCCACATGCTTTCCGTGTTTAGCTTCTCAAGGAAAGATGGGTATATTCTCTTTCTATAAGCGGTAAAGACTCAACAGGTAGTACATATACCCACTGTATTGAGCCCCCTTGTGTTTTTTCATATACATGAAATATTTTAAAGGTATTGTTTCATTTAATTTCCATTAATGCTTTGTTTTGGGGGTTTCCAATGGTTTTATGGAGAATAGGTGAGTTTTCATGAATTGGGCCAAACTGTGAGCCCAATTCCAGATTTAAAAATAAATTTTGTTTCTTTCATAACTTTTTCATTTTTTTAATATTTTTCACTCATTCTAACTCCTAAATGTCCTCCCCTAATATATTAAGACCATAATTAAAATTTTGAGCCTTTAGAAATCCATATCCATTGTTTATTTTGGTTTTTATTTAACGGATTGGGCCCTCCCGGAAGCCCATATCCAGTTTTAAAAATTAATTTTATTTTTTTAATAAATTATTCAATATTATGTATTTTTTGGTGATTCCAAGTCTCACATGAGCCCATTACACTCAGACGCACCCCTAGACTCTTTTCCCCCTCTTTGGAGCTCTTAGTAATTGCGATTTAAGGATGAAATTCTTAGGGTTTCTAAAATCGGCTATATTTGAGGAGGTAAGTTCAATCCATCATAATTCTATAAATTCGTACTCATTTTCCTCCACTACAGTTTATAAATGACCTCCTAATTCTTGTTCGAACAACCTCTAAATTGTAACCATTTTCAATTTTAGCTACTGGTGTTTTGTGGAGATTCATTCAAGATTTCTCAAGTAAGTTAGTCAATTTCATTCCCCTTTCAAATTGCTTAGGGTTTCTTTCTATTTGTTTAGGGTTTTGTTCCCCTTTCCTTGAAGTGAAAAATGACCTGGGGGTTGGTTTTATAACCTAGGGTTTAACGTTGTGTTTTCTTGGTCTTTTATTGTGGTTTTATGTTTGATCTAGGTCCCTCTTGGTGCGGCAGTGGTGCGATTTGATTTTCGCACAACGGATTCAAGGTTTTAACTAATTTGGTAGGTGATTCCATATGTATGAAATATCTATGAATTGAATTGCAGTTTTTATGAAATTTTCATGTTCATTTAATTTTATGGTTGCTGAAAAAAATAGTTTTAGTGGGTTTTGTAATGCAAATTAATTTTTAATGCCAATTTTAGGTGAAATTGGTGTTTTTCATGGAAGAATCTTGTTGGTTCTTTTGGGGCTACCCTGTCACTAATTATTTTATTTTATTTGGATTTACAAGGGTTGAAAATACTGTTTTGAATGTTTATTCCATTTTTTTTTGTTGCTGCGAAAATTGGTTTTAATGGTGTTGTGGAACTTGTGAACTTAGTGTCATGTTTGTTTAAAAATGGAATTTTTACAAAGATTACATTTCTTGGTTAGCATGGGGCTGCCCTAAAATTTATTTTTTGGTTTAATTGAAATATATAATGCTGAAATTTTTATTTTGGTAATTTATAGGTGTGCATATAGTGTGCAATGTGGGGTTTTCAGGGAGTGTTGGGTGCAAAACAATGCGGGTTTTTTAGAAATTGTTTTATAGAAAATCAAAGTGTTTTGTTATGTGTTTTAAATGGTATAAAGTGTGTATAGACACTGTATTGTTTGTAAGTGACCAGTATTGGTGTTTTTATATGAAAATGGATGCATGCGGCATGATTAATTTGTTTGAGCACAAAGAGGGAAGCCTAGGTACCTAGGTGGGGCGGATGTGTACTAGTATGGCTAGTGGACCGGATGGGTTTTTTCCCTGTTTCACCAAGAATTTGGATAACGAAAACTCTAATTTAACTATGTGGATGATGATTGGGTACCACTAGGTTATGGGTATGTTCCCTACTTGTGGCTCATGCATGAGAACGAATTTTAGTATGGTTACTTTACACCGAGGTATGAGGTACATGGGGCCCGAGACTATCTAGTGCCTACGGGTGTTCCTGATTTTGTTGCTCATTATGTTTGTGGTATTTTACATTGTATTTGGCTGTTTTTTTAAGTAATTTACAGTATCTAACATTTCTATTTAAATGTGTGAACATTCTGAAAATCTTAGCTTGAAAACTGTTTTCAATTGAAAGTTGTATTTCGTGGATTTTATCACTGCCTTTCTTTGCATACTAAAACTGCTTGATTTTTCACATTGTATTGAATACTCTTTGGAATAATTGGGTGGTATCATATTGGGATTAGGATCACATCCTACTTACACCCCTTGGATGTAAGTACACTTGGTTATGTTTGGATCAGGTAAAGGAAAGTCTAAGGGTGATGGCAGTTCGGGGTGTTAGTCCCCATCCTTGGGGCGGAGTTGTAGAGACAGCTTGTGGGAGATGAACCCTAGTCGTGTGGAGTCCTTGGTGATATCTTGATGCTATATTTATTTGTATTTGGAACACATGTATTATCTTTAAACCAATGTATTCAGTTCTGGTTTTTTTCTTAAGACTTGTTTGGCTCAAAATTTTCAGATTTATATTATGGATTGTTTTTAATGTTTTATGCTTTCATACTCGGGTAAATCATTACAAAACCTAAATTAATGATACCTGAGAACTTGTGATAGCCCATGGGGATATGGAACGACCTTCGGGCCTTGGCACATGCCGGGTTTGGTGCCAGTAATAGTGGCGACCAGATTCGGTTCATGACAAAATGGTATCAGAGGCATGTTAATGTTTTTGGGTTATATTGCATCTTTGGGATGATTCGGGATAGACATGAGCTAGGATTGTCGGGGCTCAAGTTTTTGGTTTTGAGTAGGGTTCCTGGACCACACCTCTCGTGGCAGACCTTGAGTAACCAAGGTATGTTGGAATTTATGGATTGACTTCACTTCCAGGTGAGACGTGTGGGCTGCAGACCACATGTGGACATCGGGCGGAGGTGGAGTAGTTGTTTCTTTTATTACTGGAATGTGTTTGGATTATTTATACTTTATTTCTTTGATTAAAAGTTTTATAATTGTGGTATTGATTATTTTTTTGGGGATGTTGCATTTTGTAGCAACATGCCTCCCCGTTAAGCTCCCACGCACCCACGGGAGGAATCTGGAGCGAGTTCTCCCACACTGATTGATCAGAGGTTAGTCGAGGATGTGGTTCGGGCTGTCCAAGCTCTGGTACAGGGACCAAATCCTACTCATATTCCTACTAGGGTAGAAGATATATGTCCTAGAAAAGATAAATCTTAGGAGTTTCTGAAAAACAAGCCTCCTACTTTCCAAGGCAGCTCAGAACCCCAGGATGCAGAGGAATGGCTCGAGAAGATCGAGTGTATGTTTGAGTTCCTGGAAACACCTGAGGAGCTCATGGTGAAGTGTGCCTCGTTTCTGTTGGAGGTTCCCAATAGTAAGTGGTGGGAGTCAGTGCTTCAAGCTGGTAAGAATGAGAAGATGCACTGGGGAGATTTCAAGTCTTTCTTCAATGAACAGTACTGCCCTGAGGTGTTGGATTATGGTAGGTCTAGAGAGTTCCTTGAACTTGTTCAGGGGAATATATCTGTGATGGAGTATGCCAACTGTTTCACTGAGTTGGTTCGGTATGCTCCAGAAATTGTCTCTAATGACCAGGAGAAGGCCCAGAGGTTTGAGAAAGGCTTGCGACCAGAGATATACTCACAGGTGTCCTTGTTTAATCTGAGGACCTATGCTGAGGTCATTAATTGGGTGTGCATGGTGAATATTGATATGAAATTTAGGTATGGTTTCTATGGTTCAGCATTAGTAGTGGGAAGTGGCAGCTCCTCATAGAATAAAAGGAAGCAGGAGGATCATGTGAAAAATGGAGGTGGCAGTTTAGGGAACTCTTCCAGGTAGTTTTTGTTTGTGGATTCTAATGTGATATCAGTCATGTGCCACCAATGTGGGAAGTCAGGTCATATCCGACCAGTATTCCGACTTCCTCTGAAGCCTTATTACCAGTATGGAGGAATGGGTCATTTATAGAGCTTCTACGGTGTGTCACGTCCACTTCTTAGTGGGGTAGGGTCAGTGGATTCAAGAAGAGTTCCAGCACAGTCTGAGCCATCGAGGACAGGGGGGTCATGTTTTTTTGGCCATGGTGGTAGGTCTGTATCATCATCTGGACAGATCCAGTTCAGGGAACATCCACAGACTAGCAATCGTCCTTAGGCAGAGACTGGACATCTCCATGTAGTGGATCAGGCACCAGTAGAATCAGAGGTGGGACCGTCAATAGTTTGAGGTACCATTCTGATCGCATCTTCTATAGGTGATGATATTTTTGATACTGGTGCCTTTATTTCATTTATTTCTTCCCTTTTTGTGTATATGTGGAATTTTCCAACTGAGTTGATGTCTTTTGCGATGGATTTGGTGACACCGCTAGGAAAGAAAGAGCAGGGCCTCAGGTGCCCCTCATGTGTGCTTTCTATGTCAGGGGTTGAGATTGAGTGGGACCTATTGGTTCTAGATATAGAAATATTTAACATAATACTTGGCATGAATTGGTTAGTACACTTTTAGGCACACATTGATTGCTACAGGCGGAGTGTGAGTTTCACAGCACATGATGGGAGTCGTCAGGTTTTTCGGGGTAAATGGGATCCTCGGTCAGGTCGCGCAGGACTTCCTCTCCCAGAGTTGGGAAGTATTACCTTCCAGTTATTGTATATCATGCTAGAGGATGATGGTATTTCCCCTGTAGGTTCACTACCTCTTGTAGTGAATGATTTTATAGGAGTATTCCCGGATGATTTTACAGGTTTTCCCCCGGAGCAGGATGTGGAGTTTTCGATTGATCTGGCATCGGGAACACAACTGATATCTCTTCCCTCTTATCTCATGGCCCCCACTGAGCTAAGGTAATTAAATATAAATCTTGATGACTTAGAATCCAAAGGATTAATTTTCCCGAGCATCTCTACTTGGGCCGCTCCTGTGTTGTTTGCGAAAAAGGCTGACGGATCCCTCCAGCTGTCCATTGACTACCCGAAGATGAATAATGTAAAAATTAAGAACACAAACCATTTGCCCAGAATAGATGATTTGTTCGATCAGTTGAAGGGGGAAAAGTGGTTCTCTAAAATAGAACTGAATTTAGGCTATCACCATCTTAGGGTGAAGGAGTCAGACATCCCTAAGACAACCTTCTGAAGAAGGTACGACCACTTTGAGTATTTGGTCATGCCCTTCGGATTGACCAATTCTCCAGCGGTCTTTATGGAACTCATGAATAGGGTGTTCCATCAGTGTCTTGATTTCTTCATTGTGGTGTTCATGGATTACATTCTAGTATACTCTGGCTCTGAGGAGGAACACGAACATCACTTGAGGATCATCATGGGCACTTTGTGGGATCACCGCCTCTATGCAAAGTTGTCAAAGTGCACATTTTGGATCAGGGAAGTGAGATTTATGGGGCATGTGATCTCTGAGAAGGGGGTTTTAGCAGACCCTGAGAAGATTAGTGTGGTTATGTCATGGGAGCAGCCGAAGAATGTGTTCGAGATCAGGAGTTTCCTTGGCCTGGCTAGTTATTATAGGCGATTCATTCGGGATTTATCTCAGCTTTCTTCACCGATGACTGCACTCACCCAGAAAGGGGTGATGTTTGTATGTGGTCCATAATTTCAGGTATCGTTAGAGGAGCTAAAGAGGCGGTTGACTACCGCCCCCGTGCTGATTTCTCCTGAGTCTAGGAAGGGGAATGTGGTCTATTGTGATGCTTCAGGTATGGGTCTTGGGAGCGTGCTTATGCAGGATGATCACATGGTGGCGTATGGATCTCGCCAACTCCGACCACACGAAAATAAAAAACCAACCCATTACTTAGATTTGGTAGTGGTGATTCATGCTTTGAAAACTTGGTTACACTACCTCTTTGGGGAGAAGTTTGTGGTCTACTCTGATCACAAAATCTTAGCCAATATCTTCTTGGGGAAGGACCTCAACTTGAGCCATCATCGTTAGATCGAGTAATTGCTGGGGTTTGAATTTGACATTGTATATACCCTAGGAAAGGGTAATGTGGTGGCCGACACTTTGAGAAGAAGAGTTCCAGTGAAGGCTTTGAGGAAGTCCAGTGATGAGTGGGCTTTGATGGGGCTCTTTTCTCAGATGCATATGGAGACCAGGGAACACAGTGGAGGGGCATTCTTAGTGAGCGTCCAGTTGACTCCTTATCTGTTGGAGTTGATTCAGTGGGAACAACCTAGTGATAAGATTTGTCAGTGGTCGAAGTAGTTTATTCATGGTGGGGAGACATCCTCTGATTGGTCATCATCTCCTGGGGGCATCTTGTTATTCAAGGGCCGTTCAGTAGTATCGTTATCTCTGCGGAAGGTGGTGATGGAGGAAAGCCACCAATATAAGTTTTTTGTCCATCCGGGTGCCACCAAGATGTATTATGATGTCCGTCAGTAGTTTTGGTGGCCTGGTATGAGACGAGACATAGCAGACTTTGTGTCAAGATGCTACACATGCCAGCAGGTGAAAGCAGAGCACCAAAGGCCCTCCAGTTTGCTCCAGTCATTACCCATTCCTACCTGGAAGTGGGATGAGGTCTCCATGGACTTAATTATTGTCTTACCTCGTACTCCTCAGGGTAATAATGTCATTTGGGTGGTTATTGATCGTCTGACCAAATCATCCCACTTCATTCTGATCAGATATATAACTAAAGTGGATGAATTTGGCCATTTTTATATTCAAGAAGTGGTAAGACTCCATGGAATACCATCAGCAGTTTTCTCCGATAGAGACCCCTGCTTCACTTCTCAATTTTGGGAAGGCCTTTAGAAGGCCTTGGGGTCTCAGATTAAGATGAGCATAACATACCACCCTGAGATGGATGGTCAGTCAGAGCAGGCGAATCAGATTTTGGAGGACATGTTTCATGCATGAGTCATGGACTTTGGATGTTAATGGGATATCCATTTGGGTATTATTGAGTTTTCTTATAATAACAGTTACCAATCCTTGATTCGAGTGGCCCCTTTTGAGGCACTCTATGGTCGGCCATGTTGGTCCCCCTATCTTGGGTTGAGGTAGGAGAGACTTCACTATTGGGGCCAAGTCTGGTGTAGGAGACATATGAGAAGTTCAAGTTGATTAGGTAGCGTTTATTGACAGCTCAGAGTTTCAATAATTCATATTTTGACCAAAGGCGTCGAGACCTAGAGTTTTTTTAGGGTGATAGGGTATTCTTGAAAGTGTCCCCTCATTTGGGCCATCGTTGATTGGGGAAGCAAGGGAAGCTGATGTCGTGATATATTGGCCCATTTGAGATCACAGAGCATATTTGCAAGGTGGAATATAGGTTGGACTTAACTTCTCAGTTGACGTCCATCCATGACGTCTTCCATGTCTCCCAGTTGAATAAATACAACCCGGATCCGTCCCATGTGCTGAGTTGGGAGGAACTGGAGATTGAGCCTGACTTCTTAGTTTTTGAGCGACCAGTGCAAATAGTGGACTCCCAAGAGAAGGTTCATTGTGGGAATTATATTCCGCTAGTTTGGGTTCATTGTCAGTATGGTAATGATACACCTAAGACATGGGACCAGAAGTCATGGGTTGAAAAAGAGTATTCGTTCCTATTTTTTGATTAAGTTTCAGGTTGACTTTCCGGAACGAAAAGTTTTCAGGGTTGGGATAATTTTCATAAACATGAAATATTTTAATTTTTTTTTCATTTAATTTCCATTAATGCTTTGATTTGGGGGTTTCCAAAGGTTTTATGGAGAATATGTGAGTTTTCATGAATTGGGCCAAACCATGAGCCCAATTCTAGATTTAAAAATAAATTTTGTTTCTTTTATAACTTTTTAATTTTTGAATATTTTTCACTCATTCCAACTCCTAAATGTCTTCCCCTGATATATTAACACCACAATGAAAATTTGGAGCCTTTAGAAATCCATAACCAAGGTTTATTTTGGTTTTTATTTAAGTGATCGGGCCTGCCCGGAATCCCATATCCAGTTTTAAAAATGAATTTTATGTATTTAATAACATATTCAATATTATGTATTTTTTTGTGATTCCAAGTCTCACACGATCCCATTACACTCAAACTCACCACCATCCTCTTTCCCCCCTCTTTGGAGTTCTTAGGTATCACGATTGAGGGACAAAATTCTTAGGGTTTCTAAAATCGTCCAGATTTGAGGAGGTAAGTTCATTCCATCATAAATCTATCAATTCTTACTGTTTTTTCTCCATTCTAGTTCCTAAATCACCTCCTAATTCTTTTTCGAACAAAACCTGAATTTTGGCCATTTTCAATTTTAGCTACTGGTGTTTTGGGGAGATTAATTCATGATTTCTCAAGTATGTTAGTCCATTTCATTCCCCTTTAAAATTTCTTAGGGTTTCTTTCTATTTGTTTAGGGGTTTGTTCCCTTTTACTTGAAGTGAAAAATGAACAGGGGGTAGGGTTTCAAACCTAGTGTTTAACCTTGGGTTTTCTTGTTCTTTTATTGTTGTTTTAGGTTTGATCTAGGTCCCTCTTGGTGCGGCGGTGGTGTGATTTTATTTTCGCACAAAGGATTCAAGGTTTTAACTAATTTGGCAGGTGATTTCATATATAGGGAATCTTTGTGAATTGACTTTCTTTTTTATGACATTATCATGTTAATTTAATTTTATGGTTGCTGCAAAAAATAGTTGTAGTTGTTTTTGTAATGAAAAGGAATTTTTAATGCCAATTTAGGTGAATTTGGAGGTTTTTCATGGAAGTCTCTTGTTGGTTCTTTTGGGGCTGCCCTATCACTATTTATTTTATTTTTTTGGGATGTACTAGGGATGAAAATTCTGTTTTTAATGTTTATACCTTTTGTTTGTTGCTGCGAAGTTGGTTTTAATGGTGTTGTGGAACTTGTGAGCTTTAAGTGTCATGTTTGTTTAAAAATGGAATTTTTACAAAGATTGCATTTATTGGTTCACATGGGGCTTCCCAAAAATTGATTTTTTGGTTTAATTGAAATGTATAAGGCTGAATTTTATGTTTCGGTAACTTATATGTGTGCATATAGTGTGCAATGTGGGGTTTTCAGAGAGTGTTGGGTGCAAAACAATGCGGGTTTTTGAGAAATTGTTTTATGGAAAATCAAAGTGTTTTGTTGTGTGTTTCAAATGGTATAATGTTTGAATAGCTAGTTTATTGTTCGTATGTGACCATTATTAGTGTTTTTATATGAAAATTTATGCATGTGGCATGCTTAATTTTTTTAGAACAAAGGGGGAAGCTCGGGTACCGAGGTAGTGTGGATGTGTACTAGTACGGCTAGTGGACTGGATGGGTCTTGTCCAAGTTTCACATATCATTTGGATAAAAAAACTCTAAATAAAATATGTGGATGATGATTTGGGACAACTAGGTTATGGGTATGTTTCCTACTAGTGGCTCATGCATGAGAATGGATTTTACTATGGTTACTCTACACCGAGGTATGAGGTAAATGGGGCCCGAGACTATCTAGTGCCTAGGGGTGTTCCCGATTTTGTTGCTCATTGTGTTTGTGGTATTTTAAATTTTATTTGGGTGTTTTTTGTAGTAATTTACATTAGCTAACATTTATATTTAAATGTGTGAAAATTCTGAATATTTTAGCTTGAAAAATGTTTTCAATTGAAAGTTGCATTTCTTGGATTTTATCATTGCCTTTCTTTGCATACTAAAACTTCTTTCTTTTTCACATTGTATTGAATCTTATATGGAATAATTTAGCAGAATCCTATTGGGATTAGGCTCACACCCTACTTACACCCCTTGGGTGTAAGTAGACTCGGTTATGTTTGACTCAGGTAAAGAAAAGGCTAAGGGTGATGGCGGTTCGGGGTGTTAGTCCCCATCCTTGGGGAGGAGTTGTAGAGACGGCTTGTGGGCGATGAACCCTAGTCATGTGGAGTCCTTGGTGCTATCTTTCTGCTATATTTATTTTTATTTGTAACTCTTGTATTATCATTAAACCAATGTATTCAGTTCTGTTTTTTTTTCTTAAGACTTCTCTGGCTCAAAATTTTCAGATTTATATTATGGATTTTTTTAATGTTTTATGCTTTCATACTCAGGAAAATCATTACCAAACCTTAATTAATGATACTTGGGCACTTGTGCTAGCCCTTGGAGATAGGGAACGTCCTTCGGGCCTTGGAACGGGCCGGTTTTGGTGTTGGTAATAGTGGCGACCAGATTCGGTTTGTGACATGTTTAATAGCATAAAATGTTTTTCTAGAATGCCTAGAAATGTGGGAAAGTAATTCTATAATGAATAATTGAATAAATGGGGTTAACCCATGTGGATGGAGTTGATGGAACATAATGATGAGGTTTTAATTTTGAAGGAAATATTTGACTTTGGGTGTGATGCTAATGAAACTTAATGTGGAATTGTTCATGGTTAATTAATGTATAAAGAATTTAATTAACGTAAAGTGGAACTAAAAAATGGAATTAAGTAATCTAATAAAGCTCTTTAAATGGTTGTGTGCATATAGGATACCTAGTCTTAGAAGTAGTAGCCCGGAGTCTGAGAGATGTTAGCTGCAGTGTGTGTAAGACTAGGTTATGCCCATAGTGTGGTTGTGAGTTATAGTATATTCTATACTTTTTGTGTTTCTATATGCTACTCCACCCTATCAGTAAGGGAAAATGACACCCTAGAGATTCTGAGACCTAGGGGGTGTTTCCCCAACATTCTGGTGGGAGGATGGATGGATAACTACCCCCTTTGGCCCCGCTCTATTCTCTTGGTAGTTACTTGTGTTGGTCGGCACATTGGTTAGTTTTACCCATATATGTGTGTAGAGGGCTGTAATGGATTATTGTTATTCACACACATATATTCCAGATATAGTTTTCTATGGACTACAATAGGTGCAACGTGTATTGGTTGTGATGGCTTGAGGATCCTTACTAGGTGTATGGGTTGTAATGGCTTGATGTATAATACCCAACGTATGATACAAGTTATGAGAGTTGTGGTGGCTCCTGGAAAATTCCTTGATACTTTGGTGTGTGGATGTTGTGGTTTTGTTGCACGGGGTGAATATTGTGGTACTTCACCCAGGTGTCTGCAGGCAAGACTTTTTGGAGAGAGATGCTCAGGACGTGTGATGTTCGGGCAAAGTGGCAAACCAGTGGGGAAGTAGTAGTGGGGTACCCTTTATATTATTTATTATATGATATATTCTTGTATGAATTACTTGGTGAGAGTAGCCATGGTGAGGTTGCGAACTTAGTATACCTGTTTTGGTGACAAGTTAGTTTCACTTGTTATTCACTGTGCTTTAGAATGCTTTCTTTACATTTTCACGAGAGGTTTCGGGAAGGATCCTACTGAGTATACTGTTATACTCACCCTATGTATATATAAACTGTTTTTCAGGTCACTTGGAGCAGGTTGGAGATCAGGCTGGTGTTTACTAGCTTGTGGTTGCAGGAGCTATTCGGGCTGGTGGTTGCTGCTATTTTTTACTTTATTTTGGGTACACTACCACAAAACAGGGCAAGGGAAGCGCTGCCCTTTATAAGTGCTAAACAGAAAGCACTGATAAAGGGGTATGCCTTTAACAGTGCTTTTTTATAGCTGATAAAGGTCCCGCTTTATCAACGCTAAAAAAGTGTTGATAAATGAATGTTTTATCAGCACTTTTATTTTAGCACTGATAAAACATACCTTTTTCAGCACTTTTAACAAGCACTGATAAAGGTTCTGTTGGTTTTTATTTAATAACCCTAATAGGCCATCCTCGCTTTCATGTGGTCAAGATCTCGTGGAAGATGAACCAGTCCCCTCGCCATTGTGCCCTCATCCTCCTCGTCCTTCTCATCCTCCTCCTTCTTCCTCCTTGTCCTCCTCCTTCTTCCTCCACGTCCTCCTCCTTCTCTGCCGCCACCGCCGCCTCTGCCCCCACCCCCGTTACCGTGACTGCCGCTACCTCTGCTGCCTCCACCCCCGCTGCCGTGACCGCCGCCGCCTCTGCCGCCACCGCCACCTCCGCCTCTGCCACCGCTGCCGCCTTACCGTCGCCGGCTCCGCCTCCGGCGCTGCCTCTGCCGCTGCCGCTACCATTATTGATATTAATTTTCAGGTAAATTTTTATTCTACCGCTTGAATTGAACATGTGAAATCTTGATTTAAGGTGTTATTTCAAGAGTCAATGGATTATTTATATTATTGAGTTCTTTATTTAATCCTTGCACCTCAATAAACACCTATTGAATCTTGTTTCATGGGTTAGATGTTCTTGAACTCTTTTATGGACACTCCCTTTATTGTCAAATTATTAACTACCTTGAACACCTATTTAGCTTATGTCAAAGCATTTAAATGAGGTTTCCCTTGATAGAAGGGTATATAAATGGAATTGAAGACACATTATAGGTGTTTGGCCTAGATTCTTAATGGATTTTACCATGTAGGAAATTTTCATGTTGATTATGGCCCATTTTGAAGACCCTTTGAGTCTTATTAGTGAATTTTCCATTCTTGGTAAAATTGAATGTGTAATAATAATGAGGAGTGAATTTTACATGATGGATTTATTTTAATTTAATTAATTAATTAAATGAATTGAAATGATCTATAATTGGTTGAAAGGGAACACCATCCACTGCATGTTATATAGAATGATAATTGTGTATTTCATTTCGTTGAATGAAATTGTACATGGATAATGGGACATATGAGATGTTTTTCTTCATGTTTTTTAATATAAATATGAATGTGAATAATGACTTACTTATACAAATGGTCCTAATTAAATTGATGGATGGGAGGTAATTCACCATTATAGTTAAAATTAAAATACACCTTTATAGAGGATAACATAAAATGGTAAGGTAATTTTTGAGAATATAGGAAAATCACACTCCCTTACATCGGGCGTTGAGTATAACATATCGCACCACAAATACTAATAGGATGTTGGGATTTTTTAACCACACCAATTTCTTAGAGTTATTACATGATGGCTTACTCCCCATCTTGAGTTCCATCTAGTTCACATTGTTCTATGCTTGATCACTATTATGGTTGGATTTCTTTTCTCGAGGTATGTGATCCTTCTGATTCCTATTTGGATTTGTTTGCACCTATGGTTTGAATAAAAATTAGTGATCAGATAGTTATTTATATCAATAAATTTAAATTTATTTTCATGAATTTTCTTTTGGGTTTTGTGGGATGTGGTAAATGGTGTACTCGGTTTTAGATTATTTTATTCTCATGGGTTTCCTATATTTAATGTTTTCTTTTCAATTGGAAATCTCCTCTGTTGTGCGCCTCTCCTCTGCCATGTACGCACCTCTGTTGTGTGCTTAACGACACCTTCGCAGTGAGTTTTCTCCTATTACTCATTGTTTTCCTCTTCTTCGCATGTTATTACTGTTTGATATTGATGGTTATAATGTGAAATGCATGGGCTAAACACCCCGCTGAAAATCGTGGCCATTGGTGGTCCTTGTTTGCGCACTAAATGAATTGAATGTTGGTTGGTTCTTGTTGAACATTGGAATATATAAATTGGTAATATACGTATAATTGACTTATAAATGAACACCCTAGGATGATAAAACTTCTGTGATAAACCCTGAATTAACAAACAAAATTGAATAAGGGATTCTTTATAAAATCTAAAATTTTGATTGTTTGGTTTGTATGGTGTTGCGATTGAGGTGTCATGCTTATAAAATATTTATCCACCTAATGTGGTTTTCTAGGGGAATGCAACAATAGAGCCTTTGTAGGGGAACATGAATGGAACTAGAGATTGGGAAGGACTCAAACACTCCTATGATAATAGGTAGTTAGAGTCCCATTGGATGTTTTGGTCTTGAGAGGGGATGTTGTACCACCATGCCGGGATGACAGTATAAGGAAGAGTATATAACATAGGGAGTATGGCTCCAGCCTAGGGTTTAGGGGCTGGTCATATGTATGTTATGTAGTCTACTATAGATATTTTGGATTCTTGATCATCTACTGTCAATGGTACAATTCCTATATCATCTACCCTTTATTTTATTTTTTATAAAAGAGAATCACATTCCATTTTTTCACTCTTTTTGTAAATGTTTTAGGCTTGGAGGTGTAAAGCTTTTATAGTGTTATCACCATCGACACAATATTGGTATTATAGTCCAAGAATATAACATGTTGTAAGGAATGATCTCTAGATATTGGTGGTTATCATTTATTTTGTGAACCACCCATGCTTTATATGATAATATTTTATTTTAGTTTTGTTATGGATTAGTTTGTTTTATAAAAATCCAAAATCATTTGTTCCCATATGAGAGTTACCTTTTTATCTCCAAAATAGACAGAGTTATTTTCACTTGGATGAGAGGAATCTTCTATCTGGTCATGTAGAACCAATTCAATCTATATTGTATTTTCTCATGGCTCAAATAGTCAGGCATATTATATATGTTTCTAGAATGCTATAGGATTCTTTCTCCCCCATGGTAGTACATTTTTAGGATGTTTTCATTAATGAGGTATAAAATTTACTTCTTAATAAAGTGATAAACTTTATAATCTAGTTAGTTTTGGGAGAAAATTCAGTTTCAATCACAATTTCTAAAATAACACCAAAAGAGCATCAGTTGTTTGAATTACAATTTGATGATATAGAATATAATGGTTTCATAGGGAATAGTACTTTACCATGGGGTTTTATAGTTCTCTAAAATAGACGGTTGATTAGTATTTATTCTTTTGTTGGAATATTGGAGATTGAACCTGATGAGAGTCATGAATATGTATCCTCATCCACGCATTGATAGTCACATTGATCATCTATGAGGTTCTATGATCTTATCCAAGGTAGATTTGACATTAGGATACCATTAGATGAGTTGGACATCGATGGACCTACCATGGATTTCTTTTAGGAGTAGTTATGGCCTGTATGAATTTTTAGCGATGATATTTGGTTTAACTAATGCATTGTTTTTATTAATGGACTTGATGAATAAGATATTTCATCCTTTTCTAGATCAGTTTTTAGTAGTTTTTTTCAATTAAATATTAGTTTACTCCCAACCCATAGTTTATCTTGACCAACATCTTATCATCACCTTGAGTACATTGAGATAACATCATATTTATTACTATTTTCTCCTGTTACTCATTGGTTTCCTCTTATTTGCATGTTATTACTATTTTATATTGATGGTTATAATGTGAAATGTATGAGCTAAACGCCCCGCTGAAAATCGTGGCCGTTAGTGGTCCTTGTTTGCGCACTAAATGAATTGAATGTTGGTTGGTTCTTGTTGAACATTGGAATATATAAATTGGTAATATATGTATACTTGACTTATGAATGAACACCCCAGGATGACACGTGTTTTACTTCACTCACACCATGTATAGATACCATAGAGACTTGATGTGTATAGACTATACACCCCTAGTGGTCATGTAAGGACTACACACCGTGTATTCCACAAATATGTGATGCATAACTGGTGAGGTGACTCAATATGTATCTAAAGTACACACCTTTAGATCAAGTTGTTCTAAATGTCATGTATTTTCAAAGGTATCATTCAGTCTTTGTAAGACTTACTTGGAATAAATTTGATATATGTCAGATTAAATCAGGTATCTTATACATACACGATGTTCACCCTACTGGACACACCATGTATATGGATTTCACGTGTGTTTAAAGGCATTTGTACCATGATTTGTTTTTATAAAACCCAAACAATGCTACCTGATTAATTAAAACATAATATTAGGCAAGTTCTCGGGATCGAACCCATAAAGACGATGAATATGAATAAATAATGGAAAAATTACAATCGATTAACAAAAGAATATGAAGATGGTGTGAAAGAGTTTATCAAGTTTGAAGAAGATCATGCATGTGACCCTTCTCAAATCCTTTGTCCGTGTTTACATTGTTTTTATTCAAGACAAATCAGTCCAGAGGAGTTGGAAGAACACCTGATCTGTCATGGAATAGATCGAAGTTATACATGTTGGAATAAACACAGGGAAAAAACCAATGTAGGTAGTGACTCAGAGAACAGGAAATTTCATAGATCATCTGATACGATTAGAAGTGTGAACAGTGAAGACGATCGTATGGAGGGTGTTATTACAGATGTGAACGATGATGAAGATCGTATTGAGTAAATGAAAAGGACAGTTGAAGATGAACTTCATGATTGCCCAAATTTTTTTGAGAAGTTAAAGAGTTGTGAAAAAACGCCTTTGTATGCTGGTTGCACTAAATATACAGCATTGTCAGCCGTATTAAAGCTATATAATTTGAAATCAGGCAACGAGTGGAGTAACGCCAGTTTTACGGAACTACTTGCTCTCCTGAATGACATGCTCCCAGAAGATAATGAACCCCCAAGCCGAACATACGATGCCAAACGAATGCTACAATCGATGGGTATGATCTCTGAAAGAATACATGCTTGCCCGAATGACTGTATATTGTTTCGCAGGGACTACAAATCACTTAAAGAATGTCCAAAGTGTGGTGCTTCCCGATACAAGAAAGATGATTCTAGTCCTACAAAATTTTTATGGTACTCTCCAATCAATGCTAGGTTTTGACGCCTATATGGAAGTGAGGATACTGCATGACAATTGACATGACATGCAGATACAAGAATTAAAGATGGGAAACTACGTCACCCGGTAGACTCTCCTCAGCGGAAGAGAATTGATCACGAGTATCCTGAATTTGGGAACGATCCGAGAAACCTTCATCTGGCATTATCTATAGATGGGGTGAATCCTTTTGGTTTTCAAAGTAGCAGTCACAGTACATGGCCAGTTATGTTGGTAAATTACAACTTACCACTGTGGTTATGCATGAAACGAAAATACATCATGTTATCTATGCTTATATCAGGACCAAAACAACCAGGTAATGATATTGATGTTTATTTGGCCCCATTGATCGAGGATTTGAAAATATTGTGGGATTCAGGTGTTATGCTATATGATGCTTACAAAAATGAACAATTCACTTTGAAAGCCATGTTGCACGGGATGATATATGACTTTACTGGTTATGGAAATTTTTCAGGATATATCATTAAAGGAACTCAAGGGTGTCCCGTTTGCGAACATGGTACACAATCAATTAGGTTGAAACATTCATCGAAAACCGTGTTTCTAGGACATCGTAGATTTCCACCCCGACGACATAAGTACCGATCTTGGACGAAATCATTCGATGGAAGTTCAGAGGAACGTACAACACCATATCCACTAATAGGTGATCAATTGTTTGAGAAAGTAAAATATTTGGACATTACTTTTGGTAAACCATTTTCGAAAAACCTTACGAAAAATGGTTGGAAAAAGATATCAGTTTTTTTGAATTACCATACTAGAATTGTCTGTATGTCAGACATTTTCTTGATGTTATGCATGTTGAAAAAAATTTATGTGATAGTGTCATTGGAACGTTTCTAAATGCACCCAGTAAAACAAAGGATGGAATTAAGGATATATTGGACATGGTTGAGATGGGAATATAAGAAGATTTGGCACCTGTGAAGGGTGAAAAATGAACATTTCTTCCTCCTACTACTTACACTATTTCCAGGCAGGAGAGATATCAGTTTTAAAACTTCTTGAATGAAGTAAATGTTCCAGATGGGTATTCATCAAATATGAAGAACATCGTGTCAATGGGCGATTTAAAATTAAAGGGTCTGAAATCACATGACTTACATGTTTTGATGAAAGATATAATTCCTATAGCTTTACGTTGTATTTTTTCCAAGAATGTCCACTATACATTAACAAAGCTCTGTTTCTTCTTCAAATCTATATGCAGCAAAGTTATAGACCAGGCAAAATTTCCAACTATGGAAAGAGAAATTGCCATCATATTATGTGAATTGGAAATGTTCTTCTCTCTGACATTTTTCGATATGATGGTTCATTTGATGGTTCATTTGGTGAGAGAGATTCGACTATGTAGTCCTGTACATTATAGATGGATGTACCCCATTGAACGGTATATGAAGATTTTGAAAGGGTATGTCAAAAACCGAAGTCGGCCAGATGGTTGTATTGCGGAGAAATATATTGTTGAGGAAGATGTTGAATTTTGTACTGAATACTTGTCTGGTGTGGAAATCGTTGGCCTACCGAAATCTCATCACACTGAGTGGCTTGAGGGTGAAGGAATTTCATGAAGAGAGGTTGTCACAATCAATATTACAGATCAGGAGAAGGCCCACCTTTACGTTTTGCATAACAGTTTCGACGTTGACCCATATGTTCAAACCCACAAAGAAATTATTAGGCATTTGAATCCTTCTAGGGCTGAAAAATGGATATCAGATACACATAATCGACAGTTTATATGATGGTTTAGAGACCATATTTTTAAGCAGTTAGATAAAAATCCATACTCAATTTCAGAACGACTTCGATGGCTGGCCAGAGGAGCAAGTGTGTACGTATTATCTTACAATGCTTATGTAGTTAACGGTTATAAATTATATACTAATGAACATGATGAAGATAGTACCATGAAGAATAGTGGGGTTACAATTGTGGATGAGGTGATGCATGTTTCCGTTGCTAAGAGCAAAAATCTAATTTATGCAAATATGTCATACTTTATCATCATCAAACGAATATGGGAGTTGGACTATACAAAATTCAAAGTGCCGATTTTTCAATGCAAGTGGGTTGATAATAGGAGTGTTGTTAAAATAGATGAATTAGGATTCATGAAATTTTATTTCAGTAAGGAAGGGGAGAAAGACGAACCATTTATAATGGCATCACAGGCAGTACAAGTATTTTATGTTCCAGACCCCGCAAACTGAAATTGGTCAATTGTTTTAATATCGAACGAAACAACTGAAGGGTTTGATGAAAGTTCAATGGAGGTTGACCCTTTTATTGGGACTTCACAATCATTTCGCAGTGGTCCTAATGTAGATGGTGTTTTGTATGTTAGAGGAGACCACAATGAAGGAATTTACATAGTCGATAGAGGAGTCAAATCTCTTCATCCTTTAAAGAAAAAAAAGAGAGTACAATAATCAGGATATTTTTTTTATTGTAACATACATTGTGTTACGTTATGTTATTATATGTTTGTTGCTATTTTTATGTAATCTAAATTAAATATTAAACCACTTCTGTAGATAATGACTTCTGGACCTACTGATGCGCCCAATCCTGAGGCACAAAATGTCTCTCAACCACCAGTCGGTGGTCCCACTACAGAGAAACAATAGGTTTCTCAACCTGTTGTTTCTAGTCCTAGTGCTGAGGTACAACAGGTTTCTCAACATATTGCTTCTAGTCCCATTGCTGATGCTAGTTCTCCAGGGGAAGATATTGATGCTACTTCTGAGGAAATGGTAGGAAATGAAACCCTGAAAGCGCAGAAAAAAACAAGAGCATCGTAGTTTGACAGTGTTATCCAAAATCCTTAAGGAAAAAGTAAAAGGCATCAAATTTGAGATGGGATAGAATAAGCGAGACCAACATGTTAACCCCAACAGAGCCATCTTTAGTAGTTACATTGGAATCGTCACTTGGCAACGCGTGCCGATTGATGTATAGTCGTGGCACCATGTTGTCACTGGGATGAAGACACTAATGTGGGAAGAGATTACGGTAACATTATGATATCATTTTTTTAATTTATTAAAATAAAATAAAATACCAAAACATTGACTTACTCTTCATCATCCATTGCAGAGTGCATTTATATCAGATGCCTCGCACAAGGAATATGTATTAAGAGTTGCAGGAAGGATTCATAGAGGTTTCCACACAATTTTAACGAAATAACATCTTAAAGATGCAGAAGGGAAAATCAAGCCACGCCCACCTCCTCTTTACACACACTTGATATCCCAAGGAGCATGGGATGTGTTTAGAAACCGTCATGGGGAGAATACTTTTCAGGTACATTGTGTGGGGTAATACGTTGTTTGATGTTTGCTTCTATTCATCACTCTGATTGACAGTTTTTTATTTATGAAACAACTACTGAGTGATGAAAATAAAAAACACGCAACAGAACCAGCGTACCCTTATCGTAAAGCAAGGATGGGGTACGCTAAACTTGAGAAAAAATTGGTACGTCTTTTAAATTTACCCTTCTACTAGTATGTGACATAAAACAACACCATAACCATGATTCTCTGTTTATATGCAGATTGATGAATCGATATCGAAAGCCATATCCATCCCACGCCATGTGCTATGGAAGGAATCTTGTGTAAATAAATAGGGGATATTGATAGATGAAAACCCACAAAAAGTGTGGGAAACATGTGTAAATATGACCTAATATAAATTTGATTTGATTTAAATCGCTATTACATTACAATAACTACTTATTTTTCTATATTTTCTATCTGAAATAGTCAGAAGAATCAACAACAACCACACCAGATGCAGACATACTTTCAGCAGCCTTGAAGTATCTAGAAAAGTATGGTCTTGTTAGAGGTATGGGTTTTGGGGTGACACCCCGAACATATATTCAAAAACAAAAAACAAGCGGGGTAGAAAAATGAAAAAATTGAAAATATGAAAGAACAATTATCTATTTTTTCAAGAAGAATTACAATAACAGAGAGCGATGATAGAAAAATTTATGGGGGAGAGGTGAACAGAAGAAACAACTCAACCACAACCCATGCATGATGATATCGCCCCACCCCCCACCAGCTTTGAGGCGAGCCATTCCCATAAAAACTCTGACTTAGATGAGGTAATCAATGTTTTAATAATTGTTTCTGTGAAATGTGATTTACATAGACACTGATACCTTTCCTGTACTAATATTCCCCAGGGTGAAAATGATTGTGATTTATATTTATCAACTCCCACCTATCTCCTTGTAGCGAGGGCTACGGTGTTCAATACGCAAAACAACATGCTACACAACAGACAGCTTCCAAAAGATCATCTTAGAGTGTCAATTATCGTAGCTAATGAGCCAAGTGTCGAGATACCTGTTCCAAATGATGATGACGACATTCATACGGTTGAACAAGCTATTGGAACATTCATCGCATGGCCGACAGTTCTTGTAAAAAAACATGTTGACAAAAAGGTATTCATTTCCAATTTATTTTTCAAGATGGACCTTTAACATTTAATGAAAAAAGGTCTGAACCAATGAATTTTATTACAGAATGACACAGACTATGGGGTGAAATGAAATATCGGCTCAAAATTATCTCAAGGATTAAACAACCGATTGAAATGGTCTACTGAGAGCACCTTCACCCCGCCCGTTCTCTATCCACATTTAATATCATTACAGGCTCATGTGGATACAAATTTGAAAGACGACAGTACTCACGTAGTTGATTTAGAAAAATATATGAATGGAGAGGAAATATCAGATTTCATTAGTGCTGAAAATGTAAATGAACTCCTCAAGTATGAATGGCTAGTCACCTCAGTTGTAAATATATACATGAGGTATGTTTTCATGATTTGATTTTACAAAAGCTAATATACTCTGATAATTTTGAATAAATACATTTTATATTTTTCGCAGGTGTATATATGAAAAAATATTGAAGGGATTTCCAAATGAACAAAAATCTGGACTCGTTAGTCCTCACACCACCTCTTCAAAAGACGAAATAGATTCTGATAAAGAGTCTGCAATAATGCCATCCTTGCTCAAATCGTTTGAAAACAAAATTACAGATGACATACTCTTTTTAATACCAACGATGCAGGGGTAAAACTCTACAATTTAATCATGTCAACTATATTTTCATTTCTTTCTTTACTTATTCCATTTCATATTTTTAGGGAGCATTGGATGCTGATTGAAGTCAATTTGGATACTCCAAAGATTTATTTTCTGGATTCAACGCATGGATATCCAACAAACTGACCACGCATGATGGCATTTTTTAATTTGTAATACACTAGATCCAACATTTTAAAACTAAACATCTAGTTATATAATTTATGTTATCTTTTAATGAGGATTCTGTTATGATAGGGCGGTGTATAAATATCGTCTAATGCATGGAATGAATCCAGGGCATAAGGATGAGCACGCCTATAAGATCTAAAACTGGAAAAGTATCCGGGTATATATAATAACATTTCACTATACAAACACATATCAAAACAAATTACTTATTGTTGTCTATGTTTTTGTAGTGTCCAAAACAAACAAACGGAAAAGACTGTGGTTATTATGTTTGTAAATTTATGAAAGAGATCGTATTTCATCAACAAACTAGCATCCCTGGTGAGTTATTTTAGAAAATAATTACGAGTTCATTTAAAATATTTATTAATCCTTTGTGTATTTATATTTTTTCAGTACTACCATGACTGTCACAAAAACTCATATTCAGAAGATGATATACTTGTGTTTAGAAATGAATGGGCAACATACCTAATGGAAGATTGTACCTAAATAGGATGAAGTTGAATTCTAAATACTTATGTTATCTATATATGATCATTGATTATCCTCAAACCTTCTTTGGTGAATTGAGAATGCTCTGATGTATTGAAATCTTAATTTATTACTCAATGTTTTCTATCCCCGGATTCATATTATTGATCTTTGAACAAATCAATATTTAAGTAAGGCATGATGGTGTGCAGTGCGTATGGGGTGAACGACGAAACCACCGAGGATCAACAAAATCCATTTTCTGTATATTGTTTGTTTGAACTTGTATCTGAGCACATGTGTTGTTGTTTGACTTGCACAATTATTTATTGGTAGATGCATGAGATAATCAGCATCGTTGAGGGATTTTTTGGAACCAAAATATGTGTCCCGGGATAATTCAAGTAAGGGAAAGGCTGGTTGAGATGAAATCCAAGCTCAAACGACCAGTACATCATCAAAAGAATCAACCCTGTGATGCACCATCATGTAGAATCTGGTCCTCGTGATGTTTTGAGGTGTTTATGGAAGGTATTGGGAGTCTGATGAGCCCCATGGACACTATAAATAATGTTTACAGACAGCTCCACACGTTTTTTTGTGCCTCATGCCTCTTTACAAGGATCACGCCATTCACATGGTCCATCTTAGCACGTATGTCCCATTCATCCCATTGTTACTCTTGGAAGAACCTGAGAATATGACAATGCATAAGCCCCACAAAACCCATACTCATCCAACCAAGAGTATTTCTAGTGTGAAGGGAAGCTAACCATGGGTAATACCCACAACATACCTCTTTTAAATATATGGTTTTTGATCCTTGTATTCTAAATAGGGTACATAGGAAGCCTCAATGAGGTTAAATCTCAACCAATGGTAAACCATGGTGACCCGCTCACTAAGGTACACCTTCTCTTATTTTCCCTTTTGTATTTCCCTTAGTGGCATCCGAATAAGTCTTCAAAATGAGAAACCTTACCTTTATGGGATGCACCACACTTGGGTCAGACCTCATTGGGCATTTTGATCTATCTATCAGGTAAACATTCCAGGTGCTCCCTAGTTGAGATGTACCTACCTGATCCACCTTTATAAGTGTTTTGATCCACCCAAGTCTTACATCTCTGTAAGACATTAAATCATGACCCTCTATCCTTGTGGGATGTTAAACTCATGGAATAACACAAGTTAAACATGGGTTTCCATTAATATATTCAATATTAATGTTTAATCAGTCCTTATTAAGGTATTGTGGAGGTGTGGTTTTATGTTTTCCAGCAGATTTTAGAAGATTCCAAGATTTATGTAGGTGATTCAATGCTTTTACATTATATGATGATTTTATTATGCTGTATTTTCTTGCTAAGTGTACTATATGAAATGTTTGTGTGGATAAAAATGTGTTATCAATGGAATTTGGGGTATGTATAGACTTGAAAGTTATTTTTAAAATGAATGCAGTTGTATTTATTGTGTATTTTCATGCTTAAGTCCTTTAAATGTGTTTGAAGAAATGAGAAAGTGGTGTTATGGGTGTTTTCAAATGGATTTAATGTGTTTGTGAATTTTAAAGAGGGTTTTCTTATGAGATGTAGAGATTCTATATATGTGTATTTACATCGAATGAAAGTACATGAGAATGTGTTGATATATATGATGCGTATAATGTAAATTGAGCACAATTTCCATACAAGGTATTTTATTTATGATGTTTATGGGATAGGTTGAGAGGGCAGGGGTGGTTTTCTAGGGGAGGGGGAAGGGGGAAAAGTGGTAGGGGGAAGGGGTAGGGGGTGTGCTGGGTTCTTTTGAAATATGTAGGGGTGGGAAGGGGGATGTGCAATGAGTAGGGGGAAGTGCAGTGGGAGGGGTGTGCTGGGGAATGGGACAGGGGGTGTTCAGTGGGTAGGGAGTGTGCAGGGGTAGGGGGAGTGCTCAGGGGTAGGCAATGTGTAGGGGGTGTGCTGGGGAAGGGGGAAGGGGTGCTTCTTTTTTATGGAATGGGGGGACATATAGCCATGGCATTAAACCGTGGCTATATAGCCAAGGTTTAATTTCGTTGCAAAAGGCCCATCATTGGTATTCAATAGCATCATGATGCTGTGGAATGGAGACCAAAATTCCTAATAGTTGAAACCAAAGTTAGGGGAAGAAGGAGAAGAATATAGAGGAGGATAATAGGGTTGAAGATATTCCACCACTCTTTTAATGTAACTGATAATATTTTATTTATTTCAAAAGTAAGGGAGATATCCCATTGGGGAAGGGAGAAGGAGGAGAGTGCGTGTAAAGGATTTTGTTGAGTGGAATGAGGGATATACGAGGGTAACCCGCTTTAATGGTTGATAGTGAAAATTTGTTATTTCCACTCATTAATTAGGTGAATTATTAGGCCTAAGGGTAAAATAAATCATTTTCCAACAACATGGGAATAAATATACACACACTTCTAATCCGTATTGTTTCATTGAGTGGCTTACAATCCATTATTCAACCATATAGAGATACTTCCCCAAAAACTCATACCTTACACAAGTTCATCACATTATTTGAAAAACTATTAACCATCAATACGAGACCATCATAACCTTAGAACCAAACTGTAGGTTTATCTATTCCCTCTCAAATAATTAAATATCCCATGTTCTACTAAACATTGGGCCATTTGATTATTATAGATGATTAGCCCTAACCATGCTCCAATTTTTTTAATTGGTTATTTTATGTTTTGTGCCTCACTAGTATAATTCCATTTAGCAAACGAATTCTTTATTTCATTATTGTATTACTAACATAATATTTGTTTTATTATGTAGTTTAAATCTTTTTCCTACTTTGTTCAGAAACCGCTGCCATGGACGACAATTTTTTAGAGTGGATGGATGAAAAAAGGATGGAACATCATTGTTTTTTAACTGTTTGTTGGATAAATGTAATTGTAACCAAATTAAACATTGTTTGAAATGTATATAGAAGTGTGTTGTTTTGTATTCATGATTTCAAGTAAATGTATGTATCATTTTTTTTCTTCTGTGCTTTGTGTGTGGGTGTTGTTTGTGCAGTGTGCAGGTGCTGTAATGTGTGCAGGTGCTGGGCAGGTTCTGTTCAAGTTCTGGTTTTGCACAGGATCTTTGGCCTTTATCAGCGCTAGTTAAGCTCTGATAAATGGATAATATATTAGCGCTATTTTGAGCGCTGATAAAGGTAGTTTTTATTAGTGCTCAAAATAGCACTGATATATTTTACATTTATCGGCACTAAAAATAGCGCTGATAAATACAACCTTTATCAACGCTTGCTTAGTGCTGATAAAGGGGAACTTTTATCATCTCTTTTTTAGCACTAATAAGAGTCCCCCTTTATCAGTGCTATTTTTAGTGCTGATAAAGGGGACCCCCCCCCCTTTATCTTCTCTAAGATTAACAGTGATTTTATAGCACTGTTAAAGGCAGTTTTTAGTGCTATTATAAGCCATATTGGTAGTAGTGGTACTTACAGTTTTCCCCCTTTCGGTTGTAGTACTTTTGCATGACATTTCATATGTGCACTTGGGTTTTAGTTTATATTGCAGTCTGGTTTGGAGTTGGTTGGTGTCTATCTTATCTCTCTCTTCTGCATGTGTTCTATTAGAGGGTAATGCCTCCCATTTTGTGTGTTATTATACCCTCGGTGCTAGTTGCCAACCTGGGGCCTACTGGAGGCGGGACTCAGGAGTCATTATCTCCTTTCTCACATTGTCGGCCCAGGTGGGGTACACTTTGTGGGGAGGGGGTCATGATAGAGTGGTATCAGAGGCCTGGTTGAGGGATAGGATGGAGTTTGGAGTTAGGCACATGTGAGGTTGCATTGGTTGGTAGGGAAACAGTGTCGTTCATGTTTAGCAAGTGAGGTAAACACTGGATACCGGCTCAGTAATAGGTGTTTAGGGACCCCTAGGATCTGATGTACGGACCTTTATGTTTACAATGGCTACTAAAAAAGGTGATACTAGTTGTAGGGTATAGACCTAGGAAATGATCATGCATCATTCTTCCTTGTGCCTATGTTTGAATGGGTAGACCTTGGGATAGGATAACCTAAAATGAATAAAAGAAAACAATTAATTAATTAATTTTGAGTCTTCCATATTCTTGGTTTAGGAACTCTAACGGGTTTTATTTTACAGGTATGGCTCCATGTCGATGTCCTCATCAGGTTTCTGTAGAAAATGTTCAACAGGCTATTCTAGCAGATCGTCGTAGGGTAGAGGTTGACGATGAAGAAACTTAGAGGAAGAAAATCCTAGAGTTTCAGCACCAGAGTCTGCAGAAGTATGAGGGATCTATTTCAAACACAGTCATGGAAGACTGTTTAGAGGAGGTCGAGATTAGATTCAGTTCGATTCGTGCTCATAAGGAGCACTGGGTGTCCTTGTTTGTGACGATGTTGCATGGAGCAGTGAGGAAGTGGTGGTTCTTGTTCCTTGGGGATCATGAGGAGTCAAGGATCTAATGGGAGGAGTTTCGAGACGAGTTTAGAGTCGAGTTTCTTTCTTCGACTATGAAGACGTCCAGTCGCCAAAAGCTTCTTACCCTTCGATAGGGGAGTTCCAGTGTTCGAGAGTTTGGAATCCATTTTAGGAACCTTTTACGATATGCTTCAGACTTGCTGCCAGATGAGGAGGCCAGGGCGAGGCATTTCGAGGAGACTTTGTGTCCAGAGATCCAGTGTCATGTCACCCCATTTATGCTGAAAACATATCTTGAGGTTCATGCGAGGTTAGAGGTTGTCGAAAGGACTTTGGCCAGGACCGAATCATCATGAGAGGGGAATCAACATGATTCCTCATGAAGCAGAGTTGTGGTCCGGGGTTCTCGGTTTTCAGGGCAGAAGAGTTTTCGTTCAGCCAGGGGTAGGTCCCATCCCTTCACATCTAGTTTCTCCAGAGGCAACAACTCTCAGGATTATACCAAGGGATCATGCACTTTTTTTTCTTATGGTGTTCATGGTCATCAGGAGTGGGAGTGCCTGACCATTCAGAGTAGTCATCGTGCATCAGGCACTACACTCCAGGTTCATCCGTTGAGAGAGTTCCAACCGAGGCACAAGTAGCCAGTTTCAACAGCTTTAGATCAGCAGAGGGTAGATGGGGTAGGTAGAGGAAAACCCCATGATGCTCCCCGTCCTCAGAGAGCAGAGCGCAACCATGGTGGTGGTCGACATCAGGGTCAGAGAGGCTATAGAGGAGGTCGTGGTCAGCTTCATGCTCTAGCGTTGCCATCTCCAGGCTATCCAGACATCGTTTGAGGTACCCTTTGCTTGTTTTCTACCTTTGTGTATGCCTTGTTTGATTTAGGAGTGACACACTTCTTCATATCACCTACCCTTGTCCATGATTTGGGACTTGAGTTAGAGAGGCTTCTAAAGCCCTTGGCGTTGACTACGTCGGTTGGAGGTCGAGCTGACTTGTTTAAAGTATGTAGAGACTGTGAGCTAGTGTTGGGGTAACACCTCTCTTGGGGAGATTTCCTATGTTTACAAATACAACCATATGATATCATCCTCGACATGGATTGGTTGTATTAGGTGCATGATATCATGGATTACTTCAGGAAGAAGGTCGTATTCATTGGTGCGGATGGAGATAAAGTGGTGTTTTTTGGTGAGCGAGATCCCCGGATGGGTCATAGGCGCGTTCCATCCTTATCATCCATGATGGATGAGATGATGTAGAGTTCTTCAGAGGTTCAGTAGTTGGAATTTCCTAGGGTCATAGATGAGTACCCTGATGTCTTTCTAGAAGAGGTTGTAGCATTACCCCCTCGATGAGAGATTGAGTTTGGGATCGAGCTATAGCTAGGAGCGTCTGTTATCTCTATGTATCTATATAGGATGGACCCTTCTGAGTTACGAGAGCTACATATACAGCTTGATGGTCTGTTACAGTGTGGTTTTGTTCGGCCAAGTGTGTCACCATGGGGTGCACCAGTTTTTTTTCACGAAGAAGGCCGACAGAAGTTTGCGGTTGTGTGTCGATTATCATCTCTTAAACAAAGTGACAATAAAGAATTGCTATCCTCTTCCACAAATTGATGATTTATTTGATCAAATGAAAGGTTCAAGTTGGTTCTCAAATATCGACTTGCGGCCGGGATATCATCAGATGAGGGTGAAGGATGAGGATATCACAAAGACTACCTTCCGTTGTCGTTATGAGCATTATGAGTTCGTTGTAATTCCATTTGGCATGAAAAATTCTCCATCTGTATTCATGGAATTGATGAATGCTGTGTTCTGTGAGTTCATGGAAAAGTTCGTGGTAGTTTTCATCAACAACATCCTTGTGTACTCCACATCTGAATAGGAGCATGCAGATCATCTACAAGCCATTTTGGGAGTTCTTTTCCAACATCAGTTGTTCGGGAAGTCGTCGAAGTGTGAGTTTTGGGCTTGAGAAGTCTGTTTCTTGGGGAATGTTGTGTCCCAACCGGGAGTAGCTGTGGATCCATCGAAGATAGAGTAGTTGTGTCTTGGGAATCCCTCAAGACAGTTTCATAGGTGTGAAGTTTCCTTGGTCTCACAGGCTACTACAAGAGGTTCTTAGCCAATTTCTCACGAGTTGTGACTCCTCTGACAGCTTTGACCTGGAAGGATCAGGCATTCATATAGACTGATCAGTGTCAGGTAGCTTTCAAGTATCTAAAGGAGAAGTTAGTAAGTGCTCCAGTCCTTTGTCTTCCAGCTGAGAGAGTTTAGTTTGATGTTTTCTACGATGCTTCACATCTGGGGTTAGGTTGTGTTCTCATGCAGTAGAAATAAGTTGTTTCTTATGGGTCTCATCAGTTGCATCCCCATGAATGCAAATATGACACCCATGATCTTGAGTTGTCATCCGTGGTTTTTTCTCTGAAGTTGTGGAGACATTACCTCATTGGTGAGGGCTTTGTGGTTTTCACCAATCATAAGGGTTTGAGGTATGTTTTCTCCCAGCGTGACTTGAACTTATGACAGCATTGGTAGATGGATTTCTTATAGGAATATGACTTCTAAATATCATATACACCTGGAAAAAGGAATGTTGTAGCTGATGTGCTGAGCCGAAAGTCATGTAGTGATTCTGTGCGTGAATCTGGTGATTATTTGAGAGTAATGGAAGAACTTTCCGCATTACATCTTGATATGGAAGATGTTGGGGGTAGAGGTTGTCTTTTTCAAATGATGGTAAAGTCATCCTTGATGCAGAAGGTGGAAAAGTCCCATTTGGGAGATCTAGAGGTGGAGGTTTGGAGAGACCAAGTTGTTTGTAGTGAGGCCCCTGATGGTTGGTCGGAGGATGAACAACACCGAGTGTTGTATCATGGAAGAATTTTATTCCCTTGATGATGCATGAGATGGTTCTCAGAGAGTTTCATATTTCGCCTTTAATGGTGCATCCTGGCATGAAAAAGATGTATCAAGCCTTGAAGAGCCAGTTTTGGTGGCCTGGGATGAAGTGTGTGATTGTGGAGTTTGTGTCTCGATGTTTAGTCTTCCAGAAGGTGAAGGTCGAACACTGTGTTCCTGGTGGTCTTCTCCAGCCATTAGAGATTACTCAGTGAAAGTGGGAGGACATCTCAATTGACATTGTTACTATTTTACCTCGAGCTCCGAGAGGACATGATGCTATTTGGGTGGTAGTGGATCATTTAACAAAATCAGACCACTTCATAGCAATCAAAGAGTCATGATTAGTGGAAGTTTTGTTGAGATAGTATCTAGAGGAGGTGGTGAGACTTTATGGAGTCCCTAGGACGATAATTTTTGATTGAGATCCTCGTTTTACCTCTAGGGTGTAGATATGTCTCCAACATTCTTTCAGTTATCAACTATTCCTTAGCACTGCTTTTCATCCTCAAACGAATGGTCAGACAGAGCAAACCATCCAAAATCTTGAAGACATGTGATGATCTTATGTTCTTGATTTTGGTGGTTCATGGATGAGGTACTTAACCTTGGTGGAGTTCGCTTACAATAATATTTTTCACTCCACCATTGGTATGACACCGTTTGAAGACTTGTATGGCCGGTATTTCCGTTCTCTGTTGTGCTGGACTGGGGTCGGAGAGTCAGCAATTCTTAGACCGGAACTAGTGTAGAATACAACAGAGATGGTCCAGGTGATTCGTGAGAGGATGAAGAAAGTTCAAGGTCGTTAGAAATCGTATGCTGATCAAAGGAGGATACCCTTGGAGTTTAATGTTGGGTATAATGTGTTTCTGAAGGTGACTCCTCGTCGTGGGAAGCGAAGGTTTGGTTGTGGAAGTAATCTTTCTCCCTGGTTTTTTGGGCCTTTTGAGGTGTTAGCTTATGTTAGAGCTTTGGCGTATTGAGTACCACTTCCCCCATAAATGATTCAGATACCTGATGTTTTCCATGTATCACAGCTCCGTCGTTATCTTCATGATGACTCTCACATTGTCGATTGGGGATAGATCGATGTTGATGATGATGCAACCTTTGAAAAGTGACCTGTGGAGATCCAAGACCACAAGGAGAAGGTGTTACGCAGGGGTTCTATCCCCTTAGTTCATGTATTTTAGCAACACGGTGGAATGGAGGAGATTACCTGGGAATGTGAGTCATAGATACGTGCTCAGTACCCAGAGTTGTTTGATGTTTAACTCTTTTCATGTAATGATGTTTCCTTTGTGGTTAGACCTTTCATGTTTTATTTATGAATTTCTTTTGTTGCTTTTGTGGATTGCTCTCTTTTGAGAGGTATCTCGATGGGTGGTTGTTCAGACCCCGTTTCTTTTTGGTCTCTTTAGGTTGGTTCTGAATTCTTGAGGATGAGAATGTTTTGAGAGGTATCTGATGTAATGGCCCAGACCTCTCTGGTCCATTACTTTGTGAAAATATGGTGTTTGATGTGTTTCGGGAGGTCAAGGGGACTTATCCCCAATAATTTTCCAAATTTCTAATTCTTTGAACAGTTCCATCAGTGAACAGTTTTATCGGTAACCTCTCTTTCCTTTGCCAAATTTTCAATTATGTGAACATTTTCATAAGTGAAAAGTTCTATCAGTAACCTTTATCAGCAACCTCTATCCATAACCTCTATCGGTAACCAATAAAGGTAGGTGAACAGTGTTCTATCGATGAGGTTCAGTGAGCAATGTTCTATCAGTGAGGTTCAGTGAATAGTGTTCTATTCGTGAGGATTTAGTGAACAGTGTTCTATCAGTGAGGATTTAGTGAACAATGTAATATTAGTGAGGATTTAGTGAACTGTGTTCTATTAGTGAGGATTTATGGAATAGTGTTCTATCAGTGAGGATTTAGTGAACATTGTTCTATCAGTGAGGATTTAGTTAACAGTGTTCTATCAGTGAGGATTTAGTTAACATTGTTCTATCAGTAAGGATTTAGTGAACTGTGTTCTATCAGTGAGGATTTAGTAAACACTGTTCTGTCAGTGAGGATTTAGTGAATAGTGTTCTATCAGTGAGGATTTAGTGAAAAGTGTTCTATCTGTGTGGATTCAGCGAACAGTGTTCTATCAGTGAGGATTTAGTGAACAATGTTCAATTATTGTGGATTCAGTGAACAATGTTCCATTAGTGAGGATTTAGTGAATAGTGTTCTATCAGTGAGGTTCAGTGAAAAGTGTTCTATCAGTGAGGTTTTGTGAATAGTTCTATCAGTGAGGTTCCATGAACAGTGTTTCCAGAACGGTGAGGTCTATCGGTAACCTATATCGGTAACCTCTAACGGTAGGTGTACAGTAACGGTAGGTGTACAATGTTTCTAGCTTCCTACAGTTTCACCCCTTTGATGTTTCCTTTGATGTAAAATACATTTAAAGCCTTATTTTAAGGACTCTTAAGGCTGATTCAAAGATCACAAATCCTATATTAATTATTCCTATGGCTCGGGTTATTTTTTACTTGGTCAAACCACATGGGTAAATGTGATCCTCTTTTAATGGGGAATTAAGTGTATCTTAAATTGTCGCCCTATTAAATCTTCAAAAGGGACAAGATATCATCCTCCCTTGTTCTTCCTCTTTATTCTAATCTATGAGATGCTTGAACCTTTCAATCCTTCCCGTAGTAAATGAAAAATCAAACTTTACTCTTAGGATTGGTTCCGCTCTATTTTGATGAAACCGAGTTGTATCAGTCAATATTTGATATAAGGTATGTTTTATTGTCGTTCCTTTGGGGATCATATCCTCTTATTTCCCCCTTCCATGTTATAACATGTGATATCCATGCTTCTAATGGGGTTTTTCTTCGGGTTTGGTTGGTGTTGTCGTATTGTGGCATCCTTGGGTGGATGCAGTTTTCACGAGATGAGGATCATGACCCGTTGTGTGGATAAAGAACGTGAGGAACTGTTTGAGGTAGGGGATTCATTGCTTCTCTTTTATTTTACATAAAACTCTATTGTTAGCATGTTTAATTCCAATGTATGATAATAGAATTGACATAATAAATATTTTAACTGGATAAATAAATTGATATCAGTCGTATGTTATTGACTCATGTTTTCCTAGATAGTGTGATATCTATTATTACTTTGTTTAGCTGTTCATTCTTGATGGAAATCGGTAAAGAACATAAATTGGGAATAATTGATAATTATTTGGCTAAAGATAAAGAGGTATGTAGAGAAATCTGGTTCTAGTTGTAATTTTATGTTAATCAAATTAGTGCAGTAAGCATGTTTAATTATTTTTGATATCTTACTAATTAGGTTTCCCAAATTTGGAACCTACGAATAACAAATTTGTCAATTCAATATGGATTAAAGAACTGATTTTTTTATAATTTCTTAAGGGGTTTTGAGTTACCCTCTTGATTGTTAAAGGGACAAGAGCCCAATTAATGTGATGTTTTTTCCTGATTCTTGTGCTATGATGTGAGCCTGAATGGGTGTTGTGATATGTGGGGACATGGAGGCCCTATTGGTTGTGGCAGCAGATGACACCTAGAGTGGAGAGATGCATCGGTTTATGCATGTGGGTATCGGGGAGGACACCAAGGATGATGGAATGGGATGGATGTTATTGTTGGATGCTTGCTGATTTTTGATTGGTTGTTTATCTGCCTTACATTTCCCCACTGCTCAAGGCAGCTGGTCTTACTTACCATTCTTCCAAAAGAGGTGAAGACATATGGGGTATTCCACGTGCTTTCCATGTTTACCTTCTCAAGGAAGGATGGATATATGATCTTTCTATAAGCGGTAAAGACTTGACGGGTAGTACATCTACCCACCGTGTTGAGCCCCCTTGTGTTTAGTAGCATAGAATGTTTTTCTAGAATGCTTGGGAATGTGAGAAAGTAATTCTATAATGAATGATTGAATAAATGGTGTTAACCCATGGGGATGGAGTTGTTGGAACATAATTATGAGGTTGTAATTTTAAAGGAACAATTGACTTTGGGTGTGATGATAATGAAACTTAACGTGGAATTGTTCATGGTTAGTTAATGTATAAAGAATTTAATTAACATAAAGTGGAACTGAAAAAGGGAATGAAGTAATCTTATAAATCTCTTTAAATGGTTGTGTGAATATAGGATAACTTGTCTTAGAAGTAGCAGCCCGGAGTCTGAGAGACGTTAGATATAGTGTTTCTAAGACTAGGTTATGCCCATAGTGTGGTTGTGAGTTATAGTATATTCCATACTATTTGTGTTTCTATATGCTACTCCACCCTGTCAGTAAGGGAAACTGACACCCCAGGTATTTTGAGCTCTGGGGGCATGTTTTCCCTAATATTTTGGTGGGAGGATGGATGGATGACTAACCCCTTTGGCCCCTCTCTCTTCTCTTGGTAGTTACTTGTGCTGGTAGGCACATTGGTTAGTTTTCCCCATATATGTGTGTAGAGGGATATAATGGCTTGTGGTTATTCAGACACATATATTCTGGATATAGGTATCTATGGACTACTATAGGTGTAACCTGTATAGGCTGTGATGGCTTGAGGATCCTTACTCGGTGTATGGGTTGTAATGGCTTGAGGTATAATACCCAACATATGATACATGTTATGAAATATGTGGTGGCTCCTGGAAAATACCTGGTTACTTTGGTGTGTGGACGTGGTGGTTTTGTTGCACGAGGTGCATATTGTGGTGCTTCGTCCAGGTGTCTGCGAGCACGACTTTTTGGAGAGAGATGCTCAGGGCGTGCGACGTTGGGGCAAAGTGGAAAACCAGTGGGGAAGTAGTAGCGGGGTACCCTTGATATTCTTTATTATATGATATATTCTAGTATGCGTTACGTGGTGAGAGTATCCATGGTGAGGTTGGGAACTTAGTATACTTGTTTAGGTGATGAGTTAGTTTCACTTGTTGTTCACTGTGCTTTAGCATGCTTTCTTTACCTTTACATGAGAGGCTTTAGGAAGGTTCCTACTGAGTATACTTTTATTCTCCCCCTATGTATATATAAACTGTTTTTCAGGTCACTTAGAGTAGGTTGGAGATCAGGCTGGTGTTTACTAGCTTGTGGTTGCAGGAGATATTCAGGCTTGTGTTTGCTTCTGTTTTTACTTTATTTTGGGTACTTTCAGTTTTTCCCCTTTCGTTTGTAGTACTTCTGCATGACATTTCATATGTGTACTTGGGTTTTCATTTATATTGCAGTCTGAGTTGGAGTTGATTGGTGTCTACCTTATCTCTCTCTTTTGTATGTGTTCTCTTAGAGGGTAATGCCTCCCATTTTGTGTGTTACTATACCCTCGGTTCTAGTCGCCAACCCAGGGCCTACTAGAGGCCAGACTCAGGGGGTCATTATCTACCTTCTCACATAACCGGCCCAGGAGGGGGTAAAATTTTTGGGGAGGGGGTGGTGACAAGTAGTCTGGAACCTTGTTCTTTAATCATGGTTCCATCATCTATATAATTTTAATCATGTAACTAGTATCATATTTAATCATTATATACACTTTTATAATTATTCTTATAAACCGGTGATGAAAAATTAATTACATCACTTCATGGAGACAATTGTTTGTACGCACACATGAGTGATGTTTACACTTTTTGATGATTGGATAAAAGTAAAAATAAAAAAACATTAAATAATTATAATAATTTCAAAAATATCATATATAATCATTAAATCCATTATTATAACCATCAAAGTAATGTAGTGATGAAAAACAAAACACATCACTTTGTGGAGGTGCTCGTACACACATATGCATGGGCAATGATTTATTTTCCCATAGGATAGAAATGAAGTGTATAATGGATTTTACATCATAATAATAATAATTCATTATAATTTAGTAATTATTTTATAATTAATACCATATATTTAGATGTTGTAGAATAGGAAATAAAATTGAAAGTACTTGGTTAAGAGTTATACATCTTCGTTGAGAAACCTCCTTTATCTTACACCTTAATCCTTAAAGGATGGTATTTGGAAATACCATAAAATCTATAATATATATAAATAAATTATTATGGTATTAGGGTAGGTATTATATGATTTATAAATCTCAATCTTCATGAATAAGGGATTTGACGAGGTTCCCTTTTATAAGTGAGGGGGGGGGGAAATGTTAAATTAATATAAATTTATTCTAACATTAAAGTTGAAAAAATGATATGTTTGGAATATAGGATAAGTATGAGTCAAAATAATCTCCTAAAATAAAGTTATGATAAGTTCAATGGAATTTTTAACCCTTATCTCTTATTTTTAACACTTGTTAAATCTTTTGATGATTATTGTGATATCAAAATTGTTTATAATTTAGGGGTCAATAAAGTTACAATAAAAGGAAAAGTGACCCATAAGTGGACCTTCATTTATATTATATACTATATCCCACTCACTTGGACAATTATGGTATTTTTATAAATTTAAAATCATTTAATAAATTATAATTTATCATAAGATACAGTTAAAGTCATTTTTAGGACTACTTACATAGTTTGAATTTAAAGATATCATTATAGAAATGTAATTAGAATATAAAATTTTAACACATAAATAATAATTTATATTTATCTATAAAATTTTAGGAACACAAATATTTCTCCAAATTTTATTACTTTTTAATTTTTTTAAATTATTTCTTTGATTTTTTATTACTTGAACAAGCACTGTGTTGACGTTCCATAAAAATTTAAGGTAATTATTCCATCACTAAAAATTAAAAATAAATTAACAAGATAAAAATGTAATTATTATTTTAAATAAGCATTTATAACTGAACACAAAAAATTTATTTCCCTATGAAATGTCTTTAGGGATATTAAAACACCAAGAGAGACATTTTTATTTTTCTTTACAAAAAATAAAATAAAGATCATTATCAAGGAAAAAATGGCACTAAGTTGCCTTATATTCAAATATTTGATGGCTATGGTCAAAATAAACTCATAAAATAAAAATAATTTTGATGTTAGATATATTTTTAAATCCTTATTTATTTATTTTAATCCTTAAATTCTCGATTCACCCTTAGCAAGGTGACAAATATTTACCACAATTACTATTATTTATTACCAAAAATAATGTTGAACATGTTACATAATATTTATTATGATGATTAAAAATATTAAATCCATTTTAAAATATTTTATTTCTATAATTATTAGAAATTAATTTTCTAACCAATGTACAAAATCAAACAAAACCCTTTTTAGTAAAATGAATTTTTAAGCATAAAATCAAGTTTACCTTCATTACTTACTATGTAAAAAAATATTTGATGAATGTTAAAATATTTTATTAAATTTAATAACTAAAAATTAATTAAAATTATCCATTAATAAAGATTAATTTAATTTATTAATATAGAACACATTACGAACATAAAAACATTTTTTATAAAAAAAAATTTATATTTACCTTTAAATCTATTTATTTTCATTTATTGTAAGTTGATAAAAAATGAATTCATTTCATACATTTATAAATAGAAATTTTTCATAATTAATTTATTCTTACTCATACCCACTAATCCAATATCAAGGTGATAAATGTTACATTAAATTTTAATATTTCAATAGTATATCGCTATTTCTTTAAACCCGATGTGGCGTATAAATAAAAATATCAAAGAAATTAAATTTATTTAAAGATAAATATATCATAAAAACATGGAGTGTTAAATTCTGCTCCCATTATAATATTTTTACCTTTAAAATTATATCACTTTGATATAAGCAAATGAGGATACTTTTTCCTCATTACATCCATGTGTTCCCATGTATCTTCCTCAAATTTATAGTTTCACCCAAAACTATGACCAGTTGAGTGGTCTTGTTCCTCTGCACTTTATATATTAGATAAAAAATTTCCAATGTTTTTTCCTCTTAAGTGTTATATTTCTCTAGTGGTATGAACTATGAGTTTAGTACATGTGAATGGTCAGGTTTGTACTTCTTTAAGATAAATATATGGAACACATCATAAACTTGAGGGAGATTTAGTGGAACTTCTAAATGATAAGTTATCATACTAATATGATCAATAATTTTGAAGGAACCAAAATATATAAGTCAAAAAATTACATTATTTCCAAATATCGTGACCTTATTTGAAGGAGATATTCATAGGAATACCATATCTACAATTTCAAACTCCATATTTCACCAATAAATGTCAGCATAATTTTTTTTCCAAATTTGAGCTTCCCTGATGTACTAATAAATGAATCTAACTTTCTACCATTTACTAATCCAGATAAAGTATAAATTGATTTTTTTTCAAATTCATCCCAAAACATTGGATTTATACACTCCCTTTTATATAGGGTTTTATAAGAAGCCGTTTGAACACTTGAGTGAAAGATATAATTGTAAGAATACTACACCAAAGGAAGGTGTTAGTTCCAAAAACCTTTGAAATCCGTAAAATAGGCTCTTAATATGTCTTATAGAGTTTAAATGGTCCTATTAAACTAATCATCTTTCTTAAGATGATATGTAATACAAAAACTCAACTCTAAATCTTGAGACTACTGAAAACTTCTCCATAACTTCAAGGTAAACCTTATATCCTGATCAGATACAATAAAATGTGGTACTCCATAAAATCATACCATTTAATTAATTTATATACTGGAAATATGATCAAGAGAGATGTCTTATATAATGTAAATATAATGTGCTTATTTTTTAAAGTGATCGAATACAACCAAAATATGATGGTGGGTTTTTTATGTTTTGGGGAGTCCAACGATGAAATACACAGTAATGTTTCACAATTTCTATTATGGTATGGGTAAGGGTTTTAAAATCCCACTAGAAATATTTTTATCAGAATTAAATTGATTACACACCAAAAATCAAGATATATACTCAGGAATATAACTTTTCATGCTATCTCACAACAAATTCTATTTTATATCTCTATACATTTTCATACTTCCAGGAAAAAAAAGAATAATGAACTATGAGATTCTTCCAAAAACTCCTTATTCATCTCTGGTTTTAATGGGACACATACTTGATTACTAAATATTATCTTTCTATCACAATCATGGCTGAACTTAGGAACATTTTTCACCATCTTATATAGTTCCACATCCTCCTTCAGCACCTTCTTAATCCTCTCATGAATGGATAATTTGGAATTCGTCTAAGAAATATATGATCTATCCAATTTAATCATGATTCCAAGATATATATTCTAAATATATATAAATACTGGATCTCTTTCAATCCTCATCATGGAAAAACTATCATGGTATTTCTGACTTAAAGCATCACCCACCACGTTTTTCTTCCCATAATGGTAATGTATTGAGAAGTCATAATCTTTGATTAACTCCAACAATATTCTTGGGAGTATATTCACATCTTTCTATGTGAATATATAATTCAAGATTTTAGGATCAGTATATATATAACATATTTCACCATATATATAATTATTATACATTTTCAATGAAAAATTTACTTCTTCCAACAGAAAATCACGTTTTGGGTAATTTTACTCATGAATTTTCAATTAGCATGAGGAATAAGATATCACCATTTCATTCTTAATGAGGTAATATCCTTATCCATTATTCAATGCATACATATTATAAATCCTTTTCTATTTTAGGGTAATGCTAGAATAAATTTATGGACCAACCTTCTTTTAAACTCCTTTAATTATTATTCACATCCATCTATCCAAAGGAATATGGATCCCTTCCCCATAAACGTGGTTAGTGGATTGGATATCCATGATAAATTTCTCACAAAGAATTTGAAGTATCCTACCAACCCAATAAAACTATAGATATAAGTCACTGTGGTTGGTCTAGGACATTGTTCAATAACTTCATCCTTTGAAGTATCCACTAACATACCCTCAATTGAAATTATATGACAAAAAAATGAGACTTTATGTACCTAAAATCCACACTAGATAAATTTTTCATATAGATTCCCCCTCTATATGGTCTTCATCACAATCCCCAAAAAAAATCATTCTATTAGTTATTCTTCAAATGTATAAGAATATAGTCTATAAATAATACCATAAACTGATCAAGGTAATCTCTAAAAACTATATTAAATAAATACATAAATATATTAGGATAATTGGAAAGTCCAAATGACATTACTGTAAATTTATAATTACCATAACCCATATAGAAGGTTGTCTTGTGTATATCGACATTCTTGGACATTAGCTGATGATATCCATATTAAAGATAAATCATTGAAAAATATTTAACTCATCTTAATTGATCAAACATATAACTGATATAGGGTAAAGCATACTTATTTTTAATTGTGATATTGTTAAGTTCATAATAATCATTGTAAAGACACATTAACCCATATTTCTTATTAACAAAAAGAATAGGGATACCCTATGGTAAAGTACTTGGATAAAATAATCCCTTATAAATATTCTCCTAGAGTGTCTTATTTAATTACTACAAATAAATTGAGGTAATTATATATTGAGTCTTTGAAATAAATGTATAAACTGGTATATGTTCTAATGAAAACTCAACTTCATGATTTAGGGTATGATTGGGATAATGCTTAGAAAATTCATCAACACATTATTGAATAATAGAAATATTTTCAATATAGAGTTTCTCTCCAACTATTTGAGATAAATATACCTCATGAATAGGTACTAAAACCCATATTTTGGAAGTAATTTCCACTTGGAGCTCAGGTTTATCATCACACTGATAGATGATCATAGGTTGATTTGGAATATAGAATTTAACTTCCTTTCCTTGTAAATTGAGATGGGGTCAATATATATAGATCTAATTCATGGCTAAAATCAAATTAAATTCAACTATAGGGAGAATAAAAATATTTTTATGAAGAACATTTTAACACAATTAAATTGGAGAGGATCTATAGACTTGATATGCGATCATTATACCATTATATTTTTTATTGATAAATAAACATCTAATTATTGAGGTGGTAATGTGATACCATTAGAAAATTAATTTGATATAAAGGAGTGGATAGATCTAGAATAAAATAATACACTATTCATTCTAGTGTGGATGATAAATGTAAAAATCACCACATCATTCTTTTAACCCATTTTAGAGGTTGTGATCACATGATATTTTCCATTGTCCTTTGACATTATAGGTTGATAAGTCTTAATACCCTCATTAGATCTTGGGTTAAGGAATTGATTTTTATAATTACAATACTCCATGAATCTAAATCACTGAAGTGTGGGTGGTGTATTTGGTGGATATTTATCTCCATTTAATTCATTTACTATCCTATTCATATCACTTCGACATTATTTTTCTAATGGATAGATCTCCCACACTTGAAACATCTTTTCAATCCTTTTAGAAAATTACCCGAGTGCTTATTACCATATTTTGGCTTATGAGAGGTTGAAAATTATTCTTCCATCCATGTTACATACCATTTATGTAACTCCCCTACCCCAGTTACCCAGAGTCGGTGCATTATTACATAACATTGGCATGATCAAAAAAGATCATTTCTCAAAATACCGATTAGTTTAGCACCCTTGGAAACACTATATACATTCAAAAAGTTTACATTACATCATAAAGTGAAAACTACAACTACATCTTGTCTCCACACTCATATCCCCTTATAATATCCCTACAGGTCATTCATAAAATACTTCTTTACATCCTAGGAAAAATAATACATAGAAAGGGGTGAGCTCAAATTCCCAGTAAGGATAACAATATAGCGGAAACTTTTATAAATAAGCATAAACATTTAAGGCAATGTATATTTAAAACAAAAGCCTTTTAAACAGGAACTTCAGCATAATATAGAAAAGATAAAATTAAATAATTCCATTTACTTATTCACATGGATATTCTACTAGTCAAATAATCACATGCAATATCAATAACCACTTTCATTATGATGGAGTGCATAATGCCAGACTATCATAACCACATAGTCAAGGCCTTATGCCAAGACTACAAATAAGAATTTGTCAAGGCCTTGTGCCAAGACACTAGTTTGTCTCATGAGACCTACCGATTCATCTAGGATCTATAGAGGTCTCCACCAGTCACTTATTAAGTCCAATGCATTCCTCATATTAACACGTTTAAACATAAACATTCGTATTAAAGATAGCATATGAAATGTCAATACTTTCTCCATAAACCATGAATGGTATAAAAATAACACATCCATAGTCAAACATATCACAAAACCTTCAATGCAATATGGAAGTTTTGTATCATAATAAATCAACTTCATATAAGCTTAAAATCCATCAAAGGATGTTGACATAGATGAAATCAAAACTATATGAGAGAAATATCTCTTTTTTTGAAATCATTTAAAAGTCACATAATTATAAAATAAAACATTTACTTTGAAAATATTCTTATAATCTTGTAAGAGAAGCTTAGATGATTTTATAATAGTGGAAAATAGCCTCACCCACCATATAAGTTAAAAAAGACATTCTTACCTTAATTCTGTCAAAAAGGATAAAAAGGACCTTATTTGGAAAATGACAGAAAGATTCCTTTATAAACTTCTTATAAAAAGTCAAAAACGGTACAAATGACTTTAACCCATAGTATGTAAAATAGTAAGAATGATTTGAAATTCATTTTTAAGAAACATGGATGTGGATGATAAATAGGTCCCACTAGATAATTACGTATAAACAACCTCGGATAATGAAGAGATTGTAAAAAAAACCCTTACCTTGTACTTTTCCTTGGTTGAGGATTGATTAACCTCCTATATAATGGTGAAATAATTGATATTAAATTATAAAAGAATTATATATATTAATATGATATCATATATGATCTTTTAACATTGCTTTGTTAATAATATCTTAGCATTATCATCGTTTCGGGTGTTAACTTACTCGTTTCCTATTATAAGTTTTGTTACATAAGCCATGTTTGTTATGGATAGGTTGTATATTATTCATATCCATAATTATATCACGTCCTTAAACATTATTTTTAATCATTAAATGAGAATTAGTCTTGAATGGATACGATGGGGAATGAATCTCATTGTGTTCGTGGAGACGGAAGTCCGTACGTACACACGAGCGACAATATCATTCTTTTGATATTAAAATAATATATAATTGGATATTATATCATATATAAAGAATCATTATCATGTTATATTTATTATTTACATTAATTACACATCATTATTATACCCATCCAAATAATAATGTATTGAATAACAATTACACCACGACGTGGAGATGGTAGGTCGCACATACGCATATATGGTGACATGTCATTAAAAGGATGGATATAATACTTAATATGGTTGTAAAATATTTATAATAACATCACAGTATATAGAATATACTGGAGTTATTATTTCATAATGGAAATAACAATGAAAGAAGAAGTTGAAGAAGAAAGGAACTTGAAAGAGGGTGGTGAAAACCTTACCTCTTCTTCGGGTTCTTCCTTTTGATTTGATCAAAAGGGATCCTTAGGTTGGCTTTATGATAAAAATAAGTCCCCTAGGTTGAATTGAGGGAAGTTTAGATAATATTTGGGTAGGTTTTGGGTGATCCAAAAGGATTTGAAGGTGTAAATTATAGAGAAGGGAGAGTTCCTTTTATAAGAGGGGTGATGGGCACCTTTGGAAAAGCTAGAAATATTATTTTATAATAAATTCATATTCGGTTTCTAATAGATTAAAAGTGGATTATTTAAAGGTTAAGGTAGATATGGGTCTAAATTCTTTCAACCAATAGATTTTAGATAGGTTTGGGTCACTATATTAACCTTATCATTTATATTTAACTCTTAGTTAAATAGTTTGATATATACCATGTCTCTTTGTATTTTTATATTATATAGTTAATAAACATACTATATACATCCAAGCGACCTCCAAGTGTTCCATTAATAATACATTTATCATTATATATATGTATTTTGGACGAACCATAGATTTTTAGGAATAGAATTTCAATTTAAAATATAATATTTTTTAAAAAAACTCTTTTATGTCAATTTTGACACTATTGGGTATTTTGTTTTTGATAATTTCATAACAGAATTATTACTTCAAAAAAACATTATATAACCAATCCTAATATGTCATATTAACCTAGAAAATTAGTGGAATTCATAAAAAAGTCTCAAATTACATTTATTATGATATCTATAATATCAATTATTTCAATATTTCATTAATAAAGTAATTACTGCATCACCATTATGTATAAATAAATTAAATTATTTAATGTCTAAAAATTATAAATAAAATACTATTATGTAGTAAATCGTTTTATATTTCTAATTAATATTTATAATCGAATTTATCTTATGTATAATCCTATATTAAAATTTTTTTAGTAATTAAACTTTGATTTTAACTCTTTCAACTCTTCTTTGAATTAAATAATAATAAATGTCCTAATCTAATCCAAGTGGACCTAAATGATAATATTTTATTCCTAAGGTTGTTTTTGGTTAAGATAAACTTGTCCAATAGAATTATTACATGTTTTAGGATAATATTAATATCATTTTTACCCTTAATTACCCTATTTTACTTTGAACCGTGGTAAATAAAAAAAAAGTTACTATTCACAATGAAATATTTTTATCTTATTGAACCACATTTTACTCCTTGTTATTAACCGTGTCTCTCGGATTTTTAAAATTCCACTCACAAAAGCGGTAAAATTAAGTTTTATGTAAATTTCCAAATTCTCCTAGGAGGTGGGTAAAAGACGGTGAAAAGTTCCATAAATTTTTTATATATCTAAAATTATTCTAAACTAACTTCAATGAATTACATTGAAATTATATAGGTATTATGTATCCATTTTCACCTTAATTAAATTTAAATAAAATAAAAAATTATTTAAATAAAAATTCAGTTTTAAACTATAACTTAGTGTTTTTCACTATTCATCAAAAATTGAAAGTTTTCAGAAAAATACCAAAGTTTCACCCTAGGATAATTTCAATATTCCGAATCCAAAAATGAAGTCCATTTTGAAAGATAAAATGTATAAAATTTCAAAAAGTGGGTATTACTATTCATAACGACTAGTTTGATTGGTTGTGGTGTGTGTTAGAACTCGAAGTTGCGTACAACACACGCTACTGTATTATTCAAAGAGAAGCGTACCGTTGAAGCATGGGGTGTTACATTCTCCCATCCTTCAAATAATTTTGTCCTAGAAATTTCTAGAATACTACCACATGAAAATACTGGGGTGGTTCTTCATCATAAGTTCCTCGGGTTCCCACGTTTCTTCTTCCATCTTATGGTTTCTCCATAGAACTTTTACCAGAAGAGTCATCTGGTTTCTTAGAACTTGTTCTCTTGTATCAAGAATCCTGATGGGATCTTCGTAATAAGATAGATAAGGTTCCAGTTCTAATTCCTCATAGGTGAGTACATACGTTGGGTCAGGCATGTATTTTTTCAATAGTGATACGTGGAACACATCGTGAACTTTGTATAGATTTGGCGGCATTGCCAAACGGTAAGCTACAACACTAATTCATTCTAGAATTTCGAAAGTTATGATGTACCTGAGACTCAATTTACCTTTCTTACCAAAACGTATAACTCCCTTCCAGGGAGATACCTTCAAGAAAACATGATCTCCTACCTAAAATTCCAAATCTTTACTTCGATTATCGACATAGCTCTTCTACCTACTTTGAGCTGCTTTGATGTGGTTTTGGATTACCTTCACCTTTTTTCATCATTTCCTCCACCAGTTCTGGGCCTACGAGTTTTCTTTCACCAATGTAATCCCAACAGGTTGGTGTGCGACATCTCTTTTCGTACAACGCTTCATATGGTGTCATCCGAATACTTAAATGGAAGCTATTGTTATAGGAAAATTCCACCAGAGGTAAATATTGATCCCACAAACCCTGAAAGTCAAGTGATCATGATCTCAACATGTCTTCTAAGGTTTCAATAGTCTATTCTTACTGTCCATCTGTTTGAGGGTGGTAGTCATTACTCAAACGAAGTTCAGTATCCTAGGCCTTCTGAAGACTCTTCCAGAATCTTGATGTAAAACGGGGATCCTGATCAGAAACAATCAATAGTGGTACTCCATGAAGTCTCAAAACTTCATTAATATATAGTCTTACTAGACGTTCAAGTGGTAGTTCTTCACTTATAGAAAGAAAATGTGATGACTTCGTAAGACGATCAACAATAACCCATATTTCATCGTTCCTTCTAGGAGTCTTTGTTAGTCCCATGAAAAAGTCCATCATGATATTATCCCATTTCCACTCAGGTATGGGAAGAGGTTTCTTGACTCCTCCAGGCTATTGCCTTCCAACTTTCACTTGTTGAAAAACCATACATCTTGACACAAAGTCAGAAATCTCCCTCTTCATGTTGTCCCACCAAAAATGTTCCTTCAAATCTCTATACATTTTTGTGCTCCCATGGTGTATAGAGAAATTGGAACTATGAGCATCATCTAACAATTCCATTTTCAGATCAGGTATATCGGGAACACAAATTCTCTTCCCAAATTTCAAAATTCCTTTTTCATACACAAAGTATCTAAATCTCCCATCATTCATAGCTTTAATCTTCTTTTGAAATTCTTCATCATCGGTCTGAGAATTCTTAATCCTTTATAGTAAAGATGGTTTGGAAACCATTTGAAAAAGCATTGATGTTTCACCTTCCATGGAAATTCCCATATCCATCTTCACTAGATCCATTAAAATAGGATACCTTTCAATTCTAATCATGTTCAAAACTCCATGATCTTTTCATCTCAAAGAATCTTCCACCTTATTTTCCTTCCCCGGGTGGTAGTGTATCGTGAAATCATAATCCTTGAGTAGTTCACGCCATCGCCTTTGCCTCATGTTGAGTTATTTCTGTGAGAAAATATACTTCAAACTCTTATGATCAGTATATATCTCATATTTTTCACCATAGATATAATGTCTCCATATCTTCAAAGAAAATATTATAGAAGCTAACTCAAGATCATGAGTAGGATAGTTTTTCTCATTAATTTTCAGTTGTCGTGATGCATAGGCAATAAATCTATCATTCTGCATAAGGACACAACCAAGTCCTTTCTTTTATGCATCACTATAAATTACGAACCCATCATTCCTCGATGGTAGAGTCAATATAGGAGCATTGACTAATCTTCTCTTCAGTTCTTCAAAAAATTCTTCAAACTCTTTTGTCCAAACAAATTTAACCCCTTTACGTGTGAGCTTTGATAATGGGTTAGCCAATTGGGAAAAGTTCTGAATGAAACGTCGATAATAACCTACTAAAACAATAAAAATGCGTACCTCAGTTATACTTGTCGGTGCAAGACATTCTTGGATTTCCTTGGTCTTAGAAGGATCAACAGAGATTCCATCTTTAGAGACAATATGGCCAAGAAAAGAAATCTCCTGAAGCCAGAATTCACACTTGCTAAACTTCCCATATAATTCATGTCTTCTCAGAGTCTTCAAGATAATACGCAAGTGATTTTCATGATCTTTATAACTTTTTGAGTATACCAAGATATCATCAATAAATACCACCACAAAATCATCATGAAATTCCTTGAAAACTCTATTCATTAGATCCATTAATACAGAGGGTGCATTAGTCAGCCCAAAATGAATTATTGTAAACTCGTAATGCCTGTACCTGGTTTGAAATGCTGTCTTCAGAATGTCTTCCTTCTTTACACACAACTGATGGTATCCAGATAGAATTTCAATCTTTGAAGAGTATTGAGATCCATGCAGTTGGTCAAATAAATCATCAATACGAGGTAGGGGATACTTGTTCTTTATTGTTATAGCATTGATTTACCTGTAGTTTATACATAACCTCATAGATTCATATTTCTTCTTAACAAAAAGAACAGGGGCTCCCCATGGAGAAACACTAGGGAGAATAAATCCCTTATTACTCAATTCCTCTAGTTGTTTCTTTAGTTCAACTAATTCAATAGTGGCCATTCTATATGGGGTCTTTGATTTAGGCCTTGAACCAGGAATTAAAACAATGGAAAACTCAATTTCTCATTCTGGAGGATTTCTAGGTAAATCTTCTGGAAACACATCAACATATTCTATCACAATTGGTACATCCTCTATTGGAACATTCCTTTCCTCACCCATAGTTATTTCATTCTCTTCCCCCCCAATAATTGAATTTAGTTGAGCTATTGGGGGTGGATCTAGGTAACAATTAGGTGGTGATGATTCTTCTCTAAAGATAAGGTGTTCTTTATCATCATCATCAAAAATAGTAACCTTCTTCTTCTTATAATAAATTTTTGCATCATGGTCTCAAATCAAATCCATACTAAGGATTATATCAAATTCAATCATAGGTATGACAATGAGATCCACAGATAAAGAACATTTATGTGCTCTAATGGGGACTGATTCACAAAACATTGTTACAATGATACTTCCCTTAGGAGTTTTGACTAAAAACTCCCTTATTAAATAAAATTTGAAATATCTAATTATCTTAGCAAACTGGGAAGATATGAAATAATGCGATGATCCAGAATCAAATAAAACATTGTCTAAACTTGAGGAAACCATTAAATTACCTTCCCCCACGTCTTTCAGAGCTTCTACCTCAGTATTAGTGATAGAAAATGCTTGGCCTTGATATCTTGGCCTTTTCTAAGGTAATTTTCCCTAACGTTTAGGAGATTCATTTGCATAATGTCCCATCTCCCTGTAATTATAGAATTGAACATCAGTAGCTTCTTTCTTCCCCTTTCAATCATGAGCTTGGTGGCCTTTTTTCACCACACATGTAATAGACTCCCATTCCCTTCAAGAAAGTACTGGGGTGTTTCTTCCCACATTTACTAAAGGATGGATATTCAACTTTTCCTTTCTTCCCCTTATTTCCATTTCCAAAGTAATCAGTAGATCTCTTATTCTATTTCTTTGCTTTAAAGTTATAAGACTTAGATAATTCTTTTTCTGTCTTGATAGCACATGAGACAATATCTTCATACAATGAGAAGGTTTGTGAGACTAATTCATGACAGACAAATGGTTTTAAGCCATCAAAGAAACAATCAATATTACTTCTTGGGTTACGTATATAATCTGCAGCATACCTTGCTAACCTTGTAAAGTTATCCTCATACTTTGCAACATTCTCATCCTCCTTTTGTCTCAGACTTAGAAATTGTCTTTCCATATCTGCTCAATGGTCACGAGAAAAGTATTTTTCTAAAAACATATCTTTTAACTCCCTCCATTCCATATTTTATACTTCATCATCTTCCTTCGTGTTTTGAATCAATGACCACCATTGATCATCATCTCTAGTGAGGCGGTAAACTTCCATGAAAACTTTTTCTCTTTCACTACTCCCCAAAGCCTGAAATATTTTCTCTAGGGAACTTATCCATTTCTTAGCTACCAATGGATTTGTACTACCATTTAATGTTGGTGGTTTTTTCCTCATAAAGCGATATAACATTATTCCTCCACACTGCGGATTCGTGTGCTCCATACGGGTAAGGTTATTATTCATAACCTGAGTGAGTTGTCCCAGTATGGCGATTAGCTGATCAGAACCAGTTGTATCACCATCTCCACTATAATTATCTTGAGAAGGAGGTCAATCCCTACATAGAGTGTTTGCATTGATACGATTTCCATTTCTTCCACTAGGTGCCATTTCTAATCAATGACATAAACTAGATCACTTTATGAATCAAAATACATAATTCTGTACTTGTAAAACACTTAACATAAATTGAACTATTTATGGATATAATCCATAATCATAAAAATGTTTTCTTAGGGGAAGTATATAATCATAAACCCTTAATAATGGTTTGTAAATAAAATGAGAATTATCCTAAGCATATCCCCCAGGAGTGTTGTAACCAAGATTGTACCAAGGCCCGTTGTCGTGCACCAGTTCCCATTTGAGCCTAGCTCAAAGTGGTGTTTTCGGGTTTTACCCCTTGGTACATCTGTGCCAGAGCCGCCACTACCTGCTCTTATCCAGACAGGGATGTATTTCTCGGAAAACTCACAAAATCCCTACAATACCAAAATTCTAGGAAGTTCTTCTATACTAATCCTCAAAGTCCATCTTAGGTCTACGTGCTCTAATCAGAGATTATCTAAATCTAGCTTCCAAGGATTGTACTAAAATTCCTATGATACCAATTGTAATGCCCCGACCCCAGTTACCCATAGTTGGTGCATTATTACATAACATTAGCATGATCACAAAAGATCATGTCTCGAAAGACCGATTAGTTTAGTAGCATTGGAAACACTAGATACATTCATAAAGTTTACATTACATCATAAAGTGAAAACTACAATAACATATCGTCTCCACACTCATATCCCCTTATACTATCCCTACAGTTCATTCATAAAATAATTCTTCACATCCTCAGAAAAATAAAACAAAGAAATGGGTGGAATAAATCCTCCGTAAGGATAACAATATAGCAAAAACTTTCATTAATAAGCATAAACATTTAAGGCAGTGTATAACTAAAACAAAATCATTTTAAACTTGAACTTCAGCATAATATGGAAATGATAAAGTGAAATTATTCCATTGACCTATTCACATGGATATTCTACTAGTCAAATAATCACATGCAATATCAGTAACCACTTTCATTATGATTTAATGCATATTGCCAGACTATTATAACCACATAGTCAAGGCCTTGTGCCAAGACTACAAATAAGATTTTGTCAAGGCCTTGTTCCAAGACACTAGTTTGTCTCATGAGACCTACCGATGCATCGAGGAGATATAGCAGGCTCCACCCATCACTTATTAAGTCCAATTCATTCCTCATATGAACAGGTTTAAACATAACATAAACATTCGTATTAAAACTAGCATAAAAAATCTCAATAATTTCTCCATAAACCATGAATGGTATAAAAATAACACATCCACAGTCAAACATATCACAAAACCTTCAATGAAATATGGAAGTTTTGTTTCATAATAAATAAACTTCATATAATCTTAAAATCCATCAAAGGATGTTGACATAGATGAAATCAAAACTATTTGAGAGAAATATCTCTTTATTTGAAATAATTTAAAAGTCACATAATTATAAAATAAAAAATTTACTTTGAAAATATTCTTATAATATTTTAAGGGAAGCTTCTACGATTTTATAATGGTGAAAAATATCTGCACCTGCCGTATAAGTTAAAAAAGACATTCTTACCTTAATTCTGCCGAAAAGGTTAAAAAGGACCTTGTTTGGAAAACGACAGAAAGATTCCTTTATAAAATTATTATATAAATTAAACAAGGGTATAAATTAATTTAACCCATATTCTATAAAATATTAATAATGATTTGAAATACATTTTTAAGAAACATGGATGTGGGTGATAAATAGGTCCCAGTAGATAATTATGTATAAACAACCTCAGATAATGAAGAGATTGTGAAATAAACCCTTACCTTGTACATTTCCTTGGTTGAGGGTAGGTTAACCTCCTATATAATAGTGAAATAATTGTTATAAAATTATAAAAGAATCATATATATTAATATGATATCATATATGATCTTTTAACATTGCTTTGTTAATAATATCTTAGCATTATCGTCGTTTCGGGTGTTAACTTACTCGTTTTCTTTTATAAGTTTTTTTACATAAGCCTTGTTTATTATGTATAGGTTGTATATTATTCATATCCAGAATTATATCACATCCTTAAACATTATTTTTAATCATTATATGAGAATTAGTCTTGAATGGATACGATGGGGAATGAATCTCATCGCGTTCGTGGAGACGGTAGTCCGTACGTACGCACGAGCGACAATATCATTCTTTTGATATTAAAATAATATAAAATTGGATGTTATATCATATATACAGAATTATTATCATGTTATATTTATTATTTACATGAATTACACATCATTATTGTAACAGCCCGAGATTTTATGAAAACTATTCTTTTTAATTTTATTAATGTCTTGTGTTGTACGCTACACCAAAAGGAGCTTGCACAACACGCATCTTTGACTTGCCTTGCATTACACGCAATCGCAACCTTCCTCGATAGCGTGTGTAGTACGCAATACTGAGTTTCACGAAACAACGATATGCTATTAAAATATTATTAAAACTAGCCGTTATGAATAGTAATAACCACTTTTTAAAATTTTAGAAATTTTAGCTCTCAAAATGGACTTCATTTTCAGTTTCGGAGTATCGAATTTAGCCTAAGGTGAAATTTTGGTACATTTCGGATAACTTTCATATTCTAATGAATAGTGAAAATTACTAAATTTTAATTAAAAACAACTTTTTTTATCGAAATAATTAATAGTGATAAATTATTAATTTGAGTGGTTTTAAAGTATATTTAGAATATATTTTTACAATTTAATACAATTTTGGTCATTGGATGTAATTTCACATTTAAACCAGACATAAACAAGTGTCAATCTTTTGATAGATATTGTTTCTTAAAAACACGCTTTTTGTTTTAACAGCGGGATTTAATTATAAAATTAATTAATGAAACTTCTATGTTATGAATTTGGTAAAATATACTTCATTTTTGAATTCGGAATATGAAATATAGCTTAGGATGAAATTTTGGCATTGTTCTGAAAAACATCAATTTTTGATGAATAGTGAAACTACTAAGTGGTAGTTAAAAAAACTGAATTTTTCATAAAACTTTATTTTACCGCTTCTGTGAATGGAATTTCAAAAATCCGAGAGACACGGTTGATGTCAGTAAGTAAAATGTTGTTCAATGAGATGAAAATAATTTTTGGTGAATAGTAACTTTTTACTGTTATTTACCACGGTTAAAAGTAAATAGGGTAATTAAGGGTAAGAATGATATTAATATTACCCTAACACATGTCCTAATTCTATTGGACAAGTGTATCTCGACCAAAAACAACCTTAAGTGTAAAATATTATCATTTAGGCCCACTTGGATTAGATTAGGACATTTATTATTATTTAATTCAAAGAAGAGTTAAAAGAGTTAAAATCAATGTTTATTTACTAAAACATTTTTAATATAGGGTTATACATATGATAAATTCGATTGTAAATATTCATTAGAAAGCTAAAACGATTTCCTACATAATGGTGTTTTATTTGTAATTTTTAGACATCAAATAATTTAATTTATTTATGACACAAATATGATGCAGTAATTATCTTATTAATGAAATATTGACATAATTGATATTATAAATACCCAAATAAATGTAATTTAAGACTTTTTATGAATTACACTAATTTTCTAGGTTACTATGATATATTAGTGTTGATTTAATCAACTTGGTTCGAACATATAATTCTGTTATGACTTTCACAAAAATCATATATCAAATAGTGTCAAAATTGACACTAAATAGTTTTTAAATCAAATATTATATTATTAATTGTTATTTTATTTCTAAAAATCTAAGGTTTGGAAAAATGACTTAGATAAGGATATATATATTAATAATGAAAAATTTGGGGTTCGTTTGGCATGTTATAGTAAGTGTATTAACCATATAGTGAAAGAAAACAAAAAGACACGGTAAAAGTTAAATTATTTAACTTAGAGTTAAATCTAATTGATAAGGTTAAAATAATACCCTGAACTTGTCTAAATCCTATTGTTTGATAGGATTTCGACCCATCCCCACTTTATATTCGAAATAAGACCCTTTGGAACCATTATAAACAGATTTTGACTTTAATATAAAATAATATTTTGAGATATTCCTAAGGTGCCCCTCTCCTCCCTTATAAAAGGGAACCTCTTCCCCCTCCTCCTCACACCAAATTGTGAACTCAAGCTCGGCCAAACCCTTCCAAAATACCTTCTCCACTTACCTAGAATAATCCTAGAGGTCATGGTCTTCTTAAAAGACCAATCTTAGTTCCCTAAGTGAAGGATTCAAAGAGACGTTTCAAAGAAGAGGTAATATCCATTACCGATCTTTTCAATTTCTTTCTTCTTCAACTTCTTCTTCTTTAGTTGTTTCATGATAAAGTAATAACATCAATATTAAATACATACTGATATGTTATTATAAATATGAAACAACTCTAATTAACCTTCTATCCATCCTACGGAAAAAGGAAATCACCGCGCGTGCGTACGTACAGAATACCGTCTCCACGCCGTGGTGTAATCTATTTTCCACCACCACCTTAATTGGATGGGTATAAAGGTGTAATGAGTAACTATATATGATTATTATAAATTGATATTGATACTGAAATAGTATACATACACTTCAACACAATTCCACGACCATGGGAACGATATCATCGCTCGTGCGTACGTACGGACTACCGTCTCCACGACGCGATGAGATTCATTCTCAATGATTAACCATTCATGAGTGATTATAAAGTATATATAATAAGTACTAATGAAATATATGACCTAATAATGATACTTTAATTATTTATATTTATATGTATGTCATCTACTTAATTCCATTCAATTCAATAAGGAAACGAAAACAGCGTTCATGCGTACGTACGGACTACCGTCTCCATGAACGGTGTATTTCTTTCCATTTATTGATTTATTATATATGTATATTATGAATATATATATAAATAATGTTTTATATTCTGGAATTAAGTAATCATGATCTAAGTAATCATATGAATAATTACAAGTTAAAAACACGAACGACAAATGAAACAATTTTACCCAAAACGCTCTTTAACATGGAATTTACAAAAGAACGGGTAATATAATGTCATAAGTGAACCATATATGATATCATAACAATGAATATGATTCTGTAATAAGTCAATGACATTATTTAAATCATTATACAGGAGGTTCGGACACTTACAAAGCAAATCGGACCTAAGGTAAGGGGAAATATCACAATCTCATTTTTATCCGAGATTGTTTATTCGTAAGTATTTACTGGGGTGTATTTTATCATCCACATCCATGTTTCATCAAAATGTAATATTATTTCCATGCACCTAAAAATTTTTTAAATCCATTTTTACCCTTCGGTGAGTTTTTAGTAAAAAATATGAAAAGAATATTTTGTCGTACTTTTTGACTTTTCCGACAAAAGTACGAAGAATGTTTTTTTAACTTAAACGACACGAACGGATTTTTACGGTTTTATAAAGCCTTATTTTCATGAAGCTTCCTCCAAAAGATTTCATGACTATTTTCAATAAAATCTCTTTCTTTTAAAATTGCATGATGTTCTGTGAAAATAAATTGATTTTGAAGAAGAAAGGATATTTTCCTCAAGAATGGAGTTCAAGTGTTTTATCAAAATTATTTTCCATATAAGATAATAAAGGGTTATGTTTTTATCTCTATTATTACATTGATTTTATAATGTTGTTATGGAATTATTTTTATGAATTCCTTTATCTTATATGAATTGTTTTATGATGTCATGATGTTTAAGATTCCCATTTTTATTACATGGGTTATGAAATGATGTATGATTTATGATTTTGTGGCACACATAAGAATGGTATCATTATGAGATGGGTGGGACCTATATCTCCCTCCAATGCATTGGGTAAAGATTTATATCTCATGAGATAGACATGGCTGGAATGGTAGGTTATACCGGTTCAGTGAAACAGGACTGAAACGAGGGTGACTCGGTTCAGAAAGGGACTTTGTCCACTAAGATAGTCTTGGAAATGAGTCTTGATTAACAAGAAACGATTCTCTATGATTATGTGTGTATGACACAAAGTTTCATGTTTTATGTTATGATTATTGGTATTACATCTCACTTCTATGATTTATCCCATGTTATGATATTATGATCTCTTTTGCAGGTTAAGATTTCCAAAAGCTAGGTTCTTATGTATATGATTTGATTGATATTTCTTTTGATTACCCTTACTGAGCATTTGAGCTCACCCTTTTATGTTTTCTTTTCCCCAGGATATAAAGAAAGGTTTTAGGTATAAAAAAAAGGAAGATCTTTATGGGAGATGTTGAAGATCTTTCACCACGATTAGAAGAATATACTCCGAGTTTCCAAAGACACTAAACTATTACGATCCTTGTGTGTGTGTTTTTGTTATGTACTAAGTATTCCGCAAATGTAATGTAATTTCAATATACGTCAGGCTTCGGGTCTCTACAGTTGGTATCAGAGGAAAGGTTTAGTCAACCTTTGGAAACTAGGATGCGAAAACGTTAGTGAGATCCCTAGAGATATTTCTAAGGTATGTCTAGGGATGTCCCTAAGGTTAAGTATACGTATAGGTTATAGTAATAGGATTACGCTAACGATCATAGAATTAAATCTAAGATGTTAGATATTTAAGGTACTCCCCCTTTATTATGTTGTTTTCCCTAGCATGATTTTTGCCTCTCACACTATTCTTTTTGGGTTTTAGAAAATGGCTGGAAACAAGATGATTCACAATAATGGAGGATATTATGGACAATGGAATGATATTCTTCATAATGAAATGGGATTTGGAAGTCCAAACATCATTATTATGCCGAATCAGCAATCTCATAATATGATCAATAAAGTAAAATTTGGTTAGTTTCCTGACTCGGCTAATAAGAGAAAGATGGAGTTTCATGATGATCATAGAGGAAAGAAAGTTCAATTTCCCCTATGTAAATCATGTGGGAAGAGGCATCAAGGAGAATGTTTCAAAGGAACTGGAAGATGCTTTGGGTGTGGAAAAGAATGGCACAAAGCAAGTAAGTGCAAAGGAAAAGTTTCAGTTAACACCATGGATGAGGATAATGGTAATGCTATGACATCAATAATGGTTAAATGCTTTAAATGTGGAATGTACGGGCATTATGCAAACCAATTCCCTAAGGGAAAGTCTCATGAAGAGAATCAGTATGGTCGTATGGGAAGTATTTATGTTGATGATGATGAAGAAACTACAAATGATATGTGAGATGAAAGAATTGTTGAAGCTCGGTCAATGGTTTAAGAATGTAGTGGAATGATTACATGTTTATCATGTGTAATGTTGTATAAGTAATCTCATGGAATAAAGAGACATCTAAGGATTGTTACACTGCTGTCTTTCCTTAAGTTTTGAAAGTGTATGATGAATGGTACCAGTAACCATGAAAGGTTATTCAAATACTTTTGTAAAGTAGATGATATGCGCATAATGAAAGGATAAGAAGATAATGATATGTTTGATTGTATTCATGATCTCATGATTGATATAAGGACTAAGTGATATCATGGTTTGAGTATATAGAATTTTGAGGATTTTGGTATGTGGAAAGTGTTAACATTTAACTGCATTCAAGTTTTCACTAAGGTTCAATGGGTATTCAAGAGAATACATGATTAAGGACTTTGAATGTTTGGAATGTGACCAACAAAACATATCTTATGATATATGGGGTTCAACAATGGTATTAAATCTCTGGTAATCATTTTTACTATGTTATGAAAGTGGACTACAGTATTATGGATAATCCTAAAGACTAGAATGTATTATGTTGGACATAAAATGGTATTGTTTAAGGATAGAAGTTCTTTTTTCGATATTATTGATGGGATGTTATAGTAATGTAGTTTTAGAAAAAGGACAACCTGCAGGACGGGCGACAGCCCATCGCATCAGACAAGGCTATGGGAATCGAACCCACAACCGAAGTGCGACTGGCCTTTATCGCCTAACACTGGCCTACAGGAAGTCCCTGTTTAGTAGAAACTAGTTTTAATTTATTAAGCAGTACGATATATGAAGTATAAGTCCATTTTAGGAACCATATATGATTAATCTCACTATAGATCGACTTATGTATATAATTTTTGCTAACCTTTTGTTTGAGACAGATGGAATGACCCATCATTCTATCACATGATATGCTAACACTTCACGAATAACTTCATTTATTTAAGAGATGAAGTGGAAATTGTTCAAGGCATGAACAAGAGTGAGATTATACCAAAATAAAGTAAGTATTTATTCTAATTCAAATTTTCAACTTTAGGGAAATGATCTTGAAAACCAAAAATGTTGTCCTAGTGCTCTTATATCTAATGAATCAAATGGTACCTTAGATCGTCACAAATTTATGGCTTTGTGATTGCTGGCTTTTCCATAGCCATGTTCTCTACCACTCTCCATCAGAACATGATGGTTAGATTTCTCTTCCATATCCATATTTTCACCTATGTGGAAACCCAGTGATTAGTTTATTTGGGTAATCGTTACATTTCATACTTTAGTTTTTAAAGACAAGTTTTGGTATTCCTTTTTACGATGTGGGTTTCTATTAAAAGAAACTTTCGAATAGTAAACTATTTATAACCCCGATGAATTTCGAGGGCGAAATTCATTTTAAGGGGGGTAGAATGTAACAGCCCGAGCTTTTATGAAAACTATTATTTTTAATTTTATTAATGTCTTGTGTTGTACGCTACACCAAAAGGAGCTTGCACAACATGCATCATTGACTTGCCTTGCATTACACGCAATCACAACCTTCCTCGATAGCGTGTGTAGTACGCAATACTGAGTTTCACGAAACAACGATATGCTATTAAAATATTATTAAAACTAGCCGTTATGAATAGTAATAACCACTTTTTAAAATTTTAGAAATTTTAGCTCTCAAAATGGACTTCATTTTTGGGTTCGGAGTATCGAATTTAGCCTAAGGTGAAATTTTGGTACATTTCGGATAACTTTCATATTCTAATGAATAGTGAAAATTACTAAATTTTAATTAAAAACAACTTTTTTTATCGAAATAATTAATAGTGATATATTATTAATTTGAGTGGTTTTAAAGTATATTTAGAATATATTTTTACAATTTAATACAATGTTGGTCATTGGATGTAATTTCACATTTAAACCAGATATAAACAAGTGTCAATCTTTTGATAGATATTGTTTCTTAAAAACACGCTTTTTGTTTTAACAGCGGGATTTAATTATAACATTAATTAATGAAACTTCTATGTTATAAATTTGGTAAAATAGACTTCATTTTTGAATTCGTAATATGAAATATAGCTTAGGATGAAATTTTGGCATTGTTCTGAAAAACATCAATTTTTGATGAATAGTGAAACTACTAAGTGGTAGTTAAAAAAACTGAATTTTTCATAAAACTTAATTTTACCGCTTCTGTGAATGGAATTTCAAAAATCCGAGAGACACGGTTGATGTCAGTAAGTAAAATGTGGTTCAATGAGATGAAAATAATTTTTGGTGAATAGTAACTTTTTACTGTTATTTACCACGGTTAAAAGTAAATAGGGTAATTAAGGGTAAGAATGATATTAATATTACCCTAACACATGTCCTAATTCTATTGGACAAGTTTATCTCGACCAAAAACAACCTTAAGTGTAAAATATTATCATTTAGACCCACTTGGATTAGATTAGGACATTTATTATTATTTAATTCAAAGAAGAGTTAAAAGAGTTAAAATCAATGTTTATTTACTAAAACATTTTTAATATAGGGTTATACATATGATAAATTCGATTGTAAATATTCATTAGAAATATAAACGATTTCTTACATAATGGTATTTTATTTGTAATTTTTAGACATCAAATAATATAATTTATTTATGACACAAAGATGATGCAGTAATTATCTTATTAATGAAATATTGACATAATTGATATTATAAATACCCAAATAAATGTAATTTAAGAATTTTTATGAATTCCACTAATTTTATAGGTTACTATGATATATTAGTGTTGATTTAATCAACTTGGTTCGAAAATATAATTCTGTTATGACTTTCACAAAAATCATATATCAAATAGTGTCAAAATTGACACTAAATAGTTTTTAAATCAAATATTATATTATTAATTGTTATTTTATTCCTAAAAATCTACGGTTCGGCCAAATGACTTAGATAAGGATATATATATTAATAATAAACAATTTGGGGTTCGTTTGACATGTTATAGTAAGTGTATTAACCATATAGTGAAAGAAAACAAAAAGACACGGTAAAAGTTAAATTATTTAACTTAGAGTTAAATCTAATTGATAAGGTTAAAATAATACCCTAAACTTGTCTAAATCCTATTGTTTGATAGGAATCCGACCCATCTCTACTTTATCTTCGAAATAAGACCCTTTGGAACCATTATAAACCGATTTTGACTTTAATATAAAATAATATTTTGAGATATTCCTAAGGTGCCCCTCTCCTCCCTTATAAAAGGGCACCTCTTCCCCCTCCTCCTCACACCAAATTGAGAACTCAAGCTCGGAAAACCCCTGCCAAAATCCCTTCTCCACTTACCTAGAATAATCCTAGAGGTCATGGTCTTCTTCAAAGACCAATCTTAGTTCCCTAAGTGAAGGATTCAAAGAGGCGTTTCAAAGAAGAGGTAATATCCATTACCGATCTTTTCAATTTCTTTCTTCTTCAACTTCTTATTCTTTAGTTGTTTCATGATAAAGTAATAACATCAGTATTACATACATACTGATATGTTATTATAAATATGAAACAACTCTAATTAACCTTCTATCCATCCTACGGAAAAAAGAAATCACCGCGCGTGCGTACGTACGGAATACCGTCTCCACGCCGTGGTGTAATCTATTTTTCGCCACCACCTTAATTGGATGGGTATAAAGGTGTAATGAGTAACTATATATGATTATTATAAATTGATATTGATACTGAAATAGTATACATACACTTCAACACAATTCCACGACCATGGGAACGATATCATCGCTCGTGCGTACGTACGGACTACCGTCTCCACGACGCGATGAGATTCATTCTCAAGGATTAACCATTCATGAGTGATTATAAAGTATATATAATAAGTACTAATGAAATATATGACCTAATAATGATACTGGAATTATTTATATTTATATTTATGTCATCTACTTAATTCCATTCAATTCAATAAGGAAACGAAAACAGCGTTCATGCGTACGTACGGACTACCATCTCCATGAACGGTGTATTTCTTTCCATTTACTGATTTATTATATATGTATATTCTGAATATATATATATAAATAATGTTTTATATTCTTGAATTAAGTAATCATGATCTATGTAATCATATGAATAATTACAAGTTAAAAACACGAACGACAAATGAAACAATTTTACCCAAAACGCTCTTTAACATGGAATTTACAAAAGAACGGGCAATATAATGTCATAAGTGAACCATATATGATATCATAACAATGAATATGATTCTGTAATAAGTCAATGACATTATTTAAATCATTATACAGGAGGTTCGGACACTTACGAAGCAAATCGGATCTAAGGTAAGGGGAAATATCACAATCTCATTTTTATCCGAGATTTTTTATTCGTAAGTATTTACTAGGGTGTATTTTATCATCCACATCCATGTTTCATCAAAATGTAATATTATTTCCATCCACCTACAATTTTTTTAAATCCATTTTTACCCTCCGGTGAGTTTTTAGTAAAAAATATGAAAAGAATATTTTGTCGTACTTTTTGACTTTTCCGACAAAAGTACGAAGAATGTTTTTTTTAACTTAAACGGCATGAACGGATTTTTACGGTTTTATAAAGCCTTATTTTCATGAAGCTTCCTCCAAAAGATTTCATGACTATTTTCAATAAAATCTCTTTCTTTTAAAATTGCATGATGTTTTGTGAAAAGAAATTGATTTTGAAGAAGAAAGGATATTTTCCTCAAGAATGGAGTTCAAGTGTTTTATCAAAATTATTTTCCATATAAGATAATAAAGGGTTCTGTTTTTATCTCTATTATTACATTGATTTTATAATGTTGTTATGGAATTATTTTTATGAATTCCTTTATCTTATATGAATTGTTTTATAATGTCATGATGTTTAAGATTCCCATTTTTATTACATGGGTTATGAAATGATGTATGATTTATGATTTTGTGGCACAAATAAGAATGGTATCATTATGAGATGGGTGGGACCTATATCTCCCTCCAATGCATTTGGTAAAGATTTATATCTCATGAGATAGACATGGCTGGAATGGTAGGTTATACCAGTTCAGTGAAACAGGACTGAAACGAGGGTGACTCGGTTCAGAAAGGGACTTTGTCCACTAAGATAGTCTTGGAAATGAGTATTGACTAACAAGAAACGATTCTCTATGATTATGTGTGTATGACAAAAAGTTTTATGTTTTATGTTATGATTATTGGTATTACATCTCACTTCTATGATTTATCCCATGTTATGATATTATGATCTCTTTTGGAGGTTAAGATTTCCAAAAGCTAGGTTCTTATGTATATGATGTGATTGATATTTCTTTTTTTACCCTTACTGAGCATTTGAGCTCACCCTTTTATGTTTTCTTTTCCCCCGGATATAAAGAAAGGTTTTAGGTATAAAAAAAAGGAAGATCTTTATGGGAGATGTTGAAGATCTTTCACCACGATTAGAAGAATATACTCCGAGTTTCCAAAGACACTAAACTATTACGATCCTTGTGTGTGTGTTTTTATTATGTACTAAGTATTCCGAAAATGTAATGTAATGTCAATATACGTCAGGCTTCGGGTCTCTACAATTATTATACCCATCCAAATAATAATGTATTGAATAACAATTACACCATGACGTGGAGACGGTAGGTCGTACGTACACACATATAGTGACATGTTATTCAATGGATGGATAGAATATTGAACATGGTTGTACCATATTTATAATAACATCACATTATATAGAATATACTGGAGTTATTATTTTATAATGTAATTAAAAAAGAAAGAAGAATTTGAAGAAGAAAGGAACTTGAAAGAGGGTGGTGAAAACATTACCTCTTCTTCGGGTTCTTCCTTTTGATTTGAACAAAAGGGATCCTTAGGTTAGCTTTATGATAAAACTAAGGCCTCTATGTTTAAGTGAGGGAATTTTAGATAATATTTGGGCAGGGTTTGGCCGATCCAAAAGGTTTTGATGGTGTAAAGTAGAGAGAAGGGTGAATGCCTTTTATAAGAGGGGTGAGGGGCGCCTTTGGAAAATCTAGAAATATTATTTTATAATAAATTCATATTCAGTTTCTAATGACTCAAAAGTGGATTATTTAAAGGTTAAGGTGGGGATGGGTCGAAATACTTTCAACCAATTGATTTAAGATTGTTTTGGGTTACTATATTAACCTTATCATTTATATTTGACTCTTAGTTAAATAGTTTGACATTTACCATGTCTCTTTGTATTTTTATATTATATAGTTAATAAACTTAATATATAAATCCAAGTGACCTCCAAGTTGTCCATTAACAATACACATATCATTATATAAGTCCTTTGGACGAACCTTAGATTTTTAGGAATAGAATATAAATTAATAATATAATATTTGTTTTAAAAACTCTTTTATGTCAATTTTGACACTATTGGGTGTTTTGTTTTTGATAATTTCATAACAACATTATTACTTCAAAAATAATTTATATAACCAATAATAATATGTCATATTAACCTATAAAATTAGTTTTATTCATAAAAAGTCTCAAATTACATTTATTTTGATATTTATAATATCAATTATTTTAATATTTTATTAATTGTGTAATTACTGCATCACCATTGTGTCATAAATAACGTAAATTATTTAATGGATAAAAATTATAAATAAAATACCATTATGTATGAAATATTTTTATCTTTCTAATGAATATTTATAATTTATTTTATCTTATGTATAACTCTATATTAATAATGTTTTAGTAATTAAAGGTTGATTTTAACTCTTTTAACTCTTCTTTGAATTAAATAATAATAAATGTCCTAATCTAATACAAGTGGACCTAAATGATAATATTTTATTTTTAATGTTTTTTTTGGTCGAGATACACTTGTCCAATAGAATTAGGACATGTGTTAGGGTAATATTAATATCATTTCATCCTTAATTACCCCATTTACTTTTAACCGTGGTAAATAAAAGTAAAAATTTACAATTCACCAAAAATTATTTTTATCTTATTGAACCAAATTTTACACCTTGATATTAACCGTGTCTCTTGGATTTTCTAAATTCCACTGACAAAAGCGGTAAAATTAATTTTTATGTGAATTTTCAAATTCTCCTAGGAGGTGGGTAAAAGACTGTGAAAAGTTCCATAAAATTTTTATATATCTAAAATAATTATAAAATAACTCCAATAAATTACTTTGAACTTATATAATTATTATGTATCCATTTTTACCTTGATTAATTTTAAATAAAATAAAAAATTATTTTAATAAAAATTCGGTTTTAAACTATAACTCTGTTTTTTTCTCTATTCATCAAAAATTGAAGGATTTGAGAAAAATACCAAAATTTCACACTAGGATAATTTCAATATTCCGAATCCAGAAATGAAGTCCATTTTGAAAGATAAAATGTATAAAATTTCAAAAAGTGGGTATTATTATTCATAACGGCTAGTTTGATTGGTTGTGGTGTGTGTTAGAACTCAAAGTTGCGTACAACACACGCTACTGTATTATTCAAAGAGAAGTGTATCGTGGAATCTTGGGGTGTTACAATTTAAGCTTCCATGAAACCCATATTCCTTTTTTGATCACCAAAACCATTAAAATGATGACTTACATCTTCAATTTCCACTTTTAGTGCACATAAAACAATTTCATAGTATCATCCTAAGCCCCTTATGGTTAATCCCTTTCAAAGACATGGCTTAAAACCACTAACTAATTGATAAATACTGTTTTATGGGTCAATCATAAAACCATAATCATAACTCACAAGTCCTATTAAGTTTTATTAATAGTCACTGATGGATTTATCATCCTTCTTCTTCCACTCTAGAAATTCCCTCTCCATTTTTTATGAATAGTCTATGGAAAATAATTGTTGATAAATATCCTATTAAACTATTCCCATGTCATAGAGTAAATTTCTTCTAAATTACTTGTATTCTTTATTAGAGTCTTTAATTCATCCTTTTAAACTTCTAAGTGATATACTCCTAATAAAACATTCTAATTGTCTGAGCACTATATAATATAAAATATCTTTTCCATCACATTAATCTACTGTTTAATGACTAGTGGATCAGAATACCCCTAGAAACTGTGTGGAATTTGTCAAATTAATTATTCAATGGCATTTTATCCCGACTTTATTTATTCAAAATCTCAACATGGTTTGTGTTAACACTTATATCTTGAGAAATTTCGGTGAGAATGGTCAAAAATATTATATCTGATCCCCCAAGCCATTTGGTTGCACATAAGTACAATTATTTCATTGTTCTCTGTATTCATTGTTAACATTATTACTTCTAAATACAAACATTTAACAAAAGAAAAAACCTATTGTAAGAATCAAGATATAATAATTATAGAGGAAAATCATTTATTCCTAGAAATCATTCCTGATATTTCCGAAATTATGACACCTTTTTAACAACCAATGAAATTTTAGGTTTAAACTCGGTCATCCATGATCATAATCTATTCAAATTATTTTTAATGTTTTATAAATGGAATGTGAATTAACCATATCATATCTCCTAGGACATTCTAGCAAGGTATGTAGTCTTATTCTCACTCATCATACACCAATGATGGTCTAGCTAGTACCAAATCCAACCCTTTCAGAGTTGGTACACCTAGGTGAATTTCTTTCACAACCACATCCACTTGATAGTATCTATACAAGAATGTATCTTCTATGAAAATATACAATTTATGATTTACCAAAACTTTAGTATGTCATCATATACTTAGACTTATTCATATGGTTTTCACCAAAGGTTTCTAATATTAATCTTTAAAAATAACTCAACCCTACTTTGATACTAATAGAGGAAACCCTAGAATCACATAAATAAATATTTAATCATTTTAGATGAATATTAAAAACATACCATAATTATACACACCCTAGAACCATGATTATTTAGTGTATTTAGAGACTAGATACAAAAATATCATAATTCATAAAGGTTCATTGATATATCCTATAATATTGTTCATATTATCTCTATTCTATACATATCATACTTAGAACACTCAATCAAAACCCAGGGAAGAAAAAAAATAAGAAATGGTGAACTAAAATGCTTCGTAATGGTAAACATATGAGATATCAATCAATTATTATACAATATTACAAGGGTATGAGAAAATAATAATAACATATGAAAGTCATACCCAATTAATTAGAAATTGTTTAATAATGTTTCATAGCATAAGGATTTGTCACAACAAAATAAAAAATTTATAAGAGTCTAGAATCATCAATAATAAATCATAATCCATGAGATAATATCATAAACATAAGAATGTGGTAAAACATAATCTTATAAAATTTTGAACATGTATAAGTAGTAACTAGTTCACTCTCAAAATTAAGGACATGAAATGAGGTCTTCACATAAAAGTATGGACATGAAACCAAGTCCATGCATTAACTTATTGACATGAAATGAGGTTCACACATTAAACTATGGAAATGAAACCAAGTACACACATGAACCTATAGACATGCTTCCAATTCCACTTATAAGTTTGTGGATATGTAATCAGGTTCATGAATAACATAGTTATCTTCTTACTTATCCATCATTACTAAATTAATTGGAGGGATATATAATTATGGTCCCAACCATCATAGAACATTAAATAATAAATTTTCTAGAATATCATAAACACATACATGAATTAATCATTTCATAACCCATTTAAAGAAAAAGGGTTTCATTCCATAATTTCATTATAGCATAACCCATGGAAAAGAAATGAGTTTTATAATGATTTCATCATAATGTAGTTAACCCATAGAAATGAAACGGGTTTTATAGAGTCATCCTTGAATCATTATCATAATAATAAATCAAAAGAAATAATTTTATGGTATCATAATATCATATCCTTATATAAGAATATAAATTCTTAATGGATGATTACATAGATAAAAAATATATTTAAAAGATCATTTGGTACATTCATTGAAAATATAAGGAAAATATATTTCCTTTCAATACATTTTAACTAAAAATCCCTATAATATTTTTAAAATAAGTTTTTTTAAATAATAATTAGAAATGGTAAATTAATATTCAAATTAATAAACATGAATAAAGGAGGGAAAATACATTATTTCTATATAAATTAGAATAAAATATTTCTTTCATGCTTTTGTAAAAGTCAAAAAGATTTTATTTTCAAAAGTTTCTCTAAAAAATCATTTTAATAATTTTTAAATAAAGTAAAATTTAATGGAAAATACATTTTTAAAATAATTTCCATTATAGGTAAAAACTTTCATAAATTTTTTTTGAAGAGTGTGGACATGGAAAAAAAGTTCATCAGCTAAAAAGGAAATAAGGCCAACTTTTCTTTAAAAAACATTATCAATAATTTTAAGTTAAAAAGAAATTAAAATGGTATTAATACATAAAAATTCTAGGAATAAGTAGAGTAAAAGAAAATAAATTATCTTTAATCGATAATATCCATATAATTTTCTCCCTTAATGGAAATTTAACATAGAAAATATTGAAAATAAATGAGATTTTAACATAAACCCCTTACCTCGAGTCTCATATTACTTGATACATATTCAAAACTTCTTTATAATAAATATAGATTTATTATACATATTTTCCATAATGATACTCATATATAAAATATATTATTTACTTAAAACATCTTATCACTCTTTTATTAAAAATTATTTATTAAAATCACTGTTGTGGATGATAACTGCTTTATTTTTCATGAATGCTTTGGTTCTGCAGTCCAGATATTTATAGTTTGATCATGGTTCCATCATCTATATAATGTTAATAATTTAATGAGTATCATATTTAATCATTTTATACACCTTTTAAAATGTACATATAAAGTGGTGATTAAAAAAGAGTTGCAACACTTCGTGGAGATAATAGTTCATACATACACACAAGTGATATTTCAAATTTTAAATGGATGAAATAAAGAAATGTAAATAATAATTTACCTTTAAAAAATATAATAAAATCATATATATCATATATATTCAGTAAATACATTAATATAACTATCCCAGTGAATCAGTGATGAAAAATGAATTGCATCACTTCATGGAGGTGGTAGTCTACACGTATGCACGAGAGATGTTTTCCCCATATGATGAAAAAGAGGTGGAAAATGAACGTTTCATCATCATAATAAAAAATAATTATATTTAATATACTAAATTAAATATGTTATAATGGATATAATAAATTTAGGGTAGGTAGAAGAATAAATAAAACATAAATTTCTCAGTTAAGAGTAATACCTCTTTGTTGAGAAAAATCCTTTGGCTTACACCTTCATCCTTGAAAGGATGGTATTTTTGAAATAGTAGAAAGATAATAGGATTATATTAGGGAAGGTATTTTATGATCTATATGAAACACACTTTTTGAAGAATTTATATGAGAAGGTTCCATTTTATAAGTGAGGAGAGAGGCACCCTTGGAATTACATAAAGTATTAAATTAATATCCATTAATTTTCGTTTTCAAGTTGAAAATTTTGATTTATTTAGAATATAAGATGAGTGTGTTTTCTATTTACTCTCATTAAAAATAATTTATATATCTTTAGGTGACTTTTTACCCCTTATGTCTTAGTTTTAACCCCCTTCAACCCTTTTGATGATCACCCCGATATGAATGTTTTTAACTATTTAGGGTCAAAAATTTTAATATAAAAGGAGAAGTGATCCATATGTTTAACAATGTTGATATGATAGATAATACCTCATTCGCCTGGCTAATAATATTAATTTTATGAATTTTAAATCATTTATTAAATTAATATTTAATATAATATACCATTATATTAATTTTCAAGACTATTCACATAGTTTTAATTGAAAGACATCAAGATAGAAATGGAATTAAAATAAAAAAAGTTAAACCATAATAAATATATCATATTTATCAAAAAAAATCATGGAACAAAATAATTCATCCAAATTATATTACTTTTAATATTTAAAAAAATATATATTTCACTTTCCTATTACGTAAATAAGAACTATGTTGGAATTGCTTAAACATTCGAGTTAATAATTATATCACTAATAATTAAAAACAAATTATCATGATGACAATAATTCATTATTATTTAAAATAACCATTTATAACCAAACAGATTTTCTGCTTATCACTATGTAAAAAATATTATATATATTAAATCAAATAGAGTGACATTTTGTATTTATGCTTTACATAAAATAAAATTAAGGTCATTATGAAATAAAAAATGGCACCAAGTTTCTATATCTTTGAATATTCAATGATTATTAATGAATTAAAATCATAAAATGAAATAATATAAGTGTCATATATATTTTTAAGGCCTTGAAAAATTATTTTTAACCATAATTAATTGATTTACCCTTACTAATGTGAAAAATATTTATCACATCTAATATTTACTATGAAAAAAAATTACGTTGATGAATTGATTATTAAGACAGAGGAGCAAAGGGATAATGGGTAAACCCAAAATCTAGAGGCCTCAAAGGATGTGATAAGACAAAACTAATTGAAATATCAAAGATCCAATCACATGAGGATCATGTTGGGGACAAGGATCTGTTTCATCATACATCAAGAAAGTTGAATTTAGAAGATTAGGCCCTGAAAAAGGTTGCTGGAATGAAGATTAACTTTGAAAAGGTGGTTAAATATTCCCTTAATCTCTCCTTTTTGGAAATTTATATTCCTCCCCTTGGGAGGATTTTTCATAAAGGTAGGATATCCCACATCTTAGAAAATTATGAGGCATCCAAAGAAAGTGTGAACTTGTGCATGTACTCCATGAATACAAGAGTTCTTGCTAAAAAGGGTGAGAAAATTTGGAAATTAAATGACCTCACATGTAAGATCACTGGAATTTTGGGCTTTGGTTATTGAAAGATGACTGTAATAGGAAAATGGTATTACCATGTACTATTTTCATCTGAATATCAAAAATGAAGATCTTTGAGATTTTGGTCACTATCCTTGAGCCCCGGCTTCCTATGAATTCAATAATGGGATAGAAATTTTGACTCGTATATGATAAGGAACAATCATAAAAAAGTATGGATTTGTATATGTAATTTGAATAGCTTTATCGGAACCTGTACATTCATTGGGACATTGCTTCTGCTATGGGGGACCCAATCAAGATGGATAGAAAAACTAATAATCCAAGGTATTGGCACTATGTGTGGATTCTTGTATAAGCTTGCATGTCAAGTACCCTTGTTGAGGAAGTTTTTCTAACTAAACGTTATGATAGTATTAACTTTTTTATCCAATATGAATGGAAACCAAATATTTCACAGGTTTTATATTCTTTAATCATATTTTATTTGAATGTAATAGGGAGAAGGAATGCTCGTTCTATAATATTAAGGGGCATGATGCCACTAAATATTGAAGGAGGAAGTGAAAGAACAAAATCCTTCCTATTAATCTAAATAGAAACATCATTTTTGGCACCTCCAATGTAGAAAGATGGGGAATTCCTCTATGACTGAATACTAGGAGAAATATAGGAAGCCTACTCCCTCCTCTGATGAAATCCAAAATACCCATAAGGATGTGTAGTATGTTTAGGTGAATTAGTTTATGGGGATTATTGAGAACTCACTTGTAGAGGACACACATGATCCTTTTGATGACACCCCCATCTCTAGTAGTAAATCTAGGGAGGCAGTGAACACTATGATGTGAATGTACAAGACAAACCTAAAGACATGTGCCCAACACTAAGGTGGATATAGGATGTCTACAACTTAATCCCATTACATTAACTAACCTCAAAAATATAGTTACTCTGAAAGGGATTACCAAATTATAAGAGATCCATAGGCATTTTGTTTCAGTTTCTCCTGATGGAAACTATAATGCTCTTCCAAGAAAGGATCATCAGTATAATAATGTGCCAAATGAGGCCACACCATATTAGGAGGAGATATCTAAGAAATTCCCATCATTGAATATTGAGACAGAGTCACATTTCTGCACTGTGTATACCAATACACAGGGGTTGTAAAGGGTTAAAATAGCAGCCTATGAAGAGGATAAACAGGCAAGAAACCCTCATAAAATAGAATAGTCACCAAAGCAGCAGAAATGTGGTGAGATCAATGAATCTGTTAATGATAGAGAAGGCCAGGAATTCCTAGTTGTGAAACCACTATTTTGTCTGTTTGAAACTCAGTATTATAAGAATCTTGATATCAACAACGTGGGAGGGACCTTTTCATAGGTTTCTAGCACTAAGCCTGTAAGGAGATAGATACTTGTAGATAAAAAAACTGAGCCAATACATTCCAAAAATATTTTCACCCCACTAAGTGGAATATTTTGGATGGATGAGGATGAGGACCAGTATCCCACTGTGCAGACTAAAAGGAGAAATATAGGGGAAGATAGAATCATGGAGTGATCAATAATAGAAGCACACTAATAGGATGTAAAGAATAAAGTTTGAAAGAAGAAGGGGAAATCCCATACTGAGAAGGAATAGAATAGAGGGCCTATGACTAGGGTCATGGACCCCAATCAATGAAGCTCTTTTACTAGAATTTACAAGGCCTAGGGAACCCCCTTAATGGAAAAATCCCTTAGATACTCCATTATGGAAAAAAACTAATGCTTATTGGAAGAATAGAACCATAAATTATGTTTGAGAACTTGAGGAATTTCAAATGGGATTATATGGGATATCAATTTGTCTCTCAGAATCCTCATAATTGTGGCCAGGAACACTTATGTATGTTCATACACAAAATCATCAAATTTTTACAAACAATCAATAAAATTAGATCCTAAATACTACACTTAACATTATAGGTCATACTCTTCATATCTCTTTTGTGTATGCCTTGACATCCTATATCAAGAGAAGAGACCTATAAAGGGAGATAGAGTATATTTCTTAGAATGTGGTGTCAGTACCCATCCTAGATGGGCCCATGTTGTGATTACCCCAAACCTACATTCAACAGGCCAAGGTTGGTGACTAGCACCGAGTAGGCATATCCCACAAATGGGAGGTATTATCCTAAAGTATGTGTACACATGCACACATCTCTAAGACAATAAATGATGAAATGTAAAATAATTTAAATAATTCATGCATACATATAAGGACTCAAAACATTGTATGACAGTAAAAGTACTATAAAGTAAACCAGGCCAAATGAAATCCCACCACAAAGAGTCTGTAACACAAGTCCAACCTGAAGGTAAAGGTACTGGGACTACTATCTGAAATCCATAGGAACACACCTCGGTCTATCTAGTCTCATTGATAACAATCTGGTCCTTGTGCACCTAGGACTCTGTCAAATGTTTGATCATCTGCACAAGACAGAACATGTGCGGGAGAAGCCTGTGCAGAGGTAAGTATAACAATACTTAGTAGGACGCACATAAACCACAAAGAAATACAAAAAAGGAAAGTGCAGTCATCTCCACATAGGTATATATCTAAAACCCACATAACAAGAATATATATATATACTCAAGAGATCCACCATGCCATCAGGAAGTCATAACAAGATACCATCCATAGGATTATGCTCGAAGCATGCACATTCCAGGAGAACTTACTCCTCAAGCCATGATATCATCGGAGACCCTTGACGAAGAGGTCTATCTCATTTTTTCTCACACTAATAGAATTTTTTGGTCAAGGAATAATATGATACATAGAGAGGGGATCGCACCCAAACTCACTAGGGGATGCTATGAACCTATTCTGGATCAACCAGCTATGTTGGGGATCATGCCCAGAATCATTGGTGGATACCACAGACCCTACCAATGTAGCCCACTAGATAAAGAATCAGAACCATACTCTAGGAGGTCCCATAATTATAAATACTCCAATATGGGTGATATAGTATCACACTCAAATCTTGGGGAGGGATACCATACTCTATCTGAGACTCTGCCTCAAAAGGGGATTACAATCCAGTGATGTGGATGTAAAGCCACATTGAACCCTTGAGGAAAGTACCAAGGGAACTCTCTCAACCTATACTGGTCCAAAATAAAAACCCACCATTTGTCTCAAAGTGACCTTCTCAACCTTAGGGTCTCAACTCCACAGACGTCTAATCAATTGGATACTCTGTTTAGTAGATATGCTCGTTTGAAAGAAAATTGCATGTAGGCTGCCAAGGGCCTATGGACCTACCACTACGGTAGGTCACCCTACCACCATGGACGACCATAGTGGTCAGTCAACTTACCGTGCAGAATGGTTGTGTGGTCACTGCACCATCGGTCGACCATCATGGTCGGCTGCAACTGGGCTTCACCTCAGTTTCCCCAGATCTAAACCAGGTCTACCTCACCCGACCCATCCTAATAGCCCGACTAGGCCCACCGATCCGACCTGTCCCACTCCATATTTGTCGTCGTCACTCCAAATCCACCACTAAGTTTGTCACTATCTCCACACCCTCATTTAAACCTCATTCCACCATCTTCTCACCCACCGCACATGGCCCCACCGCCCACAACACTGGCATCCCGCACCACCGTGTGTCGTCGCCTGCATCGGTCGCTAATTACCATGCCGGTGGTCCATGATACGAACCACCATGCCTCTTCTGATGCTTGAAAAATCAAACAATCGTAGATACAATCTCCTTAGGTCCTGATCTACACAAATCTATCCTTTTTTTCGATTCACCTCGAATCTGGGGGTCTAATTGAGTTCATAACCATCTAAAAACATCGATCTAGGAACTGTGGGGTTCTAACAGTGAAAAAAGTGAATAAAGAAGGGAGTAATTCACGTGAGAAAAGGTTAATAATTTTTTTCCAATCATTCTTGTCCAATGAATAAGAATGGGGTATTTGGGGTTAGAAAACAAATTAATTAAATCCCAATAAACCCGTAAACACAAACATATCCCACACATACAATCAAATTGTGGATAAATATGTCAAGCATTGGTTCGCATTCATCATAGGAATCAAGAATGGGGAATTAAACCAAATAAAAAACATACTACCTTGATTCGGTTTGATCACTGATGAAGAATTATCATTGTATCACATTCGTTGGCGAGATCCATCGAATATGAGGTACGTTGATCATCTATCCACGATCCATCATTGTTCACCTGAGAGGGTTCTCCAAATTTTTCTCTAGTATTCCTTTGGAGTCTCTAGAGTTATGCAGCTAAACCTGATATTTATTTATAATTGTATAACTAAAGACAAAATAGTCATTGTGTTGGAAATAATTTTTATTAAATTATTTTGTTCTTTTTGCATCCTGCAAAAAAAAATTCACAAACCACCCACTCCAACTAAAGTTAGGTCACACATAGGGTAAAGATACTATTATGAACTCAATGGTGACCTGAAATTTTTGATATGAGCAATATTTTAAGAGTTTTCAAAAAATTTCAGAAAAACCACACGTGCGTGATATTAAATATTTTAATATTTTTAAACATTTATTTAAGGAAAACTGATCCTTAGAATTGCATGCCATATCATCACCTGGTCTCTAAATCAATCAATATAATATCCAAAAATATTTCATAGAAAATACGAGATGTTACATTCTCACCACCTTGGGGGTTTACCTCCCCAAAAATCCAAAATAAGGGATAATCAAACAGATCAGGGTACTGAGCATGAATATGAGCCCCCCACTCCCATGTGGTCTCCTAGAGGTTCTCGTGCTGCCACTAAACACACACTAAAGAAATCAATTTCCCATGAAGTATCCTATCCTGCAGATCCTTGATATCCACTGGGTACTCATAAAAAGTCACTCCATCCTCGATGTCTAGCACGTCCCTGTCGATAACGTGTGATGATTCATGCACATACCTCCTCATCTACGATATGTGGACGACGTCGTGTACCTGATCTAACTACAGTGGTAGAGCCAAGAGGTACACCACCTCGTAAACTCTACATATTATTTATAAAGGTTTGATGAATCTCAGAGATAACTTTCCACCCTGACCAAATCTCTATAATCCCCATCAAGGTGAATCCCGAAGGAACACATGGACTCCTTCGTCAAACTCAAAAGGCTTCCATAACCTATCTACATATGACTTCGGATAGATTTACACAATCTTCATCCGCTCCTGGATGATCTACACCTTCTATGTAGATTCTCGCATCCACTCTGGGCCCATGAGTGCTGACTCTTTCGGGTCAGTTCATCAAAGTGGTTAACTATAAGGTCGCTCGTAAAAAGCCTCAAATTGTTCCATACTAATGGTGGAGTGGTAGATATTCTTGTATGAAAACTCAACTAGTGGAAGGTGACACGTGCCTGTCGTGGGGTGTGACAAAAACAAATAAAACCTAAGTTAAAATGTAGGAAAGTGGGTAACCTAAGTTTTCTCCAGAGAGGAGTGCACAACAATTACGTTTGTCACTTAAATTAAAGAAAGAAGAAGAGGTTCTTTTTTATAGTTGTTTGTGTTGAAAAATAAAACAAGTAATTGAAAATAAAGGTTGAACACTAATGGATGAAGAGAGTGACGGGGTCAGGGTAGGATCACCTTTTGTAATTTCATCATAGTCACAAAGATCATCTTACCTTTCTTCCTTTTGAATGAAAAATGAAAGACTCCTCGATCGAGTTATCTATCACCCTTGGTTAAAGAAGAAAATAGAGCTCACTCCTATGTGCATGGAAGTTTGTAAAAAATTCCTAAAAAAATAAGGCATGTCCCAATCGGGAATTGTTTCTCCTTAGAACTATATAAAAAGTCTACTAGTTCCACAGATGTTCCAACGATCGTTAGACACTCACCACCTAACACAATCTGCTCGATCGAGACAAATTTCACTAGGCGGAGGGAGATTAAAAGTCTTTAACCAAAGCTATTAAAAATGAATACACCAAACTCAAAACATGATCGCATTAAGAGAATTGGGAAACATTGAGAATAGATGTCATTCAAAATAAAGATAAGGTTTTACATTTAAGCACAAAACTCCGACATTACAAAAGATAAACTCCCCCTTCCCCGACCACTCAAAGGTTTTACCCCTCCATGTGAAGGGTATTAGATTTGAAAGGGGAAGAAGAGAGCATAATCAAACTAAGTAAAAATAAAATAGAAAATACAAATAAATTCAAGAACTCAATCCTCCAACACAGCCCTTCTTTCACCTTCTTCAACCCCTTTGAATGGAAGTGAATACTCTTATTTATAGGCTTGGGGAGTAGAAAATTTCCCTCCAAAATCACTCTCCCAACAGTTTGAGTCCGGTTGGCATAGTAAATGACAGAATTTGAGAATTGTCCCTTCTTGAAAGTTTTTCCCATCTATCTCCTCTGTCTCCCACAAAATTTGAGCCTTATTGGTCCACGTATGAAGGAGATAAGGCCAACCTACTCCGGATATTTAATTCTGTCCATGTGGCTCTTCGTATTCCAAAACACCGAGTTCCAACGCATTAATGACCTTGAAAATGAAAGAATCAGATGCTTACATCTTAATGAAAGTTGTTCCGATGGATTTTCTCTAGCTTCAGGTAAAATTTCAGCTCCCATAGTTCTACCATTAATGAGATATGGGCCCCAGAATAAAATTATTCAGTTCTGTACATAGTTTTCGAGGCCTGACTTGTGAGCTGAATTTGAGCTTCTAGATGATGGATTGAGCTTTGGGTCCATAAGAATAAAATGAATCCCACGAGCATAGAAATCCTAAAAAAGGAATCATACAATTTGGATCAAAAATATAAAAGATATTCCCGAAATACAGAAGCTCCACAAAACTGCTAAATTTCCAGAATTAACCAATTTCCACAATTAAGCCCATAATTCACCAAAATACTAAAATGATACAAATCAGCTAAAATTGATTAATTGGAAGGGGTCAAATAAATGAAACACATATAAAAAATTATGAAAATATTATCTCTATAAATTCCCCAACACGTAGCACTTGGACTCCCGGACAAGTCAAAATCAAAATCAAATCAAACCAAATTCGAAACCCATGCCATTTAGATCCACCAATTCCACACCAAGAAATAAAAGTTATCATGCCTCATACATAACCATTATTCCAAATTCTCGAATCAGATCATTCAATATTTTTCCTCTTTATTTCTCCTCCCATGCACATAAGACACTTACCTCACATTAATTTTCTCTCATCTCACAAATATCACTTTCCAACAAAGTTTTTCTCATCCAAACCAATGCAAGGGTCACCATAGGTTTGAAAAACTCCTAATTCTACACCCGATGTGAGGTAAGGGAATTTTTTTTATCATGAGGTCTTTTCAAGGTTGTTCTGTGACTTTTGGTTGGTAGTATTTTTATGTGGAAAATTCTGAGGTTGAATGAGGAAGGCTTGGCTCTTTTTGAAGAAAAATTACACAATTCTAATTTTCACTCAAGTATGGTATCCTCCTCACTCCAATTAGTAGAAATTAAGCTCCATCATCATGAAATATCAAGAAATTTTTAAATAGAAAAGCATTTCTACAGAAAAAATTTCAATCTTCTTAAGCGTGATTTTCTTGAAAGCTCCAGAAAAGGCACAGCTTTCTTCCTCCATTAGAAGCTCCAGAAAGGCACAGCTTCTTTTATCATGAAAGCTACAGAAAAGGCACAGATTTCAACATAATTATTTTTCATCAGCACACACATATCTTTAGCATTTTAATTTCTACCCAAAGTTTCACCAAATGAGGTAGCACAACACAAGACAACTTCCCCAACACTTAAGTTCAACTAGATCATGCAATTTCACTTCAAGAGCGGTTGGAAAGGGAAAATTGGATTGTAATGTGGATAACCTAACAGGATGTTCATGGCTTCTATGGGATATAAGGATTAATTTAAAAGTTAGGCCATCATGAAAGGGATTGTAATGAAAAGGGGGCTTTCAAACCAAAGAAATGCCTCAATCATTTAAAACACATGTACCCCAAACCATCAAGTTTCGAAAGGAATGAATCAAATTCTGGTTAAGAAAAGCATGGTCTTGTTCTCTCAAGAAGTGAGGTGAATGAAAATAATACATAATAATGGTTCAGAAGCCTCATAGGAAAGTGATTTCAAAGATAAAGACAATGATATGTGGCATGGGATTCAAAAACCTGAGTAATTTTCATGAAATTCCCAAAGAATTTAACTTGAAACAAAATCGTTTTCAGCATCCATTTAAGCTCAATTTCCGGGAATAAATTGGTTCACTCAATGACATGGGTTTCAAAAATAGCAATGATAATCATTTCAGCTCAAAAGTTTAAAAAAAACCAAAAAAACTGAAAAATAAACACACAATTGTTTTTTTGAAAAATCACATTTTTTTTTTGAAAATAATCAACAAATGAAAATCCAAAACTATAAAGGTTCCCTCCCCCACACTTAAATGATGTAGTGTCCTCAATGAATTTAACTGGATTTAACATGTAAGCAGATTTTAGAATGAATCACAGCAACAAACAAGTGTAAAGTAGAGGTACAACCTGATGGATCTTATTGATAGACAGCTTGTAAGAGCGGGATCTCCTCCCCTGGGTCTAATGGAATGGTCCCATGGAATTTCTTTAGCCTGTGCCCATTAATAGTGAATGGCTTCTTCTCTCCATCCTTCACAATCTGCACAGCACCGAAAGGATATACATGAGTAACTATAAAAGGACCCTCCCATCTGGAACGAAGTTTACCTGGAATCAGCTTGAGTCTTGAATTGAATAGCATCACTTTATCTCCAGGATGGAATTATTTCGGTTGGATCATCTTGTCATGAGCCACTCTTGTTCTCTCTTTGTAAATCTTGTAGTTTTCAAATGCTTATTTTATAATTTCCTCCATCTCTTGTAACTGCAACCTTCTCTCTTCCCCATCACTTTCAAGATCCAAATTCATCTTCCTCACAGCCCACTACACCTTATGCTCCAGTTCCACAGGTAGGTGACAAATTTTTCCATAAATCAGCCTATATGGACTCATTCTAATCGAGGTCTTGTAGGCTGTTCTATAATCCCACAATGTGTCTTCCATCTTTTGGCTCCAATCCTTCCTGTTTGGTTTAACAGTCTTCTCCAAAATTCCTTTGATTTCCCTGTTGTACACTTCATCTTGACCATTTGTTTGTGGGCGATAGGGAGTTGATGTTTTATGATGCACCCCATACTTCTTCAGCAAAGCCTCCATTCTCCTATTACAAAAGTGAGTCCCTTGGTCACTGATGATGGATCTAGGCACTCCAAACCTACAAAATATGTTACTCATGACAAAATCACAAACAACTTTAGCATCATCAGTCCTAGTGGCTTTTGCTTCCACCCATTTGGAAACATAATCAAACGAAAGCAGGATATAAGAATTTCTGAATGACATTGGGAAAGGGCCCATAAAATATATCCACTAAACTTCAAAAATCTCAAAAAAAATTAAGTGGTTGTTGGGGAATTTCTTGTCTCTTTGAGATGTTTCCAGAAAACTGACATTTTGGACACCTATTGCAAAATTCATGAGAATATTTAAAAATGGTTGTCCAATAATGTCTAGATTCTAAAACCTTCCTTGCTGTTCTTTGAGGTCCAAAGTGGCCTCCGCAAGCTAATGTGTGACAAAACTCAAAGACAGAACCAATTTCACTCTCTAGAAAACATCTTCTTATCACTTGTTCGTTGAAAATCTTCCAAAGAAACGGATCATCCCAAATGTAATATCTAGATTCAGCTTTCAGTTTGTGAATTTGATGAGAATTGAAATGAGATGGAACCTGAGATGTTACCAGATAATTGACCATGTCAGCATACCAAGGCACTTCTCCTTTAACCAAGTACAACTGCTCTCCTGGAAGGTGATCATTCAATGGTTCTTTATCTAGAATTTCAACTTCAGCAGTGTTAGGAAGTCTTCTTAAATGATCAGCCACTTGGTTCTCATATCCCTTTTTGTCCTTGATTTCTATGTTGAACTCCTGTAGCAGTAACATCCATCTCACCAGCCTCAGTTTAGCTTCATCCTTCTTCATCAAGTACCTGAGAGCTGCATGATCAGAAAATACAGTGACTTTAGTTCCAAGAAGATATGATCTAAATAATTCCAAAGAAAAAATAACTGCTAAAAACTCCTTTTCTGTGGTTGTATAATTGAATTGAGCTGCATCCAAGGTTCTTGAAGCATATGCAATGACTTGTGACCTGCCCTCAATTCACTGAGAAAGGACTGCTCCAAATTCTTGGTTGGAAGCATCACAAAGTAGCTCAAATGGTTCTTCCCAATTTGGTGGCTGCATCACCGGTGGTTCAATCAATCTCCTCTTCAACTCATCAAAGGATTCCCTACATGCACTATTGAAATCAAAATCATCATCTTTCAAAAGAAATCTAGAGAGAGGGAGAGAAATCTTACTGAAATCCTTGAAAAACCTCCTGTAGAATCTTGCATGTCCTAAAAAAGATCTAACATGCTTCACACAAGTTGGGTAAGGAAAAGAATTTATCACTTCAATTTTTGACTTATCAACTTAAATGCCCTTTTTGGAAATGACATGACCAAGAACAATACCTCTCTCAACCATGAAATGACACTTTTAAAAATTTTAAAAAAGATTCTTTTCAATGCAGGTTTTCAAAACTATTTCCAGATTTTTCAAACAATGGTCAAAAGAGTTTCCAAACACCATGAAATCATCTAGGAAAACCTCCAAGTAATCTTCAATGTGATCAGAAAATATACTTACCATGCACCTCTAAAATGTACCTGGAGCATTACATAATCCAAATGGCATCCTTTTATATGCAAAAGTGCCAAAGGTACATGTAAAGGTTGTCTACTCTTGATCCTCATGAGCAATGGGTACCTGAAAATCCATCCAAAAAGCAATAATGAGTTCTCCCATCCAATCTCTCTAACATCTGATCAATGAAGGGAATAGGGAAATGATCTTTTCGAGTGACCTGATTCAACTTCCTAAAATCAATGCACACTCTCTAGCTATTTTGAATTCTCACAGGGATTAATTAATTCTTTCCATTCCTCACAGTGGTTAGGCCAGTTTTTTTTAAACTACATGAATTGGGCTAACCCACTGTGAATCTGAGATAGGATAGATGATCCAAGCTTCCAATAGATTCTCAACCTCCTTCTTCACAACCTCCATTAAAGTGGGATTCAGCCTCCTTTGGGGTTGCCTAACAGGTATGGAATCTCCCTCAAGAAAAATTCTATGTGAGCATATATTTGGGCTGATTCCTGGAATATCACATAAACTACACCATATCGCTTGGATATTCTCTCTCAAAAGATCTATCAATTATTTATCTTGGATTTCAGAGAGATTATTAGAAATTATCACTAGTAGTTTCTCACCCTCCCTAAGGTACACATATTTCAAATCAGTGGGGAGTGGTTTGAGTTCCAAATCAAGGGGATGCTCAAGGGATGAAACTAAATTGACATCTCTCACTTGAAAAATTTGGACCTCCTGTACACAAGAAACCATATCATCTTCCTCATCATTTAATAAATCATCAAAGAAATCAGATTTTACCTCTTCCTCCCACATTAAGTCAGAATCTCCAGCGTGTTGGGCATCCACATGTTCAATGATATTTTTGATGGAAGTAGTCTCTCCTAAGTCTAATAATTCATAAAGCATACCTGATTCTTCAATGGGTTCTGCACCAACTTCATGAGAAAGTGAAAAGAGGGAGTGATCATCCGATGAGTGCCTCATGGATTCAAAAATATTGAAGTGGATCGTGCTCTCTCCAAAATCCATGGTGAGTGTCCCCTCATGGACATTGATGATGGTCTTCGTCATCTTCAAGAAAGGTCTCCCCAAAATGATGGGTGAATGTGACGGGATCCTATCTTATTCTATATTGAGCACGTAGAAGTCAGCTGGGAACAAGAGATCTTTGACTTTCACAAGGACATCCACTAAAACTTCTACAGGGAAAACTTTGGATCTGTTTGCAAGATGGACCACCAATCTTGTGGGCTTCAGGTCTCCCATCTGCAAAGAAGTGTATACTAAGTGAGGCAATACATTAGTCGAAGCACCTAAATCACACAAATCATTAGATAAATTTAAAGAAACAATGGTGCATGGAATAGAAAATTTCCCTAGATCTTGACATTTGGTTGGAAATTATGGTGTGATAAGGGCTGAGACACTTCTTCCCAAGTTGATCCTTTCATTCCCTTGAAGTATCCTCTTCTTAGTGCACAGATCCTTAAAAAATTTAGCATACTTTGGAATTTGTTTGACTGGTTCAAGTAAGGGGATATTGATTTCTACTTTCTGGAAGGTGTCCAGAATTTATTTTTGAAGTGCTTCATCCTGAAATTTCTTTTATTCAATCATCCTTGATGGAAATGGAGGTGGTAATTCTTTATTCTCCCTTTGTTGCCTTTGAAATGGTGTTTTTGGTCTCTTCTTCCTTGGCCTATCCTTCTCTTCCTCATCTTTCTTCTCTTCTTCACAATGAATTTTCACAGAATTTTCAGATTTTTCAACTTCATTCTCCCTCAACTCAAGTGGTCTTGTTTCAGTTTCTTGGTATTCTGGTGGTGAGATCTCTTTTCCACTTCTTTTTTTTATCATGTTGACATTATTCTTTGGGTTTGGGATTGTTTGGGAAGGAAGTTTCCCAGGATTTTTGGTCATGATTTCAACAAAGCTTCCCACCGTGTTGGCCAGCTTGTCAACCTTATCTGCTAGGTCATCAAACCTAGATTGTAGCTACTCCACAGAAGGTTTTGTTCTGGTAGATGGTTGATCATAGGGTCTCGATAAAGTGGGTGGTTGGTGGTGTGGAGGTTGGTTATAAGGTTTCTTCTGTTGAAATGGTGGTGGGTTTTGGAATTGTTGCTGGAATTGGGGTCTAGCTTGATTCTGCTGATTTCCAAAACCATATTGAACATGGTTTGGCTCTCTCCATCCTTGATTTTGTTGGTACTGCCTTGGTTGAAAGGTTTCCGCACAAGTTTCCATTCCCTGTATTTCATCACATTGGTCAGTGAAATGATCAGGTGATGTGCATAAACCACATACCTTAGCTGGTGCTTGTTGTTCTCCCACTTGTTTCAAGGCTATCTGTCTCACCAAACTAGTTAGCTCTTCAATCTTAGTTTCTATTAAAGGTGATGGATGAGAAGTTCGTACCTCATGAATACCTCTTGTTCCAGTACCTCTTGTACCAAACTACTGCGAGTTCTGAGAAATCTTCTCAATCAAACCATTTGCTTCATCTGGCGACTTGTCAATCAATGCACCTCCAGATGATGCATCAAGAAGGTTCCTATCATTGTCTAGTAAGCCTTGATAGAAGAAGACAAGAAAGTGATGATCCTCGATGGCTTGATGTAGGAATCTGGCACATAGATTTTTAAATCTTTCCCAGTACTCATAAAGGGTTTCTCCAGATGATTGTTTGATGGCATAGATCTCCTTTCTAATGGCTGTGCTTCTAGAGGCGGGGAAGAATATTGGCATGAAGAATCTCACCAAGTCATTCCAATCATCCACATCTCCAGGTTATAGATCATACAACCATTCTTTCACAGCTCCTTACAATGAAAATGAGAATGTCTTCATCTTTACTTGTTCCTCAGCTACTCCACATGGTCTGAAGGATGAGCAGACATGTGTGAACTCTTTAATATGCTTGTTGGGATCTTCACCTGCCAAACCATGGAACTTTGGAAGCAATGGTATCATATTAGGTTTCATATCAAAATAATTTTGTAACACTGGAATGAAAAGTTGATTATTCTGATTAAGGAATTGTGGGGCACAAAGGTCTCTGAGAGTTGGGTTTTGATTTCTAGCCATTATGACAGGCTTATATTGAACACTTGAAGTTTCACTCGAGTCTATGAGAGAAATTTCCTCAAATTAAGATTGTAAATTGAGGTTTCTAAGCCTATTCAACAAATTTCTTTCAATTTCAGTATCAATGGGGCAAGGTTCAGTGCTTTAGGTTCTATTCATGCAACTTTGTAATGAAAATAAGAAAAGAGAAAACAAAGAAGAAGAAAAAAAACTGTTGGCACTACCTCCTAGGCAACGGTGCCAAGTTTGACACGTGCCTGTCATGGGGTGTGACAAAAACAAATAAAACCTAAGTTAAAATGTAGAAAAGTGTGTAACCTAAGTTTTCTACAAAGAGGATTGAACAACAATTACGTTTGTCACTTAAATTAAAGAAATAAGAAGAGGTTCTTTTTTATAGTTGTTTGAGTTGAAAAATAAAACAATCAATTGAAAAGAAAGGTTGAACACTAATGGATGAAGAGAGTGATGGGGTCAGGGTAGGATCACCTTTTTTAATGTCAACATAGTCACAAAGATCATCTTACTTTTCTTCCTTTTTAATGACAAATGAAAGACTCCTCGATCGAGTTATCTATCACCCTTGGTTAAAGAAGAAAATAGAACTCACTCCTATGTGCATGGAAGTTCATAAACAATTACTAAACAACTAAGGCAACTCCCAATCGGGAATTTTTTCTCCTTAGAACTCTATAAAATGTCTACTAGTTCCACACACATGCCAACGATCATTAGACACTCACCACCTAACACAATCTTCTCGATCGAGACAAATTGCACTAGGCGGAGGGAGATTAAAAGTCTTTAACCAAAGATATTAAAAATGAATACACCAAACTCAAAACAAGATCGCATTAAGATAACTGGGAAACACTTAGAATATATTTCATTCAAAATAAAGATAATGTTTTACATTTAAGCAAAAAACTCTGACATTACAAAAGATAAACTCCCCCTTCCCCGATCACTCAAAGGTTTTACCCCTCTATGTGAAGGGTATTAGATTTGAAAGGAGAAGAAGAGAGCATAATAAAACTAAGTAAAAAAGAAAAAAGAAAATAAAAATAACTTCAAGAACTCAATCCTCCAACACATCCCTTCTTTCACCTTCTTCAACCCCTTTGAATGGAAGTGAATACTCTTATTTATAGGCTTGGGGAGTAGAAAATTTCACTCCAAAATTACTCCCCCAAAATCATGAGTCCGGTTGTCATAGTAAATGACTGAATTTGGGAATTTGTCCTTCTTGAAAGTTGTTACCATCCATCTCTTCTGTCTACCCACAAAATATGAGCCTTATGGGTCCACGTATGAAGGAGATATGGCTAACCTACTCAGGATATTTAATTTTGTCCATGTGGCTCTTCGTATTCCAAAACACTGAGTTCCAACGCATTAATAACCTTGTAAATTAAATAATCAGACGTGGCCATCTTAATGAAAGTTGTTTCGATGGATTTTCTCTATCTCTATGTAAAAGTTAAGCTCCAAGGGTTCTACCATTAATGAGATATGGGCCCCACAATAAAATTATTCAGTTCTGTACATAGTTTTCGAGGCCTGACTTGTGAGATGAATTTGAGCTTCCAAATGATGGATTGAGCTTTAGATCCAGAAGGATAAAATGAATACCATGAGCATAGAAATACTAAAAAAAGTAATAATACAATTTGGATAAAAAATATAAAAGATATTCCCGAAATACAAAAGCTCCACAAAACTGCTAAATTTCCAGAATTTACCAATTTCCACAATTAAGCCCATAATTCACCAAAATACTAAAATGATACAAATCAGCTCAAATTGATTAATTAGAAGGGGTTAAATCATTGAAAAACATATGAAAAATTATGAAAATATTATCTCTATCAGTAGGTGATCCTCTCAACTATGGCTAAAGTCAAACACACTAGCCCACAACATATCCTCCAGAACCTGAATGGTTCACTCTGTCTGGTCATCCATCTATGGGTGAAACACTGTCCTCAAGCGTAGATGGGTCCCAAATTCCTCCTGAAATCCCTTCTATAGTAGGGATGTAAATAAATCCTCATTATTATAAACTATCGTCTATGGAACTCCATAGAGTCGAACTATCTCCTACGCGAAGAGGCGTCCCAATCTCTTTACTGAACTCTGCACTTGAAATCTAGGAAGTGGGCTGACTTGGCGAGTCAGTCAATGATCACCCAAATGGAATTTTTTCCCATGGACATACGTGGTAAACCCTTCATGAATTCCATCAATGGCCCATCCCACTTCCATTTTGGCACCTCAAGTGGTTGAGATAAACCTTATGAAACCTGGTGCTCATCCTTCACTTGTTGAAAAGTAAGGCATCTGGAAACAAACTCTGCAACTCCATTATTTATTATTGGCCACCAAAACTAGCATCATAGGTCCTGAACATCTTCAACACACCTAGATGTACCACCAAAGGGGATGTATGATACTCCCTCAAAATCTTCTCATGTAATTTCACTGGTACTACTATGTGTCATATGAAAACAAAAATTTTCTACCACATTTTGAGAATCCATCAGGATCATGCCCTCTATAAATCTGAGCATGTAGTGTTTTAGAGTCAGTATCTCTAAGATGTGCCTCCCTAAATTTCTATAAGAGTAGAGGGGTGAAAACCATAGACTGATGGTAAGATTCTCCATCTCCATCCATAAAGGATATCTACAATGAGGTTGACAACTCTGGTACCTCATTCAGTAACTTTGAATTGGATCTCTTACTGAGACCATCTACCACCATATTTCCCTTCCCAAGTGTATAAAAAATATCAAAGTCATAGTCTTGGAGAAACTCTATCCACTACCTCTATCTCAATTTCATATCCTTTTGATAGAATATATAATTTAGACTTTTGTGATTAGAGTAGATGATAAATTGATCACCCATCAAGTAGTGTCTCCATGTATTCAATGTGAAGACTACCTCTAACAACTCAAGATCATGGGCCATGTAATTTTTCTTGTGTTTTCTAAACTAAAATTAACCATAGGCAATCACTGCTTACCTTTTCATCAAGACACAACCAGGATCGTACCTTGATGCATCGCAGAACACTACATACTTGACACATTCCTCTATTAACTTCATGGTGGGAGCCCTCGTCAACCTCTGTCTCATCTCCTGAAAGAACTTATGGTACTAATTTTCCACATGAATGGATTCCACTTTTGTGTAAAATTATTCAAGGATTCTTCCACTATATATTAGTTAGGTACAAACCTCCAGTAGCACCCTACCAAACCAAGGAAACTATGTACCTCAGAAATGATCTTAGGTGGATCCTAAGCAATAACAACCTCAACCTTCACTGAATCCACTACAACCCCGTCCTCTGAGATGAAATTTATTGAAAATTGGACCACTCAAACCTATAACTATCACTTTGAGAGATTCCCACAAAGTTGGTGCTCTTAGAGAGTGTCCAGGACCATCTTCAATTGTCTTATTTGCACCTCCTTGGACACCAAATACACTAGGATATCATCAATGAAGACCACCACGAACCAATATAAGTAAGGGTGAAAGATATGGTTCCTGAGTCCCATTAATATTTTTGGGGAGTTAATTAATCCAAATGGAATCACCAATACTCATAGTGACCACAATTACATCTGAAGGTTGTCTTCAGCATATCCTCATCCCATACTTGTAGCTAGTGATAGCCCGATCTGAGGTCTATCTTCAAGAACCATCACACTCCTTTAAACTGATCAAAGAGGTCTTTTATCCTCAATAGTGAATACTTGTTCTTCATGGTAAAATTGTTTAAGCACCGGTAATCCACACATAACTTCAAGATCCTAGATTCCTTCTTGAAAAACAAAACTTGGTCTTCCTAGGGTAAAAAACTTGGTCTCACGAAGCCCTTCATCTGCAAGTCCTCAAACTGTATCCTCATCTCACAAATCTCTACGAGAGACATCCAATATGCAAGTAAAGATATTAGTGTCATGTTAGGGTGTAGATCAGTGAATAATTATACTTTATTATGAGAAATTAAACCTAGAACAACTTCTGGAAACATGTCCTCATATTCCGCCACCACTGCAAGAAACTAAGGACTCATATTATCTACTACACTGAGGGTGATGCTATCCAGATGATGACTAATTGGTTACATCCTTATATGTGTGATTCCATAATGCACTTCTTGAGTTTCATTTTCACCAAAAAAAGAAAACATGGTTTCATCACTATAGACACACCACACCTTTCTCCTAAAATAGTTAATCTGAACATGAACTATGTATAACCAGTCCATACTAAGAATGAAGTCTTAAGGCCTCAATGCCACTACCTAGATATCCTATCTGAAAATATTGCCTCCAAGAGTTAAGTCACATTTTCGGCACCAGTTTTTGATCATCGAGTCTTCTCTAGTAGGAGTCACCAAGCATAAGGGTCAAGTCAATGGTTCAACCAAAATATTCAAGTCCCAAACAAGATTTGTGGAAATAAAATAATGATTATGAATTTTTTCTATAAAAACTATATCTAGGGTGGAAAAGACATAGATCATACCTCGTATCATCCTTGTAGACCCAAGTTCAGAAGCCTTCACCACCTACAGTTGGCCTCATCCCCCTCCACCAACTCCCTGATCCTAGTATGGACCACCTAGCTCCTGTCTTTGCCTCTACCCTGATAGTCCCTTGAACATCTCTCAATTAGTTGTGCAACGATTCAGAAAATATCATGTTAGATGTCCCCAACTGCCACAAGAGTAACAACATCTATCCCCTGGATGCTCTAAACCTCCCTAGGAGCCCTTCCTTGCTGATCCTAAGTCCTGGGATTTATCCCTAAAGATCATGATCGGATTGGATCCCTATGACTATCATTGACTACCTGACTCTGAGGTCTTAGCTACCCGGTGCCCACTATTAGCTAACCCAACTACCAGTGTCTTCTCTTCTAGAAAACTCTCTACTATTAGGGATCAATCATGTACCCCAGTATAAGTAGGAATTATAAGAGATACCATCAATTCCTTGATGTCCTGGAATAAGCCTTGTTCAAAGATCTGATCCCTGAATAACTGGTCACTTACTATGTGAAAGGAGTATCATGAAAGACCTGTAAACATTTTTTAATACTCCTCCATGTTCATACATCCCTACTGTAGATTCAAGAGATCTTTTATGCGTACTGATCACAATGTGTCTAGATAGAACTCCTCTCTGAAGAGATGCTCGAAGTCTATCTAGGAGATAGTTGTCTCATCATTTAACTGAGTTAACAAGATCCACCATCTCCCCATTGATCCCTAAAGAAGACTCATGAAAAGGAATTTCATCTGGTCAGAAGGTTCCCTCACAAGGAATAAAACATAGGTGACTACCTCTAGCTAATCCTCAGCCATATGGGGGTTTGGATCACCCCAAAACCTGGGAGGTCACTGCCTCTGAAACTCATGAAACACACTCAGTATGTGTGCATCCTCAGTTGGTAGTGTTGGTAGTAGATGATGCTTCATGGGTGGTGGTATATATGGTAAACTACCTAAAGGTTCTATCTCTAGTATAGGCCCATATACCGATGCCTCATCACTAGACAGATCAACCTCATGATCATGAGGTGAAATTAGGGTTGGCAATCAACATGGAGGCATCCTAAAATAAAACAAGATATACCATGGTCAGTAGAGTATATCTAGGGATCTAACTCAAGAAGGACATGAAAGATGCAACCATTACTATATGATTCATGTTCCATTATTTTTTCATGTAACCAATGTTTTCATGTACTGAGTCCAAAATCATGAAATTAGAGTCATGGTGTATGGAGACACCATCTGTCGCACCAACACTTGAGTCCCTAGCCTGAAATCCAAACTCAAAACACATAAAACTATTTCCTCAAACCAATCTCACAAACTCCTAGTCCTAAAGTATAACCAACCCTGGTCTGATACCACTCTATCAAGATATGTCCTGGAGGGTTTCATTCTATGACTACCCCAATCTTGCCTCTAATAGGATATGGGCTGGTGACTAGCACCGAGTAGGAATATCCGAAAAATGGGAGGCATTAGCCAAAAGTACCTATACACATGAACAAATCTCTAAGCCATAAATTTTGAAATGTAAAACAACTGAAAGAATTCATGCATACATATAAGGTATTGCAAGTAAAAGTACTAGAAAGTAAACAAGTCCAAGTACAAGATCAACATAAAGGGACTATAACGCAAGGCTTACTTGAAGGAAAAGGTGTTGGGACTGCTGTCTAGAATCCTCCAGAACATGCCTTAGTATATCCAGTCTCACTAAGAATCCTCTGGTCCTGGTCCTCCTAGAAACCATTCAAAAGATCGATCATCTGCACAAGACATGAAATGTGCAGGCAAATTTCATGCATGGGGTGAGTATAATAATACTCAGTAGGACACCCCAAAACCAAAATGTAATACAAAGAAGGAAATTATAGTCATCTCTATACAGGTATATGTCTACAAAACATATAACAAGAATATATAGATATACTCAAGAGATACACTATACCATCGGTCTATCATAACCAGTATTTAGCCACAAGATTCTGGTCAAAGAACCCTCATTCTGAGAGAACTTAGTCCTTGATCCATGAGATCATCAGAGACCCTCGATGAAGAGGTCTTGCTCATTTAGGCCCCACCTAAAGAGAATGTTTTGGTCAAGGAAGACTATGATACCAGGAAAAGAGATCACACCCAGAATCACTAGGCGATGCCATGAACCCATTATAGATCAACATGCTATGTAAAGGATCATGACTAGAACAACTTGGGGATACCACAAACCCTACTAATGTGACCTACTAGATAGAGGACTAGCGCCCTTCTTGAGGAGGTTAATCGATTCCACAAACTTCACTTGGGGTGATAAAAGATTACAATCCAGTCTTGGGGAGGGATACCATACTCTATCTGAGACTCGGCCTCTAAAGGCGGTTACAATCTAGTGATGTGGATGTAATTTCAAACTAAACCCTCGATGAAAGGACCAAGGGAATTCTCTCAACATATACTATCCCGAACTAGAAACCCACCATTTTTATCAAAGTGGTTGTCTCAACATTAGGGTATCAACATCATATATTTCTCATCGATTGGATGCTCTAGTTAGAAGATATTCTCATTTGAATGAAACTGGTCGTAGGTCTACTATGGACCTAACAATACGTTAGGACCACCTACCATGATGGTCAAATGATGCGGTCTGTTGACCTACCATGTAGACTGGCCATCTAGTCAATGTACCTGCAACCAACTATCACGATCAACCATCAGGGTTAGACTCCACCAGGCTTAGCCCCAGTTGCCCTGGATTTGACCCAGGTCTGATTCGAGTCTACCTCTCTTGGCCCAGCCCACCAAACTGACCCGACCCACCCAATCAAACTAGACTGCCTAGCCTAGCCGGCTCTACATATTCCACTTCCACTTCATATCCACCGCTGCATCTGTCATCATTGTCACGTCTGCCACTACCACATCCATGCCATTTGCGTGTTCCACCACTGTCATTCCCAATGCACACAACTGTACCACCCATGGCACTAGACACATGTACTTCCATGCATTACTGCTGATGTCAGTTGTCCATTCTGTGGACTGTTGTGCCTCCTATGATGCCCAAAAAATCAAACGATTATAAATCTGATCTCATTGGGTCCTGATCTACACAAATACAGCCTCATTTGTCGATTTTTCTTAAATCCAAGGGTCTGATTGAGTTCAAAACCATCTGACAACATCGAGTCGGGAACCACGAGGTTAAAACAATAAAGAATGAAAATAATTGAGTTGTATATTAACATGATTAATGGTTTATTATCATTATCCAATCGTTCTTAGACAGCAATCAAGAATGGGGGATTTGGGGATACAAAACCAAATTCAACAAATCCTTATAAACCCAAAAAAAAACCCATCTGGAAAATATGATTGAACCATGGATCAATCTATTCATGGATTGGTTATTTTTTTGTCATAGGAATCAAGAATGGGGAATTAAACCAAACAAACAAACATCTTACCTTGATTCAGCTCTATTATTGGTGAAGAAGAATCACTATATCACTTTCGTTGGTGAAATCCATCAAATATGAGGTATGTTAATCATTGATCCATGATCCATCGTCGTTCACCGGAGAGGATACTACAAATTTATCTCTAGTGGTCCTCTAGAATCTCAAGGGTTATGCAGATAACCCTGGGATATCTAAATAGTTGTCCAATTAAATGAAAAATAGTCACTGCATCAGAAATATTTTTTATTAAATTATTTTATTCCTTTTATGCCATGCGACACCTTTTATACAAACACCCTACACTGACTAAAGTTTGGTCACACCTAGCATAAATCTGTTATTCTGAACTCAATAGTTCCCTTGGATTTCTTATTCAGGTACCCATTTAATAGTAATCCCACTTTTTTAAGGAAAACCTCATGTGTGTGCTATTAAATATTTTAATATTTTTCCAACATTTATTCTTGGAATACTGGGCGTAAGAATCACATGTCGTCTCAGAGCTTAGTCTCGAAATAAATCCACATAATATCGAAAAATAGTACACAGAAAATCGGAGATGTTATATGTGGTTCAAAAGTATGTGGTTATATGTAACTTAAAAACTATCTTAACACCTAATAAAAAAACTAGATCCAACTTCAACAGGATAGAAACTAGTGAATTCTCATCTTGTATTGATCAGTGTAATCTTGTTAAGGTTCCAATTGATGGAGATAATTCACTTGGAGTAGGTACACTTTTAACTGAAGGAAATCAAGTATATTGACAGATGTTTTTTGGAAATGGATGATAGGATTGTTGCCAATAGAATATCAGGATACACCATTACCAAGAATCAATCTGAAAATAACCCTTTAATTGTGGAACTCTATACCTTTCCAAAGTTGGACACTCTCCATTTTCATTTCAATAATGGATGGGTTTTCATCCCTGGATGTATAGAAATTGTATTGGAGGCTTGGAAGCTTATGCTAATAGAAATCCCACTTCAGAGTCTTGTTGATAAGTAAAAACAAACAAAAATAATTCTAAGGAAATTTAGTGAAAACTTCTTCCAAAATATTGATATTGAAATCAAGAATGATGACAATCACCCTAAAAGAAAACAAAATAGAGATAAAAACCATGAATCACCTTCTAGGGGGAAGTGAAAGCTCACACAGAGCTGGATGAACTTCTAACCATCAAATAAAGGCTATAAAGGAATCACCTAAATGTTAAATGGTTGAAGGAAGGTGATAAAAACTAAAAATTATTCCACATACTACATAGGTAAAAGAGAGATAAAGTGGTGAATCATTCCATCAACATCAATTGACAACTATACACTTTTGAAAATGATGTGTCCAAGGCAGTGATAGACTATTTTAGTGGACTATATGTAGATGACGGGATAGACAACACATCAAATGTGATTGAAAATTTTTCTCCCTGAATTGATGATAAACAAAACCAAAATCTTGTTAAGGAATTAAATAAATATGAAATCAGGAAAAATCTATTCTCTATGAATATAGAGAGTTCTATTGGACTTGATGGTTTCCCCAATAAATTATTTATGTTTTATTTGGAAACCCTGCAGGAGGAATTGGTAAGTGTAGTTAAGGATTTTTTTCTCATGATTTTCTACCTTATGAAATCAATTCAAACATCATCTCCTTGATCCTATAGAAGGAAAATGAAATTAACATCAAGGATTTAAAACTAGTGGCCCTTGGGAATATTGTTCCTAAAGTAATCCATAAAATTATAATGTCCAATATGGGAAAATTATTAAATATTATGTCACTCTAAACCAATATGGATTTGTTCCTGGAAGATGCATTTATAATTTTATTTTCACAACCTTAAAGTGTGTTAACATAATGAATAAGAATATGAAATAAGGTAACTTTTTCATTAAGATTGAAATTTATAAGGCTTTTGACACCCTCAAATGAAATTTTCTACTCACTGTCCAAAAAAATATTTCTTTTGAATCACCTTTGAGAGATTTATAAGATCCATTATTTTATATGTAAGGTTGTACGTCTTAATTAATGGGAACCCAAGAAGATACTTTCAGTGCACTGGAGGAGAAAGTCAATGGGATCCATTCTCAAGGAATATATTTTCTATTATTGAAGACTATGTGAGTAGGTGCATTAATGAACTTACTCATATTGAACTTTACAAGAAAATTAAGGTTGGGATGAATGTGTTCATTCCTTTACACTTTTTATACGTAGATGAAATACTTCTATTTGGGCAGGCTTCATAGAGAACTATATAAAATATTAAGGCTCTCTTTTTTCACTATGAGGAGGTTTCTAAGAAATCCATCAGCTGGGGAAATTATTTTATAGTGTTTGGTGATGGTTTATCTATGGTAAAATAGAATAGGGTCACCAGGAATATTTGGGTGAGAAGGGGATCCCTTTCTTTTAAATATATTGTTTTCCACTTTTTTTATGGAGAAGTGAATATCCAATTCCTTATAGAAGTTATCTCTAGAATCATCAATAAAATGAAAAAATGTAAAGGGAAGTTCATGTCTCAAGCTGGGAGGGTTGGTCTGGTTAATTCAGTCATTACTTCTTTGTTTGTCCACTCCTTCAATATTTATAGGTGTCCAAGAGGCCTCATCGAGGAGCTAAAATTCATGATTAGGAACATCATATGGATCAGGTCTATTCATGAAGTAAAATTTATCACTATCTCTTATAATGAGTGTAGAAAACCCAATGAAATGGGGGGGGATTGGCATCAAGGACATGAAAATATTCCATGATGGTTTGACTAAAAATTCACATGGAATTTGTTTACCAATAATTGCCCTTATTTTGATTTTTTAACAAGATGGTTTAAGGGAAGGATGATGGATGGGTACTCACGCTATCTTGGATCATTATTCTGGCCCTCAAATAAACATCACATCAATGAAATCATGTAAAAGAACAAATAGATGGATATTAGGAATTATGATCTCAACTACTAGAACACATGTTGGGTTGATAAGCCCCTCAAGGACATAATGATCATCCCTCCTAATAGAATGTAGATGACTATTTATGAATTTATGGAATAATACTGTACACTCAGCTTTGTTCCCTTTCAGGTTGTAATAGAAGTTCAAAACCATGATTTTATGGATATTGATACACTATTTTGGAGTCCAAGTTTCAATGTTCAGTTCACTAACAAGGATTACTATAAGATATCGAGAGATATTTTTTGTTTCACTGTGATTCACTATTTTATTTCACCCAAATACCATAGTATTAAACTGACATTTCACCATAAATTCCAAATATAATATCAAATTGAACTTCATTTTTTATTTAATTATTTAATATTTATCGTTGTTAAATGAGGAAATTATACTAGTTTTTATATTTTCATTGTAGGTCTAGGTGATTTGGAGGCCTCAAAGATGATTCAGAAGGAAAATGGGCCAAACTGCATGGAATCCCAAGCACACATTTCAAATGTTTTGCACATTTCTAGAAATAAGTTCTTCAAAATTGGGTGTAAATTTTTTACCACTCCAAAACATTATGGTCTACAACTCATCTCAAGAAACCAAATTCCAATTTTTCCATTAAGAGTCCTATCCAAACTAATATTTCGTGGGGAAAAAATTTGTAAGAATTCAATAGTTTGGTTCTATATTTTGACAATATATCCCAATATATGTGTCCAATGGCTACCAAATTTGACAAGGAGATAATAAAAGAGTCCCATAAAAAACTTTTATATTTTTTTCAAGTCTTGATATGGTCATTTACCAATCCAAAACCATGTAATAAGTAGTATATTGAAAACTGGGTTCCCAAAACCACTTCTCAATTTATCTATAAAAGGGCACCATGGGTGCCTCACAAGTTCGAACCAGGAGCCAATATCAGAAAATTTGGAGTTTTAGAGGAGTATTATCTTCACCCTAGAAGTTCTGGAGGCCTCTATCCTTGTATGGTGATCAAGGATGAAGAAGGATTTCCACCCAACTTTCCTCCTCCTCTTGATGTTGGGCTAAACAGTGGGCATTCGTTGTGAGGGATATACACATCCTGTAAAGGGATTTCTGGAACTTTTACTACTAATGGTTTGATTTATTTTGTTATTGAAAACATTTTATTTAGATTTATATTACTTTTATTCATGTTTTAATTATTTTTTTGATTGAATAAAATGGAATGCTCTTTACTTTTAATTGATTGGTGTGAAGTATTGAGTGTGTGACTTGTTTTTTTGTTGTAAATCACAAGAATCATTTTCTTCCCCACTTATTATAGATTTAAATTTTATTTGGAAGTTATTATACCATGCATGAGATCTGGACCTTGGCTATAATATTGTTATGTCAAGGTTTGGCTCAACGTGATTTGATATAAAATCTTGGGAAGTAATCAGGATTATGATTAATTTCAACCAAAGACTTACATCCAACCCTAATTAATCTCCTAGAATGATGAACTTTAAATTTGTGTAGTGAACTCACAATGAACCCTTTGTCTCAATTATTTTCAAAATCCACATGGTTCTTCAACTATTAAACTCTTTAAATTAAGTTATTTTCTTTAAACTATTTTAAAAACACCCCCACTTTTAGTAATTTTTGTAAATAATACACACTCTTAACCTATCAACGATTTTTAAGAGATGACCTAGCATATGACCTATAATATAAATCAACCTTAAAAACATAATCAATTTTATGTGTCGTGAAAACACGGCTAATTTTCACAAGAATACCATATTTGATTGCTTAATTAAAGGTTATGTTCAAACATCCTTCAAAATTTATTCTCATATAGAGAATCTAGAAAAAAAATTACCAATATATGACCAAATGATGAGATCATGGAAATTTATTATCTCAGTATTCCCCTTATTCCTAAGAGATGTTGAAAACATACGACATCTTTTTATTGACTATTCATATGCAATGGATCTATGGTAGTATGCAAGTCATGTTTTTGGAATTGAGATAAACCCAAGTGGGAAACATGAAGATAACTAGGCCTTACTCAGTAACACCAGACAAAGTGATCAGGTTCAGCATCTCTTGCTAGTAGCTACAGCTTCCATCCATGCATCTATCTAGAGGGATTAGAATGAGAATTTATTTAAAGACTAGGCACCCTCCATCCATTTTGGAACCTTGGATATGTGTAGGGATATACATTCTATTATAAAACTTAAGGTGAAAAAATAATTAATAATATCATAGATGATCTGAAAATCTTATGATTATTGGTAGTTTCAGGAAAACCCAAACAACCTCTTTTCATCATATATGTCTGATGTATTTGTCCAATTGGCCTTTGGGTTAAAGTGAATGTTGATGGTGTATCCTTTGGCATGCCAGGTCCATCGAGATTTTGAGGTACATTTTGAACACATCATGGAATAGTTAAGGGTTTATTTTATCCCAATATTGGAATAGGGACTGTTTATGATGATAAATTATGGGTAATGATGTGTGCTATAAAACATGTTTTCCATTATAAGTGGCATTCCCTATGGATTGAATTTTATTGTGAAAATGATATCATGGATATGAGGGTTGGAACTGGGATTTTTCCATGGAATCTTCTACCCCAATGGATTGAATTCAAGAATCATGTCACTCAACTTAATTTGATTGTCATACATTAAGATAGAGAAGTCAACCAGCTGGAAGATGCATTGTTAAAGAGAGCGGTCATTGAAGAAAGTACGATGTGGGCATTCAAAGCACCTGAATATTGAACATTATTTTTGGATGGTGAAATGTAAGGTGTGGTTCACTATATGGATTCAAAAACTCCCTTTTAATTCTTGATTTTATATGTTTACTCTTTTATTAATAATTTTTTAGGACCGAGTTCACCAAAATCCAATATTTTCTAGGTAAAAATTAAGTTAACCATATTAAATAATACTAATTACTCTGATTATAAATATTTAATCAATTTTATATGATTCAATTTCTATAAGTGGTATAAATTCAATTTATAATAAGTGTGCAAAATTAAACAAAACTGTTTCCAGAAAAATGCATTTTTAAGAAAAAAAATGATTTTACCTTCATTCCTGGCTTCGAAATAAACAATTAGATGTATGTTAAAATATTTTATTGAATATATTATCTAAAAATTTAATTAAAATAATTCATCAATAGATATTAATTTAATATATTAATAAAAAACACATTGTGCATATAAAAACAATTTTTATGAAAAACGTTTCTATTTACATTCAAATGCTCTTTTTTCATTTCAAATAAATTGATAACCAATGAATTATATACAAGTAAAAAAATATATTTTTATAATTTATTTACTCCTACTCATACCCTCAAATATAAAATATAGTGGATAACTATCAAATTATTTAATAATAATTCAATAGTATATCATGATTCGTTTAAACTCGGTGATACCTGAAAAACATGCTATCATAGAAATTCAATTTATTAAAATTTAAATATATAATAAAATATTATAGTGTTACACATAGGGTTTTTTATCATGAAACTATGAGGAAAAATGGAAAAACCACAAGTAAAATCAAAGGATTGCGAAGAAAATGTAGCACCCTATATTCACTGATAATAAGCTTTTATTTTTAAAGAAACAATAACACAATACAGAAAGTTTAATTCAAGAATGTGATTAAAACCTAAATTTTAAATTTATTAAATTTAATTAGATTAAATTAATTTAATTTGTGAAATAATCATATCAAAATTAAACTATTGTGAACCTTTGGGATTTTTGTGAAATTATTGATTTTTCTACAGAGTAAAAAATAACTACTTTTCAAATACTATCATTTTTTTCAATAAATAAAATAATTTAAAAGTACCATAATATTTTAAATATTTTATTAAATTAAATTATGATCCATTTTATTTAAAACTGTCTAATTTGAATTCAAAATTTGTTATATTTTGATAACTGTTAATTTTTATGCTTAAAACACATTTTTCAAGAAATTGTTTTTCATTGTATTTTACAAATTTATAATAAAATTAATCCCTTACCCTTTTATAAAATTAATTTTAAAAATTAGATAAAATATTTGGAATCAATATGTTCAAAATTTGTAAATAGATTCCTTTTTATGTATTATGAATTCTAGCCCTCGTAAAATGTATGAAATCAGTAAAGGGTAAATGAGGTAATTAAGGTTAAAAATAATGTGATGAGTTTTTACAAATCAACCCAACACTTGACTTTATTTCATCATATAGGATACATTTGTCCATATCTATTTCAAATTCAAATATATATCATTTTAGTGCCATTTTTTATTAGTAATGACATTTATATTATTTTAAGTAAAGAAAATTCCAAAATATCTCTCTCTCTTTCTTTTAATTTCTTTTATATGTTCACATGAGCATAATAATATATTATAAATAAACCTAAATGTTTATATTAAAAATAATTAATTTTTTTATCATGGTGATTTATTTTTAATTTTTAGTGATTGAATAATTATCTTAAATGAATAAGCAATACCGACGTAATATTTATTCAATTAATAGAAAAATAAAATAAATGATTTTAAAAATATTAAAAGTTATACAATGTGGATTAATTATTATTTCATGTGAATTTTATATATAAATATAACATATTATTTATGTTTAAAGGTATTATATTTTATTACATCTTTTTCTTGGTGATTTCAAAGTCATATTAAATGAATAGTTCAAAAAATTACATTAATGTTATTTTATCATAAATAATAATTTATTAAATGATTTAAAATTATTAAAAAATGTTATATTCATCCATGTGAATTTAATATGGGTAAAAATATCAATCATTTTCCATTTATTTCTATATTTTTCTTTTATGGTAAAATTATTGACCCTAAAAGGGTAGTAATATTTTATATTGTGGTAATTGTAAAAAGGGTTAAGAGGGGGTTAAAACTAAACAATAAGGGTAAAAAAATAAATAAAACTTGTCCAAAATTTACTTTATGAGATTTTTTAGACTCATACTCATATTATATTTGAATTGTATCAATTTTTATCCATTTTAACCTAAAAAATAATTTATATTAATTTAATACTTTATGAAAATACAAGAATTCCCCTCCCCTTATTTATAAAAGGAAACACCTTCTCTCTTTTATTTAAACTACATTAAGAAATATAGCTCCACAAATACCTATAAATATATCTTATAAAAATTCTTAACCATGTTATATTTGTTCTTTTCTTTCCAAAATTCCAACCCTAGCTCCCTTAAGTATAGATTTAATAGAAGTCTATCGAAGAAGGGGTAATCATCTTTACCGACACTTTCAAATTTATTTCTTCTTCTAATTAATTTAAATATATTGTAAACATCATAAAATAATAAATATAATTTCATAAATATACTTATATTTTATTTTGATCATAGGAAAACCATATTCCATCTCCTTTCCATCCCATGGAAACTGAAAACACTGCTCGTGCGTACGCATGACTTGTCGTGTCCTCATAGTAGTGTAATTAATTTTTCATCATAATTTTAAATGGGTGGTTATAAATAAGAAAATAATAAATATATATGATATTTAAGACATGATCATTCTTCTATAATTATAATATAATATTATTCTTCTTACCTTCCAATCCTTTGGAAAATGATAACATTGCTCGTGCATACATGTGGACTAACACCTCCACGAAGCGATGTGACTTGTTTTTAATTTCATACTTAGATGAATGGTTATAATGATATATTTAAGAAATATATATGATATTTATATCATTATTAAAATTATTTAGGTGATGAAACTATAATAAAACTTCCATGACAAAACATGTATTAGAAAATAAATCAATTAACACTCGAAATAATTGTAATAATAAAATATTGTTAACAAATGGGTGATATGATGTTATAAAAAGAGAATATATATTATTAATATGTTTATAGTATAAATTAATAACATCTTTGAACCATTATAAATGAGTTTAAAGCATCTTCAACTAAGGGAAAACATGAGGCAAGGGATCTCATCTCAATTTTCATTCCATTGAGACATACTCGGTACTATACACCAATTTATTTTTTGAGGTGTATAAACTACCCATTATATGTATTTAACATGGATATATATTTATTCATTATGATTAAATTTTTAATTAGATTTTACTCTTTCAAGGGTGGAATTTTAAAATTTACTATAGAGGTAATAATTCATTTTATAATATCATTTTTCCTAGGATTTCATATATATTTTTTTAGAGTAATATTATATTTTATACTTTATAAAATATATATATTGTATAATACAATTTATATATAATGTGATTATATATTTTATTCCAAATATTCCTCTATTTATCAATTTAATCAATAAAAGATATATTTAAAATAAAATTTGATCTTATTCCTCTTTTGATGAGGTATATTTTTATTCCATGTCCATATTTTTCATAATTGTTTTAAAAAAGTCCCTTTTATTACTCAAATGATTTATTAAGTAAATTTTATATTATCCTTAAATTTTTAAATGGTTTAAAATTAACATTTATAATTTTTTCCAAAAGGTTCAATTTCAACTTTTTTTTTCAAAAATTCAAAAGGAATGTTTTTAACATATATGCCGTTAATGGATTTTCCCACAACTATAACTATTTACTCTCTTAGATTATTTAACAAGTTTTAATGGTTTTATAAGGAAAAATATTTAATTTAATATTATATTAATATTTCTCTCCGATTATCTTTATTTCTCCAATAGACCTAATTTTATTAAAAACCTAAATTTTTTATGAATTGATTCTTGTATTTTATCTCTTATTAATTTTATGGTCATTAAATTTATTTTGAAATATTCACTTTATTATGAGCATTTTTCGTTGAACATTATATTTCTTCTAAATATCTATTTTCTTTTCATCATGGATATGATCATTTCCTAAAATTTATACCATTTCTAAATATGTGTTTTACTTTGAATTTTATTTGATTATCTATGGAAATATTTATATTCCACATTCCTTACTCAATAGTGACATTTATTGATAAGAAATATTATTTATAATTTAATTTTATATTTTTATATATGAGAAATGAATTGGAAATGAAGTGATATATGGGGCATGGAATTATGTTTCCCCTCGATGCATTGATAGGTCTCATGAGACAACCCAATTTTTCAACCTTATTAAATGGGTTTTTGGTGTATGTTAACCTAGAGTTTAAACTATCTTGGCATAAAGCCTTAGATATAAAGATATCTTGCCACCTTAGATCATTATTTCAAACATCAATCACTTCCTTTATTGTGAATTTTTTTGTAATTATCCATGATATTATTTTATTTTATATTATCCATGGAATAATTTCATGCTCTAGTGATATATTAAATGGAATGCGTTTATAGTTATTTACCTTGTTATATTGATTATATATTATTAAATCAATATAGATTATATTGTACTTAACCCTTTTTTATATTTTAATCTTACCATTATCTGGTTTACTTTCCTTGGGATATGTATAATAAATCTTCGAATGAGTTTCAAAGATTCCGAACATTTTTTTTATTTTTTATATTTTATTTCCAACAAAAAATGGGAATCAATTATGTATATGGTTATTAAAGACTACTAAACTGATCAATCCTTTAGAATGAGATTCCATGTATCTTATTACAATTTAATATAGTATACATAGACTTTGGATTACTATATTTGCGGTTGTTGAAGTTGATATCATAGTAATTTTAGTAGAAACCTTTAGAACTATAATTTACATTAACATCGCTAACATGATAATTAAGATAATATCTTATAGAATTTGAGAAATTTTTTCATTATATAAATTTTTATTTTATGGATAAATGTTCATTATTATTGTCAAATAACTTAGTGTGTTCCATTATTTAGTGATGGAACCTAACATAAGAAATATAATCAAAACCCACAGTTAGTGTTAGAGCTAGGAAAATCATGGATACATTATATAAGATAAACAAGGTTATTTCTAATAAACTTAAACATATATCTTAACACGATAAAGCTAATACAGTTAGTGTTAGATCTTGGAAAATCATGGATACATTATATAAGATAAACTAGGTTATGTATAATAAACTTAAACATATATATTAACATGATGTTATATGGAATATTGGATCATTTCATGTGATAAAATAATCTATTCTTTAGTGGACCTACTAATCCAGTGGTTTCTGAGTAATAGATTAAGTCTCTTGAAAAGATATTTACAACCTTGGGATACAATAAAATGGAAAAGGTTATAATAACAGGGTATTGTCTTAATGGTTATGTTGATCAATGGTGGTTATTTATCAAGAATACTAGGAAGGAAAAACAAATAGAACTTATTTTATAAAGATATTTTAAAGTAATATTCTTCCACAAATATTTACCTCATGAGTAATGAATTGAAATGAAGAGAAATTTCCTCATCTTAAAGAAATAAAAGGTAGAAAGTATTGCAGAGTATTAGGCCACCTATACAAAACTATTTAGGTATGATATGAATTACACACATATTATGGAGAGGAATAATTTATAATTTATTTTAAGTCCATAATAAATCCTTTAAAGGGCACTCAATTCTAAACCTTTTTCATCATGTGATAAAATAATATAATGTGGCATCAAAAAGAAGAATGAATTATCTAGATCCTATATGTTTAAGGAAAAAACGTGAAGGAGAGGTTTTTTAGGACTAAGAAAAAGGTAAATCATCAAATAATAAGATTGTAATGAAGAAATTTTCAATATATAAAAAAATAGAAAGAAACATCCTAGAAATTTTTTGAAGGGAATGTCAATTTATTACAATTTTAGATATAAGGGTCACAAGGTTAATAAATGAAAGGGGAAGAAAGGGAAAAAAATTCTAGTGATTCAATTATATATAACTAGTGTATTATTCACATTAATGTATCAAGCCACTATGGAACCTACCATAGAAGTGGTCGAGGGGTGAAGTCCAATATTATTTAATCTCTAAAACTATAGTTAAAGTTTCTAAAGATGTGGTGGTAGTTAATATAATAATAGCCTAAAATTTATCAAATTATTTATTTGATTCTATATTATTCACTATTTTATATCTTCCATATTTTCCAATGAAATTAAAAATTATACAAGTACCTTAAGAAGGGAGTTTTTAGTTAAAACTCCTAGTAGAAATATCACTATAATAAGGATGTGTCAGTTAGTTCCCATTATGACACATAAACATTAATTATTTTCAAAATTTATTATTATACTTATGGTTGATTTTTATATAATACTTGGTATAGATTATCAATAAAAATATTATTCAAATATTAATTTCTAAGAGAATTTAATTATGATTCATGCTGAGTATATAGAATTATTTGTCTTTAGAGGTGAGAATTCGTCATCTAAGTTGTGTCTAGATCCACCTCCAGTGGAAATTCTAAATTAAATTATTTGTGATAAAGATAAGATACAATATATAGATGGAAAATAATTCTTTTAATTTATAATTCACCTATTATACATGAATACATTTATATATTTCCTATATAATTACTTGGACGTCTACCAAAACACAAAGTTGGGTTTTCCATTGATTTAATCCCCAATATGAGACCTATATTGAAGAATGGCTATACAATGTACTATAAAGAATTAGTGGAGTTGTAGGAACAACTACATGAGTTTTGTGATAAGGTATTTATACACCCTTGTATTTCTTCTTGGAAGCCCATATTTTTTTATTAAGAAGAAATATGGATCTATGAATCTATACTTTTATTATAGAGAAATCAAGGCTATTAATATAAATAAAAAGTATCATATGCCACACATTTATGACTTATTTTACCAACTTTATGGATTTCAATATTTTTAAAAGTTTAAACTTCATTTTGTTTATCATCTAATATAAGTAAATATATAAGATATTCCAAAGACAAAATTTCATACTAGGTATGAACATTACATGTTTATAGTAATTCAATTGGGATTTACTAATACACCCTCTATTTTTATAGATCAAATGAATAGAGTATTAAGTAAATATATTGATATATTTTTGTGGTGTTTATTGATGATATCTTGGTGTACTCTAAAAGCTATGGAGACTATTGGAATCACTTGTTGGTAATTATTGAGACTCTTAAAGAAAAAGAGTTATGTGGGTAATTTAAAAATTTTAAATTATAGATTCATAAATTTTAAATTATTGGATATGTTTCCTCAAAGGATGGAATCTGAGTTGATCCTATAAATAAAAAGGCAGTTAAAGAATTACATAAACCAATGAAAATAACTGAGGTAAATAGTATCATTGGATTGGAAGGTTACTATCATTGATTTGTTTAATTTTTTCAGATTGGATAACATGTTGACCAAGAATACACATAAAGGGTTTAAGTTCACATAGAAAAATGAATGACAAGAATTTTTTGAAGAATTGAATAGGATATTGGTGAATGCTACTATTTAACTCTACCATCTAGAAATGATAGATTTTTGATATGTAGTGATGGTTCAAAAAAGGGACTTGGTTGTGTCCTTATACAAAAGGATAATTTTATTTCCTATGTATTAAGGTTGTTCAATACTCATGAATAGAACTATCCAACTCATGATCTTAAGTTGGTATCTGCAATATTTTCTTTGAAGATATGGAGACATTATATCTATGGTGAAAGATGTGAGATAAAAAACACAATAAGGTCCTAAAATACATATTTTTATAAAAATATATGAATATTAGGAAAAGAAGAAAGTTAAAACTACTCAAGGATTATGATTTATCAATACCTATAAAGCCTGATCAACTATAGGATATAGTGAGCAGAGTGATGCCCAAACTAGTGGAGTGGTTCCCTAGCCAGGGATGTTTGATACCGCTAGAGCTCACCCCTCTCCATTCATCCTCTTCTCCAACCCACCCATTTTTCTGCCCTTCCCTATGATTGAGCTTTTCCCTAAGGTGCCTAACCTCTCCAATGCATATACTCAACTTCTGATATTGATTTAGGAGTTTAAGGATGTCACGACCCATCCTCGGGGCCCGTGTCGTGACTACCCCAAGATCGCCTTCCATAGGCCAGGGGCTGGCGACTAGCACCAAGGCGTAAATCCCGGTAAAAAGGGAAGGCATTGCCTTTGTAAATTAAACAAACACCACAGAGCAAACAAGGAGAAGAAGTAAACACTAAGTAAAAACTGAGTACAACAGTAAGTGCGGAAAAGTAAGTGGGCCAGAATACAAACCCAAACGGAAAGTAAAGTACAACTCGAAAGGGAAAAAACAACTAAAAAGTAAAGCTGCAGCGTTGAGCCATCCATTGGAAGTCCCACCTGAAGGGTGAGTACAGATAGCCTCCACAGCTCCTCGGGTCCAACCGTCCACTCCGATTACGTCCCGCCCAGTGGTCCGCCTCCAGGTACCGTCCTGCTCCACAAACCTCAACCACGATCAGTGTTGTCCGTCGTCTGCAACCAACACAACGTAGTGCGGGCATAGCCCATGCAGGGGTGAGTATAAGCTACTCAGTAGGGACCCCAAGACCCCCGAAGGTGTCCCAGAATCCATGAAGGAAAATCCACAAAGGGAAGATACAATCACGAAGTAACATCCGACACTGCTTAGGTATATGCCCATACATATACCTAAGTAATAAATTATCATTCGGCTCCAACATCTGAGCCCAAGTACAACCCAGTCCACACAGGAAAGCAAAAAGTAAATTCACACAGTATAGCACAACACAATCCACATGGGAAAGCAATACAGGATTCAGCTCACACAGGTATACTTCTTTGTATGACGATAGAGATGATCAGATATATCCACTGATTCATCTAAGTCGTCGTACCCACAAAGGATCGATAGGTACTAACCCACGCAATGACCCACAAGGGATCTGACCCACACAGGATCGATAGGTAACTAACCCCCGCAAAGACCCACACAGGATCGGACCCACATAGGATCTGTAGGCGCTGGCTCACACAGAACCGCTGAGTGTTCACCCACACAGGATCGGACCCACACAGGATCGGTAGCACTGATCCACGTAGGATCGCTGAGTGTTGTAGTCGTCATCGTCGAATCCACTGAGGATCTCTGCACAGTCGTCGTCGTCGTCGCAGTCGCAGCCAGCTCTAGGGTTCCTGCACACAGCAAGCTCATTCAGGAGGGTCCGCTCCATGAGCCGAGAGGCTGATACATCAACTGACGCATATTCCAGAGTTGATGTATCCAAAAGTTATGTATTGTCAACAGGAACTCAACGTCGCAGACGGCGCGTCAATCGGATGCCCGGTCTGAGAGTTATTGGATTTCTCGTCCCAGGGGCCCGGTTGGTTTTTAAGTCAAAAACAACCCAACCTTACTCTACCTGCATCTAAAACTCGAGCGGAGTAAGCCAAAAGATCTGTCTCACTTAGAGGAATCCATCAGAGTGGACGGTACGTCAATCGGACGTCCAATGCTTAAGATATGAGCGTTTCTGCTCCGAGGGCCCGGTAGGTTTCATGTACGAACCAACCCGACCAAACCCAAAGTACTCTAAAACCTTGAGTTCGATATACTGAAATGACCGTCTCGATCCAAGGATCGCATCGCCGCTGACGGTGCATCAATCGGAGGCCCGCAGCTCAAGTTATGATCAAAAGACCGAAAAGGTCCGAAAATGGGGGGTCTGGTCCCGGACCGACCCCACCCAAGCCCCCTGGGTCGGCCCGAACCGGGTCAACCCGACCTGGCCAAACCGGCGCGAGTGCGGCCCGGTCGCCAGGCAGATGGCTCAGCCAGTTACGGTCGAGCGGCGCGGGGGGCGCGCTGCCCCCGCGTGAAGGAACCGCGGCCCCGCGTGGGGACGCCCTTGCCAGCAGACGCGGCCGGGCCGCCGCGTCCCGCGCTCCTCCAGTCCCGCGCGGTCGCGGGACCGTGCTGCTGCCGCCATGGCTTCAGTCGCGACGGTTCTCCACGGCGGCGCGCCGGGCACCGGCGCCGCCGGGTCGCTCCGCGGACCACCGGACGAGTTCTGGTGGTCGGAAATCTTTGCCATCTTCGCCAAAATCCCTCCTAGGGTCCGTCCTTCACTGTGAGGACCTTACATCTCCAGTGCGGTTGATTTTGTCGACGTCCGCCATTTCGCACACCAAGAACGAAAGGGGCGGTGGGTTCGGACTTGTTCGTTAGTCCGCACCCATTGCGTTAACAGTTTTAAAAGTCTCCCAACAATTTTTAATAATCAAACGCCATGGCTATAAATCACAAAGATTTAATAAAACAAACCCCTACCTCGTCACAGACGTCGAACGTGAGTTCTTAACGGGATTGACCGTCGTGAAAGAAGGGGATCGTCATGTCGCGGAAGGGGGTGTCGCGTCGTCGCGATACACTACATCGCATCGGCGATCTCAAGCAGTTGATGATCGGAGATTGTTGTGGGGAAGAATGTCGCGGAAGAAGCGTCGTGGAAGGAGAATCATCGGTGTCTCGAAACACGGCGTCGCGTCATCGATCTCCGAGGGTTCGGCATTCTTCGCGAAGGAGGATGAAGATCTCAAACCTTAGAGTCTTCTCCAAATCCTCTCAACAAGCCACACCCAAGAAAGACTTGTGTTGGTCTTATTTTATTTATATGCCAACAAACGAAAAACAAAGTTAAGAAACAAACCATCAATTTGGTGAATTAATGGTATCTACTTAACTGTCCAATTAATAGGGGCGTTAAGAATTTAAGAAAATGCTTCGGTTGACTTTCATTTAAAATGGGTTTTCGCGAGTGAATTACTTAGAGGAAAAGAAAGGGTGGGGCTCATGCGGGCCCCACCTCACAAATATCCTACCAGGTGGGTAGGATATTTTGGGTTCCACCCTATCCTCTTAACTTAGCTTAAGTGGCTTTAAGGGGCTTTAAGCGAAACAAAATAAAGTTGTCATATCCCTTTTTATTTTATTTCATAACTTAACCCAAAAATTTAAAAACCACACCCGAGCAAATGAAACTCCGGAAAAGGCATTTCTAAGCAAATACTGGCATTGTGATTCCATCAGTACCCTCAGAATTTGATTCCGAGCACCGGTTCAAAAGTTAGAAAAACCCGCTAGTTCATTCACTGAACGTAGCCGAGCCAAACTTCGAAAAATTATTCCGAGCCTCGGAATCAGGTGCTGTCAGAAACTGCGTTCTTGTAAAATTCCAAAGAAAATCGAGAAAAAAATTTCCTTGAATTTTACGAGTCTTTAAATCACTCCCACCTCAGGTATTTACATCCCCGTAAAGATACATCATAAACTTGGGAAATAAATGTGGGTATGGAGCACACATCTGAGCCTCCCGCTCCCAAGTGCTCTCCTGGAGGTTCCCGTGCTGCCATCTGATGCGCACTAGTGGGATCGATTGTCCATGTAGGACCCGCTTCTGTCGATCCTCGATCTCCACTGGGACCTCCACAAAAGTCACCCCATCGTCAACGTCCAGCTCCCCATGGTCAATGATATGTGTCGGGTCATGCACGTATCTCCTCAGATGAGATACATGGAAGACGTTGTGCACCCGGTGCAACTGAGGTGGTAGAGCTAGGCGATAAGCCACCTCGCCAATCCTGCTGAGGACCTGGAAGGGTCCGATGAAGCGCGGAGACAACTTGCCACCTCAGCCAAATCTCCGTAAACCACGTCGAGGTGAGACCCGCAAGAAGACGTGGTCGTCATCCTCGAACTCTAGTGGCCTCCGCCTCCTATCATCATAAGACTTCTTCCGGCTCTAAGATGTCCTCATCCGATCCTGGATGACCTGGACCTTCTCTGTCGTGGCCTGGACCATCTCCGGTCCCATGAGTGCTGACTCCCCAGGGTCTGTCCAGCACAAAGGAGATCTGCAAGGTCAGTCGTACAACGCCTCGTATGGTGTCATCCCAATGGTGGAGTGGTAGCTGTTGTTGTACGCAAACTTCACCAAGGGTAGGTGGTCCTCCCAGCTGCGACCAAAGTCGAGGAAACATGCGCGGAGCATGTCCTCCAGAGTCTAAATTGTCCTCTCTATCTGACCATCCGTCTGAGGGTGAAAGACATTGGTCAGACATAGCTGCGTCCCAAACGCCTCCTGCAACCCCTCCCAAAGCCGGGAAGTAAAGAGAGCATCCTAATCGGAGACGATAGATGATGGCACACCATGAAGCCGTACAATCTCCTGAACGTAGAGATGTCCCATGCTCTCTACCGACCCCTGCTCTCTGATGGGTAAGAAGTGAGCCAACTTGGTGATTTGGTCGACAATCACCCAGATGGAGTCGTGGCCTCTGGAAGTGCATGGAAGACCAGTCACGAAGTCAATAGATATCCAGTCCCACTTCCACTTCGGGACCTCCAAGGGCAGTACCAGGCATGCTGGTACCTGATGCTCGGCCTTCACCTGCTGGCAGGTGAGGCATCGAGAAACGAACTCTACCACAGCCTTCTTCATGCCTGGCCACTAGTGATGTCGTCTGAGGTCCTGGTACATCTTCGCCACTCCAGGATGTACCGCCAAAGGAGAAGTGTGAAACTCTCTCAGCACCTCCTCCCGTAAGGCAACTGGTACCAAGGTACATCCTATGAAAAGGACGTCGTGCTCTGCTCCAAAGGAGAAACCATCAGGTGCCTGTCCTGAGGATATCTGTGCACGCCGCATCTCACAGTCAGCATCCCCCCACTGTGCCTCTCTGACCCGCTTTAGTAGTGGAGGTGTGACTGTGAGAGACTGAAGGAAGGATGCTTCATCCCTATCCACGAAGGATATCCTCAAGGCAGCTAGCTGCTCTGACGCCTCCTCAAGTAGCTGAATGCCCGACCTCCTACTGAGAGCATCGGCTACCACATTCCCCTTTCCAGGAGTATAGACTATCTCAAAGTCATAGTCCTGGAGTAACTCGAGCCATCACCACGGTCTCAGGTTCAGGTCCTTCTAAGAAAAGATGTACCTGAGACTCTGATGGTCAGAAAAGACTATAAAGCGCTCACCCATCAGGTAGTGTCTCCATGTCTTTAGAGCGAAGACCACTGATGCTAACTCCAGGTCATGGGTGGCATAGTTCTGCTCATGCGGCCTCAATTGACGTGATACATAGGTGATCACTACCCACTCCTGCATCAGGACACATCCGAGTCTGGTTCCTGATGCATCGTAGTAGACTACGTACCCTACTCCCTCCTCCGGCAACCTCAAGATAGGTGCGCTGGTCAAACTCTGTCTCAGCTCTTGGAAGCTTTCCTGACATCTTTCTGACCACACAAAGGGTTTCCCCTTCTTCGTCAAAGCTTATAGTGGTGCCGAAACTCTGGATAATTCTGTCACAAACCTCTGGTAGTATCCAGCTAGTCCCAAGAAACTCCGCACCTCCGTCACGCTCCTGGGTGGCTCACAAGCTAGCACTGCCTCGATCTTTGCTGGATCCACTACAACTCCCGCCTCAGAGATGACGTGCCCCAAGAAGTTGACCTCACGTAACCAGAACTGACACTTCGAGAGATTTCCATAAAGCTGGTGCTCTCGGAGTGTGTCTAGTACAACACGCAAGTGGTAGGCGTGCTCCTCCTCAGTCGTCGAGTATATCAAAATGTCGTCGATGAAGACCACAACAAATCGATCGAGGTATGGTTTAAAGATCATGTTCATCAGGCCCATGAACACTGCTGGAGCGTTGGTTACACCGAAAGGCATAACCAAGAACTCATAGTGGCCATACCGACATCTGAAGGCCGTCTTCTATACGTCCGCGTCCCGAACTCTGAGCTGATGATAGCCTGACCTGAGGTCTATCTTTGAGAACCATCGTGCTCCCTTGAGCTGATCGAAGAGGTCATCAATCCTCGGTAGTGGATATTTGTTCCTCACTGCCACCTGGTTCAAGTGACGATAGTCGACACAAAGTCGCAAGCCCCCATTCGCCTTCTTGTCGAACAATATCGGGGAAGCCCAGGGAAAGACACTGGGTCGGATGAAACCCTTGCCCTGCAAGTCCTCCAACTATACCCGTAGCTCTCGAAGCTCAGCGAGAGCCATCCGATATGCTGGAGTGGATATTGGGGCTGTACTAGGGTACAGATCAATATAAAAGTCTACCTCTTTGCGAGGAGGTAGTCCTGGAACGTCATCGGGGAAGACGTCCGCATACTGATCCACCACTGCAGGAAAACTAGGACTCTGCACGTCAACTGCTCCTAGGATGAGGCTAGCCAACTGATGATTGATGGGTTGTACTCTCCCCTGCGAGAGTCCATCCTGTGCTGCGAAGGCTCCCTTCTCACCGGTGAAGGTGAACCTGCTCCCGTCGGTGCGTACACATCGCACCTTGCGCCTAATACAGTCGATCTGAGCATGGACTGTAGATAACCAATCCATGCCCAAGATGACGTCGTAAGGCCTCGATGCCGCTACAAGAAGATCACAGCCAAAGCTCTCGCATCTTAGAGTAAGCTCACACTGCCGACACCAGTGTGTAATCGTCGAGTCTGCTCCCGTAGGGGTCTCTAGCTGTAAGGATCGAGCCAACGCTCTGTCGGAATCTCTGAGCTCCGAACAAAGGCAGCGGCTATGAAAGAATGACTTTCTCCTGTGTCTATAAGAACTACAACAAGGGTGTAATAGACACAGATAGTACCTCGAATCATCTCGGGCGCGTCTTGGTCATAGGCCTCCGCTGCCTGGAGTTGTGCCTGTCTCTGCCCGCCAGCTCCCTGTGGTCGGGGTGGACCTCCTGGTGGTGTTGGTGGTAGAGCCTCAAAGCATCGCCCACCACCTGCTGCTTGGAAAGCTCCTCTTCCTCGTCCACTTGTGCCCTGCAGACCGCCACGGTCGACCCTTTGTCTCTGCCTGGGTGGTCCCTCAACCGTCTGCTGCTCCTCGGCATGGCGGGTCGGGAAGTCACGATTCATGTGACCCTGCCCGCCGCATGTGTAGCACTGCCTGCCTCTCAAAAGACTGGCTCCGCGCTGTGTGCCACGCACTGCTGAGCCAGTGTCCTGAGGTCGTCTTCCTGAAGGTCTGGTCTTCCTGGACCCATGAGTCATCCGTCGACTGCCTGCTGCAGAAGACTCTGCTACATGCCGCCCTGCGGTAGGTCTCACTGCTGAAGAAGGATCAGCAAGAAAGCTCTCGATCAAAAGGGCTCGCTCCAGTACTCCTGCCTGGGTCAGAATGCTGAGGGAGATCAGCGATACCCTGATCTCATGCCTCAATCCCTGCTCAAAGGTCCGGGAACAGAAGAATGGGTCTCGTACCATGTCTGACGAGTAGCGCGAGAGATAGGTAAATCTCGCCAAGTACTGGGCGACCGTCAAGCTTCCCTGTCATAGTTGAAGAAGCTCCTGGATGCGCACCGCACAGAGGGTGGCTGGGATGAACTCCGAGAAGAAGAGGATCTCAAAGTCCGTCCAGAGGAGAGATGCCTCATCGTGCACCTGGAGCATCAAGCTCCACCATCGGCCCGCTGCCGCGTGCAGTAGGCTCTCTGCGAGGATCACCATGAGGTCTGCTGGTGTCCTCACTAACCGGAAATCTCGTACCCCTACCTCCAGCCAGTCCTTGGCTGCCTGGGGGTCTATCTCCCCACGAAACCTGGGCGGTCGCTGGTGTTGGAACTCGTGCAGTGCACAAAGGCGACGTGCATCATCAGCAGTTGGGGCTGGTAGCATCGGTGGCTCAGCGTGTAGCAGTACCCCCAGTGCCTCAGCTGTCAAAGGGCCCTGTACCGAGGCCTCGTTGCTCGGCGGGCTTTCGTCACGCTCAACTCTCGGAACCCTAGCTGGCTGCCGTCGTGGGGCCATCCTGAAAAGGAAACAGGTGTGTCATGGTCAGAACAGTATACCTGGTGAGCTGACACAAATTAATCACAAAGAAAACTTGAAACACACATGCAATCAATGTTTTCGTGCATTAAGTTGGAAATCAGAAGTCATGGTCCTGGTGTACGGATACGTCAGCCGCCGCACCAACACTTGACTCCCTGGACTGATAACCACACCCAATATGCTTAACACTTTTTCTTCACATAGAAGAAAGATCAGAGTCTGCGGTAGAACCGAACTCCTCTGATACCAATTTGTCACGACCCGTCCTCGAGGCCCGTGTCGTGACTACCCGAAGCACGCCTTCCATAGGCCAGGGGCTGGAGAATAGAACCAAGGTGTAAATCCCGGTAAAAAGGGAAGGCATTGCCTTTCTAAAGTAAACAAACACCACAGAGCAAGCAAGCAGAAGAAGTAATCACTAAGTAAAAACTGAGTACAAGAGTAAGTGCAGAAAAGTAAGTAGGCCAGAATACAAACCCAAACTGAAAGTAAAGTACAACTCGAAAGGGAAAATAGCAACTGAAAAGTAAAGCTGCAGCGTCGAGTCATCCACTGGAATTCCCACCTGAAGGGTGAGTACAAATAGCCTCCACAGCTCCTCGGGTCCAACCGTCCAATCCAAGTAAGTCCCGCCTAATAGTCCACCTCCAGGTACCGTCCTGCTCCGCAAGCCTCAACCACGATCAGCGATGTCCGTCATTTGCAACCAACACAACGTAGTGCGTGCATAGCCCGTGCAGGGGTGAGTATAAGCTACTCAGTAGGGACCCTGAGACCCCCGAAGGTCTCCCAGAATCCACAAAGGAAAATCCACAAAGGGAAGATACAATCACGAAGTAACATCCGACACTACTTAGGTATATGCCCATACATATACCTAAGTCATAAATTCTTGTTCGGCTCTGACATCCGAGCCCAAGTACAACCCAGTCCACACAGGAAAGCAAAACGTAAATCCACACAGGATAGCACAACACAATCCACATGGGAAAGCAATACAGGATTCAGCTCACACAGGTATACTTCTTCATATAAAGATAGAGATGATCAGATATATCCACTAATTCATCTAAGTCGTCAGACCCACAAAGGATCGATAGGCACTAACCCCCACAATGACTCACAAGGGATCTGACCCCCACATGATCGATAGGTAACTAACCCCCGCAAAGACCCACACAGGATCTATAGGCGCTGGCTCACACAGAACCGCTGAGCGCTGAAACACACATGATCGGACCCACACTAGTGCAGAAAATGTTTTTTACGTCACCATTTTTTACGTCGGTTATATAAAACCGACGTCAAAATATGTAAAACGAGGTTTTTTACGTCGGTTATTTCTTAACCGACGTAAAAACCTGTGTTCGGTACACATTTAACGTCGGTTATTTTTATAACCGACGTTATTAATCACGCGGCTTCGTTTTTTACGTCGGTTATTTTTATAACCGACGTACAAAACGCGGTTTTCGAAGGCCCTTTGACGTCGGTTATTGAATAACCGACGTAACAAACGCGGTTTTTGAAGGCTTTTTTACGTCGGTTATGAAATAACCGACGTAACAAAAGAATCCGCAGATGTTTTTGACGTCGGTTATGGAATAACCGACGTAAAAAAACGCGGATTTTGAGCCCTTTATAACGTCGGTTATAAAATAACCGACGTCAAAAATGAATCGGAGGAAGGTTTTTACGTCGGTTATTGAAATAACCGACGTTATAAATGTTTTTAAAACAATTATCACGTCGGTTATTGAATAACCGACGTGATAACTCATTTAAAAATTTACCCAGACCCATGGATTGTCATTCGCGAGTTTACCTTCGACAGTCGCGACTCGTCTCTCTCGCGCGTAAACCCGAATCGGCTCGTCCATTTCGTTGGTTTAGATTCGTTTTGCGATCATCGTTTCTCATATTTAATCTCCTCGGATCAATCATCTAAACTCGCAGCACTCAGGTAATCCTCCCACTCGTTCGTTTTTTTTTCGCGGATAGTAAATATATATGTGTTGTGATTTTTTTGTTGAAACTAGCTAAGATTCTTCGATTGCGAACCCTTTTAACTCGTTTTGGCACCATAATCTTATTTATCATCCCTAGATCTATTTGTTCGACTTGCAATATTGAGTAATTTTATGATTTCACTAATTTTTCATCGTTTTCTATAAATCCCCGAGAGGGTTGGGGCGTGTCCATTTGGATGGGTTGCCCTTTTACAGTTGTTACTACTTTATTCACACACAACCATGGCATAGGTGCATGGATTTGGGGTCGGGGGGTGTCCAGGGGGGTTTACAAGGGGGTGGGTGGGTGTGGGGGGTTGTCCAAGGGTGTGGGTGGGTGTTGGGGGGTGTCCAGGGGGGTGTCCAAGGGGGTAGGGGGTGGGGGGTGGTGTTTAGGAGGGGTGGGGGGGCTGTCCAGAGGGTTGGGGGGTGTCCAGGGGGGTGTCCAAGCAGGTCGGGGGTGGGGGGTTGTGTCCAGGAGGGGTGGGGGTGCTTTCTAGAGGGGTCGGGGGCTGTCCAGAGGGGTCGGGGGGTGTCCAGGGTGGTGTCCAAGGGGATGGGTGGGTGTGGGGGGCTGTCCAAGGGGGTGGCGGCCTGTCCAGAGGGGTCGGTGGGGTGTCCAGGGGGGTGTCCAAGGGGGTGGATGGGTGTGGGGGGCTGTCCAAGTGGGTGGCGGCCTCTCCAGAGGGTAGTTGGGGTTGTCTGGGTGGGTGGGGGGGCTGTCCAGAGGGTTGGGGGATGTCCAGGGGGGTGTCCAAGGGGGTAGGGGGCGGGGGGTGGTGTCCAGGAGGGACGGGGGGCTGTCCAGAGGGGTCGGGGGTGTCCAGGGGGGTTTACAAGGGGGTGGGTGGGTGTGGGGGGCTGTCCAAGGGTGTGGGTGGGTGTTGGGGGGTGTCCAGGGGGGTGTCCAAGCAGGTCGGGGGTGGGGGGTTGTGTCCAGGAGGGGTGGGGGTGCTTTCTAGAGGGGTCGGGGGCTGTCCAGAGGGGTCGGGGGGTGTCCAAGGTGGTGTCCAAGGGGATGGGTGGGTGTGGGGGGCTGTCCAAGGGGGTGGCGGCCTGTCCAGAGGGGTCGGTGGGGTGTCCAGGGGGGTGTCCAAGGGGGTGGATGGGTGTGGGGGGCTGTCCAGGTGGGTGGCGGCCTCTCCAGAGGGTATTTGGGGTTGTCCGGGTGGGTGGGGGGGCTGTCCAGAGGGTTGGGGGATGTCCAGGGGGGTGTCCAAGGGGTAGGGGGTGGGGGGTGGTGTCCAGGAGGGTTGGGGGGTGTCCAGGGGGTGTCCAAGGGGGTAAGGGGTGGGGGTGGTGTTTAGGAGGGGTGGGGGGGCTGTCCAGAGGGTTGGGGGTGTCCAGGGGGGTGTCCAAGCAGGTCGGGGGTGGGGGGTTGTGTCCAGGAGGGGTGGGGGTGCTTTCTAGAGGGGTCGGGGGCTGTCCAGAGGGGTCGGGGGGTGTCCAGGGTGGTGTCCAAGGGGATGGGTGGGTGTGGGGGGATGTCCAAGGGGGTGGCGGCCTGTCCAGAGGGGTCGGTGGGGTGTCCAGGGGGGTGTCCAAGGGGGGTGGATGGGTGTGGGGGGCTGTCCAGGTGGGTGGCGGCCTCTCCAGAGGGTATTTGGGGTTGTCCGGGTGGGTGGGGGGGCTGTCCAGAGGGTTGGGGGATGTCCAGGGGGGTGTCCAAGGGGGTAGGGGGTGGGGGGTGGTGTCCAGGAGGGTCGGGGGGTGTCCAGGGGGGTGTCCAAGGGGGTAGGGGGTGGGGTGGTGTTTAGGAGGGGTGGGGGGGCTGTCCAGAGGGTTGGGGGGTGTCCAGGGGGTGTCCAAGCAGGTCGGGGGTGGGGGGTTGTGTCCAGGAGGGGTGGGGGGCTGTCCAGAGGGGTCGGGGGGTGTCCAGGGGGGTTTACACATCGATTTGTTTTATATTTCAAAATTGTTATATTCAAATTATGATTTTTTTCATATAAACATATATTTGTCTTATCTAAAAAATATATATATTTTTGCTATTTGTTATAGGTAATAATGAGTCGAAGTTGGATTACGGCACATCGAATGAGCAATGAATATGAGGAAGGTGTTGATGCCTTTTTGGAATTTTCTAAACGAAATGTTCCAAGTAGTGACATTTTTTTCTGTCCATGCCTGAAATGTCTGAATATGAAGAAGTTGAAAAGTAGAGAGATAAAAGATCATCTGATTTGTCATGGTTTCAATCCGAGTTACAACCCTTGGATTTGGCATGGCGAAACTGGACAGAATGTCACTGATGATAATGAATCGCAAGATGGTAACTCCGATGGAATTGAAGAAATGATTCGCGATATTGTAGCAGAACAAATTGAGATAGAACCGAGAGTTGCACGTCTATATGGTGATGCCGAAAAACCATTATATCCTGGTTGTACAGATTTTACGGTTTTGTCGTCGGTGTTAAGATTGATTAACCTGAAGGCGAAACATGGATGGAGTGACAGAAGTTTTACAGAGCTGCTACAATTGATGAAAGACATTCTTCCAAAAGATAACGATCTTCCAGATTCACATTATAAGGCCAAAAAAATATTATGCCCGATGGGATTGGGATACAGGAAAATACATGCCTGTCCGAATGACTGCATTATATATAGGAAGGAATATGAATTTCTGAAAGAGTGTCCTAAATGTGGGACATCACGGTATAAGGTGAAAGAAAAATCACAAGCTGATGTAGAGATTACAAAGCTCCCTTCAAAGGTATTTTGGTATCTTTCAATAATTCCTCGTTTCAAACGTTTATTTGCTAATTCACATGATGCAAAAAGGTTAAGATGGCATGCTGATGAGCGGGTATGTGATGGAAAAATACGTCATCCAGCTGATTGTCCACAATGGAAGAAAATTGATGCCCAGTACCCTACATTTGGAAATGAAATTAGAAATCTGAGACTAGGCTTGTGCACAGATGGAATGAATCCATACCGAACCCTCAGTAGCACACATAGTTCATGGCCTGTTTTATTGGTAATTTACAACCTCTCTCCTGAAGTTTGTATGAAGCGCAAATATGTCATGTTGAGTATCATGATCTCTGGTCCAAAGCAACCCGGCAATGATATTGATGTATACTTGTCACCGCTGATTGATGATTTGAAACTGTTATGGGTTGATGGTATTAGGGTGTATGATTCTTATAAAATGGAATATTTTCAACTGCATGCAGTGCTTCTATTCACTATAAATGACTTCCCAGCATATGGAAATTTTTCTGGATACAGTGTTAAAGGGCATAAAGCATGTCCAATTTGCGAACAACAGACGTCATATTGTCAATTGCATCATGGGAGGAAAACAGTGTACATGGGTCATCGAAAGTTTTTGCCTATGGATCACCCTTATAGAAGACTAAAAAAGGCATTCAATGGCTCACAAGAATTTGATACTGCTCCTCAACCTTTATCCCCAGAATTGTATTTTGAGAGGGTGAAAAACCTTGATGTGACATTGGGAAAGACACAGAAATCTGGTAATGATAGACATATTTGGAAGAAAAGGTCAATATTTTTTGAGCTACCATATTGGAGGTATCATGAAGTCAAACATAATATTGATGTCATGAACGTGGAGAAGAATATCTGTGATTCTTTGATCGGAACTTTGCTAGATATTAAAGGAAAGACAAAAGATGGGTTGAATGCAAGGTTAGACCTACTGTCAATGGGAATACGTTTGGAGTTAGCTCCCACTCCTAAAGGAAGACGAACATTTCTTCCCCCGGCTTGTCATACATTATCGAAGAGGGAGAAAAGTAGCTTCTGTCAGTGTCTTCATGATATCAAAGTGCCTCAAGGTTATTCTTCAAATGTAAAAAATTTTGTCTCACTGAAAGACTTGAAGTTGATAGGTATGAAATCACATGATTGTCATGTCATGATGCAACAAATTCTACCAGTTGCACTGCGTGGAATATTGCTCATCCGTGTCAGAAAGACTATAATGAGGTTGTGTTATTTTTTCAATTCAATTTGCAACAAGGCGATTGATGTGAATGCTTTGAACATTTTGGAAAAGGATGCAATTTTTATACTTTGTCATTTGGAAATGTATTTTCCTCCAACTTTTTTTGATATGATGGTGCATTTACTGATTCATCTGGTTCGAGAAATAAGGCTCTGTGGACCTGTATATCTTCGTTGGATGTATCCTTTTGAAAGGTATATGAAAATATTAAAGGGATATGTTAAAAATCCATATCGACCTGAAGCCTCCATTATTGAAAAGTATATTTCTGAGGAGGTAGCAGAGTTTTGTACGAGCTACTTGGCTACAGCGCAACACATAGGTTTGCCTCCATCTCGCCATGAACGGGTTAATAATGAGGGAAAGGGGATTCGTGGCTTGAAAGTCAAATCACTGTCAGCTAAACATATGAAGAAGTTAGAATCATACATCTTGAATAACATAGCTGATGTTCAACCGTATATCACATTGCATATTAATGAGTTGAAACAATGTCATCCAAAGAAGAAAGAAATGTGGATTTTGAATGAGCACAACAAAACTTTTTTGCCATGGTTTAAAAAGACCTTGCTTGGTAGATCAGATGTATCAGAGACATTAAAATGGATAGTGGGTGGTCCATCTTTAAATGTGATAACATGGTCCGCTTATGACATTAATGGCTATACATTTCATACGAAAGCTCAGGACAACAGAAGTGCAGTTCAGAATAGTGGTGTAATGGTGTTTGCAGAAGCAATGCATTTTTCGAGTGCTAAGGACAGAAACCCAATTTCGGCATCAAGTGCATATTATGGAGTGATTGAAGACATATGGGAGGCTGATTACTTTAAAATTAAAGTTCCCATTTTTAACTGTAAATGGTTTATCGGTAACAACAGTGTCAGACACGATGAATTTGGAATGACACTTGTTAATCTGAATAGATTGGAAGACACAGCTGATTCTTTTATAATGGCAACACATGCCAAACAAATTTTCTATGTAGTAGATCAATCAGATATGCAGTGGGCTGTTGTTTTACAAGGGAAAAACCAATATGTTGGTGAGGATGAATTTGATGAAGATGCTGATTTATGTGAGATCCCTACTTCCATGGAAAGATTAACAGAACATAATGATGAGTATGTTGAAGACATGGTTTGTGCCATAAGGAACGATCACGACGAAGGAATTTGGGAAAACAATCCAACTGTACATTCCTAAAATTACAGGTAACACAAGTTTATTTCTTGTTTACATTTAGTTTTTTCATATAATGTTAGATACTGTAGATTTTTTACTTATTAAAATATGTATCAAACCAAAACGATAAAACAATAAAAACCGTAAAGAGGAGAAGTCCTGGGCGCACCGGCTGGCCGGTGGTGGATCACCGGTTGGCCGGGGGTCCAGAACAAAGCTGTCTGGTCCACCGGCCGGCCGGTGCTGAGCCAGCGGCCGGCCGGTGGTCCAGACAGCTTTCCTCTGTCTGAACCACCGGCCGGCCGCTGGCTCACCACCGGCCGGCCGGTGGACCAGACAGAGCCTTCCTCTCTGTCTGGATCACCAGCGGCTGGCCGGTGTTGAGCCAGCGGCCGGCCGGTGGTTCAGACAGAGAGGAAGGCTCTCTGTCTGGTCCACCGGCCGGCCGCTGGATCACCACCGGCCGCCCGGTGGACCAGACAGAGAGCCTTCCTCTCTGTCTGGATCACCAGCGGCCGGCCGGTGAGGAGCCAGCGGCCGGCCGGTGGTTTAGACAGAGGAAGGCTCTCTGTCTGGTCCACCGGCCGGCCGGTGGTGATCCAGCGGCCGGCCGGTGGTCCAGACAGAGGAAGGTTGTCTGGTCCACCGGCCGGCCGGTGGTGAGCCAGCGGCCGGCCGGTGGCATCAGTGAGTCCACTTTTCAGCTTTCTTGGGCCAACTCCTTGGCAACCTTTTGCCTGTGTTTACCATGTTTATCATTGTTTAACATGCTTACCATATTACCAATGTTTACTATTATGTAATTTAGTATACTTTTCTATTTGTGAACTAATGTTTGTTTTTTTGATTTGAAGGAAAATGACAGATCAATCAGTTGATCAGCCACATGATTCTGGAGATGAGCATATTGGTCATACATCTGGGGAGGAACATTCACATGCTCCTATTACGAAAAAGAGTTCAAAGGTTGGTAAGCGTGGGTGCACACGTTTACCAAAATTATCACTTGCTCGTACGAAGGAGGAGAGGATAGTCGTGGAGTTTGATGATGATGATCTTCCTAGAGGTCTAAATGCTAAAGATTTTAAGGGTTTTGTAGCAACTCAGGCTAAGAGCAAAGTAAGCATTCTCTATGATGATTGGAGAAGTGTGGATAAGGCGATAATTTCTCAGCTGTGGGAGACCATTTTGGTAAGGTCTTTTGCTATTGTTTGACTGTTCTTTAAATGTTTCTAGTATATATAATATTTTTAACCTCTTTTTTATCAGATGACATTTGATATTCCTGACACTGGAGGAGTCAGGAAGAAATGCTTATCGTTGGCTGCTAGGAGATGGAGGGATTTCAAATCAACCCTCTCATCTGATTTCATTTATGGTCATAGGAGTCGTGAGAATCCATGTCGTATATATCCTTTTATAGATGAAGACACATGGAGAGAATTTTTTGAAAGTAGAAGAAAAGATTCATTTTTGGTAAGGGCAATGTAAACTTTTATAAGCTTTCTTATATAAATGATCTTATTATTGTTTTGTTAATGATTACTTATTCTTAATTTACAGCAAACAAGGAAAGCTCATCAAGAGATCCAATCTAAAAATGTATACCCTCATAGTTTATCTCGGGGAGGGTATACATTATTGGAAGAACAAATGATGGCAGAAAAATTTCAACAACTAAGAGCTGAGTCTTCAAGCTCTGGAGAGGTGGCCCCTCCATCCCCTCCATCTAGACATGAGAAATGGAAAAGAGCTCGGAAGGGCAAAAAAGGACAATATCTTTCGGAAGAATCGAGACTCGTATTAGGTATATGTATAAAATTTGTGAGAGGAATGAGCTGACAGATGTATATGGATTCGTGGACCCACAATTGATTTCCCCTGAAGCATGTGCATTAGATGAGGAACAAAGAATGCTTTATATTGCTGATAGATTTGAAAAGAATGTAATCACACAGTGTTGGATGATGCCTTTTTGTGAGAGGTATGAAACACATCCCTCTCAAAGAGTTAATTATCTTTTAACATAAAAAACCACTAACGTTAAATTTCCTTTTCTTAAATTTCCTTTTCTCAGGGATCATTGGATGTTAGGGGTTTTTTGCCCTAGGGAGAAAACACTTTATTGGATATGCTCTCTCCATGATGATGTGCGAGAAAGTTTTAAGAATATATTGGAAACGTAAGTTTCAATTTCACAATAGTTTTATATATTATAATGAATTTTAAATTTACCCCATTCGTATTATTTTCTAACAGGGCATGGGTCCACTTTCGAAAAAGCGCAAAGAAAAGGAATTACAAGATCAAATATGTACATGCGAAGGTAAATATCCATTTATAATTTGTACATTTTGATTTATTACATAAAAATAATATATTTAATTTACACTCATTCATACAGAAATGTCATGAGCAACAAGGCATCATCGAATGCGGATATTACATGTTAAGATTTATGTATGAAATAATAACAACTGGGACAGTTCTGAGTTTTGACCTGGTAAGATTTCCTCTTTCTCATAATATTTCAATTTGATTTATTCATTATACACATTGACTACTATCCTTTTCCTTTGTAGCTTTTTGATGACACTCAACCCTTTACTGCTGAAGATATCAAACACTTACAAGTGGAGTGGTCAAATTATTTTACAGGTTTGATTGAATTTTAGTTGTTTGTAATGTAAAATGTAATTTTGAATATTGTCAATGTAATTGTGTATTTCGTAGTCGTTTAGGTTGGATTTAGTTTTTTTTGAAGTTGACAGTGTAAGTTTTGAATGTTATATAAGTGAATGTTTAATTTTTCTCTACTTCTTATTTTGGTCTACTGTTGATGGTTTTTCTGGTCTGGATTTTGGTATGGGGGGAGAGGTTCCAAGGGGGTGGGTGGGTGTTTGGGGGGTGTCCAAGGGATATGGGAGGGGTGTCCAAGGTGTGTTTGGGGCTGTCCTAGGGGTCGGGGGGGTGTAAATGAGGGTGGGGGGGTGTCCAAGGGGTGGCGGTGTCCAAGGGATATGGGAGGGGTGTCCAAGGTGTGTTTGGGGCTGTCCAAGGAGTCGGTTGGGTGTAAATGAGGGTGGGGGGGGGCTGTCCAAGGGGTGGGGGGGTGTCCAAGTGGTGGGGGGGTGTCCAAGGGATATAGGAGGGGTGTCCAAGGGGTGTTTGGGGCTGTCCAAGGGGATGGGGGGGTTTCCAAGGGGTAGGGGGGGTTTCCAAGGGGTCGGGGGGGTGTCCAGGGGGTGGGGGGCTGTCCAAGGGGTGGGGGGTGTCCAAGGGGTGGGGGGTGTCCAAGGGATATGGGAGGGGTGTCCAAGGGGTGTTTGGGGCTGTCCTAGTGTTCGGGGGGTGTAAATGAGGGTGGGGGGCTGTCGAAGGGGTGGGGGGTGTCCAAGGTGTCTGGGAGTTCTGTCCAAGGGGCCGGTTGGGTGTAAATGAGGGGGGGGTGTCCAATGGGTGTTTGCGGCTGTACTAGGGGTCGTGGGGGTGTAAATGAGGGTGGGGGGGCTGTCCAAGGGGTGGGGGGTGTCCAAGGGTTGTGGTGGGGCTCCAATGTGGTGGGGGAGGGCTGGCCAGGTTGTTAGGTGGGTATAGATGAGGGTGGGGTTCAGTTGGGGCTTGGGGGAGGGCTGGCATGGTTATTTTTGTTTGGTTTCTGGTTGCTTTTTGGTGAGAGCAGTGCAATTATTTAAAAAAAAAATTCTTTCACGTCGGTTATTTTATAACCGACGTGGTAAATAAATCGGGAGGGGTTTATCACGTCGGGTTTTTCTAGAACCGACGTGATAAACCGTTCCCGGGGATTTTATCACGTCGGTTCTTAATATAACCGACGTGCTAAAAGGCCTGGGAATCGATTTACCACGTCGGTTATTGGATAACCGACGTGCTAAAACGTTTCCCAGGCCTTTTTATCACGTCGGTTTCCTAAATAACCGACGTTATAAAAGGCCAGGGGAAGGGTTTATCACGTCGGTTATGACATAACCGACGTGATAAACGATATCCCAGGCGTTTTATCACGTCGGTTTAGGGAATAACCGACGTGATAAAGCCCCACGCGCATATTTATCACGTCGGTTATTATATGAACCGATGTGATAACCACCGTGATGTTAGGGATATTATGTCGGTTTTAAATAACCGACGTAAAAAACGTTATTTATAACGTCATCCGTATTAACGTCGCCTAAAAACCGACGTAAATAATAAAAAATAACCGACGTAAAAAACGTTTTCTGCACTAGTGCCACCCAGGATTGGTAGCACTGATCCACGTAGGATCGCTGAGTTCTGTAGTCATCGTCGTCGTCGAATCCACTGACGATCTCTGCACAGTCGTCATCGTCGTCGCAGTCGCAGCCAGCTCTAGGGTTCCCGCACATAGAATGCTCATTCGGGAGGGTCCACACCATGATCCGAGAGGCTGATACATCAACTGACGAATAGTCCAGAGTTGATTTATCCAAAAGTTCCATATTGTCAACAGGAACTCAACGTCGCAGACGGCGCGTCAATCGGACGCCCGGTCTAAGAGTTATTGGCTTTTTCGTTCCAGGGGCCCGGTTGGTTTTTAAGTCAAAACCAACACAACTGTACTCCACCTGCATCCAAACCTCGGGCAGAGTAAGCCAAAAGATCCGTCTCACTTAGAGGAATCCATCAAATTCGACGGTACGTTAATCGGACGTCCGGTGCTCAAGATATGAGAGTTTCCGCTCTGAGGGCCCGGTGGGTTTCGTGTACGAACCAACCCGGCCAAACCCAAAGTACTCCAAAACCTTGAGCTCGATATACCAAAACAACCATCTCGATCCGAGGATCACATCGCCACTGAAAGTGCGTCGATCAGAGGCCCACATCTCAAGTTATGAGAAAAAGACCGAAAAGGTCCGAAAACGGGGGGTCTGGGCCCAGACCAACCCGACCCAACCCCCCTGGGTAGGCCCGAACCGGGTCGACCCGACCCGGGTCCAGGTCCGACACGGCCGGCGCGGCCCGGCGCGGCCCGGCCCGGCCTGGGCACGACCCGGCCCGACCGGCGCGGGCGCGGCCCGATCGCCAGGCGGACGGCGCGACCGGTTACGACCGAGCGGCACGGGGGGCGCGCTGCCCCCGCGTGAAGGAACCACAGCCCCGCGTGGGGCCGCCCTTGCCAGCAGATGCGGTCGGGCCTCCGCGTCCTACACTCCTCCGGTCCCGCGCGGTCGCAGGACCGCGCTGCTGCCGCCGCGGCGGCTCTCAATGGCGGCGCACCGGGCGCCGCCGCCTTCTGCTGCCGGCGCCGCCGTGCCGGCGTGGCGCACCGGCGGGTCGCTCCGCGGACCTCCGGATGAGTTCCGGTGGTTGGAAATCCTTTCCGTCTTCACCAAAAGCTCTCCCAGGGTCCATCCTTCACTGCGAGGAACTTATATCGCCCGTGCGGTTGATTTTGTCAACGTCCGCCGTTTCGCACACCAAGAACGAAAGGGGCGGTGGGTTCGGACTTGTTCGTTAGTCCGCACCCAACGCGTTAGCGGTTTTAAAAGTCTCCCAACAATTTTTAATAATCAATCTCCATGAGTATAAATCAAAAAGATTCAATAATACAAACCCCTACCTCTTCGCAGACGTCGAACGTGAGTTCTTCACGGGATTGACCGTCGCGGAAGAAGAGGATCGTCGCGTCGCGGAAGGGGGCGTCGTGTCGTCACGGTACACGGCGTCGCGTCGGCGATCTCAGGCAGTTGATGATCGGAGATTGTTGCGGGGAAGAACGTCGTAGAAGAAGCGTCTCGGAAAGAGAATCGTCGGCGTCATGGAACACGGCGTCGCATCGTCGATCTCCAAGGGTTCGGCGTTCTTCGCGTTCTTCGCGTACTTCGCGAAGGAGGATGAAGATCTCAAACCTTAGAGTCTTCTCCAAATCCTCTCAACAAGCCACACCCAAGAAAGACATGAATTGGTCTTATTGTATTCATATGCCAACAAATGAAAAACAAAGTTAAGAAACGAACCATTAATTTGGTGAATTAATGGTAACGACTTAACTGCCCAATTAATAGGGGCGTTAAGAATTTAAGAAAACGTTCCGGTTGACTTTCATTTAAAAGGGGTTTTCGCGGGTGCGTTACTTAGAGGAAAAGAAACGGTGGGCCTCATGCGGGCCCCACATCACAAATATCCTACCAGGTGGGTAGTATATTTTGGGCTCCACCCTATGTGTTTAACTTAGCTTAAGTGGCTTTAAGCAGTTTTAAGCGAAACAAAATAAAGTTGTCGCATCCCTTTTTATTTTATTTCATAACTTAACCCCAAAATTTAAAAACCACACCCAAGCAAACGCAACTCCAGAAAAGGCGTTTCTAAGCAAATTCCGGTGATGTGATTCCATCGGTACCCTCGGAATTTGATTCCTAGCACCGGTTCAAAAGTTAGAAAAACCCGCTCGTTCGTTCACTGAACGTACCCGAGCCAATCTTCGGAAAATGATTCCGGGCACACCGGGCCTCGGAATCAGGTGCCATCTGAAACCGCGTTCTTGTAAAATTCCAAAGAAAATTAAGAAAAAAATTTACTTGAATTTTACAGGTCTTTACAAAGGAGGCCTTAACCTTACTTAATATAACCCTGATTTCTTATTTCTTTCTCTTCTGACCTTAGTGGATTTTTTTGATCAATTCATCTCCAACGCTTAGGATTTGCGAGACTCTATGGTTGTCAGAGTCATTTAAAAGCTCCATATTATGATACATTTCTTCTCATAGTCAGATTTGATTACTGTGTGGTCTTTAGCTTGATGATCCTGCCATAATTTGTACTTATTCCTCTTCCACTAGTCATACGATCTATACATGAAGTGAGATTCTTCGATGATGTCTATTTGGGTAATTCTTCCCAAAAATACACTACCTTTTCAAAATCCTTCAATTCTTCATGTGTTAGGGAATCTAATTGGTTGGTTTATGTGCATGTATAAGAGAACCTCTTTTATGATTTATCCTATTTATCTATGTTTATGTGTCAAGATTTATGTTTTAAAACCTCTAGTTTACTGGGTTTGGATCTCCGTTGGTGAGGAATTTCGATACAAGCAGAAGGTTTCCTTTGAGTCATGGCCCATGTTCTGTTACTCATGCACTCTTCTGGCCCATGAGACTTCAACATGTCATCGAGGGTTCATAAGTTCTCAAGGGGTGGTGTCACAGGACTCAGATCCCCTCCCTTCCAAGCCGAGCGATAACTCGAATTCTAAAAACCTGAAATTCATGGAGGTCTTTACAAAACTCTTCCAAGATTTGGGAGTTTTCAAGGTGACAAAGTCAACCCCCCTATTTTTCTAAAGTAGTTAAGGATGGAGGAGTTGCTCAATATTAAGAGTCCAAAAAAATTCTAATCAAGTTGGTGATGATACTCAAGTTGATGTTTGGGTGCTAAATGATTAGAAGATATATAATGTAGATGTGGCAGTGTCCCTGAGCCAGCGGACGTCTGATCTTAGCAAGTTGGTTGAGTCAATTTCAACTCATAACCAATTCTTGACTCTAAATGAGGATGAAAAGGAAAATAAAAATCCTAAAAGATGTAAAATAGTTATTCCATGATGGAAACAAAAATAGGTTGGAGTTAGACTATCAGAAGATGAGAAGATAAGTGATAGAGAGGGGGACTCGTATCCAAACTCAGACTATGAGAAAGAGGCACTGGTTAGATCTGGATCAAGAAAAGGGAAGAGAGGAACCCTTTGACTGGGAAATTTTTGGTTCTCTAGGGGGGAAACCAAGGCCCCAAAAAGATTACTTGAACACCCTAAAGACAATTGTAACCCATTTTTCAGGAAAAAAAAGTTTAATGGCATAGAGGTTAAATTAAGGGAAATTCTTTGACTAAATCCAAGGAAGGAGGGAAATTGGGAGCGAGGATAGAGGATCACTTGATTTTGGTTTCTTATTTCAAGTAGGGGGTGATGGGGATGTCAGGTAAGGAGGATGAAATTCATGAGGCTTCATTGGAAATATTTTCTAGTTCGCATCGGGTTGCAGGTCAAATGTTCATGAAACAATCATGTTCCCTTCTTATGAACTCAAAGGAAGAAATGTTAGAGAAGGATATTCCCATTTATGCTTCTAGAGAGGATACAGAAAGAATTAATGGGATTCCAATGCAAGTGGTTGTCACCAAAAAACAAGGCAATTGGATCATCAAGAAACATTTAATTCTGATTAGAGGCTTCAACGATAAGAATATAACAATGGACAAGTTCTTGTAAATGTGGATAAAATTGTCCTACCAGTTCAAGGCGATCATCAAAGATAAACCAGATAAAAAGGTAACTGACCTATCTTAGGAATTTTATAGGGAGGTCATGTGTAATATTTTAATGTTTCCTTTAATAATTTTGTTATTTTATTTAATGTTTGTTTCCTTGTTTGAACTTTGAGGTTTCTCAATTTTTCCATAAAAGTGTTTTTAATAAAAATTTAATTTTGATGTGATATGATTTACCAATACACTACAACCTAGGTAAGGAAAATAATGTAGTAGATTCATTAAGATGGTAAAATCATAGAGTCTATACCAAAATGAGGGTTGAAATGGATTATTTATTATTGGATTTAGTAAAGATGAAAATGAGAATTATTATGGAAGGTGAAAAACCCCCTTTTTAAAATTATTTCAAAACAATATTGTTGGAAAAGATAAATATTTATTATCCAGGTGATGAGAATTTTTAAAATAAAATTGAATCAATGAATGATGGGAAATTGGAAAAATTCATAAATGAATATGGTGTTAAGAAATTTGGAAAGAGGTTATGTGTTCCATCTATACCTGAGTTGAACATAGAATTATTATATGATTCTTATTAATTGAATTTCTCTATACACTCTAGTAGTGCCAAGATGTATGGAGATCTGGAGGAAAAATTTTGGTGGGATAATATGAATTGTGAAATTGATCATATTAATTAAGATGTTTGGGTTTTCAATAGGTGAAGGATGGGAGAAATAATCCTAGATAAGTCTTGCAACCTCAGCCTATTTCTATATGTAAATGGGATGAATTTATTATGGAACGTTTCCCTAGATTATATAATAATATTAAAAATAATGATACAATATGGGTTATTGTTGATCACCTTACCAAATATGCACATTTCCTCATAATAAGATAATATTTACCCCTTGAGTGACTTGAAAAACTCTATATTAATGAAGATATAATACTTCATTGTGTACATCTTTCAACTATGTCTGATCATGACCTTGGATTTGCATCAAAATTTTGGGAAAGTATCTAGAAGGATCTTGATACTGAGATTCATTTGAGTATTATCTATTACCCCCAAACCAATAAACAGTCCAAAAGAACTATTAAAATTATATAAGACATGTTGAGCTCATACTCACGTGACTTTCAAGGTATATTGGATCAGTATTTACCTTTGGTGGTGTTTTCTTATATTAATGTATTATCTTCCAGGATTTAGATGGCACCATATGAAGCATTATATGATAGGATATTTCATACTTCTATTTTTTGGGATGAAGTTTGTGAAAGAAAGATTTTGGAACCTTAACTGGTTAAGGATACAATGGTGAATGTAATGACTATTCAAACCCACATTAAAGTATCTCAAAGAAGGCAAAAGAACTATACTGGTAATCGAAGGAAATATTTTTAATTTTAAGTGGGTGATCACATCTTATTGAAATAATCCCCATGGAAGGGTGTTATAAGTTTTGGTAAGAAAGAGAACTTATCCCTAGGTATATTTTACATTTTTAAATTATAAAAATAATTGGAGCTATGGATTGCCATTTGGAAATTCCACCCATCCTCTCTAAAGTACATGATGTGTTCTATATCTCTTTATTGATTAAGTGAATTCCATGTCCAATGAATGTTATCACCTATAAGGAAATATAATTGGAACTTGATTTATCTTATAGTGAAGAGCCTATATTGTTTCTAGACACTAGAGAACAAGTTTTGGGGGATCAAATGACTTGAATCATAAAGGTACTTTGGAGAAATCATAAGATAAAATTGGAAACATGAGAACTATAATGCCCCGACCCTAGTTACCTGGTGCCTGTGCATTATTTTAATACATTGACATGATTACAAGGAATCATGTCCTGGAGGAATGATTAGTTTAGCAGTCTCAGAAAATAGATTACATACATGAATATTACATTACACTTTCTAACATACAAAAAATCAAAAATAATTCTTTGAGAACACCATTATTCCCTTAGCATAACCTTGCATATTAATCATAATACACTTCTTGGAATCCTAGGAAAATAAAACATATGAAAGGGTTAAGCCCAGATTCTTAGTAAGGGTAAATAACTTAGTGGAAGGCATAAACTTTTAAGGAAAGATGTGTAATAAAAACAACAGCCTTTTTTAACATAAACATAAACATAATATGGAAAAAATAAATAAAAAATTATTGTATAAACATGCACATGGATATTATACTAGTCGAATAATCACATGTAATAACTAATTTCATAATGATTTAATGCATAATGACGGACACCATAACCACATAGTCAAGGCCTCATGCCATAACTACAAATAATTTTTTTGTCAAGTCCTTTTTCCAAGACACTAGTTTGTCGCATTAATCCTACCAATGCACCAAGGATATATAACGGGCTCCACCCGTCACTTACTACGTCCAATGCATTCCTCATATGAAAATTTTGAAACATAACATAAACATTCATATTAAAACAAGCATACGAAATATCAATAATTTAACCAAAATCCATGAATGGTATAAAAATAGTACATACACAGTCAAAAATATCATAACTCATTCAATACAATATGTAAGATTTTATTATAATAAATCAACCTCAAACAAGAATAATATCTAGTAAAGGATTTTGACATAGTTGAAAAAATCTTTGAGAGAAATATACTGTTTTGTGAAATCATTTAAAAGTCACACATTTATAAAGAAAGTCATTTGAAATATATTTTTGAATCAAAGTGTCCCATACCAATTTGAAACTTTTGAAGAGAATTATCATTTCAAAACATTCATGTGGATATAAATAAATCCATAAAATCATATTGAAAACATGGATATTAATTAAAAAGATTTAGAAAGATAAATCTTTATAAAAAATTAAAAGGATTTTCTAGTTAAATAGAACCTCCCATAAAACCCTTAAAATATTCCTTTTGAAATCATTTTTATGAAATATTGGTATCGTTGATAAATATTTCCTAGTAAATACTTACACATAAACAATCTCGAATAATAATGAGATTGAAGAAATAACCCTTACCTTGTACTTTCCTATGGTCGAGGGTACGTTTAAACTCTTTTATAATGACCATATTATGTTATTAAATTATACCAGAACCATATTCATATTTATGATATCATACTTTATTCATTTATGGCTTTATACTACCCATTTAATAATAATTTCTATGTTAAAATAATATTTTGGGTAATAATCGCTTTCCCTATCGTACATGTTTTAACATGTTATTCTTGATCGTATCACTTATATCATGATTTAATTGATTCCAAAATATAAAACATTATTTATGTGTCATATATATTCAGAATATAAATATGTATAATATATAGATATATGAAATGGAAAACACCATTTATAGAGATGGTAGGTCGTACGTATGCATAAACGCTGTTTTCGTTTTCATATCGTATTGAACGGAAGTAAGTGAATGAGATATATGTAAATAAAAAAACACACAGACACTCACAAATATATATATATATATATATATTTCTAGTATCATTATTATGTCATATAGTACATAATTATTAATAATATATATTTTTATAATCATTGTTGAATGGTGAACATGAAAATTAATCTCATCGCATCGTGGAGATGGTAATCCATATGTACGCACGAGTGACGATATCATTCTATTGATGGTGAAATAATATTTAATTGGATGGTATATTATATATACAGAATCATTAAGATGTTATATTTATTATTTAAATCAATTATACTCATTATTATACGCATCCAAATAATGAAGTGTTGAATAAAAAAGTATACCACGACGTGGAGACGGTAAGCCGTACGTACGCACGTATGGTGAATTTATCATTCATAAGATGGGTATAATAATGAATATGGTTAAACCATATTTATAATAACATCTCAGTATGTATAATGTACTAGATTTATTATTTTAGTATGGAAAAATCAAAGAAAGATAAAGTGAAAGAAGAAAATAACTTTGGAAGAGGTGATGAAGTAATTACCTCTTCTTCGGGTTATTCCTTTTGATTTGATCAAAAGGGATATTTTGGCTATTATATGATCAAAGTAAGGCCACTAGGTTGAAGTGAGAGTAGTTGGGAGGATAATTTAGTAGGGTTTGGCTGAGCCAAATGGCTTTGGAGGTGTGATTTTGAGAGAAGGGGAAGTACCCTTTTATAATAGAGGTGATGGTCACTTTAGGAAAAGCTTGAAATATTATTTTATTATAAAATAATTTTATGTTTATAATGGCTTCCAATAGATTTATTTCAAGGATAAGGTGGGGATGGGTCAAAATCCTCTCAACCAATATGTTTTAGACAAGTTTAGTTCACCATATTAACCTTATCTTTTAGATTTAACTCTTAGTTAAATAGTTTAACTTTTACAATGTCTTCTTATATTTTTATAATACATGGTTTATAAACTTACTATAAACTTCCAAGAGAACCTACAGTTGTTAATTAATGACATATATATCATTATATAAGTCATTTTTCCAAACCTTATATTTTTAGGAATATTATATCATATAATAATATAGTATTTTTTTTAAAAACTCATTTATGTCAATTATGACACTATTTAGTATTTGGTTTTTGTAAAAGTTAAAAAAACTTGATTACTTCAAAAAAAATACATTAAATCAACCCAATATGTCATATTAACCTAGAAAATTCTTTTAATGCATCAAAAGTATCAATTTACATTTATTTTTATGTTTATAATATCAAATATTTTAATCTTTAAAAAATAAGGTAATTACTGCATCATCATTGTGTCATAAATATAATTAATTATTTAATATCTAAAAGTTATAAATAAAATACCATGATGTAGGAAATTATTTTATATTTATAATGAATATTTATAGTATAATTTATCTTATGTATAACCTTGTATTAGGAATGGTTTAGTTATTAAACATTGAATTTAACACTTTTAACTTTTCTTTAAATAAATTAATAATAAATGTAATAATCTATTCCAAGTGGACCAAAATGATAATATTTTATCACTAAGGTTTATTTTAGCCGAAATACACTTATCCAATAGAATTATGACTTGTGTTAGGGTAATTATAATATCATTTTTACATTTAATTACTCGATTTACTTTTAACCATGGTAAATAAAATTCAAAAGATACTATTCACCAAAAATTATTTTCTTCCTATTGAACCACATTTTATTTAATTATTTCATCTGTGTCTCTCATATTTTTTAAATTCAATTCACAGAATCGGTAAAATTATGTTTTATGCAAATTTGAAAATGTGTCTAGAAGGTGGTTAAAAGACGTTAAAAAGTTCAATAAAATTTTATACATCTAATCTTATTATAAAATGACTCCAATGAATTAAATTGAAATAGAATAGGTATTATGTATCTATTTTGACTTCAAAATAAATTTAAATAATAATATTTATTATTTAAATAAAATTCGGTTTTAAACAATAACGTAGTGTTTTTCACTATTCATCAAAAATTGAATGTTTTCAGAAAAATACCAAAAATTCACCCTAATATAATTTTGATATTACAAATCCAAAATTATGTATATTTTAAAAAATTAAAAAAATATTAGTAGTATTAATTAATTTGAAATTATTTCTTGTTGTCAAAACAAAAAAGCGGGTTTTTATAAGTAAAAACTATAAAAAGATTGACATGTGTTTATGTACAATTTATATGTGAATTTACATAGAATGACATAAATTATATTAAATGATAAAAATATAATATAATTATACTTTAAAACCACTCAAATTCATTATATAACACTATAAATTATTTCAATTAAAAAGGTTTTTCTCAATTAAAATTTAGTATTTTTCACTATTCATCAAAATATGAAAGTTATCACAAAATTACAAAAAATTTATCCAAACTAAATTTTTATGTCCCGCTTATAAATAATAATTTAATTTAATTTAATTGAATATATAAAAGTGTCAACTATTGGATTTAAAAAGGGTTTTCCCTTAAAAGGGGGTAAAATTGCATTTTTTGAAAAATACTTCTTTTATCTGAAAAAAATGAATTTGTTCTTATATTATGTCTAAGAAACACATAATATGGATTCTAAAATTATATGGATTATATAAAATTTAAAATAAATTTAATACTATTCATAACTTTTTTTTGAACGACTAGTTCGGTAAGTCGTGGTACGCTCGAAATTAGTGTTGCGTGTAGCGCAAGCTATTGAATTACTTTTAAGAGATAATGTACTATGAAATCCTGGGGTGCTACAAGAACCTAAAGGAATTATTATGAATAACTACCCAAATCTATTCATGAGGTGATATTATATAAATTTATAGAATAATTTTTTGAGGAGGGAAGAATGTATCACTCGAGCTTCAATTAAAGTATGGTTTAATTTTTAAGGAAATAATAAAAAAATACACAAAGATTAATTCAAGAATGTGATTAAAATATAAATTCTAAAATTTTATAAATATAATTTTCTTAAATTAATTTTATTTTTGAAATTAAAATTTCCAAATTTACTTAGGTTTAAATTTTGTTACTTTTCTAAAATGATTGATTATTTAGTGGATAGTGAAAAATACAGATTATTCAAATACAATCATTTCTTTTCATTAAATAAAGTAATTTAAAAGTAATATTATATATTTTTATTTTTTTATTAAAGTAAATTATGTTCCATTTTATTTATAAGAGTATATTTTGAATAAAAAATATTCAGTATTTTGATATAAGTTAATTATTATGTTTAATAACGCATCTATCTAATAATTGATTTTTATTTTATTTTAAGAATTTATATTATAATTAATTTCTTCAAATTCTGGAAAATGAATCTAAAAAATGGATAACACATTTGGAATCATATGGTACAATTTTTTAAAATAGTTCCATTTTATTTTTTGGCATTATGAATAATAATCGTGGTAAAGTTTATCACATCGGTAAAAGGTAAATCAGGTAATTAAGGTCAAAAATAATTTGATAAGGAATTAAAAATCATCCCAAAAAAATCATTTATTTTATTTTATTTGAGTATTTCATCCATATCCATCTTAAATTTTAATATATATCATTTTGGTTCTATTTGACCTTGGTAGTGACATCTATATTATTTTAACTAAATTAAATTCCAAAATGTCCATCTATGACTTTTAATTTCTTTTATATGTTCACATAACGATAATAATATGTTATAAATGAATATGAAAGTTCATTTTAAACATAATTTATTTTTTATCATGTCAATTTATTTTCAATTTTTATTGATTGAATAAATTGCTTAAATTTTTACGTAACACTGACAAAATATTTATTCAATTAATAGAAAAATAAAATAAATTATTTTAAAAATATTAAAATTAATACAATTTGGTTGAATTGTTATATAACACTGATTTTATAGATAAATATAACATATTATTGATTTATTAAGATATTACATTCAAATTCAATATTTTTGTTGATGTTTTCAAAGTCAAATTAAATGAATAGTTTCAAAAATGACATTAATGATATTTTATAATAGATTGTATTTTATTAAATGATTAAAAATTTATAAAAATTTTATATTCGTCCATGTTAATGGTTTATTATTGAAAATATCAACCATGGTCCATTTTTTGATCTATTTCCCTTTTATTATAACATTTATGTCCCTTAAAGGGTAGAAAATGTTTACATTGCGGCAATTGTCAAAAGGTTTAATATGGGGTTAAGTCTAAAATATAAGGGTGGAAACATAACTAAAATTTTCAAAATTTTATTTTATGAGAGGATTATGAATAATCCATATTATCTTAAAATTATATTAATTTGGATACATTTGAAAATAAAAAATTATTTATATTAATTTAATACTTTAGGAAATTCCTAGGATACTCATACCCTCACTATAGAAGGACACCCCTTCAATCTTTTCATTACACCACATTTTGAATCCATGATTGAAAAAAACCAACCCATTTCTCTTTTAAAAATAATTATCCATATTTTATATGTTATGTTTCTTCCAAAATAGTAACCCTAGGTCCCTTAAGAGGTATTCTAAAAGAATTTTACCAAAGAAGAGGTAATCATGCTCTTTCAAATTTATTTCTTATTCAACTTCCTTTAATTATATTGTAAAAATTATAAAATAATAAATACAATATCATAAATATACTAAGATTTTTTTTATTTGAAAACTATATTCCATCCCTTTATCATCCTATGGAAACTGAAAACACCTCTCATGTATGCATACAGATTACCGTCTCCACATAGTGGTGTAATTTATTTTTCATCGCCATTTTAATTGGATGGTCATAAATATATAGTTAATAAATATATAAGATATATTTGGTATAATTATAATTCTATAATTATAATACCATACCTACTTTATTACCTTCAAAACTATTGGAAAACAATAATGTCGCTTATGCATACGTGTGACCCGACACCTCCACGAAGCGATGTGATTAATTTTTAATTTACTCTTTAAAATTTTGATAAAAATGATATATTTAATGAATATATATGATATTTTTATTATTAATAACATTATAAATATGATGGAACCACAAACAATATTTTTTTAGGAAACATGCATGAGAAAATAAAGCAATTAACACACAAAACAATGATAATAATGAAATATTATTAACGAATGGATAATAAGATGATATTAGAGGATCATATATGATATTAATATGGTTAAGGAATAAATTAATAGCATTTTTAAAAAAAATTATAGGAGAATAAATTAAATTTACCTAAGGGGAAACACGAGGTAAGGGACTTCATCTCAATATCCACTCAATTGAGACATACTTGGTATTATGTGCCTATATTTTTGTGTGGTGTATATACAACCCATTTTATGTTTTTATAATGGATATATATTTATTAATGATGATTTTAGATTCAATTAAAGTTTACTCTTTCAAGGAATTGTAATTTAAAATTACAAAATAGTTAAGAATTCACTTTACAATATGATTTTTTTCGGATTGTGTATGTTTTTCATTGGAAGAATAGTATAATATATCTGTAATAAAATACTTATATTTTATTTTCATATATATATTTAAGGATTATTAATATTTTATAACAAACTCTATTTATATCTTTAATCAATAAAATAATTATTTACAAGAAAATATGATCTTATTTCTCTTTTGATCAGGAATATTTTGAAAATTGTTTTAAAAAAGTCCTTTTTATTACTCAAATTATTTATTAAGAACATTTTAAGTTATCATTATATTTTTAAGGATTTAAAGGAATATTAATAATTTTTTACTAATGGTTTGATTTTTTATTTCTTTTTAAAAATTAAAAAGGATTTTTTAATGAATACGTTGTTAACAGATTTTCCTTCAACCATAATTATTTTACGATATTATCTTCTCCTATATGTTTTCAATGGTTTTATAAGGAAACATCTTTAACATAATCTTATTTTAATATTTCACTTCCATTTTATTTATTTCTATGGAGGTAATTATTTTATTACAAATCCTATATTTATGTTGAATTGACAATCATCTTTTATATCTTATTAATTTTGTGGTCTTTACCTTTCTCTTAAAATATTCTGTTTCTTGTTATCCTTTTTCATTGAGAATTACATTTATCCTAAATATCTATATTCTTTTGATATTATATATGATTATTTAATAAAATGTATACCAGTTGTATATATGGTTTTTTACTTTGAAAGTTATTTGATTGATTGAGTAAATATTGATATTCTATATTCTTTACTCAATATAAAAAATTATTATTAAGGCATATTGTTTATGAATTAAATTTATCATTCTATATATGGGGAATCAATTGAATATATAGTGATGGTTGGATCTTAGAATTATATCTCCCTATTTGCATCGAAAAGTCTCATAATACTAACCAGTTGGCTAGCCTTATTAAATGGGTTTTTGGGTATGTCGACTTATAGTTTAAAATGCCTTGGCACATGGCCTTGAAGGTTAAAATGTCATTATTATTGTGATAATGAAGTAAAAAATTAATCATTTAAGTTATTGGGAATTTATTAATCAATATTCATAAATTATTTCATTTGATATTATATATGGATTCATTTAACTCTCTAGTGATTGTTTAAATGGCATGTGATTTCACTTATTTACTGTTCCATATTGATTATGCCTTATTTACTAAAAATAACTTCTATTATACATAACCATTATTGATCATTTTATCCCAGACTTATTTTATTTAATTTATATATGATATAAATAAAAAATAATGAGTTTTAAGGATGCTATATATTTTCTTTTGTTATGTTTTATATTTTATTTCCATGTAAGAAAATCAAGCATATATACAGTTCTTGAAGACTACTAAAATGATTTATCCTTAAGGGTAATATTCCTTGTATATTTTTTTCAATGTAATAAATTAGTCACTTTATATATTTTATTGGATTTGGGGTTGTTACAATATAGAACTTATCTCGATGATTTTACCAAGAATTACCATGAAGTTAGGTGAAATATCATGTAGAAAGGGAGGAATAAAGAGGGGAGGTTTCATGAGGGAGGGGGATTGGATTAGGGTGTGACAAATCCATTTTAGGGGGATAAAAGTCTCAAAATACTTAACACAAAAAGGGTACTATTTTTAATTTAAAAAAAATTAATTCCTAGGCACGATGTACGGTTTACCCACATGGTTTACCAAACCATTCTGTGACCATGCATCCCACACTACTTAGAAAATAGGGCCTAACATGTTTACTACTAGGAATCCACATGATTTAATATGATATGTTCTAACCATTTTAAATAACAGTGTCCAAAGATAAATCCAAATACACTATGTCCACATAGTCATTCCTAACCTTGTGCAACTTGTGAGACGCCTAAAAACCTTCAACATAAATTAGTTCCAACCAAAAAAAATTGGAACTTAAAATAACCAAATATAAAATAATTTAATATAAAATTAATTTCAAAATGATAAAGTGGGTGAAAAAATTCTCCCCACCATAGCACTTTCTACCTCAAGAAATCCTTTGGTCAGAGTAAAGGACAAAAAAAAAGAATAATAAAGAAAACCCTGAAGGTAAAAGGACTTCCTAGAATAATTAAATGAATCATAAAACAACATCAAACATAAAAAATATAGATACACTCATCAATAAATCAATGTTACTAAAAAAAGGAAACCTAACATAGGTCTCTTAACTTTTTAGAATTGATCATAAATGGTGGAACAAATGAAACCACTTTTCCATAAAGTGCGAGGATGTCATCGAAAAATTGCATTAGTAAATCTCTAAAAAGTAACCATAAGGAACCTATAGTTACAAATAACCATTAAATAATCTCTAAAAGAGATCACAAAAATAGAAAATATCCCAAAATAATATAAGACCACAGCACCAAAATACATGGAATCCCAAATCCAAGGAGAATAATAGTTGGATAAATACCTCACTAAGAAACTAAATGAATATAAAAATAAGGCCACACACTACATTTGAGGATACTTTAATACAAACCTATATAATAACATCCCATGGTAATTCTAATAGAAAAATAATCTCATCAGAACCCACAGTTCAACCAATACCATACCATAACCCCATCCACCCATGCACATACCCTGGGATTTCCCTCAATTGTAATCTAATATGAAAATACCAGCCCATGGTCTACACTATGTAAAATAAAAAATTGAAACCATCAAGAAATTATTCATGATATTCCTCAAAATAACCATCACTCAAAAGGGGAAATACAAAATTGCAAAACAATAGAAAATAATTTCCTCAAGTCACAACTACTCCAAACTCACTGAGAATATATCCCAAAATAAATATTCATTCAATGAGATGCTAACAAGAATCCAAATGATATATCAAAGCATGAAAACCTCATTAACCTCAAAAATATCCATAAAAGTTGACCCTCACTAGTTTAACCATCAAACTAGGGATCTCAGGTCTAAAACAGTATACCTATATGATCCCCAAGAGAGCCACTGAAAAATACAGCCTTAATTAAATCCAAAACACATCAATTAGAGTAGAGAACAACATCCACCACTCTATTAAGAGATTAGGTATTTTTAAATATAAAATATGGAATAACCCTTAAATAAAATTACTCTACCCTTTATATTGGACCTTTCTAGAGGCTTATGGAAAACAACATGATACATACAAACTTATAGGGTCTTATCCCCAAAATAGTATGAAGTAGTATCAAAATAAATCATGGGATTAATTCATTCATATAATTTATCAAAACAAGAAAAAATATTTTAAAACCAATGGTCCCATATAAAGGGGTCCTAAAAACCAATTTTGAAAATTAAGACACTATTAATATTAGACTATTTTGAATAAAAATGGAAATCATTTTATAATTTCAACCCGAATCCTGAACCTGAATTACTTAATCAAAAATATAACAAAAAATTATTTAAAAATACAAACCAATTAGTTTTAAAACAAATTAAAAAACATCATTTAATTCAAATAAATTCTTATTTTGATGAAATTTCAAACCACCCCTAAAGGATCAAAACCCAAAATCCCCAAAATCTAGTTATGGAAAAACATTGGACTCCCTTAAAAAGAGAAAAATGCTTCTTAAAAGTTCCATATGTATTTTTTATAAAAAAACCTATTCTTCTACTCTTTCAAAAGTCAAAATTTTAAAACTAATGAATTCATTAAAAAAAATACCACTTTTGGGATTTTATATTCATTTTAAAAAACACGTTAATTGTTTGAATATTTTAAAATATCATGGGACCTTGAGTAAAAAATCAATTATCCTAAAAAATCATATAAAATCCATTTCGATTTCAATACATTTACAACTGGTTTAAAACCAAAACACTTTTCAAGATTTTATAATGTGATTAACCACTTAAAAATATTTCATGAGAATAACATTTTTTACAAAAAATATCTAAGTCATTATTTAAAAAAAAAATATTTTTCGCGTGAAATTTGTTTTTCACACATGAAAATACAATTTCACATAACACATGAAATTACATAAAAATTTGAATAATAAAATCCTCAACCAAAATCTAATCCCACAATGTCAACATATCGCAAGACACCCCATGAATCTTTTCCAACTTTATTAACACGCTAGAAAATATAGGCATCGTGGGGTCTAAATAGTGGAACCAAATTGGATGTGGAACCATTCTCATATTTCCCAAACTTTTTATGACTGTGTTCTAATCATGAATTGGTCCCTAGAATGGGTTTAGAATCAAGTTTATGATTGATGCATTGTTTTTCAGGACCTGCAATCCAACATCAAACACTGATTCCCTCTCCCATATCCATTCCGAAACATAAAATACAATGCAGAAGGAAAATAATCTGATGTTTAGGTGGATCAAAACCACTAACACCAATAATAAAAACAAAATCCCAAATTCAAAATTAAAATCCCACTTACCATGGAAATTTGTTGTTTGATGTAGGAAGGAGCTAGCTAGACTCTCCCTACATCCACCTCCAAAGTTCTAATAAAAAATTATAACTTGATTCTATCATGAAATAAAAACAATGATCTCAAGAAACCAAGGGTCCCATAACAGAACCTAGGCTCTAATAAAATTTTTAATTAACTATCTAGGGATACCATCTGAACTGACACCCAACATGATATGTTACTATCCCAAAGTGAAATCTCAATCCCCACAAGCAGGAAACTAGTGATCAAGAATTAATAACACATTTGTGAATGATTTATTACTTAAATATGACTTAAATAACAGCATATTTTATTCTTAAAAACCCAACATGACTTGTCTATAAGTTATATTCCCATTTTAAAATCAGATATACAAAAATAAAAGATAGATAAAAAAGTTTTTAACCCTTTAAATTAAAAGAAATATATCCACACACATTCTACAGTCTCCCACATATAGACATCTCTAAGTCCCACTCGGACCACAACAGGTATATCCACTAAAATCTATAATTGAATGTGTTAAAGGCATACTTTGCGGGTGCAACAAAGAAAATTAAATTAATAAGGAAACATAACTGACCTCTAAAGCCCCAAATCAACCAATGCTCCAAGGGTAGTCAAAATCTGAACCAATAAGCTAAAACTAAAATACAATATAGGCTTGAGATTCAAAATATTCTATAGTCTACCACTTACCTTTACACATTCCAAACCTTTAATTAAAGATCAAATTTCAAGCTATTTTAAATATATATAGAAAATAGGGTTTTCACATAAACTTTATATAAAACCAAAAATCATACCATATTTTTTTCAAAATTACCCCTTATTTATAGAGATAAAATAAATATGGAATTAAAACCATTTTTCAAACCAGGGTAAAAAAATTTGAAAAAAAAACTAGGCCCATATCACCTAAAACCATGATTTTAATCCAATCCATAAATAAAGGTTTTTCTTTAAAACTATTTTCAGACCAACATAATATGATATTTAAAATTCATCCCGAAACATTCCATTTCCTCCTATTTTAACAAATTATTAATAGAATAATTTTTCAAAAACACCACTTCTATTTTTAACAATCCATACTTTTCAAAGAATTTAAAAAACATAATTTGAAAAAAAAAACCCTAGATATAAAAGTATAACATGTCAAAATAGGCACACACACACATCATAATAATGTCAAAATGGATAAAAAGAACTTGGACTCAATAAAAAATCAGCATGAAGGGGATAAAGTCATAAGAAAAATGAAATCCCACATGTCCTCCTACAATATGATCTAACATCATGGGAACCACCCCAAGGCTCTATTAATATAAACCTTAAATGGTGCTAAGGAAGTTGTACCGACACTACTAAACCTATCCATATCCCTAGAAGACCCATTAGACAATCCATAAATAAACACCCCAAGTGATCAATTACCCCCATTTTCTATAAAGAGTTTTCTATCCCATACGACCCCTACCCCTCTCAGTCTAACCAATGAGGTGCATTCGGTAAACATTCACAAGATAGCCTACTAATACAAACTAGGTATTTATATCATAAATGTCACCTTGTTTCCGACGCTTTCGCCGGGGCGTGTGCATCTGTCTGTGGAGGATGTGCAGCTATTGCCCCGCATTCCTGCTTTCCAAAGGCGGGCGGCATTCGCTCCTTATTCAGGGACGTCTTCTCCTTGATCGAAATGGGATGATGGGATGTCGATTCTTTCTTCTGTGGATTCCTCCTCAGAACTCATCACCTAGTCCGGGTCTCCCTCATAGATTTAATACGTTGTTCGTGAAACTCTTCCCAGTGCCATGTTTCCATGGACGCCGGTTAATTACACTGCTTCTGTCGGGGCATTCCAAAGGGTCCGGTTAGGGCAGTAACCTTTAGTCGGGGGAGTAGTCACGTTGAGGCATCAGTAGCGTGTCTGGATGCTGGGGACCTGGCATGTCTGTCTATTATCCCTGGTCACAGGGCTTCTCGAGGGCGTGGAAGCCCGAGGAATCCCACATCGAGCGCAGGGAATTATATGCCATAGACACATATCTGAGGTTTTCCTCAGCTTCCCGGGTTTAACACAGGGTACGCCGTGAGTTTAACGTCCATCGGAGATGGATCATCCCGATCAGAGCATTAGCTAGAATAGATCGGATTGAGGGATTTCCCTTGAAGGTGTGCCGATACCGGGACCAGCCCATGGGTGGCTGTAAAGAGGAGCGTACCGGCATGGTCTCACCAGGATATGATGTTCCGGGCAAGAATCAGGGTGGATGATGGATGAACGAATGAAGTCGAGGGGGGAATGGCAAGGAACCGTTGCAAGGGCGATGGTGAAGTTGGGCTTGACCCGTGAAGAGGCTTCCTACGTATCCTCGTGGCAGGGAATCAAAGTTCACGTAGTTCGGGATGGTGGAATTCGTTAGCAAACCAACGTAAAGGTGGACCTTGGTCCAAAGAGAGATGGGCTTGAACCTCAGGAAGGTTTCCTACGTACGAAGCCTTGACATGGATCAAAGTCCTCGTAGTTTGAAGGATTGATGGAATACAGTTTAACGTCATGCAGGACGGTAGTGAACCCTGACATGAATAAATGACGGGCGATGGGCTTGAACCTCGTGGAGGCTTCCTACATAGCATGCCTTGGCATGGATCAAAGTCCTAGTAGTTCGGGATGGAAGTGGGTGTCGGAGAACCGACGTAAATGGGGGACCTTGGTCTGATGGGAGATGGTCTTGAACCTCTGGGAGGCTTCCTACGTACCATGCCTTGACATGGATCAAAGTACCCGTAGTTCGGGATGGTCACAATGGCTTGCCGTCGGACTGTAATGCAGTTTAACATCATGCTGGATGAAGGTAGAACTCGACGTGAATTGGATGATGGGTGGGCTTGAACCTCGTGGAGACTTCCTACGTACCATGCCTTGACATGGATCAAAGACCTCGTAGTTCAAAGGGTTTCATCGGTGAACCGACGTGAATGTGAACCCGGGGGGTCCACTTGTGGTGGGCTTGAACCTCATGAAGGCTTCCTACGTACCATGCCTTGACATGGATCAAATTCCTCGTAGTTCGGGAAAGAAAGAGTGCTTGGCACACTGACAAGGAGACGGTTTGGGCCAATGATTGTTGGGATTGAACCTCAGGGAGGCTTCCTACGTACCATGCCTTAACATTGATCAAAGTCCTCGTAGTTTGGGTGGGGACAACGGCTTTCCATCGAACTGGGATGCAGTTTAACGTCATGCTGGACGAAGGTGGAACTCAACATGAATTGTATGATGGGTGGGCTTGAACCTCATGGAGGCTTCCTACGTACCATGCCTTGACATGGATCAAAGACCGTGTAGTTCAAACGGGTGTGCAGTTTAATGTCATGCGGGACAAGGGCATACAGTTTAACGTCATGCTGGACGAAGGAGTGCAGTTTAACGTCATGTTGGACGAAGTATTGTCATAGCCAATTCCGGATCTAAGCCCACGTGAGTCATGCTCGGTGTGAGAAACAAGAGACAGCAAGGACCTGACGATCACGCCGCGAAGGGTGCATCCTTGAGAAGTGAAGAGGGGCTTACACTTTAGGCGGCCCATGGTACTGGGACTTACTCCAGGATGGAGGCCCGAAGCGCGACAGAGCGCAGTGAAAGAGGGATTTGGGACCAATGGTGGGGGGTTCCTCGTTCCATATCATGCCCTCCACTGACCTTGGTAGTGGGGAAGTACGGAGATGCAGGGGTGCAGCCATCCGTTGGGGAACTAGGGTCGCCCTTCTCCTGAGAACATACTCCACTCCAGTAAGGAGGATATCATCCCTTGTGGATGGATGATTCCACTCTCGTGGAGATGAGTGGCATAAAAAATGTTCGAGCTGGGGGGACCCTTCGTGAGAGGCACGAGGTCGGGTCACAGTTTAATGTCATGTGTTGAGGACGTGGTGCTTGGAAGTTTAACGTCCTGCAGCTCGGACGAGGTGGGTTCACTCCTCACCCCTAGGACTTCCATAACCGATACCCTCTGGTCCGTGGGGGAGGGAAGGTACTGGCAAGGCCATGGTCAAGGGGGGTTGTGGAGCGAACCATCGAGGGGACCACGTTAGCGTGGCTATGCGAAGGAGCAATAGCCGTTAGGGTGCCTATGCGATGAAGCATTAGGCGAAGCAACGCTACAAGTGCTATTGTCCGTGGGACTTTGAAATCACATCATGCATACTTGGATGGTCGCACGGGAAGCATAATTTCCAATAAAAGGAGTGTTCTTCACGAAGCGGAGTGCCTTGACCTTATCATGGGGAATAGGTGTGAGTGGAGGGTGCTTCACAAAGTGGAACAGTATTCACGGAGCACTGCCTCGCGAAGAAGAGGTGCCTCGCGAAGAAAGGTTCTACGAAGCAGTGTGCTTCGCGATGTGTAGCGATCCTGCCTTAGCATAGGGATCACTAGTACAGGTTGGGTGTTTCGCGAAGCATAAACACTCTGCGGCTACCCGGGTTCCCTTGGGAATCCCCTTCCTTCACGAATGCCCTTGAGCTTCGCGAAGGGCATCCCTCTCGGAAGAGGGGTTCAAAATGAGACAAAGCATAGGCGTCACGCGAAGTAGAAGTACCTCACGGAGCTCATGATTCCCGGGGGCAAAGGGTGCTTCGCGATTCGGGAGAGGAGAAGCCGAAAGGTCATATCATCCGTCCCCTGGACTCAGGGGGAGTCCAGTATTTATATGGAAGGGGCGCCGTGAAGCAGAACTTGCGCGCCACCTCAGGTGCTTCGCGGCGCGCTCGCGAACGTCAAACTCGGTCGCGGAGGGTTACCACCTCCCGAGCTTTGCGACGGGCTCGCGAACTGCATATGCGTTCATGGAGAGTTACCGCCTCCGGAGCTTCGCGGCGGGCACGCGAACGTCAAACCCCTTCGCGGAGAGTTACCGCCTCCCGAGCTTCGCGGCGGGCTCGCGAACGTCAAAAGCATTCGTGGAGAGTTACCACCTCTGGAGCTTCACGAGACCATGATGCTTGGGGTACTTTGCGGCGGGCTCGCGAACGTCAAACGCGTTTGCGGAGAGTTACCGCCTCCGGAGCTTCGCGGCGGGTGCACGAACGTCAAACCCATTCGCAGAGAGTTACCGCCTCCGGAGCTTCTCGAGACCATGATGCTCGGGGTGCTTTGCGGCGGTGCTTCGCGAGGTAGCGTGCCGGCCTTATTTTCCGTCCCTTCCTTCTGTGCAATATTTTGGCGCTAACAAATGCCCCCCCTCATACTTGGAGCCGTGGAGGGTGAAGGGTCGATGTTTGAGGGAAAATCGCCAAAATATTCAGCGGTTCGCGATGCGACTTCGCGAAGAGGGCCCGTGGTGCGGCCCGGGGCCACAGATCCAGATGCACCGCGATGCTCCGCGCGGGTAAGGCATGCCGCGTTGCTCCGGGGTGGCCGCCTATAAATAGGGGGTTGACCTCTTTTGTCTTCATGAGATTTCATTGTATTTTTGTGCTCTCGATTTCGCGAAGCCCCGCGTACTCCACGACTGCTCTTCGTGAATCGAGCTTCGTGGAGAACCGCAAGTCTCCGACTCCGTGACTCTACCAAGCAAACTTCTGCTTGCCGACCTAGGTCCGACTCTGTGGTTTGGCCACGTGACCGACCTTCACGATCCGGCTTCGTGATCCATCTTCATGATCCATTCTGAAATTTTTTTTTTCTGAGGGCCGGAATTGAAATGGCCCATCAAGAAGCTGTATTGGGGGTGCATGCAGATGTCGCCCGTCGAGATGAGATGGCCAACTATCCAGGCCTTGGGGAGATGGTCCGAAGCCATTCGGACCACGCTTCTTTGACAGATCTGCTATCGGAGGGTCAGAATAATTATCCGTAATCTAAGAAGCTGCCATTGTACAGCTTCGGGGTGAGGGATAAAGTCTTCATCCCTGAGGCGAGTAGGGACGAACCGACTTGCTGGTTCAGGAGTACACCATGCCAGCACCAATGGTTCAGGGCGGCTGACGGTCACGCACGGGAGGACTTCACACCTGTCACCGCTGATTGTCTCTACAACCATGTAAACGATATTGATGGGAAGCCATTGCAACCGGATATGTCCCCTCCTCTCTACCGTACCATGCTGAAGGCGGCTTTGCAGGATTCGAATAAGGGATGGTATGATGAGTGGGACCTGCGCCAGGGTGGCAACTTTACTGATGACTGGGCCTGGGCCTACTGGGTAGGCACCTCATGCGAGGAGTTTGGGGCCGATCTGAGGAGAGTGGGGTTATATGAGGCGGCATGGGCCTCCCAATTCCACATTTACCAACCAAAGCAACTGATGCCGGAATTGCTGAGCAGATGGTCGTCCAGGACCAATACCTTTCACCTGCATCACGGGGAGGTGGGCATCATCCTGTGGGATGTCCACTAGATTTCTGGGGTTCCAATCTTGGGGGCCATGTATGATGAGTTCCTCCCCATCATGAGTGCATGGGAGGATACAGAGCAAATGTCATGACTGGAGTCAGTGCTGATGGCATTAACCCTTGGAGAGGACAAGGAATCAGTGAGGGATATCCACTTTAGGAGATGGTTCAAGTGCTTCCTGAATTTCCCAGAGAATCGAGAGTTCCCTCCGAGGCCTCGAACTTGTCTGAGGGAGGCCCAACGGGGTAAGGGGCACTCGTATTGGCGGGTCTTGGAGTACAGCCAATGGAAGACTTGGGGTTTCAGTGTCAGCACTGAACAACAGCTGATAGTCAGGCTGGCGGCGTTCATCGTGGCTCTCATCTGCGGTTGGATCATACCGGTGAGGGATACAAGCATGGGGGGTGCGGCCCAGCTCATTTATTATGGCGTCCATGTTGGCCATGGGGCAGCAGATCAATCTGGGGATTCCAATGCTCGCCAAACTGTACAGAATGTTGCGGCACATTAGAAAGGGCAAGAAGCTGCCAAGGATATACGGGCCCTTCCACATCCTGTATGGGTGGATCGCAACACACATCAGGGGTATCTATGAGTATCCAAACCCTATTTTGCCGCCGGGATCGAACTTCCACCCCTCCATCCTGAACGTGTTCGGGAGCTTCCTGTTCAAACTAGCCATGCCGATGGTGTTGAATCAGGTGTGGAGGGCGGATGAGTTTAATTTCTACCCCTTCCCATTGCCGACGGGGATACTTACTGACGACGGGTGGGGAACGGAAGAACATCAGGATTACCTCCTGGCCTTTCGAGGTGGAGTTTTGGTGGCACGAGTAGATCGTGAGCCACTCTGCGAACCGTACACCCCACATCCGTTTGCGAGGCAGTTCTGGTGCCTCCAGTGGCTGACCCCGCAGGTCTACTGGGAGGTGCGTCATGAGGAGCACCCGTGTGTGATGAGGCAGTTGTGGCTCATGTTCACACGGTAATATGGGAAGATGCAAATTGCATTGCCTCCATACACCGCCACTTTCGGATTGGTGAGGGAGTATGCCATTAGTTGAGAGGCTGCTTACCCAGGGGAAATGCTGAAGAAACTGACTATTTTGGTCGGTGATGGTGGGCCTCTTCTATCTCGAGGTCGGGGTCGGAGGGCAGCTAGGGCCTCTCGCGGTGGCGGGGCTGCCATGTCGGCGAGACCCGCACCGGCCGAGGGTGTGGCAGCAGCGACGGACCCGGTGATTCCGGAAGAGTAGGGTCATCCGGAGGGGCAGCCACCGAGGGGATTTCGTAGGATATCCACTCAGGATCTGGGGAAGCGCCTGCATCATATCGACATGGCAGGGGATGTTGTCTTCCCGGAAGCCTGGGACATTTGGAATGTCAACCGGAAATTCCTCAGCCCACCTGAGATATGGTCCCACCTGAATCACCTCGGGATGGAATTACCGGGCATAGGCCCAGTTCGGGCTGGATTCATGGTGTCTCCGATGGAGGTAGAGCAATACCTGGATGAGCTGGAGGATTACGTCCACTCCAGTGGTGTCCCTCACCCTATGACAGACCGGGTGAGTGTACTGCTGAATCGAATGGTCCCCCCACAGTTATCAGCCGCCGATATGAGGGAGCGCTTCCCCTGTTGGAATAATCAGAGGAATCCTCTCGGGAGGATGAGGCTGGAGGAGGGAGCCCGTTGGAGGAGGGCGAGGTCGGAGATCAAGGCTCAGATTCCGACGATTTCGCAGAGGCTCTCGAGGTAGCATTCCGAACTTCTTTCCTTCCGATCCGTTCTCGGGCCACTATGGACTTCTCACCGATTTTTGAGCCATGCGGGAGGAACTTTTTCACATGACTCGTTCTCTCCCCTCGGTGGGTGATGATGTAGGACCTTCAAAACCCGCGTCTATGGCTGCGTCCAGTTCCGTGTCTGGTGGGACCAGAGCACCCAAGGTGGCTCCTCCGAAATCTCCAGACCTTCCAACAGTATACGGAGGGCCTCGCCTCGGGGTCCCGTCAGTACCGGCTCAAGATCAGCACCAAGAGGTCGATCTCTGTAATTTTCCTCTACCGGTTTCCTTGTCGTCACATGTAGACTATTCCAACTAACGTTTATGTCCCTCTCTGTTGTACAGTTCTCCGACTGGCGTGGGTTGCTGCGGCAAGGCTAGTCGGGATGTCTGGTGGCATCCCACCTAGGGGCATGCCAGTGATGGTGGAGATAGTCCCCCCATCTCATCAAGATGCAACACACATCATCACTGGTGGGACCACCAGCAGGGTCGTGCCCGAAGTCATCGAGGTGGACTTCGATGAAGAGGATCAACTGGTCGGTCCCAGTCCTGTCACGCCTGCTTCAGCGCCAGATGCCATACTAGATTCCACACCAGATGTAGATCCTGCCGAGGATTTCTTGCAGGCGTATCCCGTGTACGAACCTTCCAATCGCGCAGACTGGGACGAAACGGCCTCCGATGAGGAAGATAGCAGCGTAGTCTGCCGCCGGTCGTGGAAGATAATCATGCGCTTCATCAAGGACACCCCCAAGCGCAATGGCTGGCCGAGATGGACAGACTCCGCTCGTGGTTGCACGAACTGTGCGCTGGGGGAGTGGATGCCCAACGTCCTTATGCACTCATCTGAGATCTTATGGCTGAGAAGATCCGGGAGCATGATCGTGGGCTCAGCGTGGGCTGGCAGAGGAGGAAGGTGACCAAAATCAAGAAGCACCAGGAGGCTGAAGGCGAGGTTCAACATATGCAGACCCCAGAAAATGAGCTTTCAACCTCTCTTAATGCACAATCTGAGCTGATCTCACGGTTGAAGGCCCAGCTGGCAGAGGCAGAAGAGCATATGAGGTAGGCCTCTGGAAATATGGATGTCGTTCAAGCTGGCGTAGAGAGGGCCAAATCCAAGGCTGACGAACTGTGCCCCACCGCTGCTAAGGAGGAGCGGGAGCTAATTCAGCATCAGCAAACCTTGGATGCCACAAGCCAACGGGTGGCGGAGCTGCAATGTTCTTTTGACGGGGTCAACCCGTCCATGGGGGGAGTCGACCCCCGGGTATTGTAACAAACCAAAAACCTTTCATTGGTACTTTCATGCTTCATTTTTTTTCTTTCTTTGTTTTGAATGCCGTAGCGCGCACGATTTCAATTGTTTTAATCGCCTTGTTACATCCCTACAATGTTCGCGGGATGTTCGACGATAATTCCCCAAGCCCACGTGGGTCGAGCCCGATGTGAGAAACAGGGGATAGTTGCCTTCTCGTCCCACCTAACATAGGAGTGGAGACCATGCTCCAGGCATCCAGGATTCAGATTACCAGTCCGGATTTCCGAAAGATGGGAGAGGCTTGACCGGAGAAGGAACTTTTCTGAACAGCCGAATTATTGTTTCTTCAGTGTGCTCTTATGCACGAATGGTGCAACGCCAGGGGCGCTGAAATTGGTCTAAACAGATGGAAATGGGAAGTGTGAATTATGATTCCCAAGATTCGAAGCACTGTGAGGATGGAGTGACAATAAAGGACAGCCGTTAACCATGGTGGAGAAGCGGTATCCTTACTGCGTTAGCCTGTAATGGGGATAAAAATGAGGATCGACCGTTGACCACATTCGAAACATGGGACCATGTCAAAAATATTGTCAGTCAATGTTTCAGGACATTGACCCAGGACAGTTGGCGAACCATAGGTCAAACATCCATACTATTAGGGGGTCCTTCCAAACATGACCAGTCTTCCGGAACGTTGGCCCAGGATGGTAGGTGAGACGATGCGGCATGAGACCAGGCCGTTAGGGGGTCCTGTGAGACATGAAAGGGGACGAGGGTCTGAATAAGGGGCACGCAAAGCGTGGAATATGGAGTGATGGTTTGTTCGAATAGAATCCAGCACTTAGGTAGTTACACCACCATGCTGGGAGTACACCATATGGGTGCATTGGTTTGATCATGGATCATTCCTTCTTTCAGACAGGGCCTCTCTGGCGAGGGGATTTACCGCTTCCCAATGTAATCTTGGGGAATTATAAAATTGTTCAGGGCAGCGTCATAGTTACACGGTCCCCTATGAGGGGTCCGACCAGGGGGCTGAACAAGATTTTACGATTCCTGGGGCTGGACCCTAGGTGAAATGCCTGGGTGTCCCTACGTATCCCATAAGTATGGGAATCAAGTCATACGTAGTTCTGGAAGCACAGTGCAGTCAAAGACTAACACTGGCAGGTGAAATCCTCTCTGATAGAGGCTCTGGTGCATCCCATGATTAACATGGGGCATCTTGAGCTTGTTCGGGGTAGAACCGCAGTTAAGTGTCATGCATTGAGGACACATGGACTCATATAGTTTAACGTCATACGATAGGATGTGGAATAAAAGGGAAGATCCTAGGGAGCGTATGGTGTGGTAGATCACACCACGTACCCCCGGAGGAAACTCTTCAGGTCGAGGGACCAAGAGTGAGAATTATGCTGGGCCCGAAGCAAAGTGTTCGGGCATTCCTACGTACCCCATGAGAATGGGAATCAATCCATACATAGTTCTATAAGCGTAGTTTAACGTCATGCGGGACGATGAGAAGCCCGACCGTGTCGGTACAAATCCTGCAAAAACTACTAAGCCCACGTGAGTCATGCTCGGTGTGGGAAACAAGAAGTAGTGGTGGGAATTTCCTGACACATAAAGGGGGCAGGTTAGGGAAAAGGGATGCTCAGTGAATACTGGCCCAATGACACTAACACGATCATTTAGCGCACCTAGATTCGTGAAGAGAAAGAGCCGAGTATGATGGAATTCCACTTGAACATGAGGGAGTGGAAATGTGTGAATCATGGTGCTTGAGATTCAGATCACGATGATGGCGGCGTGACGATGGAGGATGACTGTTGACCGTGGCGGAAAACCAGCATCCATATCGTGTTAGCCTAGAATGGGGGCAAACAAATGAGGGTTGACCGTTGACCATGTTCGAAACACGAGACCATGTCACAAATGTTGTCAGAGATCCTTAGGGACGTTGGCCCAAAACGATTGGAGGGCCCTTAGGTCCAACATTCATTGAGATCCCTTAAGCCTAGTATCCATGTCGTCCGAGGGTCCTTTTGGATGTGGAAGAGGATGAGGATCCAAATAGCGAGCTCACGAATCATGGTCATTGGATGAGGAGGATGTCCCTATGAAAATCCCACACTTCGGTCTCTTTGTCGAAACACATCTGAATACGACAACAAGACGTATTAGATAGAGGGATCGGATTACTTTCCCATAGGGAGATCTTAAATTAGGATCGTAGAATTCGGACCATAGATGGGAGGAGACATAAGAGGCACATGGTGGAGTAACTCAAACGCCTGGCGTGAATGAGAATAGGGGGTGTGTACGGTGCAGTGAACAACCTGACGTGAATGAGGACGTAATCCCATATCACATCTCTTGACCCCCTTGGGATAGGTTTTAGGTCAAGGGACCAAAAGAGAAAGTTAGGCTGGGCCCACGGGGAAGTGCCCGGGCGCTCCTACGTATCTCATAAGGATGAGAATCAAGCCACATGTAGTTGTTGATGGACCTTAGACCATAAATGGGTAAAGGGAGGAGGGGACACATGGCAACAAAACCCGACGTAAAGGAGGACCTAATCCCTACTTACCATGCGTTCTCTGGGGAAATGCTCGAGTCGAGGGACCGAACACAAAGGTTAGGCTGGGCCCGCGGGGAAGTTCCCGGACGCTCCTACGTATCTCATGAGGATGAGAATCAAGCCACATGTATTTCTTAAGGGTGGCATGGTAAGATACCAGTGCCAGGGGAAAAGGGGAGTGCGGTCATGGCCTTATCACTAAAAGAAGCAGAATTTGATAAATCATGTTTGTCCTTTAAGGTGAGTGGTTTTTTTTGTGAAGCGACAGGCCTAGAGTAGTAGGTCGTGGTGTCGCCACAAAGATCATGTCGTGATAGGCATTGAACAATGGCAGGGCACGTGACTGATACCCAATGTGATGTCCTCTACAACGAGGTCACCACAATGTAGTGCCGTTTTTCGTCGTGCGGCTAGGATGATAATGTCACAGTTTAGGGTCATATGATAGGACCAAGCATTCATTTTATCGTCATGCAGCGCAGACGTAGCAGAGACGATGCTAGCTGGGGAACGTGCGTAGTTTTATAAAACAAAATTGATGGAGACATGATCCCACATCACATTGTATGCCAATCGGAAAGGGAGACCTTAGGCTGAGGGGCCTATATAGAGGTAAGAGGTAAAACAGGGGGAGAGACTGGATCCCTAAATGGGTTGTACCCGAAGACAGGGTGTCCGGGCGATCCTACGTATCCCATGAGAATGGGAATAAAGCTGAACGTAGTTCCGGGTGGATCTTAGTTTATTGTCATAGATCTCGGACCATGAATGGTAACAACTTCCCAAGTTAGCGCAAACGTCAACCCGATCCCTAAGCCCACATGAGTTAAACTCGGTGTGGGAAACAAGGGGGGAAGATCCTTATCGCGATACTTGGGGCGTCCATCAGTGGGGAGTTGGTAGAGAGCCCCGAAGGACACCTTTGATGCGGCTTGTTTCCCCAATTCACAGACGTGCACAGAGGAAAAGTACCAAGAGTTCTGAGACTCTACTTGGATACAATGAAGTGATGAAGGGTGTGAATTGTGTACCCGACATTTTGGGCTTAATGGTTTGGCATGGCGATAGAGGAAGACTATTAACCATGGCGGAAATGTAGTGTCCATATCACGTTAGCCTGAGGTGGGAACAAAAAACGAGCATCGACCGCTGACCATATTCACAATGCGAGATTTTATCGATTTGTTGTCTGAAACCCTCAGGGGCGTTGGCCCGTAACGGTAGGAGAGCCCTTGGGCGTAGTATCCAGGCCGTTCTTGGGGGTCCCTCCGGGTGTGAAAGATGATGGAAGCCCTGATGCAGGGATACACAAAGCCTGGAGAGCGGGTGCAGACGTGTCCGGGTAAAGCTTGGAACTCCAGGTAATAAACCAGAGTACTCTTAGGCACATTGGTGAACTGCCGAAAAGGGATCAACAAAACAGCTCAGGAGGGAGAGGTACATGGCGTGGTCATTACGAGACCGACGTGAATGAGAAAATAACCTCATGTCACACCATACACTCCTATAATAGAGGACCTGGGCCAGGGACCGAAAAGGATAAGGGGGCTAATGGTTAGCCATTGGTCAGGAAGGCCTGACGGGTCTGCAGTTTAACGTCTTACATGAGGACGGGGGTCAGGGTCCCGAGGAGGCCAAGAGGCCTAAGGCTGGGCATCATAAGGGAAGGCGTACGACATGGTACATGATCCCGACGTGAATGAGGATGTAGTCCCACACCACACCGTGGCCCTGGGTAAGAGGTTAGGCAGAGGGGTCCGAGAAGGCCAAGGGGCCTGATGGTTAGGCATTGGTCAGGGAGGCCTGACCTGCTTGCAGTTTAACATCTTGCAGTGATGACGAGGGCCGGGGACCCGAGGAGGCCAAGGTGCCTGAGGCTGGGCCTCACAAGGGAAGGTGTATGGCATGGTACATGACCCCGACGTGAATGAGGACATAGTCCCACACCACATCGTACACCCCTTATAGGGGAATCAGAGCCATGGGCCCAACCGCTAGCACCACCCAGGGGGAAGTTTGTCACTTCGGGATGGGATAGAACGAATCACTGCACTCGATGTTTGGGACATCTCGGGGTGGACCCGAAGATCCAGGACACTGTTGACCATGTTCGAAACACAACATTCCTATGGTGACCTGATATGGGAGCAATAAATGAGCGTCGACCATTGACCAAATTCGCAACGCGGGACTTCTATCGGCTTGTTGCTTGAAAAACCCTCGGGGGCGTTTTCCCGTATCGGTAGGAGAGCCCTTGGGCGTAGTATCCAGGCCATTCTTGGGGGTCCCTCTGGGTGTGAAGAATGATAGAATCCCAGTCAAGGAGTGGGTGAAGCATAGCTATATCCATCCACGAAAGAGGCAGACATTTCCAGGGGGATGTGCAGCCGGGTCAAGGCTTGCTCGATGTGAGTTGGGGAAAAAGTGTGCACCCTGCCATATGTCTTGACCCGAGGGGAAGATTTTGGCTTTTGGGCTGGGCCAACGGACGAAATTCCTGGGCGTTCCAACATACCCCATTAGTATGGGAATCAAGCCATACGTAGTTCTTGAAGGCCATGCAGTTTAGTGTCGTGCGGTGAGGACGTGGAATGATAGAAGAACGGGAGTGGGCACATGGTGCAACCCTTACAATCCTTGTATGAGTAGAGTTGCATGAGCGGGGATAAGAAATCCTACTACTCACTACACAAAGATCTTCCATGGAAACTATTCCCAGGGGGATAGTGGAAGAGAAAAGCTTGGGGCTGGGCTCAAGACGAGGCGTACGAGCGTTCCTACGTATCCTATTAAGATGAGAATAAAGCCATACGTAGTTCTTGAGATGCAGTTTAACGTCATGCGGGGTGAGGATGCATCTCATTTGGGGATATGTAAGGTACGGAAAGTAATCCGACGTGAATGAGGATGTAATCCTACACCAAACCATACAATCCCACAAGAGGGTAAGTCAGGGATAACCAAGGGGCCTGAGGCCAGACCGCGGTCAGGGAGACCTGACCAGCTTGAGGTTTAACGTCTCGTGGTGAAGACGGGGGTCGTGGGCCCGAAGAGGCCAAGGGGCCTGAGGCTGGGCGTCGGTCAAGAAGGTCTGACTGGCTTGCAGTTTAACGTCTTATAGTAAGGATGGGGGGAGATCTTAGTTTAAGGTCATAGAGCTCGGACCATTTTGCAGTTTATCGTCTTGCAGGACGGAGATTCAGTTTAAGGTCATGCAGGACCTTACAGTTTAAGGTCGTGTTGGACCATAACATGCAGTTTAAGGTCATGCGGGACCCTGCCATGCAGTTTAAGGTCATTCTGGACCAAGATGTAGTTTAAGGTCGTGCAGGACCCTTTTTCCCTAGGCAAAGTATCGCTTGAGGAACTTGGCGTTGGTGGGAGGAGTTATACGCTCTCTATCCGTGGTCACCAAGGAGTATGCTCCATTGGGGTAAACCTTATGGATGATATAAGGCCCTTCCCATTTCCATTATAACTTGGGCGGTTTCCTACAGGGAATCATTGGTGCTTGAAGGGCCAGCACCAGGTCACCCTGTAGAAAAGAGCGCAGATGAACCTTCTTGTTGAAAGCCCTCAATATCTTATCCTGATGCCTCTCCAGATTGTGCAGGGCATGAAGCCGGTTCTCGTCCAGTGCTTCTAATTCAGCTAGACCGATTTCGGTAACCTCATCTGATGTCTGGTGATTATAGACTGCAGTGCGTAATGATGGCAGCTGGGTCTCAATGGGTAGGACGACCTCAGCTCCATACACCAGGGAATATGGGGTCACCTGCGTAGAGTTACGAGTCATCATCCGATAAGCCCATAGGGCATTGGGGAGCTTGTCTGGACAACTTTTCTTGTTCTGGCCAACCATCTTCTGCAGAATTTTAGAGAGGGTTTTGTTGAACGCCTCGATCTGTCCGTTTGCCTGCGCGTGGTAGCATGAGGCATGGTTTGAATGGATGTCGTACTTGGCGTGCAATTTCTTCTGTTCAGCCTCTTGGAAGTTGTTGCCGTTATCGGTGAGGAAGGAGTGAGGGACCCCAAACTGGTGGATAATATTGGAGCTCACAAATTCAACGATGGAACGGGCCTTGACCTCTTTGAGTGGAACTGCCTCTGCCCACTTGGAGAAGAAATCTGTAGAATTCAGGATGAACGTACACTGGCGGGCTGTTGCCGGTGGATACGGTCCCACTACATCAATTTCCCATACTGAAAATGGCCAAGAGTACTTGGTGGGGTGGAGGGGATCCGGCGGCCGGTGCAGGAAGTTGGCGTGAACTTGGCACGTGTGGCATCTCTTGGCATACCCAATACAATCGTGGATCATAGAGGGCCATAAGAACCCCAACCTCCAGATTTGATGAGACAGCTTCGGCCCAGCTTGATGGGAGCCACAGGAACCGGCGTGAACCTCTTGTATAACTTGAGGAATCTCTACTCCTTGAATGAAACGGAGGAGGAATCCATCGAAGCTCTGCTTATAAAGGATCTGTTCAAGACTAGGGCTGCTCTGGAGGGTATATTGCAGCGCGCGACGTCAGACTCACTCGCGCTCGGCCCGGTCATCCGGGAGGTGACCATTTTGGAGATACTCAACAAAAGGTGCCCTCTAGTCGGGAGTGGCTTCAAACACTATGTCTGACGAACCCGGGACCTCTGACGTAGAGGGTTCGGCGGTGACATGACTTACCCGCAGGCCATCATTGTCCTCTTGGGTGACGGGGGAATGACTCTCCGGTGTGCCACATGTATGATGAAATCATCTTGATCGGGTTCTGCGAGTGACGCGGCTAAACCAGCCAAGGCATCTTCTTGACCGTTCTGTGACGGTGGGACATGGGTAACCTCTGGTCGAGAAGAGAACTGGGCCATTAGGAGGAGGGTGTACTCCAGCAATGGTATAAGATCCGGCTTCCTGACGACGTAGTCTCTATTAACCTGTTTGATTACTAGCTCGGAATCTCCTTTCACATGTAGATGGGGCACATGGATCTCAAGGGCCAACTCGAGACCGGTGATGAGAGCCTGGTACTCGGCCTCGTTGTTCGTACAGACTTCTGACAATAGGAACGAGTATGGATGGATGACTTTCGCCGGGGTAATGAAGACAGTACCCAGGACCACTTTGTTGAGCTTAGGATCATTGAGCCTCCTACCGGTGGGGCTCCAGGAGGGGCCGTCAAAATGCATTTTCCAACACGGTACGACATGATCAACTGAGAGGATCATCTCATCAGGAAAATCCAGGTCCAGGGATTGATCCGCAGAGGTTGGATGGGAAGCTAAAAAGTCTGCCAACGCCTGTCCCATAATGGACTCCTGAGGTACAAACCGGATATCAAACTGCTGGAGAATCACCGCCCACCGTGCTAGTCAACCAGTCGGCATGGGGCGGTTCAGGATGTACTTCAGTGGGTCTACCTGGGAGACCAATTGCACCTCCTGGTGCTTCAGGTAATGTCGCAACTTCTACATGGAGAAGACAAGCGCAAGGAAGCTCTTTTCGATAGGGGAGTATCTGACCTCCGTATCGAGAAGCATGTGGCTGAGATAGTAGAGATTGTTCTCACTACCCTCGTTATTCTTCTGGGCGAGCAGTGCACCGAGGGATCTTTCCAGGGTAGTCACGTAAAGGACCAGTGGATTTCCGGAGATGGGTGGCATCAAAACCGGAGGTTGGAGCAGATACTGCTTGATTTCCTCAAATGCGGTCTGACACTCCTCATCCCATTCGTAGGTGGCGCCCTTCTTCATGAGCTAGGAAAAGGGCTTACACTTGTCGGCCAAATTCGCGATGAATCGGCGTATATAGTCTAAGTGTCCTTGGAGGCCTCAAAGTTCTCGAATGTTGCTCAGGGGAGGCATTTGGATGATGGCCTTGATCTTCTCTGGGTCGATCTCAATACCTCGGTATCTAACAACAAAGCCCAGAAACTTCCTAGAGGTGACCCCGAAGGCACACTTCAATGGGTTCATCTTCAGGTGACGGGAACAGAGGAAACTGAACACCTTCTCGAGGTCTTTGAGATGGTCCTGGTGCTGACATTATTTGACCATTAGGTCATCTACGTAGCATTCCACCAGCGTCCCGAGAATCGGCTTGAATATGCGGTGCATGGCCCTCTGATAAGTGGCACCTGCATTTTTCAAACCGAATGGCATAACCTGGTAGCAAAAGGTACCTTGGGGAGCCTTGAAAGAAGTGGACTCCTCGTCTTCGGGGGCCATCCGGATCTTGTTGTACCCGGAATACCCATCCATGAAAGAAAGAGCTTTGAACCCGGCTGTGGCGTCAATCAATAACCCCGTCACCGGGAGTGGGAAGTCATCCTTTGGGCAGTGGCGATTAAGGTCGCGGAAGTCGATGCAGACTCTGATCTTACCATTCTTCTTCCTAACTGGCACAATGTTGGCAAGCCACTTGGGGTATTGGACCTCCTTGATGAAGTTGGCTTTGATAATCTTGTCAACTTCGGCCTCAACCATAGCACCATGAGAAGGGTGCATCTTCCTGGCAGGCTGCTTAAATCCACGATGGTTTTCCGGGAGGCCCAGACGGTGAACGGCTACCTGGGGATCTAGTCCTGGCATCTTGTTGTAACTCCAGGAAAACACATCACGGTATTGTTTGAGGAAGTCTATGTACTGCTGCCGCTCCTCGGGGGACATGGCTGCACTGATCAATGTGGGTTTCGAATCTGCCTCGCTACCAAGGTTCACCTGTACCAATTCATCAACCGTGGTAGAGACGCCTTCCTCAAAGGCGGGGGGAGCATCCTCCAGGTCTTCCTCCCCACCCGTGGGGGGATTTCCCGTGACGGGAGATACTTCTGTGTTATCAAAACCTGAGGGGTAGCTGGTGCGGGCTCAGGCAGCAGTGGTCATCATATCAGGAGACTCACTCGCCATTGAGACCATAACAATGAAGGCAGTCGACCCTATCCCATATGGCCTTCAGCTTAAGGGGCCATGTTTGATGATATCAAAGTAGTGGTGACGTTTCATCCTGAGTCGGTGGATTCCGGCCCAGCGAAAGAGACACGTATGGCGTACTGCCATTGTCATAAGCTTGACATTACGGTACCGTACAGGGTTAGGAGGTTCCAGTATCACCTGAGCCTGGTTGATGTAGGAGTACGATGTGATTTTCCGCCGTCGCTTGGACATGGGAACATGCCTTCCTTGTGTACCCGAAACAATAAAACAATGCCCCGTGTCGGGGGTCGTGGCCTCCAATCGGTGGATCGGGAGGATGTAGGCATCATCCATGCTTGCCCAGGGATCACTTGTGACCAGGGTGGGTTCATCCTCACTTACTAGGATTTGCTTATCCTTAATTTTGTAATAACTCGCATCCAGATAGCGGGCCTCACAAGAGGCGAAAGGAGACGCATCTCCATGGAGCACGCCTACTCGACCGTTGAGTGGGTATTTGAGGCACTAGTGATACGATGAAGGGACCCCTGCATGCAGATGGAGCCATGGCCTACCCATCAACGCGTTGTAGGCGGTGTACTGAGAGACGACCATGAACTCGGTGCTGACAATTAATCCACCGAACTGAGTCTTTAGGCGGATCTTGCCGACTGGGGTTTTCTCAGTCCTATCGTACCCCTAGATTCTGAGGTCAGAGGGAGTTAAATCACCTTCAGACAGACCCAGCTTTCGCAACGTCCGAGTCGGAATTAGGTTAATCCCGGAACCCGTGTCAACGAGGCAGCGGCGGACTTCCACACGATTGAAGTGGCCAGTGATGTATAACGGTTGAATATGCCCCTGTATATGAGGGTCCTCATCTTCACCGGAGAACGATATAATCTCCTGACATTCGGCGTTTTCAATCGTCTCGGTATGGAAGGCTTCTGCAGCTGCTACTTCCATCTCAAACTGGAGGGGGATCCTTAGGGCCTCGGAAGGTGCCTCGCGCATTTCAGATGACAGGCGAAGGGCCTCAAGGATAGAAAGCCTTGCCGGAATTCCAGCCAGGTGCTTCAGGACATCATAATTTCATGCCAAACGCGAACCTCTGCCTACAAGAGGTCGTTCGACAGTTGGAGGCATAGCGGGTCCTGCCGGTTGAACCGGCGATCGGCTAGTACTGGGTGCATCTTGCTGCCTACTGGTTGAAGCCTGGAGAGTAGTCGTCAGACTAGGATTGGACAGAGGAGGCCGGCCTGTAGCCGGGCAAGACTGACTGTGATACGAACGAGGCAGCTCTCCCTGATCTAGTAGCATGAACGGCGGTGGAGGTAGGGCTGAGGGTGTTAGATGGGGTTGTGCGTGCTGAGCTCTGCGTTGAGCCTACTGCCTGGTCTTAGTAGCATGAACGGCTTGGCATAAAGTGCCCGCTGACATACCTCGATGACCAGCATAGTTTTGATTCCGCTGACGTTGACGTCGGCTGGAAACGTTGGGGAGGTTTTCCTGGCGTTCCCCCTCGTCGGGATTCATATAGGGCTTTACCAGCTCCACGGTGTTAACCGAAGCGTACCCCTGACTGTCGCTCGAGGATTCATCCACCACCAGGCGGATTTGGGGAGGAATCCCCATTTCAGGGGGTATAAAGTTGCCAAGATTGCGGGATGACGACGACACCGGCAGAGCGCATTGCTTCTTCTTGCGCCATCGCTGCTTGCGCTTTTGGGAAGAGGTCGACTGTGAAGGCGATGCGGAGGTACCAGCTACTTCTTCTGAAGGCTTTGGCTGCTTCAGGCGTTCTCGGATGATACCATGGGCACGGACGACGGTTTTTCAAGTCATCCAATCATCATATTTCTGGGATCCGCGGCAGGGAACCTGTTGCCACTCGCCTTCGCTGTCGCTACCGATCTCTGATCCTACAAAGACACCTTCCACTTGTGCTGGTGATGGGCTACACCTGACTATGTTGTTTTTGACCTGGTCTTGAATCCAGTCTTTAAACACATAGAATTTCTTGAGGGTGTTCCCCAGAATCCGATGATAAGGATAGTAATTGGTGTGATCGGTGAGATTCACCTCTGTCGGCCTTCTGCACTCGGGCAGGCGCACAATCCCTTACTCTAGAGCACTTCGGAAGTAGCCAGGGACCTGATTTTCGTTGAACGAATAAGTCTGGTGCCTTCTTTCCAGATTGGGGCCCTGGGGGCCTGGCCCTGACGAGGTACCGGAGGGGCATGCCGAGGAGGCGGCGCCTGATTGTCTCGCCTGGGTGGTGGTGGCGCATTGCGCAGGGGAACCTTTCGATTCTGAGGCGGTCGCTGCTGGGTGGGAGCCTGTGCTTGAGGTGGAGGACCTCTGCGGGGTTGCAGGGGTGGTGCCGCTGGCAGTAATTCCAGCTACCTAGGGGCTTCTATTTGGGCCACCGCGGCGGGTTCAGCCCTGGCGGTCCTCCTGGCTGGGATCATAGGGGCAACGAACGTGCCTGACTAGCCTGTTGCAGAGCTTTCTCAAGGTGCTGAGCCTTATCTGAGAAATCTCTGAACCCTCCAGGGTAGTTCTGGGTAATTAGGGAGGGTACCATCTCCATCTTGACGTTCCCCACACACATCGTCAGTAATTTCTCCTAAGTCAGTGCCATATCGAGGGAATACGTAAGTCCCTTCCACCAGGCGATGAAATCTGCGACTCGCTCATCAAGCCTTTGCTTGCACTTGAAGAGGTATGCAATGCTAGTCTTCCGCGTGGTGGAGCTGAACTGGTATAGGAACTTCCAGCAGAGATCCTCCCAACCGGTCACCGATCCGATAGGGAGCTGGCTGTACCAAACGAATGATGGACCTTCCAATGTCTGTACGAAACATCGGAGCTTGGCAGCTTCCTGCTGAGCCGGGGTTCCCACCTTGAGGCCACACCTGGAAGAAAAATGAGCCAAGTGTTGTGGCGGGTCCCCTGTACCGTTTAAGGGTGATAAAGTGGGGTTCCCAAAACTCGGGGGCGTGGGCATATCATCCACCCACGCGGCATACAGCTTGTCGTCCGGTGGGACCGCCACCTGCCGCGTTTCCAACGCTTCGAGGCGGGCTGTGAGTGCCACTATCAGATCATCCGGATGGGGGTCCCTGTCTTGATGGGGATCCCTGATCACAAGTGAATTTCCAGGTTCTTCAACACGGTAAATGGCTTCGGCAGCTCGTGGATCAACTGGCGGAATGACCTGTGGGGCGACTGGGGGAACCCGGACTGGATTCTTCAGATTGCTCCGTCGTTCGGGGGGGGGTGGCGAGACGTATCGCGCCCTCTTGACATAAGTTCCGGCTTCTGCCCTGTCTACGGAAGTAGCATGATCAGGGTTTCCCGGAGGCATCTCACTAGGGGGAAATTGTTCCTGCCCCTGCTGCCTCGGCCTGGGATTACCATAGTCGGGTTGCCGCTCCGCAGTGCGCTCAGCCAAGAGTTCGTCAACCAATCTCTTCTGCTCAGCAAAGCTGCTGGCGTAATGTGGCCTTCCCAGGATCTTCGTCCATTTTCTGCACAGAGGTAGACGGGTTGGAGTGCTTGACAGTTCCGACATGCTCCTTACCCATGCCGGTATTTCGACCGAGTACCAGCGACTCGGTGGGTACGGGGAGGCCTAGCAGGTTCCTCTGCTGACGGGTAACCCTCCCTTATGGGTTCAGCAGTGGAGGTATGCCCTCGAGGGGGTATGTATCCATCAAGGAATTCAAGCTCGTCTTCCTTGTCCACTACGTCATCCATGTGGACTGCGACCCCTCTTGAGGGCATGTCCTCGATGTCGCATAACGAATCGGGCTACCATCGGATAGGGTCGAAGAGGAGAGAGGAATAGTGTCCCCAACCATGGACTTGCACATGGGGGGTATCTTCCCTGACGATTCTGCGGAGTACTTTGAAACTTTAAACACATTTCCGTTGAAGGGCGCTCTGGCGGCCTGGCGACTCAGGGTGCTGGGCCACAAGGAGTGCGGCCAAATCGATCAGGCGGCATTGCTTGCCAATTTCTTCGAAGTGCTCTCGACTTCTGGGGTACACCACCCGCTCGTAACAAAGGCAGAAGTGTGTCGCCCATAGGGTTCGACAAAAGCACCCCACTTCTTCAGGGGTAAGTGACTCTGGTGCACGAAAGTTCAGTGCTGCCGTCGGCCAGAATTTCTCTGAGAAGTGATCTGCTGCGAGAATACTACAAAAGCTCCTGGGTTCAGACTCGGGTTCTGGCCCTGTATTGCCCCACTCTTCAACCGGGGGCGGCTGAGGGACCGGTAGCGGTACCGAGGCGGACCTCTGGGATAGTAAACTCGGCGGCGGAGAATACGGCGAACAAGCTGACTGGCTGCCGAATTTCAGGCCATCCTCTGAAGAGTAAGGTGACCTGGCCACGATGTCATGATACGATGGGCTTATAGCCGCAGCTTCCGGCACAAGAGTCACGGCTACCGGCGACAGGTCATGTCGTCGCTCTACCATCGTTGGCCCCCAAAATAGCTCTCCGTGATCTCTGGTAGAGGTAGAGGTCACTTCTGGTGACAATGGAAGAAATTGCGCGGTCGAGACCTGTGGAATTCCCAAGATTTCTTCCTCCTAGATGTACCTGTGGAGAGAGATGGAAATCTGGTGGACCTCATATTCCAGGAGAATGAGGCTAACGCGCCTAGTTCCTACCCCAGTCTTTGATACGGAGGAGCGGGGAGAAGGTTCCATCACTGAGTCACATTCCTCTTCAGAGTCGGAGAAGCGGGAAGGTTTGATCTCCACCCAGGCCTTCACAGGACTCTTCTTGTGGCGGCGACGACCTGCTCTCCTTCCCTGGGCTGGCTCTTCGGGACACGGTTGACTCTCATCATGTAGCCTTGGGGCGACGCTGGCGCCGTGGCGGAGAGGGCCCCCACTCGAGATAGCCGAAGTGCGAGGGGCACCAGGGAAAATGTCGAAGGGTACATGGGGAGGACCTCCATGGACAGCACCAATGCGGGCGGAGCCTCTGTTGGAACCGGCGGGAGCATGGGGAGGACCTCCATGGTCGATGCGGGCAGAGCAAGGCGGACCTTCACTCCTTGAGTTGTTGGGGCGAGGAGGGCCTTCGCCGGTTGAAGAGAGGACGTAGGGAGGGCCCCCACGTTGGAGAAGGACCGGATGGACGGTGCCTTCAGATCGGCGGTCGGGGGTAGGAGAATGGACTCCATACCCTGTATAGTGGGCGCGGGAAAGGTTTCCGCGCCGAGCGTCACTGCCGCAGGGCAGGTCTTCCTTCGGGATGGGGGTAGCACGAGGCATACCTCCATGACGAGCCTCAGAGCAGGGAAGGCCCTCACTCTGTGGAGTAGTGGTACGGGGAGGGCCTCCGTACGGGGTGACATCCCCGCGGATTAATTTGCGGTGATCACCACTCAGGCCTGCAACCTGGAGAGTCAACCCAGCCTGCCCATGGGGCGGTTGGGGTCTCGATCCTGGTTGGGTGAAGGAGTTCCCCTGCTCAGCGTATGCAGGGGCCCCATGATGCACGTCGGAGGTGGCTCGGGCCACTGTAGCTGTTGACGTCGACACACCTGGGCAAGCGTCCTCAGCCCGGGCCCGGCACTGACGTCGGGTCAGATAAGTTGGCGCAGGTGGTGCAAGGGCATGGTCTGCCTGCTCCTCCTGCGGAGTCAGACGGTGGCGCTGACACGGCTAGACGGGAGCCCTTTCCTGGAGCCCTTGGGTCGGGACCCTGAGCGGGCCGAGCCGGACGGCGCCCGCCTCATCAGCGTAAGGTGAGGAGTCGTCGAGGCGTTCTGGGGACAGGCTCCCGAAATGGTTGAACGTTGGGGTGGGGAGCAGGGGCTCCCTGCATGGCCTGTTAGGGAGGCGTTGACGGCGGGGCCTGGATGCCTCTAGGTCCAGGTGGGCCATATCCCGAGTTGGGATAACCCTTCCTCCTCATACCTACGTACGAGGTTGTTGATCACCCTTCGCTGGATGAACTCTGATGGGGAAAGGGGATGTGGGCGCCCCGTATTCCGCGATGTGGCGGCCGTCGTGGCGGTAGTGGCGCTATGCGGGGTGGCTGTGGCGGTGTTTCCCCTGCCCCTGCGTAGGCGAGCAGGCGGTGATCATGTCTCTATAATAGCAACCTGGTTCCTGAGAAACAAAGGGATCAACTCATCAGCACTGAGAGGAAAAGGATTGACAACCAGTTCCCCAGCATCCTTCTATTCTCCATGTCTGTAAGAAGGATCCACACCAACACACTACAGAACGGAGTGCGCCACGTTCTACTTCCCTGACATCCGGTGAGTTTCACGAAAGGCCCTCTATTTTCCTAGCGGGACAAGGCGCCGGATATCTGGATTTGGTGACACGTCAATCTACTGTTGTCTCAAACGCTACTAATCTCCACATTGAGGAGAAGAAATTCACGTCAGGTTCACCATTTCTGTTTCTGACGCTTTCGCCGGGGCGCGTGCATCCGTCTGTGGGGGACGTGCAGCTGTTGCCCCACATTCCCACTTTCCAAAGGCGGGCGGCATTCGCTCCTTATTCAAGGACGTCTTCTCCTTGATCGAAACGGGATGATGGGATTTCGGTTCTTCCTTCTATGGATTCCTCCTCAGAACTCATCACCTTGTCCAGGTCTCCCTCATAGATTTAATACGTTGTTCGTGAAACTCTTCCCAGTGCCATGTTTCTATGGACGCTGGTTAATTACACTGCTTCTGTCGGGACATTCCAAAGGGTCTGGTCAGGGCAGTAACCTTCAGTCAGGGGAGTAGTCACGTTGAGGCATCAGTAGCGTGTCTGGAGGCTGGGGAACTGGCATGTCTGTCTATTATCCCTGGTCACAGGGCTTCTCGAGGGTGTGGAAGCCCAAGGAATCCCACATCGAGCTCGGGGAATTATATGCCATAGACACATATTTGAGGTTTTCCTCAGCTTCCTGGGTTGAACACAGGGTATGCCGCGAGTTTAACTTCTAGCGGAGACGGATCAGCCCGATCGGAGCATTAGCTAGAATAGATCATATTGAGGGATTTCCCTTGAAGGGGTTCCGATACCAGGACCAGCCCATGGGCGGCTGTAAAGAGGAGTGTACCAGCATGGTCTCACCGGGATATGACGGTCCGGGCAAGAATCAGGGTGGATGATGGATGAACAAATGAAGTGGAGGGGGGGAATGGCAAGGAACCGTTGCATGGGCGACGTTGAAGTTGGGCTTGAGCCTTGAAGAGGCTTCCTACGTATCCCCGTGGCAGGGAATCAAAGTTCATGTAGTTCGGGATGGTGGAATTCGTCAGCGAACCGACGTGAAGGTGGACCTTGGTCCAATGAGAGATGGGCTTGAACCTCGGGAAGGTTTCCTATGTACCATGCCTTGACATGGATCAAATTCCTCTTAGTTCTAAGGATTGATGGAATACAGTTTAACGTCATGCAGGACGGTAGTGAACCCTGATGTGAATAAATGACGGGCAATGGGTTTGAACCTCATGGAGGCTTCCTATGTACCATGCCTTGGCATGGATCAAAGTCCCCATAGTTCGGGGTGGCGATGGGTGTCAGAGAACCGAAGTAAATGAGGGACCTTGGTCCGATGGGAGATGGTCTTGAACCTCTGGGAGTCTTCCTACGTACCATGCCTTGACATGGATCAAAGTCCCCATAGTTCAGGATGGTCACAATGGCTTGCCGTCGGACTGGAATGCAGTTTAACGTCATGCTGGACGAAGGTAGAACTCGACGTGAATTAGATGATGGGTGGGCTTGAACCTCGTGGAGGCTTCCTACGTACCATGCCTTGACATGGATCAAAGACCTCGTAGTTCAAAGGGTTTTATCGGTGAACCGACGTGAATGTGAACCCGGGGGGTCCACTTGTGGTGGGCTTGAACCTCATGAAGGCTTCCTACATACCATGCCTTGACATGGATCAAAGTCCTCGTAGTTCAGGGGAGAAAGAGTGCTTGGAACACCGACAAGGAGATGGTTTTGGCTAATGATTGTTGGGCTTGAACCTCAGGGAGGCTTCCTACGTACCATGCCTTAACATGGATCAAAGTCCTCGTAGTTCGGGTGGGGACAATGGCTTGCCGTCGAACTAGGATGCAGTTTAAAGTCATGCGGGACGAAGGTGGAACTCAACGTGAATTGTATGACGGGTGGGCTTGAACCTCGTGGAGGATTCCTACGTACCATGCCTTGACATGGATCAAAGACCTTGTAGTTCAAATGGGTGTGCAGTTTAATGTCATTCGGGACAAGGGCATACAGTTTAACGTCATACTGGACGAAGGCGTGCAGTTTAGCATCATGCTGGACAAAGTATTGTCATAGCCAATGCTAGCTCTAAGCCCATGTGAGTCATGCTCGGTGTGAGAAACAAGAGACAGCGAGGACCTGACGATCACGCCGCGAAGGGTGCGTCTGTGAGAAGAGAAGAGGGGCTTATGCGTGAGGCGGCCCATGGTGCTGGGACTTACTCTAGGATAGAGGCCCGAAGCGCGACAGAGCGCAGTGAAAGAGGGATTTGGGACCAATGGTGGGGGGTTCCTCGTTCCCTATCACGCCCTCCACTTACCTTGGTAGTGGGGAAGTACGGAGATGCAGGGGTGCAACCATCCATTGGGGAACTAGGGTCGCCCTTCTCTTAAGAACATACGCCACTCTAGTAAGGAGGATATCATCCCTTGTGGATAGATGATTCCACTCCCGTGGAGATGAGTGGCGTAAAAAATGTTCGAGCTGGGGGGACCCTTCGTGAGAGGCACGAGGTCGAGTCACAGTTTAACGTCATGTGTTGAGGACGTGGTTCTTGGCAGTTTAACGTCCTGCAGCTCGGACGAGGTGGGTTCACTCCTCACCCCTAGGACTTCCATAACTGGTACCCTCTGGTCCTTGGGGGAGGGAAGGTACTGGCAAGGCCATGGTCAAGGGGGGTTGTGGAGCGAACCATCGAGGGGTCCATGTTAGCATGGCTATGCGAAGGAGAAATATCTGTTAGCGTGCATATGCGAAGAATAATTAGGCGAAGAAATACTACAAGTGGTATTGTCCGTGGGACTTTGAAATCACATCGTGCATACTTGGAGGGTCGTACGGGAAGCGGAATTGCCAAGCAATGGAGTGTGCTTCGCGAAGCGGAGTACCATGACCTTAGCATGGGGCATAGGTGTGAGTGGAGGGTGCTTCACGAAGTGGAACAGTATTCGCAGAGTACTGCCTCGCGAAGAAGACGTGCCTCGCAAAGCAAGGTGCTACGAAGCAGTGTGCTTCACGATGTGTAGCGATCCTACCTTAGCATAGGGATCACTAGTACAGGTTGGGTGTTTCGCGAAGCATAAATGCTCTGCGGCTGCCCGGGTTCCCTTGGGAATCCCCTTCCTTCGTGAATGCCCTTGAGCTTCGCGAAGGGCATCCCTCTCGGATGAGGGGTTCAAAACGAGACAAAGCATAGGCGTCACGCGAAGTAGAAGTACCTCGCGGAGCTCATGATTCCCGGGGGAAAAGGGTGCTTCGCGATTCGAGAGAGGAGAAGCCGAAAGGTCAGATCGTCCATCCCCTGGACTCAGGGGGAGTCCAGTATTTATAGGGAAGGGGCGCTGTGAAGCAAAACTTGCGCGCCACCTCAGGTGCTTCGCGGCGTGCTCGCGAACGTCAAACTCGGTCACTGAGAGTTACCGCCTCCCGAGCTTCACGGCGGGCTCGTGAATGTCAAATGCGTTCGTGGAGAGTTACCGCCTCCGGAGCTTCGCGGCGGGCGCGCGAACATCAATCCCGTTCGCGGAGAGTTACCGCCTCCCGAGCTTCGCGGCGGCTCGTGAACGTCAAAATCATTCGCCGAGAGTTAACGCCTCCGGAGCTTCGCAAGACCGCGATGCTCGGGGTACTTCGCGGCGGGCTCGCGAACGTCAAACACGTTCGCGGAGAGTTACCGCCTCCGGAGCTTCGTGAGACCGCGATGCTCGGGGTTCTTTACGGCGGTGCTTTGCGAGGCAGCGTGCCGGCCTTATTTTCCGTCCCTTCCTTTCGTGCAATATTTTTGCACCAACACACCTACTATACCTAGTACTATGATGATAATTCAAATGTATGTGGGGAATCAATTATCACATAAAAAAGTATAAATAATTTAATATAAACTCATGTCTCACATATTACACCCTTGTAATAATAAACCTCGTTTTCCATTCATCTAAGTCCATCACAGTAATCAAAAACATTCCAAACTACCCCCAAGGGGTTGTTAGATACAGTGATCAAAACAATAGAATGGGATCAATTCAGGGTCTCACACACTTTGGAGAAACCACTTAATGTTAAAACTGTTCCTTCAGAAGAAAATTCTCATAATTATAGGATATTTTACCCATGTTTATAATCCCTTTGGAAAATAATTTCAAACATTTTTTAAAACCAACCATTTAAAAAAATTGAAAACCAATTATAGAGGAAACAATATTTATAAAAACCATTAAAAAACTATTATAAATTTATTTAATGAATAAAACCACTTTCTTTAATAACCTAAAATGTCCAAAAACACTACCATTTGATTTATTTCATGACTCAATGGGGTAAAACCAATTGGAAACCTCACATTTCTATCCAAATAAATCCTTGAACCCTTTAAAAAACATGTAATTTCATGTGCCACATGAAATTATAATTAAAAACTTTGAGAAATCACTTTAGGATCCTAAAACATATTTATAAATTTCAAATACTATTTTAAATATCATTCAAGAAATATTAAAAGTAGTTGGCATGTGTAGTTAGGAAAAAACAAATTTGTGACAACATTTAAAAATAGGAAAACCACTAACTTTATATAAAAACCAATATAAAACCTTTTTTTCATTTTATAATTTTAATAAACACACATAATACTATTATTTGGGAATTAAAACAAAAATTTAAAGCCTAATAAATTAATTATTCAAAAATTAAGAGTTAATGAATGAGAAAACCTTGCTCAAATTAATGGAATATGGACTAAAACTTTTAATCCGGGTTAATGGGGGCCCAAAATAGAGATCAAACACCCTATACAAAATAAAAACATCAAAATCAGTTTATTTTGAGGCCTTATGGTTTGGACGAGTGTGGAGTAGAGAGGGAATATGGAAACGTCCTGAGTAAAAGGTAAGGAGAGGGAAGTAGAGACCTTTCCTTGATGATTCAACCAATAATCACCCATAAATCTAGTCGAATTTCCAATATAAAGAGAGTCTAGAATAGGGGAGGTCATGTTATTAAGGGGGTATTGACCTCATGTTCAATGATTTCAAGGTATTTGTATGTAAATATCAAAATAATTAAAATCAAACATTAAAAAATTGCAATTTTTGTAAAAATTTAATTCCTAGGAAAGAAGAATGCTTTACAAACACAGTTTACCAAACTGTGCAGTGATAGTGTGGCCCACATTTCCTCTATAAAGTTTTAATCACATAGTTACTCTTGGAACAATGTTTTTTTTAACAATCCATGTTTTAACATTTCTAAATGGTATAATCCAAGGAAATGTCTAATTATATGGTTGTGGTACTGCCGCTCTTAACTATGAACAACCCGTGTGACACCCCAAAACCTTCCAAAAAATTTAAATTCCAAGACAAAAATTGATTTTAACATAAAATAACCCAAAATATTATAATTTAATATAAAATAAATTCCATAGTGACATGGTGGGTATCATATTCATCCTCAACTGATGACACTCAGACAGGAGATCAATGTTAGAGAGGAATTGAGCCCTAGGAAGTCGGTCAAATAATTCATCAATCCATGGAAGAGGGTATTTGTTCTTTATTGTGATTTATTGAGTTCTATATGAGCTATTAATATCCATATGGATCCATATTTCTTATTCACAAAGGTAACAGGTGCTCTCCAGAGAGATACACTCGGTTGAATAATACCTTCCTCTAAAAGGTCTTATTGTTGTTTTTTTAATTCTTATAAATCCACAAATTCTAATCTATATAAGGTCTTAAATATTGGATTATATATAGGTATGAGTTCAATTGATAATTTTATCTCTCTCTCTCTGAGAGAGTTCTAGGTAACTCTACAGGAAATACATCAATGTATTCCTGAACAATGGGTATATATCCTATCTTTTTTCTTTCACTCTCTTCCTCTCATTCACTAATAATTTATATAAAGAATGCCACATGAGGTGGTTCTTTATAAGACTTTTTCTAGAATATATATCCTTTGAAAATAATAACAAACTATCCCTTTAATGAAAATTAAATATCATTTTATCTAAACTCTATATTTTCATTATACTTTGAGTTCCATTCCATCCATACAATTGTGTCATATTATACCATTGGAATGACCACCTAGAATGAGATGAGATTATACTCAAAAAAACTAATAGGGGAATGACAATAAAACCCTGATGCTTAAATAGACCCATTTATAGTTTTAATAGACACATATACTTCTATAATTTTAGGGTTTAACTTGATTTTATTTACAAAATTAAATGAAATAAAGGAATTTTTATATCTGGAATCAAATAATGAATTATCAAGAATTTAGTGAAAAATAACTATACCTACTACCACATCATTTAGATCCCAGATTTCAGCCATCATTATAGAAAAATCATGTCCTTTCCCTCTAGGAATCTGATAGGGTTGATAGTGATTTACCGCAATTATCTTCATATTTTTTTATTGATTTGTAAAGTGTCCATGATTCCCACACATGAAGCATTATACCTTAGGATGAATTTGAACTATCTTAACTTTATATTTTTCATTTTAATATTTAGTCTTTATATCTTTAAGATAGTTTCAAGATATATGACTAGTCGTTCCATACTTATAACACTTTCTAATTTTGTGTAGGAAATTCCTCAATTTTTTCTTCCTAACTTGTTGTATAAGAGTGGTTTTAGTTCTTTACATTCCCTATCATAATTAAAAATTTTCCAAAAAATTATCTCTATATTTGTCTTCTTATTGTTCTATCTATGAGACCATTGTGCATCTCAAAAATTCATCTCCACTTTGAGATCACAATGCACTATCTCCTCATAAATCTCAAAGTCTAGGATTTATATATCCTTATGTACATTAGTTCTTAATCTACAAAATAATTGATCAATATTTCCATAAAAATCAATGAAAATGATTGAATCATATCATGAAAACCATGTAATGTTCATCTCATGAGTTCCCACTAATTCATTCTATTTTTTATTAACTTAGGAATTCTGTTTCCATTTTAGTTTGAAGGGAGTGGGTAAAATACTTATTTAAAAAGTATTTTTTAAAATATTCCCACTCAATATCTTCAACTCCTTCTTTTGGAATCGTTTTTTATTAGTGTTCACCATTGATAAGCTTCTCCCTCTAAGTGGTATGCTTCTAAAATGACTTTATCCTAATCAAAACAATGGAAAACAAAAAATATATTTTATACAGTGTTGATATATTATTTTGAGATTAAAATATTATAGGTCCACTAAATGTAGGTGGTCATTGATGCATGATGGATTTAACTACTAGTTGTTATTTCTTTGGTGAATCTAGAAGCTCCATATGGTTTAGGTTATTATTCATAACCTGAGATAATTGATTCTAAATCATCCTGATATTTTCAACTATGGATTCCCTCATATTGGTAATGGATCCATTGGATATTATATTACATCCAATATTTTCATATACCCTTATATCTTTTTCATTTTCTTTTTAGATGAAGAAAAATTAAATGAGACAATTAATACTATTAGAAATATTATAATAATAATAATTCTAAAGGGGAGTTAAATAATAGTTTTTTCTAATGAAATAATTTCTTAAGATATATATCATTTGCAATGGTTTTTAAAGAAAATGTGATCAATCAAAGTGTATCCCCTAAGAGTGTCAAAATGTGTGTACATTTAGGAGTATTTTTCATGCATTGAGTAAAGATTGAGTTAATACCCAACCAACCATTTTCAGGGTTGTTACCCCTAGGTGCATTTGTGATAGATCATTTATCCACTTGTTTGTATCCATACATAGATTTTGTTTCTATTAAAAACACATAATATATAATTTACCAAAATTTTATGATTTTTTTCTATATTAATACATATCTCTGGGGTATTTACTAATGTTTTACTATCCTAATTTTCTCAAATAACCCAAACATGATTTGATACCAATTATGAAAAACCATATTTTTCATACCTAAATTTTAACATAATTACTTAAAAATATTATAATATAAATTCAAATGATATTTTGAGGTTTAGTGTCATTGAATATACGTATATAATAAATGAAGTAAATAGATAATAAAAAAATAGAAACCTTATTTAATGCCCTTAAAATAATTCTTTATAAATCCGTCCTTGGTCAACCCAATGTATTTAATTTCCTGGGGACATACATTAATAGGGAAGGGTGATCACAAATCCCATTAAAGGATAAAAAAGGAAATGGAACAAGAGTAATCATCATGGGTGAAATATGAGGCATAATATGAGATAATTTTCATTAGTATATGTGATATAACATAGAAATTTCTCTACACCATAAAAATGATACATTAATATTCATATCCCTAAGGTTTATCAATAAGGAAACATAAAATATATTAAAAATGTTATTTAATAAGGTATCATGAAACATTACCAAGTCATGTTTATAAGGTATCATAAACATTCAATCTCTAGAAATTATTTCTTTTCCCATTGGAGAACTATCGGGGCACACCCTTCATAAATATTACAATTTTGTGTTCACATATATCATATATTATATGAACATATTTCACAGTTTTAACCAATGAGTATGGAATGTGGGTTTAAAATATGGAAGTCCCCCAATCAAATAATTATAGTCATATTTATATGAATACCCTTGAATTAAATTAGGGTTGGGTATTCACATTATAAAATTATGACGTGGAAAATCAATGAATGATATTGGAAAAACAGAGGGTGTACATAATAGTTTATATAATGTGATTAATATGGGACAAGGGTTTATTTTTTTACTAAAAGTTATTGGGAAACACTCATCTGGAATCATCTTGTAGGCCTACAATAGACGATGAATGAAATAGTTCTCCAAACCAATTCCTTAATGCAGTTTTCTCTAACAATATAGGTGTGAAACTAAACCCCCTGGGACATACTGTGATTATAGAAAAATATTTCTAGATTTTATGGTTGGCCCGTAATGCTTCTCTCTAATATTCATTGAACCCATATTATGGGTTTATCAAGTGCATGTTCCTCACACTGGTCGCCAACCTCATCTCATTGTTTAAGGAGGTAGTTCTCTCATAGAACTTTTGTATCTAGATTTCATTGCATATAGTTATAATTTCTGGTAGAAGTGGTGGAACTAGCCATATTGTGAAGTGTAACCCTCCTTCCTAGGGCCTTAAGATGAAAAAATATTACGTGGTGGTGGAATCATCCATGACTACGAGAGATCTTCCATTTTGTTGTTATCATACAATTTTGGGGAGGGGAGCTTAGTCTAAGAGGTGGATCTTACTTTGGCCTATCGTATTTTATTTTTAACTTTGAATAACATCAATATTGATGAAGATGAATCAGACTTTTCCATGATGGTGGACACTTTTTTAGGTTTTTCTTCCATACACAACAGCATTATCTACATAATTAGAGGGTACAAAATGATTTTGAATCATCATGGTAAGATCCTACACACTTGCTATGAGGGGAATAATGAGTTAGATCTTCTTGTTTCTATAAAAGATCCATATAAAGTGATGATAATTTATGTTAGTATTGGATAACCAAATTTTAATTATAACATCATTTTATGAGGGGGTACCATCATACTTCATCACTTCTATCCCCTATAACTCTTATTTTGATCTCTATCTCTTTTCTTCACTTTCTTAATAAAAATTTCAAATTGTCATCCAGTCAGTAATGGGAGATAAATGAATTATCTCATTAATATAGAATCATCTGGATATTAAGGTAATGATTATGAACACATTAAAAAAATAATCAATTGAAAATCAAGAGGATTATTATAAAGGAAGTACTTGAATAAAATGAGAGTGTAAGAGAATCCATTACCTCATGAGATAGATTCTTAAAGATCAATAAAAGATCATTAGGACCTTATAAACTCATTATAGAGACTATATAGAGAGAAAATGAGAGGAATATTATGTTCAAAGGCTTAGGAGTGAAGAGAAATGGGATAATGGGTTGTTATTTATAGAAAAATAGGGGGAATTGTGTATTAATTTCAAAACATTGGTTTTGGGCTCTAAGTAATGAAAAATAAAAAATTGTTTTCCTTTCAATGATTTTAGACCGTGGTATTTTCCAGGGGGATTTTCTTTTAGTATTTTAATATTTTTTTTTATTTGAAAACCCATTAATATATATTTTTATGTGGATAATATTCTTATCCATAAAGAATTATTTTAAAAAACATAAAATATTGTTTATATTTTAGAAGATTCGTTATAGGTTTGGAAAATTAATCTTATTACTTTAATATATTTTATATTAATTTAAAAATATATTTCTAGTAAATAATGGCCTTATATTACATATTACATCACTTTTTAGTCATTATGATGTCATAATACTTATTATATATTTATACCATATTTTACTTTTTACAGAAAAGTTCAACTAAATCAGAAAATAAGGAAAAATTACTTGTTGGATAATTTTGATGTGATGATTTGAAAAAATATATTCATTTTATCAAAATATTTTTTGAAATATGATAAATTTAATTTTTTATATAAAAAATTTATTTATTGAAAAATATATATTTTTACAGAATTTTCAAATTTGTAACCCTTAAAAAAACTATATATATGTCATCATAAGATTATTTTATCATTTATATATGAATAAATATTATTTTTATGACCTTTTTATGAATATATAATTTTATTTCAAATTTATGAATTCATCATAGAAAAAGGTATTTTAATATGAATTATTCAACACTATTTTCCATAAATTTTAATTTGGATTATATGTATCAAATATATATTTTATCATATTCATCCTATTATCATGTGGATTTTATGTTTTATATAGGGGTGATATATTAAATAAAAATTTTAGATCAATGTGAAAATTATATCATTTCTAAAATAATTTACACCTTAATAATACTTGATGTCTGAACACATAGCGCATTATCACACTTGCATAAGCCCTAAAGGTAAGGTGTGAAATGGTGATATTTTTATGGGGTGGTTTAGTTAACATTGATATAGTGGTCATATTTATTAACTTGAACTTCTCCCATAGTTGATTTCACTTGATACACACTTGTTGAATCTCTTCCTAGGATTGGTCAATGGTGAACCTTAGTGATGGAACCTCCCACCCAAGATCTAGTAAATGGTCTTCATAAGGCATGATCTTACTAGTTTATGATATCATGCCCCCATTTTTCATCAATTATCTCTCCCCATTACCCTTAATATAAAATAACTCTAATGATATATTTACAATAACTATATTAACAACAGTCATAATGCCCAAAAATCTAGATTCCCAATGGTAAGATCCTAACAATCTCATTGCTAATTACACATTATATAAACTACATAAATATCATAATTTTTTATTCCATACTTCATTTAAAAAGGTTATATAATTCCCTTAATAGTGTCTATTATATTATTATCACTTCTTTTTTTCTTCTAACCATTTCTATAACAAGAGTGATATTCTTGGGAGAATTAAAGACTATGGAGTTTACCCTTTTTGTGCACTATTATTTGGTCATTGCACTATTCATAGTTATTACAGTTAATATTATTTCATGATGTGTAAAGAAATGTAATATTATTTCTATGCGATTCTATAATAAAACATAATAAAATATACATTATGAAACATGATTTCTTTTATTAAAGAAATAAATAAATTTCATCCTATAAATAACACTGTCAAAACTAATTTAATATTAAAAAAATAACATAGGTCATATAATTTTATTATTTTAAGTTCACTATATATATATATATATTTAGGAAGTATAAATCAAGCGTATTGAATTTAATTTAACTTAGAGATCTACACTACGTTTTTTGGTTCAAAAATTTAAATTTAAATTCATTATCAAAGGATCTTATGCACATGATTATTGGGAATCTTCATGAATAATTTCAAAGATTTAGTGATAATAATTTATGGGAGTATTTATTGAATTTACTATATATTTTTCATTATTATTAAAAATATTATTACTACTCTATTTTATAGTGTATTAGGGAAATAATAGGTGCTGAAATTAATGATGTAAATATTTTAAGGAAGGCACATGGATGTGGCATGTAGTGTATTGTAGATTTTGTAGAATTAGTTTATAAAGATTGCCAAAGATTGTAGTGAAAAAGTGTGTGCTACTCATCATTCAACTTCAACAAGAGGAAACATGTTGCTATTATAAGACATATTTTTTGATCATATTGAAGTGTTTTTTAATCAACATCCTTATTTTATACTTTAAAAGATTCATTGTTGTGTCTAAACTTTGTTTTTTCACATGAGCTTCATTGTCCTCGTCTTAAAGGGCTTGTGCACTACCTATTTTAGATGAAAAATTATAATTTAACATCATTCATTGAATTCATTATTTTATTAAATATCTATAATTAATTGTCTACACTATACTATTTCACTTAGTGTGTTACTTATGAGGTTATAATACCCTTAAATAATGTACGTGGGTTATGTATTTACCCATAAAAGGCAAGAGGTCTTAGGGATATACCTTTAGAGTATCGAGTTCTACTTAACCTAGACAATAATTGATATCTTGGGATTGTACATAGAGAGTCATGAGTTCTTCTTAAATTTAAAAATAGAATATTTTAGGACTTATACATTAAAATAATTGGTTATATTTTCACCTATAAAGGGATAAATTTTTTTAAGATGAAAAAGACAAGGGGTTTTGGTTTGTGACTCTATGGGCTAAAAAATAAGGGTGTAAAATGTAGTGACTCTCCCTCAAAATCAATTATTCTTATTATGGGTTCCATACTCTCACATTGAGAGTTTTAATAGTAAACATAAGACCATGTTGATCCAAAATACTATACAAATATTTGTGCCTTCTTGTTAATTACTTTTACACTTTTACTCTTTATAATTTAAGAACTTACATATTTATGGTTGAATTTATTTATATTTTAATCCATCATATTTCATAATTAAAATTTAAACTTGATCAACATTTTTAGATTAAAAATTAATCCCTTATTCTCTTTTTCTATCACCCCATTGAGGCTAAATGAATATTTAATAAATCCATCGTATATTTGATTTATATAAATGAGTTATATCATATGGTATGATAAAATTTATTTGTAGAGTGTAAAATGCATGAAAAATATGATTTGTATGGATATTAGGATATATATTTTTACATAATATAAATACTATCATAAGTATATAATAATATTCCATGCTTTTGTATGATTCAATCATAATTTATGATTAAGTTGAATCATATAGATATTACATGGGATTATTGTAATGTCTAATAAAACCTTATCTTTGTGCCAATTATCAATTGTATTAATACTTTTATCATAGTCCTGATCTATGAAATATATTTAATTTTAATGGTTAATTTTTAAAGACTCATATGAATTGAATATATAAATTAAAATGAGTTTTTGGTAATTGTTTTCATGTGATGTAACTGATACAATTACTTGTATATTTATGAAATATACAATTAATAACATAACATTGTGCATGACTTGGGGAGAATCACCATATACTAGATAAATAATACATGGCCCTAAAAAATATGTGTGAATATACTAGTGATCCACTTGGATGAATATATACTTTCCCTAAAGTTCTCTATCATTTCTTTCTCTATTACCAAGATATTAGCATATCCCTTTGAATAATTTAAAAATATAGTCCAAATTTTTTGGAATATTTTTAGCAACCCATGGATACAACATAGAGGGAAAAAACATTTGGTTTTTAATAAGTGATCATAATAAAACATATAAGAATCTGAAATAGGTTAGATAGAAATGGTACATTCACTCCTCATTTCTAGTTTATGGTTTTCAATTTTAAATACATGAAGTTTCATGGGATTTCAGATTTATGTGTGTTTCTACCATTATATCATGTATTAATCTTGGTATAGATATCTATCCATTTTTTCAAATATAATCTAAATTTTTTTATTCATTAAAATATTTAAGAAATTATTTTTTTATATCATACTACAAATCATATTTAATTTTTTAAATATGATTTTTTATAACATGTTGTTGGTACTATTTTACGACATATAGTACATGATATCATAAGATGTAAAATGTTCTAAAACTTTGGGATGTACATTAGTCATATAATGATATACCTAGATATAATTTAATACGATTTCTATCTAGTTTTTTTAGAGAAAATAAAACATCATAATGCTCTTACAATATCCCATCCGGTCATAAAATATGACATGGATATCGTAGGAGATGATGTGATATTTTATCATAATATATGACTATATAACATATTTAATGATTTGACTATCTATAATAAAATATTATAAATATCATGTAATCATATTTCACATAGTGAAGTATCAATCATAGTCTATAATTAATGTAAAATCCTTGAATATGATATATTGAAGAAAATCTGATTTTAAATATTTTAAATTATTTAATTATTTATAAAATATTTATGAAAAAAGGAAAATATTTTTTTGAATATTTAAAAATTTATAAAAGTGGTTCAAAATTTGATTATTAATAAAAAAATATGATTAATTAATTAAATTTTTTGATAAATTTTTTATAAATACACTATTAATATTAAGTTTTAATATTAATAATATATTTTTCAAATTTAAGTCGCATTACTTATAAATTAAATATAAACTATTTTTATGAAAATTATAAGAATAATTTATAAATTTTTTATATATTAAAAAACGGAAAATATATAATCTATTTATATTTAATAAAAAAATTATGAAATGTTCGTAATGGCTAATTTAAAATACTCATATTAAAGGTTTATTATTTGGAAATTATTTTAACCTTATAAACAAAATTTATAAATTGATGTAATGAAATGTTTAAATAATATTAGTATGTGTTATTTAGATTATGTAAAGTTTTTACATAATAGAAAATTGAATTATAGAATTTTTATATTTTATAAAATATCATATATTAAAATAAAATTACATATAATTAATGTGAATGAGTTTATATTATAAATAAATGTAAAATTTTGATAATTATTATAGAATGAATTATAAATAGTTTATAATCATTATTTTATGATTTTTTCAAACTTTTATCTCAAGTTAAATTCATGAATTGTTAAAATATTGATTATTCCCCATTTAATTCATAGATATAATTTTTATATTATGAATTGTTATTTATTATTTATTTTATGAAATAAATTTATCCTTTTAAATTATCGTACCATAAGAGGTGATAACATAAGATTTAGTTTTCATCTACCTTGATGCATTTTTGTATTTGATGTTATAAACTTGAATTTAATTTCTAAGTATAGTTTATAAATATTTGTTTCTATAGATATAAAAATTTGGATTCTATATTGAGTAAATTATCCCAGGGGAGTGGGACTTGGGGTCAGACTTCCCACCAACCTAGAGGCTATGCCAAATTTTGGCAAAGTTGGATTGGGATATCTATCACACTAGACATACTTTTATGGAGTTTTTTCAATCACATACAATTCTAAAACTTTACATGATGATTTTATATACCTTATACATGAGATATATTTTTATATGTATGAATATGTTTTGGATTATATTTTTGGGTTAATAACCCAAACTTTTATTTTGTGTAAAGAGTTACACATTAATAAGATATAAACATATCAATTAAGTTATTGGAATAATAACTCCAAAACTAAATCATTAGAAGAATTCATACATAAAGGGAATAACATGAGACAAGATGGTTAGATTAAAACCTATTTAAAATATTTAGTGTGATACTCCTTCTAAATCATTACATTTTAATATCATGATCATTTAGTTAGGTATGTTCATCTATAGTAGGGTGACCATGGATTATCATGTGTAAGGCATGATCAAAATAGTTAACCCTAAAATTTAGGTAAGTACATCACACTCTGAGATTTGGTTAACACTTAGTTAGGAAACCTAAGAGTTAAGATAATGTGGGATTAGTGTTGGGTTTATCCATATGATGGATTGAGTAAAAATTAACCTTCTCAGCTATCCATGAATAATATATGATATGATCAATATGATTCCAAACCTAAATAACAATGTGGTGAGAGAGACTCCCTAGTAGAATCATTATTTAGTGAAATATGGATATTGGATCACAAAATGGATATGATTTATGAGGTCTTTATTTTTAGTGGGAGTAATTTTAATAAAAATAATTATTTAATGAATATAAAATATGATATTCATATAATAACATGCATATTATAGATAATGGAATTATAATTATCTAATTTAACACTGAGATCAATTATAGATAAGGAAAAACTATATGGTAGTAATTTCCTCAAAGATCATTATAATTTTAGAATAGTTCTCAATAAAGAGAGAAAATTATACATTTTTAAAAACCCTCTTCAAGATATGAAACAAACCAGTGGAGGAATTTGATAATCAGATATAGATTCCGATGATAGGAAACTAAAGCATCAAGTAGAAGTTTTTACTCATGTTTGAAATCAAGGAATAAAATTTTTAGTTGAAACATTATACCATGGATGCCTATAATATGATAAATAACCTTAAAATTATCTCTTAGGAATATTCTATGAATGAACAATATGAGGTGTTGAAGGATCTCTTTTGATGTAAAATATTGGAAGGAATTTTTGTCTCAACTCATGTTCTCAATATGATTGGGTACGCCAGTGACTTGTGTAGTATGAGTTCAAATATTAGGCTCTATCTAACTACAAAATTCATTTATCATCATTAATGAAAATATTATGATAGTTTATTATGAATTTTAATTTGAATCAACTCAATAAAAGTTTACCTAATCTCCTCAATATATTAAGGATAATTGAGCATGACATGGGTGGTCTAGCCTCAAGTTCCATTATAATGGTTAAGAAAGATAATAGTATGAATTTTGTATAGAAAGAGTATAAAAGAGGTTGTGGAGAGTCCAGAACACCACTTGAACCAAATAATAGTAAGGATGGGTTTTATTTTTAGTGTGGAAAACCTGGATATTAAAAGGGGAACAACTTATAATACTTTATGGTTTCCAAGAAAACTCATGGAATTTCCACTTCAGGTATTAATGTTATAAAAATAAAATTATTATATTCTAAAAGTGTATATGATTCCAACTATATTTTATAAAAGTTTTTTAAATATACATGAGTTCAAAAGAAAAGTAAGGCTAAATATTTATGTTTTTATTTTAAGTAATTGAGTAAGTAGATGCAGTATTAAAGACTTGGATGGTAGGATAACTTCAAGATAAGATGAATATTTAAATATTGGGTGTTACTTGTGTTATTTTTATCATCAGAAAAGCATTTAAAAATCATTGTTTGAATTAATGTGATAAAATTTTCAATACACCTGGTTTATAATTCATCAAAATTATATAACATTATTTAAAATAAGTCTAGGATAAGTGAGTGTTTTAGGTGAAGTGTTTATCTCACAATATAATAGAATATAAATCCAACAATAACAATAAAATATTTGGTAAAGTATTCTTTTTTAGAAATATTTCATAACACATTGAATTCCATATATGATATGGGAATAATGGATTATTTATTAAATATTCCTACTACAGGAAAATAAGAGTTAATTTCTAAAACATAAAATAATTTAGATATCTTATTATGATATCCTAAAAAATTTATAGTTTCTAATAGGTTATTAGGAGTATGTTTGGGCTTGATATGTTCAAAGTATACAATGACTAGATTATACTAGTCAAATATCTTAGTAAATATCATTAGATATCCTAAATGGTTTATGATATGATGGTAAATAAATAATATAATAGTTTTATTACTTACCATAACATAATGAATTCCTATAGACATCCTAAGAAAGTTCAGGATGTGCTAGTAAAATTATGCTTTAAATATTTTCATACAGTTGAAAATTAGGAATATGATACCAAAGTCTCTCTATTATTAAAACTAGATAACTTCATATATGCGACACACTAAAAAGTTTAGTCAGGGAATTTTGTCATATGATCACATTGAGACGTGGAAAGAATTATATATAAATTTAATAAGTTTAACAAAAATCCAAAAAGTGCAGTGAATAAAAGGCAGATCAAGTAGTTTATCATATATTATATGATAGATACGAACTTATTTAGAGTTTTTATATGTATTATTAAAAGAGTTTTAGAATTTTAATTTTATCATATAAAATTAAATATGATATTTATCATTAATTCCCATTGGCTACATGTATTTATATATAAGTATACATCTTGTGAAAGGTAATGATAATTCACCTCTCAATGTATGAATTTGAGTTATCCCAAATTGATGTTTTTCATGGAGTATTATAAGTTAATATGAAATGTAAAGGTGATAATTATTATAGTTCTTATATGAGATACAAAATATATTCATAATTCACAAAAAAAATCTGTGTACTGAACCCCCCCAAATATACCACATGGAATTCCATACACTATGTTTTTAGTATACTAGAGATTAATTATTCATATATAATTTCCCAATACTTTAGGTTGGTAAGGTAACTAGAAATATAACCTTTATGCTTTGATATATACCTTTAAGATGAAATTAGTTGGTGATTATCTAATTATGGGGTAGTTGGGTATGTTTCTAATCATGTCATTTGTTTGAACTTTAACAAGATGAGATTTTTTCAATCATATGAAAAGTATGAAATCTAGGACCTCCGATAAAATAGACCAAGGAAATATATCTACATAATTAGAAGTTTTTTAAAATTTACTTATCTACATGAATAATGGGAATACGATGAAATCATTTACCAGATGATTGACATGTTATGTATTCATCGACTTGGATAGTCTATACTCAAATAATTGAGAACATTTGAGGATTCTATATGGGATTAACATACACCATATACCATGGTCAATTGATTTCTTTTACAAAGTTAATGTATGAAAATAAACACTAGCATTAGATGATACCAGTGGAAATAGGTTTTGAGATACATGTGTTTGATGAATATCATTCTAGGCCCCTTTTTAACATGAGTAGAATTATTTCTTTTCTAGTGGCTACTCTTTACTAACATTTGTTGATATATTTATTCAATTTTGTTTTCAATGTAATAAAGGACCATGGGATAATACATTATTGTTTTCTAAATGAAAATTGAGTATGAATGAGTGATATTCTCTAAAAGTGTTTTATAGTTTTAGTTAAGGGGTTTCACAAGGTATTACATATAATGTAATATAATGTGAAATTAATGATTTATTTTCAAAAGTGTTTTGGATATGATTTAACAAGTTATCATATTTGATATTATATAAGGTAAAATGGAAATTAAATCTTTAATATTTAGTAAAGGAGGGATATTAAAGGATATATTCCCTAAATCCATTATATATATCACATATATATATATATATGAGGTATATTGTATGGTACAATACAAATAACTCATAGAATATGAAATGCATATAAATTATGATTTTTATGTATATTAAGATATATTTTTTATATTATATAAGGCATATTTTATGGTTAGAATGATATTCTATGATTATGTATGCTTTATTTATAAGATATGAATAAGTTGAATCACCTGGAGGCTTTGTGGGCTTATTTTAATGTATATTGACACCCTATAATAGTGCCAAGTATCAAATATATTAATAATTTTGGCACTATCAAGATCCATGAAATCTCTAAAATGTTAATGGTTAATGTTCAAATATTTTATACATTAAATCAGTCTTTTAACATATGTTTTAGGCCATTGGTTTTGTGTGATGTAACTAATTACATTACTAATATGTACAAGTAATAGAATAATGTGGTGTGTATCTTGGGGAGAATCCCAATAGCCAATATAAAGAAGACCCAAACCTTGGTTATATGTTTGAATTTCCTTGTAATCAACTTAGATAATTCTATATCATCCTTAAATATCTCTCTCTCTTTTACTTCACTATTACCTAGATAATAGAATATCCCATCAAGAATTTAGAGATCCAATATAATTTTTTTGAAAAATTCATAGAAACCAATGGATATACCATGGTGGAAAGAAACGTTTTTTATTCATAGGTGATCGTTATCTAACCTAAAAGAAGTAATTGTAATCAAGGGATAAAAGGTATACACACTCCTCATTTCAAATTTATGATTTTCAGTTTTAAATGCATGGAGTTTCATGTGATTTTAGACTTTTATGTGTTTTTTACTATTAAATAAAGTCTTAATATATATAGATATCTATAACTAACAACTAGTATCTATGAACTTTTTTTGAAATATTCTTGGTAGAAATTCTACTAAACCTTGGTATTTCATTGTAACATATTCAGAATTGACACCAACACTAGTTGAAGCAGGTATAGTTGAACCCAGGTGTTATGATATAACCTTAGGATATAGTGGGAATTTATTTTTATATTACTTATTTATATTATCATTTCACACTAACATGCCCTTAGATTTTTTGGATATGTTTAGGGACACCATTGATGGTGGCCTATTGAGTTTTACTCACACCCAAATCAGTCACTCTAGTACTAGAGAATATTTCATATATTGGGAATATGGTAAGGGAAAGGGCATTGATACTATAGATAGATGAGCCATAGGAGTCTGATTGGAGTTAGAAGATGGGATTGGGCAATGACTTGGACTAGTTTATGGATATATTAAATATTTTATTTATTTTTAGACCTAGATATTAAGATCCACCCATCGGGGATCCTTTTCATATCTATATAACTCATCTCCCATTAATATAATTAATTTATTATATCATGTGATTAGTTATTTGCTTACCGATGGCATGTAGTTGTGATGTTTACTTTTACCACATTTTATGTTGTGATGACTATTTATATATCACACTTTTTATGTTTTCCGGTTATCTATAAAAAAAGAGGTTATAATGTACCTCTAATATATTCATATTATTTCCACTATACTGAACCCTATGACATATAGGGAGTCACGCCTAAGATCTGTGGAAGTCAGTTCGTTTATGGTGTCAGTTAACCAGGTCGGGGATGATACAAAGTTGTATTAGAGACTTCCTTTATTTTTATCTTACTATCTAAGATTTTGTTGATATAAGAAAGGATATTTTTAATGATTAGTATAGAAATTTTTCTTGGGAGTATCTAACCTATATAAAAGGAAATTCCCGGTTACAAGGGATGAGATTGTCGTTCTTATTCTTCACTGTTGTAGTTGAGTTATTTTTTCCAAGTATGATTCTTGGGGTTATGGATTTTCTAATTTATGATTTTTTACTTGTGTTATATGATGGAAAGAGGCATGATTTCATGAACCATCTTCAGTATGTAGGATTTAAATTATGGTATATGTTTTATTTATTTAAATTGTAAACAAAAACTTATATGTATTTTACTTATATGTTTTATTTATTTAAAGTGTCAACAACAACTTATATATCTTTTACCTATATATCTTGATGGTGGAATTCTACTTATTCAAGCTCATTATTGACTCTGTGAGTGGGTAAACAGTGTTAGAGAGAGCACCCAAGATATGATTCCCTTATTGTGTGGGGTTTGTATATAGAGTAGAAGGACTCCATGATTTTTACTATTTACCTTAAATTGTGATTTTGAGAATTATGATAGAAATGAGTTTTGATTTTTTTTAGAATTATATTGACATTAAAACTTAATGTCTTCTAATGGAGCTCTAGGAGGGTGGGTTGTGTATGCCCCATTAGAGGTTGAGTAGGAACCCTCTATTTATTTAGTACAGATTACGCAAGAGAATTTTTGAGATTATATAATACAATTTTATAGTCCTTGGATGGAGAGACTCCACATGTTTTGGATTCCATATTTGAGTTAACATGGGTGTTTTAAATGAAATAAACACCCCAATTTATGGGTGAGGGTGGACCATAGTCTACTGATCTCTTTGTGGATTCGATGTGATATATCTATGGTTATCTAGATACACCCTTTGAGATTAATTCAATGATAGATATATATATTAATCCAGGGCCAATGAATCACTGGTGGGATGTGTTATTTTATATATATCCTCATGTGGGGCTATCCTAGGAAGAAAATTAGTTTCATTTATATAATAATTTCATGCCTAATACTTTTATGGTGGATAGGACTCATGAATTAAAGCTTCTCACAAAATATGATACGTAATTTATAGATTACATAGTTTGATTTATAGATATTTTAATTTTTTTTTCTGATTTTGGTGAGACAATATGTATATAAAGTTAGAATCCTTGAGTATGGGATAAGATTTTTCATCTAGTTTATGGTGAATATTTTTTACCTAAAATCATTTTAGAGGTTTTTAATAAGTCCCTCATATTTTATTGGAATATTAATTAGGATAGAGGCTCTCATAAGATAAATTATACTACATGAACTAGTGGTGGTTAGTTGGTAAAGGGAGTACCAATATATTGGTTCATGATAAGGTAACAATTGGTAGAGTAAATAGAGAAGTTGTTCATCCCTTCCACATAAGGTAAAAGGTTATCTGAATTCTTATCAGTGTGGAAGGCCTAGTCATATATGATCTTAGTGCCATTGAAAGACGATGGAGTGCTGATTATATGGGTGAATAAGACACCTGTAATAGTTTTTTAGTATTTATCTAAATCAAGAAAATGAGAAAAAGGATATGGGAATATGATAGTCTCTAGATTAAGACCAGGATTACCACAACAGATGGTAGCTAGAGCTCCTCTAGCCATTTGGGTTATGGAGGTGGATTTGATGCCAAAGGGTAGGATCAGTATAAGAAATAGGGTTAGACCCCTAGGAGTGTTTGGATATAAAAGATCATTATTGTGTCTTAGCATAGTTTCATGCTATGAATCCAAATCCTATTGATCCTGAATTCTAGCAATCAATATTTTGAGGTTGGGTTTTATTAGTATCTTCCTTTAATTCAACTTTATTCAATATGGATGAATCAAATTCATTCATATTTTTTTAGTGTTTTAAGGGTTTAGTTTTAACTATAAAGTATCAATATGGGGGTTTTTTATTGATACACCCTTAGGGATATGATTATAGAGTGTTCAGAGAGGATTAGAGTGTGATATTTTGATCAGTGTATATAGGATTCTATAGAATTTATTTGTGTTTGTAATGTGCAGCTTCAATGTGATCCTTGGGAGAGATTGTATGACATGGTATTGATAACAAATCAATTTTTTTACTAACATGTAAATTTTATGTATACTTACAAAAATTCAATTCAGGAAATAGCCATCAGTAATCAGAGATAATTTTAGCCCAATTGTTCAGTTTTTTTCTCATTAAAGAGGAAATGAAATTGCAAGTTTTTTCTTCTATTGTTGACTTGTTCTAGAAAATATTTCCTAAGGACATCTTTGAGTTTACACCTAAAAGAGAGGTTGATTTTATGTTTTATTTGATTCTAGGTATGGATCACATATCCATTCCATTATACATGATTAGTCTTATATATCTTATATAGTAAAATGTTTTCTAAGAATATTTTAGGGTTGATGGATTCATTCATTCTAGCATGTCCCCTTAGGGTTCTCCTCTATTTCTTTATATGAAGGAAGATGATTAATTGTAATTATTTTTGAATTATCAATAGTCAAACCAGAAGATGGTTAATAACCCATATCTTATTCCTCATAGAAATTAATTATTTGATAAGTTGTGGGGAGCCTAGTGTTTATTGAAGATCAACCTGAGGTTCGGTTATCATCAATTTCATGTGAGGATATATGATATTACTCATACTCCCTTTAGGAGTGGGTAATCCATGTATGTGTATCTCATGATGTTTTTTAGGTTTAAAAACATACCGATTATTTTTTATGGACATGGTGAAACAGTTTATTCATCTATATTAGGAATTTTTCCTGGTTAGAATGGCCCATGTTCTTATATGGGGTAATTTTTGAAACATCACAACCTAGATCACTTTATGAATAGTAACTATACTAGTTTACCATGTGACCTTGAGAATTCCTCCCCATATGTTAGAGGCTTCTGACTAGCAGTGAGAGCTTGAGAGTTTATCATAGGGAGACTATTCCCTCATTATTAGAGTGTGAAACATAATAATAAATAACATAAATAATATACATAGTCCATATAACATGAAAACTATAGAAAGTGTTGATAAAATAAATGCAACATCACATGATATAAAAAATTAATTAGTGACACATATAAAACCAGATCCCCATGGGTGGATCACACACAATAAATACAAAAACGAATAAAATAAAATTATTCCAATAGTTTATTCCCAAATCTTTTTGACTTCTACCCAATACCATCATACAAATCCAACCTAGTAATTCAATCGATAAGAAAGAACATCGGGACTAACCCAAAACCCAAAACTAAAACCATGAACAATGTCAACTAGTATACCTAAATTCTTTGGTATCCTGAGAAATGTGCGAGTAAAACTTATTAAGCCACCACCAAAATTTTACTTAAATATAACCAATCCATTTATCAGTATATTCATTAGTTCTCAAGATAAAAAAATTACAAATACAACCATTAAAATATCTTAACTAAACAATATAAAACAAAAAACCAAACTTGGGGGATGATTTCACCTTAGGACTGGTAAATAATTTTTCTGTCCACTTTTAGGGAGTCTTAACACATAATGTGGTGATCATGAAAACCCATCTCTCACTGAGGATAACATACCCATCCTCATCTAAAAAATAGTACCCAAGGTAATATATGCATCCTTGGGGCCTATCATCTACTCGAGGACAATGTTCACCCTATTTTTAACCATCACAAATGTATCAACCTAGGGGTTGTGTTCCCCCCAAGTTTAACCACCACAACAACATCCAATTAGGGTCCATTTTTACCCCATGTTTAACCATCACAACCACATCCTTGTAGGGTCCATGTTCACCCCAAGTTTAATAATGAGAACCACAAGGAACATGGAAAAAAGAAATGAATACAAGTCACAATGGATCTTTTAGACTTTTTCTATTCTGGAAACATTTCCAATTCTTATAATCCAAAACCATCCTAATTTTTTTTCATTTTCAAGGGAAAATACCATTTCCAAACTTTTTCCAAAATACCATTTTGGAATATAATTTTAAAATAAAAAAAATTGAATATTAATTCTAAAATATTCTAAACACATTTCATTAATACCATTTCATACTTACTTTTAAACAAATTAAACTAGTTAACCATTTCCACATTTTCATTTCAAAACAAACAACAATTTACCATTCCAAAATTCTTATTTTATAGGTATCACTTTCAAAATACCATTTACAAGAAAACACAATTTCATTATATAATTTAAAGTTTAAAACATAATTCCATGGTGTTATAATTGGAACCACCTTCATATAATTCTCAAAATATAAAAAAGATACTAAAAAATATCAATTCCAATTTGAAACTTTTAATTAATGTCCTATGGTCATCACTTGAAAAAATAACGAGACCGTTGTCACATGCACTTAGAATAAAAACAAGATTGTGGGTAAATCCAAAGACCGCATGCCATTAAGGAAGATTTTTTCATTTAATTTTCAATGGTTAGAAATTTCCTCCTAGGATCACCAAGACTTGAACTTACACATCATATCCTTTCTCATTCCCCTAGCTCTTAACTCAAACCATGACATCCCAAATAATTAATTATAAACTATTATAATTAATTAACAAACAAGCCCCAAAATGCATAAGTGAAGAAGGACCCACTATAATCTATTACCGCATTGGACCATGACCAAATGGTTTACAGTTACCTATATTGTACATCTAACCATATACTGGGCCAAACAACTAATAGGTAACACCATTCCCAAGGTTAATTTAGAACCTATATGAAGAAAAACCAAACAATAATCCCAATGGTTTCATTACTTGATGAAACATGAAGAAACCAGATATAGTTGGAATCTTGGAATTCCATTATTGCAAGAAGAATGAAATCCCCATCGATTTTTTTAGATTCCACTATAATCCAGTGGAATTGGAAATCAAAACCTTAGCTAAAAAATAAAAATTAACGAATAAAAAAGGGAGGAAAACTAGAGACTATCATAGAGTGATACATTCTAAAAAATAAATATAAATGGTTATTTTTATTTCTAAATATATTTCATAATGTGGTTACTTATATTTATACCCAAAAGTTAAAAAATTACTTCATAATCATTATATTTATCATAATAAAATGTGTTAAGGGTTAATTTTAGTTAGTTGTTGCATATGAAACCATCAATATAACACAATGTATATTAAAAGAGAAATATACAATAGAATCATGGGATGTTATAGTTAGAGTCATGAGAGTCATCAATTATCAGTATGAGTCTTATATAGGAGAATTTAGGGAATACCTTTCATATTAAGAAATGGTTACCGACTAATTAGAGTAGGCAGATATCTTATGCCAACCAATAATGTCATCATATGGAGTTAGAGGTGGGAAAATAAGTATTATAACGAGTTATGCCTCTATTGTGGGAATAAGTGTATTTATAGGTATAAGAGTTTGGTGACAAGTTTTATGGGTCCATTTGGGGTTGTTGAGTGGTTTGGTTCTATATAATATAACTTAACCCTAATTAAAGATACAATTCCTTGGATAACATATTTCATGTATCTTGGCTTCAGAAATACCATCTTGTCCCTTCTTGTAATGATCCCAAAACTAGTAACCTAGAGTCGATGTCTACTTTATTACATTGTTACATGATATAATATATCACACCATAAATAATTGACTAGTTTAGAAGTCTTGGTGAGTTAGATAAAAACATGATTCCAAATTACATTAGGGAATAAAAAATATCAAAAAAAATTATTATATCATTAAAAATCATTCAAATACTCCTGATTCATATCCTAAGGAAAGGAAAACATAAAAAAAGGTGATCTTAGTTGCTCAGTAATGGAATGTGTAAAATGGAAGATATCATGATGAGATAAGGCCTTAGAAATATGGAAATGTGGATAATCAATACATATTACATTTAATCAATAACTTGAGATTTAAAATGTTTCCATAGAAAATATAAACATTACAATAACATGGATAATAATAACTAAAATATTAATGAAGGAAATGTATAATTTCATACTTCATGATCTTATCGTCATTCCCTCATGACAAGATATCATGAAACATACACCCTTAATATCATATATATTTAGTAAATATATCATTATAAAAATACATGAGAGGTAGTGATAGAAAATGAACCACATTTCTACGTGGAGGTGCTTGTATAAAACACCCAAAACCTAGAAGCCTAGAGTCAGTGCATTATTTTATTACAAGGGAATGATCACAAGAAATCAAATCTTGAATGACCAATCAATTTGGTAGCCTAGGAAAAACTAAAAACAAACATAAGGTTTACATTACATCTTGAAATGAAAAACAACATAGTGTCGCCTTTTAAAACACTCATATCCCTTATATTATCCATATAATTGAGTCATAATATACTTCTTCGCATCTTGGGGTAAAATTAAACATAATAAATGGGTGATCTTCGATGCTCATTGAGGATAAACAATATAACAGAAGTTGTCATAAATAAGAATAAACATTTAAGGCAAGGTGTAAAACTAAAACACTAGCTTTTAAACATAATATTGAAAATAATAGGGTAAGAATAAATCAAATAATTCCAATTAAACATTCACATGGATATTCTAATATCCAAATAATAACATGAAATATCAATAACTAATCTCATAGAGAGGGAATACATAATTTTGGATATCATAACCATACCGTAAATGCCTCATGCCAAGACCATACATAAACGGGTAAAACTCAAACTAGCTTGTCTCATGATACCTAACAATGCATAGAGGGGATATAAATATCCCCACCTATCACTTAAATATTCTGATTCATTACTCTTATGAAAGGGGTAAAAAAAATCCAATAAAAGCATTCATATTAAAACTATCATACAAAATCTTAATACATAATCCATAAACCATGAATGGTATAAATGTATCACATCCATAGTAAAACTATTCATAAACCCTTAAATACAATATGATAGGTTTTATCTTATGAAATCAACCTCAATTAAACATAAGATCTAATAAATGATTTTTACTTAGATGAAAATGTTTTAATAAAACCATTAGAAAATTCTTTAGAGAAATACCCCTTTTTATTGAAATTAGTTATTTAAAATTCCATAAAATTTAAAAATAAAATATTTTCATTGAAAATAATATTTTAATCTTGTAAATAAATCTTCTAAAAATTTCAAGGTTTTACAATGGTATAAAAAACTGCTCACACCGTATAAGTTAAAAAACATTCTTCTCGTATACTGTCGAAAAAGTCAAACAAAGTTCATTGTAAGGAAAATGAAAAAAGATTCACTTTTTAAAATTTAATAGGAGTAAAAATGTATTTAATTTTTTTTAAAATAATAGTAATAATTTTTTGAAATATATTCTTAAGAAACATGGATATTGGTGATAAATATGTCCCGGTAAATTCTTATATAAAAGTAATCCCATATAATAAAGAGATTTAAAAATTTACCCTTACCCCATACTATCCTTTAGTTGAGGGTAAGTTAACCTCATGTATAATGGTTAAATAATGTTATTATGTTATAACAAAATTATATCCACTATTTATGATATTATAAATGATCATATTATATCATTTTCTTAATATAATTTCATTATTATCATTATTTCGGGCGTGAATTGCTTCATTTTATTATGTTTATTTTGTGATGTAAGTATTATTTCTTATACATAGGATATATCTTCTTCATATACATAATAATATTAAGTTCATAAATATTATATTCATTAATTATATATATTTTCATAATTATTCTTAAATGGTTGTAGTGGAAGATGAATCTTATCGCGTTGTGGAGACGGTAGGCCATATGTATGCACGAGCGACAATATCATTCCCTTAATGGTTAATTGGTATGAATTTTGATGGTATATTAATTATAAAGAATAATTATCATCTAATATTCATTATTTATATCTATTATACTCATTATTTTTTAAATCCAAACAAATTAGTTTTGAAGAACAAATTACACCATGGTGTGGAGATGACAAGTCATACGTACGCACACATGGTGATATTTTTATTCGTAGGAAGGATAAAATGGGGAATATGATCATCCAATAATCATAATAAAATATAATAATGTATATTATAATTTATTTATTAATTTATTATGTAAAAAATATAGTAATAGGAAGTAGAATAATAAAATAAATTTAATTTAATTGGTAAAACAATTACCTCTTCTTCGAGTTTCTCCATTTGATTTTCACAAATGGACTACTTAGGTTGGATTTATTCCAAAATTATGACCTATAAGATGAATTAATGAAATTTTGGAGAATAATTTTTCATGTTTTTCCAGATCCAAAAATATTTATAGGTGTGAATAAAAGAGAAGGATAGGTGCCCTTTTATAAGAGAGGGGGAGGGGCACTTTTGGAAACTCCAAAAATATTAATTTAATATACATTGATTTTAGATTTAAAATAGATAAAAAGTTAATTATTTAGATGATAAGATGAGGATGGTTCTAAATCCACTCAACCAATCATTTTTATACAAGTTCAGGTTACAAAATTAATCTTATCTTTTGGATTTAACCCTTAGTCAAATAGTTTAACTCTTGTCATGTCTACTTGTGTTTTTATACTATAGGGTTAATATAGTTACTATAAAATGAAAAAAGAATCCAAATTAGATAATTTAGGAAATATTTAACACTATCCAAGTTATTTGGCCTAACTATATTTTTTATGACTTTTATATCATTTAATAAAATAGTATATATGTTAAAATCTCATTTGTGTCAATTTTGACACTAATATATGATTTTTTTTTAAATTCATAACAACTTGATTCATTAAAAAAATACATTAAATCATACATAACATGTAAATTTCATCCAAAAAAATTGTTTATGGCGTAAAATATTTCAAATTATATTTATTTTAATATTATCATTATCATTTAATTGATTCTTCCTTCAATAAATCAATTAATGTATCATTATTGTGTCACAGTTTAATTTAATTTTATATTTCCTAAAATTATAAATAAATTACCATTATGTAAAAAAATAGTTTATATTTATAAATATGATTTATAGTTTACCATATCAATTATATAACCTCATATTAAAAATGATATAATTATTAAGATTTGAATATGACATTTTTAACTCTTTTTAAATAAAATATAATAAATATCATAATCTAACACAAGTGGATTAAAAAGGATCGTATTTTTAGAATAAGGTTGATTTTAGTCAAAACAAATTATCTAATGAAATTAAGAAAAGTGTTAGAGTAATTTTATAATAAAATTATATTATTTTGTTTACCTTTAATTACCTAATTAACTCTTAACCGTGTTAAATAAATAAAAATTTACTAAATTTACTATTCACCAAAATTTTATGTTGATCCTATTAGATAAAAAATTCTATAATAATTAAAACCATTTATGTCTGTTTTTCTAAATTCAATTGATAGAAATGGTAAAATTAATTTTAATGTTAATCATGCAAATGTGGCAGGAATGCAGGTAAAAAGACGTTCAAAAGTTCAATAATTTGTTATATATAATTATATTATAAAAATGACTATAATGAACTAAATTGGATTAATATAAATATTATTTATATATTGTGTCATTAAGTTCTATTTAAATTAAAATAATTATTTAAATGAAAAATTTCAGTTTTTAACAATAATGAAGTATTTTCACTATTTATCAAAAATTGAAACTTTTCAGAAAAATACCAAAATTTCATCTTAAGATAATTATGATATTATTAATTTAAAACTAAATTATATTTTTAAAAATAAAATTTATAAATTTTATAATGTGGTTAATACTACTCATAATCAGTTTTTAAATGGCTAGTGTAATTGATCATGGTTCAGTTGAACTCAGTGTCGTGTGCAGCACAAGCTATTAAATTATTTAAAAAGAAACATACCCTGAAAGCTTGGGGTGTTACATTCTTCCATCCTTCAAAAACATTGTCCTTGAAATTTCCATAATATCACTTCATAAAAAGTTTCATGCGGTTCTTCATCATAAGTTATTTAGGTTCCCACGTCACCTCTTCCATTTTATGGTTTCTCTAAAGAACCTTTACCGATCATGTCAAATAATTCCTCAACACTTTTACTATAGTGTCAAGAATTTAGATAGGCTCTTAACATCAAGATAGATCAGGTTCCAATTCTACTTCTTCATAGGGGAGTACCTGCATTGGGTCTGGCATATATTTCTTTAATAGTGACATGTGGACAACATCATGAATTTTGGAGAGACTTGGTTGAATTTCTAAACAGTAAGCTACAAATCCAATTATTTCTAGAATTTCAAAAGTTCCAATTTACCTGGTAGTTAACTTACCCTTCTTACTGAATTTTATAACACCCTAACAAAGATATATCTTCAAGAAAACATGATCTACCACTTGAAACTCTAAATCCTTCCTTCAGTTATAGGCATAACTCTTTTTCCTACTTTGAGTTACTTTGATATGGATTTAAATAATCTTTCCCTTTTCAATTGTTTCCTCAACAAGTTCTCATCCTATGTGTTTTCTTTCACCAACATCATCCTAAGAATTAGGTGTAGGACACCTCTTTTCATATAACGTTTCATATGGTGTCATTTGAATACTTGAATGGAAGTTATTTTTATAGAAAAATTATATTAGAGGTAAATAATGATACAACATGCCTTGAAAGTAAAGTGAGAAAGATATCAACATGTCTTATAAAGTTTGAATATTTCTTTTTTATTTTCCACCAGTTTGAGGGTGGTAAGAAGTTCTCAAATGAATCTCGGTACCTAGGGACTTCTGAAGACGTTTCCATAATCTTGATTTAAAATGGGGATCATGGTTAGAAACAATCGATAGGGGTACACCATGAAGTCTTATAAACTCATTAATGTAAATTATTTATAAACATTCAAGTGGTAAATCTTCTCTTATAACAATAAAATGCGTTGATTTGGTAATACAATCAATAATAACCCATATCGCATCATTTCTTCTAGGAGTATTTGGTATCCCAATGAAAAATACCATCGCAATATCATCCAATTTCCACAAAAGTATTAGAAAAGGTTTCATAACTCCTCAAGGATGTTGTCTTATAGCCTTTACCTGTTGAAAAACAAAATAATTTGACACATAATTAGAAATCTCCTTCTTCATGTTGTCCCGCTAAAAATTTTCCTTAAAATATCTATACATCTTAGTGCTAACATGGTGTATAGAGAAATTTGAGCTATTTGTATCATCCAATAATTCCCTTTTTATCTTAGGTATAGAGTGAACACAAAGCCTCTTCCCAAATTTCAAAATATCATCTTCATATACGAAGTCAACCAATCTCCCATTATTCACAGCTTTAATTTTATTTTGAATATCCTTATCATCAAAATGAGAACATTTTATCTTTTCCAGTAAAGATGGTTTGGAAACTATTTGAAAAAGTAGTGATACTTCACCTTCTATGGTAATTCCACAATCCATTTTTTACTATATCCATAAACATATAATCCCTTTCAACTCTCATTTTATTCAGAACTCTATGGCCCTTCTTACTAAAAACATATTCCACCTTATTTTCCTTTCCTGAGTGGTAGTGTATTGTGAAATCATAATCTTTGAGTAGCTCAATCCATATCCTTTGTCTCATTTTAAGTTCATTCTGTGAAAAAATATATTCCAAACTCTTGTGATCAGTATATATCTCACAAATTTCACTGTAGAGATAGTGCCTCCATATCTTCTGAGCAATGATTACTGCAGCTAACTCAAAATCATGAATTGGGTTGTTTTGTTCATGAATTTTTAATTCCCTTGATGCATAAAAAATAACACTACCATTATATATAAAAACAAAACCAAGTCATTTCCTTGATGAATCATTATAAATCACAAACCCATAATTTTAAATAGTAAATTCAAGATAGGAGAATTGAATAATCTTCTCTTAAAATCTTCAAAACATTCTTCACACCCTTTTTTTCAAATGAATATAACCCCTTTACATGTGAGCTTGGTTAATGAGTTATCCAATCAGAAAAATTCTAGATGAAACACTGATAGTAACCAACTAAATCAACAAAACCTCTTACCTTGGTTATGGTCATCAGTGTTGGCCATTCTTGGATTGCCTTTTTCTTTGTAGGATCAAAAAATATTCCATCTTTTGAGATAATATGGTCAAGAAAAGAAATTTCCTGAATCCAAAATTCATACTTGCTGAATTTACCATATAACTCATTTCTTCTAAAAGTCGTTAGAACATTCCGCAAGTGGTTCTCATGGTCTTCATTTCTTTTGGAGTATACTAAGATATAATCAATAAATACTATGAAAAAATCATCAAGATATTCCTTGAAAACTCTATTCATTATACCCATGAAGACATATAGTGAATTAGTCAGTCCAAATGGCACTACTATAAACTCATAATGTCCATACCTAGTTTGGAATGCTGTCTTTAGAGTATCTTCCTTATTTACACACAATTGATGATATCCACAATGAAGGTAAATATTCAAAAAATATTGATCCCAATTAAGTAAATTAAAAAAATAATCAATGTGAGGTAGATGATACTTGTTCTTTATTGTAATATCATTTATTTATCTACAATCAATGCATGGACTCATTGATCCATATTTCTTCTTAACAAAAAGAACTGGGGATCCCCATAGAGAAACACTAGGTCAAATAAATCCCTTATTACTCAACTCCTCTAGTTGTTTATTTAGTTATACTAATAACATAGTGTCTATTCTATAAATATTCTTTGATGTTGGTATTAAATAAGTGATTAAGTCAATAGAAAACTCAACTTCCTGCTTTAGATGATGTCCAGGTAAGTCGTCTGGAAATATATCAATGTATTTTTGTACAATAGGTACATAATGAATTTGAAAATTAGTAGGTTTTATCTTCTCTTATTCTCCAAAAATTTCATTTATAAGAGACATAAGAGGTGTATCTAGATAAGAATTATATGATTAAGTTTTTTCTCTAAAGATACTGGATTGTACATCTTCCTCACACATCATAACTTCCTTCTCCTTGCAATAAATTTTCATATCATATTTTGATATCTAGTCCATACTAAGTATTATATCAATGTTAATCATAGTTATGATGAACAATTTAGCAGATAAAGAATGTTTATATGCCATAATGGGAACAACATGATACATCTTTATTGCAATGAGACTTCCCTTATGGTTTTTTAGTGAAAATCCCTTGTTAACCTGAATTGGAAATATATAATTTTTAAAGATAACTGGTAATATATAAATTAATGTGATGATACAAAATCAAATAAATATTTAGCTAAATTTGAGGATATAATTAAAGTACCTACCACTACATCATTAGGAACTTCAACCTCGATAGTTTTGATCACAAAAACATGGACTTTCTTCTTTATCCTTTTCTGGGGAAAGTTTCCATGATTCTTAGGATAGTCAATTTCATGATGTTCCATGTCTTTACAATTATATAATTGAACATTGGTAGATTCTTTCTTTCACTTTCAATCACAATCTTGGTGGACTTTTTCTCCACACTTGTAAAAAACTCACATCCCATTTAGGCAGGTACCGGGGTGTTTCTTCCAACAATTACTACAGGGTGGAAAATTAACTTTTCCCTTATTCCTATTATTTCCCTTTCCAGAGTGTTCAATGGCTCTATTATTCTCTTTTTTTACACTAAATTAATAAAACTTAGAGAATTTCTTTTCTATCTTGATACTACATTAGACTATATCTTCGTATAATGAGAAATATTGTGAGACTAATGCCCATCGAAGGAATGGTTTTAACCCATCAAAGAATTGATCAATTTTACTTCTTGGGTTATATATGTAGTATACTTTATGCCTTGATAACCTTGTGAATTTAGCTTCATTCTTTGCAACATTATCATCCTTCTTTTTCCTCAGACTCATAAATTTCCTCTCTGTATCTTCTTGTTGAACATGTGGAAAGTATTTTTCTACGTAGAGTTCTTTAAATTCCTTCTATTCCATATTTTCTACTTCTTCATCCTCCTTCGTGTTTTTAATCAATGAACACCATTGATCCACATCTCCTGATATACAGTAAACTGTCATGACAACTTTTTCCCTTTCCTTACTCCCCAAAGAAATAAATATTTTCTCTAAAGAACGTATCCATTTCTCAGCTACAAAGGTATTTTTAGACCAATTGAATGTTGGATGCTATTGTATCATTAAGCAGTATAAAATTGATCCTCTATGTTGTGGATCAGGATACTCCATATGAGTAAGGTTATTATTCATAACCTGAGTCGGTTATTCCATAATAGTTATAAGTTGTTCAGTACCAGTTTTATCTTCTACTCCAACATCATTATCTCACATAGGAGGGAAATCCCAATATAGATTATGTGCATTGATATGATTTCCATTTCTTCCACTTGGTGTCATTTTTAAACAATGACATTAACTAGATTAGGTTATGAATCATAATGCGTAATTTCAAAATAAAAAACATAAATTGAGGAATTTATACATATATAATCTCATAATCATAAGAATGGTTTATTTGGGGACATATTTACATTTAAATCTGTCATAATGGTTCTAAAATAAAATTTTAATTATCCTAATAATATCCCCAAGGAGTTTTAAACCATGTGCACAATAAGGCCCATTTTCATACCACTTTACCCCGAGTCAAGACTGGAACACCTTGTTGGATTTATTACTCCTAAGTACATCTATTATAGAACCACATCCACTTATAGTATCCATAAAAGGATTTATTTTCTCAGAATACCCAAATAATATCTACATTACCAAAATTTTAGGATGTTCTTCTATACTTATCCTCAAATACTATCTTAGGGTGGTGTTCCATATTTTAAGTATTCTCTAAATATAATTTCCAAGGTTTGTACTAAACTTTATTTTATACCCACTGTAATTACCCAACCCTAGAATCCTAGATCTGGTGCATTGTTTTATTACATTATCATGATCATAAGAAATCAAATCCCAAAGTACTAATTAGTTTAGTATCCTTAAAAAACTAGATACAAACATAAGTTTTACATTATATATTGAAATGAAAATCAATATAGTGTCTCATTTTAAAACACTCATATCTCTTAGATTATCTCTACAAGTTAGTCATAATATTCTTTGTCACATCTTGGGGAAAATGAAACATAAGAAAGGGGTGAGCTCAGATGCTCAGTAAGGATAACCAATATAGTGAAAGCTATCATAAATAAGCATTAACTTTTAAGGCAAGATATAAAACTAAAAAAATCCTTTTAAACATAATATTGAGTATAATATGGAAATAATAAATCAAATAATGTCATTTAAACATTCTCATAGATATTTTACTAGCTGAATAATCACATGCAATATCAATAATTAATCTCATAGAGAGGGAATATATAATGTCAAATATCATAACCATGCTGTCAAGGCCTTATGACAATAATATACATAAATGGGTAAAAACCCAAGCTATTTTCTCTCATGAGACCTACCAATACATGTAGGGGATATATAGGGATCCACCCATCACTTACTAAGTCCATTGAATTCCTCTTATGAAAGGGTTAAAATGTAACCAATATAAACATTTGTATTAAAACTATCATACGAACTCTTGATACATTATCCATAAACCATGAATGGTACAAAAGTAGAACATAAATAGTTAAACTATTAATAAACCATTTAATACAACAGGATAGGTTGTATCATATGAAATCAAACTTAATTAAACACAATATCCAATAAATTATATTGACAAAGGTGAAAATGTTTTAATAAAATCATTAGAAACTTCTTTAGATAAATACACCTTTTTAATGAAAATATCCATTTAAAATTCCACACAATTTAAAAATAAAATATTTTCATTGAAAATAATCTTGTAATATTGTAAAGGATTCTTAAAAATTTTAAGGCATCAAGATGGTGGAAAAATCCACTCACGTTGTATAAGTTAAAAAAACATTCTTCTCATACTTTCTTGAAAAAGTCAAACAAAGTTCCTCATAAGGAAAATGACAAAAATATTCCTTTTATAAAATAAAACATGGGTAAAAATTTATTTAAAAATTTGTGAAATAATATTAATAATTATTTAAAATACATTATTAAGAAACGTGGACATGGATGATAAATATGTCCCAGTAAATTCTTACATAAAAACAATCCTAGATAATAAAGAGATTATGAAATTAACACTTACCATGTATTATCCTTAAGTAAAGGGTGATTTAACCTCCTATATAATGGTTAAATAATGGTATTAAGTTATACCTTAACTATATCCATTATTTTTGATATCATATATGATCTTATTATACCACTTTTTAATAATATTTTATTATTATCATTATTTTGGGCATGAACTGCTTCATTTTATTATGTTTATTTTGTGGTGTAAGTCTTGTTTCTTATATATCATATATATCTTCTTTATTTCCAGAATAATTTTAAGTTCAAAAATATTATATTCATTCAATATACATAATCATTCTTAAATAGTTGTAGTGGAGGATGAATATCATCGTGTCATGGAGATGGTAGATTATACGCACACACGAGTGACTATACCATTAACTTAATGGTTAAATAACATGTAATTGGATGATATATTGATAGATTTAATATTTTAATAATTTTTTATATGATTTACAATTATTTAATCAAATACACTTTGTCAATTTGAGCTTATTTTCATGATTTTAATATTTTTGGTGTGTTTTGGGCTAAAAATGGAATGTTGCTTAAATCTGTATTTTTGATAGATTTTCACATCAAGGGTATTTTTTTCACTTAATTAAAAATATAATTCCAAACTTAATTATTCTTTTTTTTATAATTCTTGATTTACTTACTTCATCTTTCTCTTCTAGACCTTGGGATGATTCAATCATCTAGATGCCTTAAAAATCAATGATGTTGAAGAGTTTTTTAGGGAGATAGCATAGATCCCACCATAGTAAGAGAAGCACATATCATCCTAAAAACCACCAATTGAGGTTATTCCACTTGTAGAAGAAAGAATACTTACGTTTTCATTCAAATATTAAATTTCATGTAGTTTGGAATCCAATATGGTTGATTTTGAACGAACTCAATTGAAGGAACATTCCTGGAAATTTTATCCAGAAAAAGAAATCTTCAATAAAAAATACAAAACTCATACATGATATAGCCAATTACCCTGAAATTTGGATTGTTTTCAGACAAGAAAATGATAAAAAACTTTCATGAAGGATCCAATGCATAAATATATCCTCTTCATGGTCATTAATACGAGATATGTGAAATGTGGAGAGTCTGCCTGGATAGAATAAATACTTGGAGTAAAAATGTCATAACTCCCTTCCAAAGCATCCAATAATCTGAAATTTTGAGGGTGTATGGAAAAGAAAATTACAAAGAGCTTTCATGAAGGTATGAACGCATTATTCTATCATTAATTGGGGAAAAAATTCACTAACCTGTGGAGGAAAATTTATGACTATAAAAAGAGAGGAGCTCCCACCTCTCAAGTCATTTCATTCCATCCACACTTCCTCTGATCGACTAATGAGAGAATCATTAGATGAAGACCTTTTTTAGATTTATTTCTTTTAATTCTTTTTCTTTTATTGTAATTTATCCCTTCTCCCACATCATCTCAACTTCCTAGTCCATAGATGGGTAGTTTAATTGAGTGGTTGGGAAAGGGGGAGGCTATATCTATGTTCTTTACTTGATTTGTTGTGTTTCGATCTAATAAGATCCCTTATTCTTTCTAAATATAGTTTTAATTCATAATTAAGTTTTAAATTTTGAATGTTTTTGCATTAATTTCTAATTATATTATTTTAATTGATTTTTCTATAATCCTTATCTCCCTCCACCCAATTCTCTTTTATATATGGTGGAATAGATTAGGATTGGGTGGTGAGTCTTTAAAGGTTTTTATGCAAATGGGAAGGAGAATATACCTACTTGATGTTTCAAATAGAAATATTCTTATCATAATTATTAGGCCAAGGAAGAGAGAGTACTCAGTAGATGAATCTATCTCTAACTAGACAAACGGGGAAAAGGGGGACAAACTTGTAAACCATGATTGCACAACACTGGGTCTATCCAAACCCACTCTGATCATCATCTTTATCCGTTATTTTAAACCAATCTAATATAAATACTTTTTTTTCTCACTTTGTTCAAAATTAATTAAAACCAATTGTTTTCATAAAACCAATAAATAGTGACAACCTCATTTTGTGTGCACTTCTCTTCCAGATATTTTCTTGAGTTAACTACTATACTATACTTAGGAAAATTAAATATTGTTTTTTCATGCCCCATTATAGGAATGTGTCAAACTTGGTACCATTGATGGAGAGGCAGTGCATCAAAACCATTTTTTTTAAATTATTTTTTTTAATGACCCTTAGTATGAATAACAATTTAACTGAATTTGATCCCAAAATTAAGCGAACAATAACCCAATTGAGAAAGAAAAATTTGCAAATATATTTTTAATAAATTCACCTAACAAATTCAAGTGACACATCCAATGATCACTCTGAAACTCCAATGGTTGTAAATCCCAACCAAACCTTGTGTAATCTTTGCACACCATGATTCGATAACCAAAGAAATAAACTGGTTATCTCTGCCTTAGAAAATTATTTTTGAATTGCGCATCAACATGATTCAAATTCTTCTTAAATTCCATGGTTTTGTAGGTGAAGACCCCAATAGACATATCTTGGAATTTACAAATGTGTGATCCAGCTGCAGAACCCAAGGTGTTATAGAATAATAAGTAAAGTGGAGGGAATCCTCCTTCTCACATGAGGAAGTAGCAAAGGAATGATTGTATAGTCTACAACTAGGAGAATTACAAGACTCGGAAAATATTCAAATATGCTTCATGAAAATGTTTTTTCCTACATTCAGAAGCACAAATATCTGAAAATAGATCTATGTCATTCGCCAATTGACCGATGAAACACTTTATGAGTACTAGGAGTGATTTAAGAAGCTCTGCATGAGATCTCCACATCAGTTTGTGGAAGAACACCATTTAATTGTTTTCTTCTTTCAAGGAGTGCTCAACAATTATTGAAACTTTCTAGAAACATCATCTGGAGTATCCTTGATTGAAAAGTCACTAGTGTATTCCATATGACTGATTAAAAAATTACACAAAACTCACAGTAGTTGGGCGTCGTAGGTACGACCACCCAAGGAATCCATGAGGTAAGGACTTCAGATTCTTCCTCACCCTTACTTGAAGAAATACTTAAGTCAATAACTAGTGTTATGAAATAAATTGATGTGAACCAAGTAAAATAACAACAAGTCCCGAGTTAGGTATGTGCTTTATTGTCTTCTACTTATCATCATCATGTCCATTTTTATTTAATGAAGAAAGAAACTAACAAGAAATAACACCTGGTCTAAGGAGGCCTGAAATAGTGAAAGCCAAGGGCATCCCCTCATATTAAAGACACACCATCGGGTTTAAATAAAGATATGCTAGGAAAAATAATGACTTCAAGGACTTGTTTAGATTGAGAGGTGAGATGATCCACTAATTTATTTCCTTCTCACCAGGTTTGAGTGATATTTATGACATTATTGAGAAGAGATATGTATTTCCTAATAATGTAAGAGATTGACCACAGGGTATATATTTTACCTTTTAAGGAGCTATGGATGATCATTGAGTATGTCTCCACTTGGGATAAAGGAATATTTTTCTAAATAATGAAGTTTATCCATGTCAACAATGAATTGGACTCTTCCTGGATACTTGTTCCATTACCATAGTGGCCTTAAAATCCATAACAACACTCCCCCTATGATCCTGAACTACCCCTCCTCCTCGATCAATACTAGCTTTTCTAGAACCATATGTATTCATCTTGAATCCATTATTAGGGGGGAACCAAACCCACTGGCCCTGTAACCAGGTGCAAAAAGATTGGGCCACGGTAGATGAACTCGCAGTGACCTTAGAGAAGTATCTTCTTTCTAGTTTTTGAAGAAGGGTATCAGATAAAACAGTAGGCTCTGTATCCTTGAGATGATGGACCGACCAGTAGAGTGTAGCCCCTTGTATCTCTCTCTCTTCCTCGCTTCCCATAAGAATGGGCACCCTTCATTGAGAATTACGAAATTATCCATCCTTTTTGTTCCCTTGTTGTCTATCCCTGAATACCATCTATTCAAGAACAGTTCATTTCGATGATTCTGAGAAGCGTACACTGTAAAATCACCGAAAAAACTTAAGACTTCTTGTTCCCATTCCCCCTCAAAAAAGATTTTGTTCACATCCTCCTCTCTTTAGTTTCTAAAACATTGAAAATAGGATATAATTTTGATACCCATCTTTTTCATTCTATCATCAGTGGTAATGGCATGGTTCCTAATTTTCCACATAAGTAAGCAGTATTTAGAAGGGATCAAGTTGCACCACACCTATGTGCTCCACCTATCGCTTTGAGACTGAGGAGTAGAAATCCTTTGATAGTCCTTGGCATTAAAATTCCCCATGGAGGAAGGAGAAAATATGAATCTATTAGACTATGTGTTGGTGATTATAAGATTGAAATCATCTTTTTTATTCTCATCCAAGGAAATCAATATGAAGTCAGGGTAAAGGCTCACTTTCGTGAAGGATATAGTAGGGGCATGGTATCCCGAGTACCCTATCCCCTCACCATCCTAGTTATCAACCCAGAACTAGATGTTCCCCTCACCAACTATCCATTGTGAATTTAGTTGAAGGGACAAGATGATGGAGCTGATCTAAGACTATAGAGGAGATCCGTTCACGTACTGGTTACTCGCAATACCTCCCAGTTTTCATGACATAGTATTACCCCACAAGGTTCGCCCTTCAATTGTTCCCCATGCTAAATTTTCATGAATTCATTGAATGGTGTAAGATAAGATATTCACATTGATACCTCCCTCCTGGATGGGATAGGCCATTCATCCCCAAAAGACCTAGTGTCTTTTTCTCTCTGAAGTAGAACCCCAATTGAAACCTGTCAATATTCTTTAGATTGATCTAATAACCCCTTTTGGAATATTGGTGGATTCCGTTTCATAAACTGGGATTGCTGACAGTACACTATTAGCTAAAGTGATGGACCCCCAAAAGATAGAAGGTGATTCTTCTAGAAGTATAGGAGACATAATGTTGTGTGGTAGTCTATCAGCAAAGGCAATTCCAACCTCAATCCCAACCAGGGTATGGATTTCAACAGAACCAAGCCAGGAAACCTTTTCAACTGAAATATTAGAACCCAACACTATTCCAAAAACATTATAAGTATTCCTACGAGCAAAAAAACATTTTAACCACCACCTTTCCGGTGAAAGAATTATGTGTAATTATCCACAAGTGCACCTACAAATGAATATCAACAATTTAAGATGAAATTTTCAAAAATGGAAGATAAAATTGAAAAGTTACCTGATTATTTTGAAAGCCTAATGGACGTTCTAACCATGAACCAAGGTAAAATCCCAGCACAGAAAATTCCAAATCCAAAGGATAATGTCAGTGAAATCACGACCCAATGCGGGAAGGATCTCACACCACCTGATAATGTGAGGTTGATAATTCCAAGAAACCTCCTAAACATCAAAAAGTACATCTAGAAGAAGGAAGCCATAACATCAAGGGATAAAGAACTAGGTTCAAGAAAGAAATAGTATAAATACCTTTATAAGAACAACAATGGGAGAAATGGATATCCCAACACCATTCCCATCTACATTAGTTTAGTCGAAGAAGGGTGAAGAAGAATTAATTCAATAGGAAATACAGAAAACATTCCATAAAGTGGATACTAACATCCCACTACTAAATTTAATACAAAAAATCCCTAAGTATGCAAAATTGGTGATGGATATGTGAACTAAAAGAAGGAGGCTAGATGAGAATGAAAGGGTCAAGTTGGGAAGAAGTGTTTCATTCCTAATCGCACCACTGATGCTAAAAAAATTCATGATCTAGGAACATTATATATTCTATACACCATTAGTTGTTTAAATTTTTCTTATTCACTATGTGATCTAGGATATTCAATAAATTTTATGCATCATTCAGTATTTACATCTTTACAGATTAGAAAATTAAAGCCTAAGAGAGTGGTGGTCCAACTCGCAAACATATCCACAATTTTCCCAGTAGGTGTTCTAGAAGATGTTCTTGTAAAGGTTAAAGATCTACTCTTCCCATCTGAATTTTATGTGCTGAAAATGGATGAGGATATGAGTTCATCACACTCACCAATCATCTTGAGGAGATATTTCGTAAAGATTTCAAAAAACATCATCAATGTGCGTAAGGGAACACTCTCAATAGAGCTTGGAGATATTCGAGTTCATTTCAATATACTCCAATACGTGAAGAATCTGTTAGATGTCCATTCAGTAAATGAAATCTACCAAAAATAGGTAAAAGAAATAACTAAAAATTTAAAATAGAAAAACTCATAATTCTTGGATAGTTTTTTAGAAGAGGCTCAAGAATCAAAATCAAGAGAATATGTTGAGATCAATAAGTATAAACTCAAAGAGGTTGAACATGAAAATATTATCATAGATCTCTGGAAGAAAATTATTATGAGGGAAGAATAATTATCCAAGAAGAATTCAATATTCCTTACTATGTAACATGAGATGAACAAGGTTAGGGAAAATCCCATTAACACTGAATATTTATTTAAAGGATATTCTCAAACTAATGGGAAGAGTAGATCACAAGATAAAGCTAAATCTGAAATCAATTAATTTCAAAAGAGACATGTTTTATTTAAATGTGTAGAGGCAAAAACAAAACCATGTTCATGTGGATAAAGAAAATTGAGGTTTAATCTCCCGCATCAAGAGAAGGGAAGTATTTTTAAAGGACACCATAAAACCTTAAAAAGTGTGAGGTTCATATTGTAACAGGGAAGAAACAAATATCCGGAAATATTGAAATCCATCACAGAAGAACCAAATTTCAAGGGTTTTGCTGGTGTTTTGGTATACATGGACACAAATCATACTCTTGTTGGTACAAAATGTCTTTACTAGGAAATTGGAAAAGGCCAGGGTAGGAGATCAGACTCCTCCAACCTATTTATCAATAAAATCAGCCAGGTCGTACCTATCCTTTACATTTGATTGATTGGGGTGATTTATTTTCAAATATTCTTACAGGTTAAATCAAGTAAAATTCATTAAGGACGCTGCATCAATTAGTTTTAGGGGAGGCAATCTTCTAGTTTAGGATTTCTCAAGATTTTTCTAAAAAAATTCAATTTTTGAGTCGAGTTAATGACATTAAACAAAATCTCTTCTGAGAGGAAACCCATTTTTTTTTTTGATTAGTAGAATCCTTCCCTCGGTCATATTCTAGCATGATTAAACAATCCTACATTATAATTTGTTTTCATTCTTATATTTTATGATCATGATGCAAGGCTGAAAAATAGAGATACTTAACAGAACACACATTGTGAATGTTCTTCAAAACAGAACAGAAGGAACATGAAAAGCACCACCTGATTGAAGCATCATTACTAAAGGGAGTTTTCTTTTACATTAAATATCATTTGAATTCCCTATATTTTTCCCTCAAATTATGATTTGTGTATTAAACTAGAATTTCATTCCCACACTTGAATTCATATTTTACTCAACTTGTCTAGGAGACATGTGTTTCTTAGGAATCCAGTGATGCCATGTTTTAGAATTAAAATTTAATGAAATTGAATGACTAAAATAGAGAATTTGATTATTAAAATGAATCATGGATATTGAAATAAAGACTCAAGATTTGAATGAATTAATTGATTCATGTAAATGAAATTTCCATACTATATTTCATGGTTTGAATTTATAAAATTCATGTGAATTAAATTGTTATTTTTAATAATTCCATGAGTGATTTTCCCAAATAATAATTCCAATTCCTGAGAGAATTTCTAGACAAAATATTTTCTATTTCATCTTGAGCATATTTCTTAAGTGACCTTGGCACATGTCACCTACGAGAACTTTTATTTAAACATGTTGAAGCTATAACTGTGAAAAAAACATTTAAAATGATTAAGGCGCTACTTTAGCTAACCACATATTTTCTTAATACACACCCTTACATTTATCCTTCGTTGTCCCATGAAATCCATGAATTTCCTTATAGATTTGAGCCACATTACAAGCATATTTTTCCTTACCTACCTGCACTTTTAGTATTTTTTTCATGGTTATTTCATGTTTGAGTGTGGGGGAAGGGACTTTAGTGTAAATTAATTGTGAATTGAATCATTTATGGGTGTTTTGAGGAGTGTGTCAATATTTTGGTCAGTGGATAATAAGATAATTGGGTATGTGTCATCATTTCATTGTTCTTTATTTGTTTCATCCATTTATCCTTCAAACAAATGAAGAAAAATAGAGACAAGCTCGAATTATTCATTGTATTTTATTTTATTACTCATGTCCATCTAAACAATTAAGGTCTTGAATTTTAAATCATTCATTGTATTCAATTTTTAGCTCATCCAACATGGAAAAAATTAAAAAAAAATAAAATTAAGATGCGCCTTTCTAGAGATTTTCAAAAAAAAGGGGGAGAACATGGATTATATCATTCATTGTGATCATTATTTGGATCATGTACCATATCATAAAAGGGGGTGGTGTTGTTTTTTACTTTTTAAAGGGGGTTGATAGAGGAATTTCTTGATTTTTTACTTGAATTAATCATGCACTATACTTAAGAGTCCAACATATCCTTTCTATCCTGAAATGTTTTTAATCATTTTCCCACTAACCCTTAGCCACGAAGTCATTTGAACCTTTATTAAAATTCCCCATGATTTTATGTACTTTTTTTCGTTACAAAATATATAAATTAGTTCATTTACAAGCCTATGGATAAGGACCATATTCTTATGATATGAGAATAACTCCACTTGAATTGTATGATGAGATATGAGAGAAAAGATTCATGTTAGGTAAATCATGCTATGGAATGTTTAATAATAATTAATTGAGGATCATTAATTAATGAAAGGAGAAGTCCCATCATTTTTCAAAGGGAAAAATTAAAATGCATGAGTTGATTGTTTCTTTGATAATTGGGGAATTAAATTCATATTTTATGTGGAATTTGAAAATTAGATTTGACATTAAAAATTGTTTTATTTTATTACTTTGGAATTAAAATATTGGTAACATTGGTGCCCCCATATTTTCAATGTTGAGATTTCATGCCTGAGGAAAATCATGTTTTAAGTCTGGGAGAATTTATAGAGCTATTATTTTCATCATTTTTATATGATTTTCAATGATTTAATCTCATACACTTTGTCAATTTGAGCTAATTTTCATGATTTTAATATTTTTGGTGTGTGTTCGGATAAAATGGAATGTTTCTTAAATATGGATTTTTGAGAGATTTTCACATGAAGGGTATTTTGGTCATTTCATTAAGAATATTATTCAAAATTTAATTATTCTTTTTTTAGAATCCTTTATTTATTTCCTTCATCTTTCTATTCTGGGCCAGGGGATGATTCTGGCATCTGGTGGCCTTAAAAAATCAATGAAATTGAAGATTTTTCTGGGCAGACAGCGTTGCCCCTACCATAGTAACAGATAAACATCTCAGCCTAAACACCTTCAATTGAGGTGATTCAACTTGGAGATTAAATAGGACTCAAAGGAACGTCCACATATTAAATTTCATAGAGTTTGGAATCCATTATGGTGGATTTTGAGCGAACTCAATTGGAGGAAGATTCTTGAAAATTTAATCTAGAAAAATCATCTTCTAATAAAAAAATCATAACTCATACATGAGGTGGCCAATTATATTGAAACATGGAGGGTTTCCTCCCAGGATAATGATAAACAAATTTAATAAAGGATCCAATGTGTGAAGAAGCATTTTTCATGGTTATTAATACATGATATGTGAAATGTTGAGAGTCTTCCTGGATAAAATAAATGCTTGGAGTAAAAATGCCATAAATCTCTCAACAAGCACCAAATACTCTGAAATATTGAGGGTGGACGTCCAAGGAAATTGTGAATAACTTTAATGGAGGGAGGAAAGTTTTATTTGATCATTAATTGGGTATGAAACGTACCAACCTATGGAGGATGAATTATGCCTATAAAAATAGAGGATCTCCCACCTCTCAAGTCATTCTATTCCATCCACACTTCCTCCAATTGACCGGAGAGGGAAGCATTGGATGATGACCTTCTTTAGATTTATTTTTTTCATTATTTTTATTTTATTTTAATGTATCCCCCCTCCCACATCATCTCGACTTCCCCATCCATGGAGGTGTAGTGTCATAAAGTGATCGAGAAAGGGGGTGGCTATACCTATGTGCTTTTCTTGAGTTCTTGTGTTTCAATCTTATAACATACCTTATTCTTTATAAATCTGGTTTCAATTCATAAATCAGTTTTAAATTACGAATATGGTTTCAGTAGGTTTTAATTTTGTTATTTTAATTTCTTTGGTCATTATTCCTTATTTCCCTCCACCCAATTCTCTTATATATATGATGGAATATATTAGGATTGGGTGGTGAGTGTTTGAATGTTGTTACGCACATGGGAAGAAGAATATACCTACTTGGGGTTTCAAATAGGAATATTCTTATCATAATTATTTGAAAAAGGGAGAGATAGGATTTGGTAGATGAATCTATCTCTAACTATACAAAGGTGAAAAGGGGAAAAACTTGGAAACCATGATGGGACAACACTGGGTCTAGCCAAACCCACTCTGATCACCATCTTTCTCAATTGTTTTAAACCAATCATATCAAACTTCTTCTTTTTCTCAATTTGTTCAAAATTAATTAAACCCAATTTTTTTCATGAAACCAATAAAAAGTGAAAACCTCATTTTTTTGAACTCCTCTTTATAATATTTCCTTGATTTAACTACTATACTATACTGAGAAAATCTAAATATTTTTTTTCCATGCCCCACGACAGGTGTGTGTCAAACTTGATGTTGTTGCAGGGGAGTCATTGCCACAAAACCAATTTTTTTAAAAAAATATATATTTTTTGAATGACCTATAGTTAGAATAAAAATTTAATTGAATTTTATCCTAAAACTGATTGAACAATAACCCAATTGAGAAATAAAAATTTTAATAGAGTTATAAGAAATTCACCGAAAAAATTCAAGTGACACATCCAATGATCACTTTAAAACTCCAATGGTTGGAAATCTTAACCAAACATTGTGTGATCTTTGCACATGAAAATTCACTAACAAACAAAATCAATTGGCAATCCCTACCTTAGAAAATGATTTTGAATTGCGCTTTAACATGATTCAAATTATTTCTAAATTTCAAGGTCTTGGAGGTGAAGACCCCAACAGACATATACAAGAATTTAAAAATTTGTGCTCTAGATATAGACCCCAAGGTTTTATAGACAAACAAGTAAAGTATAGGGAATTATCCTTCTCACTCGAGGGAGAAAAAATGGAATAGTTGTATAGTCTACAACCAGGATAAGTCCAATACTAGGAAGATCTTCAAATATGCTACATTCGTAGGTTTTTTCCTGCGTCCAGTAGCACGGATATCCAAAAATAGATGTATGTCATTATCTAATTAACCAATGAAACAATTTATGAGTATTGGGAGTGATTCAATAATCACTTCACAATATTTCCCCATCATACTATGTAAGAAAACCACTTAATTGTTTTCTTCTATCAAGCATTGCACAACAACAATCAAAACATGGTAGACGCATTATCTGGAGGAGCCTTGATTGAAAAGTAACCATCAGATCCTAGAGAACTAATTGAAAAGATTGCAGAAAACACACACTAGTTTGGCACCAGAGGTACGACCACCAGAGGCATCTATGAGGAAAGGACTTCAGATTCTTCCTCACCCTTACTTGAAGCTAAACTTAATGAAATGAATAGTGTTATGAGAAAATTTGTTGTAAACTAAGTGAAGGAAGAAAAAAAGCCTGAGTCAGGTATGCGGTTTATGCTCTTCTACTTATCATTACACTAATTGATGTCCATATGTGTAAGAGATATAATGTTATACTATAGCCTATCAGAAAAGTCAATTACAACCTCAGACCCAACCATGGTATAGATTTCAATGGAACCAAGCCAAGTTACCTTTTCAGTAAAAATATCAGAACCTTGCACCATTCCAACAACCTTATAAACATTCCTACCAGCAACAAAAAAACATTCAAACTACCACCTTTCCAATTAAATAATTATGAGCAACCATTCACAAGTGCACTGAAAAATGAGGATCAATAATTGAAGATGAAAGGTTTTGGAATGGAAGATAAAATTGACAAGTTAACTAATCAATTTTCAAGACTAATGGACATTATAACATGGAACCAAGGTAATATCTGAGCACATATAGTTCCAAATCCAAAGGATAATGTCGGTGCAATCACAATCCTAAGTGGGAAAGATCTCAAACCACCTGAACAATGTGTAGATGATGATTCCAAGAGACCCCTTAAAGATAAACCTGTCCATCCAGAAGAAGGAAACCATAAGAAAAAGGGAGAAATAACAAGTTTCGGGAAGGAAATACCAGAAATGCCTTTATAAAAACAACAAAGGTAGAAAAAGGATATCCCAAAACCATTCACATCTTCATTAGTTGAGTCAAAGAAGGTTGAAGAATAAAAAATCAATAGGAACTACATGAAACATTCCAGAAAGCGGAGATTTATATCCCACTACTAGAGGCAATACAAAAAATCATTAATTATAAAAACTTTCTAAAGGAGATACGCACTAAAATAATGAGGGTTAATGGGAATGAAATGATCAAATTGATAAGAAGTGTTTAAACTCTAATCACACCACTGATACCATAAAAATTTCAAGATCCAGGGACATTCTCTATTCCTAGCACCATTGGTTATTTAAATTTTTCTAATGCACTTTGTCATCTAGGATCTTTAATAAATTTTATGCCTCAATCATTATTTACATATTTTTAGATTTGAAAATTGAATCCTATTAAAGTGGTGGTCTAGCCTGCAAATAGATCTATAGTTTTCTCAACAGTTGTTCTAGAATATGTTCTTGTAGAGGTAAAAGATCTACTATTCCCAGCTGACTTTTATGTGCTGAAAATAGAAGAAGATAGAATTTCATCACACTCACCCATTATCTTAGGGATATAGTTATTAAAGACTTTAAATACCATCATTAATGTTCGTGATGGAAAAATATCAATGGATCTTGGAGATAGTCAAGTGCATGTCAATATACTCAAATCCATGAAGAATCTGTCAGACGTTCATTCACTAAATGCAATATACCATAAAGAAGGAAATAACAAACTAAAAATTTAGAAGATTAAATATCAGAATTCTTGGAAAAAATTTTAGAAGAGGTTGGAGAATCCAAATCATGAGAAGTTTTTGAGATCAATAAGTATAAACTCAAGGAGGCTGAACATTAAAATATTATCACAGATATTTGGAAGGAATTTTTTGGAAATTAAGAAGAACTTGCTGAGAATCATTCCATATTTCTTACTATTAAACATGAGATGAAAAAGTTTAGGGAAAGCCTGATTAATACTGAAGAGTTATGTAAAGGATATTCTCAAACCAATGGGAAGAGTAGATCACAAGAAAAAGGTAAATCTGAAGTCAATCAATTTCAAAAGAGACCTGTTTTATTTAAATGCGTAGAGGAAAAACAAAAAACATGTTCGTGTGGGTAAAGAAAATAGAGGGTTATTCTCCCGCATCAAGAGAAGAGAGAAATTTTTAAAGGACACCACAAACACTTAAAAAGGGTGAGGTTCATATTGCAAAAAGGAAGCAACAAATATGAGGAAAGATTGAAAGTCATCCCAGAAGAAGAAAAAATTAAAGGGTTTGCTGGTGATGTGGTATCCATGAACATAAATAATACTCTTGTTGGTAAAACATGTCTTTAACGGGAAATAGCAAATATCCGTTGTAGGATATTAGACTCCTCCAACCTATTTATCAATAAAATCGTCCAGGTCATACATCTTCTTTACATTTGATTGCATACTGTGATTCATTTTCAAATCTTCTTACATGCTAAATCAATTTAAAAGCTACATCAATTAAGTGAGGGTGACAGAATCTTTTAGTCTAGGATTTTTCAATATTTGTCCAAAAAAATTAATTTTTGAGTCGAGATAACGAAATTAAACAAAAGGTCTTCCAGGAGGCAACCTGTGTTTTTTTCATTGTTGAATATTGCCCTCGGTCGTATTCTAGCATGATTAAACATGCCTACATTATAATTTTTTTCATTATTATATTTTAGGTCCATGATTCAAGGATGAAAAATGGGCATAATTAACATAACACACATTATGAAGGTGCTTCAAAACATAACTGAATGAACATGACAAGCACCACCCGATTGAAGCATCACAGCTAAAGGGAGTTTTCTTTTACATTCAATATCATTTGAATTCCATATATTTTTTCCCTCTAATCATGATTTTTGAATTAAACAAATATTTCATGCCCACACTTGAATTAATATTTTACTTGAATTATCTACAAGACATTTGTTTCTTAGGAATCTAGTGATGACATGTTTTAGAATTCAATGTTAATGAAATTTAATGAGTAAAATGGAGAATTTGATGATTAAAATAATGCATGGATATTGAAATAATGACTCAATATTTTAAGGAATTAATTGATTCATGCAAATGAAATTTCCCTACTATCTTTCATGCTTTTAATTTTTGAAATTCATTTGAATTTATTTTTTATTATTAATCATCTTGTGAGTGATTGTCCCAAATAATAATTCTTAAACCCGAGAGGATTTCTAGACCAAATATTTCCTATTTTATCTTGAGCATATTTCTTGAGTGATATTGGGACATGTCACCTACCCAAACTTTTATATAAAATTTTCAATGTTATGTCTATGAAAAAAACACATTTAAAATGATTGAGACACTGCATTGTCTAGCCACATATTTTCATAATACCCACCCTTACATTTTTCCTTTGTTATCCCATAGAATCCATGGATTTCCTTATAGGTTTATTCCACATTACAAGATGATTTTTCTTTACCTACCTGCACTTATAGTATTTTTCCATGGAAATTTCAAGTTTGAGTGTGGGGGAAGGGCCTTTCGTGTGTGTTCATTGGGATGTGTATCATTTATAGGTGGTGTGAGGTGTGTGTCAATATTTTTGGCAGTGTATAATAAGAAAATTGGTCATGTTTCATCATTTCATTGTGCTTTATTTTTTTCATCCATTTCTCCTTAAAAAAATGAAGAAAAATAGATATGATCTTGAATTACCCATTGTACATTTTTTGATGACTCATGTACCTCTAAAAAATTAAGGGCTTGAATTTTAATTCATTAATTGTATTCAATTTTTAGCTAATCCTTCATGACAAAAAATGAAAATAATGTTGTGACTTTATAGAGCTTTGTAAAAAAACCAGGAGAACATGGATGATATCATTCATTGTAATCATTATTTTGATTATGTACTGTTTCATAAAATGGGTGGTGTTGTTTTTCACATTTTAAAGGGGGATTGAGAGAGGAATTTCAAGTATTTTCACTTGAATTAATCATACATTTTACTTAAGAGCCCAAACTCCCCTTTCTATCCTGAAACATTTTTAATTTTTTTCCCACCAACCCTAAGCCACAGAGTCATTTGAACCTTTATTAAATTTACTCATGGTTTTATGTATGTTTTGTCTTTACAAAGTGGATAAAGTATTTCTTTTATAAGCCTATTGATAAGGAGAATATTCTTTTTATATGAGAATAAATCCACTTGAATTATTTCATTAGAGATGAGATAAAATATTAACATGAGGTAAATCATGATATGGCATGTTTAATAATAACGAATTGAAGAGCATTAATGAATGAAAGGTGAAGTCCCATCATTTTTTAAAGGGGGTAATTAAAATGCATGAGTTGATTGTTTATTTAAAAATTGGGAAATTAAATTGATATTTTATGAAGAATTTGAAAATTTTATTTGACATTTAATTTTTTTTTATTTTATTGCTTTGTAATTTTAATATTGGTAAAATTGGTGCCCTCGTATTTTTAATGTTCAGAATTCATGCCTTAGGAAAAGCATGGTTTAAGTGTGCATAATTTTTTATAGATCTAATATTTTCACGATTTTTTATATGATTTTCAATGATTTATTCTCATACACTTTTTCAGTATGATCTGATTTGCATGATTTTAATATTTTTGGTGTGTGTTGGGCTAAAACTATAATATTACTTAAATATGAATTTTTGGCGTATTTTCACTTCAATGGTATTTTGGCCATTTCATTACAAATAAAATTCCAAAATAAATGATTATTTTTTTGTTAGAATCCCTTATTTTCTTACTTCATCTCTCTATTTTGGACCAAGGGATGAGTCAAGCATCTAGAGGCCTTGAAAAATCAATGAAGTTGAATATTTTTCCAGGAAGACAGCATGAACACCACCAGAGTAACAGAAGAACATCTTGTCCTAAACACCTCAAATTAAGGTTATTTGACTTGAAGATAGAATAAGACTCAATGGTGCGTGAACACAATAAATTTCATGGAGTTTGTAATCCATTATAGTGTATTTTGAAGGAAATCAATTGAAGTAATCATCATAGAAATTTCATCTATTAAAAAGTACCTCTAATAAAAAATTCATAACTCATACATGAGGTGGCCAATTACACTGAAATTTGGAGTATTCGCTCCCAATGAAATGATAAACTACTTTAATGAAGGAGAAAATATTTTAAGATGAATTTTTCATTGTTATTAATGTATGATATGTGAAATGTGGAGAGTCTTCCTATAAATAATAAATACTTGGTGTAAAAATGTCATAACTCCCTCACCAAGCACCAAATACTCTGAAATTTTGTGGGTGGAAGACCATGGAAATTGTAAAGAACTTTCATGAAGGGAGTAATGCATTATTCAATTATTAATTGGGGATTAAACGCACCAACTTGTGGAGGAAAAAATCTTCTTATAAAAAGACAGAGGCTTCCACCTCTTAAGTCATTCCATTCCGTCCACACTTCCTCCAATCGACCGACGAGGGAAGCATTGGACGTCATCCTTCTTCAAATTTATTTCTTTTTGTAATTTTTATTTTATGGTAATGTATCTCCTCCCTTTCATAATCTCAACTTCCCATCTATGGAGGGGTATTTTGATTAAGTGATCGGGAAAGGTGGATGCTATAACTATGTGATTTTCTTGAGTTCTTGTATTTAAATATAATAAGATCCCTTATTCTTTCTAAATCTGGTTTTGATTCATAATTCAGTTTTAAATTCTGAATGTAGTTGAATTGGGTTTTAATTCTATTATTTTAATTACTTTGGTCAATAATCCTTATCTCCCTCCACCCAATTCTATTCTGTATATGGTGGAATATATTAGGATTGGGTAGTGAGTGTTTGAAGGTCATTACACACACGGGGAGGAGAATAGACTAACTTGAGGTTTCAAATAGGAATATTCTTATCATAATTATTTGTCCAAGGGAGAGAGAGGACACAGTAGATGAATCTCTCTCTAACTAGACAAAGGGAATAAAAGAGACAAACTTGGAAACCATGATATCACAGCACTGGGTCTTGAGAAACCCACTAAGATCACAATCCTTCTCAGTTATTTTAAACCAATCAAATCAAACTGATTCATTTTCACACTTTGTTCAAAATTAATTAAACTAACTGTTTTTATAAAACCAATAAAAAGTAAAAACCTCATTTTGTGTGCACTCGTCTCCAGATGATTTACTGAAGTTAACTACTATACTACTATTAGAAAATTTAAATATTGTTTTTTCATGCACCACGATAGGCATGCGTCCAACTTGGTGTTGTTTCTGGGGAGGCAGTGTCTCAAAAACATTTTTTTAAAAATATCCTTTCTAATGACCTGTAGTAGGAATAAAAATTTAATTGAATTTGATCCTAAAATTGAGCAAACAATTACCTAATTGAGAAAGAAAAATTTGCAAACATACTTTGAAGAAATTCACCTAACAAATTGAAGTGACAAATCCAGTGATCACTATGAACCTTCAATGGCTGTAAATCCTAACCAAACCTTGCATGATCTTTGTGCACCATAATTAGCTAACCTATAAAATCAACTCGCTATCCCTGCCTTAGAAAATGATTTTGAAATTCACATTAACTTGATTCCAATTCTTCCTAAATTCCATGGTCTTGCAAGTGAAGACCCCAACAGACATATCCATAAATTTACACACGTGTGCTCCATCTGCAGATCCCAAGGTGTTACAAAAGAATAGGTAATGTCGAGGGTATTCCTCTTCTCACTTGAGGGAGAAGAAAAGGAATGGTTGTACAGTCTACAACTAAGAGAAGTCCAAGACTTAGAAGATCATCAAATATTATTCATGCAAAGGTTTTTTTCTCACATCTATGAGTATGACTATCTTAAAAGAGATCTATTCTATTCTCTAATTGACTGGTGAAACACTTTATGAGTACATAGATTGATTCAAGAAGCTTTGTGCGATATGTCCCCATCAGAATGTGGAATAAGACCATTTAATTTTTTTTTATTCTATCAAGGATTGCTAAAAAATTATCAATACTTGATAGACGCATCATATGGAGGATCCTTGATTGAAAATTCACCAGTGGATGCCAGAGGACTGATTGAAAAATTGCACAAAACTCACAGTAGTTTGGCACCATAGGTACGACCACCGAAGGAATCTATGAGGTAAGGACTTTAGATTATTCCTCACCCTTACATAAATCAATACTTAAGTAAAATACTTGTGTTTTGAGACAAATTACTATGAACCAAGTGAAAAAAACAACAAGGCCTTTTTCAAGTATCTGTTTGATGCTCTTCTACTTATCATTACACTGACCAATGTCTAGAAGTGCAAGATACAGAATGTTGTGTTGTAGCATATCAGCAAAGGAAATTCCAACCTCAGACCCAACTAGGGTATGGATTTCAACATAACCAAGATAGACCACAATTTCAATAGCAATATCAGAACCCAAAACCATTACAAAAAACTTATAAGTAGTCATACTAGCAATAAAAAACATTCAAACAGCCACCTTTCCAAAGAAATAATTATGAGAAACCATACACAAGTGCACCGAAAAATGAAGATAAAAAATTAAAGATGAAAGTTTCAATATTGGAAGATAAAATTGAAAATCTAACTGATCAATTTTTAAGACTAATGGATGTTCTAACCAAGAACCATGGTAAAATCCTAGCACAGATAGTTCCAAATCCAGAGGAGAATATCATTGCAATCACAACCTGAAGCGGGAAGGATCTCACACCACCTGAAAAATGTGAGGATGATTATTCCAAAAAACCTCCTAAAGATCACCCTATCCATCTAGAAGAAGGAAACCATATCAACAAGGGAGAAATAACAAGGTTCAAGAAGGAAAGACCAGAAATTCCTTTACAAAAATAATAAAGGGAGAAAAAGGACATCCCATCACCATTCCCATCTGCATTAGTTGAGTCAATGAAAGGGTGAAGAAGAATAAATTAAATGGGAAATATTGGAAACATTCCAGAAAGTGGAGATTAATATCCCACAACTAGAGGTAATATGAAAAATCCTTAAGTATGAATTTTTTTAAAGGAGTTGTGCACTAAAAGAATGAGTCTATATGGGAATGAAAGGATCAACTTGGGAAGAAGTGTTTTATCCCTAATCACACCATCAATATCACAAAAATGTCAAGATCCAGGGACATTCTATGTTCCCTTTAATATTGGTTGTTTATATTTTTTGATGCACTATGTGATCTAGGAGATTCAATAAATGTTATGCCTCACTTAGTATTTACATATTTGGATATTGGAAAATTAAATCCTGCTGGAGTGGTGGTCCAACTCACAAACAGATCCACATTTTTTCCAGCAAGTTTTCAAGAAGATTTTCATTTAAATTTCAAATATCTACTATTCCCAGCTAACTTTTATGTGCTAAAGGAGTTCATCACACTCACCCATCATCTTAGGGAGATAGTTCTTAAAGATTTCAAATAACATCATCAATGGCATGAGGGAACACTCATAAGGGAGCTTGGATATAGTCAAGTTCATTTCAATATACTTGAATCCATGAAGAATCTGTCAAATGTTCATTCACTAAATACAATCTACCACAAAGAAGGAAAAGAATCATATAAAAATTTAGTAGAGAAAACCTTAGAATTCATGGATATTTTGTTATAAGAGGATGTAGAATCAAAATTAAGAGAAGATTTTGTGATCAAGAAGTATAAAATCAAGGAGGCTCAACATGAAAAGATTATCATAGATCTCTGGAAGGAACATGCTACAATGGAAGAAGAACTAACTGAGAAGCATTCAATATTCCTTACTATGGAACATGAGCTGAACAAGTTTCAAGAAAACCCCATTAACAATGAAGAGGTATGTAAAGGATATTCTCAAACCAATGGGAAGATTGGATCACAAGAAAAAGGTAAATCTAAACTTAATCAATTTCAAAATAGACCTATTTTATTTAAATTTGTAGAGGAAAAAAACCATGTTTGTGTGGGTAAAGAAAATTGGGGGTTAATCTCCCACATCAAAAGAAGAGATAAATTTTCAAAGGACACCACAAACCCTTAAAAAGAATGAGGTTCATATTGTAGTAAGGAGGCATCAAATATTAGGAAAGATTTAAAGACATCCCAAAAGAACAAAATTTCTAGGGTTTTTCTGGTGTTGTGGTATCCATGAATACAAATCATACTCTTGTAGGTACAACATGTCTTTACCAGGAAATAGTAAAGAGCCAGTGTAAGAGATTAGACTCCTCCAACCTTTTTATCAATAAAATCTGCCAGGTCTTACCTATCCTATACAATTGATTGCTTGTTGTGATTCATTTTCAAATATTATTACATGTTAAATCAATTTAAATTAATTGATGACACTGCATCAATTAAGTATGGTGGAGGGAATCTTGTGGTCTATGATTTCTCAATATTTTTCAAAAAAAATAAATTTTTGATTTGAGCTAATGACATTAAACAAAAGCGCTTCTGGGAGGAAACCCGTGTTTTTTTCTTAGTAAACTCTTACCCTCAGTCATATTCTAGCATGATTGAACATGCCTACATTATCATTTGTTTTCATTCTTATATTTTAGGTCCATGATTAAATGATAAAAAATAGAGATACTTAACAGAACACACATTGTGATGGTGCTTCAAAATAGAACTGAAGGAACATGGCAAGCACCACCTGATTGAAGCATCATTGCTAAAGGTAGTTTTCTTTTACATTAAATATCATTTAAATTCCCTATCTTTTTTTTCTTCCTATAATGATTTTTGAATTAAACTAAAATTTCATGCCCACTTCATATTTTACTCAACTTATCTAGGAAACATGTGTTTCTTAGGAATCCAGTGATTCCATGTTTTATAATTCAATTTTAATGAAATTGATTGAGTAAAATGGATAATTGGATGAAAAAATGATGTATAGATATTGAAATAAAGACTCAATATTTAAAGGAATTGATTGATTCATGTAAATGAAATTTCCCTGCAATCATTCATGATTTGAATTTCTGAAATTCATGTGAATTGATTTTTTATTATTAATCATGCCATGAGTGATTGTCCCAAATAATAATTCCCATTCCCAAGAGTATTTATAGATCAAATATTTCCTCTTTTATCTTGAGAATATTTTTTGAGTGATCTTGGGACATTTCACCTACCAAAACTTGTATTTAAACTTTTCAAAGCTATGACTATGTAAAAACACATTCCAAATTATTGAGGCACTACTTTGGCTAGCCACATATTTTACTAATACACACCGTTACATTAATATTTTGTCATCCCCTAGAATCCATGAATTTCCTTATAGGTTTAATCCACATTACATGCTGATTTTTTCTTACCTACCCACACTTTTAATATTTTTCATGAATGTTTCAAGTATGAGTGTGGGGGAAGGGACTTCCGTGTGCGTTCATTAGGATGTGTATCATTTATGGGTGGTGTGAGGTGTGTGTCAATATTTTGATTTATGGATAATAATATAATTGGTCATGTGTCATCATTTCATTGTGATTTATTTGTTTCATCCATTTCTCCATCAAAAAAATGAAGAAAAATGAAGATGAGCTTGAATTCCTCATTGTACATTCTTTGATCACTTGTTTCCCTCTCAAAAATTAAGGGTTTAAATTTTCATTAATTCATTGTATTCAATTTTCAGTTCATCCTCTAGGAAAAAAATAAAAAAATGAAAATAAATTTGTTCTTTTCTAGAGATTTGTAAAAAAGGAGAAAACATGGATAATATCATTAATTGTAATAAATATTCGGATCATGAAATATGTAATAAAAGGTGGTGGTGTTGTTTTAAACATTTTAAAGGGGGGTTGAGTGAGGAATTTCCAGTCTTTTTACTTGAATTAATCATGCATTGTACATAAGAGTCCAACCTCCCCTTTCTGGCCTGAAATTTTTTTAATCATTTTCCCACCAACCCTAAGACACCGAGTTATTTTAACCTTTATTAAAATTCATCATGATTTTATGTACTTTTTTTCTTTACAAAGTGGAGAAATTGGTTCATTTAAAATCCTATAGATAAGGAGCATATTCTTATGATATGAGAATAACTTCACTTTAATTATAACATGAGAGATGATATAAAAGATTCACATCAAGTAAATCATGATATGAAATATTTAATAACAATGAATTGAAGAGAATTAATGAATAAAAGGATAATTCCCATAATTTTTCTAAGGGGAAATTAAAATGCATTATTTGATTTTTTTTCTTTGAAAATTTGGAAATTAAATTGATATTTTATGTGGAATTTTAAATTTTGATTTGACATTGAAAATTGTTTGATTTTATTGCTTTGGAATATAAATATTGGTAACATTGTTACCCTAATATTTTAAATGTAGAAATTTATACTTCATTATCCAATCGACCAGTGAAACACTTTATGGGTACTGGGAGCAATTAAAGAAGCTCTGCGTGAGATGTCCCCATCAGACTATGGAAGAACAACATTTCATTGTTTTCTTATATCAAGGATTGCTCGATGGTGATCGAAACTTTCTAGATGCATAATCTAGAGGAGACTTATTGAAATTTCACCAATGGATTCAATAAGACTAATTGAAAATATTGTACCAAACTCACAACAATTTGGCACCATAGGAACAACCACCAGAGGCATCCATTAGGTAAGGACTTCAGATTCTTCCTCACCCTTATATGAAGCAACACTTAAAGAAATGACTAGTGTTATGAGAAAAATTATTGTGAACCAAGTGAAGGAACAGAAAGGCCTGAATCAGGTATATGGTTTATGCACTTCTACTTATCATTACACTGATCAAAGTGAAAAAGTGCAGGAGACAGAATGTTGTGCTACAACCTATCAGCAAAGGAAATTCCAACCTCAGAACCAAACAAGGTATGGATTTCAACCAAACCAAGCCAGACCACCTTTTCAATAGAAATATCAGAACCCAACACCATTCCCACAACCTTATAAGTAGTCACACCGGCAACAAAAAACATTTGAACTTTCACCTTCCATTGAAATAATTATGAGAAACCATCCAAAAGTACATCGAAAAATGAAGATCAATAATTTAATATTAAAGTTTTAGAAATGGAATATTAAATTTACAAGCTAACTGATAAATTTTCAAGCCTAATGGATGTTCAGAGCAAGAACCAAGGTAAACTCCCCGCACAGATAGTTCCAAATCCAAAATATAATGTCAGTGAAAACACAACCCAAAGTGGGAAGGATCTCACACCACCTGAACAATGTGGGGATGATGATTACAAGAAACCTCATAAAGCTCAAACCATCCATACAAGAGAAGGAAACTATAATAAAAAGGGATAAATAATAAGTTTCAGTAATGAAGGACTCGAAACACTTTTATAAAAACAATAATGGGAGAAAAAGGATATCCCGGCACCATTCCCATTTGCATTAGTTGAGTTGAAGAAGGGTGAAGAAGAACGAATTTAACGGGAAATATAAGAAACATTCTAGAAATTGGAGATTAACATCCCACTATTAGAGGAGATACGATAAATCCCTAAGCATGATAAATTTCTAAAGGAGTTGTGCACTGAAAGAATGAGGCTAGACGGGAATGAAAGGATCAACTTGGAAAGAAGTGTTTCATCCCTAATCACACCACTAATCTACAAAAATGTCATGATCCAGGGAAATTCACTATTCCCTACACTAGTGGTTGTTTAATTCTTTTTTATGAACTATGTGATCTAAGAGATTCAATAAATGTTAGGCCTCACTTAGTATTTAAATCTTTGTAGATTAGAAAATTGAAGCCTACTAGAGTGGTGGTCCAGCTCGCAAATAGATCCACGATTTTCCCAAAAGTTTTTCTAGAAGATCTTCCTATAAAGGTAAAAGATCTAATGTTCCCAGTTGACTTTTATGTGTAGATAATGGAAGAAGATAGGAGTTCATCACACTCACTCATCATCTTGGGGAGACATTACTTAAAGACTTCAAAGACCATCATCAATATGTATGAGGGAACACTCTCAAAGGAGCTTGGATATAGTCGAGTGCATTTCAATATACTTGAATCCGTGAAAAATCTATCAGACTTTTATTCACTAAATGAAATCAAGTATAAAAAATGAAAATAACCAACTATAAATTTATAATTGATAACCTCAAAATTTTTGGATAGTTTGTTATAAGATGCTGGAGAATCAAAATTAGGATAATATGGTGAGATCAAGAAGTATAAACTCAAGGAGGCTGAACATGAAAATATTATCAAAGATCTCTGGAAGGAAATTACTAGGAAGGAAGAAGAACTATCTGATTATCATTCCACATGCCTTACTATGGAAACTGTGATGAATAAGATTATGGAAAACCCCATTAACATTGAAGAGGTATGTAAAAGATATTCTAAAACCAATGGGGAGAGTGTATCACAATAAAAAGGTAAATATGAACTCAATCAATTTCAAAACAGACCTATTTTATTTAAATTTATAGAGGAAAAAAACCAAAACAATGTTCTTGTGGGTAAATAAAATTGAAGTTCAATCTCTCTCATCAAGAGAAGAGAAGAATTTTCAAACGACACTACAAACCCTTAAAAAGAGTGTGGTTCATATTGAAATAAGAAAGCAAAAAATATTAAGAAAGATTGAAATCCATCCTAGAAGAACAAAATTTCAAGGTTTTTTCTGTTGTTTTGATATCCATGGACACAAATAATACTCTTGTTGGTACAACATGCCATTACCAGGAAATATGAAAGATCCAATGTAGGAGATCATAGTCCAGCAACCTTTTTATCAATAAAATCTATTAGTTTGTACCTCTCCTTTACATTTGATTGATTTTTGTGATTCATTTTCAAATATTCTTACAAGTTTAATCAATTTAAATGCATTGGGGACACTAAATCAGTTAAGTGCGGGGGAGTGAATCTTGTAGTCTAGGATTTCTCAAGAGTTTTCAAAGAAAAGCAATTTTTGAGTTGAGGTAACTACATTAAAAAAAAGCACTTCGGAGAGGCAACCTTTTTTTTTCTTAGTCAACTCTTTCCCTCGGTCATATTCAAGCATGATTGAACATGCCTACATTATCATTTTTTTCATTCTTATATTTCAGGTCCATTATGCAGGGTTAGAAAATGTAGATACTTAATAGAACACACATTGTGAAGGTGCTTCAAAACATAACCGAAAGAACATGACAAGCACCACCTGATTGAAGCATCAATTATAAAGGGAGTTTTCCTTTACATTCAATATCATTTTAATGCCCTGTGTTTTATCCATCCAATCCGGATTTGTGAATTAATCTAAAATTGCATGCCCACACTTGAATTTATATTTTACGCGACTTGTCTAGGAGACATACGTTACTTAGGAATCCAGTCCTTCAATGTTTTAGAATTCAATGTTAATGAAATTTAATGAGTAAAATGGATAATTGGATGATAAAAATGAATCATGGATATTGAAATAATGATTCAATATTTGAAGTAATTAATTGATTCATGTAAATTAAATTTCCCTATGATCTTTCATGCTTTGAATTTCTGAAATTCATGTGAATTGATTTGTTATTATTAATAATTCCATGAGTTATGGTCCCAAATAATAATTCCCATTACTAAGAGTATTTCTAGATAAAATATTTCTTATTTTATCTTGAGCATATTTTTTGAGTGATCTTGGTACATGTCACCTACGAGAACTTGTATTTGAACTTGTCGAATCTATGAATGTACAAACACATTTAAAATGATTGACACACTACTTTATCTAGACACATATTTTTCTAATACCCACCATTACATTTATCCTTCGTTATCCCATAGAATCCATGAATTTCCTTATAGCTTTAATCTGCATTACTAGATGATTTTTCCTTACAAACTCGCACTTTTAGTATTTTTTCATGGATATTTCAAGTTTGAGTGTGGGGGAAGGGACTTTCATGTGCATTCATTGGGATGTGTATCATTTATGGGTGGTGTGAGGTGTGTGTAAATATTTTGGGCAGTGGATAATAAGATAATTAGGCATGTGTAATCATTTCATTGTTCTTTATTTGTTTTATCTATTTCCCCATCAAAAAATGAAGAAAAATTGAGATGAGCTTGAATTCCTCATTGTATATTCTTTGATGACTCATGTCCCTCTCAAAAATTAAGGGCTCGAATTTTCATTCATTCAATGTATTCAATTTTCATCTCATCCTCCATAAAAAAAATAAAAAACAGAAAATAAAGTTGTTCCTTTCTAATGATTTGAAAAAATGGATAATGTGGATGATATCATTCATTGTAATAATTATTTGGATCATGTACCATGTTATAAAAGGGGTGGTGTTGTTTTTTAAATTTTCAAGGGGGTTTTATAGAGTAATTTCCTATGTTTTCACTTGAGTTAATCATGCATTGTACTTAAGAGTCCAGCCTCCCTTTTCTGGTTAGAATTTTTTTTAATCATTTTCCCACTAACCATAAGACACAGAGTCATTTGAACCTTCATTAAAATTGTTCATGATTTATGTACTTTTTGACTTTACAAAGTAGATAAAGTAGTTTATTTACAAACTTATGGATAAAGAGAATATTATTATGATTTGAGAATAACTCCACTTAAATTGTATCATGAGATATAAGAGAAAATATTCATGTGAGGTAAATCATGATATGGAATGTTTAATAATAATGAATTGAGGAGAATTAAGGAATGAAAGGATAAGTCCCATCATTTTTCAATGGGGATGGCGTAATGGTGTTGATCGCCCCATGGTTTCGCAGATCCAGAGTTCTTCAACCTCCGATGACGAATCTGGTTTGCAGGTCCGCTCCCGCAAGGGCCTTCTCCATTGTTTCCCCCTTTCCTATTCTGGCCCAGGCACAACGTCTTCCTCCCAAGTCACTATGAGATCACAGAGGGCGACCTCAGGAATGCTCGGGGAATGCGGTGGTCCCTTGTATGTTTTCTGGTTGCAGGTTGTTTTGTCGATTGTCTGTTGCTTTCTTCGGGTCAGACGTGGGCACAATCACCAGTCTGGCCCGGTGGTGTTTCGATATTCTTCCCAATGCCTTGTTCTAAGGATTCTCTAGCGAATTGTGATAGTGCTTGGGCTCGGCACGGTCGGTGGTTAGGTTGTGCGTGGCTCAGTGGGTCGACCTATCTATGGTTTCATGGATTGGAAAGGACCTTGGAGCTCTGTCGATGAAGATAGTCATTCAACCTCCTTTGACGATTCAGATTTTTAGGTTTATTCCCCACATCCGTGACAGCCTTAACTGTTGATGGCGCCCCCCATTTTCTTCTTGTATAGGTTTGGATGGTTCGTCGTCTTCTCCCGGGTCAGTACGAGGTCGTAGGTGCCGTCCTCTGGAAATCCTGACACCGACGGCATCCTCTTTCTCTCTTTGTGCTCTTGGCAGCTTGCTGGGTTTGCAACATACCGATCCAGTGCAACAGAGGCGCGTAGGGAGGCTATCTTCTTTCATCTACGATACCGACTGTAGTTTTTCTTGTGAAGATGATTATTGTCTTCTTTCATTTTGGTTTTGGTGATTTGGTCTGCTATGGTGATGGATGTCGGCATCGATGGTAGATGAGGGTGAGTGATAATAGTTTGGGTTTTTCTGTGATGGTAACTTTTTGGGGACGATCTCCGGCGGTGTGGCTTCTTCCGGGAGGGAAGACGACAACGACGGAGTTGTATAATGGTGGTGGATGGATGAAGGTGTGCCGGGATAGTGGTGATGCTCTTTGAAATTCAAATTTCGTCTTGTTTTTTGTATTGGATCCCACCTGTGTGGTTACCGCTTCCTTTAACCGGAATTTCAGAAAATCAAATAAAAATATAAATTTAAAAAAAAAAGATTTCATGCCTGAGGAAAAGCATGTTTTATGTGTGTTTGAATTGATAAAGATAATATTTTTATCATTTTTATATGAATTTAAATGATTTAATCTCATAAAATGTTTCAATTTGAGCTGATTTGCATGATTTTAATATTTTTTGTGTGTGTTTGGCTAAAACTGGAATGTTACTTAAATATGGATTTTTTATAGATTTTCACATCAAGGGTATTTTGGTCATTTCACTAAAAATATGATTCCAAATTGAATTATTTTTTTATAATCCTTGATTTATTTCCTTTATCTTTCTTTTGTGGACTAGGGGATGATTCAAGCATCTAGAGGCCCTAAAAATCAATGAATTTGAAGATTATTCTAGGTAGACATCACAGACCCCACCATAGTAACAGAAGCACATATTGGCCTGAACACATCCAATTAAGGTGATTCCACTTGGAGATAAAATAAGGATCAAGTGAACATGCATAAATTAAATATCATGGAGTTTGGAATTTATTATGGTGGATTTTGAACGAACTCAATTGAAGAAATCTTCCAAGAAATTTTATCTAGAAAAAGAAATCTCCAATAAAAAATTCATAACTCGTACTTGAGGTGGACAATTACAATGAAACATGGAGGGTGTCCACCTAATACAATGATAAATTTTTTTTAAAAAGTTGATAATACATGATGATTCCTTTTTCATGGTCATTAATGTGTGATATGTGAAATGTGTAGAGTCCATCGGGACAGAATAAATTATTGGAGTAAAAATCTTGTAACTCCCTCAACAAGCACCAAATACTCTTAAATTTTGAGGGTGGACGGCCAAGGAAATTGTGATGAACTTTCATGTAGGGAGGAAATCATTATTAGATCATTAATTGTAGATGCAACATGACAACTTGTGGAGGAAAAATTCTACTGATAAAAATAGAGGAGAACCCACCTCTAAATTCATTTCATTCAATCCACACTTCCTCCAATCGATAGATGAGGGAAGAATTGGATGACATCCTTATTTAGATTTATTTCATTTCATTATTTTTATTTTTATTTAATTTATCCCCTCTACTTCATCATCTCGACTTCCCATCCATAGAGGGGTAGTTTCATTGAGTGATTAGAAAAGGATGAGGTTATACCAATATGAATTTCTTGAGTTCTTTTGTTTCAATATAATAAGATCTCTTCTTATTTCTAAATATAGTTTCAATTCATAATTCAATTTTAAAATTTTAATGTGGTTTAATTATGTTTTAATTCTGTTATTTTAATTACTTTCGTCAATAATCATTATCTCCCTCCACCCAATTCTCTTCTATATACGGTGGAATAGATTAAGATTGGGTGGTGAGTTCTTGAAGGTTTTTACGCACACAGGAAAGAGAATATACCTACTTGAGGATTCAAATAGGAATATTTTTATCATAATTATTTGTCCAAGAGAGAGAGAGGAGTCGGTAGATGAATCTCTCTCTAACTAGGAAAAGGGAAAATGAGGGAAAAACTTGGAAACCATGATAGCACAGCACTGGGTCTCACGAAACCCACTCTGATCACCATCTTTCTCAGTTTTTTAAACTAATCAAATCAAACTGCTTCTTTTTATCACTTTGTTCAAAATTAATTAAAACCAGTTGTTTTCAGAAAACCAAAAAAAATGAAAACCTTGTTTTGTGTGCACTCTTATTTAGGATATTTCTATGAGTTAACTACTATAATATACTTAGGAAATTTAAATATTTCTTTGTCATGCCCCACAATTGGCATGTGTTAAAGTTGGTGCCATTTTCAGGGAGGTAGTGCCTCAAAACCAATTTTTTTAATTTTTTTTTGAATTACCCATATTTCGATTAACAAATTAATTTAATTTGATCCTGAAATTGAGAAAACAATAACCCAATTGAAAAAGATAAATTTTCAAACATATTTTGAAGAAATTTTCCTAAAAAATTCAATTGAAACATCTAGTGATCACTCTGAACCTCCAATGGCTGGAAATCCTAACCAAACATTGTACGATCTTTGTGCACCACAATTAACTAACCAACGAAATCAACTAGCTATACCTACCTTAGAAAATAATTTTGAATTGCGCATTAACATGATTCAAATTATTCTTAAATTCCATGGTCTTGTAGGTGAAGACCTAAATAGATATATCCAAAAATTTAAAATTGGGTGATCTAACTATAGACCTCAAGGTGTTGTATAAGAACAGTTAAAGTGGAGGGAATTCCCCTTATCACTCGAGGGAGAAGCAAAGGAATGGTTTTATGGTCCATAACCAAAAGAATTCCAATACTAGAAAGATCTTTAAATATACTTCATGCAAAGTTTTTTCTCTCATCCATGAGCACGGATATCTAAAAAGATATCTATGCCATTCTCCAATCGACCAGTGAAACAATTTATGAGTACTGGGAGTGATTCAAGAATCTATGCATGAGATGTCCCCATCAGACTGTGGAAGAACACCATTTAATTATTTACTTCTATTAAGGATTTCTCTAAAATGATCAAAACTTTCTAAACACATCATCTGGAGGAGCCTTGATTGACATGTCACCATCAGATGCTAGAGGACTGATTGAAAAGATTGCACAAAACTTGCAGTAGTTTGGTACCAGAGGTACGACCACTAGAGGTGTAACATCCCAGACCAGGATGACAACCTATGGTGCCCCAAGCCCGATTAGACACAGGGACTCAAGCACATCTTCCCAAATTTCAGAGGCTAATGACTAGCAGTGAGGGCCTAGGTTAGTCATTGGGGAGACTATGCCCTCATTACTAGAGTATCATAGTGGAAGTCAAACATATACTAAATAACATAAGTGAAATAAACATAAAACCACTAAATATAATTCAAAACATGAATACATATCAATAATAATAAGTATATTGTATACATAATTATGCATATGGTACAAGTATCTATAGATTATCCAAATAGTTGCATGGAAATACAATACAATATCACAAAAACAACAAAAGATAAAAAATGAATCTCAACATCGCAAGCCTCATCTTGGTCCTATACTCCCTTGCTTCAAATCCAGAATCAAAAACCTATACTAGGGAACTTTCCCCTATCATCACCGGCAACCATATAATCTGTTTGGGTCCCCAAGGAGGCCCAAATAGAGTGTGAGATAAACATCCCAGTAGACAACCACCCAGGTCTATATAGTTCTAACAGAAATTATACAAAAGTTCTAGCAAGTGTAAACAAGTATTAAAGTGAAGTTAATTCCCATGGAATATGTCTACTACACTAATTAAAACCAACAAACCTTTAATTATACCTACAAAAGAGTCAGATCCTAATAAGGCAGCTATAACAAAGTAAACAAGCAAATCACACTACCACACCACACATCCATCTGTATCCTGTATCCCACATCCACACTATATAAAGAAGTTAAAGTCCCATGGCCACACCATGTAGTGAAATCAAATTTCCCACGGCCATGCTGTATAGTGAAGTGTAGACCTCAAGGTCTGGATCCAAGGTGTCAGTAGACCAAGGAATCCGTGTATAATAATTCTAGACCATTGAGGGTTAGATCCAAAGATCTTGTCCAAGGCTTCCCATTTATTCCCATCTGGGTCCCTGGTAGAAACCTTCTTTTTCACTAGTAGGGGTACTGTGAGCCTAGAAATTGAAATTCCTATGTGAGCCCCAGAAATCCAGATCCATGAGGTTTCTAGGCCTGAGGTATCCCACAGAATTAAGGCCCAAGGGGAAGAGTCAACCCAAGGTGTCCACTACTGTGTTCCAGATCCATGGAGAGAAGTCCATAACATCTATTAAACCATTCATTAAAGTATTCAAGAATTCAAATTAAACATTCATAAACATTTAAGTATACCCACTCACATCAAAAAGCACAAGACATGAGTATACCCACTCACCCAAACCATTTATCGAAACAATCATATGGACATACCCTCCCATATAAACCTTTTAATAAGACATTATTCATTTCATATAGGTATACCCACCCATATTATCTAATTAACATGCCAAACTATCTAAATAGGCAAGGCATGACAAAATATTCATTAAGCAAGGAGGAAATACATCTCTTAAATATTCTATTCATGCTATCAAGGTATTAACGGGCTTCCTATAACTAAGAAAGCATAAACACACACCCTATGGGTGGTTTAAAAAGGAATAAACAGAATATTTCTTTAAGGAACACCCATTTTGTGGACTTTAAATGATAAATAGGTGTCAATGTGCCTAAACAGAACCTATGGTCACCCTCACTAGGTCCATCTATAGCTATATCAAGAAACATGCTAAAAAATGAGGCCTCACTGGAAATTCTGATGGGAGACATATCGGCCAAACACCTAAAATTAAAAGAAATGTCGGAAGAAATCATAGACCACCTACCTTGCCTCAGTAGTAGATAGGTCTTCTAATATCAAGTCTTCATTTGTCCTAGTTTGGAAGAAATGTGAATAATGGACGAAGAACGGGATATTAGGGCATTTGATCCTAAATCCAAATAGTGTTGTTGTTGTTTTGGAGAATCAAGAAAAACTAAAAAGGAATCAAGGAATTACCATTGTGGATCCAATGAAAAAATTAGCGATGGAAACAGATGTCAGATGGATAGTAAGGCTCAAATCCTAGGTGAGGCACCAAAGGAGAGCTCCAAGGATTTGTTGTCCATAGAAGAAAAAAACCCCAAATTGGGTTTAAAAATGAAACATGATTTTAATTTAAGATTTTAGAAAAACACACAGTAGGGTCACATGGTTTACCTGCACGGTTTCCCAAATTTTGTGGAAATTGTGCGCACCTCACTGCCTAGGAGGGTCACTTCACATGGTTACCCTGCATAGTTTTACTAACCATGGACAATCAGTACGAAACTATCTATTAAGAACCTGAAAATTTTTAGACATCTTGCACGGTTTAGAATAACCGTGCACATGCCATGTGAAAACTATATGCCAGGTCATTTTCAACCCAAAACATGGTTTTGGCCTTTTAACAAGCCCCAAACACCCCCAAGACTCCCATGATCAAGTTAAACACTCAAAAAATTCCATAACAAGTCATTTAAACCAAAAATAAAAGGATTCATACCTCGTATAAAAACCCAGGTTCTTATAATATTACCCCTTATAGAAATTCATCCTTTAATTGCTCTCTGGAGGGTGGTCAAGATTCATTTGATAAATACTCCAGCCACTGAGCACGTATGTTGGCCTTCCTCTACCAAATCTCATCTTGTAAACAGATGTGCTTCCATAGTACCTGTACTATAGGAAATGAAAAACCTCAAAGAACCTTTGTGATCCTATCAACAATACAAACCAGATGCTCCTAAAAGAAGGCATCAACCTGAAGCTCAACCTCCTCCGGCTAAAAAACATGATACAGGTCTAGTTGATAATGGCAAAACTAAGATACATAGAAGATTTTTTGCATGGATTAGTACCTCTGGGGTAACTATAACCGATAGACAACTAACCCAACTCTCTCCATAATCTTGAATAGCCTGACATATCTTGGTGAAAGTTTACCCTATCTCCTGATCCGCTTGTGTCCCAACCTTGGTGAAACAGATAGGAAAATATGATCCCCAACCTTGAACTCCAGAGGTCATCTGCAGTGATTGGAGTATGATTTCTGGTGATACAGTGCAATAGCCATCTACTTCTGAATCAACTGGACCTACTCAGATGTGTCTTGAATAAGACGTGTTCCCAGTAAAGCTGCATCTCCCACCTCTATCTAGAACAAGGTAGAATGACATGGCCTACTATATAAATCCTCGTAAGGTAAAATCTATATTGTCACATGATAAATATTATTTTAGGTAAACTGAAATAGGGGAATGTGCCTCTCCCAAGAGCCCTTAAAATCTAAGACTCATGCACGCAACATGTCCTCTAGAATCTATATTGTACACTCTAACTGGCCATCAATCTGAGGTTGGTATGATGTTCTTAGAAGCACCTATATACCCAACACCCTCTGAAAAATCAACCAGAAATAAGATGTAAAGTGGGAATCCCTATCTGAAACGGTGCTGCAGTGGACCCCATGAAGTCATACCACCTCTTGAATGTGAAACTTTCCATGTTCATCAACCTTGATGGTCTCCTTGATTGGAAATAAATGTGCAACCTTCATAACCCTATCCACAACAATCCACACAACATTGTTACATTGAGGAAACCTCAGCAAACCCATCAAGAAATCCATTGCAACATCATCCCATTTCCACTTCGGAATAGGTAACTTCTGTAAAATCTCATCTGGTCGCTAATGCTCCGCCTTCACATGCTGATAGGTGTAACACCTCATAACAAAACCATCTACCTCTCTCTTCATTCTCGGCCACCAGTACTAATATTTCAAGTCACAATACATATTTTTAACCCCATGATGCATTGAACAAGATGAATTATGAAACTCCTGCATCAACTCCTTTCTTATATTCATTGGAACCCAGACACGTCCATTGATACACAAGATCTCATCATCGCCTACCGTCCAAGGGTTCTCACCTGCCAAACCTTCCCATAGAACTAGGCCTTTAGATTCTGATATCTGCCTCATCCTAACTCTATCCATCATGGTATAGGTAATAGCTATGGATGAAAGAAAATTCTTCCCCTGTCTATCATGCACCTCCAGATGCATCTTAGAGAACAACGCCATAAGCTTTCACTCTCTAGTGGCCTATTGCACTGCCTATATCTAATTTCTCCTACTCAGTTCATCGACCACTGCATTTCCATTACTAGGCATGTAGGAAAGCTCAAAGTCAATGTAATTTAGGCACTCCACCCACCATCACTGCCTAAAATTTAAATCGTGTTGTATAATGATATACTTGAGTCTTTAGTAGTCTGTGTACACCGAAAAATGCTATCCCATTAAATAGTGTCTCCAAAAGTGCAATGCATGAACAACAAAAACTAACTCTAGATCGTGCGTAGGGTAGTTCTTCTCGTGAGGCCTCAACTTCCGAGACCCATATGCCTCTACTCGATCTCCCTACATCAGCACTACCCCCAACCCAATACCTGAATCGTCATAGTACATAGTGTAGCTCTTGCGCGGCTCTAGCAGTATTGGGATTGGTGTTGATTCCTGTCAATGGTGCTGCTAAGCGTGAGAAGTCATGTATAATACACCTATAGTATCCAGATAGAAATAAGAAACTTTTTATGTCAAAAACATTCTTGGTATGTTCCTAGGAAACTACATCTCTCACCTTCTCTAGGTCCACTGCCACTCCTTTCTTCGAGATAATGTGACTCAGGAAGTGAATCTGGTCCATCCAAAAGTGTCACTTTACAAGCTTAGAATATAACTAATCCTCTCTCAGTGTATTCAAAATGATCTCAAGATGGTTTCCATGGTCGTGTAGATTGTGATAATACACCAAGATATCATCCACAAAAACCACCACAAAAGAATCCAATGAGAAACGGAACACTCGGTTCATTAAAGCCATGAAAACCGTTGGCTCGTTTATGAGACCAAATGTCATAACTAGATACTTGTATAACCCATACCTACTATGAAAGGTTGTATGAGGTATGCCTGCAGGTCGAACATCCACCTGGTGATATCCTGACCTCAAGTCGATCTTTAAGAACACTCGAGCTCCTAAAATCTGATCAAACATGTCATTTATTAGGAGAAAAGGATGTAGATTTTTTACTTTCAACTGGTTAAGTTTCCTATAATCCATTCATAGCCTAAGAGTTCCATCCACCTTTTTTGAAAAAAGTACAAGAAAACACCATGGAGAAGTACTAGGTCTGATAAACCCCTTCGCATCCAAATCCTCTAGTTACCGTTTGATCTCCTGCAACTCTATCGTAGCCATCCTGTATGGAGGAATGGATATCGGCGTAGCTCCTCACACAATCTCGATGGAGAAATTCACCTCTATCTTGGGAGGCAAACTAAAAAATTCATCAGGAAAGACATACCTGAAGTTCTCAACCACTGGAGTAAATCCCATCTAAACCACTCCCTGATCATCCATAAACAAACTAGAAATCTGGGTTGTCATCCCTCCTAGCCCACGATGCTCGAGTCCATCTCTGCTCACCTAAAAATCCCATTCACCCTTGTAAATAAACATTTCACCCTTTGGTGATGTGAAATTCAACCTCTAGGAGTAGCAGTAAATGTACGCTCGATAAGAAACAATCCAGTACATTCTAAGAATGAAGTCAAACCCTGTGATCTTGATGACATAAAGATCCTATATGAAGTGACACCCTTTGACCTCATGGGGACACTCCATACCCTGTATTACATCACCCTTCCTAACTCCCAACAGTGTATCTAGTGAAAAAATACCCTCCAAAAGAAAAACCACAAGCCCAAGGCTTTTTACCACTCATGCAGAGATAAAACTGTTAGAGGCACCTGTATTGAAAAGAGATGATACAATAGTATAATATACTAAGATCGTACATCTCATTGTAGATGGTCTGGGATCCTTCCCATGTTGAGTCTATTTCACTGCATATGTCTGGCCTATACCAAAACCCTATGACCCTATTAGGCTACCCTGACCTGATCTACCCTGTTGTCCCAGAGCACCCGGTGTCTATCTACCATGGCCACAAACACCACTAACCTGGCATGATTGGCCTACACTGCTCTAGCTTCCATCCTGAAATGGAGCTAAATATCCTTCTCCTGAACCCGATGTCAGAGCTCGCCCCCTACCACTCATAGTTAGAGGTAAGGTCCTACAAAACTGTTGTATGTAATCCATCCTGCTGCAAGCTCAGAACTTGACTAGGTTATGGTCACAGTAATTTTTCATGTAAACTCACCTACCACACTAATGGAAAAAACACCAAGTTTCCTACACCCACATCCTGACTAGAACTCACATCATGGGAAGCCTCAAAACATCACTTCCTTCCTAAAGACATAGATCCACTAGGGTGAGAAACATTACTCCCATGTTCTGTACACCCATATTCCCTTAGGTTCTACTCTATAATTAGTACCTAATTCACAATTTTAGTGATAGAAGGAAACCTAGACACGTTGAACTGAGATCTGGTAGCATGTCTGAGGCCTTCCTTGAAGTGCTTCACCCTCAACAACTCATTAGTAAGATATATTGGTGAAAAATGTTTCATCTCTTTAAAGTGTTCCAAGTATTTCATAACCTTCATCGTGCCCTGCTTGAGATGCATGAAATCACTAGCCCACTCTTCTCACAGAGTCGCGGTGGTAAAAGTAGTCATATAAGAGGGTTTGGAATTCATCCCAACCCATATTCTTCATCCCATCATCCTGGTTCAAAATGTCACACTAGTGCTTTGTCGCTCCACATAGCATGTAAGTCACGAGCTTTACCCTCCGCGCTAGAGGCGTCTCCAGATGTACAAAAATTACTAATATGGTCTATAGCCACAGCTTTGTAGCCTGTGGTCTTCCATCCCCTAAAAACATTGTAGGATGATGTTATTGGAACACCTTTGTCAACTCAACCATAGTCAATATTGGCTATAGTGCTCCATACATCGTCTGCATATAGATAAAGAAACCCTCTTGGAACTGTGCCTCAACACCTGTGTCTAGAACAACCTCAGGTTCTGTAGCCGGTACTATAGCAGGATCAACCAATAGCTCATATCCCACCATCTCCAAAGTATGTTCATTGCCACCATCATGATGTACCACTAGAGGTTGTCATGGTGGAATGTCTCTACAATGAAAAACACACACCCTGAGAAAGGAAAACACCAAAGCACAAAGCTAAAAATTATAAGACAAGTCCAAAACCTCCTAGAAACCAAGTCAAACTCACAACCTACTCCTAAATCCAGGACTATATAAAGAAAAACCAATGAATCACTAGAAATTATGCCTCTCGCCCACTAAAAAGTTGGGTCTAGGTCATGTCTCTATTCACTATTCAAGTTCCATTTCCATTCGAGTTCACATTTAGTTACCCAGGAAATTTCACCAAAGGTTTTCCAATTCTCGAATCCATGAGGGCCCATAACACCTCATGAACCCAAAACTTGGTTCCCATTAAAACCATACATGCAACAATTTCATTCAACATTTATATTTCACTGGTGCGTCATTTCCCAATTGATAAGGGTTCGTACTCTTTATGGGTTTAAAGATGACGTCACACCTTTATATACTACACCCAACTAACACAATTTCAGGCACAGTTATCACCTCAACTATCACAACAACATGAAACATCAAATGCATCCTAGATGGCATGGAATAATGCATGGCATGTTATTCTAACAAGTGTCTATTATGATGCATGAGATGGAAAACCCTCATCTCATCAGGTTGAAACCAAAATAAAACCCACAATTTCATCAATAGTGATAGTATAAATCAAGTGCATCACCCAACGGTGAAATCAAATCAACTATAATAGTCAAAATCTAGAAATAAAAAACAAATTCGATCCAATTTGGATTTTCCCTGTATGCGGGGTAGCTACTCCCAGTCACAATTTATTACCAAACTCTATTTCCTTCCTATACCTATCTAATGTCGCCAAATAGTAAGTCAACACAGAAAGAAAAACCTCCTCTTATTCTACATTGTAATGTCCTAGACCTAGATGCCACCTTATAGTGCCCCAAGATAAGTTGTACAGGTGGCCTCAAGTGCATCACCCCAAACACCAGAGGCTGCTGACTAGTAGTCAGGGCCTAGTTGAGTTAGTGGGGAGACTATTTCCTCTTTACCAGAGTATCACAGTGGTAGTCAAACATATAATAAATAATGGAAGTGAAATAAATAGAAGACCACTGAATATAAGGCAAAAAAAGAATACATATCAATAACAAGAAGTGTCTCATATAAAAAATGATGCAGATGATACAAGTATCTGTAAAGAATCCAAACAGGTACATGGAAATAAAATACAATATCACAAAAAACCAAAAAGACCAAAAAGGCATCCCATCATCGCAAGCCTCAGCTTTGTCTTATGCTCCCATGATCTAAAGACAAAATCCACAACTTGTACTAGGGTGTTTTCCCCTATCATCACCTACAACCATATAATCTGTTTGGGTCCCTAAGAAGGCTTAAATAGGGTGTGAGAAAAACATCACAGTAAGCAACTACCCGGGTCTATATAATTCTAACAACATTTCTACAAAAGTGCTATTAAGTGTAAACAAGCAGTAAAGTGAAGTGAATTCCCATGGAATATGTCTACTACACTAAGTAAAACCAACCAACCCTCAAGGCTACTTAAAAAGAGTCATCTCCTAATAAGACATCTATAACAAAGTAAACAAGCAAATCACACGGCCATGCTGCACATCCATCTGTATCCTATATATTTCATCCACACTATATAAATAAGTCAAATGACCCCTGGCCATGCCATATAGTGAATTCAAATATCCCACATCCTTGTCGTATAGTGAAGTGTAGACTGCAAGGGTCAGATCCAAGGTGTCAGCAGACCAAGGTATCCATGTAAAATAATTCTAGACTACTGAGGGCCGTATCCAAGGATCTTGTCTAAGGAATCCCATCAAGTCCCATGGGCGTCCCTGGTGGAAAATCATTTAGGTGATGGTTGGGGTCGAAGGATCCTGGTAATAACAAGTCCTACACGAGCCTAAGAAAGTCGGATCCACGGGGTAGTAAGGCCTGAGGCATCCCACATAATCAAGACCCAAGGGGCAGGTTCAACCCAAGGCATCCACTACCGCATTCCAGATCCATGGAGATCATTCCATGGCATCTATAAAACCATTCATTCAATCATTCAATCATTCAAATTAAACATTTATAAACATATGAGTATACCCACTCACATCAATAAGCACAATCCATGAGTATACCCACTCATGAAATCCATTTATCAAAATAAGAATATGGGCCTACCCTCCCATATAAACCTTTTAATAATACATTATTCATTTAATATATGTATACCCACCAATATTATCCACTTAAAATACCAAACTATCAAAATAGGCAAGGCATAACATTATATTCATTAAGCAAGGAGGTAGTACATCTTCTAAATAGGTTATTCAAGCTATCAAGGCATTAATAGGATTCCTATAACTAGTAAAGAACATTCACACACCCCTTGGGTGGTTTAAATAGTCATAAACAACATATTTCCTTAAGGCACACCCCTTCGGAGACCTTTAAATGAGAAACGAGTGCTAACACACATAAATGGAATCTAAGGGCATCCTCACTAGGTCCGGATAAAGCTACGACAAGAAACTCGCTAAAAAACGAGGCCTCTCTAAAAATTCCAATTGGTGGCATATCGGTCAAACACTTGAAAAGTACAAGAAAATATGAATTAAACATAGACCACCTACCTCACCTCAGTAGTAGAAAACTCGTTCAATATCAAGTCTCGATTCATCTAGGTTTGGAAGAAATATGAAGAACAGAGGAAGAAATAGATATTAGGGCATATGATCCTAAATCCAAATAGCACAGTCATTGTTAAAAAGAATCAAGAATGAATAAAAAAGGAATCAAGGACTTACCGTTATAGATCTGATGAGATAATCAGTGGTCGAAACAGAGGTCAGACGGGGAGTAGGGCTCAAAGCCTAGGTTGGGCACCAAAGGAGAGATCCCTGGAGCATATGTTCATAGAAGAAGAAAAACCCAAATTGGTTTTAAAAATAAAAAATAATTTTAATTTAAAATTAATAAAACACACATCAGGGTCTCATGGTTTACCCACACGGTTTCCCAAACTGCACAGAAACTATGTGCACCTCACTACCTGGGAGGGTCACTTTGCATGGTTACCCCGCATGGTTTCCCAAACCATGCATAAACTATGTGCACCTCACTACCTAGGAGGGTCACTTTTCATGGTTACCCCCGCACGGTTTGACTAACCGTGCGCAAGCTGTGTGAAACCTTCTATTAAGAAAAAACTACAACTTTTTATAGATCTTTCATAATTTAGACTAACTTTGAGAAAGCCATAAGCAAACCGTGTTCCATGTCATTTTCAGCCCAAAACTTGGTTCCGACCTCTAAACAAGCTCTGGACACCCCCAAGACACCCATGATCAAGTTAAACACCCACAAAAGTCTATAATAAGGCATTTAAACTGAAAATAAAATGATATTTACCTTGTAAAAAACTCAGGTTCTTACAAAAGGCATCCATGAGGTAAGGACTACAGATTCTTCCTCACCCTTACATAAAGAAACACTTAAGAAAATAACTAGTGTTATGAGACAAATTTCTATGAACCAAGTGAAGTAACAACAAGGGCCAAGTCAGGTATGTGGTTTATGATCTTCTACTTATCATTACACTGATCAATGTCCATAAGTGAAGAAGATAGAATATTGTGTCGCAGCCTATTAGTAAGGGTAATTCCAACCTCAGACCCAACCAAGGTATGGATTTCAATAGAACCGAGCCAGTACACCTTTTCAACTACAATATCAAAACCTAAAACCATTCCAAAAACCTTATAAGCAGTCCTACCAGCAATAACAAACTTTCGAACCGCCACCTTTCCAGTGAAATAATTATGAGAAACCATCCAAAATTACACCGAAAAATGAATTTCAATTATTGAAGATGAAATTTTTTGGAATTGAAGATAAAATTGAAAAGATAACTGATCAATTTGAAAGCTTAATAGATGTTTTAACAAAGAACCAAGGTAAACTCCCAACACAGACAGTTCCAATTCCAATGGAGAATGTCAGTGCAATCACAACCCAAAGCAAGGAGGAGCTCACACCACCGAAACAATGTGAGGATGATGATTCTAAGAAACCTCTTGAAGTTAAACCTATCCATCCAAAATAAGGAAACCGTAACAAAAAGGGAGAATGAACAAGGTTCTGGAAGGAAAAACTAGAAACATATTTACAAAAATAGCAAAGGGAGAAAAATGATATCTTATCACCATTCCCATCTGCATTAGTTGAGTTGAATAAGGGTGAATAAGAATGAATTCCATGGAAAATACAGAAAACATTCTAGAAAGTGGAGATTAACATCCCACTACTGGACGTAATACAACCATTCCCTAAATATGGAAAATTTCTGAAGTATTTGTGCACTAAAATAAGGAGGCTAGATGGGAATTAAAGGATCAACTTGGGAAGAAGTGTTTCATCCCTAATCACACCACCAATACCACAAAAATTTCAATATCTAGGGAAATTGTACATTCAATTAACCATTGTTTGTTTAAATTTTTCCGATGCACTATGTGATCTAAGAGCTTCAATAAATGTTATGCCTCACTCATTATTTAAATCTTTGTATATTGGAAAATTTAATCCAACTAGAGTGGTGGTACAACTTGTAAACAGATCCATAGTTTTCCCAGTAGGTGTTTTAGAATATTTTCTTGTAAAGGTCAAATATATATTGTTCCTAGATGACTTTTATGTGATTAAAATGGAAGAAGATATGAGTTCATTGCACTCACCCATCATCTTGGGTAGATGGTTCTTAAAGAATGTAAAGACCATCATCAATGTGCATGAGAGAATACTGGTTGCGCTTTCATGACATGTCAAATTGATTATGTTTTTAAGGATGGTTTATATTCTAGGGTAGACCCTAGGTCATCTCTTTAAGATCATTGGTGGGTTTAGAGTGTGTGTTTTTAATTATAAGTACTAAAAGAGGGGGGTGGTTTTAAAATAGTTTAAAGAAAATTACTTGATTTAAAGAGTTTAATAGTTGATAAATAAAAGTTCTGTATTAATAATTATGAGAGAATAAGATCATTTCAAGTTCACTACACATCTTGGTGAGTTCATCATTCTGAAAAATACACGTGGTTTAATGGAATCCTTTGGTTGAGGGTTGTCAAGATCTCAACTTCCCTCTTGCCTCTTAAATGATGCTCAAAGAACGACCCCTTGACACAACAATTGTGTTGTCAAGGTTTGGGTATAAACCATAGACAATAAAGGATACCAAATTATACTGAAATATTATGTATGTGTGAGATAAATAGAACTCTTGTCTTGTCCAATCGAAACTACCCAAGATTCCCACTTGAAATATCAACCCAATCGGTGTTGAAATAAAAGGTGTTTCCCTTAATTTTAACAATATAAATTCAATCAGAGAAGAATAATGTCAAGATAAGATATAATTAAAATATTTAGCACACAAATTACACAAAACCAGTAGAAAAACAAGTGTTGTAACTCCCTCCCAAGTGTGTGTAGCTCCCTCGAAATGACTGTCTACCGTTTAGCTCGACATCGGGAGGAGGAGGAAGCTCGAGAAGAACTTCGCCTTCATACTTGATTCCCCTATGAGGATTGGGGCCTCAAGAACTCCTTTGATGATGAGAGGACTCTTTTGGGTCTCCAAAATACCTGATCTTTTCCTCATGGCCAAACTTGCAAATAAGGATCCCAATGTTCCATTTTATAGGAAAATGGGAAGGTGGTTTTGAGTACACAGAATTCTTAAAACCACTTATCGCAGGTGTTTCGACATCCAAAAAGTCGTATATAAATTTGGAGAAAATAAAAAAGTTTTAGAACAAACTTTTTTATGCCACCAACGAAATTTTGGAATAATTTGGACAACTATAGCATGAGATATGGACAGATCACAACACACCACTTTTGACTCCGTGCAGATTTGGTGTGTTGGACAGGTTAGGTCAGTTGGGCCACCAGATGGCCGAATGAGTCTTTGGTTCCTTCATATGAAATGTATCCCAATGAATTTTGGACAATCCCATAAAATTAAATCCCAATTGGAAGCACTTTATAGTAGCAGTGTGTGGACTAATCAACTAGTGTGCTTGGATCTTGCGCAGTTTGGCCCATTTTTCTTAGACATCATCATGGGCCCTCCAAATCACCTCCTCTTGCAATGGAATCATCAAAACAAGTAACATTTCCCTTTTTAACAGTGATAAACATAAAATAAATGATTCAAACATGGAATTAAACTAGTCATTATTTTTATAATTTTCAATTTAAAACAAGTTTAGCACAGTGGTGTAAGGGTGAAAATTACACAGTGAATTGTGGTACGATCACACCCCCACACCTAAATATTTTCACTCTTGGGAAAAGTCACATATCCAAATAAAATGATGTATATATATATTCCCATTATCATGAAGATTTAACATTTGAGGAAATTTTAATTAAATTAATGTCATCAATGCATGAACCACACCAAGGAGTTCTTCCTAGTGGAAATAGAAAAAGATGTCTCATAAATCATATCACAGTAAAATTCAAAAAGATTAACGATACCAAATTGAGCAAGGAATTCAGAAATAACCATGACACTAACTCTCCATGTGTGTGTGTGGAAAAACCATTCCATACTATTCTTTCCACTTTCTATCCAATAAATATAGGTTATTTTAACATTTTTCAGATTAAATCATTTTTTCCACCGAACCTACCCTATATCCTTTGCAATCATATTTCAAGACCCACTCACTTAAGCATTAACAGAAGTCAAACCATAATCTCTTGACCTTGATATCCTCATATGTTGCACATTTCATCACTCCCATCATTTATTCATTTTTATTTTTTTAGAAGTTTCATTTGGAACAAATCTCACACTCATCTCTCAAACCTTGTTTGATCTCCTCACGACACTAATTGAAATAATATATAATAAGATCAAAGGTTGAGGAGGAGTGGTTTTTGACCTGCCCAAGACACAACCCATTTTTTAGGGCGTACAACAGTTGGACATTAGGTACACACACATAGGTCAATTTGGTATAGTAATAAAACAGATCGAATAAGGAACGAACATATAGAAATATTATTTAAAGCTAAAAAATATTAACCTAACATATATTAACCGTATATTAAGTAAGAAATATTCAAACTTTTTGGTTTAGTGCTAAAAATGTGTGGAGATATTAGTGACACATTTTTTCCAAAAACTACTAACACAAGGGGCATCAATCATCTCAATGGTTTCACATAGATACAACCATTTATATCATTGAAAGAAAACCAATTTACTAAAAATAACTCCCTGATGTTAAATTCATACAGTCATTATTTCTTCCCTTCATTGTGATATTTTTACTTTCCCCCTTTATGATCACCACATCATGGAACTTTGAAATTTTTGATGGGGGAAAAATGAAAATACCATAAATAAGGAAAAAAAGAGAAGAAAGGAGAAAGAAAATGGAAATCCTAATGGACCAAAAAAGTTGGTGAAAAGTGAAAATACCATAAATAAGTAAAAAAAAGAAGAAAGAAAAAAATGATGAAAATTCCTAACTAACCCAGGAATGTACACATCCCCCCCACACCTAGAATGTGCAGTGTCCTCACTGTAATATTTGAGAATATGAGAAGGAAGGATAAAATCTAGTGTGTTTAATTGGTATGTTGCTTCTTGAACATGGAGTTCCTCCATCGGGAACTCTGGAATGGCTTCGTGGAAGTGATTCAACCACTACCCATTGACAGTGAAGGTTTTCTTTTTTTATTTATTTTAAACCTGAACAACACAAAATGTAGATACATTAATAATAGTGTATAGGCCAAACCAGTGGGAAAAAAACTTACCTAGATGAAACTTAATCCTTGAATTTTAAAGGAGGACCTTCTTCCCACTGTGGAACTGACGATGAATTATAAGATGGTCGTGGGCAGCCCTGGTTCACTCCTTATAAACTATTGAGTTTTCATATGCATATTTTATCATTTCCTCCAACTCCCGAATCTATAAAATTCTTTGAGAACCTGCACCATAAAGATTAGAATTTCATTGTTTTATGACCCAGTAGGCTCGGTGCTCAATCTCAACAGGTAGGTGAAAATTCTTTCCAAACACAAGATGATAGGGTGACAATCCAATGGGAGTTTTGAAAGTAGTACGATAGGCCCATAATGAATCATCAAGTCGAAGACTCAAATCTCTTATATTTGGTTGAACAATTTTTTCAAGAATTTGTTTTACCTCTCTATTTGACACCTCAGATTGACCATTGGTCTCTGGGTGATATGCAGTATACACTCGATGACCGACCCCATACCGACACAAAATTGATTACATTGATAGGTTATAGAAATGAGAACCCTGGTCACTAAGGATAAACTAGGTAAGCAAAACCTACAGAAGATTTAGGCTCTCAAAAATTCTACAACTACTTTAGAATCATCAGTCCTTGTAGTTTGTGCCTCTACCCACTTTGACACGTATTCAACTTCCAAAAGAATGTACAAGTTGCCAAAGGAATTAGGAAATTGACCCATAAATTCAATGCCCCAAACATCAAAAATGTCATGAAAGAGCAATGGTTGTTGTGGAATCTAATTTCTTTTAGATACATTCCCCATTATTTGACAACAAGGACAAGATTTTCAAAAATCATGGGCATACGAAAAAAGTGTTGGCCAAAAAATGCCAGAATCAAGGACCTTGCGAGCAGTCCATTGGGGACCAAAGTGGCCTCCACAAGAAAGAGTCTGACAGAATCTAAGGACAGACTGAAACTCACTATAAGGAACACAATTCCTAAGGACTTGATCACTACATGTGTTCCAAAGGTAGGGGTCATCCCAAATGTACCAATGAGACTCATGTTTTAGATGAATGGATTGGTTTATTTTGAAATCAGTAGGAATGCAAGATGCTACCAAATAATTTATAATTTAAGCATACCATGGAATAACATCTTGAACTTGGTATAATTTCTCATCAGGAAACATGTCATTAATGGGAATACAGGGGGATGAGTCAATTTCCGAGGATGCGATGATCCTACTGATATGGTCATCCACCACATTATCTGCTCCTTTTTTATCTCTAATTTATAGATTCAATTATTGAAGGATTAGCATCCAACGAATGAGATGTGGTTTGGCTTCCAGTTTCTTAAGGAGATATTGGAGGGTTGCATGGTCTGAGAACACAATGACTTTGGACCCCAAAAGGTATTATCTAAATTTGTCTAGGTAAAACACAATGGCAAGGAATTATTTTTTAGTTTTCATGTAGTTTTATTGGGTAGGGTCTAACATACGTGAGTCATAGGCAATGACATGTGGATCTCGATCGACCCTTTGTGACAAGACTGCCCCAGCTGCATAGTTAGAGGCATCACACATGAGCTCAAATGGTAAATCCCACCGAGGTGGTTGGATTACTGGGGGTGACGTGAGACTTAGTTTTAACTTATTACAAGATTCCAAACATTCTTTATCAAAAACAAATTCTTTTTATTTTTGGAGTAATTAGGAGAGGGGGAGTGCAATTTTACTAAATTCACGAATGAAACGACAGTAAAATCCAGCATGACCTAGGAAATACCGCACAACCCATACATTGTTGGGGAATGGTAAGGAAGAAATGAAATCCACTTTTGATTTATCTACTTGGATTCCATCCCCAGAAATGACATGCCCCAAACTATACCTTATCACACCATGAAATGGAATTTCTCCTAATTTAATACAATATTCTTTTCAATACAGCGATGTAGGACTGAACCAAGACTAATCAAACATTCATCAAAAGAAGAGCCATAAATAATGAAATCATTTATGAATAATTCCATTAAATTCTCAAGGTAATCCGAAAAAATAATAACCATGCATCGTTGGAAAGTACCATGAGCATTGAACAAACCGAATTTCATCCTTCTATAGGAAAATGTGCCAAAGGGGTAAGTGAATATTTTATTTTACTGATCCTCGGGGGAAATATGGATCTGAAAGTATCCAGAATACCCATCAAGGAAACAGTAGTTGTACTTACCTACTATCCTCTCTATAATTTTGGGTAATTAATGGAAAAGGGAAATGGTACTTCCCAATGTGTTGGTTTAGTCGGCGATAGTCTATGCAGACACGCCAACTATTCTTCACACAAGTTGGAACCAATTCATTCTTTTCATTTTTTATTACTGTAAGGCCGGTATTTTTAGGAACTACTTGAATGGGACTGACCCATTGGCTGTTAGAGATGGGGTAAATGATTCTAGCAGCCAATAATTTTGTTACCTCATTTTTTACAACTTTTAGGAGGTTTGGGTTCAGTCGATGTGGTGGCTGCCGCACTAGTTTAGCCTCATTATTTAAGAAAATATAATGTGTAAAAATTTATGGGATAATACTAGTAATGTCAGCAAGTGTCCATCCCAAATATTGTTTATATTCCCTCAAAAGTTCAAGCAGTCACAATTCATGCTCAGGAGGGAGTGAACTAGCAATGATGATGGGAAACTTGTTTCCATTATCAAGATATAAATATTTTAAATATTGAGGAAGTTTTTTCAGTTCCAATTCAGGTGGATTTTAGATTTATGGGAGTGTGTGTGAAATTGATAGGTCATTGATCTCATCTAACTGCTCAATGGTATTATTCTCATGTGAGGAATGAGCTTTTACAAGCTTGGCAGTATCATTGATGGTTAGTGGATCCTTGGTGTTCAAGAAATCATCAATTAATAAATATGCATGACATTTTTCTAATACACTAAAACAAACAATGAATGGATCATTTCCTAGCATTTCTATCAATGAAGAAAACTCAGAAAGGGGATCAGGGGAAAGAAATGTTGTTTTTTCAGGGGTAGGGAGTACATCAATTGAATTAACAGAGAGAGAGGAATGTTCTTCTGAGGGGTGATTCATGGAATCAAGGATGTTTAAATGGACTATTTCACCACAAAATTCCATAGATAATGTACCATTATGGACATTTATTATGGTTTTGGTGGTTTTTAGGAAAGGTCTCCCCATTATAATTGGGGCATGTCCATTCATCATATCATCTTCTATTTTAAGTACATAAAAGTCAGTAGGAAAAATTAAATTTTGAACCCTCACAAGAACATCCTCTAACATACTAGAGGGGTGTGCAGTACTCTGGTTAGCCAGTTGAACAATAATTCCAATGGGATTCAGTTCCTCGACCTACAATGTAGAGTAAATAGAGTGAGGTACCACATTTATAGAAGCACCTAAATCAAGCATAGCATTAGAAAAAGAATACTCCCCTATGGTTCATGGAATTGATAATTTTCCAAGATCATTGAAGTTGGTAGGATGTGATGGCTCTATCAATGTGGAAACAATCCTCCCCAAGATTACCTTCTCATCTCCATGATTTCACCTTCGGTGTGTACACATCTTCTTTTGAAACTTGGCGTATCATGGAATTTGATTCACAACATCAATCAATGGAATGTTAACCTGCACTTTCCTGAAAATTTCTAATATTTCCTTATCACGTTCAGTTTCCTTTTATTTTCTTGGTTGGGTGGCCCTTTGAGGAAATAGAAGAGAAATGGTTGGGTTATGTGACTTCTCATTATACACACTCTTTCCTTTGGAAGGGCTTCTCTCAGTACACGGTTCTTCAATATTTGGAACATTCTTAATGGTTGGGATAGTGGTTTCCTCAAGAGGGGATAACTCTAATAGAGGATTCATTTTACTTTATATTTGTTTGCCACTCCTAAGGGTGATGGCACTGACATTTCCTTTGTCCCTAGGGTTAACTACTGGTTCAGAGGGAATTTTACCTGATCTGTGACTTTGAATTCCACCCACTAAGTTAGATATTTGGCCTAATTGGGTTTTGAGGTCTTCTATAGCTACCTAAGTGGTTTGTTGAAATTGAATATTTTTTGTATCCATTTGTTTCATCATATCTTCTAGGCTAGGCTCGGGTTTTGGAGGGGTTTGTTGAAAAAAACTTTGGGGTGGTTGAGGATTTCTGTGTGGTGGTGGTGGATGAATAATCTACCCTAGTTGGTTCCATTTTTGTTGAGGTTGGTTTGAATACCCCCTGCCTATAGTATTAGTTCTCCTTCCACCCAAATTTGGATGGATAGTATGGTTCTTGCCTAAAGGGTTGGTTATAGGGGCATCCTGGGAAGATTGCCTCACAACTCTCAGAATTTTCTCTCAATTGGGGGAATTGGTGAGAGTAGTGGGTGTCAGAAGAACATATACCACAATGGATGGGAGGAAGATATTGAGATTCCCCTTGGGAGAGAGTAAGTTATCGTAGAAAGGTACTTACCTCCTCAAACTTCGTGTCCACCTTCTTCTCAAATTCAGAAATTTCTACCACATGGAAACCTCGAATGGGTACACTGGACCTTGTACCGAATTGTTGAGTGTTTTGTGCCATGATATCAATTAAGGTCCTTGCAGCAATTGGGCACTTATCTACCAACACACCACCTGCAGTTACATCAATCATATTTCTATCAATAGGGATTAAACCTTCATAAAAATATTGTATTAAAAGTTAGTCACATATTTGGTGTTGTGGACAAATTGAACATAATCTTTTAAATCTTTCACAATATTCCTAAAGTGTTTACCCTTGATATTATCTTATACCACATATTTCCTTTTTTATTGTTGAAGTTCGAGAGGCTGGAAAATATTTTTCATGAAAAAGGTGTTTCATGTCTACCCAACCTGTTATTGGAAAATTAACATAATATAACCAATCTTTTGTTGTGTCTTCTAATGAAAAACTTAATTCCCATGAATTTACTTTTTCTTCATCCACATTTTCAGGTTTTAATGTAAAACACACAGTGTGAAATTCATTTAAGTGTTTATGTGGATCTTCTCCAGGAAGTTCATGGATTCTTGGTAATAAGTGAATTAGACCGGATTTTAGTTCAAAATTGGGTGTCTCGCCTTGCATTTGAATATAGGTGGGCTATATATCAACATCAAGTGAGGATAGTTATTTTAATGTTTGGTTTTTTTCAGCCATATTATGCAAGTTTATTTCAGTTTTCATATTGGTTACAGAAGAAGAAGAGGAAGGATCAAGAAGAGTGTCAATGTTTTGTGTTTCCTCCTTCGATGGGTTCTCTTGTGCATCTCGGGGTCACTGACATAAGATCCTCTCTAGTTCGGGTTTGAAAGGAGGTAAATCTCCCAGATTAGAATGTGTCATGAACCAAACCTACACAAAAAATATATCATAATACAAAAATATAGGTATATGTATAATATAAAATATATAAATATTCACAAAATTTTACAAAAATATTTTCAAAAACACACACTAAAAACCAAAGTGCTCCCCGACAGCGGTGCCAAAATTTGGCCGCGCTATCATGACATGTTAAATTGATTATGTTTCTAAGGTTTATTTGTACTCTAGTGAATACCATAGGTCATATCTCAAGTATATTTGGTGGTTTTAGAGTTTTCATTTTTAATTAGAAGTACTAAAAGAGGGGGGTGGTTTTAAAATAGTTTATATAAAATTACTTGATTTAAAGAGTTTAATAGTTGATAAATAAAAGTGGTGTATTAATATTTATGAGAGAAGAAGATAATTTCAAGTTCACTACACATCTACCTGAGTTCATCATTCTGAAAAATACACATGGTTTAATGGAATCGTTTGGTTTATGGTTGTCAAGATCTCAACTTCCCTCTTGCCTCTTAAATGATGCTCAAAGAACCACCACTTGACACAACAATCATGTTATCAAGGTTTTTGTATATAGCATAGATAATAAAGGATACCAAATAATGCTGAAATCTTATGTATGTGGTAGATAAATAGGACTCTTGTCTTGTCCAATTGGAACAACCCAATATTCCCACTTGAAATCTCAACCCAATCGGTGTTGAAATAAAAAGTGTTTCAGTTAATTTTAACAATAGAAATGCAATCAGAGAAGAATCATGTCAAGATAAGAAATAAGTGAAATATTTATCACACTAATTAAACAAAACCAGTATAATAACAAGTGATGGAACTCCCTCCCAAGTGTGTGTAGGTCCCTCGAAATGACCATCCACCGTTTAGGTCGACATCGAGAGGAGGAAGCTTGGGCAGAACTTCTCCTTCATCCTTGATTCTTATATGAGGATAGGGGACTCCAGAACTCATTGGATGATTAGATGACTCCTTTGGGTCTCCAAAATACCAGAGTTTTTCCTCATGGCCTAACTTGCGAATGAGGAGCCCAAGGTTCTCTTTTATAGGAAAATGGGAAGGTGGTTTTGAGCACACAGAATTCTTAATATCACTTTTCATAGGTGTTTCGACCTCCATACAGCCTTATCTCAATTTTAGGAAAATAAAAAAGTTTTAGAACCACCTCATGGATATCTCCACTAAAAGTTTGACATAATTTGGACACATATAGAACTAGATATGGATAGATCAAAACACACCGCTTTTGACTCCATGTAGACTTGGTGTGCTGGATAGATCAGGTCGGTTGGGCCACTAGATGGCCAAATGAGTCTTTGGTTCATTAATATTAAATGTATCCAAATTAATTTTGGACCATTACACAAAATGTCAGCCCAATTTTATGCACGGTATAGTAGAAGTGTGCGGATTAATCCACTGGTGTGCTTGGATCCTGCGCAGTTTGGCCCATTTTTCTTGGACATCATCATGGGCCCTCCAAATCACCTCCTCCTACAATGGAATCATCAAAACAAGTAACATTTCCCTTTTTAACAGTGATAAAAACAAAATAAATGATTCAAACTTGAAATGAAACTTGTAATTATTTTTATAATTTCCAATATAAAATTTTTTTAGCACAGTGGTGTAAGGGTGAAAATTACACAGTGAATCATGGTACGATCAAACACACTCAATGGATATTGGATATAGTCAAGTGAATTTCATTATAATCAAATCCATAAATAATCTGTCATAAATTCATTCACTAAATGTAATCTACCATAAAGAAGGAAAAAAACAACTAAAAATTTAAAAGAGGCAACCTCATAACTCTTGGATAGTTTGTTAGAAGAGGATGGAGAATAAAAATCAGGAGAATATGTTGAGATCAAGAAGTATAAACTCAAGGAGGTTGAACATGAAAATATAATCACAGATCTCCGAATGGAACTTTCTGTGAAGGAAGAACTTACTGAGAAGCATTACATATGCCTTGCTATAGAACATGAGAAGAAATAGGTTAGGTAAAACCACATTAACACTAAAGAGGTATGTAAAGGATATTCTCAAACCAATGGAAAGAGTGGATTAAAATAAAAAGGTAAATCTGAACTTAAAAAATTTCAAAAGAGTCCTATTTTATTTAATAGTGTAGAGGAAAAAACGAAAACCATGTTCATGTGGGTAAATAAAATTTAGGGTCAATCTCCCACATCAAGATAAGAGATTAATTTTCAAAGGACACCACAAACCCTTAAAAAGGGAGAGGTTCATATTGCAACAAGGAAGAAAAAAATGTCAGGAAAGATTGAAAGTCATCCCATAAGAAAAAAATTTCAAGGGTTTTACTGCTGGTGTGGTATCCATGGACACAAATCATACTCTTATTGGTATAACATGTCTTTACTATGAAATAGGAAAGATCCAGCATAGGATATGAAACTCCTCCAACCTGTTTATTAATAAAATATGTCAGGTTGTACCTCTCCTTTACATTTGATTTCTTGTTGTGATTAATTTTCAAATATTCTTATATGTTAAATCAATTTAAATTCATTAAGTACACTGCATCAATTATGTGTGGGGGAGGGAATCATTTAGTATAGTAATTCTCAATATTTTTTTTAAAAAAAATCAATTTTTGAGTTGAGCTAACGACATTAAACAAAATCGCTTTCGGGAGGAAACCTGTGTCTTTTTTTCTTAGTCAACTCTTTCCCTTGATCATATTATAGCATGATTGAACATGACTATATTATCATTTTTTTCATTATTTAATTTCAGGTCTATGATGCAAGGATGAAAAATGGAGATACTTAACAAAACACACATTGTGAAGGTGCTTCAAAACAGAACTTAAGGAAGATGTCAAGCACCACCCGATTAAAGTATCATTGCTAAATGGAGTTTTCTTTTATGTTCAATATCATTTTAATTGCCTATAGTTTTTCCCTCCAATCATTATTTTTGAATTAAACTAAAATTGCATGCCCACACTTCAATTCATATTTTACTCAACTTATCTAGGATAGATGCATTTCTTAGTAATCTAGTGATGCCATGTTTTAGAATTCAATGTTAATTAAATTGAATGAGTAAAATGGAGGATTGTATGATTAAAATGAAGCATGGATATTGAAATAAAGACTCAATATTTGAAGGAATTAATTGATTCATGTAAATGAAATTTACATAATATCTTTTATGCTTTTATTTTCTAAAATTAATGTGAATTGATTTGTTATTATTAATAATTCCATGAGTGATTGTCCCAAATAATAATTCCCATTACCAAGATGATTTCTAGACCAAATATTTATTATTTTATCTTTAGCATATTTCTTGAGTGATCTTGGGACATTTCACCAACCAGAACTTGTGTTGAAACTTTTCTAAGCTATGACTGTTCAAAAACACATTTAAAATATTTGAGGTGCTAATTTTGGTAGCCACATATTTTTATAATACCCACCCATACATTTATCCTTTGTTAGACCATAGAATCCATGAATTTACTTATAGTTTTAAGCCACATTTCAATCCTATTTTTCCTTACTGACCCACACTTTTATTATTTTTTCATGGATATTTCCAGTTTGAGTGTGGGGGAAGGTCCTTTCACGTGTTTTCATTAGTATATGTATCATTAATGGGTGGTGTGAGGTGTGTGTCAATATTTTGGGCAGTGGATAATAAGATAATTGGACATGTTGCATCATTTCATTGTGATTTATTTGTTTCATCCATTTTTCCTTGAAAAAAATGAAGAAAAATGGATATGAGCATGAATTCCTCATTGTACGTTATTTGATGACTCTTTTACCTCTCAAAAATTAAGGGCTTGAATTTTTATTCATTCATTGTATTCAATTTTCAGCTCATCCTCTATAAAAAAAATAAAAAAAATTGACAATAAATGTGTTCCTTTCTAGAGAATTGTAAAAAAAATGGGGATAACATGGATGATTCATTCGTTTTAATAATTATTTAGATCATGTACCATGTCATAAAATGGGGTGGTTTTGTTTTTCACATTTTCAAGGGGGATTGAGAGAGGAATTTCTTTTGTTTTCACATGAATTAATCATGCATTGTACTTAAGAGTCCAGCCTCCCCTTTCTAGCATAAAATGTTTCTAATCATTTTCCCACCAACCCTAAACCCCAGAGCCATTTGAACGTTTATTAATAGTCCTTATGATTTTATGTATTTATTTCTTTACAAAGTGAAGAAATTTGTTCATTTACAATCCTATGGATAAGGATCATATTCTTGTGATATGATAAAAACTTCACTTAAATTGTATCATCAGAGATGAGAGAAAAGATTTATGTGAGGTAAATCATGATATGGAATGATTAATAATAATAAATTGAGGATCATTAATTAATAAAATGATAAGTCCCATCATTTTTTTAAGGGAAAAATTAAAATTCATGAGTTGATTATTTCTTTGAAAATTTGGAAATTAAATTGATCTTTTCTGTGGAATTTGAAATTTTGATTTGAAATTGAAAATTGTTTGATTTTATTGCTTGGGAATTTAAATATTGGTAACATTGGTGCCCTTATATTTTCAATGTTGAGATTTCATGCCTGAGCAAAATCATGGTTTAAGTGTGGGGGAATTTATAGAGCTAATATTTTAATCATTTTTATATTATTTTCAATGATTTAATCTCATGAACTTTGTCAATTTTAGCTGATTTGCATGATTTTAATATTTTTGGTGTGTGTTGGGATAAAAATGTAATGTTGCTTAAATGTGGATTTTTGACATATTTACACATCAAGGGTATTTTCTTCATTTAATTAAAAATATAATTATAAGTTGAATTATTATTATTTTGTTAGAATCCTTGATTTATTTCCTTCATCTTTCTATTCTAGACTAGGGGTTTATTAGAGCATCTAGATTCATTAAAAATCAATGAATTTGAAGATTGTTTTGGGAACACATCACGGAATCCACCAAAGTAACAGAAGAACATAACAGCCTAAACACCTCCAATTAAGGTTATTACACTTGGAGATGAAATAACACTCAATGGATCATGTAAAAATTAAATTTAATAGAGTTTGGAATCCATTATGGTGGATTTTTAACAATCTCAATTGAAGGAAGCTTCCTGGAAATTTCATCCAAAAAAAGCAACCTCCTATAAAAAATTCATAATTCTTACATGAGGTGGCCAATTATGCTAAAAAATTGAGGGTTTCTTACCAACACAATGAAAAAAACTTTTATTAGGGAGAAAATGTGTTACTATCCCTTTTTCATGGTCATTAATGTGTGATATGTGAAATGTGGAGAGTCTTCCAGAATTGAATAAATACTTGGAGTAAAAATGTCATAAATCCCTCACCAAGTGCCAAATACTCTGAAATTTTAGGGTGGATGGCCAAGGAAATTGTGGAGAAATTTCATGAAGTGAGTAATGTGTTATTTGATCATTAATTGGGGATAAAATGCACCAACTTGTGGAGGATAAATTCTACCTATAAAAATAGAGGAGCTCCCACCTCTCAAGTCATTCCATTCTATCCACACTTCCTCCAATCGACCAGCAAGGAAAGCATTGGACGATGACATTATTCAGATTTATTACTTTTAGTTATATTTATTTTTTTGTAATTTATCCCCTATCCCACATCGTCTCTACTTCCCCATCCATAAAGGGGTACACCCCATGAGTAACCAGGTAATGGGGAGGTTATACCTATGTGCTTTGCTTGAGTTCTTGTGTTTCAATCTAATAAGACACCTTCTTATTTCTAAATCTGGTTTCAATTCATAATTCAGTTTTAAATTCTGAATGTGGTTGCATTAGGTTTTAATTATCTTATTTTGATTGCTTTGGTAAATAATCCTTATCTCCTTCCACCCAATTTTCTTCTGTATGGGGTGAAATCCATTAGGATTGGGTGGTGAGTGTTTGCCGGTTGTTATCCACACAAAAAGAATAATTGACCTACTTGAGGTTTTAAATAGGAATATTCTTATCATAGTTATTTGGACAAGGGAGATATAGGACTCAGTATATGAATCTATCTCTAACTAGATAAATGGAAAAGGGGGAAAACTTAGAAACCATGATAGTATAGCACTGGGTCTAGCCAAACCCACTCTGATCACCATATTTCCTAGTTGTTTTAAACCAATAAAATCAAACTAATTCTTTTTTTCACTTTGCTCAAAATTAATTAAAACCAATTATTTTCATAAAACCAATAAAAAATGACAACCTCGTTTTGTGTGCACTTTTCTTCAAAAGACTTCCTTGAGTTGTCTACTATACTATACTTCGGAAATTTAAATATTGTTTTTTTATACCCCACGATAGGCATGAGTCATATATTAATTATATAGAATCATTATAATTTCATATTAATTATTTATATCCATTATACTCATCATTATACTAATCCAAATAAACTGGTGTTGAATAATAAATTACACCACAGCGTGGAGACGATAAGTCGTATGTACGAACGCATAGTGATATTGATATTCATAAGATGGATAAAAAAGGAAAACAGTTGTCCCATAATCATAATAATATATCAGAATGTGTATGATACTATATTTATTACTTTATTATGGAAACAATATAGGTAAAGGAAGTAGAAGAAGAAAATAAATATAATTGAATTGTTAAAACAATTACCTCTTCTTGGAGTATCTCCTTTTGATTTGCACAAAAGGACTTCTTATGTTGGATTTTTTCTCAAAGTATGGAATCTAAGATAATTTGAGGGAAGTTTTAAGGAGAATTTGGTAGGTTTTTTCTATTCTAAAGTGATTTAGAGGTGTGAATAAAAAATAAATAGATGTGCCCTTTGATAAGAGAGGGGAGGGGGACTTTTGGAAACTCCAAAACTATTAATTTAATATACATTTATTTTCGATTTCAAATAGCTCTAAAGTGATTTATTTTGAGGATAAGATGATTATGGGTTAAAATGTCTTTAAATAATTATTTTTAGATAAGTCTATGTCCCAAAAATAACCTTATCTTTTGGATATAACCCTTAGTTAAACAGTTTAACTATTACCGTGTCTACTCATCTTTTTATATTATAAGGTTAATATAGTTACTATAAAATTAAAAAATAATATCAGTTGGATAATTTATGAAATATTTAATTCTATCCAAGTTATTTTTCCTAACAAAAGATCATTATTATTTTTATATCATTTAATAAAATAGTATTTATTTTAGAATATCATTTATGTCAGTTTTGACATTAATTAATACATGATTTTTTCTAAAGTCATAAAAACATTATTACTTTGAAAAAACTACATTAACTAATCTCTAAAATGTAAATTTAATCCAAAAAAATCATTAATGGCATAAAATGTTTCAAATTATATTTATTTTAGTATTATTATTATCATTTAATTTTTTCTTACTTTAATAAATCAATTACTACATCATAATTGTGTCACCATTTAATTTAATTAGTTATTTCATAAAATTATAAATAAATTCCAGATATATATATAAACATTTTATATTTATAAATAATATTTATATTCAAACATATCAATTATGTAACATTGTATTAAAAATGAGATAGTTATTAAAATTTTAATAAGACAGTTTTAACTCTTCTTTAAATGAAATATAATAAATTTTACAATCTAACACAAGTTGCTTAAAAAAGATCATATTTTCTGCCTAAGTTTGATTTTGGTCGAAAAAAAATTATGCAATGAAATTAGGACTAGTTTTAGAATAATTTTATAATAATATTATATTATTTTGTTTATCTTTAATTACCTGATTAATTCTTAACTGTGGTAAATAAATAAAAATTTTCTAAAGTTTCAATTCACAAAAAAAATTGATCCTATTATAAAAAAATTTCATACTAATTAAAATCATGTATGTATGTTTTTCTAAATTGAATTCACAGAAATAAAAAAATTAAATTTAATGTTAATCATGCAGATGTGGCAGGAAAGAAGGTAAAAATACGTTCAAAAGTTTAATAAATTTTTATATCTAATTATATTTTAAATATGATTATAATAACCTAAATTGTATTAATATAAATATTATTTATCTATTTTAGCATTAAGATCAATTAAACTAAAATAACTATTTAAATTAAAGATTCGGTTTTTTAATAATAATGTAGTATTCTTTACTATTCATCAAAAATTGAAACTTTTCAGAAAAATAAAAAAATTTCACCCTAAGATAATTTTGATATTCAAAATTCAAAAATGAATACTATTTTGAAAAATAAAATTTATATTTTCATAATGTGCTAAATACTATTCATAATCGCTTTTTAAATAACTAGTTTGATAAATCATGGTGCAATCGGACTCGGTGTTGCGTGCAATACAAGCTATTGAATTATTTAGAAAGAAACGTACTTTGGAATCTTAGGGTGTTACACTATCAACACGTACACACAAGTGATACTTTCATTTTCTATTTGATGGGAAAAGGTTGAAAATATTTTTCCCATAATCATAATAACATCTAAATATATTGATGATAATGGAGTTATCCTTTTTGGTATGGATACAATTTATTTAGATGAAGTATAGGAAGAAATAAAATTTGATAGTGTTTTTAAAATGATAAACTATTCTTTGAGATACCTCCTTATATTACACCTTAAGCCTTATTAGGATGGTATTAGGAGAAGAAAAAATATCTTGGACATGGGGAAGTAATCTAAAAAGATATTTCATGTAATGGTTGATCTAAGTGGCCCATGAGGTGTGAAGAAGAGAGGAGAAGTGTTTTTCTTTTATAAGTGAGAGAAAAGATGCACTTAGAATTATTTGAAAGATTTAAATATAATATATATCATAATCATGTAAAGTAGCACAAAATAGGCATAATTTATAATTCAAAACATTATAAGGTATAAATACCATCAACCAATAAATTTTATAAATTTTTATGTTTAATTTTAAACTGTATCTTTTGTTTTAACCTCCTCATTAGTGGTAAAACATTACTTTTAGCATTTAAGTACCTTAAATTGACATATAAGGTCAAAAGTAGTTAAAAATAGTTCATAGATAATGTTCTTGACCATTTCCAATCCCACTTTTTAAATTTTATTTTTATTTTTATTTTTAAATAATTTAATAAAATGTTTATTATCATAAAATATCATTAAAATCATTTTTGGGACTATTTATTTAATTAGACTTCAAAGACATCAAAAAAATGGAATTATAATATAATCCCATTTACCATTAATTATAATTTATAATAATCTATTAAATTATCTTCATATCACAATTCATCCAAAACCTATTAATTTTATTGTTTTTAAAATCATTTACATTGAATTTTAATTGTTTGCATAAACATTGCATCAACATTGCATAAGTATTTAAGGTAATTATATAATGATTAAAAATTAAATATAAATTTTATCATAAAAAAATATTCTTATTACAAATAAAAATTTATCACCGATAATAAATTCTTTTTATTCCAATGAAAATATATTAGATATATTACAATGAATAGAGTGAAATTTTATATTTATTCTATACTTAAAATAGTATGAAGGTTATAATCAAAGAAAAGTGGCATAAAATTGCAACATTTTAAAATATTTGGTGTCGTTTCTCAAAAATAAATACATTTTTAAGAAGAAGTTTAGGCATTATCTCATATTTTTAACCATATTTTACCTGTTTTACCCTTACCGGGATTACATATTTATCATGAGCACTATTCATGACATGAAAAAATAAAAAGAAACTATTTACCAAATTTTTACCCCTAATTCCAAATATGGATTTATTTTCTCAAAATTTAATTTCCTAATGATTCAAAAATCAATTTTAATATAAATCTATAAAACTCAATGAAACACTATTTTTAGAAAGAATGTGTTTTTAAACCCAAAAATGAACTAATTCCAAAATTAAGTATAATTATGATTTCAATGTAATTAATTTTATTATTTATAATTAAAGGAGAATTATTTTACTTTATTGTCATATTTAAAATATAATTGGGATTTTAAATTATTTTATTCAATGAAAAGAAAGGGAAATTTTACAAAAATCATTATTTTTTACTATTCAGTTAAAAGTGATTCTTTTTGAAAAAATAACCACAATTCACCCTATGATAATTTTGACACGATGATTTCAAAAATTATATTTATTTACTCTCATAAAATTTCTAAAAAATCGTATAAATTAATTATAATATTTGTACACAAAATATAATAAAAAATATTTTTGAATAAAACATATTTCTGAAGCATAAAATGACTTTATAGAAAATTTAATACTTATTTATTATGAATTAATAACTAAATTTAAATTATATTAAACCTTTATAATTTTTTTAATAGTGTGTTTATTATTATTTATAATGACAATTTAATGACTAGGTTTTATAGTCACATTTAAATAATAATATTTTTATTGTATATCACAGTTCAGTTAAGCCTAGGTGTTTCTTGTTAATAAAGATATCAAGATTATTATTCTTCTAAACTAGATTTTCTTGGTGTTACACTTATCACATGATCAACATTGATGAGTTTGAGCTATTTCCTGATGTATCATTCAATTAATGGACAATTTGTATCATGTAAAAGAGCATGAAGATTCTTTATGGGAATAAAGTATCTCTGGAATGTGTACAGTCGTAGCGTAGGTGTGTCCAGGAGAAGTATTGGGAGAAGGAGTACAATATACGATAATAGTGTCTATTGATTTTCAATGACAATGCTTAGTGAAACTAGGTTGTGTGAATTGAGGGTGATCTTCCATATAGTGGATATGTTGTAACACTTTAAATATTTTCAATGTGAATTTATATATAATTTTCAATAAACTAATTATATTTTAGTTATTCTTAGGTGGTGGAAGTGTTATAAGGGTAATGGGGGTTAATTGTGGGGGAAAATACTTTGTTTTTTAGACTTCTCTTATGAAAAAAATGGCACCAGGTGCCTAGTGGTTTGGTATTGGTCATCTAGTGGACCCCTAGGTGAGTGGGTAGTTCAGAATGGGATGGATGTTAGCCATTTCACTAGGAATGGGTACCCAGTGGATGGCTAGCAGGTACCCTATGGGTACTTATTGCATTTTTTTTAATTAATTAAATGTTATGTTTTAATTAAAATACCACTCTACCCTTATTTTATAGCTGCATGCCCCAACCTCTTCCCTCTCATTTTTTCCCTCCTAACTGGTGGATCTATTTCATTAATGTTTTTATCTTCATCATTACTATCGTAGGATGTCACCAAAAATATGTTTATATCTTCTATTTGAATATTTTATCACCAATCTCACTATTTTTAAATTTATCATTTACTATTCTCTAATTTGGGGGTCATATTCCTTGATTTCGATAGTTTAAGGTTGAATTAACAAGTGATATTCAACGATAAAGACATTACCATTATGAGGCCAATGATCCCTAACCATTATTGATTATTTATTATTATTTTTATGTTTTATGTGATATACATCTTCACCAACCTTTTGTGAATGTCCTTTAATAAATCTAAAAAATATATTTCTTATTTCCTTGAGAGTTAGAAAAGATTATTCAAGAAATGAGTTGTCCTTCATGGGTTTTTATTTTTAATAAATGCCAACTAATGGTGTTGTTGGATAACTAAATGAGTTAAATAATTTACATATGGGGGAACCTTATAGGTGTATATGGACATGATTCGACCTAGTGGAGAATAGGTTCCCTAGTTATAATCATGAAAACTAAAATTAATGGTTTAAGGAAAGCATAGAGGTAACCATGGATAAAATGGGAAAAAAAGAAGATGTAGTGTGTGAGTGGCCAACATAATGTCATGTGTATACTAGAGTTGGGCATGTTTCCAATCCAGGTTTATCATTATGATAAATGTGTGTTATTTTTATTTTTTATTATTCTCTTTTGAAGTTATAAAAAGTGATTATACAATGTTATTATTCAGGTTTTGTATACTATATGATTATAAACATGGAAAAGAGTCTGGTTGTAATGATATCCCAAGTATGTAATTATTAGAAGGATATGTGTAATTTCAAACATCAATGATAATGTGATACAGTTTGGGTGTAATTTTAACCATAAATGAATGAATGACTTCGGTTGGGTATAATTCCAACCATTTATAAATCTTAGAAGTGGGTTGGGTGTAATATCAACCATTCACACACATGAGATATGGGTTGGCTGTAATGCCAATGATATATGGGTTATGTGAATTGGGTTGGGTGTAATGATAAGAATAGATATGCATGGAGAGTTTTGTTGGGTGTAATTCAAACTATAGACATAATTATAACATAGATTGGGTTTAATTCGAATCAAAGTTGTATGGATAGTCCAATTTGAGTGTACTCCCAGCTCAGGGTTTATCAAAGGGATAAGTTGTGTGTACTTTCAATGATAACATGTTTGGTCCCATATTTGGGTATACAAAAAACTATTATCTATGAGATTGTGGGATGATATTATCATAAAACAATATGACAACCATTTTTGTTTCTATGTGACATAATTAGCCATTGAACCTGTTCTATCTGAAGAAAGTATGGAGAAACTCGGGTGTCATGATTATAGTAGCTGATATAATGAGTTTTTATTCTTTTTTACTCATATGTATTATCATGTCACACAATCATTCACTTTTATTTCTTGTATATGTTTAGTGAAACCATTGGTAGTGTCCTACTGAGTTATACTCACATTCTACATTGGAATCCTAGTAGCCAATAAAATTTCATTTTTTTATCAAGATAAAGGAAAGGGTCATGTAACTATGGATGAATTGGATAGAGGAGTCTCGTTATAGTCAATATATGGGACTGGTCCAAGGCCCAATACCAATTTGTGGAAATATTAATTTTTTTATTTGTTTTTAATTCTGATTGTATATGATCCACCCATTACAGGTCTTGTTCATATCTTTATGACTCGTGTTCCATTACTATAGTTCATTTTGTTATATAATGTGAGTAGTTATTTACTTACTAAAGTTATATAGGTGTGATATTCTATCTTACTCCATTTTATATTTCAATGACCATTTATATATTTCTTCAGCTTTGTTTAATGTTTATCTATACCATATAGGGTATAGTATCCCAATGATATATATAGAACCTCTCCACAAATAAAAAAACCTTGGTGTATGGGGAGGAACACCTATGCTATATGGAGCACAATTTAGTCATGATAGAGGTGAACCAATCTAAGGATGCTGCATATTTAGTCTCTAATATTTTATACTACATGGGCCTATAATTACGTAGGTAAAATTGAGTTCTCCACTCATAAATAAACATCCCTGATCACTCCAATTGTGTGTGTTGTGCATTAGTTTGAAAGTTTCACCGTGATGCCTTTTTTGAAGTTATTTCACCTATAAATATATATAAATAGAGTGGGACATAACATTAATTGATTCACATAATTTAATAATTGTATCCAAAAAGAACATATCCATTATAGTGAAAGGTGTCAAAAATATTCCCAAATCCTTGCATTTTTTTGACATTACTAGTTGAATCATGTTTGAGACATTCCTTTCAAGGTTAACTCTCTCATTACCCATAAGTTATCTCCTATAGGTGAAAATATCTTTTAGGAACTTGATTTAGTGAGGAATTTTTTTAACTATATCAAAGAGGTGATAGTTAAAATGTACTATTTTAAAAGTATCCATAATCTATTTATTAATTTTGTTAAAAAAATCTAGATTGAAAAGGTTTTTAGTGAAAATTAAGAGGAATGGATAAATTAGGGGAATATTCAATGATAATTTTTTTAATTTTTTGTATTTTTATCTCCACTTGAATCTTTTGGTTATTGAGTGTGTGTGTGTGTGTGTGTGTGTTGTATCATGTAGAGGAAATACATATTGTGTCTAATCATCTAATAGAGAATGATTTTTTGTTACTACGAAGTTTCACAGAACATATATTATCATTTTATTTGGAATTGAAAATAGTTTTGGATGGTATTTATTCAATTTATTTCATCTTTATATATGCATAATGTTTTGTAGTTATCCTATTTGATTCTCTAGGTCATGAATTTTTAATTGAGTAGTGTGTTGGAACTTGAGGTTTTGGGATGCCATTATTTTCATTATGTCCTCAAGACTATATTCATATTTTGAAGGAAGAGAAGGGTTAATATAAGATGGTGGGCGAATAAAGTTATACATATCGTAGTCTTGTAGATACCAATTATATTTGGGATAGTTTGAGTATCCTTCTTATTAGTATTGTGGTTATTATTTCCCCCCATGATTATAAATTTTTTTAAATTTTTCATTCCTGAAAGGAAGTTTTATCTGAAATAGATACCCTACAAATACCACTGCTTATGACATATGTGATTACTAAAGTTATGGTAATTGATTAGAGAAATAAGTTTCATTATTACAAATACCAAAATACAATGTAACAAGTGAAGATTGTGAGTTACCTTGATCTAGATAAAATTTTCTTATAAGTTTATATATTTCATTAAGTTTATTAGATACCTTTTTCTATATGGTGGAATGGTTTAACTCATAAACACAACAAGTGGGTGTTATTTATCATATATAGAAATTTTTGGGTATTTTGAGACAAGTTTTCTGTCAAGTCATGAGCATCAGTATGAGTTTTTTCTTCTAGTATAATTCCAGGTGCCTTAAACAACTCATAATTTCATATTTTATAACAAGGGTTTAAAATTCTTATTTTTTAGGTTCCTTTTTGTTTATATTATTAGAAAATTATGTAAAACATTACATAAAAATTGGATATTTCCAAAAAGTATCCATTTTTTAAAAAATAAAGTTCTTTATAAATACACACTTTCTTCATTCATGGTAACTCCAATATCTTGAACTATTATATTATTAAAATTTATACTCATCTTTAAACTATGTGAAAAATCATTTTAAAGAATTGAATAATAAAAAAAAATCCATCAGGTATATAAAATAAATTAAACTCATTAGTCTATTTGTAAACCCTAAAAAATACATAATAAATTTTTCCATTTTTATAATAAAAATTTGAATCTTAAATATCCATTAACTTTTCTATAAAAAAACATAATTAATCAGTATATTTAATGAAAAATTTCATATGAAATCATAAAGGAAAAAAATATTAATCATAATGGTTTCTCGAAAATCATAAATACTCCTGAAACTCATGAATACCTTTCCATGAATATAATACTTTCACCTTTATTTTTAAAAAATTCCTAAACTTTCCTTAAAAACATAATCTCATTTTCTTACCTTTTTAAATTATTATATTTCGTTTATGAACCATTATAAGAATATCATGTAAGTGCCTTTGGAAATAATCCTTACATTTACTCTTAAAAGAACCCTTATAATGGAATCACCTAACTAGATAATTCCCATACCACATATGAGTAACCTATAACCAGTAAACTCTATTACTTTATCCAAATCATTGCAGAGCTATATTGGGATCACCCATAATTCATATAAAATTTCAAAAATGAATTAAAAAATATAGGTTTTAGTTTAATCACAAAACCCATTTTAGTTGGAATTCAATCCCATAAGAAAAAAAACTTTCTATTATTTCATAACAATGAGAAACAACTTCCATTTTTGTAAAAAAAATTTAAAAAATCATAAAATATTGCGAGAAATATTCTATTTGAAAATAAACATAGAAATTTAAAATTAATCGTAAATTAAAATAAAATTTATGATAGTTGTAATATATCTTCATGTCATATATGTTAAAAGAGAACATTCTTTTCACGCTATTATAAAAATTCAAATGTGTGTCATATACAAAATATTTGAAAATATTATTTTTTATCATTTGTAAATAAAGTAAAAATTAGTTCAAAATGAACTTTAATGCTATTTTAAAAAATAAATAAATAAATTCTGGAAACATTTTATGAAAATTGATATATAAGATAAAGATTTTTGAAACGAAAACTTTAAAGTAAAGTTTTAAATGGAAATCACTTACCTCATCTTCTAACTAGACACATACATTATTTAACTCATATAATGAACATATATTAATTTTTAATTACTTAAGAACCTTTTCAGGATTTTTACCTAATAATAATCTATTTTATTTCATTTGTTATGATGTATTATATAGTTACTAAATTAATTAAGTTTGTGTTGTATGATTTGAGGATGTTCAGTTTGGAATCCCAAAACAGCTTCAATAAGATGGATATAGTAAAATGTGTCATTATTCCATTATAACCTGGATATTAATCATGAAATAATTATAATTTTTAATCATTTAATACAATTTTAGAACCATTGATGAAATGTGTGCATGAAAAATGAATCATATCACTTCATTGAGGAGGTATTTTACACATACGCATGAATGACGTTATCATTTTTCAATGGATTTAAATATAAGAAAATATATGATATATTATCTTTAAAAAATGATTAATATGTCTTGAATATTATATATATTAATTAAATCCATCATAATAACCATCCTTTTTAAGAGGAGATAAAAATGAAACATGTCACTTGGAGGTGGAAATCCACACATACACACAAGATATATCTTAATTTCTCATAAGATGGAAAAAATAGATGAAAAGGGTTAGTATGATAATCATAATAAAATTTTAGTATACGTGAGATATGTATGTTATTATTTCAAAATTGTTAAAGAATATTTCATGAAGGTAAAATAATAAATAAACTTTAAATAGTTTGGTTAGTACTTATACATTATCCTAATATATCTTACTTTGGTTTATGAATTTTATATTATTGAATAAAATATTATTCAACATAAGATACCATTAAAGCAATTTTTGAGATTATTCTCATAGTTTAATTTCAATGATATAAATATTATAAATAAATTAGAATATAAACTTTTAAAATGTTATTAATATGGTATATTTATCTACAAAAATCATAGAACACAATAATTCATCCAAATTTTATTAATTTTAATATTTTTAAAATAATTTACATGTTTTTTCTATTATTGGAACATGCACTATGTCAACGTTACCTAAGAACTTTTGGTAATTATTAAATCACTAAAAATTTTAAAAACATGTTAAAAAATCCATTCATATTTTAAAGAAACATTTGTAATTGAACATAAACTATGTTTATCACTATGAAAAAATATTCGAGATATTAAGAAAAAGAGAGTGACGTTTTGTTTTTATTCTTTACATAAAATCATATTTAGGTTATTATCAAATTAAAGTTTTTATAAATTAATATATTTTAGAACTTTAGATGTTTATGGTGGAAATAAATTTATCCAATTAAATAATGACAAGTTTTTGGGATATTTTTGTCCTTATCTCATAGTTTTAACCACATTTTACTAGTTTTACCCTAATCAAGGTGATTAATAATTATTACAGTTACTATTCATTATAGAAAAAATGGACCTATTTTAAAAAATTTGAACCTCAAGATTACAAATATGGAATCAATTTTTCATGATTTAATTTATAGATGTTTCATAAATCAATTTTAATATAAATTTATAAAACACAATGAAAAATAGTTTTTCAAAAATTGTGTTTTTTCCCAAAAATGAACTTATACCAAAATCAGGTATAATGATTATTCATATGAAATTAATTATATTATTTATAATTAAATAATAATTATGATATTTTAAGGTAAATTTAAAATCAAAATTATACTTTTAAATTACATTATTTAATTAAAATAAAAGATAATTATATAAAAATTGTAATTTATTCACTATTCACATTAAAATCAATCAGAAAATTCCCAAAAATTCATCATAGAAATCTTATGAATTTTTATTTAAAAAATGACATACATTTTTTCAAATATAGTTTCTAAAATTTATATAAATTAATAATAATATCCATTCAAAAAAATGCAATAAAACCCATTTTTAAAGAAAATATATTTTTGAAGCATAAAATGACTTTATTCTTATTACATGCCTACTAAACATAATTTAATTAATTTTAACTATTTAAATAGGACATATAATTTAATTATTTAATTATAATCATTTATAAATAATGATAAATTTAATCTATTGAAATAAAAATACATTGCAGACATAAAATACTTTTTATAAAAACACCCATTTTACCTTCAAAAAATTTTATCTTAATTTCCAACCAATTGATAATAAATTTATTATTGAATATTTATTTACTAATGAAAAAAAATTCAATATATATTTTTTAATGCTATTATTCCTCTTCATACCCCCAAACTAATAACTAGGTCCTAACAATCTTATTTAAATAATATTATTTCATGGTTTACTTAAGCTTGGGGTTGCGTATACGTGATTCTATTTAATATATTATTTAAAGAAAATAAAATCTAAAATCTTGGGGTTTTACATTATATCCCCTTAAAGAAATTATATCCTCTAATTTTTATCTCATTTATGGAAAAGGTTATATAACATATTCAAAATAAAATCCAAGGAGCGGAATAAAATATATGATCATGAAAGGAAAAAAACATTTTTTTAATATTTAAAGAAAATCTCAATCTAAACCCTATATTGTAAAATGGTATAATAAATAATTCTTTTTAATATAGAATAAATTAAATATGAAGTTCACCTAGAAGGAAACATTATCAAGTTCCCAAATAAGTAAATCACTGGCTAGAAGAGAAAATATAGACATGGATAAAAAACCTAACATTTAAGGATTAATGGAGAGTGATATAGAACATTATCATGAGAAAGTTAATAACAAGAAAACCATAAATTTGTATAGGATATAGAATACCATAAATTCAACTAGAATTAAGGTAAAATATAACATTTTTTTCATGATCATTTTCCTAGAGTTGAGGTTTTCATTTATTTAGATAATAAAGAATACAAAAAAATATACAAACTTGATTTATTTTCATTTCATTAGCATAATTTCATCCATTGGTTATTATTTGAATAATTTACACTTCTATCTCATCTCATAATCCAAGAAATAAATATTTTAGTTGAATTTTTCATGTTTAAATCACTAAAATTAACTTCTAAGGGATCTCAAGATCTATAAAAGGATGAAAATTTATTTCTCATGTTTCTATAAATTTTTGAAAATGAAAATTGTTAAATATGAGATACGATCATATAAAACAGTAATAAACCATTATTTAAAGGAGAACTACTTTAATTTTTAAATAAAAAAATTGAAACCAAAAGTAAAACTTTAAACATTCCATAACTAACTAACCTTAAAACTCTTCAAAATATGCATGAACAAGTTAAAAACCCAAAAATTAGAAAGATTTGATCACATATTATTCTATCCTAAACTTAACATTTATCTATAAATAACATCAATAACTCCTAAAGTCATAAAACCAAAATGTATATTCCATAATCATATAACATATAAAATATCCCAATCTTTTCTATAAATATCCTGAATCAACATAATGCCACAATAAATTAATAGATAATTCACTATTTATTCCTTAAAAAACTCTTATAATATCCTAAAATAATTTACCTTCATAATATAATATTACCTAAATAGTGAAGTTCTATAAAAATTACTTTAATCATTTAGTCACTAATCACTTTTCAGTCACATGGTTATCTACATGAAAAATCATATGCTTAAAACATATAATAACAATTTATCAAAATTAACCATAGTTACCTCAACACCAGAGACCATATTAATCCTAAAGATCATCAATAACTTTCAACTTATGTCCACAAAATATAAAATAATTCCTAATTCAATAACCCTTTCACTAAAACACATACAGAACCCAAGGGTTTTATAATCATAAATTTCTCCTAAAATACCCTAAATAATCATTAAATACCTTAACATAAAACTTAAAAAAAGTATCTAGGATTTTAAACATATGGTCCACTTTAGATTTATTAACCTATGATGTTATGTAAAACTCTTAAAATATCAAAATCTGAATCATCATAACCTCTCAAGTGATCTAAACCTTTAATTTGATATCAACTATAATTCCACATTCCTTAAACAACCCATAATTACAAATTTTATTATAAGGGGTACACTTTCTTAAATTTACAGGGTCTTTTCAGATTAAATTTTTATAGAATTGGGTAAAAAATTACATAACAATTGGAAATTTCCACAAAGTATCCATTTTAACAACAAAGAAATATCTTTATAAAGGCTAAATTTCTTCATTCAAGGTAACTCCCATATCTATAACTATGACATTATCAACATTGATACTCATAATTAATCCTTGGGAAAAATAATTTGAAAATTTGGGATCAAAAAAAAATATGAGTAAGGGGAATAAAAGAAATAAATCTTATTAGTCTGTTTGTAAACCTAAAAATCCATAATTTGTTTTCATTTTTTACAATAAAAATTTTAATCTCTTAAATCTATTTAATTTTCCATGAAAAACATAATATCTTAATAGCTTTTATAAAACTTTTTATATCAAATAAAAATGGAAAAATCATAATCATAAGGGTTTCTTTGAATATATGAAAACTCATAAATACCTTTATATAAAGACCATCTCTTCACCTTTATTTTATAAAAATTCACAAACTATTATTTTAAAAACAGAATCTCATTTTCTTACCTTTTTAAATGATAAAGTTTTCTTTTTAAACCATTATAATAATATCTTGTAGGTACCTTGGGACATTATCCCTATATTTACCCTTACAATAATCCTTAAAATGTAATAACCTGGTCATATGATTCTAATATTTTTTATAAGAGTGGAAATGGAAATAGTGATGGTGAATTAGATTTCAAAAAATATAGGGATAAAAGAAAACTACAAATTTAAAATGAATTAGTTTTTATACGATGGAAAGAAAAATAGGTAAATTTGAACAGTATTATAAAGTTAATATCAAAGTTAAAAGATTAATAATTGTATAATTATGAAGTATTTAATTTTTTCACATTATTCATATTGATATTAAAATTATATAACTGATTAATTAAATGAATGAAAGTGATTAATTAATAAATATGCGGAAATTAAATAGGGCTCACAATTTGGTAAGGAAGTTCAAAAATAGCTCATTAAGATCCCATATGTGAACCACCTCAATTTACTAAGGATATAATGTTTTAGTCCCTTGGATTTAACAATATCCAAGATATAAATACTCTCTTTCATTTAAGGATATATCAATAAACTAAAAATGAAATCAAAAATATATTTATAATGGGTATAGATATAAATATAAAAGAGGATTTTCCATTTCCTTTTAATGGTTATTAAAAGAAACATGAGTCCCTCAATTTAAAATTATTGATAACCAATAAATAAATAAATATGATGAAGGGAGGATTTCTAGGATGGGTCATGTTTTAGTAAAGTCTCAATTATATTTACAGAATGTGAATAAAAACTAAGAGAGAATAAGAAATAATATGAGAGAGTGAATATATTATAGTAATCACACACTCTAGATTTGAGAAGATAGGATTTATAAAAGGATAAGGCTCTGAGATAAAATTGGTGATCGTAGCACATTGTTGTTGGAGACAGAATTAATTATTGTTCTTAGTTTCCAAGCCTCCATGTGGTCTTTATTTATAGCCTTAAAATCCTTCAAAAATGTTCTAAAATTTACTAGGGAGTAATGAATTCTTTAAAGACTATAATTAAATATGTTTAATCAACATTAAATTCTTCCCAACCTTCAATGTGTCTTTCACCATAACTTAGTGAAAAAACCTTCGCTATTTTGGAGTTGAAAATCCACAACACCATGGGTATATCCACCCACCTATGGACATTTTGTCTTTCTGTTTCACCATTCCACCATGGATTTACCTACTATGGTGTGGAACTAGTTTTTTTGTATAGTATATTCAACAATAGGCTCCTACACTTGAATTAATGTCCTTATAAGTTTCTTTTATCCACAATCCAAGGCACAATAACTTCATTAACACTACTTCAAGGATCATTCAAGGTTATTTTAATATTATAACAATATTTCATTAAGAATAACTGAAAATTACTATAATTAAATAATTAAACACTTTAAAGAGTGTTTTTTATCATGAAAACTTGATGATGTAGAGAGAGTTATAACAATGACCCCATTTTTTATGATCAATAGAACATAACATGAAAGGATAAATTATATGTAAATCAAGAGTTAAATAAATTACACATATTAATAAATTTAACATACTTAATAGATTAACATAATGAGATATTAAACATTCTAAATACTTAATAAAAGATTCAATATAATCAATAATTAAACCAACTTCTCCCCAATAACCAAGAAAATAATCCCCCTTTGTATAACAAAACATTTCTTCCACCTTGACCCAAAAAAAATCCCCCTTTGACCCAAAACACTTAAAACCTTTCCCCCATTATTAATGTCAAAAAGGAAAAAAAAGGTAATTAAGAGATGATTTTATAATAAATTATAAGATTGTAACGTGAGATAAACATTAAAAACATGCTTTTAACAAAAGATTATTAAGATAGTAAACCCTTATACTAATGTAAAATATTAAGAACATTCTTAGGTAAAAGATTAAAAGAGAATATATCATTAAAAAAACTCCCCTATATAAAAATAAATATATAATATAACATTTATATGGTGAGAAACTCTTGAATTTAAGAGTTGATCAATCATTTAAAGTGTTAATAATCCAATTCAATTAAGAAGCCACTAAATGATATGATAATTATGCTCCATGGTGTAGACCTGAAAAAACATAAAAAAGTACCTTTTGGCACCCTTGAGGGTCCGATAGTGTGAGATGATAAAAAATTAGATAGTAAAAAAATATTGGGTCCACTTAATAAGGATTTAGGAAACCAAATTTGTTTAGATTTTTGAATAATATTACAATAATTATGGATATAATTGGGTCTTTAATATATATAATTCTTATAATCAAATTCATAAATCAAATTCCCAAATATTCAAAAATAATTTAAAACCCAATTTTTATAAATAAATTTCAGGAATTTTTTATTTTTTGAAGATCTTGAAATATTTGAACAATCCAAACCTTTATTATTTCTTTTAACACATTTAGAGATAAGGATTGTATTAAGATTTTTTTCACCTTGGGTGAATTTTGATAGAGAACTTTTGAGATCATTGATTTTAGATTTGAAAACATAAACATGTGATTGATTATTTAGTTTAAAAAACAAACAATAATTTTCTTTTAAAAGAAGATTTTTTTCATTAAAATTTTCATTTTCTCATTAAGAACATGTTTATATTTTATTGAAATATTTTAATATTTTGAAATAATTTCTTGATAAAAATTTACAATTTCATTTTATTGATAAGAAGATAAATAAGATGTGAATGAAAAGGAAGAATAATAATGGGAATGAGATTGAGAACTAACCATTTCATCTATCTAAACATGATACATGAGGTATTTAGGATTTGATTTGATTTATTAATAAGTTAAAACAAAATCATTTCTATTACAAAATGTACAAACTTTACATGCATTTTTACCTTTATTATTATCTTTATAATTTTTTTCCAAGGGATAGTCTTACTTTATGTGAACCTTATTTTTGAAACCAAAGAATGTAACTTCCATTTCTTGAATTTGATTTAAATTTTTTGGCTCAACAAAAGGACTTATTCTTTTTTTTTCAACATGTTCAGTATTCATATTGATTATTTATTTTCGTTCTCATTATCATAGTAACTTATAAAATATTCATCATCTTTTATTTCTTTAAAAAAAAATTATTATTTGGATTCCATTGATTATTTTTCATCTTGTTAAATCATCATAATTTCATATATCATATGGGAGATGATGAGTTATTTGAATGAAATAATCTATATGTCCTTGGATTCATGGATCACAGTGACATTTGGAGCCTATAAGCTATGCAGAATCCATAGTATTTTAATCATGAGTATTTTTTTGACAAATAATCACTAAGAGAATGTCTACCATTGAAAATGTTAATAAATTAGGTAAACATATCAGTAATGGATTAATTTGAATACATGGAAAATTAAAATTATTGTCTACAAAATATCATGTCTAGTGTATTTAACATTATTCAAGAATTTTTGCATGGATTTTAAGAGTTTCCATATTTCATGAGTGATTTTGAAAGAAGATATACGATTAAATTCCTTTTTATCTAAAACACAATGCAATACATTCATAGTTATTCCATTAAGTTAAACATTAGAAATATCTTTAAGAGTCCATTTAACTTCTGATTCTTCCATAGGTGTATGACTATACATTACCATTTTCCAAATAGGATAACATATTTCACTAAGAAAGGTAGACATGCGATTTTTTCAATCATAATAATTTAAAACATTAAATAAAAGAGCCTGTCCCAAGGAAATTCATTTTAGAGCATTTTGAAAATAAGATTCCATTTAAAAAAATAAAACTTTTAAATTAGTTAAGATGTTGAAAATTATAAACATTTTTTGAAACTAGGTATTTTGAGATAAATATATCTCTTTTGATTCCAAATGTTGGTCAGAGTGGAAATGGAAATATATGGTGAGTGTTGAATTTCTTATTAAAAAATAAAGGAATAAAATAAAATAATGATTTTAAAGTGAAATAATTTCAATATAATGAAAAGATAAAGGGATAATTTCAATATATATTATAATGATAATGTAAAAGTTATTAATATGATTAAGTATAGTGGAAATATGATGTATAAAATTTATGTACTTTATGTTTATCGAGATTATAATTATGTAATTGATTAATAAAATGATAGGATGAAGTTAATAAATAAAAATAAAAAAAGTTAACAAGGAATTAAATTTAGTATCAAAGTTTTGAAATCTCTTAAGAAGAGACCCAAAATATACCACCTCAATCGGTTGATGATTTAATTTATTTTCCCCTTGGCTTTAACAATAACCAAGATACCATAACCACCTTTATTTTAAGGTTATAATAAGAAATAAGAAATATTATTATCACTATATTTTTAATTAGTATATCTATAAAAATTAAAGATAAAAGTATCATTACTTTTAATGGTTATAGAAAAAATATTAGTTTATCACTTTAATGTTATTGGAAACCAATAATAGAATAATAAGGAATAATGAAGGATTTCTAGGGAAAATCACCTTTTAATATAGTATCAAACATATATAAAGTATATAAAGAAAAAATAGGAGAGAATGAGAAATAATTTAAGAGTTAGAAGATGTAATAATAAGAACACACTCTATATTAGAGGAGATGTGATTTAGAATAAGAGAGCACTTTGAGAGGAAATTGGCGATCCTAACACAATGGTGTTTGAGATGGAATGGATTATTGTTCTCAATTGATTAGTCCCAAAGATATCTCTATTTATATCCTTCAAATACATTATAAATATTCTATAATTAATTAGAGTAATTAATTCATTTAATACTATAATAAAAGTGGTTTGAAAAATATTAAATGTAGAACAGCCATCAAAACAGACTACACCATGCCCTGGCACAAAAACCTTGGTCGTTTTGTCCTTCAAAACTCCCAACATTATGGGTGTGACCTCCTACCTGTGGTTTTTTAGGCCTAATACTCTAGTTTTCCACCATAACTTCACCTACCATGGGATGGATCTAGCTATTTTGGTATGTACCTTTAATAATAGTGTCTTCCACTTGCATAAATTTACTTGTATGAATATTTCACCCTCCATCCATGTCTTTAACACTTCTATTAAGACTTTTTTAAGACTTTTTTAAGATTATGACAAGATATAATTAAAAATAACTAACAATCAGTTGAATAAAAAACTTAAACACGTTAAAGATTGTTTGTGATCAGGAAAAAACTATGAGAGAGAGAGTTACAAAACATATCTCTTAGGAGCAACAAATAATTTGTAACCTCTATCAATTTACCCAACACATTAGAGAGTTGTATCAATAACATCCATAATCAGAGATATATCAGGATCACCTGTAATTCATATAAAATATTCAAGAACCATATAATAAATAGAAAACCTATACCTTTCACTTTAATCATAGAAACCATTTTAATTTTCATTTAATACCATAATGAAAAATACATTTAGTTATCACATGAAGATGGTAAAAATATTCCATTTTATTAGAAAAACTTTTTAAAACTTAAAATTCATAGAATATTGAGAGAAATATTATTTTTGAAAATAAAAATGGAACATTTTAAAGGAATATTCAATTAAAATAATGGTTATTATGTTAATTATATCAGCTCATTTTGTATATTTTAAAAGAGAACATTATTTTTAACAAATTTGTTAAAAGTAAAATTTGATTCATATAGATTTTTTTTTAAATATTCCTTTTTTATCATATCTAAATAAATTCAAAAGTAGTATAAATTAAAATTTAATAATATTATAATAATAAATAACTATATTATAAAAACATTTGTATGAACTTAGATATAGAGAAGAAATATTTTGAAAGGAAAACATTAAGACAAGGTTTTATAGAAAAATACCTTACCTCATCTCCCAACTTGTCATGTAATTTCTTTAAGTCCTGTAATGAAATAATATTAATAATTTACTTTATTAAGAACCCTTTTTAGGTTAATTACCTTACCATAATATATTTTGTTTCATTTATTACCATATATTATGTAGTTACTAAATATATTAATTTCATGTTGGACGTTTTGATTATGTTCAGTTCAAAATACCAAAACACCTTTGGTAGAATGAACATAGTCAAATTTTTCATTATTCCATCATACCTAGATTATTAAACATGACATAATTATAATTTCATACATTAAATTAAATTTTATAACCATCCATGAAAGGTGTATATGAAAAATGATTCGCATCACTTCATGGAGGTAGTAATCCACATGTATACATGAACGACATTATAATTTTTTAATGGATGAAAATTTAAGATAATAAATGATTTAATATATTTATAGAATGATTAATATTTTATTAATATCATATATATGAACTAAATCCATCATAATAACCATTTTTGAGGTGGTGATGAAAAATGAGACGCATCTCTTTATGGAGGTGGTAATCCAAAAGTACACACAAGTGATATTTTAATTTCCTATATGATAGAAAGGGAACATTAAAAAGGGTTGTAACATAATCCTAATAAAATTTAATTATATTTAATATATTGATGTTATTATTTATTCAAGGTAAAATAATATTTTAAAAGGTATATGAAGAAAAAAACTTGAAATGGGTCAGTTAGGACATATACCTTCTCCTCAGATATCTCCCTCTAGCTTACACCTTAATCCTTCTAGGATTGGTAATTTGATAATTAAATGGCCTATAAGACATGGGTATGAATTTTTTTAGTTATTTTTTCTTGTTTTGGATGAACTGTAGTTCTCAAAAGCTGTGAGGTATATAGGAGAGGAGGTTTTATTCTATATATGAGGGGAGGGGAACCCTTGAAATTACTTAAAGTATTAAATTAATATAAATTAATTTTCTTTTACATATGGTAAAAAATTTAAATATTAAGAATTTAATATGAATATTATTTATAATAATCTCATATAATAAAATTTTGACAAGTTTAGGGAATTTTTTCACCCTTATCTCTTAGTTTTATCCCTCTGTTGAACCATCTAATTATTATAGAGATATTAATGTTTTTTACTCTATATGAGTCAATAAAGTTACTATAAAAGGATAAGTGAATAATAAGTAGAAAATGGTTGATATTATGTACCATATCCCTTTCACTTGGCTAAAATAATATTTTTAGGAATTTTGAATCATTAAATAATATATTATTTAACTTAATGTACTATTAAAGTCATTTTCAGGACCATTCACATAATTTCAATTTAATGACCTCAATATAGTAATGAAATTAAAATAAAAAACTTTTAAAAAATCACTAAAATGTTATTTTTATCTAAATAGTTGTTTAAACACAATAATATAACCATATTTTATTACTTTTAATCTTTTTTAAAATTATTCACTTGATTTTTCTATTACTTGAACATGCATTGTGTCAGCATTGTGTAAGGACCTAACGTAATTATTCCACCACTAAAAATTAAAAATAAATTATTATGATACAAAAATTAATTCATATTTAAAATTAAAATTTATAACCTAAAATAACTTCCCTTTATATGGATAATTTTTTTATATATTTTAAAACAAATAGTGACATTTTTGTTTCTTTACTTAAAATCATATTAAGGTCACCATCAAAGAAAAGGAAAATAAATATATACATTTTATAAAATTGGATGTTTATGGTCAAAGAATACTTATATAATAAAATAAAGACATATTTTTTGGATATTTTAGGCCTTATCTGATATATTTAAACTTGTTTTACCCATTTTTCCTTACTAAGGTGACATATATTAACTACAGTTTCTATTCATAATGAGAAAAAATAAAAGTAAAATATTTACTAAATTTGAACCCCATGGTTAAAAATATTGAATCAATTTTTCTATATTTATTTTATATAAGTTAAAGAAACCAATTTTAATAGAAATGTGTAAAATACAATGAAAAGTGTTTTGTAATGCATTTTTTAGCCGAAAAATTAACTTATACAAAAATAAAATATAGTGAGGATTACAATGTAATTAATTAGATTATTTATAATTAATGGATTATTATTTTACTTTATATTCAAATTAAAAACATAACTCTACATTTAAATTATTTATTTAATGAAAATAAATGATTATTTTACAAAAAATTTTATTTTTTAACTATTCATTACCAAATCATTATTTTTAGAAAAATCTCAAAAAATCATACTAATACTTTTATGAAATGTTGATTTACAAAATAATTTAAATTTTTAAAAATATTTTTACTAAAATTGGTAAAAATTAATTACAATATATGTGTATAAAATAAAATAAAAATAATTTTTGAAGAAAATGTATTTTTAAAGCTTAAAATGGATTTATTATCACTCTTTTCCTAATAACCATAATTAAATTAATTATAATTAATTAAATTTTATATATAATATACTTATTTAATTATAATCATTTATCAATAATGATAATTTTAATCTATTAATATAAAAAAATATTGTATACATAAAAATATTTTTTATAAAAACATCCCTTTTACCTTCAAAAGATATTATCTTCATTTAAAACTAGTTGATATTAAATGTATGATTTATTTTTCATTTATTAATGAACAAATTTATACATATATTTCATAATATGATTATTCTTATTCATACTCTCCAAACTAATGGCTAAGTCATATAGGCCATATTTAAATAATATTATTCCATAGTTTGTTTAAGCTCGGGGTTGCGTATACCACATATAATTAAATAAATTATTTAAAGAAAATAAATTTTAAAATCTTGAGTTATTACATCTATAGTTCCACAAACTAAAATATATATTACTCCATGATGCATTAGGATAATATCTTCATAGAATTATTGGATTAGCATTTGGTCTCCAATCTAGTATTGAGGGAAACTAGAGAAAAACTTTGAAAATATCTCTTAATATTTGTGAAGGATTTCACATTATGTTTTTATAATGTTGTGAATTTATTTTATGATGGATTTAGTTTTGTAAGATGGTAAAAAATTCTCAAGAAATTTATTTTTAGGTCATTCTGGAATCTAGTTTTGGTATCAAATAATATAACCTGGATTTGGAAAAATAATCAAGGAAGAAAGGGAACCCCCTAATTTTTTAAGGCCTTCAGATACACTCCTTTGCTTATTATAGTGGAAAAAACTATTAAAAACTCCTAGATATTTTTATGAGGAACCTTACTGGGAATATCATTGAATTTCGGATAGAGGTACATAATTCCATATCACATCTCAATGTTGGCAGATTACTCAAGGTATTGAATATACTCAGATTGGTACTCCAAAATGAGGGTATTCAATTATTTTAATGTTCAATTATTTTTATCCATGTTATTATTTTCAATATTTTTCATACACTTAACTTGGGTTGAGATCTCTTGAGCTTTAATAATTGGTTACAAAATAGTTTTTGAATGATCAAACCTTGAAAATCAAAGGTGAGTGTGATGTATTTCTTTCAATTTTTGGGTTTATTTCAAGTTATTTTTCCTTTTTTTATTATCTCAAGAAAATAAGTGTGAATTTGTAGTGATTATATTTATTTTATTTTATTATATTTCAATAAAGGATAAAAAAACAATAAAATACACTATTAAAGACTAGAGGAAATATTGAAGAAGAAATAAGAAGAAAACAAAAACACAAAAAATAATAATTTAAAAAAAATAATAAAAAAATATGGGAAATTAAAAGGGAAAGGGAAATATAGGTATAAAAAATATAAATGTAAAATAAATAAATAATGTAAAATATATATTGTCCCTCGTGCAATCAAACATGTCAAATTAAATGTTTATGTTAACTCTTATTTATGAAATATAATAAGAACCCTAGGTCATCTATTGAGGAAGACTTAAATCATTAATATTTAGAAAAGGTTATAAGTATATAAAAAATAATGGATTTAGATAAATTGTGCATTTTTTTCATGTGAAAAATAAGAAAACTAAAAATCTACTCCTAATAATTAAATCAATTTAATAAAAGTGTGATCAGCCTGAATATTGTCCTTGATTATCATCCATCATCACTTCAAGGGATATGGATAAATTTTATAAAACCGGAATTTTTTTCTTCATAAAATATTTTTTATGTGAGTACTTATTAGGATATCTCCTTGGAATAAATATAAATGAAAATTTATTCACAATTTATCACCAATGATCATATGATTTGCGTCTAACATCATAACTCAAAATCATGAAGGAAAAAAATAGAAAATCAATGTATTATCCATATTTGTACACTAGGGTTCATGATCCTAAAAATTATATTATCATGATCATGGGTGTGTTCATATAGAAATGATCAAGTGATATGATTCATATAGGCACTATGCTTGAGAAATGAAAAGAAACAAAAAATCGGGAATGAATTGTCACATGAATGAGTATAACTAAACATAATCATTTTATGGTTTATGTAAAATACCAGATCAAAACTAAAAAAGAATAAAACAATATGAAAAAAAACATTAAAACCTAGAATTAAAAGATAATTGAAATGAGGAAAAGTTGAAACCTGATATTTGCGACAAGGATCTTCCCTAAGAGAATAAAAAGAGTTTAACCATCCATGTAAGGGGATAAAGACATTATACAATATCTCAAATACTCTCTTATTAATCACTATTCTAACATCCCCTACCCATTTTTTGTGGGTATTATTTTAATGAAAATTAGTGAAACATGGATCAAAATTAATCCAGGGATATATGGTATAGGTAAACTCTTCATGGTAGAATTCTTTCCTCCACTTGATCCATAATGTTGACTAAATTGACCTAAAAATATTGAATTAAAATGTTTTAGACATGTTGTTCTTTGTGTTTTCTATTTAATGTATGTGTAATCATACTAATTGGATGTCCTTGGCCCAAGATATGACTCATTCATATAAGGTGGTTCTAAAATACCTCGCCCATATTTTATTCACATTGTTTTATTCCTTTAGGCCTCAAAAACTTGGATTCAAACTTTGATCCAATTGAATAAAATTAATATCAATTATCAAAAAAATCCTATAAAATTGTAAATTTTATGTTTAAATCATTATAGTTAATGTTATCATAAAAATACCTGGTTTATTACCATTTTTCCACAATGAAATTTTTTCATATTAAACATGATTCCAACAAAAGATTTTAAAATTTATATAAAATTCAAAAGAAAAAAATGATTGGATAAATAAAACCATAACAATTTATATGACATGTATGATGGTGAAAATATATGATAAATCTCTATGTAATCATTCTTATAATAATTAAACTTGTTCTAACCCTTATTGAATCAATAATGGATATAGGTGGAATCATTAAAATTATGTTTTTTTAGTTTTAAATTTCCTTTAAATAACGAAATATATATTTATAAGGCTGAAATAATTTTGATGATGAGTTGATTAATTTTGAAGGAGTTCTAATTAAAATGTAAAACCATTCCATGTTAGTATATGTGTTGGAGTTCATTATTTTGATTGAATAGGGATGAAATATAGTGATAGTTATTGGTTAACAAAAGGAGATAAACTGTGATGTATATTATTTTTCTATGCAATGATTTAATAATTATTATCAGAGTTCCAATAATTTCAAGATGAATATTGTAGAAAACATTTGTATTCCAACGGATAACATAAATAACCAATCCATGGTAATAAACATGGTGGATTTTTTATTTTATACAATTTATATTCAAATTGATGATTTGATCATAGTTTTGGATATGGAGTATTACTTTATAATTAACGTACTATATTTTTCATGTAAAAACAATTTCAAGTAATATATAATAAAAAAATTATAGCTTTCAATAGATATGGATTTCTAGATCATGAAAAAATCATAAGCATGAATATTTGGTTTTTGTAATTTTTAGAGTCAACATATTAACCAAGATACCATTTCATTATTAATCTATTTACACGATGGTTTTTAGGAAACTTATATTTTTTCAATTTGAATATATTTTAAAATATAAAAAATTTATGGATATTTTATGTGAGATTTGACTCAACCATTTAAATTAATTTTTAAGATCCATTTTTTGTTTACACATGAAAATATTATTTAGAATATTATATATAGGAAACGTTAGAGAGATTAATGTGAATAGAATAATAAAATATCATTAATAAAAATATATAAAATATATTTAATATTTTTGAGAGAATAGAGTACTATTATTATAGCGCTAAAATAAAAAAAACTATACTAATGATCTGGAGTAATTCAAGAAGATATAGTTTAAGAGAAAAAACTATAACTATTTAGTGGATTGAGTTACATTGGTTATTTTATTGTAATGTTATATGCTGTAATTTTATTAACCTTGACTTAATGTTGTTCCATGATAGAAAATATGGGGTGAAAATTCTTATACTCAATGGAGGACTGATATTATAAGTTATATTCACATATCTATGTGTTTGTGGATTTGTAAAATTGGTAAATCATTGTATTATACTCCTTGGATATAAACCATTTCGATGAACCAAGTAAAATATTTATATCATTTTACTTTAATCTTTTATATGTTATTATTTATTTTGATTACATAAAAAATTATTATTATTAATAAATAAACAACAAGATCAATTTGGTGAGAAAAAATATCAACCTAATTCTCACATTCCATAGGTTAATTTGGACCTTGTTAGTTGTAACAAGTGGTATAAAATCCTAGAGTTTTTATCTGATAAATTTCTCCCAATTAAATCCTAATATGTAATTCACATTTCACTCAAAAATTTAGTGGAACTAGTTATAAAAGATGGAATAACTGTTTAATATCACATCCACGATCTATTGGGTTGGATATTTTCTCTAATATAATCCTAAAAAATTAGATCAGTGATCCCACATAAATATAATTGAATGGATATGACAAGAAGCTATTAAATAGTAATTTAGAGGAAAAAAATATGATATATAAAGTAATTGTTAATCAAATATACATGAAGGTTTCAATTTATACTTTATCCAAATAAATTTGAAACAAGTTTCTAATGTATATAAAGGTAGTAATATGATAAAGGGAGATAATATATAGGTGTTATACAATAATTTTTATGATTTGGTGATTTAACCTAATGAATGAATCAATGGTGTCTTAAATAAAATCATTAATGTACTATTATCAATGTGATGAATTGGTGAGGAGATCTAAGATGTAGATATCATAAATAATATCATAATAATACTAACACCTTTGTATAACTCACAAGTCTCAATAATTGAAGAATAAAATATTTATCAATTATTTATTGATGATTTAAAATATATATTAATTGAACACATGATAAGTGTGAAGATAGAAAGTATAAAAATTCACCATTATAAAGAGATAACTTTTAAGGAAATGGATAATATTGAGATAAATCACGATTAATGAGAGTATGATATGATTATTGAATTTCTCTTACTTGTGGATGAAAAAAGTCAAAGTATGTAAAGGTAGGTTTGAAGGAAAACTACTATTAATGTTTTTTTAATTTTAAAAGTTTTTCCAATATTATAGTGAGATACCAAAGAATTCAATATGGAGAACATGGTCAGACTAACTTCTTAGAGATTGGATAAATAAATTTTCATTCAATTTGTACTTCCAAATCTATTTCTTGTAAATTAATTTAGGATAAAGTTTAAAAGGAAGAGATATGTGATAAATGTGGGAAAAAGTGATCAAATCTACCTGGAATAAGGTGAAATTTAATTGTAATATAATTAATATAATGTGATGATAAATATTACTATGAAATCCTTATCTAAACAAATATTAAGGTTAATAAAAAAGAGTAGTTGATCACAGGGTGGAACTAGAATAAGTACTTCAAGAGTTATATATTGAAAGGAAAACAATTAATAGGATGATTGGTGGCCTACTAAGGAATCCTCTGAGTATGTTGATCACATTGATGTATGAATCAATTTACAAGACAATTTTTTAGAATAAAAAACTTTTATATAATTAAATATAATATAATAAACAATTTTATAACTAATAATTTAGGAAATATAAAATTTAATCGATGAAATTAATTATTATACAGTATAATGGGGAAAATTATTGAATCACTTGAATTAGAAGTTCTAAATTTAAATAATAATCTAGAATTTTAATTAAAATATGTAAATTGTCATAGGAAACTAAATTTAAAAATATTTACTAATGATATTTTCATATAATAATCTACAAAATTCATAAATAAAGTTAAAGATTGTTTGTGTGATCGAAGAATATATATTAAGGGTAACATTTTAGATGGTTTAAGATTTGGGGTGATTTAATTATATAAAATTTATGAGTTCTCAAATTTTTAAGAATTTTTTTAATAGGTATCCATTTTAGTTGTCTAAGTTTTCTCCTAATATTAATTTTTGTGTTTTATGGGTTTTGAAGAAGGAAGGGGAAAATAAAGAATTAATTTTTGGAAGAAATTAAATATGTGTGAAAACCATCTTATATCAGACATATAACATTCCATAATTAGTTCAAATAATTAATGAATAAATATAAGTGTTTATATAATATATGATATGGTTACTTATGAGGATATTGGTTAACATGACTTTGGAAACATGTTATTATTTATTAGTTTTTTGTTATGGTCTTTTTGGAAACATTGTGGTTCTTGGGAATAGTTTAAATAAAGTGTAACTACTTGATATTTTGAATGAAAAAATATAACTCATGGATTTAAAACATTTCATAGTTGGTTATGTTGGAATATTAAGATATTTGGAATATTTACACAGTGAATGAGACATATCAGAGTTGTATATTATAATTTATCAAGGAGTCATAAAACATTGTTTGGTTTATTTTAAACATGTTGTGTTGAATGTGAGATATGCTTATATTCAATATAGTAATTAGTTATGGATATTAATGAGGGTATTTAAAATATGATTTTATATTTTAAATTGAGTTTTGATAGTAAAAACTTTTCATGTTTTCTGATGTCATGTTATTGTTTTTGATGAGTCAAATTAATATTATGGAAAATTACTTGAAACCTAATTTTATTCTATTTTAATTTCAGAATGAAAATTAGATATAAAATAGAGAAAATTTCAAGAAATATTTGAGTATATTGAGCATAATTTTATGAATATATTCATGGGGGTGATTATATAAAATCTTGGTTCAATGATAAGTGTAATCCTTTATCAATTACTTGTTATGGATTAGAGATCTACACTTTATCTTTGATTCTCAAGAGAATGGGACTTATGGATAGATGTATCATAGAGTTTTTTTATCATTGATATGTATTTTAGGATTTAAATTATGGTATTTATGGATGTTCATTGAAAGTATCAGAATATTATATGGTATGGAATTTTAACTTCTCTTTTTTTTGTGTATTTAGTGGATTTATATAAATTGGTTGAAGTGGGGGTAGTTAAATTATGTTGATCATATGAAATTAAATATATTTAAACATTATTTTTTATATATTATGTGACTATGAATATAATACATTAATTTTTTGTATTTTTTTTATAGGTGTTTCAATAATCAAATTATTCTCAATGATTAAACACGATTGTATTATAGTGTATTGAAGATATTATTATACCTAAGTAGAATGATAAACTCATACATCTTGTGATGAATATATTCCATTTTGGATTTTTCACTCATCAAGGATATTGATGTAATCATTATATATTAATATGATCCTTTTATGTAAGGATTAATCTTTAAATTTATCATTAGGAAATTAAAGAGAATGACCTAGAGATGACATGAAAAGAAGATCGTCAGTGTTATAGAAAAATATATGAGATGAATATGAAATGAGGTCTTATGTTATCTATATTGGATAAATAAGGCTCTAAATATAATCATATTCCTTCATTAGTTCCTTTAGGAAATTCAAAATAAAGTTATATATAGATATTTTTTTGGAATAGAATCATTGAATATCATGTGACTTTACTAGCTCGTGTTAGCTCACGGGGAAGAAGAAAACTTGAATAGATACTTCTTATGATGAAATTTTGAAGTTTACATTATCTATAATCATTATTGCGTTCCATGGGATGGATATATCTTAGAAAAACTATCCAAAGTGATGGTGTGGTGACATGAACCTATAAATATAGTTGGTTATGGATTCTAAATATGTTGAAGAGTTCATGACGCACAAACATACTTAATCTTATATGTTTTATAGTTTTATAATGTAGATACCCATGATCATATATCCTTATTATTGACATGAATATTGTTATATCATATTTTTACCAAATGGATGATGAATAAATAGTCTCATGATTTAATATTTTATTTTTATTGGTTGAAAATGTTTGAATAAGTTTTTAGAGGGATGGAGAAAACTTGAGAAAATTTAATGTTTCTACAGATGAGTAATCTTAAAATTCAACTATATATATAATATTAACTTTAAAATCAAAAATTTTGTGTGTGATAAATCTAAAATCTATATAATATTAATAATAATTTCTCAAAGTATATACAATTTTTTTGATATAGTGAGAAATGTTACAGTTGTTGCATAAGTGTAAAATAAAATTTATAACAGACATGTATGAATAAATACTAGGTCATAAAGGATTCATAAGAGTAATTTGGGTCTCTCTTATGATTAAATATCAAGGTTTCAATGATTCAGTAAGAGTAATATGATATTTTATATGAATATACTGAGATCTCATATGATCTTTCAAAAGCTACTTGATATCTCATAGATTCTACATAAGATATATTTTGTTAGAAATCATAGGATATATGATGCTAGTTTTATAGAGATTTAAATGAATTGTATCAATAGAGTTTTGAGAAAATATTTTAACTATAACTATGGATATTTGAAATAAAATCCATTTTCTGAGAATGGAAGTTGTATTTTCATATGACACCTCATCATGTGTTGCTCAGTAGTGATTATGGGTGTGATTCCATGTTGACTCAAGCATGGCTCCCTATTTTTCAAATGCTATGAATAGAGTTGATGGACTCATCCATGAAATGTGGATACTATTTACTTTAATCAAAGTGAAAAAATGATTTAAATAACTAAACATACATAACATATAAATATCTACCAGAGTATGTGAAAATCAATAAATAGTAGTGCTATAAAAATAGAATGTTTTTATAAAAAACACATTACTGATCATCCACTAAGATGATATCAAATAAAAAATAAGACAAATGTACAACAGACAAACATAATCCATACCTCCTTCCCTATACCTTATCCCAATCCTTGATACTCATCGAGCTGCTCCAACCTGATCCACCACACAACCTATTCTTAGACATGGAAGAAAATATAAGGTCATCATGTGTACTGAGATGCCTATACTGGGTGTGAGAATATAAATCAGTAAGGTGTCACTAAGAACCCATAATATATTACATAATATTTATTTTTATTGGAAATTAAAATAAATACATTAATAAAAACACTCTCTAAGTCATAATGCGCAAACCAACCCACCATGATACATGATGTGATACATATGAATGGAAGACCATCTGGTGTAAAACATTCCATCCTAAAACTAGATCCTGCCTACTTTGACCCTATTCGGAATCTAATCATAGTTGCATACAATCAAAATTGATTCCAAAACTATAACAAAATACATAGGGTTAGGTCATGTCTAAACCTCAACTCATTTCTATAAATAACAGGGCACAATCATGCATCCAAATCTAACCCACTACTTTAGTGCTCAAGGTTGGGTCCACTGATCAAGACTCACATCACACCATGACCCATCCCCTAAGGAAGTCCTTGAACCAAGACTACTAATGAAATTTATTTCATAATAAAAATGAACCAACCCCCTGAGTGATCCTCAACACAAGCCTACTAAGGTAAATTCTACCTATAACATGACCCAAGCCTCTGAAGGCAAGGTCTTTGGCCTAATACTCTTATTGAAAGGTCTAATTCATACACATGACTTAACCCCCAAGTCGGTCCTCGACCCACTACCTAAAGGGAAATGGAATGATCATTCAACATATACCGAAACTCACTACCTAATGAAACATGGAATGGTTATATGTACATAAGCATTGACCCATCCCTTATCTCTCAAGGGAGGTCACATCAAGAACACTGACCTATCCTATACACTCAATGGAGGTCACATAAATCACATGTAACATAGGGATATCCCACAGACCTCAACACAAAAAACATTCCCATATCAAGTAGGTAGTCACTTAAGACATATACCCTCCCCAAATATGTATCAAATTTTCTATCAGGGAACCCACTAGTTATTATAGACACATCATAGTCTCATCTTGTTGATACTATCTCACACTTGTCACCCAAGAGTGACCTCATATCCTATAGGCACACCTCGACCCAAAAATCATGGTTCAGTACAACATCTCCACTCTTGGTCTCAGTACCCAGGGACCTTCCTATTCTATATTTATATAATCCCTTTAGAATACTGATACCATGTCTTGAACCACCCCCCACCAAACCTCTCCTGGGACTTGTAACACATCTCCTATGGGATATCCCTCATTCTATCGTTAATAGGAAACCCTTCTCTATCACATATTCCAAGTCCTGGAATAATTCTCTCACTCTAATATCATATCAATACATTCCCCCCAACCCCAGGTAGGAGTTACTTATCCCCTATGAGGCATACAATTATCTCACTCAACTTCACTTAGCCCTCAAGCCTCTCAATCCAACCCACTAGCTCTAGGCACTCAACCTAGCATATCATGCATCACATATCACAAATTAGGAACTCTTAGTGGTATTTTACTAGCTCAAAAAACATTTTATACCCTTGGAGACATGGTTTTTAGAGGATCCCAGTTCACCCAAGATCTAAAGAGTACTTATTCCATGTGTAAAAGACCCAGATCCATCATATCTCATCAACATAGGGCACTATTAGTCCCTAAACCCTATGCCCAAACCCTATGAAATATGAAGGCATACACACTCATTAATATACATGCATATAAAATTGTATCATAGGGGACACCTACCACAATATTGGGGTTAACTCCTTTTCAAGCTCCAACGAGCCTCATCCAATCCCACCAAGCCTCATCCATGCTCCCAGAAACTTATCTCACAAAACCCAACAATAATAATTAAACATAACCATTTATAAATAGTTATTAAAAATAATATTAAATGGGAATAAATACTTAAAAACTCACCATTCATCATCCACATACCAAAACTATGAGTAATGAGTGTGGTCCACTCCTAACACACACATGGATATAATCCATGAAAAACTCTTAATTAACACTCTCGTTCTAATGGTTTATTTCCCACAAAATCTATAAAAACCCTAAATAAAATTACTGGGTGACATACCTTCAATATATAAGTGCTAAATAGGTTACATACATCATCTTGGATCCTCCTATATCCATTACACACTAAATACCCATCCAAAATGGTTGATTCCACCATGCTCTAGAGGAATCAGAACCAAAAACCCACACAAAACCAAACTGGAATAATTAGAAATAAAATATGAATAAGGAGAATAGAAAGAATAGATTTCATACCTTTGATACTTAATGAAATCACTATATAAAACATACCCACTCAATGAGGTCAAAGGGGATAGGAGAGGTGGTCGTATATCCCTCCCAATGTACTCTCCTCAACCGAGAAAAAGGTGGGATGGGGTAATCCGACTTTTATTTTAAAAAACTTTGACATAAACCTTTTATTTCATAAACCAGGTTCATGTTTTGAACCACCCAAGTAGTGGGGTCCTACCTCTATCCCCAAAAATTTCACATCATGATCACTTTTCACACCATTAATCGGTTGCTAATATAATATATAGCTTCTTGGACACTCGACCATTCTTTGACCTTTTTTCGAACACCTTGGTTACCCACTAAATGTCAACCCATTCCCTAAAGCATAATTTATGGACATAAAAATATTTAGATACCCAATTTCAGTTCCAATTCTCAAAATAAACCCCTCACTATTTCAAAAATTCAAACTTCTTCACAAAATAACAACCCAAAAATATGTGGGTTGTTACAAACTCCCAATAAAAATGCTTCTCATCCCAATGAATCCATAGAAATTCTAGACCTATATTTTAGATCTACTTCAATTTCTAATTCACTAAAAAATAACCATGTTTTATCTCTAAAATTATAACATGTTTACATTACACAACTCCAAACACCAATCATTATTCTGCCAAATTCCATACAAAAAAAACCCAATTCATTTCTCGAACCACATCAACTGTGTCTCGACTGATGATTCCAATACAATTATCAATTCACTATGTACAAATACATGTGAAAATTATTGTTGATCCACATTTAGATGAATTTTCTTAGAAACACTCAACCTTAACAACTAACACACTAGGTCACTTCCCAATCATGATTCCTTTACACTTGGAGGCAACACAAGATTATCCTGATTCCCACACCAAAGTCTAAACCCAACTCTCATTGTAATTCCATTATTGGATCACCAAAATCACGCTGACCATTATTATCTCACCCAAAGTACCCGTCAACCACCGAATCATCTCACTCTCATATCAGCACAGTGCAAGATCAATCCTAATACAATTATACCGACTCATACCAACATTGTATCTAGATATTTAGATGTCTTGTTACCTAGGGAACTATATATCAACAGATCTGATCACACACTAGTATCCCAGTGTCACCTCGACCATCCACAGGTCAGTCCCACCAAAACTAAGACCCTTTTTACATGAGGGTTATTCACCCATGACTGATATAATGCTCCCCATAATAGGAGTATCATTATCATTACCCACCAAACCAAACACTTGATATCTATGGTCCATGCTCTATCTATTACCGCATGAAATGTTATGATATATCTATCATGGTCATACCTGGGGGCTAAAAAAACACAAACTATAAGTGGTGAACTCTACACCATATGGGTTTTTTTATACCACTCTTAGAGCTTTGAACCAAATGGGTCCCAATACCGCATATTTCAGAAAATTCATGGAAGGACTCCACTCAAGTCAACCATACTGTAGTACATGATCCTTCACCAATATCACCTAACATTACTAAGGGGAATATATCATCACACTGAAATCCATTCTGTCATGACCACAAGCACCTCACCACAACACTACCACAATAGTACTATTCATGTTCATCCATTACCTGAGAAATTCTCAAAAGACCCATACATAGCTCGTTCACTGATTCATAACTCAAATTGGAACCACAAATATTTAGATAACACTTTCCCTTAATCGCTATGAATTTTATCAAAAATCCTCACCAACACTCACTTTATTACTTAGGTAGTGTGATTAGTTAAGAACCTACTCATAGGTTATTTTCCACTATCTAACCTAGTCTCAGTTATTCCCAACAATTTAATACTCTCAAGAAACCCAATTTCACAACACCATAGTCATGTTCCCATGAGTTAGACCCCATTAAACTAAGTCTCACATGCCTAACCCACTTACCATGACCCACCATATGTTAGGCTCACCCAATAGCCTAAGTCATCTCCTATACCACAACTAAAATCATGATCACTTTCCATGTTAGTTTTATTCTTAAAAACATGAGAATCCACCCACTCTCTCACCATGCTACATGAAAGGGAATCCAAAATTACTAGGACAAGAACCCAAATGGTTGTACCCTCAACACCCAACCTCTATTCTAGAAACTTTCCAAGAACTTAACATCTTGAATTCCTATGATATTCCACATGACATTACTCAACATTCTAGTTTTTTTAAGTAGAGTTCCAATAAGAATCTACATGGTAAACCTCCTTATAAGTTGTTTTTGACACTTTAAGTAACAAAAATAACATCCCAATGACCCACATGGTTCCATAATTCTTAATTAAACCTATTCCAGTACTTAGATCACCTCTCTATCATACTATTCCCTCGTCAAGTCATTATAATGTCATCAATGACAATACTGACACACATTGGGTCTTCATACATCCCATGAAAAAAAGACTATATTTACATCATGGGAGGACCCCCAACTATATTATCCATATGAATTATCATAAAAAGTAAATACACCATGGTCCAGATAAGTATAATACCACCAAATGTTTTATGGGAAAATTTCATATAAGTTGTTGTTGAGACTTTAATAAATTGAAAATTTCGTCAAAAAATAACCAAAGGGAAGAAAAAGTATGTTATTTAAATTATATATGCCTATCATGATGCATGAACATGATCCTATATATAATAGTCCCAGATAAAAAACCATAAATCCTAAATACACAACTAAGTATGTCACTGAAGGTGAAAACATACAATTGTAACATTGAAAATCATTAAAAAAATCCCTCATCAAGTGCCAAATACTCTGAAATTTGAGGGTGGATGGCCAAGGAAATTGTGGATAAATTTCATGAAGTGAGGAATGTGTTATTTGATCATTAATTGCGGATAAAATGCACCAACTTGTGGAGGATAAATTCTGCCTATAAAAATAGAGGAGCTCCCACCTCTCAAGTCATTCCATTCTATCCACACTTCCTCCAATCGACCAGCGAGGGAAGCATTGGACAACGACCTTATTTAGATTTATTCCTTTTAGTTATTTTTCTTTTATTGTAATTTCTCCCCTCTCCCACATCATCTCTACTTACCCATCCATGGAGGGGTACATTCCATGAGTAACCGGGAAATGGGGAGGCTATACCTATGTGCTTTGATTGAGTTCTTGTGTTTCAATCTAATAAGAAACCTTCTTATTTCTAAATCTGGTTTCAATTCATAATTCAGTTTTAAATTCCGAATGTGGTTGCATTAGGTTTTAATTATGTTTTTTGATTGCTTTGGTAAATAATCCTTATCTCCTTCCACCCAATTCTCTTCTGTATGGGGTAAAATACATTAGGATTGGAAGTGTTTGGCGGTTGTTAGCACAAAAAAAGAAGAATAGACCTACTTGAGGTTTCAAATAGGAATATTCTTATCATAATTATTTGGACAAGAGATATATAGGACTCAGTATATGAATCTATCTCTAACTAGATAAATAGAAAAGGGGGAAAACTTGGAAACCATGATAGTACATCACTGGGTCTAGCCAAACCCACTCTGATCACCATATTTCTCAGTTGTTTTAAACCTATAAAACCAAACTAATTATTTTTTTCACTTTGTTCAAAATTAATTAAAACCAATTATTTTCATAAAACAAATAAAAATTGACAACCTCGTTTTGTGGGAACTTTTATTCAAGAGACTTCCTTGAGTTGTCTACTATACTATACTTCGGAAATTTAAATATTGTTTTTCCATGCCCTACGATAGGCATGAGTCATATATTAATTATATAGAATCATTATAATTCCATATTAATTATTTATATCCATTATACTCATCATTATACCAATCCAAATAAATTGGTGTTGAATAATAAATTACACCACAGCGTGGAGACGGTAAGTCGTATGTACGAACGCATAGTGATATTGATATTCATAAGATGGATAAAAAAAGGAATACAGTTGTCCCATAATCATAATAATATATCAGAATGTGTATGATAATATATTTATTACGTTATTATGGAAATAATATAGGTAGAGGAAGTAGAAGAAGAAAATAAATATAATTGAATTGTTAAAACAATTACCTCTTCTTGGAGCATCTCCTTTTAATTTACACAAAAGGACTTCTTATGTTGGATTTTTTCTCAAAGTATGGAATCTAAGATAATTTGAGGGAAGTTTTAAGGAGAATTTGGTAGGTTTTTTCTATTCTAAAGGGATTTATAGGTGTGAATAAAAAATAAATAGAGGTGCCCTTTTATAAGAGAGGGGAGGGGGACTTTTGGAAACTCCAAAACTATTAATTTAATATAAATTGATTTTCGATTTCAAATAGTTCTAAAGTGATTTATTTTGAGGATAAGATGAGTATGGGTTAAAATATATTAAAATAATTATTTTTAGATAAGTTTATTTCCCAAAAATAACCTTATCTTTTGGATATAACCCTTAGTTAAACAGTTTAACTATTACCGTGTCTACTCATCTTTTTATATTATAAGGTTAATATAGTCACTATAAAATTCAAAAAGAATAGCAGTTGGATAATTTATAAAATATTTAATGCTATCCAAGTTATTTTTCCTAAAAAAATATTTTTATTATTTTTATATCATTTAATAAAATAGTATTTATTTTTGAATATCATTTATCTCAGTTTTGACACGATTTAATACATGATTTTTTCTAAAGTCATAAAAACTTGATTACTTTGAAAAAACTACATTAACTAATCCCTAACATGTAAATTTAATCCAAAAAAATCATTAATGTCATAAAATGTTTCAATTTATATTTATTTTAGTATTATTATTATCATTTAATTTATTCTTCCTTTAATAAATCAATTACTACATCATCATTGTGTCACCATTTAATTTAATTAGTTACTTCCTAAAATTATAAATAAATTACAGATATATATATAAACATTTTATATTTATAAATAATATTTATATTCAAACATATCAATTATGTAACATTGTATTAAAAAAGATATAGTTATTAAAATTTGAATAAGACAGTTTTAGCTCTTCTTTAAATAAAATATAATAAATTTCACAATCTAACACAAGTAGCTTAAAAAGGATCATATTTTCTGCCTAAGGTTGATTTTGGTCGAAAAAAAATTATCCAATGAAATTAGGACTATTTTTAGAATAATTTTATAATAATATTATATTATTTTGTTTATCTTTAATTACCTGATTAATTCTTAAATGTGGTAAATAAATAAAAATTTTCTAAAGTTGTTATTCCCAAAAAAAATTGATCCTATTAGAAAAAAAATTCATACTAATTAAAACCATGTATGTATGTTTTTCTAAATTCAATTCACAGAAATAAAAAAATTAAATTTTATGTTAATCATGTAGATGTGGCAGGAAAGCAGGTAAAAATACGTTCAAAAGTTCAATAAATTTTTATATCTAATTATATTTTAAAAATGATTCTAATAACCTAAATTGTATTAATATAAATATTATTTATCTATTTCAGCTTTAAGATTAATTAAATTAAAATAACTATTTAAATTAAAGATTCAGTTTTTTAACAATAATGTAGTATTCTTTACTATTCATCAAAAATTGAAACTTTTCAAAAAAATACAAAAAATTCACCCTAAGATAATTTTGATATTAAAAATTCAAAAATGAATACTATTTTGAAAAATAAAATTTATAATTTCATAATGTGCTTAATACTATTCATAATCTCTTTTTAAATGACTAGTTTGATAAATCATGGTGCGATCGGACTCAGTGTTGCGTGTAGTACAAGCTATTGAATTATTTAAAAAGAAACATACTTTGGAATCTTAGGGTGTTACACTATCAACATGTATACACAAGTGATACTTTCATTTTCTATTTGATGGGAAAAGGTTGAAAATATTTTTCCCATAATCATAATAACATCTAAATATATTGATGATATTGGAGTTATCCTTTTTGGTATGGATACAATTTATTTAGATGAAGTATAGGAAGAAGTAAACTTTGAAAGTGTTTTTAAAATGATTAACTATTATTTGAGATACCTCTTTATATTACACCTTAAGACTTATTAGGATGGTATTAGGAGAAGAAAAAAATATCTTGGACATGGGGAAGTAATCTAAAAAGATATTTCATGTAACGGTTGATCTAAGTGGCCCATGAGGTGTGAAGAAGAGAGGAGAAGTGTTTTTCTTTTATAAGTGAGAGAAAAGACGCACTTAGAATTATTTGAAAGATTTAAATATAATATATATCATAATCATGTAAATTAGCACTAAATAGGCATAATTTAGAATTCAAAACATTATAAGGTATAAATACCATCAACCAAAAAAATTTATAAATGTTTTTGTTTAATTTTAAACTGTCTCTTTTGTTTTAACCTCCTCATTAGTGGTAACACATTACTTTTAGCATTTAAGTGCCTTAAATTGACATATAAGGTCAAAAGTAGTTAAAAATAGTCCATATATAACGTTCTTGAACATTTCCAATCCCACTTTTCAAATTTAGATTTTATTTTTATTTTTAAATAATTTAATAAAATGTTTATTATCATAAAATATCATTAAAATCGTTTTTGGGACTATTTATTTAATTAGACTTCAAAGACATCAAAAAATTGAATTATAATATAATCAAATTTACCATTAATTAAAATTTATAGTTATCTATTAAATTATCTACATATTACAATTCATCCAAATCATATTAATTTTATTGTTTTTAAAATCATTTACATTGATTTTTAATTGTTTGCACAAACATTAAATCAGTATTGCATAAGTATTTAAGGTAATTATATAATCATTAAAAATTAAATATAAATTATCATCATAAAAAATATTCTTAATACAAATAAAAATTCATCACCGATAATAAATTCTTTTTATTCCAATGAAAATATATTAGAGATATTACAATAAAGAGAGTGAAATTTTATATTTATTCTTTACTTAAAATAGTATGAAGGTTATAATCAAAGAAAAGTGGCATAAAATTTCCACATTTTAAAATATTTGGTGTCGTTTCTCAAAAATAAAGTATTAAATAAAATAAATACATTTATTAAGAAGAATTTTAGGCATTATCTCATAGTTTTAACCCTATTTTACCTGTTTTACCCTTACCAGGGTTACATATTTATCATGAGCACTATTCATGACAAGAAAAAATAAATGGAAACTATTTACCAAATTTTTACCCCTAATTCCAAATATGGATTGATTTTCTCAAAATTTAATTTCCCAATGTTTCAAAAATCAATTTTAATATAAATCTATAAAACTCAATGAAACACTGTTTTTAGAAATAATGTGTTTTTAAATCCAAAAATGAACTAATTCCAAAATTAAGTATAATGATGATTTCAATGTAATTAATTTGATTATTTATAATTAAAGGAGAATTATTTTACTTTATTTTCATATTTAAAATATAATTGGGATTTTAAATTATTTTATTCAATCAAAAGAAGGGGAAATTTTACCAAAATCATATTTTTTTACTATTCACTTAAAAGTAATTCTTTTTAAAAAATAACCACAATTCACCCTATGATAATTTTGACATGATGATTTCAAAAATTATATTTATTTACTCTCATAAAATTTATAAAAAATGGTATAAATTAATTATAATGTTTGTACACAAAATATAATAAAAAATATTTTTGAATAAAACATATTTCTGAATCATAAAATGACTTTACAGAAAATTGAATACTTATTTATTATTAATTAATAACTAAATTTAAATTATATTAAACCTTTATAATTTTTTTAATAGTGTTTTTATTATTATTTATAATGATAATTTAATGACTAGGTTTAATAGTCACATTTAAATAATAATATTTTTATTTTATATCACAGTTCGGTTAAGCCTAAGTGTTTATTGTTAATAAAGATATCAAGATTATTATTCTTTTAAACTAGATTTTCTTGGTGTTACACTTATCACATGATCAACATTGATGAGTTTGAGCAAGTTCCGGATGTATCATTCAATTAATAGACAATTTGTATCATGTAAAAGAGCATGAAGATTCTTTATGGGAATAAAGTTTCTCTGGAATGTGTGCAGTGGTAGCGTAGGTGTGTCTAGGAGAAGTATTGGGAGAAGGAGTACGATATATGATAATAGTGTCCATTGATTTTCAATGACAATGCTTAGTGAAACTAGGTTGTGTGACTTGAGGGTGATCTTCTATATAGTGGAGATGTTGTAACACTTTAAATATTTTCAATGTGAATTTATATATAATTTTCAATAAACTTATTATATTTTAGTTATTCTTAGGTGGTGGAAGTGTTATAAGGGGAATGGGGGTTAATTGTGGGGGGAAATAATTTGTTTTTTGGACTTCTCTTATGAATAAAAAAGGCATCGGGTGCCTAGTGGTCTGGTATTGGTCATCTAGTGGACCCCTAGGTGAGTGGGCAGTTCTTCATGGGATGGATGTTATCCATTTCACTAGAAATGGGTACTCAGTGGAAGGCTAGCGGGTACCCTATGGGTACTTGTTGCAATTTTTTAATTAATAAAAATTAATTAAATGTTATGTTTTAATTAAAATACCACTCTACCCTTATTTTATAGCCACATGCCCCAACCTCTTCCCTCTCATTTTTTCCTCCTAACTGGTGGATCTATTTCATTCATGTTTTTATCTTCATCATGACTATCGTAGTATGTCACCAACAATATGTTTATATCTCCTATTTGATTATTTTATCACCAATATCACTATTTTTAAATTTATCATTTACTATTCTCTAATTAGGGGATCATATTCCTTGATTTCCACAATTTAAGGTTGAATTAACAAGTGATATTCAACGATAAATACATTACCATTATGAGGCCAATGATATCTAACCATTATTGAATATTTGTTATTATTTTTATGTTTCATGTGATATACATCTTCACTAACCTTCTGTGAATGTCCTTTAATAAATCTAAAAAATATATTTCTTATTTCCTTGAGAGTTATAAAAGATTATTCGAGAAATGAGTGGTCCTTCATGGGTTTTTATTTTTAATAAATTCCAACTAATGGTGTTGTTGGATAACTAAATGAGTTAATAAATTTACATGGGGGGAACCTTATAGGTGTATGTGACCATGATTCGACCTAATGGAGAATAAGTTCCCTAGTTATAATCATGAAAACTAAAAGTAATGGTTTAAGGAAAGCATGGAGGTAACCATGGATAAAATGGGAAAAAAAGAAGATGTAGTGTGTGAGTGGCCAACATAATGTCATTTGTATACTAGAGTTGGGCATGTTTCCAACCCATGTTTATCATTATGATAAATGGGTGTTATTTTTATGTTTTATTATTCTCTTTTGAAGTTATAAAAAGTGATTATACAATATTATTATTCAGGTCTTGTATACTATATGATTATAAACATGGAAAAGGGGCTGGTTGTAATGATATCCCAAGTATGTAATTAATAGAAGGATATGTGTAATTTCAAACTTCAATGATAATTTGATACAGTTTGGGTGTAATTTTAACCATAAATGAATGAATGACTTCGGTTGGGTATAATTACAGCTATTTATAAATCTTAGAAGTGGGTTGGGTGTAATATCAACCATTCACACACATGAGATATGGGTTGGCTGTAATGCCAATGATATATGGGTTATGCGAATTGGGTTGGGTGTAATGCTAAGAATAGATATGCATGGAGAGTTTTTTTGGGTGTAATTCAAACTATAGACATAATTATAACATAGATTGGGTTTAATTATTATAAAAGTTGTTTGGATAATCTAATTTGAGTGTACTCCCAACTCAGGGTTTATCAAAGGGATAAGTTGTGTGTACTTCCAATGATAACATGTTTGGTCCCATATTTGGGTGTACAAAAAACTATTATCTATGAGATTGTGGGATGATATTATCAGAAAACAACATGACAACCATTTTTGTTTCAATGTGACATGGTTAGCCATTGAACCTGTTCTATCTGAAGAAAGTATGGTGAAACTCAGGTTTCATGATTATAGTAGCTGATATAATGAGTTTTTATTCTTTTTTACTCATATGTATTATCATGTCACACAATCATTCAATTTTATTTCTTGTATATGTTTAGTGAAACCATTGGTAGTGTCCTACTGAGTTATACTCATATTCTACTTTGGCATCCTAGTAGCCAATAAAATTCCATTGTTTTGATCAAGATAAAGGAAAGGGTCATGTAACTATGGATGAATTAGATAGAGGAGTCTCGTTAGATTCAATATATGGGACTGGTCCAAGGCCCAATACCAATTTGTTAAAATATTTATTTTTTATTTGTTTTTAATTCTGATTGTATATTATCCACCCATGACAGGTCTTGTTCATATCTTTATGACTTGTGTTCCATTACTATAGTTCATTTTGTAATAGAATGTGAGTAGTTATTTACTTACTAAAGTTATATAGGTGTGATATTCTATCTTACTCCATTTTATATTTCAATGACCATTTATATATTTTTTCAGCTTTGTTTAATGTTTATCTATACCATATAGGGTATAGTATCCCAATTATATATATAGACCCTCTCCACCAATCAAAAAACCTTGGTGTATGGGGAGGCACTCCTATGCTAAATGGAGCACAATTTAGTCATGATACAGGTGAACCAATCTAGGGATGCTGCGTATTTAATCTCTAATATTTTATACTACATGGGCCTATAATTACGTAGGTAAAATTGAGTTCTCCACTCATAAATAAACATACATGATCACTCCAATTGGGTGTGTTGAGCATTAGTTGGAAAGTTTCACCATGATTCCTTTGTTTGAAGTTATTTCACCTATAAATATATATAAATAGATTGGGACATAACATTAATTGATTCACATAATTTAATAATTGTATCCAAAAAAACATATCCCTTATAGTGAAAGGTATAAAAAAATATTCTAAAATCCTTGCATTTTTTTGACATTACTAGTTGAATCATGTTTGAGACATTCCTTTCAAGTTTAGCTCTCTCATTACCCTTAAGTTATCACTTATAGGTGCAAATATATTTTAGTAACTTGGTTTAGTGCGGAATTTTTTTAACTATATCAAAGAGGGGATAGTTAAAATGTACTATTTTAAAAGTATCCATAATCTATTTATTAATTTTGTTAAAAAAATCTAGATTGAAAAGTTTTTGGTGAAAATTAAGAGGAATGGATAAATTAGGGGAATATTCAATGATAATTTTTTTAATTTTTTGTATTTTTATCTTCACTTGAATCTTTTGGTTATTGAGTGTGTGTGTGTGTGTGTGTTTTATCATGTAGAGGAAATACATATTGTGTATAATCATCTAATAGAGAATGATTTTTTGTTACTATGAAGTGTCACAGAACATATATTATCATTGTATTTTAAATTGAAAATAGGTTTGGATGGTATTTATTCAATTTATTTCATCTTTATATATGAATAATGTTTTGTAGTTATCCTATTTGATTCTCTAGGTCATGAATTTTTAATTGAGTAGTGTGTTGGAACTTAAAGTTTTGGGATGCCATTATTTTCATCATGTCCTCGTGACTATATTCATATTTTGAAGGAAGAGAAGGGTTAATATAAGATGGTGGGGGAATAATGTTATATATACTGTAGTCTTGGAGATACCAATTATATTTGGGATAGCTTGAGTATCCTTCTTATTAGTATTGTGGTTATTATTTCCACCCATGATTATAAGTTTTCCTAAATTTTTTATTCATCGAAGGAAGTGTTCTCTGAAATTGATACCCTACAAATACCACTTCTTATGACATAAGTGATTACTAAAGTTATGGTAATTGATTAGAGAAATACGTTTTATTATTACAAATACCAAAATACAAAGGAACAAGTGAAGATTCTGAATTACCTTGATCTAGATAAAATTTTCTTTTAAGTTTATATATTTCATTAAGTTTATTATAAACATTTTTCTATATGGTGGAATGGTTTAACTCATAAACACAGCAAGTGGGTGTTATTTATCATATACTGAAATTTTTAGGTATTTTGAGACAAGTTGTCTGTCAAGTCATGAGCATCAGCATGAGTTTTTTCTTCTAGTATAATTCCATGTGCCTTAAACAACTCGTAATTTCATATTTTATAACAAGGGTTTAAAATTCTTACTTTTTAGGTTCCTTTTTGTTTATATTATTAGAAAATTATGTAAAACATTACATAAAAATTGGATATTTCCAAAAAGTATCCATTTTTTCAGAAATAAAGTTCTTTATAAATACACACTTTCTTCATTCATGGTAACTCCAATATCTAGAACTATTATATTATTAAAATTTATACTCATCTTTAAATTATGTGAAAAATCATTTTAAAGAATTAGATAATAAAAAAATTATCATCAGGTATATAAAATAAATTAAACTCATTAGTCTATTTGTAAACCTTAAAAATACATAATAAATTTTTCCATTTTTATAATAAAAATTTGAATCTTAAATATCCATTAACTTTTCTATAAAAAACCATAATTAATCAGTATATTTAATGAAACAATTCATATGAAATCATAAAGGAAAAAAAATATTAATCATAAGGGGTTCTCGAAAAACATAAATACTCCTGAAACTCATGAATAACTTTCCCTGAATATAATCCTTTCACCTTTATTTTTAAAAAATTCCTAAACTTTCCTTAAAAATATAATCTCATTTTCTTACCTTTTTAAATTATAAGATTTCCTTCATGAACCATTATAAGAATATCATGTAGGTACCTTTGGAAATAATCCTTACATTTACCCTCAAAATAACCCTTATAATGGAATAACCTAAATAGATAATTCCCATACCACATATGAGTAACCTACAACCAGTAAACTCTATTACTTTATCCAACGCATTGCAGAGCTATATTGGGATCACCCATAATTTATATAAAATTTCAAAAATGAATAAAAAATAGGATTTATTTTAATAATAAAACCCATTTTAGTTGGAATTCAATCCCATAAGAAAAAACACTTTCTATTATCTCATAACAATGAGAAACAAATTCCATTTTTGTACAAAAAAATTAAAAAAATAATAGAATATTGCGAGATATATTCTCTTTGAGAATAAACATAGAAAATTAAAATTAATCGTAAATTAAAATAATATTTATGATAGTTGTAATATATCATCATGTTATATATGTTAAAATAGAACATTCTTCTCACACTATTATAAAAATTCAAATGTGTGTCATATAGAAAATATTTGAAAATATTATTTTTTATCATTTGTAAATAAAGTAAAAATTAGTTCAAAATGAACTTTAATGCTATTTTAAAAAATAAATAAGAAAATTCTGGAAACATTTTATGAAAATTGATATATAAGATAAAGATTTTTTAAATGAAAACTTTAAAATAAAGTTTTAAATGGAAATCACTTACCTCATCTTCTAACAAGACACATACATTATTTAACTCCTATAATGAACATATATTAATTTTTAATTACTTAAGAATCTTTTTCAGGATTATTACCTAATAATAATCTATTTTATTTCATTTATTATGATGTATTATATAGTTACTAAATTAATTAAGTTCATGTTGTATGTTTTGAGGATGTTCAGTTTGGAATCCCAAAACAGCTTCAATAGGATGGATATAGTAAAAGGTGTCATTATTCCATTATAACCTGGATATTAATCATGAAATAATTATAATTTTTAATCATTTAATACAATTTTAGAAACATTGATGAAATATGTGGATGAAAAATGAATCAGATCACTTCATGGAGGAGGTATTTTACACATACACATGAATGACGTTATCATTTTTCAATGGATTTAAATATAAGAAAATATTTGAAATATTATCTTTAAAAAATGATTATTATGTCTTGAATATTATATATATTAATTAAATCTATCATAATAACCATCCTTTTTAAGAGGTGATAAAAATTAAACATGTCACTTGGAGGTGAAAATCCACACATACACACAAGATATATTTTAATTTCTCATAAGATGGAAAAAATAGATGAAAATGGTTAATATGATAATCATAATAAAATTTCAGTATACGTTAGATACGTATGTTATTATTTCAAAATTGTCAAAGAATATTTCATGAAGGAAAAATAATAAATAAACTTTAAATAGTTTGGTTAGTACTTATACATTATCCTAATATATCTTACTTTGGTTTATGAATTTTATATTATTGAATAAAATATTATTTAACATAAGATACCATTAAATCAATATTTTAGATTATTCACATAGTTTAATTTCAATGATATAAATATTATAAATAAATTAGAATATAAACTTTTAAAATGTCCTTAATATGGTATATTTATCTACAAAAATCATGGAACACAATAATTCATCCAAATTTTATTAATTTTAATGTTTTTAAAATAATTTACACATTTTTTTATATTACTGGAACATGCACAATGTCAACCTTACCTAAGAACTTTTAGAAATTATTACATCACTAAAAATTTTAAAAACATGTTAAAAAATCCATTCATATTTTAAATAAACATTTGTAATTGATCATAAACTTTTTTATCACTATGAAAAAATATTCGAGATATTAAGAAAAAGAGAGTGACGTTTTGTTTGTATTCTTTACATAAAATCATATTTAGGTTATTATCAAATTAAAGTTTCTATAAATTAATATATTTTAGAATTATAGATGTTTATGTTGGAAATAAATTTATCCAACTAAATAATGAAAAGTTTTTGGGATATTTTTGGCCTTATCTCATAGTTTTAACCACATTTTACTAGTTTTACCCTAATCAAGGTGATTAATAATTATTAAAGTTACTATTCCTTATAGAAAAAATGGACCTATTTTAAAAAATTTGAACCTCAAGATTACAAATATGGAATCAATTTTTCATGATTTAATTTCTAGAAGTTTCATAAATCAATTTTAATAGGAATTTATAAAACACAATAACAAATAGTTTTTCAAAAATTGTGTGTTTCCCCAAAAATGAACTTATACGAAAATCAGGTATAATGATGATTCCTATGAAATTAATTATATTATTTATAATTAAATAATAATTATGATATTTTAAGGTAAATTTAAAATCAAAATTATACTTTTAAATTTCATTATTTAATTAAAATAAAAGATAATTATATAAAAATTATAATTTCTTCACTATTCACATTAAAATCATCAGACAAATCCCAAACATTCATCATAGGAATCTTATGAATCTTGATTTAAAAAATGACATAAATTTTTTCAAATATAGTTTCTAAAATTTATAAAAATTAATTATAATATCCATCCAAAAAATGCAATAAAACCCATTTTTAAAGAAAATATATTTTTGAAGCATAAAATGACTTTATTCTTATTACGTTCCTACTAAACATAATTAAATGAATTTTAAATATTTAAATAGGACATATAATTTAATTATTTAATTATACTCATTTATAAATAATGATAAATTTAATTTATTAAAATAAAAATACATTGCATACATAAAATACTTTTTATAAAGAACACCCCTTTTACCTTCAAAAAATGTTATCTTAATTTCCAAACAATTGATAATAAATTTAGTATTGAATATTTATTTATTAAGTAAAAAAATTCTATATATATTTTATAATGCTATTATTCCTCTTAATACCCCCAAACTAATAACTAGTTCATAACAATTTTATTTAAATAATATTATTTCATGGTTTACTTAAGCTTGGGGTTGCGTATACCTAATTCTATTTAATATATTATTTAAAGAAAATAAAATCTAAAATCTTGGGGTTTTACATTATATCCCATTAATGAAATTCTATCCTCTAATTTTTATCTCATGTATGGAAAAGGGTATAAAACATATTCAAAATAAAATCCAAGGAGCGGAATAAAATATACGATCATGAAAGGAAAAAACATTTTTTTAATATTTGAAGAATATCTCAATCTAAAACCTATATTGTAAAATGGTATAATAAAAAATCCTTTTTAATATAGAATAAATGAAATATGAAGTTCACCTAGAAGGAAACATTATCAAGTTCCCAAATAAGTAAATCACTAGCTAGAATAGAAAATATAGACATGGATAAAAAACATAACATTTAAGGATTAATGGAGAGTGATATAGAACATTATCATAAGAAATTTAATAACCAAAAAACCATAACTTTTTAGAGGATATAGAATACCATAAATTCAACTAGAATTAAGGTAAAAATATAATATTTTTTTCATGATCATTTTCCTAGAGTTGAGGTTTTTATTTATTTACATAATAAAGAATATGAAAAAAATATACATACTTGATTTATTTTCATTTTATTAGCATAATTTCATCCATTGGTTATTCTTTGAATAATTTACACTTCTATATCATCTCATAATCCAAGAAATAAATATTTTAGTTGAATTTTTCATGCTTAAAGCACTAAAATTAACTTCTAAGGGATCTCAAGATCTATAAAAGGATGAAAAGTTATTTCTCATGTTTCTATAAAATTTTCAAATTGAAAATTGTTAAACATGATATACGATCATATCAAATAGTAATAAACCTTTATTTAAAGGAAAACTACTTTAATTTTTAAATAAAAAAATTGAAACCCAAAGTAAAACTTTAAACAATACATAACTAACTAACCTTAAAACTCTTCAAAATATGCATGAACAAGTTAAAAACACAAAAATTAGAAAGATTTGATGACATATTATTCGGTCATAAACATAACATTTATCTATAAATAACATCAATAAATCCTAAAGTCATAAAACCAAAATGTATATTCCATAATCATATAACATCTAAAATATTTCAATCTTTTCTATAAATATCCTGAATCAACATAATTCCACAATAAATTAACAGATAATTCACTTCCTTAAAAAACTCCCATAATATCCTAAAATAATTTACCTTAATAATATAATATTACCTAAATAGTAAAGTTCTATAAAAATTACTTTAATCATTTAGTCACTAATCACTTTTCAGTCCCATGGTTATCTACATGACAAATCATATGCTTAAAACATATAATAATAATTTATCCAAATTAACCATAATTACCTCAACATCAGAGACCATATTAACCCTAAATATCATCAATAACTTTCAACTTATGTCCAAAAAATATAAAATAATTCCTACTTCAATAACCCTTTCACTAAAACTCATACATAACCCAAGGGTTTTATTATCATAAATTTCTCCTAAAATAACCTAAATCATTATTAAATCCCTTCACATAAAACTTAAAAAAAGTATCTATGCTTTTAAACATATGGTCCACTTTAGATTTATTAACCTATGATGTTATGTAAAACTCTTAAAATATCATCATCTGAATCATCATAACCTCTCAAGTGATATAAACCTTTAATCTGATATCAACTATAATTCCACATTCCTTAAACAACCCATAATTACAAATTTTATTATAAGGGGTAGAATTTCGTAAATTTACAGGGTCTTTTCAGTTTAAAGTTTTATAGAATTAGGTAAAAAATTACATAACAAGTTGAAATTTCCACAAAGTATCCATTTTAACAACAAAGAAATATCTTTATAAAGACTAAATTTCTTCATTTAAGGTAACTCCCATATCTATAACTATGACATTATCAACATTTTTACTCATAATTAATCCTTGGGAAAAATAATTTGAAAATTTGGGATGAAAAAAACAGATATGAGTAAGGGGAATAAAAGAAATAAATCTTATTAGTCTATTTTTAAACCTGAAAATCCATAATTTTTTTTCATTTTTTACAATAAAAATTTTAATCTCTTAAATATATTTACTTTTCCATGAAAAACATAATATCTTAATATCTTTTATAAAACGTTTTATATCAAATAATAATGGAAAAATCATAATCATAAGGGTTTCTTTGAATATATTAAAACTCATAAATACCTTTCTATAAAGACAATCCTTTCACCTTTATTTTATAAAAATTCACAAACTATTCTTTAAAAACAGAATCTCATTTTCTTACCTTTTTAAATGATAAATTTTTCTTTTTAAACCATTATAATAATATCTTGTAGGTACCTTGGAACATTATCCTTATATTTACCCTTACAATAATCCTTAAAATGTAATAACCTGATCATATGATTCTAATATTTTTTATAAGAGTGGAAATGTAAATAGTGATGTTGAATTAGCTTTCAAAAAATATAGGGATAAAAGAAAACTACAAATTTAAAATGAATTAATTTTTATACGATGGAAAAAAATAGGTAAATTTGAACATTATTATAAAGTTAATATCAAAGTTAAAAGATTAATAATCGTAGAATTATGATGTATTTAATTTTTTCACATTATTCATATTGATATTAAAATTATGTAATTGATTAATTAAATGAATTAATGTGATTAATTAATAAATATGCGGAAATTAAATAGGGCACACAATTTGGTAAGGAAGTTCGAAAATAGCTCAAGAAGATCCCATATGTGAACCACCTCAATTTATTAAGGATATAATGTTTTATTCCCTTGGCTTTAACAATATCCAAGTAATAAATACTCTCTTTCATTTAAGGATATATCAATAAACTAAAAATGAAATCAAAAAAATATTTATAATGGGTATAGATATAAATATAAAAGATAGTTTTCCATTTCCTTTTAATAGTTATTAATATAAAACATGAGTCCCTCACTTTAAAATTAGTGATAACCAATAATTAAATAAGTATGATGAAGGGAGGATTTCTAGGAGGGATCATGTTTTAGTAAAGTCTCAGTTATCTTTAAAGAATGTGAATAAAAACTAAGAGAGAATAAGAAATAATATGAGAGAGTGAATATATTATAGTAATCACACACTCTAGATTTGAGCAGATGGGATTTATAAAAGGATAATGCTTTGAGAGAAAATTGGTGATCATAGCACATTGCTTTTGGAGATAGAATTGAGTATTGTTCTTAGTTTCAAAGCCTCCATGTGGTCTATATTTATAGCCTTAAAATCCTTCAAAAATGTTCTAAAATTTACTAGGGAGTAATGGAGTCTTTAAAGTCTAGAATTAAATATGGTTAATGAATATTAAATTCTTCTCAACCTTCAATGTGTATTTCAACATAACTTAGTGAAAAAACCTTCACTATTTTGGCCTTCAAAATCCACAACACCATGGGTATAGCCACCCACCTATGGACATTTTGTCTTTCTGCTTCACCAGTCCACCATGGATTTACCTACTATTGTGTGGAACTAGTTTTTTTGTATAGTAGATTCAACAATAGTCTCCTACACTTTAATTAATGTCTTTATAAGTTTCTTTTATCCACAATCCAAGGCACAACAACTTCATTAACACTTATTCAAGGATCATTCAAGGTTATTTTAATATTATAACAATATTTCAGTGAGAATAACTGAAAATTACTATAATTAAATAATTAAACACTTTAAAGAGTGTTTTTTTTATCATGAAAACATGATGATGTAGAGAGAGGTATAACAATGACCCCATTTTTTATGATCATAAACACATAAAATGAAAGGATAAATTAAGTTTAAATCAAGAGTTAAATAAATTACACATATTAATAAATTTAACATACTTAATATATTAACATAATGAGATATTAAACATTATAAATACTTAATAAAACATTCAATATACTCAATAATTAAACCAACTTTTCCCTAATAACCAAGAAACTAATCCCCCTTTGTATAACAAAACATTTCTTTCACCTTGACCCAAAAAAAATTCCCCCTTTGACCCAAAACACCTAAAACCTTTCCCCTATTATTAATGTCAAAAAGGAAAACAAAAAGGGTAATGAAGAGATGATTTTATAAGAAATTAGAAGATTGTAACGTGAGATAAACATTTAAAACATGCTTTTAACAAAATATTATTAAGATAGTAAACCCTTACACTAATGTAAAATATTAAGAACATTCTTAGGTAAAAGAGTACAGAAGAATATATCATCAAACAAACTCCCCATATATAAAAATAAATATATAATATAACATTTATATGATGAGAAACTCTTGAATTTAAGAGTTTATCAATCATTTAAAGTGTTGATAATCCAATTTAATTAGGAAGCCACTAAATGATATAATAATTATGCTCAATGGTTTAGACCTGAAAAAACATAAAAAAGTACCTTTTGGCATCCTTGAGGGTCTGATAGTGTGAGATGATAAAAAATTAGATAGTGAAACAATATTGGGTCCACTTAATAATGATTTAGGAAACCAAATTTGTTTAGATTTTTTAATAATATTACAATAATTATGGATATAATTGGGTATTTAATATATATAATTCTTATAATCAAATTCCTAAATCAAATTCCCAAATATTCAAAAATAATTGAAAACCCAATTTTTATAAACACATTTCAGGAATTTTTTCTTTTTTGAAGATCTTGAAATATTTGAACAATCTAATCCTTTATTATTTCTTTTAACACATTTGGAGCTAAGGATTATATTAAGATTTTTTTACCTTGGGTGAATTTTGATAGAGAAATTTTGAGATCATTGATTTTAGATTTGAAAATATAAACATGTGATCGATTATTTAGTTTAAAAAACAAACAATAATTTTATTTTAAAAGAATATTTTTTCTTTAAAAAATTCATTTTCTCATTAAGAACATGTTTATATTTTATTGAAATATTTTAATATTTTGAAATAAGTTATTGATAAAAATTGACAATTTCATTTTATTGATAAGAAGATAAATAAGAAGTGAATAAAAAGGAAGAATAAGAATGGGAATGAGATTGAGAACTAACCTTTTCATCTATCTAAACATGATCCAAGAGGTATTTAGGATTTGATTTTATTTATTAATAAGTTAAAAGATAATCATTTCTATTACAAAATGTAGAAACTTTATGTGCATTTTTACCTTTATTATTATCTTTATAATTTTTTTTCAAGGGATAATCGTACTTTATGTGAACCTTATTTTTGAAACCAAAGAATGTAACTTCCATTTCTTGAATTTGATTTATCTTTTTGGCTCAATAGAAGGACTTATTCTTTTTGTTCAACATGTTCAGTATTCTCATCGATTATTTATTTTCATTCTCAATATCATAGTAACTTATAGAATATTCATCATCTTTTATTTCATTAAAATATATTTTTTTGATTATTTGGATTCCATTGATTATTTTTCATCTTGTTAAATAATTATAATTTCATATATCATATGGTATATGATGAGTTATTTGAATGAAATAATCTATATGTCCTTGGATTCTTGGATCACGGTGACTTTTGGAGTCTATAAGCTATACAGAATCCATAGTATTTTAATCATGAGTATTTTTGTGGACAAATAATCACTAAGAGAATGTCTACCATTTAAAATGTTAATAAATTAAGTAAACATATCAGTAATGGATTAATTTGAATACATGGAAAAATTAAAATTATTTTCTAAAAAATATCATGTCTAGTGTATTTAACATTATTCATGATTTTTTGCATGGATTTTAAGAGTTTCCATATTTCATGAGTGATTTTGAAATAATATATACAATTAAATTCCTTTTCTTCTAAAATACAATGCAATACATTCATAGTTATTCCGTTAATTTCAAAATTAGAAATATCATGAAGAGTCCATTTATCTTCTGATTCTTCTGTAGGTGTATGACTATACATTACCATTTTCCAAATAGGATAGAATATTTCACTAAGAAAGGTAGACATGCGTTTTTTTCAACCATAATAATTTAAAACATTAAATAAAGGAGCATGTCCCAAGGAAATTTATTTTAGAGCATTTTGAAAATAAGATTCAATTTAAAAAAATAAAACTTTTAAATTAGTTAAGATGTGGAAAATTAATAACATTTATTGAAACTAGGTATTTTGATATAAAAAATATCTCTTTTGATTCTAAATGTTGGTCAAAGTGGAAATGGAAATAGATGGGGAGTGGTGAATGTTTTATTAAAAAATAATGGAATAAAATAAAATGATGATTTTAAAGTGAAATAATTTCAATATGATGAAAAGATAAAGGGATAATTTCAATCCATATTATAATGTTAATGTAAAAGTTATTAATATGATTAATTATAGTGGAAATATGATGTATAAAATTTATGTACTTTATGTGTCTCGAGATTATAATTATGCAATTGATTAATAAAATGATAGGATGAAGTTAATAAATAAAAAAAATAAAAAGTTAATAAGGAATTAAATTTAGTATCAAATTTTTGAAATATCTTAAGAAGAGACCCAAAATATACCACCTCAATTGGTTGATGATTTAATTTATTTTCACCTTAGCTTTAACAATAAACAAGATACCATAACTACCTTTATTTTAAGGTTATAATAAGAAATCAGAAATATAATTATCACTAAATTTTTAATTAGCATAGCTATAAACATTAAAGATAAAAGTATCATTACTTTTAATGGTTATAGAAATAATATTAGTCTATCACTTTAATGTTATTGGAAACCAATAATAGAATAATAAGGAAGAACAAAGGATTTCTAGGGAAAATCACCTTTTAATATAGTATCAAACATATATAAAGTATATAAAGAACAACTAGGAGAGAATGAGAAATAATTTAAGAGTTAGAAGATGTAATAATAATAACACACTCTGTATTAGAGAAGATATGATTTAGAATAAGAGATCACTTTGAGAGGAAATTGGTGATCCTAACACAATGTTGTTTGAGGTGGAATGGATTATTGTTCTCAATTGATGAGGCCCAAAGATATCTCTATTTATATCCTTCAAATACAATATAAATATTCTATAATTTATTAGAGTAATTAATTAATTTAAAACTATAATAAAAGTGGTTTAAAAAATATTAAATGTAGAACAACCATAAAAATAGACTACACCATGCCCTGGCACAAAAACCTTGGTCGTTTTGTCCTTCAAAACTCCCAACACAATGGGTATAACCTCCTACCTGTGGTTTTTTAGGCCTGATACTCTAGTTTTCCACCATAACTTCACCTACCATGGAATGGATCTAGCTGTTTTGGTCTGTACTTTTAACAATAGGGTCTTACACTTGCATTAATTTACTTGTATGGATCTTTCACCCTCCATCCATGTCTTTAACACTTCTATTAAGACTTTTTTAATAATTTTTTAAGATTATAACAAGATATAATTAAAAATAACTAACAATCAGTTGAATGAAATACTTAAACATTTTAAAGATATTTTGTGATTAGGAAAAAACTATGAGAGAGAGAGTTAAAAAACATATCTCTTAGGAGCAACAAATAATTTATAAACTCTATCAATTTACCTAACACATTGGAGAGTTGTATCAATTGCATCCATCATCAGAGCTATATCAGGATCACCTGTAATTCATATAAAATATTCAAGAACCATATAATAAATAGAAAACCAATACCTTTCACTTTAATCATAGAAACCATTTTAATTTTCATTCAATACCATAATTAAAAATACATTTAGTTATCACATGAAGATGGTAAAAAGATTCCATTTCATTAGAAAAACTTTTTAAAACTTAAAATTCATAGAATATTGAAAGAAATGTTATTTTTGAAATTAAAAATGGATCATTTTAAAGGAATATTCAATTAAAATATTGGTCATTATGTTAATAATATCAGCTCATGTTGTATATTTTAAAAGAGAACATTATTTTTCACAAATTTGTTAAAAGTAAAATGTGATTCATGTAGATTTTTTTTAAAAAATATTCCTTTTTTATCATATCTAAATAAATTCAAAAGTAGTATAAAATAAAATTTAATAATCTTATAATCATAAATAACTATATTATAAAAACATTTGTATGAACTTAGATATAGAGAAGAAATATTTTGAAAGGAAAACATTAAGACATGGTTTTATAGAAATATACCTTACCTCATCTCCCAACATGTCACATAATTTCTTTAAGTCCTGTAATGAAATAATATTAATCATTTAATTTAATAAGAACCATTTTTAGGTGAATTACCTTACCATAATATATTTTTTTATTTATTACCATGTATTATGTAGTTAATAAATATATTAATTTCATGTTGGACGTTTTGAGTATGTTCAGTTCAAAATACCAAAACACCTTTGGTAGAATGAACATAGTCAAATTTTTCATTATTCCATCATACCTAGATTATTAAGCATGACATAATTATAATTTCATACATTAAATTATATTTTATCACCATCCATGAAAGGTGTATATGAAAAATTATTCGCATCACTTCATGGAGGTAGTAATCCACATGTATACATGAACGACATTATAATTTTTTAATGGATGGAAATTTAAGATAATAAATGATATAATATATTTATAGAATGATTATTATTTTATTAATATCATATATATGAACTAAATCCAACATAATAACCATTTTTGAGGTGGTGGTGAAAAATGAGACACATCTCTTTATGGAGGTGGTAATCCAAAAATACACACAAGTGATATTTTCATTTCCTGTATGATAGAAAGGGAACATTAAAAAGGGTTGTAACATAATCCTAATAAAATTTAATTATATTTAATATAGTGATGTTATTATTTATTCATGGTAAAATAATATTTTAAAAGGTATAGGAAGAAAAAAACATGAAATGGGTCAGTTAGGACATATACATTCTCCTCAGATATCTACCTCTAGCTTACACCTTAATCCTTATAGGATTGGTATTTTGATAATTACAAGGCCTATAAGACATGGGTATGAATTTTTTTAGGTATTTTTTCTTGTTTTGGATGAACTGTAGTTCTCAAAAGGTGTGAGGTATATAGGAGAGGAGGTTTTATTCTATATATGAGGGGAGGGGAACCCTTGAAATTACATAAAGTATTAAATTAATATAAATTAATTTTCTTGTACATATGGTAAAAAATTTAAATATTAAGAATTTAGTATGAATATTATTTATAATAATCTCATATAATAAAATTTTGACAAGTTTAGGGAATTTTTTCACCCTTATCTCTTAGTTTTATCCCTCTGCTAATCCATATAATTATTATAGAGATATTAAAGTTTTTTACTCTATATGAGTCAATAAAGTTACTATAAAAGGATAAGTGAATAATAAGTATAAAATGGTTGATATTATATACCATATCCCTTTCACTTGGATAAATATAATATTTTTAGGAATTTTGAATCATTAAATAATATATTATTTAACATAATATACTATTAAAGTCATTTTGATGACCATTCACATAATTTCAATTTAATGACCTCAATATAGTAATAGAATCAAAATAAAAAATTTTAAAAAATCACTAAAATGTTATTTTTATCTAAATAGTTGTTTAAACATAATAATATAACCATATTTTATTACTTTTAATCATTTTAAAATTTATTCACTTGATTTTTCTATTACTTGAACATGCACTGTGTCAGCATTGTGTAAGGACCTAAGGTAATTATTTCACTACTAAAAAATAAAAATAAATTAGTATGATACAAAAAATTAATTCATATTTTAAATTAAAATTTATAACCTAAAATAACTTCCTTTTATCTGGATAATGTTTTTATATATTTTAAAACAAATAGAGTGACATTTTTGTTTCTTTACTTCAAATCATACTAAGGTCATCATCAAAGAAAAGGAAAAATAAATATATACATTTTATAAAATTGGATGTTTATGGTCAAAAAACACTTATATAATAAAATAAAGACATATGTTATGGATATTTTACGCCTTATCTCATATATTTAACCTTGTTTTACCCATTTTTTCCTTACTAAGGTGACATATATTAACTACAGTTTCTATTCATAATGAGAAAAAATAAAAGGAAAATATTTACTAAATTTGAAGCCCATGGTTAAAAATATGGAATCAATTTTTCTATATTTATTTTATATAAGTTAAAGAAACCAATTTTAATAGAAATGTGTAAAATATAATGAAAAATGTTTTAATTCATTTTTTAGCTGAAAAATTAACTTATACAAAAATCAAATATAGTGAGGATTCCAATGTAATTAATTAGATTATTTATAATTAATGGATTTTTATTTTACTTTATATTCAAATTAAAAACATAACTCTACTTTTAAATTGTTTATTTAATGAAAATAAATGATTATTTTACAAAAAAAGGTATTTTATAACTCTTCATTACCAAATCATTCTTTTTAGAAAAATCTCAAAAAATCATACTAATACATTGATGAAATGTTGATTTAAAAATTAAGTTCAATTTTTAAAAATATTTTTACTAAAATTGGTAAAAATTAATTAGAATATATGTGTATAAAATGAAATAAAAATAATTTTTGAAGAAAATGTATTTTTAAAGCTTAAAATGGATTTATTATCACTCTTTTCCTAATAACCATAATTAAATTAATGTTAATTAATTAAATTTTATATATAATATACTTATTTAATTATAATCATTTATCAATAATGATAATTTTAATCTATTAATATAAAAAAATATTGTATACATAAAAATATTTTTTTTTTGAAAACATCCCTTTTACCATCAAAAGATATTATCCTCATTTAAAACTAGTTGATATTAAATTTATGATTTATTTTTCATTTATTAATGAATAAATTTATACATATATTTCATAATGTGATTATTCTTATTCATACTCTCTAGAGTAATGGCTAAGTCATATAGGTCATATTTAAATAATATTATTTCATAGTTTTTTTTAAGCTCGGGGTTGCGTATACCATACATTATTAAATAAATTATTTAAAGAAATTAAATTTTAAAATCTTGAGTTATTAAATCTATATTTCCAAAAACTAAAATATATATTACTCCATGATTCATTAAGATAATATCTTCATAGAATTATTGGATTAACATTTGGTCTCCAATCTAGTATTGAGGGAAACTTGAGAAAAACTTTAAAAATATCTATTAATATTTGTGAAGGATTTCACATTATGTTTCTATAATGCTGTGAATTTATTTTATGATGGATTTAGTTTTCTAAGATGGTAAAAAGTTCTCTAGAAATTTATTTTTAGGTCAGTCTGGCATCTAGTTTTGGTATCAAATAATATAACCAGACTTTCGAAAAATAATCAAGGAAGAAAAGGAACCCTCTAATTTTTTTAAGGCCCTCAGATACACTCCTTTGGTTATTATAGTGGAACAAACTATTAAAAAGTCCTAGATATTTTTATGAGGAACCTTACTAGGAATATAATTGAATTTGGGATAGAGATACATGATTCCATATCACATCTCAAAGTTGGCAGCTTACTCAAGGTATTGAATATACTCAGGTTGGTACTCCAAAATAAAGGTGTTCAATTATTTTAATGTTGAATTATTCTTATCCATGTTATTATTTTCAATATTTTTCATACACTTAACTTGGTTTGAGATCTCTTGAGCTTTAATAATTGGTTATAAAATAGTTTTTGAATGATCAACCCTGGAAAATCAAAGGTGAGTGTGATATATTTCTTTCAAATTTTGGGTTTATTTCAAGTTATTTTTCCTTTTTTTATTATCTCAAGAAAATAAATGTGATTTTGTAGTGATTTTATTTATTTTATTTTATTATATTTCAAGAAGGGATAAGAAAAAACAATAAAATACATTATTAAAGAGTAGAGGAAATATTGAAGAAGAAATAAAGAGAAAACAAAAACACACAAAATAATAATTTAAAAAAAATAATAATAAAATATGGGAAATTAAAAGGGAAAGGGAAATATAGGTATAAAAAATATAAATGTAAAATAAATAAATAATGGAAAATATATATTGTCCCTCATGCAATCAAACATGTCAAATTAAATTTTTATGTTAACTCTTATTTATGCAATATAATAGGAACCCTAGGTCATCTATTGAGGAAGAATTAAATCATTAATATTTAGAAAAGGTTATAATTATATAAAAAATAATGGATTTAGATAAATTGGTTATTTTTTTCATGTGAAAAAATAAGAAAACAAAAAATGTACTCCTAAAAATTAAATTAATTTAATAAAAGTGTGATCACCCTAAATATTGTCCTTGATTATCATCCATCATCACTTCAAGGGATATGGATAAATTTTATAAAACCAGAATTTTTTTTAATAAAATAATTTTTTATGTGAGTACTTATTAGGATATCTCCTTGGAATAAATAGAAATTAAAATTTATTCACTATTTATCACCAATGATCTTGTGATTTGCGTCTAACATCATAACTCAAAATCATGAAGGAAAAAAATTAGACAATCAATGTATTATCCATATTTGTACACTAGGGTTCATGATCCCAAAAATTATATTATCATGATCATGGGTGTGTTTATATAGAAATGATCAAGTGATATGATTCATATAGGCGATATTCTTGAGAAATGAAAAGAAACAAAAAATCAGGAATGAATTGTCGCATGAATGAGTATAACTAAACATGATCATTTTATGGTTCATGTAAAATACTAGATCAAAACTAAAAAAGAATAAAAAAATACGAAAAAAAACATTAAAACCTAGAATTAAAAGATAATTGAAATGAGAACAAGTTGAAACTTGATATGTGCAACACGGATCTTCCCTAAGTTATTAAAAAGTCTTTAACTATCCATGTAAGGGGATAAAGACATTATACAATATCTCAAATACTCTCTTATTAATCATTGTTCTAACATCCCCTACCCATTTTTTGTGGGTATGACTTTAATGAAAATTAGTGAAACATGGATCAAAATGAATCCATGGATATATGGTATATGTGAACTCTTCATGGTAGAATTCTTTCCTCCACTTGATCCATAAGTTTGACTAAATTGACCTGAGAATATTGAATTAAAATGTTTTAGACATGTTGTTCTTTGTGTTTTCTATTTAATGTATGCGTAATCATACTAATTGGATGTCCTTGGCCCAAGATATGACTCATTCAGATAAGGTGGTTCTAAAATACCTCACCCATATTTTATTCACATTGTCTTATTCCTTTAGGCCTCAAAAACTTGGATTCAACCTTTGATCAAATTGAATAAAATTAATATCAATTATCAAAAAATCCTATAAAATTGTAAATTTTATGTTTAAATCATTGTAGTTAATGTTATCATAAAAATACCTGGTTGATTACCATTTTTCCACAATGAAATTTTTTCATATTAAACATGATTCCAACAAATGATTTTAAATTTTATATAAAATTCAAAAGGAAAAAATGATTGGATAAATAAAATTATAAAAATTTATATGACATGTATGAGGGTGAAAATATTTGATAAATCTCTATGTGATCATTCTTATAATAATTAAACTTGTTATAACCCTTATTGAATCAATAATGGATATAGGTGGAAAAATTAAAATTATGTTTTTTTTAGTTTTAAATTTCTTTTAAATAAAGAAATATATATATATATAAGGTTGAAATAATTTTAATGATGAGTCGATGAATTTTGAAGGAGTTCTAATTAAAATGGAAAACCATGCCATGTTAGTATATGTGTTGGAGTTCATTATTTTGATTGAATAGGGATGAAATATAGTGATAGTTATTGGTTAACAAAAGGAGATAAACCGTGATGTATATTATTGTTCTATGTAATGATTTAATAATTATTATCAGAGTTCCAATAATTTCAAGATGAATATTGTAGAAAACATTTGTATTCCAAAGGATAACATAAATAACCAAGCCATAGTAATAAACATGGTGGATTTTTTATTTTATACAATTTATATTCAAATTGAAGAGTTGATCATAGTTTTGGACATGGAGTATTCCTTTTTAATTAACGTACTATATTTTTCATGTAAAAACAATTTCAAGTAATATATAATAAAAAATTATAGCTTTCAATAGATGTGGATTTCTAGATCATGAAAAAATCATAAGCATGAATATTTGGTTTCTGTAATTTTTAGTGTCAACATATTAACCAAGATACCATTTCATTATTAATCCATTTACACAATGGTTTTTTGGATAATTATATTTTTTCGATTTGAATATATTTTAAAATATAAAAAAACTTGGAGATTTTATGTGAGATTTGACTCAACCATTTAAACTAATTTTTAGGATCCATTTTTTGTTTACACATGAAAATAATATTTAGAATATTATATATAGGAAAAATTAGAGAGATTAATGTGAATAGAAGAATAAAATATCATTAATAAAAATATATAAAATATATTTAATATTTTTGAGATAATATAGTACTATTATTATAGCGCTAAAATAAAAAAAACTATACTAATGATCTGGAGTAATTCAAGAAGATATAGTTGAAGAGAAAAAACTGTAACTATTTAGTGGATTGAGTTACATTGGTTATTTTATTGTAATGTTATATGATATAATTTTATTAACCTTGACTTAATGTTGTTCCATGATAGAAAATATGGGGTGAAAATTCTTATACTCAATGGAGGATTGATAATATAAATTATATTCACATATCTATGTGTTCGTGGATTTATAACATTGGTATATCATTGTATTATACTCCTTGGATATAAACCATTTTGATGAACCAAGTAAAATATTTATATCATTTTACTTTAATCTTTTATATGTTATTATTTATTTTTATTACATGAAAAAATTATTAATAATAAAAAAAATAACAAGATCAATTTGGTGAGAAAAAATATCACCCTAATTCTCTCATTCTATAGGGTAATTTGGACCTTTTTAGTTATAGAAAGTGGTATAAAATCATAGAGTTTCTATCTGATAAATTTCTCCAAATTAAATCCTAATATGTAATTCAAATTTCACTCCAAAATTTAGTGGAACTATTTATCAAAGATGGAATAACTGGTTAATATCACATCTACGATCTATTGGGTTGGATATTTTCTCTAATATAATCTTAAAAATTTAGATCAGTGATCCCACATAAATATATTTGAATGGATATGACAAGAATATATTAAATACTAATTTAGAGTAACAAAATATGATATATAAAGTAATAATTAATCAAATATACATGAAGGTTTCAATTTATACTTTATCCAAATAAATTTGAAACAAGTTTCTAATGTATATGAAGGTAGTAATAAGATGAAGGTAGATAATATATAGGTATTATGAAATAATTTTTATGATTTGGTGACTTAACCTAATGAATGAATCAATGGTGTCTTAAATAAAATCATCAATGTAATATTATCAATGTGATGACTTGGTGAGGAGATCTAAGATGTAGATATCATAAATAATATCATAAGAATACTAACACCTTTTTATAAATTAAAAGTCTCAATAATTGAAGAATAAAATATTTATCAATTATTTATTGATGATTTAAAATATATATTAATAGAACACATGATAAGTGTAAAGATAGAAAAAATAAAAATTCACCATTATAAAGAGACAACTTTTAAGGAAATGGAGAATATTGAGATCAATCATGATTAATGAGAGGAAGATTTGAGTGTTGAATTTCTCTCACTTTTGGATGAAAAAAGTCAAAGTAGGTAAAGGTAGGTTTAAAGGAAAACTACTATTAATGTTTTTTTAATTTTAAATGTTTTCCAATATTATAGTGAGATACCAAAGAATTCAATATGGAGAACATGGTCAGACTAACTTCTTAGATATTAGATAAATAAATTTTCATTCAATTTTCACTTCCAAATCTATTTCTTATAAATTAATATAAGATAAAGTTTTAATGGAAGGGATATGTGATAAATGTGGGAAAAAGTGATGAAATCTACCTGGAATAAGGTTAAATTTAATTGTAATATAATTAATATAATGTGATGATAAATATTACTATGAAATCCCTATCTAAAAAATATTAAGGTTAATCAAAAGGAGTAGTTGATCATAGGTTGGAACTAGAATAAGTACTTCAAGAGTTATATATTAAAAGGAAAACAAGTAATAGGAAGATTGGTGGCCTACTAAAGGAATCCTCTGAGTATGTTGATCACATTGATGTATAAATCAATTTACAAGATAATTTTTTAGAATAAAAAACTTCTATATAATTAAATATAAAATAATAAACAATTTTATAACTAATAATTGAGGAAATATAAAATTTAATCGATGAAATTAATTATTATACAATATAATGGGGAAAATTATTGAATCACTTGAATAAGAAGTTCTAAATTTGAATAATAATCTTTAATTTTAATTGAAATATGTAAATTATGATAGGAAACTAAATTAAAAAATATTTACTAATGATATCTTCATATAATAATCTACAAAATTCATAAATAAAGTCAAATATTGTTTGTGTGATCGAATAATATATATTAAGGGTAATATTTTAGATGGTTTAGGATTTGGGGTGATTTAATTATATGAAATTTATGAGTTCTCAAATTTTTAGTAATTTTTTTGATAGGAATCCATTTTAGTTGTCTAAGTTTTCTCCTAATATTAATTTTTGTGTTTTATGGGTTTTGAAGAAGGAAGGGGAAAATAAAGAATTAATTTTTGGGAGAAATTAAATATGTGTGAAAACCATCTTATATCAGACATATAAAATTCCATAATTTGTTGAAATAATTAATGAATAAAGATAAGTGTTTATATAATATATGATATGGTTACTTATGAGGATATTGGTTAACATGACTTTGGAAACATGCTATTATTTATTAGTTTTTTGTTATGGTCTTGTTGGAAACATTATGGTTCTTGGGCATAGTTTAAATAAAGTGTAACTACTTGATAATTTGAATGAAAATATATAACTCATGGATTTAAAATATTTCATAGTTGGTTATGTTGGAATATTAGGATATTTGGAATATTTAAACAGTGAATGAGACATATAATGGTTGTATATCATAATTTATCAAGGAGTCATAAAACATTGTTTGATTTATTTTCAACATGTTGTGTTGAATGTGAGATATTCTTATATTCAATATAGTAATTAGTTATGGATATTAATGAGGGTATTTAAAATATGATTTTATTTTTTTAATCGAGTTTTGATAGTAAAAACTTTTCATGTTTTCTGGTGTCATGTTATTGTTTTTGATGAGTCAAATTAATATTATGGGAAATTACTTGAAACATAATTTTATTCTATTTTAACTTCAGAATGAAAATTAGACATAAAATAGAGAAAATTTGGAGATATATTTGAGTATATTGAGCATAATTTGATGAATATATTCATGGGGGTGATTATAAAAAATATTGGTTCAATGATAAGTGAAATCCTTTATCAATTGCTTGTTATGGATTTGAGAACTACACTTTATCTTTGTTTCTCAAAATAATGGGACTTATGGATAGATGTATCACAGAGTTTGTTATCATTGATATGTATTTTAGGATTTAAATTATGGTATTTATGAATGTTCATTGAAAGTATCAGAATATTATATGGTATGGAATTTTAACTTCTCTTTTTTTTGTGTATTTAGTGGATTTACATAATTTGGTTGAAGTGGGGGTAGTTAAATTATGTTGTTAATATAGAATTAATTATATTTAAATATTATTTTTTATATATTATGTGACTATGAATATAATACATTAATTTTATGTATTTTTCGTTATAGGTGTTTCAATAATAAAAGTATTCTCAATGATTAAAAACGATTGTCTTATAGTGTATTGAAGAGATTATTATGCCTAAGTAGAATGATATACTCATACATCTTATCATGAATATATTCCATTTTGGATTTTTCACTCATCAAGGATATGGATGTAATCATTATATATTAATATGATCCTTTTATGTAAGGATTAATCTTTAAATTTCTCATTAGGAAATAAAATAGAATGACCTAGAGATGACATGAAAAGAATATCATCAGTGTTATAGAATAATATATTAGATGAATATGAAATGAGGTCTTACGTTATCTATGTTGGATAAAGAAGGCTCTAAATATAATCATATTCCTTCATTAGTTTCTTTAGTATATTCAAAATAAAGTTATATATAGATACATTTTTGGAATAGAATCATTGAATATTATGTGACTTTACTAGCTCATGTTAGCTCACGGGGAAGAAGAAAACTTGAATAGAGACTTCTTATGATGAAAATTTAAAGTTTACATTATCCATAATCATTATTTCTTTCCATGGGATGGATATATCTTAGAAAATGTAACATCCCAAGTAAGTAATGAATAATATATATCTTTATCTATGTCTATTAATGAATTATATAGTGTTTTAGAGGCTTAAAATGAGAATAAATCCAATCTTAAGCATGGAATACACTAATATTTTTAAAAGATTATTTTAGTGCCTTTTGATGGAAAACCATTTTTAAATCAAAATTTTGAAAATTTTATAAGCTCTATTATTCAAAATAAACTTATTCTTTATGATTGGGAAATTGAAATTTACTTTGGGTAAATTTTTGGTATTTTTCCGATAAAGTTAATTTTTTAATGAATAGTGAAAAATGTTGTATTTTAATTCAAAACCTATTTTTAGTCTAATTTATTTATATGATTATATTATCTTTTGAATTGGTTTTAAAGTTAAATTAGAATATATTTTTACCATTTAATCCAATAGTGGTCGTGGAATTAATTTCACTTTGAAATCGGACTTAAACTAGTGTCAATCTTTTGATACTTTTTGTTTCATAAAAACACACTATTTGTTTTGACAACGGGAATTAATTATTAAATTAATTAATTCAAATTATATGTTTTGAATTTGGTAAAATCGAAATCATTTTTGAATTCATAATATCAAATATAGCTTAGGGTGAATTTTTTGTATTTTTCTGAAAAACTTCAATTTTTGATGAATAGTGAAACCACTAAGTGGTACTTAAAAAAACTGATTTTTCATTTAAATGAAATTTTACCACCTCTGTGTTTTGAATTTCAAAAATCCGACATATATGGTGGTAATTAAGAAGTAAAATGCGGTTCAATGGGATTAAAATAATTTTTTGTTGAATAGTAACTTTTAAGTTTTTAATCGCGATTAGAGGTAATTAGTGTAATTTAAGGTAAGAATAATGTTTTAATAATATGAAATGAACTTGACACATGTCCTACCCTTATTGGATGTGTCATGTTCGACCAAGACAATTCATGGGTCAACTTGGGGACCCCATGCAGCCACTTTGGAAGGAAAATGACATTAATATCTTTTTATTTAATGTTAAAGTAAAAATGTCACAAACATGAGTTGTTTTACTAAAACAATTTTTAAATGGGGTTATACAAGTCATATTTTTTACTATAAATATTAATTAGAAATATAAAAAGATTTCCTACATCATGATATTTGTTTTATAATTTTTAGAAATTAAATAAATTAAATTTTTTATGAAATCATGAGGACACAACGATTACCTCGTTATTTAACGATTTAAATAAAATGAAAACATAATGTAAAATATAATACCTACACATGTCAAAAACCTATTTTATGAGTATATTTCGAACTCCTATCACCTTATCCTAGAAATATATAATTTGGGACCTTTTAAATCCGAAAATCATTTTATGATAAAGTAACCTTTTATAACTTTTTAAGAGTGCCCCTCCTCTCCTCTTATAAAAGGCCCCCACCTCTACCACCTTACCCACACTTCCAAAGCCTTTGACTCGGACAACCCCTGCCCATTTTTTCTCTACACATCCCTCTCTAACTCTTAGAAGCCTCACTTTGGGCAGAAGTCTTCCCAAGAAAGCCTTTGATCTCAAATCAAAAAGAGTTACCCGATTTAAAGGTAGTGTCTTCTCTTGTGTTCTTATGTTTTATTTTGCTTCTCCAACCCCCTAAACTCTTTTTATTCATTTATTTTATAACAACACCAGTATCTTCCATATACTAGTATGTTTTTATAATAAGTATTCGAGCTACACTTACACACACCTACATCTAATGGTTAAAGAACATACTGTTTCTGTGGATGGTGAATTTCTGCCTCACGAAACGATGATTGTTCAACACTCATATAACACCTTAAAAGGTGGCCATTAAGATGTCACTATATTTATATATGATATATAATATGTTTATTTTTTACTTAAGCTTCTGTATTTTTTATTTATGGCATACCTTTATGGTTTCCATTATGGGTAAACGCGATATCTTCATTTTAGGAAGTGCGGACTACCGCCCCCTCAAAGTGATTTGATTTGTTAATATCATATGTGGTACGTATAAAGGATATATTTAATGATATTATATATTATATTATACTGTAATTATAATATACCATTATATAATTATTATTTCTTTCCATTAAAGTATGAGATAGAAATGAAAGTAGTGTTCATGCGTACGTACGTCTTACCGTCTCCATGAATGGTGCATTTCATTTCTTATCCCCAAATGTAATGTATTATTATAAGTACGTATATATAATGGATATATATGTTGTATGTTGCATCTAAATGATGAATATAATTCTAGAATTAAAATATACATATCTCTCATTTAGTTTTAATTCCATTAATATGACATAGAAATGAAAGTAGCGTTCATGCGTACGTACGGCTTACCGTCTCCATGAACGGTGCATTTCATTTCTTACCTCTAAATGATTATGTAATATAATAAATGCATGTATATACTGGATATATATGATATATATGGAATCTACATCATGAATATCATTCTTTAGATAATGGATATTTTCCTACGTGAACAACTTGTAAATATTAGAAGTTCACTTTTGACTCAAGTACCAAATATCGACAAAATGACCATTATTAACTTAAATGATTACATAATGTTCATAACATGGTAATAAGTGATATAAAAGTAATAATGAACTTGAAAAAGGTTCTTAAGAAAGTAGAAATTAACTCAAGTTTATGATTCATGACATTAAATAACGATCGAGTCAAGTCGGACCCGAGGTAAGGGAACTTCTTAACCCAATTTCCGTTCTTTGGGACAATCTCCTACTTTCTAATTATGTCATGATATTATTATGTCCTATCTTTTATTTGTACTTTTTTATGTGTACTTATAGTGAATACACATAATAGATCTATTTTATTTAAAAAATGATCTTTGTAAGGGATTTCATCTCAATCTCCTTTCATTGAGGCATATTTTGTTTTATACACAACTTTATTTTATATGGTGTCTTAGAATTTTACATTTATTCAAAAGGAATACTTTTATACGAATCCTTTAATAAACAAAAAAATGGAATGTTTTTTTTTCGTACGTATGCGGCGACAATGACTTCTCTGCCGCCGTGATGATTATTTGAGTTTCGGCTTCCTCTACAAGCCATAACTTTTTTTGAATGAAAAATAAATACCATGTTTTACTTTTCTTTCATTTTGGTATTGAAAATGGTTTTCATAATGTTTTTATATCAATGTGTTGTATTGATATCTTGTGATTGAAAACTGGAAATGTTATGTTTCCTTTATGCATGTTTTATGTGATACGATTATGTTATGGTTCTTGGGTATTGTTATGAAGACGGGTGGTTCTGTGATAAACTAAGGGTGGGTGAGCCCGATATAGCTCTCCAATGCATTGGGTAAGGCGAAGGGGTTAAACGTTAAGGTTTCTCTGAAGAGATTTAAGGAATATACTGTGATGGGTATTCCAAACGTAACCAAGAGGGTTACTCCCTGCGTAAGAATGTTATGAATCCCTCAAGTTACCTTTATGTCTTATGATTTATATGATTTATTCATGATTTGATGAGGTATGTTAAAGTGATTATGTTTTATGAGTAAAGTATGATTTCATTGATTCTTATGTACACATGTACTCATGTTTCCTTTCTATATTTTTATATCCCTTACTCAACATTTTATGCTCATCCCAAGTTTTTGAAATGTTTTTCACAGGTCAAGGGAAAGGTACATGATATGATGATAGTGTCAAGGAAGTGTCAAGAAAGAATCCAGGTTTTATTTTAAATATATTTTCGTTGATGGGAGAAAATGAATACTATCTTTTGTTGTAACCACTTTGTTTAAATGTGGGATGTAATGCATGTTTTATGATCTAATTCTCTAAAACTCTAAAACTAAAAATATCCTCAAGTTTTATTCTTGAAATACCTCAAGATTAAGTAATGTTAAAGGATGGGGCCTTATAGTTGGTATCAAAGGTCGGTTTAGATAACTTTAGGAGTTATAATTTTATTAAATGATTATCCAAAAGTATTTTTTTATGGTCAAATTGAAATGATATAGCATTTGAAGATTACCATATTGCTTCTCCTAAGATATTTCTTTGTTAAGAATGGTTTTTCATAGAGGAAGCATAACAGATTTTCTAGAAAGGCATACTAAAGGAAATGACCTTTCAAATCAGTATCCTGAGATAGTCAAAATCAGAACTAAAGAGTTTGTTACAGTAATGTCTTAGTTGACTCAGGTGAAAAATGTTGGTTTTTTTATTGATGATATTTTGGTGTTTTCTAAAATTAAAGAGAAGCATGAAAGAAATTGAAGGGTTATTTTGAAAACCAAAAAAGAAAAGAAATTGTATGGAAAATTGAGCAAGTGTGAGTTTTTGTTGAAACAAATTTCTTTCCTTGGTCATATTGTTTCTAAAGATGGGATTACTGTTGATCCTGCTAAAACAAAGGTTGTTGAGGAATGGCCAAGACCCACAAATGTAACTGAGATTCGTAGCTTCCTTGGTTTGGTAGGCTATTACCGAAGGTTTGTTAGAAATTTTTCATGGTTATCTACTCCAATGACTAAGCTAACTCGGAATGGTGTTAAGTTTATATGGACAAAAGAATGTGATGATTGTTTTCAGGAGTTGAAAAGAAGATTGGTGAATGCTCTAGTTTTGGAACTTCCTTCCAGGAATGGTGAGTTTGATATATACAGTGATGATTCATTGAAAGGACTTAGCTATGTCCTTATGCAGAATGATCAGGTAATTTCATATGCTTTACGTCAGTTGAAAAATCATGAGGTAAATTACCCTACACATGATTTGGAATTAGCTGCTGTTGTTTTCGCTTTAAAAATTTGGAGGCATCATTTGTATGGAGTAAAGTGTGAAATATATACCGATCAAAAAAGTTTAAAGTATATATTCACTCAAAAAGAATTGAACCTGAGACAGAGGAGATGGCTAGAATTAATCAAGGATTATGACTGTATAATTCATTACCATCCGGGAAAAGAAAATAAAGTGGCTGATGCTTTGAGTCGAAAAAGTAATGCTTCATTAACTATGCTACGTTTGGAACATGATCCTTTGGTTTTTGATTTTATGAACTTTGGCATAGAATTTGTTGGTGCAGGAAGTTCTTCTTTTTTGTTTCAGGTATCAGTGAGATCGTCCCTATCAGACAGAATTAAGAAAGTGCAGAGGAAAGACAGTGGGTTGTAAAAAAAGGTAGAGCTGGTTCAGGAGGGTAAGTTGCCTGAATTTAATATTGATAATGATTGTGTTTTGAGATTTGGGAAGATATTGTGTGTGCCTTGTGATTCACAGTTGAAGAGATAGTTGTTATGTGAATCTCATAGTTCCATGTTTTCAGTTCATCCTGGCAGTATTAATATGTACAGAGATCTGTGGGAGTATTACTAGTGGGATGGAATGAAAAGAGATATTGCTGATTTTACAGTGAAGTGTTTGACTTGTCAATAGGTTCAAGCAGATCAGGAGTTACTGAAAGGGATGCTTCAGCCTTTACCAGTACCAGAATGTAAATGGGAGAATATATCCATGGACTTCATTGTGGGATTGCTGAAGACACCTCGAGGTAATAATGTAATCTGGGTTATTGTTGATCGCTTGACTAAATCTGCTCATTTCCTTACTATACGAGATACTTTTTCCCTAGATCAACTTTCCCATTTGTATCTTAAAGAGATAGTCAGGTTACATGGAGTTTCTCTCTCCATTGTATCTGACTGTGATCCCAGGTTTACTTCTAACTTTTGGAAGGGCCTTCAGAAGTCGTTGGGTACTGAATTAAATTTTAGTACAGCTTTTCATCCTCAATCAAATGGGCAGTCAGAATGAACAATTCAGAAATTGGAAGATATGATACATGCTTGTTCGATGGATTATCAGGGAAGTTGGGACCAACATCTTTCTTTGGTTGAATTTTCTTATAATAACAGTTTTCATTCCAGTATACAGATGGAACCATTTGAGGCATTATATGGGAAGCGGTGTTGAACTCTAACTTTTTGGGATGAAGTGGGTGAAAGGAAGCTGATGGGAACAGAATTGGTAGAAGAGATGGCAGAAAAATTTCAGTTGATTCAGAAATACATGAGAACAGCTCAGAGCAGGAAGAAGAGTTATACGGATAACCGGAGGAAGGATCTATCTTTCGAGGTATGTGATCATGTTTTTCTCAAAGTTTCACCATGTAAAAGTGTGATGTGATTTGGTAATAAAGGAAAGCTGAGTCCAAGGTTCATTAGACCATATGAAATTCTAGAGAGAGTTGGATCAGTTGCTTACCAAGTGTCTTTACCTCCGAGTTTATCTCAGGTACACAATGTTTTTCACGTTTCAATGTTAAGAAAGTACATGCCAGATCCATCTCATTTTTTGAGTCCAGAGGTAGTTCAGTTGGAAGAGAACCTATCTTCTGAGGAACAACCAATCCAGATTCTTAACCACAGGGAGCAGGTGTTACGAAATAAGGTGATTCATCAGGTAAAGGTTTTGTGGAAAAACCACATTATTTAAGAGGCAACATGGGAATCTAAAAATGCAATGAGGGCTAAATACCCCCACTTATTCGATAAGTAAATAAATTAAGGGGACGCAATTTTCTAAAGGGGGAAGGATGTATCATACTAAGTAAGTAATTAATAATAGATATTTTTATCGATGTCTATTAATGAATTAGACATTGTTTTAGAGGCTTAAAATTAGAATAAATCCAATATTAAGCATGGAATACACTAATATTTTAAAAGATTGTTTTACTGCCTTTTGATGGAAAACCATTTTTAAATCAAACTTTTGACAATTTTATAAGCTCAATTTGTCAAATTAAACTTATTCTTTATTATTGGGACATTGAAATTTACTTTGGGTAAATTTTTGGTATTTTTCCGATAAAGTTCATTTTTAATGAATAGTGAAAAATGTTGTATTTTAATTCAAAAACTCTTTTTAGTCTAATTTATTTATATGTTTATATTATCTTTTGAATTAGTTTTAAAGTGAAATTAGAATATATTTTTACCATTTAATCCAATAGCGGTCATGGAATTAATTTCACTTTGAAATCGGACTTAAACTAGTGTCAATCTTTTGATACTTTTTGTTTCATAAAAACACGCTATTTGTTTTGACAGTAGGAATTAATTATTAAATTAATTAATTCAAATTATATGTTTTTAATTTGGTAAAATAGAAATCAATTTTGAATTCAGAATATCAAATATATCTTAGGGTAAATTTTTGGTATTTTTCTGAAAAACTTCAATTTTTGATGAATAGTGAAACCACTAAGTGGTACTTAAAAAACTGATTTTTCGTTTAAATGAAATTTTACCACCTCTGTGTTTTGAATTTAGAAAATCCGACATATATGGTTTTCATTAAGAAGTAAAATGTGGTTCAATGGGATTAAAATAATTTTTTGGTGAATAGTTACTTTTAAGTTTTTAATCGCGATTAAAGGTAATTAGTGGAATTTAAGGTAAGAATAATGTTTTAATAATATGAAATGAACATGAAAAATGAGCTACCCTTATTGGATATGTCATGGCCGACCAAGAAAATCCATGGGTAAACTTGGGGACCCCATGGAGCCACTTTGGAAGGAAAATGACATTAATATCTTTTTATTTAATGTTAAAGTAAAAATGTCACAAACATGAGTTGTTTTACTAAAACAATTTTTAAATGGGGTTATACAAGTCATATTTTTTACTATAAATATTCATTAGAAATATAAAAAGATTTCCTATATCATGATATTTGTTTTATAATTTTTAGAAATTAAATAAATTAAATTTTTTATGGCATCATGAGGACACAGCGATTACCTCGTTATTTAACAATTTAAATAAAATGAAAACATAATGTAAGATATAAGACCTACACATGTCAAAAACCTATTGTATGAGTATATTTATAAATCCTATCACCATATCCTCGAAATATATAATTTGGGACCTTTTAAATCCGAAAGTCATTTTATGAAAAAGTAACCTTTTATAACTTTCCAAGAGTGCCCCTCCTCTCCTCTTATAAAAGTCCCCCACCTCTACCACCTCACCCACACTTCCAAAGGATTCGGCTCGGCCAACCCCTGCCCATTTTGTCTCTAAAAATCTCTCTCTAACTCTTAGAAGCCACACTTTGGGCATAAGTCTTCCCAAGTAAGCCTTTTAGCTCAAATCAAAAAGAGTTACCCGATTTAAAGGTAGTGTCTTCTCTTGTGTTCTTATGTTTTATTTTTCTTCTCCAACCCCCTAAACTCTTTATTCATTTGTTTTGTAACAACACCAGTATCTTCCATATACTAGGATGTTGTTAAAAGAAGGATTCTAGCTAAACTTACACACACATACATCTAATGGTTAAAGAACATACTGTTTCTGTGGATGGAAAATTTCTATCTCATGAAACGATGATTGTTCAACCCTCATATAACACCTTCAAAGGTGGCCATTAAGATGTCACTATTTTTATATATGATATATAATATTTTTATGTTTTACTTAATCTTATATATTTTTCATTTATGATATACCTTTATGGTTTCCATTATGGGTAAACGCGATATCTTCATTTTAGGAAGTGCGGACTACCGCCCCCCCAAAGTGATTTGATTCGTTAATACCATATGTGGTACGTATAAAGGATAGATTTAATGATATTATATATTATATTATAATGTAATTATAATATACCTTTATATAATTATTATTTCATTCCATTAAAGTATGAGATAGAAATGAAAGTAGCATTCATGCGTACGTACGGCTTACCGTCTCCATGAACGGTGCATTTCATTTCTTATACCCAAATGTAATGTACTATTATAAGTACATATATATAATGGATATATATGATTTATGTGACATATAAATGATTAATATAATTCTGGAATTAAAATATACATATCTATCATTTAGTTTTAATTCCATTAATATGACATAGAAATGAAAGTAGCATTCATGCGTACGTACGGCTTACCGTCTCCATAAACGGTGCATTTCATTTCATACCTCTAAATTATTATGTAATATAATAAATGAATGTATATACTGGATATATATGATATATATGGCATCTACATCATGAATATCATTCTTGAGATAATGGATATTTGCCTACGTGAACAACTTGTAAATATAAGAAGTTCACTTTTGACTCAAGTACCAAATATCGACAAAGTGACCGTTATTAACTTAAATAATTAAATAATGTTCATGACATGATAATAAGTGATATAAAAGGAATAATGAACTTTAAAAGGGTTCTTAAGCAAGTATAAATTAACTCAAGTTTATGATTCAGGATATTAAAGAACGATCGAGTCAAGTCGGACCCGATGTAAGGGAACTTCTTAACCCAATTTCTGTTCTTTGGGACAATCTCCTAATTTCTAATTATGTCATGATATTATTATGTCCTATATTGTATTTTTAATTTTTTATGTGTAATTATAGTGAATACACATAGTAGATCTATTTTATTTAAAAAATGATCTTTGTAAGGGATTTCGTCTCAATCTCCTTTCATTGAGGCATATTTTGTTTTATACACAACTTTTTTTTATATGGTGTATAAATCCCTTTGACTTTTAAATTTATTCAAAAGGAATATTTTTATATGAATCCTTTAATAAATGAAAAAAGGGAATGTTTTTTTTTGTCGTACGTATGCGGCGACAACGACTTCTCCGCCACCGTGACTATTATTTGAGTTTCGGCTTCCTCTACAAGCCATAACTTTTTTTGAATGAAAAATAAATACCATGTTTTACTTTTCTTTTATTTTGGTATTGAAAATGGTTTTCATAATGTTTTTATATCAATGTGTTGTATTGATATCTTGTGACTGAAAAGTGGAAATGTTATGTTTCCTTTATGCATGTTTTATGTGATACGATTATGTTATGGTTCTTGGTCATTGTTATGAAGAAGGGTCGTTCCATGATAAACTATGGGCGGGTGAGCCCAATATAGCTATCTAATGCATTGGGTAATGCAAAGGGGTTAAACGTTAAGGTTTCTCCGAAGAGATTTAGGGAATATACTGTGATGGGTATTCCAAACGTAACCAAAAGGGTTACTCCCAACGTAAGAATGTTATGAATGCCTCAAGTTACCTTTATGTCTTATGATTTCTATGATTTATTCATGATTTGATGAGGTATGTTAAAGTGCTTATGTTTTATGAGTAAAGTATGATTTTATTGATTCTTATGTATACATGTACTCATGTTTCCTTTCCATACTTTTATATCCCTTACTGAGCTTTTTATGCTCATCCTAAGTTTTTGAAATGTTTTTCACCGGTCAAGGGAAAGGTACATGATAAGATGATAGTGTCAAGGAAGTGTCAAGAAATAATCCATGTTTTATTTTAAATATGTTTTCGTTGATGGGAGAAAATGAATACTATATTTTATTGTAATCACTTTGTTTAAATGTGGGATGTAATGCATGTTTTATGATCTAATTCTCTAAAACTCTAAACCTGAAAATATCCTCAAGGTGTATTCTTGAAATATCTCAAGATTAAGTAATGTTTAAGGCTGGGGCCTTATAGTTGGTATCAAAGGTCAGTTTAGATAACTTTGGGAGTTATAATTTTATTAAATGATTATCCAAAAATATTTTTTTATGGTCAAATTGAAATGATATAGTATTTGAAGATTACCATGTTGCTTCTCCTAAGATATTTCTGTGTTAAGAATGGTTTTTAATAGAGGAAATAGAACAGATTTTCTAGGAAGGAATACTGAGGGAAATGACCTTTCAAATCAGTATCCTGAGATAATCAGAATTAGAACAAAACAGTTTTTTGTAGTGATGGCTCAGTTGACTCAGGTGAAAAATGTTGGTTGTTTTTATTGATGATATTTTGGTGTTTTCTAAAATTAAAGAGGAGCATGAAAGACATTTAAGGGTTATTTTGAAAACCATAAAAGAAAATAAATTGTATGGGAAATTCAGAAAGTGTGATTTTTGGTTGCAACGAATTTCTTTCCTTGGTTGTATTGTTTTTAAATATGGGATAACTGTTGATCCTGCTAAAACAAAGGTTGTTAAAGAATGTCCAAGACCCAAAAATGTAACTGAGATTCGTAGCTTCCTTGGTTTGGTAGGCTATTACCAAAGGTTTGTTAGAAAATTTTCATGGTTATCTACTCCAATGACTAAGCTAACTCGGAAGGGTGTTAAGTTTATCTGGACAAAAGAATGTGATGATTGTTTTCAGGAGTTGAAAAGAAGATTGGTGAATGCTCTAGTTTTGGCACTTCCTTCCAGGAATGGCGAGTTTGTTATATAAAGTGATGATTCATTAAAAGGAATTGGCTATGTCCTTATGCAGAATGATCAGGTAATTGCATATGCTTCACGTCAGTTGAAAACTCATGAGGTAAATTATTCTACACATGATTTTGAATTAGCTGTTGTTGTTTTCGCTTTAAAAATTTAGAGGCATCATTTGTATGAAGTAAAGTGTTAAATATATACCGATCACAAAAGTTTAAAGTATATATTCACTCAGAAATAATTTTACCTGAGACAGAGGAGATGGATAGAATTAATCAAAGATTATGATTGTACAATTCATTACCATCCAGGAAAAGAAAATAAACTGGCTGATGCTTTGAGTCAAAAATGTAATGCTTCATTAACCATGCTAAGTTTGGAACAAGATCCTTTGGTTTTTGATTTGATGAACTTTGGCATAGAAGTTGTTGGTGTAGGAAGTTCTTCTATTTTGTTTCAGGTATCAGTGAGATCATCCCTATCAGACAGAATTAAGCAAGCGTAGAGGAAAGAAAGTGGGTTGTAGAAAAAGGTAGAGCTGGTTCTGGAGGGTAAGTTACCTGAATTTAATATTGATAATGATTGTGTTTTGAGATTTGGGAAGAGATTGTGTGTCCATTGTGATTCACAGTTGAAGAGAGAGTTGTTATGTGAATCTCATAGTTCCCCGTTTTCAGTTCATCCTGGCATTACTAAGATGTACAGAGATCTGCGGGAGTATTACTGGTGGGTTGGAATGAAAAGAGATATTTCTGATTGTATAGTGAAGTGTTTTACTTGTCAATAGGTTAAAGAAGAGCGGAAGTTACCTAAAGGGATGCTTCAGCCTTTACCAGTACCAGAATGGAAATGGGAGAATATATCCATGGACTTCGTTGTGGGATTTCCAAAGAAACCTCGAGGTAATAATGCAATCTGGGTTATTGTTGATCGCTTGACTAAATTTGCTCATTTTCTTGCTATACAAGATACTTTTTCCCTAGATCAACTTTCCCATTTGTATCTTAAAGAGATAGTCAGGTTACATGGATTTACTCTCTCCATTGTATCTGACCGTGATCTCGGGTTTACTTATAACTTTTGTAAGGGCCTTCATAAGTCGTTGGGTACTGAATTAAATTTTAGTATAGCTTTCCATCCTCAATCAGATGGGCAGTCAGAACAAACAATTCAGACTTTGGAAGATATGCTACATGCTTGTTCGATTGATTATCATGGAAGTTGGGACCAACATCTTTCTTTCATTGAATTTTCTTATAATAACAGTTTTCATTCCAGTATACAGATGGCACCATTTGAGGTGTTATATGGGAAGCGGTGTCGAACTCCAGCTTTTTGGGATGAAGTGGATGAAAGGAAGCTGATGGGACCAGAATTGGTAGAAGAGATGGCAGAAAAAGTTCAGTTGATTCAGAAACACATGAGAACAACTCAGAGTAGGAAGAACAGTTATGCGGATAACCAGAGGAAGGATCTATCCTTCGAGGTAGGTGATCATGTTTTTCTCAAAGTTTCACCATGGAAAAGTGTGATGTGATTTGGTAATAAAGGAAAGCTGAGTCCAAGGTTCATTGGACCATATGAAATTCTGGAGAGAGTTGGATCAGTTGCTTACCGAGTGGCTTTACCTCCGATTTTATCTCAGGTAGACAATGTTTTTTCACGTTTTAATGTTAAGAAAGTACATGCCAGATCCATCTCATGTTTTGAGTCCAGAGGTAGTTCAGTTAGAAGAGAACCTATCTTCTGAGTAACAACCGATCTAGATTCTTGACCACAGGGAGCAGGTGTTACGGAATAAGGTGATTCATCAGGTAAAGTTTTTGTGGAAAAACCACATGATTGAAGAGGCAACATGGGAATCTGAAAATGCAATGAGGGCTAAATACACCCACTTATTCGATAAGTAAATAAATTGCGGTGACGCAATTTTCTAAAGGGGGAAGGATGTAACATCCCAAGTATGTAATAAATAATAGATATTTTTATCTATGTCTATTAATGAATTAGATAGTGTTTTAGATGCTTAAAATGAGAATAAATCCAATCTTAAGCATGGAATACACTAATATTTTTAAAAGATTGTTTTACTACCTTTTGATGGAAAACCATTTTTAAATAAAACTTTTGATAATTTTATAAGCTCTATTTGTCAAAATAAACTTATTATTTATGATTGGTACATTGAAATTTACTTTGGATAAATTTTTGGTATTTTTCCGATAAAGTTCATTTTTTAATGAATAGTGAAAAATGTTGTATTTTAATTCAAAACCTCTTTTTAGTCTAATTTATTTATATGATTATATTATCTTTTGAATTGGTTTTAACATGAAATTAGAATATATTTTTACCATTTAATCCAATAGTGGTTGTGGAATTAATTTCACTTTGAAATCAGACTTAAACTAGTGTCAATCTTTTGATACTTTTTGTTTCATAAAAACACGCTATTTGTTTTGACAGCGGGAATTAATTATTAAATTAATTAATGAAAATTATATGTTTTGAATTTGGTAAAATTGACATCATTTTTGAGTTCAGAATATCAAATATAGCTTAGGGTAAATTTTTGGTATTTTTCTGAAAAACTTCAATTTTTGATGAATAGTGAAACCACTAAGTGGTACTTAAAAAACCGATTTTTCGTTTAAATGAAATTTTACCACCTCTGTGTTTTGACTTTCAAAAATATGAAATACATGGTTTTCATTAATATGTAAAATGTGGTTCAATGGGATTAAAATAATTTTTTGTTGAATAGTAACTTTTAAATTTTTAATCGCGATTAGAGGTAATTAGTGTAATTTAAGGTAAGAATAATGTTTTAATAATATGAAATGAACTTGACACATGTCTTACCCTTATTGGATGTGTCATGGACAACCAAGAAAATCCATGGGTAAACTTGGGGACCCCATGGATCCACTTTGGAAGGAAAATGACATTAATATCTTTTTATTTAATGTTAAAGTAAAAATGTCACAAACATGAGTTGTTTTACTAAAACAAATTTTAAATGGGGTTATACAAGTCATATTTTTTACTATAAATATTAATTATAAAGTTAAAACGATTTCCTACATCATGATATTTTTTTTATAATTTTTATACATTATATAAATTAAATTATTTATGACGTCATCATGATGCAGCGATTACCTCATTATTTAACGATTTAAATAAAATGAAAATATAATGTAAAATCTAAGACCTAAACATGTAAAAAACATATTGGATGATTATATTTATAACTCATATCACCTTATACTCGAAATATATAATTTTGGGACCTTTTAAATTCGAAAATCATTTTATGATAAAGTAACCTTTTATAACTTTCAAAGAGTGCCCCTTCTCTCCTCTTATAAAAGGCCCCCACCTCTACCACCTTAACAACACTTCCAAAGCCTTTGGCTCGGCCAAACCCGGCCAATTTTGTCTCTAAACATCCCTATATAACTCTTAGAAGCCTCAATTTGGGAATAAGTCTTTCCAAGTAAGCCTTTGATCTCAAATCAAAAAGAGTTACCCGATTTAAAGGTAGTGTCTTTTCTTGTGTTCTTATGTTTTATTTTGCTTCTCCAATCCCCTAAACTATTTTTATTCATTTCTTTTGTAACAACACCAGTATCTTCCATATACTAGGATGTGGTTATAAGAAGGATTCTATCAACACTTACACACACCTACATCTAATGGTTAAAGAACATATTGTTTCTGTGGATGGAAAATTTCTGCCTCACGAAAGGATGATTGTTCAACACTCATATAACACCTTCAAAGGTGGACATTAAGATTTCACTATATTTATATATGATATATAATATGTCTATGTTTTACTTAAGATTCTGTATTTTTCATTTATGGCATACCTTTTTGGTTTCCATTATGGGTAAACGTGATATCTTCATTTTAGGAAGTGCGGACTACCGCCCCCTCAAAGTGATTTGATTCGTTAATACCATATGTGGTACGTATAAAGGATAGATTTAATGATATTATATATTATATTATACTGGAATTATAATATACCTTTATATAATTATTATTTCTTTCCATTAAAGTATGACATAGAAATGAAAGTAGCATTAATGCGTACGTACGACTTACCGTCTCCATGAATGGTGCATTTCATTTCTTATCCCCAAATGTAATGTACTTTTATAAGTACATATATATAATGGATATATATGATTTATTTTATATCTAAATGATGAATATAATTCTAGAATTAAAATATAAATATCTATCATTTAGTTTTAATTCCATTAATATGACATAGAAATGAAAGTAGCGTTCATGCGTACGTACGGCTTACCGTCTCCATAAATGGTGCACTTCATTTATTACCTCTAAATGATTATGTAATATAATAAATGCATGTATATACTGGATATATATGATATATATGGAATCTACATCATGAATATCATTATTGAGATAATGGATATTTGCCTACGTGAACAACTTGTAAATATAAGAAGTTCACTTTTGACTCAAGTACCAAATATCGACAAAGCGACCGTTATTAACTTACATGATTACATAATGTTCATAACATGGTAATAAGTGATATAAAAGGAATAATTAACTTGAAAAAGGTTCTTAAGTAAGTATAAATTAACTCAAGTTTTTGATTCAGGACATTAAAGAACGATCGAGTCAAGTCAGACCCGAGGTAAGGGAATTTCTTAACCCAATTTCCGTTCTTTTGATAAATCTCCTACTTTCTAATTATGTCATGATATTATTATGTCCTATATTGTATTTGTAATTTTTTATGTGTACTTATAGTTAATACACAAAATAGATCTATTTTATTTAAAAAATGATCTTTGTAAGGGATTCCGTCTCAATCTCCTTTCATTGAGGCATATTTTGTTTTATACATAACTTTCTTTTATATGGTGTATAAACCCCTTTGACTTTTATGTTTATTCAAAAGGAATATTTTTGTACGAATCCTTTAATAAACGACAAAAGGGAATGTTTTTTTTTTGTACGTATGCGGCGACAACGACTTCTCCGCCACCGTGACGATTATTTGAGTTTCAGCTTCCTCTATAAGCCATAACTTTTTTAAATGAAAAATAAATACCATGTTTTACTTTTCTTTTCTTTTGGTTTTGAAAATGGTTTTCATAATGTTTTTATATCAATGTGTTGTATTGATATCTTGTGATTAAAAAGTGGAAATGTTATGTTTCCTTTATGCATGTTTTATGTGATACGATTATGTTATGGTTCTTGGGCATTGTTATGAAGACGGGTGGTTCCATGATAAACTAAGGGCAGGTGAGCCCGATATAGCTCTCCAATGCATTGGGTAACGCGAAGGGGTTAAACGTTAAGGTTTCATTGAAGAGATTTAGGGAATATATTGTGATGGGTATTCGAAACGTAACCAAGAGGGTTACTCCCTACGTAAGAATGTTATGAATGCCTCAAGTTACCTTTATGTCTTCTGATTTCTATGATTTATTCATGATTTGATGAGGTATGTTAAATTGCTTATGTTTTATGAGTAAAGTATTATTTCATTGATTCTTATGTATACATGTACTCATGTTTCCTTTCCATATTTTTATATCCCTTACTGAGCTTTTTATGCCCATCCCAAGTTTTCGAAATGTTTTTCATAGGTCAAGGGAAAGGTACATGATATGATGATAGTGTCAAGTAAGTGTCAAGAAAGAATCCATGTTTTGTTTTAAATATGTTTCCGTTGATGGGAGAAAATGAATACTATCTTTTATTGTAACCACTTTGTCTAAATGTGGGATGTAATGCATGTTTTATGATCTAATTCTCTAAAACTCTAAACCTGAAAATATCCTCAAGGTGTATTTTTGAAATATCTCAAGATTAAGTAATGTTTAAGGCCGGGGCCTTATAGAAAAACCATCCAAACTGATGGTGTGGTGACATGAACCGATAAATATAGTTGGTTGTGGATTATAAATATGTTGAAGAGTTCATGACACACAAACATACTTAATCTTATATGTTTTATAGTTTTATAATGTAGATACCCATGATCATATATCCTTATTATTGACCTGAATATTGTTATATCATATTTTTACCAAATGGATGATGAAGAAATAGTCTCATGATTTAATATTTTATTTTTAGTGGTTGAAAATGTTTGAATAAGTTTTTAGAGGGATGGAGAAAACTTGAGAGAATTTAATGTTTCTACAGATGAGTAATCTAAAAATTCAACTATATATATAATATTAACTTTAAAATCAAAAATTTTGTGTGTGATAAATCTAAAATATATATAATATTAATAATAATTTCTTAAATTATATACAATTTTTTTGATATGGTGAGAAAATTTACAGTTTTTGCATAACTGTAAAATAAAATTTATAATAGACATGTATGAATAAATACTCGGTCTTAAAGGATTCATAAGAGTAATTTGGATCTCTCTTATGATTAAATCTCAAGGTTTCAATGATTCAGTAAGAGTAATATGATATTGAATATTAATATACTGAGATCTCATATGATCTTTCAAAAGCTACTTGATATCTCATAGATTCTATGTAATAGATATTTTGTTAGAAAGCATAGGATATATGATGCTAGTTTTATAGAGATTTAAATGAATTGTATCAATAGAGTTTTGAGAAAATATTTGAAGTATAACTATGGATATTTGAAATAAAATCTATATTCTGAGAATGGAAGTTGTATTTGCATATGACACCTCATCCTGGACTACTCAGTAGTGATTATGGGTGTGATTCTATATAGACTCAAGCATGGCTCCCTATTTTTCAGATGCTACGAATAGAGGTGATGGACTCATCCATGAAATGTGGATACTATTTACTTTAATCAAAGTGAAAAAATGATTTAAATAACTAAACATACATAACATATAAATATCTTCCAGAGTATGTGAAAATCAATAAACAGTAGTGCTATAAAAATAGAATGTTTTTATACAAAACACATAACTGATCATCCACTATGATGATATCAAATAAAAAATAAGACAAATGTACAACAGACAAACATAATCCATACCTCCTTCCCTATACCTTATCCCAATCCTTGATACTCATCGAGCTGCTCTAACCTGATCCACCACACAACCTGTTCTTAGACATGGAAGAAAATATAAGGTCTTCATGTGTACTGAGATGCCTATACTGGGTGTGAGAATATAAATCAGTAAGGTGTCACCAAGAACCCATAATATATTCCATAATATTTATTTTTATGGGAAATTAAAAAAAAATACATTAATAAAAGTACTCTCTAAGTCATAATGTGCTAACCAACCCACCATGACACATGATGTGATACATATGAATGGAAGACCATCTGGTGTGAACCATTTCATCCTAAAAAGAGATCCTGCCTACTTTGACCCTATTCGGAATCTAATCATAGTTGCATACAATCAAAATTGATTCCCAAACTATACCCAAATACATAGGGTTGGGTCATGTCTAAACCTCAAATCATTTCCATAAATAACAGGGCACAATCATGCATCCAAATCTTAACCCACTACTTTAGTGCTCAAGGTTGGGTCCACCGATCAAGACTCACATCACACCATGACCCATCCCCTAAGGAAGTCCTTGAACCAAGACTACTAAAGAAATTTGTTTCATAATGAAAATGAACCAACCCCCTGAGTGATCCTCAACACAGGCCTACTAAGGTAAAGTCTACCTATAACATGACCCAAGCCTCTGAAGGCAAGGTCCTTGGCCTAATACTCTTATAGAAAGGTCCAATTCATACACATGACTTAACCCCCAAGTTGGTCCTCGACCCACTACCTAAAGGGAAATGGAATGATCATTATACATATACCAAAACTCATGACCTAATGAAACATGGAATGGTTATATGTATATATGCATTGACCCATCCCTTATCTCTCAAGGGAGGTCACATCAAGAACACTGACCTATCCTATACACTCAATGGAGGTCACATAAATAACATGCAACATAGGGATATCCCACAGACCTCAACACAAAAAACATTCCCATATCAAGTTGGTAGTAACTTAAGACACATACCCTCCCCAAATATGTATCAAATTTTCCATCAGGGAACCCACTAGTTATTCTAGACACATCATAGTCTCATCTTGTTGATACTATCTCACACCTGTCACCCAAGAGTGACCACATATCCTATAGGCACATCTCGACCCAAAAATCATGGTTTAGTACAAAATCTTCACTCTTGGTCTCAGTACCCAGTGACCTTCCTTTTCTATATTTCTATAATCCCTTTAGAATACTGATACCATGTCTTGAACCCCCCCCCCAAACCTCTCCTGGGACTTGTAACACATCTCCTATGGGATATCCCTCATCCTATCGTTAATAGGAAACCCTTCTCTATCACATATTCCAAGTCCTGGAGGACTTATCTCACTCTAATATCATATCAATACATTCCCCCAAACCTCAAGTAGGAGTTACTTATCCCCTATGAGACATACAATTATCTCACTCACCTTCACTTAGCCCTCAAGCCTCTCAAGCCAACCCACTAGCTCTAGGCACTAAACCTAGCATATCCTGCATCACAAATCACAAATTAGGAACTCTTAGTGGTATTTCACTAGCTCAAAAAACATTTTATACCCTTGGAGACATGGTTTTTAGAGGATCCCAGTTCACCCAAGTTCTAAAGAGTACTTATTCCATGTGTAAAAGACCCAGATCCATCATATCTCATCAACATAGGGCACTATTAGTCCCTAAACCCTATGCCCAAACCATATGAAAAATGAAGGCATACACACTAATTAATAGACATGCATATAAAATTGTATCATAGGGGCCACCTACCACAATATTGGGGTTAACTCATTTTCAAGCTCCAATGAGCCTCATCCAATCCCACCAAGCCTTATCTACGCTCCCAGAAACTTATCTCACAAAACCCAACAATAATAATTAAACATAACCATTTATAAATAGTTATTAAAAATAATATTAAATGGGAATAAATACTTAAAAACTCACCATTCATCATACACATACCAAAACTATGAGTAATGGGTGTGGTCCACTCCTGACACACACATGGACATAATCCATGAAAAACCCCTAATTAACACTCTCGTTCTAATGGTTTATTTCCCACAAAATCTATAAAAACCCTAAATAAAATTACTGGGTGACATCCCTTCAATATATAAGTGCTAAATAGGTTACATACGTCATCTTGGATCCTCATATATCCACTACACACTAAATACCCATAAAAAATGGTTGATTCCACCATGCTCTAGAGGAATCCGAACCAAAAACCCACACAAAACCAAACTGGAATAATTAGAAATAAAATATAAATAAGGTGAATAGAAAGAATAGATTTCATACCTTTGATACTCCATGAAATCACTATATAAAACATACCCTCTCAATGAGGTCAAAGTGGAGAGGAGAGGTGGTCGTAAATCCATCCCAATGTACGCTCCTCAACTGAGAAAAAGGTGGGATGGGGTAATCCGACTTTTATTTTAAAAAACTTTGACATAAACCTTTTATTTCATAAACCAGGATTATGTTTTGAACCACCTAAGTAGTGGGGTCCTACCTCTATCCCCAAAAATTTTACATCATGATCACTTTTCACACCATTAATCGGTTACTAATATAATATATAGTTTCCTCAACACTTGACCATTCTTTGACCTTTGGTCAAACACCTTGGGTACCCACTAAATGTAAACCCATTCCCTAAAGCATAATTTATGGACATAAAAATATTTATATACCCAATTTCAGTTCCAATTCTCAAAATAAACCCCTCGCTATTTCAAAAATTCAAATTTCTTTACAAAATAACAACCCAAAAATATTTGGGTTGTTACAAACTCCCCATAAAAATGATTCTCGTCCCAATGAGTCTTTGGAAATTCTAGACCTAGATTTTCGATCTACTTAAATTTATAATTCACTAAAAAATAACCATGTTTTATCTCCAAAATCCTAACATGTTTAGATTACACAACTCCAAACACCAACCATTATTCTTCCAGATTCCATACAAAAAACCCAATTCATTTCTCGAACCACATCAACTGTGTCTCGAATGATGATTCCAATACAATTATCAATTCACTATGTACAAAGAAATGTGAAAATTATAATTGATCCACATCTAGATGAATTTTCTTAGAAACACTCAACCTTAACAACTAACACACTAGGTCACTTCCCGGTCATGATTCCTTTACACTTGGAGGCAACACAAGATTATCCTGATTCCCACACCAAATTCTAAACCCAACTCTCATTGTAATTCCATTATTGGATCACCACAACCACTCCGACTATTATTCTCTCACCCAAAGTACCCTTCAACCACCGAATCATCTCACTCTCATATCACCATAGTGCAAGATCAAGCCTGATACAATTATACCGACTCATACCAACATTGTATCTAGATATTTAGATGTCTTGTTACCTAGGGAATTATATATCAACAGATCTGATCACACACTAGTACCCCAGTGTCCCCTCGACCATCCACTGGTCAGAACCACAAAAAGCTAAGACCCTTTTGACATGAGGTTTATTCACCCATGACTGATATAATGCTCTCCATAATCAGAGTATCATTATCATTACCCACCAAACCAAACACCTGATATCTATGGTCCATGCTCTATCTATTACCGCATGAAATGTTATGATATAGCTATCATGGTCATACCTAGGGGCCAAAACAAAGCACAAAACACAAGTGGTGAACTCTACACCATATGGGTTTTTTATACTACTCTTATAGCTTTGAACCAAATGGGTCTCAATACCGCATCTTTCAGAAAATTCATGGAAGGACTCTACTCAAGTCAACCATACTAAAGTACATGATCCTTCACCAATATCACCTAAAATTACTAAGGGGAATATCTCATCACACTGAAATCCATTCTGTCATGCCCACAAGCACCTCAACACCACACTACCACAATAGTCCCATTCATGTTCATCCATTGCCTGGGAAATTCTCAAAAGACCCACACATAGCTTGTTCACTGATTCATAACTCAAATTGGAACCACAAATATTTAGAAAACACTTTCCCTTAATCACTATGAATTTTATCAAAAATAATCACCAACAATCACTTTATTACATAGGTAGTGTGATTAGCTAAGAACCAACTCATAGGTTATTTTCCACTATCTAACCTGGTCTCAGTTATTCCCAACAATTGCATACTCTCAAGAAACCCAATTTCACAACACCACAGTCATGTTCCCATGATTCAGACCCCATTAAACTAAGTCTCACATGCCTAAACCACTTACCATGACCCACCATATGTTAGGCTCACCCAATAGCCTAAGTCATTTCCTATACCACAACTAAAAGCATGATCACTTTCCATGTTAGTTTTATTCTTAAAAACATGAGCATCCACCCACTCTCTCACCATGCTACATGAAAGGGAATCCAAACTTACTAGGACAATCACCCAAATGGTTGTACCCTCAACACCCAACCTCTATTCTAGAAACTCTACAAGAACTTAACATCTTGAATTCCTATGATATTCCACATGACTTTACTCAACTTTCTAGTTTGTTTAAGTAGAGTTCCAATAAGAATCTACATGGTAAACCTCTTTATAAGTTGTTTTTTACACTTAAGTAACAAAAATAACATCCCAATGACCCACATGGTTCCATAATTCTTAATTAAACCTATTCCAGTCCTTGGATCTCCTCTCTATCATACTATTCCCTCTTCAAGTCATTATAATGTCATCAATGACAATACTGACACACATTGGATCTTCATACATCCCATGAAAAAGGGACTATATTTACATCATGGGAGGACCCCCCACTATATTATCTATATGAATTATCATAAAAAGGAAATACACCATGGTCCAGATAAGTATAATACCACCAAATTTTTTATGGGAATATTTCATATAAGTTGTTGTTGACACTTTAAAAAATTGAAAATTTCATCAAAAAATAACCAAAGGGAAGAAAAAGTATGTTATTTAAATTATATATTCCTATGATGATGCATGAACATGATCCTATATATAATAGTCCTAGATAAAAAACCATAAATCCTAAATACACAACTAAGTATGTCACTGAAGGTGAAAACATACAATTGTAACATTGAAAATCATGAACAAAAATCCCATTCTTTGGTAATTTGGACTTCATTCTAGAAAATGTGTTATTGATTCATTTTTCCAATATCCATAAATAGCTCCATAATTTTCCTAGACCACCTTTCTACTATATCCCCAAATCATAAAACAAAAAAAAATTATATCACTTTATAATGGATCTCATTATGCGACTAAGTTGTTCTTGAGCTGAGGACTTTATGTGGCCTCAAGTGTGCCTCCCGATATGATAGAGCTTTCCAATTAGTAGTGGAGGCCTAATTCATAAAATGGGGAGAATATACCCTTGAATTATAGTGAAAATATCCAATATATATATATATATACATAGCATATAAACATCCATTAGAGTAGGCAGAAATCAATAAACAATGGTGCTATAAAAATTTAAAATTCATTTTGATAAATCATAGAATTGATCATCCACTGGATTGATCTAAGAAACTATAGATACAAATAAAAAACATTCACATTGGCCCTAAAACCATAATCATACCTCACCTGTATCTGTGATACCCTTTAAGATGTTATAGTTTGATCCATTGCATGACTTATGCTTGGACTAGAAAGAAAACATAAGGTCTTTACATGCATCAAAATGTCGGTGTAGGTGTTAGCATATAATTTAGTAAGGTCTTATTAAACACCCATAATATAATACAACATATTTATGTGTATTACTGTTTAAAATAAATACACAAATAAACACGTTAACCAAGTCATAGTGTTCCAAAAAGGATACTATTTTACTCGATGAGATACACATTCCAATTAAGTTGTTAGGTGATATACAGGACACCCTAACACATGACCATACCTTCTTCTAACCAATGTTGTAATCCACTTAAAATATCATTCCACAATAATCAATGACCATATCATACCTGAAGATTTTTGGTAGGGTGGATTCAAAACATCAATCCGCTACATGAAGGAACATGGAACAGTCATGCATCCACATCTCGACCCACTACCTTATCACTCAAGGTAGGGTCCATAGATAATGTCTCACATCACACCATGACCTATACCCTAGGGTAGTATTTCATTGAAACATACTAAGTAAAGGTCATTAATCAATCACATGGCCCATCCCCCTGGAATACCTTGACCTAAGATTACTATGGAAAGGTCTATCTAGCACATGAAAGAATACTCTAAAGGTAAGGTACTTAACCCAAAACTCTTACATCAAGGTATAATTCATTCATAGGACCTAGACCCTAGGGTGGTCCTCGACCCACTACCTAAAGGGATAGGGTGCATCCATTCTCCATATATATTGAATCGATACCTAGGGAAACAAGGGACAATAAAACACCAATAAACCTTAACCCATCCTATGTCACTCAAGGGAGTTCATATTAAGAACACCAAAACATCACCACACAATCTATCAAGGTTATATTAAGAACATGAAACATATGCAGGGAATATAGCTCATCAGACAACTCACTAACTCATATTAGGGAACTAGACACTCGAGGCATAGACCCTCACTAAACATGACTCAATGTTCTCATTAGGGTGGCCACAAGAGCCTCTAAAACCATCATGGTTTCATCTCATTGACATTGGATCATTCCTATCACCAAATTGTGACCTCAAAACTTATAGGATCACCTTGACCTAGACCACATGGTTTGGTCCCACATGGACACTCCCAATCCTACTACTTACGTACCATTCTAATCCATCTCACTATATTCCCCTTGGTATCCCAATGATAAGTCACAAATAACTCCTGTGAACCTCACTTGGGTCTCATAAAACATCTCTTATAGGAGATCCCTCAGCCCATCACATAGAGGAAGCCCCTCTACATCACATATTCCAAGTCTTAGAGGAATCCTCTCACTTTGACATGCATAAAGACTTGCCAACAACCTTATGATTTAATTCCTTTTCACCCATGAAACATATGTTAGTCTCTCCTACTGTTAATTGAACCCCAAGCCTCTTAGTACATCCTACTATATTTAAGAACTCAATAGAGGATACCCTATAATGAAAATCACATATCAGGGCCTGATAGATGTCTTTATCCAATATAACTAAAGTATAATCCCCTTAGAGACATAGTCTACAAGATATCCCATCTCACCCAACTACTAAAGAGATCTTATTCCATGATTATGATGCCTAGAGTAATCCTATCTCATCTACCAAGGGAACCTAGGGTCCCTAAAACCTATTCCTAAACCCCATGTAGTGTGAAGGCATAAACTCTAAAAAATAGACATGAATATGGAATTGTATCATAGGGGTCACCAACTTCAATATGGGGGTTAACCCCTTTCCAGTATCCATTGAGCCTCATCCAAACCCACTAAGTATCTTCCGTGATCCTAAGAACATGTCCCACATCACATGATAATAATAAATCATAAAAACTTTTAATTAATTATTCAAAGTTAATTTAAATAGTCATAAATTACTTAAAACTCAGTGGTTGTTGTCTTATTACTAAAATTGTGAGCGATAGGGTGCATTCTAATCCTGACACACACTCATACCTAAGACATAAAAAACCCTAATTAACATGCTCGTTCTAATGATCGATTTCACCTAAAAACACAAAAAACAATGAATATAATTAAAAAGAAACATCCACAAAATAGATTGGAAATAAATGTGATGAATATGTTATCTCAGGTCCTCCTCTAGCTACCACACATGAAATCGCTATTAAAATCGGCTAATTTCATCATTATTTGGTGGAATCAAATTTGAAACCCTAAGAAAACCCACACCAAAATTAGTGAAAAACAAAGATAAAGAAGAAAAAAGGAAGGAAAAAACACCCTAATATAGAAATACCATCAAATAAACACTAAAAACATCCTTTATAAAAAGGTGATCAAATGGGATGGGAGATCCGTCTATAAGGACCTTTCTATGCATGTTCATCGGCTAAGAATAAAGGGGAGATGATCGACCGACCTTTTTTTAACCCCATGGAAACTTTTAAAAACATAAACCTAGTTCACTCCCTAAAGAACTTAGGTATAGGGGTCCTCTCTATTCCCCCAAAAATTTCACGATGTGACCACTTTTTCAAGAAATGAGTTGGAAACTTCTGTAATTTTTTATAGAATTCCTACTACTAGAGTTTTCTCCATCCTTCACCCAAACACTATAAGTGCCAAAAAAACCTCAACTCATTCCCAAAAGAAGAATTTAAGTATATATAAACTTTTATATTATCAATAAAAGTTTCATTTATCAAAATAAATCTCTTTCCCATTTAAAAATTCAATCATCTTTTCAAAATAATGGCCCATAAATTTTCGAGGCATTACATTTACGCATGGAATGTTTGATTAGAATAGAAGATTGAATGTCATGGGGGATTTTATATTCAAACATGAAAATTTTATCACATGATACTACCATGTTAATTAAATGGTTAGAGTTAAAGAAAAAATCATGTGATTAAATATAGACAGGAGATCTTTATAAACAAGGTTGTTCCTGAGAGAAGAACATTACACACGTTAACCGTGGAAGAAGAGGCACTCAGGGAAGTTAAATGAATATCATTTGATTATTATCTTTCATTTATTATTTAAAATTTTGGGAGTCTAGGACTATATTCTCATTTTTTTATTTTATTCTCTATTAATAATAAAATAAAAATTTGGTACATGACATGATAATCATTGAACATGATGGATTAACCACTTAATAGAAAGAGTTATCAAAACTTGTAAAAAAATCAAAAGTGATAATGTGTTTTACCTTGAACAACAGTCAATATATCAATTTAATCATCATAATTATGTTATTTTTTACTTTTTACCATCAATAATAGAAAATGTAGGTACTGATTTTTGAAAAAATTAAAAAAAAATCTTAAAAATGATTATTGATTCACCCCCTATAAAATTTCATTGGTTAATTATCACTCAACAGGGCCTATAAATTGGTATTAAAAAATTAATGAATATATTAGGTACACCCACATGGATCTTTATTTTTTGAAATATTATGATAAAATATTTTTCTACTAGATATATCACCATATCAAAGGATTAATCATTTATATATGATTTAAATAGAGTTGTTAAAAAACATGACATTTTTGTTGATTTATTTCATCAAGTGGCATTAAATATTGAAACTATATTTCAATAGTGGTTTTTGATTAAACACTCATTTTTAGAGATATATCATGCTTTAAAGTATTGTCATTATTCTATTAAGTATTCTTTAAATTTTTTCACAATAAACTGAAATTTTAATGAGCTGTCTACTAGTTTTTAGAATGGTGATTCTAATGAAAAGGTAGAGCTAACGTATAATAATACTTTGAGGAATAAAAGTGTAATAGAGTCCAATAAGATGTAAAAATTGATAAATATAGCTAAATATATACATGTTATACTATTTAATCTAATTGATCTTGAGTAAGAAAATAAAAGGATGAAAAATAAAATCTCATACTTGATATAAAATCATCGAATGTATTATTAAAAATTTGGAAATTTTTTTAACAGATTATAAAATATGAAAGTGACTCATCATCTTGTAAAATTTTGTCTACAACTTATAGAAATGACCTTTTTTGTATTCCATGATGAAATTTAGAAAGTCTAGAATATTTTACTTAAAGAGTTATAAGAAGTTGAAAATTTATATCTCTCTAAATCTGTGATGATTAATATTATGTATTATAATTGTATGAATTCAGAGGCTTGTATTTTTTTTGTCTTTAAATTAAAAAAATAGTTTATTGAGAATTTTATGTGGATATAGATAATTTGACTAATTTTTAATTATATAATTAATACAAATATTTATATAACTAATAAAAAATAATGTTATTGAAAATTAAAAAAAAGTGATTATTTGAAGCATCCATTAATGACCATTCTTGAATGAAAAAATATTAAAAAAGGTCATATTGAGGTACCAAGTAATTTATAAGAGAAAAATTTTGAATAAGAAGTTTTGTGTGAAGGATAAAAATCCACTAAATAAGAAAAATAAAAAATCACAGTGGAGACTCACTGATGATTAGGAGAGTTTAGTGAAAGTATCACTAAAGGAGAATAATTCTATTTCTAGGGAAAATAAAAACTAAGGAAAAAAATAATTATAATATAATTGCAATATTTTTTACATGGAAGACAAAAAGGATAAAGTATGTTACTAATTTTATGGTTTCTTTTATCATTAAACTAGAACCCTATAGTATACAATTTAAATAGAAAAGTCAGTGAATAATAAGGATCTTGTATAATAGAAAACATATTATAAGAAAGTTATTACTAATCATAGTATACTCAAGGATAAGTTTTAATGATATAAGAATTTAAGAAACACTATTAAAACTTGTCTCATATAGAAACTAGTGAAATTAATTTTGGATTTTGAATCTAATTCTTACAACACCCTAGTCCGAGTCCACTCAGTAGTGCCTAGACTGGTGACATCATAAGACCTCAGGTAGACCTTACCATACTCCTAAGGTATTTTGATTCCCCTAATCCAAGAATTTTCAAGTGGATTTGGGATAAGTGGTACAATATAGTATCAGTGTGGTTTTATGTTTTCTTATTATTTGGGGAGATGGTAGATATTTTATTTAAGAATATGTCAGAGCTTTTGATGGACATCAGATGAGTACACTGTAAACACCTCTTCTAGTGGTAATTATAGGTTATTAGGGATATGTTATTGTTTTATTTGGTATTTTATATTATTGTTTAGATATTTATTCAATTATGATGTGTGTATTTGATATTGATTATATGGTTTTCAGCCTTGTCCCATTGGCAAGATGACTATAAAAACAAATAATTTTTGGAATATAGGATTCAAAAGAAATTAGTGTACTTTTATGTGATTAATATCACTGATAATGAAATTTTAGTTTTTTAAAGATTCAAAACAAACATATAATATGTTTTCTTCTATATATTTTTGGGTATATGATAGGTCATAGTATATTATGGATGAATTTTCATTGATAGAGACTATGTAGTTCCTCTTATAATGGATGTATAGTGATCCTTGTTGGGATGGTATAGGCATTTGTTTCCTTGATATTGGTTCCTAGTGAAAATTGGTTTCACTATTTAAAGTGTTAATAACAACCTATATGTTGTTTTCTCATACAAAGTTTTGGTGGAATTTTACATAACCGAACCATCCAACTATAGTTTTACTCCATATCAATTTTCATAGGATGATGTTTTTATGTTTATGTGTATGTGACCAGGGTCCTAAAGGGGATATCTTGGTATGTGGATGCTCAATAAGGATTAGTAATTTGGAATGGATTGATGAATTGACACATAATTATTGATATGTATATGTATATGATAATCTTATAGTAATTGTATGGAATATTATTTTCTTATGATACTGAGTTAAGAGCAAGTATGTTGTCCCATGGGTTGTGAAATCTATGTGACATGAATTATGGGCTAGGCAGGGGACCTTTTTTCTTCTGATGTGGCATAATATTTTGGTTAGATGAGTGAAATGATGGAGAATTGATATATTTTTCTATTATTGTTAACGTGGTTGTGATGTATGAGTGTAACACAAGAGATTTGTTAGCCTAGAATTATGAATTGCTTATATATGAGAATGGGTTGATGGTTTTCATTTGAGATCGATAAATGGTAGGTTTATTCATAAATGCAGTATAGGCATAATGATTCCTTTATCTTGTATAATATAGAGTACTTGTAGCACTTTTTGTATTATGGTTATATTTTGAGAAGATGATCAATGGGATATATATACCTATTGATTTCATGCATAGTTTATGAAATGGTTAGAAGTGTAATTTCTTGATGGTCATATCTTGTATGGATGGAGTGAAGGTAAATTATTTTAGTGCTAGGATGACACCTGGTGGTGGGTTATCATGTGATTGGATGTGAAATGTGTGTGATTCCTTAGGATTTTTAGAGAGAAAACATTAAGTGAGATTCTTTCAGCATGATGAGGCTGATATGTAACAATCATGTCTAATGATTTATTTATGTGATACTAGGTTCAATGGAATGAAAATCATGGGACAATGAGTTAAGTTTTACGTTCAGTTAGTATCAGAGGGTATACCCATTAGATTTGGATGGGATTGAGGCAGTACACACTAGTTACATGCAGTGCCCATTTGAGTTATGAATTAGTGAATGGTCATGTTTGGTCCAACTATTAATGGTTTTGATTGAATTATTATAGTCTTGGTTACCTGGTGTTTTTATAGAGATGAGATTTTTCCCTATATTGTGAGAGGAAACCTTAGATGTGGATTATAGTACTGTGGTATAGCCTATTCAACTCTACACCATGAAAGGGGTTGAAAGAATGGGTGGGAATATCTTTGGAGAAAAAACATACATTTGATGATTATAATCCATTAGATTTTTTTTCTAGTAATAGTGTATTAAAATCCTTATGTGGGGAGTGTACTATTGGCCATCATAGGGTGTGGCCCTTATTGCGGATGGAATTTTGGAAGTTGTCAAGGATGACATTAATAGTGACCTAAGAACTGGTAGAAAATGATGTTTTATATTAGAAATCATGTATGGGTTTTATAAAAATCTCAAGTCATTAAATGTGGAAATTTATAGGGCATGGGTCATGGTGGTATGAACCTCGTATTGATGGGGTGACAAATGAAGCGTGACTGGTCATTGGACTATTGAGATGGAACCAATATTCTAGGGTGTAGGTAAATCCTATTTTATCTAGTTATGAATAAAATAACAAATTATTCATTTATATTTGACATTATATGAATCCTGTATGTGATATTAGGCTTAGAATAGTTTTGGGTGTGATTTTTGGGATAGCTGGATCAATGGTGTGCTAGTGCTCAGTGTGAGAGCATGAAGATTGGTATGGGTGATTAGGGTTTCAACCATGGAAATAAACCAAGGGTCGGTTTCAATCATCAGTATGGGTGTTTTTAATATTTCATGAGGACATTTATTATTTAGAAATCATGATCGATTAATGAGATAATACATCATTTAGTTTGGTCTGGAATTTTGGGAAAGGACATCTAGGGGAATTCTGACTTGTATTTTTGTGTGAGATTAAATGTAGTGAGGTGGAGAACCATAGATCATAATTGAACACTATAATCTACATCTTATGGTGGGGAGAACCATAGGATTAAGGATGAATTAGTTAAATTTTATTTAGTTTATTTATTTATATGGGTTTTGTTGAGGTCCATCTCGATATTAGTGATGATGATAGGAAGATATCATGGGTTTAGATGAATAATGCACTTCAAATTTGTATTTTTTAGTGGAATATTGTTTTGAATTTGATGATAGAACATGATGAGTTGATATTTAATTGATGAATAGGATAGGTTGATATTGATATCTATACACTACAAGAAAACTGTCGTTTAGCGGTGGTTTTTTCGTGGCGGTTTTAAAAACTGCCGCTAAACGCGTTTCGGGCCGCCGTTTCGCGGTGGTTTTTAAACCGCCACGAAATGCCATAATTTTTTTTTATTTTTTTATTTTATTTTTTATTTTTTATTTTTTTTAAATTTTTTTTCGAGGATTAGTGGAGGTTTTTTAAAAAACCACCACGAAATAGCGGCGGTTTCGGTAAAACCGCCGCGAAATGAAAGGAAAAAATAAAAAAACACAAGAAACCCTGAAATCACTAAAACGACCATAACTTTTGATCGGGGCGTCCATTGGAGCGCCACGACTAGTCAAATCGAAGATCATGAAGAGATATAGAGGCACATATAATCAAAACCATTAGACGGTCTAAGGTGCAGAAGATATTAGAGTTATAAGAATGTTGAAAAAAGTTCTCCAACTTCAAACGGCCATAACTTTTGCTCCGGGTGCCCGTTTCCGTCACCGGTGTCCCGTCGAACTTGTCTTCAAACAGATCTAACTTTCGATCCATGTGTCAGTTCAGACACCTCCACCTGCTAGATCATATATCGTTCCATGAGCTTCATTTTGACTGCTTGCGGCACCCACAGGCACTCCTGGATCATATGTTATGGCCTTTTTAGTGGGTATCGGGTTTTGTACGTTTTTCGATGCCTCGTTTCTAGCACCCGTTCCCCGTCAGCTTTTTTTAAATGGTCATAACTTCTAATCCGCCTGTCCATTCAGAATCTTTCACCTATCATGTCGAAGATCGTTTCAGGATCTTTGATTTGATAGGTCGCAGATCTAAAACGGACTCTCGGATCATAAGTTATCTCTGTTAATGTGAGCCTAATGTTTTTGTCTCTTTATGACTGTTTTGATGGGTTTTAACAGTTGCTCCATTTATTACTGTTTATTTGGGTTTCCATGACTTGTTATCTTTATCAATGGTGTTTTTTGGGTTATTATAATGATTATGTTGAATTATTAAGGGGTTTTCCAGAGTTGTCATGAGTTTTCATGCATTCTCATGCGTTCTCATTCTTTCGAATGTCTCATTCTTCATATGCTTCTCCATCTCTTTTCATGCGTTTTCATGATTTTTCATCCTTTACCACGTCTTTTCATACTTTTTCATGTGTTACCTTTATTATTTATTATTTATTTATTATTTATTATTTATATTTACTTATTATTAATTATTTATTGGTACTAATAATAAATTATTATTATTATTATTATTATTTTTTACTGGTTATTTATTATTTATTATTTATTATTTATTATTTATTATTTATTATTTATATTTATTTATTATTTATTATTTATTATTTATATTTATTTACTATTTATTATTTATATTTATTATTTATATTTATTATTTATATTTATTATTTATATTTATTATTTATTCTTTATTCTTTATTCTTTATTCTTTATTCTTTATTCTTTATTATTTACTATTTATTATTTATTATTTATTATTTATTATTTATATTTATTATTTATTATTTATTATTATTTATTATTTATATTTATTTATTATTTATTATTTATTATTTTTATTTATTTACTATTTATTATTTATATTTATTATTTATTATTTATTATTTATTATTTATTATTTATTATTTATTATTTATTATTTATTATTTATTATTTATTGTTTATTGTTTATTATTTATTATTATTTATTATTTATATTTATTTATTATTTATTATTTATTATTTATTATTTATATTTATATTTATTTATTATATTTTTTTATTTTTTTATTTTTTATTTATTTTTTTTATTTATTATTTATTATTTATTATTTATTATTTATTATTTTTTTATTTATTATTTATATTTATTATTTATTATTTATTATTTATTATTTATTATTTATTATTTATTATTTATTATTTATTATTATTTATTATTTATTATTTATATTTATTTATTATTTAATATTTTTATTTATTATTTTTATTTATTATTTTTATTTATTATTTTTATTTATTATTTATTATTTATTATTTATTATTTATTATTTATTATTTATATTTATTTATTATTTATTATTTATATTTACTTATTATTTATTATTTATATTTATTTATTATTTTGTTATTTATATTTATTTATTATTTATTATTTATTTATTATTTATTATTTATTATTTATTATTTATTATTTATTATTTATTATTTATTATTTATTATTTATTATTTATTATTTATTATTTATTATTTATATTTATTTATTATTTATTATTTATTATTAATATTTATTATTTATTATTTATTATTTATTATTTATATTTATTTATTATTTATTATTATTGAGTTTATATCTATTATTTATGTATTATTTGTTTTTTCAATTAATATATATAAGTATATTAAATTCTGTTTATTAACCACATGACGAGCTTGTTGGAGTGGTAAAGTCTTTGGAAAATATGCAAGAGGTTAGGGGTTAGGGGTTCAAAAACCGCCGCCAATCTATTTAGCGGCGGTTTAAACCGCCGTGAAACGAAAAAAAAAACCGCCGCTAAATCGCGATTTTGCCATAGTGAGAGGACCATTGACACTTCTCTAGGATGATAATTTCATTGGTGGGGAGTTTATCATTACCCATGTATTTATAGGTTATGAAATTTAGAGGGAATTTTAATAATTGTTTCTAGAGCTTGGGAAGTTTTGAGAACTAGGATTCATATAGAAATTTTGAGCAATTAAACATCATATAGAGATGTTTTTTGATGTGTATTGAGGCTATAGTGGTGATTTAGGTTCTTAGGTGAGTGTCACATTGGATTTAGGGTGACCTGTTTGCTGATTGTGGCTATAGTCTACAGACTATGCCACTACCCTTGGGAATTTCAATATAGAGAGTGCTAAGGGTGTTTGTTTTTATAGAGTGGAATATAACTATGTTTTAGAGGTGGTAATACAAAATGGAGGTGATTGCATGGGAGGATCATTCCATAATAGGTGAGATGCACCATGGAGGACTCCCATGAGGCAGGGATTTGGGCTACCCCATGAAGGTGGGTTGCACCTTAGGGTCTTATACTATGCCATAGTAATCTTCAGGGGAATACCTTTGAAATGAAACCCAATGGGTTTTATATAAGGAAGTCTAATATTATAGTCCTTTCACCATGGCCTTATGGGTCACACTTCTAGGAGGCTCCCCATCCCCTTTTTTAGTAGGGACAGACTTGTAATTTATAATTAAAACAACTAAGATTTTAGGGACTGGGTGTGTTGGGGATAGTCCATTTAGGTCAACACTCCACTTGTTATTTTTTCCCTTTGATTAACCTTAGAAGGGGGTGTTTTTATAGAATTCCACAAAATTTTATGGTGAGTTCTATCCTTCTTCTAATTTCATTTCAGTTCCCCTTGTTTTTATTTTGATTTATGTTATCTTCGACTTACAGTTTCATTGTTGATTCCACTAGAGCATATTGGAATCGAGCAAGTATGATGGGTCACTCACCCAACATAGATATAGGATATCCATAGAGGATTATCACATGATATTACTCAAATTTTCATTTGAGATAATCCAATTCTCTGTATTATTTTTGGGTTTTCATCAAATTGGTATTGAATTGATGAATGAATCAATGTTGGGTATTAGGGATTTGATTAGAAATGGGCTTGAGGGTCTTCCAGGATTGGTCTTCACCCTATTTCATGAGTTTTATATGTTATTATCCTACTCGATGAGTTTTTAAGAAATTATTACTATTTGAATGAAATTATTAAAATTTATATAAATTTTGATAATTCATTATTTTCATCCTTATGGGTTAAGATAGGTGCATGGGAGGTGATTCAAGGCTTAGATGTCCCGAAGCTGTGGTGGACAAGATTGATTAAAATAAAATGAAACTCTATGATGTATGTGTTCCAATTAACATCTCACTTTGAAAATTTAATTGTGTCTATGTGCATGAGATATATAGTCTCATCACTAATGGGGGGATGACCTAAAATTTAAAATGGATTGTTTATTTAGACTCACTAGTAATGAACAATGTGTAAATTCCTGTGATGGACCCAAATTAATCGAATTCATACCTCATCTTCTAATGACTGAGGGCTTGATTATAAAAATTTAAAATGATATATATAGACCCTATGGGGTTTTAAATGAAATAGGTGGAACATAGTGGCCCTGGTATGGGAATATTTAGACACCTCTTTGTAAAGAAGAGTGTGGGACTAAGAATGATTATCTCGAGTAAGCCATGATGGAACCATGATATTCCATATATCCTTTTGGATAGATAACTAGAGATTGGGGTTAGTGTCTTCACCCACTAATGTATTAGTACTAGGGTGGGTAGGCCTTGGGTGGAATTTATGTATAGGTTGGGTTTGAGAGGATTATCCTTGGATGACTTGGGATGTGAGATGATAATTATTACATATCACTTGAGTGATTTCAGTGTGTCCTTCCTTATGAGGCATGTGATGCCTTATATGAACAAAATGATGCTAAGGGATTCTATACCCCTATAGTGATAGGATTTTTCCCTAGAATTGTAAACATTATAGAGGGAACCTTATAGGGTGTTTGGGTAGAGTTTTGGCTTAAGGGACCTAGGTGGGTATCTTAGTATTACATTGATCTTGAAGTGGTGTTGTTCCAGGAGGAAGATGGTGTCAATTCTAGGAGTCACCTTAGAATTCAAGGATAAAAAATTTTGATCCTAGTATAACTATAGTGATGAGTCTAGACTTTATATTTAAGTGTCCAACATAGGAAATGTGTAACAATTTTATGTAGGTAACCAGTCCATATTATCTTTATTATGGGATAATGGGTGAGATTCACTTCCAACTAAATTTTATATATGATATTCCTAGGATTATTCCTAGGATATTTTTTTATACCAAATATGTGAAAGTTAATTAAATGAAAGAGAATGATGAATTATTTTGTGATATTAGGTGGGATTTACTACCCCTAAATTTTATATATCGGATGACTGGGATGAATCCTAGGTTCTTGTGTTTATACCTGATATGTGTGGGTTATTTAATTAAATGAAAATTATGAATGATTATGAGATATTGGGTGTGATATACTCCCCCCCAGATGAATTTTATATATGATATTCTAAGGATTTTTCCTTTGATCTAGTGATCAAACCTGATATTATATAAGATGCCTAAGATATTTCCTAGGATATGGGGTTTACGCATGATATTATATGAGATACCTAGGATGTTCCCTATAATATTGAATTTAAAATTGATATTATATAATATTCCAAGTATATTTTAAATAATATAGTTTCTACAATTGAAAAATAAATAAATATAATAAATAAGATAGATAAGTGGGATACACTTCCTTTGATAATAATTAATGTAATAAATGAGATAGCTTGGTGGGACACACTGGCCTCTAATGAGATGTACATATGATATTATCTTATTGGTACATGCTACCCCTTGATTTATCATATATAATTATGTATACATCTTTGTGATATTCTAGTGTTGCACATGTATTCCCCTTTCTGTTAATGTAACATGCATAGGGACATCCAAAACTGACCAAAGTACGAATGGTCGATCCCTAGTGTCACCTTAGAACTTGGGTAATGATGATATTTATTTTATTAGGAGTAAGCATTATTTATTTTATGATCATGTCATATTTGTATTCACTTATTTAATAGGTATGTCAGGGGCACCCTTGGTGATGGCCTACTGAATTTTACACACACCCATATCAGGTTTCCATGGCACTTCTCACCCAAATAGACCTTATTATTTATAGATTCAGGTAGTGAAGTGGCCAGTATTTAATGGTAAAGTTGTATATCTTATGAGGATCCTTGATACTACAATGAGGTGAGACTTGGTGATGATAGTAAAGCCTCCTAGAATCTACCTCTTTTGTTGATTGTTTTTTGTGATCGACCAGCTGGGAGATTAGTTGGGGTGTATACTTGTATGATTTAATGTTAAATTTTATCAAATATTTACTGTAATTTTATTTTTCATACTCTGATTGTTGTTTATAAATTTTTATTGGTTATTTCCTCTATTTTTTACTCTGATATGAGGTTATAATATCCCCATGGAAACACACTATACCCTAACCAATAGTTTTTCATCTTTATTATATTAAGATATGTTTCCAAGATATTTTTGTTCCAGTAGTCTAGACACTTTTTAGTAGCTCAGGGTTAGGTAATTATAATACAAAATAGAAGATATTTCATAATGATTTTCTAGAAAAGAAGTTAATGTATAGTATGGGTATATCTCCAAACACTAATTGATGATTAGGATTTATTGAAACATAATTTATAACAAGGTGTGATTAAATATATATTAAATAAATAATGGAGGTATATTATAAATAGAATCCAATATATCAAATATAAATGGATTGATAAACTACTACATATATATAGTAAAACCTTGAAAAGTATCAAAATCTTAATGGGATTAAGGTGATAATGGAAGTGGTTAGAGTAAAAAAAGTAGGATACATAAATTCTACTGATTTTACCAAGAAATAAAAGAAGGGGTTTTATTAGAAGGGAGGATAGTAAGTGGTGAGAAAAAAAATAGAAGTAAATATAGGAATATTTTGAAGACAAGGACATTCCAAGTGATACAACCTCTTCATATTAAATTCTAAGGATTTAGTTGAAACCCCATCATACCTTATTTATTCTTGGATTTATAGATGATTTAATGGAACTAAAGTGGTACTTATTTTAAAAACATAGAGGGTATTTTGAAAAAAAATGCTTGGTGATTATTTATGTACTACAAGTATTTACTGATTGATTTCTTTTTTTTTTTAAAAATGAGTTTTCTATCATGGGATTAAAGTAATTAATTTCTATTTCTAATTTCAATTTATAATTGTTTGAATTATATACCTTATCATTGTAGAATATCCAAAAGAAAGTAATTTAAGGTTATCCATGAGATATAATTATATCAATCATATAAATTCGTTCATCTCTATTACAAGTTGATTTTGGAAATACTTTAGTTGGATTTAAATGGGGGAAATTGACACATTGTTTCAACATCAAAGAGGGATTAAATATATAAGGGTAATGTTCCAAGATCCGTCTAAAGTGATGAATATATCACCCTCATTAAAATGGGGATAAAATTATCAAAAAACATTAATAGGAAGAGATTGAGGTAAAATAACAATAACATACTCTCTAAATTTGTCTTTGTATTTTGTTTTTAAGGTGGGATAGATAGCACATAAATACAAAGTAAAATTAACTGATTAGAGAAAGGGAGTTTTGATGATTAAAGTGATTATATTACTTTTTAATACTATCATTAATTCAAGTTCTTTCAAGTTGTCTCACAAATAAATTTAGGTTATGATGATAAGTATTTATGATGATCATATTTCTAAAAAAAATGGTGGATATTGATGTGCCCATTCATACCATCCATGAAGTCTATGAATGTCTTGTTGGATTTTTTATCAACAACTAAAGAATTGTCAATAATAAAGAATTTGGGATTTGTAGTTCATCAAGGAGATTCATGTTCTCATATATTCTATGAATAATCATGACATGTGAGATTTATCATTGATATAGGATATTTATATGATCATTATATATTTATATTCTTCTTTCATGAAAGGATAAATATTAAAGGGGACCATCATGAAAATGAAAACAAAGACATGGAGATATCTTGGAAATAATATCATTGGAGTATTAAAATCATATATAGGATGACTATGGATTGATATTCTATGTTATCTTTCATGGATAAATAATATTATAGAGACTGTCATATTACTTTATTGGTTCTTAAAATATATTTATAATGGATGGTACATGTGGTTATTTCTTTGAAAAAAATAATTCAACATAAATTTCCTTGGCTAGATCATGTTAGATCATGGAGAAGAAGAACTCTTAGATGGAACATTACTTGTATTAATTAGGATAATAAGTATTTTTTGAATTAATGTTATCAATATATGATGTTTTCATTTTCTAAAATAATTATTCCTTATTAATGTGTGAAAATATATCATAAACACTCTCTAAATAAATGGTGTGGTCGCATAAAAATCTTAATATAGTTGAATATGTATTATATCTATGATGAGGAATTTATGAAACACTAACATACTTCATATATATATATATATATATTAGTTGTGTTTTTCCAGTAATATTGATGATATATCATTTTAATTCATTTAGATATTGGAATATTATATGATTATCACTTGGATGATGAAGAAAGGGGCTTATAATTAAAGGATTAATTTGAGGTGGCTGAAGATGATTGATTAATTTTTTAGAAGGCTTTATAAGTCCAAAGAAAAATTAATGCTCTTGAATATTAAAAATATTAACTATATATTATTCATGTAATATTAAATTCAAAATCAAGAAGTATGTGTACGATAAATATAAAAGATAAATATAATTAATAAGATAATCATAAAGGCTATGTAAGTTTTCTGAGGTGGAGAGAAATGTGAAATTAACTATGTAAGAGTAAGATGGAATTTATACATCCATGTATAAATAACTTGAATGTTTCAAAGGAAACAAAAGAATAATTGAAATCTCACATATAATTAATGATTAAGGTTTTTAATATCATATAAAAGTAGTGTAATCTTTCATAATAATATTCTAATCTCTATTAGGATTTTTTAGAAGCTATGTAACATTTCACAGAGGTTGTGTAAGAGGTATATTACTAGATTTTATGAGATACTTGATGGATCTTTTTTGTATAATTAAATGAAATATATCAGTAAATATTTTAGAATATCATTAAAATAAAATTATGGAGAATTTAAATAGAAATATAATTTTTCATATCATGAATATTGATCATTTATTTATTCGTATAGATTATTTGATCAACATTAATGATCAATGATTATGGGGGACCTTATATTAAAACATGGAAACTTTCCCATGTAATCCTTCTATATTTATAAATGGATTTGAGCATAATATAAAATAATGAAATTTCATAGAGATTAAATATCCACACAAACTGGATTATGACTGATAGAGGAATAGTACACATAATAATCATGGCAGTGAAGGCGCTAAAAGAAGTTGAAATATGATCAATTGATTCTTCTATTATATTTATTTTCAATAAGAATCTTGGAAAATCATTTATATTTTACTATTTATTCTTGTTTGATTACAGAAAAAAAACATGGGATAAGATAAGATAACATCTAAAAATGAAGGACTTACCACTCAATGAAAATTGTTAATAATACTTATAAAATATTCCTTATTCCAATGTATTTTACTTTTAGTCTCCATGTAACTCTAATTTTCACCATTATAATTGTGTTAACTACTACTTAATCCAAGAAAAAATTATTAATATTGGAAAAAAATTAAAAGAGAGGAAATTTTATTTTAAATTAATAATTACTAATTCACCCACCCTCTGTGTAAGCTCATTTTTGGGTGAAACTCTCATTTGGGATTACTAGAATATATATGGAAAGTGTAAATTGAAATGACATGAAATAATTATTTAAATGGGTAAAGGGTAATTATGGTAATCATGGTAAATGTAATTGGTATGAAATTTTTATTTTAATGTTAATACAATATGGAAAATGTAATGATAAAAAATCCCATTGACTATATACCATAATTCAAATGAGGTGAGGTTATGTGAAGTGAGAATACTTGATATAATAATCCTAGACAACTTTTGAATAATGATTTGAGGGGAATAATGATATGATAAATATTATGTTTTTATATAGTGATAATAAATTTGAGAGGATTTATGGTTTTAATATTTTTAGATGTTGAATATTTCTAGGGATATGGGGATATTGGTGTAAATAAGGTGGTGGGAAGCGATTTTTTTTATAAAATTAATTATTTTTATAAGTAATGATTAATTTTTTTCATGTAATGAATGTGTTGATTTATATGATGATGATGTTTATGTTAATTTTGTTATCATTTTTTTGATTTGATAATGGTTTGATGGGTTTCATATTCCCTAGTATGTAGTTCCCTGTGATGAGATGTGGTAGATGTATGTTTTATTCCCTAGGATTTTATATTCTTATATTCATAATTTTGATGTTTTTATATTTTTAGTTCTACATAGTAGTTATTGTTGTTGTTTTATGGTCATATTATATAGTTAGTTGTCATGGTTTTATATATATCATCATTAGAGGTGTGGATTATAAATAAAAGTGGTTGTGGTGTTAACTATAGAGGTGTATAAAGTGAGATGTGGTGTCATGGTATTGGTGATAAAAATGTGGTGATGTAGTTATGGTGACATTTTTGTGGTGATGTGGATACGATGATGTGGTTTTCAGGGTGAATTATATGATGTGGAGGTTTTATGGTGATTATTTTCTTTTATTATTTTGTATTATTGATTAATAATTGTATATTTCACTAAACTAGTCATTAGAATACCTATTTAATTAGTAAAGGACATTCCAGATAAGAAACTATTTATACATATTTTATGCTTACCCTACCATTATCTTTTATTTTTCAAACTTTTAGGATCATTTTAAGGGTGGTGTCTCACAATGTTAGTTTGAGAACATGGTGATCTAGTATATATTAGTAGGATTAATGTGTTTGTGTACATATTTTTTGTATATTTATTATTTCCTTATTATGAGTGTGACATACTCCTGAATTTTTTATTTGGAATGTTACGAATGGTCATTGGTTTATTATATATTTTATTATTAATTTAATAGATAAGGGTAAGGATTTTATTAAAGTAGGGATATCTACAATGAATTTTTTCAATAATAAGGGATTTCTATCAAGTGAATGTGTTCCCTCCATAAAAAAATGAAATAACTTCTTTCTCTCCTCTATCCCATATTCTTATTATATTGATCTTTATTGGTTTCCTTGAAATTTTCACCTCCCCATTCATTAAAAAGATGAATTCATTATTTATGTCATCATCCTAGAATGTTCCCATACTTACTTTTTGGATCATATGACTATGATTTTCCTCCTCATTGATACTCTTTTTCTAATGAGTGTCATATTTTTCAATTTTAATAGTGTTGGAATCACTATTTTCCCAGTGCCATTACATCATAGATCCACCAACACTAGACTAACCATCCATGGTAGTTCTTCTAACATCCCACCACCCAAACCACTAATCAATTCCTAGATCGATAGCTATTACTATACCTTACGCATGTCTCCTCATATACTAGAGGATGTTGATTAGTAGGGTGGGTTTAAGGTGGTATTGTGAGGGTAATATACCCCCTATATAAAAGTGCACAATAATGTTAAAAAACATTATACATGGTCCATAACTATCAAAGTACATAGGTAAATAAATAACTGAACATGCTTTAACAAAATTAAATATTTCATACAAACTTTAATTGTCATTCAAACATACAACAACTAATCACCCACTGGTTCGACCACATATACAGAATTAAATTAAAAAAAATAAAATTAAAACTAGGCCCTCCAACATCATCGAGCCATACCACATCCCATTATCCAAATCCTATTTGAACTACTCCAACTTGATCATGGAATCTTGGGAATCTGCCTAACCTCAACCTATAAGTGATGTTTGTTTGGGTACCTAAGTGTAGTGGTGGCCCGATAAGGGTATGAGTAAATAATTTAGTATAGTACCACCAACATGGTGCCATAACATACTAACAATGTATTGATATTTCCATGAGACATTATCAAAATAAATAATAGAATTTTTGAAATAAATAAACAAAACAACATATAGTGAATGATTAATGTTAATGGTGGAATGTTACTAAGCATGTCACATTAACTATACATACACATGTACCCTATACCAACTGATGTTGATCCTTAGGTTTATGAACCTGATCGACCATACCAACTTCATATAGTGATGAGGAGTATCTAAGAATACTATTATGACCACACCTCCCTATAATGGACCTAGGTATCCATGGTATACATTATAGTATTATAGACCTCCCATACAAGAGTTTTCTTAGCCTGTTCATAGCCAGTATATATCACAGACCTAGGAAATCACTACTGGAAATGGAGTCTTTCCCAATGGTTCTGAACCGTTGGGAAAGCCTATAGAACCGTTGGTATATGTTATACCAACGGTTTTGCAAACCGTAGGGAAGTAAGCCATTGGGAAAAGTTATCCCAACAGTTTACAGAGAATTGTTGGCATAGGTTAGTAAAATTAACGTATGCCAATGGTTTGGCCAACTGTTGGCATAATTTTTACCAACGGTTCTCCTTGAACCGTTGGCAAAAAATTCCCTAGGTATTTCCCAACGGTTTGAGTAAACCGTTGGGAAAGGCAAATATATAAAAATGAGTTACTGCAGAGGTTTGAACCCACAACCTCTATGTTATAAGTCAATGATTTTACCACTATCCTAGAGTATCCTTTGTGAATATATTACGATAAATATATATATATATATATATAATTTATATATTGATTTATTCGATTATATTCAGCAATTTACTCATAAAACCTATCCCAACGGTTCTCAAAACTGTTGGGAAAGATAGGTGCCCACCCTTTCCCAACAGTTTGGCCAAACCATTGGGAAAAGTGGTGGACTTTTCCCAACGGTTTGCCCAAACCATTGGTAAAGCCTTACCCAAGGGACTTTTCTCAACGGTTTGGCCAAACCATTGGGAAACCCATGGACTTTTCCCAACAGTTCGGCCAAACTGTTGGGAAAGCCATACCCAAGGGACTTTTCCCAACGGTTTGGCCAAACCATTGGGAAAGACATGTATTTTTCCCAACGGTTTGGCCAAACCATTGGAAAAGCCATACCATTAGTGGGCTTTCCCAACGGTTTGGCCAAACCATTGGAAAAGGGGGACTATACCAACAGTTTTTACAACCATTGGTATAAAAGCGTTGGGAAAGGTTGGGATTCCAATAGTCAATGCTCCTATAAAGCTCCATCCTAGTATAACAGATCAACTCTAGGTTCCAAATCCACGAAAATCCCATAATTGTGTCATAAACATCCCATATGTAAGTTTTCTTAGCTATGTATCACATATCAAAACAACTCCAAAAGGTCTTTTCCATAACAAATACCCCCTATGAGTTTTTATTATTTCATACGATACCAGTCTGAGGGTGTATACCATATCACATCACATATAAAAAACAAAAGGTTAGATAAGTAACTAAATCCAATATTCATTATCCTAATCCATACCAACCCACCTAGGGTCTAATCACTCAAGGTGTACTCAAAGGGGTCCCCAGGGTCAACATATATAATGAGGCGCCCTACTAGGGGTCCTCGGTCTCAATAAACTAACTTGGGGTATAAATAATCTCAAAGGGGATTTAACATCCATCAACAGTGTCATATATAGTACATGACCTCACATTCCACTGGGAACATGACACATCAAAAAAGGTCAGAAGAGATGGATCAAGACCCATCTAAAAGATCAAGGTCATTCTAGATTCATCCACTCATCCAAAAAAAGTCTATCCTACCCAAGGTATGTTTACCTAGGAAAAATGTAAGCCAAGGGTCCTTACATGGACTACTAGGTTGATCTCACTCAAACTATTACACACTTCTTCTTGGAGGTGTCCATGGGTTTTGAGTCGAGGGACATGAGGTGTTATCCAATTCAATTCAATTAATTACCACACTTCTAGGTTTCTAAGAGATAGGGTATACTATTAATCCTAGACCTGACCATTGTCACACGTCGCATCAAGATAGTGTGATAGGTCCACAGTGTCTTGGGAAACTTGTTCCCTCCATTAAAGTTTGTCATGAAAGTCTAATGATTTAATTTAAATTTAAATATTTAAATAAACTTAAAAAAATAAATTGATTAAAAGTGACCACTACCTTAGTTTTGGTACTACATATAAACATACCTATAATTTTCATGAAGAATGGAATAAGGCTGGTACCAGATCTTCTACCTTAAAAATGATGTCATTTATGCTTTTAAGGTAACTCAGAAACTCCCTTTAGAGCCCATCTAAGCTCCAAATCACCTCCCAAGAACCTATTTTGAACCACCATGATGAGTAATTAAATATAATTCATCTATAATAAATTAATTAAACTAGTCCTAAAGCACAAATACTCCCTAGATGCTCCCCCAGCCTTGTTTATATTTGTTCAGCTATCACTGGCCCTCATGAGGCACTAAATTGTGTCACGTTATATTTAATTTAATTAATTATAATCATTTATAATAAACTAAACAACTTAAAATTAATTTAAAAATAATTCAATTATTCATAATCACCTAATTACTCATCGTTTGATCCTACCTAACTGGAACCACAACAAGCGACATATGAAGGATCTATGGCATGCTCTGACCTCATTTTAAGAAAAATCCCAAAAAAATGGAACTGAATCCATAATTATATTAATTTAAATTCAATGAAAACCATAAATAAATTATTGGAACATCATACCATGGTCAAAATGTTGAATAGTGGTTTCAAGGTGGCCTCTCAGGATATTTCCATTATAGAAAGAACAAAATCCCCAAATCAAAAAGCTGATTGAACCATGATTTAGTTGAATCAGATTCAAACCCTAAACAAGGAAGGTAAAATTATAATAAATCAAGATGAATAAGTAAGGAAGGGGGAAGGATATTCTCAACTAAAACGCTATCAAATCTCACCCAAGAATACCCCAAAATGATGAGGGTGAAGGAAGGAGTTGGGGTTTAGACCCCCTGGTCGTGTTCCCAAATGAGAGGAAATAGGAGGGGATGCCCCCTCAAATACCCAAGGGGTCAAAATGTCATTTACCCCATGTAAAATTCCATTGGATAGCCGATATTGGGCCACCAATGATCTAGTGTTAATAGCATATAGGGGTTTATTTCTGTAGCCACCATCTTTCCAGTGGTATTTAGAATCCTATGATGCATATTCCACCCCATCCTTTACTAGGTCTCTCTTGATCCCTAGAGAGACCCTCCAAATGTCATTCCTAATCAAAAAAATGTCCCTCTGATGGGTCTAAACCCCCATAATTTGATTCCAAATCCTGATTCAAATTTTACCCCATCTACCAAACTCTAAAATTTTAAAATTCACTTGGGATCAATGATCTTCCATACATACAGGGCACTAAAAACTCCCCACCATAACACTTATCATCCACATAAAGTCCTAGCGGACATCCAAATAAAAATCCTAACCTTTCATGGTTCCCAATTCTCCTTCAAATATCCCTGTTCAATATCGGAATTATTAATGAACCTATCAAGTTCCTCTTCCAAATCCATAGTGCTCATGTACCAAAACCCAATCCAATGCTTGTTTCTAGCATTGAAACATAGAGAATACTCTCCCTATAACCCATCTATCTAGAGGCACCCATGGGCATTCATCCAATTAACCATATGAGCTAAAATACTCCCCACTATAGTACTTATCTCACTATGTCCAATTCTAAATCATAGTGCTTGCCCATAATTATAATTTCTTATAGAAATGCATTCTTAGTGGTCTAATGACATGATCAGTCTGGCTCCAACCAACCACACATGAACATACACAGTAGCACTATTCAAATGACGGTACCCGATCTCATTTCCAAAATTTGAACCAAAATGGATGTGCCTAACCCATCCAAACATAACATGAAAAAACTATACTTTGAACAAAATTCTCATAATAACTCTAAAAAATTACTAATCATATAAAAAATGACATACCCAATGTGGTTTCTGGTCCACCACATCCAATTACACATGGAAACACCGATAATATCTCCTCTGACAAACCCATATCAAGGATACTTAGCCCCTACCAATATTTTATTTTAAAAATACCCATTAACATTGAGTATATCCCCTAAGAAATCTCATGATCATTCAATTATACACACCTATACTATTACCCAAAACTTGATGCAATCTCCTAGTTGAATCATCATTCAACCAAAACCTTTATCATGAATTATCGTGAGCCTGGTTCTTTTCTAACCAATCCGTGTTTGGTTCATAACACAAAAACCCTGATCCTGAAGCCAACACTTGGACTCCATCTGAAATCACATCCCAATTTACATTCATTGTTCTCTAAAGAATCTAGATTAAGAGTGATCTATTTTCTTACTAGCACTAAAATTCCATAAGGACCACCTAATGTTCAGTTTCATGTATCCATGACCCCTTTATGGTGTGGGCCATATCACCATGATCGATGTCATTAACTCACCATAAGGGTGTAATTTTCATCATGTTCCTGGATTAAATTCATTTTTCATCATTTCCCACATCCCATCCATCATTGAACAGCTTGGCTGGACATGAAAAAACATGCTCATACTCAAGCACTAACAAGAAACACCAAATTAATAACAGTTCTGAACCCATGAAAATTTCATCCATGGGAACCACTAGAATTAAATTCTTAAAGGTTCGCTCCCTTGAATATTGAATGATTCACTCACTGCCATATGGATTACCTTATACTTATGCACAAGAACCACCTCAATGGGTTCCATCACAGTAGATGTGTTTCTCTTCCAAAGGCAGAGGTATTGTCCTATCAATATTTATCTAGGATTCATCCAGATCATCCATTTAACTACTCTTGATCCATACTTAGTGTCTCCTCTACTACATAGGGACATTTTTCACTACAATTAAACCTTAGTTACCATATACCACTAGCATCGCATCAAATTTCATCATCCCTTATCTCACACATGGCTGCTCACCAGTTCTAAACTTAACAAATGATACATGTGAATAGTGTGCATAGCCTTAATCTCTTCTAAAGGAAATTTTTGTACATTTATATACCACCCATTCATAAACCCAATATTATTGATCCATAACACTCGCATCCAAGAATGATTATAATCCCCCAAAAATGTTGACTATGCTCCATGACATGTAGTTCATCGAGCCAGTCACACACTAAGTCAGCCTCAGGGATTATTCTAATTCACGAACGTCCGTCTTCACTCTCACCACACTACTAAAGCATTTTAAAATCCATTAGGTTTAGGAACTTTATTGGTCCTTCCATCATTACCAAAATAAAATTAACTATAACTTATTCTAAAATCATAGGTCTCTTTTCATGACTTTCCACAATCCATTCTCAAGGGTATTCTCACATGTTGGTCACCCATATGATCGATCCATAAAAAATCACATGAGCCTACCCCACCTGCACAACCATCATCAAAGTGTCTTTATTCCCAAATATATCTAGTCACACCTTAAACGAACCACTAATATCCTGAATCAATTAATCACACTTCCACCTCTATAGAAATCACCACCCCATTATAACCTCTCTCACAAGTCTACCTCAAACATAAAAGTCCCAAAATCTCTAATGTTCAATTAAAACCCAAATGTCTTTAGTTTTTTCACCTATCCCAAAAGTCACATCTTATATACATATTGAACTATTACATTCCATGAATTCTCCCATCAGAACTAGAATCTAACATAAAACATTCCAAATACTCACTCAAGCACCTCACATATAAACTGGAATAACATGTTAAACATCATCCTACTAGGAACATTTTCTAAACATTCATCCACCTATGAGACTTCTCCCACAAGTATCACCACTATAAAAACAAAGGACATCTCCTTGGGCAATTTGTACATAGGGAAATCACAAAATATGGATTAGTTGATTATAATTTCATTCCAAACTATACGAGAAAACACTTTATAGGTTGTTATTGTAACTTAAAATACAAAACCTTGGGAACTCATCCTCTATGAGAATATGCACATCATAATTATCACTATAGGATCTAGTCACATAAAATTAGCACACCCATTCAATCAACATCTCCCTTTGATGATCTATATCCATTGAACCACTATTACATGGTTCAGTTAGGTAGATTTTCATTCTAGTCTATGTGGTAAAATACCATATAGGTTATTACTATATCTCTAAGTAACTGATCTAAAGAAATAGAAATTTATTAGGGGTTTCACACTACGAAATATTGTGCCTCTTAAAACTATTAGGGTCACTTCATTTCCCATAAACCAAGGGATTATGTCATCATCATTGAAAACAGTCTCATAATAAATCCACACAACCTTTCATCAGAATAAAAATGTATAAATGTCGGTATAACTAATTATAATTCCACTAAGTAATTATATAGGAAAAGTCTATATGATTAGTTTCTAACATTTAAATAGATGATCCTCAATCACTAGTGATAAAAATTCAAGCAATGGGCCCCTACGTGTTATTTGAATCCTTATGTACTGAGAATAATACATGAAAATGCCTCTTTCCTCCATGATCCAAGAAAAAAATTAAATATAAATCATAATTTCATCACACATATACAAGACCCACTCAAGGTAGAAATCATATATAATTGTAACATCAAATAATAAGAATAATAATCCAGATACCCAAGTAACCTATAATTTTTACCTAAACAAGTGTTCATAATACATTATCCTGATATCCATCATAGAATATGACACATTCCAATATATCTTGGATACGAAATCCAAAATTGTAAGAAAAATAAAAACAACCTATGATGCCACATTGTAATGTCCCAATACCTTGGACCACTAATCGGTGCCCATACTAGTAGTCACTGGTGTACCTCAGGTGAAACTCCTCGTATACTAGAGGTTATCGAATAGAAGTAGGGATCTAAGGTGGTAATCTAAGGAGACAATACCCCTATATTAGAGTGTACAATAATGATAAAATAAAAAACATCATGCATAGTCCATAACCACCATTTTATATGGGTAAATTAAAAATTGTACATGAAATGACAAAATTAAATGTTACCTAGATACTCAAATAGTCATGATCACATACAACAAATGATTTCCCACTGAGAAAACCATATATAAAGAATAAAATTAAAATAAATAAAATAAAAAATATGCTATGTAACTTCACTGATCCATACAACATCCTAGTATCCAAATCCCATCTCAGCCACTCCACTATGATCCTACAATCTTGTGCCTCTTCCTAACCTAAACCTATAATAAGTGAGGGATTATTGGGTACCTAAGTGTAGTGGAATCCCAAGAAGGGTGTTAGTACATAAATTAGTATGGAACCACAAACTTACTCCCGTACCATTCCAAAAATGAAGTTTTATGTTTATGTTATATGCTTCGAATCAATAATTAATCTAGGTAAATAAATAATCAAATCAAACCTCAATAAATGATCCAACCCAATTCCATAATTTATATGAGCACTTCACATGGACCATGGAAACCCATAGAGAATATACCAATTGGTTTCAATACTTAGTTTTTTTACCCTAATCAACCTTAACTAATTTAACGAGTTCCGGGGTGTCTTTGATCATGTCGTGATGACTATACCACCCAATAATAGACTTGGTTATCCCTGATATACAATTTAATATCATGAACCTCCACTATAATAGTTTTCTCTAACCAGGAATTTCTTGTAAGTATCACATACCTAATTAATTCTCTTATAATGTTCTATCCTAGTGTAATAGATCAACCCCTGGCTCCAAATACATGGAATCTACACTTTAGTGTCACGGAGTTCCCCTAAGATAGTTTTCTCATCCAATTTCATATCCCATAAATATCAAAAAAACTCCCCTATATGACTTTTCTCAACCAGGTATATCATATCAAGACACATTTCCTATGTAATTTTCCTTACATAAATATAAGACCACCCTAGGGGAATTTTTCATTTCATACAAGACCACCTCAAGGGTGTATACCATATCACATCACATATGAAACAAAAGATAGGTATGGAAGAATGCTTAAACCTAATCAACACTATCTAAATACAAACATTCCAAACCAGAGTGTAATAACTCAAGGAGAACCCAAAGGGGTCCATTTGGTCAACACATAGGTGGAGGCACCCTACAGGGGTTCCCTGATCTCACAAAAGTTACTTGAGGCATAAACCATCTCACAAGGTATGTCTCACCCATAAATAGTGTCATATATAGAACATGTCCTCATAGGATACTTGGAACACACCATATCAACAAAGGTAAGAAGATATAGCCCAAATTCTACCTAAAATATCAAGGTTATTCTAGGTCCCTCCTATCACCCAACACTAGTCCATATTACCCAGGGTCCATCCACCAAGGATAAATGTAAGTCAAGGGTCCTCACATGGCCTACTAGGGTTATTCCACTCAAATCGTCACACACTCATTCTTTTAGGTTTCTAATGGTTCATGTCAAGGGACACACAGTGTTTTCTAATTCAATTAATTTAATTAACACTCTTCATAGGTTCCAATTGATAGGAGATATAATTAATCCATGCCCAAGACATCGATGACCATGGTGTCAAGATTTTTCACTAGGTTTGTAGTGTCCTGGGCACCTTGTTCCCTCAATTTAGAGGTTCTCATGAATGTTTAATAATTTAATTTAAATTTAACTATTAAAATAAAATTAGAAAATTCCATTGTATTAATGGGTCTACCACCTTAGTGGTGGTAATTCACATAAACATACATGTAATTATCATTTATAAATCCATAGATCGAGTATCAGGACTACCTACCTCATAAATAATTCCATTTATTCTATTAATGTAACTTGACAACTCTCACCCGAGCCCATCCAAGCCCTAGAGCACCCTTTGAGCACCCATTTGATGCCACCATGAAAATTAATTAAATACAATATAGCTATAATTAATTACTTAATTCTATTTTTAAATTATAATAATTTAATCAATTTAATTAAACATGGACTAAAGCCTAAATACTCATTGAACGCTCCCATCGATCCTTGCCAAGATCTTTTAGGCTATTTCCCACCCTCATGAGGACCTCACTCACATCACATTATATTTAATTTAATAAATTATTATAATTTAGAATATATTAAAAAAATTATAATTAATTAAAAAATTAATTCACTAATTCATATTCATCTAATTACTAATTGATCAATACCGCTACACTAGAAATAAAAGAAAGGACATGAGAACGAACTGCAACATGCCCCCAATATTATTCTAGGAAAATCCCTAAGACAAGAAATAAAATACATAATTATGTTAATTTAAATTCAATATAAAACCTTAAATAAATTTTAGGTGTAATGTACCTTCACCAAAAAAATGATAGTACATGGGTGGCCTCTTAGTACATCCTCTTTCTATGAATCACAAAATCCCAAACTCAAATAGACTATTCTACTATACTCTAATGTAATCAGAATAGAACTATAATAGGTAAATATAAAGTAAGAATAATACAAGAGAAATAATGATAGAGGAATAAGGATGTATATTCTCACACCAAATGTCATCTAATCTCACCAAGAACGCCCCAAAATAATAGGGGATAAAGGGAGGTAAGTGTGTTCAGACCACCTAGATGTGCACCCAAATGATAGAAAGAGGGAGAGGAAACACCCTAAAAAAATGTGGAAAATTTTATTCCCCATTTTTATATGATGCCAGTTATTTGGTGGTGACAACATCTGAGGGGATTACTCTTTGTAACCATCAGTTGGCTAGCGGTGTGCTATAGGCTAAGCTAAAGCAGTCAACCCAGCCTCTCCTAAGTCTCTCTAGAGTCCCCATAACACCACTATAAATCATTAATCATCTAAAAAACAACATTTTACATGTATAAAGCCATAGAATAAGATTCTAAATCTTTTTTTAAAATCCAAACCATCCACCAAACTCAAAATTTTAAAAATTCACTTGGGTTAATGAACCATATGTACATATGTTTACTATAGTGTTGTAAGATGTTGATTAATTTATATCAGGGTCACACATATCATGGATGATGTTAATTATATTTGGTTCCCTATGAATTTATAGATCCATTGTTTTTTTATTCATAGTATCTAGAGTGTAGTGATGATGTGATTGTTTATCTTTCTTATCTAAGAGTTTTTCCTTGGCAGTTGTTTATGCTCCCTTTCAGTGTCACTCTATTGGCCTAAATGGTTTTCTTGGATTCAATGTCCTATTGGTATTCTCCTATAGTTTAATTTAATGTGATAAACTCATTTAGATATCATAGAGACATTTAATTCCTAGTAAATGTGCTTACATTATCATCATCTCTTGTTGAATCCCCACAGATTCTAGTACTTATTTTATCCTTTATATAAACTTTTTTCTTATTTCTCTACACTAATTTTTTTTCTGTATTATCCAGGTATGTTGAATGATATTGATTTTCTATTCCCTCATCCAGTCTTCATGATGATTTCATGTTGGCATTTTCTATTTGGTGGATGTGCTTCCTTGGAATAGGGTTTCATTAGGGCCTCTTTGTTTGGGCTTTGGGCAAGCCTCTTTTAGGTCATCCTTTTTATTGGGTCTTTCTAGTTTTTATTTTATTACTGGTTTTATATTATTTTTATTTTTCATGTTTATAATGAGGATCTCTGACACAGAAACATGTGGTTTTGACCCATGACATTCTTTATGTTTGATATTTTGGTTCATCCTAGTACTGATTTTGTGTTTTAGGGTTCCATAAGTATGGGCCATGTGTTTTTAATGGGATTTATAATTACCTTAATGCGTCCTTTACTAAAATAAAAAATATATTTTTAGAAAAAAATAAGGGTAATTATTATCATAATTATGATTTTATACCCTTGGTTCTAGTCACCACCCCATGGCCTTTTAGAGAAGGGCTTTAACGAACACTCTTGATCTTGTTACTAGATCCGGAGGAGTACTAATAGGGTTAGGATGTGATAAAATTATATCAAAGTTAGTTTTATAGGATAGATAAAAGAGTAATGACTTTTCATAATTCTAAGGCTTGGTTGGATTGTTCTATTACTTGAACCTAGTTTATAAAGTAGACTAGGTAAACTAGATGAAGACACATATGGCCCTTAAGATTATAATTATAGACTTTTTTACTTATGTATTTTTATAGGAGTGATAATGTATTATCATAACAGAATTTATACAAATTTTTATTCATGCATCGTATATGATTCTAATTCTTTCATGTTTGTGTTTTCACATACTCGCATTCCAAAATTGGGAAATGTCTAAATAAGAGTTAGTGATTCTTAGGGTGTTGTGTTTCAAAATTGAGAGGATGAGAGGTCAACTCATTCCATTAAGAACATTATTGTCTAATATAGTACTCTCTCATAGATTAAATACATGTTCGTGAAATCCTTCCTGATAACAATACAAGTCACCCTTATTGTGAATGTGTCATTTTAAAGTAATGTATCCAGGATGAATTTTGTTCTCTTTAAGGACATGTATCTATGACTGGTGTTCCTTTAAGACTATATATCTAGGAACAGTGATGTTACTTTTAAGTTCATGAATACAAGACTAATGATATTCCTTTCAATTTCCTGTTTCTAGGTTCAATGTGTCTTTTATCTTAAGTTCATAGAACTAGGACCTATTTTAAGAAGTTTAAATACCTGTGGAATAGACTTCTAGGTAAAAGGTACTAAGTAATGTTTTGGTGTACAACTTATACATGATTGAATATTTATTTTTTAATCTTCCAAATGCGCCAGATGAATGTAGGTTAGAGATTACATTAAGTTAGTATCTAATTTATATCCATGGTGTGTTCATTAGACTATGGAGGATTAATGGATTCTTAAGAGCTATTAAGACTAGTTTAGAGTATACAGGTTGAGTATCTTGATCTATGAGATATTCCACTTTTTATCTTGTAGGATGGATCCTCATTATAAAGGGGATACATGATTGATCATACCCAAAACACCTTATCAATTAAGGAGAGAAACTTATATATAAACCATTATCAATGAAATACATGATTTAGGAGGAGAACATGGGTGTGTATGACCCATTCATGTATGTAAGGAGGCTATAGAGTTGTCCTTGCTAGGAAAATTCCATTGAGGATTTTTCTTGGTCAAATTAGTGAAAAAAAAAGATATTTTTGGAAACTAATTTAGCCCATGTAATTTACCCGGGTGAGTGGATCACCTATATATATCTTACATGGGGTGGGTGCAGTCCTAATAGAGGGGAAGACTTGGGATCCATGATTGATAGTCCACATAATATGGGTTCAACCTTAGATGGGATTATAGAGTAAATGAGCACCCATGTATAGTCATGGATAGCTAGAAATAAATTCAATTATGAAGAAATGAATTCCATATGTGGAGGACCCTAGTAGATGAGTGAGAACCTAGAATGTAAACCTTGGTTAATGGGCCCCCAAATATATCCCTTGAGAGTTAGGAACAAATATACTTATGTAACAACCCCAACTCTAGTAACCCATAACTGATGTCTATTTTATTACATTGGAATATGATACAAGGACTCTCATACCAAAGGATAGATCAGTTTAATAGTCATTAATAACAAGATACGTACTTGATTCACATTTTACATTAGAAAGAAATAATATAAAAAATAAAAAATAAAAAATAAAATGTTCAGAATCTTGAAAACTCATTTAAAGAGTTATTTTTCACGTCCAATGGAAAGAAAACAAAATAAGGGTGAGAATAAATTCTAAGGGTTAAGTATAATGGAATATATTAGGATTAAATAATTAATAATCAATATGGTGAGATAAATAACTAAAAACGCATTCCATTTAATCAATAACTTGAGAAAAAAATACATGCATGGATGATATCAAATGAAATAATCTCATGGATAATAATAACTAAATAATAAATGAAGTAAAAAAATAATGTAGAACTTCATGATATCAAACAACATGATATCTTTATTTCCAAGTCCTTGTACCAAGACAATTTAAACTATGGGTAGATATATACCAAAAACCCTTTTAATGAGGCTAGCCAATTAGTTTGTATCATGAGGCTTGTCAATGCATCTAGGGGATATATAATTTTAGGACATACCCGTCACTACATGTATAATTCATTTATCATATATTGAATGATAAATTTAATTCATAAACAATATACCTTATTAAAAAAATTGTATTGAGTAATGAATATGTAATATTAATATTTTCTGAGTCAATCAAATAACTTTTAAAGTTAAACATCGTATGTAAAAATGGTATACATTTAAGGAAATAATCATATTCATGATATAAATAACATTAAAATTTATGAGAAATGTAATTTTTAATGAAAAAATATCATAAGTGAATGTGTCAATAAAAATTTAATGACCAAAAAATTAATAACAGATAAAAGAAGACTATCAATTCATCAAAAATATATGTTTTGTAATAAAATAATGTCATTTGTAGAGATAAAAAAATAGAAGTTAAATAATAAAATAACCTTCCATTAAATATTTTTCCTTTTAAAACCATTGAAAACTTGTAGAATAATCTAAGAACATAAAAAAGTTATAGCATCAGGGAAATCCGTTAACACTGTATGCATTAGAAAACGTTCATGTTAACTTTTTATAAAGAAATCCAAAAACATAACTTTAAGATAACATTAGAAATATTACTTTTAAACCTTTTAAAAATTCATGGATAAATTAAAATTTCCTTAATAAATAATTTGAGTAATAAAAATTACTTTTAAAAACTTGATAAATATGGACATGAAAGAAAAATATTCTTGTGAAAAAGAGAAATAATATCATATTTTCTTCAAAATATTTCTTTTCTTAATTAAAGTGATATAGATATGAATATTCAATAAAAAATATGGAAACTACTTAAAAATATATAGGATAATAAAATAGAAATATTTAATAAAGGATAGAGTATAATATTCCACCAATGAAAAATATATGAAATCCTACAAAAATGAGATTCTAAGGTGAATTCTTGCCTATTTGATAAATTTTAAATTATAACCCCTAGAAAGTGTAAATCATAATTTAAAATTTAATCATCATTAATAAATATATATTCATGTTAAATACATCAAAGTTTCAATATATACATCACTAAAAAATAAATAGGTCTATAATACCAAGTATTTCTCTATCGAGTGGAAATAGAGACGGATTCCCTTACCTCACATTTCCCCTAAGTTAAACATTCTTTAACCTCCTCTTCTTCGGTAGACTTCTATTTTATCTCATCCTAAGAGACTTAGGGTTGGTATTTTCTGAGGACCAACACCTCAAGAACTTGTATGAGGATGTTGAGAAGAGAAATGTAAAGGGTTTCGTCAAGATAGGTTCTTCAATGCGGTGAAAATAAAAGAGTGAAGGGGTGTCCTTTTATAAGTGAGGGGAGGGACATTCTTGGAATTTATAAAAGTATTAAATTAATATAAATTATTTTTCATGTCTAAATGGATCCAAATTTATATAATATAAATATAAGATGATTATGAGTTTAAATCCTCTAATACAAAAAAATATGGATAGCCAACGAGCTCGTACCCGAGTGGTAAGGGATCCTGCTTGGCATCCAAGAGACCCAGGTTCAAAACCGGGTGGAGGTGAATTTCGGGCTACTATAGAAGTACTGTCGCTGTCACTATAGCAGTTACTGTTATTTACTATAGCAGTCGGAACTATTCACCCGATTTGGGCCTTCGGGGCACTGGTTTGGGCCTACGGGTCTCCAGGGCCTTCGGGTCATCAAAGGCCTTCGAGCCACAGGGCCTTTAGGTCACGTAGACCATGGAGTAGCCCAGTTCACACCGAATAGGCTCGATAAGAGGATAAGAGCAACAGGAGTAGTAGCCACCAGATGCAGAGCAAATCGGATTGGAAGAATGAGAGGGTATGGCAGCCGCCATCGGGACCAGGCACCGTGTAGCTTTTTACGGGGCAATTCTAGTCGATTAGCAATGCAAGGTGGGAGCTAGATGATCAATGATGCAGAAAGCTGAGGAGGGGCAGTTCAAGTGGGCTGGGCCTATGGGTCATGTATTGGGCATGGTATGCCTCTGGGCCTTCGGGTCATGTATTGTGGGTTTGTCGGGCCTTGTGCCTTAGGCCTACGGGTCATGTACAGGTTCCCCTTCAACCCTTAAAAGGGGGATTATCCATAATAAAATAAAAAATAAGGCCTTCGGGCCATTCGGGCAACAAAATTTAGATAGTTTTTATTTTTATTTTCACCCTTATTTTTTATTTTTAACCCCCTTAACCCTTTTAACAATTACCGAAATGTAAAAGTTTCTTACTATTTAAGGGTCAAGAATTCTACCATAAAAAAAATTCACCAATAAATGGAACATGATTGATATATTTAACCACATCTAATTCACTTAGATGATGATATTTTTTTATGAATTTTAAATCATTTAATAAATTATTACTTGTTATAAAATATCATTAACATCATTTTTGGAATTATTCATTTAATTTGACTTTAAAAACAATATAAAAATAAATTATTTTGAATATAATACATTAAAACAACACTAATATGTTATTTTTATCTATAAAATTCATGGTAACAAATAGTTCATCCAAATTTTATTAATTTTAATATTTTTAAAATTAGTTATTTTATTTAACTATTAATTGAATAAATACAGTGTTAGGGTTGTTTAAGAATTTAAACTAATTATTAGATCAATGAAAATTAAAAATAAATTACCTTGATTGAAAAAAATAAATTATGTTCAAAATAAACTTTTATATTTATTTATAACATATTCTTATCCTTATGTGAACATATAAAATAAATTAAAATCATAAGGGGGTATTTTCAAATTTTATTTATTCAAAATAATATAAATGCCATTACCAAGGTCAAATAGATACAAAATTCCATATATTTAAATTTGGGATGTTTATTTAAAAATTAATACCATATAATGAAATAAAGTTAAGTGTTAGGTTGTTTTTTAATGGATTATCACATTGTTTTTAACCTTAATTATCTGATTTATCCATTACAGGTGTGATAAATTTTACATTAGTTACTAATCAAAATTACTAAAAATAAATAGAACTTGTTTACCAAGTTTGAATCTCATGATTCCATAAATGGTATCCATTTTTTAAGAATAATTTTATAGAAGTGGTATAAATTAATTTTAATATAAATTCATAAAGCACAATGAAAAACAATTATTTAGAAAAAATGTGTTTTTAAGCATAAAAATTAATTAATTTCAAAATCATGAAAATTTTAAATTCAAATATTATTATTCTAAATAAAATGAACCACATTTTACAATTATACCATATAAAAATAAAATGTGGATTTTTAATTGCTTTATATATTGAAAATAAAATATAGTATTTGAAAAATTGGTATATTTCACTATTCATTGAAAAATTAATCATTTCAAAAAAAATCCCAAAATTTTACCCTAGGTTAGTATTGATATTATAATTTAAAAAATGATATTAATTCAATAAAATTAAGTTTATAAAATTTATGAGTTTAGGTTTTAATCACATTCATGTATAAATCTGTGTGTGTTATTTTATTGTTTCTTTTAAATGAAAAGCTTAATATAATTGAATCTTGGGTGTTATAACCAAGGGATAACATGGGCCAAAAGAGGACGTGTTCTAGTGATTTTGGAGATTTCTTGGGATGTTATGAACCAACTTGGTCCAACCCCAAACTCGTCACCCGATCTAGCCTGCAACAAGGCATTAGAGGCATTCCCAATCCTCTCAGGCTGGAAACTCTTGTCGAGCATTAGAATAAAATAATTGGGAATTATTTAGAATATAAACAAATGAAAATAAATAAATAAAATTTGAAAAATAAAAATCAACACAAGAATAAAACAAACCATATATACCTCCATGAGACCCTATGGGTCACCACCAACTGCTAAACCAACATCTCACCATGGCGACCAAGACTGAGATAGAAGAAACTTCAGAAGATAAAAACAAAGATAAAATTATACGTGTGACTATTAAAAATCAGTAGGAATGACCAAAAAAACTATTCCATATGCCTTACCTTTAATGAGAAATCCAAATCATACTAGTTTGAAAAAAAATATGTATATAAATTAAGGCTTTACATTCTATTCAAAACAAGTATCAAGCTTCCATTATTTTAGTAAACGAATTTTTCATTACATTTTTAAAATGGTTTTCAAAAAATGATAAAATAGGTCCCTATTTAAGAAAACAAAGCAGTGATTACACTTTATAAATAAATTAGAAAATAGAGGAAAATGGCTTACATGAATACAAGTGTCATGGGATCTAGGGTGATAGTAAAGATAGTATAGGACAAAGCTATCAATACAATCTCACAATAAATATATAATAGTACTGGTTATCCACAATCACTACCGAAACACCCGGAGACACCCTCACTAGCTTGACTGAGAGGCACATCTTATAGGAAGGCATACTATCTACTCAGGGCCACCAACTAGTGCATAATCTCAACTAGTGCAGCAAGTGTACCTAAGGATCCCACCTAACTACCCAAGGCTTCCCATGAAATTATAATGGCGGTGAGTTTTATCAAACTATCATATACATACATATCACACACTTTACACATGATATCATCTACCCTCTCACCTCTAAACTCCCACCTTAAGTGAAACCCCTTATTGAGTCACACAAGCCAAGAAAAATCCTCTTTGCTAGGAAAGCATCAAAAACCACATACATAACACATAAATCACTTTTTTAATTCAAGGGTAATTCGTTAAGAGGGGTTTTCCATTTCTATAAAAAAAAATACAAGTTCCAACCAAGCCTCAACACTTAACAAAACACCTTAAAGTACTAAACAGACCTTTGAGTCATTTTTTTTATAAAACTATAAATCCAAGGTACCAAACAGAACAATATTTAAGAAAATCATTTTGAAATACCTTTTGAAAAATGAATTAAACATTTTAAACTGTATTACTTTTCAAACAATACTAAAAGAATTCTTAAATAGATGAATTCCACATTAAAATCTTAGAGAAACGTGTAAAATAAATAAAAACACCACTTATAAGTGCCCAAACCAGTTTTCATAGAATATATATACTACTTAATATTAATTCATACTTTTAAAATAGTAAATAAATTAAGAAATTAATATTAAAGGATCAGGAATTAGGAAACTACCTCAAAAGGAAAACAACCAAGCCGAAACACCTTGTCTCTCGACGCCCTCATCGGAAATCACTCAAAACAATCCTTTCCTCTTACATGCATATGAAAATTCACATATATATATTTAAGGACACCTATCCTATTTGTACACATTTTTATAGCCAAATATGTATAAGGGTATCCCTACATATATGCTTACACTTTCATATACCCCTTTGCCTTACATGCGTGTGCATTTTTCAAATATATACATAAGCACACCTAGCCCCAATATATATATTTATACCACCATGAGTGAATATATATATATATATGGGGGAACTTATGTATATATATGACTACCTATTCATATTGATGTAAGTATATTTTGACCACGGAAACCTAAAACCACTACAACAAGCTCCAACACAATCTATAAAAAAACTGGACTCACAAAAACCACAAAACCCCCAAATTAAAATTGAATCAAAGGTAAAAATTCAGAAAAATCCATACACAAAACTCATCTCATACCCTTTACCTTTGATGGTTGTGGAAATAATCTACCTCAACAAAATCAACAAACCCTAAACATCAAGAAGCAATAAGGTAAAAACCAAAAAATGGGTTAGGGTTCAACCTAGGTGTATGCATTGCACCAAATAAGAGGAATCCCACAAAATATAGGGTGTAAAAGGGATAATAGTAGAATAGAGACTCTCCAGAGAAGATTACATCATGAATCAGAAGAAGAAATGATGACCATAGATAGTAATAGGGAGGAGGTCAGGCATGTGAAAGATCCCCCTGGGGGATGGGTTGCATCGAGAAAGGGGGGACAAAGGGGGAGACCCATTTGGGGTTTATAATACCTAATAATAATAATGATATTATTATTATTATTATTAAAACGATTTATTTTTATTTTATTTTTTTATCTCATTTTATTTTTTTTTTCTTTTTCTTTTTATTTTTTTACTTTGGGAAGACTGTATAGTTTGGCTACACAGTCTTCCAAACCATGCGCAAAACATGCGCACTCTACTGGAGAGAAGGGACCTTTGCATGGGATGGATGCACAGTTTGAGAAACCCTACACCAACCGTGAAAGTCATCTCTTTAATTTGACAAATCAATTTTGCATTCTTATCACATGATTTCCTTTAACCATGTGAAAGTCATGATCCTTTAAGATAATGTTTCACGGTCACTGTTAAGCCTCACACAATTTGAGCCAAACTATGATCAAACCGTTCACAGGGAAAAAACCACCCAAAGACTCTGAAACTCAAACATTTTCATCGGGAACTCAACCCGAACCTCAATCAAAATATATAAAATCAAGAAAAAAAATAAAGAGAAACCATGATCAGGGTGTGAAAATTCTCTACACCACAAAATAATTCTACCCCTATAAAGTCACCAATCTAAATTAGGAACTCAACATGAGTTTGAAACTAAATAGAGTCAAATGAAACCATGAACCTTGGTGTGACCTTTAAACTCTACATGTCACACCCAACCATCTCAATAGAAAAGCACATTGAGGAGATCTATAGGGATAGAAAAGTAAAGGGGGTTCTCCCCACCATAATAACCCAACCCACTCAATGGAACCGACATAGAAACTCCAACACAAAGAAACCTGTGAACTCCAAACCAGAACCAAAAACCCACAATACAAGGTAAAACCCATGGAAAGAACTCAAACCAAACAACAAGTTGAACCACAATTTATCATTTATACAATACTTGAGAACATCCAAAAGAGAAAAACTATAACTAAAACTAATCCAAAAAGAGAACCCCATTCATGGGTTTGCATCCATAAGGGACAACCGTAAAACATACAAGAAAATGAGACCACCATTCCTTCTCAAAACCAATGAGGAACTTTTGAAAACTAATAAAACTATAAAAGAGGAACTTAAACTATTCCCATTATGTCACAAGAGAAAAAATCTTGACCAATGTCCTCTACATACCTGTGATTTCTAACATCACGCAAGTTTTACTTTAGGGCATATAGATAGATTTTTGATATCTTGAAGCATCCACTACCTCTCAGCTAGGTGATGGCATCCTCTATCCAAGACTTCCTCTTATGATGATGTAACTTTGAGAAATTTTATAGGTGACCCAAATAGACACACTAATGGAAAGACTTCAGAAGATGATGACAAGTCAGATTAGAGTTCCCAAAATGACCACACTGGGAGAAAACTAGTTAGTGTTGCGATGAAGGAAAGATAGTAACTAATAAGGTGACTTTCCCAAAACTAGTTCCTCCAATTCACACTCCCCACCGGATGGGGAACCTACATGAGAGCCAAAATAAATTCGACCATCAACTGTCATTGGATTCCTTATGATACTATCTCGGATGAAAGAATTTGATCCTTGAACCCTGGATGGAGACCCCACATAAAAAATAGGAACTTATAACTAACCTCTAGATACTATCATTGGACAAAGGAAAACAGCTCTTTGAAATGGTCAACCTTCCCCTTCACCATCAGCTGACCTTATTGAGCGTCCACATGATCTATAAATTTAATCTCCTTAACTTCCTCAAGAATAAACCACTGGATGAAATTGGTCTGGAAGATCACCCAAGACATCCCAACACACAATGAGAATGGAACAACCACATTACACTAATCCAATCTTGGACCCTCAAACAAACATAAAATAGCTTGAACCATCACCGCTTCAGGAGTTCCCAAAGACCTGAAAATTCGTTTTTCTTACTCAAGGCACTCCATTTCCTCTAACAAACCTTTATCACCATGGAAAATTACAAACCTCTAAAAATAACTCAATTATTCCCCTCCATTAAGAGTCTGGATAGATAAAAAAACTAAACAAAACTCACTGGAAACCTTGGGGGTCATTTTGTACAGAATACTCTAAACAACACAAAATCACAATCCAAACTAACATAAAACCCACTAAATCCAAATAAAAACTAAATAAAATGAATATGCTAATAAAAAGATCAGGCTCAAAGACCAAATATCACAAAAAAACTGAAATACTTTTTCAAAAACCACCATTTTCTTTTTAAATTAAACACAATTTTACACGAGGCCACTTTTAAAAATTATAAACCCCCTTTCATATCCAATTTAAATACCAAATCCCACTTTGAAATTCCATTTTTCCCATTTTAAGTTCCCTTTTTCCAAAGTCACTCTGGTTCATCCACTTTAAAACTAAATACACACCTTACACTTTCCCTTCTAAAACCACATATTCTATATTAAAAGGAAATTGTTTCCAAAAATCATTTTCATTTTCAAAACCATTTTACTACTCAAAACACCATTTTTCTTTGAAAACATACCCATTACAACCAAAACCAAACCAAAAACACCACTCAATTTGAATCACCTAGATGAGGAACTAATGTCCACGCCTAACATAGATATATGGTTTAGTAGACCATGCCCCAAGAAAGCACCAACCAATAGAAGTGTCTCGAACCATACACTCAGGCTCCACATGTGTTGCTACTCCAAGTAATACCATCATGAAACATTTTATCACTCCCTTGTCCATCCCCCATCCACACAAACCAAAACCGAAGACTCAAATCCCAAACTACCCCTAGAAACTTGAGGATCAAAATAATAAAAATTTCAGGACACTCTTCTCATACCTACCTCAAAAGTCCTGACAGTCCCATCTACAATCTACTTGACACCCCAAATAACAAGTTCCTGCTCTGATACCATTTTATCACAATCCAACCTAGGTTGACCCCAAACCAGTCACCCCAGTTGGCTCGCAATAAGGCTCAATAGGTTTTCTTGGTCCTCCTAGGCTGCTAACTAGTGTCAGGGATTATAATAAACCAATTGGGAATGATTTATTGCATAGAAAAATAAAAATAAATAAATATAAACTGAATAATAAAAATGAACACAAACAAAGGAAATAAACAAAACTGCACATACCTCTATGTGACCCTATGAGTCACCACTAACCACTAAACCAAATTCACACCACGGCAACTGAGACTGATCTAGAAGTAGCTTCAAAAGCTAAAAAAAGATAAAACTATAGGTGTGAGTATTAAAAATTAGTAGGAATGCCTGACCAAATTATTCCCTATTCCTTACCTTTAACGAAAAATCCAAATCATACTAGTTTGAAAATTATACATATATAAAGTAAGTATTTCCATTCACTTCAAAATAATTATCATGATTCCATTATTTTAGTATACCATTTTTTCATTAAATTTTTTAAATAGTTTTAAAAAAAATCTAAAATAGGTGTCTTGGTATGAAAATAAATCAATGATTTCACTTTATAAAAAAATAGAAAACAGAGGGAAATAGAATACATGAAAATAAGTATCATGAGATCTAGGGTATAGGTTGATATTTCCTAGTAAAAAGATATCAATAAAATCTCAAAATAAATCTCTAACAGTACTGGTTATCCACAATCACTACCAAAACACTCGATGACACACTCATTAGCTCAATCGATGGGTACATCCCATGGGCAATCAGACTATCTGATTAGGGCCACTAGCCAGTGTGTAATCTCAACCAGTTTAGTAAGTGTACCTAAGTATTATACCTAAATACCATGTATTACCATGAAATTTAAATGGAGGTGAGTTTTATCAAACTATCATATACATACATGTCACATTATTTACATAGAATCTCATCTAACCTCTCACCACCAAACTCTCACCTTAAGTGCAACCCATTTTTGAGTCACACAAGCCAAGTTAAAGACTCTTCACCAAGAACACATCACAAACCACATATGTATCACACACATCACATTTCTAATTTAGGGGGCATTACTAAAGAGGGATTTTCCATTTCTATAAAGAAAATCAAAGTTCCAACTAGGCCTCAACACTTAATAAAACATCTTAATGTACTAAATGATTCTTTGATTCAAGTTGTTTATAAAACCCTACAAAAAAGGTATCAAACGGTCCAATATTTAATAAACACATTTTTTAATATCATTTAGAACACCAATTAAACATTTTAAACTACACTACCTTTCAAACAAGATAAAAAACTTTCTTAAACAGAGGAAGTCCACATTTAATGCTTAGGAAAAACATGTAAAATAGATGAAAAAAAAATTTCTAAGTGCCAAAACCATTTTTCATAACATATAAATACTACTTAATATTACATCATACTTTTAAAATATTCAAGAAATTAAGGAATTGAAATTAAAGTCTCAAGAATTAGGAACGTACCTCAAAAGGGAGAAAACCAAGCCAAAACACCTCGGCTCTCGACGCCCTCATTGGAAACCACTTGCACCAACGCTTTCCCACTTATAAACATATGCACCTTCACATATATATAAGGATAACTAGATCCTATATACACATTTTCAAGGCCAATATATACAAGGGGATCCCTAAATATATTCTTATACTTGCATATAACCCTTTACCTTATGCACATATGCATTTTTTATATATATAAGTAAGCACACCTAGACTCAATATATACATACATACCACTATGAATGGATATATATATATATATATGGGGGAACTTACATATATATATATATATATATGCATGCCCATGTAAGTCTATTTTGACAGAGACAACCCAAAACCACTGCACGAGGTCCTACACACTCTAAAAAAATACGAAAAAATCAAAAACCATAAAACCCCCAAATTAAAATTTAAAAAAAAAGTAAAAATTGGAATAACCCTTACCCAAAACTGATGGCACACCCACTTCCTTCAATGGTTATGGAAAGAACCGGACTCAACGAGACCAATGAACCCTAAACATCAAGAAGCAATAAGGTAAAAACCAAAAATGGTTAGGGTTTAACCTAGGCATGTGAATCACACGAAAGAAAGGTAAAACCACAAAATAGAGGGAGGGAAGGGAGAGGATGAGAATATAGACTCTCTAGAGAATATTTCATCATGAATCAATGGAATAAATGATGACTAGAGGGGGAAATATGGAGGAGGGAGGACATGCGAGGGAGCCCCCTAAGAGCTGGGTCACATCAAGAAAGGGGGAGAAATGGGAAGACCCCTTTTGGGTTTAGAAAACCTAATAATTAAAAATAATATTATTATTATTATTATTATTAAAACATTTTATTTTTATTTTATTTTTTTTATCTAATTTTATTTTCTTTTTTTAACTCTGGAAATACTGTATAATTTTATGGCATGTTCTACCAGAGTATGTGACAACCGTGTGCACCCTACTAGAGAGAAGGGGCACTCACATGGTCTAGCCACACAATTTGAGAAACCATGCACCAACTACGCCAATAAATTTTTTCATTTGACAAGGATATTTCACATGTTTATTACATGTTTTCCTCTAACCATGTGCAAGTTTCAACCCACCAATATATGGGAACATGGTCAATGATGGGCCTTACTTAGTTTGATGTAAAACATGTTCAAACTCTTAACAAGGTCAAAAACCATCCAAAGAATCCGAAACTCAAAAACAAATAACTGGGAACTTGACCCAAACCTCAACAAAAAGATCCAACATTAATAAAAATGATAAAAATAAAGAGAAACCATGGTTAGGGTGTTATATGAAAAGGGTACATCACCATGATCATGAACATAACATGGGAGAAGTATTCTCTTTTGATTGTTATAACCATCAAACGATACAAGTACTCTTTATTTCTATTTATTTTCCATAGGTTTTCACCTAAAAATCCCCTAAAGGGAATCTTGGAAGTCCTGGGAACATATACATGATGATTTATCCCCTCAAATGCTATTTTGGTCTCCTCTATATTATAATTTGAGGCATATGGAATTTTTTATATACATTGGGAGATAAGAACTGATGTAAATATTGGAAACTATTTTAGGTGTCCACACTCATTTAACAAGGCATGAGGTAAAGGAACACATGGTATGAAATTTTGTTTCTTGATTAGGGAATAAGGCAGGGATTCCTAGGAATTCAACAAATGTCATGGAACATTTGAACAAGAAATGAGTTTTGTCCACCTTTGTACTTTTCATTCCTTTGAAAATTCTATGATGCTCCTGTAGAATTTATAGAATTTCTCTTTAATCAAATTTGAGCACAAAAAAATTCCCCACCATATAATTAGATCCAATTATGATAGATTCAATCAAATTATATAGAAGAAATATATTAGATATGAATTTTTATTTGAGTTGTTTTCTCAAGTTAAATAGTCATGAACATTCCCAAGTAGATATGGGGGTACACACTCAGATCAAGATGCGAGCATGAACCCTGTTATATTCTTGGAACCAATGTGATATGATTGGAATGTGTGATTATTTCCTAGAATTAATTGGTAAAAAACTCATCAAAGTGAACAAATAAATTGGTTGAATATTTTAGAATCCACTACCTCATTTCGATTAAGTAACAAGCCTTGTAATGGTAAATATTATTGTTTCTTCATTTCAAAACCGGGTGAAGGTAACATGGTGAAGGATTATAGGAATGATTAGATAGGATTAAGAACTTAGGTGTACATATTTTTGTGATTTACCTAATCATGATAAGTTATGAAAAATTTCAAACTCCCTAAAATTTTCAATCACTTATCTTTATTGCTTTCTCTATACTATTTTTCATGCATGTTTCTTATCTCCCTCTCATTCTGTAATTTTTTTTACTTTATCATATTTTTTCATAGGAACTATCCAAAACTATTAATAGGGTTCCTAACAAAGATAAAATATCCCATTGATACTATTGATTTGGGGAATGTTTTACAGTGTTGGCCATATATGTCTACCCTTTCACAAACCATAATGAGAATCATCGAAACTACTGGCTCTAAAACTTTATACCCTAATATAACCACCAAATTATTACTAATGGTGACATTCCACATACAGATCATATGCTTAAAAAGTTTTTGTTCTCCAGATATTCAAGTTTAGAGTGGGAAAAATATTATTTAAGGGAGAACATATCTAAGAAACTTTCACAGATCCAATATAAATTTTATAATATACAAAGGTTCCCTTTGAAAACTATAAACACTAATCAGAGCCTCATACACATTAATATACCTCTATCTACCATCATAAGGCTACTGATCTACTACAGGGGTTTAATTCCATCACCCTATATGTGGATTCAAGACAGTTTGGATGCGAGTGCACTAGGTTAGGTAGATATTCACTTAGATAGAACACCAACTCTAAGACCTAGAAATATATAAAGTTATTTAGATGTCATAGATATATGTTTAGAATAATGTTGATTTTATTTATGATTTTCATAGTCATAAGATTTTGAAAAATAACACCTTACATTAGGCCCATTATGAAGTAGAAATTAGTTTAATTGGTTTTCATAAGGTCTCTTGGTCACTGATACTTAGAGATATGTATGATTCATTCATCTTTCCCAAGTTTATCTAGGGATATGATGAGAAAACACCACCACTAGCACATGATTTGTTTAGGGAAGATGTGAAACCTATGAGGAAAGAACCTCACCTATGAATTGATATTAGTTTTAAAACATGGATGAACATGTTTTTTGTTAAACATGGTGAAGGAATAACTTCCCAGCATCTAATGGAGTTCCCTACCATATAGAAGAGGGGGATCCCAAGAATATATTTCTTTGAACTAGTGTGTGATAAATATGAATTATGGGGTTATAAGATAAACCCTTATATAAATCTTCGAGATTATCTCAATGGTTTCTTGGTCATGTGTCTCAGTGGATACATGATTCCAATATGTGATATATACAAATGAATAAGGATAAGAAAGTTTGTAATGGTAGCGAGATTGTTGGAATGGATTCCTATCAGTTTGGTTATTCCAATTTTAGTAATGATATACTGGCTTTGACAGCTTGCGTATGATGAGAAATTCGCATTTAATATATCTATGATATTCTAGGAGTTATGGTGTTTTGTAGTAGGGAATATCAAAATATTTTATTTTTACAACACACTTGTGATCAAAAGATAAAGATTTAATCCATACATTTAAGCTATTTATGAAATTTTGTAACTTTTAATGGACACACCAATGATAATAAATATTTTGGGGATAATTTAAGAGTCTGAATTCTTCTTGTATAGAGATGTTCAAACTAGAATGATCTTAGATGGTGACCATGGGTATATGAGAGAGGATCATATATAATGGGTTTAGGGATTATGTTCTATCAGTATATATTGATTATGATTTCATTTATAAGATATATACACTCCACTGATTCTCTCATTAGAATCTATTTTTTCAATGATAGGTCCTAGTGTTATTTATAGATACTAGAATGGAGTAGTACTTCAAGGTTGAAAGATATATATGGTCATTGTTAATATGGGAAAACACATATGAAATGATTACACCATCCACTCCATATACTGGTATTTAGGTATCCTATAATTATTTCCATTCTTATATCTCATCTTATCCTCACAAAATGTTATCAAATAATGTTTCCAAGGTCAATGGTTTAAAATCCACCAACAAGGGGAAGCCTGAAAATAGAATATCTTGAAAGGAGAATACCATAACTAACACATCAGTTCATATGGGTAGACAATGAACATAGTTCTATCTATATATAATAATGGAGTAACAAACATAACATGTGTAATTATTGATATTCTACTATAGTAGGTAAATGATACATCCCCAAACTGTTTCCCAATGAAAATCATATTATTCTACCATTAAAATATAAATAATCCATAGTTATATTTAAAAGTAAAATTTCTAACTTTTAGAATTCAAATTTTATAAAATATAAATTATTTTTAATTTTATAAGGTCAATATCATGTTAGGTTTAATTTTTTATATTTTTCTAAACAAGTTGATTTTTGGGTGAATAGTGAAATGATACATGTTTTATAAATACCATCTTGTTTAAGACATAATTATGTTATAATAATAACTTATAATATATTAAACCATTGTATTGAACAAATATGTATCTAAGGAGTAAAATCAATCATTTAAATCTATTATGTTGATTTTGAATACCCATGCTTGAATTTTTTAAACCTATGTTATATTTTATTCAAATAAAAAACAAATAAATTCCATGGTAATAAATTATATAAAATATTTTGGTGTAAATTTATTTTTATTCTTAAAATTTAACTTTTTTAAAAACTATTTTTTATTAGGTTTTGTGTACTTACATTAAAAGTAATTTTTACAACCTCTATAAATTGAATCTTTTAAAATGGATTTCATGTTGGGAATCATAATATTAAAATTTGGTAATAATTCATTTGATTTTTATTTATAAAAATAAGTTACTTAGGAAAAAAATTAGTCACCATGGTTATGGTTAAATGTGGTAAATGGTACAATTTATATATAAAGCTATAAATATCACATATTTTTTCTAAATTTTATTGTATGATTGAATGTATAACCTATATTATCCTATGTTTAAAACTTAGTCCATTTTGAGACACTTTTCTTTGAAAAGGATAATATATTATTTTAATGTTAAGGTAATTTATAAGGTTTCCACTCCCATAAATTAAAAGAGGGAACCTCATCTCCTCACTTATTCACACACTTTGATCAATTTATATTAACTAAGATTATAATGACTCAGATTTTCCATGTATTATTTTTGGATATTGTATAGATTATTTTCGAGCCTAGACACTGAGATAGCGTGTGATTCTGAGACCCGGTGTGCCCTAAATAAATGTTTGAAATATATTAAATATATTAAAAATAACACATGTGTAGTTTTCCAAAAAAAAGTTTAATAACTTTTAAAAAGGGTCCCATATCAGAAATCTTAAGGCACATTCAAGTTTAGAACATTGGTTTTACCCTAGGCATGACATAACCTTTGTCGGCATGGGGAGTTTGTGGAAAATTCATCATGGGAATAAAAATAAATAAAATTATTAAATAAAATTATTTTGTTTATCTGTTTATGTATAGAACTAAATTATGCTATAATAATTTTTTATGATGAAAATATAGGGTTAGTTTCATAACCCTGGATTCGTTGGAGAACCCTTGTATAGAGAATTGGATGATCTCTATTAGACAAACATCAACCGAATCGAAGATCTGTGTTTGGTGTGCAATGGGATTCAGAGATCTCTCCACTAACAATGATGTAGGATTTTTCTTCATTAGTGATAGATCCATCCTAAGGTAGGACATTATTTTGATTGGATTCTTTCCCCATTTTATATTCCTATGATGAATATGAATCAATCAACGAATCGATTGTTTCGCAGATCATGTGTATTGAAAGATGAGTTAGATCATTCGGGAATTAAGATAATTTCTTTGTGAATATTTTTTATCTATTCATTTTCCATTCTAATAGAAGAAAATCACATTCAATACAAACACTAACTAAGGTCCATTACTTAGGATTTTTCTTTTTTCTTTTCTCCCCCGATTCGTCATTCATCACATGCATTCTTCATTTTCCCGGTGGTTCAATAATATCGAGAAAATCAGTTGTTGTGCAACCACTTATTAGCACATCTATTTGATATATTAGATCCAAGATCAACAAAATGTGATGGTGTTGTGATGATAAAGGAATAAATGGATTAGACGATGTAGATACCTAGTTTTTGTGTTCTTTAGTGTGCAATGAAGAACATCATTTGAATGCATTTTCCAAATAAATCAAAGGGTGGTAGGTAGTCGATCGATGATGGAATGTCTCATCAGGACTTTATTCTCAATTTTCTGATGAGGTACACTTCCAGATTGAGGGTTGGAGGAGTGGCCGGAGACATGTGAAATGGATATGGGATTTTAGAAAATCCTATAACACACGGTGTGTAATCTAGGATTACATGGTGTGTGGGACCCTCTCAGTAGAGGTTAGGGTTTTAGGGGAAAGATAAGTATCACATGGTGTCTGACCATGTCACATGATGTGTAAACCCTTCCTGATGGATCGGCTTATACCTTATAGTGTACATAGAAATGTCCAGGAATACATGGGCATAGGCACACCGTGTACCCCCACACAAACATGGATAGGTCGGACATGCATGGGTTAAGTTGTGTACTAGTATATGGGAAGATTACATGGGAAGTAGCACGTTGTGTACTATTAAATGGACACAGACACTGTCCATTTACAAGGGAAACACCTGAGGTCAAAGGGACATGGCATGTAACCCTACTACACGCATGTACTCCTTAAATTTTTCATTAGAACCCTTATCATGTGTATCTTAGAAAATTTTCGTTAGGGTGCATTCACTATATCAATTTCCCTAGGGGTTAGTATGGAATCACCTCCTACACATAGGATATTTATCCCTTTAGCATGAACTCTTGGATAGAGTTGTTGGAATTCTTATGTGATGCCCAGAGTGATATCCTTTATTATTTTCTTACCCTAGGGTGAGTTATTGGTATTTTCATGACCAACACTAGGTGGGCTTGGATCCTCTACTTAGTAATTTTTTCTAGATTGATTTGTTGGTATATCCCATGGACTTGGGAGTGATCCTCATTTTTGTATCGTATCTCTTCATACTTCACCATATACTCCCTATGACGATACCTGATGAGAACTACATCTTGGGAGGACATCATCAGTGTTATCTTATTCGTAGAGTGTGTTTTCTCGGATGAGTTCTTTTTGGAATCTTCAAGATATAATCCTATGATGGTATTATGATTGTGACTTTACTTTGAGAGTGTGTGTCTTTTTTTAGTATATCTGGATATTTTTGTTATATTAATTTTATACATATAGATTTGTAGAGATGGATATTATTCTTCTATTATATGCATCATGCTTTTGGGTTTTCCTAATAAGTATTGTTATACTCACCCATGCATGGGATTTTCTAAAATGTGTCATGTATTGTGCATACAATCAACCTTTTGATAGATTCCAAGATGGACCAAGACCAAACAGATCTTAGTGAGACTAGAAAGACCAAGGGGTGTTCCTATGGTGTCTTAACAGCATTACCTATCTTTACTTTAAATTTGGACTTGTTTTTAGACTCTTTTTGGTGGGCTTGTATTTGGAACTATTTACTTTCCATTAATTCTTATCATACACTAGTTGTGGAATTATATTTATGAATGAATGGTTTATTTTATTTGTTTACATTTTAGTATAATTTGGTCTTAGAGATGTGTGTGTGTGTGTGTGTAGGTACTTAGGCTAAGGCCTCCCATGTTAGTGATATGCCTACTCAGTGCTAGTCTCCAGACCATGGCCTATTTGAGTCATGCTTAGAGAGTCTCAGAATGGGCCCCATTGGGATGGGTCGTGATAGAGTGGTATCAAAGTAGTTGGTTCTACCTTAGGATAAGATTCTATGATATTGGTTTAGGGAAATAGTGTTTAGTGTTTTGAGTTTAGCTTTCAGGCTAGGGAATCTAGTGTTGGTGCGGCGGATGATGTATCCATATATCCAGACTATGACCACTTGATTTTCAACTCAATACATGAGAAAACAAATTCAGGGAAAATAATGGTACATTAATCAGGTAGTAATGAGTTGTGGTTTCCATGTCCTTCTTGAGTCATCTCTTCATATATACTCATTGATCGTGGTATATCTTGTTTATTTCAAGATTCATCGATGATTTATTCTATCTAGGATTCATTTTTAGGATCATAGGGATGATCCCCTCATTGATGAGGCATCAATACAGGGACTAGTTCTAGAGATTTGACCTCCATGTGGTGTACCAATTATACAACCACCTGCATAGAAGCAAATGGTACCTATAATACTAGTGGAGGTGGTGTGCAGGCTGAGTGTACTTCACAAGTTTCAGTTAAAGATATCCCTTAGGTTTCAAGAAGATCCAAACCCACATGTGGATGAGGACTATCTTGATGTGGTGATGTGATTTTTCCATCTAGTCATGTCACCAAAAGATCATATGGTGGTTCTGTCAATGATCCTTCTCCATGTATTAGTAGGGTGATGGTGGGGGCTAGTGAACCAGTCTTATGATGAGACGACTCTAGCATGGTCAGAGTTTGAGTGCCTTTTTAGAGAGAGTATTTCTCTATCTATGCTGAGTGATATATGTATCTAGGAGATTCTATAGCTCCAATATGGTAGCACAACAGTAGCAAAGTATTCATTAAGGTTCACCAACCTCTCCAGGTACTCAATGGATATGGTTCGTGACTAGTTCTTCAGGGCTTGGACCTTCAAGAGAGGATTGTGTAGAGACATATGAGCCATTTTTATACATTTATTAATTCCTACCTATGATTGTTTGATAGGGATATATTTATTTGTTGAAAGTTTTTTGGATAAGAAGACATAGACGGTTGTTTTCATTAGTGAGCCCACAAAAGTAGAGACCTCAGCAGTAGGGAGACAATGTCAGTATCAGGGACCTAGATGTGTGAGATGTTTCAGTAGGAGGTCATAGGAAAGAGGATATATGGTTCAAGTCACACACAATGGGTCTAGTTGGTCTAGGGAGATTTGGTGCTACTCTTGTGGTGGTAGGGGATATCTTTCATGAGATTGTCTGACCCTCCATACAACTGTCAGGGACAGAGTGGATGGGCCTCCTAGGAAGAGGCAGTGACCATAGTAGATAGGTCTTAAGGGTAGTGGACATGGAATAAGATCTAAAAGAGTAGATTTATATGGTAGAATCATTTAATTCTTACCACCACCACCCCTAGGTGGTCCACAGTAGGCTTAGAGAGCTGGAGGAAGGGGGTTAGGACAGTTTCAGGCAGTCAAGGCTTACAACCTAGAGGCTCCGAGAATGATACAAGGTACAATCGGTGTATTTTCTACCTTAGTTTTAGTATTGATAGACATAGGTCTTATTTATTCCTTGGTTCAAGACTTAGAAATTCCGGTTGAACCCTTGTCTTGAACCTTGTTCTTGGAGACTCCAACTGGATATGACTTAGCAATCACACATTTGTGCTGACGGTGTGACCTAACTCTTGGAGGGGAGAGTTTATATTGGGATCACTTTGTATCAGTGATGAGGCCTTATAAAACAACTTAGTTATGAACTTTTTATCTACATTTCATTCCTAGATTGACTATTTTAGGTGAAGGATGTGGTGTGTCTGTAGTGATGGTACCAGGTTTTCATTTTAGGTGAAAAGTAAACCTAGGAATCATAGAATAGACTCATGCATAAAATGGTGCAAAAAATTACTCATTAGTTGGCTAGAATTACCCTTGTTGTAATAAATATTGTTAGTTTTCAGTTCCATGAAATGGTGGTGGAATACAAGGACATATTCCCTGAGGATTTTATAGGCTTACCTCCCCATCAAGAGATAGACTTATGCATTTATCTGCACCTTAGGATAGTACTGATATCTTTTCTATCATATCGATTGGCTTTTGTAGAGCTTCTCAAGATAAGGGTGTAATTAGATGACTTATAGAAGAAGGTCTTGGTATGGCCCGATGTCTCACCCTGGAAAGCCCTAGTTTTCTTCACCAAGAAGGAAGGAGGGAGCTTGAGGTTATTTGTGGAATATTAGTACTTAAATCATAAGATTGTAAAGATCAAGTATCTACTACCAAGGATTGATGACCTATTTGATCAGTTGAGAGGGGAATGATGGTTCTCAAAGGTTGTCCTTAGATCAATATATCACCAGTTGTGAGTACGGGATGTGGATATATCAAACCTAATATTCATATGTTAATACAATCACTATGACTGCTTGGTTATTACCTTTGTAATGATGAACACCCCAGAAGTTTTCATGGGACTCATGAACCAGATCTTTCAACCTTTCCTAGAACAGTTTGTGGTGGTCTTCATTGACGATATCCTTGTGTACTCTGCATATGAGGAGGAGCACGTGTGACACTTGAGGATGGTTCTAGTAGTATACCAAGAGCATCATATTTATGTTAATCTCTTGAAGTTCATTTTTTTGATGCAGGAGGTCTACTTTCTTGGACACATTATCTCAGAAGACGGAGTAATAGTGGACCTGACTAAGGTCAAGGCAATGTTTTCTTAGGAGCCACCCAAGAGCATAACGGAGGTGCAAAGATTCCTTGGGTTGGAAAGATGTTACCAAAAATTCATAGATCATTTCTATAGGATATCATCTCCCATTAATGATTTGAACTAAATGGGTAAATCTTTCATATGGCTGGAGAGGTTCTAACAGGCTTTCAAGGAGTTGAGGTAAAGATTGATGTGCACTCAAATCTTGATATTTCTAGAGGTGGTTATTGAGTACGTAATTTTCTATGATAAATAAATAACCGGGATTATTTGTTTTATGATGAATAGTAAGGAAGTGATTTTATATGGTTCACATAACTTGATACTACATGATTAGAACTACACAACCCATGATCTTGAGTTATCAGTAGTAGTATTCTCAGTAAAGATGTGGTGAAACTACCTAATGGGCGAGCGATTTGTCATCTATTCTGAATAAAAGAGTATAAATTATATCTTATCTCAGAAGGAAATTAACTTGAGATAGAGGTGACATCTAAAGTTCCTTCAGGATTATGAATTTGAGATTTTCTATACTCTAGGAAAGGGGAATGTGGTAGTAGATTCTCTTAGTAGGATATCGTGTTTATAGTTACTAAGAGAGATGTCAGAGCAGTTGGACTCATTGAAATTATAATTTTTGGATGGAGATAGATCATCTTAACTCTAATATATGGTTTCTAACTCTCTAATTTTTTATAAATTCAGGGATACATAACTTAAGGATACCAACTGTGAGACCCTACATACTCAAATATTCTCTGGATATACTCCTTATGTATTTTCTAAAGGTAGGGATCATGCCATTATTTTTAGAGGATTCACGAAGGTACCAGTGATTTTGTGGGAGGATGTTCTGAGATATTTTCATACATATCCTTTGGAATTACATCCAAGTGTGGTAAAGATGTACTAGGACCTTCGATGTTAGTTTTGGTGGCTAGGGATGAAGAATGTGGTTGTAGGGTTTGTCTCTTGATTCCTTAATTGTCAGCAAGTGAAGGTTTAGCACCAAGTTCTAGAAATTTTAGATCAACCCTTTGAGGTGATAGAATGGAAGTGGGATGTTATATCCATGGAATTATTTATGGTATTAACATGTACGTCTAGGGTACACGATTCCATCTAGGTGATCATAGACTGACTCACCAAGTCATCAAACTTCTTAGTTATTCGACAGTAGAGCTCAGTAGAGGGATTGGGATTCCTCTATGTGTAAGATATAGTTTGTCTCCATGTAGTTCCATTAATTATTGTTTATGACTATGATTATCACTCATATCTCTATCATTGAAGAGATTTTAGGAGGTTTGGGGACTCAATTTCATTTGAGTGCAACATTTCACCCCCAGAGACAGACCTTACCATTCAGTTTCTGGAGGAAATGTTGTGGGATTTCATGTTGTAATTTGGATATAGTTGGGAGGATCACCTATATTTGGTGGAGTTCTCATACAAAAAAAATATCATTCCACCAATATTATTGAACCATTCACAGCTTTATATAGGCGACCCTATAGGTCACCACTTTGCTGGACTGACCCAGAAGAGTCAACACTTGTGGGGATAGAGTTGGTATGAGCTACCAATGAGAAGGTTTAGACCATACATTATTTGATGAGGACTACATATAATTTTCGAAAGTATTATGTTAATAGATGATGGAGGCCTTTAGAATTTGAGGAGGGAGACTGTGTGTTCTTATGGGTTTTATATCATCATGGATTGTATATATTTGTTTGGGGTGACAAGCTATCTTTAAGATTCATTATCCCTATTTAGATACTGCATAGAGTTTTCAAGGTGGAATACCACTTAGATCTACTACCATATTTAGACTGGGTATATGACATCTTCCACATGTTGTGGCTAAGAAGGTACATGCATGAACCATCACACGTTATCAACTAGGGCGACCTGGACATCGATGATGGAGCTACCTTTGCTGAGTACCTCGTAGAGATTGAGGATCGAAAGGAGAGGATCCTTTATGGGTGAACAATTTATTTAGTGTGTGTCCAATGGTAGCATGATAATCTCTAGAAGAGAACTTGGGAGAGGGAGGATCATATTCATGCTTAGGACCCACATCTCTTTGTATAGTTATTGTTTTTTATTTTAGGGATATAAAATCAACAAGGTTTGGAAAATGTAATGACTCGTATTTACCATGTATTATTTTTGGATATTGTATGGATTATTTTCAAGACTAGGTGTTGATATAGTGTGTGATTTTGAGGCTCGTTGTGTCCGAAATAAATGTTTAAAATATATTAAATATATGAAATATCATGTGCATGTAGTTTTCCTAAAAAAGTGAAATAAATTCTAAACAAAGTCCTAGAATAGAAATTTGAGGGCACAATTGAGTTCATAATTCAAGTTTTACCCTAGGAATGACATAAACTTTGTCGATGTAGGGAATTTGTGGAAAAGTAATTGTGAGCGTAAAAATAAATAAAATTACTAAATAAAATTATTTTTTTATTATTTGACACAGTGACCAAAATTATTCTATAAGAATTGAGTTATAATGGAAATTTTAGGTTAGTTTCATAATCATGAAGCCATTGGAGAACCCTTGGAGTGATCATTGGATGATCACTCTCAGGTGAACATTGACGAAATTGAAGATCAGTTATTAGTGTGAAATGAGATTATGATATCTCTCCAATGAAAATGACACAAGATCATTCTTCATCAGCAATCAATATATCCCAAGGTAGGAAGTTTTTTTATTATATTCTTTCCAAGTTTTCTATTCCTATAATGAACTCGAATCAATTAACCAATAGATTGATATTTGGATTGTTCATATTATGGGTTGGGTTAAATAATTTGGGAATTGGTATATTTTATTTGTGATTATTTCTTATCTCTTCATTATTCATTCTAATGACAATGAATCGAGGTAAAAATGAATATCGACTGAGGTATGTTCCCCATGATTGTTCTTTGTGATTTTATCCCCCAATTCTTCATTCGTCACTGGTTTTTTTGGCCTTTAGTTAGAAAATACTAAGGAAATAAGTCATTATGCACCCGTTTCTTGGTGTAACAATTCGATATCGTAGATCCAAACTCATCCTGATGTGATGGTGTTGTGACGATGGAGGAAACAATGGATTGGATGCTTTAGATACTTTATTTTTGTGTTCTTAGATGTGAAACAAAGTACACTGTTCAAAGGAATTACATAGGTCATTGATTGATGTTTTATCATAGTGATCAATTATACAGAAAACTTACTATTTGTTTGGAATATTTTGGGGTCTTACAGGGAAAACTATTGGGTGTGATTAAAATAGATAGCAAGACCTACTACAAATATTTAGGCAATCATCAATAGAAATATTTCATTATGGTTTCCCTTGGATATGTTGTTGAGAGATGTTGAATACAACCAAAAAATAATGACAAACACAAGATGAGTTCCCAGTAAGATCCCTCTATGATATCACTACCTTGGATGATGAATCAGATTCTTATTATTTATACCTCTCATTTTTAATCTCTATATTTCTAGTCTGTTCAAATACATTACACCTCATCTTATCACTTTGTTGTTTCCTTTTCTTTTAATAAATTTTTGGGGGTATTATTTGGGTAAACAACTCATGATCGAATCATTTTGATATGATGTTTGGATTAATTTATTAATTTTTAAAACTTTTTATTGACCAAATATATGTCAAAGGGATTAAATATTGTTTTTGAAAACATTGTTTTTAATTTGGGAAAACAATCTTGAATTTTTTGAATAAAAGTTATATATTATTCAAATTAAAAAACATTTACGGGTCATTGAATTTAAAGGTATGGTTGGAAGGTGAAATTATTATTTGTCAAGATAAAAAAGTATAAAACCATAATTTTTTATAAAATAACCAAAAAAATTAATTTAAATCACTCATTTTTATTGATTTCAATATAAAATTATTTTTACAGTTAAATTGGGTTTTTTCCTAAAAACTTTTTTATGGATTTTTTGTTGTTATATTAAACAAAATGTATACCAACCAATTGAAATTAAATCAGATAAAATTTATTCAAAATTTGGAATTATAATTTTCAAATTTTCTCTTAAGGCCGCTTTTATTTTTGTTCATATAATTATGTTATCAACATAATAATTTATGTTATCGTGGTTAATGATAGATGGGGTTTAAAGTAGGTTAACTATGTGATAAGGATTTAGATATCTCCAAAACTATTCTAAATGAGATTTTTTGAGTTTATTTCAACCCTATCACATCTTATCTTATAATTTGGGGTGAATTTAAACCACTTTACATGATTATGATATATATTATATTTACATAATTTATGTAATTCCAAGTGTGATCTACCCCACTCTTATAAAAGGGAACCTCCTCCCCTCCCTTATTCAAAATTTTTTGAGTTCTATATATCAGTAAATTTTTAATATAATGCATTCTTATATTTCTTCCCTACATCATAGATCTTAGAGTATTTACATATGATCATTCTATGAATACTTAATTTATAAGCCAATAGAGGTCTCTCAATGAAGTGGAAATTATCTTACACAACTCTTTCAAGGTTTATTTCTTACTATACTTCCACTAAATATATTGTATCCATACTAAAATGATGAATCCAGTATCATAAATATACTAGTATGATATTATGATTATGGGGAAACTAGTTTCCATCTTCTTTATATCAAATGTGAATTGAAAGTACTGTGTGTGTATATATGTGGATTTCCACCTCCACATAGAAATATAATTCATTTTCAATCACCATATATTATAATTTATTATTATGATAGATTTAAAATTTATATATTATATTTATTATATAATAATTATATATTATATTTATTATATAATAATTTATCTTAAAATGTGAATAATATTTTTCCTTTCTTTTATTCCAGGGATCAATAAGTGGAAACATCAATCACATTTTCATAGGGATTACTATATCCACAACGTGATATAATTAATTTTGTATCACCAATTTATATGAATAGTTATAAAATTGTATCTAATAATTGTATTATATACTTATGACATGTATAAAGTTTTTTAAATTACCTAACCATGATCAAAGTGTGAGGATCAGAATAGCTGAACCAAAATATGCTTGATAAATGAAGTAAAAATCACCAGAATTATTTTTTTAATAAAACATTGTTAATAAATAGGTGATAATAAATTATAAGTAAATTTTATATTATAATATTGTATGATATAGTTTAATAATTTATTTATAATAAATTTATATTTATTATACATCACGTTTCAATTTTTTTAAGCAATAAAAGACTTTATATAAAGGCGTTATGTTACAATATCATTTATTTTTAGTATTGTCTATGCTAAATTTCCATAGAGGGAAATTATATGGATAATTTCTTTTAAACCCCAATTATTTTCTTCTTCTCATGTTATTCATGTATTTTTCAAGAAATATTATCATTTCCCTCTCTTTGTTAGTTAAAATTATTAATAAATTGTTTCTAAGAAAAATAGATTATATTTTCTTTCATCGTGAATCATTTTATTCAATTAACATATTATCTATAAAAAAATTTCAATAATGTTTTATTATACTCCAATGACTGATTAAATAAATTTTTACCAATATTTTAATTTCTATAAAATGTTATAAAAGGATCCCCATTATTTTTTTTCTAAACATGTTTTTTTACTATTAGCGTGAATAAAATATTTTTTAACATATATTGTACAAATGAATTTTCCTATAGCCATAACTACCCTTTTTATTGAAGATTCCCTTATAATATTCTATGGTTATTCTTAAAGAAAATTATTTTCCTAATATTTTGATAATATTTAGATTTTAATAATTTATTTCATAATAAAATGGTTGTTTTCCTTAGGAAATGTTTTAGTAATATTTTAATGGTATTTTCATCCATGAAATCTTCTTTTTAGGTTACATATGATTAATTGGGGATATGATTCAATGATATATTCCTTATTATTTCTCTAGATGGTAATTTATTATGATGATGAAATTTGTAAGGAACACATTTTATTTTCCACAGTATATACCATGATGAACAGATAAATGTTATCATTTCCTTATGGTTTACATATTAATAGATTAAGTTTATTTAAATTTTGGGTCTATATAACCGAACAATATATAAGGAAATTTCATATTTATATATCATGAGGTGGTGATTATATGCATGGACATGATTCCAAATAGGTTTTTTCACATTTCAGTGTTTGAATATGATTTCTTCTTTCTATGCTCATAATAAAATGTGTGGGCATGATTGTGAATATCTTTGTTCAAATTTTCATGTGTTTGTATGATTTCTTTTAGCTATGATTATAATATTATTCGTGGACATGATTTATAATATCTATTTTTACAAGATTATGGTTTCCTATGTTTATAATTCCACATTTATATGTTGTAACTCTTGAATGATTATTACTTATTTGATTCCCATATTGATCATACTTCTAGAAATTAATTGATTATGGATTTCATGAACTAATATTTTTTTTTGTTATGAATCTATTATATTGAAAACATTCCCTTGAATATGTTATCATATTCTCATGAATAACTTTTTATTTTTTATTATTTATATCTCCCATCTATACCATTACTGAGTATATGAGGTCACCCTTTATTATGTTTTCATTCCCTAGCTTTGGAAGGGAGATTTTAACTATGATATGTCCAGAAGGGTACTAATATGAAGATATTTGTTGTAGATATTTAATATGTTTTATGAAATAAGATGATTATGTATCTTTTCTCAAATAAACTAAACCTCTATAATCCTCATACATGTATTTGTGAAATGTATTTAATATTCACATTAATGATGAAATATTTATTTATGTTATTATTGGGTCACTATAGTTGATATCATATTAATGTTTAGTTATTTTGATTTTTAGGATTAGAATAATTTATTGACAACCCTTAGGATAAGACTAACTATAGGATAAAATCATATGTTATGGTAATGAAATAAGTGTAGTTTTCCTAGCATCTATATCCTTATATGGATACTAGAATGTCGATGTGGTTGTGAAAAAAATGCACCTAGGTGTGAAAAAATTTGAAAGGGGTGATATGGTATTATCTCGATCATAAATATTAAACAATGATTTGTCTTAACACTTTACACTTGAAAAATAGTACTGGTGGATATACTTTGGTTGATTCACATTCACTTTATAAACCATTATAATTAATGAGAGGATAAAATGTATAAAAACTAATGATATTCTATAGAGATATGATATTAGCATAGAATATCAAGTCTAGAAATAAGGTATCATAATTTAAGACATCATAAAAAATATTTTCATAATCATATTATTTTATACGTTGATTATTGATTTTTGATACAATAACTATGCATTTTTTAGGGTTTATGAAATGGCTAGAACCAGGAGTAATCGGGTGAACAATGAATGTGATTGCCAATTAAATGACCATACTCATGAGAAACTAATTGAATTTGGATCTAGGATATAATATCTTATAACTATCCTTAATAAACTATATCAATTTATTAGAAATATTGAGAATCATATTGAGATTACGAATTAAAAATTGAGTGAGATAAATTACATTGATTCTTTTATATTGAAAAATCCACCATCCTTATATGGGTATCTGATCCACTAGTTTCTAAGAAATGGATATATGTGATGGATAATATATTTTCAATTCTTCACTTTTCATATTATTTAAAAAAATTCGCAGCAGTCTATCACTTGGAAGCTAAATTTGATCAATGGTGGAATCATATCATGGATAGGATGAAAGAGGAAGAAATAAAATATATGAAATGGGATGATCTTAATAGGGAATTTCTCAATAAATACATTCCTTGTACTGTTAATAATAAGATGTAAAAGAACTTTCTAGATCTAAAATAGAAGGATGATTAATACATTGGTACCTTCAAATAAATTAATACAAGACTCTCATGCTACAATTCTATCTTTATAATAGACCCTATGAGAAAAATTGAAAAATTCAATAGAATCATAAATCCAAGTCTTAAAAGGGTTTTAGACATAAGTGACTTTATTAAATATGAATAAATAATTCAATGTTATCTAAACAATTAAATATAGAGTGGAAGGAGAAATTATTCTTCTTCACTTAGTGATACAAAGAGAAAATGGAGCTTTATAAAAAATTAAATTGTAAATCCAAAAAAGGTTATAAATTCAAACCACCTAAATTCCATAAATGTGGGGGAACATAATCATGAAATTTTCTGAATTGAACTAGGAAATGATTCAATTGTTTAATGGAAGGCTTTCAAGCTAGTGACTATTGATGGTGGGTGAAATGGTCAAAATATAAAATAGCGGATTAAAAGGATTCAACCAATTAAGTTTAATTTTCCAGATATAGAGAGATTTTGAAATATGTGAATTAATGAACCAATCCAAGAGCTAATAAGAATGACATACCTCAATAATGCCCTAAGAAAAGGGTTAATGGGAAGGCCTAATCTACTAAAACTAAAGTAGGTCAACAAAATGATGCGGTAAAATGAATACTTACCCTCCATTATAGAACTATAAATATATTATTTTATTCTAATTCTACCAAATCTTTTATATCAAAATACATTTCTAGTAGCATCGCATCATAGCCTCAACATTTATCTATTTAATTGGCATTAAAAATACATAATGGAATGATGATCGGATAGAGTACGAGTCCTCATGACACCAGAGTAGAACCCCCCCCCCCATCAACTTGGGTTTGGATCCTTTATGGATACTTATAGAGTGTACCCCTCATAATGAACTATGGTTTAAGTCCTATAATTGGATTTTTTTTTTCCCTCAGCTGTATGGCCCAGTTGAAAGGCGTGGTCCTTTGCATAGTTACGTCTTAAAAAATGTGTGAGATATTGAGCATCATTGATGGGATTTTGGAACTACTGGTGACTCTTTTTCCTATACTAATCTATGAGTTAGAGATCCCCTTTCTCTATTATTCAGTATTGATTTTCTAAGAATGTATATATATATATATACATATATACATACCTTTTTATTTGGTTACTTTCCTACCATTGGTTGTGAAAATGCATGAGATATGTCACATGATTTCCGTGTTTAGATTCTCATGGTTGGATGAGTTCACTATCCTACTATGAGTGGAAAATACTCTACGTGTAGTTAATCTACACACCATGTTAATCCCCTTAAGTTCAGAATAGGTTACACTCCCTCTCTTGGTTTGGGTTGAGTTGTTCTCTTTCATTACTTTTTCATCATGTTTACTGTCCAATGTCCTTCTACTCATGTTTTATATCTTACTACTTCCCCTTAAAATTTTAGGTAATCCTAATGGTTATGTATATACTCACCCCTACATTGAATTTTCCCACATGTTTTGTGTCTTATGTACATGATGGATTGGTCTATAGTGACTACATAGGAGCTTAGGGATACCTGCTACTTTGGACAGCGTATGGTGGTCACAGCTTGGAAATCAAGAGTTGGGCTCTCTCAGTATTTTACTTTCTAGTTTTGTCAGGTTGGTACATCTTTCTGGTTGGTTGTGTATTTTTCCCCCTTAATTTTCAGTTTTCACTACCTTACTCTTGTACTGTCTAGAGATTTTACATTCATGGTTATTCCCCTGGTATTGTTTTCATCTTTTTCTTTTATTCCTTTTCACTTTTTCATTGATATGGTTGTGTGTGTACAGGTACATAGAAAAAGGCCTACCATTTAGTATATTTTTTTAAGTGCTTGTATCCATCCCCTATTCTATGGAGGTGGGCTTGGGGTAGTTTTGGATTGGGCCCCAGTTAGGTTCAGGTCATGATAGTTTATACAAATTTATGGGGGCTAACTCTAGTTCATTCACTTAGAGGTTCATTGTGCTATGTTACCTCGCCGATGATGTAATATATAATTTTTTAGTGTTATTTCTCAAGAAAAAGTTTTATGTATTCAAAATATTCATCTAATATAGATTCATGGTGGATAAAGTGACCAGATGAAAGCTGAAATGATTAGGTTTCGACAATGGTGGGTAGTATGGAAGCAAGGAATTCTAGAGATTCTTATTTCGGAAGGGCATACAGTTTGAGAAGATTGTACAAGGATCTCTAGAAAAATATAGAGTCACAGAGATTGTGAATCAAATAGTTTTTGAGAATTCATGGTTTATAAGAATTCATGGTGGATTTTATAAGGAATTTTGGGTTGAAGTGGTGAATTGTGCTATAGTGAATAGGAGTCTATCATCTTTGTTGGGTAAGGAACTACCAAAAGGATTTTATTCTGAAATAAAGGATGAAATTACCCATATTAAAGTCATTATATCACTTACCTATGTCCACATAGATGAAAATGATAGTGACAATCTAGAGGCTAAGTCTCAAGTGAGTTACTTTATAGGATATGACTATGGAGACTTTAGATTTTTACTCTAAGATAATAATTCAAAGAAGGTGGTCATAAGTCTAAATTTTATCTTCAATGAATATATATTTTGGAATTATTGATACCAAGATGAAGTTTCATATGAGATCAAAGTATCATCACAATTTGGAATTTTACTGAATGGATGTTTAGTAGTTATGGATGTTCAAGATAAATCAAGGAGTATGTCGGTATATAAAAACACTAGACTATCTAGAATAAGTTCTATAATATTATCATATTTTGATTGTGTTTCTAATTCCATAAGTACTGGATGGATTAGGGAACTTGAGAGCTTGAGGAAGATCTTTGGGAGATGATGTTTCAAAAGTAGTGTTCCAAATTGATCATATCCATAGAGACATTTATATAGGTCTACTAGGATTAATGCCAAGTGTAGAGATATATAATTGATCTATATTATTTGATTCTCATGGATAATGGAGATTCCAAGATCCCAAAAGAGTCTATATGACTAAAATACATGAGATAGTGATAATTAGAGATGAGGGATAAAATGTATTCCTTACATGTGTCCAGAATATGGGTGTTAGCCAAAAGATATACTAAGTGAATATTACTTTAGATTAAATGGGTTTATCAGCTAAAGTAAGAAATATATAGTAGGTGGAGGTACATAGAAGGTATTTTCATGAAGAGATTTAAATAAATGGAAGGTATAATTTTTTTTTTTGAGATCTTTTCTCTAGTTATTAAACAAATTAGTATTCAAATGGTGCTCAATATGGTCTCCATGGAAGTATTATATTTGAAGTAGTTAGAAACGAAGACCACTTTTATTCACAAAAAATAAAATTGAGAAATCTATAGAGAGTATCTAAAAGGTTTTATGGATAAATAGAACTTAAATCTTATGTGAAAGCTGAAGATAATCCTTTAAGAGTTAAAGTAATAACCAAATTAATAAAATCTAAAATTCAATGATTTTATGGTGGAACAAAAGTTCATCTAGAGAAATTATAATAATTTATTTTACCTGAATGTGTTTGATGATGGTATCATCATCATATTAATTTTGTATGTTGATTACCTTCTTATTATTAGCCTAATAAAGGAAGGAATTGATGAGATGGAAGCTGAATTTTCTAGAAGCTTCAAAATGAAGGATCTCATTCCAACTAAATGGATCTTAGGGATGTGGATTTTAAGTGAATTAAGTTCCTTAAATTTGTTAATAACTTATTATAACTACATCTATAATGTGGTGTAATGATTTAGGATAAGTGAGGAAAAGTTAGTAACCATTCCTTTTTTTGGACTTTTCAAGTTGAGAAAATAAAAGTCACCACCAATGAAAGATTGGACTGAGTACATGGAAAAGGTTCTTTATGCATCGATAGTCATATTATTAATGTATTTTATAGTTTATATGTGGTCAAACATTGTGCATACAATGAGACTAGTCATTATATTCATGGTGAAACCCATAAGAGTGCACTGGGAAGTGGTAAAGTAGATCTTTTAGTAACTCAAAGGTTGGGAAGTATGTCCCTTTTCTTTGGGACAAATGAACACTACAGAGGTTTGAAGACTCAGAATTTGGGGGAGATATAGGTAAATGAAATAGAACCATTTTTATGTGTTCCCAGTCTGAGGCATGGCTGGTAGTTGGATGTTGAAACTTGAACTAATAGTTTCACTTTCAACAATAAAATTATAGTATGTTACATTAATATAAACTAAGGAGTTGATTTGGTTGAAGGGGGTGATGGAAGATCTCAAATGAAAGTAGGATACTAGGATAGTGTTCTATGATTCTTAGAGTATGATACACATTGAAAACAATCCAATGACTCATTCTAGGACAAGGAACCATATATTTAAATATCATATCATTCAAAAGTTGTTAGAGGACAAGATTTTATAACTTTAGAAGGTGGATAGAGTTTGAATTTCAATAAACATGATAAAAAAGGTTTTAGTATGGGATATGATGAGGTGGTGTTTCACCTCAGTTGGGCTGGGATGACTAGAATCATAGTGGGGGAACCATGTGGCTGTAAATGAGGATTGAAGAGTGGAAGAAGGTCGGTGGATTCTACTATAGGACTTAGTGGTGGAACGAGTAAAATGATTCTCAATTAGAAGATTATTAGGTTCAGATGTGTGAAAATCATTTTCTAGATAGGAACTAAATCTAACAGAATGATACATTCTATAATAATAACTTTTAATGCTCTGATGGAGATGTTGAAGTAGTAGTTATAATGTTCGGAAGCTTAGATGCAGCTGACTAGATAATGGAAGTCAAAAGAAAGTAATTTAAAGATACCCATTGAATCAGAATAGAGGTGGAGTATAATGTCCCAAATTATTTATAAAATATTATTTGTTAGGAATACATTATATTCTTTCACTAGAGGTTTTATGTAAAAGGTGATATGTAAGAGTTTTACGTATTATATATAAGAGTAAACTCACAAGAGTTATAGAAGTGATATTTTTTAATTAAAATTAGGATTTAAGGTGGTGGGTGCCTTTGACTAACTTAAGGTATTCTAAGAAAGTAAGATTTGAGTGGGATACTCTCCATGATGATTAGAAGATGTGTTATCGGATGCACTATATGGGCTCTACTTTAAGTAGTTGGGTGAAAACAATTGTTTAATATGAAAATTAATTGAATCTTGTATTGTAATAATCTTACACTTCCTTAATAAAATATATTTAATTTTCTAAACCATGTAAATAATTATGTTGTTCCTTTTTTTTCAATAATTATCTTATTAAAGTCCCTGTTTGGGTTGTTTTAAAAGTGTTAATTACAATGTGGAGACTTAGAGGTGGTTTGTATTCTATATTCTAGTGCATCATTTATGTGGGTTCATTTTGGTACTTTTTTTCTACATTGTAAGTTCTGGAGGCATGGAATCTTATGGTTTATCATAAGTTTCATTGGAACCAACACTGGTGGGAGTTAGTTTATGAGGGCCCTTTTATATTTTTATGGTGTGTTCTATATTATATAGACTATTTTATTTGGTTATTGATTATTTTGATGACTTTCGGAATGAAATTATTTAATGATTTATTCATATGAAAGATGATGTGTAGTTTTCTTTAATTGACTAGATTTAAAGTATCATATCTTTTGAGGTTCTGATGATGAGTCAGTCCACTAGATTATATTTGACCAATATTACCCTGGGTGGTTTTGGTTGATGATAATGTGACTATGGATTATGATTTTATTGCTTTGATTATTATGTATTTTGTAATATTTTATAATTTATTTATCCTTAAAGGATTTCCTAATCATTATGTGAATATAATCACTCCCTATTTTATATACAAAGATTGAAGATTACTTGGGTGGAGTTATTGGGTGGTGTTAACTCGATAACCAATACTGATAACAGTAGATTAGTGTTTGAGGGATGTTTTTTATACCAAAAATGTACAAGATTTTTTGGGTTTTATTATATATTATGTAATGTCTCGAATTTTCTATATATTATTTTTAAATATTATATGGAGTTATTTTGAGACCAGACCTTTCGACGATGTACGGTTCTGAGGCTCGGAGTGCCCGAAATAAATGTTTGAAAATAAATTAAACTTTTAAATAGTGTGCATGAGTAGTTTTCCTGAAGAAGTGGAATAACATTTAAATGGGTGCCCAGATCAAAAATATGAGGGTACCGTTGTGTTCAGAGCAACAAATTTTCCTTATGCGGGGCCTAACATTGACCGGCATGGGTCAGCTTCAACAGTTAGTTTTTTGACATTTTATGAAAATACAATAAATTAATAATTTATTTTATTTAAAATGATTCCTTTTTACATAGCAACCTAATACTCCCCTATAGGTACATTCTTATGGAAAGTTCATAGGGTTATCCACATAACCCTACAAATTGAGGATTTTCCATTGAAGTTTTGGAGGAGAACCCGTTGGTGGACGACGACGATGCGATCAATCGACGCTTCCCGAATTCGACGAACCTCTCCAACAAACACGACCCAACGATCTTTATTAAACTGAATCTAGGTAGGGGTTTGTTATTTTGATTTATTTCTTCCCCTTTCTTTGATTAAATGATGAATGCGGATCAACCCACGAATAGGTTGATCCACAGATAATGTGTTCTTGAGGGAGGGTTTTTATTGGGATGATTTTTGGGATTAATCCACGATGTTAAAAATCCATGTTTTGATTACTTATATTTAAAACCTTCTAATGGGATCGTATTAACGCCATGACGAACAAAGGTGAGGTTCTTTCCTCTTTTGTTATTTGATTTTCTTCCTCCCTGCCCCCCCTCCCCGCATTCTTCGTGTTCTTCATGGGGCGACGAACAATAGATCATTTCATGTCTATTTCACATTGCAATGATCCCAAATTAAGGATTCAACATCACAATGACCTAGAAGAGGTGCGATGGTGATGGAAGCAGACGAATCGAACTGGTTCTGGAGAAAATGTTCTTCGACCATTCTTCGAGCGGATGATCGAAACGAGTTTCCAGGGACGATCAAACGCCCGAAACCTCCCGAAACATCAATGGCATGGCGGGGTGACCTTGGATCTTGAGTATCGCAGTGATCGAATGGATGGATCAAGGATCAGAATATCCCTAAGGCACGACAATGAAGAATGACAATTCTGGAAATTTTCAAAGAACATAGCGTGTATCCCGAAGAACACGCCCTGTGGGACCGGCTCAGTGGTGTATAGGGTTACGCGATGCACAAAGCGATGACATGGTGTATTCTCCAAAGAACATGGCATGTGGGTCCTTACGCGGGACTCACCATGTATCTCGGATGATACAAAGACACAGGGTGGAGTACACGGCCATGTACTCCACCACACGGAAAAACCAGGCCGGTTGCACTGGTTACCCCATGCACCAGTTACATGGGTTATAACACACGGGTTGAAGCCGTGTACGGGAACATGGACAGCGTACACGAATTACTCCCTAGATATAGAAACATGGTGTGTCACTCCCTTACATGCCATGTATATCTTCTTCTACACGACAAGCCTTGCAACCTGGGCCATTGTACACTGGCAGTACCCAGGGTTAGAGGACATGGTGTGTGACCTTTCTACATGCCATGTACATTTTGTACATGGCTTGATCTTATTTTCCACTGTATCTTGGACATGTTTCGTTCGGGTTAGTCCAATTTTTTATCATTCCCCTAGAGGTCAGGTATTGTTTCCTTTTTCAGAAATATGACCCCTTCATCAGGACATTCTAAGATAGAGTCAGGTATCCCTCTGTGAGGCCCGGAGAGATATCCTATATCCATTATTGACCCTAGGTAGAGTCAGGTATCAATGTGACTATTTCTATAGGGAGCTGATCCTCTACCTAGAAGGTGAATCTGTATGAGTCGTGATATCCTCCAAGGCCCTGGTAGTGATCCTCATCTATGTATTGTGATCTTTCCCCACTTAGGAGTGTGTTCTCTCAAAATGAGTATATCTATCTCTCGTGACTTTTCCTGATGGATAGTACTTCTTGGACAAACATCATCCGAGCTATCAGACTCATGGAGTGAGTTCTTTCAGATGAGTGCTTCATGGAATCTTCAAACTGAATTCCTAGCAGGGGTATGCAGTGGTGTAACTTGTTTCTAGACTGCAGGTCTGGTGTTTGAGTATATCTGGATTTTTGTTACTCTTACTATATGCTCAGTAGAAATATATTGTATAGAGCTGACTGTACCTTTCCTTTGTGTATTACTTTGTGCTTTTCGGGTTCCACTAATGAGTATTGTTATACTCACCCCTGCATGGGCTTTGTCCATACGCATCATGTCTTTTGCATACGAGCAGCCTTTTGACAGAGTCTATGGTGGACCAGGATAGAACCAAGCTTTCTGAGTTCCCTATAGTCCAAGGTGTTCCTATGAAAACAAGAAACAGTACCAATGCCTCTTGTGTTTACATGTTGGACTTTTTAGTTTACAGACTCTTTTTTTTGGGCTTGTATTCTGGCCCAGTTTACTTTCAGTACTCTATATTTCGCCGTACTCTGTTGGTTGGGATTAGTTGTATGCATGCATTTTATTCCTTAGTGTTTTTTAAAATTTCATCATTTTTGGGCTTGGAGATGTGTGTGTGTGTACATGTACTTAGGAAATGTCTTCCATGTTAGTAATATGTCTACTCAGTGCTAGTCACCAGCCCTTGGCCTATTGGAGGCGAGCTTGGGGAGTGGTGACGTGGGCCCCACTAGGGCGGGTCGTGACATATTATGTGTCGGAAGTTATTATGATGAAAATATAATTTTATTTCATTTTTATTTGTGTTGTATGGAATTCATGAATTGTACATTATTTAAGATATTATTTGGTTATTGGTTTTTTATTGATAATGCCTTAGTGATTAATATTTTGTTTTATAGTTTTCATTATGTACTATAAAGGGTAATTTATTAAAATTTTTATCTTATTAACTTTAGTGTAGGTTGCCAATTCATAGCTCATTAGATTCAAGATTCAAGGGTCACATTTAATATCATCATTAATTTTGGGAGTGATCTTAGTGGGGTCAGGTAAAGAAAAGTAATATCAAATTATTTCATTGTGATCTTGGCAGGAGTTCAGATATAATGAATCATCCTGAGTCAACCTAACATGTCAACCAACTTGGACCTTCATAAGGCTCAAAGTATATTCCTGATTTCCACAGTCTGGAGATAGTCACTAGGGTATAGAAACTAATCTAGTAGGAATTATTGCACCCTGAAAATCTAATAAACAACAACAAGGACTCCACCCAAAAATCAGACATGAAATATATATATATATACCTCCAGTATCCATTAACATAAATACATAGTCCCAAATAATAAGAACAAATACAAATAAATTATAACATAATTAAAATAGAAAAAAATCCAACAATTAATTTAGAAACCAAAAGCAAAGTGATACACCAACATCATATATATGATAACAAAAAATAAATCCAAGGTCATAGTGACTGATACATAAATATCCATCAAAAGTATACAATCACATGAAGATCCCTAAAACACTCTACATGATCCAAATCTTTTTGGCCCTTGGTCTCCATCAACTACTATCCCATGAAGGTTGATGAGGGCATCAATAAATTCCACCTAAATATATGGAAACTTTACCTTTACCCATGTGAGACATAATTAAGTATGAATACACACAATGGATATATGTAGTGTGTGATATAAATCCCAATAGGTACGAGCATAAATTTGCACAACATCTTTCACATTGTGAAAAATTATCACTAGTTTAAAAATAAAATTTTGAAAAACATCACATATACATTATTTTATAAAACATAAAGTTATAAACTATTTCAAATCCATGTAGTTTATGAAAAAAATACAATCCAAAAAGTAAGTGTGAACAAGGAAAATAAAAGGAATAAGAATCATCAGGAATCCAAGCAAAGAAAATTAACATAAAGCATCAATTTAAGTAGATCCACAACTCAATAATGAAGCACATGAGCTCTAACATTTGGGACACATGTAGAATGAAATTGGTAGAAATGTTCCTCACTCATGAAACATAAGGATAATCCATTTAAAACCTGATAGAAATCATACCTCAGCTTTCCCTCATGGCCTTCTCAGGTGACATCCCTCTAGCCAATGAAATAATTTAAACTAGTATAACTAGTGAGGGAAATAACATCAACTAGTGTTAAACTAATCCAGAATAACCTGATACATTCTTAAGGGTTTAAATAATAAATTCTCAAAATAATGTAAACATCATATAATCACATAATCAATAATATTTACATGAAACAAAGGTTCATAAATCAAGGAAACAAAATTTATAAAAAAATACCTTTCAAAAATTTATTTTTAAAATAAATTCAAAATAAATAAATCTTTGAAACATTTTATCAAACACTCATAGGAATAAAACTAGTTTTAGAATAAAAAACAAGTGAGGGCCATAAAAGATCCTCACTCTTTCAAACATAAAACCAATAAGCATGTAGAATAATTATAAATTAGTCCTTAACCTATTATTTATAGTATAATATGGTAAGTGAGATTATAGAAAATCCAAGTACTAAAAGTATGTCAAATGTGAGATCCATTATATAGAGACACTAATCCCAAAATCATCATAACCTCATCACCTTCTTCAATAATCAAAATAAATTATGGAACCCTAAAATCCTAGAAACCTAAGATATTAAACTTAAAAACCAAACCTAGTCATAAAAATTAACATCATGTATGTCTATGTAAAAATCACATGAATGAAAAGAAAGAAAAATATGTTAGAAGAAGAGATAAGGACAAATATAAGAGAAAATATAGTGTTTACCTTGAATATTTCTACTAGAACTCCCAATGTATCACCAAAGGGTTTTTAGGAGGAATAACACATGATTTAGTATCCACTAGATCATGAAAATAGGTATAAAGGAAGGATATTATGTTATAATTCAACAAATATATGTTGATAATTTTAAAATTTTAGAAAACTGGGAAGGATACACGGTTTTGCCGCATGGTTTGGGAAACCATGCATCAACTTTGTGAGTTTCACTGGATAAAACCCTCTATGCATAAGATTCATTCACATGGGTTGGATTCATGGTTTACCCTAACCATGTTCCAACCATGCATGTCAAACTTATGCTTTAGATAAGGATATATGATTTTCAAGGGAAGCCTCATAGTTTTGTGACCAATGGTCAATCATACAAACTACTAGGGAAATATCATCCCCCTTCTGCATGGTTTGGGTTCCTGGTTATCATTAACTATTCACCCAAACCTATTTCACTTTTTTTTTATTTTTAATCCTAAAACTCCAAAAACTCCCAAAAAAATAAAAAAAATACATAATAGTGACACGATGGGTGTTATAATTCTCTCCACAATGTCTCTTTCTACCCCTAGAAATTTATCAGATCTAATCATTAGAGAAAAGGTGATGCCATTAATCCCTCATAAAGTCATCACACTCCCAATTCTCAGGTATATATCTTCTATACTTCCATAACACATAGAACTATAGAATTGATTTACACCACAACACTCTATGCTGATGATTCATAATGTATATAGGATTCTCAACCATAGTGGTGTTGGGATAAAAATCTAAATCCTCCCACTAAACCATGTGTGATAGTTTCGAATGATGCTTCTTCATCTGGGAAACATGAAATACATCATGAATGGATATCATATGTGATAGTAAAGCTATCCAATAAGACAATTTTTCATATTGTTCAAAATTCTAAAATATCCAAAATTACATGACACCAATTTACTATACTTTCCCAAAAAAATAATTTCCCAACCGAGGTGAAACTCTAAGAAACACCAAATAACCAATAGATGATTCCAACAATTAATAATTATGGTTGACATAAGATTTTTGGAAACTCTAATATGTATCCATTCTTTTCCAAATAAAATTAATCTTACTATCCACCTCCCAAACAATTCTCGATCCCAATAATAATTTCTCACATAATTCTGACAAAAAAAGAGAGTGGATATACATGGTTTTACATAACGTAATTCAAATGTATCCATATTTATCAAGGATTGATAGTTGATAATATAATAAATTCATCCAATGATAAATTTTTCTCCAAAGATCCGCTAAAATCATGATTATAATCTCAAAGAACATCCTACAAAATATAAAAAACCCACTCCACTTTTTCATCAATATGTGAATGATAAGTTATACTCAAATTCAATTGAGAACCCATTTCTTCTTGAAGACCCTTCAAAAATAAAGAAGTAAATAATCGGTATCAACTATATACAATCAATGAAGGAACACATTAAGCTTCACAATCTCTTAGATATAGAGTTTTCAAAGAAATTTAACTTTCATCGACTCCCTATTAGTAAGGATCAATATATCAATAATAATCCAAATGAAATTATTACCAATAAGAGTCTAAGGTAAAATGATAATGAATTCCATAGAGATATTATCTCACCTCCAAATTGTAAAGGGAAAAGGATACAATAAACCTAGTAGAATCTGATTCTTGTATTTAATTATATAAAAGGTACGGTATTGAGACTAAAAATTAGAAACCACTCAATCTATCTCAGGTCACCAATACTGACATTTGTGATCATAAACCATCTTGGTAGACCTGGCGTGCACTGCCTTACTAGAATAGTTCTTACCTTCCATTAATTTCTTTCTCAATGAAAAGGGAACTGCTAAAATACTTCTAAAATAAATGAAACCATTGAGAGACCAAGAAAAATTACTTAAGGTCACCACACAAGTTATATTTCTAATTATACACTAAAAAAGGGATCCATTAGCTACTTCAGACTAATTTAACCATTCAATGAGGGTGTGACTTGCACACTACTGAATAATACCCAATCACCCCCACCCCTTTGCATCTAGATGTAGCTTAGTGAATAGTCATATTAAATGTCATTCATCCCCTGATTCTTCCACTACACGAGTCAGTAATGTCCTACTCAAAGAAAAAACCAATTGATTTATTTTACCAGGGTGTAGACTAATTAAAAAAATAAAAAACATGGAGGTATTCCACCCAATTCCTTTTCAAAAAATTTAAGTCCTTTTGGGAGAATATGTACTTTAAACTTTTATCATCATCATAAAAAGAAAAACTTTTCCCTAAAGATATAGTGATGACATGATTCAAGTAATGCATCATTTTTTCCAACTCTAGGTTGTGGATGAGGTAATTTTTATCATGAGGGAACAAATATTGAATGTAATATTCCACAACATGGTCAATTTTCATCAACACACAACCCAATCCTGTAATTGAGGCATCACCATAAACAACAAAAACCTCCTTAGGATCCAAAAAAATCACAATGTGAGCCAATGTCATTCTTAGTTTCAACCCTATAAAGGATCCATATTAATTCTAATCCCTATAAAATCTCACTCCCTTATGGGTCAAATCTGTCAAGGGGGATTCTATTTTGGAGAAGTCTAAAAGAAACCGCTTGTAATACCCAACTAAGACCAGAAATCTCTTAAACTCAAAAATATTCCTGATTCTTTCCCAAGATATGACTACTTGGATATTCTTAAAATACATAATAATACATTTATTATATTCCACATGACATAAAAAATTCAATTCTTAGATCCAAAATTGACATTTATACTTATTTTCATACATGAGATATTCCGTCAATGTTCTTAAGACAATATTTGGATGGTTCTCATGATCTTCTCTCATCATGGAGTAAACTAAGATATCATCCATAAAAATCCTCAAAAATGTGTATAGATATTGATATAGGATCTATTTTATCAAATCCATGTAAATTTTAGGGGCATTAGTATGTAAAATGGAATGAATAGATACTTATAATGTGTGTACCTTCCACCAAAAGTAGTCTTAGAAATATCCACTTGTTTCACTCTTAGATGGTGGTTTCCCAATCTTTGGTAAATATTTTAAAACTATATCTATACTCTAAGTTAGTTGAATAGATTATTAATCTAAGTAAAAAGGTACTTATTCTTGACAATAACCTGATTGAGCTTCTAGTAGTCGATGAAAAATTAGAGACTTTCACCCACCTTCTATGTGTAGAGAACCAATGGTTCCTATAGTGATACTCTTAGATGAATAAAACTCTTATTGTTTAGATATTATAACTATAATTTTGTTTCCTTCAACTCAAAAGAGGCCATTAGATAAGATACTAGTTAAATTGGGCTTATACCTATGTTTATATCAATAGAGAACTATACCTCATGCTGGTGTGGAAACCTAGAGAAATATTTAAAAAACATCAAGATACATGTCCACTATCAAAGTAATTTAACTATCTAAACTATTTTAAATAGAATCAAAAATAATATAGGATATTTTGAATTAGATAAAGACAAAATCTAGAACAAGATGTGATTCCCTACACAATCTTAGGTCCCACTCACCTGGGAAGATGTGAATGATACCATCTAGAGATAGGAACTAACACCTATTACTATAATAATTGATATGGGTTTTCTAATAAATCATCTAATCAATACACATAATGAGACCAAAGATATCCATATAAATAATAATAAAATCTTAATTAATGTTTGAATCCTAACTCCTTCCTCTTTCCCAAAGTATTAGAAATGCACACCACATATGACATTAACTTATATCGCTAGAAAAAAGCATCAATTAACTTATATGAAATGATGGAATGGGATGTAATTGTTTAAAATGAAGCTAAATCCATAAAAGAAGAAATAAACTTTGTACTTCTTATTGTCACTAGTATAACATTAGAATCCTCTAGCACATTCTTATATATATATAAACACTCAAATTCATGCCCACTCTAAGAATTCTTACTTGGATGAGAGTCTCCCTTCCTCTAAATATTCTCTTTCCTTATCTAAGAATACAATCATACTCTCTTAAACACATTTTAATGCACTTGAGAGCCTATAGTATAATAAGAGACCGCCCTAGTAACCTGAGGAGGGATCTTACAAAATATTTATAGGTGAAATATTCATGAACATAGGTGGAAATCCTTTGGAGATTCTTTAATAAATGGTTTAGGGTGGCCCAACCTTCCATATTAAAATCACACTAGTAGTTTATTATCTAAATAAATAATGATAAGGGAGTCAGATAGATGATTTACACTTCCACTACTAACCTAATGGGATTTCCTATGTTTTCTATTATGGAAAAATAAGGAAATTTGAATTCCTCCTATAGCTGTGGAAGAACCACCCAAACTAGTCAACCATAACATATCTATCTTAGTCATTATTTCCATTTCAAATATAGTAGTATGGTTCAGAAGATATAAAAAATGATATGTTATATGAACTCTAGTATCAAATACATTTCAAACTATTAATCCTTTAAATTATCATTCGTGAAGAGATTATGGTCACCATGAACCAACTCGACAAACTAAGCGGCATACTCCATCACATAATGATCCACGTACATCAGCATCATGAACTCTCAGGCCTTCTCCACCCAAAAAGTATCTAGGAAGAACTTCTAGTTGAACATCACCTTGAAATTGGTATAAGTGAAATTATAATATAACTCGTCCTATAATATAAACTACCGCTATTTTTGTCTTGGTACCACCAAAATATAAGTGGAAAATTTTTCCTTAGAGTTCAAGAGTTTAGATATATCTAAAAATACGCTTAATATTTTCCATTTATTCCTCAGGTTATCAAGAACCTCAATAAACATGAAATACAAGTGGATCTTACTTAGTGAAATCCTAATAATTATCCACCACCCAATATTTCCCCCACTCTCCTCCCATACAATATATTGAATAATACTGATGACTAAATAGACGAATATGGGATCCATAGGAGGGTTGGTGTGTTGTGTTTCTCTGTTGATCCCTCTCTAAAATTAATTAAGTCTCTTTTGAAAGGCATGATCTATAAAATATGAAATATATAACTTGATTAAACACATAATTAAACTTCAAATACTACGGATAAATTATAAAAGTTCACCCAATTAGTCATAAACAAATCTCATAGATAAGAATAAAAATATTAAATTCCAAGGGCTGAAAAAAAAAATTCATAATTTTTTCATTGTTCATGGTTTGGAAATATGGTTTGAGAAACCATATTCCAACCATGTGAGTGGCATTATAAGGTTTCTATACTAATCCACATAGCATTCACGTGGTTTTCCAAACAGTGTTCCTAAATAGTATTCCCCTGGTTTCCTTCCCATCTCTATACAAAACTAAAAATTTCCACATATTACTCATGGGGGTCCCCTAAAACTCATAATAGTGGTAAATCACATCAAAAAAACTAAGAATAAACCTAAAATGAAGAAATAATTCCCAACCACCTATGGTAATTTGAGGTTTGTAAAAAAGAATATCTGGTCAGGAACATCCCCAAACCCACCTCTTGAGTTTTGATTTTCTTACTCTATGCTACCAATACTCACTAAAATATCAATATAGCCTTAATGGAATTTTTAATAAATTGGCCTAGGTCAACCTAAAATGTCACCCAAATCAGCTCACCATAAAGACTAAATCATGTTCCATATTACCATGAGATGCATACAAGCACTAGTGTATTGAAACTAATTAATCGGGAATAATTTCACCCTTGAAATCCAATAAAACACAAAAAGGACTTCACCTAGAAATCCAACATAGAATATCCATACCTCAAATATCCATGCACAAAAATAATTAGTCATAATTAAAAAGAACAAAACCAAACAATTTATAACACAACAAAAATAGATAAATATCCAACCATCACTTTATAATCCAAAAGTAAAATGAGACACCAACATCATATACATGATAACTAAAAATAAAGTTATGGTCGGAGTGTTCGATAGATAAATGTCCCAAAAAGTAAACAACCACACAAGGATCCCTAGAACACTCCATATGATCCAACTGCTCATGAACATAGTGCACCACTAATCACAATCTTATGATGGTCAATAAGGGAATCAAAAAATTTCATATAAAGATCTGGTATATTTCCCTTTACTTGTGTAAGGAATAATCAAGTCTTCACACACCCAATGGATGTATACAGTGTGTGAAGTAAAGCCAAGTTGGATAACACCATGAATCTATAAATCAAATTTATCTTTTCTAAATTTTATAACTAGTTTGTAAATAGAATTTAAAAAAACAACCATTACACTTTCTTTTGTAAAACCACAAGTTAAAATCATTTCAAATCATTTTAGTTAATAAAAACAAGAAAAACCTCAAAGTAAGTATGAATATGAAAAATAATAATCATAAGAATTGTTAATAATCCAAGTAAATAAAAATAATATAAATCATTGATATAAGTAGATTCATATCTCAATAATACATCACATGGGCTCTAACCTTTGGGAAATATGTAGAATGAAATAGTTAATCATGGACCTTGCTCACAGAACACTAGACTAACATTTGAGAAACCTAATAGAAACCCAATATTGGATTTCCCTTATGGACTTCCTATGTTTAATCCCTTTATCTAGTACAATAATCTCAACTAAGGTCACTAACTAGTGAAATAATCTCAACTAGTGTATCACTCATCTAAACTACCCAGATATTAGGGGTGTAATTTTGGGTCGGGTCTGCCATGCAAAGAGTCGGGCCATTGACCACTATTTGGGTCAAGTCGGGCCAGCCCGAACAACCCCATGAGGCGGCCCGAGCCCGGTCTCGGACCGACCCAAACCATCGAGTCGGGCTGGGATTTTTCAGGCCGGGCCGTGCTTTTTTGAGTCGGGCCATGGTGGGCTTTTAATATTTTCAAAATAATTATCTTTTAAATTTTTTTTATTTAAACATTTTTTTAACATTTATTTAAAAAAATTCTTTACATTTATTTTTAAATGCATGTTTTTTGTAAAAACTTTTATTTTATTTTTTATTAACATTTTACAGTGGGTGGATGTGTTTTTTGTCTAAATAGATTTATATATTATGAATATAAATATATATATATATATATATATATATTATTTGAAAATTGAAAAAAAATAATGAGGGGTGTGCAGCTGTCATGGGTGAGTTTAAAGACTTATTATTTAAAAGTTTTTCTAACATTTATTTAAAACATTTTTACATTTATTTTTTTAACTTATTTATAATTTTTTAAGCGTTTTTTGATATTTTTATTTAAACATTTTTATTTAAAATATTTTTTAACATTTGTTTAAAACGTATTTTTACATTTATTTTTAAATGATTAATTTTTAAAAAAATTGAATTTTTTTAAATGCATGATTTTTACAAGTATTTATTTAAAACATTTAAATTTTTTCATATTTTTATGTAAAAAATATTTTTGAACTGTTTTTTTATATTAATTTAAATGTTTGTTTTAAAAAAATTTAAAATTTTTTATTTAAACCTTTATTTAAACCATTTTATAACACTTGTTTAAAACATTTTTTTTACATTTATTTTTAGACGTTTATTTTAAAATGTTTTTTTGAACACATATTTTTTACATGTATTTTTTTAAACATTTAACACGTTTTATATAAAAATATTTTTACAGTGGGTGGATATGTTATTTTTTCTAAATATATTTATACATGTCTGTTAATTTATATATATTATGTACAAATTAAAAAAAATTAATGAGTTATTGGGGGGTGCGCAGCAGTGGGTGATGGGTTTAAAGTGTTGTTATTTAAACGTTTTTTTATCATTTATTTAAAGCATTTTTTACATTTATTTTTTTAACTTATTTATGAAAAGTATTTTTAAGCGTTTGTTTAATTTAAAACAATTTTTTAAATGTTTTTTAATTTTTTTGCAGGGCAGGCCCAACCCGGCCATGTCTGAACTGAAAGTACACCCCTAGCGGGTGCGCAGCAATGAGTGAGTTAATTTTTTCTAAATAGATTTATATATGTATATATAATATATATAATATATGCAAGTTTTATTATATTTTAAAAAAATTAATGTGGTTGGGGTGTGAGAATATCATTTGGTGAATAGTTTTTTTTGTTAATATATAATAAGTTATTATATATATATAATATGAGAAAATTGTAAAAAAAATTAGGGGGTGGGGGGTGCGCTGCAGTGGGCGGGTTAATTTTTTTTCTAAATAAATTTATATATAATATATTTAAGTTGCAACATATTTAAAAAAATGAATGAGGTTGGGGGACGTGCACAAACATTATTATGTGAGTGTGTTATTTTTTTGTTAATATAAAATAAGTTATTATATAATATTAAATCATTGACACACACACACACATATATTATTAATGGATTTTTAAAAGCCACACTTAATTGATATATATTATTAATAGCTTTATATATAATATTAATGGCTTTGTTTATATATATATATATATATATTATCATATCATTAGTATATATATATATATATATTATTAGTATATTTTTTTTATATATACACATATATAATATGCAAGTTTCATCATATTTAAAAAAAATTAGTGAGGTTGGGGGTGTGCGCGAATATCATTGGGTGAGTGTGTTATTTTTTTTATTAATATAGAATAAGTTATTATATATATATATAATGCTAAATGATTAATATATATATATATATATAATGAGAAAATTATAAAAATAATAATTAGGGGTTGGGGTTGCGTCGTAGTGGGTGAGTTAATTTTTTTTAAATTGATTTATATATGTATAGTATATATAATATATGCATGTTTGAACATACTTAAAAAAATTAATGAAGTTGAGGGACTTGCACGAACATCATTAGGTGAGTGTGTTATTTTTTTATTAATATACAACAAGTTATTATATATATATAATATTAAATCATTTATATATATATATATATATAGTCATAGCTTTGTTTATATATATATTATATTAAATCATATACATATACATATATATATATATTATTAATGGATTTTTAAAAACCACACTTAATTGATATATATTATTAATGGCCTTGTTTATATAGATACACTATTATATATATAATTATATATCATTGTATATATATATTTATACACACATTATAATTATATATAATAATAATTACATGTATATATATAATATTATTTTTTGTTAATATATTATGATATATGCACATATATATAGAAATATATATACATACACACACACATATATATAAAAGATACATATATAGATAAAGATACATGTATATAGATACATGTATATATATATGTATATGTATATATATGTATGTATATATGTATATATACAGATATATATATATATACACATATACATATATATATATATATATGTATATATACAGATATATCTATATAGATATATCTATATATATATATCGTGGTAGGGGGATCAAATCCCCCTACCCACAGATTCCCCGTTATATTTTTTACAGCGCAGCGGGCTTCGCGCGAGCTGGGCTTCGCACGGGCCAGCAGGCCGGGCTTTTTCAGGCCGGCCCAGCCTGGCCCGCAGGCCTTCTTGGAAAGGCCCAGGCCCAACCCGCGGAACCTACAGCCCGAGCCCGACCTGGCTAGATGCGGGCTTTGCCGGGCCGGGCCGATCGGGCTTTCGGGCCGGGCCTGTCGGGCTTTCGGGCCACCAGGCCAAAATTACACCATTACCAGATATATACCCAGGGTTACCATGTGAAACACATAAATAATCAATTCTCGTAATAATATCAATATAATATAATCACATAATCAATGAGATTTAAATGAAACCATGATTTATAAATCAAGGATATATAATTAAAAAATAATTTACTTTCCAATAACTATTTTTAAAATCCATTCTAAACTAAATAACTCTTTAAAACATTTTATCAAACACCTTATAAGTGAAAAAATATTCATAGAATAAAAAATATGTGAAATCCATGGAATACTCTCACTTTATCAAACATAAAACTTATAATAATATAGAAAAATTATAAATCTGTCATCAGAAACTTATTTCTTTCATAATATGGTAAGAGAGATTATAAAAACCCAAGTACTAAAAGTATTCCAAAAGAGAGATCCATTATTTCAGTGTCTAGAAATACGAATCTCATGCACCCCAACTAGTGTATTGATCTATCCCATCATCTAGTTTAGGTCACCTTATAGCCTTTCTTATGGGACAAGTAAACAATCAAGAAAATAAGAACATGAAAAATACTATTAAAACAGATACCAATAAGATTATAGGGTTCATATCATAGTTATACATCCATGGGAGAAGAGTTTTACATATTATGGTACCCTACCTAGATTAACATAATTTATCATGTTGATGCCTCTAATGAAAAACTATTATTGCAAGTTCCACCACATTGATACCCCGTTAGTGTTGGGATGTGATCCCTCTAGCAGCTCCATCTTTTGTTTTTGATTCTTTTGGTCTTCCTTCCTTATGGATTGTGACCTCCCACCTTAGATCATAGGACCTCCAGAACTTGATTGGTTTAGTTACATTGATGATTTATCATAACATACTTTCACAATTAGTTCCACTCCACTATTCATAGTGAATCCTAATAGGTCAACTGGTTCCACCACCTTCTAACTTGTATGGGTATCCCAGTGTTAGCATTGGTAAACTCTGATTGTCTATAGAATTCATTTCCTTAAGTACCAAATTTCGATAAATAATTCATGTTACATTGACATATCACTTCAATGACTCTTAAATTCCAACTCTTTTATTGTTTCCTTGAGTAATGACTCCCATGTATAGCCTTCTGTGATCCTTGTATTTATGTAACTTCCACACTTTCACCATATGCCCTAGAACTTGTGCTACATTTGGAACTTCCCTTTTAGTAAAATTTACTCATTACTATGTAAATTGATCACTGCCTTTAATTTCATGCATCGTTTATTCCTATTTACTCGTTCCCACACTTGATCATCATTATTGTGATGTTTCTTACTTCCATTAAGCTAAGTTTTGTTCTACTACTAGTCACTGCTTCCAATAAAAATCTTTCATTTATCTATATTTAATGAACTTCATTATCTAAGCTTTATACTCTTGGTTAAATTATATTAACATGAAAATCATTAGTGAAAATGGAAGTATCTCTATCCATTTTTTCCCAGTGTATCTTATAGAGACTTAACTTCAAAAAATCCCAACACTTAACCAAAAAACAGTTCTTGCAAAAAAATTCAACATTCAATAGTTGGAAGAATCATCTAGTGGGATAAAAACACAAAATAAATTTATATGAGGATGATTTAATATAGATATAGGTGGGATAATCTTATTTACCACTGAATGAAGAAAAATAGTAAACATGGATCAATAAGGGAAAATATGAGAAGGAAAATGTAACAGAAATTACTTTTAAAGAAATGGATCAGCTAAGTGTGTATCCTTGATAGTGTATACACTTCAAAAGTGATAGGAAACAAAAATATTATCCTAGGGACAAAATAAGACATATAAGGTGTCATTCAATTTAGAAATGATGAAGTTTTGATGATTATTGGATCCAAAAAATCAAAAGTCTGAGGAAAATACTTGAGGAATACATATGTGTTAGTGATTGAAGTCATTAGTCAGAATTTATTAATTATAATCCAATTATCTGATATGGGGAATGTAGTAAATTTAAAAAATAAGTTTTGAATCACCCAAGGATGATATTACGCAATTTTAATTCAAGGGAATCACACAAAGGGGAATTACTACCTCACTGTTGTAGAAGAATACATGTATTTTTTATCCAAGGAAGAAGAGAACAAGTTATGGGACAAAAGGCTTGGACACTTGAGAAAAAATTCCTTGGAATATTTGGTAAATAATTAAGGATCTTTTTATATCCCTAAAGTCTCATGTGATAACACTCATACAAGTGTAAATTTCCAGAAAGGGAAAATTATTCGAAAGATTTACAATATCAAGGATAATAAGTCAATTATATTTCTTGTGTTAGTGCATGTTAATGTGTGTGGGACAATATCACCAAAAAACATGGATGAAAAGAGCTATTATGTTCTATTTATAGATAATTATAGTAATATGGAATGGATGATGGTGGTATATTTCAAATATAAAGTATTCAATTGTGTTACTCATTATTGGTTGGTAGGGAGGAATATTGGGCAGAAAATTCATAAGTTCTAAATTTATAATGGTAAAAAAATCATAAATAATGAGGAGAAAGAATATCTCAGAATCATGGGATAAGATACTGAGTTTAAGTGGTAATAACTTCATAATAAAATAGTTTTGTTGAAAGGAGGAACCATATCATTAATAACATGGCCCAAATAGTGCTCTTTGATAAATCTTTTATAGAGATATATTGGAAAAAATTAGTGCTTATAATATTTTATATCACTAATGGGGCTCTCATAGGTTTAAATAAAGAGAATACTCCCTATGATACATGGTATGCGAAAAGTTTTATATTGAATTACTTTCAAGTTTTTGGAAGTAAGTGATTTATTCTCAATAAGCAGAAGAACCATAAGTTTTAAGATCATGGGGATGAAGGTATTTTCTTGTCTAGTAATCCAAAACAAAGGTATATAAATGTTTTAACAAAAGTCTTGGAAAAATCATTGAAATTAAATATTTCACTATTGTTAAAAACAAGTATATTTCATAAACATGTGATTAGTTTTCATAAAAAATAGTGAACAAGGGGTAGTGTAAGACTCAAAATATGACATTGATGATCAAATAGAGTATAGTGATATTGAATAAATCATCATAGGGTGAGAACAAGTGGTGGTAGAATACTCAAAATAAGACATCGATGATGAGTAAAATTCATCATGTTCAGTGTTTATAAATAAGGCAAGAATCAGGGATAAATTTAGTGAATGAAATATTTTTGGGGATTGGATAGCTTCAATGAAAAAACAAAAAATAAAGACTCCACAAAAAACTTTTCTATTATCTCAATTATATTCTAATTTTTTTAAGAGGATACCAAAGATAATAATTTGGTCAAATAAATGCATGAAGATCTTGGCCAAATAAAAATGAATCAAACATAGGAAAATTTTCCAAGGATGGAAGATGAAAATTTCATTCAAACCAAGTGGGTATTTCAAAACAAACTCAAATAAGATGGTAAAATAACTTATAAAAAATCATGGATGGTGTTCAAGGGATATTCATAAATTTTGGGAATTTATTTTTAAGGGACATGTTCACCTGTAAACTTGTTTTGAACTATTAAACTATTATTGGAAATGTTGGTGTAAATAGGATTCAAGGTATACCAAATGAATATAAAATTAGTATTTATTAATGGAGACCTTGATGAGGAAGTTTTCATCAAGAAATTGGATGGATTTATTAAAGATTAACATAAAAAAGAAAATTATATCAATTGAAGAAGGTATTGTATAGCTAAAGCAAGCACCAAGAGCTTGGTATTCTATGATTGATCAATACTTGAGAAAAATTGGATTCTAAATATATGGAGTTGAACACAATATCTAAATTAATAAAGATAAAAGTCAAAATATATTTGTTCTCATTTATGTATATGTCATAATTTTTGGAGGATCATATGAATCACAATGCAAGTTATCTTTAAAATATATAAGTAGTGAATTCAAAATGACCATGATTGTAGAGTCAAAATTTTCCTTGGTGTTAAACTAAGTTATTCCAATACATTGTTTGGGGTTGATGTTTTATTTGTTAAAAATCCATTTTTGGGATGATCAAAGGATTTTGAAGACCTGAGAATACAGTTTATATAAAATCAAAGACTGATGGAATAATTGAAGAAGTCTATTCAATGGAATTATTTTTTAGTGTTTGCCAAATTTTTGGGTGAAAAATTTTGGAAGTTTAAAAGAAATTAATGTAAATGTTTCATGGTAAAGTAAGGTGGTTATCATAATGAGTATAAAAATAATGTAGTATATCACACAACCCATTTAGTGGAGTTTTCATTCCATGATGGTCTATTTCACAATGGTCACGTGCACCCGTGAGGTGAGTACACAGTTCACTTAACTACATAGAGAGGTCTTCATTCATGAAGGCAATTCATGGTATTATAATGGTTTTTTCTAGTCAATCATGAAGGAATTATATATTTTATCTTATGTGGTTAATGAATTATAGTTCATGAAGAAGGTTCATGGTGGGCATACCATGAAGGGAGTATATGAAGGGTATTTTGAAAAGGGTTGAATAGTATTTTTGTTGGTTAGTGGGTTTCTTAGAGGAATATGCCTATATATACTCAAATAAAACTTTCATTATAGATTAGTCAGAATTTAGAGAAGATATAGAGATTAATCTAAAGATCAATGATGGTAAGAATCATTCATAAAGTAGTATCCACATGGTGACTATATGGGAACTGGTTTGCAAAGTCAGAGTGTGAAGTGGAGATTGTGAAGGGGTTCATGAGGTACATTTTACAAAGTTGGTTTATAGAGGAGGTGGCTGAAAATTATGTCCATGAAAGAACATAGATCATGAGGGAGCTCCGAAAATTGCATTATTTGTTCTGTGAAGGGAAGTATGTGGTCTATAGGGTTAGTATACAGTGAATAATGTTTTTCATGGTTACTACATGGAAGGTGGTTTCAGGTGGGTATTTTCACATAAAAACTTATGTGGTTTGTTTGGATATCATAGAGTATATTGAATCAAACAAATTAGGATTTTCTGATGAAAATAAATAAATACACTCTTGAAATTTTGTAAGTGACATTCAAGTTGATAAACCAAGGAAAACTTCATCCAAAGCAGTCTGTAAGGAGGAGTCAATAGAAGTGATCTGATAGAGGAAATGCACTATCCTTGGATTCATTGTAAAGGTAGTGTTTTTGGAATAGAGTGACCATGTCCAAAAAACTTTAATCCCCAAAAATAGTGAATATTATTATATTTTGGTATGAATGACACATGTCAGTGTATGATCCTTGGACTACCCCTTAGTGGTGAACCAAGTAAAAAAATGATATATTCTATTTCTATTTTTGCATCTGTGTGTTTGGATAATACAAATTACAATAAGATAGGTTTAATTATTTCCTAGAAATAAGTGGACAAGATCCTTTAAAATAAAAATAAAAAATTGACACCTTGATCCACTCCTCCCCTCTTGGGGCATCTCAAGGTATAACAAGTGGTATCAAAGATGTGGTTACCAGTATTATATTTTTTTTTTGAAGTCAATCTTCATATAGAATGTGGTTAATGTCAATGGATCTCAAATTTTATATAGGAATAACTATTAGATTCATAAAAATATAATGAGATCGTATATTTGATCTCTTAAGCTAGAAGTTTTATCTACCACTATTCATAGTATTCAAGTTAGTGATACGATAGGGTAATCTATGAATAAAGCTCATCTTTAAATACTTGATGATGATACCAAAGCTCAAAATGATAAAACTAGATCCCTGTAATATCATACATATGTGAAGGTGATGCGTTTCACTAGTTCCAAGGTAATGTGGGAAAAACAATCCAACATTTATGAAGGTGGAAGTAAAGTGAAGGAAGTTAAGATACAAGTGTTTCACAACAAGTTTGATGATCTAAAAATGTATCATGATGAAAATGATGATAGTTTTTTAAACTAAATCACTAAAGTTGTTAGATAAATTTTAGGAATTATTGAATAAATTAAGGATATTAGTATTGTTAAAAAAATGTAATAGTTACCAATTTTGTATAATCCAAAAGTTTCATTAGTTGAAGAGATGGATTTATCCAAGTTATCTCTTCATGGTCTGTTAAGAATCTTGGTAGCTCATGAAATTTGAGTAAATTTAGAAGGAACATATAGTCATTAAAATATGGATATGGCTTTCAAAGTAATAGAAAAATTTAACATTGTGAAATATGGTAAAGATAAAGAAGATTTGGATAATTAATTTCTTTCTCTTATGAATAGAAAATTAAATATAGGAAATAAATGGTTCAAAGGTAAGATACCCTTTGAATGCTTTAGATATGGTAAATTTTGGCACATTTCAGCAAGGTGTCCAAGAAAATTTGATGATAAAGAAAGTGATATGGATATAATATATAAGCCTTAGAGGATGTTCAATTTTAAAGGTAAAATCATACCAGGAAACTCTTTTAAAAAGTAAATTTTTAGGAAGATATTTTTAAGTAAATTAGAATATAGTAAAGGATACTACCTCTAAGAAGTGGAATTAGAGTTTAAGCATGATATTAAGGATTTCATGATGGGTAAATTTTAAAAGGAAGAACCTAAAAATAAGAAATATAATCAACCAGAATGTGTAGTTGATCTTAAGGAAGAAATTAAGTGATATCCTGAATAACTTGATCTATAAATAAATAAAAATTGAAAGATTAATGGAATACTGAAAAATTCCTATGAATATGTGGATTATATCAAATAAAAGATTGAATGACTGTAATAAGAGTTATATAATCAATTTGTTTGTAAAGTAAATTCATAATAAGTTGTGAATTTTAAGATAAAGAATGAAAAATAGACTAAGGTGGTCATATAAACTAATGCTTGTGTAAAAGAGTAAAGGGAGAAGGTGGAAACCCTACACTAGGAGGTTATTACTCTGAAAAAAATTAGAATCAGAAATGAAATCAGGATATTCATGGAATAATTTTCATTTTGAGAGATTCATAGTTGTATAATTTCTTGAAAGGTTTAAATGTGGATTAGTAGGTGTTGATAAAATATTAAGTAAACAAATACCCAAATCCATGGGTAAAATTGGAATCAACTATGACACTAATACACTAAAAGAATCAAACACAACTAATCATAGAAAAGGGAAGTAGAAGGTTTGTAATTCTAGTGACAAAATAAAACACCAACTATATAAAAAAATAACTACTTTTAAAGGAAATTAGAGGGTTGTGAATAATCCTCAAGGTTTAACCAAAGATAGTCATGAATTTTTATAAAGGTTGGGTACATGTGGAGGAATGAAGGAAAGAAGATGTTTCCTAGTATGAAATATCAATTGTGTATATTTTTTTGACACATAGTCTCATACTATGAAGAGGTGAGTAGCTATTTATATAAAAAATCTCTCAATAGTTAGAAAATGAGAATGAGGTCATATCCTTTATCATATATAAAAAGTTCTTTATATGGATATTGTTTTTGGTGTTCTGACTTTGTACATAGAGACATAGATTGTAGACAAAGAAGAAGTGGTGTTTTACACCATGGGATTTAATGTATATAGAATTCTAGATAATCAAACAAGATTACATTGAGAAATATATTCTCTACATTATAAGAAGGATACAAATATTAATTTTCTTATAGTGTTTTATGGAAATATTTTAAGTTATCTTATGCCTCTACTCAACCAGAGATTACATTGAAGGAGAAGAATATAGATATAAAAATCCAACCTAGATGAGATTTCTCTCAAGGATATTAAGAACAATATCACCTGGATTCTTGATAGTGGGTTCTCATCCCACATGATTTTAAATTTTAATCTATTGAAAAATGTGAATGAAATAGTTGATGATAAAATGAGTTTCAAGAATGATGGATATTTAAAAATTAAAGGAAGTTGAAATACATACTTGGAAAGTGATAAGATAAAGAAAACTAGAGTTATTTTTGTGGATGGATTGAGATATAACTTATTGGGTTATAGAAAAATCTGTTATTTAGGAATTTAATCTATATTCAATCAAAAGGTGTGTTTGGTCAAAGGAAAATGTAGGAAATTTATTATAAAAGGAATAATAATTAATAGTAATCTATACCAAGTAGACATCCATGAAAACACATGTTTCCTTATAATAGAAGAAGAGAATAATATATAGCATCAAATGCTCAAACACATCCACTAACAAATCATGTAGAAATAATCTAAACTTAAAGTTTTGGTGGAATCGGGAAAAGATATGTAATTATAGTATGTCTATAAAGATGGCATGAAATCCCCATCGATCAAAGAATAAGAGAGAATTGAATTTTCTTGATCTATTCCACACTAACGTGTGTGATATGATGAATATTTATAACATATATAGAGAGAGATATTTCATTCTTTTTATTGATTACTAAATCATAATGTCATGTTTCAATTTCATAAAAACTAATAGAAAATTCATGGAATATATAAAAATATATCTAAGAAGAGTGGAAAATGAAACTTGCCACACTTTCAAGATATTACGATCAGGAAATAGAATAGAATAAATGTCCATTAATTAAAAAACTACCTTGAAAAATATGGCATTAAAAATGTGGTTTCCTCTTTAAGAACTCCATAGTAGAATGGATTTTTTGATCAAAGGAATCAGAAGGTGAATAATATACCCAAGATAATTCTCATTGAAAGAGGTGTCTCTCATCACTATTATAAGGAAGCAGTGAAAGTTTTGGTGTACATAAAAAACTAGGTTTTTCTTATACTAGGGGGATAAAGGAAACCGTATGAAATGTTAAATGAAAGTAATCCCATAATAAATCATTTTTTATCCTTCGGAAGCAGATGCTATATTTGAAATAAAGAATAAAATTGGGGAAAAGTATAACCATGCAGAAGATGAAGGATAGTTTCTTTGTAGTAAGGCCTAAAATGATTTAAAAAGTGACTAAATAAAATTATGGAGATTAATGATATCAAATTCATTGAGGAAAAGGATGGGAATAATCTAAGGAGCTCAATTTTTTATGACATTTATAGTGAAGGGGAAGAAGTTTACAAAAATCCTTTAGTCATAAAAATATCATAAATTGATAAATATTCTGAGGTTTAATAAAAATAGGAGATGATTGATGAAGAGATCCGACCTATACCTCATAAGATAAGTAAGATAATATAAGTTAATCCATCTAATATTATTAGAGATAGAACTAAACCTACACAAAATTGAATTGTCACAACCCCCTCCCTCCAAAGGTACCCCTTCTATGTTGGAAATGAAGGGAGAGAGATAGTGACCCCTAATTCCTACCTTCATTAGTACTTGAGTTGATTACTAGTAGTGAGGGTATAAAAATCTCACATATGGAAGGTATTACCCTCAAATATAACAAGGATCAGATGATAGTATAAATAAATCTCTAATCAAATCCACCATATAATAAAATGGTATACCAAAACCATCCCACAATTCATAAATAAAGTAAAAAAAATACAAATGAAAGTCTCCAAATAAATACCAAAAGAAAATTCTTAAGGCAGTAACTCAACAATGGATATAAAATCTAAGCTAATAATATACAACCCAGTCTCTAATACCCCCCTTGAAACCTAAAAAGGGTTTATATATATACGGTGAGTATAACATATATAATTCGTATTATTAACATAAATACTATCATAGGTAATGGAAAAAAGAAAATTTTTAGGTTATCCTAGTGTAGAATAGTAGTTAACTAGGGTCATCTCACTTGAGGATCTTTGTAGTTTGTTCAATTAACAATTTTAATTCACCTAAACTACTTTTTTTTTATTATTCAATGAAAAAAAATGATGAATTTGTGTTTTTTTATTTTCTTAAATAATTAAAATAAATTCAATTCTAAATTATCATGAAATTTATAAACATAATGAAATTAGAAATAAATAACATGGTCCTTGGTTTGGTTTTGAGTTCTACTATTATTCTCTTTTATTTTTTTAAATGTATTTTTATCATTTAGTTATAAAATATCACAATCGAATTACTATTTATTTATTTAGAAGTTTTTAAATATCAAATTCCTAAGAAATTTAAATTTCCCCTCCTCCTCTAATCAAGGTTTATGGAACCCCTCAATCGAGAGTGTGACATCTTGTAGGACCCAGCTCCATCGTATGTCATTTCATCTATTGATCTTCTTGATTCTATCATGTAAAGAGATTTTGATTAATAGAAGGGAGGAAAATTATAAAAATAAAAGAATAGAGATATATTTGAGTTTCATTTCATGGTGGAAATTTTCTACACCTTAGAATGTCACTCTCATCTACCACAAACATAAAATAAACTTTAAGAAAGAATTCAAGAACACCTAAACTACCCTATGCCAAGCATCAGGTCAGCCCCTCATTATCTAGGGAAAGATATAACTTGGTGTAAAGAGATAATAGAATAAAATAATAAAGTTAATAAGATAGGGATAGAGAGAAAATAATAAAAATAAAAATGGAAGAATAATAAAGGGAGAGAGAGAAGAATAATAATAAAATAAAATAGTGAACAGTGGGGGCATAAATTAAAACAAACAAAAGAAAAGAAAAATTAGATAAATAAAAATAATAAGAATAAGAAAATCAGGTGGAAAACACTTAGTAGAAAAATTCATGAATTATATATATATAAGTTAAATCAAAATTAAATAAATAGTAAAACTAAAAGAAAAGTAAAAAAACAGCTTCAACCTCCATGGTGAGGCCTCTCTTCATAGTGTCAATCTTCTTTAACAGTGGTGAGACCTCCTCCTTTTATAATCACTGGGTAATGCCTTTGTATCTTTTTATGAATCTCTATATGTATTAGAGTGTTTAATGTTTGAATTTGTATATTTAATTTTATGTGAGACCCACATCTTTAAAAATATATGAGGATTTCAAATTTTAAAAACTCACTGTTGTGGATTGAAATAATGAGGAAAATAAACTTGCATGGGTTTTATGGGGTGAAATATGGAATCTTGGCATTTCTTGATAAATCTAGCAATAGAAAAGTCGGTTCTCATCAAGCCATATGGCCTTCATAGTGATCAGAGACTTAAAAATAGTTTCAAGGTGGTCGTCTGATGTTCTAGTGTTAATCCAAGGAGGATTGGAGTTATGACAGTAAGAGATGGCTATGGGCGTCATCCATGCTGGTTTTGGGTTAAATCAATGGTGGATTTCATCTTGTAAAAAGGTGTTGAGTGGATGAGAGTGTGTATGGGGATGAGGTGCATGAATGTGGAGTGGGATGGCACCATTTTGGTTATGATGAACAATAATCTTGGATCATTATCTCACATCAGAAGAAAATAGGGTGTCATACTTGTATAAATTAAAATCCATGATACATCTGGATTAGAATCCTGCATTGGGGTTAGCTCTCGAATACACATCACATATGTACAAGGGTCGAGCTGCACTTCTTAGCCTATATGGTCTTAGTCCCAAACATACACATGGTACTTACCACATTCCACACTCCGTCATTGGCCCATGTGGGATCTCCTAATAACCTTCTTGGTCAGTCTTCCCTTTCATAGGGATGGCCATGTGGCATTGGGCCTTTAGTTGAGGTAATTCTTATCTTTACACTGATTTTTTATGCTTGAAAATAATAAACATCTTAGATAAATTTCACACAATATATTCATAATTAAAATAAAACATTTAAATCTTTCATTTAAATTAATTTTAAATATTTAATTGTAAATCCCCATTTATTAATAAAACATTATAATACATGGAATTAATCATTGAAAATAATTAAAAAACAATTGAATTTGATAAAATAATTACATTAAAATACCAGTGTTTCAAATACCCCCACACTTAAACTATGTTTTTTCTTGAGCATAAAATTTCAACATTGAAAACCAGAGGTCACCAAAGTTATCATTTTTCAAATCTCAAATCAATTAAATAAAATGATTATCAATGTTAAATAGAATTTTTAAAAATACACGTAAATATCAATTTAATTTCTCAATTTTCAAATAAATAATCAACTCAAGTATTTTACTTTTTCCCATTGAAAATGATGGAAATTATTCTTTCATCTATTAAATATCCTTAATTCATTATTATTAAACATGAAAAATCATGATCTACCTCACTTTTGAATCTTTTATCTCATCACTAATGATACAAATTTAAATATATTTATGCTCATATCATGATAAAATTATCCATATCCATAATATTGTAAAGGAACTAATTTATCCAGCTTGTAAAGAAAAATGGAACATAAAATCATGAGAAATTTGAAATTAAGGTTCTAATGACTCTAACACTTTAAGGTTGATCGGATTTAATGTTTTAAAAATTAAGGATCAAGGATGAGGTTTCTATCTTAAGTACAATTCATGATATCTAAAGTAAAATCATAATAAAATTACCCCTTTATAATATGATAAATTCCACTTCCCAAGCTCAAATTGAGGTCACGAATAATGAAATCATAATTAATGATGTGCACCTTTTTGAATTTTCTCTAATTTTATACTTTTTTCAAAGTATTTTTTTAATTTTTATTTTTTTTAATTTTGAAAAATTTATGCATAGAATGTATCTCAAATATACCACCTAACCATATATGATAAAAACCCATTGATCTAGTGATGGTAATTTTATATACTCTCAAGTCACAACCCAATTTGTTTCTTTTTTTTTCAAGAAGGAAAAAACTATAAATCATAATGAATGAATCAATGAACCTTTATAAATACCCATAATTATCACCCCCCACACTTTTTAATTATAATGTAGTTCATCTATTTCACCATGAATTCCCCAACCCGCACACTTCAACTTTAAAATATCATGAAAATACTAAGAAAAGGGTAGAAATGGATAAAAATGGCTTGAAATATATCCCATCCCTAACAAGGTCATTCATGGTCTCTATGGGATAAACAAGGGTTTATGTAAATGTGGTATCAAGGATAATGTATTATCAATAAAAATTTATCAATACTTTTAAATGTGTTTTTTCACAGTCAATAGCTTCAACAAGTTTCAATGCAAGTTTTGGTAGGTGGCATGTTGCAGGATCACTCAAGAAATATGATCAAGAATAAATAGGAAGTATTTGGTCTAGAACTCATCTAAGGAATATAAAATATAACATTTTACAATCACTCATGGCATGAATAACAATAAAAAAACAATTCACATAAATTTCAAAAATTCAAAGTGTAAAAAATGTTAGGGAAATTTCATCTACATGAATCAACTAATTCCCTCAAGTCATGAGTCCTCATTTTAATATACATGATTCACTTTAATAATTAAATTCCCCACCTTACTCATTAAATATAATTATCATTGAAATATAAAACATATAATCAATGGGTTCCTAATAAACTTATGTTTCCTAGATAAGTCAAGTAAAGCATAAATTCAAAGCATGGGTATGAAATTTTATAGTTTAAAGCTCAAATCAGAATCTCGTTAAAATGTATAGAGTTTAAAAGATAAAAGTAAAAAGTGAAATCTATTTTATCATAAATATTTAGTCTTATTACTCTAATATTGGGGGTTTCCTTATTCCATCATAGTCCTATAAAAGTAAATTATTTAATTAATCATGATGATCATCTCATTAAAGCTCAAAATGATAGAGGGAGTGGGTTATATCTGATTCCTAAGAATGAAATTTAAATATAAATTTATAGAAATAAAATAAAGATAAGACTTGGTTTAATCCCCCAAGTGGGCCCTAGGTTTTTTACCTCCACTAGAAAGGTAGTACTAGATATTATCCATAATCTTATGGTGGGTGGATCTTCTTGGATTTGAACCACCAAATATGGATTTTACCAGCTTTCACTTATTCCTTCTTGGTGAGGAATGATCCATGAATAGAGTACACTAGATATATCCCATTCACAGATAGGTATAACTTTAATGGAGGGGTAGGATTAATTCAGGATTATCCTATTTCTTGGTTTCTACTTGTGCAACCTTTACTTAATTTTCCAATTTTGTCTCAATATGGACAGCATGAATTGAATTTTAAAAGGTGAGTTTAGAATGTAATTTTAATTCAAGGAGATTTAAACATAAGAATGAAAATCAGAATTATCTCTTTTAATATGAGTAGATTCTGTCTTATTTTCCTTAGGCTCAGCTAATTTGATCTCTTTATGGTCCTCCTTTATTGCATATTAAATAAAATCAAGTATCTCTATGTGTTCCTTAGTAGGTGCATGTACAATTTCTTCATCTTCCTCTAAGGCAGAGAAAGTATTGGCTGAATATGAAAATTAAAAACAATAAGTATTGATACTAAAATCAGATTGAATAAAATAAAATGAATGATAATTTAAAATAATATAATCTCCCAAAGTTGGTTCTGGTTCAATCACTCCCTCAGTGATGAGTGCATCTTGAAATTGAATCTCAATGGATGTAGGCAGGTATTCGGGATCCTCCAAATTTTCATTAAATTATAATATATGTGTGGTTTCTTCCTCCATATCTAGAAATATATGAAATGGTTTTAACTTTTCTACCTTGTATGGATTAGGGAGATTATATTGTACCTCGTATTTGTTCTACAAATTTTATAGATCTTATTGATCTCTCACATGTAGCTTAGTAAGAAAGTTTTCATCGTCATAAATCCACTACAACTCTTCATGGTCAGTTTGGATCTGATCCTTCATATGGTTGGGTGGGGGATACTCCTCAATCATGGCCTTGAATTCTTATATGTCCTCAGAAAAAATAGGGAAGGCTAACGGTTCATCTTTGGTTTCAAGTTCAGTTTGCTCGAGGGATTCATTAAAATACTCAGTTAGCCAATCCATTTTTCCCTGAAAATATTATACCATATCTTTAAGCTATTGAATATTGTGTTTTATATTATTGTTAGACACTTTTTCCTGAAATTTCACCTAGGGAATTTATTCAGAAATTTTGGGAGGAAACAAGGAGTTCTCTTCTTATGGCTTGGATATTCCTTGATTAAACTATGGGAAGTACTCTTAAAGTTTAGTTAATTCTATGTTCAATCCTTCAACTAATGATTGTTTGAGGGACTATTTAATTTCTAGGATGAGGTCCTTAAATTCTAACTCTTTTATAATTTGGATTTTACCTCCCCTAATCTATCTAGAAAACAAAGAAACACCATATTCTATAGACCAGGGTGAGTTAAACATTTGTTTAAAATTTTAAATAAAATAATGAAAAACTATCTAGAATGTGAAAATAAAAAAAATAAACAAACTAATGATTGGATATTTGGAAACAATGTTAGTTTTTATGGAACACCTATTGTACGGCATTAGAAATGAAAATTTCTATGTTTTTCTAGTGCAGCACAATAGTTAACCAGGGTCGTATCAATTGAGGAGCTACATAGTTTTTCACTTACTAATTATAATTCACCTAAAATAATTATTTTTTATTACTTTTATTATTTTATGAATGTGATGATAAATTTGGGTTTTTTTATTTTCTAAAATAATAAAAATAAATTAAATTATAAATTACCCTAAAATTTATAAATATAATGAAATTAAAAAGAAATAACTTGGTCCTTTGTTAAGTTTTGAGTTCATTCATTATTATCCTTTATTTTTTTAAATGTAGTTTGATAATTTAGTTAAGAAATCCCACACTTTAATTACTATTTCTTTATTTATAAGTTGTGAAATATAGAATACCTAAGCAATATAAATTTAACATCCTCATGTAATCAAGGTTTATGGCACACCTCAATCAAGTGTGACATCCTCCAGGACATGACTACGTCATATGTCATTTCATCTATTGATCAGATCAACTCCACCATGTGAAGAGATTATGATTAATGGAAAGGGGGAAAGGTAAAAAAAAAATAAAAATAAATTTGAGTTCCATGTCGTGGTGTAAATTCTCCACTCTTTTGCATGCCACCTGTATCTACCACAAACACAAAATAAACTTTAATAAGGAATTTAAGAACACTTAACCTCCCTCATTCCATGACTTGGGTCATCCCCTTATTATTGGGGGTAATATATCACTTGGTGGAAAGAGATAATATAGTAAAATAATAAAAAGAATATGAGAGGGATAGATAAAAAATAATAAAAATAAAAATGGAATAAAAATAAATATAGAGAGAGATGAATAACAATAATAATAAAATAAAAGAGAGAATTGTGGGAGAATAAATTAAAATAAAAAAAGAAGAAGAATACGAAAATTGGGTGGAAAACACTTAGTAAAAAAATGAATTAATTATATATATAAAAAATTAAAAATTAAAATTAAAAAAAGAGTAAAACTAAAATAAAAGTAAAAAAATGGTAGATTAAGCCTCCATGGTGAGCCCACTCCTGGTGGTGTTAAACTCCTTCGATAGAGGTGAGACCTCCTCTATTTATAATCACCGAGGAATGACTTGGTATCCCTTTCTGAATCTCTATATATCTTCAATTGTTTAAAGTTTAAATATGTATATTTAATCTACCATGAGACCAGCATGTTGTATCTTTGAAAACATCTGAAGATTTTAGCTTTCCAAAACTCACTGGCATGAATTTAATAAATAAGGAAAAGTTTCTTGCATGGGTTTCATGGGGTGAAATGTGTCTTATCAATGTTTATTGGTCAGTACAATAGTGGATAAGTCAGTCCTCGCAAAGTCCTCCAGCCTTCATAGTGTATGGAGTCTTTGAAATGGTTTCAAGGTGGTTGTCTGATGTGCCAGTGTCGATCCAAGGTGGTTTAGAGTTGTTGTATTGGGAGAAAGATCAAACTTGAGCTCTTATAAGTGTCATCCATGGTGGTTTTGGGGTGAAGTAGTGGCGGAAAGTGTCGTGGATGAAGGCGGTGAGTGTCTGAGGGTGTGTCTGGGGATGAGGCATGCAAAAGTGGAGTGGGAAAATGCCATTTTAGTTATGATAAATAGTAACTAAGGATTTTTTTTCCCACATCATAAGTGAATAGGGACACTATTCTTATATAAATTAAAAGTCATGATGCATATAGCTTAGAATCCTGCATCGGGGTGGGATCTCGGATACACAGCACACACGTACATGGGTCAAGTCACACCACTCGATACACATAGGCATAAGTCCAAACTTGCATGCAGTACTTCTCATGTGCCATGCTCCCTCATTATCCCATGTGATCTCTCTCAGTGGGCTGCTTGGTCAGCCAAACCTTTCATAGGGATGGTGGGCCTTTGGTTGAGGGATTTCTTGGATTTACGCGGATTTTTTTGTTGCCTGGAAATAATAAACAACTCAGATGAATTTTACAAAAAATATTCTTAATTAAAATAAAACCTTAAAACCGTAATTTAAATTCACTTTAAATATTTAATTTTAAATCCCCATTTATTAATAAAACATTGGAATACATGGAATTAATTGTTGAAAATAATTTAAAAACAATATAATTTGTTAAAATAATTACATGAAAAATATCAATGTGTCAAGGATCATACCCAAGGTCTCTCATGTGCATGTGAAAAGAGAATATTAATGCGCTGTAAATGAATAGCAGAACCAACAAGCACCTAAATAGGTCAACTAGCCAAACCCAAAATCACCATGGCAGTTCACCAAATAATGCATCTAATATAGTAACATAGTATCAAAATAATATAGTAAAAAGGCACCTCGCAACGTCTTCCCCACTGATTTTTCAATCTCATGCCCAACTTTGAATGTCGTGTAATCTTATTCCTTCCATGAATATCTCATCACATGTCTGTTCATTTATGATGTGGTTTGGGATGCATACCTATATATCCCAACCTTATATATAGTCTAGCATCTAGTGCTAATATCATTCATCATCATCACATCATAACCTCACCCACATAACTATGGAATTAGAATATCATGAACATGAATGAAATCAACATTGTGCCCTCCACCTACCATGAATGACCCACACCAAAAATCACACCCTTATAATCGTTGGGTGATCTCCAACACCATCTCATTCCATCACTATATAGTCTCCAACACCAAGCCATAAATCATTTAGTGATATCCAACACTAACCCATATCATTACTATTGTTAAAGGAAGAGTGGGGAAGAGGGGTAGCCATCCATCTGATTCACTGATATCTTGAATGCTGGAGAAAACACCCAGAACCCAAAACATTTAGGATTTGGTAAGCTTATCTAACTCATGTGGGTGCATAGTAAAATAACATAAAACATGTGATAGATATATATCACATAATAACTAACCTATGGGTTTACAAGAACTACACTATCATACTCCACATCACCACCACTGCACCTCATGACATCTATCATATCTACTTTTACCACTAAATGAAACACACTTCAAAACCACCACACACAACCAAAAAAATTTCAACTTTTAATTATAGGTTCCATAACTTCTTGGATTATGAGTTTCCACTGAATCTCATTTCCTAAGCCATTTCATTTATCATTAACATTTCCCATTTATTTAACATTCAATTCATTTAATCCAATTTTCACAAATCAATATCAACCCATTATTATTCATTTAATTTCATCCCATGCCTATTAATTTATAAACCCATGTCATTTTAATTTTAGTATTTCAAGTTCATTTCATGGTTAACTAAGAAACTAATACAACCACACCATAAAAAAACTCATCTATCTCAAATCAACCATCACCACAATGCAACATGTTCTAAGACATCTCATCGTAACCACCACACATCATCCCACATCACACCCCATATAAACAACATACCACTTCACTGCCCAAGATATTACACACCTAAGATATCTACCACCATTACTGTATAGGCCCCAATAGGGTTCACATAACCACAACAGATTCATAAAAGGCATGTACACATTCTAACTTATAGAATTTACTATAAATTTAGTTTCATTGAAGTTCTTTAATCACATCACTTCATTACATAAAATGGGTATTATCACACAAATTCTATATTTCCATGAGAAACCAATTCATTATCCATATATAAGTTCTTAAAATTTTATTCAAGGTGAGGTAAAACAATTGAATAAAGAAAGTTTTCATAATATTATCAACTATAATGAAATCAAGGATCCCAAGCATTTTGATTTTCAAATATGGAAACAAGCATGGAAAATTCCATCAAAAAATAAAAAAAATGAATAATCCCTTTCCCATTCAATTTTAGTTAAATTAAATTAATTATCTACTTAATATAACCCATACTATCCACCTAAAGGATGAAAAAAGAATTAAATCCCCACACATGCACATAAAGAGGGAGAGAACGAGGATCTCATTCCTCAAACAAAGAATTCTAGATCACTCTATAAGGATGGAACAAGATAAAGACAACCTCCAAGCATTAAAATGTAAGGAAGAATCTTGATGCACATGAGCCTTAGCCCAGTTGGTAAGGACTCCGTAAGTGCATCCAAGAGACCAGGGATCAAATCCAGGCGGAGACAGAATTTCCAGGTACTGTAGTAGCACTGTAACAGCACTATGGCAGTACTGTAGTACTATTGTAGCAGGTACTGTAGCGTAACTGTGCAGTACTGTAGCAGGGACTGTAGTGGGAACTATAGCAGGAACTGTTTGGCACTGTAGCAGCTGGGAATATGCCCTCGTTTGGGCCTTCGGGCCACCAATTTGGTCCCTAAGTCCTGTAAGGCCTTCGGGCCACCAAGGCCTTTTGTTCAGTAAGGCCTTTGGGACATCTCAAGGCCTTCGATCCACCTTAAGTGTAGATGCAAACCAGAAAACCTACAAGGAACAAGCTCCATAATGAGGATGAGAAAGGATCTTTCACCATAGTAGAAGCTAAAACGGATTTCAATAATGATAGGGTATGGCACCTGCCATCGGTACAAGCATGTGCATGCACGGGAATTCCGAGCCGAATAGCCATGCGAAGGTGGAGAGATGATTTCACGATGATGATGTTAGGGAGGAGCAGTTCCAAGTAGTTAGTCTAGGTTGTTTGTAATGTTTGTATCCTATGGGAAATGAATTCCTCTAAGGCCTACGGGCCATGTAATACTTACACCTACGGGCCTTTTAAGGGTTCCACCTCACCCCTTGAAAGGTAGATTATCAAAATCAATAAAAAATGAAGGCCTTCGGGCCATTGGAGGAAGGAAGCACCTTGATCGACCTAGAACATAGAGTCATCATCAATCTCCCTCTATAACTCTACCCAAACCATCCATCTCCCAAAGAAAAACCTCCTATGAAATAAAAAATAGGGTAAATTAGAAGGAAAAGATAATAATCATATTATAATTTCTAACACTCATTCTATGAATTCCAATGATCAAATACTGAAAGGAGAGGGTGAAAGGACCCCTAAAATCACTTAAGAGTAACCCAAGAGTCAAGAGAAAATACTGTAAGAATATAGGGTTCCATAAATTATAATAAATCTAGAAATTAGAAGACCACGGTGCAACACCCTTCACTACAGTGCATTGGTTCTAACACGATATGAAACAAAAACATAAAGTAAAGGGACCATGTGGCAACATGGTTGGTCAAAACCATGTCCTAGAAACATGGTGAGTTATGCATTATATATCCAATAAACTAGAAGAAGGATCACATTTGAAGGTATACCACCATTCCTTGGAATTCAAAAACCAATAATAAGTCTATATTGTATCTGAGATCTATGTCTTAGTTACCCTGAAATTAAAAAGACCAAAATAATCCCTCCTCTAAGACTCCACTTTGTAGTTGAGTAAACATGATGTATTTATGTTGAAAAAGGAATAACCACAAAACCTCACTTCTTAAGGATCCACACCATATTCAATCTCCCTACATCGCAAACACTACCATTATTGAATAGCACAATACTCTTCACCAAAAAATCCTTCCCCAGCTAAAATTTCACCTATAACTCCATTATCAACTCCTTAACTCCCTTGGGAATTCCCCTAATCACCACCATCACATGAATTTCCACAAAGTAACTGTCTCAAAAATTTTGTACCATTATATTAGATTTCTATCAAACAATTATCCTCCTCAAGAATCAAAACCCAACTCAAAAAAGGAGGAAGGAAAAAGTTAGGGGTCCGAACAACCACTTCATGAGATATTAGGGTTCTCGTTGCAACTAAAACACAACCATAAGAAAGAAACATCAACCCAAAATCCAAATCTCTTCCACATAACCATTTTTTACCACTATTTCAATATCTACATATCCCAATATAATAACTACCAAAACCATCACACAATACTAACCAAGCACCCAAATCAAAGAAAATCACTCCCCATATCAAGATATTTTTCACTTTGAGTGAAACTGACTCACCCACATGGTTTTAAAACATTTAATAAATTTAACACATCTTAATTGGGTGGTTTTTTCCCCCAATTCATGTGCATAAATCCATTACACACCACCAGCAAGGGAAAAGGAACATCTCATAAATCAATAATATTTAGGCATTACATCATCAAATTAAAACAAAACAAGGAAAAACTCAAAACAAATTAGAGTAATAGGAACTCATATTAATCTTATTCTACCAATTAATATCCTCTAAGACACCATGAATCCATAAAAAATTAACCAAGTAGATGTTTTTTCTATAAATAACCTTCTCTCAAAGATTCTATATCTCTACTGGTCACTCCACAATTGTTAAACCATCCTTGATATTTAACTCTCCCTAATCAATTACATGAGATTCATCATGTAAATAATAATGGATTTGGGACACATGGAAAATGTTACAGATCATGTACATTCATAATGGAAGTGCCAAATGATAATCCACCTTTCTAACATGCTCTAATTCCTAAAAAGGGATGAATAAATGGGGACAAATCTTACTCCCTCGGCCAAATATTTGTTGCCCCCAATGAGGGGAAACCCTTAAGAACACATGATCGCTAACCTAAAACTTCAAGGGACTATGCCTATGATAATAATTGGCCTTATGAGTATTATTCACCACCTTCTTCTACTGTCATACCATCTTAATATTCTCGATCATGCTTTGTTCCACATCAAGAGCAAGAACCACTGACTCCCCAACCTCCATCCAACACAATGGATAAAGACATGGTTTCCCATAAAATTCCTCAAATGGGGCCATTCTAATGGATGAGTGATAACTATTTTTATAGTAAAACTAAACCAGAGGTTGGTTATTTTTCTATGATCCACCAAAATTCAAGACAAAATATCATAACATATCCTTTAGAATCTTGATAGTTTGCTATATTTTCCTATTTATCTGGGGATGGAAGGCAATGCTAAGGTGAAACTGGGATCCAAGGCATGATTTAATCCTCTCTAGACCCATGAGGTAAAATGAGGATATCAATCAAAGATGATAGACTTATTTATCCTATGAATCCTAATCACATCATCCACATACCATCTTTCCAAAACATCTATGGGACTCGATTCACAGATCACCATAAAATGAGATGAATTTGTAAGTAATTCTATAATCACCCAAACTATATCACATCCACCTTAATCTCGAGGAAAATTGATGATTAAATCCATAAAAATTTCCTCCCATTCCCACTAGAGGTAATCCAAAGGCTGTAAACACCCTCCATGAACTCAATGCTCATCCTTCACCTGTTGAAAAACTAAGAACCATGTTGTGAACTCTGCCACTAAATAATTCATTCCAACCCACCAAAGATACCTCCTTAAGACATGATACATCTTAGAAACACTAGGATATACTGATAAAGGTGAGCTGAGAAACTCATGGATATTTCCCTTGCACGTCTCTAAAGGAACAAACATCCTCCCTCAAAACAACTTCTAGTTCTGACCATACTCTAACCATCCCTCTAGAGCATCACCATAGCCAACATGGTCCTGCATCACCTATTAATATGAGTCTCCCCACTAGTACTTCTCCACTTTCTACATAAAGGATGATTACACCATCATATAATAAATACAACAGCTAACATTGACTTCTTTATCATTGAGATCCATCATTTATATCTCCTCCATCCATATCTAAATTTACCTATAATCTCAAACCATGTTGCCTCAAGGATTCAAAATAAGTGCATCAGTGACTAAATTTCCCCTTCTTGGGGTATAGGAGATCTCAAAATCATAATTATAGTGAAACTTCATCCACCTCCACTGGTGAAAATTTATATCCCACTAAGAGAAAACATATTTCAGGCTCTTATAGTCCGTGAAAACCAAAAAGCACTCATTAGTGAGGTAATACCACCACAGTTTCAATGAAAAAATTCCCACTAATAACTCCATGTTATGGGTGGCATAGTTACACACATATAGATGTAACTTCCTAGAACCATAATAGATTTAAACCCTATGTTTTATTAAGATGCATCCTAATCCCAAATAAGATGCATCATAGAAAACCTCAAACATCATACCCCCTCAGCTAATTGAAGAACAGAGGTATTGATTAGCCTCTCCTTTATAAAAATGAATGCTACCTAAAACTGATCACTCCAGAAAAAAGTTAGGTTCTTCCTTTTCAAAGATGTAAGTGAGGTGAAATTAAGGATAATTCAGACACAAAACTTTGATAATAGACTATGGGACCAAGGAAGCTTCAAACATACACCATGTTTTTGGGTGCTTCCCAAGAAATAACTTCCATAATATTCAATGAGTCCATGGACACACCTTACTAAGACACTGCATGCCCAAGGAAACACACCTCTCACATCTAAAACTTGTACATGGATAGCATTACATAGAGTCGATGGTGTTAAAGAACCTATAATATGGATCTAAGATGGTTGGTATGCTTCTCCATTAACTTTGAGTAGATCAAGATTTCATTAAAAAAACATGACCATGAACAGGTCTAGGAACTCATAGAAAATATTGTCCATGATTCCCATGAACATAGTCGATACATTCGTGGCACCAAATAGCATGACCATGAACTCAAAGTGCCCATACCTACACTTGAAGGTAGTCTTTGGAACATCCTTATCATTTTCCCTCATCTGGTGATATCTAGGATGCAAGTTAATCTTTGAAAACTAGATGGATTTCATCAGCTATTCAAATTGATCCTCTATCCTCAGAAGTGGGTAATGGTTCTTAACTATCACTTGATTCACCCTCCATTAGACCACACATAACCACATACTACCATCCTATTTATTGGTGAACAACACTCGATCACCCCAAGGAGACACACTAAGTCAGATGAAACCCCTCTACATTATATCATCAACCAACAACCTCAACTTTCATAGCTCTGTAGGCATCATTTGATAGGGATCCAATGAAATCAGATATGTTCTTGGTTATAACTATATCCAAAAATTGATTTCACATTGAGGGGGTAATGTCATAATGTAATGACCTAAAATTTTAAATAATTTTTGTTTCCAAATTTTGTGTGTTATTTTAATTTATAATCAACAAAACTATATTCTTTAATTAAAAAAGTGAGTATAATTAAATAAGACTATTGGGTTTTGACTGTTATATGACTGTTGTTCAATATGACCATTGGAAACTAAACTCTTAAAATTACAATTATTGTTTATAAATACAAGTGATCTTGGTTAATTAATACAGAAAGAAGATTTGATGGCCTCATCCAATAGACTCGGGCCATTTGAAGCCCATCTAACAGAACTTGGGAAGGAGGTAGCACCACTGGGCTTTGCTCTGGACCAAGCCCAAGCTCAACTTCATCATGTGAATCTTGAATGGAATCGTCTATGGGAGAATTTCAAGCTAATAGAGGCCACTAATTAGGAAATGTTGGCTGAGCCACCCCAAGAATCTATCACCTTGGCACACCTTACACTTAGGTCCTATATTGGTGTTATAAGGGGCTATGTAATGATACCTTAGCTACTTTTTGTAATCCTTTGATATAAATAAAATTATAATTTCTTCTTATGGTAAAGTTTGTAAATTTCAAATGTTCGGATAAATATAGGATGTATATTATTGATGAATTAAAAAAAGGATATTTTCAAATATTTATGTAAACCATAAATAATTAATAATGTGTAATGATTTTCAAAAAATGGTCTTGTACAGTTGTGTTCAGTAAGAAATTTAGAGTCTAATAAGGTCAACTTATTTTTTGGTGAATAGTAAATTATGAATAGTAATTTTGCGCTTATGAATAGTAATGTGACCAAATGGAATAGTAAAATCACTTATTAAAGTATTAATATAATTTAGGCACCATGATTAGGTAATGTGATTCAATAAAATAAGTAAATAACTGTTTCAGAAATTATTAGTTAAGTATTAGTTTTTGTCGAATGAATAGTGTTTTTATTTAAAAATTAAATTAAAAATATTTAGAAAATTATTTTCATAAAATGGATTTCATTTTTGAAATCATAGCATCAATATTAGGTTAAGGTGAATTTTGGGTATTTTTCTGAAATAGTGGAATTTTCGGTGAATAGTAAAAATTACAGTTTTGAGTTTTAGGTGTTTAATGACATCATTAATGATGTAATAAGTATTTAATCATTATGTTAGACTTATGAATAGTAATATGTGCTATGAGGTTTCCCAAGTGTCCAATACCATGTGGAAATACCATGGGAAATCCCATGGTTTTTCCAATACCACCGTTGAGGTGTCCCTTGTAAATTAATGATTTATTCCCTCACTTCTCCTATAAATACCAAGCCATTGCCTCATTAATTTCATTTAAAAATCCTCCCCAATGAATTTATGGTCTCTTTACCTCCCAAGGGGTCCTCCCAAGGTGACTTCAAGACTCCCAAGGTCCCGACCTTCAAGCTTTAGAAGTTACTCTTCATGGTATGGGATTCTTTCACCCTCCTCTTTTAAGTCATGACTTCCTTTATGTTATGTCTTATAGTTCCACTATATTATGTGGGGTATGTTCTTATATATCATTATTACTTTACATTTAATGTTCAATTTATGATAGACCCTTTTTTCTCTCATCAAATGATTTTCTAAATTTTTAAGTGACACTGTTCGGCTGCCCAATTTTCGTAAAAGAAATCACATCTTCTCTTTTCCTTCGAGTTTCATTTTCATATGGTATTTCCTTAAAATATCAATAAAATGAACTTATTTTTTTTTATTATATACCCATACTATATTATGAGTTATTTATGAGTGGGTGACTCTTTTCCTCTCTCTTTTCAATGTTTTCTAAAACCACGTTATACAACGGTTATGATGCAGAAATTTCATCTCAAAATTTCTCTCTCTTTCTCTCTTGAAATTATCTTGTTTATTTATGTGAATAACCATACCTATTTTGTTTCTATTAGTGTTTATAGTTTTTAAAAATGATATATTTTATTATATAATTTACATACATGTAACCCTCACTCCCTTTCTATGGGTTATAAATTACTTAATGATATTATTTTTAAGAACTTTTAAAACGTCACGATTTTGAAATAAACCCATTTATTATTATCTATGGGTTATTTATGAAATGTTTGTTTATGATATATGTGTCTCACATTTAAATAAATACATATTAAGGGTGATACCTGATAGCGCTCCAATGCATTGGGTAAATAATTTAATCTCTAGAGATGACAAGTTTCACGATACCTTGGTGAATAACCTTGGTAATTTTTATGACACATCGGGGATAAACCTTGGTGATATGTTCATGAATGTATAAATGAAATTTTTTATCCACATATTCAAATTATGGTTCATTTTCTTGTTATTATGATATTCCTATTTTCTATTTCTCATGTCTTCATATTTTTCATCAAGTTCTTATTGATATCACAAGTAAATTAATTCCCTTGTTAACCCCTTACTGGGCCTTATGCTCACCCTTTACTTTAATGTATGTCTCCAGGATATGAGATGCAGTAATTTTACATAGGATGAAAATATGATGAATCCTTACAAGTGGTTTAGAAGAATGTTTTATGATGTTTTCATGCATTGTGTTCTTGATTTCCAAGACACTTGACTTTAAAAATCCTCTGTTTGTAAAATGTAATGAAAAGTTATATAATAAAAATGCGGAATTCCATAGTTGGTATCAAAGGATAATTTAGTTATTTATGGAAATTAGGATATGAAAACTTTAGGAAGAATTTTATAGAAAAGTTTATATTTAGGAAAACTTCCTGGTATTTTAGTGAGTATTGAGTAAGTGGCTTATCAAACAAATACATCTATGTCTGGATACGAGCAGGTAGAGGTAGCTCTGGCACAGATGTACATAGGGGTAAAATCTGGAAACGCCTATTTGATATAGATTTGAACATGAACTAGTGCACAAAAATGGTCCTTGTTGCACTCTTGTTTAAGACACTCCTAGGGGATATGTTTGGTTAATCATAAGCTTTTTATGAATCATTATAAAGGATTTATAGAGAAATGTAATTGTTTAAAGAATGAAGTTTTAAGACATAAAATCCTTTATAGTTAAAAGATTCTTAAATAAAATAATTTTCTCACAAAGGTTTTATTCTTTTAGAAAATGGCGAATAATAGGAGGAAATGTGCAAATGGTGACGGAAATGGACCATGCACTGACAACCCTCCAATGGAAGTCGGAATGGAAACATTCATGAGAATGATAAACCAACTGACTCAAGTTATGGGAAATAACTTGAATCAAGTTGAGAGACCGATCTCACCGTGAAGGGAACAACATTCTTTTGAGTCCTTTATGCATCAACGACCACCAAACTTTAATGGATCAACTAACCCATTGATTGCTGAGCAGTGGATCATCTCCATCGAGAAGATCTTTTCTGTGCTCCGCTGTTTAGAGTAAGAGAAGGTCACCCTAGTTATATATCTCTTATAAGGAGAAGCTAATAAGTGGTGGGAACTAATTAAAAACACAAGTAAAAGAGTTGAAGTTGAATCTATGGAGTGGGAATAGTTCAGAAGGACCTTTTTCGGTAAATATTTCCCTCGTTCCAAGATAACAAGAATAGAAAATGAGTTTCTCGAGCTGAAGTAGATGGAGAATGAATCTATGGGAAGCTACGAGATGAAATTCACAAGGATTTAATGTTACACATTTATCTTTGTCATGGATCAAAATTTTAAGGTTGAAAGATTCTTCGGTGGACTGATACCTCATCTGTGGAATAATCTATCCAACCGAGACTATGACAGCTATGAGGAGATCATGCGGAGTGCGATGAATGTCGATCTGAAGTTTGGTGAGACGCAGTGGTCTGATATATCAAATGAAAAGAAGAGATAGATGTATCTCATCTTAGGGAGGACCTTTGATCAGGAAAGAGGAGGCAAGCAAGTGAAACATTCCATGTGTAATAAATGTGGGAAGAAGTATTCGGGGAACTGCCTGCTCAGGAGCAGGAAATGCTACATGTAACCCCCCGACCCCTCTAGGATGGAGCTGGTGCATTACTTGTGATATTGTAATAGTTAGAAGGAATGAAAATACTAAAGGCACGATTAGTTTATAAGTATTGAAGAAACTATATACATAGATATAACACAAATTACATTGAAAAAGGTTACAAGTTACAATACATAACAAAACTAAAAGTTGTGACCACACGAACTCCATAAAAGACCTTCTCTTCATCACCTGTTGAAGGTAAACAATGAAAGGTGTGAGATCAAATGATCATTAAGGTTTAAAAAAATCAGAAGCATGAGTAAAATAATAAGTGAGTCATAATCAATCTGATATAATCAATATGGCATAGTGAATAAATGAATAACTAATTCCATTAATAAACTGAGAATAAAACTGCATCCATAGATTTTGTCATAGTGAAAACCTCATGGATAATAATATTAACTTATAATGAATAAATAGAATGATTATTAATTTGATGTCATGTATCTGTAACATGAAACCATAATACCATAAAAACGGTTTAGTTCTATGGGTAGAACCCCGTCTGATTTTTAGAAACAAACTCGGATGGTTTATCGCCAAACTGTTTTGTCTCATGAGACCTACCGATGCATCGAGGGGCTATAGAGGGCCCCACCCATCACATAATAAGTTCAATTCATTCCTCATATGAGAAGGTATCAATATAAACAATATATACATTCATATTGAAACCATCATATGAAATGTAACTAACTTTCCCCAATCATTAAATATAAAACACTAACCATTCAGAATAATATGGTGAATGGTTTTAGGATAGATCATCCATAATAGAGTTAGTAATAAACCATTAAATAAAATATGGTACATGACTTCATAAATGATTAAACCCAATAATACCATGGAATCAACAAGAGTGTTGAATTAGATGAAAACACTCTTATAAAATCATTAAGCAATTCTAGAGACAAATACTCTTTTATTTTGAAAAGAAGAGTTCTTTTGGAAAAATCTTTGTATAAAACCAGAAGTGAAGTAAAATAGTATTTTCATAATAAAATGATTTACTTTATAAAGATAATGGTTTCCAAAAACATATTATAGAGTGCCTTTGAAAATAGGTAATAATTTGAGAAATTCCCTTGAATCGGGCTTGTATTTTTGAAACAATTTTGAAATTTCCTTTTAAAATGTGTAACTATCCATAAAATAAGGAATGATTATGGTTTTTAAACATATATATGATACTCAAACAGAACATATGATTAGTACATAAAAATACATAACAATTTCATTGAGGTAATTAGACAATGAAAGTATCCCAAGTGAAAGTGGAAGTTTGGGTGGAAAAACCCTTACCACAATGTAATCAGTCGAATCATATGATCAGAACTTAATGAAAATAAAATTAATCATTGAATAACATGAATATAAATAGAATAATGTTATTATATATCAAATTTTAGTACACATATACCAAATACAAGAAATAAGTGGTGAACAATGAAAATCTCACATAAATGAAAGTGAGATGAGAAACCCCTTACCTTAACTCTGAACGTGTTCCTCTCTTGAACTTAAGATCATGGAATATGAAATTATAATTATTAATAAATTATTTAATAACCTATTATACATGTATTTGGATTATCATAATTCTGTTTAGTTCATTTATAACCTTATTGATAAGTTGTTGAATTGAATTTCGTTGTTCCGGGGTGTTCATTTTCTTTATTTTCATAAACAGTTCACTTGTTTTTAAGTATGTGGAGTTCATGTGGAATGGTTATAAATCTCCAGGATTGAAATTACACACTATTTATGAACATAAATAATTGATAATGGTTATTTCATTCATTTGGTTACATGGAATGAGGGTGAATCATTAGATGACAACCACTTCGATTATTTGGCGGTATTTGGATTATTATGAACTAGTTTTGTGATATAACTTATTTATATGTACATATTCTGGTTCCTGAATATTTATTAGGTTATAATACATATATTATATTCTGGTTCAACCATGAATATGGTTTCATGACCAGTAATGGAGAATAAATTTAAGAACTAAACTTCGTCGTCCACGAAGGTTATAAATCGGTACCTCATGGATGTCGATTTCATTTACAAAAATTAAGGGAGGGAGTAAAAATTTTTATGATGGTTCTTACATTCACATGATATAAATCCAGTATATATATGTTACTAGAGTTATCATGGTCATTTGGACAGAGGAGGTGAGGAGAGGATAACAAAAGTAGATAAATTGAAATAAAACTAAATGAGAAAGAAAGGTGTTTTACCTCTTGAAATAACCTCCTTCAGAAACTCCTTGATGGAAGGGGTTTTGGTCTTTTGGCAAGACTAATAGCTTCCTAGTCATGGGGAGTGACTAGGGAAGGGTAATTGGGCAGAACTTTGAGGAGCTTCAAGGCTTAGAGAAGTGAAGAGAAGAGGTAGTGGTGGGGGGTTTTATAGTGGAGGAGAGGGGTAAATTTTGAATATTTAATTTCATTATTTTATTATTTCCATCAAGACAACAAATAGTATTGTTTCAGGTGACCCCTAATAGTAATAAGATCATGTTAGTTCGAAACAAGTGGCCTTACATCACTTATGATGTCATAAATAGTGTATTTAACTGATAAATTAAATATACGGTATTTTACCGTATTTCACTATTCATCAAAAATTCAAGAATTTTAGAGAAGTCCCAAAAATTCACCCCTACCATTTTTCAACATGTAGAATTCAAAAGTGAACTCCTTTTTTCAAAAATAATTTTCTAAATATCATTAATTTAATTTTTAAATAAATTCATAGTTAATTCAAAAAATAACAATCTTAGAGGTATAGTTAGTTTTATGTGACATTGAAAAATTAATTATGATCCCATTATCTTATTACCTTAAGAAAATAAAATAATATCATTATTTACTATTCAAGGTTCATATTACTATTCATATTACTATTCATATTACTATTCATAATGGTATGTTACTATTCACCAAAAATCATGTTTGTTCTATCAGACTCCAAATGACTTACTGAACACAACTCTAGATGATCATTTCTTGAAATTCAAAACATAGAAGAGGTAAAGTTGTGTTTAATGGATAGATTATAAAATTGAATTCTATATTTATTTTCAAAACCATGGGGTGTTACATTCTCCCCTCCTTACAAAAATTTCATCCTCGAAATTCACAGAATATTACCAAAAAAGATTCGGGTATGTCTTTAACATAAACTCCTCAGGTTCCCATGTTGCTTCCTCCATCTTATGGTTCCTCCATATAACCTTTACCATACGAGTCATACAATTTCTTAATACTTGTTCTCTAGTATCAAGAATCTTGATAGGCTCTTCATAGTAAGATAGATCGGTCTCAAGTTCCACTTCTTCATAAGTGAGTACATGTGTTGGGTCTGGCATGTACTTTCTTAACATTGACATGTGGAACACATTGTGAACCTTGGAGAGACTTGGAGACATTGCCAAATTGTAAGCTACAGCTCCAATTCGGTCCAGAATTTCAAAAGGTCCGATGTACCTGGGACTTAATTTTCCCTTCTTAAAGAATTGTATAATACCCTTCTATGGAGATACCTTTAAGAAAACGTGATCACCTTCTTGAAACTCCAAATCCTTCCTTCGGTTATCTGAATAGCTCTTTTGCCTACTTTGAGCTATTTTGATATGGTTCTAGATAATCTTCAACTTCTCTGCTGCTTCTTCAACAAGTTCTGGGCCCATGAGCTTTCTTTCACCAACATCATCCCATCAAGTTGGTGTACGACATCTCCTTCCATATAATGATTCATAGGGTACCATCTTAATACTTGAATGGAAGCTATTGTTGTAGGAAAATTATACGAGAGGTAAATACTGATCCCACATGCCTTGAAAATCAAGTGAACAATACCTCAGCATGTCTTCTAATGTTTTAATAGTCCGTTATGATTGTACATCAGTTTGTGGGTGGTAGGTTGTGCTCAAACGAAGATCAGTATCTAGGGCCTTCTGAAGACTTTTCCATAATCTTGATGTAAAACGTGGATCATGATCCGAAACAATTTATAGGGGTACTCCATGAAGTCTCACAACCTCATTAATATATAGTCTTGCTTGAAGTTCAAGTTGTAGATCTTCTATTATAGCAAGAAAATGTACTGACTTGGTAAGACGATCAAAAATGACTCATATTGCATCGTTCCTTATAGGAGTCTTTGGTAGTCCCATGACAAAGTCCATCGTGATATTATCCCATTTCCACTCAGGTATGGGAAGAGGCTGCAATACTCCTTCAGGTTGTTGCCTTCCAGACTTTACTTGTTGACAAACCATACATCTTGACACAAAATCAGCAATCTCCCTCTTCATGTTGTCCCACCAAAAATGTTCCTTTAAATATCTATACATCTTAGTGCTACCAGGGTGTATAGAGAAATTGGAACTATTAGTATCATCTAACAATTCCCTTTTTAGATCAGGTATATCGGGAACACAAAGTCTCTTCCCAGATTTCAAAATTCCATCTTCATATATGAAGTCACTCAATCTCACATCATTCAAAGCTTTAATCTTCTTTTGAAACTCCTCATCATCAGCTTTAGAACTTTTTATCCTTTCTAGTAAAGATGGTTTGGCAACAATTTGAAAAAGCATTGATGTTTCACCTTCCATGGTTATTCTCATATCCATCTTTACTAGATCCATGAAAATATGATCCCTTTCAACTCTCATCTTGTTCAAAACTTCATGATCCTTTCTGCTCAAAGCATCTTCCACCTTATTTTCCTTCCACATGTGGTTGTGTATCGTGCAATAATAATCCTTGAGTAGTTCAAGCCATATCCTTTTCCTCATGTTGAGTTCTTTCTATGATAAAATATACTTCAAACTCTTGTGATCAGTATAAATCTCACATTTTTCACCATAGAGATAATGTCTCCATATCTTCAAATAAAATATTACAGCATCTAACACAAGATCATGAGTAGTATAGTTTTTCTCATAAATTTTTAGATATCGTGATGCATAAGAAATAACCCTCTCATTTTGCATAAGGACACAACCAAGTCCTTTCTTTGAAGCATCACTATAAATAACAAACCTGTCATTCCCCGATGGTAGAGTCAATATAGGATCATTGATTAATATTCTCTTTAGTTCTTCAAAACATTCTTCAAAATATTTTTTCCAAACAAATTTAACCCCTTTACGTGTGAGCTTCATTAGCGGGTTAGCTAGTCGGGCAAAATTCTACACGAAACACCGATAATAACCTGCTAATCCAATAAAATTGTGTACCTCAGTTGTGTTTTTTGGTGTGGGTAATTATTGGATTGCCTTTGTCTTTGCAGGATCAACTAGGATTCCATCCTTAGAGACAATATGGCCTAGAAAAGAAATTGACTGAAGCCAGAATTCGCACTTGCTAAACTTCCCATATAATTGATTTCTTCAAAGAGTTTTCAGAATAGTTTTCAAATGATCCTCATGGTATCCATAGCTTTTTGAGTATACTAGGATATCATTTATGAATACCACAACAAAGTTATCAAAATATTCCTTGAAAAATCTATTCATTAAATCCATGAAAATAGAGGGTGCATTTGTCATTCCAAAAGGCATCACTATAAATTCATAATTCCCATACCTGGTTCGAAATACTATCTTCGAAATATCTTCTGTCACGACCCGACCCAATGGGGATCGAGCCGCGACTCCCCAAGCCCGCCTCCAATAGGCCAGGGGCTGGCGACCAGCGCCGAGTAGGCTATCACACACATGGGAGGCATTAGCTTAAGGTACCTGTACACACGCACCCACAAACACCTCCATGCAACTGTGCAGAGATATAGAAACTGGAAAGTAAATGCATGCATACACTATCCCACAACCAGAGAGCAACAGAAAAAGTACAAAGGGAAAAACAGGGCCCACCAAAAGAAAACTACAAAGCGCGTCCGACCTGCTCTAAAGAAGGGGAATGCTGCCACAAACACCCGCCGGAAAGCTCCCTCGGCACAGCTCCGGTAAACACCCCGGTCAACTCGCTCACTAAGCTCCGCCTGCTCCGGGTCCTCCTGGGACTCCGTCAAAAGGCATGTGGTCTGCACAAGACACAAACATGTGCGGGCAAAGCCCATGCAGGGGTGAGTATAAACATACTCAGTAGGCACCCCAAAAACCCAAAACCCAAGGGAGCAACTGAAAGGCAACAGTCTGCTCAACCCAACCAGAGGGAACCCGGACGAGAGAGAAACTCCATCTCGTGACCATCCTCGGCTAACACAACTATTCATCTCAACTCAACTCAGGTGTATGCCCATACATACACCTTGAACAATCCAGATATACACAGCTCGCGCCACAAAGCCACAAGAGGTACCGACCTCATCACCAGTAACTGCCACAACAAGGAGAGTACACCACGAACACTGTCATACCAGATGACACTCATCCGAGATATACACTCCATCGGGTCCCAAACAAACATCTCAGACGCTCACCCGAGAGACCACGCTCGTCGGACAACATCACTGAGGAAACTTCACTGAAACAACATAACCACCAAACTCCTCGGAGAGGGGATCGCCACTAGGGTCCGCTAGGGGATACCAAGACCCACTCCGGTATACATAGCTCACAGATAGGGGATCACTCCCAGGGTCCGCTGGGGGATACCACAACCCGATCTGGCATACGTAGTTCTCACAGATAGGGGATCACACCCAGGATCCGCTGGGGGATGCCACAACCCGATCTGGCGCTCGACAGAAGCTCCACACTCAGATAGAGGATCATCGTCCATATAAAGATGGTCACGACGATACCGGAACCCTATCTGGTATAACTCGCGATGTAGGGGATCGAACCAACGATGCCGCAACCCTACCGAAACCACGCGCTGAGTAGGGGATCGCATAACCAACGATATCGTAACCCTACTATAAAACACATGCTGAGTAGGGGATCGTATACCCGATGATGCCACAACCCTACTGAGCACGGCCCACCGCGTAGGGGATCATATTTCCGATGATGCCACAAACCCTACGGGGTTAACCTGCTAGATAGGGGATCGCCGCCCGTAAATAAGCGGTCACAGTGATACCAAGAACCCAGTCTAGGTAAAGATGCTAAAGGATCCACTCCGGGCCCACCGGAGGGATACTACAACTCTAATAGTTTAAACATCCCATCGAGAGGATCACAAACCCATACGAAGGTTGTGATGCCACACGAACCCTCGTGGGAACGAACCAAGGGAGAACCCTCAACCACTGCTGGTCCAAACGTCGCTAACCCGAGCGACCCACCACAATGCCACACTGCGCACCTCCTAGGCCAAAACCGAGGCCACCATCGCGTTCCACGCGGAAAAACACGCAGTATAGGCTGTTTACTCGCCCGAAACGGAGCACCGGTGAAAAAGGCACTATTCACCGTAGCTAGCTCGTGCGGGGCCCACACAACGATCCCGAAACCCATCGAGCGGATCACACCACGATGATCCCCTCGAAAAAACAAGCGGAATCGACTACTCGCTCGCCCAAAACGGACACCCGGTGAAAAAGGTACTATTCACCGAAGGCCGGCTCGGGTGGGGCCCACGCCTGGATTCCGAAACTCATCGAATGGATTGCACCATTGCGATCCTCTCGTAAAAACACACAGGATCGACTATTCATCCGCCAAAATCGGACTCCTGGTGCAAAAGCTGCGTTTCTCCGCAAACGCCAAAACCCGGCCTCGTGGGGCCCGCACCCCATTCGCAGAACCAACACCCGGAAACTATCTCAAAAAGTCCGTCGTACCATCAGGGTCTCAACGCCACTGACGGCACGTCAATCGGACGCTCCAGGTAGAAGTTACAAAGGCCCGAAGTCGTAAAATAATAAAATAATATTATTTTATACGACGTTTCTAGCTCCTGGGCTACGATTCCGAACCTTTAAACCCTCGAACCCACACCGGAGGGTTCGCCTCGTCCTCAGGGTCACGTCGCCGCAAACGGCGCGCGAATCCGACTCCCGGAGTGCAAGATACGGGGGTTTAAAGACCCCCTTATGCGAAGAGTGGCCGGACCGGTCGCCGCCGCCGGCCCGCCCTGGCCGGCGGCGCTCCGCTGCGAGCCACCGCGGCTCCGCCGCGCCGGTGCCGCGCCGGCGGAACTTCCGCGGACCGCTGGGGGAACCCCGGTGGTCCGTTTTGCGATCCGGAGGCATCTATACGACCCTCGGGACCCGATCTATACTGCAACGGCTTCAAATTACAGAAAAATGCAGTAAAAACGGGATCGGGGGTTAAAACTCAAAAATGCCTACCTCGCGGGCGAAACGCCGACGTTCTGCCTCAGATCCGCGCTCCAGAGCTTCCGTTGCGCGCTCCTGGAACATCCGCCGTCGAATTCTGAGCTCATGGGCGCTCCGTTTGCTCAATTCGGCGGAGTGGCGGCGAAGAACGGCGAAGAACGACGAAGAACGATAAAAAGGGGGGGGGGGGCGCTGATATTTATATCAGCGGCCCGCCGGCGCCAAACCCGCCTCGGACCCGACGCCCGATGCGAACAAAAGTAAGGTCACCCCTAGGGTAAACGCGCCGTTCTGAATGCAACGGCGGTCTCAGATTTTCCATCCCAGACTCCGTTCAGAAGTTATTTGAGCCGACGCTCGCACACAAACTTGCCACTTATTTACGGAAACGCCCCTAGTGGCGTTTCTCACCACAGGCCCGCGCCCGCAATGTTTACACCTCGCCTAGGGTAAACGGCACGTTCCGGACGCAACAGTGCCCTTAGATTCCCGTTCTGAGCTACTGTTTAGGAGATATCACACCCCCGCCACGTGCATAGTATAAAAATACTTAATATTTTTATAAAATTACTTCCGGGCACACCGGGCCTCGGAATCGCACGCCGTCTTCGCACCTAGATCTGGAATTTTTCTTAGAAATATTCCAAAGTCTGACAGGGCCAAAAACCCAAGTCGCTACATCCTCCCCCCCTTAGAACTTTTCGTCCCCGAAAAGCCCTAAGCACAAGGGAAGCGACTTGACTCTCAACTGGGTCTCACACACCAGCTAGCTCACCAACAAAAACCCACACAGACCCCCACACAGGGTCTTACCAACGCCCTGAACAAAACTCGAGCAACCAACAAAAGAAAAGAGTACTGCTAAACAGTGTCTGAAAAACTACTGCAGTAAGTAGAAAGACACAAGGCGTACCTCTATCCATCCGCGGTGCCTCTGGGTCAACAGCCTCCAGGGCATGCAGCTGTCCTCGCCCTCGACCACCAGCTCCCTGAGCTTGGCGTGGACCACCTGGGGGTGGGGGTGGTGGAAACTAGTACTGCCTACCACGGCATCCTGCTGCACCAGCTCCGCCGCCACGTCCGCCGCCCTGCGGACCTCCTTGCTCGAGACGCTGCCTCTGCCAAGGCGGTCCATTGACCAGCTCCCTCTCAGCAGCACGTCGGGTCGGACAATCTCTGGAAAGATGTCCCCGACCATCACAAGCATAACACCGCCTCTCCTGCGGCTGACCCAAACTAGCCTGCGAGCCTTGTGGGCCCTGAGGCTCAGATCCTCCATCCTGGGGTCGCCTCCTGAAACGTCGGCCACGTCCATACCCCTGAGTCTGACGTCGGCTACCAGATGCCGATCCGACTAACAAGGTCTCAGCTCTCGCGTGCCCAGCACTAACAGGCAAGATCTGCTCGTCCAGAAATCTCTCCACCACCAGCACTCGCTCCAGCACCCCAGCATAGGTGGGCAGGCACAAGGAAACCACACCTGCCCGGATGTCCATGCTTAAGCCCTGCTCGAAGGTCCGAGCCCTAAAGAACGGGTCTCAAACCATATCCAGGGAGTAGCGTGACAGGTCTGTAAACCTCACCGAGTACTCCGACACAGTCATGCTCTCCTGTCGAAGCTGCAGAAGCTCCTGGATCCGCACTGACCTCAGCGTCACCGGATAGAACTCATCCCTGAAGAGCCGCTCAAACTCTGCCCACGTGAGCGTCTCCTCGTCATGGGACTGCATCACCAAACTCCACCATCGCCCGACAGAACCATGCAGAAGGCTCGCCGCTAGGACCACCATCTGATCTGGAGGTGTCCTCACTAGGCGGAAAACTCGATTAACTGCCTCGAGCCAGTCATCAGCTGCCTGGGGGTCTGGATCACCCTGAAACCTCAGAGGTCGCTGCCTCTGGAACTCGTGCAACGCACTCAGCCTGCGTGCAACCTCGTCCTGCACCGCCGGCACAACCAGCTGCTCGACAGGTGGTGGCTCAACTGGCAGACCACCTGGAGGTACAACCTCAGAACCTGCGCCCTGCTCCACAGCCACTACACGGGGCGGGTCATTAGCACAATCCTGTTGCGGAACCCTCGCTGGCTGTCGTCGTGGAGGCATCCTGAATTACATTCAAGACACACCACAGTCAAAGATTATATCTGGAGAGCTGACTCAAGAAGGACAAGGAAAAACCAAAAACCCAATCATATATGATGCATGTACCATGATGTCCCCGCGACCAGTGTACGAATGTCCCGAGTCGAAAGGCAGGTTATCAGAGTCCTGGTGTATGGATACGTCGGCCGCCGCACCAACACTGGAGTCCCTGGCCTGAAAGCCGAACTCGAAACACCCTAACACTGCCGCTATGAAACCCAAACCAAACTCACAGCTAGACCAACTACGCTCTGAGATCCCAAAGGTGGAACCTCCTCTGATACCACTCTGTCACGACCCGACCCAACGGGGCTCGAGCCGCGACTCCCCAAGCCTGCCTCCAATAGGCCAGGGGCTGGCGACCAGCGCCGAGTAGGCTATCACACACATGGGAGGCATTAGCCTAAGGTACCTGTACACACGCACCCACAAACACCTCCATGAAACAGTGCAGAGATATAGAAACTGGAAAGTAAATGCATGCATACACTATCCCACAACCAGAGAGCAATAGCAAAAGTACAAAGGGAAAAACAGGGCCCACCAAAAGAAAACTACAAAGCACGTCTGACCTGCTCTAAAGAAGGGGAACGCTGCCACAAACACCCGCCGGAAAGATCCCTCGGCACAGCTCCGGTAAACACCCCGGTCAACTCGCTCACTAAGCTCCGCCTGCTCCGGGTCCTCCTGGGACTCCTTCAAAAGGCCTGTGGTCTGCACAAGACACAAACATGTGCGGGCAAAGCCCGTGCAGGGGTGAGTATAAACATACTCAGTAGGGACCCCAAAAACCCAAAACCCAAGGGAGCAACTGAAAGGCAACAGTCTGCTCAACCCAGCCAGAGGGAACCCGGACGAGAGAGAAACTCCATCTCATGACCATCCTCGGCTAACAAAACTAGTCATCTCAGCTCAACTCAGGTGTATGCCCATACATACACCTTGAACAATCCAGATATACACAGCTCACGCCACAAAGCCACAAGAGGTACCGACCTCATCACCATCAACTGCCACAACAAGGAGAGTACACCACGAACACTGTCATACAAGATGACACTCATCCGAGATATACACTCCATCGGGTCCCAAACAAACATCTCAGACGCTCACCCGAGAGACCACGCTCGTCGGACAACATCACTGAGGAAACCTCACTGAAACAACATAACCACCAAACTCCTCGGAGAGGGGATTGCCGCTAGGGTCCGCTAGGGGATACCAAGACCCACTCCGGTATACGTAGCTCACAGATAGGGGATCACTCCCAGGGTCCGCTGGGGGATACCACAACCCGATCTGGCATACATAGTTCTCACAGATAGGGGATCACACCCAGGATCCACTAGGGGATGCCACAACCCGATCTGGCGCTCGACAGAAGCTCCACACTCAGATAGAGGATCATCGTCCATATAAAGATGGTCACGACTATACCGGAACCCTATCTGGTATAACTCGCGATGTAGGGGATCGAACCAACGATGCTGCAACCCTACCGAAACCACGCGCTGAGTAGGGGATCGCATAACCAACGATACCGTAACCCTACTATAAAACACATGCTGAGTAGGGGATCGTATACCCGATGATGCCACAACCCTACTGAGCACGGCCCACCGCGTAGGGGATCATATTTCCGATGATGCCACAAACCCTACGAGGTTAACCTGCTAGATAGGGGATCGCCGCCTGTAAATAAGCGGTCACAGCGATACCAAGAACCCAGTCTAGGTAAAGATGCTAGAGGATCCACTTCGGGCCCACCAGAGGGATACTACAAATCTAACAGTTTAAACATTTCATCGAGAGGATCACAAACCCATACGAAGGTTGTGATGCCACACGAACCCTCGTGGGAACGAACCAAGGGAGAACCCTCAACCACTGCTGGTCCAAACGTCGCTAACCTGATCGACCCACCACAACGCCACACTTCGCACCTCCTAGGACAAAACCGAGGCCACCATCGCGTTCCACGCGGAAAAACACGCAGGATAGGCTGTTTACTCGCCCGAAACGGAGCACCGGTGAAAAAGGCACTATTCACCGTAGCTAGCTCGTGCGGGGCCCACACAACGATCCCGAAACCCATCGAGCGGATCACACCACGACGATCCCCTCGAAAAAACAAGCGGAATCGACTACTCGCTCACCCAAAACGGACACCCGGTGAAAAAGGTACTATTCACCGAAGGCCGGCTCGGGTGGGGCCCACGCCTGGATTCTGAAACTCATCGAACGGATTGCACCATTGCGATCCTCTTGGAAAAACACACAGGATCGACTATTCATCCGCCAAAATCAGACTCCTGGTGCAAAAGCTGTGTTTCTCCGCAAACGCCAAAACCCGGCCTCGTGGGGCCCGCACCCCATTCGCAGACCCAACACCCGGAAACTATCTCAAAAAGTCCTTCGTACCATCAGGGTCTCAACGCCACTGACGGCACGTCAATCGGACGCTCCAGGTAGAAGTTACAAAGGCCCGAAGTCGTAAAATAATAAAATAATATTATTTTATACGACGTTTCTAGCTCCCAGGCCACGATCCCGAACCTTTAAACCCTTGAACCCACACCGGAGGGTTCGCCTCGTCGTCAGGGTCACGTCGCCGCAAACGGCGCGCGAATCCGACTCCCGGAGTGCAAGATACGGGGGTTTAAAGACCCCCGTATGCGAAGAGTGGTCGGACCGGCCCGGACCGGCCGGTCCGGCCGGCCTGGACCGGCCGCCGCCGCTGGCCCGCCCTGGCCGGCGGCGCTCCGCCGCGCCGGTGTCGCGCCGGCGGAACTTCCGCGGACCGCCGGGGGCACCCCGGTGGTCCGTTTTGCGATCCGGAGGCATCTATACGACCCTCGGGACCCAATCTATACTACAACGGCTTCAAATTACAGAAAAATGCAGTAAAAACGGGATCGGGGGTTAAAACTCAAAACCGCCTACCTCGCGAGCGAAACGCCGACGTTCTGCCTTAGATCCGCGCTCCAGAGCTTCCGCTGCGCGCTCCTGGAACGTCCGCCATCGAATTCTGAGCTCATGGGCGCTCCGTTTGCTCGATTCGGTGGAGTGGCGGCGAAGAACGGCGAAGAACGACGAAGAACGATAAAAGGGGGGGGGGGGGGCGCTGATATTTATATCAGCGGCCCGCCGGCGCCAAACCCGCCTCGGACCCGACGCCCGATGCGAACAAAAGTAAGGTCACCCCTAGGGTAAACGCGCCGTTCTGAATGCAACGGCGGTCTCAGATTTTCCATCTGAGACTCCGTTCAGAAGTTATTTGAGCCGACGCTCGCACACAAACTTGCCACTTATTTACGGAAACGCCCCTGGTGGCGTTTCTCACCGCAGGCCCGCGCCCGCAAAGTTTACACCTCGCCTAGGGTAAACGGCACGTTACGGACGCAACCGTGCCCTTAGATTCCCGTTATGAGCTACCGTTTAGGAGATATCACACCCCCGCCACGTTCATAGTATAAAAATACTTAATATTTTTATAAAATTAATTCCGGGCACACCGGGCCTCGGAATCGCACGCCGTCTTTGCGCCTAGCTCTGGAATTATTCGTAGAAATATTCCAAAGTCTGACAGGGCCAAAAACCAGAGTCGCTACATCTTCCTTCCTCAGACGCAGTTGATGATATCTGGATCAAAGGTCAATCTTCGAAAATTATTGAGCTCCATGAAGTTGGTCAAATAAATCATCAATCTGGGGTAGAGGATACTTATTCTTTATTGTAATAGCATTGATTTACATGTAATCAAGGAAAAGCCTCATGGATACATCTTTCTTCTTGATAAAGAGGACAGGGTCTCCCCATGGAGAAACACTAGGTCGAATAAATCCTTTTTCACTCAAATCCTCTAGTTGTTTCTTTAGCTCTACTAATTTCACTGTGGCCATTATATAGGGAGTCTTTGATATTGGTCTTGCATCAGGAATTAAATCAATAGATAACTCAACTTCCCACTCTAGAGGATGTCCAGGTAAATCCTCTGGAAATACATCAATGTACTCTTTCACTATGTGCACATCTTCAATTTTAAGATTTATTTCCACTCCCTTATATATTAGTTTATCTTCCTCTCCAAGTATTGCATTCAATAGATCTACTGAGGGTTGTTCTAGATAAGAATCATGTGGCGAAGTTTCTGCCCTAAATACAAGGGATTATACACCATTTTCAAAAATTGTAACTTCCTTTTTCTTGCAATAAATCCTCTCATCATAATTTTACAGCCAATCCATACCGAGAATTATATCAAATTTAGTCATGGGTATGATGATAAGGTTAGAAACTAAAGCATGTTTTGGTGTTTGGAGGGGGACTAGTCGACATGACTTTGTTGCAATGATACATCCCATGATAGTTTTTACTAACAAATCCTTTCTTAAATTAAATTGGACATATATAATTTTCTTGGAAAACTAAGAGGATATAAATGAATGCGATGATCCATAATCAAATAAAGTGTTGGATAAGTTTGAGGAAACAATTAAAGTACCTGACACCATGTCACTAATAACTTCAACCTCCACGGTTGTAATCACATATGCTCTCCCTTGATCTCTTGGATTTTTCGAAGGCATGTTTCCTTGGCACTTAGGACACCCATTTTCATAGTGACCCATCTCTCTGCAATTGTAGCATTGAATATCATTGAATTGTTTATTCCCCTTGCATTCACCAGATCGCTGACCCTTTTCTTCGTAGTTATAGAAAACTCCCATGCCTTTCAATCATTTCCCAGGATGATTCTTTCCATAGTTCTCACATAATGGGAAACTATTTATTCCCTTTCTCTTCTTTGGTGCTTCTCCTTTTCCTTTGTTATCAGAGTGCCGCTTCTTATCTTGGTTTCCTTTGAAAAAATTTGATCTAGAAAATTCCTTCTCTGTTTTGATGGCACTTGATACAATTTCATCATATGATGAAAATGATTGAGAAGTCAGTTCCCTTTGAAGAATTGGTTTAAGAACTTTAAAGAAATTATCAATATTGTCCGCTGAGTCCTGTACATAATCCATGACATACCTAGCTAGCCTTGTGAAGGTATCCTTATACTCTTCAACATTGTCTTCTTCCATTTTTTTCAAGACAAGGAATTTCCTCTTTATTTAAGTTCATTGCTCATGAGTGAAATATTTTTTGAATAATATTTCCTTATAAGTCCTCCATTACATATCCTCTATCTCTTCTTCCTCCATGGTATTTTGAATCAGTGACCACCATTGTTCAGTGTCACCCTTGAGACAATATACTTCCAGTACTACATTTTCATTTTCATTGCATCTTAACGCCATGAATATCTTTTCAAGGGACTTGATCCATTGCTCAGTAGCCACTGGATTAGTAGTCCTGCTGAAAGATGGGGGCTTCTGTTGCATGAAACGATCCAATATAGTTTTTGAATGGTTATTTGTTACAACTTGAGTAAGTTGTCCTAATATGGTCATTATCTGATCTACTCCGACATTGACTGTGTTGACTTGATTAGTAGGGAGATCCCTACCTTGCCCATGATTATTGATTCCCCTTCTTCCATTAGATGCCATTTCTAAATAATGGGATACACTAGATTAGTTTATGAATCTCAAATAGAAAGTAACTCAACATAGATTGAAATTCTATGCATAGCTAATCTTATAAACATGGTTCCTCTGGGGAAAAATTTACATTAACTCCTTCATAATGGCTTGTAAATAAAATATGAATTATCCTAAGCATGTCCCCCAAGAGTGTCATAACCAAGAGTACAGTAAGGCCCATTGTCGTGCACCAGTTCACGTTCGAGTCTAGCTCAAAGCGGTGTTTTCGGGTTTTACCCCTAGATACATATGTGTCAGAGCTGCCTCTACCTGATCGTATCCAGACAGGGAAGTATTGCTTAAAATATCCACATAATCTATTCCATACCAAAATACCAGGACATTATTTTATTTTAATCCTCAGATACTACCTTAGGGCTTTGTTCCCTACAATACATTTCTTACTCTAGTTTCCAAGTTTTCTACTAAACTTTCTATGATACCAACTATAACCCCCAGCCCCTCTAGGCTGGAGCTGGTGCATTAAATGTGATATTTTCATATTTGGAAGGAATTAAAATCCCGAAGGAATGATCAGTTTAGAAGTCTTGAAGAAACTAGATACATATATGTAACACAAATTACATTGAAAAAGGTTACAAGATACAATACATAAAAAAACTAAAAGCTGCAACCACACGAACTCAATAAAAGACCTTCTCTTCAACACCTGTTGAAGGTAAACAATGAAAGGGGTGAGATCAAATGCTTAGTAAGGGTTACAAAAAATGGAATCATTAGTACAATAATAAGTGAATCATAATCAATCTGACATAATCAATATGGCATAGTGAATAAATGAATAACTAATGCCATTAATAAACTGAGAATGTAACTGCATCAATAGATTTTGTCATAGTGAAAACCTCATGGATAATAATATTAACTGATAATGAATAAAGATAATTATTATTAATTGGATGCCATATATCTGGCACATGAAACTATAATACCATAAAAATGGTTTAGTTCTATGGGTAGAAACCTGTCTCATTTTTAGAAACAAACTCAAAGGGTTTGTCGCCAAACTGTTTTGTCTCATGAGACCTACCGATGCATAGAGGGGCTATAGTGGGCCCCACCCATCACATAATAACTCTAATTCATTCCTCATATGAGAGGGGATCAATATAAACAACATATACATTCATATTTAAACTATCATATGAAATGTAAAAAACTTTCCCCAATCATTAAACATAGAACACTAACCATTCGAAATAATATGGTGAATGGTTTTAGGATAGATATTCCACAATAGATTTAGTCATAAACCATTAAATAAAACATGGTATATGACTTCATAAATGATTAAACCAAATAATACCATGTAATCAACAAGAGTGTTGAATTAGATGAAAACACTCTTATAAAATCATTAAGCAATTCTGGAGATAAATACTCTTTTATTTTGAAAAGAAGAGTTCTTTTGGAAAAATATTTGTATAAAACCATAAGTTAATTAAGATAGTATTTTCATAATAAAATTAGTTATTTTATAAAGATAATGGTTTCCAAAAACAGATTATAGAGTGCTCTTGAAAATAGGTAAGAATTTGAGAAATTCCCTTGAATCGGGCTTGTATTTTTTAAACAATTTTGAAAGTTCCTTTTAAAACGTGTAACTATCCATAAAATAAGGAATTATTGTGGTTTTTAAACATATATATGATACTCAAACAGATCATATGATTTTTACATAACAATACATAAGAATTACATCGAGGTAATTAGACAATGAAAGTATCCTGAATGAAAGTGGAAGTTCGGGTGGAAAAACCCTTACCACAATGTAATCAGTCGAATCATATGACCAGAACTTAATGAAAATCGAATGAATCATTGAATAAAATGAATATAAATAGAATAATTTTATTATATATCAAATTTCAGTACACATATACCACATACATAAAATAAGTGGTGAACAATGAAAATCTCACAGAAATGAAAGTGAGATGAGAAACCCCTTACCTTAACTCTGAATGTGTTCCTCTATTGAAATTAAGCTCCTGGAATATAAAATTATACTTATTAATAAATTATTTAAGAACCTATTAGACATGTATTTGGATTATCATAATTCTGTTTAGTTCATTTATATCCTTATTGATAAGTTGTTGTATTGAATTTCGTTGTTCCGGGGTGTTCATTTTTTTTATTTTCATAATCAGTTCACTTGTTTTTAAGTATTTGAAGTTCATGTGGAATGGTTATAAATCTCCAGGATTAAAATTACACACCATTTATGAACATACAGAGTTGATAATGGTTATTTCTTTCATTTTGTAACATGTAATGAGGGTGAATCATTAGATGACAACCACTTCGATTATTTGGCGGTATTTGGATTATTATGAACTAGTTTTATGATATAACTTATTTATATGTACATATTCCGGTTCATGAATATTTATTAGGTAATAATACATATATTATATTCTGGTTCAACCATGAATATGGTTTCATGACCAGTAATGAAGAAGAAATTGAATAATGAAACTTCATCGTCCACGAAGGTTATAAATCGGTACCTCATGGACGTCGATTTCGTTTATAAAAATGAAAGGGAGGGAGTAAGAATATTTTTTATGGTTATTCCATTCACATGATATAAATCCAGTATATAGATTTTACTAGAGTTATCATGGTCATTTGGACAGAGGAGGTTAGGATAGGATAACAAAAGTAGATAAATTGAAATAAAACCAAATGAGAAAGAAGGGTGCTTTACCTATTGAAATAACCTCCTTGATAAAATTTTCAATGGAAGGGGTTTTGGTCTTTTGAAATACTAAGAGCTTCCTGATCATGGGGAGTGACTAGGGAAGGGTAACTGGGTAGATCTTTGAGGCGATTCAAGGCTTAGAGAAGTGAATAGAAGAGGTAGTGGTGGGGGGTTTTTATAGTGGAGGGGAGGGGTAAATTTTGAATATTTAATTTCATTATTTTATTATTTCCATCAAGACAACCAATAGTACTATTTCATGTGACCCCTAATAGTAATAAGATCATGTGAGTTCTAAACAAGTGGCCTTACATCACTTATGATTTCATAAATAGTGTATTTAACTGATAAATTGAATATACGGTATTTTATCGTAATTCACTATTCATCAAAAATTCATGAATTTCAGAAAAGTCCCAAAAATTCACCCCTACCATTTTTCAACGTTTATAATTCAAAATTGAACTCCATTTTTCAAAAATATTTTTCTAAATATTATTAATTTAATTTTTAAATAAAGTCATAGATCATTCGAAAAATAACAATCTTAGAGGTTTAACTAGTTTTAAGTGACATTGAAAAATTAATTACGATCCCATTATCTTATTACCTTAAGAAAATAAAATAATATAATTATTTACTATTCAAGGGTCATATTACTATTCATATTACTATTCATAAGGGTATGTTACTATTCATCAAAAATCAAGTTTGTTCTATCAGACTCCAAATGACTTACTGAACACAACTCTAGATGACCATTTATTGAAATTCAAAACCTAGAAGTGGAAAAGTTGTGTTTAATGGATAGATTATAAAATTGAATTCTATATTTATTTTCAAAACCTTGGGGTGTTACACTACAAGTGTGGAAAAGATGTCCATATTGTGAGGAATTGTCTTAGTGAGTTGAAACCTCAACTTCCTAACACAAATGACAAGGGGAAGATGGTGTAGTTCCTACCTGGTGTCTTGTGATTTAAGTGTGGACAACTTGGGAACTTTTCCAATCATTTTCCAAATCCAAGGGTAGTGGAGGGGAACCACCATCAACCTCAGCAATGGACAAGGGAACAAGGTCGTACTTTTGCAATCACTACGGCTGAAGTTGAAGCACCAAATGATGTGGTGGTAGGTACTCTTGTTGTTCACTCAAAGCTATCAAGTACTTTGTTTGATTCCGGTTCTACGCATTCCTTTATTTCCGCCATGTTTTCAAATAATTTAGAATCAACCCCCAATTTTCTTAAAGTAGAGTTATCATTCAAGACTCCTGGTGGGATTATCCAAACATCGTCAGTGTTTAGAAACTCCAGTATTTACTTTGGTGAGCACAATCTTATCGCAAATCTAGTAGTCATTCTCATGCTGGAATTCGACATTATACTATGGATGGACTGGATCTCAAATTGTAATGCTAAGATCAAATGAAGAAGCATAGAAATCTTAGTAGTCTTGAATGGAAAACCTATAGTTATCTTCCAAGGATAGATATCTCAACCTGATATTTGTCTAGAAGAACCCCCTATATACTTCTTTATGGAGTTGATCAGTGAAGAGGAAGAAGTAGATGAGAGTTTAAGGATAGGAAGTGTCCCCATTATCCAGGAATACATTGATGTATTTTCTGAGGAGTTTCCTGGACCTCCCCTAGAAAGAGAGGTAGAGTTCTCTATTGAACGCATACATGGATCTCATGTAATATCAAAGACCCCCTATAGGATGGAAAATGTGGAGTTAGAGGAATTAAAGAAACAACTCCAAGATATTTTGGAGAAGGGGTTTATCTGACCAAGTGTGTCTCCTTGGGGAGCACTAGTTATCTTTGTGAAGAAGAAGGATGGATCGATGAGGTTATGCATTGATTATAGAGAACTAAATGGGATCATAGTGAAAAAATACCCTCTTCCAATAATTGATGACTTATTTGACCAACTTCATGGGGCTCAATTATTCTCTAAGATTGATCTTCAATCTGGTTATCATCAATTGAGAGTGAAGAAAGAAGATATTCCAAAAACTGCCTTCCGATTAAGATATGGGCATTATGAGTTTATTGTTATGCCCTTCATACTGGATAATGCACCTGATATTTTATGGATCTGATGAATAGAGTCTTTAAGGACTACCTTGGTAACTTTGTGGTAGTTTTTATTGATGATATTCTGATATATTCCAAAACTCACGAGGAGCATGAAGATCATATAAGGGTTATTTTACAAACTCTATGGAAGGAGAGGCTTTTTGGAAATGTCAGAAAATGTGAATTCTGGTTACAACAGGTTTCTTTATTGGGGTACATTGTTACCAATGAAGGAATCATAGTTGACCCTGCAAAGACAAAAGTTGTAGAGGAGTTTCCTCAACCTACAAAAATAACTGAAATTAGAAGTTTCCTTGGATTAGAAGGATATTATAGGAGGTTTGTGAAAAACTTTTCATGACTTTATAATCCATTAACCAAGTTAACTTGAAAAGTGGTCAAGTTCATTTGGACAAAGGAGTGTGAGGAAAGTTTCCAAGAGCTGAAGAAGAGATTGGTTACCACACCCATGTTAACTCTGACCTCAAGTGGATAAGGATTCGTTATTTTTAGCGATGAATCTCTCAAAGTTATTGGGTTAATCCTCATACAAAATGACACAGTCATTGCTTATGCATCCTGATAATTGAAGACTCGTGAGCAGAACTATCCTACGCATGATCTGGAGCTGGCTGCGGTCGTTTTTTCTCTGAATATATGGAGGCACTATCTTTATGGGGAGAAATTTGATATATACACAGACCATTAAAGTTGGAAGTATATTTTCACAAAAAAGGAATTGAACATGAGACAAAGTATATGGTTGGAGCTTCTTAAAGACTATGATTGTTCAATTCATTATCATCCCAAAAGAGCAAACAAAGTTGCTAATGCATTAAGTAGGAAAGACCCAGTTGTTATTTCATTGATGAGGATTCAAAAAGATCCTTTGATCAATGACCTAGTAAATCTGGACATGGGAATTATAAGGTAAGAGACATCATCAACCCTTACCCAAATGATTTCTCAACCGTCGTTACTAGAGAAGATCAAGAAATCTCAAAAATAAGATCCTTTGTTACAAAAGAAGTTTAAAGCTGTGAAGGATGGAAAGTTTCCTGAGTTCAATATTGATCAAGAAGGTGTATTGAAATTTTGTACAAGACTATGTATTCCATCTATTCCAGAAATAAAGAAGGATCTGATGGATGAAGCCCATAGTTCTACTTTCTCTATACATCCTGGAATCACAAAAATGTATAGGGACCTTTGTGATCATTTTTTGTGGGGTAATATGAAAAGGGAGATTGTTGACTACACTTCAAGGTGCCTGGTATGTCAGCAAGTGAAGGTAGAGTGACAACTTCCTAAAGGGGTTTTGCAACCACTACCCATACCAGCATGGAAGTGGAACAATATCACTATAGACTTTGTCGCTGGTCTCCTGAGAACTTCCAAAGGAAACAATGCGATATGGGTTATTGTGGACCATCTCACTAAGACTGCCCATTTTATCTCCATTCGGGGATATTTCTCTCTTGATCAACTTTCCAGGATTTACATGAAGTAAGTGGTAAGGTTGAATGGAGTTCCACTTTCTATAATATTTGATCGTGATCCAAGGTTCAAATCAAAATTCTGGATAATTCTTCAATATTCTTTGATCACTGCATTGAATTTCAGTATGGCCTATCACCCCCAAACTGATGTCCAATCTGAAAGGACCATTCAATAACTCGAGGACATGCTGAGAACATGCTCAAATGGATTTAAAGGTGGATGGGATCAACATCTCCCATTATTTTAGTTCTCTTACAACAATAGCTTCCACTTGATCATTCAAATGGAACCCTATGAAGCTCTATATGGGAAGCTATGTAGAAATCCTATGTTCTGGAATGAAGCTAGTGAGAGAAAGCTTCTTGGGCCTGATCTTGTGCAAGAGATGATAGATAAAGTCCATGCCATCCAACAACACATTAAGGATTCTCAAAGTTGGAAAAAGATCTATGCCGACAACCATCGAAGGGACTTGGAGTTTGAGGTCGGTGAAAGGTTATTTCTTCGAATTTCACCTTGGAATATATTCACGAGGTTTTTGAATAAAGGTAATCTTATCCCTAAGTACATTGACCCCTATGAAATCCTTGATCGTGTAGGAGCAGTGGCCTATCGGCTTTCACTTCCTCCAAATCTACCACAAGTTCATGATGTTTTCCACGTATTCCTATTGAGGAAGTACATACTTGACCCTTCACATGTACTAATCCCAGAGGTGGTACAATTGGAACATGACCTCTCTTATAAGGAGCATCTGGTGGAGATTTTGAATAATTTTTGTTTCCTAATTTTGTGTGTTATTTTAATTTATACTCAACAAAACTATATTCTCTAATTAAAAAAGTGAGTATAATGAAATAAGACTCTTGGGTATTGACTGTTATATGATCATTGGTGAATATGACCGTTGGAAACTAAACTCTTAACATTACAATTATCGTTTATAAATACAAGTGATCTTGGTTAATTAATATAGAATGAAGATTTGATGGCCTTGTCCAGTAGACTCGGGCCATTTCAAGCCCATCTGATGGAACTTGGGAAGGAGGTAGCACCACTGGGCTTTTCTCTGGACCAAGCCCAAGCCAAACTTCATCATGTGAAGCTTTAACGGAATCACCTACAGGATAAGTTCAAGCTGATAGAGGTCATTACTCGGGAAATGTTGGTCGAGCCTCCCCGAGATTCTGTCACCTTAGCACACCTTACACTTAGGTCATATGCTGGTGTTATAAGGGGCTATGTAATGAGACCTTAGCTACGTTGTGTAATCCTTTAATATAAATAAATTTTTTATTTCTTCTTATGGTAAATTTTGTGAATTTTAAATGTCCAGATAAATATAGGATGTATATTATTGAAAATTTTTGGAAAAAAATGGATATTTTAAAATATTTATGTAAACCTTAAATAATTAATAATATGTAATGATTTTCAAAAAATGTTCTTCTACTGTTGTGTTCGGTAATAAATTTGGAGTCTAATAAGGTCAACTTAATTTTTGGTGAATAGTAAATTATGAATAGTAATTTTGCGCTTATGAATAGTAATGTGACCAAATGGAATAGTAAACTCACTTAATAAAGTATTAATATAATTTAGGCACCTTTATTAGGTAATGTGATTCAATAAAATAAGTAAATAACTGTTTCAGAAATTATTAGTTAAGTATTAGTTTTTTTCGGTGAATAGTGTTTTTATTTAAAAATTAAATTAAAAATATTTAGAAAATTATTTTCATAAAATGGGGTTCATTGTTGAAATCATAGCATTGATATTATGTTAAGGTGAGTTTTGGGGATTTTTCTGAAACCGTTGAATTTTTAGTGAATAGTTAAAATTACAGTTTTGAGTTTCAGGTGTTTAATGACATCATTAATGATGTAATATGTATTTAATTGTTCTGGTAGACTTATGAATAGTAATATGTACTATTAGGTGTCCCAATTTTCCAATACCATCAGAAAATACCATGTGAAATCCAATGATTTTTTCAATACCACCGATGAGATGTCCCTTGGAAATTAATGATTTATTCCCTCACTTCTTCTATAAATACCAATACATTCCCTCATTCATTTCATTTAAAAATCCTCACCAACGAATTTTTGGTCTCTTTACCTCCCAAGGGGTCCTCCCAAGGTTCCCTCTAGACTCCCAAGGTCCTGACCTTCAAGCTTTTGAAGTTACTCTTCAAGGTAAGGGATTCTTTCACCCTCCTCTTTTAAGTCATGACTTCCTTTATGATCTGTCTTATAGTTCCATTCTATTATGTGGGGGTATGTTCTTATATATCATTCTTATTGTCCATTTCATTTTCAATTAATTATTTACCCTTTTCTCTCTCATCAAATGATTTTCTGAATTTTTAAGTGATGATGTTAGGCTTCCAAATTTTAGTAAAAGAAATCACATCTTCTCTTTTCCTTCGAGTTTCATTTTCATATGGTATTTCCTTCAAATATAAATACCATGATATTATTTATTTTTATTCTATACCCATACTGTATTATAATTTATTTATGAGTGTGTGACTCTTGTCCCCTCTCTTTTCATTTTTTTCTAAAACCACGTCATACAACCGTTATGCTGCAGAAATTTCATCTCAAAATTTCTCTCTCTTTCTCTCTTGAAATTATCTTGTTTTTTTATGTGAATACCCATACTTATTTCGTTTCTATGGGTGTTCATATTTATAAAAAAATGATATATTTGATTCTGGAATTTACATACATTTAACCCTCACTCCCTTTCCATAGGTTATAAATGACTTAACGATCTTATTTTTAAGAACTTTTAAAACGTCACGATTTTGAAATGAACCCATTTATGTTATTATATATGGGTTATTTATGAAATGTTTGTTTATGATCTATATGGGTCACATGTAAATAAAAACATATTAATGTTGCACCCTAATAGCGCTCCAATTCATTGGGTAAATAATTTAATCTCTAGAGATGACAAGTTCCACGATACCTTGGTGAATAACCTTGCTAATTTTTATGACAACTCGGGGATAAACCTTGGTGATATGTTCCTGAATGTCTAAATGAAATTTTGTAGCCACATATTCAAGTTATGATTCATGTTCTTGTTATTATTATATGCCTCTTTTCCATTTCTCATGTCTTTGTATTTTTCATCAAGTTCTTATTCATATCACAAGTAAATTGATTCCCTTGTTAACCTATTACTAGGCCTTCTGCTCACCCATTACTTTGATGTATGTCTCCAGGATATGATATGCAGTAATTTTACATATAATGAACCTATGATAAAGCCTTACAAGTGGTTTATAATAATGTTTTATGATGTTTTCATGCATTATTTTCCCGATTTCCAAGACACTAGACTTTAAAGATCCTCTGTTTGTAAAATATAATGAAAAGTTATTTAATAAAAAGGCGGGATGCCATACATAAACTCATTTTTTATGACATTAAGAAACTCCTATACAACCTAGGTAACACAAAATACTTGAGATTCCACTGATATCTCTTCCAACTAAGATAAAATTGGTTCTAATTTTTGGAAACCCATTCAATAACTCTACTCTCTAACAAATGCTACTCAGTGGCCCTCCACATCAGAAAATGAAAATCTCCTCCAAAATCAATTGATGAATATATGAAAAAATATATAACCAATCCATTCCAATGATAACATCGTATGGTTGTATATATAGAAAAAATAAATCCCTCATTTACTGGTGTTTCCACATCACAAGTCTACATCACTGGGACATATCAAACAAAATAGTCTTATCCCTAACAAGCATGGTTAATACCAGAGGCATGAAAAGTATCTCTAGATCCATTCTCAAAGCACAAAAAAATATGGAATAATAAAGTAATGTGATTCCCTTAAATAAAAAAAATCACAAACAAGGGTAAATGATGAATTGATCATGCCTCAGACAACCTCTAGCCCTACTGGCACTGTCGCCTCCATCACATGCATATGCCCACGCCTAGATCCTCTACTACTATAATGATGGCCTCTATGACCATGCTAAAGTCTATTTTCATAATGATAGGGACCATAATGAGGTTTCCCTCTGAAAACTCCACCCACCCTTGGCTGAACAAAATCATGCCACCCTGGTTACTGAGAAAGAATCGGTGACCCCTACTACTGATACAGCCTTAGAGGAAACTGCTACTACTTCCAAAATTTGGTATGATATCCCATATGATACTATTCTCCCTAAGTTTTCAGACACTTATCCTGATGCTGACCATAACCCCCACTAACATAGCATGAAAACGAGAAGCTCCCAATAGATACTCAGGAGATACTATCCCCAGAATGATGTGAAAAGGTTTGCTGAGGTTAGTTTCTCATTGGTAGAAACCCTAATTTTATATAAATATAAAATCTACTACCTGAATCCCTACTCCTCAATATTCTATAATGGAAACTCTATCAAGGATCACCTCCCATATAATGCTTTTTTTCGATAACCTATGCCTTCTTCTACGCTACCAAATATGTAGTAAGCATAAATGGGGTGACTGCATACCTAATAGTTGGATGTATGTCCTCATCCAAAAACTATGATCTAGACTCCTCATCTAGAAATATATATATGGAAAATTATAGGAGGTCCTTAAACTTGATCCCAAGCTCTCACACACTTAAGCTCCCTGGATAGAGGGATAGAAACTCCTACCTCTTTTTCGTCTTAATCATTGATGACAAAAAATCTAGATGAAACTTTTTCTGTAATTCATCCCATGAAACATATACATCCTTATGATCACCAAGATTTGGTATCCTCCACTTATTCATAGATCCTCACATCTAAATAACTTCCAATAGCACCCAAAACTCTTCTCAAGCTTGACTCAGACTAAAATCAATCTCAAACTCCTCTAACCAACACTCCGTCTCAAGATTTAAAATGCTCTCCTCATACTTACCTAGTCTCTACTACTAAAATTCATGTAAGTACCTCTTTCATTCTTCATCCTCCTCTGTTGGGTCGATCCTTCAATGGTCATCCAGATTAACTCTCTAAACCACTAATACCTAAGTTGCACATGGATGATGAACATGATCCATTCCTAAAAATAAAGTAGAAACCCCAAGCCTAGTATCATGGAATTTGATAAAGGTTTATTCATTTAATTTTAGTTAATATTTCTAATTCACATCAATTTAGACAAAGATATAAAAAATCATGATTCATGTACATTCTCTAGGTCTCTACACTATAAATAAGACCACTTCACTTGGTCATTTGGTAAACTCAGGGTCCTTGCATCGGATTACAGGGGCCTCTAAAATCTTGTGTATTAGGCGGTCTCCCTATCCTATGTTACATACCATGATCAACTAACATTGTTTCCCTACCAACCCATGCAATACTCACATTTCCTAACTCCAAACTTCACCCTATCTATCAATAAAAATCTTTGATACCACTATTTCATGACCCCCTCCCTCCAAAGGTATCCCTTGTGATCCTTCAATGAAGGGAGAGAGATAGTGACCCCTGATTCCCACCTTCAGTAGACCCCAGGTTATCAACTAGCACCGAGAGTATAAAAATCTCACATATGAAAGGCATTACTCTCAAAGGTAATAAGGATCAGGAGATAAGATAAATCAACCACCAATAATCTCCATCACATAATATAAAATTATACTAAAACTATCCTATAATGAATGAATAATGTCAAAAAATACAAATGATAGTCTTCACATAAATACCAAAATATAAGTCATATGGAAATAAATCAGTAATAGATTTAATGTCTAAGCTAGTAATGCTCAAATTGGTCCCCTATATACCCCTAAAACCCTAAAAAATAGTTTATATATGCATAGGGTGATCATAACATATATACTCAATAAGATCATACCCAAGGTATCTCATGAACGTGTTAAAAGAGCATACCAATATGCTAGTGAACAAACAGTAAACCCAACAACACCTAAACATGTCAACTAACCAAACCTAATCTCACTATAGAATGCTCACCAAACAATTCATCCAAGATCGTAACATAGTATCAAGAGAATATAAAACAAAGGTTCCTAAAAACTTATTCCCCTTGATTTTTCGCTCTCATTCTCCAACACAAAATGTCATATGATTCCTATCCTTCCATTAATATCTCATCACATGTACATCCATCTATGATTTGGTTTGAGATGCATCCCTACCTATCCCAGCCTCCTACATGCTCTAGCATATAGTTTTATCATCATTCATCATCATCACATCACAACCCCATTCACATAAGAAGGATAGTAGGTCATCATGAACATGAAGGACATCAACCTTGTGCCCTCCTCCAACCACACATGACCTACACCACAAATCATATCCTCGTCATCACTGGGTGATATCCAACACTATCCCATACCATAACTAGTTAATCTCCAACACCAACCTATACACACTGGGTGATCTCCAACACCAACCCATATCATCACTACTACTAAAGGAAGAGCAGGGAAGAGGGGGTAGTCAGCCATATGATTCACCACTAGCATGAATGCTAAAAAAACACTCAGAACCCAAAACATATAGGCATTAGTATGTTTATCCAACTCATTTGGTGTGCATAAAAAATGATAGATAAATAGTGAACAACATCCAACCTATGGGTTTACATCAACTACACTAGCATACTATACAACACCTCCACTACACCACATGATATCATTAAAAACCATTTCCGCACTAAATTAAACACACCACACAACCACACAAGTTTACACTTTTAATTATATGTTTCACTAATTATAGGATTATGAGTTTCTACCGACTCTATTTTACTAATCCATTTCATCTTTCATTAACACAGACCATTAATTTAATACTCAATTCATTTAATCCAATTTCCTCACATCAATTCTATAACACTCTTATTTATTTAATTTTGGCCTATGATTATTCATTTATCCACCCTTATCACTTCAATTTCAGTATTTCAAGTTCATTCCATGGATAACTAGGAAACTAACACAAACACACCACACAATATCTCATCTATCCCACATCAACCATCACTACAATATAGCGTGTTCCAATCTATCTCACCATAACCACTGCACATATTCCCACATCACACCCCATGTCAATTAAGCATTGCGTCATTACCAAACATATTACACACCCCAGATGGTCACCACTATAACCATGGAATCCCCAACAGGGTTCACATAATCACAGTGGATTCACAATAAGAACATAAACACACAACAACACATTCCATCTTCCAATATTTACCAAAAATTTAGTTTCATTGAAGAGAGTTAATCACATCACTTCATTACTTAGCATGGGTATTATCACATAAATTACATATTTCCATGGGAAATAATTCATTAGTCGTATATAAGTTCTTAACCTTTTATTCAGGGTGAGTTCAAACAATCAACTCGATAAAGGTTTCACGGTCTTATTAACTACAATGCAAGTAAGGATCCCAACAACTATGTTTTTCATCAATGGAAACAAGCGTGTAAAATTCCATCAATAAAATCATCAAAAGGATAAAAAACATGTGAATGCTCCACTTACATTTCAATTTTAGTTAAATAAGATTAATTATCTACTTAAGATTAACCATAATATCTACCCAAAGGATGATAAAAGTATACAATCCCCACACATGCACATAAAGAGGGAGATAATGAGGATTCCCTACTTCAAACAAATATTTCTAGATCACTTTTCAAGGATGAAACATGAGGAATAAAACCTATAAGAACCAAAATTTTATAAATCACCTAGATCAACCAAGAAAATATAATTCCCATCAATATCCCTCTATAAATATACCCAAACCATCCATCTCCCCAAGAACAACCTCCTCCAGAATGGAGAATAGGGGAAAACTGAGAATGAGAAGAGGATAATCACCTTAGAATTACCAATGATAAATATTAAGTTTCTAAGGATCAAAGCCCACAAGGATAGGGTGAAATGACTCCTAAAATATCACTGGATTATTCTAATAGTTGAGATAAAATACTGGAGGAAGATGGGGTTTGAAGCAGTTTGGGAATTTATAGGCAATTTGGTAATTAGAATACCACAGCACAACACCCTTCACTATAGTGAAAAGGTGATGACACTGGATAAAGCTACAATATAAAGGGAACATTCCACAACAAGGATGGTTAAAATTATGTTTGAGATACACGATGAGGACCACACCATATTTCTTATAAACTAGGTGAAGGACCATAATGAAAATTATATTTCAATTTCATAGAATTCAAATGCCAAGAATAAGTCCATATTGTATTCCATATATATGGTGTAGTTACCCCAAAATCAATATATCCATAACAAACCCTCTTTTAAGACTCCATGATATAGCCACATAACCACCCCACAACTATGCCAAAAAATGAAGAACCACCAAAACATCACTCCCCAAGGATCCACACTAAATTTGATCTATCTATACTATAGAAACTACCTTTACATCACAACATAATTCTTTATTCCACAAAATTCTTCCCTAGATGAAATTTTAGCTACAACTCCACCATTCACTCCTCTATTTGGACATCCCACAACCACCACCATCACTTAAATTTCCATAAAGTAATAGGCTTGGAAATTCTATAAAATTACATGAATAATGAGAAATGTTGATCATGATGTTATACCATCTATAGTAGAATCAATATCATTTGAATAATTATAAAAGTAAGGATCATGGGTTAGATCCATGAATGAAAAGCTGGATCAAATTGATAAAAATCAAACTTTGGAACTGGTGGAGAATCCTGAACATCACAATGTGGTCAAAATAAAATGTATCTTCAAAAATAAATTCAACGATCACAGAAACATGATCCAAAATAAAGAACACCAGGTTTCTAAAGGCTATATGTAGATTTAAGGGGGTGATGTTGAAGAAACATTTGCATCAGTGGATCAATTAGTCAATTTGTCTCTTCTTGGAAATAAAAATTCAAAAAAGTTTAAAATTTTATCAGATGGATTTTAAAAAACATTCTTAAATGGTATACTTCAAGAGGGGTCTATATTGAATAACCTATGGTATTTCTAATTGTAAATTATGAAATCAATGTGTGTAGATTAAAGAAGGCCTTATATGGTATAAAAAAGGCACTATGATCATGGTATGCTCATATTGACTCATACTTGAGGTAGATAGAATATAAAATGGGTGGTGTAGACCATAATATATATGTGAAAACATCTAAATAAGAACACATCATGGTACTTTTATATGTGAATTATTTCATTTTTTGTGGAATAAAATAGAATTTTATGAAATAATTTTTTGAGATAATGATCTTAGAGTTTTAAATGTATATGATTGGTGAACTAACTTATTTTATAGGGCTAAAAGTGGTTTAAATAATTGGATATACATTTGTCTCTTAGATCAATTATACAAGAGAGTTGCTGAAGAAAATTAATATGCATGATTCTAAACCAATGTCAACATTTATTGTAGCTGGAACCAAACTTGGGAAGCATGATGATGGGAAATGTTTGGATCCTACCTTGTACAGGATAATAATTGGAATCTTGTAATATCTGACTATGACATGACCATGTATTTTTTTCAACATTTTTGGCTACTCATTTTTAAAATAATCTAGAGGAATAGAATCTCACAGTAGTTAAATGAATTATGAGGTTCATCCAAGGTAACATCACTTATATATTGTTCTTTTATGTTGTAAGGTATCATAAATTATCAATATTTTTTATACTAATTTGGTTGGGGATACGGTGGATCTAAAATCCTTGATGGGTGGTTCATTCTTTACTAGAAATAAATTTGTGGGTTGGTTGAGGAAGAATCAAGGAATCACTTTAAAAAGCATGGAACAAGAAAAAAAATCTCAATGTCTAAGTCATGCACTCAACTTTTCTGGATGAAGTAACAACTAGAAGATATTATTTAATAGGTGAAGAAACTGATGGGGATTTTCTACGATAATAAGGGAGAGATTGATATCATGAAAATTTTAGTACAAAACTCTTGTACCAAGAATATTGAAATTAGGTATCACTTAATTAAAGAAAATATGGAGTAAGGAATGGTCATAGCAGAACATGTTAGAAATAATAACCAAGTAGCAGGCATCATGACTAAGTCATTGGTCACAAAAATGACTAAGAAACATTGGTTGAACCTTGGTGTCCATCCACCTCTCCCAGCTTAAAGAGGTTCAAATATTTCCCCTCACATCATTATATATATTAATTTACATGTTTATTCATGTTTGGTGGGCTCTCTATCTCTTTGGGTTTTTTGTTAAAGGGGAAGAAAATTGTGTAAAATTTATGTTATAATCAAGTGGTTTTAGTAACTCACTCACTTTTCTAGGGGGATTTTATGGTGTTAAAGTCAAGGGACATGTGATCCATGTGGAAATACAGTTTGTGTGTAGAGTTATTGAATAAATGATCATGAAGATATGGGTGAGTTCTCAAATGTGGCATGAAATTCTCTCTTTAACTCTTGTTTTATACATAGACATTTTCTAATGTGGACTTGGAGTGATCAATGAATTATTTGGATGCTTTTTATGGTTGTACAACATTGATTTTCACTTTGGATTAACAACAAATCCAAAGGGGGAGAATGCTGGAACCAAGATGTTATGAGATGTTTTTTGGTGTTGATGTTGTGTTTTTTTCAAATCCATTTATGGGTTGATCAATGGATTTTGAAAATAGAATCTTGGTAAAGTAATTAAAGAATTCTGTTCAATGGAATTATTTTCTAGTATTTGCCACTTTTTTTGGGTATGGAAATTTGGAAGTGTTGAAGAAGTACAAAATATTTTTTGGGGTAAAGGAAGGGGGTTCTTTTAGTGAGTATATGGATATCATATTATAGTACACAACCCATATAGTAGAGTTCATGGTTTGTGATATTCTATTTTGTGAAGTTTCAGTGTGTCACTGAGGTGAGTATGTGGTTCACTTGACCCCATAGGGAGGCCACCATTTATGAAAGCAGTTTGAATTCATAGAACACTATTTTGTGGTCAAATAAAAAGGAATTATATGGATTCACTTGGGTGGTCTATTAAGTATGGTTCATTAAAAAGGTTTGTGATGGGAATACCATAAAAGGAGTATGCATAGGGTATTTTGAAAAGGTTTGAACAGTAATTATAGTGATTAGGGAGTTTCTCAAAGAATTTTTACTATAAATACTCCACTAACCCTTTAATTAGTAATTTACCATAAATTATAGAAGATAAAAATATTAATATGAATATTTATGAGAGAAATAATATCCCATAAAGTAGGATTTGTGTGGTGACTGTGTGGGGACTAGTTCATGAATTCAGTGTGTGAAGAGGAGTTCACAAAGGTGGTTCATGAGGCACAATATACAAAGGTAGTTTGTAGAGGAGGAATTTTTTAATTCTATTCATGAATTAAGGTAGATTATGAGGGTGTTCCACAAAGAATAGTGTGTGGTCTAAAAAGGGGGGTAGGTGGTCTGCAAGGTTAGTATGAGTGAACATATCTCCTCATTGTTACTTTGTATACGGTAGTTTCATGTAGGAATTTCACATGAAAATATTATGTGATTTTTTAGATATCATAGAGTAAATTGAATCATAAAATTTGGGATATCATGATGAAATTAAAATCATACAATCTTGATAATGTGGAAGCAGTCTTAAAGTTGATAAACTAATCCAAACTTTATTCAAAGTAGTGAACAAGGAGGATTCAATGGAATTGATCTAAGGGGGGTAGTGTGTTATCCTTGAATTCATTGTAAATTTAGTGCACCTATCATAGAGTGATCATGGCCAAAAAAATTTAATCCACAAAAACTAATGAATCTTATTGTATTTTGGTATGAATGGCACATTTTCAACATATACTCCATGGACTAGCCCTTACTGGTGAACAAAGTCAAAATTGTTGTGTTCTATTTCTATTTTTTCATATGCATGTTTAGTTAATTCACATTATAATTAGATAGGTTGAACAAGTTCCTACCAATGTGGGTAAAATATCCTTTCAAATTAATAGAAAAAGTTGACACTTTTATTTAACCCTCCCCTCTCAGGGTGTCTTAGGGTGTAACACTTGGTTTACAGGTAACTCAAGGAAGGGATGAAAATTTTATTTCTCAATAAAAATATGTTAAAGAGATCCTCAATAGATTTGGAATGGGGTGTTCTATGAAAATGAAACACTTATGGATACCTGAATGATGCTTCTAATAGATGGTTATGGTAAGAAGGTGGATGTAATGAAATATAGGAAATTCATTAGAATCTTTTTATACCTAATACTAACACAACTCAATACTATCAAGTCACACAGTAAAAAATTTTTCCTAAGGAAAACCATATGGATGAAATGAAAATAATTCTCTATTAAATTAAAAGAACATTGTATTTTAGGTTTTTTTCTCAAAAAATAAATTCATTGGATGATCATAAGTTGACATTGGGAAGTTCTTTCTATCTTGGAGGTTCATGAATTTCTTAGCTAAGAAGAAAATCAAGATTGTATTTCAATTAGCACTGTGGAAGATAAATATATTAAAACTACTCAAGATTATACTCAATTGTTATGGATGAAGTAACAACTAGAGAATGAAAAAGTTCATATGAAATATCCTATTAAAATCAAGTTTGATAACTCTAGTGATATCAATCTTAGTAAAAATTATTTCTATTATTCAAGGAAAAATAACATAGAGATAAAATATCAGTTCATCAAGGAGAAGGTTGAACAAGGTCTAGTGAAATTGGAGTATGTTTCAACACATAAAGAAGGAACCACTAAATACTAATTTTTAAAGGCATTGATTGGCTCTTTGAGTTAGTCCATCTTCATCCAACCAATTGGTTTAGAGAAGGGATCCACACTCCCTTATGGTATTTCCTATTTATAGAAATTTATTATGACTCTCTTGAATTAAATGTTTGTATTTCTAACCCACTCTTGAGATTTTTCAAAAAAACCTCTTTGTGTTTTTTGAAAAAAGGGGGTAAGTTGTCCATAAGTTTCTTGGAAAAATTATCCATGATTAGAGATGAATATGGTTGGGAGGGTTATTTATTATTGATAGAGGGGGAGTTATAACATTTTTATGTTTCAGAAATGGGGGATAATTTGAATGCTTATTCAGAGGGAGAAGAATATTTGAAGAGTATTGAAGACTATGAAGATCAAAAAAGTGTTTTATGATGATATTTTCATTTGACTCTTATTTCTCAAAACAATATTAACTCATGTGGACTTAGAGTTAATGATTGGTGAATCATTGATGGAATATATTAGGGAAAAAGGTTCAAAGTATGTTTTTGGTCAATTTTGGTAAGTTCAGAAATTTTTAGATGAAAGTGTGTTGAATCTATTTTGGAGCTATCAATAAACCTAAATGAGGGATTGTTAGAAAAAATTCTCTTAGAGTGGTTTTTGGGTTCTGTTTACTAAAAATTTAGTTAAAGTAACCTTAAAAGGATATTATAAATTCATGATGGATATTTAACATGAAAATCAAGGGAGTTTTGGAAGATATCTGAAGATGTTCTAGTTTTGATTAGATTTATGTGATTTTGGTAAAGTCCTAATGAGCACTATGTATATGAGAGAGTAACATTACTCAATACATAAGATTCATATTGGTCATGCTTGAGAATTATGGAAGAGGAAAAATCACCCTAAAATATGTAAGGATCATTTCTTCCATAAGTATTAAAAAATGTAAAATGCATGGAATACACGAGAGTAACTTTTTCAAAAGTGTGTAAATGGGACAAAGTCTTTGAGAAGATTCACCCTATATATGTAAAGGTCATTAGAAAAATAAGTAAAAGTAACTTTACTTTACTCATAGATAAATGAAAAAGGTATGAGGTTTACCTATATATGTAAGACTAATTATCTTATAGAATGAAAAAAATAAAAAAGTCTTTGGATATGTAAGGATTGTCAAACAGAAATGTAAGAGTTGTTTCTTCCAGGAGATTATAATTGTGGTGGAGGAAAGAACGTGCATTGTGGTATTTAAGGTTCATCTACCCAATACATAAGATTTATTTCCATTGTAAAGGAAAAACATAAAAACTATTTATAAGACTCAAAGGGTAGGGTGTAAATCTATCCCAACGGTCTGAAAGACCGCCCGACCTAGCCTGAAGCCCGACTGGGCCCAGTCTGAAAAAGTTTTAACCAAGATAGGTTAGAATCAGGCTAAGGGGTAGTTCAAGCCAGGCCAGGGTCACCATATTTTAGACCAGGCTAGCTCGAAATCCCAACCCATAGGAAGGGCCTGGAATTCCATCCTGATGGAACGTCCTATAAGCCTAAATAAGACCTAGAAAAACCTATGAAATTACGAAAAAACTTGTGGTAGGGGATATTAGAACCCCCTACCCATGTATGCGAAGGCTACGTCTGGACTAACTAGGTAAGGTGTTGCCACTAATATATTTATATGATATCTATTTTATAAAAAAATATTATAATGGTAATTTTAAATAATTTTTTTACTTTGATATTAAATTCCTGGTCACCCAGGATCATGGCCTGGCCCGACAAAATAGACCTAACCTAAAGAATTGGGTTGGCATAAGGCCATGTTTGGGAAGAGCTATGACACTATTCAAACCAACCCAGCCCTACCTCTATAATTCTTACACCCATGGAAATACATAAGATTCATTTTTTGAGCACATAATAAAAATGTAAGAGTCATCCCCTTAACTAATTTTAAGTGATGGGTCAACCATTGTGTAATGAACCGGCCTAAGATAACACATCATGTCACACAACCTAATTTTACACTAGGTCCTAAGGGAATTCTTTATTCCCGTGGTCTAGTAACTAGTTCCATATCATAAATTAAAAAATCTTGGTAATGGTTTCACCCAATGAATCAAAATATAAAGTAATTCCATCTGAAAATTTGGTATCTGTATGTTGGACATATATATACCAATTTGATAGATCAAAAAAATAAATGAAAATTAAATCAAAGTATAATGTATTATGAATAATAATATAACTTGATAATGTACCATAACATAATATAAATTATAAAATAATAAACATCCTACCATGAATAAATAAAATTCTTAGAGAAGAATCTGATTCAATAAAGTCAATATAAAAGTATCCCAAAAATAAAACCAAACCAAAAAATTACTACACATCTTCATATGAATCATAGTAACTCACCACATCCCATACCATCCATTAGAAAACCAACTCAAACACCAAACAAAAAAATATCATTGCTAAGAACCCAAAAGGAAACAATAAGATTTTCATACACCAATTGTTGTATACATGCTGTGAGAAAAACAAACTTAATAGGATCTCGCCAAGGAGTTTGAATAGTTACTTTAAAAAAATTCAATTATTCTTGTTTTAATTACATATAGAAAATATTTTCTTATGAGTGAACATGATAAATTAAATAATATACCATTTATCTCTTTTATAAACTCATTTTTTCATTTTAATAAAATGAAGGTTAAACAATCCATTTTAAAGATCACTTTAAAAACTTTTTTTTGAATCTTACCCAACCATTTTAGAACTAATTAATCCCTTGGAAAAAAAATTAAAACCATTTTCCAAATAATTTTTATAAAAATGAGTTTCATCACATAATTAATAACACTATGTAAAATAAACACACCTCAAGAATGAATCATGTCAATGAGTAAATATAAACATTGATCAACTAATGATGCCACATGCACTAATCGAGACAGAGGATACTGAAAGAGGGAAAGGAAATCCCATATGTATTATCATAGACAATGAAAGGTTTCATGGGAAATAAACTAAGTCCTAAGTTGAGATGGTCCTAGACAGACTATAGCACGGGACCAACTACTGGTATATATTATATCCTAAAATATCATAATCCACCCAACTAGCCAACATCGATATTGTTGGGGTGGACTCCCCACTAAATGTGGAATATTCACAACTAGGGGCACCAGTAGCATGTGTAATGACTAGTGTAGCATAAATATAAACCACTCTATTATCCTAGGGTTCTCATGAATAAAATCTATAGGAGGTGATAAAATAATCAAATAATATGATAAATTAATCAATCAAAAATAATTATAAATCTCGTCTCACCTCCAACTCCCTCACAAGAAATATCCCCAATCTATATCAACCACATCATAATAATAAACAATATCCCCCCTATGGGTCACAATCTATAGCAAAATAAGGGGCTAAAGAGGTTATCTCACACACATATCACATGAAAACCATTTAAAAGTTTCAAACAAGCCTTCTTAAAAATCAATTCCGAATATTGAGGATTTTTATCCATCTTTGAAATCCATTTTTAAAATAACCCATGTAAAACCACTCTTAAAAATAATTTAAGGAATTAATTTCCTCATTTATACAAACCATTTGAAAATCCATGACACCAATTTATACTTTTAAAACCACACTATATCCATTTTAGGACTAAAACATGATCAAATGATTTTGGTTGTCAAAATTCATTCCAATAAACTATATAAAAATTTTCAAAATCACATTACACATAAACATCACTTTATAATTTACAAAACAAAGTAAACATCCTTTGAAAACTATAAAATAATTGAACACCTTTTATTCCAAGTGATATATCACTTCATAACATCTATAAAACTTACTATAGTTATCACATATGGATATCATTTAATAAAGAAATAATTTTAAATCATCAAGAACATAATGAAATTTCAATTAAAGTAAGTACACAAAAATAAATAACTTATTTCAAGTGATAACCCCTCACAACAATCCACAACAATCCATAATAGGCCACCTTCAATGATGAATGATAAAACAAGAAAAGAGATAATACACCAATTCCTAACAACGAAAACCCCCAAGTTTAAGTCACTCTGAACAAAAAATCCACCCATGGTATCCCCTAGGGTTCGCAAGTGGAAAGGAAACTAATCGAAAATGTGAGAAAGAGGAAATAAGATGAAATAATAAGAACAATAAATGGGTTTACTCAAGAAATACACTTGTAATCAAATCATCGAGGCTCTAAGGTGGAGGATGAAGGGAGGGAGATCTCCCCCCATGAACACCAAGACTGGGATAAATGAATCATTCACCAACTGTGTGGTTTCCACTAGATAATCATTGGGAATCCATTTGGTTTGGGAACATAATTTGGTAAACTATGTTCCAACTATGTGAGTTCCTCTAAAATTTATTATTGAATTCACATGGGTAGGTTACATGGTTTTGAATAACCATGCACAAAATGTGTTCCAAGCACAGAAACTCCAAAAATTTTAAAATTAAAATTGACCTATAAATAAAGGTTAATATGGAAAATAGATAGGTAAATAAATAAAATAATATGAAAAAATAAGGTCAGGGTGTGACAATTATCCCCACCATAATGCTTTATACACGCAGAAAGTTGTTGATAATGATAGAAACAAAGAAGAAACAAAAACCAAAACACCTACATGATAGGTAAGAGGGACTATGAAATATTAACAGGGTCCAGTGAGGATGGATCACCAAAAACAACAAAAAACTCCTCAAAACCACGATTTTGACCCTTAAACCTTAATAAACATCTCCAAGTACAATCCAACACAGAATCACTTGATTCATATCTCTTAGAGAATAGAGACCTATTATAGGTATCCACACCAATTAGAATTACTATAAAGTAGTGGAAGCAATTGGAAACCTATTATATAAAGAGAGATCCAACGAGCCAACTACGATTCCAAAAAATCAACAAAGAAACCCAAAAAAATACACCAAATTCAATTAATCACCAAGAAAACCAGGATATCACCAAGAACTTAAAGGAAAGAAACAATCATCCATAAACCACAATATCCATCCAAAAATCAACATCATAATCCCAAAGGAAGCAAAAACTAAATAATATATGAAAATTACTAGTCAATGTCCCCAAATCCACAACATCACACATCACTAAAATGGAAAAAGATACCTTAACAAAGACATGCCTCAATAAGAAATGACAAGTTTCATAGAATTGGCTTACAAAACAAAGTGAAAGGGGTGATATTGGACTTTTACCTAGAACACAGTCTCACGGTGAACCCAATAATATCAATAATAACACCATCCAGTCCATAATATTAACTAGAGTCATATCCAACCTAGACACACAAAACCCACACCTAAGGACAATGTACAAACTATCAAAACTCAACCAAGCAATAATCTCATAACATAATCAAGAGAAAAAATCAAACACTGAGGCATAATCACAAATCACCATGATCAACACCTCATAAATGAGGGACAAAAAAATAAGAAAATAATCCAATAAAAATTCCCTCAAAGATATCAACCTACTCTAGACTTAATGAGAATAAATACCAAAATAAATAATCTCCCAAACTACTCTGGGTATTTCAACCTATTTGATTTATAAAGAAAATATAACCACTTCACAGGCTCAAGAGGACTCTTATCACTATGAAAGGAAGGATTTAGGCTCAAGAAGTCCTAGAGAAAATAATTTTTTGGCTCTATCACTCTATTTAGACTTTGGAAGAGTTAACAAAAAAGTAGATACACCTAAGCAATAAAAGGATTCTCCCAATGACTCATCCTCAAAGACTAAAACTCCACATTCTCTAAATATATTTCTAGTAGGAACATCCAAATGGCATGAAACATGAATCTAAAATTTTCACATTTCACAAACCAAACTAAACAATACCAATACACGCCAAGGGAAAAACTCAAAACACATAAATTTACCAAGGAAAAACATATAAAAAATCTTTTTAAAACTTATAATTTCTATAAACTATACCCCTTTTCATGAGGAGTAAAAAAATCCAAATCCATGCACAATTTAAATGTAACCCAACCCCATGGAAACATTTAACTTTAATTATAAAACTCACACAATACCTTTCTTTAAAATCAATACATTTAAAAATGAGTCTAAAAACTCATTTCAAAAAAGCACCCACGTGATTTAAAACATCCATATTTCTTAAAAACACTTAAACTTCATAAATTTTCCTTTTATTTCAAAAAATCTTCATGAGATTCATTATAAATTCAAATATTCCATGAGTATAATTCTATTTTAAAATATTTTCATGAAAACCCACTTTAATTTCAAATCATTTTCATCAATTCTAATTTCATTCCAAAAACAATTTCCTATATTTTATAATGAAATCATTCACTTTCAAAACATTGAATTATAATAGAAAATATCTTGAAAATAAATTATGAAACTAAATTTTAAAATCCCAAAAAATTCATAAAATACTTTTTCAATTCAAGACAAATCATACAATTCAAAATGAAATAGTAAGATTAATAACTTTCAAAACATTTCATGGGAATAAAACTTATTTAATTCCTATATAATATCATTTTTTATTCAAAAATAAATTTTCAAAAACATAGAACCAACTTTTCAAAGAATAGATCCAAATAAAAAGGCACAAAGAATCATTTAAAACATCACCCAATAACATTAACTCACCATAAAAACTCCCTCATTTAACCTCAAATAAATGGTTAACACCATTTGAGTCAATTAAGGATCCAAAGGATCCGAAACAAAAAAATTGAGGGAAAAATAGAACTATGAATGGTTTGGCTTCATGGGTTGGAGAACTCTTCTCCAATAATGTGAAAACCTTTGTAATATTTTACAAATCCATGTGCACGAGCTCTGTATGGTTTTATCAACCTTGCGAGATAACTTTTAAACTCTAGTTACTTCTCTATTTTCACCTTAAATGATTGAGGATACCCTTAAAATAACTGATACAATCAATAGGGATCAAAATATCATAATATCATATCAAAAATCCATAAAAATAATAAAAAATGAACTAAAAAATAAGACTCAAATCTGGAATATCCATGGTAGTTCAAATTTCATCACAAACGACAGTAATTAAGCACCTACTTGTGATCCACCTCTTAGGTTTTGATAACAATCCTAATCCACTTTCTACTAAGATACACCCCAAATAATGAGAGAGTGTTTCAAGAACTTAGGTCCTATTTAAAAATCATAGTGTTGATACTATTTTTAATGAACTGACCTGGGTTGACATGACATGTCACTCAAATTGATGTTCCACTGGTCTCAAAGGGTGTTCCCAATCCCCCTGAACCGACATATAGTTTATGGGAATCATGGAAAAAATATTAGGAACATTTTTCCCCAATGAATCAATAAAAGAATAGGATAATTTTTATTGGAAATCCATCATGGCCCATCCATATGTCAGATTTATATGTGCCAAGTAAGAAGATCGAACAAATAAATGGACATCCAATAAAAATATAATACAACATTAATAAAAAAAACTCAATAAAAAATCAAAATAAAAGAATAAACATCATCACATGAATAAATAATATTACCAAAGGATAATTTAGGATATTAATCAAATATAAAAGCATATCAAAAATAAAACCAAAATCAAACAGCTAGTACCCATATCCATGTGACCTAGGGTTACTCACCCAGTCTTATATCGTCCACTAGAAAAACAAATTGAACACCAACCAAGAAAAGATCACGGTTTATCACTTCAAATTAAACAATAAGAGCTGGATAATGAATTAGTATATATAGGGTTTGAGAAAAATGATCCCATTAGGGTCCTACCAAGGAGTTTTTATAGTTCCTTTCAAAATTAATTTCACTTGTGTTAGTTTTAATTACATATAGAAAATATTTTTTCATGTGTGAGCATGATAAAAAAATATACCATTTCCCTCTTTCATAAAACTTATTTTTACCTTTCAATAAAATGAAGGTGAAATAATCCATTTTAAATATCACTTTTACTTTAAAATATTAAACAACCCTTTTAAAACTTATTATTTATTTATAAAAACCTTGTAAACCCATTTTTTAAATTATTTTTAGAAAAATGAGTTTCATTACATAATTAAAAACACCATATAAAATAAACACTTCTCAATATAGCATTAGTTCAATGAGTAAATAGAAGTGAGAAAACAATAGTGATCAACTAATGATGTCACACATTCTAATTGAAATAGGGGATAATAAAGGATTTAAAGTAAATCCCCTATGAGATTTTATTGACAGCACTAGGTATCATGGGAAACACACCAATTCCTAATGCGATATGGTCTTAGATAGATTGTAACACACATCTAAATTTTGGTATATATTGCATCCTAAAATATCAAAAACTGCCCAAATAGACCACACCATCATTTTCAGGGCAGAGTCCACAATATCCATGGTATGTAACACAACTATGGGGAATTAGTATCATGAATTGACTAGTGTATCATAAATAAAGACCTCTCTCTTATCCCAAGGTTCCCATAAATACAATCAATGGGAGGTGAGAAAACAATCAAAACATATGATAATCAAATTGATCAAAAATAATTATAAATATCATCTAACCTTCAAAAACCTCATAAGAAACATCTCTATTATATATTGAACACATAACAATAATAAAAAATATCCCCCCTTGGGGTCATAATCCATTGCAAAACAAGGATATCAGGATCCTATCTCACACACACACCACATAAAAACAATTTAAAAGTGTCAAACAAGCCTTCTTAAAAACTGACTCGAAAAGTTTATCCCCCTTCACCATCAATAAAATACATTTTTTAAACAACCCATGTAAAAAATCTCAAAATTAATTTAAGTAATCAATTTTCTATTTTATCCAAATTATTAGTAAATCCAAAATAATGATTTATTCATTAAAAACCACACTTTATCTATTTCAAGACCCAAATTGGGTTAAATTATTTAGGTTGTAAAAATTCATTCAAATAAACCATACAAAATTTTCATGGTCACTTCACACTAAACATCACTTTATAATTTAGAAAACAACCTAAACATCCTTTGAGAACTAGATAACCATTGAACACCTTATATTCCAAGTGGAAAATCACATTAGAACATTTATAAAACTCAATATAGCTATCGCATATAGATATTATTTAATAAAAAAATTAAAATCATCAATAACACGATAAAATTTCAATTAAATGAGTACAAAAAACCTTATTCCAAGTGGTAACCCCACGAGAAAAGCTTCAATAGGTCGTAATACTTCACCTCCAGTGGATGATGATCAAACAAGTAGAGACAATCCCACCAAGCCTTAACAAAAAAAGATCCCAAGATTAAGTCACCCTTAACCCTAAATCTGAACATGGTAGCACCTAGGGTTTAGGAGTAGAAATTAAACTAAGATAAAATGGGATAAAGAGGGAAAAATAAGAAATATTGAGAAGAAAATAGGGTTTACCTCAAGAAATACACCTAGAATCAAGACCTGGAGGCTCAAAGGTGGAGGGGGGAGAGGGAGAGCTCCCCCCAGGAACACCAAGGTTGGGATGAATAAAAAAAAGAGAAGAAAATAAAGGGTAACCCCTTTAAATTTGAATAGTATAAAAATAGAAACTCAGTAGTTTAAAACCTAGAAAGATCGTATGGTTAGGTGGCACGGTTTGGTGAACCGTACACCAACTATATGACTTAAACTAGATAAACACTAAGAACCCACATGGTTTTTTCATAGAGTTTAATAAACTATGCACCAACTATACGGTGCCTTTTCAACTTATTGCAGTATTGGAAAGGGTAGGTCGTACAGGTTGCACCAACCATGTGAAAACTGTACATCCACCATTGAAACTCCAAAACTTTTAAAATTCAAGGAAAATTGAACTAGAACTAAAGTTAAATAAATAAATAAAATAATAAAGAAAAATAATCTCTATGTGTGGCATGATAACAATTTACAATTTATTTTATTGATCATAAAACATGATTGATAGGTCAACCAACTACTAATGGAGAAAATCATTTCATGATTAAAGGAAGGATAAATATAGGATATTATAGTTATTTAAATAAAATATTTGTGTAGATTTAGTGGATCAGATATTTGATTAATCGTCACATCATAGTAGAGGTTTCCACACGATGAAAAATATGGAAATAGATTTAGTTAAATTTTAAAATATGTGATTTTTCTAAATAATGATAATTTGGTTAATTCCAAAATATTTAGAAATTATCATTGGAGAAAATAAGGACACGAATTGTTTTGGAGTTTCCATATTATATTATGGAAAATATCACTCATATGGGTATAGTGTGAATAAAAAAATATATAAGATAAAAAATAAAAAATAGAACATAAAGTCTCTCTTGATACCAGAGATATGTCTTTCTATTTCAAAAGAGGCACTAGGAAAATTGAATGGTGTATAGATAAGAAATAAAAAGGGAATAGTTTCATACTTGGGATAAAATGATAGAGAGAAAAATAAAGGAGATTCTCATCAGGCTTTCTTACTGGAATTTTTTGGTGTTCGTCAAGTTAATGAAGGTGAAGCTAATTAATACACCATTATTGGTAAATCATTATCTATATGTAAATATCGAGATGAATTGAAATGAGAGTGGTGAGTTAAAACTTGTAAGGAGAATATTAAGTTATCTATTTATTTTGTGATGGTTGTAAACTCTAAGGGTTAATGCGATAGCTCTGATCTGTAAAAACAATTAGCATGTTTAGTGATTTGGGTGTGTTGGAACATCGTCATTTCATATTGATGTGGATTTAATTAATATATTTTACCACATAATTTATTATATTTTATTTTATTTTATTGTAAAAATAACATTTTTATTGAATAATTTATAAGTGTTGTTAAATTTTTATATAATTATTTAAACTCATAATATTGTATTAAAATATTTGTTTAATTTTTTAATTTTAATTTTTTTAGATAGTTGTTGTTTTTTAGTTGAATGAGTAATTATTGAAAACTAACTTTACTATTTTTATTTTTATGTATGAATTATAGACTATCATTCTTTTAATTTTTTATTTATTTTATTTTATCAAAATAAAAAATTTGAATGTTTAAACTTAATTTTTTTGTTTAATGAATTTATTCTTTCATTTATTTATTTTTTTAATTAATTTATCATTGTTTTTATTTTCATTTAATCTACTTTAATTTTTTTTGTATTTTAAATTTTTAGTTTGTTTGAATTTATTTTTCAGTTGCGGTCATCTAAGTGGTTGTATGAAGTAATCACATGGTGTCACCATAGTCACTTAAGTGACCATGCATATTGATAATACCAACTTACCGCTAGGAGGTTTAATTTACCACACCTATAAATAAAGTTATCATGCCCATCTAGGTACCATGTTTGAGGAAATGCTACAAAGTGACAGCACATTACTTTTCAAGTTATTTAAATACAATCTTATGATCAGTTTATATACCGTATGAAGTGGTAGTCCAAGTACCTGCAATCACATAAGTGACCACACAAAGGAATTGTTAAAGTGATCACGCATAAGGATGTGAACCCAATGCAAGCCTAAAACACAACCTAACTCACCAAACTATTTCATTTTCAAAATATCAAGTGACTATGAACTGAGATAAACCAACCGTAAGAGAAAGAAGATACCATTTTGGTTGTACTAGACATGGTTGAGGATCGTAAGGCTGACCAAAAAAATGTTTTAAGATGAACTATGAAACATTAAAGATTAAAAATATTAAGAAAAACTCATCTGAAGAATATGGTGGGTTCTACCATGGAAGAAAAAAACAGATGCATATGGGAAATCCTTGACTTTCCTTAACATTTGGAACTCGAGCATGACACTGAAGTTGTTAGAGTTCAGCCGAGACACTTGAAGCCTAGAATGGTGTTATAATTGTAGTAGAAAGAAGATGTAGTTCCATGTTAAAATTGAGTCCATTCCATCAATTATAATTAATCTAGGTGTTGTTTAACTTTAATGGTAGTAGGGAAGATAGGTTTGACCAAGTTTGATGAGATTTTGATTGATAAAGTCAATCCTGAAGTTGATGCAGATTCTTAGCATTACTAGGGAAAATGAATTGGTCATGGAGTGTTGATTTTGTTTTAATATTAATAATATATATTTAATATAGTCACTCGATTGAAGAAGAAAATGTAGTTTCCATTCATAAAAAGCAAATCTAGGTGATTTCGAACTTGAAGATGTTGTCCTTGGGTTGGCTAAAGTTGACTAACCCGAGTCGGGTGAGTTAATTTGTTGATGGTCATGTTGAAGTCAAAGTTTCTAATCGATGTTTTTCCCTATATTAAAGTGTTCAAATAATGATGTAGAGGAAACTTGATCAACCTCATATCACCAGTTGCGAGGATGTTAACTCTTTCACGCCTCATGTTAGATGAAATGATAAAGGAAATTCAAATAGTTGAAGTCATACGAAGATGGATTGTTGAGGAAGATTCAACAATTAGAATCATCAAAGTTTTTATGATACAAGGAATACCCAATGATTAACATGGGAGCCTAATAGATTTTGAAACCTAATATTTCATATGGGTGATGTTGTGTGAAGTTCATTTACGTATGGGTACAAAGAAGTGCAATTAATTCACATATGAGGCCTTGGATTCAAAAATTAAAGTCTCTCAAGAGGATATCGAGTCAACTGAATAAGTCTTTAGGGTATTGATAATTATTCATTAGAAGTTCCTAGAATTCATTGTTATGGATAATGAGGAGTGAAATTGGTTAGGAAAACAACTAGATACCTACTAAGTTGGAGATAATATGGATACACATGAAACTTTAAGAGGTCATTTAAAGGGGTAAAGTATTGTCACATGTTTATTTAAGGATCATAATATATAGAACAACTAGAGGTTTCCACCTAGGTAATCATGATATGAGTTGGTGATTTATGTTGATTTAATTATGTAGTATATTTTTGGGGGATGGATGGGAGAATGGATAAAGGGGAAGAAACTCACAACTGATTTGAGAGCATGATCCCATAGAATTTTCTAGAAAATATTGAGGTGGATATTATCATTTATAATTTTATGAAGTTGAAGTGTGAATATTTCACCTACACCTAGATGATGTTTGGATAAGTTTATTTTATATCCAAAACTATTGGATTCTCATGGTGAATTCTTTTTGAGTTTTATTTTTTAAATTTCACTGTAATTTAATCAGAATGAATGAACATTAAATTTCAATTAATTTTTTATTCTATTTCAGTATGTATTCTAGTTAATCCTCATTCTTCCATTTTTTGACTAATATATCTCTGATCAAAGTGCGTTGATCATATAATGAGTCCTACTAATTCAAGATGAGTAAGAGTTTGATGATAATTCTCTCTATCTAAATTTCCCAATCCTCAATCAAGGATCATGAGTATAGTGAGTGGTTATCTTTTTCATTGTGATCAGTAATTTATAAGTACATAGATCGAATCTTACTAAAATTAAATTAGCATCTGAGATCTTAGTTGTTGATTTTTTCTATTTTAACAAGATGGGTTACATTTTTTGTGAACATGAATCATGTTTCGAGGAAATTATTAGCGTGAAGACAATTTTAAATGATGAAGAGAGGATAATCCATGAGAATTTCTTGAATTTACACTAATTTCATTCAGTTAACTAAATTTTTCAGTTTATGATCTCATGCGGTTGTTTACATTATGATTTTCAATTCCATGGTTGATTGTCTAGAAAATAAAATAGTTTTACTTCAGTAAATAAATTAAACTAAAAAAACATTTAAAATAAAAAATTTACATAGAAACTCCATATTAAAAAAATCATAGGAGAAGACCTTGGAAACTACTATACTATATTATTTATGAAAAAAATAAATCATATTTAAAATGACATAAAAAGAAATAATTCATTTGTCATCGTTGTTATGAAGGCTACCAAGGAGTTTAGAAAAAATTAAAAAACGCATAATCTACTTGCTTTTAAAAAAGTAAAAAGTAAAAAAAATATTAAAAATTTATAAAAATTGTATGTTAGATAATAACCATAAAAATTTAGAAACATAAAATTCTTAAAATATCAGAACTAGAATAGTAAAAAAACATAAAAACAAGTTTTTAAAATTAAAAATCTAGAAAAAACTAAAAAATCATAAAAAGAATCTCTAAAATTAATTTTAATAATAAAAAAATAAAAACTCCCAAAATTTTGGGAGAATGGGTGATCAAAGAACATTGAAAGATATAGTTACTCATAATTTTGAGAATTGGAAAATTTTCTTAGGGTACCCTAAAATCACTCCCAGTTTTGATCTTATATTGGGAGTGATACAACATTTACGTAAATTCAATGGTCTATTGGGAAAGGTTCCCCATAAACACTTACAATAATTTAACTTGGTGTGTATCACTATGAAAACCCAAGGAGTAAGTGAGGATTAGATAAAGATGAGAGAATTCCCATTTTCATTAGATGGGTTGTCCAAGGAGTATTTATACTACTCACAATCCAATACTATATGATTCATCACCAACTTAATAAAAAATTATTGGGAAACATTCCAGCCTCTAGGACCGCCTCACTTAGAATGGATATGTGTGGGATTAGAAAGTTATACGGGGTCTTCATGAATACTAGGCTAGATTTAAGAAATTTTGTTCTTGATAACCTCATCATAAAATTTATGATAAACTCTTTATTCTATATTTTTATAAATTTTTAGTATTAATAGATAGGAGTATGATAGATGTTGTTTCTAGAGGATCTTTAATAGATAAGACTCATGTTGAGTCTAGAAATATCATTTCCAATATTACCTAAAATTCACAAAAATTTGGTTTTAGGGGATCAATGCATGTTAGGATGTATATGTAAGAATCTTCTTCCAATTCTAAGTGTGGAAAATTTTAAAATAAATTGAGTGATTTAGAAAATATGATGATACGGATGTTATCCAACTTTGTCCTTTTATAAAATTCAACTGAACTATTTGTTCACATTCAAATGAATTATTTCATTCAATTATATTTTAATCATTTCAATGATCAAATTCCTTATATATAAGGACTTGAATCCTATAATGGGATATTCCATGGAAATTATTTCTAGAATAACTCAAACAATCAATTTCCCAACTAGAACATTCAAAATAGGCCTTTTCAAACCAACCAAAATTTTAACCAAGATTGGAATTACCAACATAATAATAGGTTTGGGTATAATGATCAAAAAAATAGTAATTTCTAGCCCCAAAACTTTAATCAATATCCTAGGTACAATCAAGACCAATTTGGTAACTAATTTGGTGGTAATTTCACATTTTTAAGAATCAATAAAATCATAAACAAAAAAATAAAAAAAATGATTCACACCTTAAATATATTATTAAAAAAATAACAATACATTTATCAACAACAATAAGTTTTGTTACAAAACATGGTAACTCAAATGGGTCAAATGTAAACTGAAATTAGTGGTTATAAAAATCAAAGAAGTGGTAGTTTTCTATCACAAGTTGAAGTCAATCTGAGAGGAAGAGAGAATGTCAGTGTTATAATTTTGAGAAGTAGAACTAAAATTCAACACCAAAAATCTGAACTTAATAACCGAGAACCTAAAAAAAGGTAGTACCACTTTTGAAAAAAATGAGAATTCACATTAATAAGTCACAAAACCTTATGTTGAACCACTTTTTAAACCTATTGAATCTATATATGAACCTATTATCCACAAACTTGTATAATAATAATAAAAAGTAATAAATTGGGATTGAAATAAATTATAGGGATTTTATAAATTTAATGGGATCTTATAAAAGGAATAAAAAAGTTAAATATGACCTAAAAATTTATAAGTATCCACTTCCATACCCTATGTTTAATACTCCAGTTAAAAACAATATTGAAACTGAAATGGAAAAATAAGAGCTTGAAACTTTTATGAAATTATAGGTTAACATTCCCTTGTTAGATGATATTAAATAGATCCCTATATTTATTAAGTAAATTTTTACCCACAAAAGGAAGTTCAAGGGAGGTGAGAAATTCAACTTGGGGAGGATTGTTTCCTCTATGATCTAACATTCCTGTCCCATTAAATGTAAGGATCTAGGTACATTTTCTATAACTTTTGTTATTATAAAACATAAATTCAAGAATGTAATGTTATATTTAGGATCCTCCATAAATGTTATGTATTATTATATATTTTCTTCTATGTAGGTTTGAGATCTTAAAAATCCTGGAATAATCATCCAGTTAGCTAATAGAAATTTAGCTAAGCCAGTTGGTGCCACTGAGAATGTTTTATTAAGGGTTAAAGATCTTGTTTTCCTTGATTATTTTTATATTTTATATATAGAGGATAGAATATTTATCACACATGAACCATTTATATTAGGGGTACCATTTTTGAAAATTGCTAAATCTATAATAAATGTGCATAAAGAAACTATATATTTAGATATTAGGGGTAATATAGTTAATTTTTTTATCATTTAATCAATGAAACACCCCATAGAATACCATTATACACAACAAGTTAATATGGTTTATTGGTTTTCTACAGATTTTTATTCTAATTTTATTCAAAATAACCAACAAAAAAATTATTTTGAAAATGAACCCTTTTCTAATGAATAAGTTTTTAAAACTAAAAATTTTGTAACATATTGTGATGAATCAAAAACCAAGTCTATTTTAAAAAAAATTACTATTTTTTTATAATTATGAATGTTAAAATGGATAAACTTCAAAAAAAATGTTTGAAATAATGTTGAGATGAATGAATATTTTTCTAAGACTTTTATAATATGTAATACTGCTAAATAATATAAGATCTACATGAAATTGAGCCTGAAATCATTGAAACTGAATTAAAATATATTGAACATGAAAATTTTATGGATAGTATTTATTTATTTTAAAATGTTTCATGTGATCCCACTATTTTGAATTTGAAATATTTTTCTAAAATTATTGAAGTTTAACCTCATTATTTTGAACTTGAATCTAATATTTCTTTTTAGAATGACACATATTCACTACTTAAAAGTAAATTCACTACTAGTATAGAAGTTTGTAATTATTCTATGATATAGAATGATTTATAGGATAAAAATGAAGTCAAAGAACCCATAAAACCTATTTTATATAAGGATGATAGCTCATCCAAACTTGAACGTAAATATTTACCTAAAAATTTGGAATATGCCTACTTGGTAAAAAAAATAAATATTTCTAGTCATAATTTCTAGTGTTATATATACTGATAAATAGAACCAACTTTTAGATATCCTTATGGAGAATATAAAGGACATAGGTTGGTCTTTATATGATTTAATATAAATTATTATATCAATGTGTATATATAGGATTCTTTTAGAGGAAAATTATGAAACTATTAGAAAATTCCAAAGAAGGTTGAATCATACCCTTCTTGAAGTTGTTAAAAATAGGTTACTACCTTATTGAGTGTTGGTATAATTTTATCTATTTTGTATTCAATGGGTAAGTCTAGTTTAGATTATTCCTAAAGGGGGTATTCACAATTTTCAAGAATAAATTTGGATAATTATTATATGTTAGGTTTCCCAATAAGTGGAGGGTGTGCATTGATTATAGGATGATGATCTTAGTGACTAGAGAGTAACACTTTACCTTGCATTTTCTTGAGAAAATACTTGAAAGGTTAGTTATTCAATATCATTACTACTTCCCAGATGGTTTTTATAGATATTTCCATATTAATATAGCTATATAGGACCAATATAAAACAACTTTTACATATCCTTTTGGTACCTTTTCATATCATTAAATTCCATTTGGACTAGGTAATGCCCCTTTAACCTTCCAAATATTCATACTTAGCATTTTTTATCAATTTATAAAGGAAATTATGTAGGTTTTTAGGGATGAATTTATAGTGTATGGTCTATCTTTTGAGAGTTGTTTGAGAAGTTTAGGGGTTGTTCTTAGAGTGTGTATTGAAAATAACCTTGTTTTGAACTATGAGAAATTCCATTTTATGGTTGACATGGAATGTTTCTTGGTCAAGAAGTATCTATAAATAGAATTTATATGGATATATCTAAGGTTGATATTATCTCTTCATTTCCTTTCCCAAATACTATGAAGGATATTAGATCTTTTTTTGACCATATTGGATTCTATATGTGGTTCATAAAATATTTTATACTAATTTATTTTTATTTGAAAAGGCTTATACAAAAAGATATTCCTTTTATATTTTAATGTAATTGTGAGTAATCTATTAATGAAATCAAATAGAATCTAGTGTCCCCACCAATATTTCTACCCCCCCCCCAATTGGGAATTTCCTTTTTAAATGATAACGGATGCTTCAGAATCCTCTTTATGGGTTATTATTTGGAAAATAATGGATAAGAAATCACATGCCATTACTTATGATTCTAGGACTCTAGATGATTCCCAATAAAATTACATGATAATGGAGAAGGAATTTTTTATCATTATATGTTCCCTTGATAATTTTATGTGCCATCTTTTAGGATCTAAAGTTGTGGTTATCACTAAACATTATGTTATTGTATATCTCATGAAGAAACATGAATCAAAACCAAGTACATATAGGTTGATATTATTTATTTGGGAATTTTACATAGAGATACAAGATATTAAAAGAACTAAGAACAATATATCTAATATTTTGAGTAGTATACTCACAGAGTTTTTTCTTGGAAATTCATATGTTTAACCCATTATAGATTTTTTTATTTTATAGAGATTATATTCCACTACTATTAATAAGAGACCATGGTTTTCAGACATATTTAATTTTTTGGATACTCGTATTACTCCTCACTAGTTTTCCAAACAAGATGTCACTAAATTGGTTATTGAGTTAAGGGAATATGTTTGGGATGATCCATTCATATGGAATATATGGAGTGATCATATTGTTATGAGATGTATCCTGAATTCTAAAATTTCTTCAATGCTTAAATTGTGTCATACTTTGAATTGTAGAGGTCACTTTTGTATACAAAGAACAGCTAGAAAAGTGTTAAATTCTAGAATATTTTATCCTACCATATTTAAAGATTCTCTTAAGTTTTGTAGGACTTGTAAATCTTGTCAATTATAAGGAAACATTTCTTAAATATATGAGATACTACAAAAACCTTTTTTGTTTTCTGATGTATTTGATGTTTGGGGAATGGATGGGAAATTTTCCTACTTCCTTTGGATATTAATATATCCTTCTTGTTGTATAACATGTGTCTAAGTGTATTGAATATATACCAACTAGGACTGATGATGCTAGAGTGGTGTCTCAATTTTTCAAGAGTAATCTGTTTTGTAGATTTGGGATGCTAAGGTTCATTATAATAGACTAGTGAACTCATTTATATAATAATACATTAGAATATTTTATTAAAAGATATGGGGTTATTCATAAAGTTTCTACACACTATCATCCTCAAAAAAATGGGATAGATGAAGTTTCAAATAGAGAATTCAAGCATATTCTTGAGAAGAAGGTTAACCCCAACATGAAGTATTGGAGCTTAAGGCTTAAGGATGATTTGTGGTCATATAGGAAAACCTATAATACTCTAATAGGAATATAGTCCTATGGGATATTTTTTAGAAGAGTTTATTATTTTCTTGTGGAATTAGAGCATAAATATTTTTGGGTTCTTAATTCATGTAATTTAAATATTTTTTAAGCTAGAAAAGAGAGGATGCATTGTTTTAAAGAGTTGAAAGAAATGAGGAATAATGTCTATGAAAATGGAAGTATCTTTAAAAAGAAAATAAAGGTTGTTCATGACTTGATCAATGAGTTCTAATTTGGATATAAATTGTTGTTTTACAACTCTAGGATCAAGTGTTTCCCATGTAAATTCCATTCCAAATCGGACAGACCTTTTATTATAACACATGTTTTCCCCTTTTGTGTTGTGCATGTTTGATATCTTGGTAAGGAAGTTCCATTATCTATAAATGGACATAGTCTTAAGATATTTATAGAATATATTAAAAAACCTATGGGGGAGGAGTTTCTTTTGTTAGAAGTTAAATATCACTAAAAATATATAGTTTTTTTCTTCCCTTGTTATTTATTTTTATTTAGAATAAGTGTGGGGGAAGGTAATAACCTTTTGTAGTGTTAGGTTTTTCTTTTTTTATATTGATTAATTATATAGAATAAATCGAGTTTGATGGGAGGTTGTTGTTCCTGTTTTTCACCATTATGAATTAAATTGGAACTAATCTCCACTTTATTCACTTATTGGAGTGGAATTATTATGATTTACAATGATTAAGAGAAGAAACATGTTGAAGAAAATTGGATAAACCTTCTTAATTCTTAAACTATTATTTTATTTTACTTGACTTTATTGTTGTAGAATTTTATATTTATCAGTTTTCATCTTTAGGAGCTTGAAGTTGATCAACCAGAGGGACTTACTTGAAGGAATAAAGTTGTTTATTTGAGTATATTCAATGAAAAATAATTCTTTTATATCAATAAAGTTTTTAGTTCAATGTTTTCTAATTATTCTTGATTTAAAAAATATGTATGTTGTTTATTAATCTCTAAAATTCCATTGGGTATTAAATTTTTTTAGTTGTATAATTATTTCAAAATATGATAACATACATGATATTATTTTAAAATTTATTTAAATTTACATTTAGAGAAAACATGTTCCTATAGGAATTTTTTTTGTTTACATCACTAGAATTTGTGGAAACATTTTGATTGAACTTTTATATGACCCTTTAGTACATGATTTTTCAATAGCTGAATTGTCAAATCTATTTGGAACTAAAAACTGTATTTATATGTTTTTCCCATATTTAATTCATAATTGGATAAAATACTAATTTTTAAGTGTTGGGGAGGGGTATTTTATGTGAAAAACTATTTTTGAAAGTTAACACATTAAAAATGCCTTAAATGTTTCAGAAATTACAATTTTTAAAGGGTTACTTAGGCATTTTAATGTTTTAAAGTTATTTTTATAATTTGAAGACGATTTGTGCTACTTTGAGGATATTTAATTTAATACTTCATGGATTTGATTGAGTAAATAATTTTTCATTCCCTCTAGGAATTATTTGTTTCTGGTCAACTTTGAGAGAATCTTATACAATTATTATTGAGTTAAAACTTTTTAACATCAATTTAAAATTGTAAGAGATTCATTTTAATGGGCTATGAAATAAAAATCCTAATCTAGGTTGAACTTATATTCTTTATTATTTATTATTTTAATCTTTCAACTACATGATGAGTTAACTATTTTTTCCTGGTATTTATATCATTATCACACATCCAGTGGTGTGTCTAATTATGATAAGCTATTAAATTATGTGTGTTTTTCACTTGGAGGTAAATAAAATATTGGAAGTCTTAGTTTAATTCATATTGAAATTGGTTTAATTCAAGTCAAAAAAATCAAACTCAATCACATTGAAAAACAATAACCACTCTTCCATTAAGAACATTTTGTTTTAAAAGGGAAATCACTTTTCTGTACTCAATAGAATCCATGGGGAAAATCATTTTTAAGATCTAATATTAGTGGCACTATAATTTTTCAGTTTTGAGATTAATTTACTTTCACTAGGTTTTCTTAAGTGATTTTTTAATGATAAGAAGAGTTATATTGTAGGTGAATTTATGTGGCATTTAATTATTAATGTTTTTATTGAATAATTTAGAAGTGTTGTTAAATTTTTTGTCTAATTATTCAAACTCTTAATATTATATTAAAATATTTGTTTAATTGTTTAATTTTAATTTTCTAATTAGTTATTTTTTTTATTTAAATGATTAATTATTACAAACCACCATTCTTATTCTTGTTTGTATATATGAATTATGGATTATTCTTATTTTAATTTTTTATTTATTTTATGTTTTTCAAAATAAAATTTTTGAATGTTTTAACTTAATTTTTTGTTTAATAAATTTATTCCTCCATTAATTTGTTTTTTGTTAATTAAAATATCATTGTTTTTATTTTAATTTAATATTATTTAGTTTATTTATTTATATTTTAAAATTTAAGTTTTTATGTATTTATTTTTCAGGTGTGGTCAGCCAACTGGTCATATGAAGTAATCGCATGGTGTCACCATAGTTACTTAAGTGACTATGCCTATTTAGAATACCAACTTACCACATAATATGAAATTTTAGTGACTACACCTATAAATTAATTTTCCACATCTATCAAGCTATTATGTGCAAGGAAATGTTATAAAGTGACCACACATTGGTTTTCAAGAGACCACGATATAATCTTTTGGTTAGTTTACTTACAGCATGAAGTGGAAATCCAAGTACCTATGGCCACTTAAGTAACCACACCAAAGAATTGTTCAAGTGACCATGTGTGAGGATGAGAACCGACTATGATCCTAAAACACAACCTATCACACTAACCTATAGCATGTTCAAAATATCAAGTGACCGTGAGTAGAGATAAACCAACCGCAAGATAAAGAATATATTATGGAGGTTGTACCAAACATTTTTGAAGCTCATATGGCTAACCATGAATCTATTTTAAGAATAACTCTAAGACCTTTGATCTTTAAAAGATTAATCTAAAACCATGCAAAGAAGATGGTAGGTTCTTATAAAGAATAAAATAAATTTATGTGTATGAGAAATCCTAGACTTGTCTTGACATCTAGAACCTAATATTGATGATGAAGATATTGGAGTTTCATTTGAGACACTTGAAGCTTAGAATAGGTTTGTGATTATATTCAAAAGTGGATGCAGTTCCATATCAATGTTGAGGATATTCCATTAATTAGAGTGAATCTATGTGTTGTTTGACTCAAATTGTAGCAGGGAAGATAGGTTTGACCAAGGTTTATGATATTTGGGTTGATGAATTCAAATACAAATATGATGTAGATTCTTATCTTTACTAGGGAGTATAAATCAGGCTTCAATTACTGATTTTTCTGACATTAAAGGAATATCCTTTTGATTCATCCAATCTAATGAAGAATAAAATATAGTTTTCATTTACCCAAATAAAATCTAGTTGATGTAAAATTTGAATATTTCTTCCTTTGATTGACTGAAGTCGACCAAACTAATACTAGAAAGTTGATTTGTTGATGGCTACATTGAAGTTAAAGTTTCTGCTCATTTTTTAGTCCTTTTATGCAGGTGTTCAAATAATGATGATGGGGGGAATGATCAACCCCATATCACCAGTTATAGATATTGGAACTCTTGCACACATCCTGTTTGAAGAAATAGTCCAAAGGAAATTTGGATAGTTGAAGTCTTTTGAAGATGGATTTTCAAGGAAGATTCAACTTCAAGAATAATTTGAGTTTTTTTTATACAAGGAAGACTCAAGGATTTCCCTGGGAGCCTAAGATATTCCAAAAATCAATATTATGTAAGGGTGATATTTTTTGAAGTTAATTTATACAAGGGTACATAGAATTAAAATTAATTTGTTTGCAAGGCCTTAGATTCACAAATTAGAATCCATCAAGAGGTGCTTGTGTCAATTGAATAAGCCTTTAGAGGATCAAGAATTAGTTTGGATAATTTCATGAAATTATTTGTTTTGGTCAATGAAGAGTTACTTAGATAACAAAACAACCAGATACTTACTGAGTCAGAGATTATATTGATGAATGTGAAACTTTAATTGGTCATTGAAAGGGGTAAAGTTTTATCATGTGTCTACTAAAAGAAACACAACAGACAGACCAACCAGAGGTTTTCACCTGGGGAATCGGGCTATGAGTTGGTGATTTCTGGTGATTTTATTTGGGATTATATTTTCAGTGGATGGATAAGAGAACAGAGACAGGGGAATAAAATCACAATATATCTAGGTGCATGATTCCAGATAATGTTTTAGAAAATATCAAGTTTAAGATTCTCACTATTACTTAAATGAAGATAAAGTTTAAAGAATCCACATACACTTAGATGATGTTTGTATAAGTTTAATTTGTGGAAAAAACTAATGGATTCTCATGGTGAATTCTTTCTGAGTTTTATTTCTTCAATTTCTCCATAATTTTCTCTAAATTAATAAGCATAAAATTTCAATTGAGTTTTGATGTTTGTTAAGTCTGTCTTCCAACTGATCACCATTATTTCATTATATGACCAATATAGCTCTGATCAGAGTGTTTTGATCATAGAATGGGTCCTATTAATCTAGGTCAAGTAATAGTTTTATGATGATTCTCTCTATTTAAATTACTCAATCCTCAATCAATGATTTTGAGTATAGTGAATGGTTATCTTTGTCATTGATCTCAACAATTATTGAGTATATTGATCAGATACTACTAAAAGGAAATCAATGGATAAGATCTTAGTTGTTGATTTCATCAATTTGAACTAGATTAGCTTCATGTTTTTTGATCATGAATCATATTTAATGAAAATTATTAGTGTGAAAACCTTTTGAAAAGATGACGAGAGGATGATCCATGAAAATTTCTAGAATAAGACATTGATTTCATTCTGTTAACTCTATTATTCTATTTATATTATCATATAGTTTTTTCTATTCTAATTTTCAATTATTTTATTGATTTTTTATAAAATAGAATAGTTTTATTTTATTAAATAAATTCTCTATATAAAACTTTAAAAATAACAAAAAAACCTCAAAGAGAAACTCTATAGTGGAAACCTCATAGGAGAAAACCTTAGGTACTTCTATACTACGGTATTTTGGATAAAAATTTGAAGTATGTATAAAATGACATAAAAACCTAGACTTCAATTGGTGTTATTTCTGGGGAGGATTCCATGGAGTTTAAAAAATGTTTTTAAAGTAACGCATAATATCCTTTCTTTTTAAAAAAAGTAAAAAGTAAAAAATTTGTTTTTTTAATTATATTTTGTTTTATGTTAGATAATAACCTTTAAAATTTAGAAAAATAAAACTCTTATAATCTCAAAACTAGAATAGTAAAAAAATAATCAAGTTGTTAAAATTGTAAATCTAGAAAAAAATGAAACATTAAAAAAATAATCACCAAAATTAAATTTCATAAAATCATAAAACTCACAAAAAAAATTAGAGAATGGGTTAACAAAGAACTTTTAAGGAGCTAGTTGATCCTGATTTCAATAATCAACAAAATTTACTAGGTTACCCTAAAATATCTTCTGGTTTTGAGCTTATATCGGGAGTCATACACCATTTAAAAGGTTTGTTGGGAGAGGATTCCCAAAAACACTTAAAAAATCCCACATAGTTTATATCACTATGAAACCCAAAGGACTAAGTGAGGATTAGATAAAGATGAGAGCAATCCCATTTTCTTTGTATGGATTGTCTAAGGAGTGGTTCTACTACTCTCGATCCACTACAATAGAGAGATGATGCCAAGTTAAGAAAATATTATTAAAAATTTTTTTACCAACCTATAGGACTAACTCACTTTGAAAGGATATATATGGGATTAAGTATTTACAATGTTATATTATTCATGAGTACTAGTATAGATATAAGAAAATATGTTCTAGCTATCATCATCACTAAATTTTCAATCAACTCCTGATTCAATATTTTTATGAAGGTTTAGTCTTGGTGGATAGGAGTATGATACATACTATTGTTGCAAAAGATTTAGTAGATAAGACTCCAATTGAGACAAGAAAACTTATAACAACACAAACTTTTATAAATGAAATTCCCAATTTTTTAATGAATAAATGCAGTATCAAGTAATGAATTATAGAAAACACATGCACAACTTTGGTTATTTTGGACAGTTATAGTTTGTTGGTTTTAAAATACCATTAAGAATAATAACCATTGATAATATAGTCATTATACAGTTACCATTAGTATTAGTATATTAAGGGTTATGATAAATTCTAATTGATGCAGATGGAAGAAGTGATGGCATTGAGATCATGACCCAAACCATGTATGTCAAACCATCCCAAGAAAATCACACCATCTTACACCTTACCCTTAGGGAATTCATTGGTGTAATAGAGGGATGTGTATCTAGACCCTAATAGTTTGAATTTTTATATTTTATTTAAATTAAAAAATTATTATGTTTATATCTTTTTAATATTACTTTTTAAATGATTAAATAATGAGTTTGATAAAAATTTTATTCTGATACAATGAAACACAAAGTGTACTTTTTTGGGAAATATATAATTTCAATCAAGACGGTATTTTTGATTAATTTAATAATTTTTTAAATAAATTATATTTTAATAAAATATTAAAAAATAATATTTATTATATATAGATGATAATAAAATTTTATGAAGTCAAATGTAATTGTTATAAGGGTCATAAAACTGCTATTGTAAAAAAACATCATTTTTCAATAAATGGGTATTTTGAATTAAAAATGTAAATTCTCATATTTAAAAAATTATTTTGATAAAATAAATATTATTTTTTCAATTCTCATGTCTAAATTATCCAATGGTAATTTTTTCATAATTTTCTGAGACAGTCGAACTTTCAAATAAAAATTAAATACGGTATAAATATATGGTATGTATTATAACATCATAATGACCCAAAAGTGATGTAATATATTCCATAAAAGGTATCCAAAACAAAATAAATATTTACCCTATAAAAATATGTGATTTTTTAATTATTTTATTAATTTTATAAACCCTTAATGAATCCTCCAAAACCTATATTTTATTTTAAGGTTTTAAAATAAATTATTTATAAACATGACTCACTTCCACATCACCAAGGGTATTATTTTAATGATATCAGTTATTAAAATTTTAAGATAATTAAAATAAATTCATTTTGGTAGAAACGATGGAAAAAAACCATGATAAGGTTTGTTATTTTGATTACTTTATCATATAGAATCCAAAACCTAAGTTTATAAATTAATAAATAATTATCCTCTATTTCTCTATATAAACCCACCAAAATTCTCATTCCTATACACTCAAAACACATTTATCATGACATTTCTCTACCCTTACCTCTCTATATTCCTCACAAGGTTCCTCTAATCTCTTAATAAGCTCCTCTTAATCTTTTGGAAGCACCCTCTCAAGGTAAGGGATCCTCTCCTCTCCTCTTTATTCAACACATTCTTTATATTATGCCTTTTAATTTTAAATTATTCATGTTGGGATATATTATTACACATAACTCCTACTATAATTATGATTTCCAAGTGATTATATACCCATTTCACTCTCATTAATTCCTTCTATGAATCTTTATGTACCCCTATTATGTTGCTAAAATAATCCTATGATTTTTTTCATTTCAATCATTTGTGTAGTGAATACCCATTCCATTTCCCCTTAATGGTATTCACCTAAATGTTCCTATCATTAATTTATTTGGTTATTTCATGTATATAACTCACACTCCTTAATCATGGGATTAATTTTTATGAAATATGATCCTATGTTGAATGATGTATGTGGAACACTTATGCATGTACGTGATATGAAAGTGGAATGTGAGCCCAAAATTATATAGCTTTTAAATGCATTGGGTAATGTTTTAATCTCATACGTGTATGGTGTGAAGGATTTTATCCTAATAACACTATGTTATGGTGTATTTGTAGTTATCCTTTAATTATGTTTATGATGTCATGTTTTAAGTTGTTTCCATATTCCCATGTTGAATTTATACTATCATGATATATCATGCCTCATTATTCAAGATTATAATTCCCACTCCTTTTATGATACCATGATATTACTATTATCTAAAATTTACTACTTTACCTTATTCTATGATTTTTTATTCCATTCATAGTATTTATATCTCACTCATTTTTTATTTATGTCCCTAGGTTATCCCGTGCAGTTTTAAAAAACAATGAAATTTTATGAGAATGTTAAGGAAGTTTTTAATAATTTTTTTGTGCTTATATTTTATGTTTTCATGATATGTACATAATTTCCCAAATACACTAGGCATCACAATATTCTAGTTTGTATTAATTGTGATTTTATTTTATAAATCAGGAAATAAAATATATTAAAATATGGGTTTTCATAGTTGGTATAATATGAAATTATAGTTATTTTTTGGATTAGGATTAGAAAACTCTATAAAAATACTTATAGATAATACTAGACATAAGAAAACATCCCTAAAATTTGTTTAAGTGTAGATTATGTGGTTTCTAAGAAAATACATTCATGTTTGGATGTGTCTTTGGCCCAGAGGTACCTTGGGGTGATAACCCCAAAAATGGGACATTGATCTAGACTTGATCATCACCTAGTACACAAAAATTATCCTTGTTGTACACCTAGTTTGAAACTACCAGTGGACATGATTTGGTAAATTCAAAATATTCTTATAAACTGACATTAAGAGGAAAAACTGCCCATGATATTTTATGTTAGGAAATAGATCAAGAATAACTTAGATTGAAACCTGCAAATTTATAGGTTAATGAATATATGTCAATTATGATTTATCCATTAAATGTTTATAGTTTCCCTTTTATGTGGTTAATATTTTAAAAATACACATCTCTAATTTTCCATTTATTTTAGTCAAATGTTGGGAATAGGAGGAACTAATCCAAAAACCAATGTGAAGAACAATGTAACAAATTCCTAAACAAGATGCCCAAAATTAATGGGAGTAGGCATCAAAAAAAATTATGATGATAATTTCTCAAATAAATCAATTTTTGAACCAAAACTTTAATCAAGAGAAATTCAAAAATCACCCTAAGAAATAGCAGGTTGAAATTAAGAATTATATGTGACAAAGGCCTTTGAATTTTAGGGGATCTTCTAATCCCTTGATCTTAGAGAATGGATCAAATCTAATGAAAAAATTTCTCCATCCTTTGATTCTTTGAGTAAGTGAATTTCATTATAGTTAATTATTGTGTGGAATAATAAATTTATTAATGGTGTACATTGGTCAAAAATATGAAGCTTTAGGAGGAGATCAAAGAAATGGAGTGGAAGAAATTCTAGAAAATGTATTTTAAAAAATATTTTCCTTGAACTCTCTAACTTAAAATAGAGAGGGGTTTTATTATCCTCAATCAAAAGGAAAATGAATCTATTGGTGAATATGAGGAAAAATTCAACAGAATTTCATGATATGCCTCAAGATTTTTCATCACCCTCAAAAGTAAAGTTAACCACTTATTTGGTGGGATAAAGCTGAGTCTACAAAAAAACATTAACCATTCAGTACTTTGATAGCTATGAGTAAATTTTCTTATACACCCTCAAAGTCAAAATGGTGATTGGTGAATCCCAAGGGTCTCTTAGGACTGGATACAAGAAGTGGAGAATGGATTTTAATTCTAGCAGTGTGATGGAAAAATATTATGGGGGACAGAAAGTCCATTATCCCAATTTTCAAAAGTGTGGGAAGAAGAATCTCAGAAATTTATTTCAGGGGGTGAGGAAATGTTTTAGGTGTAGGAAGGAAGGTAACCTAGATAGTAATTTCTGACAAGAGAAACCTGCCAATGTGATGGAAGAAATGAATGTTTTGGTCAACCCTCAGCCTATTGTCCAATGTTTCAACTATAAGTAATAAGGAAACTTTGTGAATCAATTCCCTAAGCCACGGGTTTTCGACAACAACCAACGATAACAACCTTAAAGGCCTATAGATAAAATGAAATATTATGTAATAACAACTACTGAGGTGAATCCTGACAATGAAATGATGATAGGTATGATAGTTATTAATTCAAGAATAGTGAATTTAATTTTTATTCTAGTTATATACATTCTTTTATATCATGAAAGTTTAGTAGAACTATTCAAAATCCACCTCAAAACATGAAAATTGAGTTATTGGTGAAGATGTATAATGGTTCAATTATTTCATCCTAAGCATATAACTCTTCCACTATACATATTTGTGGGATGAATTTTCTATAAGACCTTGTGATACTCTCTTTAGCATAATTTGATGAAATTATGGGCATGGATTGGCTTTCCTTATATAGAGCCAACATAAATTTTTTAGAGAAGGAAATCAACCTTTGTATTATGAATCGCTTTCTGATTCTACAAAATTGCAAGGATAAGGATGAATATTCTTCTGTAGAAACATCTCAAGCATTAATATTATTTTCTTGTGAGAAATTTTATCTAACTAAAATGATTGAGAATAAATAAAATATCATCCTTGATGACATTCCCATTGAAAGGAAATCCATTAATGTGTTTCCTGGAAAAAAAATGGGTCTTCCCCCTAGCTGTGATGTTGAGTTCTCAATCAAGCTCATACCTGAAGCTTTTTTAATATCCATGACTCCATAAAAAATGGTCATTGTTGAACTTTAGGAGCTGAAAAATAATTACAAGAGAATTTAGATAAAGGGTTTATATGGACAATTACTTCGCTATAGGGTGCATCAGTCCTCTTCATCAAGAAGAAGGATAGGTCAATTCACATCTACATTGATTATCATGAGCTCAACAAGATCATGATAAAGAATAAGTATCCACTACCATGAATTGATGACTTATTCAATTAGTTACATGGATCTCAATACTTATATAAGGTTGATATTTTATCAGTATATTATCAAGTAAAGGTAAAGAAGGAGGATATACCCAAGACTGATTTTCATATAAGATGTAGGCACTAAAAGTTCATAATGATGCCATTTGAACTCACTAATGATCCATTTATCTTCATGTACTTGATGAATAGAATATTTAGGGATTACCTCGACAAATTTTTGTTGGTATTTATAGATGACATTATTATTTACTCTAAAATCAAGGAGGAACATGGGGATCACTTAAATACTATAATGAAGACCTTTCAAAAGAAAAAATTATAAGAAAACTATAGTTTATGTGAGTTTTGGTTGGATTAGGTAACTTTATTTGGGGATTTTCTCACCAAAAATGGTATATCTATGGATCTATAAAAAATATAGGCAATTTAAGGATGTCACAAACTAATATACGTGATGAAAATTCATAGTTTTCTCTGATTCTTTAAATCTTTCCTTGCATTAATCATTCCAAAAAAAATTGACTCCCTTTAGAGTAAGAGGCTAATCACTACACCTTTTCTCACATTACCCACCAGTGGGGAGGGATTTGTGATCTATAGTGATGTGTATAAAAAGGTCTTAGGTTGGATAATCCTGAATGATGATAAAGTGATTTCCAATTCCCCCCAACAATTAATGATCCATAAGAAGAACTACCCAAATCATGATCTATAATTAGTTGTAGTGATCTTCACAATGAATATATGGAAACATTACCACTATGGATAAAATTGTCACATATATACAAATCATAAAATACTCAAGTATATATTCACAGAAAAGGGTCATAATATGTTATAATGAATGTGGCTAGAGCTAATCAAGTATTATGATTGTTCCATCTATTACCATCCTGGAAAAGAAAAAAAAATAGAAGATTCCCTGAGTTGAAAGGATCCCACAACTCTATCCATTATGAGTATTTCAATGGATCCAATCTTCTTTTACATGAAAAGGATGTACATGGGAATAATAAGGGGATATTAATCCTACCTTTATCAAATAAATACTCAACCATGAATTATTGAGAGGATCAAGCAGAGTCAAAAGGATGATGAGTTATTGTAAAATAAGGTAGTGAATATTCTAAAGTTTAAATTTGCTGAATATGGGGTTATAAGGTTTAGAACCAAGATATACATCCCATAAAAACCAAAACTAAAGAGGGAACTTTTGTATGATTCACATAGATCATCCTTATATATTCATCAAGGAAGCACTAATATGTATATATATTTGAAGCAAAGCATATGGTGGGATAACATAAAGAGGTAGATTTTGGAGTTTTTATCTCGATGATTGGTATAACAAAAACTCAAGGAGGAATGATAGAATTCTAACGGTATGATGTAACTATTTCCCATACTAGTGTGGAAATGGGAAAACGTAGCCATGTATTTTTTTCATAGGACTCTTCAGGACACCTAAAGGAAATAACTTCATTCAGGTGGTAGTCGATCACCTTACAAAGTTGAAATATTTAATTTTTATCAAGAAATATTTCTCTCTTGACAAAATCACCATGATATAGATAAGGGAAGTGGTAAGACTACATGGATTTACACTCTCTATTGTATCTGATTGAGATCTAAGGTTTACCTCAAGGTTTTGGAGAATCCTTTAATAAGCATTGGATACAGAACTGAGCTTTAACACTTATTATCACCCTATGATGGATGGTCAGTATGAAATAACCATTCAAACTCTAGAGGATATACTGAGATCATTTTTAATGAATTTCCAAGGATTTTGGTGCCAACGCCTTCCCCTAGTGGAGTTCTCATATAAAAATAGTTTCCATTCTATCATTTAAATGGCACCTTATGAGGCTCTTTATAGAAATAGGTGTCAGACTCTAACATGTTGGGATGAATTTGGAGAGTTGAAGTTGATGAGACCTGTTATTATCCAAGATATGATAGATAAGGTTCAAACCAGTCATCATCATATAAAATCCACACAAATTTAATATAAAATTTATTTATATAATCTTCAATGAAACCTCTAGTTTGAGGTTGAAGAAAAAGTCTTCCTTTGTATATTATAGTGGAATAAATTCATGAGGTATGGTAAGATGGTAAATCTTATTACTAGATACATCATCCCCTTTAGATCCTTGATCAAATTAGATAGGTGGTCTATTGACTAGCACTCCCACCTAACCTATATCAAGTACAAGATGTGTTCTATGTATCTCTCTTAAGGAAGTACATAACAGACCCCTCACATGTACTGAATCTATATGTGTTACCATTGGAAAATGATCTTTCATATGAGTAGCATCTGATGAATATATTAAATCATAGATACAAGGTTCTATGAAACATGACAACTCACCTGGTCAAATTGTTGTGGCGGAACCACAAGTTTGAGGAAGTGACATGAGAACTGTAAGAGGTGATAAAATATAAGTACCCTCATCCATTTTAGTGTATGAAATAAAAATTTAAAGGGTGAAATTTTTGAAGGGGGGATAGTGTAACAATACAAACATTTATAAATGAAATTTCTTCTTTTTGAATGAATAAATGCATTATCAAGTAAAGAAGTTATAGAAAACACATTCATAACTTTGGTTTTTTTATAGTTATAGTCCGTTGGATTTAAAAGACCGTTAAGCATCATAACTATTGATAATATATCCATTGAATAGTGATCATATTTTTAATATATATAAAAGGTTATGATAAAATCTAATTGACATAAATAGAATAAGGAATGGTCTCGATCAGTAGGATCATACCCTATGAATCCCATTTAGAAAAGCTTATGAGGGGGAAAATATCACTAGGATTTTACCTTAATCAAGACCAATCCAAGATCCAAGAAATAAAGCATTAATGAAACCATTTATGGGAGAAGTTCAAGCTCATTAAGATCACAACCCAAATCATGTACGCCGAACCACACTAAGAAAATCTCACCATCGCACATCTTACCCTTAGGGAATTCACTAGTGTAATAAAGGGATATGTATCTAGACCCTAACAGTATAAATTTTTATATTTTATTTTAATTAAAAAATGATTATATTTATCCCTTTTTAATATTACTTTTTAAATGATTAAATAATCAGTTTGATAAAAAATAGATTTTGATACGATGAAACACCAAGTGTATTTTTTGGAAAATGTATAGTTTCAATCAAGAAATTATTTTCGATGAATTTATAATTTTTTGAAATAAATCATATTTTAATAAAAATTTATTGAATAATATTTATTATATATAAATAAAAATATAATTTTATGAAGTCAAATGTAATTGTTATAAGGGTCATAAAACTATTATTGTAAAAAACTATTATTTTTCAATAAATGGGTATTTTGATTTAAAAGTGTAAATTCTCATATTTAAAAAATTATTTTGATAGAATAAATATTATTTTTGAAATCATCATGTCAAAATTATGCAATAGATATTTTTTCATAATTTTCTGAGATAATCAATTTTTTTGGTAAAAACTAAATATGGTATAAATATGCAATATGTACTATAACATCATAATGACCTAAAAGTTATGTAATATATACCATAAAATGTATAAATTACTAAATGCATATTTCCCTATAAAATAATTTTTTTTAATTATTTTATTAATTTTATAAACCCTTAATGAATCCTCAAAAACCTATATTAAATTTTAAGGTTTTAAAATCAATTCTTTGTACACATGAATCACTTTCACATCACCAAGGGAATTATTTTAATGATATCAGTTCTTAAACTTGTAAATTATTTAAAACCTTTTTAATTTTTTAGAAACCAAGGGAAAAACCATGGTAAGGTTTTTTTTTATTACTTTATAATATAGAGTCCAAAACCGAAGTCTGGAAATTAATAAAGAATTCTCCTCTCTTTTGATATATAAATCCACCCAAACTACCATTACTCTTTACTCAAAACCATTGGAGAAAAAATTTACTCTAAAATTACCTATATATATTCCTCCCAATATAAAACCCTGAGTTTTATGTATTTTTTTAAATAAATTAAAATTCTTCGATAGCTTTCATTTCACGCAAGACTGAGTTTTATTGAACTACAATATACTATTAATATTATTATTTAATATGATAGTTATCTTCTAGAAATTTGAATGCAGGGGATGAATATTATTAAATAAATTATTAAAATATATATTTTTTCACATGTTTATTAGTTATCTATTGATTATAAATAAAATAATAATCATTTAAAAGAAAAAGAAATGTGTTTTGAAAAATAGTATCTTTTCTAAAAGATAGGTTAATCGTGCTTGGTTAACATAATTTAAAATTAAATTTTACCACTTAGAAAATTTATTTGAAAAAATAAACTTAATTTTTGAAAATTTTATATCAAAATTATCTTAGGGTTAATGTTTGATATTTTTCTGAGAAGTTTCATAATTTGATGAATAGTGAAAATACTAAATTTTAATTAAAAATTTCCTTTTCATTTAAATAATTTATAATATTAAAATAAATTTTGAATTGTTTTTAAACTAATAGTAGTTAAATTATAAATATATTAATCTAATTTAGTTCATTGGACTCATTTTCATATTGCTTTTTTATATAAAATCATTATAAACTTTGGAACATTTTCACCTTAAAAAACTCGTTTTCTCGTCATGCCTGTGGGATTAAGTTTAAATTAAACTTTACCAATTTTGGGAATTGAATTTTGAAAAATAGATTAAATATTTTGAATAATAATAATTTCTAATTTTATAATATAGTTAACATAATTTTTTACCATAATGATTAGTGAAAACAATTAAAATTAATTACAACGATTAAGGAAAAATGAGTCTACTTAGTCATTAAACTTAGAATATAAGATGTAATAATGACTCAAATCATGATCAAAACCCTTTTTTTAAAATATTTTGACTATTATTACCTTATTATTTAAATTTGATGAGTTTTGGGACACTTTTATATGAAATTGACACATATAATAAGTTAAGTAAAAAATGAAATACAAAAAATATATACCTTTCTTCCTTTTAATTTTTATAAATCATTGGAATAGGTAAAAACTAAATGGGTTAGGTTATAAATATTATTTTGGAATAAAAATTAGTTTTTTATCATGATAGTTTATTTTAATTTTTTTAGATATGATATAATTACATTAAATTCTTAAGAAACGCTAATGCGGGAATTATTTAGTTAATAATTAAATAAATTAAATGATACTAAAAACATTTAAAGTGATGTAAATTGAATGAATTATTATGTTACATTATTTTTTAGATTAATATATCATGTTACATAGATTTTAACATAATTTATTCAATTTCTATTATTATATTGATATTTGTTAAATTTAAATTAAATTAATAATGTCAAAATTGACATTAATGTCAATTTATAATAAATATTATTTTATTAATTGGTTTAAAATTACTAAAAAACCTGTATTATGTAAATTTATTTTTAAATATTAATAAATATCTACTATATTCCATTAATGAACCAATTTTTATATTATAAAAACTATATTTAATGTTAAATAGAAAAAACTCACTTAGCACAGTTACGGTTAAAGCGATGTTTTTGTGTATTACATGTGTTTGTGTTAAAGTTAATTTACAAAACATATATTATTTATGATTTATGAATTAGATATAATATTTAGAATCATTGATTCTAAATTATAAAATAAGTATCAATCTAACTTAGTTTTAAAGAATGAATTACTTAGGTTAGAAAACTAGTTAACATAATGAAAAACAAAAATGGTAAAATAAGGAAACTTAGAATTTAAGGAATGCAATGTTTAAAACATTCATATAAATGAGTTTTTGAGGTTTTAATAGACCATATAATCCCTCTAAACCATTAATTATCAGTTTTGGAGAAATTTTAGATACTTTTGACCACTCAATAGTGAATTCTTTGGAATATTTACAAGAATGTCACTCCTCCATAACTATAAAAGGGCACTCACCCTCCTCATTTATTCATACCTCTCAAGCCTTTTTGTTCAAAAAATATCTAAAAAAATCACTTAAAAACTTCCCTCCAATCATCATATAAATCTTATTTTGGACATAAATCCATCCTTTGAATTCTTTAGTGAAAACCTAGGGAGGATACCCAAAGAAGAGGTAGTGATCTTCAAATGAGTGTTTTATTTTATATCTTCCTCCACCTCCTTAAAATATTTTTATATGATGATTATATAATAACCTAATTATATTAAATATAATTAGTTTTTTTATGTTAATTTTATGACCTAAAACCACATACACTTCCATCAAATGGGTTATGAAATCATTGTTTGTGTGTACAGTGGATTACCGTCTCGTAAACCAATATCTTTCGTTTTTCCATTGACATATTTCATGGTTGGTTATAATGATGTGAATACTATTTATATATCATATATATGATATTTATGATATTATTATACTTATTTAATTATTATATCACACATACCTTTATGTTTTTCATTTTTTGGGAATATGATAACTTCGTTTGTGTGTACGGCGGACTATCGTCTCATGAAACGATGTGATTTGTTCACACTTTACATGGGATGTATTAAGGATGATTTTAATATAAATATGTGATATATATGACATAATAGTTCTAATTTTATGATAATATAAATATATATATATATATATCATTTACTTTATTTCTTTCAATGTGATAAGAAAACTGAAACAGCGTTCATGTGTACATACGGCCAACCGTCTCCATGAATAGTGTATTTTGTTTCCTATCACTGAATTTTATGGGATAATATAAATACATATATAATGAATATATATGATATTTATATCATGGTTTAAATTTTGTAAATTTTGAAATCATGATCAAATTAAGCGAACCAGAAATAACAAGTCAAGACTTATACAAAAAACAAAGTGGTTATTACCCGAAATGTAATTTTAACATGGGATTGATAATAAACAGGTAATATAGTCATAATAAAATAATATATGGTATGATATATATTAATATGGTTAATTTATATATGTATAATAAATTTATATTAATTATATATGAGTTTTTAACGTGTATAAATGAAGTCAAGACTTAAGGTAAGGGATTTACGTATCACTTTTTACTTTTATGAGTCACGTGTTATATTAACCACCTATTTATTCAATTTAGTGTATATAATTCCCATGAATTTACTTTATTATATACTAATTAAATTTTTTGGTATTTACATATTTATTTTAGGATCTATTTTCATGGTTTTGTAGTTTCAAAGTTACCAAAGTGGTAAGGGAATTTTGTCTCAATTTTCAATCTTTGAGACACATATTATGTCATGTGCCTATATTATTTTACAAGGTGTGTATAATAACTATTTGAAATTTTATATTATAAATCTAATTATTTTCATGATATTTTAATCTTCGTGTAATGTTATTATTTCATGGGGATTATGATTCAAAGTTACAAAAGTGGTAAGAGTTTATTGTTATAATCACATTTTTTATGAGGATTGTTTATGATTATGCTTCCATTTATGGAATATTATAATCCATATATCAAGAATTATCATTAATTTTCTTCTCCTATATTTATTCATGATATATTTATGTAATGGTACTATTTTTTCACTCTTTGGTACTTAAGATAATTAAGAAAATGTTTTTAAGAAAATACAACTTTTTTTCTCTCTTCGTTCGAAAATATGTATTATTAAAAAACCATGTATTATAAATATGTTTTTAAAAAAGATTTAAATTATATTTTAATATTATTTTTAATAAAAATGATTTTTAACAAAAAAATTTATTTTAAAAAGTGATTTAAATGATTTTTAAACCTTTCATTGTAATTTTTCAAGATTATTTTCAAAGGGAAATGTTTTCAAAATGTTTTATGTGTTAAAAATAATTTTCAAATTATAAAGGATATTTTCCCAAATAAATGTTTTAAATGATTGATCAGATTCATTATCCTTATAATATGACGCCCATTGATGTTAATTATTCCTTACTAGGTATATGATTCAAGAATACCATTCTTATTCTTTCATTGAATGGTTTATGTTTATGATGATAAGTTGTTTATGAAAACCATTTCTCTTCCACTGGTTATACCATTATAAAATTCTTATTAAACCTTCTTATTTTCATGAGTTATTCTATAGCAGCGGTGGGTACTATAGAAACCAAGTTACTATACATAGAATGGGCCTACGGGCTATGTAATGGGCTACAAGCCCACTAGGCCTTCAGGCTATGTAATGGGTCTTCCTCTACCCAGTTAAAATAGGTATTTTCTTTGCTTTAATAATAAAATAAGGCTTCGGCCCCAACCTTTAAAAAATGATTATGAAGCCTTTATCTTTTCCATAGGTTATGATATGATGAAATTTTTATGATACCCATTTTTCATGGGTTGTGATATAATGAATGTTTATGATCTTATAGAACACATATGTATGATTTAATTATTTGATGGGTGAGAACTATATCTCCATCCAATTCATTGGGTAAATATTTATATCTCATAAGATATATAAGACTGTAATGGAAAGTTAACTCGATTTAGTAATATAGGGCTGTAATGAGAAGTGAACTCGGTTTAGTGATACAGGGCTGGAATGGGGAGTGAACCTTGTTTAGTAAAATACTTTGTCTGTTATGATAGTTTTGGTAGTGAAACTTGACTAATATGGAAATGTTTTTATATGCTTATGTGTATGCCACAAATTCCATGTCTTATGCTCTCATGGATCATGTTCTGTGATTCCCTTATGTCTTATTTCTTATGGACTACCAATATTTATGCCATGACTCGTGATTATGATCTTTTATATGTAGGGTATGGTTTTAAAATGTTATAATAATGTTCTCATACCCTTATGTTAATTTTATTCTTACATATCTCTTTTTTTACCCTTACTGAGTATCTGAGCTAACCCTTTATTATGTTTACTTTCCCTAGGTTATAAATAAAGGTTTTAAGTAGGAGTACTATAGGGGAATATATTTATGGGAGATATTGAAGAACTTTTACAAAATTAGAATATTATGTTTCCAAGTTTCCAAATAAACAAAACTATTATGATTTTCGAGCATGTGTTTGTGTAATGTAAGGAATATTCATAAAAAATATATTATATCCATGTATGAAAATCCCGGGTTGTTATAGTTGGTATCAAAGGAAAGTTTTAGTTAACCTTTGTAAATTATAATGAGAAAAGTTTAGTGATATCCCTAGAGATATTTCTAAGGGTATGCATAGGGATGTCCCTAGGGATAAGTCTAAGGATGAGTTAATGTTTCAGAAAATGTCCTAGTATTTTAGTAAAGGATTGAGAGAGTGGTTTCTAAGAAATTACATCCTTGTCTGGATACTACAAGTGGATGTGACTCTATCATATATGTACATAGGGGTAACAACCTTGAAAACTCCATATTGATCTAGACTTAATTGGGAACTAGTGCATGATAATGGGCCTTACTGCACACCTGGCTTGACATTCCTGGGGGATATGCTTTGTAAATTCACAAACTCTTTGTGAACCATTATGAAAGATTTAAATAGAATATGACAATAATGATTTAGGATGAACCTAAGATGTCATATATTAAATAAGTTGTCAATATTTAGACATCTTATAAGTGATTTTTACTTATTATTTCATTTTACACAATGATTAGTGTTAATCGCACTATACTTTTTATCTTTAGTCAATGGAAGGAACCAGAAGGAACTAGTTTAACATTGAATGTGATGGATAATTTTCTGATAAGAAACAAAATGAGATGATGACTAGAGTAAAGGACATTGATATTATGCCAAATAGTTTTCATAAAACATGATTAAAAATGTGTAATTTAACTAACTCTCATACTCACCAAAGAAGATAAAGAAATATTTCACTGAGAGTTTGGGTAGTGGAGACTATGGAGGAAAGAAGATCGGGTTTCCTATGTGTTAAGAATGTGGGAATAAACACCCAAGCGAATGTCTTAAAGGAATATAAATATGTTTTGATTGTGGAAAATAAGGAAACAAAGAAAGTAACTTCAATGGTAAAATGAAAATTTTGGTTAACATAATGGATGCTAATAATGGAATCCCTAAGAAATCATCGATTGTTGGATGCTTTAAATGTGGAAATTATGGGCATGTTGAAAAATCAATCTTCTTAGTGGGAAGATTATGAAGAGAATCGGCAAGGTATTATGAGTAATGGTTTTAATTATTATGATGAAGAGACTACATATGATATATAAAATGAAATAGGTATTAAGGAATAAGATAAGGAATCCTGTTTAATGGCTTAAGGATTTGTTAGAATAATCGAAGTGTTTATGTATTGGAATTCAAATATTATGATACATAAGTCATTAAATATATAAGTTTTTTTCATTATAAGTTATTGATTAAGGATTTAAAATAATATGTTGAATGTTTCTAATGGACTAGAAAAGTGATTTAATGGAAAGGTGGTATTTTGATTAAGGGAAGATAACCCTTAATATGTTATGGATGTTGAGATAATAATGTTGGCATAAAAATATATTCGATATGAATAAGTAAATTAGGTTGTATTGATTACCTTGGAACTAATATTTATTTGTTGATAAAGTGTTTTATACTATCATGGATAGAGTTGTTAGAATTTTTTATTTAAGTAATATATCCAATAATGTGTTTTTTATAAGTAATGAAGAAGAATACATGTTTTCAATAAGGATTTATGGTAATTCAGGTTATTACCATGTTTGAGGAAAATATATGAATAAGGTATTAACATGTTTGGTATGTGATAATAATGATCCAATTTATGGTTTATGTGGGTTTAATGATAAGTTGATTTTAGTAACCATATTTCAAAATTTTGGATTCAAATATTTTGTAAGTTTCATAAGGTTAACCATTTATGGAATGGTTTAAGTTGAATTTTGGATGAGGTTTTAAAGATTAACATATGGATTCAAGATATGAATACTTATCCATATTATATAAATAGTTCTAAGTTTTAGATATACATAGAAGGAATAACTATTATGGATCTTATGATCTATTAGTTCTTCACGCATAAAAAATTCACCTTTATTTCTTGAAGTAAGAAATAAAGTGGAAATTGATCAAGGCACAACCAAAGGGTGAGATTGTGATGAAATAAAGTATAGCTTCTCGTGAAAATTATCCAACATTAGTAAAATGATATTGGAATAAAAATTTTCCATGTTATCATTGTTTTTTATGATATCAAATACCTTTTTCATTCCTCTTTGGTTTATGGTTTTTTGGTTGTTAACTTTCTCTAGATCACCCTCTTTCTTATGATCAGTGATCTCTATCACTCTCTATAATTATTTATGCATTTATTATATGTAAAAATATTCAATTACCACCTATGTTCTTATATGTGGAAACCTAGTTATGAGTTACTTTGAGTAGCCTTTATGATTCCAACTTTCCCTTTTTAAAATAAGTTTTAGTATTCATTTTTATGATGCAGGTTTCTATGAAAGGAAATTTAAAGTATTAAAACTTTGATGATCTAGAATAATTTTGAGGGAGAAATTAATTTTAATGGGGTAGAATGTAACACCCCCAGTTTTTATTAATTATTTTTGAATAGATTAAAAAAATTTGATATCTTGTGTTACGTGCAAAAGAGAGTTTTTTCAAACTACAATATAATATTAATATTATTATTTAATATGACAGTTATCGTCTAGCTGTTAGAATGGAGGGAATGAATAAGATTAAATAACTTATAAAAATATATAGTTTTCATATGTTTTTAGTTATCTATTTATTATAAATAAACTAAGAATCATTTTAAATAAAAAAATGTTTTGTGAAAATAGTATCTTTTCTAAAAGATGGGTTAATCATGCATAGCGCACATAATTTAAAATTAAAATTTTACACTTTTAGAAAAAATATTTGAAAAAATAAACTTCACTTTTTAAATTTTAATATCAAAATTATCTTAGGATAATTTTTTGGTGTTTTTTTATACGTTTCATTTTTTGATGAATAGTGGAAAATACTGAATTTTAATTGAAAATTGTCTTTCGTTTAAATAATTTAAAATTTTAAACTATATTTTTAATTGGTTTTAAATTAAAAATAGTTTAATTATACATATATTAATCCATTTTTTTACATTGGACTTATTTTTATATTTAATTTTGATATAAAAATGTTATAAACATTTGAACATTTTCACCTTAAAAAAAACTCGCTTTCTTGACACACCTACGAGATTAAAAAAATTGGGTACAACTGTGAAAGCGGCACACACGCAAGGAAGAAAATTACATTAAATCACAAGCCCGAGGACTTGACCCCGCGACCTGCCCCTCACCCCCCCAAACCCTTACCACCCCACCACCAACGGTGGGACACACACCTACGAGATTAAGTTTAAATTAAAATTTTCTAATTTTATAAATTGAATTTAGATAAATGGATTCCATATTTGTAATCAAAATAATTTATAAAATATAATAAAGTAAAGTTAATTTTTTACCATAATGATTAGTGAAAGCATTTAAAATTAATTACAGCGATTAAGGGGGAAAAGAGTTTACTTAGTGGTTAAACTTAGAATATAAGGTGTAATAATGACCCAAAACTTATCCAAAACCCATTTTTGGACTTTTTTTGACCCTTATGACATTATTATAAAACTTTTATGAGTTTTTAGGACACTTTTCCATGAAATTGACCCATATAATAAATTAATTAAAGAAAAAGACAAAAAAAATGTACCTTTCTTCCTTTTAATTTATATAAAGATTTAGAATAGAAAAAACTACATAGGTTCGATTATAAATATTATTTTGGAATATAAATGAGTTTTTTTATCATGATAATTTATTGTAATTTCTCATATGTGATATAATTACATTAAATTCTTAAGAAATGCCAATGCATGAATTATTTAGTTAATAATTAAATAAATCAAATGATACTAAAGACATTAAAAGTGAAGTAAATTGAATGAATTATTATGTTAGATTATTTTTTTTATTAATATATCATGTTACATAGGTTTTAACAAAATAGATTCTATTTATATTATTTTTTGATATTTTTTTATTTATATTAAATAAATAATGTCAAAATTGATATTGATGACATTTTATAAAAAATAATATTTTATTAATTGATTTAAAATTACTAAAAATACTATATTATATCAATTTATTTTAAAATATTAATAAATATAAACTATTTTCCATTCATGGAACGTTTTTTCTATTATAATAGCTATATTGATCGTTAAATAGAAAAAACTTAGTTAGCATAGTTACGATTAAAGCGGTGTTTTTGCACATTACATGAGCTTATATTAAAGTTAATTTACAAAACACAAAGGATTTATACTTTATAAATTAGATATAATATTTATAATCATTCATTGTAAATTATATAATAATTATCACTCTAAATTAGTCTTAAAAAATAAATTACCTAGGTTAGAAAACTAGTTAGCATAATGAAAAACTGAAATAGTAAAATAAGAAAACTTATAAGTTAAGGAATTAAATGTTTAAAAAAAGTTTATAAATATGTATTGTATGTGTTTAATGATCATATAATCCTTCCAAACTTTTAATTATTAGTTTTGGAGAAACTTTAGGTAATTTTTACCTCTCAATAGTGAATACTTTTGAGTATTTACAAGAATGTCACTCCTCCTCAACTATAAAAGGGCCTTCACTCACCACAATTATTCACACCAATAAAGACTTTTTTATTTTCCAAGATCTACCCAAATAACTTTAAAAATTCTCTCTCCTCATTCTAGAAGCCTTATTTTGGGAAAAATTCATCCTTTAAAGGCTTTAGTGAAAACCCAATGAGGATACCTGAAGAAGCGGTAATGATCTTCAAACAAGTGTTTTATTTTATATCTTCCTCCATCTGATTAAATTTTTTTATATCATGATTATATAATAAAATAATTATATTTAATATACTAAGATTTTTTATGTTAAGTTTATGACCTACAGCCACACACACTTCCATCAAATGGGTTACGAAATCATCGTTTGTGTGTACGGCGGACTACCACCTCGCAAACTGATGTCATTATTTTTTACATTACCACCTTTAAAGGTTGTTAATAATGATTTAAATAGTATTTATATTTTATATATATTATTTATTTTCATTTTATGCTAACATGATAATTTCATTCTTGTGTATTTTGGATTATCGCCTCATGAAGCGATGTGATTCGTTCACACTTTACATAGAATGTATTAAGGATGGGTTTCATAAAAATATGTGATATATATGACATAATAGTGATAATATAATTATAATATATATATATATACATATATATATCATTTAATTTCTTTCTTTCAATCCAAAATGAAAATGGAAACAACATTCATGTGTAAGTATGGCCTACTGTCTCCAGGAACAGTGTATTTTGTTTCTTATCACTAAAATTTATGGGTTACTAAAAATAAATATTTAATGAATATATATGATATTTATATCATGGTTTACATTATTTAAATTATTAAATCATGATCAAAGTTAGTGGACCATAAATAAAAAGTCAAAACTTATACGAAAAACAATGCGGTTATTAGCTGAAACGTAACTTTAAAAAGGGATTGTTAATAAATGGGTAATATAAAGTCATAATAAAATAATAAATGGTAGGATATATATTAATATGTTTTAGTCATAGATTTATAATAGAATTATATTTATTATACATGAGTTTTTAACATCTACAAAGGAAGTCAATACTTAAGGTAAGGGATTTACATCTCACTTTTTACTTTTGTGAGACACATGTTTTATTCACCACATATTTATTTTATGTGGTGTATATACTTACCATGAATGTAATTTATGATTATTATACTTAAATTTTTTTGTATTTACATATCCATTTGATTATATCTCTTTCATGTGGTTACGGTTTCAAAGTTACCAAAGCGGTAAGGGATTTTTTTCTTAATTTTCCTTCTTTGAGACACATGTTATATTATGCACCTATATTATTTTAAGAAGTGTATATACTAGAACATTGAAATTTTATATCATGTATATAATTATTTTCATGATATTTTAATCTTAATATAATATTATTATTTCATGGGGATTATGATTCAAAGTTACCAGAGTGGTAAGAGTTTATCGCTATAATATCATCATTTATCAGGATTGTTTATGATTATGCTTCCATTGATGAAATATTATGATCCATATCTCAATAATTCTCAGAAATTTTATTATCCTATGTTTACTCAGGGTATATTCATTTAATGATACTATTTTTTCATTATTTTTTACTTAATATAATTAAGATGTTTTTAAGAAAATTTGACTTTAATTATATCTTTGATTGGAAATCTATTTTATTCAAAATGTTTTCTAAAAATGTTTTCAAAAATGTTTTTAAATGATATTTTAAGATAATTTTCAGGGAAAATTATTTAAAAGTATTATATATTTTAAAATTTTATTTAAGTGATTTTAAAATCTTTCATTATAAGCTTTCAATGTTATTTTCAAAGGAAAAGGTTTTCAAAATGTTTTATATTTTAAAAAGAATTTTTCAAATAGGAATGGATATTTTCCTCAAGAAATGTTTTAAATGATTAATCAAAACAATTCTCCATATAAGATGAAACCTGTTGATTTTATTTATGACTTACTGGGGATATGATCCAAGGATACCATCATTATTCTTTCTCTAAATGGATTATTTTTATGATGAAAAGTTTTTTATGAAACCTATTTGTCTTCCATGGGTTATACCATGATAAAATTATTATGAAACCTAATTATTTTCATAGGATATGATATAATGAAATGATTATAAAACCTATCTCTTTTACATAGGTTATGATATGATTAAATTTTTATGGTACCCATTTCATTTCATGTGTTATGATATGATGAATGTTTATAATCTTATGGAACACATATGTATGATTTAATTTTATGATGGGTGGGACCTATATTTTACTCCAATGCATTAGTTATATATTTATATCTCTTGTGGTAGATAAAACTATAATGTGAAGTGAACTTGGTTTAGTAATACAGGGCTGGAATAGGAAGTGAACCTGGTTTAGTAATACAGGGCTGAAATGGGGAGTGAATCTGGTTCAGTAAAGGACTTTCTCCATTGTGATGGTCATGGCAGTGAGCCTTGACTAATATGGAAATGATTCTATATGATTATGTGTATACCAAAAATTCCATGTCTAATGATTTAATAGCTCATTTTTTTTGTTCCCTTATGACTCATGTCTTATGAACTGGAAATATTTATTTGATGACTCATGATTATGATCTTTGATGTATAGGGTGTGGTTTTCAAATGTTATGATCATGTTCTCATACCCTTATACTCATATTATGCTTACGTATCTCTTTATTTACCCTTACTGGCCATATGATCTCACTATTTCTTATGTTTTCTTTCCCTAGGTTATGAATAAAGGTTTTAAGTATGATTACTATAGGGGAAGATGTTTATGGGAGACATTGAAGTTCTTTCACCAAGTTAGAAGATTATGTTTCAAAGTTTCCAAATTAAGTAAACTATTATAATCCTTGGGCATTTTTTTGTGTAATGTAAGGAATATTCATAAAAATAATGTAATATATATTTATTAAAATCCTGATTTTCTATACCCAAGGTTCCTCCAAGCTCTTAAGAAGCTCCTCTCAAGCTTTTACAAGCACCCTCTCAAGGTAAGGGAGCCTCTCCTTCTCCTCTTTATTCAAGCACCTTCTTTATATTGTGCCTTTTAATATCCAATTTTTCATATTGGTATATTTTCTTACACATCCATACTACTATAATTATGATTTAAAATTGATGATATACCCCCCCCCCTTACTCTCATTAATACCTTCTATGAATCTTTATGTACTCCTATTATGCTGTCGAAATTATCCTGCAATTTTTCTATTCCAACCATTTGATTAGTGAATACCCATCCCATTTCCACTCAATAGTATTCACTTAGATGTATAAATCCTTAATTTATTGGGTAATTACATATATGTAACCCATAATACATAATCATGGGATTAAATGTGATGAAATATAATCATATGTTAAATGGTCCATGTGAAACACTTATGCAAGTACATGATATAAAAGTGACAGGTGGGTCCAAAATTATATAGCCCTTCAATGCATTGGATAATGTTTTAATATCATGATATATCATGTATGGTGCATGGGAGTATATCATAAGCACACTATGTTATGTTTTCTTGGTGGTTAGCCTTGACTTATTTTTATGTTGTCATGTTTTAAGTTATTTCCACATTCCCATGTTGCCTTTATGCTATCATGTTATATCATGACTCATTGTTCAAGATTGTGATTCTTGAACATTTTATGGTACCTTGGTATTCCTATTGGATAACATGTACTACTTTACCTTATGTTATGATTTGTTTATTCCCTTACTGGGCTTTATATCTTACCCCTTTCTTATGTACGTCAATGGGTTATCCTATGCAGTTTTAGAAGAATGATGGAATTTTATGAGCATCTTAAGGAAGTTTTTAATAATTTCATTGTAATTATATTATAATTTTTTATGATATGTACCTAATTTCCTAAATACACTAGGCATAATGATCTTTTAGATTGTACTAAGTATTATTTTATGTAATAAATCATGAAATAAAGTGTATTAAATATATGGTTTGTCATAAATATCATTTCCAACATGGACCAAAATTCACAAAAATTTGGTACTATGGGATTAATACATGTAAAAACAGATATGGAAGTATCTAATTCCAATTCTAATAGTGGTTGAATTTAAAATTAGTTGAATTCTTTAACCAATATGATAAGACATATGTCATCTAACTCTGTTCCTTCACAAAACTCAACAAGAACCAGTTTTTCTTAATCAGATGCATTATAGAATTTACTCACCTTCTGATCATTTCAATGATCAATGTCATAAATGGTAAGAAGGTCTTGAATCCTATAATGAGATTCCTTTTAAATACTTTCTAGAATAACCCAAATAGTCAATTTCCCAACAAGAACTTTCAATCTAATCCTTTTCAATCCATCCAGAATTTTATCTAAGGATGAAATTACCAAAAAAAATAGGTTTATTCCTAATAATAAATAGAATATGAATTTATATCCCAAAAAATTTATTCAATATCCTATGTTCGGTCAAGATCAATTTGGTAACCAAGCTGGTGGGAATTTGACATATTTTCATAATCAAGAAAATCAAAAACAGTAAAATAACTAAAGAAATGATTCACACCTTGAAGATATGGTTAAATAAAAACAAGAAATTTCTCAACAAATACAAAAAGTGTTTTTTTAAAACATGGTAACTCAAATGGTACAAATGAAAACTGAAATTAGTGGTTTGAAAAATCAAAAAAGTGGTAGTTTTCAATCACAAATTGAAGTGAACTCGAGTGGAAAAGAGAATGTTAGTGCCATAATTTTGAGAAGTGGAACTGAAATTAAACACCCATAATATAAAATTAAATAACAATAACTTATAAAGGGATTGTCCCACTTTTGAAACAAATGAAAAATTACATGAAGGACTCACAAAACCTTATATTAAACCAGTTTTTGAACCTATCGAATCTATATATGAACATGTTGTCCAAAAACCTATAGAATAAGAAAAACAAATAAAAATGAAGAAATTTATATTGAAATAACTTATAGGGATTTGAAAATTTTAATGGGATTTTATAAATATAGGAACAAATTTAAAGATGACCTGAAAATGTAAAAGGATCCACTGTTCTACCCTATGGTTGGTCCTCCTATTAAAAACAATTTTGAAACCAAAATGGACAAAGGAGTACTTGAAACTTTTAGGAAAGTCCAGGTTGACATTACCTTATTAGATTCTATGAAATATATCCCTATGTATGCTAACTTTCTAAAGGAAATGTGCACCCATAAAAGGAAGTTCAAGGGAGGTGGGAAAGTAAAATTAGGGAGGAATGTTACCTCTATGATCCAACATTCCATTCATATTAAATGAAAGGATCTAGGTATGTTTTATATACCTTGTGTTATTGGAAACCATTAATTAGATAATGAAATGTTATATTTAGGCATCTCTATAAATGTTATTCCTTATTCTGTATTTTATTCTATGTAGGTTGGAGAGATCATGAAGTCTGGAATAGTAATCCATTTGGCTAATAGAAGTTAATATAATATAGATGTTTTTATTATAATGTTTTGGTAAGGGTTAAATATATTTTTCTCTCTATTGATTTTTATATGTTAGACATATAGGATGGAACGTTTGTAACAGATGAACCTCTGATATTAGGGATACCATTTTTGAAAACTATTAAAGCTATAATAAATGTGCATAAAGGAAATCTGTCTTTAGATTTTAGGGTTAATATGGTTAATTTTTGCATCTTTGAATAAATAAAATACCTTATGTAAGGCCAATATTCACAACAATATGATATGATTGACTGGTTTTCTACATATTTTTTTCTTGATTTTACTCAAAATACCCAACAACTAAATTCTTTTGAAAATGAATCCTTATCTACTAAAGCGGTTTTTGAAAGTAAAATTTTTGAAACATATTGTGATGAATCTAAAACCAATCTCTTTTTGAAAAAACTAATTTTTTTTTGATAATTCTGAATATAAAATGGAAAAAGTTTTAAATTTTTTTCTATAAATAATTTTGGGATGGATTCATATTTCTCTAAGACTTTTGGAACATCTAATACTACTAAGAATTCTAAGTTTTTGTGTGAAATTGAGCCTAAAATCATTGAAAAGGAATTAAAATATACTAAACATGAAAATTTTGTGGATAGCTCTTATTTATATTAAAATGGTTCATGTGATTCCACTATATTGAATTTTATTTTTTTTCTAAAATGTTAAATATTCACCTCATGATTTTGAACTTGAATTTGATATTTCTTTTATGGATAAAACATTTTCATTACTTGAAAATAAATTCATTACTAGTATATAATTTTGTAATTATTCTATGGTGTGTAATTATTTAGTGGCTGAAAATGAAGTCTATGAACCCATAAAACATGTTTTGTCTAAGGATTAATTCCCAACCACACTTGAACTTAAATATTTACTTTTGGAATATTCCTACTTGGAAGACAAAAAACTTCTAGTCATAATTTCTAGTGGGATGTCCAGTAACCATGAAAACCAACTTTTAGAGGTTCTTAGGGATAATAGTATGGTCATATGATATCCTTTAGATGATTTAACATAAATTAGTTTATTAGTGTGTATGTGTAAGAACCCAGATCTTCTTTTCAGGTATGGATCTTATTTTTGGGTGTTTTTGAGAAAAAGGGTAGTTTTGAAAATTTTATAAGTACACGTTGTGTACTTGGGAGTATACGTCGTGTACCAGGTTGTTGTGGGTAGTTGTGTACTAGTTGTGTAATAGATGATACATGGAAGTGTGGGGTGGCCTAGAGACTACCTAAAGTGAGGACCATTTGAGGCATGTACATGTCGTGTACATTAAATGAACACACTATGTACTTTTTCTTTTATTTGATTAAATGGACCAGGGTCTCATCTAATTGCCAGATTCATATTCTTCTGGCCTTGATTCATCCAGGAGAAATTGAGAGCGAAAATTCTTCTATGAGCCATTTTTTCTCCATCTAAGGTCCAATTCAAACTCTGGTAGGTGTGTTGGAATCTCCTTGGTGATTTTTTCCTTTTTCTAGATCCTCTCCTCTTGATTTCTTCTCTCTCTCAAGTTATTCAATTTTGAACTTTTTTGATGTTTTTGTAGATCTACGACATTCTAGGACGATTTAAGGGCCGACATTCGAGAGTGTTCTTCTTACAACGTCTAGGTAGGTGGTTTGTTTCCTTTAGTTGTTTGTATTTGAGTTTTATATGCCAAAGTGTTGATTACCCATGTTTTAGGTATTTTGGGTTAAGGAAATTAAACCCTGTCTTATCTACCTTAGATTGATTGTAGGATTAAGGTTTTTATGATGTAATATTATGTGTAATTTCATGTTAAGTAACACCTCATGGGTGTGTTTCCTTGTTTGATTGTTTAGGGTTGTTTGGTCCAGGTTGCTTATAAGGAAGACCTTGTTTCCTTTCCTTTCTTGATAGGATAGAACTTTTTGACTTTTTATTCTTATTAAATGCTTTTGATATGCATTGGAATTGTTTATCCATGTAGTAGTTGAGATTAATTTGGGCATCTTGATATCATTTGCGCATGATTGAATTGCACAGGGCTGTAAAAACCTAGTGTAGTTAGACCACAAGGGGAATTAACGTTGAGTGCTTCCTCAGAGTGTATGTTATATTTCATGATATGAGACCACAGGGGGGATTGACGGTGAGTTCTCCCTCAGAGTGGATATAGTTTACGTTATGATCCCATAGGGGGAATTGGCGTTGAGTACTTCCCCAGAGAGTCTGTAGTTATTTATAAAAGACCATAGGGGGAATTTATGGTGAGTACTTCCTCAGAGTTTCTTTGCCCTTTTATTGTATTACTTGGCTGTAGGGGTTAGACTGTGTGACATACCCATAGGGTTAACTTAAATATTTAATGTATGTGACGTGTCTGCCAAGCCAAAGCACAAGCTTGGATTTGGTCTTGATAGGTAGTATTCTGAGATACCTATTATGATACTTACTTGATTAAATGTTGAATATTAAATACTAATGAATGTAAATTGAAACTGTAGGATTTGGTTACTTTTGTATACTCCTAGTTTCTTTGTTGAATTTACATTATTACCTGCTATATATACTCACCGAAAGTTAGGCATAGATCTTTTGGTGGTTGTCTACTGGGATTCGTCTCACATCCTGTTTGGGTCATGCTTTTGGACCCAAACATATTATATGGTTGTAGGTGTAGATAATGGAAAGTGTCCTTCTTCCTCAGGTACTTGATTGTTGTGGATATGGAGAGTATGGGACCAAGCTGAGGCATGCGATGCTTCTGGATTTTTTTCTTACTTTGGTTTAGTAATTTATTTCCAGCATTATGACTTTTTTTCTGTTTTCCTAGACATATGTGACATTCATTATTTATATATGTGCTCTTGTTATTTAATTACATTCAGTTTTTCACTGTTTACTTGTTGTTTGGTGTTATTTTCTTCCGTTAATATTTATTATTTATTATTACACTATGCATACTCTTCTAATGAGGGAATAGTTTCCCCACTATCACACTCAAGGCCCTCTCTACTAGTCGGTAGCCTTTGGCATTCAGGTAAATGTGCTTGAGGCCATGTGATCAACCGGGTATGGGGCACCTTTGGGCATCACCCGGAACCGAGATGTTACAAAGTGGTATCAGAGGGGTTCTTTTCTTTTGTGTCTTACTGTTTGGATCCTATAGTCATGGACATTAAGGAATAAGTAGTTGGTAATAAGTTGTTCTTGGTAGTAGCTAACCCATGTAAATAGAAAAGACAATTTACCTTGATTATTGCAATTTTTCTAGTTTTTCAATTATTAAAATTGATTTGATTTCACCATTGGGTGATTCATATGATTTGTGCTATTATGATTTATATAATTCAGGTTCTATTTTTGTTGCAACCCGATGAGATGAGGGTATGTCATCTCATGCATCATATTGGTACTTTCTAAATATCACATGTCTTGCATTTTTTCAGGCCATTTAGGATGCATTACTGATTGCATGTTGTTGTGATAGAAATTGTGCTAGATATTCATGATGTTGTGATAGATATCGTGATAGAATACTTTCTATTTTGATAGGGTATTTAAAATTTTAATGTTTCATTTTAATATGTGCCAAACTTTGGTCCCTAAGGTGTTATGGGCCCTTTTGGACTGGAAATTGGTGGATCATATTGAACTTTAAATGAATTATGTTATGATATACATGAATACGATTCCAAGATTTGATTCGCAAGGAGTATGGGCCCCCACGGGTCGGAATTTGGAACTTTAATGCATGTTCTAGTGTTTTTATGATATTCTGAAGTAGTTTTTGAGGCTTATTGTCTGAAAAAAACCCATAATATACGATGTGTGATTATGAATACATGCAATGTATCCTTCTGTTCAGTAAGAAAATGTTTTTCTTAAGTAAACTTCATGTACTATATATACACACTGTGTAGTCTCTAACCGTGTGACTGACTGTGTGACCAGAGACACGGGGTTGGTGAACTTGCACTACAACAAAAGCCGGTCGTAGCGGCGGTTTTTTTCCTGTTTAGCGGCGGTTTAAACCGCCGCTATATTGTGTGGCGGCGGTTTACAAAAACCGCCGCTAAGTTTGGCGTCGGCAATCTATTAGCGGCGGTTTTTTCGATTCCGCGGCGGTTTTAGAAATGTGTCGTAGATCCGTCATTTAGCGGCGGTTTCTCTTCATTTAGCGGCGGTTATATGGGTATCTGACATTTTTTTATTCGCGGCGGTTTTAACCACCGCTAAATTCAGGCGTTTTATGCGCCTATTCTGCGGCGGTGAAAACCGCCGCTAAATATCAACATAATATATTTAGAGTCGATTAAAACCGCTGCTAAATGCTGCCCAGTTCATCATTTAGCGGTGGTTTTAATCGCCGCTAAATGCTCACAGGTATGGCATTAGCGGCGGTTAAAACCGCCGCTAAATGTTGAACTGGAAAAAAAATGTTGGATCTACTCCACCACTGCCCTAAATTTTCCAAAACCATAGCCAATGATACTTGAATGATTTAAACACAATATAGTGACACTGTGGGTGTCACAAAATCTTCACAATCTAACTTTATCCCAATAACATTCACAATAAACATTAATAGGGTTATAAGATAACCAAAACAACCAAAACATAAAGACTTTTGTTGGACACTCAACCTAAACCTCAACAAAAAGATCCAACATTGAAAATAAACAAAAACAAAAGAAAACTGTGGTCGGGGTGTGACATTCTCAGATCTAAAAAAAGCTCATATCTTGGAATTAATTTTGATTTTTTTCATAGAGGACACATCCATGATTTGTTAATTTCTTCCTTTAAGTGTGTTAACCTCATAAAGAAATTTACAATTAGTGGTAACATTGTCTCCAAGATTGACATAAAAAAAATCCTTCGACACTATAGATTAGGGCTTCATGTGTAATTTTCTTTCATGTTTTGGATTCAATGAAAAGTTTATTAGCTAGATCAAAACTCTTCTTGGGTAATACCCTATTTATATCTTAATCAATGAATACCTAGAGGTTTATTTTTGGTTCTCATGAGGGGAAATACAAGGAGACCCCCTCCCAGAAATCATTTTTACCATTATAGAAGACCATCTTAGCCATATTTTATTCCATATGGTTGATACTTGTGACTTGAAACCCATCATGGTATCACGAGGTTCTTCAGAACCATGTCATCTCATTTTTGTTGAAAACATTATAATTTTTTCTTAGGGAGTTATGAGGAATATCAAAAACATCATGAAGGCCCTTCTTCATTAAGATTGTTTTTTAAGACAAAAAATAAGTTGGGGAATTAGTTCATATACATTAACAAGAATATCTCAAATCCTAAAAAAATAATATTGATAGATGATGTGGGTATTAGGGAGGGATCTTTACCTTTTACATATCTTGGAGTTTCCATGTTTTGGGGAAGAACACACGCCTCCTACTTTATCAATATTCTTAGTCAGATTTAAAGAACTCTGGCCTCTTGGAAAGAAATATCACTCTAAATGGATAGAATAGATTTCATTTTTAAAGCATGTTGAAATATAAAAAATGGTATAATCCTTCATGGTTTACTCATGGACCACCTTGGTCATTAAAACCATTAATTCATTGATAAAAAAAATTATTTGGAGTGGGATTATATTAGAGAGAAAGACTATTACAGTTTCATGCAAACAATGTTGTATGAACTATGCTCTCAGGGGCCTTGGGATCACGAATATGACCCTCTTTAATCAGTCTCTTAAAACTAAATTTATTTTTAAATTAATCAAATCCAATTTTGAAGCCTTGGATTTTCTCATATCAAGGATTGTTTAAGAACTAAAAAAAAGTAAAATTATGCTACATGGAATCCTTAATATGGCCTGGTCTTATGGTAATATTTCACAAGATCTTATAGAATTCTCATTAGATGGTCAGTGTTAACTCTTCTTCAAATTCTAGACTGCCAATTGGAATGGAATCCCACTCATGGATAAGATTAATACCATGGTTCAAAATATTTATTATAACATATCCCTTAAAGATCAAATGGATAATCTTAACAATCTTCTACATTATATTTTACATTTTTTCTCAAGCTATGATTTATCAAACTAGGAAGACATAACAATTTGGGAACCAACATTAAATGGGAAGCTCAATTCCAAGGATTTTTACAAGAATCTCATTCAAGGTCCATGCAAATGGATTAGAGACTTCAATAAAAAATGGATCCTTCCTTTGGAGTTTACCATTATCTAGAGGATATGATACAATAAAATTCCTTCTAAGTTTAATCTCTAGAAAATGGGAATCTCTATTTTCTCTTAGTGTGTGATTTTCCACCAGCACCGGGAGGATTTGAATCATCTATTTCTCTCTTGTAAAACTGGTTCATCCCTCTATAAATATGTATTTTACATATTTGATTTCTATCCACCATAGTAATATGTGATTAATGTATTCCTTCCAATACTGTTTAATATTGAGATGTCAAATAAGGTCACCATCATATTTAAGGTGACATTTCTTGAGACGGGTCACAACATTTGGAGGGGGCATAATAAGGATGTTCATGAGAAATCCCACTTCAACACCAAATATTCCCTCACTGATATACAATTGAGGGCTCAACAAACCAATTAACAATAGACACAACAGTCACAACACATATCATCCAGTGAAAGAAAATCCCCCAATGACCATAATTTTAACCAAGGTATCAATACCATACAATCCATCATATCATAATAATATCAAAGTTGTAAAAACATGTGAATCATTCCTATTTTCCCCCTTCAGTTTCAATTAGCCAATTATTTATCTTTGATTAATCCAGCACAACTAGAACCCATAGATGAACAAGAGTAACCCCCCATGCATGATACACAATAAAGAGAAATAACTGATTCCCTACCTTAAAGAATATTTTTCGACTCGCAGCACACCATAGGGTGAAGAAGAAATGACCATAAACCACAAATGCATGAAAAACCCACAAATAAACCTACACTGTGCCAAAAGATCATCAAAATGTAAACCAAATGAGACCCTAGACCAAAAAAGGAATCATTGTATTGAATCCCCAAGAGAATAATAAGAGGAAACTAACCAAGAAGAAGAAGGTATTACCACCAATTTCCAACCAACATCCACCGAATCCAATGACATCCACCATGCCTAAACTAAAAACAAATTGGTATTCCTGGACCCATTGGAGTGGTGTAAAAATTTTAAGGCCATGACAGAGCCTTTTATCATTAACCTTTCATGCCTTAGCCATTTATGGTCATGGGATTGGTCTTTTAGTGTGATACATATTGGATATGGATCCAATAGGGGTATGAATATGGGTTACATATATGGTATTCTCATTGGATGTGGTATCATCACATGCATATTGCATTAAGAATCTTTTTGTCAACACATGAGGAATCCAGAACACAATAAATAAAATGCATAGAAGGAAACATGAGAAATCAAGAAAATGTTAGGACATGGAAATGTTTGGTGGCAACTATGTGCCATAAATGTTACATATACAAACCAACTGTTATCATACTTGTTCAACACATCAAAAATACTACTACTCATCTTCTGATGCTGCATCGTCACCCTCTCCACCTTCATCTCCACCACCTGCTGCCACCTGTAAGAACATTATATTGAAAATTAAATATTGTTGCATATTTATAATAAAAAATAAAACCAATAAAAGTTTGCAAACTAAATGATTTTGATTTTTTTTTTATTTACCTGCTCACCACTACCCGATGCACTACCACCGGGGGCATATCTGCTCATATGCTGACGTATTTCAAGCAACTCTTTCTGCAAAGCAGATATCTGATCCCCCTGCTGGTGAATTGTGTTTTGTAGAGCAGACATCTCTCTCTGATCTTCTTCAGGTATGAAATGACTATAACCAGGAGTAGATGAGGCCAAAATCCCTGATGGCATGCGAAAGACCTCAGATGGTACGGGTCCCAAACCCATCCCGCGCACTCTACCAGGATGCTCCTTCCCAAGGACTTGACCAACCGGGTCATCCTGGGAGACTGAGTAGGATTGCCCAGGATTGGCATCCCATATTTCTTTAATTTTTACCTATAAATCAAATATCAATATATATTAACACAGTAAAAACTGATATTAAGTTATTATAATAAATAATTGACTTCATACCCCAACTTCTCTGGCAGGTTCATTAACAAAACTTCCATCTGTTTTTTTATGAACATCCAGCCACAGTTCTGTTCGGGATGCTTCATGCCCTAAACTCTGTGACTGCATTAAACAAAGATAAATCATCAATAAAATATGTTAAATAGATAATATTATCTTATAAATATTTAAACTAATTAAAAGATTACCAATGACATTCGGCTTCTTGAAAATCTTTTTGAACTCGCAGTGTGCGGGATTACCTGCTTCGCCCGGTTTGAAGCATTCTTTATTGAGAGATCCTGAAATAAATAAAATTCAATTTAACAGTATTGTATTCAATGTCTATCTCCTCTTCATGTACATGTATAAATGTAAAATGAGGATAATATAATAATATATATTTCAATACCATCCGCTTCTCATCACGATGTCTATCGACAAAAACCTTCCACTGTTCTTTCGGTACCCCATTGGGTATCTTCTCATACATATGTTGCACGGTCAACAAAGAATCGTTGACATCACACCACAACCTCCATTTGAAATCTTTCCATTTTTTTCCAAGATTTTTCAATGTCCACTTCCGTGCTATCACATCAGCAACGGTAAAGTGGAAGAACATCTGTATACAGAAATTCATTTTGAATATATTAGTAAAATGACATTCAATTAAACCATAAAGTAATAAAATTACCTTTATCTGAGAATCATAAACTTCATTTTTCCAGTTTGGAGGCATATGCCTCCAATCATCATACGAAATAGGCAGGGAAACGGTCTCCGCTGCCAGCTGACCTATAATCTGACCAAGTAAACCTGCGGCGTCAGCCGTCGGGACCCCATAAGAATCAAATGGCACCACTATCTTCTTGCCATGAATGTTCCAAACATCAGAACTTTTTATGTCTTTTTCCACGGTTTCATTGTCTTCATCTGCAATGAGCAAACAATTACTATAAACAAAATGCAATAAATTTATTTAATTAAAATTTGTACCTATGACTGCGACCCTCCATAATGTCCGTGATGAACTGGAGGGGGCGTGTCGCTGCCCCACTGCTGAAGCTCCTGTAGGGGGAGGCGATGACTCATCCTCTAATGAGGCATCCACTGATGGTGTCAGAGATGGTGCAGGGGGAGATGATGTCGTGGGGACAGACTGATCGTCATCTGTCGCAGAAGAAGAAGGAATAGTGTACCGCTTCTTCCTTGGAATTCCTGTCATTTAATCAAATAAAATTAAGTTCAGAATATATATTTCAAAAAAATTATGCAGAAAAAAAATTAAAAATGATAATAGATGCCCAGTATTAACAAACAAAATATATATAACAATGATAATGAATGACTACAGAAATGAAACAAGTAGTTGCTGAATGAATAAATAATTGTACATACAATCATTTTCCCCTTCAATCATGTCGGTTTCCTGCTCCATTGCTTCATCCACTTCATTCATCCTTGCTAGACCAATATTTTCAATATCATGATGGACAAATAATTTTGCTTCCTGTTGTTGATGAAATTCAATTGCAGAGGTCAAATCTTCCACTTCATCACCCATATCATACAAATCTCTTTGTATTACGTGAGTAACTACACTCCACCCTTCATCCACAACATCATTCACATAATATACCATTTTTTCCTGCGATGCTAAGATATATGGATCATGCAGTTCACGATCACCAACATCCATCAAGCGAGAGAAGTTTACAGAAGTAAATTGCAAGGAATCTCTTTTAACACCTCTGATAAAATCGACCCATTTGCATTTGAATAAAACAACAGAAAAATGCCCATGGTAGTTTAATTCAATAATATCATGCAGATTTACATAGTATTCCACTTCATAAAATGTAAAAATACCACTATTCTGTGTTTTCAAACCCACTTCTCGATCGACTGTACGAAATCTAAAACCATTCACATTATAAGTGTTGAACTTTCTAACTTGTTTTATAGGACCTCTAGCAAGAAACTTAAAATCTTCTGAAAAGTCAGCTCGAGTATCAGTATTCAGGATCTGAAAAAATAAATATAATTTAATAGATTTGCAAATTGTATGTGTCAAAGTAATATTCGTATTTATTGCAATATTTATAAACTTACACATCGTGCAAACCATTCTACCATCTCTTTATTCACAGCTTTCGTTATATCTTTTTCATTTTGTGTTCGGCTTTTCATTCGTCTCTTTGTTTGTATCCTCAAATCTTCAATAAATGGATCTGCAATTTCACTATTCAGCACCACATATCTATGTGCCTGTAATAATTCCAATTCTGTTAGTGTCGCGTATGAGGTCCTCCCAACTGATCGGCCAATAGCAGGAAATATTTTTGATTTCTGATGCATTTGAGATTGAGTTGATGTGTCGTCAACACGTCCAAATCGAGTAAATCTTGTCTCAATATCATCCAAATATCTGGAACAAAAGTTGAGACACTCCTCGGCCAAATATCCTTCAGCAATAGAGCCTTTTGGTTGAGCTTTATTTCTCACGTATTCTTTCAAATGCCCAAGATATCTGTGAAAAAAATAATAATATTATGCATTTATTTAAATGACAAAAAATGTTTACTTAACTGGAAACATATAAATAAAATACCTCTCAATTGGATACATCCATCGATAATGAACGGGGCCTCCTAATTTAGCTTCGTCAACCAAATGCACAGTTAAATGCATCATGACAGTAAAAAACGATGGAGGGAAGATCATATCCATTGCACAAAGGGTCAATACAAACCTCTCTTGTAGGTTGTCAAGCTGAAATGGATGTAGAGCTTTCTCACATAACTGTCTGAAAAATGTGCAGAAATGGAGTACAACAGCAGTAACTTTTTCAGGTAATAATGTACGCAATGCCAATGGTAGTAACTGTTGTAACAAAACATGTGAATCGTGACTTTTCAATCCATATAACTTACGATTCTTCAAGTCAACACACCTTGAGATGTTACTCGAATACCCATCAGATACCTTCACATTCTTTAAAATTTGAAGGAACGTATCTTTATCCCTATTTTTCAATGAAAAAATGTCCGGAGCATACTTTTCATTATCATCTGGCCAGAGATCACGTTTTATGTTCATTACTTGTAAGTCTTTGCGAGCATTGAGATGATCCTTCGACTTTCCATGCTCATTAAGTAATGTGAAAATCAAATTATCACATACATTCTTCTCAATATGCATCACATCAAGATTGTGGCACAAAGAATTAAATTCCCAATACGGAAGTTTGAAGAATATACTTTTTTTCTTCCATTGTTGCGTTCTGATTTCACTTGACGATGCACTTCGCACTCGTTTTCCGCTATCATTCAAATGATGAACCTTCCCAAATTCTGTTTTAACATTTTCAAGTTGTGTCAATATTTCAGAACCGGTTAACAACTTTGGAGGTGGTCTACGATCAATGCAACCATTAAATTTTGATTTGTTCAGCCGAAATCTATGAGATGCATCAAGAAATCTTCGATGGCACAAGAAGCACCATTTTCTACTGTGAGGTAGCCGTTTGGGCTCGAAATCAAAGTTACAAACGGGACAAGCCAAACCCGTATAAGTGTTCCAACCAGATAAATTCCCAAGCCCAGGGAAGTCACTAATGGTCCACATTAAAGCAGCATGCATTTTAAACATTGTTTTAGAAGAAACATTAAATGTCTCAACACCGTTGCTCCATAACTCCTGCAATTCTTCAATCAAAGGCTGCAGGTATACATCAATATCATTTCTAGGAATTTGTTTTCTAGGAATAATCATCGAAATGATAAAAGATGTTTGTTGCATACACATCCACGGAGGCAAATTATAAGGGATCAAAACAACTGGCCAAATGCTATAACTCGTACTCAAAGTCCCAAATGGGTTGAATCCATCGGCAGCCAATCCCAATCGAACATTCCTAGGATCAGCTGAGAAATATGGATGTAATAAATCAAATGTCTTCCACGATTGGGAATCTCGTGGATGTCTCATTAAGCCATCATTGTTATTATCTACAGCATGACACTTCATGTGTTCGACGGTTTTTGATGACATGAATAATCTTTGCAATCGAGGCTTCAAAGGAAAGTAACGAAAAACTTTTGCAGGTGTGTTCCTTTTCTTCTTCTCCGTGAAATTATGTTCAGTCATACTTCCAACATCACCCTTTGACTGCCATCTAGAAGAAGAACATTTCTTACAATTCTGTCTACTTGAATCCTCTCCCCAGTAAAGCATACAATCATTGGGACACGCATGTATTTTTGTATAATTCAGACCAAGCTTGTTAACAACTTTTTTCATATCATAAAACGATTCTGGGATTTTTGCTTCAGGAAATGCATCAAAAATCAATTCCAATAACATGGACATTTCCTTATTTGTAATTCCACATAGACATTTGATATGGTACAACTTCAGTAGAAATGAAAGCTTTGAATATTTCAAACACCCACTATACAACTCTTGATTTCCATCGTCAACTAAATCATGAAATGTATTTTCCTCAATGAAGTTTTCCCTTACATTTGGCTCCACAGAATCAAGAGGATCCAATGATATGTTACAATCTTGATCTGCTTGTGTTACAGTCTCAGAAACATCACTTGTCACGTTGCAATTTGTAGCACCCTCTTCTGGTTGTTCTGATATGTTTTGATGCTCATAGTGGTGTCTTGCAGTGCCGAATTCATCATTTATGAGGTTTTGCATTTCATTTTCCATTGTCGAAGAACTTGGGACCTCATTCTGTGGATTAACATCAGTCCTCAATCTTTCTATATTGTTTGATTCTCCATGCCAAATCCAACACAAATATTGCTCAGGGAATTGCTTCAGTATTAAATGTTCATAAACTTCATCTCTCTTCAACCATGTTCTAAATTTACATTTAGGACATGGACATATTATTCTCCCTTCAACGGATCGATTAGAAATTGCAAAATCTAAAAACCCATTCAAACCCTTAACATATTGAGGTGTTTCCTCGGTAATGTGATCCAGCTTTTATCCATGTATATCACAATGTGCCTACACAAAATATACGATAGTGTAAGATTACAGAAACATAATATAATAAAGATGAACCATTGACCATAAAGTATGCATAATATAATAAAGATGATTCATTGACCACATTTACCATTTCAGACCAACTGAACAAGTCTGGTCCATAGGAGACAGCGTCAACACCTCATTGAGGAGCAATAAGAATATCGGGATACACACTTATCATAACACCATCGATCACACATTTATGTTGCCTCAAACAACACCCCATTGATGTGTGATCGAAACTAATCATAATTCATTTTAAATCAAGTTAACTACATTCACTGAAACCATTTTCACAATGGGTAATGTTTGTTTTATTGTTCTAGGGAAATCTAAATGGCCACATTTAAGTTTTGGGGTTCATCTTGTGATGGAATCATGAGACATGGTGTTTGAATTTCTTGAATAAATTAGTGATAATGAACCTCCTAAGGTGGAGAGAATTATGTTAGTCATGGAAATGTGGAGAAAACTGTAGAGTGGATGTGGAGGAATCAAGGTTCCAAATAGAAACCTATAAGGGACATGTTTGGGGGTTCTTAGGGAAGGCCAGGTGGAACTTGGATATGGTGTGTATAGGTGATGGAGGTATACCTTAAGTGAGAAGGCTTCGTGTTTGGGTAGAGGGGCGACATGCCAATAGGGGAAGCTGGGAACCAACGGAGTGAGTTAGCAGGAATGGAAATACATAGTTGGATAGAAAGGGAATGGATGTGGTGGGTTGCGAGGCACCTCAAGTTAATGTTGAAATGATAAGTTTATCCTAGTAATGTGAATGAGTTTTGAAGAAGAACCAAGTAGTCCTTGGTTGAGATATGGATGGTGAAAGTGTGACAAATCTGGGTAGTTTTGGCAGAAATAATGAATGCTAGAATTGGGTGGAGTTTTCATGGATGTTGTGAGTTGGAAAACATGTTAGGGAAGTTTTGAAGGTTGAGTTGAGGTTCTGTTGACCTCTTTTATGATGAGTTAAGTTCTCAAAACTAGAAAATTGTGGTGAAGAAGTAAGTAATATGGTGTTGAGAACCATGGAAGGAAAGTAATCGATTAATGGTGTGGCTAGAGTTTCAAGTTGGATGGTCTCAGGTAGGAACCATATTAGTGTATTAGTTTTGGTGATGGGTGTTGGATCAGGTTTTGGATGGTTGAATACCTTGAGATGAAGGTTATGCTTGGGTTGTGCTTTGGATGTTTTAAATGGAGTGAGGTTGTTGGGACTTGAGTTCTGGATTGATGTAGGTCAGAGAATGTGGTTGGAATCTATGTATCCCTTCAGCGACAATGAGTTTGTGTGACCATTATAATTTTGGTAACTAGGTGAGGTGGTGCTAAGAATTTTGGGCCATGAGTTGTGGAGAGGATTGGAACAAAGGTGTTCCGATTGGCTCTCCACAGGGTAGTGTAGTGCCTTATCAATATCCTCTTGTGCGGTGGTATAGTAACATTACCTAAACCTTTAATTTTCATTTTATGTTGATAATAAATAGTTGAGGTGGATGCGTCCTCAAAGATAATTGGGTTTTAATTGTGGTTCATGGTTGGGGAAAATGTTTTCAGGTAGGACCTTTTCCTTAGTCCGAGTGTTGTTATAACATGGTTGAGTTCAAGGAGTATATTAGAAGATGGAAGTTTATAGGTGGGTCCGTGGAACTAAAATTGGCCTTAGGGGTGCTGTGATGCTTGGGAAGTTTGGATATGTGATGATATGTTATAAGGTGGGGAGGTTTTAAGATCCCAACCCTTATACTCAGTGTCACCTTTCTCCTCTAAAATTGACACCAGAAAAACTATACATTATAGAATAATAAAAACATTGTGGTTATTTCCATCATTTAAAATTCCACCATAATGTATTGATTCCTAACACTAGGGTCTACAATGGAAAATCCCAATCAAAACATAAAACTAAACCGCAATTCATCATTTCCAAAAGACAAAAGAATCTACAAAAGAACAACAACCCAAACCAAAAAAGGTATAATAAAAGAATAACCATTTAAAGATTCAAATACACAAATAACCACTATATATAATCAAGGAATACAAGGATTCCAATATTCATATAATAAGAATAATTTTATAAGACAAGGGGAAAAACAACATCAAGAACATAATATATCCCAAATCCGACATTGGGTAAAAATATGGTTTATGACACCCCAAACCCCAAAATTCAGGACTACATGATGTGATTAACTCTATTGTCTATGGTTGGAGCCATGGTGTTGTGAATAATGTTCTTCTGCATAGTCAGAAGTTGGAAAGAATCATATGAGACTTCCTCTTCAGGTGACACAACTTGTATAACATCTATTGATGACCCAAGTAGCGACATAAAAAACAACCCTTCAAATAATAAGTTATGATGGATAAATTATCTATATAAGACACTATAAATGAACGTAATATGGTTTTCCATAAAACAGTGAGTAGAAACTAAAAATGGTTACTCCATAAGAATTGGTTCCTCTAGTAGACACTTTTCACCAAATGGAGATCCTACAATAACACTAATATAAATTGAATTTCAAACTTTTGCAGATTATAATATGGGAAAACAACATATATAGAAATTACTTATCCAAAATCATCGTGAATCTAATTTTCCTAAATTTGAGGGATCACTCATTATTCATAGAATGAAGACTCCACGAAAATAAATATAATTCATATATTCCATGGATTTTATCTAAATTGAAAAATAAACCATCTCATTGAATTAATCAACATATGACGTCACTGTTTATTTAAATTTCTTTACACCCAATAGCTCTACCAAATTCTTGAACTTTATCTCCCTATGAATGAAAAAATTGGTAAAATTATTCATAATGACATTATATAAAATCCCATCTTCCAACAAATTGTGGTAGTATCACCTTCCACTTATCAAAAGTTGGACCCTCGAATAAACCTATTACTATTAACACCCTTACGACTATGAGGGTTCCGAATGACCTAAAAAACATTAGAATTCCTCAATAAATTTCATTTCCAATAATGAACCACGATCTGCAGAAAAATCCAGTAGCATCTGTGGATAACATAACATCACCACCCCACCAGTAGTCTGGGTGGGGATAAATAATACAAGAGACATGTTGTAAACTGTTTGGTCCTCATTCGACATCATTCTCTTATAGAAAAATAAATTAAAAATAATATGGGAATCAAAAAAATATTAAACAAAACTAACACCCCAAACCAGAACCCAAATCCCTTGAACCAAGCATCTCAATTGAAAATCAAGATGGATGTGATAATAGAGAAAACTCACTTTGGGGCCGAGGTCGAAGTGAGAAAGGTCGTCGGGAGAAGGGGGTCGCGGGTTGCCGGTCGCAGGCACCGCCGGAGGAGGTCGCGGGGTCGCCAGAGGAGGTCGCGGGGTCGCCGGAGGAGGTCGCGGGATCGCCGGGGGGTCGCGGGGGGCTGCGGGCGATGGTTGCAGCACGCGGGGTCGGGGGAAACGGGGGTCGGGGTAGGGAAGGGTCGGGGTTTTTTAAAAAAAACAAAGGTTTAGCGGCGGTTTATTAAAAACCGCCGCGAAACGTATTTCGGAAAACGTTTTGCGGCGGTTTTGTGAACCGCCGCCACAAAACCGCCGCTAAACACTGTTTATTTTTGTAGTGTTGAGTAGAACACGTTGTGTACTGGGAGTACATGTTGTGCCAAAGAGGCCTAGTATTTGGTCGTGTGACTAACGAAACGAGTGGATAAAACTTAGGTTGTATATGTTGTGCCCCATTCTTACAAACCGTGTGTAGTCGACCGTGTCTCTGATCACATGACTAGTGACATTAGTGGTTATAACTTAAGGGTTACATGCCATGTCTAGGGTGAACATGTCATGTAGTGTTACCGAGGAGAGAACTGTGTGTTTAACCGTGTAGAGTAACTCAGGTAGGGGTGAAATGATTCAATTACATGTCGTGTCTCAAGGAGAACATGCCATGTGTATGGGTGTTACACAACCAATTTTGGAAGAGGTACATTCCATGTTAAAAGCTTAAAGAGACACACTGTGTAGTGGCCATACACGTCGTGTACCCATGTTTTGAGAAACATAAATGTTTTATTTCCCTATTCCTTTCTTGCACTTATAAGTTTCAGTCCTTGATAATATTGAACTAAGGTGTGCACATGACCTTGTAGATTCATGCCACTGAGATTTCCTCCGGTTGTATGCCAGATAGAGGGAAACGATCAGACACTAGAAATGGTAGATCAGGGACTACCAACTGATCCTCCCATTGTGCCCATCTTGGAACCAGTAATTATACTGGACATAGGTGTTGATGTACAGTTCTAATATAGCTTCATGAGAATGATGCAAACTTTCTAGAGAGCACCCCATCATGCTCTGTCTATGGCAGAGTTGACGCAGGTTTTTCAGCAGAAACATCCTCCCATCTACTCAGGGTATGGGGGACCTTAGGCTATAGATCCATGGTTAGAAACCATGTTTTCTATCTTCGATCATCTCGAGACACCTCTAGAGAAGAGGGTGAATCTCACTATGTACATTCCACGTGATTCTTCCAAGAGACGGTGGGATGTGATATCACCATCAGTACGCCAATGAGTTATGGCTTGGGATGAGTTCCAGCATACCTTCTATGACTACTTCTACCTGGATACCTTGAGGGCCAACTGAGCCTGAGAGTTCATGAGTCTGAAGCAGGGTACTCTCTCAGTCATGGAGTATTCTTCTCACTTCATAGAGCTGCAGCACATCACACCCATTCTGGGGGGTGATGAGTTATTTCTGGTGAGAAAGTTTGAGGATGGTCTCAGACATGACATTTGATCTCAATTGAACATCTTCAGGTTTAATTCCATATCTTATATAGTCAACCAGGCGTTGATCACCAAGAACAACCTGAGGGATTTTGGAGTGGTGGTTCATCATCGAAAGTTGTTACTCTTCCGACTGATAGCAGGAAGCACCATAGGGAGTCTGCGTGTGGATATCTGAGTAGGCTAGATTTTTCTTCAGGTATTCAGGTGGTGTGTTAGCATTACAGGAAGGGAAGACATAAGAAACCTCAGTTCCCAAGAGACCCAGTTGAGTAATGATCATGCAGAAATATGGGATATCTTCAGAATTTCTGCAATACCCTCCTTTCAACAGCTAGTGGGGGAGGATCTGTTTCGACTCCTTATACTGGAGCAGGACCACCAGTCCCACATCAAACTGGCGGCTGAAGTTCTTTAGGTCATTCAGACTGATGTGGTAGTCATGGACACAGTGGTCATACACAGGGTTTTCAATAGCTATTGGGTAGATCAGCTTAGGGATCTCATACAGCTTCATAGGGCCACAGTGCAGGTCAGGCTTTTGCACTGGAGCAGATCAAGCTGGAGCAGGATCTCAAACCCTCTATGGTTAGAGGTACAATTTTGGTTTCCTTAGTTTTAGCTTATTCTCTTTTTGATATAGGGGATTATCATAGCTTTATATTTGTGCCTATTTTAGAGATCCTTGGGCTCTGTATCTTTACTTCTGATGATATCATGATGTTAGACACTCTGTTGGGGACTAGAACAGATAGTGTACGTGAGTGCAAGGAGTTACCTCTTGAGGTTGTTGGGTGACACTTCTTATGGGACCTTTATTTCTTAGAGATGACAGGCTATGATGTCATTCTTAGAATGGAATGGTTAGTTACCTTCTAGGTAGTTGTCGATTCCTATCATCGTAGGGTGAGCTTCACATCACTAGAGGGTGGATTGTTTCTGCATAAGGGAGAATAGGATGTCCAGGTGAGAAGAGATAGAGTCGAACATCATAGTTTGAGAGGTGTTACAGCCCATATTTCTAGTTTATATCTGGATGACTAGGGGACTTCCTAGATAGACTTTCCTTTAGTGTAGGATCATTTCAAGGATGTCTTTCTAGATGAATTTTTAGGCTTACCTCTAGAGTGAGAGGTATATTTCTCTATTGAGCTTGTTCCATGATTAGAACTGGTGTCTATTACCCCTTATAGGATGGATACACCAGATTTATAGGTGCTCAAAAAGCAGTTAGAGGAGTTACAGGAAAATTATTTCATCCGACCTAGTACTTCTACCTAGAGTTCGCCTACACTATTTGCGAAGAAGGCAGAAGTTACCCTCAGACTTTGTGTGGATTATCAGAAGCTTAACCAGTTGACGGTAAAAAACTTATATCCATTTTCAAGAATTGATGATCTCATTGATCAACTTCGAGGGGACTGAGTGTTCTCTAATATTTACTTGAGATCCGGTTATCATCATTTGCACATTAGACCATCAGATATACCTCTTATAGCCTTTATAGGTAGGTATGGTCTATATGAGTATTTGGTTATGTCATTCGGTCTCACGAACGTGCCTGCAATTTTCATGGCACTGATGAACTGAGTGTTCCATCCATACTTGGACTACTTTGTGGTGGTTTTTGTAGATGATATCTTGGTGTACTCTCACACTTGACACGCCCATGCCACACATCTTGAGATCATTTTGAGTATACTGAGAGTGCGTCAGTTATTTAATAAGATCTCAAAATGACACTTTTGGATGGACCAAATTCACTTCTTGGGTCATGTAATCTCAGAGTAGGAGGTTTAGTAGACCAAGATAAAGTGAGAGCAGTAGTTTTCTGGGAGCATCCGAAGAACGTCTTTGAGTTATGGAGTTTTCTAGGGCTAGTTGGTTACTATAGGTGTTTTATACAAGAATGTTCATGCTTAGAAGTTCCACTGACGGGCCTGAATAAGAAAGGTGTGAAGTACTTGTGGACAGATTCTTATGATTTGGCCTTTCAGGAGCTGAAAGGGAGGTTGACTTCAGCACCGATACTAGTCTTTCAAGAGCAAAGAAATATTTACACCATCTATTGTGATGCATTAGGTGTTGGTCTAGGAGCAGTACTTATGTAGGAGGAAGGAGTCATTGTGTACGGGTCTCAGCAGTTGAGGTCACATGATAAAAATTACCCGACGCACAATCTTTATTTAGCTTTATTTGTGAATGCTTTATGCTATTGGAGAAATTATTTTTTTGGATAGCACTTTGTGGTTTTCACTGACCACAAAAGTCTTAAGTATATCTTTACTCAGCGTGATCTAAATTTGAGATAGCGAAGGTGGGTTGAGTATCTTCAATCTTTTGACTTTGAGCTTGCCTACATGCATGGGAAAGGCAACGTAGTGGCTGATGCATTGAGTAGGAGGACTTAGATACAGGTATTTTAGGAGGCTAGGAGTGAGTGGAATCTTATGGATCTATTCTCTGAGATGCATTTAGAGGTTCATGAAAGACAGGGGAAGACATTTCTTTCTTCTGTAACTCTTACCTCTACTCTACTGGATCGGGTGTGAATGAGGTAGCTATCAAATTCTGAAGGCCTAGTTCTATGGGAGAGTGTGTTAGGAGAGGACCCAACTCATAGGTGGACCATATGCAAGAATGAAATATTGAATTTTTATGGGCGTGTATGGGTATTAGAAGATATATGCGAGGAGCTGATGCGGGATTTCCATTCCTCAATTTGGGCAGTTCATCCTGGTGTCACCAAGATGTATCGAGATTTACACTGTCAGTATTGGTGTCCAAGTATGAAGAGGGATGTTCCTGGTTTTTTTATGAGGTGTTCCACCTGTCAGTAGATGAAGGCAGATCATCAGTGACCAATAGGGCTTTTACAGCAGTTACCCATTCCCAAGTGGAAGTGGAATAATGTTGTGATTGATTTCATGATAGGGTTACTAAGGTAACCTAGAGGGAATGATGCAATTTGGGTTGTCATTGACAGACTCATGAAGGTTGCACACTTTTTACTGATTAAGGAGACCTTCAGTGTCGATGAGGTTGAAAGGTTGTACATCCGAGAGATTGTACGGTTTCATGGGGTTATGTGCTCTATCATTTTAGCCATAGACGCCCATTTTACTTCTTGTGTCTGGCAGGGACTACATAGGTATTTGGGTACATAGGTACTTCTGAGTAGATCTTACCATCCCTAGAAAGATGGCCAATCATAGTGTATGATTCAAGTATTGGAGGACATACTTCGAGTATGCGTCCTAGATTTTGGAGGCTCTTGGGAGAATCGCATACCTATGGTGGATTTTTCCTATAATAATAGTTTTTAAGAAACTATTCAGATGGAACCTTATGAGGCTTTTTACGGTAGGCCATGTTTATCACCCCTTTGTTGGATGGAGGTAGGAGAGGCATCTATGCTGGGATCCCGTCTTGTCTAGGAGACCATTGAGTAGGTGGAGTTGATTTGGAAGAGGATGGATACTGCACAGTCTCGACATAAATCTTATGTTGATCGATGGAGATGACTTCTAGAGTTCGAGGTCAGAGATTAGGTTTTCCTACGTGACACACCAAGGTTGGGACACAAGAGTATTAAGATATAGGGGAAGTTTTCACCGAGATACGTTGGTCCATTTGAGGTTTTGGAGAGAGTCGGGACGGTTGCCTATCAGTTGCAGTTACCTCATAGGTACCAGGATATGCACGATGTCATTCATGTTTCTCAGCTATGATGTTACTTATTAGACCCGTCTCATGTTTTTTAACCCGAGGAGGTTGAGTTAGAGGTGTACACATCATTAGAGGAGCATCCTATTCGGATTGTTGATTGTAGCGCGAAGGTTCTCTATGGTTGGTCTATTCCTCTGGTATGGGTGTTGTGGTAGCATGGCCGAGTGCAGGACAATATTTGGGAGGGGGAGACTGATGTGTGATCACAGTGGTTGGAGATATTCGATAATTCTTCTTTGTCGCCTCGTTAGGAAAATTCAGGTATGAATTTCTTTAAGGGGGAACTTTATAAGAACCCAGATCTTCTTTTCAAGTATGGATCTTGTTTTTTAAGTGTTTTTGAGAAAAAAGGGAAATTTTAGAAGTACACGTCATGTAATTGGGAGTACACATCATGTAATAGGTTTCCACAGGTAGCCATGTACTAGTCGTGTAACGGCTGAGACATGGTCATGTGGGGTGACCTGGAGACCTCCTAAAGCGGGGGCTGGTTGAGGCATGTACACGCCGTCTACATTAAATGAACATGCCGTGTACTTTTTCTTTTATTTGATTGAATGGATCGGGGTCACGTTTAATCACTAGATTCATCTTTATTTGGCCTTGTTTCATCTAGGAGCGACTGAGAGTGAGTATTCTTCTCTGATCCACCATTTCTCAATATGAGGTTCCTATTCAAACTCAGTCGGGTACGTTGAAATCACCTCGGTGAGTTCTTCCTTCTTCTAGAGCCTCTCCTCCTGATTTCCTATCTCTCTCAAGTTATTCAAGTTTGAACATTTTTGAAATTTTTGTAGATTTAAAATGTTCTAGGATGATTCAAGGTCAGATGTTCAAGAGTGTTCTTCGTACAATGTCGAGGTAGGTGGTTTGTTGCCTCTCATTGTTTTTCATTTAGTTTTATATTCCAAAGTACTGATTACCCATGTTTCGGGTATTTCGGGTTAAATAAATTGAACCCTATCTTATCTTCCTTAGATTTATTGTAGGATTAAGGGTTTGCTGATGTGATATTATGTGGAATTTCATGTTAAGGAACACCCCATGGGTGTGTTTCCTTGTTTGGTTTTTTAGGGTTTTTTGGTCTAGGTTTCCTATGAGGTAGACCTTGATTCCTTGCCTTGATTGATAGGATGGAACTGCTTGACGTTTTATGATTATTAAATGCTTGTGATATTAATTGGAATTGTTTATCCATGTATTAGTTGAGATTACTTTGGGATGATTGATATTGTTTATGCATGATTGAATTGCACAGTGCTGTGAGAACTTGGTGTAGTTAGACCACAAGGGGAATTGACGTTGAGTGCTTCCTCGGAGTGTTTGTTATATTTCACACTATAAGACCATAGGGGGAATTGATAGTGAGTTCTCCCTCAGAGTGTCTATAGTTTATGTTACGAGACCACAGGGGAGATTGATGTTCAGTGCTTCCCTAGAGATTTTGTAGTTATTGTGGAAAGATCATAGGGGGAATTGATGATGAGTGCTTCCTTGGAGAATCATTACCCTTTTATTATATTACTTGGACAGAGGGGTTAGACTGTGTAAGGTACCGAGAGGGTTAACTTAAATATTGAATGTTTGGGATGCATCTGCCAAGATAAATCACAAGCTTGGATTTGGTCATGTTAGGTAATCTTCTAAGATACATGTTGTGATACTTACTGTCACACCCCACCCATGGACACCCATGTTTTTTTTCTTTTCTTGGTCCTGCGACATTGGGCAGAGTTGTGTTGGGTCCAAGTTGGAACTTTCTTTGAAGCATTGACGTTTTCGGTGGGTTTCAGGATAGTGCGCAGTCACCCCACTGCTAACGGTCACTACGCATTCGGTTCGGGTGGGTGTGCGGTCACCGCACCGCTAGCGGCGGTCGTGCGTTCGGACCCGGTGAGTGCACGGTTGCCCACTTGTTTGAAAAAATAATAAAATTAAAAGAATAAATTAAATTAAAAAGTTTTTTTTATAAAATGTTTAATAATAATAATAACAATAATTTATAATATTGTTATTATTATTGTTATTAGATTATTATTGTTACTATTATTATTATTATATTATTATTATTATTTATTTACTTTACCTTTTTATTTATTTATTTTATCCTATTTTTTTCCCTCTCTTTCCTCCTCTTTCTTCTTCTATTTTTTTTTCTCCACGTGTGATGCTCCTTGTCCCCCCTGTCCAGCACGCGACCCTCTCTCCTGCCTCTCTTCTATGTTTTTTTTATTTTGCACACTGCACTTCCAGCACCGCTCTTCCCCACACAGCAGCCCCATCGCTCGCTGGTCGCCCTCCTTGGTCGCTGCTGCCAATGCCTCAGCCTGGCTTCTCCCTCCTCCACGAGCTGCCCGCAGGTCTACAGCATCCTGGCCCCCTTCCTCCTTCCCTGTCGCGAGCAGGAAGCCCACATCACCTCACCCTCCTTCGTAGACCCCCGGCTCGGCCTGCACACTGCCTGCCAACTTGCGCTCCCACCTCCCTCCTACATCCTACCTCAGTCGTTCCACCCTTCCGCAACCCCTGCCTCTCGCAACGCTCTTGTCCGCGGCCACCCTGCAGCGACACGACAATCCAGCGCTGCGCCTCCCGCCTCCTGCTCCTGCGTCGCCTCGCCACCCCGACATATTTTTGTACAGCCATCTCCATCCCCGCGCCACCCCTGCCTTGTGCACGCCACCTCCTGTAGCTTTCAACAACATTGTGCCTCCGCCAGTATCTCCTAGCCCACCCGACTCCGGCTGCCTCGGCCTGCACCAGTGCATCCCCAGCGCCTCTGCCTGCTATCCCTCCTGCAGATCATGATCCAGCTCCTGGATTCTTGTATGCGGCACCCAACCACCTCGGCTCCCTGTCTGGCTCACTCTCAGTCCGCATTGCCAGCCACACCTCACCCCAGCCGCGTGCCAGCAGCCTGCCATCCCTCTTGTCCGGCCTCCGCACTTGCAGCCTTCCCACTCCACCAGCCGCCCCGTTGTGCACCCTCTGCAACCCCCTTCTTATGCATCCTGCTCACCCAGTACCCGTCCCCTTGCTGCGTTCGAGAATCCTGCCGAAGATCTACCCTCCTTGGACCTCCCTGCTCCAGCCAATCGGAAGCCATCAACCCTCCACTTCCGATCGCCGCAGCCCTCCTATTATGTCCTCGCCAGCCGTTGTCCGCCTTGGGCTACCCCGCACCCTTCGACCGTCGTCTCTGACTGGCGGGACCTCTTCTCAGCCGTCGCACAACCCCGACCAGCTCGTACCCTCCTGCCGTGTGCCTTTCGACCCGTCGCGTGCCCTCTGACTGGCCGCCCCCTCCTTTGAGTTAGCTACCTCTGTCGCGCACCCTCTGCAACCCCCTGTCGGTTCTTCCCGACCAGCCCTCTGGTGGACTTTTCTAGTCGCGACCCCTCATTGGTATAACCCTTTTTTTATTTCTGTTTTATATTTATATTTGATGCATATATATATATATATATTCCTTGGTTTGTCATGAATTTTTATTAATTAAATGTTATTTGGGTCGGCTTGATGTTCTAGGACCCGCGCGGGGCGTTTCTGAGTGAGCGCCATCATCGCGCTTTGTTTCTGAGGTTGCGTCGTCGTCGCGCCTGTTTCTGAGTGAGTGTTGTCGTCTTTCCTACTTCTGAGTGAGCGCTATCGTCGCGCCTGTTTCCGAGTGAGCACCGTCGTCGCTCCTATTTTCTGAACTTGCGTCGTCGTCACACCTTGGTATTGAGTTAGGTCCCCCCCTGCACTCACCCTTAAATTTAGAATTTATTAATTGCTTGTCGTTTTATTAATTTTAATGAATGGTAAACAATATAAGATAATTAATTTTTAAATGATTATTTGGTGTAAAAAAAGAGCCGTTTATTTTATACACATATCTTGAAATATTTTCTTGACGAGCGGACACCCAGTATTGAAAGAATACCCGTTTGGCCTTTAAACATAATTCACTGAACTTCAAATGCGATTCTGGTTTTAAAGATAAATGGTTTCTTCTAAACAAGCATTTCGGGTTTTCTTGAGAAACGAGGTTTTTCTTTAAAATTGATGAAGGCCCGTTTGGAACTTTAATAAAATAAATTATTTTGGAAAACCCACTCAGGGGTGACTTTTGGTGTGCGTTGATTGTGTGAGCTGTATGTGATTTTTGTACATCGTGACTGATTGATTTACATTGGGGACGCACCCCTGTGTATTTCATGTGTTGACATGGGAACCTGGCATAGTGAGTAAATCTTCTAAGAACGATTACTGCACTAGTTTAGATTATGCACTGGCTAGTGGCCCCATAGCAAGGGAATACTGAGTTATTGCTGCTATGGGGATTGGGCCCCTCGGTTAGGCCATGCAGGGCTATGCCAGGTGTTAGGGCGTTATGACGTCATTGAGTTAGGGCATGCCTTCAGGATGAGTCAGATGTATAGTACATTCTGGATTGTTCACGATCTCCTAGGTTTGACCCATGTTTCTTTTAGTGTTCTTTTTATATATGGCGGACGGTTGAGAGGTCTAGTTCGATTGTTGGCCCTTGTGTGCCCCTTTTTCCATTTCCCTTGGTGTGTGTTGTGTATTATGTGTGGTTTTTCCTTTTTGGCTAATAACTGAAGTTTGGATTTCTAAATGGTTCGTAGAAAATGATTTGAAAATAAATATACCTATTCCTTTCAAACATTAAACTTGTTTTAAAATTAAAAAGGGCAATGGACTGATACTTGTTTTAGAAATGGAAGTGTGTGTGTGTGAAAACTAATATTTTGTATATTTAGTTCAAACCTGTAATTGGTAAATTCCTTTATTTAAAGGTAGTCCATTGGGAATAGATATCGGGCTAGCCTACTGAGTTTTAATACTCACGCCTATAGTTATTTTCTATTTTTAGTGTTTGTGCAGGCTACAGCTTGGGTGCGTTCACCTTGGGTGATGTTTAGTCGTGAGTTGGAGAGTGACCCACGTGGTCACACGGAGATAGTGGTTGCCACTTTCATTTAGTTTTATTTTATTTTGTTCTTGTTAGTTACTTTACTTTGTTTATTTATTTTGCGCTTCTCTGTTTATTTTATGATGCTTTAATTATTTATTTTTATTGGGCGAAATAGTTTCCACTTGCTCACTGTTGATGCCCTGGTGCTTGTCGCCAGCCCGGGAGGATCGGGAACGCCTCTCGGGTCATGTCGCGAACCGGATCGGGTGACCAGTTCAGGGTTGACCCGGGTTGGTTTGTGACAAAATGGTATCAGAGGAGGTCGTCTCTTAGCGGACCTCGATTTTCAGAGCACCCTTTGTTATTTGGGATGTCCGATAGAAGGAGATTAGGACTATCGTGGCTCAGGAGGTAGGTTTCGGGTTGGTGCCTGATCACCACTGCTTGTGACGAGACCTGAGTCACCAGGGTTAGTCTGGGATTTGAGTCTTTTTTCTTTGGTTTCTTTGGATTGAGGGATGACAATAGAGGTGAATCGGTTCACTTTGTGGACTCACATGGGGTGGTGACCCATGTGGAGTCCAAGTGTCCGGCTCAAGGTCCTCTTAGTGTTATGCTTTACCTGGGGCATGGCTCACCACCATGTCGCCGAGTTAGGCATATGCACTAGTTCCTGGTTCTGGTGTTTTGTTTTTGGTTGTGTTTCGTTTTGAACTCGGTTGATGTGTGTGTGTGTTGAAAATGAAAGTGATTTCGAAATGAAAAAAAGGGGTTTCTTCCAAATTGTTTTTGAAATTACTAAAGTGGGTTTTTAAAGAGAAGGTGTATAGGTTTGGAAAAACTTGGTATGTGTTTGGATTTAGTAAGTAAAATAAGTGTTTGAACCTTGGAACTCCTTATTGAGGGTCACACATGTGTGGGTATGTGTGGAAAGTGCGTGGAGGCACTTGTTTGCAACTGATATGAGCGATATTGAATGAACGCACATGTGACGGTTCATAAGGAGCCATAGGTGAGTTTTTTTAAAAAAAAATTGTAAATAGAAAATGGTTTTGGAAAAGTGATTTCTCCTTGTGTTGTATATGTTTGGATTATGGGCCTATTTCCCTTAGCTTGTGTTGTTGCTTTGATTGAGTTTTGGCTTGATGCCGGTTTCGATGGTGTTTTTGTGATTTTCATGAGTATGCCGCCCAGAAAGCCTCCCAAAGTTGTCAATAAGTTATTCTCAGTTCTCAGTTCCTTTTGTCTGTTTCTTGCTTATCGTGGTAGTCGAAGTCTATTAGAGGTAGTGGTATTGTTCTGAAAGATAGTGTGTCTTCGAGTTGTTGGGATCTCCCAGGGTAGTTAAGGTTCGTACCGCCCTAGAGTTATTTGAGGGTTCAGTTCTAGACTAGTAAAGATGAAATGTCTCATCACCGTTAGAGTTTTGGGTGTGATTAACGGTGGTCGACTTCCGCGAAGGTTCACCACCTGGAAAAGAGTGCAGGTCGGTGGAACCTGTCTCCAAGAAACTATCATCGTCGGTACCAGCTCCTAATTTGTTGGACCGCTCTCTCGTGTGCCACCAGTATGTCATGTCCGGACATTCTAAGTCGTCATGTTGCATCCCTTTGAAAATGTACGACCATCGTGGTTGTTGGAATCATCGAACGGAAGGAGTTAGAAACCAGGAGATGAAAATGCCTGACTGTGAGGCAGGAGATGCTTCAGCCATCAGGGCCCCAGCCACAGGTCTCGGGGTGAAGCTCGCGCGTAGTCAGGAGTTGCCGAGGGTGTGTGGAACCTCGGTCTAGATAATGTCTTTGGCTTTGGAATGGAAATATCCAAAATTTCCCTTTTTCTATTCTTATCGCTGTCGTAAGCTCATCCTTTGTCGTGGTGGCGTGATGAGCTCTTTCCCCCACAATCCAAGCGGTCTTGTCTACCCTCAGTGTGGTTCTTAAGCTGTTTGGTCTCTCTGATTGGTGTGGGCCTGTGAATAAATGGACCTGTTCTGTTTTTGAGTTGTTCCTAGCTGTGTTTGATAGGGTAATGTTCGTTTTGTAAAGTTGATGGGAGGTGTTGAGTTAATTTCTCGTCCTCAAGTTGCTGGATTGTTCCGTGACAAGCTTTTCATTAAGTCTCAGGTGTTTTGTTCGGTACATGTTGGAAAAATGAATGAGTTTGGTTTGGGAGTTCCCGTGTTGCCCCCCCAAGGGATGGTTTGTTCGAGTTTCAAGGGTTTTTGTATTAGTGAATTCTCGTGGTGGGGAGAACCCCCACACGTTCTCCCCTCAATCTCGGGCGGTGGTTTTTCTTGATTTGGTTGGGTGTGACGTTTGTTGGGAATGGTTACCCCGAAGCTCTCGGTCCTCTATGATTTTGCCTGGGAATGAACGCAAGTTGTGTCAACTATTGGCTTAGTGACTTTCTGAGGGCAGAAAGTGTCTGTGGTGGGGAGAATTGTCACACCCCGCCCACGGACACCCATGTTTTTTTTCTTTTATTGGTCCTGCGACATTGGGCATAGTTATATTGGGTCCAAGTTGGAACTTTATTTGAAGCGTTGACATTTTCGGTGGGTTTCAGGATAGTGCGCAGTCACCCCACTGCTAGCGGTCACTACGCATTCGGTTCGGGTGGGTGCACGGTCACCGCACCGCTAGCGGCGGTCGTGCGTTCAGACCCGGTGAGTGCACGGTTGCCCACCTGTTTGGAAAAATAATAAAATTAAAAGAATAAATTAAATTAAAAAGTTTTTTTTATAAAATGTTTAATAATAATAATAACAATAATTTATAATATTGTTATTATTATTGTTATTAGATTATTATTGTTACTATTATTATTATTAGATTATTATTATTATTTATTTACTTTACCTTTTTATTTATTTATTTTATCCTATTTTTTCCCTCTCTTTCCTCCTCTTTCTTCTTCTCTTTTTTTTTCTCCATGCGTGATGCTCCTTGTCCCCCCTGTCCAGCACGCAACCCGCTCTCCTACCACTCTTCTCTATTTTTTTTTTGCACACTGCACTTGCAGCACCGCTCTTCCCCGCACAGCAGCCCTATCGCCCGCCGGTCGCCCTCCTTGGCCGCTGCTGCCGATGCCTCAGCCCGGCTTCTCCCTCCTCCACGAGCCGCCCTCAGGTTTGCAGCAGCCCGGCCCCCTTCCTCCTTCCCTGTGGTGAGCAGGAAGCCCACATCGCCTCACCCTCCTTCGTAGACCCCTGGCTCGGCCTGCACACTGCCTGCCAACTTGCGCTCCCACCTCCCTCCTGCAGCCTACCTCAGTCATGCCACCCTTCCGCAACCCCTGCCTCTCGCAACGCTCTTGTCTACGGCCACCCTGCAGCGAGCCGGCAATCCAGCGCTGCGCCTCCCGCCTCCTGCTCCCACGTCGCCTCGCCGTCCTGACCTATTTTTGTACAGCCATCTCCATCCCTGCGCCACCCCTGCCTTGTGCACGCCACCTCCTGTAGCTTGCAACAACGTTGTGCCTCCGCCAACATCTCCTAGACCACCCGACTCCAGCTGCCTCGACCTCCACCAGTGCATCCCCAACGCCTCTACCTTCTATCCCTCCTGCAGATCATGATCCAGCTCCTGGATTCTTGTATGCGGCACCCAACCACCTCGGCTCCCTGTCCGGCTCACTCTCAGTCTACATCGCCAGCCACACCTCGCACCAGCCGCGTGCCAGCATCCTGCCATCCCTCTTGTCCCGCCTCCGCGCTTGCAGCCTGCCCGCTCCGCCAGCCGCCCCGTTGTGCGCCCTCTGCAACCCTCTGCTTATGCGTCCTGCTCACCCACTACCCGTCCCCTTTCTGCCTTCGATCAGCCCACCGACGATCTGCCCTGCTTGGACCTCCCTACTCCAGCCAATCGGCAGCCAGCAACCCTCCACTTCTGATTGCCGCAGCCCTCCTATTTTTTCCTCGCCAGCCGCTGTCCGCCTTGGGCTACCCCGCACCCTTCGACCGCCGTCTCTGACTGGCGGGACCTCTTCTCAGCCATCGCACAACCCCGACCACCGCGTACCCTCCTGTCGTGTGCCTTTCGACCCGTCGCGTGCCCTCTGAATAGCCGCCCCCTCCTTTGAGTTAGCTGCCTCTGTTGCGCGCCCTCTACAGCCCCCTGTCGGTTCTGCCCGACCATCCCTCTGGTGGACTTTTCTAGTCGCGACCCCTCATTGGTATAACCCTTTTTTTATGCCTATTTTATATTTATATTTGATGCATATATATATATATATATTCCTTGGTTTGTCAATAATTTTTATTAATTAAATGTTATTTGGTTCAGCTTGACGTTTTAGGACCCGCGCGGGGTGTTTCTGAGTGAGTGCCATCGTCGGGCTTTGTTTCTGAGGTTGCGTCGTCGTCGCACCTATTTCCGAGTGAGCGTCGTCGTCTCACCTGCTTTCGAGTGAGCATCGTCATCGCGATTGTTTCCGAGTGAGCGCTGTCGTCGCGCCTGGTTTCCGAGCTTGCGTCGTCGTCGCGCCTTGGTCTTGAGGTAGGTCCCCCACTGCACTCACCCTTAAATTTAGAATTTATTAATTGCTTGTCATTTTATTAATTTTAATGAATGATAAACAATATAAGATAATTAATTTTTAAATGATTATTTGGTGTACAAAAAATTTCTGTTTATTTTATACACGTCTCTTGAAATATTTTCTTGACGAGCGGACACCCAGTATTGAAAGAATGCCCATTTGGCCTTTAAACATAATTCACGGAACTTCAAATGTGGTTCTGGTTTTAGAGATAAATGGTTTCTTTTGAACAAGAATTTCGGGTTTTCTTGAGAAACAAGGTTTTTCTTTAAAATTGATGAAGGCCCGTTTGGAACTTTAATAAAATAAATTATTTTGGAAAACCAACTCAGGGGTGACTTTTGGTTTGCGTTGATTGTGTGAGCTGTATGTGATGTTTTTGCATCGTGACTGATTGATTTACATTGGGGACGTACCCCTGTGTATTTCATGTGTTGACATGGGAACCTGGAATAGTGAGTGAATCTTCTAAGAATAATTGCTGCACTAGTTTAGATTACGCACTGGATAGTGGCCCCATAGCAGGGGAATACTGAGTTATTACTTCTATGGGGATTGGGACCCTCGGTTAGGCCATGCAGGGCTATGCCGGGCATTAGGACGTTATGACGTCATTGAGTTAGGACATGCCTTCAGGATGAGTCAGATGTATAGTACGTTCTGGATTTTTCATGATCTCCTAGGTTTGAACCATGTTTCTTTTAGTGTTCTTTTTATATATGGCGGACGGTTGAGAGGTCTAGTTCGATTGCTGGCCCCTGTGTGCCCCTTTTTCCATTTCCCTTGGTGTGTGTTGTGTATTATGTGTGTTTTTTCCTTTTTGGCTAATAACTGAAGTTTGGATTTCTAAATGGTTCGCAGAAAATGATTTGAAAAGAAATATACCTATTCCTTTTAAACATTAAACTTGTTTTAAAATTAAAAAGGGCAATGTACTAATACTTGTTTTAAAAATGGAAGTGCGTGTGTGTGAAAAATAATATTTTGTATATTTAGTTCAAACCTGTAATTGGTAAATTTATTTATTTAAAGGTAGTGCATTGGGAATAGATATCAGGCTAGCCTACTGAGTTTTAATACTCATGTCTATAGTTCTTTTCTATTTTTAGTGTTTGTGCAGGCTACAGCTTGGGTGCGTTCACCTTGGGTGACGTTTAGTCGTGAGTTGGAGAGTGACCCGCGAGGTCACATGGAGATAGTGGTTGTCACTTTCGTTTAGTTTTATTTTCTTTTTTTCTTGTTAGTTACTTTACTTTGTTTATTTATTTTGCGCTGCTCTATTTATTTTCTGCTGCTTTAATTATTTATTTTTATTAGGCAAAATCATTCCCACTTGCTCACTGTTGATGCCATGGCGCTTGTCGCTAGCCCGGGAGGATCGGAAATGCCTCTCGTGTCATGTCGCGGACCGGCTCGGGTGACCGGTTCAGGGTTGACCCGGTTTGGTTCGTGACACTTACTTAATTAAATATTGAATATTAAATGCTAATGAATGTAAATAAAAACTATAGGATTTGGTTACTTTTGTGTACTATTAGTTTATTTGCTGCATTTCCATTATTACCTACTATATGTACTCACCGACAATTAGGAATAGATCTTATGGCGGTTTCCTACTGGGATTCATCTCACACCCTATTTGGGTCATGATTTTGGACCCAAAACGATTATATGGTTGTAGGTGTAGAAAAGGGCAAGCACCCTTCTTCCTCTGGTACTTGATTGTTGTGGATCTGGAGAGCATGGGACCAAGCTGAGGCTTGCAATGCTATTGGAGTTTATTTGTTTCTTTTGTACTTTGGTTTAGTACTGTATTTCTAGAATTTTGACTTTTTTGGCTATTTTCCTAGACATATGTGACATGAATCATTTATATATGTGCTTCAGTTATTTAATTACTTTCTGAATTCCACTATTTACTTGTTGTTTGGTGTTATTTTCTTCTACTATTGTTTATTATTTATTATTCTATTGTGCATACTCTGCCAATGTGGGCATAGTTTCCCCACTATCACACCCAAGGCCCTCGTTGCTAGTCGGCAGGCTGTGGCGTTCGGGTAAATTCACTTGAGTCCATGTGACCAATGAGGTATGGGGTACCTTTTGGAGGCACCCAGAATTGGGATGTTACAGTATGTATAGGATTATTTTAGAGGACAATTTCAAACCTGATTGAAAATTCAAAAGGTGGTTGAATCCTACCCTTCTTAAAGTGGTTAAAAAAGAGGTGACTACCTTGTTGGGTGCAGGTATAATTTATCCCATTTATGATAGTTGATGGGTATGTCCAGTTCAAATTGTTCCTAAAAGAAGGGATTCACAGTTTTCAAGAATGAATTTAGAAAATTAGTGTATGCTAGGTCACCTAATATGTGGAGGGTATACATTTATTATAGAATTTTGAACTTAGTGATGAGTAAGGAACAGTTTACATTTCGTTTTCTTAATCAAATACTTTAATGGTTAGTTGATAAATCTCATTATTTCTTCTTGGATGATTTTTATGGATATTTATAGATTCGTATATCTCTAGAGGAACAAGATAAAACAAATTTTACATTTTTTTTGAAGGTGGTGCCTCAGTCAAAGACTAAGGAACAATTTATTGAATATAAAAAAGTAGATTACATGAGTCTGAAAGACAAAATCTTATTGCAATATTTATCATAAAAAGGTAGCAAATCACCAGGAAAATAATCTTTCCAAGTAATATCCTAGTAGACCCCCTTGTTGGCAAGACTATCAGCAAACATATTGGCTTCACGAAAGGCATGAGTAGCAATATGGTTGATCTTCTGAAGAAAAGCTAGGAAGCTCATCCAATGGGTAGTAAGTAGCTAGGCAAGATGCACTACACCATTCCAAATGGCATGGACAATAGTGTTCGAATCACTTTCAATCCAAATATTTTTCCATCCCTTTTTCTTTACAAAGTCAACAGTATGAATTACACACATCATTTCTACTTCTAGAGACGAGGTGTTACCACAGCTGCCATAAAATCATCCATGACACTGACCAAGATAGTCTCTGAAAATGGCACCACAGTCTGTAGGACTAGGGTTGCCTTTAGAGGCACCATCGATATTCACTTTGATCCATCCTGGGAGAGGGGCTTTCCAAAACACCTCAAAAGTGTGCCTAGGATATTTGTAAAGACCATAAATCTAAATTCGTCAAAGGATCTCAAAGTCTCCAATGGTGTTGTCACAATAAGATTTTTGAAGAGAGGAAACATCCCTAATAGTGATGAGAATCCAGGTCCGACCTGTATTAATATTGAAAGAGTAATTGTTGTGTATAATAATATTTCTATCATACCATATCACATGGAGAAGCTCAGAAACCATAGCTAAGAAGATGTTCTTGATTTGTTATGAGGTTTTGAGATCCACACAACTTTTTAATTGAGAGCTGATAGTATCAAGGAGTATCCATTTGCAGTCAAAAATGTTAGTAATATAATTATAAAGGGAAGACACCGTAGCACATGATATAAATATATGGTTAGTATATTCTCTATGTTGGTGAAAAAAATGACACTTAGAGCAAAGGTGGATCCCAAAAGTCTGAAGAAAAACCTTCATGGGGACATGGTTGGGAGAAATACACCAGACAAGATTGAGACTTGAAGGTTTAATCCAAGATTTGTTAAAGGATTTCAACCAATGAAAGTTAAGATCAGAATTTGAAAAATTGTACCTAAATAAACTTTTGGAATCAAGGACACCATTTTGAGAAAGCTCCCAAATAAGAAAATCATTAGCGTTAGAGTAGGAATAATTGTCTATAATCTGAGTGATGTTATCAGGAAGATTAAAGCTATGAGAATGAATAACATCTTTAATAGTGAAATCAGTGCTTTCAGGAATAGAATTATGAGGAATCAAAGAGATGAGAGTGGCACCAATCCAATTTTCCAACCAAAAATTCATTGAGTAATCAGTGTTAACCATCCATCTAGAGAAGTTCATGATATTTTCAAAATATTGCCTAATGGAAGGCCAGATGGATGAATTAATATATTTTAGATTTCCCTTCTTAAATTTTATGAGGAATCTCTTTTTAAGGAAATCAATAGAGTCAGAGTTTTTATGGATCAACCTCCACGAGATTCTAGCTTGAAGGGCATCATTGAAAAGCTTTATATTTTTTATACCAAGACCACCCTTCTCTAAAGGTTTGCAGCAAGTGGCCCAGGGGATTGTAATGAGATTCCTTTTAAGAATATTGTTATTCCAAATAAATTTTTTTATGTAAACATTAAATTTTTTTAAGGAGACGAAGAATTCATTTGTAAACCATCAAGGAATATAACATTTTGGAGATGATAATAGGATTCACCAGACAGATTCTACCATCCATAGAGAGGGATTTACCCTTCCAGGAGAACAATTGATTGATGACCTGATCAACCACATTGGAAAATTAAATGGATTTAGGTATTCCCCATAAAATAGGTACTCCAAGATGGGTGAAAGGTAAAGAACCTTCTTTGATACCTAGATTATTGATAATGTTGTTTCTTCTAGTATAAGAGAAATTTTTACCAAAGAAAACAAAAGATTTTTTCCAGCTTATAGCTTGATTAGAGATTTATTTATAATGAGACAAATCATCTTTTAAATTTTGAATGTTCCTTTTATCACCTTGTAAAAATATAATGATGTCATCATCATATAAAAGATGAGTGGGAACTACTAAGTTTCTAGCAGCCTGAATGGGTTTAAGTCAATTTTGGTCAATAAGACGAGTGATCAATCTTCTTAAGTAATATTTCATAATATAAAAAATTATGGAAGATAAGGGATCACCTTGTCCAAATCCCTTGGTTCATTTAAAATAACCCTTAGGGGAACCATTGATAAGGATGGAGATGGACACTGATTTAAATAAGGAGTTGATCCTATTGATGAAACTATCATTAAAATCAAAGGACTGGAAGAATTTGAAAATTAAGCTCCAATCAATGGTATCAAAGGATTTCCTAATATAAATTTTAATAGCAATATTTACCCCTCTATTGGATTTGTTTAAGGAGTTAGTATACTCCGAAGCAAGATAGATTCAGTCTTGAATAGACCTTCCCTTGATAAAACCAAATTGATTCCAAGAAACAATTTTATTACATATAGCATCAAGTCTATTATCAAGAAGTTTATTAATGATTTTTTAAAGGGAATTAATAAGATCAATAGGCCAGAAGAGATGTATCTCAGAGTCATTGTCCACTTTAGTACCTTTATTTATCGGTGAATGCCATTTGGACTATGTAATTCCCCTATCATCTTTTAAAGATTCATGATTTTTTTTGAATTTATTGAGAAATTTATAGAGGTGTTTATGTATGATTTTATAGTGTATGGTCCATCTTTTGAGAGATATATTATAATTTTAGGGGTTTTTCTTAGATTTTGTGTTGAAAATAAATTTTTTTTGAACTATGAGAAATGTAATTATATGGTTGAGGGTGGAATTATGATTGGTCATAAAGTGTCTAAAAATGGGATTCAGGTGGATAATTTCAAGGTCAATATTATCTATTCATTTCCTTTCCAAAATACTATGAAGGATATTAGATCTTTTCTTGTCCATGATGGATTCTATAAGAGGTTTATAAAATATTTTGGATAAATTGTTATTCCTTTAAAAGACTTTTATGAAAATATATTCATGTTTTCTTTGATGGGAAGTGTAAGGAATCCTTTAATGAACTCAAACATAATATAGTGACCTAAAAAATAGTTCAAACCCCCAATTAGGACTTACCTTTTAAGCCGATGACTGATGATTCAAATTTTTATTTAGGGGTTATTCTTGGGAAAAGTTTGGATAGGAAATCACATGTCAATGCTTATGATTATAGGAATCTAGATGTTGCCTAGTAAAATTACACAACAACATAGAAGTAATTATTTTCCATTATTTTTTACGTTGATAAGTTTAGGTGATATATTTTGGGACCTATAGTTGTAGTTTTCACTAGACATTCTACTATTAAATATCTCATGAAGAAACATGAATTAAAACCAAGACTGGTTAGGTGGATCTTATTGATTCAATAATTTGATATAGAGATACAATATAGGGAAGGAACTAATAATAATATAGTTGATCATTTTAGTAGGATACCTATTGATTTTTTTCTAGAAAATTCAACTGTTAAACCAATTAGAGAGTTTTTCCCTTGGGATAGATTATATCCTATTATTGTTGACAAGAGACCATAGTTTTGAGATATAGTGAATTTATTAGTTTTTGATATTAATACTTGCTAGTTTTATAAAAAAAATATTTCTAAATTGGTTAGTGAGTCAAGAAAATATTTCTGAGATGATCATTACTTGTGGAATATGGGAAGTGATCATATTGTTAGGAGATGTATCCTGAATTCTGAAATTTCTTCAGTGTTGAAATTATTCCATAGTTTTAGTTGTGAAGGTTACTTTAGTTCATATATAATATCTAGAAAATTTTTATATTTGAGCTTATTTTGTCCTACCATATTAAAGATTCTTGTGAGTTTTATAGTACTTGTAAATCTTGTTAATTCCAAGGAAAAATTTCTCAAATACATGATATTACACAACAAATTTTTTTGTTTTGTGATGTATTTGATGTTTGGGGAATGGATTTTATGGGCCCTTTTCCTAATTCCCTCTAATATTCCCACATCCTTCTTATCATAGACTATGTGTCTAAGTGGATTAAAGTTATACCAACTAGGAATGATGATGATAGAGTGGTGTCCCAGATTGTCAAAAGTAATCTATTTTGTATATTTAGGATGCCATGGTTCACTCTAATAGAACAAGGAACTCATTTATGTAATAAATCATTGGAATATTTTCTGAAAGGATATAGGGTTATTCATAAAGTGTATAGATCCTATAATTCTCAAAACAATGGTATTGTTGAAGTGTTAAATAGAAAAATAAAGTGTATTCTTGAGAACACAGTTAACTCAAACAGTAAGGATTAGATATTAAGGCCTAATGATTCTTTGTGGGCATATATGATATCCTATAAGGCTCCAATATAAATGTCACCCTATAGTATAGTTTTTGGAAGAGATTTTTTCATTTTCTATAGATTTAGATAAAAAGCTTTTTGGGATGTTAATTCTTGTAATTTGAATCTGTTTAAAGCTATAGAAGAGAGAAAACATTATTTACAAGAGTTTGAAGAAATAAGGAACAATGTCTATGAAAATTAAATTATTTTTAAAGAGAAAACAATGGATATTCATGATAAATTGTTTTTAAAAAATGGGTTCCTATTTGAAGATAAATTGTTGTTGTACAACTCTAGGCTCAAGCTTTTCCCAGGTAAATTTTGTTCCAAATGGGATGGACCTTTTATTATAATACATGTTTTCCTCTTTTTTGATATGTAGATTAGAGATTCTTATAAGTATGTTCCATTCAATGTAAATGGACATAGGCTTAATCTGTTTAGAGAAGATATTAATGAACCTCTGGGGGAGGAGTTCCTTTTGTTAAAAGATAAATATTAGTAAATAATCTTGGTTTTTTCTTCCCTTTCTATTTGCTTTTATTTATAATAATTGTGAGGGGAGGTAATTCCCTTTTATAGTGTTAGATTTTTTTATTTCATATTGATTCTTTATATAGAATAAAGTGAGCTTGATGGAAGGATGTTGTTCCTATTTTTCACCATTAATAATTCACTTGGGGCTACTCCTCACTTTATCCTCCTGTTAGTGTAACACCCCAAGCTTCTATGGTATGCTTCTCTTGGAATAATACAATAGCTTGCATTGTACACAACTTCGAGTTCTAACACACCACGACCAATCAAACTAGCCATTATGAATAGTAATACCCACTTTTTGAAATTTTATAAATTTTATTTCCCAATATGGACTTTATTTTTGGATTCAGAATATCGAAATTAGCTTAGGGAGAATTTTTGGTATTTTTCTGAAAACTTTCATTTTTTGACGAATAGTGAAAAACACTATGTTATTGTTTAAAAATGAATTTTTATTTAAATAATTAGTTATTTTATTTTAATTTATTTTAGGTCAAAATAGATACATAATACCTATATAAGTTCAATATAATTCATTGGAGTCGTTTTATAATAATATTATATATATATAATTCTATTGAACTTTTTACCGTCTTTTACCCACCTTCTAGGCCCATTTGCAAATTTGCATAAAACAAAATTTTACCACTTCAATGAATTGAATTTCAAAAATTCAAGAGAAATAATTGACATCAGTAAGTAAAATTTGGTTCAATAAGATGAAAATAATTTTTGGTGAATAGTAACTTTTGACTTTTATTTACCACGGTTAAAAGTAAATAGGGTAATTAAAGGTAAAAAATGATATTATAATTACCCTACATATGTCCTAATTTTATTGGATAAATGTATTTAGACCAAAATCAACCTTAGGAATAAAATAGGATCATTTTGGTCTACTTGGATTAGATTAGGACATTTATTATTATTTTCTTTAAAGAAGAGTAAAAAGTGTTAAATTCAAAGTTTGATAACTAAACCATTCTTAATATAGTGTTATACATAAGATAAATTAGACTATAAATATTAATTATAAATATAAAAATATTTCCTGCATAATGGTATTTTATTTATAATTTTTAGATATTAAATAATTAAATTTATTTATGACATAATGATGATGCAGTAATTACCTTATTAATGAAAGATTAAAATAATTGATATTATAAATATCAAAATAAATGTAAATTGAGACTTTTGATGAATTACACTAATTTTATAGGTTAATAAGACATTTTAGGGTTGATTAAATAATTTTTTTTGAAGTGATAAAGTTTTTATGACTTTCAAAAAAATACCAAATAGTGTCAAAATTGACATAAATGAGTTTTTAAAACAAATACTATATTATTAATTGATATAATATTCCTAAAAATATAAGGTTTGGCCAAAGTACTTATATAATATTAGATATATCAATAATGAACCACTTGGGGTTTTCTTGTATTTTATAGTAAGTTTATTAGCCATTTATTATAATAATACAAGAATACATGGTAAAAGTTAAACTATTTAACTAAGAGTTAAATCTAAATGATAAGGTTAATATGGTGACCTAAACATGTCTAAAACCTATTGGTTGAGAATTTTTAGACCCATCCCCACCTTATCCTCAAAATAAATCATTTTGGTGCCATTATAAACTAAATATTATTGTATAAATTAAATAATATTTCATGCTTTTCCTAAAATGACCCTCACCTCTCTTATAAAAGGGTACTTCCCCTTCTCTCAAAATCACACCTCCAAATCCATTTGTCTCAGACAAAATATACTAAAATATCCTCCCAAATACCCTCACTTTTACTTAGATTCCTTACTTTGATTAGAAAGCCAACCTGAGGATCCCTTTTGATCAAATCAAAAGGAAACACCCGAAGAAGAGGTAATAATTTCACCACCTCTTTCAAAGTTCTTTTCTTCTTCCACTTCTTCTTTATTTGTTGTTTTCATACCAAAATAATAACTCAAGTACCTTATACATACTATGATGTTATTATAAATATGGTACAACCATATTCATTATTCTATCCATCCTATGAATAAAAAGTCACCATACATGCGTATGTATGGATTACCATCTCCACGTCGTGGTGTAGTTTGTTATTCAAACACTTAATTATTTAGATGGGTATAATATTGGGTATAAATGATGTAAATAATAAATATAACATGTTTAGGATTATTTACATATGATATACCATCCAATTACATACGATTTCACCCACTACTTGAATTTTACCCTTTACCAATGGTTCAGAACTGTTGGTAAAAGGCTGGGAAACTGTTGGTATATTATATACCAACGATTTCCCAAACCGTGGCCAAGTAAGTCATTTGTATAGACTTATACCAATAGTTCTGTGTAAACTGTTGGTATATGTGTTAAAGTAATATATATACCAACGGTTTCACAAACTGTTGGAATATGTTACCCTTATACCAATAGTTTAGAACCATTGGTATATAGTGTACAATATACATCCAAAGGATATACCAACGATTTTGAAAACTGTTGGTAGAAGTTTATACCAATGGTTATAACAAAAACGTTGGTATAATATACATCAAAAGGCTGTACCAATGGTTTTAAATCTGTTGGTATACATATGTTGCAGCTCCACAGCAGCAGCAGCCAGCAGCCACCTCCAACCTGCAACTCTCCATGACCTTTAAGAACACATACACCCAGAATCTAAAAGGCTACATGGGATGTTTAAAATTCATCCAGAATTCAGAAATTTATAAATTTAAAATTAATTCCTCACTCAAACCACAACATAGGAGAAAAATCCATAATCCAATACATCCACAATCCAATACATCCAGAATTGAAATGCAATAACACCCATAACACCAATACAGAATTAAAATCCAATACATTCAGAATCCAATACACATAACAGTATTAAAAATTTAGAATTCATTACCAATACAGCTAGAATCCAATAAATCCAGAATTAAAAAATTTAGAATTTAAAATAAATAACACCCATAACAGTATTCAAAAGTTATAATTCACTCTTCACTCAAAACACAACACCAATAAACACAAGAGGAAAAACCTACATGTTATAGGAAGCACATGGGATTTTTACTCATGGTCTTGGGTTGACTATCTTAAAACCAACAGAAAAACTTGGATAGAGTAGAGAAGGATCATGATACCCATAAGATAGAAAATGGTATTGGTCATGTTCTTAGACCTAGTATGAGTTATAGGAAGTTAATGGGATGTTTATATTCCTCTAATGACTATGTATCCATGTATAAATGGTTCATGATGTGTTAGTGGGAAACATTGGCCAATCTCAACATATGAGATGGGTTACCAGATTAACCTACATGTTTTTCATAGACTTTTCAATTGGAATAAGGGGGTATGTGGATAATTTTAATTTGTTCTCCTAGGTGTGATGTGAGATGAATCCCCATTTTGGGTAGTGGGTATGAATATTCAATTATGTCTTTAGTATTGGGTTCCCAAAGGGACTTTGGTTTGGTCCTAGAACCCATTATTTGAGGATGGTATTGGCGTATTAAATGTCATGTGTTTTAGAATAGGGGTAAGATTTCTTAACATGAGAAGTGGATTGTGTGAGGCTAGACCATGGATCCTTGTTCTAAAGTTTCAATGCAATCCAGATACGTTTGGTCGGTTTTCCGTATGCAAGTTGTTTTTTTCACTTAAAATCATGTTCATTTCAAATTAAACTGAGATAGTTTGAGTGGTACCGGCCACACCATGCCTTATATTGAGGGGGGTTTACTCTTACATGTCACAAATGACCCATGGATCATTTTTATAAAGTATAAATAGAATTTTAATGCATTTGGTCAGTTTTTCATATGCCAGTTGTTGTTTTCACTTAAAATGTTGTCCATTTCAAATAAAAGTGAGACACTTTGAGTGTTAATGGTCACATCGTGCCTCGTATTGAGACTAGTTTGACTCTTACACATCATAAATGACCCATGTATCCTTGTTCTAAATTATCAACACAATCATAATACGTTTGGTCAGTTTTCTGAATGTCTGTTGTTTTTACTTAAAACAGTGTCCATTTTAAACAAAAGAGAGACACTTTGAGTGATACCGTCCACAACATGCCTCGTATTGAGGTGGTTTTGACTCATACACATCACAAATGACCCATGGATCGTTTTACTAAAGTATCAATACAATCAGAAATCATTTGGTCATTTTTCTGTATGCAAGTTGTTGTTTTCACTTAAAATCATGTCTATTTCAAATAAAAGTGAGACAGTTTGAGTGGTACCAGCCACACCGTGCCTTGTATTGAGTTGGGGTTAACTCGTACAAGTCACAAATGACCCATGGATTGTTTTTCTAAAGTATCAACAGAATAAGAATGCATTCAGTCAGTTTTTTGTATGTAAGTTGTCATTTTCACTTAAAATCATGTCCATTTCAAATAAAAGTGAGACAGTTTGAGTGGTAATAGCCACACCGTGCCTTGGATTGAGGAAGGGTTGACTCGTACATGTCACAAATGACCCATGTATCTTTTTCCTAAAGTATCAACAGAATCTGAATGCGTTTGGTTGGTTTTTTGTATGCAATTTGTTGTTTTCACTTAAAATAATGTCCATTTCAAATAAAAGTGAGACCATTTGAGTAGTATGGACCATATCATGACTTAGATTGAGGAGGGGTTGATTTGTACACATCAGAAATGACCCATGGATCGTTTTTCGAAAGTATAAATAGAATCTGAATGTGTTTGGTCAGTTTTCCGTATGCCAGTTGTTGTTTTCACTTAAAATGTTGTCCAATTCAAATAAAAGTGAGACATTTTGAGTGGTACCAGCCACACCGTGCCTCAGATTGAGGCAGAGTTCACTCATACACATCAAAAATTAACCATGGATCCTTGTTCTAAAGTATTAACACAATATGAATACGATTGGTTGATTTTCCATATGCCACTTGTTTTTACTTAAAGGGTGTCCATTTTTAACAAAATAAAGACACTTCAAGTGATACGGGGCACACTGTGCCTCGGATTGAGTCGATGTTGACTCTTATACGTCACATATGACCCATGGATCATTTTACTAAAGTATTAACACAATCTGAATGTGTTTGGTCAGTTTTTCGTATGCCAGTTGTTGTTTTCACTTAAAATGTTATCCATTTCAAATAAAGGTGAGACACTTTGAATGGTACCGGCCACACTGTGCCTCAGATTGAGTCGGGGTTGACTCATACACGTCACAAATAACCCATGGATCCTTTTTCCAAAGTATCAATATAATAATAATAATAATAATAATAATAATAATAATAATAATAATAATAATAATAATAATAATAATACATTTGGTCAGTTTTCTGTATGTTTGTTGTTTTTACTTAAAACAGTGTCCATTTTAAACAAAAGAGAGATACTTTGAGTGATATGGGCCACACCATGCCTCATATTGAGGTGGGGTTGACTCATACATGTCAAAAATAACCCATGGATCATTTTAATGAAGTATCAATACAATTAGAAAGTATTTGATTAGTTTTTCGTATGCAAGTTGTTCTTTTCACTTAAAATCCTATCCATTTCGAATAAAAGTGAGACAGTTTGAGTGGTACCGGCCACACCGTGCCTCGGATTGAGGCAGGGTTGACTCATACATGTCACAAATAACCCATGTATAGTTTTACTAAAGTATAAATACAATAAGAATGTGTTTGGTCAGTTTTTCATATGCATGTTGTTGTTTTCACTTAAAATCTTGTTCATTTCAAATAAAAGTGAGACAGTTTGAGTGGTACCGGCCACACTGTGCCTCAGATTGTGGCGAGGTTGACTCATACATGTCAAAAATGACCCATGGATTGTTTTCCTAAAGTATCAACAGAATCGGAATGTGTTTGGTCAGTTTTCTGTATGCCAGTTGTTGTGTTCACTTAAAATGTTGTCCAATTAAAATAAAAGTGAGACACTTTGAGTGGTACCGGCCACACCGTACCTTGTATTGAGGTGGGGTTGACTCGTACACATCATAAATGAACCATGGATCCTTATTCTAAAGTATCAACACAATCCAAATATGTTTGGTTGGTTTTCCGTATGCCAGTTTTTTTTACTTAAAAGGGTGTCCATTTTAAAGAGATCTTAGATTGGGATCCAAGATGCTGAATAAAGAGTTTGATTGTCTCCAGAATCAAGGTAGTTGGTCCTTAGACTTTCTTGAATTGTTGTGATGTTTTATATATGTTGAATCGTCGCTCTTCCAATGTTGGGATGTCGGGTCGGGGGGCTGTTCGGGGTCTAGGGAGGAGGGTGGGGGCTGTCCGGGGTCCAGGGAGGAGGGTGGGGGCTGTCCGGGGGCCGTCCAGGGTCCAGGGAGGAGGGTGGGGGATTTCCAGGATATAGGGAGGAGGGAGGCTGTCTGGGGTCTAGGGAGGAGGTTGGGGGGGCTGTCCAGGGTCCAGGGAGGAGGGGGGGTTGTCCAGGGTCCAGGGAGGAGGGGGGTTGTCCGGGGTCTAGGGAGGAGGGTGGGGGGTTGTCTGGGGGGTTGTCCTGGGTCTAGGGAGGAGGGTGGGGGCTGTATGGGGGGCTGTCTGGGGGGCTGTCCAGAGTCCATGGAGGAGGGGGTTGTCCGGGGTCCAAGGAGGAGGGTGAGGGATGTCCGGGGGGCTATCTGGGGGGTTGTCCGGGGTCCAGGGAGGAGGGTGGGGGATGTTCGGGGGGCTGTCCGGGGGGTTGTCTAGGGGTTGTTCGGGGTCTAGGGTGGAGGGTGGGGGGATATCCAGGGTCCAGGGAGGAGGGGGGATGTCTGGGGTCCAGGGAGGAGGGTGGGGCTGTCCGGGGTCCATGGAGAAGGGTGGGGGGCTTTTCGGGGTCTAAGGAGGAGGGTGGGGGGATGTCCGGGGGGTTGTCCGGGGGCTGTCCGGGCTGCTGTCCGAGGGGCTGTCCGGGGGGCTGTCCGGGGGGCTGTCCGAGGGGTTGTCTAGGGTCCAGGGAGAAGGGTGGGGGGCTATCTACAGGGATATCCGGGGGGCTGTCCAGGGGGTTGTTTGGGGGCTGTCTGGGGTCCAGGGAGGAGGGTGGGGGGGCTATCCCAGACATATGGGATGGTATTTACATATTTTCTAAGAAAATTATTTCAAGGTTAAAAAAATTATTTCAATATATCAACTTCTAATCAGACCATCAATTTTATAAATTCCACTAAAAATTTTCAATTTCATTAAAATAGATAAAAAATAAAGATAATGTGACCCACATAATCACACATATATTCAGGCACAATAAATCAATAAACATCAAAGGTCGGTAATATCAGTCAAAAATGTAATTGATCAATCTATCCCTCATCACCATCATTATTATCACTATCATCTTCACCCATACCCTTTTCCTCATTGTCATACCCATCATTATCCTTTCCCTCCACCTTTCCCTTGTACTCAGCCTCAGCCTACTCATTTCCCTCCTCCTCCGCCTCAGCCTCCTCCTCGCCCTCCTCCTCCACCTCAGCCTCCTCCTCGCCCTCCTCATCCTCCACCATGGCCTCCTCCTTGCCATCATCTTGACCACCACTAGAACTGCCACCTGTTTCACCATATATAGAACACATCAATGACATATATTCATCACAAGTAGTTCTGGCCTCTGGTGGAAGTGTTGGACATAAAATTTCCATCAGTTTCATAAATACAGTGCTTACCCTAGCAGACTATTCTGCCGTCTCTGTGGCCCTTTTTTTAGCATGTTATTCATGTTCTTTAACCTACTGCAAATCGGTGGTACTACAAATCGTACCTGAGGAGGGCCAATACCTCTTCAAAACTATACTCTTCCCAGGTCGACAGCGTACTCTACCAGGGTGCTCATCTCCCAACACCTGATGTAAGTGATCATTCGGCCCAAAATTGTCAGGTTCCTGGGCATCAAGGGCCTCTAAATAATCCTGTTACAAATATAAATAGATTATTAAGTTAAAAATAGAGATTAAAATTTTAAATCTACAAAGTAAAACTTAAAATTTTTTGTTGAGTCAGTTCATTAACCGCACTTCTATCTTTCTTCTTTCTACTCGAGAAAAACAGTTTTTCTCGAGGCACACGTCCTTCTATATTCAATTTATTCCTCTACAATTACATTGAATGTATAAAACCATAATTAAAAATATGATACCAAAAAAACATAGTAATTTTATATCTAAAATTATATAACAAATTTAGCAATCGAATAAATTAAGGAATAAGAAATACAAATTTCAAGTCATACAGAAATATTATAAACTGTCATACCTATTGTCTCTCATGATTTGGCATCGTAGTACATCCCAATGTGTAGACGTATTTCTTAGCATTAGTGTTTTTTTTATTTCTTGCAGATGCACCCTAAATAAATTTCAATAATCAGTATTAACGAAAAACATGAAAATTTTCATTTAAATACTTCTAATTTGATTAATACCGTAAATTGGAAAGTCACCCAATGAGTAATCATCTGTCATTATTATTCTAATGGACAATCATTCACGATAGGGACCACCTCTAACTCTGTGCCCACTCTAGCAATCTATCCAATGTACAACTCATGCTTATAATCTCTCCAAAGCTCGCCTAAATCCTTTAGACAGGCTGGTCGTGCACCCTCACCATCGTGGAAATTAAACCAAAGATGAAACCAAAATATTAATTCATATAAATACAAAAATTATTATTATGCATTAAATACAACATATTTTTTCACCCATATATCTGCCCAGGCTTTATACTTGACTTCATTTGGAAGTTGTTTCCATAAGAGTGGGCTGACAGGAATAATGTCGGAGTATTTGGTAAGCGTCACCAAAAAACTCCGACATTGCTGCCCTGATTTTTCAATTATCTGACTATCTTCATTATAGTCTACCATCAACTACGTGTAGTGGTTCCACACTGAACGCATGTGTGTACGCCCCTGCCCCTGCCTCCTATCAGTAGATGTATCTGTTATGAAAGAAAAAAATATATTTTATCAATACATGTTATAATGAAAATAAATAATGGTGTAACAATTTGTTAGAATTGTATAAGTATACCTGCGATAGTCTGATAAATGGGCGCTGCTGGATCCACAGAAACTGAAGGAACACCCTGTACTGATGGAGTGGGTCCCAATGTATGCTCCGTAGAGACAGACTCTGGAAGAGCAGTAGTAAAAGAAGATGGAATATAAAATCCCAGAGATAATGAAGCATAAGTAAAAGAAGATTATAGGGATGGCTGGCTAAATGCTAGATGGGGAGTGGAATCATCATCGGATATGGTACAGATGGGTGAGGAGGCTTAGATGTAAAGGGTAGTGAAAAAATGGGAGGTCTAAATATCTTGTGTGTCCCTAATGGCACACTAGGATAATAATGTGGGATGGATGGTATGTCAGTGGGAGGGGCAGGGTCTAATTGGGTTCGCCGACCAAATCATTTAGCTCTCATACCACCCCCTCGTACAAACACCCCAAGTATTGGGACCACTACTAGGCTACTCATCAAGTAACTGTCGCCTAATAGATATATCCTGAAAAAATGTTTAAAAAAAATTAATCACATGACATTATATATTATTTAAATAAATATATTTGCAATAAAATACTCACTGCAGGCACTAGTGGTGGAATGCCTAGCTCATCCATGTGACGATTGTTGTCCATAATCTGTTTTCGTCACCTCTCTTCAATTGGTTTCATTTTCTTTTATTTGAAAACAAATATGGAAGTAAATAGAAAAGGATAACTAATGTGTAACCCAAAAAACAAAATAAATAAGTGGTAATAGGGGGATTCGAAGATAATTTAACTAAACATTGTTTTAGGTGAGCTTGAACAAATATATAATGAAGTCACTAAATTGTACAAGATGTAATAAAGAAATTTAATTTTTAGTAGGATGATTATTTACTAAATGTCATCAGTCTATTAAAATCATGGAACATTTATTCAACTAGATTCATAAGTGGTGAAGCAGTTGTCAAAATTAAGGAAAAATTTAATTTCTTTAGCCCAAGTAGATGATGCAGGTTTCAATACATGTTTTGTAGAAGACTACAAATCATCATGTTCATTACCTGGTAAAATGTTAAAGAAAGGTCTTAGAGTCATACAAATTTTATACAAATCACAGTTGAAGCATTGAAATGTTCACCAAGTTAGAAATGTTGGTTTTGTAGGTTTAAATACAGTTCAATTCCAAATTACAAAATGCAATTCAAATAAAAATTCCAAACAATAAACATTGAAAATGCACATAATGGTCAAATCAGATACAACATATTTGTAATCAATATTAAATCAATTTGAATAGTACCAACTTTAACAGCCCAACTCGAGGAAAACCAAAAGAATTGATAACATGGATGGATGATTCTATATATTTTCCACCACAACTTCAGGTTCACAATCAACTCTAACAATTGAGCTATTAGAGTCATCAAAAGAAATAAATGGATTGGTTCCAATGGAAGTAGGGACAGTGTCAATTCCATCATCACTATCATCAAAAATATGTCTTGGAATTACTTCAACTATGACACCAAATTCAGGTCAAAGTTAGTCTTTGACATAAAAACTTGTTTATCCATTGATTCCAATACATATGGTTCTTCAGTAGCTAGAGTGTGAGTCAAATTAATTACTCAAAATCCAAAATCATCAATAAATGTGCCATGTCTCATCATCGAATCAAACCAATGGCATTTCATCATCGTGACTCGTCCATGAGAGTAATAATCCAATATTACTATTTTTCAACGACTCCATAATAACTCACATTTTCAAATCGCGGTCTACTATCTGATGCACTAGCATAACAATCTATTGTGGTAGTAACCATAACACCATCATGTTGTGTTCTCATGTTCTTTTCTTGTTCAGTGACAATAAATTTGTACCCATTAATAACAATTGATTTACAGTCACGAACCACAGTATTAGGACCAAAAGCCAAAGCTCTTATTTCCTCAGAGACGGAGTCATCAGGAAAACTCAATACCTGCAATATAAATGAATATTAAACTTAATTAAATATTTATTTAATTATTTTAAATAGTAATATAATTACCTTCAATTTTAACCAAGCAGAAAATTCTTTGTTATGCAAAGACTCCCTCCTTCTCAAAGATAACGAACGATGGTTTCTATTTATCATTGTTTTATGTTCCCTGTAGATAAAAAATATGAATAGATTAACATATATATATTTAAGATATAAATATTCAATTTAGTTACCTGATGTAGTCATCGAACAAATCACAGTTGAATAAAATTGTGTGATGTTCCATCTCCCGCTCTTCAAGTCTTAATGTCTTCAATGTATATGATCTAAGAATTTCTCCTATTTGAGGAAGTGATGGAAAACTAGGTTCAATTTTCTCATACTATTCTTCTTCATTTATCATTGTTCTGTTCATTCTTTTAGTAATATCAAAAAAATACATTGAGTAGAAATCCATCCATTCTTGAGCCAAGTAACCGTTAACGATAGAACCTTCAGGATGATTCTTGTTTTGGACATAAGACTTTAATGTGTACATATTGTTTACAGTTGGATACATTCAAAGAAAAGAAACAGGTCCTCCAAGAATTATTTCAGTGGGAATATGGACAGTCAGATGCAGCATGCATGTGAAAAATGATGGAGGAAATATTTTCTCCAACTCAGACAAAATTAATGGGGCATCTGTTAGCTTTTTTTTCAAGAAAGACTTAGACAACTTCTTAGCACAAAGATCTCTAAACAAATGGAAAAACCGAATAACATTCACCCTTACATTATTGGACAAAAGATGACAGATTTCTATTGGAATCAACTCATGCAGAAGAACGTGATAATCATGAGTCTTTAAAGATTTTAGCTTCAACTCTCTTTTGTTGACCCGTTTAGATATGTTTCTTGAATATCCATCAAGAACTTTAATAGTCTCTAATACTTCAAGAATTTTTTTTTTCATAGGTTTCATCATATAAGAACCACATGGAACTTTCCATTTATTTTCACTGATACGCACAGGATGCAATTCTGGTCTGATGCCCCAATCCACCAAGTCACACCGAGACCGTAAATCATCTTTTGTCTTTACCTTAACATTTAGAAGTATCGAAAGAAACATTTCACATATATTCTTTTAAATGTAAATTATGTATAAGCAATGACGTAACAAATTTGTTGATCAACAAGGAAAATCAAAAAAGATACTCCTCTTCCTCCAATTGTAACAAGTTTTAGTGGAAACATTCTTTCTCTTTCCAGATTTCATTTGACCCTTCTTGAATGAAAAACTGAAATCTTTCAATTCATTAAGCACATCAGTTCCATACATACACTAAGGTGGATCATCGGTCTCTATGGCATTATCAAATATTCGATGATTATTTATATATGGATGGTCCATTGGAAAGAATCATTGATGTCCCATAAAACTGAAACTACAGTGATTTTTCAGTCTTCTGGATCGTGTATTCTTCATAAAAATAGGACATGACAGTTTTCCCTTCATGATTCATCCAGACATCATTGCATAAGCCGGAAAATCATTGATCGTCCACATAAGCACAACACGGATCTGTAATATGTCTTTCGAATATGCATCGTATGTACGCACACCCACATCCCAAAGAAGTTCCATCTCTTTTATTAAAGGTTGCATGTATACATCAATATCAATGTCAGGATCAGAAGGTCCAAATATGTGTATACTCATGAAAGTGAAAGGTTTTTTCATACACAACCATGGGGGAGATTATAAATGTGTATAAACATTGGTCATGTGCTGTGCGAAGTAAGAATTTTCCCAAACGGATTAAAATCGTTGCATGAAAGACCCAGCCTCACATTATGCATGTCAGCTGCAAAATCAGGATATCGAGCATCAAATCTTTGCCATAAAAATCCATCTGTAGGGTGAACCAACTCATCATTAGTCTTCTTTCTCTCGGTATCATGTCATCTCATTTTTATTGATATTTCATCATACATAAAAAGATTTTGGAGTCTGGGGCTCAATGGAAAGTGCCACATTACTTTCTGTGGCACTCGGGATGGTGTTCCATCATATTTTGACTTTCAGCGGGATGTGACACATTTTATACAACCATTTTATTCAGCGGTTTCCTCCTAGAATAAACTACAATCTTTCAGGCAAGCGTGAATTTTATTTCTTAAAAATCCAAGTTCCTCAACTAACTTCCATGCCATATAGTGGTTTGAGTGAATATCTGCATCATCTGGAAGTAAATCCTTCAATAAGGTAAGAATTTAATCGATTGTTGTATTATAAATCCGATACATATTTTTCCCATGAAACAATCAGATTAAAAATTCCAGCATTTTCATTTTATCGCATTGTGGATATACTGGAGTTGTGGAAGCATCATTCAATTTTTTTCACCCTAAAAACATCATAATTTTCATTAGACACATCATGTGTGCTCATATCGAAGTTTTCTTGGGTTGGAATCCTTTTTTTTCATGATGATGAATAAATGGAAACTGGTTATATAAAAAATTCTCCACTCTAATCATCTCATTGGGATCATCATCAATTTGAAACTTCATTTTCTCCCCATTGGGATACCACACATAGTAGTTTTCTTGAAAACCATATTTGGTTATGTGGTAGTTGACTTCTTCACAGCTCAACCAAGGTCTGCCAACACAAATGGAACATGGTCAGTGTATGTGACCACTATCTGAAGCATTGTGAAATGAAAAATCTAAAAATCTCTCCAAATTGTTTTGAAAATAACTTGAGATCCGATCAGTTTCATACATCCAACTTCTATCCATTCTGTAAAAAATAATTGTTATAAGTCATTTCGTCAAAAGAAATTCAATAAGATTGAAGTTTCATCGAAAATATATTTAAGTAAACGAGAACTGTTCACTTTATATGAAACCATAACTGACACACTACTCTATATGAGAATCATAATATAAAAGACAAAAAAATACTATATTTATAAAAAAATATCTTTGAAGAACTATACATTAGTGCACAAGATCATGTACACTTTTGGAGGAGAATTATTCAAGAGTTGACTAAATTTTAGATCGAAGAAATTTTATATTTTAGTAGATAACTTGAGTGATCACATACATTGCCCAAGGGGGAGGGAGTGTCCAGGGGGTGTGGGGTGTCTAGGGGGGTGGTGGGGTTGTTCAGGGGGGTTGGAGGTGTCCAGGGGGTGGGGGGCTGTCTAGGGGGTTGGGGTGTCCAGGTGGGTGGGCTATCCACGGGGGTGGTTCGGCTGTCCAAGGGGGTGGGAAGGTTTTCCAAGGGGGTGAGCGGGGTGTCCAGGGGGTGGGTGGGGCTGTACAGGGGGTACGGGGTGTCCAGGGGTGGGTGGGCTGCCCATGGGGGTGGTGGGGGCTGTCCAGGGGGTAAAGGGTGTCCAGGGGGTGGGCGGGCTGTCCACGGGGGGTGGGCTGGCTGTCCACGGGGGGTGGTCGGGCTATCCACGAGGGTGGCGGGGCTGTCCAGTGGGGTCGGGGTATCAAGGGGGTGGGGGGGCTTTCTAGGGGTGGGGTGTATGGGGGGGGATGTGGGGTGTTTGGGGGTGGTGGGCAGGTGTCCAAGGGGGGTGGGTGGGTTTTCCAGGAGGGTGGGGTGTTTAAGGGGTACGGGCTATCCAGGGGGTGGGCGGGCTGTCCATGGGGGTGGAGGGTCTGTCCAAGGGGGTCGGGGTGTCTAGGGGGTGGGGTGGATTTCCAAGGGGTGGGGGGTTTTCCAGGGGGTACGAGGTGTCCAGGGGGTGGGCGGGCTGTCCAGGGGGTGGCGGGGGTGGCAGGGCTGTCCAAGGGGTATGGGGTGTCCAGGGGGTGGGCGGGTTGTCCATAGGGATGGGGGATATCCACAGGGGGAGGGTGTGTCTAGGGGGTGGGCGGGTCTGTCCAGGGGGTACGGGGTGGGTGGGCGGGCTGTCAACGGGGGTGGTGGGGTTGTCCAGGGGGTACGGGTGTCCAGGGGGTGGGTGGGTTGTCCATGGGGGTGGGGGCTATCCAGGGGGTATGGTGTGTCCAGGGGGGTGGGCGGGCTATCCATGGGGGTGGCGGGGCTCTCCAGGGGGGTCGGGGGGTCCAGGGGGTGGCGGGGCTTTCCAAGGGTGGGGGCTGTCCAGGGGGTACGAGGTGTCCAGGACATCCCACCCCCACCCCCACCTGGATATCCCACCCCCACCCACTTGGACAACCCACCCCCCTTGAGATCCCTCACCCCCTTGACATCCCACACCCCACACCTCCCACCTCTCTAGACAACCAACACCCCCCCTCCCTACCTGGACCACCCACCCCCCTTGGACAGCCCACCCCCCATTTGATAGCCCACACCCCCCTCCCCCACCTGGATAGCCCACCCACCACCACCCCTGGACAACCCACCCCCTCCCTGGACAGCCCATGTAACGTCCCGGATTCGGGTGCCACTCAACGAGTGCCCCGAACCCGGTTGGTCACATGACCTCAAGTGCATTTCCCCAAACGCCAGATGCTACCGACTAGCAGCGTGGACCCAGGTCTGATAGTGGGAAACTATGCCCTCATTTGTCAAAGTGTAGCACAGTGGAAAAGATGAATGACATACAACAGCGGAAGTAGTAAACAATATACAACTAAAATGGACAACTATAGTAAAAGAGAACCAACAGTCATATATATAAAGATAGAGCATGTCACTAATTCTATGAAAGCATCCAGAACAGGATTCACTACAATACAATAAAATACAATACAACTCAAAGTACAAGGTACATCCAAAGAAAACAAAGAAGAGTAAACAAAACACAGCAGCATCGCAAGCCTAAGCTCGGTCCCATGCTCTCTTACTCCTCTGCTACAATCATGTACCTGTATAAATACTATTTCCCCTTTCGACATCTGCAGCAACGTAATCTGTTTGGGATGAATAAATGAACCAAACAGGGTGTAAGAAATAAATCCTAGTAGGCACCCACCAAAGGCTTGTTCCCAACTGTCAATGAAAATGTGAAATAGTAGTATGCACTAGTAAATGCAATAAACTAAGCATTACTCAAAAGTAACTAACTCTACTAGTTATATTTCCATTTTAATATTCATTTAACCATGCCAAGCCTATTCTTTAACTTGGTAGTTATAACATATAAAAATAACCACGGTGAATATTCATGATAACACTGTCCTCAGACATACTATCCTTACCCTCAGGTAATCAGAATTGAAACCCGCAGGTGATTGCTCACAGGCATAACGAAAATTGCCCGCAGGCATACAAGGTGTCACCCACAGGCACAAAATCTACTACCCACAGGCATGAGAAGAGTTTCCCACAGGCTAAAGAAACATTGCCCTCATGCTATACAAAACACTGCCCATAGGCTAATAAACACTACCCTCGGGGTAAAGGAACTGAGCCGAGCCCAAATCTTAAACAAGCAATTTATATAAACTTTCTCTCAAGAAAATGCAATGCACAATATAATCATGGCATACCCTCAGGTATCCTAGCCAAATGGCTAAACAGAGGAACGCACCCCCGGGGTGGTCCTGGATCCAAGCAGTGATCCCAAACAGCAGTTTAAACTTATCATTAGGTTATCTATACAATTCTAGATATCCTTTTATTAAATGCCTTAGCCATAAGACACCCTAACCATTGGTGCGTAGCACAACGGTACACAATTTCAACTCAACAGTTGGAAATAAGAATCAGACCACCTACCTCGATCGTCTCTGATTGGTATACGTGAATGACGCCTCCTGAAATGCCGATGAAAGACATAGATATAGGATAAACAGTCACTCATTCAAACTCAAATAACTTTCGCTTGGGAAATAATTGGTCATAACATCGCAAGGAGAGGGAAAGGCTTACCCGTACGGTCCCAACGTGATTGATGAAGGCGGAATTAGATTCCCGGTGCACGATTGGGTGATCCTCCAAGGTTCGGCCTTCCTCTTGAGCTCAAAAACAAACTCAGAGCCTCCTCTACTGAATATGAATGCTACTGCCCATTTTAAGTGAAAAAAAAAACAAACTACACAGTGTGTACTCCCAAGTACACGGTGTGTACTTTTCATTTTTTAACTATTCCTATGGAGGATTCTTTCCACCACAGCACTGTTCATCTGTCGACATGAGTACACGGCATGTATTCCTGATTACATAGCATGTACTGTTGCTCCGTTAGTGGCTACCTCCATCACCTTACTGTTCACCTGCCGACTGATTACACGGCATGTAAATATAAAGTACATGGAGTGTAGTTGATTTTTACACCCTTCATCATCGACAAGCCTACACGCCCTGTGTACTCATCCCACATGGACAAAGTACACGGTGTGTGGAAAAGTACATGGTGTGTACCCATAGGATTTGGGATTTTTCCCCATTTTCCTTATTTTCTCAAAAACACTTAAGTATTAAGGAAAAGAAGTAACTCGTACCTCAAGAATAAGAACCGGGTTCTTACAAACTTCCCCCCTTAAAGCAATTTGTCCCTGAATTTCCCTTCCAAGGGTGGTGAAGATAAATCTATGAAAAACTCTATCCACTGAGCATGTATGTCGGTCTCCCGCTCCTAGGTTTCGTCTTGCACTCAGCCATTCTTCCATAACACCCATACGAGAGGAACTAACTGGCCTCGGAGAACCTTCGTGCTCCTATCAAAAACACGAATCGGATGCTCCTCAAAGGATGCATCGACCTGAATCTCAACCTCCTCGGGCTGAAAGATGTGAGACAGATCTAAATGATAATGGCGCAACTGAGATACATGGAATACATAGTGCATGGCCCGGTACCTCTGTGGTAACTGAAACCAATAGAAAATAGGCCCGACTCTCTCTAGAATCTCAAATGTCCCCACATACCTCGGTGAAAGTTTACCCTGTCTCCTGATCTGTCTGTGTCCCAACCTCGGTGAAACATGTAAGAACACCTGATCCCCGACCATGAACTCCAAGGGTTGTCTGTGGCAATCAGCATAAGATTTCTGACGAGACTGTGCGGTATCCATCTGCTTCTGAATCAACTAGACCTGCTCTGAAGTCTCCTGCATGAGACGTGGTCCTAGTAAAGTTGCATCACTTGCCTCCAACCAGCACAAGGGTGATCAGCATGGCCTACCATATAAAGCCTTGTAAGGTGCTATCTCAATAGTTTTCTAAAAACTGTTATTGTAGGAAAACTCGACCAGGGGTATGTGCTTATCCCAAGAGCCCCAAAAGTCTAGAATGCATGAACACAACATGTCCTCTAGCACCTGTATCATGAACTCTGATTGGCCATCAGTCTGAGGGTGGTAAGTTATGCTCAGAAGCACCTGTGTACCCAGTTCCCTCTGAAAAATCTTCCAGAAACAAGATGTAAAACTTGCATACCTATCTGAAACGATAGAATGAGGGACCCCATAAAGACATATGATCTCTCGGATATACAACTTCCCAAGATCATCAACACCGAAGGTATCCTTGATCAGCAAAAATTGAGCTACCTTTGTGAGTCTGTCCACAACAACCCACACAGCATCATTGCCTCAAGGTGACCTCGGAAACCCAGTCACAAAGTCCATCGCGACATCATCCCATTCCACTCCGGAATGGGTAACTACTGTAACAGTCCATCTGGCCTATGATGCTCCGCCTTCACCTGCTGACAGGTGGAAAATCTCGCAATAAAACTAGATACTTCCCATTTCATACCCAGCCACCAATACTGACGTCTCAAATCACGGTACATTTTGGTAACTCCGGGATACATTGCCCAAGATGAAGCGTGAAACTCCCACATCAGTTCCTCGCATATATCCACTGGAACCCACACTCATCCATGGACATGCAGTACCTCATCATCGCTTATCATCCATCCAGGAGGAGGGTCATCACTTGCCACCGACTCCCGTATAACTAGGCCTTCAGAATTCGATAGTTGTCTCGTCCTCACTCTATCCAGGAGGGTAGAATTCATAGCTAAGGATTAAAGATAGTCTTTCCCCTGACTGTCGTGAACCTCCAAATTCATCTCAGAGAACAAGTCCATAAGCTGCCACTCACCACTGGCCTCTTGCACTGACTGAATCTGAGTCTTCCTACTCAGTTCATCAGCAACTGCGTTACCCTTACCAGGTGTATAGGCAAGCTCAAAGTCTAAGGAATGAAGGTATTCAACCCACCTTCATTGTCTCAAGTTCAAGTCACGCTGAGTAAAGATATATTTGAGACTTTTTTATTCTGTAAACACCAAAAAAAATTCTCCCAATAGATAATGTCTCCAATATCATAATGCAAAAACAACTACGGCCAACTCAAGATCATGCAACGGGTAATTCCTCTCATGTGGCCTCAACTGCCAAGACCCGTACACAACTACTCGATCACCTTGTATCAACAATACTCCTAGACCAATACCTGATGTATCACAGTAAACTGTATAGCTCTTCCCTTACTCTGGAAGTATCAAGATTGGTGCTGATGTCAACCTTCCCTTCATCTCCTAAAAGGCTGTCTCACAAGCTTCTAACCAAACAAACTTCACACCCATCTTAGTCAAACCCATCAACGGTGCTGCTAAGTAGTAGAAGTCTTGTATAAAGCACTTGTAGAAACCAGACAGCTTCAAGAAACTCTGTATCTCAAACACGTTCTTAGGCTGATCACAAGAAACTAATGCTCTCACTTTTTCTGGGTCTACTGTAACTCCTTCCTCTGAGATTATATGACCCAGGAAGTGTATCTGGTCCATCAAAAAGTGGCACTTTGAGATCTTACCATATAACCAATGCTCTCTCAATGTACTCAAAATGATATCAAGATGAGTGGAATGGTCGTGTTGAGTGTGAGAGTACACCAAGATATCTTCCAAAAAGACTACAACAAAAGAATTCAGATATGGATGGAACACATGATTCATCAGAGCCATGAAAACTGCTAGCATGTTCGTGAGTCCGAACGGCATAACCAAGTACTCGTATAGACCATATCTGCTCCGAAAAACTTTAAGCAGTATATCTGATGGTCTAACGTGTAACTGATGATATCAGGATCTCAAGTAAATCTTCGAGAACACTCGTGCTCCCCGAAGTTGAAAAAAGATCATAAATCCTTGGTAAGGGATATTGGTTCTTGAATGTCAGCTGGTTCAGCTTCGGATAATCCACATAGAGTCTGAGGGTATTGTCTGCCTTCTTTGAAAAATGGACCGGTTAACCCCAAGGAGAAGTACTGGGTCAGATAAAAACCTTTGAATGTAACTCCTCTAACTGCCTCTTGAGCTCCTGAAACTCAGGTGTGGAAATCCTATATGGAGGAATGGACACTGGTGTCGCTCCTGGCACAAGCTCAATAGAGAAATCCACCTCTCTCTCTATAGGAAGACTTGAAAAGTAGTCCAAGAAGACATCCCTAAAACAGTAAACTACTAGAGGGAAATCCTTCTGGAAAGTCCCCTGATCATCTAGATATAAACTCACAATATGGGATGTGACTCCACCTCACCCACGATGTTCGGGTCTAGGTCGGCTCGCCTGGACATCCCACTCAACCTTGTATAGAAACTCTCCACCCTCTGGTGACGTGAAACTCACCCTGTGGCAGTAGAAATCAACAAAGGCTCGAAAAGGCACCAACCAGTCCATCCTGAGAATGAAATCATAGCTCGTTATCTATAAGGCATAGAGGTCCCGTAGAAAGTTACACCCACCAACCTCTAGGGGGCACTCCTTGAACTGACACACACCAGCCATTCTAGTCCCCAACCGAGTGTCTAGCTTCATAACATCAGAATAAGAAGAAACAAAGAACCCAAGGATCTCCATAACGGGCATAGATATAAAGTTATGTGTAGCACCCGTATCGAAAAGTATTGAAGATAAAACAAAAGATACTAAAATAGTACCTCTGATAGTAGAAGGTCCAGGATCCTGCTCCTGTTGGGTCTGTTGCACTACATATGCCTACCCAGTGCCACAGCCCTACGACACAACCTGGCTACCCTGAGCTGACCTGCCTTACTGCCTCTGAGATCCTGGTGTCTGGCTACCATGGCCACGACCACCATCTCTGCCTACACGCCCTGACGTATTCCAGTTTATCGACTGGTAAGAAGCTGTTGGTCCTACTCCCGCACGCGGAGTCTATACAAAACCCCTCTCACTATCCACTGGTGAAAATGGCATGAAAAAAAGCTGGAGATGACCCATCTTTACACAAGCTTGGCACTCCACTAGGTCATGCAGACACTGAGGTCTCTTGTGACCCTCTCTACCACACTGGCAGCACATGACCTGGCCACCTGAAGTATTCTTCTGGCTAGTACTACCACTGTGAGAGAAGTCCAACTGTATCTTCCTCTTGCTGGTATAAATAGTACCAAAAATTGGTGTCGAACCACCCTGGCCCACACCACTAGCTTCCCGCAGGTTCCGCTTAGTAATCAGTGCCTGGTTCACAATAACATGCACTGTAGGCAACTTGAAAACATTCACCAGTGCTCGAATGTCATAACAAAGACCATACTCAAAGATTTTAGCCCTCAAAATCTCATCACCCACCAGAACAGGTGAAAAATGATGAATCTCGGTGAAGTGAGAAGAATAATCCATCACTGACATGGTGCCCTACTGCAGATTCATGAACTCTCAAGCTTGATCTGCTCTCAGCATCTCTTGGAAGAAGAAGTCATAGAAGGCTGCCTGAAAATCTTCCCATGCCATGTCACAGTGATGCTCAGACTGGGTGGTAACATCACACCACCTCTTGGTGGAATCACGCAGCATAAATTTAGCGAGATTAACCCTCCTCCCAGGAGACATCTTCATATGCTCGAAGATAGTCTGCATAGAACCCAGCCAAGACTCTGCAGCTTGTGGTCTTCCATCCCCTAAAAACATCGGTGGATGCTGCTGCTGGAAGATACGAGTCAGCTCTTCCATAGATGTGGTAGCCGGTGGTGCTCCCTGAAAGGTCTGCATGAACCGCATGAAGCCTTCACATAACTTTGAATCAGCGCCTGTGTCTAGTATAACGGTTGTCACCACATCTGGCTTTACTAGATGTTCCATCGGTAGCCCATGGCCTACCACCTCTGAATTATAATCGTCACCGCTCTCCTGGCGAGAAACCGGTGGTCGTCTTGGTGGCATGACTCTACAAGGTCAAACACACACCTTAGATCAAGATTATCAAAGACTGAAAATGAGGAGGATAATAAAAGCATTAAACATTTACAAAACTTGAATACATGGCGTGTATAAATACTACACAGCATGTTCTAACAATCCATACACATAGGTGTGTACTCTAAATTAATCTGGTCATGTATCACCCCAACTACACGGTGTGTTGTCTTAACACATGATGTGTACTTGAATCCTTCTTCCCTGCCTGAGTCCTTCTACATGGATTAAGCCACACGGCACTCCTAAAACAAAACTACACAGCATGTTCAGAGGTAGACATGGCGTGTTCTCTACAAGATTTCATTGGCCCATGTTGTTTGTGACACGACCTGTGTACCCAGGTCACACTACACAGCGTGTTCCAAAAAGACATGGTGTGTACAAAGAAGCCCTAAATTGACCCGTGTTGCTCACTACATGGCCAGCTACATGACTGACACTGCACAACATGTTCCAGGCAGACACAGCATGTATTAGGAAATATAACAGCGAACCGTGTTGTTCGTGACACGTCCAGGTACCTAGTTAGACTAAACGGTGTGTTCAAGGTAGACATGACGTGTATGTCTTAAGTTTTACTCTATCCGTGTTGTTAGTTACACGGCAGACACCAGGTCAACACTACACGGCATGTACAACTGGTATATGACATGTTTCCTCAATCCATTCCCTACCCCGTGTCCCCATCCACACGACCTATGACACGGGTAGAAACTACACGGTGTGTACTTACGGTACATGGCGTGTACTTAAAAATTTCTCTTTTCTTCCCAAACAGAAGATTAAATGGCGTGTAATCATAATTACACGGTGTGTATTCTAGGTTTTTCTAGACATTAAGCCTCAGAAACTACTCTGAAGCCCAGAAAAATACTAAAAAAACACCTACGTGCCAAATTCTGATCTGTGAGGGCCCATACTCCTCACGAATCAAATCTTGGCATCATATACATGTTATAAACAGAGTAAATAGACAATGATCCACCAAATTCCGGTCAATGAGGGCCCATACTCCTCAAAAACCAAAGTTTGGCATTCATTCTATTATACCTCACATAACCATACCCTATCAAATAGTAGGTATTTATCAAAGCAGCTAGAACAATAGCATGATTTTCTAACACAACAACTATCACAACAACATGCAATTTCTAATGCACCTATATGGCATAGAAAGAATGCATGACATGTGATTTCTAGCATGTGCCTAAATGATGCATGAGATGGAATACCCACATCTCATCAAGTTGTGACTAAATAGAACCCAGGTAGAAAAATATAAACAGCACACAATAAGTGTGTCACCCAATGATGAAAATCAAATCAACTGTCAAAGTTACAAAATCAGAAAAACTGCAACACGAGGTAAATTGGATTTTCCCTATACACAGGTTAGCTACTCCCGGTCATAGCTTATTACTAAGTACCTACTCTGTCCTATCTCGAACTATAGGCTCCAAACAATAAGTCAAAGAAAATAACTCCTCTGATACCACTTTGTAACATCTCGGATCCAGGTGCCACTCAATGGGTACCCCGAACCCGGTTGGTCACGTGACCTCAAGCACATTTCCCAAAATGCCAGAGGCTTCCAACTAGCAGCGAGGGCCCAGTTCTGATAGTGGAGAAACTATGCCCTCATTTGTTAAAGTGTAGTGTAGTGGAAAAGATGAATGACAAACAACAACGGAAGTAGTAAACAATATACAACTGAAATGGAAAACTGTTGTAAAAGAGAACCAACAGTCATATATATAAAGATGCAGCATGTCACTAATTATATGAAAGAAGCCAAAATAGAATACACTGCAATACAATACAATACAACTCAAAGTACATGGTACAAACAAACAAAACAAAGTAGAGTAAATAGAACGCAGCAGCATTGCAATCCTAAGCTCAATCCCATGCTCTCCTACTCCTCTGCTTACAATCATGTACCTATATAGGGACCCTTTCCCCTATCGACACCTACAGCAATGTAATCTGTTTGGGCCGAATACATGACCCAAATAGGGTGTGAGAAATAAATCCCAGTAGGCACCCACCAAAGTCCTGTGCCCAACTGTTAGTGAAAATATGCAACAGCAGTGTGCAATAGTAAATGCAATAAACTAAGCAGTACTCAAAAGTAACTAACTCTACCAGTTATATTGACATTTTAATATTCATTTAACAATACCAAGCCTATGCTTTAACTTGGCTGGTATAACATATGAAAATCACCATGGTGAATATTCATGATAACACTGTCCTCAGACATACTATCCTTACCCTCAGGTAATCAAAATCGAAACCCGCGGGTGATTTCCCATAGGCATAATGAAAATTGACCACATGCATATGAGGTGTCGCCCACAGGCACAGAATCTACTGCCCATAAGCATGAGAAGATTTTCCCACAAGCTAATGAAACATTTCCCTCAGACTATAAAAAACACTTCCCATGGGCTAATAAACACGGCTCTCATTCTAAATAAACTGGGTCGAGCCCAGAGATTAAACAATAAATTTATATAAACTTTATCTCAAGAAAATGCAATTCACAATATAATCATGGCATACCCTCGGGTATCCTGGCCAAATGGCTAAACAGAGGAACGCACCCCTGAGGTGGTCCTAGATCCAAGCATTGATCCCAAACAGCAATTTAAACTTATCATTAGGTTATCTATACAATTCTAGATATCCTTTCAGAAAAGGCCTCATCTATATGATACCCCAACCATGGGAAAATAGCACAACGGTACACAATTTCAACTCAACGGTTGGATCTAAGTATCAGACCACCTACCTTGATCATCTCTGATTGGTATACGTGAACGACGCCTCCCGAAACACCCATGAATGACGTAGATCTGGGATAAACGTTCACTCATTCAAACTCAAATAACTTTCAATTGGGAAAGAATTGGTAATAACAATTCAAGGAGAGGGAAAGGTTTACCCGTACGGTCCCAACATAATCGACAGAGGCGGAATCGGATTCCTGGTGTGTGATCGGGTGATCCGCCAAGGTTCGGTCGTCCTCTCGAGCTACAAAACGAACTCAGAGCCTCCTCTGCTGAATGAGGAGGCTACTGCCTATTTTCAGTGAAAAGAAAAACAAACTACACAGTGTGTACTCTCAATTACACGACGTGTACTTTTCATTTTTTAAATGTTCCTCTGGTGGCTTATTTCCACTGTGGCACTATTCATCTGTTGACATTAGTACATGGCGTGTATTCTTGATTACACGGCGTGTACTGTCGATCCGCTGGAGGCTACCTCCACTACTTTATTGTTCACCTGTCGACTGATTACACGGCATGTAAATACAAATTATACGACGTGTAGTCGATTTTTACACCCTTCATCACTGACAAGCCTACATGCCCTGTGTACTCATCCCACACGGCCAAAGTACACGGCGTGTGGAAAAGTACATGGCGTGTGCCCATAAAATTTGGGATTTTCCCCCATTTTCCTTATTTTCTCAAAAACACTTAAGGAAGAAGGAAAAGAAGAAACATGTACCTCAAGAATAAGAATCGGGTTCTCACAGCCCACACCCCCTCCCTTGAAGCCCCCCTGATAACCCCCCTGAATAGCCCCCCCCCCACCTGGATAGCCCATGCCCCCCCCAGGACAACCCACCCCCTCCCTGGACAGTCCACACCCCCTCCCCTGCAGCCCCCCCCCCCCCGGCCTGGACATCCCCCACCCCCCACCTGGACAACCCACACCCCCCTCCCCTACAGCCCCCCCCCCACCTGGACATCCCCCCCACCTGGACAGCCACCACTCCCCCCCCCCCCACCTGGATATCCCACCCCCTCCCTGGACACCCCACACCCCCTCCCCCACCTAGACACCCCACCCTGGCCCCCTGGATAGCCCACGCCCCTCCTTGGGGCAGCCCATACCCCCCTCCCCCACACCCCTATATCCCCCCTACCCCCCCTGCAGCCCCCTACCCCCCTGGACAACCCACCCCACACCTGGACACCCCCCCACACCTGGACATCCCCCTTACCCCTCTTGTATCCCCCCTTAGGGTATTTTTATTTAAAATCATTTTATTCATTAAAAAATCCAAACTATCATGCATTATCCATTTCACTAAACAAAAAACATAAAGCCCCACTAAACATAATACATAAAATCCCACTAAAAAACATAAAAAAAACATAAAACAAACCCTTTACCCCACTAAATAAAAAAACATAAAACAAACCCCTTACCCTCTGTACTAAACAACCCCCACTAAACATACCATTTACGATGTATGAAGTGTAGAACAAAAAAACATAAAACAAACAAAGGGTTCAATACTCCAATAGCAATAACTCTAATTTAGCCGAAATAAAAACATGAAACATAAAATAAAAAGAGTAAGAACACTAAAACTAAGGTAACACTTACTAATTTGAAGTTCAGAAATAAAAATTTGTTTGATTGAAGAAGAATCTTCGGCTGGAAGGTGTTTCTCGGCCGAGAATACATCGGGAGGAGGCCTGGATTAGGTCTGCAATCGGACCTACTGGGAGTTGAGGTGATGGTTATTTGGGGGAAAACATTCCCAATGGTTTTTAAAAACCATTGGGAAATCTTTCCTTTACCAACGGTTTACCAAAACCGTTGGTATACCTTAGAGAAAATAGTTTTTTTTCAACGGTTTTATAAAACCGTTGGGAAATCTTAGGAATATATACACATTGCCAACGGTTTGTTCAAACCGTTGGAAAATGTTGATTGTTTTACACAATAGAAATGGTTTCCTCAAACTGTTGCTATAGTACCATTGGGAAAACACCAAGTTCCAGTAGTGACCATCAATAGAATGATATTATCGCTCGTGCGTACATACGGATTACCATCTCCACGAACACGATGAAATTCATTCCCCATCATAACCATTCAAGAATAATTTTCATTTTATGATTAAAAAATAATATTTAAGAACTTAATATCATTATGGATATGAATCAAATACATCATATCCATAACAAACATGGCTTACGTAACCAAGTATATAAAGGGAAACAAATCAGTTAACACCCAAAATGATAATACTACTGAAATATTATTAAAAAATTAATGCTAGAAGATCATAAATGATATCATATTTATGTATGTGTATCTTGTATAATTTAATAACAATGATTTAACTATAATATAGGAGGTTAACATACCCTCTACCAAGGAAAAGTACAAGATAAGAATTAATTCTACAATCTCTTCATTATCTGAGGTTGTTTATACGTCATTATCTACTAGGACCTCTTTATCATCTACATCCGTATTTCTTAAAAATGTATTTTAAAACTTTTTTACTATTTACTAGACTATGGGTTAAATTTATTTATACCCTCATTTTACTTTTTATAAAATGGTTTTAAATGAATCTTTCCGTCATTTTTCAAAAAAGGTACTTTATGACCTTTTTGACAAAATTAAGGAAAGAATGTTTTTTTAACTTATACAGCGAGTGATGCTATTTTACACCATTATAACACCTCCAAATTTTCCCTTACAAGATTATAAGAATATTTTCAAAATAAATGATTTCTTTTATAATTATGTTACTTTTAAATGATTTCAAAATATAAAGAGATATTTCTCTCAAATTGTTTTGATTTCATCTATGTCAACATCCTTTTTATGGATTTTACACTTGGTTTTAGTTGATTTATTATGATAAAATCTTCTATATTAAAGGTTTTGTGATATGTTTGAATGTGGATGTGTTATTTTTATACCATTCATGGTTTATGGTTAAAGTATTAACATTTCTTATGATATTTTTAATATAAATTTTTATATTATGTTTCAACCTTTTCATATGAGGAATGCATTGGACTTAGTAAGTGATGGGTGGAGTTCACTATAGCTCCTCGATTCATCATTAGGTCTCATGAGACAAACTAGTGTCTTGGAACAAGGTCTTGACAAAATATTATTGGTATTCTTGGCATGAGGCCTTGACTATGTGGTTATGATGTCTGGCATTATGCATTCCATCATTATGAAGTTGGTTATTGATATTACATGTGATTCTTTGACTAGTAGAATATCCATGTGAATAATTAAATGGTATTATTTGATTTATCTTTTCCATATTATACTGAATTTTATGTTTAAAATTCTTGTGTTTTAGTCTTATACATTGTCTTAAATGTTTATGATTATTTATAAAAGTTTCCACTATATTGTTATCCTTACTGAGCATCTAAGCTCACCCCTTTCTATGTCTTATTTTTTCCAGGATGTGAATAAGTATATTATGACTGACCTGCAGGGATAGTCTAAGGGATATGAATGTGTTAAAAGGAAACAATGTTGTTGTTATTTTTCATTTCATAATGTAATGTAAAACTTATGTATGTATATAGTACTTCCAAGGTTACTAAATTGGTCAGTATTTTAGGATTTGATCCCTTATGATCATTCCAATGTTATATAATAATGCACTGAATCTAGGTAACTAGGGTCTAGCATTATAGTTGGTATCAGAGAAATTTTATTACAAACCTTGGAAGCTAGATTTAGAAAAACTCTTATTAGATAACATTACCCTAAGATAGACTTTAAGGATTAGTATAGAATAACTTCCAAGAATTTTGTTAATGTAGAGATTTTGTGAGTTTTCTAACCAATATATCCATGTCTGGATACGAGCAGGTAGAGGTGGATCTGAAATAGATGTACCTAGGAGTAAAAACTCCAACAAGGAGTTTTGGGCTTGACCCGGGGTATCCTGATACACGACAACAATCCTTGCTGCACTCTTGGTTACGACACTCTCAGGGGATATACTTAGGATAATTCACATTTTCTTTACAAACCATTATGAAGGATTTATGAGTTTATACCTCCTCAAAGAAAACATTTTTATGATTATAAATTATATCCATAAACAATTCAAATTATGTTAAGTGTTTTACAATTTTGGAATTATGTATTGTAATTCATAAACTAATATAGTGTATGACATTGTTTAGAAATGTCACCTAGTGGAAGGAATGGAAATCATATCAATGCACGTAATCCATATAGATATTTTCCTCATACTCAAGATAATTACAGTGGAGCTGGTAATGTAATTGGTGCTGATTATCTTATCACCAAACTAGGACAACTCACTCAGGTTTTGAATAATAACCTTACCCATATGGAGTACCCCGATCCACAACACGGAGGATCAATGTTAGACCACTTCATGAGGAAACAACCACCAAGATTCAATGGGACTGAAAATCCATTTTTATCTGAGCAATGGATAAGTTCCATATAGAAAATATTTCATGCTTTGGGGAGTAGTTAAAGGGAAAAAGTTTTCATGGCAGTTATCACCTCATGGGAGATGCTAATCAATGATTTTCATTAATTCAAAACACAGAGGAAGATGAAGAAGTATCAAATATGGAATGGAGGGAGTTTAAAGAGCTTTTCTTATAAAAATACTTTCCTCTTGACCATCGAGAAGATATGGAAATACTATTTCTAAGTCTGAGGCAAAAAGAGGATGAGAATGTCGCAAAGTATGAGACTAACTTTACAAGGTTATAAAGGAATGCAGAGGATTATATACATAACCCAAGGAGTAAGATTGATCAATTCTTTTATGGGTTAAAACCATTTCTCCATAAAGTATTAGTCTCACAATCTTTCTCATCATATGAAGATATTTTCTCATGTGCTATCAAGACAGAAAATAAATTATCTAAGTCTTACGACTTTAAAGAAAAATAAGAGAAGAAGAGATCTGTTGACCACTCTAGAAATGGAAATAAGGGGAATAAGTGAAAAGTTTAATTTCTATACTGCAGTAAATGTGGGAAGAAACACCCTGGTACTTTCTTAAATGGAATGGGAGTCTGTTACAAGTGTGGTGAAAAAGGACACTAAGCTCGTGATTGTGAGGGAAAGAAAGAGGTTTTCAATGTTAAATGCTAAAATTGTAGAGAAATGGGGAATTATGAAAATGAATATCCTAAGTTCCAAAGAAACTTACCTTAGAAAAGTCCAAGGGAGTAAGGCTAAGATTATTCAATCACTACTGTTGTGGTTGAAGCTCTGAATGACGTGGTGGTAGGTAATTTAATGGTTTCCTCAAGTTTATCCAATGCTTTATTTGATTCTAGATCATCGAATTGTTTCATATCTTCCCAGTTTTCTAAGAAAATTAGATATTTTTAATTTGATTTAACAAGGGAGTTGTCAGTAAAAACTCCTAAGGGAAGTATCATTGCAACAAAGTTTTGTGAATCAGTTCTCATTAGGGCATATAAATGTTCTTTATCTCCTGATCTCATCGTCATACTCATGATTTAATTTGAAATAATCCTCAGTATGGATTGGATTTCATACCATGTTGTGAAAATTTATTGTAAGAATAAGGAGGTTACAATTTTCGATGATGATAAGGAGTACCTTATCTTTAGAGCAGAAACGTCACCACATGATTCTTATCTAGATCCACCCCTAGTAGCTCTACTAAATTCAATTATTGGGGAGGAATAGAATGAAATAAATATGGGTGAGGAAAATAATGTTTGAATAGAGGACATACCTATTGTACAAGAATATGTTGATGTGTTTCCAGAGGATTTACCTGGACATCCTCTAGAAAAAGAAATTGAGTTTTCCATTGATTTAATTCCTGGTTCAAGGCCCATATCGAATACCCCTTATAGAATGGCCACTGTGGAATTAGTGGAACTAAAGAAACAACTAGAGTAATAGAGTAATAAATGATTTATTCTCCCTAGTGTTTCTCCATGGGGATCCCCTGTTCTTTTTGTTAAGAAGAAAGATGGATCTATTAGGTTTTGCATTAACTACAAGGAGATCAATGTTATAACAATAAAGAAAAAGTATCCCCTACCTCGCATTGATGATTTATTCGACCAAATTCATGGAGCTTAATATTTTTCAAAGATTAAACTTTGATATGGATATCATTAGTTGTGTGTGAAGAAGGAATACATTCTGAAAATAGCATGTCGAACCAGGTACAGGCATTAAAAGTTTACAATAATGCCTTTTGGACTGACTAATGCACCCTCTGTTTTCATGGATATAATGAATAAAGCTTTTAATGAATATCTTGATGACTTTTTAGTAGTATTTATTTATGATATATTGGTATACTCAAAAATCTATGAAGATCATGAAAATTACTTACGCTCTATTCTGAAAACCCTTAGAAGAAATGAATTGTATGGTAAGTTTAGCAAGTGTGAATTCTGGATTCAGGAAATTTATTTTCTTGGCCATATTGTCTCTAAGGATGGAATCTCTGTTGATCCTTCTAAGACAAGAGTAATAAAATAATGGCCAGCACCAACAGGTATAATTGAGGTATGCAGTTTTATTGGTTTAGCGGGTTATTATCGGCATTTCGTCTAGAATTTTGCCTGATTGGCTAACCCATTAACCAAGCTCACATGTAAAGGGATTAAATTTCTTTGGAAAAAAGAGTGTGAATAATGTTTTGAAGAATCGAAGAAAATATTATTCAATGCTCCTATCTTGACTCTACCATTGGGGAATTATGGGTTTGTTATTTATAGTGATGCTTCAAAGAAAGGACATGGTTGTGTCCTTATGCAGAATGATAGAGTTATTTCATATGCATCACGACAGCTAAAAATTTATAAAAAAAATTATTCCACACATGATCTTTAGTTAGTAGATATAATCTTTGCTTTGAAGATATGGAGACACTATATCTATGGTGAAAAATGTGAGATATATACCAGTCACAAGAGTTTGAATTATATTTTCTCACAGAAATAACTCAACATGAGGCAAATAAGTTGGCTTGAACTACTCAAAGATTATGATTTCACTATACACTACCACTCAGGGAAGGAAAATAAGGTGGCAGATGCTTTGAGCAAAAATGATCATGGAGTTTTGAACAAGATGAGAGTTGAAAGGGATCATATGTTCATGGATCTAGTAAATATGGATATGGGAATAATCATGGAAGGTGAAACATCAATACTTTTTCAAATGGTTTCTAATCCAACTTTACTAGAAAGGATAAAAAGTTCTCAAACTGATGATAAGGAGTTTCAAAAAAAATTAATGTTGTGAATGATGGGAGATTGATTGACTTCATATATGAAGATGGAATTTTAAAATTTGGGAAGAGACTTTGTGTTCCTGACGTACCCGATCTAAAAAAGTAATTGTTGGATGATGTTCATAGTTCCAATTTCTATATACACCCTGGTAGCACTAAGATTTATAGATATTTGAAGGAACATTTTTGGTGGGACAACATGAAGATGGAGATTGTTTATTATATGTCAAGATTTATGGTTTTTCAACATGTGAAAGTTGGAAGACAATGTCCTAAAGGAGTCTTGAAAACTCTTCCCACACCTAAGTGGAAATGGGATGATATTACGATGGACTTTGTCATGGGGATACCAAATACTCCTAGAAGGAATGATGCAATATGGGTCATTGTTGATCATCTTGCCAAGTATTAACATTTTCTTTCTATAAGAGATGGTTTACCACTTGAAAGTTTAACAAGAATATATATTAATGAAGTTTTAAGACTTCATAGAGTACCCATATCGATTGTTTCTGATCGTGATCCCCATTTTACATCAAGATTCTAGAAAAGTATTCAGAAGGCCCTAGATATTGAACTTCATTTGAGCACTGCCTACCACCCTCAAACTGATGGACAATCATAATGGACTATTCAAACCTTAGAAGACATGTTAAGATCTTTCTCACTTGGCTTTCAAGATATGTGGGATCAATATTTACCTCTGGTAGAATTTTCTTATAACAATAGCTTCCATTCAAGTATTCAGATGGAACCATATGAAGCATTATATAGAAAGAGATGTCGTGCACCAACTTGTTGGGATGATGTTGGTGAAAGAAAACTCATAGGCTCAGAACTTGTTAAGGAAACAATGGAAAAGGTGAAGGTTATCCAAACTCACATCAAAGTAGCTCAAAGTAGAAAAAATAGCTATGCCGATAACTAAAGGAAATATTTGGAATTTCAAGTAGGAGATCATATTTTATTGAAGGTATCTCCATGGAAGGGTGTTATACGATTCGGTAAGAAGGGAAAATTAAGTCCCAGGTACATCATACCATTTTAAATTATAGAAAAAATTGGAGTTATAGCTTACCATTTGGAAATGCTTCCAAGTCTCTCCAAGTTTATGATGTGTTCCACATATCACTGTTAAGAAAATACATGTCTGAACCAATGCATGTACTCACCTAGGAAGAAATAGAACTGGAACCTGATTTGTCTTGTTGTGAATATCCTATAAAGATTATTGATACCAGAGAACAAGTGTTGAGAAACCGGACGAATTGTCTGGTAAAAGTTCTATGGAGAAACCATAAGATAGAAGAGACAACGTGAGAACCCGAGGAACTTATGATGAAGAACCACCCAATTATTTTATGCAGTAATATTCTATAAATTTTAAGGATGAAATTATTTTAAGGAGGGAATAATGTAACACCCCAAGCTTCCACGGTACACTTCTCTTTGAATAATATAATAGCTTGTGTTGTATGCAACTTCGAGTTCTAACACACCACAAACAATCAAACTAGAAATTATGAATAGTAATACCCAATTTTTAAAATTTTTAAAATTTTATTTTTTAAAATGGACTTCATTTTTGGATTCGGAATATTGAAATTATCTTAGGGTGAATTTTTGGTATTTTTCTAAAAAATTTCATTTTTTATGAATAGTGAAAAACATTGCGTTATTGTTTAAAACTGACTTTTTATTTAAATAATTAGTTATTTTATTTTATTTTATTTTATGTCAAAATAGATACATAATACCTATATAATTTCAATATAATTCATTGGATTCATTTTATAATAATATTATATATAAAAAAATTTATTGAACTTTTTATCGTCTTTTACCCACCTTCTAGGCGCATTTACAAATTTGCATAAAACGTAATTTTACCCCTTCTGTGAATTTAATTTTAAAAATCCAAGAGACATGGTTTACATCATTAAGTAAAATTTTGTTCAATAAGATGAAAATAATTTTTGGTGAATAGTAACTTTTGACTTTTATTTACCACGATTAAAAGTAAATAGGGTAATTAAAGTTAAAAATGATATTATAATTACCCTAATGCATGTCCTAATTCTATTGGATAAGTGTATTTCGACCAAAATAAACCTTAGTAATAAAATAGGATCCTTTTGGTTCACATGTATTAGATTAGGACATTTATTATTATTTTATTTAAAGAAGAGTTAAAAGTGTTAAATTTAAAGTTTGATAACTAAACCATTTTTAATATAGGGTTATACATAAGATAAATTTGAATATAAATATTCATTAGAATTATAAAATTATATCTAACATAATGGTATTTTATTTATAATTTTTAGACATTAAATAATTAAATTTATTTATGACACAATGATGATGTAGTAATTACCTTATTAATGAAAGATTAAAATAATTGATATTATAAATATCCAAATAAATGTAAATTGATAATTTTTATGAATTAAAATAATTTTATAGGTTAATATTACATGTTATGGTTGATTAAATAATTTTTTTTCTAAGTGATAAAGTTTTTATGACTTTTAAAAAAACAAAATACCAAATAGTGTCAAAATTGACATAAATGAGTTTTTAAAACAAATACTATATTATTAATTAATATAATATTCATAAAAATATAATGTTCTGCCAAAGTACTTAGATAAGGTTATATATATCAATAATTAACCACTTTTTGTTCTCTTTTCTTTTTATAGTAAGTTTATTAACCATTTATTATAATAATACAAGAGTACATGGTAAAAGTGAAACTATTTAACTAAGAGTTAAATCTAACATATAAGGTTAATATGGTGACCTAAACCTATCTAAAACCTATTTGTTGAGAAGTTTTAGACCCATACCTACCTTATACTATAAATAAATCATTTTGGAGCCATTATAAACCGAATATTATTGTATAAATAAAATAATATTTCAAGATTTTCTTAAAGTGACCCTCACTTCTCTTATAAAAGAGTACTTCCCCTTCTCTCAAAATCACACCTCCAAAGACATTTGTCTTTGCCAAACCCTACTAAAATATCCTCCCAACTACCCTCAATTATACCTATAGGCCTTAATTTTATCATAAATCCAACCTAAGGAGCCATGTTGATCAACTCAAAAGGAAACACCCAAAGAAGTGCTAATAATTTCACCACCTCTTTCAAAGTTCTTTTCTTCTTACACTTCCTCTTTCTTTGTTGTTTCCATACCAAAAATAATAATTACAGTACCTTATACATACTGTGATGTTATTATAAATATGTTACAACCATATTCATTATTCTATCCATCTTATGAATGACAATTCACCATACGTGTGTATGTACGGCTTACCGTCTCCACGTCGTGGTGTAGTTTGTTATTCAAACACTTCATTATTAGGATGGGTATGATAATGAGTATAACTGATGTAAATAATAAATATAACATATTAAGGATTATTTATATATGATATACCATCCAATTACATATGATTTCACTATCAATATAATGATATTATCGCTCATTCATACGTATGGATTATCGTCTCCACAAACACGATGAAATTCATTCCCCATCATAACCATTAAAGAATAATTTTCATTTTATGATTAAAAATAATTTTTAAGAACTAAATATAATTCTAGATATTAATAAAATACATATTATCCATAACAAACATTGCTTATGTAACCAATCATATAAAGGGAAATGAATCAGTTAACACCTGAAACGATGATACTACTGAAATATTATTAACAAAGAAATATTAGAAGATAATATATGATATCATATTTATTTATGTAGTTCTTTTATAATTTAATAACAATTATTTAACTATTATATAGGAGGTTAACGTATCCTTGACCAATAAAAAGTACAAGGTAAGGGTTAATTCTACAATCTCTTCATTATCTGAGGTTGTTTATACGTGAGTATCTAATGGGACCTCTTTATCATCCACATCCATGTTTCTTAAAAATTTATTTCAAAACATTTTTACTATTTACTAGACTATGGGTTAAAGTCATTTATACCCTCATTTGACTTTTTATAAAAAAATTAAAGGAATATTTATATCGTTTTCCAAATAAGGTACTTTACGACCTTTTAGACAAAATTAAGGAAAGAATGTTTTTTTAACTTATACGGTGAGTGCAGCTATTTTCTGCCATTATAAAACCTTTGAAGCTTCCCTTAAAATATTATAAGAATTTTTTCAAAATAAATGATATATTTTATAATTTTGTAACTTTTAAATGATTTCAAAATAGAAAGAGATATTTCTCTCAAATAGTTTTGATTTCATTTATGTCAACATCCTTTGATAAATTTTACACTTGGTTGAAGTTGATTTATTATGATACAATCATTCATATTAAAGGTTTTGTGATATGTTTGACTGTGGATGTGTTATTTCTATATCATTCATGGTTTATGGTTAAAGTATTAAAATTTTGTCTGCTATTTTTAATATGAATTTTTATGTTATGTTTCAACCTTTTAATATGAGGAATGCATTGGACTTAGTAAGTGATGGGTGGAGCCCGCTATAGCTCCTCAATGCATTGGTAGGTCTCATGAGAAAAACTAGTGTCTTGGCATAAGTCCTTGACAAAATCTTATTGGTAGTATTGGCATGAGGCCTTGACTATGTGGTTATGATGTCTGGCATTATGCATTCCATCATTATGAAATTGGCTATTGATATTACATGTGATTATTCAACTAGTAGAATATTCATGTGAATAAGTAAATGGAGTTATTTGATTTATCTTTACCATATTATGCTAAAGTTTATGTTTAAAAGGCTTATGTTTTAGTCTTATACATTTCCTTAAATGTTTATGCTTATTTATAAAATTTTATGCTATATTGTTATCCTTACTAATCACCTGAGCTCACCCCTTTCTATGTTTTATTTTTTCCAGGATGCAAAGAAGTATATTATAACTGAACTATAGGGATAGTATAGGGGATATGAATGTGTTCAAAGGAGAAATTTTTGTTGTTGTTTTTCATTTCATAATGTAATATAAAACTTATGTATGTATCTAGTACTTCCAAGGCTACTAAACTGATCAGTCTTTCAGGATTTGATTCCTTGTGATCATGCCAATTTTATGTAATAATTCACCGACTCTGGGTAACTGGGGTTGGGGCATTACAGTTAGAGTGGAAGTATTATGATCTAAAATGATAATTAGAAGCTACATGCTTAATAAACTTGGATCAAACTCCTTAATTATTAAACTTTGGTTTTATTTTACTTGACTTAGTTTTTTTTGGAATTTGATGTTTATCTATTTTCATCTTTAGGATCTTAAAGTTGATCAACCATAGGGACTTACTTGAAGGTAAGAAGGGGTGTATTTTAGTATATTCAAATAAAAATAAATCTTATATATTAGGAAAGTTTTTATTTCTAATTTTTCTCATTCTTCTTTCTTTAACAAATATATTTTCTACTACTTAATCTCTAAAATTTAATTGTATATTTAATTTTGTTTGTTGTATAATCATCGCTCAACATGCTACCATACATGATATTATTTTCAAATTTATTAAAATTTGAATTTAAAGAAAGAATGTGCCTGTAGGAATTTGTTTTTTTTACTTCACTATAATTTTTGGAACTATTTTTATTGAACTTTTATGTGACCCTTTAGTACATGATTTTGCGACTGTTGAATTTTTGAATCTATTTTAAACCATAAACTATATTTACTCATTTCTCTCACCTTGAATTTATAATTGGGGATAATTCTAAGTTTTAATTGTGGATGAGGGGTCTTTTAGGTGCTAAAATATTTTTAAATGTTAACCCATCAATAACCCCTTAAATTTTTTGAAAATTTATATTTTTCAAGGGTCTCTAAGGAATTTTTCAGTGGTTTAAAGTTCTTCTTACAATTTTAAGATTGTTTGTACTAATTTGAGGTTATTTACTTTAATACTTCATGTTTTTGATTGAGTAAATCATTTTTCATTCCCTCTTGGATTTATTTGTTTTTATCAACATTGGGATAATTTTATACAATTACAATTATGTTTAAAACTTTTTAACTTCAATTGAAACTTATAAGATATGAATTTTAATTAGTTATTATATAAAAATCATAATACAAGTTGAACTTCTATTATTTATTATTTATTCTTTTAATATTTCAACTAATGGATGAGTTAATTATCTTATCTTAAAATTTATTTTATTCTCAGTTATCCAGTACTGTTTCTAATTATGATAAGCTGCTAAATTATGTGTGTTTTTTCACCTATTGGTAAAGAGAAATTTGGAAGTACTATTCTAATGCTTATTTATGTTGGTTTAATTAAAGTAAAAAAATCAAACTTAATCAGCTTTTTAAAAAAACAACTCTTGCACTAACAAAAATTTTTTAGAGGGTGATCACTTTTTTATACACAAGAGAATCCATAGGGGGAAAAAATTTCTAAAATTGAATCTTAGTGGCACTTTAATTTTTTAGTTTTGAGATTAATTTACTTCCACTTGGTTTTCTTAGGTGATTTCTTGAGGATAAGAAAATTCATGGTGTGGGGGAATTTGATGTGGTATTTAATTATTATATATTACCACATAATTTATTGTATTTAATTGTGTTTTTATTATAAAAATAATGACTTTATTGAATAATTTATAAGTGTTTTTAATTTGTTGTCTAATTATTGAAACTCTTAATATCTTGTTAAAATATGTGTTTAATTGTTTAATTTTAATTTTCCTGTAAGTTTTTTTTAGTTTAATGAGTAATTATTTCAAACCATCATTCTTATTATTATTTTTATGTATAAATTATGAACCACCATTCTTTTCATTTTTTAATTATTTTATGTTTTTCAAAAAAAATGAATTTTTTAACTTAATTTTTGGGTTTAATAAATTTATTCCTTAATTACTTAGTTTTTTTAATTAATCTATCATTGTTTTTATTTTGATTTAATATGATTTAATTTAATTTTTTATATTTTTAATTTTTATTTTGTTTATATTTATTTTTCAGGTGCGGTCGACTAAGTGGTTGTATGAAGTAATGACATGGTGTCACCACAGTCACTTAAGTGACCATGCCTGTTGAAGATACCAACCTACCACAAGATATTAAGTTTAATTGATTGAACCTGTAAATGAATTTATTTCACCTTTCAAGCTATTGTGTGTTATGAAATGCTATAAAATGACCGCACATTGGTTTTCAAGTGACTGCAAGATAATATTATGGTAAGTTTACTTACTGCATGAAGTGGTGGTCCAAGTACTTTTGGTCACTTAATTGACCACACTAAAAAAATTTCAAGTGATCATATTTGAGGATTAGAACCGACCTCAAGCCTAAAACACAACCTACCATGCCAACCCACTATGCATTTAGAATCTCAAGTGACCATGAGTGTAGATAAACTGACCATAGGAGAAATAAGATACCATGGTGGTTGTACCAACCATGGTTGAGTTTCATAAGGCTGACCAAGAAAATATTTTAAAAATAACTCTAAAACCTTAAATCTTGACAAGATTAAGCTAAAACCATATGAAGAAGATGAAAGGTTCTTCCAAGGAAGAAAAGAAACTAATACGTATGGAAAATCCCAAACTTTTCATGACATCTAAAACCCGAGCTCGATGTTGAAGTTATTAGAGTTCAATCGAGACACTTGAAGCTTGGAATAGGGTTGCAATCATAGTCATAAGAAGATGCAGTTCCATGTAAATGTTTCAGTCATGTCATCGATCAAAATAAATCTAGGTGTTGTTTGACTCGAATCATAGTAGGGAAGATAGGTTCGACCGAGTTTTATGAGATTTGAATTAATGAAGTTGAATCCAAGTCTGATGTGTATTTTGATCTTTACTAGGGAGGATGACTTAGGCATAGAGTACTGATTCTATTGACACGACAGAAATATTCATTTGTTCTAGCCACTCTACTAAAGAAGAAAATGTAGTTTTCATTTATACGAAGCAAATACAGGTGGTGTTGAACTTAAATATGTCATCATTGGGATGACTGAATCGAGACCAGTGAGATGATTTGTTGATTATTGCGTTGAAGTCGAGGTTATTTCTCACTATTTGTTCCCTATATACAGGTGTTCAATGAATTATGGAGGGGGCCTTGATCAACCCAATATCACCAATATTAAGTATGGTAACTCTTTCACACCTCAAGTTCAATAAAATGATCCAAAGTAATTTCATACATTTGAAGTCATTTGAAGATGGATTGTCGAGGTAGATTCAACTTCGAGCATCATTTGAATTTTTTTATTAAAGGAAGACCTAAGGCTTTCCTAGGGAGATTAAGAGATATAAAAACCTAATATTGGATAGGGGTGATGTTTCATGAAGGTCATTTTCATAAGGGTATATAGAATTGTAATTAATTCATGTGTGTGTTCTTGGATTCAGAAATTATAATCCATCAAGAGGATCCTGAGTCAATTAAAGAAGTATTTAGGGGATTGATCATTAGTTATGATAATTTATTAGAATTTTTTGTTGTGGATGATGAGGAGTGAAATTATTTAGGAAAACAACCAGATACCTACTCAGTTGGAGATTATTTGGATACATGTGTAGCTTTAATAGGTCATTAAAAGGGGTAAAGTACTATCGTGTGTCTGTTACAAGAAACACAGTAGATATACCAACTAGAGGTTTCCACATGGGAAATCGGGTTGTGATTTGGTGATTTCTAGTGATTTTATTTCAGTGTATATTTTCTAGGGATGTATGGGAGAATGAATATATAGTCATAAAGTCACAATATATTTGGAAGAATGATTCCAAATAATTTTCTAGAAAAGCTCGAGTTGGAGATTCCCACTGCTACTTTGATGAAGATGAAGTGTGGAGATTCCACTTGTACATGGATGATGTTTTGATAACTTTATTTTTTTGATAAAACTAGTGAATTCTCATGGTGAATTATTTCTAAGTTTTATTTCTTTAACTTTACTATAATTTTCTCCAAATGAATAAACATTAAATTTAGATTGAGTTTTGATATTAGTTTAGTTTGTCTTCCATTTAATAATTGTACTTTCATTATGTGACCAATATAACTCTAATTAAAGTGTGTTGATTATAGAATGAGGTTTATTGATTTAGGTGATTATTCTCTCTATTTAAAATTTTCAATCCTCAATTTGGGATTGTGAGTACAGTGAGTGGTTATATTTTTCATTACCCTCAGTGATTGTTGAGTAAATTTATCAACTATTACTAAAAGGAAATCAGTGGTTGAGATATTAGTTGTTGATTTCACCCCTTTGAACCAGATGAGTTGAATGTTTTATGATCATGAATAGTTTTTTGATAAAATTATTAGTTCGAAAAACTTTTTAAATGATAAAGAGAGGATGATCCATGAGAATTGAAAAAATAGGTCACTGATTTCATTTTGTTAACTCCATTGTTCTATTTCTGCTCTCATATGGATGTTTCTATTCTTATTTTCAATTATTTTCTTGATTATTTAGAAAATAGAGTAGTTTCATTTTAGTAAATAACTTCCCCTGATAAAACTTTGAAAATAAGAAAAAGTGACAGAGAAACTCCATAATGACAACCTCATAAGAGACAACCATAGATACTTTTATACTAAAATATTTAGGATAAAATTTTAAAATATGTTTAAAATGATAGAAAAATCAATACTTCACATTCATATTGAATTATCCTATTTTAGATAAACCTAATAAAAAAATTTGTTTCCCTATATTATTTTCTTTATTGCTTTGTATTAGTTTTGTGGGATATAATGTTCATAATAACAATGAAACAAGATTGTTGAGGAGGGTCTATTGAAGAAATGGATATACCCTTATCCACCCCTCTTAGGATATTTACCTTGCTTAGGATCAACATAAACTAACTTATTTTTATTATTAAATAACAATAATAACATAATAATTATTATTAATGTGAAATAGACAATTTATTAATATATATATATACGTGTGTGTAGATACACACACATATATTTATTAATGTTTATTATTTTCTATTATCATTAATAATTAATTAAAATGTGTTAAGGTTTTTAACTAGACCCATGCATGGGCCGAGCTGGTCGAGTTTAGGCCATAAAGAAAAGCTGACCCATTTATTAATTAGGTTTGACCAGTTCGATCAAAGAATGAATCCAACCCCTTTATTGACCAGACCATGAAAAAGGTTCGACTAAAGATCCATTTAAATTTTTTTGAATCATTTATTAATTGATATTTAACATATTATTAAATTAAATTATATATATATAATAAAAAATTTGAAATAATAAATGAATAATATTATATTTTTTAAAACATCATTATAACATAGCATAATCAGACTGGGTAGGTCATGTTTTCGGCCACCTACTAAAGTCTAACCTAAACCCTATTATTAATCGGCTTTAACAATAGTCTTATTTAATATTTGAGCTAAAAAATTAGGTATAATGTGACATTTTTATTGGTATGGTATTATCGGGTTATGCAAGTCCCTTGATCCAGTACAAGTATAGTTTTAATGCATATGTCTCGTATCCGAGTGTTAACTCATACCCGAAAATACTTTTGATTAGAAACTATTAAAAAAATTAAAAACCATTAAAAAAATAGATAATGACATTTGAGGACCAAAACTAAAGATTAATTCTAGTTAAGAACTATTGAAGTTATAAAATCATCTAAAAAAATAACTACATCAGTCCTTAACTATAATAAATTTCTAGTTTTAATCCTTACCCATTATTCTCCCAAAAAAAGTAGGTTAAACTATAGTGGAATTTATTTCAATTATTTTTATATCAACTAAATTAATTTATTATTGTTATTTTTAAAAGAAAGGTCGTTTCTCTATGACCCCATGGCGACATTACAACAAAAAACTGATATAATGACACTTATAGGCCAATAAAGAGACATAGTTAAGGATAAGGACCAAGAATTGAGAAAATTCAAATTGGGGCCTTATTTTATTACACTAGTTATCGAAATAACTTTTATACCATAAAAAACATCTCCCCTTCTCAGAACTAATTCCCTTTGGTGCATGTTTCCCTATCCTGCACTCATCCCACCACTATGACATCTTCCACATTCATCCAGTTTTCGCATCCTCTCTCATGCTCTTCCAGTCACCACCTTCTCTCCCATACTCTTCTCATCACTACCTCCTCTCTCATAATCATCTCATTGCCACCTCGTTAGTGTGTTACTCTAGTCATCCTTCAACATTCTCCTCCAGTCATGTGCTCATCCCACTGTCATCTATTGTGATCATCCTTCTAGTGTCGCAGTGGGCTTACTACTAGAAGTTCCCTCCCCCTTCCATCAGCCCCTCTCTCATCAACAACCTATCTCGCTTTCCATTATCTCAACACCTAGTGTATCTAAAACCAAGTTTTCTATAAATTATATGTTGCCTATATTTTTTTTTGATTTATTTTGTTAATTGATATAAATATGAACTGAGAATGATTTTTAATGTATTATATTCATTAATGTTGTAGGTTGATTGATACAAGATGATGTCAAATTATTTTCAAAAAAAATGTTTTGTTATTTTCATTTTGATAGAGTACTTTTTAGTGATTCACAAGGATAAATATATTATAAAGGTATAATATCAATAGGTATATTGATAATAGAAGAAATTTCATTTGATAAAATATCAATATTGGCATCATCGATTCTAAAGTGTGATGTGTCATCATTAGATTTAAAATAGACATTAAAGTTTGATAGTGGTATTTTTTTAGACCTTATAGATGGTGGGGGAGTTGAGAAATTGTTCACATTGAATGAAATTTTTGCTCATGTCAACATTATTTTGAGGTTATATGAATGCTTGTAGTTGATAGTGGATAAAGATGAAAGTTAATGACATGTCAAAAATTGTTTATATTAATATTTTGTTTACATGTTATATATTTATATTTTATATTTAAATTGTATGCTTGAATTAGTTGGTGGGAATTAAGAACAAATTTTATCATCTGATGGTGATTTTCAAATTCTACCTTATGCAATTAGTAGTGTTCTATGTTCGATGATAGAGTTACATGCTTTAAATTGGAATGAATTATTGGTGGACGTTGGCCAGATTTTTCATTAATCCAAATCATTGAGGGAGATGATCTTCACATATAGAATTGCATAAAGGTTTGACTATGAATATTTAAGGAATAGTCTTAAAAAGATTATTTTGAAATGTAAAGTTGAGAGTTTCATGAGTAATCTAACAATATATGGATTGTGGAAGTCCACTCCATTTCTTTATGTGAAAACTTTTCAAATTTCTCATATGCACTAAACTCAAGATAGACTAACAATTTGTCGCAAATTAAGGGAATAATTAATTTCATCTATCACTTATGATGAGGTGAAGTCAAATGTGGAAAAATATACCAATTAAATTAAAGATAACTTGCACAAATACTATGGTATATCACTTATATACCATCAAGTGTTAAGATCCAAGGAAAAAAGTAGTTTGTGGAATAAATGGGGTTCTAGGGCAGTCATATATGTTAATAACTTGGATATAAAATAGACTAATTGAAGTTGATCTAGAAACAATAGTGAAGTGGGTATCTTCATAAAATGGTAGATTTGAAATATTATTCATTTCATATGGGTGTTGTATAAATGGTTTCTTATTAGGTGCTTGACATGTGTTGTTTGTGGATGGGTGTCACTTTAGTGGTCCTTATAAAGGTACCTTATTTGTAGCATCAACATATGATGCATATGGAAACCTATTACAATTGGAATATTTAATTTTTAGGGGTGAAACATATGATGATTAGACATGGTTTTTAAACAACATAAAATAAATTACAGATTCTATTCAACTGGTTATTGTATCTGATCAACACAATGCAATTACAGGTCTTGTTAGAACAATTTTTTGTGGGGATAGACATGCATATTTTTATTTTCATGTGAAAGAAAATTTTAGTTCTAAAATTAAAAATTATATATGGTAATGGGAAGAGAAACTAAATAAAGGGCATTGAAATTATTGCATGTCATTTCTTATTCTTAGTTGGACTGTGATTTCAATGTTTCTATGAAGAATTTAAGAAGATTTTGTCCAAAATTGTCAAGATGGGTTTAAAATGATGGTGATGTTGATGGGTAGGAAATTTCATGATTTCAACACCATCAATGCGATCATATTAAAACCAATTTAGACAAATAATTCAATTCATGGATTATGAATGAGAGGAGACACAATATTTGTGTGTTGATTAATGAAAATCATGAGAAATTGGGTAATAAATTTTTTACCAGCAATGAAGACATGAAAAGGTGGAGAAATGGAGTTGATCCCAATGTTGAGGAAAAATTAAATGTGAATGTGTTAAGGGATGAAACTTTTATAGTATATTAATATGGATATAATGTTGTCTTAGTTTGAACTGGTAATGTGGATATCAATGTACAATTGGGTGGTTGGGAATGCACTTGTCAAGCATGTAAAATGAGTGGGATCCCTTATACTCATGCATGTGCAACAATAAGAAAAGTACATGGTAACCTAAACAGATATTTAGAATATTGTTATATGTTCAACAGCCAAAAAAAATTATCTTGGAGTTATACATCTATTTGAGACCAATTATATGCCACATTTAAGTGCATTAACATATAATTATTATATGGATCAAATTTTTTGCAACCACTAAAGAGTTCTCATCCACCTGGTAGACCATCTTATAATTGTATTGAGTCTCAATTTTAAAATAAGAAGTTATGTCACTGTTCTTATTGTAAGGAATTTGGTTGCACGTGAAAAAGGTTCAGAAATACCAATCTAAGTTTATGTGGAAACTTTGAGAGGGTATTGGTTTTGTGTATGTTTCTTAATATGTTTCTAAAAAGGGAATGTTAGAATGGAGAATTTTCTAAATATAAAAATAAATGAAATATGTTTTTTGTGGAGTTATTCTATTTAAATCCTATGAATTTTGGTTTTGTATGGTTTTTTATTACTCATAATGATGTTGAGATATGAATAATAAATAGTGTTTATACTTTAATTTATGTAATTAGGAAGATGTATGGCATTCTGACATTTAAACCATTTCAACATGTTTACATGACATAATTTACAGATTTTAATACTAACCTTCCAGGTTTTAACACTAAGCCTCCATATTTTAATACTCCTGCTCCAGGTTTTTTTTTGTTTTGGTTTTTGTGAAAATTCAACTAACACTCCATAAATTTTACATAACATACTTTTTATATTGTAACACCTATGTTACAATTTAATTTGTTTACATATACCAATGAAATGGATAAAAAATTGCATCCATTGAGGATTTTTCTTCATCATTGTAAAGAAGTTGGTCACACACAAAAAAGGTGAATAAATCTCAATCCAAGTTTGTGTATGTTGCCTAATATGTTTCCAAGGAAGGTCATGTTCAAGCGAACAATGATGTAAATCTATAAACAAATGAAATATGTTTTTTATGGATTTTTTTTTTAAATCCTAATAATTTTGTGTTTTTTGTGATTTTGTGTTACTTACAATGATGTTAAGGTATGAATAATCATTTTTTTCATAAATTAATTGATGCATTCAATAATATGTATGGAATTATGAAATTTAAACCATGTCAACATGTTTACACAACATAATTTATAAACATTAACACTGATCTTCCAAGTTTTAACACCAAACCTCCAGATTTTAACACTCGTAGTCCAATTTTTTTTTTATGAAAATTCAACTAACACTACATGAATTTTAAATAACATACTTTAAGTTACAATTGAATACCCTGACATATACCAATGAAATAGATGAAACTTTTCTACAGTCATCGAAGATTTATCTTCATCATTGTAAAGAAGTTGGTCATAAGGGAAAAGGGTGCATAAATCCCAATCCAAGTTAATGTATATTTCCTAATATGATTCTAAATAAGTGCATGTTAGAGTGGACAATGATGTAGATCTAAAAACAAATAAAATATGTTTCTTGTGGAGTTCTTCTGTTTAAATCCTATGAATTCTGATTTTTTGTGGTTTTGTGTTACTTACAATGATGTTGTGATATGAATAATCATCAGTGTTTATAAATTAATTGATTTAGTCAAAAATATGTATGAAATTATGAAATTTAAGACATATCAACATGTTTACATGACACAATTTATAGATTTTAACACTGACCTTCCAGGATTTAACACTTATCCTCCAGATTTTAAAACTCCTTCTCTAGATTTTTCTGTTTTGTTTTTTGTGAAAAATCAACTAAAACTACATGAATTTTACATAAAATAATTTTTAGATTATAACACTTATGTTACAATTTAATCTGTTGGCATATATCAATGAAATGGATGAAACTATTGTGTAGACACTAAATATTTTTCTTCATCATTATAAAGAAGTTGGTCACACACGAAAAAGGTATATAAATCCCAATCCAAGTTTGTGTATACTACCTAATATATTTCTAAATAATGGAATTTTAGAGTGGAAAATGATGTAAATATAAAAAAATGAAATATGATTCTTATGTATTTCTGCTGTTTAAATCCTATGAATTATGGGTTTTTTTGTTTTGTGCTACTTATAATGATGTTGAGGTATGAATAATCACCAGTGATTATAAATTAATTGATGAATTTAGGAATATATATGAAATTATAAAATTTAAACCATTTAAACATGTTTACATGACATAATTTATAGATTTTAACACTGACCTTCTAGGTTTTAACAGTGAGACTCCATATTTTAACACTCCTGCTCTAGGTTTTTTTGTTTTGGTTTTTGTAAAAATTAAACCAACACTCCGTGAATTTTATATAACATAATCTTCATCATTATAAAGAATTTGGTCACACTTATGCTCTAGATTCGGTTTTCCATTGATTAAAAAAACAAATACAAAGTGAAAATAGGATTGATCATTCTATTGATTCAACAAATACACAGCCATAATAGAACTAAACACCCACCAAATTCAACCAAACCCCATCAAATCACTATCAATTTCAAAAATAGTCATCTCCCCAACAAATTCTATGTTTAACAAGACAATTCCTCCAAAAATTTGGTCCTCCTTTTTCATCCATGGTTCACCAACCACTATAATAATTCAACCCTTTTCATTTAAAGCTAAATATACAAACATATCATGAAAAAAAGTATATATATTAGAGAGACAAAATATATATATAAATAGGTGTAAAATAAATACATCAGTATAGTTTTTCATCTCTATCATGTTGTCCCATTCTTCCAAGAATCTAATCAAGTGAATTCCACAATCATTACTAAAAAAAGAAAACCCTTTAGATAAAAAAAGTGAATTTGGAAAATAAAGTAATGGGTAATTTAGTCTACCAATTACATTGTAGCTCAATAGATTCATACACAACTTCAAATTCAGATGGACAAGAAAAGACTCATCATGAAATATGTTGCAACATGGTAATAAGTAATTCACCCTATATGGATGTCAAAATATATAATAAATTACTAATTTCTAAATTAGTAACTATGTTTGTTAACTAAAAAACAAATGATGAGGAAGTCCATTTTAAGTACTAGAAAAGCATAAAGGTTTTTCTTTTGTTTATCACTAGAATCAGTACCAAGTGAGTCTATAATATGAAATTTCTTTGTCTCTAATTTGGATCAATAGAAAAATGAGTTAAAATTCATCAAAGTGGGGGAAAACAAGTCAACACTCTACTATGTTGTATCCACTAATATTAGGCATGACATAGATCAAAACATCGGTGACTTTACACTCTTCCTTACATGAGATAATCTTATCATAAAAGAAAATATTATCACAATATATAAAACATAATACATAAGTTTTTTGTACATAAATATATTCCTAAAATTAGTACCATGAATAATGGATCAAATATGTGTCTGGTTACTATTTCATAAGATTTCTGATCATTCAAAAGAGTTCTTTCAATCATGGTCACAATTTGTGATTTCAACATATTCATTCATATGTTATTGATTATTTGTCATAAAATAATTAATTATAAAGGATTCATATACTAACCTTGTTTTTGACCCATTCCATAGGGGCCAAACAACGACACTCATGTTCGGTCGGATAGTAATTATAAATGTCAACAAAAACTCTACATTCAAACCATAAGCCATAAGTATATGAAATACATTTCAATATAGTTCCATTATTCAAAATATGAAAATTATTACATCCTACCAATATTTTCTTCCATGATGCCTTCCCAAGGTGCACAAGTCATAAACCCTCTTCTTAAAGTTGACTCGACCTTTGAGAGGCTGTTGAATGTAGGGTGACCATTTTTTTCGGTCTTCTTTCATTGTGATCTCCTCAGATCCATGCCTATATATGGGTCTCCCAATCTTGGTTCAAAGTAAACTTTATCCACTTCCTCTTCCACTTCCTCATTGACTTGAACTGCTCCTCCCAATTCTTCATCACTTTCCTCACCTACCTCTAACACCTTTTCCTCTTATTCATTTTATCACAACCCATCCTGGTGGGTCCCGTGTCGTGACTCCCCAAGCCCGCCTCCAATAGGCAAGGGGCTGGTGACTAGCACTGAGTAGGCATATTACTAATATGGGAGGCATTGCCTAAGCACCTGTACACATGCACACATCTCCAAGCCCACAAATGCTGGAATGTAAAAAAAATGCCAAGGAACAGAATACATGCATACAACTAAACTCAACCACCAGATTACAATGGAAGGTAAAGTGTTGAAAGTAAACTGGGCCAAAATACAAGCCCACCAAAACAAGAGTCTGAAAACTGCAAAGTCCAACCTGTAAACACAAAGTGGTACTGGGACTGCTGCTTTTAGACGTAGAAACACCTCAGCCAGTAAGGAACTCAGAAAGCTCGATCCTGTCCTATTTTACCCTGGACTCTGTCAAAAGGTTTCTCATCTGCACAAGGCATGACACGTGCGGGCGAAGCCCATGCAGGGGTGAGTATAACAATACTCATTAGAGGACCCCGAAAAACCACAAAGAAAAACACAAAGTAAAGGTACAGTCATCTCTACACATTATATGTCTACAGAACATATAGAAATTGAAACACAATCCAGATATACTTAAAACCCAGAATCGTGGTCTAGAGGCAAGTCACACAATCAGATACCCGCACTGGGGATTTTGTCTGAATATTTCCACGAACCACTCGTTCCGGAAGAACACACTCCATGAGTCTAGTAGCTCGGATGACGTCCGTCCAAGAAGTACCATTCATTAGGAAACTTCATGAGAGGTGTTTACACTCATTACAGGAGACACACTCCTGAGTGGGAAGATCACGATGCATAGATACACTCATTATGGGAGATACACTTCTGAGTGGGAAAGATCATGATACACGGATGAGGATCACTATCAGGGCTATGGCAGATACCACGACTCATCTGGATTCACCAGCTAGGTAGAGGATCAATGCCCAGTAGATTTAGTCATGTTGATGCCTGACTCTACCTAGGGTCAGGACTGGATATAGGATCTCGCTTCAGGCCTCTCGGAGGTATGCCTGACTCTATAATAGAAATTCCTTCTAAAGGGATCATACTCTTATAAAAGGAAACAATGCCTGACCTTCAGGGTAACAAGAAGAAGGGGCACAAACCCAAATGAAACATGTCCAAGATACGGTGGACAAGATGACCAAGTCATTTTCCAAAAAGTACACAGCATGTAGGAAAGTCACACACCGTGTCTTCTGACCCTGGGTACTACTCATTTTCAACGGCCCATGTTTTAAGGTCGGTAGTATAGAAAAATTCAGTACATGTCGTGTGGTATAAATTACACTTTGTGTCCGAGGAACTGGGGTCGGCTCCGTGTACGCTGGTCATGTGCCCGTACACGGCCTCAACCCATGTACGCCAACCTGTGTCATCGGTACACAGGGTGACCCGCACTACTGGCCTCACATGTTTGTGTGGTGTAGTACATGGCCTTGTACTACACCTCGTGTCAGTGTATCCCTAGGATAAATGTCGAGTCCTGTGTATCCACCTATGCCATGTTGCATAGAGATTACACACCGTGTTCTGAAGCCGTGTAGTCCATCCCGTGTCTGTGTACTTTCCAAAGTACACATCGGGATTTGGAGAAGGTCCAACATGCCGTGTGATACCCATATGATGCCTGAAACCCTAGACGTTGTTGAGCCGGTCCACACGGCGTGTTCTTCGAGATACACACCGTGTATTCTGGAAATTTATAGAATCATGGACTTCCGTTGTCATGCCTTCTGTGCTGCCCCATTCATTGATCTAACCATCAGATCTTCACAAAACTATAGAATCTTGGTCACCCTGACATCCAGAAGTCATTCCCGTTGTTTTCGGGCCCCCAATCAGCCCCTAAAACGCATTTGATTCACCCGCACGAAGAACGGTCAAAGAACGATAATTCCCAAACCGTGTCGATTTGTCTGTCGTCATCATCGTCGCACCTCTTCTAGGTCGTTGCAATGTCGAATCTCGAATTTGGGATTGTTGCATTGCAAAACGAATGTGCAAAAACCCATTGTTCTTCGCCCCATGAAGAATGCGAAGAACGCGTGAAATAAGAAAGGGGGAGGAAATCCAAGAAAAAAAATGAGGAATAAACCTCCGCCGTCATTCGTCACGGCATTGATCCGCTCCCGTTATTAGGATCTAACGGAGTAGAAATCAACAAAAACAACTCAACATGGATACAAGTCCCTGAAATCAACCTAATAAAACCCTCCCTCAAGAACGCATGAATCCGTGGATCAACTTGTTCGTGGTTGATACACGTTAGTTGTTTAAATCAAAAATGGGGAAAAATAAATAACAAACCCCAACCTCAAAAAGGGATCGATCATTGATGAAGAGGTTGCTACCATCATCATAGAGATCCTTCAAAACTCATTGGTGCAGTGATTCACGACCTTGATTCATCGTTGTTTGTCATGGATATTTTTTCTCCAAGGCTCCACAGATTCTCCAGAGATTCCTCTCAAAAATTCATCAATGAACACCATTCGATTAACCCATTAAAAATGGTAACGTGATTCAGCGTTCTATTATGATGCATCATTAATGAGTCAAGTTTTTGTTTCAGAGTTATTATGACATGACATTAATTATTGAAATAGCTGCCTCGTCATTGCACTGTAGTGAATGTTTCCAAAGAAAAATAAAATAATCTTTGTAAATTTATTTTATTTTATTTTACTAAAAAAGTCTGAAAATTAACTTTTTCCCTCGACCCACGCTAGTCGAGGTTAGACCCATTCTTAGGTAAATTCGTCGTCCCAAACGCAACGGTCTCCTCATATTTTTAATCTGGGTATCTGTTCGGAAACTGCCACAACCGCACACATGTGCCGACTCACTTATAAAGTTCAAACCACCATTTTGGGATCACCGGGCCTCGGAATAATGAGTCGTCTCTGCGTCTGGTCTCACAATAATTCCATATAATATTAAAAATAATACACAGAAAAATCCAAGACATTAAATTCTCCCCACCTTGGGGTTTTGCGTCCTCGAAAATCCAAAACAAATACTACTCAAAAAGATGTGGGTACTGGGAATGGATCTAAGCCTCCCGTTCCCAAATTATCTCCTGAAGATTCCCATGTTTCCATTGAACACGCACCAAGGGAATTGATCACCCATGAAGGATCCTCTCCTGCCGATCCTCTATCTCTATCGTGTACTCAGAAAAGGTCACTCCATCCTCGATGTCCAGCTCTCCCTAGTCGATGACGTGTGATGAGTCATGCACGAACCTCCTCAGCTGCGACACGTGGAATACATCATGTACCTGGTGCAACTGTGGTGGTAAATCTAGTCAGTACGCCACTTCGTCGGCTCTGCACAGTATCAGAAAAGGTCTGATGAACCTCGGAGATAGCTTGCTGCCCTGGCCAAATCTCTGTAACCCTAGTTGAGGTGAGACCCAAAGAAAGATGTGGTCTCCCTCCTCAAAATCCAAGGGTCTCCATCATCTGTAAGTATAAGACTTATGCCGGCTCTGTGCAGTCTTTATCCAATCCCAGATGATCTGCACCTTCTCGGTGGTGGCTCGCACCAACTCTGGACCCATGAGTACTGACTCTCCAGGGTCAGTCCAGTAAAGTGGTGACCGGAAGGGTCTACCATACAAAGCCTCGAAAGGTGTCATACCAATGGTATAGTGGTAGCTTTTATTGTACGAAAACTCTAGCAGTGGTAGGTGGTCCTCCCAAATTCAACCAAAGTCCAAGATACAGGATTGTAATATATCCTCCAGAACTTGAATGGTCCTCTCCGTCTGACCATCTATCTAGGGATGAAACGTTATGCTCAAGTGTAGCTGAGTCCTGAAAGCCTCCTAAAATCCCTTCCACAACCAGGATGTGAAATGAGTGTCTTGGTCTGAGACTATCGTCAAAGGGACTCCATGAAGCCGAACTATCTCCTGCATGTAGAGGCATCCAAATCTCTCTACGGAACTCCGCTCCCTAATGGCTAGAAAGTGGGCCGACTAGGTGAGTCTGTCAATGATCACCTAGATGGAATCATGCCCCTTGGATGTCTGTGGTAATCCTGTCATGAAGTCCATTGATATTCCATCCCACTTCCACTCTGGAACCTCCAAGGGGTGAGCTAACCCTACTGGAACCTGGTGCTCAGCCTTCACTTACTGGCATGTAAGGCATCAAGAAATGAACTCTGCTACTTCCTTCTTCATGCCTGACCACCAGAACTACTGTCAGAGATCTTGGTACATATTTTCCACTCTCGGATTCATCTCCAAGGGTGAATTATGAAACTCCTTGATAACCTCTTACTGCAACACCACTGGTATGACAGTGCATCCTCGGAAAAGAAGTACGCGCTCCCCACCTTGTGAATATCCATCAGGAGAATGTCCTGTGGATAACTGAGCACATAAAGTCTCACAGTAGACATCCCCAAGTTGTTCCTCCCTAACTCCATGTAAGAGTGGGGGGTTAAAACCATCGACTATAGGTAAGTTGCATCCTCTATATCCCCGAAGGACAATTGCAACGTGGCCAACTGCTCTGTCACCTCACTCAACAGCTGCGAGCTCGACCTTCTGCTAAGAGTATCTGCCACCTTTTTCCCTTTCCCAGGAGTATAGATAATCTCAAAATCATAGTCCTGGAAGAACTCTAGCCAATTCCTCTATCTTAGATTCAGATCATTCTACGAGAATATGTACTTGAGGATCTTGTGGTCAGAGTAGACGATGAACTGCTTGCCCATATAGTAGTGTCACCACATCTTCAATGCGAAAACTACTGCCGCCAACTCAAGATCATGGGTTGAATAATTCTACTCATGTGGCCTAAGCTGACACGAACTATAAGCAATCACTTCCTGTCTCTGCATCAGGACATAGCTGATTCCAGTCCCTGATGCATCGCAAAAAACTACGTACTCGACACCCTCCTATGGTAATCTCAAGATTGAGGCACTCGTTAAACTCTTTCTCAACTGCTCAAAAGCCTATTGGAACTTCTTCATCCACATGAAGGGTTTCCCCTTCCGGGTCAAGGCTATAATCGGTGCTGATATTTAGGAGAAATCATGAATGAATCTCCGGTAATATCCCGCCAACCCAAGGAAGCTCCGCACCTCTGTCATGCTCTGAGGTGGCTCCCATGCTAACACTGCCTCCACACAGCTACACCATCTGTTGAGATGACATGTCCCAGAAAGTGGACCTTTTGAATCCAGAACTGGCACTTTGAGAGATTCCCATAAAGTTGGTGCTCTCAGAGTATGTCTAGAACCATCCAAAGGTGTCTCGCGTGCTCCTCCTCAGACACTGAGTACACAAGGATGTTTTCGATGAAGACCACTATGAACCAGTCCAAGTATGGCTGGAAGATCCGGTTCATCAGTCCCATGAACACTGCGGGGGAATTTTTCACACCGAAAGGCATCACCAAGTACTCATAATGACCATAGCATCATCTGAATGTCCTCTTCGGTATATCCTTATCTCCTAACCATAACTGGTGATAACTTGATCGAAGGTCAACCTTCAAGAACCACTGTGCCCCTCTCAGCTGATTGAAGAAGTCATCGATTCTTGGCAGTGGATACTTGTTCTTCACTGTCACCTGGTTCAGGCACCGGTAATCCATGAACAACCTCAAACTCCCATTTTCCTTCTTGGAAAACAAGACTGGGGCCGCCCAGGGTGAAACGTTATATCTTACGAAACCCTTGATCTTCAAATCCTCTAAATACACCCTCAGCTCGCGAAGCTCTACGGGAGACATCTGATATGCTGATAAAGAAATCAGTGTCGTTCTGGGGTGTAAATCGATGCAGAAGTCGATTTCCCAGTGGGGAGGTAGTCCTGGAACATCTTCGGGAAAGACGTCCTCGTACTCCACCACTACTGCTGGGAACTGGGAGCTCATCACATCTACTGCTCCGAGGTAAAAGCTATCCAACTCATGAGTGACCGGTTTCACCCTCCTATACATGATTCCACTATATGCTGCTTGGGTTTCCCTTTCTCCGACAAAGGAAAACCTCGTCCCATCACTACAAACACATCACACTCTTTACCTAAAACAGTAAATATGGGCACAAATTGAAGATAACCAATCCATACCGATAATGACGTCGTAAGGCCTCGATGCTACCATCAAGAGGTTCCAACCAAAACTCTTGCCTCCAAGTGAAATATCACACTATCTACAGAGGTTTGTGATCATCAATTCTCCTCCTGTAGGTGTCTCCAAGCATAAGGTTTGAGTCAACAGTTCTACAGAAATCTCAAGGTTTTGCACAAGACATGTGGCTATGAAGGAATGACTGGAACCTGTGTCTATAAGTACAGTAGCTAAGGTAGAGAAGACATATATCATACCTCGAATCATCCCTAGAGTCCCTGGGTTATACACCTCAACTGCATGCATCTGTCCTCGCCCCTGTCCCCCGGTTACCTGAGCCTGGTGAGGATCTCCTGGTGGTAGTGGTGGAAGTAAGTTGAAGCATCTGCCACCACTTGTAGCCCTCTTTACTCCTCTACCACGTATGCCGACTGGCGGGTCTATCTACTCCACTCGCTGCCTCTGTCTCAGTGGTCAATCCACCGCTTCCCTATTAGCAGCACAATGGGTCGGACAGTCTCTAGCGAGATGTCCCCTACCGTCGCATGCATAACACTGCTTCTCCCTAGGATGATTGGATCCAGCCTAAGAGCCCTGGACCATTGATCCCCTATCCTGGGTTCTCCTATAATGTCTCTCATGTCCTGATCCCTATGTCTGACATCAGCTCCCCACTGCCGAGGTCTCCGAACCTATCTGTCTGCTGCTGACTGTCGTCGGCTGCCTCTACTCTGCCAAGAATCTCTCGATCACCAAGACTTGCTCGAGCACTCCAGCATAAGTCAAAATTCATAGAGGGACAACGCTAGCTCAGATGTCTCATCGTAGACCTCGCTAGAAAGTCTGAGATTTGAAGTATTGATCCCTGACCATATCCATCGAGTACCTGGTGAGGTTGGTGAACCTCGATGAATAGTCAGCTACCGTCATACTACCCTGCTGGAGCTAAAGAAGCTCCTGGATGCATACCTCTCTCATCATAACCAGAGATAAATCCTCCCTAAATAGTCACTCAAACTCCATCCATGAAAGATTCTCCTCGTCGTGAGTCTGTGTGGTCAGACTCTACCATCGTCCCGCCGATCCCTGAAGAAGGCTTGCTCCTAGGATCACCATCTGGTCTGTCGATGTCCTCACTAGATAGAAAACTCTTGTTACCACATCAATCCAATCCTCAGATGCCTGAGGGTTGGGCTCGCCTCGGAACCTGAGGGGTCTCTGTCTCTGGAACTCATGGAGCATACTCAGCCTTCACTCCTCACCGGTCGGTACTGCAGGTACCACAGGCTGATCCACTGGTGGTGGCATAGCTGGTGCACCACCTGGTGGAAAAGCCTGGGGAACTAGTCCCTGTATTGAAGCCTCGTCACTGATAGGGTCATCCTCGTGACCGCGCTACAGAATCCTAGCGGTTATGCATCACGGATGCATCCTGTAAAGAAACAAGGCGTACCATAGTCAATGAGTATATCTGGTTAGCTAACACAAAAGACATGGAAAACACAACCCATTCCTATATGATTCATGTACCTTTCTTTTATTTCCCCACAACCAGTGTTTTTTTGTACCTAGTCAAAAAGCGGGTTATCAGAGTCCTGGTGTATGGATACGTCGGCCGCCCGCACCAACACTAGAGTCCCTAGCCTGAAAGCTGAACTTGATATACTCAACACTATTTCCACAAACCAATATTACAGACTCTTGGTCCTAAGGTAGAACCGACCAGCCTCTAATACCACTCTGTCACGACCCATCCAAGTGGGGCCCGCGCCACGACTCCCGAAGCCTACCTTCAATAGGCCAGGGGCTGGTGACTAGCACCGAGTAGGCATATTACTAACATGGGAGGCATTTTCTAAGTAACTTTACACACACACACACATCTCTAAGTCCACAAATGCTGGAATGTAAAAAAACTCCAAGGAAAAAAATGCATGCATACAACTAAACCCAACCACCAGAGTACAGTGGAAGTTAAAGTGCTGAAAGTAAACTGGGCCAAAATACAAGCCCACCAAAACAAGAGTCTGAAAACTGAAAAGTCCAACCTATAAACACAAAGTGGTACTGGGATTTCTACTTATAGTCGTAGGAATACCCCGACCTGTGAGGAACTCAGAAATCTCGATCCAGTCCTAGTACACCCTGGACTCTATCAAAAGGCTGCTCATCTGCACATGACACGACATGTGCGGGCAAAGCCCATGCAGGGGTGAGTATAACAATACTCTGTAGAGGACCCCGAAAAACCATAAAGAAAAAAACAAAGTAAAGGTATAGTCATATCTACGCAGTTTATGTCTACAGAACATATAGCAAGTGAAACACAATCCAGAAATACTTGAAACCCAAACCCATGGTCTAGAGGAAAGTCACACAATCGCATACCCCCATAGGGGATTTTGTCCGAAGATTTCTATGAAGCACTAGTTCTGGGAGAACACACTCCATGAGTCTGATAACTCTGATGATGCATGTCCAAGAAGTATTGTTCATCAGGAAACATCATGAGAGTTTGTTACACTCATTACAGGAGACACACTTCTGAGTGGGAAGATTACGATGGATAGATACACTCATTACGGGCGACACACTCCTGAGTGGGAAAAATCACGATACACAGATGAGTATCACTGCCAGGTCCATTGTGGATACCGCGACTCATCCGTATTCACTAGCTAGGTAGAGGATCAATGCCCGGTAGAGTTGGCCACGTTGATTTCTGACTCTACCTAGGGTCAGGAATGGATATAGGATCTCGCTTCGGGCCTCTCAGAGGGATGCCTGACTCTATCATAGAAATTCTTGATGAAGTGATCATACTCCTATAAAAGGAAACAATTCTTGGCCTTCAGGGGAACGAGAAGAATGGGAATGAACCCAAATGAAACATTTCCAAGATATGGTGGACAAGACGACCAATCTGTTTTCCAAAAAGTACACGGTGTGTAGGAAAGTCACACGTCGTATATTCTGACCCTAGGTACTACCCGTGTTCAATGTCCCGTGTTGTAAGGTTAGTCGTGTAGAAAAAGTCAGTACATGGTGTGTGGTATGGATTACACACTGTGTCCGAGGAACTGGGGTCGGCTCCGTGTATACTGGCCATGTGCCCGTACATGGCCTCAACCCATGTATTCCAACCCGTGTCGTCGGTACACGGGGTGACCCATGCTGCTGGCCTCACTTGGCTGTGTGGTGTAGTACACAGCCGTGTACTGCACCCTGTGTCTGTGTATCCCCGGGATACACACAGAGTCCCGCGTGGCCGCCTATGCCATGCTGCATAGAGATTACACGCCATGTTCTGAAGCCGTGTAGTCCATCCCACATCCATGTACTTTCCAAAGTACGCTCCGGGCTTCGAGGAAGGTCCAACACGCCGTGTGATACCCATCTGATGTCTGAAACCCTAGTCGCCACTAAGCCGGTCCACACAGTGTGTTCTTCAGGATACACGCTGTGTATTCTGGAAATTTCTAGAATCCCGGACTTCCATCCTCGCGCCTTCTGTACTGGCCCATTCATCGATCCGACCATCCGATCTTCATGAAGCTTCAGAATCTTGGTCGCCCTGACATCCCGAAGTCATTCCCGTTGTTTTCGGGGCCCCGATCAGCCTTGAAAATGCGTTTGATTTACCCACATGAAGAACGGTCGAAGAATGATAATTCCCAAACCGTGTTGATTCATTTACCGTTGTCTCCGTCACACCTCCGCTAGGTCGTCGCGATGTCGGATCTCGAATTTGGGATCATTGTGTCACAAAATAGATATGAAATAACCCGTTGTTCTTCACCCCATGAAGAACGCGAAGAACACGTGAAATAAGAAAGGGGGAGGAAATACAAGAAAAGAAAACAAGGAACGAACCTCTGTCGTCGTTCACCATGGCATTGATCTGCTCCCATTAGTAGAATATAATGGAGCTAAAATCAACAACAACAATTCAACATGGATACAAGTCCCCGAAATCAACCAAATAAAACCCTCCCACAAGAACGCACGAATCCGCGAATCAACTTGTTCGTGGTTGATCCACGTTCGTCGTTTAAATCAAAAACGGGGAAAATAAAAATAAATAACAAATCCCTACCTCAAAATAGGATTGATTGCTAATGAAGAGGTCATTTCCGTCATCGTTGAGATCCTTCAAAACTCATTGGTGCAGCGATTCACGGCCTTGATTCGTCGTCGTTCGTCGCTGAGAGTTTTCCTCCAAGGCTCCACGGATTCTTGAGAGCTTCCTCTCAAAAATTCGTCAACGACCACCATTCGATTGACCCATTAAAAAGGGCAATGTGATTCAGCATTCTGTTACACTACGTCATTAATGAGTCAAGTTGCAGTTTCTGAGTCATTATGACATGACAATAATTATTGAAATATTTTCCCCGTCATTGCGCTGCAGCAAATGTTTCCAAATAAAAATAAAATAATCTTTTCAAATTTATTTTATTTTATTTTACTAAAAACATCTGAAAATTAACTTTTTCCCTCGACCTGCGCTAGTCGAGGTTAGACCCATTCTTAGGTAAATTCTTCATCCCAGACGCAACGGTGCCCTCAAATTTTTAATCTGGGCATCCGTTCGGAAACTTCCACAACCGCACACATGTGCCGACTCACTTAAAAAGTACAAACCACCATTCCGGGATCACCAGGCCTTGGAATAATGTGTTGTCTCTACGCTTGGTCTCGCAATAATTCCATGTGATATTAAAAATGATACACAGAAAAATCTGAGACATTACACATTTTCTCTCACCTCCTCAACTTTATCTATCTCCTCCATTTCCTCTTTAAAATCCTCTTCATTCTCATTAGACTCTCCATGTTCCTTTATTTCTTCCTCTAGGACATGATCAAATCTGTCCACTTCAGCAATAGAGGCTCTATCTAACAAATTACATTAAACTCAAAGGAGTTCATGCATGATCTCATTGACACCTTTCATATATCCATCATAAAAAACTTTGATATCCTATAATATATAATGGTGATAAAAATGTTAATAATAGGTATAAATAGAAAATTTCCCAATTAAAAAATCCAAATAATAACATATGAGCATCTAAAAGGTGGATTTTAAAGTATATAACATGAAGCTTACAAAAATTAATATAGATCGTACCCATTTTAACATTGAGAATCCATATTTTAACACTAGACCTTTGGTTTTTAACACTAACATTTTAGACATGAAAAGGAAGCCTTTAAATTGATCATTTCAAAGTTGATAACACTAAAATCTCACATTTTAACACTATAATTCCAGGTTTTAACACTGGAAATACACATCTAAACACATGGGCATTTTTAATGAGGCTTTGAAGGCATTTAACATCAAGATACCATAAATTTACACTGATCATCCTCAATTTAATGCTCAGTATCCGAATTTTACACTGGGCATCCACATTTTATCTTTAATAGTAATAGATACAAATAGACAACTTTTTAATTAAACACTAGACACTAACACTAAAATTATTATGTTCAACACTATAATTCCATGTTTTAACACTAGAAAGAAATATAATAACATATGGGAATCTAAAAGTAGGCTTTAAAAGTACTTTACATCAAGCATACATAAATTAACACAGAGTATCCCCAATTTAATACTGAGCATCTAGATTTTAACACTAACCCTACAGTTTTTAACACTAACATTTTAGACATGAAACGGAAGCCTTTCAATTGAACATTTCAAAGTTGGTAACACTAAAATACCACATTTTAACACTATAATTCCAGTTTTTAACACTAGAAATACACATCTAAACACATGGATATTTTTAATGAGGCTTTGAAGGAATTTAACATCAAGATACTAGAAATTAACATTTTTCATACTCGATTTAACACTCAAAATCCAAGTTTAAACATTGGGTATCCACATTTTATCTTAAACTATAATAGATACCGATAAGAATCTTTTTAATTTAACACTCTTTATACTAACACTAAAATTATAAAGTTTAATGCTATAATTCCATGTTTTAACATTGGAAAGACACATAATAACACATGGTAATTGGCATGCACATCATAACGTGTGAAAATTTTCAAATTTTATAACCCATTGTCTACTGCAAAAGTGGAAAGCAGGGTTATACCACAGAGAGTATAGAATCTAGTTCACTAAAATTATCTCATTGGACAATGTTCATGCAAACAAAAAGTTGATGGAATTCTTATTTTCTAATTTTTTTTAATAAAACTAAAAAATGAGAAAGTGGATGAAATAAAATAAAATATAGTAAAAACATTCAATCAACTCTGAGTCAACAAATTGTGTCTGGGATGATGATGTCATAATCAAACTACTACGCAGCTATGCTAAACTATTTTCTTATGCGATCAAATATTTATATAGCTCAATTTTTGTTGGTTCAAAATTTATAAATCCTTTTTATAGGATTATTTTTTTATCTCATAATTTATATAAGGTCTCGTTCACTAGTGTTATAAATAAATTAAGATATACTTTTAAATAATGAACCAATCAGTGAAATGAAACAACCCGTTTCTTATAAAGTTGTGCCACTAATTATCACTACAATCGGTCAACACAGTTTATATTCTCAGATCACCGAATTGACTAATAATTAAAAGGTCTGGTTTTAATTTCAAAAAATATTTCAGTGAAAAAATAATTAAATCTAATAAAAATTCAAATGAAAATAAATTCAATTGAAAAAATAATCACAAAATAAAAACTTCATCATGGCATGAATAGTAAATTCAATTCTTCATTCAACACCTCGACCTACAAAAATTACCCCAACATAAAGATCGAAAAAATATGCGTAGTAATAAAATGATAAAGCATGAAAATGATCATGTCGGTCTGCACTTTCTCCACGCAGAACTCTTCGATCTTTGAATGCAAGAAAACCTAATTGCACTTTGATGTAATTCTCTAACAATGGACCACCAATAATATTGAACCCACATGGCGTTTCACTGAACAAGAGGAGGTGATATGGCACCGCTAATAGGGTTTCGAGTGGGGCTGGTCATGCAGTAGAGTGGAGGATGCGATGCTAGTGTGCACGTCAGACAGACAGTGGGGGCGGCTGTTGGAATTGCAAACCAAAAATATGAGTCAAAGCTGTCTGCGGCGTCATTTATTACTTGCACATTTTTTTTCATGGGTCAACCTTCATTTATTTTCTTTGAATGAATTTAAATGCTTTGTATTTAAAGATTTGGTATATCTTTGTACCGTCATAAATGCTCTGCATTTAATATTTTGGTCTTTCTTGTACCGTCATAGATTCTCTGTATTTTATGTTTTGGTCTTTCTTTGTACCAACATAAATTCTAGGCATTTAATGTTGTGGGTCTATAAATTGATGTAATTGTAGCCTGAAATTTCAATTGTGAAAATTGTGAAAAATTGTGAAGTTGTGTGAAATTGTGAAAAGATTGAAAGCTTCTTTGTGCTGTGTGCCAATTTTTCTTCCACTTCCATTCTTCCTCTCATATTTCTCGGCTTGTATAGCCAACAAACTGGTATCAGAGCCAAGTTACCAAGATCCTCCAATTTTTTAAAGATGGCCGCAATCCAGCCGCAAGTTCTGAAGCTGTCTAAGGACAACTACGAAAGGTGGTGCATCCAAATGAAGGCATTATTCGGGTCACAAGAATTATGGGAGATCATTGCCGATGGGTATGTTGTACCCACTACGGCGGAAGAAGCTGCCTTCACGAATGAAGAAAAGGCGACCCTCAAAAATCAAAGAAAGAAACACAACAAGGCGTTGTTCCTCCTCTATCAAGGGTTGGATGAATCAACGTTCGAAAAGATTGCCAAAGCAACATCAAGCAAGCAAGCTTGGGATATCCTTGCCACCGTCTTCAAAGGTGTTGATTGAGTGAAGCGGGTACGTCTTCAAACATTAAGAGCGGAATTTGAAGCGGCGCACATGAAAGAAGTTGAGAGCATCTCTGATTATTTCTCAAGATTAATTATTATTTTTAACAATTTGAAAAGGAATGGTGAAAAAGTGGAGGACATTCGAGTTATCGAAAAATCACTTCGATCTCTCACAAACAAGTTTGAGCATGTGGTTGTGGCAATCGAAGAATCAAAGGATTTGGAGAAAATGTCCATTGAAGAACTGATGGGGTCGTTGAAAGTGCATGAGCAACGGATGCAAAAGAATACCGGTTCAACAATAGAGCATGCCTTGGAGTCCAAGTTGACTCTACAAGAACAAAAGAATGGCCAAACGCAACGAGTCGGTCATCGTGGAAGAGGAAGAGGGCGTGGATATTAGCCAAGCCATCAACAGAAGCAAATCTGCATGGATACTTAGACAGTGACTGGGGAGGCGACCAAGATGAAAGAAAAAGCACCACTGGGTATGTATTTTTTCTTGGATCGACTGCTTTTACATGGAATTAAAGGAACCAAAGTGTGGTCGCCATGTCTACATGTGAAGCAGAGTACGTGGCGGTATCATCCACTGTTTTTGAAGGAATCTGGTTGAGAAATCTACTGAAGGAGTTGCAGCATCCGCAGGATGGATCCACAGTGATATATGTGGATAACAAGTCAGCAATTGAACTTTCCAAAAATCCGGTGCAGCATGGAAGAAGCAAACATATTGATACCCGATTCCATTTTTTGCGAGATCATGTGAAGCAGAAAACGATAAAATTGGAATATTGTCATACTACGGAGCAGGTGGCTGATATTTTCACAAAGGCATTACCGTCATATGCATTCAAAAGACTCAAAACGATGCTCAGAATGAAGCCAGTTTTGGTTTGAAGGGGAGTGTTGGAATTGCAAACCAAAAATATGAGTCAAAGCTTCCTGCGGCGTCATTTATTACTTGCACATTTTTTTTCATGGGTCAAACTTCATTTATTTTATTTGAATGAATTTAAATGCTTTGTATTTAAAGATTTGGTATATCTTTGTACCTTCATAAATGCTCTGCATTTAATATTTTGGTCTTTCTTGTACCGTCATAGATTCTCTGTATTTTATGTTTTGGTCTTTCTTTGTACCAACATAAATGCTAGGCATTTAATGTTGTGGGTCTATAAATGCTTCTTTGTGTTGTGTGCCAATTTTTCTTCCTCTTCCATTCTTCCTCTCATATTTCTCGGCTTGTATAGCCAACAACGGCATGGATGTGCAGGAGGATCAGAGCTAGATAGTAGGTCAGTGGCGTGGTGAGGAGGAAAATCGTATGGGACCATAGTTGTAGGGTGGTGCACCGCTGGTGTGGTCGAGCAGGAGAGGGGAGGGATGGTCTGTGGGGTGTCGAAGGAGAAGGAGGGGTGGCTTCTGTGTGGCAGGGTGATGCTCATGGTGCGTTGTAGTGTGAGGGAGAGGGGGTAGTGCCTGGATCTGCAAAGGGAGTCTCACCTAGGAGAGTTGCAAATGGTGGCATTTTAGGGTTGCAGCGTGGGGAGACAGGGAGGGCGCCGTGAAGGGTGATGAAGATGGAGGGGGAGCCTGGATGGTTGTTGCTGTCCAAGGTGGTGTGTGTGTCTTGCAGGTGTGTAGGTAGGGAGGCACTGCAGAGGAGTATAAAGGTGTTGCACATAGGGTTTTCTAGAGAATATCCTCTGATGATGATAGCTCCTCCTTCATTTAAATAGGGAATGAAATAAATAGAACGGAAAACCCAATTAAAAAGTGTCAAAATGTTATAAAATTAATAAATGTTAGATTAAAATAATAGTAATAATAATAAAATATACTTATGTAAATAATTACTCAACTAAAATAAATTAAACTAGATAAATATATATAGGTATATAAAATTAGAAATACTAATACATAAAATAAAATTAGTAGTTAGAAAAAATTTTAATCTATACATATAATAATACTACTACTATTAAATATTAATCTAATCTAATAAAAATAATAAACTAATAAAATTAATACTACTTTTATTAATACTGAAAATTTTTAAAATTAAATAAAAAACAAAAAAACTAATATAACAAATTAAAATAATTACAGAAAATAAAACCAATATTAATTAAACTACTAAAATTAAAAGGTGTTAGATATTAAAAGTGAATAATGTATAAAATCAATATAGACTAATAATAATAAATAACTAAAACAGTTAAAGATATATAATTACATATATATATAATTAAATATACTAGGGTTACATGTTAAAATAAATTAATAATTATATACATAATAAAAAATATAAAATTAAAATAAAATAATAAAATACTAAATTATTAATATTAAAATTTATATAACTAAAAACTAAAAAAATTATTAAAACACTACAAAATTATTAAATAAACATAAAAATACTAAAAGGGTTAAACTATTTAAAAAATTAAGTTAAAAAATATATAAAAAATGTTAGTAAAATTCAATTGCATCAAATCCCCCACATATAAACTTTTGCACTCTTAGGAAAAACAATCATAAAGAATACACAGTTGGACCCATAAACAAATCAAAACATCAAAATTACAAGTTTAAAATTTTTCAATACCTTTTACCCATAAAATATCATGCTTCGTTTAAAAATCAAATTTTCAAAATAGTCCCCTTTCTACTCGCATTATTTTCAAAACAAAAACTAAACTCATGCATCAATGTGACTTACCTCACCGTCACTTTCATCGCTCAAACAATATGATCAAATCTATGCACAATTATCATACACATGTATGCTTACCATAGGATTTCCATGAATTTCACATATCCACAATCTCTAGGACTTCACATTAGGTTCAAATATCTCTAAGGATTCGGGATGGTGGGTCATAAAAAAATCAACAATTTGGAAGGAAAAAAAAGGAGGGTTGGATCTTGAAATAAATGCATGATAAGTGTCGATCCAAATGTCACCCTTAAAATAATACTCCCCCACACTTAAAACATTGCTTTTCCCCAAGAATATGATAATCCATTGTTTCTCTTATTCTTATTCTTTCTTGTTTTTTTTCTTTTTTATTTTCTTTTTTTCATGACACAACTCACTCAAATAAGATGGGATGGAAAAACTAGTGAGTATCGACTTCAAAACCCCATGAAATAAATGTTAAAAAAAACTCTCAAATAAAGGTACACAAGTACCACGTATGTTGTATCATCTCAGTAAAATTAGGTCATATATAAAAATCTCTATCTCTTTGAGTAATGAGTCATCACTTTTATAAGTATCCCCAAAAGTGAGGGTTATTGCATAATAACCACAAAGTACCCATTGTTGGAACCAAAAATAATCTAAGTTCACATACCAAAATACATATAATGAATATGAATACATATATAATCATGATGGTATAATATCAATCCATGTGCATCAAATGAATTATTTCCCATCAAAAAACCCTCTCCATGGATATATCTCCCCTCCCCACACTTAGATTGAAAATTATCATGAAAATGGTCAAGAAATGGGTATGGAAGGGTATAGGTTGTGGTTTCATCATAAAAAAGGATTATTCATGGCTTATAAGGGATACACGATGAAGAAAATGCAAGGATGGCTCACTGGGTCAAAGGGGATAAAGAAATCAAACAAATGCCTTGATCATTTTAGTGCAACTTTCAAAATTTATATCACTTTGATAGAAAAACATGGAATGTTCTAAAAGGAAAAACATGGTAGAGATTCCCTCAAGAAAAAAAAACATGATATGATGTAAAAATGGTTAATAATACTCATGGGTATAGAAATAAAATGTTGGATAACACAAATGAGCATGAGTGAAAAAAAGTGTCTCAAAAAATAAAGAGTTTTAGGAAAACATTTTCAAAGCATAAAATAATATCAGCAATCATTTAAATCAGGGTATCAATAATAAAAGCATGTCAAACAGGAATCATGTGCTTGAAATGGCCTGGGAGAAAAGTGATATGCCACCGACTGTGTTATGAAAAAAATACAACAACTTTCATTTGGGTTCAATAATGATAGGAATGTTGGTTTTTTTAGTTTTTTTCAGTTAGTTTGTTTACATGTTGTTTTTGGAAGTATAAAATATTAAAGAAAATAAGAAAACTTCCTTGAGTAGGTGTGATAGACATAGAAATGTTTCTTGTATCCAATGAAGATCCAAAACTGATGTACCTGTAAAATCTACACATGAACAACACATACCTACATCGTATCATAAAGATAACACCAATGATCATAGAGATAAAATAAGATATGTGGGAGAATAAAAAGTGCACAAAAATGTTAGGAGAAGCTGAAAATGTTCCACACATGCCAGGATTGTTTCTTAAAACAAACTAGAACTAATAAATGAAAATTATGTAAAAGGGAAAAACATGGGTTTCCTCCCAAGAAGTGATAAATTTTACATCTTCATCCAGAAGAGAAACCTCTCATTGTAATTGAAATTATTCAATGATTCCTATTGTATCAGAAGTGTGATAAAGTTTGATGTGTTGACCATTGACCTTAAATAGAGGTATCTTCCCATCATATATTTCAATGAAACAATGGAGATAAACAACTATAATAGTATAGGGACCCAACCACTTTGATTTGATATTTCCTTCCATGATCCGAAGTCTTGAGTTAAAGAGTATAACTTTTTATCCCAATGAAAAAATTCTTTATTGGATCAATTTATCATACCATGCTTGAGTTTTCTATTTATAGATCAAAGTGTTGTCATACGCTTCCCTCATCATCTCATCTAATTCATTCATTTATAGAAAATACTTTTCCTGTATAGTTTTGAAATCAAAATTTAGCTTCTTCATAGCCCAGTAAGCTTTTTGTTCTAGTTTTACAAGGAGATGGAAAGTTTTTATGAAGACTAAGTGGTATATGGGTACATTCCAATAGGTGTTTTTTACGTATTCATGTAAGCCTAAAGTGCATCATCAAGTTTGGTGAACAAGTATTTTTGAGATGTACTCACAGTTTTCTCTAAATTTCCCTTAACATATCTGTTTGAAACCTCATCTTGTCCATTGGTCTGTGGATGGTATAGAGTGATCATGTAGTGTTGAAATCCATGGAGATTCATTATCTTCTAAAACAGATCATTATTGAAGTGGTTACCATGGTCACTAATGATGAGCCTTGGAATTCTGAACCAGGTAAAAATGTGTTGCTTTAAAAAAATGATAACAACTTGAGTAGTATTTTTTTGCGAACACTTCAGCTTCCACCCACTTTGATATAAAGTTAAAAAAATGAGGATGTATGGTTTTATAAAATATTTAGTAAAAGGACCCATGAAGTTGATTCCCCGTATGCTAAAATTTTAAACGCTCATGATTTAATGTTGTGGCATCTCACGCTTCCATATTATACCCACAGTTCTTTAGAATTTATCAAAATTTATGTCAAACTCACAAATATCATGATGTAGGGTAAGACAGTACAAACCACATTGTGGAACTTTTCTAATTGTTTGATGAATTCTATGGTGTCCTCCAACTTCTCTAGCATGGTACAAATTTAAAACACTATCAACTTCTTCTTATGGGATGCATCTTCTGGTCATTATATTTTCATTGTCCTTGAAAAGTAATGGATCATTCCAATATTGATGGTGTGCTTCATTAAAAAAACGGTTTCTCTTCATCTTTGATGAATATGGGTGTACCACACTTGAAGCTAAGTAATTCATGAAATCGAAATACCAAGGCATGATTGTCTTAGTGGCATAGAGTTGTTCATTATGAAATGTTTCGTTGATTAATTCTATATTGATTTCACTTGTTTTATGGTCTAGGCATTATAAATGATCAGTAATGGCATTCTCAATGCCATTTTTGTCCTTGACTTCGATGTAAAATTCCTGAAGTAACAATATCCATCGAATGAGTTTGGGATTTGAATCTTTCTTGGTCATAAGATATCGCAAGGCCGAGTGATCCGTATACATGGGGACTTTAGAGAATAGTAGGTAAGATAAAAATTTATCGAATGAGAAGAAAACTTCTAGAAGCTCATTTTTAGTGATTTTTTAACTATGTTGATCCTCATTCAATGTATGGATTTCATAATAGATTGATCTAAAGATCCTTTCTTTCCTTTTTCCCAATGCAGTACCAACTGCCTAGTCACTGGCATCACACATTAACTCAAATGTATTCTCCCAATCTAGTAAGATCATTATCAAGGTCTCAACCAAGAGTTTCCTTAACAATTGAAATGTGTCCTGACAGTTAGGCCCAAAGTGGAATGTGACATATTTTCTTAGCAGGGTGGTAAGGGGTAAATCAATGACAGATAAATCCTTAATGAAACATTTTTAGAATCCAACATGCCTAAGAAAACCTCTAATTGAACAAACTTAAGTAGGCATGGGTAGCTTAGATATTGCGTTGATATTGTTAGTATCAAATTAAATTCCTTTCTTTGAAATTAGATGACCTAAAACTATCCCACTTTGTACCATGAGGTGAGATTCTTCTCAATTGAGAGCCATATTATTTTCATCACATCTCACCAAAACCTTATCCAAATGTTTCATATTGTCATCAAAATAATCCCCATATACATAGAAGTCATCCATGAATATTTATAATAAATCTTCAATCATGTCATGTAATATTGTCATCATGTATCGTTGAAATGTGGTTGGTGCATTGCACATTCTAAAAGGAATTTTTTGATAAGAGAAAGTATCATATGGACAAGTGAACATGATTTTCTCTTTATATTTTGGTGTAACCACTATTTGATTATAACCTGAGTATCCATCTAGAAAACAATAGTAATATTTTCCTACCAACCGCTCAAGGATTTGATCAATAAAGGGTAATGGAAATTGATCCTTTCTAGTGTCATCATTTAGTTTTTGATAATCGATGCAAACTCTCAATCCAAACACTTTTCTTGTGGGTATCAATTCTCCTTTATCATTCTCAAACACTATGGTCCCACCCTTATGAGGTACCACTTACAATGAGCTGACCCAATGACTATCATAGATAAGAAATATTAAACTAAAATCAAGAAGTTTAATGAATTATTTATTGACTACTTCTTTAATTAGAGGTGTTAAGTGTATTTTTGGTTGCCTTCAAGGTTTTGAATTATCTTCTATATGTATTCTATGAGTGCAGACGGCAGTACTTATACCTTTTAAATTAGCAATCATCTAGCCTACTGTTGGCTCCATTATGAGAGAATATTAAGCAATTTACTTTCTTGTTCACTTGAAAGATTATCATTTATGATGACTGGAAAGGTGTTTAAATATCCCAAGTAATTATATCTCAGGTTAGGTGGAAGGGTTTTAAGATCAAGTGTTTGAGGCTTTTCAAGTGACAGAGTTAATGAGGTGAACTCTTATCTATCCAAAGGCTTGATTATGTTTCTGATGAATTCTACTTATTATATTGATTTAACTAACTCCTAATTTTCCTTATGTAAATCCTCAAGATTTAATGCATCCCTTACTAACTCATCCCATTCTTCAATTGTGTATCATAAATAATAGTTAGCATCAAAGAGATTCTCTATATCTTTCAGGACATCAAATGTTATGTTTTTTTCCTCAACTCCAAAAATTAATTTTTTTCACTTGGACATCAACCAATGCTCTACATGTTGCTATGAAGGGTCTCCCAAGAATTAATGGGAAATATTTATCTTATTCCATATCAAGGATAATTAAATCACTTGGGAAGTAATATGTATCAACCTTGATGAGTACGTCCTCTAGAATTCACAGGGGATGATTCACTGATCAGACCACCATTTGCAAGATGACCCTTATTGTATTTAATTCTACAATTCCTGATTCATTAAGAACTCAAAATGGAATGATATTTACACTAGCTCTGAGGTCGCACAAATCTATTTCAAATTTACATCCTCTAATGTTGAAAGTAATAGTGAAACTACCAGGGTCTCTTAGTTTATGAGGTATGGATATGGGTATGACTGCTGAAAATTCCTCATACATTATAATTGTTCCCACATCACACTAATAGAAAAAAACCCTATACCAACAGTTTGGAACTATGTCATCCTGCCTTTTTAATACATAAACTTTTCATTATATTGTACAAAATAGAGGATCTTTTAAAGTTTAATTTCTTGGAAACAAGGTACGTAATACATGAAAACTTAAAACATTATTCTAAAAAACGTGAAAAACTAATTAATTGGTTCATCCTAAGTGATTTTACTGCATATCATAACTTGGGGACATACATCAAAGGAAAGGGTGAGCATAAGGCCCAATAAGGGAAAGTAAGGGGAAACAGTTTACATGTGATATTGAGGAATATCAATAAGAACATGAGGAATATCATTATGGAGTGAAAAAGAGAACATGAGGCATATAATAATGAAAATAACTTGAATCATAACATGTAAATGTGGATAAAAAATTTAAATGAGACATTATTAAGAAAATCACCAAGGTTTTTCAATGAGGTTTCATAAAATTTTACCAAGGTTAATCGCCAAGGTATCGTAAAACCTGTCATCTATAGAGATTAAATTATTTACCCAATACATTGGAGTGCTATAAGATCACACCCTTCATATGTATTAATTTTCATGTGATCCAAATAGATCATAATAAATCATTACATAAATGACCAATAGATAATAAAATCAATGGGTTTCATGTTAAAATCACGGCGTTTCAAAAGTGATTTAAAAACATGATCATTGTGTCATTTTTAACCCATAAAAAGGGAATGTGGGTTTTATATATATCAAACCCAGAATAAAATAAATAATTTTTACAACTTTTTTAATACCCATGTAAAATAAATAGGTTTGGGTATTCATAGAAAATAAAATAAAAGTTAATTTCTTGAGGAGAATAAAGAAATTTTGAGAAGTAAATTTGGCATCATAATGGGTATAAAACGTGGTTTTAAAAAAGGGTAAAAAGAGAGGGTATAGGGGTCTTCCATTGATAAAACATAATTTTTAATTAAGGTAATGAATACAAAGGAAATAATAGAGAGTGACTATAATATTTAGAAGACATATATAAAAATATATTCTTGAAATGAAGAGAAAAGAATGATATTTCCTTTAACTTGAAAAATAACTCCTAAAACTTGAGGATTGGGACCTTGGGGGATTGAGGAAACATTGGGAGGAATACTTGGTAAAAAAATATCATAGGTTCATGGAGGAATAATTGAGAGTGAAATAAATGGAAAAATGGGTGGGTATATATAGTAAAAGTGGGGGATTTATTTATTAATTTCTAAATTTAGGCCTTGAACACCTAAGTAGTGGTAAATGAAAACCATGGGATTTCCCATGGTATTTTCTCATGGTAATGGACACTTGGGAAAAATTATATGTTATTTTAATCCAAAATAGTCGATAATCATTTTATATTACTTATTTTGGCAAGGAAAATTAAAGTGTTCAAAAAATAACATTTTTAAAGTTAAAGTTTCCATTTTAGAATTTGGAAAGTAATTTATATATTTGTAAATTGATTAAGATATATTAAAATACTTTATATTAATAAAATAACATATTTTATGTCTTTTATTGTGGTTAATTAGTTATTACGTCAATATTATATAATTATGATGTCATTATACATACCGAAAAACTCAAACTGTATTTTTACTATTCACGAAAAAATAAAGTATTTTATAAAATTCTCATAAATTCACCCAAACCTAATTTCAAAATTTTTATTTAAAAAATGATATTTATTTTATCATAATAATTCTTTAAATATGATAATTTTAACGTTTAAATATAAAAATCCCTATTTATTAAAAATAATAGCAGATTAAAATGTATTGTGAAATTTCAGGCACTTGGAAAAAATAAAATTATTTTATCCTTTATATTTAAATAAGAGTTCTTTTATCATACTATTTGATTAAAATAAACATTATTTATAATATCTTAGTTTATTATAATAATTTATATCTTTTCTGAAAAGTATATTTTTTCTCTAGAAAACAATTTATCAAATTCATCATATTTTTTATTAAGAAAAAACTATTCTTAGAACAAAATTGATAGAACAAAAAATTTATTTGTACAAAGGGATTATACTTTAAGTAACTAAGGTTTCAACACATATCCCCTTATAACACATGTATACGACCTAAGGGTAAGGTGTGCGATGGTGATAGATTCTTGTGGCAGCTCGGATAACATCGTCTGAGTGGTAATTTCCACTAACTTGAACTTCTCCCATAGGTGATTTTGTTCAAGATTAACTTGTTGAAGCCTAACTTGGGATTGGTAAAGAGCAAAGCCCAGTGACACTACCACCCTCCGAAGTTCTGACAAATGAGATTCATACGATATGACTCTAATGGTTGAGGCCATCATTTCTCCTTTTTTCATTAATTATCCTTTATCATTTCTACTTATAAATACTTACTATAATTTTAAAAATTTTATTAAGAGTATTGTTTCCAACGTTCATATTTAACAATAGTCATAATTTACCAATGTTCATATAATGGTCAAAACCCTATGGTCACATTTCAAATTATACTCACTCCATTATTAATGAGATATAGTTTTTTTTAGTACAAAATAATATAACACACATTTTATCAGGAAATAAATATCATTAAAAAAGTATGGTTCATTATAGGAACCATTATTATAGGTCTCCAAACCATTAGTATAGCCTATACCAATGGTTTAGATGGGTTTTGGTTGTTCTAGTGTTGTTATAGACCTATATAAATGGTTTTGTGAAAACCATTGGTATAGGTAATCTAAAAAATAAAACCCAACTAGTTTTTGATCCCAACACCTCCCATTTATAATCTAACAACCTAACCACTAACCTAAGATGACTTTTGTAGAAATAATTTTATAAATATATATTTATATTTATATATGTGTATATTTACAATTATTTTAACTTTTGATGTACTTAATGTTATTTGAAAAAAGAATCCATAAAAAAATATGAGTACCTATACCAATGGTTCTCAAAACCATTGTAATAGACCTATACCAATGGTTTTGAGAACCATTGGTGTAGTTAACTTTATTTTTTGAGCTATACCAACAATTTTTTCAAAACCGTTAGTATGGGGTGGAACTAAACCAACGGTTTTTTCTAAAACCATTAGTATAGGTCCATATCAGTGACATATACCAACGGTTTTGGAGAAACCGTTGGTATAGGGTCTCTACATGGACTTATACCAATGGTTTCATCCAAAACCATTGGTATAGGGTCTCTTTATGGTACTTATACCAACAATTTTTCCAAAATATTTGGTATAGGGTCTCTCTAAGGTACCTATACCAATGGTTTTTTCCAAAACATTAGTATAGCTTGCCTATAAGAATTATTTTTCAAACCGTTGGTACAGGTCCATTAGTATAGATCCAATTTCTTGTACTGTCATCTAGTTTTCTTCTTTTTTACAAAATCTCTTTAAGAAATTTAGCATAGTAGGGAATTTGTGTGATGGATTCAGAAAAAGGAATATTTATATTAAGCTTCTTGAACATCTCCATGAATTTCAAAAAATGGGCATCCAACTTCCTTTGCTTCAGTCTCTAAAAATGGAGGAGGTGGTGTGTGAGCTTTTACTCATTCATTGAGTGATTCATTTTACTTTTCTTTTCTTGACTTTTCAATTTTCACAAGTTCCTTTTCATCTTTATATTCTTTATCTTCAACTTGAATCACTTTTTTTGTTGAATCTTCATTCGCAGTGGTAGGTGTAGGTGTCTCATATATTGGTTGAGCATTAGGAATTCGGTGCTCTGGCTATGACACTTTGTAATGTGAATGTTTTTAACTCTTCTTTAGGGTTAACTCTTGTGTTACCCGGTAGAGTTTCCTGTTGTCAGTTTTTCATTTGTGCGGCTAACTAACCGATGTTGTGCAAAGATGCTTGTAAGTTTTGGGTTACTATATAATGTAATTCAAACCTTTATTTTTTAGACATCATTAATTTTACTATAGTTTCTCTCCAATATTTTTTTCCTTGCATTGTAGGAGGGTCCAAGTCTATTGTTTTCTTTTGTTACTTATATTGTTGTTGTTGATGAAATGGTGTTCGGTATTTCTATTGAGATCCTTGCTCTTGTGATTGTATGGAGGGTTTGAGGGAAGATTGATCAAGAAACCTAGGTAGACCCATGTTCTGGTTCATTGGCTGAGTAGCCACTAGTTCCTTCCGACCTTGATTTTGGTTACTATTTTTCCAGTTTGTGTTATAATTGTTTACGTAATTTCCTCTATTGTAGCTAACAAAGTTATCTTCAGACATATTGTTCTTATATGTGTTATATGTACACATGGGATAATTGTGAGGGCCACCATAGTGTGGGAAGTGTTCATCTTAAACTAAATGAACTAGAACTATCTTAAGAAGACTCAGTGATAAGTTTTCAATCCTCTTGTTGAGATATTCAAATTTTTTGGCCATGAATGTGTGAGAATCAACTTGGTGCACTCCTTATTTCATTCTTGAAAAATATTTTGGCCACTGGAAACTGTGTTCTTCCATATTTTTAATTAGCATGTACAAATATTCAGGGTCCATTTCCATGAACGCATTGTCAGTAGCTATGTTAATTGTTGACTTTCTCTCGGGTTGAATTCCATGGTAGAAAGTTTGCAACTTGTTCGCTAACTTCATCCCATGATGAGGATAATGCCTTAACATGGACTTGAATATTTCTCAAGCTTCTCCCAATGATTCATATTCACTTTGACAAAAGTAGTCGAGGTCTCTCTTATTTTTTAAAGATTGTGAAGTTGTGTAATATCAATCAAGAAATTTTCTTCTCAAGACATACCAGGTAAAGAGTATATCTAGATCAAGTCTTTCCAACCAGTCTTCAGATTTTTATTGTAATGAGAATGAAAACAGTCTCAGGATCAATGCATCACTAGTCACCCCATTGTATTTAAATGTGTCACAGACTTCGATAAATATGTTCACATATATATAAGGTTCTTTGATACTCAATCCATGAAACTGTGCATGTTGTTGGAGTAGGTTAATCATCAATGACTTCAATTCAAAATGTGTCACTTGAATTCTTGGTCCTATTATGACTGAGCTGACTCTGACTATATTGGGTCTCAATTCTTGTCTCATAGTAGCCTGAGACCTTTGATTATCAAGAAGGTTTTGGAAAAGGGGGTGGACTTGTCCACTGGGAAGCATTGAAATATGAGTCACAATTCTTTCCTCTCGTTGATGTATTTTTTTCATAAGTGCTACCAACTACATCTTTCCCTTTTATTTGGTGCTCTAGTTCTTGATCAGAAGGTGGATCATTTTTTGATGGAGCCAAATTATGAGTGTTCGCCATCTTGTCAAATGATGTTTAAAGCATGGTCTACTTGGGATTTTCTTAATGCTAGATGTATGTGTGATCCCCAGCAACGGTTCCATAAATTTGTAACGTGCATCGCAATGCATGAAAATTTGAAATTTTTATAACCCACTAGCTACTACAGAAGTGGTGAGTAGGGTTGAACCACAGAGAGCATGGATTCTAGTTCACTAAAATTATCTCATTGGACAATGTTTAGGCGGAAAAAAAGTTGAGGGAATTCCTATTTTTTTAATTATTTTAATAAAACTGGAAAATTAATAAAATGAATGAAACAAAATAAAATGAAGTAGAAAAAATGATGATGAACTCTGAGTCATAAAATTGTGTTTGGGATGTTGATGTCGTAATCAAAATACTATAAAGCCATGAAAAACCATTTTATTATGTGATCAAATATTTATCTAGCTCAATTATCATCAGTTAAAAATTTATAAATCCTTTTTTAGAGGCTTATTTTTTTTATCCCATAATTTATTTAAGGTCCCACTACTGGAAAATTAGGCTATACCAACGGTTTATAACCGTTGCTATAGGCTGGAAAACCGTTGGTATAGGGTATACCAACGGTTTTCCAAACCGTTGGCCAGTAAGGCGTGGGGAAAGCACTTTACCAACGGTTTCATTTAAACCATTGGTATAGGTGCTCGAGAATTCTGGAAAACAATTTACCAACAGTTCTCAACCGTTGGTACAACTTTTTTCAGAAATCTGGAAAAACTTATACCAACGGTTCAGAACCGTTGGTATAAGTTTTTCCAGAATTCTCGAAAAACTTCTACCAACGGTTCTGAACTGTTGGTATAAGTTTTCCCAGATTTCTGGAAAAAGATTTACCAACGGTTCAAAACCGTTGGTAAAGAGTTTCCCAAAACTGCTGCACAACAGCGCCCAGAAGCCCCCCCCCAGAAGCTACACCTGCATAAAAAAATAGTGCACAACAGTCCTCCAGTATACCCTCCACTATACACCTGCATAAAAAATATCACAAAATCCACATACAGACTTCAAACAGTATAAAAAACACCTAAAATAGCCCAAAAAAACACATATGACAACAATCATCTGGTGGTAATTCACCTCACCCATCAAATTATAATAGGTAGAATAGTTTGATAAATATCTATTAGAGTTGAATAAGACATTCAAATTGACTCAAATCCCATTTTTTTGTGATACTAGGTTTGGGTATGTAATGATTTGTGATGAATTTTTCATTGAACTTGTATTGTTTATAATATATGGTGAAAATATATTTTCTTAGGAGTCTCGTCACTTATGACCCCATGAGTGAAACTACCAAACTCATGAAAAAGAGTCGTTGATGAGTGTAAATTTCAGTTGTATTCACTTAAAATGATTTCCTTTTGAAATAAAAGAGAGACATTGAGTGGTTTCGTCCACACCGTGCCTCGGATTGAGGCGGAGTTGACTCGTACACATCACAAATGACCCATGGATACATGTCCTAAAGTATCAATAGTATCTGAATGCCTTTGGTCTATTTTCCGTATGTCAGTTGTTGTTTTAACTTAAACTGTTTTCCATTTCAAAGAAAAGTGAAACACTTTGAGTGGTGCCGGCCACACCGCGCCTCGGATTGAGGCGGGGTTGACTCATACACGTCACAAATGACCCATGGATAATTTTCCTAAAGTTTCAATAGAATCTGAAAGCGTTTGGTCGGTTTTCCATATGTCGTTTTTTTTTACTTAAAAGCGCATCCATTTTAAACAAAAGAAAGACACTTTGAGTGGTGTCGGCCACACCGCGCCTTGGATTGAGGCGGGGTTGACTCGTACACGTCACAAATGACCAATGGATACATGTCCTAAAGTATCAACAGTATCCAAATGTGTTTGGTCAGTTTTCCGTATGTGGTTTTTTTTACTTAAAAGTGCATCCATTTTAAACAAAAGAAAGACACTTTGAGTGGTCCCGGCCACACCGGTCCTCGGATTGAGGCGGGGTTGACTCTTACACGTCACATATGACCCATGGATACATGTCCTAAAGTATCAATAGTATATGAATGCCTTTGGTCTGTTTTCCGTATGTCAGTTGTTGTTTTAACTTAAACCGTTGTCCATTCCAAAGAAAAGTGACAAACTTTGAGTGGTCCCAGCCACACCGGCCCTCGTATTGAGGCGGGGATGACTCATACACGTCACATATGACCCATGGATCATTGTCCTAAAGTTTCAATAGAATCCAAATGCGTTTGGTTGGTTTTCCGTATGCAAGTTGTTGTTTTCACTTAAAATCTTGTCCATTTCAAATAAAAGTTAGACACTTTGAGTGGTGTCGGCCACACCGCGCCTCAGATTGAGGTGGGGTTGACTTTTACACGTCAAAAATGACCCATAAATCATTTTCTTAAAGTTTCAACAGAATCTGAAAGTGTTTGGTCAGTTTTCCGTATGTCGTTTATTTTACTTAAAAGCGCATCCATTTTAAACAAAAGAAAGACACTTTGAGTGGTACCGGCCACACCGGCCCTCGGATTGAGGCGGGGTTGACTCGTACACGTCACATATGACCCATGGATCGTTGTCCTACAGTTTCAATGGAATATGAATGCGTTTGGTTGGTTTTCGGTATGTCAGTTGTTGTTTTAACTTAAACTGGTGTTCATTTCAAAGAAAAGTTAGACACTTTGAGTGGTACCAATCACACTGTGCCTCAGATTGAGGCGGGGTTGACTCGTACACGTCACATATGACCCATGGATCGTTTTCCTAAAGTTTCAACAGAATCCGAATGCATTTGGTCGGTTTTTCGTATGTCAGTTATTATTTTAACTTAAATTGTTGTCCATTTCAAATAAAAGTTAGACACTTTGAGTGGTGTCGGCCACACCGTGCCTCAGATTGATGCGGGGTTGACTCTTACACATCACAAATGACCCATGGATACATGTCCTAAAGTATCAATAGTATCCGAGTGTGTTTGGTCAGTTTTCCATATGTGGTTTTTTTACTTAAAAGCGCATCCATTTTAAACAAAAGAAAGACACTTTGAGTAGTACCGGCCACACCGGCCCTAGTATTGAGGAGGGGTTGACTCCTAAATGTCAAAAATGACCCAGGGATACATGTCCTAAAGTATCAATAGTATCTGAATGCCTTTGGTCCGTTTACCGTATGTCAGTTGTTGTTTTAACTTAAACAGTTGTCCATTTCAAAGAAAAGTGACACACTTTGAGTGGTCCCGGCCACACCGGCCCTCGGATTGAGGAGGGGTTGACTTGTACACATAAAAAATGACCCATGGATACATTTCCTAAAGTATAAAAAGTATCTGAATGCCTTTGGTCTATTTTCCATATGTCAGTTGTTGTTTTAACTTAAACTGTTGTCCATTTCAAAGAAAAGTGACACACTTTGAGTGGTCCCGGCCACACCGGCCCTCGGATTGAGGTGGGGTTGACTCGTACACGTCACATATGACCCATGGATCGTTTTACTAAATTTTCAACAGAATCCGAATGCGTTTGGTTGGTTTTCCGTATGTCAGTTGTTGTTTTAACTTAAATCGTTGTCCATTTCAAAGAAAAGTGAAAAACTTTGAGTGGTCACGGACACAACGGACCTCGGATTGAGGCGGGGTTGACTTGTACACATCACATATGACCCATGGATCATTGTCCTAAAGTTTCAATAGAATACGAATGCTTTTGGTCGGTTTTCCGTATGCAAGTTGTTGTTTTCACTTAAAATCTTGTCCATTTCAAATAAAAGTTAGACACATTGAGTGGTGTCGGCCACACCGCGCCTTGGATTGAGGTGGGGTTGACTCGTACACATCACAAATGACCCATAAATAATTTTATTAAAGTCTCAATAGAATCTGAAAGTGTTTGGTCGGTTTTCCGTATGTCATTTTTTTACTTAAAAGCGCATCCATTTTAAACAAAAGAAAGACACTTTGAGTGGTACCGGCCACACCGGCCCTCGAATTGAGGCGGGGTTAACTCGTACACGTCACAAATGACCCATGGATACAGGTCCTAAAGTATCAACAGTATCCGAGTGCGTTTGGTCAGTTTTCCATATGTGGTTTTTTTACTTAAAAGCGCATCCATTTTAAACAAAAGAAAGAAACTTTGAGTGGTACCGGCCACACCAGCCCTCGGATTGAGGCGGGGTTGACTCGTACACGTCAAAAATGACCCATGGATACATTTTATAAAGTATCAACAGTATCTTAGTGTGTTTGGTCAGTTTTCCATATGTGGTTTTTTTTACTTAAAAGCGCATCCATTTTAAACAAAAGAAAGACACTTTGAGTGGTACCGGCCACACTGGCCCTTGGATTGAGGCGGGGTTGACTCCTACACGTCAAAAACGACCCATGGATACATGTCCTAAAGTATCAACAGTATCCAAATGCCTTTGGTCCGTTTTCCGTATGTCAGTTGTTGTTTTAACTTAAACTGTTGTCCATTTCAAAGAAAAGTGACACACTTTGAGTGGTCCCAGCCACACCGGCCCTCAGATTGAGACGGGGTTGACTCATACACGTCACATATGACCCATGGATCGTTTTCCTAAAGTTTCAACAGAATCCCAATTTGTTTGGTTGGTTTTCCGTATGTCAGTTGTTGTTTTGACTTAAATCGTTGTCCATTTCAAAGAAAAGTGAAAAACTTTGAGTGGTCCTGGCCACACCGGCTCTCAGATTGAGGTGGGGTTGACTCTTACACGTCACAAATGACCCATGGATCGTTTTCCTACAGTTTCAATAGAATCCGAATGCGTTTGGTCTGTTCTCCATATGTCAGTTTATATTTTAACTTAAACTGTTGTCCATGTTAAAGAAAAGTTAGACACTTTGAGTGGTGTCGGCCACACCGCGCCTCAGATTGAGGCGAGGTTGACTCGTACATGTCACAAATGACCTATGGATACATGTCCTAAAGTATCAACAATATCCGAGTGCGTTTTTTTAGTTTTTCATATGTTGTTTTTTTTACTTAAAAGCGCATCCATTTTAAACAAAAGAAAGACACTTTGAGTGGTCCCAGCCACACCGACCCTCGGATTGAGGCGGGGTTGACTCTTACACATCACATATGACCCATGGATACATTTCCTAAAGTATCAACAGTATCCGAATGTCTTTGGTCGGTTTTCTGTATGCCAGTTGTTGTTTTCACTTAAAATCATGTCCATTTCAAATAAAAGTTAGACACTTTGAGTGGTGCCGGCCACACCGCTCCTCGGATTAAGGCGGGGTTGACTCCTACATGCCACAAATGACCCATGGATACATTTCCTAAAGTATCAACAGTATCTGAATGTGTTTGTTCCATTTTTCGTATGTGGTTTTTTTTACTTAAAAGCACATCCATTTTAAAAAAAAAAAGACACTCTGAGTGGTACCGGCCACACCGGACCTCGGATTGAGGCGGGGTTGACTCGTACACGTCACATATGACCCATGGATCGTTTTCCTATAGTTTAAATAGAATCTGAATGCGTTTGATCTGTTTTCCGTATTCCAGTTGTTGTTTTCACTTAAAATCCTGTCCATTTCAAATAAATGTTAGACACTTTGAGTGGTGTCGGCCACTACTTCAAAGCACATTAACCATATCATCTTCCACATGCATAAACATGAAATACATGGATAACTAAGAAAGATAAGTAAAAAAAATAGAAAAATGAGCATCACAGTACCAAGGAATACTAAAGTTCTATGTAGTAGACTAATCATACAATAAGAATCAAGTGCAAAAAACAGAATCTGAATGCAACGTCCCTATGAAGAAGAGGAAAACACCAAAGTGGAAAACCATGTTCAAAAATAAAGAGTTATACAGAATTAAAAATTGTAATGGATCAATCTGCCTTTGATCACCATCACCATCACTACTATCATCATCAGCCTCATCCTCGCCTCCATCTCTGTCCTCGTCGTCGTCCTCGTCCTCAGCATCATCCTCACCCTCGGCCCCATCCTCACCCTCGGCCCCATCCTCGCCCTCGTCCACATCCTCATCCTTGCCCTCTTCCTCTTCAGTATCCTCGTCATCACCAGGAACATCATCATATCGATCGCCACTAGAGCTGTCACTTAGTGCATTGGATGATGCACCCATCGACGACATAGATGTCTGACAAGCCGCACTAGCCTCTGGTGGAAGTGATGAAGATAAAGCTCTCATCAGTTTCATAAATTCTCTGTCTCTTGTTTGAACTTGTACTTCCAACTCTGTGACCCTTTTATCAGACTGTCTTGCATGCTCCTTGACCTGTTCCAACTCGGTGGTACTAGAATGGATACTTGGAGACGACCAATACCTCGTCGGGACTATATTCTTACCAGGTCGGCAGCGTACTCGAACAGAGTGCTCATCTCCCAAAACCTGATATAAATGATCGTGTGGACCAAAATTGTCAGGCTCCTGGGCATCAAGAGCCTCTAAAGCAGCCTGTAAAATATATTAATAGATTATTAAATTTCAAATTAGATATTAAACTTTGAAATAAACAAATTAAAACTTACAATCTTCTCTTGGGTCGGTTCATTTACCGCAGTTCCATCTTTTTTTCTTCTACTCGAGCAAAACAATTTTTCTCGAGGGATACGTCCTTCAATATTCATTTTGTGCTTCTGTAATGACATTGAAACAATATAAAGTCAAAGTATAATCATATATTCATTATTCAATAAATCACATAATTTAAGTAGGATCCAATAAAAAGGGAAAGTCCTAAAGAAAAATTATAAACAACTATATCGTACATGCTGCCTCTCATGATCTGACATTGTTGTGCGCCCCAAAGTGTGGAGGTATTTCTTTGAATCAATGTTTTTTTGTTTTTTTCAGAATATTCCTAAATAATGATTAATAATTAATAAGATTATATTAAATCAAAATATGAAAACTCTCATTTAAATAACTCAAATGAGATTAATACCTTAAATTTGGAAGTCGCCCAATGGGTAATCATTTGGCGATATTGCTCTATCGGGCAGTCATCCACGATAGGTAATGTCTCCAACTCCGTTCCCACTCTATCACACCAGCCAACATACAGCTCATGCTTATAAGCTCTCCTAGCTCTTTTAAACGTGCTGGTCGTGCACCTTCGCCATCAGGGAAGTTAAACCGAAGCTGAAACCAAATTGATTAGTTCATTTAAATACAAAAATATACTACATTAAATCCAATAGATTTTTTACCCATATTTGTGCCCACGCGTTATCCTTGACTTCGGGTGGCAGATGTCTCCAAGAGAGAGGGCTGACCGGAATGATATCGGAGTATTTGGCTAGCGTCGCCAAAAAAACCCGACATTGCTGCCCAGATTTCTCAATCATTTGTCCATCAACATTGTATTCTACCATCAATTGTGTCTGGCGGTTCCATACCGCACGCAAGCGAGTACGCCCCCTCCCCCGCCTCCTATCTATAGATGAATCTGTTATTAAAGAAAAATAATATCAATACAAGTTATAATAAAAATAAATTTTGGTATAAAAATTTGATAGAGTTATATAAATATACATGTGGTAGTCGGATCAATGGGTGCAGAAGCTGAAGGAATATCCTGTACAGGTGGAGTGTCCCTCAGTGTATGCTCCTCAGCCACATACTGTGTCGCAGCAGGAGTCGAAGAAGGTGGAATATAATAACCTGGAGATAATGAACCAGAAGAAAAATATGATGGCATAGACGTCTGGCCAGCTGGTAGTGTAAACATTGGAGGTCTAAATATCTCATATGTCCCTGAAGACACGCCAGGATCAAAATAGGGCGTAGAAGATACGTCTGTGGTAGTGGATCGTCTAACTCTTGCCCCACGAGCCCTCGTACCACCAACCTCTCTACTGGGAGCAATATCAGGCTCCTCGTCAGATATATGTTGTCTAGGGGGTGGATCCTAAAAAAAGTTTGACAGAAAAGTAAACACATGATATTATAAGTTATTGAAATATTTATATTTGAAATAAAATACTCACAACAGGGATGAGTGGAGGAACACCCATCTGTACCATGCGACGATTATTATCTGTCATCTTTTTCCGCCGCCTCTCTTCAATGGGTGTCATTTCCTGCAATGAAAAAAAATATGGAAGTAATTAGAAACAGATAACTAATGTGTAACCCAAAAAACAAAATATAGAAAAACCATTATGATAAAAAGAACATAATGAAACAGAAGATTTATGTTGTTATGAAGGTAAGTACTAGGATACACACTCTGAATGATGTAGGTGAAACATGTAGGTGAGAACACGACTGTATGATTCTATATATTTCCCACCACAACTTTGGGTTCACAATCAACTCTGACAATTGAGTTGTTGGGGTCATCATAAGTAATAAATGGATTTCTTCCAATTGCAGTAGGGATAGTGTCAACTTCATCATCACCATCATCAAAAACATGTCTGAGATTTACTTCAATAATTACACCGAATTTAGGATGACGATGATCTTTGACATAAAAAACTTGTTTCACCATTGATGCCAATACATATGGTTCATCGGTGGAAAGAGTGTGAGTCATGTCAATAACTCGAAATCCACAATCATCAATAAAGGTGACTTTCCTCGTCATTGAATCAAACCATTGAAATTTCATCATTGTGACTCAACCATGCGAGTAATAATCCAAAATTATTATTTTCTCCATGACACCATAATAAGAAACATTTTCAGAACGAGGTCTAGTGTCCGATGAACTGGCATAACAGTCTGTTGTGGCAGTTAGCATAACACCATTATGCTGTGTTCTCATTTTTCGTTCTTGTTCAGTGATAACAAATTTCTATCCATTGATCACAAGTGATTTACAAGCACGAACCATGGTATTAGGACCAAAATCCAAAGCTCTTATTTTCTCAAAAACAGAGTCTGTAGGAAAACTCGATACCTAAAATATAAACAAATAGTAAACTTAATTAAATATTATTTTTATTTAGTTATTACAGAAATATTTTTACCTTCAATTTCAACCAAGCAGAAAACCCTTTGCTATGCAAAGTCTCCTTCTTTCTCAAAGATAAAGAACGATGCTTTCTATATATCAATTCTTTATGTTCCCTGTAGATAAAAATAATAATATTTTAACAAATATTTAAAATTACAAGAGATAAGATAAGAGATACATGTACAATTAACTTACTTTATATACTCATCGAACAAATCACAATTGAACAACACTGTGCGATGTGTCATCTCTCGCTCTTCAAGGCTTAATGTTGTTAATGTATATGATCCCGGAATTCCTCCTGTCTGAGGAAGTGATGGAAAACTGGGTTCAATTTTCCCATACTGTTCTTCTTCATTTCTCATTGGTCTGTTTATTCTCGTAGTATGATCAGAAAAATACATTGAGCAGAAATCCATACATTCTTGAGCCAAGTAACCATTCACAATAGAACCTTTGGGATAATTCTTGTTCCGAACATATGATTTCAATGTGCACATGTTTCTTTCAGTTGGATACATCCAACGGAAAGCAACGGGTCCTCCAAGAAGTATTTCGGTCGGAAGATGGACAGTCAGATGCAGCATGCATGTAAAAATTGATGGAGGGAATATTTTCTCTAACTCACACAAAATTAATGGTGTCTCTGCCAACAGTTTTTTCACGAGGTATTTGGACAACCTCTTAGCACAAAGATCTCTAAACAAATATTACAACCGAATAACCGAGACTCTAACATTATTGGACTAGAGATGACGGATTTCTATTGGAATCAACTCATGCAAAAGGAAGTGATAATCATGAGTCTTCAAAGATTTCAACTTCAACTCTTTTTTGTTGACCCGTTTTGATATATTGCTTGAATAGCCATCAGGAACTTTAATAGTCTCTAGCACTTCCAGAAATTGATTTTTTTCAGCAGGAGTCATCACATAAGAAGCACATGGAACTTGCCATTTATTTTCACTGATACAGACAGGATGCAATTCTGGTCTGATCCCCCAATCTACCAAGTCGCGCCGAGATCGTAAATTATCTTTTGTCTTCCCCTTGACATTTAGAAGAATCTAAAGCAACATTTCACATATATTCTTTTCAATGTGCATTACGTCTAAGCAATGACGTAACAAGTTGGTTGACCAATATAACAACTCAAATAATATACTCTTCTTCTTCCAATTGTAACAGGTATCATTGGAAACATTTTTCCTCTTTCTAGATTTCATTACACTCTTCCCAAATGAATAACTGAAATCTTTCAATTCATTAAGCATATCAGTTCCAGACATACGCTGAGGTGGATCGTCATTTTCCATGGTATTGTCAAATCTTCGACGATTGTTTCTATATGGATGGTTCATTGGCAAGAATCTTCGATGTCCCATAAAACTAAAACTACAACGATATTTCAGTCTTCTCGATCGAGTATTCTTCATACAAACAGGACATGACAATTTTCCTTTTGTGCTCCATCCAGACATCATTGCATAAGCAAGAAAATCATTGATAGTCCACATAAGTGCAGCACGCATCTGAAATATGTCTTTAGAACATGCATCGTATGTGGGCACACCCACATCCCAAAGAAGTTTCAACTCTTTTATTAAAGGTTTCATGTATACATCTATATCATTGTCAGGATCACAAGGTCCAGATATCAGTATACTCAAGAAAGTGTAAGGATTTTTCATACACAACCAAGGGGGAAGGTTATAAATGTGTATGAAAACCGGCCATGTGCTGTGCGAAGTAAGAATCTGCCCAAATGGATTAAAACCGTCACATGAAAGACCCAGTCTCACATTACGCACGTCGGCTGCAAATTCAGGATATCGAGCATCAAATCTCTGCCATGCAAATCCATCTGCAGGGTGAACCAACTCTTCATTATTCTTTTTTATCTCAGTGTCATTCCATCGCATTTTTACGGATATTTCATCAGACATGAAAAGGTTTTGTAATCTGGGGATCAATGGAAAGTGCCACATTAATTTTTGTGGCACACGAGATGGTGTTCCATCATCTTTTGGCTTCCATCAGGAGGTTCCGCATTTTATACAATCATTTCTTTCAGCAGTTTCCTCCCAAAATAAGCTACAATCATTCGGGAAAGCATGATTTTTTTTTTGAGAATCCAAGTTCATCAACCAACTTCCATGCCATATAGTGGTTTGATGGAATATCTGCATCATCTGGAAGTAAGTCCTTCAAGAAGGTAAGAATATAATCAATTGCAGTATTTGAAATCCCATACATAATTTTCCCATGAAACAATCGGATTAAAAATTCCAACTTTTTCATTTTATCACATTGCTGATATACTGGAGTCGTCGCAGCATCATTCAATTTTTTCACCCTATCAACATCATCATTTTCATTGGACGCATCATGTGTGCTTGTATTGAAATCTTGTTGGCTGGACATCCTTTCCTTCTCATGATGTCGAATAAATGGAAACCGATCATATATCAAACTCTCCAATTTAGTTCTATCATTTGGATCATCAACATTTTGAGATTCCATTTTCTCTCCATTGTGATACCACACATAATAGTTTGTTTAGAAACCATATTTTGTTATATGATAGCTAACAGCTTCACGGCTCAACCAAGGTCTTCCAACACAATTAAAACATGGGCAGTGTATGTGGCCACTATCTGAAGCCTTGTCAAATGCAAAATCTAGAAAGCTGTTCAAATTATTTTGAAAATCGGTTGAAATCCAATCAGTTTCGTACATCCAACTTCTATCCATTCTGTAAAAAAATCGCAATAAGTCATTTCAAAGCAATTCAATAATATTAAAGTTTAATCAAAAAAATATTTACATAAATGAAAATTGTTTACTCTATATAAAAGCATAACTGACACATTACTCTATATGAGAATCATATTAAGAAATACAACAAAATACAGTGTATATAAGGAAATAAGATACAAAATTTCTAATGCCTATATTCAGGGATTGACCAGTAAGATATTGGAAGTGGATCAAGGAATACATAATCCTTAAGGGTCTTGTTGGGAGTATATGAGTTTTATACTTTAACTTCTTCAAGTGGATCAGGATGAGGAGTAGGATGAGGATCATGGGAGTGGCGGGACTGTCCAAGGGGGGTGTGGCGTGTCCAGGGGGTGAGGGGTGTCTAGGGGGTGGTGGGGCCGTCCGGGGGGTCAGAGGTGTCCAGGGGGTGGGGGGCTGTCTAGGGGGGTCGGGGTGTCCAGGTGGGCGGGCTGTCCATGGGGGTGGTCAGGTTGTCCAAGGGGGTCGGGGTGTATAGGTATATTTATATGAAAAGAATACCCCCACAATAATCATGCAGCCCTATCATTAGTCTAAACCCCTAGAACACATAAAAGAAGCTAGTATGAACATTTACTAAAATATTTAACACCATACGAATGAAAATACAATCTAAATATAGTTTGAGAGGATATAATGGTGTGTGTGAAAAAAATGATATTTAATCAATTTAAATGAATATGGAACAAATGAGGGTTTATAATACACTAAGAGTACCTCAAACAATCCAAAACCACTATAGCACCACCCCCTTGGATAGCCCACCCACCCCCCTCGACACCCCTTCTCCCTATGGATAGCCCCCCACCCCCTTGGATAGCCCGCCCACCCCCCTGGACACCCCTACCCCCCATGGACAGCCCACCCACTCCCCCTGGACAGCCCGCCCACCCCTCCTTGACAGCCCGACCACCCCCGTGGACAGCCCGTCCACCCTTGTGGATAGCCCGCCCACCCCCGTACCCCCCTGGACACCTCGTACCACCCCGGGATAGCCCTTCCCACCCTCCCAAACAGCCCACACCCCCCTCCCCTGCAACCCCACCACCACCACCTAGACATACCAACCCCCCTGGACACCCCACACACCCCTCCCCCACCAGGACACCCCACCCAGACCCCCAGGACAGCCCACACCCCCTGGACAGCCTCGCCCACCCCCGTGGACAGCCTTTCCCACCCCCGTGGACAGCCCCGCCCACCCCTGTGGACACCCCACCCACCCCCGTGGACACCCCTACCCCCTAGACAGCCCAACCACCCCCGTGGACAGCCCACCCACCCCCCTCGACACCCCTTCTCCCTATGGACAGTCCCCCACCCCCTTGGATAGCCCGCCCACCCCCCTGGACACCCCTAACCCCTGTGGCCAGCCCACCCACCCCCCTTGGATAGCCCACCCACCCCTCCTTGACAGCCTGGCCACCCCCGTGGATAGCCCGTCCACCCTTGTGGACAGCCCGCCCACCCCCGTACCCCCCTGGACACCCCGTACCCACCCTGGATAGCCCCGCCCACCCTCCCAAACAGCCCACACCCCCCTTCCCTGCAACCCCACCACCACCACCTAGACATACCACCCCACCTGGACACCCCACACACCCCTCCCCCACCAGGACACCCCACCCAGACCCCCAGGACAGCCCACACCCCCTGGACAGCCCCGCCCACCCCCGTGGACACCCCCTACCCCCTAGAAAGCCCAACCACCCCCGTGGACAGCCCACCCACCCCCCTCGACACCCCTTCTCCCTATGGACAGCCCCTAACCACCTTGGATAGCCCGCCCACCCCCCTGGACACCCCTACCCCCCGTGGCCATCCCACCCACCCCCCCTGGACAGCCCGCCCACCCCTCCTTGACAGCCCGGCCACCCCCATGGATAGCCTATCCACCCTTGTGGACAGCCCGCCCACCCTCGTACCCCCCTGGACACCTCGTACCCCCCCTGGATAGCCCCGCCCACCCTCCCAAACAGCCCACACCCCCCTCCCCTGCAACCCCACCACCACCACCTAGACATACCACCCCCTGGACACCCCACACACCCCTCCCCCACCAGGACACCCCACCCAGACCCCCAGGACAGCCTACACCCCCTAGACAGCCCCACCCACCCCCGTGGACAACCTTTCCCACCCCCGTGGATAGCCCCGCCCACCCCCGTGGACAACCCACCCACCCCCGTGGACATCCCCTACCCCCAAAATCCATTATCCAAAACATATCAAATTGGTTTGAACACAATCCATAATTCCCACAATCCATTATCCAAAACATGTAAACGTTCACGATAGCCTCCCCCAACTCTGATTTACATGTTTTGAACACTCTCCTTCCAAACATAGAATATAAAAACATTAAAGAAGTCTTCACAAACACAAACAATATTTTATTTAGATATTAATTTCAATAATCAAGTAAACCACCAACACCTGGAAAAAATCTATTCATTAAATCAACTACAACAATATGGTTGAGATCAAATTTTACCTATTCGGATGGGGGTGTACCTGTTGGGATGGGGGGTGATGGTGTTCGGATGGGGGGTTCGCAAGAGCAGTGGAGCGAAAGAGGTTCGGATGGGGTTCGCGAGAGCAGCGGAGCGAATAGATTAGGGCTCTGTCCGAATGGGGAGAGGAGATCGCGATCTGCAATTTGGGGAAAACCTTTGCCAACGGTTTATAAAAACCGTTGGCAAAGGCACACCTTTCCCAACGGTTCACTGGAACTGTTGGGAAATGTGTGAGTTTAGCACCCATTTCCCAATGGTTCCAGTGAACCGTTGGGAAAGGGTCCACTGAAATTCCCTTTGCCAACGGTTTAAATAAACCATTGGTATACTACCATTGGGAAAAGACCAAATTCCAGTAGTGTCCCTTTCTCTGGTGTTACAAATAAATTAGGCGATACTTTTAAATACTGAACTAATTGACAAAATGACACAACTTGTTTCTCACAAAGTTGTGCCACCAATTTGCACTACAATCGATTAACACAATTTACTTTCTTGTATCATCGAATAAACTAATAATTAAAATGAGCGGTTTCAATTTCAGAAATTATTTCAATGAAAAAATAATCAAAGAGGATAAAAAATAAAATTAAAATAAATTCAATTGAAATTTTAACCGCAAAATAAAAATGTCAGAATGGGCAACAAATTTAATTCCTCAGCCAACATCCCGAAACACAAAAATTACCTTGAAATCACGATAGTGAAGGGATAATTTTTTAATATGGGTTTTATGAAAAAAAATAATTTGGGAAAAGGGGTTAGGGTTCCGATATTTTTAAAATTGGGTTAGGGCATGCAATATTTTTAAAAATGGGTCTGAGATGCATGAACCCCGTTCACGCATCCCCAACTCCGGGAAGATGCGTGAACGGGGTTCACGTATCTTCAACCCGAGCGAGATGCGTGAACCCCGTTCACGCATCCTACAGAAAGATTTTTTTTGTATTTTTAAAATTTTTATTTTTTGTTTTGTTTTGTTTATATATATATATATATATATAACAAAAATTTTCATTATAATTTATCTGCTATTTAATATCCAGCAGTTCTGTCATTACAACAGTCTGGATTCTGACAAACACCCTCACCCATGGATCTCTTTTATAAGAGGGCTAGCCTTGGAAATCCTTCTGCATTTTCGATGTGGGACTCAACTGCTATCTTCCATGTGCATAACATTCTGCATTTTCGATGTGGGATTCTGTTTCAAGTACGTCACTTTGAAAGATTATAAAATACAAACTATATGACCAATATAAATGAAACATAAAACATGGATTAAAAATATAAGAAATTGTTGAAAATAAAAATAATTTTGTAAAAAATGTTGATGAATAATAATTTATAAGCTTTCAAAGATACCATCTTGAAACTTAAAAATGTTTTAAATACGTGTCTTTGAAAGACTATAAAATAAAAACTATAAGACTAATTTGAATGAAACTTAAAACATGAATTAAACATATAAGAAATAGATGAAAATAAAAAGAATTTCGTAGAAAATGTAGATGAAAAATAATTTATAATCTTTCAAAACCACCAACTTGAAACTTAAAAACGATTCAAGTACGTGGCTTTGAAAACCTATAAAATAAAAACTATAAGACCAATATAAATAAAAATTAAAACATGGATTAAACATATAATAAATAGTTATTTATTAATTAGTTAATTAGTAATATAATTATTAATTAGTTATTAATTAGTTAATTAGTAATTATTAATTAGTTAATAATTAGTTAATTAGTTACTTATTAATTAGTTAATTAGTAATATAATTTATTAAATGATAATAAATTAGTTATTCTGTAATATAATTATTAATTTAAAATAAATAATTAATTAATTTTTAATATAATTAGTAATTATAATTATTTATTATAATTATTCATTATAATTATTAGTTATTAATTATTAATTATTAATTATTAATTAACTAATTATTAATTAGTTAATTAGTAATATAAGTATTAATTATACAATAATTAATTAATAATATAATTATTAATTATAATTAATTAATTATAATATTAATTATTAATTATATACTAATTAATTAGTTAATTAATAATGTAATAATTAATTATAATTAGTAATATAATTACTAATTATAATTTTTAATTATTAATCATATAATAATTAATTAGTTAATTTGTAATATAATTATTCATTATAATTTTTAATTTTTAATTATTAATTGTTAATTATATAATAATTAATTTGTTAATTAGTAATTTAATTATTAATTATATAATAAAGAATTAGTTAATTAGTAATATAATTATTAATTATAATTTGTAATATAATTATGAATTATAATTACTAATATAATTATTAATTATAATTATTAATTATTAATTATATAATAATTAATTAGTTAATTAGTAATATAAGTATTAATAATACAATAATTAAATAATAATATATTTATTAATTAAAATTATTACTTATAATTATTAATTATAAATATTAATTATTAATTATATACTAATTATTAATTATATAATAATAAATAATTATAATTAATAATTATAATTAATAATTATATTATTAATTAATTATTGTATAATTAATACTTATATTACTAATTAACTAATTAATTATTATATAATTAATAATTACTAATTATAATTAATAATTATATTAGTAATTATAATTCATAATTATATTACTAATTATAATTAATAATTACATTACTAATTAACTAATTCTTTATTATATAATTAATAATTATATTAATAATTAACAAATTAATTATTATATAATTAACAATTAATAATTAAAAATTAATAATTGTAATGAATAATTATAATTATTTATTATATTACTAATTTACTAATTAAATAATGAATTATTATATAATTAATAATTATATTACTTAATAAATACTTAATTACTGTATAATTAATTATTATATTACTAATTAACTAATTAATTATTATGTAATTAATAATCATATTAAAAATTAACTAATTAATTATTATATAATTAATAATGATATTACTAATTAATTAATTATTAAATAATTAATAATTATATTGCTAATTAACTAATTATTCATTAACTATTTTATTAATTATTAAAAATTAATTATATAATAATTAATTAGTTAATTATTATATAATTAATAATTATATTACTTATTAACTAATTTATTATTATATAATTAATTTTTAATAATTAATAACTAATAATTGTAATGAACAATTATAATTATTTATTATATTACTAATTTACTAATTAACTAATGAATTATTATATAATTAATAAATAAATTACTTACTAAATACTTAATTATTGTATAATTAATAATTATATTACTAATTAACTAATTAATTATTGTGTAATTAATAATTATATTACAAATTAACTAATTAATTTTTCTCTAATTAATAATGATATTACTAATTAACTAATTATTAACTAATTAATAATTATATTTTTAATTAACTAATCAATCATTAACTATTTATTATATGTTTAATCCATGTTTTAATTTTCCTTTAAATTGGTCTTATAGTTTTTATTTTATAGGTTTTCAAAGCCACGTATTTGAAATGTTTTTAAGTTTCAAGTTGGTGGTTTTGAAAGCTCATAAATTATTTTTCATCAACATTTTTTACAAAATTCTTTTTATTTTCAACTATTTCTTATATATTTAATCCATGTTTTAAGTTTCATTCATATTTGTGTTATAGTTTTTATTTTATAGTCTTTCAAAGGCACGTATTTGAAACATTTTTAAGTTTCATGTTGGTGGCTTTGAAAGCTTATAAATTATTATTTATCAACATTTTTTATGAAATTATTTTTGTTTTCCACTATTTTTTATATGTTTAATCAGTGTTTAAAATTTCATTTATATTAGTGTTATAGTTTATATTTTATAGTCTTTCAAAGTCATGTACTTGAAATACGTAAAACCTTTTTAAGTTTCAATTTGATGGTTTTGAATGGTTATAATTTATTTTTGATCAACATTTTTTATGAAATTCTTTTTTTTCAACTATTTCTTATATGTTTAATCAATGTTTAAAATTTAATTTATATTTGTCTTATAGTTTATATTTTATACTCTTTCAAAGTCACGTACTTGAAACAGAATCACACATCGGAAATGCAGAATGTACAGTGCAGGTTTGGAAGAACTTGTATCCCACATCGAAAATGCAGAATAATTTTTAGGGCAAGCCCTCTTATAAAAGAGAGTCCTGGGTGAGAGTTTCTGTCAGAATCCAGACTGCTGTAATGGCAGTGCTGCTAGATTTTAAATAGCGGATAAATTCTGCTAAATTTTTTTGTTATATATATATAAACAAAACAAAACAAAACAAAACAAAACAAAAAAACAAAAAATAAATTTTTTTAAAACTATTAAAAAACTTCCTGCATGATGCGTGAACGGGGTTCACGCATCTCGCTCGGATTGAAGATGCGTGAACCCCGTTCACGCATCTTGCCGGGATCGGGGATGCGTGAACCCCGTTCACGCATCTCGGACCCGTTTTTACAAATACTGCAAACCCTATCCCTTTTAGGCAAATTTTTTTTTTCAAAAAACCCATAAAAAAATTGCCGAAAAAATACGAGCTGCATATAAATGATGAACCCATGAAAATTGTACTTGTGTTATCTGAAAAAGATTGGGTCGATCTGCACTCTCGCCATGCAACAATCTCCGAATGCAAGTAAACCTCAGTGTTGGCGTCGTGTGCTAACAACAGACCACCAATAATATTTCACCCACATGACGTCGCACCAAATAGTAGGAGGTGAGGCAGCACCCCAGATAGGGTTTCAAACAGGGCTAGTCGCGCGGAAGAATGGAGGATGTGATGCCGGTGCGCATGCCGGATGGACCGCGGGAGTAGCGTGGATGTGTCGGAGGCCGACGGCGTGGTGAGGAGGCGGCTCGGATGGGACTGTGGTTGTAGGGTGGTGCGATGACGGTGTGGTTGAGCATGAGAGGGGAGGGGTGGTGCGTGGGGTGTCCAAGGAGGAGGGGTGGCTCCTGTGTGGTAGGGTGATGCTCCTGGTGCGCTGCAGTGTGAGGGAGAGAGGGCAGCACCTGGATCTGCATAGGGTGTCTCGTCTGGGAGAGTTGCAGAGAGTGGCGGTGGAGGGTTTTAGCATGAGGATAAGGGGAGGGAGTTGTGAAGGGGTTGCCTGGGTGGTTGCTGCTGTCCAGGGTGGTGTGCGCGCTATGCAGGTGTGCAGGCGGGGAGGCGCTGCACAGGAGGATGAAGGTGTTGCGCGTAGGTTTTTCCAGCGGAGAGTCTCTGATGATGATGGTTCCTCCTTCATTTAAATAGTGAACTAAATAAACAGAATAGAAAAATTAATTAAAAAAAGTCAAAAAGGTTATAAAATTAATAAATGTTAGATTAAAATGATAGTAATAATAATAAAATATACTTATGTAAATAATTACTCAACTAAAATAAATTAAACTAGATAAATATATATTGGTATATAAAATTAGAAATGCTAATACATAAAATAAAATTGGTAGTTAGATACAATTTTAATCTGTACATATAATAATACTACTACTATTAAATATTAATCTAATTTAATAAAAATAATAAACTAATAAAATTAATACTACTTTTATTAATACTAAAAATATATAAAATGAAATAAAAAATTAAAAATACTTATAAAAAATTAAAAATAATTACTAAAAATATTAATAAACTAAAAATAAAACCAATATTAATTAAACTACTAAAATAAAAAAGTGTTAGATATTAAATGTGAATAATGTATAAAATCAATATAGAATAATAATAATAAATAACTAAAATAGTTAAAGAGACGAAATTACATATATATATATGTGTGTGTGTGTGTGTGTGTGTGTCTGTGTGTGTGTGTGTGTGTCTGTATGTATGTGTGTATGTATGTATGTATGTATGTATGTATGTATGTATGTATGTATGTATGTGTATATAATTAAATATACTAGGGTTACATGTTAAATTAAATTAATAATTATATACATAATAAAAAAATATAAAATTAAAATAAACTAATAAAATACTAAATTACTAATGTTAAAATATAAATAAATAAAAACTATAAAAATAATAAAAATGCTACAAAATTATGAAATAAACATAAAAATACTAAAAAGGTTAAAATATTTAATTGAAATTAAGTTAAAAAATATAAAAAAAATGTTAGTGAAATCCAAGTGCATTAGGCATTTAAAATGAGGATTTCAAAGTATTTAACATCAAACTTATAGAAATTAACACAAAACATCCCTAATTTAACACTGAGTATCAAGATTTTAACACTAACCCACTGGTTTTTAACACTAACATTTTAGACATGAAAAGGAAGTCTTTCAATAGAACATTTCAAAATTAGTAACACTAAAATCCCACATTTTAACACTATGATTTATGGTTTTAACACTAACAATACACAACTAAACACATGGACATTTTTAATGAGGATTTGAAAGCATTTATCATCGAGCTACCAAAAATTAACACCGACCATCCCCAATTCAACACTCAACGTCCAGATTTTAACATTGGATATCTACATTTTATCTTTCATAGTAATATATACAAATAAGAAGTTTTTTAATTAAACACTATTGATACTAAATCTAAAATTTTAAATTTTAACACTATAATTCCATGTTTTAACACTAGAAATGAACATAATAACATATGAGCATCTAAAAGGAGGCTTTCAAAGTAATTAACATCAAGATTATAGAAATTAACACGAAGTGTAAGAACCCAGGTTTTCGTATGAGGTGCGGATACTTTTGTTTTTGGTTTAAATGCTTAACTATGGCCTAATGTGAATAACTAATTTGATCACAGGTGTTTCAAGGGTGTTGAAGGCTTGTTCAGAACCTAGAACCCAATTTTTGGGGTGAAACAGGCATGTCGCAGACTTAGTAGAAACAGTGCGGGGAAGGTCGCATGGTTACTTCTAACAATGTGAGTCTGGAAAATGGATTCCTACAGGCCACGTACTTAGACAAACCATGTGATTTGGGGCCAACATCCATGAAAAAACTATAGACTTTTTTATAGAGGATTTTTGTATGGTTTGTGCATGGTTAGTCAAACTGTGTGCACTAACCGTGCATTGTGCCCCTTCCTATAGAAAATGGTGCTCGATTTGGAAAACCATGCGGCCCAGTTTTTTGGGTGGATTTACAAAATTGCCCCTAATTAATCTTTTAAATCAAACATAATTTTCATTTCCTCCTTTATTGGACAGTAGTACCTTTGGATCTCTATTTTGAGCCAATTTTTAGGATTTGATCTTGTTAGTTCGTCTAGTATCGGAATCAATCATTATCGGTCTCATTGGATCCGCATTGGTGAGTACTTAATTCCCTTTGTGTCGTTCCTCATTATTCTTGGTATAGGTTGTGATATTTAGGTGCAATCTAATTTTCCCTATTTTTGGGTTTTTTGTTCATTCTTCATTTTTCTCCCGATCTGAGTCGAATTAGGAGTCGATACTAGACGATCACTGTACTACAGAGCTATAGTAGGTGGCTTATAATTTTCTCGCTTGGTTTGGTGCTTTATTAAGCTAGTTGTCATTGTGCTACCCACCAAACTTTCAAACGTGACCTTGAAATTGAATTGGTTAATAGAATTAGATGTAGCAGGACATAATAGGGATTCCCTTGGTTCCTTTGAGACGAGTTGGTGGTAGTTTCCCCAACCAAGGCCACCCATGGGGTGTGCAATGTATTTTCCCTTTTCCTTTGCCTATTTTTGAACCACCCAAGGGGTGTGTTTTGAGCTTTCCTAGCTAGAGGAATCCCATAAATAATTGAAATGAATTAAATTGATTGATAGGATATGTCTTGCCTCCCTTTTCATGATGATTCTTGTTAAACGGTTTGTATAGAACTGAAATTGCTTATATGTATTATGTAGAAATTGTGGAAATGATTGGGTAAACTCATTGTTTATAAATGTTTGTGAATTTATGAATGAATTGTGATTAAATGAATGGTATTGGATGCCTTGGTTAGTAAACCTTGGATCTTGATTCCATTAGATGCTATGGACATTTCTCCCATGGGTCTTGAACGCAGTAGTGGATGCATTGGATAGAGACTTTTTCTTGGGTATTGATTCTGTGGGATTCCTTGGGCCTTTATACCCCTTGGGTTCTATTTGTCTTGTGATCATAGTGGACATGGTCAGAAGACATGCTCCTTGGACCCCAACTCAAGCCTAACCGAGTTTCCATCAAGATGATCCTGGGAATCGATGAGGATGCCTTAGTCTTATACACCTTGGATATGGCTCTTCATGGTCTGGCGCTTTGATTATATGGCATGACCATGGTAAATGGGATACACTTTGATTATATTACATGAATGTGGTAAATGGGGTACACTTTGATTATACGGCTCAACCATGGTTGTTCTGACACTACTGAATATACGACAAGGTCGTGGGTTTTATGTGACATGGTGTATATGGCATGGACGTGGTATTTACTTTATTTTACCTTGTATTTGCCTTATTACAAGAGCTTGTAACTTGTTTTGTAGGGAGGCTTGTGAGGTTATTCATTATTACTAGTTCCGTAGTATACATGCTATGAGCACTTTACTTCCATATTTCTTACCTAATTTACTTGCACATTACTTTTATATTGAACAAACCAGATTATTATATATCTTTGGGTGGTTATCTACTGGGATTGTATCTCACACCCTATTCAGACCACTATTGGGTACCCAGACAGACTATATAGATGTGAGTAGGGATCAGGGAAAGCTCACATAGTTTGATGCTTGACCTTGTTTCACGCTTAGGTGTAAGGGAGCACAGGACTAAGCTGAGGCTCGTGATGTTGTCTGGAGATAGCACTTTTTTAGTCTTTTGGAATTTTGACACATGTATTGTATTGTACTATTTTTTACCTATTTTGGATGTTTTTTAGAAACATGACATGTATCATCATAATTTGTATATTAGTTCCTTCTATCATAGTTTGTATATTCATATCCTGTTTATTTATCATTTTCCTGGTTGTTATATCTATTTCCACTATTTATTATTATATCTATTCTACTATGTTACACCCCTATGATGAGGGAATAGTATCTTCATGGACACACCCAAGGCCCTCGATACTATTTGGCAAGCTCTAGCGTTCGAGGATATTCCCTTGAGGCCATGTGGCCAACCAGGATTGAGGCACATTGAGTAGCATTCGGGTTTAGTACATTTCAAAGTGGTATCAAAGCCATTTATTTTTTGGTTTTTTTACTATTTTGAGACAATAGACAGGGATAGGAAAGTAATGGAATTTGGTAATGAGTTGTTTATGGGCATAGTTAACCCACATATAGGAAAAATCCAAATTTTCTCGAATGGAAATTGTTTCTTTCTAAATTTTGGCTATTATAGTTGATTTGATTCCACTATTGGGTGATGCACTTGAATTGTGATGTTATAATTGATATTATTGTGGGTTCTATTTCATTGAAACCTGATGAGATGAGGGTATGCTATCTCATGAATCATTTTAGGCACTTTACAGGAATCACATTTCATGCATTATGTTATTCCATTTAGGATTCACTACTTGTTGCATGTTGTTATGATAGGTGTCATGATAGCTATACCTGCTATTGTGATAGAAATTCTGGAACATTTTATGGTGTTGATTAAGTGGAAATCATATTTTGGTTCATGAGTAGTATGGGCCCTTATGGATCAAAATTTGGTGAACCATTTGGTTCAACCATTTAAAAGTGAATTGTGAAATAAATGTGAAATGAATATAGAAATCAAATGGAAATTTAAATGATAAATAGAGATATTGACCTAGACCTAACTTTTGAGAGGGAAATAGGTAATGTCTGTAGTGAATTTTATGGATTTTTATTTTTACAGTACTGGATTTAGGAGCAGGTTGTGTGGTATAATCTAGTTATAGGAAGGTTTTGACATTCCTACACTTTTGAGCTGCGAACATTGATATCATTATTTTATGAGGTGTATTTTTGGAATTATAGAGTAATTCCACCATGATAACCTCAAGTTGTAAACAAGGAGGGTGGCGATGACCATGCTCTGGAGGGGGTGGGCCATGGGCTATTGGTGGATCTTCCATTAGTGACAATTGTGGCACCAAAAATTGATCCAGACACAGGTGTTGAGGAACAGTTCCACAGGGGGGTTTTCTGCTTTATACAAAATTTTCAGGGAGCATCGTAGCTTTCCTTGTCTATGGTTGAGTTGATGCGTGTGTTCTAGTAGTAGCACTGTCCCATGTTTTCATAGTATGATGGTCTATAGGATGTTGAGATGCAGTTAAAGACTACGTTATCAATCTTCAAGCATTTGGAGACACCACATAAGAGGAGAGTGAATATCATGACTTACATGCTATGTAGAGCACCAAAGCGCTAGTGGGATGTTTTTAAACTTGGATGAAAGACTGTGAGATATGGTTGGGTCTGATTTCCAAACCAGTTTCTATGATTGATTTTACCCCGATACTCTAAGGGAAGAGTGGGAAAGTGAGTTTATGCATCTACAGTAGGGCGCTATAACGGTTATGAAATACTCACCACGCTTTATAGAGTTGCATTGTTTTGTGATGATGTACCTTGCTGATGAGTTTTCGAGGGTGAGACACTTCGAGAAAGGTCTCTGGCGTGTTGTTCAATCTTAGTTCAATGTGTTCATATTAACCTTTATTACTGAAATTGTGAATCGGGTGGTAATTATATAATGGAACCTAAGGGAAGTTGGGGGGTGCATAGTAGAGTAGTGTAGTCTCTCGACCCAGTAGTTAGACTTCTAGTGGAAGGAAGCATTTTTTTTAGGCTTCCCATGAGATGAGCACCAGTCAGCCTATGAGCACTGGTAGCTCAGTTTTATATCATCAATGTGGAAGATAGGGCCACATAAAGAATCAGTGTGATCATGACTTAGTCTAGTGTCAAGATTCCGGCAGGATGGACCACGTACAACGTTTCTACAGGACCTTCCCTCCAGTAGTGATTGGTAGGGGGTCAGCTCTAACACTAGGTTCAGGAGTGGGGTTCATATCTCCGTGTCAAGCTAAGAGTTAGAGCAATATCGGACAACCAGGATGTGGTGGTAGTGGTCATGGTTGAGGTAGCCAGATACTAATTACATAGAGACAGTAGAGTGGGATTACTTCGGGCAGTGAGATTGTGTCATAAGGTTATGGTTCAGGATAGATCTATTCTATATATCCTACCCCTAATTATTAGGGTGTTGGACCCTCTATGTTTAGAGGTATAATTCTAGTAGTCTATATGTTAGTATATTCTCTTTTTGATATAGGTGAATCACATAGTTTTATATATATACATGTGGTGGAAATTATTAGGCTTGTGATTCTATTTTATAAGGTCATTATGACGTTGGACACTCTTTTGGGGATCAAAATGGAGTATGTAAGTTAGTGTAGGGAGTTCCCAATTGAGTTTGGTGGGTGTCACTTCATATGGAATCTTTATGTCCTCGAGATGACTAAGTTTGATGTCATGCTTGGTATGGACTGGCTAGTGGCTTACCGATCCTACGTTGATTGCTATCACCAAAGGGTGACTTTCACATAACTAAAGGGTATAGTTTATACTCACAATGGTGAATGGGATTTCCAGGAAAGCTGAGATGGACAATAACATCGTGATCTAGGTAGGATGACAACCTAGATTACTAGTTTGTATCTGGATGATCAAGGAGTGTGTCGGACGGAATTTCCTCTAGTGGTTGATCATTTCAGGGATGTGTTCTTGGACTAATTTCCTAGTTTAACTACTGAGATATAGGTTGATTTATCTATCAATCTAGTTCTAGGAGAGTAACCATTATCCATTTCTCCTTATAGGATGGATATGAAGGATTTGTAAGAGCTCAAGAGGCAGCTAGAGGATTTGGAGGAAAAGGGGTTTATTCAACCCAATACTTCTTTGTGGGGTTCATCGGTCCTTTTTGTGAAAAATGTGGATGGTACTCTTAATCCATGTGTGGATTATTGGAAATTTAACCAGCTGAAAGTTAATAAATAGAATCATCTTCCATGAATAGATGACCTATTTGATTGGCTTTGAGGAGATCAGGTGTTCTTGAAAATTGATATGGGATCTGAATATCACCAAGTGTGTGTTTGACCAGAAAACATACCTCATATAAACTTTTTTAGTATGTATAGTCTATATGAATATCTGGTTATGTCGTTCGGTCTCATGAACACGTTAGTAGTTTTTAGGGTGCTGATGAATTGAGTTTTCCATCATTATCAGGATTCATTTGTGGTGGTTTTCATGGAAGATATCTTGGTGTATTCTCACAATCGATAAGACCATGTCAAACATCTTGATATCATTTTGGATACATTGAGAGAGCATCATTTATATGCTAATCTCACAAAGTACCACTTCTATATGGTTAAGATTCACTTCCTAGATCACATTATCTTAGAGACAGAAGTATCAGTATATCCAGAGAAGGATCGAGTTATAGTTTCTTGGGAGCATCCCAAGAATGCCTTTGACATATAGAGTTTATTGGGGATAGATGGATATTATGGGCATTTCATATAGGAATTATCACACTTAATAAAACCATTGATGGGATTGAATAAGAAGGGCATGAAGTTTTTATGGTCATATACCTATGAGACAGCCTTTCAGGAGTTGAAAGAGAGATCAAATTCAGCACTGGTCCTGATACTTCCAAAGAAAGGAAGGAGTTACACTATGTATTGTGATGCGTCATGTATTAGGCTAGGATAAATTTTGATACAAGGGGATAGAGTCTTAGTGTATGAGTCTTGGTAGTTGAGGCCTCATGAGAGAAATTACCTGATGCATGACATCAATTTAGCTATAGTTATTCATGCACTGCACTGTTGGAGACACTATTTACTAGGAGATCATTTTTTAGTGTAAACAGACCACAAAATACTCAAGTGAATTTTTACACATGGTGATCTGAATCTGAGGCAGTGAAGGTGGGTTGATTATCTATAGTCTTTTGACTTTGAGCTTGCCTACACACTTGAGAAAGACAATATAGTGGCTAATGCACTGAGCAGGAAGACTTAGATACAGGCTATTCAGTGGGCTGGTGGCAAGTGGAAGCTTGTGGATTTGTTTTCTAAGATGCACTTGGAGGTGCAGAACAGTCATGGGAAGACTTTTTTCATCCTTAGTTGTGACCTCTACCCTGCTATATAGATTAATGATGAGGAAGCTATTAGATTCGGAGGGCCTAATCCTATAGGGAAGTGTGGTAGGTGAGGAACCACCTCCTGGTTAGACTATAGGATAGGATGAGATCTTGCGTATTCATGGTCTTTTTTTGGTTCTAGTGGACATGTGTGAGGAGATGATGCGGGAGCTTCATGCCTCACTTTTGGCAGTGCATCCTGGTGTCACCAAGATGTACCATGACTTACGTCGTCAGTACTGGTGTCCAGATATAAAGTTTAAAGTAGCTAATTTTGTTTCAAGGTGTTCCACCTATTAGTAGGTAAATACATAACATTAGCGACCAGTCATACTTATATTATATTTACCTATTCTCAAGTGGAAATGGGATGATGTTGTGAAGTATTTTGTGACCTATTTACCAAGTTCTCCTTGAGGTAGAAATGTTGTGTGGGTTGTTGTTGGCAGACTCACAAAGGTTTCTCATTTCCTACCGATTAAGGAGACCTTTAATGTGGATGATCTTAGGAGGTTGTATATTCATGAAATAGTATGACTTCATGAGATCATGAGCACTATCATTTCATATAGGGATTCCTGGTTTACATATCATTTTTGGAAGAGTTTTCATTGGGCACTGGGTACACAAGTACTTATGAGCATAGCATACCACCCTCAAACAAATTTTCAGTCATAGAGTACAATAAAAGTACTTGAGGACATGTTTCGAGCATGCCTCTTGGATTTTTGGGGGCTCTTGGGAGAGGCATATACACCTTGTTGATTTTTCCTATAATAATCACTATCATGCAACGATACAGATGACACATTACAAGGCTTTTTATGGTATTCCATGCTGAGCAACCTTGTGCTGCTTAGAGGTAGGTGAGGTAGCTTTACTGGGACCATGTCTCATGTAGGAGACTTCTGAGCTGGTCTAGTTGATTTAGAAGTAGATGGCTACTGCACAGTCTCGACAAAAAATTTGCATTGATTGTCGTAGAAGAACTATAGAGTTCGAGTTCAGGGATCATGTCTTTTTATAGGTTTCACTGAGGTTGGGATACAGACAGATCAAGAGACAGAGTAAGATTTTACCATGAAATGTCAGGTCATTTGAGATTCTAGAGAGATTTGGGTCGGTATCCTATTGGTTGTAGTTACCTAAGAGGTATTGATCCATGCATGACGTCTTCCACATATCTCAAATGCACCGCTATCACTCATACCCATCTCATTATTTTCATCCTGAGGAGGTTGAGCTACAGGTAGATGCATCCTTTTAGGAGTATCTAATTCATATCATTGATAAGAGCAAAAGGGTTCTCTGAGGATAGCTGGTTCCTCTAGTATGGGTGCTATGGAAGCATGGCCATTTATAGGATAATACTTGGGAGTTGGAGGCCGACATACATGATCAGTGGACATAGTTTTTCTTAGATGAATCTTGACCACCCTTGAGAGGGAAATTTGAGGACGAATTGCTTGGGGGAAGATTGTAAAAACTCGGGTTTTCATATGAGGTACGGATCCTTTTTTGGTTTAAATGCTTAATTGTGTCCTAATTTGAATACCTAATTTGATCATGGGGGTTTTGGGGGTGTTCGGGGCTTATTTGGAGCCCGGAACCCAACTTTTGGGGTGAAACAAGCCTACCGTATAGTTAGTAGAAACCATGCGGGGAAGGTCGCATGGTTACTTCTAACCGTACGAGGCTAGACAGTGGAGTCCTATAGGCCGCACAGTTAGACAAACTGTATGATTTGGGGCACACAGGCATACAAAAACTATAGACTTTTTGATATAGGGTTTTTTCATGGTTAGTCAAAATGTGCTCGCTAACCATGCATTATTCCCCTACCTATAGAAAAGGGCACATTGTTGGCGCACGGTTTGTCCAAATGTGCGGCCAAACTGTGCGGCCTAGTTTTTTGGGTGAATTTACAAAATTTACCCTAATTAATCTTTTAAATCAAAATTAATTTTCATTTTCTCCTTCTTTGGATAGTATCACCTTTGGAGCTCCATTTTGATCTAATTCATAGGATTTGATCTTGTTCCTCTATTTAGTATTAGAATCAAGCATCATCGGTCTCATTAGATCTGCATCGGTGAGTACTCAATACCTTTTGTGTCGTCCCTCATTATTCTTGGTATCAGTTTTGCTATTTATTTGTAAGCTAATTTTCCCTATTTTTGAGGTTTTTGTTTGTTCTTTGCTTTTCTCTCGATCTGATTCAAATCAGGAGCTGATAGTATACGATCACTTTACTATGGAGCTATGGTGGGTGGTCTATACTTTTACCATTTGGTTTGGTGATTTATTAATCTATTTGTCATTGTATCTCCATCTGGACTTTCCAACGTGGCCCCAAAATTGAATTGGTTAATAGAATTAGATGTAATAGGACTTAATAGGGATGCCCTTAGTTCCTTTGAGACAAGTTGGTGGTCGTTGCCCCGACCAAGGCCACCCATGGGGTGTTCCATGTGTTTTTCCTTTTTTGAACTGCCCAAGGGGTGTGTTTTGAGCTTTCCTAATTATAGGAAGTCCATAAATAAATAAAATGAATTAAATTGATTGATAGGATATGTTTTTTATACCTTTTCATGATGATGCTTGTTAAATGGTTTGTATGGAACTAAAATTGATTATATGGCTTATGTAGTAATTTTGGAAATGGTGGGTAAACTCTTAGTTTATAAATGCTTGTGAATTTATGAATGCATTATGATGAAATTAATGGTAGTGGATTCCTTAGTTGGTATACCTTGGATCTTGATTCCATTAGATGCCATGGATATTTCTCCCATGGGTCTTGAATGCGGTAGTAGACGCCTTGGATAAATATTGTTCCTTGGGTCTTGATTTTGTGGGATTACTTGATCCTTACTACCCCTTGGATGTGGTTTTTCTTAGGCTCACAGTGGACATGGTCGGAAGACATGCTCCTTGGACCCCAACTCAAGCATAACCGAGTTTCCATCGATATGCTATTGGGACTCGGTGAGGATACCTTGGTCTTCTACACCTTGGATCCATCCCTTCGTGGTCTGACACTTTGATTATACGGCACAATCATGGTAAATGGGATACACTTTGATTATATGGAATGACCATGGTCAATGGGATACACTTTGATTATACGGCTCGACTATGGTTGTTCTAGCACTAATGGATGTATGGAAAGGTTGTGGATTTTATGTGACATGGTGTATATGCCAAGGTCATGGTATTTACTTTCTTTTACCTTATATTATCCTTGTTAGAGGAGATTGACACTTTTTTTCAAGGAGCCTTGTGAGGCTATTCAGTATTACTGGTTTTGTAGTATACATGCTATAAGCACTTTACTTTGATACTGTTTACCAGCTTTACTTACACATTACTTAACTTATATTGTACACATTTAATTGATATAGATTTTTGGGTTGTTATCTACTGGGATTGAATCTCACACCCTATTCAAGTCGTCATTGGGTACCCGAACAGACAATATGGATGCAGGTAGGGATCGGGGTAAGCGCCCACAGTTTGATACTTGACCTTATTCCATTCTTAGGAGCATGGGAGCACGGGACCAAGCTGAGGCTCATGGTGCTGTCTGAAGATAGCTGTAACACCCCCAATAAATTTAAATAGTAATTTATTTTATTTAAGTATTTATTTAATAATTTTTTTTATAATTTAAAACCAATCAAGAAAGGTTTTAAGAAAAGCTTTTATAAAACTAAGATATTTTGATTCAAAATTATAAAATATTACTTTTCAATAAATATTATTTTCTTTAAAAAATACTATTTTTTTAAATGTGGAAATAATTTATTTAAAAATTATTTTAGGATAAATTTATTTAGTTGAATATTTTTGTAAAAATAAAATATTTTAATAACTAATTTTTTTGCAAATTAAAATGATTACATTTTAAACATATATAATGAAATGTGTGTATATATATATATCTAATTTAATAATTATGATACTAATTATAATTAAAGTTTTACTATTATTTTGAAATAAATAAAATCTAACAATTATAATTTTTTTTAATATTTTAATGATAATAATAATAACAATAATAATAATAATTAAGGGTAAAACATTTTTTAAGAAAATTATTATTAGTATTTTTAAGATAATATATTTTATAAATATATGAAAATATATTATGTTTTTATTTCATAAAATTTATAAATTATAAATATATATTATTATTTTATTATAAAAAACGAATTTCATATTTTTATTTAACAAAAACTTGGTATTAATTGTCTAAAGAAAAAATGATAATAAATAAATAAGACAAAACATCAAAGAATGGAAAAATGATAAAAAAAAGAATAAATATAATAATTATGAGGTTAATGGGTCGAGTTATAAAGTGAGATAATAGAATATTTTATAATAATAATAAATTTAACTTGATTTAATGAAAAGTAACACACTTCATAAATGTGTTAATAAAAAATGATATTTGATTTGTTTAAAAAAATGTTAAAATGAATTAAAAAATGATATTAATATATATAATATAGTAAAGTAGCATGATAAAAGAAAATGGTGTAAAACTTAGAATGGAATACATACGGGAGCCCCACTTGTTTTGAATTCATCACGCCTTTGTAGAGATATTAATATTTTATACAAATTAATAGCTTTGTTTTATTCAAAATGTCAAGATTTCAAATCCACCCATTTCTCCCTATTCTTCCCTTATAAGCTAAGAATATTATATGTTTGTGTGTGTGTGTGTGTGTAACTCTCATTCTACAGACCCAAAAAGAGACCTGACTCCCCCCAAATTCATTCCAATTGTTATGCTTAGTGTCTGAAGCGCAATAGAAGTTGGTTTTCTGATTTTCTGCAAATCAAGTAAGGGTTATTTTTTATTTACCCTACTACACATATGACCTTTAACAGTGCATAAAAAGGCTTTTAACAGCACTAAATTTTTTTTTAATCACAACACTGATAAAGGGGGTCCCCTTTATGAGCACTTTAAATAGTGTTGATAAAGGGGGCCTTTATTAGTGCTCGAAATAGCGCTCATAAAGGCCTAGCTTGCAATAATATACTATTAATATAATAGCACACCCAACAAAAAGTAGTAATTTCAAACAATGCTATATAAATTTTATTGACATCGTGAATAAAAAATTTCCACCCATGGTATATACAAAAACACATTGCTATATACATTTAAAACAATGTTTTATATAATTACATTTACAATTATCCAATAAACATTTAAAAACATTAATGTTTCATCTTTTGACGCCCTTGGTCCCCTCTCAAAAATGTCTTCCCATGGTATCAATTGGAGAAAAAATTATCTCAGCCCAAGAAAAATATTTTTCCTCTATAAGAAAAAAAATATTATGTTAGTAATACTATTAGTAAATAAATTAAACATTAATTTGAAATAATTCATTAATAAAATATCAATTTTTAATAAAAAATACACATTTGGAGTTATAGTGGTCACACCATGTGTCTTATTGAGGTGGGGTTGACTCCTACACATCACAAATGAGTTATGGATCATTTTACTAAAATATCAAAACAATCGAGATGTGTTTTCTTGATTTTGAGTATGTCACTTGTTCTTTTACTATAATTAATGTCAATTTTAAATAATGACACATTTAAAGTTATATCGGTCATACCATGCATCGTATTTAGGTGAGGCTAATTCTTACCTATCACAAATTAATGATGGTTCATTTTCCTAAAGTATCAAAATAATTTGAATGCATTTTCTAGGTTTTTAGTATGCCGGTTTTGTTTTTTTACTAAAATGACATTTCAAATTGGAAACATGCATTTTGAGTCATATTGGCCACATAGTGCATCATCTTGACATGATATTGATTCATACACATCAAAAATTACTTATTAATCACTTTCCTAAATTATCAAGACAATCAAAGTGTGTTTTCTTGGTTTTTAGTGAGTGATGCATTTTGAACTAAAATGTCAATTTTTAACTAATAATGGACACTTTTAGTTATATAGGTCACACCGTACATCGGATTGAGGTGTGATTGATTCCAAAACTTCAAAAATGACTCATGCATCATTTTCCTAAAGTATCAAAATAATCTGAATGCATTGCTCGATTTTCAGTATGTCACTTGTTCTTTTTACTTAAATTAATGCCAATTTTAAATAAAAAGACACACTTGGAGTAATACCGATCACATCGTGCATCGTATTGAGGTGAGTTTGACTCATACACATTAAAAATAACTCATGAATCGTTTTCCTAAATTATCAAAACAATATGAATTCATTTTCTCAGTTTTAAGTATGTCACTTGTTCTTTTTACTAAAATTAATGTTGATTTTAAATAAAAAGAGCCACTTTGAGTTATAATGGCCACACCATGCATCATATTGAGGTTCAATTAATTCTTACATGTCAAAAATTACTTATAAATCATTTTTCTAAAGTGTCAAAACAATACAAATGAATTTTCTCAGTTTTCAGTATGTAAGCTGTGTTTTTTTTACTAAAATGTTATTTCAAACTGGAAACACACATTTTGAGTCATACTGGTCACATCGTGCATAGGTTTTATGTGAGACTACTCCATACATGTCACAAATAACTTATTAATTGATTTCATAAATTATAAAGAAAACCAGAGTGTGTTTTATTGGTTTTTAGTGAGTGGCACGTTTTGAACTAAAATATCAATTTTAAACTGATAACAGACACTTTTAGTCATACTAGTCACACCGTGCATCAGATTGAAATGTGTTTGATTACTAAACATCAAAAATGACTCATGGATCATTTTTATAAAGTATAAAAACAATCATAGTTTTTTTTTCTTGTTTTTCAGTATGTTACTTATTCTTTTTACTTAAATTAATGTTAATTTTAAATAAAAAGACACACTTAGAGTAATACTAATCACACTGTGTGTCGTATTGAGGTTTGATTGACTCATAAACTTCAAAAATGACTCATGGATCCTTTTCCTAAATTATCAAAAATAATCTGAATGTGTTTGCACAATTTTTAGTATGTCACTTTTTCTTTTTACTAAAATTAATGTTAATTTTAAATAAAAAGAGACACTTTGAGTTATACCGGCCACTTCATTCATCATATTGAGGTTTATTTGATTTTTAAATGTCACAAATGACTTATATATCATTTTCTTAAAGTATAAAAATAATCTGAATGTGTTTTCTCATTTTTCAATATGCCATTTGTGTTTTTTTACTAAAATGTCATTTCAAACTGGAAACACGCATTTTGAGTCATACCAGTCACATCATGTGTCAATTTTATGTGAGACTACTTCATACATGTAAAAATGACATATGAATCACTTTGCTAAATTATCAAAACAATCAAATCACATTTTCTTGGTTTTTAGTGAGTGACACATTTTGAACTAAAATATCGATTTTAAACTGAAAATGAACGCTTCATATCGGTCACACTATGTGTTAGATTGATGCGTGTTTGATTAATACATGTAAAAAATGATTCATGGTTCATTTTTATAAAGTATCAAAATAATATAAGTGAATTTTTTCAGTTTTCAATATGTCACGTTTTCTTTTTACTTAAATTAATGTCAATTTTAAATAAAAAGACACACTTAGAGTCATACCGGTCAAACTATGCATCTTATTGAGGTATGGTTGACTCCTACACATCACAAATGACTCATGGATCATTTTCATAAATTATCAAAACAATATAAATGTGTTTTCTTAGTTTTTAGTATGTCACTTATTCTTTTTACTAAAATTAAAGTCAATTTTAAATAAAAAGAAACACTTTGAGTTAGACCGGCCATATCGTGCATCATATTGAAGTGTGGTTGATTACTACATATTACAAAATGACTTATATATCATTTTACTAAATTTTAAAAATAATCCAAATTTTTTTTCTCAGTTTTCAATATGCCAGTTGTGTTTTTTTACTAAAATGTCATTTCAAACTAGAAACGCACATTTTGAGTCATACTGGTCGCATCATGAATCAGTTTGACATGATATTACTTCATACGTGTCACAAATGAATTATTAATCGCTATAATAAATTATCAAGATAATTGGAGCATTTTTTCTTGGTTTTTAGTGAGTGATGTGTTTTGAACTAAAATATCAATTTTAAACTCATAACAGACACTTTTACTCATACTGGTCACATCGTGAATTGGATTGAGGTTTGGTTGAGTCCTACACATCACAAATAATGAATGAATCATTTTTATAAAGTATCAAAACAATCCAAATACATTTTCTCAGTTTTCAGTATGTCACTTGTTCTTTTTACCTAAATTAATGTCAATTTTAAATAAAAAAGACATACTTGGAGTTATACCGGTCACACTGTGTGTATTATTGAGGTGTGGTTGACTCCTAAACATCAAAAATGACTCATAGATTATTGTATTAAATTATCAAAACAGTATGAATGTGTTTTCTCTGTTTTAGTATGTCAATTTTTCTTTTTACTAAAATTAATATCAATTTTAAATAAAAATAGACACTTTGAGTTATATCAGCCACATCATGCATTATATTAAGGTGAGGTTGATTCCTACATGTAAAAAAGTCTCAAAAAATCCCAACTATCAATGTTACCATGCTTTCTATTTGCTTTCTTTATTGAACTGGTAACACTACAGTGTCATCATTTATCACTTTCCTTCAAGTTCCCTCCACTACCTTTGAAAGAAAGTGATAAATGTTAACACTGCAGGGGTGACAAGGTTTTGAGGGAGAGGAAGTCTATGAAAGACATTGTATGCATGAGTAGTCAAACATTTAATTTAGATTATGTTAATATAGTAGATAACAAATAATATTATAAGGAAAAACATAGTATATTAAAAAAACTTTACCTTCTTATTGAATTTTGATTTGTGGTCTCGAAGTTTAATCCCTCACGAGTATGAGAATCTTCGAACAAACCAACCCAACTAGAATAAATAAATGAACCTATATAAGAAAACAATTATTATATGAGTAATACTAAAAAAATTAAACATAAATATGAAACAATCCATTACTTATATAGAAGTCACATATTCATTTTATTTGGGTATATTCAGCGATCATGTATGATGCCCATTCGTTTCTAGAAAAATGTATATCGTCGTCTAAATATGATTTTTTTTATAGTCACAGTAGTACTGAAAAAATATAAATACGCAAAGGAATAATAAATATTTTAAATTAAATAGTAATTAACTTTGAAAATACCTCTTTAGGGATATGTATTTTTTGATGGAATATGATCTCTCTCATAAATTTATAAACATAATAACCACAATCTTTTCCATTTTTTTATTTCATACACTGTAGAAAAATTGATAAAAATAAGTAATTTTTTTATATGTGTTTGGATAGTGAAATATTATTATATATACCATGATATTTATCCAACTATAGAACTTGTCAAGGTCTTTTTACACAATGCTTGTCCTTATACCATGCTTTAGAAGATAATCACACATCACCCTATAATAATATAATCCTCATTAAAACATAATATAAATTATATAACTTGAAATTTAGTTCTAAAACATTATATGTAGTGTATTACAAATTGAAAATTTTCATCATGTGTGGTCAGTTTGTTGGTAATTCATGCAGTGAATCTAATAAATAAATATTTGAAGTATCTAAATTGACCCCAATGATCATTCAATGTTTCCTAAAAATAAAATAAGGAATAAGTAATGAAATAAATGAAAATATATTTTATATGATTAAATTTTAGCATTTTACCCTTGTAACATTGGTATTAAGAAGAGTATGACATCCCTAGGTTTTCTTTCAAATGTTTTGGAAAGATTTTCCACTATTTTATCCATTTTTGGATTCTATTTTTGTTTGTTCTGTAGAGTTGGTGTAAGGACTAATGAGTCCAAATTTATTCATGGGGAAATCCCTTAATTTGGTATTGATATATATGCCTGCAAAAAATATGAAATATATTTAGTCATAATTAACATAGTATATTAGCTTTTGGAAAATTAAATCATGAAAACATACCTCATGTATACATTTATAACTAAGGCTCCTATCCATTCATAGTTAAGGATTTCATTTACATTCTCCAAACCAATAAAAATAATACCTTCCTTTTCATACATATTTTCTTCAAAATCAAATACATGGATACTACCACTTTGTAACTTGGCAACCATATGAACCTTCAATGTTAGTAAATGCGGATATTCAATGGGAAAGGTAAATGTGATTTTAGAATATATTTTCAATCGGTTTTTTGATCCTTTAGATGGTTTTTATTCAACCTTTCATTTCACCCCCTTCTTTTTGTCTATCTATAACAAAAATCATCAGTTTAAACCCTTTTTCATTAATTGTTAAAGGTTTAGCATGAAATATAAATTGAAACTTAATACTTCCTTGTCTACATCTATTTTTACAAGATCTTATGGTCATGCAATGAATGTTCCAATAACTTGGTTGATCATATTAATATCTTATCCATTAAGTCAAACAAGTAGCTTGGCACTTGACTCATGAGATATGCTAATTTCCACTCTCATGTGATCTATTGGAAGTGGTATGTTTTGCAGTCTTTCATCTTGGATATTGAACACCATATCCCTATCTACAAGGTGATGGTTGGGAATTGATAGATATAAATAATAATCAATTTAACCTTGTATAATATTAGTACAGGAAAGGTATCAGTGTCTGTCTGATTCAAATTTCATAGAAACAATTATTATAATATTGATTACCTAAACTAATAAAGTTCTTTAAAGGGAATGGATCACCTAAAAGCTAGTAGGGGTGGGGGGATCTTCACTCAATAGTTGTTCTTGAGTTTCTTCTTCTCTTTTCTTTCCCCCATAACATTTGCTAGAAACTCAGGCTACCAAATAATTTTTTCTTTAAGGGTAACTATTCTTGCTTTCATCTCTTCACTTTTTGTATCTTGATCCTAATGTTTTTGTTGTTTTCTAAAAATAAATTTGGGGTGTCACCCCAAAACCCATACCTCTGACGTGACCATACTGTTATGGCTACTTTAAGGCCACCGATAGTAGGTGTTCATCTAGTACAAGTGTTTCTAATTCCTGTGACTATGTTGGATAGAAAATATAGGAAAATAAGTAATCATTGTTATGTGATAGTGATTTAAAGTAAAAATATATATTATGTCATACTTACATATTTTTCTCACGTTTTTTGTGTCTTTACATGTTCCTCCTTCCATATCACATGTCGTGGGATGGAAGTGGCTCTAGATTTGGAGTCATCAATCTTCATATAAACAGGGGAATGTAATTATGTTATTGTTTCATGTCATATAAAAGTATTATGATATATTTAAAATGCATACCAATTTATTTTCAAGTAAATCATACCCCATCCTTGCTTTACGGTAGGGGTACATTGGTTTTGCTACCCATTTCTTACTTCCAGCACTCAGTTGTTGTTTCATAAATAAAAAATTATCAATAAAAGTGATGAATGCATGTATTATCAAATAATGTATTACTATACATAATGTACCTGAAAAGAAAAATTCACATGAAAACTAGTAAATGAATCCCATGCTTCTTAGGTTATCAGGATTCATAGATAAGTGTTGGGTGTGGGTTCATTTTCCCTTCAGCATCTTTAAGATGATATCTCATTAGAATTATGTGAAAGCCTCTGTAAATCCTTCCAACAAGAATTAATACATATTTCTTGTGGGAGTCATCTACTATAAATTCACTCTACAAGGGATGATGAAGAGTAAGTCAATGTTTCATTATTTTATTTTTTAGTAAAATAAATAAATGATGTCATAATGTTACTATAATATCTTCCCACATCAGTGTCTTAAGTGAAATCAAGACATAGTGTTGTGAATCTACATCAATCGTCGTGAGTTTTCAAGTGATGATTCTAATGTAACTACTGAACATGGCCTCATTGGGTTTAACATGATGGCACCACACATTCTATCTAACCTCGTATTTGATGCCTTTGATTTTCACCTTAATGATTTTTGCTAACACTATCAAACTAAGACACTTCTATTTTTTATGCATAATTGGTCCTTCATCACCTACCATTTCCTCATATTCAATATCATCAATATTTTGTTCCTATGGAGTAGTATCATTGTTATGTGAAGATTGTCATTGTACCTCTACACTGGGAGCAACAATAGGTTGAGAAACATGTTGTTCCTCAGGATTAGGAACACCATCATATACAAAAGGTCATTGTTCCTTTGTACTATGAGTAGTAGCAGGTTGAGAGGCATATTATTCCTCGAGATTGGGATCACCAGCATGTGTAGAAGTCATTATCTATATAATTGGTTTAACATTTAATTTAGAGTACATAAATTCAACAGCGAATAGATAACAGGAAGTAACATGATGTATATTACAAAAAAAAATATAACCTGATTATTTAAATCTATTTTTTTAAGGTTGAATAGATTTGACCCATCTATAGACTATCCTAATCTCTTCATTATGGTCTTATCTAACATAAAAAATGTCATCTATATTGTTATTGTTGTGTAATGAATGTGAATTTCCAATGAAAGGGTCATCCTCAGTTGAATTTTCATCTGACCCTTCAGTGGTTTTAGTCGATAATAGAACAATTGACCACTTTTGGTTTGTGGGATCTGGAACATAAAATAATTGTACTGCATGTGATTCTATTATAAATGGTTCATCTTTGTTCCCTTCCTTATTTAAATCAACTTTCATGAATCCCAATTCATCCATTTTAACATCACTCTTGTTATCAACCCACTTGCATTGAAAAATCAGCACTTGGAATGTTCTATAATCCAACTCCCATATTTGTTTAATGATTCCAAAGTATGACATATTCACGTAAATTGGATTTTTTTCCTTAGTACCAGAAACATGCATCACTTCAGCCACAAGTGTAACTCCATTATTTTGCATGGTACTGTCTTTATCATATTCATTTTTATAGAACGTATAACCATTAATTACATAACCATTATAATATAATACATAAACACTTGGTCCTATGTCTAACCATCAAAGTAGTTCTAAAATTGAATTTTTATTTTCATATAACTCCTTAAAAATATGGTCTTGAAACCAACCTATCAACTATTTATTATGTGTATTTTATATCCATATTTCATACCTTAATGTATTCAAATGCCTAAGAATTTATTTGTGGGTTTCAACATATGCGGAAAACTTTAAAATGTTATACAAAATATAAAGGTGGTCCTTCTCTCAATTTGTAATATTGATTGTGACAACATCTCTTCCAAAAATTCCTTTACTCTCAAGTTGCTTAGTGTGATGCGATTTCAGTATACCAATGTTTTCCACACTGTATAGGTATTTGGAACAGAATTCAATGGCTTGGTCGACGATATATTTCTCTCTAATACAACCCTCTGGTTGAATCCAATTTTTGACATACCATTTCAAAATATTCATATACCGTTCAATGGGGTACATCCATATATAGTGTACAATACCACATAGTCGAATCTCTCTCACCAAGTGAACCATTAAATAAACTATAATATCAAAGAATGTTGGTGGGAAGAACATTTTGAATTCACATAATATGATGGCAATTTCTCCTTCCATAGATAGCAATTTCGTCGGGTCTATAACTTTACTACATATAGATTTTAAGAGGAAACAAATCTTGGTTAATGTATGACATACATTCTTGGAAAAAATGAAACATAAATCTATAAGAATTATATATTTCATAAAAACATGGTAGTCATGTGATTTCAAACCCTTTAACTTTAAATCATTCATTGAAATGATATTCTTGATATTCGATGAATACCCTTTAGAACCTTTACGTCATTCAAGAAGTTTCAAAACTTATATCTCTCCTACTTGGAAAGAGTGTAAGCATCTAGAAGAATAAAAGTTCATTTTTTACTCTTCACTGGTACCAATTCTTCTCATATTCTCATGTAAACCATGTACAATCTAGCCTTAATTTCATCTTTTGTTTTATCGGGTGCATTAGCAACGTGATGATGACACTATCACATACATTTTTTCAACATGCATAACATTAAGAAAATGAATGACATATAGACAATTCTAGAATAGTAATTCAAAAAAACTGATCTCTTTTTTCAATCGGTTTTATTAAGATTTTTTGAAAATGGTTTACCAAAAGCAGTTCCCGTATCTTTTACTTTCTCAAACAGTTTATCACCTATTAGTGGATACAGTGTTATACATTCTTCTAAACTTACATCAAATGATGTCATCCAATATCGAAACTTAATTCATCGGGGTAGAAATCTGTGATGTCCTCGAAACACAATTTTTGATGAATGTTTCAACCTAATTGATTATATACCATGTTTGCAAACAAGACACCCTTGAGTTCCTTTAATGGTATATCATAAAAAATTTCCATAATAAGTAAAGTCATTTATCATCCCATAAAGTATAGATCTTAATGTGAAATATTCATTTTTGTAAGCATCATACAATGTAACACCTGAATCCCGCGATAATTGAAAATCCCCAATCAATGGAACCAAATAAACATCAATATCATTACCCAATTGTTTTGGTCCTGATATAAGCATAGATAACATGATTTATTTTCATTTCATGCATAACCATGGTGGAAAGTTATAATTTAACAATATAACCATCCATGTACTGTGAGTGCTTCTTTGAAAACCAAAAGGATTCACTCCATTTGTAGATAATTCAAGACTAAGGTTTCTCAACTCATTTTCGAATTCAGGATACTCATGATCAATACTCTTACAATGAGGAGAGTCTATCAGGTGACATAGTTTTATATCTTTAATTATTTTATCTGCATTCCACATCAATTTCCCTATAGTATTCTCACTTCCATATAGGCTCTTAAACCTTGGAATGATTGTAAAGTACCATACAACTTTCATAGGACCGGATTTATCTTTCTTGTATCAAGAAGCACCACAATTTTGGAATTATATAAGTTATTTTTGGTCCTTGATAAATATTATATAGTCATTCGGGCAGGCATGTATCCTTTCATATATCATACCTATCGAGCGTAGCATTCATTTGGCATCGTATGTTTGGCTCGGGAGCTCATTATCTTCTAGGTTCATGTCATTCAAGAGAGCAAGTAGTCCCGTAAAACTTTCGTCACTCCATCCGTTGTTTGCTTTCAAATTATATAGCTTTAGTGTGGCTAAAAATGATGTATATTTAGTGCAACCAGCATACAATGGCTTCTTTTCCCAACTCTTTAACTTCTTAAATAATTTTGGGAAATCATGAAGTTCGTCTTTAACAATACTTTTCATCTCCTCAATACAATCTCCATCACCATTTACATCTATAATCACATCCTCGATACGGTATTCTTCATTGTACACACTTGTAATAATATCATATGATCCATAAAATGTAGTGTTATCCCATCCACTAGCTACATTCACTTTTTCATCGTGTTTATTCCAACATTTATAAATTTTGATCTATTTTGTGAAAGATCAAGTGTTCTTCCAACTTCTCTGGACTAATTAGTCTTGAATAACAACAACATAAACATAGACAAAGGATTTGAGAAGGGTCATATGCATGATCTTTTGAAAACTTAATGAACTATTTCACTTCATCTTTATACTCTTTCGTTAGAGGATTGGCATCCGTCCATTATTTATTCATGTTCATCCTATTTGATTTGGTAATATTAATATTTAACAAAATAAATGCACAAAATATGTTCAACTAGGGTCACTATCCAACTATATATCCCTCTCAAAAGATCCAAAGAAAAAAAACAAGTCAGAACAAACCCAAACCTATAAAATATAGGCATGATATAAAAGTCTAGTAGGTCACCGCAACCTACCAAATCTAAGAGATCACTTCTATATTTCATCCTAAAATTTATAGTTTGAAATAAATTAAAAAAATAAACATTTTATATACAATTTTACCAAATAAGTAATAACACGTAAAAGTGTGTTAACACCCTTTTTCTAATATTTTCATTAAATGAAAAAATCACTTGGAAAAAAAATTCCTCAGCCAATACCTCTTGGTAGAATCACCTTTTTAAAATATGACTTTAAACTATTTCATAAACACTTATTTTTGAAATAAACATTTCAAAACTCAAAGAGGTTTCTAACAATCATACAGTTTTCTAAAACATGTTTGAAAATCAACCATTTCCATAAAACTAGGCATGGTGGCCTAAAACCCCATTTTCAAAACTCACACATTCTTGGAGTTTCTAATACAAACCATTATAAATTTTCTAATTTTAGAAAACTTCTCAAACTAATTATTAAAATATCTTGAAAACACTTCAAAATCATGCTTTCCTTTTTCCTTCTTTAAAACCCTTTCACAATCCCTTTTCAAAAAATATGAAAAGCGAACCATACAAAGAAGGAAGAAAGCACACGGTCAAGCACTACTATGTCAAGTCACACAACATGAGGAAAATGATAAGAAAATATGTTACAAACAATAATATAAATAGTAGGAGATACAATATAAGTAGAGAGATAAAACCCCTAAATGATCCAAAAATGGATTCTAGTTTCATGGACATTGTCACTAGGTTGTATTAATAAAAGGACTTGAACTAGAGATAAGAAAACTAGGTCATCAAAACTAAACCTATCCATACCCCCAAAAGTCCCATAAAACTAGGTTTTCAATAATAAACATCCCCACATTGGATCACAAGCTATAATGGTTATACAAGAATCAAAGGGGCTTAAGAGGGTGTCACACCTTTTATGAAAACTCAATTTTTATAAAATTTCAAATGGTCCCTCTCTTTTCAAAACATGATTCAAATGCCAAGACATTTTATCATTTATAAAATCCATCACAATTTACTCTTCAGAACAATTTTATCCAAACACCTTTGAAAATAAAATGGGAATTTATACTACCCTTTAAACAGCCATTGAAAAAAAATCAAAGGAACAATAAGTTTCAAAATCCAATCCACATGGGAAAATACAACCTTTTGAAATAATCTATCTAATTTGTAAATATTAAAAGCTTTAAACACCCCAAAATGTTGATATAAAAATTAACTGAGGCTAAAAAAAGTGGTTTTGAATATAGATCACAAGGGTTAACTCACCACTTTAAAAATAAAACAACATTTTTCAACATTTTTAACACTTTCAAATCACCCAAACTATTCATTTGAAAGAATAATTTTTAAAACATCAATTCGGTGATTGCTAATGATTTTAAAACCAAAATCATTCTTGTAAGAAATTCATTTAGTCATTTTCTCAAACACTTTTCATCGAATTTTATTCCATAACAAGGGATAAAACCACTTGGAAAACCCCATTTATTCTTCATGGGAACTCATATAGGCATAAGTATAATAAGGAAACACTTTCAAAACAACAATCATTTAAATATAAAGAAAATATGAAGGAGAAAGGAAAAAATGTAACACGGTATATAAGAAATCTAGTAAAAATAAGATGATGTAGCAATAACTAAAAAGGAAACATCAAATATAACCAAATTATATCCGTAAATGACACATAATCCCTTTATAAATTGGCTGATCCATGGAATGGATTAAGAGTAATATAAAAATTTAATGAAAATTTTCAAGCAATAGTACATCAAAACTCTATTAAATTATAAAAATAGATGTGGTGAACATGTATCAAATTAAGGCCACACCACCCAAGTATCATAATTTGAATAAAATGTTTAGAAGGTTACATTTTTATCATAAAACTCATTAAAAATCCTTTTCAATCCATGAACACAAACTTTTAAACCAATCTAATTAAAAATAAATTTGTTTCAAAGAAACCACAGAGAAATAAATTTCTTGGAAACTTCTTGGAGAAAAATTAATATATTTACTTTAAAAGTTAAAAATAGTATTTTTAATGGTAAACAATACCCTTAACCTGAGTCTCATAGAAGAATTGAATCTTTTTTATGGGTCACATTTAAAACAAAACCCTAGAAACTCTTTCCCATTATTTAAATCCAAAGAATGGGTATTTTAAAAACCCGGAATTTTCTATGTAATTTTTTTTAATTATATGGGAATATTAAGAGTCCGTGAAAATTGACGGCATGTGATTCCAAGGCCCGGTGTGCCCGGAATGAATTTTGGAACTTTTTTTCAGGTACGTTCAGTAAACATACGAGCTTGTTTTTGAAACTTTTGAACTGGTGCTTGGAATTGAAATCTGAGGGCACCGTTGAACTCACAGTGCCGATATTCGTTTAAGGAGACCTTCACCTCAACTGCAGTAGATCGAGGGTGAAAGTTAGTTTCCTAGAATTTTGTGGGAGTGTTAAAAGAATAAAAATAAAATAAATAACAACTTATATTTTATTTTTGAAACCTCCCATTTGAATTTGGTGGTGAGGACCACCCGACCCCTTGAACTCCCACTTAAATGTGGATTTAACCCTTGGAATCCTCCCAATTTATTGTACCAATGTCAACTTAATTAATGATCCAACCTTTAATTGTTTAATTAATAAGCTTAACATATTAAGTTGCCACCTCATTTCTTATGGGGAAATTTGTGTTGGAAAAGGGGAGGAGTTTTGGGGAGACCTTTTGGAGGATTATCTTATTCAATGAAGAACACTCTCCAATGAAGAGCATCCTCTAGAATCAGAGAATGAGAATGACGCTTGAGCCCGGATTGGAAACATCTTGTAGGAACGACGAACGCTGACGTCACCATCTCATCAACTTCATCTTCTTCCTCGCGACATCTCTTACGGGCGAACGAGGTAGGGGTTTTATTTTATTTATATATGATTGAATTTATTTATCAATTATTCATATTCTGGTTTCACAATGACGAAGGCCAAACTAACATGGTCATCGTCTCGCGCATATACCTTACCTCTTATCTTTTGATTCTCCACGCGTTCTTCGTGCGTTCTTCAACGCTAAATATTTAATGATGTTGGAAACATAATTTTTTGTTGAGCGCAACATATGGACGCGGAGCCCTCGACCCAAGGATCACGAATATGTGGTCATTTTATTTTTTGGGATTGGAACAAAGCTGCAATGGCTCTTGGAAGAAGAATGCGGCCACCACCTGGCCGGCCGCGAGGAAGGAAGGGCAGCGCGCGTCTGCGACGCCGAATGATGAGGAAGTCACGGCCTGCCGGCCGCAGCGGGGCAGGGTGGTGCCCAGCATCCGGCCGGCTGTGTGGTAGAGAGATGGCATGCATCTGAGCCACCAGAGGAGTAGGAGGCCGCAGCCGCTTGGCTGCGACTGAGGCCGAAGAGCGGTCGGTTGTGCCGTCCATGGTAAAGCAGTGGCGCGATATCACACCGCTGGGAGGAGGATCGGCCGAAACACCGGCCAACCGTTGTGGTATGGCGAGACCTACTCGGGTCCCGTGGGTTTCATGGTAGTGCCTAAGACACTGCACTTTAGTAATACAAACGGAAGGGGGTATTCTCCCCCTTCGGTGCCAGCTCGGGCGGACCGCGCCAGTAGGCCGCACCTACCACGGGCCGGGGCACGCCCAGCAGGCAGGGGTGGGCCCACCAAGTCCTAGGCCATCCGGTCTGGACTCGGTTTGGGCCGAGTTGACCCAAACTGGGTTGGGTCAGCCCAGGTTGAGTCGGACCGACTGGATTGGACCGGACCCGGGCCCATCTAAACCAAGTTTCGCCTTTTTTGCCGTAACTTGAGAACCGGGTGTCTGTTTGATGAATCGTCTATGGAACCATAATCCTTGTATTTATATGGTCCTTTTGGTACAATCCACTTTATTTTTGGATAAGTTTGGAGTACGGATGGGTTGGATTGGACCCCGAATCAAACCGTACCCTCAGAGTGAAAACGTTAATAACTTATAGACCGAGCATCTAATTAACATGTCGTCTATTGCGTTGGGTCCCTTATGAAGTGACAGACCTTTAAGATACTTCTTCATGGGACTACGGGGCGGTTGAGGTATGATCAATGGCTTGGGTAGCGGTTCTCCCAAGTGCTCTATGTACGAAACCCTGCGACTAGCTGAGATTTGACGACTGCTGACCATTTCGACTTAGAGTAACTCGACAGACCCAGTGGGGAGCACCTCTATGTGACATGGTAGACCCATGGTGGGGAGCGCCTATGTGTGACAAGGAATACCCATAGTACTCGATAGGAGTAGTACCTCAGCAGGCTACGAGGAGGAGCGGCTTTGTGTGATGCGGCAGACCCACGGTGAGGAGCACCTCTGTGTGACGCGGAAGACCCACAGTTCTTGACTGGAAGAGTATCTCAGCAGTCCAAGATTAGTAGGAAGTGCCTCTGTGTGACGTAGTATTCCCACTGTACTCATTAGAGGATGAGTTCTCCAGCAGTCGAGGTGTTCGACGTTGTGACTAGGGATATTACTTGTTATTATCCCTAGAGAATTATGTGACTGGATATCAGTATTAATAGTGATCCTGTGTGGGTCAACATCATAAAACTATTTCTCAGAGTATTATACCTGGTTTGAGATGAGTCTTATATGTTCATGGTGTATCTTTGTGGTACTTTATCTTTGTGGTATTACCTGTGTGGTATTTTTCCCTCCTGTGTGAGGTGGGTATATTATGATAACTTAGGTATATGTATGGGCATATACCTAAGTAGGGTTGACTATTTTTTATATGTTTTTTGGTTTATCCTTTGTGTATTTGAGAGACCTTTGGGGGTCTTAGGGTCCCTACTGAGTATTGTTATACTCACCTCTGCACGGGCTATGCTCGCACCTTGTTGTGTCTGGTGTAAACGACGGACATCGCTGACTAAGGACGAGGGTAGGGAGTGGAGACTGCTCAGAGGTGGACCTTTGATGAGGTGATCCTATGAGACGATCATTCAAGAGTTGTACCTACCCTTTAGGTAGGATCCTTGGCAGGTGTTCACAGGAGGTGTACTCAGTTTTACTTGTACTTTCCTGTTTTTCTTGTACTTTCCTGTTGGGCTTGTATTCTGGCTCCTTTACTTTCTGTACACTCCCTGTTTACTATATAGTTTACTTTTTTCTTGTATCTGGATGTGTGATTGGTTTTTGTGAGTTTATAGTTTATAAAGGCAATAACTTCCCATTTTAGGGAATGCGCCTTTCAGTGCTTGTCGCCAACCCCTGGCCTATGGAAGGTGGGCTTGGGGTAGTCACGGCACGGGCCCCGGGGGATGGGTCGTGACAAATTGGTATCAGAGTAGTTTGGGTCTACAGAAGAACTAGGACTCTGATATTTTCTATGAAACAATAGTGTTAAGTGTTATGAGTTTGTTTTTCAATTTGGGGAGTCCAGTGTTGGTGCAGCGACCGACGTATCCATACACCAGGACCCTGACTTCTTATTTCTGACTCAGTGCATGAAAACATTGATTGTGTATGTGTTTTTGAAAAGTTTTCTTTGTGATCTCTTTGAGTCAGCTCACCATGTATAAACATAATGACTGTGGCACACCTGTTTCTTTTCAGGATGCCTCCATGAAGACTGCCAGCCAGGATTCCAATTAGAGTACATGATGACAGCCCACCGAGCAATAAGGCTTCAGTGCAGGGCCCCCTTACGGAAGTTGTACCATCGGGTGGTGTACTAGTAGCACCACTACCCATTGGGAAGCCGATTCCACCATCCCCAGTAGTAGAGGGTTCATACTGCTTGAGCACGTTGCATGAGTTCCAATGCCAGAGGCCACTGAGGTTCCGGGGTGAGACAGATCCATAGGCGTCTGAGGATTGGATAGAGGTCATGGTTAGAGTTTTCTGACTGGTAAGGACACCAGTTGATCTCATGGTGATCCTTGTCGCCAGTCTTCTTCAGGAAGCAACGAGAAGATGTTGGATCTTGATACTCCAGGTTCATGATGAGGTGACTCTCATCTGGGTAGACATCGAGAGCCTTTTTAGGGCAAAGTTTATCCCAGCGACCCTACGCTCAGTGTGTATACGGGATCTTTTCCACTTGCAGCAGGGTAGCATGATTATATCTCAGTATTCAATGAGGTTCACCGACCTCTCGCATTACTCCACTGATATGGTACGGGACCCTTTCTTCAGGGCTCAGACATTTAAGCAGGGGCTCAGAAAAGATATTATAGCTTCGATGGTTTCTCTCAGCATCCTCACGCAGGCATGGGTGTTAGAACAAGTGCTCTTAGTGGAGAGTTTCTTTGTTGAGAAGTCACCGGCAGTGAGACCCACCACTGGATGACACGTAGTAGATTCATCGGTAGCTAGCAGAAGATATATGATGCAGAGGTCCAAGAGGACCAGACCTACAGGTGGATGACTGCAGGATACAAAGTTGGTGGTGTGGGGCTCTCGAGGCAGAGTAGGACATGCGAGGATCATGCAGTGTTACTCGTGCAACGGGTAGGGTCACATGGCTCACGACTTCCTGACCCGCCGTACAAATGACCAACATATGGTCAAAGGACCACCTGGGCAGAGGTGAAGATTTGATCGAGGAGGTCCGAAGGTAGGAGGTAGATATGGCAGAGTATCAGGCTATGAAGCATGTGGTGGGCGGTGATTTGAGGTTCTACCACCACCACCACTAGGAGTTCCACCCCAACCATAAGGAGAGGGTGGAGAGGGATGAGCTCAGCTCCAGGCAACTGAGGCCTATGACTATAGCGCTCCGGAGATGATATGAGGTATGATCTGTGTCTACTCCACCTTATCTGCAGTCTTTATAGACATAGGTGTTGGTCACTCTTTTATTTTCATGACCCTCGTTTGGAGCTTGGAGATTCCGGTGGAGTCGTTGGCTCGATCCTTATGGTTAGAGACACCTACGGGAGTATGTTCAATGATTACACATTGGTTCCGATAGTGTGAGCTTACTCTAGGAGGTGAGAGTTTTGGCTAGGATCTTCTAGTAGCAGCGTCGAGGCCTTACAACGTTATCTTGGTTATGGATTGTTTATCCACATTCTATGATCAGGTTGACTGTATTAGGTGCAAAGTGCGATGTGTCTGCAAGGATGGGGCCAAGTTTTCCTTCACCAGCAAGAAGGGAACCTTTTCAGTGCAGGATGGACTTACCTGGAGGAGGGTGCATCCGATCACACATCAGTTGGCTAGCCTTACCCTCAGAGCGGTTGATGTTGAGAGTTTGAGCTATCCTATAGTGGTGGACCAATACCCTGATATTTTTCCTGATTATGTTTCGGGTCTACCACCTTATTAAGAGGTGGAATTTTACATCGACTTGTACCCTGGGACAACATCGACATCTACACCAGTATATCATATGGATACCGTGGAGCTTTGAGAGCTACGGGTACAACTAGAGGACTTGCATAGCAAGGGTTTCATTAGGCCCAGTGTTTCCCCTTGGGCAGCCCTAATTTTGTTCGCCAAGAAGGTGGATGGGAGTTTGAGACTCTGTGTGGACTATCGGCGCCTGAACCAGGTGACCATGAAGAACAAGTACCCACTACCGAGGATTGATGATCTCTTTGATCAGCTGAAGGGAGAACGATGATTTTCGAAGATAGACCTCAGATCAGGTTATCACCAACTCAGGGTACGAGATGAGGATGTTCAAAAGACAGCCTTCAGATGTCAGTATGGCCACTATGAGTTCTTGGTTATGCCATTCGGTGTGACCAACGCCCCAGCAGTGTTCATGGGACTCATGAACAGGATCTTCCAGCCATACCTTGATCATTTTTTGGTAGTCTTAATCAACGACAACTTGATATACTCAGTGATGGAGGAGGAACATGCCTATCATCTATAAATAGTTCTGGACACACTCCTAGAGCACCAACTTTATGGTAAGCTCTTGAAGTTCTAGTTCTTGATATGAGAGGTCCACTTTCTTGGACATGTTATCTTGGAGACTAGATATTCAGTGGATCCAGTGAAGATTGAGGTTGTACTTGCTTGGGAGCCACCCAGGAGTGTGACGGAGGTGCGGAGTTTTCTGGGTTTGGTCGGTTACTACCGGAGGTTTGTGCCTGAATTTTCCAGAGTTGTGGCACCCTTATCAGTGTTGATGAAGAAGGGGCAACCCTTCATGTGGTTGGATAGATTCCAACAGAGTTTCCAGGAGAAAAGGAAAAGACTGACGAGTGCCCCCATCTTGAGGCTACCGGAGGAGGGTGTTGGGTACGCAGTCTACTACGACGCATCAAGGATCGGGCTTGGATGTGTCCTGATGTAGGAGCAAGAATTGATCATGTATGGTTATAGACATCTAAGAGAGCATGAGAAGAACTATGATACCCATGACCTGGAGTTAGCAGCAGTGGTATTCTCCTTGAATATGTGGCGACATTACTTGATGGGCAAATGTTTTACAGTCCACTCTAATCACAAGTGTCTCAGGTATATATTCTCTCAGAAGGAACTGAACCTGAGATAGCGGCGTTGGATTGAGTTCCTCTAGGACTATGACTTAGAGATAGTCTATACTTCTGGGAAGGGGAACGTAGTAGCAGATTCACTCGGCAAGAGATCAGGTATACAGTTGTTGAGTGAGGCGATGGAGCAGCTATTCGCTTTGCGGATATCCTATGTGGATCAAGATGAGCAGTTTATCTTCAGTCTCTGATAGTCACTCCCCCACTCCTTCAGCGAGTCAGGGAGGTGCAGCTTGGGGACACTGATTGCGAGGCTCGATGTGCTTAGATATCCACAGGATAGGAACCTGATGTATTTTCTAAAGATGGGGAACACGTCATCCTCTTTAAAGAGCGTATTATGGTACTGATGGTGCTACGGGAAGAATTGTTGAGGGAGTTCCATATGTCCTATCTAGCAGTACATCCAAAAGTGGAAAAGATGTACCAGGACTTTAAGCGTCAGCACTGGTGGCCAAGAATGAAGAAAGTTTTAGCAGAGTTTGTCTCTCAGTGCCTCAATTTTCAGCATGTGAAGGCAGATCATCAGGTTCCAGTGGGCTTAGTTTAGCCACTAGAGGTGCCCGAGTGGAAGTGGGATGGAATTTCCATGGACTTCATGACAGGAATTCCATGCACATATAGGAGTCGTGATTATATCTAGGTGATCATTGACCGACTCACCAAGTCATCCCACTTCCTACCTATCAGAGAGCTGGGATCAGTAGAGAGCTTGGGATGCCTCTACATACAGGGGATTGTACGGCTTCGTGGAGTGACATCTATGATTGTCTCCAATCGTGATGCATGTTTTACTTCCCAGCTATGGAAGGGGTTGCAGGAGGACTTCGGGACATAGCTTTTGTTGAGCACCGCCTTCCATCCTCAGACGGATGGTCAGATATAGTGGACCATTCAGACCCTCGAGGACATGCTACGTGCTTGCGTCCTTGATTTTGGCCACAGTTGGGAGGATCACTTGCCTTTGGTGGAGTTCACGTATAACAACAGCTATCACTCCACTATCGGTATGGCACCATTTGAGGTGTTGTATGGGTGACCTTAAAGATCCCCACTGTGCTGGACTGACCCAGGGGAGTCAGTACTCATGAGACCAGAGATGGTAGGGGCTACTACAGAAAAGGTGTAGATCATCCAGGAGTGGATGAAGACTACACAAAGCAGGCAGAAGTCCTATGCTGATAGGAGATGGAGACCTCTAGAGTTTGAGGATGGAGACCTTGTCTTTTTATGGGTCTCACTTTGATGAGGTTTGCGGAGATTTGGCCAGGGCGGAAAGTTATCTCTGAGGTTCATCGGACCCTTTCAGGTCCTCAGTAGAGTTAGCGAGGTGGATTACCGTTTAGCTATTCTACCTCAGTTGCACCGGGTGCATGACGTTTTCCACGTATCTCAGCTGAGGAGATACGTACATAATCCTTCGCACATCATTGACTGGGGAGAGCTGGACATCGACGATGGGGTGACATTTTCAGAGGTTCCAGTGGAGATTGAGGATCGACAAGAGCAGCTCCTTCATGGACGGTCGATACCTCTATTGTGCATTCATTGACATCACGGGAACCTCCAGGAGAGAACATGGGAGCAGGAGGATCAGATTCATGCTCAGTACCCCCACTTGTTTCCCTAGTTTGTGTTGTGTCTTTCAGAGATGAAAATCCCCGAGGTGGGGAGAATGTAAAGACCATGAATTTTCTATGTAATTTTTTTTAATTATATGGGAATATTACAAGTCTGTGAAAATTGATGGCGTGTGATTCTAAGGCCCGGTGTTCCCGGAATAAATTTCTAAACTTTTTTTCGAGTACGTTCAGTAAACGTGCGAGCGGGTTTTTGTAAATTTTGAACCGGTTCTCTGAATTAAAATTTGAGGGCACTGTTGAACTTTTAGTGCCGATATTCACTTATAGAGACCTTCACCTCGACCGTAGTAGATTGAGGGTCAAAGTTAGTTTCCAAAAATTTCATGGGAGTATTAAAAGAATAAAAATAAAATAAAGAACAACTTTTATTTTATTTTTTAAACCTCCCATTTGAATTTAGTGGTGGGGACCACCCAGCCCCTTGAACTCCCTCTTAAATATGGAGTTAAACCTTGGACTCCTCCCAATTTATTATGCCAACTTCAACTTAATTAATGATCCAACCTTTAATTGTTTAATTAATAAACTTATCATATTAAGTTTCCTCCTCATTTCATGTGGGGGAATTTGTGTTGCCAAAGGGGAGAAGTTTTGGGGAGAGATTTTGGAGGATTATCTTCTTCAATGAAGAACACTCTCCAATGAAGAGAATCCTCTGGAATCGGAGAACGAGAATGAAGCTTGAGCCCAGATCGGAAACATCTTGTGGGAGCGATGAATGTCAACGTCACCATCTCATCAACTTCGTCTTCTTCCTCGTGACATATCTTACGGGCAAATGAGGTAGGGGTTTTATTTTATTTATATATGATTAAATTTATTTATTGATTCTTTATATTCTAGTTTCACAACGATGAAGGCCAAACTAACATGGTCATCATTCCGTGCATATACCTCGCCTCTTATCTTTTGATTCTCTGCGCGTTCTTCATGTGTTCTTCAACGCCAAATATTTAATGATGTTATAAACGCAATTTTTTGTTGAACGCGACATATAGACGCGGAGCCCTCAACCCAAGGATCGTGAATATGTGATCATTTTATTTTTTGGGCTTAGAACGAAGCTGAAATGGATCATGGAAGAAGGTGGCAGTAGACACTTGGCTGGCCGCGAGGAAGGAAGGGCGGCATGCATCCATGCCACTAGATGATAAGGAAGTCATGGCCCGTCGGCCGCGGTGGGGCAGGGTGGCGGCCGGCATCCGGTCAACTGCATGGTGGAGCGGCGGTGCACGTCTGTGCCGCCGGAGGAGTAGGAGCCCATAGTCGCTTGGTCGCGGAGAAGGCTAAAGAGCGGTCGACCGTTCTGGCCACAGTGGAGCAACAGTGCGCGACCGTACCGTTGGGAGGAGGACCAACCGGAACACCGGTCGGTCGTTGCGGGATGGCAGGACCCGTTCGGATCCCATGGGTGTCATGGAAGTGCCTAAGGTTCTGCCCTTTGGTAATCAAAATAGAAAGGGGTATGTTCCCCCTTCGGCACCAGCTTGGCCGAGCCGCGCCCAGCTCGGGTGGGCCTTGCCCTGCTCAGGTAGGTCGCGCCCAGCGCAGGCCGGGCCACGCCCAGCAGGTCAGGCCACCCCCTACGTGGGTCGGGCTGGACCACGGCCCAGCAGTCTAGGCCTTCCAAGGTCCAGGCCATCCGGGCTGGACCCGGGTCGGGCCGGTTCGGACCGGGTCAGTCTGACTGAGTCGAACCGGACCTCGGCCCAGCCAAACCCAGTTTCTCCTTTTTAGCCATAACTTGAGAACCGGGCGTCCATTTGACGAACTGTCTGCGGAACCAGAATCCTTGGATCTAGATGGTCCTTTTGGTATACTCCACTTGAGTTTTGGATAAGGTTGGAGTACGGTCAGGTTGGATCGGACTCTGAATCCAACTGGGCCCTCTGAGTAAAAACGCTAATAACTTACAGACTGGGCATCCAATTGACGCGTCATCTATTGTGTTGGGTCCCTTATGACATGACGGACATTTGGGATACTTTTTCATGGGACTTCAGGGTGGTTGAGGTATGATATATGGCTAGCGGAGTAGTTCTCCCAAGCGTGCTACGTATTGAACCATGCGACTGGCTGAGATTTGACGACTGGTGGCCATTTCGACTCTGAGTGACTCGACAGGCCTAGTGGGGAGAATCTCTGTGTGACGCGGTAGACCCACGGTGGGGAGTGCCTTTGTGTGACGCATCAGACCCATGGTGAGGAGCACCTCTGTGTGATGCGGAAGACCCATGGTACTCGACTATAGGAGTACCTCAGCAGTCCATGATTAGTGGGAAGCACCTCTGTGTAACGCGGAAGGCCCACTGTACTCATTAGAGGGTGATTTATCCAGTAGCCGAGGTGTTCGATGTTGTGACTAGGGATGTTACTTCTTATTATCCCTAGAGAATCATGTGGCTGGCTATCGGTATTCATAGCGATCCGGTGTGGGTCAACATCATAAACCTATTTCTCAAAGTTGTATACCTGGTTTGAGCTGATTCTTATATCTTCATGGTGTACCTGTGTGGTACTTTATCTTCATGGTATTACCCATGTGGTATTCTTCCCTCCTATGTGAGGTGGGTATATTCTGATAACTTAGGTATATGTATGGGAATATATTTAAGTAGGGTTGATTGTTGTTTCTATATTTTGTGGTTTATCCTTTATGGATTTGAGAGACCTTTGGGGGTCTCAGGGTCCCTACTGAGTATTTTTATACTCACCCCTGCATGGGTTACACCCGCACCTTGTTGTTTCTAGTCCAGAAGACGGACATCACTGACTGAGGACAAGGGTACATGGACTGAAGACTGCTCAGAGGTGGACCTTTGACGAGGTGATCCACAGAGACGATCGTTCGAGAGATATACCTACCCTTCAGGTAGGATCCTTGGTGGGTGTTCACTGGAGTTGTACTCAGTTTTACTTGTACTTTCCAGTTTTTATTGTACTTTCCATTTGGGCTTGTATTATGTCCCCTTTACATTCTATACACACCCTGTTTACTATATAGTTTACTTTGTGCTTATATCTGGCTGTGTGATTGGTTTGTGTGAGTTTATAGTTTATAAAGGCAACACCTTCCCATTTTAGCAAATACGCCTTCTAGTGCTTGATGTCAACCCCTGGCCTATGGAAGATGGGCTTGGGGTAGTCACGGCATGGGTCCCGGGGGACGGGTCGTGACAAATTGGTATCAGGGGAGTTTGGTTCTACTGAATAACTAGGGCTCTGATCTTTTCTGTGAAGTAATAGTGTTAAGTGTTATGAGTTTGGTTTTTAGTTTGGGGAGTCCAGTGTTGGTGCGGTAGCTGACGTATCCATACACCAGGACCCTGACTTCTGATTTCCGACTCAGTGAATGAAAACACTGATTGCGTGTGTGTTTTTGAAAAGTTTTCTTTGTGATCTCTTTGAGTCATCTCACCAGGTATAAACTTAATGATAGTGACACACCTGTTTCTTTTCAGGATGCCTCCACGGAGACTATCATCCAGGATTACATTTAGATTACATGATGACAGCCCACCGAGCGATGAGGCTTTGGTGTATGGCCCCCTTACATCAGTGGTACCATCGAGTGGTGCACCAGTAGCCCCACTACTCATTGGGAAGATAATGCCACCAGCCCTAGAAGTAGAGGGTGCATGCCACTTGATCACATTGCACGAGTTCTAGTGCCATAGGACACCGAGGTTCCAGGGCGAGATAGATCCACAGGTGGCTGAGGATTGGTTGTAAGCCGTGGTTAGAGTTTTTTGACTGGTAGGGACACCAGCTGATCTCATAGTGATCCTTGCCTCCAGTCTTCTTCAGGCAGCAGCAGGCAGTTGGTGGAGCTTGATGCTCTTGGTTCATGATGAGGTGACTCTCATCTGGGCCGACTTCAAGAGCCTTTTAGGGCAAAGTTCATCCCGGTGACCCTACGCTCAGTGCGTATACACGAGCTTCTCCACTTGCAGCAGGGTATCATGACTATAGCTCAATATTTAGCAAGGTTCACCGACCTCTTGCACTACTCCACTAATATGGTGCGAGACCCTTTCTTCAGGGCTTGAACCTTCGAACAGGGGCTCAGAAGGGAGATTATAGCTTCTATGGTTTCTCTCATCATCCCGACATAGGCGGGGGTGTTAGAGCGAGCGCTCTTAGTGGAGAGTTTCCTTGCTGAGCAGTCATTAGCAGTGAGACCCACCACTAGATGACACGTAGCAGAGTCATCGGTAGTTGGCAGTAGATAGATGACACAGAGGTCCAAGAGGACCAAACCTACAGGTGGATGACTGTAGGATACAGGGTTGGTGGTGCGGGGCTCTCGAGGCAGAGCAGGACAGGCAAGGATCATGCAGTGTTACTCGTGCGGCGGGCAGAGTCTCATGGCTCTCGACTACCTGACCCGCCATACAGACGACCAACAGATGGTTGAAGGACTGCCTGGGAAGAGGATAAGATTCGATCGAGGAGGTCCGCAGGCAGGAGGCCGACATGGAAGAGGACCAGGCCATGCAACAGGCGGTGGGTGGTGATTTGAGGTTCTACCGCCACCACCACCAGGAGGTCCACCCCGACCACAGGGAGCAGGTGGAGAGGGACGAGCTCAGCTCCAGGTAGATGAGGCCTATGACCATGCTGCTACGGAGATGATAAGAGGTACAATATGTGTCTACTCCACCCTTTATGCAGTGCTTATAGACACAGGTTCTAGTCACTCTTTTATTTCCATGACCCTCTTTTGGAGCTCGGAGATTCAGGTGGATCCGTTAGCTCGATACTTACGGCTAGAGACTCCTACGGGAGTAGTTTCGATGATTACGCACTGGTTCCAGAAGTGTGAGCTTACTCTAAGAGATTAGAGATTCAGCTGGGATCTTCTAGTAGTGGCGTTGAGGCCTTACGATGTCATCTTGGGTATGGACTAGTTATCCATAGTCCATGCTTAGATTGATTGTATTATGTGCAAAGTGCGGTGTGTCCACACGGATGGGACTAGGTTTTCCTTCACCGGCGAGAAGGGAACCTTTGCATCGCAATATGGACTTACCCAGAGGAGGGTGCAGCCAATCACACATTAGTTGGATAGCCTTACCCTCAGAGCGGTTGATGTTGAGAGTCTGAGCTATCCTATAGTGGTGGACCAGTACGCTGATGTTTTTCCTAATGATGTTTCAGTTTTACCTCCTCACAGAGAGGTGGAATTTTTTATTGACTTGTACCCCGAGACAACATCAATATCTACACCAGCATATCGGATAGATCCCGCAGATCTTTGAGAGCTGCAGGTATAGCTAGAGGACTTGCAAAGAAAGGGGTTAATTAAGCCCAATTTTTCCCCCTAGGTAGTCCTGATTTTGTTCGCCAAGAAGGCAGATGGGAGTTTGAGACTTTGTGTGGACTATCGGCGCCTGAACCAGGTGACCATGAAGAACAAGTACCCACTTCCAAGGATTTATGATCTCTTTGATCAACTAAAGGGAGCATGATGGTTTTTGAAGATACACCTCAAATCATGCTATCACCTGCTCAGGGTATGAGATGAGGATGTGCAAAAGACGACCTTCAGATGTCGGTATGACCACTATGAGTTCTTGGTTATGCCATTCAGCATGACCAATGCCCTAGCAGTGTTCATGGGACTCATGAATAGGATCTTACAGCCATACCTTGATCGTTTTGTGGTAGTCTTCATCGACAACGTCCTGATATACTCAGCGACGGAGGAGGAACATGCCTATCATCTATAGATAGTTCTGGACACACTCCGAGAGAACCAACTTTATGGTAAGCTCTTGAAGTGCTAGTTCTGAATATGTGAGGTCCAATTTCTAGACATGTTATCTCAGAGGCTGGAGTTTCGGTGGATCTAGCGAATATTGAGGTTCTGGTTGCTTGGGAGCCACCCAGGAGTGTGATGGAGGTGCGGAGTTTTCTGGGTTTGACCGGTTACTACCGGAGGTTTGTGCCTGAATTTTCTAGAGTTGCGGTACCCTTATCAGTGTTAACAAAGAAGGGGAAACCCTTCGTGTGGTTGTATATATGATAGTGGAGTTTCCAAAAGATGAGGAAAAGATTGATGAGTTCCCCCATCTTGAGGCTACCGGAGGAGGGCATTGGGTACGCAGTCTACTGCGACACATCAGTGACCGGGCTTGGATGTGTCCTGATGCAGGAGCGAGCAGTGATCGTGTATGGTTCTCGATAGCTAAGATATCATGAGAAGAACTATGCTACCCATGACCTGGAGTTAGAATCAGTGGTCTTCACCTTAAATATGTGGTGACATTACTTGATGGGAGAACGTTTTACAGTCTACTCTGACCACAAGAGTCTCAGGTATATCTTCTCTCAGAAGGACCTGAACTTGAGACAGTAGTGTTGCCTTGAGTTCCTCCAGGACTATGATTTCAAGATAGTCTATACTCCTGGGAAAGGGAACGTAGTATTAGATGCACTCAGTAAGAGATATGAGTTGTTGAGTGAGGCGATAGAGCAGCTAGCCACTTTTCGGATATCCTATGTGGATCGAGATGGAGCAGCTTATCTTCAGTCTCTGACAGTCACTCTCCCACTCCTTCAGCGAGTCAGGGAGGTGTAGGTTGGGGACACTGACTGCGAGGCTCGACATGCTCAGATATCTACAGAACATGCACCTGATGGATTTTCTGAGGTAGGGAACACATCATCCTCTTCAGAGGGCGTACTATGGTACCGATGGCGCTATGGGAGGACGTCCCCTCTAGCGGTACATCCAGAAGTGGAAAAGATGTACCAGGACCTTCGATGTCAGCACTGGTGGCTGAGAATGAAGAAAGTTGTAGCAGAGTTTGTCTCTCGGTGCCTCAATTGTTAGCAAGTGAAGGTAGAGCACCAGGTTCCAGTGGGCTTAGTTCAGACACTAGAGGTGCTAGAGTGGAAGTGGGAGAGAATTTACAAGGACTTCGTGATAGGAATTCCATGCATATCCAGGAGTCATAATTTTATCTAGGTGATCGTTGACCGACTCACCAAGTCGGCCCACTTCCTTCCTATCAGAGAGTTGGGATCAGTAGAGAGCTTGAGGCGCCTCTATATACAAGAGATTGTACGGATTCATGGAGTTACATCTACGATTGTCTCTGATCGTGATGCACATTTTACTTCCCAGTTATGGAAGGGGTTACAGGAGGCGTTCGGGACAGAGCTTCGGTTGAGCACTGCCTTCCATCCTCAGATGGATGGTCACACAGAGCGGACCATTCAGACCCTCGAGGACATGCTATGTGCTTGCATCTTTGATTTTAGCTGTAGCTGGGAGGATCACTTTCCTTTGGTTTAGTTCATGTACAACAACAAATATCACTCCACTATCGGTATGGAACCATTCGAGGTGTTGTATGGGCGACCTTGTAGATCACCACTGTGCGGGACTGACCCAGGGGAGTCAGCACTCATGGGACCAGAGATGGTACGAGCTACCACAGAGAAGGTGCAGATCATCCAGGAGCGGATGAAGACTGCACAGAGTAGGCATAAGTCCTTTGCTCACAGGTGATGGAGAACTCTGAAGTTTGAGGATGGCGACCATGTCTTTCTATGGATATCACCTCGATGAGGTTTACGGAGATTTGGTCGGGGCGGAAAGTTATCTCTGAGGTTCATCGAATCCTTTCAGTTCTTCATCAGAGTTGGTGAGGTGGCTTACCGCTTAGCTCTTCAACCTCAGTTGCATTGGGTGCACAATGTTTTCCACATATATCAGCTGAGGAGATACGTACATGATCCTTTGCACATCATTGACTGGGGTGAGCTGGACATCGACGATGGGGTGACGTTTTCAGAGGTTTTAGTGGAGATTGAGGATCGATAGGAGCAGGTCCTTCATGGATAGTTGATACCTCTAGTGCACGTTCGTTGGCAGCACGGGAACCTCCAGGAGAGCACATGGGATGGGGAGGATCAGATTCGTGCTCATTACCCCCACTTGTTTCCCTAGTTTATGTTGTATCTTTTGGGGATGAAAAGCCCTGAGGTGGGGAGAATGTAAAGACCCAAAATTTTCCATGTTATTTTTTTTAATTATATGGGAATATTAAGAGTCCATGAAAATTGACAGCGCGTGATTCTGAGGCCCAATGTGCTCGTAATGAATTTCTGAACATTTTTTCAGGTACGTTCAGTAAACGTGCGAGCGGGTTTTTGTAACTTTTGAACCAGTGCTCAGAATTAAAATCTGAGGGCACCGTTGAACTCACAGTAGATCGAGGGTGAAAGTTAGTTTCCCAGAATTTTGTGGGAGTGTAAAAAGAATAAAAATAAAATAAAGAACAACTTTTATTTTATTTTTGAAACCTCTCATTTGAATTTAGTGGTGGGGACCATCCGACCCCTTTAACTCCCTCTTAAATGTGGAGTTAACCCTTGTACTCCTCCCAATTTATTGTGTCAACTTCAACTTAATTAATGAGCCAACCTTTAATTGTTTAATTAATAAACTTAACATATTAAGTTGCCTCCTTGTTTCCTATGGAACAATTTGTATTTCCAAAGGGGAGGAGTTTTGGGGAGAGATTTTGGAGGATTATATTCTTCAACAAACAACACTCTCCATTGAAGAGCATCCTCCGGAATTGGAGAACGATAACGACGCTTGATCCCGAATTGGAAACAGCTTGTGGGAGCGACGAAGGCCGACATCACCATCTCATCGACTTCGTCTTCTTCCTCGCGACATATCTTACAGGAGAACAAGGTAGGTGTTTTATTTTATTTATATATGATTGAATTTATTTATCGATTCTTCATATTCTAGTTTCACAATGATGAATGCCAAACTAACATGGTCATCATCCCACGCATATACCTTGCCTCTTATATTTTGATTCTTCGCGCGTTCTTCTTGCGTTCTTCAACGCCAAATATTTAATGATGCTGGAAATGCAATTTTTTGTTGAGCGCGACATATGGATGCAGAGCCCTCAACCCAAGGATCATGAATATGCGATCATTTTATTTTTCAGGCTTGGAACGAAGCTGTAATGGCTCGCGAAAGAAGGCGGCGGTCGACACCCAGCTGGCCGTGATGAAGGAAGGGCGGCGTGCATCCGTATTGCTGGATGATAAGAAAGTCACGGCCCGTCTACCGTAGTGGGGTAGGGTGGCGGCCGACATCCGGCTGGCCGCATAGCAGAGCGGCGGTGCGCGTCTGTGCTACGGGAGGAGCAGGAGGCCGCGGTGGAGGCCGAAGAGCGGTCGGTCGTGCCGGCCGCGGTGGAGCAGCGGTGCACGACCGCACCACTGGGAGGAGGACTGGTAGGAACACCAACCGACTGTTGAGGTATGGAGGGACCCGCTCAAGTCCCATGGGTGTCATGAAAGCACCTAAGGCGCTGCCCTTTGGTAATCAAAACAGATGGGGGTCCGCTCCCCCTTCGGCGCCAGCTCGGGCGGGTCGCACCCAGCACGGGCTGGGCCAGGCCGCCCCCTGCGCGGGCTGATCCTGCCAAAGCCCAGGCCATCTGGGCTAGACCCGGGTCGGGCCAGGTCGGACCGGGTTAGTCCGACTGGGTCGAGCTGGACCCGGGCCCAACCGGAGCCAGTTTCTCCTTTTTGGTGGTAACTTGACAATCGGGCATCTGTTTGACGAACCGTCTGCAGCACCAGAATCCTTGGATTGAGACGGTCCTTTTGGTATAATCCAATTGAGTTTTGGATAATGTTGGAGTACAAATGGGTTGGATTGGATCCCGAATCCAACCAGGCCCTCAGAGCGAAAATGCTAATAACTTACAGACCAGGTGTCTGATTGACGCGTCGTCTATTGCGTTGGGTCCCTTATGATGTGACGGACCTTTGGGATACTTCTTCATGGAACTTCAGGGAGTTTTAGGTATGATTGATGTCTTGGGGAGTGGTTCTCCCAGGCACGCTACGTACGGAACCCTACGACTGGCTAAGATTTGACAACTGCTGGCCATTTTGACTCAGAGTGACTCGACAGGCCCAGTGGGGAGCGCCTCTTTGTGATGCAGCAGACCCACAGTGGGGGGAACCTCTGTGTGACACGAAAGACCCATGGTACTCGACAGGAGGAGTACCTCCGCAGGCCATGAGGGGGAGCGCCTTTGTGTGACGCGGCAGACCCACGGTGAGGAGCGCCTCTGTGTGACGTGACAAACCCACAGTACTCGACCAGAGGAGTATCTCAGCAGTCCAAGATTAGTGGGAAGCATCTCTATTTAACGCAGAAGGCCCACTATACTTGTTAGAGGAGGAGTTCTCCAGCAGCTTAGGTGTTCGACGTTGTGATTAGGGATGTTACTTATTATTATCCCTATAGAATCATGTGGTTGGATATTGGCATTCATAGCAATCATGTGTGGGTCAACATCATAAACCTGTTTCTCATAGTTGTATACCTAGTTTGAGCTGAGTCTTATATCTTCATGGTGTACCTGTGTGGTACTTTATCTTTGTGGTATTACCTGTGTGGTATTCTTCCCTCATGTGTGAGGTGGGTATATTCTGATAACTTAGGTATATGTATGGGCATATACCTAAGTAGGGTTTATTTTTGTTTCTATGTTTTTTGGTTTTTCCTTTGTGGATTTGAGAGACCTTAGGGGGTCTCAGGGTCCCTAGTGAGTATTGTTGTACTCACCCCTGCACGGGCTACGCCTGCACCTTGTTGTGTCTGGTGCAGACGACGGACAGTACTGACTGAGGATGAGGGTACCTGGACTGGAGACTGCTCAGAGGTGGACCTTTGATGAGTTGATCTGCAGAGATGATCGTTCGAGATTTGTACCTACCCTTCAGGTAGGATCCTAGGCGGGTGTTCACTAGAGTTGTACTCAGTTTTACTTGTACTTTCCAGTTTTTCTTATAGTTTCCAGTTGGGCTTGTATTCTAGCTCCTTTACTTTCTATACACACAATGTTTACTATATAGTTTACTTTCTGCTTGTATCTAACTATGTGATTGGTTTGTGTGTGTTTAGAGTTTATAAAGGCAACGCCTTCCCGTTTTAGGGAATACGCCTTTCAGTGCTTGTCGCCAGCCCCTGGCCTATGGAAGGCGGGCTTGGGGTAGTCACGACACGGGCCCCGGGAGAGGGTTCATGACAGGTATATAGGTTATGGGGGAAGGAATATGGGTATAATTTAGATAAAAAACCAAATTCTAGATACTTGGAAAAGGGTGGGGGAAGTGCTCCTTTATATCCAACCTTAATGGAATTTTCATAATTAAATTCTAAGTATATAATTGCTAAATGAAAATTTTATCATAAAATAGACATGTGTAGAGACAATTTCATGTATCTCTCATCTTCTTATGTCATAAGATTTGATAAAATTTCATTTAAAGTGACTTTAATAAAATATTGCTTCTCACTATTATTGTTATATCGCACTGCTCTACACTACTTCATATAAACCTTATCTTGAAATATCTAAATATCAGGCTACCTGGATTTATTGATAGACTCGACCACCCCATATCCTTTTCAGGTCATGAATATCAAGATCCTTCCAATATATTATTTAATGCGACTTTCATGTTTTTCTTATAAAATATTCTATAAGATTCCAGGTTTTTAATTTGAGCATAAATATCATGTTGGTACAAGTTAATGTCAACTTATGTCATGAGTTTAAAAACTAACATACACTTGTATATTCCTTTAATGCGATTTATAATATAGTAATTTTTAATCCCCATTTTGATCCTTATCCTGTGCAATACTGGTCTTTTCATATCTTAAAATCCTTTGACTTTGGTATCTTGACATTTAAAACTATCCATTTTATTACTCCGGTAAGATTTTTTTCTTCATCTTTAGGTCATGAAAATCTATATTTATCTAACATATATTCTATTCATAATGGGTTAAATTTTAGAAATATAAAGATATGTTCTGGAAGAATTATTTTTGGAAGTTGAATTGTAGATAAAGAAATAAAAAAAGATGAAGTATTGAGTTTTAGAAATAGAGGAAGCGGTGGAACCAACTCTTGAAGATTTTTTAGGCGAAATCTAGAAGCAAAATTACATAGAAGAATTTATCAAAGGCATAGAATACATAAGAAACTTTAACCCTAATAAGCATATATTGAAATGCAGTAAAAATAAAAACCTTACATGATACATAAAGATTATTCATCTTCAAAGGAGTTTACCTTTCAAGGAGCGGCAGTGGTAAGGAGCGATGACAGCAGGGAGCGACGGTGGCATGGAGGGATGATGGCAGTGCAGGGAGCGACGATGATGAGTGAGACGGTGGCAAGACAGGGAGCAACGGTGACGATAATGATGAAGGAGAAGGAGAGCGACGAGGCAGGGAGAGAAGGCGGAGAGGCAGGGAGAGACGGCGGTGGGGCAAAGAGACAGTTTCGTGGAAGCTTGAAGGTGCGATAGTGAAGAATCTATTAAGGTTGTTTTTATAACATTGGAGAATAATTTTATCAGTGCTTTCTAAAAAGCACCGATAAAGGTATGTTTTATCAGCGCTAAAATAGAAATTGCTGATAAAGACACATTTTATTAGTGTTTTTTTAGCACTGATAAAGGCGTATCTTTATCTGTGCTAAAAAACACTGATAAAGATATAATGTTAATAAATTATTTATATTATTGTATATATTTATAAAATTATATATATATAATAAATATATATTTATTATAAAATTATAATAATTGTATTTATTATACTTATAATTTTATAAATATATATAATTAATATATTTATTATAATTTTATAATTATTTAAATATATCTATATTTATTTAAAATTATAATTATAAATATTTGTATTTATTTATAAATATTTGTATATATTTATAAATATATTTATTTAATTATATATATTTATAACATTATAAGTATAATAAATAGATTTGTTAAAATTTTATAATTATTTATATATATATATATAATTATATATATAATAAATATATATTTATTATAAAATTATAATAATTATATTTATTATACTTATAATTTTATAAATATATATAATTAATATATTTATTATAATTTTATAATTATAAATATTTGCATATATTTATAATATATTTAGTTAATGATATATATTTATAACATTATAAGTATAATAAATATATTTATTAAAATTTTATAATTATTTAAACATATATATATATATATAATTATAAAATTATAAGAAATATATTTATTATATTTATAATTTTATTTATATATATAATTAATATATTTATTATAATTTTATAATTATTTAAATATATCTATATCTATTTATAATTATAATTATAAATATTTGTATTTATTTATAAATATTTGTATATATTTATAAATATATTTATTTAATTATAAATATATTTATTTAATTATATATATTTATAACATTATCAGTATAATAAATATATTTTTTTATAATTTTATAATTATTTAAATAAATATATATTTATTTGTATTAAAAAATCATAATAAATATATATTTATTTATAATTATAATTATAAATGTGTGTATATATATTTAAATTGTTATAAAATTACAACAAATATATTTATTATATTTATAATTTTATAAATATATATAATTAGTCTGTTTATCATAATTTTATAATTATTTAAATATATTTATATTTATTTAGAATTATAATTACAAATATTTGTATTTATTTATAAATATTTGTATATATTTATAAATATATTTATTTAATTATATATATTTATAACTTGATAAGTATAATAAATATATTTATTATAATTTTATAATTATTTACATATATATATATTTAGTTATAATTATAAGTATAAATAAATATTTTTATAAATATTTTTATATAATTATAAATATATTTATTTATTTATTTATTTATTTATTTATTTATAAAATTATAATATATGTATATATTGTGATTTTATAATTATTTAAATATATATATATATATAGTTATAATTACAATTATAAATAAACATAATTAAAAGGAATTTATATATAATTAAAATTTTATAATTATAAATATAATAAATATATTTTTTATTTAAATATATTTATTATAATTTTACAAGTATTTATGAGAACATAGTAGTTTAATGGGTATAACATGAATGAATCATATACCTAGTAAAGTATAGATCATAAAAATTGAGTCGTCGCATATATTGACAACATGAATAATAATAAGGATGTAATATATAAATGAACATTCATGATGAATACATAACATATGCATGTCAATTATACTCACACATCAATATATTTATTGAGCAAATTCATTAGAAATATATATTTATTTATTTATATTTATAATTAGAAATATATATATTTAAAAGGTATTTATATGTAATTATAAATATATTTATTATTTAATAAAATTATTATAATTTTATAATTATTTAAATATATATTTATTTAATTATAATATTATAAATACTTTTTTTTAAATATTATATATATATTTGAATAATTAAAAAAATATATTAATTATAAACATGCACTTTTTATTTAATTTATATAAATAAACATTATTTTTTAATATAAATATAATAATTTTATATAAATTAATAATAGTTTTTATTAAAAACTTTTATCGGCGCTATTAGTTAGCGCTGATAAAGGCCTCGCTTTATCAGTGCTTTGTTCTTAGCGATGATAAAAGCTAGCACTGCCCTTGCGTCGATCTGTAGTAGTATTACAAATTTATGTGTGTGTGTGTGTGTTAAATTATATTTATACCTTCAAATTCCATAATAAAAGGGTTGTTGGTATTTCAATAATTTTATCTAGACTGTGTATTAGAAAATGAAGTCTCTAAATTATTTTCAAACTACTATTTAATTTATAACCCTTTTATGAAATTTCATTATCTAGTTATTTTCAAAGAACTCTAATACACATATATAAATATATGTATGTATGTATATATATATATATGGCTGACAAATAATTATTTAAAGAATTACTCTATGATTTTAAATGAGTATATTTATTATTAATATCATTAAATTGTTTCTTTTTATAAATAAAAATCTCAATTTTAATTTTTCCTAATTTTGAAGATGAAAATTATGAATTTTCTAGAGTCAAAAGAACAAACTGCAATGGCATAATTCTCTTAAGGGGGGAATAATGTAACACCCCAAAAAAATTAAATAGTAATTTATTTTAATTAAGTATTTATTTGATAATTTTTTTATAATTTAAAACCAATCAAAAAAGGTTTAAATAAAATCTTTTATAAAACTAAGATATTTTGATTCAAAATTATAAAATATTAGTTTTCAAGAAATGTTATTTTATTTAAAAAAAATACTATTTTTTAAATATGGTAATAATATATTTAAAATAGTATTTTAATATAAATATATTTAGTTGATATTTTTTGTGAAAAGAAAATATTTGAATAACTAAAATTGTTTGAAAATTAAAATGATTACATTTTACACATATATAATGAAATGTGTGTGTGTGTATGTAATTTATTAATTATGATGCTAATTATAATTAAATTTTTATCATTATTTTGAAATAAATAAAATATGAAAACTATAATTTGTTTTAATATTTTAATGATATTAATAATAATTAAGGGTAAAATATTTTTTTAAGAAAATTATTATTATTATTTTTAAGATAAAATATTTTATAATTATATTATGTTTTTGTTTTATAAAATTTATAAATTATAATATATATAATTATTTTATTATAAAAAAACTAATTTCATATTTATATTTAACAAAAACGTGATATTAATTGTTTAAAGAAAAAAATGATAAAATAAATAATAAAAAAAGACAAAACATCAAAGAATGAAAAAACGCTAAAAAAAGAATAATTATAATAATTATAAGGTTAATGTGTCAAGTTATAAAGTGAGATAATGGAATAGGTTATAATAATATTAAAGTTAACTTGATTGAATGAAAAGTAACACACTTCATATATGTGTTAATAAAAAACGATATTTGATTTGTTTAAAAAAACATTAAAATGAATTAAAAAATGTTATTAATATGTATAACATAATAAAGTGATATGACAAAATAAAAGGGTGTAAAACTTAGATTGGAAGAAATACGGGAGCCCCACTTGTTTTGAATTCGTCACACCTATGTAGGGATATTAATATTTTATACAAATTAACAATTTTGTTTTATTCAAAATGTTAGGATTTCAAATCCATCCATTTATCCCCCATATTCCCTTATAAGCTAAGAATATAATATATGTGTGTGTGTCTTTGTGTGTAACTCTCATTCTGTACACCCAAAAAAGAGACCCATTCCAATTTTTTTTCTTTGTGTCTGGAGCGCAACAAAAGTTGGTTTTCTAATTTTATACAAATCAAGTAAGGGCTATTTTTTATTTAAAATTTTATATATATATGTATATATATGTTTAGTTATATTTATACCTTAAAATTCCATAATAAAAGTGTTATTAGTGTTTCAATGATTTTAACTAGACAATGTCATAAAAAACGAAGTCTCTAATTTATTTTCAAACTATGATTTAATTTATAACCCTTTTATGAAATCTCATTATCTAGTTATTTTCAAAAAACTATATATACATATACATATATATATTGGTATATATATATATATATATATATTTTTTTTTTGAGAAATAATTATTTAAAGAATTACTCTATGATTTTAAATGAGTTGTTTTATTATCGATATCATTAAATTGTTTCTTTTATAAATAAACTCTCCATGAGTGGATATATCATTTTATGTGATCTATTAAGATTATCATTTTATGTGTATCATTTAATTACAAATGATAAATGTTATCATTTTATGTGAAATATTATTATATAGCAAATTATAAATGATAAAAGATATTATTTTATGTGTGAATTGCTTTTATATGTCCATGAATGTCATTCATAGAATTAGATATGGTCATCATCTAAGTTATCATAAAAATTCCATGAATTGTTATTCAAGTATTCATTTATTTTATTATGCATTCATATTTATGACTTTTAAATAAGAACAATTGTTTTTAAGCATGGATTTCTCCCTGACATGGTTTTAGAAATTCTTAAAAAATAATTATGTCATGTTAAGAAGTATGTAAGATTATTTTCTTTTAAGAAAATAATTCACGTATGTATTAATTTGAAATGTTTTGGGGTTATAAGTGAGAATGGAAATACTAATAAAATGTTTTCCTAAAATTGAAACTATAGTATCGAATGTTAAGTTATGGTAGGGGGTGAACCCATGACTTTAAGGGGACATTGTCCCATATGAGATACAACTAAGTGGTTTCACAGTTTTCTTATGATCTGCTGAGTATCATAATTAATATATCAAAATTATTATTTTCAAATAGGGAAATCCAAATATTTATTTAAAAATATTATTACTTTGAAAATTAATAGTTTTAAAAAATATATGAACTTATTAGATTTAAATATTTTGAAAACCTATTTCTAAGTAATTAATTATTCAAAATAAGAATTTTGAAAGTTCTTACCAGCGATTTTAAAACCTCTTAATGGGAAAATTAAATTCTCACCCTATGTTTTAAATTTATTTTTCACTGTTTTAGTAAAAATTTCCAAAGGCATTCGATTCACTTACGAAGTTATCACACACGAAGTGTTTTAGTTATTTATTTTATTTTTGTACAACTCTAAAGTTTTGTAATGTAATGGTTTAATCCTCCAAAACTTAGACCGAAAAAGTTCCTGGTATGTAAAATGGTCTATGTATTTTTAAGTTTTCTTTTATAAGATAAAATAAATAGTATTTATATGTTCTAAACCTGGAATCACGGTTTTAGGGCTTCACAATAGTGCTTTTTGGTCTTTTTGGAATTTTGACATATGTATTGTATTGTACTGTTGTGTACCTATTTTGGTTGTTTTGTAGAAACAAAACATTTATCATTATCTTTTGTATATGAGTTCCTTCTAGCATAGTTTGTATATTTGTCACAAACTAATCTGGGTCAACTCTGAACCAATCACTCGAGCCGATTTGTGGATGGCCCGAAGGGCGTTCCCGATCCCCACGGGTCGACAACTAGTGTCAAGAATCAACAGAGTACAATAAGGGAACGATTTTTCCTAATAAATAATAAAGAAATAAAATAGCAGAATGAAACCAAACATCCCAATACACAAACAATACCAACTGAACATCTTTTACATAAGGCCAAAAAGGCACAACAACTATACAAAATAAAAACCAAACGAACCAGACGACCACACTAGCTCCATGTGACCTCATGGGTCAATCTCCAACACAACAATCAACTATCACTCAAGGCGAACGAACTCAAGATGAAACCTACAAAAGGGATAAAATAGAAAATAACTATAGTCGTGAGTATAAAAACTTAGTAGGTTAGCTAGATAATCTATTCCTAATGCACTTCATTTAAAATAAAAGAAATATCAATTTCAATTTTGAACTGCAATATATAAATGTATACTTTTCTATCTATTTTACTTAAAAGCAAAGTACGAATCATTGAGATTATTTGTTTCCAAAGCCAAGTTCATTTCATTAGTGTGACATTATCATTTTCAAGGGGAAATTGATTTCTATGTTTTCAACTTGCACAAAGAGGATAAAACGCTTTTCTTTGAAAATGCTTTTCATAAGCCTTCATAAAACCACACATAACTTTTCCAATAAAACTCTACACATGAAAGCACTACAGTTATCACACAATAAGGGAAATGTAAAATATATACACAAGTGTCAATTAAAAAGGAAATACTGGTAACAATTTTAATGGAGGCCACTTTAAATAGGAAACTAATTTAAAGAAAGCACACTCACTACTGGAATTATCAACCAAACATTTTGTATGTTGATGGTAGGTGAAATATAATCATTGATCACTAGTCACAGGAGATACCCCTAGGCACTAGTTAACTTTGGGGCCCTAGGTACATTTCATCTCGGTGTAAAAGTAACCATAACGAATGACCTTATCATGCACGATCCACTAGGAGGGGAAACCCCAATGGCCTAATGGTCCTCAATCATCATTATAGTTTAGTTAGTGTTGTCATTGTCAATACCTCTAAGTAAAGCTAGGCCGCATCCACTGCTGAATCACTATCATACTAGTCCTAGTCCACCCACCTAAATACATGGACTTCCTTTTGTGCTCAATCTAGTTTCACAAGTCACATAGTACCACTTTCACATTCAAATTTCATTTGAACATCATACACAAAGATGCCAAATGAGCCTTTACGTATTTTACCAAACCAAAGTTTATCAAAGACACAAATTAAACTTTTTATAAAGAGGTGAAAACACACCATTTTCAGTATAAAAACATTGGTAAACTTATCAAAAAGATTCAGATTACACATTCAATACATAACCATTTTTTTACACAAATTCCAAACAACCATTTATCGACTACTCATGCCAAAACACATTAAAAACCAATACACATTCTTTATAAAAAACAAAAACACTTTGTAAACTCACAAAATGAACTCAAATTTTCATTTCCCACACATCCAACACTTTAATAAATTAAAACAAATCATTTTTCATCACGTTTAGCACATAAAATCCAACAGGGCACTTTACCGAAAACAATGCATGCAATATTTAACAAAACAATACCTATTTAGCACTTAACAAGGTACAAAACACTAATTTCATGCCATAAACTTATTTAAATTGCTAAACCAGGTTCTAAACATCACAAAACACATGCGAAAACCAGTGGAACAATTTATTAAACAAGCGATGTACACATTTATAATAAAACAATACTATTTTTCACAAAACAAGGCATAAATGACCTTTTTGCACACCAAATAAATTATCCAAAGGTTGAACAATAATAATTGGCATATTTATAAGGTTAAAAAAACAAAAAAAGGATGAAACTTAAATTATAAAGGCAAGTTATTTGGATAACCTACCTCGAAACCATGGCGGAATGGAAGCGCGCACCTGAAAACCTTCTGCGAGGGTTTTGAAACCCTAAACCTATAAAGAACAAACCTAAACGAACAAAAACCCCACAAAAATCATAGAATAATAGAACCCTAAGTTGATCATGACTAGGGTAGAAGATATAACTAAGAAAATATGAGATAGGAATGAAGAGGGAAGAGGAAGGAGAAAGATTTGATGAAGAAATTAAGAAGAACCACTAACCTTTGGTGAGAAATCGCCCAACAAGTGGACAAAAAAAAGGAGAACAAGGGGGGATATGGTTGATAGTCAAAACATATGGCTTTAAATGGGAGGTGGAATCACTGAAATTATATTTTTAGGTTAAAATTTATTAATATTATAATGGGTTACACGGTTTTTCTAGACAGTTTTGTAAACCGTGTGCAAACCATGAAAATACTACTGGAAATATTCTGCAACTTGAAGGTTTAGGTTTCACAGTTTGGGAAAAACGTGCTCAAACCATGCGACCCCAAAAAATGGCCAAAACCCTCAAACGACACCCCAAACACTTGGGAAGCCCACCCAAAGATCCTTGAATGATTTAAACACAATATAGTGACACTGTGAGTGTCACAAACTCTCCACCATGCAACTTTCTCCCAACAAAAACCAAGGGACAAACATGGGACATATAATAGATAAGGATACACTTAAAAACTCAACACCCGTCACATCCGAAACCTGAGAAAAGACTGGGATTCCCATCAAACTGAAACATAAACCAAAACTTGAAAAATCGATTGACAATTTTCATATCTTGTTTATTTATCATTTGTCTGGTTGTTATATATGCTTCCACTATTGATTGTTATATCTATTTTGTTGTGTTAAAATATAGTGATGAGGGAATAGTCTCCCCACACACACACCTAATTCCCTCGCTATTATTTGGTAGCCTTCGGCATTCGGGAGATGCGCTAGAGGCTATGTGGTCAACTATGCTCGAGGCACTGTTGATGGCATCAGGATTTGAGACGTTACACAAAGCATACCTAATTTAACTAAGCATCTGTATTTTAACACTAAACCTACAATTTTTAACACTAATATTTTAGACATGAAAAGGAAGTATTTCAATTTAACATTTAAAAGTTGGTAACACTAAAATCCTACATTTTAACACGATAATTCCGGGTTGTAACGCTGGCAATACACATCTAATCACATGGAAATTTTTAATGAGGATTTGAAGAAATTTAACATCAAAATATCAGAAATTAATACTGACCATCCTCAATTTAACACTCAACATTCATATTTCAACATTGGGCATCCACATTTTATCTTTAACAGTGACAGATACAAACAGACAACTTTTTAATTAAACACTTCTAATAATAACACTAAAATTCAAAATTTTAACACTATAATTTCATGTTTTAACACTAGAAAGACACATCATAACATATGGGTGTCTAAAAGAATGCTTCCAAAGTAATTAACATCAACCTTACAAAAATTAACACAGAGCATCCCCAATTTAACACTAACCATCCAGATTTTAACACTAACCCTCTGGTTTTTAACACTAACATTTGACACATGAAAAGTAAGTTTTTCAATAGAACATTTCAAAGTTGGTAACACTAAAATCTCACATTTTAACACTATAATTCTAGGTTTTTAACACTAAGATTACACATTTTGATACCGTGCATCTAGAATTTAATACTCACTCTAAAATATCTATTTATTTATTCAAAAACAAGAGTCCAGAGTCCTGAGAAATTAAGGGGCTCTGTAAAGATGAAGGTTGAGAGCATCACCTCTAAAAATGAGGTTAAAATCACTGGGGAGGTATCTAAGGCTATAGTGGAGGACAATATTTTCATTAAGTCCTCCTTTTTTGGCAAGTTTGTCTGTAGCAAAATTCCCCTCCCTTAAAGTATGTGTCACCTCCATTCCATTACAAATGAGAGACTTACATTTCCTGATGAGGTAAATGAGATCCCACAGAGTAATAGTGTTGTAATGAATGAATCCCAAAAGTAACTTCAAGTAGGATTAGATAACCTCAATGTTGATATTATATAGCTTTCACAAAGAAAGGCCACTTAAAAGAGCTTTGGTTTCCGCCTTGATTGAGTTACCTAAGCCGTAATAAGCACTGAACCCGATAATCATAGAACCTGTGACATCTTGAACGAGGCCACCTACTCTCATGATTACCTACATACATGACCTATCCATATTGAGTTTATATCTGACCTTGGGAGGGTTCCACTTGATCCATTTTCCAAGAGGTGTCATGGAACCTGAGTTTGGACCTTAAGAGTGGAAGCCTTTGTGAGTTGCCCACATTAGAATTTTAATGGAAAATTTTAACATGAAAATTTTAATGAAAAACCTTTGGGGATATAAAGATGGTATTTTTACCATATGGGTGAACAAAAAGTGATTAGACTCCATGATGAATCATGATCCGCATATAAGATGCCTCTTTTACTCATTTTTTCTAACTTTAATCACCTTTGAATGTTTTCTTCGTCCCAAAAGTGCAAAAAAATCACAACATAAACTAAAAACCTAATAAATTGGGAAGTGGATGAAGAAAAATAGCTACAATATAGTGTCAACATATTCATATCAGTGAAATAAATTTATAACCTAATAAAAAAATACAACGCAATTAAACTTTTTTAAAACATACCAATAAGAAAACCACCAACATGTTTCTTTTGTTGGCCTCTTTGTATCGACTTCTTGTACATAATCACCTCTCGAACAAGATACATCAAAACAAACTGGGACCAATCACATTATTCAACATTTCATTGACAACCACACAAAATCCCAATATTTCTTTCATTTACAAAAGAACTAGAACTAGGATTTAACATGGTCCCCAATGTAAACAACATAAAGGACATCACAAATTAATTTTATATAAACCCTAGCCTTTTACACATAACATTACATGATTTTAAATATAATTATACATCAGAGTACAAGCCAAGAACTGTGAAGTCTAGTGTATTTAAACACTAGGTATGTAAGAACCCAGGTTTTTGTACAAGGTAATATTCCTTTTCTTTTTAATTTAAATGCCTTTTTATGACCTTATGTGAATTATTAGCTTGATCAAGGGTATTTTGGAGGTGTTTGGGGCTTGTTTGGAGACCATAACCAAGTTTTGGGATAAAAATGGTTTGGAACACAGTTTGCGCACAACCTGCGCATGGTTAAGCCAAACCGTGCGAGGGGTCTGAAAACTGCAGGTTTTTGGATAGAGTGGTTCCACATGGTTACCGCATGGTTAGTCAAACCATGCAGGGTAACTGTGAAAATTTTCCCTCTTAGGCAAAGAGGTGTGCATGATTTCCGCACGGTTTGGGAAACCGTGCGGGTAAACCGTGCGACCCTTGCTGTGTGTTTTTTTTAATTTTAAATTAAAATTATTTTTTTATTTTTAAACCCAAATTGGGTTTCTTCTTCCACTGATAGAATTTCACCCTTGTATCTCCCCTTTTTGGCGCCTAGGATAGTCTTTGAGACAAATCCTCCGTCTGACTTCTGTTTTGATCGCTAATCATCTCTATAGATCTACAATGGTAAGGCCTACTTTCCTTTTTAGTCATTCTTGATTATTCATAACAATGACTGCACTATTTGGATTTAGGCTCATATTCCCTAATATTTTGTTCTTCTTCCATTCTTCAGATTTCTTCCAGACCGAGATGAATCAAAACTTGATACTGGATGAGATGTCTACTACCGAGGTGAGGTAGGTGGTATATACTTTCCTTCGGATTTTCTTGGTGTTTTTAGGGCGTTTGGATGAAATTCCATTTTTCAGACTTTTCGTAGAGGTCTCGTTCTTATGCGAGTAGCTTTTAGATATTGTAGTTGGACCTAGTGAGGTTGACCATGGGTTCTGTTTAGGTGTGTTGGCACCTGTTTCTCATTTCAAGGTCAACTGAGGGGTGTGCCTTTTGGGTTTAGCTTTTTTATGCCCATTTAAACAACCTAGTGGGTGTGTGCTTGTGATTTCCTAGTTAGAGTAATCCCTTAGATGAATTTATAGCTTGATTAATCTTGTTAGGAGATGTATTGCCTCCTTGATTGTTAAATATCTTGTTATGACTCATCTATTTTGATAGATTGGCTTGAATGGAATGTGTTTATATGGGTGGGTATACCTATATGTAAATGATTAATGGCATGTAAATGGATTATGTAGGAGGGTATTCCCATATTATTTTGATAAATGGTTTGCATGAGTGGGTATACTCATGGATTGTGCTTGTTGACATGAGTGGGTATACTCACTTGATTATGAATGTTTAATTTGAATGCTTGAATACTTGTTTGAATGGTTTGATAGTTTCCTTGGACTACTCTTCTTGAATCTAGAACGTAGTAGTGGATGCCTTGGGTTGACTCTGCCCCTTGGGTCTTGATTCTATGGGATACCTTGAGCCTTGCTACCCCATAGGATTCGGCTTTCTTGGGCTCGTGTAGGACTTTCTATTGCCATTATCCTAGGACCCCAAACAGTGCCTAACTGAGTTTCCACCAGGGATGCCCATGGGACTCGATGGGATACCTTAGACATTCTCCTTGGATCTGGACCTCCTTGGTATAGAGATTAATTACTTAGATTCCTTGGTCTGCCGACACCTTGGATTTGGCCCTTACGGTCTACACTTCACTATATGAAATGACTGTGAATTACTGACTTCTTTATACAGCGTGGTTGTGGGTTACAGAATACAGATGGATGTATGGTGTGGCTATATGACTTTCTTATTACTTGGTTATATCTATCTTGTTAGGAGATGACTCTCTTTTACAGGTAGCCTTGAGGGCTGTTCGGTTTTACTTGATACAATAGACTTATGTCATGGGCATACACACTTACTTACTAGTTGTTTACACTTGCTAGCACTTTTGTAGAATTCCTGTTAGAACTGTATAGACCTAGGTGGTTGCCAACTGGGATATTTATCTCACACCCTATTTTAGCCTCCTCAGGGATCCAAACAGATTATGTGGTTGCAGGTAATGATAGGGGAAAGTTCCCTAGTACAGGTTGTTGATTGTGGCTTTAGAGTATGGGAGTATAGGACCAAGCTGAGGCTTGTGATGCTGGGATACCTTTTTGGTTTTTTTTGGGATACTTGTATTGTATTTATATGTACTTTTTTGGCTTTTTTTCTAGACACTTGTACCATCTGTATAATTTTTGTATATGAGACACTTTTGGTTATTATTATGTATTCCTGTATGTTTGTCTTACTTTCAGTTGTCTGCTATTAATTTCTCTTATGATATTTTATATATTTGACTTCCATTGTGATACTATGGTAATGAGGGCATAGTATCCCCGCTGACTCACTTAAGCCCTCACTGCTAGTCGGCAACCTCTAGAGTTTGGGTAGATGCACTTGAGGCCTTGTGACTAACCGGGCTCAGAGCACCGTTTCGGTTAGCATCCAAATCCGAGACATTACAAAGCTGTATCAGAGGGGTTTTTATTTTCTAGTTTGACTTACTATTTGGAAACATTAGACAAGTATAGGAAGTAAATGTAATTTGGTAATAAATTGTGCCTGGGAGTAGCTACCCTGTGTACAAGGAAAAGCCGAATTACCTTGAATTGAGTTCTGATTTTCTTTATTTTGATATTACAGTTGATTCGATTTCACCATTGGGTGACGCACATGATTTCTGCTATTACTATTGATGCAATTTTGGGTTCTATTTCAGTTCCAACCCGATGAGATGAGGGTGTACCATCTCATGCATCATTTAGAAACTTGTTAGAATCACATGCCTTGTCTTAGGCCATTCCATCTAGGTTGCATTAGATATTGCATGCTATTATGATAGTTGATGTGATAGTTGTGTATATTGTTGTGTTAATTGGGTGCATTTGATAAAGGTGTGATGTCATCTTTCAATCCATAAGAAGTATGGGACCTTATTAATTGGGAAATGATGCACTGTTGAAATGTAAATGCTAAATGAACTTGACATTTATGGTTTTAATGGGATCCAAGTTTTGGGTTCATGAGGTGTTATGGGACCTCATGGATTCATAAATTGGTAAACCCTTGGTAAAATTTTCTGAATAAATGAATGTGAAATGGAAATGGAAACTTGAAATGGGGAATAAAGACTTGACCTAGACCTGGATTTTGAGTGGGCAAGAGGTATAATTTCTAGTGGTTCGATGACTGTTCTTTATACAGTCCTGGCTTTAGGAATAGGTTATGGGTTTGAATTAATTTTTAGAAGGGTTTTGACATGTCCTATGCTTGTGAGCTTTGTGCTTTGATGTTTTTCTTTACTGAGGAATGTTTTTGGCATTGTAGAGACATTCCACCACGATGAACATCAGTGGTACACCGCGATGGAGGTGATGACCATACTTTAGGGATGGCGGGTCATGGGCTACCGCTTGATCCTTCTATAGTGACAACTGCGACACCTGAGGATGTTCTAGACACAGGTGTTGAGGCACAGTTCCTTGAGGGTTTCTTTCATTATATACAGTCTTTCTAGGGAGCACCACAGTCAGACTTGACTATGGATGAGCTGACATGAGTGTTCCAGCAACAGCATCCTACATTTTTAGGGGATGGCAGACCACAGGCTATGGAGATGTGGCTAGAGACCATGTTAGCAATTTTTGAGCATCTGGAGATGCCTCCAGAGTGAAGGGTCATGCTCGCGACTTACATGCTATGTGAAGCAACAAAACGCTGGTGCGATGTTTTGAACCAGGCTGATGGGTTGCAAAATATGGGTTGGGAGGAATTTCAAACCCACTTCTATGACTGCTTTTACCCCATGACTCTGCAAAAAGAGTGGGATAGTGAGTTCATGCATCTATAGAAGGGTGTGATGATGGTTATGGAATACTCAACATGCTTTATAGAGCTGCAACGTTTTGCACTGATGTATCTTACCGATGAGATGTAGAGGGCAATGTGCTTTGAGGAAGGTCTCAAACATGCTATCAGATCTCAAGTCAATGTGTTCAGGTTTCCTTCTATCACTGAGATTGTGAATCAGGCACTGATTAAAGAATAGAACTTGAGGGAAGTTGGGGGTATAGAATAGGGGAGTTTTGATTCTTTCCCCAGTGGATATACATCTTCATGAAGGAAGCATCATTTTGAGGCTTCCTATGACGTGATTTCTAGTCAGGCTGTGGGTGCAAGAATCTTGGTGTTTTTCCATCAGTGTGGCAGGTGAGGCTACATGAAAAATCAGTGTGATCGCAACCCATTCGAGTGTCAAGCTTGCAGTAGTATGGGGAACATAAAACGGTTTTGCAGGACCTTCCCTCCAGCTGTGAGTGGTAGGGGGTTGGCTCCGATGTCAGGTTCAGGAGCACGGTCTTCAGATCCACATCAGGCTGGGAGATGGAGTAGTGCAGGTCGGTCAGGACATGACAGTGGTGGTTGTGGTTTTGGTATCCAGACACCAAGTTCTCAGAGGTAACAGGGCAGATCAGCTCAGGGTAGCCAGGCAGGGTCATAAGGTCGTGGTACAGGCCAGACTTATTGCAGTGCAATAGACCCAATAGAAGCAGGATCCTAGACCATCTATGGTGAGAGGTACAATCTTAGTATCTTCTACTATTGCATATTATCTTTTTGATACAGGTGCCTCTCACAGTTTTATTTCTACATGAGTGTTAAGAAGCCTTAGGCTTGTAGTTTTGCTTTCTGAGGGTGTTTTGACGCTAGACACACTTTTGGGAGTTAGAACAGGCAATGTTCTCTAGTGTATGGAGTGTCCCCTTGAGGTCGGAGGTTGTCACTTCATCTGGGATCTTTATTTCCTCAAGATTATAGGGTTTGACTTCATTCTCAGAAAGGACTGGCTCATGGCTTATCGAGTGTACGTTGACTGCTATCGTTGGAGGGTGACTTTCACATCACCTGAGGGTGCAGTGTTTATTCACAAGGGTGAATGGGATGTCTAGGAAAGCACAGATAGACCCGAGCATTGTGGGCTTGGTGGAATGACATCCCAGATTACTAGTTTGTTTCTGAATGATCAAGGAGTGAGTCGAGCGGACTTTCCTCCAGTGGTTGAGTGCTTCAGGGACGTCTTTCTTGACTACTTTTCTAGTTTACCTCCTGAGAGAGAGGTGGAGTTCTCCATCAATCTAGTTCTAGGAGTTGCACCAGTATCCATTCCTCCATACAGGATGGCTACGATAGAGTTGCAGGAGCTCAAGAGGTAACTAGAGGATTTGGAGGCAAAGGGGTTTATCAGATCCATTACTTCTCTGTGGGGTTCACTAGTCCTTTTCACAAAAAAGGAGGACAAAACTCTTAGGCTATGTGTGGATTATCAGAATCTGAACCAGCTGATGATTAAAAATTGATATCCTTTTCCATGGATAGATGACCTATTTGATCAACTTTTAGGAGCTATAGTGTTCTTGAAGATCTACTTGATGTTAGGATATCACCAAGTGTGTGTTCGACTTGAAGACATACCTTGTACAACCTTTCGTATCAGGTATGGGTTCTACAAATATATGGTTATGTCGTTCGATCTCATGAACGCGCCAGTGGTTTTCATGGCTTTGATGAACCGAATGTTTCATCCTTACCTGGATTATTTTGTGGTGGTTTTCATGGATAATATGTTGGTGTATTCTCACAATCGGCACAATCATGCCAATCATCTTGATATCATTTTGAATACACTAAGAGAGCATCAGTTATATTCTAAGCTCACAAAATTCCACTTTTAGATGGATCATATTCACTTCCTATGTCACATCATCTCAGATACAGGAGTGTCAGTGGACCTAGATAAGGTGAGAGTTGTGGTTTCCTAGGAACAGTCGAAGAACATTTTTTATATATGGAGCTTCTTGGGGTTAGCTGGCTACTACAGGCATTTTATATAGGACTTATCATGCTTAGTAGTGCCATTTACAGTCTTGAATAAGAAGGGTGTGGAGTTTGTGTGGTCAAAATCTTGTGAGACAACCTTTCAGGATCTAAAAGAGAGGCTGACATCAGCACCAGTCCTGATACTGCCAGAGTAGGGATAGAGTTACACACTTTACTGTGACGCTTCAGGTATTGGTCTAGGGGAAGTGCTGATGTAGGGAGATCGAGTAGTGGAATATGGGTCTCAGCAGTTGAGGCCTCACGAGAGGAATTATCCTATGCATGATCTTGAGTTAGCTACAATTTTTTATGCGTTGCGTTGTTGTAGACATTATTTATTGGGAGATCATTTTGTGGTGTTCACAGATCACAAAATTCTCAAGTATATCTTTACGCAGCGTGATATAAATTTGAGGCAGCGATGGTGGGTGGAGTGCCTACAGTCCTTTGACTTTGAGCTTTCCTACACGCCTAGTAAGGGTAATGCAGTATCCAATGCACTGAGCAGGAAGACTCAGATACAGGCAGTACAACATGCCAGTAGCGAGTGACATCTTATGGCATTATTTTTTGAGATGCATCTGGAGGTGCACGACAGACAGGGGCAGACTTTTATTTCATCCTTAGTTGTTACCTCTATCCTGCTAGACAGAGTTAGGATGAGGCAGCTATCAAATTCGGAAGGCCTAGTTCTACAGGAAGGTGTGGCAAGTGAGAACCCTCCTCCTGGTTGGACAATAGATGATGATGAGATCCTACGTATCCATAGATGTGTCTGGGTTCCAGTGGATATATGTGAGGAGTTGATGTGGGAGTTTCATGCTTTAGCATGGGAATTTTATCTTGGGGTTACCAAGATGTACCGTAACTTGAGACGTTAGTACTGGTGGCTAGAAATGAAGAGAGAGGTAGCTGGTTTTGTTACTAGGTGTTCCACCTGTCAGCAGGTGAAGGAGGAACATCAGCGACCAGTAGGTCTTTTACAGCAGTTACCTATCCTGGAATGAAAATAAGATGATGTCACGATGGATTTTATGACTGGTTTGCCAAGGTAGGCTTGAGGTAACGATGTTGTGTGGGTTTTCATTGACAGTCTTATGAAAGTCGCACATTTCTTATCGATCAAGGAGACCTTCAGTGTTGATGATCTTGGAAATTTGTACATCTGAGAGGTGGTACGACTTCATGGGGTCCCACGCACTATCGTTTTAGATAGGGACACACACTTTACATCTCATATCTATAATAGTTTTCAGAGGGCACTGAGTACACAAGTGATTTTGAGCATAGCATACCACCCTCAGACTGATGGTCAGTTAGAGCATACAATACAGGTTCTAGAGGACATAATTTGAGCATGTGTTCTAGATTTTGGGGGATCTTGGGAGAGGCGCATTCCCCTGGTTGAGTTCTCCTACAATAATAGTTATCAGGTGATGATGCAGATGGCACCTTATGAGAATTTATACAGTATGCCATACCGCTCTCCTCTGTGCTGGTTAGAGGCAAGAGAGGTAGCTTTACTGAGACAACGTCTTGTATAGGAGACTTCTGAGTAGGTCTAATTGATTCAGAAGCGGATGGCTACTACACAGTCTCATCAGAAATCATATACTGATTGCCACAGGTAACCTCTAGAGTTCTAGGTTGGGGATTGGGTTTTCTTACTTATTTCACCAAGGTTAGGACACAGGCGGATCAAGAGACAGGGTAAACTTTCACTGAGATATGTTGGGCCGTTCGAGATTACAAAGAGAGTTGGTTCGGTTTCCTATCAGTTAAAGTTACCTTAGAGGTACCGAGACATGCACAACATCTTCCATGTATCTCATCTACGCCGCTATCACTCAAACTTTTATCGCATTTTTCAGCACAAGGAGGTTTAGTTGTAGGTTAATGTGTCCTTTGAGAAGCATCTGATTTATATCATTGATAGGAGCACGAAGGTTCTCTGAGGCTGTTCAGTTCCTCTAGTATGGGTGCTATGGAAGCATGTACTTTTATAGAATGAGACTTAGGAGAGGGAGACCGACGTACAATCTCAGTGGCCAGAGTTTTTCTCAGACGAATATTGACCACCCTTCAGAGAGAAATTTAGGGATGAATTTCTATAAAGGGGAAAGATTGTAAGAACCTGGGTTTTTGTATGAGGTATTTTTCCTTTTATTTTTAGTTTAAATTCCTTGTTATGGTCTTATGTGAATGCTTAGCTTGATCACATGTGTTTTGGAGGTGTTCGGGTCTTGTTCGGATACCATAACCAAGTTTTGGGCTGAAAATGGTTTAGCGCACGGTTTGTGCACGGCATGCGCACGGTTAGGCCAAACCGTGAAAGGGGTCTGAAAACTTCAGGTTTTTGGATAGAGAAGTTTTGTATGGTTAGTAAAACTATATGGGGTATCCATGTGAAGCTCTCCTCTTAGGCAGAGAGGTGTGCATGGTTTCCGCACAGTTTGGGAAACTGTGTGAGTAAACCGTACGACCCTTGCTGTGTGTTTTTTTAATTTTAAATTAAAATTATTTTTTTCTTTTTAAACCGAAATTGGGTTTCTTATTCCATAGACAGAATTTCATGACCCGTCCCCCAGTGCCCATTTCATGACTACCCTAAGCCTACCTTCCATAGGCCAGAGGTTGACGAATAGCACTGGAAAGACATATCCCTAAAATGGGAAGGCATTACCTCAAAACCTGCACACACTCAGACTAGGTATACAATGAAATCAGACCACATAGTATAATTGCTTAAATTAAAAGTAAGTACTGAGAGAAAAGGGGCCAGTATTAAACCCCAATTGTAAATAAAGTACAGTAAAAGGAAAAATGTCTCCTGAGGTCGTCCGATAAGGATCCTACCTGAAGGGTAGGTACAGATCATCTCCGCGGCTCACCACACCAACCAGTCATCTCCATACACCATCTAGTCCAGGCTGCCAAGTCTTAGTCAAAGCTGCATGTCATCTGCACAAGACACAACAAGGTGTGGGCAAAGCCCGTGCAGGGGTGAGTATAACGATACTCATTAGGGACCCCGAGACCCCTGAAGGTATCTCGGAATTCCACAAAGGAAAAACCACAAAGCATGATCTCAATCAAAAGTACAAAGAAAAAGACTGCTCATACCAGGTATAACTTAAGTACAGAAGTACATATGATTAGTCATAAAGCTAGATCATCTTATTCTGTCGAGAGGCTCTTTTGTTAACCCACACAGGATCGATAGATTCTAACCCACACAGGATCTCTAGGCACTGACCCACATAGGATCACTGAGCGCTGACCCACACAGGATAGTTAGGTGTTGAACCACATAGGATCGCTGAGTACTAACCCACAGAGGATTGATAGGCACTGAAACACATAGGATCATTGAGTTATGACCCACTCAGGATCGATAGGCACTAACCCACACAAGATTGTTATTCATTCTTCACGTCACAACCAGCCACTGGATTCTCGCACTTAGCACGCTTTATTCTGGGAAGATACGCTCCTCAATCCATTTTTTGTACCTAAACTACCACAAAGTTCCAAAAATAAGTAACTCTAAGAACCTCTATGTCATAAGGGTTCCAACGCAACAGACGATGCATCAATGGAGCGCCCGGTCTGTAAGTTATAGGCATTTTAGTGCCGAGGGCCTGGTTGGATTCAGGTTCAATCCAATCCAGCTGTACTCAAACTTTCTCCAAAACTCAAGTGGAGTATCTTAAAAGGAATTCCTCGTTCTAAGGGTTCCAGTGCCACAGACGGTTCATCAAATGGATATCTGGTTTAGGAGAGATTCCCCTTTAAGCAAAACTGAGCCTAAATGGGTCCGGGTCCGGTCGGACCGACCCGACCCGGCCCGCTGGGTCCGGCTCGAACTGGCTGGGCCTGGCCTGCTGGGTCATGGGCTCGGGCTGACCCACTCAGCTAGATGAGGCCCACCGGGCCACTGGACCAACCCAGCTTGCTGGCTGGGCGCGGCCCGCCAGCTGGGCGTGGGGGTCCGCTCCCCTCCCGAACAGACTACAGTATGTTCGGTTCTTTAAACAGGTAATGCCAGGCTAGCTCTGCCCCCTCCAACTGACTGGTCTTGTGGACCAGTCTTGTGCAGGACTCACAGACACGGTCCGCCTCCACCGTGGCTGGAGCCGCGACACCTCCTCCATGGCGTGCCACCGCCGTCAATACGGTTATCATCGGTCGGCCACCCCCTATCCACCTTGGCACCTTCGGGTGCCGCCACCTCCTTACGAATGGCGAGAGACAGCCACTTCCTCCTCCGACCGTCAGCGCCGCCGCACCAGTGGAGCTTCCATGGGCCTCCGGTGAAGTTTCAGAGGTCCATTTTCTTTTCTGACCGTGCTTACAGGCCTCCCGGGATGCTGCCATCATTGTGCGGCCCCCGGTTTCATCTTGTCGCCATTTTAGTCGGTGATCCATGAAGAACACAAAAAATACTGAGATCGACGGAGGGTCCATGCCTTTTTCGGTTCAGCCTGCGCCCTCTATATTAGCATTATAGCATGGTAAGAGTTCAACATCATCAAGGGTGGATGAATCATAAAAACTCTTAAACAAAACCCCTACCTTGAACTTGTTGGGAAGGCGCTGCAGATAAGGGAAGGAGAACCTGTGTTCAAAGGGTGTTCGTTGGAGTTCGTTGATCTCCGGATCGAATCCTCAATGGAATCACCAAATTATTTGTTCTTCATTTGAGGAAAATGTCGTCATCACTTCATCAAGAGTTCTCCTATGGGTTCCCAAAACTCACGCCAAGGACTAGATTGAATAAAAGAAAAGGATTTAAACTCTCTGCACAATTATGTGGTTCATTAATGAATAATTAATGAACCCATTAATCTCTTAATGGTGTGGTTACACAACCAAGTGTAACCAAAAATTAAATGAACTTTATTAAAAATGACCGACCAACTCTATGGTCCCTCCACCGTCGCTCAAAGTTTACAAAAAGAAATAAAATAACTCATGGAGTTATTTTTTTTTATAAAGTCCAAAAAATAACTTTTTCATCTGATCCTTGCCAATAAAAGTTAATATTTTCCTAAAAGAATCTCAGTGCTGTGAATTCAACAGTTCCCTCATATTTTTAATCCAAGCATCGGTTCAAAAGACAAAAATCGCCGCTTGTACGTTTACTGAATGTACCTTAAAAAAAGTTCAAAATTCTGTTTCGGGCTCTCCAGGCCTCGGAATCACGTGCCGTCAATTTTATTAGACTCGTAATAATTATAAACAATTTAAAAAAAATTATATGGAAATTATGGGTCTTTAAATCCTCTCCACCTTAGGGATTTACTTCCCCGAAATCCACAACAAAACTAGGGAAACAAATGGGGGTACTGAGCACATATCTGAGCCCCTCGCTCTCATGTTCTCTCTTGGAGGTTCCCATACTGCCACTGGACTCACACCAAAGGAATCGACCACCCACAAAGGACCCGCTCCTATCGATCCTTTATCTCCACTGGGAACTCCACGAACGTCGCCCCATCATCAATGTCCAACTCTACCTAGTCGATAACGTGAAATGGATCATGCACATACCTCCTCAGCTGCGATACATGGAAAACATTATGCACCTGGTGAATTTTTGGGGGAAGAGCTAGGTGGTATGCCACCTTGCCTACTTTTCTAAGGATCTGGAAAGGTATGATGAACCTTAGAGATAGCTTGCCACCCTGGCCAAATCACTGCAATCCTTTTCGGGGTGAGACCTGTAGGAAGACATGGCCTCCCTCCTCGAACTTGAAGTTTCTCCATCTCTTGTTGTCATAATACTTATGCCTATTATGTGCAATCTTCATCTACTCCTGGATGATCTGAACTTTCTCCATGGTAGCCCATACCAACTCTAGACCCATAAGTACTAACTCCCCTGGGTCTGTCTAGCATAGAGGTGATCTACATGGTTGCCCATACAAGGCCTCAAATGGCATCATGATGATGGTGGAGTGATAACTATTATTGTATGAGAACTCCACCAGTGGAAGGTGGTCCTCCCAACTATGGCCAAAATCAAGGACATAAGCACAAAGCATATCCTCAAGTGATTGTATGGTCTGCTTTGTTTTACCATCTTTCTGAGGATGAAAGGTGGTGCTCAAGCGTAGCTAAGTCCTGAATTCCCCCTATAATCCCTTCCACAATTGGGATGTAAAATGAGCATCACGATATGAGATGATCGCCGATGGTGCCCTATGAAGTTGTTCAATCTCCTGTATGTAGAGGCGTCCTAAGCCCTCTACTGATCCCTGGTCTCATATGGTTAGGAAGTGGGATGACTTGGTGAGTTAGTCAATGATCGCCGACAGAGCTTTCGTGGGCCTCCGGTGAAGTTTCGGAGGTCCGTTTTCTTTTCTGACTATGCTTACGGGACTCCCGAGATGCTTCCATCACTACGTGACCCCCGGTTTCATCTTGCCGCTGTATTGGTCAGTCATCCACGGAGAACGCAAACAATACCGAGATCAGCGGAGGATTTGGGCCTTGTTCAGTTTGGCCCACACCCTCTGCATTAGCATTATAGCATGGGAAGAGTTCAACATCATAAAGGGTGAATGAATCATAAAAACTCTTAAACAAAACCCTTACCTAGAACTCATTGGAAGGCACTGTAGATGAGGGAAGGATAACCTATGTTCGAAGGGTGTTTGTTGGCGTTCATTGATCTCCGGATTGAATCCTCAATGGAATCGCCAAATTCTTTATTCTTCATTGAAGGAAAACATCGCCAGCACTTCGTCAAGAGTTCTCCCGTGGGTTCCCAAAACCCACACCAATGACTAGATTAAATAAAAGAAAAGGATTTCAACTCTCCGCACAATTATGTAGTCCATTAATGAATAATTAATGAACCCATTAATCTCTTGACGGTGCGGTTACACTACCAAGTGTAATCGGTCATTAAATGACCTTAATTAAAAATGACTGACCAAATCTGCGGTCCCACCACCATCGTTCAAAGGTTACAAAAAGAAATAAAATAACTCATTGAGTTATTTTATTATTATTTTTTGTAAAGTCCAAAAATTAACTTTTTTGTTTGACCATTGCTGGTCAAAGTTAAGCTTCGCCTAAGTGAATCTTGGCACTGAAAATTCAATGGTTCCCTTATATTCTTAATCTGAGGACTGGTTCAAAAGATAGAAATTTTTGCTCGCACGTTTACTGAACATACCTTAAAAAAAGTTCAAAATTATATTCCAGGCTCTCCGGGCCTCGGAATCACGTGCCATCAATTTTCACAAACTCGTAATAATCTCAAAAAATTTAATATATATATATATATATGGAAATTATGGGTCTTTACACATAAGCTCACCCTTGGAGATCCCCTTTTTGGCACCTAGGATATTCTTTGAGCCAAATCCTCCGTTCGACTTCTATTTTGATCTATAATCATCTATACGGATCCACAACGGTAAGGCCTACTTTCCTTTTTAGAAATTCTTGATTCTTCAAGACAACATCTGCGCTATTTGGATTTAGGATCATATGCCCTAATATTTAATTCTTTTTTTGTTCTTCAGATTTCTTCCAGATCGGGAAAAATCAAGACTTGACTCTGGATAAGATTTCTACTACTGAGGCGAGGTAGGTGGTTTATACTTTCCTTCGGCTTTGCTTGGTGTTTTTCAGGCATTCATCCGAAATTCCATTCGCAGGACTTTCTAGAGAGGTCTCGTTCTTGATCGAGTAGCTTTTAGATGTTGTAGTTGGACCTAGTGAGGTTGACTATGGGTTCTGTTTAGGTACGTTGGCACCCATTTCTCGTTTTGAAGTCAACTGAGGGGTGTTACTTTTGGGTTTATCTATTTTATGCATGTTTAAACCACCTAATGGGTGTGTGCTTGTGCTTTCCTAGTTAGAGGAATCCCTTAGATGACTTGATAGCTTGATTAAGATTGTTAGGAGATGTACTGTCTCCTTGATTGTTGAATATCTTATTATGCCTCATCTATTTTGATATCTTGGCTTGAATGGAATGTGTTTATATGGGTGGTCATACCTATATGTAAATGATTAATGGAATGTAAATGGATTATGTGGGAGGGTAGGCCCATATGCTTTTGATAAATGGTTTGCATGAGTGGGTATACTCATGGGTTGTGCTTGTTGATGTGAGTGGGTATACTCACCTGGTTATGAATGTTTAATTTGAATGCTTGAATGCTTGTTTGAATGGTTTGATAGATTCCTTGGACTGCTCTCCTTGGATCTGGAATGCAGTAGTGAACACCTTAGGTTGACTCTGTCCCTTGGGTCTTGATTTTGTGGGATGCCTCAGGCCTTGCTACCCCGTAGGATCCGACTTTCTTGGGCTTGTGTAGGACTTGCTATTGTCATGATCCTAGGACCCCAACCAGTTCCTAACTGAGTTTCCACCAGGGATGCCCATGGGACTCAATGGGATGCCTTGGACATTCTCCTTGGATCCGACCCTCCGTGGTCTAGAGATTAGTTACTTGGATGCCTTGGTTTTCTGACACTTTGGATCTGGCCCTTGCAATCTACACTTCACTATACGGCGTGGTCGTGGATTACTGACTTCTTTATAAAACATGGTTGTGGGTTACAGAATACAAATGGATGTATGACATATCCGTGTGAATTGATTATTACTTGGTTATAGCTACCTTGTTAGGAGATGACTCTCTTTTGTAGGTAGCCTTGAGGTCTATTCATTTTTACTTGATACAATAGACTTATGTCATGGGCATACACACTTGATTACTGGTTATTTACACTTGCTAGCACTTTTTTAGAATTACTATTAGAACTGTATAGACCTGGGTGGTTGCCTACTGGTATATTTATCTCACACTCTGTTTGGGCCTCCTCGGGGACCCAAACAGATTATATGGTTGCAGGTGATGATAGGGGAAAGCGCCCTAGCACAGGTTATTTATTGTGGCTTTAGAGAAGGGGAGCATAGGACCAAGTTTAGGCTTGCGACGTTGGGATACCTTTTTGGTCTTTTTTTCTTTTTGGGATACTTGTATTGTATTGGCATGTACTATTTTGGCTGTTTTCTAGACACTCGTACCACCCGTATCATTTTTTTATATGAGACATTTTTTTTTATTATTATGTATTCATGTCTTCTTGTCTTACTTTCAGTTGTCTGATGTTTATTTCGCTTCTACTATTGTATATATTTGACTTCCTTTGTGATACTCTGGTAATGAGGGCATAGTCTCCCCACTGACTCACCTAAGCCCTCACATTTATTCAGTAGCCTCAGGCATTTGGGGAGATGCGCTTAAGGCCTTGTGACCAACCGAGCTCAGAGCACTGATATGGGTGGCATCTGGGTCCGGGACATTATGAGGTACATAAAACTTAAAACATGGGACTAAAAAACCACTTATTTATTTAATATTCAAAAACATTCCCTAACTTCCATTGTGATCGTACATCTTCATAGGGTACCCTAGGAAACACATGAATAAATGGATGATCTAAATAGCCCAGTAAGGGAGTATACATAAGAATAAGGCTTTAGAACATGGGTTAGAAGGCATGACATAATGATAAAAAAAGCATGGAACATATGGAATCATAACATATAAACATGGGATCATATAAACAAGGAGTCATAGAAATGTGGCGGCAATATAAAACATGACTTAATTATGAGTCAAGGCTAACTGCCAAGATCGTTTCACATGGTAGCACAAGCCAAGGCTAACCGCTAAGACCGTCGCACATAACATCTCATGAGACTTAAATTTACCTAATGCATTGGAGCACTATTTGGGAACACCCATTGTAACTTTTCACAAATATTTTTTCCACATAAAGATTCATACATAGTCAATCTTACATAAACCTAATGGTTACCCATAGAAAGAATTGGGTACCACAATTATGTCATAAAGCATAAAAGTGTCCACAAAAGAAAGGAACTAAAATATACATGGACATTCATAAGATAAAATAGGAATGTATCATGGTAAGTGATGTCAATTATAAGTGACCACATGTAAGAAAAGTATTCAAGAAGTTTTATATTAAAAACATTTTTTGAGTGGTTTTAAGAAAAATGCTATATAGACTTTAAAATAGAAAAGGGAACAATCCTTTATACAAAACCAAAAATGAAACAGAAATGATTTCATAATAAAAATACTTATTTTATAAATACAATTAATTATTAAAATAGAATATAGAGTTCACTTTAAATTGGGTAAGAATTTGGGAAGTTCCCTCAAAATAGGTTTGCTTATATGGAAGTATTGATGAGGGAATCACTTAAAAACATGTATATACCCAAAAGATAATGATAAATGGAACTTGTTACATGAGTTTGAAACATTCAAATATAATTTATAAGATGAAAATAATAATAATATATAACCTCGTTTTGGTAAAAATAAAGATAAAGAAACCCAAGGAATAAAGGAGGTTCAGGTTGAATCCCTCACAGAAAATCAGCATGGTATTGTGTGTACTTAAGAGGGATTAATGAGAGAGGAATGGGTTTATAATCATTTAAAAATCATGAGGATAGTATGGGGGTTTTTAATCATACCCCATCACTAGGAATTACACATAAAAGGGCATAACATAGAGGACAATCTTGAATAAAAGTGTAATGGAGAGGATCCCTTACCTTAATTTCTGCTTTATTTCGTCTCTTTTGTGCCATCGGAATAATAAATTTATGTTTATTAAAACAATGATCTAAAAGTAAATTATAGTCATTTTATAAAAATATTTATCAATTATATTCATCAGATTTTATTTCATAATTTTTTTTAATGAAATTAAAGTGTTTTGATATCATATTTTACTTAAAAATTTCCCATCTTGCGACGATTTTACTTTTTATTAAATGTAATTTATAAATTAGTATAATTAGTTTCGGAAGAATATAATACATTTAATTTGATATTAATATATTATATATAATTTATATTTCCCATACATGAAGTTTTTTATAATAATTATCTTGGAAACATCTCTGTAGATGGTTAACCGACCTTTAACGGGACGTTGTTGATAGTGCGGGAAAGGGAAGTATGACATTTATATTTTTTATTAATATGATAATTATAATAGGTTATCATAATTAATATAATTTTAAGTTACTGTATAATCAATTTTTTAGCATAATTTTTTAAAAGGGATAGGGTAAAAGGAAAAAAAGAGGAAGAGAAGAGAGAAGATTTAATAGAGTATTACTCTCTCCTCAGAGTAGCTTCTCTTACACGAAACTATAACGCCCTTGGTGATTGGAGTTGAAGGGATCCAAAACATCCCTATGTATTCTAAGAGTATTTAGAGGGAGAATTTGGGTAGATATTAGGCTTATTAATGGATGAGAGGAATGGTTTTCTAAGGGGAGGGAGAGGGGTTATTTATACTTGAGGAGGGGGTGTTTTTAGAATAAAATATTAAATAAAATAATATATCAAATGTTAGACTTGTACTAGTAGTTTTTTGAAAAAATAAATCATATATTAATATAATATAATTAGTTTTAGACTTTAAATCATCTTTATAATTCGAATTCATTAATTTCTTAAAAGGAAAGTGAAAAGAAAGAGAAAATGATATTTTAAGGAATCACTTTTTGACTTTAGGTTTTGGAAAGTTCCTTTTAGGTTTGGAAATTTAGTTTATTGTATTTTAAGGAACCATTTATGAAATTAAATAGAAAATGGATGAATCTAAAGTTCTAGAAAGTTCATGTCATCATTACATCATGAATGATGCAATTTAAGATATACCGGTTATGTGAAAAACTGTATTTTTACTATTCACCTGAAAATCAAAGTATTTTAGAAAATTACCAAAAAATCACCCTAACTATTTTTCGATGTGTAGAATCAAAAAATGAACTCCAATTTTCAAAAATATTTTTCTAAATATGATTAATTTAATATTTAATTAAAATCACAATTTACTTGAAAAATACAAATTTAAAATTTAAAACTACTTTTCTAACACTTTGAAAAATTACTTAAGGTCACATAAAATTATCTTAGAATCAAAATATTAATTTATTAATACATTTAATGAAACAATATTTTCATTTAAATTATTAAATTAAACATAAAATTTTAATTAAATATTCATAACTTATAAAAATACCAGCACTTTATTAATAGTTTTTAAAATATTTATTTACTTATACTATGATATAATTATACCATATTGTCACTTATAAAAAGATAAACTTTATTTATTCTTTCATTGGAGAGGTTACTATTACATTGGTTGGTTTACAATTCATAAGGGTCACATTACTATTCCAAAAGTCAAGTTTCTATTGATATATGTTCCTTAACTTCTAAAGATACCTTTTATTTCACTTATTCTTCACTTATAAAGTTTGTATTGTGTTTTAAAAGTAATCTTATGTGATTATACTATAAGACGTAATTATAAGAAGGGGATTTATATTGATAAAACTTTGGGTCGTTACATTATTCCCCCTTAAGAAATTTTGCCCTCAAAATTTTGTTTTACATTCTAATCCATAAACAGGTGCGGGTATTTTTCCTTCATTGCCTCCTCTAGTTCCTATGTTTCCTCTTCATACTTATGATTCCACCATAGTACCTTGACAAGGTGAGTAATCTTGTTACGTATAACTTTATCTCTATGATCCAAGATCTTCACTGGATGCTCCTCATAAGAAAGATCATTCTCCAACTGTACCACCTCTGAAGAGAGTACATGTGAAGGGTCTAGTATGTACTTTCTTAAGAGGGATACATGAATGACATCATGTAATTTGGACATGCTAGGCGGAAGTGCCAGTCAATAGGCCACAACTCTGACAGATCAAAGATCTCAAAGGTGCTGATGCACTTGGGACTTAGCTTCCCTTTCTTCCCAAATATTATGTTCTTCTTCCACAAAGATACGCAGAGAAATACCATGTCTCCAATTTTGAACTCAATGTCTCATCGATGGTTGTCTTCATAACTCTTTTGTCGACTTTGGGATTCCTTGATGTGTTGCTTAATGGTTTTCACCTTATCCACCATTTCTTTGACCATTTCAGGTCCTAGCAGCTTATGCTCACCAACTTCATCCCAATACACCAGTATTCTACACCTTTTCCCATAAAGGTCTTTGTATGGTTCAATTCAGATGTTCGAGGGGAAACTATTATTGTAGGAGAATTCAACCGTGGAAGATGTTAGTCCCATCCTCCTTTGAATTCCATATAACATGCTCTCAACATGTCTTACAGTGTCTGAATAGTTCACTCAGATTGGCCATCATTTTGAGGATGGTAGACCGTACTGAAGTTCAGTTTAGTGCTTAGAGCATGTTGGATACTTTTCCAAAACTTCGAGGTGAATCTCAGATCACGATCGGATACAAAAAATAGTGGTACTGTCACACCCGTCTTTTTTTATATATTTTTTTTTATTTTTGTTGGGCATCAGATAATTCGGGTCAAGGCCGAACTTAAAATTTCTGAGTTTTATTTTGAAATGAACTTTTTAACCTTTTTGGCGTTCAGCGCGCCGCTGTTAAAGCCGCGCAACCTTGCTTGGGACACCGTGCGGCCTCACTCGGTTCCCCGCTCTCCTGCCCTTTGTGCATCTAATTAAATAAAAGGAATTAATAATAAATAAATAAAATTAAATGAGTTTTTCAGGGATTGTCATCATGTGACGCATGAGAAAAGCACGATTGCGAAGCCGTGCGGCTTTGCCAAGTCCGTCGTATGACCCTGCTCGATGGTCAACTAATTAAATAAATGAATTAATAATAATAATGATATAAAATTAATATGTGGAAAGGAATGAGGGTAATGCGTTGATTTAATAAATTATGTTTTAATGTTAATAATATTATTATTCACATGATTTTAGTTTGAGAATATTAATATTATTATTATTATTATTATTATTATTATTATTATTTTTGGTTTTTAGTTTTGGTTTTTCTTTTATTTCATCATTTTTTTTATAATTTTCTTTTTCCTTCTTTTTTTTGGGTTAGCAGATTTTTTTTCCTTACCTCTCCCTCCCCCATGGCCCGTCGCACCCCAACCCCCCGAACCCCACCTCTTCGCGCAACTGCCCACCAGGTGCACCCCTCGCCCTCACACTCACCCTCCGGTGACCCTCCACCCTCACACTCACCGCTCCAGCCTCTCCCTTGGACACCCCTGTCAAGCCCAACTCCCTCATAGCCGCTCGTGCCGTCGCCACGACCCCCCGGCCAGTCGGCTCGCTCATCTGCACCGGCCTCCACGCGCTTCTCCAACGTTGGTCGGACCTCTCTCCCTCGTTGGCCTCCCGCACTCTGCTATGTCTCTCGACCTCTTCCGGGCGACCTCCCTTTTTTCCGGAAACCCCGCCAACCAGCCAGCCCCGCACCAACTGCCCCGCACCCCCTTTCTGCTCGCTGGACCAGTCGTCTCCTTCCATTCCTCCCGGTCGAAGCCCTACCTCCAGCCGCTTGCACTGCTGCCTCACTCTCTCCCGGCCATCCCCATTGCAGCGGCCTCCCTTCCCAGTGGTTGACCTCTCCCCTGCTTCATCCGGCGAACACCCCCCCTCGGTTAAGCCTCCTTGTTGTTGTTTTTTTCAGCAGGTATATGATTCGATTTAGGGTTTTTAATTTGAAGTTTTTGGTTTGTGTTTGGTTTTCTTGCGGTGTTTTTGGCATGCAATGGGGGTTTTCATCAAATTTTTGGGTTAATTCTTGATGTTTTGGTTCAATTGTTTGATTTAGGGCCAATTTGGATTTGTTTGAGTTGCGATTGATTTGAAACCGTCATTGCGCACCACGGTTGTGAAGTCTTCTATGACAAGGTAGGTGGTTCCATGCCATACCATCTTTAGATGATTTAAATTTCTCATTAATTATATTATAATGTGTTCTAGTGATAAATTTCATGATGAGAATTTTATTTTGGATGTGCTTCGATATGCATATTGATGAATTTGAGTTGTTTTTAAGTAAATGCCAATGTTTTTCATGTGCGTTGTGTTGTTGAAATTTTCAGACGTGTTTTAGTTAATTGTTTAAGGTGTGCAAATTGTGTTTTCAAGAATGCTTGAGGTACGAATGTTATTAAACTGAGTTTTTCAAAAGAAGGTAAACTATTTTGACATGTTAATTTTTATTATGAACCTTGAGTATGTTTTAGGGGTTCGAATGAGGTTTTAGAAGGGTTGGTATGTGAAATTGGTTTTCAAATGGTTATGGCATTTAAAATTTGTGTGATTTAAAGTGAGGCCTTGTGGTATGCATATGTGATGTTTTATTAATTGAGAAATTCTTTAATTAAGTGTCGTTTGAGATGTGGAATATGGTTGGGAAGGTTTTTGGGGTTTTTTGGTAGGTGTGAAATGTGTTTTCAAGTTCTTTGAGGTGTCTGTGTAACCAAATGTAGATTTTCAATGAAAATGAGTCACTTTGGGTGTGTTTTCCGTGTTGCGTACTTTTGGAATTAAATTGAAAATTGTTTGAACAATGGGAAAACATGTTTTGGTTTGTATAAGCTGCACTTTTGGTTTTAAAGCGATGTTCTTATATGAAATTGAGTTCGTCTTTCTTGTGAAAACCTTTTCTTTCTAATTTTAAGTGTTTTATAAATTTTTAATTGCACTTATTAAATTATATGTGGATCGTGGGAGTTGTGTTTGACAGAATTACGTGTGTGTTAAGTTTTTAAAGGGATTCTTACATGTGAAATTGGACATGTCTCATGTGCAAACTCTTATTGTGCTATTTAGAAATGTTCTTCAAATTGTTTAAATAGTTTGTCAAGTCACGCAAGTGATCTGAACTATGTTATAAAATGGTTTTGGTGTGCGTGTGTTTTTTTTAAATGGTGTTTGGGTATGAAAGTGGTGACTTGTATGTGTAATGTCTTGTTTGTTTCGGGATATGTGAAAGCGATATACATTATGTGAACGTGAAACTTGATTGAACACAAGGGAAAACCCTGGGTATCTAGGTGGGTGGACTAGAACTATTGCGCTAGTGAGCCGGATAGGTATCGTCCCTATTTCACTTAGCTGTATTGATGATTATAACACTAACTAAACATATGATGACTGAGGTTAGTGGCCTTCTAAGCCATGTTTTCGGAGGTTCGTGGCCTTCTAAGCCACGTTTCTGAGGGTCTTGGTTTCTAAGCCACGTTTCACCGAGACACGAGGTTCTAGGGTCCCACTCGAGCTAGATGATCCTTAGTGGATTTACCCATAGTGCTCTACCATCAATTTTGTGGTGTCTTCCGTCGGCATATGGAGGACTACTTAGGTGTGTGTGTGAGTATATGTGTGTGCGTGCGTGTGTGTGCGGGAGTATGTGTATGTATGCCCTTGATGAATTTTTCTCTTTCCCTTTCAAATTAGGTTTGTGAAATGGGTTCTATTAGTGTTTTCTTTTAGTTTTTAGCTTGTAAATGTTTTCTTTAAAAACATTTTGGAAGTATAATTTTAATAAGCACATTAAATTATCTTTTGAGGTTGTGGCATGGAACATTTTTATTGGGTGACGTCCTACTGGGCCTTTTGGTCACACCCTGCATACACCATCCAAGCGACAAGAGTTGTGTATTCTAGGTTGTGCGTCGTGCTCGGCGATGGTGGTTTTGGTCATTGATGGTCTTCTCGTGCAGGTTGGTGTTGTGGTGTGTGGATGCTACACCACTCTTGTCGCTTGGATGTTTGAGTTAGAGTTTTAGTTTCTTTTGTTGTTGTTTATTTTTGGACGTTGGTTCTAGTTGTAAACCTTTAAATTTGATTTCAGTTCAATGGTCTAGTTGGTTGTCAATTCCTAGTTTCATTTTATTATCCTGTTAGTGTTTGTGTATACTATTTTAGGTAAACCGTTCCCACAGGTTACTCTTGATACCTGGGCACTTGTGCCAGCCCGTGGGGATCGGGAACGCCCTTCGGGCTATGTCGCGGACCGGATCGGGCGCCGGGTCAGATGGCGACCCGGCCTGGTTCGTGAAAAAATGGTATCATAGGGAAAGGTTTTCTCTCTTGGGTCGTTTTATTTTGAGATAGAGTCAGAGTAGACCAAAATTAAGGTTGTCGGAACTCAACGTTCTAGCTATGAGAACTGTGCCTGGCTAGCACACCTCGTAGAGGGAATCGAGTTACCAGTATAATTTGAGGTTTGTCTGAGTCCTTGGTTCTTGCGGTTAATCTTGTCTTGGGGAAATTAAAAGGGAGTAGGGTCAGTGGTCCTAGTGAGCCGTAGGGTCTGGCAAGCCATGTGGAGCCAGGGACGCTGTCCTAGAATACCCTCCGTGGCAGTGGCGTGATTGGCGTACGACCACCAACCATATGTTCCAGTCACCTGCTGACACTAGTTTTCTCTTGCACCCTTCCTCTTTTTTTTGGAATTGTGGAATTTTTTTTTTTAAGTAAAAATTATTTGGTCTTGGAAAATGTTTTGGAAAATGTTTTGAAATAAATAACTTTAAAAAGAAAATGAGGTATGAGGTTTGAAAAGTGTGGGTTGGATGTTTTGGTTTTGAAAAATGGAAAGGTTCGGTTTTGATCCTTGGTGTTCTCGTGGGAAACCACATGCATGAGTATATATGGGGAGAAAAAGGGTTAATGGCACGAGCGGATGAGTTCCTGGATGATATGAAGTGGGTGCTGGTGTGGCACGGGAACATGCATATGTGAGGCCCATGGGACACCATTGATGTTTGTGCAACCCACAAGTTTTGCTTATTTTCAAGATGTTTTGTTAAATAAAAAATTGGTGTTTTGGTAAACGGTGTTTGTGTAGTGTGTCCTTGTGTTTTGGAAATATCGGATGTGAGGAGTTTTGAGCTGAGGATCCTTTCTGAATGATTTGTGTCCCGAGTTTGAATTCTTGTTTGTAAGTTGGTATGCAAGCATGTGGTTAGTGAATTCTTTTGAAGAGTACATCAGGGATCCCTTACAGTGGTTCCCCCTACACGTTTAGTGTTCTCTTGCTATATGTCTTAGCCATTGGACCAGTTTGATCGGGTCCACAGTTTTTCTTCTTGGCTAGTGTATGCCCCAATAAAGAGTTAATGTGTGAATGATGTGCAGCCACGGATAATTCATTGTTGGCCGACCCTCCAGTTGATTAAAGTAAGGACTCTTTCTTTTGGGTGAAAATTCTAAGTCTTTTCCTTTTTCCTTTTGGTTAAGTAGATCCTCTCACAGTGGGATGACATATGCGAGGGGAGTTGAATGGAGTTTCGATATCTTTGAGTTATCTGAGTCGTCAGGTATGAAGTTTGACGTCGTTACGTCTAAAGGATCCCCCTTGAAATGGTGAAAGGAATTCTAGCAGGGAAGGGTGAAGGCGGTTCAGAGTTATTGGTGCTGACCAATGTCTTGAAGGCTTGTAGTGCTTTTATCAGCCAGAATGGTCATGGTTGGGTGACATCTTGCAGCGTGAGGTCCCTTTGATAGTCAACAGTTGTTTGGAAGCGGTAAAGGAGACTCTAGTGGAGAAAAGGTGGAAGCAACTCGAAATTGTTGGTGCGGTCTATTGTTCTAAATGACCTCTGGTCTTTGGTTTGTTTAGTTTAAGAAAAGGTTCGTGTTAGGCTACTAGTTTCACAGACCCAGTCATATGAGGCTGCTATGGTCGTTTGTAGGAATCACGTGTGGTTCAAGACGCGGTTTAAAGTCCTTCTCTGTCCAATGATCCTCTCAACAATAATGGTCATGTTCGGTGACAATTTGTGATGTCGTGTTCTCATTCAGTGTGACAAAGGGTGATGTGCATGCACTATTTCAGATCTTGTGTTGGTAAATGTTCTGTGTATAATCAGTGATATGTTGTAATGTGTTGTGTTTGCTGGTGTTGTTTCAGTTGCAGTGTGGTGGCATGTGACACAAAAAGGAGAAGCTTTGTTCGGGAGTCTTCAATACTTGACTGCGAGGCAGGAGATGCTTCAAACATCAGGGCTCCAGCCATAGGGCTCGGAGTGAAGATGGCATGTGGTTAGGAACCCACAGAGTGAACGAGACCCCAACCTTATTTCTGCCATCAGTATTGAAGGTGAAGGAGGTTTAAAAAAAATTCTGTAATTGTTCCATTCTGAATGAACCGTATGGCTGTGTAAGGTTCCTGTGACTATGTGGAGGCGTGTTCGTCTCGTCGCCTTAAAGTCTTAGGGGTTGCGTTGCATCGAATGTGATCTCTTGAGTGGTCCTTATAGGTTCTGGTGGGTAAATTGGTCTCAATTTGGAATGGTGCTCGTCCAGGGATGTGAAGATGTTGGTTTGTCTTGAGTTGTGGGTTTGACACCCGGTAGTTGGGCCCGACCCTCCCCGCCCCTTGTGGTGGGGTGCGTGGTCCCCGTCAGAAAGTTTCTAAAGTTTTGTATCTGCTATTAGCTCCAATGGTGGGGAGACCCACATTGGATCTTGCACAAAGGTCTCTAGTATGAATCGGTGTTGGCCTTTCCTTAATGGTGGGGAGTCCGCCCGAACCTCCCCATGTTGGTTTTCTAGTCTCATCTTGGGCGTTGGTAGGTTCTTAAGGGTGGGGAGACCCACATTGGGTCTCGTACGAATGTCTCTAGAATGAACCGGTGTTGGACCTTTCTTTAACGGCGGGGAGTCCGCTCGAATCTCCCTGTGTCAGTTTTCCAGTCTCGTCTCGAGCTTCAGTGAGTTCCTAATGGTGGGGAGCCCCTCGGGACTCCCCATGTTGATCTTTGGCTTCTTCTTTTTTATTTGTCTTGGTGATAAGTGATAAGAGTGTTCCTTGGATGTGGTTTGACCTTGTTTGTTTATTCTAACCAAATGGTGTGGTTTTCGTTTAATAGTGCTTGAGGAATTTCAGCTTGTAAAGTTGATTTTTGTGGGTGCGAGGGCTCCTCTTCTTAAACAATCAACTGGAGGTTTTTCAGCTCTTTGGGGCGGGCAACGCCTATCAAAAAGTCTTCTTACGCATTTCTTGAAGATGTTTTTGAGTCACTTTCTCTGAGCACGATGATTTTACCTTTTTTTGGCTTCTTGATTGTGGGGATCCTATTTGATCCTTAGTGGGGTGTCATTTCCTTGTTTGGGTCTCAGTCTTAGTTGTGTCTTTCTGGGGACGGAAAGCTTTATGGTGGGGAGAATTGTCACACCCGTCTTTTTTTTATTATTATTTCTGTTGGGAATCAGATAATTTGGGTCAAGGCTGAACTTAAAATTTCTGAGTTTTATTTTGAAACGCACTTTTTGGCCTTTTTGGCGTTCAGCGCGCCGCTGTCAAAGCCGTGCGACCTTGCTTGGGTCACCGTGCGGCCTCGCTCGGTTCCCCGCTCACCTACCCTTTGTGCATCTAATTAAATAAAAGGAATTAATAATAAATAAATAAAATTAAATGAGTTTTTCAGGGTTTTTCATCATACGACGCACGAGAGAAGCACGATTGCGAAGCCGTGCGGCTTCTCTAAGTCCGTCGTATGACCCTACTCGATGGTCAACTAATTAAATAAATGAATTAATAATAATAATGAAATAAAATTAATGTGTGTAAAGGAATGAGGGAAATGCGTTGATTTAATAAATTATGTTTTAATGTTAATAATATTATTATTCTCATGATTTTAGTTTGAGAATATTATTAATAATAATATTATTATTATTATTTTTGGTTTTTAGTTTTGGTTTTTCTTTTATTTCATCTTTATTTTTTTTATTATTTATAATTTTCTTTTTCCTTCTTTTTTTTTGGGTTAGCAGATTTTTTTCCTTACCTCTCCCTCCCCCTTGGCCCGTCGCACCCCAACCCCCCGAACCCTACCTCTTCGCGCAGCCGCCCACCAGGTGTGCCCCTCGCCCTCGCACTCACCCTCCGGCGACCCTCAGCCCTCACGCTCACTGCTCTGGCCTCTCCCTTGGACACCCCTGTCGCGTCCAGCTCCCTCATAGACGCTCGTGTCGTCGCCCCGACCCCCCGGCCAGTTGGCTCGCTCATCTGCACCGGCCTCCACGCGCTTCTCCTGCGTTGGCCGGACCTCTCTCCCTCGCTGGCCTCCCGCACTCCGCTACATCTCTCGACCTTTGTCGGGCCACCTCACTTTTTTTCCGGTGACCCCGCCAACCGGCCAGCCCCGCACCGGCCGCCCTGCACGCCCTTTCCACTTGCCGGACCAGCCGCCTCCTTCCATTCCTCCCGACCGAAGCCCTACCTCCAGTCGCTTGCACCGCTGCCTCACTCTCTCTCGACCATCCCCATTGCAGCAGCCTCCCTTCCTAGTGGTTGACCTCTCCCCTGCTTCGTCCGGTGAACACCCCCCCCCCCTCAGTTAAGCCTCCTTGCTATTTTTTTTTCAGCAGGTATATGATTTGATTTAGGGTTTTTAATTTGAAGTTTTTGGTTTGTGTTTGGTTTTCTTACAGTGTGTTTGGCATGCAATGGGGGTTTTTCATCAAATTTTTGGGTTAATTCTTGATGTTTTGGTTCAATTGTTTGATTTAGAGCCAATTTGGATTTTTTTAAGTTGCTGTTGATGTGCGACAGTCGTTGCGCACCATGGTTGTGAAGTCTTCTATGACAAGGTAGGTGGTTCCATGCCATACCATCTTTATATGATTTAAATTTCTCATTAATTAAATTATAATGTGTTCTAGTGATAAATTGTGTGATGAGAATTTTATTTTGGACATGCTTCGATATGCATATTGATGAATTTGAGTTGTTTTTAAGTAAATGCCAATGTTTTTCATGTGCGTTGTGTTGTTGAAATTTTCAGACGTGTTTTAGTTAATTTTTTAAGGTGTGCAAATTGTGTTTTCAAGAACGCTTGAGGTACGGATGTTATTAAACTTTTTTTTCAAAAGAAGGTAAACTATTTTGTCATGTTAATTTTTATTATGAACCTTGAGTATGTTTTAGGGGTGCGAATGAGGTTTTAGAAGGGTTGGGATGTGCAATTGATTTTCAAATGGTTCTGGCATTTAAAATTTGTGTGTTTTAAAGTGAGGCCTTGTGGTATGCATATGTGATGTTTTATTAATTGATAAATTGTTTAATTAAGTGTCGTTTGAGATGCATAATATGGTTGGGAAGGTTTTTGGGGTTGTTTGGTAGGTGCGAAATGTGTTTTCAAGTTCTTTGTGGTGCCTATGTAATTAAATGTAGATTTTCAATGAAAATGAGTCACTTTGGGTGTGTTTGTCATGTTGCGTACTTTTGGAATTAAATTGAAAATTGTTTGAACAATGGGAAAACATGTTTTGGTTTGTATAAGCTGCACTTTTTATTTTAAAGCGACGTTTTTATATGAAATCGAGTTTGTCTTTCTTGTGTAAACCTTTTCTTTCTAATTTTAATTGTTTTATAAATTGTTAATTGCACTTATTAAATTATATGTGGAGTGCGGGAGTTGTGTTTGACAGAATTACGTGTGTGTTAAGTTTTTAAAGGGATTCTTACATGTGAAATTGGACATATATCATGTGAAAACTCTTATTGTGCTATTTATAAATGTTATTCAAATTGTTTAAATAGTTTATCAAGTCACTCAAGTGATATGAACTATGTTATAAAATGGTTTTGGTGTGTGTGTGTTTTTTTTAAATGGTGTTTGGGTATGCAAGCGGTGACTTGTATGTGTAATGCCTTGTTTGGTTCGAGATATGTGAAAGCGATATACATTATGTGAACATGAAACTTGATTGAGCACAAGGGAAAACCCTCGGTATCTAGGTGGACGGACCAGAACTAGTATTCTAGTGAGCCGGATGGGTATCGTCCCTGTTTCACTTAGCTGGATTGACAATTACAACACTAACTAAACATATGATGACTGAGGGTCATGGCCTCCTAAGCCACATTTTCTGAGGGTCGTGGCCTTATAAGCGACGTTTCTGAGGGTTGTGGTATCTAAGCCACGTTTCACCAATACAAGAGGTTTTAGGGTCCCACTCAAGCTAGATGATCCTCAGGGGATTTACCCATAGTGCTCTACCATCAATGTCGTGGTGCCTTCCGTCAGCATATGTAGGACCACTTATGTGTGTGTGAGAGTATATGTGTGTGTGTGCGTGTGTGTGCGGGAGTATGTGTATGTATTCCCTTGATGAATTTTTCTCTTTCCCTTTCAAATCGGGTTTGTGAAATGGGTTCTATTAGTGTTTTCTTTTACTTTTTAGCTTGTAAATTTTTTCTTTAAAAACATTTTGGAAGTATAATTTTAATAAGCACATTAAATTATCTTTTGATGTTGTGGCATGGAACTTTTTTATTGGGTGACGTCCTACTGGGCCTTTCGCTCACACCCTGCATACACCTTCGGGTGTATGTAGACCTTGTTTCTTGTGTATTCCAGGTTGTGCGTCGTGCTCAGCGATGGTGGTTTTGGTCATTGATGGTGTTCTCGTGCAGGTTAGTGTTGCAGCGTTCAGATGCTACACCACTCTTGTTGCTTGGAGGTTTGAGTTAGAGTTTTAGTCTCTTTTGTTGTTGTTTATTTTTGGATTTTGATTCTAGTTGTAAACCTTTAAATTTGATTTCAGTTCAATGGTCTGGTTGGTTGTCAATTCCTAGTTTTATTTTATTATCTTGTTAGTTTTTGTGTATACTATTTCAGGTAAACCGTTCCCATAGGTTACTCTTGATACCCGGGCACTTGTGCCAGCCTGTGGGGATCGGGAACGCCCTTCGGGCCATTTTGCGGACCGGTTCGGGCGCCGGGTCAGATGGTGACCCGGCCTGGTTCGTGACAGGTACTCCATACAACCTTACCACTTCTTTGATGTATATCTATGCAAGTTGATACAATGAGAAGTCCTCTCGAATTCCGATAAAGTGATTTGTCTTTGTAAGACGATCCATGACGACCCATATAACATTATTTCCTCTAGATGTCCTTGGAATTCCAGTGACAAAGTTCATGGTGATGTTCTCCCACTTCTATGTTGTTATGGGTAGTGGTTTCATCATCTCCTTAGACTTTTGTCTCTCATCCTTCACTTGTTGACATACTAGGCACTTTGATGTATATTCAGCAATATCTATTTTCATATTATCCCACTAAATTTTTTCTCAAAGATATCAATAAATATTTTTTCTCCTTTTGTGGATAGAGAAGGTTGAGCTATGTGCATCATTCAGAAGTTCCTTCTTTATCTTTGGATTAGATGATACACATAATCATGACCCAAATCTTACAACTCCTTCCTCATCAATCTTGAACTTTGAGGATTTCCTATTTCTAGTATCTTCCACCCTTTTCATAATTTCCACATATTTTCTTTGAGCATCCTTTATGTTCTCCATGAGGGATAGTTGAGAAATCATTTGAGAAAGGATTGATGATGTTACTCCGTTAATGATTCCCATGTCCATCCTCTGAAAATCTAAGAAGATTGGATCCTTTTCAATTCTAATCATTGATAAATATGTAGGATCATTTCTACTTAGATCACCTATCACCTTATTTTCCTTACTAGGATAGTAGTGTATTGAGCAGTCATAATCTTTGATGAGCTCTATCCATCTTTGTTGGCACATATTATTCTCTTTTTGTTTGAATATATATTTTAGACTCTTGTGATCAGTATATATCTCACACTTCTCCCCATAGAGATAATGCTGCCATATTTTTAACGTAAATATCATCACCGCTAACTCCAGATCATGTGTAGGATAGTTTTGCTCATGGATTTCCAGCTGTATTTCGAAGTAGGCTATCAATTTATCATTTTTCATTAACATGCAGTCTAATCCCTTCTTTAAATCATCAGTTTACACCAAAAAGAGTTCTCCACTTGTTGGGATTGTGAGTACATGTGTAGCGATAAGCCTCTTTTTCAACTCCTTGAAACAGTCTTTACATTCCTGAGTCCAGAAAAACTTTACTCCCTTCTATGTCAGCTTGATCATTGGGTTTGAAAATCTTGAAAAGTTCTTCACAAATTGTCGATAATACCCATCTAGACCCAAAAATCTACAGATCTCCATTACAGATGTTGGTCTGGGACACTCTTCAATCGCCTTTGTCTTGGAAGGGTCCACAGATATCCCTTTGCTCGTGATAACATGCCAAAAGAATGATACTTCATCCATACAGAACTTACATTTACTATACTTTGCATACAGCTTCTCCCTTCACAAAGTCTTTAACACAGTATTCAAATGTTCCTCATGTTCCTCCCTTCTCATGGATTATATCAGAATATCGTCAATAAAGACTACTGAAAATTTGTTGAGGTAATATCTAAAGACTTTATTCATCAAACCCATGAAAATTTCTGGAGCATTAGTGAGTCCCAAGGGCATCACTATGAACTCACAGTGTCCATACCTTGTTCTAAAGGTAGTCTTGGGAATATCTTCATTCCTTTAATGGGTGATAACCTGACCAAAGGTCTACCTTAGAGAAATAACTGGCCCCATGAAGCTGATTGAAAAATTCATCTATTCATGGTAGGGGATACTTGTTCTTTATCGTGATTTTATTAAGCTCGTGATAATCAATGTAGAGGCACATTGAACTATCCTTCTTCTTGACGAAGAGGATTGGCGCACCCCAAGGTGAAGCACTCGGGCGTATAAAATCCTTCTCCAGATTCTCCTGTAACTACTTCTTCAGCTCTTCCAGCTCTATGGTGGTCATTCTATAAGGTGTCTTTGATATAGTTAGAGATCTGGGAATAAGTTCAACTGAGAAATCAACATATCGATCAGGAGGAAGACCAGAAAACTCTTTAGGGAATACATCAATGTAATCCCTCACGATGGGCATGTATTTAAGCATGATTATCTCCTTTATCTCAATCATTTGAGTTAGAAATGCTTGATCATCAAGAATTAATATCCAAACTTGAGACACTAATTCTAAATAATATTAATCTTCCTCCTTACACTTGTAAAGAATTGGAGGATGCTTTGGGATGTGAATATTGATCTCTCTTTTCTGGTAGTTGATGTTGGCTTTGTATAAAGATAGCCAATCCATGCCCAAAATAGCATCGAACTCCATTAAAGGAAGTATGACAATATTTTATAGGAGGTTAAATCCACAAACTCTAACCGGGTAGGAGTTATAAACCATGGATGCAATAATTTCCCCATTTGTTTTTCTCATAGATAACTTATCCTCTAAATTTTGAGGTGGTGTTTGAATAGTTCTACTAAACTTGAAAGATATGAAAGAATGTGTAGAACTTGAATCAAATACTATGTTTTCTATTCTTGAATGAATAATTAGCATACATGTCACCACATCATTTTTTAGCTCCACCTCAGCAGTTTTGATGACATAATCCCTTCCTTGTTGCCTTGGAAGTTGTTTTTGATTGACTCCAACAACCCTTGGCTTAGGGAAATTGTTCGCATAATGCCCATACTCTTTGCATTTGTAACACTACACTACAAGCTGAGTGTTGATCTGATCCTTCCTTTCTTCTTCCACATTAATAGGATTCTCCATATCCTGTTGACAGTTCTTGTCCAGATGTCCTAACTTTCTATATTTGAAGCAATTATTGGTTCCCTTTAGATAGATACCAAGATGCTTCTTCCCACAAATTTTACAAGTGGGATAGTCGGGCTTCTTTCCATCATGGGATTTGTTTGTTGAACCTCCCATGTTTTTATCCATTCTCTGCTTCTTATCACCGGGCCCATAAGACCATTGAGAGTCTCAAATATTCATTTCAACCTTGAATGAAAAATGGACAATGTTCTTATAATTTTTGAAGTCTCGGATTTACAACACCTTCTATAGACTCAGCTTTAGCCCACTAAAGAAGTGATCCACCTTGATTTCGGTGTTCATTACAAAGCCAAAGGCATACCTTGAAAGCCTTATAAATTTTACTTCATACGCCCCAATTGACTCATCTTCCTTATTCTTGAGACTGAGAAACTACTTTCCATATTGAGATGGAGGGTTCGAGGAAAATATTTATTGAAAAACATCCTCTTGAATTCCTCTCAATCCATGGAATCAATTTCCTCATGGGGATTCATATTATTGATCAGTGTCCACCACTGATCAGCTTCCCCATCAAAATGATAGACCATCAGTACAACTTTCTCTTCTTCTGAGCACTAAAGGATACACTACAAGAAATTTAGGTTGTATCCACGGTTTGAAACTGTGGCTATAAGCTCAAAAACTGTGGCTATGGGGCTTTATCCATGGTTTAAATTGTTGCTATAACCCTTCCCATTTCATAAAAAAAAACACCCCCTCCCCAAACAGACCCCCCCCCCTCCTGGACACCCCCCCCCCCCCCTCACACACACCCCCTCCCCCTGTAGACCCCCCTTCCCCCTACAGACCCCCATGCACCCCTGGACAGACCCCCCTTACACCCTGGACAGACCCCCCTGGACAGACCCCCCGCCCCCCTATAGACCCCTTGCACCTAAGAAAGCCCCCCCTGCACCCCTGGACAGACCCCCCTTGCACCCCTGGACAGACCCCCCTTGCACCCAGGATAGACCCCCCTTGCACCCCGGATAGACCCCCCTGCACCCCGGACAGACCCCCTAGCACCCCTGCAACCCCCCCCCCCCTTGCACCCCTGGATAGACCCCTCTTTTACCCCTACAGACCCCCTTGCACCCCTGGACAGACCCCCTTGCACCCCTACAAACCCCCTTGCACCCCTAGAAAGACCCCCTGGCACCCCAGACAGACCCCCCTTGCACCCCCTTGCACCATGGACAGACCCCCCTTACACCCCTGCAAACCCCCTTGCACCTTGGGCAGACCCCCTAGCCCTCACCACATGCACACCCCCTCCCCCTACAGACCCCCTTCCCCCCTGCAGACCCCCCTCCCCCTTGTAGAACCCCCATGATTTAGTCAAAGCAATCTGTTGTAAATAGGAGGGCATATTTGGATAAACTTAATCATAAATAAGTGGGGGAGTTAGAGATGGATTTTAATGGTTATTCAAACTTATCTAAGATTAAATAAACCTATAGAGATTAACCACACCCCCTTACCCACTTCCCCACCCCCTTGCACCCCCTGCCCCACCCCCTTACACCCCCCCTACCCCACCCCCACCCCCCTTTTACCCCACCTGCACCCTCCCCCCTGCCCTACAGACCCCCTACAGAGATTACCTCAATGAAGAAACCTATAGAGATTAACTACACCCCCTGCCCCACTACCCCCACCCCCTTGCACCCACTACCCCCCCCCCCTCCCCCACCCCTCCCCCCTTGCACCCCACCTGCACCCCCCCCCCCCCCACTGCCCTGCAGAATCCCGTGAAGACCCACCCCCCACCCCCCACACCCTCCCCCTGTCAGTTTTTTCCCCCACCACTGCCCCCTTGAAACCCTTGTCCTACTACCCCAACCCATTGCACTCCCTGCCCTTAGACCACCACCCTCTCTCTCCTTGTATCCCACCTGCACCCTCTCCCTCCCCCTACCCTGCAGATCACCCCCTACCCCTCAGCCCTACAGACCTCCCCACTTCCCCTCCCCCCTCCACCCACCCCCTCCCCCTCCCCCTTCCCTATAGACCTCCCCCCTTCCCTACAGACCTCCCCCTCCCCCTTCCTCCTACCCTCACCCCCTCCACACACCCCCATCCCCCTCCCTCTTCCCCATTACCCTACAGACCTCCCCCCTCCCCCTCCCCCTACCCCCTCCCCCTACCCTGCAGACCCCCCATGCAGACCACCCCCTTTCCAGTTTTCCCTCCCCCCTTCCTCCCCTACCAATCCCCCCCCCCCTGCACCCCCCTGCACCCTCCCACCTCCCCCTACCCCTGTAGACCCTCCTGTACCCTCCCTCTTGCACCCCACCTACATAGATTTACTAAATGAAATCCAAGAGAAAGAAAAATATTTGAAAAGAATATAAGTATGGAACCATACATATAAAAGAAGTAGTTGTTTTCATGAATAATGAACTGGAGGTCAAAGAAAATAAGATTAAATAGTTTGACAGTATGTTATAGGAAAAGAACAAAATTATTGATGATGAAGTTGATAAAATCAAGAAGCCCCATGAAGACAAGATAAAAACAATTGATGATGAGAGAAAAATATTCAATATGAAATTCTTATAGCTTGGAGTTAAACATAAAAATATAGAAGTAAGTCAACCTTGGACTTTATTGGACATTTGAAGAATTGTTGTTCCGCACATTATTCATAGGGAGACTCTTAGGAAAAAAGATCTACAATTGGTTCCAAAAACTAGCCCCTAATATGGAGGACCCCCACTTTGAGTATGTTGGGTAGTGTTAAACTCCTAGAAAGAATATAGATAAAGTAAATCCTATAATAAATATGTTGCTAAGTTGGTATATAACTCTGCATAGAATTATGAGGAACCATTCCATGTCACTAGTAAATCTCTTATGGAGTACTTAACCATGTGTCATCTCTGATTAAGTTGTCCAAACCCAGTAGTCTCCTTTTTAGAGAAAATAATATCAAACACTTTAAGATTCATCATAAACTTTATCTTATGTATAATATGATCATACCATCATTCTATAAATATAAAATTACTTTGAATATAATATTTAATTTTCAGATGCTGACACACAGGTGAGAAGAAATGTGAAACATAGGAAGTCACATAGTATATTGAATGTACTTTTTATAACATGGTTTGTGAGTCCCAATAAAAGTAAGGGCATTTAATGTTTTCATATATCCATGTTGTGTTAACTATATAGTCTATCCCAATAGGGTACACGAAATATGGGACTGATGAGTTACTTAGGCGTCTACCGCCAGTATACATCGAGCCAATCTAACCTAACATAAATGTCATTTTTCTCCTTTACACATGGTGTGTGAATCATTAGGGTTAATAGGTGTGTCCACTTCTCATACCTATGTCATGTTATTGATATCATACATGGAATATACCCTAGAACACACAGCATGTGTGTTTGGGTGCGAAAGTAGGGTTTGTACACCTATACATGTCGAGTTATGTAGTTTGAAAAACATAGTATGTGTCCCCTAGGTACACACCATTTAATATAACAAAGAAATTTCTTCAATAATGATTAGTATAAATTGATTCAAAATAAATAAACTATACAATAAATAAGAACAAAATATTTGGTTTTATTTGGTCCCTTTATGGCATGTGTGTCCCCTAGGTCCACACCAGTAGTTACGTTTAATTTTCAGGTAGATTGAATGACCATGATTTCCAAGGCACTTGAATATGAGAGCTTTGATAAATTTGATCATGTTAGATTACCTAAAATTTACTATGCTAGAATGCTTGAATGTGATGGTGAGCTGAAGCTTCCTAGTCATTACCTTGTTTCTCCTCCAGAGATGGAGAGAACATCCGGTGAATATTTGGTGCATAATGGAGTCTGGACTTATGCATGCAGTGAGACTGTCGAATTTGGGCATGTCATGTTTTTTTGGAATGGAAATCTCTCTGGATATTTTAATGATAAAATGGAGGAATATGTTGCAATTCCAAGTGATAGTGTAATTTCATTCAATGTTAATCCCAAAATGAAGGCCAAGAAATTGGTGAAAGGGCAAGGGATGTTATTCTGAGTGGAAAGTTTGACCAGGTACGTGTCAATCTGCCCAATAGTGACATGATTGGTCATACTGGAGACATCAATGTAACAATTATTAGTTGTAAAGCTACAGATGAGGCTATCAAGGTGATTATGGATGCAGTAGAGTAGGTTGGTGGAATCTATCTGGTGACATCAGACCATAGAAATGTTGAGGACATGGTAAAGAGAAACAAGTTTGGGCAGCCCCTACTTAACAAAAATGGGAATCTCCATATTCTCACCTCCCACACTCTTCAACCAGTGCTTGTTGCAATTGGAGGACTAGGGCTAAAAAAGGCACCAGATTCCTGAAGGACCTGCCCAATGGTGGCCTTGACAATGTGGCTGCAACCATGATTAACCTCCATGGATTCAAATCCCCCAATGACTATGAGGCATCCCTCGTCAAGATCGTTGATTGAGTAAAGATGCCTTGATCGGTTCTTCCGATTTTCATTTCAGTACTAACAACTGGTAAAAAAATTTTGGAGCATGTTGAACTTTTTTAGGGCGGTGTTTTGTAATAATTCGAGCTATGGGCATTTGGAGATTTCAATACCATGAATTTTAAAAGGAGGAGATTTGTTATAATAAGTTTTGTATGCATGAATTTGTTTTATATAATTGCATGGAAAGAACACCTCCCAAAAGGATACCATTTTATTATGCTCAAACAAAATGTTACAAGTAACAAACCCACAGTGTGAACAATAAGAAAACAGAAATGATAAAAATATTTTATTTTCAATAACTAAAGAAGAAGAAGCAGAGTGCTTACAATCCAAATAGGGTGCCTCTCAAATAGTTCTGATCCCTTCATAATGCAGAAACACCTTTGGATATGATGATTCATAGTTCTTTGGGACCTTTTGGATCAAACAAACAACCAAAATTATTCTTTATGAAGGTATATCATCAACACTCCATAATGAATAGTGTAATAGAAGTAGAAAAGAAGAAAGAAAGGCTCATACTGATCTCACAGGAAGTAGATATCAGTATGGTGAGCTATGGTTTCACCAAAAAAGAGTTAAAATCCATCAATGAGGAGTGATCCATATAAAATGAATCTCTTGGGGAGGACATAGCTGTAGGGTGTCATTCATTTCTCTAAAAACACATTCTATCCCAACTTCCTAACCAACCTGAGCATGCTATGGATCCCTGACAAAAAAAAATGAAACATCACAATAATAGTCGGAGAGATCATCTATGTAAATTTAATTGAAATAGATATTTAATGGTATAAATTTGAAACCCTAATGCATAAGGGTAAATTTGTAAGGTTAAACATGTAAGGGTACCACCAGCATAAGGGTAACAAAACCCACTGTGTAAGGGTCAAATGTTCTTTTTGTAACGGTAACACTACCAGTACACTTCCCATATAAGGGAACAATATGACTCGTGTAAGGTTAACCCACAAAATACATGGGATATCTATGTGTAAACTGGAAACCATGTAAGGGTAAGGTGGGCCTCATGTAATAGTAACACGTTAAGATTCAAAATCAAAAAATGATCAAAATAATAATAGGATAATTAAATTCAATTTTTCATGCATTCATAATATTGTATAAATGGAAGAAATATTAATCAAGGAATATTTAACATGAAGAGACCTTAAATTCACAAATATCCACAATATTCATTTGAAACTAGAAATGTTGTTACACATATTTTCATTGAATGGTAACCAAACTCATTCAATCTAAACAAAACATAAATTTTGATAAAACCATAGCTTTAGTCAAACTATCAGTAGGGTTATTAGCAGTTTATATCTTTGTGACATATATAGTTATATATTTAATGGTATCTCTAATATAATGTAGCCTAATTTCTATATGTTTGAATTTACCATGAAAAAACTAAATTTTTTGTACAAATGGAAATCCTATAGACTATAACAATAAACTGATATTACAAAATTGAATAAATTTAGTTTAGAAACCATGCCTTTTAACCATAAAGCCTCCTTGATTTTCTAAGTCAAGGGAATATACTCATCTTTTATGGTTAAAAGAGAAACAACTAATTACATGTTCAATTCCCATGATATGGTTTCTCCACAAGTGGTGAATACATATCTAGTAATTGACTTCTCAGTATCCATATTACCTATCTAATCAGCATCAACATATCCATCAATTAGTTCATTTGTATTTACATTTCTAGAAAAACAAAAATATAGGATAACATTATGTGAAACAAATCTAAGTAACATTTTAACACCTACCAATGAAGTTTACCTGGATATTTTTTGAATCTATTGAGAATAAAAATAGAAAAAACTATGTATGTCCTGGTGAAAATCATAGAATACTATTGGTCAGAGTAGAGTACTCAAGAGGGGTGAATTGAGTATTTATTCAAAATTTCTGATTAAATTGGTATTCTTAAAAGGTTCCCCAATAGTTAATACAACCCAGTTTATCAAGGTTATACTATTTTGAAAGTTTGACTGTTTAAATAACTTCTTAGAAGATTGATTAATTCTCAGTAATCTTAATACTGGATATTAACATTACTTTTGAAGTTATTATAATAAGGCAATACAATTATAACTTATTTCCAAGATTAACTATCAAAGTAAATTTGGTAAATTCTAAATTAAACAGTAAAATAGAGACAACTAAAATAGGCATCACAGTGGATATAAAACAAGTGGTTCAGTCTCAAGACGGGACCTAATCCACTCTACTTGGAGATCACCTGCCACCAAGTAGTTTATATAAATAAACTTGATACACAGCTTGTATCGGGCTTTACAATAGTACACAAGACTGTCCAGGTCACACGACCTCTTCCACAGTTCTTCGTGGGTATGAACAACAGGTTACATACAACCTATTTCATACTTATCTGTGGGTATACACAAGTGTAAAATGGTGTTTGAGAAAGAATATCTTGTATCTGTCAGTTTGATGTTGGAGATAGTGTGTGTTTTTATACACACACACACACTGCTCGAAAGCTGAAAAGCAGTACACAATAGAGCAGAAGTATAGAGATAAGGTTAGAAGTTCTCTGAGTGTTAGTCTATCCAGCTCTGGACTTCTGAGATGAAACAAATGCAGAAATCGAGTCCTCTCATGGAAAATCACTACTAGAAAAACAGGTATTTGCGACGGGTCATTTGTGACAGGATCCCGTCGCAACTGGCTTTTTGCGATGGGGGCCTGTCGCAAATGGCCCGTTGCTGAAAACGGTGTCGCAACAACACTTATTTGCGACGGGCCCATCGCTAAAGCCTTTTTTTGTGACGGGTATTCTCCCCGTCGCAAATAGTACTCCGTATATTGGTAAAAAACTTTTAAAATGGTGTTTGCGACGGGTCCCGTCGCAAAAACTATTTTTTAAAAAAAATAAAAAACTATTAATAAATTATTTTAATGCATATAATAATAATACTATTTGCGATGGGCATAGTATCCCGTCGCAAATACTATAAAAAAAATAAAAAAAATAAATTATTAATAAATTATTTTAATTAATATAATAATAATCCAATTATAATTCAAAAATAAAAAATAATAAAATATTAATAAATGATTTTAATTAATATAATAATAGAATTATAATTCACAAATAAAAATAATAAATTATTAATATATTATTTTAATTAATATAATAATAATAGAATTATAATTCAAAAATAAAAAATAATAGAATATTAATAAATGATTTAATTAATATAATAATATTAGAATTATAATTCATAAATAAAAAAAATATTAATAAGTTATTTTAATTAATATAAAAATAATAGAATTATTTTACATTCAAATATTAAAATAATTCAAGTATTACAAAAAAATATAATTAAATTATAATATTATAAAATTTTAATATATATATATAATTTAATATTATAAAATATAAATAATATTATTATTCATATTAATATTGTTATTTCAAAATATAATATTATTAATATTTTATAATGAGATAGAAACTACGAATAGAAAAAAAATCATATTTTGATTTCACAAATTTTATAACATAAAAACAAACTCTAATCTGAAGGAGGGGGGAGGGGGGATCTGCAGATGGTGGTGGAGGAAACTCCATCCCTAAAGCATGAGTGAGTCGGCGCATGTACTCCACCTGCTCCTGATGCTGCTGCTGCCACCGACTCGTCTGCTCCTCATACAGCTGCTGCTGGCGTCGACGCTCCTCCTCATGCTGCTGACGCATCTGCTCTTGCTCCTGTCGGAGACTCTCTATCAGTGCAGTCTGAGATCGCAACTGATCCTCATACTGTGTATCAGAAGAAGATGCACGAGCTCCTCTCGAGCTGGACGTCGACATCGCAGCACTGCCATAATAATCTTCGGGAGTCAGTCGAGAGCTGATACCAACTACCCGGCCCTTCTCGAAGGCATACTGGGTGGCCTGCATCCATGTCGCCTCATCAAACTGACGGCCAGTGGTCTGATCTGATGACTCGGCATGACTCTCAGGTCGGGCCTGTGATGTTGCGGCCTCATATGACTCCTGTAGTTGCAATTTAAAATTAAAATTGTGAATATATTATATGCAGTTAATTTTTAAACTTGAAAACAAATAATACTGACCATGATGTGATGCTGACGATCACCTCTGAGCTCCCCAGTAGCAGGATCACTATACATCCTCCGATATACGTCGTACTCTGTAATATCGGGGTGCTCGACAGCCTATAAGAATAAAAAATAAACTGTTAATATTTATAGTTATATAAAATATTTATAAATAATGTACGTACCAGATGCTGTCTATGAGTACTGAAAGAACGACTCCCAGTTCGATGAGTCACCTCCTGTCTCCCCCGATTCTGCCTCCCCACCGATGATCTCCTCTGAAAGGCACCACTCAACCAGTGCGCACATAATCCATCCCATACATGGGATGAAATGTACTCTGGTCGGTGTGCTCTACATGACTCGTCAAAATCTGACACTCCTGCTTTCTTCATGGCAGCTTTTCTTAAATTGTGCAAAAACTGACGAAGGCGATCACGCATGGCCACCTCCCATGCCTCGTGGATGGTGTCACGCATGGTATCCTCGATCGGATACCATAAACCCTACAAATAAATCAAAATATCAAGTTAGAAATGAAATAATTTTCAAAATAAAAATTATTTATTTACGTACGTACCAACCAATGGCTGAACATGGCCTGCTGCACATCAATGCGAATCTGCTCCCATGTGGTTCACGACTGAGAGAAATAGTTGCGCAAAATAGCGCTGCCCTGTCCGACTGCTATATGCGAAAAACTGTAAAAATAATAAACATTTATTATGTGAATAGATTAATGAAATCTTAGTCAAATCCACAGGTTATCACACAGGTTATCACACCTCCGTGTGCGTGGATCAAACCCAAGACGTGGACGTCGCTCGGGGACGGGGTCAGGAATCATCAATCGTGCAAGACCGCGCCCCCTCCGCGTACTCCCTAGAGCGCCTGCAGACTGAGGGTCATCTGCCAGCAACTCATCCGCATCGAAAGGCAGGTCAGCATCCGCCAACTCACGAAATGTGGCGTCGTCCATCTGAAACAGAAAATGTTAATGTTGTTAGAAAATAATTTATAATTACAATTATATATACATATATACATATTATGATTGTATATAAATACCATGGAATTCTATCAGTGTTCATCTTCATCATCATCTTCATATATGTCAATGTCATCTTCATATTCCTCATCAACATCATCGATATCCATTCGAGTTACAATTGCTTCATCTCTTACCATTTCAAATTCATATGTGACATCATTAACATCATCGTCATCACCGACTCTTAAATGTGGGGTGTCGTCATCGATACTCATGTCTCTTTGGTAATTATTACTAATTATTGGTAATTATTACGAATTATTACTAATTATTACTAATTATTGGTAATTATTATTAATTATTACTAATTATTACTAATTATTGGTAATTATTACTAATTATTGGTAATTATTACTAATTATTGGTAATTATTACTAATTATTACTAATTATTGGTAATTATTACTGATTATTACTAATTATTGGTAATTATTACTAATTATTGGTAATTATTACTAATTATTGGTAATTATTACTAATTATTGGTAATTATTACTAATTATTACTAATTATTGGTAATTATTACTAATTATTACTAATTATTGGTAATTATTACTAATTATTGGTAATTATTACTAATTATTACTAATTATTACTAATTATTGGTAATTATTACTAATTATTACTAATTATTGGTAATTATTACTAATTATTACTAATTATTGGTAATTATTACTAATTATTGGTAATTATTACTAATTATTGGTAATTATCGGTAATTATTGCTAATTATTACTAATTATTGGTAATTATTACTAATTATTACTAATTATTACTAATTAATACTAATTATTGGTAATTAATACTAATTATTGGTAATTATTACTAATTATTGGTAATTATTACTAATTATTGAAAATTATTACTAATTATTGATAATTATTACTAATTATTACTAATTATTACTAATTATTACTAATTATTACTAATTATTACTAATTATTACTAATTATTACTAATTATTGGTAATTATTGGTAATTATTGGTAATTATTACTAATTATTGGTAATTATTACTAATTATTGGTAATTAATACTAATTATTACTAATTATTACGAATTATTGGTAATTATTACTAATTATTACTAATTATTACTAATTATTGGTAATTATTACTAATTATTGGTAATTATTACTAATTATTGGTAATTATTACTAATTATTACTAATTATTACTAATTATTACTAATTATTACTAATTATTACTAATTATTACTAATTATTACTAATTATTGGTAATTATTACTAATTATTGGTAATTATTACTAATTATTGGTAATTATTACTAATTATTGGTAATTATTACTAATTATTGGTAATTATTCCTAATTATTACTAATTATTACTATTTACCGGTAATTATTGGTAATTATTGGTAATTATTCCTAATTATTGGTAATTATTACTAATTATTGTTAAGTATTACTAATTATTGGTAATTATTACTAATTATTACTAATTATTGGTAATTATTACTAATTATTCCTAATTATTACTAATTATTCGTAATTATTACTAATTATTGGTAATTATTGGTAATTATTCCTAATTATTGGTAATTATTCCTAATTATTGGTAATTATTTCTAATTATTGGTAATTATCGGTAATTATGGGTAATTATTGGTAATTGGCACGCGCGTCGCAACGCGTGCAAATTTGCGAATTTTTATAACCGACTGGCTACTGTAAAAGTGGCGAGCAGGGTCGAACCACAGAGAGCACGGAATCTAGTTCACTAAAAATATTTCGTTGGACAATGTTTAGATGGACAAGGTTTGAGGGAATTCCTATTTTTGAGTTTTCTCTTTTTTTTTTGTTATTTAAACTAAAAGGTGAGAAGACAAAAGATAAAAAGAAAAGTGCAAACGGAAATGATGATGGATTCTAAATCAACAAAATGTGTCGGGGATGCTGGTGTCACAATTAAATTATCACGCAGCCGTGCAAGGTATTCTTTAGGATGATTAATTATTTATTCTGTTTAATTATCGCCAGTTCCGAAAATATAACCATTTTTTAGATGCTCAATTTTAATTTCCCAATTTTATTTAAAGTCCCGTTCTCTGGTGTCATAAATAAATTAGAAAACTCGTTCAAGCCCCGAACTACACGGCGAAATGACACAACCCGTTTCTCACAAAGTTGTGTCACTAATTTGCACCTACCATCAGTCAACGCGGTTTACCTTCTCGGACCGCCGCGTCGACTTATAATTAAAATGGCCAGTTTTAATTTTAGCAATTAATTCAGTGCAAAAATAATTTAAACAGATGAATATTCAATTAAAATAAATTTAATTGACAATTAATCATCAAATAATACTTGCATGGCATGCGCAATAGTTTTAATTAATCAACCAACATCCCGACACTAAGAAAATCACCCCGACATCACAACTGAAAATATAAACACGGCAATAAGATGACAAATCATGTAAAATAAGACCGTGTTACCAACAAATAATCGTGTCGGTCTTCACTCTCACTGCATGCAACTCGTTCTTCAATATCTGACTGCACCTCGGCACGTGATGACGTCGCGCGCCAGCTATGCTACCACCGGAACAAAAGACGTTGGCGATGGAGTGGATGGTGGTCCGCTGCGGCGACCGTGGTGGGTGCTCGGACAGTCGGCAGCCGGTGCGCTTGGCTTCTTCGTGTACCTGCTGCACCCTGTGGAGGGATATGGAGAGGGCGAGGGGTAGCGGGGGCTGGCCGAGGCCTTGGAGGAGAGGGCAGTGGGGTGCGACGGGGGAAGCCCGGCGGAGCTGGGGAGGCAGGGCGACGGGCTGGCGGGGTGCGGGTTGGGAGTGCGGCCGGGGAGCGGGGTCGGCCGGGCTGTGCAGCAGGAGGCGAGCCGGTGAGCGGGGTCGGCCGGGAGCAGGCTGGGGATGGGTGAAAGGAGGGGAGGCGGCAGGGAGGTGCGCGGCTGGGTAGCGAGCTGGTGGCAAGGGAGGCAGGCGGCGGGTCCAGGGGGAGATGAGGGTGGCGGCTCCAGGGGGAGATGAGGGTGGCGGCTCCGCTGGGTAGAGAGGGGATCCGGGGCCAGGGTCCAGTGGGTTAGGAGGGTGGGAAAGGGAGTGCAGGCTTTTGAGGGGGGAGCGGGAGTGCGGCGAGATATGAGGGCCGGTTGTTGAGGGGAGAGCGGGTCAAGGGGGGTGGCGGCGTGGAGAAGGGAGGGCGCGGGAGATAAAAAAAAACAAATTTCAAATTTCAAAATAAAATAAAAAATAACTAATAAAAATAAATTAGTATAAATAGGATTATATTTATATTTATAATTAATTAATAAACTAAAATTAATATTAGAATAATATGAAATGTTAATAAAATAAAATTCTAAAAAAATGAAAATAAATAACTAATGTTCATATAATACTAACTAAAAACTATAAAAACAAATAAATTATTTAAAATACTACAAAAAGAACCTAAAAGCACAAGAATGGTTAAAACTAAACGAAAATAAATAAAAAAAATGTTAGTAACATCCATGTACATCAAATCCCCCACACTTAAACTTTTGCACTCCTGGGCAAAACAATCCGAAATAAAACACAAGTGGTCCTGTAGACAAATCCAAACATCGAAATTACAAGTTCAAAAATTGTCAATCGCTTTCCTCATAATATATCATGCTTCATTTAAAACTTGAGTTTCAAAAAATTGTTCTTTCACTTGCATTTTTTCAAAACAAGTACGTGCACTCATTCATCATGTGACCTACCTCACCATCACTCTCATCTCTCAAAAAAAAAATTGATCAAAGTTTTTCTCAGTTCTCATACACATGCAGGCTTACCATAGGCTTGCCATGAATTTCTCATCTCCACTAGTGGAAATCAAAAGAATGCACCAATCTCAAGGACTTTACATGAGGTTCAAATGTTTCTGAAGCTGTGAGACGGTGGGTAAAAAAAAATATTGACATCTTTTTGGTAAAAAGGAGGGTTGAATCTTGAAATAAATGCATGATAAGTCAATCTAAATGTCTCCCTCAAACTCTCGCTCCCCCACACTTAAAACATTGCTTGTCCCCAAGCATATGATAAGCCAATGTTTCGCTCTCTCTCTTTTTTTTCACTCTTTTTTTTATGACACAACTCACTCACATAATATGGTCAGGAAAAACTGATGAGTATCAACTCAAAAACCCCATGGAATAGGTGTCAGACAATAATCCCAAAGAATGGTACACAAGCAGCGTATATGCTGTAACATCTCAATGAAGGTAGGTCATATAGAAAACTCTCTAGTTCCTGGAGTAATGGATCATCACTTTAATAGGTATCCCCAAAGTCGAGGGTTACCGCGTAATGACCACCAATGTACTCATTGTTGGAACTGAAAAGGATTCTATATTCCTATATCAAAATAATATGAAATGAATGTCGCTACTGTGAAAAAGAACTCAAGGATCAGGATGGAATAATTTCAATCCATTTACATCAAATGACTCACTGCCCCTCGAAGAACCCTCTCCATGAGTAAGTCTCTCTCCCCCACACTTAGATTGAAATCATCATGCAAAAATTCAAGAAATTGGTAGGGAAGGGTATCGGCTTGGGCTCATCCTAAAAGGCTCCTGCATGGCTTCTAAGGGCTATACGAAGGAGAAAATGTTTGGGTGGCTCAGTGGGTCAACGGGGCTAAAATATCAAACAGATGCCTCGATCATTTTAGTGCAACTTTCAAAAATTCCTATCGCTTTGATGGAAAAACATGGCAAGTTCTAGAAGACAAAACATGGTTGAGATTCCCTCAAGAAAAAGAGAAATAAGAGATTATTTTAAAATGGATTAGAGTCCTCACGGGTATGGAAATATAATGTTGGGCAGCACAGATGAGAATGAGTGCAAATAAGTGTCTCAAAAATATTCAAGTTTTTGAAAAATCTTTCGAAGCATGAAATAATATCAGCAATCATCTAAGTCATGAGGTCAAGGATTAAAGAAATCCAGAACAAGAATCAGGTGCTCAAACTGCCTAGGGACACAAGTGGTATGTTCCCGACTGGGTTGCGGTAAAAATACAACAGTTCTTATGTGGGTTCATGAATTACAGGAGTGTTAGTCTTTTTTTTTTTACATGGTGTTTTTGGAAGCAGAAAATATGGCGAAAATTAAAACACTTCCCTGTGTAAGTGCAGATAGATGCGGAGAGGCTGTTTGTATCCGATGAAGTTCCAGAAATGATGTACCTGTAAAAACTACATATGGACAACACATACCCGCATCATATCATAAAGATAACACCAAGAATCATCTAAATAGAAGTAGAGATGCAGAAGAGTGACAGGTGCATACAGATATCAGGAGGAGCTAAAAGAAAAATCACACATGCCATATTTTATTTTATTTTGTTTTTTTTGTTTTTTTTTCAAACAAATTAGAACAGGTAAAAGGAGAAAAGGGGGGGGAATGAAACTGGAACATGGGTTGCCTCCCAGGAAGCGCTAAGTTTTACGTCTTCAGACAGACGGATGGACAATGTTCAATCGTCTTGGTCCATCAGCTCAGAATTCCTCTGCCTCTTACGAGAACTAGTGGCTGTGTCCTTGATCTCACGGGGACGCTTGGTGGGATTAACCACCTCCGGAGCAAAGTGAGCGTGAAGATGGTGAGGGAGGAACGGAATCTGTGCTCTTTGTGGTGGTGCTGGATGCTGAGCACGAATCTCCAGTGAAAGTTCCTCAAGCCGGCGCTCGATATCAGCCAGCTCCTGAGTTATCCGTCGTACTAAGTCAGAGGGAGACGGAACAAGCGCATCGATGACCACAGAAGAATCATAAGAGCTAGACATTTTTTTTAGCTGCATTCACAAAGAAGATAGAGAGATAGAGATAGAGTAAGAAAACAAAGATCAAAGAATGAAGAAGCAGTCGGGTTGCCTCCCGATCAGCGCTAAGTTTTACGTCTTCAGCCAGACGAATAACTTCTCATTGCAATTGTAGTTCTTAAATGATGCCTATTTTATCCGAAGTGTGGTAAAGTTTAAGGCGTTGACCATTTACTTTGAATGGGGGCATCTTTCCATCAGAAATTTCGACAGCACCATGTGGATAAACAATTGTGACGGTGTAAGGACCTGACCACTTCGATTTGAGTTTTCCAGCCATGATTCGAAGTCGTGAGTTGAAGAGGAGAACTTTGTCGCCTGTTGAAAAATTTCTTTGTTGGATCCGTTTGTCATGCCAGGCTCGAGTTTTCTCTTTGTAAATCAAAGCATTGTCATATGCTTCTCTCCTCATCTCATCCAGTTCATTCATTTGTAGAAAACGCTTCTCTTGGGCAGTTTTGATATCAAAATTCAGTTTCTTCACAGCCCAATAAGCTTTATGTTCCAATTCTACAGGTAAGTGGCAGGTTTTCCCAAAGACCAACCTATATGGGGACATTCCAATGGGTGTCTTGTAGGCAGTTCTGTAGGCCCATAGTGCATCATCAAGTTTGGTGACCCAATCTTTCCTAGATGTACTTACAGTTTTCTCCAAAATACCCTTAATTTCTCGGTTTGAAACCTCAGCTTGGCCATTGGTCTGTGGATGGTATGGGGTGATCATGTAGTGGTGACATCCATGGCGAGTCATTAGCTTCTGAAACAGCGCATTATTGAAGTGGGTACCACGGTCACTGATGATTAGCCTTGGAATTCCGAACTGGGTAAAAATGTGTTGCTTCAAAAATTTAATGACGACTCGAGCATTATTTTCCGAGAATGCCTCAGCTTCCACCCATTTTGACACATAGTCCACACAGACAAGGATATAGGATTTCCCAAAAGATTTAGGAAAAGGACCCATGAAGTCAATTCCCCATATGTCAAAAATTTCAATTCCCATGATTGAGTGTTGTGGCATTTCGCGCTTCCAGCTTATACCCCCGGTTCTTTGGCATTTGTCACAATTCATGACGAATTCACGAATATCATGATTCATGGTTGGCCAGTACAAACCACATTGTAACACCTTGCTGATTGTTCGATGAATCCCATGGTGTCCTCCAGCTTCTCCAGTATGGCATAAGTTCAAAACACTCTCCACTTCTTCTTCAGGGATGCATCTTCTTATCATTCCATCCGCACAGTCTTTGAAAAGTAAAGGATCATCCCAGTAGTAATGTCGTGATTCATTCAAAAATCTTTTCCTCTGTTCCTTTGATAAATCTGGATGTATCACACCTGAAGCTAAGTAGTTCACGAAATCAGCATACCAAGGTGTGATTGTCTCAATGGCATAGAGTTGTTCGTCAGGAAATGTTTCAGTGATTAGTTCGACATTGATTTCACTTGTGTCATGGTCGAGGCGTGATAAATGATCAGCAATGACGTTCTCTGTTCCCTTTTTTTCCTTGACTTCAATGTCAAATTCCTGAAGTAACAGTATCCATCGAATGAGTCTCGGTTTTGCATCTTTCTTGGCCATTAGATACCGAAGTGCAGCGTGATCCGTATAGACAGTGACTTTTGAGAACAACAGATGGGATCGAAATTTATCAAAGGCAAAAACAACTGCTAGAAGCTCTTTTTCAGTTGTTGTGTAGTTATGTTGGGCCTCATTCAATGTTCGGCTAGCATAGTAGATTGGCCTAAAGATCTTTTCTTTTCTTTGCCCCAAGGCAGCTCCAACTGCCCAGTCACTAGCATCACACATTAACTCGAATGGTTGCTCCCAATCAGGTGAAATCATTATTGGGGCTTCAACCAAACGTTGCCTTAATAATTTAAATGCTTCCTGACATTCAGGGCCGAAGTGGAACGTGACATCTTTTCCCAATAGATTCGTAAGGGGTCGGGCAATAACAGAGAAATCCTTGATGAAGCGTCTATAGAATCCAACGTGCCCAAGAAAACCTCGAATGGAACGAACTGAAGAAGGCATGGGTAACTCAGAGATTGTACTAATCTTTGCGGAGTCAACTTCAATTCCTTTCTTTGAAATTTTGTGGCCTAAGACTATTCCACTTTGGACCATGAAGTGTGACTTTTCCCAATTAAGTACCAGATTCTTTTCTTCGCATATTGCCAAAACCTTATCCAAATGTTCTAGACAGTCATCAAAAGAATTTCCATACACTGAGAAGTCATCCATGAAAATTTCCAATAACTCTTCAATCATGTCATGGAACATTGCCATCATGCATCGTTGAAATGTGGCTGGAGCATTACACATTCCAAAAGGCATTCGCCTATAAGCAAATGTACCATATGGACAAGTGAACGTGCTTTTCTCTTGATCCTCTGGTGTCACTGCTATTTGATTATATCCCGAGTATCCATCCAAAAAATAGTAGTAATCTCGTCCTGCCAATCGTTCAAGGATTTGATCAATAAAGGGTAATGGGAAGTGATCCTTTCTAGTGGCATCATTCAATTTCCGATAGTCGACGCATACTCTCCATCCAGTCACTGTTCTTGTGGTTATCAATTCTCCTTTATCATTCTCAACCACTGTGGTTCCACCCTTTTTAGGTACCACTTGCAACGGGCTAACCCACTGACTGTCGGAGATTGGAAAAATTAAACCGGCATCAAGAAGTTTAATGACTTCTTTCTTGACTACTTCTTTCATGGGAGGTGTCAAGCATCGTTGCGGTTGCCTGCAGGGTTTTGAATTATCTTCCATATGTATTCTGTGAGTACAGATGGCAGGACTTATACCTTTTAGATCAGCAATCGTCCAACCTATTGCTGGTTTCCTTTGTGACAGGACATTGAGCAATTTGCTCTCTTGTTCACTCGAAAGATTGGCATTTATGATGACTGGTAAGGTGTTTAAATCTCCCAAGTAGCTATATCTCAGGTTTGATGGAAGAGGTTTAAGCTCAAGTGTTGGAGGCTTTTCAAGTGATGGAGTAAGTGAAGTGAATTCATGTCTATCTAAAGGCTCGACTATATTCCTGATGAATTCCACTTCCTCGATTGATTCAGTGAACTCTTTATTTTCTTTGTGCAAATCTGCGAGGTCCAGCACATCGCTTGCAAACTCATCCCATTCTTCAATCGTATCCAGGAAATGACAGTCTGCTACAGATGGTTTTTCCATGGCCTTTAGGACATCAAATGTTATGTTCTCATCCCCAATTCTAAAAATTAACTTTCCCTCTTGGACATCAACCAGTGCTCTGTATGTCGCCAAGAAGGGTCTCCCGAGAATGAGTGGGACGTCCTTATCTTCTTCCATATCGAGGACAATGAAGTCAGCAGGGAAGTAATATTTATCAACCTTGACAAGAACGTCCTCTAGAATCCCTCGAGGATGCTTCACTGATCGGTCAGCCATTTGCAAGGCGACTCTTATTGGCTTTAATTCGGTGATGCCCAGTTCTTTAAGGATTCCAGACGGCATGAGATTGACACTAGCTCCGAGGTCGCACAAAGCTCTTCCGAATTGACATCCTCCAATATTGCAAGGAATAGTGAAACTCCCAGGGTCTCTTAGTTTTGGAGGTATGGATCTGGGTATGACCGCTGAACATTCCTCGTGCATTATGACTGTTCCCACATCATCTAATTTTCTTCTTTTTGACAGAAGTTCTTTGAGAAATTTGGCATAGTGGGGCATTTGTGTGATGGCTTCCGCAAAAGGAATATTTATTTGAAGCTTTTTGAACATCTCCATGAATTTTGAAAATTGAGCATCCAACTTCCTTTGCTTCAGTCTTTGTGGAAATGGAGGAGGTGGTATGTGGGATTTCGCTCTTTTGTTGAGTGCCTCATTTTCCTTCTCCTTTATTGCCTTTTCATTATTTGCAAGTATGTTTCGATCTTCCTCCTCTTTGGGTTCAAGTTGGATTGCTTTGTTTGTTGAGTCACCATTTTCAGTGGAAGGTATAGGCGTCTCATCTGTTGGTTGAACATCAGGATTTTGGTGCTCTGGTAACTGTGTGCCACTTCGCAATGTGATGGCTTTTGCTTCTTCTCTTGGGTTGACTCTTGTGCTTCCCGGTAGTGTTCCTTGTTGTCGGTTTTGCATTTGTGCGGCTATCTGACTGACTTGATTTTCAATGTTACGCATGGAAGCCTGCAGGTTTTGGGTTTTCGTCTGCAAATTTTGAGTTGTTGCTTGCAAATTTTGAGTTGCAATCTCTTGTAACTCAAACCTTGATTGATTGGACATCATTAGTTTAGCAATAGTTTCTCCCCAATCTTGTTGTCCTTGCATTGCAGGAGGGGACAAGTCTGTTTGCTTTTGCTCCTTATATTGTTGTTGTTGCTGAAATGGGGGTCGGTATTTCTGTTGATATCCTTGCTCTTGCGATTGCATGGCGGGTCTGAAGGAAGATTGAGCAGGAAATCCAGGTGGACCCGCATTCTGGTTTATTGGTTGAGTAGTTGATGGCTCCTTCCAACCTTGATTTTGGTTATTTCCTTGCCAGTTTGTGTTGTAGTTGTTTCCATAATTTCCTTTGTTGTAGCTGACAAAGTTAGCTTCATACATCTTAGTCTCAGATGTGTTATATGGACACATGGGATAATCATGAGGGCCACCACAGTGTGGACAATGTTCAGCTTGAACAACATGGACTGGCTTAGGCGGGTTTATTGACAAGTTGTCAATCCTCTTGTTGAGAGCTTCAAATTGTGCAGCCATGAATGTCTGAGTATCAACGTGATGCACTCCTGCCTTTCGTCTTGAAAAATCTTCTGGCCACTGGAAACTGTGTTCGGCCATGTTTTGAATAAATATGTACAGGTCCTCCGGATCCATTTCCATGAACGCGTTTCCAGTAGCTGTGTTGATGGCAGACTTACTCTCGGATTGAAGTCCATAGTAGAAAGCTTGCAGCTGGTTTGCCAACTTCATCCCATGATGGGGACAACGTCTTAACATGGACTTGAATCTTTCCCAAGCTTCTCCTAACGATTCGTATTCACTTTGACAAAAGGAGTCGAGGTCTCTCTTGTTTTTCAAAGATTGAGCTGTTGTGTAATATCGATCAAGGAATTTTCTTCTCAACACTTCCCATGTGAAAACTGTTTCGGGGTCGAGACTCTCCAACCAGTCCTTTGCTTTCCCTTGCAACGAAAATGGAAATAGTCGTAGGATCAACGCATCATCCGTTACTCCGTTATATTTCAATGTGTCACAGACTTCAAGAAATCTGTTCACATGCATATAAGGGTCTTCGCTGCTCAATCCATGAAACTGTGCATGTTGTTGGAGCAGGTTGATCGTGGACGACTTCAATTCAAAGTGCGTTGCTTGAATTCTGGGGCGTGTTATACCTGAGCTTATTCCGACTGTGTTGGGTCGCAACTCCTGTCTCATAGTAGTCTGAGGTCGTTGATTATCGAGACGGTTTTGGAAAAGTGGATGGACTTGTCCACTAGGAAGTGTCGGAATATGAGTTTCAACGCTTTCCGCAGGTGGATGCATTGCGTTTGCAGCTGAGGTACCGACTTGTTCTTTTCCCTTTCTTTGATGTTCAAGTTGTGGATCAAGGGGTGTGTCGTTCTTTGACGGATCAGAAGTACGAGTGTTCACCATTTAGGCGAACAGTGCCTAAAGCAAGGTCTACTTGAAATTTTTTTAATGCTAGACGTGCGCGTGCTCCCCGGCAACGGCGCCAGAAATTTGGCACGCACGTCGCAACGCGTGCAAATTTGCGAATTTTTATAACCGACTGGCTACTGTAAAAGTGGCGAGCAGGGTCGAACCACAGAGAGCACGGAATCTAGTTCACTAAAAATATTTCGTTGGACAATGTTTAGATGGACAAGGTTTGAGGGAATTCCTATTTTTGAGTTTTCTCTTTTTTTTTTGTTATTTAAACTAAAAGGTGAGAAGACAAAAGATAAAAAGAAAAGTGCAAACGGAAATGATGATGGATTCTAAATCAACAAAATGTGTCGGGGATGCTGGTGTCACAATTAAATTATCACGCAGCCGTGCAAGGTATTCTTTAGGATGATTAATTATTTATTCTGTTTAATTATCGCCAGTTCCGAAAATATAACCATTTTTTAGATGCTCAATTTTAATTTCCCAATTTTATTTAAAGTCCCGTTCTCTGGTGTCATAAATAAATTAGAAAACTCGTTCAAGCCCCGAACTACATGGTGAAATGACACAACCCGTTTCTCACAAAGTTGTGTCACTAATTTGCACCTACCATCAGTCAACGCGGTTTACCTTCTCGGACCGCCGCGTCGACTTATAATTAAAATGGCCAGTTTTAATTTTAGCAATTAATTCAGTGCAAAAATAATTTAAACAGATAAATATTCAATTAAAATAAATTTAATTGACAATTAATCATCAAATAATACTTGCATGGAATGCGCAATAGTTTTAATTAATCAACCAACATCCCGACACTAAGAAAATCACCCCGACATCACAACTGAAAATATAAACACGGCAATAAGATGACAAATCATGTAAAATAAGACCGTGTTACCAACAAATAATCGTGTCGGTCTTCACTCTCACTGCATGCAACTCGTTCTTCAATATCTGACTGCACCTCGGCACGTGAAGACGTCGCGCGCTAGCTATTCTACCACCGGAACAAAAGACGTTGGCGATGGAGTGGATGGTGGTCCGCTGCGGCGACCGTGGTGGGTGCTCGGACAGTCGGCAGCCGGTGCGCTTGGCTTCTTCGTGTACCTGCTGCACCCTGTGGAGGGATATGGAGAGGGCGAGGGGTAGCGGGGGCTGGCCGAGGCCTTGGAGGAGAGGGCAGTGGGGTGCGACGGGGGAAGCCCGGCGGAGCTGGGGAGGCAGGGCGACGGGCTGGCGGGGTGCGGGTTGGGAGTGCGGCCGGGGAGCGGGGTCGGCCGGGCTGTGCAGCAGGAGGCGAGCCGGTGAGCGGGGTCGGCCGGGAGCAGGCTGGGGATGGGTGAAAGGAGGGGAGGCGGCAGGGAGGTGCGCGGCTGGGTAGCGCGCTGGTGGCAAGGGAGGCAGGCGGCGGGTCCAGGGGGAGATGAGGGTGGCGGCTCCAGGGGGAGATGAGGGTGGCGGCTCCGCTGGGTAGAGAGGGGATCCGGGGCCGGGGTCCAGTGGGTTAGGAGGGTGGGAAAGGGAGTGCAGGCTTTTGAGGGGGGAGCGGGAGTGCGGCGAGATATGAGGGCCGGTTGTTGAGGGGAGAGCGGGTCAAGGGGGGTGGCGGCGTGGAGAAGGGAGGGCGCGGGAGATAAAAAAAAACAAATTTCAAATTTCAAAATAAAATAAAAAATAACTAATAAAAATAAATTAGTATAAATAGGATTATATTTATATTTATAATTAATTAATAAACTAAAAGTAATATTAGTATAATATGAAATGTTAATAAAATAAAATTCTAAAAAATGAAAATAAATAACTAATGTTCATATAATACTAACTAAAAAATATAAAAACAAATAAATTATTTAAAATACTACAAAAAGAACCTAAAAGCACAAGAATGGTTAAAACTAAACGAAAATAAATAAATAAAATGTTAGTAACATCCATGTACATCAGTAATTATTACTAATTATTCTTAATTATTACTAATTATTACTAATTATCGGTAATTATTGGTAATTATTACTAATTATTGTTAATTATTACTAATTATTGTTAATTATTACTAATTATTGTTAATTATCGGTAATTATTCCTAATTATCGGTAATTATTTCTAATTATCGGTAATTATTTCTAATTATCGGTAATTATTGGTAATTATTACTAATTATTACTAATTATTACTAATTATTGGTAATTATTACTAATTATTACTAATTATCGGTAATTATTCCTAATTATTACTAATTATTACTAATTATCGGTAATTATTGGTTATTATTCCTAATTATTGGTAATTATTACTGATTATTGTTAATTATTACTAGTTATTGGTAATTATTACTAATTATTGGTAATTATTACTGATTATTGATAATTATTACTAATTATTGGTATTTATTGGTAATTATTCTTAATTATTGGTAATTATTACTAATTATTGGTAATTATTCCTAATTATTGGTAATTATTCCTAATTATTGGTAATTATCGGCAATTATTGATAATTATTGGTAATTATTGATAATTATTGGTAATTATTACTAATTGTTCCTAATTATTACTAATTATTACTAATTATTATTAATTATTACTAATTATTGGTAATTATTACTAACTATTACTAATTATTGGTAATTATTAGTAATTATTACTAATTATTACTAATTATTGATAATTATTGATAATTATTACTAATTATTACTAATTATTGGTAATTATTACTAATTATTGGTTATTATTACTAATTATTGGTAAGTATTACTAATTATTGGTAAGTATTACTAATTATTGGTAAGTATTACTAATTATTGGTAAGTATTACTAATTATTGGTAATTATTACTAATTATTGGTAATTATTACTAATTATTGGTAATTATTACTAATTATTACTAATTATTCCTAATTATTGCTAATTATTCCTAATTATTAGTAATTATATGAATAATTACCAATAATTAGGAATAATTACCAATAATTAGGAATAATAACATTATTATTATATTTTATTATTAATATTAAAATAATATAATTTTCTATATTATATACAATTCTCCTTTCATCTGTGTGTTTTCGGTCTCCACATACAAATAATACTTGTGGAGATAGAAAACACACAGATGAAAGGAGAATTGTATATAATATAAAAAATTATATTATTTTAATATTAATAATAAAATATACTAATAATTTAATAATGTTATTATTCCTAATTATTGGTATTTATTATTAATTATTAATATTTATTCTTAATTATTGAAAATTATTACTAATTATTCCTAATTACCATTAACTATGAACAATACTAATAATTTAAATTTATTAAGTAACAAAACAATGTAAACATAATTAAATAACAACTAATTAAGAATAATTGAAACTAATAAAAAATTTAAAATAAATATTAAATTAAAATGAACATAAATACATTGAAAATTGATCTGAGCTTGATCTCTGATCGTTCTTGAAAACTTCAATATTAACACCGGAGAAAAAAATTAAACTTGAGAAACACTGAACTCTAGAAATATAATTTTGAGAGAAGGAGAAGATGGAGAATGAGAATGAATTGAAAAAAACGGATGGGGGTATTTATAGGTTAGATTATTTGCGACGGGTCCATTTGCGACGGGTATCCCGTCGCAAATAAGATTATTTGCGACGGTACCCGTCGCAAATACCTTAGCCATCATTTATTACGGTCAACGGTTAAATAGTTATTTGCGACGGGTCCCGTCGCAAATAACCACCTGCCGACATACTATTTGCGACGGGGGTATATTCCCGTCACAAATACCTTTTACCGCCGCCGGTTATTTGCGACGGGCAAAAACCGCCCGTCGCAAATAAGTTTCTCGCGATGTGGCGCGCACGCGCGCCAGTTCTTTTGCGACGGGAAAAGCAATCCCGTCGCAAAAGGCTACTTATTTGCGACGGGAAAATACCCCCGTTGTAAATAAGTTTTTAACGAAGATATTTGCGACGAGATTTATCCCCGTCGCAAATACCCATTTTTCACGTAGTGAATAGAGTATCGTAAGTCAGCTACATCTGGCTTGTGTTCTTCGTGGTATTGACAATGCGAAGATGTGCTCAACGATTCTGATCTATGGTATCCAGCTTGTTGATTCAAGATTCCTTCACGTGTTCCTCAGTAATGTTGAGTTGCATGTTTTGGTTCTTTTCTCAGGAAATCTCGTGTGTTCTTTGTTGTTACGCTCTCTGTGTCACGCTTGTGTTTCTGGGCCACACTTTTTCTTTTATTCTTGGAGTACATGTGTTGGAGCCGATAGGAAGCATGTATTTTGCACCTCGTACCTCATACTATTAGATGATATGTAGTTTGTTTGTAAACGGTGCCTCCATGAAATGGTGTCTCCTTGAAACGGTGCCTGAATGGTAACAGTGTTTGGATGGTCACGGTGTCTGGATGGTCACGGTGTCTGGATGGTCACGGTGTCTGGATGGTCACGGTGTCTGGATGGTCACGGTGTCTGGATGGTCACAGTGTCTGCATAGTCACGGTGTATGGGTGGTCACGGTGTCTAGATGGTCACGGTGTCTGGATGGTCATGGTTTCTGGATGGTTACGGTGTCTGGATAGTCACGGTGTCTAGTCACAGTGTCTGGTCACGGTGGCTGGTCATCGTGTCTAGTCATGGTGTCTGGTCACGGTGTCTGGTCACAGTGTCTGAGTCCTTTTCCAGAAAAACATAACCGGTGGCAAACTCACGGTGTCTCAGACTTATCCAAATATCTGTATTCATACTTAAGCAGTGATATTCATAGAATGGATTAGACTTAACCATTCATCAAAGAAATCATTATATAGTAAATCAAATATAGTGTACAGTAATCAGACTTAATGTATAGCAATTAAGATCTTGGATAGCTTTACTTAAAGCATAAGTATACTAATCATCTCTACATGATTTAAGATAGATTACATAGGATTACCAGGATTTATAGAATATATTTGATTTGTGATCATTAAATCATGATTAATATATGAGGATTCCAACAATCTCCCCATTTTTGATGATCACAAATCATGTGAGTGAGAGAATATATATTTCTTGAGTGTGCATATAAAATACATATTCCTCTATTCATTCTTTAAGGGGCATATTTTCTCCCCTAAATATAAAATACATATTTCTCTATTCTTTCTTTAATGGGCATATTTTCTCCCCCTTTTGGGATTATCAAAAAGATTGAATAAGAAATAGTCAAGAAAAGATCACAATGCATTAGATTAAAAGAGTGTCATTATAAACAGTAGACAACAAAACAAATGCAACAACATCCCTATCAAAAGATAGTAGTCACTATTCTTCATCACCGGTTGGTCTTCTCTTTTCCCTTGGAAACAGAATCAGAATAAGAAGCCATAGGAGCAGAGGTTGAAGTATAATAAGAGAGTAAAATGGTTGACAGAGAAGGTAAATGAAGACCTTCAAAGATAGAAGGGGCTAAGGTAGTGGTAGTAGAAGACCGATATAACTGTTGATCAAGGATTACAAGCCTGATTTGACTCAAGACCTGACTGATAGACATAGATTTGGAGGCTAGGGCAGAGGTGAAGGTAGGCAAACTAGATCTCAAAGGTGCAGCTGTAGGGGCAACAATGGCAATACTCTAAACATGAAGATAAGGCCTTAAAATCTTGATAAAATCAGCAATGATCTATCCACCATACTACATGGATTTTTCGAAGTCATTCTTTTTCTCCATAAAATTTTCCAACAAACAAGATAAATTTTTGAGCTTTTGGACTTGAGTTTTGAAAGCTTGAGTAATAGGAGTAATCCTTAGATTTTCCATAAGATATTTAAAGTGATTGGTCATGTCATTCTTAGAGAAGATCTGATTGAAGTAGAAGTCCACTTTCTTGGAAATTTATTGTTGGGAATCATTGGAAATCTTGGAATGGATTCTCATCAAATCAATAACTTTGTCACTATTCTTGATAACTTCATATGGAAATTCTTTATTAAAACCACTAAGCACAACTTGAAGTTCCTTTGATAACTGTTCTAAGTAGATCACTGTCTAAAGAAGGTTGAGAAGATTTCCCAGTAGTACGAGAAGTAGTGACAGCCGAGGTAAGATATTTTAGTTTATTTATCACTTTTTAAAGGCACCCCTTATACTCATTAGTTAACTTGATAAGTCAAATAACAAGTTCATTCATGTCTTGAACAATCTTCTTGTTTCTTTCAGCTACTTTGTTAGCTAAAGAGGATAGATGAGGTTGAATCAGTGAGGCTACTTCCTATGGGGTCTGAGTAACAAAATTCCCAACAGGATAAGAAGAAGGTTTTGGTCTCGAGTTCAGCACTCCCTGCATATATTCAACCATACCTCTTAGAGTATTTACTACATCACTAAGCAGTTTATTCTCAATTCTGAATTCTTGAATCTCATGAATAATTTTGGGTTGAATCTACCATATGACTTTTTCTAATAACAGTAAAGCATCTCTCTCACTCAGATTGTTTATAGGAGTCGGTTGATTATTCATAAGCTTTTCAACCCCACCCAATGGGGTAGCTCCAAATTCTCTTAGATCATACTTATTCACCAAGTGTGAAGGTTCTTATGAAGGCTCAGAGATAGAAGCTGAGACAGGCTCAGGTTCTTTGGAAGAGATATCTTCAGGAGCAGATGTCATCTATAACTGAAACATAGTAGAAAGATCAAGACCTTTGACTGTGACTTCCTGTGAATCATTCACATCAAAATAACCGGGAAATTTATACCATGTATCCAGTGAACTAGGATCAAGGGAATTAGGTACTTCAATAGATTCCATACTAGGGGCTGCTCCCCCTCAATAGGTGCATCCTTCTCAAGACTGAGAGATTTAGATCCTTGATCTATTTCCAAAATTTCATCCCTTATTTCCTCATTCATTTCCTATCTAGCCAACTGAAATTCTATCTACATTCTCTCTTTAGCAGAAATAATAACTTTAGGAGAAGTTTGTTCCTCTAAATGTTCCTCACCAGCAACTGCTTGCACAAGAGATAGATATTCTTCTATATGCTCTTCTATAACATCCTTTTCTATTTCAATAGAAAAAAAATCTTCTTTTGAGGAAGTTTGTTCTTCCAAATTAACAACCTTTTTAGGAACATACACTTATTTATCATCTAAGTCTTGAAGAAAAGGTTCACTGTCCTCCTCATTTAGGATAGTTTCTATTACATGTGCAACAACCTCTTCTTCTTCTTCTTCATCTTCTTCTTCTTCAGGATACTCAACAAATTCATCTGGTTCTAAACCAGGATAAAAAAACATCTTTAAGTCGTGAAGGGTGTTCCACTGTATTGAACTTCTCATAGATCTTATCATTGTCTTACACCCATGCTTTTATCCAAGGATTGCAATTTATTTTCATCCTCTTTATTGTAATCTTTGAGAGACAACACTCATACTCCTTGATAACTTCTACATTTGGTCCAACCAATCCTTTGGCATGAATCGTGGCTGAGATAAGCCTAGAATAAAATAGGGAGGTTGACTTAGAGGATGTTTTGATCAACTCACACATATGGTGTATAATATATTTGAAAAGGTCAATCTTATGTCCATTTTTTATTAGATGTATCAAAAAATATCTCCTGACCCTTGACTATAGCGAAATCACCTTTTCTAGGGCTAATCATATTCTTAATAAATTTAAACAGGAGTCTGGTTTCTCCATCCAACTCTGCAGATATGTCTCTCCTCTTGGTTCCATTTCCAATTAAACTTCTCAAAGCTTCTTCCAAGACAAAAATCTCACTTGGAGGTGTAGGACCTCTCTGATAGTCCTCACAAATACCCTTATGAGGTATTCTAAGGCATCCAACCCATAACCTCGAGGAAAATTTGCATTTATGGCCATTTATCCAGCTTCTCACAAAATATCCATCTTCCTTATCAACAGAAAACTGAACATACTGCTAAAATTGTGCAACTAACTTCAGGTAAATAGGCATATCCTCCTTCGAAAACCAATCTAACCATCCATGCTCTTTAAATAATTTCAAAACCTGATATTTACTCGATAGAAGCCACTTAGGGAAAATCTCCTTTTCAGGTACTGCTACTTTGTTCACTAGGTTCAAATTTAGAGGGCCCTCTGGTGTTATCTTCGATTTGATTTTCCTCTTCTTCTTTAAACTAAGTTTCTCAAGAGTTGACGATGAAGGGCATTTCATCCTGGGCATTCACTGAAAGTTAGAGAGAGATAAGGGTTAAAGAAGGGTTACGGTTCAAGAGAAGAGAAGAGATATCAAGTGAAGAACAAGTGAAACTTCTTTTATTTTATCATTTAGGAATACCAATCATCGCAAAAACAAAAGCGGGGGAAAGTAAAAGGGTAAAATAAGTAATTACCACGATACGGGTTATAATTTATAAATGAAATAATAAATATTTTTTACGGAGAGACCGTAACAAGCATTCATGGTGAGATAATAATAGTCATTCACAGTGAGACAGTAACCGACTCTCATGGTGAGACAGTAACAGGCGTTCACAGTGAGACAACAACAAGTGTGATTTCTAAACTGTGTGATTGGATTGGTTGAGACAGTAAGCGTCAGACAGTAAGTAAGAAATAGTAACTCTGAGACCGTAAACATGAAACAATAAGTTTTAAGATAGAAAAATTATAGCACTGTTAGAGTTAAACAGTAATCTCAAGATAGTGATTTGTGAAACCATACAGTGTGAAATAGTAAGATGTGAAATAGTAAGATATGAAATAGTAAGATATGAAACAGTAAGATAAATACTTAAGATTTAACATACCTAATTCATGTATGATATAATCTATTCTTTCAGAATGTAGTGGTTTGGTGAATATATCAGTGAGATGATATTCAGTACCAATGAATTCCAAAGTGATATCACCTTTTTTATAATGATCTCTCAAAGGGTGATGTTTTACACTAATATGTTTTGTCATAGAGTGTGAAATAGGATTTTTAGAGATGTTCATAGCACTTTTATTGTCAAAATTTATAGGTACATGCCTGTATTAATATCCATAATCTAGTAATGTGTGTTTCATCCACAAAATTTTTGCACAAAAACTACCGGCAACTATGTATTCAACTTCTGCGGTATATAATGAAAAATAATTTTGTTTCTTACTACACCATGATACTAGTAACTTGCCTAAAAAGTGACATCTTCTAGATATGCTTTTTCTATCTAACTTAAAACCACCGAATTCAACATCAGAATAACTAACAAATTCAAATGATTGTCCTCTGGGATAGAACAGTCCTAGATTGGGTGTATGCTTGAGGTATTTGAAAATTCTCTTAACATCATTTAAATGAGATTCCTTAGGATTTTATTGAAAATTAGCACACATACACACACTAAACATAATGTCAGTTCAGCTAGTAGTTTAATAGAGTAAACTTCCAATCATTTCTCTATAAGTGGTTTGATCAACAAATTTTTCATCTTCATCAAGATCCAACTTACAAGTGGTACTCATTGGAGTGTCACTATTTTTAGTGTTATCCAATCCAAAACATTTTAGAAGGTCTCTAGTATACTTACTTTTATTTAAAATAATACCATCATTATTTTGAAAGATTTGAAATCCAAGAAAGAATTTTAGTTCACCCATTAAACTCATTTCAAATTCATTTTGCATCATTTCAGAAAAATCAATATATAAAGAATTTTTTGAAGATCAAAATATAATATCATCTACATAGATTTGAACCACTAAAACATCATTAGAAATTAATTTTATAAAAATGGTAGGATCACTTATTCCTTTTCTAAAACCTTTGGAAATAAGAAAAGTACTTAATCTATCATACCAAGATCTTGGATCTTGTTTTAAACCATACAAATCTTTTGATAACTTAAAAACATGATTTGGAAAATTAGGGTTTGTAAAACCAAGGGGTTTCTCAACAAAGACATCCTCGGCTATACACCCATTTAGAAATGCACTTTTTACATCCATTTGATATAGTTTAAAATTCAGATGTGCAGCATAAGCAAGCATAATTCTGATGTCATCAAGTCTAGCTACGGGTGCAAAGGTCTCTTCATAGTCAATTCCTTCTTCTTGATTGTATCCTTGTGCAACCAATCTAGCCTATGGTGAATGTGTCTTTGGGTCTTTCAAAAAGTTTCCAAACTTTATTCCTTTCAAACTTATTAAGTTCTTTTTACCTATCCATCACCCAAAATTCATCATTGATAGTATCATTAATGTTTTTAGGCTCAAGTTGTGACAAGAAGACTTGACGTTCAACCTAATTCCTAAGAGAATCTCTAGTTCGAGTTCCCTTATCTAAGTCTCCTACAACAGCATCTAAAGGATGGTTCTTAAGAGTTCTAACATCTCTAGAAAAAGGACTAGTGATTTCAGGTTCATCAACAGGTTCAGGCTCATTGTGACTTGAGTCTAAGGAATTTCCAGAACTAGAAGTTTTCACATATTCTTTCACAGGATGTTTAAGTGATTTTGAATTGATTTCAAGATTTGATACATCATCCTCTAGGTTATCTAGAGTGGTCTTAGGATCATGTGGATTTGTTTCATCAAATTTGACATAGATAGATTCTTCCACACATTTAGTTCTTTTATTAAACACTCTATAGGCTTTACTATAAATTGAATATCCTAAAAATATTCCTTCATCACTCTTGGATGCAAATTTTTCAATATTTTCCTTAGTGTCAAGGATATATACTTTGCAACCAAAAACTTTGAAGTAACTAACTTTGGGTTTTCTATTGTTTGATAACTCATAAGGAGTCATTTTAAGAATAGGTCTAATCAACACTCTATTGATTATATAGCTTGTTGTATTTACAACTTCAGCCCAAAAATAAATAGGTAGGTCATATTCACTAAGCATGGTTCTAGAAATCTCTTACACGGTTCTGTTTCTTCTTTATACAACTCCAATCTGTTGAGGTGTCCTGGGGGTAGAGAAATTATGACTATATCCATTTTGTGATCAAAAGGATTCAAAATATTGATTTTCAAACTCATGGCCATGATCACTTCTTAAGGATTTAATTTTATGTCCACTAAGATTTTCTATAGTTTTGGAATATTTGGTAAAATGAGAGCAGGCTTTACTTTTGTGAGCCAAAAATAAATTCCAAGTATATCTAGAAAATTCATCTACAAGAACATAAACATAGTGCTTCCCATTTAAGCTAGAAACTCCAGATCATCTCAACAAATCCTTGTGAACCAATTTGAGAGGTTGAGAAGTTGACACTTCTTTCTTTGGTTTGGAGGAAATTTTGTGTTGCTTTCCCTTTTGACAAGTATTACACACTTTACCATTTGGAAACTCAAGCTTGGGTAGGTCTTTGACTAAGATTTTTCTAGTTAACTTTCTAAGGGAGTGAGTGTTATAGTGTCCTAGTATCATATGCCAAAGCCAGGACTCTTTGTGAAACACACTTAAATATGAAGCATTTTGAGAAGCTAAAGAATATAAGTTAATAGAATAAACATTTTCATTTATTAATGCAGAAAACACTAATTCATATTTAGAATTAAAAAAATTTCAAGCATCATTTTCGAATTTAACATGAAATCCATCATCCCATAACTGTGAGATACTAAGAAGATTATATTTCAATCCATCAACAAATAGTACTTTAAAAATCAAAACTGAGTTAGAGTTACCGATTTAGCCAAGGCTAATAATCTTTCCTTTATCTTTGTCACCAAAGGTGACATGTCCTCCATCAATTTTTATTAAATTCTTAAAGCATGAGTAGTCTCCTATCATGTGTCTTGAACACCCACTATACAAGTACCATATGCTATTTCAGGAACTCTTTAAGTGGATTTCCTACAAAATAGTCAAATAAAAATAGATTTTGGAACCCACACTTGTTTGGGTCCAGTAATATTAGTGATAAGTGATTTAGGAACCCATATCTACCTCATATGTTTCCTAAAAGCATTATGTAAATTATTTAAAAAATAAACTCTATTTGGTCCAGAAAATATTTAAACAATAGAGAGTGTATCATAACTTGAACTAGTTGAATATTTTCCAGAACTGGGAGGAAAGCTGTATGTCCTAGATTTGAAAAAAAAATATTTCTTCCAAATTTTCTTTTACTAAGTTGATAGCCAATGCCAGTAGTATATTTAGAAGCAATTTGTTTACCAAGAATTTGAGTAAGGGTATTTTTACCATTGGTAAAATTTTCTATTGATTTCTTCAATTTCTCATTAGATAGTTTTAGTTCATTATTATCTTTGAGTAGTTGATCATTTTTCTCCCTTTCTATAGTGATTTCAATTTTAATAGTTGAGGTAAGAGCATGTTGTTTCTTTAAAGATTTGTATTTATCTTTTAGTTGATTGCATGTCTCTTCAAGCATATTACAGTATTCAAACATTTTTTCATTAGACATATTTTCAGAGTCACTCCCATATCCAAAATAGTATGAATTGTGTATAGGAGATTCCAGTGTTACCTTGGATGTGTTTTTCATAAAATGCATATTGGATTTGTTAGCCTATTTATCATGTGATGATTCTGAGTCACTTGAACTGTCCTCAGAATCACTCCATGTTGATTTCATTGCCTTTTTATACTTTCTATCTGTGTCCTCATATTTCTTTTTGTACTTGAGCTTTGGATAGATATCCTTGATATGTCATTTTCGCTTACATTCATAGCAGACAATCTCATCGAACTTGTCACTTCTTTTCCAATCTTTCTTCCAACTTCCTTTGTGATTATATTTTCCCTTGAAGTTAGGCTTTCTGAAAAAATTATTCTTGTAAAATATCTTGAACATTCTGTCTAATTGAGTCATCTCCTCATCACTATCAATTGATGATTGTTCACTTCTGGAACTTTCTACAGAAACTTTCAATTTCTCTTTGACTTTGTGTTTGAAGGTGGTGGTATTGAACACAACAAATTTTCTTTTTGGTTCATCCTCCTCTTCCTTGTTGAGTTTCAACTCCTCTTCACACATCATCAGTTTTACAATGAGTTCTTTTACAGGTATCTTATTGATATCACATGATTCTCTAATAGAGATAGAGGTTCCTCTCCATCTGTCAGGTAGGCATATGAGAATTCTCATGATATGTTCTGTAGCAGTGACTTTTCTTCCAAGAGAAATCATTTTGTTGAAAATTTAGTTGAACCTAAGATACATGTCAAAAATAGGCTCATTAGGTTTCATTTTAAAGTTATCATATTTAATAGTATAGGTATTAAGTCTCATTTATTTCACACTAGATGTTCCTTAATGTGAAAAAGATAAGGTATCTCAAATTTCATGGGTAGTTTTACAAGCAGATATTATATTAAATTCCTCATCTCCTGAAGTGTAGTATAAATCATTCATATATTTGCAGTTGTTATTGTAGGAAGTTTTGTTTGGTTCATCCCAAGTGATTCTATCATTAGCAAGAATATTATATTCATCTATAATTGAAGACCAGATTTCAAAGCTCGTACTTCCTAAATGCATTTTAATTTTAATTTTCCATTGATCATAAGTGGTTCCATTAAATAATAGTGGTCTTTTTGTGAAGCATCTTCCAATCTATTTTCCATGATAAATAAATAACTTAAAAGAGCTATAAATTTAGAATTGACATAAATTTACAGATCTTTAAAGTACAACTATAATCACAGTTGAATAAGATTAAAAACAGAGTCTTAATAAGATTAACAAACAAACCTATAATACCAAATTTTGGTTAGAGTAGAGTACTCAAGAGGGGGTGGATTGAGTATCTATTCAAAATTTCTAATTAAAAATGTATTCTTAAATGGTTCCCCAATAGTTAAATATATCCCAGTTAATCAAGGTTATAATGTTATGAAAGTTTGATTGAATAAATAACTTCCTATAATATTGATTAATTCTCAGTAATCTAAATATTGGCTATTAACCTTACTTTTGAAGCTATTATAATAAGGAAATACAATTATAAATTCTTTCCAAGATTAACTATCAAAGTAAATTTACTGAATTCTGAATTAAACAGTAAAACAGAGACAACTAAAATAGACAGCACAACGGATATAAAACAAGTGGTTCAGTCTCAAGTTGAGATCTAATCCACTCCACTTGGTGATCACCTACCACCAAGCAGTTTATATAAATAAACTTGATACACAGCCTTTATCGAGCTTTACAATAGTACACAAGACTATCCAGGTCACATGACCTCTTCCACAGTTCTTCATGGGTATGATCAAGAGGTTACATACACCCTCTTTCACACTTATCCAGGGGTATAAACAAGTGTAAAAAAGGTATTTGAGAAATGATATCTTATATCCTTCAGTTTGATGTAGGAGACAGTGTGTGTTTTTATACAAACACACACACTGCTCGAAAGCTGAAAAGCAGTACACAACAGAGCATAAGTATAGAGATAAGGTTAGAAGTGCTCTAAGTGTTAGTCTATGTAGTTCTAGACTTCTGAGATGAAATAGATACGGAAATTGAGTCCTCTCGTGGAAAATAGAGTATCGTAAGTCAGCTAGATCCGGCTCGTGTTCTTCTTGGTATTGACAATGTGAAGATGCGCGCAACGATTCTAATCTATGGTGTCCAGCTTTTTGATTCAAGAATCCTTCGTGTGTTCTTCATGAATGTTTAGTTGCATGTGTTGGTTCTTTTCTCAGGAAAGCTTGTGTGTTCTTCGTTGTTACGCTCTCTATGACACGCTTGTGTTTTTGGGCCGCACTTTTTCTTTTATTCTTGGAGTGCATGTGCTGGAGCCGATAGGTTGCATGTATTCTGCACCTCATACCTCGTACTTTTAGATGATATGTAGTTTGTATGTAAACGATGTCTCCATGAAACGGTGTCTCCTTGAAATGGTGTCTAAAAAGTCATGGTGTCTGGATGGTCACGGTGTCTTGATGGTCACAGTGTCTGGATGGTCACGGTGACTGGATGGTCACGGTGTCTGGATGGTCACGGTGTCTGGATGGTCACGATGTCTAGATGGTCATGGTGTCTGGTCACAGTGTCTGGTCATGGTGTCTGGTCACGGTGTCTGTTCAATGTGTCTAGTCACGGTGTCTGTTCACGGTGTCTGGTTACGATGTCTGGTCACAGTGTATGGGTACTTTTCCAGAAAAACATAACCAGTGGCAGACTCACAGTGTCTTAGACTTAGCTAAATATTTGTATTCAGAATTAAGCAGTGATATTTATAGAATGGATTAGACTTGATCATTCATCAAAGAAATCATTATAAAGTAAATCAACTATAGTGTACAGTAATCAGACTTAATGTATAGAAATTAAGATCTTGGATAGCTTTACTTAAAGCATAAGTATACTAATCATCTCTACATGATTTAAGATAGATTATATAGGATTACCAGGCTTTATAGAATATATATGAGTTGTGATAATTAAAACATGATTAATACATGAGGAGTCTAACAATATCCCCCTTTTTGATGATCAAAAATCATGTGAGTGAGAGAATACATATGTCTCGAGTGTGCATATAAAATACATATTCCTCTATTCATTCTTTAATGGGAATATTTTCTCCCCTATATATAAAATTCATATTTCTCTATTCTTTCTTTAATGGGCATATTTTCTCCCCCTTTTGGGATTATCAAATAGAGTGAATAAGAAATAGTCAAGAAAAGATCACAATGCATTAGATAAAAAGAGTGTCATTACAAATAGTAGACATCAAAACAAATGCAAAAACATCCCTATCAAAAGATATTATTTACTGTTCTACATCACTGGCTGGTCTTCTCTTTTCCCTTAGCAGCAGCATCCAAAGAAGAAGCCATAGGAGAAGAGGTTGAAGTAGAAGAAGGGAGTGAACTGGTTGACAGAGAATGTAAAGGAAGACCTTCAAAGATAGAAGGGGATAAGGTAGGGGTAGTAGAAGACTGAGGCTACTGTCGATCAAGGATTATAGGCCTGATCTGACTTAGGGCCTGACTGACATACATAGATGTGGAGGCTAGGGCATAGGTGAAGGTAGGAAAACTAGATCTCAGAGGTGTAGCTACAGGAACAATAATGGTAGTACTCTGAACATAAAGATAAGGCCTTAAAATCTTGATAAAATCAGCAATGATCTCTCCACCATACTTCATGGCTTATTCAAAGTCATCCTTGTTCTCCATAAACTTTTCCAACAAATGAGTGAAATATGTGAGCTTTTGGACTTGAGTATTGAAATCTTGAGTAATAGGATGAATCCTCAGATTCTCCATAAGATATTTGAAGTGATTGGTTATGTCATTCTTAGAGAAGATCTGATTGAAGTAGAAGTACACTTTCTTGGAAATTTCTTGTTGATAATCATTGGAAATCTTGGAATGGATTCTCACCAAATCAAGAACTCTGACACTGTTCTTGATAACTTCATATAGAAATTTTTTATTAAGACCACTATGCATAGCTTGAAGTTCCTCTTTGACAACTGTTCTAAGCAGATCACTGTCTAAAGAAGGTTGAGAAGATTTTCCAGTAGTACGAGAAGCAGTGACAGCAGAGGTAAGAGATTTCAGTTGATTTAGCACTTTCTAAAGGCACCCCTTATACCCATATGTTAACTTGTTAAGTCCAATAACAAGTTCACCCATCTCTTGAACAATCTACCTATTTCTTTCAGCTACTTTGTCAGCTAAAGAGGTTGGATGAGGTTGAATCAGTGAGGCTACTTCCTGTGGGGTCTCAGTAACAAAATTCTCAACAGGATGAGAAGCAGGTTCTGATCTTGAGTTTAGCACTCCCTGTATATCTTAAACCATACCTCATAGAGTCTTTGCTTCATATGCCCCAATTGACTCATCTTCCTTCTGCTTGAGACTAAGAAACTCTTTTCCATATTGAGATGAAGGGTTCGAGGAAAATATTTACTAAAAAACATCCTATTGAATTCCTCTCAATCCATGGAATCAATTTCCTCATGGGGCTTCGTATTATTGATCAGTGTCCACCACTGATCAGCTTTCCCATAAAAATGATAGACCTCCAGTACAATTTTCTCTTCATCTGAGCACTAAAAGATGCACAACTAGAAATTTATGTTGTATACACAGTTTTGAATTGTGGCTATAATCCCAAAAACCATGGCTATGGGGCTTTATCCATGGTTTAAATTATGTCTATAACCCTTCCCATTTCATAAAAAAACACACCCTCCCAAAACAGACCCCCCCCCCCTCACACACACCCCCTCCCACCTACAGACCCCCCTTCCCCCTACAGACCCCCCTCCACCCCTGGACAGACCCCCCTTACACCTTGGACAGACCCCCCCCTGGACAGACCCCCTGGCCCATCCCCCCCCCCTACAGACCTCCCTACACCTAAGAAATACCCCCCTGCACCTCTGGACAGACCCCCTTGCACCCCCAGACAGACCCCCCTTGCACCCCCGAACAGACCCCCCTTGCACCCCGGACAGACCCCCTTGCACCCCTACAAACCCCCCCCCCCCCTTGCACCCCGAGATAGACCCCTCTTTCACCCCTACAGACCCCCTTGCACCCCTGGACGGACCCCCTTGCACCCCTACAGACCCCCATTGCACCCCTGGACAGACCCCCCTTGCACCCCAGACAGACCCCCCTTGCACCCCCTTGCACCCTAGACAGACCCCCCTTGCACCCCTACAGACCCCCCTTACACCCTGGACAGACCCCCCTACCCCTCCCCCCCTACACACCCCCTCCCCCTGCAGACCCCCCTTCCCCCTGCAGACCCCCTGCTGACCCCCTCCCCCTTTCAGACCCCCATGATTTAGTGAAAGCAATCTGTTGTAAATAGGAGGGCATATTTGGATAAACTTAATCATGAAGAAATGGGGGAGTTAAAGATGGATTTTAATGGTTATTAAACCTTATCTAAGATTAAAGAAACCTATAGAGATTAACTACACCCCCTTCCCCACTACCCCGCCCCCTTGCACCCCCTGCCCCACTCTTCACCCCCCTTGCACCCCCTGCCCCACCCCCACCCCCCTTGCACCCCACCTGCACCCTCCCCTTTCCCTGCAGAACCCCTAAAGAGTTTACCTAAATGTAGAAATCTATAGAGATTAACTACACCCCCCCTTCCCCATTACCCCACCCCCTTGCACCCACTGCCCCACCCCTACCCCACCCCTCCCCCCTTGCACCCCACCTACACCCCCACCCCCCCACTGCCCTGCAGAACCCACTACAGACCCGCACCCTCCCCCCTGTCAGTTTTTCCTCCCCCCACTACCCCCTTGAAACCCTTGTCCCACTGTCCCACCCCCTTGCACCCCTACCCTACAGACCACCACCATCTCTCTCCTTGCATCCCACCTGCACCCTCCCCCTCCCCCTGCCCTGCAGACCACCCCTACCCCTAATCCCTACAGACCTCCCCACTCCCCCCCCTCCACCCACCCCCTCCCCCTTCCCTACAGAAATCCCCCCTGCCCTACAGACCTCTCCCTCCCCCTACCTCCTGCCACTACCCCCTCCACCCACCCCCATCCCCCCTCCCTCTGCCCCCTTTCCCTACAGACCTCCCCCCTCCCCCTGCTCTACAAACCCCCCATTCATACCACCCCCTTTCCAGTTTTCCCTCCCCCCTTCCACCCCCTACCAATTCCCCCCCCCCCCACCTCTCACCCCCCTACACCCTCCCACCTCCCCATGCCCCTACAGACCCCCCTGCACCCTCCCTCTTGCACCCCACCTGCATGGATTTACTGAATGAAATCCAAGAGAAAGAAAAATATTTGAAAAAGATATAAGTATGGAACCATACATATAAATAAGTAGTTTTTGTCATGAATAATGAATTGGAGGTCAAAGAAAATAAGATTAAATAGTTTGACCATCTGTTATAGGAAAAGAACAAAATTATTGATGATGAAGTTGATAAAATCAAGAAGCCCCGTGAAGATAAGATAAAAACAATTGATGATGAGAGAAACATATTCAATGTGAAATTATTATAGCTTGAAGTTAAACATAAAAATATAGAAGTAAGTCAACCTTGGACTTTATTGGACATTGGAATAATTGTTGTTCCACACATTATTCATAGGGAGACTCTTAGGAAAAAATATCTACAACTGGTTCCAAAAACTAGCCCCTAATATGGAGTACCCCCACTTTGAGTTTATGGGGTAGTGTTAAACTCCTAGAAAGAATATAGAGAAAGTAAATCTTGTAATAAATATGTTGCTAAGTTAGTATATAACTCTACATATAATTATGATGTATCATTCCATGTCACTAGCATATCTCTTATGGAGTACTTAACCATGTGTCAGCTCTGATTAAGTTGTCCAAACCTAGTAGTCTCCTTTGTAGAGAAAATAATATCAAACACTTTAAAATTCATCATAAACTTTATCTTACGTATAATATGATCATACCATCATTATATACATATAAATTTACTTTGAATATAATATTTAATTTTCGGATGTTGACACATAGGTGAGAAGAAATGAAAAACATAGTAAGTCACATAGTATATTGAATGTACTTTTCATAACATGGTTTGTGAGTCCCAGTAAAAGTCAGGGCATGTAATGTTTTCATATATTCATGTTGTGTTAACTATATAGTCTATCCCAATAGGTTACATGACATATGGGACTGATGAGTTGCTTAGGCGTCTACCGCCAGTATACATCGAGCCAATCTAACCTAACATAAATGTCATGTTTCTCCTTTACACACGGTGTGTGAATAATTAGGGTTAATAGGTGTGTACTCTTCTGATACCTATGTCATGTTATCGATATCATACATGGAATATACCCTATAACACAAAACATGTGTGTTCGGGTGTGAAATCAGGGTTTGTACACCTCTACATGTCGAGTTATGTGGTTCGAAAAACACAGTATGTGTCCCCTAGGTACACACCATTTAATATAACAAATAAATTACTTCAAGAATGATTATTATAAATTGATTCAAAATAAATAAACAATACAATAAATAAGAACAAAATATTTGGTTTTATTTGATCCCTTTAGGGCCTATGTGTCCCCTAGGTGCACACCAGTAGTTACGTTTAATTTTCGGGTTAATTGAATGACCATGCTTTCCAAGGCACTTGAATATGAGAGATTTGATAAATTAAATCATGTTAGATTACCTAAAATTTACTATGCTAGAATGCTTGAATGTGATGTTGAGCTGAAGCTTCCTAGTCATTACCTTGTTTCTCCTCCAGAGATGGAGAGAACATCCGGTGAATATTTGGTGCATAATGGAGTCCGGACTTTTGCATGCAGTGAAACTGTCGAATTTGGGCATGTCATGTTTTTTTTGAATGGCAATCACTCTGGATATTTTAATGATAAAATGGAGGAATATGTTGAAATTACAAGTGATAGTGTAATTTCATTCAATGTTAAGCCCAAAATTAAGGCCAAGAAACTGGTGAAAGGGAAAGGGGTGCTATTATGAGTGGCAAGTTTGACCAGGTACGTGTCAATCTTCCCAATGGTGACATGATCGGTTATACTGGAGACATCGATGTAACAATTATTAGTTGCAAAGCTACAGATGAGGCTGTCAAGGTGATTTTGGATGCATTAGAGAATGTTGGTGGAATCTATCTGGTGACATCAGACCATAGAAATTCTGAGGACAAGGTAAAGAGAAACGAGTCTGGGAAGCCCCTACTTAACAATCTTCAACCAGTGCTTGCTGCAATTGGAGGCCTAGGGCTAAAAAAGGCACCAGATTCTAGAAGGACCTGCCCAATGGTGGCCTTGCCAATGTGGCTACAACCATGATTAACCTCCATGGATTCAAAGTTCCCAATGACTATGAGGCATCCCTCGTCAAGATCGTTGATTGAGTAAAGCTTCCCGAAGCGGTTCTTTCGGTTTTCATTTCAGTACTATCAACTGGTAAATGTTGTTTGGAGCATGTTGAACTTTTTTAGGGTGGTTTTTTGTAATAATTCTTGTTGTGGGCATTTTGAGATTTCAATACCATGAATTTTAAAAGGAGGAGATTTATTAGAATAATTTTTGTATGCATACATTTGTTTTATATAATTTCATGGAAAGAATACCTCCCAAAAGGATCCCATTTTATTATACTCAAAAAAATGTTACAAGTATCAAACCAGTAGTATGAATAATCAAAAAACAGAAATGATAAAAATATTTTATTTTCAATAACTAAAGAAGAAGAAGCAGAGTGCTTACAATCCAAAGAGGGTGCCTCTCAAATAGTTCTGATCCCTTAATAATGTATAAACACCTTTGGATATGATGTTTCATAGTTTTTTGGGACCTTTTGGATCAAACAGACAACCAAAATTATTCTTTATGAAGGTATATCATCAACACTCCATAATGAATAGTGTAATAGGAGTCGAAAAGGAGAAAGAAAGGCTGGTAATGATCTCACAGGAAGTAGATATCAGTATGGTGAGATATGGTTTCACCAAAAAAGAGTTAAAACCCATCAATTAGGAGTGATCCATATAAAATGAATCTCTCGGGGAGGACACAGTTGTAGGGTGTCATTAATTTCTCTAAAAACACATTCTATCCCAACTTCCTAACCAACCCGAGCATGCTATGGATCCCTGATAAAAAAAATGAAACATCACAACAATAGTTGGAGAGATCATTTATGTAAATTTAATTGAAATAGATATTTAATGGTATAAATTTGAAACCCTAATGCATAAGGGTAAATGTGTAAGGGTAAACATGTAAGGGTACCACCAACATAAGGGTAACAAAACCCACTGTGTAAGGGTCAAATGTTTTTTCTATAAAGGTAACACTACCAGTACACTTCCCATATAAGGGAACAATATTACTCTTGTAAGGGTAACCCACCAAATACATGGGATATCTACGTGTAAACTGGAAACCATGTAAGGGTAAGGTGGGCCTCATTTAATAGTAACACATTAAGATTCAAAATCAAAAAATGATCAAAATAATAATAGGATAATTAAATTAAATTTTTCATGCATTCATAATAGTGTATAAATGGAAGAAATATTAATCAAGGAATATTTAACATGAAGACACCTTAAATTCACAAATATGCACAATATTCATTTGAAACTAGAAATGTTATTACACATATTTTCATTGAATGGTAACCAAAGTCATTTAATCTAAACAAAACATAAATTTTGATAAAACCATAGCTTTAGTCAAACTATCAGTAGGGTTATTAGCAGTTTATATCTTTGTGACATATATGGTTCTATATTTAATGGTATATCTAATATAATGTAGCCTAATTTCTATATGTTTGAATTTACCATGACAAACTAAATTTTTTGTAAAAATGGAAATCTTATAGACTATAACAATAAACTGATATTACAAAAATTGAATAAATTCAGTTTAGAAACCATGACTTTTAACCATAAACCCTCATTGATAGCCTAGGTCTAGGGAATATACTCATCTTTTATAGTTAAAATAGAAACAACTAATTACATGTTCAATTACCATGATATGGTTTCTCCACAAGTGGTGAATACATATCTAGTAATTGACTTCTTAGTATCCATATTACCTATCTAATCAGTATCAAAATATCCAACAATTAGTTCACCTGTATTTACATTTCTATAAAAAAATATAGGATAACAGTATATAAAACAAATCTAAGTAACTATTTTAACACCTACTAATGAAGTTTCCCTGGATTGTTTTTGAATCTATTGAGAATAAAAATAGAAAAAACTATGTTTGTACTTGTGAAAATCATAGAATAATGTTGGTCGGAGTAGAGTACTCAAGAGGGGGGTGAATTGAGTATCTATTCAAAATTTCTGATTAAAAAGGTATTCTTAAAAGGTTCCCCAATAGTTAAATACAACCCAATTAATCAAGTTTATACTGTTTTGAAAGTTTGATTGTTTAAATAACTTCTTAGATGACTGATTAATTCTCAATAATTTTAATATTGGCTACTAACATTACTTTTGAAGCTATTATAATAAGGAAATACAATTATAACTTCTTTCCAAGATTAACTATCAAAGTAAATTTAGTAAATTCTGAATTAAACAGTAAAATGGAGACAACTAAAATAGACATCATAGCGGATATAAAACAAGTGGTTCAGTCTCAAGCTGATACCTAATCCACTCCACTTGGTGATCACCTTCCACCAAGCAGTTTATATAAATAAACTTGATACACAGCTTGTATCGGGCTTTACAATAGTACACAAGACTGTCTAGGTCACATGACCTCTTCCACAGTTCTTTGTGGGTATGAACAACTAATTACATACAACCTCTTTCACACTTATCTGTGGGTATACACAAGTGTAAAAATGTGTTTGAGAAAGGATATCTTGTATCCTTCATTTTTATGTCAGAGACAATGTGTGTTTATACACACACACACACACACACACACTACTCGAAAGCTGAAAAGTAGTACACAATAGAGCATAAGTATAGAGATAAGGTTAGAAGTGATCTGAGTGTTAGTCCATGCATCTATGGACTTCTAAGATGAAACAGATGCAGAAATCGAGTCCTCTCATAGAAAACAGAGTATCGTAAGTCAGCTAGATCTGGCTCGTGTTCTTTGTGGTATTGACAATGCGAAGATGTGCTCAAAAATTCTGATCTATGGTATCCAACTTTTTTATCTGAGATTCCTTCATGTGTTCTTCAGGAATGTTGAGTTGCATGTGTTGGTTCTTTTCTCAGGAAAGCTCGTGTGTTCTTTTTTATTACGCTCTTTGTGTCACGCTTGTGTTTCTAGGCCAAACTTTTTCTTTTATTCTTAGAGTACATGTGTTGGAGCTGATAGGTTGCATGTATTCTGCACCTTGTACCTCATACTGTCATATGGTATGTAGTTTGTCTATAAATGGTGTCTCCATGAAACAGTGTCTCCTTGAAACGATGTTTAAATGGTCACGGTGTCTGGATGGTCAGGGTTTCTGGATGGTCACGGTGTCTGGATGGTCATGGTGTCTAGATGGTCACGGTGTCTAGATGGTCATAGTGTCTGGATGGTCATGGTTTCTAGATTCTCACGGTGTCTGGATGGTCACGGTGTATGGATAGTCATGGTGTCTGGATGGTCACGATGTCTGGATGGTCACGGTGTCTAGATGGTCACGGTGTCTGGATGGTCACAGTGTCTCGATGGTCACTGTGTCTGGATGGTCACGGTGTCTGGTCACGGTGTATGGTCACGGTGTCTAGGTCCTTTTACAGAAAAACATAACCGGTGGTAGACTCACGGTGTCTCAGACTTAGCCAAATATTTGTATTCAGACTTAAGCAATGATATTCATAGAATGGATTAGACTTAATCAATCATAAAAGAAATCATTATAAAGTAAATCAAATATAGTGTACAGTAATCAGAATTAATGTATAGCAATTAAGATCTTGGATAGCTTTACTTAAATCATAAGGATACTAATCATCTCTACATGATTTAAGATAGATTAAAGAGGATTACTAGGCTTTATAGAATATATATGAGTTTTGATCATTAAATCATGATTAATATGTGAGGAGTCCAACAATCTCCCCAGGTTTGATGATCACAAATCATGTGAGTGAGAGAATATATATGTCTCGAGTGTGCATATAAAATACATATTCCTCTATTCGTTCTTTAAGGGGAATATTTTCTCCCCTACATATAAAATACATATTTATCTATTCTTTCTTTAATGGGAATATTTTCTCCCCCTTTTGGGATTATAAAAAAGAGTGAATAAGAAATAGTCAAGAAAAGATCACAATACATTAGATAAAAAGAGTGTCATTACAAACATTAGACAGCAAAACAAATGCAACAACATCCCTATCAAAAGATAGTAGTCACTATTCTTCATCACTAATTGGTCTTCTCTTTTCCCTTGGCAACAACATCAGAAGAAGAATCCATAGGAGCAGAGTTTGAAGTAGAATAAGGGAGTGAACTGGTTGACAGAGAAGTTAAATGAAGACCTTCAAAGACATAAGGGGACAAGGTAGGGGTAGTAGAAGACCGATATAACTGTTGATTAAGGATTACAGGCCTGATCTGACTCAAGTCCTAACTAATATACATATATGTGGAGGCTAGGGCATAGGTGAAGGTAGGAAAACCAGATCTCAGAGGTGCAGCTACAGGGGAAACAATGGTAGTACTCTAAACATGAAGATAAAGCCTTAAAATCTTGATAAAATTAGCAATGATCTCTCCACCATACTGCATGGATTTTTCAAATTCATCTTTGTTATCCATAAAATTTTCCAACAAACAAGAGAAATTTGTGATCTTTTGGACTTGAGTTTTGAAAGCTTGAGTAATATGAGGAATCCTCAGATTTTCCACAAGATATTTGAAGTGATTGGTCATGTCATTCTTAGAGAATATCTGATTGAAGTAGAAGTCCACTTTATTGGAAATTTCTTATTGGGAATTATTGGAAATATTGGAATGGATTCTCATCAAATCAAGAACTCTATCACTGTTCTTGATAACTTCAGATGGAAATTCTTTATTAAAACCACTAAGAACATCTTGAAGTTCCTTTGACAACTGTTTTGAGAAGATCACTATCTAAATAAGGTTGAGAAGATTTTCCAGTAGTATGAGAAGTAGTGATAGCTGAGGTAATAGATTTCAGTTTATTTAGCACTTTTTAAAGGCACCCCTTATACTCATCAGTTAACTTGTTAAGTCTAATAACAAGTTCACGCATGTATTGAACAATATGCTTGTTTCTTTCAGCTACTTTGTCAACTAAAGATATTAGATGAGGTTGAATCAGTGAGGCTACTTCCTGTGGGGTTAGAGTAACAAAATTCTCAACAAGATGAGAAGTAGGTTTTGGTATCGAGTTCAGCACTCCCTGTATATCTTCAACCATACCTCTTAGAGTATTTACTACATCACTAAGCAGTTTATTCTCAATTCTGAATTCTTGAATCTCAAGAAACATTTTGGGTTGAATCTACCATATGACTTTTTCCAATAATAGTGAAGCATATCTCTCACTCAGATTGGTTATAGGATTCAGTTGATTATTGATAAGATTTTCAACCTCACCCAATAGGGTAGCTCCAAATTCTTTTAGATCATTCTTATTCACCAAGTGTTAAGGTTCTTGTGAAGGCTGAGAGATAGAAGCTGAGACGGGCTCAGGTTCTTTGGCAGAGATAGCTTCAGAGCAGATGTCATCTATAACTAAAACACAGTAGACATATCAAGACCTTTGACTGTGAATTCCTATGAATCATTCACATCGAAATAACTAGGAAATTTATACCATGTATCCAGTGAACTAGGATCAAGGGAATTAGGTACTTCAACAGATTCCAGACTAGGGGGATGCTCCCCCTCAATAGGTGCATCCTTATCAAGACTGAGAGATTTAGATCCTTGATCTATTCCACTATTTCATCCCTTATTTCCCCATATATTTCTTATCTAGACAACTGAAAGTCTATCTCCATTCTCTCTTTAGCAGAAAGAATAACTTCAGGAGCAGTTTGTTCCTCTACATGTTCCTCACCAGCAGCTTCTTGCACAAGAGACATATCTTCTTCTATATACTCTTCTACAACTTCCTTTTCTCTTTCAATGGCAAAAAATTCTTCTTTTGAGGAAGGTTGTTCTTCCAAATCAACAACCTTTTTAGGAACAGACACTTCTTTCTCAGCTAAGTCTTGAAGAACAGGTTCATTGTCCTCCTCATTCAAGATAATTTCTGTTGCAAGTGCAACAACCTCTTCTTCTTCTTCTTCTTCTTCTTCGGGATACTCAACAAATTCATCTAGTTCTAAACCGGGATAAAAAACATATTTAGGTTGTGAAGGGTGTTCCACTGGATTGAACTTCTCATAGATCCTATCATTGTCTTACACCCATGCTTTTCTCTAAGGATTCCAATTTATTTTCATCCTCTTTATTGTAACCTTTGAGATACAAAACTCATACTCCTTGATAACTTCTAAATTTGGTCCAACCAATACTTTGGCATGAAGCATGGCTGAGATAAGCCTAGAATAAAATAGGGAGGTTGACTTAGAGGATGTTTTGATCAACTCACACATATGGTGTATAATATATTTGAAAAGGTTGATCTTATGTCCATTTTTCATTAGATGTATCAAAAAATATATCCTGACACTTGACTATAGAAAAATCACCTTTTATGGGGATAATCATATTCTGAATAAATTTAAACAGGATTCTAGTTTCTCCATCCATCTCTACAGCTATGGCTCTTCTCTTGGTTCCATTTCCAGTTAAACTTCTCAAAGATTCTTCTAAGACAAAAATCTCACTTGGAGGTGGAGGACCTCTATGATAGTCCTCACAAATACCCTTATGAGGTATTCTAAGGAATCCAACCCAAAACCTTGAGGAAAATGTGTATCTCTGTCCATTTATCCAGATTCTCACAAAATATCAATCTTCCTTATCAAAAGAAAACTAAACATACTGCTAAAATTGTGCAATTAAATTCAGGTAAATAGGCCTATCCTCCTTTGAAAACCAATCTAACAATCCATGCTCTTTAAATACTTTCAAAACTAGAGACTTACTCGATAGAATCTACTTAGGTAAAATCTCTTTTTCAAGTACCACTACTTTGTTCACTAGGTTCGGATTTAGAGGGACCTCGGGCTCTATCTTCAGTGTGATTTTCCTCTTCTTCTTTGAACTGCGTTTATCAGGAGATGACAACGAAGGGCATTTCATCCTGGGAATTCACTAAAGGTTCGAGAGAGAGAAGGGTTGAAGAAGGGTTATAGTTTGAGAGAAGGGAAGAGAGATCTAGTGAAGAACAAGTGAAACTTCTTTTATTTTATCATTTAGGAATACAAATCGTCACAAAAACAAAAGCGCAGAAAAGTAAAATGGTAAAATAAGTAATTACCGTGATACGGGTTCTAATTTATAAATAAAATAATAAATCTTCTTTACGGTGAGATCATAACAAGCATTCATAGTGAGACAGTAATAGTCATTCATGGTGAGACACTAACTGACTCTCACGGTGAGACAGTAACAGGCGTTCACGATGAGACAACAACAAGTGTGATTTCTAAACTGTACGATTGGATTGTTTGAGATAGTGTCAGACAGTAAGCAAGAAATAGTAACTCTGAGACTGTAAACATGAAATAGTAAGTTTTAAGATAGAAAAATTGTAGCACTATTAGAGTTAAACAGTAATCTCAAGATAGTGGTTTGTGAAACCGTACAGTGTGAAATAGTAAGATGTGAAACAGTAAGATATAAAAAAGTAAGATAACTACTTAAGATTTATCATACCCAATTCATGTATGATATAATCTATTCTTTCATAATTTAGTGGTTTGGTGAATATATCAGTGAGCTGATATTCAGTACCAATGAATTCCAAAGTGATATCACCTTTTTGATAATGATCTCTCAAAGAGTGATGTCTTACGTCAATATGTTTTGTCCTGGAGTGTGAAATAGGATTTTTTGAGATTTTCATATCACTTCTATTGTCAACGTTTTTAGGTAAATGCCTGAATTGATATCCATAATCTAGTCATGTGTGTTTCATCCACAAAATGTTTGCACAACAACAACCGGCAACTATGTATTCAGCTTCTGCGGTATATAATGCAACAGAATTTTGTTTCTTACTACACCATGATACTAGTGACTTGCCTAAAAAGTGACATGTTTCAGATGTGCTTTTCTATCTAACTTACAACCACCAAATTCAGCATCAGAATAACTGACAAATTCAAATGATTTTCCTCTGGGATAGAATAGTCCTAGATTTGGTGTATGCTTGAGGTATTTGAAAATTCTCTTAACATCATTTAAATGATATTCCTTAGGATTTTATTGAAAACGAGCACACATACACACAATAAACATAATGTCAGGTTGGCTAGCAGTTAAGTAGAGTAAACTTCCAATCATTCCTCTATAAGTGGTTTGATCAAAAAAATTTCCATCTTTATCAAGATCCAACTTACAAGTGGTACTCATTGGAGTGTCACTATTTTTAGTTCTATCTAATCCAAAACATTTTAGAAGTTCTCTAGTATACTTAATTTGATTTAAAATAATACCATCACTATTTTGAAAGATTTGAAATCCAAGAAAGAATTTTAGTTCACCCATTAAATTCATTTCAAATTCATTTTGAATCATTTTAGAAAAATAAATACATAAATAATTTTTTAAAGATCAAAATATAATATCATCTACATAGATTTGAACCACTAAAAAATCATTGTAAATTCATTTTATAAAAATGTTAGGATCAGTTATTCCTTTTGTAAAACCTTTGGAAATAAGAAAAATACTTAATCTATCATAACATGCTCTTGGAGATTGTTTTAAACCATAAAAATATTTTGATAACTTAAAAATATGATTTGGAAAATGAGGGTTTGTAAAACCAGGGGGTTTCTCAACAAATACATCCTAGACTATACACCCATTTAGAAATGAACTTTTGATATCCATTTGATATAGTTTGAAATTAAGATGTGCAGCATAAGCAAGCAAAATTCTGATGGCTTCAAGTATGGCTACTAGTGCAAAGGTCTCTTCATATTCAATTCCTTCTTCTTGACTGTATCCTTGTGCAACCAATCTAACCTTATTTCTAACTATGTTACCAGCTTCATCTACCTTATTTATAAACACCCACTTAGTGCCTATGGTGAATGTGTCTTTGGGTCTTTCAACAAGTTTCCAAACTTTTTTCCTTTCAAACTGATTAAGTTCTTTTTACCAAGACATCACTCAAAATTCATCATTGATAGCATCATTAATGTTTTTAGGCTCAAGTTGTGACAAGAAGACTTGATGTTCAACATGATTCTTAAGAGAATCTCTAGTTCGAGTTCTCTTATCTAAGTCTCCTACAACAGCATCTAAAGGATGGTTCTTAAGAGTTCTAACATCTCTAGAAAAAGGACTAGTGGTTTTAGGTTCATTAATAGGTTCAGGCTCATTGTGACTTGAGTCTAAGGAATTTCCAAAACTACAAGTTTTCACAGATTCTTTCACAGGATGTTTAGGGGATTTTGAATTAATGTCAATATTTGATACATCATCCTCCAGGTTCTCTAGAGTTGTGTTAGGCTCATGTGGATCTGTTTCATCAAATTTGACATAGACAGATTCTTCCACATGTTTAGTTCTTTTATTAAACACTCTATAGTATTTACTAGAAATTTAATATCCTAAAAATATTCCTTCATCACTCTTAGATGCAAATTTTTCAGTATTTTCCTTAGTATTAAGGATATATACTTTGCAACCAAAAACTTTGAAGTAACTAACTTTGGGTTTTCTATTGTTCGATAACTCACAAGGATTCCTTTTAAGAATAGGTCTAATCAACACTCTATTGATTATATATCATGCTATATTTACAGCTTCAGCCCAAAAATAAATAGGTAGGTCATATTTACTAAGCATGGTTCTAGCAATCTCTTGCAAGGTTCTGTTTCGTCTTTCTACAACTCCATTCTATTGAGGTGTCCTAGGGGCAGAGAAATTATGACTATAGCCATTTTGTGAGCAAAAGGATTCAAAATCTTTATTTTCAAACTCACGACCATGATTACTTCTTAAGGATTTAATTTTATGCCCACTAATATTTTCTACAGTTTTGGCATATTTGGTAAAATAAGAGCAGGATTTACTTTTGTGAGACAAAAAGAAATTCCACGTATATCTAGAAAAGTCATCTATAAGAACATAAACATAGTGCTTCCCATTTAATCTATAAACTCTAGACCATCTAAAAAAATCCATGTGAACTAATTGGAGAGGTTGAGAAGTTGACACTTCTTTCTTTGGTTTGAAGGAAATTTTGTGTTGCTTCCCTTTTGACAAGGATTACACACTTTACCATTTGGAAACTCAAGCTTGGGTAGGTCTTTGACTAAGATTTTTCTAGTTAACTTTCTAAGGGAGTGAGTGTTATAGTGTCTTAGTCTCCTATGCCAAATCCAGGACTCTTTGTGAAACACACTTAAACATGAAGCATTTTGAGAAGCTAAAGAATATCAGTTAATAGAATAAATATTTTCATTTATTAATGCAGAAAACATTAATTCATCTTTAGAATTAAAAAAGTTTCAAGCATCATTTTCGAATTTAACATGAAATCCATCATCCCATAACTGTGAGATACTAAGCAGATTATATTTCAATCCATCAACAAATAGTACTTTAGAAATCAAAACTGAGTTAAAGTTACCGATTTGGCCAAGGCCAATAATCTTTCCTTTAGCTTTGTCACCAAAGGTGACATGTACTCCATCAATTTTTATTAAATTCGTGAAGTATGAGTAGTCTCCTGTCATGTGTCTTGAACACCCACTGTCCAAGTACCATATGCTCTTACATGAACTCTTTAAGCACCTTTCCTACAAAATAGTCAAATAAAACAGATTTTGGTACCCACACTTGTTTGGGTTCAGTAATATTAGTGATAAGTGCTTTAGGAAACCATGTCCACCTCATAGGTTTCCTATAATTATTATGTAAAGTATTTGAAAAATAAACTCTATTTGGTCCAGAAAAGATTGAAACAATAGAGAGTGTATCATAACTTGAACTAGTTGAATATTTTCTAGAACTGGGAGTAAATTTGTATGTCCTAGATTTGGAAACAAAATTAGTTCTTCCAATTTTTCTTTTACCAGGTTGATAGCCAATGATAGTAGTATATTTTGGTGAAATTTTTTTACCAAGAATTTGAGTAAGGGTATTTTTTCCATTAGTAAAATTTTCTATGTCTTTCTTCAATTTCTCATTAGATAGTTTTAGTTCATTATTCTCTTTGAGTATTTGGGCATTTTTCTCCCTTTATATAGTGAGTTCAGTTTTAATAGTTGAGGTAAGAGCATGTTGTTTCTTCAAAGATTTGTATTTATCCTTTAGTTCATTTCATGTATCTTCAAGCATATTACAGTATTCAAACATTTCTTCATTAGACGTATTTTTAGAGTTACTCCCATATCCAGAATAGTATGAATTGTGTATATAATATTCCAGTGTTACCTTGGATGTGTTTGTCATAAAACGCATATTGTCTTTGTTAGCCTATTCATCATGGGATGATTACAAGTCACTTGAACTCTCCTCAGAATCACTCCATGTTGATTTCATTGCCTTTTTATACTTTCTATCTTTTTCCTCATATTTCTTTTTGTACTTGAGCTTTGGATAGTTGCCTTGATATGTCCTTTTTGCTTACATTCATAGCAGACAATCTCATCGGACTTGTCACTTATTTTCCAATCTTTCTTCCAACTTCCTTTGTGATCATATTTTCCCTTGAAGTTAGGCTTTCTAAAAAAGTTCTTCTTCTTGTAAAATCTCTTGAACCTTCTGGCTAATTGAGTCATCTCCTCATCATTGTCAGGTGATGATTGTTCACTATTGGAACTTTCTACAAAAACTTCCAATTTCTCTTTGTCTTTGTGTTTGGAGGTGGTGGTCTTGAACACAATAGATTTTCTTTTTTGTTCGTCCTCCTCTTCCTTGTTGACTTTCAACTCCTCTTCACACATCATCAGTTTTCCAATGAGTTCTTTTATAGGTATCTTGTTGATATCACATGATTATCTAATAGAGATAGAGGTTCCTCTCCATCTGTGAGGTAGGCATCTGAGAATTCTCAGGATATGTTCTGTAGCAGTGAGTTCTCTTCCAATAGAAATCATTTTGTAGAAAATTTTGTTGAACCTGAGATACATGTCAGAAATAGGCTCATTAGGTTTCATTTTAAAGTTATCATATTAAATATTATAGGTATTAAGTCTCATTTCTTTCACACTAGATGTTCCTTAATGTGAAACAGATAAGGTATCTCAAATTTCATGGGCAGTTTTACAAGCAGAGATTATATTAAATTCATCATCTCCTAAAGAGTAGTATAAAGTATTATTAGATTTGTAATTGTTATTGTAGGCAGTTTTGGTAGGTTAATCCCAAGTGATTTTATCAGTAGCAGGAATATTATATTCATATATAATTGAAGACCATATTTCAAAGCTCATACTTCCTAAATACATTTTCATTTTAATTTTCCATTGAGCATAATTGTTTCCATTAAATAATGGTGGTCTTTTTTTGGAAGCACCTTCCAATCTATTTTCCATGATAAAGAAATAACTTAAAATAGCTAGAAATTTAGAATTGATAGAAATTTAAAGATCTTTAATGTACAACTACAATCACAGTTGAATAAGGTTAAAAACAGAGTCTTAATAAGATTAACAAACAAACCTCTGATGTCAAATGTTGGTCGAAGTAGAGTGCTCAAGAGGGGGTGAATTGAGTATCTATTCAAAATTTCTAATTAAAAAGGTATTCTTAAATGGTTCCCCAATAGTTAAATACAGCCCAGTTAATCAAGGTTATACTGTTATGAAAGTTTGATTGTTTAAATAACTTCTTAGAAGATTGATTAATTCTTAGTAATCTAAATATTGGATATTAACCTTACTTTTGAAGCTATTCTAATAAGGCAATACAATTATAAATTATTTCCAAGATTAACTATCAAAGTAAATTTAGTAAATTCTGAATTAAACACTAAAATAGAGACAACTAAAATAGACAGCACAACAGATATAAAACAAGTGGTTCAATCTCAAGCTGTGATATAATCCACTCCACTTGGTGATCATCTGCCACCATGTATTTAATATAAATAAACTTGATACACAGCCTGTATCGGGCTTTACAATAGTACACAAGACTGTCCAGGTCACACGACCTCTTCCATAGTTCTTCGTGGGTATGAACAAGAGGTTAAATACACCCTCTTTCACACTTATCCATGGGTATACACAAGTGTAAAAAGGTGTTTGAAATATGATATCTTATATCCTTCAGTTTGATGCAGGAGACAATGTGTGTTTTTATACAGACAAACACACTGTTTGAAAGCTGAAAAGCAGTACACAACAGATCAGAAGTTAGAGACAAGGTTAGAAGTGCTCTGAGTGTTTTTCTATGCAACTCTGGACTTATGAGATGAAACAGATGTATAAATCGAGTCCTCTCGTGGAAAATAGAGTATCATAAGTTAGCTAGATCTGGCTCGTGTTCTTCGTGGTATTGACAATGAGAAGATGCGCTCAACAATTTTGATCTATGGTGTCCAGCTTGTTGATTCAAGAATCCTTCATGTGTGCTTAGGGAATGTTAAGTTGCACATTTTGGTTCTTTTCTCAGGAAAGCTTGTGTGTTCTTCATTGTTACGCTCTTTATGTCACGCTTGTGTTTTTGGGCCGCACTTTTTCTTTTATTCTTAGAGTGCGTGTGTTGGAACCGATAGGTTGCATGTATTCTACACCTCATACCTCGTACTGTCAGATGATATATATTTTGTCTGTAAATGGTGTCTCCATGAAATGGTGTCTCCTTGAAATGGTGTCTGAATAGTCAAGGTGTCTGGATGGTCACAGTGTCTGGATGATCATGGTGTCTGGATGGTCACGGTGTCTGGATGGTCACGGTGTCTGAATGGTCACGGTGTCTAGATGGTCATGGTGTCTGGTCATGGTGTCTGGTCACAGTGTCTGGTCACGGTGTCTGGTTAAGGTGTCTGGTCATGGTGTCTATTCACAGTGTCTGGTTACGCTGTCTAGTCACGGTGTATGGGTCCTTTTACAAAAAAACATAACCAATGGCAAACTCACAGTGTCTTAGACTTAGCTAAATATTTGTATTCAGACATAAGTAGTGATATTCATAGAATATATTAAACTTAATCATTCATCAAAGAAATCATTATAAAGTAAATCAAATATAGTGTATAGTAATCAGAATTAATGTATAGAAATTAAGATCTTGGATAGCTTTACTTAAAGCATAAGGATACTAATTATCTCTACATGATTTAAGATAGGTTACATAGGATTACTAGGCTTTATATAATATATATGAGTTGTGATCTTTAAAACATGAATAATACATGAGGAGTCCAACAATCTCCCCCTTTTTGATGATCACAAATCATGTGAGTGAGAGAATACATATGTATTGAGTGTGCATATAAAATACATATTCCTTTATTTGTTCTTTAATGAGCATATTTTCTCCCCTATATATAAAATTCATATTTATCTATTCTTTCTTTAATGGGCATATTTTCTCCCCCTTTTGGGATTATAAAAAAGAGTGAATAAGAAATAGTCAAGAAAAGATCACAATGCATTAGATAAAAAAAGTGTCATTACAAATAGTAGACAGCAAAAAAAATGCAACAACATCCCTATCAAAATATAGTAGTCACTATTCTACATCACTGGCTGGTCTTCTCTTTTCCCTTGGCAGCAGCATCAGAAGAAGAAGCCATAGGAGCAGAGGTTGAAGTAGAAGAAGGGAGTGAACCGGTTGACAGAGAAGGTAAAGGAAGACCTTCAAAGACAGAAGGGGCCAAGGTAGGGGTAGTAGAAGACCGAGGCAACTGTTGATCAAGGATTATAGGCCTAATCTGACTTAGGGCCTGACTGACAGACATAGATGTGAAGGCTAGGGCATAGGTGAAGGTAGGAAAACTAGATCTCAGAGGTGAAGCTACAGGAGCAACAATGGAAGTACTCTGAACATGAAGATAAGGCCTTAAAATATTGATAAAATCAGCAATGATCTCTCCACCATACTTCATGGCTTTTTCAAAGTCATCCTTGTTCTCCATAAACTTTTCCAACAAACGAGTGAAATCTATGAGATTTTGGACTTGAGTTTTGAAATCTTGAGTAACAGGATGAATCCTCATATTTTCTATAAGATATTTGAAGTGATTGGTTATATAATTCTTAGATAATATTTGATTGAAGTAGAAGTCCACTTTCTTGGAAATTTCTTATTGAGCATTATTGTAAATCTTAGAATGGATTCTCACCAAATCAAGAACTCTGTCACTGTTCTTGATAACTTCATATAGAAATTTTTTATTAAAACCACTAAGCACATCTTGAAGTTCCTCTTTGACAACTATTCTGAGAAGATCATTGTCTAAAGAAGGTTGAGAAGATTGTCCACTAGTACGAGAAGTAGTGACAACTGAGGTAATAGATTTCAGTTGATTTAGCACTTTCTGAAGGTACCCATTATACTCATCAGTTGACTTGTTAAGTCCAATAACAAGTTCACGCATCTCTTGAACAATCTGCCTCTTTCTTTTAGCTACTTTGTCAGCTAAAGAGGTTAGATGAGGTTGAATCAGTGAGGCTACTTCATGTAGGGTCTCAGTAACAAAATTCTCAATAGGATGAGAAGCAAGTTCTGGTCTCGAGTTCATCACTCCCTTTATATCTTCAACCATGCCTCTTAGAGTCTTTACTTCATCACTAAGTAGTTTATTCTCAATTCTAACTTCTTGAATCTCATGAATCATTTTGAGTTGAATTTTCCATATGACTTTTTCCAATAACAGTGAAGCATCTATCTCACTCAGATTGGTTACAGGAGCCAGTTGGTTATTCATAAGCTTTTCAACCCCAGCCAATAGGGTAGCTCCAAATTCTTTCAGATCATTCTTATTTACCAAGTGTGAAGATTCTTGTGAAGGCTCAGAGATAGAAGCTGAGATAGGATCCGGTTCTTTGGCAGAGATAGCTTTAGGAGCAGATATCATTTTCAACTAAAACACAGTAGATAGATCAAGACCTTTGATTGTGAATTCCTATGAATCTTTCACTTTGAAATAACTATAAAATTTATATCATGTATCCAGTGAACTAGGATCAAGCGGATTAGGTACTTCAACAGATTCCAGACTAGGGGGATGCTCCTCCTCAATAGGTGCATCCTTCACAGAACTGATAGATTTAGATCCTTGATCTATTTCCCATATTTCATCCCTTATTTCCTTATCCATTTCTTGTCTAGACAACTGAAAGGCTAGCTCCATTCTCTCTTCATTAGAAAGAATAACTTTAGGAGCAGTTTATTCCTCTACATGTTCCTCACCAGCAGCTTCTTGCACAAGAGACATATATGCTTCTATATGCTCTTCTAAAACTTCCTTTTCTCTTTCAATAGCAACGAAGTCTACTTTTGAGGAAGTTTGTTATTCCAAATCAACAACCTTTTCAAGAACATGAACTTCTTTATCAGCTAAGTCTTGAAGAAAAGGTTTGTTGTCCTCCTCATTCAGGACAGTTTTTGTTGTAGGTGCAACAACCTCTTCTTCTTCTTCTTCAAAATACTCAACAAATTCATCTGGTTCTAAACCAGGATCAGAAACATCTTTAGGTCATGAAGGGTGTTACACTGTATTGAACTTTTCATAGATCCTATCATTGCCTTCTACCCATGCTTTTCTCTAATGATTACAATTTATTTTCATCATATTTACTGTAACTTTTGAGAGACGAAACTCATAATCCTTGATAACTTCTTCATATGGTCCAACCAATCCTTTGAAATAAAGAATCTCTGAGATAATTCTAGAATAAAACAGGGAGGTTGACTTAGAGGATGTTTTGATCAACTCAAACATATGGTGTATAATATATTTTCAAAGGTTGATCTTATTTCCATTTTTCATTAGATGTATCAAAAAATACATCATGATACCTGACTATAGAAAAATCACCTTTTCTGGGGCTAATTAGATTCTGAATAAATTTAAACAGGGGTCTCGTTTCTCCATCCAGATCTGCAGTTATGGCTATCCTCTTGGTTCCATTTCCAGTTAAACTTCTCAAAGATTCTTCCAAGACAAAAATCTCACTTGGAGGTGGAGGACCTCTCTGGTAGTCCTCACAAATACCCTCATGAGTTATTCTAAGGCATCTAACCCATAACCTTGAGGAAAATGTGCATCTCTGTCCATTTATCCAGCTTCTCACAACATAGCCATCTTCCTTATTAAAAGAAAACTAAACATACTAGTAAAATTGTGAAACTAAATTCAAGTAAATAGGCCTATCCTCATTTGAAAACCAATCTAACCATCCTTACTCTTTCAATACTTTCAAAACCAGATACTTACTCGATAGAAGCCACTTAGGGAAAATCTCCTTTTCAGGTACCACTACTTTTTTCACTAGGTTCAGATTCAGAGGGACCTCAGGTTCTATCTTCAGCGTGATTTTCCTCTTCTTCTTTGAACTGTGTTTCTCAGGAGTTGACGACGAAGGGAATTTCATCCTGGGAATTCACTAAAGGTTCAAGAGAGAGAAGGGTTGAAGAAGGGTTACAATTTGAGAGAAGGGAAGAGAGCTCTAGTGAAGAATGAGTGAAACTTCTTTTATTTTATCATTTAGGAATATCAATCGTCGCAAAAACAAAAGTGTGGGAAATTAAAAGGGTAAAATAAGTAATTACCGCGATATAGGTTCTAATTTATAAATGAAATAATAAAGCTTTATTACTATGAGACTGTAACAAGAATTCATGGTGAGACAGTAATAGTCATTCACAGTGAGACAGTAACTAACTCTCACGGTGAGACAGTAACAGGCATTCACGGTGAGACAGTAACAGGTGTGATTTATAAACTGTGTGAGTGTATTATTTGAGATAGTAACTATCAGATAGTAAGCAAGAAATAGTAATTGTGAGACCGTAAACATGAAACAGTAAGTTTTAAGACAGTAAAACTATAGCACTGTTAGAGTTAAACAGTAATCTCAAGATTGTGATTTGTGAAACCGTAGAGTGTGAAACAGTAAGATATGAAACAATAAGATAACTACTTAAGATTTATCATACCCAATTCATGTATAATATAATCTATTCTTTCACAATTTAGTGGTTTGGTGAATATATCAATGAGCTGATATTCAGTACCAATGAATTCCAAAGTGATATCACCTTTTTGATAATGATCTCTCAAAAAGTGATGTCTTACATCAATATGTTTTGTCCTAGAGTGTGAAACATGATTTTTCGAGATGTTAATATCTCTTGTATTGTCACTATTTATAGGTCGCCTGAATTGATATCCATAATCTAGTAATGTGTGTTTCATCCACAAAATTTGTGCACAACAACTACTAGCAGCTATGTATTCAGTTTCTACAGTGTATAATGCAACATAATTTTGTTTCCTACTACACCATGATACTAGTGACTTGCCTAAAAAGTGACATGTTCCATAGGTTCTTTTTCTATCTAACTTACAACCACCGAAGTCAGCATCTGAATAACTAACTAATTCAAATGATTGTCCTCTGGGATATAATAGTCCTAGATTGGGTGTATACTTGAGGTATTTTAAAATTCTCTTAACATCATTTAAATGATATTTAGGATTTGATTAAAAACAAGCACACATACACACACTAAACATAATTTCAGGTCGGATATCAGTTAAGTAGAGTAAATTTCTAATCATTCCTCTGTAAGTGATTTGATCAACATATTTTCCATCTTCATAAAGATCCAACTTAAAAGTGGTACTCATTGGAGTGTCACTATTTTTAGTGTTATCCAATCCAAAAAAATTTAGATGTTCTCTAGTATACTTACTTTGATTTAAAATAATACCATAATTATTTTGAAAGATTTGAAATCCAAGAGAGAATTTTAGTTCACCCATTAAACTCATTTCAAATTCATTTTGCATCATTTTAGATAAATCAATACATAAATAATTTTTTGAAGATCCAAAGATAATATCATATACATAGATTTGAACAACTAAAAATCATTGGAAATCTATTTTATAAAAAGGGTAGGATCAGTTATTTCTTTTGTAAAACCTTTAGAAATAAAAAAAGTACTTAATCTATCATACCAAGCTCTTGGAGCTTGTTTTAAACAATACAAAGCTTTTGATAACTTAAAAATATGATTTGTAAAATCAAGGTTTGTAAAACCAGGGGGTTTCTAAACAAATACATCCTCAGCTATATACCCATTTAGAAATACACTCTTGACATCCATTTGATATAGTTTGAAATTCAGATGTGCAGCATAAGCAAGCAGAATTATGATGGCTTCAAGTCTGGATACTGGTGCAAAGGTCTCTTAATAGTCAATTTCTTCTTCTTGACTATAGATATGTGCAACCAATATTGCCTTATTTCTAACTATATTAATAGTTTTATCTACCTTATTTTTAAACACCCACTTAGTGCCTATGGTGAATGTGTCTTTGGGTCTTTCAATAAGTTTCCAAAATTTGTTCCTTTCAAACTGATTAAGTTATTCTTGTATATCCATCACTCAAAATTCATCATTGATAGCATCATTAATGTTTTTTGGTTCAATTTGTGACAAGAAGACTTAATGTTCAACCTGATTCCTAAGAGAATCTCTAGTTTGAGTTCCCTTATCTGATTCTCCTACAAAAGCATCTAAAGGATGATTCTTAAGAGTTTTAATAGCTCTAGAAAAAGAAGGACTAGTGATTTTAGGTTCATCAACAGGTTCAGGCTCATTGTGAATTGAGTCTAAGGAATTTCTAGAACTAGAAGTTTTCACATATTCTTTCACATGATGTTTAAGTAATTTTGAATTGATTTCAAGATTTGATACATCATCCTCTAGGTTATCTAGAGTGGTCTTAGGATCATGTGGATATGTTTCATCAAATTTGACATGGACAGATTCTTCCACACATTTAGTTCTTTTATTAAACACTCTATAGGCTTTACTATAAATTGAATATCCTAAAAATATTCCTTCATCACTCTTGGATGCAAATTTTTCAATATTTTCCTTAGTATTAAGGATATAGACTTTGCAACCAAAAACTTTGAAGTAGCTAACTTTGGGTTTTCTATTGTTCCATAACTCATAAGGAGTCCTTTTAAGAATAGGTCTAATCAACACTCTATTGATTATGTAGCATGTTGTATTTATAACTTCTTCCCAAAAATAAATAGGTAGGTTATATTCACTAAGCATGGTTCTAGAAATCTCTCACAGGGTTCTATTTCTTCTTTCTACAACTCCATTATGTTGAGGTGTTCTAGGGGCAGAGAAATTATGATTATAGCCATTTTGTGAGAAAAAGGATTCAAACTCTTTATTTTCAAACTCACAGCCATGATCACTTCTTAAGGATTTAATTTTATGTCCACTAATATTTTCTACAGTTTTGGCATATTTGGTAAAATGAGAGGAGGCTTCACTTTTGTGAGCCAAAAAGAAAGTCCACATATATCTAGAAAATTCATCTACAAGAACATAAACATAGTGCTTCCCGTTTAATCTAGAAACTCTAGATCGTCCAAAAAAATCCATGTGAACCAATTCGAGAGGTTGAGAAGTTGACACTTCTTTCTTTGGTTTGAAGGAAATTTTGTGTTGTTTTCCCTTTTAATAAGTATTACACACTTTACCATTTGTAAACTCAAGCTTGGGTAGGTCTTTGACTAAGCTTTTTATAGTTAACTTTCTAAGGGAGTGAGTGTTACAGTGTCCCAGTCTCCTATACCAAATCCAGGACTCTTTGTAAAACACACTTAAACATGAATCATTTTGAGAAGCTAAAGAATCTAAGTTAACGGAATAAACATTTTCATTTCTTAATGCAAAAAACACTAATTCGTCTTTAGAATTGAAAACTTTGTAGGAATAATTTTCGAATTGAACATTAAATCCATCATCACATAACAATGAGATACTTAGCAGATTATATTTCAATCCATCAACAAACAGTACTTCAGAAATCAAAACTGAGTTAGAATTACCAATTTGGCCAAGGCGAATAATCTTTACTTTAGTATTGTCACCAAAGGTGACATGTCCTCCATCAATTTTTATTAAATTCTTGAAGCATGAGTAGTCTCATGTCATGTGTCTTGAACACCCACTATCCAAGTATGATATGCTCTTACAGGAACTCTTTAAGTAGATTTCCTACAAAATAGTCAAATAAAAACAGATTTTGGTACCCACACTTGTTTGGGTCCAGTAATATTAGTGATACGTGATTTAGAAACCCATATCTACCTCATATGTTTCCTATAATCATTATGTAAAGTATTTGAAAAATAAAATCTATTTGGTCTAGAAAAGCTTGAAATAATAGAGAGTATATCATAACTTGAACTAGTTGAATATTTTCAAGAACTTGGAGTAAAGTTGTATGTCCTAGATTTGGAAACAAAATTAGTTCTTCCAAAATTTCTTTTACCAGGTTGATAGCCAATGACAGTAGTATATTTAAGAGCGATTTTTTTACCTATAATTTGAGTAAGGGTATTTTTTCCATTGGTAAACTTTTCTAAGTCTTTCTTCAATTTCTAATTATATAGTTTTAGTTCATTGTTATCTTTTAGTAGTTGAGCATTTTTCTCCCTTTCTATAGTGAGTTCAGTTTTAACAGTTGAGGTAAGAGCATGTTGTTTCTTCAAAGATTTGTATTTATCTTTTAGTTCATTGCATATCTCTTCAAGAATATTGCAATATTAAACATTTCTTTATTAGAAATATTTTCATAGTCACTCCCATCTCTAGAATAGTATGAATTGTGTACAGGAGATTCCAGTATTACCTTAGATGTGTTTGTCATGAAACACATATTGTCTTTGTTAGCCCATTCATCATGTGATGATTCTAAGTCAATTAAACTGTCCTTAGAAGAACTCCACGTTGCTTTCATTTCCTTTTTATACTTTCTATCTTTGTCCTCATATTTCTTTTTATACTTGAGCTTTGGATATTCATCCTTGATATATCCTTTTCTCTTACATTCATAGCAGACAATCTCATCGGACTTGTCACTTCTTTTCCAATCTTTCTTCCAACTTCCTTTGTGATCATATTTTCCTTTGAAGTTAGGCTTTTTGAAAAATTTCTTCTTCTTTTAAAATCTCTTGAACCTTCTATCTAATTGAGTCATCTCCTCATCACTGTCAAGTGATGATTGTTCACTACTGGAACTTTCTGCAAAAACTTCTAATTTCCCTTTGTCTTTGTGTTTGGAGGTTTTGGTCTTGAATGCAACAGATTTTATTTTTGGTTTATCCTCCTCTTCCTTGTTGACTTTCATCTCCTCTTCATACATCATCAGTTTCCCAATGAGTTATTTTACATGTAGCTTACTGATATCACATGGTTCTCTAATAGAGATAGAGGTTCCTCTCCATCTTCCAGGTAGGCATCTGAGAATTCTCATGATCTGTTCCTTAGAAGTGACTTCTCTTCCAAGAGAAATCATTGTATTGTCAATTTCATTGAACCTAAGATACACGTCAGAAATAGGCTCATCGGGTTTCATTTTAAAGTTATCATATTTAATAGTATAGGTATTAAGTATTATTTCTTTCACACTAGGTGTCCTTTCATATTAAACAGATAAGGTATCTTAAATTTCATGGGTAGTTTTACAAGTAGAGATTCTATTAAATTCTTCGTCTCCTAAAGAGAAGTATAAAGCATTCATAGATTTGAAATTTGTATTATAGGTAGTTTTGGTAGGTCCATCCCAAGTGATTCTATCAGTAGTAGGAATATTATATTCATCTATAATTGTAGACCAGATTTCAAAGCTCATAATTTCTAAATGCATTTTCATTTTAATTTTCTATTAAGCATAATTGGTTCCATTAAAGAATGGTGGTCGGCTTGTTACAGCACCTTCTAATCCATTTTCTATGATAAAGAAATAACTTAAAAGAGTTATAAATTTAGAATTGACGGAAATTTACAGATCTTTAAAGTACAACTACAATCACAGTTGAATAAGGTTAAAAATAGAGTCTTAATAAGATTAACAAACAAACCTATGATACCAAATGTTGGTCAGATTATAGTACTCAAGAGGGGGTTAATTGAGTATCTATTCAAAATTTCTGATTAAAAAGTTATTCTTAAAAGGTTCCCCAATAGTTAAATACAACCCAGTTAATCAAGATTATACTATTATGAAAGTTTGAATGTTTAAATAACTTCTTAGAAGATTGATTAATTCTCAGTAATATTAATATTGGATATCAACCTTACTTTTGAAGCTATTCTAATAAGGAAATACAATTATAACTTCTTTCCAAGATTAACTATCAAAGTAAATTTATTGAATTCTGAATTAAATAGTAAAACAGATACAAATAAAATAGATAGCACAGTGGATATAAAACAAGTGGTTCAGTCTCAAGCTGAGACCTAATCCATTCCACTTGGTGATCACCTGCCACCAAGAAGTTTATATAAATAAACTTGATACACAGCCTGTATCGGGCTTTACAACAGTACACAAGACTGTCCAGGTCACACGACCTCTTCCAAAATTCTTCGTGGGTATGAACAATAGGTTACATACAACCTCTTTCACACTTATATGTGGGTATACACAATTGTAAAAAGATTTTTGAGAAATGATATCTTGTATCCTTAAGTTTGATGTAGGTGACAATGTGTGTTTTTATACAGACACACACACACTGCTCGAATTCTGAAAAGCAGTACACAACTGAGCATAAGTATAGAGATAAGGTTAGAAGTGCTCTGAGTGTTAGTATATGAAGCTCTAGACTTTTGAGATGAAATAGATACAAAAATAAATTCCTCTCATAGAAAATAGAGTATCGTAAGTCAGCTAAATCTGGATCGTGTTCTTCGTGGTATTGATAATGTGAAGATGCGCTCAACAATTCTGATCTATGGTGTCCATATTGTTTATTCAAGTATCCTTCGTTTGTTCTTCATGAATGTTGAGTTGCGTGTGTCGGATCTTTTCTTAGTAAATCTCGTGTGTTATTCGTTGTTATGCTATCTATGTTACGCTTGTGTTTTTGGGTCACACTTTTTCTTTTATTCTTAGAGTGTATGTGTTGGAGCCGATAGTTTGCATGTATTCTGCACCTCATACCTCGTATTGTCAGATGATATGTAATTTGTCTGTAAATGGTGTCTCCATGAAACAGTGTCTCCTTGAAACAGTGTTTGAATGATTATGGTGTCTGGATGGTCACGGTGTCTAGATGGTCATGGTGTCTGGATGGTCACGCTGTCTGGATGGTCGCGGTGTCTGGATGGTCGCGGTGTTTGGATGGTCGTGGTGTCTGGATGGTCGTGGTGTCTGGAAGGTCGTGGTGTCTGGATGGTCGCGGTGTCTGGATGGTCGCGGTGTCTGGATGGTCGCGGTTTCTGGATGGTCGCGGTGTCTGGATGGTCATGGTGTATGGATGGTCACGGTGTCTGGATAGTCCCAGTTTCTGGATGGTCATGGTGTCTGGATGGTCACGGTGTTTGGATAGTCACGGTGTCTGGTCACGGTGTCTGGGTCCTTTTCCAGAAAAACATAACCGGTGGCAGGCTCACAGTGTCTTAGACTTAGCCAAATATTTGTATTCTGACTTAAGCAGTGATATTCATAGAATGGATTAGACTTAATCATTCATCAAAGAAATCATTATTAAGTAAATCAAATATAGTGTACAGTAATCAGACTTAATGTATAGCATTTAAGATATTGGATAGATTTACTTAAAGCATAAGGATACTAATCATCTATACATGATTTAAGACAGATTACATAGGATTACTAGGCTTTACAGAATATATATGTGTTGTGATCATTAAAACATGATTAATACATAAGGAGTCCAACAAATACATTAGGCTACCAAAAAAATGTTGTTATAAGGGTTCTTTGAAATATATTAAGTTTCTATAGTAGAAGTATGAACTCGAGTCAATGATACTTTGAAGTGTTGGGAAAAGGGGTCATTAATTTGCTTTAAGATCTCAAGAAAATACCTCTTCAATAAGTTAAAGATATAATATTTTGGGATAAATATAACATTTTATTAGGTCTCTCCCATTCATTTTCTTAATTAATATCTATTTTTTCACTCCTAAATATTGCATCTGATTTTTTTTCAATCGATACATTATAGAATTAATGAGATTCATATTATTTCACATAGCCAATATATAATCAAAATAAAGTAGTAGGTAAATAATGTATGTTTTAACCCATTTAAAGTAAACACATGGATCCTACTAGATCCTATTAAACTGGATATCCAACATAAAAGAATCAATTTTTAATACCACTAACAAGACTCCAGTATTAAACCATACAAGGATTTATTTAAAATACAAACTTGGTTAGTTTTAAACACCTTTTGGTAACCATAAGGTGGTTTCATGTACAATTTCCAATTAAGTTCATCGTGTAAGAAGGCATTTTTTTCATTTAATTATTCTTTGTGAAAGTCATTAAAATATAAAAAACAAGAAGTAACCAAATAGAATAATTCTTAGAAAATGGTGAAAAAATATTAACATAATCAATAACCTCTCTTTAAAGGAAACCCTTTTGAACTAATATGGCCATGAATTTTATTTTCCTTTCATTAGTGTTATATTTCTTTCTCCTATAAATCCATATACACCCAATGTCCATGGCATTGGGAGGTCTATAAAAAATAGACAATGTATGGTTTTTATTCAAGTTTTCCATTTCATCATGTATGCTAGAGATTTAGCCTTTGGAATCTTTATCATTAAATAATTTATTATAGATTTTAGGATCATCATCAATGAGATCCTAGGCAACATAAAATAAAAACGAAGCCATGTCGATCATGTCGACGGAACTAATAAGGAGGCCTAGTAAAACTCATAGCTCTATATCAAGTCATTATTAACCAATATTATTATTTGGAGGATGAGAATATTAATTTGAATCAAAAATGGACTCATTTTGGAATTCACCTTTAGGATCAGGAGGAGGGGGCTCATCAGCATCCTCTAACTCAGTTGGGGAATAAGGATCAATAATCTCACTAAGGGTTATATCATCACTATCATGTGTGATAGATTAGGATTTAGGAGAAATAAATTCATGAAAGAAAACATATATAATGATCATACACATTTTGTATCTATGTTTTTCAACCCGCAACATATATCCCTTGACACCATTGGGGTGTCCCATGAAAACATACTCAAGAGATCTTGGTTAAAACTTACCAGTTTTAATGTGGGTGTAGGTTGCACACACAAAGACTCTTTGGTGTTTATCGAAAGGTGGTTTACCATCAAAAAGTTAATTCGTGGGTTTGAAATAATTAGCAGCATATGGGAATCTATTAAATAGGTACACTATCATAGTCACAATTTCTACCCAAAAGAATTTAGGTAGGCCTGAGTGTGAAAGCATTCCTCAGACACAGTCAAGAATAGTTTTACTCATGTTATTAACAAGTTCATTATGTTAGAGGTCTCCCTGATAATATGCTATCATTTTATGCCCTCAAATTTATAGAACTAGACAAGCCCAATAGATAATTACTCCAAATAATTATCAATTCTCATTACTTTTATTATATTTACAATCTAGATTTCAATAAAGTTTGTTTAATGTTTTAAATGTTTCAAAAGAATTATATTTTTTTGGTATGTAAAACCATGATTTTATATAATAGTTATGAATGAAGGTAAAAAAATAGGAACCTTCATCATGGGATGTGGTTCTGGAAGTTCTTCATAAATCAAAATTGATATAAATATGACTTATAATAAAACTTCATATAATGAGGAAAAGGAGTCACCGTATGATCCAGAAAGTGCAAAAAAACTCCATACATAAAATCCTGTTGCAACATCCACTTTTTCTACTCTTCCATAATTAGAAGTATTTCACTTCATCAACAAAAAGTATTCATATTCCTCTCGTACCAACCTGAAAATCAAGTAAATAAGCACTATCCAACCCTCTATCCAATTTAATCAAATGCAGATTCAACTAAGCATGATTATATGAAACAAAAACTTAAATCATTCTATCGGGTATGCATTAATAGATAGTCTTCGATAATAATGTCCTTAAACAAAAGCATGATTCCAAAAGGATGATCAAAGTGCAGCATGCAAGACACTAGTGATTTATAATTCAATAAGTATATCTAATTAAGACCACAAAACATGATTGTCGCTAATTTTCAACTCGAATCTGGAAATGTAATACAATAGAAATTTAAAAATACTACATTTTATGGTGAAAATAGATAAGGAACCAAAATTGAATGGAATGATATAATCCTTCATTCTCCTCACACCTACACTAATATAACACTATTAATTTTAAAATAATGAAATAATGAAGGAGTGGAACCATAAGTTCATGGAAGAAATAAAATAAAAGTGAAAAATGATGAATATAATGAAGGGTACCCTTATATAATTATCTCATTAATTATATAATAATCTCTTATAAAATAAATTCACCCCCTAAATAATACCCTAGAATGACCCAAGATCTCAATCCATTCACTCTCTCTTTAGTGTGTTAGGTTAGGTAGTGAAAAAAATGATTTTTAATACACTACTTTCACCTACCCATGGTAATTGAGAATACTTAATCACTCCTTTATCACCCCTCACTCCCCTACATCATATTAGAAATGAATGAAAATTATGGTGGTATTATGTTCAAACCAAATTAATAGATAAAATCATGATAAAATTTAAAGGTGCATGGATAATAATCTACTACTCATATGGAAACAATTTGATTTCATGAAAATCACACTAGAGAAATGAAAATAAAAATTCATTTAAATCCATGGATTTTGATAGGGGAATGTTTCCTCAACCACACCATAGTAGTCTAAACACTATCACCATATAAAACAATTAACTAATCAAAAACCATTATGATATATTGTAATTTTGTTTGAGATCAATCTATTTATAAGTGGGAATGAGGTTATTTATCTAATGGCCACATCAAGGCCATATTCCACCTATTATTTCAATGTTGATAAGAAAGATTAATCTCATTATTCATTGGATGGGTTACATGCGTCTATCTTTGAGGGTTGTTATGTCTTTATCTAAACTCTTGAATATCCTATATTTTATTGACACTCTCCCATAAATAATACAATAATATTTAAGAAAATCTTTCCAAGATGTAAAATTTCTCTCTTTTGAATATATAAAATCACTTTTCTCCAGATTTTAACACCCATCAATAATTTTCCCATGTTCCTCTGGTTGAATTTCAACATTCCCTAATCAATTCACTCATTATCCAGCTCTGATTTTTCAGTTTCTAATATTGGTTATTCAGTTTTTTCCTATGATTTTGAAGACTCTAATGGTTTAGGAATCAATGGTTTAGGTTTTAAAATAGTTTTCCCACTCTTGGGAATAGTCACAACTTTGAGTTATTTATGAGAGGTTTGTGTGTAACAAGATTCTTATAAGATATTTAGGAAGGGTAAACCTGAGTGGGAATGGGTTACATAACCATTTAAATTTTTTATATATCTAATCTCAATGATAAAAATTGATAATTCATTTTCAATCTTTTTTTTAAATTATTCTAATAATTTATATGGAAAAGATTGGATTCAATGTTGAGATAGTTGGGATTTAAATTGGTCATGGGTTGGAAAATTTTCCAATTGGTTAGGATTTAGACCATGTAGATGATTGGGTAATTGATTATCCAACCAATTGAATTTAGTATTTTCATTGTACATGTGATGAAAATTGTTTTATTCATAAAACTCTTAAGTATTCATATCATTCGTCTCCATTAATGGTATCCCTATAAGAACTTCCTTGATTGATGTAATAGTTGGGAAATTATTAGTCACTCAAGAAGAACCCTTTATTGGAAAATCTTGCACTTTGGGAGTCTAAAGTGGTGAATACTGAGGGTTTCACCACTAACAATAATTTCATAGTAATGTGTAAGATCCCCTCTAATATGATAGATAACAGTAATCTCATAAGGTATCTCTTTACTAGATAGATTTTATATGAAAAGTTCCCCTCCCTCCAAGTATGAATGATATTTGTGCCTTGATCGATGGGGGACCTACACTTCCTAATATTATAAAATGAATACCAAAGATCACTTGCATCATTATGTAGGAATCTTAAAATAATCTTGGAGTTCTACTCAACCATACAAATATTGAGGTTATATATCCTACAAATTTAAAGGCCACTGAGTAAAGATCTTTTCTCCACCTAGATAAAATTACCTAAACCATAAAAAGGAACTATATTTGATAACCATATATCCCCTAGAATAATGCACAATACCTCCTCATAAATCGCTATTTACAGGACCCATTCACATTATGTTTTAGTCCAACATTGGGGGGTATCCACTTGATCCACCACCCTAGAGGAGCTCTATCATTTGTAATCACATCCATAGGGAGGATCCCCTTACTAGTAGCCATTCCCTTTTCAATAGGAAGAAGGGAACCTAGTTTTTTCATGAGAGAGAGCACATGAACTTGAATGAATAGAGGGAGCTATTCTTGCCTTCATGATCATTGTTCCTTGTCTCCTAAATCACCCAACACACCACTAAAAACACTATTACATGAATATTAACCATATATGAATGTTTATCAACACTTTGAAATAATGTATACAAAAATTCAGAGATGTATCCCCCTAAAATTGAAATCCCATAAGTTTCCCAACAAGGGACCAAGCAAAGAGGGCCCATTCTACATAAAAAAATAAGTTCTAGACTAACTCGGATTTTAGCCTCTCACAACACATACATGGTGAGGGTATCTAAATTACATTTCTATGGATATTAATTTCAGTTGGTATTCCATTATTACAGAACCTCCAGAAATGTATGTTCAACTTAACTGGGATTTATTTAGACAAAACTTTTCTCACCCACTCATCATGATCCTGGTTGGATTTTAATAACAAGTGAAACTCTAAAGCATTAAATTATCCTAAGGTAAACTTTGAGAATGTGCACATATTAGTTTCATCGATCATATAAATCCTATCATAAAAAATCTTATGATCCTCATTGAGGGATGATGATATAAACCCAGGGGTTATTCTCACATTCCTAAAGTAAATGTGAAGGATTGGGAATCTAGGGATGAAGTGAAAATGAATTAACAAGTTTTCTTTCTAGTAATTGATGTCACCTGTAACACCCCAGGTAAATAAAGAATATGACATTTTCATATTTATCCATATTTGTGAATAAAATATTAATATGACTTTAAAGGGGACGCTATGCTCGATGGCGTACCCAACATGCAACAACGAGTTTCTTGGGAATCTTACGTTGCACTCTAATAATAAAATAATATTATTTTAAATGGTAGTTAACATATATTAGTTGTATTGGCGGGAATGGATAGAAATAACTAAAATATGATTATATATGTTTTTAAATGTTTTTAAATTGATCCAATAAAAGATAAAGGCTTAAAATACGGAAAGAATTCAATTTTAGGCGTATATGCCCTAGTTTTCACTAAAGGTTCACTTATCGCCTTTTGATGGCGAACCGTCATTAAATATAGTTTTGTTCACTCTTATAAATTCTATTGGACCAAATAAAACTCTTCTTAAGAATCGGGACCTCAAAATTTACTTTGTGTAAATTTTTGGTATCTTTCCGATAAAGTTCATTTTTTTTAATGAATAGTGTAAAATGTTGTATTTTAATTCAAAACCTCTTTTTAATATAATTTATTTATATGATTAGATTATCTTTTGAATTGGTTTTAAAGTGAAATTATAATATATTTTTACCATTAAATCCAATAGTGGCCGTTGGAATTAATTTCACTTTGAAATCAGACTTAAACTAGTGTCAATCTTTTGAAACTTATTGTTTCATAAAAACACGCTATTTCCTCTGAAGCGGGAATTAATTATTAAATTAATTAATGTGACTTATATGTTTTGAATTTTTTAAAATAGTCTTCATTTTTGAATTCGGAATATCAAATATATCTTAGGGTGAATTTTTGGGATTTTTCTGAAAAACTTCAATTTTTGATGAATAGTGAAACCACTAAGTGGTACTTATAAAAACAGATTTTTTTCGTTTAAATGAAATTTTTCCATCTTTGTGTTTTGAATTTAAAAAATCCGACATACATGGTTGTCATTAAGAAGTAAAATGTGGTTCAATGGGATAAAAATAATTTTTTGGTGAATAGTAACTTATTAAGTCTTTAATCGCGATTAGAGGTAATTAGTGTAGTTTATGGTAAGAATAATGTTTTAATAAAATTAAATGACCTAGAAACATGTCCTACCCTCATTGGATGTGTCATGGAAGACCAAGAAAATCCATGGGACAACTTGGGCACCCCATGGAGCCACTTTGGTTGGAAAATGACATAAATATTTTTTTATTTAATGTTAAAGTAAAAATGACACAAACATGATATGTTTTACTAAAACAATTTTTACATGGAGTTATACAAGTCATATTTTTGACTATAAATATTCATTTGAAATATAGAAAGATTTAATACATCATAGTATTTTTTTATAATTTTTATACATTAAATTAATTAAATTATTTATGACATCATGATGATGCAGCGATGAACTCGTTATTTAACGATTTAAATAAAATGGAAAGATAATGTAATATCTAAGACCTAAACATGTCCAAAACCTATTGGATGAGTGTATTTCGAACCCTTATCACCTTATCCTCGAAATAAATTAATGTGGGACCTTTAAAATCTGAAACTCTTTTGAAAATAAAGTAACATTTTGTAACTTTACAAGAGTGCCCCTCCTCTCCTCTTATAAAAGGCCCCCACCTCTAGCTCCTTACCCACACTCCCAAAGACTTTGTCTCGGACAACCCCTGACCATTTTGTCTCTCCACTTCCCTCTATTACTTCTTGAATCCTCACTTTGGGCAGAAGTCTTCCCAAGGAAGCCTTTGAGCTCAAACCAAAGGGAGTTACCCGATTTTAAGGTAATGTCTTCACTTGTGTCCTTTTGTATTATTTTGCTTCTCCAACCCCCTAAACTCTTTTTATTAATTTATTTTGTAACAAATACAGTATCTTCAATATACTAGGATGTTTTTATAAGAAGGATTAAAGCTACACTTACACACACCTACATATAATGGTTAAAGAACATACTGTTTCCGCGGATGACGAATTTCTGCCTCCCGAAACGATGATTGTTCAACATTCTTCTAACACCTTCAAAGGTGGCCATTAAGATGACACTATATTTATATATGATATCTAATATGTTTATGTTTTACTTAAGCTTCTGTATTTTTCATTTATGGCGTACCTTTATGGTTTCCATTATGGGTAAACGCGATATCTTCATTTAAGGAAGTGCGGACTACCGCCCCCTCAAAGTGATTTGATTCGTTAATACCATATGTGGTACGTATAAAGGATATATTTAATGATATTATATATGATACCATACTGGAATTAAAATACTATTATGTATCATTATGTTTTAATTCCATTAAATATGAAATAGAAATGGAAGTAGCGTTCATGTGTACGTACGGCTTACCGTCTCCATGAACGGTACATTTCATTTCTTATCTCAAAATGTTATGTAATATTATAAGTACATATATATAATGGATATATATGTAATATATTACATATAAATTATGGATATCATTCTGGAATTATAACATATATATATCTCTCTCATTTTGTTTTAATTCCATTAATATGACAAAAAATGAAAGTAGCGTTCATGCGTACGTACGACCTACCGTCTCCATGAACGATGCTTTTCGTTTTTTATCTCCAAATGATATGGAATAGTATAAAATAAATATTTACTGGATATATATGATATTTTAATCATTAATACTATTCTGAAAATTATTTACTTATAACTACATGGGCAATCGTTTTTCAAACAAGTTCATTTTTGACTCATGTATCAAACATCAGCAAAAACATCTGATATGAACTAACATTATTAAACAATTATTATAACATTATAATATGTGATATGAACTGAATAATAATATCTAAAGTAGGTACTTAGGCAATTATTAATTGACCAAAGTTTATTATTCAGGAATATAAAGAAATGAACAAGACCAGTTGGACTTGAGGTAAGGGATCCTACTCCACTCTTTCTTTTTAAGTACACTCTTTTATGTCATTCCTTTTAAGCTCATATTTCTTATGATTGGGATGTTCTTTTATATTAATATTACTGTAATTTTTATGTTCATATGATGAGAGACCCCATTCTCTCTCATCAATCCATTTTGGAAGTTTTGAGTGGCGCCGTTAGGCTGCCGAATTTTCGTAAGAGATTTAACCTCTCTCTTTCTTTTTAAGTACTCTTCTTTATGTCACTTCTTTTAATATCCTCTTTGTTATGTTGGGGGATGTTCTTTTATATTCCTATTTCTGTAAACTTTATGTTAATATGATGAGAGACCCTATTTTATCTCATCAATCCATTTTTTTGGCGCTGTTAGGCTGCCGAGTTTTCGTAAGCGATTTTTCATCTCACTTTTATTCCCGTGAGATTTATGCTACATTTGCCACAATTTCCTTTGAGTGGTGTATGTACTGCCCATTATTCTACTCTTTGTGTAATATACTTCCGTTTATGAGTATTTACATTAATGATGTATTGTCCTTCTTGCATGGGGTGTATGTTTCGAAAGATACCCAAGTCGGTAAGGGAACCTTTCACCCTCCTCTTTTTAAAAGACTTCTTTTGTTGGGTCTTTTAATTTACATATTGTTATGTTGGGATATGTTCTCATATATCCTTATTGATGTAAATTTTATGTCCAAGTGATGAGATACCCTTTTTTATCTCTCATCAACTCATTTTGATGTGACGCCGTTAGGCTGTCAAGGGAACTTCTTAACCCAATTTCAATTTCTTTGGGTTCAACATGTAGTTATTGAATATGTCATCCTTTGAATATGTGTGAATGACCTTTTATTGTTTTACACTTAATATCCACTTATATTGGGTGTATTTATATTTTTCACACATAATTTTGAGATTTATTTATCCTTAATTTAAGGATACCTTCTTTATAAGGGATTTCATCGCATTTTACATTTCTATTGAGACTTCATTGTTGTTATGCACCAATTCACTCTTATATAGTGTATATACTGTCATTTGGAATATTATATCATGAATCCATTTATTCTCATGATATTATAAAGTTCTGATTAAATGTTATTCCTCAATTATTGTATTCAAGTGTCTCTAATTTTGGTAATAACCCTTTAACCAAAATATCGCTTTAAATGTTTTAATTATTTGTTCTTATTAATATCCATGTTTTCAAAATGGTTTTAAGGATTTATTTATATGGATATTAATGGTTTAAAATTTTAAAAGATTCAAGGTGGTATGGGACACTTTGATTCAAAAATCTCTTTATTAAATGTTTTAAATGGTTTTGGAAATGGTTTCTTTTTAAATGGATTCATTATTTCAATATACTAAAATGTTATATTGTGATTGAAATGTGGAAATGTTATGTTTCCTTTATGCATGTTTTATGTGATACGTTTATGTTATGGTTCTTGGGCATTGTTATGAAAACGGGTGGTTCCGTGATAAACTAATGGCGGGTGAGCCCGATATAGCTCTCCAATGCATTGGGTAATGCGAAGGAGTGAAACGTTAAGGTTTCTCCGAAGAGATTTAGGGAATATACTGTGATGGGTATTCCAAACGTAACCAAGAGGGTTACTCCCTACGTAAGAATGTTATGAATGCCTCAAGTTACCTTTATGTCTTACGATTTCTATTATTTATTCATGATTTGATGAGGTATGTTAAAGTGCCTATGTTTTATGGGTAAAGTATTATTTCATTCTTATGTATATATGAACTCATGTTTCCTTTGCATATTTTTATATCCCTTACTGAGCTTTTTATGCTCATCCCAAGTTTTTGAAATGTTTTTCACAGGTCAAGGGAAGGGTACATGATATGATGATAGTGTCAAGGAAGTGTCAAGAAAGAATCCATGTTTTATTTTAAATATGTTTCTGTTGATGGGAAAAATGAATATTATCTTTTATGTAACCACTTTGTTTAAATGTGGAATGTAATGCAAGTTTTATGATCGAATTATCTAAAACTCTAAACCTGAAAAGATCCTCAATGTGTAATCTTGTTATAACTCAAGATTAAATAATGTTTAAGGCTGGGGCCTTATATCACCCCACCCGTAAACCAACACACCAAGTGTGGGATCCTCTCCACAATTTTTTTGAATAGCAGGAATGGGAATTGATTTTAGGTTGTCTATTTCAATTTTTGGGTATTCTAGATTTTAATCCCCACGGTCAACTGTACCTAAAAACTTTTCTAAGTGTGGGATTAAACCTAGATAGGGTACCGGTGGAATCAACACTAGATAAATGTACCTTATTCATGGATATATCACATGTATGAAAAGGATACAGGGAGGTGGGGTGGCTGAGTTGAAGGAGGAGGATCCTAGGAGGTGGGGTGGTCGCATCGAAACTGTGCCAGAGCCGCGTCAGAACCATGCCGAAGCCACGTCAAAATCGTGTTGCAACTGCGTCGGAGAAGGAGGGTCACGGGGAGGTGGGGTGTCCGCGTCGGATACGTCGGGAGAAAAGGAGGATCGTGGGGGGTGTGGCCACGTCAGAACCATGCCAGAGCCACGTCAGAGAAGGAGGGTCGTGAGGAGGTGGGGTGGTCGCGTCGGAGATGTCGGGAGAGGAGGAGGATCGCCGAGCAGTGGGGATGGGAAACTCACGAGGGTGGGGGGGAAGGGGTAGCATGGGGGGCTAGTGACACGAACAATAAAATAGGCATGGGTATAAGTAACCTATAACCATAATTTTTATTGTCCATGGCTATAGATCCATGGTTATAGGTCCAAATTCTAGTAGTGATGGAGAATATCTTTTTAATAGAGTTAATCCACTGTTCTGTAAGGAGGGGATCAAAAGATCCACTAAACATGGGAGGTCTTTGCTACTTGAAGGATTATATGGAAACTTTCTCTTTCCTTGGAGAATGAGGATGTTCCCATGATTCAAGTTATTATTCATAACTTGAGCTAGCTGAGCAAATACTGTCATGAAGTTTTGAGCACTCGTTCCCATCATATCAAGCATATCATTAGGGAAATCATCGTATTCTCTATCACATTGATTATTGACATGAGTTCTTCTATTTACCACCATTAACTAAGAAAAATATCATACAATTAGAGGGATTGAATACTTAGCTATTGAGAAAAAAAGGAAACTTCGAACATAAAAGGATAAACTTGTAAAGGAGAAGTATATCCTAACTTGTGATTCTTTAGGTTTAAATCTAGTTTATCCTTGATCTACTTCTTAACTTATATTCTTATGGGATTTTTTTATTCCCTTAATAATGGTTTGTACTAAACTCATGAATTTACCAAAGAACATCCCTCGGGAGTGTCAAACCAAGAGTGCAGCAAGGCTCGTTGTCATGCATCAGGATACCCCGGGTCAGGCCTGAAACTCCTTGTCAGAGTTTTCACGCTTAAGTACATATGTGCTAGAGCCGCCTCTACCTGTTTATATCTAGATATAGATGTATTTTCTTGATAAACCACTTAATCTATACTTACCAAAATTTAGAGATGTTTTCTTATACTTCATCTCATCCTTAAGGTTCTCACTAAAGTGATCTATTCTTAATCCCTCAAAATAACTAGACCTCCCTCTCATACCAACTATAGTGACCATAACCTTTTACACATAACATTACATGATTTTAAGCATAATTATACATCAGAGTACAAGATAAAGACTGTGAAGTCTAATGTCTTTGAATACTAGGTATATAATGTTGGAGTTAGTGGCCTAGAACCAACTACTTTGTACTTTATTCATTAAATAAACACCTTATAACATCTTGATTGTTCTTCTGTGTAACAATTCATGTGATAATGTCCTAAGGATAGTTATATAATTAAAGGGTCATAGTGGATCCCTGCTGTGATGAGAACCCAGAAGTGCCATAACACTGTTCTTGAATATATGTTCTATGGTCGGATGATGTTATTTGAGGGACACAAATAATACAACCCATTAGGGGTGAGGACTCATAAAAATTTGAGACACCTTCTCATGGTATGTTCCCTTGGTAATATCCAGGAGGATATTATGAGAACAAGACCCACCAGTAGAAAATCCACATTTCATAGTGTCATTGGATGTTCCTATCTGCAGACATGTATATTGGTCCTTGGACTTAAGATTATTATTAATGGGTATTACAACTCGTGCACTTAGATGTATTGATGAAAACTGTGACGACACACTATTTACAGTGAGGTAGGATATGTTGGGTGCATCACGAGTAATACTGCATTAATAGATAATGCGAGAAAGGATTTTTCCCTTCTGTTCCATAACAGAAGTAGATATCTTAGGCCCTTTGATGGAATTGATATAGCCTAAATAAATCCATGGCCATGGTAAGGAATGGGCGAGTTCAATTCTGGAAAGTCAAAGAAAGAATAATCGAGCACATGGGTTGATGGCACTAGCATAAAACCTGCTTGATTCAAGATATTGTGACAAAGGGGTTATATTACAAGGTAAGCGTTCGTATGAGGTGACACGTCATTGCGTCATTAACTTCTTTCTCTATGGGTGTCTTGGCATGTCTCTAAATGCTAATCTTGGACTTTAGGCAGGCTCCGCCTAATGCCACTGAGAAAGAGGCCTAGAGGGTCACACACTAAGTGTGTCCATGTATCTTAGTTAAATATTAATTTAACAATTTAAATAAAGATTATTCCAAACTATGGTTTAATAATTATTTAAGAATGCCTGATTGCATTTATTTCTACACTAGTTATTCGAGAGAATATATTATGGGCGAAATAATATATATTTATTAGCGAGTAATGCAGTTACATTTATTTAATAAATAAATAGCCATTACTCAAGGTATAATAAATGTGGTGGAGGAAATAAAGAAAAATGAAAACATGATAAACACATCATGTACATTGAATGTATACGCTGTGTAGTTTTCATGGAAAACGAGTACACACTGTGTATTAATGATTACACGCCGTTTAGTTTTTCCAATCGGGGTTTTGAGGAAATAATATCATTTTATTAAATGATATTTATTATAATCAGTGTGGGCGCATGTCAAAGAATTAATCATTCAACATGGGGGTTTTCAATAAGAGTTAATGAAATAAATAAAACGTGTAACACATTTATTTATTATCATAACTCTATAACCTCAAAACCGATTATAAATATCCTCAAAACCCCAACACTTTTCCAGAGATAATTGTTGTGCACAACAATTCTGGAGAATTATCTCAAGGCCAAAAAAACTTCTTCCTCTAAGAACGCTCTCAAGACCGAGAGAGATCCTCCTCCATCGGATCAAGGCGATCTAAGGCAGACAATGCAAGGAAAGGATTCTCCATGGTAGAACCCGTAGATTCCTTTGGCGACGTCTAGAGATACGTGGTGCACGTGTGGATCACTGTCACGACCCGTCCTCGGGGCCCGTGCCGTGACTACCCCAAGCCCGCCTTCCATAGGCCAGGGGCTGGCGACTAGCACCAAGGCGTAAAATCCCAGTAAACAGGGAAGGCATTGCCTTTATAAGTAACAACCACACAGAGTCAGCAAGCGGAAAGTAAAGTGCAGAAAAGTAAAGGGGCCGGAAATACAAGCCCAACTGTAAAGTACAACTGAAAAGAAAAAGAACAGCAACTGAAGAAAAGACGGCGGCCTCGTGTCGTCCACTGGCAATCCCACCTGAAGGGTGGGTACAGATAGCCTCCAGGCACCTCGGGTCCCACGTCCGCTCCGAGCACGTCCCGTCCAGTGGTCCACCTCCAGGTACCGTCCTGCTCCACGCCCCAACCGCGATCAGCGCTGTCCGTCGTCTGCAACCAACACCACGAAGTGCGGGCATAGCCCGTGCAGGGGTGAGTACAACTACTCAGTAAGGACCCCGAGACCCCCGAAGGTCTCCCGAAATCCACAAAGGATATAGCACAAAAGAAAGATGCAATCACGAAGTAACATCTGACTCGACTTAGGTATATGCCCATACATATACCTAAGTCCCCAATTCTAGCTCTGCTCACGAGCTCAAGAACAACTCAATCCACAAAGGAAAGCAAGACTCAAATCCACAAGGAGAGTAAACAGTAAATCCACAAAGGATAGTTCAACACAATCCACAAAGGAGAGTAACATAAGATTCAGCTCAACCAGGATTTTCATTATCGAAACCGTAAGTGTTGAAGAGCCCCATCTCTGAAGTGTACAGTGGTCCTGTCACGACTCCGAGGTACTGCTCACTAACCTAAGACTGCTGAAGTACTCCTCCTGTCGAGTACCGCGGGTCTGCTGCCAACTACCGGGCGCTCCGTCCGCTGAGGGTCTGCTGCCAAATACCGGGCGCTCACCCAGATAGCCTACTGAGGTACTCCTCCTGTCGAGTACCGCGGGTCTGCCGCCAACTACCAGGCGCTCCGTCCGCCGTGGGTCTGCTGCCAACTACTGGGCGCTCCGTCCACTGGGCTAGTCGACTCACTCCAAGTCGAGTCGGTCAAGCAGTCGTCAGGTCTCAGTCATCTACACGGTCTCCGTACTCCGCACGCACGTCTCCACCGTCGCGGGTCTGTCGCTACAACCAAGCGCACACACTCCGTAGAGTATCGCGGGTCCGCCGCTACAACCAAGCGCTCCACCGCCAAGGGTCTGCTGCTGCATCTAAGCGCACCACCACTGTCAAGTACCACGGGTCCGCCGCTACACCCAAGCGCTCCACCGCTCAAGGTAAAAAGAAGATTCAGCTCACACAGGTTCGGTAGCACTCTTCCACGTAGGATCGCTGAGTGCAGTAGTCGACGCAGTCCACTGAGGATCTCTGCACAGTCGTCGCCGCAGTCCACGAAGGATCTCTGCTCTGTCGTCGTCGCAGTCCACGGAGGATCTCTGCTCTGTCGTCGTCGCAGTCCACGGAGGATCTCTGCTCTGTCGTCGTCGCAGTCCACGGAGGATCTCTGCTCTGTCGTCGAGGTCACAGCCAGCGCTAGGGTTCCCGCACGTAGCGTGCTCGTTTAGGAGGGTCCGCTCCACGAGCCGAGGGGCTGATACATCAACTGACACGTAGTCCGAAGTTGATGTATCCAAAAGTTCCGTATCGACAACAGGATCTCAACGCGACAGACGGCGCGTCAATCGGACGCCCGGTCTGAGAGTTATTGGCATTTTCGTCCCAGGGGCCCGGTTGGTTTTTAGGGCAAAACCAACCCGACCGTACTCCGCCTGTATCCGATCCTCGGGCGGAGTATGCCAAAAGTTCCGTCTCACTTAGAGGAAACTACCACAGCCGACGGTACGTCGTTCGGACGTCCGTAGCTCAAGTTATGAGCGTTTCCGCTCCGAGGGCCCGGTTGGCTTCGTGTACGAACCAACCCGGCCGAACCCAAAGTCTTCCGAAACCTTGAGTATAATATACCGAAACGACCGTCTCGATCCAAGGATCGCGTAGCCGCTGACGGTTCGTCAATCGGAGGTCCCAGGCCCAAGATATGGGCGAAAGACCGTAGAGGGCCCGAAACGGGGGTACTGGGCCCGGGGCGACCCGGCCCGAACCCCCCCCTGGGGTCGGCCGAACCGGGTCGGCCCGAACCGGGTCGGCCCGACCCGGCCCGAACCGGCTCGGCCGGGTCCGGTCCGGCCTGGGCGCGGCCCGGCCGACCGGACCGAGCCGGCTCGGCTTCGGCCGAGCGGCCGAAGGGGCTGCCGCCGCGGGTCAACCCCGCGGCTTTGAGGGAAACGCGGCCCCCGCGGGGGGCCGCCTGTCACGCGGACGCGGCCGGGCCGCCGCGTCCGTCCCGGTTCCGCGCGGCCGCGGAACCGGCCGCCGATGCCGCCGCGGCTTCAGCCGCGGCGGGCTTCCTCCACGGCGGCGCGCCGGGCGCCGCCGCCTCCGGTCGCCGGCGCCGCCGCGCCGGCGACCCGCGCCGCCGCCGCCTTCCGCGGGCCGCCGGAGATGCTCCGGTGGCCCGATTTCTTTCCCGTCTGCGCCGTTGCTCCTCCCGGGGGCCGATCTTCACTGCGGGATCGACGGATTGCCTCTGCCGCACGGTTTGTCGTCGTCCGCCATATCCGCACAACAAGGAGATCGGCGGAGGGTTGTCGGGTCTTGTTCGTTAGACCCGCAACCTCCGCGTTAGTCATAAATCACGGGAGGAATAATCAACAACAATTTTTAAATAGATTAAAATTGTCGGAGATCATTTTCTTCACTTAAAAAGAATAAGCACGGGGAAAAAGAATCACAATCAAATCCCTACCTTGTCGTTGCCGAACGGGGGATCGTCGCGGAATTGCTCGTCGCGGAAGATGGAGATCGCCGCGTCGTCGCGGAATCGCTCGTCGCGTCGCCAATCTCCGGATCAAGATCAACAGATTCAATTAGTTTAAATCCGTTGATATTGAAATTAAAAAGGGAGAAGAAAAGATCCGATTCTCACCTTTGTTGCCGAACGAGGGTCGGCCGCGGAAGAAGAGGCGTTGCCGAAGAACGTCGCGGGTAGATCTCGTCGACGTCGCAGATCTTGGTGTGCGTCGTCGAATTCCGGTCGCCGGCGTTCTTCGCGTTCTTCGCGTTCTTCGCGTTCTTCGCGTTCTTCGCGTTCTTCGCGTTCTTCGCGGAGAGGGTGGAGGAACGAAGATTCTCTCAAATCCTTTCCAAGGATTTTTATGTTGGTCTTATTTTATAAACATGCCAACACGAAACCGGTTAAGAAACGATCCATCAATTCGTTGAATTAATTCAACGAAAGAAACGACCCATTTAATTCACGAAGAAACAGTCCATTTAATTCACGAAATAAACCGCCCAATTAAATGGTCTGTTAAGAATTAAAGAAAACGCGTCGGTTGACTTTTCAGTTACTTTGACGGGTTTTCGCGGGTGCGTTACTTAGCGAAAGAAACGGCGGGGCTCGTGCGGGTCCCACCGCACAAATATCCTACCAAGGGGTAGGATATTTCTGGATAGCATCCTATCCAGTTCAACTCAGTTCAAGCCGTCTTTAAGTGACTTCAAGTGGCTTCCAAGCAGCTTAAGTGAAATAAAATAAAGTTGTCGCACAAACTTTATTTTATTTCTGACTTAAAGCCGTAAAATTTAAAAACCACGTCTGAGCAAACGCAACTCCGGAAGAGGCGTTTCTAAGCAAATACCGGCGCTGCGATTTCATCGGTGCCCTCAGAATTTGATTCCGGGCACCGGTTCAAAAGATAGAAAAACCCGCTCGTCCGTTCACTGAACGTACCCGAGCCTAACTTCGGAAATTGATTCCGGGCACACCGGGCCTCGGAATCAGGTGCCGTCTGAAGCTGCGTTCTTGTAAAATTCCAAAGAAAATTAAGAAAAAAATTTCCTTGAAATTTGCGGGTCTTTACATTACTCCCACCTCAGGGCTTTACGTCCCCGTAAAGATACATCAAAAACTAGGGGAACAAATGGGGTTACTGAGCACGCATCTGAGCCTCCCGCTCCCAAGTGCTCTCCTGGAGGTTCCCGTGCTGCCATCTGACGCGCACAAGAGGAATCGACCGCCCACGTAGGACCCGCTCCTGTCGATCCTCGATCTCCACTGGGACCTCCGCAAAAGTCGCCCCATCGTCCACGTCCAGCTCCCCAAAGTCGATGATGTGCGTCGGGTCGTGCACGTATCTCCTCAGCTGAGACACGTGGAAGACGTCGTGCACCCGGTGCAACTGAGGTGGTAGAGCCAGGCGATAAGCCACCTCTCCTATCCTGCTGAGGACCTGGAAAGGCCCGATGAAGCGGGGAGACAGCTTGCCGCCTCGGCCAAATCTCCGTAAACCACGTCGAGGTGAGACACGCAAAAAGACGTGGTCGCCATCCTCGAACTCTAGTGGCCTCCGCCTCCTGCCAGCATATGACTTCTGCCGGCTCTGAGCTGTCCTCATCCTCTCCTGGATGATCTGGACCTTCTCTGTCGTGGCCTGGACCATCACAGGTCCCACAAGAGCTGCAAGATTTCTTCTTTGCCGAAAAGAGAAATCTGGTCTCATCCCCTGGATGAACCACATTCTTTGCCTAAAACAGTCAATCCTAACATGGATGATACTAATCCATACCAAGGATGACGTCGTAAGGCCTCGACGCTACTACTAAGAGATTCAACTGTTACTCTCGCCTCCAAGGGTTGAGTCACACTGTCGGCATCAGTGTGTGGTAACTGGGTCTCCTCCAGTAGATGTCTCACAAGTGAGGGTCAAGTCAACAGCCAAAACTGGAATCTCCTAGTAACATCACGAAAGAGGACAGGAACGAAAATATCACAAAGGTATGCATCTTTTATTATTGCAGCTCATATTACAAGACGCTACACAAAAGCAACAAGGAACCAGAAGTACAAAGGATGTATCCACTAGTTCTGCTCCTGTCCATCAGCTCCCAGGGCTCCATGATCGAAGGCCTCGACTGCCTGAAGCTGAGCTCTCCCCTGCGGTCGGGGTGGACCTCCTGGTGGTGGTGGTGGTAGAGCCTCAAAGCGTCGTCCACCACCTGCTGCTCGGCCAGCTCCTCTACCTCGTCCGTCTCCTCCCTGCAGACCGCCACGGTCGAACCTCTGCCTCTGCCTAGGTGGTTCCTCAACCGTTTGCTGCTCCCCCGCATGGCGGGTCGGGCAGTCACGAGCCATGTGACCAATTCCGCCACAGGAGTAGCACTGCCCACTCTCGGCACGCCTGGCTCTGACTCCACCCCGGCTTCCCCGCACAACTGAGCCTGAGTCGTGCAGTCGGCCACTGGTAGGTCTGGTCTGCCTGGAACCCTGAGTCATCTGTCGGCTACCTGCCACCGAAGACTCCGCTACGTGCCGCCCTGCGGTGGGTCTCTGTGCTGGTGTAGACTCAGCAAGGAAGCTCTCGATCAGAAGGGCCCGCTCTAGTACTCCTGTCTGAGTCGGTATGCTGAGGGAGATCAGCGATGCCCTGATCTCGTGTCTCAAACCCTGCTCGAAGGTCCGGGCCCGGAAGAAGGGGTCCCGTACCATGTCTGTCGAGTACCGAGAAAGGTCGGTGAACCTTGCCGCGTACTGAGCGACCGTCATGCTGCCCTGCCGCAGCTGGAGAAGCTCCTGGATGCGCACCGCTCGGAGGGTGGCCGGGACGAACTCAGAGCGGAAGAGGCTCTCGAAGTCCGTCCAGAGCAAGGACGCCTCATCGTGAACCTGGAGCATCAGGCTCCACCATCGTCCTGCCGCCGCCTGCAGGAGGCTCGCCGCGAGAATCACCATGAGATCCGCTGGTGTCCTCACTAGCCTAAAGATCCGTACCACCGCCTCTAGCCAGTCCTCGGCGGCCTGGGGGTCCGCCTCACCGCGAAACCTGGGCGGTCGCTGGCCCTGAAACTCATGCAGTGCCCGGAGGCGACGTGCATCGTCAGCGTCTGGTACTGGCAGCATCGGTGGCTCGGCGGGTAAAGCTGCCGCCGGTGCCACTGCTGGCAAAGGGCCCTGCACCGAGGCCTCGTCGCTCGGTGGGCTGCCGTCGCGCCCTACACTCGGAACCCTAGCTGGCTGTCGTCGCGGGGCCATCCTGAAAAGGAGAACAAGAGCACCACAGTCAGAACAGTATACCTGGTGAGCTGGCACAAGTAATCACAAGGAAAACTTGAGACTTTCATAAAGCAGATCAGTATACCCGGTGAGCTGACACAAGTAATCACAAAGAAAAACTTGAAACACACACGCAATCAATGTTTTCATGCATTAAGTCGGAAATCAGGAGTCAGGGTCCTGGTGTACGGATACGTCGGCCGCCGCACCAACACTGGGCTCCCTGAACTGATAACCACACTCAATACACTAAACACTATTGCTTCACATAGAAAGAAAGGACGATCAGAGTTTGCGGTAGAACCGACCACCCCTCTGATACCAATTTGTCACGACCCGTCCTCGGGGCCCGTGCCGTGACTACCCCAAGCCCGCCTTCCATAGGCCAGGGGCTGGCGACTAGCACCAAGGCGTAAAATCCCAGTAAACAGGGAAGGCATTGCCTTTATAAGTAACAACCACACAGAGTCAGCAAGCGGAAAGTAAAGTGCAGAAAAGTAAAGGGGCCGGAAATACAAGCCCAACTGTAAAGTACAACTGAAAAGAAAAAGAACAGCAACTGAAGAAAAGACGGCGGCCTCGTGTCGTCCACTGGCAATCCCACCTGAAGGGTGGGTACAGATAGCCTCCAGGCACCTCGGGTCCCACGTCCGCTCCGAGCACGTCCCGTCCAGTGGTCCACCTCCAGGTACCGTCCTGCTCCACGCCCCAACCGCGATCAGCGCTGTCCGTCGTCTGCAACCAACACCACGAAGTGCGGGCATAGCCCGTGCAGGGGTGAGTACAACTACTCAGTAAGGACCCCGAGACCCCCGAAGGTCTCCCGAAATCCACAAAGGATATAGCACAAAAGAAAGATGCAATCACGAAGTAACATCTGACTCGACTTAGGTATATGCCCATACATATACCTAAGTCCCCAATTCTAGCTCTGCTCACGAGCTCAAGAACAACTCAATCCACAAAGGAAAGCAAGACTCAAATCCACAAGGAGAGTAAACAGTAAATCCACAAAGGATAGTTCAACACAATCCACAAAGGAGAGTAACATAAGATTCAGCTCAACCAGGATTTTCATTATCGAAACCGTAAGTGTTGAAGAGCCCCATCTCTGAAGTGTACAGTGGTCCTGTCACGACTCCGAGGTACTGCTCACTAACCTAAGACTGCTGAAGTACTCCTCCTGTCGAGTACCGCGGGTCTGCTGCCAACTACCGGGCGCTCCGTCCGCTGAGGGTCTGCTGCCAAATACCGGGCGCTCACCCAGATAGCCTACTGAGGTACTCCTCCTGTCGAGTACCGCGGGTCTGCCGCCAACTACCAGGCGCTCCGTCCGCCGTGGGTCTGCTGCCAACTACTGGGCGCTCCGTCCACTGGGCTAGTCGACTCACTCCAAGTCGAGTCGGTCAAGCAGTCGTCAGGTCTCAGTCATCTACACGGTCTCCGTACTCCGCACGCACGTCTCCACCGTCGCGGGTCTGTCGCTACAACCAAGCGCACACACTCCGTAGAGTATCGCGGGTCCGCCGCTACAACCAAGCGCTCCACCGCCAAGGGTCTGCTGCTGCATCTAAGCGCACCACCACTGTCAAGTACCACGGGTCCGCCGCTACACCCAAGCGCTCCACCGCTCAAGGTAAAAAGAAGATTCAGCTCACACAGGTTCGGTAGCACTCTTCCACGTAGGATCGCTGAGTGCAGTAGTCGACGCAGTCCACTGAGGATCTCTGCACAGTCGTCGCCGCAGTCCACGAAGGATCTCTGCTCTGTCGTCGTCGCAGTCCACGGAGGATCTCTGCTCTGTCGTCGTCGCAGTCCACGGAGGATCTCTGCTCTGTCGTCGTCGCAGTCCACGGAGGATCTCTGCTCTGTCGTCGAGGTCACAGCCAGCGCTAGGGTTCCCGCACGTAGCGTGCTCGTTTAGGAGGGTCCGCTCCACGAGCCGAGGGGCTGATACATCAACTGACACGTAGTCCGAAGTTGATGTATCCAAAAGTTCCGTATCGACAACAGGATCTCAACGCGACAGACGGCGCGTCAATCGGACGCCCGGTCTGAGAGTTATTGGCATTTTCGTCCCAGGGGCCCGGTTGGTTTTTAGGGCAAAACCAACCCGACCGTACTCCGCCTGTATCCGATCCTCGGGCGGAGTATGCCAAAAGTTCCGTCTCACTTAGAGGAAACTACCACAGCCGACGGTACGTCGTTCGGACGTCCGTAGCTCAAGTTATGAGCGTTTCCGCTCCGAGGGCCCGGTTGGCTTCGTGTACGAACCAACCCGGCCGAACCCAAAGTCTTCCGAAACCTTGAGTATAATATACCGAAACGACCGTCTCGATCCAAGGATCGCGTAGCCGCTGACGGTTCGTCAATCGGAGGTCCCAGGCCCAAGATATGGGCGAAAGACCGTAGAGGGCCCGAAACGGGGGTACTGGGCCCGGGGCGACCCGGCCCGAACCCCCCCCTGGGGTCGGCCGAACCGGGTCGGCCCGAACCGGGTCGGCCCGACCCGGCCCGAACCGGCTCGGCCGGGTCCGGTCCGGCCTGGGCGCGGCCCGGCCGACCGGACCGAGCCGGCTCGGCTTCGGCCGAGCGGCCGAAGGGGCTGCCGCCGCGGGTCAACCCCGCGGCTTTGAGGGAAACGCGGCCCCCGCGGGGGGCCGCCTGTCACGCGGACGCGGCCGGGCCGCCGCGTCCGTCCCGGTTCCGCGCGGCCGCGGAACCGGCCGCCGATGCCGCCGCGGCTTCAGCCGCGGCGGGCTTCCTCCACGGCGGCGCGCCGGGCGCCGCCGCCTCCGGTCGCCGGCGCCGCCGCGCCGGCGACCCGCGCCGCCGCCGCCTTCCGCGGGCCGCCGGAGATGCTCCGGTGGCCCGATTTCTTTCCCGTCTGCGCCGTTGCTCCTCCCGGGGGCCGATCTTCACTGCGGGATCGACGGATTGCCTCTGCCGCACGGTTTGTCGTCGTCCGCCATATCCGCACAACAAGGAGATCGGCGGAGGGTTGTCGGGTCTTGTTCGTTAGACCCGCAACCTCCGCGTTAGTCATAAATCACGGGAGGAATAATCAACAACAATTTTTAAATAGATTAAAATTGTCGGAGATCATTTTCTTCACTTAAAAAGAATAAGCACGGGGAAAAAGAATCACAATCAAATCCCTACCTTGTCGTTGCCGAACGGGGGATCGTCGCGGAATTGCTCGTCGCGGAAGATGGAGATCGCCGCGTCGTCGCGGAATCGCTCGTCGCGTCGCCAATCTCCGGATCAAGATCAACAGATTCAATTAGTTTAAATCCGTTGATATTGAAATTAAAAAGGGAGAAGAAAAGATCCGATTCTCACCTTTGTTGCCGAACGAGGGTCGGCCGCGGAAGAAGAGGCGTTGCCGAAGAACGTCGCGGGTAGATCTCGTCGACGTCGCAGATCTTGGTGTGCGTCGTCGAATTCCGGTCGCCGGCGTTCTTCGCGTTCTTCGCGTTCTTCGCGTTCTTCGCGTTCTTCGCGTTCTTCGCGTTCTTCGCGGAGAGGGTGGAGGAACGAAGATTCTCTCAAATCCTTTCCAAGGATTTTTATGTTGGTCTTATTTTATAAACATGCCAACACGAAACCGGTTAAGAAACGATCCATCAATTCGTTGAATTAATTCAACGAAAGAAACGACCCATTTAATTCACGAAGAAACAGTCCATTTAATTCACGAAATAAACCGCCCAATTAAATGGTCTGTTAAGAATTAAAGAAAACGCGTCGGTTGACTTTTCAGTTACTTTGACGGGTTTTCGCGGGTGCGTTACTTAGCGAAAGAAACGGCGGGGCTCGTGCGGGTCCCACCGCACAAATATCCTACCAAGGGGTAGGATATTTCTGGATAGCATCCTATCCAGTTCAACTCAGTTCAAGCCGTCTTTAAGTGACTTCAAGTGGCTTCCAAGCAGCTTAAGTGAAATAAAATAAAGTTGTCGCACAAACTTTATTTTATTTCTGACTTAAAGCCGTAAAATTTAAAAACCACGTCTGAGCAAACGCAACTCCGGAAGAGGCGTTTCTAAGCAAATACCGGCGCTGCGATTTCATCGGTGCCCTCAGAATTTGATTCCGGGCACCGGTTCAAAAGATAGAAAAACCCGCTCGTCCGTTCACTGAACGTACCCGAGCCTAACTTCGGAAATTGATTCCGGGCACACCGGGCCTCGGAATCAGGTGCCGTCTGAAGCTGCGTTCTTGTAAAATTCCAAAGAAAATTAAGAAAAAAATTTCCTTGAAATTTGCGGGTCTTTACAATCACCGCTAGAGGAAGTCTACACTTGTCTTCTACAATGCGACGACGAATCACATCGGACCATGACCGGAGACATCAACAAAGAAAGAATTCCATCAAGGTAATTCTTGTTAATTAATTAAATTAATTATAACCAACATATAATGATCTTGTATTTATGGTTCTGAGAATCCCTCTTTCTTTTTCATTCTTCTTTCTATTCTGAAGATCCGGCGTTTTATTATCATGATGGATCTCAGATTGATCATTGTTAACGCTAAAATTAAAGTTGGGTACACCCACCAACGCACTTCCGCTGTGCCTGGATCCTACAAGTGGTATCATAGGGGTCATATCGTTGATTATAATTATTTAGTTTTTCGTTGGTGATTTACACATTTAATAATTTAGTTGTTTCAATTCAAGTTAATCGTTCTTTAAAATCTGAATCTCAAGATCTGTTCCTCCCCTCTCGTTTCTCGTTCACCTTACAGAAATGATTTTTTTCTTTTAATTTTGATTAAAATAAAATAGAGGAACTCATCCAGAGGTGCCAAATACTCCTGGCCATACAACACCAGAATACACAACGTGTATTCGGAAGTACACGTCGTGTAGTCTAGGTTCAATGCATTGACTTATCCACCAAATTAGGTTGTGTATTGGATCATATCTAAGTCATTTATGACACTGTGTGTTGACCAAGAACAGGTGACATACGGTTTTTGGATTACACACCATGTGGTCCAACTGAACACGGCGTGTAGTCCCTTTGAGTTAGGGTTGGACCGTGTACCCCGTGCACGGCTTGCCCGGCTGGAAACCGCGTAACACGGATACTACACAGCATGTGTCCAATTGAACACGTTGTGTACTCGAAAATTTTTTGAAGTACATCGACATGCCATGTCCCCGGGCATGTACTTTGGATGGACGATGAACAAAAGTACACACCGTGTAGTCAGAAATACACGTCGTGTACTCATCCAAATTACATAGATTTATTAAAATTTATAATTATATTATACAAACCCTTGAGACGTGTACCATAGTGCAGGCGTAAAGATGATGCACAACATGTGATAGGTGTTTTATATATATGTGTTTAATGTAACATCTGCGTAATGAATGAGAATTCACCGGGTTGCCTCCAAGGTACAAGTTATGTACAAAGATAATTTTAAATGAATTTATTTGTTTAAAATTATGATGGATGATAATCTCAAGGAAATTCAAAAAAAGGGTTTAAGATAAAAGGATTGATTAATTAAAGATAATTAATTGATTCGAGTGTGATTTATCTTAAACAAGAACGATTAAAGAATTTAATGCTAGTTTTATTAATTTGTAATATCGTTGCATGCATGGATGATCATGAGCTAGACCAAGACCTTTGTATGTGAATGGTTTATTTTAATTAATTTATTTAAATTAAATTTGTTGGTCTGCGAGCCTTCTCCTCATTAATATGTAGGTCCTACGCGCCCAAGGTTTCTTTTATGTAAAAACCCCTTTTACCCCTCACCTGCGTGTGAGATAAATGCATATGTAATGGATGGAGCTCCCAAGCTAGTGTAGGTTGCTCAAGTCAGGAGCCAAGGTGAAACCAATCCAAGAAGATACAAAGGTGGACAGGTGGAAAGCTGTAAACACGAACCTGAAAGGTTCAAGGTGTTTTTCTCCTAGGTCTTGGGTTATTTTATCAACCGCTAAATAAACTAACCAATAGAACAAGCTCATGATCATACCATTTATTTTATTTCTGTTAGTTACATGGTTTATTTATTGTGGGTTTGTTGTCACGATCACACAATTAATGAATTAAAAAAGCATGCAAGATGGAACTAAAATAAGACCGGCTTATGCTTAAAATATTATCTTAGACATGGTTAATCACTTAATTATATCCCAATTAATATTAACAAGCATGTAATTGAAGATAATAAATTGGAAATTTATGTATAAAATCTCTCAAAGAAATATTAAGTCGGTATAGCCTTCCATAATCTTGGTTAGAATCGAACCATAGTTCAAAGTGCTTGACCAACCCTATTTGGGGTGATTTCAATTATCGGGGAATTATAATTCAAGGTTTTGGGTTGACTTAACTTGGTTCACATCAAGGGTTGACTACCACAGTAGGACTTGGTGTGACCAAGAGGCAAAGGTTGAGGAAATCCAAAGGATTTCAGGATTAGGGAGTCCACTCAGCGGATCAAGGAGCTGCGAGTTAATGCAGTTGTCATTTGGAATACCTACCTAAAACCCTTAAAGTTGCTTGACCAACCCTAGTTGGGGTAATGTGAAGGTAAATATGGATCCTTGCCACTAGAATATTCAGGAAACATAATATTCTGAAGTCATTGGTGAGGGCTATTGGATTTCGATAAAATAGTGGGAGACTAATAAGTATGAATTTATTTATTTGTCTCAGTTTTGTAATAAAGTACTAAACCTTTGATCATCTTAATTTGTAGAAATGGTAATAAAAATGACTTCAAACATATCATTGTGAACCATACTCTAGAAGGAAAACCTTCTCACCGGCACCAATTTTCAAGAGTGGCAGAGGCGTTTACGCGTCATCCTTTGCCATGAAAGGAAATTGTATGTTCTGGAAGATCATGTTTCAGTTGCGCCTAGAAAATAGGTCATTGATGAGGAAATATATCTCTATGCGAAACATATGGATGATGCCACAGATTTCTAATGTTTCATGTTATCGGCCATGTCTAATGAGCTCTTGAAGCAACGTGAAAACATGGACGCGTATAGCATGATGTCTCACCTTAAGGATCTCTACCAAGAAAAGGCGAAACGAGAGAGATATGAGATCTCTAATACTTTGTTTACAACTAAGCTTGGAGATTCTACGCTGGCTGGGCCTCATGTAGTCAGGCTTATTGGCTACATCGAACGCCTGGACATCTTAGGGATTAAATTCCCAGATGAGTTGCGTACAAATCTCATCCTATCATCACTGCCCAAGACCTTCTCAAGATTTATTGTCAACTACAACATGAGAAATAATGAGAAGAGTCTATCAAAACTTCTGACCTTAATTCGTCAGGTAGATAAGGACATGGGACATGAAAAACCCACAGTCTTTATGGTGAATAAGAAAAGGAAGGACAAGGCAAAGGGGCCAAAGACTTATAAACGGTCTGAAGCCCCCGAGCGTCGTCCTTCCAAGAAGGGGAAGATCCAGAGGTAGGGCAAGGAACAGGAGGCAGTATGTTTTGCATGTGGCAATCAAGGCCACTGGAAGAGGAACTGCACCCATAAGCATGGGGACGCTAAAGTTACGTTCGTTATCGAGTGTAATCTTTCCATTTCTACAAATTAGGTATTGGATACAGCTTGTGGGGATCACATTTGTATTCAAATGCAATAACCAAGTAGATTTAGAAATATTATTAGAGGAGAGGTGGATCTTTGATCTTCCAATGGTGCGAGGCTGGCAGCGTTGGCCATTGGCGATTACCACCTCTCATTGCTGACTGGGATGATTTTGGTTTTACATAACTGTTATTATGTGTCTAGTGTTACCAAGAACATAATTTATGTATCTTGTTTGGATATAGATGGATTTATTTTCAAGTTTGGAAATAAGGGTTGTCTATTTTATAAGAACAACGTATGTTATGGTATGGTGCATTTAAATAATGGTTTGTATGTATTAAATTATGAAAACCAAGTATTGGAAATCGGAACGAAACAAACTCACATGAATCATACATCACCCAGTTGTAGCATCACCGTCTCGGTCATGTAAACGAGAAACGATTGACAAAGCTCTTCCAAGATGGCTATTTAGACTCTACTGAGCTAAAACCACTTGATAGATGTCACGCTTGTTTACGAGGTAAAATGACCAAGCCGCATTTTGGTGGACAAGGTGAAAGGGCCACAGAGCTTCTAGGATTGGTGCACATGGATGTGTGTGGATCACTTCCAGTAGAAGCTAGAGGTGGATATTCTTACTTTATTACTTTTACTGGTGATTTGAGTAGATGTGGTTATGTCTACTTGATGAGGTATAATTCAGAAGCCTTAGAGAAATTTAAGGAATTAAAGAATGAAGTAGAGAATCAGCTTGGTAAGAAGATAAAGAAACTTCGATTGGATCGAGGTGGAGAATATCTGAACCAAGAGTTCATCGATCTTCTACAGGAGTCTGGGATTCTATCTCAGCTCACTCCTCCTTATACACCACAATGGAATGGTGTAAGTGAAAGGAGGAACCGAACCTTGTTGGACATGGTGAATTCAATGATGAGTCATGCAGATCTTCCATTATTCTTTTGGGGATATGCATTACAAACTGCAGCATACACATTAAACCGAGTACCAACTAAAGCGACAAATGGAATTCCATCCAAGTTATGGAATGGAAAGAAACCCATTTTTTCGCACACACATGTATGGGGATGTAAGGCGTTTGTTAAGGCCTTCTCAGGCAACAAACTATCACCCCAGGGCACAAGGTGTATCTTTATAGGATATCCCAAGGAAACGAAAGGATATTACCTATATAACCCTTCAGACAAGAAATTGATTGTCGCCAGACAAGCCGTATTTCTTGAGAGGGAGCACATCCTCAAAAAGGATCGTGGGAGCAAGATTGACTTCAATAAAGTTGATGCTCAAGATACACAGGAGTTGGTACAGGAACAAGTTCCACAGGTCCCCATGGAAGAGGTTCTAGAAACACAAGTACTGCATAGGAGCTCAAGAGAGGTAAGGGAACCAGAGAGATTTGGTTTCCTAGTCACCAAAGATGTTGAATCATTATTATTGGACAATGATGAACCTCTCTCCTACAAGGAAGAAGTAGAAATCTCAGAAGCTGCAAAATGGATAGAAGCTATGAATTTTGAGATAGATTCCATGTATCAGAACCAAGTCTGGGTTCTGGTCGATGAGCCAGTTGATGTGAAGCATGTTGGATGCAAATGGGTATTCAAGAGAAAACTAAACATGGAAGGTCAAATTAGCACCTACAAATCAAGGCTAGTGGCTAAAGGATTCAGACAACGTTAAGGAATTGACTATGATGAAACCTTTTTTCTAGTTGCCATGTTTAAATCCATAAGAATCATACTTGTCATAGCAGCTTACCATGACTAGGAGATTTGGCAGATGGATGTTAAAATGGCATTCCTTAATGGGAACCTTTAGGAAGATGTCTATATGACACAACTAGAAGGGTTTGTGACACTAGGTGAATCCAAATGGGTTTGCAAGTTGTAGAAATCCATTTATGGATTAAAGCAAGCATCTAGGTCATGGAACGTTCGATTTGATGAAGCCATAAAGGAATTTGGTTTTATTAAGAACGAATGTGAGCCATGTGTTTATAAGTGGTTTAATGGGAATGCGATCATTATCCTAGTAGTATATGTCGATGACATATTGCTTATTGGAAATGATGTATCAGTCTTACAGTTAGTTAAGGACTGGTTGAACAAGTGTTTCTCCATGAAGGACTTGGGTGAAGCAGCCTAAATTCTAGGGATCAAGATCATTCATGATAGGTTCAAGAGGCTGCTTGGACTAAGTCATGGTACATACATTGACTAGATACTAAATAGATTTAGTATGGAACAAATCCAAGAGGGGATTAGTTCTAGTGTTACATGACCTACATCTTTCTAAGAAAATGTGTCCATAGACACAACAAGAGAAAGATAGAATGAGTAAGATCCCATACACTTCGGCTATAGGATCCATCATGTATGCCATGCTATGTACCAGGATTGATGTTGTCTATGCACTGAGCATGGTAGACAGATATCAAGCAGATTCAGAACAACATTGGACTGCTGTTAAGACTATCCTTAAGTATCTGAGAAGAACTAAGGATATGTTCCAGGTGTATGGAGGAGACGAGGAGCTTGTCATCAGAGGGTATGTTGATGCTGGTTTTCAAACAGATTAGAACGATCTAAAGTCGCAATTTGGATATGTTTTTTGTCTCAATGGAAGAGTTGTGAGATGGAAGAGTTCAAAGCTGCCAGTTGTCGTCAATTCTATAGTGGAGTCTGAATATATAGCGGCTTCTGATAGAGCCAAGGAAGCCGTATGGATTCAGAACTTTGTCCAGGAGCTTGATACGGTGCCTAGAAGTAAAGATCCTATCACGTTGTATTGTGATAATACTGCAGTGGTGGATCTTGTAAAAGAACCAAGGTCACATCAACGGACAAAGCACATACTCCGAAAGTATCACCTCTTGAGGGATTTCTATCAAAGGGGAGAAGTTGCAGTGAGCAGAGTGTCCACGGAAGAGAACGTAGTGGACCCCATGACTAAAGGCCTATCTCAGCAGAAGCATGAATATCATGTGAGAGCTAGCGGGTTAAAAGTTGTTAGCAGTTGGCTCTAGTCCAAGTGGGAGTCTATTGAAGTTTGTGTCCTAGAACCAACTACTTTTTACTTTATTCATTAAATAAACACCTTATCACATCTTGATTTTTCTTCTATGTAACAATGCATGTGATAATGTCCCAAGGATAACTGTTGCATTAAAGGGTCATAGTGGATCCCTGTTGTGATGAGAACCTGGAAGTGCCATAACACTATTCTTGAATATATGTTCTATGGTTGGATGATGTTATTTGAGGGACACAAATAATATAGGCCATTAGGGGTGAGGACTCATAAAACTTTGAGGCACCTTCTCATGGTGTGCGCCCTTGGTAATATCCAGGAGGATATTATGAGAATAAGACCTGCCAGTAGGAAATCCACATTTCATAGTGTCATTGGATGTTCCTATCTGCAGACGTTTGTATTGGTCATTGGACTTAAGATTATTATTAATGGGTATTACAGCTCGTGCACTTAGATGTATTGACGAAAACTGTGATGACACACTGTTCGTAGTGAGGTAGGATACGTTAGGTGCGTCACGAGTAATACTGCATTAATAGATAATGCGAGAAAGGATTTGTCCCTTTTGTTCCATAACGGAAGTAGATATCTTAGGCCCTTTGATGGAATTGATATAGCCTAAATAAATCCATGGCCATGGTAAGGAATGTGCGAGTTCAATTCCAGAAAGTCAAATAAAGAATAATCGAGCACATGGGTTAATGGAACTAGCATACAACCCGCTTGATTCGAGATATCATGACAAAGGGATTATATTACACGGTAAGCATTCGTATGAGGTGACACGTCATTGTGGCCTTAATTTTTTTATCTATGAGTGTCACGGCGTGTTTCTAGACGCTAAACTTGGACTTTAGGCAAGCTCCGCCTAATGCCACTGAGAAAGAGGCCTAGAGGGTCACACACTAAGTGTGTCCATGTATCTCAGTTAAATATTAATTTAACAAGTAAAATAAAGATTATTCCCGATTGTGGTTTAATAATTATTTAAGGATGCTTGATTTCATTTATTTTGACACTAGTTATTCGAGAGAATATATTGTGGGAAAAATAATATATATTTATTAGTGAGTAATGTAGTTACATTTATTTAAGAAATAAATAGCCATTACTCAAGGTCTAATAAATGTGGTGGATGAAATAAAAAAAAATGAAAACAAGATAAACACGCCGTGTACATTGAATGTACACGCCGTGTATTAATGATTACACGCCATGTAGTTTTTACAATCAGGATTTTGAGGAAATAATATCATTTTATTAAATGATATTTATTATAATAAGTGTGGGCACATGTCAAGGAATTAATCATTCCACATGGGGTTTTCAATAAGAGTTAATGAAATAAATAAAACGCCTAATGCGTTTATTTATTGTCATAACTCTATAACCTCAAACCCGATTATAAATATCCTCACAACCCCAACACTTTTCCAGAGAGAATCATTATGCACAACAATTCTGGAGAATCCTCTCAAGGCCAAAAGAACTCCTTCCTCCAAGAACGCTCTCAAGACCGAGAGAGATCCTCCTTCATCGGATCAAGGCGATATAAGGCGGACAACGCAAGCAAAGGCTTCTCCACGCTAGCACCCGAAGATTCCTTTAGAGATGTCCAGAGATACGTGGTGCACGTGTGGATCACTGCTAGAGGAATTCTACACTTGACTTCTGTGACGCAATGACAAATCACATCGAATTTTGATTGGAGACATCAAAGAAGAAAGAATTCCATCAAAGCAATTCTTGTCAATTAATTAAATTAATTATAACCAACATATGACGATCCTGTCTTTATGGTTTTGGGACTCCCTCTTTCTTTTTCATTCTTCATTCTATTCCAAAGATCCGGCGTTTTATTATCGTGACGGATCTCAGATTGATCGTTGTTAACGCTAAAATTAAAGTTGGGTACACCTACCAACGCGCTTCCGCTACGCCCAGAACCTACACATAAAACTTAAAACATGGAACTAAAAAAACACTTCTTTATTTAATATTAAAAAAGAGCCTCTAACTTACATTGTGCTCATACATCTTCATAGGGTACTCTGGGGAACACATGAACAAAGGAATGAGCTAAATAGCCCGGTAAGGGGGTATACATAAAAATAAGGCTTTAGCACATGGGTTAGAAGGCATGACATAATGATAACAAAAGCATGGAACATATGGAATCATAACATATAAACATGGGATCATATAAACATGTATTCATAGAAATGTGGCAACAACATAAAACATGACTTGAGTATGAGTCAAGTCTAACCGCCAAGATCGTTTCACATAGTAGCACAAGCCAAGGCTAACCACCAAGACCATCACGCATAACATCTCATGAGACTTAACTTTACCCAATGCATTGGAGTGCTATCTGGGTGCACCCATCTTAAATTTTCACAAATATTTCAGCCACATAAAGAGTCATACATAATCAATCTTGCATAAACATAATGGTTACTCTGGAAAGAATTGGGTACCACAATCATGTCATAAAGCATAAAAGTGCCCAAAAAAGAAATGAACTAAAATATACATAGACATTAATAAGGGAAAATAGGAATGTATAATGGTAAGTTATGTTAAGTAGAAGTGACCACATGTAAGAAAAGTATTCAAGAAGTTTTAGCTTAAAAACATTTTTTGAGCGGTTTTAAGAAAAATACTACAGAGCCTTTAAAATAGAAAAGGGAACAATATTTTATACAAAACTAAAAGTGAAACAAGAATGATTTCACAATAAAAAGACTTATTTTATACAGACAATGGAGGCTTAAAACAGAAAATAGAGTGAACTTGAAATCGGGTAAGAATTCGGGAAGTTCCCTCAAAACAGGTTTGCTTATCGGAAAGTATTGATGAGGGAATCACTTAAAAACATGTATATCCCTGAAAGAGAATGATGAATGGAACTTGTCACCTGAGTTTAGAACATTCACATAGAATTTAGAATATGAACATAATAAGAGTATATAACCTCATTTAGGTAAAAGGAAAGATAAAGAAACCCGAAGGAATAAATGAGGTTCAAGTTGAATCCCTCACAGAAAATCAGCATGGTATCATGTGTACTTAAGAGGGCTTAATGAGAGAGGAAGGGGTTTATCATCATTTAAACATCATGAGTATAGTATGGAGGAGGTGTGTAATCATACCCCATCACTAGGAATTACACATAAAAGGGAATAACATAGAGGACAATCTTGAATAAAAGTGAAATGGAGAGGATCCCTTACTTTAATTTCCGCTTAATTTCGTCTCTTTTGCGCCTCCTGAATAATAAATTTATGTTTATTAAAAAAATGATCTAAAAGTGAATTATAGTCATTTTATAAAAATATTTATCAATTATATTCATTGGATTTTATTTCATAATTTCCGTTGATGAAATTGAAGTGTTTTGATATCATATTTTACTTCAAAATTTCTCATCTTGCGAAGATTTCACTTTTTATTAAATGTAACTTATAAATTAGTATAATTAGTTTCAGAAGCATAGAATACATGTAATTTGATATTAATATATTGTATATAATTTATATTTTTCATACATGAAGGTTTTTATAATAATTATCTTGGCAATGTCTCCGTAGATGGTTAACCGACCTTTAACAGGACGTTGTCGATAGTGTGGGAAAGGGAAGTATGACATTTATATTTTTCATTAATATGATAATTACAGTAGGTTAACATAATTAATATAATTTTAACTTGCTGTATAATCAATTTTATAGCATAAGTTTTTTAAAGAGATAGGGTAAAAGAAAAAAAAGAGGAAGAAAAGATAGAAGATTTAATAGTGTCTTATTCTCTCCTCGGTGTAGCTTCTCTTGCACGAAACTATAACTCCCTTGATGATTGGAGTTGGAGGGTTCCAGAACATCCCTACGTATTTTAAGAGGCTTGAGAGGGAGAATTTGGGCAGATATTAGGCTTAGTAATGGATGAGAGGAATGGTTTTCCAAGGGAAGGGAGAGGGGTTATTTAACTTGAGGAGAGAGGTGTTTTTAGAATAAAATATTAAATAAAATAATATATCAAATGTTAGACTTGTAATAGTATTTTTTTTGACAACATAAATCATATATTAATATAATATAATTCGTTTTATACTTTAAATCGTCTTTATAATTCAAATTCATTAATTTATTAAAAGGAAAGTGAAAAGAAAGAGAAAATGATATTTTAAGGAATCATTTTTTGACTTTAGGTTTTGGAAAGTTTTTTTTAGGTTTGGAAATTGAGTTTATTGTATTTTAATAAACCATTTATGAAATTAAATATAAAATTACTGAATCTCTAAAGTTCTAGAAAGTTTATGTCATCATTACATCATGAATGATGCAATTTAAGATATATCGATTATGAGAAAAACTGTATTTTTACTATTCACTTGAAAATTGAAGTATTTTAGAAAATTATCAAAAAATCACCCTAACCATTTTTCAATGTGTAGAATTCAAAAATGAACTTTATTTTTCAAAAATAATTTTCTAAATATGATTAATTTAATATTTAATTAAAATCACAATTTACTTGAAAAGTACAAATTTTAAATTTAATACTGCTTTCTAATACTAAGAAAAATTACTTAAGGTCACCTAAAATTATCTTAGAATCAAAATATTAATTTATGAATACATTTCATGAAACTACATTTTCATTTAAATTATTAAATTAATCATAAAATTGTAATTAAATATTCCTGACTTATAAAAATACTAACTCCTTGTTAATAGTTTTTAAAATATTTATTTACTTATACTATGATATAATTATACCATATTGTCACTTATAAAAAGATAAATTTTATTTATACTTTCATTGGAGATGTTACTATTACATTGGTCGGTTTACTATTTATAAGGGTCACATTACTATTCCAAAGGTCATGTTATTATTGATATGTGTTCACTTCTAAAGATACCTTTTATTTCACTTATTTTTCACTTATAAAGTTTGTATTGTGTTCTAGAAGTAATCTTATGTGATTATACTATAAGACGTAATTATAAGAAGAGGATTTTCATTGATAAAACTTTGGGTCGCTACACATTTCCCCCTAACTCTCCAAAAACCATTTCCTTTAATGCAGTTAACTTCTTTCCCATGTAACAACTTTTCATTTCTTTGTATTCATCACCATCACTTTCAAGACAAACATTTCCCCCCAGAAGGAATGCCTAACATTTGATTAACATCAACCACAGTAATAATCATTTTTCTTCTTCTAAGTCATACGGTACATGTTGGAGGATCAAAGACTTCTACATGCTTCTCACGTAATTCTCTTAGCAACTGTTGAAATTTAAATTCCAACAATGTATCAAATCCTAATTCCATCACCAATTGTTTTTGCTTCTCATGTCCAACAATGAAAACAATAACATCTTTAAATAAATTTGGAGAACAACTACAATTTAAAATAATTTGAGGTCTAACTTTTGACTCACTAAAGCATCATTTTCATCATTTACCATGAGATTATACTTATTCTTTTACCGTTTTGATAGTTTTGACCAAACATCTAATATGTCATAATTAGCATCCTTAGCATTTTTATACACACTTTTATTTAAAAAAAATTGTATTCGCATTACAAAGGAAAATAAAATTCTATCACAGTTATAATATAACATGCTTTTCTAAAGCAAATAAAATCATACCTAAATTCCGTCAATCATGGTGATCCCTTCATCTCCATTACAATTCTTAGAATTTATACCCGACAACAAAACTGTAAAATAATTATCAAAGATGTAAGGAATGAAAACAATGATATGACAGGAGGAAGAGGTTGGGAAGAGGATAACGATATGTTAGAGAAAAAAAATGGTGGGAAAAGGAAGATGCTACGAGGAGGTGTTAACTGACTGGGATTTTCAGGAGAGGAGGGCGATGATGTGGGAATGGAGGGCGATGACGAGATGCGCGTACGAGAGGAGGAGATGGCGGACTACGATAGGAGGGTGGCAGCATGAGATAGGAGGGCGGCGCCGTAAGAATGGAGGGTGATGATGGACGACAATGACAAGACACGAGCGCAGAAAGAGCAGACGGTGAGCTAAGGTTTTCTAGAGTGGAGAGCGGTAGGGAGGAAGAGGAGGGCGACGAACCGCGATTGAGGGTGCCGGTGAGAAATGCGCGTAAGAGGAAGAAAGAGGGGCTAGGGATTTGGGGAGAAATGCGGGGAAAAAAAGTTTGTGTATAAAGATGATTTCGATGACCAACATAATAAAAGAAGTCCCGTTGTAATTTTCTCAATTCTGGGTCCCGTCCCGTCCTAGTATTGGTCGGTAAGCCCCATTTGGCAGGGGAGAATAGGGAAGAAAAGAGACGATTTGGAGCGATGGAAATTGATTTCGATCGTTTGGTAAAACAAAAGTCGCTGGAAGGAAATATGAGGGGGCAGAAACTGAGAGAAACGTTTCTCTCCAACCCCCTGTTTCGAATCATTCCAAAATTGGGATGATTCAGACTGAAATGGTGCCTAGGATTGAGGTGTATTTTAAATTTCCAATATTATCCTTATATGTCTATATAAACAATATTTTCATTTTATATTTCTTCATACTGTCACACCGTTCCCCCTTAATATTTATAAAAATGAAAATAATTCTAATTATTAATAATAAAAACAAACAATATTTTTATGGGGCAAACAAAATATTTTCATGAAGCAAAAAATATTATTAATTTTCGTGTAGGGGAAAACAAAATATTTAGATACCCATGAAAATATTGTTCGGGGGCGTTGTTCGCGGGGTCGAGTCCCCAAACCGTTTGTGGATTTTCCTTGTAGTATGCGTGAGATGTCATTTGACGGTTGTACCCAGCCTTTTTTAATAATAATAATCAAATATAAATAATTTTGATAATGTGTATATAAATATTTTTGATTATAACTAATTATGTGTATATGAATAATCATAAATAATTTATAAATAGCTTTGATTATAGATAATTTTGATTATAAATAATTTTGATTATCTTGAATTAATTGTTTATATAAATAATTTATAAATAATTTTGAATTAATAAATATTTCGAATTAATAATTTTGAATTAATAAAATGTTTTGAATTAGTAATTATTTTGAATTCATAACTATTTTGAATTAATAATTATTTTGAATTAATAATTTTGAATTAATAATTATGATTACCCTTAATTAATAATTTTGAATTAATAAATTATAAAAATATTTTTGATTATCTTTAATTAATTTTTTAAAATTTTAAAATTTGTATTAATATATGTTTGTAGTTTAATATTTACCTAATGTTGGTGATATGAAAGATAGCAAGTGATTGGAATCAAAATTAAGGTGTTTTGATTTGTCATTAAAAAAGGTAATAAAAATACATTTTTTTAAAAGATTATCTGTGTTATTTAACATAAATTGTTGATATTGGACAAAAATGGTGGTAGATGTGGTGTCCATGAAGATCTAATCTATGGTTGTTTTTTGTCTTGGGAAAAAAATGTCCTTTAATTAAGTGTGTATGTGTTATTTTTTAACAAAGGTTATTTGTGTCATTTGCATCAAAACAATTTCTTTTATTTTCTTTTAAAAATTGTCACCAAACATGATGGAGAAAAATCCAAATCATTTCTTTTCTTTTACTACGTTATTAATTCAAACACAAAGAGAGAAATCACAATCATTTCTTTCCATTTCTTTTCTTTTAAAAACTATCAAATCATTTCTTTTTTTTACTAAGGGTTAGTTTGGCAGGGATAGTACAGAGAGAAAAGAAATGATATTGAGAGGAGAAATTGATTTCTCATGTTTGGCGAAATAATTTTAAGGGGAGAGAAGTGATAAGGGGAGAAATGGAGAGAAATAGATTTCTCTCCTGCTATTGTTTTCAAATCACTCCAAAATTGGGATGATTTTGAAAGAAATGATGGTGGAAGGTTGTTAATATTTTAAAATTTCAATTTTATTCCTATTTTCTACACGTATCACAATAGAATTTATTTTATTTTCTTTTAAAAAGATCCACCAAACAAGATGGAGAGAAATCCAAATCATTTATTTTCTTTTACTAAGTTATTGATTAAAACGCAAGGAGATAGTGCGCTCACATCATTTTTTTATTTTCCTAAAATCCCACCAAACACGGTGTAAAATTTAAACACAACGTAAGCGTTTTCCTGGAAAAACCCACGGCCGAACGACCTTACCAGATTCCCCAAATCACGGAGGTGCAGGGAGAGACAGTGCGCTCAGTGCAAAGGAGAGTGACAAACATAGAGTAATGCCGAAGAATGGAGGCGAATGGGATGATCTTCGCAAAACCCTACAGGATTTCACTAGCAAAGAGAACTGGGACAAGTTCTTCACTATCAGAGGCAATAACGAGTCCTTTGAGTGGTACGCCGAGTGGACTCAACTCGAAGGCCCTCTTCTCTCCCATCTCACTTGCTTCAACTCGAGCATAGCTTCTACGGATCTCGATGAAGCGACCGATCCTGTTCAGACGTCGGCGCCGGTTCAGATTCTCATCCCTGCCTGCGGCAACTCCCGGCTATCGGAACACATCTACGATGCTGGATATCGGGGCATCACTAACATTGACTTCTCCAAAGTTGTTATCTCCGACATGCTAAGCCGCAATGTGCGGCTGCGGCCTGAAATGCGGTGGCGCGTTATGGACATGACTGCCATGCAGGTTCTTTTGAATTTCCACTTTAATTTGTTAGTTGCATTTAAAAAATTATATCATTGTCGAATAACTCGCATGTTGTTCTTGGTCACTATCATCTAATTTTTTTTCTAATGTAGTATCTGATGCCTAAGCATATGATTTGGGAGGTGGAATTTTGACATCTTAACTTTTACGAGGTTCCATTATTAGTGTGCCCCATGATTGGGTGCTTACCATTTAATCTATATATCTCTCCATCTTGAAAACATATGTTGGTAGCTTTGGTGTGTTTTTTTCGTTTTAAGCTAGCTACTCAAGGGCGATTGCTTCTTGATTCCAAGAATGCTTGCACCCTTTAATAAGTCAATAAATATGGTTCTCTCTTTTGAGAGCTTTCTGGATATTCAAGTGCCATGTTGATGATGATTGATACTCCCGTAGTTTTAATCTGGCTTACTGACTCAGTGGCCAATTCTGTCTTCCATTTTTCTTATAGTACATTTTTATTTGTAATTCTCCGAAGACTTTTAAATATTGTCCTTTGAGTTAGCTAACACTTTCCATTGCAGCATGCACCCTGCTTGCTTTTAAATTATAATTTCTTTGAATATTCTTGTTCTTGACAAATTTATATAGCTTCGGAATGCTTGAAGCTGATTTTCTGTAATGTATTGATCATTTACATTCAATATTGTCATTTTCTCTGTGAATGTTTCTATTTTGGAATGGTACATGTTTTCCCTTTTATTTTATTTTATTATATTTTACAAGATAACCTCTTTTATGTTACCAGTTTCCGAGGGAGTCATTCAACGCTGTTGTTGATAAGGGAGGGTTGGATGCTTTGATGGAGCCTGAGGCCGGCTCCAAGCTGGGTAGTCAGTATTTGTCAGAGGTATCTTCAATCTGAATTCAATTACAGCCTTTGTGTTGTGTTCTCTGATTAAAAGTTGTCCAAAATCTGTTTTTGTTGTATTTGCTTGTTTCTAAAAAAACTCCAACTTAATATATATCTTCAGGTAAAGAGAGTGTTAAGACCAGGAGGGAGATTTATCTGTCTCACATTAGGGGAGTCCCATGTTCTAGGTATTGACATGAACTAATTTTATTTTTATTTTAGATAATGGAGCGTTTAATTGTCTTTGCACATCATATCTTCTTCATGAAATGCGCTGCTATCTTATTTTATTTTTGACAAGGATAGGCATCTCGTTTCCCTTTTTTTACTTCAGGGTTGCTTTTCTCCAAGTTTCGCTTTGGATGGAGAATGTCTCTCCATGCTATACCTCATGAATCTTCGAAGAATTGCAAATTTCAAACTTTTATGGCGGTGGTTGACAAAGATGTTTCAATTGTGTCTCATCAAATAATAGCATCACTTGCTCAAACATCTGTTCATTTTAATAGTAATAAGGTATGGAATAATTCTCCTTTTGTTTTATTTTCTGTTCTCTTATTTTTTTATTTTATTCTATTTTTTTTCTTCTGTATATTTATTTAGAGAATGACTGGGAGGGGGGGGGTAGATGAGGATTTGAACAACCCTTTTCGCCGTAACCCGTCTAATATGAGCCCTCCAACCAAATTGCTTGATCTTAGAATTAAAAAAAGTAGCTTCCTCCATTGTTCAGTCCAAACACGACATAACCCATATGCACGAGGTTCCTACGGGGCCACCTCACAACCTTGAATGTCATTCTTCCACAAACCTATGATGTTTTACAAGATTAAACAAATACCTAAATTAAACATCCTCAGAGTGGGACCTACATTTTGCTACCGTTGTTCCTAATCTTTTCAAATATTAGGCTGCATTTGGTTTTAAAAAATCTTTTCTCTTTTCATTTTTCAAATATATATTAGAAAAATATATCATAAAAAGTTTTTGAAAAGTGTAAGGAAAACTAAAAAAAGGGTTATCTATCCAAGTGTTTTAATTTTTTGTTTAAAAAATACTCTCATTTTTATTTTCTAAAAAATGCTATCCATTTACATAATTGAATAGATTTTCTAATACAACAACCAAACCACAACAAACAAGCCTTAAACCCAATTAAATGGGGTTGACTACATTTATCAAACGTTGCTAATTAGCTCTATTGAAGATCATATTTCCATTGAAATCATTTAGGACATGATCATCTTGAATGATTTGTTTAAGGGTCCTTTTAGGTCTACCTCTACCTCTTTTTATAAGGTGCATCCTTAAGTCTTCTTCTAACATGTCCAAATCATCTTAGTCCACTCTCAGTCATCTTCTCGTCAATCGAAGTCACTCTAATTTTCTCTCGAATACATTCATTTCTAATCTTATCCATCTTAGAATATCCACATGTCAATCTTAACATTTTCATCTCTGCTATCCTTGTTTTTTTTGTTCAAGATGTCTCGTCAAAGACTATCACTTACTGCCATGTAGAATAGTTTGTTTAATAACAGTCTTATAAAATTTGCCCTTCAATTTCAAAGGAATTTTACGATCATAAAGCACTTCAGAAGTCTTTCTTCATTTTATCTATCAAGTTTGAATCCTATGAGAGATATCTGTATTAATATCTCTATTACATTACATAAATGAGTCTAAATATAAAAAAAGTTCAACTTTTGAAATAACGTGGTCTCTCAATCTCACATCTATTACATTACTAGACAATCCTCTTCTTAAACGACACTTCATATATTCTGTCTTATCCCTATTAAGACAGAAACCTTTCGATTCTAAAGTCTCTCTCCAAAGCTCTAACTTTCGATTTTCTAATACATTTTTAGAAAATGAAAACCAGAAATATTTTCTAAAAGTGTATTATAAAATGTGTTGGTTTATGTTAATGGAGAACATTTTTTAGAAACTGAAAATAGTAATGATAAATTTTTAGAAAACAATGAAACTCGTTTTCATGTTTTCAGGAAAATGAAAACGCTTGGATAAGTAATTGATATACTTTCTTATTTTCCTACATTTTTTAAAACATTTTCTAGCATAGTTTCTAATGTATATTTGGAAAATGAAAGCATAAAATAATTTCCTAAACTAAACACAACCTTAAGTTCTAACTGTTGGAGTATGGGTAACTTCCAGCCCCACTAACTTTGTAACTTCCAGCCCCACTTCTTTTGTAACCTCTCTTTGTAACTTCCCTATATTTTCTATAAATGAAGGCTCTCTCCTCACCTTGAGGGTGTGGGGGATTTCTGATTTTACATGGTATTAGAGGGAACTTAATCCCGATCCCCCCTCCCATCTATTTTTTTTTATTCTGCTCTAGGTCTCCCATCTTTTTTTTTTCCCGTGGGGGCGGCGACCTCCATGGCTTACGAGCCATAGGAATTCTCCGCCGCCCCCTGCCGGCGATCCCTTCCCGGCGGATTTCCCGTCCCGGCGGCTCTCCAGCGCTGCTCCCCGTCGCGGCTTCCCCCGGTGCGCCTTCCCTCGTCGTCTGGCACTGCTCCGCTGCTCCGTTGCCGACGTCCCCTCCTGCGGCTTCCCGGCTTCACCTCCTTGTGACGACCGGCCCCGCCTCCCTCCGGCTTCCTGTCGCGGATCCCGCCTCCCTCCCGCGACGCTCTGTCCGGCGGCCCTCTCTCCCGAAGGCCCTCTCTCCCGACGACTCACTATCCCGACGGCCCTACTCCCTGCGCATGCCGGCCCGCTCGTCGCCGCCCCTTCCCGCAGCGCCTCCTGCCGGTCCTCCCTCCCAGCGGCTCTCCTGCATGGCGCGGCTCCCCTTCCCGGCGGCCCTCTCCTTACGCGGCTCCCCTTCCCGGCGCTTCTGCCCGGTCCGATTCCCCTCTGCCTTTGCCCTTCCTTGCCCGACGGTTCTCCCGCCTTCCCGTCGTCAGCCCTCCGCGGCTCTTCCCGGCGACGTCCAGATCCAGTGTGGATCCTCAGTCGCAGCGGCCCTCCCTCCCGGCGGCGCACTCCCGTCTTCCCTCCCGCGCGCTCGCGGCTCCCGGCTCCCGGCGGATCTCCCTCCAGTCCGGCGACCGCTCTCCCGGCCCTCTCGTCCCGCGGCGCTCCTCCTGTCCAGCGGCCCTCCGCGCGCCTCCCGGCCGGCCCTCCGCGCGCCCTCCCGTCCCTTCCTGGATTATTCGGCCAGATCCTTCTCCCGGCAGCCCTCCTGCGGATTTCCCGGCGACCCTTCCGGATGGCCGGCTGCGCCTTTCCCGCCTTGTTCTTCCCGGCGGACCTCCCTTCCCCGGCTTGCGGCTCTTTTCGGCAGCCCGCCTCCTGTGCGATCTCCCGCCGACTCCTTTGACGATCGGCCTCCATCCCTGCCGGCCTCCACTCCTGCCGGCTCCAGTAGCTGGCCTCCATTCCTGCCGACTCCTCCAGCAGTCGGCCAACAGCCCTGCCGGCCTCCCGTGCCACCTCTGCTCAACTGCTCCCTCCATGCCGACATCCTCCTGCATCCTGCGGAATCCCCGCCTCTCTGCCCGGTGCATCCTGCGGAATCCCCGCCTCTCTGCCCGGTGCCTCCTGCGGAATCCCCGCCTCTCTGCCCGGCATCTCCTGCGGAATCACCGCATCTCATCGCCGGCCTCCTCCTGCGGATTTCCCGGCGCTTCGACGACCGGCACCCGCCATTGCGGATTTTCTCGGCGCTTTGACGATCGGCCCGACATTACGGTTTACCGGCGCTCTGACGACCCGCCCGTAGTGCGGATTTTCCCGACGCTCTGACGACCGGCACCCGCCAGTGTGGATTTCCTGGCGCTCTGTTGTCCGGCCCCGCACTTTTCCGGCGATGACCCATCATTTTCAGCGGCATCACATTACAATCTTGAGGGGGAGCAGCATCATCAACGATTTTATTATTTTTGTATCTTCCGTTTTTCGTCTTGTTTTGTCATCAAGCTGGGTATGTCCAGCTTGAGGGGGAGTGTTTGCAGCTTGTTGCTTGCGTTGTTTTTCATTATGTGTCCAAGCTAGGTACACCTAGCTTGAGGGGGAGTGTTGGAGTATGGGTAACTTCCAGCCCCACTAACTTTGTAACTTCCAGCCCCACTTCTTTTGTAACCTCTCTTTGTAACTTCCATATATTTTCTATAAATGAAGGCTCTCTCCTCACCTTGAGGGTGTGGGGGATTTCTGATTTTACACTAACAAATGAGCCAAAGCCCGTTAGGAATGTAGGGGGCTGTACGTGTGTGTGTGGGGATGTGGTAGTGTGCAGTGAGCTGTCCGTGAGAGGGGCAGTTGACAGGTTGTGTATTAGTTGCCAGGGGCAACATTGTACTTTTATATTGTTAGTTTGTTAGGGGTTACAACTGACAGTAGATTGTTAGTTTGTTAGGGGTTACTATTGGTAGTAGGTTGTGTAGGTTTCGAGCGCAGCGGAAGTGCGTTGGTGGGTGTACCCAACTTGATTTTTTTTCGTTAGCAACGATTAATCTGAGATCCGTCACGATAATAAAACGCCGAATCTTCAGAATAGAACGAAAAATGAAAGAAAGGGAGTCCCGAAACCATAGAGAGGATCATCATATGTTGGTTATAATTAATTTAATTAAAAGACAAAAATTACCTTGATGAAATTTTTTCTCCGTTGATGTTTTCGGTCATGATTTGATGTGATCTGCCGTTGCATCGTAGAATTCAAGTATAGGATTCCTTTAGCGGTGATCCACACATGCTCCACGTATCTCTGGACGTCGCCGAAGGGCTCTCCGGGTGCTAGCGCAAAAGAGCCTTCGCTTGCGATGTCCGCCTTCGATCGCCTTGAGAGCCGCTTGTAAAGCGCTCTCCTTGATCCGGTGGAGGAGGATCTCTCTCGTAGCTTGAGAGCGTTCTTGGAAGAAAATAATTCTCTGTTGTCTTGAGAACTTTTTCTAGATCCGTTGCACACAACCACCAAAAAATGGTCAGGCTAATGAGAATTATATAATTGGAATTTTAATTACTTAGAATAATAAAATGAATTAATTATCCGAAAACATTTATTCATTTCATTTAATTCTTAGTAATACCCCATGTTTAATAATAACAGTTGACTATTATTATTAGTTGACATGCACTCAGCGAATTACACTTTATATTATTTAATGAAATAAATAATATCATTTCTCACAAATCCCTAGAAAAATTACACGACGTGTATATTAATATACACTGCGTGTACTTTTGTTTTTCCATTTTCTCTTATTTCCTCCACCATATTTATTAGATCTTGAATAATGACTATTTATATCTCAAATAAATATCACTGCATTACTCGCTAATAAATATATATTATTTCGCCCATAATATATTCTCTCGAATAACTAGTGTTGAAATAAATGCGATCAGACATCATTGAATAATTATTAAATCACAATCGGGAATAATCTTTATTCAACTTGTTAAATTAATATTTAACTGAGATATTTGGACACACTTAGTGTGTGACTCTCTAGGCCTCTTTCTCAGTGGCATTAGGCGGAGCCTGACTAAAGTTCATGGTTAACGTCTAACAATTCACCAAGACACCCATAGAGAAAGAAGTTAACGCCGCAATAACGTGTCACCTCCTACGAACGCTTACCGTGTAATGTAATTCTTTTGTCTTGATATCTCGAATCAAACGGGTTGCATGCGGGTGCCATGAACTCATGCGCTCGATTATTCTTTCTTTGACTTCTCGGAATTGAACTTGCCCATTCATTATCATGACCATGGATTTATTTAGGCTATATCAATTCCATCAAAGAGCCTGAGATATCTACATCCGTTATGGAACAGAAGGGACAAATCATTTTCTCGCATTATCTATTAATGCAGTATTATTCGTGACGCACCCAACATATCTTAGCTCGTTGCGAACAGTGTGTCGTCACAGTTTTTGTCAATACATCTAAGTGCGCGAGTTGTAATACCCATTAATAATAATCTTAAAGTCTAAGGATCAATACATACGTCTGCAGATAGGAACATCCAATGACATTATGAAATGTGGATTTCCTACTGGCGGGTCTTGTAATGGCCCGGGTTTTAGGGGTCCATTACTTTGTGAAAATCTCATGTTGGGTTTTTCTGGTCTGGGGATCTCGGTGAAGTTTGGCGTAACGGCAGGCCTATCGGTAGCCTTAGCCTACCTGTAGCAGGCCTACCGGTAGCTCGGTCTACCGGTAGCCGCAGCCTACCGGTAGCTCTGTCTACCGGTAGCTCGGTCTACCGGTAGCTGTCAGCCACCGGTGGTTCTCGGCTACCGGTGGCTCTCGCCTACCCCCACGGGTTCTTTCCAGTAGCGCTCCTTTTTGCGCGAATTGGGTTTTAAACCCTATTTTGACCCCTTTAAGCTTGTTTTAAAGCCCGGTAACGCCTATAAACATTTTAATTAAATATTTAATGAATTAACCTGGTGTGTGCGTCTGTTTAAACCGCTCGACCCTTTAATGACGTGTGGGGCCGCGTGGTCAACCCACGACCCCGCGCCGGTTTCACGTTCTAATCTCAACCGTCCCCGACCTTATAAACAAAAGGGTTCGCCGTAGGGTTCTTTTCTCGTTCACCCTGCGCTAGAGTACCCTTCGTTCATATGAGCCACTTTTCGTTCAGGCGAGCCACATCGCTATCCGTGAAGTTCCGCGCCCAGGCTCAGCATCGATCGTTGATCAACAAGTAGGGAATTTCTCCTCGTCTCTCACTTTTGTGTATCATGTGGGGTGGGCATGCTTTTGTTTCTGTAGAATTGGATAAAACCGAACCTTAATGAAGATAATGAATGAACTCTAATGAAGGGGGAGGGCTGTGATCGATGATGCTGCTTTGGTTTATAATCTTCCATAATTTTTTTTATGATTCCTGAATTGTGCGGGCTTACGCCTTCTGAAAATCATGGCCGTTGGTGGTCTTTCTGTGTGCACTAACGAACCCTTGCATCTGGTGATGTTTAATGGATTGTTTTGTGGTTGTGAACCCTTACTGTGAAAAGTAAATTGGTTAACCACGTACACCCGACTAAATAAATTGAAAGCACCAGGATCAACCCTTTTGTGATAACCCCCGGTTAAAGCACACGGAAATTGAAATCATGGAGTGTGTTAAATCTTATAAATCTGAAAATACCGACATGACCCTGCTTTGTGTTGGTGGTAGTGGTTGGTTGTTTTCTTTTACGGGCCGATTGCTGGAGATGTGGGAGGGGATGGGATCCCCTGTTTTTATACTCTCGGTGGTTATGAAATTGGGGATGAGATCCCCTGTTGTTATGGATTCGGTGGTTGTGAGTTTTAAAACCGGGTGGTTACGTTGTTTGTATCACGAATTGGGGTGAGATCCTCTGTTGTTGAGAAACCCTTTTTGGCTCTTGGATGTCGGACACGGGGCAATGTCTCGGGGTTGTCTTTGGTTCCAGTACTTCGAGGGATCTCACTTATCCCTTTGTTGTTGTGGCTTTACAGGAGAACCGGGTGTGAACACTTAAATTGACTTTTGGATGGATCTTTTCCTTGGTTTGTGCTTATGATATTAGTTGCCCAGTAGTGCATAAACTTATTTAGACACTATTACTGAACATGAACACAAGAATGGGACAAATGAGTTTTGTTGGCAAGAGTTGTGACTCGGACTTGAGTGCTGTTTGTGTCCTTTAGGCTGGCTGAAGAAAAACCTAACTTTGGGTGAGTGCTTGTTACCTATATATATATACTTGTAGTTTTGTGTTTCTTATTCGCGCCCCACCCAAGTTGAGCACTTGTGCCGAACAACCCCATTTCACGGGGGAGGGTGTTTTTTTTCCAACACTATTATTAGTGGCTGGTTATTAGCTTCTTTTCTACTCCCTTTCCCGGATAGCCCAAGTATCTTCGGGCAGGCTGTGATGGCCTGAGGTCCATTATTAGCCCAAGAACCTTCGGGCGGGGTGGTGTGGTGGTTATGACCCAGGTGTGTGCGGGCAGGTAGTTTCCCAAGTATCTTCGGGATGAGGCCCAGGTGTCTTCGGGCGTGGCAGTGGATCTTCTAGCCCAGGTGTCTTCGGGCGTGGTGGTGGTTGTTCTGGCCTAGGTGTTTGCAGGCGTGGTTACGTGTGACAGTTGTGGCCCAGGTGTTTGCGGGCGGGATTCGGCAGTGGGACTGCGTGTGGTTGTGGCCCAGGTGTGTGCGGGCGGGTGTGGCAGTGAGACTGCGGTGAGAATGGCGGGATTGGTTCGATGCGTAGGATGTCTCAATAACCAGTGGGAAAGTGGCGCGGGGTACCCAAACATCGATGTGCTCTTATTATATATATTACTTGACTTGCGCTATTTGGGGAGTGTGCCTTGGTGAGGCTTGGGTGAATAGTTTACCTTGTTAGGTGTTTGGTTTACTCCTTTTTCTCACGGGACTTTAGTACGTTCCCCCACTTGTGCACGAGAGTCTTTGGTTTTCCCTACTGAGTGTACTTGTATGCTCACCCTACGTATATAAAACTGCTTTCAGGATTCCAGGAGGACTTCGGGGATCGCACAGGACCTTACTAGCTCGGACCTTTGGGACAGTTGCAGTTGCTGTTTTTCCTTCTTTGGTACTTACCCTTGTAGTCACTTTTGTACTTTGTGGCTTTTACTTTTGGAACATGCATGTGGGAATGGTTTACTTTTGACTTTACTTTTCTTTTACTTTTGGTGTTGTTGGGTTTCATCATCTTATCTCCCGATCCTATAAAACAGAAAAAGGGTAATGACTTCTATTTAGTGTGTGATTCTATACCCTTGGTGCTAGTCGTCACTCCGGGACCTATTGAATGCGGGTTTCGGGGGTCATTATCTCTCCTTCAACTTAAAGAAGGAAGAGCCTGATAGTCTGCTGACCCTTCCCTCCTTTTGGTGAAGGCGGGTCGTGAAAGGTCTCGTTCTCATAATATCCTCCTGGATATTACCAAGGGCGCACACCATGAGAAGGTGCCTCAAAGTTTTATGAGTCATCACCCCTAATGACATGTATTATTTGTGTTCTTCAAATAACATCATTCGGCTATAGAACATATATTCAAGAATAGTATTATGACACTTTCGGGTTCTCATCATAGCAGAGATCCGCTATGACCCTTTGGTGCAACAGCTACCGTTATGACATTATCACATGCATTGTCACGCAGAAAAACAATCAAGATGTAATAAAGTATTTATTTAATGAATAAAGTACAAAGTAGTTGGTTCTAGGCCACAAACTCCAACAGGTTGTTAGTTTGTTAGGGGTTATAAGTCGAAGTGAGTTGGGATGGGCAGGAAGATTTATTCATTCTGGAGATTTCTGCTTGACAGCAGGGGGTCGACCTTGGGAGGTTCGACGTGGGCTTCGGGGAATGGTTTTCTTCGGCAGCTCCTCTTTCTCTATTTCATCTTCTTTCCCCAACTTTTTTTTCTCCTACCTATTTTTTAATTGTAATTGAGCATTCTGGTACAGATTTACCTACAGAAAATACAAACTACAAAAGTTCTCTCTCTCTCTCTCGACTCCATATCTCTCTTTTATTCCTAACAAATGCTGCATGCATGTTAGGAGAGACGATTGCAGCAGTGTGACGCACCCGCAGTTGAAGAAGCGGACGCTGCTGGGGAAGGCGATCATTGAGAGTTGAAATCGGCTTGAGGATCGTACAAGGATGTCTGAGTTTCAGATGATTATGCTGGAAGCGGTCGACGCCTGCCTGCAAGAGGTACATGAGTTGAAGAAACAGGAAGAGTCGAAAGCGAACGATGAGTTTAAGCACAATAGACTGGACTGGGGCGGACGTCACAAGCTGACGATGAGGAGGTATTACCTGTCGCAGTTCGGCCAGTTGAAAATGAATGGCAACAACAGACCGTGCAGGCACAAGGATGTGCGGAACAATTGACGCGTCCAAAGCAGCGCGATATGAAGACCGAGGAAACAATTCCAGTCCTAGCATGGTCAAAGGAGGATGAGCGGTGGTTGCACGAGATCCTCCAGCCCATGCAGGCATGAACACCAGTGGAGACCGAGAGTGCCAGATTGGAGCTGAGAAAGCAGTCCCTCTGTTCATCGATTTCCGGATAGACGCCGCCAACAACAGTTGGTGTAGTTGAACTGCAGCAGAAAGAGAAGGAACCTTTGGATTTTCATTCGAATTGACTGACCAAGAGTGTGGTTGAGCATGTGGTGCAAAATCTGTTGCCTCATGCCGCGGTGGCGCGGGCTCCTGTTGAGCTGGCTGTTCATCGACTTACTTCTGGAACTTTAAAATTTGTGCTTATCCGAGATTCGAAGTTCCACCTTGAGGATAAGGTGGTTTTTAAGGAGGTGGTAATGTTAGAAATGTAGGGGGCTGTACGTGTGTGTGTGGGGCTGTGGTAGTGTGCGTTGAGCTGTTCGTGAGAGGGGCAGTTGGAAGATTGGGTATTAGTTGTCAGGGGCAACATTGTACTTTTATATTGTTAGTTTGTTAGGGGTTACAGCTGGCAGTAGGTTAGTTTGTTAGGGGTTATAGGTTGTTAGTTTGTTAGGGGTTATAAGTAGGAGTGAGTTAGGATGGGCAGAGAGATTTATTCATTCTCGAGATTTCTCTCTCAACTCCCTATCTCTCTTTTATTCCTAACAAAGCCCATTTAATAGAGAGTAACATACGTGTAGATGCCATGCCTTCTAAAAGATCAAATTTCCTTGCAATATATATTAAAAATCATAAAAACCAAATATTCTTTTTTTCTCTTTAAATTTAAAAGCATGCACACACGTTGCATTAGTCTTGGAAAAGGGTAGGATAACTGTCATTACAAGTAGCGGTTTTTGAAATGAATGCTGAGCATGCAGTATCATTTATATAGTGTACTATGAATAGAGCACCTAACATCTTTTGTGTTGGATTGCTATAGCATCTCTGACTACTGTAGCGGAGTTGACCGACCGACACCGACAGACACTGTAGCAGTGCGGACTTCGAGGTCAACTGGACTGTAGCACTTTTGACTTCCAGCCGGCAGCCACTGTAGCGCTTTTGACAAAGCTGGCCGCCGTTCACTGTAGCGACGCGGACTCACTTTTCGAACAGTGATCGTCTTCTCCATTGTTTTATAGCCCATTTTCGGGCTAGGGTTACCACTGAAAAAACCTCTGTAATTTGTGCTCCTGATATAGTGAAATTCTACCTCTCCCGTGGACGTAGGGATTATTCCCGAACCACGTAAATCGCTGTGTTCTTGTTGCTTTCTTTCTTTCGTTTTCTCGTTTCTGTCGTTGCGTCTCCCGACGATTCCGTAACATTTTGCTGGTAGCTAACCTGATTGTGGAGTTTTTCGTCTTGTACAGGCCATCAGCCTCTACAGGGCATGCACCACACACTGGATCATAAGCTGCCATGCATGCATCCAGACAAGAGAAAATATTTTATATGCCAACAATATTTTTACTATAAAACTTGAAATATTGATAACTATTATGGCAATTTAGCATGATCATAGGCCCACAAATTCTCACATTACCGCCATTCATGACTGCAAAAACCATTTTAACCGAATGTATAACATGCAACATGATTTTTCTAAAAGGTTCTGCCTACCCTTTTTACCCAACCTCTGAGGGATTTCACCCAATATTTATGGACAGTCATGCACACTTGGAAAATTTTGAATGAAGGTTGACAGAAGTTGTAACACCTGCTTTCAGGCCCATGGGTTTTATGAAGTGCTAAAAAACGAGAACAGCATTCGTAAAGGATTTTCTTGCTGTTCTCTTGAAGATTTGCAGCTGGATGCTGATGGGGAATTGAGAGAACTTAGGCATGGTCGCAGGATTCAGCTTACAATCGATGAAGGTGGCGGGCCTTGCCCCAAATTTAGAACCATAATCTTTGATGCTCGTGAACAATCTGGTTCATTTACATATCATTGTGGTGTTTTTCTTGTGCCCAAGGTCAGTCTCTGTTTGGTTTTCCCTTTATGTATAGCACCTTGAAAGGAGAAGCAACCCCTTTTTTAAAATTACTTTTTTGCGACGATCTTGTTAATTTGGACATAATTTCTTGGCTTTCAGATAAATTTGTCCGGTTCATCTTGAAACCCCCCACTACAAAACCCCAAGTAAAAAGAAAGAGGACAAATTTATTTTGCAATTTTTGAGAACTCTTTTAGTCAATATGTTTGTTAAAGGAGCCCAAAAATTGAACTGCCACTGGCTTTTATGGTTCATCTTGACTGGCTTTGTTAGGGGAAATCCTTTTTGTCTTCCATTTCCAAATTTTCACCTTGATTACATTGAATTCAAGTTGTTTTTTAATTACTCACAAAAACTGTTACAATGAATTGAAAACATGTTTAAATTGTTATATCACAGCTGAAAGGAAATTCTATTTTCTAATTTATTGAAAATAAATATCATGAAATCAGCCCCATTAAAATTCATTTTTGAAATGCAAATTAGAAAGCATTTGTTTTTTTTTTCCCTGAAAGGAGACGATTATAATTTTTTGAAAACAAATTTGAATTCTAACTGGTTTAAATTTTTATAAAATGCAGGGAATATAATTATAATTCTTTCTAACACAGATAGAAACCAATGTTTCCAATGAATAGCTGGAATTATTGACCTCAACTATTGGAAATGGTCTTCTGATTGTAACCTTGAGAATTAACCAGAAAGAGAAGGAAAACAAATTATTCAAAACCAAATTTGATTTCCAAACCATGAAGGTGATTTTAGAGGAATGTAAATCTTGAAACCACATGACGACTCTATCACGCAGCATTGAAAATCATAGAGCAATATAATTGTATCTAACACTGGTGCAACTATCCTTATTTGCCCTAGTGTTCATAATTTATTATTAAGTTTTCCTTTGTTGTCAGGTTCAATGTTGCTTTGAGGATTTCCAGGCTTAGGTCTAATCAAACTCTACTCCTTGCATTTCATTCTAGAAGTCTTAAAAGATTATCTTATTCTTTTGTATGCCTTATTGTCATCTTACACATAACTGGGTACTTGTTTTATGCATTGCTTTGCCTTTTTGTTAGGCTTGAATTCAGTAAAACTGCTTAATTTTTACTGTTTTAAACACATAACTGGGTATTAGATTTCAGTGCCGGGCTCACGAGTGGCTCTTCTCTTCAGAAGAAGGACAATGGACGGTGGTAGAGAGTTCAAAGGCTGCTCGCCTGATAATGGTAAATGTTCTGCTTGTTGGGATTAATAATTAGGTTTGCAGATATCCTCAATCAATTGAAACAGAAGTATGAACTTGCTTAGGTTTTCTTGGAAAATAATCACACGGATTTGCGCATGGATGATATTCAGGTTTTAAATTTTCTTTCCCTTAGTTTTTTGTATGCTCATCAGTTGTATTATCAGTGATCTGCCAGCTGGCTGTTCCCAAGGGATCATAATATATTATGTTTTGTCTACTTTCAGAAGGATTTATCCCCTCTGATTAAACAATTGGCACTGGGAAACAATGACAATGATGCCCAAATTCCGTAAGCCACATTAAACTTTTTATCCTCTATGTTTTTTCTCAAGTTTCCAATGCAGCGTTTTAGATTTCAGTATCTGTCTGTCTATCTAACTAAACATATACACCAGAGGAAATCTTTCAGCCCTATTTTAATTTACCAAATTCCAAATGAAACTATTTTTATATTAACAAATCCCTTAGCTAACATTGTTTTTTTTGCTTCATTATTGTGAAATGAGAAATTGTCGAATTTGGACAATCTTGATGTGAATGTTTTTTTATTGAAGAATCATTGCTTGATATATTTTCTGGATTGACCGCATTTTTAGGTTTATGATTGCAAGTGATGGGTTTAAGCATCGCACAACTGTTCACCAGGTTTGGGCTCTTCTAAAATTTCACTTCAAATGGTAACATGAAGGCGTTTTGATTGCCAATGCCAATGGAATTTGAATGCGTTTACTTTTTTACCCATTGTAAAGAATCTTGTTTGAATGTTCAGCCAAATTATATGCCAAATGAAAAGTATCTACATTACAAGGCAATGCAATATTGTGTTAAAATTATTAAGAAAATAATAGTCTAGTGTTTGATATGCCTCACTTTGCTGGTATTGTTGTTTCAAGTTTCTTTTTTTGCATTGCAATAAGTAATTTTGCCGTTATAGTTGAGATGCTGGATGCTGTAAAGTGATTGCATCCCAATAACTTTTATTGCAAAGTGATTAAAATATGCCTCTATGTTTTATACGTGATGAAGCCCTTAATTTCTGTGTAAATGGAAGGGTTGTTTGGTTTGGCTGCTCAGTTTCTATCAGCATGATTTTTATTCTGGTTTCCATTGCTGTTTCCGGACTTGTTCTCACTATCTTGTCTACATTTCCCTCTTTCATTGAGTTTATTAATTTCATTTTAGGAACCATTTTTCAACAGATTTCTTTATCACATGTGCTTAATGTTTTCTTTATTAACTTTCTTGTGAAAAATTTTCAACCATTTTCTACTTTATGTTGGATTATTTCTATTGGTTTTTATTGTTTAATTATTCAGTTAAGATATAATTTCTGTACTGTATGTTTTTGATTTGGCTGGATCTTACCACTGCTGCACAACCATATAATGTTTTTGATTTGGCTGGATCTTACCACTACTGTACAGCAATATTTAAATTGCTAGCAAAGTAATAGAAGTCGTGTTTATAATCCTTAGTTGATGTAGACCTTTTAACCACCTATGTCGATCATCTTGGTCAAAACTGCTGGAGGAGGGTGGTTCTGTAACAACAACAACAATAAACAAGCCTTAAACCCAATTAAACGGGGTCGGCTACATAGATCAAACGTCGCCAATTAGCTCTATTGAAGACCATATTTTCATTGAAACCATTTAAGACATGATTATCTTGAATGATTTGTTCAAGAGCCCTTTTAGATCTACCTATATTTTTTTTAATAGGTGAATTTACATAAGTTTACCCTATTAATAGATGCATCTCTAGGTCTTCTTCTAACATGTCCAAACCATCTTAATCCAACCTCAGTTATTTGGTGCCACTCTAATTGTACAAATTGAATGAAATTTATTTTTTGTTTGAATTGTGCTTTTTTATCTTTTCTTATCATTTTAATGTTTTTGTCACCGGAAAGTATAATGTGATTGTGAATATTTGTTGTTCAACTTTTGACCCAATGGTTGAATTGTGCGTGTTTATATCTCCTTTTATCATTTATCATTCCACCTTTTCTGCATGATTTATCCTGGTTTTCCAATTTTTAAGTCATGTTATTTCCAACCCATATCATGGTTTTGACAATGATAGTTTGTTGCTTGATATGCACGGTAAAGCTTTCCAGGCATTGGCTTATTTTCAGGCATTGATGAGCTGATTTTGATATAAATGGCTTGTTTTATACTACTGTTGTTTCTTATCCAGATGATGACACTTATCTTCCATGGTTATTAGCGTACTCTTTAATCCCTAAGAATTCTGATTATGCTCAATTGCCTGTCATTTCATATTTCAGGTCACATCTTCCTTAACTGGGTCAATGATCGTAGAAGATGTGATCTACGAAAAGCTTGATGGTGATCTTAGTCGTCTATTGCCATCTGAAGACCTGGTTTTTCGCCGCCTTACATTTCAAAGATCCCAGGGCTTGGTGCAATCTGAAGCCTTGTTAATTAAGAAGGGATCTTCACAAAAATTCATCGATGAAACCGAGAGGAAAAAATCAACCTCATCTTCGAAATCTAGAAAAAGGGTGAACCTGAGGGGACGTTCAGGCTCATCAAAAATTAAAGGTAAAAGGTCTGGTTCTAACTGCACATCTTTTTGTTTTTATGCTGCATTTGTCATTGTTAGCACCAGTGGGATTACCCTGAGAGAGATGGACAATGCACTGTTTCCATGAATGAATTGTTGAACTCATTGTGTTGTTATAGGTTTCAGGCATGGCACTCCTCACCAAGGCTCGCTACCTTGGCAGAATTTCAGGGATGGTTCCCTACCTTCCAAGGGCCACTCCCTCTTATTATCTCTGAACCCACCGTCTCAAGACAATGACTAATATGATGTATAGGCTTGCAAACCTTTACATGAAATCCGCTAAAAACTGGAAGATTACTCGTCCATAAAGTTGGTGTAAACACAAATATGATGTATAGGTCTGCCCCCCGCACGACGACCCTCCGACGGCTCCATCTCCACCTCAGCAGATTTCTCGGCGTCCCCTCGACTGGCCTGCCTCCCTAAGACCCACCGACTCTTCAATGGGTGACTCTTCCGCCCACGACCCTCCGACGCCATCTCCAGTCGCCGACTCTCCGCACGGCAGCCCCACGCTTAATCCCTGCATCTGTACGCCCGCCTGAGCGGTTGTCCCGTGCATCGTCACCGGTGCTCCCGCATGGCTGTCCCTCTTCTCTGGCACACTCTGCATACCCGGACATGCCTTTACCCTCACCCAGAGAGGTACCGTCGTCTGGTGGGTAAACTCAATTATTTCACCATGACTCGTCCAAACATTGTCTGCGCTGTTGGCAAAGTTAGCTAATTCATGGAGCATCCGACAAAATCTCAATGAGATGCTGTCTTCCGCATTGTCAAATACATCAAGTAAGACCCTGCCCGTGGTCTTCGTTATTCACATCACGATCATCTGAATGTTGAGACCTTCTGTGATGCTGACTATACTAGTTGCCTTGCTACTCGAAAGTCTACTTCTGGGTTTGCCGTTTTTCTGGCAGGTAACCTCATCTCATGGCGCAACAAGAAACAGACCGTCGTCTCCAGATCTAGTGATGAGTCTGAGTTCCGTGCGATGACCACAATCATTAATGAGATCTTGTGGCTTCGTCATCTCCTCTATGAGATTGGTTTCTCGCCGCAGACGTCTGCTCATATTTGGTGTGATAATCAGACAGCCACAAATATTGCTTCTAATCCCGTCTTCCATGAACGCACGAAGCATATCGAAGTAGACTGCCACTTTCTTCGCCAGCACTTCGAGTAGCACCATGTCAGTTTCAGCCACATACCGACGACATATCAATTTGCCGACATCTTCACCAAAGGCCTCCCGTAAGCTCGACTGACCTCTCTCAGTACCAAGTTGAGAATCCACAGCATTAGCGACCCAACTTGTCTGACCTCTCTCAGTGCCAAGTTGGGGATTCACAGCATCAGCGATCCAGTTTGAGAGGGAGTGTGTATGGTCTTGTTTGGTGTCTTCTTTCTTTTTGTGGGACTCTTGGTCCAAACTATCATGCACTAGCTTGAGGGAGTGTTGAACCCAATTTATTGTAAAGGGTATTTCCGAGTCCCACATCGGATTACTCCATCTTGTAATCTCTTTTATCCATCTATAAAAGAATGTCTCCACCTCACCTTGAGGTAAGGGGGAATTCACATCTACAATCTTCATTCCTCTTTTTCTTGGAAAACACCTTCCTCACTCCAATGGAGAGTATCCTTGCTTTCTTTCTTGGAGAATTGCACATCTCCACACTTCTTTTTTTGTTGATCATTGTAGAATGATGAAGAGGTGAACCCAATATTCAAGATTTCTCTCTAAGAGAGGCCTTGATGTCAATTTATAGGGAAATATAAAGATGACAAAAGACTCACGTCCGATGTGGGACGCACACTCCAACAATCATCTTCTTCTCTTTATAGAGATTTAATATTTCTATATCACTTCTTCACGACCCAGTCAAGATCTTCACAGAATCCCTCCCATAATCTATTTCTTGATTTTCCCCATTTAGATCTTTAAATTTTTCCCATAGCTTCATCTTTGGCAATGATCAAATGCTTCTTCCCACACAAGGAAACCACACGTAACAGTCCGCTCTTCCAAAAATATTGTTGCTCCACTGTCAAGATATAAAAATCAAATCTCTGCATCTTCTATGTATCTCGGCATGATCTTATGTTTCTTTCTTCGGATCTCCTTTGAATTTCTATACTTGGATATCCAAATTCCCACGTTTCGGTACTTGCTTTGAGTAGAGAATGATATTCTGTCCCATGCAACTTCCACAACTTTTGTTCTGTTTCATGCACCTTCTGATTTGTTTCCTAAGTCCGTTACATTGAATAATTTCATCCTTTATGTCTCATGCAAGTCTTTGTTCATTCAGTCTCACACAAGTCGGCGTGTTGATCAACTTTATTCATTCCGACTCTCACATCACTGTTCACCCATGACACTTGTCTCACTCAGATCGATTACGTTGAGCAACTTCTGCTTCTCTGCCTCATGCATCTTGTTGCCTTGAGTAGACTTTGCTGAACTATTTCACACATTTTAAAAAACTTGACATCTGTCTGCATTGAGTAGGAATCTTTTTTCTGTTTGACATTGTAGAAGATGAGTGTAGGAGGCGAATTCCCCTTACCTCAATGTGAGGTGGGGACATTCTTTTATAGATGAGTAAAAAGGAATACATGGTGGAGTATTCCGATGTGGGGCTCGGAAATACCCAAAATAATAAAACTGAGTTTAACACTCCCCCTCAAGCTGGACATGCCCAACTTGGACCAAGAGTCCCACAAAAGAAAGATGACAACGAACAAGACCAAACACACTCCCTCTCCAATTGGGCTGCTGATGTTGTTGATACCCAGTTTGGTACTGAGAGAGTCCAGACGAGCTCTTGGGAGGCCTTTGGTGAAGATGTCGGCAAACTGATCCGCTGTCGGAATGTGATCGAAACTGATATAGTTCTGCTCGAGATGATGGCGAAGAAAGTGACAGTCCACCTCGATATGTTTCGTTCGTTCATGGAAGACGGGATTCGAAGTAATCTTTGTGGCCGCTTGTTTGTCACACCAGATATGAACAGATGTCTGCGGTGGGAAGCCAAACTCATAATTGAGATGACGAAACCAGAGGATCTCAGTAGTGACTGTGACCATGACACGGTATTCAGCCTCCATACTAGATCTGGAGACGGCGGTCTGCTTCTTGCTGCGCCAAGTGACGAGGTTACTTGCCAAGAAAACGGCATACCCAGAAGTAGATTTGCGGGTAGCAAAGCAACCAAAATAGTCAGCTTTACAGAAGGTCTCAACATTCAGATGAGCGTGATGTGAGTACTGAAGACCATAGACATAGTCTTTCTTGATGTATTTAGCAATGCGGAGGACAACATCCCACTGAGATTTGGTCGGATGCTCCATGAACTGGCTCACTTTGCCAACAGCGCAGACAATGTCTGGTCGTGTCATGGTAAAGTAATTGAGTTTGCCCACCAGATGACAGTAGCTCTTTGGGCGAGGAAAGGGTGTCGTGTCGTCATAGAGAGAACATTCTCGAGGCTTAAGAGGAGTGTCCACGGCAGTTGCCTGACTCAAACCCGCATCCTGCAAGATATCCATGACATATTTTCGTTGGCAGAGAGAGATGATGTCCGTAGAACGGGAGATCTCGATGCCAAGGAAGTATGTGAGAGGACTGAGATCTTTGGTGTGAAAGTGGTGGTGAAGATGCCCCTTGAGTTGGGCGATTCCAGTGGAGTCGCTCCCGGCGATGATGATATCATCAACATATACCACTAGCAGGATGCAGCCGTTGGACGTCGTTTGGTAGAAGACGGTGTGGTCCTTCATACTGCGAGAGAGTCCAAATGCGGTGACGACGGTGCTGAAGTGGCTAAACCAAGCACGAGAAGACTGCTTGAGACCATAAAGAGAGCGGTGCAGTCGACAAACATGGGAGTTGGCTCCGGAGGCACGAAATCCTGGGGGCTGCTGCAGATATATCTCTTCTTCAAGAAAGCCACGGAGAAAAGCATTCTTGACATCCGGTTCATGAAGCGGCCAGTGATGATGAGCGGTCAGAGAGATGGATAATCGAACGAATTGTGGGTATATTCTATACCCATGGTTTGAAAATTGTGCGTATAGGTTTTTCAAACAGTCAGTATAGTTAAAATCTATATTGATTCCTCGGTTACCCAGGGTTCTTTTAAATCATGGGTATAGCCTATAACCATGCTTCAATGGGTTATACCCATGGTTTAAAACTTTGGGTATAGGCTAAAATATAGTTTTGATCCTCCACCATGAGAATTATCTCTTATTTTAGTATGCGTCATCGTTGGATTGGCCACGCCACTGAACAAGTGATTGAGGAATATCGCTATGACCTCGCTGCTGGAAACATTGAGCTAGGATAGCTTTAGGTTCAGGCCAGTCTGCTGAATCAGGGGCCAAGTTTTCGGGTAAAAAAGGCTGGATTGAGATGTTGCCCACCGCTTTTTTAAGTTGAGAAATGTGGAAAACCGGGTGGAGGCGAGCGTGTGAGGGTAACTCCAAATGGTAAGTGACAGGTCCCACACGTTTTAAGATGCAGAAAGGGCCATAAAATATGGGAGAGTGTTTGTGATTAATCCGTTGAGCCAACAAAGTCTGTCGGTGAGGGCGCCGTTTGAGATACACAAATTCCCTCACTTGAAATTCCACATTGCAATGATGTCGGTCAGCCCACTGTTTCATATAACTTTGAGAGCGAAGCAAATGATGACGAAGTTGTTGGAGGGCCTCATCACGATCCACCAAAGGAGTAGCAACGACATCTACCTGAATTTCAGATGGCTGAGAACTAAGAAGTGTAGGTGGTGGGCGACCATAAACCACCTCGAAAAGGAGTTGTGTGGATAGATGAATGCGAAGAGGTGTTATTGTTAAATTCAGCCAAGGTAACCAAAAAGACCATGACTTGGGTGAGGGTTTGTGATTAATCCTTTGAGCCAACAAAGTCTGTCGGTGAGGGCGCCATTTGAGAACACAAATTTCCTCACTTGAAATTCCACATTGCAATGATGTTGGTCAGTCCACTGTTTCATATAACTTTGAGAGCGAAGCAAATGATGACGAAGTTGTTGGAGGGCCTCATCACGATCCACCAAAGGAGTAGCAACGACATCTACCCGAATTTCAGATGGCTGAGAACTAAGAAGTGTAGGTGGTGGGCGACCATAAACCACCTCGAAAAGGAGTTGTGTGAATAGATGAATGCGAAGAGGTGTTATAGTTAAATTCAGCCCAAGGTAGCCAAAAAGACCATGACTTGGGTTGTTCGCCACCAAAACAACGGAGGTAAGTCTCAAGGCACCGGTTGACGACCTCCGTTTGGCCGTCGGTTTGCGGATGATAGGATGAACTGGATTTGAGTTTAGTATGATGAAGACGAAATAGTTCAGTCCAAAAATTGCTAAGGAAAACTGGATCACGATCACTTACAATGGATGCCGACACCCCATGCAACCGAACCACTTCTTGCACAAAAACAGCAGCCACAGACTTGGCTGTATAGGGATGTTTCATGGCGATAAAATGAGCATACTTTGATAATCGATCGACCACGACCAAAATCACATCATAGCCGTGAGATTTTGGGAAGCCGGATATGAAATCCATAGAAATATTTGACCAAATGAGTGTAGGAAGCTCAAGGGGCTGTAGTAATCCTGTCGGGGCCAACGTGGAGTATGTGAAACGTTGAAAAATGTCACATTTCCGAACAAAATCAAGCACTTGGCGACGCATACCTATCCGGTATAAATTAGCGGCCAACCGTCTATAGGTACGATAAAATCTAGCATGTCCACCTTGAGGCGTGGCATGAAATTCAGCCAAAAGTTGGGGCACCCAGGGAGAAGAAGTAGAAATAACGAGACAACCATGGTAACAGAGGATACTGTTAGAATAAGAGAAACCAGGCTTACAAGAACTATCCACTTGGAGTGCTTGAATAATACGCTGAAGTACGGGGTCAGACTGGACATCAGTGGTTAATGTAGAACTATCAGCACACACGGGGTACAATTGAATAAAACGAGATTCAGTTGTTTCCTCTTTTCGGGATACCGAGTTAGCCGAACTCGGCTTGAATTTAAGATTAAATCGATAACCTAACAATTTCACAATCCAATTTTGCTGATCAGTTGAGACAACCCGCTGCTGAAGTAAGAATTGAAGGCTGCGATGGTCTGAAAATATTGTGAAAGTGGTGCCCTACAAATATGGACGCCAATGTTGGATGACCAAAAGCATCACATTCCACCTCAAAAGGTTTTGAAAAATCGGGTAAGGTGAGCACTAGAGTGGTTGTGAGAAGGAGTTTTAAATGGTCAAAAGCAGCTTGAGCAGCAGAATTCCAAAGGAAACCTGTTTTTCGTGTCAAAACTGTAAGTGGGTGAGCAATCTGTCTATAACCCCTGATAAGCTTTCGGTAATAGCCGGTGAAGCCAAGGAAACCACGCACTCCCTTGACGGAAAGAGGTTGGGGCTAATCGACAACAACTTGAACTTTGGCGGGATCAACCGACACACCCTCGTGAGAAATAATATGTCCAAGATAACCAATACCAGACTGCGCAAAGAGACATTTGGTGGGATTGGCAACGAAACAATGAAGCCTAAGGGAATGAAGTGCTAAACAAAGATGTTGTAAATGATGCTGCCAATCCTTGCTGTAAATGAGGATATCAGCAGAGAAAATCAAAATAAATTTGCGGACAAATGGACGAAACACATCGTTCATTGCTGCATGAAAAGTTGACAGAGCGTTGGACAATCCGAAAGGCATAACTAAAAATTCATAGTGGTCGTTGTGAGTACGGAATGCAGTCTTCTCAATATCAGCGTCCCACATTCTGATTTGATGGTAGCCATATTTTAAGTCCAATTTAGAAAAATATTTCGCGCCACCAACCTCATCAAGTAATTCATCGACGACTGGAATGGGAAATTTATTAGGGATAGTTACATGATCGAGAGACCTGTAATCCACACAAAGACCCCATGTTCCATCCTTTTTTTTTTGACTAACAACACAGGGCTGGAAAAAGCGCTAGTATTGGGTCGAATAAACCTAAGCTGTAACAAGGAATGAACCTGTTTTCAATTTCATTTTTCTGAAAGTGTGGGTACCAATAAGGGCACACTGCTACTAGTCCCTGGCCCTGCGCTAAACGAATGCAATGCTCCCATTGACGAGGAGGAGGCAGCCCTTTGGGGTCACTAAAAATATCAGCAAACTCCCATAACAAACTATTCATGCCCTGCTGCTACTGCTGCTGCACGGAAAGCAGGGTTGTAGGAGACTCCTCCTTGCTGCCCAACAATAAGTGATGGAGAACTCGATAGGTAAGACGGCCCGAAGAGCTGTTTAAAGATGTTGCTGTCTGAAAGTTATGGGGAGCACCAGTAAGAGAATAATCCTGTCCGGCAAATTGAAAACGCATTGCCATGTTTTTCCAGTTTGTCGTGATGTCGCCTAAGGTGCGTAACCAGGCGATGCCCAAGATGAAATCGAAACCGCCTAAATCCAGCACATAAGCATCCACAAAGCAGGAAAAATTTCCAATCAGCAAATGAAGTTGTTGACATAGTCCCTGAGTGTGAATATGATGACCACCTCCAAGTTTGACCCGTAAGAGTGGTGACGGCATAACAGATAAATGAATCATTTCAACCACTTTAGGCGAAATAAACTTATGAGTTGCCCCACTATCCAACATAATCAGAATAGGGAGATCTCTCAAGTGGCCCTCAACTTTCAGAGAAGTAGCATACAGGTTATGTGAACCGTGAACAGACAACACTGTCCCACAATCTTGAAAAGCAACAACGGAACATTCCCCTTCAGTCGCTGGAGCAGAATCTTCGACTGGTGGTTCAGAACATTCCTCTACTGGCACTTCATCGTCCTCCCCCAACAGAGTGATCTGTAATTTGGAATCAAGGCATTTATGAAGTGATTATAAGGAAGACCGTAGCGAAAACATAAGCCATGTTTTCAACGATCCTCCCGTTCCTGTGATGTTAAAAATCGTGTGCCACGACCGCTGGGATTAGAAGGCTTTGTGTTGTCAGCCTTGAATCCAGAAGTACTCATGTCGCGTGGCCCAGGAAGACGAGGAGAGGGCCCAGGTTGCGAAACATACGGGGGTTTGGCATGAGGGGGTAACCAAAGGTCAGGATCACGGGTACCGGAAACCGGCCGAGGTGGAAATGATCGAAAACCAGAACTGCCACCCTTGGAAATCGTGAACTCCACATGTCTGGTGACGCGCATTGCCTGGAGGCAGGTCTCTGGATTTTGAATTCGTACCCAGCTGCGAATGTCCTCACGCAAACCATGTAAAAAATAGCCCACATATTGCATCTCCAGCTGTCGAGGAACCAATGAAGCCAAGTACTCAAACTGCTCGATGTAATCGGCGATCGATGTCTGCTGCTGTAATGCAGCCAATTCTTCATACAGATTTTGATTATCTAAGCCACTAAAGCGCACCATCGGCTTAGTTTTAAATGATGACCAAGAAAGTTGTGGCTGAACCTCTTGAAGCATTGTAAACCAGTGAACAACAATACCTTCCATGCATACCTGCACGAGGGAGATTTTCAAAGCTTCCGAAGTTTGCTGAACCCGGAAATAGAGCTCCACTCGGGTTAGCTAACCCCGCGGGTTTGAATAGTCGAAGATAGGGAGTTTGACTTGACGAACCGAAAGGAGATGATCAGAGGTATTGGTAACCGCAACCAGAGGTCTTGAGTGAGGCCCTATGTCGAAAGGAACGACGGTACCCGAGACGTCCATGGTTCCAAAACGGTGAGGATGTGGTTCGTCGGAAGAAGGGAGACTTCCCGGAGGTATTCTCGAGAGTGCGGTATTGCTGGACGTAGGAAGATCAGGTTGCTGTGCTTGTTTCTCCATGTGACGAGTCATTAAACGGCGAAATTCAGCTTGATCGGCCAGCTCTTTCTCCCAACGCAAATGATCGACCTCTGTTTGCTGTTGTTTTTCCAAGATTTCTTGCAACGACACTTCCAAACGTCCCAATCTTTGCTCGACACCATTCAGATGGGTAAGTTGGCGCGTCTCCATAATATAAGTACCAAAGTGAATAAAGAAATAGAGTCTGTCGTTACGAGCGGCAGGTTGGACTAAAGATGATAGAAACCACAAGTAGTCCGTATGATTAAAGGCAAGAAGAGTATATTCAGAATATAGAAAACTGACCTTTACAATAGAAAAAGCAAAGAAACAACAGTACAATTGCAGAAAAAGAGAACAAACAGGAGAACTTGCTTCTCCCACCCAAGCTCTATTGACTGAAAACAGACTGAACTAGAAATCCCGTACCCCCCTCTCCGTGGGTCCCGAATATAAGATGCACCACTTCTAACTGACTTCCCCCTGTGCAAAGTCCAAACTGCCCTTCTGCCTTTCTATTTTAACAGCTGGACTTCCCTTAACTGAATCTTCCTGTGCAGTGGGACCGACCAAAACCGAATCCCTTTGTGCATTACCAACATTTCTAGATCTGCCCCTGCGTGTATAGACTATCTAGGGTCCCACCTTAATAGTTGACTGTCAAAGTAGGACTTTGTGTAACTGAGAGGCAAAGGTTGAGGAAATCAAATTTAAGGATTTCAGGATTAGGGAGTCTACTCAGCAGATCAAGGAACCGTGAGTTAATGCAGTTGATATTTGAAATATCTACCTAAAACCATTCGAGTTGCTTGACAACTTAAGTTGGGGTAATGAGAAGGAGAATATAGATCTTTGCCACTAGAATATCCAAACAACATGATATTCCGAAGGCACTGGTAAGAGTTATTGGATTTCGATAAAATAGTAGAAGACTAATAAATTTAATATTTATTTATTTGTTTGAATTTTAGTACTAAAATTCTGCTAATCTTATTTGTAGAAACAACATTAAAATGACTTCAAACATATCGCTGCGATCCATACTTGAGAAGGATAACCTTCTCACCGGCACAAATTTTCAAGAGTGGCAAAGACGCTTACGTGTTATCCTTCGCCATAAAAGAAAATTGTATGTTCTAGAAGAACCTGTTCCTGATGTGCCTGGAAATGAGACAAGTGATGAAGAGTTAAAACTCTATGAGAAACATTTGAACGATTCTACAGATGTTCAATGTTTCATGCTATCATCAATGTCCAATGAGCTTTTGAAGCAACATGAGGATATGAATGCCTATAACATGATGTCTCACCTTCAGGATCTCTATCAAGAGAAGGCGAGACAAGAAAGGTATGAGATCTCCAATGTTTTTTTTACAACTAAGTTTGGAGAATCTGCGTCAGCTGAGCCTTATGTAGTCAAGTTTATTGGCTATATTGAATGCTTGGACATCTTAGGGATTAAATTCCCAGATGAGTTGCGTACAGATCTCATACCCCCATCACTGCCCAAGACCTTCTCCAACTTTATTGTTAATTACAATATGAGCAATAGCGAGAAAAGTCTTTCGAAACTTTTTACTTTGATTCGTCAAGTGGATAAGGACATGGGGCGTGATAAACCCGCAGTTCTTATGGTGAATAAGAAAATGAAGAACAAGGCGAAGGAGTCGAAGACTTAAAACAGTCTAAAGCTTGTTAGTAAAATCGTGCCAAAACCATCCTTATTACACACTTACCAGCGGAGGGGCAAGATGGTAAATAGAGATCAGGGAAGTGGTTAGGCGGTTAGCAGGAGCACTACCTTAAATAAGTTTGGCCGTTCTGTTGAGCGGGACATCCAGAGGGAATCTTTCAGTTTGAACCGACTGTGGGTACAGTCGTGGGAGAGAGTTGGGCCTCTCGCCGAACTGGACAGGTGCGCCGTCTATCGAAGGGTTCCAGGAGCGATTCTCTAGGTTCTGCTGCAAGTCGTTTTTCTCTTTTCATTCCTTGTAATAAAGCTACACAGGTAATGAATACAAACATAGGAACACATGTTTGGCTGCTATTTTTCTCGTCCTTTTCTCCCCCAACACTTTGGCGACTCTGCTGGGGAAGTTGTCTTGCTGTGCGAGTTAGATGAAAACGGTTGGAGTGGAAGAACGTTACCCCTGTGACGAACTGCTGTTGTGCGCGAAACAAAGGGAGCTGTGTACGGTCAAGTGGCGGGATTAAAGAAGGAGAAGCGGTCCTAGTAGAGGGAGGTGATCGCGGTTGCGGAGCTTCTCAGGGACTTCCAATTCGGAAAAACAAGAGAAAGTCGTTCCGGTAATGGAGAACCGAGTCCAAGCTATTGAAGAGACCTTGGAGGGATTCTGTCTGGCGATGTCAGCGATGCAAGACAGCATGGAGAAATTAATGCGTGGACAAAACGATGGTCAGTTGGTAGCTCAGACCTTGGCGCAACAGTCTGAGGAGCGAGCCGCGCTTCGGATGCGTGACATGGAGGAACGTACCTTAAGAGAATGAAGGAGATAAAATTATAGATTGGAAGGGGGACGAAAATGGAAAAACAGAGCAGGGCCGTGCTCGAGAAAATTGGTGGTAGCAGACAAGGAAGCGTGACAACAGGAGAGAAACCTGAGGGAGAGTCGGTACCCAAGGAAGTCGTTTTCTCCGAAACAATGCGGAATGCAGTTAGAAAAGTAGAATTATCGTCATTTGCTGGAGAAGATCCGTATGGATGGGCTGCTAAGGCAGACACATACTTCCTGATAAATCGAATACATGAAGAAATGAAGTTACATTATGCTCAAATCTGTATGGAAGGAACGACGTTCTACTGGTTCCTCTCTGGGCACCGTGCAATGCAGGAACCAACGTGGGAGAGGTTAAGAACCACCCTTATTGAGAGATATGGGAAGACTACTGAGGAAGACCCATTAAAATACTTAAAAACGCTCCGGCAGACTGGTACAGTGGATGAATAAGTAGCGTTGAGGATCCCAGATTTCCCAGAATCTTGGTACATGAGCATGTTCATGGGGGGACTGAGAAACGAGATAGAAAACCGTGTTTCAACTCATGAACCGCAAAGCAAAATCAGAATGCTAGTTTTGGCAAGGAAAATCGAAAGGGAGTTGATAGGGGAAGGAGTCCTCAAAGGGAATCGTGGGCGGCCAGTACCTTTTCCGTTGTCTCGAGGGGTAGGGAATCAGTCGACTAACCTACCACTCAGCCGGGGCAACAAGGAGCATAACAGGAGGGGGGAAGAACTAAAGAAGGCAGTTGGGGAAAACCGATGGAATGAGACCCGGACTATTAGCAGACAAGAACGTGAGAGTGCGAAAACAGAAGGGGCTTTGTTTCCGCTGTGGACAACCATTTAATCCAATCCATAAATGCCCGGAAAAACATTTAAGGGTGCTGGTTTGGGAGTATGAAGAACCTGAAGCTGAGCCGAAGTATGAACATGAGCTTTAGCTGGAGGAAGCAGGGAAAAACAGTGTGGAACGACTTGAGGAAGAGCAGGCTAGTGGCCAAATTGAATTCCGCAATATGGGGTTTGCAGGAGTAGAATCTCTGGTGTTTGCTGGAAAACTAGCATGGGTGCCAATCATGATACTTGTGGACAGCGGAGCGAGCCACAACTTTATTTCTAAAACACTTGCAAAGATAACAAATATGGAGGTGAGCCCGACTTTTCCATATGGTATCAAATTGGGAGATGGACACTGGGTAATCTCTCAAGGGGTATGCCGGTGGAGGTGAATTTGGAAAAGGTAACATTTATTGTTGAAGCCTATGTCTTTGATACAGGAGGGCTGAATTTGGTTTTGGGTATGAAGTGGCTGCGGAGTTTGGGAAATGTTCTAATTAATTGGAGCTAAAAAACTATGGAATTTACTTGGCAAGGAGAGGAAATTAAGCTCAAGGGGGAAACCGGAAGCGTGGGACAACTGGAGGGTGTGCAACAACAAATACAAGCAAAATCCTTGCTGTTGGAAGGTTGGTATTGGCATACACAACTGCAGTTCTCAGCCGAAGGAAAAATTCAGGAGAAGACCAGTGGACAACAGTTAGACATGTTGCTGCATAATTTCCAGAGACCGTTTGAGGAGTCCAGGGGACTACCGCCCACCAAACAAACGAACCCTGCAATTACCTTAGTATCGGGGGCAGCACCAGTTAATATCAGGCCTTACAAATTGGCACACTATTTAAAGGATGAAGTGGAAAAATAGATTACGGAGATGTTGTCAAGTGGAATGATTCGGCATAGCAATAGCCCATATTCTAGCCCTATTATTTTAGTCCGAAAAAAAGATGCTAGTTGGCGGATGTGTGTGGACGATAGGGCGGTGAACAAGTTGACAATACCGGACAGATTCCCAATCCCAATCATAGAGGAGCTGTTGGATGAGCTATATGGAACTCGGTTTTTCTCCAAGCTAGATTTGAAGTCTGGGTTCCACCAGATTCAGGTAAAAGAAGAGGACGTATGTAAAACTGTTTTCAAGACGCATGAGGGGCATTATGAATTCCTTGTTATGCCGTTTGGACTGATGAATGCCCCTGCCACCTTTCAATCTACCATGAACAGGGTATTTCACGGGGTCATACGGAAGTTCATATTGGTGTTTTTTGATGATATACTTGTGTATAACAAGACTTGGGCCGAACACCTGAGCCACCTCGAATCGGCTTTCACAATATTAGAAGCCAATCAGCTGCTGGTGAACAGGAGAAAGTGCTCATTTGCACAACAATCTTTGGAGTGCTTGGGGCACATCATCTCTAGCGAAGGGGTGTCCATGGACCCGAGTAAGGTAGAGTGTGTCCAGGGCTGGCCGCACCCCAAAAACGTGAAAGAATTAAGGGGGTTTTTGGGTCTAACGGGGTACTTCAGAAAATTCATTTAGGGATATGGGAAAATTGTCAGGTCTCTCACTGAATTAACCAAGAAGGATAATTTCCTCTGGAATGCTGCAACAGAACAGGCTTTTGAGGAATTGAAAAGGTATATAACGACAGCCCCATTGCTAGCACTGCCAGATTTTTAGAAGATCTTTGTCATTGAATGTGATGCCTCGGGGAAAGGAGTCGGAGCAGTGTTAATGCAATCTCGCTGGCAGGTTGCATATTTCAGCAAGACCTTGGCAGAAAACAATCTCTCCAAAGTCAGTCTATGAGAAAGAAGTAATGGCACTCGTCCTTGCTGTGAGCCACTGGAAACAATACTTAATTGGGAGGCACTTTGTGATTTGCACGGACCACAAAGCCCTCAAACACCTCCTCAGCCAGCGACATCATACGTCAAATCAACAAGACTGGCAGGCAAAGCTGCTCGGGCTCGATTTCGAGGTTGTTTACAAACTAAGATGGGAGAATCGGGCAACAAATTCTCTTTCCCGAATGGCAGAGAATGTGGGAGAAAACAGTGCAGCGGAAAAGAACCTGGGAACTGCAGTTTCAGAGCCGTTTTGGATGGAAAGGGAGGTAATAAAAAGAGAAATACAGTAGGATCCAGCCCTTAAAAAAATTATTGACACTATTGAGAAGCAACCTGATGCATACCCTGGGTACAGCTTGCATGATGGACTATTATTTAACAAGGGGCGGCTGGTTTTGTCCGGCCAATCTAGTTTAATTCCGAAATTTCTTCATTATTATCATTCGTCACCAGTTGGGAGACATGCGGGCTTCCATAAAACTTACAAGCGATTAGCAGCTGGTATATTTTGGAAAGGAATGCCGCGACAAATAATGCAGTTTGTCCAAGACTGCGAGACCTATCAACGTCAAAAAAACTAGTCCATGTCTCCTGCACGGCTTCTACAACCACTGCCAATACCAGAACAAGTTTGGGAAGATATATCCATGGATTTCATCTCCTGGTTGCCGAAATTCCAAGGGCACTCTGTTATTTTTGTTGTGGTGCACCAACTTTCAAAATATTCACATTTTTTGCTATTAAGACACCCATTTATAGCAAGATCAGTGGCAAAGGTATTTGTTCGAGAAGTGGTCCGATTACATGGGATTCCTAGCTCCATAATCAGTGATCGGGAACCTATCTTCGTAAGTAATTTTTGGAAGGAACTGCTTCGTTTGGAGGGGACCAAGTTGAAGATGAGTTCTTATTATCACCCCCAAACGGATGGGCAGACAGAAATAGTCAATAAATGTCTGGAAACCTACCTCCGATGCTTTGCTTCAGAACACCCCCTTTCTTGGGCATGGTGGGTACCGTGGGCGGAGTTTTGTTATAATTCCATTCCTCATACATCTACAAAATTCTCCCCTTGTGAGGTAGTGTATGGCAGAAAACCTCCACTTGTACTGCACTTGGCTGGACGACAAACACCAGTGGATGCTGTCGCTACGATCCTAGCAGAGCGGGACCATACTTTACTCCAGCTACGGGAGAATCTTGCCCGTACACAGCAGCTGATGACATATTATGCCAACAAACATCGGTGAGATGTCTCTTATGAAGTGGGAGAATTGGTATTTGTCAAGCTAAGGACAAATATACAGACTTCCAAAGTTGCTAAACTCAATCCCAAGCTTGCACCAAAATATTATGGCCCCTATCTGATTCAAGCACGACTGGGAAATACATTTTACAAGCTCAGCCTACCTATTACTACTCGAGTTCACCCAGTGTTCCATGTGTTGCAGCTCAAACGAGCAGTGGGAAATTCTGATGTGCTGACTGACTTGGCAGAAGTTCAAGATTCCGCTTTTCCAGCAGGGGTTGAACCAGAAAATGTGCTGGTCACCAAGCCAGCGGTCGGACTTCCGCAGGGATTATGGCTTATACAGTGGAAAGGGAGGCCTTGAGAAGAGGCAACTTGGGAAGACACTGCGTTAATTGATTCACAATTTCCTGATTTTTACCTTGGGGACAAGGTGTCTTTTGAGAAGGGGTGAAATGTTAGTAAAATCGTGCCAAAACCACCCTTATTACACACTTACCAGCGGAGGGGCAACATGGTAAATAGAGACCAGGGAAGTGGTTAGGCGGTTAGCAGGAGCACTACCTTAAATAAGTCTGGCCGTTCTGTTAAGCGGGGCATCCAGAGGGAATCTTTCAGTTCGAACTGACTGTGGGTACAGTCGTGGGAGAGGGGTGGGCCTCTCACCGAACCGGACAGGTGCACCGTCTACCGAAGGGTTCCAGGAGTGATTCTCTAAGTTTTGCTGCAAGTCGTTCTTCTCTTTTCATTCTTTGTAACAGAGCTACACTGGTACTGAATACAAACATAGGAACATGTGTTTGGTTGTTATTTTTCTCTTGTCCTTTTTTCCCCTAACAAAGCTTCCGAGCACCGTCCTTCCAAGAAGAAGAAGATCTAGAGGTAGAACAAGGAAAAACATGCAGTATGTTTTGCATGTGGCAAGTCAGACCACCGGAAGAGGAACAACACCAAGAAGCAAGGGGAAGCTAAAAGTGCGTTCGTTATCGAATGCAATCTTTTAATATCTACACATTGGATATTAGATACAACTTCTGGGGCTCACATCTGTATCCAAATGCAGAAACCAAGCAGATTTCGAAAGATTGCTAGAGGAGAGGTGGATCCAAGAGCTGTTAATGGAGCATGGCTGGCTGCTCTGGCCATTGGTGGCTACCACATTTCATTGCCAACGAGAATGATTTTGCTTTTGAAAGACCGTTATTATGTACCTACAATTACCAAGAACATAATTTCTGTATCATGCCTAAATGCAGATCGGTTTATTTTCAATTTTAAAAATAAAAGTTTCTTTTATAAGGACAACATATGTTATGGTATGACATATTTAAATAACAGTCTTTATGTATTGAATTATGAAAACCAAGTGTTGACAATTGATAATGAATCATGTTCACACGACTCATATAACACCCAGCTTTGACATCATCGTCTTGGTCATGTAAATGAGAAGTGTTTGACAAAACTCTGTCAAGATGGTTATTTAAACTCATTTGAGCTAAAACCACTTCATAGATGTAATGTTTGTTTATAAGGAAAAATGACCAAACCGTTATTCGGTGGACAGGGTGAAAGAGTCACAGAGCTTCTAGGATTGATACACACTGATGTGTGTGGACCACTTCCAGTAGAAGCTCGAAGTGGATATTTTTACTTCATAACTTTTACTGATGACTTGAGTAGATATGACTATGTCTACTTGATGAGGTATAAGTCAAAGTCCTTAGAGAAATTCAAGGAATTCAAGAATGAAGTAGAGAATCAACTTGGTAAGAAGATAAAGAATCTTCAATCAGATTGTGTTAGTGAATATCTTAATCAAGACTTTATCAACTTCTTACAGGAGTTTGAGATTCTATCTCAACTCACTCCACCTTATACACCACAGTGGAACGGTGTTAGTGAAAGGAGGGATCGTACCTTGTTAGATATGGTAAGATCGATAATGAGTCATGCAGATTTTCCATTATCCTTTTGGGGATATGCATTACAAACTGCGGCATACACATTAAACCGAGTGCTAATTAAAGCGGAAAATGGAATTCCGTTCGAGTTATGAAGTGAAAAGAAACTCGTTTTGTCACATACACGTGTATGAGGTTGCAAGGCATTTGTTAAGACCTTTTAAGGCAACAAATTAGCACATCGGGACACAGAGTGTATCTTTATAGGGTATCCCAAAGAAATAAAGGGATGCTACCTGGACAACCCCTCAGACAAGAAAGTGACTTTCGCCAGACAAGTTGTCTTTCTTGAGAGGGAGCACATCCTCAAAAAGGATAGTGGGAGCAAGACTGACTTCGATGAAGTTGATGCTCAAGATACACAAGAGTTGGTACAAGAACATATTTCACAGGTCCCTCTGGAAGTAGTTCCTGAAACACAAGTACTGCGTAGGAGTGCAAGAGATGTAAGAGAACCATAGAGATGGTTTTCTAATCACCACGGATGGTGACTCATTATTGGTTGACAATGATGAATTTCTCTCCTATAAGGAGGCAATAGAGAGCTCAGAAGCTGCAAGATGGCAAGAAGCCATGAATTCTGAAATGGATTGCATGCATCAGAATCAAGTTTGGGTTATGGTTGATGCGTCGGTTGATGTAAAACCCGTTGGATGCAAATGAGTATTCAAGAAGAAACTGAACATGAAAGGTAAAGTAAATACCTATAAAGCAAGACTAGTCGCTAAAGAGTTTAAATAGCGTCAAGGAATTGACTACGATGAAACCTTTTCACCAGTTTTCATATTTAAATCCATTAGAATTCTACTTGTTATACCAGCTTATCCTGACTATGAGATTTGACAGATGGATGTCAAAACTGTATTCCTTAATGGGAACTTTCAAGATGTCTATATGACACAACCAGAAGAGTTTGTGACTCTAGGTGATGCCAAAAGGATTTACAAGTTGCAAAGATCCATTTATGGATCGAAGCAAACATCCAGGCCATGAAACATTCGATTTGATAAATTCATAAAAGAATTTGGTTTCATTAAGAACGAATGTGAGTCTTGTATTTACAAGAGGTTTAGTGGGAATGTGGTCGTTATCCTAGTAGTGTATGTTGATGACATATACCGGTCTCACAGTCTGTTAAGGACTTGTTAAACAAGTGTTTCTCCATGAAGAACTTATGTGAAACAACCTATATTCTAGGGATCAAGATCATTCGTGATAGATCCAAGAGGCTGTTGGATTAAGTCAAAGTACATATGTTGACCAGATACTAAAGAGATTTAGTATGAAACAATCTAAGAGGGGATTGGTTTCAGTGTCACATGGTTTACATCTTTCTAAGAAAATGTGTCCTCAGACACATCATGAGAAAGAGAGAATGAACAAGATCTCATACGCTTCAGCGATAGGATCAATCATGTATGCCATGTTATGTACTAGACTTGATGTTGCCTATGCATTGAGCATGGTAGACAAATATCAAGCAGATCCAGGAAAACAACATTGGTCTGCTGTTAATGCTATCCTTAAATATCTGAGAAGAACAGAGGATATATTCCTGATGTATGGAAGAGACGAGAAGCTGGTCATCAGGGGTTATACTGATGTTAGTTTTCAAACATATCAAAATGATCTGAAGTCGCAGTCAGGATATGTTTTCCGTCTCAATGGAGGAGCTGTGAGCTGGAAGAGTTCAAAGCAGCCAGTTGTCGCTGATTCTACAGCGGAGCCCGCGTATATACCGGCTTCTGATGCAGTCAAGGAGGCCGTTTGGATTCGGAACTTTGTCCAGGAGGTTGATGTGGTACCTAACAGTAAAGATTCTATTACATTGTATTGTGATAACACTGCAACAGTGGCTCTTGCAAAAGAGTCAAGTTCACACCAACGGATAAATCACATATTTCGGAAGTATCACCTCTTGAGGGATTTTTATCAAAGGAGTGAAGTTGTAGTGAGCAGAGTACCCACGAAAGAGAACGTGGCGGACCCCTTGACTAAAGGTCTATCTCAGCAGAAGCATAAGTATCATGTTAGAGCTAGCGAATTGAAGGTTGTTAGCAGTTGTGTAGCACCCCCGGTTTGAGGTATGTAACCCTTATTTATGCCTTTTTATGTATATAAAGTGGTTTGGTAAACTTTGGGAGAGTTTGGATGGTTTTTGAGGAGGTTTTGGGGCTTTTCTAAGGGCGCACGGTTAGTGAAAACCGTGCAACACTTGCAGGAAACCGTGCAAGTTGAGCCAAAGGCAAGGGTGTTGGCGTACGGTTTCCAAACCGTGCGACCTCCCCAGTTTAACCTTGCATCATGGGACAGTGGGTTTTGGCATGATTGGTGCACGGTTTGTCTAACCGTGTGGGCCAATCGTGCGAGGGACTCTTTTGAGACAGTAGCAGGCTCACAGTTAGCGCATGGTTTATCTAACCGTGCGAGTTAACCGTGCGCGACATTAAAAATGGGTTTTTAAAAAACGGACCTCCTGCGTTTTTAACCCTAGACACCCCATTGAGCCCCATTTTGATCCTCACTCGGGATTTTCTTCTCTCCAAGGTTAGGAAACCTCTCCCCATCATTCCGGAAGCGATTTGCAGGGTTTTCTTGGTGGTTTGAAGTCAGATCTTTCTTGGTAAGTCTCTCTTCTTGGTAGTTTCTCGGTTTTCCTTAGATCTACTCTTCTCTCTCTCCCGGGTTCTTAGATCTACTTCCGTTGCGGATAGATCTAGTGTTGCCAATAATGGAAAGATTTGGGCTTGTCGATGTTAGGGAAATGGATCTAAGGCGATTTTGTGGAAGTTTCACCCGGATTTGGTGTGCGGTTGTGTAGTGGGTCGATTTCACCAAACCCTAAATGTACACTCGATTTTTCTTGCTAGAACTAGAAGGCTTAATTTCAAATTAATTGCTTTTGCTTGAAATTGACTGTGAATGTGATGTGCGAAGTTTGGTGGAAACCCATTTTGTGATGATTTGTGGATTTTGGGGACAATGGGTTATTTTTGTAAAATGTGCTTTGTTGTTGGATTTTAAAACGATGATTTTAAAATCAGTGGCTTGGGTGATTTATGGAAAATGGTTTGTGAAAATTGGTTTTCAATAAAGATGTTGTTTTATTGAAGTATGGTTTGACATGAATAATGGCTTAAGGGTGTTTTTAATAAATCGGTGATTTATTGAAGTGGTCTTGGCATGTTGTTGGAATTGTTGATTTTCATGTTGTGATTTTGGTAAATGTTGTAGGCATGGTTGTTGGCTTAAGTGATTAAGCATGTGATGGACGAGATGAATAGTGGCGTGAAGTACCACTAATAAAAGGGTTGGAAAGTGGCGTGAGTACCACTACAAAATGGGGATGGGTTTGGATGTGAAGTTCCACCGTCAAGGGTACACTGAGCTTGGGTGTGTGGAACTTGTGAATATGGTTGAAATGTGCGTGTGGTCATGCAAGGTGAATTGAGTTATGCCAATATGAAATGGGAAAAATGGTTAATGTCTTGTTTGGTTGATTTCCATGTAAATTTGTCAATTTGGGTAAAATGCTTTGGTAAGGATGCGTTTGACTTGTTGGAATGTGTTGTATTTTTTAAATGGCTTTAGATGAATTGTTTTATACGATTGTGCTAACTTGTTCTATCCTAGTTGCGTGAGTAGGGAAGTCATTTGGAGAAAGACTACTGAGTATTTTTATTCACTCTCTGCTTTGACACTTTGGTGCTTTTGCAGATGTTGTATTCCGAGACACAGGTAAAGGTAAAACATCTCATTTCCTTGGTGGTTCTTTGTGATGCTTTGGTCTGTTTTGTGGTGTTGGAGCTTGGAGCTTGGAGCTTGGTTTGGAGCTATGAAGCTTATTCTTGGAGTCCTTGTGTTTTTCATTGTAGTCTTCCACTTAATACTCTGATTTGGTATTGTTATGGGATTGGTTTGGTGGTATTATTGTCACTTGGAAATGTGTTGAATTGGTTTACATTGTTGACATGCATCATGTAGTTTTGGTTGGTTATGATATGTTTGGTTGGTTTCTTTTCTTTCAAAGGGCAAATCGTCCCCCACTTGTTCTTGAATCCCTCGACATTTATTGTCAGCCTTTAGCGTCTTGGGGATGTCGTTTAAGACCAAGTAGCACTTCCGCCTCGACTCAAGCCAACGAGGGGCGAAATGTTACAAGTGGTATCAATTTGTTCGGTCCTTTTGGCATCAGTCGTCGGTCTTAGAGTTGACATTCATTCTCGGTTTATTCCTTGAGTTGGGATGGTAGCGAGAAGTTGGACTGTCAGAACTCAAAATGTATAGCATAAAAAGACGTAGCTAACATTTTTATGCTGAACTTCAAGTTACCAGGAAGTTGGGTACATAAATGTTTTAGAGAAACTTATAGGCATTGGAATCTCATTGTTATGGGTTTGACTAATGAGATTAGAATGACATGTATGGTATAAATGACTTCCCACTAGGATAGCGTATCTCATTCGGAGTAATGATTTATGTTGTGATATGAATGTGTGGATTTTTGGAAAATCTGGAAATTGTTTTCAAATGTGCGATTTTGTGAAGAGAACGGTTATGATATTTTGAAAATGAGTTGATTTTCGAAAACATGGTGGATTTTTCAAAGATGATTGAACATGAGAAATGTTGAAATTTGGAAAGCATGGTTGTGATAGTTGCAATGTGATAGAATTTGAAATTGTAAGCCTCCAGTTGTTAGAGAGTGAAACTTATGGTGGTTTTTGTGTTGATATAAATGGCACCGGGTATGCGTCGTAGAGTCCAACCGAAAGAAGCTGCGGAAAATGTGGTTGCACCTAAACCACAAGTGAACCCGTAGTTGGTTCAGAGCATAGTGCAAGCTTTCCAAGCTGTGGAAAGTGGGAATAGAAAGGATGATCCGAAACACGTGGATCATTCGGTTCAGTTTTAGAAACAGAATCCATCCACTTTTCGGGGTGATTCAGAACCAGAAAAGGCTGAGGCGCGACTGAATATGATAAATTGAATCTTCGATTTTCTAAGCACACCGGCGGAGTTGAAAGTTGTAGAATGGGAAAACCCCCTTGCCTTCTTACCTCAAAGTGAGGAGGAGACGTTCTTTTATAATGAATGATAAACTCCACATTGGACTTGTGGTCCGATGTGGGATACTGACTCCAACACTCCCCTCAAGCTAGGTACACCTAGCTTGGACACATAATGAAAAGAAATCAACAAAACAGACGCTAACACTCCCCCTCAAGCTGGACATGCCCAGCTTGATGACAAAACAAGACAAAGCAAAAATAAAAGATAAAAGCTGCAAGGATGATGCTCCCCCTCACGATCGCAGCTCCCCCGCACGATCGAAGCTCCCCCGCAGGATGATGGATGGATGATGTTGCGGACGCAGCAGATTAACCACTTAGACCGGGCCGATGGACGGAGCGTCAGGAATGCCGCACTAGTGGGGCTGGTCAATGAAAGGCCGGGAAATCCAAACTAGCACCGGGAAAACCGCACTTGCGGTGCCGGCGACGGGAGGCGGGGATTCCGCAGAAGTGTTGCGGGAGCTGGCGGCGCCGACTGGCCCAAATCTCGGTGGTCGAGTTGTTGCGCCGGCGCATGGGCGTGCCGGCGGACAGAGATGCGGCTGCCGGAAAGATGCCGGGAGATGCCGGCGAGGCGGGGATTCCGCAGGAGGTGGCCGGAGATCCAATACTGGAAGCAGGGCAGCCGTTGGGGAAGGAGGCCCGGGAGGGAGCAATTGCCGAGCTGGAGCACTGTCGGTCGCAGGAGGAATCCACCGGGAAAGGGAGGGATAGCCGGCAGGGGGGGCAGAGGGAGGCGCGTCAGGACCGGGAAGCGCCGGGAGAGGCGGGGCTGCCTGGCAGAGGAGCAGCCATGGTGGACAGGATCCGTCGCTGGAGGAGATGGAGGAGGTCGGCAGGGGGGGCGCCGGAAGCAGCGGCTGGAAGGGGAGCGCCGGATGGGGAACGACTGGCCAGCGTGCGCAGGGAGGAGGGCCGGAACCGGACAGAACCGGGAGGGCAGGCCTCGGGTAGAGGATACACAGGAAGGGTGGAAGGAGCCGCCGGGATGGGAACCGCCGGGATGGAAGAGAGGGTGACGGGAGAAGCGGGAGCCGGGACTAGCGCGGGAGGGCGGGAGGCGATCCGCCAGGAGCCGCGCAAAGAGGAGGTGGGCCGGGAGTCGCGCGAGATGATGAGGACGGAACCGCCGGCAGTTGTGGGATCTGGAAAGCCCGTCGGGGAATGCGGGAGCTGTTGAGGAGGCCGGAGCAGGTGGAACCGCGTCGGAAGGAACGCCGGATCTGGAGAAGAAGGGCGCCGGGATGTGGAGGGCGGCGCCGATATCTGCAGCAGGACGATCCGGCGCGGGACTACCGGGAGAGAGGGAGACCGTCGGGATTTGTTGCGCGACGGGAGAGTGCAGGGAAGCCGCGACGGGAGCCGAGATGCCGCTAGGAAGGAGGAAGCGCCGTGGGACGTCGCAGCAGCTCTGAACCGGGAGGGAGATGGCGCCGGAAGTTTTTGGAACGGGAGGCGAGGGACGTCGCGCCGGGAGGAAAGCCGTCAGGGAGAACCGTCGGCTTGGAGTGCACGACGGGGAGGGACGCCGTCGGGAGTCGGGAGGGCCGCGGTCGTCTGGACGCCGAGCAGAGGTCGTGCAGAGCGGAGGAACGCCACGGGAGGGCAGCAGCGATCCGCCGGGAGTGGGGCCGTCGCCGCGCCTGGATCGGGAGCAGAGGAATGCCGCGGGAGGCGGGCCGCTGGGGGAAAGCCACAGGGGGCGGACGGGAAAAACTAAGGCTCGTAGGCCATGGAAGCCGCCGCCCCCTGTGGGGGAGAAAAAAAAATATTAAACCCTAGAGGGGAATAGAAAAAAAAAATAGATGGGAGGGAGGGTCGAGATTACGTTCCCTCTGATACCATGTAGAATGGGAAAACCCCCTTGCCTCCTTACCTCAAAGTGAGGAGGAGGCGTTCTTTTATAATGAATGATAAACTCCACATCGGACTTGTGGTCCGATATGGGATACAGACTCCAACAAAAGTAAAATTAGCAACATATATGTTGGAAGATCTTGCGCGTCAGTGGTGGGAGTTAGTGGTCCAAGCTAAAGGGGATGAAGGTATGATATGAAAGGATTTTGAGGAATTGTTTAACAAACAATTCTATCCTCACACATTCAAAATTCAGCGAACGGATTTCTTCAGATTGAAACAAGAGAACCTTTTGGTGATGGAATATGCGGCTAAGTTCATGAACTGAGTCCAGTTGGCACCTGGGGTTGCGACTAGTGCGCCCTTAAAGGCGCGCATTTTTGAAGAGGACTTGAAGTAGGAAATCCGTTTGCAGATTGCAATGCTCTGTATAACAGATTATACCGAGATAGTAAATAGAGCTACAGTGGTTGAAAGAGATATCTTGGAAGCTACAGAGGGAGGAGGTATGTTGATACCCACAAGAAATAGTGGGAACTCTAACGCGGGGTTCAAGCGGAATGTCACGACCCCCTCCCTCCAAAGATGCCCCTCCTGAGATGGCAATGAAGAAAGAGAGATAATGACCCCCGAGTCCTGTCTCCAGTAGGCCTCGGGGTGGCGACCAACACTAAGGGTATACAAATCTCACAAAAATGGAAGGCATTATCCTTTTTATAGTAACCAAGATCGGGAGATAAGATGTATCATCCTTAGAACAACTCCAAGACACTATATATATATATATATAAAGGAAAACCAAAATTCATCCCACATGCATGTTTAAAATGTAACTGATAAAAAGCAAGAGTCTCCAAAGTAAATATAAAAAAAAAAGCTAAGCAACGACACAACTGTCCCTAACGTCCGAGCTAGTACTGCTCAACACGCCACGTAGTCCCCTCGGAAACCTGAAAGCAGTTTTATATACGTAGGGTGAGCATAAAAGTATACTCAGTAGGAAAAACCAAAGTCTCGCATGCACAAGTGGAGAAACATACTAATGTCCCTGTGAGAAAACAACAGAAACCAACAACACCTAACAAGGTATACTAGCCACCCCAACCTCACCAAAGGTACGCTCACCAAATAACGCAAGTCGTGTAAAGTAATATAGAGCACATCGATGGTAGGGTACCCAACACCATTTTCCCACTGATTAGCCACTTTCACACCCTAACGACAAACATCCTGACACTCCTACCTCTTCCGAAATTACCACGTCACAACCTGCCCGCACACACCTGAGCCTCACAGCTAATCCCGCAACCTGGGAAAACAAAGCTCATCACATCTCGCCTGCACACACCTGGGCTTCACAACCACATCACATCCCGAAAACACTTGGAAAAGCACAACACATCTCATCCCGAAGACACCTGGGAAACTACAACTTATCTCATCCCGAAGACATCTGGGAAAACACAACTCGTCCGCACACACCTGGGCCTCACAAACCACTACCTGCCCGAAGGATCTTGGTCTAACACTGTCTGGAAGAGGGAGTAGGGAAGAGCGGGTGACCAACCATCCATCCTCCCACCGAGATGTTTGGGAAAGACACCCTCTCCCATGACAATGGGGGTGTTCTGCACATGATGCTCAACTAAGGTGGAGTGCATATAGAAATCACAAGTACAAGTATATATATATAGGTATCAAACACTCAGCCCAACCTATGAGTTCTTAGTCAAACAACCAACCACCCCATGATACTGCCAACTTTGCTGCTACCTCTAAATGCATTATTTAACACTAGCAACAGTCATTTCGGAAGTTAATAAATGAAAGTCATCCGCAACAAGCCACAACTCAAACATATCCCCAACCAATTCATCTAACCAGTTCTCATTCTTTATTAAACATTTCATTTATTCATTCCATCCCTACCCGGGCAACTACCAACCGAAGCACGTAACAAGCCACACAGAGGAAAAAGAACCACATTAAACTAACCCACTGCCATCATTATTCTTCAAAGTCATTCCGCCCAATCCATTCCACAAGTAAACCCCCCAACACATCTCATCACAACCAAACCCGACAACCCCGTTGTATAACAACACCACACTCATCACACCTGCAACATAAACATAGCACAACCCAAACTTGCAACTCCGCTGCTCAACCACTGCCCAACCTTTCCACAACAAGTCAATCTCTAAACCTGAGATTCCATTACACCACCCGCATCTCCCCAGCAACAGTCGTGTTCTCAATGCCAGCACCACGCAACCACACAAGGCACAAAACAGAACAAAGCTACACACAATCACACCAACAAAGCAAGGTGTATTCAGATTTTGCAAATACTCGTTCTTTAATTCCACTTTGACAATTTAGGGGTTATCACAGAGTAAGTTTGATCCTGAGGCATCCATTTATTTAAGAGATTAAACTTATTTAGGGGCTTAAATGCAATTTTGGAAAGTTTAACCTACAATTTAAGCTCATTTTTTAGCCATGAATAGTGCTCTTCATCATTTTCACGATTTTAGAGAGAGAAGCTCTCCTCTTATCCCCTCTCAAATTCTAGTGAGAGAAATCGAAATAAGAACAAGGCAAGATCGATCCCGCTTCATCGGATCGAGTTCGCGTTCTTCACGTGATCGGAAGGATATTGTAAAGCACTTCGATTTCCCACGCTAGCACCCAAGAATCGAAAAACGACGATCCAAGAGTTGTGGTGCACGTGTGGGCGATCTAGAGGACGCCTCGCTTGGTGTCTTTGAGCTACGAAACGCCGACAACGAGCATATCAAATCGGTGTTTTGAATCGAACAAGGTAACGTTTACGGTTTCGTTTGTTTTTTGTTCTTCATGCTCAAGTTAAATTGCATGCGATCCTTGGGAGAATCTGGGCATCGATGCTGCGACATGAAACCGCACCCAGAATTTTTTTTAAATTGCCAATTTTTCCCGCTTCTGCAAGTCTCGAGTTCCTCCATCCGATATCCCCATTGATGACTGTCCCCTTCTCACTATCCACCCACCACTGCCTCCTTTGTCCCGCTTTGATGATCGTTACTTTGGGGCTATTTATTCTTGTCGTCCATTGAGCATACCCCCTACGCTGACCGAGGATGCCGTTTCTCCAACTTTTTCTGTTGCTCCTGTCACGACCTCGAATAGCTTGTCTATTGCATTGCGGAAAGGTACCCGCTCTTGTATCCTCTATATACACATTCTTACAAAGCCTTATCCGCGAAAACGAACACTCATTTCGACTCAGGAGAAGATATTTGTTCCTCGTAGAGTTGCTGATGCGAAATCTCGCCCTGGTTGGCTTCAAGCAATCCAGAAGGAATTACAAGTGTTAGACGGCAATCACACTTGAGATCTTGTCCCCTTTTCGGCAAGTAAACAGGTTGTTGGCAGCAAATGAGTTTATACAGTACGTCTCAATGCTGATGGTACTCTTCATCGCCTTAAAGCCCGCTTTGTCGCCAGATGTTATGCTCAGACATATGGTGTTGATTATTTCAACACTTTCTCCCCGGTTGCTAAAATGGCCTCTATTCGATTATTTATCTCTCTTACAGCTGCATATAATTGGTCTCTTCATCAACTCGATGTTAAGAATGCTTTTTGTATGGTTTTTTTGGCGAGTAAGTTTATTTACAACACCATCCAGACTTTATTGCTTCAGGGGCCGAATCCCATGCTTGCCGACTTCATTGATCTCTTTATGGACTGTCGACTTCATTGATCTCTTTATGGACTTCAGCAGTCCCCTCGTGTTTGGTTCAGAAGATTTTGCATTATGGTCACCACTTTTGAACTTTCTCGGAGTATAAAAGATCACACTGTTTTTTATCACTAATAGTCCTCTGGTTGCATCCTTCTGGTGGTTTATGTTATGATATCATTATCACTGGTTGCAACTCACATGACATAGATTATCTCAAGTCTTACCTCTAACAACCGTTTCATACCAAAGACTTGGGTCACTTAAAATATTTTCTTGGCATTGAGGTGTCTCGATGTTCCAACGAAATCTTTCTTTCACAATGCAAATATGCATTAGATATCTTACAAGATACTGGATTGTCTCAAACAATTGTTGTCGACACTCTTGAGTCTGGGGAACGGTCCCTCTATGATGACAGTAGCCCATATTTTCTTTTAGATCGGTATCGTTGTTTTGTCAGCAAACTCAATTATCTCATGATGACTTGTATTGATATTGCCTGCGCCGTCAGCAAGGTCAGTTAGTTCATGGATCGTCCGATGAAATCCCGATGGGAGGCTGTTCTTCAACATTCGCATCACAATTATTTGATTATTGAGACCTTCTTTGATGCTGATTATGCCAGCTGCTTATCTTCTCAGAAGTCTACTTTTAGGTTTGCGGTTTTTCATGGTTGTAATTTAATCTTCTGGCGTAGAAAAAAACAAACTGTTATCTCTTGATCTAGTGTTGAATCTGAATATCGTGCTATGGAAACTATCATTGTCGAAATTCTTTGGCTTCACCAACCACTTCATGAAATTGGGTTTCCACCTCTGACCCCTGCTCATCTTTGATGTGATAATCAGGCAGTCACAAAGATTGATTCTAATCCGATCTTTCATGAATGCAGAAAGCATATTGAAGTGAACTGTCACTCCCTTCGACATCACTAGTAAAAACATATCACCTTTGACTACATTTCCACTACTCATGAGCTTGTTGACATCTTCACCAATGGTCTGCCTGACACCTGATTGAGCTTTCTTTGCACCAAGTTGGCTACATTCCCACCGCTCATCAGCTTGCCGACATCTTCACCAATGGTCTGCCTAGCGCCCGATTGAGCTTTCTCTGCACCAAGTTGGGCATGCACAACATCTACAACCCAGTTTGAGGGGGAGTTTGATAAGTCTTTATATTGTCTTTCTCTTCATTTGTTTCTTTTTTTGCGGGACTCATATTCCAAGTTACATATGCTCTAATTTGAGAGGGAGTGTTGGACTCAATTAAATGTATTTAGAGTCCCATATTTGCTTTCTCCAAATTGTATTATTTTTCTTCGTCTATAAATAAACAGCCCCAACTCATATTGAGGTAAGGTGTAGGTTTTACTCTTATGGACTCAATTAGGATGAGCATAGACCCAAAATCATGTCTTAGATCAAAGTAATGTATTGAGTCCCACATCAAATTTCTTCTATGTGATTTATCTCCTAGATTTATCTATAAATAAATGGATTTACCTCTCATTGAGTTGCAAGATTTCTTCCTACATGATATCAGGGCATGGACATTCTTAATTTCTCTCTCTCTTCTACCCTACCCTGCCACCCGTCCATCGTGCAACTTCAACTGCTGCTTCTCTCAACCACCACAAGTTCCAACTCATTCGTTGAATGCTCCAAAGTGTGACGACGGTTTGCCAAAGATTTTTTCATGATGAAGGTTGATGCCGGGAACATGCGAAAAAACAGCGTCTAATCAACAAGATCTGGTTGGCGGAGCGTCGGGAAAGCCGCATAGGCGGGGCTGTTCGGTGGAGCGTCGGGAAAGCCGCACGAGCGAGGCCGGTCGGCGGAGCGCCGGAAAAGCCGCACCGACGGGGCCGGTTGATGGAGTGCAGCGAAAGGGAATGCCAAGAGCGGCCGACCAGATCTGGTCGGACTGGAGGGAGCAACAGATGGCGGAGCAGGGTTACCGGAGGTCGTCCGACGATGGAGACCCGCGCGAGACGACGATGGCTAGCCGGGATCTGGCCCATAGCAAAGGGAAGGTCAGCGTGGAGGGGAGGCGAGTCGTGCGGGAGGGACGTCGCACAGGAAGAGGAGGGTGGTTGCACTGGAGGTGCGTCGTCGAACAGTGAACCGCCGACGGGCCGTTGAGTAGGAGGGGAGGATTCGCCGGAGGAGATGTTGCACAAGGACTCAGGTGCGGAAGAGTCGTCGGCCCTGTGGGTCGTGCAGGCTGGAAGGGGAGCCGTGTTTGGTGGTTGGTGGCCGGGGACTCGTCGCGCAGGGAGGCGTCGCGAAGGCAGGAGGCGTGGGATGACTGGGACGACCGGGATGGGGCGCAGCGGCTAACGGTGCTCCCGTCGCGAGGGGTCGCTACCCAAGAAGGGGCACCGAGAGGAGACACAGGGGGATCATCCCACAGGAGACACAGGAAGGGGCGCCTGGGGATTCTGCTGCCAGGCCATCGGGCGTCCAGCAGGGGACCACGCACAGGGAGGTGGGGCGGTTGTGCATCGGGAGACCGATTCAAGGAGGGTCGTCGCACGTAGGGATGCGAGGCCGCAGAGGGCGGGATACCACGAAGGAGCCGTTAGGGCTGGCGCACTGGAGTTGTCGCACGAGAGTCGCGGAGGAGCCGCACGGGAGCAGCCGGCGAGGCATGCACGCCTGGGTGGAGCGCAGCGGACGAGAGAGGCAGGAGGCCGAAGGAGGGGCGACTGTAGATTAGGGCTCTTTGGCCATGGAGGCTGCCGCCCCCCTTGGGGGGGGGAATGTAGGTTTTCTTCGAGAGAAAATAGAGGGGAGGGTGGGCTGCGGTTAGAGAACCCGCTCTGATACCATGTTCAATGACAAGAGAGGTGGACCCAATACCCAAGATGCCTCTCTAAGGGAGGTCTTGGTGCCTATTTATAATGAATAATAAAGATGACAAAACACCGAATTCTGATGCGGGATACAGATCATCAATAGTCAACAAAAAAGAGTAGTACAGCTTCAGCATGTTTAATGCAGCCAAGATGAGCAGTAAATTAAATGCCAAATTTTGTCAATATATTTTGATGGATTTTTTCCCTTTTCTGTTTGACATAACTTTGTATTTTGAAAATAATTTTATGCAATAAATGCAAATAAAATAAAATAAAATAAAGCGATCAAAAGAAAACGATACATTGTATGCAAGTTATTTGCAATCTAACCATTAGGGTTTAATTGTGTTGTTAATATGAAGTAATTTCTAATTGCTTCAATTTTGCATTTAATTTCATTTTCTTGCATTTTTTATAGTTCTATTTAGAGATGGCAACTGGTTGAGTACTTGTGATATTCGGTGCTCTTGAACTCTAATCTGTTTAATTTTACAAAACCCGATTCCATTTATGACTTGTTTATTTTTTAAACTTATTATTCCAATCCCGCCATATTATATTTTGAAATACCCGTTTAACTTTCCTAATCCATTTAAATATCCATTTATAATTTCAAAATTTTAAAATTCGTTTACAAATGTAAAATGAATGGATATCTAATTAAATAACTATCTTTTATAATTTTATTATTATTTTAAATATATAATTAATGAATTGATAATAATTTATTTAATTGGATTCGGATTTAGAATTCATTTATGAATCTAAGATGAATTGAATTCAAAATAAATAAATAAATTTTATAATTTTACTATTATTTAAAAATAATTAGTTCATAAATTAATAATTATTTTAATTGGGTTTGGGCACCCTAAGACCACTACCCCAACCCTACCCTGATATTAATTGGGTTTTGAATTAACTATCCTAACCTTATAAGAACCTGATTAACCACTACCCTAACTTTATTTAATTGAATTGGGGAGTGTCAGGTACCCGGTTAATGGGTACCTGTTGCCATCCCTGGTTCTATCATTTTATTTTCTAAATCCTTCAACATTTTTTAGTATGTTTTATTTCATTTTTACAACATTCTTGTTAATATTTTTTAATTATTTTAATTGTTTTTCCAACATTCTTTTTTTTCTTGTTTGTCAATGGTTGTAGAATTCAGTGAGGATATGGTAGTTGATCACAACTTTTTGGCGAGTTCTTATCACACGGGGATAATTTCCGGGCTTATGCTGATCTCGTCGCATTTGGATAGCATGGCATCAACCGGAAAATATGTACGAATCTTTAATGAAATTTAATATAAAATCTTGCTTTACTAGGAACATTGGTAAAATCAATCAATTGCGAGTAAAGTCAGCATGGTGATTCAAGAGGATCCTGGACCATCAATGGGGTGCTCACTCCTGATGATAAATGCTGATTCGAGTCGAAGAGAGTTATGATCTAGCTTGCATGCATTGAGGGTGGACACCCTGGGAGGGATCACATTCCTTTTATAAACTCTCTAGATCTAATGAAGAGAGTCATAATGCTGGAGAATCTGTTGCCATCTTGCATTATTATACCAGCTACGAAATATTGATCCTCCCTGACTCCGTTTGGATAGGGGATCGGTATCCTTGAGGTATGGGCTTTGAGTCCTGGTAGAAGCAATTTTCATTTAAGGCCTTTGGGCCACACCTCAATATATAATGGCCTTCAAGTCACCCCTCAAATGCAAGGCCTCTGAATCACCATCTATTGTGTAAGGCCTCCGGGGCACCCTTTTCCTCTCAACCCCTAAAAAATATAAGGCCTCTGGGCCACATTTTCTTTTTAAAATATTTGAGTTGCTAAATTTGTGATGCATATTTTCTAGAAATGCAAGTCTCAACCGATAAAGCCTTTTCAGGTTAAGACAGTTGTAATTGGTCTGGGAGCAGGTGTATTTCCCATGTTTCTCCACAGGTGCATGCCTTTTGTAGACATCGAGGTAACTGGAGGCTTGTCATTATTAGTCAGGGATTTATTCAGTAAATAGGAGTGAATAATTCATGTGGGCAGGTGGTGGAGTTAGATGCAGCAGTCTTAGAAGTGGCAAGGGAGTGGTTTTCTTTCAGCGAAGATGAACGGTTAAAGGTGGCTATGGCTTGCTTTACATTTCATATTAATTTGTTAACATTTGTTGGGGGTGGTTCAGGTGCATATTGGTGATGGGGTGGGGTTTGTTAAAGATGGTTCAAAACTCAAAAATGTGGACGTACTTGTTATCGATGTGGATTCTGTGGATTTGAGGTAAGTTGTTTGATGAGAATGGAGTTGTATTGAAGGGAGGATGACAGGATGTTGTTTGCAGCTCTGGGATGACCTGTCCTGGTGCAGATTTTGTGGAACTGCCTTTTCTTTTGGCTGTGAAGGAGGGTCTTGGTCCGGGAGGTCTGTTTGTGGTGAATCTGGTTTCAAGATCGGCAGAGATAACAAGCCGGGTTGTTTCGAGGATGAAATCGGTGAGAATGCATAGTGTGTTATTTCATGTTTGGTTATGTAGTTGATGTTGGATTCGTGTGTAGGTCTTCACCCATCTGTTCTGGCTGGAGGTGGAGGAAGATGTGAATGTTGTTGTTTTTGCCCTTGATGCGGATCCTTGCCTCAAAGAAACAGAATTCGAGGAAGCGGTTAACGTGGTTACGAGGCTTGTGAGGTTTAATGAGGCGGGCATTGTGAGCGCTGCCATGAAGATCAGGTGCTTGCAATGAGCACCGCGGGGTTATCGAACACCTCAATCTTCTGAATGGGGTTTTGCTTCAGACAAATGTCTTCTCAGTTTGTCAATGTGTATGTCACTTTTATATTATCAAGAATGTGTAATTTGATTTGCATCATAACAACCAGAATATGACTCTAATACGTTTCACGATCTCAGTAACCACCAAAAATAAGTGCGTAAATCCTTAACATAAAAATCGTCTTTTGCACAACTCTTCATGGTCCGCCCTGCCTCTTGCAAACGATATTGTTTCGCGAATGGTTTTGCTTCGCATACTGCCCCTTCATGAACTTCCTTCATAGTCTGCTTTCGCAACATTCCTTTACGATTCTTCCTTTCATGAAATTGCTTTACATTGCTTCCTTTCACAAAACAGCTTCGTAAACTTGCTAAGTGTAAGATTACGCTTAAGCCTTTTCCATTGTCCCACTTCGCATGGAACCTTTTTTGCGGCTGATGAAAAACATTACTAAACAACGCCCCCTTCGTGGGATTTAAATCGTCTTAAGTTGGGCACGCCAACCTCAGGTTGGGTTTCGGCCAATGGATGGCCGCCACGTCGCTGGAAATTTCCGGTGGAAATTTCGCGACGTGGCGGTCATCCATTGACCAACCTCACCCTTAGGTTCAACAGTGAACCTGAGACGATTTTCCCCCCTTCGTGGCCTTTGCATAAGATACTCTTTTGCAGTTTGCAAACACTGCCTTCCTTTTGTGCAAACAACTTCCTTTATGGTACATAAAACCTTTCGTGAATCATGAAACTCCTATGTGAAAAATTTTACTTTAATTTTTTTGCTAAACTTCATTGAAGACTCAAAACTTTTGCTAAACTTTACCCTTTATGAGAGATTCTTCTTCACACCAAATTTGTTTGTAAGATTCAAACTCTAGCTGTCACAATGAAAGTCTCTTCATAACGAAGATTTCTGTAAACCATCTCCCTTTGGCTTCAAACTTCTTGTTTAGCTTGGAATGGTAATTAGAAAAGTGGATTAACAACAAACCCAACATACCAACTATCTTTACCAGCTATGTAAACTCGTCCTCTGCCTTATAGAATTCTCCCGAGTATTGTAACACCTCGAGATTTTAATATATAATTACTTTTAAATAAGTTAATGTGTTTGATAGCTTGCTTCACACACAACATCGAACCTAAATGAAACCACAATATATTTAGATAAAAATATAAATATTATGTCCATTAAAACCTACCCGTTAAATTAGTGAGAATAAATAGGAGTATTCAATTTATAAAATATATTATAGAAAGGAATATAATAGTTAATTTTAATACCTATGAAATTCAACTGATATAGTTAAAACAACATATACAATCATTTTTTGCTTAGAATTATATTTTTCTAAATATTGTATTTTTATGTGATGTACATTTCTATTTCACGAAACTTTTGATTAATGATGATAAAATATATTTAATATGAATAATTGGTTAATACTAATTTAATTAGTAAATGATAGGAAATATGATTGTGAATGAATAATTTCTAAAAAATATATTTTCCTATAAAAACAGTTTTTCATCACACTTCTTTTTCATTTAGAAGTTAAATTTCTAAATTTTAAAATTTGAATTTGACAAAATGAACATTTTTGGATTCATCATAGTAATATTTGCTTTAGATGAATTTTTTGGATTTTTTCAAAGAGATTGATTTCAAGGTGAATAGTGCAAAATACATTTTTTTTACAAATTGACTTTTATGACATTATTAGTATGTAAGTATGGATTAAAAATTTATGAAATGAGTTGAAAACATGTGTGAGAATGAGTGGATGAGGCCTTGCTCGACCTTATCTCTTCCCCTCTCCATTATTTATCAATTTTGCAGCCACTTTTCTTGAAATTGACTTCCCATTATTGAAAAGTTTTTGGTATTTATAAAAATATCATCCATTTTCGCTTATAAAAGGGACACTTCTCTCCTCACTTTCCATCATACCACAACCCACTTAGTTCAGCTCAAACTCTTCCCAACCCTCTACTCAACACTCCTAGCCACCTTAAGGAGATTTTTGTCTTCTCAAAATACCATCCCTCAAAGGTTTAACACCATTCACAAAGGAGATAGTCCCAGTAGTGAAGTATAAATTTCGAACTGCTCCTTTCTCTTTTATATTTCTTTATGCGCACTTCTTCTTCCTCAAATTCAATTACACCATCTTAAAATGATAACATCGGTATCATTAGTATAATGTTATGTTATTATAATGGTGGTACAAGCATTAACCACCTTTCTCTTTTCCTTTAAGAAAAATGAAATCGTCATTCATGCGTTGTGCGGACTACTGTCTCCATGATGCAACACGTTTCGTTTTCCCTCACTGCCTCACAGGGTTGGTTCTAATTGAGAATTTAATATATAAGTATAATATTTATGACATATTTTATATTTTGAAATGATAAACCATATTACTCATTTTTTCCATTCACTGGAAAACGAAATCATCGTCCATGCATACATGTGGACTACCGCCTCCAAGAAATGATTGAATCCTGTTTTTCTTTCCATTGTCACCTTGTATGGATGGTCATGAGAATAAATTTAATAAAAAAATATGATGTTTATGAAATTATTAAGGTCTTGGAAAGACAAATTGGACAACCAATTAACAATATGAGCAATAAACCCATAAGAGCATTCTAAGAGAAAAAATGGTTTCTCTATACTATGAAATAACTTTGTATAGGTTATGTTCCTCCTTTACTTCTTTCAAATTCTGATATATCACACTAATAAACACTAAATAATATCATTATGTTTCTGGTATAACGATATTATAACTAAACCGCCATGTAATCATCCATTAACCCTGATACGTTCACGTTTGGGTCGGTTGAACCACCCACATGAACAACATTATGAATTTATATCATGCATGACTATGAGAACTTAATTACTAGTATGATATGACATGAACATGTAAATAATGATTTTTTTTTGGTTTTGGAATGGTAAAATTATTATTAAACTCATGAATTAAGAAAATATCTTTCGTTCATTAAGAATAACCAAAACATGATCATCGTCGGTTTCATCTTCATGGTTTGTAACCAAAACTACCATGGAATGAAATTATATCTTTATAACTATCACAGAACACCAATTCCAGTACTTTTAATTGTAAGATCCTGTGTTTTTCTGAGCTAGAAATTTTAGAAAGAATTTGAATTTTCGGTTTACTGGACAGGTCAAATCTTGATCGAAGATTTGAAATGGGATTCCGAAGGTTGGAATGCCTCTAAATAAAGTTTTTAGATGTGGAATAAGGCTTGGTTTGTATCTTAGAGATTTTAGGAGCATCCAGGGGGTTTGGGACCTGAAACCGTAGTTTTGGGAAAAGTACAGCAGAGGACGCACGATTAGTGTTAACAGTGCGACCAAACCGTGCGACCTAGTTTGTACAGGCGCACAAGCTGGGGAAACCGTATGGCATGCCGGGGAAAACCGTGCAGGTGTCTACAATTTATTGCGGACATGTCGCATGACTGACGCACCGTCTGTTAAACCATGTGCCATGCCCATGTGGGGGGGTGTGGTGCTTAGACAATGTCAACCACATGGTTGGTGCACTGTTTGGATAACTATGCAGCCAAACCGTGCGACCCTTTAAAAAGTGACAAATTACCCTTTTTCCCCTCCGGGATTTAATAGGGAAGCCCCTCTTTTTTCTCCCTTTCCCTCCTTCACGTGCGCACCTATCCTCCTCTTCCCTTGGGCGGTTCTCCTCCGTTTGTGGTTGAAATCAGATGTCGTCAGGTGCGTTGGAAATCTTGAGGTAAGCCTTAGACTATGTTACCCTCGATTTTGTTCTTTTCCTTATTCCTTTAACCTAGGTTCCTCTGATTAGGGTTATTGGTCTCGATTCCACCAGAGCATGGTGGAATCAGATACCAGTGTTGGAGGTTTCACTCTGCCTTGAAAGAGGATAACCTGAGAGGCTGTCTATACTTCACCGCATGTTGTTTCTTCGAGGTACAACACCGTGGTGGATTTCTATACCTTTAAGGCCTTAGTTAAAATTGTTAAATGGTTGTTTTGGCGTCATTTCTTAGAGATTTTACCCGATTCGAGGTTGGTTGTGTACCCCTTGTTGTTGGTGAGCATTAGGTAGTTGTTCTAGTGCGACGAGATCAGATGATGAGATTTTGAGCTTTATTCCCTTTTGAATAAAGTGGGTTTCCTTTGTTTATAGATTTTTTGGTTTTATCAATTAATTATAACGTGTTATAATTAATTAATTCTGATAGTCTGTTTGTGAGACAGGTCCAGTATGACTTGGATGAACTTGGACGGGCCTTGACACCTGCTGTCAGCCCTTGGAAAATAAATGGTTAAAGCTTCCTAAAGGTATGTGTTCTGTCGCACTTACCCCTTCATTATTTATGCATGTCCATGGTATATTATGGATGCTCAGGATCACCAGTGAGGGCGACGCCCCCTGTTTAGTTTCTTTCTGATAATTTGTTTAATTAAATGAAATGGGTAAATGGTATTGGATGAACGCCCGAGGTCACTAACAACTCGAGTGCGCTAGCTTCATCCCACGACCTGAGTCTATGACCTTGATCGATGATCCTCTATGGGATGCCTCTACCTTTTCCTTTATAGGATCCCAAGAGATATGCCTTTCTTACATTTCGACTTAGAGGACCCTGATAGGGATGCCTCTATCTACTATGGACCTTTAGGATCTTGAGTAGGATTCCTCTCCAGCATTTGGATATAGGCGAACCAGTCGGTGCCCAATGCTTGACTGATCCTGAGTTAGTGCATTACGGGTTTGGGTAGAGATGGTAGCGGGTGTCACCGTAGAACCCGTACCAAACATTAATCTACGAGGTAGTGGTAGTAGTGGTGGGTTTAGGAATTCAACCACCCTCACTCTTTTGTTTATTTAGTCACATGGTTACTGTTGATGCAGTTATGATAGCTATATGTGCTTCCTAGTTTGTGGCCAGTGTGCCAGATGTGATGCGGTATATTGTTGTTGTTATTGTTGTTGTTGTTGTTGTTGTTGTTCTTCTTCTTCTTATTATTATTATTATTATTATTATGGGGATGCCCATATGTAATTCTTGGGATCCAGTTTCTAAGCCTTTTTATCAAATATTATCGTTGGGATGTCCAGACATACTTTCTGGGACCCGACTGATAATCCCTTTCTATTTGACTATTATTTATTTGGGATTTCCAGACATACTACCTAGAATATGGATTTTGAGTCTTATTTTATTGTGATTTCCAGACATACTTCCTAGGATTCGGCTTATGATCCTTTTCTATGAGTGTTACTATTACTGTTACTGGAAGTCTCATTTATCACTGGGATTCCTCCCTATCCAGGGATACAGAGGTAGGTTGTTGAGAGTGTCTTGGAACCCCTCATATTCTAGGTCACTCTAGGAATGGCTAGTCCATTAGCATTTCAGAGGATGCCAAAGGTTTCCAGGTGGACGCATTTCCCCCGAGCAATGGGGTGTTGATGAGATCCCTGAGGATGGACTTGATCTACTCATCTGATGCCTAGGATACTCCCTGGGATCAGTGGAAACACCATTTTAGATATTCACCAGACTCATCTGGGAGTGGGATGTTGATCCGTTTATTGAATGATTTCATGTTGATATACCTCATAAGGAGATTATTCCTTAAGAATCGTTTAAGGGTCATCTCCCTTAGGGACTATCCAAGTTTCAATGTCATGATTGTATATGGACTGAGACCCAAGAATCAAACATCAAACTGGATTACACATGGATCGAGTAGTATGACATCTATCTCAATTCCACATTTACAGGATTGCCTTTCGGTATATGGTATCCTTTATTATGGTGATTGGAGGTGAGTACGAGTGAATCTAGGGTTAGGACATGTATCCCCTTGTGGTGATGTAGCTTACTCAGAGACATTTTCGGTGCTAGACGAAGCAGGTATTTTCAATTGGGATTACAGACCCAAAGATTGAATTAATTATACACGGCTTGAGTGGTATGACATTCAACTCAATACCCTTTTTATAGGATGTCCAAAAAATCGAGATTACAGACCCAAGGATCAACTACTATTGTTATGTTATCTATCACCTTACTCATGTATATACATATTTATGTGTATATATATATATATATATATATTTATAGGAACACACACACACACACACACATATAAATATATATATATACACACACATGACACCACATTGCCCAGTTGATCTGGATCACAGACCTAGGGATTGACTGTGGTTTCACTTGGTTTATTTATTCGTTATCGTTGTGTCTCAACTAGGTTGAGAAATTTCTTTGTGCATGTCTTGTAAGACTTGTATTTTAGTTTATTTCCCGCAATTATTCTTATTATTACTGTTATCCTGATCAGTAGCTCACATTTACATACTCTACATATTACTGGCTATATACGGGACCGTGTTGGTGGTGCCCTAATGAGTTTTGTACTCACACCCTGCTTGGGCCGCCATTGCATCGAGGTACCCGAGCAGAAGTTCACTTGGTTGCAGACACAAGCAGGGCTGAGGCCTAGGACTGATTGAGCAGGATGACTTAGATATGTATGTGGAGATCAGGTATGTGGTATGGCTTGGTGTATGTAGTATAGTCACATACTTTTATTTTTGTTTCTTGTATTTATTCTTATATTTGTGATCGACCTAGTGGATGATCTGTGTTGTGCGTATGACTTGGATTTTTGTACTTTTATAGCATTTCATTTATTATTACAACATGTTCTATTTCAGTTTATTTACTGTTTCCACACTCTGTTTATTGGCTGCTTGGATGATATCTAGTTAAAACTACTCTGATATGAGGGTATAGTCTCCCCAATGTACCACCTTTAGGCCCTCACTATTAGTCGGAAGCCTCTAGCGTATAGGGAGGCGTGCTTGAGTCCTTATGACGAACCTGCTTGGGGAACCATTTTAGTGGCTCTCGGGATGAGACGTTACAAAGTGGTATCAAAGGGGGTTTCTTTTATGTTGACTTATTATTTGGGATATGTTAAAGAGGAATATTAGGAATGTGTTAGAACTAGTGATAGATATTGGACTGGCGCATCACAAACACTTGTTTCGGTAAGAAGTCATGGTTACTAGGGATATGAGATTCTTGTTCTGATCTACAATGTTACAACTGTATATGATTTTCAATTTGAGTGACACACATGTTATATGGATGTTACAATTTATTTTGGATCTATGGCTCTATGCCCATTGGTGAGAGGCCATTGATGGATTTATGGTTCTCGACCCATTGGAAAGAGGTTAGTGATTGATTTTTGACTCTTGGATGGTAAAGGAAAGAGGTGTCTCATGCATCATATTGAACACATAGGATTCACATATTATAGGCTTGCTAGTGTATGATTTTACTGATGATAGAGGTCAATTTTTTAAAGTGTCAACAAAAACCTAAATGGTGTTTTCTCGTATAGTTTTTTGGTGGAATTCTACTCAATTGAGCTAATATATATATATATATATATATATATATATACACTTCTGATGGAAGGCTATGTGGATCTACGATGAGGCGTTTGGCAGTGAGGATGATGACTCAATTCCCATGCACGGGGAGGTGTAGTGAACCTAGTAGGTCGATAGGGCACCTGATGCCCAAATGTTGGACCCCTCATGGGGTATTGTTTCTTAGGTTCAGTTACTTAAAGTGTTATTAACAACCTATATAGTGTTTTCATGTATAGTTTGGAATTAAATTCTACTTAACCGAACCATGTGATTATGGTACAGACCCATGTAGGTCAGTATCGACAGTTGATACTTTATAGTAAACCCTTTATGGGTGTATACAGTGTGTATATATATATAAACTTTCTAGTAAACCCTTTATGGTACAATGTTTTCTAGTTCTCTATGCAGTGTTTTCTTATTGATACTTTCGTTTTAGGTGATCTAGTTAGGTTTCTTTGTACGATGCCAATGGAATCCTAAACATTTATAGAGAACTAGACCTCCATGGGGGTATTACCATATATGGATGCCTGATGAGTGTCATTTCATTGTTCTTCTTATGTTGGCATCGTGGCCTCTAGGGAGCAGTCCTTATGAGGATGCTCGGAGAGGATCAGGGCCCTAGTAGGCCAATTCCTGATAATTATGACCCTCATAGGTTTGTTTTATGTTTACCTTAGAGAGGCTTGATCTTTGGGTCTGGTGGCTAGACCTAGTGACTCTGTTATGAGACTCGATCGGCAGGGCTAAGTGGGAGACCTAGAGGCCCTTAGTTTTGACTCAGACCTTTGTAGGTCGATGTTTTGTTTTGATCAAGGGAAACCTACGAGTATGGTTGGACCAGGTTTATGGATACCTTTTTAGGTAGTGAACTTTGTTATATGCTTGTTTTTTACTGATGCATGGTTAGTGCTCAGGTTTTTTTAATATAGGCATGTTGATGCCTTTGGCTTTTGACGAAGTACCTAGGGTTCTTGGGTATCAAGACTGGCTTCAATGGGAAGGACTGTTTGGGTGCCCAGACCAATCAACTAGTGTTTCGGCTATTAGAAAGTGGTCAGAGTGCAGGTATATGATCATGTCTAAAACGACGCCGTGTAATGGGCGGTCGTGGAATAAATTGTGGCATAGGTGGGGTGCTCGATTTTGATGAGGGGTTCCAAGGTAGATTCTTCCTTGTTTGGAATTACATGCCATGTAGCATGATCATCTTGGTTTTAATAGCAGATGACTCACTAGAGTATGAGTTGGGTGATAAAGGTACGCACTGGCTATGCATGGTATCGTTTAAATTATAAATCAGTGAGTGGTCATGTACAATTCGAGGACATACATTTTCAAGACTTTTTGTGGTTGTGGTTTCTTGGGAGTTTTGGTTAAGTGAGGAATTTCTCTCCATGGTAGAGGAGACATCGAGAATGAATCAGGTGCTATGAGTTGGTTGACCCGTGGCTGGACCTGGACATGCATTTTCGAGAGACGTGGTGTTAGTAGTTGGTTAAAGTAAAGTGCAACCTGTTTTGATGTGACCATGGTTCGAGAGATCTATACACGCCTTTCGATGGAATATTATTATACTCCTGGTTAGAGATGATCATTCTCTATCTTGAAATCCTCTTGAGTACATTGTGAGAGTGTCGACTCTACACCGAGCTTCTTTTCTTTTAAATATCTTTATTGGTCAATGATAGAACCTATTGAGGCTATGCTTGGTGAATAGTATATGGAAATGCTTATTGTGAAGAGCGCACCATTGTCTGTTTGAGGGTGGTGACCCTTGTGATGAGTTTAAATTCGGTAGTTATTGTGGAAACCGTTCTCAAGAAGCGGGAACGGGTGATGCTTGGATTCCATGAGTTAACACTCAAGGATGAGTGGGTTTCCAGCCATGCTGGTTGTTATGTCCATAAGTTGATGGGGCATGGGATACTGTGATCAGGATTTTTTTTCATTGATGTGATGATAAGGATTATCCTAAGGTGGGGATAGGGACATCGATCACAGGAGGGAGACCTTCACGTGGGAGGGGTCATGGGACCATGAGGCTGATCGTATGATGGTGGTTTTGGAACTCATATTTCTTTTGATAAATGATACATCTACAGTTGGAAATCTCAATAAATGAAAATTATAGTTTTGATTATGGATTGGTAAAATCCTGATGCAGGTGTTAAGTCCAGTGTAGATTTTGATGATCCATGGATGCTGGATTGCGTTTTCTTCAGTGTTGGTGCTAGAGAACAACTGCAGTTTTTTTCGGGAGATGGATCTCTCTGGAGACGTCATTAGAAGTCAGGAAAGGGATTTATTGACCGTACTCAGAAAAATCTTGGTATGCCTTGAGATAAGGCTGTGTAAAGCTATTTTTGAAGACACATTAGTTGTGGGAGCCGAGCGTTATTGGGAGTAATCGACCGAAGGTGGTTTGACTTGAAATTCATCTAATGGTTTGATTCGGTCGGTAGGGTACTGCGTTTAGTGCTCTATTGGGATGAGATGGGTGTCGTTTGTGGGTTGGTTGGGACTTTTTAAGGAAAATTTTATGTGACTAGGTTGAACTTGTTCGATGGGAGATTGACCATTATGATCAAATCAAGGACTGGGGGTAGTCCCCTTGAGTGTAATTTTATAAACACATCAGAAGTGTCACTAGGACACTTAAAACATTTTTTGGTAAGAAAATATGATGGTGGAGGTACCTTGTCTTGAGTTTTGATGGATTAGGTACCATATGTTTGAAATAAATCCTCCAGGTGCGTTGGGTGCTTGGAAACACAACACAACCATTTGAACAAACAATATTCAAACCAAGTAAGTCGAGTGATGTTTTAATTTTCCACCAGGGCTTCTCCGGGATGATAAGTTCTAAGGTGGGGTGATTGTAAGATCATCTATTTTTTCGAGCTGGAAATCTTAGAAATAATTTGAATTTTTGGTTTACTAGATGGGTAAAATCTTGATTGAAGATTTAGAATGGGATTCAAAAGATTGGAATTCCTCTAAATGATGTTTTTAGATGTTGAATGAGGCTTGTTATGTATCTTGGAGGTGTCAGGAGCATCTTGGGGGTTCGGGACCCGAAAGTGGCTTTTAGGGAAAAGTGCAGCAAAGGGTGCACAGTTAGTGTTAACCGTACAACCAAACCATGAAACCTAGTTTGTACAGGTGCATGTGCTAGGGAAACCATGTGGAGGACTAGAGAAAACTATGTGGGTGTCTACAATTTATTGCAGACATATCGCACGATTAACACACAGTCTGTTAAACCGTGCGCCATGCCTCTACATGGGGTGTGGTGCTTGGATAGGGCCAACCACATGGTTGGTGCGCGGTTTGACTAACCATGCAGCCAAACTGCACGACCCTTTAAAAACTATCAAATTACCCATTTTTCCCTTGTGATATTTAAGAGGTTAGCCCCTCTTTTTTCTCCCTCCTCCCCTGCGCACACACCTCTCTTCCTCCTCTTCCCTTAGGCAGTTCTCCTCTGTTAGTGGCTAGAATCAGACACTGTTAGGTGCATTGGAAAGCTTGAGGTATGACTTTGACTTCATTATAGGTTCCTCTGGTTAGGGTTATTAGTCCTGATTCCACCAGAGCATGGTGGAATCAGATATCAGTGTTGGGGGTTTCACTCTTCCTTGGAAGAGGATAACCTGAGTGGCTATCTACACTTCACCACATGTCGTTTCATCAAACTAAATCACCATAGTGAATTTATAAAGCTTTAATGCATTATTTAAAACTGCTAAATGGTTGTTTTGGCATCATTTCTTATGACTTTTACTTTATTTGAGGTTGGTTTTGTACCACTTGTTATTAGCGAGTGTTAGGTTGTCGTTCTGGTGCGACGAGAGCGACCAATGAGATTTTGAAATTTATGACCCTTTTGAATAAAGTGATTTTCATTTATTTATAGATTTTTAGTTTTATCAATTAATAATAATGTGTTATAATTAATTAATTTTGATGTTCTATTTGTGAGACCTCCAATATGACTTGGATGAGCTTGGACGGGCCTTGGAAACCACTTTCGGCCCTTGGAAAATAAATGGTTAAAGATTCCTTAAGGTAGGTGGTCTGTCGTACTTTCCCCTTTAGTATTTATGCATGTCTATGGTATACTGTGGATGCTGAGGATCTCCCCTGAGGGCGACTCCCCCTCTTTACTTTCTTTTTGATAATTTGTTTAATTAGATGAAATGGGTAGATGGTACTAGATGAACACCTAAGGTCACTAACAACCCCAATGCGCTAGCTTCATCCTATGACCTGAGGATACGAACTTGAACAAGGATCCTTTGTGGGATGCCTCTGCCTTTTCCTTTCTAGGATCCCAAGACTGCAGACCTTTAGGATCCCAAGTAAGATGCCTCTCTAGCGTTTGGATGTAGGGGACCCAGTCAGTGCCTAGTGCTTGACTGACCTTGAGTTAGTGTGTTATGGGTTTGGGTAGCGATAGTAATAGGTGTCACCTTAGAACTATGCCAAAATTTAATCAGTGAGGTTGTGGAAATAGTGGTAGGTTTAGGTGTTTGGGAACCCTCAATCTTTCGTTTATGTATTCAAATGGTTACTGTTGATGCAACTATGATAACCATATGTGATTCCCGATTTGTGATTGGTGTGCTAGACATGATTTGGTATATTATTATTATTATTATTGGGATGCCTATATGTACTTCCTGGGGTCCAACTTATGATACTTTTTATCAGATATTATTGTTGGGATGACCAGATGCACTTCTTGAGACCCAGATGGTAAGACCTTTATATTTGACTATTATTTATTTGGGATTTCTAGATGTACTACCTGGAATATGGATTTCTGAGTTTTATTTTATTAGGTTTTCCAGACGCACTTCCTGGGATTCATATTATGGTCATTTTTTATGAATGTTACTATTATTGTTACTGGAAGTCCCATTTGTCATTGGGATTCCTACTTGTTCAAGGATATAGAGGTAGGTTGCTGAGAGTGTCTCAGAACCCCTAATATACTGGGTCACTCTATGAATGGCTTGTCTACTAGCATTCTAGAGGATTACAAAGGTTGATGGGTGGGCATATTTCCCCTGAGCAGCGGGATGCTGATGATCTCCCTAAGGATGGACTTGATCTCCTCATCTGATGCCTAGGATACTCCCTGGGATCGGTGGATGCACCATTATAGATACTCACCAGAATCATCTGGGAGTGGGATTTTGATCCATTTATTGAATTATTTTGTGTTGATATACCAGATTGGGAGAGTATTCCTTATAAATCACCTAAGGTTCATCCCCTTTAGGGACTATCTGAGTTTCAATGTCGTGATTGCATAAGGATCAGGACCCAATAATCATACATCTGACTATATTACAAGCGGATTGAGTATTATGGAATCTAGATCAATGCCACATTTACAGGATTGTCTGTTGGTATACAATATCCTTTATTATGCTGATTGGAGGCGAGTATGGGTGAACCCAGGGTTAGGAGATGTATCCCTATATGGAAACTTAGCTTGCTCAGAGACATTTCCAGCACTGGACAAAGTAGGTATTGTCAATTGGGATTATGGACCTACAAATCAACTTAATTATACATGAATTGAGTGGTACAACATCCAACTTAATGACCTTTTTATAGGATGTCCAGACGATCAGGATTACAGATCCAAGGATCGAGTACTGTTGTTTATGTAATTTATCACCTTACTCATGTATATACATATTTATGTGTATATATATATATACATATTTATGGGAACACACACACACACACACATACACATGAAAACACATTACCTAGTTGATCTGGATCATGGACCTAGGGATTGACTGTGGTTTCACTTGATTTATTTATTCATTCCAGTTGTGTCTCAACTGGGTTGAGTACTTTATTTGAGCATATCTTGTATGATTTGTATTTTAGTTTATTTCCATTAGTTATTATTATTATTACTATTATCTTGATGATTAGCTCATATTTACATACACAACATATTACTGGCTATGTATGGGACCATGTTGGTGGTGCCCTACTAAGTTTTGTACTCACACCCTGCTCAGGCCACCATTGCACTAGGGTACCTGAGTAGAAGTTCACTTGGTTGTAGGCACAGATAGGGCTACGACCCGGTATTGATCGAGCAGGATAAACTAGATATGTATGTGGAGATTGGGTATGTGGTATGGATTAGTGTATATAGTAGAGCCATGTAATTTTATTTTTATTTTTTATTTATTCTTGTATATGTGATTAGCCTAGTGGGCGATCAGTGTTGTATGTATGACTTGGTTGTTTGAGATTTTATAACATTCATTTATCATTACAAAATATTCTATTTCAATTTATTTACTACTTATTTACTCTATTTATGGACTTCTTGGATGATATCTGGTTATTTCCATTATTGTTACTCTGATATGAGGGCATAGTCTCCCAATTATGCCACCTTTAGGCCTCACTACTAAACGGAAACCTCTGGTGTATGGGGAGGCATGCTTGAGGCCTTGTGGTGATCCGGATTGGGGAAATATTTTAGCGGCTCCTAGGACAAGATGTTACATTAATGATCTTGGAATGATGAACTTTCTAGAAATAATGAATACCCACATCATTTTTACGAAACTAGTTAAAAATGATCAAGATTACTTATACTCGATATTAAAAATAGGTGATAAATAACAAGAATTCATATAGATAATGACTATATATGAATATTATAAAAGAAAATGGATATGATTAAGGTTTTTAATTAAGTTATTAAGATATCTATGTTTTTTATATAGGAGGTTAAAGTATGTTCGTGGAAGTTAGGATAAGTAGTAAGAGTTTCTTATCTCAAATTTTCACCCCTCAAGAAATATTTCTTATTTTACACTATATTTTATTTGAAATGGTTTATCTAATGCCCATTTAATATTTTTTTATCATGATACTCTCATTATTAATGGTATTTAATGTTTCATTTGAAATCATATCCTTTAAGGGGTTTTGACTCCAAAGTTTCTAAGGTTGTAAGGGTTTTCTTGGTCTTAATTCTGATTCTTTGAGTCATAATGCATTTTGTGCATCATGTTTTCCTTATATGGTGTATTTACTACCCATGGATGTATTTTTTATCATGTTTTTTTATTTCATGGTGTATACTAAGACAAATAATATTCCTTTATTCAAATGGATATTGATTCAATTGTTACCCCAATAGTAAGGTTTTTTGGTAACTCAACTTTCGTTCATTATGTTATGATCGTTCACTTGAACTTATTTCATATAAGTTTGTTACGTTCTACTACTGATTGTATTATATGGTATTATCTGATTGGTTTCTATGTATTTACATTCCTACCACATAAATTCTTCTCAAATACTTCTTACCTTATAGAGTATATTGCTCGTAAGAGATATTGATAGCTCAAATCTCTTTTCTCTGAGTTATAAAATTTATCTTGAACTTTATTTTTCCAATGCCTTTGCTTTGTGAATAACCTATTTCCATTCCTTTAATTAAAGGGTGTTCACTGATATTATATATGTCAATTGATTAGGGAAACTATTAATTTAACCGAATATCCCTTTCTCTATACGATGTTAGTTTCAGGGATATTTACATAGAATGTTTTTCATTTATTGATTAGGGAACTATTGAAAATATGTATATTTGTTATTATGACACAGATATTTATTGATTACTTAGGAAATTTAACTATATATTATTTAACCATCCATTTTCTTTATCCGTATGTGTTATGATCATGTTACCCCTTTTATTGATATGGGGAAAAGTATTGGTGTTATGTATGTCATTATTCCAATACAGATGATTATTGGAAAATTTGATTATGTATTGTTTACTCATTATCTCTAATATGATGAATGAATTGTACTTAAACAAGTGATGGGTGGGGCCCAACATTATATATCCCTTTGGTGCATCGGCGGGTCTCATGAGACAAGCATGTTTGAGTATTTTGGTGTATGGCTGCCCAAAACAAGATATTTCCTCGATGGTAAGATCACAATGTCCTAGATTATGATATGAAATTAGTTTTCTAACATTATTTATTTATTAACTAAGGAACCAATTATTGTTATCCATGTGATCTATTTATTTTTATTCATATCCATGGATAAATTATGCTCTTAGTTTCAGTTGATTATGGAATTATGGTGATTACTTATTCTTGCCATAATATTTATTCCATATTTATTCCATGATTGCCTCACTTGTATGTTTTCCCTTACTGAGTTTTTGAGCTCACCCATTCTTATGTTTTCATTTCTCTAGGTTATGAAGAAAATCATAACACATGATATGTTTAACAGGATAACTATGCGGAGGATTTGTGGGAGATGTTGAAGACTTATTATAGATCAAGTTTCTTATATAGTGGAAAAATGTCCATTAGTTGAGAAAAACATAAGATTTATTAGTTTATGATTTATCCTAAATCTATAAATATATAAACATAAAAGGTATTGGGATGGTATGTAATGAAATGTTTTCTTTAATTCATGTAGTTATTATATAGTTATGTCTTGAGAATCTAAATTTGGCATCAAAGCTAGTATGTAAATTATATGCTCATAGCACTGGATCCAGGAGTATGGGTTTAGGGAACTACAGTTGGTATCAAAGTATAATTTAGATAACTTTAGAGATTATGATGCTTGTTGAGGATAATTTAAGGGTTGATAAGTTAGGTTTGATCATAATTTCAAAAGGTATAGTTAACCCTTTTGGTTAATTGAGGTAATATTGAGTATTAAGGATTAAGAGAAGATAACTTTAGGGAAAAACCTAGGGATAAGTCTAAGTGAGAATTCTAAGTATAAGATAACATATTGAAGTTTTTGGTAAATGAGAGAGTGTGTGGTTCTTCTAGAAATCACATCCCCATCATGATATTATAATTAGATGTAGACTCTAACACAGATGTACCTAGGGGTCATGTAATTATCTCGAAGACTTAGGGCCTTGTAAGGGTTCCACCTCACCCCTTCAAAGGTGGATTATCAAAAAATAATAAAAAATGAAGGCCTTTGGGCCATTCTGACCTAGGGGTAATAAAATAAAAAGGGTAGATTAGATATTAATTAGATCATCACTTGATGCACGACAAAGAGGCCTAACTGCACACCTAGTTTGATGCTCCTAGGGGACATTATTTGATTAATTACATCCTCTTTATGAACCATTATAAAGTATTTAAGTATTATATTAAATAATTAGGATAGAGAACCTAATAGAAAAATGACAGTAGATAACTAAGGATTGAACAAAGAGAGTCATAGTTTGAACCGAAAGTATCACATGTTAAAAATGAAGGTGTTGTAGGGGAAGACTTATTCATATTGATGTTTTCATATTCAAATTTTTAATATTATCATAACCATTTTGGTTTTAGTTTTTGGTTCAAATAGAATCATGAATATGAAGTTAAGAAAGGTATGTATCTGAAAAATACTATGTCTTATAACTGAATAAGGGAGCATACTTAAATTGTTGAGAACTTTAGTATAACCTATTATGGTTGAAATGGTTAGTTCCCTATTATTACCTAAGGAAATGAGATTAATATTTTAATATAAATTAAATATTGATACTCTTATCTATTTTCATTAGTGATTGATATTTATCAATGATATTATGGTATATTCTAAAATTTATGAGGATTATGTGAAACATCTAAGGATTGTTTTTTAGTAGTTATACTTTAAAAGTTTGGAAACATATATTAAATGATGTCAATAACCTTGAAAAGTGATTTTATGTCAAGGTTATATTTTTGGGATAACTATTGGATAACACATGATTGAGGTATGGATAAATATTTGGCTCAATATACACTTGATGCTGAGATAATAAAGGGTTGATTTATTTTGAAAAATTAAATTAGATAGTATTGGTAATATTGGGATTGATAATTGATTCATGATATTTTTGGTGAAGTTCATCGCATTTTTGGGATTGTGATATATATTAACTAGTGTGTGACCTTATAAACTAGTGGATAATATCATTTTATAGTTAAATATATTGTTAATTTCTAGAAGTATATATGGCTTCCCTATGGTTTAATATCTTGGAGATTCAAATGGTTTTGGGAAAAATATATTTTAGAGAATGTATGATTATGGTATATGTATACCTAAGTATATGATTGTATGAAAGATTAATGTTTTTGAGGAAATATAAGTAACTTAATCTATACTTAGAGAGTAAGATAGATGTCATATTTATAATTTATATCCCAAATGATAAATATGTTATGAATAGCCCCACCCTACTTTCATGAGTGGGTAATAATTAAAATTATGAGGATGCAATTTATTTAGGGGGTATAACACCATGAGATTTTAACATATGATTTCCTTTAAATAATTTAATGTGTTTTATTTCTTTCTCCACATGAAAAACTAAACTTAAACAAAACTATAATATATTTAGATAAAAATATAAATATTAAGTATGACCATTAAAACCGAGTCATTAAATTAGCGAGAATAAATAGGATTATTCGATTTATAAAATATTTTTCTCAAACGAAGATTAAATCTACCACCGTGGAACACAATTCAATAAATAAAGGAAATAAACATGAAAACCTAAGGGCTTGACCTTGCGACCTCCCCCTCACCCCACCCAAACAACTAATACGATCATTTTTTTACTTATAAATGTATTTTTCTAAATATTTTATTTTTATGAGAAATATATTTCTATTTCAAGAAAATCATGATTGAGTATGATAAAATATATTTTATATGAATAATTGTTTAATAGTAATTTAATTATTAAATGAGAGGAAATATTAATGAGAATGGTTAATATTCAAAAAAGTTGTTTTCCTATAATTTTTTTCCATTATATCTCATCTTTTTATTTAAATATTAAATTTATAAATTTTATAATTTTAATCTGAAAAAAAAACATAATTTTTGGATTTATCATAGTAATATTTTCTTAATATTAATTTTTTATATTTTTCTAAAAATATTGATTTTAAGGTGAATAATGAAAAATACCATTTTTACAAATAATATGCATTTTATGACATTATATTAAATATGTATGAATTGAAAATTCATTAAACCTTTTTATAATAACAAATACTCATTTTATAATACAATTTATAATTTAAAAAATTATGTTTTTAATATACAAATATATATTTGACATTTTAGAACTTGAGTTATATTTTTCAAAAAATTGCTTTTAATTCATTATACATTTAGTATTTTAAAATTAATTTTTATAAATTTTAGAAATTGAATCAAATAGAATGGATATAAATTTGGAATAATTATTCTAAATTATATAATAAGGGCCATTTTATTTTAGGACACAAAATATAAGTTAACTTACGTAAAAATTAGTTACCAAGGTAAAACCTAAAAGGGTAAAAGTGAAAAATCTAATGGTAATGAGTTGAAAACCTGTTTAAAAAATCTTTTTTAATGATTTTATGAGGCCTTTAATGACCTTATATCTTCCCATATCCACTATGTATCAATTTTTGGGCCACTTTCCTTGATAGTGACTTCCCATTATAGAAAAGTTTAGGGTATTTACAAAAATATCATCCTTTTTTACTAATAAAAGGGGTACTCTTCTCCTCACTTCTTATCACACCAAAACCCACTTATTTCATACCAAAATCTACCCAAACCTGTTTAAAAAACTCTCATATATCTTAAGAAGTTTATGGTATTCTCAAAAGTCCATACCTCAATGGTTTAACCCCTTTACAAAGGAGATAACCCTAATAGTGAGGTTTAAATTTCTAACAGCTCCTTCTGTCTTTCTATTTCTTTATATGCTATTATTATTCCTCAAATTAAATTAAACCATCTTAAAATGATAACATAAGTATAATTAATATAATATTATCTTATTATAATGATGGTATAACCATCAACCACTTTTCCCTTTCCTTTAAGAAAAATGAAATCGTCATTCGTGCGTTGTGCGGACAACCGCCTCTACGATGAAAAGTGTTTCATTTTTCTTAACCACCTTAAAAGGATAGTACTAATAGAGAATTTAATATATAAGTATTATATTTATTATATATTTTAGTTTCTGAAATGAGAAAGCATATTAATCTTTTTTCCCGTTCTATGGAAAATGAAATCATTATCCACACATACGTTGAACTACCTTCTCCATAGAATGATTGATTTATGTTTTTCTTTCCATAAAAACCTTACATGGTTGGTCATGATAATTATTTTAATGTATAAATATGATTCTTATAAAATTATTAAGGTTTTTTAAAGACAAATTGGATAATCTATTAACAATATGAACAATAAACAACCATGGTAAATTCAACTATTCAAAAGAGCATTCTAAGAGAAAAAACATGATTTATTCATACTATGAAATCACTTCATATAGGTTATATTATTCATTTTAATTATTTAAAAATTTTATATGATTCACTAATAAACACTAAATAATATCATTATGCTTATGGTATAATTATATCACAACTAAACCACCACGTAATCATCCATTAATCATGGAATGTTCATGTTTGGGTCAGTTTAAACACCCACATGAACAATGCTATGAATTTATATAATGGATGGATATGGGAACCTAATTACTGGTATAAGATGATGAAATATGAAAATAATAATTTTTTTCTGAAATGGTAACATTATTATTAAAATCATTAATTAATATAACACATTTCATTCGTTAATAATCACTGAAACATAATCATCAGCAATTTCATCTTCATAGTTTGTAACCAAAATTGTCATGGAATGAAATTATACCTTCATAACTATAATGGAAAACCTATTCCAGTACCTTTAATGATATTTTAAGGATAATTTTTTTATCAATAATGGATACTAGCACTATTTTTTATGAAACTTGTTCAAAACGACCAATATTACCTACACCTGATATTAAAAACAGGTGATAACTAATTAAAATTCATATAGATAATGGATATATATGAAGAGTATAAATTAAACTGGATATGAGTAATGTTCTTAATTAAGTGATTAATATAGCTATGTTTTTGATACATGAGTTTAATGTATGTTCACAGAATTCAGAACAAGAGGTAATAGTTTCTTGTCTCAAATTCCGCCCCTTGAAAAGTATTTCTTATTTTACACCATGTTTTCTTTATAATATTGTATATACTACCCCTATAATATTTTGTATCATGATACTCTCATTATTCATGGTATTTAATGCTTCATTTGAAATCATACTCTTGAAGGGGTTTTGAATTGAAAGTTTCTAAGGTTTTAAGAGTTTTCCTAGTCTCAATTATGATTCTTTGATATATAATACATTCCGTGCAATATGTTTTCCTTATATGGTTTATTTACTACCTATAGATTTATTTTTATCATATTTTATTTTATTTTATAGGATATAGTATCCAAACAATATCCCCCTCTTCAAATGGATATTTATTCAATTCTTACCCTAGTGGTAAGGATTTTTGGTAACTCAACTTTCATTCATTAAGTTATGATAATTCTCTTAAACTTATTTCATATGATTTGGGTACATTCTACCCTTGATTTTATTGTAGAGACCTAATTCTAGAAGGCTCAGAGCTGGTGTATTCCATCAATTATATTGGTATGATTATAAGAAATTAAATCTTTAAAGGAATGAGATTTTATTAGTCTTGGTAAACTAGATACATACATGAGAAAAGAATACACTAATTACACTTTTTTTTCTTATTTCTAAATAAATAACTTCAAGGATAACTTTATTCCATCTAGGAAATCCCCCCATATATTTCATAGTACGCTTCTTGGATTCCTAGGGAAATAAACATGATAAGGGTGAGCTCAAATTCTCAGTAAGGGAAAAATATAGCAGAAGCAATAATGAATCAATGTGAATATTCAATATAGAAATGTAAATGACTGAACACACATTCCATTTAATCAATAAACTTAATGGAAGTATGTAAAAAATATAGAAAGTTAATAACTATAAACACATTCCATTCAAATAACTAGATAAGGAAAAATAAATATGGAAAGTTAAGAAACTGAAACACATGCCATCTAAATAATTGAAAATGAAATGTATCTATAGATATGTCGACACAAAATCTCATGTATGAATAGTAACTAAAACTAATATGAGGTAAATGCTTGATTATTGGATGCCAAGTTTCCTAGGTACATGGTACCTTTACCACCAAGACCTTTCACAAGACGGTATAAAAAATATCGGGTAAAAACCCATCTAAGGTGGCTAGCCAAATGACTCATCCCATGATATTACAAATGCATCAAGAGGATATCAATAACTGGGCCCCACCCATGTCGCACCAGTCCAAAACATTCATCATATATCGAATAATCGATTTAATAACGTACCTTATCAAATATCTATATGGATTAAGAGATGCAGATTTATCAATATTTACCAAAATAATCGAATAACATTCAAAGTAAACACCGTATAATAATGATATATGATTTAAGGAATGAACATATCCATGATAAATGATATGTTAAAATTGGGAAAATTCAATGTTCATTGATCATAGGAAATTGAATATTTCAAGGGGACAAAAGGAATCAAGGAAGTGAATGTGAATACCATCCTTGGAAAAATCAATCATTAACCATCCAAAAGGATATTAAGGATGGTATCAATACAACATACCCCAATTGGAGTAAAATAATGGGTTGTTGTCATTGATGAGTAAAAATAATATAAAAACAACTTTTAAAAAATATTCTTGAAAAAAATATACTTTTGTTTTTAAAATCCTTTTCTTTGAAAATCACTTTTGAATATATTTTATTTAAAAAGTAACCTTTTAAACATGTAAATTAATCTTCAAATAAATTATGGTTGGTAAGTCCATACAAGCCGTATGAGGTAAAAAGAACATTCCATTTACACAGTTAAAGTTTAGAAAAATGACTTCTTCAGAAAGTGATAAGAATATTCCTTTGAAAACATTGGTAAAAGAAAAAAAGGTTAAAAATGTCTTTACCAAATCATTTTACAATTTTTTTTTTATTTTTTTAATAAAACATGGTTTTTAGAAGAAAACAAGTTCTCTGACTAAAGAGGGAAATGAAGTCGGGTTTTCTTAAAAGCATTTTTAAAACATTTTGAGGACCAAAGAGTGGAAAAATGGTACTAATACTTGAAAAAGGTCATGAATTACTAGGGGATAATAAAATGAAAGGGTTTAAAGAACAATGTTAATATAATTTCCTTGAATAGAAATACCATTGAAAGATCATTAAAGTTGATGTTGAGGAAAATAATCTTTAAACATTCCAAAGTGTCTCATACCACTTTGAAACATTCTAAATCTTAAAACTCATGAAGGAATAATATTAGATGAAAGTATCAAATAGCATGAAGTAAAATTAGTTCATGATATAATATATAAAAATTATTATTAGATACACCACAAAAAAATATGTAAGTGGTGAACATGAAATTTATCTCACATATGTAAACAGTGAGATGAGAATCCCTTACCTTGAGTTTCTTTTCGGGTGAACATTATTTAACTTTCTATATAATAAACTTATGTTAATTTTCTACTTGTTTTAGAAATTTTTCATTTTTATAATTAATTTTATTTCACTTTTTACTATTTTTTATACAACTACTTGAACAATTATGTTTACATCAAGCGTTTCAACCAAATTCAGTTTATATGTCAAAAATGACTTTGGTAGGTCAACTATGGTCAAAGGAGTCATTATATAACATCTCTAGAATAATAATAATGAAATAATTATCATATTTTTACATTAATTATACCTTTAAAATAAATCATTGAATATGGTTATTAAAAATGATCCAACGTTACAATCATGGAGATGGTAGGTCGTATGTACGCATGAGTAACATTCTTATTTTTCAGTGATCATTATTGAAAGAAGGTAAGTCACAATATATATTTATATAATTATCATTATATCATAAATACCATATTATTTAATCATATATACTTATATATATAATTCTTATGATGAAAAAGGAATCACATCATGTTGAGGAGACGGTAGTCCACACGTCCATGAATAACGTTATCACTTTTTAAGTGTGTGAAAGGGTAATAAAGAAAATGATATATATATATACAGAAAGGTAATTATGTAATGAATATAATATATATGTTTTTTATGTCTCATATGTTGAATTATAATCATCCTTTATACATTCTATGGATCGTGTGAATGAATCACATCGCTTTGAGGGGGTGGTAGTCTATACTTCCTCAAACGATGTTATCGTATTAACAAAAAATGGAAAGTATTAATGGTATGTGTAATAAAATGATTAAAAAAGTATAAATACATAATAAATATCATATATATAATATATAAACATAGTATACATCATATTTACCCCCATGAGAGGTGGTAAAGAAAAAATGAACAATCATCATTTTGTGAGGTAGTAGTTTGTTGTACACAGAAACAGTATGTTCGTTACCCATTATATGGAGGTGTGTGTAAGTTTATGTCTAAAAATTATCATAAAAACATACTAATATATTTATTATACTGTTTGTTTTATAAAATAATATAATAAGAATATATGATGGGTTGGAGAACGGAAATAAAACTAAAAAACTTGAGAGAAGACATTACCTCTTAACTGGGTAACTTCTTTTGGTTTGTACCAAAAGACTTATTTGGAAGGATTTATTCCAAAATGGAGGATTCAAGGTTTATAGGAGGTATTTTGGGAATCTATATGGGTAGATATTGGCCGAACCTAAGTGGTTTTAGAGGTGTAAGGAATGAGGATAGGTGGTGGCCTTTTATAAGGGAGAAAAAAGACTCACTTGGTATTTTTGGAAAGAAGATAGGTGTACACATGGTATTACCTAAAAAAAGTCATAAAAAAATTTAAGTTTAATGGATGAATTAGGTCCATCCAATCAGTGTTGTATAAGTGGCTCGGTCATTTGGTCCATTAAATTAAAGGTTTAGTCCTTTATTAAGCTTAATTTTAATTACTTTCACTGATATTTTTGGTCAAAAACAAATTTGGTATTATTATACATTATAAATTATTATGATTCCAAATATGGAATCCATTTTTCAAAATAAAAATCATATAAGTGGAATAAATTAATTTAAAATTCACCTCACAGACAGAAGGACGATGCGAGTTTTTAAAGTAAAAAAGTTTGAAACTTTGCTATGTTTTTATAATTAATTTCAAAGTTAAAATGATTCCAATGATATAAATTGTATTAATTGATAAAAATATTATATAATTAAATTTTAAAACCAATTAACATTATAAATTAACCTTATAAATAAATTATATGAAAAAGAATTTTTAAATTAAAATTTAGTATTTTTCATTATTCATTAAAAAATGATATGTTTCTGAAAAATATCAAAAAACCACCCTAACCTAATATGTATGTTTCTATTTCAAATATGAATTTTATTTTGACATATTAATTTGAATAAAGGGTCAAAATTCTTATTTAAAATGGGTTCTCCATTAAAAGGTGGTAAAATTGCCTTTATAAAAATATAGGTTTTTATGTGTAAAATAGAGCTTGTTCTTATCTTATTCCTATAAAACCTAATGGATGAATATAAAAAATATTTGATTGAATATATAATATATATATATTACATTAATATCACCCACTAATTTTAATTAATTTAATCTATTAGCATAAAACAACTTTTTTAGCATAAAAATAGTTTTTTATAAAAATATTCACTTTATATTTAATGGATTATTATATTAATTTCTAATTAATTTGAAACCAATTAATTAATTCCATAATTTTATAAACCATAATTTTCATAAGTTAGTTATTACTATTCATAACTAATAATTTAACAACTAGTTTATATCTCATTATATTTTAATAATATATTATTGTTCGATAAAACTCAATATTGTGTGTAACGCAAGCCATCAAAGAAGGTATCTCTTGCATGTAATTCATGCTAACTCGGTGTTTTGTGCATTGAAATATATAGAATATATTTTAATTAGTAAATATATTATAAAGTATTTGAATATCATATTCCCTTACATGCTTGGTGTTGCATGTCATACATGTTATCAAATACAAGGTTCTTACTTTAGATTTTTGAGTCATCACATTCTCCCCACATTATTTAAATTATGTCATTGTAATTTAAACTTGATCATGGTGATATATTGTTTAATACTTTATATGTTTGGAATATCACATCATGAGAAGGGTTCATAATCCATCCTCTACAAAAGAGATAATGGAAAGTACAAAGGTCATATGGACTACCATGTAACTAGGTCTCTAAGTAGGACAACATCAGTGGCAAGTAGAGATACATACTTAGAGGAAAATCATAGATATTTATAGGTAGTGAATGAGGTCATCAATCAAAAATAATTTAATTATCAATAGAAAATTGAGGGTCTCAAATCCATAAATCTATGTTGATTTAGTAAACCATCGGTTCAATAGAAATTAAGGTATTGGGAAAACATTTTATTTAAATGTCATTTTACTAATGTTGGGTAATTATTTTACTAACCTTTAGGATTTAATATAAGGAAATATTCATACCAGATAGGTTTCAATTTTATGTGAGAAATCCAAACTTTTGGTTGTGCTTTGATCAAATTCTAATTCATCCCTTTACTCCCAGAAATTAATTACCAATAATGATTTTTTATGCCTGAATCACTAAAAGAAAATTTTAAAGGATCATAAGGACTATAAAAGAGTGAAAAGTATAGATATTTATCTCTAAATATATTCCAAAACCAATATGTTTAATATATTAATCTCTAATCCTCAAGAGTGATATTACTGGTTCATCATTAACATTTATTTTTCAAATTATTTTAACTAAAAACAATGAAAAATTAACCAAGACATTACGTAGGTCAGTGGTTGGTGTGAAACCCTTATCATCATTTAGTCATGGGTTCATGACCTGTGGCCTTGCTGGATTTTATTGGTTATCACCCAACATTTAGGTCATCCTTTTCTAAAACCAAATTAATATAATTTACAAAATAAATATAACGAGCATCCTTGAAATAAGGGTAATCACTAAAAATACTTTTAACTAAGGTTTTCAATACAACCTAAATACATAAATACTTCATCCATTTATTTCCACAAAGGTCCTTCCTTGGTGTAGAGTTTATCCATAATATCATTTATAAGATTTCTAAATCATGATACCTTATCTTAAATCTAAAACACATTAGGTTTAATCTAGATTATTCATTATCAAAATACTTTATAGTGATTTATAAAGAAAATGTGAATTATACTAAGCATATCCCCCAGGAGTGTCAAACCAGGTGCGCATTAAGACCCATTTTCATGTACCAGGTTACCTCGAGTCAGGCCCAGAATACCTTGTCAGAGTTTTTAATCCTAGGAAAATTTGTGTCAGAACCACATCCACTTATAGTATCCATATAGGAATGTATTTCTAGGAAGACCCACATAATCTCTACCTTAACAAAATTATAGGATGTTATTTTATACTTATCCTCAAATCCTACCTTAGGGTTATGATTTATAACCTATGTTTTCTTAAATCTAGTTCCCAAGGTTATTACTAAACTTCCTTTGATACCAACTGTAGCACCTCGACCCCAGAAGGCCCAGAGCTGGTGTATGGTATCAATTACATTGGCATGATTACAAGGAATAAAATCTCTAAGGAATGAGAGTTTAGCAATCTTGGTAAACCAAATACATACATGAGAAAATAATACACTAATTAAAATATATATATATATATATTTAAATAAATAAATAAATTTGAGGATAACTTTATTCCATCTAGTAAATCAATGCATATCTTTCATAGTATGCTTCTTTGATTCTTAGGGAATGAAACATAATAAGGGTGATCTCAAATGCTCAGTAAGGGAAAAATATAGTGGAAACAATAATGAATCAATGAGAATAGTCAATATATAAAGGTAAATGACTGAACACACATTCCATTTAACTAATAAACTAAATGGAAGTGCGTAAAAAATATGGAAATGAAATAACCAGAAACACATACCATTAAAATAACTATATAAGGAAAAATAAATATGGAAAGATAAGAAACTAAAACACATGCCATCTAAATAACTAAAATAATGAAATTTATCCATAGATACGTTGATGAAAAATCTCATGAATGAATAATAACTGAAACTAATATGAGGGAAATTCTTGATTATTGGATTCCATGTTTCCTACGTACATGGCACCTTTACCATCAAGACCTTTCACAAGACGGTTTACAAAATATTAGGTAAAAACCCATCTAAGGTGGCTATCCAAATGACTCATCCCATGAGACTACCCATGCATTTAGGGGTTATCAATAACCGAGCCCCACCCGTGTCGTACCAGTCCAAAACATTCCTCATATATCAAATAATTGATTTAACAATGCACCTTAGCAAATATCTATATAGAGTAAGAGATACAGATTTATCAATATTTACCCAAATAATGGAATAACATTCAAAGTAAACATCGTATAATAATGATATATGATTTAAGTAATATAATTATCCATGATAAATGATATAGTAAAATAGGGAAAATTCAATGTTCAATGATCATAGGAAATTGAATATTTCAAGGGGACAAAAGGAATCAAGTAAGTGAATGTGAATAATATCCTTCAGAAAATCAATCATAAACCATCCAGAGGAAGATTAAGGATGATATCAATACAACATACCAAAATTGGATTAAAATAAAGGGTTTTTGTTATTAATGAATAGAAATAATATAAAAACAACTTTTAAAAAACATTCTTGAGGAAAATATCCTTTTGTTTTGAAAAACCTTTTCTTTGAAAATCAATTTTGAAAATATTTTATTTAAAAATCAACATTTTAAACATGAAAAGGAAGATTAAAAGAAATGATGGTGGGTAAGTTTGTACAAGCCATACGAGGTAAAAAGAACATTCCTTTTGCACAGTTAAAGGTTAGAAAAATGCCTTATCCATAAAGAAATAAGAAGATTAATTTTAAAATATTAGTAAAAGTAAAAAAGGGTAATTTTTTTACCGAATTATTTTAAAAAAATTGAAATTTTTTTAATAAAACATGGTTTTGAGAAGAAAATAGATTCTCTGACTAAAGAGGGAAATGAAATCATATTTTCTTAAATGCATTTTTAAAACATTTTGATTACCAAAGAGTGAAAAATGGTACTAATACTTGAAAATGGTCATAAATTACCAGAGGAGAGGAAAATTAAAGGTTTTATTGAACTATGGTAATATAATTTCCTTGAATTGAAATAACATTGAAAGATCATTAAAGTTATTTTTGAGGAAAACAATATTTAGACATTCCAAGTTGTCCTATACCACTTTGAAAATTTTTAAATCATAAACCTCATAAATGAATAATATTAGATGAAATTCTTAAATTGCATGAAGATAAAATAATTAATGATATAATATATAAAAATGGGCAGTAGATACACCGCACAAAAAATATAATTAGTAAACATGACATTTATCTGACAGATGTAAAAAGCGAGATGATAGTCCCTTACCTTGAGTTTATTTTGGGCGAACATACTTTAACTTAATGTATAATAAAATTATGTAAAATTTTTACTATATTGAGAACCTTTTTCATGTTTATCATTAATTTTATTTCAATTTTTACTATGTTGTATACAACTACTTAAAAAATTATGTTTATGTTGGGCATTTTGACCAAATTCAGTTTATGTGTTAAAAACAACTTTGGTAGGTCAACTATGGTAAAAAGGATCATTATATAACATCTCTAGAATAATAATCATGAAATAATAATCATATTTGTACATTATTTATACCTTTAAAATAAATCATTAAACATGTTTAAGAAAAATGAACCAATGTTACAATCATGGAGATGATAGGTCGTACGTACGCATGGGTAACGTTCTTATTTTTCAATGATTGTTATGAAAAGAGGGTAAGTAACACCATGTGTTTCCATAATGATAATTATATCATAAATAAAATATTATTTAATAATATATACTTATATATATAATTCTTGTGATGAAAAATGAATCACATCACGTTGAGGAGGCGGTAGTCCACACGTCCACGAATAACATTATCACTTTTTAAGTGTGTGAAAGGGTAATAAAGAAAATGATATATATATATATATTTATAGAAATGTAATTATATCATGAATATCATATATATTTCTTATGTATCATATTTTTAATTATAATCATCCTTTATACATTCCATGGATCGTGTGAACGAATCCCATCACTTTGAGGGGGCGGTAGTCCACACTTCCTCAAATGATGTTATCTTATTAACATAAAATGGAAAGTTTTAATGATATGTGTAATAAAATAATTAAATAAGTATAAATACATAATAAATATTATATATAAATATATAAATATATTTTCCATCATAATGTCTACCATGATAGGTGTTAAAGGAAAAATGAACAATCATCATTTCATGAGCTAGTAGTTCGCCGTACACAAAAACAATATGTTCGTTACCCATTATATGGAGGTGTGTGTAAGTTTAGATAGAAAAATTATCATAAAAAAATACTAGTATATTTAGGATATTGGTGTTGTTATACAATAATATAATAAGAATATATGAGGGGGTTTAGAACGGAAATAAAACTAAAATATTTGAGAGAAGATGTTGCCTCTTAATCAGGTAACTTCTTTTGATTTATACCAAAAGGCTTCCTTTGAAGGATTTATTCCAAAAGGGAGGATTAAAGTTTGGGGTTAGGTATATTAGAAATATATATGGGAATATATTTTCCAAAACTAAGTGATTTTAGTGGTGTGAGGAATGAGGAGAGGTGGTGGCCTTTTATAAGGGAGGAAAAGGACTCACTTGGTTTTTTAAGAAAGAAGTTAGGTGTACACATGTTCTTACATAAAAAAATTATTAAAAAATCAACCAAAATCATTAATTTAAGTTTAATTTCTAAATTATGGACAGAAAATGTGTGTTGTAAAAGCTTCTAGGTCATTTGGGCCTTTAAATTAAAGGTTTAGTGTTTTGTTAAGCTTAATTTTACCCTAATAATTGTAATTAATTTTAATTAATTTCACTAATATTTTTAGTCAAAAAAAATTTGGTCTTATTATAAATTATAATTTTTTTTATTCCAAATATGGAATCAATTTTTCCAATTCCAATCATATAATTAGAAGAAATTAATTTAAAATTCACCCCACAGGTAGAACAACAATGCATCCTTTTAAAGTAAAAACGTCTGAAAGTTTGCTATGTTTTTATAATTAATTTCAAAGTTAAAATTATTAAAATGAAATAAATTGTATTAATTGATAAAAATATTATATAATTAAACTTTAAATCCAATTAAAATTAAAATTTAACCTTATAAATAAATTATATGAAAAAAAAATTTTAACTAAAATTCAATATTTTTCATTATTTATTAAAAAATGATACGCTTCCAAAAAATATTAAAAATTCAAAATAACATAATTTTTATGTTTTTATTTAAAATATTAAGTTTATTTTAACATATTAATTCAATTAAATTTTTAAAATTATGATTTAAAATGGGTTCTCTATTAAAATGCGGTAAAATTGGCTTTATTAAAATATAGGCTTTTATATGTAAAATAGAGTTTGTTCTTATCTTATGCCTATCAAACATAATGGATGAATATAAAAAATATTTGATTGAATAATATATATATATATATATATATATATGTATATTACATTAATATAACCCTCTAATTTTAATTAATTCAATCTATTAGTGTAAAACAACTTTTTTAGCAAAAAAAAAGTTTTCTATAAAAATATTTACTTTATATTCAATTGCTTCTTATATTCATTTATAATTAATTTTTAACAAATTAATTCATTCCATATTTTTATAAACCATAATTTTCATAATTTAGTTATTAATATTCATAACTACTAATTTAACAGCTAGTTTATATCACATTATATATTAATAATATATTATTGTTCGATAAAACTCGATCTTACATGTAATGAAAGCCATCGAAGAAGGTATCTCTTGCATGTAACACATGATAACCTGGTGTTGAATGAATTTAAATATATAGAATATATTTTAAATAATAAATATATTATAAAGTATCCAGATATTATATTCCCTTTCTCTTTTGGTGTTGCGTGTCATACACCCTATCAAATACAAGGTTCTTACTTTAGATTTTTGGGGTGTCACATGTATTATGTGGTATTATATCATTGTTTTCTATGGATTAACATTCTTAAAACAAAAATACTGGTTGAATAATTCTTACCTTATGAAGTATGTTTCTAGTAAGTGGTATTGATAGCTCAAGTATCCTTTTTTGAGTTATAAAGTTTTATCTTAAAATTTGTTCTTCCAATGTCTTTGTATTATGAATAACCTATTTTTCATTCATTTTATTGAAGGGTATTCACCTAGTTTCCATACATTGATTGATTTAATAAATTATTGACTTAACCATATAAACATTTCTCTATACAATTTTAGTTTAAGGGATGCTTACATAGAAATCCATTCCATTTATTGATTGAGGAACTATTGAATTTTTTTTTATTTTTTATTCCGATACAGATGTTTATTGATTACTTATTCAAGTTAACTATGCATCATTTAACTATCTAATTTCTTTCTCCAAATGAATTATGATCATGTTATCCCTTTTATTGACATGGGGGAAATTATTGGTGTTATGTATATCATTATTCCAATATGGATGATTATTGGGAAGTTGATAATATATTGTTTATTCATTATCTCATATAATTAATACATTAGGATTTAACAAGTAACAAGTGGGGCTCGACATTATATAACCCCTCGATTCATTGATAGGTCTCATGAGACAAATATTCTTGGGTATTATGGTGTATGCTTTCCCAAAAAAAGATATTTCCTTGATAGTAAGATCATGATGTCTAATATCATGTTGTGTTGTCTTATAGTATGTAATTAGTTGTCTGTTATTATGAATTTAATCACTAAGGAACTAGTTATTGTTATCCATGTGATCTATTTATTTTCATTGTTATCCATGGATAAATTATGATCTAATTTTTAGTTTATTATGACATTATGATGATTTATTATTGATTCTATTATATTTATGTAATGTTTATTCCATGATTGCCTCAGTTGTATGTTTTCCCTTTCTGAGTGTTTGAGATCACCCATTATTATATTTTCATTTCTTCGGGTCATGAAGAAAAGTATAACACATGATTTTTTTTAATAGGATAGTTGTGCAAATAATTTATAAGAGATGTTAAATTCTTATTATAGATTAAGTATTTTCTTATATATTAGAAAAAATATATTCATTATTTGAGTAATAAATGGAATTTATTAGTTTATGATTTATCATAATTCTCTAACTCTCCAAGACTAAAAGGTATTATTAATATATATAATGTAATATTTTATTTAATCCATGTAATTACCGTATATTTTTGACTAGGAATATAATGTTGGAATCAAATCCAGTATGTAAAATATGTGTTTATAGAACTAGATTCGAGAGTGCGAGTCTGGGATACCAAAAGTATGAATTTGATTCTGTCAACCTTCAGCATAAAAAACATTGATTCCAACATTCCACATGTTTGGGTATGTTGGAAATCCAAAGTGAAATTCAGTTCCATAGGCATATTTTTCTCCTTCCAGATAACAATAGAATTTATTATTTATTACTCTAAGTATATGTGAATAATACTTGTTTTAGAATAAAAGAGTTCAAGAGAGTATCCCATGACTCATGAAATTGCTGACTCAAAAATTTCCCCTATCTTAAAGCTTATAAAAATTAAATTCCACCTAAATTTCATACTATAAACTTCCAATTGATGAGAGAATTTAACACTAAAACCACATGTTAGGAATAATTGGGGAAAACACGATTTATATCCCCCTTTTCACTGAATGTCACCACTGCTTTCAATTGAATTTCACCAAAGTTATTCTACCTATTTGATAATAAACTTGAAGTTAAAGAACCTTAAAAACATGAAAAATACCATATAATGCTTTTTATTTAAATGGGAGAGAGGTTAGATTATCTTAACCTCCTCATGATGAGGTAGGTAGGTGAACAACAATGCTCAACAAATGTTTCTTGATAATCCTAAATGTTATATATACTTTTTTATCACTTTTCCATTATTTTTCATTCATATACTGGATAATGCATGTGGTAGATGTCCAATTTTGCAAGAAACAGAGCTTCACAATATTCCAAGGAAGAAAGGCAGAAAAGCTAAAAAAAAGGCCAAGTACACATCACAACGTCCAAGTTCACATCATGTACTTGATGATCACAGCTTGCATCAATCCATGAAGCTTAAGTCGTGACCAACCACGATGAATTAAGGAATTTCCAGTTCACGTCATGGATCCCTTCTACACTTTGTGACAATAGTCAAACTAAACACTAAGAAATTCGTGAGGATTCAATGTAAAAAAACTAGCTAGCCATGAAGTACACATCGTGAACCACCTATACATGACATGACCATGGTCAAACATCATTAATCCATGGAAGATCTTCTTACCACGCTGGTGATCCTTGTCTAAATAACGCAGATTAAGGGTTCACGACATGATGATCAAGTACACGTCATGACCATTTTCACCTATATAAGGAGCAGCACAACAGCACTTTGAAAAGCATGCTTGGATTAGATCTCTCTCCCTTTTAGAATGTTTTTGATATTTTCTTCTCTTTTCCCCCTTAAAACACTTTATTTTTTGTAATTTCTTTACATTTTCAATTAAAGATCCATGGATTCACTTTTCTTCAATGCCTTCAATTCTCATGTAGTTTCAATCCCATTCCTTTCAAGTAAGGTTTTATTTAAAGTATTATTACATGTTCAATTCCATTAGCATTGTTATCATGATTTACTCTATCCCTTTTATTGCTTCAATTACCAATATGAGTAGCTAAATGCATCGGGGTAGGGATCAAGATTCGATGTATCTATACGCTTAATTAAATATCTAGTTCTAAGCTTGGAAAACCTAAATGGATTATTAATTAGGATATAAACCAATGGTCAAACCCCATTTATGCAACTGTACCATGACCATCAGACAATCAAGAAAATGAACCTATCCTAATTGAAGTAGACTATGACTATGAACATTAGCTTAGGGAAATTTTTGTAATATAAGCTGAACGTAATGCATATAGTACTATAGCTATCCTCCTGACTATGGAATTACTACATCCTAGGTAGAACTAGAAGACTGGACTAAGATTGAATAGCACCTACCACTTGCTTCGCAGACTAAGCACTTATGGCCTTTCCAAGATTAGAACTAAAATCACCTTTATCTAGATACTAAGACTTGAACCCGACCCCTCTTTCATCACTTGAAGTCAAACCCAAAATTAGTTGGAAAGTCCCAAGAATTAGTCAACTAGTAAGGAAACCTGTAAAGGATTTAAGACCAAATTTCTCTCACCCATAGAACAACATCCTTCTCTTGGGATCAACCCCGAACTTCTAATTTACTACGCCGTAGTAGTTAGTAAATATTGGGACATATATAAATTTATAAGTTGACTCGCGCCCTGAGGAATTAGCGATGCCCGTAGGTAGTCATTCAAATTTTGGTGCTGTTTCTAGGGAGGCAATGTTGTTTTTACATGATTAGGACTCTGGTCTAGGTATAGAATTACCGTTACCTCACTCCCTTTCCTTTGTTTCTAAACTCCCTTATGTCTTTTAATTTTCCTTTTTTCTCTCTCATTCACCCTGTGCATGTACCAAGGTCCTTTTACTCGCTCAAGGACTCTTGAAGTACAATCTCTTTTTGCCTTCGATCCCAAGATCGAAAGGCATCTCTCTTTTCTTCATCGATTAGAAATGGCCAAGCAATTCCACCCTGCGAGACCTAACCCGCCAAACCCCAACCATCAAATCATTCAGGGAGATCACCCAATAATGAACCAAGAGAAAATGATCATGGACTATGGCTTTCCATCAATTCATGGAGTGAATCCTAGTATTATTCATCCCCCTGTCCAAGCCCACACATTTGAGATCAAACCTAGACTCATTAATATGATCCAAAACATGGGGAAATTTAGTGGTCTTCAGAGTAAAGATCCACATGAACATATTGCCAACTTCCTGGAGGTCTACGATACCTTTCGCAACTAGTGAGTTTCATCTGATGCAATAAGACTCTACATCTTACCATTCTCCTTATGAGACAGAGCCAATGACTGGATAATAAGTCAAACTCCTGAGTCAATTATGACTTGGGACGAACTGGCCAAGAAATTTCTAGACAAGTACTTCCCAACCATCCAAACTTGGAAGCTTCGAATGGACATTCAAAATTTCAACCAAATTGATAAAGAATCTACTTGGGAAGCATGGGAACACTATACAGAATTAATGAGGAAGTATCCACATCATGGAATGGATATGTGGATACAACTCCAAACTTTATATCAAGGACTCCAGCCAGTGACACATAATGTTGTCGATGCAGCCGCTGATGGAGGTATCATGTTCAAAACTCCCGAAGCCAAAAGAGACATTCTAGATGAAGTCTCTCATAATGCCAATATATGTCACAGTGATCGTGGACCACCACGACATGGAATCCACTAGATTTATGAGACCAAAAGGATAGCAGTGCAAGTGGAAGCACTCACAAAAAAAATTAGAAGCATTTCAGTTACCAACTACTTAACCCCCTTCTGCCCCTATAATGGAATTAAAATCACGTGAGATGTGTGGTGGACCACATCTATATCAAGACTGTAAAGCTGGATATGAAGAACCACAAAAAGATTGTAATTACATCAATTGCAATCAATCGAACCATCCATTCCAGTAGCAATAGTATTATCAGCAGAGGCCTGCTCAACAACAACCTCATAGCAATCAGGGTTATTTTCAACCGATAGGAGTACATAACCAATTCAGAGCTCAAGGTCCACTAGGATACCCTCTGATGAACCCTGTACCAAGACAACAAGATCAAAAACAACCATTACATAAAAGAGCATAATAATTTCAACCACCTCAGCCAAGACCTTAGCAAGAAACTATGCAAAGAAATCTGGAAAACCTCCTGGCATCATTTTTGAAAAAGTCTAATAAAAGAATGATGACCCATGAGATAGATATAAAAAACCAGAGAGCTGCGCTAAGGAACTCAGAAATGAAAATGGGTCAAATCTCAAAGACCTTATCTGAGAGATTACCAGGTACACTACCTGGTAACAATGAGACATACCCACAAGAGGAATATAAGGCCATGTTGCTGAGGAGTGGAAAGATTCTAGACTTCCAACAACCTAAAGAAACAAGTCTGCAAGAAGAAGATCCAAGAAAACAACCAGTACCTGATGAAGTCAATCCAACCTTACATCATAAAGAAGTACCAGATGAGAAGGAACATATACCTGAGCAACATAAGGAACCTATGTATGTTTCCCGACCTCCATATCATCCACCTCTTCCCTATTCAGAAAGAAAAAGACAACTTAGGTCGGAGACACAATACAAAAAGTTCCTGGATATATTCAATAAATTACATATCAATATCCCTTTTTCCAAAGATATTTCCCAAATGCCCATTTATGTCAAATTACTGAAAGAATTATTATCAAATAAAAGAAAAATATAAGACCTAGGAGTCATCTCTTTAAATTAAGAACACTCTTCTATTTTACAACAAAAAATTCCACCGAAGATAAGAGACCCTGATAGCTTCTCAATCCCTTGTGAGATAGGAACATGAAAATTTAGCAGAGCACTCTATGATCTTAGAGAAAGAATTAACCTCATTCCAATGAGTACTTTTCAAAAGTTCGGACTCAAAGGGATCAAATAAACATGGGTGGCTTTAACATTAGTTGATTGCTCAGTCAAATAACCTCGAGGCATTCTAGAAGATGTACTAGTAAAGGTCAACAAGTTCATTTTCCCAGCTGATTTTATGGTATTGGACATGGAAGAATAAGGTGATGTTCCTATTATACTTGGAAGAAAATTCTTATAAATAGGAAAGGCACTGATTAATGTGAACTAAGAAAGTCTCATCTTCTGAGTAGGAGAAGAAAAAGATGTGTTTAACCTTATTCGAGCTGTGCAACCCTCAGATGACAACAAGGAATGTAGCGTCATATCTCTTACTCAGAATGAGGAAGATTCCATGACTAAGAAGAAGGAATGTGATGACTCTATTACAGAAAAAGGAGTATGAGACTTTAAAAAATTCAACTTTATTGAACCACCCATTGGAGAGGTGGTACCTTCGTTAATTCCATCCATCATTCTGCCTAGTACTTTAAAGTACTCATTTCTAGGGGAATATTCATCCTTAACCATTATAGTCAACTCCAAAATATCCCAGGATTAAGAAAAAAAAGGTTGATGTCCTCAAACGACACAAGCAGTCTATCTCCTAGGGAGTGAAAAACATTAAAGTGATCAATCCCACTGAATGCACTCACAAAATCTTACTCAAAAATGATGCAAAACCAAAACGACAACCTTAGAGGCGGATCACACCACCCATGAAGGAAGTTTTCAAGAAAGAGGTTCTGAAACTCATGGATGTAGGAATAATATTTCCTATCTCAGATAGTGAATGGGTAATCCCCCTCTAAGTTTTTCCCAAGAAATGAGGACTCACAGTAACAAGAACAGATGGAAATGAACTTATTTTAACACACACCATCATTGGATGAAGAGTTTGCATGGATTATAGATGTTTAAAATTAGGCACAAGAAAAGAACATTTTCCCTTACCTTTTATGGAACATATGTTAGAAAGACTAGTAGGGAATGATTTCTACTATTTCCTGGATGACTATTCAGGATATAATCAAATTGTAGTTGACCCTGTTGAATGGCCAAAAACCACCTTCACCTATCCTTTTGGTAATTTTGCATACAGATGCATGTCCTTCGGTATGTGAAATGCTTCAGTAAGTTTCCAAAGATATATGACACACATCTTTCATGATATGGCTGAAGAATTTCTCAAAATTTTCATGGAAAATTTCTCAGTTTATGGAATATCATTTGATGTATGTCTAAGCAATATAGAACTAGTTCTTCAATGCTGTAAAGAAAAATGTTTGGTGATGAATTAGAAAAAATGTCACTTCATGGTGCAAGGAGGAATTGTACTCGTCCATAACATCTCTAAAGAATGAATCAAATTAGATCTATAAAAAAATCAAAGTTATCAAAGATCTACCCGAGCCATCCACTGTTAAGGGTATCATAAGTTTTCCTGGGCATGCTAGGTTCTACAAACTCTTCGTAAAAGATTTTGGTAAAGTTTCACATCTATTGAAACAATTATTATCAAAATATATTCCTTTTGAATTCAATCAGGAATGTCAAAAAGCTTTCGATACTTTGAAAAATAGCATGATGACATCTCCAGTTACCATTGCACCAAACTGGGAAAAAGATTTTGAACTTATGTGCGATGCCAACAACCTTGTTGTAGGAGCTGTTCTAGGAAAGCGTACAAATAACATCTTATGCCTAATATGTTATTCAAGTCACACCTTAAATGAAGCTCATATTAATTACATGACCATAAATAAGGAGCTCCTAGACATCATGTATGACTTTAAAAAGTTTTTTTCTTACCTTGTTCAATCAAAAGTTATTGTTCATACAGATCATGTTTCCCTTCGGTATTTGATGACTAAGAAAGATGAAAAACCAAGGTTGATACGTTGGATTATCTTACTAAAATAATTAGATGCAATAATCGAATATACAAAGGGAACATAAAATTTCATTGCAGATCACCTCTCTAGAATACCTCTTACCATCATCAAAGACAACAATGCTGATATCGAGGCTGATTTTCCTGATGAGACCCTATTTAATATCCAGGCCCAGCCTTGGTTCTCTGACATAGCCAATTTTCTTGCAACAGGATTCCTCCCTCAAGATTTATCTTATCAATAATGGAAAAAATTTCTTTCGGATTTCAAGCACTAATTTTGGGATGAGCCTCTACTTTTCAAGCATTGTGTTGATAGCCTTTTAAGATGCTGCATTTCAGAAGAAGAGGTGTAGAAAGTAGTTGGAATGTGCCACACTTCACCAATTGGTGGACATCATGGGCTTGAGCACACAATGGATAAGATCCTACAAAGTGTATTTTTCTAGACCTCATTAAATCAAGACACCAAGAGATTCTACTGCCACTGTGATAGATTCCAAAGGTCAGGGAATGTCAGAAAAATAAATAAAATGCCACAGAACCCCATGATTGAAGTTGAAGTCTCTAATGTCGGGGGCATCGACTTTATAGGACCATTCCCCATGTCACATGGCAAGAAATATATTTTGTTTATAGTGGACTATGTGTCTAAATAGGTTGAATCCAAATCAACGACTCATGAAACTTCCAATGGGGTAATAAATTTTCTATGGAAAAATGTGTTTACACATTTTGGATTTCCAAGACTGCTCATTAGCGATCATAGAACACATTTCTCTAATCAACCAGTGAGAAAAATTCTTTAACGATATGGGATCCACTATAATACTGGAACCCCCTATCACCCACAAATAAGTAGTCAATTCGAACTGTCAAATAGAGAGGTAAAACAGATCCTAGAAAAATAGTCAATACAAGCAGAAATGATTGGATTTAGAAATCGGATGATGTATTATGGGCATATAGAATGGCCTATAAAACACCCATTGAAACCACCCCATTTCAACTGATTTATGGAAAACCATGTCATCTCCTAATAGAGCTAGATAACCGATCATTTTGGGCCATAAAAAAACTAAATTTGGAGTTATACAAGGCTATAGAGAAGTGATTATTGCAATTAATCGCGATTGAATAATTAATGAAATATGCTTACAAGAATGCAAGAATTTATAAGGAAAAAATAAAATAATGTCACGATCAATGGAATGAAAGACACACCTTCATCCCAAGGAATAAGGTTTTGCTATTCAACTCAAGATTGAAATTTTTCCTAGGAAAGCTAAAATCAAGATTGACTGGTTCTTATGATGTTATCCAAGTTTTTCCGTATGGAGAAATTGAAATTCAACGAGATGGAGAGCCTCCATTCAAAGTGAATGGTAAACGATTGAAGATTTTTCAAGAGTCATTCTATGAGGGCTATATCCTCAACCTCACGTTCAACTAAAATCTAAAGACATTTGGATGGTGACTTTAAATTTAGCGCTTTATGGTAGGAAACCCATAGTTTTTTTGAGTTTTGTTCAAGTCTTTTAATTTTCAGTGTTTCATTGCAGTACATTGTACAAACTTTCATTCAATAAATAAAATGGTTACTATTATTCCTTATTTTTACACCTTCATTTTTTTCAGCTATTCAAATGTTTAAACCCATGGATTAATGTTTGTTCTATAGTGCATGATTTTTCTATTAACATATTTTGCAGGTGCATCAAAACTTCAATGTTAAGACAGCTCAGACACACCCATGGCACACCACTTCATCTCAGGGATCTCTCGATTCCCTCTTTTTAAATTTTATCATCACTGCCATGTCAATTCAATGATAAAAAAAATCAAAAATCACTGCCACACCACTCCCGCACATTAATTCATGGATAGTGGGGAAACTATCTCCTTTTAAGTGAGGGGGGTCTTTCTCATATTTTCATAGAGATACACTTGTTTTTTTTATTCTCACTGTTCTAGGAGACATTTTTTAAACTGACAATCATGCTGAAAATTTGAAAACCATTATTCCCATGTAAATTGAAAATAAAGTTAAAAAGAAAAAAAAATTAAGAACCATGTTTTACCCCTACTTAGAATTTTAGAATGATTTTTGAGTTTATAAGTTTAATTAAAATTCAAAATATTTGAAATCATGATTAATTAACTCACCACTTAGGATTTATGCCCTTTATAATTGCCAGTTTTTATTTTATTCTCATTGCCCGAGAGGATTCTAAGACTTCAATCTCATTTTCTTTTCTGAGCATATTTCTTGAGAGATACATGGGGAATAGAAACCTAATAGAACTTGTACTAAGATCTTATCAAAATTATGACTAAACAAGTGTAATTTTAAAATGATTAAGGAAACCTTTGATAGCCATTTTACCTAAGACCCACCTAACATCTATCATTCATTTATCCCATAGTTATTATGAATGACCTGTTAGAAGAAAAGATATTTTAAGACTATTTCCTTTCCTACCCTTCTCTTTGTACAATACTTGAAGATTATTTTTTTTAACAAGTGTGGGGGAGGAATTTAGACAACATGGTATTCTTTCACTTCCAGAGATGTACAGTGTGATCACCTGACTACCAGGTTGTAATCCATATGCCTTTTTGTTGTATCTCATTTGTATTATGTTCCTCTATAAAATTTGAAAGAAAAGAAAAAATTGGTATGGGTTTTGTACTAGGAGGGTCAAAAATCACCATTTTCCAGACCGATTAATCCCTCTAAGGATCATATGTGGTTAGATAATGTATGTGAAAGCTATCCTAGGAATAAATTTCAAAAAATAAAAATACAAAAGAAAAAGAAAAAAAAACCAAATCATTTCTTTATCTACTTACTTGCAATACATATAGATCTAACCTAAGATGGTGGATTATGAACTTGACTCGCCAGATAGAGGAATTTTGTCACAATTATCTTGTTGCATATGAATTATAATTTAGATATTACCTTTCTTGTGAGCCTGATTTTCACATTTTACCTACCTACCTACAACCTCAGAGTCATCAGAACCTTATTGATGAAAGCCCTCAAGATTATTTTTATACTTTTCTTTACACAACAAAGATGATATCACTAGTGAAATCTTATGGTTAGGAACATATAATCAGGGTACGAGAATACCTTACTTACATTTTACCCTTATTGATGAGAGAAAAGCATGGTGTGGTAAATTTCAAGTGGGCATATAGCTTGAGGAACTGTTAAAAAAATTATGATTAAAAAAATAGAATTAGTTTTGAAAATATGAACTATGAGGCATGACTAATTTACTAGGAAGGATTAAAACTGGAACTTGACTACTTTTCTGCTTACACCTAATTTAATTTCATGTACATAACACACATTTCTTTTTTTTTTGAAAACAACTTATCCTTTTTGAAATCCTTGTTGAGATATTTTTCTTGAGGACAAGCAATGGTTCAAGTGTGGGGGGATTTGATAAGCCTAAATGTTATATATATATTTTTGACACTTTTCCATTATTTTTCATTCATATACTAGATAATGTACATGGTAGATATCCAATTTTTTAGAAAACAAAGCTTCATAATATTCCAAGGAAGAAAGGTATAAAATCTACAAAAATGGCCAAGTACACGTCGTGATGTCCAAGTTCACAACGTGTACTTGATGATCACAACCTGCATCAATTTGTGAAGCATAAGACATGACCAACCATGATGACTGAAGGAATTTCCAATTCACATAGTGACTCCCTTATACACGTCGTGACACCATTCAAACCAAACACCAAGAAAGTTGTGAGGATTAAATGCGAAAAAAATAGCTGGCCATGAAGTACATGTCGTGAACCACCTATACACGACATGAACATGGTCAAACATCATTAATCTACGGAAGATCTTCATGCCATGCTGGAGATCCTCATCAAAATAACACAGATTAAGGGTTCATGACATGATGATCAAGTACACGTCGTGACCATTTCTGACCATATAAGGATCATCGTTGAATCACATTTAAAATCATGCTTGTATTAGATCTATCTCCCTTTTAGACTCCTTTTGATATTTACTTCTCTTTTTCCTCTTTAAAACACTTTAGTTTTTGTAATTTATTTACATTTTCAATCAAAGAGCCTTGGATTCACTTTTCTTTAACTCCTTCAATTCTCATGTCATTTCAATCCCGTTCCTTTCAAGTAAGGTTTTATTTAAATTATTCTTGCATGTTCATTTCATATCATTACATGTTCAATTCCATTAGCATTGTTATCATGATTTCCTTTATCCCTTTTATTGCTTTAATTACCAATATGAGTAGCTAAATGTATAGGTGTAGGGATCAAGATTCGATGTATCTAGACACTTAATTAAATCTATAGTTCTAAGATTGGAAAACCTAAATGGATTAGTAATTAGGATATAAACCAATGGTCAAACCACATTTGTGCGACTGTACCGTGACCATCGGACAATCAAGAAAATGACCCTATCCTAATTGAAGTAAACTATGACTATGACCATAAGCTTAGGGAACTTTCTATAATAGAAGATGAACTTAATGAATCTAGGACTATAACTAGCCTCTTGACCATGGAATAGCTACATCCTAGGTAGAACTAGAAGATTTGACCAAGGTTGAATAGATCCTACCGTTTGCTTCGCAGACTAAGCACTTAGAACCTTTCCAATATTAGAACTAGGATCACCTTTATCTAGATACTCAATCTTTATATCGACCCCTCTTTCATCACTTGAATTCAACCCCAAAATTATTTAGAAAGTCCCAAACATTATTCAACTAGTAAGGAATCCTGCAAAGGATTTTAGACCATATTTCTTTAACCCAGAGAACAACATCCTCCTCGTGGGATCGACCCCAGACTTTTACTTTACTACGCCCTAATAGTTATTAAAGATTAGGACACATATAAATTTATAATTTGACTCATGCACTGAGGAATTAATGATGCTTGTGGGTGGATGGTCATTTCTCAAATGCTAGACTGGAAAAAATCTTATTCATGATGTTTTCCACTCAGTGATTAATTCCAGAATGCTTTACTTTGATTATCCCTTTCTCCAAATTTTCTTTGATAAAGTGATATATAGTCTCAATATGTTTGGTATAAGATTGTTGTACTATATTTTTCATGATATCTACTACAATTTTGTTATCAAAAAAATTTATTATAAGTTTCTTCACTTCACCAATATCTTTTAATTGTTTCTTCATTCACAGAAGCTAAGGGAATTCTTTGGATACTGAGATGTATTATGATTCTACTGTGTTAAGAGATATTTTCTCCTAATTCTTAATTATCCAACCTACAAATTTATTTCCAATTAATAATGCACCACCAATTATGGAATTTTGGTCTACCACATCACCAGACCAGTCCACATGAAAAAATATTGATGACTCATGATCCTTTCCTATATTAAAGAAAAATCCAAATCTGAGAGTACATTGGATACACCTCATGATTTTTTTCACTATTGTGAGATGTTTATTATTTAGATTACTTTGGAAATGGGCCACTAAACATGTTTCAAAAAAATACCTGACTGATTTGATATTAAATATAAAAATATACCAATTATTATTCTATAAAAGGTTGGATCCATATATTTCTCATCCTCACACTTCCCAATTTTGGTTTTAATCATGATTAGATTTGACATTATTTTGGAATCATGAAAATCAAACCTCTATAGTAGCTCTCTCACGTACTTATCTTGAGTGATAAAGGTGTATTTATATCATTGAACTACATAAAACCCTAGAAAGTATGTGAGTTCACCAATTTGGACATTTCAAATTATAACCTCATGAGATTATAAAACTTCTCTATATATTTTTTGTTTACTTCCAAGAAATGTGATATCATCCAAATAAATTATCACTATGAATTATTCACCATTCGACATCTTTAGATAAATATTGTGATTAACACTGCCCATATGAATTCCATTTATTTTAAGTATGAGTCAAGTTGATCATACCATGGTTTTGGTGTCTGTTTTAGATAGTACAATACCTTCTATAAATTTACCACTTTATTTTCATAATTTACAATGAATAATCCCATTGGTTATTAAATATTAACCTCCTCCTTGAGTACACTATTCAAGAATGATGTTTTAACATCCTTCCAAAAAATCTTGAATCTTATTATGATCACCATCTTCAAGAAGATCCTGATCGACTCAAGTAAAACCACTAGTGAAAAAGCTTCTTCAACATTAATACCTTTAATTTATGCATAGTCTTTATAAACCAAACAAACCTTATTTTGAATCATATTTCCAAGCTTTTTGAATTTATTATTAAATATCCACTCTGTTCCAATCTCATTTTGATCTTTAGGCTTCTCTATAAGTTCTAAAGTTTTATTATTATCAATTTGATACCATTCCTCATTCATGGATTTAACCCATGACTTATCTTTTTCATCTTCTTCAAATTTCATGAGTTCCACCATAGATAATAGATAAAATTTATCTACATTACACATCATTATTTTTTGTGTTAGCATTGATCTATATATGATTATATTGGATGGATCAACTTTCACTCTCCTATTTATCCAATGAGGTGCTGACTGGTTTTCTTCAATAATGTCCTCCTCCTCTGATTCATCCTTATAATATTTATCATTTGGAGAACTTTTTTCAACTTAAAAATTTGTATTGAATTCATCATATTATTTACATAATTCATTAAAATTTGAGTTTCAATAATTCTTATCATATTTATCCTTAATGAATTTAACATAATTAATCTCTAAAATTTTATTCATACTTTTGTTATCACATTTTCAGGTCTTACTCTTCACCGATTAGCCTAAAAAATCATTCATCCACTATATCACAATACTTTCCTTGATTATATTCTTTATTCTAGATATAGTATCTAATTCCAAATAATTGAAAATGTTTTAGAGATAGATTTATTATATGCCTAATTTCATAGGGTGTACTATCCCCCTAGGGATTATTGCTTTCCTGTTTTGAGTGTACACTATAAATTATACTGCCACTTTCCAATAGTGATGAGAGATGCCATTCTCGTTAAATAAAGTCATGGCCATGTTATTCACCAAAAAATTTCATCGTTTAAAAGATCTATTTTGTTAAGGAGTTCTCATTGAAGACACCTCATGCTTAATGAAATATTTTTTGAGGTAGTTTTACACTTCAATAAACATGTATCATAGTCCATTGTTGGATCAAAATATTTTTTTGAGTATCCAGAATCATTTTTAACCCTCCTTCGATACATCTTTAGGAGTTACATGACTTCTTTATTAATATTCATGGACATAACACATTACATTCTACTATAATCATAAAAAAATTAAATAACTCTCTCCACATGTTCTAGGTCGATTAATTGGACCACATACATCTATGTGTAACAGATCAATGAGATTGGATTTCATTTTTTTCTTTTACAGATATAGATTTCATACCATCTTTTCCCATATACATGCATCAAATATCTTTTCATGACCACATTTCAAATTAGTAATGTACAACATAGCTTATAGATTAGATAAATTCTCTATGCTCTATTAATTAATGTGGAATAGCCTCTGATTCCACAAGTTGTTCTCTACTTTAACTGTTATAAGACAAGTGTTTGATAGATATTACCATTTGTCCTAAAACCTTTCATGAAAGAGTTCACAACATTATATTTGATTACAAACCCATTTTTTCTAAACATGACCTAAAGTCTCGAGTCATAGAGTTTAATCACACTTAATATATTGTGTATTAATCCATCTACATACACCAGTATTCTTCAGCTCATCACCATCTAATCAGGTATTTCCACCACCTTTTAATTTAAAAGATCTGTCATTTCCAAAACACACCATTCCATCAATTAATCCATTTATGTTTTTCCTGTGGTTCATAGTTTTAGTCATGTAGGATAAACACCCACAATCCTGGATCTAGGTGTTATTGTTCTTTTTTTCTTTGAGAGAAATTTCAGCTAGGTTATCCTTCACTCTCTTCTTCTTTTCCTTCCACGAGATGCTCAGTTAAGTTAAGGCATAATATGACCTATACTATTTCTATTAATTATAGGTAGTGTAATAATAATATTATTCTTATTCTAACGAGGATTACATATTTCATATTTAAATATTTTTAGGTTTTTCATTCATCTGTCTTTAACTTACATGGTGTTAATTACTATTTCTTGTTTGTCTACAATCAATAACTATATTCCCAAAATTAGAATAATGAAATAAGTATCCATAGAAATAATTTCTTATATGAGATCAAGGATATGGTATAATTATTATTTTTCAACTTCTAGGTGAATATATATTCAAATAACTCCTAACCTCTTCATAATATGACATGGTGTGGCCAAAATATCCATAAAATAGACACTTCATATGACAAACCTGCTCTTTATTATACATTAATTCATGATTTATTACATAAGATTATACATAATACAACTTAGAAGATCAATAAGTATAGTTTCTTTAAGAATTAGGTATATTATGTAACAAATTAAAATATAGAATATATCTCCATTATTGAAAACCTCCTTAACATGATCATAATATTCCTTCATACTTAAAACTGCATGGGATAACCTGGGGATATACATAAGAAAGGGGTGAGATATAAAGCCTAGTAAGAAAATAAACATGGAATAAATGATGAAAGTAGTAAATTTTATACAATAGGCATATCAATGAGACATAAAAGGGGTAAGAATCATAAACATGAACAATGAGGCATGATATAGCATGATAACATAAAGGTAACATGGAAATGTGGAAACAACTTAAAAACCAGCATCATAAATATAGGTCAATGATTACTGCCAAGAAATCATTATGGAAGAAGTCTCGTGATGGATTAGGTTCACTCCATAATCCCTTTAATAAAATCTCATGAGATTAAAACATTACCCAATGCATTGTAACACTATATAATTTTGGGCGCACCCGTCACATTCATTTCATTCTCATGCTTAAATGTGCCATGTAGATCATAAAACATGGAATATTTTACCATCAAATTTTATTGAAAGATCATATAGTGAGGAATAAATACATGTAATTCCACAATAAAATAATTATAACTTCATAAAGGTGAACACCCTTGATAGAAAAAGGTATGGGTATTCAATACACAATTGTTTGGCATTGAAAATCATGGTGAAATTTCAGTAGCATAACAGCGTTACTTAAAAATTAATAAAATGGTTTGATGAGAGATAAATGATCTATAATAATTTTTAAATAAAATATAAAGTAATAATAACATGAAAAAACATATCCCAACATTATTAATTAGAAATATAAGGCATGCGATAATGAAGAAGCTTGAATAAAGAAGATAAGGAAAAGATCCCTTACCTTGAGAGGGTGATTCCAAATGCTTGGTAGGAGATTCTTGAGATATTTGGGGCACATTGGTAGGACTATAGATAGGATAGGAAAGAGTAAAGGCATTATAAAAGGTTTTTTAGTGAATAGAAATTGGATCTTGTGTGGGTTATATAGGAAATGAGTGGGGAATTCTTAAGTATTTCTCAAACATAGGTTTTGGACTCTATATAATAAAATAACCAAAACTGAAGGCCTTATCATGGTTTTTCTCATGGTTTATGCCAAATAGGGGTGGTTTAATTATTTTATTAGGAAAAGGGCATAAATTATTAAAATATTTATTTTTCTCATGTCCTTAAATAAATGGTTTTAAAACCTTAAAATATATTATAAGTTTTGGAGGATTCATAAAGGATTTATAAAATTAATAAAATAAACTTAAAATTAAATTATTTTAAATTGGAAACATATATTTGGTCATGAATAACATTTATAGTAATTATTACATCAATTTTAGGGTATTAGGATGTCATAATACACACCATATATTTATATTGTAATTAATTTGTACTCGAAAATTTATCTATATCAGAAAATTATAAAAAGTTCACCATTGGATAATTTATATGTTATGATTCCAAAAGTAATATTTATTTTATCCAAATAATTTTCTAAATATGTAAATTTTCACTTTTAAAATAAGAATCAACATTTATTGAGAAATGCTGGGTTTTTTTGAAAATGAAAGTTTTCAAACCCTTATAAAAATTTCATCTAACTTTATAAAAATTATATGATCATTTATATTTAATAAAAATTATTTAAGAATAATATTTTATAAAAATGTTATTTATTTTAAAAATAAATTAATTCATGAAAATGAATTCCTTAATTGGATTTGAATATTACCCAAAAATACACTGTGTTTTATTGTAGCAAAATAGAAATCATTTATAAAGTAACAATAATAAGAAGTAAATATAATCATTATTATATTGAAGATAATTTACATACTCATATTTCTATGGTATTGATAAATATACCTTTAATACACTATCAAACTCCCTATGAGTAAGGTGTGTGATAGTGAGACTTTCATGGGGTGGTTTGGCGTACAAGGTTTGGGTCGTGATCACAATGAGCTTGAGATTATCCCGTAAATAGTTTCTCTCATGATTAAGTTGTTGGATCACAACTTTGTCTTGGTCAAGGGAAAGGCCCAATGATACTATATCCCTTGTAAGCTATAATAAATGGGCTTCGTAAGGTACAATCATATAGGTTGAGGTCATCACTTCCTTTGTCTGTGTCAATTCGATTTTTTAAAACCCTATATTTATACTAATCATATGATCACTATTAAATGGCTATATTATCAATGGTAATGATTCTTTATGGCCTTTTAAATCTGATAGGATATAATAAAACCAAATAAGTTCATGTGTTTTCTATATCCATAACATATAATAATGCGTTTAATTATTTTTTTTTAAATTGTTGGGGTTGAAGCTTCAATTTATTATTTAAAGCAAAGACCTCTTTAATACTGGGTAGAGGGAGACCCATTACATAGCCCAATGTCCCAAGGCCAAGTGGCCTGAATACAAGGCTTGAAAGCCCATTTTTGGCCCAAAGGACCCCATCGGTGAACAATACCGCTAAAGTACCCTGAACTGCTATAGTAATTGCTACAGTACGCTATCGCTATAGTTCCTACTACAGTGCCTCCACCGCTACAGTTTCATCACTACTACAGTCTAACGCTGGTACATTACTACTACAATACCCTACTACAGTGATGCTACAGTACCCCCAAAAATTCATCCCTACCTAGATTTGATCATGGGTATTTTGGATGCGAAGCAGGAACCTATACCATTTGGGTACAGGCTCGTTGGAAAATTCATTTAATTAAACAACAAGGGGAATTTTATTCATAAAGGTTCAGGTTGTTACAATCTTCCCCCTTCAGAAATTTATACCTAGAAATTTTCATTTCACATACTAAAAAGAGATGATGGTAATTCTGTTTCATCATATCCCATGGTTTCCATATTTCTTCTTCAAACTTTTGGTTTCTCTACAACACTTTGACCATGTGAATTGTATTATTCTGTAGAACTCTGTCCTTATAATCTAAGATATTCACTGACTACTCCTTATATGAAATATCATTCTCCAATGGTACCACCTATGGATTGAGTACATATGAGGGGTCTTATATATACTTCTTCAATATTAATATGTGTAACACATCATATAGTTGTGATAGGTTAGGTGGGAGTTCTAGTTAATAGGCCACCACTCCTATGAGATCAATGATCTCAAAGGGGTTGATGTATCTTGGGTTAAGATTTCCCTTCTTCCCAAATATCATGACTTTACTCCATGGAGATATGTGGAGGAATACCTTGTCTCAAACCTCAAACTCTAGGTCTTTTTTATAATTTTCAACATATCTATTTTATCAAATATGAGAATCCTTGATGTGCTACTGAATAGTTTTGACCTTTTCCAACATTTCCTCAACCATTTCAGGACCTAACAGTTTGTATTCCCCAACTTCATACCAACATGCAGGTGTTCTGCACCTCTTCCCATAAAGGGCTTCATAGGGATCCATTTGGATGCTATAGTGGAAACTATTATTATATGAGAACTCAACCAAAGGAAGATATTAATCCCATTCTCCTTTAAAGTCAATATATCATTATCTCAACATGACTTTGAGTGTTTGGATAGTCCGCTCAGATTGTCCATTAGTTTGGGGGTGATAAGCCTTGCTAAATTTCAAATCGGTATTTAGATCATGTTAAAGACTCTTATATAACTTGAAGGTAAATCTTGGGTATCAATCAGATATAATTTATAGTGGTGTTCCATGCAGTCTCACCACTTATCTAATGTAAATCCTTATGATTTGATCGAGTGAGAAGTCCTCTCTAATTGAAATGAAGTGAGCAATATTTGTAAGATGATCCACCACAAACCATATATCATTATTTCCTCTTGATGTTTTCGGAAGACCAATAACAAATTCTATGGTGATTTTTTCCCATTTCCATGTAGGTTTGGGTAATGTTGCATTATCCCCTTGGATTTTTCCTTTCTACCTTCACTTGCTGGTATACAAGAAATATTGATGTATATTCTACGATCTACTTCTTCATATTTTCCCACCAATAATTCTCTCAGAGATATCAATACATCTTTGTGCTTTATGGATATATGGGGAAGGTTGAGCTATGTGCATTATTCAATAGATCCTTCTTTAACTTAGGAATTTATGGTACACACAACCTTGACCCAAATCTTACAACTCCTTCATTAACATTGAACTTTGAGGATTTCCCTTTTCTTATATCTTACACTTTCTTTTGAATTTCCACATAAAATATTTGAGCATCCTTTATCCTCTCCAGAAGGGATGATTGAGAAATCATTTGTGAAAGGATTGATTATGTTCCTTTATAATTATCATGTCCATCCTTTTCAAGTCAAAGAAGATCAGAACCTTCTCAATTCTCATAAATGATAAAATTACTGGATCCTTTATACTTAGAGAATCTACCACCTTATTTTATTTCCTAGGATGGTTGTGGATTGAGCAATCATAGTCCTTAATTAGTTCTAATAATTTTGTTTTGTGAATGTTCGGATCTTTCTGCGTGAATATATACTTAAGGCTTTTGTGATTCATATATATTCACACTTCTACCTAAAGAAATAATGCTGAAATATTTTCAATGCGAAGATCACTACATCCAATTTTAGATCATGAGTTGGGTAGTTATATTCAAGAACTTTAAATTTTTGTGAGGTACATTCTATACTTTTTCATTCTACATTAACACACATCCCAATCCCTTCTTTGAAACACTACTTAATACCATGAAATGTTCTCCACTTGTGGTTAGTGTGAGTACATGTGTAGTGATAAGCCTATTTTTTCATCTTATTGAATCTCTCATCACATTAATCATTTCAAGATAACTTGTCTCCCTTCCAAGTTATCTTGGTTAGAGGGTTTTAAAACCATGAGAAATTTCTCACAAATCAATGATAGTTCCTATTAATCTAAGGAAACTATTGATATCTGTCAAATTTTTTGGCATCAACCATCCTTAAATTGATTATATTTTAAAGGGTCTATAGATATCCCATTTTTTGTGATAATATATCCCAATAATAAGACTTCCTTCAACCAAAACTCAAATTTTCTATAATTTTCATAAATATTTTCCTTTCATAAGGTCTTTAGCACAGTGCTCATATGATCCTCATGTTAATCCTTGATTTTTGATTATATTAGAATACCATCTATAAAAACTACCAAAAATTTGTTGAGGTAATCTGTAAAGACTATATTCATCAATTCCATGAAGATTGATAGATCCTTAATGAGTCTTAAAGTCATTACTATGAACTCATTGTGCTCGTACCTTGTACAAAAAGTGGTATTGGGGATATCCTTATTCTTCAACCTTACTTGGTAATATCCTAACTGAAGATACACCTTTGAGAATTATTGTGATCTATGTATTCGATCGAAAAATTCATCAATCTGTGGAATAGGGTACTTGTTCTTTATCATGATCTTATTTAGATCATGATAATCAATGCAAAGGCACATTGACCCATCCTTCTTCTTGACGAAGAGGACTGGTTCACCCCAAGGTGAAGCACTTTGGAATATGAACCCTTTATCAATATTCTCCTATAGTTGTTTCTTAATATTCTGAAGTTCCACAACATCCATTCTATACCGAGTCTTGGATAATAGTAATGCCCTAGGTATAATCTTGATTGAAAATTCAACCTCTCGGTTAGGAGGAAGACCATTTTTTTTTGAGAAACACGTCAGAGTATTCCCTCATAATGGGAATGTCTTAAATAATGTTCCTTTCATCTGACTCAATCATTTGAGCTAGATATGATTTCTCATAGATAAATATTATCCATGCTTGAGATGTTGATGCTAAAGAAGATTCATTTTCCTCCTTGTACTTATATATAATTAGGGGATGATTTGAGATACAGAGAGTGATTTACTTCTAATGAAAATTTATGTTTTCTCTATATAGGGAAACCCAATACATACTTATAATTTCATCAAATTCAACTAAAAAGAGTATTACAAGGTTTGATAGAAAATTTATCCCAGAAATATTTACAGGGGGGAGTTATATACTTGGGATGCAATAATTTACCCATTTTCCATTTTCACTGATAACTCTACTTCCATGATTTGTAGCAGTGTTCGAATAGTTCTACTAAACTTGCGTGATATGAAGGAATGCATAGAACCAGAATCAAAAAGTATTTTCACTATTATTAGTGGCTATGATGGAAAATATCTCCCTTGCTTCCTTGGAGGTTTTTGGTTGTCTTTAAAAACCCTTGGATTAGTGCATTGGTTTGAAAAGTATACTGGTTACTTACAGTTGAAATAATGAACAATGCATTGAGGGTTGACAAGAGAATTCCCTTTCTCCATCACATTAGTCGTATTATCCTGTCAGCAATCACTAGCTAGGTGTCCTTCCTTTATACACCTAAATCATTTCCTTGTCCCCCTTAGGAAATTTTCAGGGTACTTCTTTTCGCACTTTTGACAAAAGTGATGTTGAAATTTCTTAGCACTATTATATTTTTCTATCAGAACACTAGAATTAAACTTCACTTTTCACTTCTTATCCCCATGATACCCTTGAGATTCACTGATCTCTATTTTGAATTTGTGGGCACATCATACAATTTCCTTATAGCTATCAAAGTCTCATATTTCTAGTTCCTTTCATAGACTAGGTTTTATCCCACCAAAGAAGTGGTCAACTTTTCATTTGGGGGTAATAAAAAAGTTGGAGGTGTATCATGAAAGTCTTGTGAAGTTTTCCTCGTACACCTCGGTAGATTCATCATCTTTTTTACTTGAGGGAAAGAAAATACCTTTCCATTTTATGTTGGAGAGTGTGAGGAAAATATTTTTTGAATTTTTTTTTTTGGAATTCCTTCCACCCCATTGCTTTTATCTCTTTCTCAGGCTTTGTATTCTTAATCAATGTACACCAATGATCATATTCTCTCTCCATATGATAAACAAACAATATAAACTTCTCTTTCTCAAAACATTGAAGGATGGATAAGATATTCTCAATGGAGTTGATCCATTGTTCTATGATTAAGGGATCAAATTATCCATTGAAATTTAAAGGTATTCTGTCGCATAAAGGTCTCAATTGCAACATGTTATTTATTAAGGGGATTTGGGTTCTCCTATTGATCCAAATTTTTATTCATAACTTGAGTCAGTTGAGAGAGTATCATCACAAATTTCTCAATTCTTAATCCAATTGGGTTGGTCATCTTGTTTGGATAGTCATCACATTTCCCTTCACATTGGTTGTTTACCAAATTCCTCCTATTTCCAACCATTGGATAGAATAAAGGTAAAATTAGGGATGAGTATTTTTAAACTATTAAACACATATAAGGGAATCCAATTACATTAAATGGATAAATCATAAATGACATTCATTTCCTTAACTTATGAATTTCTAGGCTTTAATCTAAGTTATCCATGATCTATCTGCTAACTTAGACGCTTATGGTAATTTTTGTTCCCATAATAATTGTTTGTAATGAGATTATGAATTTACCAAATCATATACCCTAGGAGTGTCAAACTAGGTGTGTAGAATGGCTCATTGTCATGCATCAGTTATCAGTCAAGTCTGGCTCAACGTGGTGTTTTTGGGTTTTACCCCTATGTATATCTGTGCTAGAACCACATCCACTTGTAGTATCCAAACAATGATGTATTTTCTTGGAAAAAACTTACTATATACTTTAAAAAAAAATTAGGAATGTTTTCTTATACTTAGTTTTATCCATAAGTATTTATCTAGAGTATTTTAATACTAATCCCAAAAATAACTAAAATTTCTTTTGATACCAACTATGAAAACCCTTCTCTTTATTATACATTAATTCATGATTTATTACATAATATTATACATAATACAATCTAGAAAATTGAGAAGTATTGTGTGTTTTGGAATTAGTTACATTACATATCATCTTAAAATATACAATACATAACCATTATTGAAAACTTCCTTAGCATTATCATAATATTCATTCTTACTTAAAAATACATGGGATAACCTATGGGCATACATAAGAAAGAGGTAATATATAAATCCCAGTAAGGTAATAAACATGGTATAACATGAATAAAGTAGTACATATTCTATAATAGTCATATCAATGAGACATAAATGGGGTTATAATCATAAACATGAGTAACGAGGCATGATATAGTATAATAACATAAAGGCAACATGTAAATGTGGAAACAACTTAAAACACTGCATTATAAACATTGGTCAAGGATAAATTCCAATAAATAATGATGGAAAAAACCCATTATGGATTAGGTTCACTCATTAATCCTTTTTATAACATCACATGAGACTAAAACATTGCACAATGCATTGGAACGCTATATAATTCTAGTCACACTCATCACATTCATTCCATTCTCATGCTTATGTGTGCCACATAGATCATAAAACATGGAATAATTTATCATCAAATTTTATTAAATGATCATGGATTTTTGAAAAAATACATGTAAGACCCAAATAAAATGAGTATAAGTGAATAAAGGTGAACACCCTTGATAGGAAAAGGGTATGGGTATTCACTACACATTTGTTTGTTATGGAAAATCATGGTGAAATTTCGGCAGCATAACAACGTTACATAAAAATTCATAAAATAGTTTTATGAGAGATAAATGGGTCTATAATAATTTTTAAATCAAATGGATAGTAATAGGGACATGGAAAAACATATCCCAAAATTAGGAATTGCAAATATAAGGTATAAGATAACGAAGAATCTTGAATAAAGAAAAGAAGGAAAGGATCCCATACCCTGAGAGGGTGATTCCAAACACTTGAGAGGAGCTTTTTGAGAGATTAGGGGAACCTTGGGAGGAATATATAGAGGTTATGTAAGATTAAGGACATGGTACAATGTTTTTAAGTGAATATAAAAGGGAGATTTTGTGGGTTTATATAGGAAATGTGTGGGGATTTTTTTATTATTTCTCAAACTTAGGTTTTGGAATCTATCTAATAAAATAACCAAAACCAAAAACCATATCATGATTTTTTTCTCATGGTTTATTACAAATAGGGGTGTTTTTAATTATTTTATTATGCCAAGGTTCTAAATTATTAAAATATTTCCCTTGCTGACATGGAAGTGAGTCATGTCCTTAAAGAAATGGTTTTAAAACCTTAAAATATATTATAGGTTTTGGAGGATTCATAAAGACTTTATAAAATTAATAAAATAAACTTAAAATTACATTATTTTAAATTGGATACATATTATTGTTCTTTTATACCATTTATAGTATTTATTACATCACTTTTGAGTTATTATGATGTCATAATACACATCGTATATTTATACCATATTTAATTTTTACCTAAAAATTCAACTCTCCTAGAAAACTATGAAAAAATTACCATTGGATAATTTCAATGTTATAATTCCAAAAATAATATTTATTTCATACAAATATTTTTATAAATATATTAATTCTCACTTTTAAAATAAGAATCGATATTTATTAAGAAATGTTAGGTTTTTGATGATAACAGTTTTCGAACCCTTATAAAAATTTCATTTTACTTTATAAAAATTATATGATCATTTATATTCAATAAAAATTATTTAATAATAATATTTCATTAAAATGTTATTTATTTAAAAAATCCATTAATTCATGAAAATAAATTCCTTAATTGGATTTGAATATTACCCAAAAATACACTTTGTGTTTTATTGTATGAAAATCGAAATCATTTATAAATTAACAATAATAAGAAGTAAATATAACCATTATTATATTGAAAATAATGTACATACTCATATTTATAAGGTCTTTATAAATATCCTTTTAATATTCCAAAAAATTCCCTAAGAGTAAGGTTCATGACGATGCGACTTTCATGGGGTGGTTCACGTACATGGTTTGGTCCATGATCTCAATGAGATTGAACTTATACCATAAACGGTTTCACTCATGCTTAAGTTATTGGATCTCAACTTCGGTTTAGTTAAGGGAAAATATCAGTGATTCTATTTCCCTTGGAATCTCCAATAAATGTGATTCATAGGGTACGATCCTACTAGTTGAGGTCATCACTTCCTTTATCTATGTCAATTTGGTTTGTTAAAACCCTATATTTATAATAATCATATGATCACTGTTAAATGGATATATTATCAATAGTAATGATGCTTAATGGTCTTTTAAATTTGATAATATATAATAAAACCAAATAATTTCATGTGTTTTCTATATCCATAATATATAATAATGCATTTAATTAAATTATAAGGGAAATTTTATTTATAAAGGTTCAGGTCATTACACTTCATAAGAAGAAATAAATTCTCACTTTATATCTCTCTATATGTATCTAGACTTTGAATAGTTCTTCAGTTATTGATTAACCCATAAAGATTGAGGACTATTTCAAACCCTCTACTTTCCTTTGTTTAGAGTTATCATTATTTGTGTTTATAGTGTCTTAGTGTTATTGTCAAAATTACCAACCTCCTACTTCCCAATATTTTGGTCTATTTCTATTCTTGATTTTTATGTATCAACATCATAACCAAATCCAATTTTACCCATGTACCTGGTCCTTTGTTCATTCGAAATTTTCTCAACACCTTATGAGCCTCGTTTCCCCTTTTTAATAATTATTTATCTTAGAACTTCCTAAAGTGTAGCTTATTCTTTAAATATCTTGATTTTATTTCTGATTCAAATTTATTTCTCAATGTTCAGCCTCTTCTTCAAGGTATTCTAACTTCATTTACCACTCCTTTATATAAACATTAAGGTCATCAATATCCTTTTCTTGCTCTTCAATATTTATCTTGATATCCACCACTTCTTCTAAGTCCACTTGACCAACTAATTTATCTTTTAGTTCTCTTTCTATACAGTCAATATCAGTTTCAAGATGATCCACATATTTAGAAGATTATTTTAATAAATTAGTGATATTTTAAATTTTAATTCTTTGTGCATAGATTTCTTTGAGATCCCCCTCAAGTTCCACCTTGAGATCAACAACTTTTGGTTGATTGTTTCTCTCCCTTTCAGATTCTTCCTTTTCAACTATATCTATTATAATATCTTCAACATCCGACTTAAAATCTATTTCTACTTCCTCTAAATAATCGTCATTATCTATTTATTCTTTTTTTACCAAGATCTTCCTTTGGAACTTATTTTTAGAAGATTTCCCATTTTGAAGTCTCTCTTAGGAGGGAACCACCTTCATGGATTCTGTATAATTTATTTTTCACCTCCATTATCCTTAAGTCTAATTTGGAACCTTATTATAATGTTCTTAACTTTACCATGACATAAACATTCCAAAGGTTTATAAAATTCAAATATACCCTTTAATCTCTTTAATTTTATTTCCACAAGTGATAGAAACTAATAAATTACATCTAATTCCTCATATACACCTTTAGTGATGTTAAGTTTTTCTATAACTTTAAAAACTATCCTTATTTGAGTGACTTGATGTCACTTCCAAATTTACATGAATTTAATATAAAAATTGATTTTAAAATAATCTAATGAAATTTATTCTATGTTCCTCTCTCCCAGAGATAATAACATTATATTATAAATATGTGTAAGTCTCATCATGATCTTATTCACAATATTAATATCTTTTATCTGATCACTAAGTCCCTAAATTGATCCAACAATCTCAATGATTTGGTTGAATAACCCATCAAAATTTTGATCAGGGAATATTTTCACATCATCAAACTTATTATGAAGACCTTTTATATTTTTCTCATTTACCTTGACATCACCCTCATATATATTTTATAATTTATCCCACATGGACTTGGAACTATTGAAACTCAACACCTTCATGTAAATATGGTTTGAAAGAGATCTAAATTAATCATTTTGAGATTTCAAATCAATATCAAGCTACTTTCTATCTGCTTCAGTCATGGATAGTTATGATATGTCACTAACATGAATCCAATGTATGAAAATAGAGAAAATATATATCCCAAGAGTCTGTAAATTTGATATCATCTTATTCTTCAATATCTATCAATTACAAACATTAAATATAGGTACTTATTTTATATTCATGGTTATCTCTATTAAGAGAGGCTCTTTATGAAAGATTAAATACCTATATCTATGGCTTTGATATAACTTGTTGCAACCTAAGACACCCAAGGTGAATATGGGTGTGAACTTTTTCTCATGTTACATCAGATATTATTCCCACTTTGGTAAAAACTCATTAAACCTACCATAGTTAACCATACATCCAAAAAAACTAAAAATAAAAAAAATTAAAATAAGGCAAAAACTTTTTTCTTATTTCACTGATAAGGGATACTTCTAGGGAGCACACACTAAAAATGTGTCAATGTGACAAAATCCACTAAGTTTTACTAGATTTTTGGATGAAATTTTGGCCATAGTCATTCTATTTCAGGCTCACTGCTTTTATAATTTAGAATAGGGAATAGTTCACTGACTCCCTTAGAACACTTCCACTAACTCCTCCTTTGATCACTACTTTAGATGTATGTCTTCTCAGTTTATAAATATGTAAGTCTATGACAACCCATATCTTTTATACGCTTTATTTCATGACTTATTACATAAAGATACACATAATGAAATCCCAAAAGATCAAGAGGCCTAGTGTATTTGGGTAATTAGATACATATCAAAATAACTTGAAATGGCATTATTTAAAAACTACATAACATGACCTTATATTTCATTGATCTTATAATACTACATGGGATAACCTGGGGATGTATATAATAAAAGGGTGAGCTATAAATCCTAGTAAGGTAATAATCAATGAATAACATGATGAAAGCGACACATATTAGTCAAGAGGTATATCAAGGTGACATAAAAGGGTTATAATCATAAACATAAACATCAAAGTATGATATAAGATAATAACATCAAGGTAATATAGGAATTTAGAAACAACATAAAACATGATATCATAAGAATAATTCATGACTAACCATTGATACATCACAACATAGTGTTCTTAGGATAACCACCCATAAACCATACATGGTGTATCATGAGATAAAAACATTACCCTATGCATTAGAGTGATATATAGTTCCTATACCAATCATCACATTCATATTATGTACATGTACTTGTGTGCCACATAGATCATGCAACATAAGAACATATTTCACCACTTTTAATACCATGATTAAGAAGTGTTGGTTATATACATGGAAGATCCTAATAAATGAAGGATATGTACATATATTTGAATACTCTTTAGTTTAAATGGGTATAAGTATTAACAACATAAAATTTTGGAATGGAAAATCATGGGATAATTTCAATAGCATAACGGGTGTGAATAAAGGTTCAAGGTGAAGGAACCCAGGGCACAATAGAAGCATGAAAAACAATAAATTTAAAATTTTGGGCTCATATTCATGTTAAAAAAATTGAATACACAAAATCCCTTTTCCAAATTTCTTAAATTATCATGTTCAATTCAATTTAATTACAAAAAACAAAATTAAATGAAAGCATAAATAATACCTTGTTCATTTGAAATCACTGGTTTTATTCTCTCACCATTGGTGTGTTGTGGCTCAAAGGTGCCAATATAGGAATCCTATAGATTGTCCAAACATGAAAAAAAAACTCATGGATCATAGATCTATGATTATATGTTTATATCATGGGAAATTTAATAGCTTTATAATGCCCATTTGATCGCATGAAGAATGCAAACTAGATTGAGAAAGAGGTATCAATTTGACCTTGTTCTTCCTTCATAATCTCTATCTAAGAGTTTTATAGGAGAGGAGAAGAGATATTATCTCTCTAAATTCTTCCAAATGTTGGATATTATTATTCAAGAGGTTAAAATGAGCTTTTATACCTAGGTTATAATTTCTAAAATTTCACTTTGGTCCCTAGAATGTATTAACCTTAATTTTAGAATTGTGTGCACACTTATGACTTAATTAAACTTGTCATAAATTTTATGATTATCAATCAATTTTAACACTTTAACATTTTATATAATAAAATATGAACCATTAACTTGGATAGTAATCTCCCCAAATAATATAAAAAACCTTAAACATGTTATGTTCATTAAAAAAATTATATTTTATCATATTCAATTTTATGAACAAAAAACTTGTGAATACCTTGAGAAATAAATTAAATCATCATTATTCTAAACTTGAATAATATAATTTAATTATTTTTACTTGCGATTGATCATACTTGAATGTTCACCAACCCCCACATGGGGGTCCCACTTCATCCTAAACTTATATTCATCTTAATAGGTGGAACTTGTGGATACACATAACATGTAACCCTCTAGGTCCTTATGTCAATAGTAGTGAGTCCAACCCATATACCAAGAGTGGATTCTAGAAATCCATCATGGCCCTTAAGGAGAGAAAAAATGTCATACCTATGACTACCTCCTATGAACATGTTCTGTGTAATATCATCTCTTTGTCTCATGATATCTCATAAATCCAGATGCACACTCATGTTATCATTCTTCTAATGATTTATATATTTCATGAAATTATTGTACATACTTACCTTCTTGTACCACGAACATGGATTTAATTAAGGTGCTACCATCCTGGTCAACCTGAGCCCATGAGATACCTTTTCCTCAATTCAAAAGTGACAAATTTTATCTTGATCATTAAACCAATACCATACCACCAATGATGCACCCAACATAATCTACCTCGCCATGACTTTAAGGTCATTGTTTTTCCTTTCATCAATGTACATGATAAAATGGTACACATTGATAATGATCTCAATTCTGGTGACCAATACTCATATTCATAGATATGAAAAACTAATAAAACCTAAAACATGTGGTGTTCCTATTGGAGGGTTAATCCTCATGATCTCATTAACTCAAGATAACCAAGTGAGAACTTCATGAGAATAAGTCTCAATGATTATGATCCACCAACACTTAATATTCATATATCATTTGTGTCTCATCAATATGATGTATCTATAAAATAATACATATGTTTAATATTATTATCATAGTATCTCAAGGCAATCATTATAGATGGGAATTGCTATAACCTTTTGATATGACATGTAATATAAGGAAATTACCATATAAATAGTGAATTCATAAGTATCAACACTATTATGGTAAGAATAAACACATTTATATATCAAAATGCATACATGTAATTGTAATCAAAGTATATATAGGATTTGGGCCCAGTGAACCCACTCATAATACTCCCACTTATATGAGATCCAACTACAAATAATTATCAACCCATGGGTTCTCACATGATTATCATGCTTCTACTAAGATATGAATTTAGTTAGGGTGTATTCCATGTTATAATTTATGGATACTCTTCTAACCATGACTTCACCTATTTTAATAAAATACCTCAATATATTAAGCTTATGAAGTATATGATTTATCCTCTAGTGTGACCTAGAATCATTGGAAAGTACCACTACTACAGTATTATTACAGTATATTGTAACAAGGTCTGCACTACTAGGAATAATGCTAAGCTTGAAAACAAAACTAAATATCTAAATTGATTTCTTAACAGCATCATAATCCACTATATACTCATATTTTGTTGTATAATTATCATCCAAAAACTACTTCAAGCTTTTCTATCTCACTACACCACTATTCTGAAAAAATACATAGCCTGACTATGATTTTAGATCATCTAGATTTTTCTGGAAGATAAAATTGGTGTATCCCCTCATGACTTTATCCTCATCTTCTCCATACACTAGGAACATATACTTTGTACATATCATATACTTTAGGATAGTTTTATTTATTCCCAATACAACTCTCCTAGATTTTCTTGATATTTACCAATAATGATTAAAGCAAAGGAAACATCAAAACTAGTACATACCATGACTTACATGATAGATACCACTGATGAAGCATAAGGTATTATACTCATTATTTCAATCACCTCCCATGTATTTTTACACATATTATTGGATACTTTAATTCCATGTGACATTGGAAACAATCCTCTCTTGGATTGTTCCATATTGTACATTTTTAGTACCTTGTCAATATATGTACTTTAAAGTAGCCCAAGAAGCCTATGAGATCTATATTGATAGATATTTATCCCTATAATATAGGTTTCTTCACCTATATATTTCCTAGAGAAGCATTTATTTAACCAAATATTCATTGATTGTAAGACTTGAACTTTGTTTCCCATTAGCAATATGTCATCAACATATTACTAGGAAAACTATGGTACTCCCACTAACCTTTTTATAGACACATGGATCACTTTTATTATTAATGAAGAAAAATTCTATTATGGACTCACCAAAATGAATATTCCATGATATTGATTCCTACTTCAATCCATAAATGGGTATCTGCATCTTGTATACTTTATTGGCACTCTTTAACAAAATAAACCCTTCGTGTTGTGTCAATAGTCATCTTCAACTAACTTCCCATTTAGAAAAGTAGTTTTGACATCCATTTTCTAAATTTCATAACCATGTAAGGTTGCTATTGAAATTAATATTCTGATGGATTTTAGCCTTGAAACAAGTGAGAAGGTTTCATCATAATATATGTATTGACATTATCTAAAACCCTTCACTACTAGCCATGCCTTGTATGTGCTTACTTGACCATCCATGTCTAACTTTTTCTTGAATACCCATTTACACACAATATGTTTTACATCATTTAGTGGGTCTACAAAAATCCAAACTTAATTTTGGTACATGGACTCCATTTTAGAATGCATGGATTCTTTTTTATTTAACAAAATCCTTATCATATACTGCTTTATTGTAGGTTATAGGTTCATTATTCTCTAGGAACAATGTTTCACCTAACATGGAGATAAGAAAACCATATCTCTCTGGTTCTCTAACCTCTCTTGTGGACCTATGCAATACCTATGTCTTGGGAATATATTCCTCTACCATTGTCCCTTGTAGAGATTGTTCCCATACCAAATCTTGTGCATTTATAACATCAAATTTATTGAAGTCAATATTTATCCCACTATTTCTCTTGGAAATGTGTTCCCTTTATAGAAATATAGCATGTCTTGCTATAATAACCTTTCCATTTTAATGGTTATATAGGTAATATCCTTTAATCTCTGTAGGATAACCTGTAAAGATACACTTCATGCTCTGATATTCTAATTTGTTACTAGGCATAGTCTTGAAAAATGCCTTGCATCCCCAAATAGATATGTGTGATAGATTTAGTTTATTTCCATACCACAAATTTATAGAATCCCATCTGCTACTTTATTTGGCACTCTATTTAGTGTATATACCTCATTTTTCAGTGAATATACCTAAAAGGATAATGGTAGAGTTTCATGACTCGTTATTGATCTGACCATGTCAAGAAGGCTTCAATTCCTCCTTTCACTAACACTATTACATTAAGGTGTATAAGGAGGAGTGAGTTGGGAAACTATCCCACACTCCTTTAAATGATATATGAAAACTTGGTTAAGATATTCTCCACCATGGTCTGAGCAATTTGTTTTGATATTCTTACCAATTTGATTATATACTTTATTATGATATTCTTTAAACATGCTATAGGAATTTAACTTATACCTTATTAAGTAGATATATCCATATCTACTATAATTATCAATAAAATTAATGAAGTAAGAAAACAACCCCTTTCCTCAACTGGAAATGACCCCATAAATTAGTACGAACCAATTCCAATGGTTCTTTAGCACTTTATCTTTTCTCAATGAAAGGTTCTTTGGTCATTTTACCATGTAAACATGCATGGAATAAATCCAAGGGTTTTAACTCAATGGAATCTAAATACCCTGCTTGATAAAGTTTTCTTAAACGCTTCTCGTTTATATGACCTAGACCAAATTTCCATAGGCGGGTAGGAAATGAGTCATTCTTTCTATATTTGTCATTTATTTCCAATACTATATTTTCTAGTTCAAGTATATACAACCCATTTTTAATATTTGACATACCATAACATATGTTATCCTTATACATAAGAAAAAATTTATTTCCAAACTTGAAATAAAATCTCATGGTGTCTAAAATAAACATTGGGATTATGTTTCTGGTATAATATTCTATATAATAACAAATATTTAGTATAAGAACCATTCCACTAGGAAAAGTAAGATGGTGATCTCCCACAGATAATGCTACCAGTATCGCACTATTTTCTTCTTGGAGACCCACTTCAACCTTTTCAATTATTATGAATCTACTTGGTTCTTATATTTTAATAAAAATGCGTGAGACACATTCTGTATCAAATAACTAAATTTTAGAAATATATAGATTTAATTCAATGATAAATATACTTGAAGTAGAAGCGTCAACTTTCTTCTTCTTACTAGCCATGAAATTATTCTTTTAGTGTCCTTTCTTACCACATGAAAAATAGACTTCTACCTTCTCATTACTCTCCCTCTATATTTTTGGCTTCTTGGAAAGGTGGTGCATCAATGTCTTTGACTTAGACCTATCCCTTAACACTTTATCCTTTCTTTTCCTCCTCTTGTTTACCAAAAATACTAAAGAGTTATAATTATTCATAGCCTTATCTACTTGGAGAACTAAATCTAAAAATCTTGGGCATGACTTATTTATGTTATTCATATTATAATTAATAATTAAAGTCTAGAATAAATGAGATAAAGAGGAAAGAATAAGATTCATTGCTAGTTATTGGTTTAGATTGAACCCAAGGGTCTCCAGTCTCTCAATGTACCCAATCATCTTGAGTAAATTAGGTACTGCTTGTTTTCCTTTTTCTAGCCCGAATCTATACCGAGTAATGGATATCTCATATTTTTCTTGCTTCAATCTCTCCTAGTATATATTTTTGAGATAAGATAGAATTTAGAAAGAATCTTTGTTCTCATGCATTTTCTACAGCTCACTAGATATAGATGACAACATAAAACATTGAACATCTAGTGAATCATCTATATGATTATTGTATTTATCTTTATCCACCTTTATTTATCCCTGAGGGGGTTTATTCAGAAGTGGGCATTACATCACATAAATCTTTATCTCTTGGAATGGTACTATGTGAAAGTGGCTCTACCACTCCTGGAAGTTATAGTCGGTCATAATATTCTCTTTATCCAGCATTGTTCACAGTGAAATTGAGTTGGTGGTGGTTTCCATTTTATCTGCAACAAGTAAACTTGGAAGAATATTACTTTATATTGATTACCAATATAAATTTTCAAATTGTTAATTTTAAATGTCTCCTAATATTTTATCAAATCCTAGTAGCCACCAACTACTAGATTCAGAACACTTAGTAACTTGATTATTATAGTGGAAAGGATCCTTAAACATATCTTCATATCTCAAGATATGGAATCACCACTAATATGATAGTTTAAGGTAGGATTATGAATATACAACCACATTAACTCTCATATCCTTGATCTATTGAGTGGATTCCCATCTTCTATAAAGAATTACTTTTTAGTGCATAGTGATTTTCCTCTAAAGTTGTAAAAAAGATATCTATAAATACTTATTTACTGTCAAATTTAGTTAAGTCAACATACCACTTTCATAATAACTCCTCGATAGTAAGAGGCACCCTCAACTAGGGGTGATGAGCACCTCGAACAATCAGTTGTTTCCAAATTCAAGCGATGAAAGGAATTTACTGACTTAATATTTACTTCGAGGGATTTGGTAATTTAATCTTGATGAATGAAATCATTTTATATTTAACATGATTTTTCTATGTGATCATACTCTCAACTTAAACATGATTTAAATAGAAAACATTATCCACACATGTTTATTTTATCTATTCATTCTATTTTGTTAGTGTACTTTGTGATTACTTGTAATAAATATGCATTCACAAAATAATAAACAATACATAAGATAAAATAAATAATAAATGATGTGATCATAAGTAGTTATCTATTGGTTAATACATTGAGAAAATAATAGATTAACTAAGACCATAGAATAATTCCTTAAGTAAATACCTGACTTGAATTGCAGTGACTTCAACTCCCATGTACTTCACTTTTTTTTATGTTAGCTCTTGACTCAAACCTCTTTTCCATGAACTCCTCTGATATTTAAAATGCACTCACATGCAGGTGAGGGGAAATCAGGGTGAAAAATTACATTTTATAACTTAAATGTGGACACACGATAACTTATAAAATTAAAGATAGAGGGATGATGTATAGATCATCAAAATAAAATAATTATTATATTTTAAAACTTACATTAAATAATTAAATTAAATTAAATTAAAAACCAAACATGCATGAGTTGGTGTTAGCTCATGATCAATAAACATGCAATTATATTGTATAAGAAAAATTAAATTTGTTAAAATTCAACTTGAGGGTATTTTTAATGATTTATCTCACATTAAAATAATTTTAATTAATTATTAATATGTCTCATAACACTGAAAATAATTTCATTAAATTCCAAACCATTAAATTTAATTTATGAATTTTTTTCATAATTTTTTAAGTCTATTTGGACCTAAATAAGATCCATGAATATTAATTTAGGGCTTGTGACATGGTTGATGGGTCAGGTAGGTCAAACCCAAACTATACAGGTCAGGCCCAAGTTGAATTTGACGAATCCATTTAAGAGCACACACACACAATATTTATATGTAATATCATAATATATATATAAAGTCAAAAAAATCACCCTACCCATAAATGGGAGAGGATAAGGTGACCATATTCATTTAATGGATCTGGACATCTTGGTTGAATTTTTCTTAATACTTTTATTAATCTTATTCTTATCTAAGGATAAGGAAAGTTTTTTTTGATTTTTGGTTAATAATTCATGCTTTCAAAACAAACCCTATTGCCAACGGACTACCCCAACTAGATTCTAGTATCTCTGTCTAATAAGCAACACACTTGTGTCATTCCCTACTAAAAATCCATTACGCTGGTATCTATTAAAGTGTAGCAATAATTAAAGCTTAAATTTCCATCACATTTTTATACAAAACTCGTCGATCATCGATTGGGAATATCTTGGTGATATGAACTCGGATAGATTCAATATCAGTTGAATTAGGAACGTATAAAAACCTGATTTACAAATCATAGTATATTTAATTTAAATTTAAAAAATTTCTACTTAAATAATTGTATATTCATTCTGATACCAATTGAAGGAACCCGAGGCATAGTAGAAACATGAAAAACATGCAATTTAAAATTTTAAGTTTTGATTCATGTTAAAAACAATAAATCCATAAAACCCCATTCCAAAATTTATTAAAGGATCATATGAAATTAAATTTAATCATGAAAGATAAAATTAAACAAAAGCATAAATGATACCTTGTTTGTTTGAAATCGCCGGTTTGATTCGCTCGCCTTCAGTGTATCATGGATCAAAGGTTCCAAGTTAAGAATACTCTAGATGATAAAACAATGAATCAAAATCATGGATCATCGATATATGATTATTGGGTACTAACATGGGAAATATAAGTGCTTTACAATGTTTCTTCGATCATGTGAAGAAGGAAAACTCGATCGAGAAAGCGGGACCAATCTGACCTTGTTCTTCCTTAATAATATCTCTAAGAGTTTGATAAGAGGGAAGAGGAGATATTATCTATATAAATTCATCTAAATGGTGGATATTAATATTCAATAGGATAAAATGAGATTTTATTCCTCATTTATACTTCCAAAATTTCACTTTGGTCCCTGTAAAGTAATAACCTTCATTTTAGACTTGTGTGCTCACTTATGACTTAATTAAACTTTTCACAAATGTCACAAATATTTTATCATTAAATTGTATCACTTTAACTTGTTACATGATAAAATATAAACCATTTAATTGGCCTGTAATCACCCCAAATAATTTAACGAACCTTGAATATGTTATGTTTGTTTGAAAAATTATATTTTCTCGTATTCACTTTTATGATCAAAAAACTTGTGAATACCTTGAGAAATAAATTCAATCATAATTATTCTAAACATAAATAATATAATATAATTATTTTTACCTATGGTTGACCAGCCTCATATGTTCATTGGACCCCACACGTGGGTTCCACTTCATCTTAAAATCCTATCCATCTCAATAGGTGGAACTTGTGGATACACTTAGTGTGTAACCCTCTAGGTCATTATCTTGATATAAATTATTTCAACCCACATACCAAGAGAGGAGTCTCACAACCCATCATGGATCTTAAGAATATAAAGAATTTCATAGCTATGACTACCTCCTATGAACATGTTTTGTGTAATATAATCTCATTATCTTGTGATATCTCATAAAGAAGGATGAAAACTCATGTAATCATCCTTTTAATTTTTTAAATATTTCATTACCTTATTGAAAATACTTACCTTATTGTACCATGAACATGGATTTAATGAGGGTAATACCATCCCGGTCAACTTGAGCCCATGAGATATCTCTTCCTCAACTCAGAAGTGAAAATTATATCTTGATCATTCAAACAATTCCATACCACTAATGACACACCCAAAACAAGATATGTCACCACAAATTCAATTTCATGGTTTTTACCTTGAGTCAAATTATACGATCAAATGATAAACATTAAAAACAAACACAAGTCTGGAGACCAATACACATATTCATAGATAGTAACAACCAATGTCACCTGAAACATGTGGTGTTCCTATTGGTGGGTCAGTCCTCATGATCTCATTTACTTGAGATCACAAAGTGAGAACTTCATGGGAATAAGTATCAATTCTTATGAGATCCCCACACCTGATAGTCATAAATAATTCGTTTCTTGTCAGTATGATGTATCTAGACCATATGATGTATGTTTTAGATTACTTTAATAGTATATTGAGGTTCTCAATATAGCTGGGAACTGCTATAAAATTTTTATATGACATAAAATCTAAGGTAATTAACATATAAATAGTAGATAAATAAGTATCAGTACTATTATGGTAAGAATAAACTCACGTATATATCAAATTGTATACATGTAATGGTAATCAATTTACATAAAGAAGTTAGGTCTAGAGCACCTACTCACAACATAAGGAAGGGTTTAATGAGAGTGAAAGGTGGTATCTTATTACTTGGTAATCAAAATTAAATTAAATTAATGTTTAAAAATAAATTATAACATGATAAATTGGAAATAAAAAGTCTTAGTACAAAGAACATGCTTGAATAAAAAAGAGGAGGAGATAATCCCTTACCTTGAGAGGGTGTTTCTAAAAGTTCGAGAGGAGCTTCTTAAGATATTGAGGACACTTTGGGAGGAATTTAGAGAGGTTTAGGTAGAGTAGCTTCATTATAAATGGGTTATTTAATGGGAATGGTATTTTGGGTTAGTATTTATAGAAAAAAGAGGGGAATTATTTATTGATTTCTAAAATTAGGTTTTAGAATCTATGTGATGAAATAATCAAAAACACAAATATTACCATGGTTTTTCCCATGGTTTCAACCAAAGAGAAGTGTTTTTTAATATTTTTTTAGGATAAGAACAAAAATACTTAAAATAATACCATTGATGATGTGTAAGTGAGTCATGTTCATAAAGAACTGTTTTTAAAACCTTAAAATATAATATAGGTTTTGGATGATTCATTAGAGATTTTTAAAATTAATAAAATAACTTCAAAAACATGTTATTTTAAAGGTAAAATATATTTTGGTTCATGTATTCCATTTATAATATTTATTACATCACTTTTGGGCCATTATGATGTCATAATACATATAGTATATTTATACCATATTTAATTTTTACTCAAAATTAGACTGTCTCAAAAAATTATGAAAAATTAACCATTGGATAATTTCAACGTGTTAATTTTAAAAATAATATTTAATTTAGAAAAATAATTTTCTAAATATGAGAATTTATACTTTTAAATAAAAATTCTTATTTACCATAAAATGCTTGTTTTTTCAACACTAAAAAATTCTGAACCTTAATAAAATTACATTAGACTTTATTAAATTATTTTATTATTTATATTTAAATAAATATTATATAATAATAATATTTCATGAAAATATAATTTATTTAAAAATTCTTGAATTTATTAAAAATAGTGTCTTAATTGAAACTATATATATTTCCCAAAAAAATTTAATTTTAGTTTCTTCATATCAAAATCTATTTTTTATCAAACTAATTATATAATTATATATATATATGAAGTAACATTGAAAAGGTATAAATATAATAATTATTTAATTAAAAATAAAAATATAAAAATTCATATTTTTAGGGTCTAGATACATAACCCCTTATTACACTAGTATACGCCCTAAGGGTTATGTCTACAATGGTGGTACTTTCTTGGGGTGGTTTCTCAAACATGTTTTGGTCCATGATCTTAATAATATTGAACTTATCCCATAAATGGTTTCACTCAAGTTTCAGTTATTTAATCTCATCTTGGTCTTGGTCAAGGAAAAAACTTAGTGATGTTATCTCTCCCTCAAGATCTGATAAATGGGATTCATAGGGTATGATCCTACTACCGAGGTCATCACTTATTCCATCAATGTCAATTATACTTTATCATAAGACTTAATATATATACTAATCTTAATAGTTACTATATAATTATTATATTATCAAATGTTTTGATGATTAATTGTCTTTTAAGCTCAATAGAAAAATTATATCCGTATTTTATAGTGGTCAAAAATAACTAAATGAAAAGTAGTGAATGTGTTTTCTATAACTTCTTTTCTTAATAATTTATTTATTCATTCAAAATGAAATTTTATTTATGAAATTTTGTGTCATTATATGGTTACACATATATTGTCAATAATGTGTACTTTTATTTTCATCATAACATCCAGAATATAATTCTCTAATATGTTCCATGATCTCAGTAATAACCACCGGCAATAAGTGTGTAAGTTTCACATGGTATACTATTCACCATGTAAACCCTTCACTCAAAAATTGCCTTTTATGAAACTCCTTCATGGTCTGCCCTTCGTGAATGATTCTGCATCACATGAATAATACATATTTATGAATTGGCTTGATTCATTGAATAATCCTTCAAAAACTTCCTTTTAGGTCTACTTTTATGAAATTACTTTGTGATTAATCCATTTTCAAAATTGTTTCACATTTCATTCCTTTATGAAATCACTTCACAATGTTTCCTTGAACAAAACCCTCATTAAGATTTACCTTAAACAAAATTACTTCATAAATATTCAATTAAAAAATGAAGTGATTAAGTTCTATGAACTTATAAATTCTTCTTTGTTTTCCAATGTGGAAATTAATGGGATATTTATAGGAAAATTTACCAAAAAAACTTTCTATGAATAATATTATGCTTAAGACCTTAGTATAGACCCACTTCATATAGAACCTCTTTGAAGTAGGTAGAAAATACCACCATCTATTCAAAAATTATTCCCCCTTCTTGGCCTTCTCATAAGATCATCCATTTCAGTTCACAAACCCTTACTTCCTTCCCTTCACACAAATGACTTACTTTACAGTTCGTATAGATCCTTTCATGAACTATGAAACTCCTATGATAAATTCTTTCATTTACTATAAAATTTTCACTAAAATCAATTGAAGACTAAACAATTTCACTAAACTTCACCCTTTTCTCTGAATACACAAAAACATCAATAATATAAACACCTGAAAAAGATTCTTCTTCACACCAGATTTGTGCGTAAGATTCAAAACCTACTAGTCCCCAAGAATTTCTAATCATAATGAGGATTTAAATAAACCATATCCCTTTGTCTTAAAACTCATTATATATCATGGTATGGTGACCAGAAAATTAGATTGAAAACAAACACAACATACCCACTATATTTACTATTAATGTAAACTCATACTCTTCCAAAATTTTCCTAAGTATGAGTTAGATTTCGTTAACCTTCAACATAGAAAAATTTTGTTCAAACATAAAGGGTATACCTTTCATTTAATTACAATATCAATCTTGGTAATCAATTCACACAAAGAATAGAGAGAGGAAATTTTGAAAGAATATTTGAAATCATCTAGATTTTTATTAAAGTTTTACCTCTTCGAACAATGGGTCGGAGGTCCCCTTATATAATCCTCTGGGAACAGCTATCCTAGGAATATAAATCATGCTTCCACTATAATATTCACTATAAAGTGGTACTCTTATAGTGAAAAATTCTGACAAAGATAAAATAAAAATAAAAAGTAAAAAGTAAAAAAATTAAATCTAAAGGTGTATCACACAACTACAAATCTTCAACTTCAAACCACACACATAAATAACATACATAATAATTGACATGTCTGATTTGATCCTATCATTCATGCTAGATATGATGTGTGTCAGGATTAGTGCCTAAAATCCACACATAACATCAATCATATCACTAACTGACACATATTTTTCTAAATTATTAATTTCCATGAATTTTTTGATAGACTAATGGATTTGATATCTAAAAATGAATATTTCTTATTTATGACTCTTCAATTCTTTGAGTTCTTCAAAGATAGTGTTTGATTCCACTATGACATCTGTCATATGTGTTATATTTTTCTTCTATATATCTCTTGAATTAATATAGACTAGAAAATTATCTCTTACAAATAAAACAAAATCATTGCATATTAATTTAGATTCGATTAGATAAATACTCATTTCTATTTGGATACATTCATAATAGACACTATTCAAACTGAACTCTATCCAATCTTCATTTCTGAACTCAGATTATTCAAATTATCTCTAGACAAGTCCTTTAGTCCAATAACTCGTGTAAAATCTCCCTAACATAACCAAACTGTATGTTAGTTTGATAGGTTTAATGTGTGAAACCCATAATAACAAACTTGGATATAAATTATTCAGAACTATCTCCACTATATGTGGTACCCGATTGTAAGTGGAATTTTTCTTCTTAAATCCTAATTGAACTACTCCCAACCTGAATGCTCTATGGAAATCAATGAACTCTTCTAGTTCTAAGTTTGTATATGGTACATGAAATTTTATAATCCATATTCTTGTCATCCTATAAAACCTATTTAGGACTAGAAATTCTTCCTTTCTTGTTTCCTCAATCTTTTTAACCTTCTCAAGAATACCATTAACTTGAACCTTTATCTATATTTCTTCAATTATGATCATACTGATCATATCCCAGTCTATCTTTTCTATAATCCTCCCTAATCCCTTCAGATTCCTCAATCATGTCTAGAACATGGTTAAGACCTCTCCTAAATATCTAATCATCCTTGATTATCTTGATTAGATTATAAACAATAATAATTTTATTTCTAGAAATGTCCAGAATCCTTTGAAAATATTTCTATATTTCATTCATTTTATTTGGATCTTCATATAGATCATTATCTAGGATTTCTCATTCAAGTTCATTTTGTTTCTCCTACTGCTCTAGTTCTTCCTCGACCTAGTCAACCTAACTTTTAGAGAAAAAAAATTCATTTTTCCTTTAGAGACAGCTTTTGTTTCTATTTTCTAGTTCTTTTTAGCCTTCCTTGTTCTCATATTATCTACACATTGAGTGATTTAATGGTTTTTCTAACCACATAAAAATAATTAAATATGATTTTTATCATTAAACTTACCATTTAGAGATATTTTTACTTCACTTCCTTGTTTTTAGTGTTCCTTTTTGAAGAACCTGAAGGTACCAAGGTGCATAGAAAAAGCTAGTGGGCTGGGTATTTTAAAATTTTCATCACCGGAGCAATGTAACTTCATCGTATCCAGTGATCCAAGCCCTGGTATAGGCTTGAGGATCTCGTGTGAATTTAATAAGCACAAAACAAACAAACAAACATGTACCTTGTTTGATTTGGAACGTTTCACTATATATTATCATCAAAGATTGTTCCTTTAAGTATCTAAAGAAAAAATCCTCTATATTGTCTACACATGATTCAAGAAACTTCAAAAATGTCGATCATTGAATTTTGAGTGATATCATGGAGATATGACTATTCCTTTGATGTCATGATGACCACCATGAATTCATTCTTATGATCCATGAAAACATCCTTGGATCTATTTTCTTGGATGGTGTCTTTCTCCTTCAAGGATATAGGAAGATATAAGAGCTATCAATATGTTGGAATGAGTTTCTTACCCAACACACTAGAAATGTTCTCCTCATCAACTTATATAGTGGGTGTGAAAAATACTCGATTAGGGTTCCTGAACCTCATATATCTTTCATCCACTAAATAAGTAATAAATAAATAATTATGAAAAACTAACTGCATCATAAATATTATTTATATTTTATCACATACTTTTAATATATATTAAATATATTATGTGATAAACCTAAGTCATTAACTCGACTCATAATTCCTGCCAATATTAAACAAACCTTGAATATTAAAATAATATTCATTCATCTAATATTATTCCAAGTATTTACTTAAACACTTATAAATACTTTTAATAAATAAATTTAGCCAAATTATTCTATACTCAAATAATAATAAATTTATTTATTTATCAGTGATCGAAAGAACTTGGACAACTCTCAGACCCCATGGTGGGACCCACTATTTCCTATATACTTATTCAACATAATAGGGAAGAATCTTGAATTCCCTATTGTGTGTGATCCTTTAGGACCATATCTCAATAGTAGTGAATAATATTTACAGACCAAGATAAGAATATAGACACCCATCATGGACCTTAATGAGATAAGGATTAGTCATAGAAATTACAACCAACCTACGAACATGCTCTGTGTAATATAATCTATTTTTCATATAATATCTCATAAAGAAGGATTCAAACTTGTTTCATCTTCCTTTGATTTATTTATTATTTATTAATATAACTGGAAAGGCTTACCTTTTAGTACCATGGCTATGGATTTAATTAAGTTAATACTATCCTAATAAACCATTCCAGAGATATCACTTCCTCAACTTAGAAGTGTAAAGTTTTATCTTGATCATACAACCAATGTCATAGCAGCAATGATGCACCCAACACAAACTACCTCACCATGACTTCATTTTCATAGTTTTCACCTTGCATCAAAGTGAATAATAAAATTGAGTACATTGATAATGATCTCAATTCAGGAGAATAATACAAATGTCCATAGATAGGAACAACCTATGACATCCAAAACATGTGGTGTTTCTATTGGCATGTCTTTTCTCATGATATCACTACTAGAGATCACCGAGTACGAACTTCATGAGAAGAAGTATCAATGATTATGATCCCCCAGCACCTGATAGTATGACATGAACTGTATCTAGTCAGTATGATTTATCTAGACCATATGACATATATTTAGATTAATGGAATAGTATCTCAAGGTTCTCATTATAGCCTGAGATCTTATATAACATTTTGATATGATAATTAATCTATGGAAATTACCATTTAAATAGTGGACACATAAATATATACACTATAATGGTATATTCACATCATGAATAACTCAATGTACACATGGTATGGTAATCAAAAGTATTGAAAAGTTTGGTCTAGGGCACCCAATTTTACAACACTCCCACTTTCACTAGAGCCAACATGTTAACCATACTTGTTAGCACAAACATGATTAAGATCATGTTTTTTTTGAGTCATGGATTTAGTTTCTAGGTTGACTATGTCTCCACTAAATAACAATTTTGTTATGTGCGACCTCAGCTACTTGAGTAAAACTTCTCAAGAGATGTTTTCCTCGAGTGTATATCCTTTTTTCCACTATCAAAACTTAACATCTTTCTAGTATTAGTAGTAGAATTATCATAATGTATATTATTATAAAACTTTACTCACTAGGTTCAATTCTAAGAACTGGAAAAAATCACTGTGTATTATATACTACTTATTTAGCTACCATTGAAGTAGTAACTCACTCGGTGTTTATAGACATGGCTACCACAAGCTTGTATGAGCTTATCTTACTCATTCCATTAACATGACTACGATATTATATCATATTGATCTAAGGAATACTAGTTTTTCCCCTTAAAACCAGAATCCATTCCTCTCCACATACCTAGTATATATCCTTTGTACTTAGTCTTATAAAATTTGTCGGTTATGACTACATCCCATGTAGTTATCTTGGGTATAATTGATATTTTCCTACCATAAATTTTATGTTATCAATATCATTTCTTATACATAGCATGATGTATGTGATTGATCCATCACAAAAGCATATGAAATTGAACTTATTGCATTAATATCTTTCTATGTACCGCACATGTCTTCTTGAAGAGATTTATGTCATGTGATGCTAGTAGCAATTTTTTCTTAAATTATTCCAACTTGTATTTTTCAATACATTTCCATTATGTGTACAATTGGCTAGGTCTAAGAATCCATTAGAACTACCTCAATAGATCCTATTCCCTAGAACTTAAGTTGCTACCTTAAGTCAATATCTATAGTATTTCTTTTATTTTGGTCATGACTAACTATAAGACCAATAGTTGTTTTCCATATGTTACCAAGTATATTTTACTTAGAAAATAATGGTTCTCCCACTAAACTTTATTAGACACATGGATAAAATTCATTCCAAATGAATATTCTATGATCTAGTCACTTAATTTAATCTTGAACTAGATTTTAGTAACTTTCACTCTTATTGGAATTACATGATGCCACCAAACCTTTCTGGTTGCATCATATAGAAACCTTCCATGAAAGTTGTTCTTGAAATCCAATGCACAATAAAATGATCATAGAAATTAGCCATGATAAGTAAAATTCTAAAGGATTTAGGCATAATGAATTGGTATTACCAACCAAGCCTTATTGGTACCAGGATTCTACCATCTATATATAGTCACACTTGAATACCCACCACAATATTCAAAATAATATGCCTCTTGTACTTTGATATATAGAATCCATTATGGAATTTTAATTAATCTTTTCAGTCTTATCTTAATTCCATATACTACCTACTTGTATGAATTATTATTCATAATGAATAATTTATCACCAGATGTGGTGAATATAAAACCATCACTATGGTTTAAACATTCCTACATAGTATGTGTCTCTAGAACATTCCTCTTCCACACCTCTTGTGGATCTCGTTCCTATTCCAATTACTTGTGCATCTTTGGAATTAAATAAACCCAAGTCAATCTGGCTTCTACTATCTCAAATAAATATGTGCACCCTTATATAGAAATATAGTCTATAACTTGACTATATCTTCTTATCATAAGTATTTATATAATATCCTAATAAACTTTTAGGATAATTACTATAGATGAACATTATGTTTTTCCTCAACAAACTCTTTGAATCTAAACACATGTTCTTATGAAATAATGTATTTCCATCATACTATAACTCATATGATATCAATTTTTCATTATAGTTGGCATATGATTATGGGGCATCACCATTATTTATGAAGAAAATATTGAAATATAATGGAAGTTTCTGTAATTTATATATATCTCATCATTGATTCTCCTTTAACATACAACATAAATTTGATGTTTAAAAGGAAGTGTACATTTAGGAATTGCTCCATGATACATTTTATTGATCAATGTTAACATGTAAGAATCATCATTGACCCTTCTTATTTGCATAAATTTCATGATATGAATAAGGTAATGTGCATTTAGGTATGACTCCATGCTACATTATATTGATCGATGAATGCTTGATCAATATATTCTTTGGAAAATCAGCCTAAAGCATCTCATATCTTCTGATCATGCATATACCATACTTCACTTTCATATTCATTAATGACTTTAAAGGAATATTATTAATTATACTTACCACTAGCATACCCTTGGAATATTTATCACTTTCTAGTAGAATTAATTCTAAAAGCTTTGTGTATTACCTTTATTTATAAAGGTTTATTTGTACAAAACTAAGTGCATAAGTATGTTGATAATGCCTATGGTCTTCGACTCTAAAGAGTCTATAACCATACTAGGTACATCCTTGATAACTACCCAATTATTACATGAAAAAGTATTATCTTTCCATAACTGGTTATATAATTCTTACATTTTTTATTTTCATTAGGTATTGCCTATTATTTAAGAATTACAAAACTATTGGTCGAGTATTAAACACCACAAACAACATTCATGAAGGATATTTGAATAATGTATCTTTGTATCCAAAGGATACATAAGATATTTTTTTGGAAATTCTTAATAATATTTATTCTAGAATCATTAAACTTGGCAATTTGAAGTTGTTTTTTTTCTAATTGCTGACTTAGGAACCACCCTTTTCAGCCGCTTGGAGAGAACACCTTACTTATTATAATATTTATATTCTTACTTGGTTACTGTATTTGAATACACATGTGAGAAATTAATATTTTATTTAATACCTAATAAGTAAAATAGAAACATTACATATAATGATGAATATTAACTAAAGAAGAAGTGATTACTTTCTTCTTTAATCCAGTTCATTGAATTTAAAATTCCATAGATTTATTTCATGATATACGAAACAAACAACCTCCTGTTTAATAACCAACGTCTTCTCTTTAAAGGATATTTTGAATTTTACTTTGGTGTTTCTATTTCCATTGTCCTTTTCACTATCTTTGAACTTGTTCTCTATAAGAACAAAAGATGAATCTTTCTTTAAGTTCTTATTTTTGGAGAACCTTACTTAGAAGGTAACAAAGCATTTTCTTCTTACAGTTCATTTTGTAATATTAAACAATACTAGAGTAAATGGGTGAATATGATATAATAATGACATGTTTTGGAAGATCATGATCCACCTATCAATTTACACATAGCCAGTGTAATTATCACTCTTTCATATCTCGCTTCACTTTCTCCTCGCAAGCTTCTTAAAGATGAGACTACATGTAATATCATTCATGTCCAGATGTGGTATCCACAACTTACATTGCATGTTGATAATAAAATTATGACATAACCATCATATACATCATACATGAGTCTCTTGTAATAATTTTTAACACCCTTGCTTCATGAGGCGACTTAATAAGAATTGGGGACACCATTATCTTGAATTTCCAATATCATAGTATTGCGCGCAAGCACCTGTACTATTTATTAAAAACTCATGCCAGATAGGAAATTTACTTTGTCCAATATTTATCATAGTGTACATATGATATTACTTGTCATTCTCTAAAAAAATAAATCTAGAAGATTATTACTTTTATCTTGATTACTGATTAGACATTATTGATTAATTTAATTATTAAATGTATCCCAATATCTTATCAACTTATAGAAACCCTATGTACTAGAATCATAATAATCTATTGCTAGACTATTCTAGTAGATATGATGCTTGATCTTCCCATAATAGTCTACAAGCTTTGGCTACACCACTACTCGGAGAGTTCAAGGTAGGTGTTTGACTAGCCAACCACATTAACTCACAGCTCCTTGATCTATTAAGTGAAGTCCCAAATTCTAAAATCATAAATATGATTTACTCAATACTTTACACTAAATTTACACCAAGATATATTTGACTACTTCTTTGCTACCAACTTTAGTTAATTCAACCCATCATTATCATAAGAACTCTTCAATAGTAGGAGGCACCCTCAACTTTGGATAACGATCCCCCGTACACCTAATTTTATTCAAATTCAAATGATGTAAGGCATTTACAACTTAATATTTCTTTAAGGGTTTTATTATTTTTCAATGAATATAATCCATTTCTATTAATTGGTTTATATTATGATTTCGTGCTCACAATTGAACAATAATAGAAAACCATTCATTGCATCTTTATGAATTTTTCTTGTTTATTATTATATGTTTTTTCATAGAAAAAATGAACATGCATAAAATAATAAACAAAGAATAAATGAAATAATTACCCAATTGGACTTGTGCATCTAATAATGGTTGATCCATTTAAACTTAATGGATCATCCATTACCTAGGGGAATCATACATGAGTCGAAGATTGATTATTGATGTCACTCATCCCCTTTTAGTATGTCCACTTCTCTTATGAGGTATCACCTCATATTGGCAGGGTCTGTGCCTTACAACATCATCATTAAATGTACAAATATATACTTGCGCGCAGGTGAGGGGGTCTAGGGGCACAATATACAATAGATAAATTGGACGTGCATGCCTTTATACACATTGAATTAAAAGACGATGATACACAGATCATCTTAAATTAAAAACTTATTATAAACATCAAATATAGAAATAAATAATTAAATGAAAATAACCAAACATACATGGGTTCAGTCAATTGCTCACGACCACTCGGTATAAAAAGTAAACGTGCGATAAAATTAAATGAAATAAATTTAAAGTTGGAAGCTATTAAATTTAAATTAAATGAATTATAAAATTCACATAATTTATTTTCTTCGGTCTGAAAATTAATTTAATTTTATACTCCAAAAATAAAATTAATCAGTTAATTTAATTTAATACCAAAATTAAATTAATTATTTTAAATAATAAAACTATTAATAATTTAAACCAATAAATTAATATTTCATTAATTTAATTTAATAATAAAATTGAATTAATTATCTAAATTAATTTATAGTTGAATTAAAATATTTTCGGGGTCCAAAATTCCCGTCTAGAACCATTGTGGGTTGGGTTGTACCCGTGCAGGGCCATTCCAGGAAAGGTAGAACTCACCCAAGGCCTTTGTAGGTCATCCAAACCTCATGCAGGGTGTATCTAGAGGGGGGAAGTTGCTGATGGTTGGCGTCCAATTGGAATGGAAAAAACGATCAGATGGAGGGCGACACTGAAAATGGGGTATGGTTTGATGGCTAGTCCTGATACCCTATGGGGATACAATAGTCCGAAAAGGTGGAAAAGGAGTTGGAGCAATGGAGCCCAGGGTAGCGTGAAAATATCACAGAACAGATGAGGAAGATGGAAAGCTGTGAGGAGGCCTTGCTCGGCTCAGAAAGCGGACGACACCAGTAGAGGGGTGGTTATTCCTTGGATGGAGGAACCTGCAGCAGCGAGTCCATGAGGTTGGCGGTCCGACGAGTAAGGACAGTGAGATGGGGGTTGCGTTAGGAGATCCATGTGGTTGGATGGTAGCGTCGGAACCAGGAGTTGATAGGATACAATCCAGTGGTGATCAGGGTATGACCTCAATAGATCAGTGACACAGGCTCGCTTGGGTGGCGTTGGGGGGAAATGCAAGGTGATGGTTTGGAATGGTATTGTCGGGCCGCACTGGTGCAGCCAAGGAAGATCTGTGAGGGAGATGTCGCTGGCTGGACAGTTCCAAGGAGGAGAAGGCTGCATGTTTGGGTGAGCCTAGGGAGGATGATAGAGAAGGGTAATGGTCTAGGGTGGGAGGAGATAGCCTGCGAAGATGGTTGGCTCGGGCTGAAGGAGGAGGGTAGCCACGAATGCTTCTATAGTAAGCATCCCCTCATTTTTTAATTAAATATTTCCATGCTTCTGTAGGAAGCCAACTCACCCCTTCCCCCAATAATTTTTTATAAATTCCTAAAATATTGGATTTTTGAAAAAGTGTTTTTTTGTTATGATCTTTGCTTCCATTGGAAGCAAAGGTAAAAAAGTATTTTGTTTTGTTTTTTTTTGTGCTCAAGATTCCAAGGGAAGAAACCCCTCATCCAGGGAAAATGATCCAGACGGCGTGGTACTGATCATCATATTCCGACTGGAAATTATCCAGAAATTATGTATTCTCTAGTACTCATCTCAAATTATAATATAAAATTATATATATAAATCTTTTCTTTAATTTTAAACCGCAACATCCACTTTTCGATCCATACCAAAAATCAGATAACCATAAATTAGTCATTTGGAATCATATCGACACATGGTTTGTACTGTGGGGACCAATTTAAATCTCTCTACTTAATTTAATACAATTTATTTTTTATTTGTCTTAGAAAATTCACATAATCCATGTGATACCAATTGAAGGTACCAGAGCACGCAACGAAAGCCAATGAGCTGGGAATTTTAAAATTCTCATCACTGGAGAAATTTAACTTCATCGTCTCCAATGATCCAAGCCCCAATATAGGTCCGAGGATCTCATGTGAATTTAATAAGCATAAAATAAATAAATAAACGTTACCTTTTTTGATTCGGTGCGTTTGAATGTAGCATGTCATCGATGATCATTTCTTGAAGGATCTGAAGTCGAACCCCTATATATCATCCACACACACTTTAATAAACTGAATGAATGCCGATCGTTGAATTTTTAGTGCTATCGTGGAGCTCCGATGATTCCTTCGACATCACAACAATCACCTCAACTCTATTCCTACGATCCATGAAAATGTCCTTAGATCGATTTGCTTGGACAATGCCTTTCTCTCTCAAGAATTCAGGAAGAGATAAAAGATCTCAATCTGTTGGAATGAGTTTCTTACCTTGCACACCAGAAATGTGCTCCTCATCTACATATACATTGGATATTCAAAATACACGATTATGGTTCCCGAACCCTATATATCTACCATCCACTAAATAAGTAATAAATAAATAATTATGAAAAGATAACCGTGTCATAAATATTATTTATATTTTATCACATATTTTTAATATATATTAAATATATTACATGATAAACCCAAGTCATTAACTCAACTCATAATTCCCACAAATATTAAATGAACCTTGAATATTAAAATAATATTCGTTCATATAATATTATTCCAAGTATTTACTTAAATACTTGTAAATATTTTTAATAAATAAATTCAACCAAATTATTATATACTCAAATAATAATGAATTTATTTATTTTTTGATGATCGAAAGAAGTTGGACAACTCTCTAACCCCATAGTGGGACCAACCATGTCCTATATACCTATTCAAAAGAATAAGGAAGAATCTCGAATGCGCTATTGTGTGTGAACCTCTAAGACCTTATATCAATAGAAATGAATAATATTCACAAACCAAGAGCATAATTTAGCAACCCATCATAACCCCTAAAGAGATAAGAAGTATTCATAGTGACAATAACGAACCTACGAGCACAATCTATATAATATAATATATTTGTAATATGATATCTCTTAAAGTAGGATGCACACTTGTGTCATCGTCATTTTCTTACTTTATTATTTGTTGATCTAACACGACATACTTACCTTCTATTACCATGGACATGGATTTAATGAAGGCACTACCATCCTAATCAACCAGGAAAGAGATATCACTTCCTCAACTTGAAAGTGAAAAGTTATATCTTGATCATTCAAGCAATTTCATGCCACCACTGATGTACCCAACACATACTACCTCTCCATGACTTTATTTTCATGGTTTTCACCATGCATCAAAGTACATGATCAAATGGGAAACATTGATAATGATCTCAAGTTGGGAGGCCAATACACATATCCATAGATAGGAACAACCAATGACACCTAAAACATGTGGTGTTCCTATTAGAGGGTTTGACCTCATGATATCACTATTATAGATCACTAAGTGTGAACTTCATGAGAAGAAGTCTCAATGATTATGAGCACCCAATACCTAATAGTTTGACATCAACTGTGTCTAGTCAGTATGATGTATTTATACTATATGAAATATATTTATATTAATGTCATAGTATCTCAAGGTTATCATTATAGCCTAGGATCTACTATAAACTTTTGATAAGACAATTAATCTATGAACATTACCACTTAAATAGTGGATGCAGAAATATCTACATTATAATGGTAAGTGTAAATTATGCATAAATCACTATACACATGGTATGATAATCAAACGTACTGATAAAGTTGGGTCTAGGGAACCCACTTTTAGAACAAAACCTGTACTTTATGATTGTTCACCCTTAATAGAGAGAGGTCCTTTCTTGTAAAGAAGATTAGTTTCTAGAATTATTTCTTTTTTTATGGATTCTATCATTCATTACCTTGATAACTGAGCATCCTATTATAGAATTATTATCAATACAAATTGGAAAATTACTTGATCTTATTTTTTCATCCATTACACCCGCAAGAATCAAAATATCATGTTACTGTATCTGTAATGATATTACCTTTTATTTTAATATTTTCTATATTAAAGTTATAATAATTCACTCAATTTTTTTATCACACTAATATTTCCTAGGTAAACCTTTTTAATTTGAATTTTCTAAAATTCTTGATATAAGAACTATCCATACTTATAGTGAAAGGTTTTTCCAATAAAATATTGTTCTCCCTAATTACTTTAAGGCTTGTAATAAATTCTCATCCATAGATATGATAATTCTTCTCTATACATTGAAACATCCACTCCAATATCTACTAATAAATTCATAGTGGTTCTTATATTTAAGATTCATATCCATGTTGAGTCTGATGCATCTATTTCTAAAATAAAATAATCTTCACTCTCATCATGATACTCTAACTCTTGGAGGTTCTTTGCTTTTTGGATTTAGGATTTTGATCACTTTAGAATCTTATTTTGTCCAATTCCAGGGTATCTTACCAGAAATATTCTTCTAGATTAGTGATGAAATATTTTCTAGATTATTTATGTATCATTTAGGATAACTCAATATGCTAAGAAACACATGTATCTGCTTATGATCTATAATATCATTGGGGAAAGTTTCTTGATTCTCTGAAATATATAGCTGAAGATTCTTACTAATTACCTAGATCTGCAATCCCAATAATTCTATCTTAAGCTGCATCCAAATGATCTTTTTTTTGAAAGTATCATCCATTATTTTCTAAATGCATCAGCTACTTTTTATAAGTGTTATATATGATCTTTTTCACTGTTACTAAATACTAGCACAATATCAATATAGAATTCCACAAACAATGATAATATACTGAATTACTTATTCATTATCCTCTAGAGTATTCTTAAGTAATTATTGAGTCTAAATGACATAACTAGCTATTCAAAAAACCCTACTGGTGCTGTAAAATCTTTCAATAATATTTCTTATTCTTTGATCTTAATCTTTCAACATCTTGACTTAAGATCAAACTTATAATATACCATTAAAATTTCATTCCTAATATTTATTCTTAAATAATCTTAATTAGGAAGATTGTATCCATCAACCTTTATGAAAATTTTGAGATTATGGTAATAAATAATCATTCTGGCCTTATCACATTGTTTCTTAGCATTGTTCATCACCATGAATTCCATACTCCTATGAGGAATTTCACTATGCTCGATTAATCCAAGATTTATTAATTTTGGAATTTATTTCTCAAAAATATTAATCACTACATCTAGATAGGAAATTCCCTTACTTTTGATGATTATAATAGGATCCTTAATGGTAATTTTAGCTTCTAACACTTCCTTCTATCATAATTTTATAGGGTTTTATGGCCAATTTTCTTATAATTAATCTCTTATCTTAGCTAATGAATGTTTTGGTTAGAATAAACATGAAGAAAAAATAAGGGGTGAATTATTTCCTTTTAAAAACACTTGTATAAATAAAAATTGACCCCCCTTTGTGATTTGTAAAGAGATGCAATTCTCTTTTCTTCAAGAAGATTAAGTGGTTGAATAATAAAGCACAAAAGAACTCATCAATTTTTATAGTGGTTTGAGGAATAAGGATCTTCTAGTCCAATCCACCAACACTCACTCCGTAAGATTGATGATTTTTAACTAAAAATGTACTTTTAGTGGGGACCTCTATAATTTATTGAATGAGGTTGACACCTTACAATAAGGATTTTACAGGGCCTTCTGGTTATTTTACAAGAAACCTTAGAAACACAGTTTAGTATGAGGAGTTGACACTCTGACATAAAATAGATGTTGATTATTGAATACATAATCAACTCACAGTTTCCACCACATTTGAAAAAAGAAGGAATATTCAGATGAATAAAATAACATTGTCTTAATATAGTCCTCCTGAAGAAACTCTGGGTTTCTTGTAGATAAAAATCAGAAACCACGAAAGTAACAAAAAAACTTCTTAGCACCAGGACAGATGCACATCCACAGAAGATAACATGTATGTATTCAAAGTGTAGTCCTGAGAAAGGGATTTTATGAACTATATAATATTATCATAAAGAAGGTACAATAGAATTAGAAATAGAAATAATCTCATAGAGTCTCAAAAAAATTATAAAAATATTCTGATTGTGGAAATTCAGAGAAATAAATAATTGTTTAGAAAATATTCAAATATTTGATCCACTATAATATTCACACTCTCTATCCCATCATCTCGAAGATAAAATAAATTGATAATAAATAAGGAATCCGATTTTATTATGGTCAATAAGATCTATAAATATTTCCAGATAAACTGTGATATTCAAAATGTAAAACATGTTTGAAATTTAAATTTAATCTCCCACTGAAAATCATAAATTCCCTTAGAAATAGGAACAGTTTAATCCACTCTCAAAGAGCCTTTTAAATGGTTCCCAAAAAAATTTAAAATATATATTTACTAATATCATATTGTTTTGTCAAAGAAACATTTATATTTTCCAAGATATAGGACAGTGACTAACCCAGGGGTCGATCACAAGGAGGCCGCGTGCTCATCTAAGTGGCTATTCTAAAATATTTTTGAATTTTTATTTATTTTTAAAGTGGTAAAAGAGAATAGGAAACAATTTTGATTAAGATGAAGTTAGATGAGAACAAAAAAACATAAATGGATAATAGAAGTAGAAATAAGAAGAAAAGAACGTTAGTGAGAATGAAAACCAGTTCTAGAATGATCTACCCTCTACTACATTTCACTGATCCAAATATTTAAATATAAAACACTCAACCTCACTCGTTGTGTGCTCGATGTCATGAAACGAACACCTCTCTCTAAAAGAAATAGTGTCCACTCACGCACATAGTGTCTTCCGTACATGAGTGCTCTTCTAATTGTAAAGAGAATTTCAAGTTCAAATCACTCATTGAGAGAATTTCTTCTATGAAAAAGTGATCAAGACAAGATCAAAAAATCACACAACCTCTCTTTATATTCTCTATCGATTTTACAAGATAAGAATAGGAAAAATAAAAGTGAAGAATAAATTATAAAATCATTCTTATGATTGAGTGTACAATCGCATCTCCTTAATTCACACTTACAAATTACCAATAGTGAAGAAGAAAGTGATGGTCAAAAAGATTTTAAATCTCTAGGTAGCAATGAGCCTCACCTCCTAGAACCATTGATCACGTTGTCGAGCGCGTCAAATTTGTTGTTTAATTTTGACTAGAATTTCTGCAGTATAGAAGAAACCCTAGGTCGTCTCTCGATGGAGCTTTAGATCATTAATTTAAAAAGAGGGTTTTGATTATGAAAGTATATGGTGAATGAGGTTTTTTAAAACATGGTTTTTTTATGATTAATAATGAAAATAGAAAATGAAAGCGATAAAACAAAGTAGAAATAAACAAGATTGATTAAACGTGATCAACCCGGGGAAGTCTCGTGATGCTCATCCTTCATCGCTTCAAGGGATGAGGTTATGATATTTTAATACCTGGTTTGTAACACATATTAAAATATTGTTACTGAGTTTATGCTAGGATACCTCCTATGGTTTAGTTTAAAACACACAATGTTTCACCGGACACCGCTGATGATTGAGTGATTTGTGTTCGGCATCATAACCGAAACTCACCAAGGAAACACACGATGAACTCGATGTGCTGTCCAGGTTTGTATGTTACTTCTTTTTGATACCATGAAATAAATTTTCATGATATTTATAGTTCTTATGTGAGTTTAATTGACCAATATGAACCACACAAACACCGCGATTGAATGAGGGAAGAAAAGGGGACGAACGGTGTGTGAAACATCACATGAAAGGGTACCCCCAAACATGATCATTTGAGTTGAGTATAACATACCAGTATATAACTCAATTAAATAAAAATATAGGATGAGGAAAAATAACATACAACCTGTAATTAAAAAGATCATTCAAAATAATACAACTTTGAAGCTCGGGATTACATCACATTCCTCCCCGGCTGATCACAAGGGGTTTAGAAACCCATGGGAGATGAAGAAGAAGAAGATGTTGAAGTAGCACTTCACATAGACTCCAGAACTAATAGTTATGTTGATAAGACTCATTGGGGACTCCAAAATGGCAGCACCTTGCCTCCTGGTCGAATTTGCAAATGGGGATCTCAAGGTGCCATTTTATAGGAAAATCGGAAGGTGGTTTTAGGCACACAGATTTCATCAATCCACTTATACCATGCGTTTTGGACTTCAGAAAGCCTTATCTCGCTTTGTAGAAAATAGAAAAGTTGTATTCCTACATCTTTAATGTCTCTACCGAAAGTTTGGCACCATTTGGACAACTATAGCTCAAGATATTGATAAAATACAGAACACCGCATTTGACTTGGTCCAAATTCGGTGGCTTGGACAGATCAGTTCGGATGGGCCCTATAAAAGCCGAATCAGGATTGGATTCCTTAATATGAAATGTATAATATTAAATTTTGGACATGACCACAAAATTTCATCCCATTTTTATGTAAGTATTTTGTGTACTATACAAAACAGTGTACAGATGTCCATGGATCCATGCAATTTTGGCCCATTTTTCTTCCACTTCATCAAGGGCCCTCCAAATCACCTCCACCTACATTGAAATAATAAAAACAAGTAACATTTACCATTATAATTTTGATTAAAATTAATTAAATGATTCAAACATAAAGTTTAATTTATTATTATATTTGAAATATTCATTACAAAACTAGTTTAAAATAGCGGTGTAAGGGTGGAATAAAACAGTGAATCGTGGTACGATCACACCCCCACACCTAAACATTTGCACTCCTGGGAAAAGTCACATATCCCAATAAAATATTGAATATATAAATATTTCCAACATCATGAAGATTTATCATTTGAGGAAATTTTAATTCACCAAATTAATGTGATTAATGCACGAACCACACCAAGGAGTTCTTCCCAGTGAAAATGGAAAAAGATGTCTCATAAATCATATCATAATAAAATTCAAAGAGATTTATGACACCAACATGAGCAAGGAATTAAAAACACAACCATTACACTAACTCTCCATGTGTGTGTGTGAAAGCCATTCCATGCTATTCTTTCCACTTTCTATCAAATAAATATAGGTTATTTTAACATTATTCAGCTTTAAATTATTTTTCACCGAACCTGTCCTACATCCTTTGCAATCATATTTCAAGACTCACTCATTTAAGCATTCCCAAAATTCAAACCATAAGCTCCCGACCTAGATATCCCCATATGTTGCACATTTCATCACTCCCCTCATTTATTATATTTTTTTGAAGTTGCATTTGGAACAAATATCACACTCATCTCTCAACCCTTGTTTGATCTCCTCACGACACTAATTTCAATAGTTATAACAAGATCAAAGGTTGAGGAGGAGTGGTTTTTGACCTTCCCAAGACACATTCATTTTTTTTTGTTTTTTTTGAGGGCGTACAACAGTCGGACATTAGGTACACACGCATAGGTCAATCTGGTACAGTAATGAAACAGATCAGATAAGGAATTAACGTATGGAAATATCATTTAAAGCTGAAAAATATTAACCCAACATATATTTACCTTATATTAATTAAGAAATATTCACACTTTGTGGTTTGGTGCAAAATTTTGTGGAGATATTAGTGACATAGTTTTCCCAAAAACTACTCACACAAGGAGCATCAATCATCTCAAAGGATTCACATAGATATGACCATTTATATCATTGACATAAAACCAATTCACTAAAAAAAATCACTCCTTGATGGTAAATTCATACAAAAATTCTTTTTATCCTTCGTTATGGTATTTTTACTTTCCCCCTTTATGGTCGCCAAATCATGGAACTCCGAAATTGTTGATGGGGAAAAATGAAAATACCATAAAGAAGGCCAAAAAGATAAAACAAAAGGAGAAAACAATTAAAATTACTAACTAACTTAGGAATGTATCCACCCCCCACACCTAGAATGTGCATTTTCCTCACTGAAATAATTGAGAATGTGAGAAGGATAAAACCTGGTGTGTTTTATTGGTATGATGCATCTAGAAGGTGGATTTCCTCCACCAGATTCTTTAAAAAATCCTCATAGAAGTGTTTAAGTCGCTGGCCATTGACGGTAAGACTTTGTCCACTCTGCTCATGAAAAACCTATATTTCACCAAAAGGGTAAACATTAGTAACAATATAAGGACTGAGCCATCGGGAACGAAGCTTACCTGGGTGGAGCTTAAGCCTGGAATTGTACATGAGGACCTTCTCACCAATATGAAACTTTCGCTGGTGAATCATGATATCATGAATAGCCTTTGTCTTCTCTTTATAGATCCAGGAGTTCTCATATGCATCACATTGAATTTCTTCCAACTCTTGAATCTGCAGCTTTCTTTGCTCACCTGTATCTAAAAGGTTCATATTACATTGTTTAATAGCCCAATATGCACGGTGTTCTACCTCCATTGAGAGGTGAAAAGACTTTCCAAACACAATTCTATATGGTGGCATTCCGATTGGGGTTTTAAAAGCAGTATGGTACGCCCAAAGTGCATCATCCAAGTGCAAACTTCAATCTTTCCTATTGGGTTGTACCGTTTTTTCCAAGATTCGTTTAACTTCCCGATTTGATATTTCTTCTTGCCCATTAGTTTGGGAGTGATATGCAGTGGAGACTTTATGATCAACCCCATACTTATGAATCAAATTTTTCATGTTGCGATTGAAAAAATGTGAACCCTGATCACTAATGATGAATCTTGGTAAACCAAACCTACTAAAAATTTGGGACCTCACAAAATCAACAACCACTCGATAGTCATCGGTCCTGGTGGCCTTTGCTTCCACCCATTTAGATACATAATCAACAGCCAATAAGATGTACACAAAGCCAAATGAATTTGGAAAAGGCCCCATGAAGTCAATGCCCCATGCATCGAAGATCTCACAAAATAACATGGGTTGTTGGGGCATTTCATTCCTCTTGGAGATATTCCCTGTGAATTGACAAAAAATACATGACTTGCAAAATCTATGGGAATCCCTATACAATGTTGGCCAATAAAGTCTTGAGTCAAGGACCTTTAGAGTTGTACGTTGAGAGCCAAAGTGGCCCCCACATGCCAAGGTGTGGCAGAAGGTCAAAACAGAGGTGAACTCATGGTCAGGGACACACCGACGAACTACTTGGTCACTACAAATTCTCCACAAGTATGGGTCATCCCAAATGTACCATCGAGAATCATGTTTAAGTCTCTAGGATTGTGCAATGCTGAAATCAGTGGGGACCCTAGATGTTGCTAGAAAATTTATAATGTCTTCATACTAGGGGGTAATGTCCACAACATCACAAAGGTTCTCATGAGGGAAGAATTCTCCAATGGGTAGGGGTGAGTCAACATGATGGTCCAATGGTGGGGAAATCCTACTAATGTGGTCAGCTACCACATTCTCCACCCATATCTTATCTCTAATCTCAAGGTCAAACTCTTGGAGGAGGAGCATCCATCAAATGAGGTGGGGTTTGGATTCAGGTTTCTTTAGGAGGAAATGAAGGGCAGCATGATCAAAGAAGACGATGATTTTTGACCCGAGAAGATATGAACGAAATTTTTCCAAGGAAAACACAATAGAAAGGAGTTCTTTTTCAGTGGTTGTGTAGTTTACCTGGGCAGGGTCAAGGGTACGCGAGGCATATGCAATGACATGAGGAGCCTTCTCAACCCTTTGTGATAAAACTGCCCCAACTGCAAAGCTAGAGGCATCACACATAAGCTCAAAGGGGAGATCCATGACCCAAGAAAGATTGCACCTCAAGAACACATTTTTGGATATGGAAGGGTTGAAGTTAATTCAATTTTAGATTTATCAACTTGAATTCCCTTATTTGAAATGACATGCCCAAGAACTATCCCCCACTCAACCATAAAATGACATTTCTCATAATTTAAAACAATATCTTTTTCAATGTAGCGGCGGAGGACAGAACCTAGGTTTTCCAAAAAATCATCAAAATAAGAACCATAAATCGTGAAATCATCCATAAATACTTCCATAAAACTCTCAAGGTACTCAGAAAAAAATACTCAACATACATTGCTGAAAAGTACCAGGAGCATTACATAGGCCAAAAGGCATTCTTCTGTATGAAAATGTGCCGAATGGATAGGTAAATGTGGTATTTTCTTGATCCTCAGGGGATATATGGATTTGGAAATAACCCGAATAGCCATCAAGGAAACAATAATGGGACTTACCAGTCAGTCGTTCTAACATTTGGTCAATGAAAGGTAATTGAAAGTGGTCCTTCTGCGTGGCTTGATTCAGTCGACGGTAGTCAATACAGACTCGCCAACTGTTTTGCACACGTGTTGGAACCAATTCATTCCTTTCATTTGACACAACTGTTATTCCTATTTTTTTAGGCACAATTTGCACTAGGCTAACCCATTTACTATCAGATATAGGATAAATGATCCCTGCAGTAAGTAATTTATTAACTTCCAATTTTACCACTTCAAGGAGAGTGGGATTCAACCGGTGTTGAGATTGTCTTACGGGTTTAGCCTCATCATCCAAAAGTATATGGTGCATACAAATAGATGGGATAATCCCGGTAATATCAGACAATGTCCATCCTATTGCCTTTTTACACTCTCTCAAAAGTTTGAGTAGTTTCGATTCCTGTTGTGGAGAGAGGTTATTGGCAATAATGATGGGAAATTGGTCAATACCCTCAAGATATGCATATTTTAAATTCGAAGGAAGTTGTTTAAGTTCCAACACCGGTTGTTTTTGGATTGAGTGAGTGGATTTAGAGGGATTAAGGTCCATGAAACTATCTATTTGCTCATGTTTATTCTCAAAGGAAAGAGAGTCTATTGAAATGAGATTTGCAGAATCATCTATAGTCATGGGTACCTCAGAAAAAACACATTCATCAATTAAAGCACAAAATTTACATTTTTCTGAACCCACACAACATTCAAAAGAACCAAAACTCAAATCATCCATGGGTGAATAAGAGGAAAATAAATCAGAGGATGGGTCGAGGATAGAATTTTGTGTGTGTTTGTCGTTAGAGAGCACTTCCATCGAATAAATAGGAAGAGTGGAGTGCTCTTAAACGGGGTTTTTTATAGCCTCAAGGATGTTAAAACTTACATTTTCTCCACCAAACTCCATGGACAACGTACCATTTTGAATGTTGATGATCGTCTTTGATGTTTTGAGGAATGGCCTCCCAAGTATGAGAGGGGCATGTCCTTGGGTTCGGGTATCTTCCATCTCAAGAATGTAAAAGTCTGCAGGGAAGATGAGATTCTTCACTCATACAAGGACATCCTCAATCACTTCTTTTGGATGCGTTGTACTCTGGTTGACAAGTTGCATGACAATTCCTGTTGGTTGAAGCTCTCCAACCTATAGAGAAGTATACACAAAGTGAGGCATTACATTAATGGAAGCTCCTAAATATAGCATAGCATTAGAAAATAAGGTCTCCCCTATGTTACACGGTATCGTGAATATGCCCGGATCCTTGCATTTGGTTGGCATTGCTGGTTTAATCAAGGCCTAGACATTCCTACCCAAGTTGACTCTCTCATTCCCCTTCAGCCTTCGTCTATGGGTGCAAAGCTCTTTAAGAAATTTGGCATAACAGGGAATTTTCTTGACTGCATCCAACAATGGAATATTAACTTGAACTTTTTTAAATGTATCCATTATTTCATTGTAAATATCATTATCAAAGTTTTTCTTAGATTTAGAGAGTCTTTGAGGGAAAGGAAGAGGAATTGATTATTCATTTAAATCATCAACGATAATTTGATTGCCCTTTTTATTTTGTTTTTTATTACATGAAATTTTTGAGGGTTGGGAATGAGTGTTTTCAAGAGGGGGACATACCTGTTTCATCGAATCAGTAGAAGGAGAAGCCTCTTTACCACTACGAAGTGTAATTGCACATACATTACCTTTGTCCTTCGGATTGGAAATGGGTTGGGATGGTAGTTGTCCAGACCCTTTCATCTTAAGCTCACCGATGGTGTTCGCCAATTGTCCCACTTGAGTTCGTAGGTCTTGAATTGCCGATTGTGTGGTCTATTGGAACTGAAGGTTCTCGGTTGCCATTTGCTTCACCATATCCTCGAGGCTTGGTTTAGATTTGGGAGGAGGAGGATGATTGTTTTGAGAAGTTGAAGGATAAGAAGGTTTCATACCTTGGCCTTGTTGATACCAATTCTGCTTTGGGTAGCTTGAGTTTCCTCCTTGTAGGTACTGGGGTTGTTTTTGCCACCTTGGATTTGGATTTGGCCTGAATTGTTCTTGCTTGAAGGGAGGTGCTTGTTGGAATGGATGCCCTGGGAACACAGCTGCACAAGACTCAGATGAATCTTGAAGTTGTGAGCACTAGTCAGAAAAATGAGTGTTATCAAAACAAATACAACAATGAAATGGAATAGAAATAGAGTGGCAGAAGGAGTTTTGTCAAATAGGGCACCACCAGCTGCAGCATCAATCATTCCACGATCCATAGGGATAAGTCCCTAATAGAAGTATTAGATTAGTAGTTTTTCACTAATCTGGTGGTGGGGGAAGCTTGAGAAAAGTATTTTGAATCTCTCCCAGTATTCATGAAGGGTCTCTCCTTGTGATTGCCTAATTCCACAGATTTCTTTTCTAATTGATACAGTTCGGGAGGCAGGGAAGAAATTCTCTAGAAAAAGTCTTTTTAGGTCATTACAGCCCCCAATTGTGGTAGGAAAATAGTATATCCAATCTTTGTCAACACCATCAAGGGAGAAAGGGAAGGCCCTAAACTTAATGAGGTCCTCAGACACATTTTGGGGTTTCATAGTGGAGCACACTATGTAAAACTCATTTAGATGTTTGTGAGGGTCCTCACCGGGAAGACCATAGAATTTTGGAAGGAGGTGGATGAGGCCTGATCTTAGCTCAAAAATTGGCCACTTCCTCAGGATATTGGATGTACGCAGGTTGGTACTCCACATCCGTGGTGGTCAGTTCTTTTAATGTTCTGTTATTTGCAGCCATGATCTCTGGGGTTTGATTTGGTTCAATTTTTGATTGGTTTTGGAACACTTGAGGTTTCATAAGGGGTTCCTCAATGTTACTTTATTGACCTTCTCTAGATGCCTTGATTTTTGTGTGAAGTGAATTTTCAATTTTAGGATCAAATTCAAGTAGTGTTTCTTTACCAGATCTTGTCATGCAACAATGATTTCCAGTTTGATTGATTGATTTTTTTGTTGTGTTTTTTTAGATTTGAGATGAATAAAAAAAAGAAAAAGAAAAAAATTAAGAAGGGTGAATGAAGAATAGAATGTTATACTATAGAATTATATAGGGAGATGGAGAAGAAGATAGAGAGAGAGAGAGATAAAGAACACACCAAAAACAACCAAAAATAAAGACAAAACCCAAAACAAAAACAATCAAATGGGGGTGGGGTATTTAAAGGAGTATTAATTGAGAAGTAAAATAACTAAATAAAAGGAAATAAAGAAAAAAAATGATCTTGTATCCCCGAAAACGGCGCCAAAATTTGATCGCGTTGTCGAGTGCATCAAATTAGTTGTTTAATTTTGACTAGAATTTCTGCAGTATAGCAGCAACCCTAGGTCGTCTCTCGATGGAGATTTAGATCATTAATTTAAAAAGAGGTTTTTGATTATGAAAGTATATGGTGAATGAGGTTTTTTAAAACATGGGGGTTTTATGATTAATGATGAAAATAGAAAATGAAAGCGATAAAATAAAGTAGAAATGAACAAGATTGATTAAACGTGATCAACCCGGAGAAGTCTCGTGATGCTCATCCTTCATCGCTTCAAGGGATGAGGTTATGATCTTTTAATACCTGGTTTGTAACACATATTAACATATTGTTACTGAGTTTATGCTAGGATACCTCCTAGGGTTCAGTCAAAAACACACAATGTTTCACTGGACACCATCGATGATTGAGTGATTTGTGTTCGACATCATAACCAAAAATCACCAAGGAAACACACGATGAACTCGATGTGTTGTCCAGGTTTGTATGTTAATTCTTTGTGATACCATGACATAAATGTGCATGATCTTGACAGTGCTTATGTGAGTTCAATTGACCAATATGAACCATACAAACACCGCAATTGAATGAGGGAAGAAAAGGGGATGAACGGTGTGTGAAACATCACATGAAAGGGTACCCCCAAATATGATCATTTGAGTTGAGTATAACATACTAGTATATAACTCAATTAAATAAAAATATAGGATGAGGAAAAATAAAATACAACCTGGAATTAAAAAGATCATTCAAAATAATACAACTTTGAAGCTCGGGATTACATCACATTCCTCCCCGGGCGATCACAAGGGGTTTAGAAACCCATGAGAGAGGAAGAAGAAGAAGATGTTGAAGTAGCACTTTGCATAGCCTGCAGAACTACTAGGGATTTTGAGAATAATCCTTGGGGATTCCAAAATGGCAGCACATTGCCTCCTGGCCGAACTTGCAAATGGGGAGCCCAATGTACCATTCTATAGGAAAATCGGAAGGTGGTTTTAGACACATAGATTTCATCAATCCACTTTTACCATGCGTTTCAGCCTTCATAAAGCCTTATCTAGATTTGGAAAAAATAGAAAAGTTGTATCTCTGACTCTTTAATGTCTCCACCGAAAGTTTGGAACCATTTGGACAACTACAACTCAAGATATTGATAAAATACATAACACTGCATTTGACTTGGTCCAAATTCGGTGGCTTGGACAGATCAGTTCGGATGGGACCCATAGAATCCGAATCAGGATTGGGTTCATTAATATAAAATGTATCCTATTAAATTTTGGACAGGACCACAAAATTTCAGCCCATTTGGATGCACGGATTTCGTGTACTATGCAAAATAGTGGACAGATGTCCATGGATCCATGCAATTTTGGCCCATTTTTCTTCCACTTCATCAAGGGCCCTCCAAATCACCTCCACCTACATTGAAATAATAAAAACAAGTAACATTTAACATTATAATGTTTATTAAAATTAATTAAATGATTCAAACATAAAGTGCAATTTATTATTATATTTGGAATATTCATTACAAAACTAGTTTAAAACAGCGGTGTAAGGGTGGAATAAAACAGTGAATCGTGGTATGATCAACCATCCACATGATTTATTCCTTCATTTTTTTTGGTTAGTGATCACTATAGGGGTAAAAAACATAAAAACAATTTTTTATTTACAAATCAAGAATTACATAAGATAGAAGGATAAGAATAAGAGTGAGAAACTAGTCAGGGAAAGAAAATATAGAATGAGGCACCCACCATATAGAAGCTTCCCGAACTATTTATGGAAAAGTAAAGAAGAAAATATTTTCAAAACCAACAAACAATCAGGTGAATCCAAGTGGTACACTCCAAAGTTGGTCTTCAGATTAGCCCGGTGAAACTCCAATGATTTTAGCCTTGCTTCTCTAACTGAATGGTGATAGCCCCAAATGCACAGGATTTATCCCAATATTAATATTTCAGGCTACTTTCTAGATTCCCTCAATTTATTACACAACAACAATGATTTTTTAATCATTTAATTTCCATAATTTTAAATTTGCACGTGATAATGCTAGTTGTGATCACTTTGCTTATATACTGCAATAACGACTTCCTACGACTCCCATGCACCATATCTAATTAGTTTGAGATCCTTGAAACAAATGATCAACTTTAAACCCCTTCATTTAGATTTATAAAATCATATTGACATTGACATTATTCTATTGATCCCAAATCATAAACACTCAATGTATTCAGAAATTTTAGTCACCATAAAGCTTTTCTCATTGCCCTTACAAGTTTTTTAAGTACCCACTTAGCCTTCATCCCAATTTGATCACCAAACATAATTCATGAACCTCTTCTACTACAAAAAAAATCTCATTGGGACATTTATTCAATAAGGTTTCAGGAATTGGCATCCAACTTCACAACCGCAATAAGGGAGAAGACTAAGACCCCTTCAATATCTCCAGAACAAACCTACAAACAGAAATTAGATAGAAATAATCTTTATGATTCAACCTAGGCCATATTCATTATTAGACTAAGTTGACCTTTGTCCTATCTTTGGTGTTGAGTCAAATTCCGGTCATCATTCTACAAAATTGGTCGACTCCCATCTTCAACACCAATCCTACTTCAGTTGAACTTCACAACAAGATCATAATAGAAAATTTAAAACATTAACTGCTTCAACATCCCAGGATTTGGCTTTAAAAATATCAAGGATTGTCTTAACCAATTTTGGATAACTCCACCGTCTCTCATCTAATTCCAATTTCCTCTTCAAAGATCAAATTTAGTTAGCTTTGAGTGTTCTTCCTCAGTTCCAAATCTAAATAATCGGATCATCTTCAATAGTGAAGGAGATTCAGAAAAAGATTCATAACTTTCATGCCAGCCTTCATTCGGTGGAAATGACTCAGGTATCTTTAACGATATCAAAGGTTAGCTTTGGAGGGGTTCGGGCTTCACAGACTACACCGAATCTTCAATGACATGCATCGGGATACTTTTACGGCGACCTTCATCTTCTTTGAACCCACCCAGTCTTAGTTTCGATCGATCCCCTAGATTCACCTAAAACCTCCCTCCATATATTGGTTTCAGATTCATCAATGGCCTTAAAACATCTTCAAGCAGTCTCATATACTTTGGTTTACTTCCTCTTTAGATTTGGGTCCGACTAGTTCGGTGGCCAAATCCTATATGTGGAAATTTGGATATGTGGGTCTTCTATAATTGGATACATGAAATTTAAAATTTTGGGTATGTAAGTGCTAGAAGTGAATCCCAGTATATCATTGCTCCTGAGAATTCAAAATACATAGACCCATTCTGCGATTTATGTATGTGATTCTACTGCTAGAAAATTTGGCTACATAACCTAAATTGGCTACGTGATTACTCCTATAGACAAAGTACATCATAAATGAAGATTAAACCATTGAAAACTGTAAATTGAAATTTAATTAATTAATTAATTAATTCAATAGATAAATAATAAATAATAATAAAATATTAAATTAGTGTTACAAATTATTAAATTATTAAGTCATTAGATTAAAAATTAAATTAAAATTTTAATAAAAATTATTTAATTAAAAAAACAATGAAATGAAAAATTAAATTAATATAAGACAAAATTAAACAATGACATTTAAAATTAACATGCTAAAAGAAACATTAATATTAAATAATAATCCAAAAAATTGTCACAAATTATGATTTGAACATAAAAAACATAAATAAAAAATAAAATCCACTAATTTAACAACTTAAAAATTAATCACAACACAATAATTAACTAATTTAAGGCATAATTCAACATTTAACTGAAAAAAGTGATGTGGTGAAATGAATGAATTAGAGGACACATCGAATTTCCACACACTAAGCACATCGCTTCTCCTCACAGAATCCTTTAGTTAAACTTAGTAGTAGAAAATAAATCTAAAAAATGGAACAATTGAAATGCCATAAAGAATTGATTTCCAAAATGATTTCCCCATGGATTCTCTAAAATAAATAAAAAATTAATTCCCTCTCTTTTTAAATTTATTCACTGTAAAATTGCTTACTGTTTTACAAAAAACAATTTAAATTGAAAATTTTATAGAGAATTTAATAAACATCAATTTGCATCCAAATTAAAGTCCAAACATCTCTTTACATCCAGGAGAAAGACTCACATAAATTAAGAAACCATAATAAATAGGCACACTATTAGATGAGGTTGCGTGAAATTTTATTGGTGGAATAAATAACTCATCCAACAATCGATGAATAAAGAATAAATTAATAAAATAATAAGGAATTCAACTAGGATTATGTTTTTTATTTCACAATCCCTTTGAATTCATATCTTATGAGTTAAATTCAAATTAAAAATTCAAAGTCAATGATTATTATAGAATATTCATCCAAAATTTTATTGAGAACCATTTTAAAGAGGGAATGAAAAATGAATTACTCAATTAAATCCATAAAGTAATAGAGATTAATCTCCTCAAAGTGACATCATAGCCTTCAACTCTAAGAAAAATTTTCACCCACTAAAAAATTCTTAAGTGATGATTTAAAGCTTAAAATTTCAAAACAAATTAGGGGGGTTTATGGGTTCATAATTAATTGCAGTTAAGAAAATTTTAAGACCCCTTCCCCACACTTAAAACCCAAACCTCAAGGAAAAGAAACATTTAAGAAAAATACAAATTCAAAAATATTTTTAATTAAGAAGTAAAATATTCATGTGTAGGGTCATAATAAGGTTCAAAAATTATTTTTCCACATAGAAAAACAAGAAAATAATGCACAAGAGATACCCACGAGTTACTACATAAACAAATCAACAAATATTCAATGTTTTCAAAGTATATGAATGTTAACATTTTAAGTACAACAAGTTTGTTTATAAAAACATTAAAATATGTAAGCATACTAAAATTTCAGAAAAAATGTATTAAAAAAAGTTAATCATAACCAGAATATTAAAAAAAGGATTTCTGTATGCAAAAACACTTAAATATATACTTTTCCATAATTTATTACACCCCAAACAACAAGCAGAAGATTTTAATTCAACATGAAAGTGAGAAGAATCAAAATGTAGAATTTAGACTATTATTGCCCCAGTTAGGAGCTTTAACAATTGAATTTCAACACAAGACACCTTTTTTTTCCTTAAAAGTCCCTTTGATTTTTCATTAAATTTCTAGCTTCTAAAAGATGAAAAAAGTCATTAAATTTAAGAATTTAAAGCAAAAAACATGATTAAAACAGAGTGAAGGATAAGGTATACTAGTTCAAATATTTCTCTAGAATGTAGTTTCTATTAATCTTTGAAAATCATGTAATTTATTATTTAAAAGGATGGAAGATTCTTCTCACTAAAACACTGCTAACGAGACATTAATATGTGCATGAATAAATTCTTTATGTACAACATAAAATATTTTTATAAAATTCATTACTCTAGCATTTTTGACATTTAATTAGAATTATAAATTTAGGAGCTGCATCAAAATTATATACCCTTCCCCCACACTTACTTTGCATCATATAGTAGGAATTTAAACTCTTAAAAAGTTAAGGGTGGAAGGACACAATCAGGGAGTGACTAGCTGGAAAAGAAATTACCCAATATGGATTGTTGTACAGAGTGTTTTGCCATATTATTTTACTATAATAGAAACAAAAAAATTATTGAATAGATTCAAATCAACTCAAAAAATAAAAATAGAAAGAAAACAAAGAAATATTGGGTCAAAACCCTCAAGGGGTGTGGTATTTAGACTATCCACAGCCAGATAGTCCTTGATTCAACCCCAATCAGATGGTGGATGTGGCTTCTTGCTCAAGAACCACCATATTCTCTTCTTTCTAGTTTTAGTGCACAAATGATACCACTTATGAGATACCCCATTTTCATCTTCTTAGGATCCCCGTATTTTTCATTATAAATTCTGAGGAGTATTAGAAAGGAGGAAAGATATATGGGTACATACCCTCTTTTTTGAATTGAGGAGTGATGTGCAAAGATTATAAAAAAATCAATCCCTAAATGTGATTTTTCTTATAATTCAATCTCCTCTAAAAATTCTTTATTAAAAACTGCATATGTATCTATACCCACTTTTTCTCTAGTGCATAACTCAAAAACCTCCTCTCGCTCTTCATCCACTCCCACGTTTAAATTTATAATAAACATCGGGAGCCCTAAAAGTGCCTCTACAGGTTTAATATAAAATTTCTATTTACTCTTCAGGAATTCACATATATGATATGCCTCTTTAATATCTACATGGGGAGAATCATAATTAATATCAGTCTAAAAAATGGCAATATTAATAAAAAACTCAGCTTCTTCCATAAAATTTTCAACTCCCTAAATTCATGCAGTTTGTTCTTTCATGTGTCAAAAAAGTACTATTGGGAGCATGTTTGGGGAAGGAGTGAGGTATTCAGCCTCACTTCAAAATATACAAATTTTGGTGCGGTGATTTCCAAGACAAGGTATAGGATGTCTTGTGTTAGTGGAATTTTTTCAAACATTGAAAAATCATTAGACAAGTCAGTGCAGTAAAAATCATTAAAATGAATATTATAAATTAAATGATTATCACAGAGTAATCTAGCTTCCATAGTTTATGTATCTCCTATCTCCATCTATCCCTTGAAAAATTCCTTGGTATGTGGATCTTGGAATTCCATAGGTGGGTTAATGGGCATTTCAGACTCAAATAATGACATCATCAACTTTTTTCTCGTTTTCTACTTATTTTCTCTCTTCTCCTTAGTTTCTTCCTAGGAAGTTTTTCAGAAGGTTGCTGGAGTGTTTCCTTGCTCTTATGGTCCTATTGAGTTGAATTGGTAGATTAAAATAAATGCATTAACTTCTCAATAGCTGCAATATCCCGCACATAAGGTTCCTTTATAATCCTTCTTTGTGTCTGATTCTAGAATCCTTTCAGCACTTGTGTAATCTCTTGCACCTGACATGATTATAATAGTGACAATGTTTGAAGAATTTGTGATTCCATCATTGTTAACAGAAATAATTAAAATAAAAGTGAAAAATCACTAAGACGAACGTGCCTCCTCGGCAATGGTGCCAATTTTTGATAGCTTTTCATTTGAACTATCAAAGATACATTTATATTTCTCCGTATATAGACAAAATGACTAACCTAGGAGTCGGTCTCAAGGAGGTAATATGTTTGTATAAGTGACTCAACTAAAATATTTTTGTATTTTTGCTTATTTTTAAAGAAGTAAAGAGAACAAGAAAAAATGTTGATGAAGATGAAGTGAGATGAGAACAATTGAAACAGAAAAGGAGAAGTGAATCAGAAACATGAAAAATAAAAGAATGTTATCAAGAATGGAAACCAATTCTAGAATAATCCACTCTCTACTTCCTTTCAATGATCTAAAGATTTAGATAGAAATCACTCAACCTCACTTAGTGTGTGCTCAATGTCTTGAAACAAACACCACTCTCCCAAAAAATAGTGAACAATCATGCATGAAATGCCTTCCATGCATGAGCGCTCTCCTAATCGAGAAAAGAAAATAAAGTTCAAATCACTTACTCACAAAATGTCTTCCATGAAAAAGTGGCCATAAAAAGATAAAAAAATCACACAACCTCTTATTAGATTCTCTTTTGATTATATAGAATAAGAAGAGTAAAAAGAAAATAGAATTTGAAACTAGAAAACCATTCTTATGATTGAGCGTGTGGTCGTATCTTCTCAATTCAAGCTCACAATTTACCAAGAGTGAAGAAGAAAGTGATGGCTGAAAAGATATTAGATCTCTAGGAAACAAAGAGACTCACATCCTGGAACTCGCCATATGAGTTAGTCCTCTATTTATGGAGGTTGAAGATCACCGCATTGGGAGAAAATGTAATAATTTATTTTTATTTACAAACTAGAAATTACAGAAGAGAGAATGAGAAGAAGAGAAGATAGAATCTAGCCAGGGAAAGAAAATACAGAATGAGGCACCCACACTATAAATTCCATAACCTATTTAAAGAAAATTAAAGAATAAAATATTTTTAAAACTAACAAACAATCAGGACACACCACGTGGCACACTCCAAAGTTGATCTTCAACTTACCCTGGTGAAACTTTTGCTATTTCAGCCTTGCTGCTCTAACTGAATGGTGACAACCCCAAATGCACAGGTTTTAGCTCAATACAAAGTTTTCTAGCTACTTTCCATCCACCCTCAATTTATTACACAACAACTCCCATCCACAAAAAAACAAACCAGCATCTCTAACTAGTTCGAGCTTTTAAAAGAATATGCTCGACTTCAAACCCATTCATTTGGATTCACAAAATCACATCAGCATCAAAATTATTCTGTCGAGCTTGAATCATAAACACAAGATGTCTTAAGAAATTTTAGTCACCAACAAGCTTTTCTCACTACCCTTACGAATTTTTTGAGTACCCATTCAGCCTCCTCCATCCCAATCCAACTGCCAAACCCAATTCACAAACTTCATCTTCTCTAAAAATAGCTCACTGATATATTTCTTCGAGCAATTTTCAGGCGTTGGCATCCAAATTCATAGCCGTAATAAGGGAGAAGAAAGTCCCCTTAAATCTTACCAGATCAAACCCAAAAATAGAAATCAAACAGCAATAATATTCACGATTCAACCTAGTCCATCTTCATTGTTGGACTCGGTCGGCCTTTGTTCCATCCTCAGTGATGAGTCGAAGTCTGGTTGACATTCTCCAGAATCGATCGACTCCCATATTCAACATGAAACTCGCTTTGGTTGAATTTCATGCCAAGATAATAATCGAAATTTGAAAACTTCAACAGCCTTGACATCATAGGATTTGGCTTCAGGAATATCGAGGTTCATCTTCAACACTTTGGGACAACTTCACTTTGTTGCATCTGATTCTGATTTCCTCTTCAAAGCTCAGATTCGGTTGGCTTCGGGTGTTCTTCCTTTGTGTCAGATCTCAAAATTTCAGATCTCCATCAACAGTAAAGGATCTTCAGCAAATGATTCATCATTTTCGTGTCGGCCTTCGTTTGGAAGCAATACTCAGACAGCTTCAATGACATCAGAGGTGAGCTTTGACAGGGTTCAGGGTTCACAAACTACATCGAATCTTCGACATCACGCATTGGGAGATTTCGACGGTGGCCCTCATCTTCTTCAAACCCAGTCGGCATTGATTTTTCTTGATCCCCCAGATTAATCCTCAAGATTTCTTCCAGATCTCGGTTTTAGATTCTTCAATGGCCTTAAAAGATAGGGGGAATGAGGACCAAAACAGACCTGTAATTCCGATTAATGTAAAATCGCATTACAATTAAAAAAACATAATAATTTTGATCCTTAAATGGCATTTCTCATGTTTTTGGTCCTAAACTATAATTGACGGTTGGTTTTGGATATGTGGATCTTCTTCAATTTAATACATGAAATTTTACATTTTGGGTACATGAGTACTGATTGTGAATTCCGCTACATCACTGGTCTAGAGAAATTGGCTACGCAACCTAAATTTTCTGCGTGATTACTCATATAGACAAAATCCAACATAAATGAAGATTAAATCATTGAAAACTGTAAATTGAAATTTCAATAATTAATTAATTAATAGAATAGTGAAATAATGAAAACTATAAAATAATAAAATACTAAATTAATGTTACAAAATTATTAAATTATTTAGGTCATTGGATTAAAAAATAAATTAAGCTTTTAATAACTAATTAAATAATTAAAGAATCAAAAACAATGAAATGAAACATTAAATTAACAGAACAAAAAAATAAACAATGAAATTTAAAATTAATATTAAAAAAACTTCAATATTAAATAATAATAACAAAACTCAACACAAATTATAATTTTAACATAAAAAACAAAAATTAGACATAAAATTCATTAATCTAACAATTTACTTAAAAATTAACCACAACACAAAAATTAACTAATTTAAGGAATATTTTAACATTTAAAACACAATCTTTAACTAAAGTGATGTGGAGAAATGAAATAATTAATGGCCACATAATTTACTCTGATGAAAACATTGCCAAAATCTCAGAAAATATATAAAATTAAAATTACACAAATGACCGTTTCAATGTTGGATTCCACTATGTATGGATAACTCTAAAAGTACGGTACACAACATACTGTTGATTCTAAACATTGGGATAACAAACCATACGTTAGATACTCAAACAAAGGGTTCTTTACAAAAGTTTGGTTCTTAATCCTAACATTTACTTTAAATTCAAGGTTTTAAAAGTAGCATTCCTTATCAAAAGTTATGTTCCCAAAACTATCATTCACCTTAAACATAGGGTTCCGAATAGTGATTTTATACTTCTTCAAAACTTCTATCAAAACAGTCAACCATGGATTGGACATCCGTGGATCAGAAATTTATTAAATAAAAATAACAGTACACAAGGCAAGGAGGAAATGTTCATAGTGTGCTAACACCACATCAGAGAAAAATGATAAGAAATTCAACAAAAATAGAAGATATCATCAATTTTTATACCAGCCTTGACCTCTAGATTCTCTCGAGAAGATGGGTGATGCCCTCTTATCCATTGCATTGGTTGCAGATATGGTGCCTCATCTGTCGTCTCATCCATTTGCAAGACAACATCCTATTAAAGGACCTCGGAACACCCTGAGAGGGGAGGAGTGAATCAGGGTGTCAACTTTTTCATCTTAAGTGACACATATTGTTCTTTTGTTAGTAGGAACTTGTTAAACCTTTCTGATTAAAACATGCAGTAAACAAACAATCACATGCAAAGAGAAGACACAACAATTTTACTTAGTTCACTACTAAGGTCTAGTCTAAGGAACACACACCGACAATGTGTCTGTTGTACCAAAGTCCACTAATCTTCACTAGTTGTAGAATACATAAATTTTGGCACAATCTATAAGGCCCCGACCTTAAACATTACTTAATATTGAATTAAATAAATAATTCACATTGATGATCTTTTCAGGTTTATCGTTTTAGAGAACTAGATCATAACTGTTACATCTCAAAAGATTACACAGTAGACACTTCTACAAAGTTTTTTTTTTACAAAACATGAACTCTTAAAAAAAAGAGTCATGTCTACTTCCATGTTTAAGACAACATGACTTTTCCTTGATCCCATCCTTGACCCTATTCCACATTATGTCTTGTGAAAAACATTTCAAAAAAAAGTTGGGGTGAACATAAAAAGCTTAGTAAGAGATACAAAAAGAAGGAAAACTGTTAGTTTTTCAAAACAATAAGTAAACCATGAATACTTTATCAAAGTAATACTTTTCACCTTTATGAAGTAGTAAATACTCTTCACTGAATAAAAGATCATTACTTACCCTTTTGTAACCAAAAGATTACCATAAAACCCATATAAAGAACACATAACATATAAAAGTAACTTGGGACATAAATATAGTTAAATGGAATAACCATACGGTCGACTTCCACACATATCACTAAATGGAATAACCATACGACCGACTTCCATACATATTACTAAATGGAATAGCCATACGGCCGACTTTCATACCCAATGCATTGGAGGTTATAACGTAACCACCCGTCCTGTTATTCACGGCACCACCTGTCATATGGTTTATCACGTAACCACCCGTCAAATGTCCAAGTACCATTATAAAATCATAACACATAAAAAAATTATAAAGGAAAGAAAAAATTTCCACATTTCAATCACAATATATCACTTAAATATATTGACATAACAAATCCATTATCAAAACCATTTTCAATACCAAAATACATAAAAGAGTATATGGTATTTATTTACTTTTAAAAACATTACGGCTTGTTGAGGAAGCCAAAGATCAAATAATACTCGCGGTGGCGGAAAGGTCGTTGTCACCGCGTACGTTAAAAAGAAACATAATTTTTGTCATTTAGTAAAACACTTCGTATAGAAAAGATTCATTTTGAATAAAAGTAGAAGTCAAAGGGGTTTATACAGCGTATAAAAGAAAGTCTTGTATTAGAACAAAATATGCCTCAATGAAAGGAGTTCGAGACGAAGTCCCATACCTCGTGTCCGACTTGACTCGATCGCTCTTTAATCTCCTGAATAATAAACTAGTGTTAATTTATACTTGCTTAAGAACCTTTTTCAATCTTATTATTCCTTTTATATCACTTATTACCATGTTATAAACATTATGTAATCATTTAAGTTAATAAAGTTCGTTTTGTCGATATTTGGTACTTAAGTCAAAAATGGACTTCTTACAATTACATGTTGTTCATGTGGTCAAAGGTTCATTATATACAGAATGATATTCATGATTTGGATATCATATATATCATATACATCCAGCATATACATATATTTATAATAGTATATAACATTTAGATGTAAGAAATGAAATGCACCGTTCATGGAGACGGTAAGCCGTACGTACGCATGAACGCTACTTTCATTTCTATTTTGTATTTAATGGAGTGAAATCATAATGATATAAAGGTATATTATAATTCCAGTATAATATCATATATAATATCATTAACTCCATCCTTTATACATCTCATATATGACATTAACGAATCAAATCACTTTGAGGGGGCGGTAGTCCGCACTTCCTAAAATGAAATTATCGCGTTTACCTATAATGGAAACCATAAAGGTATGCCATAAATGAAAAATACAGAATCATAAGGAAAACATAAACATAATATATATAATATATAAATAGAGTGACATCTTAATGGCCACCATGAAATGTGTTAAAAGAAGATTGAACAATCATCGTTTCGTGAGGCAGAAATTCGCCAACCACAGAAACAGTATGTTCTTTAACCATTAGACGGAGGTGTGTGTAAGTGTAAATAAAATACTTCTCATAAAAAAATCTTAGTATATTTAAAATACTGGTGTTGTTATAAAATAAATTAATAAAAAGAGTTTAGGGGGTTGGAGAAGCAAAATAAAACAAAAGAACACAAGTGAAGACATTACCTTTAAATCGGGTAACTTCTCTTGGTTTGAACCAAAAAAGGTTTCTTGAAGATCTTTCTGCCTAATGTAAGGCTTATAGGATGAATAGAGGGATGTGGAGAGATAAAATGAGCAGATATTTTCCGAGCCAATGACTTGAGAGGTGTGGGTAATGTGGTAGAGGTGGGGGCCTTTTATAAGAGGGAGGAAGGACACTCTTGGAAAGTCAAGAAATGTTACTTTATTATATAATGAGTTTCAGATTTTAAAGGTCCCACAATTATATATTTTTAGGATAAGGTGATAATAGTTCGAAATCCACCCATCCAATAGGTTTTTGACAAGTGTAAGTCTTATATTTTACATTATCTTTTCATTTTATTTAAATCATTAATTAATGAGGTAATCGCTGCATCATCATGGTGTCATAAATAATTTAATTTATTTAATGTCTAAAAATTATAAAAAAAATATAATAATGTAGGAAATCTTTTTATCTTTATAAAGAATATTTATAGTAAAAAATATGACTTGTATAACCCCATGTAAAAATTGTTTTAGTAAAACAATACATGTTTGTGACATTTTTATTTTAACTTTAAATAAAAAGTTATTAATGTCATTTTCTTACCCAAGTGGCTCCATGGGGTCCCCAAGTTGACCCATGGATTGTCTTGGTCGGACACGACTCATCCAATAGGGGTAGGACATGTGTCAAGGTAATTTCATATTATTAAAACATTATTTTTACCTTACACTACACTAATTACCTCTAATCGTGATTAATAAAACTTAAAAGTTACTATTCACCAAAAAATTATTTTCATCCCATTGAACCACATTTTAATTACTAATGACAACCATGTATGTCGGATTTTTGAAATTCAATTCACAAAAGTGGTAAAGTTTCATTTAAACGAAAAATCAGTTTTTTAACTACCACTTAGTGGTTTCACTATTCGTCAAAAATTGAAGTTTTTTAGAAAAATACCAAAAATTCACCCTAAGCTATATTTGATATTCTGAATTCAAAAATGATTTCTATTTTACAAAATTCAAAACATATAAGTTTCATTAATTAATTTAATAATTAATTCCCGTTGTGAAAACAAATAGCATGTTTTTATGAAACAATATATATCAAAAGTTTGACACTAGTTTAAGTCCAATTTCAAAGTGAAATTAATTCCAATGACCACTATTGGATTAAATGGTAAAAATATATTATAATTTCACTTTAAAACCAATTCAAAAGATAATCTAATCATATAAATAAATTATATTAAAAAGAGGTTTTGAATTAAAATACAACATTTTCCACTTATTCATTAAATATGAACTTTATCAGAAAAATAACAAAAACATACACAAAGTAAATTTTGATGTCCTGATTCTAAAGAAGGATTTTTTTTGGTCCAATAGAATGTATAAGAGTTACCAAAACTATTTTTAAAGAGGTTTTGCCATCAAAAGGTGATAAATCGACCTTTTAGTGAATATTAGAATATTTATGCCTAAAATTGAATTCTTTTCTTATTTTAAGTCTTTATCTTTTATTGGATAAATGTAAAAACATTTAACAAACATATATAATCATATTTTAGTTATTTATATTCATTCCCGCCAATACAATGACTATGTGTTAACTACCATTTAAAATAATATTATTATATTACTAGTGTGCAACGTAAGATTTCAAAGAAACTCGTTGTTGCGTATCGGGTATGCTATCGAACATAGCAAACCCTTTAAAGTAAAATTAATATTTAATTCGCAAATATTAATAAATATGAAAATTTATAATTCTTTATTTACCTGGGATGTTACACAATCACTCTATTCCAAGCACACTGCCTTTACAAGATTTTAGGGATAACACACCGCTTCCCTCAGAACACTTCTGTTGACTCCCCCTAGCTCACTGCTTTGAGGAAAGTCAAACTTAATTTACCGACTTGAAGGTCACTTCAATTGATTAACATTAAATACTTTGTCGCTGACTTAGCATGATACTATGCTTACATCAAAGACCTGAGTTGATTCACTCTGAGAGCTCTGTTAACTAAAAACCAAATGTTCAAAACTGCCTTTCATGAAACTCCTTCGCGAAGCTCACTCCTTCGTGAAGCACCCTTGCCTTTATGGAACAAACTCCTCTGCAAAGCTCACTAAGTCAACGTGGAATACCCCATCATCGTGAAACACCCATTACTTAGAAGAATTGACATCAGTAAAGACTTGAGTAGTCTTTTCGTGATGCTCAAAATCGCATAGAAAACCAGATTCACGGAGCTCCCCTAACTTCACGAAATCAAAGTGATTATGGATTTTCTCTGAACTCCTCATGTAAAATGAAGTGGGGGTAGCCTTATATTTATAGGCTCAACCATTTTCTATGCTCCACCACATCCAACATGTTTTTTTGGATATTTTAAAAACAACTTCATGACACTCCTCCCTTAACGATGCTCCAATGAAATTTGACGTAGTCACAGAGCCCTCTGTCACCACATCGCGCAGTCGTGATGCTCCACTTCTTGTAATCACGTAGAAACACTGTCTCTATTCATGACGTTCCTCATATTAGTGAACATAATACCAAGCTTTACGAAATCCATGCCTTTATCATATTTATGAAATATTGATTCCAGAAAAATACCTTTCGTGATGCTCATTGAAATCATAGAGTACACTGTAAAAATTCATAAATCCTTCGCAAAAGACAACTTGTGTAGACCTTCTTTGTGAAACTCTTAACTTTTCCATATTTTCAAAAGGCCTTCAAGGAAATCCAATTTTCATGATGCAGTCCAACTTCTAAATTTTGGACACCAAGAATTTGGAAAATACTAAGAAATGACACCACCTTCAATACTGTTGTCTGCTTGAACTGTAAGATCCCTTTCCTTAAAAATCCCTTGATCTTCCATGTAAGTATTTAAAGAAAAACACAAACCATACTCCATTTAAAGCAAGTAACATCCTTGGTTCCAAAAATCTCCCCCTTTGGGTTTTTTGGAAATATGTAGATAAATTCATTAAAGCACTAACTACAAACAAAACCTGATATGCAAGAAACAAATTAGCCAACACTCTAAGTCTACATGAGCAATTCTTGGTATAGAAAATAGGAGGGGAAGCATGAATTGGGTTCTCATGTTTTGGAATGCTTAACTATTTCTTCATAACACCAAATTGTTTTCTCCATTCTTGTTTTCTCCCTTCATTTTCCCCATTTATAACCCATCATCCTCCCCTATTGTAGCATTTTTGACTTTCTCTATTATCCATCTTCCTATAGCCATATTTCATTCTACTCATTAAAACATTGAATTTCTCTATTCTCCCCCATTTTCAATAAACCCAAAGATCCTGATTTTGACTTGTAGAGCTGAAAACACACCCCCTGGATTGTATCTCCCCCATAAACCTATATCATATCCACAAATAGATTAAAATAGTTAATTCAACTAGGGAGAGGTAAGGTTCATAACCTCCTCATGAATGGGGAGGTGAATGAACACTGAGGTTCAACTAATGCTTCTCAAACACATGTGTCAACAATGGCTAGGTTAGTATATCAGCCACTTGATCATCATTTACAACACGGTCCATTTTAATAATGCCTTGTTAAAATTTTCCTTGAAAAAGTGATATCCGATTTCAATGTTTTTCATATGATAATGATGAACACGATTCTTTTTAAGATCAACCACACTCCTGTTGTCACAATGAATCAACATTGGCCGTTTCACCTCATCTCCAATATCATCCAGTTATTGCTTCATCCACAATAGACGAGTGCAAGACTTTGTAGAAAAAAATTGCTTCAGTAGTACTAAAAGAAGTACTTTACTATTTCTTACTCAACCAACCTACACATTTATTGCTAATAAAGAATGCTCCACCACTTTTGGAATTTCAATCAACCATATCTCCAGCCCAGTCAGCATCATAAAATGCCGATAGTTCACTATATCTTTCTGCAGTAAAGTACAATCCATAATTGTAAGTGACTTGAATGTACCTCATAATCCTTTTCACTATATCCATATATTCTTCCTTTAGATTACTTTGAAATCAGTCCGCTAAGCATATTACCAATACAATATCTAGTCGTGTCTCTGTCAGGTACAATAATATTTTAATGATTCTCCTATATAGTGTGGGATCTACAAATGTCCCATCCACGTTCTTTATTAGTTTTTTCCCAATCGCAATCAGAGTCAACATTGGTTTGGATTCATGCATATTGAATTTATTTAGAAACTCTCTTCCACACTTTTCATGATAAATAAAAGTGTAGTCTTTCCTATGAATCACTTGATGCCCCAAGAAATATGTGAGTTCACCATTCATAGACATTTCAAATTCTGACTTCACGTTGTTGGAAAAATCTTCCACTGATATCTTCCTTCTACCACAAAATATAATATCATCCACATACACCAATACCATAAATTGAAATTACTTTTATTTATTCACATAGATATTGTGATCCACTTATCCTATTTTAAATATGAGCTTCTTTAGATAAGAATTCAGTTGAGAATACCATGCCTGTGGTGCCTGTTTTAGACCATATAATGCCTTCTATAATCTGAAAACCTTTATTTCATCATTACCAAGTATAAAACACACTGGTTGTTCAATGTAGACTTCTTATTCAAGAGTAACATTAAAGAAAGTTGTTTTGACATCCATTTGATACACTTTGTATCTTCTTTGAATTGATATAGCAAGGAAAAGCCCGATTGACTCTAGTCTTTCCACTAGAGAAAATGTTTCTTCAACATCAACACCTTCAATATGTGAATATCCTTTACACACCAATCGTTCCTTATTTATGATCACATTACATTTATCATCGAATTTATTCTTAAATATCCACTTCATACCAATCACATTATGACTTTCGGGTCTCATAACAAGATCCCATGTCTCGTTCTTATCAATCTGATCTAACTCTTCACTCATGGATTTAATCCATGATTGATCCTTTACATATTCTTAAAATGAGGATGGTTCCAAAACTGATAGGAATACAGATTGTGTATTATTCCTTATTTTACTTCTTTTTGTGGGTGCATTCCAATACCTGATGATATTGGATTGATCAATTTATGCTCTTTGATTTCTCCTGTAAGATTCAGTAGAATTATCTCCAGCCATGATTTCGTCTTCTGATTATTCTTCTGAGTCAACATCATGATGTGACTCCTGAGAGTTTTTTATGACTTCCTCTACTTCTATATTTGGGTTCGTTCCATGTTCAAATTATTCCTCATCATCTATCACATCATCATAATAATTCCTTGATGAATTTGTGGTTTTATCTTCAATGATTATTACATTGTTTCTTTCCATAATTTCTCCAAGGCGTTTATTGAAATACTTGTAGACTTTTCTATTCATTGAATATTTGAGGAATATTCCTTAATCTTCCACATAACTATGCTTGTCTTAATTTCCTTATTTGTTTTTGATAAAAAATTTACTCCTAAAAACATGGAAATACTTCAAATAGGGCTTCCTTCTATGCCACATCTCATACAGTGTCTTGGTTTTTCCCATATAAAGTCCTGTTCAATTTTGAATATACACCAAAGCTTGAACAACCTATTTCCAATAATGTGTAGGGATATAACCCTCAATCAACATAGTTCTAGCCATATTGTTCACATGTCTATTACTATGATCAACAACTCCATTTTGTTGTGGGGTTCTCACAACAACCAACTCATGTTGTATTCCATGATTCTCTAAGTAATTTTCAAACTCAATAGATGTGTATTCCCCTCCATTGTCAGACCATAGAGATTTGATCATTACTCCATTATCATTCTTAGTGATTCAAAGATAAGTTTTCATGCAATCAATCACTTGTCGTTTCCTATGTATAACCATCGCACAATCCATTCTAATATAATTATCAATGAAAAATACAAAAGTACCTTTATCCATGAGTTCCATCAACATTTATTGGACCACATATGTTTGTATGGATGAGATCAAGAAGATTTGATACCCTTTTTTTCTTTGGCCAATATAAACTACAGACCAACTTCCCACATACATAAGAATCACAAGTCTTTTCCCATTCACACTTTAGATTGGGGATATACATTACTATCTTCATCTTAGATATCTTTTCCATGTCTTGTTGATTTATGTGCCCCAAACTTCAATGCCATAAGTTTTCTTCTTCTTCAACTATTAGATAGAAAATGTTCTCTTTACTATTGACCTGATATGAGTTTTCATCTATTATACATCCTTTAATGAGATAATTTCTCATCTTTCCCTCTAAAGTGCAGCCTTTTTGATTAAAAGTCACTATAAGTCCTGAGTCATAGAGTTGACTCACACTTAAGAGATTGTGACGTGAACCATCCACATAAAGAACTTCAGTTTTCTTTATCTCTCTATTATCTAGTTCAATACTTCCAATACCTTTTATCTTCAAAGAACCATTATTACTGAGCCTTACTGTTCCATCAACCCTTTTCTTAACATTCTTTAATAAGTATACATTACCCATTATATGGGATGAACATCCACTATCAAGAATCCATGTGTTGTTTCTCTTTATAGTTTTGAAGGATACTTTTGCAACATTGGATTTTTTTAATTTTCTTATTTTCCTTCCATGAAATATTAGATTAAGTGAAGGATAAAGAAGACTTTTCAGATCTCTATTCCATGTGGGAAGATTATTCATACTCATACTCTTATTCCAGAGGAGAAAAATTGTTGGTAATAGAAACACCATGTGGTTGACGAGTATTGACTTGTCTCTAAGTTCTGTATGAATTTTTCATGCCTTTCCACTGCCTACAATGAATAGATTTATGACCAAATTTAGAAAAATGAAAACAATATCCATATAAATTATTTCTTTTATAAGAAGTAGGATATAGATTTGTTCTCTTTTTTTAGCTTTCTAGATATTCCCCATTCAAATAACTCCTTGCTTCTTCACAGCATGACATGGTATGACCTAGATAGCCACAAAATTGACATTTCATAAGTGTAAATGTCTTATAATTTCTATTCCTCCTCATGTCTCCTTCCTTAAAAATAAAGTTTGGATTCCTATTATTTCTGGATTCTTGAGTAAAGTTTTTATTTCTCCTTTCAGTTTGAATTGATGGTTTATTTTTCCGCACTTTAGGTGAATTTTCAACATGTATAACTTTCATCTTGCCTTTATTTTGGCCCATTTTATTTGAAGTATTTGATGTTTCAACATCATAACCAATTACACTATTTCCCATGTATTTTGGTCTTTGATCATTAAAAATATTTTCAACTCCATCAGAACCACTCTTAGATCTCTCCAGCAACTCATCATATGATAATTTTTCAAACTATATTTTATTCTTTTGAATTTGATTCAATTTTGAGTTTACTCCAGAGAGTAACAAATTATTCTTCGAGTCCCTCGACAGTTTTGGAATTCTCCTCCAGTCTAGAGGTAAGGTCATTGATGACCTTTTCCTATTATTCAATTCCAAGATTTAGTTCTAATACATCTTTTGTACTTCCATATATTATTGATTATTCTTTCAATATTTCTTCCAGTCATTCAATTTCAGCTTCAAGTGGATCAACATATTCCAATGATTCTTCCTCAACTGATTTCCACTTTTTTCATATGTTACTTTGAATCTAAATCTTACCAAGAACATCCTTTAGTTTCAACTTGATATCGACATCAATGGTCAAATGATTATCTCTATATTTATCTCCTGATGGTTCTAATTTTTCAATGGTAGCCATCATGGAAGTATGTGTTCTAGATTTAAATTCTGGTTCTTCTTCCTCAAAGAATTCATTATCATCATCTTCTTCTTCACATACCAAACTCCTCCTCTATAATTTATTTCTGGATTTGAAGTCTCCCTTTTTGAATTTTTTTTCTGAGGCTTCTCTATGTTTCCAACTTTACTTTTTTCATCACCAAACTTTCTTGAGCACTGAGAGGAAATGTACCCAACTCTTCCATAATGAAAACATTCCAAAGGTAACTTATCATCAAATTTCCCTTTTACCTTCTTGAATTTCCTATAAATGAGGGAAATAAGTTAATTTTACTCATTATATTTATCAACACTATCTCCTAAAATTTCCATTTTTTCTATAGATTTGAATTCCATTTCCTTGCTTACTCGATTTGTTGCTTATTCAGGTTTGAATCTCATTTCATATGTCACCAGACTACTTTGTAGATCATCCAAAGAGAGGTTAGAAAATTCCATTTTCTCAAGGGATGAAAATTTTGTATTATAGAGAGGTGGAAGCCTTCTCAAAATTTTCTTCACAATGTCAATGTCTTTGAGTTCTTAGCCAATCCCTCAAATTTCTCCTACAACTTGAGTAATTAGATTTAAGAAGAATATGTATTTTCATCAGGATGCATCTTCATATCTTCAAACCTATTGTGAAAAACATGGAGTTTTTCCTCCTTCACTTTACTGTATAATTCATAAATATTTTCACGTTTTTCCCACATAGAATTTTCTGAGGTGCAACTCATCAACTTCAAATAGATATGATCATAAAGAGATGTAGTGAGAGAATTCCATGCTTTAGCATCTGCATCAAGAATTTTTTTTGTCTGAATCAGTCATAGACATCCCTGTTAGATCAGTGACCTGTATTCCTTGAGTAGTGGAAAAGAGGACTTCCATTACAAGAGATATTATATAAGACTTAATCCTATTATTTCATATTTGAAATTTTATTTCATCAATTAGTAGGGCTCCCCTAACATTTACTAAGTTCTCAATAATAGCAAAGTGGGATATATTTAACACCAACAACCTAAACCTACCTTTGATACCACTTGAAGGACCCTAGAACACCCTGAGAGGGGAGGGGTGAATTAAGGTGCCAAATTTTTCTTCTTAAGTGATGAATCTTGTTCCCACATTGGTAGGAACTTGTTAAACCTATCTGATTAAAACATGCAGTAAACAAATAATCACATTCAAAAAGAAGACACAATAATTTTACTTAGTTCACCGCTAAGGGCTAGTCCAAGGAGTATACATTAAAAGTGTGTCATTTGTACCAAAGTCCACTAATCTTTACTAGTTTTGGAATACATAAGTTTAGGCATAGTCACTCTATGCCTAGCACACTACCTTTACAAGATTTTAGGGATAGCACACTACGTCCCTCAGAACACTTCCGTTGACTCCCCCTAGCTTACTTATTTGAGAAAAGTCAAACTCAGTTTATCGACTTGAAGGTCACTTCAATGGATTGAAATTAAAGACTTTGTACCAGACTTAGCATGATAATATTCTTTCACTGAAGACCTAAGTCGATGCACTCTAAAAATTTATGTTCACTAAAAACCAAATGTTCAAAACTGCCTTTCATGAAGCTCTTTCACAGAGCTCACTCATTCACGAAGTACCCTTGCCTTTGCGGAACAAACTTCTTTGTGAAGATCAGTGAGTCAATGTGGAATACCACATCATTGTGAAGCACCCATTACTTAGAATAATTGGTATCAGTCAATACTTGAGTAGTTTTTTCATTATGCTCAAGCTCGTATAGAAAACCAGATTCACAGAGCTCCCTTAGCTTCATGAAATCAAAGTAATTATGGATTTTCTCTAAACTCTCCATGTCAAATGAAGTGGGGGTAGCCTTATATTTATAGGATCGTCCGTTCATGATGCTCTACTGCCTCTAATTCATTTTTTCAGATCTTTCAAAAACAACTTTGTGGAACTCCTCCCTTCACGATGCCCCAATGAAATTTAATGTAGTCGTCCTCTGTCACCACATTACGCAGTCGCGATGAACCACTTCTCATAATCGCATAGAGACACCATATTTTTTCATGATGTTCCTCATCTTCACAAACATAATACCAAGCTTCACAAAATCCATTCCTTATATTATATTTATTAAATGTTGATTCTATAAAAATACGTTTATGATGCTCATCGAAATCACAGAGCACAGTGTTATAATTCATAAATCCTTTGCAAAACACAACTCATGTATCCCTTATTTGCAAAGCTCATGCCTTTTCCATATTTTCAAAATGCCTTAAAGGAAATCCAATTTTCATGATGCAATACAAAATTCCAAATTTTGGACCACAAAAATTTGGTAAACACTGGGAAACGGTGCCACCTTCAATACTGTTTTCTGCTTGAACTGTAAGATCCCTTTCCTTGAAAATTCCATGATCTTCCATGTGAGGATTGATAACAAACACAAACCATAATCCATTTCAAGTAAGTAAAATCATTGGTTCCAACACCTATGTGATGTTGCAAAGCAAAACATTGGTGTCCTTATCCTAAGTTTTCATTGGGGTGGAAGAGTCACGCACTAAAGTAGTATCCACACCCGCAACCTGGAAAACCCCCTCTTGTACATCCTGTTTGAGAGAGTCATCATCATCCACACCCACATCCTATTCGGGAGATTCATTAATCTCCTTATGAGCTGTATACAGTGTGGAAGTATCACATAAGGCACCATCCACAACCACATTCTGAACAACCCCCTCCTGTACAAGCTGTGTAGGAGGGGCATCACACAAAGCCTCCTTTAAGACATCACCTATACCCTTCTCCAGGATGAGGCCCTTCAAAGATTCCTCTCCATTAGTAGAGCGTAGTAGATTAGAGTTATTTTAGTTACTACATCCTACAATATCAAGACCTTTGAGATTGAGAAAGTCAAAATTAGGCGAGTTAATAGAGTCTAACATAGAGAATAAATTTATATAAGCTCTGTCATGTACCAACAACAAATTTGAAGGGGACTTTGATGAAACAAAATTATCTTTAGGATATTTAACCAGAACCACTTCTGGAGTGGATTGATTAAATTACTGGACATTGAAAGGAAAAATAGAGACATCCCTTCAAGTATCCTATAGAATGTCACTATCCTTAGATTTTAGAATCAGTGCTAACCCTATCCAATTTATCCACCTGAAAAGAAGGTTGGACATCAACCTGGACAACAGGATCAGAAAAACCATCAATGGGAACAATGTGCACTAGTGAGTTCTTAGCACGACTATCCACCTTTGCCACTGACACATCATCAGTCTAATCATCAATCAAAATAGGGAAAGATATAAAATTTTTAGGCATCCCCAACTAAAAAACATCATCATCAAGAAACTTCATCTTACCCTTAATATGATCAGAGGCCACTGCTACATGACCCATATCCAAATTAACCTCATATTGAATGGATACCTACTAGTCGAAATCATTATCATCCATGTCAACCCAAGTTTTATTTGAACCATATGAGCCCCCAGAACAACCAACAACAACATCCATGGGGAACATCAGACCATCACCATTATTGACCATAATAACAGCTACATGCTGAGTTAAGAAAACCAGCAAGGGATTCCCACCAATAGGGTCCTCAGTCATGCCTTTTTTGAGATCCTCAATAAAAGAGTAGGTATCATTATTCCTGAAGACCCTGTTCCCAGCTGGGACATTACTTGGTCGTGCCTTCTTACACTTCTCATATAAAATTTCCTAATGATTTACAGTGAGATAATTGGATATTCCTTCGATATTGATCAAATGAGTGACTAATAAAAATACAAGAGTTACAAAAACTGGGTAACCATTTATATTGAATAGAAAGTTCAAGATTAAAATCACCCATAACAAGAAACATAATATCAATAAATTTATGTGAAAAATCAACTTCAAATAGCACATGAGAAAAGTGGCCAAACCTAGAATGTTCAGTTTATTTATCCACCTTAATCAGAGACCCTATAATAGAATACACTTCCCAAAGGATTTCTAGATGCCAAAATAACTAGTTGAGGCCCCTAATTTTAATCCACTTTTGCGTGGAGGATCTCTTGATTACAAAGGGGTCTGATAAAGGATCCCATTATTTATGTACAATAAACCTAGGTTTCAAAGGAATCATACCAAAATCCCAAGAAAAAAATTGAATTTATTTGGATGAAAAAAGAATATGATATATACCTTTACCAATCAAGATCAAACTCCATCTCTAAACCCCCATATTTTAAGTATTAGATCTTTTAAATCATCAATCATCAAAGGAAAGTCCCTCTGTGATCCCAATATCTGAGCGATCAAAGAGAACCAACACTCCTCAAGAAAGTCTTCAAGAGTACGTGGATTCACTTCCAAAAAAATATAGATCCATTCTTAGTGATTCTATTATGTAAGGCCTCCAAATACTGCTGAAGATTTGAGAAAAACCTACATCTCGAAGAAAAACATTTTAATCGATTAGGCTTCACCTTAGGGTTATGCTCATCCCTCTTTTTCGCATCAGCATTAAAAGATGAAATACTAACTCCTTTAGCAACCTTCACTGGTGGGATGAATACATCCCTAGGATCGAAGAAACAATCAAGTGGATCAGCCATGGATCAAGTCAAAACTTTTATAATACTTAAAAAATAAAACTTCATTCAAATTATAAATTAAGAAATTCTAGAATCCCATGGAAATAAAATAAGTATTCTAATAAATAAAATCCTAAAATTTACTTAAAGAAACTTCATTAGTAAAAATATTTGGGTGTTTTTGAGAATTAAAATCAATAATAAATTAATGAAATTGTTATATCAACATTGATATGCCCAACATAATCTTCTTCATTTACCCTAATAACTTTTAATCTAATAAATTATTTCCATTGCTCAATATTTCCATGGTATAATCCATAATTTTATGAATAGTTTTCCACTTGGATAATAGATAATTTATTTTTTAAAACCATTATGGTTTTCCCACAAGAAGTTGTAATCGAATAATTATCGAGGATAATTTCTTCTGAAAATATCATTACTGGATGAAATCATCTAATTAATCTATTTACAATCAATAATCCATTTTAAAATTTAGTAATAAATAAAGATAACTAATCTATGAATATTATCCCATTTAGTTCAATATGAATATTATTTGAAAATTCTTGAATCAAAAATATTTCATTACAACCTATTATAACTTGAAACTCTTGGACTCTTAGGTTACTCTTAAAAACTAGATTCTTGTAAAAGAGAAGGTATATCTTGTATCCACTAGGGGAGTACATGTTGTTCCACAAATGATTAAATTAACTAATATTTACCATTATTTTTTCCTTATATTGAGAAATGAAGATCCCATATATCTTATATAATTTTATTCATTTTTATAGATAGGTATTTAGATATTCATTTTCCTGAGTACTTTTCTGTAAACTAAAGTCTTAGGTGCTTCTACTAAAGTACCTTCTCCTTTTCCTACTAAGATCCTTAGATTATATAAAGGGTTATCAAGTATTTATAATTTTATATATTCTATATTAGAATATAATATTCTTAAACTTGATTTATTTGACCTTAGATAATATTCTTCTCTAATATTAGTGATTAAAAGTCCATTCCCGGCCTATCTGGTCACTTTCAGAAGAAGTTTCTTTTATTGGACTTGGTTTCCCAAAGCCAACTACTTTGATCATTAGATTATTATAATATTCATATCCCTGAATATTAATTTATATCTTATCACATATTGATCATTCTTCTGTGTTGCATTTATATGATAATTTCCTAAGGGTACTCATCACTCTAAAAGTTCATGATAGTTCTTTGCTATGGTGAGAACTTTTAAGTGCTATGAATTTATTCTTAAATACCTATTCTATGGACATATGAAATCATCTAATGGGAAACAGATGAAACTGAATGTTAGGGGTAGAGGTATTATAAGACATTTAAACTTATTCACATGAATTTGGTCCTTGGTAATCTCTAAGAGAAGGATTCTATGAGAACTTGACTTTCTAATAGGAAATACACATTTATATGTGTCATTAGATATTCCTATTTGTATATGTGTGTGATGGTCATAAGATTTTAAGATTATTTTTAATGCATATCATGAGTCACATACTTTGAAGTATTACTGTAAACCACGATGATATATGTTCATAGTGAATTTGGGTATATCATGACTAATATTTCATTAATGATTAATGAGAGGAAGGGTTTCTAACTTCTATTCTTTAATAGAAGTTCAAATCTTAGTCCCTTTTATGGGAATAAAATTTTCTGATTAAGTCCATGACCATGGAGTTTTGTTAGAAAGTTTATTTATAGAAAATTAAATAACAATACATTGAGTACATAGGATGATTTCACTAGTATGAAACCTATTTTATTAGATATATTGGTATAAATGAATTATATTATATAGTGTGTGTTCATATGAGGTTATACCTCATTGGTACTTTAATTTTTTTCTCTATGGGAACATTGGCATGTTTCTAGATGATAACCTTGTAATTTAGGTAGTTATTACTAATGTCATTGAGAAAGGGGCCTAGAGGGTCACACACTGCATGTATCTATAACCCCAGTTAAATTCTACATGAATTTAAACTGTTGAATAAATATTTTTCTTATATGTAGTTTAATGAATATTCATGTTTGGTTGATAAAATATATCTAGTCACTAATAATTCATGAGAATATTATGTGAGTTTAATTTTAAATAATATTTATTCAATAGGTATTTATTTATTTAATTACATGAATATAAAAATATTTATTTATCTCTGGTTTATTCACATGGTAATAAATATTTATTTTTTTGGTTACATGAATATTTAATAAATATTTATTCACTAGTTTAGTGAATATAATATTTATTTATTCATCAATAAATAATCTAATGGAATTTATTTATTTAAATAAATAGAAATTATTCAGAGTCTGATAAATATTAAGGATCGATATACCAGGTTTAATGGTATAATAAGAAATGACATATTACATATTATTTGAATAAATGTCAGTTTATTTAATCAAGAAATAATATTTATTTATCCGTGATTATAGCTCCTGTTAAGTAAACAATAATAGTATTATTACTATTTATATATGGGGTTCGTCAAGGATTAATAAAATAATAAGGGCTCATATACAATTATTAATCTCTAACCCTAGCTCTATTTAAACCTGATTATATCATTCTTGACCCTAATCATCATAGTGCACAATGAAAGTCTAGAGATAATTCTCAAAACCCCTAGAGAGACCTTCTACTAGAATGTTCTCAAGAATAGAGAGTGATCCTCCTCCACCGGAGTGATTCCCTCTCACCTTAAAGGATTATATTTTTATCAATGATGATCATTATAATTATTAGAACCTCCCACTATAACACCTGTATAATTATATGGAGATGATTGAAGGTTTATGGAACATGTGTGGATAATTTCTAGAGAGAATCTACCCTTTATTACTCTAACACAATAATGGTACAAAAAGAGGTCTTAACCAAATCATTAACAAAGAAAAAATTCCAATAAGAGGTAATTATTTATCTTGAATAAAATTAATAATAAATTATATGTGATGATCATTTATCATGGAACATGGGGTTTTCATCTAATGGTAAGGAAAAATCTGAAGAATTTGATGACTTTTTGTTATTAGGCATGAGTCCAACCACCTTTTCTATGCTCTAAAACCTTTCAGTGTTATCAGAGTGCTCACATAATAATTTATAATTATTTTTTTTCATTGATTTATATGCATGTTTTTTGGGAGTAATATATTTATGTTAATTCATTATTTTAATCCAAAAGTTGATATTATGCATTCGTTCACTTTTATATGATTCAAAACACATGAAGAATAGATGGATAATGATCAGATGTTTCATCGAGAGGTGCTAATGGTTCTAGATGGATGACCTATTTAGATGATGTGTAATTGAAAATCACACTCAATATAAAGAGGTTCACCAAATCTAGATGAGTCATAGGATACACAACTCACCAAATGGATTGACATACAGAGTAAGTAATACACTATGTGTTGACTGGATAAACTGGTACATGACTTTATGAATTATACATGACATAAACCACTTAAAAATTGTGTAGTCGTACATGGTTCATCCAATGATTTTTTTGGAAACCGTGTGGTCAACGTACGCATCATACGATGCGTGAAGACTTAAAACCGATCAACCCATAATTAATGATATTACATGCTGTGTATCCTATGTAAACACCATATAACTCATTAATTTTTGTAAGGTGTACATGACCATCTCCCTAAACATGTGCTGCAAAGACATGAAATGTGATATACATGGAGTGTAGCATGCTATTACATGTCGTGTAGTCTCCCAATGATCATAAAAATTAAATTTTATAAATAGTTAACTAATTACATCATTAAAACCAAAATTCATAGTTAGAAGTTGGAATGTTACTATGTAACAAGGTTTTAAGAGTATATAAATCCTCAATTAATTTTGTATAATTAATTCACCATAATGGTTGATGTATTTACTACAAGAATTTAAATTGGTATGCACCATGTGGGTTAATGTGTATCTAATTGGTATAAATGACACATTTATTATGTGGTATTATGACATATGGAATTTCACATTGCTTAACCATGTTGATTTATGTATATGATAGTAGGCCATGTGAGAATTTAATACATGACTAAAGATAGTGAAGTTGGTTACATGTCGTGTTCCCTCCAAGTACACACTTTATACTTATTTAATTTTTTAATAAATTTTTTAATTTGTTTAAATTAAAATAATGGAATTTAAAAGCCTGTTCGAAAAGATAAAATAAATGAATGAATGAATCAATAAAATAAATAATTGAATTAATTCAAGGTAACTTTATCTTAATAAAATAAATAATTGAGGTGAATTCTAAATAGTGTAAAAATATATATTCATTGCATGTGTGGATGATCATGAGCTTAGAACGACTAATATATGTGTTTTTTTCTTTTAATTAAATTATTATTGTATGATTTTTGTAATGATTATTTTATTAATTTAAAATTATGGCTTGTAAGTCATCCCCTCCTCTATTATATAAGGATCTGTGTGCCTAAAACTTATTTTATGTAAAACCCCACAACCATTCCTTTGGTTCCCCTAACCTATGTGGGAGTAAAAAAATATGAAATAGATGGATCTCCCAGGTGAGTGGAGGCAGTTCAAGATCAAAGTTGAGGTGAAACCAACTTAGGAGTTATATTAAAGTATAGGGGCAATGATGTATCTTGAACCAAGTTATAGTTCAAGGAGTTTCCCACTTAGGTTAAGTGCTAGTTTATCAAACCCTAGATAAACTAACCATTATACAATCTCATGATCATGTCACATTTATTATTTTACTTTTTTTAGTTTCATGGATTATTATTTATGATGTTTTATTATTATCACTAAATAAATGAATTAATAAGCATTCAATATGAAATTAAAATAAAATTGGATTATGTGTACATTTTATCTTGACATGGATAATCACTTAATTAAAATAAACTTAATATTAACAAGGATGTAATAAGATAAAATGGGTTATTTATGCATAAATATATAAAATTCATCAATAAAAATATTAAGCGAGCTTTACCTCCCATTACTTGATCTAGAATCAAACCACTAAATCAGTGTGTTTTCATATCCCTCATCTGGAAACTTCCATTTAATGGGTAGTTATAAATAATTTTTTTGGATTTAATTAACTAAATTTTTATTGGGTATAATGACCTTTGACTTTCCAATGAAAATTTATAGGCAAGTGTTGATGAAATACATGTCTAGGATTTTAGTATTGGGGAGTATACTCAACAGACCAGAGAATTGCGAGTTAATGAAGTTAGCAAAGACCAGACTACCTAAATACCTTCAACTAATTGACTAGCCCCTCTCTTGGGTTATAAGAAGGGAAATGTGGATCCTTACCACTATAATATCCACACGATAGGATATTCCAAAACCAATGGTGAGGGATATTGGGTTTAAATAAAATATTGGTATATTAATAAATAAAATTTATTATATAATATCTTTTGGTAATCAAGATAAAAAATAAAATATGATTTTAATTAATGAAGAGTATGGAAATATAAAAAATCATAACATTGTGATATTTCATGACACATACCATGTCCTCACCAACACATATTTCTAAGGGAAGTACAATTTTTTTATACACTAAACTACTATAATAAATTTTAAACTATGTGATGGAATTATCTATTCACATTCTACCACCTCACAAGTGTAATTTAAGGTGAGAAGAATTCATAAAGGTGGTAAATGGGGATGATCTAACTGTCTATTGCATCAGGATATTATTAATTTCTAGAGAAATGATAATGAAATATAAAAAAATTGATACATATATCATGGAATCTAATCTCCCATATATTCGGAAGGAGAAAGTGAGACTTTAGATAAATGATATTTCCACTACATTATACTAGTGAAAACTGGAAGAGGGTCCTTAACTATTGATATTATCTTTAATAAATTTAAGTACATTGACCAGTTAGTGAAGTTGGGCTTCCACATGGATAATAAATTATCCATTAATCTCATACTATCATCCTTATATTCCAAGTTATATTTATTCATCTAGAATAATGAGATAAACAATACATATTAATAGCTCAGTAATCTTTTGACTAATCTTCACCAAATAAATAATTTTTTGAGGAACTTTGTTCCATAACCCTTATAGTGAATAAGATAAAAATAAAAATTTGAAAACCCCATTACCAAATCTAGGTTAATGGTTCCTTTAAAACAAATTTCAAAGAGATATAAGATTTTAAGGTAGTGCAATTAATATGAGTCTATTTGGTTTCTATGTGAAAAAAAGATCATTTGAAAAGAAACTATAATAAATTAAAAAATAATAAATCAGTTTCATATAATTCAGAATTATATTCCTCATAGTATATAAGGATTCCATATCAATTTAGGTAATTTAATACATTCACATTTTAATATAAGAACAAAATATATAATGTGTTTTCTCCCTGTGGCTGAGAAAGGGTGATTCCTATGATAACAATGAGAAGTACATAAAAACATTAAAATAAGTATTGTGTGTTCTCTTAGTGGCTAAAAAAGGGTGATTCTTTTTTCAATAGTGAGAAACACATGATTTCATAAGGTTTTTTCTTCCAATGTTTGAGACATTATTTCTCAGTGAATTGATTTTAGTATAATTATTATTTATGTTAAGTGTTACCATACATTTATCTTAGTGTTCTATTGAACACAATGTGACATTATTTCTTTTGATATTAATGTTTTTATGATAAAATACACTTAATTAATAGTTTCATAAAACTTGAATCATAAATATCAAATATTGTTAATAAATGATGAAAATGATTATATGAATCATACTTAGTTTTGGAAAGATTGTTCTTATTCAAGTAAAACTAAAAGTTTTCATGTATGAACCCAATATAATCTTTAGATTATTTGGAAATAAAACTCTTAGGTATATGACATAATTATTTTTTAGACTAAGAAACCTTTAGATATAATACATTTTTTGGAGTTATTTCATCATGATAGTGTGGACTATTCTAAGGAGAAGCTATAGATAAATTCATATACTATGTGATATTCCTTTAAGAAATTTTAGGAATGCTCAGTGAAGTAATGAATTCACTTGGTAAAGGATGTTGGATATTTTGAGTTGGTATGTCAGAGTACACATTTAACAAGTATTCACTGACCATTTATTGTATAGTAAGAGTTTTTGTATTTACCCAAATTGAATCACCCTATGAACAGTAACCAGAATAGTTTTCACATGTCCTCAGGCATGCCTCCTTGTAAATAAGAGGCTTCCGACTAGTAGTGGGGCTCTATGGTTAGACTATGGGGAGACTATACCTTTGTATCATAGTGTAAAATAATTTATAGGATAGAAAAACACCATCCAAAATAGTATATAACCATAGTATATAGAATCAATAAACAACAATCAATATAAAATGGAATGCAGAAGTAGTAAAATCACACAAGGACAATCACCCACCGGGCTGATCACATATACAAATAAATAATATATGGAATAAAAAAATTATAGGAGGATCAACTATAACTCCAATACTCTTCTCATCCTAATCTCTAATCCTAACCCAACTTTCTAGCTATACTAAATTACTCAGGACCTCAACCAAACTTATTGCTACAACAAGTGAAAGTCTTCTCAGGTACCCTAGTGAAATGTAATCTTGAGTAGTGATTTAGTAAAACACTCAGTAGGGTACCACTAACGTGGTCTCATATATAACCAATATATACAGTGTATGTGCATATAACATGCTCATCTAAAATAAATAAATAAATATCTGAATAATAAATAAAATAAATTAACAATACCTTCTTCATCCTGAAGTTGAAATTTCTCTAAGCACGTCATGATGACCATGCCAAACTATATACCAACCACCCCAAGGGCATATAAAAATAACCCCAGCCAATCCCAAACTCCATTATCAATCCTCAGGCCCATGACCCGGATTGAACATATGAGCCTCGACTAGTGTCAAAGTATCTATAAGCATGAGCATCACCTTAGGGGAATCTCTATCCACACATTAGGGATACTATTTTCACACCTCCATCATAATGAGTAGCAGAACCTGGGGTTTCGCCATGTATCCCTTATCCTTAATCCCCCAGGTCGATCCCCATGGTAGTACCCGAGCATTCTCTATGTTAGGATAATGACTGATTCTTAGGATTGGGAATCCCTAGGCAATACTACATGTTTAGGTATGATAGATTCCTAGGAATCCTAGAAAATCAATAGGAATAACCTACCTGGATCCCATGACCAATATCCTAGCCATCCACAATCTCAAGACCCCTCAGCTGAACCATAACTGGTGAATCCATGAGATATTAGCTGATTATCCTAAGAATCAATTTAGGGGATATGACAATCATCCTCAGAATGTTTGAAATCCATGATTGGGGATATACTCCCACCCGACATCTCATACTACCATTAAAATCCTGAGCATCATAGTTATTCATAATGGTATACTCATATTGTCATTAAAATCCTAGCACTCGAGTATTTGTAATGATATCACATTTCAGAGGAACCCGTACCACCCCAGAAATTCTTGTATACATGGTACACATGCTCTAATGATGGGTACTAGCTTCCACATATAGGCATCCACTCCTATATCAATCGAATCTATGGATTCTATATGAGTTATGAATCCACCCCCAATATACCATGATACTATATCCCAAACATACTAGTCATCTTAGGGTCTCATTTGTGTCAATAGGTGATTCTTGAGAATCCTATGAAATCACCTCAGTGCTAATCCAACTACCAATTCCCTGTCAACCTGGGAAATCTCATACCATACCAAAATAAAATAAATATAAAGTAGGAGATGTCCAAATTTCCAAGATCATACTCATCATCCACATCCCCTCAGGCTTGCATCATCAGTATAGGTTGTAAGATGAAATAAACTACCATCTCTATTTGTTCCCAAGTCTACCCTCTCATGAGGTTCACAATTCATAGGGGAACCTACTAGGGTTCCTTATGTATCATCGAGGCCTCCTAGGCAATTCACAATAGGGAGATGACCTTAATCCCATTCCCTTTCCCAGTAATCCTAGGTTGGCCCAAACACCCAACCCATTAGTTGGTCACCATAGTGTCTAGAAACCCAAGTAGTCATTTCCTAGTGGGGTGGAATTATCACCACATAATCATCTCAATGATTCCATCGACTCTTGGGTATCTCTCATGGTCAAACCCTGGGCCATGAATCCTAATTCATCACCCCTATTTACCCTAATGTAACTAGGTTTTTCCAAAAGGGACACTATACCCCACCCAATTCAATTTATATCCTTATCCATCGATGAATGAGATATTCATCCATTACACGAGGTTCCATCAGGCCCCTTGATAACTTTTTCATCTCAAACATAGGCTTTAGTTTTTATTAAAAAAATTAATTTTTTTTGAAGAGGATTACCACCTAAAGTGGAAGGGCCATGTATACCACATTCATATAAACAAAATAATATCACTAAAGTGTATATACATAAGGAAAACCTACCTTATTTTAAAGTGAAACCACTTTTCAAAGAATCTCAATGACTCTCGCCAAGGATTTCCAAGTCTCTTTGACCATCTTCCAAGAAAACTAAGGTCTTACCTAAAAAACTAAACCACAAAAAATAATTAATTACAATCACATTATAATTAATCAATTAAATATGAAAATTTTAACCAAATTTAAACTTTAATTTAGAAAATCATAAATTCCTAAAAACTCATTAGTTGAGCTCATCACATAAAAACTATAACTAAGCACTCTCCAAAATCCCGCAATGTACCCCAACCATAATTTGAATAAAATATGTAACACATGTTAAAAAAACATTAATTTAATTTAATTTAATCTCAAAAGATTTATAAAATCACTGTAATGATATCACTAAATAAAACAGTGCACGATGATGTTCGTATATAGCCTTGGGACATCCTCTTCCTAGGTTGTATGAAAACTCTTTGATTCTTAGATGATTATACCATGTTCTGGTGGAATCAACATCAAATAACTAATAAATATAAATAAAAATTAAAATAAAAATAAAAGATTATTATAGGAGACAAAAAAGTAGATAAATCACATCTTAATTTCTAATGAAAAAACACCACAACCTCACCTCTTGATGGGTAACCCAAGGAGCCAAAGGAGGGGGCTGTCTTGGATGAATGGACTCCCCCATACTACCTTACTCTCCTAAAACTAGAGGGGATAACTGGTAAAATTAATAGCCTTAGTCTCATTAAAAAAACCACTAATACTCCCACCGGTGAGCTAGTATAGATTACCTGATGATTTGATGGCCTGCCAGTGGTGGGCTGATGGTTGAAGACTATATCCCCTACCATCAAACCTCCTTTTGATGTCTCTAAAGCTTCTTCATCACCTCCTAAACCCCATCCTATCTGAAAATGGAACTTTTTAGGGTTTTTTAACTTCATAATTCCATTATAAATGTTGGATAAAAAACCAACACCCCCACTAATTGAAAATTAAAATATCCCTTGAAAATTTTACACTGGTATGGATATGGGGTTTTAAAATCTTTCTAAAATAATACTTCTCATCATTGAGAAGTCTCAGTGGTCTTCCAACTGAACACTTCAACCTATCTCAATTTTCAATTCCTACTCATGTTTGTGTTCCTTGCTTGAATACCCATTCGTGCTTGTGAAGTGCCACTTTAAACAATAAACATAAAATTATCAAATGCTCATCCAACACTTAAAACTACAATCAAAACACCAAGATGATACTTACTCAATACCATCTATCTAAAGACATGCTCATGTTGTCACCTAATTGACTATCCAAACTATGTTTCTCTCCACTATCAGTCTTATCTTATAACATCCAATTCTGAGCCACAACAACTCCACCATATGAACTTCCTATCAAAACACACCTTTGAACTCCTAATGAAACTCTTATAATAGTTCCCAACTTCAAAACCAATTATACCCAAGAGTGTTTCTCCATTATATTGATTTATAATTGAATAAGTTGAATTCAAATTGACCATGATCAAAACCCAGTTGCATCATATTTTCCTTGAAAAGAATTGTTCAATTCTTAAAACACACTAGATGAACCCAACATGATCTACTTGATGTAGTTTTTAGATCACCAAATTTCATCTGATGAAAAAAGATGGTTGGTCTTCTTAAGACACTTGACCTCAACCTTTGACGTATTTCCAACACTCGATCTTAGTTCCCCTGCTTTAGGAGACACACCTTGGCCACTCAAACATGCTCACCAAAGGCTACACTCAGCTTCCAATGTAGCCACATAGTTGGATCCTTAATCAGATAAAATATCACCATTTCCTTCCACATGTGTAGATGTACCCTTGTTCCAGAACCTTCTCATATTTCATGAAAATTATTTCATTACCAATGCTAATGCACTGAATCCAACCAATACCATACTTTAAGTATACCTAAAATTCACTGAGTAATCTAGATGTATTCATGTACACTTGTTCACCAAAGTTAAAAATCCAAAATGATCACCAAATGAATGATCCCATACATCCACACTAATTTTTCACAAAGGATATGTCACCCGTTATTGGCATCACACATCCCACCATAGGAGTATCCATTTCATTGATTTATTTGATCAAACCCTGAACACCATGGCTCATTCATTTTCTATCCCCAATTTTAATGATTGGATGTGGCCAAACCCACTCATTCGTGAGCATAGCCTCAGTGGGTTCCATAACCAAACATGTGTGTTTCTCCTATCAAGCCATACTCACTAGATTACTGAGCTACACCCACCTAATATAGACTCACTAAAACCCACCGGTTCTTGATATTCTCATGGAAATCACTGATTCACTCTATAGAATGGGTACCAAAAACAAAAAGTTCATACAATTTTCATCACATCCAAAAAAGTGGGAATACAACCCCATACCACCCGATCCATCACCCAAATCATGCTCCTATGAGTCATATGTCATCGAGACTAGGATGTCTATGCTCTATGAAACATCAGTCTCATCACACCAGGATCTCACTTGGAACTCTTATTCAAAATTAGACACCTTACCTATGACATGATTCATAACATGTCCACTCAACTTATGATGTTGTTCAAGAACTACATGTAATCATACTTGGTTCAAGGCATGTCAACCTCATACTTATGCTTATCCTCAACATGAAATCATTACAGTCATGATAATCCATCTATGCTCTGAAAACACTGCTAAAAGCGCATCCAAAACACTTAGGGCCAGGTGGTACACTGGTCTTGCCCTAAAAATCAAAACTCAGTACCCAAGGTAATATCACTCAAGTTTCTCATCACCTCCAAACCCCCATGGAATAACCATGCCTATATAAAACACACTATAACACCTTGCATGCACCGATATCATCCTCAAATCACCTACATGCACTTCCATCTCTATGGAAACCACTAAAACAATATAATACCTCTCATGGGTTACCCTCGATCATACATTTCACTAACTGACTAAGTTATGATTCATAACTCAAGGGTCACTAGTGTCTCCCTTATTTCCCCATAAACTGGTACTCATGAAGGGTTATAAGCTGACTGTGATGCCCCGAATCCAGAAGCCTAGAGTTGGTTCTTAAAGCAAGGTGTTTATTTTTTTTATTATAAAAAGATGCTGATAAAATTACACATCACATATGATCACAAAGGATCTTCCCAGTCTAGGTTTTGGAAAACCAGATAAAACTGTTACTTTTCTTCAAAATTGTATGAGATAAAATCCATATTGTTGCCATCACATAGAAGAACACAAATCTAAAAAATCTAAGAGTCCTGTAAAAATAAATTAAAAATGTAGGGTGATCACAAGAATGCCTAGTAAGGGGTTTTAAAACTAATTAATAAAATTCCTTTTTTTAAAAATTCCCTTTTAAAATAATTACAAAAAATTTTCTTAAAAGAAAAAAACATTTCTTGTAGCATGTCATCATAATTTTTCAAAGGTTACTTGAAATAATTTTTAGGGAAATACTATACACAAGAATTTATATATATTTATTTAAAATCTACAGTAAAACAAATTTCAGAGTGTGCATACTTGAACAAAAATGCATGGAATGCTGCATACAAGTCAGAAGTTGATCAAAATAAATTAAGGGTGACATGAAAGGGTGAAAATAAAATTTAGTATATGAAATAATACTTGCTTAGAATTTCACAAGTATCAATATCATAATTAATTTATCACATAAAATGCAATTAAATAAATGATAGATGTATTACTAACTTCTATATCAAAGTTATAAAAATATATGCTATACTATTTTTATAAATGACTTGATAAGTACATACATAATTATGCCATGTGAATTTATTTTAATTATCATAAGTAAAATATTCTTAACCAAGGATATTCTATTAGTCGAATAATCGCATGATTGGTTAAATAATGATCACATAATGAGGGAATTCCTAATACAGGACAATCATAACATAATGTTAAGGCCTCATGCCAAGACCATACATAAACATTTTGTCAAGGCACCATTCCATGACCTAGTTTGCCTCATGATGCCTATCGATACATCGAGAGGTTATAGTGGGACTCACCCATCACATAACAATTCCTATGCATTCCTTATATGCCTAATAAGTCTTTTATTCAAAGTTTCCCATACCACTTTGAATAATTAAAATGTCTCTTATTAAAAGTGTCCCATACCACTTTGAATAATTAAATTATGTATTTTATTCAAAGTTTCCCATACCAATTTGAATAATTAGATTCTTAATTCATGAGTTATCATAAGATATTTCATTTTGAAATTACTATCTATGTTCATAAACAAAGTGAATCATGCACTAACTATAAGCAATAATCTAAAGACTATATGGTTTTTCAGTTATGGATATATCAAATTTATCAATGACATTCATGGATGAATAGGCATAAATTTGTACATGTGATGATAACTGGTACACATAAAATAATAGGTTGATTGGGTTTGTCACATAAAATAATAACTCTTAAATTCAAAACCCATGTTCCAAGAAAGTAAAAATTATAATAAAATACATGTTTTTTTAAATTTAAGTTTGTTATCATTCATGTTAAAAACATACACTGATGAATGGAAGTATCAAATAGATTAAATCTCAAACTTATGTAACTAATAGTGTTTATTGTGCAAGATACATCAAGAATTAAAATATAATATTAATAAATTTAATACATCTATTTAATGTGAGATATTAAAACATAAGAAAATGTTTCAACTCACTTCAATAACATGAGATCTTCTAAAATTATGATCTAACATTATATAAGTTATGTTAATTATACATATATTTATGTGTTTATGAATGAATATGTATAAAAAAACATAATTCTAACCCTTTATCCTAAAATTATTAATTCTGTTACATGCATGTGATGTTAATAACAAGGCGATGCCTTCTTCTAAGAATTTTAGGCACACAAAAACAAAACAAAGTTTTGTTATTGTTTTCCAATATAAAATTGTATTTGTGATACTTATATATATACATGTGGGTTTTGAAATTAGAATTAAAAGATAATTATAAGGACAAGGACCACCTTTAAACATAATTTCTTAAGAAATGAAACTTAATCATATTAAGGTTAAAAACTATATTCATATATATATATATATAAAACTGTATATACTTATACATATATGTATTAGTTTAGAAACTAAAAAACCACTCCTAGTAAACCCTTTTACAATTATTACCTACATAAAAACATCAGTTATATACCAAAAAAAAATTAGGATTTGAAGTTACATAAAAATGTGTATACACAAAGTGTATACATGGGATTTGCATAACCAAAACAAGATTTGATAAATCCTGGAAAGTATCATACAAACATTATTTAATCAATAATGTCAATTATATGAAAACCTAAATCTGATTTGAATTAAAATATATATATATGTATACATATAACCGTATATTCACAAAGTGTATATATGAGTTTTTCGCATATAAAAAAAGACAGATTAACCCCTACATGAATTATATGAATAAAGAACATATTTTAAATAAAAAAATCATCATTTGAAAAGAATAAAACAGAATAGGTTTTTGGTATTTATTTACAAACATATATACACATATATGTATAAATGGTCTAATAAAACATAAAACTAAATAAACCCTTACTTGTATTCAAAGGTATGGTTGCGATGAACAAAAGTTGAAGAAAAGTTGGGAGGAGGAAAACCCATAGGGTTGAGTTTGAAAAATGGGTTTATATAAGTAGTTTTTATAAACTGTTAATATATATTTTATATATACTACGATTCACTCATAAAATATAAACAAAGAAACTTAAAGAAATCCAAATCTAACTATTCAGACAAAAAAAATCCATAATCAACACAAATCTTAAATGTATCGACCATTCGATAATATATATATTTTATATAAAACTTGAATGATACACCAAAGGGTTTTAAATTAAACTACTGCATCCAAGGAAAACTTGTAGAAAATCAAAAAGGGATGGGTGTGAGGAGAGTGATGGAAAGAATCATGGATTAATGAGGAAACAATGGAGGAGGATGGAGATGTCCATTGGTGTGGAGTGAGGAAGAAGAAAGAGGAGAAGAAGTGAAAAAAATGGACGACCACGATCGACCAAGCCCGATCGGACAACTACAATGACTTATGCGATTTTAAAAACATATAGATGATCGAGATTATAGCATGGATTTGATCAGATAGTCTTGGGGAAACCACAAGATTTGATAGGGATGTGCGGCCAAGATCAAACACATACAGATCAGATGGTTGATGAGAATCGTGGAAAAAGGGAGCGGCGATGGATTTTGAAGGCTGGACCGAATCGGATGGTTGAGATCTCGTGTGATGAGATCGAAAGCCTCAGATTTCATTTCCTATAAAAATTATCATCCCACATCGAAACCTACACGGTTTTGGGACCTCCTTATATATCTCGACGCCACTGCCTTCACTCTGATGACAAAAACACACACACCAAGGTGTCCTTACACATAGGACCCCCACCCGCGGGCCTTGTACTACCCTTACCCACACCAGTGCGCGATATGCCTCCCCCCCTATGTGCGCCTGACCAGGCTCTACACCCAGGCCTGAGCGCGACTCAGCATGCGCTACGCGTGCACTCTGCCTGGATTAGGTTACCATTTTTTCATAAGTTTATATACATTTTTAGTTTTAAAACATAATAAGTTCAAAATATAAATACAACCTCAATTAAAAACCATGTCATTAATTTTATAAATTTATATTCATTTTAAAGAAACATCATGGTTATTATATTTTTAACATCCAAATATAAAATATATCTTTATTTAAAATATGTTTTATTTAACCAAGGATATAACTTTAAAATATTTAAATCATTTTAAAACATTTGAAATTCTAAAAAATACTTATATACTTAGAATACTTAAAATAATCAAAATACTTAAAATACCTAATGGTTATAAAACTTTTTTTACTGTTACCAAAACCAATAGTCACCTAAATACCCCAATGGATATTAAAGGTAATATTTATCTTCAAGGCCTTATAAATACTTGTTTAGGATATTAAAAACTTCAAAAAAATATTTCATCTTATTAGAATAGTTCTCTTAATTCCCATGATGCTTTGTACTGTTGCTGTAGTAGTTTCCATAATGTTATTCATTGTGACAGACCTGAAGGATGTTCACTACTTAATTGGTCAAGTTGTTGTGTTTGGTGGTCTCCTGGTGATTTTGATAGGTATTCTAGTAGTTATTATAGGTTAGTTATGGTCTTTTGGACTTATTTTAATGTAATGTATCAGTGTTTCTATTGAATAAAATATGTATTATTTTTATTCTGCAAGCATTTGTTTTAGATGGAACCAAAATTAAACAAATAATAATAATAATAATAATAACTAATAAAATATTATTATTACAAATATAGATATGTCTAGGGAGTCACATTATCACCCACTTAATGGAATTGCAACCTCACAATTCTATTGTACTCTTATGATTCCAAACACCAACCCACAGAAATCACCCTTGATGTCCTTAAAAAACATTTTAAATCATTATTAACTAACAAAATTTGATTTAAAAATAGTATTTTATTCATACCTTCACGAGTTCCACCGGTGTCGGTGATTCTCCCAGTTCATTCTGGTTAAAATAATTGCCATTACAATTTAAAATTCCTTGATTTTTATGGTCCAGATGCCGCATGAACAACTCAGGTCAAACTCATGTATACAACTATCGTATCTTGAGAGGGTGTCATGAGGGGTATAAAGTTGGGAGAAATTAGTATGGAATTGATGTTTTTAAAATGAATGAAAAGTTTTGACCTCTATAATTTCAATGTCTCTAACTCGACCATATAGACCGTAAGACAAGATTTGACATAGATATGCTGCGGCGAGGTCACCCCCACTTGAAAATTCTTATAAATCCCTCAGGGACATAAAATTATCGGCTAAGGTGAAAAATTTGAAGAGGACCTCAAAGTAATTTCATCGACATGCATAGAATGGTAGTTGATCATGCACCATGAGGAATTAAACAATGCCTGATCCTCGATAGAGGTGAAATATACTATGAGTGTTGGATATGTGGTAAAGATGTTTGAAGGTCAAAAAAAGGTTTCCAAAGGGCTCAAATTCATCTAAACATGATTTAAAAAATATGGTTTCTAATGCCTCAGTAGGAAGAGACAAATTTTTTTGGTGTTATCTCATCTTCCATATACAAATTTTAAGAAAAGTTCTATTCAGTAAAACATATATAAATTTTTAGTTTTGTTCTATTTTTCTAGAATTGTATAAAACGTTTCTCTGATACCAACTATGATGCCCCGACCCCAGAATCCTAGATCCAGTGCCTAAAACATGGTGTGTATTTTTTTATAAAATTATTCTGATAAAATTACACATCACATTTCATCACAGAGGATCTTATCGGTCTAGGTTCTGGAAAACCAGATACAACTGATACTTTTCTTCAAAACTGTTTGAGATAAACTCCATATTTTTTCCATCACATAGAAGAACTCAAAGATGACCAATCTACTAATCCTATAAAAATAAATTAAAAATGTAGGGTGAGAACAAGAATTCCTAGTAAGGGAGTTTAAAACTAATTAATGAAATTATTTTTTTAAAAACGTCCTTTTACAATAATTACAAAACATTATCTTAAAAGGAAACAACATTTCTGGTAGCATGTCATCACCATTTTTCAAAGGTTACTTGAAATAATTTTTAGGGAAATCCTATACACAAGAATTTATATATATTTATTTAAAAGCTATAGTAAAACACATTTCAGAGTGTGCATACTTGAAAAAAAAATGCATGGAATGCTGCATACAAGTTAGGTGTTAATAAAACTAAATTAAGGGTGACATGCAAGGGTGAAAATATAATTTAGTATATGAAATAATACTTTCTTATAATTGCACAAGTAACAATATTATAATTCAATTATCATGTAAAATGAAATTTAGGAAATGATAGATGTATTACTAACTTCTGTATCAAAGTTCCAAAAATAGATGTTATACTTTCTTTATAAATGATTTGCTAAGTACATACATCATTATGTCATGTGAATTTATTATCATTATCATAAGTAAAAGAATATTAAACAAGGATATTATACTAGAAAATAATCGAATGGTTGGTTAAATACTGATCACATAATGAGGGAATTCATAATGCATGAAAATCATAACATTTTGTCAGGTCCTCATGCCAAGACCATATATAAACATTTTTCAAGGCCTTGTGCCATGACCTAGTTTATCTTATTAGACCTACCGATGTATCGAGAGGCTATAGCGGGCCTCACCTGTCACATAACAACTCCTATGCATTCCTCATATGTCTGATAAGTCTTTTATTCAAAGTGTCCCATACCACTTTGAATAATTAAAATGTCTCTTATTCAAAGTGTCCCATACCACTTTGAATAATTAAATTATATATTTTATTCAAAGTGTCCCATACCACTTTGAATAATTAAATTCTTAATTTATGAGTTATCATAAGAGATTTCATTTTTCCATTACAATTCTTTGTTCATAAATAAAGTGAATCATGCACTAACTGTAAGCATTAATCTAAAGACTACATGGTTTTACAGTTATAACTATATCAAATTTATCAATGAATTTCATGGAAAAATCGACATACATTTTTACATGTGATGATAACTGGTGCACAAAAAATAATAGGTTTATTGGGTTTTTCATATAAAATAATAACTTTTAAATTCCAAACCCTTATTCCATGAAAGTAAATATTATAATAAAATACATGTTATTTTTGAATTTAAGATAATTACCATTCATCATCAAACCATACACTGATGAATGGAAGTTTCAAAAATATTAAATCATAAACTTATATAACTAATAGTGTTTATTATGGTGGATTCATCAAGAATTAAATAAATATTAATAAATGTAATACATCTATTTCATGTGAGATATTAAAACATAAGAAAATGTTTAAACTCACTTCACTAACATGATATATTCTACAATTATGATTTAAAATTGTAGAAGTTATGTTAATTATATATATATTTATGTGATTATGCATTTTTTTTAAAAGGTAGTGCTTCGGTCAAAGATCGAGGCACAATTTATTGAAGATAAAAGAAGAGGTTACAAGAGTCTAAAGGATGGGAGTTTCCTATAGTCATTGTCATAAAGCTGAAAAAGATCAAGAGGGAGTGTATCAAGCCAGGTCATCTCCTGGTTAACTCCCATGTTTTCAAGCGCATCAGCAACCTTGTTTTCTTCTCTGAAAGCATGAGTGGCGATAAATTTGATCTGCAGAAGAGTGTCGAGGCACTTCATCCAGCGAGCAGTGAGTGGCCAGACTAGATGAGTCACCCCCTTCCAGATTTCTTGAACGATGGTGGTCGAATCACTTTCAATCCAAATCTTCCTCCATCCTTTTTGAAGTTCATAGTTGACAGCGTGGATCACACCCATCATTTCAGCTTCTAGTGATGAGACAATGCCAAAAATAGTGAAAAAGAATCCATGGAATATACCAAGATGGTATTTGAAGATCGCTCTGTAACCGGCGGGGCATGGGTTTCCTTTGGAGGCACCATCAACGTTCACCTTGATCCATCCTGGAAGCAGGACCTGCCAGAATACTTCAATGGTGCGTTTGGGTTGTCTAAAGATGCCTTCAATGTGAAGTATTTGAAGAACCTCAAAGTCCCTAACAATATTATTATAGTGATCCTTTTGAATTTAGGCAGCCTCACGTGTCGTAAGGAGGATCCGGGATTTACCTGCATTAAGATTTGGTGAAGAATTATTATTAATCATATTGTTTCTATCATACCAGATCACATGAAGAATCTCCTCAATGGAAGAGAGGAAGATATTATTGATTTGTTGAGATTACTCTTGCTATACACATCTCTTTAATTGTGATCCAATAGTATCATAGAGGATCCATCTACAGCCAAATATTTCAAAAATATAATTTCAAAGAGCAGAAGCTGTAGTACAAGACAAAAAGAGATGATTTGCATCTTCCCTGTGTTGGTTACAAAAGTGACATTTAGAGCATAACTGAATACCAAGAGATTGTATGCAAAATTCTGTAGGAATTCTATAATGAGCAATTCTCCAAATAAGAGTAAATATTGAGGGATTAATCCATGGTTTGTTAAATTGGGCCAACCACTCAAAGTTGGATTCAGTGTTTATGAAATTATGATCATAGTAATTTTTTGAGTCAAGGATGCCATTATTGGCAGGTTCCCAGATAAGAAAATCATCAGTATTGGAGAAAGGATAACTATCAATGAATTGCGTAATGTTATCAGGTATATCACTATTGTGGGAGTGAATAACATCTTTAATGGTTTGGTTGGTGTTTTAAATAGTTTCATTAGGAGAAAGCATAGAGATTAGGGGGGTTTCGGTCCAATTATCAAGCCAAAAATTCATGGAATATTTAGTACTGACTATCCATTGAGAGTTCTTCATAATGTTGAAGTATGCGTATTTGATAGAGGTCCAGATTGAAGAAGTGATGTAATTTAAGTTTCCTTTTTTAAGTTTATAAAGAAATATCTTTTTAAGGAAATCCAAAGAATCTGAGTTGGTATGAATTAACCTCCAGGTGAGTTTGGATTGGAGCACATCATTAAAGAGTCTAAGATTTTTTATTCCAAGACCACATTTTTCTAAAGCCTTACAGCAGGTGTCCCAAGGGATGGTGACACATTTTCTTTCAAGGGTACTCCCAGTCCAATTTTTTTTATATAGATATTGAGTTTTTTAAGGGTGTTAATAGGACATTTATAAACCATCAAAGAGTAAACCATTTTAGAGACAATGGTGGATTTAACAGGACAAATTCTACCAGCCAAGGAGAGGAATTTTCCTTTCCAGGTGGAGAGTTGTTTAGTGATTTGATCCACAATGTAAGAAAAATAAAGGGATTTTGGCCTTCCTGAAAAGATAGGAACACCTAAGTATTTGAATGGGAGGGACCCCTCTTTAATTTCTAATTTTTTGGTGATGGAGACCTTTCTGTGTGGGGAGAAATTTTTACCAAAAATGACAAAGGATTTATTCCAGAAGATAGCTTGAACAGAGACCTCCTCATAGTGAGTCAAAGCAGTTTTAAAACCTGAACATTCCTTTTGTCCCCATTTAGGAATAAATTATTTCATCGGCATATAAAATATGGTTAGGTACATTCATGTTCCTAGAAGCTTGGATGGGCTTGAGTTTACTTTGCTCGATAAGTCGGGTAAGTAATCTACTAAGGTAGTCTTCTATAATAACAAACAGAATAGCTGAAAGGGGATCTCCTTGTCTGACACCCTTAGTGCATTTAAAATACCCATTGGGGGATCCATTGATCAAGATGGAAATGAAGGCAGAGTTAAATAGAGTTTTTATTCTCAAAATAAAAGTATCTTTGAATCCAAAGCTTTGTAGAACTTTGAAAATGAAACTCCAATAAATGGTGTCAAAGGCTTTTCTAATGTCAAGTTTAATGGAAATATTTCCACCTCTTGCATTTCTATTAAGGATATTGGTGCATTATGAAGCAAGGAAAATGCAGTCTTGAATGGATCTTCCCTTTATAAAACCAAATTGGTTCTATGATACGTTTTTTTCCATATAGGGGAAAGATGATTAGTAAGAATCATGGTTATGATTTTCTAGAGAGTATTGATAAGGAAAATAGGTCTAAAAAGATGGATCTCTGAAGCATTCTCCACTTTAGGAATTAAATTAAGGAATTGAGAATTCAGACCATGGGGGAGGACACCATCAGAGAAGAAAGATCTAATAAGTTTACAAACATCTAGGTGTATGATATCCCAGTGTTGTTGAAAAAAAGCATTATTAAATCCATCAGGACCAGGAGCACTATCAGGCTTTAGACTAAAAACCGTGTCTTTTATTTCATGGTCAAGGGTAGTGCTTAAAAGATAAGCATTATCCATAGCATCAACCATAGAGGGGATGATATCGATCATAAGATATTTGTTGAACTCCGGGCCATTGAAAGTATTATGAAAATATGAGACAATATGATTGGAAATGGCCTCCTCTGTGTCAATAATAATGTCATTATGAACAAGGAAGGTAAGAGGCCTGCTAATTTTCAGAATTATCTAAAGGGAATTATAAAATTTAGTGTTTATATCACCATAAGAGATCCATTTTGTTTTAAAAATTTGTTTTCTCATGTCATCTTTGAGTATGATAAGTGAGTTTAGTTTTAGAGAAGTACTGATTTCAGGTTGGGGGTCAACTATGAAATCAGATCTAGTAGCGTTGTTTTGAATGTGAGCTAGCTCATTTTCTAGGAGGGAAATATCAGTGTCAATTTGTTTAATTTTATACTTACACCAATCTTTAAGGGCATGTTTAAGATGTTTTAATTTAATATTACAAGAAAAATAATCTCTATATATACATGTGGGTTTTGAAATCCGAATTAAAATAATAAGTATAAGGATAGGGATCACCTTTAAAAATAATTTCTTAAGAAATGAAACTTAATCGGATTAAGGTTAAAAACTATATTCATATACATATATAACCGTATGTACTTATACATATATGTATTATTTTAGAAACTCAAAAACCATTCTTAGTAAACCCTTTTACAAGTATTGCATACATAAAAACATCAGTTATATACCCAAAACAAATTATGATTTGAAGTTACATAAAACCATGTATACACAAAGTGTATACATGGGATTTTCATAACCAAAACAAGATTTAATAAATCCTTGCAAGTATCATACACTTAAAAAACATTATTTAATCACTAATGTCAATTATATGAAAACCTAAATCAGATTTGAATTAATATATATATATATACACACATATAACCATATATAAAAAAGTGTATATACATGTTTTTGTATATAAAAAAATAAAGATTAACCCCTACACAAATTATATGAATATATAACATCATTTAAATAAAAAAATTCATCGTTTGAGAAACATAAAACAGAATAGGTTTTTTGTATTTGTTTACAAATGTATATACACATATCTGTATATATGGTTTAATCAAACACAAAACTAAATAAACCCTTACCTATCTTCAAAGGTAAGGTTGAGATGATCAGAAGTTGAAGAAGAGTTGGGAGGAGGAAAACTTGTAGGTTTGAGTGTGCAAAATGTGTTTATATAAGCAATTTTTATAAATAGTTAATATATATTTTATATATACTACGGTTCACTCATAAAATATAAACAAAAAAACTTATAGAAATATAAATATAAATATTCATACAAAAAAAAATCACGATCAATGCAAATATTAAATGGATCATTCATTTGTTAATATATATATATTTTATATAAAAATTGCAAGATACACCAAAGGGGTTTATATTAAACTACTGCCCTCATTTGGATGGGCACTCACCAAATTTTTATCAAAAAGAAAACTTCATTAAACACAAGAACATATAGAATATATATATATATATATTAATGTTTTAAAAATAGAACATATATATTAATTTCTTTATATACATTCTTTCTTATGGTTAAACAAAATTCTAGGTACCATTGTTTTCATAGTTTATATACGTTTTGATTTTTAAAACATCATAAGTTCAAAATCTAAATACAACCTCAATTAAAAACCATGTCATTACTTTTATAAATTTATATTCATTTTAAAGAAACATCATGGTTATTATATTTTTAAAATCCAAATATAAAATATATATTTAATTAAACTATGTTTTTATTTAACCAAGGATATAAATTTAAAATATTTAAATAATTTTAAAACATTCGAAATTATTAAAAATACTTATATACTTAGAATATTTAAACAGTCAAAATACTTAAAATACCTAACGGTTATAAAACTTTTACGACCTTTACCAAAACCAACGGTCACCTAAAGACCCCAAAGGCTATTAACAGTCATATTTATCTTCAAAGCCTTATAAATACTTGTTTATGGTATTCAAAACTTCAATAAAACATTTCGGCTTATTAGAATGGTTCTCTTCATTCCCTTTATGCTTTGTATTGTTGTCATAGTAATTTCTATAATGTTTTCATTGAGACATACCTGAATGATGTTCACTACTTACTTGGTCAAGTTGCTGTGTTTGGTGGTCTCCCAATGATTCTGATAGGTCTTCTAGTAGGTATTTTAGGTTAGTTATGGTACTTTTTCCTTATTGTAATGTAATGTTTCAGTGTTTATATTGAATAAAATATGTCTTATTTTTATTCTGCAAGAATTTTTTTTAGATGGAACCAAAATTAAAATAATAACAATAATAATAATACTAATAACTAAAAAAATATTATTATTAAAAATAGAAATATGTCTGGGGCATCACACGCACAACGAAATGCTCTATACAATCCGTGTCAAGGAATTATAAACATGAGGTTAAGTTATATAGAATTTCATTCCAAGATATATAGTAAAACATCATATTGGTTGTTATTGACACTTTAAATAACTATACCTATATGCTACATTCAACCAAAATCCCCATATATTGATCTATTTCTACTAAACCACCACCACATGGTTTAGTTAAGTAGAGTGACATTCCAAGATATATGAGAAAATATAATATAGGTTGTTACTGGTTAATTTAAATTACCAAATGAAAATGATATTAACCCATAAGGGGTCTAAAGATAAGGTATAAAGTGCCAACTAATCACCTAAAAGGGCATCAATCCTTACATGGTATCCTCATATGGGACTAACCCCTTGGGAATCTGAAATCTTAGAATGATCCCCCCTGGGCCTCTATATAAAGGAGTAACCCACCTTGGGTATCAAATTCTTTTTTTTCAGCATATACATAATGGAATCACTCTACCATAATATGCATATTTTAATTATATTCATATAGGTCAATTATTTAGAATACCATTCCAAGTTATATGGGAAAACACCATATAAGTTGTTACCAATATTTTAAATATATGTTCCCATAAATAGTGCATAAATGGGTTTTCACGTCATTTTTTATGCCTTTTCACATCGGTTATTAAGAGAAATTATTAGAGGGGATGTAGTAAATAATTTTTTCACATGGGTTAACTAAAATCGATATTATAAAATAATATCAGGAATTAATTTTTCATGTAGGTTATTCAATAACAGACGTTATAAATGGTTTTTTACATTTTTTATTGGACAACCAATGTAAAAAAACAAATTATGTGTTGTTTTTCACATCATTTATTTAAAATAAATAATGTGATATATGGTTTTTCACATAGTTTATGGAATAAACTAAGTAAAAAACATTGTGTATTTTTTTTCACATCCGCTATCCAATAACCGATGTGAATTTTTTTTTAAAAAATTGTACATTGATTCATCCTACACCACAACAACAGCCAAATAATAGTAGAAAAGACAACAGAAAAGGCATAAAAAAACTAAAAAAAGACACATACAACTGAACTTTAAAATAAACTAAAAATCAATCAAACTTGTAAAATGATTTTCCCATTCAATTTTTAAATGTCTAAACTCCTCTGTAGTATATGACCATGCGTCATAAAAAATATACAAAAATAATACAGAAAGAATTTGACTTTAATTTTCAATAAAACATATTAAATATTACTGAAATATTTATAAAGAAATATAACCTTATGAAACTTTGTAATTGTACCAGTTGAAATTATTTCATACATGAATATTAAAACATAATATCCACATTCAGTTCCACCTTTTTGTTTATAACACTGTTTCAAAGATATTTTAATTCAAAATAACATTTTTAATTAATATATCCAAAATTTAGTAATTGTAAATGAAAATTCACCTTATCTTTTACAAATTTGATCTTGGTGCTCTTTTTTCCTATCGTCTCTCTAAATAAATTCCATTCCATATTTAAAAATAACATGAATATAATAAATTTTATTCATTATAATATAAAAAATTATTAAAATAATCAAAATTACATGTTCAATACATTCTTAAAATTTTTTCTCACTTCACTATGGATAGATCATATCCAATACAATGTCTTATCTCTTGGATAAAAAACACCCAAAATACAATAAACACTAATATAAAAGAAAATTTAATATGAGTTGTTAATATGTTAAGTGATGTATAAAATTTTTTGACATAAAATATTTAATACCTTTCAAGATATGGAAACATCCAACACTGAATGATGACATTATTCTAAAATCTTACAGCTATATAAACTATTCTTTTAGCATTGGTCATTGTCAAATCTATAGGAGAAAAAAACTATGGGTCTATAAATCAATATAAATCTATCTTTTCATGCTTTATAAAAATTTTATATGGATACCTAATACAAAGTATACATAATTATAAATTTTTAATAAATTAAAGGAACCAATTTTTTTTATTAATCGACTTACATGGAAAAAAATTTCATCATTTTGATGCCCAATTGATCTCTAACTACGAGTTCCATGATATAAATTTTAAAAATCCCTACATTCATTAAACGCCCATAAACAAAAGATTCAATTAGAATTTCATATACTCCTAATAACAAATTTGGGTATGTTGACAATCGATCAAGACTAGTAGAATCTATATCTGAAGTCAAGAAACTTTGAAATTTTTGTTGTCTATACAGTATTTCTTTACCTTTAAAGTATTACTTTAAAAAATTATATAAATATATAAACTTTAAAATGAGAAAAAAAAATTACTAAAAAAATGAAATAAAATAAAATAAAATATAACATATATATGTACCTCTATAGTAATATATCGAAGTAGTCTAGATGGAAAAACTAAAAAATGACCAATACTTCTTCCAACTATACTCACCACATATGTAGGATATGTTATTTTTAGTGATCTATCTATAATATCCTGTACAGTGACCCTATGATGTTGTATCTCAATTTGGTAATGATGAATGGTATCACTGATATAATATATCATCCCATATGCAACAATACGATGAGGATCATCAACATATAACTCAAAGTTACTTGGAAGCTATGGAGGAGGGGGTGTTGGGGTAGGATAAGAAAAAGTGGGGTCTATAAACATAGATGTGTGAGTAAGATAAGAAGGAGGAGTGTGCTCTTCTGGTGGAGGTGGAGGAGTGAGATCAGCAGGCTGAAAATATCCTTGCATGTATGCAAACATCACCTGTACTGAAGCTCTGATCCTATCATCCATCATCACTTGAATATCTTGAAATTTGGCCTCCAAAGATTCTATATTTTTTTTATAAACATGCTCCTTTTAAGAAGTTTCTCAACATGGAAATACTTTTCTTAGTGGTACACCTATCGGGTATCCTCATACCTGACCCGAGTTTTTGAGATTTCCTAATACTGAAACTAAAATATCTTGTCTACCCTCAACAATAAATCCCACCTATGTGATCTACTCCTCAAGAGAATATTGTATGAAATATTTTAATTTTTTAATGAATCACAATATATAAATAGTTAATTGAACTTCAATAAATAAATAAACATCTTACAATCTTATCAGCTACAACTCTTGAATATTCCATAAGATATTGTCCTTTTTTCTCATCCAAGACCTCTTCCATTTTTAATGTCTAATGGGGGTGGGGGTGGGGGAAACCTCTGTATATCCTGATGTCTTAGCTCTCAAATTTTGAAGTTTTTCTTCTAGCATGTGTTCTTCCAATAATGTATACCCTACCTGAGATAATGTATAAGGGTATACATTTATATCTTAAATATCCTAATAATATCTCCTTGATTATTGAAAATTAATAATTAAGAATAAATAAATCATTAATATGGTTTGTAATATAAAAAACATATAAAAAGGTAACATTTCACTTACTAAAAACTCTTCTCATTATCTAATTTCAACAAATTGTTTCCATATATATTCATCTATAAATGGATGCATATCACATGGATTTTCATGCTATCTGTTCCCAAAAATGAATTGTGATGTGATGGATGATTTAAAATCCCTCCATCTCCGAGCAACCAATGATAAACATTTCATCCCGACTCCTCCAATGTTAGGTAAATCACATGTCATCTGATAAGAAGAAGATAAACATATATAACTATAAATATTTCAAGATAAGTAAAATAATAACAACAAGATTACCAAAATGGTATCCCAAAATAGTGATAATTTCACTTTTTCAACACTTCTCTAGTCATCAAACAAAATATTAACTTTTCTTTTAGCCTGTACTGATACAAATGTCTTGAATTGTTTTGAATTAGACCTCTTGGAATATCATTATCATAAAAGTCTATTGGTATCCTATGTTCCTGTCTATGGGAAACTGATAATTTTGATAAACATGTGGTTCTATGTTTACCAACCCTCGAAATCTTCCCCCCCCATAGAATTAGATGTCTCATGTAAAAAAGGATGAGGAGGCTCAGTAATAAGAGCATGGGTAAGTTCCTCCCTAGAGGTGTGAGTGCGATCATCTCCAGAAATATGTGGTGGATCAGAGGATTGATATATCATCCTAGAAATCAAAGAAACATCAATTAGTACAAAAATATAAAAATACAACAATTACATACAAATGTAAATAAAAAATTAACAATTATTAAACAAAAAGAAAAGTAAACTAAACTCAACAAATTTTTATTCATATTTGTTATAGTTAAATAAAATGATAACAATATTAATGATAGATGAAATTACATAAATTAATGAAAACTACACAATATTAATGAGAGATGAAAATACATAATAAAAATTCATCAACCCAATAAATCATTTTTACAAAAAAAATAATTATTTTATAATATACTCTTATACAATATATTTTGTTTTTATTTAAAATGTTAAATTTAAAATAATTGGTTTCAAAAAAATCAATTAATATATAAGTTACTTAAGGGTAAACATGGAAAACTAGACAAAAATAAATTATATAAATAAAAAAAATTAAATTATTAGTTATAATACATTTTTAATAAATAAAATTAAATTAAAATAGCTAACTTTTGAAATTTAAAAAACAAAACTGTAATTAAACATATGTTACCTATAATATTAAGAATGTACTAAAGATTGTTTTCCCAAATTCCTTCATCATGATTATTCAATATGGCACAAACCATGTCTTTGATGTGTTCATCAATATTATTTGTTAATTGTTCCATGGATGTAGGGATCTCACATAAATTAGCATCTTCATCAAAATTTTCATCACCAAAATACTATTTTTTCTTTTTAAAACAATATCCCACTACATATAAAATTGATCAAGAACATATATATTTTTTTTCATGTGTTTACATGATAAAAAGATCATTTGTACATTCTAATTTATTCATATTAACTAGCGTCATTCCAAATTCATCACGTCAGACACTATTGTTACAGATAAACCATTTACACTTAAACACAGGAAATTTAAATTTAATGTAACCAACCTCCCATATTTCTTCAATGTCTCAATAATATGTGATTGATACAGATATTGGGTTTTTTTATTTAGCACTTGAAAAATAAATTGCTTCTACAAACATCGACACACTACTATTCTGAACCACACTTATGTTGTCTTGATATTTCATATGAAAAGTATAGAAATTAATGTCATACCTGGACCATGTTATCAAATTTAAACATGGACCACCCACTAACCATCTCAATTTTTTTGATGCATTTGGTTTCCAAATCTCTTTAAACCATGGGAAAAAAGTTTTTTTATGTTCATTAAAAATCCACATATCTTTCTTCTTTTGATAACTTTGTTTCAACTCATTAATATGAAATGCTATATATGGTTGAGAATCATATATGTTATTCTAGATGTATAACCACACCTTATTTATCTATTCACCTATCAATGATTTTACATTCAATCCATGAATCCCCTTTCCCCCATAATCAACTCATTCATGGAGAGATGTAGGTAAACTGATGTGATCCACATCAGAAAAATAGATTGTACAAAACTATAAAAACTCCTCATAAATATACTTCTCAACAATGGATTCTTCATGTCGATATAAATTCTTAACATACCCCTTTAATATCATCATATAACTTTCAAAAGGATACATCTAACATAGATATATAGGTCCGTAAAGATTTATTTTTTACACCAAACAAACCATTAAATACACCATGATATCAAAAAAATATGGTGGAAAATACATTTCCAATTGAAAAAGTATAGAAACCACTTCATGATCCAAAATTTTCAAAGAATTTGAATCAGTCACCTTATTAAAAATTGAATTAAAAAAATAACATACCTTCATGATAGTCATTCTGACATAGATGGGAAATATTCCATGTAATGCAACTCATAGGAGATATTGCATCATGACGTGATAGTCATGAGATTTCATACCTGTCAACTTGAAATCCTTTAAAGACACATTTTTTTTACATTTTAAAAATAACTATGTGGAACTTTGATATCATGAAGACATTAAAAAAATATAGTTTTCTCTCTTTTGGATAAGGTATGACAAGCTGGGGGTAGGAATGTTAACCTTCCATCAGGAGTGGGAGACAACTCCAAACATATTCCCATTGAGAGTAAATCTATTATTACATTCAAACCATATTTATTCTTTCCTTTAATATCTAACAATGTTCCAATCAAACTTTCAAATATATTCTTATCCACATTCATGAAATTAATGTTATGTTTCACCTCATGATATCTCCAATATGATAGCTCAAAAAATATTGACCGTTTCTTCCAAATATTTCTATCATTACCATATTTATGTGTCTTTACAAATGTCACATCAATATTTTTTACCCTCTGAAAATACTGATTAGTGGATAAAGGTTTTTGAGTAATATAAAATTTTTGTGAGCCACTTAAATCCTTTTTTAATCTTCTATAATAGTGATCCATAGGCAAAAACATTTTATGACCCATGTATATTGTTTTTATCCCATGATACAGTTGATAATATGAAGTCTGTTGTTCAATAATTGGATACGATTTATTCCCCTTAACACTATATCCAGAAAAATTCCAATATGATGGGAAGTTATTTATAGTGAACATAATAATTGTATGCAGTTGAAAATATTCTATTTTATAATAATCACACACCCTCATACCTTCCTCCTATAACAATTTCAAATCATCAATTAATGGTGAAAAGAAAACATCAATATCATTCCTGGGATGTTTTGGTCCACAAATTTTTAAACTCAAGATGACATATTTTCACTTTATACAAAATTCAGGAGATAACTTGTAAATTATCAATAAAACAAGCCATGAACTATGTGTGATATTAAATATTTGATATGTATTTATTCCATCTATGCATAGTCCAAGTATAAGATTTCTAACTTCATTTCCTAATGTAGGAAACTGGTGGTCAATTTTCTTCAACTGTGGACAATCAGCTGGATAATGTATTTTTCCATCACATATCCACTCACCATCATGAAATCTTAAACTTTTTGAATAATTTGAATTAGAAAATAAACATTTCAAATGAGTAATTATAGGAAGATACCAAAATGAATTGGTATGGGTTTCTGAAACTTCTAAATTAGACCATGATTTTTCTTTCAAATTATACTGTGATGTCCCACATTTAGGACACTTTGGAAGAAATTCATATTCTTTTCTATATATCACACAATCATTCGAACAGAAATTTATTTTCTTATACCCCAATCCAATCAGGCATAATATTTTCTTGGCCTTATAACATGAATCTGGAATATCGTTGTCTTTAGGAAGAATGTATGTCAATAATCGTAGCAACCCTATAAAATTATTATCACTCCATCCATGTTTCACCTTAAGTTTTATCAATCTTAACACCATCGATAAAACCGTATATTCCATACAACCCAGATATAATGTTTTTTCGACATCACCATATAAATTCTCAATTTCCAGTTGCTTCTTAATTTCCTCTACTTTAATATAACGAATCATTTCATCAAGTTTATCAGATTTATCATCTTGAAAAGCACCATCATCAATAGATATGAAATTATGCTTATTTTCACCATGCCAAATCCAAGGGTTGTAACTCGAATTAAAACCATGAAAAAATAAAAGATCTTTGATCTCTCTGCTTCTCAACTTCTTCAAATTTAAATATTTTAGGCATGGACATAAAAAAATGTCATTGTTTGGAACATTTCATTTAGAAAATTCCAAAAAAGCATTGAAACCTTCCTCATATTCAACACCTATTTGAGGTTCATTAGTCCAACTTTGATTTATTATCTATAAAATATATATAAAAAATATATAAAAAAGGTAGTAATTTATAAAATATTGAGATTAGAAATGACATAAAAAAATATAGAAACCAAGAATGAAAACATTATAAGGAAAATAGGAAATTTTGATGAGAAAATTCATTCATGTAGAAGGAATTACAAAATAGATTCATTTAAAAAATGTCTCAAGTAAAAATAAATGAATATAATCTTATGAAATTATTAAAAAATATGTACAAAGATATCTATAAAACAATATCCATAAAAAATATAATTAGAACAACTAATTCATAGTTGATTATTTATAAAAATAAAAAATTTATTCTATATTATAAATAGTTATATAATCTAATCATAAATAGAGTCTTAGTTTAAAAAAAATGTCACATTAAACCTTGATTCATGGGACTTCATATGGTACATAGTATTCTCTAATAGGGTACCCAGTTGGTCTACTACTTTAAAAAGTAGACCCATCACCCATTCAACCCTTTTGCAATGCCCCAGAGTACCATTAGAAATGGTTTTCACTACTAATTACCAATTTCAAAATCCCAACTAGTTTTTAACAAAAACACTAATTCTATTATACAATACAAACGTACCATATCTTAAACAAAAAATCTATTAAAAAACCCATTATAAAACCCATGTCGTGATGTGAAATTAAATGAAAAAGATTTTGTCAAATCTCCTATGCACCAACTTTATCATAACTGAAATGAACCAATTGTGATATCAACACTGAATTAATTTAAAACCCAACCCATTGACCTGAGTGAAAATTTAGAAACACACAACATCCACCTATCTTATCTCTTTAATAATACACCTTAGCATGAAATATTTTATAAAATAATTTTAAAGTAATCCTAACAAGGAAAAATATATTGAATGATAAAAACTAATTCATAATAGAAATAAAATCAAGAACAACTAATTAACACATTATAAAAGATATTAAAACCTTCAGGAGATCTAGTTGGAGACAAGAAGATCTATAATTGAATGTGCAATGATAAAGATGAAAAAACCTGAATGTATGAAGATGATAACATGAGAATGAAGAACACATGATTGAACAAATAATCAGTTAGATATTCTAATCCAAATAATGACCAAAAAGAGATAAATGAAAATGTTTGAGGCTTACTTCAGATATATCTTCGATGTGTAACATGAGGATAATGAAACCTAAGGCTTGATTAAGATTGTAATGTGAGATTGGACCACCAGATCAAATAAAGCATAGATTTAGGGATTTTTTCAAGAGAGAAATGAGACATGTGACATGATAATGGAAGACCATGTAATGAACCCTTACTCGATTCATAAATTTTTAAAAGATTTTTTTACATTGGTTATATTATAACTAACATGAAAATTGGATATTCACTGCTCTTTCACATCATTTATACTATAACCGATGTAAAAAACAGATCTTTCACGTCAGTTATACTATAATCGACATAAAAAATTGATCTTTCACATCAGTTAAATTATAGAACCGATGTGAAAGAGCATAGAATATCCTTTTTAACGTCGGTTTTATGAAAACCGATGTGAAAAATGAATTTTTCACATTGTTAAATGAAAAATCAATGTAAAAAATTAATATTACTAGATTTTCACATTGGTTATAAATAACATACATGAAAACTAAGATGTAATAAATAGTTTTTCTACTAGTTAATTTCCCTTTCAAAACCAATATCAAAATTAAATTCACCCATGAGGGGTTCATAACTAAGTCATTTAATGCCCATACTAGACTTCTAGTGTCGACTCACATCCCTTTCACTAAGGGATTTCATCATCATCAAGATTCCTCACACTATAGATCCACATGACCTACCATTAGAACAAAATAGATATGAAAGTTGGACCAACCGGGTAGAATGTCACTAAGTACTTATATTGGAAAATGTTGTATGAGAAGTTGTTTACACATTAAAAAATTGAGCCTTAGTCATCAGTGAAATCAAAAAATATAAGTATTATATGTCATGTGAATCCTATGTGCTTGATATGACGGATGAGACACATCTTACCTCAATAGGTCAAGTGTCAAATATAATAACGAGCCTCTTTCCAACAATCTAAGATACAAAAACCAATAATAAGCCATAATCATAAAATTTAAACCACAAGTGCATCACATGAGGTGAAAGTCACATACATTAATAATATTGAATGTCAAGAACATCAATCCTAGCCCTAATAATATAAAAGTCTCACCAAAATAATCATTCTTGATACACCCTTTCGATGTCCATCATAGGCTCTGAAACATTCTTAAATATCAAGTATAATATGTCCCAAATAGTAAAACAAAAGAAAATAAAATCTCTAATATCACTTCGTAATGCCTCGACCTAGCTCAACCTTTGAATAATAACCAGACTAGTTCACCACATGACCTCATGCATGCCTCCCTATATTCTAGAGGCTGATGACTAGTAATGAGGGTCTAGGGTTGGACTGTGGGGGGACTACAACCCCGTATCATAGTGCACAATAATATATAATATAACCAACCATCATCCACAATAGTAAATAATTAGATCACATGGAAGAAATAACCAATAATCAATATAAAATGTAACATGAAATAAGTACAGTCATATTAGGATTATCTCCCACCGAGCTGATCATATTTATAAATAAATCGTATAAAGAATAAAAAAAAATTATAGGAGGATCAAATACAACTTAAAGCCTCTTATCATCCTAATATCTAATCCTGTCCCAACTTTCTAGCTATACAAACCTACTCAAGGCCTCATCCTAACCTGGGCCTACAAAAAGTGAGAGTTTTCTTAGGTACCTCAATGAAATAGAACCCTAGGCAAGGTTTGAGTATAAAAAACATTATGGAACCACAAATGTGGTCCCATACATAACCAATATATGTAGTGTATGTGCATGTGACATGATCAATTTAAATAAATAAATAAATTGTTGAATAATAAATAAAATAAACTAATAATACTTGCTTCGACCTAATGCCAAAATGTCTCTGAGCATGTCATGATGACTGTTCCAACCAATATTTCAACTACCCTGAAGAGTGTACATAAATAACTTGGGATAAGACAAAAATACATCATAAATGCTCAAATATGTGACCCAAATTGACCATACCGGCCTCGTCTAGTGACTGAGTGTCTCTGATCATGAGAATCACATTATGGGCACCTCTATCCACACCCTAAGGATCTCTGGCTCACACTTCTATCATAATGAGTAGCAGACCCTAGGGTGTCACTAAGTATCCCTCATCCTCAAGACCTAGGGATGGAACCCATATTATTACTTGGGTGTTATTGGTATCAAGACAATGAATAATTCCTAATAGGGGAAATCCCTAGGAAATCCTATATGTCCAAGCATGATTGATTCCTGGTTAAACTTGGAAATCAAAGGGAATACCCTCCTCAGATCCCATGATTGATATTATAAGCATCCAAAATATTATAGATTCACATCCAAACCATAACTAGTTCATACACTTGATCCTATCTGTAACGCCCCAAAATTCTAAAATAAGAACCTTATATTCAATAACAAGCATGACACGTGACACGAAGCACATAAGGGGATATAATACAGTGATAATTTAAAATATATTTACTATTTTAAATAAATTTTATATATTATATATTTGGTAATGCACTAAACACTGAGTTAATTTTCATTACATGCAAGTGTGACTTTATTCTAAATCTTACATTGCACACAAGACCGAGTGATAACCACACATTAGTAAAATATTATTATTAAATATAATAAGACTTAACTTAGTCGTTAAATTTGTAGTTATGAATAGTATTAACTAACTTATGAGATATATATTTTATAATAATATAAGATTAATGTATAGGTTAAAAATTAATTAGAAAAGAATATAGGAACCAATTGACTATAAATGGAATGTTTGTATATAAAACCATTTTTATGCTCACAAAGATTTTTTATCATAATAAATTAAAGTAATAATAATTAGTGAATTATTTTTATGAAATATATATATTATATATTAAATAAAATATTTTTTATTTTAATCCCATGTATTTGATAATCATAATACCACAACAAACCTAATTTTATGCATAAAATACTATATTTTTATTAAGACATTTTTACTGCCTTTTAATGGAGAACCCATTTTAAATATAAATTTTGACACTTTAATTGATTTAATATATTAAAATAAACTTAATATTTTAAATAAAAACAAAATATTTAGGTTAGGGTTAATTTTTTATGTTTTTCTGAAATATTTTATTTTTTAATGAATAGTTAAAAATACTACATTTTTGTTCAAAACTAATTTTTCATGTGATTTATTTATAAGGTTAATTTTTTTTGTATTTGTTTTAAAGTTTAATTAGATAATATTTTTATCAATTAATCCAATTTATGATATTAAAATCAATTTCACTTTGAAATTGACTTTAAAAACATAGCAAACTTTTGTATGTTTTTACTTTAAAAACCTGTGTTGTTGTCCCGCTTATGAGATGAATTTTAAATTAATTTCCGCCACTTATGTGATTAGAATTTGGAAAAATGGATTCCATATTTTAATTAAGAATAATTTATAATGTATAATATGGTAAAATTAATTTTTTACTAAAAATATTAGTGAAATTAATTAAAATTAATTACAATTATTAAGGTAAAATTAAGATTAATAAAGGACTAAACCTTTAACTTAAGGGACCATATGAACTAGAAAATTAGAAAAAACCTATTGGATGGCCATATATCAGAAATAAACCTTCCATTAAAGAGTTAGGTTGGTTTTTTATTACTTCATTTAGGTAATAACATGTGTACACCTAACATGTTTCCAAAAATTCCAAGCAAATCATTTTACTTCCCTATAAAAGGCCACCACCTCTCCCACTTCTTCACACCTCTAAAACCACTTAGGTTCAGACAAGATATGCCCAAATAGCTTACCAAAATACCTCCCATAGACCTTAAATCCTCTCTTTTGGCAGAAATCCTTCCAAGGAATACTTTTGGTATAAACCAAAAGAAGTTACCCGATTAAGAGGTCATGTATTCTCTCAAGATTTTTAGTTTCATTTCCATTATCCAATACCTATACTATTATTATTCTATGATTGTATAAAAAAATAGTATCCTCAATATAATAGTATTTTTTATGCTAAGGGTTCAACCTAAACTTACACACACCTCTATCTAATGGTCAATGAACATACTGTTTCTGTGTACGATGAACTACTACCTCAGGAAACGATGATTGTTCATTTCTACTTTACCACCTATCATGGTGGCCATTATGATGAAAAATATATTTATATATGTTATATATGATATTTATAATGTCTTTATTATTATATAATTTTTATTTAGAACATACCTTTATGTTTTCCATCTTGTGTAAATACGATAATTTCATTTGAGGAAGTGTGGACCACCGCTCCCTCAGAGAGATATAACTCATTTATACCATAAATAGAATGTATAAAGGATGGTTTTAATAAACCTATGTAAAATATATAACATATATATTATTATGGAATTATAATATACATATGTATCATTTAGTTTTCATTCTTTTAATACAATAATGAAATGAAAGTAGTGTTCATGCGTACGTACGACCTTCAATCTCCATGAACGGTGCACTTCATTTCTAATATCCAAAATATAATGAACTACTATAAATACATATATATTGATTATATATGATAATTAATCCATGTTTTACATTCTTTATATGATTAAATCATGATCTAATTAATGATAGCGATAAATAACAAGTTAAAACTTACTCTAGAAAATTAGGCAATTAACACCTGAAATAGTGAAATTAATGAAAGAGTGTTCACAAATGGGTAATAAAATATTATAAAGAATTAATATTTGATATTATAAACATTATTATGGTTCTGTTATAAGTTATTAACATATTTTAAGCCACTATATAGAAGGATAAATACCACACAACAAAAGGAAGGTTAAGGTAAGGGATTTTCATCTCACTTTTTACACCTATGAGATAAATGTCATATTCAACACTCACTTATTTTGTGTGGTATAACTATTGACCATTTTGATATATTATATAATTATTTACCTTTATTTAATGATATTAAATGTTTCAATTTATTATTAATATTTAATATATCCCATGATTTAAAATCTACTCTAGTAGTAAGGGAATTTCATCTCAATTTACACTCCATTGAGACTTATTTGTTATTATGTGCCAATTCACTTTTATGTGGTGTATATAATAAATTTTTCATGTTATATCATGAATCCTATTATTCTAATGATATTATAAGTTTCATTCAATGTCATACCTTTCTGTATATTATGATTCAAATGTTTCAATGTGGTTTGAGACACTTTACAATGTTTAAAGATTATTCTCCTCAAGAATGTTCTTAATAGTTATATTTGTAATCTCACTCACTATTGTGATTTTTGAATTTTTATTGAAACAATCACTTTATTTTAATCATTTTCATTGGAAATTTACTTAAATATCCATATAATTTTTCATGTATATGATTATTTCCTAAAATCTATACTATTTTTCATACAATGTTCACTTTAAAAGTATTAGATTCTTGTCTTGTAGCCTTGAAAGTATTATATTCTTGGCATGAAGCCTTGAAAGTGTTATATTCTTAGAATTATTCCTTGAAAATATTATATTATTGTCATAAAGCCTTAAAAATATTATATTCATGGAATGAATTCTTGAAAGTATTAGACTCTTAGCATGAAACCTTGAAAGTATTAGATTCTTGGCATGAAACCATGAAAGTAATAAATCCTTGGAATGAATCCTTAGTGGTATGTTATAGATATCCATAGTTATAAATTTACCTCATAGATATTTTAGTTATTATTTATACATGATATTTTGCGTCGATATATATATATATATTGATGTATTCTATTCTCAGTTTATTGATTAAGTGGCATGTATTTCAGATTCATACCTTTCCATATTCATTTTACCCTCTCTAGTTATTTGAATGGCATGTGTTATCATTTATTTTCCTTTCCACATTAATTTATTATCATTGTTTCATTACTTCTTCCACTTTACTTACCCTTACCGAGCACTTGAGATCACCCTTATTATGTTTTATTTTCCCAGGTTATGAAGATGAATCCTTTGAATGAGTTTCAAGGATACAGTTTATTTCATTTTATTATGTATCATGTTTTTATTTCTTATTTCCCAATGTATTATGGGTACCATATATGTTATGTATTTCTAAGACCTCTAAACTGACCAGTCCTTCAGGATTTGTTTCCTTGTAAACATGCCAATGTAATAAGATAATTCACCGACTTTAGGATTCTAGGGATGGGGTGTTATATTTGGTATCAAAGGGAGGTTTAACAATAACCATGTAAAGTAGATTTAGAAAACACAGATTAGGGAACATAATGATAATATAGACATTGATGATAATTATAGAATAATATCCTAGAATTCTGGTAAGGTATATATTATGTGGGTGTTCCTAGAAATATATCCATGTCTAGATACTATAAGTGGGCGTAGTTCTGGCACAAATGTACGTAAGAGTAATAACTCTGACAAGGTGTTCTGGGCCTGACTCAGGGTAACCTGGTACACAACAATGGACCTTACTGCGTATGTGGTTTGACACTCCCAAGGGATATGCTTAGGATATTTTATATCTTCATTACCTATCATTATGAAGGATTTATAAGTAAAGATATCCCCAAAGAATCCATGTTTATGATTATGATATTAGCTATACATAAATTTCTTAATTTATGTTATGCCATATTTAGAATTATATAAAGTTCATAATTTTATGAGATAATATAGTATATGTAGTTATTTATAAATGGAACCTATAAATAATAATGGTATTAGTACTCTTGGAAATTGTAGATATTTTTCTACTAAGAAAACTGATACAGTTGATATTGGAACTAAAAAAATTGTGGAAAAATTAGGGTAGATTAATCATATTATGACATGTAACCTTTCTCAGATAGAGAAACATGTTCCACAATGAGACTATACTATGTTGGATCACTTTATGCAGTAGAGCCCCCCATCCTTTAGTGGGACTACTGATCCAATTACAGCTGATCAATGGATTAAGTCTTTGGAGAAGATATTTGCGGTGTTGGGATGTGGTGAAAATGAAAAAATTACACTTGTAGTGTATTGTCTCAGAGATGATGTTGATATGTGGTGTTCATTGATCCAAAATACCAAGGAAGAAGAGGAGATATAAATCATGGAATATAAATATTTTAAGGAGACATTTATAAATAAATACTTCCCTCACGAGAAAAAAATTAAGATGGATATAAATTTCCTTAGTTTAAAGAAAAATGAGGAAGAAAGTGTTGCAGAGTATAAAGCTACCTTTACAAGGTTAGAAAAGTATGCTACTGATTTTATATACAACACAGAATAAAAGATTAGTCATTTATTTAAAGGAAATAAGCCATGTCTTCAAAGGGTGCTAGTGTCTCAGACCTTTTATTCATATGATGAAATAGTTTTATGTGCTATCAAGAAAGAGAAATAATTCTCTAAGTATCATGAATTCAATGGGAATCAAGATAAGAAGAGGACAGTAGGGAAAGATGTGGATAAAGGAAAAAAGGGAAAGAAGTATTTTCCAACATGTGATACTTGCGGAAGGAAACACCTTGGAGCATGATTAAAAGGGAAAAGAGTTTTCTTCAAGTGTGGAGAAAAAGGACACCATGCGTAGGATTTCAAGGGCAAGAAATTTTTTTCTAATGTTTAATGCTTAAACTATGAGGATATGGGGCATTATGTAAATGAATTCCCCAATCACTAATGAAATATACCCCAAAAAAAGATAAGGGATCAAGGTCAAGCATATGTTACTAACACAACTGAAGTGGAATTATTAATGTGACTATGTATTTGGATATTTTAGTAATGTTGTAAAAGTATTTTATTAGTGATTTACTAGTTATAAGAATTATGAAATATGTAAGGATTGTACTACAATACATTTTCAATAAAGATTTGAGATCATATACTGAATGATACCAAGAAACTTTATTCAGTAAAAAGTTAAACTTTTTAGAAAACACATGATTGAGGGAATGATAACCCTTAATATGTTCTTAATGTTTAGATAATAGTGAATAAATTATTTATTTGGATAAGTGATGACTACCTTGGAATTGATTAATGACTTGTCTACAAGTGGTCTATTCCATAACTGATGGAGTTTACAGAATGTTTGGAATTAAGGAGTATATCCAATACCATGTGTCTTACTTAAGAAATAAGTATGAATTCATGTTTCCAATAAGTTTATATGTTGATTCTAGTTATTACCATATTTCAAGAGGATACATGTTGAAGTTATTTATATATTTGGAATGTGAAAATTTAGAGTTACTTAATTTTGATTAAAGTCTAATGATAAGTTTATTTTAGAAATTCAATGACTATCCTTCATAACAATTTGGATCATAATCTATTGGAAAAGTTAACCATTTATAAAATTGTTTAATATGATCATTGGATGAGATTTTAGAGGTTAATGTATTACTTCACCATATGATGCATCATGTTCTAAGAGATGAAGTAGAAATAATTCAAGGCATAATAAAAGGAAAATATTATGTTTATAGAAATGTATATTTACTTATATTCTTACATAGTGAAATAATGACTTAACTATAAAAAAAGGTTTTGAGATAAATTTTTTGTCCTATTATTATCATTTTTGATGTTATGAATGACCTTTATTCACACCTATGGTTTATGGTTTTCTGGTCAAAAACTTTCATATGAACATGTTCTCTAGAAATCTCCATCAGAACTTAATTATTGTACTTTATCTTCTATATCCATGTTTCCATTTCCCACCTATGTTCTCCAAAAAGGGAGCCTAGTTATGTGACAGTTGTACTTTCCTTTCTCTCTTATTAAGAATATGTGATATTAACCCTTTTTATGATGTGGGTATTTCAAAAATAGTTTATTTAAAATCCATTTATCACCTAGATAAATTATAAATTGTGGGGATTCAATTTAATTAAGGTGGGGAGAATGTGACACCTCTAAATTCTAAAATAAGAACCTTGTATTAGATAACATGTACGACACACCACATGAAGCATGTAAGGGGGTATAATACCGTGATACTTTTAAATATATTTACCATTTTAAATAGATTTGATATTTTATATATTTGGTAATTCACTCAACACTGAGTTACCTTGCATTACATGCCATTGATACTTTCTTATAAAGCTTACATTATATGTAAGACTGAGTTTTAACCATACATTATTAAATTATTATTATTTAATATAAAAAGACTTAACCTAGATGTTAAATTATCAATTATTAATTTTATTAAATAAATTATGAAATATATTTTTTATAATAATATAATATTAATTTATAGGTTAGAAATTAATTATAAATGAATATAGGAACCAATTGAATATAAATAGAATGTTTTTATATAAAACCATTTTTATGCTCATAAAGTTGTTTTATCCTAATAAATTAAAGTAATAACAATTATTGAATTATTTTAATGAAATATATTTGTTATATATTCAATAAAAATATTTTTTATTTTAATCCCATGGGTTTGATAATCATAAGATCACAACAAACCCAATTTTATGCATAAAATACAATATTTTTATTAAGGCATTTTTACTGCCTTTTAATAGAGAACCCATTTTAAATATTAATTTTGAATATTTAATTGATTTATTATTTTAAAATAAAATTAATTTTTTAAATTAAAACATAATAATTAGGTTGGGGTGAATTTTTTATTTTTTTCTGAAACATTTCATTTTTTAATGAATAGTTAAAAACACTACACTTTAGTCAAAACTGCTTTTTCATATGATTTATTTATAAGGATAAATTATGTTTTATATTGGTTTTAAATTTTAATTAGATAATATTTTTATCTATTAATCAAATTTAGGTTATTATAGTCAATTTCACTTTGAGATTGACTATAAAAACATATCAAACTTTTGGACGTTTTTACTTTAAAAACCCGCGTTGTCGTCCCGCTTACAGGATGAATTTTAAATTAATTTCTAGAAATTATGTGATTTGAATTTGGAAAAATGGATTACATATTTTAAATAATAATAATTTATAATGTTAAATAAGGTCAACTTAATTTTTTACCAAAAATATCAGTGAAAGTAATTAAAATTAATTACAATTATTAAGGAAAAATTAAGCTTAATAAAGGACTAAACCTTTTACTTAAGGGACCAAATAACCTAGAAACTTGTAAAAAACCTATTTGATGTCCATATACAAGACATAGAATTTCCATTAAAGAGTGTTTTTTGGGTTTTTATGACTTTTTTAGGTAAGAACATGTGTACACATAACTTGTTTCCAAAAATTCTAAGTGAGTCCTTTTCCTTCCCTATAAAATGCCAGCACTTCTCCCACTTCTTCAAACCTCTAAAAACTCTTAGGATTAGACAATATATTCCTAAATATATTCCCAAAATACATATCCTATAACTTGAATAATCCCTTTGGGTATAAATACTTCCAAGGAATCCTTTTGGTATAAACCAAAAGAAGTTACCCAATTAAGAGGTAACGTCTTCTCTCAAGATTTCTAGTTTCATTTCCATTATACACTCCCAATACTCTTATTATTAAATTATTGTATAAAAAAACAATATAATTAATATACTAGGATGTTTTAATTTTAAGGGTTCAACCTAATCTTACACACACCTCCATCTAATGGTTAATAAACATACTGTTTCTGTGTACGATGAACTGCTGCCTGATGAAATGATGATTGTTCATTTTTACCTTACCACCAATCATAGTGGAAATTATGATAGAAAATATATTTATATATGTTATATATTATATTTATAATTCCTTTATTCTTCTTTATGATTTCTATCTTGTGTAAATATGATAATTTCGTTTGAGGAAGTGTGGACTACAGCTCCCTCAAAGCGATATGACTCGTTCATACCATACATGGAACGGATAAAGGATGGTTTTAATAAAAATATATAAAATATATAACATATATATAATTATGGAATTATAATATAAATATTTATCATTTATTTTTCATTATTTTAATACAACAATGAAATAAAAGTAGTGTTCATGCGTACGTACGACTTACCGTCTCCATGAAAAATGTACTTCATTTCTAATCTTCAAATATAATAGAATAATATAAATACATATATAATAATTATATATGATCATTAATATATGGTTTAAATTTTTTATATGATGGAACCACGATCTAATTAATGATAACAATAAATAACAAGTTAAAACTTACTCGGGCAAACAAGGCAATTAACACCCGAAATAGTGAAATTAATGAAAGAGTGTTCACAAAAAGGTAATAAAATATTATAAGGAATTAATATATGATATTATAAACATTATTATGTTTATGGTATAAGTTATTACCATATTTTAAACCACTATACAGGAGGATAAATACCACAAAAAAAGGAAGGTTAAGGTAAGGGATATTGATCTCACTTTTTTATACCTATGAGATAAATGTCATATTCACCACTCACTTATTTTGTGTGTATAACTACTGAAAATTTTGTTATATTATATATTTATTTAAATTTATTTCATTATATTAAACGTTTCAATTTATTATTAATCTTTCATGGATCCCATGATTCAAAATCTACTCAAGTAGTAAGGGAATTTCGTCTCAATTTACATTCCATTGAGACTTATTTATTATTATGTGTCAATTCACTTTTATGTGATGTATATACTAACTTTTTCATGTTATATCATGAATAATATTATTATCATGATATTATAAGTTTTATTTAATGTCATACCTTTCTGGATATCATGATTTAAATGTTTCAAAGTGGTATGAGACAATTTGGAATGTTTAAAGATTATTCTCCTCAAGATATTATTAATGGTTATCTTTGAAATATCACTTTATTTTGTGATTTTTAACTTTAACTTGAAATAATAACTTTATTTTAACCATCTTACATTTGAAATTTACTTAAATATCTATATCATTTTTCATGTATATGATTATTTCCTAAACCGCATACAATTTTTTATATGGTGTTCACTTTAAAAGTATTAGATTCTTGGAATATATCCTTGAAGGTATTATATTATTGGAATATATAATTGAAAGTATTATATTATTATAATGAATCCTTGAAAGTATTATATTATTTTAATGAAGCCTTTATAATATTAGATTCTTGGAATGAAGCCTTGAAATTATTAGATTCTTGGCATGAATCCTTGAAAGTATTATATTCTTGGAATGTAGCCTTAAAAGTAATAGATCCTTAGCACGATGAATTGGTGGTATGTTATATATATACATTGTTGTAAATTTCCTTCATAGATATTTCAATTATTATTTATCCATGAGATTTTGCGTTGATATATCGATGGATGTATTCTACTCTCAGTTTATTGATCATGTGACATGTGTTTCAGATTCTTACCTTTTCCATATTCATTTTTCCTCATATAGTTATTTTAATGGAATGTGTTATCATTTATTTTCCTTTTAATTTTGATTCATTATCATTGTTTTATTATTTATTCCACTTTAATTACCCTTACGAAGCATTTGAGCTCACCCTTATTATGTTTTATTTCCCTAGGTTATGAAGAGGAATCCTTTGAATGAGTTTCAAGGATGATTTTTATTTCAATTTATTATGTATTATGTTTTTATTTCCTATTTACCTATTTATTATGGGTACCATGTATGTAATATGGATTTCCCATACTAGTAAACTGACCGGTCCATTGGGATTTGTTTCCTTATAAACATGCCAATGTAATATGATAATGCACTGACTCCAGGATTCTGGGGACGAGGTTTTACACTATCCGGGATCCTAGGAATCAATCAAGGGGATCGAAGAATCAACATCAGGATGTACGAAATCCATGATCAGGGATATATTTACACCAATAATCTCATACCACCATTCGAATACTAGGAATTATGAGTATTCAAAAATTATCATTTGAATCCTGGTATCCTGGAATTCATAATGATATCATAAGTCAGAGGAACCCCTACTATCATGATAATTACTACATACATGGTACCCATGCTCTAATGTTGGATCCCAGGTATCACCTATAGGCATCCAATGTTGTATCAACACAATATATATATGCTATCCAAGCTAGGAATCCACCACCAATATGTCATGATAATGGATCCTAAACATATCGGACATCCCGGGGTCTCATCTATTTTAATAAGTGATTCTTGGGAATCTTGGAAAATCATGTCAATACCAATCCAGCAGAGGATTCTTAGGAATCCTTATAAATCTCATACTATACCAAAATAAAAAAATATAGTAGGGGATAGATGAACTCCCAATCCCATCATCATAATACACATCCCCTTAAGATTACATCATCAATGCAGGTTCTAATGTGACACCCACTTCCATATCTACCTATTCCTAATTCCACCCTCTCTCTAGGGTCACAAGTCATAGGGGAACCTACTAGGGTACCCTAGGTCTCATTGAGGGCCCTTTGGCCTCCCAGGAATGTCATTATAGGGAGATGACCTTAAATCCATCCACTTTCCTAGGCATCCTAAGTTAGTCTGAGCACCCATCCCATTCGTTGGTCTTTGTAGGTTCTAACCATCCAAGTAGTCACATTATAGTGGGGAATAATTCTCACCTCTATAATAATATCAATGATTTCATCACCTCTAGGGTATCTCTCATGGATAACCCCTTGTTCATGCATCCTAATTCATCACCACTATCTTCCCAGAGGTCACTAGGTCCTACCACTAGGGCCACTATACCCTATCTAATTCAATTTATATCCTCATCCATCAGCAGTCAAGATATGCAGTTGGTATATGAGGGTCTATCGGGACCCTCTACACCTTGGAATCTCAAAAGAAAGCTTTAGTTTTTATTAAACAAATTAAATAATTTTGAAGAGTCTCACCACCTAGAGTGGTGAGGATGTACATACCAAATGCATATAAACAAAATCATAGTACTAAAGGGTATATGTATAAGGACCACCTACGTTATTTCATAGTGAAACCCCTTTTCAAAGAAGCTATATTTCTCTCACTGAGGCTCAACAAGCCTATCCAGTCATCACTTAACATATCCAAGGCCTTACCTAAAAAAAAAATTATAATTAAATTATAATTAATTAATCAACTACAATAATTTTAAACAAATATACACTTTAATTTTAAAAGAAATAAATGACTAAAAACTCATCAGTCAAGATTGTCACATTAGAACCATGACCAAATGCTTTTCAATAGCCCGTAGCATACCCCTGACCATACTCCAGGAAAAATCCCTAACAAGACATGAAAAAACAACCATTAATTTAATTTAATTTAAGATCAAAATCTTTGAAAAATCATCATGATGACATACCTCAATGAAATGGAGCACAATGATGTGCATATGAATCCTCAAGATTCCCTCTTCTAGGCTGAATGAAAACCCCTTGATGCTCAGATGATTCCATCATGCTCTAGTGTAATTGTCATCAAATACATAACCAGAATAAATGAAGATTAAAAGAAAAACAGGATAAGATTTAAGGATACCAAAAATGGAGGGATCACAACTCAATTACTAATAGAAGAAAACTATAACAACACATCTTTAAGGGGAACCCAAGGAGCTAAAGTAGGGGGTGACTCATCCAAATGGCCTCCCCCATACCCCTTTCCTCTCCTAAAACTTGAAGGGATAACCAATAAAATTACCAACCTGAACCTCATTAAGAAAACCACCAAGACTTCCACCAGCTAGTCAGTGGGATCTGCATCCTTGCAGATCCATAGGCCAAGTCATCGACTGGCCTGTGGCTATAAACTACAACCCTGACCACCAACCTCCTTTTAGTGCTCTCTAAATATTCCATTTCAACTCCCAAACCCCATACCATGCATAAAATGATAATTTTTATGTGCTCCTACCATCCAAATTCTATTATAAATGATGGTTAAAATACCAAAACTCCTGCTAATAAAAAATTCAAATATCCCTAAAAAAGAAAATGATTGTATAGACATGATATTTTTAAATTTTCTTAAACTCACATATCCTAATTAACATATTAGGTATAATTTAAGATCAATGAGGAGTTGTATATACATATTACATTCTTTCATGATTCCTTTACATATATGTTTTGAAAATAATAACATGAAAACTAACCATATTCCAACTATATAGACTAATGGATATCATATTAGTTATAATATGAAGAAATCCCATTATTTCATAGCCTTAGGTGTTTTCTTGGGATCCATTTTTAAAATTTGTAAAAGCCTCAAATGTATACTATAAAAAAACATGGTACATCCCATTTAATGATCCTATTGCTACTAAGTACATTAAAAAACCCAATTTATAAAATGTATTAATCACACAAACTATATTTATATGATAGAAGTACATATCTTTTGAGATTATGGGATCAAGTAAGACTTTAGTTGAATCTTGGATCTATATGAACACGTTGGAATAAGAAAAATTATATAACAACTTCAGTTTTTGTAATTTGATCCTTTAAATATTTATATACATATTTTTGGATTTTTTCTCAAAGTTGGTGATGTGTTTCCAATAGCACAGGTTCTCAAATTTAATATATTAAAAATATTGATAACATTAAATCATATAAACACATGTGTTATGAACTAATGGGTTTCCCATTTTTGACAAACTTGGATGGAAAATTTGAGTCTATGGTTCTTTCTAGAATGCAAGGTTTAACCATGGAATGACATAAGGTTGATTAACATTAGATGTTCCATGAAAGGAATTCATTGGTAGGTTTGTTAAATAAATTAAATGACTAATTTATTTAATTTATTAAATGAAAAACCCAGTCCTATCCTATATTAATACGTAGTTATAGAAAATATCAAGGGTAAGACATATAACCATAGGAGATTAGAGTGTAGGAGGAAGAGATCCACCATTGGTTTTGACAAACTCAATATTATGGATCTATGTTGAATAAATCAAAGAGATTCATAGGATGAAAGATGAATATAATGTAATTTACAACAACATCACTATAAAATGTGATATTCATGAATGATCACTCTGTTCTTGATTAGAGATCATTATTTTATGTATTTCCACCCTTGATTTATTAATTATTGAGCATAGATTGGTTTTTCTATTTTATTTATTGATTTCTTCTTCACATAAACAAAGAATTTAATGATCATTCTTGAACCTAATTAACAATTTTCTTTGTGACCATATTTTAAGACACTTATGGTTTCTTTGATTATGATCTTTGGCTAGGATCATATCAGCCAATGATAATATCACTTTTCTATTGCACCTCTCACACATATCCATTCTTCACTTTTTTCATCATTGGCCCATGGGGTTAGTGATTCGATATTTCCAAACTAGTTCGAGCATGATCAAGCCAGCATATTTGTGATGGATGCATAAATGAACTTGGGATCAATGGTTTGTGGATAAATCAAGAGGCAACAATGGATTTCATATGTTATTATAAGGATCTAGACCCCATTATAGAGATAAGAGGCACGCAAAATCATACTTGGGTAATCAAAATCCTGATTTCTAGCCACCAGAGGCTTGGAATTGATGATAGGAGGCATTACCCTTCGATCTCGATGACTTGGGTGAGTCAATTGTATGAATTTTAGTGTATTTGTTAGAAACAAAAAATATTCAGGATGAAGTTTAGGATTTTGTGAAAATACTAACTAAATGTTGTGTAATCCAGAGGAACACACACCATGTTACTTAGTTTTACATGGAAACAAGGGTTTGGTCCGAGTTAAATATCACATGTCTTGTTAACAGACCCACATGCTATGTGATACTACCAAGGTAGCTAATCCATATGTGAGGAATACATGAAAGATACCCTAAGTGACTAGCTATGTTGTGTCCCCATACTGACACGCCATGCGGAGGAAGATGGCCGATCAGGTTGTGTTTAGGGAAGAACATGACCAAGTCCTCAGGTGGTTTCACACATTGTGTGCATTCCTGCACATGTTGTGTATTGTTTTATATAACATTTTACCTTGTATATCACTTTCTTAGGGTATCATATTTGGTCTTGTGAGTATCCCATTCTGATTATAATTCTATGTAGGAAGTGATGGTGGACTTTGTTTTGGAATCAGAGGTACAATGTGAGGTGATTTGAGTGGGATTATTCTTTCAACAATGCTTGGTCGATGAAAGTGATTAGGTTTAATCATTAGAGAGATGACTTGGTTAGTACTCCCCTGACTCACCAGGGTGTGGGTCACCCATATCATACATATAAGTATATTTGGTACCTTTACACTATAGAGGGTGAGAGTATTCTCTCTATGGAGTGTTACTCCCCTATCATCGAGCTCTAGCAGGGAGAGGATCCTCCATTAGAGATAATGATCCCTTTGCTGTGGATGGAAATAATGAGAAGTGGATCCTACAATCTAGTTCTTGTGAGGCATGTGGTGCTTAACATCATAGATGAGACCCTTGGAGATGTATATATTCTCATCATTCTTAGCTAGCTATGGATATTGAGATTCCCCTTCCATTTGATTGGGGTTTCAGTATAAGCATATCTGATTTTGGGTTTCTATTCCTTATTTAACTCATGAGTTGATCTGAATATTTATTTCTATTGCTTACCTATTGGTTTTTGGGGTATCCTATTAAGTATGTTTATACTTACCCCTGCATGGTATTTTATCCCTCACCTCATGTCTTATGCATATGATAGGAAGATCAGTGGTGACTTTAGTGGAACTGGTATCGGTGGAGCATAATAGTACTTAGAGGCACTCACTATGTTTGGTGGTCAATCTCAGAGATTGTGATCTGGTATCTATTTATTATTTTTATTTTTTACTTTTTTTCAAGTTGGAGCCTTCCTTTTCCTTCATTATTGGGTGTATATTTTCCCCTTGTACTTTTATATTACCTTTCTTCACTTTTATGTATTTTATAGTGGTTTTCACATGCATTGTTTACTCTATAGAGGTTTGAATTTTATTATATATTTGCTCTATTACATAGATCTAGGAGTGTGTATGCGTGTGTGTATAGGTATATTATACTAAGGCCTCCTATTTCAGTGATAATCCTACCTGGTTCTTTTCCCTAGACCCTGTCCTAATGGAGGCAGGCTTGGGGTGTCACTCTCGGCTTATTGCTAGCCCAAGTAGGGCTCCAGTGGGTCAGGTCATGACATAGTGGTATAAAAGTAGTTTTTTTACTAGGGATGGTATTTTGTTTTATATATATCACAAGGATTTGTTTAGGAACTTAGGGTAATGATGGTTAAGTGTCACGAGTTCAGTTCTTAGGCTAAGGAACCTAGTGATGGTGTGATGACCAATGTATATGTACAGTAGAAATTTGACTACCAGATTGTCTTCTTGACATACCAGGGAAATGATTTCATGGAATTAAATGGTACATGCATCATATATGATTGGTACTTTTTAATTCTATGTACTTATTTAGTTAGTACCCTAGATATTCCCATCTAACCATGGAACATATTTTTAATTTTCAAGATGCCTCTGAGATGAAATCCTTATAGGATTCTGATACAAAGTCATGATGAAGACCAATTGAGTGATGATGCCTTAGTATAGGGACCTATTATTAAGGTGTTTCCTCTAGGAAAGCATAGATTATTACTTCCACCAAATGGGAATCATGTGGATCCACCTCCTGTGGTTTAGGTAGATGATCATTTGCATGTTGAGTGGCTGATATCTCTAGATGGTCAAGCTGATAATTTTTGTAGAGTTAGCATGTTACATGAGTTCTAGCAATAGAGACCAATCAGGTTTCATAGAGATCAAAGCCCTTAGATAGTGAAGTATTGGATCAAGTTAGTGGTCTGAGTTTTCCTTCTCGTACGGACCCTGATTGATCAAATGGTTTCACTCACAACCAACATTCCTCATGGAGAAGTAGGGAATTGGTGATTATTGATCACTTAAACCCATTATGAGGTGATTCTCTCATGGAAAAACTTTTATCACTTGTTCCATGATGAGTATTACCCTTTGATCTTGTACTATGTGCATATATAAAAGATTTTTGAGCTTCAATAGGGTGATATGTTAGTTTTTGAGTACGCATCATGGTTTACTAACCTCAAATTTTACTTAACCAATATGGTGTGAGATTGATACTTCTAATAATATAAGTTAAAACAAGGACTCTATATGAAAATTCGAGCTAGTGTGGTCTCTTTATGCATTCCCACATATGAAATAGTACTAGAGAAAGCTTTAGTGATAAAGAGTTTCCTAGAAAAAGGGATCCGAGTAGTTGGAGAAAGAAATGTACATTGTGGGGATAATTCATCTAAAATATCTAGTAAATATCAAATGTTAGGGTCTTAATATAAGAGGCATACTCATTCCCAGACTCAGAAAAAAATATTTGGTGTAGGGATCACACATAGGGTCAAGTCAGCCTGGTTATGGTTAAATTTATTCATGTGAAGGGTGATTTCACATGGATCATGATTTTCTAACTTGGAACATTACGGATGGTAGAAAAAAAGTGTATGAACCTCCATATAAGAGTCAATGTTGTGACATGGGATCTCTCAGGCATGGTCAGGGTGGCCCCCAAGGAGGTGGTACAAATAGAGGGGTAGGCAGAGCCCCCAAAGGAGGAGCTGCTGATGGATGACAATTACGTGAACTACTTCCACCACCAGCACCACCAGATTTTCTATTCTAGGATCATAGGGCTAGCAGTTGAGGGAACATTTAGTTTTAGGCCATGGAAGGATATTCTAGGTTTCATATGATATGATTTGAGGTACAATATGCGACTTCTCTAATTTATCTCTAGTACTTATAGACACTGAATTTCGTCTTTCCTTCATCTCCTTATAAATTTTAAAATAACTAGATATTCCTAAATATTCCTTGGACATTCATGTTTTTATAGAGGTTCATACAGGGATCATTTTTTCTATTTCACACATTTATCGTTAGTGAGAATTGGAGCTCAGTGGAGAGAGTTTCTCATAGGACCTTTTGGTCATCATGATGAAACCTTATGACACCATCCTAGGTATGTAATGGTTGTTTAAAGTGAATTCTTAGATAGACTATCACCGTAGGAGTGTTAGATACCTATGGGATGATGGGATGAGGGTCTCCTTTAATGGTGATAAGGAACTTTTTCCAGAATGTGTGGGAATGTGAGTAGGAAATAAAAACTTATCACCCATCAGTTGGTGATATTTTCCCTTGGTGTAGAGAGTTATTCATAAATTTAGCTTCCAAAGATAGTGTAGGATTATATGGAAGTCCTTCCTAAATATTCTCTAAAAACACCTCAAAGGTAGGATATCAACTTCTATAATTACATGCACCCCAAGACCTCACCAATACCTTCTACAACATATCAGATATCCCCTGATGATCTCTGGGAGTTAAGGGTGTGGGTATAATACCTTCATAAGAAGGGTTTTATCAGACCCAATGTATTCCCCCAGGTAGCTCATATGATATTCATAAAAAAGGTGGATATGGGTTTGAGTATATGAATTTATTACTATAGCTTAAATCCAGTGATGATAAGGAACAAGTACACTTTACCAAGGATTGGTTTCCTCTTCGAGTAATTGAAAAGTTCAAGATGGTTCTCAAAGATATATCTCAGATTCAACTACCATCAGTTAAGAGTTTATAGGGATAATATTTTGAAGATGACATTTCTACTAGCATTATGAGTTCCTGGTGATGCCTTTAGGTGTGATGAATTCCCTTATAGTGTTCATATAATTTATAAATCATATCTTCCATCCATTATTGGACCATTTATTTATTCTCTTTATCAATGAATTTATCATTTAATCTGTGTCTGAGGAGGAGCATACAGATAATTTTAGGATGGTCCTAGACTTACTCTAAGATCACTAATTGTATAGTATGATCTTTAAGATTCATTTTTTGATCTGATAGGTTCAATTTATAGGGAATTTTATCTATAAGAATGATGTAGTAGTAGACCCAAAAAATATTGATGCACTACTCACTTGGGAGATACCTTAGAGTGTGTATGAGGTATGGATTTTACTCAATTTAATAGGGTACTAACAGAGATTTTTGGAAGATTTTTATAGGATTGTTGGCACCATGAATTCATTGAAATGGAAAGGGAAACTATTTTCTTAGACTGATTAGTGTTAGAGAGACTTCGAGGAGTTGAGGTAGTAGTTGATAAGTTCTCCTGTATTGAGACTACCAGAGGAGGGAGTTGAGTATGTAGTGTTTTTAAATGACTCTAGAGCTTGGATTGGATGTGTGTTAATATAGAGGAAGGCAATGATTGTTCATGGATCAAGTAATTTGAGACCCCATGAGTATAACTTTGTAACCCATGACTTGGGATTGGTAGTAGTATTATTTTCTTTGAAGATGTAGAGGCATTATCTTCTAGGTGAACATTTCATTATTTACCCAAACCACTAGAGTCACAAGTATATATTTACCCAAAGAGACCTTAACATGAGATAAAGGTTATATTTAAAGTTTCTATAGGACTATAAATTCAAGATACTATATACTCCAAGGAATGGAAATGTGGTGGCAGATACCCTTAGCAAGAAGTCCCGTTCTTTCTTGGAGAAGAAGGTGTCAGATCAGTTGGCCTTATTGCAACTGACCCTGGTAGAGGATAGAGGGGAAGATTATTTGTATTCAATGGTGGTGACATTACCACTTATTCAGTATGTGGGAGAGTATCAGTTGTTTGATTTTGACTATGAAGTTATTTTCAACTAGTTATCCCTAGGAGATGCACCATATGGTTTTCTAAAGGTGGAGAGCACATCATTCTTTTGCAATAATGGATGGTAGTTCTGGCCACATTGCATAAGGAGGTATTGAGGGAGTTTCATACTCCCCTTTTTGGTACATATGAAAGTGGAAAATATATACAAATACCTTCAATGATAGTTTTTTTGGGCTGGAATGAGGCAGGGAATTACTGAGTTTGTTTCTTGATGCCACATTTTTTAGTAGGTAAAGGATGAACATCAAGTTCCAATAGGTCTGAATCAATCTCTTGAGATCCCCGAATGGAAGTGGGATGGTATATTTATGAATTTTTTGATATTAATTCAATGTATAGTGATATTCCATGATGCTATTTGGGTGATTTTTTACCGAATTACAAAGTAATCACACTTTCTTACCATCTGGAAGTAGAGTTTGGTTGAGAGTTTTAGGTGTCTATATGTGCAAGAGATCATATGAACCTATGGGGTATCCATGATGATTGTTTCTGATCATGATGATCAGTTTATGTCATGTTTGTGGAGAGGTTTTAGGAGGCTTTTTAGACCTAGTTATGGATGAGTAGGGAATTTCACCCAAGGCAGATGGACAGATCAAGCATACCATCTAGGTTTTGGAACATATGCTAAGATCCTACATGTTAGACTTTATCCAGAGTTAGTAGGATCACTTTAAATTAATAGATTTCACCTATAATAACATCTATCACTCCACTATCAGAATTAAACCATTCAAGGTACTATATGGGAGACCCTATAGGTCACCCTTATAATGGACTGAGATTGGTGAGACATCTCTTTTCAGAATAGAACTAGTGAAGGAAATGATGAAGAATGTTCAGGTGATCCATGAGTATATGGGGATATCCTAGAGTAAACATAAATCTTATATAGACTGATGTAGTGGGACATTGGAGTTCAAGTATGAAGACGATGTTTTCCTAAAAGTCTCCCCATGATGAGGATTATAGATATTTGTTCAGGGTAGAAAGTTATCCCTAATGTTCATCAAGTATTTTTAGATCCTATAGAGAATTGGAGAGGTCACTTACTGCTTGGCCTTGTACCAACAACTAGATTAGGTGCATGGAGTCTTCCTTGTGTCACAACCAAGGAGATGTGTGCATGACCCAATGCATGTTATTGACTAGGGTGAGCTAGATATTGAGGATGGAGATAACTTCTCAGAGTACCTAGTGATGACCATGGATCAACAAGAGAGGATATTTCATGGGTGGACTATTCCTTTGGTTTGAATTCTTTAGAAGCATGTGAACATCTAGTAGATCTCATGGGAGTGAGAGATCTAGATGCATGCTCAATAGAATTACCATTTTATCTTGTTATTTTCAAGGTGAAAATAATTAAAGGTTGGTAGAATTTACTAACTCTGCTTTTCATAATTTGATCCTTTGAATATTTCTCTATATATTTTAATATTTTTCCTTAGAGTTGACTTTGCGTTTCAGGTGTCACAGGAACCCAAAATTAATATATTAAAAATATTAATAATATTAAAGCATGAACATGAATATTTTTGGAATTAATGGATTTATCATTATCTATATCATGGGATGGAAAATTTGAGATTGCAGTTGTTTCCAGAATGCAAGGTTTATCCTAGGAATGACATAAGGTTGGTCGATGTTAGATGTTCTGTGGAAGTATATCATTGGAGGGTGCATAAAATATATTAAATTATTTAGTTTATTTAATTTATTTAATGAAAAACCTAGTCATATCCTTTATTAAGGTGATGATATGGAAAATCTATAGGTTTTGCCACATTACCATGTGAGATTAGATAAGAGGAGGAGGAGATCCATAATTGGAATTAATGAACTTGGGATCATGGACCGATGATGAATGAATCGAGGGGACTCATTGGATGAATGGTGAATGCAATAATATATTAAAAGAAATTTCTAGAGAATGCGTTCTTAACTAAGGATCAATCCATTCTCAAGGTATGGATTATTATTTTTTATATTTATTACCTTTTTTATTTATTATTCAGTATGGATTGAATTTTTTCCTTATTTCATGAATTTTATTCTTTGTATAAACCAATAATTTAATTAGTGTTCTTGAACCTAATTAACAATTTTCATTGTGACCATGTTTTACACCACTTATGGTTTCCATGATTATGAAACTTGGTCAAGATCACATCGGCCAAAAATAATCTCAATTTTCTATTATGCCTCTCTCTCATATCCATTATTTACATTCTTCATCATTTTACCATGGGGTTAGCAATTTGACCTTTATAGACTGGTTATTTTGTGATAAAAATACAAGATTCATGATGGATGTGTAAATGACCTTTGGATTAATGTATTTTATATGGATCAAGAGGAAGAAACGAATTATAGATGTTATTCTAGATATTGGGACCCCATTTTAGAAATGAGAGGTGAAACTAATCATGCTTGGGTGATGAAAATCCCAATTTATAGCTATAGTATTGGGGAATCAATGATTGAAGGTGGTGCCCTTCGATCTTGGTGGATTGGGTGATTCAATGGTGAGGCTTATGACAAATTCAATGGATTTGGTGAATATTCGAGAGTAATTTTGGGATTTTACAAAAAACCCAACTACATGATATGTAATACGGAGGAACACTTGCTGTGTTTCTTAGTTTCATGCAGTATCTAGGATTTTGTGCCAAGTTAAATATCACATGTGTAAGATCCCATGTTTTCCAAGTTGGAAATTTTAGAAGGAATTTGTATTTTTAATCACTGGATGGGCCAAATCTTGATTAGAGATTTGAAATGGAAATTCGGAGGTTGGAATGCCTCTAAATGATGATTTTAGAAGTGAAATGAGGCTTGTAATATAGATCAAAAGTTTTGGGAACATCCCGGGGGTTCGAGGCCCTAAATATTAAGTTTTGGAAATGTGTAGATCAGGGTTCATAGTTAGCACATGATTAGTGAAAACCATGTGGATGAACTGTGTGACGTAGTTTGTATAGGAACACGGTTTGAGAAACAATGCAACAAGTTAGGGGAGATTGTGTGGGGGTGAACAATTTACTATAGACATGTCACACATTTTGTTAAATCATGCGCTATAAAAATTTGAGATGGAGGGGTCAAGACAATACCAACCACATAGTTGGTGCATGGTCTATCAAACTATGTGGATAAACAAGTGAGGTTTGATTTACTTGGATAGAGGAGGCACACAATTAGTGCAAGGTTTAGAAAACCATTCAGTTAAACCGTGAACCTCATTGAAATGGAAAAAATTACCATTTCCTCTACCAACTTTAAATGGTTTTACCCTCTTTTCTCCTTCATTTAACCCAACATCCTCCCCCGCACATGCCTTCCTCCTTCTTCCTTACTCCATGAGAGATATCCCTTATTCTTGGTCATAATTGAACACCGTTAGATGTGTTGGAAGCCTCGGGGTAAGTCTTAAACTCTGTTATCCTCCATTGTTTTTTATTCATCCTTTTATAATTTTATCTTCTCTGGTTAGGGATTTTATTCCTGATTCCATCGAAGTATGGTGGAATCAGATACCGATGATAGAGCTTTTTATCATCCTAGGAAGAGGGTAACCTGGGAGGCCATATACACTTCACCGTATTTCATTTCATCAAGGTATGCTGACATGGTAAATTTATAAATCTTTAATTCATTAAATTAAGTTTTTTGGTTAATTGTTTGGATTTCGTTTCTTAGGTATTATTCATGGTTCAAGATTGAGTATGTGCCATGAGTTGTTAGTAAGTGTTAAGTCACAGTTCCAATGTGATGACATTGGATAACGAGGTTTAAATCTTTATTCCATCATAGTTGGTTTTGTTTAATTGGTTATAGCTTGTTATGTTTAATTATTTAATTATAGTATTTATAATTAATTAATTCCTATGAATTGATTATGAGATGGGACTCTATATGTATTGGATGATTTTGGATAAGACTTGGTAGCTGCTATAGTCCCTTTAAAAATAAATGGAAAGCTTTGTAAAAGGTAGGTGGTCTGTTTTACATGACATTTTAGTATTTATGAATGTTTATGGTGGTATGTAGATTCTTGTTATTACACCTGAGGGTGATTCGCCATGTTTAAATTAATTTCAATGAAATATTTAATACATTAAATTGGTTAATTAAAATGGATGAATACCTGAGGACACTAACAACCCTTGTGTGATAGTTTCATGGCTTGGACCTTTGGGAGATTGATTAGCCTCAAGACCTCTTCGGAGATGAGACTTCACTCAATAAGGCATGTCATCCCTTACACAAGACTTGGTAGATAAACCTTAGGTAGACCAGGATTGGGTTTGTTATGTAGATCGTCCTAGAGATATCTTGGAATCGAGATTGGGTCATGACCCATATCTTGAATGTCACCATTGTGGTAAGACCCTAAGAAGATAGAAAGACCTTGCTAATCTTTTTATAATATTGTGGGACATACCATATTGGTGTGTCAAGTGTTTAACTGAGACCATGAATATATTATAGAGGATCACAAGAGGGATTTATTTGCTCCTATACTATTTACTGAGGGTCCCAAGAGGGATGCGTATGATTACATGTTGACCTCAAGTATCCTAAGTATAATGTTACTCTTGTTCATTGATATTGGGAACCCATTGGTTTCCCCAATAAATTTACTGAACCTAAGATAGTGAATCAAGGGTTTGGGGGTAGTGATGATAGTGGTTGTCACCATAGAACCTGTACCAAAAATGTGAACTGAGAGGTTATGGTAGTAGTGGTGGGTTTAGGTGTTGGAACACCCTCACTATTTTATTTATGCATTAATGTGATTACTGTTGATGCAAATATGATTCCAGAAATACTTACTAGAAATAGGAACATGGGTATTTATGTGATATGATGCTATAATTGGGATTCCCAAACATAATTCATCAATATGACTAGATGTACTTCATGGGATACTGCTTCTGAGACTATCTGACTAACTGATATCTTATCGGGATGCCCAAAGGTACTTCCCGGGATCTATCCTATGATCCTCACATGATTAATTGATTGATACCATTACAAGAAGTCCCATTTTCATCGGGATTCCTCCCTTAAGGGGTTATAGTGGTAGGTTACTGAGTACACTTTGGAAACCATCTTTCAGATACTCTCAAGGATTAATGATGATCTCCTTGAGTGATGCCCATGATGCTCCCTAGGATTGTGTGGATGCCTCATTACTATACTCGCTATACTTTTCTGGGAGTGGGATGTTGTTTCATTTATTTAATAGACACTAAGTTATCACCTTGGGTCTAGAGATAATTCCTTACATATCACCTAAGGTCTATCCAACTTAGGAATTACCTAAGTTGAAATGTCATGATTTCCTAGAAACTAGGACATATGAGTCATACATTGGACTGGATTTACATGGAATGAGTGGTATGAAATCCATCTTAGTGTGATATTTACAAGATTTATAGATGTGAACTAGAATCATTTATTATAGTAATTGGAGGAAAGTGCGGGTGATCCTAGGGTTATGACATGTATCCCCCTATGGTAACATAGATTGCTCAGAGACATTTTTAGTGTTATTAGAAGTAGGTATCATCGATAGGGATTAAAGGCCCAATGATGAACTTGATTAAACAAAACTTGAGTGGTACGACATCCAACTCAATGCCTTAATCATAGGATATCCTATAGATCAGGATCATGGACCCAAGGATCGACTGTGGTTTCAATTTAATTATTCTATTATTTTATTTATAATCATGTCTCGGCTAGGCTGAGCACATTCCATGAGCATTCCCTTATAAAGGAGAACATTGGAATGAATTTTATTATTATATTATTCTTAGATTTCAGTTATTATTATTATTTTTATCATGATGAGTAGATCACATATACATACATTGTATATTACTAGCTTCGTATGGGACCATGTTGGTAGTGACCTACTGAGTTTTATACCCACACCCTTCTTGGGCTGCCACTACACTAGGGTACCTAATTAGACATTCACTTGGTTATAGGTATAGTTTGGGTTGAGGCCCATACTAACTGAGCATGATAGATTGGATATGTATGTGGAGATCAGATATGTGGTTTGTCTTGAAGTTAGTAGTAAAACCTTATACTTTTATTTACATTTATTTTATTTATTCCTATATATGTGATCGAACTAGTGGGTAATCAATGTTATAGGTATGAAATTACTGTCCATGTTTTTATTGAATTTCATTCTTATTTATATCATTATTTATAGTTGTTTCTTCTACACTATAATTGTTAAAATCTATTACTGATATTTGGTTATTTTTTATTGCTGATTACTCTGATATGAGAGAATAATATCCCCAAAGACACACCCTAGGCCCTAACTATAAGCTGAAATCTTCTAGCATATGGGGATGCACACTTGAGGCCTTATCACCAACTTTTTTGGTTATTGTTCATAGAGTGAACTGTGATGGGACGTGACAAAACACTATGTCATCGAAACTACACACTATGTGATACTACCCAGTTGGACGATCCATGTACAAGGAATACATGGTTGAGACCTTGGGTGACCAAAAACACCATTTCCTCATACAGACACATTGTTTGGAGAAATATGGCTAGCCATAATATGTCTAGAGAAGAACATACCCAGGTACTTGGGTAGTTCCACACATTGTGTGCCTCAATGAACACATCATGAAATTTCCTAAGAACCTTCTAATTTGTATATATCCCTCTATAGGTCTTGTATTTGGACCTGTTATTATCCCAATTAGAGTAAAATTCAACATAGGATGAAATGATGGCCTTAATTTTGGAATCAGAGATAAGACGCAAGGTGATACGAGCAAGATTCTTCTTTTAGTGATGCTTGGATGATGGAAGTGATTGAGTTTGATCATAGGATAGATTCCTAGGTTGGTAATTGTGATGAAACCAACCCAAATACCCTCTCAAACGAGTACCTAACTTGAACTACTTCATACCCAATGGGAATTATCGATCCCCATGGGCTAGTGACTAGCACCCACACATAAAAAACAACAAGCGAGAATGATTTTTCCCAACCCGAAATAGAAAAAATGACATATATATATATACATACATGATAGGAATAAATAATGTAGGAGTAAAAAAAAAATATATTTCATATAAAAAAGAAATGGTAGAAGTAATACAACTCATAAGTAGCTAAAAAATCTCAAATTTACAAGTCCAATATCAGTGGATAACTAAAACTAAAATAGACACTCCATGTGATAGTGTGGTAAAAATACAACCATCTAACCACCAACTACCTATACATAGCTGAAAAAATTCTCACTGCCTCACTGAAATGCCTTTCATTTCTCTACATTGAAATATATAACAAGGTCCATGAACTGCCAAAGGGGTGCACAAGGTGTGAGATAAATAAGCTCAATAGGATCCCACCTCGGTGACCCATATAAAGTATCTGTAAAAAAATATGAAAAGTTATTAAATTTAAATAAAACAAGTAATGATAATCAGTTAAATAATATTTATATCAAAATCATGCTAAAACATTTATCATTTTTCCACATTTCTAAATAATCTAGGTAAAAAAATTCAAATCATTTCACATATATCAAAGAAGTCAAAGAAAAAAATATATCACATATCATATCAAATCCAATTCAGTCCAAACCAAAGAACATGTAACATCACACCAAAGATCAGAATAGGTCAGGTTAGGTAGGAAACTCATACCAAAAATAGAAAATTGCATGCATCGAGTCTCTAGATATATGCATTGAATCTAGAGATAAGAGGAACAACCCAACAAGTGAACCGCTCAACAGGTCTAAAAATTCCCTAGAACAACATGCCTTGGGAATATAGGAACACCCCATGAGTGAACCCCCTAACAGTACCAATGGATGAGACCTATTACTAAACCTTCTACCTAAGTACCTAAGTCTTCTTATGTGCTATATTTTCCAAACCATTTCATCAAAAACATTTTTAAAAATCTTATCAGAAATCCATTTCACTATGCTTTAAAAATAAATTTCATTTTACCAAAATAAGGGGAAAACAATATTGTCTTAAAAAACCATTTCCAAACACACAATTCAATAATTCTAATTCATTTATAAAATAATTTATAAAACCAGATCAATATAGTTCATCCAAAATAGGCTAGATATGAAACCACCTACCTCAAACTTGGGTCCATAGCTAGCAACATGATCAAAAAAAATAAAAAAAATGAAAAGACAACAATGGAGGACCTATAATCAATCCTCACATCTCAAAATCAATTCAATAAGAAAATATTTTGGTGGAGAAGATAAACAATATGTACCTCAAGAAACTCACACTATTCCCAACAAATAACACAATGGTCAACCTCTAAAGTAAGATCACACAAAAAATCTAGAAAGGATCAAGATAATCAACACCATAAGACCAAAAAATATGAAAATGTAGTACAATGGTGCTACTATGAACAAATAAAAAATAATCAGAAAGATCACTTACTTAGAGAGATACAAATCAATCCAAAATGAAGATCAATTCCTAAATGAAATGATATATAAGGATTAGAGATCCCCAAAATTTTCTAATAGAGCTCTTAGGTCTCGAGAGATAAGGATCCCACCAAATGAAAATAAAATCATATGTGTAGTGCATAAAAACCTATAGGATATAAACATTACATAATTTGAATCCCGATTTCATGACATGAAATTCACTAAAGTCATATATGTCAAAAAAAGAATTTCCTTAGTTAAAAAAACTTCGATGAAAATTTTCATGACATGAACTAGTATCTTTGATGTGTAAACATTTCATATACTAAACTAGTTCATAACATCATCCCGATAATATATTTATGTCATGTAACCATTTCATTATGTGAATCCATTCAACAAACATATACTGTATAAACACCTAGAAAAATACCCCTAGTGGACTCGAAAAACAAATGACATCCTCTTAATCCTTTTTCAAATTTATACCCAGAATCCATTAATTCCAATAAACATATATATGCCTGAAATTTATGTAATTTTACCTAGAAAAGGATCTCCATCCTTGAAATACAAAAAACATGCCCAAACAAATATGTAAATAAAAATATAGATGAGACATACCTGAAAGTGGGTAACAGGATGTTCTAAATTCCCCTCCATAAGAATTTTCATCCCTGGGAAGTCCTGTGGAAGAATTGTGTTTGGAAAGTGGTAAGGCCACTGATCTCACATTAATGAATCATTATCTTTAGTATCATGAAAATTTGGTTAATTTATCCATAATAATATGACCAAAAAAATATATTTCCCACACAAGAATTTTATCTGAGAGTCAACGATCTCTACTAGTGTCTCTTCAATAGAAACATTTGGCTCCAACTTGATATCTTCCCAGCTTATAACGTGAGAGGGATCAGGATGGTACTTACTAATGTGAGATATATGGAAAACATCATGAATACCTATCAACTAACCATGAAATGAAAACTGATAACCAACCTTCCCAAGACACTCAATGACCTCAAATGGGCCAACATTTATTAGATCTAACTTTCCATATTTTTAAGTTGACTCTAACCAAAATGAGGAGAAAATTTCAAGAATAACTAGTCACCAATGGAAAAATACAAAGGATGACACCCGAAATCTTCATAAAATTTATAAAAAATCTAATATATAACTATATTTTGATGTATATCTTGAATCCTTAATGAAATCTCTTAAACAAGCCTCAGTACTATAAGAGAGGCCACTCACACCTCTATTCAACAAAGAGGTGAATTGAATAAGATACCATACCAAGCCACAAAAGGATCCATTTTAATCAAAAATTGATTACTATTTTTTAATAAATCTCAAAAATTACTAGATGGATATCCCAAAATCTACCAAAATCCAAGATGCAGGCTCATAACATATCCTCCAAGATTAGAATAACATGCTTTGTCTAGCCATCTGTCTATGGATGGTAAGCTGTACTCAACTTGACCTAAGCCCCCATCACCTTTTGAAGACTCTTCTAAAAATGTGAGGTAAACCTAGGATCCTTGTTTGAAAAAATGGCAGATGTAACCTTATGTAACTTCATAACCTCTTGCACATACATCTTTTTTAGCTATTCAAATTTAGTTGTGTCCCTGATAAAAATGAAGTGAGATGAATTTATCAACTAATCAATCATTACCCAGATAGAATTCCTCCCTCTGGGAGTCCATGGTTATCTAACAATAAATTCCATTCACACATTGTCCCATTTTCAAACCAACACAAGAAGATTCTAGAGAAAACTAGAATGTTTCAAATGCTCTACCTTTATCTTTTGGTAGGTGTAATAATGGGAAACATAATCTACAATGTCATAATTAATACCTGTCCACAAAAATCGTTGTCTTATGTCATAATAAATCTTCATAGTTCTTGTATGACCGAACCATGAATAACTATGAAATTAAAAAAAATGATCTCATCACAGATGTTGGGGCGACAAACCAATCCCTAAAATAAATAATACCATTTAAAGGGAGAGACCAACAAAAAATAGTCTCTCCACTATATAGATTCTCTTGAGTTCCCCTAAATTAATCATCCAACTACTAACCCTTTATAATGGACTCGAGGAGAGATAATGATAATTGAACACTAGTCAGAACCATACCTGAAACATCCTCCCGAGTTTCCAGGTACAACTGAGTGAAGAGTCCCATAAGGTTACACTCCTCCTTTGATTCTAGAATAGCCTGTGATGGAACTTTCTTGATGAAAGTGTCTTAAATGACATTCCCCAACCTTAGGGTATAAGTGATATCCAAGTAAAACATATGAAGGTATTCCACCCACTGTATCTATCTGATATTCAAGTATTTCTGAGAAAATATATATCTTAGACTCTTATGATCATAAAATATTGTGAACCTATCCCCAAAAAGATAGTGCCACAAACATTTAAGAACATGTATAATAGTGATAAGCTCTAAATCATGAGGGGTAATTCTTATCATGTGATCAAAGATAGCGATATCCATAAAACACTACATGATCATTCTGTATAAGCATGAAACACAGACCATGACTAGAAGAATTATAGAAATCCACATCCCCTTACAGAGATCAGGTAATATTAGAATACAAGTTGACAAGGGAAGTATTTTTATATAGTTAAAAGAATACTGATACTTTTCATCCCATATTAATTCACCTCTTTCATAGTAAGAGTATTAAATAATGATTCCAACTTTGAGAAATCCTTGACAAACCATCGATAGTATCTAGAAAGACTAAGGAAGCTCCAAATCTCAAAGATGTTTTATGGATATTCCCATAAAAATCCATCCTCCACCTTCTCAAGATCTACTGATAATCCATTCTCATAAATCATATGTCACAATAAATTCACTTCTTAGATTAAGAAATTGTATCTTGAAATCTTTCCATGAAAATGGTGACTCCTTTGGTTCTCCATAACCAAACTCAAATGGTGCTCATACTCATGCTCAGATCTAAAATATATCAAAATATCATCCAAAAAAACTACTAAAAAAGTGTCAAGATACTCATAAAATATCTGTTTCATCAAATCCATGAACACTACATGGGTGTTAGTCAGATCAAATGACATCACAATATATTCACAATGGTCATACCTTCTACTGAAATCCATCTTTGGTATATCAGACTTCTAAAATTTGAGCTGATTATAACCTAATTCAAGACTGTTCTTTAAAAACCACATTTCCCCTTTAACTAGTCAAACAAATAATCTACATAATGAAAAATAAACTTATTTTTAACCATTAACCGGTTCAAATTATGATAGTTCACACACAATTGGAGTGAACCATATTCCTTCTTGGAAAAGAGCACAGTGGCTTCCCAAGGTGAAACAATAGGGAAAAAAACCTTTCTCTATCAGATTATCTAACTAAATCTTGATCTATTTTAGCTTCACTAGTGCCATAGGATAATAGGGTATCAAAATTGGCTGCGTACTTGGAACCCGATCAATTGTAAACTCTACCTACCTCTCTAGAGTAAGACAAGAGAAATAATATGGGAAACTTTAGGAAAATATTGAACAATAATGGGAAGATAAAAAATGGAAGAAACATCATCAGTCTCAACTCCTAAAGTAGACAAAAACACTTGATATTTGGGTGGGATGGTCCTGCATGACTTGAACTAATATCCCACTCTCCCTAAAACACCCAAGGTCTCCCATCATACATAATAAATGAGACACAATGATGATAAAAATCAACCTTAGCATGATGATAGATAATTCAATCCATCATGATGATGACGTAAAAAAAATCTATATTGAAAATGAGGAAATCCTAGACTAAATATATATCGGCTATTGATAGAGAATAATAAGGTCATCGAAACACCTTATCCTTCCTCTTTCTAAGAGGTTTCACTAACTCCATAACAAAGGAAATGTGTTCCATTGAGATTTTAAGCATATCCAAAAAATAGGAAGATATAAATGGGTGTGAGACACCTGTATCAAACAAATCAGTCACTACTGAAGATACAGAAAAGATGGTTCCTATCACTATCACTAGACCCACATATACCTCCACTAGAAAATCATCCACTGTGTGAAGGTGCTTCACTCCTAAGGCCTGTGGCTAGATCCCTATAGTCTTTTAATCATTTGAATATGACACAATATCCTTTGGAGTTGATAATCCTTGACCATAATGAGGTGTAGGCATAGGCTGAAAGAAATGTTGTATATGACCACAACATCCACAATTGTTACACATCTTTGCAAGTGATGAATAATAATGATGGGTGTGTCTAACCTTGCCACACTGATAGCAAGTCATGGTCACACTACTAGCTACAAATGAAGGTTTAGAGGATACTAGTTGCTAAGAACCAACCCCATCACTCCTATGATGATCATGCCACTTCCTATTCCTACCCTACATGATACTGAAGCTTCAATGGGTGGAAGAGAAGGGGAAGAACAACCAAACTTTCCTACCATATCTATATCCACCATTATTTCCCGATCTAATATAATTTTATAGTTTGAAAGATTCATCATAAATACCTATGATATGATGTCTATTCGCAAACCCTGAAGGTACTTCTAAGCCTTTATCTAGTCATTCTTTACTACCTTTAGATTAAAACGAACTAGCTCTATGAACCAATAGGTGTATGCTGACACCGAATTCTATCTCTACCATAAATATAAGAACTCTAAAGACTTATCCATCATCAATGACTCTGGAAAAAACTATTAAAAGAATTGGGTCTTGAAACCCTTCCATTCTAAGACCATATGTTTATCTACCTACACTATAAAATCCCACCATCGCTTACAAGGACCCTCAAGTCTAAACTCCATGCACTTCACCTTGATATTATCAGCTGTATCTAGGAAGTATAAGATCTGATCAATCTTATCCATCCATTCCTCTACCTCTTGAGGTTCATTCATACCCTTAAAGGATGGTGGATTCTTATATAGGAACTCACATGCTTGATCCCTCTCCCCTCCAGCTCTTGGATATACCTCAACAACTGTATTATGTACTTGCGGTAAATTTTGGTCTACAACATGAATTTACCATATGATATACTTGATAATATTCTGATCTAGAGGTTCATTTCCTTGAGGAGAATACACTCCACCCTCCTGAGGAACCTGTGGAAGAAATCTGGAAGGCATACCACTGCACACTAAAATATAAGGAATGATAAAAAACAAGATAATCTCACTTCAAAATATAAAGCCATAAGAAAAAAAATGAGATTATGATAAAAAACTCAAAACAAAAAACACACATCTAGATATCCCATGGTAACTTGAGTCTATTAATGACAAGAGCTAGCCAGACACTCACCAAAACTAACCTATCAAGTCTTTAAAATCCTATCTCTAGTCTAACAACTTCCCAAAACTAATAACAACCTCCTCTGATACTAAAATATAAGGAAATCGACCCAGATAACCTCTCAAACCAGTACTTGACCTGAATCATCACATACCCGAAGTGCATTCCTGATCCCCATGGGCCGAAAACTAGAACCCGAGCATCAAAAAAAAACTAGAGGGAATGATTTATCCAATATTTAATTAGACAACATGATATATATATATATACACACACATTATGGAAATAAATAGTGGAAGAGGAATCAATAAATATATGTTATATCAAAAGGAAACAGTAGAAGCGATACAAATCAGAAGTAGCTAAACAATCTCTAAGGTACAAGTACAATAATAAAGTACAACTAAAACCAAAATATCTACTCCATGTGATAGCATGGGAAAACTCCCACCATCTCACAAGTTAATACCTAGACATAGATGACAAAAACCTCACCACCTCACTATAGTGCCTTTCATTTCACTGCATCGAAATACATAACAAGGTCTATGCACCATCGAAGGGGTACGTAGGGTGTGAGGTAAATAGGATCAGTAGGATCTAAATTAGGTGTTTCATATCAATTTTCTATACAATAATCCAAACAATGATAAAATTTTAATAAAACAAGGCATAATAATCAGTTAAATAGTTTTTATATCAAAATCAAGGTAAAACATTTCCCCTTTCCCCACATTTCCAAATAATATAGGTAAAATAGTTTCAAAGAATTTCAAATATATCAAACCAATCAAAGAAAAAAATATATCTCATATTATATCAAATAAAAATTAGTCCAAACCAAAGCACATGTAACATCATGCCAAGGATCACTATAGATCAGGCTAGCAAGGGCACTCATACCAAACATAGCAGATCATGCACATCAAGTATTTATATATATGCATCGAATCTAGAGAGAATAGGGATGCCCCAATAAGTGAACCTCCCAAAATGTTTAACAAGTACCTAGAAAAATGGGACTAGGGAGTATAGGAACACTGCATGAGTAAACCCCTTGACAACATCAATGGATGAGGATTATTACTACACCACCCACATAAGTACCCAAGGATTCACTTGTGCTACATTTTCCAAACCATTTCATCAAAACCATGATTTTAAAACCATTTCATAAAACCATTTCACAATTATTTGAAAATACCTTTTCATTTACAAAAATAAGGGAAAAATCACCTTTTCTCAAAAACCCATTTCCACACACACAATTCAATCATGAGAATTCATTTATAAAAGAATTTATAAAACTAGAGAAATATGATTCATCTGACATAGAAAAGAGATGGAACTATTTACCTCAAACTTGGGTTTCACATTCCCACAAAGTGATCCACCAAAACGAAATAATGAAATGATAACAAAAGAGGACCTATAATCAATCCTTATATCTTAGAATCAATTCAATAAGAAAAGCATTTGGAAGATAAGATACACAACACATACATCAAGACACTCATACAACAAATCACAACCAACACAAAGATTATCCTTTGGGGGAATATCAAACAAAATATCTAGAAATGATCAAGTGAATCAACACCATAATACCAAATGATCTGAAAATAGAGTGCAACGATGCTGCTGCGAACAACGAAAATGAAGAATCAAAAAGATAACTTACCTAGAGAGACATAGTGAAATCAAAAATGAAGATCAATCACTAAACAAAATTATCTAAATGAAGAAGAGATCCCCAAAATCACTAAGAAGATCTCTTAAGTCTCAGGAGAGAAGGTTGCAACTGAATGAAAATAAAATCATACATGAAAAACATAAAAAACCGTAGGTCACAAACATTATATGATGTGAATCCTCAGTTAACAATATAAAATCTAAAAAATCCATATATGTAGAAAAGGCATTTACTTAATTAAAAAAACACTAATCAAAATTTTCATGATGTGAACCAGTCTCACGATGTGTAAAATTTTCATGCTCTAAATTAGTTCATGACATTAGATCAACAATATATTCAAACCGTGTAACCATTTCACAATGTGAAACCATTCAATAGATAGATTATAAAAAAAACTTAGAAAACTCCTCGGTCAACCCAGACCCCAAAGGATATACTCTTAATCCTTTTTCAAATTTATACCTAAACTCTATTAATTCCAACAAATATACATCAACAAAATTTAGGTTATTTCCCCCCCAAAAGGATCTCCATTCTTGGAAGCCCCAAAACTTACTCAAAAAAAGAGAGAAATGAAAATATATATGATAAGTACCTAAAATTGGGTAATTGAATGTTATAAACTCCCCACTATAAGAATTTACATCCCTAAGAAGTCATGTGGAATAATTGTGTCTAAAAAGTGGTGAGGCCACTGCTCCCTCATCAACAACTCGTACTCCCAAGTCTCTTAATAATATATCCCATGTCTCTATAATACTCTAACCAAAAAATTGAATTCCCACACAATAGTTTTACCTAATATTCAATGATATTTACTAGTTTCTATACAATAGAAACTTGTGTCTCCAAATCGATCTCTTCCCAACTCAAAATGTGAGATAGATCAGGATGGTGCATTCTAAGTTGAGATATGTGGAAAAAATCATGAATACCTATCAACTGAACTGTAAATTATAACCAATAGGAAACCTTCCCAAACTTATCTGTGACATCAAACGGTCTAACATATCTTGGTGTTAACTTTCCCTATTTTCCAAGCTAATAGTGGTCCAAATGAGGAGAAACTTTCAAGAAAACCTAGTCACCAATATAAATCTATAAAATATGACATCAATGATTTGAATATGATTTTTACCTACTATAATTTGTAACCAAATGAAAACATATATCCTAAATCCTTAATAATTTCTTCTGAATGAGACTCAGTCCTATAAGAGAGGCCTTTCTCAGCTCTGCCCAACAAAAAGTAACTTGCACGGGTGACCATACAAATCCTTGAAAGGGGACATTTTGATTGATGACTGATAAATTTTGTTATAAGAAAGCTCAACCATTACTATATAGCTATCCCATGATCCACAAAATTATAATACATAGGCAAGGATAATATCCTTTAGAATCTTAATAGTATGCTCTATCTAGCCATCTATTTGTGGATGGTAAGTTTTACTCAACTTGACCTGAGAACCCATCACCTCCTAGATGCTCTTCCAGAACCATGAGGTAAACCTAGGATCCCTTTAAAAAAAAATGTAAGAGGTAAACCCATGTAACCTCACAATTTCTTCCACATACATCTTACCAAGTTCTTCAAATTTAGTAGTGTCCCTAACCAGAATGAAGTGAGATGACTTTTTAAACCGATCAATCACCACCCAAATAAAATTCCTCCCTTAGTGAATTCATGGTAATCCAAAAAAAAAGTCCATAGAAACCTCATCCCATTTTTAAACTGGCACTGGAAGAGGCTGGATAAAACCAAAAGGTTTCAGATACTCTATCTTTATCTTTTGGTAGGTGTAACAACAAAACACATAATCTGTAATGTCATGATTCCTAATCAGAAAATAGAATCACTATATCATATCATAATACATCTTCATAGTTACAAAATAAATGACTCATGAATAATTATGATAATAAAAAAAACTAATCTTCTCATGGATATTGGGATTACAAACCAATCCCCAAAATGGTGAATACCATTTGAAGGGAGAGTCCAACCATAAATAGTATCCCCACAATATAGGTTCTATCAAATTCCTATGAAAATTTCATCCTACTAATAAACCTATATAATAGACTAAAGGAGAGATGATGATAACTGAATATTGGTTATAAAAATACCTAAAACATCCTCCTGATCATCTAGGTACAATTGAACAAAGAGTCCCATAAGGTTCCACTCCTCCTTTGATTCTAGAACATCCTATGATGGTAATTTTCTACTAATAAAGTCTAAAATGACATTCCCCTTCCCCAAGGTGCAAGCGATTCAGAGTCAAACATATGAAGGTATTACAACCACTACCTCTATATAAGATTTAATCCTTTCTGAGAAAATATATATCTTAGACACTTATGGTTAGAAAAGACTATGAACCTATCCCTAAAAATATAACACAAAAAATATTTAAGAGCATGTATAACCATGTAAAGATACAAATCATTAGTGGGGTAATTCTTATCATGTGTTAAAAGATGGTGAGAACTATAATCCACCACATGATAATCCTATATAAGAATCAAACACAAAGAAACACCAAAAGAATCATAGAAAACCATATACCCCTTACTAAGATCAAGTAATATAAGAATTGGAGTTGATGTTAGAATTCTTTTCAGCTCATTGAAGGAAGACTGACACTTTACATCCCATATAAATTTTACTCATTTCTCGATAAGAACAGTTAAAGGTGATTCCAACTTCAAGAAATCATTGATGAACTATTGTTAGAATCCAACAAGACCAAGGAATCTTTGAATCACAAATATGTTATATGGATCTTCCCATGAAAAAATCAACTTTACCTTCTCAATATTATTTTATAATTCATGCCCATAAATCACATGTCTTAATAAATTCACTTATTGGATCCAAAAATTTTATTTCAAAATATTTCTATACAAATGGTGACTTCTCAGGATCTCTAGAAATAATCTCAAATGGTGCTTGTGATCATGATCATATATAGAATAAACCAAAATATCATTCATAAACACTACCATATAAGTGTTGAGGTACTCAAAGAATATTTGGTTCATCAATTCCATTAAAACTGTAGGAGTGTTAATCAGACCAAACGACATCACAAGATATTCATAATGGTTATACCTTATCCTGAAATCCATATTTAGTATATCATAATTTTGAAATCTGATTTGATGATATCCTGATTGAAGACCGGTTTTCAAAAACCACCTTTCCCCCTTTAACTAGTAAAAAAAATAATATACTTAGGGAAAATGATATTTATCCTTAACTATTAACCAGTTCAAATTTTGATATTTCACACAAAATTAGAGTGAACCATCCACCTTCTGGGAAAATATCATATGGACTACTCAAATAGAAACACTAATGAAAACAAAAAAATTTCCCATTAGATCTTACAACTGAATCTGATATCTTTCAGCTCTACTAGTTCCATATAAATATTGGGCATTGAAATTGGTTTCCTACCTAGAACTATATCAATTGTAAACTTCAACTACCTTTATTAAGTAAGAATAGATAAATAATCTTGGAAAAAATTAGGAAAACCCCGAACTATAGAGGTAAGATAAACAACTGAAGAAGCATATCAGGATCAACTAATACCAAAAACAAAAAACTCTTGAGATCTATACATGAAGTTCCTACATGACCTGAAATTGGATCCCACTCTCCCTAAAAAAACTAAGGTCTCATACCAATAATAATAAATGAGACACATTAATGATAAAAATAAACCTTAGCATGATGAGAGATAATCGAATCCATCCTAATGACGATGTCAAACAGATCTTGATCAAGAACAAGAAAATACCAGACTAAATATGTATCATCTATCAATAGAAAATAAGAAGGAAACTAAGACCTTTCTCTTTTTTCTTTTCAGGAGGTGTTTCTAACTCCATAAAAAAGGACATGAGTTCCATTGGAAGTTTATTCATATCCAAAAAATGGGTTGATATAAATGAGTGGGAGGAAGTAGTATCAAACAAAGCAGTCAATACTAAATATGCAATAAGGATGGTACCTATCATTGTCACTAGACCCACATATACCTCTATTGAAATTCAATCCAAATAATTAAGGTTCTTCACTCTTGAGACCTGTGGCTAGATCCCTATAGTGTTTGAACCACTTGACTACACTATAGTAGCCTTTAGAGCTGATGATCCTTGACCATAACATGACATAGACACATCCTAATAAAAATACTATAAATGAACATATCATCCATAATTTTTATACATCTTCATAAGTGAAGAACAATAATGTAGGGTGTGTACAACCTTACCACACTGGTAGCAAGTCAGGGGCACAATACTGGCTGAAATTAAAGGTACAGAGGAGGGTCTCTACTAAGAACCACCCCCACCACTCCTTGAATGATAATTACAATTCCTCTCCCTCTTTTTTGCACCACTAAAGTTTCCACTGGGTGGAAGATAAGGGAAAAAATAACCAACATTTACTTCCATATCCATCTCAACGATTATTTCCCTATCTACTATCTTCACATAGGTTTAAATCTTTAGTATAAATACTTATGATTTGATATTTGATTGAAAACCCTATAGGTATTTTGAGTCTTTAACTATTCATTATTTACTAACTACAGAGTATAACAAACTATATCCACAAATCGATTAGAATATTCCGACATCTAATGCTCTCCATTCTTCAAGGTGAGTAACTCCAGATACTTTTCCATCATTAGAAAATCTAGAAAAACTGCTAAAATAAGTGGGTCTTGAAACTGTTCCAGTCCAATCCCACACATCTATCTTCCCACACTATAGAATCTGACCCTTGATTACTGGGACCCTCAAGTTTGAACATCATTCACTTCACCTTGATATTCTCATGTGTATCTAAGAAGTTAAAGATATGATCAATCTTGTCTATACAGTCCTCCACCTCTTGAGGTTCATTCGTACCCTTAAAGGATAGTGGATTCTCACATAGGAACTCCCATGATTGATCCATCTCCCATATATCTCTTGGATGTAACTCAAAAACTACATTATGAACTTGCGATACATTTTGGTCTATAACATGAAATGTCCTCATGATAACCTAGATAAGATTTTGACCTAGAGGTGGATTCCTTTGAGGAGAATATTCTACAACCTTCTAAGGAAACTATAGAAGACGTATTGAAGTCATACCACTGCACACTAAAACAAAATAAATGAATATAGAACAAAATAATCTCAGTTAAAACAAAAAAACCATAATCCAAAACTAATATTATGATAAAAACTCATAATAGGAGACACACATCCCAACATCCCATGGTAAATTGAGTCTCGTCACAGAAATAGCTAGCTAGAAACTCACTGTAACCTACCTCTCAAGTCCTAAAAATCCTATCTATAGTCTACCAACTTCCCAAAACTGAGAAAAACCTCCACCAGTACCAAACTATGACAAACCCGATCTGGATACCCTCTCAAATCGATACTTGACCTAAACCATCTCATACTCGAAGGGAGTTCTTGATCCCCAAAAGCTGGTGAGTAGAACCCAGGAATTAAAAACTACTAGAGGGAATACAATATGATATGAAACAGTGTAAGAGTAAACAAGAAATATATATCATATTAAAAGGAAACAACCAAAGTGATACAAGTCATAAGTAGTTAAAAAATATTCAAGGTATAAGTCCAATAAAAAAATATAGATAAAAAAATAGATAGTCTATGTGATATCATGGGGAAACTCCCACCATCTCACCACTAGATACCTAGAAACGACTAAAAGAAACGTCACCACCTCACTGCAGCATGTTTTCTTTCCCTTCATCGAAAATCATAATAATGTCTACACTCCATTGAAGGGGTGTGAAGGTTGTGAGTTAAACTATATTAGTAGGATCCCACCCAGGTGTTCTATATAAAGTCTATGTACAAAAATTAGAAAAAATTTCAAATTTAAAGAAAATAATGCATGATAATCAATTAAACATTTTTTATATCAAAATAATGGTAAAAACATCCTCTATTTTACACATTTACAAATAATCTAGGTTAAATAGTTTCAAAGAATTTCACATATACCAAAACAATAAAATAAAAAAATGTATCAAATATCATATAAAATCTATTATTCCAAACCAAAGAATAAGTAACATCATGCCATTGATTATAACATATCAGACTATCTAGGAAACTCATACCGAACATTTAAAATCACATGCATCAAGTCTTTAGATATATTCATTGAATCTATAGAGTAGTGGAACACCTTAACAAGTGAACCTCACAATAATACTAAAAATTTCCTAGAATAATAGGCATAGGGAGTATAGGAAAACCCCATGAGTGAACCTCCTGACAGTATCAATAGATGATCCATATTAGTACACCTTTCACTTAAGTACCCAAGGATTCCCATATGCTAAAAGTTATAAACCATTTAATCAAAACTAATCTTTGAAAACCATTTTAGAAATCCATTTCATAATTATTTTAAAATACCATTTCTTTTTCTAAAATAAGGGATAAACCATATTTTCTCAAAAAACCCATTTCCACACACACAATTTAATCATGCCAATTCATTTATAATTTTTTTTATAAAACTAGAGAAATAAATTTCATCTAACATAAGATACATACAGAACCAACTACGTAAAACTTATGCCGCACATGCTCACAATGGTATCCACCAACATGGAAGAGAACAAAATAAACAATAGAGGCCCTATAATAAATCCTTACATCACAAACAAGAAATGTTTTCATCAGAGAAGATACACAACATGCACTACCACAAAAATATTTTTTCGCAGCGCCCCCCTTTATCAGCGCTAACAAAAAAGCGCTGATAAAGGGGGGTCCCTTTATCAGCGCTCAAAAAAGCGATGATAAAGGGACCCCCTTTATCAGCGCTTTTTTTAGCGCTGATAAAGGGCCCCCCTTTATCAGCGCTTTCTTAGTAGCGCTGATAAAGGGCCCCCCTTTATCAGTGCTTGCTTAGTAGAGCTGATAAAGGGGGGCCTTTATCAGCGCTTTTTTTAGCGCTGATAAAGGGTCGGCTTCAAAAAAAAAATAACATATATTAATATATTAATATATAAATATAGTTATATAGTTATATAAATATAATATATAATTTTTAAATATATTTTAGATAAGTATAAATGTACATTTACACTTATTATACTTAATATATAAGATATTTATTGAAAATGACTTCTTAAAAAATTAAAAAAATATTTCTAATTAATATTTTGATAATCATTATGGAGTAATAGTAATTTAATAACAATTTGAGGACTAAAAAAATTAAAAAAATAAAAAAAAGATCCAAAATATGTTGAAAACGCAACTCAAACTTCAAACGGCCATAACTTTTGATCCGGGTGTCCGTTTGAGCTCTACCACATATCAAATCGAAGCCTGCGACGAGCTCTACATCGCTGTGACTCGGGGGGACCCCAGTCAAGCGATTTTCGAGGCCAAAAGAGGCCCAGAAGGCCTCCAAAACTGAGTTTTTAGTCGGGGTACCCCAATTTTTTAACATTTTTTGGATTTTCACCCTCGTTTAAGGGGGTATTATTGGATTTTTTTGGTGGGGTATGAATTTATTCCAAGGTATTACATTCATATTGATATTATGTCTTTGAAATTTCATCATTTTTTATAATGAACTGCTATTTATAATCAAATATATAACAATATATTCATATTTTTTAAATATTCACACCTAAAAATTTAATTATAAATATAAATAATAAAATATATTTACATATAAAATATATTAGCTTTATCTAAATAATAACTAACATCCATTTTATTTAAAATACCAATATATGAATATTTATATACCTATATATTAATCTAACTATATATATATATATTAATCTAACTATATATATATATTAATCTAATAACTATATATATATTAATATAACTACATATATATATATTAGTATTACTATAAATATATATATTAATATCACCATAAATATATATATTAATATCACTATATAAATATATATTCATATATATTCATATAACTCTATATATGTTAATATAACTATATATATGTTAATATAACTATATATATGTTAATATAACTATATATATGTTAATATAACTATATATATATATTAATATAAATATATATTACTATACGAATAAATATAACTAAATATATATATATATATATATATATAGATATAGATATATATTAATACCACTATATATATATTAATATTACTATATATATTATAATATAACTATATATCTATATATTATAATATAACTATATATATATATTAATATAAATATATATTACTATATGAATAAATATAACTAAATATATAAATATATATATATAGAGATATCATGAATTGGAAACCAAATCAAAATAGAGTAGTGGTAAGGGCTTAGGCGCACAGGGGGGAGGTCTCGAGTTCAAATCCTGGTGGAGGCAGGGGTGCGCGCACATGGGGAATATTGGAGCAAGCGCTATTAAAGGGTGGAGGGGGGTGCGTGGGGTGTGTGGGGTGTTGTATAGGGGCCAAAAAACACTGTAAAAGGGGGGGTTCAAGCGCTATAAAAGCCCCCCCGATTGGCAGTATTTTTAATTTTTTTTAATTTTTTTTAACTTTTATCAGCGCTTTTTTAAAAGCGCTGATAAAAGGGTCCTTTATCAGCGCTAAAATGAAAGCGCTGATAAAGGAAGCGCTGATATAGGACCCCTTTATCAGCGCTAAAAAAAGCGCTGATAAAGGGGTACTTTTATCAGCGCTTTTTTTGAGCGCTGATAAAGGGGTCCTATATCAGTGCTTTTCAGAGCGCTGATAAAGGGGACCCCCCCCCCTTTATCTACGCTGGCTTTATCAGTGATTTTCTAGTGCTGATAAAGGCCATTTTTAGCGCTGATAAAGGCCATGTTTGTAGTAGTGATGTACTTAAAAAAACCCTCACTCTTCACCACAACCAAAAAAAAGGTTAGCCTCCGGAGGAAGATCACCCAAAAGATCTAGAAAGGATCTAGAGAATCAATATCATAAGACCAATGGATCTGAAATCATAGTGAAATGGTGATACTATGACCAATATAATCAAAGAAGCAAAAAGATAACTTACCTGAATAGATGCATCACAATACAAAATGAAGATTAATCGCTCAATGAAATGATTTGGAAGGAGAGGAGACCCCCCCCCAAATCATCTAGGAGATCTCATAGGTCTCGAGAGAGAAGGCTTCAAAAAAACAAGTATAAAATCATATGTGAAACACATAAAACCTATAGTTCATGGACATTACATGACATGAATATCAGGTTGATAATGTGAAATCAATGAAATCCCTAAATAAAAAAAATCACCTCAATTAAAAAAATTGATCAAACATTTCATGATGTGAACCGATATCTTGGCATGTAAACATTTTATGCTCTTAACTAGATCATGACATCAACTCAACAAAAAATTCACATCATGTAACCATTTCATGGCATAAAACCATCAAAAAAATATATTATGTAGAAAAAATTATAAAAACCCCCTTGATCAACCCAAACCCCAAAATAGATAATTTTAATCCCTTTTCAAATTTATACTCAGACTCCATTAATTCCAATAAATATACATCCCTAAACTTTAGGTCATTTTCCCCAGAAAAGGCTCTCTATCCTCAGAATCCCAAAAATGCACCTAGAAAAATAAGGAAATGAAAAGAGAGATAAGGAATACCTGAAAGTGGGTAATGGGACGTTACAATACCCCCCAACACACCAGGGTGTGGGTTCCCCCATATCCTATATACTGGTAGAGTTGGTACTCCTCCATAGTACATAGGGAATGAGTCCTCTCTCTACAGAGTGGTACTCCCCTGTCATCAAGATATGATGGGGAGTAGGTCCTCCACTATTGATAGCACTCCCTCGACTATGGATCACAATAATGAGGAGCATGAATATTCTTCTTGTGAGGTGTGTGGTGTTTGACATTAAATATGGGACCTTTAGAGCTACAAGAAGACTCATATTTCTTAACCATCTATAGAGATTTAGATTCCTGTCCTTATTGACTAAGGTTTCAGTATGAGTATATCTAATGTTGGGATTCTTTTCCCTCATTGAATCATGGGTTGAGTTGACTATTTTTTCTATTACTTTACTCTTTTTTTAGGAATCCTACTGAGTATGTTTATACTCACCCCTATATAGGATTTTACCCCACACACCATGTCTTATTTAGAACATAGATAGATTGAAATTGACTTTAGTGGACTTGGTATCAGTGTATAATATTAGTACTTGGATGTGGTTACCATTTTCGGTGGACAGTCTCAGAGATTATGAGAAATCTCTGTTCATTATTTCCCTTTTACAATTTTTTTAGGTTGGGACCTCTTTTTTTCTTTATATTTGGGAATGTATTTTTCCCCCTGTAATTTTATATTTTGTTGATACACTTGTATTTCCTATAGGTTGTCATATCAATTTTTTACTCTCTATAGGTTTTAGTTTTATTATATCTCTACTATATTTCATGGAGTTGGGTGTGTGTGTGTGTGTATAGGTACATTAGGATAAGGCCTCCCATTTCAGTGATAATATTACCCAATGATTTATTTTATCCCTGGCCTATTGGATTCAGAATTAGGGTGTAATTATCGGCTTACTTATAGCCTAGGAATGGACTTGGTATGTCAGGTCATGAAAAATTAAACTCCATATTTTTTAATGGGAGGAATTTTTCCAAAAACGCACACTGTGTAGGATTTTTAAAACCAAAGTGGTGGTTTTATATTCACTGTGAAAGGTAATATATTATTTCATAAGAATAATAAATACCATAGGGAGTAGTAATTTATAACTAGCTATGATTGATAAATTATTATGAATTAAAATATAGATTCTATGTACCAAAATTCATTCAGTATATTGGTGGTCGAGGTAAAGCCTTTGGTGGGTATTCAACATAAATTATACATGGATGGTACAAGTGATATAACAATAAGGCTGAACTATTTATATGAAACCATCATACTTAAAATCTATTTTAATTCCATTTTTTAGACCTATTATGATTATTATATTAGGCATCAGATGTTAAGGAAACCTCTCTGTGGATCGAGTTATCTAAAAAATTCTTGGATGGCGTGGTTCTGGTGTATCTCAGCATCTTCGGCATGGCTCAAATACCTTAGTGTGGTTCTGGTGTGGATCGGGTTATCTATGACTTTATAAGTTTGGTGATGATGAAAATCAGTGACGACTCTGGTGTGGCCTTCCAGTGTGGTTTTCATCAGCTCTAGAGTGGTCTGGAGGGGGGAGGATCTCTTTTTATTTTGGTGTCTCCACATCTTCTTTCAGGTTTCTTATTCTTTGTTTTTTAATGGTGTTGAAATTGGTGTTTTATGGGTGTGTTTTGTGGCGTCGCATCACTGGTATCCCTCCCTAATGATCTCTCTCTACTGTATGTGGTCTGCTTGCTTTGGACTCTGGTGAGGGTGTATTCACAGTTTAGATATGAGAATATCCATGCGCAAAGTGACATTTTTGATTTAGATCAGGATGGATCTCTTCATCAGTGATTCTCATTTGGTGTGATGTTGGGTCATCCAGTCCTAGATGACATTTGCTCAACTTTTTATTCCTTTGATCGTCTTCCGGTTGCTTCTAAGGCTGTAGTGGTAGTGGGAATGTGTCAAGAGTCGATGAATTCTTTGGTGGAGACTCAAATGATCGTGAAGGCTTCATGGTGAACTGGTATGTGAAGGTTTGATGCATAATGGTGATGAATTGCTGTCTTCTTGGAATGGTTTCTATGTGGTATTTTTTTTGGTCCTGCAGTATGTGGTTTAAGGACCTTTGCAACCAATTCATCTACTTGGGACTGGTCCAGATGAGTTTCATAGAGAGAGTTTTCACTTGGAAATTGCTATATGGATTTGGATGTTTGAGATGGTGTGGATTTACCATTTGTACCGGGCCTATGCATGCTTGCACGAGACAACTATCCGAGCAGCGATGGGACGGTAGAAACTAATATTCATGATTTTGATACTGGTTAGGGGACTTTCTATGTTGTCTTGAATGTTTTGTTTTGGTTTTGAGATTTTGGACTATGGAGACATCATTATTGGCCCTATCCTTTGATGTCATATTGGGTCCCCCCTTACCCCTTAAAAGGGGATTATGATAATAAAAAATTAATTTTCATTCAGTCTATTTGATGTGACACAAAAGGTTAGAGACATCACATAAAGCTAATATGGAATTAAATTTTCAAGGATTTATTTATGGGTTGAAACAAATATAATTATCTTAGTATTTCTATTTGAAAAAAAAATTTCCTAGGCATCTACAAGTAGTTAATGGGAGTGATATAGTTTTCCAAGAAATATATGTTTGTAAATATATAGAGAATAGTTAATAAGTCTTATGTTCATGCTTACATTAATTTCTAAAAAATGATTTAATTAACAACCCAAGTTCTAGGGAAAATGATCTACTATGTTAGATCAATGAGTTTCTTTATCCAATTCATACTATATAGTTTACATGGTATTGAAAAATATAATATGAAATCATTTAACCGAATTATTTCTAGTCTCACATGGTATTTTGTAATGTATAGACTACATACGCCAAAGATTAATTTGGGAATCAATCTCATATGTCATGATATATACTTAGGTTTGATATTTCTTATACATAAAGCATAAAATTAAAATATAAAACAAGACCAGAAGAACTGTATAGGATGGAAGTCAGAACCATATGGAAGTAATTGCGAATGAAAAACTGGAAGAGTTGATGGTAATTAAAGATATGGGAATACTAGTTTTTATAGGATATAAAACTAGACTTCCTTAGATCAATTTGTTTTTTAATAATATAAAAAAAAGGTAATATGCAAGGTTAAAGATTATTATAGATAATAGTTTTCATATCTATATTTGACTAAGTATGTTTCATCTTATGATGCAGTTTGAGAAGCAAGTTTAGTATTGATTTGTTCTAGTTTTAGGAATTGTACCTAGAAGGTAAAATTCAATCATATTATAATGAATTATATATATGGTATTATCCAAGATGATAGGGATAAAAGATGAAAAAATGTATTTACTCAATGATATCTATTGATGTATTTTCTAAAAGAGATGAGGTTGCAGTAAATAAAACAACCATTGGTAGCATGGTGGGATCAATAACTATAAAAATATATTAGAAGAAGAATTTTTATCCTGTGAAACTAACCAATGATAGTTAGCAGTTAGCTCTAGTGAAAGTGGAAGTATGTTGGACTTAGTGTCTTAGAAAAAACTACTTTTATCAATATATTACTTGAATATTCATAGTCTTGAATATAAATTTATATCTTATCACTTGATTATCATTCTTCTGTGTGACATCTATATGATAATTCCTTAAGGGTACTTGTTACACTAAAAGGTCATGATAGGTCCTTGCTATGATGTAAACCTTGAATTGATATGAAAATATTCTTAAATACCTTTTATATGGCTGAATGATATTATTTGATGGGATAAAAATGATACAATCTATCAAGGTTAGGGGGATCATAATACATTGAGATTTCTTATCATGAAGTTCATCCTTAGTAATCTCTAAGAGAAGTAGGTTATGAGAACTTGAACTGACAATAGAAAATCTATATTTATATATGTCATTGGATATCACTATCTATATATGTGTTTGATGGTCTTTAGATTTTACGATAATCATTAATGAATATCATGAGTTGTGTACATTGATGTATTTCCATAAACTGTGATGATATATATTCATAGAGAAGTTGGGTACATTGGGTTGGTCAGGACTGATATTGAATTAATGAATAATGCGAGAAAGGATTTGTCTCTTCTGTTCCTTAAAATAAGTTGACATCTCAGGCCCTCTGATGAGAATAGAACTTCATAATTAATTCCATGATCATGACATTCTATCAGAAAGTTCATTTTCACAAAATAAAAGAAAGTGAAATTAAGCACATAGGTTGATGTTACCAGTTTGAAACCTTATTGATTAGAGATATTTAAATAAAGGGATCATGTTAGAATGTGTATTTTTTAAAGATATTATATGTTGTTATGACATTAAATTTTTTCTCTATGGGTTTTTAGCTTGTTTCTTTAAAATAACCTTGGAATTTATGTAGTTCTACTTAATTTCACCGAGAATTGGGCCTAGAGGGTCACACAATAAGTGTATCCAGAGCCTCAACTAAATTCTATATGAATTTAAAATGTTGAATAGATATTATTCCTATACTCGGTTCAATGATTATTCACGTTTGCTTTAATAAATATATTCAGTCACCAGTTATTTAAGAGAATATTATACGAGTTAAATACTAAATAAATATTTATTCTCCAGGTAATTATTAATTTAATTACATGATTATATAAATATTTATTTATCTATGGTTTATTCACAAGTTAAAAAATGTTTATTTGTTTTTTATGTGAACATTTAATAAATATTTATTCTCTAGTTTAGTGAATTTAGTATTTATTTATTCATTTATAGATAATCTGTGGAATTTATTTATTTAAATAAATAAAAATTTTTATGATTCTGATAAATATTGAGGAGGAATATAAAATTGGTTTTAATGGTATGATGAGAAATGAAATATTAAATATCATTTGAATAATTGTCAAATTATTTATTTAAGAAATAATATTTATTTATCTATGAGTCAAGTTCATGTCAAATAAATAATTTATTAAAATCATTGATACTAGAACCTAGATAATTATTTTATGATAATCAGAGGTTTGTGAAAAACGTGTTGAAGACTGTTTGAGGGAATCTACCCCTGATTCCTTTGATTCAATGATAGTATGACAAGAGGTCTCTACCAAATCATTGAAGAAGAAAGAACTCTTATGAGTGTTAATTATTTATAATGAATAAAATTAATTATAAATCATATGTTTTTATCTTATCTCATGAATTCTAGGGTTTAAATTTGCCTAATTCTGAGGAGAAATCCAAAGAATTTGATGAATTTCCATTGTTGGGTACATGTATAACCTCTTTTGGATCACCCATAAGCCTTCATATTTAACCTTATTTATTTATATAGATATAGTGAAACCCATTCTCTAGGTTAGGTTATCTTTTTAGGGTTTACCACTTTTGGACTCATTATTCAAATTGGGTTTTCTTCCATAAATGATGCATAAATTTTTCCACACATTGTCTTTGGTCTGGTCTCCCAACATTATAGAACCTCAAATAAAGAAGAGTGATTACTTTGACACATATTTTGTTAGGTGGATATACCAATGTTTCATTCCAGTTCACTATGTTGACCTTTGCTTTTAAAATTATGCTAATACATCAATACATGAAAAATATATGAAAATATAGTGTCACCTTTACCCATGATACTATTGTATGAAAATTTATCATGATCCTCATAATAATGCATTAGAGAAACAAGGTAAATGGACATCCACTATTGAAATTAGGATTAGTAGATCTAATCCATTTCTTAAAAGTGGATCTACACCAATCTAGATTATTCCAAAATGAATATACATTGAATTATTCTAGACCGACTTACTAAACATTTCTGGTTTTATAAAAGGCATTGTAAATAATTCTTTCTTTGTTTTATATAATTTTACCATCTATTCATCCATGAAGTTTTTGGTCTTTTATCAATATGTTACCCAATAATTTTGGTATACATCAAAATCATAAACCCTAGTCTTATTAAATTATTGAAAATATATTCCTTATAAAGTGATTTTAGTTTCTAAATATTTCACTAGATTAACTTCCATAACCTCTAGAATTACTAACTTATGAGAGTCTTTTATCACATTAGCACTTTCTCGAATCATCACTATTAAAATTTGGCTAAAAATTGTATTGGGTTTTTTCTATTCCTAATTTGATATGGATTCCTCCTCTTTTGAGTACTCTAAATATAAAGAAAATAAAATCTCATAATACAAGTCTATATCTTTCCATAGATAGTCTCAAACAATATCTATGACGTATATTCCACTATTATTTCTTTGAGACTACCTTTTCTTCTATATTTATCCAGGGAAGTGTTATATTTGTGACTTTTATTTACAAATTACCAATAAAAATTGCAACTAGATAAATATTTTACTTTAGGGAATCAAGGATAATTCCCATAATTTTTCTTAATTTTTATCTTACATCCTTCTATATTTTATTTGGTTAAAGAAATATCTTAGAATTTTATGGATTCCTTCCTAAAAATCTACTTGATGATATTATTTTACCATATAGTTTTCAGAAATTCATATTTGATTTCTCTCATTCACAAATTCCTTCCTAACACTATGTTCTGAATGATTTCTATTGGTGTTGACTAAGATCCTGCCTAGTTGGACCAGACCCATATCTTCTTGAAACACTCTCAACCTTTGGGAAATAGATGAAATAATATATGGAATATTTCCTATTTCCTTCAAGAAATGCATTAATATAAAATATATTCTTATCACATAACTTATGGTTTCTATTTGAACTCCCAAACTGGCCTATAAATCCGTACTTTTAGAAATATGATCCTTCAAGGCTTGTTAAATTACATTAGTATAACTACATTGATGTTTCTAGATAAATAAATCCAATTCATATGCTTGATCTTTTGGTCCAAGATGATAATTCCAATGTTGGAACTCATAAATATATTCTTCAAAAAAGAACATTTCAAAAATTTGGATCTTGGTTAAAGTTGTTCTATATTTTTATCTTAATTATTTATCCCGACCAAATAGTTAATTTCCAACAAAGTCTCGTTTAATGAAATCAGCTACTACTAGTATAACCTCAATTAAGAAAGTGATAAACTTCTGGATATCCATTCTCACTTTTGAGTGTATTAACAAAATGTACCAAAATCAACCTAAATTACCCTTAGGGTTTCTCTTATGAAATTGAGTATATTATCTATGGTCTATGACTGTAAACCAACTAATAGAATATAATATCAAAGGTCTGTAGCTCACTAATCTATGCCTGCTTTAGGATCCTTTTCATAGTATATCTTAAAAATTGTACCATGTTATGTAACCACTTCTAGATGTTTCTTCCTTTTTTTATATTCCTATTGAAGATAGACCAAATAAGTGTGATTTTTTCCTAATTGATCTTATGAAATAATTCCTTAAATGAACCTATCTATCATTACCAAGGAGTTAGTTTTTGGGAGATCGCCTTCCATACTGGTCTAACTTCCCAAGGTTTTAAACCGATTCTTTCAGTGGGAGGTAAAATTCATTCATTCAACTTCTTATTCTATTTCAGTCTAGCTTGTAGGTCTTTTACTTTATTGATATTTTTATTTAGGTCTTTGAAGACTTATTCTATATCTCCAAGATCCCATTTTTTATAAGTGATAATATCATGGATCTACTTATGGTACTCCTGGATGCTCTGAAGAATACTAAAAACTTATTCACGTTATTCTTTAGATTTTATTGCTTAAGGCTATACATAATCTTATATAATATATTATATAGATATATTCACTATTTTTATATCTCTCTCTGATGGTACCACTTTAAAAAAAATCATTTATGAAATTAAGTAAACCTCATGTACCATTCTACATATTTAAAAATAAAATAAAATAAATCACATGAATGAGATGAGGTATATTTTACATACAGTGAAATATATTTCAGACAATAATATTTATCCCATATAAAATATGTGATAAATTTTATAAAATAATATATCTAAAAATGAATTTATTTTATGTAATTAATGAGAAAAATTTTATAAACATGAATTCTATATCATGTATAAAATGAAATAAGTTTCATGTATAGTAAATGAATTTTATTTCATGTATAAGTGGAGTTAAAATTAATACACAATGATTCATACTTAAAAAATAAAGTTTATCTCATATATGAGATCAGATAAAATTCACATATCATTTGAAAAATGAAAATCATCTCATGTATAATATTATATAAATTTAACATATATTGTTATATAAATTTCACATATAATGATATGTATATTTTAAAAATTAAAATTTATTTTAATTATGGGTTGAAATAAATTTCATGTACAATGATACCTATTTAAGAAAATATAATTAATCACATGTATACGATGATATAAATTTCACATATAATTATACATTTTTAAAAAATAAAATTTATTTTAGGTGAAATGTGATATAAAATTCACATACACTAATTTATTTTTAAAAAATAAAAATTATTTCATGTATGGAATGTAATAAATTTTATTTTCAATGATGCATTATTTTTAAATGAAAATTATCTTGCATAAAACATGAAATAAATTCCATATACAATGAAACATATATTTTTTTAAAAATTTCTACTATATCATATATAATAAATTTTATATGAAATGAAATATATTTATTCAAAATAAAAGTTATCCTAATATGAGATAAAATTTATAAATAATAGTACATATTTAAAAAAATGAAATTTATCTCATGTATAAAATGGTATAAATTTCAGATATAATGATATGAATTTAAAAAAAAATGAAATTTATCTAATGATTCAAATGAAATAAATTTCATATGAAATGATATATATTTTTAAAAAATAAAAACCATGATATGTAAATAAATTTCATATAAAATGATGATTTTTTTTCAAAAAGTTATTTTATCTCATATACTATATGAGATTAATTTTATATATAAATAATGATATATAATGCTTAATATTTGAGCTATAAAATCATGAAAAATCCCATTATGAGTGCTTTAAAAGAACTGATAATGTGAAAAATACGAGAAAGTTTAGGAAAAATCCCCCTTATTGAAAAAGAGAAAAAAGAAAACCCCATTTTAAAGAGGTAAGGGGAAACCCACTATAATCTTGAAGGCCCAAAGACACATACCCTTAAACTTCAATGGCCCAAGATCCTAGTGGAACAAAAAACATTACAAAACGCATGGCACAGAGGTTCAAAAATGCCCAAAGGTCTGAATACCCAAGCGCAAAAGGCACAACACAGTCCCAAGGATCAGAACAGAGGAAGCTGCCCCATCCGAAGACTGTCACATCACCGCTGAGGGCCACCACGACCCTAGCACCACAAAACCCCTAATCATATGTGACTAAAAAAGTCGTAGGAACCCCCGATCGAATGAGATCTGACTACTGTCACCTGTCGTGGGTGATGTTGTCACCTAAACTAGGAAGCCCACCATCGTCACTGACTGAGATTGCCCCGACCACAAGTCCTATTTCCTCTGTCGTCTGCTGAAGCCTCTGAACTGCCAGTGGTCAGTCCCACTGAGTTTTATCCCTCCTACAACCAACCAGAAATCGAGGGCCTTTGAAACCACAAAAGATGCACCAAGGATCTGTCAAAGCCACATAGAAGATTCCACCAGAGAAGAATAAATCCAGGGAAACAACTCTAAGAGAACCATAGATCTCTTGGCCGAAGCCAAGAGCTAAAAAAAGATTAATGTACCATGCCACAATAATGTACTACCACCTGAACAACACACTATAGTATCCATGAAGAAAACAAAATATTTATTAGCAATTTAAATATTAGCATACAATAAACAAAATATATTTTCATCGAACCATTTGAATATAAAAAAATTTATATTGAAACATCCCAGTATATGAAAATTAAATTGATATGTAAAGTTCCTTATAAACATTTAAAATTTAAAACCAACTCAAAAATAATCCAACTTATAGGATACCTTCTCAGTGGATTAACACAACTTCAAATAAAATAAGCATGTACTTATAATAAAAAACACTTATTTTAGTAATAATATAAAGAAAAAAAATAAAACATCAATATGGTATAATAATATACAAATAAAACATAAATTAAAAGTACCACATAAATGATAAAAGATAATACATAAAAAAAGATAACAAAATATAAAAATAAAACATATTAAAAAGTAACATGACACTCCTAACACGTTTTAAAACATACTATCCAAACCACATGTCATATTTCCTTACGGTTAATTCCTACATGTCATAAATGAATAATTGATCATTTTACTAATGTATCATGACAATATGAACAAATTTTCTTGGTTTTAACTATGTAATTACAATTTTAATCTAAAATTTTACTTTTAAATTGAAAACATGAAAATTCAGTCAATTTAGCCAAACCATGTTTCAAATTGACATACAATTAATTCTTATTTGTAACAAATGAAAAAATGATATTTTCATAAAGTATCACAATAATGCTTGTGCGTTTTCTCAATTTTGAGTATGTAATGCATAATTTGAACTAAAATGTCACTTTTAAATTGAAAACACACACTTTTAGTCATATTGGTCACACTACGTGTCAAAATGATATGAAATTAATTCTTACATACCAAAAATGAATAAAAGTTTATTTTACTAAATAATCATGTAAATCTAAGTGTGTTTACTTAGTTATAAGTATATAACATTCATTTTGAACTAAAATGACACTTTTAAATTAAAAACATACACTTATAGCCAAACCGGAAAAACCATGTTTCAAATTGACATACAATTAATTAATACATTCCAAAATGAATAAATGATTTTCCCCTAAATTATCATGGAAATTTGTTCATGTTTTCTAAACTTTGGGAATGTAATGCGTTTTTTGAACTAAAATTTCACTTTTAAACTAAAAACATGGACATTCAATTAAACTAGACAAACCAAATGTAAAATTGATATATGCTTAATTCATATATGTAAAAAATAAACAACTAATAATTTTTCTCAAGTATCATGATAATCATAGAATGTTTTCTTATTTTTGGTTCTGTGATGCACATTTTAAAATAAAATGTCACTTTTAAACTAAAAATACACACTTTCATCCAAATTGATCAAACTGTATGTTAGAAAAATATGAGGTTAATTACTACTTATAAAAAATGAATAACCAATTTTTTCAAAAATAATCGCAATGATACAAGCATGTTCAATTAGTTTTGAGTACGTGACTTTCATTTTGAACTCAAATGTCACTTTTAAATTTAAAATAAGTACTTTCAGTCAAACCAGCCTAGCCGTGTGTCATATTGATATGTGGTTAATTTCCACATTAATAAATGAATTAACTATAAATTTCTTAAATTATTATGATAATTTGAGTGTGTTTTATCATGTTTGAGTATATGTATAACATCCCTATCCTTTTACACATATTATTACATGATTTTAAGCATAATTAACCATCAAATAAAAACCAAAGATCGTAAAGTCTAGTATTTTTGGAATATTAGGTACATAAAATTAAAAACACAAAACGAGAATAAAACATCATTATATTAGTCATCCATAATGAGCTCCTAACTTACTTTGAGATCCTATATATTCATAGAATAACTTGGGGAATACATAGATAAAAGGGAAGAGATAAAAATCCCAGTAAGGGAATAAAAATAATAATAAATCATAGAACATGAGTTAGAAAGAATAACATGATAACATAAAAATGAATGGAATATGAATACACATATGGAATCATACACTATAGGAAAACGGTTGTTTCACGGTGGTTTTTTCGTGGCAATTTTAAAAACTGCCTCTAAATGTTTTTTGGGTTGCTATTTCGTGGCAGTTTAAAAACCATCGCGAAATGTCTTAATTTTTTTTAAATTTTTTTCGAGGATTAGCGGCGGTTTTTTAAAAAAACGCCGTGAAATAGTGGTGGTTTGGGTAAAACCGCCGCGAAATGAAAGGAAAAAAATAAAAAAAAACACGAGGAACCCCGAAATCACTAAACGACCATAATTTTTGATCTGGGCGTCCATTGGAGCACTACGACTAGTCAAATTGAAGCTCATGAAGAGATCTAGTGGCACACATAATCAAAACCGTGAGACGGTCTAAGGTGCGGAAGATATGAGAGTTATAAGAAAGTTAAAAAAAGTTCTCCAACTTCAAATGATCATAAATTTCACTCAGAGTGTCCGTTTGGGCTCTGCCACATATCAGATCAAAGCCAGCGAAGAGTGATACACACCAATTTGACAGAACTAAGATTATGTTATGTTTTTAGACCCCAAAACCCCTCCGAAGGCCTCTGAAACCTCGTTTTCGTCACTAGTGTCCCGTTGAACTTGTCTTCAAACGGACCTAACTTTCGATCCGCGTGTCAGTTCAGACTCCTCCACCTTCCAGATCGTAGTTCATTCCATGAGCTTTAGTTTGATTGGTCGCGACGCCCATATGGACTCTTGAATCATAAGTTATGGCCTTTTTAGTTGGTATCGGGTTTTTTATGTTTTTTGATGCCTTGTTTCTAGAACCCGTTCCCCGTCAGTTTTTTTTAAATGGTCGTAACTTCCAATACGCCGGTCCATTCAGTCTCTTTCACCTATTAGCTCAAAGATCATTTTAGGATCTTTGATTTGACTAGTCGCGGATCTGGAACGGACTCTCGGATCATAAGTTATCTCCGTTAATGCGAGTCCAATGTTTTTGTCACTTTATGACCGTTTTGACGGGTTTTAACGGTTGCTCCATTTATTACTATTTATTTGGGTTTCCATGACTTGTTATCTTTATCAATGGTTTTTTTGGGTTATTATGATGATTATGTTGAATTCTTAAGGGGTTTTCCAGAGTTTTCAGGAGTTTTCATTTATTCTCATGCTTTCTAATGCTTCCTTCTTCATGCTTCTCCATCTGTTTTCATGTGTTTTCATAATTTTTCATCCCTTATCACGCCTTTTCGTACTTTTCATGTGCTTCATTTATTATTTATTATTTATTATTTGTAATATACTTTAATTTATTTATTATCTATTATTTGTTACTGGTTATTTATTATTTATTATTTATATTCATTTATTATTTATATTTATTTATTATTTATATTTATTTTTTTATTTTTTATTTAATAATAATAATAATAATATTTGTTACTGGTTATTTATTATTTATCATATATTATTTATTATCATTAATAATAATATTTTATTTATTATATATTATATATTATATATTATATATTATATATTATATATTATATATTATATATTATATATTATATATTATATATTATATATTATATATTATATATTATATATTATATATTATATATTATATATTATATATTATATATTATATATTATATATTATATATTATATATTATATATTATATATTATATATTTATTATTTATTGTTTATTATTTATTATTTATTGTTTATTATTTATTATTTATTATTTATTATTTATTATTTATTATTTATTTAATTATAATTATGAATTATGTGTTATTTATTATTATTATTTATTATTTCTTATCTATTTAATTATAATTATTAATTATGTGTTATTTATTATTATTCTTATTTATTATTTATTCTTATTTATTATTTATTCTTATTTATTATTTGTTACTTATTATTATTTATTATTATTTATTATTTATTATTTAATATTTATATTTAATATTTATTATTTGTTTATTATTATTTAATATTTATTATTTGTTATTTATTATTTATTATTTGTTATTTATTATTTATTATTTATTTATTATTATTTATTATTATTTATTATTATTTATTATTTATTATTTATTTATTATTTATTATTATTATTTATTATATATAATGTGTAATGTATTATTTATTATTTATTATTTATTATTATTTATTATTTGTTATTTATTATTATTTATTGTTTGTCATTTAATATTTATTAATATTTATTATTATTTATTATTTATTATTTATTATTTATTATTTATTATTTATTATTTTTTTATTATTATTTATTATTATTTATTATTTATTATTTATTATTTATCATTTATTGTTTGTTATTTATTGTTATTTATTTTTTATTTTTTATTTTTTATTTTTTATTTATTATCTATTATCTATTATCTATTATTTAATCTTTATTATTTTAATTTTGTAATTTTATTATTTTATTATTTTATTTTTGTAATTTTATAATTTATGTAAATATTAGTATAATTTATTTGTTATTTATTATAATAAACAGTAAATAATAATAAATAACTCAATAAATAACTAATAAATCAATAATTATTAATTATTAATTATTGGTTATTAATTATTGATTATTGCTTATTGTTTAATTATTATTGAGTTTATATCTATTAGTTATGTATTATTTGTTTTTTCAATTAGTATATATAAGTATATTAAATTCTGTTTATTAACCACGTGATGAGTTTGTTGGAGTGGTAAAGTCTTTGGAAAATATGCAAGAGGTTAGGAGTTCAGATCTCACCAAACACAGTATTTCTTTATATTGCATGAGCATTTGCATGAGCATGAGCATGCATGCATGAATAAAGTAAATAAGGTAATGTGAATTAAATGAAATAAATAAAATAAATACGAAATAATTAAAATAAATACGAAATAAATAAAATAAATATGAAATAAACAAAATAAATACAAAATAAATAAAATAAATACGAAATAAATAAAATAAATAATAAATAAATAATAAATAAATAAAATAAATAAGAAATAAATAAAATAAATACAAAATAAATAAAATAAATACGAAATAAATAAATAAAATCAGAATAAATAAATAAAATACGAATAAATAAATAAAATACGAATAAATAAATAAAATATGAATAAATAAATAAAATACAAAATAAATAAATAAATAAATAAATAAATAAATAAATAAAACAAATAAACAAATATAACAAATATAACAAAGAAAAAAACAAAACAAAGAAAACAAACAAAACAAAGAAAACAAACAAAACAAACAAGAAAAAAAATATGAATAAATAAATAAAATAAGAAATAAATAAATAAATAAATAAATAAATAAATAAACAAATAAAACAAATAAAAAAAATAAAAAAAATATAACAAATATAACAAACAAAACAAAGATAACAAAGAAAACAAAGAAAACAAAGAAAACAAACAATAAAATAAATAAATAAATAAATAAATAAATGAATAAACAAATAAATATACAAATATACAAATAAATAAAAAATATACAAATAAATAAAAAATATACAAATAAATAAAAAATATACAAATAAATAAAAAATATACAAATAAATAAACAAATAAATAAATAAATAAATAAATAAATAAATAAATAAATAAATAAATAAATAAAGAAATAAATAAACAAATAAATAATTTAAAAAATAAATAAATAAATAATTTAAAAATAAATAATTTTAAAAAATAATTTCAAAAAAAAATTTAAAAAAAATAAATAAATACTTTAAAAAACTACCGCGAAACGTTCTACGATGGTTTTGAAAACTGCCGCGAATAATTTACCGACGCACAATTTAGCGGCGGTTTAAACCACCGCAAAACGAAAAAAACCGCCGCTAAATCCGTATTTTACCGTAGTGATAACATGTAAAACATAGGAATCATATATAATCATGGAATTTTAAAAAAATAAAAAAAATAATTTAAAAATACCTTCGCGAAACGTTCTACGACGGTTTTGAAAACCGTCACGAATAATTTCCCGACGCACAATTTAGCGGCGGTTTTTCAAAACCACCGCCAATCGATTTAGCGGCGGTTTAAACTGCCGCGAAACGAAAAAAAAACCACTACTAAATCCACATTTTACCGTAGTGATAATATGTAAAACATGAGAATCATATAATCATGGAATGATAGGAATGTGGTAGCAACATACAACATAACATAAACATGATTCACTAATAACTACCAAGACTATATCAAATGGTGGAGAAAGTACCATAATGGATTAGGTTTACTCCCTAATCCCATACATGATGTATCATGAGAATTAAAAATTATCCAATTCATTAGAGCACTATCTGGGGGCACCAATCAAAACATGTTCATGAATATGTGATTCACATAAAGAATCAAGAATAAGTAATAAACATAAGGGTTACCCACGGAAAGAAATGAGTATCGTAATCATGTCAAAAGGAATAACCAAAGGGTGTATCATAATCGTGTCCATGAAAGAATAAGTTTAAATCATACATGGATATTAATAAGGTAAAATAGAAATAAATTATTAAAAATGATGTCCAAAATAATTAAAAACATGTAAAAATAGTGTTTAAGAAACTTTATAAATGAGCCACTTTAGTGCGGTTTAAGGGAAAATATTAAATAGAATTTAAAGAGGACATAGGCATATTTTTTGTATAAAACCATAAATGAACTAAGATAGTTTTTCATGATGAAATGAGTGATTTAAAAAAATGGTGGATTAAAATAGATTATGGAGTCCACTTGAAAATGGGCAAGGAATTGGGAAGTTCCCTTTAATTGGGCTTTCTTATCAGAAGGAATTGAGAAAGGAATCTTTTAAAACACATATTTCCCCATCAAAGAAGGATGAATTGATATGGATACATAATTTTGTAACATAGAAATATAATGTAGAATAAGTATATAAGAATAATTAAGAAATAAATTGGTGTAAAGAGATATAAATTATAACCCAGAGTAAAAAATGGAGGTTCAGATGGACCTCTTACCTTATGTTTGAAAGCGTTCTCTACTTGCACTTAATGTCCTATTTAATATCGTCTCATTGATAACCTCCTTAAGGCACTTGGGTTTGGTATTTTATTGAGACCAACAGCTATTGTATGTGGGGAAGAGTCTTGGTAAGGGAATTGAGAAGAATTTAGACAAACTTTAAGGCTTTGGAGGTGTGAGGAGAAGGGTTGGTGAGGGGTGGTATTTATAGGGAGAGAAGAGGGGTGTTTTTGATTATTTTGTTCACTTATTTATTATTTTGGATCAAGAATATTAATAGTGTTGTTTCCTATGACTAAATACAGTAAAAAGTTTAAGCGAGTTTGAACCAATGGGTGTTTACCTCAGCCATACATCAGCTATGACTCAATAATTAATGTATTTGTTAAATACTGTAAAGTACCATATCTCACTATTCACCAAAAATTCAACTATTCTAGAAAAATTCCAAAAAATTAACCCTTTCAACATGTAGATTTTAAAAATGGACTCCATTTTATGAAAATAATTTTTTAAATATGATAAATTTAATTTTTAATTAAAATCACCATTTATTCAAATAATACTACTTTTAATATTATAACCAATTATATGAAACTTTGAAAAATTAATTAAGGTCTCATAAAATTATGTTATAATTATAAAACAATAAAATATTAATTTATGAATATATTTTATGGAAATAAATTTTCTTTTAAATCATTATATAAATTATAAAATTTTAAATAAACATTTATGTATCACAACAATACCAATACTTAATTTGACATTTATAAAACATTTATTTACTTATTCTATGAAATAAATATATCATATTCTTCTTTATAGGGTAGCTAAATTTTATTTATACTTTCATAGTGAGGTTACTATTCTAACATCCAGATTATTATTCCTAACAATCATATTACTATTCCAACGATCATATTTCCAATGGTCATAAGGGTTTACTACTTCCTATACATGCCACTTATTCCATTAATTAGTTACTTATATTTTATCCAAAGGTTATATATACTTTTATCTTTTAAATGAATATTTTATTATTAACATTATGTTTTATTTTTACAGCTTTGTTCATGAGTTTGGTTATTCTAAAATCCTGGGTTGTTATAATATGACAAAAATTTTAAACCAAAATGCCACTTTTAAATTAAAAACATGAAATTTTAGTCATATCGGACACACTACATGTTGGAATGACATAAGATTAGACCTTAAATTCTAAAAATGAATAAAATATTGTTTTCCTAAATTATCACAACAATCCAAGCATGTTTTTCAATTTTGAGTATGTGACATGTGTTTTGAACTAAAATATCACTTTTAAATTAAAAACATTCACTTCCAATCATACTAGTCACATAAAATGTAAATTTGATGTGAAATTAATTAGTAAACATAAAAAATAAATCATTTATCAGTTCTCTAAATCATCATGACAATCCAAGCACTCTTTATTGGTTTTGACAACATGACACACATTTTTAAATAAAATGACACTTTTAAATTGAAAACATGTACTTTTAGTCAAACCATCCAAAACCTGTGTTGGGTTGATGTGAATTTAATTTCTACATGTCATAAATGAATAATTAATCATTTTCTTAAAATATCATGGCAATACAAGAATATTTTCTTGGTTTTGAGTATATGAGGTTTGTTTTGAACTAAAATGTCACTTTTAAACTAAAAACACACACTTTTAATCAAACTAGAAAAACCATTTGTTATATTTACATAACTTTAATTATTAAATATCAAAAATGAATAACCCATCATTATCCTAAAGTATAATAATATCCAAATTATATATTTTTTAGTTTTGAGTATGTGATGCACATTTTGAATTAAAATGTCACTTTTAAATTTAAAACATGCTCTTTCCATCATATAGTCAATGATAAGGAAATTAACTAAATAAGCATTAGATAAACTACCTCTCCATGATCTATGTGAAATAAAAATATTTTTTTAAAAATGATAATAAACCACTACTTCATTATGTTTTCAAATATTCTAACAATATGTAAGTCACCCACACATTCCAAAACAAATCTATTTCCTATTTTGAAAGTATGGATTGATGAAAGTCCTGATTGTACTGGAAAAAATAGATTAAAAAATGGATAATAAATATTTTAAATGAAATTGTAATTAAATTAAAGAATACCTCTTCAGGGATGTTAGTTTATGGATGGAATAAAATATATTTTATAAATTTAAAAATTTAATTACCATAATCAATGTGATTACTTTGTTTTAGACATTGAACATTCATTGATAAATATAAGTAATTTATTTTGATAAATGTTTTGATAGTAAAATATTATTATATACAACCTAATAATTATCAATTTGTAAAAATCCATAGGTTTATTATGCACATTTACCATCCTTATACCATATGTTTGATGATAAATAAAAACCACTCTATCATAAAAAAATTCCTATTAGAACATAATATAACACATACAATTTGAAATTTATTTGTAAAATGTTGAATTCAGTGTATTAAAAATTCATAAGGGATGACATGTGTGGTTGATTTGTTGGATATCCATGCATTAGATCTAAAAAAATATATCTTTAGAGTATCCTAATTGATCGCAATAAGTATCGAGTGAGTCATAATATTTTTTGAAAGAATAAGTAATAAAAAATGAAAATATATTTTATATTATTAAAGTGTAAAGATTTAACCCTTCATTATAGGAATTAATAAGAGCCTACCATCTACAATTGTTTTCAAATTTTGGGGATAATTGGTGTGCTCTTAACTAAAATTTTATCATAATCCATTAATTTTATTTCAATAGAAGTGACATGAGGACTAACGAATACAATTATTTTTCACAAGGTTTTCCCTTAACATAAGTTTTATATATAAATGTAAATACTCACAATTTTTTTTAACACTTTCTAAACTATTGAATAATAATTTAGGAGTTAGGTGTAGAGTCAACTTTATGTTTCAGGTCCTGTGTAGGATTAATATTGATATATTAAAAATATTAAATATAATATATCATGAATCATAATTAATGAAATATATATTGAATGGTGTCTCAAGTGGTGAAACTGAGATAAACATTAAATCTATAATGTGGGTTATACCCTAGGTGTGATCTGATTTTCATCAGCATCAAACATTTCAATTTATTGCAATCACCAACGGAATGTTAGGTGAACTAAATAAATTAAACTAATTTATTATTAATTATATAATAAATACTTTTAACCTACCAAAACTTTATTAAATCCCTAATATAGATCATATCTAGGTTTAGCCGCATAAGCCTAGAGATTTGAGGAGAGGGACATGGAGGAATGTGTTGGCGGGTGATCTCGGGATCGAGGATCGATGACAAATGAAAGTCGGAATTCTTAGAGCCCATAATGAATGTAGTGAATCTTATAAATGTAATCAAAACAAAGATTTTCTTCACTAATGATTGATCTGAACTTGAGGTGTAGTGTTTGTTTATTTTGGTTTATTTCTCCATTCCTGAATTTTCATGATGAATCTAAATTAATTATTTTAGAAATTAATTCATAGATTTTTTGTTAGACTGCCATTGATTATTTATCTTATTAGAATAAGGAATTTTTGATTTGTTTTTAATTTGATTATTTTCTTATCCTTATCATTATCTATATTACTTCAATGATGTCCAACTGATCACAACCTTTTTTTGTGATCAATTTTGTGTTTCATTCCTTTCTCACTCCATTATTTGAATGTTTATCATTGGTATTTCGATTGACTGATGATTAGAATATACCCAGGAACATGATTTTATTTCAATCAATCTTTGAAAAAATAGAACATTACTGTAAGTTCAGATTGGTATTAGATATGCGATGAAGGTGCGATGGTGATGATGAAGATCCGTTGGTGGTTCAGGTGATGAAGGTTTCATAATATGAAGGATGACGGTACTCAATAGGTGAATTGACAAAAGATTACTAAGAATAGGGTAGAAATAATCCATCCACATAAGTTGAAATGGGATCAGTCAATAAAGATCTGAGTGATATGATTGAAATTCATTGTAGAGGTGAAGAATATAGTGGCGTGGGTGTAAACAAGTAGAAAAATCAAGAATTATGTGTTTTTTCCAGACTACATGATGTGTAGTTTAGAATAACACACACTTTGCATCCATTTATATATGGTTTACATGGTTTAGATATAATTTTAATATCACAAACTATAGTGGGTATATAAATTCCATGTGATCGTGGAATGTATAGGGAGTACATTCCTTGTAAGTCATGTTCCCCTACACATTGTGTGTGTCAGGGAACACCCTATGTAATTTGGAGATTACATGGATATAGGCAGGAAGTACATGATTTAGTACTAGGATACACTACTAGAAATCTGACCTTTCCCAATACTTCTATACCAACGGTTTGTAAAAACCATTGGTATATGTCCCCTTTCCTAATGGTTTAGCCAAACCGTTGGGAAAGCCCACTTTGAGGCCACCTTTCCCAACGGTTTTGGAAACCGTTGGGAAAGGTCCCCCAGAAATCAACATTCCACCCAAAACTTCTCCAGAATCAAGGATCTATACCAACGGTTGTCAAAACTGTTGGTATAGGTCTATACCAACAGTTTTGACAACCGTTGGTATAAATCCTTTGATTTTTTATCAGATCTTCTTACTGAGAACATTATATAAATCAAAATTTAAAATAATTATGAGAATACATATATATATTTATGTAATTATGTTCACAAAAGTCATGTTAGGTTAGTGGTTAAGTCATTCAATGATAAACTAGGGGTCTTGTGATCAAATCCCAGCGAATGTTTTTTTTGAAATACATATACCAACGGTTCCATAACCGTTGGTATAGATTTTCATATTACTTATACCAATGGTTTCCAAAACCGTTGGTATAGGTCTATACCAACGGTTTTCCCAAAACCGTTGGTATAGACCTATCCCAATGGCTTACTTGGCAACGGTTCTGCAAACCATTGGTATAGGCTATACCAACGGTTTGGAGGACTATACCAATGGTTCCAAACCATTGTTATAGGTTAGTTTTCTAGTAGTGATAACCTCCACATGTTGTGTGTCACTAAGACACACCATGTATCTAGAGAATTACATGCCTTGTGATATAGAAGGACATTGGTAGAACTATAATTAGTGAGACACGCCGTGTACCACTTAAGCATGCCATGTACCTATTGAGCATGTCGTGAAATCCTTCCAGAGTAGGTTAGACCCCTCAATATATTTAGTATGGATTCTAATTTAGTATGGTTGAGTTCCCTTATACTAGGGTGATTTTCCTTAGTCTTCCCCTATATGGGTTTAGTGCGATATCTAATCATGAACATCAGATGTAATATCCCCTCAGTAGATTAGAGTAGGAATCCCTTTCTGAGGCCTAGAGTTGGATCTTCATTCTCATTTTTCCCTAGGCAGGGTCAGGTATCATCTAAAAAAAATTCTGGGTGTTTGATTCCCTGCTTAGTGGGTTATTCTAGTTGGGGTCATGTATCCCCCATTGGCCCTAGGTGTGATCCCCTAACTATGTATCAAAAACTGTTATGTCCCAATGAGGTGAAGTCTGATTAAGTGGGTATCTTAAATGATTCCTCTCATTAATTTCATGATTCAATATAGAAATACCCAATGAGTATGACCTATCATATGAGTTCCATCAGTATATCAAGACTCGATGAGTGATTTATCTTAGACGAGTGTTACCTTGGATCCTCGAGCAGAATCCCTAGGCTGGTAGTGAGGATAGACCTCACGTTGATACTTGGAGTCTATCTATGATAATATTAGGGTTACCTTGTTTATTTTCAATTCATTAGTGATTTATAGTTGACTATATCTATTTGATGTTATGTTTTTAGTGATTTTGGGGTGTCCTACTAGTTTGTTTATACTCACCCATTCATTGGCTCTGCCCGCACATGTCTAGTCTTATAAAGATGAAATTAATTTCAATGGATTCCTATGTAGACCAAGATCAGGTGGTGCTTAGTGGTGTTAGATAGACCATGGATGGATCCAAAAGTTTATTTTTGTTAGGAGTCCCCTTTTTTACAAGGTTGGGCTATTTTTTAGCTTGGGTGTGATATTTTAGCCATTTTTCTTCTTAATACTCGTTATAAATACTCTGATGTTAGATTATATGTTATTAATGCATTAACTATATCAGTTGTTTACCTTTCTACATTAAATTAGTGTATAGATATGTGTGTTTTCATATAGGTGATTTAGGATAAGGCCTCCCATGTTCGTGATATTCCTACTTAGCTCTAGTCTCTAGCCCCTAGCCCTAGCCAGGTAGGACCTGGTGGGTTGGGTCATAAAAATAAACCTACAGAAAATAGTATTCAATTGTAATAAAAATAGTACATAAATTGTTAGAAAAATGAATTTTGAAAATTTAACTCATGTATACATTCATAACCAAGGCACACAAATATTCTTGATTGAGAGTTTTATTTACATTCTCAAGACCAATCACATCACTAATATCCTCTCTATATATTTTCTCTTCAAATTCAATATAGGACATATATCTATTTTTAATGTTTTATCTCCATGAACTTGTAATGTTAACAAATGTTAAAGTTCAATTTGTAGGGTAAAGGTACCCTTAGTTGGTATTTTTGATCAATTATCTGATCCTTTTTATTGACTTGACTCAAAATTTTGTTTCCCCTTTTGTTTCTCCTTATATACTTCCATACCTTAGTTCACACATTTTTCATTAATTATAAGATATTTTTCATGTAAAATAAATTATAAATGACACACCTCATTATTTTTGAGTTTTTTATAATATTAAATAAATATTCTTTGAAAGTTATAATAGAAATATAAATCGTGTGAGTATCAATATCATCAATAGGAATGGTATCTTGATGCTCAACTTATGAGATAAATGAATCCCTACTCTTACACGATCTTTTATAAGTTGTTTATTGTGTAAAGTATCACCTTGGATATGGTATAATGCACCTATCACAACAAGGTGATGAGTATATATTGATAAATTAAAATTAAAATCAATTTCAATATACATAATTTTAGTACAATAAATGAATCTATAGTTTTTTCATTCACATTTAGAATCAACTATTTTGAAAAAATCGATTACCTTAGGTAATGTGGGACTTTGAGGGGAATAACTAGCCTCAAAACAGGGGGTGTATGTCTCTTCATAGTGTGGTTTCTTTTGAGTTGATTTTTTTGATCCTTAGTAAGAATATTTTTTATCACATAAAACTACAAACTAACTTTTATATTAGAGTTATTATACTCAGTTCTGGTGAGATCACTGAGAGGAGGAGGGGATGAATCAGTGACCCCTTTTATTTTTATCAATATTCCTTATTAGTTCAAAATATATATATATTTAAAGCTTTTATCCAGTCAAATTATTGGATTTCAACCTCACTTTAATACAAAAAATGTAAAATGCATAAAACAAAATGATTTACAAGGTTCTTCCTTGAAACCCTACTCCCTATTAGGTTCAAGTTATATTTTGAGACCTTGTTTATTCATTATGAATCAATTGAGTAAAATAGAAAATCTACATCCTAAAAATATTACGAATAAATATCATAAAATACCCATTTTATAATCTCCCAAAATATCTGGTCTTCAATTTATCATAACATCTACCTTCTGATGGTTTCTTTATACAAAAATGCTTCTAATTGAATCCATCTCCCAAAAAGATGCTTTCCACCTTCAGACGAGATCTTTATACTACCTTCTAATAGTTTTTCAAGGGTCCTCCCAAACTCTTCTTTGAGTAGGTCTTTCAATTATTCTTCAATTTTAGAAAATTGTCCTTATTCCCCTTCAATTATTAATGTCCTATCTTCTAGATGATTTCTTTACCTTTCTCATCTGATCTCTTGAGAAAATAATAATATTATAGGTAGTATAAAGTGATTCCCTTTTCTCACCTAATTTTTCCTTCAACACACAAGCTATCTTGGATGAATCATGTTATATCCTTTGATACTTATTTGATCTTTATCTCTAGTTTTACGATATTATTACCTATGTCTTTTTCTCAGAATACACAACACTTTTCTTTCTTTTACATTCAGTTTATATATTCACATAATAATATTATGAATATTTTATTAATACATTTTTATGGAATCACCACAAATCAAAGTATTATATGGTATTCTTTTTCAAAAAATATATATTTTCCTGTTAAAATATTCTCCTAAAAAATTCATGTCTATTGATTATGGGAATATTCTAAATCCAATCTATCTCCCATAATATTCTATTTTAAGTCAAGTCAACTGCCTTAGTCTTTAAACTAATTTACAATAGGTACTTAAACATGTCCTATCTTTTCACCTCAAGTCATGGATTAATAATTATTGTGATCTCTATTATTTTTTCCATTTAAAACTCTCTTAAATATTTATCAAGTCACCTTATTAAAATTACTCAAAGACTCATGTGCCCCCTTCTTTTTATTTTCCACAAAATCCATTGTTTATAAATCTTTGAAAAATATCTATGTACATGGAATCATGATAAATTGTCACATGGACCTTCTACTTATGGTATTAATCTCATCTCAACAACACTCACCAGAAATGAACCATGGTGTCTTCCAACTCATTGTTTCTCATATTTCTTCTTCTTGTATGAAATACTCATCACCACAGTGTGGTGAGAATATTTTGTCTATTTTACATGCACCAAAACCTTCATTGTGGTATGTATTATATTTATTCTTCATATTATAACCTTTTTATTGGTGATAAGATCATATATTTTATAAGAATCACTTTTTTATGTTTTATTAATATAGAACAACATGCGAATCATTACCTGATTTTAGTTTCCTTTTATCCAGAATATTTATTCTGAATATTCTTTAAATTATCCATTAAAATTCCTCCTAAAAAATTCTTATTCATTTTTTTTATAAAAATTTATTTAAGTTTAAATAAAATATGTGTAGATAAATATCATATAGGAAGTCAAAAATTACTTACTCTATACTTAAATGTCTTATGGGCTGTTAAAACCCACCGTATAAATTTTCCCTTTGTGAAATTTCAGCATACTCAAATTTCATATAGACTACTTAAATTTATTATAAATATTAAATTTTATATATTTATAGATTAATTATTATATACGTTGGCTAATTATCTTCTATGAAGATGAATTCCCTTTTTCATTTTCCAAAATTTCTTACACATGTAAAATATCACCAGGGATGTCCAACATCTCTTAGATATAGGAAAATTTCCTTTTCCATTTATTACAAACTCAATTGAATTGATTAAATATATTATGCATAGGATAAATTCCTTTTCTATGTTTTACAATTATAGATTACTATCTATAATATCTTATGTGAAGATTAATTTTCCTATGCACTGCTGAAATATCTTACATAGAGGAGAAATAAAATTTTCATTTCTCTAAACTTAATTTACTTTAATCACCAAATCTGGTTAGCTCCTAAAATACCTTAAAAAATATTGTATTCAACACTCTCACAACTAGAACTTTTATTTGACATAAATATCATTATATAAATCATCAAATTTTTTTTTTTCTACATGAATCTTTCCAACTAGACTCTTCAAATAGTAGCCTTAAAATTCCCTTTTTTATCTAGGATGGAAGCATCTCATTTATCTCCAACACATATTGAAGCTTATCATAATACTAGAATATTTTCTTATTGAAAATAAATACAGTCCATGCATGGGAATACTAATATCCCCCATTGTATTTTTTATTAATAGAACTAATCTCCTTCATTTTCAATATGTGTACTTTCCTTTCTATCCCTTATTGACAATAAATGAAAAGGTATATGTAGGGGTTTTAATCTCACTAATTTTCTTATTATTCTTCTTGAGAAAAGGGTATTCCATACCAACTTCTTCTCTCTATTTAAATCTTTATTTAAGCTTGATATAATTATGAGATAAGGATAACACTACAAACAACCTAGCCAAGAGCCTTTAGTTGGTCCAATCTAAGCCTATATAGAATAACCCAATGTATAACATAAGAGATAATTCAGCAATACATAAATACCATCCATTAATATTTTATCATGTGATACCACTTCTAAATATCTCAATATTTTGCTAGTCAAGCAGATTTATCAAGAATTAAATATCCCATACTCAACTCAGAAAATACATTATAAAAGTTCAAGTACAAGACATATCACTCCCATTTTGTCCTCAAAATCACATCAACCAACACCCCCTTTGTAAAAATATTTTCTTAATAAAAAGAGGGAATAAAAGTTTGATTGGAATACTATAACCTACAATTTTCTTTGGGCTATCAATATTTCCATATTTAATGAAGATTTATATTTTGGCAGTACCTCTTTAAGTTTTTCTCCACCATGATGGATGAAAATATTCTCCATGTAAGAACCCAATTTTTGCTGAGAAAGACTTTGGAATATTCTTGATAATATTCCAGAGCAGTGCCTTCAAACGGCGTGCGATTCTGAGCCCCGGAGTGTCCGGAATTAAATTTTCAGTGCGTTCACACTGGAAACGCCAAATAAATGAGATAACTCCTAAACAGTGATCCGGGTCAGGGATCCGAGTGTACGGATGGGTCCAGAATGAGGTTTTTACCCTAGGAGTGACATAAAACTTGTCGGCGCAGGATGTTTGGACCCCTCGCCCGCTCCCGGAACGTTAAACGAATAAATAAATTAAATTAATTTGTTTAATGTTGAAATGCAGGTATCTCTTAAATGGTGGCTCGGATTGGGAAATCGAGGGCACCGTTGTGTTCAGAATGTGCCGTTTACCCTAGGAGGGGTATAAGTTTCGCGGGCGCGGGCCGTTTGTGAAAAATGGTCCCATGGGAATTTTCGTAATTTAGCGGCCTCAGACGTTAAATTTTATAACTTTTGAACGGGATCTCGGATTAAAATTCTGAGACTGCCTTTGTGCTCGGGAGGTGGTTTTTACCCTAGGGGAGGCTTAACCTCGACCCTGCTGAGAGTTCGGGTCCGGGCCGACGGGCGGGTGGTTAAGCGTTTTCTATTTAAACGCTTAACACACCCTCCTCCCTCCTCTCATTCCCCTTTCCCCTGGCAGCCCCTCTTCTCCCTCCTCCTCCATCTTCGGCGAGACTCCGGCGAGACAGCTCCGGCGAGGCGTGGTGGACGGCGGATCGTCGCGAAGCTTCGGGCGAAGCCCCGCGAGGTAGGATTTGTCGTTTGAGTTTTCATTCACCGCACCTACTTCGAACTCGATTAATTTTATTGAAACTCTATCGTATTTTTGAAAAAATCCCATTAATGTGTAGTAGAGTAAATTCCCTATCCAACGCATCTTTCAGATTCAAATTCCGAGCTCCGTGGCATCCGCAATGATCCGCCGAACTTTGCGGGTTTTCGGTTTCCGGCGGGTTCGAGCGGCGGCGCGACGAGGGCGGACGGCGCGGCAGGGGTGTCCGCGGGTGTCGGTGGAGGCGCTGGGCGCTGCAGGGGTGTCTGGCGGGGTGTCCGCGGCGCCGGCGCGGGTGTCTGGGGGAGGCGCTGGGCGCGGCAGCAGGGCGCCCGGGCGTCTGGCGGGGGCGTCTGGCGGAGCTCCCGGCGAGACGGCGGTCGCCAGGCAGCGGCGACCGCGGGGTCGCGTCGCGCGACCCCTGTGCGGCGACAAAGACCCGCGCCGCGCGGGTCTTCACACGGCGGCCGAGACAGGCCCTCGTGGCCTGTCTGCGCGGGGACGGCGTGTCCGCGGCCGGCCCGCGCGGCCAAGCCGCGGGCCGGCCCAGGCCGGGCGGACCGGCCGGTCCAGCCCTGAGGGTTTTCCCCCCGGTGTTCGGACACCCGTATTTTTCGCTACGGGTGTCCGTTTTGAGTACCATCTGCGGAGGTGGAACCGTATTGACGAGACGGACTTTTTGAGATGGTTTTGGGAAATTTTAATTCCCGAAACGAGGGGCCTCGGAGGCGCGACGCATCTTCAAGTGGTTTGTCGTTTCCTTTGGGGATTCTTGTTTTGGACGGCGCGGACGCGTCCGATGTCCATTTTGAGCGCTGTCAGTGGCGTTGGGACCCTGACATCGAGGTGGAGGTTTCTAGGGTGGTTTCAGGCATTGAGGCCGAAGATGAGGCGCGGGCCTCGCGGCCCGTCTTTTGAGCTGCGTGCAGCCAGTAGCGACTTTTTCCTCGGACGTCTGTTCGGGGCATGCAAGCAGTCGATGTTGGGTGTTTCTCCGAGGGCAACGCGTTGGCGCAGTCTGCCTGTTGTAATTCCGCACGATGGTGTGGGCCTCGCGAGGGCCGTTTCGGGAGTTGACGGTGATTTCCAGCTTTATCACCGGGTGACCGTTTTGGACAAGTGAATAGTCAATTTCATGTACTTTTTCGAGAGGATCGCAACGGTGAGATCCGTTCGTTGAGTTTTGGGACCGGGATGCGGGTCCCACGTGGCACCGCTCGTGTGCGGTGCGTCGGGATGCACCTTTTTCTCCAGATATCCTTTTCACTCAAGTGAGTAGTGCTTTTGACGTGTTTTCCCGAGGGCATCGCAATGGTATGATGCGCCCGACTGTTTTCAGGGCCGAGACTCGGGATCACGGGACGCCATTCGGGCGTGAGGCGGTGTCAGTGACTTTTTCGTCGGATATCTGTTTGAGGCAAGTAAGTAGTCGATCTCGCGTGTTTTTCCGTGAGGATTACAACGGTGCAATCCGTTGGGTTGTGCGGATCCTCTTGAACGATCTTGTTGAATGTGGAGCATGGAAGGTGCTCTAGTGGTGGTTCGCCCTACCTTGTTTGTAGCGGACCCTTGGCGTGTGATCGCGCACTCTTGGGAGAGTGATACAATTGGTCCACGAGATGTGGTTGGCCGTGCCTGGGCCTTTGATGTGGAGTTGTTACGTCACGCCTTCGCCTTGACGCTGGGTGCCGTGTGCACAATAGCCTTTGGGCTGGAATGAGGTATACTCCGAGAGTATACGGGAACGCTTGGAGGTACATGTGGTTGTTCGTACCTGAGGATGTCTGTGCGCTCAGTTGGGGTTGAATTGGGGCCACACATCGTGTGGGCCCCACATGCGTGCCATGATCTGCTTTGCGTACTTGACCTCTCGCGACATAGAGGGTCCCTCTGCGCTCGTTTGTTTGACCAGCAGGGTGGAGTTTTCCCCTAGCTTTGTGCTCGTTTGGTTGGACAGTAGGGTGGAGTTTTCCCCTGGCCTAATGCTCTTTTGTCTGACCAGTAGGGTTGAGCGGTCTCCCCCTGGTCTTGTTATCGATGGTTTGGCCGACAGAGATGGTTTGGTTACTCTGCTTCTTTGGCTGTGAGGGGTTTCGGTACTGTGCCCTTTCACCGGACTGCGACACCGTCTGCGACTACGGGTGTCCGTACAACGTGGGTGTTTTCCCCACTTTCTGGGATGAGGTGTCTCGGTCCGCTTCGAAAGTGACTCAGCGGATTGGAGTGGGATTGCCTTGTGAGGCCTGGGGAGTTTCTCCCACTGCTCCGTGTTCCCTGGTAGAGCTTGTGGTTTCAGTGTGACCAACACTTTACGCGGGAACCGATCCTCTTCCCAAGAGGTTGTTCCAGCAGGGATGAGGTTGTTCCAGGAGGGCTGAGGTTGTTCCAGGAGGGCTGAGGTTGTTTCCAGCAGGGCTGAGGTTGTTTCGAGCGGGGCTCGCCAGTGGGTTACCATCCAGTAGGGATGGCCAGTACAATGGTGTTTACCGAGCAGTACTATCTAGCAAGTATGGCCAGAGCAGTTCCGGGCTTACCTCCAGCGGGGCTGGGTAGTGGTCCCCGATGCCGGACTTACCTCCAGAGGGGCTGGGCAGTGGTCCCCGATGCCGGGCTTACCTCCAGCTGGGCTGGGCAGTGGTCCCCGATGCCGGGCTTACCTCCAGCTGGGCTGGGCAGTGGTCCCCGATGCCGGGTTACCTCCAGCTGGGCTGGTCAGTGGTCCCGTCGCCGACTTTAGCCGGGTCTCCCTCCAATGGACTACGCTGTTACGAGACTGGGCAGTGAGGCACCCGTTGAATTTCCGGGTCTCCCTGTAGTGGGAACCCGTTGACTTCCAGGGATCCTCCAGCGGGGCTGGGCAGGGGGTCGCCTTTCGACTTTGAGAAGACCTATCGACTGCGGGGTAGTGACAAGTTGTGGTTGACGTTCCCCCAGAACTCTCAAGCACGGGGAGCGCTTTCCCCCACCGAGATGCGTCCTTGTGACGCGACCTAAAACCGTGCGGGCAAGTCAGTGCCGCCCAAAGTGGACAGTGTTGAGGTGTGGTGATTGAGCCCTTGGCTTGAAATTTGGGGCAGACATGCGGGATGTTGGGCATCGATGATGGGGTTATGTCTGGGATTGTTGGATACTCTTTTCTTGGGCTGAGCTACGGGACGGAGATCCCCTTATGACGTTGTTCGGGCTTCTTGTTGAGCATATGGACTTGTATATACCTTTTTCTAGCACCCACTTCTTGGGTTTTGGCTACTCTCCTTCCAGGAGAGGTGAAGACGCGCGGGGTATGCCTCGTGCTTTCCGTGTCCAGCTTATCATAGTTGGACGAGTCTACTCTCCTGCTATAGGTAGCGAAGACTCGACGAGAAGTTTGTCTTCTCACCGTTTCTAGCTCCTTGTGCTTGGACGAGTCTACCTTCTTTCCTCTTATTGGGTTGAGCTGGAATCTTTACTATACTCTTTACTGCACCTTCCGTTGTGGTCCTCTACTTTTCTATTCACCCTACTGCTCACCCTTTGGTACCTCCTTTTGTTGCTCCCTCAAGCCTTCGGGGTATCCTAATGAGTATTTTTATACTTACCCCTTCTTGGGCTTTGCCCGCACTTGGTGTGCCCTTGCAGACGACGGATAGGTGGAGCGCAACTTCAGTGGAGCGTAGGAGCTTGGGAGCTTGGACCGCGTGTGGTGGTCATGGCCGGGTTCCAGGTGGGAGACCCGTCAGCAGTTTCTTTTGTTTACCTATTGTCGGGTTGTGACACTTTTTGGTTAGGCGTGTGTTTTGCCCCTTTCTTTTCAGTTTGTACTTTGTACTTGTAGAGGTCGATGCACTTTGTGGTATATATATAGCATTTTCACTTTCCTTTTCTTTGCTTGTCTTTACTTTTACTCTGCACTGTTGCATTGAGTTTGCTGCGTGTGTGTGTACAGGTGCTCAGGCAAAGGCCTCCCTGAGTTATTGTGCCTTCGGCGCTGGTCGCCAGCCCCTGGCCTATGGAGGCGGGCTTGGGGTAGTTGCGGCTCGAGACCGGGTAGGGTCGGGTCGTGAAAAAGTGGTATCAAAGGTGGTTCGTTCCTTGGGATGCTATTCGGACGTCCCTAAAAGAGGAATTGGTTGGGATTTAGGGAAACAGTGTTAATGTGTCTCGAGAGCGGCTCTCAGGCCAAGGAGTCCAGTGATGGTGCGGCGGCCGACGTATCCATTCACCAGGACCTTGATAACCTGCTTGTCGACTCGGCATGCTGAGACACTTTTTGTAGGGAAAATTTGTTTGTGCATCACATAAGACTGAGTCTTGACTGTCCTTCTTGAGTCATCTCCCCATCTTTGTTGTTTTTGGTATATACATATATGCTCATATGACCACGACACTCCTTGATAATTTTCAGGATGTCTCCGCGAGGACATCCAGCCAGGATACCAGCTTTGGTTCATGACGACGACCCTATGAGCTACGAGGCCACAGTCCAGGACCCATCATGCGAGCCCCTTTCTCCGGGTGGGCTGGTAGCAACACCCCCACCTGTTGAGCAGCAGGCAGTTTCAGCAGAGCAGGCTGAGCTTGAGCGCAGGTTGAGCGCACTCCGCGAGTTCCAGCGGCAGAGACCGCTGAGGTTCAGTGGTGAGCCAGACCCTCAGGCAGCAGAGGTTTGGCTCGAGGTAGTGGTTCACCTTTTCAGGCTTGTGCAGACGCCGACAGATCAGAGAGTGGCTTTGGCAGCCACCCTTTTTTGTGGAGCAGCTTGGCGTTGGTGGAGTCTGGTGACTCAGTTTCTTGACGAGTCGTCACTTTCGTGGGATGACTTTCAGTTGTTGTTTCGTGAGGAGTTTTGCCCCTCCTTCTTGTGCTCCATTCGGATTCAGGGGCTCCTGCAGTTTCAGCAGGGAGGGATGACGGTGGCCGAGTACGCGGCTAGTTTTGCAGACCGTGCACGCTTTTACCTGGACTTGGTCCATGACGACAACTTCCGAGCGCGGAAGTTTGATTAGGGTCTCCGCTGAGAGATTCGTTCTGTCATAGTACCCTTGGTCATTTCCACACATGCCGGGGTGCTAGAGCAGGTGCTGGTGATAGAGGGCTTCCTGTCGCGTTCTGGAGTTGGTGGTGGCAGCAGACATGTTGGGGCCGAGACGTCTGCCGTAGCTAGTGGGCGTCGGCAAGCAGGACCTCGACGCAGGTGGCTTTCTGACAATCGGACTCAGGGGCGTGGTCGTACACCACAGTGGCGTCAGAGGGCAGCAGTGCAGCCTAGAGAGAGTCAGTGCTATGCTTGTGACGGGCGAGGTCACTTGGCACGAGACTGCCCGACCCAAGTTGCTGGGAGCTTCGATCAGGCAGCAGGTGCACCACCACGGCAGAGGCAGCGCCGTGATCGGAGTAGTACCCAGAGAGGTGGTGCTAGCAGAGGAGCGGGAGGAGATGGTAGTGGGGTACGACGTTACGAGGTCTTCCCATCACCACTAGGTGGTCCACGTCAGGCTCCGGGAGATGACAGTTGGGACCGCGGGCAACCGCGAGCTTTGGATGTCTACGATCCTGCAGAGCATGAGGAGATAAGAGGTATGCTCTACAGTTCTTCTACCTTTGTGCAGTAGAATTGTTAGACTCTGTGAGTGATCTTCTTTCCTCCCTACTCCTTGTTTGATGTGTTACCAGGGTGACGCAGGGCGTCGGGTGTAACCCTGTGTTGGTAAGGAAAAAGGGCGTGACACCTTTTCCTTTAGTCGATGGTGTTGACTCCTTCGCCTTTTGAGCGCGTAAGAGAGCATCGACTATGAAATCTTGCGTGACCAGATATCCTTGGGTGTTTCACCATATGGACATTCTGAAGGATGGAATCACCGGGCCTTGTTTCAGGTGTGGGCGGTAATTCCAGTCGCGGCGTGCGACGTAGAGGTTTGACCGGTGAGGAGAGCTACCCCCGAGGGCCTTCGGGCCGTGTGATACCGTGCAGAGGGATGAAGAGGTACCCTACCGCCTTGCCCTAACCCCAAAGTCTGGAGTGGGTGCACGACATCGGCATGGGCCGACCTCGCGTGAACCGATCAACTCGTTGGTCTGTGTGTGGTGACGCAGAGTTGTGCGTGGGTTCTTCTGGGTATGTGAAAGCCAGGTGTGGGCTTAGTACCCTGTGTTGCTCCCTAGTTTTTCTTTTCAGGGACGAAAATCTTGAAGGAGGGAATGATGTAAGAACCCAGTTTTTGCTGAGAAAGACTTTGGAATATTCTTGATAATATTCCAGAGCAGTGCCTTCAGACGGCGTGCGATTCCGAGCCCCGGAGTGGACGAAATTAAATTTTCAGTGCGTTCACACTGGAAACGCTAAATAAATGAGATAACTCCTAAACGGTAATCCAGATCAGGGATCCGAGTGTACGGATGGGTCCAGAATGGGGTGTTTACCCTAGGAGCGACATATAACTTGTCGGCGCAAGATGTTTGGACCCCTCGCCCGCTCCCGGAACGTTAAACGGATAAATAAATTAAATTAATTCGTTTAATGTTGAAACATAGGTATCTCTTAAATGGTGGCTCGGATTGGAAAACCGAGTGCACCGTTGTGTTCGGAATGTTCCGTTTACCCTAGGAGGGGTATAAGTTTCACGGGCGCGGGCCGTTTGTGAAAAATGGTCCCAGGGGCGTTTTCGTAATTTAGCGGCTTCGGACGTTAAATTTTATAACTTTTGAACGGGATCTCGGATTAAAATTCCGAGACCGCCTTTGTGTTCGATAGGTGGTTTTTACCCTAGGGGAGGCTTAACCTCGACCCTGCTAAGAGTTCGGGTCCGGCCCGACGGGCAGGTGGTTAAGCGTTTTCTATTTAAACGCTTAACACACCCTCCTCCCTCCTCTCATTCCCCTTTCCCCTGGAAGCCCCTATTCTCCCTCCTCCCCCTACATCTCCAGTGAGACTCCGGAGAGACAGCTCCAGCGAGGCGTGGTGGCCGGCGGATCGTCGCGAAGCTTCGGGCGAAGCCCCGCGAGGTAGGATTTGTCGTTTGAGTTTTCATTCACCGCACCTACATCGAACTCAATTAATTTTTCTGAAACTCTGTCGGATTTTTGAACTAATCCCATGAATTCATAGTAGAGTAAATTCCCTATCCAACACATCTTTCAGATTCAAATTCCGAGCTCCGTGGCATCCGCAATGATCTGCCGAACTTTGCGGGTTTTCGGTTTCCGGCGGGTTCAAGCGGCGGCACGACGAGGGAGGACGACGCGGCAGGGGTGTCCGCGGGTGTCGGTGGAGGCGCTGGCCGCTGCAGGGGTGTCCGCGGCGCCGGCGCATGTGTCCGGGGGAGGCGCTGGGCGCGGCAACAGGGCGCCCGGGCGTCTGGCGGGGGTGTCTGGCGGAGCTCCCGGCGAGACGGTGGTCGCCAGGGAGCGGCGACCGCGGGGTCGCGTCTTGCGACCCCTGTGCGGCGACAAAGACCCGCGCCGCGCGGGTCTTCATGCGGCAGCCGCGACAGGCCCTTGTGGCCTGTCTGCGTGGGGATGGCGTGTCCGCGGCCGGCCCGCGCGGCCAAGCCGCGGGCCGGCCCAGGCCGGGCGGACCGGCCGGTCCAGGCCTGTCCAGCCCTAGGGGCTTTCCCCCCCGGTGTTCGGACACCCGTATTTTTCGCTACGAGTGTCCGTTTTGAGTACCGTCTGTGGCGGTGGAACCGTATTGACGAGACGGTCTTTTTGAGACGGTTTTGGGAATTTTTAATTCCCAAAACGAGGGGCCTTGGAGGCGCGACGCATCTTCAAGTGGTTTGTCGTTTCCTTCGGGGATTCTTGTTTTGGACGGCACGGACGCGTCCGACGTCCGTTTTGAGCGCCGTTAGTGGCGTTGGGACCCTGACATAGAGGCGGAGGTTTCCAAGGTGGTTTCAGGTGTTGAGGCCGAAGATGAGGCGCGGGCCCCACGGCCCGTCTTTTGAGCTGCGTGCAGCTAGAAGCGACTTTTTCCTCGGACGTCCGTTCGGGGCGTGCGAGTAGTCGATGTTGGGTGTTTTTCCGAGGGCAACGTGTTGGCGCAATCTGCCTGCTATAATTCCGCATGATGGTGCAGGCCCCATGAGGTCCGTTTCAGGAGTTGACGGTGATTTCCAGCTTTATCACCGGGCGACCGTTTTGGACAAGTGAATGGTCCATTTCGTGTACTTTTTCAAGAGGATCGCAACGGTGCGATCCGTTCGTTGAGTTTCGGGACTGGGATGCAGGTCCCACGTGGCACCGCTCGTGTGCGGTGCGCCGGGATGAACCTTTTTCTCCGGATATCCGTTGCACTCAAGTGAGTAGTGCTTTTGACTTGTTTTCCCGAGGGCATCGCAATGGTGCGATGCGCTCGACTGTTTTTGGGGCCGAGACTCGGGATCACGGGACGTTGTTCGGGCGTGAGGCGGTGTTTGTGACTTTTTCGTCGGATATCCATTTGATGCGAGTAAGTAGTCGATCTCACGTGTTTTTCTGCGAGGATTACAACGGTGCAATCCGTTTGGTTGTGCGGAGACTCTTGCGCGATCTTGTTGAATGTGGAGCATGGAAGGTGCTCCAGTGGTGGTTCGCCCTACCTTGTTTGTAGCGGACGCTTGGCGTGTGATCGCGCACTCTTGGGAGAGTGATACAATTGGTCCACGAGATGTGGTTGGCCGTGCCTGGGCCTTTGAGGTGGAGTTGTTACGTCACGCCTTCACGTTGACGCTGGGTGCCGTGTGCACGATAGCCTTTGGGCTAGAATGAGGTATACTCCGGAAATATACGGGAACGCTTGGAGGTACATGTGGTTGTTCGTACCTGAGGATGTTTGTGCGCTCAGTTGGGGTTAACTTGGGGCCACACGTCGTGTGGGCCCCACATGCGTGCCATGATCTGCTTTGCGTACTTGACCTCTCGTGACGTAGAGGGTCCCTCTGCGCTCGTTTGTTTGACCAGCAGGGTGGAGTTTTCCCCTGGCTTTGTGCTCGTTTGGTTGACCAGCAGGGTGGAGTTTTCCCCTAGCCTGGTGCTCTTTTTTCTGACTAGTAGGGTTGAGCGGTCTCCCCCTGGTCTTGTTCTCGGTGGTTTGGCTAGCAGAGATGGTTTGGTTCCTATGCTTCTTTGGCTGTGAGGGGTTTCGGTACTGTGCCCTTTCACCGGACCGCGACACCGTCTGCGACTACGGGTGTTCGTACAACGTGGGTGTTTTCCCCACTTTCTGGGATGAGGTGTCTTAGTCCTCTTCGACAGTGACTCAGTGGATTGGAGTGGGATTTCCTTGTGAGGCCTAGTGAGTTTCTCCCGTTGCTCCGTGTTCCCTGGTAGAGCTTGTGGTTTCGGTGTGACCAATACTTTACGCGGGCACCGATCCTCTTCCCAGGAGGTTGTTCCAGCAGGGCTGAGGTTTTTTCGAGCGAGGCTCGCTAGTGGGTTACCATACAGCAGGGATGACCAGTACAATGGTGTTTACAGAGCAGTACCATCCAGCAGGGATGGCCAGAGCAGTTCCGGGCTTACCTCCAGCGGGGTTGGGCAGTGGTCCCCGATGCTGGGCTTACCTCTAGCGGGGCTGGGCAGTGGTCCCCGATGTCGGGCTTACCTCCAGTTGGGCTGGGTAGTGGTCCCTGATGCCGGTCTTACCTCCAGCTGGGCTGGGCAGTGGTCCCCGATGCCGGGTTACCTCCAGCTAGGTTGGGCAGTGGTCCCGTCGCCGACTTTAGCCGGGTCGCCCTCCAGTGGACTACCCTGTTACGGGACTAGGCAGTGAGGCACCCGTCGACTTTCCGTGTCTCCCTATAGTGAGAACCTATTGACTTCCAGGGATCCTCCAGCGGGGCTGGGCAGGGGGTCACCTGTCGACTTTGAGCAGACCTCTCGATTACGGGGCAGTGACGAGTTGTGGTTGACGTTCCCCCAGAACTCTCAAGCACGTGGAGCGCTTTCCCCCACCGAGATGCGTCCTTGTGACGCGACCTAAAACCGTGCGGGTGAGTCAGTGCCGCCCAAAGCAGACAGTGTCGAGGTGTGGTGATTGATCCCTTGGCTTGCGGTTCGGGGAAAACATGCGGGATGCTGGGCATCGATGATGGGGTTATGTCTGGGACTGTTGGATACTCTTTTCTTGGGCTGAGCTACGGGACGGAGATCACCTTACGACATTGTTCGGGCTTCTTGTTGAGCATATGGACTTGTATATACCTTGTTCTAGCACACACTTCTTGGGTTTTGGCTACTCTCCTTCCAGGAGAGGCGAAGACGCGCGGGGTATGCCACGTGCTTTTCGTGTCCAGATTCTCATGGTTGGACGAGTCTAATCTCCTGCTATAGGTAGCGAAGACTCGACGAGAAGTTCTTCTTCTCACCGTTTCCAGCTCCTTGTGCCTGGACGAGTCTACCTTCTTTCCTCTTTTTGGGTTGAGCTGGACTCTTTACTATACTCTTTACTGCACCTTCCTTTGTGCTCCTCTACTTTTCTGTTCTCCCTACTGCTCACCCTTTGGTACCTCCTTTTGTTGCTCCCTCGAGACTTCGGGGTATCCTACTGAGTATTTTTATACTCACCCCTGCTTGGGCTTTGCCCGCACTTGGTGTGCCCTTGCAGACGACGGACAGGTGGAGCGCGACTTCAGTGGAGCGTAGGAGCTTGGGAGCTTGGACCGCGTGCGGTGGTCGTGGCCGGGTTCTAGGTGGGAGACCCGTTAGCAGTTTCTTTTGTTTACCTGTTGCCGGGTTGTGGTACTTTTTGGTTGGGCGCGTGTTTTTCCCCTTTCTTTTCAGTTTGTACTTTGTACTTATAGAGGTCGATGCACTTTGTGGTATATATATATAGTAGTTTCCCTTTCCTTTTCTTTTCTTGTCTTTACCTTTACTCTGCACTATTGCATTGAGTTTGCTGCGTGTGTGTGTACATGTGCTTAGGAAAAGGCCTCCCCGAGTTATTGTGCCTTCGGTGCTGGTCTCCAGCCCCTGGCCTATGGAGGTGGGCTTGGGGTAGTTTCGGCTCGAGCCCGGGTAGGGTCGGGTCGTGACACTCCATCATGGTATTCAGTATAATTAATGTAGAGATATTTATCTTACTATCTGAAAGTGACTGTCTTATCCAGTTCCCCCTATATATAGTGCATTTTCTTTCCTGTATATTAGAAAATATAAAATGAAAGGGAATAAAGTGGGGGTTATTTCTTTCTTCTTAAAAAATAATCAAGGTTGAGAGTTATCAATCAAACAAGGTTTTATTTTTATCATAGTTTTAGCTCTATATATTCCCTTTATGCCTCTTATTTTTAATTTCATATCATGAGTCTTCATAGAAAACTTAGTATACTCATTTTCCTCAACAATTTCCCTATTTGGATGCTACTAATTATGAGAAATTAATGCACATTCCTCATTATATTTTGAATCTTTTTTCTTATTATTTTCTTTTTTATTCTAGTAGGTTTTATATAAAATATTTTGAGACATGACAAAAGTTTTTATATCTCCTACCCAAATACTATTGAACTTCCATTTCATGTTCTTTATGAGTAATTTCTTACGATCCACTCATTTTTTTCATTTTTAACAGTCGATTATGTCTTCCTTATTAACATATAAGTTTCACATTTCTATATTTTGAGATTTTTTCTTATTCACACAAAAATGATTCTTTTATTTATTATAGGGATCCACCTTTATTCATACTAGTTTCAGGGTATGTAAATATTATTTCTTCACTTATATTCTTTCCACTCGAATGCTACAAAGCACCAGAATAATCCTTTGAAACATGGTATTTCATTATATTTATGAGTATATTTATAAAAATATGATTTATTTCCATATGTATTATATCATTTTTTTTGATTTTTCTTTGGGGGTTTTCCTTTTCTCAACTCATATTCACCTCTTCAAACTGTAGGAGGATATTTTTTACAACTTTCTTTATCCCTAATATCTCTAGATTAGATTTCAGAATCTATAAAACTAAAGAAAATAAATTAGGTATCACTTGATAATTTAGAAATATTTTCCACCTTTTTCTTGGAGTTGGTTTTCTTAGAAGAAAAATTGAATCTCCACTACTTTCTCATAGTCTTATATCATGATATTTAATGGTTTTTCAACTTTAAAAAACATATATTGTTTCTCATGAAGTGTTTTATTTATTGGAAACAATTTTTTATATTAAGATCTTATAGGATCTTATATTTTCCATCAAATTTTCACCATTCAAATTTTTATCTCTTATATGATTTTATTTTCCTCCATACCCTTATATCTTTTCTCTTTGTCAATCATTTTAACTCTATTTTTGAACTTTTAATTTTTCTCAAGGACAATAACCAATTCATCTCTTAGCATATACTAAGTATAGCTATATCCTTCTTCTTTATTTCCTGAAATATATTTATGATTTTTAACCTTAGAAATAAATGTTTTATGATTCTAAGATATGCCTTAATCATTTAACAGATTTCTTATTAACGAGTCCTCACTTTCTTCCCTAATCATCAAGTTTCTTATATACTTTCTTGAGAACTTATTCATTTTCTATAGTAATATTTTATGATTTTTCTGGATCTTCTTTTAGAAAATTATTTTTTCTCATCATCACTTTCAAATTGATCATATTTATTCTTATTTGGGTAGTCAATTATAAGATTCCCAACACCTTTAAAACCAAATAATTTAATAATAAGCTTACCTTTGTATTTTTCGTTCACTATTTTAATGTTCTTAGAGATAAAATACATGAACTGATTATGTCCATCAAAATTTTCTTCATCACTATCTTTATCCTCATTATAATCCAAGGATGGTTCACCTCTATTATCCTTCAAATTGATTTTTTTCATATCTTTGATTCCATTTATTATTTTTCTCTCTTTTTAAATATTTGGGATTAACTCATCTCAAAATTTAGAATTGTATTATATATCTCATAAATTGAAAAGTCACAAATCTATTCCAAGGTAGATAACTTGGGATCAAATCTATCATAAAAACTATTCTCCATCTTCTTGATAATAGTTGAATCTTCAAAAGAATCACAAAATCCACTGATGTGAGTTACAATTTTATTAAAAGTTAAAAAAATTTCATCAATACTATCATCATTATCCATACATATATGCAAAAAAAATTCTCTCTAAATTTGTAGTTTGGATTCCTTAATCTTCAAATTTCCTTCATAAATATTTTCCAATTTTTCCCACATCTCCTTCATAATTTTAAGTTCCATTATCTTGGTGTAGAATTTATTAGATAGAGATGAAATGATAGAATTTATAGATTTACTATCCACTTTAAGATTTTAATTGTTATTATAATTCATTGGATAATCTATTCCAAGTGAAGTGAAACCAACCGTTACAGTATTACTAGCCTCAAGACCATGTGACAACATATATAGAACTATTAGATTCTTCCATCCATGAATTTTTTTCCATAAAAAAGTAATCCTTGATTATTTAAAAGATTTAGATCATTAATTCTTCTATCTTAGTTATTTATTTTATATGGGACCTTGGATCTGATACCGTTTTTTATACCCAGGTCCAATTATATCATTGAGAGGGGGAGGGGTGAATCAATGATACCTTTTATTTTTATGAATATGTATTCATTATTTAGCCTCTATATATGGTTAAATGTTTGATCCACTCCTCTTATTTTATATAAACCTTAACCGAATATGGAGAATGTAAAAGGCATGCGACACAAGGATCTACAAGGTTATTCCTTGAAAGCCTAATCCTTGCCAAGTCTAGGTTATTTTTTGAGACCTAGTTTCTCCACTATAATTCACTTGATTACAATGGACAAGATATATCTTAAAAATCATGATGATTAATATCCCAAAATACCCAGTATATGATCTCCTAAAATATATAGTATTCAAGTGATCATATTAGTGACCTAAAATGTGCTCTTTATGATATAATCTTTCAAGTTGAATTCATCTCCCAAAAATATACTTTCCACCTTCCAATAGAATCTTTATATAGACTCCTAATAGTTCTTTAAGGATCCTTTTGAACCACTCTTTTAACAAGGGTTTTAATTCTTATTCAATGGTAGATAAACATATTTTTTCCATTCAAGTATATACATTATATCTTCTTGAGGATCTATTTACCTTGCTCACTAGATCTTTTAATGATATAGTAATATCCCATGTAGTAGAGAGAAATCCATTCTTATCACATTATTATTCTTTTAATAGATAGGCTCTCTTGGATGCATCAAATTCTCACCTTAGATACTCAATTGATCTTATTTTTCAGTATTTTAATATCAGGATCCATCTGTTTTTATCAGAATATTCAATACTTTTATTCAGTACACATGTAGTTTATATATCCACACAAAAATGTTATGAATATTTTCATTGTACTTTATTTATGGAAACTTCATATATTACTATAGTAGGCAATCTTATTTTTCAAGTTGGAGATATTTTATAGTTAAAATATTCTCCTCAAAATCTCAATTCCACTGATTATGGAGATATTCTAAATCTAATAGATCTCCCATATCATTAAATTTTGAGTCAATTTAACTACCTTGGTATTCACACTACTTTAAAATAGTAAATTAAATGCGTTATACACTATCATATGAAATCATATAACATGAATTCTTGTGATATCCATGATTTTATACATTTAAAACTCTCTTGAATCCTGGTCAAGTTTCCTCATTTAAATGACCCAAAGATTCAGTGTTTCATTCCTTTTATTTTACATGAAACCCACCATTATCGATTCTTTGAAAAACCACTATGTGCATGGTAGTATACACAATTTCCATGTAAAAATTCTTCTTGTGGGGTGGATCTCATCTCAGTAATACTAATAAAAAATAAACCACAACATGTTCCAACTCATTGTTTCTCACAGGTGGTCTTCTCATCTAAAACACTCATCACCATAGTATGGTGAGAATTTTATTCCCATTATATATTCACCAAGACCTTCACTATAATGTGGATTCTCTTTCAACTTCACAACATCACCTTCATATTGATGCTAATATATCATCTTGAATTATAATCTCTTTTTGATGTTTGATCTATATATAATAATACATGAATAATCACTTGATTTCAGTTTCCTTTTATTTAGAATTTTTATTTTGAATATTCCTTAAATTCTCCACTGAAATTAACCCTCATAAAGTCTTCTTCAATCTATAGTTTTATCAAAAAATTTCTAAATCTAAATCTGATATGAGCAGAGAAATATCACACATACTATAAAAAATATCTTATAACCAAGTAAAATGTATTACAACCTATTAAAATGCCATCTTACATATAATTTTTCCAATTGTAAAATTTTACTATACTCAAATTTCATATGAGATACACAAATATCTTATGTGTAGAAAATTTTACTTCCATGTAGATGAATTATCTTATGTGATGGACACTTCTCTTCCATGTAAATAAATTCTATTTTCTATTTTTTCAAAATGGATTATATGTGTAAAATATCATATGAGTTGACTAAAATCTCTTCTACATAGGACAATTTCCTTTTCCACTTTTTTTTACCTCAGCTACATATATGAAATTTATTATAAAGAGGATAAATTAATTTTCATATTTTTACAATTCCAACTTTCTAGAAAAGATATCTTATGTGTAGAGGAAATGTCTTATGCACCATTGAAATATCTTATATATAATATAAATTAATTTTCCTTTTATCTAAACATCATTTCCTTCATTATTCTCATCCATACAACTCTTTAAAAACCTTAAAAACATGTTTTAAATAGCACTCTCACAACCAAAAATAGTATTTGACATGAATATTAGTACATAAATAGTCAAATTAATTTTCCAATTATGATGAGTAACTAATTTATATACAATAAATTTTAAAACCTTCTCATAATCCTATAATATGTCCTTATTAACAACAAATACAACCCATGCATGGTCATAACAATCTTCCCCTTTTGATTTGTTTTCAATACCACTAATATCTATCATTGTCAATATGTGTGCTTTATTTTCTCCCCATTATTGATAATAAATGAAAAGTGTCATGTAGGGGATGTAATCTCTCTCTCCTTATTATTCTTGAGAAAAGTATCTTCCATAATAGATTGTTATCCCTATTTAAATATGAATTATAGAATGATATGATTTTTAGGGAAGGATAAAACCACAAACAACCTAACCAAGAGCCTTTAGTTGGTTCACTCTAAGTCTATATGAGATAACTTAATATAGAAAATAATAGAGACTTCATAAAGAAATAAAGACTATCAATTTATATTTTAATAGGTTATAACACTTCCAAATATCTCAACATAGGGGTTTTCTAATATATTTATCAATAATTACATATCCTTTATTCAACTCAATAAATACATCAGAAAATTTCAAGTATAAGAACTATTACTCCCATTTTCTCCAACAAAACACATCAAACAACAATCTCCCTTTGTAAAAACATTTTTCATAATAAAAGCAGGGATAAAAAGTGCAATTGAAATAGACTAACCTTTACCTTTTGGTGGGCTATCTAGATTTCCAGATTCAATATAGATTGATATTTTGATATATTCCCTTCATGACCCCTTGAGGGATACACTCACCTCTTCTCCATCATGGTAGTTAGTATAATTCATGAAGAGATATTTATCTTTATGTTCAGAAGAGATTAAATAATAAAATTACCCATATATTTAGTTCCTTTAATTACCTATATGTAAGTACACATAAAATGTAAGATAATAAAGAGGGTTCATTTCTTACTTCATATAAAAATTATAAAGGTTGAGAGTTTCCTCTCAACCAAGGTTTTCTTTATGTTCTATTTTTATCTCTATATGAGATCTTCATGCCACCTATTTTGAATTTTATATCATGAGTATTAATAGGAAGAATGTGATACTCATTTTCATTAACAATTTCATTATGTGTATTCTTATTTTTATTACGAGAAATGAATGCACATTCCTCCTCACATGATAACTCCTTTTTCTTCATCTTTTCCCTTTTATGGTAGTATTATGATATAATCCTTTATAAAATGAATGGGGTTTTTTAATATCCCACACAACCACTCTTGAACTTATGGTTCACATTCTTTATAAGCAATTTCTTATGCTTCCCTCATTTTTCCATTTTCAATAGTCAGTTGTGTCTTCCTTACTAACTTCTTAGTTGCATATTTTTTCATTTTGAGATTATTTCTTCTTCATAAAAATGTTTCTTTTATTACTTACAAGGATCCTCCTTTATTTATACTGGTTATAGGGCAGAGACATGTATAATATGAAATTATAGGCTTTATACTTGAATCCTACACATCACCAAAGGTATCCTTTAAACTTGGTCATTCATTATATTTATGAGTCTATTTTCATTTTTTTGTATTGTATAAGTTTTTACCACCTTTTTGCCTTTTCCTTGCGGGTTTCCTTTTCTCAGCTCATATTCACATCTCATGACTATATAAGGACAATTTTTTTAGATTTATTTATCTCGAACATCTCTAGATTGGGTTTTAGAATATATAAAATTGAAAAAATAAATTCAGCATCACTTGATAATTTATAAACAATTAATAATTTTTTGGTGGTTTATTTTCTCAAAAAACTTGGATGATTCATCTTGAATATCCAATGTTTTATCATAGTATTCTCTCATGGTATTTAAGGTTTTTTATATTTTGGAAACCTATATTGTGTCTCATAAAGTTCTTATTTTTTGGTACCTATTTTTGCATTAATATCTTATAAGATTTCATATTTTTCATAAATTTTCACCTTCAAAATTTTGACCTCCTTATATGGGATCACTTTCCTTCATATCCTCGTAAATTTTATATTTTTCAAGAACTTTAACTCTATTATTGATCTTGGAATTTCTCTCAAGGTATAAAACCAATTCACCTCTTATCATTTACTTATTATAACCATATCCTTATTCTTAACTATTTGAAATATCTTTATTATTTTTAACCCCAGTAGTGAAGGTTATATGATTATTAGAGAATCCTTCATCATATGAATCCCTACCAATTTATGAGTCATCACTTTTTCTACCTTCTTAACAATTTTATTTTATTCTTTCTTCAGATCATTTTTTCTTGTATAGTTATATTTTATAAATTTTATAGAGATTTTTTTAGAAAGTTTTTCTTGATTATCAACACTTTCAGATTGATTATTTTTCTTATTCATTGGATAGATAATTGAAAAATGACAAACACCTCTACAACCAAATAATTTAAGAGGAAGTTAAATTTTTATTTTATTTTATCTCTTATAATTTTCATATAAATAAAACACATGAAATTTTTATTCCCATCAACTGTTTCTTCATAACTATCATCATCCTCATTAGAATCTAAGGATGGTTCATATCTCTTCTCCTTCATCTTGAGTTTATTTTATGTATTTGATTTTTTTTTTCAATTTTAATACTAAATATTTCCTTAAATAATATTTGAAAAGTGTATTATGTAAATCATAAAGTTAAAAGTCCCAAATTTCTTCTAAGGTAGATATCTTCATATCAAATCTATCAAGAAGATTCATCATCATCTTTTTGACAACAGTTTCATCATCTAAATCATAAAAAAATCCCTTGACGTGACTTATAATTTCATTTATATTTTTAAAATAATCATTAATACTCTCATCATAATACATTAATATTTCCTCAAAATTTTCTCTCCAAATTAGTAGTTTGGATTTATTAATCTTCAAATTTCCTTAATACATATTCTACAACTTTTCCCATATCTCTTTGATAGTTTTATGTCCCATTATCTAGGTGTAAAATTTATCTGATATAGGTGAAAGGATGAAATTTATTTCTTTCTCATGCGTTTCATGATTTATCATGTTAGTATAAGTCACGATATAATCTCTTATAAGTGGAGTTAAACCCACTATTATAGTATCACAAGGCTCAAAACCTTGTAACAGTAGATATAGAAGCATTTGATTCTTCATGAAAATTTTTACTATAAAAATAGTCACTCTTTAATTTTTGATAGGAATGAGATAATTCATGCTTCTATCTTAGTTAGATCTCTTATAGGGGATCTTGGATATGATACCACATGTTATACCAAAGTTTGGTGAGATCATTAAGAGGGGGATGGGATGAATTAGTGATCCTTTTTCCTTTTATGTATATATCTTCTTAATTCAACATTTGTAGCCAGTGAAAGCTTTAATTAACTCCATTTATAGTATCTTATACTTAATAAAATATATAGAATGAAAAATTCATAATACTTAAGGATTTTTAGGGAATTTTCTTGAAATCTTACTCCTTTATAGGTTTGAGTTATGTTTTAAGATGTAGTTTCTCCACTATGAATCACTCGAGTGGAATAGAAAAGATATCTCCTAAAATTATTGATGAGTAATATCCCAAATTACCCATAGAATAATATTCGAAAATATTTGGTCTTCAAGTGATCATATTAACCACCTCCAAATGGGTTCTTTATACTGGTATCCAACCAGTTGAAGCCATATCTTGAAAAGATTCTTTCCACCTCTTGTGGAATATTTATACTGCCTCCTGAAAGTTTTCCAAGGGTCCTCCTAAACTCCTATTTGAATTGGTTTTTGAATACTTATTTAATGTTAGATAGTTTTTCATATTACCATTCATATCCATGCATCCTCTCTTCTTAAAAATTTCTTTATGCTGCTCACTGGATCTCTTGACAATATATTAATATCACAAATAAAATAAATATATTTCTACTTCCCACTATTTTTTCCTTTGACACAAAGGATCTCCAAGATGAATCATGTCATTTCCTTCTATACTTAGTTTATCTTATTCTTTGGTCTTAGAGTATCAAGATCACTATCTTTTTCCTCTAATAAAAAAAACATTTCTTCCTCACACCTATAGTTTATATATTCACAAAACAATGTTATGAATATTTTATCAATGATTTATTTATGGAATCTCCATAAATCATAGAAACAAATGATATTATTTTTCAAACTAGATATATTTTATAGTTCAAATATACTACTCAAAATAACAAGCCCACTGATTATAGAGAAATTATAAATCTAACTAATCTTCTATAATATTCTATTTTGAGTGGAGTCAACACCCTTTGTCTTCACACTACTTCAAATTAATCACTTAAATATGTCCTATCTTCTTACCTCAAATAATAGAACAAGTCTTATTTTTCTCTTCATTATTTTACCCATTTAAAACTATATTTAATCTTGGTCACACCTTCTCATTTTAATCACTCAAAGATTTGGGTTTTCCCTTCTTTTTATTTTCCATGAAATCCATTATTTTTTTTAAAAACCTCTACATATATAGTAGTGTGCTCAATTTCTACGTGAACATTTTTCTCATGGTGTGAATCTCATCTCAGTAACACTCACTAAAAATAAATCATGGAATATTCTAACTCATAATTTCTCATTAGTGGACTTATTTTCTAAAATTCTCATCACCATATTATAGTGAGAATATTCTTCTTATTTTACATGCACCATGAACTTCACTATAAAGTGCCTTCTTTTTATTTTATACAACATCACCTTTAGATTGATGAAAATATCTAATTTTGAATCAAAATTTATTTATATTGTTTTATTTATAAAGATCATCACATGAAATAGTATCTGTTTTTATTTTCCTTTTATTCAAAATATCTATTCTGAATATTCCTCAAAATTTCCATTGAAATTCACCCACTTAAATTATTATTCACCCTATAGTCTTCAAAAAAATTCTAATTTTAAATATTATATGAGTATATAACCATTATATGGGAAGTTAGAAATTTATAACACCCAACTCAAATTTCTTATGACCAGTTAAAATTTCATCCTCCTTATAGATTTCCGCTTTTGTCATTTTAGCATAAACAACTATCATAATTTCTACTCAAATGTTTTAAATGTATTAAATTTTACTTCTTTATAAATGAATTCTTTTACGTACTGACCAATTCTATTATAAATAGATGAATTCCCATTTATATTCTTCAAAAATTCCTTATATGTGTAAAATATTAGATGGTTTGACTAGAATATATTATGCATAAAACAATTTTATTTTACACTTACTCCAACATCAAATGCATAGATTAAATGCCTTATGTGTAGGATAAATTCCTTTCCCAATTTTTACAATTTTATCTCTCTGGACATAATATCTTATGTATAGATAAATTATCCTACAAATTTTTGAAATATTTTACATATAGGATATATGAATTTTCTATTTCTATAAATTTCATTTTCTTTAATCTCCTCATCTGGTCATCTCTTTAAACACCTTAATTTTTTTTGTAAACAATACTCTCACAACTATCACTAGTATTTTTCATAAAGATCACTACATAAATCATCACATATTGGTGATGATACATGAATATATATATATCCAAGCTCTTAAAGTAGAAATAAAAAACTTTATTTTTCTTTTATAATAGAAGTATCTCATTTATTTCAAACACATATTAACACGTTCTCATAATCTTGTAATGTTTAATTATTGATAAAAAATTAAATCCATGCATTGGTATAACATGAGTATCAATATTTCATTGTTTCGCTATCATTTTATTATTTGAATCCACCTATGTATTTTTTTTATCAAAGTATTCTCATGGTGACACTCAAAAACCTACACCTCTAATGTAGACATACTATTCTAAATGATTCAAATAAACTAAAAAAACTTATTCTTCATTTATAAAAGATGATGATTATTATTTTTAAACTAGATAAAAATATAGTAAAATAAGTATCCATTGTCATTTAATACTATTTAAAAGAATAAAAAGTCTTTATTATATCATACTTACACATGATTATCAAACTTTATATGTGTTTTCTTCCATTATCCATCCCTTTTTATTTACATGAGCCTCCTTTAATATCAAATGATATGGTATGGAAGTGGATTGAAATTTTAATGTATAAATTTTTAAATAAAAAAAGCATAATTTTGTTGTTTCTTCATATCACATAAAAGTTTAACTATATATTTAAAATATATACCATTTTTTTCAAGTGAAGTGTACCATATACTTACTTTATGGTATGGTGGTTTTGATATATGTTGTTTATTTTCTACTATGTTTTTCCATAAATTAATAATTGAGAATTAAAGTGACTAATATAAAAAATGTAAAATAAAATAATATCAATTACAATGCACCTTAAATGCTTATTCATCCTAATGACCAATTAAAGTATCCCAATTTTCTTGGTTTATGATGTGTGTGTATATAACTACTGGGTGGGGTTTTACATTACCCACAACATCTCTAATATGATGTTTTATAAGAATTTTCTACAATGATCTAAAAGACTTTACCATGACCATTAGTATGAATTTCATCTGACAATATTATAATATAAATGTACTTTGTGAGGGATAATTAAGAGTAAATAAACTTTTCATAATTTTATTTTTTGGGAAAATAGAGAAAGTATACTATAATGCTACCCTAATGAATTCCCAAATTTCCGCCTTGAATACGTAAAAAACATCATCCAGTGTATCTATATCAATCAACATGTACATTCAAGTACTTACCCAAATGTAATTAATAAAAATGGACTTGTCAAGGATAAAATATTAACCACATTAATTCCATAAAACCATGAATTTTTTACCTCAACTTCTCACCTTAATAATTTTTACCAACACCATCACAATACACCACTCCTATATTTTTTCAAACTTATCACTTTTTTCACTTGATTAGATTAAATTTTTTTTATCACCTTTAAAATGTTGTTCAATTTCTATTTTTTTTCAATTTTAACATCATTTCTATATTGTTCCTTGAGATTGGTAGCATCAATAAATGAAATTTACATTATCTGCACAACTAGTTAAACAATTAATTTAGATTATGTAAATACAATAGTGAACATATAATATTATTTTTGGAGTAATAAACTAAATATATATATATATATATATGACATGAATATTCCAATATCATAGTGTATGATATTAATATGTCATATGGTATGACATATAAAAATTGAATCATTTTGAATTGCTTAGTTTTGGGCATATAATCCATCATGGTATAGAGATATCATAGTGAATACCTTTAATGACACAGAATATGAAATCATGTCACTATCTACTAAATGTTAACTATTAAAATTGACATTTCAACTAGTTATCATTAAATTTGAATTGTTTTGTAATATGAAACAAATAGGGTTGGCATGAACAAAGGTTATATCTGATGTAACCATGTAAATTAACTCATAACATTTGAGTTAATGAATTTTCACTTGAGGAGAGTCCTTGAGGGATATATATAAAAAGGCAACGCCCATTTAATGGGTAGGAGAGACTCTTGCTTATATTTTTCTGAAACTCCATCATCCTGAAGATATCTATTTCTTCCACATTTACATAGTGAGTCACTAGCATATCGTTGTGAGAAGAGATGTCTCACTCATGCGATGAGTGATCTAGCCAACACTTGGATACACCATGGAGGAGGGATGTTATTTAGTTGACTCTTTTATGATCTAAATCAACTGAAAAGGATGATGATGGATCACTATTAGAAAAATGTCATACTGACATGGTTCTACGAACATGGTCGAATGAATCATGGCCATAGGTCTGAGCCATAGGGAAAAAAATCTAATGGCTATAGGGCCCCTACTTCATAGAAAATTGTGACTATGGTGATATACCTATGCAAGAATGACCAATCACTATATACACAATATCCTATGGTGATATGATGATATGGGAACCAGGTGTACAGTGTGGGAAGAGCATGGTATATCCATGAGAAGTTCCTAATACCATGAGAATAGGCACCCGTGGTTGTTGAGAATTCATAAGAAACCCTAATTCCATAAGCATGAATGCTCATTATTATAATTTGTTTCTAGGAGATCCTACTATCAATATTATCTATACTTGTGGTTGTAGGGAATTCTTAAGAGGCCTTATTATCAAGGACCTAGATTTTTGTGGTTGTAGAACATTCTCGGGAGACCCTATGCCCTAATTATAGATGCCTATGGATATAAGGAATTCCAAGGAGAGCTTACTACCATAGGAATCTATACTTGTGGATAATGGGAGTTTCTGTGATACCCTATTACCATTGTCCCATATGCATGTTACTATAGGCAATTCATGGGAAACCATACTTCCATGGGAACTAATGCTTGTGGATGTAGGAAATTCATGAGAGAATGACTAGATACCCATGGATATAGGGAATTCATGTAATACCTTACTACAATGAGAATAGATGTTTTTGGATGTATAGATTTTCTGAGATACCTTGTTACCACACACACTATATCTTGTGTATATAGGTGACTTATGAACACTTTCGAAGTAGCCTATAGCTATAGGATATGTGAAAAACCTTTGTGGTGTTTTGTTATAACAAAGTTTTATATTTTTTGACAACTAACTTTCTTTGTAAAAAATGTTTTTTTTATTTAAGTATAGGACCCATATACACCGTAATGAAGATTTATCAGACTTAGAGTATCATATTTATTTACATTAGATTCAGCTCATTATATCTAAAAGAATCAGAGGTAGAAATTGTTTTTTACTGAAAGTTTTCCTTTGTTGTAATAAAATAAAGAAAGAAGTTGTTGAGTGAGGAAGACAAAAGTTGTTGAGTGAAGAAATTATATTATATTTAAAGAGTTCTGAATGAATATTGTGAAGTTATGAGTTAAAAAGTTTTCATACTTTCTAAACTAAATCAGAAGATGATTTTTTGATCAATAAGTTCTCACAAATCATGAAAACCTTCATGATAAAAGATTTTGAAGAAATGGTGGAGAGGTTTTATGAAATTAAAAATTGTAGAGTGAAGAATTCCACCATAATGATAAATTTTATCATAATGATAATTTCATCATAATGGGGATTCCATTATCATGAAGAAATCTATCGAAAGGAAAAATATTTCATAAGATCAGATCCAAAAGTCAAAATGTGTGAAGCTGATGAAGTTTGAAGAATTTCAAAGTTGAATTATGGAGACTTTATTATAATGGAAATTTCTTCATAATGGTATTTCCATTATAATGGGAAAATATACCGTAATTGGAATTCCATCATAATGATAATTCCATCATTATGGGGACTCAATAGGGATAAAGCTAAAGGTATAAATCATAATGAGATGAGTAGAAAATAGAATTTGTAATCACTGAGAAGAAAATTGATTCATAATTAGATGGTTATGAAGAAGACTCAAAAAAAAATTCTAGAAGTTTTGGGAATAATTGAAGGGGTCAAACTTGAATTTCAATTTCTTCACAAATCTCAGAGAAATATAAGAAGGTTTAAAGAAGTCAAATTTGAAGTTTTAATACATGAGATATTAAGAGATTTTGAAATTTGAGGAAGCAGGGAAAGTTTTTAAGTTTTCCACCTTTTCTTTCTAAGTCACTGATAAATATTTTCTCAAATAATTCATTCATTTGTAAGTTTCATGCAAGCAGAAAAGGAAAAGCACTGAATAAATCAAGTGAAAGTCATTTTCAGCTAGAGATCTTGTAAGTAGGATCAAATAGATGAATGTTTGTTTTCCATATTGGGAAAGATCATATTGATAAGTTTGTATTGAGTCAATTAAACTAAAGAATATTGAATTGTGCATTTGAACTGATTTTGAGTTTTGTATATTGAGAATGAGTTTATCATATTGAGTCCATCGTATTGAGAGAATCAGATCCAAACTCATCGTATGAAGTGAATCAGATCTAGATTCTTCGTATTGAGAAAATCAGATCTATAATTATTGTATTGAGAGAATCAGATCCAGATTCATCATATTGAGAAAATTAGATCCAGACTCATCCAATTGAGAGAATCAGATCCAGACTCATTATATTGAGAAAATTGGATCCAGCCAAATCGGACCGAGGATTCAGATTGAGAAATTGTGGAGCAGTTTCAATAAAGTCTTTATTATTTTTTAGGCTCAATTGTTTTATAATAAAACATTGTAAACTGACGAGAGTTAGTATAATCATTCCTATTGGGAGATTTAAGAAGTCTAATGGGAGTTGGAATAATTTTTATTCACTTATTCATAATAGTGGATTTTCATAGATCCATAGAAGTGGATATGGTAAGGATGTAGGTTCTAACACTGAGGCCAAACCTTATAAATATTGTGTGATTTAATTTATTTAATACTTTTTCATGTAGGAGTATTTACTAAAAGTTGATAAGGAAATAAATCTTAACAGGTTTCTGAGGTTAGGTTGTGAAAAGTATTGAAACTTATAAAAATTTAACAACTAATTCAACACCCTTCTCAGTTGTTATTCAATACTTTATAACTTTACCATGGATTCATGGAACCTGCAACCATGGGCATGGCATTCCATGGCTATATGAGACCTATATCCATGGGCAAGGAAAACCGTGGCTATAGGCCAATGCCACATGGACCCTAAAACCACAGGCATGTCAACCCGTGGCTCTAGAACGTTACCATGTGAACCTGCTTAAAAAATATTATAATAAATATAATAATAATAATATATATATATTTAAAAATTTATACACAGAAATATATATTATATAAATATATATTTAAAAGTCTTAAAAGTGGAGTGGTATGGTGCTTTCTAGTTTAACACTGGATGTTTGGGTTCAAAACTTTGTGTGGGATTTTTTTTAAATTTTACACATGCTATGGACATGAGAGGATTACCATGGTTATAGGAACATGATTATAACCATAGGAATTTCCCATGGTGATAGATATCTTCCCCATGGGGTCTATTTCCATAGAAATATGCTTTTGCTATTGATGTGGTATGATGTGGTGACAACTGATTCCCAAGGCCATATCCTCTAGTATATGAGCACACTAGTGATGTCCATAGGAAATTACCATGGAAATATCCCCTAGGTCCATTTTCATAGCTATATCACCCATGAGAAATATTCCCATGGTTATAGCAATTTTTTCAAATAGTGGATGCTATAATGTTATAGTATAAGGTACATGCACTATTTCTTCATTTAGCCGTAGTATGATTTCATTTATCAGGATTGGTGTTCTTGGATTTTTGTTCATAGTTTTCTTCCACTACCTTGTATAAGTGTTATATAGTCTTAAGAAACCCAAAAGCAACATCAAAGATTTACTATACATTTGATTTTTGAAATCATGTTTTTAAAATGAAGAATTGTGGCCGACATCATGTTACGAAATAATGTGATCTCAAATGAGATTTTGAATTATTATAAAGGACATTGTCATGCATGTTTACTATATTTAACATCACATTATAGGATAATGTAATGTGTTTTTATTTTTTTTAAGGAATGAATATTGTTTGTTATAGAGTATGATACCTCAAAACATGCAATTTTGTTCAGTTCCATAAACTACGACATATGTGATATCATATGCTATAACTAAAATCCAAGTTGCATGAAAATAGAACATCATGTCATAATAATGATATTATTTATATCATCAAATATGATATGACCATATGTAAAAAACTTTTCCATACATAAGATATTTTTATTTACCATAGAAGAGGATATATAATAATGTATAGGGGTTACTCGATACATAAGGGTTTCCACCTTTATGAAATTTACCCTCTTACGTGTGGGTTAATAAATACATAAGATATTTTCCTTTGTGTGATGTACTCTATTACATATGGGCTAATCTATACATAAGAGTGTTTTACTTTACCGTATAAGAGAAAACCTTGATACTTAAGGGTCTAGATACGTAAGGGTTACACCACTGGAGCCCTAAATACATAAGGGTCTTCCCATTATCATAGAAGTGAAAACCCTTACACCAACTACTTATCATAAATATAGATAAGTTTATCCATTATAAAATATGATTGACAATACTTAAATGGTTTAAGTGTTGTAACCCTATCAATCGTATTTAAAAATTCCTTGATAATGTAAAATATAATTTAGAAAATAAAAATATTTTTTCTTAAAATTAAATTATGAATTGAATCATATAATTTATAAATTATTTATAAATTATTATAAAAGGTATTTTTTGATTTTTACTGATTTATAATTTTTTTTATAAACTAAATAATTTTAATGTGTATATAATTATTTAGTTAAATGTTAATGAAATATTTATTAATAAATATTCCGTAATATTAAATTTTAATATTAAAATAAAATTTAAATTATATCTAATTCCTTATAAATTATAAATATTTTTTATTTATAAATTATAAGGATAATTTATAAAGTGGTTATAAAATATAAAAATAAGGAAAAAATTTAAAGGTGCATATATATTTAATTTTTAATTTTTCATAATTAATTAATTTTAATTATTCAAATTAAAGGAATTATTTAAGAAATTATTTAGACCACATCAAAAAGAGTTATGATGATTGATTTGATCAATGTTTAAAAAATAATTAATATGTTATATTTGGATTATGCAAATAGTTTACAAAATATATTTAAATTATAAAATATTTATATTTAACTTAATGTTATATATTTAAAGTAAATTCTATATAATTAATATTATTAAGGAGTTCATGTTGGAAAGAAATATAAAGTGTATATATTCATGATTATGGAATGTTTGTAAGATTATAAAAATTATAAAGTGTTTATTTTTATCTTTATTTATGAATTATTATTAAATTTTTATCTAATATATATATATATATATATATATATATATATATATATATATATTGAACAAGTTGAGGATCAAGCCCCCTTTATTAAAGAAAGAAAAGAGAATCCCTTTTAAAATTGGGAAAAGAGGGAACCCATTACAAAGCACATGACCAAAAGGCCCTATAACGCCCTCAGCTTTTATGAATAAATTAAAATTATTTATTGGCTTTGTTTATACACAACACCAATTTAATCATGCATTTCACACAACACTAGGTTTAACTTTCATTACGTGAAACACTGAGTTTCTAGGAAACAACTCTTTATTATTATAGTAATTTAAACATGATCATTATAACCTAGATGTTGAACGTAGTAATATGAATTGTAAAGAACTAATTTTTAAATATTATTTATAATAGATTTATAGTGAAATGTATAATTTTTGGAAAAGTCTTTATATGTTTTTGAAAATACCATTTTCTCAAAAGAACTTTTTTTATTTCCTTCTATAAACAATAATAAAATGAATTTTTGAAACTTTTATAAATTTAATTTTATTAAAAAAAATTACATTTTTTAATTAATAATGTAAAAATTATATTTTGGTGAATTTTTGGGATTTTTTAGAAATATTTCATTTTTGTGATGAATAGTGAAAAATTCCGAATTTTAATTAAAAACTACCCTTTCATCTAATTTATTTATATAGTTAAATTATATTTTAAATTGTTTTAAAAGTATAATTAGTTTAATTATATATCTATTAATCCAATTTATGTTATTTTAATAAATTTAATATTGAAATTGAATATAAAAACTTTGTAAACTTTTGATCTTTTTAGCTTTGAAAACTCATTTTCTCGACACATATTCATGCTTCATTTTAAATTAATTTCTACTACTTATGAAAATTTAATTTGAAAAAATGGATTCTATATTTTTAATTAGAATAATTTATATTATAAAATAAGGTAAAATTAATTTTTTACCATAATGATCAGTTAAAACATTTAAAAATAATTAACATGATTAAGGTTAAAATGGGGTTTTGCGGATTACATGCGTTTGTATTAAAATTTATCATACACACACACACACACACAATATTTTTATTTCATGAGTTTAACTTAATAATTAGAATAATTTTGAATAAATTATCAAATAAATATATTTTTAATTATAATATTAATGGTTAAATTACCTAGGTAAATGAAAATATACAAATTACCAAGTTAAAAATTATAATGATAAAATTGTGTAAACGTAAAGACTAAGGAATAAATTGATAAAAAATATATTTATTTTGTATTTTGGAGGTATTTATTGACTAATTCATCCCTCAACCCCATTATTATTCTATTTTGGAAGCACATGAGGTAAGGGAGACCTCATAATAGTGAATATTTTTGGGTATTTATAGGAATGCCACTCCTCCGCCATTATAAAAGGTCATTCACTATCCCCAGTTATTCACACCTATAAACCCATTTGAATCAGAAAAAACCTACCTAAATCACTTAAAAAATTTCCTTCTATCACCCTATAAGTATTAATTTTTTTATAAATGTAACCAAGGAAGTACTTTGGTGTAAACCAAAAGGAGATACCCAAAGAACAGGTAATGTTCATCAATGCATGTTTTTGTTTTATTTCTTCCTCAAACCCATTAACTTATTTTTATATCATAATTATATAATAAAATTAATATATTAAATATAATGAGTTTTTTTATTCTAAGGTTATGGTATTCAATCACACACACATATCCATCAAATGGGCTAAAAAATCATTGTTCGTGTGTATGGTGGACTACCGCCTCCCGAACCAATGTCGTTCATTTTTCCATTACGACCTTTAAAGGTTGGAAATAATTATGTAAATACTATTTATATATGATATATATGATATATATTATTTATTTATTATTTTTTAATTATTATATAACACATACCTTCATTATTTTCATTTTTTGGGAATATGATAATGTCATTCGTGTGTATGGCAGATTACTGTCTTGCAAAGCGACGTGATCCGTCCAAACTTTACATGAAATCTATTAAAGATGGGTTTAATATAAATATGTAATATATATAGAATAAAAATGATACTATAATGATAATATATATATATATATATTATTTACTTTTCTTTATGTCAATAAGACAAGAAAATGGAAACATCGTTCATGCGTACATATGACCTACCATCTCCATGAACGATGCATTTCATTTACAATAACTAAATTTTATAGATTAATATAAAAAATATATAGTGAATATATATGATATTAATATCATGTTTAAAATTCTGTATATGATTAAATCATGATCTAATTAAGTGGACCAAGAATAACATGTTAAAGCATGTATGAAAAACAAAGCGTTTATTACCTGAAACATAACTTTAACATGGAATTGTTAATAAATGGGTAATATTAAGTCATAATTAAATCATATATGGTATTATATGTATGAATATAGTTCTTTGATACATGTATAATAAATTTATATTTATTATACATGAGGATTTAATGAGTACAATGAGAGTTAAGAATTAAGGTAAGGGATTTCTGTATTACTTTTATTTTCTATGAGAGACAAGCCATATTCACTACCGACTACTTGTATGTGGTGTTTATACAACCCATAAATGTATTTTATGATGATTATACTGATAATTTTTGGGATTTAAATATCCATTTTAGAATCCATATTTCATGGGATTTATGGGTAAAACATTACCAACACGGTTAGGGGGTTTTGTCTCAATTTTCCTTCTTTGAGACGTATGTTATGTTATGCACCTATATTATTTCACGAGGAGTATATAAAACCCCTTTGACCTGTAATATCATGAAATTTTTCATCCTCATGATATTTTAATTTTAATTTTTTGTTATCCCTTAATGAGATTTATGATTCAAAGTTACCAAAGTGGTAAGAGTTTTTTGATAAAATCTAATCATTTATTGGGACTGTTTATGAATATGCTTCCATTGATGAAATATTATGATCTATATCTCAATAATTCTCATTAATTTTATTATTCTGTGGTTATTTATTATATATTCAAGAAATGGTACCATTTTTCTACTCTTTATTACTCAAAACAATTAAGAATTTTTTTAAGAAAATAGGACTTTATTTCTCTCTCCGGTCGGGAGTATGTGTTCTTTCAAAAACATGTTTTATAATTTTTTTTTTAAAATGTTTGAAATGAAATTTTAAGCACATATTTAAGGAAAAAAGGTTTTAAAAATGTTTTATGTTTTAAAAAGTGTTTAAATTTTTTTTCAAATATTTCATTATAATTTTTCATGGACATTTTCAAAGAAGAATTTTTTCAAAAGGTTTTACATTTTTAAAAGAGTTTTTCAAAGTGGAAAGAATATTTTTCTAAAGAAATGTTTTAAATGATATTTAAAAATTATTTTCTATATAATATGAAATTATTTGGTGTTACTCATGCCTTACTTGGAATATGATCCTAGGGTACCATTCATACTCTTTCTATGAAAGGTTATTTTTTTTGATGGAATAATGTTTATGAAACCCATTAATCTTCCATGGGTTATATACTTATGAAACTTACTTATTTCCATGGGTTATTATATGATGAAATGATTATGAAAATTATCTCTTTTTCATAGTTTAAGATATTATGAAATGTTTATGATACCCATTTCATTTCATAGGTTATGATATGATGAATTTTTATGATATTGTGGAAGATATATGTATGATTTAATTATGTGATTGGTGGGACCTATATCTTCCTCCAATGTATTAGATAAATATTTATATCTCATGAGATAGATATGACTGGAATAGGGAGTGAACCCAGTTCTATAAGGGACTTTTTCTTCTAAGATGGTCTTGGGAGTGAACCTTGAATACTAAGATGGTTTGGGGAGTGAACTCATTCCACTAATATATCCTTGGAAGTGATCCTTTAATACTATGGAAATCATTTTATATGTTTATGTGTTTTACACAATTCCTTGTCTTATACCTTTTTTATGCTCATATGGATTACTCTCTTTGATTCCTTTATGATTCATGTCTTATGAACTACTAATATTTATGTCATGATTCAATTTTATGAACTTTGATATGAAGGGTATGGTTTTATAATGTTATGATCATGTTCTCATACCCTTATTCTTATGATTATGCTTATGTATCTCCCTTTTTTACCCTTACTGGGTATCTATGAACAAACTTTCTTATGTTTAATTTCCCCATTAATGAATATATATATTATGTATGATGTTTCTAAGAAGGGTACTAGTCATGAAGAACCTAGTGGGAGATAATGTAGTTATTTTATAAAATATTTGTCTATGTAACCATGTTTCCAATGGCATTAAACTATTATGATACTTTGGATTTTATTTATGTAATAAAATGAATATTCATCTATTAGGATGAAATATTTATGTATGAAAATCCTAGTTCACTATAGTTGGTATCAAAGGAAAGGTTTAATTAACCTTTTGAAACTAGGTTGAGAAAAATCTAGTACAAACCCTTAGGACAAACCTAAGTATAGGTGAATATCCTAAGTTATGGTAAAGAATAGATTATGTGGTTTTAACACTATGATTGGTGTTGTTAAAATTTTCTTCTGGTTTTATTCAATGGATGGAACCCAAAGGAACCTCATTAATGATGAATTAGATAGACAATGTAATGATTTTCCTCAAAATAGAAGGAATTATAGGGAAAATTGAATGAAAAATCGTGTTGCTATGCTCACAAAACTTTCAAAAGATATGAATCATACAGGACTCCCAAATGACCAAAGAAGGGAATAAAACTATGTTGATTCCTTCACGAGGAAACATACACCTTCTTTCAAGGGGTCTTATAATCTATTAGTGGATGGACAATGGATCATTACTGCTGAAAATATTTATTCCACTCTTCAATGTTTAGAATATGAGAAATTCATTCAAGATTTTTATTGTTTAGAAGGTGAAGTGAACCAGTGGTGGAATCTAATCAATAATATAAGTAAACAATATGAAATTTAATCCATGGATTTAGATGAGTTCATGAACTTATTTTCCAATAAGTACTTTCCTCATATTCTTTATAAGAAAATAGAGAATTATTTTATCAAGTTAAAGAAAAGGGATGATGAATATATTGGTACCTATGAAGCCAATTTTACAAGACTTGTGAGGTATACTTCTAGAATTATCATCCAACCCAAAATTAAGGTTGATCAATTCTTTAGTGGCTTAAAGTAATGTCTCTGAAGGGCGTTAACCATAAGAGACTTCAATAGATATAAAGAAATTGTATAATGTACCATTAAGGTGGAAATATAGGTTGTAGTTACACATCAATATCATGGGTTTGATAAGAAGAGAAATATGGAATTAAAAGGAAAATATAAGAACCATGGATAAAAGAAAATAATCTTTCCCTTATGCTCAATGCGTGGAAAGAATCTTGGAGAAAATTGTATTAAGAGGACTGTAAATTTTTTTAAGTGTGGGAAGGATTTCCATCGAGAATTTGACTACTGAAGTGGTGGAAAAAATGTTATCCAATGATGTGGATAGAGAGATATCCCCACAGAATTTACCACACACACTTCAATGATTCTAGTGTAATGAGAATAGTAATTATGCTAACCAGTGCCCAAATAAAAGGGTTAACAATGACGATTGTTTTCAAAAATCTCTTAAGCTGAGTGAAAATGGAAGTATCATGTGATTACCATTTATAATGAGGGTAAAAATAATGACATGGTGAAAGGTAAACTTACCATTCAATTTATAACTGATAATGTCTTATTTGACTCTGGATCTACCCATTATTTTATATCTAAATAATTTTATAAGGGTATCAAGATGTCACCACAATGATTAGATGATGGATTAAAAGTAAAAACCTTTAATGGTATTATGATCGTATCAAAAATCTATGTTTCTTATCTGATTGAAGTTTGTGGGAATGTGCTTCTCGAAAATCTTGTTATTCTCCCTATGGTTGAATTTGATGTTATCTTAGGCATGGATTGAATTTATTTACATAAGTCTCAAATAAATTTCCATGGGAGGAATTTAAAATTTAAAATTTAAAATTTAAAATCTTTCTATGATCATTTATCAATTTGAAGATAACTATAAAATTTTGATGGAAATCACATCTGTTGTATGGCTCATGATTACTTTTTAGAAGGGGTATTTATCCCAGATGGTTGGGAAGAAAAACAAAATCAATGATATTCCTATTGTTCAGGAGTTTTTTGATGTATTTATGAAATAATTTATGAGTATTACACTAAATTGTGAAGTTGAGTTCTCAAAAAAACTCATTCCTGATGGCTCACCTATTTCAAAGACCCCATATAGAATGGCCTCGATTGAGTTACATGAATTGAAAAAGAAACTCTAGGATAATATTCACAAGGGATTCATTCAGACAAGTGATTCACCTTGGTGTGAACCTATTATTTTTGTTAAAAATAAATATAGATCAATGAGACTCTACATATATTATCGAGAGATTAACATAATCACAATTAAGAACAAGAATCGTCTTTCCCGTATTGATGACTTGTTTGATCAACTGCATGGAGCTCAATACTTTTCCTAAATTGACCTTCATTCTGGATATCATTAATTTAGGTTCAATAATGATGATATAACTAAGAAATTATTACATAAAAGGTATGGACACTATTAATATATAGTGATGTATTTTAGTCTTACTAATTCCTCATCTATCATCATGTATTTAATTAATATAGTCATTAGAGATTAATTTGATCAGTTTGTGGTAGTTTTTGTAGATGATATTCTTTTATATTCAAATTTTAAGGAATATCATGAATACCACTTGATAATTTTACTAAATAACCTAAGGAAGGTGAAATTGTATGAAAAATTTACAAAGTGTGAATTTTGACTGCAAAAGGTTTCATTTTTTTGGGTCACACAATCTCAAGAGAGGGTATATTTGTGGATCCATAAAAGGCAGAAGTTATTGAAAATTGGCCTAGACCAATAATGGAAACTGAGATCTGAATTTTGTTTGTTTTTAATGGATATTACCAACTCTTTATGGATAATTTCTCATGACTATCTAATCCACTCACCAAGTTAACTCATAAGAGTGTCAAGTTCCTTGGATGAATGAATGTGAAGAAAAATTCAAGGAACTAAAGAAAAGGTTATCCAATGAACATATGATCACATTAACCTATAGTGGATAAGGGTGTGAAATATATAGTTATGTATATAATAAGGAATTACGATGCATTATCATGAAAAATATAATAATTATAGCTTATGCCTCATGAGAATTGAAGGTTCATGAGAAAAATTACCCAACTCATGATTTGGAGTTTTCTGGAGTAAATTTTGCATTAAAGATATGGAGGAATTATATTTATGGAGAAAAGTATGATATATATACCAATAAAAAAAGTTTAAATTATATATTCACACTGAAGGAGTTAAACATGCACCAGAGAAGATAGTTAGAGCTGATAAAGGATTATGAAATGAGATAACATCACTATGGATATTTTCATTGGTCTCCCCAAAATTTATAAAGGGAATAATTATATATGGGTTGTAGTCAATCTATTTACTAAGTCAACACACTTCATCACTATTAGAGAAAACTTATCTCTGGATCATCTTTTTAGGATATACACTAAGGAAGTGGTAAGGTTTCATGGAGAACCATATTCCATTATATCTGATCAGGATCTGAGGTTTACCTCAAAGTTATAGAAAAATCTTCAAAAATCTCTTGATACAAAGTGGAGTTTCAGAAATGTATATCATCCTAAAACATATGGTCAAATTGAAATAATAATTCAAACCCTAAAGGATATGTTGAGATCATGTTCTTTGAATTTAAAATGTGGTTTGGATCAACACCTTCTTCTAGTTGAGTTTTCTTACAACAATATATTTCACTCAATAATTTATATGGATCCTAATAAATACCTCTATGGAAAGAAATGTAGATACACAAAGTGATAGAATAAAGTTAGAGAAATAAAGCTTTTGGGACCAAAGATAGATGAAGAAATTCCATACAATATTGGAGCCATTTAGTATCACATAAATGAATCTTAGAGTCAGAAAAAAAAGATATGATGATAACCACCTACATGATCTAGAATTTGAAGTTGGTGATAATTTGTTTCTAAAAATATCTCCCTAGAAGAAGGTTATGTGATTAGGAAATAAGGGGAAGATGATCCCTAGGTATATTGGCCCTTTTGATATCCTTGACCGATTAGTGATGGTTTCTTATTTCTTAGTGATTCCACCAAATCTCTCTCAATTACATGATGTGTTCCATATATCTCACCTAAGAAAGTACATACCCAACCCTTCACATATACTAAAATTAGAGGTCATATCATTGGAGAAAGATTTTTCTTATGAGAAACAACCAGTGGAGATTCTGAATCATGTAAACAAAGTTCTATGAAACAAGACTACTCACATAGTCTAAGTTTTGTAGTGAAACCACTAGTTTGAATAATCTATATGGGAATTCGAGGATACGATGAGGCATAAGTATCCTATTTTTTTTTGTATTAAAGTGATGAATTTTGAGGTAAATGGTCATTTTAAGGGGGGTAGAATGTAACACCTGGAGTTTTATGTATATTTTTTTAATAAATTAAATTTCTTTATTGGTCATCCTTATATAAAGCACCAATTTAAACTTACATTGAACACGACATCAGATTTAACTTGCATTGCACATAACACTATGTTTCTACAGAACAAAATTTTATTATTATAATTATTTAAATAAGACTATTACAAACTATCTATTAAAATTAGTAATATTAATATTAAAGAAATAATTTTTAAATATGATTTATAATGTTTTTATAATAAAATATATAATTTTGGTAAAGTCTCTTTATGTTTTGAAAATACTATTTTCTCAAAAGAAATCATTTTTTGTCCTTTTGTAAAAAAAATTATTTTTTAACACTTTAAGAAATTGAATTTAATAAGATAAAATTATTTTTTTCATTCAGAATTTCAAATTTAAATTAGGGTGATTTTTTGGAGTTTTTCAAAAATATTTTATTTTTTTGATGAATAGTAAAAAATACTAAATTTTAATTAAAAATTGCTTATTATTCTAGTTTATTTATACAATTAAATTATAATTTAAATTTTTTTCAAAGTATAATTATTCAAATTATACATCTATTAATCCAATTTATGTTATTGGAATCAATTTCATGTTGAAATTGAATATTAAAACTTTTTAAACTTTTGATCATTTTCACTTTAAAAACCCACTTTCTTGACACGTCTACGAGATTAATCTTAAACTAATTTTTGGTGATTCTGTGAATTTAATTTGGTGAAATGGATTCCATATTTTGAATAAAAATAATTTACAATATATAATAAGGTCAAATAGATTTCTGACCATAATGATTAGTGAAAAAAATTATAATTAATTAACACGATTAAGGTTAAAACTGGATTTTTGTGCATTACATGCGTTTATATTAAAATTAATCACACACACACACATACAATTTTTATTTAATGAATTGGAATTAATATTTATAATAAGTGGGATTAAATTATATAATAAATCTCTTTTTAATTACAATATTAATGGATAGATTACCTAGGTAAATAAAAATATACAAGTTACCTTGGAAAAATATATAAAGATAAAATTAAGTAAACTTAAATACTAAGAATAAATTGATAAAAAATGTATTTATTTTTTGATTTGGAGGTATTTATAGACCAATTAATCACTAACCACTATTATTGTTATATTTTTAAAGCACATGAGGTAAGAGAGACCTCCCAATAGTGAATACTTTTAGTTATTTACAAGAATGCCACTCATTCCCAATTATAAAAGGGAATTCACTCTCTTAACTTATTCACACCTCTCAATCCATTTTTCTTGGATAAAAACTTCCAAAATAACTTTCAAAATTCCATATTCACACCCTATAATCCTTTATTTGTGCATAAATTCATCCAAGGAAGACCTTTGGTGCAAACCAAAAGGAGATACCTAAAGAAGAGGTAACGTTCATCAATGCACATTTTTGCTTTATTTCTTACTCCAACCCCTTAATTTCTTTTATATCATGATTATATAATAACATTAGTATCTAAAATATAATAGTATGTTTTTCTGTTAAGGGTATATTCTAAAATCACACACACATCCATCAAATGGGCTACAAAAGTATCATTCATGTTTACGGTGGACTACCACCTTGTGAACTCATGTCGTTTGTTTTTACATTACCACCTTTCAAGGTTGGGAATAATGCTGGAAATAATGTTTATATATTATATATAAAATATATATGATATTTATGATATATTTATTCATCTTTTATTATTATATAACACATATCTTCATGATTTCTATTTTTTTGTGAATACGATAATGTCGTTCATATGTATGGTGGACTACCACCTCCCGAAGCGATTTGATTCTTTCACGCTTTACATGGGATGTATTAAGGACGAGTTTAATATAAATATGTTATATATATAACATAAAAATTATATTTTAATGATAATATATATATATATATATACATATCACTTACTTTTCTTTATTTCAATACAATAAGAAAATGGAAACAGTGCTCATGTGTACGTACGACTTACCGTCTCCATGAACGGTGCATTTCATTTACTATCACTAAATAATATAGATTAATCTAAATACATATATCTTAAATATATATTATATTAATATCATTTTTATCAATATTAATATAATGAAATCATGATTTAAGTAATAGTACCAATAATAACAAGTTAAAGCATGTATAAAAAACAAATCAGTTACTACCCGAAACATAAGTTTAATATGAGAATATTAATAAAGGGGTAAAATAAAGTCATAAGTAAATAATATATGGTATTACATATATGAATATGGTTATGTGATATATTTATACTAAAATTATCTTTATTATATATGAAGATTTAATGAGTATGATGAGAGTCAAGACTTAAGGTAAGGGATTTCCATCTCAATTTTATTTTATATAAGACACAAGCCATATTCACCACCTATTTCTTGTATGTGGTGTGTATAATACCCATGAATTTATTTTATTATTATTCTAATAAGAATTATTGTTATTTAAATATATATTTGAGGATCTATCTTTCATGGGTTTTATGGGTAAAATATTACCAATACAGTAAGGGGGGTTTTGTCTCAATTTTCTTTATTTGAGACATGTGTTATGATATAAACATATATTATTTCTTGAGGTGTATATAAGATACCTTTTACATATAATATCATAAATTTTTTCATACTCATGATATTTTAAGTTTAATTTTATTTTATTTATTCATGGTATTTATGATTCAAAGTTACTAAAGTGGTAAGAGTTTATTAATAAAACCTCAATGTTTATCAAGATTGTTTATGATTATGCTTCCATTGATGAAATATTATGGTAAATATCTCAAGAATTATCATTAATTTTTATATCCTATGGTTATTCATGATATATTCAAGTAATGATACCTTTTTCTTACTCTTTGGTACTTAGGACAATTTAGAATTTTTATAAGAAAATATGAATTTATTATATCTTTTGTCAGGAATCTATGTTATTTTAAAAAAATGTTTTATAAAAATGTTTTCAAAATTTTTGAAATTATATTTTATTACCATTTTAAAGAAAAAAGGTTTTTTATATTTTTTTATATTTTAAAAAGCCTTTAAAATGGTTTTCAAAGCTTCCTTTATAATTTTTCAAGGTTATTTTCAAAGAAAAAGTTTTTTAAAAGGTTTTATATTTTAAAAATATTTTTTAAAGTATAAAGGATATTTTACTTAATAAATTTTTTAAATTATATTTGAAAATTATATTTTATATAATATGACATTCTTTAGTGTTACACATACCTTACCGGGAATATGATCCAAGGGTACCATTAATACTCTTTCTCTTCATGGTTATTTTTTTGATAGAATGATGTTTATGAAACCCATTTCTCTTAAATTATTTATATGATTATGAAGCCTACTTCTTTTTATGGGTTATGATATGATTAAATTATTATAAACCCTATCTCTTTTCTATAGGCTAAGATATGATTAAATGTTTATGATACACAATTCATTTCATGGGTTATGATATGATGAATGTTTATGATCTTGTGGAACACATATGAATGATTTCATTATTTGAAATATGGGACCTATATCTCCCTCAAATTCATTGAGTAAAAATTTATATCTCATGAGATAGAAATGTCTAGAATGGGGAGTGAACTTGGTTTAGTAAGGGTCTTTGTTTACTAAGATTTTATTGGGAGTGAACCTTGACTACTAAGATGGTTTAGGGAGTGAACTCATTCCACTAAGATATCCTTGGTAATGAGCCTTGCATTCTATGGAAATAATTTTATATGTTTATGTATTTTCCATAATTCATTATATTATACCTATGTTATTCTCACATGGATTATTCTATTTGATTCACTTATTATTATTGTCTTATGAACTTCCAATATTTATGTTATGATTCAAGTTTAAGAACTTTGATATGTAGGGTTTGGTTTTCTAATGTTAATATCATGTTCCCATACCCTTATGCACATGATTATGGTTACATATCTCCCCTATTTACCCTTAATGAGAATATGATATAACCCTTTCTTATGTTTTCTTTCCCTAGGTTATGAAGATATGTATTATGTATTATGTGTCTAAGAAGGATACTATTCATGAAGAACCTAGTGGGAGATAAATTAGTTCTTTAATGAAATAGTTATTTATGTAACCATGTTTCCAAAGGCAATAAATTATTACAATTTCTTAGAATTTATTTGTGTAATAATATGAATATTCATATATTAGTATTAAATATTTATGTATGAAAATCATGGATTACTATAAGACCTAACATGGTTCAAAGGACCCAAAGACCTAAAGTCTTAGAAAAAGGGAAAGAAGGCCCGCCATCAAAATATGTCATCTACTTGCGCATGCACAAAACCATCAACACAACCCCCTAAGGGTCTGAATGTACAATAAGAATAAAAATTCACACTAAGAACTAGAAAAGTGTCTTGTTTTCCCCCTTCTAGAAATTTACCTAATGATCCCAATCGAGGGACTTTGGGCTAGAATTCCCACTATCCTAAAGGCTTATGTATTATTCTAAAAAAGTGGGGGTTGACTATTTGTGGCTCTAAGATTAATTATATAGAGATTATTTGTTTAATATAATTCTAAAAATTTATATGAAAGAGTTTCATATACCTTATTCATGAGACGGATTTGGATATGTATGAGTATAATTCGCTTTTGAAAATTCCCTCCCTAGAATCCACATTCAATATTTAAATCAAGTTGGCCAAGACATTTAATTAATAAATTCAACTAGGCATAGATAATAAGGCCTAACTCATGGACTAACATTTCAATTAATTCAATTCATACTTCAAAGCATTTATTATACAATAAAACATCCTTCAAGGATGGTTTAACAATTTAAGTTAGTTGACATAAGGTCTATCAAGGAAGGGAACACCCGTTGGAGTGGCCCATGTCGAGGTGAATAACCTAGGATGTGTTTATCTATTAGCTAGGATCATATTAAAACTGAGGAAATTTTTTAATTAATTTACCAATCATTTTGGAAGCATCATCGGAGAATTTTGGTGCATGGCACAATGGAATATAATATAGTAGCTAAACTTGAGGGAAAGAAACTATACCACCTAATTTAAAACAACAACACTCTCCTAATCCAGTGTTGGAACTTGAATCAAGCTAGAATAGGAGAAAAGGGAAGAACAAAAAAAAACCTTGAAAATAGGGCATATCATCTTGCACCAAAATAGTGCAAGATATGGGAATATAAACTAGGAATATAAAGAGGCAGAGTGTAGAGATTATTATTAGGAATCCAAAGCACCAGATGATGGAGAGAACAAAGCTCGGATGGAAGAGATGTCATGGAAAATAGGGTGGGTGTGAGGGAAGCTCCTCACATGTATCTACTTTTGTGCAGGAAGAAAGAAGAGATCTATTATAATGATCCCCTACCAATTTTAAAAAAACATCTAGGACTTTTCATGGCATGTAAGATTTACACATTGTGTAAAGATCAAGTTTTAACCTCTAGGGAAAACCCATTCACAATGTGAAAAGGGGTCTGACCAACCCAATAAACATTGTTTATTTGGCCGGTAGCCAACCTCTAGCCCACCTACTACCTCCTTTCCATAAATTAACCAACTATCCCTTAGGTTCAGTTTCCAGGTTTAACCAAAAATAAAATAAAATGCAACTCACTGAAAAGATGAGATGTTACAACCCCCAATCCTTAAAAAAACTCATCCCTGAGTTTCCATTATGTGGGTAATAAAGATTCATCTAAGAAAATTTCCAAAATATGAGAACATATATAAACTTATTTATCCTAGGTCTCATCCTACTCACAACTATACTACCATATCACCCAATATAAGGGAACTGAATTACCTAGAAGAGACTTCATGTTCCAATCAATGATATGAATCAGATTATCCTAAAAAAATTCATCTAACTTCTAGTTAATATCCTCAGGATAAAATGAATGATATGGGTTATCATGATACCAGTGAAGCTATGATACAAAGGAGACATCGTACATGATATGGTACCTCTAACGTAACTACAACTGATACGTTGTTGGGATAACTCTCTCTAGATCTCAAATGTCCTGAAATAATATGGTGATAGTTTTCCCTATCTCTGAATCCATCTATGACCCAATCTAGGAGATAATCATAGAAAGACCTAATGTCCAACCTTGAAATCTAGAGGTAGATGATGACGATCGGTATAAGACTTCTTCCTAGACTGATCTGTAGCTATACATTTTGAACCAGCTATACTTTCTCCAAAGTCTCTTAAACGAGATGAGAACCCTATAATGTTGTCTCAACAGCCTATAACTAGAATAGAGGATAATGAAACTGACTACCACAAAGGGACTCATAGATATACATCTAAATCATTTTATAAAAATTATAATGGTAGAAAAACTATCCCAGAGGTATATGTGTCTTTCATGAACCTCCAAAATCAAGAAATAACACCTAGATAATGTCCTCTAATACCTGAATTGTCTGATCACACTTATTTTTAGTCTGAGGGAGATACATTGTACTAAATAGCACCTATAAACCAAGTGTATTCTATATCCCCTTTCATAACCATGATGTAAAACATGAATCATGGTCTGATACGATAGAATGGGGAACACCATGAAGATGTATAATCTCTTAGTTATAAAGCCACCCAAGATCCTCAACTGAGAAGGTATCCTGGATCAGTAGAAAGTGTTTGAACTTGTTCAACCCATCAGTGATCACCCATACTACATTGCTGCCTCAAAGAGATCTTGGTAATCCTATCACAAAACCCATGGTAGAATCACTACTAGAAATATAGGCTACGACCATGGACCTATAGCCATGGTTTTAAAACCATGGCTATAAGTGGATACGACCATGGTTATGTGGCTTATAGCCACAATTTTAAAACTGTGGCTATAGGCCATTTTTTCATGGCCTATATACACAATTTTCAAAACTGTGGCTATAGCCTACACCTATAGCCATGATTATGTGGCCTATAGCCACAGTTTTGAAAACTGTGGCTATCGGTCTCCCGCCCTTATGCGAGAGAAAAAATTTCCCACAAAAAACATGGGAAGAACTATTGCCATGGTTTTCAGGATATTCCATGGTTTTTAATAATATCTATATAATATTATATATATAAACACAAAATACTTGGTGGTGTAGTGTTTAGGGTGGTGGAATGTGAAGGGGAGGTGTTGGGACCAAATCCAGCTAGGTTCTAGGGCTATAGCCACGGTTAAAACCATAGAAATAGACCACATATTTCCATGGTTAAAACTATGGCCATAGGTTAACTGCCATAGTTGACAACAGAGACACCTATTGCCATGGTTAAAACCGTGGCCATAGGTCATACCCTACTACCACGACGATAACGCCCACAGTTGGAAAAACCATGGCTATAACCTACAACCATGGTTTTGGGCCCTATTTCCACGGTTTTGAACCATGAAAATAGCCCATTTTTCTAGTTTTGAATTATAGAAGGTCATTAGTATTCTGCCTTCAGTTGTTGATAGGTGGAAAAAATCATGATGAAACCTATATTATTTCTCTTCATACCTGGTCACCAATACTGAGGACGTATATCTCGGCACATATTTGTTATCCTAGGGTGAACTGCCCAAAAATATCCATGATTTTCTAGCATTAGCTCTTCCCGTATATCAGCAGGCACCCACATATGCCCACAAAAGTTTAGGATCTCATTCTCATTGATAACCCAATTGGACGGTGGTTTATCACCTGAGATAATCTCCCTCGGGAAGAGTCCCTTGGGATATGAAAGTTGTCTTATCTGTACCTGCTTCAGAATGGAGGATTTTAGTGCCAGAGTAGCTAAAATAGGCTGCCCATGATATTTCTAAACCTCCAGGTGAATCTCAAAAAATAGATCCATTAATTGATACTCACTAATGGACTCTTGTATGACCTTTGTATGATTCTTACGACTCAGGGTTTCATCTATTGTATTGCCCTTTACAGGTTTATAAGTAAGATCAAAGTCAAATAAATGAAGGTATTCTACCCACATGCACAACCTCAGGTTCAAGTCATGCTATGCGGAGATGTATTTGGGGATTTTTTGATCTTTGTAAATGAATAACTACTCACCCAATAGATAATTCCTACAAAAACATAAATCACGATACAAGACTACTAGATCAAGGTCATGTATAGGGTAATTCCGCTTATGATGTCTCAACTAGTGGGGCCCGTATACCACAACTTGATCTCTATGCATCATAAATTCCCTGAGCTCATTTACTGAAGCATCACAGTAAAAATTATATCTTCTTCCTGGCTCTGTAAGAATCAGGATGTTCATTGAAGTCAATATATTTTTCAAATCCTAAAAGGTTGTCTCACAAGATTCTGACCATATAAATTTCACACCCTTCTTAGTCAATCCCATAAGAAGTTCTTTCTAGTAATGATAAATCCTGAATAAATTACCTATAATAGCCATCTATCCCCACGAATCTATGCATTCCAAAGATATTCCTAGGTTACTCCCAGGAAACCATTATTCTCACCTTCTCTAGGTCAACAGATACACTTTCCTCTAAAATTATATGACCCAAGAAGTGAACACTATCGATCCAAAAGTATAATTTGATGAGCTTATCATATTGATAAATCTATCTTAGTGTATTCATCATGATATCAAAATGGTTGGAATGGTCATGTATGGTTTAATAATACACCCAAATATCATCAATGAAGACCACCATAAATGAATCCAAGTATGGGTGGAAAACCCAATTCATTAGATCCAAAAAGATTTTTGGAATGTTCATAAGGAAAAATGGAATAACTAGATAATCTTAAAATATATACCTACTTTGAAACACTGTACATGGTATGTATGATGGCCTCAAATGCACCTGATCATAGCCCGACCTCAAATCGATCATAGAGAAAACTCTCACTCCTTGTACCTAGTCGAAGAGGTTTTTTATATGAGGAAATGGATACTAGTTCTTTACCATAAGCTAGTTCAACCATCTATAATCTATGCACATCCCAAGGGTACTATCCTTCATCTTGGAGAAAATGATAGGTGAACTCCATGAAAAAGTGTTGGGTCAGATAAAACCCTTTACCGATATATCTTCCAACTACTTCTTGAGTTCCTGGAGCTCTATAGGTGCCATCCTATAGGGCAGAATAGACACTGGTTCTACTTATAACAATAGATCTATGGTGAACTCCACCTATCTTAAAAGAGGTAAAATAAACAAATCTTTAGAGAATATGTCCCTAAAAAAATATACTATAGGAGGGAATTATACAAGCCATATCCCCTAATCACTCATAAAGAGACTCATCATCTGGGCTATCACCCTGCCTAGCCCAGTATGCTTGGTTTTTTCTCAACTTTCCTGGATATCCCATTTTACCTTATAAATATAAGCACTTCCCTTGGGTGATGTAAATGCCACCCTTTAGTGATAACAATCAACATGGGATTGATAAGGCACTAGCTAGTCCATATCAAGAATAACATCGAAGCCGGTCATCTTGAGGACAAAGAAATTTCATAAGAATAGATACCCACTTATCTCAAGGGGGAACTCCTTAAATCAGTTTATAATCTCTGATCATATCCCTAACAGTGTATCAAGAGTCATGAAACTATATAAGTACTCCATATAGAGCCCTATAATTTCCATAGTTGTCAAATATATAAAAGATTTTAATGCACCTGTATCAAATATGGATGAAACTAAAGTAGAGGCCACTAGAATAGTACCTCTAACCATAGAAGACACAAGAATCTGATCCTCAGGTGAAGGTTTCACTGTATAGATATGGCCCGATCTGTATCCCTGTGATAAAACCTAACTAACCTAATTTGGTCATATTTGCTAGCACATAACCTATGAGGTCTGACTACCTCATCCACGACCACCTCCTCAACTTGATCGTCCAGTAGTAGACCAAATCCTAACCTGACATAGAGCTACTTATACTTTGCCTAAAGGTTATGTTATAATAGATCATAAATCACTATATACAAGAGGTAAAATTCAATAGAAACACTGCAAGTGATCCATCCTGGTGAAAAATGTAAACTTGATCGAGTTCCTCATACACTAGGGATTTTTATGACCTACCTTACCACACTAGTGAAACACCACATAGCTATTAGTGTGTGTCATCTGGCTAGAATTTGCCCCATATACATCCTCAAATAGATGCTTCCTGCTGCCAGATAATCCATATACATTCTTGGAATCCGAACCGACTTGGCTCACATTTCTATATTCCGTCAACTTACACTTTATGATAATGGCCGAGTTCACTATTTATATAATGGTGTCCATCTAGAAAACCTTTAACTATGATCAGGTGGCATATTAAATACCATCCTCAAAACATCTCATGATGTTCAGTTCATCATCGGTTAGTGTTGGCATGAAACACTGGAGCTCAGTGAAGTGAGCTGAATATTCCATCACTGGAATGGAACCCGGTTGAAGGTGAATAAAATCCTTGGCATGTTCTTCTCACAATGTTTGGGGGGAAAGTAGTCATATAAGGCTATCTAGAATCCTGTCTAGACCATATCCTAATGACATCTGGCCTGGTTAATGACATCCCACCAATGTTTAAAAGAATCACACAACATGTAAGTAGTGATCTTGACCCTCAACTCTGGAGGTGTATCCAAATGCTCAAAGACAGATAACATGGAATATATCCATGAATCAGTATCCTGAGGACCTACACCCCCTACAAAGGTGGGATGATGTTTACTCTATAATTATCAGGTTAGATATGCAATAGTAGGGACATATTAAGGATTACCTTTCACAGAATGCATAAAGTATGAAGAAACTATCTCTGAACTGAGAATCGATACCCATTGGAAGAGAAAAAGGAGGTACCTTAGGTGGCACTATAGGAGGTATTACTGGTGGTTTAGGTCCCACCACCTCTATAACATGATCATTTCCACCCTCCTGGTGCATGACTTGAAGATTTTGTGGCATCATAACTCTACAATTCCAAATTCATGCCTCAGATAAGATTTAATAACAGAAGATAAAAAACATAAAATGCAAGAAAGGATAGGTACATGACCTTCCTATAAACAAGTAACACCTCTCTAACTGCTCTTAAATCTAGGTCTAGGTGTTGAGGAAGATCCTGATAGACCATAAGAGACATAGCCTAATTCCCACTACTAAGGTTGGGTTTGGTTCAAGTTCTCATACAACACAATAAAGATTCCAGTACATGGAGTATCAATTTCAAGGTATAGAGGAAAACACATTTTAATTTTTAATTAGAATACCATTTATCAGTAACCATTTCATTTAAAAAAAAATTAATTAATTGAAATTTATTATTATTTATTTGGATATATACATCTCAATGAATTTAATTGTGTCACCAACTCCTAATTTATAAAGACCTATACTCTTTATAAATTTCAATTGGTAAGAAAAATAACTATGACATGAAATTTACATCCAACATCAAAATGTAACAGGTCATGTATATATATTTGATTGAATGAACTAACATTACTAGTTTATAAGATTAATTTCTTCCTAAATTTTCATCGGCATTCATCAATCAAATCAATTAATATTCTAGCCTGCAGAACTAGTGGTTTATGGATCAAATGTGGCATAACTGGTTAACTAAGGTGTTATCATCAATCTATGTGGTAAAACACCATTTATATTAATGTAGTCACTTTATTTAAATCAATTATGTTATCCCTACAATAATAGTTAACACATTTTAATATATAAAAATCGAGGAACTCACAATAAGAAAACACAATACAGACAATGCACATAGAAATATAAATACGACATGGAATAATTCCTTACATTTGAATCCTCAAGTTCTTGATATAATGAATGAATTGATACTCCCTCATCTCATCGGGCCAAGGCAGAAGAAATCCCAACATAATAATATCATCAATAATAATGACACAAAACAAGCGCATCACCCAATGGTGAAATCTATAAAACTGTAAGAGGTGTAACCAATAAAATCAATAACCCATACCAGGAAATTTGGGTTTCCCTTGAATGTGGGTTAGATACTCCCAGGAATTGGTTCATTACCATATTCCATTACATCCTAGTCTCATTTCTAATACCCTAATAGTAAGATGAAAGGAAAATATAATATCTAATACCACTTTTTAGTGTCCCATCCTGGAATCCACTTACAACATTTTAATCAAGTTAGCCAAGACATTTAATTAATAAATTAAACTAGGAATAGGGAATAGAGCCTAACTCATGGACTACCATTTCACTTAATTCAATTCATACTCTAAAACATTTATTACAAGACAAAACATCCTTAATGGATGGTTTAAAAATTTAAGGTAGTTGGTAGAAAAGATATCAAGGAAGGGCACACCCATAGGGGTTACCCATGTCAAGGAGAACAACCTTGGATGTGTTTATCCATTATCTAGGATCATATAAAACCTGAGGAACCATTTTAATTAATTTACCAATCATTTTGGAAGATCCTCAAGAGAAGTATGACATGAGGTATGATGAAACATAATGTAAAATCAACTAAAATCAAGGGAAAGAAACTAGACCACCTAACTTAAACCCGTAGTTCTCTCCTCATACAGTTTCGACCCTTGAATTGAGCTATAAAGGGATAAAAAGAAAGAATAGAACAATAAACTAAAAATAGGGCATATCATCTCACACCAAAATAGCGCAATATATATGAAGATAAACTAGGAATAGAAGGAGGTGGAGAGTAGAGCTTACCATGAGGAATACAATGCACTTGACAACAAAGAGAACGTAGCTCGAACAAAGGAGATCTCATGGAACCTAGGGTAGGAATGGGGATATTTACTCACACATCTCTACTACTATATATGAATAAATAAGGAATTTGTAAAAATTATCCCCTTACCATTTTAAGAAAAATATGCATGGGAATTTACACAGTGTGTAAGCTTTACATGCTGTGTAAAGATCGAGGTTTTCCACTCTAAGGAAAACTCATTCATGATGTGCAAAGGGGTATAGAAAACCCAATACACATAATGTATTTATAATAAACATCATGAATTTAAATAGATTTCATGTATTTGGACTACAAAAACATATATACCACCTTTTACCTCCCTTCCATAAATGAACCGACCGACCCTTAGGTGCAGTTTTCAGGTTCAACCAAAACTAAAAGAAAATGTACTTCGCTGAAAATCTAAGACATTACAAATTTTAATTCAGGAAAGTAACACATGTTATTGGTTTTGTAAATAGTTACACATAAATATGGTTTGAACATATTGGTTTGGTGGAAGGAGTGAAATTCCAAAACTAAATAATTAGAATCATGCATACATGTAAAGGGAATAATATAAGATAAGATAACGAGACATCAAAATAAAACCCTTAAAATACTAAGCTCGAGATTTCTTCCAAAGAGGTAGTTGTTAAGACCTTGATCATTCAATACAGGTGACCCTAAAATTTAAGATCCCATGGATTACATTGTTTAAGACAAATAAGTAATAAGGTGACCCAAAGAGTTTCGTGGATCCACATGATGGACTTGGAAAAAGAGTTATCCACTCAACTATCCACGAGTCATATATAATACGATTGATAAAAATTTTCTAATAGATATAGTCATGGATTATTTAGATGCTTATATCAGTGTAAGTTATGATGAAATATGAATCTTGGCCCACTAATGGATATGATGAATTAAAAGGGGGTCATAATTTTAAATGGATCACATATTAAATGTTTGTAAAATGTAATACTCATTTGATAAAAGCTTATTCTATAGATATATTACATCATCAACATCATCAGGATTAACTTTGAAATAAATCCTTGAAAGGATAATCATAATGTAAGAAAATTATTAGACTAATACAAAACTCGAGACAAGATCTTAAATAAGGAATTATTCAATGTGTTAAAGAACACCTTTATGAATAAAAAACTATTGAAGTTGTTTAATGGGTGAATCTATATTCTCATGAGAATAATATAATGATTCACTTGAGGTTTAAAAGGAATTAGATGAAATTTGGCCAAATTAATTCCAATATTTACTCACATACTCAATATGATTTAGTATAGGAATTTGAGGATAATTCCTTTCTCACATGGTGGAGATCTCTCTCTCAACATATAGGGTTTACCTTTTCTCTTGTTGGTAGAGGATTTCCTATATCTAGTGTTATAGTTTCCTCTATTATCATCCTATCATTCTTCCCCACCAATGATGACCCTGTTCTTCCTCCTTGAATCCCCCTATACCACCCTCTCAAAGTGGATTGAATCCTCTTTTTTCTCTTCAATTTAATTGGGTTTCCTATTTGATTAGGGTTCTTTAATCCCTTATATTTGGGTTCCCCTTTTCATTGATTATTTTTTTCTCAAATGTTTTCTTTTGATTCATGTTCCCCAACCATTTTTTCTAACTCTTCTCACCCAAAACTTCATAAAAAACCCCATATTAGTTTGACACTAAAGTACCTCGGTGGTTTGGTATTAAGTTTGTAGCAATTCTTGGCGGCTCTTCATTCTATCTTATTATCCATCCTCTACTATTACTATTTATCCCATTGTAATTGACCAAATATCAATTTTGTATGATAAAGTTTTTGGAAGATTAGGGATGGTGTTGGTGGATGTGTTTGATGTCAAGGGAACATCTTAGCTGGTTTTGTGCCATTCATCATATTTTGATTGATCAATGATGGTGTTTTCAATGGTTTTATCTTCTTTAGTGATGCATATGGTGGTGGTTTTTTGTCATAGGAATCAATTGAGTAAAGTAAGTTCAATTTGTTTCTTTATGAACAACAATGGTGATGAACCAATGAGGAATTTTTAGTTGTGATTATTTCATCTTAGCATGAGATTATGATGGATATAGAAACATCAAGATTTGGTAGTGGTCTGGGATGGATGTTTCTATGATTTTTTATTTGGTTTTCATGTTTGATGGTGTGGATTATTTTTTATAATTTTTATGATTTTTTATGGAATGGTTCTTGGTTTATGTTTTTGATGATGATGATTTGGATTTTTTTAGTTATTCCTGCAATGATACTCTCATCGGATATGAACTTAGTAGGTTGTAATGGAGATGGATTGAGAATCATGATTGAAACCAGAAAGTAGGTGGCTCGAGGCTGTCGTAAATATAAGGATACAGTGATAGAAATATGCTTGATGCTTCTCGTATGTGTGTGAACAATTCTTTAATTTGAATTTTGATTCAGTAAGGATTGAAATGTGTAATCAGTTTTGAGTAGTTTTTGATTCCTTGTGTTTGTGTGAGTTCTCAATTACCACCATTAAATTAATTTTTCAGAAAATATAAAAAAAATGATTGAAAGAGGAATATTATTGAGTATATTAATGAATTGGTGTGACTAGAGGTTTCCTTAAATCTTATTCTAGTAGAGTAATTCATTATTCTATCATTTATGGATTTTGTTTGATAATGTGAATGGGTTTAAGAAATTTTTACCCTATTTTCTCAAAGTGTTGAGGATGGATGATATGTACATGTGTTTTCTAGGCTTTAGTGTTTTATAGATAATATAAGTGGATAAAAGTTCAAACCTAAAGAAGAAAATTTATTTGGAGTGTCTAATAACATTTCTTATTATTTCCAGATAAGGTCATTAAAACCTAGTGTTATCAAGAAAGGAGAAATAATTATTTTATATGATGGGATTGTTTGAGATATCTAAATGGGTTTGTGAAACTCCATGGAATTTATATATCAAGAATCAGTGTTATAGAAATTAAATAATTGACTCAGAAGAGTATGTGATACCAAATGTAAAGTCTATAAATGTTGTAAGCATACAAAGTTTTTAGTTTTTATTCAAGTGATAAAGTAAAGAGTTTATATATCAAGGATTTGAATGCAAAAGAATATATCAATATTAGATGGATCTACTTAAAGTATGTGTATCTTCATCTCATTTCTTTTATATGATAAGATAAGTTGTTTACTCATAAAGAGTTACTATGAACAATATGAGTAAATGGATACTATACACACAGTTTATGATTCATCAAGTTTTATAACATATTTTTAGAAAATTATAAGGATAAAAATGTTTTATCCAGGATAAATGAGTTTATCAAGATATTTGTTAAAATATGAGGGATATGATCCCACTACCCATCAGTGGAATATTTTAAAGAATAATCTTCTCTTCAATAAAACGATATAAACATATATAATATTATAAATATGATATGGATTAATTAGTTTTTTTGTTAAATATTCCTAATAAAAATAAATAAGAGTTATTTACTAAACAAAAAACAGTTTGTGTGCCTTATGAAGAAATTTTGAAGATAATAGAGTGTCTAAGAGACTAAGGGGAGTTTTTTTGGACTTAGAGAAGCTCAAAGTTAACAAATAAAATATTATTACAATGTAAAGTGAATGCCACTTTATATCCTAAATTTGTTTAGGATATGTTGATAAAGAGGAATGTAAAGAGTTACATTTAATTACTATAACAAAGTGAATATTACTATATCCTAAAGCAGTTTAGGATATATTGGTAAATTAATTATTTAAATAGTTATATTAATTACCAAAATTAACTAAAGGGAAAATTTTGATGGAAAGTGTTCAAATAATGATGATGATGTACTCATAAAGTGTTCTAAGTATAAAATATAAATTATTAACATCCTAAAATTTGTTGGTACAGAGTTAAGAAGTTTGAATATGTTTAAGGATCTTAACATTAAGAATATGAATCATAAGTCTCATCATTATTCAAAATGGATTACTTTATAGATGTTAATCACTAAAGAGTTTAGTGGGAGGGATTTATTATATGGTTACATTGAAATGTGGCAAGTATTACATAAAGATGTGATGAGTTTAACAAAACCCCTAAAAGTGTAGCAAAAATAAGGCTAATCTGGGTATAAGATTTTTTAGAAAGGTTCTTATGTATGGTTTTGTTAATTATTCTTAAATTATTTTAAGAATATTCAATGCTTCATGTTATACAAAACCAATCTTTGCCTTTTAATTCTTCTAGACACTATAAAAAATAGAAAATTAGCGATGTTTTCTTAAATCATGGATAAAATTTAATTTTGTCACATTTTCATAAAAACATGGATATTTTATCCATGTTTTTAAAATTTATTTTAAAATTTATATAATTTTTTAAGTTTAGACAAGTTTTTATAAAAATGTAACTAAGTTAGTATCATTTTTAGCCACATTTTAAACCATCTCTAATTTACTTTTAACCATGTTTTTAATGCGTGGTTAAATTAAATAAGAAATTACACACGCACACACACACATGCACGCTCATATATAGATACACAGATACTTACATATATATATAAACACACACACAAAAGTTAAAACATAGTTATAATTAATTAATATCGACTAAATTAATTATCATTATAACACACACACACATATATATATAAATATAAATTTATAATTATATTTATATTAATATATATATATGTATATATATAAACATATTAATAATATTAAATCTATTATTGTATTATATAACATTAAAAATAAATGTTATTTATATAAAATTAATATACACATATATACATACCGTTAAACGCACAAATAAAAAAGTTAAAACATAATTATAATAAATTAATAATAACTAAATAAATGACATTAATATATAAATTTATATATATATATATGTGTGTGTGTGTGGATATAAATTTATAAGTATATTTATATTAATTTATATATATTTATATTATATATATATATATAAACATATTGATAATATTACATATATAAAAATATTAGATGACATTAAAAATAAATGTTAATATATATATAGATAGATATATAAACACACATAGAGAGATACACACTCATACATACATACATATAAACATACAACATAGAAGTTAAAAAATAATTATAATCAATTAATAATAATTAAATAAATGATCATTAATATATAAAATAATATATATATATATATATAAGTATATTTATATTCATATAAATATAAATATTAATTTATATATATATAAGTTAATAATAATTAAATAAATGACCATTAATATATAAATTTACACACATATATATATTTATATTAATTATATATATATATTAACATATTAATATATACATAAAAATTAATATAAATATAATTATAAAGTATATATTTATATGTGTGTATATATATAAATACATTTATATTAACATACTAATTAATATATATAAATATATAAATATGTGAATATACATGTAATAATTTTACAAATTACTAATTTTTTATATATATTTACACACACATATATATAAATATATATTAGTTTATATATATCTCAATATATTAAATCTTATATAAATATATAATTACACATAGGTGGTGCTTGCCTTAATATGAGCGGGAAATGAATTTTCTTCAGAAAACAATAAAGAGGTTGATGGAACCTACCAAACCGACTGTGAGGAGGAAAGATAGATGGAGTTGTTCTTTCAATCTGGTATGAAGATTGGGAATAAAAAAGGTGACTCCGGTGGGGGGGGGGGGTATCAGGTCAATACTGGGAAGAAAATCAAAAATCATAAATATTTCTCTATCATACCCAAGTTAATGATTACTAGATTAGTGAGTAAGAATATTAGTTCAAAGGAATAAGGCAATTCATCAAGGAAAGATACTATCATATTGGTGTCTATTATTGGGATTCAAAACCTATTCAATACACTGATTTCAAGTCACCTGACACATTTTGTGAGATGATGGTATTGTTTTTCAGACTCAGGTAGTGGAAATAGTTATCTCCAATTAGACGAAATGGTGTTCTGAATATATATATTTTCTAATGGATGTTTTTGATGCACACCTATCGCAGGGCAAGATAACAACAAAATTCTAAGTTTTCTTAGTGTAGCACAGTGGCTGACCAGAGTCGTCTCACTTGAGGAGCGTCATGGTTGGTTCAATCACTAATTTCTAATTCACCTAATCTAGACCTTTTTTTTGGGTTTTTAATATTTATTGAAAACAATGGTTTTGGGGTTTTTAAAAAATATGTAATTAAAATAATGCAATGTAGAATTGAAATCTAAATGATGATGCAAACGAAATGAAGATTAGAAATAAAGGTCTAGGCCCAGGGTTTGATAACATGGGACCATTCATTATTATTTTTAAATTAAATTTTATAATTCATCTAGTGAAACCTCATTAATGAATTACCCCCCATTGATTTATTAAGTCATTGATTTTAGCACGTGTCTGATACACCAAACCACACCTCCTCCAGTAGTCAAGTAGGGTAATACCTCAACTGAGAATGTTATTTCTACAAGACCAAGATCCTCTATATTCTATTTCATCCCTTATAGAAACCCTAAATCCACTGTATGAAGGGTTTTCCTAAGATAAGAGAGGAAAAATGATTAATCAAGAAAAAGAAATGGAATTGAAAATAATGTCATGGTGGACGACCGCCACACCCGTGAAATACCCTCACATCCACCACAGATAGATTTAAAACATTTTTAATTGTATCACAATAACAAATAACACCATGAAACCTCTCCTAGGGATAGGACACATGTTAGTCACTTTCCATTTCAAAGTGAAAATAGATCATGATGGAAGATGAGAGAGAAAAATTAGATTGAGATTGGAAGAGAAGAGAGGTGGAAGAAGAAAGACAGAACACTTTGATTGAAAATTATAATTTGTTAAAATGGAAATGAAAACTAAAATAAAAGGAAAATAAATAAATGAAAATCCTAAATGGCCATTGGACTCTTCCCCTTGGTGCCTCAGATAGTGTGAGTATGGGAATGAATGATTTGAGAGGTAGGAGTGCCTCTCCTTTTATAAGAAGATTTATGTACTCCGAACGTTGAATCATTTTAGACACATTAAATAGAAAATTCATGAATTATACCCTTAATTAAAGTTATTCCCCATTGTCTTTCATGTATCCTATCAAAATTTCAGCTCATTTGGCCACCGTATTCAGGATTTATTAATTTTTTATTGAGTGTTACTTTTTATGGACGAAGGTTCCATGAAGCTTCCTCCAAAATTATAACATCCAATGGAAACCTTAATGACTTCAAAATGCACTAAAATTAATTTTAGAAATGTTTCAATGTGTCCTAGTTCTATTACATTTGTATTCACTTCAATTGGAGGTTTTTAGTTTGAGATGATATTCCGTTACGGTGGTGGGGTCCATGTTGTGCACCTGAAATGTTTTCCAACTTTATTTAATTTTTTGGGCCTATAGATGCTCGAATCAGCCCCTAGTTCAGAAGAAACAGTTTAATGAAATTAAATAAGTATTTTAAAAAATAATCTCTCAATTTGGAATTATATTTTTCAATAAATGACTAAAATACCATTGACGTAAAAATCTGTCAAAAATCCAGAATTAAGCACTTTTCACCATTTTAATAAAAACATATCATAAATCCAAATTTGATCCATATAAGCTCAAATTGATAATTTGGGAAGATTAAAACAACTAAAATACATACACAAATTTGTAAAATATTAGCTCTATCAATTCTCCCACACTTAAATTGTGCTTGTCCTCAAGCATAAAATCTCAACATGGAATTCAGAGGACACCAATGTTACCAATATTCAAATTCCAAAGTAATAAAATTTAACAATTTCTAATATCAAATCAAACATTCAAAAATCCACATAAAATATCAATTTAATTTCCCATAAAAAAACAATCAAATTGTGCATTTTACTTTTCCCCTTTGAAGAATGATGAAACTTCTCCTTTCTTTCATTCAAGATCCTTAATTCATTATTATTAAACATGAAAAATCATGATTTAACTCACCTCTAAATCTTTTCTATCATCTCTCATGATACAAATAAAGTAGAGTTATGTTCATATTATGAGAACATTCTCCTTATACATAATCTTGTAAAAGAACTACTTTCTCCACTTTGTAAAGACAAAAGCCACATAAAATCACGAGGACTTGCAATAAGAGTTCAAATGACTCTAAGGATTAAGGTTGGTAGGATCTGATGCTTTAAAAATTAAGGCTCAAGGAGGATGTTTATATCTTAATTAAAATACATGATATAAAAAGTAAAAGTGTAATGAAATTCTCCCCTTCAAATTAGAAACACCCACTTCCCCAAAACTCAAAGTAAATGTTATGATCAAGTAAGAATAATGAATGATTTGCGCACCCTCTTGTTTTTTTTAATTTTTATTTTTTTTCTTTTTTTGAAAGTTATGATTAGACAAAACCTCACATCCATCACCTAACTACATATGATTAGAAGATCTCCAGTCTAGAGAATAGTGATTTTTAGTTCTCCCAATTCACAACCCATTTTCTTCTTCTTCTTTTTTTGGGTTTTTTGTCCTTTTTTTTCATTTTTTTAATTTAAGAGGGGAAATAATGAAGTAAAATTAAAGGTTCCACAACCTTTTACAATTCCCAAAAAATAACCCTCACACTTTTTACTCACAATGTATATCATCCCTTCCACCATTATTCCCTTCACCCCACACTTCATGTTTAAAATATCATGCAAATACCAAGAGAACTATAGGAATGAATAAAAATGGCTTGAAACATGGCTCATTCCTATAAAGGACATTCATTGTCTCTATGATCTAAAATTATGATTGATGTAAAGGTGGAATTTAAGGATAAGGGATTTTCAAAATATTCCTCAATCATTTTAAATGTGTTTTTGTACAGTCATAGCTTTGAAAAATTAAAATGAAAGTTATGGAATGTCACATGTCCCAAGATCACTCAAAAAATATTCTCAAGAATAAATAAGAAGTACTTGTTCTATAAATACTCTCAGGAACGAGACATATGATATTTGGACAATCACACAAGGCATGGTCAATAATAGAAAATCAATTCACATGAATTTCAGAAATTAAAAGCATGAAAATGGTAGAGAAATTTCATTTACATGAGTCAATCAATTCCCTAAAATCATGAGTCATCATTTCAATATCCATGATTCACTATAAACATTAAATTTTCCATTTTACTCATTCAATATTATTAAAATTTAAATCTAAAACATGGAATCAATGGATTCCTAAGAACCTCATGTCTCTTAGATATGTCAAGTAGAGAATAATTAAAGTGTGGGCATTCAATTTTATCTTTAAAGCTCAAATCATGATTTGGAAAAAAAATTAAGGAGTTTAAAAGTTAAAAATTAAATGTGAAACCCCTTTTTAAATAAATCTTTTGTCTTCTTCCACCAATTTTTGGATTTCTTTTTCCCATTTATGAACCTATAATAGAAAATTACTCAATTAATCATAAGGATCATTTCATTTAATCTAAAAATGAAAAGTGGGAGTGGGCCGCATGATAGACTAATATAAAAATGGAAATTGAAATTTAAATTCCTAGAAAGAAATTAAAGATAAATCTTGGTATGATCCCCCAAGTGGGCCTTGAATTTTTACTGCCTATAGTGGGAAGTACCAGCTGTTATCCAAAGTCTGACGGTGGATGAAGCTTCTTTGACTTGAACCACCACATGTGGCTTTTCCCAGCTTGTAGTTCTTTGTTCTTGTTGAGGAGATCTCCATGGATAGAGTACACCAGATCTTCCCCCTTCGCAATTTGTTACATCTTTCATGGAAGGGGTAAGATGAAGTATGGAACCTCCTCATCCTTTTTTGCTACTTTTGCAACGTTATATTTCTCTTATTATACTCCCTATAGTAAATATTCAACGTCTTTCAGGGAGATTCAGGTGTTCCTCAATAGGTGAATTTTCATTTTCATCATCTTCCTTTAAGGAGTCACACAAGTTAGCTGAATATGAAAATTTAAAATTATTAGGGGTGATACTCAAATTAGTTTCAATAAAATTGGAAGTATTTGAGTTCTTGATTGTATCATCTCCCTGTTGTGGTTCAGATTGAATCTCCTATTAAATGGAAAGTAACTCTTGGAGTCGATCATCACTAGATGGTGGTAGGTATTCAGGATCCTCCACTTTGAGTTTGGCCTCTACTTCTTGGATGTCTTCAGTGAAATTATTGAAAATCAGGGGCACTTCTTTCTTGACCTTTAATCATTGCAAGTCAGTTTGGAGTTCTTAGATCATGCTCATCAAAACTTGTGGTGAAATCCATGTCTCTTGGACTTTTTGAAATTTTTTGAACATTATCATAAGAGAGTCCCCCCTTCATTGGAGTTCCTCCTCAATATAATATATTTCCTATTCTTTCACCTGTGAGTAATCATTCTCTAAATTGAAAAATGGTCGTTTGAAAAAATCATGGGAAAAGATATTTTTTAATATTTTTTAATAAAGAAAACAAATAAAAATATTTAATTTTTTTTTGAATTTTGAAAATGTGATTTAAATAAATATTTATCTCCCCAGCAATGGCACTAGTTTTAATGAACGCTTGTCATGGGGTGTGGCAAAAGAAAATTTCTAAGTTTTCCTAGTGCAGCACAGTGGCTGACCAGAGTCATATCACTTGAGGAGTGCCATAGTTGGTTCAATCACTAATTTTTAATTCACTTAATCTAAATATTTTTTGGGTTTTTAATATTTATTGAAAACAGTGGTTTTTGGGGTTTTTGAAAACATGTAATTAAAATAATGCAATGTAGAATTGAAATCTAAATGCTGATGAAAACGAAATGTAGATTAGAAAGAACGGTCTTGGTCTAGGGTTTGATAACACATGTTTATTCATTATTTTTTTAAATTAAATTTTATAATGAATATAATGAAACCTCATTAATTAATTAATCTCCATTGATTTATTGAGTGTGTGATTTTAGCATGCATCCTGCACACAAAACCACACCTCCTCTAGTAGTCAAGTAGGGTAATGCCTCAACCGAAAATGTTATTCCTACAATACCCAACTCCAATGTATTCCATTTCATCCATTATAGTGACCCCAACTACACTATATGAAGGGCTTACCAAAGAGAAGATAAGGAAAATGATTAATCAATTAAAAAAATGGAATTGAAAATAATGTCGTGGTGGATGACTTCCACACCCATGTAATACCCTCGCATCCACCACAAATAGATTTTTTTTAATTGAAGTGAAATAACAAATAAAACCATGAAACCACCAATAGGTCCAAGACATAGGTTAGTCACTTTTAATTATAAAGTGAAAAGAGATCATGATGGAAGATGGGAGAGAGAAAAAATAGATTGAGATTGGAAGAGAAAAGGGGTGGAATATGAAAGGTGGAACACTTTAATTGAAAATAATCATGTGTTACAATGGAAATTAAAAGTAAAATAAAGGGAAAATAAATAAATGAAAATCCTAATTGGCCATTGGCCTCCTCCCCTTGGTGCCCCGGATGGTGTGAGGATTGGAAAGAATGATTTGAGAGGTAGGAGCTCCTCTCCTTTTATACGCAGATTTCTATACTCCTAACGTTGACTCATTTTGGACCCATTAAAAGGAAAATTCACTCATTATACCCTTCAGGAAACTTTTTCCCCATTGTCTTTGGAATATCCTCTCAAAATTTCATCTAATTTAGTCATATGATTCATGAGTTATTAGTTTTTTATTGAGTATTACTTTTTATGGATGAAGGTTCCAAGAAGCTTCCTCCAAAAGTATAACATCCAATGGAAACCTTAATGACTTAAAAATACCTAAAATTAATTTTATAATCACTTAAATGTGTCTTAGTTCTATTATAGATATAATCAACACAATTTGAGGTCTGTAGGATGAGATGAGATTCCGTTACGGTGGTGGGGTCCACGCTATGTGCCTGAAAAATTTCCCAAATTCATTGATTTTTTCAAGCCTCTAGATGCTCGAATAAACCCCTGGTCAAGAATAAAAAGTTGAATAAAATTAAATAATTATTTTAAAAAATAATATCTCAATTTAGAATTATATTTTTCAATAAATGACTAAAATATCCTTGACGTAAAAATATGTCAAAAATCCAGAATTAAGCACTTTTCACCATTTTTCTCAAAACACATCATAAATCAAAAATTGATCCATATAAGTTCAAATTGATAATTTGGGAAGGTTAAAAAAATTAAAATGAATTCAAAAAATGTGGAAAATATTACCTCTATCAGTTTTCTTTGGAGGGGGTTTAGATGCGGGGATCCACTAGAAAGTGTATCTTATAATTTTTCACCGGTTTCAGTGGTCATGTACCAATTTCTAAAGGAGTTCAGTGGTCATCAATGTGAAATAGTGGGGTATCCATGTTTTTTGGATGGCGATGTAACTAGACTACTTGCTTTGAACCTCTATATTAGGATGGGTTGGACCATCTGTATAGGTTTGATGCAACTACTCGTGTTTAGTTATTTACATGGAATCCAAGTCACAATGATTTTAAACTCTTGTAATTATATGATATGAAATACTTGCTGTGTTCACTCATGGAAATAAGTCTTAATTTAAAAACCACATAAAACCAAGTTTTCTTTAATTTTTTTATGCTTGTGTATATGTTCTAGGAGAATTACTGTGTGGTTATTTAGGGTGCACTGAAAGGTTCCAATGTTCCATATCTCTAAGTATATGAAGATTTGTGACTCCTCAATATACTACTTTCATACATTAAAATTTATATGGGTTGTGTATCATAGTTCTAGATGAATATCATATAGTGGTTTCACAGTTTTCCTTACCAAAAAGTGGTATCCGTGTTTGGTTCGAGGAACAAGAACACTCACATCATAATCAGGTATCTTTATTCACTCTTTATTTGAAGTTATTTCATTTTTAGTGGAATTAAACTATACGCATAATGAATAAAATTTAATATAGGTAAGTTTCAGGTTAATAAGTTCAATGGAACAGACTTTGGTTTTTGGATAATGTAAATAGAGGAATATCTCATCCAAAAGAAACAACTAGATGGAATTATTTCACCCAACCAAAAAAAGATACATGGAATATATAAAACATAAATAAGAAGCTGAATAATAACCATAATAAACATATTACACAACTAAAAGAAGATAATGAAAATGATAAAACTCAAGATAGTCAGAACAAACTCTTGAGTAAAAGTATAACAATAAGGGAAAACTAAAATAATGATGACTACTCCATGTGATAATGTGGGAAGCATACCACTATCTCACCATCACCTACCTATACCCAACTGACATAAACCTTGCAGCCTCATGAAGACACCTGGTCTTTTCCTATATCAAAATACATAACCAGGTCTACACAATGCCAAAGGGGTGTGTAGGTTGTGAGCTAAACAGGGTCAGTCAGATCCCACATAGGTGTTCCATATCAAGTCTCTATAGAAAAACCCCAAAATAATAATTTTAAAGGAAAAATGGAATGATAAATGATAAAAAAATTATATCAAAAACATGGTAAATATTTTCCCTTTTTAAGCAATTACAAAAATAATCTAGGAAAAATAGTCTCAAAGTATAATTTCTATAAAAATTTAACAATGTAAAAGTAGGTATATCAAATCCAAAAAAATAAAAAGACAAAGAATTATAAAATCACATCAAGGATCACAAAAGGTCAAGCTAGCATACTACTATTACCACAATTAAAGGCTAGTGTGCACTCAATCCCCTAGAACAATAGGGCTAGGGAGAATAGGAAAACCCCATGAGTGATCCCTGACAATGTAAAATCAAATATCTAGAAAAATAAGCCTATGGATCATAGAAACACCCCAATAGTGAACCCCCCCAACAATAAAATTGGATGATGGTCCTAAGCTACACCTTCCTCTTAAGTACCCAAGGATTACCATGTGCTGTATTTATCAAATCACTTTCAAAAATGGGGTTTTTACAGTCAATCTCAAACAACCATTTTCTTTTATCAAATCCAATTTGAAAACCCATTTCACAATGCTTTTAAAACACCCATTTTTCTTTACCCAAAACTAATGAAAAAACCATCTTTTATCTCAAATCCATTTACACATACAAAAAAATCATTCCAATTTATTTATAAGTCAATTTATAAAGCAGGAGCAGTCATAGTTCATTGAACAAATTCTATAGACGGAACCACCAACCACAAACTTGGGTCGAACTATACCCAAAATGGTGTCCACCAATACTATAAGGAAAAAAAGACAACAACAGAGATCCTATAATATATTCCCAAATATTTGAATAAAATTATATAAAATAAATGGATGGTGAGGAGGTTATATCACCACATACCTTGATAACCACACACTTCGCACCACAACCAAAGTAAGGACAGACCCCCGGAAGAAGATCACACAATAGATCTAGAAGAATCACATGAAAACCAATACATGATTAGGGAATTTTATAAACATGTTCCAACACCGCTTCCATTACTAATGGAAATAAAGAAGTTGAAAGGCCTCTTAATTAGAGAGATACAGTGCAATCTCCATGGAGATCAATTACCATACAAGGAGATCCAGAAGGTGAAGATACACCCAAATACTTCTAGAAGAGACCAGGGTTAGATTTAGGGAATATCAAGAGAGAATGAATTTTGATGAAATCTTATAGTTCATAAAGCCTACTGGGTATGATGGTTTTACACCATAAACCATGTATTTATGGAATAAAATAATCATGAAATATGTACTCTCAAAAAAATGTCTCCTCGAGTTAAAAAAATTATCGACAACATATTTATGACGTAACATAGGGTTTATAGTGTAAATAGACTTACACCACAAACTGGTTTCATGGATTTTTCCCCATTACCACCATGAAATACATATTTACACCATAAATGTTCCCTATAGGATATAGCCAAACCAGATTCTACTAAAAATTTCCCAAAAAGATTCCCGATACTCTAAAAACCAAAAGAACACACTCCCAAACATATAATAAGGCATACCTTTTATCTAGGTTGTTATAATCTTCCCACCATCAGACATTACATCACTGGGAAGTCATACGGAAGAAGGGTTCTTTGGAAAGAGGTGAGAAAATTTCTCCCTCATAGATGATTTATGATATAAAGTCTCTTGAGAATCTAATTCATGTCACCATAACACTTTGAACAACAATATATATCCCCCACTCAAGACTTTCAATTTATAATAAATGACCTCCACCAGTTACTCCACAAATTAAAACATATTGCTCTAAATTGATATATTCTCAACTCAAAATGTGAGAGGGATTAAGATTGTACTTCCTGAGCTGAGATATGTAGAAAAAATCATGAATACCTATTAACTAATTGAGTAATAAAAATTGTTATGAAACCTAACCAATCTTCTCATTGACCTCAAAAGGTATAACATATATCAGAGCCAAATTACCATTTTTCCTAGACAACAATGGCTTGACTAAGAAGAATCTTTGAAGAAAACCCAGTTACCTTTGAGAAACTTAAAAGGATGACATCAACAATATACATATGATTTATACTAAATTTGTGTTATAACCAAATTTCTATGTATATCTTGAATCCTTGATGATGTCTACTGAACAAGTCCTGGCCCCACAAGAGAGGCCTCACTCACCTCTTCAAAAAAGCAAGGTGATCTACATGGGTAACCATACAAATCCTAAAAGGGTTTCATTTAGATCAAATAATTATTATCTTTGTTATAATTAAACTCATCTAGTTCTAGATGGCTATCCTAAGATCCCCTGAAATCCAAGACACATGCATGGATTATATCCTCTAAAATTTGAATAGCACACTTTGTCTGACCATCCATATATAGATGGTAAGCAATAATCAACATGACTCGAATCCCCATCACCTCCTGGAGACTCTTCTAGAATCTATAAGTAAACCTAGGATCCATTTCTAAGACAATAACAGAGGGAACCCCATGAAATATTATAATATTCTTCACATACAAAATACCTAGATATTATACTTTATTGGAATCCTTGATCAGAATAAAATGAGTAGATTTCCTTAATAGATCAATCACCACCCATATATAATTATTCCCTCAATGAGTTTGTAGAAATCCAATAATAGAGTTCATGGACACATCATCCAATTTTAAAATAGAAACCAAAAGAGGAAGGAGAAAACTATAAGGTTTCAGATTCTATTCCTTTATTTGTAGGCAGGTGTAACATTGAGAGACAAAATCTTCAATGTCATGATTCATACATGTCCACCATAAACATAATCTCATATCGTAATACATATTAATGGTTCCTGGATTAAATACCAACAAAAAATTATGATAGTTAAACAAAACCAAATTCCACACAGATGCTGGAATGAAAACCCAATTCCTAAAGCATAGAATACCATCAGAAGGGACAGACCAACCAAAAATATTCTACCCATCATAAATGGTTTCTTTGATTCTTCTAAAATCATCATCCTGGTGCTAACTCTATAGAATAGACTTAAGTAGATATGATGAAAAATGAACACTCTTATAAACCATACCTAAATCATACTCTTGAGTATCTAGATGAAACTCAATAAAGAGTCCCATCATTTTCCACTCTACCCTCAATTCCAATACATATTGCGATGGAACTTTCTTACTAAGAGAATCTACAATGAAATTACCCTTACTTGAGGTGTAGGTGATGTTGAAATTAGAAATTTGAAGGTACTCCACCCACCACCTATGTATAAGATTATAGTTTTTATGAGAGAAGATATAAATCATTCTCTTATGGTTAGAAAAAACTATGAATCTCTCCCTAAAAAGGTAATTCCTCCCATACTTAAGTGCATGTATAACCGTGAAAAGATCTAAATCATGAGTGGGGTAATTATTTTTATGTGGATGAAGCTGATGATAGTTTCATGCTACTATAGGATCATCCTACATAAGTACACAACCCATACCCATAAAGAAAAACAATATACCATATACCAATTAAAAGGATTAGGTAAGATCAAAATAGGTTCCTATTTCATAATGTGTTTCAACTCAATGAAATAATTCTGACACTTTTCATCCTATATGAATTTAACCCATTCCTAGTAAGATCAGTCAAAGGAAATGCCAACTTTGATAAATCGTTGAATAACCGTCGATAATATCCAAAAATACCAATGAATATCTATATCTCAAAGTCATTTTGTGAATCCTCCCATGAAAAAATAGAATTCACCTTATCAAGATCAATTGATAAGTCACAGTTAGAAATTGAATGACCCTAGACCACCCTGATGGGGGGGGGGGTGAATCAGGGTGTCACCTTTTTCTTGCAAAATAGTGGATCTTGTTCCCACATTAGTATGAACTTTTTTAAACCTTTATGATGGAAATTTTCAGTAATTAAAACATTCACATGCATAAGGTCAACATAACAATTTTACTTGGTTCACCACTAATGACTAGGTCTAAGGAGAATACACCGATAGGTTGTCAGCCATACCTAATTATACTATTCTTCACTCATTATAGATTACAAATATTTGGGAACAATCGCTATGTACTAGGAATAATTCCTTTACAAAGGTTCAGGGATAGCTCACTACTTCCCTTAGATCACTTCTGTTGACTCCCCCTATCTCACTACCTTGGGAGAGGTCTCACTCAGTTTATTGACTTGAAGGTCTCTTTAATAGATAGACATGGAGGTATTTTTATCTTGGTCATCATGAGACTTTTCTTGCATTGAACTCCAGAATTGATACTCTTTTATATTGAATCTTCAAATTTAGTGAAATAATTGAATGCACTAAAAACTTCTTATTCTTCTAGGCCAGAATCACAAGTACCTATGTGATTATTCAATAAATGAAGTCCAGTTAATTGGGTATCATCATAATCAATTATCACTACTTATTTTCATATATTCATGAGATCATGCATGTAGCATGTAAGTGCACTTCTCACCTTTTTCTTCTTTACACACATGCAACCAATTTTCTAGGTTCTTTTCTTTAAATTCCTTCACGAATGCATGTGCATGCAAGAGTGCATGCACTGTCCATTTATTCTTCTTCTTATGTGCAAACCCTAATGGGTATAATGCTTCAGGCTTTGTCAAATCATGAACTCAGGTGCAGCCCACAATTAACCTTGTTCTTGGACACTTGAATGGATGAAGTCCTTTTTGAACACACTTTCTTCTCACATATAAGTGAATGTGTAGTTGCACTACTCCTCCCTTTGTGAGTCTTATTCTTTACACAATCACACAAGGCCTCAATATTCTTCAAAAAATTCACATGCATGAATCCTTGTGCGTACGACCCTTCTACATGAAAACCCATACAAATAGTATAGGTATATCATGTATAACATGATAGTTCTTACATTCTCTTCGTGACCCCACAGGATTCACTGGCCTTCTTCCTTGTGAAAGGGATGAACGGGTCTTCTATGAATAGTTTGTGCCACCCTTGGAGAAGAAAGGGTCTTCCATGTATAGGATGTTCGGTCTTCATGATGCACAGTGGGATCACTGGCTCACAGAACTCTAAGGGTAATTCATGAACTAGGAGGGTTTCGTGAACCTCAGTTCATCGTAAAAGTTGAGGAGATTCTTTGAGTTTTCCCTTAGCCTTGCGGAGAATGGTTCTTCAAAAAGAATATTCAAGAGTGTGTTTCACTCAATTGAAGGATCTACAGGATCCTTTCATTTCAAAGCCTTGAAGGCTTGCAGTTATCCTTTCCCTTTGAGAAATAAACGCTTGGATGAATGCTCTGTTTTTCGAAAAGAGATATCAAGAATGCATATGGAAGCCACCTATCTCAGGTTGGGGATTCTCCTTTTTATAGATGAATATCACCACCTTTACATGTTTAAATTAAGAAAATATCCTATGAAGACCTTCCCCTTGAATTCTTGAAATTTTTGGAATATTAAGATTCCTCAAATCCATGTAAAAGATATTCTGAGTCTCACGAGAGTTTCCTTTTCAAGATCGTGGCCTTCTCACATGCATTGAACCAATCATGTGCATGTTATTAAAATCACATTCAGCTCTCCTTTATGAATTAACGACCTCCATGAAGTGTCCTCGTAGTTTCAATTACTTTGGTCATGCTCGAAGTTCTATATTTCATTGCATGCATGAAAATGCAATTGCATACATGATTTCGTGATGCCCAGACGAGTGTAATCCAGTGAACTGGATTGTCAGTGATGGCCTGAAGCTCAAACATGGATGTTCAATTGCAACTCTAGTGAATTGTGGCATCGGGAGCCCTTTGAGGATTTGAAGGTTAAATATGATGACGTGGTCACTCTACGACCATGAGATTGACTCAAATCAGATGCGGATGACCAAGATTAGATGAGAATCCATGAGATGAGGCGTGCAATCATGATATTGTTGGAGATAAGATGGATGGTCTAGATTGCATTGCTCATTTTAAAAACTCATCCCACATTGAAATGGAAATGTGGAGATTTGTGAATTAAGTATCAATCCATCCCAACATTCGGTTAGAATTATGCTCCTCCCTCCTCGGTAACTCCCTATATCGTGTTCTATAGGGGCGAAATCTATACCCACCTTCTCTGCGGGCTTCAGCCCATGCTCTGTGCCCATTCTTCCACTTGAGGGCTGTCCTGGCCAGCTTCCCTTAGGCGTGGTTGACCCCTATGGTCCCGCATGTGCCTCAAGTTGAGGCTGGCTGGCTGACTAGTGGTAGGTCCCATTTTTTTAAGTAATCCCCAAAAAAAATACTTGGTTAAAATTCATGTGTGCAATATAAGTGCATGTACAACTTCATGCATAGTACTCCAACCCCATGCACAACCACATTATAACTCAGAACCCTTCGATACACTTTCTAACATCATCTTCACAAATCTTCATTGTTGTAAAAATTATATCACACATGATACAAGTTATTTGAACTTAGGATCAGTGCAACAATCGTCTGAATTAGTAGTCTCCATTAACTTTGGATCTCCTTCCTCATTTTGACCAGTATTGAAAACTTTTGAAAAATATACAATCTTCATACACAAAGTGGTCCCAAAAATCTCCCCTTTTTATTTGTTTTCAATACTTCAAAGTTCTCTTAAATTAACGTGTTAATATCAAAATGAGAATGTTATATCTTCTCTCTCCCCTTCACTTTTCAACTTTCATTTCACTTTATCTCCCCCTTATTGAAAATAAATAAAAATTTCATGGTAGAGAGGGTATTATTCCATACTTAAGAAATGTTCTATAAATCATTTCACTCTAAGTATACTTGAGAAATTCTCGATGTAGAAAACAAGTGGATTTGATCTAGACAACAAAGCTTCCCATTATCCACTGATCATGATACCTCATGAGATGATAAATCATGTACTTGTATTAAAGGGTCTTTCCACTTTCATTCCAGGCTAAAGATATGAAATCCTTTTAATAAAAATCAACCTAAAACTCTTGCACTCACTTCAATGAATGGATCAAAACATTCAAGTGTAATAAGCAGGATAAGTGACTTTGGGGAACTTCCAATCTTCTTATGTCACTAATTGTTTTAGTTACTCCCCATTTGTAATTTTTTTTATTTTTAGTAACCAAGGATGAGAGATTTAGAAATGAAATACCTTTTCCAATGACATGATCATCAAACAATATTTAGATAAATTGAATTTGATACCAACTGAAGTTGATACTAATTGAAATAATAAATCTGACAGCTTCTTTATGTGTCTCCCCCTCAAGGGAACATTTCTCAGGTTCCCCCCCTAAGAGCTTGCTTCACCTTCAATTATCTATATTATAAGAACAAATAAAATACACACATATTTAATGAAATAAGTTGGATCCTCATTGCTTCATCAATGTGAATAACTACGTTGAGATGGTTTTCTCAACCAAGATTCTCCATTCTTCATACTTTCACAATTGATCTTCAATTATATATATGGTTGTGTGGATCCTATTACTTATTACACTTATTTTTGTTTGAGCCTTATTTATTCAAGATATTTCAAATAACTAGAATCTCATAGTGCAATTTTCATCTTCTTAATAAATTCTTCTTGAGATGGAATAAATTCAATGCAATTCTTAAAAGTCTGACCAACCTTGTTGAACCTCACACACAAAACTTTCTTTTCTTAATGTGGAATATTTTTTTTAAAGTTTCACTAGAATTATCTTGTGAATCATACATTTTTATCATTATTTCAAAATCTTATATATATATAACCAATAAGTTATTAGGGACTATGACATCAATTTTGGAATTTCCACATGGCTTCTTGTGGGTGTCATTCTTCTTTATAGTTCTTTTGGATGCACCAACATTAAAATTCTTGGATTTAGAATCCAAGGTTTTCTCATATTTCCTCATTGAAATATTTTTGTGAGCATCTTATTTTACAACATTCTTCTTATTAATTCCCAAGGAAACTTATTCTTTATTATCTATATTTTTTGGTCTTCTTTTCTTTTCATCTTTGGATACCTATTGAGATGAACGTGTACCAACCTTGTGACCACTTCCATTGCATACATCATAGATGGTATCTAGAATTCAAAATATATTTACAATGTATATATTCTTCTAAATATGTGTATGTTGCTTCTTATTCTCTGGATTACTTCCCCTTGAGATGGGATTCCTTTGGGCTTTTTCATTTTGAGGATTGTACCAACAATCTAATGCACAATTCTCAAACCTGTTGCAACACCAACATTGGACCAAAAATATTGACTTCTTGATTTTTTGTGCTCTATATGGGGAAACACCTTCCACAATATTTTTCCTATCCACCCTATAAATGGTGGTAGGGATCTAATCACCTTTCCTCATCCGTACTTGTTTAGAATTTTTCTTCTAACCTGCACTTTTTTGGAAACAAATTTAGAAACATTAGTAAAAGTTGGTATGGATGGTGAATTTTCTTTCTCAGATACTTATGATAGATAATTGAGTGAATTCATGATCTTATTATCACCTATTGAAGGTCTTTTGACAATAAAATCCTCTATTGAACATTGAATACTAGAAGTAACTGTTTTCTTATTTTGTAGTGACTCAATATGTGTCTTCTCAAGATTGTTCAACTGGGCTTCCAATTATAGACTTTCCATATTGAGGATGAGCTTATAATCTTCAATCATGATCATTTTATCCTCATAAGTCTTATTCAATATTTCAACCTCATCTTCATCCATCTTAACTATTTTGTAATAAAGAGTCAAGTTCCATGAATTTATTGGAATTTTAATCCAAGTATAACCTATTAACTTCAGTCCTCTTCTTTAGAACATCTTCAAGTGCATGGATATTTTATCCTGGAGTCTTATTGAATCCTTATTTCTTTTGAAAGACTCCAATATATCTGAAAAGATTTAAGGATTCAAGAATTTTTCCTTTTAATACATTTTCCATATCATCAACTTCTCTTTATAACTGAGTGATCTTATCCTGCATACATTGAAAAATTCAACAAAAGGCAGTTCTTTATTTAGGAATATCATATAGATAATTTCTTAATTTTTCAATTGCAATCTCATATGAGGTAAAAGTTTGGTCAACATCACCACTTGTGCTGGAATCCTCGTTTTTGGTGGAAACCTAATCAACATTTTCTTTACTTTCCAAGACTAATATTTCTTCATTACTGGAAAGGAATGGAGAACTAGATAGCTTATTTTCTATAAACATGAGGTACTTATTCAAATACTTCTTCTAGTTATTTTTCATGTTTGTTAGGGTCTTGTTGGATATACACTTATGCTCAGATGTAATTGAATCTTCATCAAGAATTCACTTCATTGTTGACTTAGGAAAGAAACTCAAATCCTATTCTGAATAGAATTACTGTAGAGTATACAACATACATGAACCTTTGAATTTTATACCAATTGAAGGAGCCTATACCACCTTTATAGGGGGGGGGGTGAATTAGGGTGTCACCTTTTTCTTACAAAATTTTGGATCTTGTTCCCACATTGGTATGAAATTTTTTAAAACTACATGATGGATATGTGCAGTAATTAAAAAATTCGCATGTATAAGGACAACACAACACTTTTAATTGGTTAACCACTAATGTATATGTCCAAGGAGAATATGATGATATGTTTTCAGTCATACCTAATTCCAATTTTCTTCACTTGATGTGTATTACAAAGATTTGGGAACATTCACTCTATCCCAAACACACTACCTTTACAAAGGTTTAGGGATAGCTCACTGCTTCCCTCAGATCACTTCCATTAACTCCCCCTAGATCACTACCTTGGGAGAGGTCTCACTTGGTTTATCGACTTGAAGGCTTCTTAATCAGATTGGCATGGAAGTGTTTATCTCTTGTTCAACATGAGACTTTGCTCGCATCGAACTCCATAATTGATACTCTTTTATATTCAATCTTCAACTTTAGTTCAATAATTGAATGAACTAAAAAATTCTTATTCTTCTTGGCTAGAATAAAAAGTACCTATGTGATTATTCAAGCAATGAAGATCAGTTCACTTGGCATCATCAGAATCAATTCTCCTTACTTCTTTTCATATATGCATGAGATCATGCATGTAGCATATAAGTTCACTTCTCCTCTTATTCTTCTTTACACACATGCAACAACTTTTATAGTATCTATTATTTAAATGACTTCATGTATTCATGTGCATGAAAGAGTACATGCACTGTCCATTTCTTCTTATTCTTGTGCGAAAACCCTAATGGGTATAATGATTCAAGCTTCTTCAAATCATGCACTTGGGTGCAGCCCACAGTTCACCTTATTATTGGAAACTTGAATGGATAAAGTCCTTTGTGCACACACTTACTTCTCACATATGAGTGCATGTGAACATTCACTAATCCCCCCTCATTAGTCTTCTTTTTGACACAATCACACAAGTACTTGGGTTGCTTCAAAAAAAGCACATGTGTGCATCCATGTGCATACAAACCTTCTACATGCAAACCCCTACAAACAATATAGGTATATCATGTAGACAAGAGAGTTATTACCTTCTCTTCATGACCCTAAATGATTCACTGGTATTCTTCCTCATGCAAGGGATTCATAGGTCTTCTGCGTACAGTATGTTTCACCCTTTTCAAAGCAAGGGGTTTCCATGCATATGATGTTCGGTCTTCGTGATGCATAGTGGTATCAATGGATCATGGAACTCTAAGGGTAATTAAAGAATCAGGAGGGTTTTGTAAACCAAAGTTAATCACAAAAGTTAGGGATACGATTTTCATTTTCCCTTGGATTTACATAGCAGGGTTCTTCACAAAGCACAACTGAGAGTGCATTGCACTCAATTGAATGCTTTGCGGGATCCTTTCTTTGCAAAGCCTTGAAGGATTTTAGTTCACCTTTCACTTTATGAAACAAATTCTTAGATGGATGCACTATTTTTTAATAGGATCTCTTGGGAATGTGTATGGAATCCACCTCTCTTGGGTTGGGGCTTATCCTTTTTATAGACAAAGATTACCGACTTCATGCATTAAAATTATACAGATATCCTATGAAGATCGTCCCCTTGAATGCATGAAATCTTCAGTATTTTAAGATTCTTCAAATCCATGTAAAAGATATGCTGAGACTCATGGGAGTTTCCTTTTCAATATCACAGCCTTATCAAGTGAATTGAACCAATCATGTTCATGTGATTAAAATCACATGCAGATCTCCTTTAGAATGCATGAGCTCCATGATGTAGCCTCACAACTTCACTTGCTTCAACCATGATCAAACTTATATATTTCATTTCATGCATGAAAATGAAATCGCATGCATGATTTTGTGATGCCTAGATGGGTTTCATGCAGTGAAATGGATTTTCAGTGATGGTCTGAAGTTCGAACTTGGAGGTTCGATCGCAACTCTGATGAACTGTGTAATCAGGAGCCCTTCGAGGGTTCAGAGGTTGAAGATGAAAACATGGTCACTTTATGGCTGTGGGATTGACTCAGATCAGACACAGACAAGAAAGATTATATGAACGACTATGAGATGAGGTATGTAGTCATGATCTTGTACGAGATCATATGGTCGATTGATATTGCATCACTCATTTTAAAAACTCGCCCACATCTAAATTACAACACGCAAGCTCACAACTTAAGTATTATGTCATCCAAGCATTCAGTCAGAATTCTCCTCCTCCCTCTATAGTACCACCCCATACCATGTTCTACGGGCACACTCTATGCCCAACCTCTCTACGGGCTTCGGCCCATGCTCTGCCGATTGTGGGTAGGCCCAACCGGCTTCCCTTAGAAGTGGTTGACCCCTATTGTCCTGCATGTGCCTCAGGTTGAGGCTGTCTAGATGGATTGTGGGCTGGCCCATTTTATTAAGTAATCCCATAAAAAATACATGGTTAAAAGACAAGTGTGAAATATGAGTTCATGGACACCTTCATGCTTAGTACTCTAACCCCATGAATGACCACATTAGAACTCAGAACCATTCAATACTATTTCAACCTTCATATTCACAAATATTCATTGTTGTAAACTTTGTATCACACATGATACAAGATATTTGAACTTATGATAAATGAAATAATCATCTGAATTAGTAGTCTCCATTAAATTTGGATCTCCTTCCTCATTTTGACCAGTATTGACAACTATTGAAAACAAATACAATCTTCATACACAAAGTGGTCCCAACATAAACCACATATCCCTAGAACATAACTCCATAGATCTAGAAATTTAATTTAATAAACATTTCATACATATGGGTACTCCTTAGGATTTACAAAAAAACTCATATGGTGATATTTCTCATGTTTGAACCTCAAATAAACCAGAATATTATCCATGAACACTATGAAAAAGGTTTTGAGATACTGATTGAATATCATATTCATCAGAGCCATAAAAAATATAGGAGAGTTAGTTATACGAAAAGGCATCACAAGATATTCATAATTTATATACCTTATACTGAATTCCATCTTTAAAATATTAGACTCCCAAACCTTGAGCTGATGATTACCCAAACGAAGATCGATATTCAATATCCACTTCACCCCTTTAACTGATTTAACAATTCATTCACACGAGGCAAATGATACCTATTCTGAACCATCACCTAGTTCAAATTCTGATAATCCATGCATAATTAAAGTGAACCATCATCCTTCTTTAGTGAAGAGCACTGGTTCTGCCCATCGAAAAACACTAGGGAGAAAATAAATCCCTATAAAATCATTCAACTAAATTTTGAATGCTTTTAGCTTCAATGGTTCCATGAGATAAAAAGGTATCAAGATTATATGTGTAATTGGAACTATATCAATCATAAACTCTACCTATCTCTATGAAGGAAGATTAGATAAGTAATTTGGGAAAAAATCACGAGATTCATAGAAAACAATGAGCAACAAGGGAAAAACCACATCATGATCAAGTGTAACAATAGGAAACAAACTTCTAAGATCTGGGTGGGAAGGTCCTGCATGACCAAAACTCAGATCCCAATATCCCTAAAACACTCAAGATTTATCATTGGTAGTAAGGAATGTGACATACTAATGATAGAAATCAAACTTAGCATGATGAGAAATTATCCAATCCATCCCAGTGATGACATAAAAAACTAGAACAAGAACAAATAAATCCAAGAATAACTACGCGCCATCTATCGATAGAGAACAAGGATACTGAAAATCCTACTTTATCCACTTTCTGAGAGGCATCACTAACTTCATGAAAAAAGATATGAGATCCTTTTAATTTTTTCATACATTAATAAAATGATCATATATAATTGAGTGGGAGGAACTTGTATCAAATAGACCAGTCACTATAAAAGATGAAATAGAAATGGTACCACTCACTATCACTGGACCCATGTCAATATCCATTGGAATCTCATCCACTGTATGAAGGTGATTCACTCCTAAGGCATTTTCATTGATCCCTATGGACTTTGAATCTTTTGAATGTTCCATATTAGCTTTTGGAACCAACAATCCCTGACCATAATGAGGCATATACATAGCCTGACATAATTGTGGTGGATAGACATAGCAACCACAACCATTTCACATCTTCATAGGCGTGGAATAAAAATTCTAAGTATATATAAACTTAACAAATTGATAGAAAGTCAGGGGTGAAATAATGGTTGTAACTAATGGTGCAGAGTAGTATCATTGTTAAGAACCACCTCCACTACTCCAACAATGGTCATGCCACTTCCTATTATTTCCCTGTACATCACTGAAGCTGCCACTGGGTGGAAGAGAAGGGGAAGAATAAACAATCTTTCCTGCCATGTTCATCTCTTCCATCAGAGCCATATCTATCTTCACTATAAAGGTAAAAGGATTTAGTATAAATACTCATGATCTGATATCAGATCACAAAACTTTATGAACTTATGATCTTTCAACTAATCATTCTTCACTACCTCCATAGAAAAATAACTATCACCACAAACCAATTGGTGTAATCTGACACTGAATGTTGTCCCTTTAGTAAGAAGATAAACTTCAGAGATTTTTTGATCATTAGAGGCTCTAGGAAAAATTTATAAAATAATAGGTTCTTGAAACCCTTCCAATCTAAGACTATGCACCTATCTACCTTCACCATAGAACCCACAATAATTTTATGGGACATTCAAGTATGAATGCTGAAAAATTAACCTTGTTAATCTCAAGTGTATCCAAGAAGTCAAATATCTAGTTGATCTTGTCCATCCAATCATTTTCCTCTTGGGGATCCTTCGTACCCTTAAAATATAGTTGTATCTCATGTAATAACTCTTGATATAGATCCATTTCTCCTAAAGATCCTTGTTATTACTCAACAACTACATTATGAATTGTTGGTACATTTTGCTCTATAACATGAATTGATCGCATGACAGATTATATTATATTTTGATCTAAAGGATTATTCCTTTGAGGAGAATCTATTGCACCCTCCTATAGAACCTATAGAAGACATCTCATAAGCATATCACTGCATACCAAAAGCAGAAGAAATGACAAGAACATCGAAATAATCTTAGTTCAAACCAGAAAAACATAAGAAAAAACTGATATTAAAAACAAGAACTGAACATAAGAAACACACATACCAATATTACATGGTAACTTTAGTCTCTCCGTAATAATAGATGGTTAGGAACTAACCACAACCTATCTATCATGTCTTGAAAATCTTATCTACTGTTTAAAAATTTCCCAATAATGAGCATAACCATGCCTATGATACCAAATTTTCATATCCTGACTCAAATAACATGTCTATCTAGGATCATAACCAATATAAAGTAATAAATAAAAGTAATTATAAATCCCCATAGGCTGGTGACTAGCACCCGAGCATTAGGCAACAACCACAGGGAATGATTTTTTCCAACACGAACAAGATACATAGTATATATATATTATAAAGAAGCTACGGAAGAATAAACAAAAGAAATATATCCCATAACTAAAAGAATATAGAAGAAGTGATATGACTCAAAACAGTTAGAAAAAAATCTTGAGTACAACTCTAAAAACAATGAAAAAATAAAATAAAGAGTACTAATCCATGGGATAATGTGGGAAAATTCCCACCATCTCACCACAAGTTATCCATACCTAATTTAAGTAAACCACACTACCTCATTGTAGTCCCATTTCTTTTCCTACATCAAAATACATAACCAGATCAACACACTTCCAAAGGGGTGTGGAGGGTCTGAGCTAAAAAATGACCAGTAGGACACCACATAGGTTTTCCATATAAAGTATCTATACAAAATACCCAATTTGATCGTTTTAATGGAAACATGGCATGATAAATGATAAATCATTTTGTATGAATGACATGGTAAATATTTTCCCTTTTTCTGTATTTCCAAAACAATCCAAGAGAAAAAATTCAAATCATACTTTCCAAAAACATTTATCAATGTCTAAGAAGGTATATCAAAGTCAAGAAAATAAAAATCCAAAGAGCATATAAATCATGAAAATAATCACAATAGGCCAGGATATGAGGCTACTTGCATAAAAATTAAAGACTAGTGTGACTCAAGAACCTAGAACAATAGGCATAGTGATAAAAGGAACTCCCCATGAGTGAACCCCTTGAAGTTTCAAATCAAGTCCCTTGAACAACTGGCCTAGGGAGCAGAGGAACACCCCATTAGTAAACCCCCATCAATAATAAAAATGGATAATAGACCTAATATACACATTCTACCAAAGTGTGAAAGTATTCCAATGTCATGAATTTATCAAATCACACTCAAAAAGTGGGTTTTCACAATCAATCACAAACAACCTTTTTTTTCATCAAAACTACTTTGAAAACCAATTTCTCAATGATTTTAAAACACCCATTTCCTTTACCCAAAATCAAGGATAAACCATATTTATCTCAAATTCATTTACAAACAAAAAAAATCATGCCAATTTATTTGTAAGTCAATTTATAAAACTGAAGAAATCATGGTTCATTAAAAAAGGATAGAGATAAAACCACTTAACTCAAAATCGAGTCAAATGCTTCCCGTAATAGGATCCACCAACACCATAAGGAAATAAAGGATAATAAAGGAGGTCCTAGAATCGATACCCACATCTTATAATTGAATAAAATAAAATAAATGGTCAATGAAGAGGTTAGATCACAACATACCTCAAGAACCACACATTTTTCATCACAACTAAAACAAACACTGACCCCTAGTATAATATATCACAACAGATCTAGAAGAATCACATGAAAATAAATATGTGATTAATGGATTCTATAAACATGGTTAAACTCCACTACCGTGACCAATGGAAACAATGAAGTAGAAATGTCACTTACTAGGAGAGATATAGATTCACCACCATGGATATCAAGAACCAAATGAAGTGATCTAGAAGGAGCGAAAGCACCCAAAATTTCTTGGAAGAGCCTAGGGTTTGAGGTAGGGAAGATCAAGGGAGAATTAATTTAGATTCAGTCTTGAAATGCTTAAAACCTATTGGTAATAAAGGGTTTACATCATAACTTAGGTATTTAAAGTTTAAAATCCTCGTGAAACATTTATAACAAAAAAGAAGTCACCTAGGGTTAAAAAAATCCCATCCTAAATATTTATGACATAATGTAGGGGTTACGAAATAAATAGACTTATGCTACAAACTGTTTTTATGGATTGTTTCCCATGAACCATTTATGCTATAAACTACATATTTACACTACAAATTTTCTTTATAGGTGAGAACAACCCATGTTTCACTAAAAAAATTCCCAAAATTCTTTTCAATGACTTATAAACACAAAAAACATAGTCCCAATCATAAAATAGGGAATACCTTTTATCTAGGATGTTACATAATTTAGAGAAGGATTTCAGATGAAGGGAAGTTAAATTAATTATCAAAAATTCATTGAATAATGAAGGTAGAGAATGTTCACCCAATCAGATACTAGTCATAATAAATTAGAAGATAAGTCTAGAGATAAGAGTAAAGGTATGTCTACTAGACCCGTGCCTGTATATTAGAATTGTGGTAAAAGAGGGAATTTCAAGAAGGGATATAAGGATCATAAGAATAAATTCAAAATAAAATCCTCAATAAGTTCAAGCTTCATAAATTTAATGTAAGAGGATAGTATCTTGATACTAAGTATTAATATTTTTGGTGGAATCATGAGTAATTTATTCTAGTGCATGATTCATTCTATGACAATGAAAATGTGAATAATGAATTATGTACCCTAAATACTCATCATGGTACTATTGTATGATGAAGAGCCTCTATAAATTATTTTATAAGGATATGTTAATGTATTAATATAAAATTAAAGAACCTTGAAGTTTAAGGAAGTTTGATATATCCCTGGATTATGAAAAAATATTTTTTCTATGGGAATATTGGATAAGAAAGGAAATGGAAAGATATTTTCTAATGGTTTATGGAAAGTTAATTATGGATCAATAGTATTAGAAATATGATTTAAAATTGGGACCTTTTATCTTATTAAAATATTAGTTAAAATTTTGATGGCCGAAATGCCAACCTCCAAAATTTAGGAGTTGTGGCACTATTGACTTGGTCGCCTAAGTGAGAATTTTAGGAAATTTATAGCAGAAAAAGGTGTACTGAAACTCAATCACACTGATATTGAATTCTTTGAGAATTATATACTTATAAATCAAAGTAATGTTATATTTAATTCAAATTAATGGAAGCCTTGAAATTTTATGTTTGAACTTGTTCATTTAGATGTATGGGGGTCTACCTCAGTTCAATCCCATAGAGGATGCTAACATTTCATTACTTTCATTAATAGTGTAATTGGGAAGTTTTGGATGTACTTATTGAAACATAAGTAAGAGGTGTTTAGTTTCTTCACTTAATGGAAATACATGGTTGAAATGTATATTGGAAGAAGGTTGAAATGTATAAGGTTTCATAATGGTGGTGAATATAGAGGAAGGGACATCAAAAACTACTATCGAAATAAGGGAATTCGAAAGGAGAAGTATAACATCCAAGACATCCAAAAAAATATTTATTATTTTTATTCAATAATGTGATTCCTATTATGTATAGTGTCACATTTTCACAAAATTTTTATGAAGTTTTGATAATGAAGTTTTTAAAAGTAAAATGGTCATTAATATATAATTTTGATCAAAGTATATAACATATGTTAAATAAAACCATTTTCTTGATTTTGTATTTAAAAGCTAAATTCTACTTGATAATAAGAGGAATTTCACAAAATTTATATTATTTGGAACAATAAATAAATAATTATCAATATTATAATAAATAATGGATAATAATAAATATAAATGAAATTAGTCATAATAAAATAAATATATTTATTTCTAAATATTTTTTTTTCATTTATTATATGATTTTATTTAAAAGATAAATTCTTAACTCTTGGAAATATAATTTGATAAAAAGAACTTAATTTTTTGTTTAATAGAATATAATTTATCTGATGGTGAATTGTTTGTATTTTTTGAAAAAAGTTTATGTTTGGGTTATTATTGAGAAATATGCATTTTATAAATACTGCCACTTTTATGAAATTATCATGATTTAAGAATAAAATGAAGGTTTAGGTAAAAAATTTCCAATGAAAAATATTTATTTAAGAAGTATTATATTTCATTTTAAAGTATAATTTTGAACTTATAAATCTATGTTTGACATTATAAATGTATAGGTAATGTTTTTATTTAAATAAAAACTATTTTTGATAACTGTATTTTAATCAAGTTTTCACATAGAACCTTTTAGTTTTGAATTGATTTAAAATTTAAATAAGTTAAATTTTATTAAACATGATCTGATTAATTCCATATGAATTATAATTATACTTAATTTTGGTATAAATTCATTTCTAGGATTAAAAACTCATTTTTTTTTTAAAAACAGTTTTTTATTATGTTTTAAATTCTTATATTAATTTTTAATTTTTACCACTTATATAGATTTAATATTTAAATATGTTTTTAATATTAATAATAATGAGTTTTAAATTTATTAATGAAGTTAATTTCATTTTTTATCATAAAAATAAGTTACTGAGGTAAAAATTGAGTTACCATGATAAGGGTAATATAGGGTGAAGCGTTAAAATGAAAGTGAAAAGTATAAAATACCTAAAAATAAACCTTTAAATGGGTTATTAAGGTGTTTATATACCTTAAAATAATTTTCAAACATTAATTATCAAACCAATTTATTGAAATTAATGCCACTCAAAAGTGTTTGGTCTTTATAACAAAATAATCATTATTTTAACCCATAAACATCTCCCTTATAATACCCAACCCATATTATAGTTATCCCAAAAAAATTTAAAGTGATATAATTATATATCTATTAATTAGTCTCTTACATTTCTATATCCTAAATCTTTAATAGTTTTTTTGTTCAAAAGATCATCTCTAAGTTAAGAAGCTCAAGAGAAGTAAGGGTTTTCAATTCGCCTCTTTTATTTTAGATTTCAATCCATTTGTTAGAATGTTATTTTAAATTATTTTTCATATAATTCAATGATTTTAATAACATTTTTTACCACTAACTGGATATATTTTTAATGGTACATTATTTCTTTCCCCTTATTATATTTTTTACCAAAGCCATTACTATACCTAAATATGTTTTCATCATCCATCCTTTCATTTTACTTTTACAGGACCTTTTAAATTCAATTTTATTTCAATGGGAAATTTTATTATTCATCATTTATATAATTCAATTACTATTTTATTGATTATATATAACAATTTTCTCTCATTATACTACCTTTATAAGCCATTATAATTCTAAAACGTTACCATATACATAAAAACATCCTAAATTTGGTAAAACAAAGTGTGTACGGTTTTAAAAGAAATGAAATACTTGTATAGATAAAACAAGTGGATATATTCTCTATTATAGGTGTAACTAGGGGTAATAAAACTGAAAATTTTGGATTTTATATTAACTCAATTGTTACATGGTGCATAGTAAAGCGACCAAACTGCACACTTGGTTAAACACTCCTGATAGATATTCTTTGGATAATTCGCATATTCTTTACAAACAATAATGGAGGATTATTTACTATTGATACCATCTACATGTATTCTTAGTATATTTTATAAATGTATTTTAATGTATTCTATTCTTTTATAAATAATTCTACAAAATGATAAATTTTAAATAATCAAAATCATGAAATCAAAATAAAACCAGAAAATTTAAAGAAAACATACATTCAAGAAATTATCTCTTTAAATGAAATATTAATAAATAAATTATAATGATTATATATTATAAATGATTAAAAAATAATATAATCACTTCTAGATCCATGTTTTAGTAAATAAGTTTATTTTATTGGATATTAAGACATGATGAAAATAAAATAAGATCTAAGGTAAGGGGTTTCTTAACTCAATTTATTTTCATTAGGTTATATCACTTGTTCATCGACTATGATATTCCAAGATTATGTGGGTAATTACTTGTGATTATTTTATTTTTTATTTCCAACTATTTTATATGTAATTACATTTTTTTTCATAATCACTTCATTCATTAATTCTCACTTCAATGTTACAATCTTTGTTAGGGATTTATCATCTCAATTTCATTTCTTTGAGACTCGTGACATCCTCACCACTAGTTTTATTTGTGTGTTATAGAAATTTTCATATGGATTTATTTTATTAATAATTTAGTGAAATTATAGTAGATTATAAACCTTTTCAAGTTTTATCCTTAAATGTTCTTTTGATTAAAAAGTTACTAAATATATAAGGGATTTTTCCTTAAAATGTCGTTTTAAATGTTTTAAACACTTGATCCTCTATATTCATATTCTTTGGAATGTTATAATAATGTTATTATTTAGACATAAAATATATTTAAAAGTTAATTTCAACTAATTTTTAATTTGTTTTTAGAGTTTTTAAATTTAGTCTCTTTAATGTTTTCCAAAAAAAATATTTTTAACTTTCAAAAAAAAGTGTGAAGAAATGTTTTCTTTAATTCACACAGCAAGAGAGAATTTTCCAACCATAATTTACTTTAATTACTATCATTATTACTCTATAAGTTTCTATGGTTTTTCAAAGAATATCCCCTTCCCATTATTCTAGGGTTTTTTAATTTTTAAAAGATACCAAAAAAGATATTTTATATTGTTTTTCAAATATTAATTCCAATGATACTAATAAATTGATTCCATTTATTACAAAATCATTTAAATTATTTTATTTCTAATTTAGTATATTATATAAAGATAGTATAAAATTTATTTCTTTGGATGTCATATGATCATGTTGTTATGTTTTTAACTGGAGGAAATATTAATATTTTGTGTGATAGTTTTCCAATATGAATGTTTATTATCAAATAATTTTGATTATGTTTTATATCATTGATTAAATATATAAGAAACTGAAGTTTCAAGGATCTAATAACAACTGATAAGGGGGGTTGAATAAGTTGTTTAACTTTTTGTAAGTTTCAAAACTTTAAGAAACTTAACCCTTGAAACCTGTTAATATTTATTTTCTTATCAACCTTTATCAAGAAAATCAAGCATGCAAGAAAGGTAAATCAAGGATGAAACACAAGATTTACAAGGTTAGGCCTCAATAAGAGAACCTACGTCCTTGCCATAGCCACTCCTATGGGTCTATAAAAATCCACCATAATGAAGAAGTGAATAAAACTTGTGTCAACTCTCGTTGGAAACCTTCTATCTCCCAATAGGAAAAATTATACTGACTCCCATCAGTTTAAAATGTTTCCCTAAATAAATAATGGTCCAAACACAAGAATAAGAACTTTTTTAAGCTGATCCACAAAACCTCACTCCGAATCTTCAATCTGATTTCTTGAATTCAATTTTTTTTTGAAATCGGTCTTCTCAGCAAGATAAGATGATTCCACACAAGTGCTCACTCCAAATATTCAATCCAATTTATTGAACTGGATTCTTGGAAAGATCAATGGAACTTTGATTATCACAGAGTATTTTCAAAGGTTTAGAAAATTTTACTTTCAAATCTTCCAACTAAACTTTCATCCACATCATTTGAGTACAAGCCTGAGTAGCTGCAACATATTCAGATTCAGCTGTACTTAAAGTTACTGAACTTTGTTTCTTGTTATGCCAACTCACACATCATTCCCCTAAGAAAAATGTTCCTCCTGCTGTTGATTTTCTATCATTACAATAACCAGCTCAATCAGCATCAGTATAACCATGACACTCCATCTCATTGTTCCTCTTGTATAACAACCCATGTGAAGTTGTTCCTTTAAAATATCTCAGAATCCTCTTAACTACCAACATATGTGATTCTTTTGGATTAATTTTATATCAGGAACAGAGAGTCACAACCTAAGCAATATCAGGCCTTGAGGCTGTAAGATAAAGAAGACTTCTTATTAACTTTTGAAAGTCTTTCTGATTCACACTGTTCCCTGACTCATCTTTGCTCAACTTTGTGCTCACTGAGATAGGGGTTGAAACTTCTTTTGATTCTTCCATCCCAAAATTCATTAACAATTCCTTGGAAAACTTTTCTTGGGATAAGAACATGTAGTTTTCTTGTTGTTGAACTTATAAGCCAAGGAAGAAAGCTAATTCTCCCAACATTGACATTTCATAATTTTTTTTCATCTCTTCATCAAAATCTTCACAAACCTTTTCTTCATCTCCAAAAAAAATTATATCATCCACATAAATGATTACAATTAAAGTTCCAGAATCAACATCTTTAACGTACAGGTTGCTATCAACCTTTCCTTTAGAAAAGTTCATCTTTCTCAAATAATTTTCAAGCTTCGAATACCATGCTCATGGATCTTGTTTCAGCCCATTAAAGGATTTATTTAATTTGAAAACTTTGTTTTCATCCTCATCAAGTAAAAACCTAAAAGGTTGTTCAATGTAAACTTATTCCTCAATCTCACAATTTAAGAAAGATGACTTTACATCCATCTGATAAACCTTTTAATTACGATGAGCAACCACTACAAGAAACATTTGAATAGTTTCCAACCTTACAACAAGGGCAAAAGTTTCATCAAAACCCACACCTTCCACTTGTGCATATCCTTTACATACAAGACTTGATTTGTTTCTTGTAACTTCTCCATGCTCATTAAATTTATTTCTGTAAACCCACTTGTTTTTGATAAAATTATTATTTTCTGGCCTTGGAACAAGTTCCCATGTTTCATTCTTCTCAATCTGATCCAGTTATTCATTCATAGCATCCACCCATTATTTATGTTGAATAACTTCTAAAACTTATTCTGATTCAAATTTTGAGATAAGGGAAGTCTGATTTTTTAATCATAGCTTCCTTGTTGTCTGGACTGGAGCCTTATGATCCCGAATAATATTTTCAAATTCAACATGTTTTTGTAGGGTAGGAAAACTCACATTTCCTTTTCCGGCATCACTTTCTTCTCTATGAGACTTATCTGAGTCACTTTCACTATTGTGGGAATTCTCTGATTTATCATCCTCAGTATTCTTAATAGATGTTATGAAGGAACTTGGATTTTAAATTACCTTTACATCATATGAGTCCACCAACTTATGTAACCTTTTGTTCCAACATTTGTAACTTCTTCCATTTGGTGAATAACCCATAAATATTCCCTCTTCATTTTTCTCTTCAAAGTTTCCTATGTCTGGATTTTTGATTTTGAGCAAGCATGGACTTCCAAAAACTTTGAAGTAATTAAAAGAAGGTTTTTTGTTATACCACATCTCATAAGGAGTCATGTTGGTTTTCGGTCTTAAAAAGCATCTATTTTGAACATGCACAGCAGTGCTAACAGCTTCTCTCCAAAAGAAATTTGAAAGTTTGTATTTTGATAACATACTTCTTCCCATTTCCACCAAGCTTATATTTTTCCTTTCTGCTACTCTATTTTGTTGTGGAGTATAAGGAGCACTATACTTATGTTTGATACCATGCTTCCTTAGATACATTTCAAAAGCATTGCTTGTAAATTTGTTACCATTTTCTGTTCTCAACTTCTTTATGGAAGCTCCCAATTCTTTCTCAACATCTCTCCTAAAGAATTTAAACATTTCAATAGCCTCTGAATTATGCTTCATGAACGTGATGTTTGTCATCCTAGTGAAATAATCAATAAAAGTGATAAAGAATAAATCTCCTTTTTTTGATTTATGTCTCATCGACCCACAAATATCGGAATGAATAAGCTAAAGTGGTTTGTTAGATTGAATCTCAACTCTTTTATGACTTTTTTTAGTCATATTTCCTTTCTGGAAAGTAATAAAAACATCTTGATCTCTTCTTTTAAGTTCTGGAAAATTCCAAACAACATCAACTTTAGAAAGCTTACTCATGTTCTTCTTCCCAAGGTGGTCAAGTCTTCGGTGCCACAACTTGTTTTCATCATCATCACTCAAATAGATAAAGTTATTAGATTCTCTAACTTGAAATAGATTCCCACTAGTTCTTTCTCCTTTTGTAATCACTTTTCCATTTTTTATACTTTTGATGATATAAGAATTATTTCTGAAGATAACTTCTTTTCCATCATCACAAAGTTGACTTACACTAAGTAAGTTATGTTTTAGTCCATCAACAAGCAAAACTTCCTTATACTTCAGTTTCTCTGCTTCAATCTCTGCATATCTAATTCCCTTAATTTTTAAGGAACTACCATTGACAAAAGTAACCGCTCCACCATCATGACTTTCAACATGTTCCAAGATTTATATATCACATGTCATGTGTGAAGAACAACCAATATCAAGTATCTATGGTTTGTTCCTCTTACTTTCTTTCAAAGCTGTCTCAACAATAAAAGATCTTTCATCAACCTTATTATTTTCAGCTTTCTTTTCTTTCTTATCATAAGAAACTTGTTTTGGAAGAAGTGTCATACATCGTTCGTCATGATGACTAGACTGATCACATCTTCCACAAACTTTTTCCAAACATTCAAATTGATTATTTGTTGGAATGTTTCTAACATCTTGAGAATTAACCTTTTCAACTTTCTGTGAGTACGTAAAGTTAATCATTCTTCCACTTTGCTCAAACCTTCTTCCAGGTAGAGATAAATTGTGCCAACAATTGTAATATCTATGACCATATATTCTGCAACACCAACAATAGCCCCCAAATCTTGGTTTTCTATTCAAGAATGATCTTTCTCTATAAAAACTTTGTTGAGGTTTATAAATTCTTTTTGCTCTAGAAAACTCAGGATGTAGGCCATCTCTTCTTTTGAGTGAGTTTTCTACTTTTGTAGGATTGATAGGTCTATCACATCCTTTCTCCACCCAAGCTTTACTAATACCTTTTCCATAACATGAAATGTTAGAAAAATCAGATACAACATTATTTTTAGTAAGAGAAGATTTCACCTGATTCTCGTAATGAGCCTTCACAGCATTTTCATAGGTCTCAGCTTTTAATTCTATAGCTTTGTTGAAGTTTTCATTCATCTTCCTTAGGGTATTTTCAGACCCAAGGAGTTTTGATTGCACCTTTTTTACTTCCTTGCTAAGATATTCAATCATCTTTCCCTATTCAATAATTCTAAGTTTGTAACTTAAAATTTCTTGAATGTATTCATCTTCTTTATTGGTGACATATTTACTTCCATCCTGAACTTCTTCATGATTCTTCTTCATCACACAAATTTCTTTCTTTAGATATTTTTTTTTCTTAAGACACGCAAGAATTTAGGATCTTAGCTGATATTCTTTGTAAGATTCTTCACCACCTTCTTCACTCTCTAAGGAAAGGTTTGTTTTCTCAACTTTTTTAATGAAGGTTCTAAATCTTTATTTACTTTCATCTTCTGAGGAATCATTGTCAGATGATTCGGATTCAACCTTCTTGCTCAACATACTTCTTTTATTTTCAGAAAACTTCTTCTTGAATTTTTTATAAGTCTTCTCTTCTTTTTCATTCTTGTTATACTTCTTCCATTGAGGATTCTCATCAGAAACATCTCGATATTCTCCAACTTTCTTCTTAGGGAAATTCATAGAAAAGTGTCCAATTCTTCCACACTCAAAACATTTGAGAGGAAGTTTTCCTCCATACTTTCCTCTTCCTCTTCGATAGTTCTTGGATATGAGAGACATGATTTTTTCATTCAACTCTTCATCTTCTTTATCATCAGACTCACAAGGATCAACTTTATCATCATCTTGGATTTTCATATTTCTCATAGCTTAAAAATAGATTTCATCTTTTATATTCTTCTTAAATATTAGATATTTCCTCATTTCATAAGAAAAAACTAAAGTTATGCAGTTCATTAAGAGATAAATCATCCTTATCTTCTAAAGCTGAAATTTTAGAATCAAACATGTCTGGAAAGTTTCTCATAAGTTTGTTCACAATTATACAATCTTTCAAGTCTTCTCTGAATCCTTTGATGTTTCACACAATTTCATTAACTCTGGTGAAGTATTCATTAATTGTTTCATCATCTCTCATCCTGATGTCTTCAAACTTACTACGCCAGATTTGTAGCTTGGCCTCCTTGACTTTTGTATTTCCTTTGAATACACTTTCCAGCTTATCCCACATGCTTTTTGATGTTGTGAGACCCATCACCTTGTGATAAAAATTTTCTGATAAGGACATAAGAATAACATTTCTAGACTTTCCATCAACTTCTATGTATCTCTTATCAACAAACGTCATAAGATCATTTTTCTCAATAGGTGGAAAACCAATAGTAGCAGCATCAACAACTTCAAGGCCAAGGGATAGGAGATAAAGAATCATCATATTTTTCTATCCATAATAATTCTTTCCAATGAATTTAGGAATTCCTCTGTTGTTGAAAAAAATGATATTCTCCATGATAAGGATTAAACAAGGAAACCTCCCTCTAATACCACTTGAAGTTCCAAGGATTGAATAACAACTGAGAAGGGGGGTTGAATAAGTTGTTTAAATTTTTATAAGTTTCAAAACTTTAAGAAACTTAACCCTTGCAACTTGTTAGATTTATTTCCTTATCAACCTTTAGCAAGAAAATCAAGCTTGAAATAAAGGTAAATCAAGAATGGAACACAAGATTTACAAGGTTCGGCCTCAATAAGAGAACCTACGTCCTTTCCAAATCCACTTTTGTGGGTCTATGGAAATCCACTATAATAAAGAAGTGAATACAACTTGTTTCAACTCCCGTTGGAAACCTTCTATATCCTGATAAGAAAGATTATACTGACTCCCATTAGTTTACAATGTTTCCTTAAAGAAAAAATGGCCCAAATACAAGAATAAGAACTTTGTTAAGATGCTCCACAAAAGCTCACTTCAAATCTTCAATCTAATTTCTTGAATTCAATTTTTTTTGAAATCGGTCTTCTCAGCAAGATAAGATGATTCCACACAAGTACTCACTCTAAATCTTCAATATGATTTCTTGAATCCTATTTTTTCTAAAATCGGTCTTCTCAGCAAGATAAGCTGATTCCGCACAAGTGCTCACTCCGAATCTTCAATCCAATTTCTTGAATCTGAATTTTTAAAACTGATCTTCTCAGCAAGATAAGATAATTATGATTATATTCCTCTCAAATACTCAAGGAAACTTCTTCAATATGGTAGGAACTTTTCATTAAGAATTATCCAGCGCTCCGCCTTTTCTGTGTGTGTGAAGTTGCAAATGAGCGAATGGTCTGAGCAAATATTTATAGGCAACTCAGAAAACAAAAGCGGGAATCTTGAAAAACTTTCCCACTTCCTCAAATATCAAAAACTCTGCAAATCTCTCGCATTTAATCTTAAATATTTTACTTATTCAAATCTCCTTAAATTTCTCTAAGATTTAGGCAAAGTTGAAATTCGGATTCTCTTAAACACATCATATCTTCCTGAGAATGATAAGGCTTGATCTTGGATTCTTAATTTATGGCTCAGAAGGTAGACTCTGAATTTATGGATCAGGAAGTAGACTCTGAATTCCTGGATCAGGAAGTAGACTCCGAATTTCTGTTTCAGAAGGTAGACTTCGAATTTCTGATTCATGAAGTAGACATCGAATTTCTGGGTTCAGAAGTAGACTCCAAATTTCTAGTTCAGGAAGTAGACTCAGAATTTCTAGATCAGGAGGGAGAATCCGAATTTCTAGTTCAGGAGGTAGACTCCAAATTTCTGGCTCAGGATGTAGAATTCAAATTTCTGGCTCAAGAAGTAGACTCCGAATTTCTGGTTCAGGAAGTAGACTCCGAATTTCTGGCTCAGGAAGTAGACTCCGAATTTTCAGCTCAGGAAGTAGACTCTGAATTTCTGAATCAGGAAGTAGACTCCGAATTTCTGGCTTAGGAAGTAGACTCCTAATTTCTGGCTCAGGAAGTAGACTCCGAATTTATGATTCATTAAGTAGACTCCGAATTTCCGGCTCAGGAAGTAGACTTCAAATTTATGGTTCAGGAAGTAGACTCTGAATTTATGGCTCAGGAAGTAGACTCCGAATTTCTGGCTCAAGAAGTAGACTTCGAATTTCTGGCATAGAAAGTAGACTTCAAATTTATGGTTCAGGAAGTAGACTTCGAATTTCGAGATCAGGAAGTAGACTCCGAATTTATGGCTAAGGAAGTAGACTCCGAATTTCTGGCTCAGTAAGTAGACTCCGAATTTTTGGCTCAGGAAGTAGACTCCAAATTTCTGGTTCAGGAAGTAGACTCAGAATTTCTAGCTCAGTAAGTAGACTCTGAATTTATGGTTTAGGAAAACTGGTTCAGGAAAAACTGGTTCCAAATTTTCTCATAATTTTCCTTAGTGAAAAATATCAATCCTCTTCACCATTTCTTCAACAGCTTTTATCATGAAACATTTCATGATTTGTGAGAACTTTAAGATCATAAAATCATCATCTGATTAAGTTTAGAAAGTTTGAGACACTTTTTTAACTTCAAACTTCTTATTCTTCAACATAATTTTCTTTAAGTAAATCTTCAGCAACCAGCAACTTCAACTTTCTGTAACTCAAAAAAATTATTCAAAAAAAAAATATTAGTTGTCAACAAATACAAAACTTTGTTAAACAAAACACCACAAAAGTTCTTCAATCTCCCCCTTTGGATTTGTTGGCAACCCTTGTTAACAAGTTTTCACCTCTCGAAAAAAATTTACATCTCAAGTTCTTGAATTTTACCAAAACATAACCTTTCTTAAAAAGAGTGTCCTAAAACCACACTTCTAGATAAAGTAATGTTTTTGAAGGATTTCCATCCCTCAGTGACAATAAAAGTTTGCAGCCATGTAAAGATAAACTTCACCTTACTCAAACTCCCCCTCAACTTTTATCTTTCTCTTTCTCACTTTTATTTTCCTCTATCATTTTTCTTTCTCTCTCCCACATTATATGATAACCACAGCTTTTGATTCATAAAAGAAAAATTACTCTCCCCCTTTGTCAACATAATACATAGCATGGTGGGGGATGTTTCCTTATGAGTTTTAGGAAGTCTTGGGAGGAGGCTGAACATGGAGTTGTAGCCTCAGTTCAACAAACCTTTCCTTTGACATTGCTTTTGTGAAAATACCAACAATCTCATACTTTCTTGAAATATATTCCATCAAGACTTCTCCTGCAACAACTTTCTCTTTTAAAAAGTGATTCTTTATATCAATATTATTTTATCTTGAATGTTGAATAGGATTCTTGGAAAGATCAATGGAACTTTGATTATCACAGAGTATTTTCAAAGGTTTAGTAACTTTCACTTTCAAATCTTCCAGCTGAACTTTCATCCAAATCATTTGAGTACAAGCCTGAGTAGCTGCAACATATTCGGATTTAGCTGTACTTAAAGTTACTCAACTTTATTTCTTGCTATGCCAACTCACACAACATTCCCCTAAGAAAAATGTTCCTCCTGATGTTGATTTTATATCATTACAATCACCAGCCCAATCAGCATCTGTATAACCATGAAACTTCCTCTCATTGCTCCTCTTGTATAACAACCCATGTGAAGTTTTTCCTTTAACATATCTCATAATCCTATTAACTTCTAACATATGTGATTATTTTGGATTACTTTGATATCAGGAACAGAGAGTCACAACATAAGCAATATCAGACCTTGAGGCTGTAAGATAAAGAAGACTTCCTATTACTTTCTAAAGTCTTTCTGATTCACACTGTTCCCTGACTCATCTTTTCTCAACTTTGTGCTCATTAAGATAGGGGTTGAAAATTATTTTTATTCTTCTATCCCAAACTTCTTTAACAGTTCCTTGTCATACTTTTCTTGGGATAAGAAAATGTAGTTTTCTTGTTGTTGAACTTGTAATCCAAGGAAGAAAGTTAATTCACCCAACATTGACATTTCATAATTTTTCTTCATCTCTTCAGTAAACTATTCACAAACATTTTCTTCATCTCCATCAAAAATTATATCATCCACATAAATGATTACAATTAAAGTTCCAGAATCAACATCTTTAACATACAATTTTCTATCAAACTTTCCTTTAAAAAGTTCATCTTTCTCAAATAATTGTCTAGCTTATAATACCATGATCATGGATCTTGTTTCAGCCCATACAAGGCTTTATTTAATTTGAAAACTTTGTTTTCATCCTCATCAAGTAAAAACCCACAAGGTTGTTCAATGTAAACTTCTTCTTCAATCTCACCATTTACAAAAGCTAACTTTACATCCATCTGATAAACCTTGTAATTATGATGAGCAGCCACTGCAAGAAACATTTGAATAGTTTCCAACCTTGCAACAAGGGAAAAAGTTTCATCAAAATCCACACCTTCAAATTGTGCATATCCTTTACACACAAGCCTTGATTTGTTTCTTGTAACTTCTCTATGCTCATTCAATTTATTTCTATAAACCCACTTGGTTCTGATAAAATTATTATTTTCTGGCTTTGGAACAAGTTCCCATGTTTCATTATTCTCAATCTGATCCAGTTATTCATTAATAGAATCCACTCATTCTTTATGTTGAATAACTTTTGAAACTGATTCCGGTTCAACTTGTGAGATAAGGGAAATCTGATTTTCTTATATTAACTTATTTCTTGTTTGAACTGGAGCTTTCTGATCCCCAATAATATTTTCAAATTCAACATGTTTTTTAGGGTAGGAAAACTCACATTTCTTTTTCCATCATCAGTTTCTTCCCCATGCGACTTATCTGAGTCACTTTCACTATTGTGGGAATTTTCTGATTTATCTTACTCAGTATTCTTAACAGATGTTGTGAAGGAACTTGGATTTTAAATTACCTTTACATCATATGAGTCCACCAACTTCTGTAACCTTTTGTTCCAGCATTTGTAACTTCTTCCATTTGGTGAATAACCCATAAATATTTCTTCTTTAGCTTTCTCTTCAAACTTTCCTAAGTCCGGATTTTTTATTTTGAGCAATCATGGAATTCCAAAAACTTTGAAGTAATTAAAAGAATGTTTTTTTGTTATACCACATATCATAAGGAGTCATGTTGGTTTCTAGTCTTAACAAGCATCTATTTTGAACATGCACAATAGTGATAATAGCTTCTCTCCAAAAGAATTTTGAAAGTTTGTATTCTGATAACATACTTCTTCCCATTTCCACCAAGATTCTATTTTTACTTTCTACTACTCCATTTTGTTGTGGAGTATAAGGAAAACTATAATTATGTTTGATACCATGCTTCCTTATATACATTTCAAAAGAATTGCTTGTGAATTTGGTACCATTGTCTGTTCTCAACTTCTTTATGGAAGATCCCAATTCTTTCTCAACATCTCTTCTAAATAATTTGAACATTTCAATAGCCTCTGACTTATGCTTCATGAACATGATGTTTTCTATCCTAGTGAAATCATCAATAAAAGTGATAAAGTATAAATCTCCTTTTTTTGATTGATGTCTCATCGACCCACACAGATCAGAATGAATAAGATCAAGTGGTTTGTTAGATTGAATCTCAACTCTTTTATGACTTTTTATAGTCATATTTCCTTTCAAGAAAGTAATACAAACATCTTGATCTCTTCTTTTTAGTTCTAGAAAATTCTGAACAACATCAACTTTAGAAAGCTTACTCATGTTCTTCTGCCCAAGGTGGACAAGTCTTCGGTGCCACAACTTGATTTCATCTTCAGCACTAAAATAGCATGAGTTATTAGATTCTCCAATTTGAAAGAGATTCCCACTGGTTCTTTCTCCTTTTGTAATCAGTTTTCCATTTTTCACACTTTTGATGATACAATAATTCTTTCTGAAGATAACTTCTTTTACATCATCACAAAGTTCACTTACTCTAAGTAAGTTATGTTTTAGTCCATCAACAAGCAAAACTACCTTAGACTTCAGTTTCTGTACTTCAATCTCTGCTGTTCTGATTCCCTTAATTTTTAAGGAACTATCATTGCCAAAAGTAACCGATCCTCCATCATGACTTTAAAAATGTTCCAAGATTTCTATATCACCTGTCATGTGTGAAGAACAACCAATATCAAGTTTTCATGGTTTGTTCCTCTTTCTTTCAAATCTTTCTCAACAATAAAATCTCTTTCATCAACCTCCTTATTTTCATCTTTCTTTTCTTTCTTATCATAAGAAACTTATTATGGAATAAGTGTCATACATCGTTCGGCATGATGACCAGGCTGATCACATCTTCCACAAACTTTTTCCAAACATTCAAATTGATTCTTAGTTGGAATGTTTCTAACATCTTGAGAATTAACCTTTTCAACTTTTTGTGAGTATGGAAAGTTACTCATTCTTCCACTTTGCTGAAACCTTCTTCCAGGTAGAGATAAATTGTGCCAAAAATTATTAGATCTATGACCATATAATCTGCAGCACCAGAAATAACCCTCAAATCTTGGTTTTCTATTCAAGAATGATCTTTCTCTATAAAAACTTTTTTGAGGTTGATAACTTCTTTCATCTCTAGAAAACTCAGGATATAGACCATCTCTTCTTTTGAGTGATTTTTCTACTTTTTTAGGATTGATAGATTTATCACATCCTTTCTCCACCCAATATTTACTAATACCTTTTCCATAACCTGAAATGTTAGAAGAATCATACACAACACTATTTTTGGTAAGATAAGATTTCACATGATTCTTGTAATGAGCCTTCACAGCATTATCAATGGTCTCATCTTTTAATTCTGTAGCTTGGTTGAAGTTTTAATTCATATTCCTTAGGGTATTTTCAGACCAAGGAGTTTTGATTGCACCTTGTTTACTTCTTCTTCCTTAGCTTCCAGCTTCTTGCTAAGATCTTCAATCATCTTTCCCTGTTCAACAATTCTAAGTTTGTAACTTAAAATTTCTTGAATGTATTCATCTTCCTTCTTGGTGACATATTTACTTCCATCCTAAACTTCTTCATGATTCTTCTTCATCACACGAATTTCTTTTTTGAGATATTTGTTTTGATCAAGACACGCAAGAAGTTCGGATCTTAGCTGATATTATATGTAAGATTCTTCACCACCTTCTTCACTCTCCAAGGAAAGATTTGTTTTCTCAACTTTTGCAATGAAGGTTTAGAATCTTTATTTACTTTCATCTTCTGAGGAATCATTGTTAGATGATTCAGATTCAACCTTCTTGCTCAACATACTTATTTTCTTTCCGGAAAACTTCTTCTTGAATTTTTTATAAGTCTTATCTTATTTTTCATTCTTGTTATACTTCCTCCATCGAGGATTCTCATTAGAAACATCTTAATATTCTCCAAATTTCTTCTTAGGACAATTCATAGAAAAGTTTCCGATTCTGCCACACTCAAAACATTTGAGAGGAAGTTTCCCTCCATAATTTCCTCTTCCTCTTAGATAGTTCTTGGATATGAGAGACATGATTTTTTCATTCAACTATTCATCTTCCTTATCATCAGACTCACAAGGATCAACTTTATCATCATCTTGGATTTTAATATTTCTCATAGCTTCAAAAGACATTTCATCTTTTATCTTCTTCTTAAAGATTGGAGATTTCCTCATTTTATAAGCAACAAGAAAGTTGGGTAGTTAATCAAGAGATAAATCATCCTTATCTTCTAAAGCTAAAATTTTAGAATCAAACCTGTCTGGAAAGTTTCTCATAAGTTTCTTCACAATTGTAGAATCTTACAAGTCTTCTCTGAATCCTTTGATGTTGCACACAATATCATTAATTCTGGTGAAGTATTCATCAATTGTTTCATCATCTCTCATCCTGATGTCTTCAAACTTACTACGCCAGATTTGTAGCTTATCCTCCTTGACTTTTGTATTTTCTTCGAATACACTTTCCATCTTATCCCACATGCTTTTTGATGTTGTGAGACCCATCACCTTCTGATAAAAATTTTCTGATAAGTACATAAGAATAGAATTTCTAGCCTTTCCATCAACTTCTATTTTCTCTTATCAGCAAACGTCATAGGAGCATTTTTCTCAATAGGTGGAAATCCAATAGTAGTAGCATCAACAACTTCAAGGCCAAGAGATTGGAGATAAGGAATCATCCTATTTTTCCATCCATAATAATTCTTGCCATAGAATATAGGAATTCCTCTATTGTTGATAGAATGTATATTCTCCATGATAAGGATTAAACAAGGAAACCTTCCTCTGATACCACTTGAAGTTCCAAGTATCGAATAACAACTGAGAAGGGGGGTTGAATCAGTTGTATAACTTTTTGTAAGTTTCAACACTATAAGAAACTTAACCCTTGCAACCTGTTAATATTTATTTCCTTATCATAATTTAGAAAGAAACTCAATAATGCATGAAAGGTAAATCAAGAACGGCACACAAGATTTACAAGGTTCGGCCTCAATAAGAGAACCTACGTCCTTTCCATAGCCACTCCTGTGGGTCTATGGAAATCCACTATAATGAAGAACTGAATACAACTTGTGTCAACTCCTGTTGGACACCTTCTATCTCCCGATAGGAAATATTATACTAGATCCCATCAGTTTACAATGTTTCCTTAAAGAAAAAATGGACCAAGCACACGAATAAGAACTTTGTTAAGCTGCTCCACAAAAGATCACTTTGAATCTTCAATATGATTTCTTTAATCTAATTTTTCTGAAATCGGTCTTCTCAGCAAGATAAGATGATTCCGCACAAGTGCTCACTCCGAATATTCAATCTGATTTCTTGAATACGATTTTTTTCTGAAATCGGTCTTCTCAGAAAGATAAGCTGATTCCGCACAAGTGCTCACTCTGAATCTTCAATCTGATTTCTTGAATCCGAATTTCTGAAACAGATCTTCTCATCAAGATAAGATAATTCTGATTCTCTTCTTCTCAAATACTCAAGGAAACTTCTTCAAGATGGTAGGAAAGTTTCACTAAGAATTCTCCAAGGTTCCACCTTTTCTGTGTGTGTGAAGTTGCAAATGAGTGAATGATCTGAGCACATATTTATAGGAAACTCAAAAAACAAAGGTGGGAATCTTGAAAAAATTTCCCACTTCCTCAAATATCAAAAACTCTGCAAATTTGTTGCATTTAATATTTAATCTTTGACTTATTCAAATCTCCTTAAATTTCTCCAAGATTTATGAAAATTTGAAATTCGGGTTCTCTTGAACACTTCATATCTTTCTCAGAATTATAAGGCTTGATCTTGGATTCCAAATTTCTGGCTCAGAAGGTAGACTCTGACTTTCTGGATCAGGAAGTAGACTCTGAATTTATGGCTCAGGAAGTAGACTCCGAATTTGTATTTCAGGAGGTAGACTCTGAATTCCTGATTCATGAAGTAGACTCTAAATTTCTGGCTCCAGAAGTAGACTCTGAATTTCTAGTTCAGGAATTAGACTCTGAATTTCTGGCTTGGGAAGTAGACACTGAATTTTTGGTTTAGGAGGTAGACTCCGAATATCTGGCTCAGGAAGTAGACTCTGAATTTCTGGCTCAGAAAGTAGACTCCGAATTTCTGGTTGAGGAAGTAGACACCGAATTTTTAGCTCAGGAAGTAGACTCCAAATTTTTGACTCAGGAAGTAGACTATGTATTTCTAATTCATGAAGTAAACTCCGAATTTCTGGCTCAGGAAGTAGACTCCGAATTTCTAGCACCGGAAGTAGACTCCGAATTTCTGGTTCAGGAAGTAAACTCTGAATTTCTGGCTCATGAAGTAGACTTTGAATTTCTGGATTAGGAGGTAGACTCCGAATTTCTGGCTCAGGAAGTAGACTCTAAATTTCTGGCTCAGAAAGTAGACTTCAAATTTCTGGTTCAGGAAGTAGACTCCGAATTTCTGGCTCAGGAAGTAGACTCCGAATTTCTGGTTCAGGAAGTAGACTCTGAATTTATGGCTCAGGAAGTATACTCCGAATTTCTAGCTTAAGAAGTAGACTCTGAATTTCTGGCTCAGGAAGTAGACTCAGAATTTCTGGATCAGGAAGTAGACTCCGAATTTCTAGGTTAGGAAGTAGAATTTGAATTTCTGGCTCAAGAAGTAGACTCCAAATTTCTAGTTCAGGAAAACTGTTTCAGGAAAAACTGGTTCTGAATTTTCTTAGAATTTTCCTTAGTGAAAAATATCAATCCTCTTCACCATTTCTTCAACAGCTTTTATCATGAAACTTTTCATGATTTGTGAGAACTTTAAGATCAGAAAAGCATTGTCTGATTATGTTTAGAAAGTTTGAGACACTTTCTTAGCTTCAAACTTCTTATTCTTCAACATAATGTTTTTTAAGGAAATGTTCAGCAACCAGCAACTTCAACTTTCTGTAACTCAAAAAAATTCTTCAAAAAAAAGATTAGTTGTCAAAAAATACAAAACTTTGTTAAAAAAAACACCACAAAGGTTCTTCAGAAATAGATTGGACATATGTAATTGACCAGTGGGCCCCAATTATAGGTATAACATCAATGTACTGGTAGGTTTCAGGAGACAAAATAGAATGAGTATTACTCGATGTATGTCAGTCCATACAATGACTATGTCTTAGCAAATGGACTTGATGATTTGTAAAATGTAATGTAAAAGGCATTGATGATATGTAAAATGTTTTGAAATAAGGACCTAATAATAAGGTTCAAATTTTCTTGGAATGAGGCCTTGATAGTAAGATCACGACATCTGAAATTATGCATTCCATAATTATGAAATCTATTATAATGTGATTATTTACATTAGTATTGTCACAAAATTCCTTCAATAAGGTGAGGGAAGGGACATCAAATTTTCCAGACCCTTCCATCTTCAAGTTTAAGGAGAGATATTGAACCCCACGACCCACCTTCAATAGTTCTCAGAGTGGTGACTAGCACCAAGGGTATAGAATCATACACAAAATGAAAGGAATTACCCTTTTTATTTAGTAGGATTGGGAGAGAAGATAGTAAGTCTAAAAAAACTCCAAAAATAAAAGTAAAAGTAAAGCCCAAACAATCCTTTCCCATATGCATGTTTCAAATAATAATTACTACAATACAAGAAAACTCCAAAGGTAAATACCAAAGAAAGGAAAAAAACAACAAAAATTGTCCTAACGTCCGAACTAGTACAGTCCCGCACGGTCCTCGAAGTCCTCCTGGAAACCTGAAAGTAGTTTTATATACATAGGGTGAGTATACAGGTATGCTCATTAGGGAAAACCAAAGGCTCTCGCGCACAAGTGGAGAGGCATTCTATTGCCCCGTGAGAAAAAGAGTCAACCAAAGCACCTAGCAGGGAAGCTATCCACCCAACATCACCAAGGAACACTCCCCAAATAACGCAAGTCAAGTAAATTAATAGTAATATCACATCAATATTTGGGTACCCCGCACCACTTTCCCACTGGTTATTGAAGACAACATATGCGTCAGACCTTCCCCACCATTCTCACCGCAGTCCCACTACTATACCCCACCTACATAAACCTGAGCTATCACAACCACACATCCTGCCCGCAAACACCTGGGCCAAAAAAACCAATCATAACCACGCCTGCACACACCTGGGCCAAAACAACTACCACCATGCTTGAAGACACCTGGGCCCGAACAACCTGCCACACCCGAAGACACCAGGGCCCAAACAACTACTGCCATGCCCGAAGACACTTGGGAAACAACCTACCCAAACACACATGGGACCACCAGCACCACATACCATTCCTATAGAGTCTTGGGATAAATGGAACTCAGGACATCATAGCCTACCCGAAGAATATTGGGCTACTCGAGAAAGGGAGCATAAAAGGATCTAATAACCAGCCACTCATAGGAGTGTTGGAAAAAACACCCTCCCCCATTGAAATGTGGGTGTTCAGCATAAAGTTCTCAACTTGGGTGGGGTGTGAATAAGAAACATAAGAACTAAATTATATATATAGGTAATCAAGAACTCTTCCAAACCTAGGGGTTCCAAAACCAGACCATATACAAACACCCTTCTTACTATTCATTCATAAGAAGCACTATAACCACAACCAAGTCACAACTCATTCCTAGAAAACAATTCTCCATTGAACCCATTATTGTTTTAATATTCAATTGATTACATTTAAATAATTCTTCACCACTGGGAAACTAAAAGGCATATCCACAAGACAATGAAGGAAAAATAGCCAAGCAGCAATTTAAGCATTCACATCTGGTTCTCTTGTAAAGTAAAAACAACAAAAGGGATCCGTGAGATCCCCCAAAGTAATGGAACCAAAAAAAGCCCCACCATACGACCCCACATGTCCTTATATCCACAAACCAATGACTGCACCACAACAGGGGATCCCATCCCCACCCATGCCACCCCACAAGCATCAAGAAGATCAACCACACATGTTACCAAGATAGAGAAAGGGAGGTTTTAGATTCAAACACACATTTCATTAATTTTACTTCTCCTATTTTATTAACTGGGGTGACCACACAAGGATTTTTATTCATTGGGAATCCATTTAATCAACCAGGTTTACATGATTAACCAGTTTCCATGTTACATCCATTCAAACATCTTAGAAGACGGGGGTCTATTAGTGTGCAAGGAAAGACCACCAACGACCATGATTTTTAGTGGACGAAAGTCCATACAACTCACAACATATAGGAAAGGGTAAAAGAGTACAACAGAATTATCAAACACACCCCTTAATTCTTTAAAAGTCCATCCATTATCCTTATTAAGGTTTGGTTTTGATACATTCCTGAAGGAAACATTATCATACCCACCTCACATGATACACAATAAATAGAGATGAAGGAAGAACCCTACCTGGATGATCAATGATCAAATTTTCTCTCTACGTGCCAAGAATTGGGGATGCATGACATGCAGAGGAGGAACTCCAAGGACTTCAAGGGTGAGTAGAAAAGCTCCAGCAAAGTCACACCACTTGCTTTGAGAAGGGGGGACTCCAAATGAACCAAGAAGACTCCGAATTTATGGCTAAGGAAGTAGACTCCGAATTTCTGGCTCAGTAAGTAGACTCCGAATTTTTGGCTCAGGAAGTAGACTCCAAATTTCTGGTTCAGGAAGTAGACTCAGAATTTCTAGCTCAGTAAGTAGACTCTGAATTTATGGTTTAGGAAAACTGGTTCAGGAAAAACTGGTTCCAAATTTTCTCATAATTTTCCTTAGTGAAAAATATCAATCCTCTTCACCATTTCTTCAACAGCTTTTATCATGAAACATTTCATGATTTGTGAGAACTTTAAGATCATAAAATCATCATCTGATTAAGTTTAGAAAGTTTGAGACACTTTTTTAACTTCAAACTTCTTATTCTTCAACATAATGTTCTTTAAGGAAATCTTCAGCAACCAGCAACTTCAACTTTCTGTAACTCAAAAAAATTATTCAAAAAAAAAATATTAGTTGTAAACAAATACAAAACTTTGTTAAACAAAACACCACAAAAGTTCTTCAATCTCCCCCTTTGGATTTGTTGGCAACCCTTGTTAACAAGTTTTCACCTCTCGAAAAAAATTTACATCTCAAGTTCTTGAATTTTACCAAAACATAACCTTTCTTAAAAAGAGTGTCCTAAAACCACACTTCTAGATAAAGTAATGTTTTTGAAGGATTTCCATCCCTCAGTGACAATAAAAGTTTGCAGCCATGTAAAGATAAACTTCACCTTACTCAAACTCCCCCTCAACTTTTATCTTTCTCTTTCTCACTTTTCTTTTCCTCTATCATTTTTCTTTCTCTCTCCCACATTATATGATAACCACAGCTTTTGATTCATAAAAGAAAAATTACTCTCCCCCTTTGTCAACATAATCCAAAGCATGGTGGGGGATGTTTCCTTATGAGTTTTAGGAAGTCTTGGGAGGAGGCTGAACATGGAGTTGTAGCCTCAGTTCAACAAACCTTTCCTTTGACATTGCTTTTGTGAAAATACCAACAATCTCATACTTTCTTGAAATATATTCCATCAAGACTTCTCCTGCAACAAATTTCTCTTTTAAAAAGTGATTCTTTATATCAATATTATTTTATCTTGAATGTTGAATAGGATTCTTGGAAAGATCAATGGAACTTTGATTATCACAGAGTATTTTCAAAGGTTTAGTAACTTTCACTTTCAAATCTTCCAGCTGAACTTTCATCCAAATCATTTGAGTACAAGCCTGAGTAGCTAAAACATATTCGGATTTAGCTGTACTTAAAGTTACTCAACTTTATTTCTTGCTATGCCAACTCACACAACATTCCCCTAAGAAAAATGTTCCTCCTGATGTTGATTTTATATCATTACAATCACCAGCCCAATCAGCATCCGTATAACCATGAAACTTCCTCTCATTGTTCCTCTTGTATAACAACCCATGTGAAGTTTTTCCTTTAACATATCTCATAATCCTATTAACTTCTAACATATGTGATTATTTTGGATTACTTTGATATCAGGAACAGAGAGTCACAACATAAGCAATATCAGACCTTGAGGCTGTAAGATAAAGAAGACTTCCTATTACTTTCTAAAGTCTTTCTGATTCACACTGTTCCCTGACTCATCTTTTCTCAACTTTGTGCTCAATAAGATAGGGGTTGAAAATTCTTTTTATTCTTCTATCCCAAACTTCTTTAACAGTTCCTTGTCATACTTTTCTTGGGATAAGAAAATGTAGTTTTCTTGTTGTTGAACTTGTAATCCAAGGAAGAAAGTTAATTCACCCAACATTGACATTTCATAATTTTTCTTCATCTCTTCAGTAAACTATTCACAAACATTTTCTTCATCTCCATCAAAAATTATATCATCCACATAAATGATTACAATTAAAGTTCCAGAATCAACATCTTTAACATACAATTTTCTATCAAACTTTCCTTAAAAAAGTTCATCTTTCTCAAATAATTGTCTAGCTTATAATACCATGATCATGGATCTTGTTTCAGCCCATACAAGGCTTTATTTAATTTGAAAACTTTTTTTTCATCCTCATCAAGTAAAAACCCACAAGGTTGTTCAATGTAAACTTCTTCTTCAATCTCACCATTTACAAAAGCTAACTTTACATCCATCTGATAAACCTTGTAATTATGATGAGCAGCCACTGCAAGAAACATTTGAATAGTTTCCAACCTTGCAACAAGGGAAAAAGTTTCATCAAAATCCACACCTTCAAATTGTGCATATCCTTTACACACAAGCCTTGATTTGTTTCTTGTAACTTCTCCATGCTCATTCAATTTATTTCTGTAAACCCACTTGGTTCTGATAAAATTATTATTTTCTGGCTTTGGAACAAGTTCCCATGTTTCATTATTCTCAATCTGATCCAGTTATTCATTAATATAATCCACTCATTCTTTATGTTGAATAACTTTTGAAACTGATTCCGGTTCAACTTGTGATATAAGGGAAATCTGATTTTCTAATATTAACTTATTTCTTGTTTGAACTGGAGCTTTCTGATCCCCAATAATATTTTCAAATTCAACATGTTTTTTAGGGTAGGAAAACTCACATTTCTTTTTCCATCATCAGTTTCTTCCCCATGCGACTTATCTGAGTCACTTTCACTATTGTGGGAATTTTCTGATTTATCTTACTCAGTATTCTTAACAGATGTTGTGAAGGAACTTGGATTTTAAATTACCTTTACATCATATGAGTCCACCAACTTCTGTAACCTTTTGTTCCAGCATTTGTAACTTCTTCCATTTGGTGAATAACCCATAAATATTTCTTCTTTAGCTTTCTCTTCAAACTTTCCTAAGTCCGGATTTTTTATTTTGAGCAATCATGGAATTCCAAAAACTTTGAAGTAATTAAAAGAATGTTTTTTTGTTATACCACATATCATAAGGAGTCATGTTGGTTTCTAGTCTTAACAAGCATCTATTTTGAACATGCACAATAGTGATAATAGCTTCTCTCCAAAAGAATTTTGAAAGTTTGTATTCTGATAACATACTTCTTCCCATTTCCACCAAGATTCTATTTTTACTTTCTACTACTCCATTTTGTTGTGGAGTATAAGGAAAACTATAATTATGTTTGATACCATGCTTCCTTATATACATTTCAAAAGAATTGCTTGTGAATTTGGTACCATTGTCTGTTCTCAACTTCTTTATGGAAGATCCCAATTCTTTCTCAACATCTCTTCTAAATAATTTGAACATTTCAATAGCCTCTGACTTATGCTTCATGAACATGATGTTTTATATCCTAGTGAAATCATCAATAAAAGTGATAAAGTATAAATCTCCTTTTTTTGATTGATGTCTCATCGACCCACACAGATCAGAATGAATAAGATCAAGTGGTTTGTTAGATTGAATCTCAACTCTTTTATGACTTTTTATAGTCATATTTCCTTTCAAGAAAGTAATACAAACATCTTGATCTCTTCTTTTTAGTACTAGAAAATTCTGAACAACATCAACTTTAGAAAGCTTACTCATGTTCTTCTGCCCAAGGTGGACAAGTCTTCGGTGCCACAACTTGATTTCATCTTCAGCACTAAAATAGCATGAGTTATTAGATTCTCCAATTTGAAAGAGATTCCCACTGGTTCTTTCTCCTTTTGTAATCAGTTTTCCATTTTTCACACTTTTGATGATACAATAATTCTTTCTGAAGATAACTTCTTTTACATCATCACAAAGTTCACTTACTCTAAGTAAGTTATGTTTTAGTCCATCAACAAGCAAAACTACCTTAGACTTCAGTTTCTGTACTTCAATCTCTGCTGTTCTGATTCCCTTAATTTTTAAGGAACTATCATTGCCAAAAGTAACCGATCCTCCATCATGACTTTAAAAATGTTCCAAGATTTCTATATCACCTGTCATGTGTGAAGAACAACCAATATCAAGTTTTCATGGTTTGTTCCTCTTTCTTTCAAATCTTTCTCAACAATAAAAGCTCTTTCATCAACCTCCTTATTTTCATCTTTCTTTTCTTTCTTATCATAAGAAACTTATTATGGAATAAGTGTCATACATCGTTCGGCATGATGACCAGGCTGATCACATCTTCCACAAACTTTTTCCAAACATTCAAATTGATTCTTAGTTGGAATGTTTCTAACATCTTGAGAATTAACCTTTTCAACTTTTTGTGAGTATGGAAAGTTACTCATTCTTCCACTTTGCTGAAACCTTCTTCCAGGTAGAGATAAATTGTGCCAAAAATTATTAGCTCTATGACCATATAATCTGCAGCACCAGAAATAACCCTCAAATCTTGGTTTTCTATTCAAGAATGATCTTTCTCTATAAAAACTTTTTTGAGGTTGATAACTTCTTTCATCTCTAGAAAACTCAGGATATAGACCATCTCTTCTTTTGAGTGATTTTTCTACTTTTTTAGGATTGATAGATTTATCACATCCTTTCTCCACCCAATATTTACTAATACCTTTTCCATAACCTGAAATGTTAGAAGAATCATACACAACACTATTTTTGGTAAGATAAGATTTCACATGATTCTCGTAATGAGCCTTCACAGCATTTTCAATGGTCTCATCTTTTAATTCTGTAGCTTTGTTGAAGTTTTAATTCATATTCCTTAGGGTATTTTCAGACCAAGGAGTTTTGATTGCACCTTGTTTACTTCATCTTCCTTAGCTTCCAGCTTCTTGCTAAGATCTTCAATCATCTTTCCCTGTTCAACAATTCTAAGTTTGTAACTTAGAATTTCTTGAATGTATTCATCTTCCTTCTTGGTGACATATTTACTTCCATCCTAAACTTCTTCATGATTCTTCTTCATCACACGAATTTCTTTTTTGAGATATTTGTTTTGATCAAGACACGCAAGAAGTTCGGATCTTAGCTGATATTATATGTAAGATTCTTCACCACCTTCTTCACTCTCCAAGGAAAGATTTGTTTTCTCAACTTTTGCAATGAAGGTTCAGAATCTTTATTTACTTTCATCTTCTGAGGAATCATTGTTAGATGATTCAGATTCAACCTTCTTGCTCAACATACTTATTTTCTTTCCGGAAAACTTCTTCTTGAATTTTTTATAAGTCTTATCTTATTTTTCATTCTTGTTATACTTCCTCCATCGAGGATTCTCATTAGAAACATCTTAATATTCTCCAAATTTCTTCTTAGGACAATTCATAGAAAAGTTTCCGATTCTGCCACACTCAAAACATTTGAGAGGAAGTTTCCCTCCATAATTTCCTCTTCCTCTTAGATAGTTCTTGGATATGAGAGACATGATTTTTTCATTCAACTATTCATCTTCCTTATCATCAGACTCACAAGGATCAACTTTATCATCATCTTGGATTTTAATATTTCTCATAGCTTCAAAAGACATTTCATCTTTTATCTTATTCTTAAAGATTGGAGATTTCCTCATTTTATAAGCAACAAGAAAGTTGGGTAGTTAATCAAGAGATAAATCATCCTTATCTTCTAAAGCTAAAATTTTAGAATCAAACCTGTCTGGAAAGTTTCTCATAAGTTTCTTCACAATTGTAGAATCTTACAAGTCTTCTCTGAATCCTTTGATGTTGCACACAATATCATTAATTCTGGTGAAGTATTCATCAATTGTTTCATCATCTCTCATCCTGATGTCTTCAAACTTACTACGCCAGATTTGTAGCTTATCCTCCTTGACTTTTGTATTTTCTTCGAATACACTTTCCAGCTTATCCCACATGCTTTTTGATGTTGTGAGACCCATCACCTTCTGATAAAAATTTTCTGATAAGTACATAAGAATAGAATTTCTAGCCTTTCCATCAACTTCTATTTTCTCTTATCAGCAAACGTCATAGGAGCATTTTTCTCAATAGGTGGAAATCCAATAGTAGTAGCATCAACAACTTCAAGGACAAGATATTGGAGATAAGGAATCATCCTATTTTTCCATCCATAATAATTCTTGCCATAGAATATAGGAATTCCTCTATTGTTGATAGAATGTATATTCTCCATGATAAGGATTAAACAAGGAAACCTTCCTCTGATACCACTTGAAGTTCCAAGTATCGAATAACAACTGAGAAGGGGGGTTGAATCAGTTGTATAACTTTTTGTAAGTTTCAACACTATAAGAAACTTAACCCTTGCAACCTGTTAATATTTATTTCCTTATCATCATTTAGAAAGAAACTCAATAATGCATGAAAGGTAAATCAAGAACGACACACAAGATTTACAAGGTTCGGCCTCAATAAGAGAACCTACGTCCTTTCCATAGCCACTCCTGTGGGTCTATGGAAATCCACTATAATGAAGAACTGAATACAACTTGTGTCAACTCCTGTTGGACACCTTCTATCTCCCGATAGGAAATATTATACTAGATCCCATCAGTTTACAATGTTTCCTTAAAGAACAAATGGACCAAGCACACGAATAAGAACTTTGTTAAGCTGCTCCACAAAAGATCACTTTGAATCTTCAATATGATTTCTTTAATCTAATTTTTCTGAAATCGGTCTTCTCAGCAAGATAAGATGATTCCGCACAAGTGCTCACTCCGAATATTCAATCTGATTTCTTGAATCCGATTTTTTTCTGAAATCGGTCTTCTCAGAAAGATAAGCTGATTCCGCACAAGTGCTCACTCTGAATCTTCAATCCGATTTCATGAATCCGAATTTATGAAATAGATCTTCTCATCAAGATAAGATAATTCTGATTCTCTTCTTCTCAAATACTCAAGGAAACTTCTTCAAGATGGTAGGAAAGTTTCACTAAGAATTCTCCAAGGTTCCACCTTTTCTGTGTGTGTGAAGTTGCAAGTGAGTGAATGATCTGAGCACATATTTACAGGAAACTCAAAAAACAAAGGTGGGAATCTTGAAAAAATTTCCCACTTCCTCAAATATCAAAAACTCTGCAAATTTGTTGCGTTTAATATTTAATCTTTGACTTATTCAAATCTCCTTAAATTTCTCCAAGATTTATGAAAATTTGAAATTCGGGTTCTCTTGAACACTTCATATCTTTCTCAGAATTAAAAGGCTTGATCTTGGATTCCAAATTTCTGGCTCAGAAGGTAGACTCTGACTTTCTGGATCAGGAAGTAAACTCTGAATTTATGGCTCAGGAAGTAGACTCCGAATTTCTATTTCAGGAGGTAGACTCTGAATTCCTGATTCATGAAGTAGACTCTAAATTTCTGGCTCCAGAAGTAGACTCTGAATTTCTAGTTCAGGAATTAGACTCTGAATTTCTGGCTTGGGAAGTAGACACTGAATTTTTGGTTCAGGAGGTAGACTCCGAATTTCTGGCTCAGGAAGTAGACTCTGAATTTCTGGCTCAGGAAGTAGACTCCGAATTTCTGGTTGAGGAAGTAGACACCGAATTTTTAGCTCAGGAAGTAGACTCCAAATTTTTGACTCAGGAAGTAGACTATGTATTTCTAATTCAAGAAGTAATCTCCGAATTTCTGGCTCAGGAAGTAGACTCCGAATTTCTAGCTCCGGAAGTAGACTCCGAATTTCTGGTTCAGGAAGTAAACTCTGAATTTCTGGCTCATGAAGTAGACTCTGAATTTCTGGATTAGGAAGTAGACTCCGAATTTCTGGCTCAGGAAGTAGACTCTAAATTTCTGGCTCAGAAAGTAGACTTCAAATTTCTGGTTCAGGAAGTAGACTACGAATTTCTGGCTCAGGAAGTAGACTCCGAATTTCTGGTTCAGGAAGTAGACTCTGAATTTATGGCTCAGGAAGTATACTCCGAATTTCTAGCTTAAGAAGTAGACTCTGAATTTCTGGCTCAGGAAGTAGACTCAGAATTTCTGGATCAGGAAGTAGACTCCGAATTTCTGGGTTAGGAAGTAGAATTTGAATTTCTGGCTCAAGAAGTAGACTCCAAATTTCTAGTTCAGGAAAACTGTTTCAGGAAAAACTGGTTCTGAATTTTCTTAGAATTTTCCTTAGTGAAAAATATCAATCCTCTTCACCATTTCTTCAACAGCTTTTATCATGAAACTTTTCATGATTTGTGAGAACTTTAAGATCAGCAAAGCATTGTCTGATTATGTTTAGAAAGTTTGAGACACTTTCTTAGCTTCAAACTTCTTATTCTTCAACATAATGTTTTTTAAGGAAATGTTCAGCAACCAGCAACTTCAACTTTCTGTAACTCAAAAAAAATCTTCAAAAAAAAGATTAGTTGTCAAAAAATACAAAACTTTGTTAAAAAAAACACCACAAAGGTTCTTCAGAAATAGATTGGACATATGTAATTGACCAGTGGGCCCCAATTATAGGTATAACATCAATGTACTGGTAGGTTTCAGGAGACAAAATAGAATGAGTATTACTTGATGTATGTCAGTCCATACAATGACTATGTCTTAGCACATGGACTTGATGATTTGTAAAATGTAATGTAAAAGGCATTGATGATATGTAAAATGTATTGAAATAAGGACCTAATAATAAGGTTCAAATTTTCTTGGAATGAGGCCTTGATAGTAAGATCACGACATCTGAAATTATGCATTCCATAATTATGAAATCTATTATAATGTGATTATTTACATTAGTATTGTCACAAAATTCCTTCAATAAGGTGAGGGAAGGGACATCAAATTTTCTAGACCCTTCCATCTTCAAGTTTAAGGAGAGATATTGAACCCCACGACCCACCTTCAATAGTTCTCAGAGTGGTGACTAGCACCAAGGGTATAGAATCATACACAAAATGAAAGGAATTACCCTTTTTATTTAGTAGGATTGGGAGAGAAGACAATAAGTCTAAAAAAACTCCAAAAATAAAAGTAAAAGTAAAGCCCAAACAATCCTTTCCCATATGCATGTTTCAAATAATAATTACTACAATACAAGAAAACTCCAAAGGTAAATACCAAAGAAAGGAAAAAAACAACAAAAATTGTCCTAACGTCCGAACTAGTACAGTCCCGCACGGTCCTCGAAGTCCTCCTGGAAACCTGAAAGTAGTTTTATATACATAGGGTGAGTATACAGGTATACTCATTAGGGAAAACCAAAGGCTCTCGCGCACAAGTGGAGAGGCATTCTATTGCCCCGTGAGAAAAAGAGTCAACCAAAGCACCTAGCAGGGAAGCTATCCACCCAACATCACCAAGGAACACTCCCCAAATAACGCAAGTCAAGTAAATTAATAGTAATATCACATCAATATTTGGGTACCCCGCACCACTTTCCCACTGGTTATTGAAGACAACATATGCGTCAGACCTTCCCCACCATTCTCACCGCAGTCCCACTACTATACCCCACCTACATAAACCTGAGCTATCACAACCACACATCCTGCCCGCAAACACCTGGGCCAAAAAAACCAATCATAACCACGCCTGCACACACCTGGGCCAAAACAACTACCACCATGCTTGAAGACACCTGGGCCCGAACAACCTGCCACACCCGAAGACACCAGGGCCCAAACAACTACTGCCATGCCCGAAGACACTTGGGAAACAACCTACCCAAACACACATGGGACCACCAGCACCACATACCATTCCTATAGAGTCTTGGGATAAATGGAACTCAGGACATCATAGCCTACCTGAAGAATATTGGGCTACTCGAGAAAGGGAGCATAAAAGGATCTAATAACCAGCCACTCATAGGAGTGTTGGAAAAAACACCCTCCCCCATTGAAATGTGGGTGTTCAGAATAAAGTTCTCAACTTGGGTGGGGTGTGAATAAGAAACATAAGAACTAAATTATATATATTGGTAATCAAGAACTATTCCAAACCTAGGGGTTCCAAAACCAGACCATATACAAACACCCTTCTTACTATTCATTCATAAGAAGCACTATAACCACAACCAAGTCACAACTCATTCCTAGAAAACAATTCTCCATTGAACCCATTATTGTTTTAATATTCAATTGATTACATTTAAATAATTCTTCACCACTAGGAAACTAAAAGGCATATCCACAAGACAATGATGGAAAAATAGCCAAGCAGCAATTTAAGCATTCACATCTGGTTCTCTTGTAAAGTAAAAACAACAAAAGGGATCCGTGAGATCCCCCAAAGTAATGGAACCAAAAAAAGCCCCACCATACGACCCCACATGTCCTTATATCCACAAACCAATGACTGCACCACAACAGGGGATCCCATCCCCACCCATGCCACCCCACAAGCATCAAGCAGATCAACCACACATGTTACCAAGATAGAGCAAGGGAGGTTTTAGATTCCAACACACATTTCATTAATTTTACTTCTCCTATTTTATTAACTGGGGTGACCACACAAGGATTTTTATTCATTGGGAATCCATTTAATCAACCAGGTTTACATGATTAACCAGTTTCCATGTTACATCCATTCAAACATCTTAGAAGACGGGGGTCTATTAGTGTGCAAGGAAAGACCACCAACGACCATGATTTTTAGTGGACGAAAGTCCATACAACTCACAACATATAGGAAAGGGTAAAAGAGTACAACAGAATTATCAAACACACCCCTTAATTCTTTAAAAGTCCATCCATTATCCTTATTAAGGTTTGGTTTTGATACATTCCTGAAGGAAACATTATCATACCCACCTCACATGATACACAATAAATAGAGATGAAGGAAGAAACCTACCTGGATGATCAATGATCAAATTTTCTCTCTACGTGCCAAGAATTGGGGATGCATGACATGCAGGGGAGGAACTCCAAGGACTTCAAGGGTGAGTAGAAAAGCTCCAGCAAAGTCACACCACTTGCTTTGAGAAGGGGGGACTCCAAATGAACCAAGAAGACTCCGAATTTATGGCTAAGGAAGTAGACTCCGAATTTCTGGCTCAGTAAGTAGACTCCGAATTTTTGGCTCAGGAAGTAGACTCCAAATTTCTGGTTCAGGAAGTAGACTCAGAATTTCTAGCTCAGTAAGTAGACTCTGAATTTATGGTTTAGGAAAACTGGTTCAGGAAAAACTGGTTCCAAATTTTCTCATAATTTTCCTTAGTGAAAAATATCAATCCTCTTCACCATTTCTTCAACAGCTTTTATCATGAAACATTTCATGATTTGTGAGAACTTTAAGATCATAAAATCATCATCTGATTAAGTTTAGAAAGTTTGAGACACTTTTTTAACTTCAAACTTCTTATTCTTCAACATAATGTTCATTAAGGAAATCTTCAGCAACCAGCAACTTCAACTTTCTGTAACTCAAAAAAATTATTCAAAAAAAAATATTAGTTGTCAAAAAATACAAAACTTTGTTAAACAAAACACCACAAAAGTTCTTCAATCTCCCCCTTTGGATTTGTTGGCAACCCTTGTTAACAAGTTTTCACCTCTCGAAAAAAATTTACATCTCAAGTTCTTGAATTTTACCAAAACATAACCTTTCTTAAAAAGAGTGTCCTAAAACCACACTTCTAGATAAAGTAACGTTTTTGAAGGATTTCCATCCCTCAGTGACAATAAAAGTTTGCATCCATGTAAAGATAAACTTCACCTTACTCAAACTCCCCCTCAACTTTTATCTTTCTCTTTCTCACTTTTCTTTTCCTCTATCATTTTTCTTTCTCTCTCCCACATTATATGATAACCACAGCTTTTGATTCATAAAAGAAAAATTACTCTCCCCCTTTGTCAGCATAATCCAAAGCATGGTGGGGGATGTTTCCTTATGAGTTTTAGGAAGTCTTGGGAGGAGGCTGAACATGGAGTTGTAGCCTCAGTTCAACAAACCTTTCCTTTGACATTGCTTTTGTGAAAATACCAGCAATCTGATACTTTCTTGAAATATATTCCATCAAGACTTCTCCTGCAACAACTTTCTCCTTTAAAAAGTGATTCTTTATATCAATATTATTTTATCTTGAATGTTGAATAGGATTCTTGGAAAGATCAATGGAACTTTGATTATCATAGAGTATTTTCAAAGGTTTAGTAACTTTCACTTTCAAATCTTCCAGCTGAACTTTCATCCAAATCATTTGAGTACAAGCCCGAGTAGCTGCAACATATTTGGATTTAGCTTTACTTAAAGTTACTCAACTTTATTTCTTGCTATGCCAACTCACACAACATTCCCCTAAGAAAAATGTTCCTCCTGATGTTGATTTTATATCATTACAATCACCAGCCCAATCAGCATCAGTATAACCATGAAACTTCCTCTCATTGTTCCTCTTGTATAACAACCCATGTGAAGTTTTTCCTTTAACATATCTCATAATCCTATTAACTTCCAACATATGTGATTATTTTGGATTACTTTGATATCAGGAACAGAGAGTCACAACATAAGCAATATCAGACCTTGAGGCTGTAAGATAAAGAAGACTTCCTATTACTTTCTAAAGTCTTTCTGATTCACACTGTTCCCTGACTCATCTTTTCTCAACTTTGTGCTCATTAAGATAGGGGTTGAAAATTCTTTTTATTATTCTATCCCAAACTTCTTTAACAGTTCCTTGGCATACTTTTCATGGGATAAGAAAATGTAGTTTTCTTGTTGTTGAACTTGTAATCCAAGGAAGAAATTTAATTCACCCAACATTGACATTTCATAATTTTTCTTCATCTCTTCAGTAAACTATTCACAAACATTTTCTTCATCTCTATCAAAAATTATATCATCCACATAAATGATTACAATTAAAGTTCCAGAATCAACATCTTTAACATACAATTTTCTATCAAACTTTCCTTTAAAAAGTTCATCTTTCCCAAATAATTGTCTAGCTTATAATACTGTGATCATGGATCTTGTTTCAGCCCATAAAAGGCTTTATTTAATTTGAAAACTTTGTTTTCATCCTCATCAAGTAAAAACCCACAAGGTTGTTCAATGTAAACTTCTTCTTCAATCTCACCATTTACAAAAGCTAACTTTACATCGAACTGATAAACCTTGTAATTATGATGAGCAGCCACTGCAAGAAACATTTGAATAGTTTCCAACCTTGCAACAAGGGAAAATGTTTTATCAAAATCCACACCTTCAAATTGTGAATATCCTTTACACACAAGCCTTGATTTGTTTCTTGTAACTTCTCCATGCTCATTCAATTTATTTCTGTAAACCCACTTGGTTCTGATAAAATTATTATTTTCTGGCTTTGGAACAAGTTCCCATGTTTCATTATTCTCAATCTGATCCAGTTATTCATTAATAGAATCCACTCATTCTTTATGTTGAATAACTTTTGAAACTGATTCCGGTTCAACTTGTGAGATAAGGGAAATCTGATTTTCTAATATTAACTTATTTCTTGTTTGAACTGGAGATTTCTGATCCCCAATAATATTTTCAAATTCAACATGTTTTTAGGGTAGGAAAACTCACATTTCTTTTTCCATCATCAGTTTCTTCCCCATGCGACTTATCTGAGTCACTTTCACTATTGTGGGAATTTTCTGATTTATCTTACTCAGTATTCTTAACAGATGTTGTGAAGGAACTTGGATTTTAAATTACCTTTACATCATATGAGTCCACCAACTTCTGTAACCTTTTGTTCCAGCATTTGTAACTTCTTCCATTTGGTGAATAACCCATAAATATTTCTTCTTTAGCTTTCTCTTCAAACTTTCCTAAGTCCGGATTTTTTATTTTGAGCAATCATGGAATTCCAAAAACTTTGAAGTAATTAAGAGAATGTTTTTTTTGTTATACCACATATCATAAGGAGTCATGTTGGTTTCTAGTCTTAACAAGCATCTATTTTGAACATGCACAGTAGTGATAATAGCTTCTCTCCAAAAGAATTTTGAAAGTTTGTATTCTGATAACATACTTCTTCCCATTTCCACCAAGATTCTATTTTTACTTTCTACTACTCCATTTTGTTGTGGAGTATAAGGAAAACTATAATTATGTTTGATACCATGCATCCTTATATACATTTCAAAATAATTTCTTGTGAATTTGGTACCATTGTCTGTTCTCAACTTCTTTATGGAAGATCCCAATTCTTTCTCAACATCTCTTCTAAATAATTTGAACATTTCAAAAGCCTCTGACTTATGCTTCATGAACATGATGTTTTCTATCCTAGTGAAATCATCAATAAAAGTGATAAAGTATAAATCTCCTTTTTTTGATTGATGTCTCATCGACCCACACAGATCAGAATGAATAAGATCAAGTGGTTTGTTAGATTGAATCTCAACTCTTTTATGACTTTTTATAGTCATATTTCCTTTCAAGAAAGTAATACAAACATCTTGATCTCTTCTTTTTAGTTCTAGAAAATTCTGAACAACATCAACTTTAGAAAGCTTACTCATGTTCTTCTGCCCAAGGTGGACAAGTCTTCGGTGCCACAACTTGATTTCATCTTCAGCACTAAAATAGCATGAGTTATTAGATTCTCCAATTTGAAAGAGATTCCCACTGGTTCTTTCTCCTTTTGTAATCAGTTTTCCATTTTTCACACTTTTGATGATACAATAATTCTTTCTGAAGATAACTTCTTTTCCATCATCACAAAGTTCACTTACTCTAAGTAAGTTATGTTTTAGTCCATCAACAAGCAAAACTACCTTAGACTTCAGTTTCTGTACTTCAATCTCTGCTGTTCTGATTCCCTTAATTTTTAAGGAACTATCATTGCCAAAAGTAACCGATCCTCCATCATGACTTTAAAAATGTTCCAAGATTTCTATATCACCTGTCATGTGTGAAGAACAACCAATATCAAGTTTTCATGGTTTGTTCCTCTTTCTTTCAAATCTTTCTCAACAATAAAAGCTCTTTCATCAACCTCCTTATTTTCATCTTTCTTTTCTTTCTTATCATAAGAAACTTATTATGGAATAAGTGTCATACATCGTTCGGCATGATGACCAGGCTGATCACATCTTCCACAAACTTTTTCCAAGCATTCAAATTGATTCTTAGTTGGAATGTTTCTAACATCTTGAGAATTAACCTTTTCAACTTTTTGTGAGTATGGAAAGTTACTCATTCTTCCACTTTGCTGAAACCTTCTTCCAGGTAGAGATAAATTGTGCCAAAAATTATTAGCTCTATGACCATATAATCTGCAGCACCAGAAATAACCCTCAAATCTTGGTTTTCTATTCAAGAATGATATTTCTCTATAAAAACTTTTTTGAGGTTGATAACTTCTTTCATCTCTAGAAAACTCAGGATATAGACCATCTCTTCTTTTGAGTGATTTTTCTACTTTTTTAGGATTGATAGATTTATCACATCCTTTCTCCACCCAATATTTACTAATACCTTTTCCATAACCTGAAATGTTAGAAGAATCATACACAACACTATTTTTGGTAAGATAAGATTTCACATGATTCTCGTAATGAGCCTTCACAGCATTTTCAATGGTCTCATCTTTTAATTCTGTAGCTTTGTTGAAGTTTTAATTCATATTCCTTAGGGTATTTTCATACCAAGGAGTTTTGATTGCACCTTGTTTACTTCTTCTTCCTTAGCTTCCAGCTTCTTGCTAAGATCTTCAATCATCTTTCCCTGTTCAACAATTCTAAGTTTGTAACTTAAAATTTCTTGAATGTATTCATCTTCCTTCTTGGTGACATATTTACTTCCATCCTAAACTTCTTCATGATTCTTCTTCATCACACGAATTTCTTTTTTGAGATATTTGTTTTGATCAAGACACGCAAGAAGTTCGGATCTTAGCTGATATTATATGTAAGATTCTTCACCACCTTCTTCACTCTCCAAGGAAAGATTTGTTTTCTCAACTTTTGCAATGAAGGTTCAGAATCTTTATTTACTTTCATCTTTTGAGGAATCATTGTTAGATGATTCAGATTCAACCTTCTTGCTCAACATACTTATTTTCTTTCCGGAAAACTTCTTCTTGAATTTTTTATAAGTCTTATCTTATTTTTAATTCTTGTTATACTTCCTCCATCGAGGATTCTCATCAGAAACATCTTAATATTCTCCAAATTTCTTCTTAGGACAATTCATAGAAAAGTTTCCGATTCTGCCACACTCAAAACATTTGAGAGGAAGTTTCCCTCCATAATTTCCTCTTCCTCTTAGATAGTTCTTGGATATGAGAGACATGATTTTTTCATTCAACTCTTCATCTTCCTTATCATCAGACTCACAAGGATCAACTTTATCATCATCTTGGATTTTAATATTTCTCATAGCTTCAAAAGACATTTCATCTTTTATCTTCTTCTTAAAGATTGGAGATTTCCTCATTTTATAAGCAACAAGAAAGTTGGGTAGTTAATCAAGAGATAAATCATCCTTATCTTCTAAAGCTAAAATTTTAGAATCAAACCTGTCTGGAAAGTTTCTCATAAGTTTCTTCACAATTGTAGAATCTTACAAGTCTTCTCTGAATCCTTTGATGTTGCACACAATATCATTAATTCTGGTGAAGTATTCATCAATTGTTTCATCATCTCTCATCCTTATGTCTTCAAACTTACTACGCCAGATTTGTAGCTTATCCTCCTTGACTTTTGTATTTTCTTCGAATACACTTTCCAGCTTATCCCACATGCTTTTTGATGTTGTGAGACCCATCACCTTCTGATAAAAATTTTCTGATAAGTACATAAGAATAGAATTTCTAGCCTTTCCATCAACTTCAATTTTCTCTTATCAGCAAACGTCATAGGAGCATTTTTCTCAATAGGTGGAAATCCAATAGTAGTAGCATCAACAACTTCAAGTCCAAGAGATTGGAGATAAGGAATCATCCTATTTTTCCATCCATAATAATTCTTGCCATAGAATATAGGAATTCCTCTATTGTTGATAGAATGTATATTCTCCATGATAAGGATTAAACAAGGAAACCTTCCTCTGATACCACTTGAAGTTCCAAGTATCGAATAACAACTGAGAAGGGGGGTTGAATCAGTTGTATAACTTTTTGTAAGTTTCAACACTATAAGAAACTTAACCCTTGCAACCTGTTAATATTTATTTCCTTATCATCATTTAGCAAGAAACTCAATAATGCATGAAAGGTAAATCAAGAACGGCACACAAGATTTACAAGGTTCGACCTCAATAAGAGAACCTACATCCTTTCCATAGCCACTCCTGTGGGTCTATGGAAATCCACTATAATGAAGAACTGAATACAACTTGTGTCAACTCCTGTTGGACACCTTCTATCTCCCGATAGGAAATATTATACTAGATCTCATCAGTTTACAATGTTTCCTTAAAGAATAAATGGACCAAGCACACGAATAAGAACTTTGTTAAGCTGCTCCACAAAAGATCACTTTGAATCTTCAATATGATTTCTTTAATCTAATTTTTCTGAAATCGGTCTTCTCAGCAAGATAAGATGATTCCACACAAGGGCTCACTCCGAATATTCAATCTGATTTCTTGAATCCGATTTTTTTTTTCTGAAATCGGTCTTCTCAGAAAGATAAGCTGATTCCGCACAAGTGCCCACTCTGAATCTTCAATCCGATTTCTTGAATCCGAATTTCTGAAACAGATCTTGTCATCAAGATAAGATAATTATGATTCTCTTCTTCTCAAATACTCAAGGAAACTTCTTCAAGATGGTAGGAAAGTTTCACTAAGAATTCTCCAACGTTCCACCTTTTCTGTGTGTGTGAAGTTGCAAATGAGTGAATGATCTGAGCACATATTTATAGGAAACTCAAAAAACAAAGGTGGGAATCTTGAAAAAATTTCCCACTTCCTCAAATATCAAAAAATCTGCAAATTTGTTGCATTTAATATTTAATATTTGACTTATTCAAATCTCCTTAAATTTCTCCAAGATTTATGAAAATTTGAAATTCGGGTTCTCTTGAACACTTCATATCTTTCTCAGAATTATAAGGCTTGATCTTGGATTCCGAATTTCTGGCTCAGAAGGTAGACTCTGACTTTCTGGATCAGGAAGTAGACTCTGAATTTCTGGCTCAGGAAGTAGACTCCGAATTTCTATTTCAGGAGGTAGACTCTGAATTCCTGATTCATGAAGTAGACTCTGAATTTCTGGCTCCAGAAGTAGACTCTGAATTTCTGGTTCAGGAATTAGACTCTGAATTTCTGGCTTGGGAAGTAGACACTGAATTTTTGGTTCAGGAGGTAGACTCCGAATTTCTGGCTCAGGAAGTAGACTCTGAATTTCTGGCTCAGGAAGTAGACTCCGAATTTCTGGTTGAGGAAGTAGACACCGAATTTTTAGCTCAGGAAGTAGACTCCAAATTTTTGACTCAGTAAGTAGACTATGGATTTCTAATTCATGAAGTAAACTCCGAATTTCTGGCTCAGGAAGTAGACTCCGAATTTCTAGCTCCGGAAGTAGACTCCGAATTTCTGGTTCAGGAAGTAAACTCTGAATTTCTGGCTCATGAAGTAGACTCTGAATTTCTGGATTAGGAAGTAGACTCCGAATTTCTGGCTCAGGAAGTAGACTCTAAATTTCTGGCTCAGAAAGTAGACTTCAAATTTCTGGTTCAGGAAGTAGACTCCGAATTTCTGGCTCAGGAAGTAGACTCCGAATTTCTAGTTCAGGAAGTAGACTCTGAATTTATGGCTCAGGAAGTATACTCCGAATTTCTAGCTTAAGAAGTAGACTCTGAATTTCTGGCTCAGGAAGTAGACTCAGAATTTCTGGATCAGGAAGTAGACTCCGAATTTCTGGGTTAGGAAGTAGAATTTGAATTTCTGGCTCAAGAAGTAGACTCCAAATTTCTAGTTCAGGAAAAATGTTTCAGGAAAAACTGGTTCTGAATTTTCTTAGAATTTTCCTTAGTGAAAAATATCAATCCTCTTCACCATTTCTTCAACAGATTTTATCATGAAACTTTTCATGATTTGTGAGAACTTTAAGATCAGCAAAGAATTGTCTGATTATGTTTAGAAAGTTTGAGACACTTTCTTAGCTTCAAACTTCTTATTCTTCAACATAATGTTTTTTAAGGAAATGTTCAGCAACCAGCAACTTCAACTTTCTGTAACTCAAAAACATTCTTCAAAAAAAAGATTAGTTGTCAAAAAATACAAAACTTTGTTAAAAAACACCACAAAGGTTCTTTAGAAATAGATTGGACATATGTAATTGACCAGTGGGCCCCAATTATAGGTATAACATCAATGTACTGGTAGGTTTTAGGAGACAAAATAGAATGAGTATTACTCGATGTATGTCAGTCCATACAATGACTATGTCTTAGCACATGGCCTTGATGATTTGTAAAATGTAATGTAAAAGGCATTGATGATATGTAAAATGTATTGAAATAAGGACCTAATAATAAGGTTCAAATTTTCTTGGAATGAGGCCTTGATAGTAAGATCACGACATATGAAATTATGCATTCCATAATTATGAAATCTATTATAATGTGATTATTTACATTAGTATTGTCACAAAATGCCTTCAATAAGGTGAGGGAAGGGACATCAAATTTTCTAGACCCTTCCATCTTCAAGTTTAAGGAGAGATATTGAACCCCACGACCCACCTTCAATAGTTCTCAGAGTGGTGACTAGCACCAAGGGTATAGAATCATACACAAAATGAAAGGAATTACCCTTTTTATTTAGTAGGATTGGGAGAGAAGACAGTAAATCTCAAAAAACTCCAAAAATAAAAGTAAAAGTAAAGCCCAAACAATCCTTTCCCATATGCATGTTTCAAATAATAATTACTACAATACAAGAAAACTCCAAAGGTAAATACCAAAGAAAGGAAAACAACAACAAAAATTGTCCTAACGTCCGAACTAGTACAGTCCGGCACGGTCCTCGAAGTCCTCCTGGAAACCTGAAAGTAGTTTTATATACATAGGGTGAGTATACAGGTATACTCATTAGGGAAAACCAAAGTCTCTCACGCACAAGTGGAGAGGCATTCTATTGCCCCGTGAGAAAAAGAGTCAACCAAAGCACCTAGCTGGGAAGCTATCCACCCAACATCACCAAGGAACACTCCCCAAATAACGCAAGTCAAGTAAATTAATAGTAATATCACATCAATATTTGGGTACCCCGCACCACTTTCCCACTGGTTATTGAAGACAACATATGCGTCAGACCTTCCCCACCATTCTCACCGCAGTCCCACTACTATACCCCACCTACATAAACCTGAGCTATCACAACCACACATCCTGCCCGCAAACACCTGGGCCAAAAAAACCAATCATAACCATGCCTGCACACACCTGGGCCAAAACAACTACCACCATGCTTGAAGACACCTGGGCCCGAACAACCTGCCACACCCGAAGACACCAGGGCCCAAACAACTACTGCCATGCCCGAAGACACTTGGGAAACAACCTACCCAAACACACATGGGACCACCAGCACCACATACCATTCCTATAGAGTCTTGGGATAAATGGAACTCAGGACATCATAGCCTACCCGAAGAATATTGGGCTACTCGAGAAAGGGAGCATAAAAGGATCTAATAACCAGCCACTCATAGGAGTGTTGGAAAAAACACCCTCCCCCATTGAAATGTGGGTGTTCAGCATAAAGTTCTCAACTTGGGTGGGGTGTGAATAAGAAACATAAGAACTAAATTATATATATAGGTAATCAAGAACTCTTCCAAACCTAGGGGTTCCAAAACCAGACCATATACAAACACCCTTCTTACTATTCATTCATAAGAAGCACTATAACCACAACCAAGTCACAACTCATTCCTAGAAAACAATTCTCCATTGAACCCATTATTGTTTTAATATTCAATTGATTACATTTAAATAATTCTTCACCACTGGGAAAATAAAAGGCATATCCACAAGACAATGAAGGAAAAATAGCCAAGAAGCAATTTAAGCATTCACATCTGGTTCTCTTGTAAAGTAAAAACAACAAAAGGGATCCGTGAGATCCCCCAAAGTAATGGAACCAAAAAAAGCCCCACCATACGACCCCACATGTCCTTATATCCACAAACCAATGACTGCACCACAACAGGGGATCCCATCCCCACCCATGCCACCCCACAAGAATCAAGCAGATCAACCACACATGTTACCAAGATAGATCAAGGGAGGTTTTAGATTCAAAAACACATTTCATTAATTTTACTTCTCCTATTTTATTAACTGGGGTGACCACACAAGGATTTTTATTCATTGGGAATCCATTTAATCAACCAGGTTTACATGATTAACCAGTTTCCATGTTACATCCATTCAAACATCTTAGAAGACGGGGGTCTATTAGTGTGCAAGGAAAGAACACCAACGACCATGATTTTTAGTGGACGAAAGTCCATACAACTCACAACATATAGAAAAGGGTAAAAGAGTACAACAGAATTATCAAACACACCCCTTAATTCTTTAAAAGTCCATCCATTATCCTTATTAAGGTTTGGTTTTGATACATTCCTGAAGGAAACATTATCATACCCACCTCACATGATACACAATAAATAGAGATGAAGGAAGAACCCTACCTGGATGATCAATGATCAAATTTTCTCTCTATGTGCCAAGAATTGGGGATGCATGACATGCAGGGGAGGAACTCCAAGGACTTCAAGGGTGAGTAGAAAAGCTCCAGCAAAGTCACACCACTTGCTTTGAGAAGGGGGGACTCCAAATGAACCAAGGAGGAGAAAGGAACTAGCTAGAAGAAGGGAATAATTCTAGTTCTATAAGAAAGGGAGATCTTATAATTATGGGATAAGAAAATCTTAAACACATTTAAAGGAAGATCATGGTTTCACCACACGGTCAGGTGGTTACACATGATGGAATTAAATTCCATTTAATAATTCTCATCAGAGATGTGTCCATAATGGCTATGAGTCAAAGGGTTTCCTTTAAAGAGAGGAAAATGCATAATAGGGGCAGAACTGGAAAGTATGGGAAAAAGGTGTGACACTGAGGAAAAGCCACATGTTTTGGTAAGTCAAGGGTCAATCGAATCTTAGGGGATTTTAGATATCATTTATGGGATTTTAAATGGATTTTAAAGGGGTATTAAAATATTTTTACGTCAAAAGATACGTTGTGGGAGCGGAATTGAAAAAAGAACGAAATGTGGGACACCATTCGGTGAGATGCTGTAATGGTGCCACGGTCACGGTGCCACCATAAGTGGTGCCACCGTTATGGTGCGACTGTCATGGTGTCACTGTCACGGTGCCACCGGTTCAGTGGAACACTATAAGCGGTGCCACCGTCACGGTGCCACCATGACCGGTGCCACCATTTCAGTGGAACCGTTTGATGGAACCGAGCTTCAAGAAAAGTCCTTAATGATCCACTGCCCGGGCTATTAAATTAGATAACTATCAAAGTATTCTCTCCCTCGAGAATTTAAACTAGACTTGAAGAGAAGAGAGGGGTAAAAACAACCACCTAAAAAGATACCTCTCAGGAGTAAAACCGATCGACATTTAGGAACATCTCTCCCTTAAGTAACCACACAAACAGATAAAGGTTTCACTTCCCAGACATATGGATCAGGGAGTCCTTTACCCCATGTCAAGATACTATCTTCTTTGGGTGACACTAACTTGCCTGAATGGGTTTAATCGTATCCACTATAATGCGTCTTGATTAGGGATTGGGTTCTCCCTTCCCCACCATCAGGACCCTTCACACACATTCATAGAACAAGGAAACCAACGCATTCATAGTTAACATGGCTAAGCACTACATCATGAACAAGTACTAAGAAAAATAGAAAAAAACTCAAAATAGCTCTGGGTAATGGGCGCGCATTTGTGCCTCCTGCTCCCAAGTATTCTCCTCAAGGACACCATGCCTCCATAACACACGAACCAAGGGATTGGTTCCTCCATGAAGCACCTTCTCCTCACGACATTCTATCATCACTGATCGCTCTACAAACGTCGTGTCATCCTCGATATCCAGCCTTCCCCAGTCAAGGACATGTGAATTATCTTGTAGATACCGATGAATATGAGACACATGGAAGACGTCGTGCACCCTCAGTAGCGGTGGTGGTAGCACAAGCTAATAAGCCACTACGCCGACCGACCACAACACATCAAAGGGTCTGAAGAACTTGGGAGAAAGATTAATCCACCTTCCAAACCTCCATTCTACACACTGAGGGGAGACCTTCAAGAACATGTGATCCCCAACCTCAAACTCCAATGGTCTCATCCTACTATCAGCATATAACTTCTGCCGGTCTTGGTCCGCATCCTTTCTTGTATAATCTGAATCTTTTCTATTGTGCTCTGCACCACTTCCAGTCCAAGAACACCTGCTTCCCCGACCACTGTCCAACACATGGTTGAGTGACACAACCTCCCATACAAATCTTCAAATGGAGCCATACCAATGGTAGAGTGATAGCTACTGTTGTAGGGAAACTCCACCAGAGGTAAGTGTCGCACCCATGATCCCCCAAAGTCCAAAACACATGCCCATAGCATATCGTCCAATGTTTAGATGATGTGCTCTATCTTCCCATCTGTCTAGGGGTGGAAAGCAGTGCTGAGGCATAGCTGGGTGCCAAAATCATGTTGCAGTCCTTTCTAGACCCTTGAGGTAAACTGAGTATCCCGATCGTAGACCATGGACCTCAGAACTCCATGCAACCGCACCACCTTGTCCACATACAGCTGTGCTAGGGAATCCACCTCACTTAACTGCTTGATTTCCAGGAAGTGAGCTGATTTCATCAGTCGGTCCACCACTACCCAGATGGCATCGCAACCCCCTTGAACTCTAGGTACTCCTGTGACAAAATCCATCAAGATGTCATCCCACTTCCACTCAGGGACATCTAAAGGGTGTAACAGACCTCCTAGGATGTGGTGTTAGGACTTCACCTACTGACATATGAGGCACTTCACCACAAACTCTTCCACTTCCTGCTTCACCCTGGGCCACCAAAACTGACCCCTAAAGCCCCGATACATCTTGGAAACTCTTGGGTGCACCGCCAGGGGTGATTTTTGGAACTCACCAAGAACTATCTTTCACATTTCCAATGGGACAAAAAACTTCCCATGAAACATCATCTGGTTCTTCCTGTCTTCCGACCATCCTTCCATAGCATTTCACTAGATAACACGTTCGTGCATCACTTCAGCCTCTAAGTCCCACCATTGAGACTCCTCCACCTACTGCAACAGAGAGGACTGCACTGTCATCTAGAATAGACAACCTTTTCCATCCTCTACACTTGCATCTAGGTGTAGGGTAGCCAACTGCTCCATCGCCTTCCAAGCATCTGCCAACTTTCAAACCACATCCTTCTGTGACTTTCTGCTCAAGGAATCAGCCACCACATTCCCCTTACCTTTAGTGTAAGATATTTCGAAGTCTTATTCCTAAAGAAACTCCATCCACCTCCACTACCGTAAGCTCAGGTCCCGCTGGGAGAAGATATACCTCAAGATCTTGTGATCCGTGAAGACAAAAAAGTGATCCCTAATGAGGTAGTGCTTCCAAAGCTTTAGTGCGAACACAACTACTTGAGCTCTAAATCATGGGTGGCATAGTTATGCTCATGGGGATGTAACTGCCTAGACCCATAAGAGATCACCCCCTGCTATTACATCAGCACACACCCCATACCTTGGCCTGAACCATCACAGAATACCTTAAACGTCACCCCTTATTCTGGAAACCTCGGCACTAGGGCACTAACTAATTTCCCCTTCAGATAACTAAAGGCTGCCTGGCACTGCTCACTCCGTACAAAAGCCTGGTCTTTCTTGGTCAAGGCTATCAAAGGTGTTGCAACTCGGGAGAAGTTTGTTATGAATCTCTAGCAGATTTCTAGTCCCATAAAACTATAAACCTCTACCATGTTATTGGGTGCTTCCCAAGATAAAACCACTTCAACCTTTGACAGATCAACTGCTATTCACTGCTCAGACACCACATGTCCAAGGAAGTTCACATCTTGTGTCTAGAACTTTCACTTGGAAAATTTCCCATAGAGATGGTGATATTAGAAGACCTCTAAAACTGTCCTAAGATTCTCAGTGTAATCCTACTCTAATCTTGAGTAGATTAGGGTGTCCTCAACAAACATGAATACGAACTGGTCTAGATATTCCTAGAAGATAGATTTCATGAGTCCCGTGAACATGGATGGGGCATTTGTAACACCGAATGACATGGCCACTAACTCAATGTGACCATATCTTCACCTGAAGGCAGTATTCAAGATGTCACCCTACTTCACCCTCAACTAGTGATATACTGACAGCAGGTCGATCTTGGAGAACCATCCTGCTCCCTTAAACTGGTTAAAAAGGTCGTCTATCCTTGAGAGAGGGTAACCGTTATTGAATGTTACCTGATTCAGTATCCGGTAGTCTATGCAAAACCTGAGACCACCATATTCCTTCTTTAAGAACAATACTGAAGCACCCCATGGTGACATGCTTGGTCGAACAAAAAACTTCTTCATCAGATCATCGATCTGAATCCATAACTCCCACAGCTCATAAGGTTCCATTCGATAGGGAGCCATCAAAATTGGATGGGCACCGGGTTGCAAGTATATCTAGAAATCAATGTCACATCGAGGGGGTAGAGTCACCTCCTCCTTAGGGAAGACGTCCATGAAATCACTGACAATCCAAAAGATTTCCACCATCTCTGTATCCGCCGACTCTACTGACAGCTCGGCTAACAAAGAAAGAAGGGACTTCACTCACCGAATACCCTCCTAGAAACCCCGCTTGCCGATGAAGGTCACACACTGTCCTCCCACATCTAGAAACATGATCCTTCTTCAGAAGCAGTTGATAACAACACATACTGAGAATAGATAGTCGATGCCTAGAATGACATCATATAACTATATCTACAGCAAAAGAAGGTCCCCACCAGACAAATGTGGTCCCAACATCAGTCTACTTTATCAGAAAACATGAGACATGCTGGTCTGACCTCTGACTGGAATACTCAAAAATAGAGGTATGAGAAGTCTCTATACGTATAGACCCAAATCATTGGATAGAATGGGTTCAACAAAAGAGTGTGAAGCTCCTAAATCAAACAAGGCAGATACAAGAGTTCTGAATAGACAGATTATACCTCGAACGAATTCTGACCCTACTAGAACTGCTGCCTCTGTGGTGTGTAACTGCCCACACCTAGCTCCTCTGCCCCTCGGCTATTAGCTGCCTCCAAGAACATGCCCTAGTCAAGGTCCCTGAGGAGCGCCCTGATGCCAGCCTACTCTCACAAAATCTTCTCTCAAATGAGCGGGAGCTCGCTGTCCCTACTGTTACTGCTGAAAGGTCATGGCTGGAAACTACTACAGCTGAGGTGGGTGCTAGACCGGCCCACCCCACTGTACTGTACACGGTTCGGGAACTGATTCTAAAGGTTACTACGACTTCCACAAATGAAAAATCTTAATCCTAGTCCCGAAAGGAAAGGGCGAGGACCGGGAAATCGAAACTGGGACTACTGAGCCTGCTCCCCACTGGCCGAAACCTAGAAGGCCCTAACACTGGAGTCCTACTGCTGATGGCCATTCCCTTTGAAGAGTTCAACTGGCCCCCCTCTAACGGCACATGTCCCATCATGTGCATCCTATACACCACTTTAGCCTTCTTCTGGAATTCTAAGTATGTCGATAGGAAGAAGGGAGTAATAACATACTTAAGAGAAGGTTAGAGTGAATCCTCTAAACATCTCACCCGAGACTCCTTATCTGAAAAAAGGTACAGAGAAAAGCGAAGGAGATCCTTGAACTTGATCCCTAACTCCTTCACTGACATACTACCCTACTGAAGGGAGAGTAACTCTTACCCCTTCTAAGCCTTCATCGTGGAAGAGATAAATTATACCCAGAACTCTCTCTCTAATTCAAGCCACATAACCTCAGCCTCCCTCTTCTCCCCAAGATAGAGCATCCACCACTGATGCGTTGCTCCCTACATTTGGATCACAGAAAGAGGAACCCAGTACTCTATTGAATCCTGAATCAAACTGAAACTATCACTAGATCCTTGAGCCATCCCTCTATCTCCATGTTCGAGATGCTTCCCTCGTACTTTCTGAGGGTCTGCCAATAAAAGGAACGAAGCGTCCTCTACCACTGATCGTCCTCCTCCTCTCGGTCATCCCTCAGCCAATCATCCAAATAAACCTCATGGGCCTCAATCTCCCACACTACTCATGGTCATTGTCTAGGTTCCATAACTGCATGGTAAACAATGAATTTCTAATCCCGAGTAGTGTAGAAGATTGATTTTAATTATTCTTAGACTCTTTATTCATTTTAAATTCCAAAATACCCAAGACACACAAGTAAAAAAGTCATTATGATGCATGTACCTTTCCTAGGGTCTCTACCCTGCAACCAGTGTAGCCTCACTTGGTCATTCGGTAGGCCCAGAGTCCTTGCATTAGATCACAGGGCCCCCTAAAATCCAAAGTCCTAGCCAATATTCCCTAGCCTATTTCATGCATCAAGATTGCATAACACTGTTTCCTTACCATCCCATACAATCCTCACTATGACTAACTCTAGAATCCATACTATATTTAAAAATCCTCCTCTGATACCATTCTGTCATGACCCACCTTCTCCAAAGTGGGGAAATGGACAATAGATTTTCCAGACCCTTCCTTCTTCAAGTTGAAGGAGAGATAATGACCCCTGAGACCCACTTTCAAGAGGTCCTGGAGTAGAGACTATCAACAAGGGTATGGAATCATAATCAAAATGGAAGGAATTACCCTTTTTATTTAGTAGTATCAGGAGATAAGATAGTAAGTCTCAAACAACACAAAAACTAGAAGTAAAAGTAAAGCCCAAAAAATTCTTTCCTATATGCATGTTTCAAATAATAAGTACTAAAATACAAGAAAACTCTAAAGGTAAATACTAAATAAAGGAAAACAACAATAGAAACTATCCCAATGTCCGAACTAGTACAGCCCCGCACAGTCCTCAAAGTCCTCTTGGAAACCTGAAAGCAGTTTTATATACATAGGGTGAGTATACAGTTATACTCAGTAGGAAAAACCAAAGGATCTCGTGCACAAGTGGAGAGGCATTCTAATGACCCATGAGAAAAGGAATCAACCAAAGCACCTAGCAAAGAAGATATCCACCCAAACTCACCAAGGAACACTCCCCAAATAACGCAAGTCAAGTAAGTAATAGCAACATCACATCGATATTTGGGTACCCCGCACCACTTTCCCACTTGTTATTGAAGACTTCCTACACATCAGACCTTCCCCACCATTCTCACCGTAGTCCCACTGCTATACCCCACCCACACACACCTGGGCTATCACAACCACACATCCTGCCCACAAACACCTAGGCCAAAACAACCAATCATAACCACACCCACACACACCTGAGAAAGAACAACTACCGCCATGCCCGAAGACACATGGGCCCGAACAACCTGCCATGCCCGAAGACACCTGGGCCTGAACAACTACTGCCACGCCCAAAGACACCTGGGCCTCATCCCGAAGACACATGGGAAAAAACCTACCCACACAAACTTGGGCCAACCACCACCACGTACCCTGCCCAAAGAGTCTTGGGATATAATGGACCTCAGGATGTTATAGCCTGCCCAAAGAATCTTGTGCTACTCAAGAAAGGGAGCATAAAATGATCTAATAACTAGCCACTCATAGGAGTGTTGGAAAAAACAACCTCCCCCATTGAAATGGGGGTGTTTGGCATAAAGTTCTAAATTTGGGTGGGGAGTGAATAAGAAACATAAGAACTAAATTATACATATATGTAATAAAGCACTCTTCCCAACCTAGGGGTTCCAAAACCATCCCATACACAAACACCCTCATTACTATTCATTCATAAGAAGCACTAGAGACACAAAAAAGTCACAACTCATTCCTAGAAGACAATTCCCCATTGAACGCATTCTTGTTTTCATATTCAAGTGATTCAATTTAAATAATTCTTCCCCACTGGGTAACTAATAGGCATAACCACAAGCTAATAAAGGAAAAATAACCAAGCAACAATTTAAGCATTCACATCCGGTTCTATTGTAAATTCACAACAACAAGAGGGATCTGTGAGATCCCTCAAAGTACTAAAACCAAACCAACCCCCATCATACAAACCCACATGGACTTATATCCATAAACCAATGACTTCACCACAATAGGGGATTCCATACCCACCCATTCCACCCCACAAGAATCAAGAAGATCAACTGAACACGTTACCAAGATATAGAAAGGGAGGTTTCAGATCTAAACACATCTTTAATTAATTTTCATTCTTTAATTTGATTAATTGGGGTGACCACACAAGGATTATTATTCACTGGGAATCCATTTAATCAACCAGGTTTACGTGATTAACCAGTTTTCATGTTATAGCCATTCAAACATAAAAAAAGATAGGGTCCATTAGTGTGAAAGGAAATACCACCAACAACCATGATTTTTAGTGGATTCTAGCCCATACAACTCAAAACATATAGGAAAGGGTAAAAGAGTATAGAAGAATCATAAAACACACCCCCTTCATTCTTTAAAAGTACATTTATTATCCTTGTTAATGTTTGGTTTCATCCATTACCGAAGGAAACATTATCATACCCTCCACACATGATACACAGTAAAGAGAGATGAAGGAATAACCCTACCTGGATGATCAATGATTAGAGTTTCTCTCCACGCTCCAAGAATTGGGGATTCATGACTTGTAGGGGAGAAACTCTGAGGACTCCAAGTGTGAGTAGAAAATCTCAATTACAGGAGAAACACTTTCCTGGGGAAGGGGACTCCAAAAGAACCAAGGAGAATAAAGGAACCAGCCAAGAAGAAGAAGGAAAGAATTCTAGTGTGATAAAAAGGAGAGATCCTGTAGTTATGGGATATGTAAATATTGAATGAATTTAAAGGAGGATCATGGTCTCACCACGTGCTTGGGTGGTTACACATGATGGAATTAATTTTCATTTAAAAATACTCATCATAGAGGTGTCCATAACGATTATGAGTCAAAGGGTTTTCTTTAAAGAGAGGAAAATACGTAACAGGGGAAGAATTGGAAAGTACGGGAAACAGGTGTGACACTGAGGAAAATCCACACGTTTTGGTAAGTTAAGGGTTTCCTGGATCTTAGGGGATTTATATATCATTTATAGTATTTTAAATGGATTTAAAAGGGGTATTAAAACATTTTTACATCAAAAGATACGTTACAGGAGCGGAAATGAAAAAAGAACGAAGGGTGGGACTCCGTTCGGTGAGATACAATAATGATGCCACGGTCACGGTGCCACCGTAAGCAGTGCCACCTTCACGGTTCAACCATCACAGTGTTGTCATCACAGTTCCACCAGTTTGGTGGAACACCGTAAGCGGCACCACCGTCACGGTGCCACCATTTCAGTGTGCGACCATGACTAGGGCCACCGTCACAGTTCCTCTGTGACCGGTGCCACCGTTTTGGTGGAACCGTTTGATGGAACCAAGATTTAGAAAATGTCCTTAATGAGCCACTACCCATGCCATTCCAACTATCCTTGTATATATTTTAGTTATTAATTTTTAAAGGATTTTTATGAAAATATTTTGATTTAATATGATAATAAAATGAGATTATGATTTAAAATAATTTTTATGATCTTTTATGAGTGAAAGGTTTTTTAAGGGAAACGTTTTCATATTTTTCAAAGAAAACCTCGTGAATTTTAATTTTACCTTTATTCTTTCTATAATTTTTTTTATGATTTTTTTGAGAAAAAAGTTGATTTCAAGAGTAAATAGGTGATTATTTTGACCTCAATGCTTATTACATGAAAAGTTAAACCTTATTATGGATGTTCATGAATTTAAAATGTATTAAAAAGTTCCATTTATTTTTATATCCCTTATTGATATTTGTTTTTCCTATCCCATGTTTTCAAATGTTTTTATGGGGTATAAGGATGGTATGAACTATAGGAAGGTCTATGTTTCTATTATGGGTATTCATCATATAAGAAGAGAATATTTTATGAATGAAATAAGAGATTAAATTTAGGAATCCTATTTTTTTGTCAAAAACAGACATCGTATAGAAATGTACACTTTTTTAGGTAATGGTTTTTCCTAATTATCTAAAACTCTAAACCAAAAATATCTTACAAATATAAGAAAGTAAAACCCTTGTTTTAAATCTTATAATTATTAGTTTATAAGTTACGAGGCATTATAGTTGTAATCAAATCAAAGGTTTAGATAAATTTATAGGTTATGATGTTATTTGAGCATAAGTTATAAGTATTATATTGCCTAAGGATTAGTCTATTATGAAGGATTATTGTTGTTTTTATTGAATCAAAAGAGTTTAATAAAAGATGACATTGTAAAGGATATCTTAATATTTACCCTATTTATAAGTATTATTATTATGATTTCATTTTCTATAATCACAATAACCATTTTAGTTTTGATAAATGGATAAAAACAATGGGAATAACTTATAATCCTTTTATAGATCTCATGATCCAATTGATTTTTTTCATGCTTCAGGAATGAAAAATTCATCTTTTTTCATTCATCACTTAAAGTATGAGATGAAAAAATGGAATAAACTAACTGAAACACACAACAAAATGATGAAATTATGATTATATAATGGAAATAAATCAAGTAAGTATATTTCCTCATATTCTCCATATCAATGGTAAAATAATTCCTCAACTTAAAAAAGAGAAAGATAAATCTATCAAGTCTTATCACTCTGTAATCAAGGTATGGTTTCGTAAAATAATTCACAAATATTGTTTTGAAAATATATAAATAAAGTTTAAATTAACTATCATGAAAAAATCTACATTTTATATTATTAAAATTTCATGATAGAGTCATTTTAGTAATAAAAAATTAAAATTGGGAGTATGCAATTTCATTAAGGGGGACAATGTAACATCCAATATTTATAATGAAATATTTATTATGTTTATTCAATAATGTGATTCCTATTATATAGAGCACATCATTTTTATGAATTTTTTATAAATTTTGGATAATTTAGTTTTTAAAAGTAAACTGGTCATTGATATATAATTTTTATTAAAGTGCACATAATTTGTAACACTAAAACCATTTTCTTAGATTTCTGTTTAAAAGAAAATTTACAATTAATCATAATATTAATTTTAGAAAATTTATATGTTTTTAAACTATAAATAATTATTTTCAAATCATATAATAAAAAATGGATAATAAAAAAGATAAATGGAATCACTCATAAAAAAGAAATAGTTTTATTCCTAAATAAATTATTTTCCAAGTATTATATGATTTTATTTAAAAGATAAATTCTAAAATTTTAGAAATATAATTTTATAAAAAGGAATTCATTTTTGGATTAATCACATAAAATTTATTTTAGGTTTATTCTTTGGTATTTTTCTAAAATATTCGATTTTTGGGTAAATAATGAAAAATATCGATTTTACAAAAACTTTCACTTTTATGACATTATCATGATGTAAGAATTCTATAAAAGTTAATGAAACATTTTTTGTAATGCCCCAATGTGAGATACCTTGAGGCGGTGCATTATTACATAACATTGACATGATACATGGAATCATGTCCCAAAAGACCGATCAGTTTAGTAGCCCTGTAAGTACTAGATACAAACATAAGTTTTACATTATATCATGAGATAAAAACAACAACAACATTTTTTCCCCTTTGAACACACGTATATCCCTTATCCTATCCTTGTAGGTCAACCATAAAATACTTCTTCACATCCTGGGAAAAATAAAACATAGAAAGGGGTAAACTTAGATGCTCAGTAAGGATAACAATATAGAAGAAACTTTCATAAATATGCATAAAAATTTAAGGCAATGTATACGACTAAAACATAAGACTTTTAAATTTAAAACTTCAGCATAATTTCCAAATATAAATCAATTAATTCCATTTACTTATTCACATGGATATTCTACTAGTCGAATAATCACATGCAATATCAATAACCAATTTTATATTGATGGAATTCATAATGCCAGAGTTCATAACCACATAGTCAAGGACTCGTGCCAAGAATACAAATAATATTTTGTCAAGGCCATGTTCCAAGACACTAGTTTGCTCATGAGACCTATTGATGCATCGAGGATCTATAGCAGGCTCCACCTGTCACTTACTAAGTCCAATGCATTCCTCATATGAAAAGGTTTAAACATAACATAAACATTCATATTAAAACAAGCATATGAAATGTCAATAATTTATCCATAAACCATGAATGGTATAAAAATAACACATCCATAGTAAAACATATCACAGAACCTTAAATACAATTTGGAATATTTTTATCATAATAAGTCAACTTCAAATAAGTTTAAAATTCATCAAAGGATGTTGACATAGAAGAAATAAAAACTATTTAAAAGAGATATCTATTTCTATTTTGAAACCATTTAAAAGTCAAATAATTATAAAAGAAAACATTTATTTTGGAAATATTCTTATAATATTGTAAGGTAAGTTTCTAAGGTTTTATAATGGAGGAAAATAGCGGCACCCACTGTATAAGTTAAAAAAACATTACTTCCTTAATTTTGTCAAAAAGGTCATAAAGGACCTTGTTTGGAAAACGACGGAAAGATTCCATTATAAACATATTATAAAAATTAAAACAAGGGTATTTATGAATTTAAACCATAGTCTAGTAAATAGTAAAAATGTTTTGAAATATATTTTTAAGAAACACGGATGTGGATGATAAAGGGTTCCCAGTAGATACTCACGTATAAACAACCTCGGATAATGAAGAGATTGTAGAATTAACCCTTACCTTGTACTTTTACTTGGTTGAGGGTAAATTAACCTCCTGTATAATAGTTAAATAATTTTTATTAAATTATACAAGAACCACATACATAAATATGATATCATATATGATCTTCTAATATTGCTTTGTTAATAATATTTCAGTAGTATCATCGTTTCAGGTGTTAACTGATTTGTTTTACTTTATATGTTTTGTTACATAAGTCATTTTTGTTATGGATAATATGTATTTGATTCAGATATAGAATGATATTAAGTTATTACAAATTATTTTTTTAATCATAAAATGAAATTTATTCTTGAATGGTTATGATGAGGAATGAATTTCATCGCGTTCATGGAGATGGTAATCCGTACAAATGCCCGAGCGAAAATATCATTCTATTGATGGTAAACTCGTATTTAATTGGATATTATATCATATATACATAATAATTAACATGTTATATTTATTATTTACATCATCTATAATCATTATTATACCCATCCAAAAAATGAAGTGTTTGAATAACGAACTACACCACGACGTGGAGATGGTAAGCCGTACGTACGCACACGTGGTGATTTTTCATTCATATGATGGATAGAATAATGAATATGGTTGTAAAATATTTATAATAACATCACAGTATGTATAACGTACTGGAATTATAATTTTGGTATGAAAAGAAAACAAAGAGTAAGTGTAAGAAGAAAAGAACTTTGAAAGTGGTGGTAAAATTAATACCTCTTCTTTTGGTTTTTCCTTTTGATTTAATCAAAAGGGATTATTAGGTTGTATTTATGATTAAAGTAAGGTTCTAGGTAGAAGGGAGAGTAGTTTTAAGTAAATTTGGGTAGGGTTTGTCTGAGAAAAATGGCTTTGGAGGTGTGATTTTGAGAGAAGGGGAAATACCTTTTTATAAGAGAGGTGAGGGTCACTTTTAGAAAAGCATGAAATATTATTTTATTATACAATAATATTAGGTATATAATGGCTTAAAAATAATTTATTTAGAGGATAAGGTGGATATGAGTCGAAAAACTCTAAACTAATAGGTTTTATATAGGTTTAGGTCACCATATTAACCTTATCTTTTAGATTTAACTCTTAGTTAAATAGTTTAACTTTTACCATGTATTCTTGTATTATTAAATTATATTGTTAATAATATTACAATAAAATTACAAGAGAACCCCAAGTGGTTTATTAATGATATATCTATTTTTATATAATTCCTTTGGCCAACCCTTATATTTTTAGAAATATTATATCATTTAATAATATAGTATTTGTTTTAAAAACTCATTTATGTCAATTTTGACACTATTTGGTAATTGATTTTTGTAGAAGTCATAAAAGTATGATTTCTTTTAAAAAAAATAATTTCATCAACCCTAAAATTTCATATTAATATATAAAATTATTTTAATTCATAAAAAGTCTCAATTTACATTTATTTAGATATTTATAACATCAGTTATTTTAACCTTTCATTAAAAAAGAAATTACTGAATCATCATTGTGTCATAAGTAAATTTAATTATTTAATGTATAAAAATTATAAATAAAATACCATTATGTAGGAAATATTTTTATCTTTATAATTAATAATTACAGTCGAATTTATATTATGTATAACCCTATATTAAAAATGTTTTAGTTATGAAAATTTGAATTTAACACTTTTAACTCTTCTTTAAATAAAATAATAATAAATATCCAAATATAATCCAAGTAGACCAAAAGGATTATATTTTATTACTAAGGTTTATTTTGGCCGAATTATACTTCTCCAATATAATTAGGACATGGTAATTATAATATCATTTTTACCTTTAATTACCCAATTTACATTTAACCTTGGTAAATAAAAGTCAAAAGTTACTATTCAACAAAAGTTATTTTTATCTTATTGAACTAAATTTTACTTACTGATGTCAACCATGTCTCTCATATTTTTAAAATTCAATTCAAAGAAGTGGTAAAATTACTTTTTATGCAAAATTTCAAATGCGCATAGAAGGTGTGTAAAAGACGGTGAAAAGTTCAATAAAATTTTATATATCTAATATTATTATAAAATGACTCCAATGAATTACATTGAACATATATTGGTATTATGTATCTTTTTTTTACCTTATATAAATTTAAATAAAATAACTAATTATTTAAATAAAAGCCAGTTTTAAACAATAACGCAATGTTTTTCACTATTCATCAAAAATTGATAGTTTTCAGAAAAATATCAAAAATTCACCCTAAGATAATTTAGATATTATGAATTCAAAAATGAAGCCCATTTTAAAAAATAAAATTTATAAAATTTTAAAAAGTGGGTATTACTATTCATAACGGCTAGTTTGATTGGTCGTGGTGTGTTAAAACTCTAAGTTGCGTATAACACAAGATATTGTATTATTCAAAGGGAAACATACTGTAGAAGCTTGGGGTGATACATTCTTACCTCCTTAAAATAATTTCATCCTAAAAATTTCTAGAATACTATTATACAAAAAAGATTTGGGTGGTTCTTCATCATATGTTCCTTAGGTTCCCATGTTGCCTCTTCCATTTTATGGTTTCTCCATAGAAATTTCACCAGAAGAGTCGTCTGGTTTCTCAACACTTATTATCTAGTATCAAGAATTATGATAGGCTCTTCGCAAAAAGACACATCGGGTTCCAATTCTATTTCTTTATAGGTGAGTACATGCGTTGGGTCAGACATGTATTTTCTTAACAGCGATACGTGGAACACATCATGAACTTTGGAGAGACTTGGCAGCATTTCCAAATGATAAGCTACAACTCCAATTCTTTGAAGAATTTTGAAAGGTCCGATGTACCTGGGACTCAATTTACCCTTCTTACCAAAATATATAACACCCTTAAATGGAGATACCTTCAAGAAAACATGATCTCCTACTTGAAATTCCAAATCCTTCCTTTGGTTATCTGCATAGCTCTTTTGCCTACTTTGAGCTGCTTTGATGTGGGTTTGGATAACCTTCACCTTTTCCATTGTTTCCTCAACAAGTTCTGGGCCTATGAGTTTTCTTTCACCAACATCATCCCAACAGGTTAGTGTTCGATATCTCTTTCCATATAACGCTTCATATGGTTCCATATGAATACTTGAATGGAAGATATTGTTATAGGAAAATTCTACCAGAGGTAAATAATGATCCCACATACCTTGAAAATCAAGTGAGCAAGATCTAAACATGTCTTCTAAGGTTTGAATAGTCCATTCTGATTTTCCATCAGTTTGATGGTGGTAGGCAATGCTCAAACGAAGTTCAGTATCCAAAGCCTTCTAAATAATTTTCAATAATATTGATGTAAAATGTGGATCATGATCAAAAACAATCGATAGGGGTATTCCATTAAGTCTTACAACTTTATTAATATATAGTCTTGCTAAACGTTCAAGTGGTAAATCTTCTCTTATAGCAAGAAAACATGCTGACTTGGTAAGATGATCAACAATGACCCATATTGCATCATTCATTCTAGGAGTCTTCGGTAGTCCCATGACAAAGTCCATCATAATATCATCCCATTTCTACTCAGGTATGGGAAGAGGTTACATGAATACTCTAGGATGTTGTCTCTCAACCTTCACCTGTTGAAAAACCATACATCTTGAAACATAATCAGCAATCTCCCTCTTCATGTTGTCCCACCAAAAATTTTCCTTCAAATCTCTATGCATCTTAGTGCTACTAAGGTGTATAGAGAAATTAGAGATATGAGAATCATCCAACAATTCCCTTTTTATATCAGGTATATTAGGAACACAAGGTCTCTTCCCAAATTTCAAAATTCCATCTTCATATACGAATTCAATCAATCTCTCATCATTCAAACCTTTAATTTTCTTTTTAAAATCCTCATCATCATTATGAGAACTATTTATCCTTTCTAGTAAATATAGTTTGGAAACCATTTGAAAAAGTATTTATGTTTCAACTTCCATGGTTATTCACATATCCATCTTTACTAGATCCTTGAAAATAGGATCCCTTTCAACTCTCATCTTGTTCAAAACTCCATGATCCTTTCTGATCAAAGCATCTGCCACCATATTTTCCTTCCCCGGGTGGTAGTGTATAGTGAAATCATAATCCATGAGTAGTTTGAGCCATCTCCTTTTCCACATGTTGAGTTCTTTTTGTGAGAAAATATACTTCAAACTCTTTTGATCAGTATATATCTCACATTTTCACCATAGAGATAGTGTCTTCATATCTTCAAAGAAAATATTACAACTGCTAACTCAAGATCATGAGTGGGATAGTTTTTTTCATGAATTTTTAGCTATCGTGATGCATAGGTAATAAATATATCATTCTTCATAAGGACACAACCAATTCCTTTCTTTAAAGCATTACTATAAATAACAAACCCATCATTCCCCGATGATAGAGTCAAGATAGAAGCATTGACTAATATTCTATTAAATTCTTCAAAACATTCTTCACACTCTTTTTTCTAAACAAATTTAACCCCTTTACATGTGATATTGATAAATGGGTTTTCCAATCGGGAAAAATTATGGACGAAATGCTGATAATAACCTACTAAACCAATAAAACTGCATACCTTAGTTATACTCATTGGTGCTGGCCATTCTTGGGATGCCTTGGTCTTTGAAGTATCGACATAGATTCTATCCTTAGGGACAATATGACTATGAAAAGAAATATCCTAAATCCATAATTCACATTTGCTAAACTTCCCATATAATTCATTTCTTCTGAGGGTTTTCAGAATAGTTCGCAAGTGATTTTCATGATTTTCATAGCTTTTTGAGTATACCAAGATATCATCAATAAATACTACTACAAATTCATCAAGATATTAATTTAAAACTCTATTCATTAGATCCATAAAAATAGAGGGTTCATTAGTCACTCCAAAAGGCATTAGTGTAAACTTGTATTGCATGTTCCTAATTTCAAATGCTGTTTTTGGAATTTCGTCATTCTTGATAAACAACTGATGATATACAAATCGAATTTCAATCTTTAAAAAACATTGAGCTCCATGAAGTTGTTTGAATAAATAATCAATGTGAGGTATGTGATACTTTTTCTTTATTGTTATAGCATTGATCTCCCTGTAGTTAATGAAAAACCTCATAGATCCATCTTTCTTCTTAACAAAAAGAACAGGGGCTCCCCATAGAGAAACACTAGGGAGAATAAATCCTTTATTACTCAATTCCTCTAGTTGTTTATTTAGTTCCACTAATTCCACAGTGGTCATTCTATAAGGGGTCTTCAATATGGGCCTTGAACCGGGAATTAATTCAATAGAAAACTCAATTTCTAGTTCTGGAGGATGTCTAGGTAAATTCTCTAGAAACACATCAACATATTCCTGAACAATAGGTATATACTATATTTGAATATTCATTTCCTCACCCATGGTAATTTCATTCTATTATTTCCCAATAATTTAATTTAGTAGAGCTATTGGGGGTGGATATAGATAAGAATCAGGTGGTGATGTTTCTTCTCTAAAGATAAGGTACTCATTATCATCATCAAGAATTGTAACCTCCTTATTCTTACAATAAATTTTCACATCATGGTTCAAAATCCAATCCATTCCAAGGATTATATCAATTTGAATTATGGGTATGATAATGAGATTAGAAGATAAAGAACATTTATATGCTCTAATGGGAACTCATTCACAAAACTTTATTACAATAATACTTCCCTTAGGAGTTTTGACTGACAACTCCCTTGTTAAATCAAATTGGAAATATCTAATTTTGTTTGTAAACTGGGAAGATAGGAAACAATACGATGATCTAGAATCAAATAAATCATTGTCTAAACATAAGGAAACCATTAAATTACCTACCACCATATATTTCGGAGCTTCAACCTCAGCAGTAGTGATCGAATAAGCTTAGCCTTGATCCCTTGGCCTTTTCTGAGGTAAGTTTACTTAGAGCTTAGGAAATTCATTTTCATATTAGCCATTTTATCTATAATTGTAGAATTAAAAATTGACTGCCTCTTTCTTCCCCTTGCAATCATGATCTTGGTGGCCTTTTTCACCATACTTGTAATAGACTCCCATTCCATTCAGGAAAGTACCAGGGTGTTTCTTCCCACATTTACCACATGATAGATATTCAACTTTTTTCCTTCTTCCCCTTATTTTCATTTCTAGAGTGTTCAAGAGATCTCTTATTTTCTGGATTTTCTTTAAAGTTATAATACTTAGAGAATTCCTTTTATATCTTGATAAAACATGAGAAAATATCTTCATATGATGGGAAATATTGTGAGACTAATGCTTGATAGAGAAATGGTTTTAACCCATCAAAGAATTGATCAATCTTACTCCCTGGGTTACATATATAATTTGTTGCATGCCTTGATAATCTTATAAAGTTAGCCTCATAATTTGTGACATTTCATCCTTCTTTTTCCTCATAATCAGAAATTGTCTTTCCATATCTGCTTGATGGTCACGAGAAAATTATTTTTCTAAAAAAATATATTTAAACTCTCTCCATTCCATATTCGATACTTCTTTATCATCCTTTGTGTTTTGAATTTATGAACACCATTGATCTACATCTACCGTGAGGTGATAAACTTCCATGAAAACTTTTTCCCTTTCACTACTTCGCAAAGAATGAAATATTTTCTCTAAGGAACTTATCCATTACTCAACTAAAAATGGATTTGTATTCCCATTTAATGTTGGTGGTTGTTGCCTCATGAAGCGGTCTAACATTGATCCTCTGTATTTTGGATCAGGGTTCTCCATACAGGTAAGGTTATTATTTATAACCTGAGTGAGTTGTCCCAATATGGTGATAAGATAATCAACACCAGTTGCATCACCAAATCCACTATAATTATCTTGAGTAGGAGGTAAATACCTAAATGGATTGCATGCATTGATATGGTTTCCATTCCTTCCACTAGGCGCCATTTCTAAACAATGACATACACTAGATTAGTTTATGAATCGCAATACATAATTCCAAACTTATAAAACACTTAACATAAATTGAATAGTTTATGGATATAATCCATAATAATAGAAATGTTTTCATTGAGGAGTTATATACTCATAAATCCTTCATAATGGTTTTTAAAGAAAACATGAATTATCCTAAGCATATCCCCTGGGAGTGTCTTAACCAAGAGTGCACCAAGGCCCATTGTCATGTACCAGGATACCCCGGGTCAAGCCCGAAACTCCTTGTTGGAGTTTTCACTCTAAGGTACATCTATTTTGGAGCTGCCTCTACCTACTTGTATTCAAACATGGATATATTCCTTGGAAAACTCACAAAATCTCTACATTACCAAAATTCTAGGAAGTTATTCTATACTAATCCTCAAAGTTTATCTTAGGGTAATGTTCTCTAATTATAGATTTTCTAAATCTATATTCCAAGGTTTATACTAAAATTACTCTGATACCAACTATAATGCCCCAACCCAGTTACCCAGAGTCAGTTCATTATTAAATAACATTGACATGATACAAGAAATCATGTCCCGAAAGACTGATCTGTTTAGTATCATTGTAAGTACAAGATACATCCATAAGTTTTACATTATATCATGATATACAAAAAAAATTGTCCCATTTTAAAAAAACTATATCCCTTATCCTATCCCTGCAGGTCAACCATAAAATACTTCTTCACGTCCTAGAAAAAATAAAACACAGAAAGGTGTGAGCTTAGATGATCAGTAAGGATAAAAATATAGCGGGAACTTTCATAAATAAGTATAAACATTTAAGGCAATGTATAAGACTAAAAAATAAACCATTTAAATTTAAAAATTTGGCATAATGTGGAAAATATAAATCAATAAATTCTATTTACTTTTTTTTATGGATATTTTACTAGTCAAATAATCACATGAAATATCAATAACCAATTTTATAATGATATAATGCATAATTCTAGACTTCATAACCACATAGTCAAGGCCCCATTCCAAGAATACAAATAAGATTTTGTCAAAGCCTTGTTCCAATACACTAGTTTGTCTTATGAGCAGGGCCGACCCTAGAGCAAGCCCAAAGAGCTCTCGGGCTAGGGAAATAGGCAAGCAAAGAAAAAAAATACAAAAGTAAGGGCAAAAAATTCACTATTTCACTATAGATCTTAATACATTTTAGGTAAAATTTCATAGGTAGTCTTGGGAAACAGAATTTACTAGGACACTCCTGATTATGAGACCTACCAATTCATCAAGGAGCTATAGTGGTCTCCTGTAACGCCCCAGGTTTTATAAACTGGTTCAAGTAAACAATGTTGTGCTTTTTAATGATGTCTCCTGTTTTATTTTATTTTATGGTTTGTGTGATGATAAAGAATTCGAGTGGAAATCAAACATGAAGAATACGATAAACTGTTATATATTTAAAAGATACATTACAACAAGACCCATATAATTGAAAGTACCCTACACAAGACCTAACACGGCCACAACAAGACTACAAAGAACCACAACACGGGCAATCGGATAATCGTCATCCTCAGGGTCCATCAGTGTGAAAAGTATAACTGCCAGAATCACCGCGCACACACTCAGCACCAGAGGTATGAGGAGAGCCATCCTCCAAGGGTCTGGTGTTTTGAAAATATAAAACATCCTCCCCCTTGCTTTTATAATGGACCTCTAAAAGGAATATGACCGTTTTTTTTGACCGTTGGGTTCCAAGGGATTAAGTGTTGTTTTTTATAATTTTTTTTCCTTATAACGCTTTTATAATATTATGGTATTTCAATTTTTTTATACAAAATATTAGAATTATATCTTCAAGTACTAAAAATAAAATATTATTCTTGAAAATGAATCTATTTTGATCATGATGATATTTATATGATGGAAAACTTGGTATTTTTTTAAAATGTGTCGAACATCAAGTCTACATCGGTATCAGCAATAATTGAAAAAAATGAATCTTTCTGGATCTCTAAAACTATGTGTTTTGAATTAGAGAAAAAACTACAGGTCTTTTAAAAATAATTTTATAAATAAACAAGTGAAGTAAGTTATAAATTGGATTTTAATGGTTATAAGATCATAGTAGTTATAAAAGTATATTTTTAAAGAAAATAATAGTTATATCAAATAGTATCATTTGTTTTCTTAAACTAAAATGGGATTTTGGATTTGAAAATTATGAGTTTAAAGTAATCATTAAGTTTTATACAAAATCAAATTATAATGTTCTGGTTATATATGTATTTATATTAAGAAAAATTGAACTAGTATAATTTCTAATTTTAACATTTATTTTATTAACACACTGTTTATACCCGGAGGGGCAGTTGCTGGCCGCGCGATGGTCTACTCCGTCCGATCTCACCATGACAAATCACGGCCGTTGATATGTTTTAAAACTCCTGTTTATTTTCATCCGTTTGATCACGCCCTGGTCGAATCCCAGCCGTCGCGTTTTTTTACTGCTTCTCCCACCGTCTTCTTCTACCTCACACCAGGGACCCGCGAACCAGCAGCTGGTTTGCCGAGGACGCTACCCTCTCCACTGCTCACGTTGACCTCGCGCACCCACCTACCTACAACGCCATAGGATCGGCCTAACTCTTGGATCTAATCCCTTTTGGGTGCACCGAAATCTTCTATATAATCAATCTCCACACGAACCTCCTCCTGCACCCGAGGTCTTCCCGATCTCTCCAGCTAAACCAGTGGGCTTCTTTGAATCCGAGCATCCTCCACAGCAAGGTAAGGGTTCCATGCTTAAGCGTTTTTTTTCAGAACCTACCCATGCTCCTCTTTACACTTTTATATACATGAAATACATATATATGTATATATAGATTGTTTTTACAAGTGCATACTTCCCACGTTTTCCATTTTAAGCAAACAGAGGGCTCCTAAGGTGGTTTTTCCTTCGGGTCTGCTAACATAGGGGATGCCCCCACCTCCTTATAATTTCAAAACCCCAATATACACACTTTTTATACTCGGATATATGATATGTATATATATAATATGTATTTTCAGTATATGCACCGTGTATCTCATCTTTTGAAGACTTGGTGAGTGGCGTAGGAAATGGTATCACCTTTTTCTTTCTCTTCCTAAAAAGATTTAAGTGTTTTATGTCCTTTGAGTTTTGCTAATATATCCCTTGGATAGTCTATGTACATATATATACATAATTTTTTTTATGTTTGGGTATACCTCCTTAACCTCTTTCAGTCTAAGGTATTCCAAGGAGGTTGTTTTTATTAATATTTATTTGAGTATTTATATAAGGGTAGTTTTGAAGGGTTTTCATTTTAAGCAAAACCATTACATAACATAGAATATATATATATATATATTTTCGGATGCTTGAGTATACACTTATATATATAGGTAACCATACAAAGTCTATTTCTAATTTTTCCATATAATTCAGTATTTTAAATTAGGAATTATACATTTGGAAATGGTCCTTTTTTTAAAAAAATAAAATTCTAAAAGGTATGATCTTTATGTATGCCTTGTATGTAGAACTATATATTTTATACAAGTTTATGTATTGGAATGGAAATGTGTTTTGGTGTTTATAATTATCTTTGAAAAATATCATTTGATGCGAACTTGTTTTTTTTGGTTTAAGAACAATTATGTCATGGTTAAAAACAAAGCTTTTACATGTTTATGTATTTAAAGTTTCATGAACATTTAAACCCCCATGAGGTATTGAATTTCAAACTGAATAAATGATAAGTAGTTAGAGGTATTAATATTTTAATTGTATCGTGTTTAATTTATGAGGAAACCGATATATATATAATTTGTGTATATATATCCTTATGAATGTACTTATAAGATTAACATCTGAAAACCCTAATTTCAAGAAATGGTTATTAATATTTCTATGCATGTAGAATTTTTAGTACCTGCCTATGCTATTTTATATTACTGTGTCTAAGGGTACACCAATGAACTTGATTAATGTCTCCCTTAAAATGATTTGTTTTTTTTTCAAAAGGATATGCCCTTTCCTGTTTTAAACTTGCATTAAAAGGATATGGATTTAAGGGTTATGTTAATATGTAGAAATCCTCTATTATTTTTATACCAAACTCATTGCAGTGATTTTTAGTGAGCAGAGTGTAACTGAAAATTCTATGATTAATGAGGAATATTAATTAATGACAGGTATTATTTTTAATGTGGTTTACTTCCAAGCGTCAGAATTTTAAAGATGGCAAGTGTTTATTATTTTTATACCAAGCATGCCGCAGTAATTAATAGTGGATGGATATTTGTTGCAAGTACTGTGACCTGTGAAGTACAAAATTTAATGCCAAGTAGTTCTTTTCCATGCACTGGAATTTTAGAAACTCATCATTTAATACCCCTTGGGATCAAGTCTCACACATTCATCATGTTATGTGCTTAAATAATTGTTCTATGCACATAGTATGCTTGCTTAACCGTGCCTGCTTTTATTCCATATTTTCCATTTTATCTGCCGTAACATGTATTTGTAAACCAATTATATAATTGTTTCCCTATTCATATTGTTCATGCATATGACTCAACATGATAATGAACTAAGAACTAAAATTACCCAAAGTGGTATGGGACACCTTGGGTAACGAGAAATGAAAATGGTATTACCCAAAGTGGTATGGGACACCTTGGGTAATATGAAATGAAAATTACATATTCAAAGTGGTATGGGAAACCTTGAATATCTGACCCTATCAACATGTGAGAAATGTATGGGACTACCCGGAATGGGGCTGGTAAGAATAAAACCCTCCAGATTGGGGACTGGTTAAAGTAAGCCCTCCGGGTTGGAGACCGGTAAAAGTAAGCTCCTCGATGCATCGATAGTTCTCGAGACAGTCAGATTGGGTTTTTACCCTTAGGTCATGGCACAAGGCCTTGAAACAGAGACCATGAGTCCTTCAGCATACATTTCTTTTTTTATGACCAACCTAGTATTTATTCCGATTAGAGGAATAACCTTGGTTATAGAACCTTACCTATGAGTATCAGATAAAAAAAAGAAACACAAGACATATGATATGGAAATGTTGATGCATGACCAATTTCTTTCCCAGAACTTCATTTCAAATGTTGTATTTCAATTATCATGTCATAATGTGCATATTTTGTGTAGATGATGCGCTTGTGCGCGACTCTGATGACATTTTCATCTTATTGTTCATACACAATTTTCTTGTTTATGGACACTTTACTTCGTGCAACCCATGCCTTTTTATTATTATGCTTATCTTGTTTGCTAAGTGAGTTACCGCTAAGTGTTCTAGTGCATACATATGAAGTACTTTAACTCTGATGTATCAACCTTTGTTTAGTCTTGAAGTTTTTCTTTTAGGAAATTTTCTAAGTATGGAAAAGTATTTCTCAACGTAGTTTTCAAAATCTGTATTTAAGTATTTTCAAAAACCCCTTACTGAGTATTTCAATGCTCACCCTATGTTTTATGTTAAATTTTTACAGGTTGATAGAGCCTTTCCAAGACTTTGATGTTTGTTCTTAGCTCAGAAATAAAGAAGCAAAGCTGTTGTCTCTGATTCTCCAGGATCTAAACCAGAAATTTCCTCCTGATGGGTTATGATGTGTGACTTATTTGTTTCATTTGTATGAAATAAATTGCACACCATAACCGAAGCACCGGCACCGGGCTACCGGGGTCGGGGCGTTATAGTTGGTATCAGAGGAATGGTTTAGGAAACCTTGGAAAATTAGGACAACACAAAAACATTAATAAAGTTTTACTAAGTAGGGTTTGTTCTTAAACTTCTCAGATGGAAAGACAGCGAACCACACCTAGACTCTTGACTCTCCCTACAGAAATCATAGAGACTATTGTAGCAAAATCCTGCTCAACGTGTTACCAACCTTTTGTTAACTTACGACTCACGTGCAAAACCCTCTATGAAATATCGAAAAGCTCAAATGTCCTTCGAATCTTCCGAGGGTCAGAAGTTGTGTATAACCTAATGGCTAGTGCGCTGTTTGAGAATTATAAAAAGAAAGGGAAGTACTATGAGGGACTCTTCCTGTGTTTCACTATGAACAATAAATGGTTGGCCTTCCCGGCATTTGGAGAAGCTGCAAAGCAGTTGGACTTCCGCGCAGTCTTTATGTACCAAATCCTGTGCTTCAGCATGCTTGGGGAGCTCTGCGATTTTGGATCTTTCATAGAATCCTTCAATTATGAAGTGGTTCGAGAGATCTTCAGGAACCAAATCCAAGCAGATGTCGCGAAGCTTGATGTCACTCGTTCCCATCTCTGGAAAACCACCTGTATCAAACGGGAGCTTGGCTTCAACCACGATCCACTTTGCCAAAAATGTATTTGGGAAGAGGAGACCCACAAGCTCTGTTCATCCCTGGGGATTGAGTTGAATAGTAACTTCTTCCATGGGCCTTGGAGGTAAAGGGACATCACCAAGGGTGTCAGAGAAGCGGTGTGAATAAGTCAGTGTTTTTACGCCGATCGAATTTCGGGGACACAATTCTTTTAAGAGGGGGATAATGTAACGCCCCAGGTTTTATAAACTGGTTCAAGTAAACAATGTTGTGCTTTTTAATGATGTCCTTGTTTTATTTTATTTTATGGTTTGTGTGCTGATAAAGAATTCGAGTGGAAATCAAACATGAAGAATACGATAAACTGTTATATATTTAAAAGATACATTACAACAAGACCCATCTAATTGAAAGTACCCTGCACAAGACCTAACACGACCACAACAAGACTACAAAGAACCACAACACAGGAAATCGGATAGTCGTCATCCTCAGGGTCCATCAGTGTGAAAAGTATAACCGCCAGAATCACCGCGCACGCACTCAGCACCAGAGGTATGAGGAGATCCATCCGCCAAGGGTCCAGTGTTTTGAAAATATAAAACATCCTACCCCTTGCTTTTATAATGCACCTCTAAAAGGAATATGACCGTTTTTTTTACCATTGGGTTCCAAGGGATTAAGTGATGTTTTTTATAAAATTTTGTCCTTATAACGCTTTTATAATATTATGGTATTTCAATTTTTTTATAAAAAATATTAGAATTATATCTTCAAGTACTAAAAATAAAATATTATTCTTGCAAATGAATCTATTTTGATCATGATGATATTTATATGATGGAAAACTTGGTATTTTTTTAAAATGTGTCGAACATCAAGTCTACAGCGGTATCAGCAATAATTGAAAAAAATGTATCTTTCCGGATCTCTAAAACTATGTGTTTTGAATTAGAGAAAAAACTACGGGTCTTTTAAACATAATTTTATAAATAAACAAGTGAAGTAAGTTATAAATTGGATTTTAATGGTTATAAGATCATAGTAGTTATAAAAGTGTATTTTTAAAGAAAATAATAGTTATATCAAATAGTATCATTTGTTTTCTTAAACTAAAATGGGATTTTGGATTTGAAAATTATGAGTTTAAAGTACTCATTAAGTTTTATACAAAATCAAATTATAATGTTCTGGGTATATATGTATTTATATTAAGAAAAATTGAACTAGTATAATTTCTAATTTTAACATTTATTTTATTAACACACTGTTTATACCCGGAGGGGAAGTTGTTGGCCGCGCGATGGTCTCCTCCGTTCGATCTCACCATGACAAATCACGACCGTTGATATGTTTTAAAACTCCCATTTCTTTTCATCCGTTTGATCACGCCCTGGTCGAATCCCAGCCATCGCGTTTTTTTTACTGCTTCTCCCACCGTCTTCTTCTACCTCGCGCCAGGGACCCGCGAACAAGCAGCTGGTTTGCCGAGGATGCTACCCTCTCCACTGCTCACGTTGACCTCGTGCACCCACCTACCTACGACGCCATAGGATCGGCCTAACTCTTGGATCTAATCCCTTTTGGGTGCACCAAAATCTTCTATATAATCCATCTCCTCACGAACCTCCTCCTGCACCCGAGCTCTTCCCGATCTCTCCAGCTAAACCAGTGGGCTTCTTTGAATCCGAGCATCCTCCACAGCAAGGTAAGGGTTCCATGCTTAAGCATTTTTTTTCAGAACCTACCCATGCTCCTCGTTACACTTTTATATACATGAAATACATATATATGTATATATAGATTGTTTTTACAAGTGCATACTTCCCACGTTTTCCATTTTAAGCAAACAGAGGGCTCCTAAGGTGGTTTTTCCTTCGGGTCTGCTAACATAGGGGATGCCCCCACCTCCTTATAATTTCAAAACCCCAATATACACACTTCTTATACTCGGATATATGATATGTATATATATAATATGTATTTTCAGAATATGCACAGTGTATCTCATCTTTTGAAGACTTGGTGAGTGGCGTAGGAAATGGTATCACCTTTTTCTTTCTCTTCCTAAAAAGATTTAGGTGTTTTATGTCCCTTGAGTTTTGCTAATATATCCCTTGGATAGTCTATGTACATATATATACATAATTGTTTTTTATATGTTTGGGTATACCCCCTTAACCTCTTTCAGTCTAAGGTATTCCAAGGAGGTTGTTTTTATTAATATTTATTTGAGTATTTATATAAGGGTAGTTATGAAGGGTTTTCATTTTAAGCAAAACCATTACATAACATAGAATATATATATATATATATATATATATATATATATATATATTTTCAGATGCTTGAGTATACACTTATATATATAGGTAACCATACAAAGTCTATTTCTAATTTTTCCATATAATTCATTATTTTAAATTAGGAATTATACATTTGGAAATGGTCCTTTTTTTAAAAAAAAATAAAATCCTAACAGGTATGATCTTTATGTATGCCTTGTATGTAGAACTATATATTTTATACAAGGTTATGTATTGGAATGGAAATGTGTTTTGGTGTTTATAATTATCTTTGAAAAATATCATTTGATGCGAACTTGTTTTTTTTGGTTTAAGAACAATTATGTTATGGTTAAAAACAAAGCTTTTACATGTTTATGTATTTAAAGTTTCATGAACATTTAAACCCCCATGAGGTATTGAATTTCAAACTGAATAAATGATTAGTAGTTAGAGGTATTAATATTTTAGTTGTATCGTGTTTAATTTATGAGGAAACCGATATATATCTATAATTTGTGTATATATATCCTTATGAATGTATTTATAAGATTAACATCTGAAAACCCTAGTTTCAAGAAATGGTTATTAATATTTCTATGCATGTAGAATTTTTAGTGCCTTCCTATGCTATTTTATATTACTATGTCTAAGGGTACACCAATGAACTTGATTAATGTCGGCCTTAAAATGATTTGTTTTTTTTCAAAAGGATATGCCCTTGCCTGTTTTAAACTTGCATTAAAAGGATATGGATTTAAGGGTTATGTTAATATGTAGAAATCCTCTATTATTTTTATACCAAACTCATTGCAGTGACTTTTAGTGAGCAGAGTGTAACTGCAAATTCTATGATTAATGAGGAATAATAATTAATGACAGGTATTATTTTTAATGTGGTTTACTTCCAAGCATTAGAATTCTAAAGATGGAAAGTGTTTATTATTTTTATACCAAGCATGCCGCAGTAATTAATAGTGGATGGATATTTGTTGCAAGTAATGTGACCTGTGAAGTACAAAAGTTAATGCCAAGTAGTTCTTTTCCATGCACTGGAATTTTAGAAACTCATCATTTAATACCCCTTGGGATCAATTCTCACACATTCATCATCTTATGTGCTTAAATAATTGTTCTATGCACATAGTATGCTTGCTTAACTGTGCCTGCTTTTATTCCATATTTTCCATTTTATCTGCCGTAACATGTATTTGTAAACCAATTATATAATTGTTGCCCTATTCATATTGTTCATGCATATGACTCAACATGATAATGAACTAAGAACTAAAATTACCCAAAGTGGTATGGGACACCTTGGGTAATGAGAAATGAAAATGGTATTACCCAAAGTGGTATGGGACACCTTGGGTAATATGAAATGAAAATTAAATATTCAAAGTGGTATGGGACACCTTGAATATCTGACCCTATCAACATCTGAGAAATGTATGGGACTACCCGGAATGGGGTCTGGTAAGAAGAAAACCCTCCAGGTTGGGGACTGGTTAAAGTAAGCCCTCCGGGTTGGAGACTGGTAAAAGTAACCTCCTCGATGCATCGATAGTTCTCGAGACAGTCAGATTTGGTTTTTACCCTTAGGTCATGGCACAAGGCCTTGACATAGAGACCATGAGTCCTTCAGCATACATTTCTTTGTTTATGACCAACCTAGTGTTTATTCCGATTAGAGGAATAACCTTGGTTATAGAACCTTACCTATGAGTATCAGATAAAAAAAAAGAAACACAAGACTTATGATATGGAAATGTTGATGCATGACCGATTTCTTTTCCAGAACATCATTTCAAATGTTGTATTTCAATTATCATGTCATAATGTGCATATTTTGTGTAGATGATGCGCTTGTGCGCGACTCTGATGACATTTTCATCTTATTGTCCATACACACTTTTCTTGTTTATGGAGACTTTACTTCGTGCAACCCATGCCTTTTTATTATTATGATTATCTTGTTTGCTAAGTGAGTTACCGCTAAGTGTTCTAGTGCATACGTATGAAGTACTTTAACTCTGATGTATCAACCTTTGTTTAGTCTTGAAGTTTTTCTTTTAGGAAATTTTCTAAGTATGGAAAAGTATTTCTCAACGTAGTTTTCAAAAGCTGTATTTAAGTATTTTAAAAAACCCCTTACTGAGTATTTCAATGCTCACCCTATGTTTTATGTTAAATTTTTACAGGTTGATAGAGCCTTTCCAAGACTTGGATGTTTGTTCTTAGCTCAGAAATAAAGAAGCAAAGCTGTTGTCTCTGATTCTCCAGGATATAAACTAGAAAGTTCCTCCTGATGGGTTATGATGTGTGACTTATTTGTTTCATTTGTACGAAATAAATTGCACACCATAACCGAAGCACCGACACCGGGCTACCGGGGTCGGGGCGTTATATCTCCACTCGTCACTTACTAAGTCCAATGCATTCCTCATATGAAAATTCTTAAACATAACACAAACATTTGTATTAAAAATAGAATACGAAATGTTAATAATTTATCCATAAACTATGAATGGTATAAAAATAACACATCCATAGACAAACATATCACAAAACCTTCAATATAATTTGGAATATTTTTATCATAAGAATTCAACTTCAAACAAGTTTAAAATCCATCAAAGGATGTTGACATAGATGAAATGAAAACCATTTGAAAGAAATACATCTTTCTATTTTGAAACCATTTAAAAGGCACATAATTATGAAACAAAAAGAATTATTTTGGAAATATTCTCATAATCTTTTAAGGTAAGATTCAAAGATGTTATAACGGTGGAAAATAGCCACACCTGCCATATAAGTTAAAAAAACATTCTTTCCTTAATTTTGGCGAAAAGGTCATAAATGACCTTGTTTGGAAAACAACAGAAAGATTCATTTATAAACATCTTATAAAAAGTAAAAAAGGGTATAAATGACTTTAACCCACAGTCTAGTAAATAGTAAAAATTTTTTGAAATAAATTTTTAAGAAATAGGGATGTGATGATAAAGAGGTCCGAGTAGATACTCATGTATAAAAAACCTCGGATATTGAAGAGATTGTAGAATTAACTATTACCTTGTAATTTTACTTAGTAAAGGGTATGTTAACCTCCTATAAAATAGTTAAATAATTGTTATTAAATTATAAAAGAAACACATACATAAATATGATATCATATATGATCTTATAATATTGCTTTGTTAATAATATTTCAGTAGTATCATCGTTTCATGTGTTAATAGATTTGTTTTCCTTTATATGTTTTTTTATGTAAGTAATGTTTTTTATAGATAAGATGTATTTGATTCATATCCAAAATTATATTAAGTTTTTAAACATTATTTTTTAATCATAAAATGAAATTTATTCTTGAATGGTTATGATGGGGAATGAATTTCATCGCGTTCATGGAGATGGTAATCCGTACGTATGCACGAGCAACAATATCATTCTATTGATGATAAAATAGTATGTAATTGGATGTTATATAATATATACAGAATAATTAAAATTTTATAATTATTATTTACATTATTTATACTCATTATTATATTCATCCAAATAATGAAGTGTTTGAATAACAAACTACACCACGACGTGGAGATGATAAGCCGTACGTACGCACATATGGTGATTTTTCATTCATAGGATGGAGAGAATAATGAATATGGTTGTAAAATATTTATAATAACATCACAATATTTAAAAGGTACTGGAGTTATTATTTTGGTATGGAAACAACAAATTAATAGGAGGTGGAAGAAGAAAAGAACTTTGAAAGAGGTGGTGAAATTATTACCTATTCTTCAGGTGTTTCCTTTTGATTTGATCAAAATGGCTCCTTAGGTTGGCTTTATGATAAAATTAAGGAATCTAGGTATAATTTAGGGTAGTTTGGAGGATATTTAGTTAGGGTTTGTCCGATAGAAATGGCTTTGGAGGTGTGATTTTGAGAGAAGGGTAAGTATCTTTTTATAAGAGAGGTGAGGGTCACTTTAGAAAAAACATGAAATATTATTTTATTATACAATCATATTCGGTTTATAATGGCTCCAAAATTATTTATTTAGAGGATAAGGTAGGTATGGGTCTAAAACCTCTCAACCAATTGGTTTTAGACATTTTTAGGTCTCTATATTAACCTCATCTTTTATATTTAACTCTTAGTTAAATAGATTAACTTTTACCATGTATTCTTGTATTATTATATTATATGGTTAATAATCTTATTATAAAATGACAAGAGAACCCCAAGTGGTTAATTAATTATATATATATATATATATATATATTATTATATAATTTCTTTGTCCAAACCTCATATTTTTATGACTATTATATCATTTAATAATATATTATTTGTTTGAAGAACTCATTTATGTCAATTTTGACACTATTTAGTAATTGATTTTTGTGGGAGTCATAACAGTATGATTACTTCAAAAAAAATTAATTTAATAAACCCTAACATGTAATATTAATCAATAAAATTAGTGTAATGCATAAAAAGTCTTAATTTGCATTTATTTGGATATTTATAACATCAATTATTTTAACCATTCATTAAAAAGGTAATTACTGTATCATCATTGTGTCATAAATAAATTTAAATATTTAATGTATAAAAATTATAAATAAAATACCATTATTTAATAAATATATTTATATTTCTAATGAATATTTATATTCAAATTTATATTATGTATATCCCTATATTAAAAATGTTTTACTTATGAAAATTTCAATTTAACACTTTTAACTCTTCTTTAAATAAAATAATAATAAATGTCCTAATCTAATCCAAGTAGACCAAAAAGATAATATTTTATTCCTAAGGTTGATTTTGGCTGAAATATACTTATAAAATAGAATTAAGACAAGTTTTAGGGTAATTATAATATCATATTTAATTTTAGTTACCCTATTTACTTTTAAGCGTGGTAAATAAAAGTCAAAAGTTACTATTCACCAAAAATTATTTTCTTCTTATTGAACCGCATTTTACTTAATAATGTAAACCGTGTCTCTTAGATATTTTATGTTCAATTCAAAAAAGTGGTAAACTTACATTTTATGCAAATTTGTAAATGTGCCTAGAAGGTGGGTAAAAGACAGTAAAAAGTTCAACAAAATTTTATATATCTAATATTATTATAAAATGACTCAAATTAATTAAATTGAACATATATAGGTATCATGTATCTATTTTTACCTAATATAAATTTAAATAAAATAACTAAATATTTAAATAAAAGTCGGTTTTAAACAATAACGAAGTGTTTTTCACTATTCATCAAAAATTGAAAGTTTTCAGAAAAATACAAAAAATTCACCCTAAGATAATTTTGTTATTATGAATTCAAAAATGAAATCCATTTTGAAAATTAAAATTTATAAAATTTAAAAAAGTGGATATTACTATTCATAATGTCTAGTTTGATTGGTCGTGGTGTGTTAAAACTCCAGGTTGCGTACAACTCAAGATATTGTATTATTCCAAGGGAAACATACCGAAGAAGCTTGGGGTGTTACATTCTTCCCTCATTCAAATAATTTCATCCTTGAAATTTCCAAAATACTACTGTATAAAAATATTTGGGTGGTTCTTCATCATATGTTACTCAGGTTCCCATGTTGCATCTTTTATCATATAGTTTTTCTCCATAGAACTTTTATCAGACGAGTCGTCCGGTTTCTTAACACTTGTTCTCTGGTATCAAGAATTATGATAAGATATTTATAATAAGACAAGTCAAGTTATAGTTCTATTTCTTCATAGGTGTGTACATGCGTTGGGTCAGGCATGTATTTTCTTAAAAGTGATACATGGAACACATCATGAAGTTTGGAGATACATGGTGGCATTTCCAAAAAATAAGCTACAACTACAATTAGTTCTAGAATTTCGAAAGGTCCGATGTACCTGAGACTCAATTTACCATTCTTAATGAAATATATAACACCCTTCCATGGATATACCTTCAAGAAAACGTGATCTCCTACTTGAAATTCCAAATCCTTCCTTCAGTTATCAGTATATCTCTTTTTCTTACTTTGAGCTGCTTTAATGTGGGTTTGGATGACCTTCACCTTTTCCATTGTTTCCTCAAATAGTTCTGGGCCTATGAGTTTTCTTTCACCAACATCATCCCAACAATTTGGTGTGCAAAATCTTTTTCCATATAATGCTTCATATGGTGCCATCAGAATACTTGAATGGAATCTATTATTATAGGAAAATTCTACAAGATGTAAATAATGACCCCACATACCTTTAAAATAAAGTGAGAAAGATCTCAACATGTCTTCTAAGGTTTGAATAGTCAATTCTGAATGTCTATCAGTTTGAGGGTGGTAGGTAGTGCTCAAACGAAGTTCAGTATCTGAGGCCTTCTGGATACTTTTCCAGAAACTTGATGTAAAATGGGGATTACGATCACGATAAAAAAATCGATAAGGGTACTCTATGAAGTCTTACAACGTCATTAATATATAGTCTTGCTAAACGTTCAAGTGGTAAATCTTCTCTTATAGCATGAAAATGTGATGACTTAGTAAGATGATCAACAATGACTCATATTGCATCATTCCTTCTAGGAGTATATGGTAGTCCCATGATAAAGTCATCGTAATATCATCACATTTCCACTCAGGTATGGGAAGAGGTTGCATGAATCCTTTAGGATGTTGTCTCCCAGCCTTCACCTGTTGAAAAACCATACATATTGACACATAATCATAAATATCCCTCTTCATGTTGTCCTACCAAAAATGTTCCTTTAAATCTTTATACATATTAGTGCTACCAAGGTGTATAGAGAAATTGGAGCTATGAGCATCGTCCAAAAAAATCCTTTTTTAGATTAGGTATGTCAGGAACACAAAGTCTCTTCCCAAATTTCAAAATTCCGTCTTCATATATGAAGTCAATCAATCTCCCATCATTCACAACTTTAATTTTCTTTTTAAACTCGTCATCATTAGTCTGATAACTCCTTATCCTTTCTAGTAAAGATGGTTTAGCAACCATTTAAATAAGTATTGATGTTTCACATTCCATGGTTATTCACATATCTATCTTTACTAGATCCATGAAAATAGGATCGATTTCAACTCTCATCTTGTTCCAAACTCTCTAATCCTTCCTTCTCAAAGCATCTGCCATCTTATTTTCCTTCCCCAGGTGGTAGTGTATAGTGAAATCATAATCCTTGAGTAGTTCTAGAAACCTCCTTTTCCTCATGTTGAGTTTTTTTGGTGATAAAATATACTTCAAACTCTTGTGATCAGTATATATATCACATTTTTTACCATAGATATAGTGTCTCTATATCTTCAAAGAAAAGATTATAGATTCTAACTAAAGATCATGAGTGGAAGAGTTTTGTTCATGAATTTTTAGCTGTCGTGATTCACATGAAATAACTCTATCATTATGCATAAGGACACAACCAATTCCTTTCTTTAAAGCATCACTATAAATAAAAAACCCATTATTCCTTGATGGTAGAGTCAAGATAGAAGAATTGAATAATCTTATCTTCAGTTCTTCAAAACATTCTTCACAATCTTTTTCCCAAAAAAAATTAACCCCTTTACGTGTGAGATTGGTTAATGGGTTTGTCAATCGGGAAAAATTCTAAACGAAATGCCGATAATAACCTGATAAACCAATAAAACTGCATACCCCAGTTATAATCATCGGTGCTGGCCATTCTTGGATTGCCTTGGTCTTTGAAGGATCGACATAGATTCCATCCTTAGATACAATATGGCCAAGAAAAGAAGTCTCCTAAATCCAGAATTCACATTTTCTAAACTTCCCATATAATTCATTTCTTATGAGTGTTTTCAGAATAGTGCACAAGTGATTTTCATGATCTTCGTAGCTTTTTGAGTATAATAAGACATCATCAATAAATACTACTACAAAGTCATTAGAATATTATTTGAAAACTATATTCATTATATCCATAAAAATAGAGGGTGCATTAGTTAGTCCAAAAGACATTATTGTAAACTCTTAATGCTCATACTGGGTTCGAAATACTGTTTTCAGAATGTCTTCCTTCTTCACACACAACTAATGATATCCAAATCGAAGGTCAATCTTTGAAAAATATTGAGCTCCATGAATTTGGTCACATAAATCATCAGTGAAAGGTAGGGTATTCTTGTTCTTTATTGTTATAGCATTGATCTCCCTGTAGTCAATGCACAAACTCATAGATCCATATTTCTTATTAACAAAAAGAACAAGGGATCCCCATGGAGAAACACTATGGTGAATAAATCCTTTATTACTCAATTCCTCTAGTTGTTTATTTATTTCCACTAATTCCACAGTGGCCATTCTATAAGGTGTCTTTGATATGGGCCTTGAACTAGGAATTAAATCAATGGAAAACTCAATTTCTCATTCTGGAGGATGTCTAGGCAAATCCTCTGGAAACACATCAATATATTCTTGCACAATAGGTACATCCTCTATTTGAACATTCATTTCCTCACCCATGGTTATTTCACTTTCTTCCTCCCCAATAATTGAATTTAGTAGAGCTACTGGGGGCTGATCTAGATAAGAATCGAGTGGTGACATTTCTTCTCTAAAGATAAGATACTCCTTATCATCATAATAAATTGTAACCTCATTATTCTTACAATAAATTTTTGCATCATGGTCTGAAATCCAATCCATTATGAGGATTATATCAAATTCAATCATGGGTATAGCGATGAGATCAGTAGATAAAGAATATTTATATGCCCTAATGAGAACTGATTCACAAAACTTTGTTGTAATGATACTTCCCTTAGAAGTTATAACTGAAAAAACCCTTGTTAAATCAAATTAGAAATATCTATTTTTCTTAGAAAACTGGGAATATATGAAACAATGCATTGATTGAGAATCAAATAAAGCATTTTCTAAATGTGAGGAAACCATTAAATTACCTACCATCACATCTTTTAGAGATTCAACCTCAGTAGTAGTGATTGTATAATCTTGGCCTTTCTCCCTTGGCCTTTTTTGAGGTATGTTTCCTTGGCACTTAGGAAATTTATTTGCATAATTCCACTTTTCTATACAATTGTATCATTAAACAATGACAACCTCTTTCTTTCCCTTACAATGACAAGCTTGGTTTCCTTTTTCACCACACTTGTAACAGACTCCCATTCACTTCAGGAAAGTACATGGGTTTTTTTCCCATATTTACCGCAGGATAGATATTCAAATCTTCCCTTCTTCTCCTTATTTCCATTTCCAGAGTGTTTAGAAGATATCTTCTTCTCTTTATTTACTTTAAAGTTGTAAGGCTTAGAGAATATCTTTTCTGTCTTGATAGCACATGAGACAATATCTTCATATGATGAGAAGTATTGTGAGACAAATTCTATATGGAGAAATTGTCTTGACCCATCAAAGAATTGATCAATCTTAGTCCTTGGGTTATATATATAATATGTTGAATGCCTTGCTAACCTTGTGAAGTTATCCTCATACTTTTCAACATTTTCATCATCCTTTTACCTCAAACTCAGAAATTGTCTTTCCATATCCACTCGATGGTCACAAGGAAAGTATTTTTCTAAGAAAAATCTCTTTAAACTCCCTCCATTCCATATTTGATACTTCTTCATACTTCTTTTTGTTTTGAATTAATGACCACCATTGATCTGAATTTCCTGTGAGGTGATAAACTTCCATGACAACTTTTTCCCGTTCGCTACTCCCCAAATCATGAAATATTTTATCTAAGGAACTTATCCATTGATCAGCTACAAATGGATTTTTAGTCCCATTGAATGTTGGTGGTTGTTTCCTCCAGAAGTGGTCTAACATTGATCCTCTACATTGTGGATCAGGGTGATCCATATGGGTAAGGTTATTATTCATAACCCGAGTGAGTTGTCCAAGTATGGTGATAAGCTAATCAGCACCAATTGCATCACCAACTCCACTATAATTATCTTGATTAGGATGGAAATCCCTACATGGATTATGTTCATTGATACGGTTTCCATTCCTTCCACGAGGTTCCATTTCTAAATAATGGAATACACAAGATTAGTTTGTGAATCACAATACATAATTTTAAACTTGTAAAACACGTAACATACATTGAATAGTTTATGAATATAATCCATAATCATAAATATGTTTTCTTTGAGTAGGTAAATACACATAAATCCTTCATAATGGTTTGTAAAGAAAATTTGAATTATCCTAATCATATCCCCCAGGAGTTTCATAACCAAGAGTGCATCAAGGCCCATTGTTGTGTATCAGGATACCCCGGGTCAAGTCCAAAACTCCTTGTTAGAAATATAATTTTATGAAAAGAAATCCATTTTCCATGTATTATATAATTTTATTTAAAAGATAAATTGAAAAATTTTAGAAATATAATTTTATAAAAAGGAATCCATTTTTAGATTAATCACATCAAATTTATTTTAGGTTTATTTTTTGGTATTTTTCTAAAATATTTGATTTTTGGGTAAATAATGAAAAATATGGATTTAACAAAAACTTTCACTTTTATGAAATTATCATGATGTAAAAATTCCATGAAAGTTAATGAAACATTTTTTGTAATTCCCCAATGTGAGTTACCTAGAGTCGGTGCATTATTACATAACATTGGCATGATACAAGGAATCATGTCCCAAAAGACCGATCAGTTTAGTAGCCTTTTAAGTACTAGATTCAAACATAATTTTTACATTATATCATGAGATAAAAAAAAACAACACAATTTTGTCCCCTTTGAACACACTTATATCCCTTATCTTATCCATGTAGGTCAACCATAAAATACTTCTTCACACCCTGGTAAAAATAAAATATAGAAAGGGGTGATCTCACATGCTCAGTAAGGATACCAATATAGCAGAAACTTTCATAAATAAGAAAAAACATTTAATGAAATGTATAAGACTAAAACATAAGACTTTTAAATTTAAAACTTCATCATAATATGACAAATATAAATCAATTAATTTCATTTACATATTCACATGTATATTCTACTAGTTGAATAATCACATGTAATATCAATAACCAATTTCATAATGATGGAATGCGTAATGCCATACTTCATAACCACATAGTCAAGGCCTCATGCCAAGAATATAAATAAGATTTTGTCAAGGCCTTGTTCCAAGACACTTGTTTGTCTCATGAGACTTATTGATGCATCGAGGAGATATAACGGGCTCCACCCATCACATACTAAATCCAATTCATTCCTCATATGAAAATGTTTAAACATAACATAAACATTCGTATTAAAAATAGCATAAGAAATGTTAATAATTTATCCATAAACCATGAATGGTATAAAAATAACACATCCACAGTAATAAATATCACAAAAAAATTCAATAAAATACAGAATATTTGTATCATAATAAGTGAACTTCAAAAAAGTTTAAATTCCATCAAAGGATATTGACATAGATGAAATGAAAAATATTTTAAATAAATAACTCTTTCTATTTTGAAACCATTTAATAGTAACATAATTATAAAAGAAAACATTTATTTTGGAAATATTCTTATAATATTTCAAGTGAAGCTTCAAAGGTGTTATAATGGAAGAAAATACCCACACCTACCGTATAAGTTAAAAAAAATTATTTCCTTAATTTTTTCAAAACGGTCGTAAAGGACCTTGTTTGGAAAATGATGGAAGGAATCCTTTATAATTTTTTTTAAAAATAAAAACAAGGGTATAAGTGACTTTAACCCATAGTCTAGTAAATAGTAATTTTTTTGAAATACCTTTTTAAGAAACACAGATGTTGATGATAAAGAGGTCCCAGTGGATACTCACGTATAAACAACCTCAGATAATGAAGAGATTGTAGAATTAACCCTTACCATGTACTTTTCCTTGGTAGAGGGTATGTTAACCTCCTATATAATTGTTAAATAATTTTTATTAAATTATACAATAACCACATACATAAATATGATATCATATATGATCTTCTAATATTTCTTTGTTAATAATATTTCAGTAGTATCATCGTTTCGGGTGTTAACTGATTCATTTTCCTTTATATATTTTATTACGAAAGTCATGTTTGTTATGGATAATATTCATTTGATTAATATCCAGAATTATATTAAGTTCTTAAACATTATTTTTTAATCATAAAATAAAATTTATTCTTGAATGGTTATGATGGGAAATGAATTTTATCACGTTCGTGGAGATGGTAATCCTTACGTACGCACGAGTGACAATATCATTTTATTGATGGTAAAATATTATGTAATGGGATATTATATAATATATAAATAACCATTAACATGTTATATTTATTATTTACATCAGTTATACTCATTATTATACCCATCCAAATAATTAAGTGTTTGAATAACAAACTACACCACGACGTGGAGACGGTAAGCTGTACGTACGCATGTATGGTGATTTGTCATTCATAGGATGGATAGAATAATGAATATGGTTTTAAAATATTTATAATAATATCCCAGTATGTATAAGGTACTGGATTTATTATTTTGGTATGGAAAAAAAATAAAGAGAAAGTGGAAGAAGAAAATAACTTTGAAAGAGTTGGTGAAATTATTACATCTTCTTTGGGTGTTTCCTTTTGATTTGATAAAAAGGGCTCCTTAGGTTGGATTTATGATCAAATTAAGGACTCTAGGTCGAAGGGAGGGTAGTTGGTAGGATATTTGGGTTGGGTTTTTCTGAGCTAAATGGCTTTGGAGGTGTGATTTTGAGAGAAGGGGAAGTACCTTTTTATAAGAGAGGTGAAGGTCACTTTAGGAAAACCATGAAATATTATTTTATTATACAATCATATTCAGTTTATAATGGCTCCAAAATGATTTATTTAGAGGATAACGTGGGTATGGGTCGAAAAAATATCAATCAATAGGTTTTAGATAGGTTTAGGTCACCATATTAACCTTATCTTTTAGATTTAACTCTTAGTTAAATAGTTTAACTTTTACCATGTATTCTTGTATTATTATATTATATGGTTAATAATATTACTATAAAATAAAAAGAGAACCCCTGGTGGTTCATTAATGGTATATTTATTATTATATAAGTCCTTTGGATGAACCTTATATTTTTAGGACTATTATATCATTTAATAATATAGTATTTTTTTAAAACCTCATTTATATCAATTTTGACACTATTTAGTAATTGATTTTTGTGGAAGTAATAACATCATGATTAATTTGAAAAAAATTAATTGAATCAACCCTAAAATATCATATTAATCTATAAAATTATTGGAATTCATCATAAGTCTCTATTTACATTTATTTGGATATTTATAACATCAATTATTTTAACCTTTCATTATAAAGGTAATTACTGCATCATCATTGTGTCATAAATAAATTTATTTATTCAGTATCTAAAAATTATAAATAAAATATAATTATGTAGGAACTATTTCTATATTTATAATGAATATTTATAGTCGAATTTATCTTTTTCATACCCCTATATTAAAAATGTTTTAGTTATGAAAATTTAAATTTAACACTTTTAACTCTTCTTTAAATAAAATAATAATAAATGTCCTAATCTAATCCAAGTGGAAAAAAGGATCATATTTTATTACTCAGGTTGGTCTTGGCCAAAATATACTTATCCAATAGAATTAGTACATGTGTTAGGGTAATTATAATATCATTTTTACCTTCAATTACCCTACTTACTTTTAATCGTGGTAAATAGAAGTCAAAAGTTACTATTCATTAAAAATTATTTTCATCTTATTAAACCACATTTTACTTAATGATGTCAACCATGTGTCTCAGATTTTTTAAATTCAATTCACAGAAGTGGTAAAATTATGTTTTATGTAAATTTGCAAATGCGCCTGGAAGGTGGGTTAAAGACGGTAAAATGTTCAATAAAATTTTATATATCTAATATTATTATAAAATGACTCCAATGAATTAAATTGAACATATAATGGTATTATTTACTTATTTTTAACTAATATAAATTTAAATAAAATAACTAATTATTTAAATAAAAGTCGGTTTTAAACAATAACGCAGTGTTTTTCACTATTCATCAAAATTGAAAGTTTTCATAAAAATAACCAAAATTCACCTTAAGATAATTTCGATATTCCGAATTCAAAAATGAATTCCATTTTGAAATTTTTTTTATAAAATTTCAAAAAGTGGGTATTACTATTCATAATTTCTAGTTTGATTGGTCGTGGTGTGTTAAAACTCCAAGTTGCATACAACACACGCTGTTGTATTATTCAAAGGGAAATGTACTGTAGAATCTTAGGGTGTTATATTTTTTTTCTAGAATAAATATGTAATTAATAATTATTATAATTCATTTAAAATTATAATTTTGAAATTATGAATCTATGTTTGACATTATGAAAATCTATGTAATGTTTTTATTCAAATAAGAACTATTTTCAGTACTCCAACTTTAATGAGGTTTTCATAAGGTACCTTTAAAATTTGAATTTGTTTAAAAATTAAATAATTTTTATTTTATTAAATACGATCCAATAAATTTCATAGGAATCATAATTATTCTTAATTTTGGTATAAATTCATTTTTAGGATTATAAACACATTTTTCTAAAAAATTGTTTTCATTGAGTTTTGTGCTCTTATATGAAAATTAATTTATGGAAATTATAAATATTTAATATTGAAAAATAGATTTAATATTTTTAATCAGTAGTTTAAAATTTATTAATGATTAAAATTTAAGTTTTTATCATTATAATAAATTACCGAGGTTAAAAATGAGTTATCGAGGTAAGGGTAACATAGGGTAAAGAGTTAAAACTAAATTGAGAAGGCATAAAATACCTAAAAATTAAAATTTTAAATGTTTAATTATGGTTTTTATAGACTGTAACATAAATTTTAAATATTAATTATCAAACCAATTTATTGAATTTAATGCCACCCAAAAGTGGTTGGCCTTAGTAACCAAATAATCATTATTTTAACCCTTAAAAACCTCCTTCCTCAAGTATAAATACCCACTTTCTATTTTAATTATCAAAATATAAAAATCATATTTATATCATAATATATCTCTTAATTTTTCTATTCTAATTCTATCTCTTAAACATTGAAGAGTTATTTTTTTTGAAGGATTAGAGCTAAGTTAAGAAGATCAAGAGAAGTAAGGGTTTCTAAACCTCCTCTTTCCTTTTAGATTCAAATCCTTTGGTTATAATGTAGTTTTAAAATTATTTTTCATATTATTATATGATTTTAATTCCATGTTTTTACCACCCACTTTATATATTGTTAATGGGATATTATTTATTCCCTATCATTATATCCTTTTCCAAAGACATTACAATGTCAAAATATGGGTTCCTCACCACTCCTTTCACGTTACTTTTGCAAGCTATTTTAAATTCCTTTTTATTTAAATGGTAAATTGTATTATGAATCATAGTTATATTTTAATTACTATTTTATAAATGAGTAATCACCATTCCATATTATTATACTACCTTTATAAGCCATTATAATTTCAAACTTTCCTATAACAAAAAATCCATACTAAATTTGGAAACGAAAAGCTTATGTGGTTTTACAAATAATGACATACCTATATGGATACACATAAGTGGATAAATTATATGAAAAAGATGTAACTAGTGGTAATATCCATAAAAATGTTGGATTGGGTATTAACTTGATCATTACCTAGTGCAGGACAAAGAGGCCTAACTACACGACTGGTTTGACACTTCCAAGGGATACACTTTAGATAGTTCACTAACTAATTATGAACCATAATGAAAGATTATTTAATATTGATTTCACCAACATTAATTTTTACTATATAATATAATTTTTTTTCAATTTATTCTTATATTCTATAAATAATTTTATAATATAATATATTAATAATAATCAAAATCATGAGATAAAAAAAGGACAATTTAAAGAAAACATGTCTTCAAGCCATTCTCTCTTAAATTTTAATAGTAATAAATAAATTCTAATGATAATAAATTATCAATAATTAAAAAATTAATATAATTCAATTTTGGATCAATGTTTTAATAAATATAATTTTATTATACAGGATACACAAACATGATGAAACTAAAATGGGATTTAAGGTAAGAGGATTCTTCACTCAATTTCCTTTCATTGAATTATATCACTTCTCATTGACTATTTTATTTTGAGATTATATGTGTAATGATATATAATTTTTTATTTTTTATTTACACTTATTTTATATTTATTTATACTTTTTACACATAATCACTTTATTTATTAATTCTCACTTCAATTTTAGGAACTTTGTGTTGGATTTCTTATCTCAATTTACTTTCTTTGAGAGTTATTCCATATTCACCATAAGTTTTATTTATGTAATTTATACACTTCCATATGGATTTATTTTATGATCAATTTACTAAGATTTATGTGGTTTACCAATCCTTTTAAAGTTATATCCTTCAATGTTATTTTAATTAAAAATTTACTAAAGACATACAAGGTTTTCTTTAAAATTTTGTTTTAATCGTGTTAAACTCTTTCTTCCCCATGTTCATGTTCTTTTAAATGTTTCAATAATGTTATTTTTTATTATTAAAAGATTACTAAAATTTAATTTCAACAACTATTGACTTTATTTTTAATGGTTTTAAAAGGAATCTATTGAAATTATTCCGAGAAAGTTGTTTATGTCTTTCTTCATAAAAAGAGTGGAAATAATATCTTCTTTAACACATACTCCATGAAGATATTTTCACATCACCACATAATTTATTAATTTTCAATATTACTCTTTAAATTTTTATGGGTTTTCAAAGAATATACTTTTCTTATTTCCCTATGAAATTTTAGTTTTTAGAAGATACCAAAAGAAAATGATGATTTCTAATGCTTTTCAAAGCATAATTATAAAGAGTTTATAAAATTATTTTCTATCTATATAAATAAAATTTAACTTACTTTACACCTATTTGGTGATATTATATACTGATACCATCCACCTTAGTTCTCTAAGTAGATTATGATCATGTTGTTATATTTATTCACTAGGGAAAACATTACAATTTTGTATACTAGTTTTCCAATATGAATGTTTATTATTAAGTAATTTCGATCATGTTTATATTTTTGATTCTATATATGAATAATACATTGGGAATATTTATGTTATAGATGGGGATCAGTTATAGATATTCTCAATGAATCTGTAGGTATCATGAGACAAAACAGAAGGTGTATTTTTCAGTGTTTGATAGCCATACAATGAATTTGAATTGGAATAAGACATTGATGATTTGTAAAAAAATAGAATAGGGCCTTGATGATTTTTTAAATTCCTTGGAACAAGTCCCTGATGGTAAGGTTCATTATGTCTTGACATGATTCCATGATTAAATGATTATGATGTTCAACATTATACACTCCATTATTATGAAATTTTTTATCATGTGATTATTTACATTATTAGCCTCGGATATATTTTGTGTTAAAGTTGTTAATGGGTTTTTGTGAAAATAATTTTATTTTATAAGATACGAAAATGACCATATGATTTAAAATAATTTTTATGATATCCTATGGGTGAAAGGTTTGTTTTTAAGGAAAATATTTCATATTTTTCATAGAAAACCTCATGAAATATGAATTTTCCTTTATTATTACTTATAAAAAATTTTATGAAATACATTGAGTAAAAATTTTATTTCAAGAGTAAATAGGTGATTATTTTAAACTCAAATTTTATTACATGAAATTGTAAACTTTCTTATCAGTTTGTACGAATTTCAAATGGATTAAAGGGTTCTCTTTCTTTTTTATATCACTTGATCAACTTTATTTTTCTCATCCTATATATTCAAATGTTTTTATAGGACTTAAGTATGAGTTTGAACCATATCAAGGTATATATTTCTATTATAGGTATTCATCTTACAAGAAGTAAACATGTTTTTAATGAAATAAGAGTTTAAATTTATGAACCCTATTTTTGTAGAGAAAATAGATATGATGTCAAAATATACACTCTATTATGGAATGTTTTATCCTAATTATATAAAACTCTAAACCAAAAATTTCTTAAAAATGTAGGAAAATTAAATTCTTTCTATTTAAACTCATAATTATAGCCCATTACATGGAGTTAAATATCATCAGATGCGATGACGCTGGAATTCACAAATGGTGATGACATCGATTTCTTGGGCCAATACACGATGGAGGTTCCTTAGATGATTTTTACATGTTGGGATTGATATTGTAGGTGTTTGATATGGATTCTTCTTTCTATTTATTGGGTGTGTACTACTCTCACTTAGAGGAGCAGTTTTTCAATTCTGTGGCTCATGGATGTTCTATTTCCCAAGCTAAGATTTTCATGTTGGGTTGTGGTTAGATTTTATTTTTGTGAAACATAATATGACTTTATTTATTTCAAATTAAAAATAAAATTAAAAATAAGGAACATTGAATTAGGTGTCACTAGGACATGTATATATAGATTTGGAAGAAGAACTTAATTTCACAACATGCCTCATTAATTGAAGTCAATCAACACCATTGAGGCAGAATGTTCCTAAGTATTTATTGTCCAATAAACTAGAGGAAATTAATCACCTGCAAGTTTTAGAAAATATAGAATATGTTTAAGTTAATTATAAATAGAGAAAAAAGTTCAAGTATAATCTTTTAGTGTGTTTAATTTTATAAAATTAGGATAAAAAATCTAGCTTCTATCTTTGGGATGATAATCATCAAAAGGTAGTCAGAGAAAATAATGATCTCTTCAATGAGAGGGTCTTATATAAAGGCCAGAACTTGGTGTGGGTGGAATTTGAGGATAGAGAATCAATAATACATGTTTAGGTTAATCTGAATATAATCTCTAGAGGTAGAAATTTTCTAAAAGGTTAAGATAATGAAATAGGTTGTTCATAAATTAAGCCATTAGAAGGTATACCTGAGAGATCTAGGTTTATTGAGTCTCAAGTGGGAGAATCAAAAGATATGTATTTGAATGTTATAGTATCAAAAGAATAAGATGTACTAGATATAGTTTAACTATAGGATAATTTTTAAATATATTAAAGAGTCAGACAATAAGTAAATATGTTCATACATGAAAAAACACTACTTACATTTAATGTATAGAGGAATGCCTAAAAGGTTAGAAGAAGTGGCTACACTTAATGATTCAAGGAAGTGTGATTTTATAATGAAAGTGGGATTGTATTAATTATATTTTAATGAAACATATGAGCTAATGAATCTACTATAAGGAAATATGGTTCTTGAGGACAAGTGGTGTTTCTAGTAAGAATAAGAGTTTGATAAAAATAAAAGGTATAAAGATAATATGGTGCTATAAGTTTCCAATAAAAAGGGTGAGTGGATTTCCTAGAAATGTTTCCATTGATATTTAAACATATCACTATTTGGACATTCTTATGTACGGTTTCTACTGATAATTTATATTTAGATAAAATGGATGTAAAAACTTCTTTTCTTCATGGTGACTTAGAGGATGGTATTTACATGAAGCAACCAAATGATTTTGAGGTTTATCAGAATAAGGACTTGGTGTATAATTTGAAATTAATTATTTATGGATTGAAATAATAACCAAGATAATGAAACCAAAATTTTTATTATTTAATGGAAGAAAAAGGTTTAATAAATAGAAAAATAGATCATTGTTGTTACTAAAAGATATATGAGGATAAATTATTTATCATCATACTCTTGTATATTCATGGTATGATTCTGGGGGGTCTATAAATTCAATAGATTTAGGAAATGAAGTGTGAATTTCCATAATCTTTCAGATGAAAGATATCATAATTCCTAATAATATTCTTGAAATGAGTATTGAAATATATGGGGAATTTGGAAGCCTACGAGATTTCATCCAGAATATCATAAAATGATTTTCAATGATAATATTTAAGATCACTTCAACTCCTCTGGTCGAGTACTTAAAAATATAAAATGGGAAAGTGTCGAGGTTAGTGGATGAAGAAATATACATGGATTAATTTATATTTTATTCATTAATAAAAAGTTTAGTTTATGTAATGGTATTAACTCACTCATACATTGTCTATTAAGTGAGAGTCATCAGATGATATATAGAAAATATGAGGAACACTGGGAAGATATTAAATGAATTAACTGGTATCTTAAAGGCATGAAAGATACCACCTTATATTTTAGGTTGTCCAGACCATTTCAAAGGTAGGTGGATTCTGACCTTCGGGGTGATTTTTATAATTAGAAGAGTACTACCAATTAGGAATTTACATTTAGAGGGACGTCGATTGGATGTATGTCAAGGATGAAGTAGGTAGTTGTATTGTATACCTTGAAATAAGAATTTTTGTTAGAAATAGAATCAATTAAGGAGTTAATTTTGTTGATGAATCTATTAGTAGAACTTTTAAGGAGCCAGGATAGTGAACTACTCTACTGTGATAGTCAGAGTGCATTTCACTTGATGAAAAATATAGTTTTCCATTCATGGGAAAAACATATCGACCCAAAATACCACTAAATTCAGAAGTTACCAAGTGTTAGAGAGTTAGAGCTGTAGAATATTGTTGAGAGATAGAATCTGTCTGAAATGTTCACCAAGACTTTAGTTCAAGAAATTTTGAGGCAACATTGTTCCACAATAGAACTTGTGTGAATGGAAGGTGGTGAAGAGCACTGTATGGAGCAGAAGCAGAGTGGTCAATTATTTTTCAAATCAATTGGTGAGTTACCAATAGTTCTCTAAATCAGTCTTCATGTGGGATATTTTTGGGATGTGAAGTCTATATAGTTAACTGGTCACAGGTAACCAGGTATAGTTAGTCTAATGATGGGATTGTCTGTGAGACTCAATCTATGAAAATGGTTCTCTTTAATTGAATTTCATAGTGTTCAAATAATATCTAGTATCTAATAAATGATTTATATAGAGGTTCTCTAGATGTGGAGATATACTGGGAGGTGTATCTTAGAATTATTCACTAGCTTCAGTGGTCATGTGCCAATTACTATAGGTGATCGATGGTCATCAGACTATAACGATGGATCATCTATGTTTTTCAGATTACATTGCAATTAGATGACTGGTTGGTACCCTCTATATTATGAGGGATAGAACCATCTATTGAGGTGTGATGTGATTACTTACATTTAGTGATATATGTGTCTTCTAATTCATAATGATCATAAACTCTTGTAATTATATTTAATGAAACACTTGTCATACTCTCCCTTAGATGTAGGACATAATGTTTGATCCATATAAACCAAGTGTTGTTTACTTTGATATTCTAGATGATTTTTTATTATTGTGTTCATTTTCCATGAGACTTAGTGTGTGGTGATTTAGGGTGCACTCAAATATTCCTAGGTTTTCAAGCTCTAAGTTTGGGATAATTGGTGTGTTCCTTGCATACTAATTCAAAACATTAAACTTCTAGTGGATTGTGTATCCTGGTTCTAGAGGAATATCATTCAGTGGTTTCATGGTTTGCCTTCCCAACATCTATGGGTTGGATTGATAAGGGAGGTGAGGTATAAAAGGAGGATAAAGGAAAAATCAATATTGATTCAATAGGAAAGTGTATCCATGAATATTTAGATTCTGAGATTGAGGGTAACAAGAGACTTTAAATTCTAAATAATGGACCTAGGGAAGTTTACAAGGCTATCGGAAAACAACACCTAGTAGAGTCTATCCCCAAACCTATTAGGGACCTACTGTTTCACTCCAAGGGGGATATGTTGGAATATCACTTAGATTTACAAGCTGTAGGATAGGCATTTGATTGGAAGAATGATAGAAATCTTCATGTTAATACATTTAAAGAAAAAATAGATTAGATTGATGTCCAAGAGAGGATTTTGATTCTCAACTTCAATGAAGGGAAGATAAACATGGAGGAATAATTAAAGGCCTAGGATAACATAGCATATACTTTTGTGGATATAATTCTAAAGGAGATGGAGTGGGATAAATTAAAAATTGATTGGAGTCTTCATAGGGTGAATGTATTTGGACCTTTAATGTTTGTATAGAATAGATCAATTGTTTTTATTGATGTCTAATAATTTTTTCATGCAAATCATTTTTATAGGTTCCCATCTTACCCTTAAAAGTGGGAATTTATAAAAATGAAATAAAAGTATAATTAGAGATAGAATTAATATATTAAATGTATATTAATATATTATTATATAAATTCATATTTAAATTTAGGAATATATGTATGTTATACTATATATAAATATATAACATTTGGTTTATATGTACATAAAACCACTCATACATGCAGTTTGGTTGTTTATACTCTCTCTGCACCATTCGAGTTTAGATCATAATGATGATCTATTTGAGTTTTTATTTTTCAGGGTAGTGCCTTTGTTGGAGGGGCATAGAGTAGTAGTAGAGAAGGCTATGTTGGATGTAGGAAAGTGTAGCACGAGATTCATATGATTTGGGATTCTAGGGGAATCTTACATAGGATTTACAAGATTTCAGTGTCACTAGTACACATATGGCCTTTAACAGCATGAAAAATGGCCTTTAATAATGATAAAAAAGCATGGTTAATCACAACGATGATAAGGGGGTCCCCTTTAACAATTCTTTTTTATCATTGATAAAGACCACATTAATCAGTTCTATTTTTAGCACTGATAAAGGCCTAGACACCCGCATGTGCTATTAATATAACAGCAGACCCAAATGCAAAAACCTGCAATTTCCCTATAATTTAAAAGAATGCTATATATATTTAATTAACATCATGAATATATAAATTTCCACCCATGGTATATACAAATAAAAAACTTCTATTTATATTTCAAATAAAATGTTTTATATAATTATATTTACAATTTTCCAAAAAACATTCTAAAACATTAATATTTCATCTTTTGATGTTCGTGATCCCCTCTCAATAATGTTCGTCCATGGTATCAGTCACTGAATAAATCATCTAAACCTAAGAAAAAGATTCCACCTATATAAGAAAACAAATATTATGTTAGTAATACTATATAGAAATAAATTAAACATTAATATGAAAGAACACATTAATAAAATGTCAATATTTAATAAAAATGATATATTTGGACTTATACCGGTCACACCATGAATCCTATTGAGGTGGTGTTGATTCCTGCATATTAAAAATGAGTTATGGATTGTTTTACTAAATTATAAAAACAATCAGAATGTGTTTCCTCAGTTTTGAGTATGTCACTTGTTCTTTTACTAAAATTAATGTCAATTTTAAATAATGACACATTTGGAGTTATACTAGCCACACCATGAATTTTATTGAGGTTCGGCTGATTCATACCTATCAAAAACACCAGATGAATAGATTTCATAAAGTATCAAAACAATCTGAATGTGTTTTCTCAATTTTCAGTATGTTAGTTGTGTTTTTTTACTAAAATGTCATTTCAAACTGGAAACACACAATTTGAATCTTACCAATCACATCGTGCCTCAGTTTGATGTGATAATTCTTCATACACATCAAAAATGACTTATGAATTGTTTTTCAAAATTATCAAGATATTCAGATCATGTTTTCATGGTTTTCAGTGAGTGACACATTTTGAACTAAAATGACAATTTTAAACTGATAACAAACACTTTGAGTTATACTAGCCACACCATACATAATATTGAGTTGAGGATAATTAATACATGTCAAAAATGACTAATATATCATTTTTTTAAATATAAAAACAATCTGAATGTGTTTTCTCAGTTTTAGGTATGTCACTTATTGTTTTTACTTAAATTCATATCAATTTTAAATAAAAAGAGACACTTTTAGTTATACCATCAACACCGTACATTGTATTTAAGTAAGAATAATCCCTACATGTCAAAATTGACTAATATATCATTTTAATAAAATATCAAAACAATCTGAATGCTTTTTCTCATTTTTCAGTATGTCACTTTTTTATTTTACTTAAATTAATGTCAATTTTTAATAAAAATAGACATTTTGAGTGATATAGGCCACACCGTGAATCTTATTGAGTTGAATATGATTCTTAAAAATCAAATATGACTTATAGATAATTTTAAAAAAATATAAAAATAATATGAATGCGTTTACTCAGTTTTCAGTATGTCACGTTTTTCTTTTACTTAAATTCATGTCAATTTTAAATAAAAAGAAACACTTTGAGTTATACCGGCCACACTGTGTGTCATATTGAGGTGTGTCTAATCTCTAAAAATAAAAAAAATAACTAATATACAATTTTACAAAAAATATTAAAATAATATGAATGCGTTTTCTCAATTTTCAGTAACTTTTTGATTTTACTTAAATTAATGTCAATTTAAAATAAAAAGAGACACTTTGAGTGATACCAGGAACACCATGTATCTTATTGAGGTAAAACTGATTCCTACATGTCAAAAATGAGTAATAGATCATTTTACTAAAATATCAAAACAATCTGAATACATTTTCTTGGTTTTATGTATGTTTCCTGTTGTTTTTACTTAAATTCATGTCAATTTTAAGTAAAAAGAGATAATTTGAGTTATAATGGCCACCCCATGCATCGTATTGAGGTTTATATAATCCATGCACATAAATAATGAGTAAAATATCATTTTCCTAAAATATTAAAACAATCCAAATTCATTTTCTTATTTTTCAGTATGTCACTTGTTGATTTCACTTAAAATTAAAGTCAATTTTAAATAAAAAGAGACACTTTGAGTGATACCAGCCATAAAATGAATCTTATTGAGGTGAGTATGATTTATACATGTCAAAAAATTACTAATTGTTCATTTTTATAAAATATAAAAACAATATGAATGTGTTTTCTCTGTTTTCAGTATGTCACTTGTTGTTTTTACATAAATTCATGTCAATTTTAAATAAAAAGAGATAATTTGAGTTATACTGGGCACACCATGCATCGTATTGAGGAAAATATGATCCCTAAAGATCAAAATTTACTAATATATCATTTTCAAAAAATATAAAAAAATATACGAATGTGTTTTCTTGGTTTTCAGTATGTTACTTGTTGATTTTACTTAAATTAATGTCAATTTTAAATAAAAAGAGACACTTTGACTGATACCAAAAAAACTGTGCATCTTATTGAGGTGTGTCTGATTACTACACATAAAAATTACTAATAGACTATTTTCCTAAAATATCAAAATAATCCAAATGAGTTTTCTTGATTTTCAGTATGTCACTTGTTGTTTTTACTTAAATTCATGTCAATTTTAAATAAAAAGAGACAATTTGAGTTATACCGGCCACACCATGAATCATATTGAGGTACAGATGATTCCTACACATCAAAAATGACTTATATATCATTTTACTAGAGTATTGAAACAATAAAAATATTTTTTCTTGGTTTTCAGTATGTCAATTTTTTTTTACTAAAATATCATTTCAAACTGGAAACATGGATTATGGGTCATACCGATTGCATCGTGCATATTTTTGACATGAGACTACTTGATACACATAATAAATAACCTATTAATCAGATATATAAATTATCAAGATAATCAGAGTGTGTTTCCTTGGTTTTTAGTGAGTGACACATTTTGAACTAAAATATTATTTTTAAACTGATAACGAACAGTTTTAGTCATACCGGTCACACCTTGCGTCGGATTGAGGTGTGGTTGATTCCTAAACATCAAAAATGACTCATGGATCATTGTATTAAAGTATAAAAATAATATAAATGTGTTTTCTTAGTTCTTATTATGTCACTTGTTCTTTTTTCTCAATTTAATGTCAATTTAATATAAAAATACACACTTAAAGTCATATCGATCACACCGTGAATTAGATTTAGTTGTATTTGATTCTTACACATCATAAATGACTCATGGATCATTTTAATAAAATATCAAACAATCCGAATGATTTTTATTAGTTTTTAATATGTCATTTTTTCTTTTTTACTACAAGTAATGTCAATTTTAAATAAAAATACACACTTTGAGTGATACCATTCACTTGTTATTTTTTTATCAATTTTGAGTAGTTTAGTTTCTCTGATACTAACTATATTGACTCAAAGATTTTATAAATATATATCACATATTATTAGATTAATATTCCTTAAATAATATAATGATCTATGCTCGAATAGTTAGGTCTAGTGCTTTTGGAAACATAAAAACATAAATAACTAGTTCATAAGATTCTCTCATTAAGTTATTCTTTAATAGAAACCTTCTTAGACATATCATTTCTAAAACAATTATTAATAACCTAAGTACATGAAACATAATAAAGGATGATCATATATTCTCAATAATTTTAAAAAAGGGAGATATCAATGATCATATAAGGATAACACGAGCATAAAGATGTTAGAATGTGATATTAACATTATAAATTCATACCTTACATATCATACATCATAATAATGAGTCATGGATAAAATAATGATAGTTAAGAAGACATTAATCTTAAAGTATTAAAGAATATTATAAACTAAAAACTTACACTTATATTCATACCAAGCACACTGTGTATTAGATTGAGGTGAAGCTAATTGAGGTGTGGATGATTAGTACATTTAGGAAAATATTCATGAAATATATTTTTGGAAGTCATGTTTTTCATTCAACTATTGTGATGTCATACTTTTCATTCAACGTGTTCTATCTTTTCTATCTTTTTGCAGATAGTTGAAAGGAAAAGATGACTTCTAAAAGGATATATTAAAAAATAAGTATTGGATAAAAATGATAAAGAAATTAAATTAAAAATAGTTGATAAAATTATGAAAAAAATTAATTAATTAAATAAGCAGTAATAATACACCTTTATACATTCTATACCCATTTCCTTATTATCATTATCTCAATTTTAGCCTTGAATTCCAATATCTCATGAGCATGATCATCCTTGAACAAACCACCTTAGCTCAAATAAAGGAATCCACGTATATAAGAAAATAATTCTTAGGTGAGTAATAATAAAAATAAGTAAACTAAACATAAATATTAAACAATCCACTACTTCTATGAAAGTCACATATTCATACTATTTGTGTACATTATTCTATCAGGTATACTTCCCATTCATTTCTGAGCACATATATATCATCTTGTGAATATGTTTCTTTTAGAAAGTCATAGTAGTACTGAAAAAATATAAATACACAAAGGATTAATAAATATTTTAAATGAAATATTAATTATATTTGAAAATACCTCTTCAAGGATGATAATTTTTTATGGAATATTATCTCTCTCATTAATTTAAAAATATAATAACCACAATATTTTCCATTGGTTTGTTTTAGAAACTATAGAAACATTGAGTAGAATAAGTAATTTTTTTGATATGTGTTTGTATAGTGAAATATTATTATATATACCCTGATACTTACCCATTTGTAGAACTTTTCTTCTTTGTCTTTCTTATCCTCAGGCCTCATTCCTTATTTTCACGATAGTGATGCAATGTTCTATCATAACAGAATCCTCATTAAAAGATAACATATATTTTATAACTTCATGGTTAGATCTAAAATGTTGGACGTATTGTATTAAAAATTGAAAAATTTCATCATGTTTGTATAGATTCTTGGATATCCATGCATTTAATCCAAGAAATAAATATTTAAAGTATCCAAATTTACCACAATGAGAATCTAATGCTTCTTAAAAACAAAAAAGGGATATGTAATGAATGAAATGAAAATATATTTGATATAATTAAATTATAGAGTCATAACCATGCATCGTTGGTATTAAATAGAGTCTGTCATTTGAAAGTTTTATTTAAAACAATTTGATCAGACCTGCCACTATTTCACCCTTTTTTTCTATCCATTTCTTTTTTTTATGTAGAAGTGATGTGAGGACTAATGATTTTGATTTCTTTTCATGGGAAAATACCTTCAATTTTTTTTTCATATATATGCCTCCAAAAAATATGAAATGTATTTAGTCATAATTAACCCAATATATCAGCTTTTGACAAATCAAATCATGAAAACATACCTCATGTATACATTTATAACTAAGACACTTAGCCAATAATAGTCTAGGATTTCAGTTTCACTCTCAACACCAATGAAGTATTGAACTTTCTCAATGTACATATTTTCTTTAAATTAAACTATGTGGTTGATACTATCTTTTAACTTTGTTTCCACATGAGACTTAAATGATAGTGAATGTGGATATAGAACAGCCAAGGTAATATTGATTTGGGTATATCTTTTTGATCAGTTGGTCAAACCTTTCGATGGTTTTGAGGTTGTTTTTCAATTCATCCCTTTCTCTTTCTCCTTCTATGATAAAATTCATTGGTTAAAACATTTTTTCATTAATTGTTAAAGGTTTGGATTGAAAATTAAAATGGAAATTAATACCTCCTTATCGACATGTTTTTTACACGATGTGATGGACATGTGATGAATATTCCAACATCTTTTTCAATCATATTAATATCATCCTCATGAATTGGAATGGGTAGATAAACATTTAGCTCACGGGATATGCTGATCAAAACTTGAACATGACTTGTTAGAAGTGGTCTATTTTGTATAATATCCTTTTGAATATTGAACATCGTAGCACTCGCTACAAGGTGATGGGTGGGTGTTTCTAGATATAAGTCACAATCATTATCACCATGTATAATATTAGTAAAAGAAAGGTATCAATGTCCGTCCGATTCATATTTCATAGAAACATTTATTAGAACATTGATTACCTCTGCAAAGACATCTCTTTGATTGGAATGACTAGCCTTATAGATGGTGTGGGGTGGGGTGGTATCTCCACATGGTGGTTGTTCTTGAGTTTCTTCTTCTATTTACCTCTACCTTATTAAATTTTCCATCATCTCACTATACCATTGGAATTTTTCTTCAAGTGTAGATATTATTTATCTTATGTGTTTTATTAATTCACTTTGATCATCCTCTTATTTGTTTCCCAAAATATGTTCGAAGTGTCACCCCAAAACCTGTACCTCTGACATGGCCATACTGTTCTGGCTGCTTCAAGGCCACTAATAGCTTTTGTTCATTCAGAATAGGTGTTGCTGATTCCTATGACTATGTCAAATAGAAAATATAGGAAAATAATTTATCATTGTTATGTAATAGCTATTTAAATCAAAAAAAAATTATTATGTAATACTTACACATGTTTCCCTTACTTTTTTTGTGTTTTCATCTATTAGTATCTCATATTTATTTACAAGTGTCTCCTTCTATAGAACATGGTGTGGGATGGAAGTGGATTTGTATTTTGAATTATTAATATTCATATAAATATAGGAACATAATTATGGTACTGTTTCATGTCACATAAAAGTATTACAGTTTATTTAAAATATTTACCATTTTTTTCAAGTGAAGCATACCCCATACTCACTTTACAGTAGGGGTACGCTGGTTTTGTTGCTCGTTCATTATTTCCATCACTCAGTTTATATTTCATAAATAAAAAATTTTCAATCAAAGTGATAAATACACATATCATCAAAAAATGTATTACTGGAAAAAATGTAATTGAAAATACACATCCACACAATGACAAGTAAATGCATCCCACACTTTTTGGGTTATCAGGTATGTATAGATAACTAATGGGTGGGGTTTTATTTTCCCTACAACATCTTTTAGATGATGTCTTGTTAGGATTGAATGAAATCTTATGTGAATCCTTTTAGAAAACATTAATACATACTTCATATAGGATTCATCTACTATAAATTCACTTTGCAATGGATTATGAAAAATAATTTAATGTTTCATTATTTCATTTTTTTAGTAAAATAAAGAAATGATATTATAATGTTACCATAATCTCTTCCCACATCAGTGTCTTCATCCCAAGCACAACACACTTCCATGAATCTACATCAATAGGCATGAATTGCTGAGTGACGATTCCAATATAAATTTTGAACATGGCGTTGTTGGGGTTAACATTTTGACCCCACACATTCTATCCCACCTCAAATTTGATGCCTTTGACTTTAGCCTTAATGATTTTTTCTAACAATGTTAAACTAAGATTCTCCTATTTTTCCTATGATGCTGGTCATTTTTCATCTACCATTTCCCTCGAATCAACATCGTTAATATGTTATTCTGGAGAGGTAGCAAAGACAGGTGAATATGGTCATTATACCTCTACATTTGGAGCAGCAACAGGTTGAGAAACCTATTGTTCCTCAGGAATGGGAGCACTAGCACATACAAAAGGTTGTTCCTCTACACTGCGAGTAATAGTATGTTGAGAGAACTATTGTTCCTTAGGATTGGGAGAACTAGCACATGAAAAAATGATTATATATAGAAGTGGTTTAACATTTAATTTAGATTACATAAATATAGAAGTAAACAGATAATAACACGAGGTAACACATTGTATATTAAAAAAAATCTAACCTTATTATTGAACTCAACTTTTCTTATTTAAAGGTTTAAGGGATTTGAACCCTCTATCGACGATCCAAATCCATTCAGTGTAGTCTCCTATGACATTAAAAAAACCATCTACATTGGGACTGCCTTGAAATGATTGTGATGTCCTAATGAAAGGGTCATCCTCGGTTGAATTTTCATCTAACCCTTTAGTGGTTTTGGTCGATAAAAAAACAATTGAAAAATTTTTCTTTGTGGGATCTGGAACATAAAATACTTATAATTCCTATGATTTCATTATAAACGGTTCATCATTGTACCCTTCCTTACTGAAATCAACATTCTTGAATCCCAATTCATCTATTTTAATAACACTCTTGTTATCAACCCACTTGCATTGAAAAATCAGCACTTGGAATGTTGTATAATCAAAATTACCATATTTATTTGATGATTCCAAAGTATGACATAGTTGTGAAAATTGGATTTCTTTCCTTACCAAAAACATGCATCGCTTCATCCATAAGTGTAACTCCACTATTTTTCATGGTACTATCTTCATCATGCTCATTTTCATAGAATATATAACCATTAATTACATAACCATTGTAAGATAATACTTATATACATAGTCCTCTAGCTATCCATTGAAGTCATTTTGAAATTGAATCTATATTTTCATCCAAATCCTTAAAAATATGGTCCCAAAACCATCCTATAAACTATTGATTATGTGTTTTTGATATCCATATTTTAACCCCTGATGGATTTAAATGCCTAAGAGTTTCTTTTTGGGTTTCAATATATGGGTAAACATCCAAAATATTATGAAAAATGTAAAGGTGGTCCTACTCCCAATCCGTAATATTGATTGTGAAAACATCTCTTCTATAAATTCCTTCACTCACAAGCCACCCAGTGTGATGAGATTTCAGTAGACCAATTCTTTCCACATCGAACAAGTATTCAGTATAGAATTTAATGGCTTCCTCAACAATATATCACTCTACAATACAACCCTATGGAAAACTTCAATTTTTGAAATACCCTTTCAAAATATTCATAACCGTTCAATGGGGTACATCTAATTATAGTGTAGAGGACCACATAGTCAAATCTCTCTCACCAAGTGAACCATTAAATGAACCATCATATAAAATAATATTAGCAGGAAGAACATTTCCAATTCACATAATATGATGATAATTTATCTTTCTACAGTTCGAAATTTCGCCTGTTTTATAACTTTGAAGAAGAAACAGAGCATGATTAATGTATGAAGAACATTCTTGGGAAAAATTAAATGTAAATCCACATGCATTAGATCTTGCATCAAAACGTTGTAGTCATGTGATTTTAGGCCCTTTAACTTTAAATAATTCATTGAAATGATGTTATTGATATTCAATTAATACCCCTCTAGAACCATTATATCATTCAAGAAGGTGAAAAACTGATATCTCTCTTTCCTGGAAAGTGTGTAAGCAGATAGGGGAAGAAAAGTTCATTTTTACCCTTCATTGGTGCCAAATCTTATCATATTCCCATTTCAACCATGTCCAATCTATCCTTAATTACATCATTTTTTTTCTAGGTGCATTTAGAAACATGTTGATGACACTATCACATACATTTTTTTCAACATGAATAATATTAAGAAAATGTCTAACATATAGACAATTCTAGTATGGTAATTAAAAAAACTAATACCTTTTTTCGACCAGTTTTCAAAAGGTCTTTCGTAAATGGTTTACCAAAAGCAATGTCTACATCTTTCACTTTTTCAAACAGTTGATCACCTGTTTGTAGAGACAATATTGTATGTTATGCTGAACTTCCATCGAAGGATACCATCCAAGATTAGTACTTATACTGTCAGGGTTGAAATATGCGATGTCCTAGAAACACTATTTTTGTTGAATGTTTCAACCTAATTGATTGTGTACCTAGTTAGGGAAGACATTTATTCTTTCAGATATCATACCCATCAAGAGAAACATTCATTTAGCATTGTATTTTCAGCTCGGGAGCTCATTATCTTTTGGGAGTATGTCATTCAAGAGAGAAATTAATTCTGTAAAACCGAAGTCACTCCATCCATTTCCTACTTTCAAATTATACATCTCTATTATGACTGATAATGTTGTATATTTAGTGTAACCACCATATAATGGATTCTTTTCACAATTCTTTAACTGCTCAAACAATTTTTCATAATCACGAAGTTCATCTTCAAATGTCCTTGTCATTTACTCAATACGATATTCATCATCATTCACATCTGTAATCACATCCTTGATATAGTATTATTTATTGTACACACTTGTAATCATATCAGATGACCCATAAAATGAATTTCTATCCAAACCACTAGCAACATTTTCTTTTTCCCTATGTTTATTTTAACATTTATAAGTTTGATCTATTCCATGAAAGATCAAGTGTTCTTCCAACTCCTCTGGACTAACTTGTCTTGAATAACAATAACATAAACATGGAGAAAGGATTTGAGAAGGGTAATATGCATGGTATTTTGAAAACTTGATGAACTCTTTTACTCCATCTTCATACTCTTTTTTCAAACGATTGGCATACATCCATTATTTATTCATATCCATCATATTTGATTCGGTAATATTTATATTTAACAAAATAAATACAAAAAATATTGATGTAAAAATTTACCAAGGCTAAAAAAAGTTATAGGCTTTAAGTCTCTTTTGAAAACTATTTATAAAATCATAGTTGAAATCCCATTAAAAAACCAACCATTTACAAAATTTCCTCTTTAAAATAACACGCCCTTTTTAAAATAAACCAATCAGTTCCAAATACTCTTTCTCAAAAACCCAATTCATTTTTTAAAATATTTTAAATCTATTTAAAACCAAAAAAGTGTATGTTGAACACATATAATTTTTTAAGAAACATTTAAAAACACATGAATCATTTTAAAATAACCACTTATTCATTTTCACAAAGACATAAATCCCAAGAGAGGCACTTTATAAAGGATACATGAATAAAATATAACCAACATTTTATAAAATATAAAGCTATAAAAGGTTTATCATGAATCTCATAAATAAATAGAATGAATCATATAGTTTACTCCCATAATACTATTGAGGAGTTAATAAGTGATATATAAAGACATAAGTGTCACTTGGCCATGATACTTTTGAAAATAAAATCACATCTGTTCAAAGTGGGTAACCATCTTCGAATTGATTCTTGAATCATGTGCTACCTAAGATTTATCCTTCAAATATGGCACATCAAAAAAATGTTCCCCTTCTTGAGGGTATAAATTAGTTCAAAGTTAAAGGACTATAGGTACTCAATACTTCTCTACTGTCAATGGTTCATTTCAATTTGTGATTAAATATATTTCAAAAACTTTTTTAGTGTATTCAAAAAATATATAATCCAAAAGATAATACCAATAATAGCTCATAGAAATTACCACTATTTACAAATATAGGAAAGGATTTCATAAGTTTCTATTATGTTTCCTTAACTATCTAGACCCATAAGAAACCACATGACCATCATGAACTAGAAATGTTCAAATCCTGACTCCCGATACATCAAAATATAAGTCATACTTATTACCCAACCCATTTATGGTTAAGATAAGTGTTTTAATAAATTCCCCATTAATATCATATAATTATCTCTCATGAACATCTAATAAAAGGAACCATACCACATTCTTGGTTAAGGCCTTCTTAGCGATTACAATCAGGAAGAATCCTGGTTGACCCTCTAGTAATAACTGAGAGTTCCCAAAAAGATTTGGATCTCAAAAACATTATTTGGATTCTTTAAATAAAATATAACATCAAAATTCTCAGGTTATAAAAATACATTATCCACTAATATCATTTTCCCTATGAAGTGTACATTATCAATCCAAAACATACACTTTGAGATCATGGCATATAATTGAGGCTCCTTAAGTTTTCTCAAAATGATCTCCAGATATCGAGCATGTTGCTCCCTTAACTGGGAATACATGATGATATTATTGAAAATATGGATAAAAAATTATCTAAATAAGGATGGAAGTCCCAATTCATCTCAGCCATGAACACGAACATCAATAAAATAAACCAAAATGAACCCAAAAAATAGAAAAAACTAACTCCATGTGACCCATGTACACTAAACACCTCCCAATACATCATGTAAAAATGGGATTATGTATAAAAATAATAAGAGGAAGGAATTAGTCTCTAGAAAGAATACATAATACCTTCATACTACCATTGGCTTATGCATGGTTTGATTTATACATGCTCAGTTAGATCTCACTAAGTAGTCTATGTAATTCCAACCAAATGATATTTCAATAATTATAGATTGTACTACATATGGATATAAGGATTAACATGAAATTTCATCAAATAAAAACAAGTAACATTATTTTCTATTGAAAACACTATTTCTTTTAAATTTATTTTCATTTGAAATTTTAAAAAGATTTATTAAAAAATGTAATTATTTATAAACCATGAATATAAAACAATACTTTTCATAAAACAATATATTTCAATAAAAAATAATTTTCATTTTTATAAAACCATCCACAAATTAATAAATTTAAATAACCAGTTTTTATCATAAAACATATCATGAGAGAAATAATGTTACTGTGAAATTGGAACCATTAATCAAACAAGTATAAAAATTTGATTACAGTAGACAAAGGACACCACATATTCAATGTGAAAAGGGTAGAAATGAACTAATCATAATAGTGGAACCCACAAGGGAATTATAAACAAAGAAAAAAGAAAGGGGAAACAAAGTACGCATTAAATAAAGAAAATCCAAAACAATACATAACAAATAAAAAACTATCATCTTATGTTTCATCCTAAAAAATTATACCAGCCACTTAACCTATCCACAATAGCATCATTCAAGGGTACTTCCATATCCTTATAAAACAAAAAAAAACAAGAAGACCTTAGCTAGTATTTGGGTTAATTAGTATAAAAAATGTAGACCCCTATCGCAGAACCTAAAGTTTAAAAAGTAGTGTGAGAATCTATTATATATATGCCTGGATGCTTTGAGGAGGAGGAGTCGGTGTCAATGGTGGTGGAGGATGAGGAGTCGGTAGTGGAGGAAGAGGAGGAGGAGGAGGAGTCAGTGGCAACAGTGATGGAGGAGGAGGAGGAGTAGTCAACGAAGGAGGAGGAGGAGTAGGAGTCAGTAGTGGCAACGGTGGAGGAGGAGTCGGTAGCAGAGGAGGAGTCGGTAGTAGAGGAGGAGGCGGAGATGAAGACGGTAGGATTCATCTTCCATGATAGTTTGAGGCATGCTAGAGGAGGAGGAGGTTGTTAGAGGTTATTTATAAAAGTGGTTAAATATTTTATTAATGGTTTCTAAAAAGCACTGATAAATTTATGTTTTATCAGTGTCAAAACAGAAAGCACAGATAAAACATGAATTTATCAGCACTAAAAAAGTGCTGATAAAAGGTGTCTTTATCAATGCTAAAATTTTAACACTGATAGACACCTTTATCATCTCTTTTTTAGCGCAGATAAAGGATTATCTTTATCAGTGCTAAAAAAGTACTGATAAAACTATAATGATAACAAATTATTTATGTTTTTATATATATTTATAAAATTATATGTATAATATATATATATATATTAATAATAATTATAAATAAATATTTATTTATATTTACATATTTAATAAATATATATATTTATAATTATAAATTTATAATAAATATATTTATTATATTTATAATTATATATAATTTATATCTTTATTAAAATTTTGTAATTATTTAAATGTATCAATATTTATTTAGAATTATATTTGTATATATCTATTATAATTTTATAATTATTTAATAACTATAAATTTATATATATTTATTATAAATATATATTTATTACATATTTATTATAAATATATATTTATTACATATATATTTTTATTATAGTAATAAATATCAATAAATTTATATTCAGGCAAGGATACTATATCGAGAAATCAGGTTTCACCTAATGTGGATACCCCAAAGGAGGATCAACCGACCCCTCCTAGTGCTAGACCAACACCTAAGCAACGATCTTATAGGAAGAAATTATGGTTTTAAATTGTTGCCGATACAGAGCTCAAAGATAGCATGGAGTCTCTCAGATCAATGCAGAATGTTCATAAAGATAGTGCTTGTAGAGACCCGAAGCCTGACGTACATGGACTTTACATTACTTTTGCGGAATACTTAGTACATTACAAAAACACACACACAAGGACCGTAATAGTTTAGTGTCTTTGGAAACTCGGACTATAATCTTCTAATCGTGGTGAAAGATCTTCAACATCTCCCATAAAGATCTTCCTTTTTTTTTTACCTAAAACCTTTCTTTATATCCTGGGGAAAAGAAAACATAAAAGGGTGAGCTCAAATGCTCAGTAAGGGTAAACAAAAGAAATATCAATCACATCATATTCATAAGAACATAACATTTTGGAAATCATAACCTGCAAAAGAGAGCATAATTTCATAACATGGGATAAATCATGGCAGTGAAATGTAATCACAATAATCATAACATAAAACATGGAACTTTGTGGCATACACACATAATCATAGAGAATCATTTCTTGTTAGTCAAGACTCATTGCCAAGACTTTCTTAGTGGACAAAGTCCCTTTCTGAATCGAGTAATCCTCGTTTCAGTCCTGTTTCACTGAACCGGTATAACCTACCATTCCAGCCATGTCTATCTCATGAGATATAAAATCTTTACCCAATGCATTGGAGGGAGATATAGGTCCCACCCATCTCTTAATGAATCCTTTCTTATGTGTGCCACAAAATCATAAATCATACATCATCGCATAACCCATGTAATAAAAATGGGATTCTTGAAACATCATGACATCATAAATCAATTCATATAAGATAAAGGAATTCATAAACATAATTCCATCTCAACATAGTCAAATCAATGTAAAAATATGGATAGAAACAGAACCCTTTATTATCTTATATGGAAAATAATTTTGATAAAACACTTGAATTGAATTCTTGAGGAAAATATCCTTTCTTCTTCAAAATCAATTTCTTTTCACAAAACATCATGCAATTTTAAAAGAAAGAGATTTTATTGAAAATAGTCATGAAATCTTTTAGAGGAAGCTTCATGAAAATAAGGCTTTATAAAACAGTAGAAATCCGTTCGTGCCGTATAAGTTAAAAAAAACATTCTTTGTACTTTTGTCGAAAAAGTCAAAATGTACCTCGTACGATAAACGACAAAAGATTCCTTTCATATCTTTTACTAAAAACTAAACAAAGGGTAAAATTGGATTTAAACCATTGTAGTTGGATGGAAATAATATTACATATTGAGGAAACATGGATGTGGATGATAAAATAAACCCCAGTAAATACTTACGAATAAACAATCTCGGATAAAAATGAGATTGTGATATTTCCCTTACCTTAGGTCCGACTTGCTTTGTAAGTGTCCGAACCTCCTGTATAATGATTTAAATCATGTTATTGACTTATTACAGAATCATATTCATTGTTATGATATCATATATGGTTCACTTATGACATTATATTACCCGTTCTTTTGTAAATTCCATGTTAAAGAAGCGTTTTGGGTAAAATCGTTTCATTTATCGTAGGTGTTTTGACTTGTTGTTCTTGACATCATTATTACTTATATCATGATTTACTTACTTCCAGAATATAAAATATGATTTATATATCATATATATTCAGTATATATATATATATAATAGGTAGATAAATAAAATGAAAAACACCGTTCATGGAGACGGTAGTCCGTACGTACGCATGAACGCTGTTTTCCTTTCCTTATTGTCTTGAAATGGAAGTAAGTAGATTACATACATATGTATATATATACATAAATCCAGTAGCTTTATAATGTCATATATTTCATTATTATTTCTTATATATACATTATAATCATTCTTAAATGGTTAACATGGAGAATGAATCTCATCGCGTCGTGGAGACGGTAGTCCGTACGTACGCACGAGCGATGATATCATTTCTATAAATATTGAATTGAATTGGAGTGGATTATACAATATATCAGAATCAATATGATGTTGTAATAACTATGTATAGTTATTCTTTACACCATTATACCCATCCATGTAAGGTGGTGGTGGAAAATATATTACACCACGGCGTGGAGACGGTATTCCGTACGTACGCACGCGCGGTGATTTCTTTTTCCGTAGGATGGATAGATGGTGAAATAGGGTTGTTTCATACTTATAATAACATATCAGTATATGAGTGATACTGATGTTATTACTTCATAATGAAACAACCTAAGAAGAAGAAGTGGAAGAAGAAATAAAGATGAAAGAATTGGTAACGGTAATTACCTCTTCTTTGAAGTGCCTCTTTGAGACCTCCTCTTAGGGCACTAAAATTGGTCTTTGAGGAAGACCAGAACCTCTAGGATGTTGCTAGGGAAGTGGAGAGGAGAAATTGGCAGGGGTTGGCCGAGCTTGAGTGCTCAAATTGGTGTGAGGAGGAGGGGGAGGAGGTGTCCTTTTATAGGGGAGGAGAGGGGCATCTTAGGAATACCTCAAAATATTATTTTATATTAAAGTCAAAATCGGTTTATAATGGTTCCAAAGGGTATTATTTCGAAGCTAAAGTGGGGATGGGTCGAAATCCTATCAACCAATATAATTTAGACAAGTTTAGGATATTATTTTAACCTTATCAATTAGATTTAACTCTAAGTTAAATAATTTAACATTTACCGTGTCTTTTTGTTTTCTTTCACTATATGGTTAATACACTTACTATAACATGCCAAACGAACCCCAAATTGTTTATTATTAATATATATATCCTTATCTAAGTCATTTGGCCGAACCTTAGATTTTTAGGAATAAAATAACAATTAATAATATAATATTTGATTTAAAAACTATTTTGTGTCAATTTTGACACTATTTGATATATGATTTTTGTGAAAGTCATAACAGAATTAAATGTTCTAACCAAGTTGATTAAATCAACATTAATATATCATGGTAACCTAGAAAATTAGTGGAATTCATAAAAATTTTCAAATTATATTTATTTTGGTGTTTATAACATCAATTATGTCAATATTTCATTAATAAGATAATTACTGCATCATCGTTGTGTCATAAATAAATTAAATTATTTGATGTCTAAAAATTACAAATAAAATACCATCATGTAGGAAATCTTTTTAGCTTTCTAATGAATATTTACAATCGAATTTATCTTATGTATAACCCCATATTAAAAATTATTTACTTATTAAACTTTGATTTTTGCTATTTTAACCCTTCTTTAAATAAATTAATAATAAATGTCCTAATCTAATCCAAGTGGGCCTAAATGGTCATATTTTATTCCTAAGTTTGTTTTTGGTCGAATTACACTTGTCCAATAGAATTAGGACATGTGTTAGGGTAATAGTGATATCATATTTACCCTTAGTTACCCTATTTACTATTAACCGCGGTAAAAAAAGTAAAAAGTTACTATTCACCAAAAAATTATTTTCATCTCATTGAACCACATTTTAGTCCTTGATATTAACCGTGTCTCTCGGATTTTTGAAATTCCATTCACAGAAGCGGTAAAATTAAGTTTTATGCAAAATTCAGTTTTTAACCTACCACTTAGTAGTTTCACTATTCATCAAAAATTGATGTTTTTCAGAATAATGCCAAAATTTCATCCCAAGCTATATTTCATATTCCGAATTCAAAAATGAAGTCTATTTTACCAAATTCATAACATAAAAGTTGCATTAATTAATTTTATAATTAAATCCCGCTGTTAAAACAAATAGCGTGTTTTTAAGAAACAATATCTATCAAAAGATTGACACTTGTTTATGTCTGGTTTAAATGTGCAATTACATCCAATGACCAACATTGTATTAAATTGTAAAAATATATTCTAAATATACTTTACAACCACTCAAATTAATGATTTATCACTATTAATTATTTCGATTAAAAAAGTTGTTTTTAATTATAATTTAGTAATTTTCACTATTTATCAGAATATGAAAGTTATCCGAAAAGTACCAAAATTTCACCTTAGGCTAAATTCGATACTCCGAATCTAAAAATGAAGTTCATTTTGAAAAATAAGATTTACAGAATTTTAAAAAAGTGGTTATTACTATTCATAACGGCTAGTTTTAATAATATTTTAATAGCACATCGTTGTTTAGTGAAACTCGGTATTGCGTATTACACACGTTATCGAGGAAGGTCGCGATTGCGTGTAATGAAAGGCAAGACAAGGATGCGTGTTGTGCAAGCTCCTTTTGGTGTAGCGTACAACACAAGACATTAGTGAAATAAAAAAGAATATTTTTCATAAAATCTCGGGCTGTTACATTCTACCCCCCTTAAAATGAATTTCGCCCTCGAAATTCGTCGGGGTTATAAATGGTTTACTATTCGAAAGTTTCTTTAATAGAAACCCACATCGTAAAAAGGAATACCAAAACTTGGCTTTAAAAACTAAAGTATGAAATGTAACGATTACCCAAATAACCTAATCACTGGGTTTCCACATAGGTGAAAATATGGATATGGAAGAGAAATCTAACCATCATGTTCTGATGGAGAGTGGTAGAGAACATGGCTATGGAAAAGCCAGTAATCACAAATCCATAGATTTGTGATGATATAAGGTACCATATGATTCATCAGGTATAAGATCACTAGGACAACATTTTTTTTTTGGTTTTCAAGATCATTTCCCTAAAGTTGAAAATTTGCTTAGAATAAATACTTACTTTATTTTGGTACAATCTCACTTTTGTTCGTGCCTTGAACAATTTCTAATTCATCTCTTAAATAAATGAAGTTGAATTTGTTATTCGTGAAGTGTTAGCAGATCATGTGATAGAATGACGGGTCATTCCATCTGTCTCAAAAGGTTAGCAAAATTTATATACATAAGTCGACCTATAGTGGGATTAATCATATATGGTTCCTAAAATGGACTTATACTTCATATATCATACTGCTTAATGTAATAAAACTAGTTTCTACTAAATAGGGACTTCCTGTAGGCCAGTGGTAGGCGATAAAGGCCAGTCGCACTTCGGTTGTGGGTTCGATTCCTACAGCCTTGTCCGAAGCGATGGGCTGTCGCCCGTCCTGCAGGTTGTCCCTTTTTCTAAAACTACGTTACTATAACATCCCATCAATAATATCGAAAATCTTCTATCCTTAAACAATACTAACTTATGTCCAACATAATCCAGTCTAATCTTTAGGCTTATACATAATACTGCAGTCCACTCTCATAATATAGTGACAACGATTACCAGAGATTTAATACTGTCGTTGATCCCCACATATCATAAGATATGTCTTGTTGGTCACATTCCAAACATTCAAAGTCCTTAATCGTGTATTCTCTTGAATACCTTAGTGAAAACATGAGTGCAGTTAAAAGTTAACACTTTCCACATACCAAAATCCTCAAAATTCTATATACTCAAACCATGATATCACTTAGTCCTTATATCAATCATGAGCTCATGAATACTATTAAACATTTCATTTTCTCGTCTTCATTATGCGCATATCATCTTATTTCCAAAAAATATCTCAATCACTTTGAATACCACATCAATAAATATTGCAATACTCAATGATACAACATTATTTTGGAATCCCATTACATAAACACTTAATCATTCCACCACATCGTTGTCATATTCAACATTGTCAATAGTGATCGCATGTGATTTCCCTTTGTCCTTTGCCTTCAGTGGTTGCTCATGTTGATCATCACTAACCCTTGTATTAGGGAAATTATTAGCATAATGACCCATTTCCTTGCACTTGAAGCATTGAAGTGTTGGCGGTGCGTTCTCTGCAGTGTTTGCTTTATTCACATCATTAGAAACCCTTTTTCCATTACTTCGACACTCAGCTGCTCGATGACCTTCTTTTCCACACTTAAAACATTTTCTAGTCCCTTTTAGACAATCTCCACCATGCTTCTTTCCACACTTTGTGCATAAGGAAACATTCATCTTCTTTTCACCATTATTCTGAGATTTCTCCTTGAACTCCATCTTTCGTTTCTTGTCAAAACCATGAGATGGATATGTAACACCAACTTCCATTTCTACCTTGATAGCACAACGCACAATTTCTTCATAGCTACTGAAGTCTCTTATAGCTAATGCCCTTCGAAGACTTGGTTTTAAGCCACTGAAAAATCGATCAACTTTACTTTCAGGTTGGATGATAATTCCAGAAGCATACCTTGCAAGTCTTGTAAAATTTGCTTCATAGGTACCAACAGATTCATCATCCCTTTGCTTTAGTTCAAGAAACTCTTTCTCCATCTTTGTTCGAAGAATACGAGGGAAGTACTTACTGAAAAACAAGTTCTTGAACTCGTCCCATTCCATGGACTCAATTTCATCTCTTGGCCTCGTATTCTTGATAAGATTCCACCATTGATCAGCTTCACCTTCCAAACGATATACTGCTAAGATGACTTTATCATGTTCAGAACATTGAAGAACTGAAAATATCTTTTCAGTAGTACTGATCCATTGTTCAGCCACAAGTGGATCAGAAGACCCATTGAAAGAAGGTGGACGTTGCCTCATGAAGGACTCAATAGAATATTGTTCCCTTCTCTGCTCATTTGGAAGTCCAGAATGATTCATAGCTTGTGTAAGTATAGCAATAAGATTTTTCACTCCATCTCCCATAACATTTGTTTGTTCAGGAGGGCAATCATTGCATTGTCCATTGAATTGATCAACACGGTTCCTTCGGGTTCCAGCCATTGTCTAAAACCCAAAAAGAATAGTGTGAGAGGCAAAAATCATGCTAGGGAAAACAACATAATAAAGGGGGAGTACCTTCAATATCCAACATCTTAGGTTTAATTCTATGATCGTTAGCGTAATTCTATTACTATAACCTATACGTATACTTAACCTTAGAGACATCCCTAGACATACCTTAGAAATATCTCTAGGGATCTCACTAACGTTTTCGCATCCTAGTTTCCAAAGGTTGACTAAACCTTTCCTCTGATACCAACTGTAGAGACTCGAAGCCTGACGTACATGGACTTTACATTACTTTTGCGGAATACTTAGTACATTACAAAAACACACACACAAGGACCGTAATAGTTTAGTGTCTTTGGAAACTCGGACTATAATCTTCTAATCGTGGTGAAAGATCTTCAACATCTCCCATAAAGATCTTCCTTTTTTTTTTACCTAAAACCTTTCTTTATATCCTGGGGAAAAGAAAACATAAAAGGGTGAGCTCAAATGCTCAGTAAGGGTAAACAAAAGAAATATCAATCACATCATATTCATAAGAACATAACATTTTGGAAATCATAACCTGCAAAAGAGAGCATAATTTCATAACATGGGATAAATCATGGCAGTGAAATGTAATCACAATAATCATAACATAAAACATGGAACTTTGTGGCATACACACATAATCATAGAGAATCATTTCTTGTTAGTCAAGACTCATTGCCAAGACTATCTTAGTGGACAAAGTCCCTTTCTGAATCGAGTAATCCTCGTTTCAGTCCTGTTTCACTGAACCGGTATAACCTACCATTCCAGCCATGTCTATCTCATGAGATATAAAATCTTTACCCAATGCATTGGAGGGAGATATAGGTCCCACCCATCTCTTAATGAATCCTTTCTTATGTGTGCCACAAAATCATAAATCATACATCATCGCATAACCCATGTAATAAAAATGGGATTCTTGAAACATCATGACATCATAAATCAATTCATATAAGATAAAGGAATTCATAAACATAATTCCATCTCAACATAGTCAAATCAATGTAAAAATATGGATAGAAACAGAACCCTTTATTATCTTAGATGGAAAATAATTTTGATAAAACACTTGAATTGAATTCTTGAGGAAAATATCCTTTCTTCTTCAAAATCAATTTCTTTTCACAAAACATCATGCAATTTTAAAAGAAAGATATTTTATTGAAAATAGTCATGAAATCTTTTAGAGGAAGCTTCATGAAAATAAGGCTTTATAAAACAGTAGAAATCCGTTCGTGCCGTATAAGTTAAAAAAAACATTCTTTGTACTTTTGTCGAAAAAGTCAAAATGTACCTCGTACGATAAACGACAAAAGATTCCTTTCATATCTTTTACTAAAAACTAAACAAAGGGTAAAATTGGATTTAAACCATTGTAGTTGGATGGAAATAATATTACATATTGAGGAAACATGGATGTGGATGATAAAATAAACCCCAGTAAATACTTACGAATAAACAATCTCGGATAAAAATGAGATTGTGATATTTCCCTTACCTTAGGTCCGACTTGCTTTGTAAGTGTCCGAACCTCCTGTATAATGATTTAAATCATGTTATTGACTTATTACAGAATCATATTCATTGTTATGATATCATATATGGTTCACTTATGACATTATATTACCCGTTCTTTTGTAAATTCCATGTTAAAGAAGCGTTTTGGGTAAAATCGTTTCATTTATCGTAGGTGTTTTGACTTGTTGTTCTTGACATCATTATTACTTATATCATGATTTACTTACTTCCAGAATATAAAATATGATTTATATATCATATATATTCAGTATATATATATATATAATAGGTAGATAAATAAAATGAAAAACACCGTTCATGGAGACGGTAGTCCGTACGTACGCATGAACGCTGTTTTCCTTTCCTTATTGTCTTGAAATGGAAGTAAGTAGATTACATACATATGTATATATATACATAAATCCAGTAGCTTTATAATGTCATATATTTCATTATTATTTATTATATATACATTATAATCATTCTTAAATGGTTAACATGGAGAATGAATCTCATCGCGTCGTGGAGACGGTAGTCCGTACGTACGCACGAGCGATGATATCATTTCTATAAATATTGAATTGAATTGGAGTGGATTATACAATATATCAGAATCAATATGATGTTGTAATAACTATGTATAGTTATTCTTTACACCATTATACCCATCCATGTAAGGTGGTGGTGGAAAATATATTACACCACGGCGTGGAGACGGTATTCCGTACGTACGCACGCGCGGTGATTTCTTTTTCCGTAGGATGGATAGATGGTGAAATAGGGTTGTTTCATACTTATAATAACATATCAGTATATGAGTGATACTGATGTTATTACTTCATAATGAAACAACCTAAGAAGAAGAAGTGGAAGAAGAAATAAAGATGAAAGAATTGGTAACGGTAATTACCTCTTCTTTGAAGTGCCTCTTTGAGACCTCCTCTTAGGGCACTAAAATTGGTCTTTGAGGAAGACCAGAACCTCTAGGATGTTGCTAGGGAAGTGGAGAGGAGAAATTGGCAGGGGTTGGCCGAGCTTGAGTGCTCAAATTGGTGTGAGGAGGAGGGGGAGGAGGTGTCCTTTTATAGGGGAGGAGAGGGGCATCTTAGGAATACCTCAAAATATTATTTTATATTAAAGTCAAAATCGGTTTATAATGGTTCCAAAGGGTATTATTTCGAAGCTAAAGTGGGGATGGGTCGAAATCCTATCAACCAATATAATTTAGACAAGTTTAGGATATTATTTTAACCTTATCAATTAGATTTAACTCTAAGTTAAATAATTTAACATTTACCGTGTCTTTTTGTTTTCTTTCACTATATGGTTAATACACTTACTATAACATGCCAAACGAACCCCAAATTGTTTATTATTAATATATATATCCTTATCTAAGTCATTTGGCCGAAACTTAGATTTTTAGGAATAAAATAACAATTAATAATATAATATTTGATTTAAAAACTATTTTGTGTCAATTTTGACACTATTTGATATATGATTTTTGTGAAAGTGATAACAGAATTAAATGTTCGAACCAAGTTGATTAAATCAACATTAATATATCATGGTAACCTATAAAATTAGTGGAATTCATAAAAATTTTCAAATTATATTTATTTTGGTGTTTATAACATCAATTATGTCAATATTTCATTAATAAGATAATTACTGCATCATTGTTGTGTCATAAATAAATTAAATTATTTGATGTCTAAAAATTACAAATAAAATACCATCATGTAGGAAATATTGTTAGCTTTCTAATGAATATTTACAATCGAATTTATCTTATGTATAACCCCATATTAAAAATTATTTACTTATTAAACTTTGATTTTTGCTATTTTAACCCTTCTTTAAATAAATTAATAATAAATGTCCTAATCTAATCCAAGTGGGCCTAAATGGTCATATTTTATTACTAAGTTTGTTTTTGGTCGAATTACACTTGTCCAATAGAATTAGGACATGTGTTAGGGTAATAGTGATATCATATTTACCCTTAGTTACCCTATTTACTATTAACCGCGGTAAAAAAAGTAAAAAGTTACTATTCACCAAAAAATTATTTTCATCTCATTGAACCACATTTTAGTCCTTGATATTAACCGTGTCTCTCGGATTTTTGAAATTCCATTCACAGAAGCGGTAAAATTAAGTTTTATGCAAAATTCAGTTTTTAACCTACCACTTAGTAGTTTCACTATTCATCAAAAATTGATGTTTTTCAGAATAATGCCAAAATTTCATCCCAAGCTATATTTCATATTCCGAATTCAAAAATGAAGTCTATTTTACCAAATTCATAACATAAAAGTTGCATTAATTAATTTTATAATTAAATCCCGCTGTTAAAACAAATAGCGTGTTTTTAAGAAACAATATCTATCAAAAGATTGACACTTGTTTATGTCTGGTTTAAATGTGCAATTACATCCAATGACCAACATTGTATTAAATTGTAAAAATATATTCTAAATATACTTTACAACCACTCAAATTAATGATTTATCACTATTAATTATTTCGATTAAAAAAGTTGTTTTTAATTATAATTTAGTAATTTTCACTATTCATCAGAATATGAAAGTTATCCGAAAAGTACCAAAATTTCACCTTAGGCTAAATTCGATACTCCGAATCTAAAAATGAAGTTCATTTTGAAAAATAAGATTTACAGAATTTTAAAAAAGTGGTTATTACTATTCATAACGGCTAGTTTTAATAATATTTTAATAGCACATCGTTGTTTAGTGAAACTCGGTATTGCGTATTACACACGCTATCGAGGAAGGTCGCGATTGCGTGTAATGAAAGGCAAGACAAGGATGCGTGTTGTGCAAGCTCCTTTTGGTGTAGCGTACAACACAAGACATTAGTGAAATAAAAAAGAATATTTTTCATAAAATCTCGGGCTGTTACAGTGCTAATGTCATGGATGCATCTGCTCTGTCAAAAAGGATGGAATTCATTGAGAAGGAAGCTACTGTGCAGAGCAAAGGGAAGCAGATTGTTCTTGCCTCTCTTAATGATGATGTAATTCATGAGTCTAGGGATATTCCTACTACTGAAAAGGGTGATCATGATGTGACTATGTATCAGCAGACTTGAAGAAGGGGTAGGCGCCCAAAGGGTTGCAGCCAAGGACATGGCCGAAATGAGGTTACTTGAGGGCATGGATGAGGTGGTTCTTCTAGACCTTCCAAGCTCACGCTAGAGCAGTTGGTGCTTAAGGACAAGTACACTGCGCTTTTCATTCAGAGGACCACACTATCAGATTGGGAATCTATTTATACTGAAGACTCTGAACATGACTTAGATCACGATTATGGAAATGTTTGATGTGTTGTTTTTATGATGTTTAGGGGCCTTCCCTTGTTTTCTTTCATTCTCCTTATCATGTACTTGTTATCTTTTTTCATTTTTAATAAATGGTCAGGAGCTTTGCATTTTGGATAGACCCGCTTTGATATATATATATATATATATATATTTATGACTATATATAATTAAGATATTTATTTAATTTCATAAGTATTTAAATAAATAAATAAATAAATAAATTTATATATATGACTAAAAATAAGTAATTATTTATTTATTATTATAAATATAAAAAATATATTTATTATAATTTTATAATTATTTACACACACACATATACATATATATATTAATTATAATTATAATTAAAAATATTTGTATATATGTATAAATATTTTTATATATTTATAAATATATTTATATAATTATATATATTTATAAAAATATATTTATTATAAATATAATTATTATAATTTTGTAATTATTTAAATATATATATATAATTATAAATACAAATAAATATATTTATAAATATTTATATATATTTATAAATATTTGCATATAATTTTAAATATATTTATATGTATATATATATATATTTATAAAATTATAATAAATGTATTTATTGTAATTTTATAAAAAGTGTATATATAATTATAAATATAATAAATATATTTATCATTTTAGAAAATTATAATAAATATACGTATTTAATGAATATATGTATATACATATATATATATATATATATATATATATTCATTAAAGACATATATTTTTTTATAATTATAATTATAAATATATAAATATTTATTTATTTATAATTATAATTATAAATAAATATATTTAAAAGGTATTTATATATAATTATAAATATTATAAATATATATATCATTTAAAAAAATTATTGTTATTTTATAATTTTTTAAATATATACATATATATATTTATATATAATTATAATTAAAAATATATTTTAAAAAGTAATTATATATAAATAAATATTTATAATAATAAATATATTTATTAATTAAATATATTTATCATGATTTTAGGTACTTATGAGAATATAATAGCTTCTTGGGAACTTGAATGAATCATATACACCGAGTAAACTATAGATCTCATAAAAAATGAGTCATTATATATATGTAAAACATAAATAATAATGTGGGTGTAATGAATAAATGAACATTCATGATGAATACATAACATATGAACATAAATTATATTCACTCATCAATTGACCAAATTCATTGGAAACGTATATTTATTTAAATAAATAAATATATAAATAAATATATTTATAATTATAATTAAAAGTATACATATTTAAAAAGTATTTATATATAATTATAAATTTATATTTAAAAAGTATTTACATATAATTATAAATATATAATTAATAATATATAAATATATAAATATAAAAATATAAAAATATAAAAATATAAAAATATAAAAATATAAAAATATAAAAATATAAAAATATAAAAATATAAAAATATAAAAATATAATAAATATTTTATTATTTAATGAAATTTATTATATATATATATTTAAATTCTTAAAAAATATATATTAATTATAAAAATTTGTTTTTTATTCAATGTATACAAATAAACATTATTTTTGAATATAAATATAATAATTTTATATAAATTAATAATATTTTTTATTAAAAACTTTTATCAGTTTTAAAAATTGTACTGATAAAGGCTCCCTTTTATCAATGCTTTCGGCTTAGCGCTGATAAAATTCGATGCATCCCTTGGTCAGATATGTGGTAGTGCATGTATGCAGGTGATCAGGATTCATAGGATTCATGTGGAGGTGAGCATGCATGGGTGAGTGGGATTCACAGGTTGTGTACACAGGCGAGGACGATGCTAGTAGAGCACGCTTGAGTAAGCAGAATTTGCTGGATGTTTACCTGATCGGGATTCATCAAGTGGGATTCTAGGGGGGATGTGAGAGTAAAGAAACAAAAGAATATATAAAAAAACCAAAAAATTAATTACCCATGTTTAGATAAAATATAGTTAATTGATAATTTATTTACCTTGAATTCATAAAAACATGGGTAAATGATGTGTTGTTAAATTAGAAAAATTTCTACAAAATGCATTTAATTAACCAAGTTAAAAAAATAGGCTAATTTACACACTCATTTCTTTCCTAAGTTTGTATAAAACATGGGTAAATGCATTATCCACATTTATAAACGTGGATAAATTGAAAAAAACTCAGCTAAATGAAATTTTTTAGTGATGTTGGCTGTATATGTTGGGGTTAGTGTTCTAGAAAAAATATTTTTTACTTTATTACATTTATATATGAAGATTTTAATATTAATAAAATATCCTATTATATATTTTTCATTATTTTTCATGAATTTAATGTAATTATGTCTTAGGGTATCTTTTGCATTAATAAGGTCGTAGAAGTTCCCCTTTATGATGAGAACCATGAAGTTCCATGATGATATCTTTGAATACAGTTATACAGTCAGATAATGTACTATGATAGGATATTTAGTATGTATACTGTTAGGTGTGAGTCCTCATAAGTGGATGAGTCTTCCTTTGATGAAGTTCCCACTTGGTAATCTCAAAGATGAGATAATATGAGAATGAACCCGTGAGTAGGAATTCCACATGTTTTAGTGTTACTAGATATTCCTAACCATGAGCATGTTTAATAGTTCTTAGACTTTAAGATTATCATTAATACATTTCATGACTCATGAAACTACTACAAATATTCCATTTAACAACACACAAAAAGGCCTTCAACAATTCTAAAAAATGTATTTTTCCTTAGTACTGTTAAAGTGGGTGGGTGGGGGGAGGTCCCCTTTATCAGTGCTAAGAAAAGAAATGATAAAGGAAAACCTTTATCATCTCTATTTTAACACTGATAAAGGACCCATGAAGAAGATTTGTGATATTTTTTTGTGTTAAAAAGGTTTTTTTATTTGTTGAAAACTAATTATTTTTGTAAAATAATGTTTTTGTTATTTAGGATTAGAACCAGTCCATTATAATGAGATTTATAAGAAAGCTGAATGTTTTTGAAAGTTTAAACCCAAACATAAAGGGGGATAATAGTTTTATTTTTAAGAAGGATGTTTTATAGACTCAGAGTATCAGACCTAGAAACAACATATTAAGAGTATCAGACTGAGCAACCCTGGATGTAGAGGTGGTCAGAAAGATGAAGTTGTTGATCAAATGCACCATCAGTCTCAAGTCCATCAATATGAAGTTCAAGATCCATCAAACTCGGAATTTGTTATAAATATAGAAGATTGGATCCAGAATTACCAGAAATGAATGTTTTTTAGGAGTATGAATGTGTAAAGCTAGTGAATTTTGAAGAATTTCAAAGTTGCTAAGTAGAGTCATCATCAAATTAATAAAATCTAAAATATAATTATATTTCAATGATAATTCAATAATTATGATGATTTTAACCCGACTGACTTTGAGAATGAATATCAATTGGATAAGGAACAAGCACTGATTCATCAAATAAATGGCTCACAAAGATAACACATCGGATGTAGAAAATCAGAGTGATCAGAGTGTCTGATGGCAATCCATTAAAGGAATATCAATTATGAAAATAAGTGAATATTATGAAAGAGTTTCATTTTATTAATCAGTAATAAAGGTAGAGCTCATGTTTCCAATCGAATAATATTGCGACACCAATAAGTCATCTTTTGAGGAATTTTATAGAATGAGAGGAGCAAGATAGTTAGACCACAATAAGTTGAGAAAAAAAGGCATACCATAATAAGTAGAGAAAACTGAAGCTAAGGAAGCTATATTAGACTGAAGAAAATCTAGTTGGTTCGAGAAGAAAAATTTCAAAGAAATCCTGAGAAGGTTTGAATAAGTCGAAGTTAAAGTTTAAAAGCAAGTGTTTTTCAGTGTTTTAAAATTTTAGTAAGCAGGAAAAGTTTTCAGTTTTCTGCCTTAGCTTTACTATGTCACCTATAAATAGAGGCACACTTCATTCACATTTTGTAACATTTTCATGAGCATTAAAGAATTTGAGATAGATTTCAATTCAAATAGATATCTCATTAGATGATCATAAATCTGTTGTTTTGTTAACTAAACTGAGAAACATCATATTGAGAAGATCATATTGATTTTATTAGAATGAAGAAGATTAGAATAATTTTTTGAGAAGAGTATGGGAAGTTTATATTAAAGAAGGGAAGATTATATTGAGTCGATAATACTAAGCCTATCAAACTAAATTCATTAGAATAAGTCCCTCAAACCCCATATCATTGAATTGAGAGATTCAGACCCATCCAAATCAGAATGAGGATTCAGATTGAGTATTTGTTGGGTAGTTTGAAAAAAGTATTTATTCTTTTTTGGATCATTTTTTTGTAAGAAACTTTATAAACTGACATAAGTCAGTATAATTATTCATATCGGGAGATAGAATTTGTATAATATGAGTTGGAACAAGTTTTATTAACTTCTTATTAATAGATAATTTCCATATACCCACGATAGTGGCTATAGAAAGGATATAAGTTCTCACACTAAGACCAAAACTTGTAATTCTTTTGTTCTTTACTTTCTTTCCTACTTTTTCATGATTGAGTATTTACTGAAACGTGATAATTAAATTAATCTTAACAGGTTGTAGGGGTTAAGTTTCTAAAAGTATTGAAACTCATAAAAATTGAACAACTGATTCAACCCCACTTCTTAGTTGTTTTTTATCCATTGAAACTTCAATTGGTATCAGAACTAGGGTCCCTTGTTGAATCCTTATCTTGGAAAATATCAATTCTGCCAACAATAGAGGAATTCCTAAATTTGATGAAAAAAATTATTATGGATGGAAAATTAGGATGATTCCTTATCTCTAATATCTTGGTTTGGAAGTTGTTAATGCTACTACAATAGAGTTCCCACCAATTTAAAAATATTCCATGATGACTTTTCCTAATAATAGAAATATAGAAGTTGATGGAAAATCTAGAATTTCTATCTTTATGTCCTTATCATAAAATGTTTTCACAAATGTGATGAGTCTCAAAACTTCAAAGAGTATGTGGGAAAAATGGAAATTATTTTCTAAGGGAATACTAATGTGAAGGAACAAAAGCTAAAGATATGGTGTATTAATTATGAAGACATAAGGATAATAGATGAAGAAAATATTGATGAATAATTCACTAGAGTAAATGAAATTGTTTGCAACATTATTGGATTCACTGATGTCCTGAAATATTCTACAATTGTGAAGAAACTTATGAGAAACTTTTCAGATAGGTTTGATTCTAAAATTTACTCTTTAGAAGATAAGAATGATTTATCTCTTGATTAATTGCATAAATTTCTTATTTCTTATGAAATGAGGAAAGATCCAATGTTTAAAAATAAGTTGAAAGATGAAATGGATTTTGAAGGCATGATAAAAATGAAAATACAAGATGTTGAAGATGTTAATCCTTGTAACTCCAAAGATAAATATGATGATGAGTTGGATGAAAAAATAATGTCTTTTATATCCAATAACTATCGAATTGGAAGAGAAAAATATCGAGGTAAAATTCCTCTCAAATTTTTTGAGTGTGGTGGAATCAAACACTTTTCTATTAATTATCCTAAGAATAATGTTGGATAATATCGAGAGGATTATGATGAAAAACCTCTATGTAATAAGTGGAACAAAATTTCTAAAGAAGAAAAGTCGTCCAAAAATATAAGAAGTTCATAAGAGACAAAAGAAGTATGCCGAGTAAGAAATTTTAATTGGACTCAACTAGCAACAACTATTCATTAGATTAAAGTTCAAAAAAAATTATAACCGCCATTGAAAAAGTTGAGAAAGTTTAAGACTCCCAAAATATTGAAGAAGAAGGAGGTGAAGAATCATATAGAGAGTATCAGTCTAGAACAAAACTTCTTTCATGTCTTGAGAAAAAAAATCTCTCAAGAAAGAAATCAGAATGATAAATAAATATAATGAATGATTTAATGAAGGAATAAATGATTTCATCAATAAAGAGGAATAATACCTTTAGGATATATTAAGTTACAAACTTATAATTTTTGAATAGGAAAAGATGGTTAAAGATCTCAGTAAGAAATTGGAAGCTATGTAAAAGAAGTTAACAGGTTTAAATGAATAATTCTTGAGTCTAAAATTAACTTGAAAAAGATGAATAAAAATTTCAACAAATATTTAGAAATAAAATAAAAGTCTTATAAAATTGTTTAGAGAGATCAAATCAAGAATTAGGTGAAATCCTCACCCACTAAAAATAATGTTTCATCTGATTTTTTTAAAATTTTAGGTTCCAAAAAAAGTATTTGGAAATATTGGGTGGAAAAAGGGTGTCATAAACCTATTCCATCTAGAAAAGATGAAAACCAAATTATGAAGAAATATGGTCTATTTCCAGAGATTGTTAAAGCATGAAGAATTTTTCAACCTCAACAATGTTTCTAAAGAGAAATATCTTACTTCAACAGAAAATCATGATTTGAAGGCTATTGTTGGTATTGTGGAATCTATGGGAACAAGGATTATAATTTTTTACATAACTTGTCACTTCCTAGAATAATTTTTTAACAAATTTAAAGAAATGGTCGAATAAGGATGAGTAACTTTCTTAACCCACATGAAGTTATAAAAGAAAGATCTCAAGATGTTAGAAACCTTCGAAAAAAAAATTTGATTATTTAGAAGAAGTTTGTGTAAGATGTAATTAGGATGTTTATCATGAAAAAAGATGTATGAAAATACTTCTAGAATAATTTTATTATGGTAGAAAATAAAAGGAAGATGGAAATAAGAAAGTTTAAGAAAGAGATTTTTCTGTTGCGACAAATTTTAAATCAAGTAAAAGGAGTAAACCATGGATACGATAGTGGTTATTCTTCACATATGATAGGTGATATAAAAATATTAAAACATGTTGAAATTAATGATGGATGAGAAGTTACCTTAGGTAATTATTATTCCTTAAAAATTAGAAGAATCAGATTGGATGAGATTTAAGTGGAAAATTTGAAATATAAGTAAGTTTTATTTATTGATGAGATAAAACATAACTTAATTAGTGTAAGTCAGATTTATGATGATGGAAAAGAAGTTGTTTTCAGAAAATATTCTTGATTCATAAGAAGTTTAAAATAAGGAAAGTTATTACAAAAGGAGAAAGAACTATTGGTTATGTCATCCAAGTAGAAAAATTCAATAACTCATGTTACTTAAGTGCTGAATATGAAAATAAGTTGTGGCATAGAAGACTTATCCACCTTGGGAAGAAAAAAATTAACACACTTTATAAGTTTAATGTTATTAAAAAATTTCCAGAATTTAAGAGGAGAGAAAAAGATGAATGTGTAACTTGTTAGAAATAAAATATGAATAATAAAAATCATAATAGAGTTGAGATTTAGTCTACAAGACCTATTAAACTTATTAATTATGATTTATGTGGGTCGATGAGACATAAATCATTAAAATGAGATTTATAATTAATCACTTTTATTGATTATTTCACTCAGATGATAAAAATCATGTTTATGAAAATAATTTAAAGGCTGTGGACATGTTCAGGTTTTTCTGAAAAGATGTTGAGGAAGAAATGGGGGCTTATATAAAGAAGTTGAGAACATATAATGGTACTTAATCCATAAGAAATACTTTTAAAACTTATATGAGAAAGAATGGTATCAAACTTCAGTATAGTGCTCCCTACACTCCACAATAACAAGGAGAAGCCTAAATAAATAATAGAAGTTTTTTAAATGGGAATAAGTATGTTATAAACATACAAACATACAAATTTCTATTGAAAATAAGCTGTTAGTACTGTTGTACATGTTCAAAACAGATGCTTGCTGAGACTGAAAACCAACATGACTTCGTATTAAATGTGCTATAACAAAAACCTTCATTGAATTACTTAAAAGTTTGTTAATTTCTTATTTACATAAAATAAAAAATCTAGATCTAGGAATGTTTTATGAAAAATATGAGGAAGGAACTTTTATGGGTTTTTCACCTAATGGAATAAGTTAATTTTTTTTTGAAAAAACTTTTACAAAGTTAGTGGACTCATATGTTGTGAATGTAATTAAAAATAAAAATTCTTTAAAAAAATTTGTTGAGAATGATGAGGAGGATAAATTGGATATTTCCAACAATAGTGAAAGTAAGTGAAAACATATTTATCATGATTCAGAAAATTATTCTGATAAGAAAAGTTCATCTGAGATTAAAACTTTCAAATTTCCTACCTTACAAAAACATGTTGATTCCAAAAACATTATAAGAAATTATAAGGCTCCAGTTCAGACCATAAGAAAGTGGAGACCAGAAAATCAGAATTCACTTATCTCAAAAGTTGAACCAGAATCATTTTTAGAAGCTATTCAACACAAAGAATGATTTGATTATATGAATCAAGAGTTTGATTAGATTCATAAAAAAATAAAACATGGGAACTTGTTCCACAGATATAAAATAAAAATGTTATTGGAACAAAGTGGGTTTATAGAAACAAACTGAATGAGAATGGAAAAGTTTCAAGAAACAAAGAAAGACTTATTTGTAAAGGCTATACACAGGTGAAATGCATAAATTTTGAAGAATTTGTTTCCATAGTTTTAAGATTAGAAACTATTAAAACGTTTCTATTAGTGGATGCACATTGAAATTACAAATTTTATCAAATGAATGTAAAGTTAAATTTATTAAATGATGATATTAAGGAAGAATTTTACATTGAACAACCTTTTGGTTTTCAACTTGATGAGGATAAAAATAATGTTTATAAACTGAATAAAGATTTGTAAGGACTGTAACATTCTCCACGATATTGGTATTCAAAACATGAAAACTATTTGACAATGTTTAATTTTTAAAAAGGAAAAGTTGATATAAACTTTTAAATGAAATATGTTGACTATAGAACTCTTATTATAATTTTTTATGTGGATGATATGATTTTTTCTAGAGAGAAATATTTTTTTTGTAAATAGTTTAATAGGAAAGAAAGAAGAATTTTGAAATGTCAATTTTTTGAGAATTAACTTTCTTCCTTGGATTACAAGTGAAACAAAAAGAAAAGTACATTTTCTTACCTCAAGAAAAGTATTCCAGATAATTGTTAAAGAAGTTTGGGATGACAAATTCCGAATAAGTTTCTACTCTTATATCTATAAGCACAAAGTTGGGTAAAAATTATTCTAGATAAAGTATGGATCAAAAAGAATTTTGGAAGATGATAGGAATTCTAATTTATTTTACAACCTTAGGGCTTGAATTGTTTATGTTGTGACTTTGTGCACTTGGTATCAAAGTAATCTGAAAGAATCACATATTTTGGTAGAAAAAATAATTCTGAGATATTTAAGAGGAAAAAATTCACATGGGATGTTATATAAAAGAAATATTGAGATAAAGTTTCATAGTTATACTAATACCAATTGGGTAGAAGATTGTAATAATAGAAAATAAACCGTAGGAGGAACATTTTTCTTAGGTAAATATTGTTTGTGAGTTGGAATAGTAAGAAACAAAGTTCAGTGATTTTAAGCATAGCTAAATACGAATATCTTGCAGCTACTCAGGCTTGTACTAAAATGTTGTGGATGGATGTTTAGATGCAATAATTGAAAGTAAAATTTTCTAAACCAATGAAGATAATTCATGATAATCAGAATCCAATTGATCTTTATAAAAATAATGTCCAACATTCAAGATCAAAACATATTGATATAAAGTTTCTCTTTATAAAATTTAAAGTTGTTTCTATAGATTTTTTTTGGAATATATCTCAATGAAGTATCAAATTAATGATATCTTCACAAAAGATATGCCAAAAAAGAGATTTGTGGAATAGAGGATGCAAGTTCATGTTCATCCTCCTCCAATGACTTCCTAAACCACATAATAAAGTACCCCCAATGTGTTTTGGATTTTGTTGAAAAAGGGGGTGAGGAATTAACTACATTATACTTTTTAAGGAGTTTTTACTTATCTTTCTTTCATGAATTTGAAGGTGTGGTTATCATAAAATGAGAGAGAGAAAAAGAAAAGTGAGGAAAGTAAATATTTATATGTATTCAAAATTTGATTTTCACTGAGGGATAAAATTCCTTAAAAAACATTACATTATCTAGTAGTGTGCTATCAAGACACTCTTTTTAGAAAGGCTATGTTTTGGTAAAAGTAAAAAAAACTAGAGTTGTTTAGAAAAGTGGTGTTCTGAAAATTTTATGAGAGTTGAAAAAGTTATTAATGAGGGTTTTCAAAAAACAAAAAGGGTGAGATTGAAGAACCTTTGTGATGTTTTTTTTGTGTTAATAAAGTTTTTGTATTTGTTGACAAAAAAATTTGTTTTGTAAAAGAATGTTTTTGTTATTTAGGATTGGACCCAGTCCATAATAATAATGCTAAATACTCAGAATTTTCCAGGTAATTTTTTTAATTATATGGAATTATTACGAGCCAGTGAAAATTGATAGCGCATGATTTCGAGGCACGGTGTGCCTAGAATGAATTTCTGAACCTTTTTTCAGGTACGTTTAGTAAACACATGAGCGGCATTTTGTAACTTTTGAACCGGTGCTTGGAATTGAAATATGAGGACACTGTTGAACTCACAGAGAGGATATTATCTTAAGAGAGTACTCACCTAGACTGTAGTAAGTCAAGGGTGGAAGTTGGATTTTCGATTTTTCACGGGAGAGTTAAAAAAATAATAAAATAAAACAAACAACTATTATTTTATTTATTTGAAACCTATCATTTTAATTTTTGTGCTGGGGACCACCCGACCATGAAACCTTTGTAAGTCTTGGAATTCCCCAATTGATGTTCCAACATTAATTGATATTTAACTTAAATTAACTTAAATGAGAGGGGCTCCTCAACTCTCATGGGTTAGGGGAAATTGTTGGAAAATCTATTTGGTGGAGAACTCTCGAAGGACGAGCATTCTATAATGAAGAAAATCCTCCAACAAAGATCAACCACCGAACGAGGAACGAGGAAGCAACGTTCGAGAAGCACCGATGCACCATCTTCCTCCTCACGCCACCTCCAACAGATGATCGAGGTAGGGAGTTTATTTTGAAGTATGATAAATAGATATTTTTTGATTCTTCATATTCTTGATTCTCAATGACAATGGAAAAACAAACATGACCATTGATCCACGCATATACCATGATATTTTCTAATCGTTCTTCACACGTTCTTCATGCGTTCTTCAACACCAAATAATTAGGCATGATAAAAACACAATGATTCATTGAGCGCGACATATGAATGCTGAGATCTACCCCCGAGGATCAAGAATATACGACCGTCACATTTTTCGTGCTTAGAACGAAGCTACAGTGGCCCACGGAAGAAGGGCGGCACGCGTCCATGCTGCCGGTAGAGGAGGAGGCTGCGGCTGTCGAGCTGTGGAGGTGCACCCGGAGGGTAGACGACATCCAACCGGTCGCGGTTAGAGTAGGAGGCGCACCCGAAGGGCATCCAGCATCCGGTCGGCCCTGGTTCAAGTAGGCGGTGCACCCGTAGGGCAGCTGGCACCCGACCGACAGCGGTTTGAGCTAGCAGTGCACCCTGAGGCGGCCGACACCCGACTGGACGTGGAGACAACAACGACGCATGCCAGCACCGTTAGAAGGGAAGCCGACACGACTTCCGGCTGGCCACATCACGTCGAGCGGGACCACTCTGGTGGGCCCCACGTTCCAGCAAGTGGTTCCACATGGAACCGCCGGGTTTCCCGAAGCCGAACGGTCCATTGGACCGTTTGGAATTCCAGGGGGTCGCCACCCCCTGGTAGCGACTAAGGTGGGACCCACCATGGTGGACCGCACCCAGCCTAGCGGGCTGCGCCGAGCCGAGCGGGCCATGCCGAGTGGGCCACGCCCGCTGTGATCCAGCCCATCCGGGCCAGACCCAGACTGGGTCGGGTCGGCCTAGGCTGGGTCGGGTTGGCCCCGGCCAGGTCGGTCTGACTGGGTCAGACCGGACCTGAGCCCATCTAGACCCAGATACTCCTTTTAGAACATATCTTGAGAATTGGGCATCCGTTTGACGAACCGTCTATGGTACCAGAATCCTTGGATCAAGACGGAACTTTTGGTATAATCCAATTGAGTTTCGAATAAAGTTGGAGTATGACTGGGTTGGATCAAACTCAAATCCAATCGGGCCCTTGGAATGAAAATGCTAATATCTTTCAGACCAGGCGTCCGTTTGAAAGTCTTCAGTCGTGTTGGGACCTTATTGACGTAACAGACCTTCGCGGGACTTCATGGTAGTTGAAGTTTCATCTGATAACTTGAGGAGAGGAACCTCCTGGAATTAAGCATTCTTAGTGCGGGAACCATGTGGCTGGTTGTACTTGAAGAATCTCGAAATCTTGCATGCATCATATTCGGATCCTGTGTGGTCCAACTTCTACCGATCCTGTGTGAGTCATCTACAGATCCTATGTGGGTCATCTTCAGATCCTCTATGGGTCATCTTCAGATCTTTTTTGGGTCATCTTTGATCCTGTGTGGGTCAAAAACAGAGCTTCTCGATGAGGTAAGATGATCTAGTAATATAGTTAATCATCTATACTTCCGTACTTAAGTTATACCTAGTGTGAGATGAGTCTTTACCTTTGTGGTACACTTCTGTGTGATAATACCTTCATGGTATTCTTCTATGTGGCATTAAATTTGTGGTACTTACCTTCATGGTGTTACCTGGGTGGTACTTTTATCGTCATGGTGTTACCTATGTGGTACTTCTACCTTTGTGGTGTTATCTTTGTGGTATTCTTCCCTCATTTATGAGATGAGTATATATTGATAACTTAGGTATATGTATGGGAATATACCTAATTATTATTGATTTCTATTACTTTGTGCTTTGTGATTGAGGTATTTTTTTGTGGTTTATATTTTTTGGATTCTGAGAGACCTTCAGGGGTGTCGGGGTCCCTACTAAGAATTGTTATACTCACCCCTGCACGGGCTACACTCAAACCTTGTTGTGTAATGTGCAGATGACAGAAAACATTGATCAAGGATGAGGGTGCCAAGGCTAGAGGCTGCTCGGAGGTGGACCATTATATGAGACAGACTACAGATATGACCGTTCGAGAGCTATACCTACCCTACAGGTAGGATCCTTGGTGGGTGTTCATAGGAGTCGTTTTCAGTTTTACTTGCACTTTCTAGTTGGGCTTGTATTCTGGACCCTTTCTTATTGTACTCACCATATTTACTATTTAGTTAAATTTGTACTTGTATCTTTTTGTGTGCTTGGATTGTATGATTATGTAGGTTAAAAGGTAATGCCTTCCCGGTTTTAGGGATATGCCCTCCCGGTGCTAGACGCCAGCCCCTGGGATATGGAAGGCGGGCTTGGGGTAGTCACGACACGAGCCCTGGGGGACGGGTCGTGACAAATTGGTATCATAGGAGTTAGTTCAACTGAAGAACTTGGACTCTGATCTTTCAAAAATAGTTTTAAGTGTTATGAGTGTGATTATTAGTTTGGGGAATCCAGTGTTGGTACGACGACCAACATATCCATATACCAGGACTCTGACTTCTAATTTCTGACCCAATGCATGAAAATAATGATTGCGTGTGCGTTTTTGAAATTTTTTATTTGTGATCTGTAGAGTCCCAAATCTTGACATACATAGACATTACATTACTTTTTCGGAATACTTAATACATAAAAAAACAGACACACAAGGACTGTAATAGTTTAGTGTCTTTGGAAACTCGTAATATAATCTTCTAATTGTGGTGAAAGATCTTCAACATCTCCCATAAAGATCTTCCCCTTTTGTTTTCTTACCTAAAACCTTTATTTAAATCCTGGGGAAAAGAAAACATATAAAGGGTGAGCTCAAATGCTCAGCAAGGGTAAGCATGGAGAAAATAAAACAAATCATATACATTTGAACTTAAAAAAAACATGAACATAATGTTTAAACATCAAAATCTTGAGAAATGACATAAAACATAGCAGTATATAAGGCATAGATCATAATGGAACATCAATACTAATAAAATGTCATGGGAATAAAACATGTAATTGTGGAAACCATTAAGCACATGTTATGATTTCCATAGTATCCAAGGCATTGCTGCCAAGACCATCTTAGTGGACAAAGTCCCTTACTGAATCGGGTTTACTTGTCGTTCTAGCCCTGTATTACTGAACCAGATTTACTTTCTGTTCCAGCCATGTCTATATCATGAGATATAAATCTTTACCCAATGCATTGGAGGGAGATATAGTTCCCACCCATCTCATAATGAAATCATTCTTATGTGTGACACAAAATAAACATAAATCATTCATCATAACCCAAAGAATAAAATGGGTTTCATAAACTTCATCCCATCATAACATAATCCATATAAAAAAATGGATATCATTTCATCATAATAAAATTGAAACCATGTAAATCATAGAGATAGTATACTTGAAACATACACATATGAAATAATGTCATATTATATGGAAAATGGTTTTGATAAAACACTTGAAAATAATTCTTGAGGAAAATATCCTTTCTTCTTAAAAATCATTTTCTTTTCACAAAATGCCATGAAATTTTAAAAGAAAAGGATTTTGTTGAAAATACTCATTAAATATTGTAGAGTAAGCTTCATAAAAATAAGGAATTATAAAATCGTAAAAATTCGTTAATGCAGTATAAGTTAAAAAACATTCTTCTCATACTTTTGCCAGAAAAGTCAAAAAGTACCTCATATGGTAAACAAAAGAAAGATTCCTTACATACCATGTAGTAAAAGTCAAAAATGAGTAAAAAGGACCTTAAACATACATGAAACCATTTTTAGAAAATAGGGACATGGATGATAAATATAACCCCAGTAAATACTTACGAATAAACAATCTCGGATAAAAATGAGATTGGAAAAGTTATCCCTTACCATAGGTCCGATATGCTTTGTACGTATCCGAACCTCCTGTATAATGATTTAAATAATGTCATTGAATTATCACAGAATCATCTTCATTGTTATGATATCATATATGGTTCACTTATGACTTTATATTACCCGTTCTTTTGTAAATTCATGTTAAAGTAGCATTTTGGGTAAAATCGTTTCATTTATCATCCGTGTTTTGACTTGTAATTATTAATATGATTACTTAGATCATGATTACTTAATTCCAAAATATAAAACATGATTTATATATAATATATATTCATAATATATATATATAATAGATTGATAAATGGAAAGAAATACACGGTTCATGGATATGGTAGGCCGTACGTACGCATGAATGTTGTTTTCGTTTCCTTATTGAATTGAATGGAATTAAGTAGATGACATACATATATATATACATAAATACAGTAGCATAATTATTTCATATATTTCATGATTACTTATTATATATACTTTATAATCATTCTTGAATTGTGAACATGGAAAATGAATCTCATCGCGTCGTGGAGACGGTAATCCGTACGTACGCACGAGCGATGATATCGTTCCCATATTTATTGATTGGAATTGGAGTGAATGATATAATATCTTAGAATCAGTATTCTGTTATAATAATCATATTTAGTTATTATTTACACCATTATACCCATCCAAGTAAGGTGGTGGTGGAAAAACATATTACACCACGACATGGAGATGGTATTCCGTACGTACGCACGCGCGGTGATTTCGTTTTCCTTAGGATGGATAGAAGGTGAAATAGGTTTGTTTAATATTTATAATAACACATAATTATATGAGTGATACTGATGTTATTAATTCATAATGAAATAACTAAAGAAGAATAATTATAAGAAGAAATAAATTTGAAAGAATCGGTAACCGATATTACATCTTCTTCGACATGCCTTTTTGAAACCTCCTCTTAGGGCACTAAAATTGGTCTTTGAAGAATACCAGGAACTCTAGAATGTTTCTAATGAGGTTTATAAGGGAAATGGGTAGGGGTTTTCCAATATTGAAGGCTAAAAAAGGTGTGAGGAGGAGAGGGAGGAGGTTCCCTTTTATAAGGGAGGAGAGGGGAACCTTTGGAATTATAAGAAATATTAATTTATAATAAATTCCAACCCCACATAAAAACCTCCAAAATTACTCAAATCCGAAGATTAGATGAGATAGGGTTCTAATATCATCAAAAAATAAAATTTAGACATGTTGGGAATTTATTTTAAACATTATCAACTTGATTTATCCTTATATAATCTATTTAATTTTATTTGTGGTAATAATATTCTAAATTTTAAATCATTAAAAATAATTACTTTTATGTTGTTTATTGTCTATAATTGTATTATTTATTATATTTTAGACCATATAAATTTTAATTTATAATTTATAATTATTTGTTTTTATTTTTAAACAATTTTATAATATGTAATTTTTATAAAATAACAATAGTGTCAATTTTGACACCATTCATTTATTTGAATTTAAATAAAATCCTCATAGAAGATATGTTCGAAATAAAAGCTTTAATAGATTTATAACATGTCATATTTATATGGAAAATTAGTGTATCACATTAAATAGTTCATATAATATTTATTTTAATATTTTTAAAACCTTTTATTTGGTATATCTCTTAATAAAATAATTACTACAACATTTTTGTATAATTATTTAATATACTTATTTGTTGCATAAAAATTTAAAATAAAATCCTATGATAAATATAAATATAATAAATTTAATAATAATATTCTTACTTAAATTTATCGTCTTAAAATCACAACATTTAAATTGTTTTATTTATTAAATTATGAAGGTGACATCTTTGACATCATTTAAAATAAAATAATATAAATGTTCTAATCTGTTTTATAAGGATCCAAATGGTCCAAAAATAGACCCTTGGATGTTTAGGTTATATATATACTCTACAAATAAGGTTTGGTCATGTTTCTGGTCCTTTTGATAGGTATTATTATTTTAATAAAAACTATATTATTGATTTTTCGCTAAATAAACAATTTCTGCATCACTATTGTGTCACCATTAATGACAATTATTTAATCCTTAAAAATTATAGATAAATTTAAATGATTTATATAATTTTATTATATTTCTGGAGACTATTCATGTTTGAAGTTTCATTAAGTTTATCACTAAATTAAAATTATTATACTTATAGGATTTTAGAGAGTGACATGTTGTCACTTTCTTTGGTTTTAATAATAATTAAATTATTTTCAGGGTCAAAAGTCCATAAAATGAATCTAATATAACCCTTAGGTGATATGGGTCGACCTTTAGTCATCCAATAGAATTTTGGAATGTATTAGGGTAATTTTATAATCTTATTTTTACCCTTAATTACCCGATTTACCTTTAACTGCAGTAAATAAAAATTACCGTAGTTACTATTCATAATATGAAAAAAATAAAAGTAACCTATTAACATAATTTGGACCCACTTAATTCAAATATTGAATCCATTTTTCAAAATTCAAAACACAGAATTTGTGGTAATTAATTTTAAAATTAATCCCATTGTTAAGAAAATGAGTTTTAAAAGTTAAAACATTACATAAGATTGAAATGATTTTACCTATGAATTCAATGTAAAATCAATGATAATGACAAAAATTACATTAAATGGTAAAAATATATCCTATTTATAATTTAAAATCATTCAATATTATAATTTAACCATATAAATTATTACGATTAAAAAAGTTGTTTTTAATTAAAATATAGCGTGTTTTTACTATTCATTAAAATATGAAAGTGATCAGAATAATATGAAAAATTTATCCAAAGTAAATTTTTATATCCTGATTTCAAAGAATAATTTTATTTTGTCAAATTGAACTTATAAACATTTCAAAAACTAGATTTAAAGTGGGTGCCCCATCAAAAGGCGGCAAAACTATATTTTTTGAAAAATACTTATTTTACCCGAAAAATTTGTTTTGTTCACATACCATGTTTTAGAAAATGTGTAAGATGAATAATAATGTTATAAAATTAAAAATGTAGTTAATACTATTCCTAAAGGTTAGTTTATAATATTATAATAATATTTCATTGTTTTGTGAAACCGGGTATTGCGTACTACACACGCTATCGAGGAAGGTCGCGATTGTGTGTAATGCAAGCCAAGTCAAAGATGCGTATAGTGCAAGCTCCCTTTGGTGTTTCATATAATATAATCAAAACTTATTTCATTTATACACTAAAAAAAATCTATACTTAATGTTGCGTAGAATAATTCCTACAAAACGAACTTGAAATTATGTGTAACACGAGCCAAGAATAGTGTTGCATATACTGGAAGCTAATACAGTGTTGCGTATAGCGCAAGATAATTTTAGTGTAGCATATAACACAAGACATCAATGAAATTAAAAACAAAAATTCTCATAAAATCTGAGGTTGTTACATTCTACCCCCCTTAAAATGAATTTCTCCCTCGAAATTCGTCGATGTTATAAATGGTTTACTACTTGAAAGTTTCTTTCATAGAAACCCACATCGTAAAAAGGAATACCAAAAATTATATTTAAAAACTAAAGTATGAAACGTAACGATTACCCAAATTAGCTAATCACTAGGTTTCCACATAGGATAACATAGGTGAAAATATGGATATAGAATAGAAATCTAACCATTAAGTTCTGATGGAGAGTGGTAGAGGACATGGCTATGATAAAGCCAACAGTGACAAAGCCATAAATTTGTGATGATCTAAGGTACCATCGATTCATCAGATATGAGAGCACTAGGACAAAATTTTTGGTTTTCAAGATCATTTCCCTAATGTTGAATAATTTTTGAATTAAAAGAAATACTTACTTGATTTTGGTACAATCTCACTGTTGTTCGTGCCTTGAACAATTTCCACTTCATCTCTTAAAGAATTGAAGTTGAATTTGTCTTCCGTGAAGTGTTAACGAATCATGCGATAGAATTATAGGTCATTCCATATGTCTCAAACAAAATGTTAGAAAAAGTTATCAAATATACATAAGTCCATCTATGGCGAGGTTAATCATATATGATTCCAAAAATGCACTTATACTTCATCTATCATACCGCTTAATAAAATAAAACTAGTTTATACTAACCAAGGACTTCCTGTAGGCCAGTGGTAGGCAATAAAGGCATGTCGCACTTCAGTTGTATGTTCGATTCCTGCAACCTTGTCCGACGCGACGGGTTATCACCTGGCCTACATGTTGTCCCTTTTTCTAAAACTACATTATAATAACATTCCTACAATAATATCGAAAAAAGTTCTAGCCTTATACAATACTATATTATGTCTAACGTAATTCATTCCAATCTTTAGTCTTATTAAAAATACTTATGTCCAAGCTCATAGTATAATGAAAACAATTACTAGAAATTTCATCTACCGAGCATGTGAACACCATCATTTATCCCCCATATATCATATGATATATCTTGTTGATCACATTCCAAACATGTGAATACCTTAATCATGTATTCTCTTGAACCATAGTGAAAACATGAATGTTGTCACAAGGTAACTCTTTCCATATACCAAAATCAAAAAAATTCTTTACACTCAAACCATGATATCACTTAGTCCTTATATCAATCATGAGCTCATGAATACTATCAAACATATTATTTTCTCCTTATCCATTCATTATACACATATCATCTTCTTTCCAAAAATATTTCAAACACTTTTTATGGTTACCTGTACCATATAATTATTGAAAACCAGAATTAACCAATACATAGATATTCCAATATTTCATGAAAGTACCTCAACAACATTATTCTTGAATACCAATACATATACACTTCAATCCACCCTCTTCAATGATTGTCATGGAATACATCCTTCCTTGATTTAGATGTAACCTCTTAGGTCAGGGCATTGAGTTGGGTAATGCCCATGTTCTCAACAAATAAGACATTGAACTCCATAATAGTCTGTCACTCTATGACCCTTTTCTCCACACAGATAACATCTTCCCCTCCATTTGAGGTATTCCTCAAGGTTCTTCTTCCCTTCTCTTTAGAAATCTCAATCTTCCTTTCTCTATGCTCCTCACCAAGCGAACATGCATAAAATTCCATCTTCCTCTTATTTGATGACTTAGGAATACCACAAAAGTTCTCTTTATTAATCATATATCATGATGACTGATTCAGAATAATCACAATATCTTTCTCTCTAGGAATTACACAATTTTGTTGATCATAGTCACCAATTTGTCCATCGGAATCAACGTTAACTGAATTCCTTCTCGTTCCCTCCATTGACTAAAACCAGAAACCATAGTGTAGGAAATAGTTAAAATAACGAGAAACCACATAATCATTAAAAGTCACTTATGGGATGTCTTGCTTATCACACATTCTTTAATCCATGACACCTTAGGTTCACCCTAGGTTATTCATGATCGTCAACATAATTCTACTACTGTAAACTATAGTTATACTAAACCTTAGGGACATCCCTAGACATACCTTAGAAATATCTCTACGAATATCACTAAAGTTTTTGCATCCTAGTTTCCAAAGGTTAACTAAACCTTTCCTCTGATACCAACTGTATAGGCCCAAAGCATGACATACATAGACCTTACATTACTTTTTCGGAATACTTAATACATAACAAAAATAGACACACAAGGATCATAATAGTTTAGTGTCTTTGGAAACTCAGAATATAATCTTCTAATCATGGTTAAAGATCTTCAACATCTCCCATAAAGATCTTCCCCTTTTTTTTCTTACCTAAAACCTTTCTTTAAATCCTGGGGAAAGGAAAACATATAAAGGGTGAGCTCAAATGATCAGTAAGGGTAATCATGGAGAAAATAAAACAAATCATATACATTTGAACTTAAAAAAAGATGAACATAATGTTTAAACATCAAAATCTTGAGCAATGACATAAAACATGGTAGTACATAAGGCATTGATCATATTGGAACATCAATCCTGATAAAATGGCATGGGAATAAAACATGTAATTGTGGAAACCATTAAGCACATGTTATGATTTCCATAGTAGCCAAGGCATTGCTGTCAAGACCATCTTAGTGGATAAAGTCCCTTACTGAACCGGGCTTACTTGCTATTCCATCCCTGTATTACTGAACCAGATTTACTTGCCATTCCATCCATGTCTATACCGTGAGATATAAATATTTACCCAATGCATTGGAGGGAGATATAGGTCCCACCAATCTCATAATGAAATCATTCTTACGTGTGCCACAACATAAACATAAATCATTCATCATAACCCAAAGAATAAAATGGGTTTCATAAACTTCATCCCATCATAAAATAATCCATATAAATCGAATGGATATCATTTCATCATAAGAAAAGTAAAACCATGTAAATCATAGAGATATTATAATTGAAACATGCACATATGAAATAATGTCATTTTAGATGGAAACTGGTTTTGATAAAACACTTGAAAATAATTCTTGAGGAAAATATCTTTTATTCTTAAAAATAATTTTGTTTTCACAAAATGCCATGAAATTTTAGAAGAAAAGGATTTTATTGAAAATATTCATGAAATCTTGTTGAGTAAGCTTCATAAAAATAAGGCGTTATAAAACCGTAAAAATCCGTTCATGCCGTATAAGTTAAAAAATCATTCTTCTTGTACTTTTGCCGGAAAAGTCAAAAAGTACCTCGTATGGTAAATAAAGGAAAGATTCCTTACATACCATGTAGTAAAAGTCAAAAATGAGTAAAAATAACCTTAAAAAAACATGAAACCATTTTTATAAAATAGGGCCATGGATGATAAATATAACCACAGTAAATACTTACGAATAAACAATCTCGGATAAAAACGAGACTGGAAAAGTTATCCCTTACCTTAGGTCTGATATGATTTGTACGTATCCGAACCTCCTGTATAATGATTTAAATAATGTCATTGAATTATTACAGAATAATCTTCATTGTTATGATATCATATATGTTTCACTTATGACTTTATATTACCCGTTCTTTTGTAAATTCATGTTAAAGTAGCATTTATGGTAAAGTCGTTTCATTTATCATTCGTGTTTTGAATTGTAATTATTAATATGATTACTTAGATCATTATTACTTAATTATAGAATATAAAAAAAGATTTCTATATAATATATTTTAAGAATATATATATAATAGATCGATAAATGGAAAGAAATACACGGTTCATGGAGACGGTAGGCCGTAGGTATGCATGAACGCTGTTTTTGTTTCCTTATTGAATTGAATGGAATTAAGTAGATGACATACATATATATATACATAAATACATTAGAATTATTATTTAATATATTTCATGATTACTTATTATATATACTTTATAATCATTCTTGAATTGTTAACATGGAAAATGAATCTCATCGTGTCGTGGAGACGGTAATCCGTACGTACGCAGGAGCGATGATATCGTTCCCATATTTATTGAATGGAATTGGAGTGAATGATATAATATCTTAGAATTAGTATGCTGTTATAATAATCATATGTAGTTATTCTTTACACCATTATACCCATCCAAGTAAGGTGGTGGTGGAAAAACATATTACACCACGGCATGGAGACGGTATTCCGTACGTACGCACGCGCGATGATTTCATTTTCCTTAGGATGGATAGAAGGTTAAATATGTTTGTTTAATATTTATAATAACATATAAGTATATGAGTGATACTTATGTTATTAATTCACAATGAAACAACTAAATAAGAAGATGTAGAAGAAGAAATAAATTTGAATGAATCGGTAACCGATATTACATCTTCTTCAATAGGCCTCTTTGAAACCTTCTCTTAGGGCACTAAAATTGGTCTTTGAAGAAGACCAGGACCTCTAGAATGTTTCTAAGGAGGTTGAGAAGGGATATGGGTAGGGTTTTTCCAAGATTGAAGGCTAAAAAAGGTGTGAGGATGAGAGGGAGGAGGTTCCCTTTTATAAGGGAGGAGAGGAGAACCTTTGGAATTATAAGAAATATTAATTTATAATAAATTCCAACGCCACATAAAAACTTCCAAAATTACTCAAATCCAAAGATTAGATGAGATAGGGTTCTAATATCATCAAAAAATAAAATTTATTCATGTTGAGAATTTATTTTAAACATTATCAACTTGATTTATCCTTATATAATCTATTTAATTTTATTTGTGGTAATAATATTCTAAATTTTAAATCATTAAAAATAATTACTTTTATGTTGTTAATTGTCTATAATTGTATTATTTGTTACATTTTATACCATATAAATTTTAATTTATAATGTTTATTTATTTTTTTTGATTTTTAAACAATTTTATAATATGTAATTTTTATAAAATAACAATAGTTTCAATTTTGACACTATTCATTTATTTGAATTTAAATAAAATCCTCACAGAAGATATGTTCAAACTAAAAGCTTTAATAGATTCATAACATGTCATATTTATATAGAAAATTAGTTTATCACATTAAATAGTTCATATAATATTTATTTTAATATTTTTAAAACCTTTTTTTGGGTATATCTCTTAATAAAATAATTACTACAACATTTTTGTATAATTATTTAATATACTTATTTTTTGCATAAAAATTTAAAATAAAATCCTATAATGAATATAAATATAATATATTTCATAATAATATTCTTAATTAAATTTATCATCTTAAAATCACAACATTTAAATTGTTATATTTATTAAATTATGAAGGTGACATCTTTGACATCATTTAAAATAAAATAATATAAATGTCATAATCTGTTTTATAAGGCTCCAAATGGTCCAAAAATAGACCCTTGGATGTTTAGGGTATATATATACTCTAAAAATAAGGTTTGGTTATGTTTCTGGTCTTTTTGATTGGTATTATTAGTTTAATAAAAACTATATTATTGATTTTTCGCTAAATAAACAATTTCTGCATCACTATTGTGTCACCATTAATGTCAATTATTTAATACCTAAAAAATCTAAATAAATTTAAATGATGTATATAATTTTATTATATTTTTGGAGACTATTCATGTTTGAAGTTTCATTAAGTTTATAACTAAATTAAAATTATTATACTTATAGGATTTTAGAGAGTGACATGTTGTCACTTTCTTTGGTTTTAATAATAATTAAATTTTTTTCAGGGTCAAAAGTCCATAAAATGAATCTAATCAGACCCTTAGGTGATATGTGTCGACCTTTAGTCATCCAATAGAATTTTGGCATGTATTAGGGTAATTTTATAATCTTATTTTTACCCTTAATTACCCGATTTACCTTTAACTGCAGTAAATAAAAATTACCATAGCTACTATTCATAATATCAAAAAAAATAAAAGTAACATATTAACATAATTTGGACCCACTGAATTAAAATATAGAATCCATTTTTCAAAATTCAAAACACAAAAGTTGCAGTAATTAATTTTAAAATTAATCTCGTTGTTAAGAAAACGGGTTTTAAATGTTAAAGCATTGCATAAGATTGAAATGATTTTACCTATGAATTCAATGTAAAATCAATTCTAATGACATAAATTATATTTAATGATAAAAATATATTCTATTTATACTTTAAAATCATTCAATATTATAATTTAACCATATAAATTATTATGATGAAAAAAGTTGTTTTTAATTAAAATATAGCGTGTTTTTACTATTCATTAAAATATGAAAGTGATCAGAATAATATGAAAAATTTATCCAAGGTAAATTATTATATACTGATTCCAAAGAATAATTTTATTTTTTCAAATTTAACTTATAAAAATATCAAAAACTAGATTTAAAGTGGGTGCACCATCAAAAGGCGGCAAAACTGCATTTTTTGAAAAATACTTATTTTACGTGAAAAATTTATTTTGTTCACATACCATGTTTTAGAAAATGTGTATGATGAATAATAATGCTATAAAATTAAAAATTTAGTTAATACTATTTCTAATGGCTAGTTCATAATATTATAATAATATTTCATTGTTTAGTGAAACCGGGTATTGCGTACTACACACGCTATCAAGGAAGGTCGCGATTGCGTGTAAAGCAAGCCAAGTCAGGGATGTGTGTAGTGAAAACTCCCTTTGGTGTTGCATAAAAAAAAATCAAAACTTATTTCATTTATACATTACAAAAAATCTATACTTAATGCTGCGTAAAATAATTCCTACAAAACGAAATTGAAATTGTGTGTAACACGAGCCAAGAATAGTGTTGCATATACTGCAAGCTAATATAGTGTTGCGTATAGCGCAAGATAATTTTGGTGTAGCATACAACACAAGACATCAATGTAATTAAAAAGAACAATTCTCATAAAATTTTGGGTTGTTACAGTGATCAATTTTATTCAGCTCCCCAGGTATAACTTATTGACTGTGGGGAACCTGTTTCTTTTTAGGATGCCTCCATCTAGAGATCCAACCAGGGTTCCAGGTAGAGTACGTGATGACAACCCACTGAGTGACGAGTCTTCGGTGCAGGGCCCCCTTTCAGCGGTTGTACCATCAGGTGGTGTACCAGAAGCACCACTACCCATTGGGCATCCGATGCCACCAGCCCCAGTATCAAAGGGTGCATGCTGATTGAGTGAGTTGCATGAGTTCTAGTGCTAGAGTCCACCGAGGTTCTGGGGCGAGATGGATCCACAGGTGGCTGAGGACTGGCTGGAGGCTGTGGTTAGAGTCTTTCGACTCATAGGGACACCAACTTATCTCATGGTGATCCTTGTCGCTAGTCTTCTTCAGACAACAACGGGCAGATGGTGGAGCTTGATGCTCTAGGTTCATAATGAGGTGACTCTCCTCTGGGCGGACTTTGAGAGCCTGTTCAAGGCAGAGTTTGTCCCAACGACCTTATGCTCTATACGTATACAAGAGGTTCTCCACTTGCATCAGGGCAGCATGACTATGGCTCAGTATTCAGCGAGGTTCACTGATCTCTCACACTACTCTACTGACATGGTACAGGACCCTTTCTTCAGGGCTCAGACCTACGAGCAGGGGCTCATACATGAGATTAGAGCTTCGACGATTTCTCTCAGCATCCTGACGCAAGAGGGGGTGTTATATAGAGAACTCTTAGTGGATATCTTCCTTGCTAATAAGTTACCAGTAGTGAGACCCACCACCAGATTTTATGTAGCAGAGTCATCTGCAGTTGGAAGAAGACAGATGATGTAGAGATCCAAGAGGACCAGACCTACTGGTGGACAACCGCAGGATATAGGGTTAGTTTTACAGGGCTCTCGAGACAGAGGAGGACAAGCGAGGAGTAGGAAGTGTTACTCATGCAGCGGTCAGGGCCACATGGATCACGACTACCCGACCCGTCGTACAGATGACCAGCAAACGGTCAAAGGACTACTTGGGTAGAGGCAAAGATTTGATCAAGGAGGTCTGCAGGCAGCAAGCAGAAATGGTAGAGGAGCTGGCCATGCAACATGCGGTGGGTGGAAATTCAAGGTTCAACCACCACCACCACCAGGTGGTCCACCATGACCACAAAAAGCAGGTGGAATGGGATGAGATCAGCTCCAAGCAGCTGAGGCCTAGAACCACAACACTCTGGAGATGATTCAAGGTACGATCTGTGTCTACTCCACCTTAGTTACAGTACTTATAGACAGAGGTTGCATTCACTCTTTTATTTCCATGACCCTCGTTCGGATCTCGGTGATTTCGGTGGAGTTGTTGGCTCAATCCTTATGGATAGAGACTCTTATGGGAGAGGATTTGATGATTACACACTGGTTCCAGTAGTGTGAGATTACTCTATGAGGCAACATCTTCGGCTGGGATATTCTAGTAGCGGTGTCAAGGCCTTACGATGTCATCTTGGGTATGGATTGGTCATCTGTAGTTCATTCTCAGATCAACTGTATTAGGCGCAAAGTCTGGTGTGTCTGTGAGGATGGGACCAAGTTTTCCTTCACCGGTATGAAGGGAACCTTTGCAGCATAGGATGGTATTACCTAGAAGAGGGTATTGCCGATCACACATCAGTTGGCTAGCCTTACCCTCATGGTGGTTTATGTTGAGAGTCCAAGCTATCCTATAGTGGTGGACCAGTACACTTATGTTTTCCCTGATGATGTTATAAGTCTACCTCCTCATAGATAGGTAGAATTTTACATCGACTTGTACCCCGGGATGACACTGATATCTAAAATAGAATATCGGATGGCTCCTGTGGAGCTTCAAGAGATGCGAGTATAGCTAGATGTCTTTTAGAGCAAGAGGTTCATTAGGCCCAATGTTTCTCCTTGGGCAGCCCTGATTTTGTTCGCCAAGAAGGTGGATGGGAGTTTGAGACTCTGTGTGGACTATCATCACCTGAATTAGGTGACCATGAAGAAAAGTACCCACTATCGAGGATTAATGATCTTTTTGATCATTTGAAGGGAGCACGATTGTTTTTGAAGATAGACCTCATATCAGGCTATCACCATCTCAGGGTACGAGATAAGGATGTGCAGAAGAAGACCTTCAGATGCCGGTATGACCACTATGAGTTCTTGGTTATGCCATTTGGTGTGACCAACACCCCAAAAATGTTCATGGGACTCAAGAACAGGATCTTCCAGCCATACCTAGATCATTTTGTGGTAGTCTTCATTGACGACATCCCGATATACTCAGCTACGGAGGAGGAGCATGCTTATCATCTTCAGATAGTTCTTGACACACTTTGAGAGCACCAGATTTATGGTAAGATCTCAATGTGCCAGTTCTGGATCCGAGAGGTTCACTTTCTAGGACACATCATCTCGGAAGATGAAGTTGTGGTGGATCCAGTGAGGATTGTGGCTGTTCTTTCTTGGAAGACACCTAGGAGTGTGACGAAGGTGCGGAGTTTCTTGGGTTTTTCTGGTTACTACTGAAGTTTTGTGCCTTAATTTTCCAGAGTTACGACACCCTTATTATTGTTGGAAAAGAATGGGAAACCCTTCATGTTCTCAGAGAGATACCAGTGGAGTTTCTAGGAGCTAAGGCAGAGACTGATGAGTGCCCCCATCTTGAGGATACTGGAGGAGGTCATTGGGTATGTAGTCTACTGTGATGCATTAGGGACCAAGCTCAGATGTGTCATGATGTAGGAGCAAGCAGTGATCGCGTATGGTTCTCGACTGCTGAGACAACATGAGAAGAACTAAAGTACCCATGAAATAGAGTTAGAAGTAGTGTTATTCTCCATGAATATGTGGTGACATTACTTTATGGTCTAACGTTTTATAGTCTGATCTGATCACAAGAGTCTTAGGTATATATTCTCTCAGAAGGACCTGAACCTGAGACAACAACATTGACTTGAGTTATTCTAAGACTATGACTTCAAGATAGTATATACTCCTAGGAAGGGGAACATAGTATCAGATGCACTTAGCAGAAGATCTGGTTTACAGTTACTGAGTGAGGCGATAGAGAAACTAGCCTCTTTGTGGATATCCTACCTGGATTGAGATGAAGTAGCTTATCTTCAGTCTTTGATAGTAACTCCCCCACTCCTTCAGTGGGTTAGGGAGGCGCATCTTGGAGACACTAACTATGAGGCTCGACGTGATCAGATATCAATAGAACATACACCTGATAGATTTTATGAAGGTGGTGAGGACATCATCTTCTTTAGAGGACGTACTATGGTACCAATAGTGCTACATGAGGAAATATTGAGGGAGTTCCATACGTCCCCTCTAGTGGTACATCCAAGAGTGGTGAAGATGTACCAGGACCTCCAACGTCAGCATTGGTGGACGGGAATGAAGAAAGCAGTTGCAGAGTTTGTCTCACGGTGCCTCACTTGTCAGCAAGTGAAGGTAAGGAATCAGGTTCCAGTAGGCTTAGTTCAGCCACTAGAGGTTCCAGAGTGAAAGTGAGATGTAATTTACATGGACTTTGTGATAGGACTTCCATGCATGTCCAGATGTCATGATTGTATCTGGGTGATCGTTGACCGAATCACCATATCGGCCCACTTCCTACCTATTTGAGACCAGGGATCAGTAGAGGGATTGAGATGCCTCTACATATAGGAGATTTTATGGCTTCATGTAGTGCCTTTTATCATTGTCTCCGATCATGATGCATGTTTTACTTCCCGTTTATGGAAGGAGTTGCAGGAGGCGTTTGAGACTCATCTTTGATTGAGCACCGCCTTTAATCCTCAGACAGATGGTCAGATATAGTGGGCCATTCATACCCTTGAGGACATGTTGCATGCTTGCATCCTAGATTTACACCACAGCTGGGAGGATCACTTGCCTTTGGTGGAGTTCTCATAAAACAAAAACTATCACTCCACTATCAGTATGGCACCATTTGAGGCATTGTACGGTCGAACTTGCAGATCACCTCTGTGCTGGATTGACCCCGAGGAGTCAACACTCATGTGACCGGATATGGTATGGGATACCACTGAGAAGGTCTAGATCATCCGGGAGGGGATGAAGACTACAAAGATTAGATAGAAGTCTTATTATAATAGGAGTCAGATACCTCTTGAGTTCGAGGATGGTGACCATGTCTTTCTATGGGTCTCACCTCAACGAGGTTTGTGGAGATTTGGCCAAGGTGGAAAGTTATCTCTGAGGTTCATCAGACCCTTCCAGGTCCTTAGTAGAGTTGGCAAGGTGGCGTACCACCTATCTCTTCCCCCACAGTTTCAATGGGTGCACAACGTTTTCCACGTATCCCAATTGAGGAGATACATACATGATCTTTCGCACATCCCTGACTGGGGTGAACTAGACATCGATGATGGGGCGACGTTTTTGGAGTTTCTAGTAGAGATTGAGGATCTACAGGATAGAGTCCTTCGTGGGCGATCAATACCTATGGTGTGCATACGTTGGCAGCACGGTAACCTCTAGGAGAGAAATGGGAGTGGGAGGATTAGATTCGTTCTCAGTACCCCAACTTGTTTCCCTAGTTTATGTTGTGGATTTCAGGGACACAAAGCCCTGAGGTGGGGAGAATGTAAAACCCAGAATTTTCCATGTAATTTTTTAATTATATGGAATTATTACGAGTCTTAGAAAATTGATAGCGCGTGATTCTGAGGCCCGATGTGCCCGGAATGAATTTCTAAACTTTTTTCCGGCAGGTTCAGTAAATTCATGAGTGGCATTTTGTAACTTTTGAACCGTTTCTAGGAATTGAAATATGGGGACTTCGTTGAATTCACAACACCAATATTCCCTTAGGAGAGTCTTCACATCGACCATAGTAGGTAGATGGTGGAAGTTGGATTTTTGGTTTTTCATGGGAGAATTTAAAAAATAATAAAATAAAACAAACAACTTTTATTTTATTTATTTGAAACTTCTCATTTGAATTTTGGTGGTGGGAACCACCTGACCTTGAAACCTTTGTAACTCTTGGAATTCCCCAATATATGTTCCAACATTAATTTATATTTAACTTAACTTAACTTAAATGAGAGGGACTCCTCACCTCTAGTGGGTTGGGGAAAATTGTTGGAAAATCAATTTGGTGGATAACTCTCAAAGGAAGAGCATTCTCCAACAAATAAGATCCTCCAACGAAGAATGACCTCCGAACGAGGAATGAGGAAATAACGTTTGAGAAGAGCCAACGCATCATCTTCCTCCTCAGGCCAAATCCAATGGATGATTGAGGTAGGGAGTTTATTTTAAAGTATGATAAATAGATATTTTTTGATTGTTTATATTTATGATTCTCAACAACGATGGCCAAAAAAACACGGCCATCGATCCACGTATATACCATGATCTTTTCTATTCGTTCTTCGCACGTTATTCATGCGTTCTTCAATGACAAATAATTAATCATGCTAAAAACACAATTCTTCATTGAGTGTGACATATGAACTCAAATATATCATCCTAAGGATCACGAATATGCAACTATCACATTTTTCGGGCTTAGAACGAAGCTGCTATGGCCCGCGGAAGAAGGGCAGCAGACGTCCACGCCGCCGGTAGAGGAGGAGGCCGCGACTGTCAAGCCATGATGGTGTACCCGGAGGGTAGCTGATATCTGGCCGGCCTCGATTCGAGCAGGTGGCAGAACCAGAGGGCGGACAACATCCGGATGGACGCGGTTCGAGTAGGCGGCGCACCCGGAGGGCGGCCAACACCCAACCAACCATGGTTTGAGCAGGCGGCGCACCTGGAGGCGGCCGACAACCGACTAACCACAGTGGTAACAGCGATGAACGTTAGTGCCGCTAGAAGGGAAATTGACTAGACTTTCGTTCGGCCATATCATGCCGAGCAGGACCACTCCGGGGGTCCCACATGCTAGCAAGCGATGCCACATGGCACTGCCGGGTTGGCCAAAGCCGAATGGTCCATTAGACCATTCAGAATTCTGGGGGGGGGGTGCCACCCACAGGAAGCACCTAGGGTGGGGCCCACCACAGTAGACCGCACCCAGACGAGCGGGCCAGGATGGACCTTGGTCCAGCGGGCAGGGCGAGCCACAGTCCAGCCCATCCAGGCTAGACCCGAGCCCATCTAGACGCAGATACACCTTTTTGGCCATATCTTGAGAATCAGGCATCCGTTTGACGAACTGTCTGCAGTAATGGAATCCTTGGATCAATTTAGTCCTTTTGGTATACTCTACTTGAGTTTTGGATAAAGATGGAGTGCATTCGTGTTGGATCTAACCTAAATCCAACCGTGCCCTCGGAACCGAAACGCTAATAACTTTCAGACCGGGCATCCGTTTGACATGCCATCAGTCTTGTTAGGACCCTATTGATGTAAAAGACCTTTGCGATACTTCTTCGTGAGACTTCATGGAACTTGAAGTATATTCCAATTTCTTGAGGAGATAAACCTCCAGAATCAACCATGCTTAGTGCGTGAACCCTGTGGCTAGCTGTACTTGAAGAATCTCTAAATTTCGTGTGGTTCATCTTTAGGTCCTATGTGGGTCAGATTCTACTGATCCTGTGTGGGTCATCTACAAATCCTGTGTGGGTCATCTTCAGATCCTATGTGGGTCATCTTCAGATCCTGTGTGGGTCATCTTCGATCCTGTGTGGGTCAACAATATAGATTCTTGACAATGTAAGATGATCTAGAAATATAGTTAATCATCTATACTTCCATACTTAATTTATACATGGTGTGATCTGAATCTTTACCTTTTTGGTACACTTTTGTGTGGTTATACCTTTGTGGCATTCTTCTGTGTGGTGTTACCTTTGTGGTACTTACCTTCGTGGTGTTACCTGTGTGGTGCTTTTATCTTTGTGGTGTTATCTGTGTGTTACTTCTACCTTTGTGGTATTCTTCCCTTATGTATTGATAACTTAAGGTATATGTATGGGTATATAACTAAGTAATTTTGATGTCTATTACTTAGTGCTTTGTGATTGAGGTCTTGCTTTTTGGTTTATCCCTTGTGGATTATGAGAGACCTTCGGGGGTCTCAGGGTCCCTACTGAGTATTGTTATACTCACCCCTGCACAGGATATGCCCGCACCTTGCTCTGTCATGTGTAGAAGACAAACAAAATTGATCAAGGCTGAGGGTACCAGGACTGGAGGCTGCTCAGAGGTGGACCATTAGAAGAGACGTACTACAGAGATGACTGTTCGATAGTTGTACCTACCCTATAGGTAGGATCCTTGGTGGGTGTTCACAGGAGCTGTTTTCAGTTTTACTTGTACTTTCCAGTTGGGGTTTTATTCTGGCCCCTTTCTTACTGTACTCTCCCTATTTACTATTTAGTTTACATTGTACTTGTATCTTTTTGTGTGCTTGGATTGTGTGAGTATGCAGGTTAAAAGGCAATGCCTTCTCGGTTTTAGGTATATGCCTTCCCGGTGCTAGACCCCAACCCCTGGCCTATAGAAGGCGGGCAGGGGGTAGTCACAGCACGGGCCCCGGGGGACGGGTCGTGACAATGATCTTTGTAATAAAGTTGAAAGTTGTTGAACGTTCAAACCCAAACATAAAGGGGGAGAAATTTTTTATTTTTAAGAAAGATATTTTGTGGACTCAGAGAATTGGATTGAGAAGAATGAGACTCAGATTATCCGACCGAGTAGCCCTGAATGTAGAGGTGCTCAGAAAGATAATTTTTTTGATCAGATACACTATCAGTCTCATATCCATCAGTATAAAGTTTGAGATCCATCAAACTTGGTGTTTGTTATAAAGTTAGAATTTTTTGAGTAAAGAATTCGTATTATTATTGAAGAGTTTTTGAAAGAAGATAGTTAATCAATATTTAGAAAGTTTTCATACTTTATAAACAAAATTAGATGATGCTTTACTATTCATGATGTTATCACAAATCATGAAAATTTTCATGATAAAATATTTTGAAGAAATGGATGAATCTTAAATATTATATCAATTCCAGAAAGCCAGACACAGAATATCAGATCGAGAAGTACCGGACAAGAAAGTTTTTAAGGTGTATAAATGTGTAAAACAGATGAAGTTTTAATAATTTCAAAGTTTTTGAGTGGAATAATCATCATATGTAGAACATCATAATGATAATTATATAGTATTGATACTTCCATCATTATGAGGATTTTAACCATACTGAATCTGAGGAGGAAAATAAATCGGATCAGGAACATGAAACGATTCATCAAATAAATGCCTCAAACAAATAACCCATCAGATTCATAACATCGGAGTGTTCATAGTTGCTGATGCTGATCCATCAAAGGAATACTAGTCATGAAAAGAATTGAATATTATAATAGGGTTAAATTTTATTAAGTAGAAACAAATTGAGAGTTCAAGTTTACAATTGAATAATTTTATGACACCAATAAGTTATATATTGAGTAAGTTAATCATAATGAGTTGAGGAAGACAGTCATATCGTAATGAGATTTGAAAGATAGTCAAATCGTAATGAGTAGTGCAATATAGTCAAATCATAATGAGATGAGAAAAAAAGGTAGATCGTAATGAGTAGAGGAAGATGAAGCTAATGAAGTTATATCGAACCGAATAAAAGTTATTTGGTTTGAGAAGAGAGTTCTTGAGGAAATAGTGAGAATGTTTGAAGTAGTCGAAGTTGAAGTTTAAATTCAAGTGTTTTTTAGTGTTTGTAAATTTGAGTAAGTGGGAAAAGTTTTTCAGTTTCCCACCATATTTTTTCTATGTTTCCTATATATAGAGGCACACCTCATTTTCATTTTGTAACTTTACCATGAGTGTGAAAAAGTTTGAGCATTAAGGAATTTAAGATAGAGTTACTTCCAGAAAGAGATCTCATTAGATGATTGTACATCTATTATTTTTTTAACCAGATAGAGAAACATCATATTGAGAAGATAATACCATGTTGATCAAATTGAGGAAGATTAGACTGAGTTTTTTAGAAGTGTTTGAGAAGTGAATATTGAAGAAGGGAATGTAATATTGAGTTGATCATGCTAATTCCATCAGACTAAATTCATTGGACTGAGTCCACTAGACCCAGTCTCATCGGACTGAGAGAATCAGAACCATCCAAATTAGGTTGAGGATCTAGACTAAGAATTTTTGTATTAGTTTGAAAAAATTATTTATTATTTTGTTTTGTATTAATTGTTTTATAATAAACAATGTAAATTGACAAGAGTCAATATAATCATTCGTATTGGTAGATAGAAGGTGTCTAACGGTAGTTGGAACAAGTTATATTCACATATTCTTAAAAGTGAATTTCCATAGACCCATGGGAGTGGTTATGAAAAAGATGTAGGTTCTCACACTGAGGTCAAACTCTTTAATTCATGTTTTCTTTACTTACTTTCTTACTTTTTCATGCATGAGTATTTACTAAAAGATGATAAAGAAATTAATCTTAATAGGTTGTTGGGGTTAAGTTTCTAAAATTATTGACACTCATAAAAATTGAACAACTGATTCAACCCCCCCTTTTCAGTTATTTCTCGTTCCATTATAACTTAAACCCCCTTTATCAGTGATATTTATAGCACTAATAAAGGCCCCCATTTATAAGAACTTTCAATAGCGCTAATAAAGGCCCAACATTTACTGTGACCTGTTTGTATAACATCACAATATAGAAAAAACATGTGCAATAAAAACCTGTAACCTGTGTATAAAAAATATATAATTTAATAAAAATAAATTTTACATCATGAATAAAAAAACACTACTATATACATTTTAAATAATGTTTTGTATAATTACATTTACAATTATCCACAAACATTTAAAAACATCAATGTTTCATCTTATTTGGGTCTTGTGATCTCCTCTAAAAAAGTCTACCGATCGTATTAGTTGCTAAAAAAATCACCTCAAACTGAGCAAAATAATACACCTACATAAGAAAGAAATTATTATGTTATTAATACTATAAAGAAATAAATTAAAAATTAATATAAGATAATATATTAATAAAATTACAATTCCAAATAAAAAGATACACTTTGAGTTATACTAGTCACGCCGTGTGTCATATTGAGTTGGGGATGATTTCTATACATCACAAATGACTTATGAATCATTTTCCTAAATTATCAAAATAATCCAAATGTATTTTCTCTGTTTTGATTATGTCACTTGTTCTTTTTACTAAAATTAATATCAATTTTAAATAATGATGCCCTAGGAGTTATACCAATCACACTATGCATCAGATTTAGGTGCGTCTGATTCCTACCCATAAAAAATTACTTAAATATATTTTTCCTAAAGTATCAAAACAATCTGACAGTGTTTGTTTGGTTTTCAGTATGCCACTTGTGTTTTTCACTAAAATGTCATTTCAAATTGGAAACACACACTATGAGTCATACCGGTCACATCGTATGTCAGTTTGATGTGATATTATTTCCTATACGTCATAAATGACTTATAAATTACTGTCATAAATTATCAAGGAAATCAAATCACATCTTCTTGGTTTTTAATGAGTGACACATTTTTTGAACTAAAATGTCAATTTTAAACTAGTAATGGACACTTTGCATCATACCAGACACACCGTGTGTCAGATTGAGGTGAGGTTGATTCCAACATGTCACAAATGAATTATGAATTTTTTCTAAAGTATCAAAATAATCTGAACGTATTTTATTAGTTTTCAGTATGTCACTTGTTTTTTTACTAAAATTAAAGTCAATTTTAAATAAAAAGACACACTTGGAGTCATATAGCTCACACTGTGAATTTTATTGTGGTGAGGTTTATTCTTACATGTAAAAAATGAATTATTGACCATTTTAATAAATTATCAAAATAATTAAAATATGTTTTCTCTATTTTCAATAAGTCACTTATTCTTTTTTACTAAAATTAACATCAATTAAAAAAAAGATACACTTTGAGTTATATCAGGAACACCATGCATCATATTAAGGTGCAGTAGATTCCCACATATAAAAAATTGCAGATGGATCATTTTACTGAATTATCAAAACTATCCTAATACGTTTTCTCAATTTCCAGTATATCACTTGTTCTTTTTACTAAAATTAATGTCAATTTTAAATAAAAAGACACACTTAGAGTCATACCAATGGAACCATACATCGTATTGAGGTGGGTTTGATTCCTAAACATTATACATGAATGTTGAATCATTTTCCTAAATTATAAAAACAATCTAAATGAGTTTTCTTGGTTTTCAGTATGTCACTTGTTCTTTTTAATAAAATTAATGTCAATTTTAAATAAATAGAAATGATTAGAATTATATTGGTCATAACGTGCATCATATTGAGGTGAGGATGATTCCCACATGTCAAAAATTATTTATAGATCATTTTCCTAAAGTATCAAATCATTCCAAATATGTTTTCTTGGTTTTGAGTATGTCACTTCTGTTTTTTATTAAAATGTCATTTGAAACTGGAAACACACACTTTGGGTCATTATAGTCACATTGTGTGTATATTTGATGTGAGATTGATATACATATCCAAAATGACTTATGAATCATTTCCCTAAATTATCAAGATAATTTGATCATGTTTTCTTAGTTTTCAGTGAGTGACATGTTTTGAACTAAAATGTCAATTTAAAATTGGTAACAGACACTTTGAGTCATACTAGGCACATTGTGTATCATATTGAGCTTTAGATAATTCTTACACATCCAAAATGACTTATGGATCATTTTTGTAAAGTATCAAAACAAAATAATTTTTTTTTCTCATTTTTGAGTATATCAGTTGTCTTTTTTAACTAAAATTAATGTCAATTTTAAATAAAAGGACACGCTTAGAGTTATACCAATCACATCATACATCATACTGAGGTGGGGTTGATTCCCCCACATTATAAATGACTTATAAATCATTTTCCTAAAGTATAAAAATAATAAGGATGCATTTTATCATTTTTTAGTTTTTCACTTATTCTTTTTACTAAAATTAATGTCAATTATAAATAAATAGACACACTTGAAACTATACCGGTCACACCATGTATCTAATTGAGGTGAAGCTGATTCCTACACATAAAAAATATCTTATGGATCCTTTCACTATAATATAAAAACAATATTAATGAATTTTCTTAGTCTTAATTATGTCACTTGTATTTTTTATTAAAATATCATTTGAAACTAGAAAAATACACTTTGAGTCATATCAGACACATCATGTGTCAGTTTGACATTACACTACTTACTAAACATAAAAAAACATATAAGTAATTTTTATAAATTATCAAGAAAATCAGAATATGTTTTATTGGTTTTCAGTGAGTGACACTTTTTGAACTAAATTATCAATTTTAAACTAATAACAGACACTTTGATTCATACCAGGAATATCATGTATCAGATTGAGGTGTGGATGATTCATACACATTAAAAATGAATTATAGACTATTTTCTTAAAATAACAAAACAATCCAAAATATTTTTCTTAGTTTTGAGTATGTCAGTTTTCTTTTTTACTAAAATTAACATTAATTTTAAATAAAAAGACACACTTGGAGGAATACCGGTCACACGATGCATCATATTAAGGTGATACTAATTCATACACATCCCAAGTGACTTATGAATTGTTTTCCTAAAGTATAAAAACAATAAGAATTCATTTTCTTATTTTTGAGTATGTCACTTATCTTTTTTACTAAAATGTCATTTTAAATTGAAAACATGTACTTTGAGTCATACCGGTCACATTGTGAATCATTTTAATGTGAGACTAATTCCTAAAAGTTATAAATTACTATGAATCATTATACTAAATTATCAAGACAATCTAAGAGTGTTTTATCTATTTTCAATTAGTAATAATTTTTGAATTAAAATTTAAATTTTAAAATGATAACGGAAACATTGGGTCATACTGGGCACATCGTGTTTCATATTGAGGTGTGACTGATTCCTACACATAAAATATGACCTGTGGATAGTTTTACTAAAGTATCAAAATAATATAAATGTATTTTCTTAGTTTTGAGTATGTTATTTATTTTTTTACTAAAATTAATGTCAATTTTAAATAAAAATAAGTGCTTGGAGTAATATCAGTCACACCATGTTTTGGATTAAAGTACGACTAATTACTACACATCCCAAAGTATCAAAACAATCCAAAATTCCAATGTTACAATGCTTTCCATTGGATTTATTTATCTAACTAGAAACAATGCATATTAAGTCAATGTTCTTAGCTGAAAAATCATATAGTGTTAGTAGTTAGATAAAGAAATATAATAGAAAGAGTGGTAATATTAGAAAAAAGAACATGTTATCTATTTTGTGTCTTGTTGATGTTAATTTAAAGAAAAATATGACTCTCCAAAAGATCTGTGTAAAAAACTAAATAATTATTACATAGAAATGATAAGGAAATTAACTTACAAATAGTAGATAAAATTATGACAAATTTAATTAAATAAGCAGTAGGAACTAACCTTTTCATGATGGTTGTATACATTCTTCACCCATCTCTTTATTGTTATTATATCAGTTTAGGTCTCGAACACGCATGAGAAGCTTCAAACAAACCACCCCAACTCAAACAAAGGAATCCACCTATATAAAAAACAATTCTTATTTGAGTAATACTGAAAATAAATAAGTTAAACCTAAATATGAAACAATCCATTACTTATATAAAAGTCACAGATTCATGTTATTTTTGTAAATTATGCCATCAGGTATGCTTCCCATTAATTTATAATAAAATCTATATCATATTGTGAATATAATTTTTTTCTAGTCATAGTAGTACTAGAAAAATATAAATACATAAAGGATTAATAAATATTTCACATAAAATAGTAATTATATATGAAAATACTTCTTAGAGGATGCTATTTTATTGATGGAATATGATATCTCTCATAAATTTAAAAACACAATAACCAAAATCTTTTTCATTTGTTTATTTCAAACACCACCGAAACATTGGAAAAAATAAGTAATTTGTTTTGATATGTGTTTGGATAGTGAAATCTTATTATATATATCCTGATACTTGTCCACTTGAAGAACTTTTAAGGCTCCTTGTGTGAATGGGATGCCCTCATGCCATGACATTCATGATATTTATACAACACCCTATAATAAAAAAATTATCATTAAAACATAATAGAAAATATATAACATTAAGTTTAGTTATAAAATGTTGTATGTAGTGTTTTAAAAATTAAAAAATGTCATCATGTGTGGTCGGTTTGTTGTGTATCCATGCAATGAATCCAAAAAATAAATCTTTGGAGTATCCGAATTGACCACAATGAGTATCCAATGTTGCCTAAAAATAAAAAAAGGAATAATTAATGAAATAAATTAAAATATAATTTATATGATTAAATTTTAGAGTTGTAACCATGAAATTTTCATCTTAAAAAGAGTCTTCCATCCAGAATTTTTCTTTCAAATGATTTGGCTAGTTTTGTCAATATTTCATTCATTTTCTTTGTATCAGTTTATTTTTGTTCTGTATAAGTGTCATGAGGACTAATGATTCCAAATTTATGTTAATGAGGTAAGAAATTAAATTGGTATTGTTATATATGCCTACAAAAAATATGAAATATATTTATTCGTAATTAACATAGTATATCACCTTTTGGAAAAACAAATCATGAAAACACACCAAATGTATACATTTATACTTTAGCCTCCTATCCATTCGTATTTGAGAATTTAATTTACATTTTCAAGAGAAATATATTCTGTAACATCCTCTCTATACCTTTTTTCTTCAAAATTAACTACATTATGACTACCATTTTGTAACTTTGTATCTATGTGAACCTTCAATGTTAGTAAATGTGGTTATTGAATAGGTGGGGTAAACATGCTTTTGGAAGATCTTTTTAATCGGTTGGTTGATACTTTTGATGATTTTGAGTAAACCTTTTCTTTCAACCCCATCCCTTTGTCCTTTTATAATAAAATTCATCATTTTAGACCTTTTTTCATTAATTGTGAAAGGTTTATCATGAAAAATAAATTATAAATGAATACATCCTTTTAGACATGTTTTTTACAAGATATGATGGTCATGATATGAATGTTCCAACAACTTGGTTGACCATATGAATATATGCATCATCAAGTGAAATAAGTAGTTCGACACTCTTCTCACAAGCTATGATAATCCCCACTCTCACATGACATGTTTTAAGTGGTATGTTGTGTAGAATGTCGTCTTAGATATTGAAAATGGTAGCCCTCATAATAAAGATATGGGTGGGTGTTGATAGAAATAAATCATTTTAATTTTCATCCTGTAGAATATCAGTACAGGAAAGGTATCCATGCCTCTCTAATTCACTTTTCATAGAAAACAATATTAGAATATTGATTACCCTAACTAAGACACCTCTTTGAGGGGAATGGCTCACCTCAAACCCAGTGGGGGTGGATATCTTCACACAATGGTTGTTATTGAGTTGTTTATTCTCTTTACTTCCCCCAATAACATTTTATAGAAACACATTCTACCAATGAAAGTGTTCTTCAAAGGAATCTAATCTTTTTTTTCATATCTTCCATTTTTTTATCTTTATCCCCATGTTGTTTATTTCTTAATTTTTTGGGATATCACCCAAACACATGAACATCTGATGCAACAATACTATTCTAACCACTTAAAGACCCTCGATAGAAGGTGTTCATCCGATATAGGTGTTGATAATTCCTATGTCCAATTTAGATAGAAAATATATGAAAATAAGTAATGATTATTTTGTAATAGATATTTAAAGCAAACTAATTTTTTTTATTCCATACTTACACATGTTTAACAATCTTTTTGTGTGTTTTCATCTTTTAGTATCCCATGTTTATTTACATGTCCCTCATTCCATAGAACATGACGTGGGATGGAAGTGGATTTAGATTTGGATTCATCAATATTCATATAAACAGAGGAACATAATTATGCTATTGTTTCATGTCACATAAAATTATTATGATAGATTTAAAAAATTACCAATTTTTTTTTCAAGTAAAGCATACCCCATCCTTGCTTTACAGTAGGGGTACATTGGTTTTTATTCTCGTTCCTTATTTTCATCACTCAGTTGATGTTTCACAAATAAAAAATCCTCAATCAAAGTGATGAATACATATATTTTCAAACAATTTTTTATTGGCATCAATTTACCTGAAAAGAAATCTCTACATGACAGATAGTAAATGCATCCCATGCTTCTTGTCTTATAAAGTTTTCATACATAAGTTGTGGGTGTGGGTTTATTTTCCCTTTGACATCTTTAAGATTAAATCTCATTAGAATTGTTTGGAAGACTCTATGAATACTTCCATCCAGTATTAACACATATTTCTTGTAGGGTTCATCTACTATAAAACAAGTGATGATAAAGAGTAAATCAATGTTTCATTATTCTGTTTTTTAGTAAAAAAAGGATATCATAATGTTATCCTAATCTCTTCCCAAATCAGTTCTTTAAGCATGGGCACAACATGGTTCCATGAATTTACAACAATAAACATACACTGTCAAGTGATGAGACTAATGTAACTACTAAACATGGGCTTATTGTGCTTAACAACCTAACCCTGCACATTCCATCCAACCTTGAATTTGATTCCTTTGATTTTCACCTTAATAATTTTCTCTAACAACATCGTGCTATGATGGTCCTATTTTTTCTACAACATAAGTTCTTAATTACCTACCATTTCTTCAAATTCAACATCATCAATATATTGTTCATATATATTGGTATCACAGGCATGTGGATAAGGTTTTTGTACCTCTACACTGGGAGTAGCGGAAGGTTGAGAAACCTATTGTTCCTCAGGATTTGGATCACAAGCACATACAGAAGGTCATTGTTCCTCTTCAATGGGAGCAACAATAGGTTAAGAAACCCGTTGTTCCTTAGGATTGGGAGAACCAACATGTATAGAAGTAATTATATATAGAAGTGGTTTAAAATTTAATTTATAGTTAATAAATTTAGCAGTGAATAGATAATAACATGAGGTAACACAATATATATTACAAAAAAAACATAACTTGGTTATTGAACTCTTTTTTTAAATGTTGAAGGGATTTGAACCTTCTATCGAGTATCCAAATCCCTTTATTATGGTCTCCTATAATATGGAAAACCCTATCTACATTGTGAACAATACGAAATGATTGCAACGTCCCAAAGAAAGGACCATCCTTAGATGGATATTCATTTTACCCGTTAGTGGTTTTGGTCAATAATAGAAAATTTTTCCAATTTCGGTTTGTGGGATATAGAACATAAAATAATTTTACTACCTGAGATTCCATTATAAACAGTTCATATTTTCACCCCTCCTTGCTGAAATTCACTTTCAAGAATCCCAATTCATCTATTTTAACACCACTTGTGTTTTCAACCCACTTGTATTTAAAAAATAGTCACTTAGAATGTTGTATAATCCAACTCCCAAATTTGTTTGATGATGCCAAAATATTACATATTCACATATATTGGATTTCTTTCCTTTATAGTAGAAACATGTATTGTTGCAGCCATAAGTATAACTCCACTATTTTAAATGGTACTATATTCATCATGTTCATTTGTATAGAATATATAACCATTAATTACATAACCATTGTAAGATAATACATACACACTTGGTCCTTTATCTAGCCATCGAATTCGTTATGAAATTGAAACTGAATTTTCATCTGACTACATAAAAATATGGTCTAAAAACCATCCTATAAACTATTTATTATTTGTATTTGTAATCCTAATTTCTTCCCTTGATGCATTCAAATGTCTAAATTTTTTTTTGTGGGTTTCAACATATAGGTAAACCTCTAAAATGTTATAAAAAATGTAAAGGTGGTTATGATTTCAATTTGTAAAATTGATTGTGAAAACATATATTCTAGAAATTACTTCTCCCACAAGCCACCCAATGTGATGAGATTTCAGTAGACCAATGATTTCCACACCAGAAAGGTATTCAGTACAGAATTTAATGGATTCTTCAATAATATATTGCTCTGCTATAGAACCCTATGGGAAACTTAAATTTTTGACATACCCTTTCAAAATATTTATATACTGTTCAATGGGGTACATACATCTATAATGTTTAGGACCACATAGTTGAATCTCTCTCACCAAGTGAACAATCAAGTGAACCATCATATCAATGAATACTAGTGGGAAGAACATTTTCAATTCACATAATATGATGGAAATTTCCTTTTCCATAGTTGGTAATTTCATTGATTATATAACTTTGCTACATATAGCTTTGAAAAAGAAACAAAGATTGGTTAATGTATGATGGAAATTCTTGGAAAAAACGCAATGTAAAGCTACATGAATTATATATTGTATCAATACATGTAAGTCATGTGATTTTAGACCCTCTAACATTAAATCGGTCACTGACATGATATTCTTGAAATATGATGAATACCCCCTAGAACCTTTACATCATTCAAGAAGTTCTAAAACTAATATATCTTTTACCTAGAAAGAATTTAAGTAATTTAAGGAAGAAATTTTTTTTTTCACCCTTCATTGGTTCCAACTCTTCCCATATTTCCATGTTAATCACTTCCAACCTAGCCTTAATTTTATACTTTGTTTTTCTGGGTGTATTTATTAATTTTTCAATGACAACATCACATAATGTTTTTAATATGCATAAAATCAAGAAATGTTTTTTACATAAATACAATTCCAGTATGGTAATTAAAAAACTGAACTCTTTTTCCCATCATTTTTGTAAGGTCTTTCAAAAAAGGTTTACTAAAAGTAGTATCCACATCTTTTACTTTCTAAAACAGTTGATCACCTATTAGTGGAGATGGGGTTGTACATTCTTATGAAATTCCATCGAATGATGTCATCCAAGATCAATACTTATGTCATCAGGTTAGAAATATATGTCCTAAAAACACAGTCTTTGATGAATGTTTCAATCTAATTGACTGTATACCGTGTTCACAAATGGGACACCCTTGAGTTCCTTTAATGTTATATCCTGAAAAATTTACATAAGCATGAAAGTCATTTATCTTCCCGTAAACCATGTATCTCAATGTGAAATAATAATTTATATAAGAATCATATAACTTATCAAATAAATCCCATAATAATTTCAAATCTTTGATCAATGGATCCAAATAAACATCAATATCATTACGTGATTGTTTTAGTCCTAATATAAGCACATATAGCATAATGTATTTTCATTTCATGTGTAAACATGGTGGAAAGTTATAATTTACCAACATAACCTACCATGTACCCTGAGTTCTTCTTAGAAAACTAAAAGGATTCACTCCATCTATAGATAATACAAGACAAAAGTTTCTCAGCTCAATTCCAAATTCAAGATACTCATAATAAATTATTTTCCACTAAGGAGAGTATGTTGGGTGATGAAGTTTCTCATATTTATTTCTTGTATCTACATGCCATGTCAATTTAATTTTAGTCTCCTCACTTCTATATAGGAACCTAAACCTTGCAATGAATGTAATGTACCATACAACTTTCATAGGACTCGATTCATCTTTCTTGTATCAAGAAGCACCATACTTTGGGAATTCTTTAAGTGATTTTTGGTCCTTGAAAAATAGTATAAATTTATTTAGAGAGGAAAGTGATCTTTTAGAGATTATACCCATAAAATGTAGCATTAATTTAATCACATGAGCCTTATCCCAGTTGGTAAGTTCTTCATAAGTGCATTCAAGCGACTAGGGATCAAATCTAAGTGGAGGCAGAATTTCCGGGAGTACTGTAGTAGTACTGTAGAAGGTACTGTAGTGGTAACTGTAGCAGACACTGTAGTAGCTGGGAATATTCCCCCGTTTGGGCCTTTGGGACACCGATTTGGTCCCTGAGTCTTGTAAGGCCTTCGAGCCACCCAGGCCTTCGGGTCAGTAAGGCCTTTGGGCCACCTCAAGGACTTTGGGCCACCTTAAGTGAAAATGAAAACCAGACAACCTACAAGGTACAAGATCTACAAGGATGATGAGTAAGGAGCATTCACCATAGCAGAAGCTAAACTGATTGCAAGAATGAGAGGGTATGTCACCTTCCATCAGGACAAGCTTGTGCATGCACGGGAATGCCTAGCCAAACAGTCATGCGAAGGTGGAGAGCTGATTTCATGATGAAGATGCTGGGGAGGAACAGTTCCAAGTAGTTAGTCTGGGTTGTATGTAATGTTTGAAGCCTATGAGCAATGAATTCATATCAGGCCTATGGTCCATGTAATACTTATGCATTAATGCCTTGTATGGGTTCCACCTCACCCCTTGAAAGGTGGATTATCAAAAATCAATAAAAATGAAGGCCTTTGGGCCATTGGAGGAGGTAGCATTCATTTAAAATTGTATGTTTAGCTATAGAGATTATTATATTCTGGGAGAATATCATTCAAGAGAGAAATTAGTTCTCTAAAACTAATGTTACTCTATCCTTTCCAACTTTCAAATTATATAATTCCATTAAGGTTGGAAATGATGTATATTTAGTGAAACCAATATACAATGGAGTCTTATAACAACTCTTTAATTTTTCAAACAATTTTGGACAATTAAAAAGTTCATCTTTAACTATCATTGTAATTTCCTCAATATGATCTTCATCATCATTCACACATGTAATAACTTCCTCGATACGGTCTTCTTCATTGTCCACAAGTATAGTCATATCAGATGATCCATAAAATGCAGTGTTATCCCAGTCACTAGCAACATTCTATTTTCCTCATGTTTATTCTAACATTTATAATTTTATCAATTCCATGATAGATTACGTATTATTCTAACTTCCCTGAACTAATTAGTATTGAATAACAATAGTGTAAACATGGGAAAAGGATTTAATAAGGGTTATAAGCATGATATTTTGAAAAATTGATGAAATATTTCACCCCATCTTCATACTCTTTTGTCATAAGATTGATATCCATCCATTTTGTATTCATATTCATCATATTTGATATGGTAGTATTAATATTTAACAAAATAAATATATTAAAGATGCTCAATGGAAGATGGATCTCATTAATTGATTGAAATAAAATGGAAAGATTAAAAAATAGTTTATCATCCCACATAATAAAAAACAAAAACTTATTGAAAGAAATTTTTAAATATAATGGAGGAGATTTCACTTTTAAAAACCATTTTTCACATCATATTTTTAATGATCAAACACCTTTTTTACAACTATAATTGATGTATAAATTAATATTTACATTTTAAAAAACTGATGAATTACAGCTATTGAATGTAATAATGGAAAAAAATAAAATCTATATTATTTGAAAATATTTTTCTTAATATAAAATAATGATATTGAATATAATAATGGTTTCCAAAATAAAAAAAAATTATAATTTTTTTAAAATATTTTCAATACTGAAATTGAATTTATGAAAGTATAAAAGCACTAAACTATTGATAAATTAAAAAAAATTACAAGTATAAAAGTATATATAAAAAATGTATATATATTTATATTAGTATATAAAATTATAGATGTATATAAAAGTTTAAAAGTATATATAATTTATAAAATAATATATATTTTTAAGAAATATACACAATTTATAAATGTATACAAATTTATAAAACAATATAAAAGTGCATATATGTTATAAAAGTATACATCATTTATAAAAGTTCATTGTTTTAAAAATTTATAAAAGTATAAAATTATAATATGTAAAAGTAAAATTTATGAAAGTATAAAAATATCAAATTATTTGATTTTAGTTCATTGATCAAATGATCAATCTTGATATTATGGTTAACATAAAAACTCTAGGTGTACCTTGCGTATCTCATGAGATATACCCTTGGATTTAATGAAACACACTTTTCAAACCGTTTTGAAAATTCTATAGAAATTCTACGCATTCTATATAGGTAAATGATCAAATGAATGGAACCACATCATCAATGAAATGGAAATAAGTAATAAATAAAATTTTTGAAGGGCCCCACACACATCAATCAAGTAGGGGAATTAAAGAAGGTCAATAGACCCCCCTATTCCAAACCACCAACTAATGAAACGATTTCATGGGATCTACCCTTGGCTTTAATGTGAGACAATCCTCAAATTTATCAAACTGGGACTAACTGAAGGCTTATGTTGCATTTTAACACAAGTCACTTTACTAGCTTGCACCAATCCTAGAATCAGGGGCACTCCCCACTAGCCCTATACATAAATAGGGGGCATTATAATTGTGAAATTATATAGTGTAACATAAATAAATAAATAATACTTAGTTACTTAGGTTCACATGACCAAAGTAATTGTAATGGTGGGTAACAATCAATAATGCAAACAATCATCAATAATATAACACCCTGAGATTTTATGAGAAATATTCTTTTTAATTTCTTTGATGTCTTATGTTGTATGATACACCATGATTATCTTGAACTATACACAACACCGTATTAGCTTGTAGTATTTGCAACACCATTCTTGGCTTGTGTTGCACGCAAGAACGACCTTCCTCAATAGCGTGCGTTGTACGCAATACCGAGTTCCACTAAACAATGATATATTGTTATAATATTTTTATGAACTAGCCGTTATGAATAGTATTAACCACATTTTAAATTTTATAACATTATCATTCATCTTAAACATATTCTTGAACAAGGTATGAGAACAAAATAATTTTTTTCAGGTAAAATAAGTATTTTTCAAAAAATGCAGTTTTGCCGCCTTTTGATGGCACACCCACTATAAATCTAGTTTTTGACATGTTTATGAGTTCAATTTGACAAAATAAACTTATTCATTGCAATAAGTATATAAAAATTTACTTTGGATAATTTTTTAATATTTTTCTGTTAACTTTCATATTTTGATGAATAGTAAAAATACGATAAAATTTAATTAAAAAGAACTTTTTTCATCAAGATAATTTATATGGTTAAATTATAATATCGAATGATTTAAAAGTATAAATATAATATATTTTTACCATTTAATATGATGTTTTTCATTATCATTAATTTTACATTGAATTCATAGGTAAAAATATTTCAATCTTTCACAATGTTTTAACTTTGAGAACTCATTTTCTCAACAGCGGAATTAATTTTAAATTAAATTACACAACTTCTATGCTTTAAATTTATAAAATTGGATATCATATTTGGAATAATTTGGTTCAAATTATTTTAATAGGCTACTTTTTATTTTTAGATATTATGAATAGTAACTATGATAAAATTTATTTACTACAGTTAAAGGTAAATAAGGTAATTAAGGGTAAAAATAATATTATAAAATTACCCTAAAACTTTTATTAATATAATTGGGTCGAAATGGTATCTTTTGGAACCCACTTGGATGTAATTAAGACCTTTAATTTATTTTATTTAAAGAAAGTGAAATATGTCTTGCTCAAACTTTAAAAATTAAAGTACTTTTAATATAAGATTACACAGAATATAAATTCAACTATAAATACTAATTTTAAATATAATTTTTTTTCTCTATCATGGAAATTTATTCGTTATTTTTAAGAAATATATAATTACCTTAATATCTTATACATTAATGATGGAGAAATTATTTATTAGTGAAAAATCAATAATATAGTTTTTATTAAAATAATAATACCCAACAAAAGGACCAGAAACTTAACCAAACCTTATTAGTCAAGTAAATCTATACCCTTATCATTCAAGGGTAGACTTGTGGACCATTTGGAGCCTTATAAAACAGATTATGACATTTATATTATTTTATTTTAAATGATGTCAAAGTTGTCACCTTCATACTTTAATAAAGATAAAATTTTAAAAGTTGGTTGTTTTAGAAGATAAATTCTAATAAAAGTATTATTATGAAATATATTATATTTATCTTAATAATGGTATTTTATTTTTAATTTTTATGCAACAAATAAGTATATTAAATAATCATACAAAAATGTTGTAGTATTTATTTTATTAAGAGAATATCAAATAAATGTTTTTAAAATATTAAAATAAATATTATATGAACTAATTAGTGTGATACACAAATTTTATAGATGCATATTAAATGTTAGGAATCTATTAAATATTTTGGTTCAAACATATCTTCTGTGTGTATTTTATTTAAATTAAAATAAATGAATAGTGTTTAAATTGGCACTATTGATATTTTATAAAAATAACATATTATTAAATTTTTTAAAAATCAGAAAAATATTTAAAATTTATAAATTGAAATTTATAAGGTCTAAAATTTTATAAAGTATCCAATTTTGTAAAATTCACAACACATAAGTAATTATTTATAACAATTTAAAATTTATAAAATTATTACCACAAATAAGACTAAATAGATTAAATAAGGATAAATAAAATTGATAAGGTTTAAAATAATTTCCCAACATGTATAAATTTTACTGGATGATGATATTACAACCGTATATCATCTTATCTTAGAATTTGAGTCATTTTTAAAGTTTTTAAGTGGGTTTTGAGTTTACTATAAATTAATATTTTTGAGGTTTCCAAAAGTGCCCCTCTCCTCTCTTATAAAAGGGCACCTCCTGCCTCTTCTATTCACTCCATTTTAAGCCTTAAAGATCAGAAAAACCCTACCAATTAATCTATTTAACCTCTATAATGACATTATAGAGGTTCTGGTCTTCTCAAAAGGCCAACTCTAGTGCTCTAATAGGAAGTTTAAAGGAGGCACGTCGAGGAAGAGGTAATCTCTTCTACCGATTTTTTCAAGTTTCTTTCTTCTTATACTTCCTATTATTTAGTTGTTTCATTATAAAGTAATAATATCAATATCAATAATATGCTGATATGTTATTATAAATATAAAAAACCCTATTTCACCTTATATCCATCCTACTAAAAATAAAATCACCGCGCATGCGTACGTACGACTTACCATCTCCACAACGTGGTGTAATCTGTTTTTACACCACTACCATACTTGGAAAGGTAAAATGGTGGAAGTAATAACTATATATGATTATTATAACATCATACTTATTCTGGGATATTATATCATCCACTCTAATTCTATTCAATAATTATGGGAACGATATCATCGCTTGTGCGTACGTACAGATTACTGTCTCCATGACGCGATGCGATTCATTCTCCATGTTAACCATTACAGAATGATTATAAATTATATATAATAAATAATCATGAAATATATGAAATAATAATGAAAATTTATTTATGTATATTTTATTTACTTACTTCCATTCAATTTAATAAGGAAACGAAAACAACGTTCATGCGTACGTACGACTTATCATCTCCATGAACGGTGTATTTCATTCCATTTATCGATTTATTATATATATATATTCTAAATATATATTATATATAAATCATGTTTTATATTCTGGAAGTAATTAATCATGATCTACGTAATCATATGAATAATTACAAGTCAAAACACATACGATAAATGACTCGATTTTACCAAAAACACTGCTTTAACATGGAATTGACAAATGAATGGGTAATATAAAGTCGTAAGTGAATCATATATTATATAATAATTATTATTATGGTTCTATTATAAGTTAATAATATGTTTAAACCCACTATACAAGAGTCTCAGACACATATGTAAGAAATTGGACATAAGGTAAGGGATAATTATTCCAATCTCATTCTTATCTGAGATTGTTTATTCGTAAGTATTTATTGGGGTTATGTTTATCACCCATGTCCATGTTTTCTCAAAATGTTTTCATAAAATGTTTACTATTCTTCCATGTATTTTTAAAGTCATTTTTACCCTTTTTGGACTTTTACCACAATGTATGGAAGGAATATTTCTTTTTTTACCATACGAGGTACTTTTTGACTTTTCCGGAAAAAGTAAAAGGAGAATGTTTTTTTTAAACTTATACAACATGAATGGATTTTTTTTACAGTTTCATAATGCCTTATTTCCATGAATCTTCTTTTATAATATTTCATGATTATTTTCGACGAAAGTTTTTCTTTTGAAATTGCACGACATTTTGAGAAAAGAAAATGATTTTGAAGAAGAAAGGATATTTGTCTCAAGAATTTATTTCAAGTCTTTTATCATCTAAGATGAAATTTTTTAATATGGATATGTTTCAAGTATAATTTCCCCATTATTTATATATTTTGATTTTTGTTTATGATGAAATTATATCCATCATTTTATATGGATTATGTTATAATGGGATGATGTATATGAAACCCATTTTACTAATTGGGTTATGATGGATGATTTATGTTTATTTTGTGGCTCACAAAATAATGATAATATTATGAGATGTGTGGGACCTATATCTCCCTCCAATTCATTGGGTAAATATTTATATCTCATGAGATAGACATGGATGGAATAGAAAGTAAATATAGTTCGATAATACAGGGCTGGAACGGAATGTAAACCCAGTTTAGTAATGGACTTTGTCCACTATGATGGTCTTGGAAGCAATGCCTTGGCTCCTATGGAAATCATATCATGTGATTAATGGTTTTCCACAATTACATGTTTTATTCCCATGATATTTTATCATTATTAATGTTCCTTTGTGATCTATGCCTTATGTTCTTCCAAGATTTATGTCATTACTCATGTTTTATGTTCATGTTTTTACGTTCAACTGTTTATGGATTGTTTTATGTTCTCTATGTTTACCCTTACTGAGAATTTGAGCTCACCCTTTTTATATTTTATTTTCCCCAGGATATAAATAAAGGTTTTAGGTAATAAAAAAATGGGAAGAACTTTATTGGAGATGTTGAAGATCTTTCACCATGATTAGAAGATTTTATTCTGAGTTTCCAAAGACACTAAACTAATACAATCTTTGGGCATCTATTTTTGTTATGTATTAAGTATTCCGTAAAAGTACTGTAATTTTCATATACATCAAGATTTGGGTCTTTAAAGTTGGTATCAGAGCGAAGGTTTAGTCAACCTTTGGAAACTAGGATGTGAAAACTTTAGTGAGATCCCTAGAGATATTTCTAAGGCATCTCTGAGGATGTCCTTAAGGTTAAGTATAAGTATAAATTATAGTCCTCGAATTATGGTAATGGTCTTAGAATTAAAACTAATTTGTTAGATACTGAAGGTACTCCCCCTTTATTATGTTGTTTTCATAGCATGATTTTTGCCTCTCACACTATTCTTTTTGGGTTTTAGATGATGTCTGGAACCTAAAGGAACCGTGTTGATCAATGTAATGGACAATGCAATGATTGTACTCCTAAAAAAACCAATGTTATAGAAGATGGAGTGAAATATCTTATTGCTATACTTACACAAGCTATGAATCATTCTAAACTTCCAAATGAGCAGAGAAGGGAAAAATATTATATTGAGTCCTTTATGAGGTAATGTAAACCTTCTTTCAATGTGTCTTCTAATCCACTTATTAATGAACAATAGATCAGTACCATTGAAAATATATTTTCCATAATTCGTTGTTCATAACATGAAAAATTCATTTTGGTTGTTTACTGTTTTGAAGGTGAAGCAGATCAGTGGTGGAATCTAATTAAGAATACAAGGCCCCAAGATGAAATTGAATCCATGGAATGAGACAAGTTCAAGAACTTGTTTTTCAATAAGTACTTACCTCGTATTATTTGAAAAAATATGGAAAAGGAGTTCCTTGATCTTAAGAAAAAGGATGATAAATATATTGGTATATACGAGGTGAATTTTACAAGTCTTGCAAGGTATGTATATGGCGTTATAATCCAACCTGAAAGTCAAGTTCATCGATTATTCAGTGGCTTAAAACCAAGTCTTCGAAGGGCATTAGCTATAAGATACTTTAGTATCTATGAAGAAATTGTGTGTTGTGCTATCAAGGTAGAACTGGAAATTGGTGTTACATATCCATCTCATGGTTTTGACAAGAAACAAAAGATGTAGTTCAAGGAAAAATCTCAAAATAATGGTGGAAAGAAGGCGAATGTTTCTTTATGCTCAAAGTTTGGAAAGAATCATGGTGGATATTATCTTAAAGGGACTATAAAATGTTTTAAGTGTGGAAAAAAAGGTTATCGAGCATCTGAGTGCCGAAGTAATGGGAAAAAGGTAGCTAATGATGTGAATAGATAAAAGACTACAGAGAATGCACCACCAACACATCAATGCTACAAGTGTAAGAAAATGGGGCATTATGCTAACCAATGCCCTAATCCAAGGGTTAATGATGATCGACATCAACAACCTCTTAAGGAAAATGACAATGGTAAGTCACATGTGATCACTATTGGCGATGTTGAATATGAAAATGATGTGGTGGAATGATTAAGTGTTTATGTAACGGGATTCCAAAATAGTGTTGTGGAATATCATTTATAGTATCGTGGAATATTGGAATATCTATGTATTGGTTTATTATGGTTTTCAATAATTATATGGTACCAGTAACCATGAAAAGTGATTGAAATATTTTTGGAAAGAAGATGATATGCGCATAATGAAGGTATAAGGATAAAATAATATGTTTGATAGTATTAATGAGCTCATGACTGATATAAGGACAATGTGACATCATGGTTTGAGTATATATAAATTTTGGGATTTTGGTATGTGGAAATAATTAACTTTTGACAGTATTCATGTTTTTAATAAGGTTATATAGTAATTCATGTTTCAAGAGAATACATGATTAAGGTATTCACATGTTTGGAATGTGACCAAAAAGATATATCTTATGATATATGGGGGATACATGATGGTATTCACATGCTTGGTAGATGACCTATCTAGTAATCTTTTTCTTTATACTATGAGATTGGACATAAGTATTTTAGATAATTATAAAGATTGGAATGTATTATGTTAGACATAAGTTAATATTTTTTAAGGCTAGAACTTTTTGATATTATTTCTGAAATGTTATAATATTATAGTTTTAGAAAAAGGAAAACCCATAGGATGGGCGATAACCCATTGTGTCGAACAAGGATGCGGGAATCGAACCCACAACTGAAGTGCAACAGGCCTTTATCGCTTACCACTGGCCTACATGAAGTACCTAGTTAGTAGAAATTATTTTTATTTTATTAAGTGGTATGATATATGAAGTATAAGTCCATTTTTGGAGCCATATATAATTAATATCACCATATATGGACTTATGTATATTTAATAACTTTTGCTAAACTTTTGTTTGAGACAGATGGAATGACCTATAATTCTATCACATGATCTTCTAACAATTCATGAATGACAAATTTAACTTCATTTCATTAAGATATGAAGTGGAAATTGTTCAAGGAACGACCAACAGTGAGATTGTACCAAAATCAAATAATTATTTTTTCTAATTCAAAATTTTCAAATTTATGGAAAAGATCTTGTAAACTAAAAATGTTGTCCTAGGACCCTCATATCCGATGAATCAGATGGTACCTTAGATCATCACAAATTTATGGCTTTGTAAATGTTGGCTTTTTCATAGCCATGTTCTATACCACTCTCCATCATAACTTGATGGTTTGATTTCTCTTCCATATCCATGTTTTCACCTATGTTCTCCTATGTGAAAACCCAGTGATGAGTTAATTTGAGTAACCGTTATGTTTCTAACTTTAATTTTTTAAAATTAAGTTTTATAATTCTTTTTTACAATGTGGGTTTCTATTAAAGAAACTTTCAAGTAGTAAATGATTTATAACCCCGAAAAATTTTGAGGGAGAAATTCATTTTATAAGGGGTAGAATGTAACACCCTGAGATTTTATGTGAAATATTCTTTTTAATTTATTTGATGTATTTTGTTGTATGCTAAACCAATATTAGCTTGTGCTATATGTAAAAACATATTATCTTGTAGTATACACAACACTATTCTTGGCTTGTGTTGCACGCAAGAGCGACCTTCCTCAATAGCGTGTGTTGTACGCAATACTGAGTTCCACTGAACAATGATATATTGTCATAATATTATTATGAAATAGCCATTATGAATAGTATTAACCAAATTTTAAATTTTATAATATTATCATTCATATTACACATATTCTAGAACATGGTATGAGAACAAAATAATTTATTCGGGTAAAATAAGTATTTTTCAAAAAATGCAGTTTTGCCGCCTTTTGATGGAACACCCACTATAAATCTAGTTTTTGACACGTTTATGAGTTCAATTTGAAAAAATAAAATTATTAATTGAAATAAGTATATAAAAATTTACTTTGGATAATTTTTTAATATTTTTCTGTTAACTTTCATATTTTGATGAATAGTAAAAATACGCTAAAATTTATTAAAAACAATTTTTTTCATCAAGATAATTTATATGTATAAATTATAATATGTAATGGTTTTAAAGTATAAATAGAATATATTTTTACCATTTAATATTATTTATTTCATTATCATTAACTTTACATTGAATTCATAGGTAAAAACATTTCAATCTTTTGCAATGTTTTAACTTTTAGAACCTGTTTCCTCAACAGTGGGATTAATTTTAAATTAAATACTGCAACTTATGTGTTTTGAATTTGGAAAAATTAATTAAATATTTGGAATCATTAGGTCCAAATTATGTTAATAGGATACTTTTTAGTTTTAGACATTATGAATAGTAACTATGGTAAATTTTATTTACTATAGTTAAAGGTAAATCAGGTAATTAAGGGTAAAAATAATATTATCAAATCACCCTAAAACATGTATTAATATAATTTTATTATAATATTTCGTCTTAAAAAATAATTGGGTCGAAATGGTGTCTTTTGGAGCCCACTTGGATGTAATTAATACCTTTAATTTATTTTATTTAAAGAAAGTGAAATATGTCTCACTCAAACTATAATAATTAAAGTATTTTTAATATAAGGTTATACAGAATATAAATTCAATTATAAATACTCATTTTAAGTATAAAATGTTTTTCTTCATCATGGTAAATTATTTGTGATTTTTAAAAAATATATAATTACCTTAATATCTTATACATTAATGATGCAGAAATTATTTATTTAGTGAAAAATCAATAATATAGTTTTTATTAAAATAATAATACCCATAAAAAAGACTATAAACTTGACCAAACATTATTTATCGAGTATATAAATACCCTTATCATCCAAGGGTATACTTTTGGATCATTTGGAGCCTTATAAAACAGATTATGACATTTATATTATTTTATTTTAAATGATATCAAAGTTGTCACCTTCATATTTTAATAAAGATAAAACTTTAAAAGTTGGTTATTTTAGAATTTAAATACGAATAAAAGTATTATTATGAAATATATTAGATTTATCTTAATCATAGTATTTTAGTTTTAATTTTTATAAAACATATCTATATATTAAATAATCATACAAAAATGTTGTAGTAATTATTTTATTAAGAGAAATATCAAATAAATGGTTTTAAAAATATTAAAATAAATATTATATGAACTAATTATTGTGATAAAAAAATTTCTATATGAATATGACATTTTAGTAATCTACTAAATATTTTGGTTCGAACATATCTTTTGTTTGGATTTTATTTAAATTCAAATAAATGAATAGTGTCAAAATTGACACTATTGATATTTTATAAATATAAAATATTATTAAATTGTTTAAAAATCACAAAAATATTTAAGAATTATAAATTTCAATTTATATGGTCTAAAAGAACATAAAGTATCAAATTATAGAAAATTCACAACACATAAGTAAGTATTTATAATAATTTAAAATTTAGAAAATTATTACCACAAATAAGATTAAACAGATTAAATAAGGATAAATCAAATTGATAAGGTTTAGAATAATTTCCCAACATGTATAAATTTTATTGGATGATGATATTACAACCCTATATCATCTAATATTCTAATTTTAGTCATTTTGGAAGTTTTTAAGTGGGGTTTGAGTTTATTATAAATTAATATTTTTGAGATTTCCAAAAGTGCCCCTCTCCTCTCATATAAAAGGGCACCTCCTCCCTCTTCTCTTCACTCTATTTTAAGCCTTTAAGCTCATCCAAACCCTACCAATTACTCTTATAAACCTCTCTAGTTATATTATAGAGGTTTTGGTCTTCTCAAAAGGCCAACTCTAGTCCCCTAAGAGGAAGTTTAAAAGAGGCACATTGAGGAAGAGGTAATCTCTTCTACCGATTCTTTCAAGTTTATTTCTTCTTCTACTTTCTCTTATTTAGTTGTTTCATTATAAATTAATAAAATCAGTATCACTAATATACTGATGTTTTATTATAAATATAAAAAACTTATTTCACCTTATATCCATCCTACGAAAAACGAAATCACCGCACGTGCGTACGTACAACTTACCGTCTCCACGCCACGATGTAATCTGTTTTTCCACCACTACCATACTTGGATGGGTAAAATTGTGGAAATAATAACTATATATGATTATTATAACATAATAATGATTATGATACATTATATCATCCACTCCAATTCCATTCAATAATTATGGTAATGATATCATCGCCCGTGCGTATATACGGATTACCGTCTCCACGACGTGATGAGATTCATTATCCATGTTAACCATTCCAGAATGATTATAAGGTATATATAATAAATAATCATGAAATATATGAAATAATAATGATAATATATTTAAGTATATTTTATTTACTTACTTCCTTTCAATTTAATACGGAAATGAAAACAGCGTTCATGTGTATGTACGACCTACCGTCTCCATAAACGGTGTATTTCTTTCCATTTATCAATCTATTATATATATATATATATATATATATATATTCTGAATATATATTATATATAAATCATGTTTTAAATTTTGGAAGTAAGTAATCATGATCTAAGTAATCATATGAATAATTACAAGTCAAAACACATATGATAAATGAAACGATTTTACCCAAAACACTGCTTTAACATGGAATTGACAAATGAACGGGTAATATAAAGTCGTAAGTGAATCATATATGATATCATAAATATTTTTATGTTTATATTATAAGTTAATAATATGTTTAAACCCACTATACAGTAGTCTTAGACACATATGGAATAAATTGGACATAAGGTAAGGGAGAATTATTCCAATCTCGTTCTTATCCAAGATTGTTTATTCGTAAGTATTTTCTGGGGTTATGTTTATCATCCATGTCCATGTTTTATCAAAATGTTTTCATAAATTTTTTACTATTCTTCCATGTATGTTTAAATTTATTTTTACCCTTTTTTGACTTTTAGCACAAAGTATGAAAGGAATCTTTATTTTTTTTACCATACGAGGTACTTTTTATATTTTTTGGTAAAAGTACGAGGAGAATGTTTTTTAACTTATACGACATGAATAGATTTTTTTACAGTTTCATAATACCTTATTTCCATGAATATTCCTCTACAAGATTTAATGATTATTTTCAACGAAATTCTTTTCTTTTGAAATTGCACATCATTTTGAGAAAAGAAAATGATTTTGAAGAAGAAAGTATATTTTTCTCAAGAATTCATTTCAAGTATTTTATCATCTAAGATGAAATTTTTTAATACGGATATGTTTCATGTATAATGTCCCTATTATTTACATAGTTTGATTTTTTTATGATGAAATTATATCCATCGTTTTATATAGATTATGTTATTATGGGATGATGTATATGAAACCCATTTTATTCATTAGGTTATGATGGATGCTTTATGTTTATTTTTTGGCACACTAAAGAATGATTTCATTATGAGACGGGTGGGACCTATATCTCACTCCAATTCATTGAGTAAAGATTTATATCTCATGAGATATACATGACTGGAATAGAAAGTAAATCTGGTTCAGTAATACAGGGCTGGAACAGAAAGTAAACCCGGTTCAGTAATGGACTTTGTCCACTATGATGGTATTGGCAGCAATGCCTTGACTACTATGGAAATCATATCATATGATTAATGGTTTTCCATAATTACATGTTTTATTCCCATTATATTTTATCATGATTAATGTTCCTTTGTGATGTATGCCTTATTTACTGCCAAGATTTATGTTATTACTCATGTTTTATGTTCGTGCTTTTATGTTAAAATGTTTATGGATTGTTTCATATTCTCCATGTTTACCCTTACTGAGCATTTGAGCTTACCCTTTTTATGTTTTCTTTTCCCCAGGATATAAATAAAGGTTTTGGGTAAGAAAAAAAATGGGAAGAACTTTATGAGAGACGTTGAAGATCTTTCACCATGATTAGAAGATATTATTCTGAGTTTCCAAAGACACTAAACTAATACGGTCTTTGGGCATCTGTTTTTGTTATGTATTAAGTATTTCTCAAAAGTAATGTAATGTCCATGTACGTAAAACTTTGGGTCTTTACAATTAAGCATAAATAATAACTCACCCACACCTCCAAAGATCTTATAAGAAACAAACCCTTTCTATCATCACCTGATCACACTATATATATCAAACACCACCCATAAAGGGAAACAATCATAAGGGGAAATAGGTGGGTCTCACACACCCACATGTTTGAAAGACCATTTAAAATGTCCAAACATGCCTTTTAGAATCCCAAAAAGAGGCTAATTCTCTATATAATAATTTGAAATCATTTAATAGAAATTTCTTAAAACATTACACTTCAACCACCCTTGAAATCAAATTATAAATTATCCAAACTTTATAAAATAACTTGATTGATTAAAGAATTGCCTTAATTGTCTTATCTAATAAACCAAACAGAGTCAAAAAATGTTTAAACTCTAATTTTTTTAAAGAAATCTTGAAATATTTTAGCAATGCTTGGAATTTTAAGTGTTTTTTGAAATTAAAAGTAAACATACTATACCTATTTGGAATTTTATTTGATGATGAAAACACCTTATAAAATCTTAGAATGTATTTATAAAGGCAATTTTTGAAATTTATCAAACACAAGGTGTGCATGGTTTATTAAAAAATATTTTTAAAAAGTTACACAATTGAGAATTCCTTGAAATTGAAATGAAAATAATATAAAACTTGATTTAATTTTCCAATAACACATAAACAAATTTAATTCTATTATTTTATATACAAAACATGTAGTTAAACATGAAAACAATCACAGTTATCAAATTCAATGACAGTCACATGGGGTAACCTGTCGAAAATCAATGGTGAATGGTCTGTAAATTAAAATATAGGATGAATAGAGCTCAAAAAATTAACCAAATTCCCTAGACAAAAAGAAATTAAAAGAAAAAGGGGTCAACCATTACCCTTGGGTTCAACCACAAATGAGTGTGGTGATGGGGAAGAAACTGAGGGGCGGAATCTAGTTTGAACAACATGCATCGAGGTTGGAGGGAGTAAATTCTTATATAGAATAAATGATTAAAGAGGAGAAACAATAATATCAAACCTTAGAGTGGCAATGATTCATTGATAAAGAGCGATAAGATTTCTACAAGGAGTTATGATTATAGGTAGCGATGACGGTGATGATGATGGAAGGGATCAACGATGATGGTAAGGAGCAATGTCGACTGCTATAGTGAAGGAGAAGGCAAGTAGTGATGGTAGGGTGGTAAAACTCCAATTCAGCTAAAGCTTGAATGCATGAGGAGATGATGAATCTTTTAGGGTTCTTTTATAAAAACCCGAAAGACTTTTATCAATACTTTCCAAAAATTGCTGATAAAGGTCAATTTTATCCGCTCTAAAATACAAAGAACTAATAAAACTGACCTCTATCGGTACTTTTTTAGTGCTGATGAAGATATACCTTTATCAGCACTAAAAATGAAATGATAAAACATGTTGTTATCAACACTAAAATTCTAGCACAGATAAAGATTGATTTTATCAGTGCTGATAAAGGGGAATCTTTATCAGTGCTAAAAAAGCAATGATAAAGATCTAAAGAAATAAATATATTTATTATAATTATATAAATATATTTATATAAATATTTTTTATATATTATAATATATATTTATTTAAATATAAATTTATTTATTATTTAAACATATTTGTTATTATTTTATAAATATTTGAATATAATTATAAATATATTTATATATTTATATGATTATATATATATATATTTATTAATATATAAATACCTATATTTATTAATATATGAATATAAATATATATATTTATAAAATTATAGTAAAAACAATTATTATTTAAATATATTTCTTGTAATTTCTAATTATATATATATATTGATATATATTTAAAATTATAATTATAAATAAATCTATTTAAAAATATTTCTATATAATTATAAATATATTTACAATTTAATATCTCATGGCCTGCACTCCTTTTATATATTTATATAATTACATATACTTATATTAGTATATAAATATATATAATTATAAATATAATAACTATAGTTATAATTTAAATATATTTATTAAAATTTTAACCAAACAGTGTAAACCATGGATTGAAATCCATTGTCTAAGAATATTTATTATCATTTTATAATTATATATATATATATTTATAATTATTGTTATAAATAAATATATTTTAAAATATTTATATATAATTATAAATATATAATTATCAACATATAATTATAAATATAATAAATATATTTATTATAATGTTATAATTATTTAAATATGTAATTATAATTATAATTATAAATAAATATATTTAAAAATTACTTTATATATAATTATAAATATTTTTATATTAATATATATATATATATATATATTAATATATAATTATAAATATAATAAATATATTTATATAGATATATAAATATATATAAATATATAAATATATTTATTATAATTCTATAATTATTTAAATAATACATTTATTTATAATTATAACTATCAATATATATATATATATAATTATAAATTTATTATATTTATAATTTTATAATTATATATAATAAATATATTTATTATAATTTTATAATTATTTAAATATAAATAAATAAATAAATATTTATAATTATAATTATAAATAAATATATTTATAAATATTTGTGAATATATATATTAGGTGCTTGGGGGACAGTTACAAATTATATATATATATATAAATAAATAAATATATTTATAAAATTATAGTAAATGTATTTATTGTAGTTTATAATTATTTAAATATATATATATATATAGTTATAATTATATTTATAAAATTATATATTTTAAAATTATTTATATATAATTAAAACATTATAATAATAAATATAATAAATATATTTATCATTTAAATATATTTATTATAATTTTATAAGTATTTATGAGAACATAGTAAGTTTATGGGTATAGCATGAATGAATCATACATATTAATTATAGATCATAAAAACGAGTCATCACGTATATGAAAAACATGAATAATAAGGGTGTACATGTTGGTGCATAAATGAACATTCATGAGTCATGAATACATAACATATGCACACATCATCATAGTATAGATTATATCAACATTTGGAACATAACAATCCAAAATCATGTACACAATTAAACTTATGATCATATAACATCGATTATACTCACGCATCAATATATGAACATAGATAATATCAATCATGTCCATGAATATCATCATTATCTCATGATATATATATATGTGTGTGTGTGTGTGTGTGTATCGTTGACCAAATTTATTGAAGTCGTATATTTTTTTAAATTATAATTATAATTATAAATAAATATATTTAAAAGGTATTTATATATAATTCTAAATATATAATTATAAATATAATAAAAATATTTATTATTTAAAATAATATAATAATTTTATTTAAATATATATATTTCTTAATAATATTATAAATATTTTTTAAAACATTATATATATATTTGAATTATTAAAAAACATATTAATATATAATATTTATATTAATTATAAACAAGAATTTTTTAATTATTCTATATAAATAAATAGTATTTTTCATATATAAATATAATAATTATATATATATATCAATAATTTTTTTATTAAATAATTTTATGAGCGCACAGAATTGAGTTGATAAATCTATCCTTTATCATCGCTAGAAAAAGTGCTAAAAAGAATTACCTTTATCAGCGCTTTTAGCTAGCGCTGATAAAAGTGAGGCTTTTATCAGTGATTTCTACTTAGTGCTAATAAAAGCATGTGCATCCCTTACCATGATATGTAGTAGTGTGCACTTAGATTTATTGACCAATACCGTGATTCCATATGTTCATGGGAAGTAGTTCGTGTTGGGTGCATCACGAATGACATGTTATTAATGGATAAGTCGAGGAAGGGATTTGTCACTTCCATCTTTATAGAAAAAGTATCACATCCCTTTGATTGGAATATAATTATCACATTAAATTCCATGGTCATGCTGTATCATTGTGTTTATTTTAGAGTGTCAAAGAAACATGTATCGAGCATATTGGTTGATGACATAGATGTGATACTTTCTTGATGATATGTTGTGATGAAGAAATTATATCACACAACAAGCATTCATATGTGGTTATTGACATTGGGGAATTAAGTTATTTCTCATTGGTGCCTTGGCCCATTTCTAGACAGTAATTTTAGAATTTAAGAAATCATGCCTAATGCCAACCAAAAATAATCCTAGAGGGTCACCCATGAAGTGTTTTCATTGATATTAATTAAATTATATTTAAATTTTATTAATGGAACAAATATTATTTTCAAGAAAAAGGAATAATTTTATTCATGTTTTATCGATTAAAAATATTTCTTGATGAATGAAATATTTTAATTAAATATTTATTTGGGTATTCAATAAATGATAAGGAATTTGAGGAGACCAAGATCTTATTCGGTGATGAATATCTATTTGTATGCCAATAAATAATATTTATCATTAAAAAAATTATCGAATGATATAAAATAATAATATAATTTTTATTTTATTGAATGAGATTTGATAAGGATGATTATATTATTTAAGGGTTGGTATGGAATTAAATAATATTTTAAACATAAACCTTGACTCTATAAATATATAACAATGTCTGTTGTGTAGGGTTAATTGAAATCCAAGATTAGAGAATCATTGCGCACAACTGAATTCTATCTCTATTCCTCCCAAGAATGAGCAACACTAGAGATATTCCTTAAAGATCAAAGGAACTTTATGATATCAAAATGAATAGTACAATACAATTCATTCACCACGCTATAACCTAGAAATAAATTAGCATCACTCAAAGATCAGAGGATCATGTTTGGATCACCACTAGAGGGATTCTACGCTTTTATCCTCCTAATGCAATGGAAGTAATCTTATAAGGATTAATGTATGATAAACATCATCATCAAAGAAAGTTCATTGAAAAGGTAACCGTTTCTTATAATAATAAATAAAATTTTATAAATTTATTGTGCAATGTTCCTCTCCTTGTACTGGGTTTTATTTATGCTAATATTCATTGGATAAATTTCATTGGTAATGGAATTCACTTCATGTACAACATTGTGAATGATCTATTGAATCAACAAAACCATCTTGTTTTATCACCCACCACAACACTTTCTCTACACCCGAAACCTGTAATTTTCATCAGAGGGTTTATGTTTCAAATTAATAATTATTTATTTTTATTTTTGATTTATATGCACAATAATGGTTAAATATTTCATTTACATAATTATTCATTATTTAATCCAATTTTATTTAACATGTTTTTAACAAATTAATCATCATCATTCAGTGTTTCATTATCTTAATGAACTAAGAACATATAAATAATTACTGAAGATGGCATTGGGGAGTGATGAGGATTCTGGTTAGATAAAATATGATTACAAGGTGTGTAGCTAGATTTCACCGCATGTACCCAAGTTCATTGCACCAAACTATGTCACGAGATACATGAAACACCAAGATGTAGAAAACACGGTGCATTTATTGCTCACCGTGTGTAAATTAGGCCAACCTAACACAAAAAATGTCATATTACATGATGTGTAGCTAGCGTATATTCCATATAGTCTATATGGTTTAGTGAAAAAATTCATGCAAGCTCTATGGTCATATACATGGTCAAAACCACGTCAGACTAACATCCTGGACCAATAATGGTATACATGATGTGTATCCAGTGTACACAACATGTAGTTAATTATTTCCCATGTTTGAAGTACACACCAAGCCATTTGATGAGTCAATAAGACACACCAAATGAGAGATATATGATGTGTAGCTTGATTGTAAACATCTTATAGTCTCACATCCGATGAACATGCCGATCCCTTTAGTGTGTTTCACAGACACATGACATTCGGACCCCATGATGTGTAGATAGTTAATACACACCATTTAATATGGTCAAGATACACGTCGAAGCCCCAAGAATTTATCCCAAGCACATGGAAAGTAGAGCACATGGTTTGTATATGGTTAGTATATTCCATGTAGGCTATAAAATTTACACACCAAATTCACTGGAGTGTTTCCTGGGTAAAAGAAAATCGAGGTACACAATGTGCATCTTATAAGTACACAACGTGTAGTATCCCAATAAATGATAGAATTAAATTACATTAAATTGTTAATTACAAAATTAAAAAACTTATTATATTGATTAGAATCTATTTTATTTAAAAATTTAATAATGTTTTTAATGATTTATTAAATTCTCAATTAATTTATTACAATTATCCATTTTTATTGGTTATAATATTTATTTTCCATGAGTACATTTATAATGGGCACCTCTAAGAGAATCTAGGTATCCATTAAGATAAAATAGAATTAATAAATAAATTAATTAATGAAATCATGTTCATATTAATAATAAATAAAAAATAGAAATTAATGTTAGACAATATACTTTTGTATAACTATTGCACGTGTGACCGATCATGATCTCGACCAAGACCTGTGTATAGATTGGAAGTATTTAATTTAATTTATTTCATGATTTTAAAATAATTTACTTATTAAACTAAATATAATATATTTCTATTCATCCATCCATTCATTATTATATAGGACCTGCATGCCCAAGGTTATTTATATAATCCCCCTCAACCAATCTATTGGTTCCCCTCACCTGTGTTTGAGTTATAAATAATTTTATTAAATATAATATCCCAAGGTGTATGGATGAAGTTCAAGAAGAAACCAAGATGATGCTAACTCAATTAATACCCAATTAGATAGGTGAGATATTGTAACTTGTGCTAATATTGGAATACGGAGTTTCCCCTTGGTCATATTTTGATTTATTGTCTGCATAATAAATAAACCATTAGATAAAATCAGGAGTAGGTCATTTATTTATTTATTTATTTCTATCTTATTCATATTTATTTTATGAATTCAAGACCATGATCACATAAATAATTGAATTAATAAGAAAATATTAAATATAAATAGATGGATTATGTGTAAATGTTTTTTTATCAAAACATGGTTAATCACTTAAGTAAAATCCACTAAAGATTAAAATGACATGTAAAAGATAAATCAATATAATTTTACACATAATAAATAAAACCCATAAACTAAATATTAAGTAAGACTTGGACTTCCATTATTTGATTAAGAATTAAATCCTTAAAACAAAGTGTTTAACTAACCCTCATTATGAAAATTACTTTTAATGTGGAGTTCTTATTAAGGTTATGAGTTGAATTAACCATCTTTCATCAAGAGAAGTATCACTCATTAGACTTGGTGTAACTTGGAGGAAAATGTTGAGGAAATACAATTCAGTATTTCAGGATTGGAGAGTCCACTCAACAGATCAAGGAGCTACAAACCCACTATTGGAAAAGATCTACCTACCTAAATTCATTCAAGTAGCTTGACCAATCCTAGTTGGGGTTATGCGAAGGGAAATATAGATCCTTTCCACTATAATGTTCTAAAAACTATAAATTTGGAGTTCAATTGTGAGGGGTATTGGGACTTGATAAAATAGTGGTAAGCTTAAAAAAATTCATCAATATTATTTCTTAGATAATTTATATTAAATAAAATTACTAATAATATTCTCTTTTATAATTGTAAAATAAATTTAATGTTCATCATACACACTATCCTTATGATCTATATTGGAAAAAAACTATCACCTCATTGGAAGTAACTTCTAGGATTGGTTTATACACCTTTGGGTTGTGTTACACCATGAATGTAAATCTTATGTGTGAGAATCATCATTACCTAATATGCATGGCAAGGGGAAAATTTATGAATATTTTATTGTCTATAAATTTTTTTAATGATGTGGTTGATGTTCAATGTTTAATCTTATAATCAATGTCTAGTGAGCTCATAAAGTCACAAGAAAACATGAATTCTTATAACATGATCATACATATATGTGGTCTTTAATAGGAGAGATAAGGATATAAAAGTTTGAGATTTATAAGGATATTTTTTGAGAAATCTTGGATTGGGTGCTCCAGTCAAGCTTCAAGTAGTAAAAATCATTAGCTGCATAAATCTCCTAGAGGTTCTAGGGTTTAAACTACTTGTTAAACTATAAACTAATCTAATTCTTGTATCACTCCATCAAATATTCTCCACATTTTTATTAATTTTAATATCAACAACATTAATAAGTCTCTTCCATACCTACTTACTCTTCTTTTTAAATTAGATTAAGAGAGGAAGCATGAGAATACATTCATCTTTATGGTGAATAAAAAGAAAGGAAAAAAATATATCTAAGACCAAATATTATATGGAATGTTCTTCCAAGAAGATAAAGATCAAGGAGAAATTAAGGGATCTGGATATTATTTGTTTTTAATGTTGAAAGAAGGTGCATTAAAAGAAAAATTTCACCGAGTAGAATAAGTAAAGGGGAACTTCAGATTCATTTTTTATCAAGTGTAATTTATATTTTTCTACAAATTGGGTATTAGATACAACTTGTGTTTCTTACATATATTTTTAAATATAGAAACCAAGTAGGTTAAGAAATATTGACCAAGGGGAGGTTGATATATGAGAATCCAATAAAAATAAACTAGCTATTGTATATATCAATGACTACCACCTCACATTTCCAACAAGAATGATCTTGGTTTTTAATGGTTGTTATTATTTTCATTTTGTTACCACAAAATTATTTCTATATCAATAATTAAAAGTGATTGATTTATATTCAAATTTTTTAATAAATGTTTCTTCTTATATAAGGATATATTTTTTTTATATAAAGACACATTTAAATAATTGTATTTATGTGTTTAAATATGAAAACCAAATAATGACCATTGATAATGAAATTGTATCACAAGACTCATGGAACACCCAAATATGGAATCATTTTCTAGGCCATGTAAATAAACAAAATTGAAAAAATTTCACCAAGATGAATCTTTATATACCATTAAACTAAAACCACTTGGTGTATGTCATACATGTTTATAAGGAAAATGACTAGATCCCTATTTAGTGGAAAATGTGAACGAGCCATGGATATTCTTGAATTAGTTCATACTAATGTGTGTGGACCATTTCTAGATGAAGCAAGGGGTGGGTAATCATATTTCATAACTTTTACTGATGATTTTAATAGACATGTATATGTATACTTAATTATGTATAAGTAATATTCATTTGATAGATTTAAGGAATATAAGAATAAAGTTGAGAACCATCTTGGTAAAAAGATTACTAAATTTTTCTCAGACCATGGTGGAGAATATCTTAATCAAGACTTCATTGATTATTTTCAAGAGTTTGAGATCCTATCCCTACCCACCCCTATTTATATTCCTCAGTGGAATGGTATAAGATAAAGGAGTAATCTCACCATGTTAGACATGGTGAGAACAATAATGAGTCATGTGAGTCTTCCATTATCCTTTGGTGATACGTTTACAAACAATATAATATATAATAAAAAAAATTTCAAATAATTTGGAAGATGGTATTCCATACCTAACGTGGAGTGGAAAGAAACTGGTGTTGTCATACTTTTATGTGTGTGGATGTGAAGCATTTTTTAAGGCATATTCAGGTAAAAAGATTTCAACATAAGGCACAAAGTGTATCTTTATAGGATATACCAAGGAAACAAAATGATACTACCTATAAAATCCCTCAGAAAAAACATTGTGGTTAAAAGACATCCCATTTCACTTGAGAAGGATCATATCTCTAAAAGAGATAGTGGGAGTGATATAGAATTCAATGAAGTCAAAGCTTAAGATATACAAGATTTATCATATGAAAAAATTCCCCAAATACCCATGAAATAATATGTTTCAGAGACATAAATACTATGTAGGAGTATAAGAGAGGTTAGAGAACTAGAAAGGTATGATTTTCTATTCATAAAGGATGGTGATATATTATTAGTTGATAATAATTATCCAATAACATACAAAGAATAAGTTAGTGGAATAGATGTTTCCAAGTGAGAAAACCCATGCATTCTAAAATGGATTCCATGTACCAAAACCAAGCCTGGATTTTGGTAGATCCCCTAGTGGATTTAAATCCAAATGATTGTAAATGTATATTCAAGAGAAAATATGACATGTGTGGTCAAGGTAGTACTTATGAGGCATGACTTGTAGAAAAAGGGGTAAAACAATTTTAAGGAATTGACTCTAATGAAAAATTTTCAGCAGTTTCTATGATAAAATCCATTAGAATTGTACTTTCTATTGTGACCTTCCATTACTATGATATTTGGAAAATCTATTTCAAAATAGAATTATTTAATAATAACCTTTATGAAGATTTCTATATGAAACAACATGAAGGTTTTGTGACTCTAAAATATTCCAACAAGGTATTCAAGTTGCAACAATCCATTTATGGGTTAATGTAAGAATCCAAGTCATGGAATATTCAGTTTGATCAACCAATGATATAATTTCATTTTATAAAGAATGAATGAAATCCTTGTGTCTATAATCATTTTTATGGGAGTACAATTGTGTTCTTAATAGTATATATCAATGAAATATTACTTATTGGAAATGATATAATAATATTATAGTATATTAATTTCTGATTGAATAAATGTTTTTCTATAAAGGACTTAGGTGAGGCAGTATAAATACTTGGGATCAAGATCCATCATGATGGATCCATGAGACTTTTTAACCCAAGTAAATGTACATATATTGAAAATATACTGAAGTGATTAAGTATACAATAAATCAGTAGATAATTGGTTCCAATTTCACATAGATTTTATCTTTCTATTAAAATGCGTCCTAAAAAACATGAAGAAAGAAAAAGGATGAAAATGATTGCATATGTGTATGTGATTGGTTTTGTTATGTATGCTATACTATATGCTAGGCTATATGTCTCCTACACCTTGACTATGGTAGGTAAATATCAAGATGTCCATATTACTATAATTTTATGGCAGTCAAGACTATCCTTATGTATCTTAGGTATATTAAGGATATGTTTATAGTTTATAGAGGTTATGATTAACTAGTCATCAAAGGATATGTAGATACTGGTTTCCAAATAGATAAAGATGATCCAAAATCACAAATGGGATACATTTTCAGTCTGAATAGATGTGTTATGAAATGGAAGAGATCAAATAATATTGCAGTTATATATTCTATAGTGGAGTATGAGTATATTGTGGCTTCTGAGGAAGATAAAGAAGCAATTTATATATGAAAATTCATCCAAGATCTTGACATGATACCTAGAAGAAAATATCCTATCACACTCTCTTGTGATTATACTATAGTAATGAATCTCTAAAAATATTCAAGGTCACATCAATTTAAGAAGCATCTACTTTAGAATTATCATATTCTGTGGTATTTTTTTAAGAGAGGTGAAGTTATAGTGAGTATAATTTACATAGAAGAGAATATGTAAGACCCATTGAGTAAATCCTTAACTCAGTAGAAACATGATTATCATGTGAGATCTAATGGACTGAAAGTATTCGGTAGCTGGATCTCCTCCATGTGAGAGTTTGTTATAATTGGTCTTCTAAAACCATTTGTTTTTACTTTGATTACATTTATACTCAAATATTTGAATATTAATAAAACATTTTATTACATATTGCTCATTTTTATGCATGAATTTAATGTAATAATGTATTAAAGCATCCATTGCATTGATAAGGTTATAGTAGTTTCATACTATGATGAGAACCTTGAAGTGCAATAAAGCTATTCTTGATTATATTTCTATGGACAGATAAAGTACTATGACAGGGAATGTAGTATGCATACTGTTAGGTGTAACTACTCATGAGAGGATGTGTATTCTTCTCATGAAGTTCCTTACTTGGTAATCTCCAAGATAGGAGATTATGAGAATAGACCTAATAGTAAGAATTATTCATGTTTTGGTGTCAATATACACTACTGGAAATGGATTCTAAGCCAACAGATCTATACCCATGCTTTAGAGAAACCGTGGGTATAGAGTATTTGATTGAACCTATTCCCACAGTTTTTATAAAAAACTGTGGATACATCCCCTTACATATACGCCCTCACTTGGGAAACTCTTCCCCCATCATATTCGATGAGCCCTAATCACCCCTCCTATGATCTCCATCCTCCTCAGCCTCCTCACCCCTACCCACCTCTACCTCAAACTCATGCTACCAGCCTCCACATCAACCTCCCAGCCTCTGCCTCTGTGTAAACATCCCGGCCTCTGCCTGTACCTCGACCTCCAGACCCCCGCCTCCCTACCTCCACCTTCCTGCCTCTGGTTCCGCTTCCACCTCTACCTACTAGCATCCGCCTCCACCTACCACAAATCCATAAGGATATCTTTGGAGTTCTACACAAATTTTTCTCCAAGTATAGAGGTATAGAAGTGATCTGTTTTATTTTATTCTCATAAATTATAGAGAACATGAGAGAATAGATGAGGGTATGAATCTAAAAGTATCTAATTAGAGGTATATAACCATGTGGGATGAGAATGATTATTCAAATGTGTCTAGAACATGGGATATAATGGAATGTAATTCTGAGAATAATGTTCTTTAGAATAAATGGGATTATTAGCAGAAGGAAGAAGTGGGTGGTAGAAAAAGGTACAAGAAGAGGATATTCATGAAGGGGTTTTAACAAAATGAAGGTTTAGATTTTTTCAAAATCATTTATTTGATAGAAAAACACATGACCATTTCTATAGTGACCAGGATGGTTGCAATGGATGCACTTCATCTAAGTTATAGTGCTTTAGTTGGGTTTATTTCGGTAATTTGTTTCCACCTATTAAGTTCTATATGTATAACATCAGGTAGTATAATTAGAATTTACGTTAGTCCCAACACCTTCTAAGGTTAATGTGATATATATGAGTTTAGTTGCTTCTCGTTGTTCTAGATTTCCCAATATCGAGCCATAATGGGAAGAAAAATGAGTTAGATGTTTCTTTAGATCTCTTATGCCATTTAATATTGAGAAACTGGGATTTCCAAAATTGTACATACGTGGATTTCAGTACACTCAATCATGATATGGTTTCTTCTCTAACTATATTGGTGCACACCCGACTTCAACAACCTCTATTTGAGTGGTAATAACATCCAACATCTCAACATGTGATTATTTTTCTTATATAAAAATTTGACCAAGATATCTTGTTTGAGGTTATACCAAGTGAATCATTGGAAATTTTGACTGTTGATATCTCAGTACATGAAAACCGTGTTTATTGATGGAGGTTTCAGTTAATCAAATAGGTTGATGTTTTCTATGGTCAGTTGCATGGGTCGACTCTACTTTCATGGGTTGAACAATATTTTCTTTCCATAGAGGGCTAGAAAATATAGATATAGAAACGTCATATTTGAAATTAAAATAAAAAATTATGTTTCCCTAAGTAACTCAACATTAAATTGTTCAATATTTTCTATTTTATCTTTAACTATGAAATTTATTCTTTGATAGAGAAGAAATCAACACACACAAGTAGAAGGTGGGCTATAAATATAGCCACATTTTTCTTTTGATCCTAAAAAATTTAGTGTTTCTTTATTAACTACACTATAGGTTTCTAGAGATATAATATTTTATTATCCTTCCCACTCTGTGGGAATCAATGAATTTGACCCTTCCATATTCATTGAGGGTCATATAGATGGTATTAATTTTTCTTCTCACCTAATAAATTTTAAAGATGATTGTGTTGAATTTATGGGGTCACATACCTCATTTCTAAGTAAAGTTTCAATCCCCATCTATATTGATGATAATAGAGCCATTATTGATGGATAAGATAGTGTCATTAAACTATCATTGTGTGAAGAGGAACTTGATGAATTTACTGAAGAAATTATCTTGAGGAGATAAAAAAACATTCATAATACTTCTGTACCTAATGAATATAGTGTAACATCAAGAGAATTAATTTAATTTGATTAATAAAAATGATCCGATCACTTTTGAGGATGATAATTCTATTTTTGATACTTTATAATCATTAAATTAGATACACAAGGAGATGTTTTATATAACTCATAATAGCATATTGGATCTTCAAGAATTGTCAGATAGTTTTAAACATGTTATATGACAACAAGTTATTAAAACCAAGTGTGATTGAAATGGTAATATTTAGAGATAAAAATATAAGTTCTACGTAATGGTATATAATAAAAGATATGGTATTTATTATCAAGAAAATTTTTAACTAGTTTCCACTGAAGAAGAATTTTGAGTTATTATGTTCTTAGAATCTCATATTGATTTAGAGCAACATAAAATGATTGTTAAAACAAATTTTCATGAATGGTGATTTTGGTAAAAAAAATATATGGTTTATCATGAATATTTAATTAATTTTTTTTGAAATTTGGTTTATAAGATAAGTAAATCCATTTATATGATAAGATGTGATTTAGGAAAATGGTATCTGAATTTTGTATAGGTGATAAGTTATTTTTATTTTAAATAGAGTGAATCAGATCAATTTGTTTTTTTAAAATAGTATTAAAATTAATGAATTTATTTAAAATCTAGTACAAGAAAATTTATAATTAATGTTTCTTATATTGATGGAATATTTTTATCTAGTAGTTTTTTTAAGCTTTTTAATGAGACAAAACTGATGTTGAGTGAGTACTTTGGTATAAAAATACTTTCCAATGCTTATTTTGTTTTAGGCATCCAAATTCATAATGGCATGTCCTCTGATAATCATGTATTATCCTACAAAAAAATACATTGAAACAATCCTCAATTAGTTTAAATCAAATTTTATCTCTTTCAATACTACACCTATTTTGAGAAATGAAAATATTTTTAAATTCTAAAGTCCTCAGTGTTAAAGAAATAAATTACATAAAAATTTATTATATGATTTCATTATTGGTAATTTGATATTTTATCATATTTATACTCATCCTGAGAATGATTCTATTATTAGAAATTCATTAACCTTCATCTTGAATTTCTTGAGAACATCAAAGGTTTTACTCTCTATATTGAGAGATTCCTTATTTGGTTCAACATTATTCCTATAATCTTTCTTTAAAGTTATAGATTTGTTGTTTAACTTGGTATTGTATTCAATTAGGGCCTCTAACTTAGATATGATCATGTATTCTGTATTTTCTTCTTCTCCAACATCTTATTCAATACTTAAGGTTGTTTTTTTGAAATTCCACATATTCAATGAAATTGGGGATTTTCTTTGTTGATTCATCCACTAATTAGTTGCTAGAGGAAGTGCATTCTTCTTATTATTTACTCATAAAATGTTTTCTATTTCTTCTATGGAATTTGTTCTTGATACCGATATACATGTAAACTATTCTATAGGCAGATGTCTACAATCTCATGGTAGTGGTATGATGTGAAGTTTTTTCTTCTAAATAGTCCTTCCAATATAATCTGTTTCCTCCTCGCTTGCAAAAACATGTTTTGACCCATGGGGCATTGTGGTTCTTATACTAGGACAATTAATTGTATAGTATCAAGATACATGTATGTTATAGTTTAGTTATTATTTTATTTTCTTTATCACATTGGCCACTTAGTCCTTTTATGACTTTCTACAAATGGAGGGTAGTTATATTTTGCGAAGGGGGCCAGAAGGGCACTGAGGCAGCTACGTGGTTTTCTTTACAGGGGAGGGAGATCGGGGAAGTGGAGAGATTAATTAGTGTGTTTTATTATTTTATACCTTTGTACTATGATGTTTTTGTTTATTTTATCTTCCTTCAGTATGGACGTCCTGTGTATGGATGAGTTGTGCTGAAATTTTATTTATTTTATACTATTGTTTTAATTAATTGTTTGTGGGTGAAATAGTTCCCAAGTGGTGATTCCTTGATTATTAGACACTTGTGCCAGACCATGGGTGTAGACCATCCACCTTATTCCATTATAGTATTCCTATATTAGAGTCTACATCTTAACCATGGGAGGGACTAAATATCATTACTAACTTATCCTACTTCCAGTCTTCCACATCAACCTCTTCAATTTATACTTCACCTTTCAGAATTTATTTCTAGTACATGATGCTCTAAGAGAATCCTTAGCATATATTGATTTAATTTATAAATTAACATTCCAAACTCTTTATCTCTCATGTTTTTGGTTCATGTTTTAGATTTAAAACATTCATATACTTCTCTATCAATCATAGAAAAAATCCATCTTCCATACTCAGCATGAGTCATGAACTATTTTCAAATAGTAATGATGATTTTTAAATAATTGGTATAGAATCATCTTAAGTAACTTCTAGAATTTCATTCAAGAAACCTCAAATTATTCCAAATAGATAAACCTAATGTATCACTTTGATTGTAACACATACATATTATCTTCCTAGCTATTATGAAAGAAACTATTAATCTTATGTATTATTATGAGAAGTTTCTTCATTCCACGTTCTTAAGATATTTTATCTTCTAGTAAAGCCTTATTAAATTTTTTAAGGTTGTCTCAGTTAGCTTCCATTGATGCCTCTACATCCAGTGAACAGTACTATCTTTTGGATAAATGATAGCTTCTGTCTACAAATCGTCTTTTGAAAATTTATCTGTATTCTTTCATCAATTCAATATATCTTTCAAATGTTCACTTTTCTTCATCTATCATCTTCAAGATTCACTTCATATTATCACCAATAACTCACCTTGTAACTTTGGTACAATAAATTCTATAATGCTTCATCTTTTATGTAATGTTAATATTTTAGAAATAATGCTTCTAGAATCCGAGTTTGGGATACTTTAGCAACCAAGTATAGGAATATAGATGATCCTTACATCGATGTCAGGAGGCCTAAGTGAATGAAAATAATCTTATATCAATCCTTGGCAGATGTAATCACTCATACATCGCTATTTGGCTGCATGAATCTTACGTCGACTCAGTGTTTGTCATATTTTTCCTCAGCTTCCACTTCATAAAATAGATGATCCTTACGGTCATAAAAATTATATAGAAACAAAATAATCCTTAATGGATTTTTAGTCAATTATTTAGTTTATCCTTACGTAGTTGGAAATTTGTCCTTACACACACAAGGGAGAGTTCATGCCTTTTTCATCTTTTCAATCTCTCTAGAAAATGATTCTTACGTCGATATAAATGACTCTTACTTCGATTTGAATGACTGATACATATTTCCATGTACGAGTTATTTGTAAATTTTCAACTCCGTCATAGAAATTCTTGCTTTGATCAATCTAACCTTAGGTAAAATACGAATCACTTCAAGGCATTCTCAGATTCTTCAGAACATCATCCAAAGTTTTTTTTCAATGGATGGATTCTTTAACAATCAACCAGCTTCACACGTGATTGTTGATTGTGTACAAGTCATTAGGTGAACTGCATATGATTTATTGGGGGTTGTCTACGAGTCATCTGAGAAATTTTATATGGTTCATTCCCTTAAGGAATTTCTGAAGATGGTTGACCAACATCAGTAGCAACAATTACGATATATTTTATTAATCATAAAAAATGGCCCCCCCATGGTGCAGCTTAGTGGTAGTTGCTCCTGCGGGTCTCAGCGATGTCTCAAGTTTGAGTCTCACCGAGTACATCCCTGTATTTTATGTTAGATATTTTTCTTTGTAATGTATCCCTTTTCCCCAAATTAACTGAGGCTTCAGCCTCACCTTTTAAAAAATGGTTAATTTTTTGGTAACTTTTGAGTGGAGATAATTAAGGAAATGTTTTTCAACTTCACTTCTGATAATGTTGTAGACACCACCGAAACCATTTCCTTAGCACGTTTCCATATTTCCATAAAATCTGGATCCACAATAATCACAATTTATTATTCATAGAACCTTTATAGAGAAAAATTGATCAACATCATCCACACTTCATGGTCCAAAACACATTTATTAAATCAAATCGGCTACCATAAATTTTGAACATGAACTCCAAGAAATTTATTCCTTCATATTTATCATACTAATGATCTTATCTTAGTAATGGAAGAACTTAATTTCATTTCCATAATATTTATCTCAACTATTCCAATAGAAAAACTTAATTCCATTTCTCTGTCATGTAAATAATGGTGGCACCTACCAATGTTGAAGTTATCTTGGATAGAGCACTCTAGGTGTTCTGAGATTAACCTATTCCTGGGTGTGGTGAATGAAACACTACTATAGGAGGACAACAAGATGGGGGGGAGGTAGTGTAGGGGGCTGGGAGAGGGGAGGGGGCCCGACAGTGCAGGGGGCTGGGGGAGGGTGGGGGAGGTAGTGTAGGTGGCTAGGGAGGGGGCAGGCAATGCAGGGGGCTGGGTAGGGGAGGGGGGAGGGGAGGGGAGGGGAGGGGAGGGGGTAGGTAGTGTAGGTGGCTAGGGAGGGGGGCAGGCAATGCAGGGTGCTGGGTAGGGGAGGGGGGGAGGGGAGGAGAGGGGAGGGGAGGGGAGGGGGTAGGTAGTGTAGGGGATGGGGGAGGGATGGAAAGGGGAGGGGAGGGGGTCATGCATTTTAGGGGGCTGGGGGGAGGATGGGTGTAGTGGGATGGGGGAGGGTGGGGGGGGGGACAGTGCAGTGGGCTTGAGGGAGGGTGGGGGAGGTGGTGTAGGGGACTGGGGGAGGGTATGGGAGGGGAGGGGAGGGGGGGAAGGAAGTGCAGGGGTCTGGGGAGGGGAGGGGGCAGGTAGTGCAGGGGCTGGGGAGGGCAGGAGGGGAGGCAGTGTAGGGGGCTGTGGGAGGGCGCGAGGGGGGGGGGGGGGCAGTGCAGGGGGCTGGGGGAGGGTGGGGGTGGGGGGGGGGGGTAGTGCAGGGGGCTAGGGGGAGGGTTGGGGAGGTAGTCCAGGGGGTTGGGGGAGGGGGGAGGAGGGGGGAAGGTAGTGCATGGGGTTGGGGAGGGGAGGGGGGCATGCAGTGTGGGGGATGGGGAGGGCATGCCGGGAGGGTGGGGGAGGCAGTGCATGGGACTGGGGAGGGGAGGGGGGCATGAAGTGTGGGGGATGGGGAGGGAATGCCAGGAGGGTGGGGGAGGTAGTGAAGGGGGCTGGGGAGGAGAGGGGAGGGAAGGGGGGTAGAACTTCATTTAATTTTTATACGATTGATCTCAGCTATTCCAATGGAAAAACACAACTTCATTTCTCTGTCACATAAAAAATGGCGGCACCATTGGCGAAAACTACCAACTTCCAAGATTTGAAATTCACCACCAATCCTCATTCATTTTTCAGATCTTAAAATATTTTTGTATCAAGACATCAGAACTCTATTTCAACTCATCAACCATCTTAGGGACAACAACTTCCTTCCGTGAATATTTTCTTCATTACATATTGACTTCATGAATATTTTCTCCTTCATTTACAACAAATACAAAATAAACACAAATTAGCTTCAACAGATTCAGGTGTTTGGATTCAATTGGCAGTATTTTTATCTTACAACATGTTGTCTTTGAAGAATCATGGTTTCCTTTTCATCATTGGAACTCATATTTATCATCATAAAATTTTTCTACAACTAGATAAAAATATTGTTGCTTTCCTATTTTAGTGGATTATTCATGTCCCATCACTAAAATGGATAATATCCAAGGTTCTTAAATTTCAATTTATGATTCATTGTCTTCTATTTTATCCTCTTATCCTCAGCCTAGTTCAACTCTTGCTACTTTAGTTTCCCTTGATGAGTCTCTTGGTGATCAACCCACCTCATTGTAGTTTTTTGGAAATTATCTTAGTAATAATTCTTTAAAAATATCTCTTGTTGATGCTCCTACCTCAGAGAATACTTTTGGATAGTCACAACTCATTCCATTCCTCATAATTCTCATCCTATGACCACATGTTTCAAGGATGGTAGTTTCAAACCCAAAGTCTATATTGCTTATATGGAACCTATATATTTTAAGGATTCCTTGTTTAAAACTTTGTGGCATCAAGTGATTTATTAATAGTTTTTATCTTTACTTAGAAATCATACATGGTCTTTAGTTCCCTTTTTTGGATTGGATGATTTTAAGGATGAATGCTTGTTGATTCTGTTATTCATTTTGTTTAGTTTGAGTCGCTATTCTTTGTTTAGTTTGAGCTTTCTCTCACCTGACAGTTTTTCTAGCATGGTTACAGTTTTGTTGACTCATTTTTTAGTTTGATTCATTGTTTAGTTTGTGTGGGGGATGAGTGTGTGTGTGTGTGTGGGGGGGGGGGGGGGGGGGGTTGGGTGCAGGGTGAGGGGGGCTGGGTGCAGGGGTAGTGGGGGTGGGGGGGGGTCCAAGGGGTGTCCAGTGGGGGGGGGGGGGTGTCCAAGGGGGGTGTCCAGGGGGCGTCCATGAGGGGTCCAGTGGGGGTGTCCAGGGGGGTCCAGTGGGGGGTGTCCAGTGGGGGTCCAGTGGGGGTGTCTAGGAGGTGTCCACGGGTGGGGAGTATCCTGAGGGGGGGGGGGTGTCTAGGGGGTGTCTAAGGGGGGTTGTCAGGGGGGTCCAGTGGGGGGGGGGGGGGTGGTCCAAGGGGGTCTAGTGGGGGGTGTCTGGGGGGGTGTCCAGTGGGGGTGTCCAGGGGGGTCCAGTGGGGGGTGTCCAAGGGGGATGTCGGGGGGGGGGTCCAATGTGGGGTTTCCAGGGGGTCCAGTGGGGGGTGTCCATGGGGTCCAGTGGGTGGGGGTGGGGGGGGAGGGTCCAGGGGGTGTCCAGGGGGGTGGTCTAGGAGGGTCTAAGGGGTGTCTGGGGGGGGGGAGGGTGTCCAAGGGGGTGTCTAGGTGGGGTCTAGGGGGGGTGTACAAGGGGGCTTAGGGGGGAGGGGTGTCTTGCGGGGTCTCTAAGAGGGGGTGTCCAGGGGGGTCCAGTGGGGGTGTTCGGGGGGGGGGGGGGGTGTCTAAGGGAGGGTGTCCAGTAAGGGGTGTTTAGTGGGGGTGTGTAGGGGGTGTCTTGGGGGGAGGGGGTGTTTGGGGGGGTCAAGGGGGTTCTATCAAGGGGGAGATTGTGGGGTGTTCAAGGGGGAGGGGTGTGGTTTTATAGTGGTTCCATTATTTCTGAAAAGAAAGTTTCCATTGTTTCACCTTGCATTTTGGTTAGCATGAGCAAGGTGAAACCATGGTGTGAAGTTGATTTTTTTAGGATAACCATCTATACCCATAGTTATTTAAACTGTGGGTATATATGATACTACGAATCTATCTATACCCATGGTTTATTGAACCTTGGGTATGCATGATTTGAAGTAAAATATTTATACCCACAGTTTACTTAACCGTGGGCATATAATTCTTGTTGTAGAAATGTATACCCATGGTTCTGTAAACTATGGGTATATATGTATACCCATGGTTTACTATAACCATGGGTAATATGAAATTTTAGTGGGATATACCCATGGTTTCTACAAAACTATGGGTATAGGGAAATCCCGACGCCTCAGGAGCCCACAGTTCATGAAACCGTGGGTATAGGTAAATTTTCTAATAGTGATATATTCCTATCTATGAGTTTTTATAATTATCCTTAGACATTAATATTATCATTAATACATTTCACGAGTCACACACTATGATTTAACAAATACAACTATGACTCTATATGTTCATGGGAAGTAATGTATGTTAGGTGTGTAAAAAATGACATGTTATTGATGGATAAGTTGAGGAAGAATTTTTCCCTTCAGTATTTATGGAAGTTTTTTACATCATCACTTTGATTGGAATAAATAAATAACATTAAATTCCATGGTCTTGGTGCATCTATGTGTTTCATAGATTCAAAGAAATATGTACTGAGCATATAGGTTGATTGTAATGCCCTGAGTCTGGATTCCACCTAACAGTGCTCCAAATCTGATTGGCCACATCGCCTCAAGTGCATCTCCCCAAATACCAGAGGCTACCGACTAGTAGCGATGTTCAAGGTGATGATAGTGGGGAGACTATGACCTCATTGGTCGAGTATAACACAATGAAAATAACATAAAAATGTTGGAAACAATAATACCATACAACAGAAGTAAATAGCGGAAGGTTAATAATACAAATAACCATGTGTCATATCATATACAAAATGATGCATGTCACATGTTTCTAAGAGAACAACCAAACAAGTCATAAGGCTATCATATATAGTGACATATATAAAAGGTAAAAAAGAAAAAAAAATCCCAGCAGCATCACAAGCCTCAGCCTGGTCTCATGCTCTCCTGCTCCTAGGCTTCATATCAAGAACCTAATGGGGGGTACTTTCCCTTGTATACTCCTAAAACCATATAATCTATTTAGGCCCAAATAATGAACCAAACATGATGTGTGACTAAATACCAGTATGCAACCACCCATGGTCTGTACTAATCTATTAGTAAGTATATATAACAGGCAATGTATAATAGTGAAAGTAGTAAGCTAAGAAGTACTGAAAATTAAATAGTTTTACATGCACTAGTTTTCATTTATATTCAATTAACAACTCAATTACATTGATTTTTATAAGTCTCAAGATTCAGACTAAGCCTGATGATCCCCCATATATATGTAATCAGAACCGATTCCTAAAAAGGATATCTAAACAAGTATAAGAAAATACTGAATCCAAGCTTGTGATTTGGCTTGGCAGATGCATCATAAGTAACTCAAATATTCAAATATAACCCAATCCGTTCCATGAAATTCCTAAAATGGAATTCAAGTATCACCTTATATGCCAATCTACCAACACCCTACAAGCCCATCTTGGTACACCTCTCAAGGACCCGATATCACTCTAAGTGTCGTGTAAGTCCATGCTAATTGATCCCATCCTTGGCAGTCCTATAAGAAGACCCAAGTATCAATCATGACATAGACATGCCTCTTGAGACCGTCAATGGCATCCTATAAGATCCATGATTCACTCGACATTTAGTACATAGCCTGTCAGAGCCCGCCCATGGCATCCATGGTTCAATCACAACCTAATATTAATTAATAAACCCATTGAGTCCGTCCAAGGAATTCCAGAGAATCCAAGGTTCACTCAAGGGACCAAGGTAAAATATACATGTAATCCCATCCATGCAATTCCAAAAAAATCCATGATTAACATAATTCTATTTACCATTCAACCATAATAGGTTCAAGTTAATAATTCAATAACATATAGGGGTCAAAACCATAAGCACTACACAACTCACCACCAAGGGTGTTACAAGATAGGACTAACCACTAAGGATTGTCCTATCATTAATCACAAGGGATTATATCATATATAAAAAAAATCAAACAATATAAACCATTACCAGGCTTAAACATATCCTATCTCAACGGGGTAGGTTCATAGTTGGAGCTAAACAATCCAAACATGCTTTACCAAGTATAGGCATAACATGGGTCAAGGGTCATTTAACCTATCCCATAACCATAGCCATAAGTAAACCATATAAAAAATGGAACAATCCATTTAAATAAAAATTCATTTTAAACAACCCATAAATAGAGCTCGAGTCATACCTCATAGGTACCCTAGGCCAAACAACCATAATTTGGTCAATCTGGGCACTCTACCAAGGGGTGGCCCTTAATTCAGACAAACAACCTATCACATTCTTTGTAACACCTATTCAATTACCTAAACGACAAAAGGTAATAATAGGTTCAATTTTAAAATAAGGAGACACCCCACAAAAAGGAATGTGAAACTCCAGAATATATAAATAGGTCGATAATTGGTGAAAGACGTGAGACCACATACCTTATGATCATGCTAGATAGCTTATCTAGTATCAAAATTTGATTCAACCTGATTTGGGAGAAATATTAAGAACAGAAAAAGAAGGAGATATTAGTGAATATGATCCTAAATCCAAATAGAGAAATTGATATCCAGAAGAATCAAATAAGACTAAAAAGGAATCGAGCCATTACCGTTGTAGATCCAAGGAGATGAACGATGCTTGATTTAGAAAACAGATAGAGAGTAGATATAAAAAGAGAGAATATCCTCCAAAGGGGAGCCAAAACTATGGGGAGTAGCTATGAAATGAAGGAGAAGAAGAAAAAACAACTTAAAAACATTTTATGGGTAAAATGGTAAATTTACCCAAAATATCTAGGTCACACAGTTTCTGCGCATGGTTTGTCTAACCATGTGAAAACCGTGAAAGAATTTCTGTAACCCTGGGGCATAACGCATGGTTACCCCACACAGTTTGGATAACCATATGGTAACTGTACGGAAGCCTCTATCAATGGTCTGCAACTTTTACAGACCTACTCCATGGTTTCCTAAAACCTTACAGAAGCTACTACCTCCACTGCCTCACTTCACATGGTTTCTTATACAGTACAACCTAACCCACATGGTTTCTCCTAACCATGTGGTAGGCACAAAACTCTCCAAGAGTTGGTTTTTGGGCTTCTAACAATCCCCAGACACCCCTGAGCCTTCCACAACCTCAACGGGCATCACCATTAGGTCATTTCCATACTTGAAAGAAAAACTAGGTACTTAAAAAATTCCCTCCTTAAAGAAATTCATCCTCGAATTTCCCTTCCAAGGGTGGGGTATAAGTATCTGAGAACAAATCCATCCAATGATATCAAACATTGACCTCTCTCTCTTAGGTCTCATCCTGTACTTGGTCATGCTGCTATAACACATGTACTAAAGGAACAAACCAACTGTGAAGAACCTTTGTGCTATGATAAACAATTAAAATAGGATGCTCTTGAAAGGATTCATCTACTTGTAACTAAACTTCCTCAGGATGAAAAGCGTAAGATGGGTTTGAATAGAACCATCTCAACTGAGAATCATGGAAGACGTCATGCATATCTCGATACCTCTGAGGTAACTAAAACTGATAAGCAACCAGAATAACCCTTTCTAGAATCTAAAATGGTCCTACATATCTTAGTTAGAGCTTACCCTACCTCCTAATCATCTTTTGTTATATCCACGGTGAAACATGTAGGAAAACACGATCCCCAAACTCAAACTCTAGATGTTATCTATGACGATTGACATACAATTTCTAATGAGACTACATAGTATGCATCTACTTACAAATCAACTACACCTGCTCAGTGGTCTCAAGGACAAGATGTGGTCCCATCATAACTACCTCTCCTACCTCTAGCCAGCACAGGGGTGATCGGAATGTCATACCATACAAAGCCTCATACAGTGCCATATGAATAGTAGCCTAAAATCTATTTTTATAGGAGAAATTCACCAGGGGTATGTGCTTCCCCTAAAAACCCCAAAAATCTAGGATGTATTCTCATAGAATATCCTCCACCGCCTGAATTGTGTGCTATGATTGGCCATATATCTGAGGGAGGTAAGCTATGGTCAGAAGCACCTATGTACCCAACACCCTCTATAGCCCTTTCCATAAACAATAAGTAAACCGAACATCCCTACCTGAAACGATTGGTTGTGGAACCCCATGTAAACTCACAATATCACAGATGAACAACCTCTCAACCTTATAAAAAGTAAAGTTTTCATTGATAGGTAGGAAATGTAAAACATTTGTGAGATTGTCAACAACAACCCAAATGGAATTGTTACATTGAGGTGACCTTGGTAAAACCATCACAAAATCCATCTCAAAATCCTTCCATTTCCACTCAATAATGGGTAAATGCTAAAAAATTATTACTGGTCAATGGTGTTCTACCTTCACCTACTGACAGGTGGAGCACCTCATGAAAAAACCATCTACATCCCTTTTTCATACCTTGACACCGGTACTGACGATGTAAATCCGAAAACATCTTGATGACACCAGGGTGCACTGCCCATACAGATGCATGATAATCCCGCATTAGTTCCTCGAAAATGTTTACTGGAACCCATACACGGCCATGTAAAAATAGGACATCATCCTCACCTATGGTCTAACCAGGAGGAGGGTCCTCACCTGACATACTCTCTCATAGAACTAGGACTTTAGAATCTAATAGCTACCTCATCTTAAATCTGTCCAGTAGGGTAGAGGTAACATCTAAGGATGAATGAAAATTTTGTTACTGACTATCAGGCTCCTCCAAATTCATCTCATTGAACAAAGCCATAAGCTTCCACTCACTACTGGATTGCTGCACTGCCTGCATATGAGTCCTCCTAGTAAAAGCATCAACCACTGCATTGCCTTTACTATACGAGTAGGAATGCTCAAAGTCGAAAGACTAAACATATTCAATCCACATTCTCTTCCATAGATTAAAATCAAACAAATTAAAGATATACTTATGGATTTTGTGGTTCGTGTACACTACAAAACACTCTCCTATTAAGTAATATCTCCAACAACGTAATGCATGAACAACTACAGCTAACTCAAGATCATTTTTTGGGTAATTACTCTCATGTGGCCTCAATTGATGAGACCCATACATAACGACTCAATCCCCTTGAATAAGAAATGATCCTAGTCTGATACCTGATGTGTCAAAGTATATAGTTTAACTCTTTCCTAGAACTGGAAAAATTAGAATCGACACCTAAGTCAATCTTCCTTTCAGCTCCTGAAAGGTCGTATTGTAGAAATATATCCAAAAATATCTCACACCCTTTTTAGTTAGGCCATCAATGGAACTTCTAAATGTGATATTATTTTATTAAGAACCTATAGTAACCAACCATCACTAGAAAACTCTAAAACTCAAATAAATTATTGGTCTACTCCCTGGAGGCTAATTCTCTCACCCTATCTGGGTCTACTAATACTCCTGTCTCTGAGATGATATGATCTAGGAAGTGAATCCAATCCATCCGAAAGTGGCACTTAGCAAGCTTAGCATATAACTGATTCTCTCTCATTATAATTATTATTATCTCAAGATGTGTGGCATGGTCATATATATTATGAGAATAAACTATGATATCATCCATGAAAACCATAAAAAATGTGTCAAGATAAGGATTGAAGGCATAGTTCATTAATGCCATGAAACCCGCTGGCACATTCGTGAGTTTGAATGGCATAAAAAGATACTCATATAGACCATACAAACTCTGAAAGTATGTGCAGGATATGTCTGATGATATAACATACACCTGATGATAATCGGATCTCAGCTTTATTTTTTAGAAAGCAAAATCTTCTCGTAATTGGTCGAAGAGGTCATCTATCCTTGTAAGAGGATATTGGTTCTTAACCATTATTTAGTTTAGTTTCTGATAATCTACACAATATATGAGGGTACCGTCCAACTTTTTCAAAAAAGGGACCAATGAAACCAATAGATAAGTACTGGGTCGGATGAAACCCTTTGCCTCTAAATCCTCTAGCTTCTTTTTGAGCTCTTTCAACTCCATCATATACATCATGTAAGGAGGAATGGATACTGGTGCAGCTCCTAGAAATAGCTTGATAGAGAAATATAATTCTATCACTGGAGTTAAACCTAAAAATTCATATGGGAAGACATCCCTGAAATAATTAACCACTCGAGGAAAATACATTTGACATGTTCCCTGGTCATCTAGATATAAAATGGAAATCTAGGATGTTATTCTAGCCAACCCATGATGCTCGAGTCTAGATTGACTCATCTAGACATCCCATTCACCGTTTTTTAGAAAAGATACCACTTCTACTAACATGAAACTCACCCTATGGTGATTGAAATAAAAAAAAAGTCCTAAAAGGAAACTATTCAGTCCATTCTGAGAATGAAATCAAAACCTTTCATCTCTAGGACATAGAGCTCCCATGAGAAGTGACACCCACCAACCATAAGGAAAAACTTCTTTTACTTACCCACACCTCCTATTTTAATCCCTAATGGAGTGTCTAATGTCATGACGTCATTAGAAGAAAAAACAAAGAGAAAAAGGCTCATTATGACATGAAAAAATACGAAACTATGTGAAGCCCCTATATAAAAAAGTGAAGAAGATAAAATGGAGGCTACTAGAATAGTACCTATGATAATTGAAGGTCTGAGATCCTGTTCTATCTGGGTCTATTGCACTGCAAATTTATGGCATGTACCATATCCCTAAGACACTTTTTTGGCTACCCTAAGCTTATCCACCCTACTATCTCTGTGATCCTAGTGTATGGCTTCTAAGAACATGAAAACCAACTCATCCTAAATGAACCAATGCATTCCAGTTTCTTGACCGGTGAGAATATGCATACCCTGTACCTGAATGTGGAGATAGTGGAGACCATCTCTCACTAGCCAATGGTGGAAAATTCCTTCAAAAGTGCTGAAGATGGCCCATATTACGGAAAGATCGACACTCGACTGGGTCTTGCAGACACTGAATCCATGTTTTCCCAAGCCTACCATACAGGTAACACCTCAACTGAATACCAGGAGAAACATTATAACTGCTCACATCACCAATAGGAAACTACAAACTATGCTTTCTATTTTTGGTGAGATAGTACTAGATATAGGTGCCGAACCGCCCTGGCTTGAACCTCTGGATTCCCACAGGTTACACTCAGTGATCAAATCCTGATTCACTATAGAAGAAAATATAGTCAACCTAAAGACGTTTACCTATGATCATATGTAATACCTAAGAGCATCCTCAAACCACATAGTCTTCGATAAATCATTACCCATTAGAATGGGTGAGAATCAATAGAGCTCAGTAAAATGGGCTGAGTAGTCCATCGCTGAAAATGCGCCATGATCCAGATGCATAAACTTTTGGGCTTTATCATCCCTAAGAATCTCAAGATAGTAATAGTCATATAATACTGTCTGAAAGTCTCCCCATGCCATATCCTGATGACACCCTACCTAAGAAATCACACCCCACCAACTCTGGGCGGAATCACACAGTATATATGTCGTAAGATTTACCCTCATATCAAGAGGTGTCTTTAAATGCTCAAAGATTAAAAACATGGCCTTTATCCATGAATCTACATCTTGTGGTCCACCATCCCCCAAAAAAGTAAGCGAATGCTACTACTGGAACACCCGTGTCAGCTCAACCATAGATGTGGCAGGCTTTGGTTCTCCATGAAAGGTTAACATGAGTCTTATAAATCCATCACAGAACTATGCATCCACACCTACATACGGTATAAAAACTAGTTTCATGACTGGAACAACTAAAGGATCCACTGGTAGCCCATGGCCTACCACCTCTGGGGTATGATCATCACCACCCTCTTGGTGTACCAATAGAGGTCATTGTGGTTTTATGACTCTTCAAGGTCAAGCATTCACCTTAGTTCTAGATCAAATAAGGTCGCATCTCAAAATTTTAGAACAAAAAGGATAGTTCAAAAACTTTCCTATAAACACACACCCCTTTACCTACCCCATGGGTCATTTCTATGCATAAAACAATGAAAAAATCTACTGAAAGACCACTATTGAGGGAAATTTTGGTCCAGTTCTCTGTCAAAAGAAATTCCAATTCACTTACATTTCACCTTTATTCTAAGCTTTAAGCTGATTCCACATTAAAAATTAATATTGAAATTGATTTCAAGATTATCACATTCCTTTCTAAAAAGGTAACCAATGGTATGCCCAATTCCAGACCATGGGGGCCCATACTCCCAACAAATCAAATATTAGAATCCAAGTATTGAACATGGTAGCACATTTAAATATAAATCCAAAACATGATCTACAAAATTACAATACAAGAGGTCTTATACACCTAAGGGACCAAATCTTGGCATCCATACAATTCAAACCATAACATGTACCAATACAGCTATCACAACATCCTGAATATCTATCACTGTACCTATCACAACAACATGCAATCAATAATTCCCCTAGATGGAATGAAAAGAATGCATGGTATTTGATTCTAACAAGTTTCTATATAATGAATGAGATGGAATACCCTCATCTCATCGGGTTGAAATATAATAGAACCACAACATAATCAATAATAATAGTATAACATAAGTGTTTCACCCAACGGTGAAATAGAATCAACTATAATCGTTCAAAATCCAAAATTCACAATTTAATTTCAGATAATTTGGCTTTCCCTTATACGCGGGGTAGATACTACTAAGAAAAACTTATTACCAAATCCCAATTCCATCCTATCCCAGTCCATTGACACCAAATAGTAAATAAACCCAGAAAAAATGCTTATGATACCACTTTATAATGTCCTGGGTCTGGATGCCACCTAATATTACTCTAAGCCTGATTGAGCACATGTCCTTAAGTATATCTCCTTAAGTTCAAGAGGCTACTGACTAGCAGCAAGGTCCATGGTGATGATAGTGGGGAGACTATGACCTCATTGGTAGAGTATAACATAGTAGAAATAACATACAGATAGTAGAAACAATGTTACCATAAAATAGAAGTAAGTAACAGAAGAATGATAATACAAATAACTAGGAGTCATATCATATAAAAAATGATTCATGTCACATGTTTCTAATAAATCATCCAAACAAGTCAGAAGGCTATCATATACATTGAAATATCCAAAAGGTACAAAATAACAAAATTATCCCAGCAGCATCAAAAGCCTCACCTTGGTCCCATACCCTCCTACTCCTAGGCTGTATATCAAGAACCTAATGGAGGGTGTTTTACCTTGTCTAATCATACAACCTTATAATCTGTTTAGAACCAAAGCATGACCCAAACCTGGTGTGAGAATAAATCCAAGTAGGCAACCACCTAAGTTCCATGCCAATCTTCCAGTGAGTATATAAAATAGGCAGTGTATAATAGTGAAAACAATAAACTAGGAAGTAATCAAAAGTAAACAATATTATATGCATTTGTTTTCATTTATATTCAATTAAAAACTCAATTACACCAATTGTTACAAGTCTCAAGATCCAGCTTAAGCTTAATGATCCCCTATATATCAGTAAGAACAAAATATACTAGTTTTGACATAGATAAATATGACCCAAAATCATAGATGAGACACACTTTTAGTCTGAATAGATTTTTCTTGAGCTGGAAGAGATCAAAGAAGATTGTGTTATAGATTCTATAGTGGAGTATGAGTATATTGTGGATTTTAATGAAGATAAAGAAGAAATTTAGATATGAAACTTCTTATAAGATATTGAAATGATACCTAGCAGTAAATATCCTATCACTCTCTATTGTGATAATATTGAAACAATGACTATCACAAAATATCCAAGTTCAGATCAATGTAAAAAGAATATACTTTATAAGTATCATATCCTGAGGGTTTTTTCTCAGACAGGTGAAGTTATAGTGAGAAAAATTTCCACAGAAGACAATATGGCAGACCCCTTTACTAAATCCCCAACTCAGTAGAAACATGATTATCATGTGAGATCTAATGGAAAGAAAGTCTTAGGTAGTTGGATCTAGTCTAAGTGAGAGTTCGTTAGAGTTGGTTCTCTAAAACAATTTTTTTGTACTTTTATTACATTTATATTCAAATATATGAATATTAATAAAAAAAATATTACCTATTGTCCATTTTTCTACATGACTTTAATGTAATAATATATTAAGGTATCCATTGCATTGATAGGGTTATAATAGTTCCCTACTATGATGATATCCTTGATTATATTTATATGGTCAGATAAAGTTTTATGATGGGGAATATAGTATGTAGACTGTTAGTTGTGAGTACTCTTGAGAGCATGTGGATTCTTCTAATGAAGTTCCTTATTTGGTAATCTTCAATATGGGAGATTATGAGAATATACCTACTAGTTGGAATTATTCACGTTTTAGTGTCAATATATATTTCAATATTTGAGTTTTATAATGGTCCTTAAACTTTAAGATTATCATTAATACATTTCATGAGTTACATACTAAGAGTTACCGACTAAAACTATGACACCATATGTTCATGGGAAGTAGGGCACATTGGGTGTTTCACAAATGACATGTTATTAATGGATAAGTCAAGGAATGATTTTACCTTCCATATTTATGGAAGAATATATCTCATCCCTTTGATTGGAATAAATCTATCATATTAAATTCCATGGTTTTGGTTCATTAATGTGTTTATTTCAGAGATCCAAAGAAATATTTACCGAGAATATAGGTTGATGACACAAATCTATAAATTTTTTGATAAGATATTATGAAAAAGGGATCATATTACATAGAGAGTATTCATATGTGTTTGTGATTTTGTGACATTAAATTCTTTCTCTTGGGTGTCTTGACCCATTACTATATAGTAATCTTGGAATTTAGGAAAGCCTGCCAATTACTAATGAAAAAGAATCCTAGAGGGTCACACATGAAGTGTTTATGATGATCTTGATTAAATTATATTTTAATTTTATGAATCGAATAAATATTATTTTCAATATAAAGGAATAATTTTATTCATGTTTTATAGATAACAAATAATTATTGATTAATAAAACATTTAATTAATTATTTATTTGGGTATTCAAAAAATTCTGAGGAATTGGAGTGCACGAAGAACATGTCTGGTGATGAATATTTTTTTGAAAGTTGGTAAATAATATTTATCATTGTGTTAGTTAGTGCATGCCATAAATAATAACAATATTATTATATGGAATGGGGTTTGATGATGATGATTATATTATTTAAGGTCCATAATGTAATTAAAGAAAAATTTTAATCTAAACCCCAACTCTATAAATAGATGGTTATGTCTATTGTGTTGGGTTAATCAAAAACCAAGAATATATATTTGATTCATTGAATGAAATTATATTTCCATTCCTCCTACTATCTTCCTCTCAATAATGATAAGTGATTGGGAGATTTCTTCAATATCAAAGTAACTTGAAGTGATCAACACAAACAATGAGAGATAATTGATTCACCATGCTTACACCTAAAAATTAATTAGCATTGATTAGAGAATAAAGTAGAACATGTGGACCACTATTAGAGGGATTATACTCTTAGATCCTCTCATTATAACGAAGGTAATCCACAAAGGGTTTACATATGATAAACATCAACATCGAATAAAGTTCCATGATAAAGTAAATATTTATTCTGATCATAAATAAATTATTATAAATTTAATGTGCAAAGATCCTCTCTCAAATTTTATTTTAGTTTATATCAATATTTGGTGGAAAAATATCATTGGTCATGGTGTTCACATCATGTACAATATTTTAAATCATCCCCAAAATTAAAAAAACCTTCTTGATTTATCGCCCACCCCGACACTTACATTGTGCTTAGAACCATTATCATATATATATATATATATATATATATATATACTGATGTCTATTTCATGAAATTAAATGATAGTTTATCTCTCAAAGTATGACTTTTAGTTATCCCTAAACAATGTTTTCAAGGGTATTATAGGTTATGATGAAATAAAAAGGTTTGTGTGAGTATGATTCTTGTATCAGAATAAAAAAAATTCTCATATAGTATGAACCAGGTTTTGAGAACTAGATATTCCATACAGTATATGAAAGAAAAATGTACTAAAGTCAATATTTCATAAGATCAAATTTTTGGTAATTATTTCCTTGAGATTAAATTTCTGCTGACATAACCTTAAGCATAGTCTTATGAAATCTTAGTCACCAATATATTGGGGGTATACATGTGATACTTCCACCACCTTTGATCATATGGATGAAAACTAGGGGTTAATGTGTGGATGGTCCTCCAACATTGTCTATCATTAAAATATAATTTTATATGATAAAACACATAAGGGATCAAATACATAAGACACGTGCATTGACCAGGTTATTAAATCATGCAATAAATCATTTGAGTTAAAAAAAATGACCAAGGATAATCCTTAGGATATATATATAAATCATATTACCATACGATGAATGTAAGGTTCTGGTGTGCATGGTCATTATTTTCTAATCCAAAGATACCATTTTATTCCTCCCTTACATCAAGAGACTCTAACATATCATGTTTGAAGATATAATTATGATTCAAGCATCTAAATGGTTTAGTTTAACCATGGATACCAATTGTGGTGGGAGGATTACGACTTCCACTATAGTAATTGAAATCAAGCATATAAAAAGGAATTCTAAAGGTGTTGTTGGGACTGCTATGGTGAAAGGTATGTCTTTTTACAGGCATATTCATTCTCTATTTATCATATGTATCATTTTCTGTACATGGGTGATCTTGATTTGGGATTTAATAATTTTCATTGCTTCTATAAAATATTAATAGATCCCTAACAATTCCAGTAGTGGTATTAGAGCCATCCATGTGCATAGATTTATGAAATCAAGCATTGAAATGTATGAACCACCACCTAAAATAAATAATATGTAATTTTAGAATATGTATGACTACTTAAAAACCCTTATGTATTCCTCTATGAGTTTTACTATGTATGTAAAGGTTATTGTTTACCATTATGAAAGATACCAACTCACATAAGTGTGTGATTTGTTTAATCTTTCGCAGAATAGGGGCATGTGTAAGTGTCATCCCAATTTACCCTCATACAAAAGGGTCAATGTAAGGGTTACCTAGATTACCCTTACACATAGGGTTTTGTTTAAGGGTCATCAAAGACTATGATTACAATTAATTGTTTTTATAAGGTTTATATAGATTATTATTACATATAGGGTTCTATATAAGGCTCATCATAGACTACCCTTACATATAAGTGTTCTGTATAAGGGTCATCCTAGATTACCCTTACATAAGAATGATCTTAAGTAAGGGTCATGGGATTCTAATGAATTTGATATTTTTTCATTTTTAATTTATATATATAAAATATTTATAAATATTAAGTGGTAAAATTTGTAAAATGGGATATTTATTTGTTTATAAAGAGTTTATAAGTTTATTGATTATAATTGGTTTATTATTAATTAAATAAATGTTTTTGAAACATTTATTAATAAATATTCCCTTAATATTAAGTGTTATTTTTAAATAACTTTTACCAAATTGAATGTAATTTTTTATTACTTTTAAAATAAATTTTTATTTAAAAATAATATAGGTAATTTATAAAGTGATTATAAATTATTTAAATAAAGTAAAAAATATGTTGTAGTTTATATTTAAAATTATGAATTATTCATAATTAATTATTTTGAATTTTTCAAATTAAAGGGGACTTATTTGGGATATTATTTAAATAAAATTAAAATAAATTTATAATTGATTTGATCAAAGGTTTAAATAATTTTTAAATATGTGATTTACAAATAATTTAATTTATTTATAATAAAATTGTTTATAATTCCTAAATTATAATCTATTAAAAATGAAGTGACATATAATTCATAATGTATATGGTTAATATTATGATTTGAATGTAATGTGCTTATATTAATTATTATATAATGAACATAATGATTAAAGATTAACTGTACAATTTTAATAGTTATCTTTTATTTATGAGTAGATCAAAAAATGGTTGTCTCATGTTTAAATATTTAAAATGTACATTTATTTAAAATTTTACTCGTTATTTTATTCATAGTTATAATTTTTTTATATTATGAATATGTATTTTATTTAGTTTAAAACTATAAACTATTTTTTATAAAATTTTAACCCTTGTATTACATGAGAGTATCATCAAAATATGATTTTGTTTTTACCTACCTTGAAATTTGTTTATTATTTAGGTCATTATCTTGGATTTTTTCATTTATCATAATTTTTGAATATTAGGGTTTAGAATTATTATGAATTAAATTCTCTCTTGAGTAATGTCTCCTAGGGTATAAGGACTAGGGGTTGGAAAAATTGTAGGCATGGAAGTTCATGCTTTGTTCTAAAAAGTTGAGGGGTTATCTATCTATCACTATGTGATTAATCATGTATAGATGATAAATCTCATATAATTTTAAACTTTCACATGAAGTTTTCAAATAACTTATTCATATTATGAATTTGGATTTGTATGGATATGTTTTGATAATATATTTGGGTGATTAACACAAACTTATGGGTCATGTAAATAGTTACGCATCAATATAGATTGAACATATTAATTTTTTGGGAGGAATATTATTCCAAAACTAAATTATTAGAATAATACATACATAAGGAAATAAAGGTGAGACAAGATGGTGAGACTAAATCTTATTAAAATACTAAGTATCAGATTCCTCCCAAAGCATCACTTATCAAGACCTAAATCATTCAAATTGGTAGGTTCTTCCAAATTGGGGTATGCCTAGATTAAATTATTTAAAGGAAATAAATCAATGAGTGACATAGGATCAACCTTGGATAAGTTCTTAAAAATAAGGGTGCCAATTGTTATCATATTTTGGCATTTTATTTAGGTTTCACTTACCTTAAGAAAAATAAAAGGGGAATAAAGTAGGGTTTATCCATATAATGGATTGGAAAAGAAGTTTTATGCTTGACTATAAAAGATTCAAATATAAAATTATTTGGATTATATCTAACTTAAATATATAAGTGTTGATAATAATTCTAAAGTGGGATCGTTACTTAGTGAAATATAGATCTTTCCTTACAAATAAATGTGAAAAATTTAAATGGGGTTATCATTTTTGCGGGATAACATTTAATAAAATTACTTATTAATGATAATAAAACATGATAATAATATGATAAAAGAGATTTTTATAGATAATGACATCATCATAATTGAGGTTAAACATGATATCTATTATAGATAAATAAAAAACTAAATATAAGTAATATCTTTTACTGGTACTGAATGATGAGATTAATTCTAAATAAAGGTGGAAAATTTTATATTTTATAACAACCACTTACAAAGAAACAAACTAGTTAATATATTTCACAAAAGAAGTTATATGTATATAATAATAACAAAAAGTGTTCACTTGAGTATTCAACACTTATTAATTTTATCATAGAGTATAAATTTAAAAAGAAAATGATACTATTGATTCCTAAAAATGATGTAAAAACTGAAGATGATCTATTAAGAAAAATCTAGGAATAAATGGTAGGAAGTGTTAAAGGATCTTTTTCAATTTTTAATGGAGGAATTAACTAAAACATCAACTCATGTACTCAATATTATTGAGTATGTAAATAATTTTGAGAGTCTGGGATCACAAATTAAACTTTAATTTTCCACTGATTTCATTTTTCAATCACTACCGATAAGTTCTGATAGTTTATTTCTAATTACAAAACGATTGAATTATGTAAAACCTTACCCAAAATCTTCAATATATTTAGGATAATTGAGTACGACATGGGTGGTATTGGATCAAGTTCCATATTGATAGTACAAAAATAAAAGGGTAGAGGTTTTGGTAAGAAATAAAAGAAAATTGTTAATAGAGATTCCATGATACTAGTTAAATTCAAGAAGAATAAAAAGGAAAAATGCTATCATTATGACCAAATTATTAAGTGGAGAATGAATTTTCCAGATTACTTGAATGATCATAAAAATTTATGTGAATATTCTACACTAGGTATAAATATTATAGAAATCAATTATTATATTATAAAAGTTAAATGATACCAACTTTATGTTTTATAAATGTTGTAAATATATAAGAGTTCGTATTTAAAGGAATAATTCATGGATTAAGCATGAATTAATAGAGATAAATTGTTTAATTCATTCAAGACATAGATTCCAAGTAATAATTCAAGTTTGATAAATTTATAGATGTTAATTTTTTATCTATTTTTTTTCTCTTGAGTAGAGCTTGAAACAATTATTGTTTAAATAAATTAGATAATTATTTTAATACATATATGATTCATCCAAATTTTATAAAATTATTGAAAAGGGATATATAGATAAAATATTTTTATCCTAGATAAATGCGTTTATCCAAATATAATAGAAGATGTTCCCACTACCCATCAGTGATATCTTTAAAGTTTATTTTTCTAGAGGAATGTAATTTAAAATAAATAGAATATGAAATATGATATAAATGAAATAATTTATTTATTATATATACATATATATTCCTACTAAAAATAAATAATGAGTTTATTTATAATACAAAGAAGTTTTTTTTGATTCTTATAAATTATATTCTGAGAAAAATTTAATGTCTTAGAATCTAGTGGTAGTATGTTTGAACTTAGAGATGTCTAAATATTAAAAAAATAAAATATTGTACTAAATTTAAAGTGAGTTTTCACTCTATGTACTAAAGAGTTTAGGATATGATATGGTAATGAAAAATGTAAATAGTTACATTTAATTACTATCACTACCTTCCAAAATAATTATTCCAATATATTTATGAATTTAATTTCACTTAGTATCCTAATTTTTTTAGGATATTTTAGTAAAAGAAGAATTTAAACATTTAAATTTAGTTACCAAATTATTATTAATGTTACTTTATCCTAAAAGAGTTTTGTATAAGCTAGTTAGTATCAATATACATAGTTACATTGATTTGATAAAGGGGTTTCAAGTATGATGATGATTACCTTTGAAATACTTATAAGTAAACAACATAGGGTGACATCATAAAATTTGATGTTGTGATGTTAAGAAGTTTTCATATGTTCAAATAGTTAAATATCAGAAATATGATTCCTAAAATCAAACCATTATTCAAAATTTTATTATTCATAGATGTTAATCACTTAATATTTAGTGGGATATTTTTTTAAATAGTTTCATAGATATGTGGAATGAATTACATATAGATGCAATAAATTAAAAAAACCCAAAAAGTGAAAAAAAGACTAATATAGCATTCTATCATATATAATTTTTTTGAAAGAAATGTATATATTTTTTTGTAAATAATAATTAAAATATTTTATGAATATAAATTCGTCATATAAAAGGAAATATCCAATTTATCATTCTTTCACATTGGCTACATATATGTGTACACAAATATACATTTCTTGAAGTGAAATGATAATTAACCACTCAAATAAAAACTTTGAGTTATACAAAATTGATTTTTTTTCGTGGATTATTTGAGGTTATGGAAAAATTATAACATTACCATCAGTAATATTCTTGTATAGAGATATGAAATATTCTTACGGGGAACAAAAAGGGTGTTTTTATTCATTGGATGGACCACTAAGTATATCACAGAGAGTTTTATACACTATGTATTTAATATACTAGGGGTGAATAAATCATATTTTTGTGGCAAGATACTAAGCTCAAGAATATTAATAATTTTAAACCTTTCTTATTAAAGTCAAAATTGACTTAGCTAATCAGGGGTGTTTGGGTATGTTGTTGATCATGTATTCGTTTGGAGATCAATCAACATGAGTATTTTCCTCTTGTGTGATGAGTATGACATATCAGGCCTCGATTGAGATATACATGGGAGTGCACAGAATTATATTGATATTAAATATGATGTGAAAATCTAATTGTTTAATGTCTTAAATCAGAATCCATTGAGCCTCTACCACAATCCAATTCACCACATGACCTCAAGTGTGCCTCCTCGTATTATAGAGGCTATCAACTTGTAGTGGCGGTTTGAGGTGGTACTGTGAGAAAACTATACCTTAATATCAGTATAAAAAATAATAATACAAATAACCAAGAATCATAAAAATCAAAGTATGAAAAAAGAATAACTAAATATCGAGAACTATAATAAACTCTAAATAGAATCTGAAAAATATAAACATGTCTGAACAAATAATGAAATTAATTAGGGACCCGAAAAGACATTTCATCATATAGTTGAACAACCATTGGACTGGTTACATAACAATACAGAATAAAATAAAAAATGATAAAAGCTATATACTTCATATCTAAGATTAACCCCATCTAGTATCCTAATACCATCCAAGACATCCAGTCTGATCATAAAAAACTCAACCAGGACCTTATCTTAAATCGGTGCCTACAACAGTCATGTGAGAGTTTCTTGGGTACCCAAGTGTAGTGGAGGCCCAAGGAAGGTGCGAGTACAACTCATCATTCCACCATCAATGGTATCTAAATAAAATACCAATTAGAGAAACAATATACGAAGATAAAATATAAAATAAATAAATATTATAGCAATTAAGATACATTCAAAAGAAACAACTATTTATCTAGTAACTCATTAACCCTTGGGTTCTAAGGTGACACCTGGGTCAACCAAACCTACATTAAACCAATTCGGTTGTATAAGTCACAAAACATAGGGTAAAACATACATTAAATAAATGAAGTATATTTCTATCCATCATCTAACTCATGAAAGTATAAATCATCAATCCAGATTTCTAATCCTTAGATATGGTGTTCTTTTTTATAAATATGGAACCGTACACGTGGAGAATCATGTACAAATCTCTAAGCCTCAAATGTTGAGTTAATTTTCATCCAACCAAGATTATACATCATAAAAATAGTTCTCATAGAATTATTCCAATATCTACTTATAAATCAAAACCGTACTTCCTAGAGCATCAATCCAATTCTTAAACCATGGATGTAGAGTGTCGGTCCACTATCAATTCCATCAGGTATACTAGTTTTCCTATAGAATCAATCTAGAATGTAAACTATAGATCATACTATTAATGCCCAGAGCCTTAGTCTAACACCTAGACCATATAGAAATTTACCTGGGCTTGAAGCATTATTCTTACACCTAACTCATATAGTTTACTACTGGTTCCCAAATCATTATTATAAAACCTCAACCATTCCATAATTTCATGATTATAATGTTTCATCACCTTTACCTTCCAAAAAAATTAAAATAAGGGGAAATCCTTCATTTCCAATAAATGATTTAAAATATCCATTAAGGCATTTCACCACTGGGGTAACCACACACCCATTTCAAATCAACATTTGAAATTCACCCCAAACCCCTTTTTAAAATAAATTTGAGATAAAAACCCCACTATAAAATGAAATCCACTTAAAACATAAATTTACCCCATTGAAACCCAAAACTGGGTGAAAACCCAACACACATGGTTAAGACCATTTCAAAGGCCTCATAGGTATCTCATAAAATATTTTCACATAAAAAAATTCCAATTCATCCTTTAAACATATTTTTAAACGTTTATTCCCATGACCTACTGGGTATACTTTAACCCTCTAACAAATCCAACAAACAAGCTTAATCAGGTTATGATCATAACCCACCTACTTCACCCATTAAAACCCAACATCACTATTTCCAAGAAATGGAACATCCTAAGGGTGGTCATAAATTTAGTATTATAAACACCAAAATACCTAATAAGATCTGGGGAAGGTCCAAGGTATCAATTTAAATCCCAAAACCATTTAATTAAACCAAGGCCGAAACCACACCACACATGGGATTTAAGGCACATACCACATAAACATGTAAATATATTAATAATACCATGGGTATATCTTGTTGAACACCTACCTCATTAATTAATATTTCCATAACATATCTATATCTTGGTGGCATTATTAAGGCCTATCCATGATTCATCCAAATTCCTCAATTTCAAAATGAGCTTATATTAACCACCCAGTCTCTAACCTCATGCCAAGAAATAATAAAAATTTAATTTTATAATTTAACAATTAACATAACCATTGAAATTAAAAATTCATGATGTTAAACAACCTCACTGAGCTGTAGCCTCTCATAAAAACTCATAAAAACCACCATGATTGGTCCAAAATAGACTCTTGACACCATTCCTAGGAAAATAACTAAGTGGTGATATAATTATGATAATTAATTAAATTATTTTACTAAGAAAAACCTAATAAAATTCACCATGGTATCATACCTTAACAAAACGACAAGAAATAATGTAAAAAATTAATATCAAGATCTCTTCTATGCAATTAAACCAAAATCCCAATGATAAACGAATTATTACACTATGATTTGATTTAATCTTCAATGAAACCCAAACCAAAGAACATAAAAATTAGAGAGGAGGAAGAAGGAAGAAAGAATAGGTTGTAATAGGGTAATCCTAACCTCCAAAATTCCAAACAGTCACCATAAATGCACCCCCAAAACAAGGGTTAGAGAAGGAGGATGCAGTTGGGAACACCCCTGATCTACGTATTCTTAATGGGGGTAGAAGAATGGGTAGTGACTAAAAAAAGGAATTATTTTGGTCATTTCCTCCACTTCCGGATATTCTAGGCAGCTACACCGTTTTTCAAACCTTGATCCAACCATTCACCCTTCACCAAGAATTACAGAGTTCCTTGAATGGTTAGGTTGCACATTTAGAAAAACCATGCACCAACAATGTTTCTAGAAGTTCTTCCCCTCTGTAGTAAGGCTCATAGTTTTTCTAAAGCTATGCGCACAACATGCGTCTTGCCTCAGGATCTCAAGAAACTCACAAGGTTTCTCCTTTATCTTGCACAATTTTTCCTTAAACCATATGCTAACTATGTAACTTATTCATGATATGTTATAAAATGAATAGAAAGCACCCTGAGTGTCAATGTGTTTTCAAATTTCTTCTAAATCATTGACAAAAAATCATTCACCCTAGCCAAAAAACTCCAAAACACTAGAAAATTAACCCAAATATCCCGAGGATCACCTAAAAAATTAATATAACTTATGAGCCTCATTCTTGGTCTAAAAATATTTCATTGAGGTATTACAACTCTCAGAGTTCCATTCCAATTCTTGCTTCAAAATTTGACCCATCCAATGAATAAAAACTCAAATTCCATTAGGAAAATTTCAACTAGTATAGACCCGGTATCTTACAACCTCCCCATTACATTAATTATGACCCTAAATAAGTCTTGGTGGTTATCCATATATACCACCTAACCTATATTAGTCACCACTTATAGCCAATGGCTTCATTCATTTTTCGAATGCCTGAAACAAAACCAAGGCCCAACCTCTGACTCAAGGCACTCACCCATCCAAAACTCAATACAATGCCTATTTTCAAATATGAATAACCAAGTTGGTGTATGCCAAAGAACAAATAACCATAACACCTATTGTGAAATTTCATGATCACTCACTAGAGCTATGATTCTCCTCACCATAAGCTTTGGTTTACAACCACTAACTTCTTATGCTTGGCACCTTCCCCATCAGAAAATCCCAATAGAACCTTGAACTCACATTCTCAAAATGATCTTGGTGTGGTTCCAAACTTTTCATTACCGAACACCCATGAAAATTCCAATCATTATTATCACCCATCCTTGTTATTGAAAACAAAATGGAGTAGAAACATACCCATTGTCCATGAATGACCTAAGAACAAAATAACTTTTCCACAAAAGCCTAGATTGAAAACCAAAACACACCAATTGTTTCCAAAATAACAAGAAACATGTGATTTGAATATTTTTGCACAAACTTCATAAAAAAATAAGTTGAAAATATCCTTGTTTGAGTCATACCAAAACACCCATCTCTAACTACTAAAATATCTCCATCTCACCTGGTCAAGATTCCTTCATGCCTAGTGGCATCCCATGATCATCCGAACACACTCACTAGAGTCCATACCTAATTCTCAGTGATAATATATGGTTAAATCCTCATCCATTAAAACTATCATTATTCAATACAACCCATGTTGATTCACTTATGACCCAAGAACCTTGAATTACATTTTTTTGAACCACTTTGATCTTAAATCCAACACTCGAATCGATCATGAACCACATATGATTTCCTATTAGCATTCCTTATAAAATTTAAGCACACACCTCATTGATAGATCATTGTATAAAAATTACACCATGACCAATACATGACCAATTATACACACCAATGACCCTTCCAGTATAAGGGTATTACCTTTACAACTGACACTTCACTCCTCACCATAGGTGTGTAATTTTTGTTGGGAACAAGATAGGAATGATGTCTTAAAGAAGTTGAAGGTTTTATGGAAATTACTGATGCCAGAAAGTTTTCTTAAGGATTATTCATTTTTGGTCAAACGTAAATCATAAAATCTTGTTATGTATTATAAAATTATTAAACAAAAAAAGTTTATTTGATGACCTATTTCAAGAAAGGTTTTATTGGCATTTAAAAAGTGATGAATTTTTATATTTTTTCTTTAAAAAATAATTAGATGGAGTTTTTCGTGAAATTTAATCAGGTAATGGTTTACTATTAAATTAGTTTCCAACATCACGAGTTATTAAATAACTTGTTATCCAAGTGTATATATAAATGGGGAGAAATTCATATGAATATAAAAATTTCATACTATGATGTTTTGTAGAGTTCACTAGATAGATAAGATCAGACAAATTTCTGGCTAAAGAAAGTTTGTGTTTGAATTTTTTTGATTTTAATAATAAAATAAAAGTTGTGATGTTCAAAGGAATTATGTATAAGAATAAAAATTAGATGAAGTGAAAATTAAATGAAATCCAATAAAATTAATTCTAGTGGACAAACCTTTTGTACAATTTCCATCGGATAGAAATGTGTAAATATGTGAAGATAAAGTTGGTTTATGATGATCGTATGGGTGTTTTATATAAAGTTCATTTGATAGACATTGGTGTGAAAAATCAATGAATTAAGTTTTCTAATGCAAGTCATCACATGAAGGATTTTCTTGGAGAAATGTTTCTGAAGTTCCTATGATATTTTTAAAAGAACAATCAGATGGTTATTCTTGATATGGAAGAATTGGTACAAATTTTTACTGAGAAAATTTTGAATGGTATAATGTTTTACTATTTAACATTTCTTTATTATGTTTTAAAAAAGATATAAAATGTGATTATGTTTTATTGATCATTCAAAGTTCTAAATATCATGGTTGGAAGTTCCATGATTCTCAAAAAATTTGAAGGAATTTTTTTGTAGAAAGAGGATTATATTTTTAGTAATAAGCTTATATAATTATCTATAATCTTTAAGAATCATCAAAAAAATTTAATAAGTAGGAGATTTTAATTTCAAGTAATCATTGAGTGGGAACGAAAAATTGAAATTCCACCTTTTCTTCTTATCTCACATCTATAAATAATATACAAGTATAATACAAATTTAATGTGTACTGTTCATAAATGAAATAGGTGACGTATCATAGAAATTTCTTTAGACAGAGATACCAGATGAAATATGAAATCCAAATTTTGAGAAAGAATTTTCCAATTTTGAAATATCTTAATTGAATAAGAAGAAGTTAGAAGTGAACAAAGAAGTTGTGATTAGGGGAAATTGACTAAATTCACCAAAAAAACGTTTATATCAAGTGTAATTGAATATATATAGTGTAATGATGTTTTTTTATTATCCTAAGGCACTGGATGAACTTTTCGAGACGTAAAAATTAGGCAGAGAAGTTGAATGAATATCTCACATATGGAGTTTTACTCAAAAGTATAAGGTGGAAGTTATTTCTTTCTACTGGGAAAGAAAGTAAAAAATAATGTGTTTCAAGAAGATAGAAATTGAATAAATAGAATAAGCACATTGAAATTGTACTAAAACCATTAGTGATAGTTTCTGAAGTTGTTATGAAGTATTTGCTGTGTCTTTAATATGTATAGAAAGAACATAGAATATTGTATTGATTATAGTGAAATGAGAGTGTGAGGATAATCCCTGATTAATGTTACAACATAAAAATGATTGTTTTCTAGTAGAATGTGTGGTATTGGATTATATCCAAACCATGACAAGTAAAAACTACACTCACTGAGTAGTGAATCTATTAAATTATTGAGTTCCTGTAGAATGTGGTTGTGTTCTTGTTTATAGAGAAATTATAATTCTTTAATAGGAGTTAAAGGTTGTTTTATAAGAAAGAAATTGTAAAATTAAAATAATAGTGATTTACCCCTCCTCATCTTAGTGATCACACAAATCCAATTGAGTCCTTTCTAGTTATATCAGAGTAAAAGTTTTATTTGTTGAATCTTCAATAAATTTTGATTAAAATAGAAGTTTCTATGGATGTTCATAATTTAATGAATAGTAAAGGGATTATTATTTTTGATAGAAAAAACTATTATATTTGGAAAGACAAAATGGAATATTATCTTATGTCCCATGGTTATGATGTTCTCTAAGTGGATATATATGGTTTCCTACCTAGTTTTGAAGGATTTCTCCTAATATCTAATGATATGAAAAATTTAGAGAATGATGGGCATTCTAGAAATGCTATAATTTTTTTCACTATTTGAAGGTGTGTTTATTAGAGTTAAAGGAGCTGGAATGGATAAAGGAATTAGTGAGAAGTTAAAAAAAATATATAAAGAAAATACATAAGTGAATAAATAAATGCTATAGATCTAGAGGTTGAAGTATGAATATATTAATATGGGTTATTTTGAATCTATTGGTGACTTCTTTATAAGATTTAATGACATTTTATGCACTATAAGATGTCTTGGTGAGAAGTTGAAAGATTTAACTATTGTTGAAATTATCTTAAAAATTATTCATGATAATTTTGATACATTAGTTTCATCATTGGACGATAAATACCCTGAAACTCTGTATTTGTAAGATCTATATAGCGCACTCATAAATTAAAAAATTAGGATATAAAATAGTATAAAGAACAAATAAAAGTCTAATAACGAAATTTCCTTCAAAGATGCTAAAAAAATAAAATCCAAGAACATTATCGAAGAAGAATAAGTTTGTGACAGTAATACAAAAGATGAGGTTAGTAAATTGTTTGATAAACTTATGTTTGTTTTCTAAAAGTTTAAAAATATGCACAATATAGTAAAAAGGGAAGTTACCACTGAATTTTTTTGGATGCAGAGCTACAAGTAATTTTGATGAAAATTGACCTTGATAAAATAATTATGAAGATAGTAATGAAGATGATAGAAATTTAAGAAGATCCTTTAATAATAAGGGAAAAAACCAAGTCCCATCACAAGTGAAAGGATAATATTTTCTCTAATTATAAAAGGAGAACCTATTTGTTTATGTGTGATGAAGATGATGATAGTGAAAAAGAAGATGACAAGTTTAGTAATTATTCTTCTAAAAACATTTTATTTAAAAATTGAATGATGAAATATTCACCAGTTATGAGAGTAGTTTTTTTGAAGAATACAAAACTTTGACGGAGTTTATGATAAGGAGAGAGTTGAAATAATTTCTTAAAAAAACTTTAAGACCTAGAAAAGAGATCAAGAAGTTGAAAAAGAAAATATTTTGGATAAAATCAAGAACCTTTTCATGAAGAAAAATATAAATTTCTAAAATAGATTGATATTATGAAGAAAATAATTAATGAAAAAATAATCTCAACATCAATATTGAATAATTATTAAAGGTGAAGGAGGAAGAGTTAGAACTTGTTAAAAAAAGTTTTTAAAGCTGAGAAATGAGTCTCAAACTTCCAAAACATAGTTACAGAAGTTATAAAAAGTTATGATAAATTAAATCCTAAGAAGGATCAATCAAATCTATATTAAAAGGTTTCTAATATGAATGAATATACTTAGAAATAAAAAGGAGTTAAGAAAATAATGCAAGTTGCTAAAACATATAGAGTTAAAAAACATGAAGTTTCTATGGTTACAAATTCTGAACCAAAATTTGATACTATAAGAAATTATTTTGATCTTGAGAAGAAACATATGATGAAAAATAACATATCAAGAAGAAACCAAAACATTTATGTGCAACAAAATACCAATGTGTAAGGTAAGAACATTGAAGAAATGTAGAAACACAACTCCAGACAACATGTAATTTATAAAGTGAGATATGACTTCTATAGTTACTATAAGAATTGTGGAGGATTTGGTCACACAACTTTTACATATTAGTTTAATCATCAACATTACAGAGAATTTAGGAGAGGCTGGAGGTAAAGTTTGTGGGGGAGTCAATCCACTCAAAGAAGGGAAACTAATAAAGTAATATTAAAGGTTGAAAATAGATTACAAAAATTATAAACAATTAATTAATGATGTAATAAACTTGGAAATATTTGAAAATGATGTATTTTCATGATACTGACACAAAATATTTTTTACAAAAAAATATCAAAAGTCATGTGAGAATAAAGAAAAAGGAATGTAAAAATATCTTGTTGTTAAAAAATCTCTCAAAGATAAAAAATGGGAATATACCTAGATTTTGGATAGCATATTTTATTCACATATGATAAAAGATTTAAAATTATTAAAGAATGTGAAATATTTTAAAGAAGGTATAATGACTTTTGGTAATGATCAGTCACTCATAATAAAAGGTGTCAGATTTACTATCATTGGGGATTAAATGTTAAAATCCAAACAATCCTTGTTTATAAAATTTATGTAACACAATTTGTTATGTGTTTCAATTTTTTTTTTATTAAGATAAAAATGTGGTTTTTAGAAAATTTGGGTTTTTTGTGAAGAGTATTAAATATGGGAAAGTTGTTACAAGAGGTTAACAAACAAAGGGAAACTTGTTTCAAGTTGGTGATTGACAAAGTCCATGTTATCTGAGCATGGTGGAATAAAATAAGATATGACATAAAAGGATGGTATATATGTGTCAAAATATCATGATAAATATAACCTATAGAGAAATAATTCATGATATTCTTGATATGATAAGAAGAATATATTCTTATTTCTCTATTTTTTAGAAAGGGAAGATTAAAAACACTATTCATAAGAAAGTTGAGATACATTTAACTCATCCATTGGTGCTGATACATCATGACATTTACAAGACCATGAGTAAACAATAAACACACAGATATAAGTACATTTTTTTAAATTATGTTTTTACTGACATTATATGTATTATGTTTCTAAAACATAAATTAGAGACACTAAATATGTTTAAGTGTTTCAGGATAAGTGTAGAAAAATAATATAGACATTCTGTGAATATGATTCAAATTGAAAATGGTGGAAAATATAAAAGTGGAAAGTTGAAATATTTTCTTGATGAAATAGAATTAATCGTGATTTTAACACATCATACACACCACAAAAAATGTGTTTTTTAAATAATAAATAAAATATTGGTGGATATGGTACAAACAATGTTGATTGAATATAATGCTTCTCATTCTTTAAGATTAAATCTATTATAGTAGTATTATGTATTCACAATTGATGTTTATTCATGCCAAACACTAATATTAATTCTTAAGAGATGTATTAGAAAAATTTCCCAAGTTTAAAACATGTAAGTGTGTTCAATAGTCCTCACATTAAAAAAGTCATGTGTGAAAATATTAGAAAGATTGATCAGAGAAGTTTTGATGGAATATTTGTTGGCTACCCTCCTAATGGTATTGGATATAGATGTTACAATAAAAAAATTGGAACGATGTATGATTCAAAAAATGTGAAAATTATTGAACAATTTGATAATAAATCTTCAAAAATAGTTTTTGATATAGAATAAAGGGAATACGAGGTGATTACAATTAAACAATATGAAAAAGTTCTTAATGATTGTAACAGTGTTGAAGCTTCTCAAGATAAATATTCTAACTAATCTATCTTATGTGATGAGGAACAATTACATTCATTACATCATAGGATGATAAAATAAGTTGAAGTTCATAAGATCATTAGAGATAAAGAATGTTCAAACTGGAAGTAATTCAAAGGTAGTTCAAATATATTATTATATTCATAGGTTGAGCCAAAAGATTTTGATTATGCTATGACACATCAATAGTGGATTGATTCCATGAATAAAGATCTGAATCATATTAAAAAGAGTAATAATTGGGAAATTATACCCAAAAAACAATAAGAATGTGATTTATACAATGTGGGTGTTCTCAAAAAAGTTGGATGAAAAAGGTGATGTTATAAAAAATAAGACATGACTGGTTTTTAAAGGTTACTCACAAATTAAAGGCATTGATTTTGATGAGACCTTTTATCTAGATGAATGATTAGAAACTATCAGAATATTTCTTATTATTATTACACAATATAGATATAAAATTTTATTGATGGATATCAATTCCACCTTTATTAATATAGAGATCAATGAATAAGTTTATATTAAACAATCATGTGGCTTCATGATTGGTAAAGATGAATGTTTTGTGTGAATGTTGAATAGGATTTCTATGGATTGAAGTAAGCATTGAGAGCTCGGTTTCCTAAATTGTATAAATTATTAAGTAAATTGATCTTCAAGAAAGTAATATTTGATACCATCCTCTATATAAAATAATGTAAATAGGTTTCTATAATTGTGATTATTTATGATGATGATATCATATTCTTGGGGAATGATGAATAAAAATGTGAAAAGTTTGCTGAGGAGATAAAGAATATTTTTTGTGATGTCCATGTTGGAAGAAATGAAATACTTTCTTGGCTTAAAAATATCAAAAAATAACAAATATATTTTCTTATATCATGATAAGTATGCTAAGGAAATCATAAGGATGTTTGGTATGGAATGTTGAAAACCATTTTCCACAACAATTTCAGTGGGAACAAAATTGTCAAAAGATTGGTAAGGAAAGGAGGTAGATCCAAAAAATTCAGTTGGAGGTTTATTATAACTGAATAACTCAAAGAAAAATATAGTGTATGTTGTTACATGTTGTACCATATACCAAATTTAACCTAAATAATCTCAACGCATGGATGGAAAATGAATTCTCAAATATATAAAAGGTAAAACTAATTTTGGGTTAAAATATGATAACATGGATAAAATTTATTTGTTTGGTTATAATGATGAAAATTGGGTAGGAAGTTTTTATAATAGAAAATTTACATCTTGTGGGTTATTTTTCTTGGGAGAAATATATATTAGTTGGTGTTGGAAAAAAATCCCTCAAGGAATTAGTGAAGTATTTTTGGGTTGGTTGTATTTGTTGACAAAGCGGACCACGATGTTTTTTTGTTGACAATGTGGGTTTCTAAGTTTAGTTTATTGACAAAGGGAAAATCCATAGTTATTTTTTGGGTTCAAGATATGTTTTTAAAAATACATGATTGATAGAAGAACCTCAATAAAGTAATTAATGATCTAGAGGTGGTATAAAAAGAGTAGATACAAGGTAGCGCCGTTTTCTAGTGTTTTCCAAATTTTTGGGTTTGAAAATCAGAAAATAGAGAGATGTGTTTTTAGAAAAGGAAGGTGTGTGAAGTAATAGTCTGGTGTGTGAAATAGAAGAATGCATATTTTCACGCAAGAGGGTTTTCGAGATTATAAGCTTGAAAATTGACAAAGGTATGAGGTGTGTAAAATATTAAAGTAGTGTGAGAAATACGGTGTTGTGTGGAAGATGCATTTTCTGTGATCGAATAGAATTACGTGATCAAAGAGTGTTTTTCGCGCAGTAGTCGAGTTTGCCTATAAATATGAGGTGAACCCCTCATTTAAAGTAGCTCAAGACTTAGATAAGATCCAAGCTTTGATGCGTTTAAAAAATACGCAAAGGGAGTTGTGTGAAAAATTTGGTGTTGCGCGTCAAAGATAACATTGTGCGTAAAATTAAGGTTGCATAGAATTTTTGAGATTGTGAGAAAAGTGGAGTTGGTATTGCATAAAAAAATAAATATTTTGAGCATAGGGTAAAGGAATCACACACAAGGAATGGTAAGGGATGCACGTAAAATTTGAGGTTGCCCAGTTCAATTCTGTGGTAAAGCGGTGTTCATCTATGGATAAAAGTAGAACTTAAATAGTGCATATACATAAAATTTAGGATACATGTATTCATTAAATTGAAGAGACCTATAGGTATATAATATTTGAGTGGATCTTATGAAGAAGAAGTAAGCACACTTCAATTGAGAGAGCAGTGAGATTCCACATTGTGATTGGTTATAAACCAGAAGGGATAGTGAGTTCACTTCAAACATTGTAAAAAATATTTAACTTATATTGGATTTGGTACATCAAAACATCACTGGGGTATGGTCTTTGTATGTATCCCATTGAGGGTGAACCAATTAAAAATTGATTTGTGTTGTGCATGATTGAATTTATGTTTATACTTTGCTATAGGAAAGAGAGGGAAGAGAGTTTTGCTTAACAGCAAAACAAGATCGAAAGGGGTGGATGTTTAAATATATCATACCCTAATTCACCCACCTCTTAGGGTATTTGTCCTTATGGGACTAACAATTGGTATTAGAGGGAAAAGTTAATATCATTAGTTCTCTCTCAAATAGTGGTCCCCAATCATAAATGGATTTTGATCTTCGACGAGAACAATTTTTAGCTATAGAAGAATTAGATGCAACACTACTTCAGATCTTTGAGAATGGATGTGTTCACAGTAGTAATGAATGGCATAATAGTTGATATTAATAGTGGTGCATTATCAGAAGCCGAGTGAAGAGAATTGGATGCTGACACCAAGGGAATCAATGCTTTAGGGGGAGCCCTATCCAATGCTATCTATAAAAAGGTGATGTCATGAAAATCCTCACATTCCATGTGGGAAAATCTATTGAATATATATGAATGAGATACAAAGGTTAGAGAAGCGAAGCTTCAAGTGTTGTGGAACAAGTATGAAGATCTTAGAATGAGCCCGAATGACTTTGTTGATGCATTCTTTGAAAGGGTAAATATGGTAGTGGAATACATGAGAGGTCTTGATGAAGCTATTGAAGACATAAATATTGTGAAGCGTATCTTGAGGAAACTTCCACCTCACTTCAATCCAAGGTTTTATTATTAGAATACAAGGATCCAAAAGATCGGACATTGGATAACTTTCACAGTACCCTTGTAGCATATGAAATGAAAAATGATGACAATGATGTTGTGGAAAAGGGGAAATCCAAAGAGGTGGCATTCAAATTCATGAAGAAGCTCATTATTGAAGAATATCAGGAAGAAGAAGAGACATATTAGGTGATATCATTAATGTCCTCAAACCTTTAAATAGGAAAAGGAAAGTTTAAATAGAAACTTCCACTTGCTTGTTTTTGATCTGTAATGGTTGGAAATCTTGAGGTAAGGTGCCCCAAAAAGTTCCAAGAATATTATGATGTCGATGAAGCCAAAACTCTCAAGAAGAAGTCTTCAGCTTATGTGAAAGGTAAGAAATAGTTCAAGAGAAATTTCTTTAAGAAGAAGAACATTATTTCAAAATAAAGTGACAGTTCAGATGAGTCTGAGGTTGAGGAGGTTGAAGAGATAGAGAACTGTAGAGATCGTTGAGAGAATTCTATGGTGGTAGTTGTCGGTAGTTCTCAGAAATAGGATGAAACTAAAGCTGATGAGGAAGAAGAGTAAGTTGAAGGAAGAGTCAGCATGGAAGATGAATTATAAGTATCTCTTAAAGAGATAGATATTTGGAGAGAAAAAACAAAGAAAGACAATAAGTTGGTACTTGATGCTAAACTCTACATGCAATAGTAGGAAGAAGAGAAGTATAAGCTGGAAAAACAAATCAAAAACCTTAAGTCTTCCAAGCCAGAGAGCTTAGAAAATGTTGATAGACATAAGCTCAATATTTAAGAACAGAAAAGGGAGATTGATGTATTTAATATCAAAGTGAAAGATCAAGACAAGCACCTTGAAGAACTTGAAGAAGAATTCGTCAGTCTATAACAAAAAGTGGAGGATCATAAAAAACTATTGACCCCCAATGTGACATCAGAAAAGTAGATCATTAAAAAGACTAAAAATATAAAAGAGGAGCCTAGAAATTCAGCAGGAAAGAATCAGCAATCGAGCTCAGATATTAAGGCTGATTTTGGGCTTGATCAGAAATAGAAAGAATTCAGGGTTAAAGTTAGACAAAAAGCACCCGTTTCGAAAATGATAATTTATGTGGGTACAAAGCAGAATCATAAGATTCAAATAAATGAAGGAAAAACTAAAAGTATATAAGTGACATGTAGAAATACACCTTTTATCAGGTGTTATTACTATAGAGAGATGAGACAGTCACAAAATGTGTGTTCTATATCCAGAAGATAACGAAGGGCATAAGAACAAAGGTGAAATCCAAACAGAGAGTGGTTCTCTAGAACATATTTCTAAGGACACTGTTTTTGGTCTGAAGGATTTGGGTACATGGCTAGATACTGTACATTGACCATAAAAAGGAATGTGCCAAATAAGAATCAAAATGTTTGTAAGTATAAGATCAATGAAACAATAGGTGAGTTGAAAATGAAAAATAGATTTGCAGCTTTACAAGATGAAGTAGGTCCATCATACTCCGAGAAAGATCAGGATACTCAATCTATGGTGAGTGTAAAGAAAAAAATATGGACCAAGAAGAAAAGTGAAGAGAAGGAAGTGGTTTCTAAAATTGCTCTTAAAGAATCAGACTATTCTGGTGTATGGATCTTTGATAGTGGTTGCACGTCTCATATGATAGGAAATATGGATTTGGTTATAGGCATAAAATATGACAAAGAAGGAGTTGTCAAGTTTGGAAATGATGAAGGCTTGAAGAAAATTGGATCAGGAAAGGCCAAGTTTGGGGGAAAAGAAATAAGACATGCTGATGTCTTAGTTGTATAAGGTCTTAGTCACAATTTTCTCATCATCAGTCAACTATGTGACTTAGGGAATTCAATACAATTTACCAAGAAGACATGTGTCATCAAGGGAAGATATGGCATAGTGATCCAACAGGGAAAAAGAATAAAGGGGAATCTCTACCTAGTAAGTGGAGAAGAAGATATGTTTTTTTATCTAGAGAGGTAGAAAAAAGTTGTGGAATAAATGACTTGGTCATCTATGTCATCCATCCATGGAAGATTAAGTAAATTGTGATGCAGCTAGAGACCTCCCCAAGCTATCACAGGATCATAGTCACATGTGTGATGCATTCCAACAAGAGAAGATCATCAAAAAGGCGTATAAGGAAAAGGAAAATATGTCAACAAGAGTGCTCTAATTGGTACATACTAATGTTTGTGGGCCTATCACACCAAGAAAAATTAACAAAAAGAGGTATTATATTATTTTTATTGATAACTACAACCAAATGGAATGGGTATTTATCATTTCCCATAATTCTGATGTGTTCAGTTCCCTAAAACAATATCAGAGGGAATATGAAAGAATTATTGGAAAGAAAATTCTAAAGTTCCATACAGAAAATGGTATAGAATTCACAAACATCCAAGTGAAAGAATATCTCAAGAAACATAGGATAAAGCATTAATTTTCTTTAGTAAGAACTTCCCAACAAAATGGAGTGGTTGAAAGGAGAAATAGGATCATCAACAACATGGCCAGAATGATGCTCATTGTAAAATACATACCAAAGAAATTTTGGATGGAAGCAGTTTTGACATCAGTCTACATTTCTAATAGGGCTCTATTGTGTCTGAAGGAAGGAATGATTCTGTATGATATGTGGTATGGAAATAATCCTATAGTGAAGTACATCTGAATCTTTAGAAGTAAGTGATTCATTCTCAATAAAGAAAAACACAATAAATTTGAGTCCTAGGGAGATGAGGGGATATTTATTGGATAATCCCAAAAAAGAAAAGCATACAAATGTTTTAATAAGAGGATGGGAGAAGTAGTTGAGAGAAATGATGTCACTGTTGTGGAGAATGAAGAGAAAATTCAACAACGTAGTGAAAAATTTCCTGATGAAAGTGATGAAGAGGAAAGCACTGTAGGGGGAGAAGAAGTGGTCGATGTTGCTTCAGAAAAAGATACTGATTATGAGAATGAGGAAGTAAAATCCATATCTACACAGAAGCCAAGGAGTAAAGATGAAATTGACAGGTAGAATACCATTGGTGATCAGTCTTCTCCAGTTAAGAAAATAAGAACAAAATCACTACAGTATACATCTTTCCTATCTCAGGTAGATCCTAAATACTTTGCTGATGAAACTGAAAATGAAAATTGGGTTCAAGATATGAATGAAGAGCTAGATCAGATTGAGAAAAATCATACATGGGAGATTGTCTCATGGACAACAAATAATAATGTCATCAGAACTAAATTGGTCTTTCATAACAAGATGAATGAAGATGTAATAGTTATTTGAAACAAAGAAAGACTAGTGTGAAAAGGATACTCTCAGATAGAGGTGATAGATGTTGATGACACATTTTCAACAATTTCAAGGCTGGATACAATCAGATTATTCCTAGCCATTACAGTGCAATAAAAGTTTTTCAGAACGATGTAAAATCTGTATTCTTGAATGGGGTTCTAGAGGAAGAAGTGTATATCGATCATCCAAATGGTTTCCTCATTCATGAGGATGAGATAAAGGTTAGTCGGCTGAAGAAGTAATTATAAGGGATGAAACAAGCACCAAGAGCATGGTACTCAAGGCTTGACTAGTATTTAAAGATGCTTGGTTTCCATCATGGTGGAGTTTATTAAAATCTCTATTTCAACAACGACATTAATCAAAGGATTATAGTGCTAGTTTATGTATATTACATAATATTTAGAGGATTAGATGAAGCTCAGTGCAGAAAGTTTTTTGAATTCATGAAAAGTGAGTTTGAAATGTTAATGATTAAAGATATTAAATTTTTCCTTGGTTTATAGGTGTCACAAGGAAGGAATGAAACATTAATTTCTCAATAAAAATATGCCACGGAGGTTCTAAAAAGATTTTTAATGGAAAATTTCAAGGATATTAAGACTCCAGTTGCTACTCAGATGAAATTATCGAAAGATAATGATTGCAAGGATGTTAATATCACATAATATAGGTAGATTCTTGGGAGTTTACTATACTTAACAACAATGAGACCTTATATTGTTTTTTCTACATTCTAAACAGCGTGATATCAAAGTAATCCCATGTAAATACACATGATTGCAGTGAAAATAATACTTCGGTATATTAAGGGAACTGTGGATTTTGATCTGACGTATAATGAAAAATCTCTACTGGAGTTATTGGGATATACAGATGTAGATTGGGCCGGTTTAGTGGATAATAGGAAATAAACATAATGAGGTGCTTTCTATGTTAGTAGATTGTGTATTTCTTGTTTAAGTAAGAATCAAGATTGCATTTCATTGAGTAGCGCAAAGGTTGAGTATATTGCGCCCACTCCAGCATGCACATAGTTATTGTGGATGAATAAGTAGCTTGATGATATGGGAGTTGAAGTGAAGTCTCCAATCAGAATCCAGTGTGATAACTCAAGTGCTATAAATCTCAGAAAAAATCCCATCCATCACTCAAGGACAAAGAACATTGAGATAAAGTATCATTTTATATAGGAGAAGGTTGATTAGGGAATCTTGAAGTTGGAGTATGTGACCATAGAATTACAGGTTGCCAACATTATGACAAAGGCCTTACCCAAGGAAGATTTTGAGGGACATCAATTGGCTATGGGAGTCCAATGGACTCCCCACACTTAAAAAATTATGGATTTGGACCTCCCCTCTCCCCAAGTTATGATGTGTTTTCCCTAATGTACTGATATGTGTTTTTACCCTATTATAGACTGCAAAGGAGTTCCCTTTGGGTTCATTGACAAAGGGGGAGAAAAAATGACTATTAAAGGGGGAGAGAGTGTGGCTATTTGAGAAATTATGAAAGATATGGGGAGAAGCTGACAAGTGGAATAGTGAGATAGGGGGAGTTGAAAGCTGAAGATGAGTTGAAGTTATAAGAAGTTAGTGGGAGTTTTAAATATGATGATGCAATAAGTGATAGATCAAAGAATATTTATCACGACAACTGGGGATCATAATAAAAGTAGAATATTGGTGTTAGAATGGTGTCAGAAGGTTTCTAGAAATCAGAAATTGGTATCTGTAAGGTATCAACAATTGGTTTTAGAATTGAAGTGATTCATTGATGAACATTTCATTTACTCTTGTTTCTCACGCTGAGAATTGCTCATGTGGACTTAGAGTATATGCTGAGTGAATCCTAGACTGCTTTCAGAATCATAAGAGGTGAATGGTGGATGAATCATTAATCAGTATCACTTTATGGAAGAGTTTTCAACAAACCCAAAGGGGGATATTTTTGGGAAAAAATACCTCATGGAATTATTGAAGCATTTTTGGGTTGGTTGTGTTTGTTGAAAAAGTGGGCCTCAGTGTTTTTTTGTTGACAAGGTGGGTTTCTAAGTTCAGTTTATTGAGAAAGGGGAAATCCATAGTGATTTTTTGAGTTCAAGAGATGTTGTTTACAATACATGATTGACATAAGAACTTTAAAAAATGAATGAATGATCTGGAGGCAATACAAAAATACCATATAAAATTTGGCACCATTTTGTAGTGTCAGCCAAATTTTTGGGCTTGAAAATTAGAAAATGGAGAGATGTGTTTTTTGAAAAAGGAAGGTCTTCAAAATAATGGAGCAATGTGAGAAATAGAAGAATGGAGTTTTTCACACAAGGGGTGTTTAGATACTAGAATCTCAAAAATTGGTGAAGCAATGAGGTGCACAAAATATTGGAGAAGTACGCGAAATATGGTATTGCACGGAAGTGGTTTTTTTCACACTTGAAGATAATTACGTGCTCAAGGAGGGTTTTTTGTGTAGGGGTAGAGTTTTCCTATAAATATGAGGTGACCCCATAATTAGAATCATATTAAGGCTTAGATAAGATCTGAGCTTTGATGCACGTAAAAAATATGCAAAGGGAGTTATGCTAAAAATTTGGTGTTGCGGGTAAAAATTGATATTGCACGTAAAATTTAACATTGCACATAAAATGAAGGCTATGTATAATTCTTGGTATTGCGTGAAAAGTGGAGTTGATATTGCACACAAAAAGAAATATTTTTCATGAAAGACAAGGGAATTACACACAAGGTGCAGTAAGGGCTGCACAAAAAATTTGAGGTTGCCCAGTTCAATTCTATGGTAAAGTGGTGTTCATCTGTGGATGAAAGTATAACTTCAATAGAGAATTTACATACAATTGAGGATGTAGGTACTCATTAAATTGAAGTGACCTACAAGTATATAAACTATGAGTGGATCTTCTGAAGAAGTAATGAGTACACTTTAGTTTAGAGAGAAATGAGATTTTATATTATGATAGGTTTTAAACCAGAAGGGATAGTGAGTCTGCTCTGAACATTGTAAACAATAGGGCACTTATAGTTGATTTGGTACATCGGCACATCACATGTGTATTCTCCTTGGACATAGCCCAGTGAGTTTGAACCAAGTAAAAATTGATGTGTCCTGTGCATGATTTAATTTATATTTATACTTTGATATGGGAAAAGAGAGAAGAGAGTTTTTCTTAATAGCGAAACAAGATTCAAAAGGGAATAGGTTTAAATATATCACACCCTGATTCACTCCCCCTATTAGGGTATTTGTCCTTATGGGACTAACAGTTGGAATATAAAGAAATACAATTAAATTACTTTCAATACAATGGAAGCTGAATATATTAATGGCACTCAAGCTATAACATAACTTATGTAGATAAATACATAGTTGGAATAATTATTTGTTGATATAAAGTTTCCCATTATCTTAGGTTGTGATAATCATAGTACTGTAAATCTCACCAAAAATTCTGTGAAATATTCTCATTCCAAGAACATTAATGTAAAATATCACTTCATCAAAGATCTTGTGGAGAAGAATGAACTGAAGTTGGAGTTTCTTCCTACAATGGAAAAATTTGATGATATTTTCAAAAAACCTAAATCAAAGGAAACATTTTATAAGATAAGTTTGATAATTAATTTTCAACCTCCCTCTATTCAAGGATAAGGTATGTGATATTCATCCCCTCCCTATCTTGTCTTTGGATAGTGTCGTCGAGGGGGAGAAAATTATTTGCAGCATAAATCTATCCAATGATATATGCTTTACTTTTTTTATGAAATAATGTATTTATATAGAGTTTTTAAAATGGGTAATATATGATTTTATCTTTTACATGTGTGAACCCTTTTAATAGTTTGTTTAAGAAAATGAAGGAAAAATTATTCTAAAAGAAGTAGAAAAGTTTAAAGTCAAGGAAAAAATTACTTGAATCAATAATTATGGTAAATATGGTATTGTTGTTAAATGATTGTTGTTTCCTACAATGAGTTTTCTCATGTAGGATTATAATTATTTGATAAATGATCCATTATAAAAGTTATAATATTTTAATTATTTATGTTTCTTAGTTGTGGGAGGTTATTGGGACCAAGATGGTGATGATTTCTTAAAGATACAAAAGGTATTTATGAAGATGTTGAATGTAAGGATGTTTTCATAAAGACTTTTCTTTTGTTGATCAAACATAAATCATCAATATTTTTTTAATATTTACAATAATTTGAGAATAGAAAAAATTTCATTGGATCAACTATTTTAGATGATGTTTTCTTGGAATTATAAAAGTGATGAATGTTTATATTTTTCTTACAAAAATCATAAGATAGAGTTTTTTATGAAAATTAATCAGGTGATTATTTTCTATTATGCAAGTTTTCAATATCATTAGTTATGAAATAACTCATGATCCAAGTGTTTTTAGAACGGAGGAGAAATTAATTTTAATGTGCATATTTTATACTATGATGTTCTATGGATTTCACCAGACATAGAAAATTAGACAAAGGTTTTGATAAAGAAATTTTTTGTTCAAAGTTTTTTTATGAAAGAAATGTTTTTGAATTTAAAAGGGAAGATGTTAGGAATCCAAATCAGGAAAAGTTAAAATTAGATGAAATATAATTAGATGAACTCTAAAAGGAAATTTTTTTGTACAATGTTCTTGAGATAGACATGTGTGAAGTTTTGTAGATGAATTTGTTCAAGATTATTAGATATATGTTTTGTATAAAGATCACATGATAGAGGGTGGCGTGAAAAATAAATAAATGATGTTTTTTGATACAAGTCATCAGATGGATGAAATGTTTTTGAGGAATTTTTTCTAAAGTACCTTTAAATTTTTATAAGGAACAATCAGATAGAGATTCCCTGGTTCAAAGAACTGTAAAAAATTTATACTAGACAAACTTTCAGTGGTATAATGTTTTACGAGTTCAAAGTTCTCTATGATTTTTTTTGTAAAGATATAAAATTTGAAAATATAGTGCTAATCATTCAATGTTCAAAATATCACATATGGAAGATACATGATTCTTAGTAAAATTTAAATAATTTTTTAAAGAAATTGAATGATATTATTAGTTATATGCTTTAATAATTCTCTATAATATTTGAGAATAATCTTAGAAGATTATACTGAGAAGAATATTTGAATTTTATTTTTTCATTGAGTGGGAAAGAAAAATTGAAATCCAAACTTTTCTTATTCTCTTACATATATAAATAGGGTTCAATTATAGTAAATATATAAGGTGTAATATTTTTGTGTGTAAAAATTAAAGTAGCACTGAAATAGATTTGGATAGAGATACCAACTGAAATATGAAATCCAAAGTCAGAGAATGAAGTTTCCAACTGGGGAATCTCTTTGTTGAGGAAAAGGAAGTTGGTAACAAATAGAGAAGTCATGATTAGGGGAAATAGATTGAATAATAAATTCTTTTTAAATATATAATTACATGATTTTTAATTATAAATATCCAATAAGTACAACCCCAAAGATTGTGAGGCCTTGTGTCTTCTGAATACTAGGTTCATATTACATCAAATAAACTAAATATGATATACTGGGGAATACACAATGAGATCCTAATTATATTTGATCTCCTAAAACTATATAGGATAACACGAGGAATACATAAATAAAGGGATGGGATAAAAAATATCCATAAAAAATAAAAATGATATGGAAACATAACATTTGAGTCAAAGGTATAACATGATATCATAAAAGATAATTCCCATGAGTAATCACATTGAAGAATAAAATAAATAAAATGATATCATAAGATCACAGTGACATAGAAAATGTGGAAATAATATATAAAATAACATAAACATGATTAAATGATAACTTCCGAGACAATATCGCATGGTGGAAAAAGTCTCATAATGGGTTAGGTTTACTCCCTAATCCCATACATGATGCCTCATGAGACTAAAGCTTTACCTAATGAATTGGATTGATATATGGGAACACCAATAAAAAAACATTCATGATTTATGTGTTACACATAAAGTAAATCAATCATAAATAATAACATAATAATTACCCATGGAAATAAAATGGGTTTCATAATATTTCTTCAACAATAGTCAAATGTAATTACATAATGAAGACATTTGAGAAAGGAGAATAAGGAATGAAATAACCTATACAAAGAAGGGAAAATAAGAAATTAATATATTTTTATTTGTTTATAATTTTTTTAATAATTTCATAACATTAAAGATAGAGATAAATCTATTTAAAGAGATAATTTCCATAACCCAAAGGATATGACAGTTTAGAAAGATCCCTTACCTCAAGCCTGATTCGTCACGTGTGTTCCTTATATTATGAAATAATAAATGGATGTTAATTATTGAATTTATTAATATATTTTTTTCAATTTTATTATTCCTTTTATTTTATTTATTATCCTGCTATATTCAATTACTTATTCATTTAGGTTCAAGTCAGATGTTTTAACGATGTTCAACTCCTATATCCAAAATCACCTCAGAAAGTTGACTAAGGTAAATGTGATTATTAATTAACAATATACATAAAAATAATCATGCAATAATTATAATTTTTATACATCAATGATAATTTTCAAACTAATCATGATTAATGGTTATGAAAAAACAAACTTTGTTACAATCATGAAGACAATAAACCATACACACGCATGAGTAACATTTCCATTTTTTAATGATCGTGATGGAAAAGAGGTAAGTTTTATTTTATCTTTTAAAAAATATAATTATATCATAAATATAATATTATTTATTTAAATACACTTACATATACTATTCATGTGATTCTATAATAATAAAAAATGAATCACATTGCTTTGTAAGGCGGTAGTCTGCTGTACACATGAACGACATTATCATTTTCAATGGATGGTAAGGTAAGAAAGAATAAGATATATTAATTTTAAATAATAATTAATATTTAAATAATATAATATATAAACATTAAATCCATTAGCATAAATAAATGTGCAATGTAATGATGAAAAGTGAATTATATCGGTTCCTGAGGTGGCAATCCATCGTACACACTAACGATGGGTTAGTTTCCCATTTGATGGAAGTGGAGATGGATTTATGTTGTGAAATTAAAATAGTAACATAATATTTTATAATATATATTGGTGTTATTATATCACATTTTTTTAATTATATTTTAATGAGGTGGAAGAGGAAATAACACAAAGATGCACTGTTAAGATTGAAATGCCTTCTTCCGGCCACCTATTTAGGATTATACTTAAAACCTTCCTAGATTAGATTTATAATCAAGAAAATGATTATATAACATGAGTGTGGAAGTAATTAAGATATTTGGGTTTTTATTGTATGAAGAAATGGGTTTTTATGTGTATAAAATAGAGGATATGGGGTCCCCTTTTATATGGGAGGAGGAGTGACATTCTTGTAAATACCCAAAACTATTCAACAATGGGAAGTCACTCTCAAGTAAAGTTCAACAAAAATTGAAAAATAAAGGATTAAAGGATATATAATTCTTATAAACACCTATAAAATTTAAAATAAACATGTTTTAACCATGTTATTCCATTTACATTTTTAATTTAACCCCCAATAAACCGTTTTTAACATTAACCGTGGGAACATATTTTTACTATTCCTACTATTCATTATGAAAAAAAATTAATTTAACATTATTATATAATATAAATTATTATAATTAAAAATATGAAATCCATTTTATCAAATTCAATTCACAGATATGGAAGAATTTAATTTAAAATAAAATCCACAAATGCGTCAAAAAAATAGTTTTTTAAGAAATGCATTTTTCATGCATAAGATAATCTTATAATAACTATATAAAAAATAATCATAATTTAATGAATATAAATTCATATATATATATAATAAATTTAATTTATATAATTTCTCATTATGGGTTATTTTAATTAGTTAAAATAGATAAACATTATATACTTTAACACAGTTTTCAGAAAAAATGTGTTTTTCTGCCTAAAAAGAAACTTATAATAAAATTTAGTATAAAGATGATTTAAATTTAATTAATTGAATAAAATATAAATAAATATAACTTATTTAATATTTAAATAATATTTAAATAATAAAGGGGATTTTAAATTACATAATTTTTTAAAAGGAAATGATAGTTTTAGAAAAAAACAATATTTTTCACTATTCACTTAAAAATCAATGTCTTCTGAAAACTCACAAAATTTCACCCTAATTTAATATTTATATGATGATTTAAAAAATTATGTTCAATTTATAAAATAATATTTCCAAAATTTCAAAAAAATAAATATAATTTTTTCTTTCAAAAGCAATAAAAATGATTTTTGAAGAAAGCATATTTTTTGTAGAATAAAATATATTTATTAAAGATGGGTTATTATTTATTAAAAAACTTTAAATAAATTTTTATCCATTATTACCTTTATATATATTTCAGAATGTATTTAATATTATTCATACCTTTTAATTTAACAGCTAGGTTATATCAGTCACATTTAAAAATGTTTTCATATTATATCGCGGTTTGATTAAACATAGTGTTGCATGTTGAATATGATATTGAGAATTGTGTTATTTTAAAATATCATGGTTTTAAAATACTACATGTTCATAGAGTTTCAATCTAGCACCAAACTCATATAGTTTACTACAAGTTCCTGGAGTATCAGTCTTTTACCTCAACAATTACATCATTTATTAATTACTAAGATTCAACAATTTGAACTTTCAGAACATTCAAAATAAGTGTTAATCTATAATTTCCAAAAAAACATTAAAATATACATTAAATAATTTTTCCACAGGGGAAACTACACACCCATTTCAAATCAACATTTGAAATTCACCCAAAATCACCTTTTTAAAATCACTTAGAGGTAAAAACCCACCTTAAAACAAAATCCCCTTCAAACATATAATTCCCCTTTTGATACCCAAAACCAATTAAAAACCTAATTCACATTATTAAAACCACTTCAAAGGCCTCATAATTTTTTCATAAAATCATAACACATACAAAATTCCAACTCATCATTTTAACACATTTTTAAACATTTATTCCCATTCCTTACCAAGTAGTCCTTAAACCTACAATCAAGACAACAAATGAGCTTAATCAGGTTAATATCATAAACCACATACTTCACCATTAAAAAACCCACTTTTCCATTTCCAAGAAATGAAACAACCAATGGGAGGCTGTAAATTTGGTCTCATAAACACCAATGAATCCAAAGGGATATGGGGAATGTATAAGGTATCAATTTAAAGGCCCAAACCATTATCATAAAACAAGGGATTAACCACACCACACATGGGGTTTAAGTGACATAGTACATATACATGTAAATAAATTAACAAGACTATGGGTAAAGAACATAGACCACCTACCTCATTAACAAATATTTCCACAAAATTTTTAGACACTAACTACCTTACCAAGGCCCATCCATGACTCATCCATACATTTTAGTTTCCAAAGGAGCTCATTTCAACTACTCAAGCTCTAACCTCATGCCAAGAAATAACAAACATTTAATCATGTCATTTTTCAATATACTTAACCATTTAAATTAAAAGGAATAACTGTCTCTAATCTCATTAGGCACTCACTACTCATGAAAACTCCAAGAAACCACCATGATTAGTTCACAATGGAATCCTTACACCATTTACAATAGAATCCATAAAAGTTGATACCATTATAATAATTGATTAAAATAATTCACTAAGATAAAACTAATAAAATTCATTGCGGTCTCATACCTTACCTGAACACTAATAAATGATGTGAAGAAGTCATATCGGGATCTATTTTATTGAAGAAAACAAAAATACCCATGAGAAATATAAAATTATGCCATGATATAGTGGAATTTTCTACAAAACCTAAACTAGGGAACTCAAATATTAGAGTGGAGTTGAAGGAAGAGAGAAAAGGTTGTCAGAGTGTGATGCTTACCATAAGATTCCCAAAGATCTCCATAAACACACCCAAAAAACAAAATACCAAGAAGGTGGAAGGGGTTGAGAAAACGCCTCATCTATTATCTCATAATTAGGGTGGATGAGGGGATGGTGGATAAAAAATGTAAAGGGGTAATTTGGTCAATTCCTCTATTTAATGAAATTTTGGAAAGTCAAATGGTTTGGACACATGGTTTTCCAAACCATTCACCAACCTTTCACCCTTAACTAAGTATTGAAATGTGATTCACATGGTTAGGTTTCAAGGTTAGATAAACCATGAACCAACTATGATTTCAGTACTGCACCCCCTCTATAGTAAGGTGCATAGTTTTTCTGAAACTGTGGGTAGATCATGTGTCGTTCCTTAGGAACTCTACCACCTCACCTAGTTCCTACATCCGATCACATGGTTTTACCATAACCTATGTTCTAACCATAAAACATTACTATTATCTATTGAAAATTAATTGAAAACACCATGAGCATCAAGGTGTCACATGGTTTCTCCTAAACCGTGCACACAAAACTGTGCACCCAAGAAAAATAAATGAAAACCCCCAAACCATAACTTAAATCTCCCAAGGATCACTTGAAAACTTGATATACCTTTTTATACTAATTCCTCATATAATAACATTTCTTTGAGGAATTATAACTTTCATAGAGCCACTCTGAGTCTTGATTCAAAATTTTACCTGTCTACTAAACAAAATTTCAAATTCCTTTTGGAAATTTTCAACTCATACCGATGTGGGATCTTACAATGTGGATAATATTTTTTTTGTTGACTATATGGGATTTACATAATTCATTTCCCATGGTCACTTTATGTCTTGGAAAAAGGTGAAATATGAGAATGAACACTCATATATGATGAAAACTAATGGAAATTGGTATATAGATACACATGTTTGATAGAGATCATGTCATATCCCTTTATAAATTTAGTATCATTGATTCCCTTATAGATTCAAAGATTTTATTATAATTATGGATCTATATATTCATATTTTTTTCACAGATAAGAAGGTTTATGGGGTCATAATTAATGGTTAACTGAATAGGGATTGAGTTTGACTTAGACATATACTGTAAAAGTGTTTTTGAGTTAATCTACAATTATATAGGATAGTTATTCATAGGGGATTACCTATGATGAAATATGAGGCAATGTTAATAATAAATTTCGAAAATTGTTTAGGAATATGTCCAAAAGAAGTTTTAGATATGATTTTACAAGTTGTTGTATGTGATTAAATATAAGGAGAAATGGTACAATGTCTTTTAGGCTTTAGTTAAAGTTGGGAGATTAAAAATAATATTCACTAAAGACAATATTTCATGTGATATAATTCTTTTTGTATCTATTTCCTTGAGATTATTTTTCCACTGATGTAACCTTAAGCATAGGATTATGAATATGTTGTCAGCATCATATTGTGGTATAAATGTGATGCTGCTACAACCTTTGATTATATGGAAAGACATTAAGGGTTGATGATCAGAAGGTCCTCTCATGTTGGTTATCTTTAAAAAATATCATTTTATATGATAACATTCTCAAGGGATCAAATTCATAAGATGAATGAATTTACCAAGGTATTAACTCATCTAATAAATCATAGGAATTAATACATATATTTTCTAAGGAAAATCATTATGATCTATATAAACTCTACTACTATATGGTGATTGTAGGGTGTGGTGTCCCTGGTTGATAATCCTTGATCCATAGCTCTCATCATCTTCTAAATTTTCATCAAGATACACTAACATGGCATTATAAAATAGATAATTATATTTCAAGCATGAAAATGATTCAGTTTTCCCATGGATATGAATAGAGGTTGGAGGCTTACATCTTCTGATCCAATAATCAACATAAATCATATATAAAGTCATTAAAAAGTTCTTATGATGGATGATATGGTGAGAGGTATGTTTTTATAGGTGTTATTCATTCTTTTTTATCACATTTATAATTTTTCTATACATAGGTGATGTTGGGGTGGTATTTAATGTCTTTTTTTACTTCTATAAAGTATTTATACACACTTAAAAATTCCAAAAATATACCACATGGAGTATCATAAACTAATAATTTGGTATACTGGGGATACATTGATAATATTAAGAGTCACCACTACCCAAGGTCAAGGATATACCTAGCATAATAACCTTCATACATTGATACATTTTCATACACAATCCTTGAGGATTAGTTAATTAGGGGATGGTTGGGTATGGTGATGATTATGTCTTTAGTTGGAGGTTAAGTAAAACAATATTTTTCCTCATAAAAAAAAGTATCACATTTGGGCCCTTTATTGAGATATATAAATGAAATTTTTACTACAAATAGATAGAATATACGATATTATTATTAATTCATGTGAGGGTTATGTGATGTGCACATCTACAAAGTTAAATGAAAAATGATATACTCATTATCCTTGTTGATCTATACTCAGAGAGTCAATAACCATTGAGAAGGACATATGGGATCAAAATAATATGTGTAACGTCTTCTCTTGTTGTCTTGGATAATATAATCATATAATAATGCATTCTTTCATATGATGAAACTAGTGGAAACAGGTTAAAATATACATGTACTTGAATAGATCACACCAGATTCCTTTATAGCTTGAGTAACACTGATTATTTTCTAGAGACCATTATTTAATTATATATATATATATGTATTTTGTGATTCATATTTTCTTTCAATACCAAAAATTAAATTGGGGCCATAGTTTATGTTTTATTAAATTAGGATTGCATATAACTCAAAGAGCTTCTCTAAAATCATTTTAGAGTAAATCCAAAACAAATGGATGGGAATTCCCAAGGTATTTCATTTCATTTGATGCATGGTTAAGTTGATGATAGACTTACAAGAGTGTTTTAGAAGATATCAAAATGGATTTTTGGATATGGTTAACCATGTTATTTTTTATGATATAATATAATTTGAAATGGAATAAAGTCTATGAGGCTTTAGAAAATGTGGGATATTGTTGGAGTTATAACCTAAATCCACACACACACACAAACAAATATATATATGATATGTATATTTGAATATCATAGTGTATGATATTCATATATCATAAAGTATAATATATAGAAATTGAAGAATTTTTAATTTCTTGGTTTTGAGAACATAGTCTAATACAATATGTAGATATCATATTATAAGTCATACATGACATGGTATGTGATATCATGTCACTGATTATAGAATATTAGATGTTAACATTCACATTTCCACTAGATATCATTAAATGTGAATCATTTCATAAGTTTAAACTCATGGGACTAGTATATATTAAGGTTATATATAATTTAACCACGTTAATTAACTCATAATGTTCAATTTAATGCATGTTCACTTGGGGAGAATTCTCAAGGGATATATATAAAGTGACTCTTCACATTTGATGGGTAAGTGATTATTTTGTAGCATGTTTTTTATAAAGAATTGTGTTCATTGATTTGTGTTTTTAATTTGATTATAATTCCTTGTATAAGTATTATATGGTCTTATAAAACCATTTAATAATGAGGAAACACATTATATATAAAAAAATCATGTATATTTTATATGTTCATTGAACTATTTTAAAGGTTTAAGGGTTTTAGTTTATTATCAATTATCCAAGTCCCATCCTTGTGGACCACCATTAAATGATTTTGATGTGAAAATAAAAGGTCCATAATTAATTGAATTTTCATTTTACCATGCATTTTTTTAGTATCCAATAAAAAAATTGATGAATTTATATTTTCAAGATCTATTGTATAAAATACATTTGCTACTCTTAATTCCATTATGAAAGTTTTCTCCTTGTATCCTTATTTACTAAAATTTACCTTCAAGATTCACAATTCATCAATTTTAACTAAAATCCCATTATCAACCCATTTTTATCAATAAATAGGAACATGGAAATTTTCATAATCCTACCCCTATATTTTTTCAATGATGAAAAAGTATGAAATATTCATGTAAATTTGATTTGTATCTGTGGTACCAGATACATGCATCCCTTTATCCACAATAATAACTCAATTTTTTCACTATACTAAATTTATCATGTTCTGTCACATATAATGAATAAATTTTAATTACATAACCATTTTATGATAATAAATGTATACTTATTCCACTAGCTAGCCATTAAATTCATTCAGAAATTGAATTGTTATTTGTAGGTAACTCCCTAAAAAATATAGTTTCAAAACAATAAAATATAATATTGATTATGTTTATTTAATACCCAAATTTCTTTCATTTATGGATTAAAATACCTAATAATTACATTTCATGTTTCAATATTTAGAGAAACCTCTATACTATTATAGAAAATGTAAAGTTGAGCATGTTATCACTTGGTGATTGTAACTATGAAAATATCTATTCTATAAATTTTTAATTTCATAAGGAATAAGCTATGATGAGATTTTTGGAGTCTAATTATATCTAAATTTAAAAAGTATTCAGCATATAATTTAATGGATTTATCAAAAATATATCACTATACAATACAAACTTCTGACAAACTTTGATTTTTTATTTACCCTTTCGAAATATTCATAAATTGTTTAAAAAGATAAATCTATATGTAATGTGCATGAACAAATTATCAAATCTATATAACTAAGCAAACCATCAATTTAGACATTATATCAAATAATTATAGTGGTTATAACATCTTTAATTCACATAATATGACAAAAATTTTCATTCCCGTAGTTTTCAACTTAATAAAATCTATAACTTCTCCACATGTAGTTTTGAAAAATAAGTAAAAGTTGGTTAAGGCGTGTCAAAAATTTTAGGTGGAATACAATGTAAATCCACATGCATTAAATATTTCATGAAAACATAAAATTCATGTGATTTTAATCCATTTAAATTCAAACTAGTCATAAAAATGATATTCTTAATATTTTTTGAATACTTCTCTAGCACCTTTACACCATTAAAGAAGTCTAAAAACTGAACTATCTCTTACTGGTTGTGCCCAAATTTACCCTACTGGTAAAAGCGGTCGATGTAGTACATGTAGGGGTCGAATCCACAAGGACCGAAGAAGTAACCTTGATACACTATGATTTGGTGAAGGATGAGCTTTGAAGTAGCCAACTTTGGGTTTGATTTTGGATGGTTTAAAGAACACTAAGAAACCTAAGTGAATTCAATTCAAAGAAAATGGGTTGATCTTAAGATTATGCTCGGGGTGGATTGAATGAATTTTAATTATTTAGACAATTTTGGTTTTATTAATTTTTGATGAATCCATTCTTCAAAAATAACACTACCTTCATCATTTTCTGGTTTGGTGCTTGCTAAACACAATTACTAATCCCCTATACACTTAGAGAACCAAATTCATGATCTATCCTAGGTATATGGTCATTTAGTAATTGAATTTAGTTTGCTCAAACACAGTAATGATGAAGAGTAGAAATTACCAAATAATGGATGTCTTAAATTAATTATCCAATTAACAACAATTCGTTCATAAAATAACATTCAATCTAGCCTTTGCATCCTCCTAAGATCAACCCATTAAAGGTTTAGCCCTACATTGATGGTATACTCTCAATGGTGGGCGGAAGATGACTAACAAGAATTGGATTGAAGAAATTAAAACTTCAGAAATAACGAGCACTCCTCCGTGTGTGTGAATGAAATTCACACCTATGTGTGAACTAATTCACAAAAACACAGAGATATCACTGTGCTTTGTGATAATAAAGTTTTAATAAATGAAATGTAAAATATAGAAGAGAAATAAGTTTATTAAGAACATAAATATACAAAAAATAAACTTACATGGAAATGGAAAACATTACAAAGGAAATTTGGAAGCATAACCTTACAATGAAACAAGAAACAAAAGATGATATGCAAAAAATCAACCCCTATTCCCTTCACCAATAGCTAATTATATAGGCATATTAGGAGCCTTAGGTACATCCCCCAACAATTAATTCACCCCCCAACAATTCATAGAGTCAAATGGAGGGTGAATAATCAAAACGAAATTGATGTTTCGAATTTGACCCGGAAATTTGTCCAGATTTGTCCATCATATTGATGTATGAATTCTCAATTGAAGAAGGCCAAATACAGAGGGTCTGTAGAAGAGAAATATCTTCATCTATCTGTCCTATATGAGATTTATAACTTTCAAGAAATTTATCTCAGCAGTTTGGAAGTTATAGTCGAAATGGTGGGACGGATTTTTGTGCATTAATGTCGGGTCCACCATTTAAATATCAACTTCAGATCCCTTTATCATCATGATAACATCGGAATTAGCTCCGGCTAAAGTTGAATAAAATGATCCTCATATTTTTATCTTTATAATTTATAAATTTGAGCTTAATTTGTCTTAGTTTGTGGTCTCCACATTTGTTTGATGGTCCTTAGGCCCATTATGCTTTTTTCCAGCAAGTTTCTGCCTTCAGGTGCAAAATTCTCCATCTTCCTTTGGGATTCATCCATCGGACCTAAAAGATAAAATGTTCCAAACAAAGTGATAAATCATATCCCAAAATTTGAAATTCAGAAAATAAATATAATGTTTTCCACCAACAAATGAATTATTGGGACCAAATTTGCATTTTAAACATGAATTGCATTTTTGATGAGAAATGAAGTTCTATTTATGTAATGCACTAAAAAAAATGTTTATGGACTTTGGAACAATTAATATAAAGATATTCACAATTAATATTAGACACTTTTAGTGACTAATCACACCCCCAACTTGAGTTTTGCTAGTCCCGAGAAAAATATATTACAAATATGAAATTCAAATCCCCTTTTCCAAAAACATTTAAATACACATTGCTCACCCAAAGACCTCATACCAAAAAAATCATGGAACCCATCAAAATAATTTAAAACAAGCTAGGTCCATAAGCATATCCCAAGCCCAAGCCCATTCCTTTGTTCAAATTCATCGCCACATTTCATCCAATTTCAATTAAGCATGATAAAGTGTTGTGCATCACAAAAGATATGGGGCCCATTTTATTGTTCAAGGGGAAAAAAGGGAAGCGCTAGGTGGGAATCACATTAAACCTTAATATGAGTATCTTTTTTTTTTGATTTTTTGATTATTTTTTTATCCACAATAGATATGAAAAGACTAACTCTGGGCAAGACAACTATGGAGTCACGATCCCCAAGTGTCGGATGCCACACATATTGTCAATTTCATGCTCTACAATAGAGATATAAAGCCTAACTCTGGGCAAGACAACTATGGAGTCACGATCCCCAAGTGCCGGACGCCACGCATTTGGACAAAACATTTCTCTATGTGGTCAATTTTTTATTTGTTTTTTATTTGTTTTTTTGTTTTTATGGATACTCAAATTAAACTAAAAGTGACCCCAGAACCCTATGCTATAATGAAAGGGACCCAAGAACGTAAATTTACACCCACGATCCATTAGACGTGCATTGTGGCATTTTTATTAAGAGGATGAAAATGTAAACATTGAAAAATCACATCGGACAACCGCACTTTCCAAAAACTATGCTCATGAACTTAAACTTGCACTAAAATCAGAATCAAGGCATGAAAAAATTATTTGATATCCAATTTTAGAGTTTTCAATGTGTGTTATCATGTTTACGGTCAATGGAATTTTTCTTTTCATGCATGTTTTTATTCACAAAAAAAAATTATTTTTTATCTCCCCCCAACTTAGAATAACATTGTCCCCAGTGTTTAAAGAAATGAAAAGTAAGAAGGGGGTAGGAGAGGAGTTCAAAGATGAAATTGAGAATGATAAACATGGAACAAATTCACCTGGTTTTTAAAGTTGAAGTTCATGATGCTCCAGATTACTCCTTTGATCACTTGGGGGATGTAGGCACCTCCTTGATTGAACATGTATCACCCAAAATAGTTCCTGAACCAAAAAAAGAAGGAAAAAGTAGAAAAAACAAACAACACAATGATTTATTTAATTCCAAGTACCATCATTTTTTTGTTTTTTTTAAATCAAACTAATGATACATTGTCTTCTTTTAAATTTCTGGGTAAGGTATTACTTAGGGATCACACCGCGTGACACTGATGAATACGGTGCTCCCCTTTCATACCCATCCATACTCATAAAAGAAGAACATGTCAAGAGTCTAATTTTTTTGACCTACAAAAACATAAATAAAATAAAATAAACTGATGATACATTGTCTTCTTTATATTTTCTGGGTAAGGTATTACTCAGGGATCACACTACGTGACACAGATGAATACGGTGCTCCCTTTTCATACCCATCCTTACTCATAAAATAAGAACATGTCAACAGTCTATATAAAAAAATAACAAAATTAAGTAGAAGGAAACAAAAGATGATTCACAGTGATTGGAAACAGGAAAACCACGGGTTGCATCCCATGCAGTGCTTTTGTTTAACGTCGTTAGCCCGACTTGTACCCTAAATCTATCAATTTTTCTCTGGTTCATATGTTGGCTCAGTTAACTCCTCCTTGGTTTCTTGTTTATTGAATGATTCAATGAATGGTTTTAACCTATGAATATTGACTTTGAAGACATGACCACTTGTGGGATCCTGAATCTCTATTGCCCCATGAGGGTACACATGATGCACTAGGTATGGACCAGACCATCTGGACCTTAGCTTTCCTGGGTGTAGATGAAGTTTTGAACTATACAAGAGCACAAATTTTCCCAGTTCAAAGTGTTTGACTTTGAGATTCCTAGATTGGTAGGCTTGAACTTTAGATTTATTGATCCTTGAATTTTCATAAGCCTCTATCCTAAGTTCCTCAAGTTAATTAAGTTCTAATTTCCTTTTTGTTTCAGCCAAAGAAATGTCAAAGTTCAATTTTATTATTGCCCAAAGGGACTTATGCTCAATTTCAACAGGTAAATGACATGATTTTCCATAAACCAATCTATACGGTGACATGCCTAGGATAGTTTTGAAAGAAGTTCGATATTCCCAAAGGGCATCTAAGAGTTTCTCGAACCAATATTTCCTAGAGGGATTGACAGTTTTTTCAAGAATTTGCTTAATTTCTTATTTGCCAACTCAGCTTGACCATTGGTTTGAGGATGGTATGCAGTGGAAAATTTATGAGTAATACCATACTTAGACATCAGTGAAGAGAATGGGCGGTTGCAGAAATGGGTTCCACGATCACTAATTATAGCCCTAGGAATTCCAAATCGAGAAAATATATGCTCTTTCAGAAATAGGATCACAACATGGTGGTCATTGGACTTGGTGGGAATGGATTCAACCCATTTTGAGACATAATCAATAGCTAAGAGGATTTAGAGTTATCCCTTAGAGTTTGGAAAGGGTCCCATGAAATCAATTCCCCAACAATCAAAGATTTCAATGACCAGAATGGGAGTGAGGGGAATTTGATTCCTTTTTGTAATGTATCCTAATTGCTGACACTGAGGACAAATTTTATAGAATTGGAAGGAATCCTTAGTGAGGTTAGGCCTGTAGAAACCACTTTAGAGGACCTCTGTTGTGTTTTTCTTTGTAGAAAGTGGCCTCCACATGCCTCTCCATGACAAAATTTTAGAATGGACTCTTGCTCAGACTCGGGAATACATTTCCTGATGATTTGATCAGGACAGAACTTGAAGAGGTAAGTATTATCAAACACATAGTGTTTGACATCAGAATGGAATTTCCACTTAGCTTGGGTCCCCAAGAATTTTGGAATGTCACCCGTCACCAAATGGTTTGCTATATCAGCATACCAAGGGCAATCACTCACTGAATGGAGGTGCTCATCGGGAAATGAATCAGACACAGAGAGGTGGTGTGAGTTGTCTTTGAATTCCATCCTAGAGAGGTGATCAGCTACAATATTTTCAACACCCTTTTTATCCTTAATGGTTAAATCTAACTCTTGAAGAAGAAGGACCCACCTAATCAATCTAGCCATGGCATCTTGTTTTTGGAAAAAGGTATTTTAGGGCTGAATGGTCAGTGAAGACAATGATGGTTGATCCTAAGAGATAAGACCTAAATGTCTCTAAGGCAAAGACAACAGCAAGCAACTCTTTTTCAGTAGTGGTGTAGTTTATTTGTGCATCATTTAAAGATTTTCTTGCATAAGCAATGACATGTGGAGTTTTCTCACACCGTTGTCCTAAGACTTCTCCTACAGCAAAATAACTTGCATCACACATGAGCTCGAAAGGAAGTTTCCAATTTGGAGGTTGCATGATAGGTGGAGATATAAGAGTTTAATTGATTGTAGAAAATGATTCCTCACAGCTTTCTGTCCATAAAAATTGAGCATCTTTTACCAATAGAGCACAAAGTGGTCGAGAAATAGAGTTGAAATTCCTAATGAACCTTCTATAAAAACCAGCAGGTCCTAAGAAGGACCTCACTTCCTTAACAGTTTTAGGAGAGGGAAGGTGATGAATGATGTAAAACTTAGATTTATCAAATTCAATCCCTCTACCAGATACCAAATGACCTAGAACAAGTCCTTCCCTTACCATGAAATGACATTTTTCCCAATTTAGTATGAGGTTCTTATCCTCGCACCTTGACAAAACCTTTTCAACATTTATAAGGCATCCCTCAAAAGTATCCCCAAATATGGAGAAGTCATCCATGAAGACCTCTAAAAAATCCCCCATCATATCCGAGAATATTCCCATCATGAACCGCTGGAAGGTACCAGGGGCATTACATAACCCAAAGGGCATGCGCTTGAAGGAAAAACTGACGAATGGATAAGTGAAGGTTGTTTTTCCTTGATGCTCTATAGAGACTTCGATTTGACTATACCCTGAGAATCCATCTAGGAAGCAATAGAATTGATGACCCGCCACTCGCTCGAGGACTTGATCAATAAAGGGTAAGGGGAAATGGTCTTTCTTGGTAAAAAAGTTGAGCTTCCTATAGTCAATACAAACTCTCCATCCACTACTGACCCTTTTTGGAAGCATCTCTCCATCCTTGTTGGTTATTACTATGATTCCAGCCTTCTTTGGAACCACATGGATTGGGCTAACCCACTCACTCTCAGCTATAGGATAGATGATACCAGCTTTTAACAATTTCAAAAGTTCTTTTCTCACTACTTCCATGAGATTAGGATTGAGTCGCCTCTGAGGTTGACGACATGGCTTTGACTCAGATTCAAGAATAATTCCATGAGTCCCGATAAGTGGGCTAATCCTAGGAATATCATATAGGGTCCATCCAATGGCTTTCTTGTGTCTCCTAAGAACATCTAGAAGCATCCTCTCATGATCAGCTTCAAGAGAAGAAGAAATGACAACAGGAAAGGATTGATTGTCCCCTAAGAATGCATACTATAGTGATTAAGGTAAGACTTTAAATTCAAGATCAGATTGGTCATGAATTTCCAAGAAAGGATGAGACTTTGTATTGAACTTAGTTTCTTTGTTCATATTTCTTGACAAAATTGGTTCCTTGTGAACTGAATTTTCATCCACTAAATTTTCTAGAGTAGTGTCATGAATAGACATGGACTAAATGTTATTGATTTCAACCATGGTATCATTGATTGGTGATTCTAGAAATTCATCAATAGAGCTGTCTTAAATAGATTCATTCCAAGGAGACAAATTTCCCTCATGTGAATAAAGAAAATCAATCTCTTCTTGACTTAACCATCCTTCGGTAACTCCTTGATGTTCATTGAGTTCATTATAAACACTACCAATCCAATTAACCTCATGGATCTCTTCATCATCCCCAATTTGAGAGTTTTCATTGTTGATGTTCAATTCTAGAATCATGTTCCCAAAGGTGATGGTCATGTTCCCATTTCGGACTCGGATAACAGAATTGATTGTTGCAAGGAAGGGATGACCAAGTATGATTGGGGTTTGCTCCCTAGGACCTAAGCTTGGGTGATTGTCCAGAACAATGAAGTTAGCTGGGTAAATGAAATTTTCAACTTTCACCAAAATATATTTTAAGATCCCCTTTGGAACTCGAACACTATGATCAGCAAGTTGAAGAGTGACAGATGTGGGTTGGAGTTCTTTGAGCCCTAACTGACAATACATGGAATAAGGAATGAGGTTCACACTGGCACCTAGATCTCACAAGGCTTTGAAAAATTTGTTCTCTCATAGTTCAACATTTCTGTAAGGGAATCCTGGGTCTTTCATCTTAGGAGGAATGGTCCCTTGAATGGCGGTAATCACATTTGCAGCCAAAAGGACTTGGTTTTTATGTGAAAATTTTCTTTTAAAAGTGTACAAGTCCTTAAGGTACTTAGAGTAGGAAGGTATGGTTTGGATGGCATCGAGAAGGGGAATTTTCAACTTGACTTGTGAGAATATTTATCTCAATGTGTCACTCAATTCAGGCTTGGTTTTCCCCCTCATGCGTTGAGGAAATGGTGTAGGTTGTTGAGTTGTTTGTTGGAGTGTTGTTTCTTTCACATTGTTATCAGTTTCTTTAATATGAGCTTGTGGTTCATTTGAATTTTCATTAGAGTTTGAAGCTTCACATGGTTTTTGACTTATTTGTTTAGGTTTTTCAATTTATTTCCCACTTCTTAAAACCGTCACAACCTTTAGTTGTTCGTGAGTTGTTTGAGTGAAACTTGACTCTCCCATTGTTTTTTGTTGTGGAATGGCCTGTGTGGGCATGGGTGCCTTTCCAATTTTGATGTTTTGAAGTTCTTTTTTAATGGATGAGAATTCTGAGTTCATTTTGTCCATTTGTGTGCACAGTTGTTCTAGTAGGCTTTGTGGAACAATTTGGGTTGGTGCTTGAGCTTGTGGGTTTATCCCAGGAGGATACTTTGGTTGCTGGATGGGTTGTTGATATTGTACATGAGGATGTTGGAATTGGACCAGTTGTGGTTGGAACTGATTATGAGGTTGAAAGTTTTGTTGATGGTATGGGTTGATACATTGTTGTTGTGTTGGTTGTTGATTGTCCTTCCAACGAAAGCCTAGATGGTCATTATACCTTGGATTGAAGGTGTTCGTGTATTTTGGCTTTTGAAAGTTCATTGCATTAACTTCTTCTGGTGGTCCTCCTAAAAGAACATATTTGATGGAAGGAATGGTTGGGAAATTATCAGTCTTGTGGTCATTCTTATCACAAATTGTACAAACAAGCTCAACAGTTTGGGTTTTGTGGACCTTCCCAAGATCAATCTCCTCAACTTTCCTCATGAGTGCAGCAAGTTTTGCTCTACGGTTTTATTTTTCTCCAAGATTGTACATTCCACCAGATTTGTGTGGATTCTCATAGTATGGTGATGTTCCCCATGTATGGTTTTGTTCAGCATGATTTTCTAGATACTCATAAGCATCATTTGGGGATTTGTTTTTGAAGGTTCCATTACACATCATATCAATGAATTGTTTGTTTCCGAGACCCAACCCTTCATAGAAAATTCTCACTTGTTCTGGGATTAAGAAACCATGGTGTGGTACCATGTTTAATGTGTCCTTGAACCTTTCCCAGGTTTTATAGAATGTTTCTCCCTCTCTTTCAAAAAAGTTTTGTATGCTCTTTTTAAGTGCAATTGTTTTGTGATGGGGGAAGTATTTTTTATAAAATTCTCATTGAAGTTGGTCCCAAGAGTGAATGGATGCTGGTCTCAAATTGTTTAACCAATTATTTGCTCAGTCCTTAAGAGAAAAAGGAAAAAGTCTCATTTTAGCAGATTTTATTTGATTTGGTGGGCACATGGTTTCAACAATGTCATTAAATTCTTTAATATGAAGGTAAGGCATCTCAGACTCCATCCCATGAAAGGTTGGAAGGTGGTTCAGGACATGGGGTTTGAAAAAATATTGGGAATATCCTATGTTATCATGCCTAATGAATGAGGGTGCATTGTTCCAGGTTGGTGTGAGGTAGTCATTCATTTTCGGGTCTGCAACAATTCCCAAGTTAGGGTCTTGCCCGTTATTTTGGTTCCCTCCCCGATTTATGATTTGGTTTTGTAGGATATTCTCCATTGTATCGAACTCAACGTCTGAATTTGGAGTATTAGGAAGATTTTGATCTAAAGGAAATAGAAATATTTTAGTTCTTGACTCCCCAGCCCTAGGAGTATCCACCCTAACTAATCTGTTTGATTTATCGCAGGTGTAGGCGGACATGCGCAAAAAAAAAGCGAAAAAGGGAAAAGATAAGAGAATTGGGATGAGAATAGAAGAATGGGGGTAAGAAAAGAAGGTTTTTGGTCTAAGGAACTTACTTGGTCCCCGGAAACGGTGCCAAAATTTGGTTGCGCCCAAATTTACCCTACTGGTAAAAGCGGTCGATGTATTACATGTAGGGGTCGAATCCACAGGGACCGAAGAAGTAACCTTGAGACACTATGATTTGGTGAAGGATGGGCTTTGAAGTAGCCAACTTTGGGTTTGATTTTGGATGGTTTAAAGAACACAAAGAAACCTAAGTGAATTCAATTCAAATAAAATGGGTTTATCTTAAGATTATGCTCGGGGTGGATTGAATGAATTTTAATTCTTTAGACAATTTTGGTTTTATTAATTCTTGATGAATCCATTCTTCAAAAATAACACTACCTTCATGATTTTCTGTTTTGGTGCTTACTAAACACAATTAGTAATCTCATATACACTTAGAGAACCAAATTCATGATCTCTCCGAGGTATGTGGTCATTTAGTAATTTAATTTAGTTTGCTCAAACACAGTAAAGATGAAGAGTAGAAATTACTGAAGAATGGATGTCTTAAATTAATTATCCAATTAACAACAATTCGTTCATAAAATAACATTCAATCCAGCCTTTGCATCCTCCTAAGATCAACCAATTAAAGGGTTATCCCTGCATTTATGGTATACTCTCAATGGTGGGCGGAAGATGACTAACAATAATTGGATTGAAGAAATTAAAACCACGGAAATAACGAGCACTCCTCCGTGTGTGTGAATGAAATTCACACCTATGTGTGAACTAATTCACAAAAACATAGAGATATCACTGTGATTTGTGATAATAAAGTTTTAATAAATGAAATGGAAAATATATAAGAGAAATAAGTTTATTAAGAACATAAAGATACAAAAAAGAAACTTACATGGAAATGGAAAACATTACAAAGGGAATTTAGAAGCATAACCTTACAATGAAACAAGCAACAAAAGATGATATGAAAAATATCCACCCATATTCCCTTCACCACTAGATCATTATATAGGCAGATTATGAGCCTTAGGTACATCCAAAAACAATTAATTCACCCCCTACAATTAATAGAGTCAAATGGAGGGTGAATAATCAAAAGGAAATTGATGTTTCGAATTTGACCCGAAAAACTGTCCAGATTCGTCCACCATATTGACGTGTGGATTCGAAATTGAAGAAGACCGAATCCGGAGGGTCTGTAGAAGAGAAATATCTTCATCGATGTGTCCTATATGATCTGTATAACTTTCAGGAAATTTCTCTTAGCAGTTTGGATGTTATAGTCGAAATGGTGGGACATATTTTTGTGCATTAATGTTGGGTCCACCATTTAAATATCAACTTCAGATCCCCTTATCATCATGATAACATCCGAATTAGCTCCAGCCAAAGTTTAATAAAATGATCCTCATATTTTTATCTTTCTACTGTATAAATTTGAGCTTTATTGGGCTTAGTTTGAGGGCCCCACATTTGTTTGATGGGCCTTAGGCCCATTATGCTTTTTTCCAGCAATTTTCTTCCTTCAGGCGCAAAATTCTCCATCTTCCTTTGGGATTAATCCATCGGATCTAATAGATAAAAAGTTACAAAAAAGTTATCAATCATATCCCAAAATTTGAAATTCAGAAAATTAATATAATGTTGTCCACAAACAAATGAATTATTGGGCTCAAATTTACATTTTAAACATGAATTGCATTTTTGATGAGAAATGAAGTTCTATTTATGTAATGCACTAAAAACAATGTTTATGGACTTTGGAACAATTAATATAAAGATATTAACAATTAATATTAGACAATTTCAGTGACTAATCACTTACCTAGAAAAAGTGAAAGTCATGTGAGGAAGAAAAGTATTTCTTTCATTCTATACTGGCTCCAAATCTTCCCTCATCCCAATATCAATCATGTTTAGCCTGTCTTTAGTTCCATATTTAATTTTTTTAAGTGAATTTAGTAACATGGAAATAACACTATCACATTTTTTCTACATACATGGAATTAAGAAAAAGTATAATATACAAAAAAAATCAATATGTTAATTTTAAAAAATTGATATCTTTTTCCAACCCAATTTTGTAAGGGTTTTTGAAAAGGGTTTACCAGAAATGGTGAGAATATTATCAAATTATTCATCAAAAATTAATGGATAAGGTATTTCACCTTATCCTAAATTCTTATCGAATGATGTTTTCTGAGAATTATATTTATTTCATCAAGGAGAAAATTATGATTTATTAGAAACACTATTTTCAAGGATTGTTTCAACATAACTAAGCATGCAACTTCTTCATAAATTGGAAACCATAAAATTACTTTAATGTTATATCATGAAAAATTTCTATAAGTAGGAAAATAATTTATTTACCTAAACAATATGAATTTCAATATAAAATATTTATTTAAATTAGAATCATGTAATGTAACAATTGAATCCCATATCAATTTCATATCTTTGATTAGTGGTTCCAAATAAACATAAATATCATTATCTATTTGTTTTTTGGAGCTGGTTCCCTAGAACTAGCTGTATTATACTTATGATTATATATATATTAATTTTTTTAATATTAATATTTTTTTACCATATGATGGTTTTTTTCTATGTAACATTATTTTGATAATGTACTTGTATTATCTATCCCATAAAAAGGTCATATAAATTTCATGATATGATGAGAAACTTGAAGTGAAATGATGATATTATTAAATATATGTTCTATATTCGGATGACATCATTCGATTGGAAACATATGATATAACCATTAGGGGTAGGGGGATCATAATACATTGAGACTTATTCTCATCAATTTCTCCTTTGGAAATATACTACAGAATAGGATTGTGAGAAATAACCTTATATTAGGAAATCCACATGTTTTATGTGTCATTGGATGATCATATATGAAAATGTGTGTAATGATACATTTAACTAATGATTATTATTAATGAATATCATGAGTCTCATACTTTTATGTATTTAATAAAACATTATTGAATATGTTCAAATTTTTTTTGATACATTGGGTGTGTTACGAATGACATGGAATTAGTGAATAAGTTGATGAAGGATTTGTATCTTTTGTTCTTTAATAAAGGTTGACATATCAGGCCCTTTGATAGAAGTAGAACTATCTGATAATCCCATAGCCATGGAATTTTATCAAAGATTTCATTTTTTGAAATTCAAATAATGAGAGTAATGTTCATATGATGATGATTCATGCAATGAAACCTAATTGAAGGAGATATCGAGACTAAGATATTATATTACAGGGTAAGATTTCATAGGAGGTAGAAATAACTTTGAATTATCCTCATATCCTTAGGAGATATGACATGTTTCATGATATCTCTTTTGGAATGGGAGTTTCAATAACTACTATCAAGGTGATAACAGAGTGGGTCACACATAAAGCGCATTTATAATCTCTTAAAATTCATATGAATTGATGTTTAAGATATACTGGTCCCCATGTGTGGGGAACAAAGAAAATATAAGTGAATAATCCAAATTATATTATTTAAATTATATTATTCTAGTTTTGAATAATGAGAATTTATTTTATTTCTCATGGTATTAATATGTTTATTTAATTATAAAAATGAGTACAATAAATTATTATTTCTCAAATGAACATCACACCCTTTATGGTTTGTTAAATAATTATAGGAGAGATGAGTTATGTTAATGGATCATAGTTAATTATATGGAATTTAATTATGTCCCAAGTGAGTGATGAAATTTTTGTTGCAAATATGAAATATTTACTTAGATATTTGTGGTGTTTTAGGATATTTTAAGTGGGTTATATTATCCAATGTATTAAGTTCAATCTTGAAAAATTAACCATTATTATTTAAGCTGGTTTTTTATCCCATAATATTTTCAAATGTAATTTTCATGAATTTGAGAGTTATCTTATCTTCATATCCCTTATCTAAAGTTATTAAAGTGAGGAGTATAAATAATGGGTTGATATAATTTTGAGGATCAATTACATGATCCTTTGGAGATCGTAAAATAATTGCAAAACCTTTGATCTTCCATGCTAGAAACTAGGAATTGAAGCACAATGTTTGTGAAGTTGTGGTACATGTGTAGATAATCATTAAGATATATAATTTGGTGTATTTAGACTACAATGATCTATAAAAGATTTAATATCACATGTATTTTGGCGTTCCATAAAGGTTCCATTTTATTTTTAATTTTCCTTTTAAAATTAATTCACACATGATACTTGGAATTAATTGGTAATTATTAGAGTGAATCAAGTAATTTATGATGGAATTGATATTAAAAATTTAAATCACACTTGATTCCTCCCTCACAAAACATTATTGGTTCCTTAAATGGTATCAGAGAATCCATTAAATTATTTAAGTAAATAAAATTATAAAATTTTGATTAAATTTTCTATGATTCAAAAAAGGGTTTCGATATAGTCTGAACATCACTAACGGTGTGTTGATTCTAGTATGTATGAATGAGATATGTTTTATCCAATATATATGGGATTATTAAATATCAAAAAATGGAAATCATGACACACACACACATATATATTATCATTCATGAATAAGGGCATGTTGGGTGTTGCCAAAGCAGATTTCACCGGTAAGTCTCGATGGTGTGTCCTTAGAGAGAGGAACACAAACTAGGGGTTTTGTGGGAAAATATTCACATGTGGATGATGGTGAATCACTATAAACAAAAAATGAATAAAAATTTGGGTAGAATTTATGCCCCCTCCCACAAATTATTTTGGGTGGATCTGATTGAGAGAGCACACCACGTGGGTGTTTTTTTCATGGTTAAAAATAATAATATGTTATGACCAATGGGGTTCCCGTTATTATCCCATGAACACCCTAGTAGGGAAACCTGACCTGCACAAGACCCATTATATTGGCAGGTTATCCGGCCCTGTCCAGGCCAAGATAGTTCAAATCTAACCCATTAGACACAGGCTAGGATGGGTCAGTTTGAATCTGACCTTTTGGGCCCAATAGGCCCACTCTAAACTCATTTTATCATCCAAGGACCTATTCAGGGTCCAAAAAATCTAATAAAATCTAATAAAATATAAAATTAAATTATGTTGTTAAAAATTTATTAACTTTATTTTTGGTACCATTATATGTATTGATAATTACTTAAAAATTATTTTAATGTGATTTTAATATATTAAAATGAACTTTAGATAAGTTTTTGAAATTTTAATTTTTATTATGAAAAATTATTTTCATGTTGAATAATCATGATCTTAGACCGACCCATGCATGTTTGGTATTTATTTATTTAATTTAATTATTTCATTTAAGTTTTTAAAATTTAATAATTATTTACCGTTTTGAAGATCTATGTATCCTCCCTCAATATTTAAATCCATAAGGGCCTACATGTATACATTTGAGTGATAAAATTTAATTTCATATATCAATTCCCCTTATCTATGTATGAGTTTAAATTTTACAGATCAAGGGTGTTTGTAGAGATGCAATTTGAGTCGTGTGGTCATGTGAAACCAAATAAGTGAAATAAAAAGAAGTTTAATGGTAACTGTAATACGAGTTGAGATATGAATCTAGAAATTAACCTAGGGTTTTTGTTGATCTATTATCCTCTCAGTAGAACAACTAATATATAATAGCTCAATGTCATGTCATTATTTATCTACATTCTTTTTCATGGATAATTATGTGAATGTGTTGATGCTATACGATCATATAGAGTAGTTAACAAGAATTAAAAAAATAAAAATAAATAAATATGAAATTAATGTTTCTATTTATGCATGGTTAAAGATGTAAGTAAAATCACAAAGTAAAAAGCATGATAAAAAGAACCATATTTTAGTTCATAAGAAAACTAAGTTGATTATGCATAAATTATTTAATCAAGATATGGTTAATTGATTATATAAAATCTATATAATATTAACAAGTATATAAAAGGATAAAATAAATTATATTTATGAGTAAGTTATAAAAATACATCAAGGTAATATTAATTTTTTGTATCCTTCCATTAATTGATCTAAAATGAAACCACAGTTCAAAGTGCTTATCTTAACCAAGTCAGGTTTCTTTGTAATGACCTAAGGTTTTGGATCCTTTACAATACATACTATAATCGATAATTTTTATCACACACTACCCCCAACATAAAAAAACAAAAAATATTAATAATAAATTAATAATAAATTCATAATAAACACTAAGATGGAAAACCATTAATAGTTGTTATCTTTTGTAGGTAAATAATTAATATGAGTTAATATTGAAAAAAATTATTTTCAATAAAATTTATTTTCGTTATATTATATATTTTAATTTAAAAATGTAATTTTAAAATTTTTAGAATTTATATTTGATAAATTAAAAATAATTTTAGAAATTCCTCACAAGAAGATTATATTAAGATTTATTTTCTATAATAATATTTTTTAGGAGAATAATAAAAAATATAATTTCTTCCTAAATGACGATTTGTATCACATTATCAGTATATATAAAAATCCCAAATATTTATAAAATCTTTTAATTGATCAAATATATATTTTAAGGGTATAATTATGAAATCTAAAATATTATTTTGAACTTAAAAATTATTGTTTTAATATTTTAGGACTCAATAAATTTTATTAGAATTTAAAAATTGTTATCATTTGTTTGTTTTAATTAAAAAAATTTACGGTGAAATTAAAATTTGTATTAATTTTAAAGTCATATACATTTTATTTTTTTATAATAAATCAATTACTATCATGAAAATTAGTAACCACAAAAAAAATTTCTTATAAATAAGTTCAATGTTTAAATTTTTTTTAAAAATATATTTGTTATGCGTGTTTAATTTAAAATCATATTTTATCATATTTTTTAATTGAATTAGGTTAAATAGAGACAAAATTATGAGTCATCATGTCAAAATTTGGTAATAAGTGTCAAAATATATTTTTAGTAATACAATAATTGACATGATTAATATTGAATTGAGAGTAATAATTTCTTAAATGAAAAATCTTAGGTGGCTCAATTTTCTATAAATTAACTTGAACTTTAGGCCTTATAGAAATATTTTTTAGGTTATAAAGTCTTATCTACATGCCTTACCAAAATTATTTCACCTTACTCACTTATCTTTCATTCCATTACATTATTACCCATTACTTGACATTATTTTCCATGTTAAAGTTCCTTTTCTTCATGTATAAAAGGGGGATCACTTCCACATTTTCAATACTCCACTCATGTTTTGAAATTTCATTGAACCCTACCCAAATTTCCTCTCCATAAAATCCTTTACATGACCCAATTCCCCTGGTTTTTGATTCAAAAGTTTTCTTTTAACACTTTCTAAATTTAATTTTGAAAATCACAATCTACTTCTTTAAAAGTTTATACATTTGTAATTTTTTTACTTTTAAATTTCATATAATATGTTTTTATAAGAAATCTATTTTACCAAACATAGAATATTATTTCCAATGGATGAAACTTTCTAAATGTTTTCTGGATTTATGAAGTTAGACGGAACTTCCTTACTAAATTAACATGTAATTTATATATTAGACGGACAAAGAAAAAGTTCACTAGATAGAGGTTTATAAATTCTAACCTATAGGGTATAAAAATGGATCACTAGAAAATAGGTTACAAAGTCTTCCAAGTAGACTTTATCAGATGAAGGTAGATGTGATTCCCAAATGAAATTTTATAATTCCTACCAGATGAATAACTTTATACATTCCATCTAATGAAGAAACTATGTTCTACTGGATGGAACCTTAATACACTATAATGGTGTATATCATAACAACCATAAAACTGAGATGCTTTTCCAAACTTATGAAGTGAAGAAGGAGTGTGTCTGATTCCATTTAAACCTACTCCAAGAAATATAGAATATGACCAATTAAATAATGCCTATAAATAAATCAACATTCAATGATGAGGAAGATATTTTACATATCTGACTATATAAAGTTACTATAAAGATTTTATATCTTCTTATTACTTGATTTAACACCATTATAACTTTTAGAGAGACTTTTTTTAAGGAATATATTGTGAGTTTTACTTTTATAATTTCTTTAAGAACTTTTGATTTTTTATTTTTTTTGTTTGATCTGGTTTGACTGATTGTTGCAACCCCAACCACAATAGCGTAGTGTTGGTGGTCATTTTATTACAATGTCATAGATAAAACATATCACATCACCAAGGATTTTATTATTTAGTAGTCTTAAAGAAACTAGTTATATACATGGTTTCCTTATTACAATGGTAATTAAACATAGTACATAACAAAAGAAAGTAAACTGATTCTTTTCACTTATTCAAAGATTTCATCTTCACAACTTGGGGAAGGAAAAAATTAAAGGGTGATCTAAAATGATTATTAAGGGTTATATAAAACAATAATAAGTAAAGTAAAGTAAACAAAGAATAGACATTATAGAAAGGTAAATAATATAAACAAATTTTCCATCAATACACTAAGAATGATAATAAATGCATATTTTTTTTCATAGTGAAAACCTCATGGAAAGTGATAAATAAATACCGAATGAATAAAATGATTATTATTTGGACATCATATATTTGTCATGTGAACCATTATACTATTAATAAAGTTTATGTTTGTGGGTAAAAAACCATCTCATTCTGTTTAGAAATAAACATGAAGGATTTATCACCAACAGTTTTTTCTCATGAGACTTATTGATGCATTGAGGGGCTATAACAGGCCCCAACCATCACTGAATGTCGAAATCATTCTTCATACATAGATCTAATTCATGAAAAATATGTCTTATCAAAATATTCATATTGAGTGGAGGATACCGATTCCTCAATATTTCCACAAATAAAACTTCATTAAAAGAAAACATAATATGTAAAAATAGTACATGGATAAGGAAATAATAATATCCATGACAAAATAAATATGGATAGATATTAAAATCTTTAGTGAATTATGATCACAAATGAAAGATGAGAATACATACAACACACACAAGGAATAAGTGGTGAAAGGAATAACCAAAGGAAATATCATAATGGATTCCATGAAATAATGGATTTGAATAATAATTGAACATTTATTATTTAAAATATTCATTGATCATTATAAATGATTTCCAACTAAAGTGAAAATATATAAAAAGAGTTTTTAAGAAACTTCATAAGTAAGCCTTTTTAGTGCAGTTTAAGGAAAATATTAAAGAGTATTTTAAGAAGAAAAAGGAATTATTGTTTGTATAAAACCAAAAATCAACAAAGATATTTTTAAATGATAAAATGAGTGGTTTTAGAGAATTATTTTTAGCTTAAAATATATTATGTATGGTACTTAAAAATGGGAAATAAATTGGTTAGTTCTATTTAATTGGCCTTGATTATCGGGAAGAATTGAAAAGGGGTCCTTATAAAACTTGTATTTACCATAAAATAAATAATAATTGAGAATGGTAAATATTTTTTGGAGATAAGAACAAAATTTAGGAAGATTACATAAGAATAATTAATAATTATATTGGGGTAAAGAGGGAGAAACATAACCTGAATTAAAAATGGAAGTTTGGGGGGAATCTCTTACCTTATGTCCGAATATGTTCTGAACATGATCTTAATTTCTTGGACAATTAGTTTAAATACAATAATTAATTAATTCTTAAAATTTTACCCATTTATTTTATTTATTAAAATTTTATTAAGTTAATTTATGTCTTTTTGATGAATTATAAGATACAATTTTATCATTCGGGAGCATTCATTTCTTGGGTTTTTGTGATCGGTTTACTTGTATACATGTATGGAAAATCATGTAAAATAGAATTTAAATTATATTTTATTAATGAAATAACATAATATTAAATGGTTATATATTTCATTCATTTATATGGTGTGAGGGTGAATCATTAGATAAACTGTTAGTGATAATCATTTAGATTATTTTTGCATTTTTCTCAGTCATCACAAACTAGTTTTGTTATATAAATTAATACTATGTATATATAATGGTTACAAAACTATAAATAAGATATAATACATATATTATAATCTATTTTAACCATATAAATGGTTTTATGACCAGACTTGAAGGCATAATTGAAAAACGAAATCACGTCGTCCACGAAGGCGGTAAATCGACACATCAAGGATGATGTTTTCATTTTTAGAATAAAAGTAGGAGGAGAAGAGTATTGATGGTAGATTTTTCATTGATATAATTAAATTCTAGTATATAAAATAATTGAGTTATAATTCATGTTTGGGTAGAGTATGTGAGGATAACATAAGAAAAAAAAATTAAAAGAAATTAAAAGAAAAGGAAAGAGGTTTTTACCTCTTGAATTATTCTCCTTGAGAACCTCCTTAGGGAAATTGATTTTGGACTTTTATTGAGACTAGAACCTCATAGAAATGGATAATATTATTGGTGAGAGTATGGGGTATAAATTGTAAAAACTTCAAGGCTTAATATGTGTGAGGAGAATATGTGGCGAGGGGTGGGGTATGTTTTGATTATGTTATTCATTAGTTTATTATTTTGGATCAATACAAGAAATAGTGTTGATTACATGACTAAATAAAGTAAATATATAAGTATAGTTTGAGATTCTGGTATATACATCAGCGATGAATCAACGAATAGTGTATTTAACTTATAATGTATATATACCGTAAATTACCATATTTTACCATTCATAAAAAATTCAACTATTTTATAAAAATACCAAAAATTAAACTTAACCATTATTTGATGTGTAGAATTAAAAAAATGAACTCAATTTTATAAAAAAAATTATATATATTAGAAATTTAATTTTTAATTAAAGTCATTTACAAGAAAAATACCAATTTTAAAATTATAATTGATTTCATAAAACTTTGAAAAATTAATTAAGGTCTCCAAAAATTATCTTATAATCATAAGATAAGAAAATATTAATTTTTGAATACATTTTATAAAAAAAAATTATTTTAAATCATTATATTAATTATAAATTTTAAAATAAACACTTATGTTTTATAAAAATATCAACACTTAATTAATAATTTCTAAAAAATTTATTTACTTCTACTATGGTATAATTATATAATATTATACTTTATATGGTGACTAAATTTTATGTATACTTTTAAAGGTGAGGTTACTATTCTAATGGTTACATTACTATTCCTAATGGTCACATTACTATTCCAACAGTCAAGTTAATATTTAATATTTTTTTATTGTTCATTTAAGCTTGGTGTTGTGTGAAGTATATGATATTTATATAAGAGGATACATACCATAAAATATTCGGGTGTTATATTCTTTCCTTCTTTAAAAATTTCATCCTCAAAATTTTTCATGAATATTCCCTTCTAAACAGATGAGGGTGGTTCTTCTTCATATCATCTTCTACAACCCACATTATTTCTCAAAGGAACCTTTACCAGTTGAGTATTCTGATTTATAAATACTTTCTATCTTGTGTCAAGAATCTAGATAGGCTCTTCATAGTAAGAATAATCTGGTTACAATTCTATTTTTTCATATGTGAGTATTTGTGTTGGGTCTAGCCTGAACTTCTTTAACAATGGTATGTGGAACACATCCTAAACTTTGTAGAGACTTGGTGGAATTTCTAATCAGTAAGATTCAAATCCAATTATTTCTATAATTTCAAATGGTCTGATGTATTTGTGTCTCATTTTATCTTTCTTATCAAAACTTAAGACACCCTTCCATGGACAAACATTCCCAAAGACTTGATCACCCAATTGAAATTTCAAATCATTTCTGTAGTTGTTAGCGTAAATCTTTTGTCTACTTTGAGCTACTTTAATATGAGCCTAAATAGTCTATACCTTTATCATTGTATCACCAGTAGGCTCTTGGCCAGTAAGTTTCCTCTCACCAACTTCCTCTTGACAATTTAGAGTTCACCTTCTCTTTCCATATAATGCTTTATATGGTTCCATTTGAATACTAGAATGGAAACTATTATTGTAGGAAAAATTTACCATATGTAAATATCGATCCAACATATCTTGAAAGTAAATTGATCCTAATTTCAAATTTCTTCCAATGTTTTAATAGTTCTTTCAAAATGTTTGTTGGTTTGAGGGTGATAAACAATACTCATATGAAGATTAGTATTCATAGCCTTATGAAAAATCTTCTAGGATTTTGATGTAAAATGGGGATCTCGATCAGAAACAATAGATAGAGGTGTACCCTAAATTCTTAGAAAATCATTTATATAGAGTCTTTCTAGGTGATCCATTCGAAAATACTCCATTATAGTGAGGAAATGTGAAGATTTGGAAGGTCAATCAACAATAACCCATATTGAATCGTTCCTTCTGGGTGTCCTTAGTTATCTTATGAAAAAGCCCATAGTAATTTCATCCCACTTCCATATAAGAATAGGTAAAGGTTGCATGAGTCGTCTAGGATGTTTTATCTCAGCCTTCACTTGTTGAAAAATTAGACACATTAACACATAGTTAGAAATTTCCCACTTTATGCTATCCCACTAGATAGTTTCCTTCAAATCTATATACATCATGGAACTACTAGGGTGTATAGAAAAGTTTGTGCTATGAGAATAATTTAATAGTTCCCTTTTTATATCAGGCATCGATGGAACATATAACCTCTTTCTAAAATTCTGAACTCCATCCTCATACATGAACTCTACAAATCTTCCATACTTAATGACTTTAATTTTATTTTTATTTTTCTCATCATCAGATTGAGATCATTTTATCATATCTTGTAATTATGGATTAGAAATAATTTGAAAAATAAGTGGTGTTTCCTTTTCTTTAACAATTATTATATCCATTTTTAATAAATCCATGAATATAGGATATTTCTTAATCCTTTTTTGGGTTAGAAGTACATGATATTTCATGCTTAAGGAACCTGCTATCTTATTTTCCTTTCCTGGGTGGTAGTGTATTGAGAAATCATAATAATTGATTAACTTGAACCATATCCTTTGCCTCATGTTCAGTTATTTCTATGTAAATATGTGTTTCAAACTCTTATAATCTGTTTATATCTCATACAATACTGGAAAGGGGATATTTCCGCACGCATCTATACCCATGGTTTTTCTAAACCATGGGGATATCTATTTTTTAATTATCTATTCTCTTGTTTTTAATAAAACTGTGGGAAACCAATACCCAATTCCCCAAATACCATCACACTTATCATCCCTCTTCCATCACACTCCTCCACTTTCCCATCGCGCTCCTCTTTACCCTCACTTCCATCGCCATCTTCCATCGTGCTCTTCCTCTCTTCCCTGACTCCCGACCCTCTCCTCCCCTCCCTGACCACCGCCTCACGGCCATCCGATCTACGCCGCTCAACCCTCTCCTCCCCTCTACGACCTCCATCTCCCGACCATCTGACCACCACATCTTGGACACCTCCTCCCATCCCTGGCCTCTGCCTCCGCTCCCGACCTCCCTCTCGGCCTTCGCCTTAGCCTCAAAGTCCCATCCTCCGCCTCCCTTCCCCCAACTCTAGTGATGTCCTCCCTCTCAGCTCCCTCTCCTCCTAGACTTGGCATCCACCTCAACTTCTTCCAGCTTCGATAACGTCTCATCCAAGCCTCCTCCTACCAAACCCCAGCTCTGGCATCTAGGTATAGAATATATTCTCTTTGTTTTTTCAGTGGTTGAGATCTCTTTAATTGAGTTGGTTTTTTTGAGATATCATCTCTCAAACTTATCCTTCTTTCAATATGAATCTTATGATAGACTTCAAAATATGTGTTTGATCAACAAGTGAACCTAAAGTGAGGTTTGAAGTGAAAAGGTGATTCTAGAGAGAATTAGTCCCCACTCTTTTTATATTATATGAGTGGATGAAGAGAATTTTTTGGTTGTTTGGTCTCATATCTTTCATTATTTTCAACCTCTATATTATTTTCTGATGTGTTAGAATCTGGTGATTCTTGCATTAAAATGTATTCATTTTGAATTTTCTTTATTTTGATCCCTAGAATTCAGCTCTATTCCAAGAATTTCAGAGTTATTAAGCATTTTGGGGATTCATTTAGGGTGTTCTTATAGGCTGATTAGTTGGAAATGACAAGAAAGCAACCCATTCAGGATAAATTATGTATTTAATCAAGACTATATCAAACTACCCTAGATTTCCTTTAGTTTAGTTTTGATTATGGTACTAGTCTTATCCCTAATATTGTTTATGAAGGTAATACTATGTATTTTCATCACTTTGACCTTTTGGAGAATCACATGGATTGATGTCTCAAAATTTATGTAGTGGTTTTATATATACTCTCTTTCTATTTGTCGATGAATTTTGATGGTCCTGTAGAGTCTATTACTAATTAGATGCTTGAATTAGAATTATCTATTTTTGTTCTGGAGCTAAGGATGGAGGCTCTTCCACAGCTTCGTGAGCTGGGTTGTGGATTTGGAAGGAGAGAAAGGGGTGGAAAGGATCCCTCTCAAATCTGTTTACTAGTGTTGTAATGAATTCACCAACTAATTTTGGTGTAGCGAGACTAGGATTCTCATTTTGGATGGGGGATTTATTAATCCTCCTTCAGATATATTGTAAGAGTTAATATATAAAGGAAATTCGATATTTGTTATGAATCCCATGATGGCATGGAGTAATGGAGGATTATTTAGGAATCCTAGGTTAATGTTTTCCTCACCCAGGGGAAGGATCTTTTGGTAGTGGTTCTCCCTCATGGGGTGGGGTGAGGGGAGAGAGAACCTCACTAGCATCCTTTGAAATGAGTTTTTCATAGTATTAATGATGCCATTATTTTTAGGGGGAGGGGGTCTACACGTAATTCACAAAATAGGGTAGGAATTTGTTCACAGGTTTCTAGAATTACTGTTACAGTGTGACCCATATCTTTATAGGAATCCATTATAATAGACTCTAAGATAGGGGTATTTATGTAAGTAGTGGAAACCAGTAGGGAGGTGTATTGACCTAAGTTTTCATCAGATGATACTTAGACGAATTTTATGTTTAAAAAAAGTATTAAGACATTATTAGTGGTAAAAAAGTAATTTTTCTATAGTATGCAACTTCACAATTTTTTTGAAGGTTTCTTTGGTTCCATATTGTCATGTTTACCTCAAGTATGTAATTTCATATGAAAGACTGTCAAGGATCTTCAGAAATAATATAATAATATATTATATTATTTTTAGTCCAAGCATTTTATGTTTTTCTAAAGATTCTTATATATCTTAAATAGAGTCTCATATTGGGAAACCAAAATAGATATTGAATCTAAAATGTTAATTTTACCATATTCACGGCTTAAGATTCATTTAATTGGGACTCTTGGGTGTTTTTGGTTATGAGATGATTAATTAAAAAATTTAATTATTTAATTAATTGGTTATTATACTGAGAAATCCATGAATTTCTTTATTTAATCCATATTATGAAGTCTCCCTAGGGTTAGTTATTCTATAACCACATGAACCTTAGAGGGAGAGGAAGAAGAAGATTGAGTGAGGGCTTGGTGGTGATGACAAATCAGGGAAGAAATATCAGTTTTTAGTGATGTCGATAAAAAGTACCATGGTTGTGAAGTAAAATCAAATCAACATCATTTCACCATCATGGTATGGAATTTATATATATGGATTTATCCCCATTTTTTTCTTGATTTGAACATGGAATAATTTTCTTTAAATTGAATCAATATTTAGGTAGCAGATGGCCATAATAACTTATGATATTTGGTTGAAATTATGATATTGGGGTAATTGATATTGGGACTAGGATTTACTTTTGTTTTTATTTATTGTATGTGAATGTATATGATTCCTGATCATACATGATCATTATTTCCATTCTTGTGGTTTCTTCTATTTCTCCCACCTTTCTTTACAGAAACCAGAAATTCCGTCAGAGGATAACCCCATGACCATTTATTAAATTAAAATAAAAGGACAGTAAACAAGTACCACAATTCACAAGAGACAACTACATATCGAAGAAAACATTCCAGTTTCCGCATCCCTGATAAAAGACTTCCTCTATAGTGGATGATACCCATTCTGATCTCTCATAATGCTTCAAAACCTTAGCATAATTCCTTCTCAAATCATTTTTTCCAAGGATATAAGCTCATTGTTTCCAACAGAGGACCTGGTGGACACCGGCTTTGGTAAGTCAGTGTAGTTCTTCCTCATCCTTCTTTATGGTGAAATAGTGATGACTTCATAATTCCTGATCATCTTCGTCCCCCCACCTTGAACAATCTCACTATATGAAGGCCTGGTCAATCTTCTATCATTCTCCTTATCATAATCCCACCGTTATTTACATGTTCATCACTAACTTCAGATTTTAGCTGATGATTCAACTAATATCACAGATTTATTTTATTGCACAATTAAAATAGGTTCCATATATTTAAATTGTGTGTTCTGCATGTAGTATTATCGCATGAGGATGAATTATAGGATAATATAAAATGGTATAGTGGAGTCTAGATTTGGGGTTTCTTCATAAATAACAATATGCACATCAACAAGATTGTGATACGAATCATCAATCCCATTACTAAAGTATAGAAACCTCTTTACATAGGTGGAATTATCATGTTTAGCATGTCCAAAGTCAACTCAAGTGATATATAAAAAAATAAGAGGAAGTAGAAATGAATCGAGGACTAAAGTAATGTGTAGATCTTAGAACCCAACTATATTGCGTATAGTTTGAAAGAATACACATCATGTAATTTGGTAGGTACAATAGCTCAGGATTCTAGGATATGTTAAATACCACAAATTGTGTGGTTAAATCATAAAATATGTTACCCTTATCTGGATATTTTTTTGTGTATAGGGAATACACACCCAAGAAGCCCGAGTAGCCTCACAAACCATGAGTTTTAATACCACATTCCATGTTTCCTTGATAGAACATGACCTGTGAAGATGGAGAACCTTCCAACTATCCCTATGGATCCTACACACCATGTTCACCTCTCCACACACATTATAGTCATATTTATACTTCCCCTTTTTGGTTTTTGTACATGGTCTATCAATTTCCTAAGGGATATATGATTTTTACCATGGGAACACATCAGATACCTATACCAATAATATATGGTTACCTAGAATCTTCATATAGGACTATATTTTTACATATAACTAGTACTTTAAAAATGAACTTACACATTGGACATGATGGTGGAGCTACTTATGAAGATAGATATGTGGCATGTGCAGAATCTAGCATGATCGATCATATCATCATTATAGTAAACAAGCTTATCTATTAATTATTCTTGGTAAATAGAATCCATCCTTAATGATAAAGTTACATTAGGGAATAATTTCATCTCACCATTCCTAGGAAGGGTTAGAAATTTACCCCATGAGTTTGTGGCATAAGATCCTATACCTATAGATCAGATAGGGTTGGTATTACCCCCACCATTATGGGGTGTGATATACTCAATATATGTATTATGTATTACCCTTGTCTAAAGAGCTTGGGTGGGTAGTGGGATCCCCCACCGGAGTTAGTATTCCCACTTAACTATTTGGGGAATGAGATCCTATGCTATGGGTACAGAGATGTTACATGTGTTTATTATTTAGATATATGATTGATGGTTTAGTACTAATGTTATATAGGCTTGGTTTATCCCTCTCTTAATGAGAATAATTTAAAAATGAGAGGTCTCCTCTTCATGGGTTTTGGAAGGGAAATGGATATTTTGAATCTGTGAAGTATAAACCACTATGAAACTCATGATTCCTTGATACCTTGAGGGTTTTCTTTGATATGTAGTATACAACTAGCTAATGAACTCAAAATTTATGTAACCTTCAGTGTTTTGAGAACCTCAAGTTTCTCATGTGTAGTTCCATTAAAGAATTGTAGTTTCTATCACCTGGTTTACACTATATCCCTAAGACTTCTAGTGTTTAGTCATATTTGGATTATTCTTTATTTACATCCTTTAAACTAAAAATCAGTAATGAAATCTATGATCTTACTTGGTGTTTTGGGTTCCCTCTTCTTCCACATTTAGAAACCTCTCATTCTAGGAGTTGAGATGAATTATTAATTTAGGTTTCTTTTACCATTTTTGGGGATTCCTACTGAGTATGTGTATAGTCACCCATATATGATCCTAATTCCCACATGTGTTGTGTCTGTGAAGATGGAGCACTGGTTCATATATGGTTTGGGTGGTATATAGTAGGTACAGATTTCTCAAGGATGATGCCTGGTGATGCTTATCTAGGTTTTATGGAGCATGATTTTTTGTGATTGTGGTAGTGAAAACTACATTTGGAGTGTTATCCAAGAGTTCATATAAAATGGTGGAGATTTTTAGATACTAACATTTTAGTGTATTTTTAGATGTACTTTTTCCATTGTATTTACCTTGTGGGTTTCCCATTAACTTTTTGTCTCATGTATGTTATATTTATTTTTTAGTTGATGATTTATGTATATCCTACAAGTGTTTTGAATATATGTTTCTGTTACAGGTTTTATAGGATATGAATTCTCATTTTATGATATTTTTCTAATCAGTTATAATAACTATCCCCCGGCCTATTAGAATAAGGCATGCGATGAAACTCCCGACTTACTAATGGATTGGGAAGTGCCTTGATTGGTCATGTCATGTCAGGAGACATCGGTCTTAGGAAACAATCCTAAGGATTGTATGATGACTAGTTGGATAATGATAAGGAATAATGGAAAGTGTTAGAATACATAAATAAGAAGAAAAATTAATGGGTAGAAGGCTCAGTTCATGATCAAGTTTGGGTGGGGAAGAAAGATATTAAAAGATTTCCTTCCCACGAGGCTCACTTTGGTGATGAAAACACTTCACTAATGTTGTTTTATTATGAAGAAGAAATGTAATTTGAATAGAAAAACCATCAAATGATAAAAAATTTATAAATAAGAGAAGAAGTTATGGAGGTGTAAGGATTATTATCTTTTCTAAAACCTATAGTAATAATATCAATGGGGACATTTACTAACATTAAGTGGATGGAGAAAGAATCCCTTGAGCCTAGACACCCCATTCTAAGTGATGTTCCTAAGGAAGATTCAGTGGCCTTAGAAGATCAAATCCAAACTAAGTATGAAGGGAGAATATGTAGGTAGGATAATATATAAGTTTACCTAACTCTAATTGTCGAAGAAAATAACATACAAAGAACATAAACCTAAAATCTTCTCTAAGATAAAGCATTCTACTACAGTAAACACATTTAAGGGTTTTTAGTTGGACCATAGATGAAAAGATGGAACTAATACAAAATATAATTTGGATATTATTATATACTCTAAGAAAAATATAGAGACATTAACCATCAATCCTTTACCAGAGGATATTGATTGAATATAAAATCAAATGATAGAATTTGATACATATGAGGAATAAAAATAGTGGATCAAGAAACAATATCAAGTTTTTTTTCCTTGAGTATTTAATTAAGGGAATATTAACATAGAAGATTTAATCCAGACCCAGGACAATATGGTTTATTTCTTTTTTGAACTCATTAAATATAATCCAAAAAATAGGGTAAGTTATATTACATATAGATTACATAGGGTTCAAGACTCCAATATTTTAATTTTTTCTAGACAGGTCTAATGATGCCCTATATAATTTAATTTCATGTCTATATTTATCTTTTTATATGGGTTAACACCAAACCCATAAATGTGTTCTTCCTAAAAATAAAATAATATTTAATTGATGGTTGAATTAAGGGGAATAATATGAGAAACTAAATATTAGATAATTAATAAATTATTTGATTAATAATGTTTTGTTTTATGAAATTATTATAAAAATGATAATTTGAGATTTAAAAGAAGTTTATGAACAGTTATTATTTTATTTAAGTTGTTCATTATTTATTAAATAATTTTAGTTGATTTTCCATGTAAATATTTGACTATAATAAATGGGTAAATATTAATTAAATTAAAATGATGACCAAGGATATATGATTTTGAATTATGACTTGTTAATTATTTGAGTTAAATGAAAGAAATTATGTGAAGGCTAAATATAGCATTCTATCTCAATAAAAATCATAGGTGAGCCTTTCCATTCTTCCTAATCCATTATTCTAGTCTAAACTCAAGGAACCATCCTTGATATTTAGAAGAATGGTAGTATTATAACCAATAGATTATGATGAATGTATTCCCACCAAATAGATCAAGTCTAATGTAGTTAACTCCTCATTCAAAATTAAATGAGGGTATGCCATAAGAATCCAAAAGAGTAATCAATGGCATTTTATATAGAAGACATTACCAAAATCCCAAGGGAGATTCCCCTGGTCATTTCACTTCAATTTTCCTCATTTTCATTTCTTATGAGAACCCTAATCACAGTGTGTGTAAAATTTAGTGTTCGATATTAATCTAATAATGTGTATTTTATTTTTTAATGGATTTTAAATTCATTTATTTTACCAAAATTACCTTTTCCCTTTTAAGAGTCTTGTTGTGACTTGTTCCACTTTGTATTGAGTAGGTGTTTCTAGGTAATTATTTTATTGAAAAAATTCATGAAGTTATTTAGTTTATTAAATTCATCTTCTAGTATATTTATACCAATATTTGATACCCATGATTATTTTACATAAATTATTTAAATTATTTTCATTAATTCTTGGAGATGAAGTGGTTTTCTTTAAAAAAAATTCCCTCCTTGAATTTGAATTTTACCCATATAAAATATTAAATTATATGAATATGGGGCTTGTTTAAATTTTTTTTGATGATGGATGAATGTTTTTATCTCTCCCTTGGTTTTTAAATGAAATAAACCATGTTTAAGGGTGTGTTTTAATATTAAAAGTTTATTTTTTTATGTTACACCTAAGGGAAGAAAAACATTTTTATCTCTCCCTTAGTTCAACTATAATGACACATACCACTCTATCATAGATATGAAACCTTTCTTGGCTCATTATGGTTTACCTTGTTGATCATCCCTTTATAGGATAGAGTTAATAATTTTATCTCTGATACTGAAAGGGTTGAAATTGGTTATAAAAATAAAGTCACTTGTAATACAAATGTGAATTAACTATTAAGTTTTTATGTTGTAATAGTTTTATTTTCTATAGTACATATACCTTTTATAATTATGGTTTACATTTTTGATTAGAAGATAAATTTTATTTTTCTTGTTATATAATGGATAGAAGTTGGATGTATCGTACCTATAGGATTTCGACTGCGTTTTAAAATAATTTGGAGAATTTTTTATATTTTTCATTTGAAAATGCTTCAGATAGAGGTTGTATACAGTTTCCATTCTATAAATGTGTTGGAAGACCATGATTAAGCCAGGAAGAAGTTAGATACCATGTAAAGAAATTTGGATTTAAAACAAACTATTATGTTTGGTATCACCATGGAGAGACGATTCAATATTCTACTGGTCATGAACAAAATTAAAGAAGTGGCATGGAAAATTAGATATTCGATCAATTTCCATTTGTCCATTATCCTGAGAGAGATATTATGCCAGTGAAAGATGACAATGATATCAATACACATGAGGAAAATACTGAAGATGGTGACGAGAGAGTGCAAAATTTATTTAATGATTCCAGAACTCCAGTATATCAGAAATGTACTAAAATGACCAAGTTGGAATTTTTAATGGGGTTATATCATGGGAAAACCATATATATAATTTCTAATAACACTATTGATTACTTTATTAAATTTTTTAAGGACTTACTTCCTGATGGTGTAGATATTCCCTCAAATCATTACAAGGAATGGAAGTTAATTAAGCAGCTTGGATTTAATACTAATAAAGTTGATGCTAATTTGAAAGATTGCAATTTATTTTGGGAGGAAAGAACTGACTGTAATGACTGTAAAGAATGTGGTACATCTCGATGGAAGAGAAATGAAGATGGAACACCATCTCATGTGGCACAGAAAGTCATGTGATACTTTCCATTGATTCCCAGAATTCAAAATCTATTCATGTCTGTAGAAATCTCAGCTAATATGCGATGACATGATGTTGAGTGAATTAAAGGTAATGATGAGTTGGTTCATACTGTAGATGGACTAGCATGGTTGACATTTGATGAAAATCATCCTGATTTTGCATCCGAGGTGATTAATGTTAGGTTGGGTCTATCTTCTGATGGTTTAAATCCATTTGCTCAGATGCTTACTTCTCACAGCACGTGGCCATTTTTTATTCAGGTTTATAATCTTCCTTCGTGGATGTGTATGAAAAAATGATTCACTTTCTTGAGTATACTGATACATGGACCTTCTAATCCCAGTAATTATATAGATGTATACTTGCATCCTTTAATAAGAGAGTTGAAACAACTTTGGTATTTGGGTGTGTGGACATTTGATGCTTCTTCAAAGAATACGTTTCAGATGCGTGCTACCCTTTTATGGACCATAATTGATTTCCCTGCTTATGCAATGATTCTTGGGTGGATCACGAAGGAAAAACTATCATGTATTGTTTGAATGAAGAATACACGATCAAGAAGGATTAAATATCATTATAGTTTCAGTTTCATGGGGCATCAACGATTCTTTCCAAGGGATTATCAATACAGGACGAATCGTCAGAGGTTTGATAATACTGTTGTGACGGAACAACCACTTCAACGTATGTTAGGAAGCGATGTGCTTAATGAATTAAAAGATTTCAGTTTTTCATTAGGTAAAGGTCATTTGAAATCTAAAAAGAGGAAGAATGTTGACACTGAAACTACATACTATTGGAAAAAGAAAAGTATTTTTTTTGAATTTCCATATTGGTCTACTAATTTGTTACATCATTGCTTGGACATAATGCATATTGAGAAAAATATATGTGAAATGTAGCTTTCAATTCTTCTGAATATCAAGTGGAAGACCAAAGGTGACTTCCGATCTCATTGAGACTTGTTGGATTGGGGTATTTGACCAGAACTGCATCCTGTGTGTATCAGTGAAAACAAATGGAAAGTTCATTGTGATTCTTATGTGATGACATCGTCAGAGAAAGATCAATTTATGGAAGTATTGGAGAATATCAAGCTTACTAATGGTTATTCCAACAACATATCTAAATGAGTCAATAGAAGAGATGTGAAACTAAAATCTCTGAGAACTCATGATTATCACATCCTTCTTCATGAATTGATTCCAATAGAAATTCATAATTTGATATCCAATAAGGTAAGGATGACAGTGATTCGCTTGTGCCATTTTTTAGATACCTTTGTGATAAAAGGTTATCCAATTCATTCTTGATAAAAATGCAGTAGGAGGCGCCATTAATTTTATGTGAGATGGAAAAGCTTTTTCCTCCATCCTTTTTCACTTGAATGATGCATTTAACAGTTCATCTTCTGACTGAAACACTTCTTGGGGGACCAGTAGCTTTTTGGTGGATTTATCCTACTAAAAGAAAAATGTTCACAATGAAATCATATGTTCAAAACAAGAATTATCACGAAGGTTCGATTGTGAGGGGTTATCTAGATCAAGAATGTATGGATTTTTGTTCAATGTGTTTTTCTGATGTCACCAGAAGACATAATCGGCCAATGATAAATGAAGATGACCAATATGGAAAAATTGAGCCCTCATTTCCATCTCGCCCCCAAACAGAAGGAATTTTTGGTTCTTAAACATTGGCTAAATTGATCCTTGAAGAGCAGGAGATGGCACATCACACAGTCTTGTTTAACTGTGGTTTGTTTGATGACTATATCAAGTAAGTAATTTGGATATTTATATACTATCTCATATTATGAAATTTCACATACACCTTACACTTTTATTATCATTTTATGTAGGTAACATAGACAAATTTTAAGTAAAGTTCATCGATATTTGTCTTTGAGAAGGAGAGAGGCTATGCATAGCATAGAGTTTCCTGCTTGGTTGAAATCAATGGTATTACCATTACTTTAATTAGTTTTAAAAATATATATCCATTTAATTGTATTATTCATATATATTTCAGGTGTTGAGTTTACCTATTGACTCCATTTCAAAATAATTAAGATCTTTGTCTTTTGGTCCTAATTTATTGGTTCGTGAATGTAAATATCTAATAATCAATGGGTATAAATTTGTTACAACAGATCAAGTGGTGAAAATGATAACCCAACATGATGGCGTTATGTTAACCACTACAACAGATTGTTATTCTAGTATATCATATAGTATTCCTTGATATGAAGATGTGTATTATTAGGGGATAGTTGATAAAATATTGTTATTGGATTACTACTCTCAAGGTAGAGTAACTATGATAAAATGTAAATGGTTTGATTCAATGAGATGACATGGTAAATTTATTGATGACTATGGATTAAGAGTTATTGATATGAGTCCATTCCTGCATATTGATGAACCATACATTTTGGCATCAATGGATAAATAAGTGTTTTATGTGAAAGATCACATGAGACCCAATTATGGTGTCATTAATGACGTATTCCCAAACATATTTTTCATGATGTTGTCGATGAAATTTTCACCATTGACATCCCATTGGTGTTAGCCAAAATATTTAATTTGATGAATCAAATTGTTCCATTGTGAGAGTTGATGTTGAACCTGAAGTAGTGGTCGGTAATATATAGAAGCAACCATATATGTTCACTATTCATTCAGTTTATATTGACATGACTTTCAGAGGTTAGTATTACTGTAATTAATTTAATTATGTTTCAGTATGGAATGAAATGTTTGTTTTTTGTATTTTCTAGTGTCGTTTTATTAAATTAGATTTATTACAATGTACAAAACTTGGTTTAAATCTTGTTTTCAAAAAATTTATAACTTGGTAATGTAATTTTAAAAATTGTGTTAGTCATTTCCTTGAATTAATTTGTACAATTATTAATTAAAAGAATTCAAATTGGTTCCTCTCATGAATTGCTGATAGATTTAAGTTGTATGCATGATTTGTAAAAACTATTTCTACAAACATTAAATATAATTCTTATTTAGATTATTCTAAATACTACAGAATGTTGAAGGAAGTGACTATTTGATCCCGATCAACCGAGGTGTGATCATGCGTTTCCTTCACTTCCATCAGTGATTATTATAATTGTAATGTTTTTTTGCATTACATATAATTATATGTTAATATTATTTATCAATTTTTTAGGGACATTCAGTTCCACTGGATTTGACTCATAATCCGGTTAACATGGGTATGAGTGGGGATGCTTCTAGACCTAGACGAAGCACCCTTCACACCCATGTCCACACTGACCTACCATCGGACACCCCTTCCACCACACCTTTCCTTCCACCTCTTGAGTCTTCAGGGATGTTTTTATCCATTCCTCCATCATCATCTCAGCTACCCTCCTATTCACATGCCATGTATTTTCCGCCTTCAGGGATGATCCCACTGATACCTCCATCATCTTATTTTTCCTCTTCTTTTTATATGATGAATACACAACCTCCACAAATGTTTCCAACTTTACTATATCCATATCTGATGATGTATCCCCCATCATACTACCCATATACTCCCATGTCTACACCGCCTCCAATTCCTACCATCCAGCTAGCATCTAATGAGTCTGTTCCATTAAATTCCACTCTAGTGCATGAAGGTCACCCAGAGAATGCACTAGAACAGACACTTAATATAGAGGATGTTGAGTTAGGAAAACCCACAGATCCATCATAGTCTATTGAGTAATCTTCCGGCGGTTTTTTGATTATAACTATTTCAAATTATATCACTTTATTTTTGTCGTGTTGTACCGTGACTTAATTATTCTTTCCCCCCTCTTTTTCTCACTCAGTGGGATCTTCTTCTAGGTGACATGGATGCACTCGGATGAGGAAGTTTGGAATCACCAAGAACAAATAATGGTTGATTACAATAGACAAAATCATATGGTAGTTTCAACTGCAACACAGTGTAGAAGTTTCATGGCCACCTTGGCCAAGTATCATGATATCATTCTAGTGTAACCAGTGTCATGGAGACATATCAGTAAAGAGATTAAGGACAAATCATGGGAGAAAATATGGGTAAGAAAATTATATAAAGTCATATCTATATTATTGGTGTATTTAAATGAAATAACATGTTCTATTGTAGATTCAGTTTAACTTTCCCGACGGAGAAGATTCTAAGACAAGAAAGGTGATTGATGTTTGGGATCTCTAGCACTCATAAAAGCATGAGTTGTATATTGGTTGGAAGAGTAGGGTTGGTACAGACTTAGAGGGGGTACCCATATTCCCCAATTTTCCAAAAAGTCAATATGAAAAAATGATATCACATTGGAAGACTGTTAAGTTTAAGGTAATCTCAATATTTAATGGTTGATATATAAAATTTAATTCTCATTAATTGCATTGGAATTTTTTTAGAAAGTGTCAGAGAAAAACACAATGAATAAGGATTCAATGACATATTTTCACACATTGGGGTGCACTACAATGCCCAATCATGAAAAACACCAGGTACTTTAACAGGTTATTGTGATGTTATACATGATGTTCTATAGAAAATATTATTGAATAGGCATAGGCCAGATTTGTGCATTTCTCATATGTGGTACTAATCTAGATTTGTGAATTTCTCATTTACAGTGAGCTAAATTGGGAATCGAAGGTCTTGTACCTCGTGCCAAATTATTTTTCTCTAGTACAAAGAAAAAGGATGGAAGTTCAGTAAATACATAGAGACAAGATAAAATTGTAATATTTTTTATTTATATTTTAAATATTTATATGAAATTCATAATTTAATATGTTTATAATTTCAACAGTCCGCCTTGGAGGCCCTTGATGGTAAGGAAGATGACAACTTCGAGCCACATGATCATTTGAGTTAGGTATTAGGTGAGGAGCACCCGGGGAGAGTATGATGTCGACCAGAGAAAAACATCATCCCCTTTAAGTATTGGTCATCACTGAGCTCCTCTCAAGCCTCCCAGACCTTTGAGCTAGAAATCACTTGTGCTAAAGTAGTTGAGGTAAATAAAATAGTTTTAGAGGAGCGTGAAAGAAGTAAGATGATGGTCAAACATTTCATGGATGCTATGACAGTTTTGAGTCAGTCACTTACATCAGAGGATGTTTCTACTTTTGAATTATATATGGCATCAATTCTCTCTTTAAATGATGTGTCGGGTGATTCCAATGAGGGTCATAGTGGCGATGAAGGTGGTGGCGATAGAGCGGTTGGTGGTGAGGATGTTGCTGATACTGCTATTGGTGATGAGGCTGTTGATGATGTTGCTGATGATGATGATGATGGGAGTAGACATAGGGATGGGGATGTTGGTGGTGGGAGGAATATTAATCCCCTCAATTTTTGAATTAGTAGGGAGACTTATGTATGTACATTAAGAACTTGAATTGAATTTTTTTATGGATGAGAATGGTTAATTTGTTTCCTTCTAAAAATTTCTTCATAAATTTTCACATGCATTTATATAAAGCTAACATTAGAATCCTTAGTCATGCATATGGGTAGGCGATGCCCTTAATACCATATAATAATTAGATCTAAATGATATACCATATAGTGACATTGGATTAAATTTATTATCTCTTTATTTTTCATGAATTATTTAATTGACAAGTATAAATTAATGTAAGTAAAAAAGGAATATATTCCTCAGTTGTTATTTATAAAAATTTCATTTTGTGAAATCTGAAGTTGTTATATTGATTTAACTGGTTGGATTTTTTGAGATCCCAAGTCCCTGAATGATATGGTACATGCTAGATTTTTTTTGGGTATATAGGTAGCTTTGTAAGAAGGGTTCATGGGAGGAGGGGGGCTGGGTATAGGGGGTGCGGTTGGGTGCAGGGGGAGGGGGGAGGGGGTGAGGGGCTGGGTGTAGGGGGTGGGGTTGGGTACAGGGGGGGTTGGGGGGGGGGGGGGGCTAGGTGCAGGGGGTGGGGATGGGTGCAGGGGGAGGGGGATGTCCAAGAGTGTGCAAGTCTATGGTTCTCACTATTTCTTTTAATAAGAAAGTGAATCCCAATAACAGCTCTGATTCGTCAAGTTCTTCTGAAAGTGATTTTGAAGGAGTGATCATTTATCATCTATGAATAAGAGTGGTCTATGGTTCTCATTGCTTGTTATGATTTTAAAAAACCAATACTAATCATTATTTCTTTTGTTTCATTCATTTTTAATGATTATTAAACTATGTTCAATTTTAGGAGCCTCTTACTAAAGCTTCTCCTACTTTGAATGGGCAGTCTACTCTCTAAAAAAGTCATTTTTTTGGCCGCCAAGGTTTCTGAGAGTGATTCCTCCAGTTCATCTAAAGTGATTATGATGAAGATGTGAGGGTTATTATTAATTCTAGGACATTATATAAATAGTTCCAGTGGTTTTTAGTTTGTTATATTTTATATAATCTTTTCAATTCTGGTCACTAATTGTGCATTTGAAGTTTTTGTGTAAGAAGAATTACCTAAGCAATCACTTGAAACTGTGAAAAAAAGTAAATCATCAAGTCTTCTTGAAATAAAATAGGAGTCTAGGGATGAAGTAGATAAAAATAGATTTGATGATGATTCTTATAATTCAGTGAGTACGGATGATTTTATCTTTATCTCTACTAACATTTCATTAAAACAAATCATTCTCATAATTATTGTGCTTGTATGACATGGATGTTTAAGGTGCATTTTTTATGAGTGTTTTAAAAAAAATCATGTTTTTTTCTATATATGATTTTATTTAGTATTCTATGTGTGTATATTGTTTAAAATACAATGAATATTACATTCAAACCGCTTATAGCACAATAAAAGAAGCACCTTTCACTTTGTATTCAAATGAATGTGTATGCATAATGAAATCTACAACCAGTTTAAAATATGAAAATAAATTATTCATATAGTTTAAAAACCTTTCAATTTGTATTAAAATAATATTAATTCTATTTTGTACATGTGAAGGGAAATGAGAAAACAAGTGCGTGCTGATATCAACATATATGACTATGTCATGCAAGATTTTCTTAAAAAGGAAAAGATGACCATGTCTTTCATTTCCAAAGAATGTTGACTGAAAGTGGCTTTACCCCAGGTATTATTACTTTTAATAAGATTATAAAAAGTAAACTATCAAGTCTTCTTGAAAAAAAGAGGAGTTCAGTAATGAAGAAAATACAGATAGCTTTGATGATAATGATTATAAGCCAGACGAATGAGTACATTTTTGAAAAATGAGTGTTGGAATTAATTGCATCCTTTCAGATTATTTTTCATGAGAAATGAGTACATATTTGACACAATCATCCATTTTTTGGTATTAAAACTTGTTAGAGATAAAAGATTAGGCATTTATTACGCCTATATTATTTAATATTTGAATTTCTCTAAAATAAAACATCTAATAATTTTCCCAATCCTATTATGCAGGTTCTGTTATTTTTAGTAGCAGCATTAAATGCAAGGAAATTGATGATCAATCCCAATATTCAAATATTTAACACCATTAAAAATAGGTTCGAATACATATTTACATTATTATCACTAGAATAAGACTAGAAGTGGTTAAGTAGCATTGCTTACATTAGCATGACTTCGTACTGTATCCTTTATATTAGGAGTGCTTACACTAGCAGTCCATACTAACAATAATGTTTACACTGGAAAAGTTTACATATTCACACATTTGGCTTCATTAGTAGAAACATTACACTATAATTTCTTATAGGAGTATCATTAACACTAGAAATGTTTATACTAACATCATTACAGTAGAAGTGCTTACACTATTAGTTCTTAGACTAGAAATGATTACACTGGAACTATTCGTAGAAACATTACCTGTACAAACACCTTTTCATAATGTATCTATCTGGGAAATAAAAGGGTGACAAATATGGGAAATAGGGGAAGAATCTTGCTGAAGATCTGTTTGCAATGACATGAGCATCCCACTCACTGGTGCTAGGGAAGAGGACATGGGGTGTACCGGGGAGGGTGTGTGTGTGTGGGGGGGGGGGGGGGGGTGTTGGGGAAGAGGGAAGGGGTGTGTGCTATGAGAAGGGGGTGAGGGGGTGTTTTGGGTGGGGGGATAACAAGTATTTTGGGGTGGGGGATGGTGATGGAAAAGAGGGCTGGGGGTGTTTGGGAAGAGGGCAGTGGTGTGTGTAGGGGATAGGGGGGAAAGGGTGTAGGGGTGTAGGGGGAGGGTGTTGTCCAAGAGTGTGAAAGGGGTAGGGAGGGGGTAGTCCAAGAGTGTGCCGGGAGGGGGAAAGGTGTGGGGGGAGGGGGTTATATAGGAGGGGGTGTCATGTGGGGGGGGGGTGCAAGGGGGTTCTTTCTATAGGGGTGAGTGGGGGTGTGGAAAGGGAGAGGGTATTTGCTGAGGGGGGTTGTCCAGGGAGAGTGGGGTGCGCTAGGTGAGGGGGTGGGGGGGGGGGTTATAAGTATTCAGGGGGATGGTGCTGGGGAAGAGGGCGGGGGGGGGGGGGAGGACATGGGTGAGTTCATGGGGGTGGGGGGAGGGAGGGGGCAGGGGTGTGGGGGTGCAAGGGGAGGGGGGTAGTCCAGAAGTTTGTAGGGAGGGGGCAGGGTGCAGGGGGATGTGGACTGTCCAGGAGGTGGGTGTCAATGGGGGGGGTGCAAGGGGTTTCTGTCTAGAGGGGAGAGTGGGGGTGTGCAAAGGGGGAGGGGATGTTCTGGGGGGGTCTCTCTAGGGGAAAGGGGGTGTGATGGGTGGGGGGGGTCTGTTCAGGGGGAAGGACCCATGAGGCATTGAAACTCTATCCAAACTGATTATATACCATTAATAGGAATAGTGATTCTTAATTAGTAGGAATATAATATTTGAAAATATAACTTTAAAGGTTGGATCTGTTTCCCCCTTTCTTGTAGGAACATGATTATACCCATGAGGCATTGTGGTTCTTATATGTTGGGCGGTAACTTGTTTAATAACAAGAGACAGGTATGTTGTAGTTGCGTTGTTATTTTATTTTCTTTATCACATCGTCCACTTAGGCCTTTTACCGCTTTCTATGGACGAAGGGTACTTATATTCTGTGAAGGGGCCCAGAAGGGCACTGTAGGTGGCTACACATTTTTCTTTGTAGGGGAGGGAGATCAAGGCAGTTGAGGTATTTCTAGTGTATTTCATTTTTGTCTGCTTTTACTATGTTGCTTCTGTTTATTTTCTTTTCCTTCGACATGGATGTACAACTTAAAGTAGGGTCATTATGAAATTTTATTTATTTTCTACTACTATTTTAATTATTTTTTTGTGGGGGAAATCATTCTCGTGTGTTGATTACTTGATGACCAGACACTTGTTCCAGCCCGTGGGCATAGCCCATCCACCTTAGTGCATCCTAGTATTACTATATCAAAGTCTATGTCTGAACCATTGGAAGGCCTAGTAAATAAGGATAATTAGAGAGGTATTGAGAATTTCTAGAAATGATTTTTTAATTCCCATGAATAAGGATCAAGGAAATTTGAATTTATAATGAGCAGATATGAAAGACTATGCAATATATATTGATTCTGAAAATGATATAGGTATAAAAGCTGGTGAAATGATAATGCGTTGGGATTAATAAATGGAAATTCAAATTCATAACCAATTTTATAATATAATATAAGACCATGATCTACTATACATTGTTGGATTTGATGATTAGACTCCATCCCAATGCAACTATAAAAATACCTTGGTGCCAAAAATACTCTATCATACACTAGATAGTTTGGTTTGAAATTCCCAGTAAAACCTTCATTGACCTCATGGTAGGGCTCAAGATTTGTAAACAGATCGCAACCGGGGGAAAGATAGTTATTCCATTATCACATACCCTGAGTGGAGTGTCACACTACCCTAAATACAACAATATCCCCAAAATAAACACATGATATTGTTTGAATCTACCTTTGTTCTCTAATACAATGTCAGGGACACGGTGAATCTTCCCACTGGTTCTTCTATGAATATTTCGTTCATTGTTAGAGCCACCCCAAACAATTTTGTTTTTTTAGGGAATTCCACTCATCTGGAAAAAGACCGGTAAATGCATCATGATAATTTGGTTCTCTGGATTGACTTGTCAATCTCTACAAGAAAAAATGAAATGCCCCTTGTAAGACTTTCAACTTTCAAACATATATCTCCCAGAAGTAGGGTGATTAATCCCTTGTTTGAGACACCAAACACATATCAATATCTCCAAATTATTAATGTCATTTCATTAGGAAATTATTCCATGCATACCTTCACCTTCGGTCCTCTTCCAAGACTTATTATTTATGTTAACACATCGAATTCCCTCTTCATATATAAATTTTCCACACATCTTCATACAATAGATCTTCATGCAATTATTCTTGACAAATAACATGCATCATTAATCAAACATACCTCATTCTTACCTCATATATTTTCCACAAATCCAACCAATCAATCCTTGTTTGCAATAACCCCCCCTTTGGATGATCCTGTTTTTGAATTATTTTTCTCTAGTAGAGAGGTTAGTGGCCCTATTCCTCCCATTTAAGAGAAGGTGAAAAATACTATATTATGGGATGATATAGTAGATGTGTTTCATCTAAACTATGAGGTAATTTCTTTTAAAGAAGCTCTATCAAGGGTCATATCTGATGAACATATTAGAGAAGCATCCAAGTATAGTAAAGATAAAATGAAATATGATTCACAGGCTGAGGTGGATTCCAATTACTGGAAAGAGCAATGATCGATTTCGTTAAAAAACCAGAAAGGTAAGTCAAAGATAGTGGCTACCAATTCAGGTAAATATTTTTTTTATTATTAAAAGTTTTAAAATCATTCCTTAGTATACTCAGCATCATCTTCTGTACTGTGCACCATACTTCAATTCTGGTTACTACAACAACTTGATTCTGGTTACTATAGCAACCCAATTCGGGTTACTGTAGAAACATAGTGTAGGAAGGCTGTATTTTCTTCATCCCCTATCATACTTTCTTTATCTTAAATAAGAGATAAATTATTGTGATGCTTTATTATTAAAAATTTATTTAGGAATTTTTTTATAAGAACTTTTTTCTTCTTTGAACACTTTGGCTAGCTCTGCTTATGTTTTAACTGGTGAAAACAATGCATTGTGGTTCTATTTTTTTACATTATAGTCTGCATTGTTTCACAGTGGTTTAATAGGGGGTGGGGGCTTGGTGAAGGGAAGGGGATATGGGTGCAGGGGTGATGCGGGGGGGGGGGGGGGTGGGTGCATGTGGTTGTGGGGTTGAAGGGGAGGGGGGTTGGGTGTAGGGGGTAGTGGGGTTGCGGGGGGGGGGGGGTGCAGGGGGAGAAGAACCTTGGTTCTAGGGGTAGTGGGGGGGGGGGGGCTCGGTGCAGGGGGTAGTTGTGGATTGGGGAAGGGGGTAGTGGGGGGCCTGGGGGGCTTGGGAGCATGGGGTAGTGGGGTTGGGTGCAGGGGGAGGGGGAGGGGGTTCTGGGTGCAGTTGATATTGGGGGTGCAGGGGGTACTGGGGGTTCAGGGGGGTGTCTAAGAGGGGGGCAGTGGGGGTATAGGTGGAAGGGGGGGAGGGGTGGATAGTTGGGGTGCAGGTGGGGGGGGGGGCAGTGGTGGGGTGAAGGTTGGGGGGAAATTAGGGTGAAGGGGTCAAGGGGTAGTGGGGGTGAAGGGGGTAGGGGGTTTAGAGGGAGGGGTGGTGTCCAGGGGGTGTCCAGAAAGGGGTGTCAAGGATTGTCCAATGGGGGGGGGGTCCAGGGGGTGTCCAGGGGGTTCTAGTGGGAGAGGTCTAGGGGGTGTCCAGTGGGGGTGTCCAGGGGTGTCAGGGGGGGTGTGCAAGGGGGTTTTGTCCAGAGGGGACAATGGGGGTGTGAAAAGGGGGAGGGGTGTGTTGGGGGGTTTTTCCAAGGGGGAAGCGCAGATGCATGGGGTCTGTCCAATGGGGAAACTGCTATTTCTGGGAAATCAATATATACCTGTGGTTTAAGAACCGCAGGTAAATATGCTGCTGCAGAACCCTCTATACCCACAATTTAAGAACTTTGGGTAAATATAGTACTGCAGAACCCTCTATACCTTTGGTTTACTTAACCATGGGTTTCTAATTTCTGCTGTAAAAATGTATACCCATGGTTTACAGAACCGTGGGCATAAATGTAAACCCAAAGTTCACCAGAACCATTGGTAAGTTGAAATTTCAGCAGGCTATACCCATGGTTTCTATAAAACCGTGGGTATAGTGAAATCCCAATTCCTTGGGAGCCCATAGTTCATCAAACCATGGGTATATACTATACCCACGGTTTCATGTGCTATGCCCACAGTTTTAAATCGTGGGTGTAGAACACTTTTCCAATAATGATATCTTTCATCATAGAGATAATGTATCCATTTCTTCAGAGTAATGATTATGACTGTTAACTCAAGATCACAAGTTGGATAATTTTTCTCATGAGTATTCAACTACCTTGATGCATATGCAATAACTTTATCATTTATCATAACGACACAACACAATATATTCTTTGATGCATCACTGTATATCAAAAAACCATTCCTGATGGAAGAGTAAAAATTGGAGTATTAACCAATCTTCTCTTAAATAATTTAAAAAATTCTATACATTATTTATTCCATATTAATGTAACCCCTTTACGCGTGAGATTGGTTAATGAGTTATCTAATCAGAACAAATTATGAATGAAACACCAATAGTAACTACTAAACCAATAAAACTATATACCTCAGTTTTTCCATTCCTATAGGCCATTCTTGGATTGCCTTTTTCTTTGTAAGATAAACTTATATTCATCCTTAGAGATAATATGGCCATGAAAATAAATGTTTTGAATCCAGAATTCACACTTGCTAAACTTCCCATATAACCATTTTATTTTAAGAGTATTAAGAACAATCCAAAAGTGGTTCTCATGATCCACATAACTTATGGATTACACCAAGATATCATCAATAAATAGAAAAAAATATTATCAAGATATTCCTTGAATACTCTATTCATTAGATCCATGAAAACGGAGGGTGAATTATTCAATCCTAATGTCATTACTATAAACCTGTAATGTCCACACCTAGTTTGAAATACTATCTTTAGAATATCTTCCTTCTTTACATGAAATTTTTTAATGCCCCGACCCTAGATTCCTGGATCCAGTGCATTATTTTATACATTATCATGATTACAAGAAATCAAGTCCTGAAGGACTGATCAATTTTGTAGTCTTGGAAATAGATTACATACATGAACTTTACATTAAAATTTATAACATAAAATACAGTATAAATAATCCTTTGATAATACCATTATTCCCTTAGATTAAACTTTCATAAAATTCATAATATACTTCTTGTAATCCTAGGAAAATGAAACATAGAATGGGGTGAGCTCAGATGCTCAGTAAGGATAAAAAATATAGCAGAAGATATCATAAATAATCCTAATCTTTTATGGAAAGGTATAAAATTGAAACATAAGCCCTTTAAGAATAAAATTCAGCATAATATGGAAAAGATAAATAAAATAATGCAATTTACTTATTCAAATGGATATTATACTAGTTGAATAATCACATGTATCATTAATAACTAATCTCATAATGATGGAATGCCATAATGTTGGACATCTTAACCACAAATTCAAGGCCTTGTGCCAAGACCTAATATAAATTTTTTGAAGGTCTTATGCCAAAACACTAGTTTGTCTCATGATACCTAGAAATGTATCGAGGGGCTATAGAAGGCCCCCAACCGCCACTTACTAAGTCCAATGCATTCCTCATTGAAAATGTTGAACATAACAGAAACATTTGTATTAAAACTTACATACGAAATGTCAATAATTTAACCATAAACCATAATGGTATAAAAATATCACAACCACAATAAAACATATTAAAACTCATTCCATAAAATATTGAATATTTTATTATAATAAATCAATATCAATCAAGAATAATATCCAGTAAAGATGTTGACATAGTTGAAAATGATCAGTAAAACTTTTTGAGGGAATATCCCTTTTTGTGAAATAATTTAAAAGTCACACATTTCTAAAGGTAGTCATTTAAAAGAGATTTTGGAATAAAATTATCCCATACCACTTTGAAACTTTTTAAAGAATTAACATTTGAAAACAATCATGTCCATATAAATAAATACTTAAAATCGTTTTGAAAACATGGAAATTAATTAAAAAGATTTATAAGAATAAATCATTAAAACATTTAAAATGATGATATTGCTAACAATTACCTTCCAAAAAACCTCAAAATATTCCTTTTGAAAACATTTTTATTAAATGGGGACATGGATGATAAATATGTCCCAGTAAATACTTACACATAAACAATTCCAGATAATAATTATATTGAGGAATTAACCCTTACCTTGTACTTTCCTTTGGTCGAGGGTACATTTAACCTTATGTATAATGACCATAGTATGTTAGTAAATTATAAAAGAACCATATTTATATTTATGATATCATAATTGATTCATTTATAGTTTTATACTACCCATTTAAAAATAATTTCTATGTTAAAATAAAAAGTCGGGTAATAATTACTTTCTTTGTCGTACATGTTTTAACTTGTTATTCTTGATTGTATCACTTATATCATGATTTAATTGATTCCAGAATATAGAACAATACTTATATATCATATATATTCAGAATATAAATGTGTATAATAGATAGATATATGAAATGGAAAACACAAGTTATGGAGATGGTAGGTCGTACGTACACATAAACGTCATTTCTGTTTTCATATCGTATTGAACGGAAGTAAGTGAATGATATATATGTACAGATACACACACACACACACACACTCACTAACTCTCTCTCTCACACACACACATATATATTTCCAGTAGCATTATTATTTCATATATGACATACTAATTAATAATATATATTTTTATAATCATCGTTGAATGATGAATGTGGAAATGAATCTCATCGTGTCGTGGAGACGGTAAGCCGTACGTACTCATGTATGGTGAATTTGTCATTTATAGGATGGATAGAATAATGAATATAGTTGTACCATATTTATAATAACATCTTAGTATGTAGAATCTACTGGAGTTAATATTTTGGTATGGAAATAACAAAAAAAAAGAGGAAGTTGACGAAGAAAAGAACATTGAATGAGGTGATGAAATAATTACCTCTTCTTCGGGTTCTTCCATTTTATTTGAACAGAATGGATCCTTAGGTTGGATTTATGATCAAATTAAGGACTCTATGTTGAATTGAGGTTATTTGGGAGGATATTTGATCAGGTTTTGGCTAAGACAAATGGATTTGGAGGTGTGAATTTAAGAGAAGGGAGAATACTATTTTGTAAGAGAAGTGAGGGGAACTTTAGGAAAATCTTGAAATATTAATTTATTATAAAATAATTTTTGGTTTATAATACCTCCAAATGGATTTATTTAGAGGATAAGGTGGGTATGGGCATAAATAATCTCAAAAAAAGGTTTTAGACAAGTTTAGGTCACCATATTAACCTTATATTTTAGATTTAACTCTTAGTTAAATAGTTTAACTTTTACCATTTCTTCTTGTATTTTTATATTACATGGTTAATATAGTTATTATAAAATGGAAAGAGAACCTAAAGTAGTTTTTAATGAAATATCTAACATTATATAATTCCTTTGGATGAATATTAGATTTTTAAAAATATTATATCATTTAATAATATAGTATTTGTTTTAAAAAATCATATTTCTCAATTTTAACACTATTTAGTATTTGGTTTCTGTGAAAGTCATAACAACTTGATTACTGCGAAGAAAATAAATTTAATCAACCCAAACATGTCATGTTCTCCTATTAAATTAGTGGATGACATCAAAACATTCAATTTATGTTTATTTTATTATTTATAACATTACTTATTTTAATCTTTTCTTAATAAAGTAATTACTGCATCATCATTGTGTCATTAATAAATTTAATTATTTAATACATCAAAATTATAAATAAAATACCATGATGTAAGAAATATTTTTATATTTATAATTAATATTTATAGTAGAATCTATCTTATGTGTAACCCTATATTAAAAATGGTTTAGTTATTAAACATTGAATTTAACACTTTTAACTCTTTTTTTAAATAAAATATAATAAATGTCATAATCTAACCCAAATGGATCTTATTTTTTTCATAAGGTTTATTTTAATCTAAATACACTTATCCAGTAGAATTAGTACATGCGTTGGGGTAATTTTAATATTATTTTTACCTTTAATTACCTTATTTACTTTTAACTATAGTAAATAAAAAAAATTTAGTTTTCAAAAATTATTTTCATCCTATTGAACCACATTTTACATACTGATGTCATATATGTCTCTCAGATTTTAGAAATTCAATTTACAAAAGTGGTAAAATTGTGTTTTATGCAAATTTGCAAATGTGCCTAGAAGGTGGGTAAATGTGCCTAGAAGGTGGGTAAAAAGACGTTAAAAGGGTTCAATAAAATTTTATATTTATAATATTATTATAAAATGACTCTAATGACTTACATTTTACTAATATATGCATTATGTATCTATTTTTACTTTAAAAAAATAGTTAATTAAAAATATTTATTTAAATGAAAAGGTCGGTTTTTATGTACTATGTAGTATTTTTCACTATTCACCAAAAATTGAATTTTTTCAGAAAAATACCCAAAATTCACCCTAAGCTAATTTTGATTTTCCAAATTAAAAAATGAAGTCCATTTTACCAAATTCATTTTTAGGAGTGTATAAAATTAATTTTATTATTGTTCATAAAAGGACTTAAAAAGTAGTTCTTTTAAGAAAATAGTTTTTATAAGTATATAAATATTTTAAAAAAACTTATACATTTCATGATAAAAATATTTTATTAATATGAAAACATTTTAAATAACATTTAAAGTTTATATGTCACTATTCATATTACAATATTTAATTGATAAATAAGTATATCATTTAAATAATTATAATATTAATGTGTTGTTTTGTAGAAACTCAATCTTGCACATAACAAAAGCCAAGTCGGTGTTGCATGCAATATAAGCTATTAAATTAATTTAAATAGATAACTTACTATGAAATATTGGAGTGTCACACGGTTGATAATATCCAGAACGAAGGTCAATCTTAGAAAAATATTGAGCTCCATGAATTTGATCAAATAAATCATCAATTCGAGGAAAATGATACTTGTTCTTTATTATAATGGCATTGATTTCTCTATACTAAATGCATTGCCTCAGAGATCCATCTTTCTTTTTAAAAAAAAGCATGGGGGGGTCCCCATGGAGAAACACTAGGGTGAATAAATCCATTATTAATGAACTCCTATATTTGTTTCTTTAGCTCCACTAATTCCATAGATTCCATTCTATAAGGGGTATTTGATATTGATCTTACATCAGGGATTAAATCAATGATAAATTCAACTTCATGCTCTGGGGGGTTTCCAGGTAAATCCTTAGGAAAAACTTCAATGTATTCTTGTAAAATTGGTACATTCTCAGTTTGAAGATGAATTCCTAATCCCTAGATGTTGTTTTCTCTTCTTTCACAATAATTTCATTCAGTAGAGATACTTAGGGTGGATCTAGATAAGAATTAGATGATGAAGTTTCCACTGAAAAGATAAGGGATTCTATATCTTCCTTACAAATCGTAATTTCCTTCTTCTGCAAATAATTCCTCACATAATATTTTGAAATACATTCTCTATCTAGGAATATATAAAAGTCAACCATAGGTATGATGATAAGGTCAACAACTAAATCATGTTTATGTGTCATAAAGGGGACTGAACGACACATTTTTGTGGCAATCAGACTTCCTTTAAGAGTTTTGACGGATAAATACCCTGCTAAATCAAAAGGTAAATGTCTAATTTTCTTGAAAAACAGATAGATATAAAATAGTGAGATGATATATAATCAAACAAAAAATTATATAGATTTTAAGATAGGATTAATGTACCTTCTAATACATCATTGGGTACTTCTATTTAAGTTGGGGTGATCACATAGGCTTTTCCATATCCCTTTGGCCTCTTGTGTGGTAGATTCCCCTAACACTTGGGACTCTGAATTGAATATTTCCATATTCCATTATAGTTTAAGAATTGAAAATCATTGATTTTTTTTCTCCCCCTTGCATTCATTAGCTCGATAAATCTTTTATTAGTAATTATTGTAAACTCCCATGCCTTTCAAGAATTTACCAGGATGATTATTTCCACAATTTTTACATAATATAAATTACTTCATTCCATTCTTCTTATTTTATGCTTTACCTTTTCCATCGTTATCAAAATACCTCTTATTCTCTTGATTTATTTTTAACATACAAGACCTAGAAATTTTATTCTCCATTTTGATGGCACTTAATACTATTTAATCATATGATGAAAATATTTGAGAAGCTAGTTCCCTTAAGAGACGTAGTTTAAGACATTCAAAGAAATGATCAGTCTTGTCTTCTGAATCATGTATGTAATCTATATAATACTTGGATAGTCTAGTGAAGTATCCACATACTCCAAAACACTGTATTATTCCCTCTTCCTTAAGATAAGTGATTTTCTCTTCATATCAGTTAACTTCTCATGAGGTAAGTATTTGTTGAATAATGTTTCTTTAAAATTTCTCTATTTTATGTATTCTATTTCTTCTTCCTCCTTAGTCTTCTAGATCAAAGAAAACTATTGATCAACAAATCCCTTGAGGTAATATACCACTAGTACTTATTTTTTATTTTCATTAAATCCTAATGCTAGAAATATCTTTTTAGGGTACTTGATCCACTGATAAGATACCATAAAATTATTATTTCCACTTAAATATAAGGGTTTATGCGCCATGAAATGGTCCAATATAGGTGTACTATAGTTAGTAATCATAACCCAAGTAAGATATCCTAATAAGATCATGATTTTATTAGCTCAAACACTAACTGTGTGGAATTTCTTAGAAGGTAAATCCTTACATTTTCCATGGTTATTGATTTATTTCCTTCTTTTATCAGCAATTTCTAAAAAAATTGATACACTAAATTAAGAAATGAATCATTATTCACAATTTCAACTATAAAAAAACTTAACATAAATTGAAAATTTACGCATAACTAATATTATAACCATAAAAATTATTTCTTTGGGGAAATATTTACTTTTAAATCATTTATAATGATTTATAAAGAGAATATGAATTATCCTAAGCATATCCCTTGAGAGTGTCAAACCAGATGTGCAGTAAGACCCGTTGTCATGTACCAAGTTATACTGAGTTTGGCCCGACGCACCATGTCTGAGTTGTTACTCAAATGTAAATCTATTCCAGAAAAACATTCAATTTCAGTATCTAGATAGGGATGTATTACTTGGAATACCCACATAATATTTAACTTACCAAATTTCTAGGATTTTATTTTATTATTATCCTCAAAGGTTGTCTTAGGGTTATGTTCGCTAATATAGTTTTAAATGTTTCTACTAAACATTCTTTGATACCAAATGTAACAACCTTGGAACCAGTTGCTCGGTATCAGTGATCATTTTCTTATAATGGAATTGATACAAGAGATCACATCACCAAATATTGATCAATTAAGTAGTCTTGAAGAAACTAGACACATATATGGTTCCATTATTTCATTGGTAATTAAAACTAGTACATAAAAAAATAAACAACTTATTTTCACTTATTCAAATATTTAATCTTAACTACCTGGGGAAGGAAAAAAATAAAAGGGTGGGATAAAACGCTCAGTAAGAGTTACATGAAACAATAATAGGTGAAGTAAAGTAAATAAGGTATAGACATTATAGAAAGGTGAATAATCTGAAAAACACATTCCATCAATACACTGAGAATGATAATGCATCCATATATTTTTTCATAGTAAAAAACTCATGGAAAGTAATAACTAAATAATGAATGAATAAAATGATTGTTATTTTGATGTCATGTATCTGGTACATGAATCATTATACAATCATGATGGTTTATGTATGTCGGTAAAAACCCATCTGATTCTATTTAAAAACAAACAAGAAGGGGTTTTCTCCAAATTGTTTGTATAATGAGACTTTTAGATTCATTTAATGGCTATAAAAGTCTCCACCCATCACTGCAAGTCCAAATAATTTTTCATACATATATTTAATTCATGAAAAATATGACTTATCAAAATATTTGTATTGAGTGGATGATACAGATTCATTAACATTTCCACAAATAAAACATAATTCATAGAAAAAAACCTATGTAAAATGGAAATTTTTTAAGGAAATAATAATATACATGATACAATAAATATAGATATTTAATTAAACCATCAATAAATTATGATCACAAATTAAAGTGGAGGATACATACACAACATAGAGGTAATAAGTTGGGAAAGACATAACCAAAGGGAAAATCATTATGAATTACATAAAATAACAGATTTAAATAATACTTTGATATTAAAAATATAAAATAGTCATATATAATGATAAATTATGTCCAACTGAAGTGAAAACATATAAAAGGAGTGTTTAATAAACTTTAGAAATAATCTTTTTTTAGTACGATTTATGGAAAATATTAAAGATTCATTAAAGTAAAAAATGGATTTATTGTTTATATAAAACAAGAAATTAAGAAAGATAGTTTTTAATGATAAAATTAGTGGTTTTAGAAAAATATGGGTAGGTTAAAATAGATTATATATGGTACTTGAAAATAGACAAGAAATTTTGAAGTTCCCTTTAACTGGGCTTGCTTATCAGGAAGAATTGAAAATTGATCCTTTTAAATATTATATTTACCATCAAATAAATAATAATTGTGCTAGGGAAATTTCTTTGGAACATAAAAAAATAATTTAGGAATATTAGATAAGAATAATTAAAATTAAAATGGGTTAAAGAGTGAGAAAGGATAAACTGAATGAAAAATGAATGTTTGGGGAGAATCCCTTACCTTATGTTCGAATGTGATTTGTACTTGATAATAATATCATGGTTAAAAAGATTAAATCCATTATTTAATTAATTAATAACCTTTTATAATTTAATTTTATTTTTTATAAATTTTTTAAGTTCATTTAGAGATTTTTTGATGATTTAGAAGACACAATTTTATTGTTCGGGAGCGTTCGTTTCTTTGGTGTTCATGCTCAGTTTATTTGTATACATGTACAAAAAATCATGTAAAATGAAAATATTTGTCAATAATTGAAATTATATGTTATTAATGAACTTAGAAAATATTAAATGGATATATATTTCATTCGGGTATATGTTATGATGGTGAATCATTAGATAAAATGTTATTGATAATCATTTAGATTATTTTGGCGTTCATTCGGTCATCACGAAGTAGTTTTATTTTATAAATTAATTGTATGTATATATAATGGTTAAAAAACTTTAAATAATATTAAACACATATATTATAATCTATTTGAACCATATAAATTATTTTTATGACCATAATTGAATGCATATTTGGAAAATGAAAACACATCGTCCATAAAGGTGGTAAATTAGCACCTCGTAGACTATATTTCCAATTTAATAATAAAAGGAAGAAGATAAGATAATTGATGGTGGATTTTAAATTAAAATAATAAAATTCCAATATATATAAGCTACTATATTTATAATTAATTTTTAGATATAGGAGTTTAGTATGGAATAATAAAATAAAATAAATTGAAAATAAATTAAAAGAAAAGGAAAGAGGTTTTTACCACTTGAATTATTCTCCTTGAGAACCTCCTTTGGGAAATTAGTTTTGGTCTTTTGTTTAGACAAGAACCTATTGGACATGTTTAAGATACATGGGAAGTGTATTGTGTAGAAATTGGAAAATCTTAAAGGCTTAAGATGTGTGAGGAGAAGAGGTGGCCAGGGGTTGTATTTATAGTGGAGGAGAGGGGTGCTTTTTTTATTTTATTCATTAGTTAATTATTTTGCCTCAAGAAAATAAATAGTGATGATTCCATAAATAAATAAATTAAATATATAAGGATAGTTCTATATTATTTCACTTACATCATCTATGACTCAATGAATAGTTTATTTAACTTGAAATGTATATATATCGTAAATTACCGTATTTTACAATTCAAAAAAATTCAACTATTTTAGAAAAATCCCAAAAAATAACCCTAACCATTTTTTGAAGTGTAGAATCCAATAATTAACTTTATTTTATTAAAATAATTTTCTAAATATGATAAATTTAATTTTTAATTAAAATCATCATTTACTTAGAAAATACCAATTTCAAATTGATAACTGATTTTATAACACTTTGAAAAATTAATTAAGGCGTCATAAAATTATCTTATAATTATAAGAAAAAAATATATTAATTTTTTAATACATTTTATGAAAATAATTTTTCTTTTAAATCATTATCTTAATTATAAATTTGAAAATAAACATTTATGTTTTATAAAAATATTAACACTTAATTAAATATTTCTAAAAAATTTATTTACCTATAATATGGTGTAATTATATCATATTACCATTTATGAGGTGAAAAAACTTATATTTATACTTTCATATTTGAGGTTACCATGCCAATGGTCACATTATTATTCCTAATGGTCATATTACTATTCGAACAGTCAAGTTACGATTTAATAGTATATTACTGTTCGTTTAAGCTCAGTGTTTTGTGAAACATAAGTTATTTATTTAAGAGGATATATAACATAAAATAATAGGGTGTTAAATCAAGGGATTTTATTTTTAAGGAATATTTAGGATATAATGATCGTGTAGTCAAGGGTTCTCAAGGAAATGGAAAAACGGTTATGTCCAATCTTTGTATCGAGGGGTTTCTTGGTGTTAAAAAGATAGACCTATATGGTAAGGATAATTATGTGGATACTTTAAGTATAGTTTAATACTTACTTAGAAATTAATGATAATGCATGAGTATATTCTTATAAAAGTATAAGAATGTTTTTATCACATAATTTATATAAGTTTTATTATTACTTGTTTTTACTGGTTTTAATTTCACTGTTCGTTTTGTAAAAAATGTTTTTTATACTATGTGTTGTAAAATTTTCTAACTTTGATTATAAATTTTTTAGAATAAATATTCATCTGATAAATTTCATAAAATAGGTTGGGGAAAATCATATGTTTTGTCACGAATCGAATCTAGTTACTGCCAAAACCGACACCAAACACGACCCTTGACATGTCCCAAAGGGTGTTCCCGATCCTCACGGGCTAGAATAAGTTCTCAGGTATCATAAAATCAGAATTGGAAATTATTTACCCGAGTTTATAAACTTAAAAGAATAAAAGAATCCAATAAAATGAATCTAGATTTTTCAAACTAAACAATATTTTACAAAAATTCAGAACTGAATTACATATTTTAAAACAACCCAATAAGACTATAACAAAGGTAAAAAACAAAAAGGAAAAATCCCAAGAACCCTCATGGTAAGGGGAACCGCCCTCAAGAAATCTCCACAAGACTTCGCCACCAAAGACCTTGCTAGAAAACTGAATCACTGGAACTAAAAACTGTACCCAACCTGCGTCAACAAAAGAAAACCAAGTCTACTTACACTCAATGGTTTAAGTAAGGTGTGAGACAATTCCCAGTAGGATACCACCACTAAGAGATTCCATGCGATAAACATTCCAAGCAAAAAGCATGCAAGTTTTCAAAAACATGTAATTTCTAGTTACACTTTTTAAAAGATGCAACTTAAAAAAAATCAGTTTTCAAGTGGGATAATTTAAAGAATAAAAAATTTTAAAATAAATTATAAAGCTAATTATTTTTCCAGCCAAATATACCATATGACAACGATAAGTATAAAGGATATAATGAGAACAAGCAATAGGAAATAACCCTTAGGCACTAGCTCATTGTGGGTCCCAGGCACCTCGTATCTCGGTGAGAGTAACCATCATAAATATATTTTCTCATGTACGATACACTAGTAGGGAACATACCCATAAACTAGTGGTCCCCAATAATCATCATCATAGTTTAGTTAGAGTTGTAAGCATCAATCTTTCTATGTTAAACTGAGGCCAACCCCTACGGATTCACTAGCATACTAGTACACATCCACCCACCTAGATACCCAGGTTTTCCCCTTTGTGCTGAAACAACTTAGACAAGTCAATAAATATAATTTGAACATGAAAATATCATTTACTCATCACAAATTTACCAAAAATCCCACATTTATACCACATGAGTCAAAAAAGTCCACTTTTCATTCAAATCATTTTAAAATCAGACTCACACCAAAATATCCCAAAACACTTTTCACATTTCTTTAACACTTCCACAAATTGATTAAATTTTTTTATAAAATCATTCCAATATATTAAAACTCACATAACTTCCCACTCACATGTTACATAATACACTTTTCATAAACAAAATCCATTTTTCACATCACACTCACACAAAACATCCCACATCACTTTCACATCTCTTATACACTTTAGAGAATCCTTCAATCATTTTTATAAAACATTTCTAAGATGTAAGACATCACAAAAGAACCCCTTTCACATTTAAAATGTAAAATATTAAAATATAAAAACTCTAAAATATTTTCCCAATATGGTTTTACCTCTTACATAAATCATTAAATCATTAAAATCTTTCGTAAAACAATTCTAACGAGTATACCCAAACTTTTATCATAAAACCCATTTCAAAACCATATTTCATGGACCAAAACACACCATAACACTACCAATGTAGAATTTTCATCCCTATAGACATTTATAAAACAACTTTCAACTGTTATAAAATCACCTTGAATAATACCATGAAAGATACAAATGAAAACACCCATTTTCATAAAATTCTCTCAAGAAGTATAACAAACTTTTAAACATCAAACCTACTCAAAAAACTTCTTTTTATGACCACATGAAACTAATAAATTATTTAACAAGAATTTTCAGGCCAAAAAATATTTATTAAACCAATTTCATAAGTTATAAAATACACCCAAATAATACCCCATGAGTTACACAAGAAAACACCCAATTTCAAGTTAAAAAGCAACTATAAAATTTAACACTTAACCAAATCAATCATAAACATTTTTTCACACCACACCCAACATATCAATAATATGAAAAATGAGTAAATATAGAAATCTAACTCGTCAATAATTGTTTACACATGGAACCACCTACCTTTTGAGTCAAAACCCTTGAATCTTGGTGTGAAACCTCAACCGCACCTCCGCCGCACCACAAGGAAGTGAAAATGAAACCAAAACCATAATATTTCACCAACAATACCCAAAAAAAAACCCTAGGTATGAACCCTAACTTTTTGAAACTCTATAAATTTATTAAAGAGGGAGGAAACCCTAAGGAGAAGGAAGGAATTGAAGAGAGAAATAGTTACCCAAATCAATCTTGAAGAAAACGACCCAAAATCCACCAATATCTGAATTTCAAAAAAGCTAACAATTTAATGGAGGTTCGAAAAAGGATGAGGAGATTACGTAGGAATTGGAATGGGGGAAAAAGAGTACAAATAGAATGATTTATTAAAGGATCAGTTTACCTCTTCAAATCTAGGAGATTTGTAAAATCCAGATAAGTTTCACCCAATTTCTCGATTCTATTGAGCTCCAAATTGGTGGTGGAGAGAATGGGGGTGCGCCTTAGGTAAGTGGGCTCGGGTGAGATTTATAATCACTGGAAAAACATAAAAATATAATGTGTTATTAAAGAATTAAAAAATATCTTTAATGCATGAAATGGGCTTTCGGACATGCAATCCCTTAAATAAAAACCCATATCCACCATGATTATAGATTATTAAATGGTCCAAATTAATTTGGTGGTGTTAATAGGTCTGGGGTATGACATGTAAAAATTTGAATGGATGAATTTTTTTGAAAAATGAATGATTTATAAAGGAATAAAAATTTATTTTTAAATCTGGAATTGGGCTCACAGTTTGGCCCAATTCATGAAAACTCACCCATTCTTCCATAAAATCTTGGGAAACCTTTGAAACAAAGTATGAAAGGAAATTAAATGATATTTAACTTTAAAATAAGTAATTTATGTGAGAATTCTCCCCACCATGAAAACTTTCCATCCCCATAAAGCCACAACAAGGCCAGATACCAAAACCAAAACCAACCGATAAATCAATATGTACTTCTTTGCCAAGCTTTTCCCCCAAGGGCCAAAACACATCCAGTGATCAATTAAGGAATGATTAATCTAAAAAACAAAACATACACCGCTTTCCTAAAATGATCAATCACATTCATAATTTATCTCAAAAGAAAACTCCTCAAACACTATCTAAACAAGACTCAAGAAACTCACCCCAAAGAACAACAACTTTGAACATGGTTACACTTACCTTACTTTAACTAAATCATTATGTACTCTCAAATCCCAATGTCTAATCAAAGAAGATATTGGTAGAGAGATAGTTTTGAATGAGACTACCTACCACCAAGCCAAGACCATGGATAAATCTGAGTTATTGGTATGGGGGGGGGACAAATAGGCACCCCACCATAAGCGACAACCGATATTTTTCCGAGACAAAATCATGACACTAACAGGGGAGGCCTAAACGGACTCCCAAGTACAACGGGTAGAATTCCATTCAATGTTTACGAAGGAACATACATGAGAATCATAGTGGGTCTCCCTACCATAAGAACCAACCATCTTAACCAACCAGTGTGGGCCGACACAAAAAGACCCCCAAAAAATTAAAGATTTGTGAAGGGTGCAGGGTTAGTCTGCACGGTTTGGGAAACCGTGCACTAACTGTGAAGATCATTTTTCCGCATGGATTCCTGGAACTCGGTCACTACTAATCGTGCAAAAAATGTGTGCTCGGCCTATCTATCCAAATTTCCAACCATTCTCTAAATACTCAATGGAAACCAAAGTGGGAGGGAATGAAATTAGGTGATGATATGGGTACAAGGCCCTACACCTATTTCCACCAAACGGGAACAACAAAAGAAAGATGATGACACTATAGGTTTAAACACTTCTTATCTTTCATAATGATGATAGGCCTTTTTAAAAGGGTTTAAATGACACTGGTATTTCCCTTGACTACGTGCCAGATTCTCTCTGAGAACTATGGTTGGAGTTTAAATGATTTAAGAATCTATGGCCTCATAGTTAGGCTTTGGAAACCCCCTAAATGATAATAATTATTTCAGTGACACCAACAACTACACCTAAATCCTCGATAATATTGCCAAGACATAACACATTCCAAACTCACTTTACCCTAACATGATATTTCACTGAAACAAGGGCTTATAAGATGTAGACACCTCACACCTTGTTTCTCCGGGTGAGAAACAATAGAAGTAAATAACACCTATAATCACCTTCCTCTAAAATAAAATATTTTGATGTTTTTTCAAGGGAAAAATTCTCCCAACAGAACAGAGACTCTCAGAGGATTGCATGACTTTCACCTTTACGGTCAATCGAGCACATGACATCACAAGGCATCACCTAACATGACCATTGCGACTAATATAAACAATGCATGGAGAGGGACCTTATATAACATCCCAAAACAACACACAATTCTAGAAAGTGGCCACAATATCCTTTAATGACCAGATTTCCCACACTGGTAGTTTAACATGATCTCCTTCTTCTAAAAGACTACGAAGGACAGAGGGGACCTCTTAGACACCATCTAGATTCTCATCCATTCTAATAACCCTAGACCACTTCCACCTTCAACGAATCAAGTAGTTTAAGAAACTAAGGCCCCTTTCAACCTTCTATGCGAACTCTTCTACTACAAGAGGATTATAAAAACCAAGAAAGTAAATGGTGTAGACTCAATATACATATCTCAAAAAACATATTCCTTATATTGATCAACTGGAGGATTTTCTAATGGTGAAACAATCTGGGTTGCACTTCAGTCATGAACTAACCCTTAATGGGGCATAACTTATCCAACAATTGAACCTAAGGACTCAACCAAGATGATCCATTGTTCAAGACACACCACAAACCATATCCAAACACATTATGGGAACCACTATAAAGGTATCCCAAATCATTTCTCACAATATACCACTAACCGGCCCTTCGACACAGCTTAAAGACCAAACACAATCCCAAAAAACAGTTCAAACAGGAGGGGTTCTTGGACTCAAAAAATCCCACAACATCAAAATTTTCAAAAATAAAAAATAAAAACCATCCCAAAATAGCCATCAATACATCAAGTTTTTCCTTTAAAATCATCTTTTTTTTAAAACAAATGGTTCAGCGGTTAGTGTATCCACCAATGGTACCCCATGGGCCTTACACATGCATGTCTCTGTGCCACACTAGGCACCCTACTCATATCCATCCCGAAACTCATCCATTCGTGCCATCATCCACCCATCATCCCATATAACCCCATGCATGTGGTTTCTCACAGAAATACCAAAGTTAAAACAAAAATTCTTTCCACTTTTCAAAACCAAAACTGTCAACCTACAGATCCTTTTTCTCAAAACCGCTAACCACGAGATCAAAATCCCAATTCACATCGTAGAAAACTTTTCAGAAAGACACAAACATTTATAAAATAACTCACTTTCAAGGTATTCACATAAATTTCAAAACATCTCATCCCATTAAAACACCTTTCAATAGTTTTGAAAACTCTTTTGGAAACACTTTTTTCATAACCAACCTTGACCTAGTTCATGATTTCAAAAGAGGTGCAAACACACCATTTTCCATTCAAATACAATTATGAAAATTCATTTCTCTATTTTTAAAAAATCTAACCATTACCTCTTTAATAGATAATCATTTCACAAAAACTTTATGCTTCTTAAAACCACGTTAGTTTAAAACCAATGTTCCAAGATTTCAAAACTAAAGAACACAAGACAATGTGAGAGGAAAATAGTTTCAGTGGGTAACTTGGAAATATGGTTAGCGGCCATATTCCAATCACTTAAACATCACAGATAGTGTTCTAGGGAAATATACCTATCTCCACATGTCTTTCCAGACCCTACGAGCTCACTGAGACCATTAACCCAACTCTTTTTTCATTTCCACTAATCATCATTAAACCAAGAAAACCAAAGGACACAGAAAAGTCTCAACTTCCACTGGAGACTTGAATCATGTCATGAGGTGTGGTGATCAGTCACACTACTCCTAACTAGAATGACAAGTCCCAAAAATCCTAACCCAAGACTATCTAGACTATTCCCCAAATAATATGACCCAAAGAGTGCAAACCTCCTTTCATACCATTTTATCATGAACTGAATCTGGTTTCTGCCAAAACTGGCACCAAAACCAGCCCGAGACATGGTTCGAAGGGTGTTCTAAATCCCCATAAGCTAGAAAAAATTCCCATTTAGCATAAAATTAGAATTGGGAACGATTTACCTGAGTTTATAAACATAAAACAACAAAAGAATCCAATAAAACGAATCTGTATTTTTCAAACCAAAAAATCTTTTACAAAAATTCAGAACTGAATTACATATTTTAAAACAACCCAACAAGACTATAACAAAGGTACAAAACCAAAATAAAACCTCCCAAGAACCCTCATGGAAAGGGTCACCACCCTCAATCCATCTCCACAAGACTTCACCACAAAGGACCTGCTAGAAACCCGAACCATTGAAACTAAAAAATGTACCCAACCTGCAACAACAAAAGAAAACCAAGTGCACTTACACCAAAGGGTGTAAGTAGGGTGTGATCCAATTCCCAATAGGATAACACCACTAAGATATTCCATGTGATAAAAATTCAAAGACTAAAAGCCCGTAAGTTTTCAAAAACATGTAATTTCTAGTTACAGTTTCTAAAAGATGCAACTTAAAAAAATCATTTTTCAAGTGGTCTAATTTAAAGAATCAAATCTTTTAAAGTAAATGTAAAAGATACTTAGTTTTCCAGACAAATATACCATATTACGATGGTAAGTATAAAGGATCTAATGAGCACAAGTAATAGGAAATAACCCCTAGGAACTAGCTCGTTTTGGGTCCCAAGTACCTCGTATCTCGGTGAGAGTAACCATTGTAAATATCGGTTCTCGTGCACAAGACACTAGTAGGGAACATACCCATAACCTAGTGGTCCATAATAATCATCATAATAATTTAGTTAGAGTTGCAAGAATCAGTCTTTCCAAGTGAAACTGAGGCCAACCACCACAGATTCACTAGCATACTAGTACACATCCACCCACCTAGATACCCGAGTTTTCCCCTTTGTGCTCAATCAAGTTCAACAAGTCAAGAAATATAATTTCCACATGTAAATAGAATTTAATCATAAAAAATTAAAAAAATATCCCACATGTATACCACACAAGTCACAAAAGTCCACTTTTCATTCAAATTGATTTGAAATCTGACTCACACCAAAATAGCCCACAACACTTTTCACATTTCTTTAACACTTCCACAAATCGATTAAACAATTTTATAAAACCATTAAAATATATTAAAAATCACATAACAGACCACTCACATGTTACATAATACCCTTTTCATAACCAAAATCCATTTTTTCACATCATACTCACACAAAACATCCCACATCACTTTCACTTCTCTTACACACTTTAGTAAATCCTTTAAACATTTTTATAAAACATTTACAAGATGGAACACATCACAAAAAAGACCCTTTAAAATTTAAAATGTACCATTTCAAAATATACACACTCTAAAATAGTTTCCCAACATGGTTTCACCTCTTAGAAAAATCATTAAATCATTCAAATCTTTCGTAAAACAATTTTATAGAGTATACTCAAACTTTTCTCATAAAACCCATTTCAAAACCATATTTCAAGGACCAAAACACACCAGAACACTACCAATGTAGAATATTTAGCCCTATATACAATTATAAAATCACTTTAAAGTGTTATAAAATCACCTTGAATAATACCATGAAAGATACAAATGAAAACACCCATTTTCATACAATTCTCTCGAGAAATATAACAATGTTTTACGCATTAAACCTATTCAAAACCCTTCTTTTTAGGACCAAATGACACAAATAAATTACCTAACTAGAATTTTCAGGCAAACAAGATTTAGTAAACCAATTCAATAAGTTATAAAATACAACCAAATAATACCCCATGAGTTACACATGAAAACACCCAATTTCAAGTTAAAAAGAAACTATAAAATTTAACACTTAACTAAATCAATAATAAACAGTTTTCGCACCACACCCAACATATCAATAATATAAAAAATGAGTAAATACAAAAAGATAACTCATTAATAATTTTTTAGACATGAAACCACCTACCTTTTGAGTAAAAAACCTTGAATCTTGGTGAGAAACCTCAACCGCACCTCTGCCGCACCACAAGGAAGTGAAAACGAACCCTAAACCATAAGACCTCATCAAAAATACCCAAAATCAAACCATATGTATAAACCATAACATCTAGACACATTATAAGTTTATTAAATAAGGAGGAAACCCTAAGGAGAAGGAAGGAATTCAAGAGAGAAACACATACCCAAAATAATCTTGAAGAAAACGACCCAAAATCCACCAGTATCTGAATTTTAAAAAAGCTAAAAATTTAATTGTGGTTTGAACAAGGATAATAAGATTATATAGGAACTAGGCTATGGGACAAAGATTACAAATAGAAGTAGTTATTAAAGGATCAATTTACCTCTTCAAATCTGGGTGATTTGTAAAATCCAGATAATTTTTTCCCAATTTCACGATTCTATTGAGCTCCAAATTGGGGGAGTAGAAAATAGGGGTGTGCATTAGGTAAGTGGACTCAGGTGAGGGTTGGAATCACCAAAAAAACATAAAAATATAATGGGTTATTAAAGAATTAAAAAATATATTTAATGCAGGAAATGGGCTTTCGAACAGACCCAATCCCTTAAATAAAAACCCATATCCACTATGATTATGGATTCCTAAATAGTCCAAATTAATTTGGTGGTGTTAATAGGTCAGAGTATGACATGCAGGAATTGTAAGGGATGAAAAATGTTAAAAAATTAAGGAATTATAAAGAAATAAAAATTTATTTTTAAATCTAGAATTTGGCTCACAGTTTGGGCCAATTCATGAAAACTCACATATTCCTCCATAAAAGCTTGGGAAACCCCCCAAAACAAAGAATGAATGGAAATTTAATGAAATTTTACTCTAAAATAAGTCATCTATGTGACATATTTTAGTTTATAAACTAAAATTCACCCCACCCTTTTACAGTAAAACATATAATATTTCAATCCAATAATTTTTTTGTTAGAGTAGGTTTCAAATTTTGTAAAATGTTACACTAACATGTTTTTATAGGAAGAAGTATCTTTGTTTTTAACAAGGAAGGTTTTTTAGTTGGGAATCTTGAAAAGTTTAATCCAATAAGGCCATTAATCTTTAATGGTCCCTATTATGAATATTGGAAAGATCATATGAAAATGTTTGTTATAAATATTGGTGTTGAATTTTTTTCAATTATAACTAGAAATTATCAAATTTATAATAATTAAGTTACTAATTTTACAATAAAGGAAAATATGGAATATAAACTTATCTATTCAGTCAAAAATACTTCAATACGTCTGATAACCATAAATATATACATATATAATTCATTTTATGAAACTTACATTAATATTAAGAATAAAGATATAGTTACACACTTTGAGACTACTATAGTAGGGGAAACTAGATGATTTATGATTCCTGTAGATTATAAACCTGGAGAATAATTTTCACATATGCATCAAAGATTTATGACCTTTATTAACATTCTAAACTCTATTATAGATAAAGACATGACTGATGATAATTTAGATGAGAAAATAATTAATATCATGAAAAATGAATGGGAATATAATTAAAAACTCTTGATAATGCAACACAAATGAATAAGTTAATTTTAAATGATCTTATTCGAAATCTCATTAATTTTGAGGGTGATTAAAAAGAGATTCAAAGAAAGAGAAAAAGAATATTTTGGTTTATTTTTCCTTCACATCAACATCAATTAAGAAATTCAGATCAACTGAAAAAGTTTCTAAATCTTCTCAGAATAAGGTTGAAACTGAAAACAAATCTTTATAAAAGAGTGGTGATGAAATTTATAAACTTTATTAGATAATGAACAAGTTTTTTGTATAAAGTATTTTGTTATAAGTGAAAGAAAAATAAGAAATAGATAAGTGAAAAGAAATACACTTCAGAGATGATATGTTATGAGTGTAAAAAATCAGTCATATTAGATCATATTTTCATAGACTGAAGAATAAAGATAAGATTTTGAGAAATTTCTACAAGAATATTTTTAAGGAAATTATAAAATATTCTGGAAGTTGGATTATAATTATAGGAAATAGTTATTTGGTGAATTATTCTGACAACTATAGTGATAGTCCAAAATTTATGTGTTTATATGAAAATAATACAATGGCCAACATACAATTTATGGATAAGGTATCTACTAAATCCTTAAAAATATTAATTTTAAATGGAAACTATACAGATTCCGATAATGAATACATTACTTCTTTTGATGAAGAATTTTTTTTTACATCTCATGATGAGGAAAATTTTCCATGTTTTAAAGAATTATATAGATATGATACTTTTATATAAAATAATAAAAAATTTATGAAAATCTATAAAAGTTCTATGTCTAGAATTGATATAGAAAATTAAATAACTCCAAAACTTAATTCAAAAATTTTAGATCATACTAATGAGTTAGATAAGAAATATAAATATATTTTATATAACAAAGACCAAGATTTGGTTATGAAAATGAAATCTTAAATTTTATAGTCTGTTTTTTTATTAGAATTTAATTTCTAAAATAAAAATAATAATATTATATACCAACAGATGAGACCTCATAGAAATATTTCTGGAATAGGTTTTACAAAAGTAACAATTCATTTTCAAAAATAAATACTTTGTTATTAAAAGTGTTACCTTATGTGTGAAATGTCAAATATATGTACACCATAAGAATGAATGTTCTTTAAATAAGGTGAAATAATTTGGTTTTCATGAAACCCATATCTCTAAAGTATTATTAGCTGCTCAATATAGAAAATGTTGGAAGACATGTATTTTTAGGTATTTATTTTCTAATAATTATAGACCAAAGCATGTTTTGGTAAAAAATCTCAATTTTTCTATTTCAAAGAGAAAATATAAGCAGGAATAGAAGAAATATATAGTAATTGAACAATGAATTTTCCTAACATATTACTGGAAAAAATCCATTCTTTCATATGATTATCAAGATAAATGGTAGAACAATCACTTTTGAAGATAATACTTAAAGATAAATATATGATATAGGTTATATTATTATTATTGGAAAAGACTTAATTTATAATGTTTTATTTTTTTATAACTTAATAACAACATAATTATGGAAAGTAGATTATATGATAAAATATATCTTGTAAAATTTAGGAATGATAAATGTACTATTCAAAGTTTAGAAGGAAAATTTATTATTTCTGCTAATAGGCATGATAAATTATACATAGTTAACTTAGAAGGCATTAGAAACCAAGATATACCTTTCTTTATTACCATGGAAGATCAATATTGGTTATCGAATATAATTTTAGGACACTATAATGTTAGAAATTAGGAAAAACTCTCTAAGAATGGACTAGTTAGATTTATACCAAATCTTAGGTTAAATTATTCTAAAGTTTATGATCCTTATCAATTTCGAAAGAAAAATAAGTCAAGTTTTAAATACATCAATGATTTATTAACTTCTTATGCATTAAAATTAGTTCACATGCATTTATATGGTCCAAAAAATATAAGAAGTATTAGTGTAAACTACTATTTATATGTCTTAGTTTATAGAAACACAAGATATACATGTGTCTATTTTATAGTGAAAAATTCAGAAACCTTTTTCTATTTTAAAAATATGTATCCTATATAGAAAATGAGAAAATATAAATTTAATAACTATTCCTAGTGATCATGGTGGAGAAATTCTAAATCCTCACTTTGTAACTTTTTATAGTAAAAAATGTGTAATACATATCTTCTCATCTCCTAGAACTCCTAAGAAAAATGTTTATGAATTCCATGAAATCCCCCTTTATTCCAAAAATCTTTATAAGATAAATATATTTTTCCAATATCTACCCTTTATAAATAATTTTCATGAATTCTATGAAATTATCTTACTATAATGACTTTGATATATGGAAATCCCCAAGGGGATATGGAGGTATTCACTTTCCTTCTCATAACGTGGCCGACTCTCTTAGATCAATTATTTTTTCTAAAATTTTACTTCACTCCTAGAACATGATACTTATTCATAGGGACATATTTATATTTCATTCCACATAAGCACACTTCCTCATCTGGTAAAACCCTTTCTTTTTCATTCTTTAATTTGACTCCTTGAAATATATCATGGGCACTTTATTCCTCCAAACCTTATAACATTTCTTCTTTTTCAATGGCACATGATATATGGGTATTTCCTTTGTAATTTTACCCTGAATAATATCATATTCATGCTCATATTTTTAGAAATTATTTAATAAATTTTAATTTGAACAAATTCTTCATTTCTTCTTAAAAATATTTCACTTATGCAAGGTGTTGTTGCTCGAGAGACACCCTGAGTGGGGGGGGGGTAGTGAATAAAGGTGTTTCCCAAATCAAGTTTCTATTTTTCTTGATGGTATATTTATTGGATATTTTTCTCATGGTTGTGGGAACTACTGTTCAACCTCTTGATCAATTACTTTCTCTCATAGTCTCACCAAATAAATTAGATAACATTACTCACCATATATGTTACAAAAGTTTTGGAAGGACATATTATCAATCCTAGGGAAACCACCTCATCTTATATGTTTTTTCACTACTTTAAGATAAGTAATTATAAGTTTATAGATGAAAGGGTTTCTTCAATAGTTTTTAGACATGAATTTATCTTCCATATTTGAATATTTTACTGAGAAACCTTTCATTATCATCTATATATAGATGCTTCATTAAGCTCCACTATTATTGTGTTCCATTTCATCAATCTAGATAAGATCATCTCCTTGTAGTGAGCTGAGTCATATTTATTCTTTCAAAAAAAATATATGAGAGTTTTGATATTTTATGAGGATTTAATCCTAATATTTCAAATGATCAGAAAAACAAATAACCTTTTCCAGATGAGAATTATCAGTATAATATTTTTTCACTCCTTCAATAGTTGGATATAACTATAGAAATTATTTTTATTCTTATTTAAAAGAAAAAAATATTGAAATGAATAACACACAACGACTTCCTGTGTATAAGATATATCATTATTTCTAGGATCCTCTATGTTTTCAGATACTCAATATTTCTCCTCTTTATCTTTCTTCAACTCATATTTTTTTCAGATAATAGTAACATCAATAAATTTTCTTCTTCTATTTATATAAATATACACCAAACTATGTGAATGTTATTATGATAATATTTTTTTCCATGATTTAATCTATATTATCTTATCAATTGAATCATATTGTAGCATCCCCACCAAGAATCCCCTAAGTTCTACCTCAGTTATCCACATAACCTCAAGTGTGCCTCCCTTTATTCTAGAGGATACTGAATAATAGTGAGGGCCTAAGGTGTGTCAATGGAGAGACTATGAACTCATGATCAGAGTGTATCACAATGGTAGATAATAATGATAAGTAGTGGAAAAGTAATAAATGGTAAGTAGATGAATAATAATAAATCATCCATAACTAACCAACATGCAGAAACTAAATAAATATCAGATACAAAAAATGATGATCATACAATGATGCTATACAAAGGAAAGTACATGGGATACATGGGTAAAAGAATAAACAACATTAAGAAAAATATAAAATACCAAAATCTGCATCCACTATCATCCTAAGCATTGGCTTGGTCCTCTACTACCATACTCCATCCTAGTACTGAAAATCAAACATCGTAAGCTGGCCACTTCCCTTTGTTTATTTCTGTAGACATGAGGTCTGTTATAGTACCATCGGTGGCCCAAACATGGTGTGAGATATAATCAGTAGGACACCACCAATGGTGTATATAATTATCCAGTTTATCCATACAAAATGAGTTGTGTGAAGGTAATGGTAAAGAAATAGATAAATAAATAAATAATATTGGATCAGGTTCCTCTTGGGATCTTGACCAACACTACCTTCTTTGGAATAATTCGTATATCTATGAACCACGGTCAATCTTTATAGATATAATATGTGTTTATTAATGGGTCATCAAGATTAAGTATCAGAAATAGATCAGAAATATGAATTTTATTTCTCTTGGAGGATACATCCTTAGGTTCATAATTTTTTTTGATATAAAAGTCATCATAATACCATCCAAGTAGATCCATAATGAGGAACCCAGGCATCATTCAAGGAGTACTATAAATAAACATAAGAATAATAGTCCATCCAAGGTGATTTTTAAGAGGAATCCCAAGTATCACTCTTAGTATAGAGTAATGATAACCCTTTGAGCACATCCCAAGTAAACCACATATGGGACCATGTATCTCTCATGGCTTGGAATAACCATATATCCCACTAAGACCATCCAAGGTAACTATGCTAGGGAATTGATATCATTCATGGGTATATAAGTGATTCACCAGGTAATCCCATCCAAGGAATCTTATAAAGAATCCAAGTATCACTCTCAGTGCATTAAGATTTATTTTCAATTCTAATTATAATGAATGATGAGCCTGTCCAAGGTGTCCTTAAGTCGGTACCCTTGTATCGACCTCAAATTTACATGAAGGTATAGTTTGTCTACCAAGACCTCATACCATAAGGTATTAAATTCATAAAATTATAATAAAGTTGAAAAAATTATTCATTTCAAGTAAATAAATCTATGACATACAACATATGGTCTAAAACACATGAACAGACATCTATTTTAGTTAAATTCACACCTATGAGATAAAAATAATTAAATTTGGTTCAAAGGAATAAGGACCTAATCTTTTAAGAAGGGAACACCCATAGGGGTGTCTCCTATTAAGTAAATCACCCCACAACATTGATTCACGGGTAGCCATGAAAATTTTAAGCATGGGTTATCATTTAATTTTTTTAATGAAAATTTTGGAGGTATCATTGAATACGTATGACACACAGAATAATGGATTATAATAAAATACAATAATAATTTTAGGTAAAGAAGCTAGAAGACATACCTTATTATTGTAGTACTATCCTCATCTATTATCAGCCATTGAATTGAGCTTGAACATGATAAATTAGATGAATAGATGAAAGATCTGAAAATAGGGAAAATCATCTCATGCTAAAATAGTACCAAATATGGAGATAGAAACAACATAAGAAAGGAATATGAATTAGGAGAATAATATTTTTGATCCAAAATGACTGAAAACAAAGTAGATGCATCTTGGATGAGAAAGATCTGGAAGAACCAAGGTTTGGTGTGAGAGAGGAGCTTCGATTGGCTGACTCTCTGTGTGAAAGAAGAAAAAACCCCTATAAAAAATAACAGGTTCCACCTCCTTCAAAAAATTTCCATGAAAAATATATGATGCGTATTACATATATTTGTAGTTTATTAATCATAAGGTGTATATATAATACACATCATGAAAACCTCGGGGTTTTCCCGTCTTAGGAAAAACTAGTTTATGATGTGTAAGGGGTATGGACGTACCAATACATGTCATGTATTATAAATTCACACCATGTATTTAAACACATTTCATTTATTTGGATTATATCCAGGGTCCAGCCACATGTTATCACCCCTATAAAGACAATATGACCCACCCAAGGGAACAAGTTTTAGGGTTTAATCCAAGAAGTAAAACTCAATAAGGGTTTGACCACAACTAAAAGAATTCAAACCCCACAAAAATCCCTATACTTTAAAAAATCCCATCATTAAAACAAATAATATATACTTTTTCCTTCCAAGTGTGGTATAAAAATCATTTGAGAAAATTTCTATCCATTGATTATGTACATCGGCCTCTCTCTCCTAGGTATCATCTTGCACATGATTGTACTACCATAACACCCAGACCATATGAACTAACTTTCCTCAGAGAGCCTTCATGATCTGATCAATGATATGTATCTGATGCTCCATAAATTATTCTTCTACCTCTAGGTCAAAATCCTCATGATCAAACAAATGATATAGTTTATGTGGATATCCTAAAATATGAGATACATGGAAGACTTCATGCATGTCATGGTACCACTAAGGTAAATCCAACTGACATGCTATTGGATCGAATCTCTCCACAATCTCAAAATGACCAAGTAATGAGGTGATATATTTCTCTATATCTAAATCTGTCTATGACCCAATATAATATAAGCTCACAGAAATACCTAAAACCCCACCTCTAAATCTAAATATAGATAGTGATGATTGATAAAAGACATCTGTCTGGACAGAGCTATAATCATATGTTTTTGAATAAGCTGTACCCACTAATAAGTCTCTTGAATGAGATGGGGTAATAAGAATCACAACCTCTTATACCTCTAACTAGCACAAGGGTGAATGAAATGACCTATCATATAAGGCCTAATAAGGATCCATATGAATAGTTTATTGATAAATATTATTATTGTTAAACTTAATGAGAGGTAAGTGATTCTCCCAATAACCTCTAAAATCATGGACAACTTCTCAGATCATGCCATATAACACCCGTATCATACGATCAAACTGATTGTCATTCTGAGGATGATATGTTTTTCTTAGTATAACTTGTGAGCCCAATGATTTCTATAATTCTATCTAGAACCACAATGTAAAGAAAATGTCTCAATCCAATACAATAAAATAGGTAACACCATGAAGGTGTATAATCTCTAGTATATAAAGCCTACCAAGATTGTTAATTGAGAAGGTATCTCAGATAGTTAGTAAGTGTGCAACCTTGGTTAACTTATCAATGATAAAACATACTATATCACTACCTTGAGTGGATCTCAATAAATATATCAGGAAATCCATGGTGATATTATCCCATTTCCACTCAAGAATAGATAGTGGCTGTAAAATTACTACAGACCAATGTTGTTCTTCCTTCACCTTTTGATAGGTGGAACATCAGATGATAAAATATATATTAGTCCTCTTCATAAATACTGATGATGTATGTCTTGGTACATCTTGGTATGTCTAGGGTAATTTCCCCAAATAGAGGTGTGATACTCCTATATCAACTCTTCCCATATGTATATAGGGACCTAGACACATCCGTGAAAGTATAGATTCTTATCCTTATCATTAACCAAACTAGGTGATGGGTCCTCACATGGGACACTCTCTCATAGTGCATCTTAGAGAATAGGACCATCAAATGCCACTCACTAACAACCTCCTAGATGTCATATTTTTGAGTCTTTTGGATTAGAGAATCAACAACTCCATTTCCATTTCTAACTGTATAAGAAAGCTCAAATTAGAATGAGTACAAGTACTTTACCCACTTTCACTTCCTAAGATTCAAGTCACACTATATGGAAATGTATTTGGGACTTTTATGCTCCATGTAAAAAAACACTCACCCAATTGATAATTCCTCTGAAAACATAAAGCATGAACCCTGAGTTCTAGCTAGAGGTCATGCAAAGGGTAATTCTTCTAATGAGGTCTCAACTGTCAAGACCCATATGCTAAAAATCAATCTCCCTCCATCACAAATACTCCAATAGATTCCTAATTCAACATAATAAAATTTATAGATTATTCCTAAGTTTGATAGAATCATGATCGGTGCTAAAGTCTGCCTTTTTTAGCCTTTAAAAGGTTGTTTCACATGTATATGAACACAAAAACCTTACACCATTTCTAGTCAAGCCTGTAAGAGGTGGTAGTAGGTATAAAAATTATTGAAAAAAATTCTATAATAGCTATCCATCCACAAGAAACTACCCATTTAAAATAAATTATTGGGATTATCCCAGGAACCTACATCACTCACATTCTATAGGTCAATGGACACTCCTACCTCTGAGATTAAATTACCCAATAAGTGAAACTTATTGAACAAAAAGTGATTTTTGGTGAGCCTATCATATACCCAGTGCTATCTCATCACATTCATAATGATATCAAGTTTCTTTTCCTTTTCATGTTGAGTACAAGAATACACTAAGATGTATTACATGAAAAATACCACAAATGAGTCTTGATATGTGTGGAAAACCGGATTCATCAAAGTCATGAAGATTTATGGAATGGTCATATGGTCGAAAAACATAACCAAATACAAATACAATATGTACCTACTCCAGAATACTATAAATGGTATGTATGATGGTCTCACATTCACCTAATGGTAGCTCGATCTCAAACCAATCATGGAGAAAACTATTGCTCCTCAGAGCTGGTTGAAGAGGTCATATATGTGTAGCATTGTATACTAATTATTAACTATAATATGGTTCAACCATCACCAAATATTTCACATATTGAGCTTACCATCCTCCTTCTTGGAAAAAAATTAAAGGTGAACCCCATGGAGAAGAACTGGGTTATATAAAAACCTTCACTTCCAAGTATTCTAGCTACTTCTTGAGTTATTAGAGCTTTACAGGTGCCATCCTATATGGAGGAATGGACACTTGTGCCACCCATAACACTATATCAATAATGATTTACACCTCTCCTATAGAAGGTAACATAGAAAAGCTATCATGGATGATATCCTTGAAATGATCCACCACATGAGGTAATTCTATATGTTGTATTCTCTGATCACTCATAAAGAGAGTATCCATCTGATCTATCACTCCACCCAGCCTATGATTCTCGAATCTAGATCGACTCACTTGGACATTCCATCCACCCTTATGAATATAAGTGCTTCCCTCAGGAGATGTAAATGACACCCTCTAGTGATAGAAATAAGTATAAGCATGGTATAGAACCAATGAGTCCATCCTGAGAATGAAATTTATGCTAATCATCTCAAGGTAAAAAATATTCTAGAGAAATAGATATCTTCCTACTTCCAGAGGGAAACCCCTAAACTATAATATAATCTCTGATTGTGAACCTATCGGTGTGTCATGAGTCATGAGTCATCATGCCATAATATTATTCTATGTTTAGGACCAAAAATTCCATAATTAACAGATATATAAATGTGTAAAATGTGAATATATCAAATTAAGAAGATAATAAAGTAGAGGCTACAAAAATAGTAACTTAAACTATAAAAGGCCACAAACTATGCTCCTCAGGAGTAAGACACAAAGCATAGATATAAACTGATCTATGGCCTTGAGATAAAACCTGACTTACCAGGACAAGTCCACTCTAATGGAATTGTACCAATAATGTATTAATACCTCAACCATGTATACCTTCTCAACTTGATTGGCTAGTAGTAGGCCAAAACCCTTCCTGACACAAAGCTACTAATCTTATACCTGAATGTAGTGTATATAAAGATCCCTTCTAACTAGGCACTTGAGGTAAATTTCAGCAGAAATGATGAAGGTGAACCATCCTTCCATAATATCAACACTCGATTGGGTTTCTTTTACACTAGGTATTCTTATGGATTGACCTACCACACTGGTGACATACCACATAACAATCGGTACATGCCATCTAACTAAAACGACCCTACAAGTGACCTCAAAACCACTTTTCCTATTGATAGATAAACCATATCCCTATCTTGATGCTGAACTACCGTAGATCACATTGTGTATTTCCCTTAGGTTCTACTTAGTGATGTGGTCCTAGTTCATTATCTCTGAATTAGTGTTCATCTAGAAAATATTCATCAGTGATCAGATGGCATATAAAAGCCCATCCTTAAATAGTCTCATAGTATCAAACTCGTCACCAGTTATTCTCAACAAAAAATGATAAAGTTTAGTGAAATGAGATGAATACTACATCATGCACATAGTGCCTTTTTGTAGGTGCTTAAAATCTCTATCATAATTTTCTCTCAGCATATGGGGAAATAACGAGTCATAAATGACTATTTGGAAGTCCACCCAAACCATAATATGATTCTAATCATCTTGAGAGATGAAATCCCACCAAAGTTTGATGGAGCCAAAGAGAATATAAGTGGTGACATTGATCCTCCACTATGAGGGTGTCTCCAAGTTCTCAAAGATTGATAACAAGTCCTCCAGCCATGAATTAGTAGCCTGAGGTCCGCCATCCCCTGACAAAGTAGAAGGATGCTACTTCTGAAATTCTTACATAAACTCTACCATAGAAGGGGAGGGTTTAATAGATTTATTTATACACTTCATGAAACATAATAATATTTCTTGAAACTAAGAATTAACACCCAATGAAGGATCCATAAGAGGTACATCTAGTGGTACTATAGGAGTTAATACCAGTGGATTAGGTCCCACAACCTCTAGATCATGTCATTAGTCTCCCTCTTAGTGTATGACTCAAGGACATCATGGTATCATAACTCTACAATTTCTAAATAAAAACCTCATATAATATTTAATAGTAGATAGGATCAGGATAATATAATAGGTTAGGTACAAATACTTTATATAAAAGAGTCACACATCACTTACTAATCTTAAATCTAGGTCTAGGTGATAATAAATATCACAATGGATTATAGGATACATGACCGAATTCCCACAACTAAGATTGTGTCAAGCTTAAGGTTTCATAGCACACAACTACAGTTCCGGTACATGATGTTTCAATTTCATGTTATAGAGGAAGCAAACCTTTACTTTTCAATTGGAATACCCATTTAATGGTAATAATTTAAGTTAAATATTTAAAATCATTTAATTTCATTACATATTTATATGCATATAGATTTCATAGTCCGGTTAGATGCATCACCATTCCCAATTTATAAAGGACCATACTCTTTATAAACTGCAGTTAGTATATCATGTATTTATGACCTGAACTCATATCTAGTATAAGTATGTAAAAGGTCATATAAAATGATTTTATTGAATAAAATACCATTCCAAATTGTACATGCTTCCTAAATTATAATTTCTATTTAAGCAATCAAATCAACTAATATTTGATCCCATAGAACCAATGGTTTAGGGATCAATCATGGAATAATTGGTTAATTAATGTATCATCATAAAATTATATGGGAAAAAACCATATAGATTGATGAATAGACTTTAATTAGTCCATTTATGTTATACCTACAAGAACAAATTAGCACATTTACACATATAATAATCAAGGAACTTAAAACAATCAAAAGAAACACAAGAAATGCATGTGGTAATATAAATATGGCATAGAATAATGCATGACATATAAATCCTCAAGTGCCTATAATGATTTATGAGATGTTACCTCATTGTTATACTAGGAAAAGAAAAACAATATGACCATAATAATAATAATATCAGTATAATAATGTCACAAAACATGTGTGTCACCCAATGGTGAAATAAGTACAACTGTAACAGGAAGAAACCAATAATAATAACATTCCATTCTATCTAATTTTGGTTTCCCTTGTTTGTGGGTTAGCTACTCCCAACAACAAGATCATTACCAAATTCTAACACATTTATACTCTCTTATCTAATATCCAAATAGTAATCCAAAAGGAAAAAAGGGATCTGATACCACTTTGTAGCATCCTGGCTCAAAAGCTGCTAAGCATTTCCTGACCTAGTTGGCCACATGACCTCAATAATGACTCCCTACACACCAGAGGCTTCTGAATAGTAGTAAGGGACAAGGTTTTTTCCATGGGGATACAATTCAATCATGATTAGAGAGTATCAAAATAGTATAAAATAATGATAACAAACAAAAACAATAATAAATAATGGGCATAGTGCATCTTAGAGAATAGGACCATCAAATGCCACTCACTAACAACCTCCTAGATGTCATATTTTTGAGTCTTTTGGATTAGAGAATCAACAACTCCATTTCCATTTCTAACTGTATAAGAAATCTCAAATTAGAATGAGTACAAGTACTTTACCCACTTTCACTTCCTAAGATTCAAGTCACACTATATGGAAATGTATTTGGGACTTTTATGCTCCATGTAAAAAAACACTCACCCAATTGATAATTCCTCTGAAAACATAAAGCATGAACCCTGAGTTCTAGCTAGAGGTCATGCAAAGGGTAATTCTTCTAATGAGGTCTCAACTGTCAAGACCCATATGATAAAAATCAATCTCCCTCCATCACAAATACTCCAATAGATTCCTAATTCAACATAATAAAATTTATAGATTATTCCTAAGTTTGATAGAATCATGATCGGTGCTAAAGTCAGCCTTTTTTAGCCTTTAAAAGGTTGTTTCACATGTATATGAACACAAAAACCTTACACCATTTCTAGTCAAGCCTGTAAGAGGTGGTAGTAGGTATAAAAATTATTGAAAAAAATTCTATAATAGCTATCCATCCACAAGAAACTACCCATTTAAAATAAATTATTGGGATTATCCCAGGAACCTACATCACTCACATTCTATAGGTCAATGGACACTCCTACCTCTGAGATTAAATTACCCAATAAGTGAAACTTATTGAACAAAAAGTGATTTTTGGTGAGCCTATCATATACCCAGTTCTATCTCATCACATTCATAATGATATCATGTTTCTTTTCCTTTTCATGTTGAGTACAAGAATACACTAAGATGTATTACATGAAAAATACCACAAATGAGTCTTGATATGTGTGGAAAACCGGATTCATCAAAGTCATGAAGATTTATGGAATGGTCATACGGTCGAAAAACATAACCAAATACAAATACAAGATGTATCTACTCCAGAATACTATAAATGGTATGTATGATGGTCTCACATTCACCTAATGGTAGCTCGATCTCAAACCAATCATGGAGAAAACTATTGCTCCTCAGAGCTGGTTGAAGAGGTCATATATGTGTAGCATTGTATACTAATTATTAACTATAATATGGTTCAACCATCACCAAATATTTCACATATTGAGCTTACCATCCTCCTTCTTGGAAAAAAATTAAAGGTGAACCCCATGGAGAAGAACTGGGTTATATAAAAACCTTCACTTCCAAGTATTCTAGCTACTTCTTGAGTTATTAGAGCTTTACAGGTGCCATCCTATATGGAGGAATGGACACTTGTGCCACCCATAACACTATATCAATAATGATTTACACCTCTCCTATAGAAGGTAACGTAGAAAAGATATCATGGATGATATCCTTGAAATGATCCACCACATGAGGTAATTCTATATGTTGTATTCTCTGATCACTCATAAAGAGAGTATCCATCTGATCTATCACTCCACCCAGCCTATGATTCTCGAATCTAGATCGACTCACTTGGACATTCCATCCACCCTTATGAATATAAGTGCTTCCCTAAGGAGATGTAAATGACACCCTCTAGTGATAGAAATAAGTATAAGCTTGGTATAGAACCAATGAGTCCATCCTGAGAATGAAATTTATGCTAATCATCTCAAGGTAAAAAATATTCTAGAGAAATAGATATCTTCCTACTTCCAGAGGGAAACCCCTAAACTAGAATATAATCTCTGATTGTGAACCTATCGGTGTGTCATGAGTCATGAGTCGTCATGCCATAATATTATTCTATGTTTAGGACCAAAAATTCCATAATTAACAGATATATAAATGTGTAAAATGTGAATATATCAAATTAAGAAGATAATAAAGTAGAGGCTACAAAAATAGTAACTTAAACTATAAAAGGCCACAAACTATGCTCCTCAGGAGTAAGACACAAAGCATAGATATAAACTGATCTATGGCCTTGAGATAAAACCTGACTTACCAGGACAAGTCCACTCTAATGGAATTGTACCAATAATGTATTAATACCTCAACCATGTATACCTTCTCAACTTGATTGGCTAGTAGTAGGCCAAAACCCTTCCTGACACAAAGCTACTAATCTTATACCTGAATGTAGTGTATATAAAGATCCCTTCTAACTAGGCACTTGAGGTAAATTTCAGCAGAAATGATGAAGGTGAACCATCCTTCCATAATATCAACACTCGATTGGGTTTCTTTTACACTAGGTATTCTTATGGATTGACCTACCACACTGGTGACATACCACATAACAATCGGTACATGCCATCTAACTAAAACGACCCTACAAGTGACCTCAAAACCACTTTTCCTATTGATAGATAAACCATATCCCTATCTTGATGCTGAACTACCGTAGATCACATTGTGTAATTCCCTTAGGTTCTACTTAGTGATGTGGTCCTAGTTCATTATCTCTGAATTAGTGTTCATCTAGAAAATATTCATCAGTGATCAGATGGCATATAAAATCCCATCCTTAAATAGTCTCATAGTATCAAACTCGTCACCAGTTATTCTCAACAAAAAATGATAAAGTTTAGTGAAATGAGATGAATACTACATCATGCACATAGTGCCTTTTTGTAGGTGCTTAAAATCTCTATCATAATTTTCTCTCAGCATATGGGGAAATAACGAGTCATAAATGACTATTTGGAAGTCCACCCAAACCATAATATGATGCTAATCATCTTGAGAGATGAAATCCCACCAAAGTTTGATGGAGCCAAAGAGAATATAAGTGGTGACATTGATCCTCCACTATGAGGGTGTCTCCAAGTTCTCAAAGATTGATAACAAGTCCTCCAGCCATGAATTAGTAGCCTGAGGTCCGCCATCCCCTGACAAAGTAGAAGGTTGCTACTTCTGAAATTCTTACATAAACTCTACCATAGAAGGGGAGGGTTTAATAGATTTATTTATACACTTCATGAAACATAATAATATTTCTTGAAACTAAGAATTAACACCCAATGAAGGATCCATAAGAGGTACCTCTAGTGGAACTATAGGAGTTAATACCAGTGGATTAGGTCCCACAACCTCTAGATCATGTCATTAGTCTCCCTCTTAGTGTATGACTCAAGGACATCATGGTATCATAACTCTACAATTTCTAAATAAAAACCTCATATAATATTTAATAGTAGATAGGATTAGGATAATATAATAGGTTAGGTACAAATACTTTATATAAAAGAGTCACACATCACTTACTAATCTTAAATCTAGGTCTAGGTGATAAAAAATATCACAATGGATTATAGGATACACGACCGAATTCCCACAACTAAGATTGTGTCAAGCTTAAGGTTTCATAGCACACAACTACAGTTCCGGTACATGATGTTTCAATTTCATGTTATAGAGGAAGAAAACCTTTACTTTTCAATTGGAATACCCATTTAATGGTAATAATTTAAGTTAAATATTTAAAATCATTTAATTTCATTACATATTTATATGCATATAGATTTCATAGTCCGGTTAGATGCATCACCATTCCCAATTTATAAAGGACCATACTCTTTATAAACTGCAGTTAGTATATCATGTATCTATGACCTGAACTCATATCTAGTATAAGTATGTAAAAGGTCATATAAAATGATTTTATTGAATAAAATACCATTCCAAATTGTACATGCTTCCTAAATTATAATTTCTATTTAAGCAATCAAATCAACTAATATTTGATCCCATAGAACCAATGGTTCAGGGATCAATCATGGAATAATTGGTTAATTAATGTATCATCATAAAATTATATGGGAAAAAACCATATAGATTGATGAATAGACTTTAATTAGTCCAGTTATGTTATACCTACAAGAACAAATTAGCACATTTACACATATAATAATCAAGGAACTTAAAAAAATCAAAAGAAACACAAGAAATGCATGTGGTAATATAAATATGGCATAGAATAATGCATGACATATAAATCCTCAAGTGCCTATAATGATTTATGAGATGTTACCTCATTGTTATACTAGGAAAAGAAAAACAATATGACCATAATAATAATAATATCAGTATAATAATGTCACAAAACATGTGTGTCACCCAATGGTGAAATAAGTACAACTGTAACAGGAAGAAACCAATAATAATAACATTCCATTCTATCTAATTTTGGTTTCCCTTGTTTGTGGGTTAGCTACTCCCAACAACAAGATCATTACCAAATTCTAACACATTTATACTCTCTTATCTAATATCCAAATAGTAATCCAAAAGGAAAAAAGGGATCTGATACCACTTTGTAGCATCCTGGCTCAAAAGCTGCTAAGCATTTCCTGACCTAGTTGGCCACATGACCTCAATAATGACTCCCTACACACCAGAGGCTTCTGAATAGTAGTAAGGGACAAGGTTTTTTCCATGGGGATACAATTCAATCATGATTAGAGAGTATCAAAATAGTATAAAATAATGATAACAAACAAAAACAATAATAAATAATGGGCATCATAATAATAATAAATCATCCATAAATAACTAATAGGCAGAAAATAAATCAATCTCAGATACAAAAATGATGATCATTCTATGATACTATACAAAAATAAAAGTATATGAGATATGTGGGTACAAGAAAACACAACATGCTAAATAGAAAGAAAAAAGACCAAAAGCAACCTCCACATAAATCATGAGTATAGGACAAGTCCTCTACTCATGTACTCCATCCTAGTACTGAAATTTGAACATCAGAATATAGATTATTCCCTTTGTTTATACCTACATATATGAGGTCTTTTTGGGTACCATAGGAGTCCTGAATAAGGTGTGAGATATACTATGTATGCCACCACCAAAAGTGTATAAAACTATCCAGTCTCTGTATATAAAATGATCATTGTGTAGGTTAAGGTAAAGTAATAAATAAATAAATAAACCACATTAGAATGGGTTCCTCATGGGACCCCTAACCAACACTACCTACTTCTGCCTAAACTGGATATCTCTAAACCATGGTCAACCTGTACAAAAATAATATGTGTGTATGAATGGGTTGTCAAGATCAAGTATCAAGAATGGACTGAACCCAAGAATGTTATTTGGATTTATGGATGAATCCTTAGGTTAATAGTTCTCCATTCTTAGTTTTTGATATAAAAGAAATCCTTGGAATTGAATAAATGGCATTCTATGATAGTAAAAATAGATCCATAACAACAAAACCAAGCATTACTACAAGAGAAATATAAATACCCATCACTATAAGAGTCTTTCCATAGAGATCCATAAGTAGAATCTCATGTATCACTCTCGGCATGGTGTAAGTATGAACCTATGATCACATCCCAGGTATACGAACCAAATATCACTTGTGCAATGGTATAACCATATTGATCACTGAGACCATCAAATGTAACCCCCTAGGGAATCATTATTGCTTATGGGTATATAATTGATTGACTTGTTGATCCCATCCAAGAAATCCTATAAAGAATCCAAGTATCTCTCCCAGCACATTAATATTTATTTGCAATTATAATTATAAATCATGATGAGCCCATCCAAGGAATCCTTAAGTTGAGACCCTTGTATTTCCATCATCTTGAAATGATGGTATGGTTTAGATATTAATATATTATGATATTTAACAAGTTATTTCATCTATAACACTTTAATAAAATTTGAAAATATATTCATTTCATGTTATGAAATCTATGTTATAAAGCATAAGGTCTGAAACACATGTACAATCATCTCTTTTAAATAAATTCACACATCCGAGATGAAAGAAATTAAATTTGGTTATAAAGAATAAGGATCTAAGTATTTAATAAATATCACACCCATAAGGGTGGATCATGTTAATATAATCATCCCCATCATTGATTCATGGGTAACTAGGAACATTTTAAGCATGGATTATCATTTAACTTAATTTATTATGCATTTTGGTGGTTTATCTGGACATGTATGGTGTGAAACACAATGGAACATATTAAACACAACAATAAGTTTTGGGAAATGAGACAGATCACCTACATTATTCCTATAGTACCCTCCTTGCCTATTATCATCCTTGAATCGAGCTAGAACGAGAGAAATTAGAAGAATAGATGAAATCCCTAAAAATAGGGCATATCAGCTGGCTCCAAAATAGTTCCAAAGACAACAAGATAAATGAATGAAGGAAGGAATAGGAATGATGAGATTACCATTTCAAATCTAACATGACTGAAGACAAATGAAATAGAGATCAAATGAAGAAGATACAGAGGAACCTAGGTTAGGTGTGGGAGAAGAGCTTCAGTCAGCTGGCTCATTGTGCGGGAGAAAAAAATGCCCCTTGTAAAAAATAAGGGGTTCTAGATCCTATAATAATTGTCCATGAAAAATAAACTATATGTATTACATATACACATCATTTATTATTCACAAAATTTATATCTAATACACATCATGTAAACCTTGAGGTTTTCCCCTCTCAAGAAAAACTAGTTCATGACATGTAAGGGGTCTGGCCAGACCAATACACATCATGTATTATAAATAGATGTCATGTATAGTGTGTTTATCCTACAACCAGGATTCATCCCATATAAGAACCCCTCCAAAGGAAAAACGTCCAACCCAATGGCATGTGTTCTGGGGTCTAATCCAAGAAGGAAAACTCAATGAGGGTTTGAAAAAAATTAAATAATTTGTACCTCTAAAAAACTAGGATGTTACACATGTGAATATATCCCCCACAATATAAATATCCTTAAATTCTCAATAACTCCACATTATTCTTGATTTTTTCTTCCTTGAGATCTTCCTCGATTATATTAGTTTCTTTCCTTCAAGATTCCAAAACACCCAAAATATTCTCTTTCATCATTCCATTTAATCATAACATTATTCAATACATTGTAGTGTGAAAACATCCATGACTAGAAATATTATAAATCATATTTTATGATTGATGATTTATATCATATTCCATGACTGGTCGATGACTTCTTCTAGAATGAATCTTATGTATTTTCTTAAATCTGACTATTAAACTTAAAAAAAAAGGAAATAACCATTATATATTGCCTCTATCATAGAAATTACTCTTATATATCTCTCCTTTATCACATAAATTACATTTATGTGTCTCCCATTTGTTGTGGATATGACATTTACATATCACCCCTTTTTCATAAAAAATGACCTTTACATATCACCTAGTAACCTTTAATTTAGATACATTACCATTTTACTAGTAAATAAAATCAAAACTTACATATTACGTTATATTTCAACACTTAGCCACACATCCAAATTTTGAGCATTCTAGAGTACCTTTATATATCATCCCGAATTACTTTTATATATGGGTTTTTTACTTTTTCTAAAATTTTCTTTTTTCTTACCTTTATGTATTATCATAGTGACCCATATCTATATAGGGAGATGTTCAATAATTTTTCAATTTTTTAAAAGAAACTACACTCATAGTGAGACCCATGTACTTTCACCAAGACTAGGACTCTTATGTATGAACTATCCCATATGTAAAGGTTTTACCTTATCTTTTACTTTGTAATTTTATAAAATATTACCTTCATGTACTAGTGTGGATACTTACCAATCAAAATTAGCATATTTCATTTAGAACATTTCATCTTCTAGAATTCCAAAAAACCTTCTAAAAAATTCTAACTTTTGGACTTCTAAAAATTCCCTCTCATTGTTTCTAACTTGTGTACTTCCAAAAAACACTCCCATAACTTCTATATTTTTGAATATACAACATTCACAACTTATAAGAAATCAACCTTTAGTGATTAATTCTAGAATAACTGATTTTTCATTCGATCCATCTTCATCTATACCAATTGCTAGACCTTTACATATGTAATAACTCATGACTTTCAGACTTCCAATTTACATTTTGAAACATCTTGGAACTACAATCCATGTATATAATTATAATGTTTCCTCAATAACTCAAATGGGGTTCACATGTCTATGGTAACCATATTGAATCCTTCATTTGGATCTTCATGTCTTCTAAAGTCAACCTTAATACACTGTTAACAAAACAAACACTTATTGTTAACAAATAAAAAAACCTCTTTATTGTAATAATTCCCCCATTTGGATTTTGTTTAAAATACTAGAATAAATAATACTACACATTTTAAATCAAAATACCTAGAAAATGCACATATTTATGTTGCATTCTAGGAATAGCCTATGTTTTATCCAGACCATATTCTTCCATAAAAACTTCTAGACCATTACTTCCAAATAAACTCATGGCTTACATACTTCCAATTTACATTCTGGAAAATCTTGAAACTCTAATAAATGTAATTCATTTTAATACTTCTCCAACAACCTAAATGTGGTCCCAATTTGTATGGTAACCATCATCACTACTTCATCTATATCACCATGTCTTCTAAAGTCAAATTTAATAACTATAAAAAATTAAAAACTTATTAAATTTTATTGAAACTATTACTATAAATCCTACTTAACCTTTTATCTCTAAAACTTTAAAACAAATTATTTATTTATGGTTCATTCTTCTCACTCTACCTTTTTTAATTAAATTAAAGGGTTTAACTTTACTAGATATTTCATTTTAAATTCTACTCCCATTTTTTGTTTCTCTAAAGCTTCCTTCATGTTCACTCTTCATATATCTCTGAACTCCATGGGGGTATCCTCATTATCTTTACTCCCCTTTTTTCAATCATAATATTTCTTGATATTTTCAAGAATGATCATCATCCTCTCATTACTCTAAGAACCTCAAGATTTAATGAGACTATATTCCCCATATTTATTCACTTTTAATCTCTATAATATTCCACAATGAACCTTGAACTCTTTTTTCTAATTGTAAAAAAATTATGATTTAGGGAGTTATAATTCTACCCTTTGGAAATCATTACCATTATAGATTTAATCCACCTGTTTTACCTTTAATTTTTTTTGGTTCTTTAGAAAAACATGTTGAATATCATCTCAACCTTGAGATTATTTCAACTATCCTTAATTTTAACTTTGATTTCAACCGACTATCATTTTCAACTACATTCTTCTGAAGAAATTATATAGACTGGATTTACAACTTAATAGTGATTCATCAAAAAATCTTATAAGCCTACGGAATCAGAACTCAGTGTTGGAAAAAAGAGACTAATTAAATAACTTCAATGCAGTACATGTCACTCACTTACTTATAGAATTTAATACAACATGATCAATTAGGTTTATTTAACCTTAAACTTCTCATGATATCAATCACACTCACACACAACCAACAACATATAAGAAATAAAGAATACAAATATGGTTCATACCAGATGTTTAACCAATTGGTAACACAATTTTAACCAATTGATAAAACATTTTCAGGATAAACTAGTGATACCATTTGATACTCATGATCTTCTTTTCTTCATAAGGATTCTACATTTTTTGATGAGGTGAAATGTTCATCACCAATCCCCTTATTTTTTTCAGTTCTAATCACTAAATAGTGTGATAATATAAAGTGTGGGGAAACCACTTGTTGTTCATAATAATTTCAAATATATTTTAGTATTAAATTACCCCAATAATTTGATGATTTTTTTTGAAAAAATTTAATTTCTTCGATATCTTGTATTACACGCAACACTGATTTTTAACGAACCGTGAGGTAATATTAATATTATTATTTAAACTTGACCATTAATAACAAGAAATTAAATTTGGAGATATGAATAGTAATAAAAACATTTTTAAAATTAATTATAATTGTTTTACATAAAGAAAATATACTTATAAATAAGTTCTTAACTTTTAGTAAAGTCTTTATATGCTTAAAAAATACTTTTTTTTAAAAAATGATTTGTATTGATTTTTTTTAACAAATAATAAAATTAATTTTTTAAAAATTTAGAAAATATATTTTAAATAATTATGTTCATTTTTTACTCTAATTTTAAAAATTTTCTTAGAGTTATTTTTTTTATAATTTTATGAAAAGATTAATTTTTTAGTGAACAATGAAAATACTAATTTTATTAAATACTTCATTTTTATTTGATTTATTTAAAAAGATAATTCTTTTTTAAAAATGTCATAAAAATAAATTTACTTTAATTATTTCATTATTTAACCAATTTACTTTATTATAACAAAATTAATGTTGAATTTAGATATTATAACTTTATATACTTAAGGAAATTTTCACTTTGGAAATATGTTTTTATCACTTCTTCAAGTTTAATTTTAAATTAAATTTTTAAAATTTTGTGAATTAAAATAGAAAAATGTATTAAATATTTATAATCATGATAATTAATATTATATAATAAGTTAAACATTATTTTTGGTCAAAATTAATAGTAATAATAAAAAAATTAATTACCGCGATTAAGGTTAAAACGGGTTTACCGAGGGGTGTAACTAAAAAAGATAATGGTTAAATGACCTAAAAACATTAAAAATATAATTTTATGGAAATATTTTTAATTTTTCTCATCTTATGTTCAATAATGAGCCATTTTTTATCCTTTTTTAATGTTTAAAATGTGGGTACACCTTTTTCTTTTCAAAAATTCGAAGTGTGTCATCTCCCTCACTTATAAAAGGAAACGCTCTCTCCTCTCCTCTTCACAATTAAAAAACAATTTGGTTCAAAATATATATGACCTAATTTTTTATTTACTTCCCTAAAAAATAAATTATACCTTAATTTGTTTATAAAACCCTCCTAAGAATTATTTTGCTGCTAACCTAAGGAGGTTGTTTGAAGAAGAGATAACATTATTAACTGATCATTTTTATTTTATTACTTCTTCCAAATTCTTAAAATCATTTTAAAAAATGATGATATGATAACATAATTATCTAACATATACATATATTATATTATATTAAACGTATAACCTACATCTATCTCCTCTTACATCAAATGGGAAATGAAACCATTGATCGTGTGTATGATAGACTACCACCACACAAACTGATGTAATTCATTTTCCATAATTTCCTCACATGAGTAGATATAATGAAGGATTTAAATTATATATATTATATTATATATATAATTTTATTCCTATAATTATAATATCATATATACCTTCTTACTTTCCATTCCTTGGGAATATGATAACATCACTCGTGTATATGACATACTACCACCTCATGAAGCGATGTGATTCATTTTTCACCAATGCTTTACATGGAAGGTAATAAAGATAAATTTAATGAAAATATTTGATAAATATTAAATAAAAATTACTCTTTAAAGGTGATATATTATTTATTTTCCTTCAATTCCTTCCATTGAGAAAATTAAAACATTATTCATGCATATGTACAACCTACCATGTCCATGAACGGTGCAATTCATTTTCCATATCTAGCTATTATGGATTAAAATAAATAAATAGGTAATGGATATATATGATATTTCTATAATGTTTAAAATTATTGAGACTATGGAACCATGATACAAATAAATGGACCAAAAAATACTAAATCAAAACATATATGAAAGACAAAGTAGTTATTACAACAAACCCGATTTTAATAAGGTAATGTTAATAAAAGGGTAAGAAAAGGTAATAAATAAATCATATATGGTATGGTATATATATCTAGGTTTCTAAAATGTATTTATAATAAACTTATATTTATTATACTGGAGTTTCGAACATGTATTAATGAATTATATACTTACGATATGATATTTTCGTCTCACTTTTATTTCTGTGGGACACATGCCTTATATACCACTTATTTATTTTTTGTGGTGTATATAATACCCATAAATATATTTTATTATTATTATCATAAAATTTATGGGATATACATATCCATATAATGTTATTTCTTTCATGGGTCTTATGAATAAAAATATACCAAAGTGGTGATAATTTTATATTACAATCTCTTTGTCTATAGAATTTGCTTATGATTATGCTTCCAATGATGAGATATTATGATCTAACTGTAAATAAATACATAAATTTTTTTATCCTATGGTTATTTTATGAAAATAAATATTTTCCTTTAATTTTTCTATCTTTACGTACTCAATATTTCAAAAATAATGTTTTTATGTTAAATTAATTTATTTCTCTCTTTGATAAAGAATCCTATTTATTATAAGTCAATGTTTTATAAAAATGGTTTAAAGAATTTTTTGAATAATATAAAATGATTAAATAAAGAAAATTTAATGCATGTTTTACTTTTTGAAAAATTATTTAAAACAAATATTCTTGTTATTTTCTGAATGAGGTAGTGTTTTTCTTTTTATCATAAATGTGAAAGGAATATTTCTTTTAACATGTATGCCATGAATCAAATATTATGCCATCATAAATACTAAATTTTGAAATATTAATTTTTAATTTCCAAATAAAAGAATTTTCAAAAAAAAATTGTGAACTTTTAGTTTAATAAAGGTTATTTTCAAAGTGAAAATTTTATTTTCCTCCATAAATATTAAAAATGATCACTCAAAATCATTTTTCATATAAGATAACATCCTTTAATGTTACTTACGCTTTAATAGGGATATAAACCAAGGACACAATAATTATTATTTCTCTAGATGGTTTATGAATATTATGAATATATGTTTATAAAACATTTTCTCTTTCTATGAGTTATGTTATGATGAATTGTTGGGATAATTATGAAACCCATTTCTTTTCTACGGGTTATGATATGATGAAATGATTGTGAGACCCATTTAATTTCTATGGGTTATGATATGATGAATGTTTTATGAGATTATAGTAAACAATGTATGGATTATGTGACTGGTGGGACCTATATCTCCCTTCAATGAATTGGGTAAATATTGATATCCAATGAGATAAATATGATTGGAATAGGGAGTGAACCCATTTCAGTAAGGGATGTTATGCACAATGACAGTCTTGAAAGTGAACCTTGACTAATATTATAGTTTGGAGAGTGAACACATTCCACTATGATATTCTTGTATGTAATACTTGACTTCAAATGAAATCATATTTTAGTCTTATGTGTATGTAAAAAAACTATGTCATATACAAACATTATGATATCATGGATAATTTTCTTTTATTCCATTATGATTCATGTCTTATTAACTACCAATATTTATTCCATGACTCAAGTTTATAATCCAAGATATGTAGGGTATATTTTTAAAATACTATTCTCATGTTATCACATCCTTATGATCATGTTATGTTGATATCTACCTTGTTTAACCTTACTGTGCATATGACCTCACCCTTTATTATGTTTCGTTTACCTAGGTTATAAAGAAAGGTATTATGTATTAAATGTATAATAAGGATAATATCTTTTAAGAACTTAGTGGGAGATGATATAGTACATTTATGAACCATTTGTTTAAGTATTTGAGTTTCCAAAGGCACCAGACCATTTTTTTAGCATGGATAATTATATTATATAATTTATATTTATATAATAAGATGTGATATATATGTATGAAAATTTTGGGTTGTTATAGTTTTTAGGGTTCTATTATTAATAATTCTTTTGGAATATTAAAATATTTTTAATTATTTTTAATTCCCTTTTTGGAAAATTTATGCATTTTTCAATTCCCCATTATTAAAGATTCTTTTAAAATTAATAGTTTTTAAATTATTTTCACTTCCATTTTTGGATGAATTTATATTCTTTTCAAGTATCCTTTATTAAATATTCTTCTAAAAGTATAAGTTTTTAAAGTATTTTATCTTCTATTTTTTTATAAAATTTATGTATTTTCAGAGATTTTTTATTTGATAACTCTTTATATTGATTTTTTATAAAGTATTATCTTTCCCATCCTGATTTTTCTGAAAGGAAATTTCAATTCAATGTTTTAAAATGTTTTTTCGAAAACTCTTATTTTTTCATATATATTTTCTTTATAAGTTTTATCTTTCATGAGGTGACGTTTTGATCACATTATATATGATATTATGATATGATTCCTTTTAGAAAAATATATTTTTTATATCTTATGATTTCTTAATTTTATGATATATGATGTTTTTTAATGGTTTAAAAACCCATTCTTTTCCTATTGGTTATTTATGAGATGATGACTATTTGATTTTAAAGTGGCATAAAATATATATATATTATTAGATGATTGAAACATATATATCCCTCAAATTTATTGAGTAAATTCTTATATATCATTATATAGAAATGTTATGTGAATGGGTTACCAAGTATATAGGTTCATAAAGGGTGAGTGTGATGAAATTTAGCTCTAATAAAAATTTTATGAGTGAATAGGTTGGCAGGTAGGCATGTTCATAGGGATATGAAATCCTACATTTATGATTATACTGCATTTTAAATTTTATATCATGTTGTTTCATTTTTTTCTGATTACTCTATATTTTTAAAGTATTAATCACTTTTATGTCATGCTTACATGTTTTTTGTTATTGATATGTATTTTGAGCCAATTCTTAATGTTCACATCCTTAATGTTCTATTTATGATATTATGTTTCTTTATTATGTTTTATGATTATCATCTATGGCATCATGATGTCTTATTAATATTTTTATGTATTTCTCATGTACTCCTTAATTTTTCTGATATAACACTTTATGATATGTTTTCCCTTACTGGGAATTTTTTCACACCCATTTATTATATTTTAATTCCCCAGGTTATAAAGATGATTATATCATGTGATATATATTGCAAAAAATCTTAAGGCACATTATTATGAATATTTGTTTTAAATTTTATAAAATTAAGGTTTTTATGGATCTAATCTCTGAGACACTAATCCTTTCAATATTTTGGTTATTCTATAGTTTGTGAGGTGTATTATTTAAGTCTTGGGATTAATTTATTGTGTATGATATGATCATATTGGTTCACTTCATTCTTTCAATTAGCACGAAGTTTTGAACTTGATTTTTTGGTTGACTTAACAAAGTTCACATTAAGGGTTGAATGCCCAAGTAAGAGTTGGTGTAATTTGAAGGCAAAAATTAAGGATATCTAAGTTCATGATTTAAGGATTGAGGAGTCCACTCATAAAAATGAGGGAGCTATAAGTTAATGTATTTGGAAAGTGACACCTACCTAAATACCTCCAAATAGATTGTAAATCCCATGTCTAGGTTATGTGATGAGAAATATAGAAAAACTCCAATAGAATATCCATAATATATTATATTATGAATCCAATATTGATGGATATTTGGATTTGATAAAATAATAGGGAACTAATAAATAAAATTTCTTATATCTCATTTTGTTAATCAAGATAAATTTATAAACTTTTATTTTAATTTTTTTGTAGAAAATGGAATGTAATACAACCTCGACATTATCACTATGATCAATATTGAAAAAATATAATATCCTAATCAGTATGAATTTCTAGGAGTGGTATAGGAACTTGCGCATCATACTCATTTAAGAGTGAAATTTCAACAATCTTGAGGACCTTATTCCGAAGAAAGATCCTTCTAAGGAGGTTGCTGAGGTTGATGTGACTGTTTAATGGAAACTTATAAATTATGTACTAGATTTAAAATGTATGATGTTATCTTCCATGTTAATTTAACTCTAGAATTTGAATGAGGATATGGATTCATACAACATATTGTCTCATCTTCACGATCTTTATTAGGGTAAGGCAAGACAAGAGTGTTATGAGATATTCAAGGAAGTTTTGAAATTAAATCTTAGAGGATTAGTATAATATGGAGAGCATGTAGTCAATATGATTGGATATATTAAGTGATTAGACTTTTAGTCTTCATGTTTTCAGATTAGTTTCACATAAATCACATTATTTACACACTACCTCATAGATTCTACAATTTCATTTTGATTTGTAATATAATAAATAGTGGAAAGGTGTACCCAAAAATTCTCAACAAAATTTTTCCAAGTTGATAAGGACATAAGTTATGGAAAACATATGGTTATTATAGTGAAAGATAGAAATAAAAAAGAAAAGTGTCCAAGAATCATTCAAACTCTAAGGGTCATGTGTACAATATTTCTTGGAAGATGAAGCTCTTGAAGAAGTGAAGGTATTAGGAATGCAGCAAAAGCCCCCAAAAATGAAATTTAAAATTTTTTCCACTGATGATCGACATGAACTCTTCATGATCAGTGAATCTCTTCCCGATATAAGACAATTATCCTTCATGAAGAATTTTAAGAACAAAATAAAAACTATAAATACCTAGTTTGATCTGAAGCTGTGTTCAATGTCTTCTCATCATTGGACATTTCTTCTCGAATAACATAAATATAAATTTCTCCTGATCATCCCTACACAATTCAAAAATCTACGGGAGAGCTGATCGTCAATATTCAGGTGCTAGCACAGAGTTTTGATGATGCCTTTGATGCTTCGACGATCACAACATCGTCTTTCTTACGATGCATGAGAAGTAGATCGATCTGAGCTCCTAGATCCAAACCCTCTCTCTCTAGTGGTACTTAAAACGACCCCCTTTTAGATGTTATGCCTTAGGTGTCAAGTTCAAGTTACGAGGGATGTGAGATTAAATCCTCAAATGGAAGGGGATAATACCTACCATGCGGTCCCGGTTGTGGACCTAATTGAGCGCATTCCTAGTTATGGGTTGGGGCATGGCCATCCCACCAAGGCATTAACAATAACAAATCATTCAAATGTTTACTTTTGAATAGTCTCCATTTGGTTATGCCTTGTTGGGATAACCATGACCCTACCCATAAACGGGACTCAGTTCAACTGGGTCCATAGCTGGGACCCTGTGGTCGGTACAGTTGCCTACCCTTCAAGGATTTAATCTCACCTCCCTTACAACTTGAACCCAATAACCAAGGCATAACAATAAGACATGGAGTGTTGTAAGTCCCACCATACTAGCTATCATGGTGGTACTTTAAAATATCCCAGTTTAGCTGTTATGCCTTAGGTATCGGGTTTGATTTGTGAGGGAGATGAGATTAAATCCCAAAAGGGAAGGGGAAAGTACATGCCACATGGTCTCAATTGTGGACCCAGTTGAGCCTAATCCTAGTTTTTGTGTGAATCATTTCCTACCCAAGGATGAATAACCAAATAGGTATTGTTCAGGTAGGTCAATAATAAGATTTAGTATGTTTTCCATGTGGAAATTTGGGCTAATGAAGAAAAAAATACACCTAATTGAAGAAGATAGAGGAAGATTTAGGTGAATTTGTTATCAAGTGTAATCATTAAATTTCTACCTGTTGGGTATTATATATAGCTTATGGTTCCCACATATAATTTCAACTAAAATAACCAAGTAGATTCAAAAAGAATTCCAATTGTGAGGTGGATCTTTATTCATCCAATGACCCTAGACTAGCTTCCATGGCTATTGGATACTACCAACTCACATTGCCAGTAGGATTGACTTTGGTTTTAAATAATTTTTATTATATGAATAATGTTACTAAAAACATTATATCTATATTCATACTATATATGGATTGTATTATTTTCATGTTTTTCCATAAATGTTTTTACTTTTACAAATATAGAACATGTTATGGTATGTCACATTAAAATAATGGTATTTATGTTTTAGAATATGAAAAAGTGTTATAAATTGATAATAAACCAATTTCATATGAATCATATCACACCCAGTTGTGGAATCAATGACTTGGTCATATAATGAGAAGTGTTTGATGAAGATCTATCAAGATATATATTTAGATTATTTTGAACTAAAACCACTCGACATATATCTCTCTTTTTTAAAGTTAAGATGACAAAAACAACTTTTGTGGAGAGGGTTAAAGGGCCAAAAATCTTCTAGAATTAGTACACACATATTTTTTTTGCCCTTTTCTAGTAGAACCTAGAGGTGGATACTCACACTTCATGAATTTTACTAAAAAATTATTTAGATATGATTATGTCTACTTAATGAGGTATAATTTTGAATCCTTTGAAAAATTTAAGGAGTTAAATAATGAAGTAGAGAATCAATTTTGTAAGAAGATAAAGAATCGTATAACATATAATGTTGATAAATATATTAACAAATATGTCATCAACTATCTTAGGGGGGTTGTGATTTTATCTCAACTCACTCCTCCTTATACACCATATTGGACATGCTGATGATAATGACGAGTTATGTAAATATTTCATTATCTTTTTGGGGATATTCACTATAGAATATGGTATACACATTGAACCATGTTCTAGATAAGGAATAAAATGGGATTCCATTAAAAAAATGTAGTGGAAAGAAACTTATTTTGTCATATACCCATTAATAGGGTTATGTGGTATTTATTAAGTCCACTTATAGAAAAAAACTATCACCCAGGGGAATAAAGTATATATTTATATGATATCCCAAGAAAAAATGGATATTACCTATAAAAACCCTAATTTAAGGTAATAATGGCATGATAGTCCATATTTCTTGAGAGGAAGAACATTCTCAACAAGGTTAGTGGGAGTGAGATTTACTTTGATGAATTTGATGCCCAAGATACAGAAAAGTAGGCACATGAACATATTACTCAAGACCCCATGGAAGAGGTTGTTCTAGAGGCACAAGTACTAATAAAGACACTAAAGAAGTTAGAGAACTTGAGAGATATAGTTTTATATCCACTGAGGATGGTGACTCATTATTGGTTGAAAATAATTAACCTAAGACCTATAAGGATGAAATAAAAAATCTCAAAATATATAAGATGGAATGAATCCATGAGTTATAAGATGGAATTCATATATTAGAACCATGTATGGGTTTTGGTTGATCTGCAAGTAGATATAATTCTCATTGGGTACAAATGGGTATTCAAGAAGAAGATATACATGGAAGGTAAATTTATTACCTATAAAACATGAATAGTGTCTAAAGGGTTTAAAAATGTTAGGTAATAGACTATGAATAAGCCTTTTATCCAGTTTTTTATACAAAACTCCATTATTAAACTTCTTACTATAGAATATTTTAATTAAAATGAGATTTGGAAAATGGATATTAAGATTTTCTTCTTTAATGGGAATCTGGTTGGGGATGCCTATATGATACAACTATAAGGGTTTATTACTCCAAAAAATGATTGTAATGTATTAAAGCTACAAAGATCCATTTATGGATTGAAGTAATAATTAATGTCATGTAACATTCAATTTGTTGAGTCCATAAGAGAATTTGGTTTCAAGAAGAATGAATGTGATATTTTTATTTACAAGTGTATTAGTGTAGATGAGTTTTTTCTAGAAGTATGTTTTGATGACATATTACTTATTGGAAATGAGATACCAGTCTTGCAGTCAGTTAAGACATCGTTGAACACATTCTTATCCATGGTGGAATTAGGTGAAGTATCCTACATTTTAGGGATCAATATCATTCATGATAGATCTAAGAGGATAATTTAACTAATTTAGGGTACATACATAACTAGATACTAAATAGATTTTTTATGGATCAATCCAAGATTAGATTGATCTGAGTGTCACATGGTATACATCACTCTTTAAAATATGTCCTTATACATTGGAGGAGAGATATTAGATGAAGATAAGGCCTTATACTTCTGTGATATGTCACATCATGTATTCCATGTCATGTACTAGGTTGTGAAGAAACCCAATATAGACATGATATAAATAATACATAAATCACATGATTTAAATAATACATATTAAAAATAGTTGAACAACACAAACACTAAAAGGTTAAGTGTCTTGAAAATTAGTTAAGAAAACATCTTAATTTTATAAACTTTCAAACATCTCTCTATAATCATGATTCTCTAGACCCTTTACTTCATATTTCACATGACATAATAATCATCATAACTTGGGGAATGGAAATATATGAAAGGGGTGAGATCGTATTCTTAGTAAGGGAAAAATATATCATAAAGGTTTTCATTATAAACATGAAAAAGTACATGATAAATAGTTAAACTTATTAATAAGAATTCATAATTCCATATAAGATAATCGTAGAAAATGATAAAACAATAAAATATCATAACTAGAATGTTAAGGATGTGTAAAAGTTATGTCTTGGATCAAAATACATATTAATATTCAAAAACATGTGATCATGATATAAAAGTGTGAAATACATTAAAAATAAAACATAATCATGAAAACATGACACAAATTTATAAAAAAACATGAAAATGAGGAATAATCATACACATATTGTTTCTTATTATTTTGAACTTGGATAATTGTCAACATTTCCACCCGTAAAATTGTGAGTAGAGATAAAATCCATCACACTCACCCTTTTTAAACCAAGAAACTTTCTAACCTGTTCACATAACATTTCTATCTCATGAGATATAAGGCTTTAACCAAATAATTGGAGGGAGATATAGGTTTTAACCATCTCATAATCCATATATCTATGTTATAGTTGGAAATAAAACATTCGTCATCTCATAAAGAACCCATGGAAAAATTATGGGTTTCCTAAACCTTTCAATAAAAAATCACTTATAATAAACATAAGAAATATTAAGATATAAAATATCTCATTCTCCAAAATTAATCATATCATAATAACACATATATGGTGATCAATACCTCACTTTGTTAAAGATAAACCTTTTAGGGTTAATAGATGTGAAAATACAAGGGTTTTTATGAAACCATTTAAAATATATATGTTCAAATTAATTCTAAAAACAATTATGATGGTAAAGAAAAAACTTTTTAAAAAATAAATATAAAGAGTTCCAAAATAAAACATCCTTAAAAATAAAAAAAAGGTTATTAAAATGGAGAAGTGAAAATAATTTGAAAACTAGAACAATTAAAAGAATATTTAATAAATGATAGCTTAAAAAGATATAAACTCCTAAAAAAGGGATGTGAAAATCATTTGAAAACAATTAATTTTAAAATAAAATTTAATAATGGAGAATTGAAAAAGATATAAATTTTCTAAAAAGAGAAGTGAAAGTAATTTTAAATATTTTAAATTTTTAAGAGAATATTTAATAAAATAACCTTGTAAATGATATAAAATTTATCAATAAAACGTGGAGTAGATGGTAAAAAAATTTATTTTGAAAGTATGTAAATACCTTATGAAATTTTTTAAATCACCTTGTTTAAAATACACATCATTAAAAATGATAATATAAAATTTTATTTAAAATAAAATAATTAGAATAACAGTATTATTATAGATAATTTTTTTTAGTTTTTACTAGGGAAATAAGAGAATTTGTGGTAAGAAAAAATATATAGATATGGAATAAAAATACGTTAAAATTAATCAAAATTATTCTTAACAAAAATTTATTACTAAAAAACAATAAAATCTCCGAGGAATAAGACTTTTTTGTAGAACTAGATTTCCCTAGAAAAAGGTGGAATATAGCTTAAAATAATAATAGGTTTCTTTTGTTCTAGTTTTTAGCCACGAAATGCCCAATGACTCCATATCCAATGATTGATGGACCTGCTTTCCAAAGGCAAGCGTTCTCCAGATGGTCTGACCAGCGACTCTTAAGAACTCACATTGGTCGAGAGGATGGGAAGTCGGGCTCATCGCACCAATTTTTGGGAAAATTGTTGCCTATTCCGGGACTCTCTTATAGATTTAAGACGTATTCATATGTTTGAAAATCTTTGGTTTATACCCAAACATAGTATCCAGGGATTCAAACCTGGTGGGCAATGGTCAACTGGACGTAGGGGTTCAAAATCATTTATGACCGAGGTTTACCATCCATCGTTGGATTAATGACCCCAAAGGGTTGGAACTCGCTTGAGGTGGCACTAGGAGTGGCGTGGTGAATCGATGTGGGGATGATTGGATCGATCGGTTGTTGGGCTTGAACCTCAGGGAGGCTTCCTACTTACCCTGTCTAGGAGGCAGGGATCAAAGTCCACGTATTTCACATATACAGTTTAACGTCATGCTGGACGAGGGTGGAACTCAACGTGAAGAAACGACCGAGTGGTGGGCTTGAACCTCATGTAGACTTCCTACGTACCATGCTTTGGCATGGATCAAAGTCCCCATAGTTATCTTAGGTGTTGGGGAACCGACATGAAGAGAGACCAGGTGGTCCGATGGGTGGTGGGATTGAACCTCATGGAGGCTTCCTATGTACCCTGTCTAGGAGGCAGGGATCAAAGTCCACGTAGTTCAGATTGGCTTGGGGCTTACACTCTAAGGATGCCTAGAATGATGGATTGGGGATTACACTCTGAGGAGGCCCAGGATGTTGGTAAACTGATGTGAAATGGGGTCGGAATGACCCGTTGTTGGGCTTGAACCTCGGAGAGGCTTCCTACGTACCCCGCCTAGGAAACAGGGATCAAAGTCTACGTAGTTCGGATTGGATTGGGGCTTATTGTCTGGGGAAGCCTAAGATGTTGGATTGGGTCTTACACTCTGATGAGGCCCATAAGAGGATGCCATGGTCGATGCTTACTCTAAGCCCACGTGAGTCATGCTCGGTGTGAGAAACAAGAGGTAGCAAGGACCATAGGATCACGTCATGAAAGGTGTGTTTGTGAGAAGCAGAGTAGGGATTATCCTCATGGGATGCCCATGGTGATGAATTGAGGCTTACACTCTGAGGAGGCCCAAGGCAAAAAATCCCAATGGGAGAGGGAAAGGGGGTGCTCCTGTGCCCATCTCCTCTCTTGCAGTGCATGAGGGCTTCCTTCTTGATGGGTATTTTACCATATTCGAGGAACCCTCAAAAAGTGGAGGGATAGAAAAGGGATTCCCGAGCTCAGACTCCACATTACCGTGGGAATGTGAACCCTAGAATCCTTCGGTAATCTGCTCAAGGGTCGGGGAAACCCCTTTGCCCCTGTTTACCATGGGTATGTAAACTCAAAATGTCGCGTTGATGCGCCTGAAATTCATACCACGCGGACCTAGTGGCTCTAGCAAAGACCTCGGCTCGGGGCTGATGAATAGTCCAATGAGGGAGTTGCGGAGGACCTGGCTAGATCGGAAGGATTTTACCGGGCTCTGGAAATGATAACACCAAAGTATTTGGCGATCCACTGAGAGGTATAGGTGGTGGCGCCCTTCGTGTGGGAAAGTGCCACGTAGCGGGAGAAGCCGTCTGCGAACCAGTGTGGTCCACAGATTGATTGGCGTCCCGCGAACCAGGATGGTTCGCGGCTTCAGGTTCAATCCGTGAACTTGGGTGGTTCACGACATCGAGTTCAATCTATGAACCAGGGTGGTTCGTGGCTTTCGGTTAAATCCGTGAACTAGAGTGGTTCTCGGAGGGTTCCAGGCGGGCAGTGGCAGCCAAGGGCAGCGCCGGTCGGAGGCTTGTCGGTCGGGGCTTCGTCTGCGTAGGAGGGTGCTATGCGGTGCGAAGGATGGAAAAAGAGGCATAAACTCTCTGTTCCGTGGGGAAGTTATCCACAGAGGGGGTATGGTTCACAGTTCTCCTTTTTTGTTATTTTAGGTTTGCGGTTCACCAATTTATTATGCATTTTCCGATTCCTTCTTAATTCATATACCTGCTATGGTTCGCAGATGGGAATTTCACTGTTTGCGAAATCCGAAGCCTTCCTTCAACCGATCTCCTATCCCTTCGAATCTGATTCTAGTTCTCCGATCTCCTCCATCTTCTTCTTTCCCCCTCGGTATCCTTTTATAGAGTGGTTAAGGGGATGTATCTGTGGCCATACGGTACCTTTTGCGGAGGCCCATAACCAAATACCCGATTCATAGATGACTTGGTCAATCCGTGATTTGAGGAGGGTATTGAATGCTTTGCCCCCCCCCCTCCGCGAGGTGAACTCCGGAAGTGCTCCACGGTTGTGGAGGGTTTTGCCTCCATTCCGCGAATGACAACGGGTGTGGCTTGAACCGGTCGACTTGGTCCACGGTTGGGGCGGTTCGTTACGGTGAAACGGACTAGCACCCATCCTGCCTCGCAATCGCGGAGGCTTTCCGCCTCCATTTGGTGAATGACAATGGTTCGCGGAGGGGGTGCCTCACGGTGCCTGGCCATGTTGCGCTTCCATTGACTGGTTCATGGACCGGTCCCTTTTTTTTGTGTCTCTTCCTTTATTATTTTCCCCAATTCTTAGGGGATTTGGGTAGAATCTCCTTTCTGGATTTTTCAGGACCCTACAAATTCCCCCCATCGGAATGGGGTCTGATCGAAACGAAGAGGAGGCCTTTCCGATGCAAAGTGGTCCTGAAACTAAGATGGTTTGGGGTAGAAAGGTGGACCTAGTAGGGGACAACACCAATAAACACGGGGAGCCCTCACTTGTCCTTTATAGAATTATTCGTGAAACAAGAGCTCCTTCACCTCTGCGTGTTTTTTCCTTCGCGAACTGCCTCGTCCACGAACCGGCAGAAACCTCCGCGAGCCATTCCTTCTTCGCGGTCACCTTCAACCGCGAACCAACTTCCCAACCACAAACCATTTCTTTTAATTAATTAAAAAGTATGTGATGACGGGATTCAGAGGAACTTTCTTCGCATTTTCGATGCTCCGTGGACTAAATATCTCTTGAACTTTAAGAAGTATCTGAGACTTCTGAATAAACTCGGGATTGATTTTCCACAGAGCGACTCAGTTTTCGGTTTCCTTCCCAATTCTCCACAAGCCAAGGCTTTGCAGACTGATTTCATGAATGGGTGGTTCGCGGGATGGTGTCATCGTGAACCATCCTCCAAGGACTCCCTGCGGATTTTGATTATGAAGGCCCTTTAACCATTCATTTGATTGTTTTTGTCCCGACCTTTACTCCGGACTAACCAATTGTTGGATCTCGTTGTGTAGGTAGAAAATATGGTTCCCCCTCATTCTGCGCTAAGGCCTGCTGTAGAGCCATTCCCAGTTGGCTCAGAGAGACGTTTATCTATGACTCACAGAGCGAAGAGCGTCAAAGATGACCCAAGTCGGTCCATCATTCCTGATGATGGTGCATTGAAGAACCTGCTCTCTCCAGAGCTTCTAAGTTATCCATTATCCAATCGGATCCCTCTCTATAGCTTTGGTCTTCAGGGTGACGTCCCTATCCCCCCTACTTTCTCAGGTCTCCCTTCTCCTTTCCCGGAAGTGCCTTCAAAATGCATTCAGGAAAAACTCATCCAATCAGGGGAGATAATCTTCGATTTTGGTCCGAAAGACACATTTGTTCTGAGGGGATTTGTCTAGACCCAAAGTGATTAGTGCACTCAATACTTTTCTCAGAAATATGTCCTTAAGGACTAACCTTCTATTATCAACCTTTCTAGAAGGGATCCTGATGCGGGATGGGTTCCCAGGTGGGATCTTCGGTCTGGCTGGCTCTTCTCAAATGATTGGTCCTGGGCTTTCTGGGTCCATCATCATTATCGGAAGTCTCCCGATTAACTGGAGGTGGTCAATCTATACTCTGCAGTGTGGGATTCCCAATTTGTTGTTTACCCACCATCTTGGATCCTTACCGACCTGTTCAGCCACTGGTGTTTAAGTACTAATACTTTCCACCTTGCCCATGGTGAAGTCGGCATTAGTCTGTGGTAAATATACCAGATAGGAGGACTGTCAATTGCTGGCATGATGTATGGAAAATTTTTTCCCACTCCCGACGCATGGGACGACATTGAACATGTTCCTTTATTGGCGAAAGAGATGCTGACCATGGCAGAGTAGTCACTGGGTCAAGCCTTGCATGCCCACTTTCTTATTCCTTATATCACTTGGATAGGGTTGTTTTTGAACACCACTGGTCCTACACCGAATATTAAGCATCCCAGGACTCATCCTTCCCAACAGTCACAAGCCATTCAAGGTTCTTACTTGGCGGTTCTAGAAGCAGGAGACTACCTTTCATGGGGTTACGAGGTGTGCCCTGGTGTGTCGCCTATGCTCTGGTTGGCCGGTCTGTTTGCTATGTTTTTGAGCGGATGGATATTTCCTTCATGGTATGTTAACCCAGGTGTCTGGGCCTTCACTTTGATGATGGAGACCGAGTTAGCAGAGGGTCACTTGGTGAATTTATCCATGCCCACTTTGGACCGTATCTACGAGCTACTGAGCCATATGTAGGTGGGTGGGTCACCCTATCATCTAAGCTGGCCATTTAAATTTTTGTACGGCTTGGTGGTAGATCACTGTTTCTGTTATGAGTATCATCACAACACGGCCATCCTGCTTCCTACCTTTTGGCCTACCCTATTGGATATAGCCGGAGTTCTCTTGAAGCCCCTCAACTCTGGTGAAGTTCTCGAGCTCCTGAGAGACTTTTCCCAGTTCATCTCTACTCCCTACCCCGCCCCTTCTAGAATCTTAGTTGACAACTACTGGGGGAGCCTGGAGGAGCGCTCTTACCTAATCTCTCTGCAGGATGGGTTTCTGTCCACACGGATCGACGTGGTTTCTCTGTGCAAGTTATATGTCCCATATCATTTTTCTCATCAGTTTGGGTGCATGCAATTCCAAGCTTCCCTTCCCCCTCCTCGGGCTCGAGGACTACACTCGTCTGTACTTCGTCAGTGGTGGCTGATGATGACGCGGGAGGGATCTGACGCAAACATTCCCCTGCCTGATACGGGGGCAGCTGTCGGCCTTTCCATGGAGTATGAAAAAACATGGGTAAAATACTATCAGGTTGGGATCCTAGGGAAGTCTATCTGGAAAGTTCCCAAATCAGGAGGTATGGTGGCTGCTGCATCCACTACACCTTCTTCATCAGTCTTAAGGGAGGATCGACTAATGGCTCGTCGATCAACGTGACTTAGAGAACATTCCTCTCCCAATCTTATGGTGGCTGCAGTTCATACAAATTCATCCTTCTTGTGGGTGGATGAGGACAACCCTATGGTGTCAAGTCCCAGCGAGACCATCCCGGAGGTTCCGCCAGTCGATACCGGGCTTAACAATTTGGTCCCTAAGCCTGAACCAGGGTTAGAGGCTCCAGACTTTCCAGCTTCAGAGTCAACTTATAGTGAGCACACGTCTGCGCAGGCTTCTATTCCAGACTTTGTTCTCATGTCGCCCAGTGAGGATACCAAAGATCCTCATACGGGCAGTGCGCAGGTGGGCCTGGCCCCGTATCTTTGAAATCATCACTGAAACCCCTTTAGTTGATATAAAAAACTAAAATTGATGCTATTTGTCAGCTCTTCTTGGGTTTGGGGTCAGGTGGCTTTGACCATCAGCAGTTCCATTCTCTTGTTTTCCAAGTTTTCATGACTCATGAGGAAGCTGTCACTAATGAATGCAAGCTTTCTCACATTGACAATACTCATTGTAGAGCCCGAACCATGGAGGAAACCACAACCATGCTCCATCAACTGATAGCACAGGAGGCGGTCTTTCGAGTTTAGGCATCCACCCTATCCTCTAAGTTGCATGAATGCGAAGAACGGGCCACGATGCTGAGGGATCAGCTATCGGCTACGATTGGTCGTCTTGAAGCTACCAGAAAAGGGATCAACGATCTCTAAATCGTAGTGGAGTGTATCCGCCTGGTGGCTGAGGTTGAAACCAGGGAGAAGGCAGTTTTGGATCAATCCTGCAACGACCTTCACCGCGCGGTCACTGATCTGGTGGGGAGAGAAAATTAGGCTCCATTATAATTATCAGATCTACTTTTGTATCCCCTGTCTGTCCCCCCCTTTTTTTCGTGTGTAGAAGAGACCCCGGCTTGTGGACGTACTCCCCTTTTTGGTTCAAATGAAACACAATTTCTATCAATCACTTATTGTGGTGGAATTTAATTGTTACTTAGAACAATTATTGTGAAACTAACAATTCACTAAATCATAACTAATCATAGCTCAGGAAAACAAGCTCTAATTTTTTCCTAGACCATGGGATCCAGCGAGCATAGTCTAACTATTGCTAGTGTTTTATAGGAAAACCCTAATAAATTTTTGTCTTTTTTTCTTTTAATGCCTTAATTTTTCCTAGGCCCATTTGGTATGGACCCAGCGGGTATAACCCAGCTTTTTCTTAGGTTTCCCTTTTCAGTTTTTCGGCCTAACTGGCTTTGTGCCTCTTTCTTTTGCGAGCGGTTTAAATTCCCGCCGTCAAGACTATCACTATTGATGTTTTAGGTCGAACAGATTTGACCAAATATGGTGGGGTGAGGGCCACAATGGGATTCAACTGATTAAAATATGTCTCAATACTCTTCCGACACACGTGGGGGAAAACATGTTTAGACGACATTTAGGGCATGTCTCAAGGCATGGGAGCTGCATTGGTGTACAGAGGTAGGAAGAGCATTGCCTAAGGAAGTCTTGACTTTGGTAGATGGGCCAAGGGTGATCAATATGCAGATCCGCTGAGGGCATGGTATGCATAGTCATGCAAAGGTGTCCTTAAGTCAAAGACTTTTTCATTTATGATGGCCAGGGGACTTCATGGAAGTCCAGCTTATGGGAACTACGATGGGTGGCATGGAAAATTATGAAAACCATCAGGGGTGGATCAGAAGGGAAGTGTGACATCTGAAAGGGTTTTGAGAACATCCGTACTAATTAAGAGCGTGGTCTGGAGACCACCTCCCTACGCATTTAGTTAGCGTAAGGGATGGTTGAGGCTTGACGTAGTTTAAAGTCATGTAGCTAGGACATCATTTAAAATGGAACGACTTCTCCTAGTTCTCAGCAATCTTTTCAAAGACATTCCACCATATTCAGGTAGGGTTATGAAGGAGGTTGGTAAACTATAGCTTATAGGGTTTATGAATCCCGGGATAGAAGTGGGAGCTCAAAGGCCAAGAGGCATATGAAGAGAAGTGTTGTCGAGGGAAATCTTGACTTTGGTAGATGGGCCAGGGGAGATCAATATGTAGAGCCGATGAGGGAACGGTATGCATAGTCATACAAAGGTGTCTTTAAGTCAAAAAATATCCACTTCCGATAGACGAGAAACTTCATGGAAGTTGAGATTTGGAACCACCAGGGGTGGATTATGAGAGTTAGACTTTTTCTGAGTACAGAGTATGGTTTTTGAGGAGAGGGTTCCTGAATATAGGGGAAATATCTGGACTGAACTTCCCGAGAACATGTGAAGTAATTCTTTCTCATGGTGGTGTGAGGCGGTGGTACATGCAGGTCTGACCCATTCACTGCAGGATAGAGAAAAATCTTATGTTTCTCATTGAACCCATGACAAATATGACTGCGTAGTTTACCATCATGCGGTTGAGAAATAATCCATGCAGTTTAGCGTCTTGCAGCGAGGAAGACTTCCGTGCAGTTTATCGTCATATAGTAAAGACAAGAATATATTTAAAGGTTGTTGTGCAGTTTAACGTCATGCGGCAGGGACATGGGGAATTTTTGAGAAGGATGATCTTCATCAGAATATAACTGGGCTTGAATACCTCAACATGCCCTAGATGTGGAGGGGGGGGGGGGGTTGATGGTGTAAATCATGGTTCTGGGGCCTCTTGGATCACGAGAGGTGATATGAGGGCTCTGAGGCTGGTAAGCATACCGAGATAGAAAGAGTGTCGCCCGAGGAAATATTTCCTTTGTTGGATGGGATAGGGGTGATCAATATGTAGAGACACTGAGGGAATGGTATTCATAGTCGTACAAAGGTGTCCACAGGTCGATCACTTTCCACCTCCGATGGCCATGAATGGTTATGAAGATCCACAATTATCCGGGCCATGAAGTCTGTTATTTGGTAGGGGAATGCCTGGACATGTAAGGGATATCTATCCCTAGTTTCTTTTTGAGTTTCAAAGAGCCCCCCCCTGCGCTGATCTTTTCTCTTCTTTTTTCACGCAAGGGTGTTCCTTCATTCCATGCAGTTTCACGTCATGCGGTAAGGACAAGGTACTCCTAGTTTATCGGTCATAGAGCTTGAACCATTGGGAGACTATTGCTGCAGTCACTCAAAGGATAACTGAGTAAACATGTTCTGATATACTTAGAACCGGGTGAGGGATGAAGTTCGTAAACTGCAACTTTGAGCTTTCTCGGATCAGGAAGTATGGTGTGGGGGATTTGAGGCCGGTAGGCGTATGGATCTAGGAGAAGTACCGCCCGAAGAAATATTTCCTTTGATGGATGAGCCAGGGGCTATCATTATGCAGATCCACTGAGGGCATGGTATGCATAGTCATACAAAGGTGTCCTTGGGTCGATAACTTTCCACTTTCGATGGCCATGAATGATTATGAAAATCCGCGACTGTTCACAGTGCAGAGTTCGGCATGTGGGGATAATGGTGTCCGGGTATAAAAGAAACATCTTTCACCGAAATTGTCCATTGAGTCAAAGTATCCTAGTACTGGCTTGATGTTTGTTGATGCAGGTCGCTATGTGAACCACTGTAAGACACACAGGCTATCCAGATAGAGAAACCCTGGAAACACCTGAATGTGAAAAGGGGAATGAACTTGTAAACCACTTCACCGTAAACTTCTAGATCAAGAGGTATGGTATGGGGGCTCTGAGGATGATAAGCGTACGGAGCTGGGAAGAGTGTCTCTTAAGGAAATCTTGCCTTTGGTAGACGGGCCAGGGGCTATCAATATGTAGAGCTGCTAAGGGCATGGTATGCATATTCATACAAAGGTGTCCACGGGTCGATGGCTTTCCACCTTCGATGGCCATGAGTGGTTATGAAGATCCATAACTATCCGAGTCATGGAGTATCACATATGGAAAGGATGCATCCTAAATGTGCAAGGAGTATCACCATCTCGTATCGCCATGTGTCTTGGGTGGGTTACGAAGAATTCCGTGCAGTTTAGCATCATGCGGTGAGGACGAAGTCCGTGAAGTTTAACGTCATGCGATGAGGACGAAGTATACACCCTGTGCAGGTTTGGTCTGTATACGGGGGAACGGGGAATTTTTAACATTATCATCCGTGTAGTTTAACGTCGTGTGGAAAAGACACAAAAATACTCCTTGTGCAGGTCTATCCCATACACGGGGAAAATGGATCATTTTTAAATCTTGCTATCCATGCAGTTTTACGTCATGCGGTAAGGACAAGAAGTACACCCCATGCCGGGTTGGTTCGTACATGGGGGAAAGGGAATTTTTATTTTTTATTCAGGGGGACTGGGCCAGGATGGGGAACCTTGGCGTCACTACATATCCTGTGAGGGCAGGAATCAAGCCGCACATTTTTCTCTAAAATAAGTACACCCCGTGTAGGGTCGGTTCGGACACGGGGGAAGGGGTATTGTTAAAACTCATTGTCCGTGCAGTTTAACGTCATGCGGTGAGGACGAGGGATATACCCCGCGTAGGTCTGGTCCATACACGGGGGGGGGGGGGGGGGGGGAGAAGGCATTTATTAGGGAGTGGCTAGGCCAGGATAGGGGATCCTAGTGTCACTACGTATCCTGCGAGAGAAGGAATCAAGCCATATGTAGTTCTCTGAAATCCGTACAGTTTAATGTCTTGTGGTGAGGAAGAGGTCCATATAGTTTAACGTCATGTGGTTAGGACGGGGGGTATTATTGGATTCCATGTAGTTTAACGTCATGAGGTGAGGATGTGAATACACCCCGTGCAAGTCTGGTCTGTACACGGGGGAATATGCATTTTTTTTCCTTTTGAGGTGGCTATGACAGGGTGTGGAATTCTGGTATCACTACGTATCCTGCAAGGGCAGGAATCAAGCCTCACGTAGTTCTCTGAAAGACGATACACCCCGTGTAGGTCTGGTCCGTACACGGGGGAAGAGGTAATTTTTAAATCACCCTATCCGTGCAGTTTAATGTCATGCGGTGAGGATGAAATACTCTTAGTTTAAGGTCATAGAGTTTGGACCGTTGGGTGCTTGGCAGTTTAACATCATGCCTCTCAGACGAACTCCGTGCATTTTAACGTCGTGCGGTAAGGACGTACGTGACTCGACGTTAAAGGAAAAAGAAAAAGAAGGGGGATATGTAGAGTATAACATTGTGCGGTTAAGACGAGGAATACACCCCATGCAGGTCTGGTCCATACATGGGGGAAAGGGGAAATTTTTTTGAAGTGGATAGGCCAGGATAGGGAATCCCAACAGTGCTACATATCCTGCAAGGGCAGGAATCAAGACATACATAGTTCTGTGAAATACGTGAAGTTTAACATCATGCGGTGAGGACGCGATCCATAAAGTTTAACGTCTTGTGGTTAGGATGAGGGGGAATTATTAGATTCCATGCAGTTTAACGTCATGCGGTGAGGACGAGGTGGAATTATTAGATTTTGTGCAGTTTAATGTCATGTGGTGAGGATGAGGTGCTTGGAAGTCTAGTGTCATATAACTTAGATGAAGAGTTCTTTGTCTCTATGTGAAATACTTCTTCAAAAATCTCGCATTGGTAGGAGCCGTGGTGGATTACCCGTCCATGGAGATCAGGGCATACGCTCTGTTGGAGTAGACCGTGTCTACAACATATGGTCCCACCCACTTGGGCTCCAACTTTGGAGGCTTCTTTCCAGGTATCATTGGGGTCTGAAGGACCATCGCTAATTCTCCTTCCATGAAAGACTGGAGTCAGACCTTTTTGTTGAAGGCTCGTGCAATCTGATTTTGGTACACTTCCAAGCGGTGCAGAGTGTGCAGCGGCTTCTTGTCTAGCTGTTCCAATTCACCTAGCTGCTTTTCTGATTGCTCATCATCAGATAATTGATCAAAGATGGCAACATGGAATGAGGGAAGATGGAGTTCAATGTGCAGAACCACCTCTGTTTTGTACACCAATGAGTATAGGGTCGACCGAGTAGCGGTGCAGATTGTGGTTCGATAATCCCACAATGAATGGAGGAGTTTATCTGGCCATGACTTATTGTCTTTGTCCACCATTTTCTGGGGGATGTTGGAAAAGGTCTTTTTAAAAGATTCTATCTATCTGTTGGCCACTACATGGTAGCGGGATGAGTGGCTAGCCTTGATACCATACTCGTGGTATAGCTTTTCCAACTCAGCAAAGCAGAAATTGGTGCCGTTGTCCGTCAGTATAGTATGAGGGACACCAAATCTGGTGATTATATTGGCCTTCAAGAAGCTAACAATATTTCTTGCCATGAATTCCTTGAGGTGTATGGCTTCTTCCCATTTGGAAAAGAAGTCGGTTGTCGTGAGGACATACTTCAGCTGTTTTGTCGTGGCAGGAGGATATGGTCGCACGATGTCCATCCCCCAGATGGTAAACAACCAGGAGTACTTAGCTTGATGAAGTAACTCTGGGGGCTGGTGTATGAAGTTGGTGTGAATCTGGCATAAGTGGCATTTTGCGGTAAAACGCTCGTAGTCTCGTGACACTGTAGGCCAGTAGTATCCAAGCCTTCAAACCTGATGGGAAAGCTTGGTCCCCGGTTGATGTGCTCCACACGCTCCTGCATGTACTTCAGTCATGACGGTGACAATTTCTTCTCCATCAATGCATATGAGGAGCACTCCATCGAGGCCTCGTTTGTAGAGGACCTCTTGCTGACCTACACAGCCATATAGGACAAAATTGATTGCCCTTCTCCGTATTTTCTCCCGTTCAGCCCTGTCTGATGGAAGCATTCCCCGTTGAAGGTAGTTCATGATGGGGATCATCCAGCCAGTGGTAGGAGAATACGGCTCGGGGATAGGACTGATTTCGTGGATTTCTTCCATCTTAGCTTGAACAAATGGAAATAGAATTCGACGATGAGAAATACTGATGACAGTTTCATCCCAGTCGGGGTTGTCTAGGGCTGTGGCCGCGTTGGCTAGTGCATCAGCCTGAGCGTTCTGGGACCGGGGAATATAATTCAATGTAGGTTCTGTGGAGAACTCATCCATTAGCCCTCAAACATGGTCAAACAGGTGGGATCAGCTCCTCCTTTTTAATAGCATAGTCACCATTGACTTTCTTGATGACCAGATCCATGTCACCTTTTACCTTAAGGTGTTGTACTTGTGCCTGGAGTGCGAGTTCCAGGCCGGTAATGAGGGCTTGATATTCCGCTTCATTGTTTGTACATCCCTCTGAAAGGAGGAAGGAATATGGAAAGACTGCCTTTTCTGGGGACATGAGTATTATCCCCAGACCCACTTTGTTGAATCTGGGATCCTCCATCCTCTTCCCAGTGGGGCTTCAGGACGCACCGTAAAAGTACATTTCCCATGCTGGGAACTCCTCTTGGACCGAGAATATATCTTCATCAGGTAGTTCAGCGTCCGGTGAAGTAGTCCCTGTTGAAGGGTGCTCTGCCAGAAAGTCTGCTAATGTCTGGCCCTTGATGGATTTTTAAGGCACGAACCGGATGTCGAATTGTTGCAGGATGACCGCCCATCGGGATAGGCATCCGGTTAGCATCGGGTGACTGAGGATGTACTTGATAGGGTTACTCCACGAGATCAAATGGACCTCATGATGCTGTAAATAATGTCGCAGCTTTTGAACCGTGAAGACCAAGGCCAGACAGCTCTTCTCGATATTTGAGCATTGAGTCTCAGCATCAATCATGATTCGACTAAGGTAATAGAGACTATTTTCGATGTCGGCGTCATTCTTCTATGTGAGGAAGGCTCCCAATGATCGTTCTAGGGCTGTCACATATAGAATGAGAGGTCTTCCTTCAACCGGGGGCATGCGAACGGGTGGGCTTAAGAGGTACTTCTTCAAGTTGTCGAATGCCTCTTGGCAGTCATTCGTCCATTGGTACGTGCCCCCTTCTTCATCAACCTGGTGAAGGGAAAACATTTTCTTGACAGGTTGGCTATGAACCACCTAATATAGTCTAGGTGTCCTTGGAATCCCCTCAGCTCAGTTAGATTTTGAGGAGGTGGCAGGCTCAGGATAGCCTTCGTCTTCTCCAGGTCGACTTCGATGCCATGATGGCGTACGACGAATCCAAGGAATTTCCCTGAGGTAACCCCAAATGTGCATTTCAAGGGGTTCATCTTCAATCTAAGCTGTCGGAGCTTGTTGAAGATGGTCTCAAGGTCCGACAGGTGATTAGAGCACTATCTGGACTTGACCACTAGGTCTTCCACATAACATTCAATGAATTTCCTCAGGAATGGCTTAAAGATCCGATGCATGGCACACTGATATGTGGAGCCAGTGTTCTTGAGACCAAACGGCATGACCCTGTAACAGAACACCCTTTGAGGGGCCCTGAAGGCAGTGGATTCTTCATCTTCTCGGGCCATCCAGATTTTATTATATCCGGAATAGCCTTCCATGAAGCATAGAGACTCATACCCAGCCGTTGCATCAATTAAAAACTCGGTGATTGGAACCAGGAATTCATCTTTCGGACAATACCGATTATGGTCTCTAAAGTCAATGCAGACACAGATTTTCCCATTCTTTTTCTTAACAGGGATGATTTTGGCCAACCAAATGGGGTACTGGACCTCCCAGATGAAGCCTTCTTTAATGAGCTTATCAATTTCATCCTTTATCTTGGTATCATGTGAGGGGTGTTTCCTTTTAGCAGCCTGTTTGTAGCCCCTATATCCTTCTGGAAGACCCAGGTGATGCGTCACTACCTCGGGATCGAGTCATATAATTTCCATGTAATTCTATGCAAAGACATCCCAATGTTGTCTTAGGAAGGAGGTATAGACCTCGGGTTCTTTGGGGGTCATGGACACACTAATGAGAGTGGGCCTCGGGTCCTCTTTGGTACCCAGGTTTATTTCCCTAAGTTCGTCCACAATGGTGGAGATACCCTCCTCAAATGCGGGAGGTGCATCTCTGAGATCTTACCTATCTTATTATCCAAAGTCCTCATCTTCTCGATCTAACGAGGAGAGAGTTTCTGGTCTAAGCCTTCGAGGGTTTGAGGGAGAGGCATCATGGGCATCCCAGCTTGAGTATTCATCCCCAAATAGAGGGTTGGTAGACATTCCCGCATTGTCGTGCTCGACCATCATGGCTGATGTCATGAGGACATCCGAATGCATGTCCGAACTTGAACTCCTACCTTCCACATGGTTGATGGGCAGGACATAATATCTGCCATGATACCTGAGGGGTCATCGGGGACCATTTCCAGGCCATTTGGAGCGGGGATCCAGTCGACGCCATCGACCAAAGGCTTATTCTTCTTTTGCTCAAAGAACCTGACGTCGATGTAATGTTACTCGGAGAGCTCGAAAGGGTCCCTCTCGGCATGCAATGTCCCACTTTGTCCATTGATGCAGTACTTGATACACTGGTGGTATGATAAAGGAACGACCATGTGCTTATGGAGCCAAGGCCTTCCCAGCAGGGCATTGAATGATATGCTCTGCCGAACCACCAGGAATTCCGTGTAGGCTACTAGGTCACCAAAATGGGTCTTTAGCTTAATTTGTCCCATTGGTTTCTAATCAATCTTGTCGTAACCTAACAAATTTGTGGCCGAGGAAATTAGGTCATCCTCACTATAGCCCAACTTACGGAGTGTCCGTAGGGGAAGGAGGTTAACTCCAGAGCCATTTTCTATAAATACTTTTCAGATCTCAATACCATTCAGCGTTCCAGACACATATAGCGGTATGATGTGTTATTTTATGATTGCATCTTCATCCTGATCGGTGAAGGAAATCACCGCATTGCATTCAGCCGGGCTAGTCTCTGTCCAGTAAATTTCGGCGGCTGCTACCTCGGCCAGAAACTCCTGGGGGATGATCAAAGCTTCGATAAGCACCTCCCTAAAGTTGGATGACAAACCCAGGGCATCCAAGATTTACAACTTGGCTGGTACGGATGCAAGCTGCTTAAGGATGTCGTATTTTTGCTCCAGCGGTCGACGCTTCTCCATTGGCGGGAGAGTCTTAGTGGGTGCTTTGGGAGCTGGAACATTAGACGAGGAGGGACCGGCCGCGGGGACAGATGTCAATGGTGTTACCATGTTTTGATAACTTGGTTTGGCTGGTCTGTTTGTATGCACTAGGCGGCAAGACACTTGCTCCTCCTCTGGTGGGTATCACAGAACAATAGGGCCAGAGTGGCTACTTGTGGAGGTGGAGGGGATTCCCTCTCCTGCTGAGTCCGTTGAAGGGATCTCCCACGGGTTTTTCTAATATTGATGGTCTGGGCTGGGGTCCAACCGTAGGGTTGGTTTCAGCCGCGGCTACGTCTCCACTAGTATCCCCTACCTCTGTGATTCCTCCTCCTAGATTCTCGTGCAGGAAACTCGGGTTCGTATTCATACCCTTCGTTAGGGAATGATTCCATGAGATGGATGACATTGATAGAACCAAAAATTTTCTCTTCATCCTCTGACAGGTCAACCTGGTCGGTTGTCTCTGATGGTTCCATTTGGTGGTTCGGTGCCCATGGTTCCAAATTTGAGGGCATGAAATTTTCCAGGGTCTGGACTAACCTTGGCCCCACCGTGGACTGCTCCTCTTGTGATTGTTTCCTCCTCCGACTCTTCCTGGATGACCGACTCGTAGAGGATTGTGAGGCCGATGCTGTCAGCTCAGTGGCTTCAGGGGCTGTTGGTGGCTACATCAGCTACTGTAGTTGAGATCATAGTATGCCCTAGGATCCATTGATAGTCTTCTGAGTCATCCAGTTGTCAAATTTCAGCCCCTGCTTGCTGGTGACTTTCTGCCACCCCTCCTCTTTGTCGGAGTCGGTGGTTGAGATACATGCCACATGTGCTGGGGGTGGTCCCAGGTTGACTTGTCCGGAATCTACAATCCTCTACAGGAGGTCTTTGAAGATGAATAATTCTCGGATACTATTCCCCAACATCCGATGGTATGGGAAGTAATCTGGCCTGTTATCACGACCGACATCTTCAGGTTTCCTTGACTCCGGGAGGCGGAGCAAGTTGCAGTTCATGGCAGCAATGAAGTAGCCATGAACATGATCGTCCTGGGACGAGTATACTTTTTGTATTTTCTCTTAAAAATGGCTCCACATCGGTCCTCTCTAATCATCCCATTTAGGCGAGGGTGGTCGCTGATATGTAGGGGGCCCTTGACGATTTGGTGGAGGCCTGATCGGCAGAGCAGGCACAAGGGCCGGTTTGAGTGTGACAGTGGACGCTTCAGCTCTAGGGGATCTTTTCTCGGAATCCTGTGAGGCTATTCGGGACTTTGAATTAGTCCGCTGCAGGGAGTCCTCAATTCTTTGGGCAATAGCCGAGAGATGGTGGAAGCTAGTGGTGCACACCACCGGTATGAGCAGTGTTCGCAGCTCATCTCTAAGATTATCGATGAATATGGCTAGCATCTCATCTTGAGGCATTGGCCTGTTCCGAGAATATGTCAGACCTTTCCATCTGGCGATGAAATCTGAGACCCTGTCGTCCTCCATCTCCTTGCTGTTCATGAGATCTCTGACTGTTGTTTTTGGCAGTGTTGAGCTGAAGTGGAACAGGAACTGCTGCCGGAGGTCCTCCCAGCTGTTTATCGACTGGGCCGACAGACTCGTATACCAGACGAAGGAAGATCCTTGTAGGGTCTGTACAAAGCATCTGAGTTTCACTACTTCTTGTTGTTCTGGGGTCCCCATCATCGGGTCAAAATAGGACACATAGTGCATCAAATGATGCTCTGGATCGCCTGATCCATTGAAGATGGGGAATACAGGGCTCCCAAAATTGGGTGGAGGTGGTGTGTTGGTCACCCAGTCTGGGTAGGGTTTCCGCTCCAGCTGTATCGGAGTGCGTCGACCTTCCATCACTTCCAATCGAGCTGTTAGTGCCTAGATGGTGTTGGTGAGTCCCTGGTTTACATCCTATTGGGCCTGGTCCTAGGCAGGCGTAGCCCGAGGCATTGCCTGAGTGTCTGGGTTGGTCGGCGCCAAGGGTTCATATTCCATTCGGGGTACCCTCGGAGGGTTCGGGCATACTCTCTCTGGTTTCTTCCTGAGTGGAGGAAAATCTTGGTATTCATCTGGATCCACATCTAGGTAGTTGGACGGGCCAGGCGCCTCATTAGATGGGAGCCCTGGCCGTATTTCGTCTGCCGGTGAAAACCTTCGCCTTTGAGGTGCACTTTCTGGGAGTGCACGATGTGGCTCTTCTTGGGACGCACTTTCAATAAATCGGTTCCTCTAGAGTAGCTCGGTGTTAAGATGCCTCAATTCTTTCATCTCTTCTTCCTGTCGAGTGAATCTCTCTTTGAGCATGAGTGGCTTGTTTTTATCGAAAGAAGGGGATGAGTTAAGGGTAACTGTTCCTTTGTTCTTGTCCTTGTTGGAAGATTGCAGGGTAGGCAGAGGGAGGTTAGCTGAAGGGGTGGCCATATTTAAAGCGGCCCTCGGGTTCCAGGTGTGCACACCTGGGGGTTCATTGTGAGTCATAGCCTGACCAAAACCGTCGTCTCCCGATCCATATGGATTTTCATTTTCCCCAGTGTCACCCACGGGGTTAGCCTCTATGGCATTGATGAACGCATATTACGGGGTAGAGGGGACGTCATCTTCCAAATAAGAAGAGGATCTCCCGCGTCTTCAGTTGGCCTTCCCTTCCATGAACTGGGATTTCCTTCGGACTTCTTGGCGAAGGGTGACGCGAAGAGTTTTTTAATTCGACCTTACGGTGCGCCTTCCTCTTAGAGGGGATGATGACTCATATGACAGGATAGGATGGGAGCCTCCTCTTCTGACTTTCCTCCCTAGATGAGAGAATACCGACTCTCGTGGGGAGGTTGTTGTTGAGGGGGTAATAATTCCCCTAACCCTGAGGGCCGGGGTTTGCTCCGTTCCCTGGATGTTGAGTCTCTTCCCAGTTTTATTGGTCTTATGGGGGAATTGTTTATTAAAAATGACCCCAGCCCTGCAGGCTGGGGTTGACCCTGGATTGCGGTTGTGGCTGCGGCTATCGTGACTTGCCTGATCTCGCGTGCCCCCATCCGGGGGTGAACCAGATCTGGTGCCGAATTCACCTGTGAATCAGTCCCTTCTAGGGAGGCATGAAAATATCGCTGATTTGCCTCTCTTAGGAAAGAGGCCTACTGGATGCTCTCGGTGGCCTGATTCAGGAGTTTTTGAATGGCTCGTTCCCTCCGATCCTGACGCTTCTGGGACTTACTCAATGCTCGACTATGTTGGGTGTATTTCCTTTCCTGAACCAGGGGTCCACTCAATTTCCATCTTACCGTGATGATGTTGCAAGACGCCATGCCAAATGGGTTATTCTAGGTGGAGATCATAGTGAAATGAAGAGCTCCGTGTTCCCCCCAGCCCCTGATATGGACTTCCGCTGGAGCATCACCGATGAGGCGGCGCAACTGATGCAGTGTGCGGAGACATGCTATCTCCATGTTTCCATTGCGCCTCTCGGGGTGTTGTTGTCTCGTCGAGGAAAGGGCCTCCAGGTCGATGTGATGCAGGAGGTACCCTATCATCTTGACATGGTCTACATACCCATCATAGGGCATGAAGCTTGACTTCAGCCAGCGGAGGGTTGTCCATATATTATGGCGGATGTCGTGCATACATTCTTCCGAAAACTCCCTGGGAATGTCGTACTGAGAGGTGGACGTGGGCCAAAACATAACTGGTATATCATTCCTGGATAGTCATTTCCTTAGGTGCAGCATATCGGCATACTCCTCCGCCAGTGATTCCTCTACCTGGACAGCCCAAATGAGGTGCTCACTGCTAGTGTGATCAGAGGCAGTGGGACTGGTAGGTGCTGAATCATTATGTAAGCGATTCCGATGTGGTTCATAAGATGAACGTGGCCCCAGACCATCTCTTGATTGTAGAAGGGCATTTTTAGTGACAATCTGGGAATCTGACATGCTCGATCTCGTCCTTATGAGTTCGTCGGCATACGAGAGATTTTCGGTGCTTGATTCTGCAGGAGGAGGACCTTCCTGTGGATATAATATTTCATGACCTTTGCAATGATGACCATAATGGAGAGGACTACCATTACTACTTGATGCTTCACTGCATAGAGGACTTTTGCAGTACACACCCTGGGGAGGACATTCAAGGCATGTTGTAGCAAGGGGAGGACCTTCTGGCTGCGTAGCATTGTTACGGGGAGGACCTTCACAACAACTGCCATTAGGGTGAGGATGACCATCATGGATTGATGTTCGACGCGCATCCTGGGGAGGACCATCAGGACATGCCGTGACAAGGGGAGGACCTTCTTGTTGCTTGGGGCCATTGCGGGGAGGACCTTCGCAATGGCGGTCGTGGTGGCGAGGACTACCATCACAACTGCGGCAATGGAGAGGACTACCATTACTGCTGCCACAGGGAGAATATCTGCGGGATACATCCTGGGGAGGGCCTCTAGAATATACTGTAACGAGGGGAGGTCCTTCTCGTTGCTCGACGTATCTATGGGGAGGACCTCCATTATCAGGGTGGTGAGGAATACCACCAGGACCTGATGCCTGGCTGCGTAGAGTTCCGTTGCAGCGTGACCCCTGGGGAGGACCTTCAGGGAAGACCATGACAAGGGGAGGGCCTTCTTGTTGTGATGAGACGTCACTATGGGGAGGACCTCCGTAGTTGTGACTATGATAGCAAGGATTACCATCACAGCCTATGGTCCCACTGCATGGATAGTGATTGCTGTGTATAACCCAGCGAGGACCTTCAGGGTGGACCACAACAAGTGGAGGACCTTCTCACTGCTTGATCTATTGGTCACGTGGAGGGTTTCCATGACTCGAATCAAGAGATAAGATCTCGTGATCGATCATTACATGCCCGCAGGGGAGGCCCCCAAGGGTGCTCTGGGGAGGACCTTCAGAGCTGCTGGTAGCACCATTGCGGGGAGGAACTTCGTAACTGCTACTGCCACTCCCATAATATCGTAATGGGTGGGCAGGGTTTCGAGACTTTGATGTGTTCTTAGCGGTGTCGGGAACCCCAGCTTCCAGCAGAGTAGAGTCATGAAACCGCTCTTTATTTTCCGACTGCCTTCGGCGCATTTGGGGCGCTCTTTTGCGGGTAGTGGGGACCGTTTGCTGTCGACAACGACCTTCACCTCCTTTGGGTCCCTGTCTAATTGGGTCCTGTGATGCTACCGGGATACGCTGACGAACATCTTGACTTTTAGTAGGGATATATGCCTACTCTATAGCATCCGCCATGATGGATGGGTGTCCCCCAGTTGGAACGAGTGAAGCTGCTCGATCTGGTTGCCCTTGCGTCACAAAATATGGCCAGCAACCCTCGTGGGCAGGAGCAGGGATGCAGATCTACTTCAAGGAGGCTATCTTGTCTCTTATACGAGTCACCTCAATTGGGGAGACGAGATCACGGGCCCAAGTCCTTGATATTGCTGCTGATGAAATTATATGCTGGAAAGTCTGCAAGATATAATATGGGATTGATACCTGCTCCTCCATCATTTCTAAGATATGCAAAGAGACATATTTGGCTGGAACGGGTATGAAGGCCCATTCCGGTATTAGAGTAGGAATATCCTACTCTAGTCCTCCAGTGGTCAGTGGGTACTGATAATTCTCTTGTGTCAGGGTAGGTGAACGAATCTTCCCCTGTACCGGGATACGCTAGCTTCTCTCTCCATTTGCCGCCACATCGGGGTGGCAGGCCTTACTTGCATCCACAGGGAGCTGGCCCTGCATATATTGGTTTCCCACCGTATTGAGTCGATGGCCTTTGTTGGCAGGGAGACGTACCTGCCTATGATTTTCCGCCACATCTGGGTGGCGGGCCTTGTTGATCGCCACCATATCAGGATGGAGGGCGTCTAAAGAAACAGTCGGGAACTGGTCCTGCAGGTGCCAGGTCGTCACCATGTCAGGTTGGTGGGTTTCACGACTTTGGGTAGGAAGAGGTGCTTGCCTGGTAAGTGTCGTCCTGCGTGAGCGATGGGCTTGATGGAGCTTGGCAGGGATGCGCGCCGGCTTGTATGATGCCGTCATGTCTGGATTGCGGGCTTGGGGGGAGAGAATAGGTGTAGGTGCCTGTTCGTGGTACCTCTCCGTGGCTGGGCAGTGGAGCTCCTCCTCAGGGCCCAGGGTGATGACCGGTCCCCGACTGTACGTCTTCCGCCCTAGTTGGGTGGTCTGAGGGGACGGAGCTCGGGGAGCATGGGCCTAAATCCTTGGGGAGACATCCTCCTCGGCGTGAGGATGTCGGGTCGCGGCATGACCGCGATGACGCCTTCCGGCGGGGGCCTTGGAACAGAACCCCCTTTCAGTGGGGATGAAGTCCTCAATGTCGAACTCATCTGCCTCCCTGAGATAAGGGAGGTACGCATTGTATCGTTCTGGGGATAGGCTCCCGAAGCGGTTGGAGACAACGATAGGGGATGTCTGGATCTGCATTTGTGGTTGCTGCTGGGCAGGAGACCGGCGAATCCTGACAGATTGGAGGGAATGCATGGCCTCCTCCACCATTGGGAGAGTACCATTCATGTGGTATAATCGGATCAGCGCATCTGAAACCCATCGTTGAAGACGCTGGGTGGGTGAAAGGGTCCTCCGTTGTTGTGGAAGTCTTGTCCTTGCATCGTTGGAAGCACACACTTGTGAGTTACTTTGTGATGCCATTGGACCGAAGGGAGTTCTAAAAGTAGTTCCTGTGAAAACTTTTAGTAAATACAAGAAACAAACCCGTCAAAGAAGAATATCATAATCCCATGCGTAGTTAATGGCCTTGCTTGTACCTCCTTTAGAGCGTAAGGGGGCACTGGGTGAGATTAAGTTGAATCCGCCTTGTTTGGTTAAAGATTCATGTTGGGTCCACCATTTTTTGTTTCTTTATGGTTTTCGGCCACGAAACGCACAAAGAATCCATATCCAATGATTGATGGACCTGCTTTCCAAAGGTAGGCGTTCGCCAGATGGTCTGACCAGTGACTCTTAAGAACTCACAATGGTTGAGAGGATGGAAATTTGGGCTCATCACACCCTTTTTGGGGGGAATTATTGCCTGTTCTAGGACTCTATTATAGATTTAAGACATATTCATATGTTCTCGAATCATTGGTTTATACCCAAACATAGTATCCATGGATTCAACCCTGGTGGGAAACGGTCAACTGGATGCAGGGGTTCAGAATCATTTATACCCGAGGTTTACCATCCCTCATTGGATTAATGACCCCGAAGGTTTGGAACTCGCTTGAGGCGGCTCTAGGAGTGGCATGGTGAACCAATGTGGGGATGATAAGATCGACCTATTGTTGGGCTTGAACCCCAGGGAGGCTTCCTACATACCCTGTCTAGGAGGCAGGGATCAAAGTCCACGTAGTTCGTATATACAGTTTAACATCATCTTGGACGAGGGTGTAACTCGACGTGAAGAAACAACCGAGTGGTGGGATTGAACCTCGTGGAGGCTTCCTACGTACCATGCTTCGGCATGGATCAACATCCCCGTAGCTCTCTTAGGTGTCGGGGAACCGACATGAAGAGAGACCAGGTGGTCCGATGGGTGGTGGGATTGAACCTTAGGGAGGCTTCTTACGTACCCTGTCTAGGAGGCAGGGATGAAAGTCCATGTAGTTTGGATTGGCTTGGGGCTTACACTCTGAGGATGCCAAGAATGATGGATTGGGGATTACACTCTGAGGAGGCCTAGGATGTTGGTAAACCGACGTGAAAGGGGGTTGGAATGACCCATTGTTGGGCTTGAACCTCGGAGAGGCTTCCTGCGTACCCCGTCTAGGAAACAGGGATCAAAGTCCATGTAGTTCATATTGGCTTGGGGCTTACTCTCTGGGGCAGCCCAAGATGTTGGATTGGGGCTTACACTCTGAGGAGGCCCATATGAGGATGTCTTGGTCGATGCTTACTCTAAGCCCATGTGAATCATGCTCGGTGTGAGAAACAAGAGGCAGTAGGGACCAGAGGATCACGTCACGAAAGGTCCATCTGTGAGAAGGAGTGTAGGGCTTACACTCATGGGCGGCCCAGGGTGATGAATTGGGGCTTACACTCTGAGGAGGCCCAAGGCGAAAAAGTCCAGTGGGAGAGGGAAAGGGGGTGCTCTTATGCCCATATCCTCTCTTGTAGTGCACGAGGGCTTCCTTTTGATGGGTATTTTACCATCTTAGAGGAACCCTCAACAAGTGGAGGGGTAGAAAATGGATTCCCAAGCTTAGACTCCACATTACCGTGGGAATGTGAACCCAGGAATGCTTTGAGAATCTGCTCAAGGGTCGGGGAAACCCCTTTTACCCTGTTTACCGTGGGTATGTGAACTCAAAATGGTGCGCTAATGCGCCTGAAAGTCATACCACGTGGATCTGGCAGCTCTGACAGAGGCCTCAGCTCAGGGCCAATGAATAGGCCAATGAGGGAGTTGCGGAGGACCTGGCTAGATCAGAAGGATTTTACCTGGCTCTGGAAATGAGAACACTGAAGTATTTGGCGAGCCACTAAGAGGTATATGTGGTGGTTCCCTTCGCGTGGGAAAGTGCCACGCGGTTGGAGAAGCCATCCACAAACTAGGGTGGTCCGTAGAATTATTGGCATCCCGCGAACCAGGATGGTTCACGACTTCAGGTTCAATCTGCGAACCAGGGTGGTTCGCGGCTTTGGGTTCAATCTGCGAACCAGGGTTGTTCGTGGCTTCAGTTTCAATTCGCGAACCAGGGTGGTTCGTGGCTTCAGGTTCAATCTGTGAACCATAGTGGTTCGTGAAGGGTTCCAGGCGGGCAGTGGCGGCCGAGGGTGGCACCGGTCGAAGGCTCGTCGGTCGGGGCTTCGCACGCGTAGGAGGGTGCTATGCGGTGCGAAGGATGGAAAAAGAGGCATAAACTCCCTAGTCCGTGATGAAGTCATCCGTGGAGGGGGTATGGTTCGCGGTTCTCATTTTTTGTTATTTTAGGTTTGCGGTTCACCAATTTATTATGCATTTTCCGATTCATTCTTAATTCATATACCTGATGTGGTTCGTGGATGTGAATTTTGCTGTTTGCAAAATCCGAAGCCTTACTTCAACCGATCTCTTATCCCTTCGAATCCGATTCCAGTTCTCCAATCTCCTCCCTCTTCTTCTTTCCCCCTCATTCTCCTTTTATAGAGTGGGGAAAGGGATGTATCTGTGGCCATACAGTACCTTTTGCGGAGGCCCATAACCAAATACCCGATTCACAGCTGACTTGGTCAATCTGAGATTCACGGAGGGTATTGAACGCTTCCCCCCCCCCCTCCATGAGGCGAACTCAAGGGTTGCTCCACAGATGCGGAGGGTTCCGTCTCCATTCTGCGAACGACAGCGGGTGCGGCTTGAACTGGTCGACGCGGTCCGCGGTTGGGGCAGTTCGTTACGGTGAACCGGAATGGTGCCCATCCTGCCTCATGCCCACAGAGGCTTTCCGCCTCCATTTTTGCGAATGACAATGGTTCATGGAGGGGGTGCCTCTTAGTTCCTAGCCACGTTGTGATTACATGGACTGGTTGCGGACCGGTCCCTTTTTGTTGTGTCTCTTCTTTGATTATTTTCCCCAATTCTTAGGGGATTTGGGTAGAATCTCTTTTGCGGATTTTTCAGGACCCTACAAGGTTATAATAGATCAATTATGAAAGAGAATAGACAAAGAGTGGTGATTGTGACCCATGTGAAAGAAAATTGAATATCATAAAATATAAGATAATTATGATACAAAATGAAAACAAGATAGTATTTACACCATTGAAAAGAAACATGATGTATAGACTAAACATGTCTCAAGGAATTAAAATATGCGATAAGAAACCATATATATATCACAATATTTGAATTAATGATCCTTTTTAAAATAATTCATGGTAATTGATTGTAAAATAATTCAACTTAGAAGAATTGTGTTGAAGAATAACCATTATAACTCAATGAAAGAAAAATGAGTTATGGAAAATTTTACAGATTAAGAAACATTCTAATTAAAACCCTTTAAAATAAAGATAGATTAAAGTTTATGTTAAAATACCATGAATAATAATAATATTTACATTAAATTTTCAATATGTAGTGTATACACCATTTAAAATAAATTATATACATAAAATATCTTATGTATCAAAGAAGGATGTCATGAGACAAAACCCTTACCGGTGTCTGAAGCATTATACACTTTCACATAACTTCCTAAATACATTAATTAACTTAATTAAATATATACCTAATTACCTTAATAAATTATACTTAATTTTATAAGGTCTATTTATTATCATTTGATACTTATTTTTAATACATTTTTCACATACATTGGTCACTCAGGGTTGTTCGGTTAATTCATTCATAATACTTTCAGTTTATTGAAAATTGTCAAAGGTGTTGTAAACTAATTTAAAACATTATATAATTGAATATTAATATTTACTTTAATATTCCATTATAACATATTTTTTACTATAAAATATTTTCTCTATGGATGGACTCAATTTCAAAAAGTTATATTAATACGTCCTTTTTAGCAGTTAAATTTACTATAACCGTTTATTTCCAATGTTACTTAATTAATATACAATATTTTAATTACATAATGTTAATGGTTTAGTAAATAACCATTTTTATACATTAAATTAATTTTTATTTTCATTCATGTTAGTTTATATGGAAAATGAAAGTGAAATTTCATCCCTTGTAGGTTGTAGTTCACACAATACACATTCAAAGTTTTCATTCCTAAATGAATGATAGGGGTGTAAGTGGATATTAATTGATAATTTATGAATCATAAATATTTTATAGACATAAAAATTATTCATAAATACCATCATTAAGAACATCTTTCAGAGTTTTTGATGAAAAAATTGAAAGAATCACTTCATAAAGGCAGTAATCAGCAAACACGCACTAATGAATTTTTTTATTTTACTTAGTAGATGGAAGAGAATAAATAATGTTTGTAAAATTATTATGATAACTTATAAACATAATAATTATGATTATGTTGTTATTATATGATTGTTATGGTTAGTTTATAATGGAAGGAATACAAAATAAAGGTTACGAAAGATTTGTTACATACATTGAGACTATGAACATCCTCTTGATGAAGGCCTTAGTTTTGAGGGATTTAGGATATTTTTTTGTGACCAGGGAAATTAATTAATTAAATGACTTCAATTAAAGTAAAATTTTTAATGGTTTTGAGTAAATTTCTAAATATTAGTGTATTGTTTGAAGGGCATAAGTGATCCCCCTTTTATAAATGAGGAAGAGGGACTTTTCAATAGAGAATAATGTTAAGTAAGGGGTGAGGAAGGAATGGCATGAATGTTAGGTGAGTTAGGTGAAGTAATGCTAGTAATAAATTTACATAAGTCTTTAATCACAACAAATTATTTCTAAAAGGTCTAAGTTTCAAGTTAATTTTAGAAAACTTGAGCCACCATAGATTATTCATTTAAACATGAATTGCTATTTATTAAATATTAATCATATCAATTATTTTATTAATAAAAACATAAGTAGACCCTTATTAATTTTTTTTGACATGATGATCCTGAATTTGGACTCAAGGTAACCTATTTAATTCCACAAATATGAGAAAATATGATTTTAAATTAAACACACATAATGCATAAAAATTGTTTTAAAAAACTAGTACTTTTAAACTTTAAAATTATGTATAAAATAAATTTTTGACGGTAACTGGATTTCATGATAGTTATTTATTTTATATAATAAATTAAAATTTTTGTGTCTTTAAAATCAATCCAAAACTTAATTTTCCCCTGAAAATGTTAAATTAAAAGAAACAAATGAAATTTTTTTTATATTTTAATAAAATGTTTCTTAAGTACTAAAATATTTAAAATAGAATTTATAAGTTCAAAATAATATTTTAGATTCAATAATTATACCCTTAAAATATAAATTTGATCAATTAAAAGATTTTATAAACTTTTAGGCCTTTCACATATTTTTATAATGTGATAAAATTCACTGTCTCGGTAAAATATATACTTTTCACTATTCACCTGAAAATTGATTATTTTAGAAAATAAACCCTAATATAATATTTTTTTGTGGGATTTAATAATGAATTTTAATTTATCAACTTTTTATTCCAAAATTTTTAAACTTATATTTTTGAAATAAAATATATAATATAAATAAAATAGATTTTATTGAGAATAACATTTTTAATATTAACTCATATTAATTATTTACCTTCTAAAGTTAAAAATATTATTGTTTTACAATATTATTATTCATTATAGATTCATTAATAATTTATTTTTAATATTTTGTGGTTTTATTACATTGGGTTTAATATTTGAGACATGTTATATAACATAATATGTAATTTAAAGGATCCAAAATTATGCGTTGTTACATTCTACCCCCTGAAATAACTTATGTAATTGAAATTTTAATTACTAACCACTGAAAAAGTTATGATAGAGTATTCTTAACATATTTATTAATATGGATACAACTTCAATTATGATATCTACCTTACTATCTTAAGCTAGATCAATATACTTATCATTCCTCAAACAAAATTGTTTTTTTATAACCTAATCATATATTATATGGAGTATATCTTACCCAAAACTTCCTAAGTATATAACTTATAAAACCATATTTAAATCATATATTCTTCAAAAAAATCAATTCTATATTTAATCCTCAAATGGTATTATCCACTAGTTCATCAAGTCACCCACTATAAAATATGTACCATAATCTAAAAAATTTCATAAAATTCACAAAAATATCATGAATTATCATAAATCCCAAGGATATCAATAATACATAACTTATAATTTCAAAATATACCAATTCTTTATTATATTTACATCAAACATGTATTTAACCTAAAATTTATTTATCCCTTAAACATGTGTTCTTCAAAATTTATCTCCAAAAATATAACCCTAACATAAAATAATGTCTCAATGTTATTGATAACATTTAATATATGATTTAAAACCATTAATACAAAATTATCAAAGAATGATCTTTATATAATTCACCTAATCCTCAATAAAATTTAGAATATACAAATATATCATTGAAACATATCAGGTCACTAATTAAAATAGCTAATATCACCTAGATTTAATTTCTATTATGATATAAAATTAATTACCTTAAGTAATAATAGAAAAATCACTTTTCCACCATATTAGGGATATACTAAGATTGATATATTTATGTATGATCGCATATTTGGTTATAATACATAGTTATTTTATTATACATACATTTCTTAGGTTCATCCTTGTGATCATGTTTCAAACAAATACTAAAACTAAAATAGTTTTGATAATATCCTAAATAATAAATGTATAGTAATATGAAAGCTCAATCCTAATAAGTATTATCTAATATCACTTTCATTTAAATATATGATAATTTCATTTTTACTACATCATACTTGGTTAATCTAAAAATTTCATAGTTTTACTTAGGTTAATTTAAGTTTCATACTATAATACCTATTAACTTTTAGTAGATAAATATTTTATAATGGTTCATAATGATTATGAAATCAACTAAATAATACACCCCAAGAGTTTCAAACTAGGTGTGTAGTTGGGCCTATTTTCTATGTGCGAGGTAATAATTTAGTTAATACCTAACACGCCCTCTTCAAGATTATTACCCCTATGTAAATATATCCAAAGCTTATATCTACTTGTAGTGTCCAAACAAGGATATATTTCTAGTGAAGGTTATCTACTCATGACTTTACCAATAATTTTAGGATATCATCCTATACTTAGGATCAAATCTAGGGTTTCACTATGGTTATATAATAATATACTAAAGGTAACTAAAAAAATATCCAAAATAATTAAACCCTTCTATGATATCAACTGAAGTGACTCAATCTAAATATGACATAAATAATACATTAATCACATGATTTAAATAATACATCCAAAAAACAGTCACACAACCAAAAGACTAAAAGGTTTAGTGTCTTGAATATTAAAAACATAAACATCTTAATTCACTATACTTTTAAACATGTAACTATAATCATACTTCTATAAACCCTTTCCTAAATATCTCACATTATATAATCATCTTCATAACATGGGGAATGGAAATATAAGAAATGGGTGAGCTTAGACGCCCAATAGGGTAAAATCATATTATAAAGTGTTGGATCATAAACATGAAGTAATAATTGATAAATACATAAAAATATTAATAATAGATCATAAGAACATAAATATAATCATGAAACAAGATAAAAAAACATAATATCATAACTAAAATTTTAAGGATGTGTAATTGTTATGACTTTGATTAAAATACATATTAATAACCAAAAAAATGTGAGTATGAAAAAAAGTGAAAAATAATTTAAAAATAAAGAATAATCCTAAAAACATGGAACAAATTGATAACAAATTGAAAATGTGGAAACATTATAAACATATAATATCTTACCACTGTGAACTTGGATACTCACCAACCCATTCACACATAAAATTGTGAGTACAGTTAAAGACCATCACACTACCCTTTTGTGGACCTAGTTTCTCATTATCCCATTCACATAACATTTCTATCTCATGATATTTATAAATTTACCCAATATATTGGATGGATACATGGTTACCACCCATATCATAATCCATATATTTTTATGCCACATTAAAATTAAATATTTATCATCTCATAAAGAATGCATGAAAAAATAATGGGTTTCTTAAACCTTTCAAAAACAAAAAAAAATCATAAACTTGAGAAATAATAAGATATAAAAAATATCATATTAAAAAAAGAATAATATCAATATAATATATATAAGGCGATAAAAACATTAATTCATGATATATAAACCTTGTATGGTAAATATATGTGAAAGAACAATAGTTTTCACAGAACCTTTTAAAATATTAAAGTGAAAATTATATTCAAATTGTTTTTGAAGGGAAATAAATGAATTTTGAAAGCAATAATATAAAGAGTTCCCAAATAAAACATCCTTGAAAATTCATAAATTTCATAAAAAAGGATAAATTAAAATACTTTAAAAACCTGTACTTTTAAAATAATCATTAATAAAGGAGACTTAAAGAAACGCAAGTCCTCAAAAAAGAGAAGTGAAAATAATTTTATAATTATTACTTTTGAATGAATATTTAATAATGGATAATTTAAAAATACACAATGTTTTAAAATAGGGAAGTGAAAATACTTTTAAATATTTAATTTTTAAAAAGAATAATTAATTATTAAAACATGAAAATGATATAATATTTATAAAAAAAATTGGAGTGGATGATAAAAAATTTTATTTTTAAAGGATAGAAAAACATTTTGAACATTTTGAAATAATATCGTTAAAAACCTACATCATTAAAAAGGATAATTTAAGATTTTCATTAAATTAAATAATGGGGAAAAGGATCATTAGAGATAAAAAAAGTTCAGTTTTCACTAAAGAGATGATAAAATTGGTGGGAAGTAAAAATATAGACAGGGAATAAAAATCTATTAAAATTAATCGGAGTTACCTTTAACCAAAATGAATTTCAATGAAACATTAAAATCATTGAGGAAAAATTATTTGTTTTAGAACATGATTTCACTATAAATTAAGGTGAAATAAATCCTAAAAGCTTTATAGGTTATAATATATCAATTTTGAAGTTGAATAGAACAAGAAGAGTCATTATAACCCAAGGAAAAGATTTAGGTCATGAAAACCCATTATATACTTTGTATCATTTGAATCAAAACCCCATGAGTGGTATAAAAATAAAAATAACATGTAATATAATTAAATATAAGAAAATAATGTCCCAAATGTAAATAGGTAAGTATTTACATCATTTAAAAGGAAACATGGGGTATAGCCTAAACACATCTCAAGGGATTCAAATTTGAGACAAAGAGAACACTACGAATATCAAAATCATTGAAGTAATGAACCTTTGGAAAGGAATTCTCAGGAATTAATTATAAATAGAGAAAAATTAAATTTTAAATTATATTTAATTTAATAATAGGATAATATAATTCAACTTAGAATAATGGGTTTCAATAATGACCATTATAACTCAATGAAAGGGAAATGAGTTATGAAAATCCCTTACAGATTACGAAACATTATAAAGAAAAACCATTTAAATAAATAGATATTTAATTTTAATTTAAAATAACATGAATAATAATTATAAATGGCATTAAATTTAAAAATTTTAGTATATAAACAATTTAAAATAAATTAGGTTCATAAAAAACATGGGTCTCAAAGAAGAATTTTTTGAGATAAAACCCTTACCCGTGACTGAAATAATTATTCACTATCACTTAATTTCATAAATAATAAAATTAATTTCATTATATATATACCCAAGAACCTTATTTAGATATATTTAATTTTTTATTGTCTATTTATTATCTTTTGGTACTAATTTTTAATACATTTTCCACTTACATCGGTCACATGGGGTTGTTCGGTTAATTCCCTTGTAATACTTTACTTTTGTTTAACATGGTAAAATGGGTTATAAAAGAGTTCAAAAATATATATAATTTAATATTATTATGTCCTTTAATATTAAATTATCACATAATTTATACAGTTGAATAGGTTCTCTATGAATAGACTCAATTTAAAAAAGTTCCAGTAATATGTCCTTTTTAACAGTAAAATGTACTATAAATGTTTCTTGATAATATTAATTATAAAATGTATAATATTATAATTATATAATGTTAATTATTAATTAAATTTATCTTTTTATACATTAAATACATGTTTTATTCTATTCATGTTAGTTGATATGGAAAATGAAAGAGAAACATCATCCCATGGAGGCGGTAGGCTGCACAACACACGATCATCATTTTTGTTCCTCAACGAATGATAAAGGTGAAGGTTGATAGTAAATGATCATTTTATAAACATAAATACATTATATAAAGTATATTTATTGATAAAAAATATCATTATTACCATCTATGGGAGGCGGTGATGAAAAAACTGAAAGCATCGCTTCGTGGAGGAGATAATCTACACACATGCAATAATGACGATTCTTGTTTCTCTTAGTATAAATAAGAGAATAAATAATGGTTGAACCATTTTTATAATAATATATAAAAAAGATAGTTATGTTTATTTTTTATTATATTATCTTAATGGTTGGTTTAGATAGGAAATAATAATAAATAAATGTTAAGAAAGATATGTTACCTACATTATGACATTAAACTTACTCTTGAGGAAGATTTGAGGGACTTGGGATAATTTGTGGTGATCAGGGGAATTAGGTAATGTAAAGTAATTCATGTAGAGGAAATTTTTTTAGGGTTTCAAGAAATTTTGAAATAGCACTAAATTATTGAAGGGGGGAAGTGATCCCCTTTTTTGAGTGAAGAAAAGGGACTTTCCCATGGAAAATAATGTTATGCAAGAGGTAAGAATAGAATATAATGAAGGTTAAGTGAAATAATGTTGTTATGAAATTTTTGTAATATTTTAAATTATAATAAACGATTTTTGTAAGGTTTAAAGGTTAAAGTAATTTATGAACATTCGATCCACCTTAGATTAGTCATTTAAACACTTATTCCTCTTAATTGAATGTTAATCATGTCAATTATTTTATTAATAAAAATTTAAGTAGAACCTTATTACCAAATTTTGGCATGGAGATTTTGAATTTGGGATATATTTAAATGAATTAATTTCTCAAATATAAGAAAGGTTTATTTTAAATTAAACACACATAACACATAAAGGTTATTTTCAAAAAAAGTGTTTTTAATCTTTAAACTTATGTATAAGATAATTTTTTCATGGTTACTAATTTTCATTATAGTAATTGATTTATTATAAAAAATTAAAGTTTTTTTAAAATTAATCCAAAACCAAATTTCTCCATAAAATGGTTTAATTAAAAGTAACAAATGAATTTATTTTAAATTCTAATAGAAGGTTTCTTAAGTCCTAAAATATTAAAAATTGAATTTATAAGTTCATAATAATACATTATATTTCATTATTATACCTTTAAAATATATATATATTTAATAAATTAAAATATTTTATTAACTTTTAGACGTTTTCATAAACTCATAATGTGATTGAAATCACTATTTAGGGAAAAAATATATTTTTCGCTATTCACATGAAAATCAATTTTTTTAGAAAATACATCCTATTATAATATTTCTTTAAAGAATTAAAAAAATAATTTTAATATATTAAATTTAAATTATAAAATTTGTAAACTGAACTTTTTAAAATAAAATGTATAATCTAAAGAAAACAAATTTTATTGAAAATAACCTTTTCAATATTAACTCATGTTAATTATTTACCATATAAAGTTAAAAAAGATTAATGGTTTACCATATTAGTGTCTATTATATATATATTTTTATAATTTATTCATAATATGTTTTGGTTTGTTGACATTGGGTGTATTAGGTTACATAAGTTGTATAACATAGAATGTATTTTAATGGATTCAAAATCTCAGGTCATTATAGGGTTGATGTTGCATAATCTTTAAGCATGGTAGGTATATATCAATAAGATCTTGGAGAAAAAATTGGTATATTGTTAATCCTATCATAAAAAATATAAGGCATACAAAGGTTATGTTGCTAGTTTTTGAGGATATGAGGAACTAGTCATCAAGATATATGCATATGCTAGTTTTCCGATAGATCAAGATGATATAAAATCATAGTCAATATATTTATTAACTCTCAATGGATCTATGAACTAGAGGAGCTCAAATAAACTGATAGATATGTATTCTAAAATAGAGTTTGAGTATATTGTCGTTTCTTATACAACTAAAGAAGAAAAATTCAGTTTTTTAATATTTTTTAAGTTTAATAAAAGGGGAATAACCCTCAACATGTTAAAATAATAATAATAAATATAATAATAATGAATTAGTGGTTCTTTCCATGGACCCCAGATCACATCAACGGATAAAGCATAAACATAAGAAGTATCACATATTGTGGGACTTTTCTCAGAGGGATGAGGTCGTAGTAGAAATGTTTCCACCGAGGAAAACATGGTGTACCCATTGACTAAAGTCTTATGTCAAAATAATCATGGACATCATGTGAAAGGTACTGAATGAAAAATAATTAGCAGTTAGCTCCTCTGTAAGTGGTGGTTTGATAGAGTTGGTTCCCTAGAACCAACTTTCTTTTACATATTATTATCTATATATTCTTGATTTTTTAACATTAATAAATTTATTATCATATGATGGTTATTTTTATATGTAACATCATTATGATAATATTATTAGCTTGCATGTCACAGTGAAAGTTCATAGTAGTTCCTATCTATGATGAGAACCCTAAAGTGCAATGATGATATTCTTAAAAGTATGTTCTATGGTCAGATGACACCATTTAAATTGACATAGATGATACAAAATATCTAATAATGATACAACGATAGTTCTTATCATGAAGTTTTCCCTTATAAATCTTCAATAGAGGAGGATTGTGAGAACTGATCTGCTAGTTGAAAATATACATATTCTATTTGTAATTATATGTTCCAATATAAAAATGTATATGACGACACTTAGAATTTATGATTATTATTAACACATATCATGAGTCATGTAATTTTATGTATTTCATAATCCTTGATGGCATATGTTCACGGTGAGGTTGGATATGTTGGGTGAGTCATGAATGATATGGAATTATAATGAATAAGTCGAGGAAGTATTTGTCCCTTATATTCTTTAATGGATGTTGATATCTTAATCCATTAGACGTAAATGGAAATATCTAATAATTTCATGGTCATGGAAGTTTGTCAGTGAGTTCATTTTTAGAATGTCAAATAATGAGATTCAATCATATAGATTGATGACACATGCAATGGAACCTGCATGAAAGATATATCGAGACAAAGGGGTTATATTACATGGTAATAATTCTTAGGAGGTGTTTATATCTTTTACTTCTCCTAGTTTATTAGGGGCCATTATGTGTTTCTAGATACTGATCTTGGTCTAGGTTTTGGACTCACTACTAATGATATGAGGCCCTAGTGGGTCACACATAAAGTGTATTTAAGATCCTCACCAATTCAAATGAATTGGGGTTCAAGAAGAAGGGGTACCCATGTACTGGGACTAAAGGATTTCCTAGTAAATGCTTTCAATTATATTGCTTCAATTATATTATTCATGTTTTGAATAATGATAATTGAATATATTCTTTAAGGTATTCACAAGTTTATTTAACTACAAAAGTGAATATAAAAAAGTATTATTTATCAAAGAAACATTGCGTTATTTAAGATTCATTAAATAATTACATTGAGGAATAAGATGAGTTAATCGAACATAGTTCATCACGTAACATTTAATTATGTCACTTTTGATTGGTTAAAAGTTTCTGACATATACAACACATTTAATTAACTATTCCTATCATTTGGTCCAGTTTAAGAGGACTAACTTATCCAAGGGATTAATTGAAATCTTGGAAGAATGAAAATTACTATTTAATCTTATTTTTTTAGAATTAATAGTTAAAAAATATATTTTAATGAATTTTATAGTTTTATTCTCTCCCTATCCCATATCTCAAGTTTTTAAAGAGATAAATATCAAAAACAGATCCAACAAAATTCAAGGATCAATTGTGCGATATTCTGGCGATTGTATGATGTTGAAATGCCTTTAATACTCTATTATAGCTCTCGAGAATCAAATCATGATGTTCTTATTGCTATGGTGTATTTGTGTAAAATCTATAAGGCATCACATATTTTGTTTTTAGATTGCAACAATCCAAATAAGAGTGAATATCACTAGGATCATGACATTCCACAAAAGTACTATTTCATTTTTCATTTTTGTATTTAAATTAATTCACACATGATCCTTGGAATGAATTGGGAATTATTATAATGAATAAATTAAATTTTTATGGATTCAGTGTTAACAATTTAAATAGATCTTACATTCAATCTTCTTCCATGTGCCCAATTCCTTTAGTTTTTGTCCTGATATAAATAGAGACAGTTTAATGTACTTGTGCTTCATGTATAACTACATTGGAAAGTTATAATTTACCAACATAAGAATCCAGGTGATATGAGAGATACTTTAAAAAAGGTATTTATTTCATATAAATACAACACAATATGAAGGTTTCTTGGTGCATTTTAAAATTTATGATACTCTTGATCAAATTTCTCCCACTAAGGAGAGTCTGTTGGGTGATAAAGTTTCCCATATTGAATTATTGTATCTGTGTGTCACATAAAATACCTTGTAGTCCCCTATATTATATATATCTTTTTAACCCGCGTAAGTATTGGAATGTAACATACAACTTTTGAAAGACTTGATAAATATTTCTTGTATCAAGAAAACTATAATTAAGAGCTTTTTAAGTGATTTATAGTTTTTGTGAAATAATATACAATCAGTAGGAAATGTATGTATCCTTTCTAAGGTTATACCCATTGAGCATAATATTTTTTTAGTTTCACATGCATGGAAAGGAAGATAATTACACACCAAAGTTATTTTTTGATATTTTCAGCATAATCACCTTAATGGGGTTATGTGGGAAGAAAACAAGCATACCTGATAACCAAATAAAACACAAAAAATAAGATATATAAATAGTATATAAATATATTTAAGTTATAAATGAATAAAAATATATATAATAATAAAATTTGATATTAAATGTTAATAACTATACATTGAAATGATTCATAGTAATGCTTAAGGAACAAATTACAAAATGAGTAATAATTGATATATTAATATGATAATAGAAATAATAATGCTCAAAAATCAAGATCATTATAAAATAAAAATAGATAATAGTAAAGAATAAAATAATATATAATTTTCCATCAAATTTAGACCTATATGAATGTCATGAAAAATAAAAAAAATTATTTAATATGAGATAAATGAAATAATAAACTAAAAACTAAAAAAATATAAGTATTATTTGATATTCAACTATATAGATAAGTGTTAATAAAAAACTGGAATATTTACTCATATTTGGGTCAAGTATATTATATTTAATCCCCACTATATAGATTCTAAGTAACCCACATATATAAAATAAATATTTAATGATGGAATAAAAAATAAATCAATAAAAAAGAGTTTAATATGCTTGTAAATGAGAACCTCTCTTTCTAATGTTTGATTATGAAAATCAATATTGATGATGAATTTCATTATCCTTCAATATTAAATTCCCAAAGTCATATACCATAAAAAATGTTGTTCACAATTCATATGAAAAAGGATCTTCACAATGTTAAAAAATGGTTGTAAATATACACCAATCGACATGATTAAAATTTGAGAAAAATGGAAAAGCTCGATTGATTATTTAATAATTAATTTTTACTTGAATGATATAAATTAGGTTTTTGAAATAAAATCTACCAAATTTTTTTACAAATAGATCAATAGAGTTTGGATTTAATGAATACATGAGGAATTGATTTGAATATTGGTGTAGTTAGGGTTCTTTTAAAAAGAATTCAAGTTTTTTATCAGCTCTTCTAAAAAATAATTTACAAATGATGATCTTATAAGATCTAAAATGGTAAGTTCTAAAAATGATTTCCCACAATTTTGAAACATATATGTCCTTTAAAAATGGGTAAATATTCTTATATAGTACAAAAGTGTTACATTTTAGTCTTATGTAGCTTTCCAAAGATCCATTTTAATATTATGAGAGCCTTTCACAACTATAATCTCCAAATAACTCATTACATTGCATGTTCTAGGAGTTATAGGATATTTTGGGTGTTCATAAGAATCTTGGAGTAGGTTTGATAAAGTTAAAATCTAGAATCTATTTTCAGGATTCTTTCATGGTGTGAATGATTCATTCACAACATGAAATGTGATTATTGATATGATTGTTTATTTACGACTTGAGAGTTTTCATGAAGGAATTCTAGGCTTATACCTAGAAATGATTCATGGTGTGAAGTTTGTATTTCAAAACATGAATGGTTGACTTAAATTTAATCATATAATAGAGTTTGATTGATTCACAGTGATGATTGGTTAATCATGTCATGAATGATAATTAATCTAGTATTTTAAAAGTAAAAAACCCCCTTAAATTTTCACTATATTTCCCAGAATTATCTTAAACCCTAGGAAACCAGAGGATCATTTTTTAATATATTTCAATATAGTTTGATTGTATCTGACCATATCTTCTATAAATCTATTTGTGGTGATCCTAGTATAGTGTCCTCCTTCTGTTAATGCTCGATTCAATTCTATTTTATCTCCATGTTTTGGTGGTGACGTTTCTTAAATTTTAATGGGTTTAGCCTATTATAGATCACTTAGATTCATTTATTTGATCATCTTCATGGTTTATTTCTTCTGTTTCTTGTTGTGTAAAGATTATTGGAGTTCCTCCTTAAGGTAGAGTAATTTATCTCTCTCTTTTTGTTGTTTTGTTCATATTTGTATTTATCATGCTTTATAGATTTGGGTGATTGATGGAATTTCCTAACTGAAAGATAATAAGTATGATAATTTTTTTAGGAATTATGTATTCATGATCACATGTATTTATGACTTATCTATGGTTTTCATCTTCATTTTTTATATAGTTCTATATTTATTGTTGTTTTATTTTTTTGGCATGTTTTTTGTTCTTGAAACTAGTTAAATAAATTGATCTTGGTCAATGTGGTGATAATTAACATAATATTCATGTGAATATGATTACATTTTCATGAAAATTGTTGAAATTTAATGTATTTATTAAATCCTTTTAATAATTTATCTCTATATATGTATAGCTAATAGTTAAATATTTCTTGTTGATGTTTAACCTATTCATAATGAATTGATTGATCCAAGATGGAAATAAGTTGTAATTTTATAAAGATTATTTATTGGGTATAAGAAATTCCATTTTTATATGGAGGGTGTAATGACTTGGTTTTATAGCCTTAGCCTCCCCTGAATTTTAATGATGAAAATAATCATTTAATATATGATTATTTTCTATTGGATGATTAGATCCATGTATATTTATTTTGTGTATTTTGTGGAACCTGAGGTGGTTGTTGTGGTTAATGATAATGGGGTTGGATTTATCATATATATTGTAGTAGATTATGTTGGGATTGATATAATGGATAATGATATACATATTGATTTTGGGTATGGAATATGGGTGTTAGGGATAAAAGAAAAATAGTTTATTTTATTGGAGTCTATGATTTCTTATTTTTTTCTGCATGCTTTCTTGATGGTAAGTTTTTCAATTTTTATTTTTTGTAAAATTATACAATGCTTAAATTAGTTTATTTTGATGTATTTCGAGTACATTATTATTATTTGTAGTAGTGTATGGATGATTCATAGAGTACCCATAGAATTTATTAATTGAGAAAAGGATTAATTAAAGAATAGTTTGGTTATTGGTGATCTTGGTGGTGATGACATTCTTAACTTTTTAAACTAATATAAAGATATATTTTTGTGAAAATGGAACTAATAATGGATATTAATGAATTAATATAAGAAATAAATAATTAAACAAATATTTATTATTTCATTCTTATAGGATATCTCGTCCCCATCACTGGTATTCAAGTGTACCAAGAGATGATATGTTCAGTTGGGTCTAAGGCTGGGTAGTTTTACTTAGTGTTGTTATGATCTATAAATACTATTATATTTTATGATGTATCACACACACCACCCATTCTAGAAGGGAAACTAATAATCAATTTTTGGGGGTTTTTTCCCAAAATCTAATTTAACAATGTATCAGATGATTGATTATCCCCTCTCCCACATTGTCTATCCATTTGTAGAATGTTTTATTAGTAGAAAAAGATATAGAGGATATCTATTTACCATAAATTTATGTATGTTTTGTAATGGATTTGGATTATAGTGTATACTTTCATTCTTACTATAGTGACTACAGTTTTCTTTGGATGCACATGCATGAATTATGACAGAGTGAGGTATAATGAATTTACATGAGCTATAGAGGATTATATAAATCCAATCATGTTACTGTATATGGAATAAAAATGTGATGTGTTAATGTGAAAATGTACTGTATAGGATGATTGGTGATGTGATGATGCTTGAGAGGTAGGATGGATGATTCATGGGAGAAATATTTCTCAGGATGTTCAATGTTGGTGTGTGAGAGTGAAAAATCAGTCAAAAAGTGGTTACAAGTTATCCATTAATATTTTTATATGTTATTAATATTATGGTTCATTTTCTAGGAATTATTTGGTGAGAGATCCATTATGAAGAAGGGAATACAGTAAACCTATTTAGGTGACTAGTAGGTTTTATTATTTATTCATTGGGATTTAGTATGCTTCTTCTATATTGTACACAATATATTTCATGGGGAATCCTACAAAGTTGTCTTGTTATTCTCACACATATATATAACTTAATTTCAGGTCCATAGGATAAAGTTGGTGATCAGTAGATAAATTAATAGATTAAGGAGTTTCTTTATAGTTGTTCATGTCTATGGTCACTACCATAGGAGTTACTAAGGTGTTTTTTTTCATTGTTGACATTACATTCATTCACTTTGGGTGGTTTATTTATTTAGATATGGATTGGTGTTGGGTTAGTGATTTTATCTTATCTCTTATCCTTAAATCCATATTAGAGGGAAATTCCTCCCATTTCAATATATACATACTCTTAGGCATAGTCGTCGATCCAAGGCTTACTGGAGGAGGGACTCAGGGGGGTCATTAAATGTGGTATCCAAGCTAATTCTTGAGGGATATGATTAAATTTGGGGATAATAATTGGTGAGGATTACATAGGTTAGTAGGGAAATAACATCAACTAAACATAGTGTGTGACATAAACAAGGGAGAATAACTTGGGAATGGATATTTTAGGAACCCCTTGATATAAAAAAAGGAAATTACAGTATAATGATTTTTCTATGTGATGTTTGGATTCTTGTAGGGTAGAGAACCTAGGAAAGGATCATTCATCATGACCGTTGATTTTTTGGGATCATATTTGAATTTGGGTAGTTTATGTGAAATAGCTAAAAATAAACTAATCAATCAACCTTAAAATTTTTATTATTATAGTATTTAGATTTACTAACTATTTTTTATTTTTTGGGTATGACATAAGGTTGATGGCCCCATCAGAATCGTGATGAAGATGTTTAAAAGGATATTCTAATAAACTTGCATAGTGTTGAGATTTATGACAATGACAATTAGAGGAGGAAATTCTGAGATTTATAATGCCAAATATTATATAATTATAAGGAATTTATTTATATTCAAGATGTCGAGGATTTTCTAGAGGAATTAAATATTTACTTTATCTCAATCCATGTTTGGAAGGAGCACTGGGCTTCATTAGTTGTGATGATGCTATAAGGGGTGTCTTAGCTGTGGTGGTTCTTGTTCCTTATTGTTTATGAGGAGTCAACTGTTTTATGAGATAAGTTTATATATTAGTTATTAGTTTAGTTCGTTTGATCATCTACGAGGGATGTTGGATTTTGATGGTGATGAAGAAGATAAATACAGAAGGGGGGGGGGGTGAATTGTGTACTTCATGAATTCAAAAAATTTCATAATGCCTCCCTTTTTTAGAATTGAACCTTTACTTTTCTCTCAAAGATGAGAAAATAGTGGAAATAAATAAATGAAATGACCATAGTGATGTATAGTGGTTTAGGGAACAAAGATCCCCAATTCCACTCCACTAATGCTCAACTCCATAAGGTTGAAAATTTTCACTAGGTCCTTTTATATTAAGACATTTAATCCATAATTTAGTGCTAGTAGTTGACACCTTTAGAATAAGGATAAAAAGATGCGTTTGGTTCTTTTGTAAGAAACCGGTTATCCAAAGATTAGCTGTGATTCTGTTTTGGTGAAATTAGTTTCTTCCTCCTCTAACACACATTCTTGTGATGGTAAAAAAGATGAAAAATTCCTTTGTTTCCAACCTCTGATCCCACTGTGGTTGTTCCTCCTGGAGTTGATATGTTTCCCTCAAAAGAGTTCCAACTTCCTGAGGGTGATGTTGGGGCTTCATCACCCACGTTTCCCTCACCTGGAAAGGATGATCCGAATCCTTCTTCTCATGAGCAGGAGAGCATTTATAATGTTCCATGCAGTGCTTCAGGTTAGTTAGAGTCTTTAGTTGTTGACCCTCCTCAGAAAGAGGTGGAAACATCGACTTTGCACCCACCAAAGCTGCTGGAAAATTAGCAGATGACAGAGGAGCCACACATGACAAACTTGGATCCTACTACAAGGAATGATAATGGCTCTTGGAAATATGCTAAGTGTGGACGACCCCCTAGAAATCGTGGGCGAGGACTAGGTCGATCAGACTTGAGTTCAAAGCAACACTCTATGGACTCAAGTTCAGATGAAGACATTGAAAGCCTTCTTCAACAAGCAAGGAATCTTGAAGCGCTTCACTCAAGGGGTCGTAGACGTGGGTGAGGTCATGCTTTAGATTAGGGTGACTTACGAGATGCGGATTGAAAGATTGGATACAAGATATAAAAAAATTTGGGCAATCATAATGAGGGCCAATGATTTGGGTGTATTGTACTACTTTACTCTTTTTGTTTACTTGTTCCTATTTTTTTTTAATAAAAAGGTCCTTGGCCTTTATAAAAAAATATGGGTTACACTTCACAGTTTTAGTGATAACTGATAGAGGTGTTCAGATATTTAATATAACACAATAGAAAATAGATCTTCATCTTAATGTTGGATTTCGTTAAAAAGAAATAGAGAAAACACCAAATAAGTGTTTAAACATGCATGTCTCCAAAGTGTATCTATGTTAAATGATTATTCATTCTTTCAAATGAATATTTAATGATAAGGTGCATTTGTAGTGATAGAAATAACATTAGTTGGAATACCTATGCGACATTAGATCAAAACATGTATATCTCCAAAGTGTAGCTTTGAATGAAATGACACATGATTTTGTATATATATCACTTTTTCTATATAATAACCAATTCTGTATATATATTTTTTACACTCACACACACACACATATATATAGATGAAGAGGATCTAGATACTTATATTATTGGTTGAGCATCTCCATGTCAGAATAATAACTCCAGAAATATCAAAAACTAAATTGTGAATATTTGAATTCAAAAATATTCAAGAGTCATAACTTCCCATAAGAGTAGTAACAATTTACTCTGTTGAATATGAGACTTTAATAAGATCACAACAAGACTTTTAATTGGTTGTAAATGAGCTTTTAACAGATCTTTAATACCAAAAAGACTATTGCATAATTCACATATAATATCACGAATTTAAAACTCCATTGTTGAATAGTAAAATGTAGGGTTACTTCATGTAATAGATAAACACCAAATGTAGAGTTTGAAAATGTAAGGTTATTCTCAAAAGTAGGGTTGATGTACCATATTTTTGTTTCCTCAAATATAGGGTTTCTTTTGAACATAGGGTTGTTGAACCTTACTTTCCTGATGATGTAGGGTATATGATCCATACACACTGTTTCAAACATAGGGTTTATTCCTTACGTTACACTTTCACATGTAGGGTATAAACAATGTATAAAAAATATTCTAAAACACTTTCTGTATACTTAAACAAATATTCTTATTTAACCAATGATAGGATTATATGTCCAAAATAAATATTCCCATAAATAATAAATTCAAGAAATTCTCTTAAAAATAAACTCATTAGTAAAGAAAATGTGGGAATTTGTGAGCATCAAAATAAAAAATAAATTAACAAATTTTTTGAATCAACACATGCTCAAAAATCTCACCCTTTTGATGGTAACAAAATCCATGTCAAAAATCCTTTTGAAATAAATAAAATTTTCATTTAAGGAAAAAAAATTTCCTCCATTCTCCCCCAATATCCTTTGTTATTTATATATAAAAAATATGTTTTTTCTATAAAACTTTACCCACAAAGTATTACTAAGAACATTATTTCTTTAATAAAAATACCTTTACCTTATAATATTAAAACTAAAACTTTGAAAAACTCTCCATTTTTAATAATAAAAATTTTATAGACTCTCCCACTCTCCATTTTTAAAACCCCACCCCCTTTAGTGAAATTAAAAATATAAAAGTAAAGAATCTTTAAAATAAACTCCCCTTAAAATAATTCTAAAGACATAGATAACAATATAGGGAGTACAATCAATTGATTGTTTTCTTAAAAATTCCCCCCGAATATTAGTATTAAGGATATTCAATGAACTGGAAAAAAATTTGATTAATTTTTCACTATTTATTAAAATATTGTTTCATAAAATAAAACTATTATTTTACTAATTTTTATGAGAGAATAATTAAATATTAAATACATTCTTATATATTAATATTAAAAAAAATATGAACAAAATATTAGCACATAATTTTGTAAATAATATATTTTTAAAAGAGTATAATAATATTAAATAAACACAAAATAAAAAGGATTAAAATAAGTGGATAGTTCATCTGATCTTCCCAAACATCAAATTTAATCACTTATAGAATATAAATATCCTAATAGTCCTTATAATATTTTCTAAATATAAACTATTCTTTGATATGAATAAGATGAACACTATTCAACCAAAAATAGCGTAATCTTATCTTGATATAGCTTTGTAGAGACTTATTTTGAGAACAATTCCATTTGGATTAGCATTTCTCCTTCAAAATATTCAAAATCGCCCTTTGAGATCAAACTATTATTCATATTTTTATACTCCTTTTATAATGAATCAAAATAAAATTTAGATCTAGAATATTTCTATATGTCATCATAAAACCTTTTAGATGCTTCTGGCTCATCTCGTAGTTTTACTTTTTCTTTATTCAGATTGCCAACATTGATCAAAATATTTTCATAAGATGAGAAGAGGTTACTTTATATTCTACATGTCTCTGAACATCCAGATTTCTTTTATAATTATTTTCAAATGAGTCTTCAACAAATGAAATAGATAAACTAATAGGATTACCTTTCACCAGTTTTTAATAATGATTTTGTTTGAACACGAAGATCTTGAATGATTCACCATGCTGCATTTGATTATTTTGAAACTTTTGAACAAGATATGTTGAAGAAGAAAATTTAATTATTTAAATGTTTTTAGAATAAGAAGAAACGTTATGTTTTGACATTGCAGAAGAAAATTCATTTTCTTTATCCAAAAAAATACAGAACAATCAGTAAATATTACGTAAGAAGAGTATTTCAGTTTTCATAAACAATTGGATAATTCCTAAGAACACGAAATATGATGATTTCAAATAATTTTTTTAATAATAAATCCTCTAGGTTTAAAACATTTATAATTTTTTTTGTAGATATGTATATTTAAAAAGATATTTCTATAAATTATTTAATGTACCATAAGAATATAATCATTTTAAAAGAAATAAATCTAGAGTAGGTAAATTTAATGTTGAAGATATTTTTTGATAATGATATAGTTCATAGTTGTGTACTCCTTCTGTAGATACTTTAACATATATTAATTGATTAACCATTTAAATATTTAACAATTCCTTTTTTTGGTGTAATCTTGTATAAAATCAAATACAAATGCTTTTTGGTACCCATATACTTTTGGGTCTAGTAGTGTTAGAAATTAATTTTTTAGGTAACCAAACTTGTTTATTTTTAGTATTAATTATACTATTTATGTTAAAAAATTATTCTATAAAATAAAAATTTTAAATACTTGAATTTTTTGTTTTTATAAAAATATAATTTACATAATTACCATTAATAACACAATAATAACATTTAACAATAGAAATTTATGCTATATAAACGAGGAACAAAGTAATTATTTAATATTTTTGTCTTTCATCATTACTTCCTAATCCAAATTTTTCTTTTGGTATTTTATTTTTAATAAGAATACTATTTAAGTATTTTTATCCTTTTATCATCATATTATAGAATTTTTTTAAATCATCAATCTCATATAATAGTTTTTTATTTTTAATATCTTATAGGTCACTTAATTGAGAAGAGTTAGACTTTAAATCTAAAATATGTTTGGACAAATTTTGTTTATCTAAAAGAAAAATATTATAAGATATCATAGTTTTTATATGATATTTATTTAATGATTTGTACTTTTCATGTAACTTAAAACAATACTTGTTTAATTTATCATAAGATAATTTTTCACAGAAAGAGTTTTGAGTGTAAGAAGATTGAACCTCATGATCTTTATGTGGCATTAGACATACCATTTTCTTTTTATGATCAGAATCACAATATGTAAAAGATTCATTATGTGAACTATAAGTATTAATAGAGGTGGATTTAATAATTCTATTTCCTTTTATTTCATAGTTATACTTCCTTTAATCTTTTATAAAAATAAAATTTTCCTTTGTATGACCTTTTTTCTTTTATCGACAACATCTATTATCATTAATACCTTTATTATTCTTTCTGTATATCTTTTCAAACTTCTTAGCAAGATCTAATAGATCTTTATCCAAGTATGGGTGATTTGAATCGGCTGATTCATTCATATTCATTTTGAGACCATTTTATTTATGTTTCATATAATTTTTTTCTTTATCATATATCTTAGCTTCATACATAATTAGAGTTCCAATTAACACCTTCATAGTTAAATTTTTTATAGGTGTTTATTGACATATAGGTGTAGATATTCAATTCCACTTTGAGGGTATAACTCTAAGTAATTTTAATTTTTATACTAATTATGAAATTGGATTTCCCAAAGCAGAAACATCATTGAATATTTCTTTCCACCATCCATTCATCTGGGTGATGGTTTTATCCTCACTCATTTTGAAAATAACAAACATTAATTTCATAGTAGTGTATTATAAATTTATGATGTTTTTAGTTCCTTTATATGCAAAAAAATAGTCTAGAACATGTCATATGTAGTAGTACATTGAGATAACCGATTAAATTCATTAGTTCTCAAATAATATACATAATGGATTCATTGATTTTGAGTTCATATCCTATTATATTTCTTGATAATTACTCCAATTATCTAGATCTTCCTTAGAGACTTCATAAGGTTAAACTACCTTCAAGTAAACCTTTATTATATGATTTTAAGGTATATGATCATAAGAGATTTCTAGCATCCATAATTATCACCATTAAAATATGGATCATGGATCGAAGACCTACCTTATCTAGAATCAATATTTTCAAGATTTCTTCATATAAATATTTAACTCAGGCTTATTAGAGTTAGAAAATAGAAGAATATTTAACAACCAATTTTTTTAATAAATAAAACCAAATAATAGAAAAAATATCACTTTATTTGATATTAATATTATATATTAGAAATAAAATTTTCAAAAAGCAAATATATTAGTAGATAGCCTTTTCTACAAATTGTTGGGTCATGATGGTGATGATGAAGATACAGACACAAGAGGGGGGGGGGGTGAATTGTGTACTTCATGAATTTTAAATAATTCAGAATGAATATCTTGTTTAGCAGTGAACCTTTCCATTTCTCTCAAATATGAGAAATAAGTGGAAATAAATAAAGGAAAAGAACACAGTGATGTATAGTGGTTCCTGACACAAAGATCCCCAAGTCCACTCCACCAACGCTCAACTCCACGATCTTGGAGATTTTCACTAAGTCCTCTTATCCTGACACCTTTAATCAAAAAATAATTATAGGTAATTGAAACATTTACAGTAATGATTAAAAGGGACTTCTTGTTCCTTTATGACAAACCGGTTATCCATAGCTTAATGCAAGAAGTTAAAACTTAGTCCAAGATTGAGTTTGAGTAGTCTAAACTCCACCAAATCAATAGAAAAATCAATAGAAATTGATTCTGTTGATAATATGGATTTTACTTCACAATTGGAGTGAAAATTGACAGATATTTTCATATAATCAATATATAACAACATCAAATAGATCTTCAACTTCACGTAGGCTTTATTTAAACTATAGAGAAAACACGAGACAAATGTTTAAACATGTATGTTTTTGAAGTGAATATATGATAAATGATTCATCATTCTTGAAAATTAATATGTAATTATAAGATGTAGTAGTAGTTACAACAATAGTAGCAGCAATAGTAATAATAAGACGTTGGATCAAAACATGTATATCTCTAAAGTGTATCTCTGAAAGCAACGACACATGGTTTTTTAGGCATATCAATTTTTCTATATATCACCACTTCTGTATATAAATTTTAATAGACAAACATATATATTAATGAATAGCATATCAATATTTATACTTTTGGTCGAGCAGCTTTATTTCAGAATAATAACTCCAGAAATATTGAAAACTAAATCATGAATGTTTTAATTCTAAAATATTCAAGAGATTCATAACTTTACAAAAGAATATTAACTATTTACTACATTAAATATGTGTCTTTAAGAAGATCATAAAAAGCCTTTGAATTAGTCATAAACGACCATTTAATAGATCTTTAATACCATTAATACCATTGTATAAATCATGGATAATATTGTGGATTTGAAACTCCATCGTTGAATATTAAAAAAGAGGTTCCCTTCATGTAATGGAAACACACCAAATTTAGGGTTTGAAAATGTAGGGTTTTTCAAAAAATTATTTTTGATGTACCATACATTTTTTTCCTCAAACATAGAGTTTCTTTTGAATATAGGGTTTTTGACCATAATTTCCTGATGACATAGTGTATAATATCCATATATGTTGTTTCAAACATAATGTTTATTCCTTACATTATGCTTTCACATGTAGGGTATGAATAATGTGTCTAGAGTATGTTAAAATATGTTATGAGTACATTAAAAAATATTTCTCAAGGATCAATGACTTTATTATAATTCAAGAATAAATATTTCAATGAATAATAAATTCATAAAATTCACTTAAAAATAAAATCATTTGTAAAATAAATGTGGGAGTCTATGAGAATAAAAAAACAAAATATTTTAATCAACATATTATCAATAAGGGTGGCTTACTGACAGGAGATACTCAACCTTTAAAAGGGGTATTTCTAACATGTGGAAGTTTAGTATTCGGTTCAAAGACCCCTTTAATTATGCATCAGACCTTTTAATAGATTATTAGACTCAGATAATTAATTTAGAGGAGTCTCTCAATATAGAGATCAAATTCCATGTTACTTTATTTATATTGAATACATATATCAAGGTTTTATCAAAGGAATAGGTTATTGAGAGGTTTTTTTCTTGAAAATATTATCATTAGAGGGGAGTCGACATAATTATTTGCGGAGCAGAGCTATGATATGGTGTTCTCAATTTCCTAGTTAGATGAAGTTTCAAAACAGTAACGGTAGGTTCCATTCCTCTTTATCCTATTTAATTAATGTTAGTGGATCTCAATCCCTGGTAAGAGGATCAAATGACTTTTTATTATGTAGGTCATGTCCATTAGAGTCAAGAGTGTCTAACATTTCTAGGTAGTTGGTGAGGGGATGGTGGTCCATCCTAGGACCTGCTATTAAAACAATACCCTTTGGCATAACATCAATAGGGATCTCTAGTTTATGATCATCATAGAGGGAATGAGATAGGTAGAGGATAGTCCCATAATAATTCCCATTATAATATGATAGAGTGAGGAAGAGGAGGAGGTATCCATTTGGTCCATAGAGGTTATAGATCATGTTACATTCAAATACATTCTTTAGAGATTCTTTCACCATGAGATATGTCGTCGTGTGAGATATCATATTTTCACATGATACCATAGTTTTTTCCTTGTTTGATTTGGGAGCTACACACTCCTTTATTTCACCTACTCTAGTCCATTTTCTTGGTTTTATGGTGGAGATCCTTCCAGTTCCCTTGGAGTTAATCATTCCAGTTAGAGGTTGAGATATTATATTTTATGTGTTTAGGGATTATGTGATAGCGTTAGGGGAGCACCATTATTGGAGAGAGTTATTATGTTTATAGATATAACCATAATACTTCATTCTTGTCATATACTAGCTTTATTCAGTACATGTTATTGTGGAATGATTTGGGAGGTGAGTTCTATTCTGTGGTGTTGATAGAGATTCATCCATGTTTTTTAGTGAGTAGGACTCTCGGGTGGGTCAAGGAAATGTAAAGACCTTGTCTTCCTTGATGACCGAGTCGATGACAAATTTTATCAAGGATCAATTAGTGGTGTTTACTAGGGTAGTTGAAGAGTGCACTGATGTATTCCTAGAGGAGGTTGGGGAACTCCCCCCTTGATGAGAGTTCGAGATTAAGGTTGTGACACATCCAAGAGTATCCACTGTATTGATGTCCACTTATAAGATAGTACCTTTTGAGTTTTGGGAGATAAAAATTTAGGTCCATTATCGTTTATATTGTAGGTTTATCTAGCCAAGTGTATTGTCATGGGGAGTTCTAGTTTTGTTTCTGAAGATAGAATATGGTTGTTTAGGTTATATTCCATTTATCATTACATGAACTGGGTGATAATTAAGAACTACTATCCTCTTCCATGGATTAATGATTTATTTGACAGATTAAAGGAGCTAGTTGGTTCTAAAAAATTGATCTGTGATCTGTATATAATCACATACAAGTGAAAGATGATGATATTTTTAAGAAAAACATTAGATTTCATTACATATAGTACAAGTTTATGGTAATTATTTTTTATATCATGAATTTATAAACTATGATCATAGGGAACATGAATTATATTTTTCATGAGTTCCCAGATCAATTCATGGTAGTATTCATTGACGATTTCCTTGTTTTATCTATGTCTAGGGAGGATTTCAGAGAGCATTTATAGGATATTTTGGGATTTATTCATCATCATATTTTGTTCAAGAAGCTATCAAAGTGTGAGTTTTGGGTTTGTGAGGTATGATGCATAGGTAATATCATATCCCCTCATGGGATATTTTTCAACCCTTCTTCGTTTGAAAATGTATTTCATTAGGTATTCCCCAAATAAAATTATAGGTAAAAATTTTTCTTAGTCTTGTAGGTTACTATAGGATATTCATGCTCGATTTATCTCAGATTATGTCTCGTTTGACAACATTTACTAACAAGTATAAAAAATTCACATATAATAAACAATGCTAGGATATTTTTGATTACTTGAAGAGGAAATTGGTCAGTGTTATAGTTATTCATCTACTAGAAGAAGGTGTTTCATTTGGGAGAAAATTAACATTCTTCATGGGTTTTATACTAATATAAGAGAGAGTAGACACCTCCTATGGGTCGTGGAAGTTATGGCCTCATTAATGTAACTATTTCACCCATGTTATTACACTTATAGTAATAGTGTTAAATCTAAATATATACTAACACTACCTCATTAGTGAGTTCTTTTTGGTCTTCACAAACCAAAAGATTTTGAAGTATATCCTCTCTTAGCATGATTTGAATTATGGTAGTGTAAGTGGATAGATTTTATACAATATTACATTTTTTCAATTTAATATACACCAAGGATGGGAAATGTTGTTGCTGATGTGCTGAGCTAGAAGTTATATAGTAATCACATTCAATAATCTAAAGATTATTGGAATGTTATAGAGGATATTTATATGATGCACCTTGATATGGGATCATTTTATGGTTGGGTGTATCTTTATTTGATGATGGTGCAATTATACATGGTGAAATAGGTGTGTAAGAGTCCAGTATTTACTATAAGGTAAAAATCCTTTAAATTTTGGTTTAACTTTTTGGTTTTGACCTAATATGAATTCTTAGTAAGGATATGTAAGAAACATAGGTGTCTGGGTCTTGTTCGGATCCCGAAACCACAGCTGGTAGAAGAAACATCTGGGTTACACAATTATTAGAAACTATGTATCCTAGTTTGAATAGTTTCCCCTAACTGTGTGGGGGGAATTTTAGTGTGAAGAAGTGATCCAAACGGTTTGTACTTACCATGATACCCATGATTCATGACCATACAGAAGCTCTATAATTTTTAGTAGAGAAAAAACACAAGGTTTTCACATGATTTTCCAAACCGTTCACATGAACTATGCTCGTTCCCTCCTTAGATAGTACATGGCACATGATTAGTTCATAGTTTGGAAAAAAATTCATCCAAACCTTGTAACCCAAAAATTTTGGGTGAAATTACCATTTTACCCTTAAGAGATTATATGTTTAACACCCATATTCCTTTGTATTTTTTTACAGTGGTAGCTCAACTTTCTCCTATTTGATCTCATCCTACTCTCCACCTAGGTTCATGGATAAATCTTTACTCTAGACTCTGATTTAACATTCAATCATCTTGTTGGATGAAAATCAGTGAGTTATCTATTCATCTTGTGCCTTTTTTCATTTGTCTTTCTCTTGATGTGGTTATTTTGATTCAAGAAAATATTCTGTATTTTTAGGGAATTCATCTACTTTTATATTTTGTTCTGATCTAGACCAACACAAAGGTTGATACTAGATGAGTGCTCTTATACAAGAATAAGGTAAGTGGTCTAGTAAGTATACCTCAAAATCAAGATACTATATATTATGTACCGTTGTGCCGCATGCTGATTTCACTATTCTTTTCCATTAAAATGAACCTTCCTTAACTTGGTTTCCCTATTCTGGAACCTAATGACCATATTAGAACCTAATAAAAGTTTGAGGGCGTCAACCTTAAGGTCTTCCACCCCTATAGGTGTTCCCTTATTTTATTTTTTGGATTTCATGTTCATATAGAAAAAACACCCATTAGTGTGTTTGAATTAACTTCTAAATGGTGAAATTTTAATTGAAAATAAATGATTGTGGTGGAGTAGCATGGCTTCCACACTTACTGGAAAATATTGAATTTAATAGAAACTGAGTGGTATGACCACGTAAACTATTTTAAATTAAATAATGGTCACAACCTTATTAATAAGGAATGTTAGTGAACCATGAATTATCTTTTGGATCTTATTAATGCATCTGAATATTTATCAATGTTACGATAAATGGGACTAATGACCCATATGCATTATGATATGAGCATGGTGTCACTTCTACCACTATTGTGATATAGGCATGGCATCCCTATATTCTAATAGAGTTATAAAAAACCTTATTAATTATGATACAAGAATGGAATCCATTCCAATACTATTATGATACGAGCATTGCATCCTTATACTATGATACATGCATGGAATCACTAAGCTATGACATACGAGCATGGTGACCCTTATTAATAATGATTTATGGGTGTGATGATCCTTATGAATTGTAATGAATGGGAATGGATACCCTTACTATTTATGATAAAGAGGAATTTTGACCCTTATGGATTATGATACATGTGCATGGAGACCCTACTGATATGATTCAGGAAAGAAGAACCAATTGTTATGATTCAGTCATGGTGACCCTACTATTATAATATTAGGAATATCATCCCTTATTCTTGTGATACATAGCATGAAATCCCTTTATAATAGTGAGACACATGTGCAATGAGCCTCAACTTAGTTGGTGAGGACTCCTTAAGTGAATCCAGATGACCCGAAATCAAATCCAGGCAGAGGATAATTTCTGGGGGTACTGTAGCAGTACTATAGCAGGCATTGTAGCAAGTACTATAGCGAGAACTCTAGCAGACACTGTTTGGCACTGTGGCAGCCAGGAATATTCCCCCGTTTGGGCCTTCAGGCCACTGATTTAGTCTTCGAGTCCTTTAAGGCCTTCAGGCCACCCAGGCCTTCAGGTCAGTAAGAACTTTGGGCCACCTCAAGGCCTTCGGGCCACCTCAAGGGCTTAAGGACACCTTAAGTGTAGATGCAAACCAGACAACCTACAAGGAACAATCTTCAGAAGGAGGATGAGCAAGGAGCTTTCACCATTGCTGAAGCTAAACGGATTGCAAGAATGTGAGGGTATAACATCCACCATCGGGACAACCCTATGCATGCACAAGAAAGCCTAGCCAAACATCCATGGAAAGGTGGAGAGCTGATTTCATGATGAGGATGCTGGGGAGGAGCAGTTCCAATTAGATAGTCTGGGTTGTATGTAATGTTTGAAGCCTATGGGCAATGAATTCCTCTATAGCCTACATGACATGTAATAATTATGCCTAAGGGCCTTGTAAGGGTTCCACCTCACCCCTTGAAAGTTGGATTATCAATGTCAATAAAAAATGAAGGCCTTCAGGCCATTGGAGGAGGAGTGAGACTCATGCTAGTACTCATAGACACCATAGTTACACCTAGGGTCAAGTCTAGCAGCATTATCCATATATATGGTTGTAGAAATTATTATTTATACAGACTATAAATATTTATACATATGGTTACTTGTTCAGAGATTATCCGGAATAGACTGAAGTAGGTACTGTCAACCTAGTAGCCTTCAAGAACTAGAGCTGACTTATTTACACTTTTTGTTAATTCTTATCATTTAATATATATGCACACTACTCATATTATATTCAATGACTAGATATTTATAGACACCATCAGTGGTGGAAAAATGTGTTTATATCATACCTTATACAGGTAGATGATGGTAACCAAGAATATAATGTGGATATTGGTATGGATAGGGGAAATCACCTAGTGGTTGATACATGATTGTTTATAGCATGGGAGGGGGGAGAACATGACTAAGTTATGGATCTTAAGGCTACTAGAGAAATTATTTTTTGTTATTTTTATCTTTTGATACATTTATTTTATTTAATGATTGCTTCATTGTTTCCCTTTTTACTTTTGATAGACACATAAAATTACATCATTTCATATATGATACTAGATATTATTGATGTTGGTTATTTATTACTTCAAGATTCATTACCTTATGTTGTCAATTATGTTTTATACTTCCAATATTTATTTATTTATTTCACCACTACTCTAATTTGATCATGAGGGTATAGTCTCTGCACTATACCATCTTAGACCCTCACTGGTAGTTAGTAGCTCCTAGAATATAGGGAGGTGTGATTGAGACCATATGTCCCACCAACTCAAGGGCACCATATCGTGGAATCTGGGTTAGGATGCCACAAAGTGGTATCTGAGAAAATTTATTTTCTTTTGTACTAATGTTTTGGAATATTATAAATGTGATTAGTAATGTGTCAGAATTTGGTAATAAGTTGTTCTTGGGAGTATCTTACGCATGTACAGTGAAATAAAAAATTACCTAGGATGGTATATCATGTTTTGGTTTATTCTTGTTACAGTTGGTTGGATTGCCCCATTGGCGTATGAATATTATGTGTGATGTTTTTTATTATTATTGAGTTTTATATTTTATCCTTGGTCTGATATGTTAAGGAATCAGGATCATACATCATTTTAGGAACCTTATAGAACTAATACGTCATTCATTATTCCATTCCAGGTTTAATTACTATACAAATTTTTTGCAGCATGTTTTGGTGCTTCTTTCTATGTCTATGAACTGTACTAAAACATCATACAAGGACATGATAAGTGAGTGGTTGGGATTAAATAGATTCCAAATTTAAATTCACTAGGTGTATGTACCCTTGTAAATTATAATTGGTGATCCATATAATTCATCCTTTTAAATAAAATTTTTATATAAATGAGAATGTAATTAAATGAAATTAAATTCAAAATAAAATGGTCACCATTAGATAAGTATGACAATTTCAATTTAAAGGGTGTTTTCATCTATAAATTGAAATTGAAACTCTTTATACTGAAACCCTTATTGCAAAACATAGAGTATGACCTAGACCCAACCTCAGTAGTGATATGTAGGTAGCATCTCTTTTGTTCTATATGATTGATCCTATCACCCAAACCTAACATTAGGAGAATACATAAGGGTTTGAATTTCATATAAGAAGGATTATACTTATTCTATTCATGTATCTATGATCTTTACTATTATTAAAATATATTTGAGGTGTATTATTCAAATTTTTAGAGTTATGCCACCACGATGTCCTCTAGGCATATTCAAGTTGGGTGGCGTCGACCATGCTATGGTGGTGGTGGGACCTGATCCACCAGTGATGCCTCTAATCGTGACACCTGTGGAACCACCTATTATCTTTGACGTGGGTGATTTTTTTTAGTTTTTAGTGGAATTTATGTGAATTATGTATACTATACAAGGAGATCCTCAATCTTCCCCTTATATGGGAGAGTTGACGTGGGAGTTTCAACAGAGAACCCATTTACTTATTTAAGGGATGGTTTCCCCCAATATGTAAAGGTATGGTTGGATACATTCTTATCTATCTTCAAGAATCTTGAGAAACCTTCTTAGAGAATATTGTAGATCACTACTTATATGCTTCATGTATCTTTCAAACATTGGTGGGATATTTTAAACTAGGTAGGTCAACATCGTGAAGTGATTTGGAGGGATTTCCAATCTACCTTCTATGAATACTTCTTTCATATACCCTAGGGTTTGATCATGCTAGGGAGTTCATAAACCTACAGTAGGATTGTATTTCTATTATGGACTACTCCACCCATTTTATAGAGACTCTATGCTTAGCGGCTATCTATAATGCCTATGAGCTAGAAAAAGTGAGATGATTTAAGGATGTACTTAGACATCCTATTCATTCTCAAGTGAATAGTTTTTTTACTACTAGGTATGATAAATTGAACCATGATCTCATCACTGAGTGAAACATGAGATAAAATAATGGTGTGATTCAAGGAGGTTTAAAACCAAGATAGGTAAGTGGATTGACACTTGGTTGGAAGCGACACTTTGAGACTACATGCATGAGAAGCGATATCTAGGTGACACCCACTAATAGGTATGTGAGTTTTCACTTGTATGGGAAGCATGATCATTAGAATCCCTAGTATCATGGGGACCCTGTTGAGTGGTGAGGTTTTAATGTATGGGGAAATCATCAATTTTTTGCAATAACTTCCCATTAGTGCCTAGTGGGAGAGGATTCTTATCGGCTCCATGTTTAGGAGAGGGATAAGTATCACCTCACCAAGTAGATAACGAAGGTAATACCTACCATAGAAGTATAATAAGAGGTTTTAGCCGAGGTATCTCAACATTAGAAATATAGTTCCAATATATTGGACCTGCTCAGGGTAGCCAGGTTGCAGCATAGGGTCATGGATTAGTCTATATATATTCAGTGTATCCTATACCAGAGGATCGGGGTGCCAGAAAATCTACTGTTTGATTCACTATTCTAGTAGCCTCTACTATTGTATATGTGTTTTTCAATATAGGTGCATCACACTTCTTTATATCTATGGATATTGTGGAAATTATAGGGATTGATATTTAGTACTTCTGTATCATGATGATTCTTGACACCCCTTTGGGAAAGGAATTATCCCTTTAGGTTTGAAGCCATCTTTTCTTATATGACCTCTTGTTCCTCAAGATGAAAGGATTTTATGTCATTATTAGGATGGAATGGTTAGTCCCCTATCACACCTATATAGATCTTTATCACCGGAGCGTGTCGTTCACCTCACCAGAGTGGGGTACTTATACTCATAATGGTGAGTGGGATATCTAAGTGGGTAGAGGTGGGGCAAGGAATCTTGGGTCAGGTGGAGTGGTCGCCCAGAGCGATATCCTTATTATGGATGGTTATGGAATACATCTGGCTATTTTCCCTCCAATATTATATCTTTTTTGAGATGTATTCCCTAAATATATCTCTATATTATCTTTCTAGAGAGTAGTATAATTTACTATCGAGCTAGTGCATGAAGCTACACCGGTATCCACTCCTCCTTACTGGATGGATACTATTTAGTTTCAAGATCTCAAGAGGCAGCTATAGGATTTAGAGGCTAAGGGTTTTATAGGACCTAGAACTTTCCTTGGGGTTTATCAGTCCTTTTATCCAAGAATGTAGAAATAACCCTCATGATTTTTATGGATTAATGGATATTGAATCAACTTACCATGAAGAAATAATATCTTTTACCCTGTATAGATGCCTCTTTTACTATCTTAGAGGAGTGAGTGTTTACTTATAGATCAACATGAGATTAGGATATCACCATGTGCATGTTAGACCTTCAGATATATCATGCACATCATTCCAAACTCGGTACAGTTTATATGAGTATATATTAATATTTCACAGTTTCACAAAAACACCTACCATTTTCATGGACTTGATAAATAGGGTTTTCCATCCCAACCTAGATTTCATTATCCTAGTTTTGTGGATGACATCTTGGTGTTTTCTCATACTTTAAGTGACCATTCTAAACATCTTGATATCATTATGAATTAACTAAGAGAGAATCAGTTATACGCTAATATTAAAAAGTTCCACTTATATATTGTCAAGGTTTATTTATTGGGTCATATTATCACATAGGAAGGAGTATCAGTTGACCCATAGAAGGTGATAGCTGTAATTACAAAGGAGTATCCCAATAAAATCTTTTATGTATAGAGTTTATTGGGGGCAGATGGTTATTAAAGTCATTTCATATAGGACTTATCATGTTTAGTAGCACCTCTTGTAGGCTTGAATAGGAAGGGTGTGGAGTTTATATAGTTATAAGACTGAAAGATAGAATTTCAGGAGCTAAAGGGAAGATTGAATTTATCATTGATCCTGATTCTTCCAGAGTCAGGTAGAAGTTATATTGCATATTGGGACCTATCAGGTATTGGGATAGGAGCAGTTTTAATTCTTCAAGAATGAGTCATTTCATACGGTTCACAATAGTTGAGGCATCGTGAGCATAATTACCCAAATCATGACCCTGAGTTGGAAGGTGTTGTTCATGTCTTTCATTGTTGGAGGAATTACCTACTGGGAGAGAATTTTGTGGTGGTTACATACCACAAAATCCTCAAGTATATTTTTACAAAACGTAACTTGAACCATATGCAGAGAAGGTGGGTTAAATACCTAAAATACTTTGACTTCAAGATTAATTATATTAATAGGAAAGAAAATTCTATTGGTAATGATTTGAGAAGGATGGATCATACACAGATAGTCCAGGAGACCATTAGCAAGTGGAAATATGTGGCCCTATTTTTCTAATATGAATATATAGGTTTAGGACCATCATGGATAGTCTGTAATTGCTTAGCTATTAGTGACCACTTCACTTTTGGAAAGAGTGAAGATCATAAAATTTTCATATACTAAAGGCTTGGTCCTATGAGAAAGTATTTATGGTGGGGATCGACCTCCAGATAGGTCTATTGATGGATAAAAAATTCTGCATATACATAGGTGTATATGGGTTCTTAAAGACATGAGAGAGGAGTTGATAAGAGAGTCTCACAATTCTCAGCAGACAATGCACCTAGGTATCTCCAAGATGTATTATGATATGAACCATTAGTATTAGTGGCCTCGGATGAAATGTTAGATAGTGATTTTTATCACTAGATGCTTCACCTTTCAGCTGGTGAAGGTGGAACATCAGCAAACTCCTATATTTTTATAGTCATTACAGTTATCAGAATGGAAATGGGATGACGTAGCGATAGATTTTGTGGTTGTTTTTCCATGGTCACCTTGATGTAGTGACATGGTTTGGGTAGTAATGGATCAAATAATTAATGTATCCCAATTCCTTTGTATCCATGGTACTTTCTTAGTTGATGGGATCAAAATACTATATGTCTGTGAGATTATATGTTGACAAGGGGTCCCTCATATTATCGTTTCAGATCAAGATTCTTATTTAAAATTTTGGTTCTGGAAATGGTTGTAGAAATATTGGGGTACACAAGTTCTTCTGAGCATATCTTTTCACCCTCAAACTAATGCCCAGTCAGAATAGACTATACATGTGTTAAAGGATATTCTTAGAGCATGTGTCCTTGATTTTAGTGGTTCTTTGGAGAATAATATTCCTCTCATTGAGTTATCCTATAATAATATCCTCCAAGAAACAATTCTAATGGCTATGTATGAGGCCTTATATGGTAGGCCATTTTATCCACCACTGTTCACGATGGAGGCATGAGAGGTAGTTCTACTAGGTCCTCATCTCATGCAAGAGAGTTCAGAGCAGGTTTAGTTGACCAAGAAATGTATTTCTGATGCCCATTTTGAAAAAAACATATAATTATCATAGTGGATGACCTCCAATGTTAGATGTTAGTGATTATGTTTTCTTACAGGTATCACCCAGTCATTAGAATAGTTATATATAGATGCAAGCAAAGTTTTCAACTCTATTTTTCATGCCTTTTAAGATCTTGGATAGATTCATACCGATAACCTATGAGTTTTTATTACCTCAGAGGTACCATGTCATGAATGGAATCTTTCATGTTTTACATCTTTTCTATTATCATGCCAAATCGTCTCATACATTTGATCCTAAGGATGTATAATTGGATGTTGATTATTCATTTGAAGAATGTCCCATATGCATCATTGATTGTAGAATGAAGGCTATCTAAGTCCGGTATGTCCCTTCAGTATTGGTGTTATGGTAGAATGGCCATATATAAAGTGAGACATTGGAGATGTAGTCTGAAGTACATGCTTAGTGGTGGGACTCATTCTCAGATAACATTTCACCACCCTTGGAAGGGAAACTCATGGATGAATTTCTCTAAGAGGGGAAGACTATAAGAACATAGTTTTTCTTATGAGGTATGTATCCTTTAAATTTAGGTTTATATTTTTTTAACCTAATATGACTTCCTAGTAAGGATATGGAGAAAATGGGGGTGTCTAGGGATTGTTCAGATCTCAAAACCATGGTCGATAGAAGAAACATTAGGTCCACACTATTAATAAAAACTATTAATCCCACTTTGTATGGTTTCCCATAATAGTGAGAGGTGGTTGAGTGAGCAGTAATGGGTTGCACCATTTTGGAATAACCATGTGACCTAGGTTACATGCCCATAGAGAAGATATATAAATTTTCACAGAAGAAAAACATGTGATTTTCACACACTTTCCCAAACTTTTCACATGAACCATGTAGGTTCCCTACTTGGACAGTTCAAAGTGCATGGTTGGCACGTAATTTGTCCATCCATGTGGCCAAACCATGTGAACCCTAAATTTTTGGTGAAATTACAATTTTAACCTTTAGGGATTATATTCTTTACACCCCTCTTCCTTTCAATTTTCTTCCACCAGCAGCTCCTTTTTGTCCTATTTTAGCACATCCTTTTCTTTACATAGGTTCATGGATAAATCATCCATCCAACCTCTTATTCAACATCTAATCATTTTATCGGATACACATTAGTGAGTTCTCTATTAATTGTGCGCCATTTGTCATTTTTCATCCTCTCAATTGAGTTATTTTGATATAGGATCATATGCCTTATTATAAGGGCATCTTCTATTTCATATTTTTATTCCAATCTGGACCAAACCAATGGAAGATACAAGATAAGTGATTCACTATAGGCAAAAGGTAGGTGGTCTAGTAATTATCCCTCAAATTCATGATGCTTTATATTATTTTTCATTGTGTTTCATGTCAGCTTCACCATGAGTTTCCCCTAAAATGAATCTTCCTTAAATTTGTTTCCCTTATCTGAAACCAAATGACCTCATTAGAACCCAATTCATGTTTGAGGTCATCAACCTTAATGTATACCACCCCTTTAGGTGCATCCTTATATGCCTTTTTTAATTTCATGGTCATAGATACAAAACACCCATTGGTGGGTTTGGATTGTATTTTAAATGGTGATATCATAATTGAAAATGAATGATTGTAGTGTTTTAGCATGGCTAGGACACTTACCATACTATATTGAATTAAATGTAAAGTGAGTGGTATGACCATGTCACCTATTTTAAATTGAGCAGTGTTTATAAAATTTTTAATAAGAAATGTTTATTAATAATAAATTATTTCTTGGATCTTATTAATGTATTTTACTACTTATCATGATGATGATAAGTGGTAATGATGGCCCTTATTCATTATAATATGGGCATGAGGTCCCTACTACAACTATTGTGATATGGGCATTACATACCTATATTATTACACAAGCACAATATCCCTTATGCATTATGATGCGAGCATGGAGTCACTTCTACTATTGTTGTGATATGGGAATGGAATTCCTAATATATAAAAAATAGGCATGGATGACCTTATTAATTATGATAAATGGTCATGATGACCCTTGTGAATTGTGATTAATGGGCATGGAAACCCTTATTATTTATGATAAACGGGAATGGATACCCTTATAGATTATGATACACGGGTATGGTGACCCTAATAATATTATTCTGGCATGGAAATATTATTGTTATGATTTAGGCATGGAGACTTGACTATTATGATATTGGGCATGCCATCCCTTATTCTTGTGATACTATACATAACATCCCTTGATACTAGTGAGATTCATGCTACTACTCATGGATGATAGAGTTATACCTCAGTTCCAATATTTTAGTAATAGCCATATATATTGTTGTATACATTACTAAGTATATAATATATATATATATATACATATGGTTAGTTGTTCAAAGATTATCCAACATAGGCCAATGTAGGTATTTTTAGCCTGGTATCCTTCACAAATTAGAGGTGACCCCTTTGCAGTTTATATTATATTTTTTATCATTTATTATATTTGAAAACTTATAATATTATATGCACTAATTGATTATTTATAGAAAACATTGGTGGTATATTACTAAGTTTATCTCATACCTTATCTGGTCAGCTTATGTTTCCTAGGCATATTATGTGGATGCAGGTAGGGATAGAGGAAAGTTCCTAGTGATTGATACTTGATTGGTTATAGCATGGGAGTAGGAAAGCACATGATCAATCTATGGATCATGATTCTATTTGAGATAGTATTTATTAGTATTTTAATTTTTTTATACATGTATAGTATTTAATTCATGCTTCATTATCTTTCTATTTACTTTTTATAGAAGAATGACATTAAATCATTTCATATATGATGCTATATATTGTTGATTTTGTATATTTATTAATTCTGGATGATTTACCTTCCACTGAAATTTATTTATTATGATTACTCTATATATTTATTCATTTCAACATTATGGTTCTCTGATTGTGAGGGTATAGTCTCCCCACTATACAACCTTGGACCATTTCTGCTAGTCGGTAGACCCTGGCATACGAGGAGGCATGCTTGAGGCCATGTGGCCCTCCAGCCTCGGGTACCATTTAGTGGAATTAAGGTTGGGATGTTACAAGGTGAATGAATCATAGCTGAGGTATTCCTAGAAAGTTTTTTGGTGAGATTTATTTATCTGTGGTGATACTTCTAAGGGATATAATGAGGATGATCAATGTTGAGTGCTATTACAGGAATGATTTCTCATTCCTTTAGTGATGTGTGATATGGTTCTTTAAGAGTTCCAAAGGTCTCCCTTATTAATTAATTTTAGGGTTGTAGTAGGTGTAGGAATTCTAGATGAGGTATTGTTATATATATTTTTGTTATGATATATTCATTTTTTGGTGATTCTTCTAAGGGATACTCTGAGTATGATCAATATCAAATGTTGTTAGAAGGATGCTTCTTCATTCATTAGGTGATGTGTGGTATGATCCTTCAAGAGTTACAAAGTTATCCTTTAGAAATTCATCATAGTGTGGAGAAGATGTATCATCCTTAAAGGGTTCCATTTTGGCGGTCAAGGATGAATTTTTTGGATATAGAGTTCTCAATGTTTTATCCATACAGAGGTTGAAAGCTCATCATCTTGTTTTAGTTAATTTTATTTAACCAGCAAATTTTTCCTAGTAAAAATAATTGGAATTATAAATATAATTCATCACTAGTTTTCCATGGTTCTAGGGGAAGTATGATTCTCTATGTGAGGTTTTTAACAACTTAGAAAAGTTATATCACTTCTCAATGATTAAGAAGTTGAGCTCAATGGTGGAATTATCAAGCTAATAACTGGATTAATAATTGAGTCTTCATAGAGTCTCAAAGATGATCATTTATAATTGTGATCCTATCTTGGTTGTGGATAGATCTCTAGTGTTCATTAATCTCTAAATTGTGACTTGATACTTATTTCTATCCATAGACAAAAAATTAGTAAAACTATACCATATAGACATTGGAATACATGTTGTGTGCATTAATTATAGACTTTAGAATTTTTTTGTTGAATCATTTACCTTTAGTGAAGTTTTAGTATAGAAAAGTTTATTACTATACCATTGGTATGGCCATGTTCAAGGCATTTTATGGATGAAATTGTAGTTCTATGTTTTTTTGGATTGAGGTTAGAGAGTCTATAATTTTTAGAATATAATTGGTAAAAGGCATTATTGAAAAGGTACATTTTATTTTTGAGTGAGTGAAGGTCACATAAGATCATCAAAATTCTTCTTTGGATCATAGGAGGAGTCTATACGAGTTTAATGTCAGAAATCATGTGTTTATAAAGGTTTATACTTATTATTTTTAGCAGATACAAAGTCATGGGATTGATATTTCTACCAAATTTATTGGATCTTTTGAGGTGTTGTTGTGTGTTGGAGACCTTGGGAATTAGTTAGAACTACCCTCTCATATAAGCTAGATACATGATGTCTTCCATGTGTCATAACTTTTTTGATGCCTTCATGATGATTCACATGTTATAGATTGTGGGAGTGGGATAATGAAAACTATGTAATATTTGAGCAACATCCTATAATGATCCAAGACTACTGGGAGAAGGTTCTGCGCATATGTTCTTTTCCTTTAGATCATGTCTTGTGGATACATGATGGTGTGGAAGAGATTAATATGGAACATGATTTGTAGATGTGAATTTAGTTCCAAAAGTTTTTTTTTGTTTGCTCTTGTAGAGATATGTTGATGTAAGACTAGAACGATGATAATTTATGAAATTATATTGTTTTTATATTTTTTATGTTTCTTTGTTAGTTTTTTTTGTTGTTTGAGTGGTATCTCCCCAAGGATAGTGTTTTTGGATGTTGAAATTGCATGAATCGTGATTTTTTTTGATGTGGAAGTTGTATTTAGAAGTGATGATATATTTATGAGGTATCTGAAATGGTGGTTGTTTGGAAGTCTGTTTCCCTTCCTGCTATGTTTAGTTATAATTCTCAAGGATGATATTTTTTTAAAGACATTTGATGTACAATACCAAATTTTTAAGACATAATTCATTTGTGTGTTCTTGTATTTTGAGGATTTTTGAAGAGTCTATAATAATATTTGAGCTAGTTTAGTGGAGTTAGAAAATAGAATCTAGTTTCATGACTCATTATTGATGTGAATAATTCATTTATGACATAAAATGGGTTTCCTAGATTTAATTTTTATTCATAATTTTAGGATTTTTTAGGGGGAATTTTGGGCTTCTACCTAGAAAAAATTCACACCTGAAAGGTTTTACTCAATGGTGTGAATAACCAACTTATATTTATATGCATTTTGGAATTTTAGGGAATCATGGTGTGAATTGGATAGTCACGTAATGAATGAAGCTTCATCTAGTAGGTTATAAGTATGAAAATCCGTTATATTTTCACTATATTTCACAAAATTCTCTCAAACCCTAGGAGGCCATAGGTGATTGTTTTTACAATATTAGAATCTATTTGATCATATTCAACCTATTTTTCTAGAGATCTATATATAGTGGTATAAGGTGAGTTTTCTCCTTTAGTTGACCCTTGGTTATAATCAATTTTCTATCACCATATTTTGGTAGTGTTGTTTCTCAGATTATAAAGGGTTTAGATTGATCTAGTTCACTATGATTCCTTTCCTTGATACAATTCTATGTTTATTTCCCCTATGTTGTGTTTCACATTGATTATTGGAGTTCTTCTTTATGGTAAGGTATTTGATCTATCCATCTCTCTCTCTTTGTTTCTTTTATGCATATATGGATCCACATTGCTTTAGTTATTTGGATGAATGATTTAATTGACCTAATTAAAAGATAATAACCAATCAAAGATGAATTGTAATTGGTTATTCATTGTTGCATGTTTTTTTCTTATATATGGTTTTACTCTTGATTTAGTAGATAATTTACTATCTATTATTTCTTCACATGGTTATTGTTCTTGAAACCAGTTAAATAACATAAATACAGTAATGGTGGTGACAGATAATGAATGAGGAATGTGAATATGATTATGTTTTCTTATAAATTATGGAAATTGGAAGTACTTCATAAAGCATATTAATAATTGATCTCAATACATGTATAACTAGTAGTTATAGGCTGAATATCGATGTAGAACCAATTCATAATGAATTGATTAATCCAATATGGTAACACATGGATAATTTTTTAAATATTATTACTTGGGTCTGAGTGATATCATATTTTTATTAAGGGTGGAATGCCTTGGTTTTATTGACTTTGTTACCCTTGAATATGTACACTAAAAATATTCCTTATTCCTTTTATTATTTACACTATGAGGATTAAAAACTTTTATATTATTTTATGGACTTTGTGGAACCTAAAGTGTTTTTTTGCTGATAATGGTAGGGTTGGATTTCCTAGGGCTATGAAAACATATGATGTTGGCATTTCCATGATGGATATCGATGTGCATATTGATGTTGGGGATATATCATCCCATAGATGTGATCATGTTATCCACTTAACTTAAAGTAAATATTTAATTATAGTACATTCAAAAGGCCTTTTAGGATTAGAGTTTTAGAGAATTAGGATAAAATATTAATCAAAAATCCTATGTTGATTGAATGAAATGGGCATTTTCCATTACATATGAAACAACTCAATCCATAATGAGTCTTCAAAATCTCCCAAAAAAATTTCAACATAAAAAATATCTTCTATACACTTCATAATTTTACTATCTTTATAACATAAGGAAATTGAAGCATAAGGTATGATGTCATATTATCATTAAGGGTAAATATAACTGTTAACATTTAAATATCATAAGTGAGCATAATATGAGCATATTGATATATTATGGATATATAAGAAACTTATACCAAACAAATCAAAGATTATAAATAATGGAATAAGGATTGTATTAACATAACTCATGAATCAAAAGTTTGTAGAATCATCAATAAATAAACATGAACCATGAAATCATAACATACTCATGAGAACAAGCATAAAAAAATGGAACATATTTTAAATATAGCACAAAAATTAGTATAGGGAGACATTAAATTCATGATCCACGCCATCAATTCCCATGCTTATGAGCAACTAAAATATACCCTAAAATTCTTATCTCTTGAGATAAAAATGTTTGACAAATTAAATTTAGGGAGATAAGGGATCCCACCCATCATTCATCCATACTTATGTATAAAACTTGAAAATAATTCACTTATCACATCATAAAAACCTCATATAAAAAAGTCCGTTTATAAAACATTCAAATGAAAATCATTCTTTTTTTGTAGCATAAATAACCCATGGAATGAAAATGTGTTTTTTAATGCATCACAATGTACTCATGGAAATAAAATTGATTTCATATCCTTTCAAAATGAATTTAGATACTAAAATAATTAATAATTCCCTTAATAATGATAACATGATAAACCTATGTAAGATAATTGGGAATTCAATTACATCAAGTAAATTTATATTTAAATACTACTCAATCAAGAAAAAACAGAATATGGTATTTATACCTTATATATAAATGGTATAAAATTATGATAATAGTTTCCTTAATAGATCAATGTATAGAACGTAGGTGAAAAACCTTAATTAAAAGGAGTCAAAATAAGATATTTACATAGGGAAGGAATTGGAATAAAAATCAAGTTTTTAATCCATCAAAGACTAGAAAATACAAAGGTAGGGATATATAGTTTCCATGATCAAAAAGAAAATTTCGTAATACATATTGATGAATAAGGTGTATGGTAACATTTTAAGAATATCCTTGATAAAAAAAGATATATTAAAGGATAATTACTAAGTTGAAAAACAATTTATATAATTTTTATATAAAAATAATTTGGGAATAATAAATATTCTTGATATTTTGAATGAATTTTAAAGGAAATATTTTAAAAACTATGAGAAAAAAATTCTTCAAAAAACATGAAAACATTGGGATACAACTTCATATAGAAAGAAAAATAAGAATAATTACATTTTCACATATAAATGATAAAAATAGAAGCTTTCCACATTTTGATGAATATAGACCATATATAAAATGTTAAATTTTCATTTAATGTTTTTATGTATTTTAATGTAATATAAAATGACATTAAGAAATTATTAAATAATTGATAAAGAATCTTCTAAAATAATCCAATGAATATGGATATAGAAAATAGAGTTTCTCGATGAGGAAGAAGAGACAAGGTCATATTCACATACTAGAAACACTTTAGATAAAATATGACTCAAGAGGAAATAAAATTTTGAGGGGAAATGTAAAAAACCATGAATATCTAATGAAAATAATGATAGTTATTAAAAATAATTCAAATTACCTGTATGGATTATTTTTATAAAATATTATTGATTTGAAAATAAGATTGGAAATAAAAACCCTTATGGTTTGAGTAACATTTTAATCAAAACTTCTTTCAACTGTGGTATCTTTTGAATTAATAAAAATATAAATAAATCACATAGTATTGAAATTAAAAAAATAATTATTATGGTAAAATAAATTTATTTTTATTAATCACAACATATTAAAGGTATCATTATGCCTATTAAAAAATATGTCTCAAGAAATTATATTTGATACAATGAACCCCTTACCATAGTTACGGCTTAGTAGAAATATTCTATAATATTATGCAAAACAAAATTAACTCTAATAATCAACCATTTAATAAATTTTTTAATATATATAACATTTTATAAAAATAATTTTTAATTATTCTCTACATGTATACTAGTTTTTTATTATCTATTTTTTATATCAAATGTGAGTAATCTTGAACGTATGGAACTAGTTTCATAATTGAGATACTTTTTCATTATTATCCCATATTCCACCATTCCCAAATTATACAAGGCACTATTATTGATATTATATAATTATTTATAATTTTATAATTTAATTCTATGGGATTCTTGGTTATGATCTTTAAAGATGAATTTGGGTATGAGCATGTTTTGATGATTCCTAGTGAACGAAGGGTGTTTTATTATAAAATGAGATATTATATTACTATTATAGAATAAAAAATGACTCATTAATTAATTATTAATATCATATATTATAGGTATATAGATTAGAATAATTATCCATGATATAAATTTATACCATTTTTCAAGTAGGTGTTTAAACTAACCCAAACAAGAACATACAATTATTAATTGATGATTATTAAGTGATTTAGTAGTGATACCATTATAAAAGAACTATAATTATCTTAATTATTATTTATGAGTATGGTATATATGAATTTTATAGAATTATTCCATACCAAGTTAATTATCCTTCATAAAACAACATTAATCATTCATAAAATCATATACCCAAGTATGTATATGCCCTAATAATATATTATTTGTAACATACCTTTCATAAAACCATTTGAATCTACAAGACATTAAAAAGAGTAAAATATTATATTCTTTTAAAAATTAACTCTTATCTTCAACCATTATTTAATAATTTCACACAATAGTCTATATATATCATAATCCAAAAAATGAGATAAAATTCACCAAAACTTTAATGGATCACTTTTTCATTAAGTCCATAATCAATTAAAATGACATGAAAAATATATAACTCACTTTTATTTAAATAAATAAACCATTTATTACCTTAAAAACAATCATATATTAAATCTAAGAGCTATCCATACTATATTCAGGTGTTCCATAATAGTTATCCCAAAAAATATAACCTTTTCATAAAGAACTTTAAAGGTTATTTAAACCATTTAATAATTGTTTCTAAACCTTTAAAAAATTAATTCTAAATAAAAAATCCTTAGATGTTTAACATAATCCTAAAAAATATAATATACTTAATTTTCATCGATAAATATCAATCTATAATGAAAATATCTATGAGTTTCAAGATTTATTTTCTATTAACATATCAATCTCACTACCTTAGGTAAAACAATAAAATTCACCTTTTACATAATAATAGGAATATAATAAGATTATAAACCATTTAATTATTCTCCAATAATTAATTATAATACATATCAATATCTAGATACAGACTTTCTAATCTTTTTTTTCATGATCCCACTTCAACCAAATACTAAAACAAAAAAAAATCATTAAAAATCAGAGTAAATGATCATGTGAATCTAAAAACTTAATCCTAATATGTCTTCTCTAATGAAAAATCCATTTAATCTTTTTGTACTTTAAGTTCAATATACCTTGCTTTAGTTAGTTTTACTTGTACTTATTATCCTAACCCCTTAAAGTAATTAGGAAATAAATCCTTCATAACGGTTTGTAAATAAAACATGATGGACCAAAGCATATCCCCCAAGGGTGTAAAAATAGGTGTGTAGTTAATCTTATTTATCATGCACAAGGTTACGATTGATTAAATACCAAATAAAAACTTTATGGGTTATTTTAACTAGGTACATTTGTGCCAGATCCAACATCAACTTGTAGTATCCAAACCGGGGTGTTATTTCTAGGAAAACCACACAATATATATTTTAATAAAATTTTATGATGTTCTTCAATATATATGCTTATCCTTATGGTGTTATACTAAATTTATTTTATCTTAATCCCCATAAAATTACCTCAATTGACCTAAATGGTTATCAATATGTTTAAAATTATAATCAACCATATCCTATTAACCTTTGATGACATTTCTAACTCCCAATTTTTCCTCAACAAATATCATCCCAATATCCAACGTTATCTAAAACCTTATCTAACACCAACTAAAGTATCTTTTATATGTAAAAATCTAATCCACATAACATAATAGAAATATTTCATTACTATACATTCTAAAGAACTTTTAGGTTAATTTTTTTAGAGAATTTTGAAAAAAAATTAACTAAAAAACACATGTTATTTATATCAGTTTAATATCTTCCCATTATACACTAAATTACTTAATTCATAATGTGTCTTCAAAATCTCCCAAAAATTATCCACATAAGATGCTCTTATATAAAAAATATAATATTACTACATTCAAAACCTAGGGAAATGGAAAAATAAGAATGAGGTTAGATAAGATGATTAGTAAGGATAAACATAAGAACTAATAATAAAATATCATAATTGAGCATAATATGATAATATGAGTATATTTTGGATATATAATAATCTTATACCAAATTAATCATGGTTTATAAATCATGGAATAATGATTTTATTAACATAAGACCTGAATTAAAATAGTGTAGATACATGAGTCAGTAAACATGATCCATGAGAACATAACATAGTTGTGATAAAAAACATAAAGATTTGGAATATACTTCAAATATGTCACAAACATTAGTATAGGAAAAAAGTAATTTCACGAGGTTCACCATTGGTTCCCATACATACGATAAACTAAAATATACTTATGAATACTTATATCATGAAATATAAACATTTAAAAAATTAATTATCAGTGAATATAGGAACCCACCCAATATTCATCCAAACTTACATGTGCCTCTTGAAAATTATTCACTTATCACATCATAAAGAACACATGGAAATAAAATGGGTTTCATAAAAACTTTAAATGATAATTATTCAATTTTTATATCATAAAGATCATGTGGCAAGAAAATAGGTTTCATTAAATGCATCATAGAGAACTCATGGAAAGAAAATGAGTTTCATATCATTTTTACATTGATCCAAATAAATAAATTATTAATAATTCCATCAATAATAATAACACAATAATACCATGGAAAATAAATGGGTATCTAATGACATCAAGTAACTTTCTAGTTAAATATCATTAAATCAAGATAATAAAGATTATTGTATTTATACCATAGAGATAAATGGTATTCAGTTAATATAAAAATTTCACCAGTAAATTGATTTAAAGATCCTAGGTTAACACCCTTAAATAAAGGGAATTAAAAATAGGGTATTCATAGATGGAGGTTATTGGAAGAAAAATTAAGTTTATAAACCATAAATAACTATATGAGAAAAAGGAAGTGACATTTCATTTCAATGACATAAAATAAAAATTTGTAATATATATAGAAAAATAATTTTAATTTTATAATTTGAATAATATCATTGATAAAGAATAATATATATTAAAGTAAAATTAATTAGATGAAAAAAACTTTTCATAACTTTTAGAAAAAACACTTCGGAAATAAGAAAAATTATTGATCTTTTGAAAGCGTGTTGAAATAAATATTTTATAAAACTAGGTGAAAAATAATTTCTTTCTAAGACATTAAAAAATAGGGAGAAAATTCATATAAAATGAAAAATAGGTGGAATTAATGTTCAAATATAAATGTTAAAAAGTGAATCATTTAACATTTTGACAAAAATGAACCGAACAGAAAACAGTAAAATTTCTATAAAACTTTTAAACAAAGGTCCGATGGTATAAAATGAACTTAATAAATTATTTAAGAATTGATAAATACAGTTTAAAAATCATATAATTTATAAAAATATAGAAAGTGGAGGGTTCCTTAATGTGAAGTTGATACTAAGTTAATTTCACTTATAAAAACACTTCAGGTAAAATATGAGTCATGGGGAAATGAAATTTTTAGGGTACATGAAAAACCCCTTGAATATAAAATGAACATGATTGGGTGTTTTATAATTAATATTAATTCCATATATATATATTATCATTCTTACAAAATCCTAACTTAAAAATAATATTGGTAATTGAAACCCTTACGAGTTGAGTTGCATTTTAATCAAAACCCTTTTCAACTTTAGTATCTTTTTAATGGATATACATTTAAATTAAGTGAAAAATATGGATCTTAAAATTATAAGATTATATAAAATTACATTAATCAGGTATTAATCACACCATATTAAAGGTATCATGGTTCACATTAAGAAATATGTCTCAATAATTAAATTTGAAACAAAAAACCCCTTAACTTAATTCATGATTAGTCAAAAATTAACTCTATCCATATATTTAAAAAATTAACTATCTTAATCACCCATTTAATAAGTTTTTCTTATCTATACCCTTTTATGAAATTAATTTATAATCATGTTTACCTATATATTAGTTAGTTATTGTCTATTTTAGATATCATGTATGAGTGATCTTGATCATTTTGAACTTGTTTCGTAATAGAGATGTTATTATTCATTAGTATCCCAAATTTCATCATTACAAGGTAAAAAAAGGTAATATAGTTGATTTTTTATAATTTTTTATAATTTTATAATTTCACTATATGGTAGTTTTGGTTATGATATTTAAATATGAATTTAGCGATGAGCATGTTTCAATTATTGTTAGAAAATAAAGTGTGTTTTCTTAAATAATGAGTTAATTTTTTATATTTACATTAAATAACCAAAAAATAATTATTTATTTATTTATATCATATATTAACAATAAATATATTCACATGTTCATATATTATATAAATTTATATAATTGTTCAAGTAGGTGGTTAAACCAACCCAAAGAAGAACATACCAGAATTAATGGATGATTATGATGTTATTTTGATCTAATATCATTATAAAACTAGAATAATGGTCATATTTTGTGTTTATTAGTGTGATATATCATAATTTGAATGAATTAAATGAATAATCTAACATATATGAAGTTATTTCATACGAATAAATCATATTTTCTGGTAGAATGCTCTTTTAGACGGTTAAATTTACCACAATTACTTAGTACTCATACTGTTAATATGTTTTCCATTTTTTAATTAAATAAAATTAATAATTTATTAAACATAATATATATCCATTAAAATCATTCTAATAACTATCGATGTAAGGTATTTATTAAATGAAAAAGAGAAATCAATCGTTCCGTGGAGGAAATAACCAAAAAGTATGCACATATAATGATTTCATTTTATATATAACAGGGAAAAGGGGTAATATGGTTTATCATTGAAGAATATAAAATATTTAATAAATATAATAATTATATATTAAATTTACTATTATGAATAATCAAGTAAGGGGATTAAGGGAAATTAAACATGTTGTGTCGTGGATGTAGTAGTTTGCACAACACACGAATGACGATTTTGTTTTTATTAATAGAAAATGGAAAGGTGGTTAATTCATGAAAAATTAATATAATAAGATATAAATATAATTATTATAATAATTTTATCATTTTATTATGGTGCGATGTAATTTTAGGAAGAATATTTTCACATAATGAAATAGAAATGTGAAAGGAGAGATTATAAATTTATACCTCACTTCTTGGATTATCTCCTTTGTAAAGGAGGTTAAGCCTTTGAGGGATGGAATATAGAGAAGACCATAACCTCTTGAATGTTTTTAGTAATTTTTATTATAGGTTTTGGAAGATTTTGGGAAGAAATAAATGAGTTTTTATGTGAGGGGAAGTGAGGATATGAGTGCCCCTTTTATAAGTGAAAATGGATGAAATTTTTGTAAATACACAAATATTTTCAATAATGATAATTCAATATCAAGAAAATTACCACAAAAAATAAAAAATAATGGATAGAGGAAGATATAAAGTTGTTATAGGTATCAACCAACTATTATTGTACATTTTTTAAACTTGTATTCAACTCATGACCATTATATTTTTTTTCTCTTACCATTTTTTCTTTTACCATAATAACTAGTTTTTACCTTAGGTAACTTATGATTTATGCCCAAAAAATAAAATTTAATTTATTAAATAATTTTTAAAAAAATATTCCAAATTGGAAATCCATTTTATTATATTAATTTTATAATAGTGATAAAAAAATTTTAAATACTAAATTTATACTTAATTAAAAACAATTTTTTGAAAAATATAACTTATGTTCTAAAATGTCAAATATGGAATTTTAAATTAAAACCAAAAAATTTAAAATAATAAATTTAGTTATAAAATACATATTTGGTCATATAAAAAGTTTTCTTGAAATTTTAATTCATAATTATATACTAATAATGTCATAAAAGTCATGTTATTTTCAAAATCAATAGTCTACACTAATAACCTAAAGTTAAATCTTTCTAGAAAAATACCAAAAATTGATATTAATCTAACTTTAAAATTTTAAATTATAAAATTAATTTTATTTTTTCAAAATAAATTTCTAGAATTTTATATATTAAAATTTAAATAAAATCATAAAATATAATGGTAAACTATTGGTATATGAATATAATTTTTTAAAATACTAGTTGTTATTATTATTAATTTCAATGAAATAATAATAAAGCTAGAATTAATCAATAAATATTATACTCTATTAAAATCATCATTTAATAATATACATTTTTTTAATAAAATGTATAACACATAAAAAGATAGATTCTAAAAAAAATAATGAATTAAGAAAATTTATATAAAATTATCTTTATATATATAAATATAATATTATATATATTACTATATTTTATAATTTAGTTAATAATATTTATACCTACTACTTCAATGACTAGGGTTTAATGGCCTAAAAATATATTGATTTATTATTATTATGGTGTTGCATGTGGAGAATGCTATCGAACAAATTATTTATTTAAGGAAACACTACTAAAAAACGGCCTATACCCACGGTTCAAAACCGTGGGTATATCCCCCAAAACCGTGGGTATAGCCTATACCAACAATTTTGGGACCTGTGGGCTGGAACGACGTCGGTATAGGTCCCCAGCCTATACCCACGGTTTTCCAAAACCGTGGGTATAGGTGTCCTGCCACCGTGTCACCGAAACATATCCAATTGCCATGGTGTCAACGGCTTTTACCCACAGTTTCAAAACCGTGGGTATAGGTCCTAAAATAATGTGGGCGCCGAGTTTCGATCCCGCAACCTCTTTGCTGAAAACACCACATCTAACCACTACCCTATCATCACTTATATGTATATATATATATATAGTTAAATATAGTTATAAAAACCGTGGGTATAGAGGGAAGAACCATGGGTATAGGGTTCCCACCAAAAAAAAACTCCCTTCCCGCGGAAAAAAAAAAATTTCCCTCGCACACAAAAGTGACCTATACCCACGGGTTTTCATAACCATGGGTATAAGTATTTTATCCTAGACCCATCCCCATGGTTTTCCCCAAAACCGTGGGGATAGGTACCCCTATACCCACGGTTTTGTGAAACCGTGGGTATAGGTGACTTTTGAGGACCTATCCCCATGGTTTTGGAAAACCGTGGGTATAGGTCCTGAAAAGTCACGTATACCCAAGGTTTTGGAAAAGCGTGGGTATAGGGGGGGTCTATCGCCACGGTTTTGGGGAAAACCGTGGGGATAGGTCCATTTTCCAGTAGTGAAAATTTACACTCAAATATAAAATCATAACAGAGGATAAAATATGGGTTTTAGGGTTGGAACCTGAATGGTTGATATTATTGGATGTTGAGATTTCCTATTTTTTCTTTATGGTATAAGTATTCCTAGTTTTTTTCTTTGATGTAAAATTCCCCACTTCTTAAAGAAGTTCAATTTCAAGCACAGTGATTGCATTATAATTATTTTTGGTAGCCCTATAATGAGTCCTACAGTAACCAAGGAATTAATTTAATGAAAACGGATTAATTAATGAACATATTTCTTATTTTTTATCTTGGTAAATATGACCTTATTAAAATTTTAAAGTTACATAAAGAGATATTGTCAATTTTGGGGAACTATGCTTGTATAGTAATGAATTAATGTAAGAAAAAATAATTAAATGAATATTTGTGATTTCATAACAATATGATATCTAGTCCTCAGTTGTGTTAGCTAGGATTATTGAAAGACAACAGGTTTATTTGGGTCTTATTATAGGTATTTTACCTTAGTGTGGTTGTGAGATAAACATATTTTTATATTACGTGACTTTGTATGCACCCCATCCATATTATAAGGGAAACAAAAAACCAAATGTTTTGGTTGTGTTTTTCCAAATTTCTTGGTGGACAAGGTATCATATGAATGGCTAGTTCTTATCCCCCATTATCTCTCTAGTATTTGTATTATGTGTTAGTAATGTATTCTATGATGGATCTCTATTTACTATACATTTTTGAGTCAGATGTAATGGATTTAGGTTATAGTGCATACTTGTATTCTGACTGTGTTGACTACTAGTACTAGGACATGCAGTGAAAATGGTAGCCTAAGGATTTAAAATTTTTCATCAATGGATAGATAAAACTTCATCATATTTGATGATTTTAATCCAGATATAGGTCCATGGATCTCACATAAAAATATCAAATCAAAAAAAATTAAACATGAATGATTACCTTGTTCATATCGACATGTGTATTATTGCAGCATGCCATCGACAAAAATTGATCAAAGGATACAAGTTTGAAACCATCTAGATCATCCACACATGCTTCAGGAGTCCGTGAAAACATTTGTCATGAATTACAGGTGCTAGCGCAGATCTCCAATGATTCCGTCAACATCATGATGCTCTCCGTGATCACATCCCTTCGATCTATGATGGTGTTCTTGGATAAATTTCATAGAAATATAATTCATCTCTCTAGGATGTGGGAAGAAGGAATAAAATCTCAAAAAATCGTGGGAATGAATATTCACCCCCAAAAGGAGATCCATCTTTCTTATATAGAAGGTGTTAATTATCTGGAAAGGGTTCCCCAACCCCCATATAATAAACAACTTCTAAATAAGAGATAAAGGACTTGTTATGATGAAGTAATAATATCATAATGTAATTTATATTTTTATCAAATAATTGTAATATATAATAATTAGTCCACATGATAAAACGATTCCATTAACTCGACTCATAATTCCTTCAATATTAAACGAACCTTGAATATAAAAATAATATTTGTTCGTATAATATTTTTCCATGTATTCACTTAATACCTTGTGAATAATTTTTATAAATAAATTCAACCTAATTATTTTATACAAAAATAATAATGAATTTATTTAATAATCGGAAATCGTTTATTCTCAGACACATCTCAGACCCCATTGTGGGGTCCACTATTTCCTAAACACCTATTCAACATAATATAACCGACTCATGAATACACTATTATGTTTGACCCTCTAGGTACTTGTCTTGATAGAAGTGAATAATATTAACAAAATTGAAGTGGAGTGTAGCAACTTATCAAGACCTCTAAATATATAAGGAATTGTCATTTCTATGGAAACCTTCCTATGAACACACAATATTTAATATAATCTCTTTTTATTACAAGATATCATAAAACAGGATGCACAACTTGTGTCATCATCAATTCTTGCTTTATTATTTGTTAATCTAATTAGATTGACTTACATTCTTCTACCATGGCCTTGGATTTAGTGAAGGCACTACCATCCTGATCAACTGGGATTAAGATATCACTTCCTCAACTTGGAAGTGAAAATTTTTATCTTGACAATTTAACCAATGTCATACCACTAATGGCGCACCCAACACAAGCTACCTAATAATGAATTTAATGTCATGTTATTTTCCTTACATAAAAATATTTAATAAAATGGAACAATTTGATAATGTTCTCAATTTTAGAGATTAAAAGACATGGTCATAGATAGAAATGACACCTAAAATATGTGGTGTTCCTATTGTCAAGTATGTCTTCATGATATCACCTACTAAAGATCACCAAGTGATAACTTCATTAAGAGAAGTATCTATGCTTATGATCCCCCAACACATGATGGTTTCACATTATCTATGTATTATTAGATTGATATATCTATACCATATCACATATAAATAAGATTAGTTTTACGGTATATCTAGGTTCTCATTATATCCTGAAAACTGTTATAAACTTTTAATACAACATGTAATATAAGGACATTACCATAAATATAGTAGAAGAATAAGTATCAAAATTATTATGGTAGGACTAAAATATTTATATATCAAACTATATACATTTAGTGGTAATTAAAGTACATACATAATTTGGGTCTAGGGAACCAAAGTTTAACACCCCTACTCGCACTAGATCTATCTACTAACATGTCTCAACCTACTATCTCTCACATTAGTATCATTATTATATTTAGATATGAATTTATTTAGGGATTATTCCATGTTATCCTATTAATATACTCTACTAACTGTGAATTCACCTCTTTGAGTAAAATCCCTTAAGAGATGAAACTTCTAAAATAAACACTTTTCCTTATATGTGACTTGATCTCCTTTCCAAGAACCACTTTTGAAGTATTATGAAAATTAATTTAAACATGTTCAACACTAATTGGAACAAAAAAATGATTTAGAAAAATCTATGTATCTCGAATGCCTCCTTAGCTGCTTTATAATCCATAATATACTTAGATCATGCTATAGATTTTACGACCACATGTTTCTTCAAGATCCCCCAATTCACTGCACCACCATTCAGAAAAAATATAGCATGAATGCAATTTTAGATCGTAATGATATTTTTAGAAACTAGTATCAGTGTATCCTCTCACTAATAGTTTCTCATCTCATCCATACACCAGGAACATATCCTTTGTACACCTCAAGTACTTTAGGATAGTTTTTATAGATATTGAATGCAGCTCTCTAATATTGGCTTGATATTTTTCCCACTATGATTAAAGAAAAGTCAATATCAAACTTAGTAAATATCTTGGAATATAGGATAGATACCACTATCGAGGAATAAAATATTATACACACTCTTTCAATCTCCTACACTGTTAGTGAACACATTTTCATGGAGAGATTGATACCATGTGAAATTGTAAATAACCCTCTCTTATAGTGTTCCATACTGTATCTTTTAAATAACATTTCTATATAGGTACTTTGAATTATCCCAAACAACGTATGAGATCTATCTTAATATATCTTAATCCCAAGGATTTAGTCTTATTCACCTAATATTTTTTTGGAGAATCATTCATTTAGCCAAGTCTTAATTGACTGTAAGAATTTCTCTTCATTTTCCACAATTAATATTTCATCAAAATATAATAATATGAAAATGATAGAATTACCATTAATATTATAATATAAAAAAGGATAACTTTCATTCTTGAGGAAACCAAATTCTCATATGGTCTCATCAAAATAATCATTCCATTATCATGATGCCTACTTGAACCCATAGATAAATATCTTCATCTTAGAAAATTTCTTGGAATTATTTTGCATTATAAACCCTTTAGGTTGATTAATATATATATATATTTAAACAACCTCCCATTTAGAAAATTAGTATGACACCCATTTTCCAAATATCATAATCATGGAAGGATGTTATTACAAGTAATGTCATAATGGATTTCAACCTTTCAACTGGTGAGAAGGTTTTTCCCAGTCTATACATCGATGTTTTATGAATCCCTTTACTACAAGTCATTTTTATAGGTATTATTTTTACTATCCATGTTATTTTTTTATTAAATTCCCAATTTCACTCAATGGATTTTACATTAGATTGAGGGTCTATCAAAATCCATTCTTGATTTTGGTACATGGAATCCATCATAGAAATCATGAATTTTTAACATTTAGAAAAATCCTTTCCTTATATTACTTACTTATAGCTAAGAGGTTCATTATTCTATAAAATTAATGTTCACCTAACTCGATGATAATAAAACCATAATTATCTAGTTCTCTAACCTCTTTAGTATGACTATATAGTACTTGTGTCTCAAGAACATTTTTATCTCCCACTATCCCTTATAGAGATGTTCTTGTACCAAATATTGTGCATCGACTTCATTGAATTCAATATTTATTACACTATTTACATTGAATTTTTTTCTATTTCTAGAAATAGGGAATGTCCTTCCACAATTAGTTTCTTATATAAAAGTTTATATGGGTAATATCCTTTAGTTTCATTAGGGTAACCTATAAAGATTCACTTTGTGCTTCAGAAAGACAACTTATCACTAGGCTTAGTATTAAAAAATCCCCACATCCTAATACACATAAGTGTAATTGATATGGTTTTTTACAAACCGAAAATCATATATAATCCCATTCATTTATTTAGTTGGTTCTTGTTTATTGGTATATACCACTATCTACAATGTGTATACCCAAAAGTATAATGGAAGAGTTTCCTAACACATCATTGATCTAAAAATGTATAGAAAGGTCTAATTCCTCCATTCACTAACACCATTATTCTGATGTGTATAAAGATGAGTGATTTAGGATAATATACCACACTAATTTAGGTGATAAATGATGTTTGGTAAGATAATCTCTGCCTCGGTTTGTGTGGAGAATGTTCACTAATTGTTTCATTGATTGTTATTATAGGGTTTTCGAGTTCATGTATATACAATCCATTGTTAAGATTCACCATACCATAATTCATGTTATCCTAAAAAAAGAGAAAAAATTTATTTCCAAACATGTAATAAAATACCATATTATCTAAAATTTACATTCAGATTCTATTTCTGGTAATTGAAGGAACATAATAACAATTGTTTAATATATGAACCAAACCACTAGGAAAATTAAGATGATAATTTCCCACTACCAAGGATATTAGACTCACACTATTTAAAACTTAGAGATCCACCTCACACTTTCTAATCATTTGGAATCTACTTGGTTCCTTTATATGAATACAAATGAGTGATCCACATGCTGTATCCAATATCCAAATTGTATACAATGATGGTTTTCATTCAATGATAAAAATCTCTGATGTAGCCAAATCATCATGCTTCTTCTTCCTAGATCTGAAAATCTTCTTACAGTATCCTTTCTTCCCACATGAAAAGCATACATCCTCATTATGATTTCCCACCCTCAGTATATTTTTCCTTTTTTAAGTATGGTGCATTGGTGTATTTGGCTTGGACTTAGCCTTAGACCCCTTAGACATTACCTTTATCCTCTTATTCACCATAAGGAAGAAATAATTTCTATTCTTTATATCCTTATCATCATGGGAATGTAAATCCAAAATATCTAGGAGAAAATTTTCATGTTACATATTTTTTAATTAACAATTAAATTTAAAAATCGTGGTGGTAAAGAGGAAAGAATGAGATCAGTTACTAGTTATTTATTCAACTTGAAACTAAGGGATTCAAGTCTCTTAATATTCCTAATCATATTGAGTTCAAGAGATCCTTATTAATTCCATTCTTCTATTCTAAACCTGTATAGTGAGCTTAAAATATCATACCATTATTTCTTAGCTCCCTCCAAATATAACTGTTGGATATGGGAAAGAATAATTTAGGCATCTTCATACTCATGTAATTTCTATAGTTGATTGGACACTGATGAAATCATAATACACTATACATATAGTGAATTGTCGACAAGATTCTTATATTTTTCATTATTTTATTTGATTTATCCCTAAAGTGGCACAACATTAAGTGAGGACTCCATCACATAAATCTTCCTCTCTTAGCATAGTACTATGAACAAGAACCTGTACCACTCTAATAAGTTATGGTCATTCAGGATATTTTCTTTATACAGAATAGATCATAATGAAAATTTTATAATGATACTATTGATTACAATTTTATCTAAAATAAAGAATTTATCAATTAGTACTTTATCGTCATTAACAATTTAAATAATATTTATTAATTAAATAAATCATTAAATGTCTCCCACTATTTTATCAAACCTTAGTAGCACTCACTACTAGATTCAAAATACAAAATAACTTGAGTATTCTACTAGAAAGGATCCTTGAAATCACATATCATAGTCTACTATCTTTGTTTATACCACTACTTGGAGAGTTCTAAGGTAGGAACTAGTTTGGTCAACTACATTGACTCACGCTTCCTTGAACTGTAGAGTAAAGTCCAAGATTTTCAAAATCATAACCTTGATTACCTCAATGATTTTCTTCTAATATGGTATTAATATATATTTGGATACTTCTTTGATACCATATTTAGAATATTCAACCCATATATCTCATAAAAACTCCATATTAGTAGGAGGCACCCTCAACTATGGTTTCTGAGCACCTCATACACCTGGTTTCATTCAAATTTCAGTGATAGAAGGTGTTCACAACTTAAAATTTCTTTTAGGGGTTTTTAGTATTTTAAAAAATGTAATCCATTTCTATTAAATATGTTCATACTATGTTATCACACTCACAACTGAACATGCATTGATAGAAAAATATTCTTCTCTTCTTTATACATTTTTTTATTATTTTATGTGTTCCTATGGTAAACATGCACATAATTAAAATAATAAACAATGCATGAAGGAAATAAGTTACCCAAATAATCTTGAGCATTTAATATTGGTTGATCAATTTAAACTTAATAGATCAACCATGAAATAGGGATATCGTACATGAGTCGAGTCCTGAATCAAATCGTAGTTCACCCTAGATACATTATTTCCACTTCTCATCAAGTATACCAGCTCGTCTTCACATGGTACATGTCTCACATAGTCATCATCAATAGTAAAAATGTATTTTCATGCAAGCGAGGAGGTCTCAAGAAGTGGAATTTATATACAGAAATAAAATTGATGGATATGCATACCCTTATACATATTAAGTGATAAATTATGATGCATAGAATGTCTCAAAACAAATTAAATATTACAATCATCACACAAGATTGTAATAATTATTTCAATAAAAATAGAACCATACATACAAGGCGAGTCACTACTCAATACCAATCTATGAGTAAATTAAAAGCACCATAAAAATTAAAATATAGTAAATTTATATTCCAATGCAGTTAATAAATTTAATGAATTATATTAATTCAAATAATTTATTTTTATTCAGACCAGTAATTAATTTACTTTTTTCAATCCAAAATTAAGTTAATCAATTAATTTTATTTTATTTAAAAATTAAATTGATTTATAAATATTAAAATATTATTATTTTTTAAATTCCAAGAATAATTAATTTAATTTTTTTGTATATTTAAAAATTTTCATTAGGCCCTAAAACTCAACCCCATTAATGGTCAGATCAAACCCACATATGCCCATTTTGGGCTGAGAAAACCCAGTGCAGTGCTGTTTTGGGTCAAGCAGACCCACCCTAACCCGTTGTAGGTCAAATTGACCCAGTTTAGCTCACAAGGAGAGGTTTTGAGATGGTAGTGTGTTACTAGGGAATTCATTTAGGATGGAATCCATGATATCCATGCGAACATTGGAGGCTGACTAGGGTTACCTCGTACGATGTTGGACGAGAGCTCGATCGACAGACAGGGGCATCCGGCACTATCATCTTGTGTTCTGTTGCGATCTCTATCAAAGGATGGGTATTGGTGGAAGTCCCATGGTAGGGGAAGCATATAGCTCCAGTGAGTTAGTAGTGGTGAGATTCAATGAGCAGCACAATGCTTAGTTATAGAGTGTTGCATGTGCAATCATGGCGGCAGGTAGATTGACCAATTATAGCGATATCCAGTGGGATAACTCAAGTGGGGATGGGGTGTCAGAAAAATGACCATGAAGTGAGATTATGATACGATTGAGATGTGGATATAACTTTGGTATCATCTAGGGCATTATTGTGGTGGCGATATCTATTGCGAGGGCCACTGAGCAGCACTGGAGGAGGTTCTGGCGGGGCGGTGTTCGCTGGAAACAGACAAGACATGGGTTGGATTCCTGAACAATCAGCCCCTCCTTTCATTTTTTTTTGTTTTTTAAAAAATTTAAACCACCTGTCCCATTTTCCAAAAGGATATAGGTTTTTCTCTATGTGTGTTTTTTCTTGTGTGGAACAAACCACACCTACCACCCCATGGGTATTTTTCCTTTTTTTCTTTGGAAAAAATTAATAGCCTATGTTTTATGATATTGGAAATATATTCATATATATTAACATTGATTAAAAATATATTGAAATGTATTGGAAACTGACTATTACTATTATGATGATCAAATTATGGCTAGAACATGGCCATAAAATAAAAGGCCACCTGAATCGCTATCGGCCGCAGAACTCAGGTTGTGAAAAATTGTGTTCTTCAAAACTTTTTAATTCTTGAAAAACCACAAACGATCCCTGTCAAAATTTTCAAATATCCCTAACTTTTTATTTTGATATCAGATCGAAGATAGGTCAGATCTTTTGGGATCAAAATGATTCTCTCTACTTAATTTAACAGAAATTATTTTTTTTCTTAACTCAAAAAAATAAAAAAAATCTCTATGATACCAATTTTTGGTATCAGGGTGTGTATTAGAATTTAGTGGGATAAATATTTAAAATATTTCATCACAAAATGGATGAAACATCATCTTCTCTAGCGATCAAAGCCACAAAAGAGGTCCAAGGATCTCCAATGAATATATCAAAGAAAAAAAATTAAACACGAATGATTAACTCGTTTGAATCGACCCATAATCAAATTGACCTAAATTCAACTGAAACTCGTCACTGGGGATTGTTTCTCAAAGGATCTAAGACCAAACCACTCTAGATCATACAAAATTACTTCAATATTCTTTAAAAATGTTTATCATACATTTCCAAGTGCTATCACCAATCTCAGATGATTTTATTGGCATTATGATGATCACCATGATCCCATCCCTTCAATCCGGGATGAAGTTCTTGGATCGATTTCTCAGACAGAGACTTTATCTCTCCAGGATACAGGAAGAAGAAATAAGTTCTCTAAAAAAACAATAAAATTAATAGTCTACCAAAAAAGAGCTCCCTCCTGCCTATATAGTGGGTGTTAATTACCCAAAAACGGTTCCTCACCCCCTATAGAAGCAACTCCTACTAAATAAGCGATAAACAACGTGTTATGAAAAACTAACTATGTCATAATGTCATTTATATTTTTATCACATACTTGTAATATATAATAAATAGATAACTTGATAAAATTTATCCATTAACCTGACTCAAAATTCCCATAATATTAAACAAACCTTGAGTATTAAAAATAATATTCATCTGTATAATATTTTTTTGTGTATTCTATTAATACCTTGTGAATACTTTTAATAAATAAATTCAACCCAATTTTTCTATACTAGAATAATAATTAATATATGTATTTATAGGGAATCCTTTATTCCCAGACACATATTGGACCATGTGGTGGGGCCCACCATATCCTATACAACTATTCAACAGAATATGGTAGACTCTTGAATACACGATTGTATGTAACCCTCTATTCCCTTATCTTGATTGTAGTGAATGTTATTCATAGGCCTAGAGAGGAGGATGGAAACCCATCAAGGACCCTAAATATATAATTAATATTCATATAAATGACTACCTTCATACAAACACACACTATGTAATATAATCTATTTGTCTCACAATATCTCATAAAGTAGGATGCACATCCTAGGTCATCATCCATTATTGATTTAATATTTGTTTACCAAACTATAACAACCTAAATTATTCAACCATGTCCATGGATTCAATTAAGGTACTACCATCCTGATTAACTAGGATCTAGATATCACCTCTTCAACTTAGAGGCATTAAATTATATCTTTATCATTAAACTGAAGCCATGACACCAATGATGTCCCCAACAGAAGCAACCTTTTAATGACATCAATGTCATGGTTTTTTCCATTCATCAAAGTACATGATCAAATGAAAAACATTGATAATGATCTCAATTTAGGAGACCAATACACATGTTCAAATATAGGAACAACTAATGACACCTGAAACATGTGATTTTCTTATCAGTGGTTTTGTCCTCATGATCGTAACAAATAGAGATAAACAAGAGTGAACTTATTGAGAAGAAGTCTTAAATAACTCCGAGCCCTGAGTACCTAATCATCTCACATCATATATTTCCTATCATTATGATGTATATGGATGTTAGGAAATATCTTTATAATTACTTTCATGGTATATATAGGTTCTCATTATAGTATGGGAACTTCTATAACCTTTTTATATGACATGTAATCTACGAAAATTACCATAAATATAGTAGATACATAATTATCAACACTATTTTGGTAAGATAAACACATGTATATATATAAAACCATATATATATATAATGGTAATAAAAGTACATACATAAGTTAGTTCTAGGGAACCCACATATAATCGTGATTATATTTTCTTATAGGTGTACTTGAATGGGGTGTGATAGATTGAAGTATAATGAATTTGTATAGGTTTAGGTGACTTATAGAAGGAAATTTGGGTTGGTATATGAGGATGTGGATGTGATGTTCTATATAGGGTGTAGGTTAATATGATGGTGTGTGACATATAATACATGGGGATGTGATGATGCTAGATAGGTGGGATGGATGATTATAGCTGAGATATTTTTTAGGATTCATGATGATGGGGGATGAGATTGAAAACCTAGTGGGAAAGTGATTACGGGGTATGCATTCTATCACACCTATGTATTAAAAATTAGGAATTAAGCATTATTTTTTATTTTTTATTTTTCAATTATGGTTTTATCATAATTTGAGAGAGTGGTTTTGGATTTTTGTTGGTAACAGGGGGATACCGACTAGCTATTGGAGGGAATTGACTAGTTAGTGCAAGCCAGTAGAACACCTTCAATTTTATAGGTTCCACCAGATATATTATGGATTGCCTAATGATTCATGAATTCTTCTTTCACCCACTACTCAATCGGTGGATCACCGACCGATAGGTGACACCTGGTGGCTCACCAGTGACACTGCTAGGTATGGGTTTTGGTAGGGGATATAATGAAAATTTAACCTGAATTAACAAATTATCTCCCCTTGTTTGACCCTAATATCCTTACCTCATATTTTATCGTATTAGAGGCTCTAAAATTATGTTCTTTTGTCACTCCATCCCTCAGTAGAAAATCTTGTTTCCTAAAGGAATCTTGGGTCTATGTTGATCATTACTCAGTGAGTAGATCTTTTCTAATCTATTTTTTTCTCTTATTTACCATTATTTTAATTTCAATTGAGCATATATCACTTGATATAGAATAAACATGGATAATTGATGTTTTTCATTGAATATTTGTTATTGAGAATCAGATATCTTCGTCTCCATTCACAGATCTAAAAGGGGATGTTGTTTTTATTTATATTGATGTTGGTTTCTCAAACTAGGGTATAACCCTTGGAATTCCTTGTGTTCTTATGATTCTTTACTTTTATTTTAAATATCCAAATTGCTTTTAATATTTTAGGTCTAGGATTATGTTTGAAAAAATATAGTTTTAAAAAAAATCATTAGAGACACACAATACATTTGTTAAATTTTCTCAAAGATAGTTTCAAAAAATGAAACAGAATTTCAAGTGATGAAGTGGTGTGATATTGCTGTAGAAAATGTTTTATGAAAATATTGGCATGAATTTGGAATAGATTTGTCAATGAAAAATGGTTTATAAAATAAGGCTTTGTCTTCTTTGAAAAAAAATGATGATGTAATAGGACATTAGAAGGAATTAAGGATAGGGGTAGACCTTATAAGGGAATGAGGTTCCCAAAATATTTGAGTCACATATACCAGATTTTTTTGTTTGTGCATCTTAGTGGTTTGGTTGTGTACACCCTCAAGTCATGATTTACCTATTTTTATACTTTTATAATACATTATGTGAATGATCTTTTGATATTCTTATTTTCCCATTTGATCTCGATATAGATATTGATGATTGAAAACTATATTATTTTTCAGTTTATGCCATTGTAAATGTGATATGTTAGATTGATTTTTTTATTTGATGATGACATGATTTTGAAAGGAATGGAATGTTTTTTAAAAGAAACCTTAAGGGTGGTTTATAAATTGAAAATGATTTCTTATGAAATATTTTATAAATATTATTTATTCAAGAACTGATGGATGAACATGGTTATACATTTTATAGTTTCTTAGTGGTATCCTACTAGGCTCTTGAGATCACACCATACTTGTTCCTATAGGTATTTTTATCCTTATTTTTATAGGATGCAATTAATGGGAATATCTTTATGTAGAGGATTAATCTTCAAGATCATGTTTCTTTTTTGGTGTTCTGGGATGGTGGTGATGTGAGGTCACATGGAGATAGAACCTTTTTTAGTTTGGGTTCTATGTTTTTATGAAATTTTGATTGGTTTTGGGACCTTATTATCTAGATATTGGTTATAACCTTTTTGGTTTTTCATTTTTATATATAATATATTCTAATTATCTATTGTGATACTCTATTTTATTACATCATATCAAATATCTATTGAGGATTAAATCATCACCATCTCCTCTTTATATAATACCGATTTGCTTCTCACCATCCCATGGTGATTGTGAATACACGTCAGGCCTTTTGGTGGGCTATTTTAGGTAGAATTATGGTTTGACTGATGATTTTTTATTATAAATTGGTATCTAAGACTCATGTTTTTTTAATTCCTATGCCCATGCTTTTGTATCACCCTCTTGTGTTTTGGGATTGTCATTATACTAGGGGTATGGCGATCATAACTCGAGTGGTATTACAGGAGTGTTCTTATTTTTCATGCCTTCATGAAGAACATCAAGTTACTATGGTAAGTATGTGGTTGTCCAGTGTTTTTTTTAATTTTTTAACCTTTTAACTTTAGTTCTTTAAATTTGTTTTTTGATAATGTAATTAAATTTTGTTTTAAATGGGTTTCATCCTCTTGTTTTTAGTTTAGGTATTCTCTAATAAGAATAACATATAATTATATAGAGGAAGCATTGGACCAATCCCCACATGATAATACTTAGGTAGGCCCAATTTTGGTGGAATCTATTATCTAAATGATCCATTCAATGGGCTAAGTCGCCAAAATTGAACCAAAATGAAAAGTGGACCATGATTTAGAATTAAATAAGAAACATCAAATGATATTTTATCGTGAAAAAGGTCCATAGGATGTATAGGAATAGATCAAATGGATTTAGTGGATTTTCCACTTTATGAGAACTTTATAAAACTCCAAGGTTGTATTAATCACCTATATGCTTGAAGGGATGAGAAATAAGTGGTGGAAATATATTGTGTAATCCAAGTTTCATGAATACCTCACAAGTAGTAATAATGTAAAATACAAAAATAAGTAATTCTATCATGATATATTGAGAGTGTTGAAGGCATGGGAGTTTATTACCTTGGAGTAGGGAGTTTGTTCTACCATGGAGTATGCTACTCTGTTTTCCAATTCGGTGTACTCCAAATCTTTTTTTCCAACGACTATCTCAAGTCATAATGGTTTGAAATGAGTTTAAGGGTAAATATTCATTTAATGTGAATTATTATGTCCTTACCCACCAATATAGATGTTATGGACAAGGAAGTTATGGATAAGTTTGACATAGATAGGAATATAGGGATCTTTAGATAATCAATGACAAAAAGAAGTTTCAATATTTTTCTTTCTAGTCATAAAATAAAACAAGATGATCAACACTGAGGTGGTGGTAGGAGCGAACATTGGAAATTAGGGAAGAGTCATGTGGTCTTTTACTAGCGTGGATAAAAGGTACACCTCAAACTTGATTATAAGGCTGCACCTAAGTTTTTTCACACTTTTGGGAAATATGGTCATATTCAAAGTTACTATGAGAGATCATCCTAGGGAAATAGAGATGGATCCACCTCCACCAAGTGATTTTAGTTTATACATAACTGAGAAAAATGAGTGGGATATTAACCTCACACCGAGGGTAATGCTTGGGTTGTAATGAAAGGGTAGGATGAGATATGATGCCTATATATAGTGGATTATAAACTATAGGAGATATAGGGAGGGATTAATACCATGAGAGTTATGGTGTTTATTTTATATTCTATGGTTAAGGATATGTTTCATACATGTGTAACACATTTTTTTATATCTTCCAAGATCATTGATACTTTGGAATTGTGTTCAGATCTCAGTCCATTCATGATGACTCTTTCCACTCCTCTGGAAAGATGTTAGAGTTTGGATTTAAATTTCCAAAGTATTGGGTGATGAATTCCAACTATGAAAATGTGTGTGACTTTTTATCTCTTGACATTCAAATATTTGATCTTATCATTAGAAATGGTTTTATTATTATATATAAAGTCTATATTTATTGTTATCATCATTGGGTATAGTTTGTTTGTCCTAATGGAGTCACTAATAACTTCTAGGGTTAGTGGGAACAAAGTTCATGAAGAGTAGGTCTCATTAATATTAATGTTGAGACGATCTTATGATAGTTGTTATAGTTATTTATTGACGTTGCTGATCCATACATTAGTGTCCCTATTCATATGGTTGTGTGTGGGTATCCCCATGTTTTTTCAGATGATTTCTCTTGGTTTCCACTTCACATAGAATTATAGTTCTCTATGGAATTACTTTCGGGGATTAGATACATCCCCATACCGTTGTAATATATGATACCCACTAAATTGAAAGAATTAAATTTTCAACATGAGGATTTTGAGGCTAAGTGGTTTATCTATCTTAGTTTTTCACCTTGATAATTTCCAGTACTCATTGAAAAGAAGGAACATGGGAGTCTCTAAATTTTTTTTATCACCAAAAACTCAACAAGGTGATAGTTAAGAATAAATGTCATGTTTCTAGGATTGATGGCTTTTTTGATCTTCTTATGGGTGATCGGTGGTTCTTGAAAATTGATTTGAGATCAAGGTACCATCACCCAAGTTTTGATATTATGATATTACTAAAACAATGTTTAGGATTAGGTATGAGAATTTTGAGTATTTGTTTATTCCATTTTTCCTCACTAACAGTCCTATGATGTTTATGGAATTGATGAATTGAATCTTCCATCAGTTCTTGGATTCCTTTGTGGTTGTTTTTGTGGATTATATTCATGTTTACTATAGATCGAAGAAGGATGATGATGAAAATTTGAGTATTGTACTTAGAATCCCAAGAGAACATATTATGTATGGGAAGATATCAAAATTTCATTTATGAGTTAAAGAGGATAAATTTTTTGGTCATGTGATTTCTAAGAAGGGGTTCTCAGTGGATTATGAGAAGATATAGGTGGTGATTTTTTGGGAGTGGTGTAATAACAAGTTTGAGGACATATTTTTTTTGGGATTAGATGGTTATTATAGAAACATTATTGAAGAGCATTCAAATATTACTTACCCAATGATAGAGTTGACCCTTGAGGGTTTAATGTTTGTTTAGAGTGATCAGTTACAAAGATATTTTAAGGATTTGAATGTGATATTGACTTCAGTTCTAATCATGATTCTTCCTATGCCAGGTGTTGGTAATGACGTATACTATGACACAACAGGTATGGGTTTGGGTCATTTTTTCATGAAAGGGATACAAGTATTATCTTATAGATCATTAAAGATATTACATCATTATAATAAATACACCACTCATGATTTTTATTTGGAATTAGTGAAACATGTTCTTAAGACTTGGTTCCACTACCTCTTCAGGTAGTGGTTGTAGAGACCCGTATCCTGACTTACATGGACTTTACATTACATTTTCGGAATACTTAGTACATAACAAAAACACACACTAAAGGATCGTAATAGTTTAGTGTCTTTGGAAACTCGGAACGTAATCTTCTAATCCTGGTGAAAGATCTTCAAAATCTCCCATAAAGATCTTCCTTTTTTTTACCTAAAACCTTTCTTTATATCCTGGGGAAAAGAAAACATAAAAGGGTGAGCTCAAATGCTCAGTAAGGGTAAACAAAAGAAATATCAATCACATAATTTTCATAAGAACATAATATTTTTGGAAATCTTAACCTGCAAAAGAGAGCATAATTTCATAACATGGGATCAATCATAGTAGTGAAAATGAAACCATAACTTAAAACATTACTCATTGTGGAATACACACATAATCATAGAGAATCATTTCTTGTTAGTCAAGACTCATTTCCAAGACTATCTTAGTGGACAAAGTCCCTTTCTGAATCGAGTAATCCTCGTTTCAGTCCTGTTTCACTGAACCGGTATAACCTACCATTCCAGCCATGTCTATCTCATGAGATATGAAATCTTTACCCAATGCATTGGAGGGAGATATAGGTCCCACCCATCTCATAATGATACCATTCTTATGTGTGCCACAAAATCATAAACCATACATCATAGCATAACCCATGTAATAAAAATGGGATTCTTAAACAACATGACATCATAAAACCATTCATATAAGATAAAGGAATTCATAAACATAATTCCATCACAACATAGTCAAATCAATGTAAAAATATGGATAGAAACAGAACCCTTTATTATCATAGATGGAAAATAATTTTGATAAAACACTTGAAATGAATTCTTGAGGAAAATATCATTTCTTCTCCAAAATCAATTTCTTTTCACAAAACATCATGCAATTTTAAAAGAAAGAGATTTTATTAAAAATAGTCATGAAATATTTTGGAGTAACCTTCATGAAAATAAGGCTTTATAAAACCGTAAAAATCCGTTCATGCCGTTTAAGTTTAAAGAAAACATTCTTTGTACTTTTGTCGGAAAAGTCAAAAAGTACCTCGTATAAAAAAAACGACAAAAGATTCCTTTCATATCTTTTACTAAAAACTCACCGAAGGGTAAAAATGGATTTAAACAATTTTAGTTGGATGGAAATAATATTACATATTGATGAAACATGGATGTGGATGATAAAATACACCCCAGTAAATACTTACGAATAAACAATCTCGGATAAAAATGAGATTGTGATATTTCCCCTTACCTTAGGTCCGACTTGCTTTGTAAGTGTCCGAACCTCCTGTATAATGATTTAAATCATGTTATTGACTTATTACAGAATCATATTCATTGTTATGATATCATATATGGTTCACTTATGACATTATATTACCCGTTCTTTTGTAAATTCCATGTTAAAGAAGCGTTTTGGGTAAAATCGTTTCATTTATCGTAGGTGTTTTGACTTGTTGTTCTTGACATCATTATTACTTATATTATGATTTACTTACTTCCAGAATATAAAATATGATTTATATATCATATATATTCAGTATATATATATATATAATAGGTAGATAAATAAAATGAAAAACACCGTTCATGGAGACGGTAGTCCGTACGTACGCATGAACGCTGTTTTCCTTTCCTTATTGTCTTGAAATGGAAGTAAGTTGATGACATACATATGTATATATATACATAAATCCAGTAGCTTTATAATGTCATATATTTCATTATTATTTCTTATATATACTTTATAATCATTCTTAAATGGTTAACATGGAGAATGAATCTCATCGCGTCGTGGAGACTGTAGTCCGTACGTACGCACGAGCGATGATATCATTTCTATAAATATTGAATTGAATTGGAGTGGATTATACAATATATCAGAATCAATATGATGTTGTAATAACTATGTATAGTTATTATTTACACCATTATACCCATCCATGTAAGGTGGTGGTGGAAAATAGATTACACCACGGCGTGGAGACGGTATTCCGTACGTACGCACGCGCGGTGATTTCTTTTTCCATAGGATGGATAGATGGTGAAATAGGGTTGTTTCATAATTATAATAACATATCAGTATATGAGTGATACTGATGTTATTACTTCATAATGAAACAACCTAAGAAGAAGAAGTGGAAGAAGAAATAAAGATGAAAGAATTGGTAACGGTAATTACCTCTTCTTTGAAGTGCCTCTTTGAGACCTCCTCTTAGGGCACTAGAATTGGTCTTTGAGGAAGACCAGAACCTCTAGGATGTTTCTAGGGAAGTGGAGAAGAGATTTTGGCAGGGGTTGGACGAGCTTGAGTGCTCAAATTGGTGTGAGGAGGAGGGGGAGGAGGTGTCCTTTTATAGGGGAGGAGAGGGGCACCTTAGGAATATCTCAAAATATTATTTTATATTAAAGTCAAAATCGGTTTATAATGGTTCCAAAGGGTCTTATTTCGAAGCTAAAGTGGGGATGAGTCGAAATCCTATCAACCAATAGAATTTAGACAAGTTTAGGATATTATTTTAACCTTATCAATTAAATTTAACTCTAAGTTAAATAATTTAACTTTTACCATGTCTTTTTGTTTTCTTTCACTATATGGTTAATACACTTACTATAACATGCCAAACGAACCCCAAATTGTTTATTATTAATATATATATCCTTATCTAAGTCATTTGGCCGAACCTTAGATTTTTAGGAATAAAATAACAATTAATAATATAATATTTGATTTAAAAACTATTTTGTGTCAATTTTGACACTATTTGATATATGATTTTTGTGAAAGTCATAACAGAATTATATGTTCGAACCAAGTTGATTAAATCAACACTAATATATCATAGTAACCTAGAAAATTAGTGGAATTCATAAAAAGTCTTAAATTACATTTATTTTGGTATTTATATTATCAATTATGTCAATATTTCATTAATAAGATAATTACTGCATCATCTTTGTGTCATAAATAAATTATATTATATGATGTCTAAAAATTACAAATAAAATACCATCATGTAGGAAATCTTGTTAGCTTTCTAATGAATATTTATAGTCGAATTTATCTTATGTATACCCCCATATTAAAAAAGATTTACTTATTAAACTTTGATTTTAACTATTTTAACCCTTCTTTAAATAAATTGATAATAAATGTCCTAATCTAATCCAAGTGGGCCTAAATGGTAATATTTTATTCCTAAGTTTGTTTTTGGTCGAATTACACTTGTCCAATAGAATTAGGACATGTGTTAGGGTAATATTAATATCATATTTACCCTTAGTTACCCTATTTACTATTAACCGTGGTAAAAAAAAGTAAAAAGTTACTATTCACCAAAAAATTATTTTCATCTCATTGAACCACATTTTAGTCCTTGATATTAACCGTGTCTCTCGGATTTTCGAAATTCCATTCACAAAAGCGGTAAAATTAAGTTTTATGCAAAAATTCAGTTTTTAACCTACCACTTAGTAGTTTCACTATTCATCAAAAATTGATGTTTTTCAGAACAATGCCAAAATTTCATCCCAAGCTATATTTCATATTCCGAATTCAAAAATGAAGTCTATTTTACCAAATTCATAACATAAAAGTTGCATTAATTAATTTTATAATTAAATCCCGCTGTTAAAACAAATAGCGTGTTTTTAAGAAACAATATCTATCAAAAGATTGACACTTGTTTATGTCTAGTTTAAATGTGAAACTACATCCAATGACCAACATTGTATTAAATTGTAAAAATATATTCTAAATATACTTTAAAACCACTCAAATTAATGATTTATCACTATTAATTATTTCGATTAAAAAAGTTGTTTTTAATTATAATTTAGTAATTTTCACTATTCATCAGAATATGAAAGTTATCCGAAAAATACCAAAATTTCACCTTAGGCTAAATTCGATACTCCGAATCCAAAAATAAAGTTCATTTTGAAAAATAAGATTTACTGGATTTCAAAAAGTGGTTATTACTATTCATAACGGCTAGTTTTAATAATATTTTTATAGCATATCGTTGTTTAGTGAAACTCGGTATTGCGTACTACACACGCTATCGAGGAAGGTCGTGATTGCGTGTAATGCAAGGCAAGTCAAGGATGTGTGTTGTGCAAGCTCCTTTTGGTGTAGCGTACAACACAAGACATTAGTGAAATAAAAAAGAATATTTTTCATAAAATCTCGGGCTGTTACATTCTACCCCCCTTAAAATGAATTTCGCCCTCGAAATTCGTCGGGGTTATAAACGGTTTACTATTCGAAAGTTTCTTTAATAGAAACCCACATCGTAAAAGGGAATACCAAAACTTGGCTTTAAAAACTAAAGTATGAAATGTAACGATTACCCAAATAAACTAATCACTGGGTTTCCACATAGGTGAAAATATGGATATGGAAGTGAAATCTAACCATCATGTTCTGATGGAGAGTGGTAGAGAACATGGCTATGGAAAAGCCAGTAATCACAAATCCATAGATTTGTGATGATATAAGGTACCATCTGATTCATCAGGTATAAGATCACTAGGACAACATTTTTGGTTTTTAAGATCATTTCCCTAAAGTTAAAGAATTAGAATTAGAATAAATACTTACTTTATTTTGGTACAATCTCACTGTTGTTTGTGCCTTTAACAATTTCCACTTCATCTCTTAAATAAATGAAGTTGAATTTGTTATTCGTGAAGTGCTAGCAGATCATGTGATAGAATGACGGGTCATTCCATCTGTTTCAAACAAAAGGTTAGCAAAATTATATACATAAGTCGATCTATAGTGAGATTAATCACATATGGTTTCTAAAATGGACTTATACTTCATATATCATACTGCTTAATATAATAAAACTAGTTTCTACTAAACAGGGACTTCCTGTAGGCTAGTGGTAGGCGATAAAGGCCAGTCGCACTTCGGTTGTGGGTTCGATTCCTACAGCCTTGTCCGAAGCGATGGGCTGTCGCCCGTCCTGCAGGTTGTCCTTTTTCTAAAACTACGTTACTATAACATCTCATCAATAATATCGAAAATCTTCCATCCTTAAACAATACTAACTTATGTCCAACATAATCCAGTCTAATCTTTAGGCTTATACATAATACTGCCGTCCACTCTCATAATATAGTGACATCGATTACCAGAGATTTAATACTGTCGTTGATCCCCACATATCATAAGATATGTCTTGTTGGTCACATTCCAAACATTCAAAGTCCTTAATCGTGTATTCTCTTGAATACCTTAGTGAAAACATGAGTGCAGTTAAAAGTTAACACTTTCCACATACCAAAATCCTCAAAATTCTATATACTCAAACCATGATATCACTTAGTCCTTATATCAATCATGAGCTCATGCATACAATCAAACATCTCATTATCGTCTTATCCCTTCATTATGCGCATATCATCTACTTTCCAAAAAATATCTCAACCACTTTGAATACCACATCAATAAATATTGCAATACTCAATGATACAACATTATCTCATTACATAAACACTTAATCATTCCACCACATCGTTGTCATATTCAACATTGCCAATAGTGATCGCATATGATTTCCCTTTGTCCTTTGCCTTCAGTGGTTGCTCATGTTGATCATCACTAACCCTTGGATTAGGGCAATTATTAGCATAATGCCCCATTTCCTTGCACTTGAAGCATTGAAGTGTTGGCGGTGCGTTCTCTGCAGTGTTTGCTTTATTCACATCATTAGAAACCCTTTTTCCATTACTTCGACACTCAGCTGCTCGATGACCTTCTTTTCCACACTTAAAACATTTTCTAGTCCCTTTTAGACAATCTCCACCATGCTTCTTTCCACACTTTGTGCATAAGGAAACATTCATCTTCTTTTCACCATTATTATGAGATTTCTCCTTGAACTCGATCTTTCGTTTCTTGTCAAAACCATGAGATGGATATGTAACACCAACTTCCATTTCTACCTTGACAGCACAACGCACAATTTCTTCATAGCTACTGAAGTCTCTTATAGCTAATGCCCTTCGAAGACTTGGTTTTAAGCCACTGAAAAATCGATCAACTTTACTTTCAGGTTGGATGATAATACCAGAAGAGTACCTTGCAAGTCTTGTAAAATTCGCTTCATAGGTACCAACAGATTCATCATCCCTTTTCTTCAGTTCAAGAAACTCTTTCTCCATCTTTGTTCGGAGAATACGAGGGAAGTACTTATTGAAAAATAAGTTCTTGAACTCGTCCCATTCCATGGACTCAATTTCATCCCTTTGCCTCGTATTCTTAATAAGATTCCACCATTGATCAGCATCTCCTTCCAAACGATACACTGCTAGGATGACTTTATCATGTTCAGAACATTGAAGAACTGAAAATATCTTTTCAGTAGTACTAATCCATTGTTCAGCAACTAATGGATCAGTAGACCCACTGAAAGAAGGATGACGCTGCCTCATGAAGGATTCAACAGAATGTTGCTCCTTCCTTTGCTCGTTTGGAAGTCTTGCATGATTCATAGCTTGAGAAAGTTGTGTGAGCATGGCTACAAGATTTTGCATTCCGGCTCCCATATCGTTTGGTTTCTCAGGGGGACAATCATTACATTGCCCATCACATTCCGCATTAACACGGTTCCTTCGGGTTCCAGCCATCGTCTAAAACCCCAAAAGAATAGTATGAGAGGCAAAAATCATGCTAGGGAAAACAACATAATAAAGGGGTAGTACCCTCAATATCTAACATCTTAGGTTAAATTCGAAGATCGTTAGCGCAATTCTAGGACTATAACCTATACGTATACTTAACCTTAGAGACATCCCTAGACATACCTTAGAAATATCTCTAGGGATCTCACTAACGTTTTCGCATCCTAGTTTCCAAAGGTTGACTAAACCTTTCCTCTGATACCAACTGTAGAGACCCGTATCCTGACTTACATGGACTTTACATTATATTTGAGGAATACTTAGTACATAACAAAAACACACACTAAAGGATCGTAATAGTTTAGTGTCTTTGGAAACTCGGAACGTAATCTTCTAATCCTGGTGAAAGATCTTCAAAATCTCCCATAAAGATCTTCCTTTTTTTTTTACCTAAAACCTTTCTTTATATCCTGGGGAAAAGAAAACATAAAAGGGTGATCTCAAATGCTCAGTAAGGGTAAACAAAAGAAATATCAATCACATAATTTTCATAAGAACATAATATTTTTGGAAATCTTAACCTGCAAAAGAGAGCATAATTTCATAACATGGGATCAATCATAGTAGTGAAAATGAAACCATAACTTAAAACATTACTCATTGTGGCATACACACATAATCATAGAGAATCATTTCTTGTTAGTCAAGACTCATTGCCAAGACTATCTTAGTGGACAAAGTCCCTTTCTGAATCGAGTAATCCTCGTTTCAGTCCTGTTTCACTGAACCGGTATAACCTACCATTCCAGCCATGTCTATCTCATGAGATATGAAATCTTTACCCAATGAATTGGAGGGAGATATAGGTCCCACCCATCTCATAATGATACCATTCTTATGTGTGCCACAAAATCATAAACCATACATCATAGCATAACCCATGTAATAAAAATGGGATTCTTAAACAACATGACATCATAAAACCATTCATATAAGATAAAGGAATTCATAAACATAATTCCATCACAACATAGTCAAATCAATGTAAAAATATGGATAGAAACAGAACCCTTTATTATCATAGATGGAAAATAATTTTGATAAAACACTTGAAATGAATTCTTGAGGAAAATATCATTTCTTCTCCAAAATCAATTTCTTTTCACAAAACATCATGCAATTTTAAAAGAAAGATATTTTATTAAAAATAGTCATGAAATATTTTGGAGGAACCTTCATGAAAATAAGGCTTTATAAAACCGTAAAAATCCGTTCATGCCGTTTAAGTTAAAAGAAAACATTCTTTGTACTTTTGTCGGAAAAGTCAAAAAGTACCTCGTATAAAAAAAACGACAAAAGATTCCTTTCATATCTTTTACTAAAAACTCACCGAAGGGTAAAAATGGATTTAAACAATTTTATCTGGATGGAAATAATATTACATATTGATGAAACATGGATGTGGATGATAAAATACACCCCAGTAAATACTTACGAATAAACAATCTCGGATAAAAATGAGATTGGGATATTTCCCCTTACCTTAGGTCCGACTTGCTTTGTAAGTGTCCGAAACTCCTGTATAATGATTTAAATCATGTTATTGACTTATTAAAGAATCATATTCATTGTTATTATATCATATATGGTTCACTTATGACATTATATTACCCGTTCTTTTGTAAATTCCATGTTAAAGAAGCGTTTTGGGTAAAATCGTTTCATTTATCGTAGGTGTTTTGACTTGTTGTTCTTGACATCATTATTACTTATATCATGATTTACTTACTTCCAGAATATAAAATATGATTTATATATCATATATATTCAGTATATATATATATATAATAGGTAGATAAATAAAATGAAAAACACCGTTCATGGAGACGGTAGTCCGTACGTACGCATGAACGCTGTTTTCCTTTCCTTATTGTCTTGAAATGGAAGTAAGTTGATGACATGCATATGTATATATATACATAAATCCAGTAGCTTTATAATGTCATATATTTCATTATTATTTCTTATATATACTTTATAATCATTCTTAAATGGTTAACATGGAGAATGAATCTCATCGCGTCGTGGAGACGGTAGTCCGTACGTACGCACGAGCGATGATATCATTTCTATAAATATTGAATTGAATTGGAGTGGATTATACAATATATCAGAATCAATATGATGTTGTAATAACTATGTATAGTTATTCTTTACACCATTATACCCATCCATGTAAGGTGGTGGTGGAAAATAGATTACACCACGGCGTGGAGACGGTATTCCGTACGTACGCACGCGCGGTGATTTCTTTTTCCGTAGGATGGATAGATGGTGAAATAGGGTTGTTTCATAATTATAATAACATATCAGTATATGAGTGATACTGATGTTATTACTTCATAATGAAACAACCTAAGAAGAAGAAGTGGAAGAAGAAATAAAGATGAAAGAATTGGTAACGGTAATTACCTCTTCTTTGAAGTGCCTCTTTGAGACCTCCTCTTAGGGCACTAGAATTGGTCTTTGAGGAAGACCAGAACCTCTAGGATGTTTCTAGGGAAGTGGAGAAGAGATTTTGGCAGGGGTTGGCCGAGCTTGAGTGCTCAAATTGGTGTGAGGAGGAGGGGGAGGAGGTGTCCTTTTATAGGGGAGGAGAGGGGCACCTTAGGAATATCTCAAAATATTATTTTATATTAAAGTCAAAATCGGTTTATAATGGTTCCAAAGGGTCTTATTTCGAAGCTAAAGTGGGGATGGGTCGAAATCCTATCAACCAATAGAATTTAGAAAAGTTTAGGATATTATTTTAACCTTATCAATTAAATTTAACTCTAAGTTAAATAATTTAACTTTTACCATGTCTTTTTGTTTTCTTTCACTATATGGTTAATACACTTACTATAACATGCCAAACGAACCCCAAATTGTTTATTATTAATATATATATCCTTATCTAAGTCATTTGGCCTAACCTTAGATTTTTAAGAATAAAATAACAATTAATAATATAATATTTGATTTAAAAACTATTTTGTGTCAATTTTGACACTATTTGATATATGATTTTTGTGAAAGTCATAACAGAATTATATGTTCGAACCAAGTTGATTAAATCAACACTAATATATCATAGTAACCTATAAAATTAGTGGAATTCATAAAAAGTCTTAAATTACATTTATTTTGGTATTTATATTATCAATTATGTCAATATTTCATTAATAAGATAATTACTGCATCATCTTTGTGTCATAAATAAATTATATTATATGATGTCTAAAAATTACAAATAAAATACCATAATGTAGGAAATCTTTTTAGCTTTCTAATGAATATTTATAGTCGAATTTATCTTATGTATAACCCCATATTAAAAAAGATTTACTTATTAAATTTTGATTTTAACTATTTTAACCCTTCTTTAAATAAATTAATAATAAATGTCCTAATCTAATCCAAGTGGGCCTAAATGGTCATATTTTATTCCTAAGTTTGTTTTTGGTCGAATTACACTTGTCCAATAGAATTAGGACATGTGTTAGGGTAATATTAATATCATATTTACCCTTAGTTACCCTATTTACTATTAACCGTGGTAAAAAAAAGTAAAAAGTTACTATTCACCAAAAAATTATTTTCATCTCATTGAACCACATTGTAGTCCTTGATATTAACCGTGTCTCTCGGATTTTCGAAATTCCATTCACAGAAGCGGTAAAATTAAGTTTTATGCAAAAATTCAGTTTTTAACCTACCACTTAGTAGTTTCACTATTCATCAAAAATTGATGTTTTTCAGAACAATGCCAAAATTTCATCCCAAGCTATATTTCATATTCCGAATTCAAAAATGAATTCTATTTTACCAAATTCATAACATAAAAGTTGCATTAATTAATTTTATAATTAAATCCCGCTGTTAAAACAAATAGCGTGTTTTTAAGAAACAATATCTATCAAAAGATTGACACTTGTTTATGTCTAGTTTAAATGTGAAACTACATCCAATGACCAACATTGTATTAAATTGTAAAAATATATTCTAAATATACTTTAAAACCACTCAAATTAATGATTTATCACTATTAATTATTTCGATTAAAAAATTTGTTTTTAATTATAATTTAGTAATTTTCACTATTCATCAGAATATGAAAGTTATCCGAAAAATACCAAAATTTCACCTTAGGCTAAATTCGATACTCCGAATCCAAAAATAAAGTTCATTTTGAAAAATAAGATTTACTGGATTTCAAAAAGTGGTTATTACTATTCATAACGGCTAGTTTTAATAATATTTTTATAGCATATCGTTGTTTAGTGAAACTCGGTATTGCGTACTACACACGCTATCGAGGAAGGTCGCGATTGCGTGTAATGCAAGGCAAGTCAAGGATGTGTGTTGTGCAAGCTCCTTTTGGTGTAGCGTACAACACAAGACATTAGTGAAATAAAAAAGAATATTTTTCATAAAATCTCGGGCTGTTACAGTGGTTTACAGTGTAATCATAATATAAAAGTATGAATTATATCTTAAATTATAGGTATATCAACTTGAGATATATATTTTGTTTGGAGTATCTCAGAACTTTAATTTTGATATTTATTAATCCCCTATTAAAGTAAATATGGTCGTAGATTCCATGAGAAGAAAATTATCAACTCAGACAGTGAATGTATCGGTGGAAGAGTAATTCCGGATGATCTAGTTTGCTGATATGTTCTTGTATGAAGTGAAAGTTAAATATCTTGTAATGGGCCAATAGAATATATGGATGATCAAATTTGAATTTTATGGGTTTAGGATTCCTATTTTCAGCATTTTAGTAGGAATCATTATTTTGGGGAGACCTTTGGTGAGTGGTCTCAGTCTACTGATGGAGTATTTAACTTTTGTGGTTTGAGGGTTATTATGATAGGGTCAAGAGAGGATTAGATAGATAGTGGAAACCAATTGGTTTTTTCTATTCATCATAGAGATACCAAGATTTACCATGACTTGATATATAATTAATGGGGGCCAGGTATGAGATGATTTATTCGGGGTTTTGTATTTTGGTTCCTCAAATTTCAAAATGTTAAATAATAACATCAAAGGCACACTGAGTTGAAGTAAACTTTACCCATTCTAGTGTGAAAATTGGATGATATAGCCATGGAATTTATCATTATTATACTACAGACTCCTAGTTCTATGTATATGATATGGGTGATTATTAATCGACTCACAATATCAGCAAATTTCATACTTGTTAATTTATTGATAAATGAGGAAGATCTTGGGAACTTGAATGTGTGGGAGGTTATTAGAACTGATAGTGTGTGATAGGATATCATATTTTATGGAGACTATCACTTTAAATTATGATTCTAGAGTGTATTCTAGACAATGACTAGTTCTTATTTAAAGTTTATTACAACTTATCATCCACATATGGATGTCTAGACAAAGTGAGACAGATAGAATCTTGAGGACATGCTTCAGACATGCATGATTAACTTTGGTGAATCATGGGAGAAACATATTACATTAGTATATTTTTTCTATAACAAAATTTATCAAGATTTGATCTATATGGAGCCTTTTGAGGCATTGTTTGGGAGGCCTTGCAAGTCACCTCATTTTTTGGTGGAGGTTGGAGAATGGTCCTTGGTAGAATTGAGATTCATAAAGAAGATGCCAAATATTGTGTAGTTGACCAGGAAGAGGTCATCGATAGATCATAGTCACCAAAAATAATATTCCAATCAGAATCATCATCTGTTAGAATTTGAGGTAGTGGATTCAGTTTTTATTAGAGTTTCACCTTGATTGGGGCATAAAAATTTGATGAAGTAATGTTATTTAGCACATTGTTATATCATCCCTTTTGAGATTGTGGAGTGTATCAAGAAGTTGTATTATCAATTGTACTTACTTTAATGTTTGGAATCTATATATGATTTTTTTCAATGTTTCCAAGATGATTAAGTATCAATCATATCTATCCCACATGATTGAGAGAGAATACATTGAGATTGAACCTCAAACCTCATTATTTGAAAGGCCTATTTAGATAGTGGACTGATAGGATAAGGCTTTATGTGGAAGGATGATTCCATTGGTTACAGTGAGATGGTTGTGTAAAAGAGAAACCCATGAGACTTGGGAGTAAGAGGACTTGATGATGCAATAATGGCCTTATCTTTTCTAAGGTCCATGATCTTCTTCTTATATAATGATAAAAAAATTAATGGTGGGGAGATTTTTTACACCCTTGTATGAAGAATCAGTCATAGGTAGTTACTTTTTATTTATCTTATGGAATTTTCAGTTGCTATTAAATTATGAGAAGGGTTTTTTGTCTTATTAGTGGAAGCAAGAGGCCACTGACTAGCTAGTGTAGGGAAATGGTTAGCTGATGTTGATTTTCAGAACACCCGCAAGTCTACACATTACACTAGCCCACTTTTGGAGTTCTTGGAGGTGAATGCATTCTGCTTGCACCCACTATCCTGGTAGTGAGGCTTAGCGGACAACTAGTGATACTGCTAGGCATGGATTCCATAATTGATAAAATGAAATTTTAGAATGAATTAACCATTTATCTACTCTAATATGACACATACATCCTTAACTCATATTTTCTCGTATTAGGGGGTCTAAGGTGACATTCTTGGATCTCTCCTTCTCCCTAGTGACAAATCTTGTTTTCAATTGGAAGTTTGAGTCTCCATTGATCATCATTCGATAATTGGAAATTTTTTAATCTATTCTCTTATATTATTATCCATGATTTTAATGTCAATTGAGTCTAGATTATTAAATCTAACATAGACATTGAGAAATGAATTTTCCATCATCGTATCTATGTTCTTGAGAATTCAATCTCATTGTCTACCTTAATTGGTTTAAATAGAGACATATTTTTCATCGATCTTGAGGTAAGGGTCTCTATATTATGGTCTAACCCTTGATAAGCCTTATATTTATATGATGATTTATTTTGGTTTAAAATATTTAAATTAGTTTAAATATTTTAGGGTTATGTTTATGTTTTAAAGGGTGGTTTTTTGGAAACCATTTAAGAGATATGATATGTTTTTTATATTTCACTAATCTTTATTTAAAAAAGAAAATGGAGTTTCAAGCATGGAAGGGGTGTGATGTCACTATAGAAAATGTTTTATAAACATTTGGTTAGAAATTTGAAATGGATTTCGCCGAGAATATTTTTTTTGAAACATGGTTTTATTTTCTTTAAATGCAATGATGTTGTAATAGCACATTGGGAGACCTTAGGGGACTGGGAAACTAAATAACGATGAGACATAGTTGAGTCAGTTTTCAATATGGGAGGTTCCCATGATTCCATTAAGGTTAGGGGGTATCCTTTCTAAGGGACTCAGTTTCCTGGATATTAGGAGTACCATATGTTGGCTAGTGTTCCTTTTGTATCTCAGTGGTTTGGTTGTGTACACCCTCGAGTCATGATTTCCCTCTTTGGATTCATTGAGATTACATTACATTCCTGATATTTAGATATTCATATTTTTCCACTTGATCTTGATATGGATATTGATGCTTAATTTTTTTTCTATTTATTCCCTTATAAATGAGATATTTTATATTTCTATGTATATTTTAATATTTCATAATTTTGAAAAAATGGAATGTTTTCCAAAATAAAACAAAATGATGGTTTATAAATGGGAAATGAATTATTTTTTGAATTTTTTTAGAAATATAATTTATTCAATAACAAATATATTTTTTTGGTTAGAAATTTTATAGATTCTTGGTGGTTTCATTCTAGGATATGGATCTAACACCCCACTTGTGCCCTAAGTGTTTGTAGCCTTGGTTTTGTGGGATACAAGTAAAGGGAAGGAAATCATGTAGAGGATGACTCTCCTAGTTCACGATGTCTTTATAGTGGGTTACGACCGTAGTGATGTGTGGTTATATAGATATAGACCCATGGTTTGTTTTGGAATCCATATTTTTATGGTCTTTCAGTTGGTTGTTGAGACCTTGTTATCCAGATATGGGATGTGACCTTTTTAGTTTATTATTTTGACATATGATATATTTTGTTTGTCTCTTGTGATACACTTTATGATTCTATCATATCATACATTTATTGGGTGTTAAATTGTTCTTGCCTTCTCTTTTTCTGATACCCAAGTCCTTATCACTAGGCTGTAGTGATCAGGAATGCACTTTGGGCCTTATGGAGGGCTAGTTTGGGTAATGTTATGGGTTGAACCGGGTTGGTCTGTTACACATTCATATACTTATATACTATAAATATTAAGGTCACAATTATGAGAATTATTTTTTGAGTGATCCATGGTGAGGCTAGGAATATATTATTCTTTTTTAGGTGATAAGTTGCTTTTTTTATTCTCCAAGATTTAGTATGCTTCTTTGATATTATGAATGAGAGATTTCATGGAGGATCCTACTGAGTGTACTTATTATGATCACCCCTATATATATAAATGAATTTTAGGCCCATAAGAGTGGTTTGGTGATCAGGATATACATTACTAGTTAAAGTAGTTTCTTGGTAGTAGTTAGTGTATGCGGTCACTCCCAAAGGAGTTATTGAGGTGTTTTTTACCTGCATGGTTGACATTACATTCATGAAAATGGGATGGTTTTTTATTTAGATATGGATTGGTCTTCCTATGATGGTTTTATCTTATATCTTATCCTTAAATTTATATGAGAGTTTAACCTTCCATCTGTGTGTATGTATACCCTTGGTGTTAGTCGCCAACCCATTGAAAACTAGAGGAGAGACTCAGAGATCAATATCCCCATTTCTTCAAAATTGGAATAGGAGGGGTACTAGTGGAGGGGGATTGGGGGGGGGTCAGAAAAAATGCTAATAAGGGCCAATGAATATAAATTAAAATATGCATATATTATTAATTATATAATTTTTTTTTCAAAAAATAATTATTATTCAATATGATTAATTTCATTTTTTATTTTTAATTATATAAATGTGTAAATATTTTTCACTCTATATTATTATTTATATAAATTTATGAATAAATATATCAATATTAAAAAATTTATTTAAATATAAAAGATTTATAATGAATTAAAAATTACATAAATGTATATAATATAAAATATATATATATATATATAACATTTATAAGTTTTAACAATATATAAATATTTTAAAAATATTTAAAAACATTTATCAATTATATAAATGAATAAATATTTAATACCTTATAAAATTGTATACTAATAGCTATATTTCAATTTATAAGGGACTATTTTCTATATATTACTAATTAAATATAAATATTAAATTTGTGATCGGCTGTATTTAAAGTAATACAAAATTATTTTAAAAATAGATAAATTACATATTTAATAATTCAATATTTTTATTAATTACATGTAAAATATAAATGTATAAGTATTTTTCACAATATATTATCAATAAAAAACTATAAAATTAAAACTCGTAATTTTAATAATTATGTTAAATATATTTACAATTACTAGTATACATATGTGTGTGTGTTATTTATATATAAAAATGTCAATAAATAATAATATATTTGAAACCAACAATTATCAATTATATTTTGTCTTTATTAACTATATATTAAAAAATATTATTAAATGTATAAATGATTTAATATTTTTTAGAATATATTTATAATAAATTGTATAATTATATGATTAAATAAAATAATATTAATGATTATACTAAAAAAATATATTTATAATAATTAATAATTATATATATGATTATTTTATTAATTATATATAAATTAATTAATTAATTATAAATTATATTTAAAAATTATTTATTATATTTAAAATTATTATTAATTATATAAATTAATTTATATTTTCTAAATTATGTCATTAATTATATAAATGTATAATTATATTTAAAAATAATATATTTATATATAAAAATTAAAATGTATATAAATAATTACTTAAATATAATTATTAATTAAATTTATTATAATTTGTATTCAAAAAGTATATATAGAATTAATTATAATTTATATTTAATTTATTACATATATTTTAAAATGTGTTTTAATTATATATATGAAAAATTAATATTATAATTCTTTGAATAATATTTTTTATTTTAAAAATATATCAATAATATAATATCAATTAGGATTGAATTTCTATAGAAAATAAAATTAAATTCATTTTAATAATATATAAATATAAGTTCATTTTATAAATTTATTTCATTGAAATTTCATTTAAAATTAGGTATATATATATATATATTATTGTACATCATTTTTCACTTATATTAATGAATATTTGCATGATTGTGTGTGTCTGTGTGTCTTTGAAGAACCCAAGGATATGTGTGCATGTGTTGGATAGGTGAACCAACACACACATACATATATCTAACTATATACATTACATATAACATTAATTTTATTCTAATTTCTATATAAGATAATATTGATCACATTATAATAAAATTAATTATTATTTATATATATAAATATGATATATATATATAATAATAATATCAATAATTTATAAAAATTCATATCAAATTTTCTAAAATTTTATAAAGATTAATCAATTCATTTTAATGTTAGAGTTTTCATTACAATCAAAATATATAAATATTTCACCTTAAGTAAAAAAGAAAAAAATATTTTATCAATGCTATTACCAGCATTAAAAAAGTTTGCTTTTATTAGCGCTAAAAATGTTGATAAAGGAGTGATCTTTAATAGTTCTAAAATAAGCATTGATAAAAGAATTTTTCTTTTTTCCATGATTTTGTAGTAGTGATATTACATGAGATAAATTTATTACACATGTTTTTCTAATATAAATTTTTAAATGTTTTGGAAGAAAATTTACATGCCTATGGGGGATATACAATTCACTAACTTGAAGAAAAAACATATTTTTAATTTATTATTTTAAATTCATGCCACATATTAAATAAGATAAATTTATTTTTTATAAATATGAGAAAATAAATGTAAAAATTTTATTTATGCTATTTTCACCATTATTATTTTTTGATTACAACTGTCATCATGGACCACAACACAATTAAGAAAATCACAATAAAAATGCTGGACCGGTGAAAAATTATTTTACCAAAATTATTAAAATTTATAATATTTTCATGATTTTATTTGAAATTTATTTCATTATTCAAGTGGATAAATTTATTTCTTAATAAAAAATTTAATGACTATATCTTTTATGATAACTATAAAATACCATATTATGATTAATTATATTTTTCACAACTTTAGTAAGTGTTATCTTTGGTTTTTATCTTATGTATTAATGATTAAATTTGGTTATATATTTTTATTATTCACTTAAATTATCTTTAGATTTAATTTTTTAATTTTTCATAATATGTTCTTCTAGTTTTATGATGTGTCCATAGGCTAAATACATCATTTATGATATTTAAATATTATTTAAATATTATTTTATAATGTTGTTTAAAGGTAACATTTAATTCATATGGGATACATAAGGATAAGGGTTTTTTATCGTGATTTGTAAAGGTAACCTTGGGTATACAAGGGTAAATATTTTTTTCTATGAATTGTGTATGGGTAATTATTGTTTTCTATGGGTTACATATGGGTAGAGTGATTTTTTTGGAGTTGTGTAATAGTAACCTTCTTATTATAATAGTTGTATAAATGTCACTAGAACCTCATGTAAGGGTCTCCCATTTACTTCATGTAAATGTATGCCTATCCTGTGTAAAGGTACAAGTGAATTTCCATTACCTACATAAGGGTGCCAGTATGTTTCCATTACTTGTGTAAGGGTACCAATGTTTTTCTACTACCTACATAAGGGTGCCTTCACTTTTTCAATACCCACGTAAGGTTAACCGGAGTCTCTCTTTATGGTCAAACATACTTTTTATGGGTTTCAACACTTATTTAATACTTATTTAAGAGTTGAAATCCATTTAAGGGTAAAATTATCTTACCCCTACGCTGCAGGTATGTTTCACGTAAGGGTAACAATTTTTTTCCTACGTGGTAAATTCTGCTACATGAATAGTTTTGCCTTAGATAAAATCACCTACATGAATATATTTGATACATGAATATATTATCTAAATTAATATATTATATATTTGAAATCAACTACATTAAAAACCACTTACAAATTCAACTACGAGGTTATGAAAAATTTTACTGGTTATTCTAAAATCTAGAATTATGATCTTTTTTGTATTATTTAATGTTTTAATTTACTGTACATTTATTATAAAAATTATTAGTGTTTTATTTGTTCTAAAATTACTCATTAATTATCTTGAATTCACATAAACATGTTTTAAATGTTTTGTGATGAATTAATTTAGACTTACTAGGGATTGCACATGTATGGATATTCCCACAAATTTTTTGAAACGTGAGAAATTAAAATTCAAACTAACTAAAATATGAATATCCAGTCTCATATATTATCAAGGAGTATTCCAAGGATATTAATACTTTTTATTTATTTCTACATAAATTATTCAAATGTATTTCTATTTATAGGCTCTTATTTTGGTTTGTATAATATCAATGATGACTCAAAATAATATTATTTTTCATTCATGAAGGAAACAAAAGTGAGAAATTATCTTGGAAAAAATCATGGACAACCTTGAATTAGTTTATTGGTTTCACATTCACAAATATTCTTTCTAGAAAAAGAAACATGTAATGGTCTTCAAATTTGAAAGATGTTGTGCATGTTAAAACTCTTCATATATAGTTGACAGAATTGGTGCATTATAATGAGATTGTGGATATTCTTAAACAGTAAAAGTGTGAGATACTATGGTGATAAACTACATATCTCAAATGAACATCAATTTTTTGATCATTTTTCTCTAGAGAGTTTCTTACTACCCGGACAATCCAACTTTGAAGTTTTTATCTAGTTTATTGGTATTATTTCATTATATTATTTTATGTGTTCATAATTTTAATGGGTTATACTACCCATTAAAAGGTAGTATAATGGGTTGTGACTCTAAAAAAATTCCATCTTTGGTTTTTCCTCAATGTGAGAAAATGGAAGGTTAGTTCAAGTTCTAACATAAACATAAAAAGACAAGGGTTTTGATTGTGACTTGGACCAGATTAAAGGTAGGTTTGGTTTCTATGACCACTTCAAAAGGAAGATTTTAGGTAACGCCTAAAAATGTGAAAAAGGAATGGTGATTATATTGTGCCTCCATGGTTTAAAAAGGTAGCTGTTAAAGGGTTATGATCTCCCTTCAAAAGTCAAAGAGTCCATTAGTGTGGGTTTTATCTCTTTTAGTTCATTAAAGTGGGGAAGATTGGAGTAGGATCATTTATATCTAAACTACTATAAAAATATCTTATGCCTATTTACTTTATTTCCTCTAAATTAACATTAAAACTATTATATAATATGTAATTTTTTTAAAATGTTCAATTAACCCTCTATTAGCTATTCTACTATCTTTTATTTGGGAACTACAATTGGTACTATATCATGACCCCTAACTTGATATATATTTTTTATTATTGTTAACCAATTCATGACTTAACAATAAAGGGGAAAAGATCTTATTTAAGATGGCATGATAAAGTTTGAATGATTGATGGACACATAAAAGACCACCTCATTTTGTTGACACTAATTATGGATACTAGAAATCTTTGATAGAACCATTATTGAAATAACTTAGCATCGATCACTAGATAATCATAGAAAAATAATAAAAATAGTCTGAAGGTGAACCTGAATCATAATTTAGTAATTATGTGGTAAAGTATGTATTGAATTACAAGGTGATGAATATTTTATATTAGGGAACAAATAGAAATGTGTCTAGTCATGTATCTGTATGTAAAACTGTAATGACCCAGACCTGAACAACCACCCGAATAGTGCTAAACTGGTCAGGTGTTACTACCCTAGGCACACCTCCCCAAACGCCAAAGGCTTCCGACTAGCAGAGAGGGTCTTATAGTTATAGTGGGGAGGCTATAACCTATCGAAGGATAATAATAATGGTAATGGTTTGAGTATAATAATAAATATGTAGTAGAATAAACGACTTAGCAGACTCAAACCAGAGCCGCAGAGTGGAAGCAATAAATATAAAAAACAGCAGTGGAAATAAACACAACAACAACGGAAATAAACACAACAGCATGCTAATCACTTGTAACTACTACTGAACAACAAAACATGAATCCAAATCAGGTCATCCATATCTAAATAAAAAAGGTGCCAATGGATAACCAACTATTGCATCAAACAAACATGCTGATATAGGAAAGTACACAAAACATAGTAAACTCTAGTTAGGAAAGACCTCAAGATCCATACCATCTCCAAGAAACAATTAATGCAGCCCATCTCCTGAAGCTGGAATATTTTCTTCACATAAATCCATAAAGTCTGCATGCGTACCAATGGGCCCATGCAGGGTGTGAGACAAATCTTAGTAGGATACCACCCAACGGTGCATACCTAATATAAGTGTTTAAGCAGGCATGCATTTATAAGGAAAGAAGTAAACAAAGCAATGCATAAATAAACATAAACGCCACTGGTTCTTAGCAGCCACCATGGAGTGTCACCTGCTTTAGCCAACACTGTAATCTCTGTCATATAACCCGGCACCATGTGCCCTCCCTAACAGTGTGTGTCTCCAGTACCGACGTTCCGAAGGCACCCCTGAGAAGCAGTAACCCAAAGGAATAACGATGCCTGTCCTCAATAAGTAATCAGAGGGACAGAGATGTCTGCCCTCAAAATAAGTTGCCAAAGGGACAACAATTTCTTCCCTCAAAATAAAGTATCCGTAGGGACAGTGATATCTTCCCTCAAATAAAGGCGAGCTTCTTCCCCCAACCCGATAGCCATAATGCTATCCCCTGAAGTCTCTTCACCTTCCACGTGGATTCCTTTGACAAGAAACCCAAAACAATAGTCCCTAAACCACAAATAACTGGGGTCTCTACCCACACAAGTGGTCAAAACCACCTCATCACAGAGTCTCTCTATGTGCACATTACTAAAAGTTTTTGGGTGAGCGGTATTCACCAAAGTAGTGCCCAAGCCACACCACCTCTGACACCTCGTGTCCCTGTGACCATGTCACTCAATTTTGATGGTCTTGCCATCCCAGTAACCCGGGCCATTCCCAACTTGACAGTCATCCTACCTCAAACTGACGCCCATGATGCCCAATCCTGTTTTTAGAACCACCCAACCCAACTCGGGGCAAGCCCAAGCTGTGATCAACATCATTCAACAATAACCAGGCCATGCCTAGCACGACCCAAATGTTCCAGCATATGCAATTTCACACATCACATAAATATAATCACAATGGAAAACATTAAATAGGAAAGACAATGAAACAGCTGCATTACACTAGAAAGTTGTTGTCCCATACCAGCACTGAGGTCTTGAGAGCTCTAAAAATTCATATCAGGCTTAATAAACTAAACATATTAGACAAAATATCACAACTCAATCATAACCATTTTGGCTTTCCCCTGCCAAAATGTCCCAATTGATCAATGACCCCTCGACCGACCCTGCTCAAGCAAAACAGGTAAAATTTATACTCAAAGGCATCCCATGGGTCTAATGACCAATTAAATATACAATATCAGATAAAACTAGGTCCCGCTCAAAATACCCGAAAACCTGCTGAAGGCCACACCACCCAAATAATCATGAAAACACAAAAAATAGTTATGTACCGCCTAACTGAGACTCGTACGGTGCTACTCCTCTGATAACAGCTTCTAATTAGGTCCAAAACAAGGTAGATCAATAAAATAATCAAAACCGATCAAACCCCAATAACTCGTTCTAGAATAAAAAAAGAAAAACGAATCAAGAGGAATCAATGCCTTACTGAGGGGGTTCTAATGGATTAAACGGTGTTCGAATTGGGTCTCGGATGAAGGAACATGAGGGATTGGAAGTCCCGACCGACTCTCCCTGCTCAACCCGTCGAAGGTATTGAGGTTCTGCCTCAATACAAGGCTATTGCCCATTTTAGCGAAAAGAATAAAATACACGGTGTGTACTATAAGTACATGGTGTGTATCATTTTACTATTCATATGACGGCTAAAATTCCACCGACTTACTTTCTAGAATCTTCCGAAAAGAGTACACAACGTGTACGTAGGGGTACATGGTGTGTACTTAGTTTTTCTTCTCTTCCTCGCCAACTTACCCACACGCCATGTAGATCCATCATACACGGCTAGACTACACGGCGTGTCCAAGGAGGACACAACATGTACTTGGTTAAACAATTCTACTCGGGAAACAGGCCTACACACCATGTATGTCCTTCACACAGTCATGGGTACATGATGTGTCGATAACAACATGCTGTGTTGTAAAAAATTCATACACGATCATCACACGGCATGTACTCAGCGGAACACGGTCAGTGCTCACCCAACCCATACATGGCGTGTACTCTATAGTACATGGCGTGTAGTATAGAAATTTCCAAAAACTACCCCATTCTCCATTTATCTCAGGGACAAGTGAAGATTTTAAATATGGTTAAGATTTTTACCCATTAAAAAACTTAGGTTCTTATAATCTCCCCACCTTAATATATCTCATCCCCGAGCTATCAAACGAAACCTAGAGATGGCTCCGAACAACCACCCTGATCAAAGTAACCCAGACTTCCCCAGTCTCAAAGATTAGGGCTACATTCTTCAAGGGTATCCTCACCTTAGGAATCAACTAACGCAGTCTCAACATGGAAAAACTCAAAAAAAAGAAAGGTTCACAAACTTGTTTTCCAGACGCATATTCATTCCGTGACACATCATCACCCCTGTGCCTCATTGGTGTTATTGTGTCATTCTCGACACCCAACATATCTCGCATTGCATCGGTGTCCGACTTCACGAGGTCCTGTATACCATGGACGCTCAAGAACAAACCTAATGCCTAGAACCTCAAGTAACCTGCATCCTCGATCCCTTGATGCTACGCATATCATTCATATATATAATTATATCATGCACCCAATATGGTGACAATTCCACTGAATTCCATCCTGTTAGTCCACATAGATCTTCTGCATCACGTGCACTCAAAATGAACATGCCTCTACAAGTCATGCCGAAAAGGAAACATGTAAAATCATGGCCACACTCGTGGTGTACCTCTAACCATCATCGGCTCACCAGCCTGCTCAGCCTCTGGCAGTTCTACAACGTGCTCCTAGCCTAAAGTACGGCTGAATGATGCCTGACCTCCCTATGGTGCTGCTCCAGCCACTGGCCACTGACCCCTTAGCTAGATCTCACTGTCTCTGTCACATCCTCCACATGAAGATGAACCTCAACTACCTTCTCTTGGTACCAAACTTGAACCAACTCTAGATGCCACCATCTGTCCTAGTCCCTACCTTCTAGCTCTATCATAAGTCTACCTGCAAAGCCTCTCAAGGTTCCTGACCTATCTACATGCTCAAAACTCCTTTGGAGACCTATCGAACTGAGTCCAAACATTTCCTGATTGTTCACACTGAAATAAACCCACTGAAGAAATACTTTGAGGTGGTCTAGCTGAGTCCTTGTCCTGAATTCCCTGCTGGAACTCATCTTGTTCTCACTTACTGCTATTTTAACCCTCACCAAAAGCTGTCATCTGGCCAACCTGAGGCATATCCCTCTGGTTTCCCTCCGCTAGGATTGCCTAATTCACCTCCTCAGAAAAAGAACACAGCCTGAAGATATTCAGCTAGATCTGAATGGCATGTCGTAATCCATCCTCAAAGTGCCTCACCCTAGCCACGTCATCGCTTACCATACAAGGTGAAAAGCAAGATAGATCAGTGAAAGTAGCTTTATAGTCCATGATAGACATGTCTTCCTGCTAAAGACTCAAGAAATCTTGAGCTCTCTCTACTCTTAGCATCTCTGGGTAAAATTGCTCAAAGAAACTGTCCTCAAAGTCCTTCCATGCTAGTCCCTCATGCCTGCAAGCCTAAACCTGCACATCCCAGTAATGCTTTGACGGTCCTCACATCATGTATGTCGCCAACTTGACCTTCCACACTAGAGGCGTATCAAGCTTCTCAAATATCATCTACATGATCTCTATATAGTTCTCAGCCACCTGCAGACCACCCTCACCCTGAAAAAATGGAGGGTGCTGTGACTGGAACTCCCGTGTTAGATATTCCATAGATGGATCTGTACCCTGTGTGCCCCTGTCAATCCCCTACAAGACACGTACCAGGCTAGCTCGTAGCTACCCATAGAGCCATGGTCCAAATGCTGCCAAACCCGGCTGTTGTCCTGCCTGCACTAGATCATGTACTTGATCTTATCCTAGAGCCTATACCTACGACTCCTTATTTTCCTATACCACACCTTGAACCTAATCCTTCACCTGCGGTACTATGTAATCACCCACCTAATGCTCCATCAGGACGTCTAAGAGGAACCCGCTGAATACCATAAAGGCTCAGACAGCCCATATACATAACCATTTATATATATATAACAGAGATAAGGAAAGTGGTAAAAGGCAGTTCTTAACTACTACCCTTACTCTCCCCCACCGCAATCGTGACCCACAGCATCTCGGCCTCGTGGCCTCCTTACCCACCCTTAACAGATCCAAGTATCAAAAGTACCTCGGTCCATGCCCATCCCGAAAACCAATGTTGCCTCAAACCAATGACCGGGTCGCCCAATCATGGTGATCAAAATCACCTCAACTGATAGTACCTACCTACTCATACAAGAGCCGGACCCACATACTCTATCACATGGAATTCTATAAAAATATAAAGCATGGAATAAACATTGCAACAAACAAGAAATTCTATTAGTAATTGCACCTATTCACATTTCAACGCATACAAGCAAAGAAATTGATATCATTCACATGGAATTATCACTTCACAAGCATATGTGAAGTTATGAAATTCAAATACCCTAAAAATGTGCCTATCAATAGGCAAGGAGACAATCCTTGCCATACCGAGCCAAGGTTCAATTCTCCCTTACCGCACCGGGTCAAGGGTCACATATCAAAATCAATAACAGCACATGCGAAGAGATCCACCGAGGTGGAAATCATGAAAACTGTAATCTGAGAAAAAAAATAGCAATTCCCACCCATGGCAACTTGGTCCATCGTACCTGGGGATGCAGGCACCCAAGAACAAGCTAGAAGACCAGTTCCAACAACAACCTATCTCCAATATACCATATCTCAATTTTTAAAACCAGTATAAAATAAAAGAGAAGTTTCAATATCATTAGTATCTAGAAAAATGATGCTACTAAATCCCTGTCAAGAACTCCTCTGATACCACTTTGTAATGACCTGGACTCAAAAAACCACCCTAACAATGATAAACGGTTCGGGTGTTACTACCTTAGGTGCACCTCCCCAAATACCAAAGGCTTTCGACTAGAAGAGAGGTTGTTATAGGTATAGTGGGGAGGCTATACCCTCTCAGAGGATAATAATAATGGTATTGGTGCAAGTATAATAATAATGATGCAGTGGAATAAATGACTCAAAAGACTCGAACTAGACCCACAGAGTGGAATCACATTGAATATTGATAAACAGAGGAAGCAATAAATATAAAAAACAACAGTGGAAATAAACACAACAGCATCGGAAATTAACAAAATAGCATGCTAAGCACTTGTAACTACTACTGAACAACAAAACATGAATCCAAAGTAGGTCATACATATCTAAATAAAAAAAATCTCCATTGGCTAACCAACTGTAGATACAAACAAACATGTTGATACAAGAAAGTACGCAAAACATAGTAAAGTCCAGTTAGGCAAGACCTCATTGTCCATTCCATCTCCAAGAAACAACTAATATAGCCTATCTCCTGAATCTGACCACTTTTCTGCACGTAAATCCATAAAGTCTGCACATGTCCCAAAAGGACCATGCAGGGTGTGAGATGAATCTCAGTAGGATACCACCCAATGGTGCATACCTAATATAAGTGTTTAAGCGTGCATGCATTTATAAGGAATGCATTCAATAGAGCGATGCACAAATAAACACAAACCCCACTGGTGCTCAGCAGCCACCATGGAGTGTCACCTGCTTCGTCCAACACTAGAATCTATATCATGTAACTTGGAACCATATTCCCCCCCTGACACTGCATGTATCTAGTACTGACGAACTGAAGGCACTCCTAAGAAACAGTTACCCAGGGGAACAATGATGCATGTTCTCAATAAGTAACCAGAGGGACAACGATGTCTTCTCTCAAAATAAGTAGCCGGAGGGACAACGATGTCTAACCTCAAAATAAAGTATATCAAGGGGCAGCGATATCTGCCCTTAAATAATAGAGATCCTATGCCCCCCAACTCGATATCCTCAATGATATCCCCTGAAGGTTCCTCACCTTCCACGTGGCTTCCTACGGAAAGCACCCCCAAACCAAAAGTACCTAAACTGTAACAAACGGGGGCCTCTACCCACACGAGTGGTCAAAACCACCTCATCATGGAGTCTCTCTATGTGCACGATACTCAAAGTTTCTGGGTGAGCAGTAATCACCAATATAGTACCCAAGCCACAACACCTCTGACACCTCATGTCACTGTGACCATGCTGCTCAAGTCTGATGGTCTTGCCATCCCAGTAACCGAGGCAATTCCCAACCTAACAGTTATTCTTCCTCAAACCAACGCCCATAACACCCAATCCTGTGGTTAGAACCACCCAACGCAACCCGGGCCAAGCCCAACCTGTGATCAAAATCACTCAACAATACCCAGGTCATGCCTAGCACAACCCAAAGGTTCAAGCAAATGTAATATCATACATCACATATATATAATCACAATGGAAAACATTAAAACTGAAAGACAACGAAATAGTTGAATTACACTAGCAAGGTCCTCTCCCATACCATCACTGAGGTCTTGAGAGCCTCTAACAATTCATATCAGGCTTAATAAACTAAAATTATCAGATAAAACAACCCAGTTCAATCATAACCATTTTGTCTTTCCCCAGCCAAAATGCCCCAATTGAGCAACGACCCCTCACCCAGCCCCGCTCAAAAAAAAAACAGGTTCAGGGTATACCCAAAGGCATCCCATAGGTCTAATGAATAATTTAATATGCAATATCAGATAAAACTAGGTCCTTCTCAAAATACCCGCAAACGCGCCGAAGGCCGTGCCACCCAAATGATCACGAAAACACAAAATAAGGTATCCACCTCTTACTTGAGACTCATACGGTGCTACTCCTACGATAATTGTATACAATTAGGTCTAAAATGTAGTAGATCTACAAAAGAATCAAAACTTCTCAAACCCCAATAACTCATTCTAGAATAGAAATCAAGAAAAACGGCTCAAGAGGAATCAAGAACTTACCGAGGGGGTTCCAAAAAATTAAATGGTGTTCGAATCGGGTCTCAAACTAATGATAGAGAGGGATTTGAAGTCCCCGATGGCTCTACCCACTCAACCCATTGAAGGTATTGAGGTTCTGCCTCAATACGAGGATAATGCCCATTTTAGTGAAAACAATACACAACATGTATTATAAGTAGACGACATGTATCATTTTACTATTCATATGATGGCTTAAATTCTACTGACCTACTTTCCAGAACCTTCTGACATGAGTACACGACGTGTACCTAGGGGTACACGGCGTGTACTTAGTTTTTCTTCTCTTCCACCCTGACTTAACCATAGGCCATGTATATCCCTCATACACGGCTAGACTACACGGTGTGTCGAAGGAGGACACAGTGTGTACTTGTTTAAATGATTCCACCCAGCCAATAGGCCTACACGCCATGTATGGACTCCACACGGTCATGGGTACACGGTGTGTTGATTACTACACGTCGTGTAGTAAGATATTACTACACGGTCATCACACGACAAGTACTCGGCGGCACACGGTTGGTGCTCACCCAACCCGTACACAGCATGTACTCTATAGTAGATAGCGTGTAGTATGGAAATTTCCAGAAACTTCCCAATTCTCCAGTTCTATCAGGGATAAGTCAAAATTTCAAACAGGGTCGGGATTTTGACCCGTTCTAAAAACTCAGGTTGCTACATAAACTGTCCATGATTGTAAAGTCCCGTGTTTTTCAACCAGGCTAAAATAAGAAACTTTTTTTAACTATTTTATTTACTGTAAGGTTTGGTTTTAAAACAAATCTTTGGAATGAAGTTTCGTGAATTGGTTTCTTTTAAAGTGTTGATAATGGGATTGAGTAAAGGATTGAGGAGTTTCTTGGATGGCTAGATGAGTTTCAAGAGAACCAAAACAAGCAGTGACATTCACATGGGCTACACACAATTAGTCAAAAGTGTGTGGGTCAGCCCTGCATAATAAAGCAGGTGTCTAGTAGTGGATGCACATTCTGTGTACAATCTGTCAGATCATGCAAGTCAAACCATACTTTCTACCCAGTTTTGAGTTTTGGGTGAAATTAATTTAATTAAATTCATGGTGGAAATATATTTAATTAAACAAGTCATTGGGGTTTCTTTTAATTAAATTAATGTTGTGATGGATTAGTTATTTAATTAAATTAAGAAGAAAAGAATTAAATTTATTTTGAATGATGATGAGGTGGAGCCTTTATTTAATTAAATAAGGATAAGAGGAATTTAAATAAATGATAGGTAAATAATGAGTTGGGGGTTATCAAAGAAGGGAAATATTAAATGGTAAAATTTAAATGATGTGTAAATGAGGAGTTTGGGTTTCATTTAATTAAATTCAAGAAAAATGGGAATTTAATTAATTAATTCTAATTGGAGGTTTTATTTAATTAAATTCAAGGTTAAGAAGAATTTAATTCTTCATTGAAAAATAGTGGATTATTATTTAATTAAATTTATGTTGAGAGAATTTAACTAAATAATGTTGATGAGTTGGATTTTTTAATTTAATTAAATTGAGTTCAGGGAATTTAATTAAATAACATGAATTAGAGAAATTATTTAATTAAATTTAGTTGGAACGAATTTAATTAATTGATGATTAACAATGTGTTTGGGGTTTTCAAATTAAATTAAATTGATAAAATTTAATTAAATAAAAATGAGTTGGATATTTTATTTAATTAAATTCGGTTGGAAAGGAATTTAATTAAATGATATATAATTGGTGAGTTGTGGGTTTTATCAAAAAATTATTTTATTAAATGATAATAATATTAATGGTTATTATTATGGTTAGTTTACTTAATTAAATTGATATTGAGGAATTTAATGGAGAATTTTATTAAATTAAATTAAATTAAATGGATTTTAATTAAATGATGTTAATTGGGGGTTTTGTTTAATTAAAATTGTTGAGAGGAATTTAATTAAATTATATTTAAATGGTCATTTTTGGGTTTCATCATAGAAGAGTTTTATTAAATGATAATAATATTAATGGTTATTATTATAATGATATTATTTAATTAAATTGATGTTGAGGAATTTAATTAAATTATGTGAGATAGATAGTTTTATTTAATTAAATTGAGTTAAATGGATTTTAATTAAATGAGGTGAAATGGGGGTTTTACTTGATTAAATTCAAGGTTAAGAAAGTTTTAATAAATTTATGCAAAAAAGGGGATTTTAATTTAATTAAATTGAATGTTGAGATAATTTAATTAAATATCATGAGTTTGAGAATTCATTTAATTAAATTGGGTTGAGGAGAATTTAATTAAATAATATGTAAATGGAAATATGGAGTTTATTAATGGGGTATAATATTAAAGCATAATAATAATAATATAATGGTTATTATTGTTATTATTATTATATTAATTCATATATTTTAAATTACAATTTTAATTTATTTAAGGTAGAAAATAATAGGGGGGTGCACCTCTCCCTCCCCCTACAAGGGGTGTGATGCACCCATGGTGCAACACCCATGGGTGACGCACCACCCTCCTCTCTAGCTCCCTCTTCATACAACTATCTCCTCCTAGAGTCTTCATGTAAGTGGTACATCTCAGTGAGGCGAGTCCTTCTCCATGCATTTTATTGTTCGCATAAGCTGTTTTGGCTCTCCGTTGCCCAGTATCCATTAAGCTGAAACAATATATTTGTGTTTAATTTGGTTTCTTCTTTTATTCTGGTTCTAGATGATGTGGAAGATATTTTGGGACCTGATGGTTCATATTACGATGACTGTCACCAAAGGTGAAGCAGTTCGGCTCGATTCGGTTCACCGCCATCATTTTTGGGTAAGGCTATATACCTGATAATTGGTTTCTCACCCATTGAATTAGGCACTTATAGTTTATTTGAGTTGCATTTAATTAATAAGTTGTGCATTGGTCTCCTCCACACTATTTTTTTGGGTGTCAGTATTGTTTTTGGGGTGTTGCGATCCATTTTCAAGTGAGTGAGCATTTATATTGAAGTGTGTGTGTGCAAGCGAGTAGTGGCTTTGAGTTAAAAAGCTTGTATTGACCATTATTTGAGGTAGGGTCCTCAAATTTTCTAAATTAATAAAACAAAGTAGTTGTTTAATTACTATTTTTGGGAAATTTGACTGAAAATGATGAATGAATTGTTTATTTTTACAAAATAATTTACTAGATTACATAATCTTGTTTTTGTAATAAAACCCCTCTAATGGAGGTGCACTTCCTTTAAGCTAAAAAATAATGATTAGACTGATATGTTCATTAAGCATGCTGATATTTGTTCTTCTATTACATCCCTTACATGTTGATTCACTTAGGTTAAGAGGTAATTATGAGTATTGGGCCAAATAAGTTGAGATAATTAATTATGAGTTAATGAGTGGGATATAATGAGAAATTAATTGTGAATTAATTATGTGATTTGAGAACTGTAATTGAGATAATTAATCAGGGGATTAATTATGAGATATTAAATTGGCTAAGTTGAGATTATTAATTGTGAATTAATTTTTTTCTTTGAGATTTGAAATTGGGATAATTAATCAAGGAAATAATTATGAGATATAAAATTGACTCTGTTGAGATAATTAATTGTAAATTAATTACGTTCTTTGAGAATTTGAATTCAGATAATTAATCATGGGATTAATTATTAGATAATATATTGGGTATGTTGAGATAATTAATTGTGAATCAATTATGTTCTTTCACAATTTTAACTGGGATTATTAATCGTGGGATTAATTATGAGAAACTGAATTGGATAAGTTGAAATAATTAATTGTGAATTAATTATGTGCTTTAAGATTTGTAGTTGAGATAATCAGTCAAGGGATTAATTATGAGATATAAAATTGGCTAAGTTGAGATAATTAATTTTGAATTTATTATGTTCTTTGAGAATTGTAATTTGGATAATTAATCAGTGGATTAATTATGAGATATTAAATTGGTTATGTTGAGATAATTAATTGTGAATTAATTTTGGGATTTTAGATTTATAATTGAGATAACTAATCAGGTGATTAATTATCAGATATTAAATTGGCTAATTTGATAAAATTAATAGTGAATTTATTATTATCTTTGAGAATTTTAATTGAGATAATTAATCAGGAGATTAATTATGAGATATTAAATTGGCTAAATTGAGATAATTAGTTTTGAAATAATTTTGTTCTTTGAGATTTGTAGTTGTGATAATTAATTGGGGGAATAATTTTGACATATAAAATTTTCTAACTTGAGATAATTAATTGTGAATTAATTATGTGCTTTGAGAGTTGTAATTGAGATAATCAATTAGGGGATTTAATATTAGATAATAGATTGACTATGTTGAGATAATTAATTGTGAATTAATTATGGGCCTTTGATATTATGATCTAGATATTTAATTATATAATTTATTATGGAGAGTTGAGATTTATAATGAGATAATTAATTTCTAGAAATTTAGTTAAGAAATATGAATTGTGTTGTTGAATAATTAATTTATGAATTAATTAATGGGATTTTTTTACCTAGTTAAATTATCGAGTGAACTAATGGATTTGAGTGTGCCTAATGAGATGAATGAGAGGCCCTTGCCTCATGTTTTTGATTTTAATGTGAATCCCATGTTAATGTTTAATTGAAATACTTAAGATGGTTTTTGTAACACCCTGACCCCAGTTACCAAGAGCTGGTGCATTATTACATAACATTGGAATGACATAAATAATTATGTCTTGAAAGACCGATCAGTTTAGTATCCTTGGAAGTACTATATATATTCATAAGTTTTAAATTCCATCATGAAATAAAAACATCAGCAACATTTTGTCCCCTTTAGAACAAACTTATATCCTTATCCCATCCCTGCATGTCAACCATAAAATACTTCTTCACATCCTGGGAAAAATAAAACATAGAGAGGGGTGAGATCAAATTCTCAGTAAGGATAACAATATAGCAGAAACATTCATAAATAATCATAAACATATAAGGCACTGTATAAGACTAAAACAAAAGCCTTTTAAACATAAACTTCAGCATAATATGGAAAAGATAAAATCAAATAGTTCCATTTAGTTATTCACATGGATATTCTACTAGTCGAATAATCACATGAAATATCAATATCCACTTTCATAATGATGGAATTCATAATGCCAGACTTCATAACCATGTAGTCAAGCCCTTGTGCCAAGACTAAAAATAAATTTTTTTCAAGTCCTTGTGTCAAGACACAAGTTTGTCTCATGATACCTACCGATGCATCGAGGATCTATAGTGGGCTCCACCCGTCACTTAATAAGTCCAATGCATTCCTCATATGAGAAGGTTCAAACATAACATAAACATTTGTATTAAAACTGGCCTACCAAATGTCAATACATTATCCATAAACCATGAATGGTGTAAAAATAACCCTTCCATAGTCAAACATATCACAAAACCTTCAATGCAATATAGAAGTTTTGTATCATAATTAATCAACATCAAACAAGCTAAAAATCCATCAAAGGATGTTGACATAGATGAAATCAAAACTCTTTAAGAGAAATATCTCTTTCTATTTTGAAATCATTTAAAATTTATATAATTATAAAAGAAAACATTTATTTTTAAAATATTTTTATAGGCTTTTATGGGAAGCTTCGATGATGATATAATGACAGAAAATAGCCACACCCGCCCAATAAGTTAAAAAAAGACATTCTAACCCTAATTTTGTTGAAAAGGTCATAAAGTAACTTGTTTGGAAAACAAAGAGATTGTGAAATTAACCCTTACCTTGTAGTTTTCCTTAGTCGATGGTATGTTAAATTAATGTATAATAGTTAAAACATTGTTATTAAATTATAAATGAACTATATACATAAATATGATATCATATATGATCCTATAATATTCCTTGGTTAATAATATTTCAGAAGTATCATCATTTCGGGTGTTAACTGATTCATTTTCCTTTATATTCTTGGTTACGTAATCCATGTTTGTTATGGATAGGATGAATTTGACTCATATAAATAAGGATATTATGTTTATAAACATTATTTATAATCATAAAATGAAAATTATTCTTGAATGATTACGATGGGGAATGAATCTCATCGCGTTCATGGAGATGATAATCTGTACGTACGCATGAGCAACAATATCATTATATTGATGGTGAAATCACATGTAATTGGATGGTATATCATATATAAAGAATCATTAAAATTTTATATTTATTATTTATGTTAGTACACTCATTATTATACTCATCCAAATAATTAAGTGTTTGAATAACAAACTACACCACGACGTGAAGACGGTAAGTCGTACGTAGGTACGTATGGAGACTTTGTCATTCCTATGATGGATAGAATAATTAATATGGTAGTACCATTTTCATAATAATATCACAGTATATAGAAGATACTGGATTTATTATTTTAGAATAAAAACAATAAAGAAAGAAGAAGTGGAAGAATAAAATAACTTGAAAGAGGTGATGAAATATTTACCTCTTCTTCGGGTTCTTCCTTTTGATTTGATCAAAAGGGCTTCTTAGGTTGGCATTATGACCAAACTAAGGACTCTATGATTAAGAGATAAAAGTTGGTAGGATATTTGGGTAGGGGTTGGCAGAGCCAAAAGGCATTGGAGGAGTGAAATTAATAGAAGGGTAAGTGCCCATTTATAAGATAGGTAATGGTCACTTTAGGAAAAGCTTGAAATATTATTTTATAAAAAAATTATTTTCGGTTTTTAATGGCTCCAAAATGATTTATTTCGAGGCTAAGGTGGGTATGGTTCACAAACCTCTCAAAAAATAGGTTTTAGATAGGTTTTGGTCACTATAACAACCTTATCTTTTAGATTTAACTCTTAGTTAAATAGTTTGACATTTACCATGTCTCTTTGTATTTTTATATTATGTGGTTAATAAACTTACAATAAACTACCAAGAGAGCCCAAAGTGGTTAATTATTAATATATATAACCTTATCTAATTCCATTAGACGAACCCTAGTTATTTAAGAATATTATATCAATTAATAATATAGTATTTATTTTAAAAACTCAATTATGTCAATTTTGAAACTATTTAGTATTTGGTTTTTGTGAAAATCATAACAGCTTGATTAATTATAAAAAAAATTATTTAATAAAACCTGACATGTAATATTAACCTATAAAATTAGTTTAATAATAAAAAGTCTGAAATTATAATTATTTGGATATTTATAATACCAATTATTATAATCTTTCTTCAATAAAGTAATTACTGCATCATTATTGTGTCATAAATAAATTAAATTATTTAATTTCTAACAATTATGAATAAAATAACATTATATATGAAATATTTTTATCTTTATAATGAATATTTATAGTCTAATGTATATTGTGTGTAACCCTATATTAAAAATGGTTTTGTTATTAAACATTGAATTTAACTCTTTTAACTCTTCTTTAAATAAAATAATAATAAATGTCCAAATCTAATCCAAGTGGACCAAAGGGGATCATATTTTATTCCTAAGGCTGTTTTTTGGCCGAATTACTCTTATCCAATATAATTAGGACATGTTTTAGGGTAATTATGATATCATTTTTACCCTTAATTACCCTATTTACTTTTAACTGTGGTAAATAAAAGTCAAAAGTTACTATTCACCAAAAAATTATTTTCATCTTATTGAACCACATTTTACTTACTAATATTAACCGTTTCTCTCGGATTTTTGAAATTCAACTCACAGAAGTGGTAAAATTATGTTTTATGTAAATTTGCAAATGCTCCTAGCAGGTGGGTAAAAGACGTTTAAATGCTAAATACATTTTTTATATATCTAAACTTATTATAAAATTACTCCAATGAATTACATTGAACTTATATAGGAATTATGTATCTATTTTGACCTAAAATAAATTTTAATAAAATAAATAATTATTTAAATAAAAAGACGGTTTGAAACAATAACTCAATGTTTTTCACTATTCATCAAAAATTGAAAGTTTTCTGAAAAATATCAAAAATTCACCCTAAGATAATTTTGATATTCCAAATCCAAAAATGAATTCCATTTTGCAAGATAAAATTTATAAAATTTCAAAAAGTGGGTATTACTATTCATAATGACTAGATTGATTTCTTGTGGTGCGTTTGAAGTCAAAGTTGCGTACAACACAAGCTATTGTATTATTCAATGGGAAACATATTGTGGAATATTGGGGTGTTACATTCTACCCTCCTTAAAAAAAATTTACCTCAAAATTTCTAGAATATTACTGAATAAAAATATTCAAGTGGTTCTTCATCATTAGTTCCTCGGGTTCCCATGTTTCCTCTTCAATCTTATGATTTCTCCAAAGAACTTTCACTAGACGATTCGTCCAATTTCTCAAAACTTGTTCTATGGTATCAAGAATTATGATAGACTCTTCATAATAAGATAGATTAGGTTCTAGTTCAATTTCCTCATAGGTGAGTACATGCGTTGGTTCCAACATGTATTTTCTCAACAGTGATATGTGGAACACATCGTGAACTTTGGAGAGACTTGGCGGAATTTCCAATTGGTATGCTATTACCCCAATTCATTCTAGAATTTCGAAAGGTCTGATGTACCTGGGACTCAATTTACCCTTATTACTGAAACGTATAACACCCTTCCATGGAGATACCTTCAAGAAAACTTAGTCTCTTACTTGAAATTCCAAATCCTTCATTTTTTTATCGGCATTGCTCTTTTTCCTACTTTGGGATGCTTTAATGTAGGTTTGGATAACCTTCACCTTTTCCATTGTTTCCTCAACAAGTTTTGTACCTATGAATTTTCTTTCACCAACATCATCCCAACAAGTTGGTGTGCGACATCTATTGCCATATAACGCTTCATATGGTTCCATATGAATACTTAAATGGAAGCTATTGTTATAGGAAAATTCAAATAGAGGTAAATATTGATCCCACATACCTTGAAAGTCATGTGAGAAAGATCTCAATATGTATTCAAAGGTTTGAATAGTCTGTTCTGATTGTCCATCAAATTGAGGGTGGTAAGCAGGGTTCAAAGGAAGTTCAGTATCCAGGGCCTTCTGAAGACTTTTCTAGAATCTTGATCTAAAATGGGGATCATGATAAAAAACAATCGATAGAGGTACTCAATGAATTCTTACAACTTCATTAATATATTGTCTTTCCATACATTTAAGTGGTAAATCTTTTCTTATAACAAGAAAATGTGCTGACTTGGTAAGACGATCAACAATGACCAATATTGCGTCATTCCTTCTAGGTGTCTTTGGTAGACCCATGACAAATTCCATCATAATATTATCCCATTTCCACTTAGGTATGAGAAAAGGCTGCATGACTCTTCCTAGCTGTTCCCTTCCAGCTTTCACTTGTTCACAAACCATACATCTTGAAACAAAATCAGCAATGTCCCTCCTTATGTTGTCCCACCAAAAATGTTCCTTCAAATATCTATACATATTAGTGCTACTAGGGTGTATAGAGAAATTGGAGCTATGAGAATCATCCAACAATTCCCTTTTTAGATCCGGTATATTGGAAACACAAAGTCTCTCCCCAAATTTCAAAATCTTATCTTTATATATGAAGTCACTCAATCTCCCATCATTCACAGCTCTAATATTCTTTTGAAACTCCTCATCATCATTCCGAGAACTCTTTATCCTTTATATTTAATATGGTTTAAAAACCATTTGAAAATTTATTGATGTTTCACCTTCCATGGTTATTCCCATAACCATCTTAACCAGATCGATGTATATAGTATCATTTTCAACTCTCATATTGGTCAAAACTCCATGATACTTTCTTCTCAAAGCATATGCCACCCTATTTTCTTTCTCCAGGTGGTAGTGTATAGTAAAATCATAATCTTTGAGTAGTTCAAGCCATTGTATTTTCCTCATCTTGAGCTCTTTCTGTGAGAAAATATACTTCAAAATCATGTGATCAGTATAAATGTCACATTTTTCACCATATAGGTAGTGTCTCCATATCTTCAGAGCAAATATTACAACTGTTAACTCAAGATAATGAGTGGAATAGTTTTGTTCATGAATTTTTAGCTGTTGTGATGCATAAGAAATAACTCTATAATTCTGTATAAGGACACAACTAAGTCCTTTTTTGAAGCATCACTATAAATAACAAACTCATCGTTCCCTGATGGTAGAGTCAATATAGGGGCGTTGACTAATCTTATCTTTAGTTCTTCAAAAAAAATTCACGCTGTTTTGTCCAAATAAATTTAACACCTTTAAGTGTGATCTTGGTTAATGGGTTAGCCAATTGGGAAAAATTCTGGACGAAACGTCGATAATAATCCGCTAAACCAATAAAACTGCGTAGCTCTGTTATACTCATCGGTACTGGCCATTCCTGGATTGCCTTGGTCTTTAAAGGATCAACATAGATTCCATCCTTAGAGATAATACAGGCAAGAAAAGAAATCTGTTGAAGCCAGAATTCACACTTTCTAAACTTCACATATAATTCATTTCTTCTAAGAGTCTTTAGAATAATGCGCAAGTGATTTTCCTGATCTTCATAGCTTTTGGAGTATACCAAGATATCATCACTAAATAAAACTAAAAATTCATCAATATATTCCTTGAAAACTCTATTCATTAGATCCATGAAGACATAGGGTGCATTAGTCAATCCAAAAGGCATTACTGTAAACTCGTAATGTTCGTACCTGGTTCAAAATGCGGTTTTTCAGAATTTCTTCTTTCTTCACACACAATTGATGATATCCAGATCGAAGGTCAATCTTTAAAAAATATTGAGCTCCATGAAGTTGGTCGAATAAATCATCAATGTTAGTTAGGGGATACTTATTATTTTTTTTATAGAATTTATCTCCATGTAGTCAATACACAACCTCATAGATCCATATTATTTTTAACAAAAAGGACAGGGGCCCCCTATGGAGAAACACTGGGGAGAATAAATCCCTCGACACTAAATTCCTCTAGTTTTTTCTTTAGTTCTACTAATTCCACAGTGTCCATTCTATATGGGGTCTTCGATATGGGCCTTGAACCAAGAATTAAATCAATGGAAAACTCAATTTCTCATTCCGGAGGATGTCCAGGTAAATCCTCTAGAAACACATCAAAATATTCTCTCACAATAGGTACATCCTATATTTGAACATTCATTTCCTCACCCATAGTTATTTCATTCTCTTCCTTTCCAATAATTGAATTTAGTTGAGCTACTGAGGGTGGATCTAGATAAGAATGAGGTGGTAATGTTTCTGCTCTAAAGATAAGGTACTCCTTATCATCATCAAGAATTGTAACCTCATTCTTACAATAAATTTTTGCATCACGGTCTGAATGCCAATCCACACCAAGGATTATATCAAATTCAATCATGTGTATGATGATAAGATCAACAGATAGAGAAAATTTATATGCCCTAATGGTAACTAATTAACAAAACTTTGTTGCAATGATACTTCCCTTAGTAGTTTTTACTGACAACTCCATTGTTAAATAAAATTAAATATATATAATTTTCTTAGCTAACTAGGAAGATATAAAACAATGCGATGATCCAAAATCAAACAAAGCATTGGTTATACTCGAGGAAACCATTAAATTACCTATCACCACGTCTTTAGAAGCTTCAACCTTAGCAGTAGTGATCTCATAAGCTTGGACTTTCTCCCTTGGCCTTTTCTGAGGTAAGTTCCATTGGCCCTTAGAACATTCATTTGCATAATTCCTCTTTTCTATACAATTGTAGCATTGAACATTGACAACCTCTTTTTTCCCCTTGAAATCACAATCTTGGTGTCCTTTTTCACCAAACATGTAATAGACTCCCATTTCTTTCAGGCAAGTACCAGGGTGTTTCTTCCCACATTTATCGCAGGATGGATATTCAAATTTTCCCTTATTCCCATTATTTTTATTTCAACAGTGTTCAATAGATCACTTCTTCTCTTGCTTTTCTTTAAAGTCATAAGACTTAGAGAATTATTTTTCTATCTTGATAGTACATGAGACAATATCTTCGTATGATAAGAAGGATTCTGAGACTAATGATCACTGGAGAAATGGTTTTAACCCATAAAATAATCGATCAATATTACTCCTTGGGTTACGTATATAATCTATTGCATACCTTTCTAACCTTGTAATGTTATCCTCATACTTTGAGACATTATCATCCTCCTATTGCCTTAGGCTCAGAAAGTGTCTTTCTATATCTGCTCGATGGTCATGAGGAAAGTATTTTTCCTTGAAAATATATTTAAACTCACTCCATTTTATGTTTGATACTTCTTCATCTTCCTTTCTGTTTTGAATCAATGACCACCATTGATTTGCATCTCCTGTGAGGTGATAAACTTCTATGAAAACTTTTTCCCTTTCGCTACTCCCCAAAGCATGAAATATTTTCTCTAAGAAATTTATCCATTGATAAACTTCTAATGGATTTTTACTCCTATTTAATGTTGGTGGTTGTTGCCTCATTAAGTGGTCTAACATTGATCCTCCAAGTTGTGGATCAGGGTGCTTCATATGGGTAAGGTTATTATTCATAACCTGAGTGATTTGTCCCAGTATGGTGATAAGATGATCAGCACCAGTTGCTTCATCAGCTCTACTATAATTATCTTGAGTAGGAGGAAAATCCCTACATAGATTACATGTGTCGATACGGTTTCCATTCCTTCCACTAGGTTACATTTCTAAACAATGGCATACACTAGATTATTTTATGAATCACAATACATAATTCCAAACTTGTAAAACACTTAACATAAATTGAACAATTTATGGATATAATCTATAATCATAAAATAATTTCTTTGAGGAAGTATATACTCATAAAACCTTTATAATTGTTTTTAAAGAAAATGATAATTATCTGAGGCATATCCCCTGAGTGTATCATAACCAAGATTGCAGCAGGGCTTGTTGTCGTGCACCAGTTCTTGTTCGAGTCTAGATCAAAGTGGTGTTTTCAGGTTTTACCCATCGGTACATCTGTGATAGAGCTGCCTCTACCTACTCATATCCAGACATGAATATATTTCTTAGAAACTCACAAAATCTCTGCAATACCAAAATTCTAGGAAGTTCTTCTATAAGAATCCTCAAAGTCTATCTCAGGGTAATGTTCTCTAATCAGAGTTTTTCTAAATCTATCCTCCAAGGTTTGTACTAAAATTCATCTGATACCAACTGTAACACCCTGAACTCAGTTACCCAGAGTCTTTGCATTATTACATAACAATTTCATGATACAAATAATCATGTCCTGAAATATTGATTAGTTTAGTATCCTTGGATGTAATAGATACATTCATAAGTTTTACATTACATCATGAAATAAAAACATCAAAAACATTTTCCCCCTTTTGTAAAAACTTATATCTTTAGCCTATACCTACAGGTCAACCATAAAATACTTCTTCACATCCTGGGAAAAATAAAAGATAGAAAGGGGTGAGCTCAGATGCTCAGTAAAGATAACAATATAGCTGAAACTTTCATAAATAAGCATAAAAATTTAAAGAAATGTATAAGACTAAAACAAAATCCCTTTAAACATAAACTTCAACATAATATGGAAAATATAAAATTAAATAATTTCATTTACTTATTCACATGGATATTATACTATCTGAATAAACACATGCAATATCAATAGCCACTTCCATAATGATGGAATGCATAATGCCAGGCTTCATAACCACATAGTCAAGGCCTTGTGCCAAGAATAAAAATAATATTTTGTCAAGGCCTTGTTCCAAGACACAAGTTAGTCTCATGATACCTACCGATTCATCGAGGATCTATAGAGGGCTCCACCTGTCACTTACTAAGTCCAATGCATTCCTCATATGAAAAAGTTTAAACATAACATAAACATTCGTATTAAAACCCACATAAGAAATGTAAATACTTTATCCATAAACCATAAATGGTGTAAAAATAACGCATCCACAGTCAAACATATCACAAAACCTTAAATACAATATAGAAGTTTTGTGTCATAACAATTCAACTTCAAATAAGATTAAAATCCATCAAAGTATGTTGACATAGATGAAATAAAGAATTTTTTAGAGAAATATCTCTTTCTATTTTGAAATCATTTATAAGTCATATAATTATAAAAGAAATCATTTATTTTTAAAATATTATTATAATCTTGTATGGGAAGCTTTGATGATTATATAATGGTGGAAAATAGCCACACCTACTGTATAAGTTAAAAAAATACATTCTTACCTAAATTTTGTCGAAAAGGTCATAAAGTACCTTGTTTGGAAAACAATGGAAAGATTTATTTCAAAACATATATGGTAAAATAAGGGTATAAATGACTTTAACCCATATTATATTAAATATTAAAAATGTTTTGAATTACATTTTTAAGAAAACACGAATGTGGATGATATAGAGGTCCCAGTAGATACTTACGTAAAAATTATCTCAGATAATAAAGAGATTGTAAAATTAACCCATACCTTGTACTTTTCTTTAGTATATGGTATGTTAACCTACTATATAACAATTAAAACATTGTTATTAAATTATAAAATAACTATATACATAAATATGATATCATATATGATCCCCTAATATTGCTTTGTTACTAATATTTCAGTAGTATTATCGTTTCGGGTGTTAACTGATTCATTTTCCTTTATATGCTTGGTTAAATAAGACATGTTTTTTATGGATAGGATTTATTTGATTAATATACCAAATTATATTATTTTTATAAAAAATATTTTTAATCATAAAATTAAAATTATTCTAGAATGATTACGATGGGGAATGAATCTCATCCCGTTCGTGGAGACGGTAATCTGTACGTACGCAAGAGCGACAATATAATTATATTAACGGTGAAATTATATGCAATTGGATGGTATATTACATATAAATAATCATTAAAATGTTATATTTATTATTTACATTAGTACACTCATTATTCTACCCATCCAAATAATAAAGTGTTTGAATAACAAACTACACCACGACGTGGAGACGGTAAGCCGTATGTACGCACGTATTATGAATTTGTCATTCATATGATGGATATAAAAATGAATATGGTTGTACCATTTTTATAATAAAATCAAATTATATATAAGATAATAGATTTATTATTTTATAATGGAAATAATAAAGAAAGAGGAAGTGGAAGAAGAAAAGATCTTGAAAGAGGTTAGGAAATATTTACCTCTTCTTCGGGTTCTTCCTTTTGATTTGATCAAAAGAGCTCCTTAGGATGGCTTTCTGACCAATGGAAGGAATAGAGGATGAATAGAGTAAATTTTAGAGGATATTTGGGCAGGGTTTTTCCGAAAAAAAGGCTTGGGAGGTGTGAAATTAAGAGAAGGGGAAGTGACCTTTTATAAGAGAGGTGAGGGTCACTTTAGGAAAAGATTGAAATAATAATTTATAATAAAATCATTTTAGGTTTACAATGGATCCCAAATGATTTATTTAAAGTATAAGGTGGGTATGGGTCGAACAAATATCAACCAATAGGTTTTAGATAGGTTTAGATCACTATATTAACCTTATCTTTTAGATTTAACTCTTAGTTAAATAGTTTGACATTTACCATGTCTTTTTGTATTTTTATATTATATGGTTAATAAACTTACTATAAACTTCCAAGTGAACATCAAGTGATTAATTATGAATATATATAACCTTATATAAGTCATTTGGCTGAAAGTTATATTTTTAGTAATATTATATCAATTAATAATACAGTATTTGTTTTAAAAACTCAATTATGTCAATTTTGACACTATTTGGTATTTGGTTTTTGTAAAAATCATAACAACATGATTAATTAGAAAAAAAAATTATTTAATCAAACCTATCATGTCATATTAACCTATAAAATTAGTTGAATTCATAAAAAATCTCAAATTAAATTTATTTGGATATTTATAATATCAATTATTTTAATCTTTCTTTAATAAGGCAATTATTGCAACATCATTGTGTCATAAATAAATTAAATTATTTAATGTCTAAATATTATAAATAAAATTCCATTATGTATGAAATCATTTATATTTATAATGAATATTTATAGTATAATTTATATTGTGTGTAACCCAATATTAAAAATGGTTTAGTTATTAAACTTTGAATTTAACTCTTTTAACTCTTCTTTAAATAATATAATAATAAATGTCCTAGTCTAATCCAAGTGGATGAAAAGGGATAATATTCTATTCCTAAGGGTGTTTTTGGTCGAATTACACTTATCCAATAGAATTAAGACATGTTTTATGGTAATTATGATATCATTTTTACCCTTAATTACCCTATTTACTTTTAACCGTGGTAAATAAAAGTCAAAAGTTACTATTCACAAAAAATTATTTTAATCTTATTGAACCAAATTTTTCTTACTAATATTATCCTTGTCTCTTGTATTTTTGAAATTCAACTCAGAGAAGTGGTAAAATTAAGTTTTATGTAAATTTGTAATTGCTCCTAAGAGGTGGGTAAAAGATAGTAAAAAGTAAAATTAAATTCTTATATATATATAATTATTATAAAATGAATCAATTGAATTAAATTAAAATTATATAGGTATTATGTATCTATTTTTACCTAAAATAAATTTAAATAAACTAGATAATTATTTAAATAAAAAGTTGGTTTTAAACAATAACTCAATGTTTTCACTATTCATCAAAAATTGAAAGTTTTCAGAAAAATATCAAAAATTCACCCTAAGCTAATTTTGATATTTTGAATCCAAAAATGAAGTTCATTTTGAAAGGAAAAATTTATAAAATTTTAAAAAGTGGGTATTACTATTCTTAATGTCTAGTTTGATTGGTTTTGGTGTGTTTGAACTCGAAGTTGCATACAACACAAGAAATTGTATTATTCAAAGAGAAACGTACAGTTGAAGATTGGGGTGTTAAATTTTTCCTTAAGTATAAATGTGATTTTAATTGGTTATATGTATTTGAAATGGGCTAATGAAATTCATGAGAGGTTAAATGCTTCATGCATTATATATTATGAATGATTAGGCCTTGTATTGGCATGGAAGCCAAGGGACTATCAGATCCCTTGGGGAGAAATAATATGTTAGTTTTTGGGTTGATCCTCCAAATACCATGAGATCTCATGGATTTGAGCCAAGGGATAGACCATGTGTGCTACTCATGGTGATGGATTTTTCTGCATTATGTCCCGATCCATACAACTTTGTTTTCCAAAGGTCCGTGATATCCTAGGGTAGAGAGACTGTGTGAGATTCGATGTTGACTTCCATGATATCGTGAGAGCTCATGGAGTTTAGACCAGGGGAAAGACCGTGAGTGATTCCCCTGGTAATGAATGTCTGTGCATTACGTCTTGGTCCAGCCAGAAATAGTATCCAGGGTATATGTCCATTTGGCATTGGTACGCACTCGGTTTATATAGGAGGATTATAAGCATATCAATCTATTTATATATATATACACTATTACTGTTATATATATTTATATACATAATTGACATGATCAGACATACGAGTCATGGGATGAAGCTGGTATCGTCGTCAGGTGTCCCTTATGAACCTGGACAGGTTGTTGGTTATTTATTCATTTTTGTTATTACTTTAATATATCTTTCCACTACTGAAATATTAAATTTTATTGTCTATATTGGGCTAGAAAACTGGTGTTCCTAGACTATTACGATATATATATCACACACTATTCGGTATACCATTTAACTAGGGTACCCAAGTAGACTTTACTTATTGTTGGACCTTGGACTTGGCTTGTTGTTGTTTGATTGTACTTGGGAGTTAGGAGAAAAGGATCAAGAAAGCGTTTGAGATGCTTATGGAGATCAACCTTAGGAATTTGAGTCTTTATTTATTTTAGTATTGATATGTAAAGCATGATATTTTGTTTACTACTTTCAGATATGTATCACCATGAAATGCATACATTTTATAAACTGGCATTGGCCATTTTTTATTCAGTAGATTATTTTTTATATTCGTTTTTGATGTTATCTGATTTTACTATTTGTCTCCATTGTGCACTCTGAACGTGATAGTATTGTCTCTCCATTGACTATCCTTATATTATCTCTACTAGTTGGCAACCTCTGGCATATGAGGAGATGCATTTGAGGTCATGGGCAACTGGTCCAGCTAATAATTCAAGGGTAAGCCATGTTAGGACGTTAAAATGACATTTGGAAACTTTTGTAAGTTGAACATCTTGGCTCAGAAATGCATTAAAAAAATTTTAGGCATGTTAATAGATTAATATCAAGAATTTAAAATGGGTGGGTATGAAATTATTAATAAAATGTTTCATAAATTTACTAGTATTGTGAATTGTATGAGTTTGTCAAGAGAAACACTAAATAATCATGTTCTTATTGAAAGAGTACTTAGATCAATTCCTAAGAAGAGTCATGTATTTTTTTACTATATATGAAATTAAAAAAATCAATTAATATACACTTGATGTTATTATTATATCCTTATTACAATATGAGTTAGATTTTAAAATATTGTTGAATAAGAAAATTCAAAGAATATAGAGATTGAATTTAAATCAAATGTTTCTATACACTCTTATAATTATGTGTTATAGATTAGTTACAAGAATGACATAGTATATGTTTCAAAGGAAGGATATAGAAAAAATAAATGCTAAAAAATAATGCAACTAATTTGGTTGTAAGGATTTAATATATTGAATAATTCTATGTATATATACAGATTTATCCTCAGAGTCAGTTTAGTGTTTAGGTTCCTCAAGGACCCAAAATTAATATAATAAAAATATTAATATATTTTAATGACCACAACCACATTGTTTAAATAAAAAAATGTTTTACCCATTGTTTGGGACCTCATATGGGTAATCTGAGACTAATATTGATTATGGAAAGCAATGTTTACCCTAGGCACAACCTATGGTTGGCCAACGTCAGACGTTATTTGAGAGGTAACTGTTTGTGGGTGAATTTAATAAAGTAAATAATTTATTTTATTTATTTTAATTAAATTAAATAATACAATCCTCCGTCTGTAAATATACTTCTAAGGAAAATATCCAGGGTTGGCTATAAAACCATATTAGGATTTGAGAGGAGGAGCATTCTTTGTTGGTGTTGAAAAACCAAAAGATTAAAATTGATGATTAAATCGAGGTGGATTGAGAGGAAAGAAGAGGATGGAGTGAATATTATTCATTATTGATGAAAAATATCTTCACTTGTGATTGATCTTTAATCAAGGTAGGACCTATGATTTTTTTTGTTTCCTGACATTGGTTAAATTTTTAAATACTGTATTTTATCTGATTTGTTTGATTTATGTTATTTGTATGGGAGAATTAAAAATTTAATTATTAAATAAGTTATTATTTTTATTCTATTATTTCACCCCCTTATTTCCCCACATTATGATATTTCTCCATGATCATATTGGCCAATGATGGATTCACTGTATTCTTGTACTTTTACCCTGCTGTTATTCACCATTGCACCACAGGGTCGTAGTTCAACATAGTCGGGGTGGGTTTGAGCATGATCAAGCTCACAGATTCATAGAGGTTGTGTGAATGAATCATGGATAGATAGTTTTTGGATAGATTATGGTTAGATACTAGATGTGGGTGATGCTTTGTGGACATGAGAATTATAGGAGTTGAGGATGTATGAAAAGTTTTAACATGGGAAAATGGACTCCCTATTTATGACTATAAAAGGACAAGAATTGATGGAATACAACGATTTTTAATATTATGTAAGATTTTGGAGTTTATATAAGCACAAATAGAGGTAAAAACTAAATATCTGGTATCTACATGGAGAAATATAGTTTCTGTAAAAAAACCGGACTACACAGTGTGTAGTCTGGAAGAACACATGTCGTGAAATCCATTATCTATTTTAGATAGGGTTCGAGCGGAGGTAAAAATCACATGACGTATGGACCTCACCAAATACAATGTGACATGGTAATGGCAGCTCAACATATACTTTGGTATTATACGGGCATTAACACGACTAGACACACGAGCACAACTAGAGTAGATGAGAACGACTATGTACTCAGACGTAACCAGGATAACAGAACACAACCATGTACATGGGAACATGCCAACATACATGGGAATGGGCCAAAAAGGCACAGGTAGGTACTAGGTGGCCAATACATGTCATGTACCACCTATACACACCATGTAGTATGACATGGATTCTAATGTTGTATCTTGGGGAGAACATGCCTAAATGATAAGGTGGGATCACACATCATGTGACCAAATGTACATGTTGAGTACTTATCCTAGAACTTCTATGTTATATATCTCATTATTTAGGAATATTATTTTTCACATGATTTTCCTATCCTAAGTGGGTTTCTTTATAGAATGTGATGTTATCCTTAATAGTTTATTTTTGGATATGATACGAGGTGTTATGAGCATGATGCTTCTTCAGTTGACGCTAAACTAATAAAAGTTACTAGATAAATCATTAGAGATATTTAGGGGTTAGAAAATTCCCTATCACATCATGTAATGGGTCCCCCATTCACTCTATAAATCCTAAGTGGCACCTTATATTGCTTCAGGGAACTTTTCCTCTATCTACAAAGTGTGACCCCCCATATTACACCAGGGAACAAGTCCATTATCTACTGAGTGTTGAACCTTGTCACACTATTAAATGAGTCCTCTATCTACTAAGTGGACCCCCTATAACACCAGTATTATGTTAGTCTGTCTACTTAGTGGTACCCTCTACCCCACTAGGTCATGGGACCTCTATTAGAGATTTCTCCCCCTCAACTATGCAACATAGTGGCGAGGTGCAAGTCCTTTACACAATTTATTATACATACCCACAAGATCATTGTTTTCAGAGAAGGAGTTTTGGAGCTATAGGTAGACTCAAAATACATGGATTGTATATTGAGATAGAGACCCCATTTTTCTCTCATTTGGGGTTCGTTATGAGAATATATCTTGGGTTTTGTTTTACCTACGAATTTTTTTGTGCCGAATTCTATTGAATATTTATATTTCTCTTTTTATGAGTTTTAGGGGATTCTACTGGGTATGTCTATAGTCACCCCTACATGGAATGTCTGCACATGTTTCATGTATTGTAGAGTTGATAGGAATATCAACAGAGACATCAGTGGATATTAGTGATCTTTGGGTGCATTAAGTACATATGATGGTCATACTTGGAGATCAAGAGCTAATCTCTCTCTATTTTTCATATATTCAATCTGTTATCAATTTTTTACTTCATTTTTTGATTGTAATTAATCATTTTCCTTTTATTGGTTTATATTTTCATACTCTGATGTATACCCAAAAGTTTATTTCATGCATGGTTATAATCTAGATAATGTTGTATTTTATTAATCCAGTACACTTTTTCGTGGAGACGGTTGTGTGGGTGTGTATATGAACTTTAGGAAAAGGAATCCCATTTTAGTTATGATTTCTTGGTTCCTTTCACCATCTGCTATCCTATTGGAGGCAAGCTTGGGGTTTTCATACTCATCCTTCCACCATCCAGGCAGGCCTCAGTGGGTCAGATCATGATAGACTGGTATCAAAGGAGTTCTTCCTTCGGTCAGTGTTGATGTGGGACCCATAGTGAGGATTGGATGGGAAATTATAGAAATAGTGTCAGTGTGTCTCAAGTGTGGGTTTCATGTCCAGTAATATAGTGTTGGTGTGGTGACTGATTTATCCATTCACTAGGATTGTGACTACCTTCTTGTTGACGTGGAAAACTGAGAAATCAGTTTTAGGGAACCATTGGTACATTAATAATATAATATTGAGTGTTTTGAATTTCTTTATTGAGTTATATCCCCATATATATTCTCATCGTACTGTGATATGTCTTGATCACTTACAAGATTCCTCTATGAAGACACCCAACTAGGTTACTCATATAGGATCATAATGAAGATCCATTGAGTGACGAGGCCTCATTTTAGGGGCCATCTCATGAGGTTATTTATTTGAGTGGGTAGGGAGAAATAAACCTTCCTATCATGTAGAATATAGTACCATTAGGGATAAATGATGATGTGTAAAGGCTTAACATGCTATATGAGTTCCAATGTGAAATCGCGATGAGGTTCAATGGTGATCTACATCCCCAGGAAGTGGAGGATTGGACTATGTTAATGATTTTATTCTTCAAAATTTTCTAGACCTCAACTAATCAGATGGTTTGATTGGAAGACAAAATTTTCCATAGAGAAGCAGGGAACTAGAAGAGTTTGATGACACAAGACAATGATGAGAAAATTCTCTCATGGTTAGAATTCCCATAGATATTTTGTGATGAGTACTACCCTTTTTGTTTGTATTCCATGGATATTTAGGAGATTATTGAACAACAATAGTGTTGTATGATAGTTGATGAGTATGATGTCAGGTTCACTGACCTCATGTTTTATTCCCTTAACATGGGACAACATAGAGTCTTTAGATCGTGAAAGTTCAAGTATGGGATCCATTGAGACATTCAATCTAGCATTGTATCGTTGTGAACAAAAACATATGTTGGAGTGATAGAGAGGCATCTAGTTATTGAGAGATACCAGTTAGAGGGATGCCAATCGATTGGAGATGAAATTGTTCATTATGGGGTTATGTTATCTATAGTATCTAGAAGGAACCATTCATTAGGGTCTTTTCACAAGAGACCACCCCATGTAAGGACTCAGACACATAAATCTTTTGCCTAGGGTCCTCATAGAGGATCGAATCTTCCAAGAGAGGGGTGATGCTATTCTTATGTTAAGGGAGTTCACATGGAATGTGATTACATTACCTAATATACATAGTAGGGTATACTAGCATCAAATGGAACACCATGGTAGATGCATCATCGTGAATAGGGATCTCCCAAGAATGTCCCATATGGAGGTAGTAATGGAAGAGGAGAAGGTGGAGATCCAAAGGGGGTGATTCTTGTGAAATTTTATGTTACGATCTACTTCCAACACCACCACCAGGTGTCCCATGATAGGCTCAGGGAGCTAGAGATCAGGGCCATAGGTTGCTGCATGTTACGAAGGGCTATGTTTGGGATAAACATGACATGATTTTAGGTATGATCTATGTCTTTTATACTCTCTACCCCATACTAGTATACATATGAATGAGTCATTACTTCATTTCCTTATCCTTTATGTGAGATATGAAGCTTCCATCTAAGACTTTATACCAACATCTATGACTAGAGGTTCACATATTCAGTGATTCTTTGATATCACATATCTGCCAAACGTTTGAGCTGACACTTGGTAAAAAAAGTTTCACATGGTTCCTCTTGGTCACCATGATGAAACCTTATGAATTCATCTTGGGTATGAGCCATTTTTCTATGGTTTTATTCTATTTTTAATATCATCATAGATGGTTTAGATTCGTTTATACAAATGGGATGATACTCAATTTTGTAATCAAGAGAGATCTCATGGATGAGAGAGTGGGTCTTACAATTTCAAAATTGTAACCCGTCACCCATCAGTTGGTGAGTTTATAGCTTGGTGAAGTGGGATATTCAGGAATTTTTATTCCTTTAGTAGCGGAGGGTTATATGGATATCTTTATGAAGGATTCACCATGACAATCTAAAAAGAGAGAGACAGAATTATGCATCAACTTTCACCCCAAGACTACACTGATATGTTCTTCAGCATATCAAATGGCCACTACAGAGAACTAAAATATGAGGGCGAAGTTAGATGGACTTTGAGATAAGGTTTCTATGAGAACTAGTGTGTCCCAATGGGTAACTCTAGTTTTGTTAAAGAAAATGAAAGATTAGAGGTTGAGTCTTTGTGTTGATTATCATCACCTGAACCAGGTAGTGATAAATAAAAATTCCCATTTCTAAGGACAGATAACCACGTTTACCATTTTATAGGATGAATTTTGTTCTGAAATATTGATCTTAGTTCTAACTACCAAAAATTGAGGGTTTGTGAGATATATATTTAGAATATAGAATTTTTATGTCTCTACTAACACTATCAGTTCTTAGGGATTCCTTTTGGTGTAAAGAATTTACCCACTGTGTTTATCGCTCTTATAAAATATATTTTTCACCTTATTTAGAATTTTTTTTCTTCATTGATTACATACTCGTTTACTCTATATCATTGGAGGAGAATTCAGAGCACATGAGGATGTCCCTAGACATAATATATGAGAACTAGCTTTATAGTAATCTATCGAAGTGCAATTTTTGGATATGAAAGATTCAATTTTTGGGTAATTTCATCTTTTACCATTGTTAACAGTAGAAGTAATGAATATTAATGAGGTTCATTCATAGGAGGAACCCATGATTCTGATAGATGTGTATAGTTTTCTTAGCTAGGAGGGGTACTATAAGAGGTTTGTGGAATAATTATCTAGGACTGTAGCCACTTTTACCCCCTTGATATAGAAAGGAAAGCCATATACCTAGGCCAAGAAGTTTCAAAGAGCCTTCTAGGAGCTGATGTTGAGGCTTACCAGTCCCCTATACTGAGACTAATAGAGGAGGGTATTGTGTATGTATTTTTCATCGATTCCTCATGGAGCTGGGATCAGTTTAGTGTTGATGAAGAGATAGGAAATGATCACATTTGGTTCAAGGAATTTGTTAATACATGAGAATAACTATAAGAATCATAAACTAAAGTGAAAAATAGTATTATTCACTCTAAATATGTGAAGGCACTGTCTTCAGGGTTAGCATTTTTTTGTTTAATTAGACCACCATAGTCTCAAGTACATCTTTACTTAAAGAGGTCTTAACCAGAGAAAGAGGAGTTGGATAGAATTTCTGTTGGAATATGACTTTTAGATAGTATATACTCTTAGGATATGAACCATGGTGGTAAATTACCTTAACATTAAGTCCCATCCTTATTTGGAAGAGGTAGTATCTAATAAATAGTCTTTGTTGCTGCTAATGATGATGGTAGAGAGATGCATAGTTTTTGTTCAGTCGATGGTAGTGACACTTCCTCTTATTTAGAGTGTGGGAGAGACTCATTTGGGAGACATAAAATGTGAGGTTAGACATGAAAAAATATCCTTAGGGGATACACCATATGGATTCTTTTATAAAGGGGAGAAAATTATCCTTTTTTTGGTTATTTTCGATGGTTTAAGTTTTGTTGCATGAGGAGGTGATGAGGCAGTTTCACACTCCCCCCATAGACATACATCTCGGGGTAGAAACAATGTACAATTTCCTTTATCATAAGTTTTAGTGGGATGTAATTATGCATATAATTTTTGAGTTTTTCTCTCAATGTCTCATATGTCAGTAGGTAAATGATGAGCACCAGGTTCCGAAAGGTTTGGAACAAACTCTTGGGATCCTAGAGTGGAAATGGGATAGAATATCCATGGATAGTGAGAGGCCATGATGCTATCTGGGTGGTTTTTAATGACTCGATAATTCAGAAAACCTTCCTTCCATCTGAGATCAGAGTTTAGTTGAGAGTCTGGGGTTGCTATATGTTCAGAAGATCTTCCATCTCCATGGGGTTATCATGAAAATTATCTGTGATTATGATTATCAATTAACAAAATGATTGTGGATAGGCTTGAAGGAGGCCTTTGGGATCTATTTTTGGATTAGCATGACATTTCTACCTAAACATATGATTAGACCAGGTGGACGATCTGGGTGTTGGAGGATATTCTAAGAGCTTTCATGTTGGAATTTATCTAGAGTTGGAAGGATCACATTCAATTAGTATAATTTTCTTATAATAATAGCTACCACTGTACTATTGGAATGATAACTTTTAAGGAACTAAATGGGAGATACTTAAAGTTACCCTTATACTGGATTTAGATTAGATAGGCATCTCTTATCAAGCCTAATATAGTGTAGGTAATGGATGTAAAAGTTCAGGTGACCAATGAATGTATGAAGATATCCCATAGAAAATAGAAATTATACATAGATAGATGTTGTTAACCATTGGAGTTCGATAAGGGATGCCATTTTTTCATAAGAGTCTCTACATGATGAGTATTGTCGAGGTTTGGTCAGGGATGCAAGCTATCTCTAAGGTTCATCGGGTCGTTTGAGATCCCACTGACAGTTGGTGATATTTCTTATCGCCTACCGTTTTCCCCATAGTTCAATTGAGTGAATGATTTATTCCATGTTTCATAGCTAAGAAGATACAAGCATGAACTTACACACATGATTTGATATGGAATTATGGACATCTAGGATGGAGAAACCTTTATAGAGTACCCAATGGATATTTAGGATCGACAGGAGAGGATCCTATGTGGATGGACCATTCTCTTGGGTTGTGTGCTTTTTCATCATGAGAGTGTGTATGCATGCTCTTAGAAGTGTGAGATATAGATGTGGGATTAGTATCCCGATATTTTTGAATATATTGTACCTTTTAAGGAATAATTTGTTGAAATATGGGAGAAAGTAATGACTTCAGTTTTTTATTTTTTTCCCTTTGAACAATTCTATGTATATATCAAGATTTATCCTCAGAGTTGGCGTGGTGTTTGGGTGTCTTGAGACCCAGAAAATAACATATTAAAAATATTAATATATTTTAATTCATTTGAGTACATAATTTAAATAAAAAATGGGGTTTATATTGTTTGGTGACTCATATGGGAAACCTGTGACCACAATTGATTCCTAAATACAGGGGTTACCCTAGGCATGACCAAGGGTTAGTCGACGTTGGAAATTCCATTGGAGGTAACAATTACGGGGTGCATTTTATTAAATAAATAATTTTATTTATTTATTTTAATTAAATGACCTAACCTAATATGAACTCTATAAAAACGATTCTATGGAAAATATCTAGGGTTATCCACATAACCCTAGTAAGATTTTAGAGGAGGAATATTCTTTGTTGGTGTTCAAAAATATGAAGATTTGGATTGAAGATCAGATTTAGGTGGATTGATATACAGGTAGTTAAAACAATGGATATTCTTTATTTTTGGTGAACATGATCTTCACCAATGATCGATACTTAATCAAGGTAGGATTAATGATTTTTGGTTTCCATCCCTTTGAATAAATTGTTAAAGCATAGATTTTATCTACATTGTTTGGTTTATGTTCTTTGAATGAGCTTGATTTCAAATTGAATTGTTGAATCGCTTTATTTTTTCTACACCATGTTTTCACCCCTAATTTCTTCACCTTATGATTTTTTTCCATGATCACTTTGTCAAACGATGGATTCACTCAGTTCTTGTTCTTTTCTACGATCATTATTTGTGTTCCTCACCATTAGCCCATGGGGTAATGGTTTGACATTGTTGGGGAAGGTTTGAGCATGATCTAACCCCTAGATTCATGGTGGTTTCATGAATGATGTATTTATTGATGTTTTTTGTATGGATCTAGGTTAGATATACGATATAGGTGATGCTTCTAGGATTCAAGATTTGGAGTGACAGAAGACGCCTGATAGGTTTCTAAGCAGGCAATCAGACTCCTGATTTCCAACCATCCAAGGTTGGGAATCGATGGATGATAGTGGTTCCTACTATTTTAAAAAAATTGGGAGTTTATCCAAGAAAAAATAGTGGAATAAATAATATATATGTGATACACACATAGAAACATGGTTTCTATTAAAAACCCAACTACACAGTGTGTAATCCAAAAGAACACACATTGTGTAGTCCCTTGGCTATGGAATCTAAGGTTTTAGGTGGTGATAAATATCACATGATATGTAAGCCCACTACAAACCATGTGACCCTATGTTGGTGGCTTAGTGTGTACTATAGGAGTACATGGGAACAAACATGTCTAGGTACATGAGGATGTCTAAAGTACATGATCATAACCATCTACTCAAATATGGACGAGATACTTAGACATGAAACATATACACGTATAAGCTCACATACATGGGAATGGTCTATAAGGTAATGGAGGATAAGTGGGACCCCGTATCATCCCAAGGATTATATCCACTATTTACTGAGTGTAACCCCCTATCGAACCAGGGAACTTGTTCTCTATATACTGATTGGAACCCCCTATCACACGAGGGCACAAGTCCTTTATCTACTGAGTAACACTCCATTGCTACACCGAGACACGGTTCCTCTATCTACTAAGTGGTACCCCCTATCACACTCGAGAAAAATTCCTCTACTAGATATTATTCCCCCTCGACTATGCAGCAAAATGGCGAGTTGTGGGTCCTCTACATGGTTTCTTCTATGGACATGCAAGGTGATAGGCATCAGAGATAGACCACTGGAGATAAAAAAATCATCATCCTTAGATGGTATGGAATATGGAGATCCCATTTTTCTCACAAATTGGTTTCTTTATGAGAAAATATCTTGTTTTTTTATACCTCTTTACAGGTTTTGCTGAATTCTATTATTTCTTTCTGTTTCTCTCTTTGTGATTTTCAAGGCATCCCACTAGGTATGTATATAGTCACCCATATATGGTAATTTTCCATACATGTAGTTTCTTATATAGATGATTGGAATATCATTTGAGACATAAGTGAATCTTAGTGATAATTGGGATCATTGACCACATATGGTGGTCAAACATGGAGATTAGGAGTTGGTCCTCATTTAGGTTTCCTCTATTCTAGTTGTTGTCATGTTTGGACTTCATTTCCAGTTGAGCATGTATCTTTATATTTTTATTAGTTTAAAAAATATTAATCATTTGTATTCCTTAAATGTAATTTAATTCTTGATTATAATCTATATGTTTTAGTCTTTTATTATTCCTCTAATATTTTTCATGTATACAATTGTATGTGTATGTATAGGTACATTAGACAAATGCATAATATTTCAGTTATTCCTTATCCGTGATTGTCTCTAGCCTCCATAATAATATAGGTGGGATTGGGGTTGCCATTATATTACTTTATTTAGCTAATAAGGCCTTTATGGGTTGGATTTTGACAAAGAATATCTCAAAAATATTATTCAAAAGATTATTTCAAGGTGAACAAGAAAGGTAATTTTATTTCCAATTATGCTCAATATATAATCTATTATGAGTCAAGAAAAAACGAGAACATCAAGAAATATTTCCCAAGATTAAGGAAGGATCAAAATAAGAGGAGTAAATGAAATAATAAAAGAAATCAATGGTATCTAGATGGAGTTTTAGTAAGGATTTGAGTTTTAATATAAAATTTTGTCCAGAAAAGGATGTGGGAATTTTTTCTTAATGGATTCATCAAATTAGGTGAGTGACTCAAAATATTATTATTTTTATGAATTTTATTTAAAAACCCTATTTTGAGTAATTAATCAATGTGTTTGATATAATTTATCATAAATTTGAAAATATCAATGTTTTATATAAGAATATTAAGAGGAAACATAAGGTTGTTCTTATGGAAAATAAAAATATGAATAAATCTATCTAGGATAACATAAAAAATTGTCATATATATATGAAATAATCTCTTGAAAATATAGAAAATATTATTTCTAGAAATGAAAAATTAAACTGATAAATTTATTTCATGTTAAATTTCTATGAAGATGAAATAAAGAGATTTGATACTGTTATGAAAGAGAATGTTCATCTCATAAATAAAATGAAAATTTTGAATTCAAATTTGATCACTTTTTTCAAGATAGATAAAACATTGATAAAATAATGAGTTTCAAAAAAATGAACAAAAGTAGATCTGGTATTGGCTATGACAACAATTTACCCAAAATTTATAAGACATTCATTGTTAGGATTACTAATGGAATTATATGTACTACTACATGTTTTAGATGTAAAATTACAGGTCATTTTGAGAATGAGTTTTCATTGATATTTCTACAATATCTTGGACAAATGGATGAATTCATTTCTAAATATTTATCTCCTGGATTACCTATAAATATTATTTTTAATTAGCTTAGATTCAAAATAATTTATATTCTAATACCATTGGACCAAAATTTCATGAGTACCAAAACATTCATACATATATTTTTATAGGAAATGTTTCTCAGAAGCACAAAGATAGTGGATGATCAATACATGTGACTAGTGATATTTAAATCTTTCTATAATTTAATAAATGTGATAGAGGTAATGTTACTTTTGGTGATATTTATAAAGGAAAGGTAAAATGATTTGGGGAGGTTGGAATTTCCAATTTTATTATTATTTACTAAGATTTACATTTTCAAGGATTGAAACATTATTTAATAATAATTTCAAAACTATGTGATGATGGAATGTTTGTTAAATTTGAAAATGATAAATGAATTTTATTTAAAGATAAATTTGTTCTGTTTAATTTAAAAAAAGAGAAAATTTATTCAAATAATTTTACTGAATTAACAAGAAAAAAATTAAAATGTTTAAATTATATATAATATGATGAAATATTGTGGCATAAGAGGATGGGACATTATAATTTTAGGTATATGAACAAGTTGTCCAAGAACCAAATAATTCTTTAGCAACTTGGACTTAAATAGGGAAAAACCTTTGTTTTTGAATCCTGCTTGAATGTTAAGAAACACTGAAGCTATTTTGATTCAATTAAATAAGTACAAACGGTAAGTCCTTCCAATATTATTCATCTGGATTTATTTAGTCCTATAGAACATACTAGTTTGGGTGGTAAGGGATATTTTTTTTATTAGTGATGATTTTACTTGATACATAAGAGTTTATTTTATTTCACTCAAATATAAAACTTTTTCTATGTTTATCAGTTTTTATAAATTAGTGAAAATGAGAAAGAAAAATTAATAAAATAAATTTTAAGTTATCATGGTGGTGAATTATAGAATATGTAATTTATCCAATTTTGTGAATGAAATTATTATTTTCACAATTTTTCATCTACTAGAACACCACAACAAAATGGTGTAGTAGAATGGAAAAATAGAACTCTTAAAGAAATGAAAAGGACCATATTAAATGGTTTTAATATACTTAAACATTTTTTAGAATAATATTTGAATATATATTATTATGTTACTAATATAATTATCTTAATACCTTTAATTAAAAATAAATCTTATAATCTTTAGAAGGGTAGAAAAAATAATATTTTATATTTTAGAGTCTTTGTTTGTAAATTTTTCACTACCAATACTTAGAATACTTTAGGTAAATTTGATTAAAAAATATAATGAAGATATATTGCTCATATATTACAATAATAATAAGGTATGTGGAGTTTATAATAAAAGAACCATTGTTTTTTAAAAATCATTTCATGTTAACCTTGAGGAAAAATCTTTTAATAAAAGGTATGATGGTATTGATCAAATTAATGATGAATTAAGAGATTTTAATTTTGTGGAAGAAGAACCTCAAGATAAAGATTCATATATTCACAAGGAGAGTATTTATTCTCAATCTAAATCTATTCATAAAAAATATTTGAAGACTCATAGATATCATCCTATAGATAATGTGATTATCAAAATTTAGTCGAATGATCAAACTAGAAGATATATTATGAATATTTAAACTTTTCAAGATTTTATTTTTGATTTTGTACCTAAAAATATTGATGAATCTTTAAATTATTATATACGTATCATGGAAATGTAAGATGAGTTAAATTAGTTAACTAGAAATAATTTATCATCTTTATTGGTTCCACCAAATTATTATCATGTTATTGGAAAAAAATGGATATTTGGAAACAAAATTGAAGAATCTAGAAATATAGTTAAAAATAAAGCTATATTTTTTCATAAGGATATTCTTAAGAAAAAATCTATTGATTTAGAAGAATCGTTTTCTCATGTTTCTAGATTAGAAGAAATTATAATATCCTTATCTTATGTTACTATTCATGGAATTAAATTTTTTCAAATGGATGTCAAATGTGTTATTTAAAGGTTGTATTTTTCAATAAGTATATGTTAGATATCCCTTGGTTTTGAAAATGAAAAGGATAAAAATTATGTTATGAATATATCTAAGGATTTTTATTGTTTGAAATAAGATCATCGATCTTAGTATAAAATGCTAACTGGTTATTATCTGAAAAAAGTATTGAGAAGGGAAAGGATGATCCTACTTTATTTACTAATAAAACATGTAATAATATCTTGATTATTAAAATTTATATTGATAACATTATTTTTGGAGCATCATGTGAACATATTTGTAATGAATTTTTATAATTGGTTATTTCTGAATTTGATATTAGTATGATGGGATAATTTAAATTCTTTCTTAGTCTATAAATACTTCAAAGAAATAATGGTATTTTTCTAAATCTATCCTTTTATGAAAAAATAATTGTTAATAGATTTGTTTTATAGTCTTATAAAAGTAAAAATAATCATATTAGTACTATTAGAATATTAGATTTAGATAAATCTGTAAAATATATTGATGTTAAAAATTATAGAGGCACGGTTGGAAGTTCTTTACATAACTTATTATAGTATTAATTTAGTTTTTTTATATTGTATGTGTGCTATATTTGAAAGTATCTCCAAGTGTCACACCTCAACTTTTGAAAATTATTTTATTTTATTATTTTCTGGATTTAGAATTTTTCATCGGGGTTTTGGTTAAGTCCCAGTTTGAAATTTTGAGTTTTTATTAAAAAATGAGTGTCTCTGGTTCACAAAATCTATCGCATGGGTAGAACACAGTTTAGAAACCATGTGGATTTACCCAAGTGACGACATAGTTTTTTTGGTGTAAAAAATAAGTAAAATTGAATGAATAATATTAAAATGAAAATAAAATAAAATGAGAAAATTAAAATGAAATTAAAAAGAATTGTATTAATAATAATGATGATGATAATATTTTTTTTAATAATAATAATAAATAATAATAATATTATTATTATTTGAAGAGAGTAGTGCCTTGGCCAAAGACCAAAGAACATTTTATTTAAAATAAAAAGAAACAAAGTTATATGAGTCAAAAGGAAGGATGGTTTTTACAATATTTGTCAAAAAGATGAAATAAATCAGGAGGAAGGTCATTTAGCCATGTCAAATCATGGGGAACACGTTTGTTGGCAAGGGCATCAGAAACAATGTTCTCTTCACGAAAGGCATGAGTGGAAATGTAATTAATCTCCAGGAGTGAATCCAAACACTTCATCCAAAGGGTAGAAAGAGGTTAGGACAGATATATCACCCCATTCTATATTTCCTGGACAATGCTGGTCGAATCACATTCAATCCAGAGCTTCCTCCAACTTTTTTAAAGAAAAAATTGATGACATGAATTACACCCACCATTTTAGCTTCCAGTGATGAAACCATACCACATCTACCAAAGAAGCAACCATGACAATGGCTAGAAGAATCTCTAAAAATGACATCACAACCGGCATGACCTAGATTGCCCATTGAGGTGCCATCAACGTTCACTTTGATCCATCCTGGTATCAGAGTTTGCTAGAAAACTTCAAAGATTCATTTGGGTTATTATTATTGTTGTTGTTTTTGTTGTTGTTGTTGTTAATATTATTTTTAATATATTATTATTATTAAAATTATTAATATTATTACTATGATAATAATAATAATAATAATTACAATTATTTTAATTAAGGTAGTTAATTTTTAAGGCTTCCTTTTCCCGCTACCTCATCCCCCTCTCAATCCACCCTCATCCCTACTACATGTGTTCCACCCTCCTAGATGAGCACCCTAACAGTAGCCTCCTTCTTCACCGATGGCCTCTCCCTCTTCTGGTCGGACCTCCCTTTGGTTTGACCTCCCTCCTTGAGACCTTACCTTTGTGGAACCCCCCTTCCTGAGCCTTTTCTTTGCATGACTCCACCTTATGGGCTCCCACTCCAGCTTGGATTTCAATCAGTTTTCCACTGGATTTTGGTCTAATCCTTCGAGGTATGGGTTTATCCCTTCTTCTCCTTCCATTTATGGATGATTTGAGGTTACCCCATCTCCCTATATGTTCAATCGATCACCCTAAGGTTAGGATTGATTCATTTTTTGTGTGTATTCCTTTGATAGGTTGTGCGGATGGTCCCTTGGGACATTTAGGTTTGTTTTTCAGCAACCACCACCGAAAGAGATGCGGTTCACTTCAATTTGGGCCACTACCGCTATCTGAGGTAAGGGTTATCATATTTTGTGTGGTTTCACTCAATTTATTTCTCATCTTTTGGGTGTTTTAAGGTCCTTGGTATTCATGTTGTAGTGTGTTGGATACTACTTTGTGGTTTAGAGTCATTGTGTCTAAGAAGGATCACCTACGTGTTCATAGGTAAGTATATATATATATATATATATATATATATGGGTTCCCCCATTATATGTATAATAATCCATGGCAGTAAGTATACATGTATAGGGCTTGGTGTTCCCATGTGTATATATGAAAATTCATACTTAAGTGAGTGGTGACTATTGTATGCATATAAGCATATACTTAAGGATACCATTGCGTATGTTCATGGCCATGTAGATGTGTGCATAGGGTCCAGGTTTCCTTTTATGTAGGTGAAAGTGAATATTCTTAGCAGGGGAGTAGAAACTTCTAGTTAGAAAGCGCTAAGAGTTGAAAGTTTAGTTTGGTTCCACTCTGAGCTACGTCCCTTATGCCATGTTTTTAATTTTAATTCCTTAATTTCATTAATGTTTTAAAGATTATTTGTTATATTAAATAGTTTATACATGCTATGAAAAGTAATTAATATGATTGGTGTTGTACTTTACATTATTTTTACAATTCACCCTTAGGTTTTGAAATGTTTGATCTTTATTCAAATATGCTTCTAAGATTTAATTAGAATGATTTTAATTTTAAATGATTAATGGTGTTTTAAAAAATGGGTTTGAGTGTGCAGTCGATATTCCCCATGATTTTTGGTGTTGCACATATTAGTTGTGAAAGTTTAATTGAGTGAACATGGGTTTTTTTGTGTTTTAACAAAAGGGGGAAATCTCATGTTTTGGGATGTTTGGAAAAGCTCATGTGTTTTGGTGTGAATTTGAGATTAATTGGTAGTTTTCATTTCTCAAATGGTTTTATTTGGTTTAGGAATTTTTAGATTGTTTATAAGTGTGTGGTACCTTAGTGGTCCAATTGAGATTTAAAATAATTTTTCAATTAAAAGTGTTTGGTGATTGTGTCACTATAAGAAAACCGCCATTTAGAGGCGGTTATTTCCATTTAGAGGTGGTTTAAGGGAAGCGTCCTAGATACCTCATTTCACGGTGGGTTTTACCACCACTAATGTCTTACATGTATCCTTTTCACAGCGGTTAAAACCGCCACCAAAAGCTGACCAGAAAAAAAATTCTGCTTCCACTGCACCGCTGCCCTGAAAAACAAATCAAACCAGAAATACCAATAGCCTAACAGATTAATGCACACAAAATTTAAAAAATAATGGAGAAAACTAGTAAGAAATTTATTGTCATGATTCTTGGAAAATATAGTGGAACATAATAAATGGATTTTTGTACTAAGGAGGAGTTAGAGAATGGGTACAACACCACACAACACATTCTAAGGTTGATTTAAAATTAGTTTAGATTAGTGATTCATGGACATGGAATAATCATTTAAGGTTATTGAATTAGGACCATGTGGTGATCATGAAACTCAACCATGCTTGAGGTGGGCTTCCTCCGAAACCCTAAGCCCTGTTGAGCCACGATTGATTCAAGAATCAAGGATATTTATATAGTTATAATTGATTATAGGGGTGAACCTAATGAGGGGAAGAAGTGACCTGAAAAATATCACGATGAAAATTACAACTTTTGACAACAGGAAAGTGAAATGGGAGTAATCGACAGAAATAGAATTATTATTGACCATGTTTGAAACATAGGATACCTGAGCTGGTTGAGGATAGGATGAAAAATATCATGATCTACTATTTATGGAGATCAAAGCATGATATCTACTTTTTATCCGTAAATATACTTCATTGAATTTTGCTGAGATGGTATGTAAGAGACTATGTCCATGAATAATTTCATTACAGATCCTTTTCAGTTTTATATATGGTAATTAATTTTATAATTATCCCACACTTATTGGATGAGGCATCCTTATTTCATTTAATAGGGTATGGTTGTTAATTAACACTGTTTTCTGAGGACATTGGGCTTTGATGTCTAAAATCATACACCATGGAGTATGACTACAACTTGTTTAAATTCCTTGAGCTCCAAATATAGGAATAGGTTTGAGTTAAAGGTTTCCAAGCTTTGACCAAAGTAGATAAGAAAGGGAGAAACCTAAAATGAGTTAGTGATAGGGTTGTGCCCTGGATTAAATATTTATATGTAACTACTTATATCATGATTATTGGAATTAATCCACATGTTTTTTTATGATTCGCGGTGTCGTAGGATACCAATACCAGAAGGTTTTACCTTCTCAAATGATGATATTTAATAATTAGATATTATAATATTGGGTATCGAGAATTTATAAGAGGTGAAATTATCTCTCTTTAAGAGACATATCAACTTTTATAGGGTTAAATTATCTATCATTAATAGGTATATATATTTTACACAGGGTAATGATATAGTTTAAATTCATATTATTATTATTTTAGAATGCCTTTTGCATCTATATACCCATTATTTACTTCCTCATATCAGAAAATGAGAGCATCTTGGCCCATTGATGTGTCAACATAAATAAAAGGAGATTATTGCTAAAAAAGAGGATCATGTGAGTGTTTTGGGGCAATGACACCTTATGTAATGGATTATTATATGGTGAATCATCAGCTAGGCTCATTGATAGAAGATATATGCAACCATACGTATCCCATGGAAATGGGAATCAATCCACCCATAGTTCTAGAATGTTGTGGAAATAGATGTTTGATGAAACTCCAGGGATGAATAAACCCATGTGATGGATGTATGTGAATATTTTATTGTCATAATGATTGGACTAGGGATCTCTTTATATAAACTATTATAGTATAGATTGGTGAGGTGGGGGAATCAATAATTTTTTTGTGGTGAATAAAACCTGGGGTTATAGGATAAAATAGGCCCTTTAACCCCTGACGAAATCATGAATATGATTACATACAATGTAAGATCATACAACCAAGACCATGATAAAAAAATTTAATGTCATTTCTTAAAGAAAATGATTTTTTTCAACTCACATAATGTGATGCTTCCATGTTTTATATGAGGTAATGTTTTTGAATATATCATAATTATCTTAAGAGGAATCCAAATTTTATATAGTGTATGACTTTTAGATCATCCAATACACATTGTATAATGAATCCCAGTTTTATACGGTTTAATACCATCTCCCATTAAGAGGAACCTAGGTTTTATGTGGGGTACGTCCACATTTTATCATCATGAACAGAATATGATAACCATTAACAACGCATGAAGATTCACTATCTACACATTCTGCCTCACCAAAGTGTCCCCAACACTATCCCCTTGATCAATATGAAATGACCCAATTTGTTCAAGATATCAACAATGGGAGGTAAAATAGTCGAACCAAATAAATGTAGTGCTTTCAAACCAGCACTGACATGATTTCTAGACTTGCAAGCCTATAGGGAATTCAAGAAATAACCAACCATTTACCAACAGTTCCCTTAGGTGTTCCTTATACTTGTAAGGGTATGTTAATAGACTCAACATGACACTACCCACCTTAAGAGTGTCCTATTATAAAGGGAATAAAACTACTCACTTATAAGCACGCCAGATTATAACAACGAGACAAGCATGTCAAAACACCTAAGTCTTTCAAAAACCATCCCGGGTACTAGGATAAAACTGAATCTTTAATGCACAAGTAAATCTACTTAGAGATGACTTTAGACTATAATCAACAGTAGAAAATATTTATTTTGGAGTTGTATTGCCTCATATGACCATTTTCTAGACGACGCCATACCAGGTCACCCATCACTAAGAAGAAGAAAGGGTCAAACGACCAACAAAATAGCTGATCATGTTTGAGGCACATCTAACCAGCTAAAAAAGAGAATTACTTGATTCTCAAGCCCATGACAAGGTCAAGAAATACATGACCACCCATCCAAACAAGGGTGTCACCTTTAAATAGAAAATCCTAATTGGGAAAACAACACCCAGATGACATCGAAAGTGAGAAAAGTCAAATCACCCACAAGTCATTTAAATTATGAGGCACTACCTACCCCAGGATACACCCTTACAAAGAAAAAGTTTCAACAATAACATTGGGTCACATTAATAAAATTCAAAAGTCTCAAAAGCCGATTATAAAGCCATTGATAAGGAAAAGAATGCATGTGGAATGTACTTGATTCTGTTCCAAGGAAACTCAAAGACAAGTCCAAAATACCCTTTACACGAGAGTTTTAAACAGTGGACACCATTATAGGTTCCATTTCCAAGCCTCTTATATTTAATCACATTTAATCTTGAATCATAAAAATATTTAATCAAAACATCAAAGTACTATTTTCAAAACAAAACATGGTACTTGTTTTTTAACCAATGGCCCAAAACAAAAACAAGATTTTTTTTATAAAACCCCCTTTTTATTTTTCTTATGTTTATTAACATTGAGTCATAAATAGGAAATTTAGCACCTAATTTCATTTTAATAATCAAGGAGACCTAAAATGGGCTCAATAAGACAACATGGGTTCATTATCATGAAACCCAAAAGCAATTTCCAAAAATCAATAAAATTAAAACACCCAAATAGTTCATCTCATAAAATCATTCCTCAACTGACCTACTTGGGTCTAGTTGAATTTTTAAAATCTAAACATTTGATTTCAAATCAAATTAAAACCTATTTCACATTTATAAGAATCTCACAAGTCCTCATGACATCACATTTATTATGGGTTATCCTTTCCCAATTCATGAAGCACCCATACACTTCAGGGATTGAAAGTTATAACCCCTTAATCGATACCAATGTCAATTCAAAATTTAACATGATCAAACATAATGGACCCAATTATATGGGTGGCCATCTACCAACCTGAAAATTTTCCATACACTACAGTTTCTCATTTGGCTCCCTTTAGTCAAAACCAACTTACTTTACAAAATTAATTTAGCAATTTTTTCCATGGTTTGATTACACGGGTTACCTTTTCCCAGCTATAGGGTTCTTATACACCTTACATATGAAAATTGTCACCCATTATAACTATAAACAATAACTTATTGCATACGCAATTTTCATATATCAAAGTAATCTAACATGTCACTACAAATAGCTAACATAGAGAAATAATCTGAAATCACAGAATCATGGCATTTTAATCACATAAGTATGCTATAAAAAGAAGTAATCACAGCAGGCATGCTAATGTATTACCTAAATAGGTATAAATATAACAATGGAATATCAATAAGGAACCAAATCATACATACCTAGAATCCTACTAATGAAACTACATGGAATAGAATATATACATGACATATCAATTTCTATGTTTCTAATATGGTGCATGTAATTAAATTTCCTTTCCATATCAGGAAAAAGAAAGATCCAAAATTCCAAAAATCATAAGTCGCGAAATGTAAAGCAGTCACACTAGGTGAAATCATATCAATTGTAACATCGAACAACATAAATAGAAATCTTATCCCTAGAAACATGGTCATTACTATTATATGGGGTGATCAGTCCAAAACACATATATTAACCAAACACTGACACTTCCTTATTTTCTTGTCTACCAACCCAAAACAGTAAGTCAAAAGGAAAAACCAGCTCCAATACCAATTTGTAATTTCCTGACTCGGATCATTACTAAGACGGTGGCCAGACCAGTCACCACATGACCTCAAGCTCGCCTTCCCATATGCCAGAGGCTGCTGACCAGCAGTGAGGGTGTAAGGATAGTCAGTTGGGAGACTATACCCTCTTATCAATGTTTTGCAGTATTATAACTGATTAAATAACAATCAAAAGTGGAATATGTAATACATAATTGACAAAGCAATGGACGAAAGATTTCATATAACAATATATATAACTGAACAACAGTGTCCAATGCCAGTTTATACGACAAATGAACACATGACATGGTATTGACACATGTTTGGAAGTAGAAAATAGTACAACATGATTTTCAATACAGCACAAAAATAAGGAGGGGACAGAAAAGACACACTTGGATCTCCTTGAGCATCCCGAGCTCCAATTTGGTCTATTTCTCCTACTCCAGGTATAAGTAATACAATAATCATGCAAGGTCCAATGCCCTGCGAACAAGAAAGGTCTACTCAGGTACCATAGTGAAATGGAGACCATAGTAGGGTGTGAGATATAAATCTCATTTGGCCACCATCACTAGTGTCTAAACCAATCCCTTCAGAGTAATATGAATTAAATAGTTTGCAGGAATGCATAAATAAAGTAAGCAGTACAATGTAACCAAATACTCAAGTACCTGCTTCATCCCTCAACTGGTGTCTGAATATGTAACCAATTAATTCATTATGTAATTACCATTTTATGTTAAAAGGTCAAGCAAAGCATAGCCAGTACTAGCATCACCCAGTGATAGTATAAAAAGTGAAGGTTCCAAGATGTAATAAGGCAACCTGAAAATGATGTCCAATGAGGGAGTTTGAGGGAAATAACCAAGGTAATGTAGATCTCACAAATCACTAAATCAGTATCATTTGAGTCTAGATAAGGGGTAAGAGTGTAATCTAAGGAGATTAATATGAGGCATTATACAATAAGAAACCTTCCGAGTCCATGGTGATCGACCAAGGTAAAACAGGGCTAAGCAATGACAGGTCTCAGTGGGCTGTTACCATGGAAACAACATGTAAATGCTGGAACCAAGGAGTGTATCCAAGGCATCTTGTAATAATGTAGAAATAGATAAGGACTAGAGTCTAGGTGGGTATCAACCTATGAAAACTGAATCCTTGAATCATAATAGTGTTCCCGAGTACCCAAGGTATTCTCCTCCCAGAATCCAAGGCGAGTCTAGGTCAACCCATTACTTTTTGATATGATAATCATGTAATAATTCATTTGGTCCCAGTCTTTCCTTCCATTAGTGTGGATAAGTCATGTAGAGTTGAAACCATTTATTTATTGGTCCAAGAATTGTCCTACATTAGTGTGGATAGGCTAAGTAGCATTGAAACCATTTACTTATTGGTCAAAGATTTGTCTTTCATTAGTGTGAATAGGGCAAGTAGCATTGCAACCATCTCATAAAGTCTTAGTTAATCATTAACTTCATTTGGTCCAATCCTTACCTTCCATTAGTATGGATAGGTGATGTAGCATGAAACCATTTAGTATAAATCCATTAAGGCATTTTCAAAAGTCAAGGTCCACATAACTACCTACCCTTATCATGGCAAGGGTTGCCACAGATGTGAAACCAATTATTCTCTCATGAACCAAGGTCTGTCCATGGAATTACTACATGAGAATCCATCTATGTCACAAGGTATGAGTTTTAAAACCCATTGATTCCATCCATGGAATTCTCAACATGGGAACCCACATGTCACCCATGGTGTTATTAGCATTCAAAACATTTGAAAAAAAATTTGTAATTTGTTTTTAGGGTTCATTATTAAGCATTGACCATTCATTTAACTCAACTCATTTAATTTACCAAACATGTAAATTACATTTATAGGGCTCCAAGTATCCCTAAAAAGTGAAATTACCTACATGGGTAATTCCAATCTAAAACTGGAACAATCACTTAGAAGGTGCTTTGGTCCTTTAATCTTTTTAAAAGGAAAAATTGGTGTTTCTAATTCCATTAGGTCCATGTCCTAAACATGTTGTATTTCAACACAATATCAAGGAAAAATAATTATCAACATGAAAAATAAAAAAAGAAAGGTTTAACCACTACTTTCTATCTTGAAGGAAGTGCACCTCGATTGAGGGGATTTATACTAAAACATGATATTTCTTATCACACAAATCATTTATTACATTTAGCATTTAAAATGTGCAACATGATAAATTTCATTTAAGAGATTTCAATATAGATACTTCACTACATGAATTTAAATTCTAATAAAAGTGTAGTAAGAAATTTATTAATGCATTTATAAAATTTAGGACTTGGAAGGGGACCCTACCTCAAGTGGAACTAGGTCATCCACTCTGGCTCTTAACACTTTCTAACTACGAGCAGCTTCTCCCCTACTGATCGTATTCCCCTTCACATATATATAAGGACACCTAGACCATATACACACACCCTCATGGCCATGAGTATGTTCTGGGGGATACTTACGTGTATTCTTATATGCATACAATAGACTCCACTAACCTACTCATGTTTTTTACATATATATACATTGGCACACCTTTCTCCATATGTGCAATTCACTTCCATGGGTGAAATTACATTTAACAGGAGAACCTATATACATATATATACTTACCTATGCATACAAAAGCGAGTATTACTTGACTCAGAGACTCTAAAACAATGAGAAGGAAACCACACACTACAAAAAGGATACTAGAAACCTTAAAACACAAAATGGTCACATTAAAACCTAGGTGAAAACCAACAACGATTATAAACCCTTACCTCAGTTGGTAGTGACGAACCAAAACAAGATGAAACCACACGACAAAACTCAACGCACTACAGGAAACATGATAGAGAACCATAAATACCAAAAGGAACAAAAATTAACTAGGAATAAATGATAAATATTACCTTGAAATAATGTTGGTGGATCGAAACCAACTGAACCACATCGCCTTCGGTGGAAGTTGTATAAACATGTACTATCAAGACCGGATAACTCCTTTGTACTACCAAGCATCAAAGGGAAACCAAAAATGAGTTCAACCTTTAAGATATAGTATTTGGTTGAAATCCATGGGTGACAGTTAGGCCGATTTAAAGTTGGGAGAAGGGATGAGTAGGGAGAGAGAACCTTACCCTCGAGAATCATTCAAAAAATAGATGGAAATTCAGCTAGATTAGAGGAGGAAGAGGAGGACGAGGAGGGGAGTTTATGCGCGTCAGGAGGGGAGATCCCAAGGGGTTATGAAATGTATGAGGGAAGAGGGAGGTGAGGGTAGTTTTATGTTTTAAATTATTTTTATTTTAAAAAATAATTAAATTCTTAAACAGACCCAACAACACGGTTTGACCCGCACAGTTTTCCAAACCGTGACGAGTCTACTGCCCACATGGGGTGAGGCGCACAGTTTAAGAAACTATAAACAGGTCATGTGATAATTCAATTCTCCATTTTAAACATGTCTACATAGTTACCTGTAATGGTCCACATGATTTAGAAGACCATGCGCAAATTGTGCACCCTCTACTACTTCTTAAAACATAACCTTTTCGGGTTTGGTGCTCTTAAAACACATTAAACCACCCATCCAACTTCACTATCATTTGTGCAAGTCCAAAAACACCACTTTAAGATGTTCCAACTCTCATAATTAATTTCTGAATCTTATATTTAAAATAGACCTATACAGTAAATGAAAAAGTTCAAAAACCTTCGCATTTTAGTTCGGTTAAAAAACATGGGATTCTACACACCTCTTGAGGCATTCCCCTTAATTTGAAAAAATGTGATGCATGTGTTATTTGTGATAAATTTCTAGTGTAAAGGCTTGTGAATTTTTTTTCCTGACGTAATAAGGGGAATACGCTTATGGAGGGAAATAAATGGTGATAGGTTGAATGAGGTTTGGATAAAGAAAGTGTTATGTTCGTATGTGTTTGATTAACAAAACCACACCACCATTTGAAATAGAGAACATGGGAAACCTTGGGTTCATAGGTGGGTAGACTAGGAACAGTACCCAAGATGATTCAAAAGTGGTTTATCCCAGTTTCATCTAGCAGGATTGATACTAAATTACTAACTAAACTTTTGTGATGATTGGAGACCACTAGGCCATTAGGTTGTCCCCTCCTAGTTGATAGTTCATGATAATGATAATGGTCAAGGTTTCTATGACACGTTTTACTGAGGTATGAGAATCCTAGGTCCCCAACTAACATTATATGCTTAGATATTTTCCATGGTTCCTGTGATTTGATTTCTATTTTATTCATTTCATACTTGATGTCTCATTTGTGTAAAGTATATTTTAGGCTAAATTGACATTCTTTCAATTTGAAATATTAATTCATGTGTGGAACCTATATTTAAAATACAATGGAAGAGAAATACATTCATTAAAAATGTAAACTTGTGAGTTCAATTTGAAAATAATGAAAAACATTATTTTAATATGTCTTATTTTCAAACTAGCATGATTGGGTTTTGTAAGGCATGGGAATAGTGATTTGTTTTTCCTTGGAATTCCTACTGAGCATCTTGGTGCTCACACCTACTCTATTTTTCAGTTTTAGGTTCCTCTAGTTTCGGTCTTTCGTGGAGTGAGTGTGGTTTTACGTTCCATGGTGACACATGAGGTCACTTGAGGTATGATTCTCTACAAAGTTTATTCGTTTTATTCCTTTAGAAAGTTTTTTCAATTTATTTAATTTTATCTATCTATTTATTTTGGGATAAATAATTCCCAAATTTTTTATTTGGAAGCCCGACACTGGTTGCCAGCCCATGGGGATCAGGAATTCCCTTTTGGCCTTGTCGAGGACTGACTCGGGTGACCGGTTCAGGGTTGACCCAGTTGGTTCGTGAAACCAAGTAAAGTCACATTAAATATTTGAAGATGATTATTATATATGTTAATGGATATTTTAATCTCGGATTATATTATCCAACTAAAACTAATTTTGATTGGACAATTTATTCTGATTCTAACTTCGGTGGATGTAATATAGATAGAGAAATCACTTTTGGTATGTGTCATTTACTTGGTAAATCTATAGTTTAATGGGTTTCAAATAATTTTTTTTCTCATTCAACTGATGAATATGAATATATAGTTTTGTATCTTGTTTTTATTAATCATTATGTATTAAGAAAACTAATTATGTTTTTTTTATGTTGATAATATAATTTATTATTTTATAATAATTCTGTTATTTCTATTTCTAAAAATTTCTCATGATACTCTAGGACTAAGAACATTGATGATAAATTTCATTTTCTTAGGCATCATGTTAAAAAAGGAAATATAAATCTTGAATTTATTTTTACATAAAATCAGCATTATGATATCTTTAATAAGCCCGAGTAGTTTACAATGTTTGAGAAAATAAATTTTGATGTTGGTATTAATAGAATTTTTCATTTTCTAGCATGAATTTAGGGGTATATTTGTTTGTTTTTATACTATAATTTTTATATTTACTTGACATATTTAGTAATCTATATTTTTTTCCAGTTTACTATTTTTAATTTCTATACAATTTTGTTTATTATATTTTTATTTTATGATTTCTACTACAAACTATTTTATTTTTACTTACTTTTTAAAAATTCACTTTTCATAAAAGGTAATTCTACAAATGGTTTTTTATTATTTCTCACAAACATATTTTAGATTTTTCTCATAGTATAAAACTCAAATTAATAACAATAGAAGTTTTTATATTGTCTTCTTAATGCAGTATTTTTTAAATATTCATGTTTAGGAAATTTTCAACAACATTCATATTAATTTTTCTATCATTTTATTTTGAGAAATATTCTTATAAAATATAATAAATTTCATTTTTTTCTATTAAGACTTTATATTTTTGATAATTTTTAAAAAGGGTGGAGTTTTTGAAAGTATAACTAGTTTTGTAATTATCAAAAAGTAGTCAAATGTTCAAAGTGGGAGAATATTGATGTTTTAAATAAGAGGTAGAATGTTCAATTGGGGAGAATGTTGAATTTTATCTTTGTATCACATTCAGTAATTATGTTTTGATGATTTTAAAATACCATATTAGGATAAATTATAATTTTTAAGACTTTACAAATTGTTATATTTAGATTTTTATTTTATTTATTAAAGAATATTTGAATTTGGATATATATTGTTATTATATACTTAAATTATATTTATATTTAATGTTTTATTTTTTCATAACACTTTATTTAAGTTTTATTTTGTCTTTCTATGATAAATTCATCATTTAAGAACTTTAAATATCATTTATATGTTATTTTGTAGAGTTGCGTAAAGGTAATATTAAATTTATTTTAGTTTCATAAGGGTAAGTATTTTGTATACTATTGTGTAAAATTAACCTCAACTTTACAAGGATCATGTAAGGTTAAATATTATTTTATATTAATTTTTAAGGGTAATAATTTTTTATGGGTTATGTAAGGGTGGATTGATTTTTCTGGAGTTTTATAATGGAAACCCTCTTAAACTAAGAATTGTATAATGGTAATCTGTTTATTCTAATAGTTTCTTAAAGGTTACTTGAACATCTTATAAGGGTATATATCTATTCATGTAAAGGTTTTACTAACTTATGTAAGGGTACAAGTACATTTCCATTATCAGTGTAAGGCTATCAGCGTGTTTTCATTACATGCATAAGGGTACCAGCTTGTTTCCATTACCTATGTAAGGTTTCCAAAACATTTTCAATACCCCCGTAAGGGTAACCTATGTTTCTCATAAAGGTCTTTCATACTTTAATAAGGGTAATATTACTTCTTTAATACTTACATAATGGTAGAAATCCATGTAAGGGTAAAACTCAGTTACCCCTACACAACAGATATGTTTCATATAAGGGTGGAACAAATTCACCTATGTGGTCAATTAACCTATTTGAATAGTTTTTCCTAAATTAAAATTTCCCATGTGAATATATTTGATATGTGAATATATTATCTATGGGAAATCATCTACATGAAAATTAGTTACAAGTTTGACTATGTGGTTATGAAAATTTCTACAGTTTATTCTAATGTTTGGAATTATACTATGTTTTTTGCATTATATCATAATTTTTTTTCATATATGTTTATTACAAATATTATTAGCGTTTTATTTTTTCTAAAATTTGTAATTAATTATCTATAATTCACGTGAACAAGTTTTAAATTGTTTTACGATGAATTAAACGGGATTAAATACGATTAAGTGTGTTTGGATATTCACATTGAATTTTTGAAAGTTGAGATATTCAAATTGAAACTAAATGAAATATGAAGTGTCAATCTCATATATTATCAGGTAGTTTTAAGAGGATAATAATACTCATTATTTACATATATATTAATTTTTTAATGTATTTCTATATACAGGCTATTATTTTGTATCACATAATATTGATGAGGTCTGACATGAATATTATTTTTCATTTATGAAAGAAATGGATGAAAAATATTTTCTAGTTAAAAATCATGAAAAAATATGAAGTAGTTTAGTGGTTTTACATGTGTGACTATTTCTTTGTGAAAAATAAAGATACAAATGTCTTCAAATTTGAAAGATGTTGGGTATGAAGAAACACTGTAAATAGATTTAAAATACCCAATATATTATAATGAGGTTGAAGATATTCATTAAATATACAAGTGTGACATACTTTTTTGATCAATTATAACTCTCAAATGAACTTTAATTGATTGATCCTTTACTTTTAGAGAATTTATTGTTTCTTTAACACTCAAAAATTGAAGTGTTCATCTAGTTTTGTGGTTTTAATTCTTTCTATTCCTTTCTGTGTGAGTAATTATAATTATATATACTACACAGTAAAAGGTAGGATAGTAGATTTTAACTTCTAAAAAACAAGTCTTTGGTTTATTCCTCTAGGTGAGAAAAATATATGGTAATTTAGGTTCTTTTATAACCATAAAAATTCAGGGGTTCAGTTGTGACTTGGACTAGTTAAAAGGATGGTTTGGTATCTACCACTACTTAAAAAGGTTCCTTTTTGGTACTTACTCCAGGTATATAAATTTTAGGGTTATTTTTTTGTGCTTATAGGGGTTGAAAAGGAAGTTGTGAAAGGGTTTTGACCTCTTTTAAAAAGTCACAGAGTCCATTATAGTGGGTGCCATCTCTTTTAGTTCGTGAAAAGGGTTAAAGAGTAGAGTAGGATCTTTTAAATTTGAACTACTATAAAAATATCTTTTGTCTATTTACTTATATAATCTCTAAATTTATTTTAAACTATAATCCACCCCCACCCCAAGTTGGATATTAATCCATCTTCTCTTTGGGACTAACATATAAAATTATTTCACATGTTGTGATTTAAAATTTTAAAATGAAAAATTTACTCTTATGTTTTTATTATTTTTTTACTTTTTGATGATAAAAATTTCAATTAAAAAATTAATGTAAAATTAATGATTAGTTATCTAATATAAAAAATAAAATTACTGTAGAACAATTTTAAAATTATCATTTATGTAAAGTAATATTGTTTTTTATTTTCATATAAAAAATTCCACATTTGATGAGTGATATAAAATCCAAACTTTTATGATAAGATCGTTACCAAAAAAATTATTATAAATTTCTCGTAGAAAATTTCCATAACTTATCAATTATTCCTTTACTTTAAAAAAGTAAAATAGTTTCCCCCTAATTTATCAAGGAGAATGAAATGGTAGATATATAGGTGGTTAAATACCACCATCCACCATGTGGGAATGGAAACGATGGAGTGGGGTGGGGGTGGGAGATCACTTATAAAAGGATCTCACCCCATTGGATTGATCATCAGCTCAATCCAAAACACTTATCATATATATTCATAATTATTTTAGTTTTGTTACAATTCAAGAGAGAATTTTTACAAGGATATTCAACTTATAATTTTGAGAGAGTGTGTACTCACATTTTTTCCCTAATTCATCCTTCAACTTTTTTTGGTTTTTTATCACTTATCATTTTGGTTGTTTTACATGGAAGACCTGGTTTCATTTATTTTCAATATATTTAATTTATTTTTATCTAATTATCAATTTTACACAATATTATCAATAATTTTATCCATTTAATGGTATTAGCATGAGGTTCTATCCCGATGTTGTTACTTTTTTGGATATTAATATTTTTTTTAAATTTTAGTATTATCTATGATTATGACACTAGTTGATAATTAAAATCATAAAAAACTATTGAAAGTATTAAATACACCATTTTGAAATAGAATAGGTTGTTAACTAATGTTTTTTTAGATAATGGTGAAATTCACGAATGGAAAATTCAATGAGAATAATTTTCCATTATGTAAAATGGATATGAAAGAGGTGATTTGGAATGAAAATTTTCTACCAACAGTTAATGAAATATCATTGAGTGTGATAGAGAAATTACATGGTTGGGAAATATACTTTCAATATCCATATGGATTTGGCTGACACAGTCTTATCAATCATATAAGTAAATTTAAAGACTCCTTTCAGATTTTGATCTTTTGTATCTGAAATGAGGAACTCCAAAACCTTGTTTTTTAGACTTGAGAGGAGGATGGAGTTAGTGGTAGTCCAACAAAGAGAAATATATCGTATAAGATTATATTCTAGAAGTAATAGTGTAAGTAGTATTGATTAGAATAATGTATTTTAGATGTTATTATTGATGTTTGGATCACATTGATGATGTTATGTATGATGTTCTCTATGAGAGAATAAGTGTAAATGGAGGTTTTATAATGGAAACATCTAAATCATAAGATTATTATATGATAATAACTTGTAAATAATTAAAAATTTAGTAGTTGAGGTATAATAGTCTACTGGAAGTCATGGATGAACAAGACTAACTATGAGCCCTCAAAAATATCAAAAAGTAGTGGAACTCGTTGACTGTATGAGATCTACTTTTATTAAGGTGGTGCATGATGATTTTTTAATTTATTATTTTATAAATTGGAACATCATGTGTGAATATTTCACTAGTGATTGAATAACAAGTGTGAAATATAATATCAATTTTTTTGGTGATTGTTATTTTAATATTCTATTCTTCATTTGAAATGAAGTTAAGAGGTAGTGTTTTCCTGTGGACATGGGACTGAATTCTGAACAATATTAATTTATGGTTGTTTTTATCTGTTTTTCGTTTTCTATTTAGATTAAAGGTTTCAATGATTTTTTTTCTTAAGTGTATGAGAGGGTATTTTTATGATGTGGTTATTTTGGTGTAGTTTAACATCCCAAGTTTTGGAATAGAGATTCAAGGGGATATTCTGATTATATATGTTTTATATATTTGTTCTATGATTGATTCTTCAAGAGGATTACTTTTAGTGATCAATGGTTCTAGATCCCCAATCAGTGCTATCAAATATTTTGGTTCAGAAAGGATTAGTTCTATTGGAAATATACATTTTTGGTAATTTTCGTATCTCTATGATTTTTTGATTTAGTGAGAGTTAACTATTTCAAAATTTATGGTGTTAGAATAAGGAAAGGTCCAGGTAATTTTTTGGTGAGAAATATTAAGAATATTGAGGATGAAGATGGAGTATTATATTCTTCAAAAGGATATTGAGGTTTAATTAGAAGGAGTCAAACCAGAAGAAATATAGAAAATGGAATGGTAAAGGATAGATATGGAGAAACTTGGAATTATTCATATTTCATTGGCATTAAATGTTATATATAACATTTGGGAGGTAAAGACCATAGTGGAGTTGATGAAGGCTCTAATAGAAAAATATAAACATCTAGTAAAAATGAATATAATTTTCATGATGATAATGTTATTTTACATTAGAACATAAGAATAAATTCTAGTGGATGATCATGTCAATGAATTTAAAATGATTCAGTGTTAGCAGAAATAAGTTAATGTTCTTAAAAGATTTATAGGAATTGTTTATACTGTCATCACTTTTTGAATAATCTATTACATGGGTGACTTTAATACGTAATTCTTCTTGGAATAATATCCTATTTATTGAATATGTTCATGATCTCATTCTATATAATGGTATTAGGTTGGATGATGTCCTGACACCAATCGGAACTACACCGAGTGTAGAGTATAGAGGATACTCCATTCAATGGAAAGGTTATAAGAAATCAAAAAATGAATCAAATAAAATAATTTAACGTAGATATATAAGGATTGAACACATATAATGGTTCCATGGGAAGAATAATCACGTAAATAGTAATTTTAGATATCTTAAGGTGAATTTTATATGGGAATCTTTCAGAATCTCATGTTCCAAAAACGCCGCAACTCATTATGAGAGTAGTTTATTTTTAAGTGTTAATATTCCATTAGAATCATGGATCATTGATTATAGGGCTTCATTCCTTTATAAAACTAATTGGGGATGGATGGTTTATTATGTATCTAGAAGGTTCAATAGAGTCCATCCAACTGATGATAAATCTCTTAAGATTATGGTGAAGGGTGATGTTAAATACCTAATGTTAAAAAAAATATTCTTGGAGTCATAGGGTGTTAGACACATATCAGTTTTATAAAAGAATATAATTTCCATTGGTTAGATTGATGAATTAAGATTCAAAACAAGATTCTGAAATATAGTACGAAATATTACTCACTGTTCTATGGTTGTGGACAGAGGTGTTAAAGTTGGGATGTTGTATTTGATGGGAAGATCATATGGATCAACAAATTCATGGATATGAACAATAGATATTCAGAGTTTTAGAATTGTTGCCTTAGGAATCTTATTAAGAATAAAATGAGAGAATTATAAACTAAGGATATAAAGAATATTGTTCACGTGGATTTTGGATCTTTTGAGAGTTGTATGATTGAAAAGTCTAGAAAGGTCTCATTAAACTTAAATATAAGGACACATAATTTTTAGAAGTCAAAACTCATGCATACAGATGTTTGGGATCCTACACGAGTCTTTTCTCATTATAGTTTATACACTTTACTACATTAATTGATGATTAAACAATGAAATTATGGGTTTACTTTCTTTATCCCAAATCCAAATTGTTCAGAGTGTTATTTTTATGGAGTTCTATGGTGTAAGAATAGACCAGAAGTAAACATAAGTTCTTAAGGTATGGTCATGGTGGAGAATATGTTAATAGATAATTAAATAGGTTTTATTTGGTAAAAGGAATAATTTTTAAAGATATTATCTTAGTAATAGTAGAAAAACTTTTGTAGTATAGTGGATGAATTAGATACGACAGAGAAGGCTTGTATAGTGAGTCTACATTTCAAAATTTCCAAGTATATTTGGGTGGAAGTGCTCAATGGTCCAGCTTATCTTGTGAATAGGAGTCATTCCACACCATTAGAGTATGATATTATGAAAATATGAGGTATATAAAATCATAATAAGTTCTCCTCCTTTTTAATTATTTATTTTGTCTATGTTAATGACAAGGATCGAGAAAAAACATGAAAAAACATCCCAATCATTTTTCTTTGTTAGGTATGGTGACAAATGTTTGGGTTAGGAAATTGAGATAATTATAATTAGAAGATTATTAGAAGACATAATATTAAATTTAATGAGATGTTCATGTGTAAATATTGTAATTTGGTGAAAGATAAATTTGATAATAAAGAACCAACTAACCTTATCCATGTTAATTTGAATGGATGTTTTAGAATTTAAAAAGATTTAAAAAGTTTGGGGAGAATAAAAATTCTAGAGGATCCATCTAGGATAAAATACATGATAAAGAAATGTGTAACTATGGATAATTATGCTATAGATGTAGAATTTTATGTTCTAGAAGTAGTGGTTCTAGAAATAGAAAAATCACAGGTTGAATATAGGAGGTTTACTAGGATAAGACAACTAGTTTAATGATTTAGAACTTATTCCCACTACATTCTTCTTATAGATAGTGCAGATACTTAGAGACAAAATTATGTAGTAAGTATTAGTTATTCTAAAAATTGGGATTCATTGATGAAAGATAAAATTGACTCATTACATCCAAAAAAACATAGAAGATAATAGAATTAGCATTGGGGAAGAGACTATTATATAAGAAATGAGTTCTATAGTCAAAATAAGAAGAAAATGATAGATTGAGGTGAAATTATAGGATATTTATGAAGGGATTTTAGTAAATGAAAAAAGTGTATTTATTTTAAATTATCTCAATTTTTTTCAAATAAAAAATGATCTAGAAAGTGTTGAGTTTTCTTTTACCCAAAACTCTACATCTAGAACAAATGGATGTGAATACGATGTTCCTTAATGGATGGTTAGAGGAATAATTATAAATAAATAAACTAAAAGGTTTCATGAAAAAATGTAATGAGATATTGGTTTTTATGTTGAAAGGAAGTCTTTATGGATTCAAGGAAATTCTATGGAAATGGAATCAGAAGTTTGATGACCATATACATGAGAAGTAGTTCATTCGGAGAAACTCAAACCATTTATTCTACTAAAAGGTGTTCAAATATGAGATATATATCATACTTATCTTTTATATAGATTAAATCCTATTTAAAATCCTAAACATTAAATGGATTCAATAGGTGAAAGATAAATTTTTCTAAAAGGTTTTAGATGAAGGATCTTAGGAAATCCAATAAGATTTTGGTGATGCAGAATGAATGAAGTAGGATGAATGGAACATTGGTTTTTTCATTGATGGAATACACCAAGAAATTCATGAAAATAATCACAATAACTAGATGTATACTCATTTCAATACCATTTTTTAGAAACTTTTTATTATCTAATGAGAAAGAATTGAAAGTAGATGACAAAGGTAGGTACATGGTGAAAGTTCCCTTTACATCAACTATAAGTAGTTTGTTTTATTCCATGGTTTTTATAAGTCAGATATTATATTTATTATTGCAGTTTTTCTATTTTTGAAAAATCATAGAATAGAACAATAAGAATTTATGAAGAAAATTATTTGATATCTGAAAGTTTCAGAGAAAATTTCTTCATGTTATAGTATGGGTTATTTATTATAGGGTTATATAGAAGTATAATTTTTAGAGAATATGGATTCATAAAATAGTACCACATCCTTGGTTTTTTACCTTCAAAGGGATATCCATAAGTGGGTTTTAAAGGTTGTGACTAGTTACTACGCTATCTACAAATAAATAAGGGTATATAGCCATCATGAAACCAAGGAAATAATTTATTTACATGAATCATTTGTTATATAAAATTAATGGGATTTGAGAAAATGGGTTTCTATTCTATTATAGTTAGAGAAAAATTCATTCACATAAAAATATGATGTTTCATTAAAATAAAAAGCTCATTGAACTGAAGAATAATTTCATTTGGAAGATTCTATAAGATGGGATGATAGAGACACAAAATATCAATGAAAGTCAAAATCTAACTGATATGTTTACCAAGGTCCAAGTTTGAGAGAAAAATATAATGGATCATTGCTCCTAAGTGTGGCTATGATGATCAAGATGTGGATGTATACACGGTTTTCTTTTGTTGGGGAAGTTAGGATGTTATCTTTTTTCCTAAGTTTTAGTCGTTACCTTGATCCATGAAAGATGTATTCCAGTTTGATTTTTCTTATAAATATGAATACTTTTTTTTATGTTATGATATTATGTGTCCAAAATGAGGAACTCTAAACATAGTTTTTTATTTGCGAGGATTATAGTGGTAGGGAAAGTCCAACATGGGGTCAAATAGTCTGGAAGTTGATGTTTCAAAAGGCATGTAAGTAGTCATGATTTTGATGATAAAGGAAGGGATTTATGCCTCCCATCAGAATCAATTTGATGAAGTTATATAATTTTTGATCTGTAGGAACATTATAGTAACTATAGGTTTTATAAAGTTTGTGTATGAATCACCAATGTGCTAGGTGAGAATAACCTGAACATTCACCAGAAGTTAGTGGTTGAGGTAGAATTTTCTATAAGTAATCAGGGTCGGCCGAGACTACGGTAAGCCCCACACAAATATTGGGATGCTATGGAACTGGTAGAATAGTTTCGATCTATATTATTAAGGTATATTGGGACCATATTTTGGTTGTCTATGTGATTAATTACCATTAAAACATTTAAAATATTCCCCAGTGAGTGAGTGAAAAGTGACCAATCTAATATAAAATATTTTTATGATTGTGATCTTACTATTTTTCTTCTTCCATTAAAAATAATGTAGGAAGATGTATTTCTCCGTGTATGTAGGGATAAATTCCAAACCTTGATAATTTCTAATTTCCTTTTTTTTCAGGAGATGAGTTTTCTTGAGTGTGTGAGGGGGTGTTGTTTTGGATTAGTGATTTGAGGATTGATCTGGATTCCCATGTTTGGGAACATTTGTTCAAGGGGATCTTCTGATTACATATTCTTTGAATATTTTTTCCAAACTTGAATATTCTATAGGTTTTCTTTAAATTATCAGTGGTTCCAAATCCCCAACAAAAAATTTCATAGAAAAGGATGGGGAATAGAATTTAGGATACTTTGATAAATTCATATGAGGTCAGGACATTGGATTTTTTTCAAAGATAAAAATTTATACTCTTCAAATGGTGTATTCATCATTATAAACTAACCACACAAATACCTTAATACCTTTTTTTCTTAGATCATGGTGTTGGGATAAAAAACACGGGATACTAAACATGAAATGACTTTACTCTAGAGTTTTCCATATTCATTTGGTTAGCTCATTATCAAACTCACCACTAATATCCTGATGAAAATTTGGGTCTCCAATAAATTTTTAGTTATGGTTATTATAGAATAAAATTTATGTAATAATATGGATGATATATAAATAATTCCACAACAATTGAAGGCCTTGTTAATGGAAGGATGAAGGATAATGGAGTGTGGTTCCAGTGGAAGAAAAAATCATGGAATTCCTAAATGAAGTAACAAGAAGAAACATTTCATGTGTTAAAATTATAGAAATAATAGGAATGATAAGAAGGACTTTTGGAATAATAAGAGTGGTGGAAAATTAGATAGGATATATGGAGAGTACTTCTGATAATTGTGATATTCTTTTAAGTGAATCTGCAATAGCTACAAAGGTAGAAAACACCTGAATGATGCTTAGATAATCGAGTTTGATAAATGTGGATAATGATTTCTCAAAGGGAATAGTTTTATTAGTATAAAAATATCCCCAAATAAAAATTTTTACATGGTTAATGATCACAAATTTAATATCATTGCAACTAGTTCCATCAAATTGAAGATTTAGGATGGTATAGTATGAACCATCTGAGGAGTATTCCATGTGAAGGGTCTGAAAATGAACATATTTTCTCTGGGATAATTCGATGACATTAGATTTAAGTCATTCATAAATAAATGGTTTATAAATATTATAAAGGGTGAAATCTTGGTGATGAAGGCCTAGAATATATCAAAGAAACTATAAATTCTTATCAGCAAAACATACAAGGAGGAAGTAATGGTTGTCACATAAACAAACATGATGAAAGAATTGATGATATCATAGAATAGAAAGATTATATATATATTCAAATGAGGCTTGAATATTTCTATATATTAGAATTTATTTTCTAGTCTTAAAAAAGTATCCTTACCATATTGTTTAAAACACTATAAGTAGATGTTTAAAACACCGATGATGAGAAGAAGTGATATTTTATAGTTGATCGATTCTAATGTTTATAAATCACTAACTATATCTCTATGAGAGAAAAGGTACTTTGTATCATTCATATATGATTATTTATAGATATTTTGTTAGTACACAATTGAGTGGAAGTTTTTAATTCCAGTTCCCATATGGGTGTTCATAATTTTTGAGGAAAAGATTAAATTCTAAACTAGTGGATAGGATGGTTTACAAAATGGGTATCAGAGAAAAATCAAAAGGGTTTTAACCCATAAAAGCCCAATTTTGTTTGGTAATGAAGTTTCGTAAAGGTTTTTATGTCTTACTAGTCCTTGAGGTTTCAGGGATTAGATTTTTAGGTTTTTGGAAAGAATAACATGGTGCATGGATGGCACATTTTTTTTTGATAATCATGCCCCAAATAGTGAAGATCGGTTTGTATGAGAGAATATTTGTTAAAACCAAGAAAGGGGGCCCTAATAACCTTGAGATTATTATAGTGAAATATAGATCCATTTTTCAAAGTTAATTCATAGTTTCCCAAACTATGCTTCTAAGAGTACATGGTGGGGGGTTTTGAGATAGTTTTGGATGTATGGGTAGTGTGTGGTTTAACAAACCATGCATCCAAACCATGTTCCAATTAGAAATTGTAAAATACCACTTTTTCCTTATGATTTTAAAATTGTGTAAACGATTTCCCTCTTCCTCTCACCCAATAACCCCTATGCACACACCATATTTTCCCTACCCTTCTTCTTCATGGTTTTCCTCTCATTCTAGGGTGTTTCTATACCTATATATTATGATTTATGTCTCTGTGTGAGTATATCCCTCCCTTTTTCCTTTTCTTTACTTCTTTTTTAGTTTTGATTATTTATATTTGTTAAGCCCTATTTCAAGTACATTGTGTAGTTATTAAATTTTTTTAGTTTTTTCTCTAACTAGAGGGTAGTATTGGATGTGAGGACTCTCATAAAGCTAAGGTAGGTGATCCCTTTAATTTAAACCATTGTATCACACTATTTAAGGGTGTGTACATGTTGTAACTGAGCTGTATTTTCTATCATTTGTTCATTTTGAATTAAAACAATTAGTATGAGTTTTACTTAGGTGAATTCCCAATTTAATATGGCTTACCCATTCGAGAATGGTATTCTTAAGTGAAATGCTTAGTGAGGGAAATAATATTGAAATTTATTAATGTATTTAAATACCTAATTATATGTTAAATGGTTTAATAAGAATCATAGATTTAATAAATGGTACTTAAATGGAATTTTTCAACCATTGATAATTTTAAATGGGTTTCCTTTTTAATTAGAGTATATCTAAAGGTCGAGAGCGAGATATTATAAAATTGGCCACTATAATGTCTTGGAATTAAAGGATCTGTTTGGGAATTCCAAAACTATTCAAATAGAGTTAGATAAATTATATGATATTTAATGAGGTGGACTTTAGTAGTTTCATTGGGTAATTATTAAATATTTATGAAATGGAATTGAGCTTATATAATGGATTGGTGTTTAAAAGGGGTCATTAATATTATAATTAATAGATTAAAGAGGTAAACCAAAATGTATAATTTGAATTAACCTTGTTAATTATTATTGAAATTATGTGTATTTAATTTGATACTCAAAAAATGGTAATGTGGTGGCCTAGGGCCTAATTTTAATTTAATTAAATGATTGGTAAATTAATAAAATGATTAAAATGATGCCTAATGTGTCGGAATGCTGGGATGAGTGTCTAGATTCCATAATAAATGTTCTAATTGGGGATGTTAGGATGAGTTTTTTGAATTCCAAATGAAATATGAAACATGAATTGGGAATATTTGGATGACCACCTGGATTCTATGGGACACAAGATTCTAGGAAATTCTAGGAATGTTGAGATAAGAACTTAGATTCTATTGGAATTCCAAGATGAGTGTCCAAATTCCATGGGGTGAATAATTATGGAAAAGACTAGGGAATGCTGGGATGAGTACCCAAATTCCATTAGAATTGTAGTATGAGCATCAGGATTCCATTTGATGACTGATGATGGGAAATACTAGAGAATTATATGATATGTACTCAGATTCCAATGAAATACCAGAATAAGAATGTGGATTCTACATGATGTCCGATGACTATGGAATGTTGGAATGAGTGATCAGATTATATGTGATACTTCATGATACCAATGAATTCCATGATGGCCTCCTATATTCTAGAAAGAAAATTTATGGTTAGCATAATCACCAAGATGTTCTCAGAGACACCTATGTACCCGTTGTATTTTTTATGGTTAATCATGGTTATGAACCAAGATATCAGCAATGGTACAACCAACCTAGGTGTTATCATGATCCTAGGGAATTGGTGGTTGTTATTTCTGTTTTACATTAATTGTTTTAAAATTGTTAAATTGAATAAATTGTTTATCCATAGCACTTATACATGTACTACATACCAAACTAGTTGTTTTCATGGATTCCATTGGTGGTTCCCTACAATATTATACACACACCCTGCTCAGGCTGCCATGGAACTTGGGTATCTAAGAAAACTCTTTTATTTATCAGTGGTTCAAGTTCATAGAAATTCTTGATGTTGATTTTTATTGTTTCACTACCTAGGTTATAGTTGGATGTTGGGATTGGGTATGACTCGTGACCAAGGTTGGATAATTTATTAGTATCATTTTATTTTATTCCTTTTAGTAATCCTTATTGATGATATTACATGGGGGATATGGTTTGGTATATTTGAAACATTTATTTATTATTACATCTGGTGATTTTTTATTTTATTGGGACTTACTGTGATTTTGATGTTTACTCGTGATGATGTTATTTGCTTCATTTCATTTTAGTTGTTATTATACCCTGATAATGGGAAAATAGTCTCCCCCATGGTAATATCGTAGGACCTAACCACTAGCCTAACCCCTTTGGTGTATAAATAGGTGTGCTTGAGGGATTTTGGTACATAAGCTCAAGTCACCGGTCTAATGAATTCTTGGTCAGTGAATTATAAAGAGGTATCAGAGATGTTTATTTTAAAAAATTTGTACTATTTGGGCATGGTAGATGGAGAATATTATTTTTTAGTGTTTGTTAATGATTTCATGAATGGGTTCTTTAATCCCCACATACGGGTGAAAATATAAGTGGCCATATATTTGAATTAATGTTGTTTCTTATCATTTTTATTGTTTATAATTTGCACCTTGATTGGTGCACATGAGTGTGATGTTACTGATTCTTGGGATTTTACTCATTCTTGGTATGGAAAGATAGAGTGTGGTCATGCATCATGATAGGTACATAGGGTTCACATGACATCATCATGTTTCCTATGATTGATAGTTTCTTATGATTTATAGGTACTGGTATTTTATTTATTATCTATGGATTATTTTTACTAGTCATTTCTATTTATATATGGTTTAAATTAATTGATATTGGTTAGTATTTAATGGTTATGTATCCATTTATATGGTTAACATATAAGTGTATGGTGGAATTCTACTTGGCCAACTCACCAGTTGACTTTTGAAAAATTTCTAGGTATAAATGAGTTATAATGATACGGTTTTGGTCAAATAAAGTGCTAATAAGAAACTTATAATTTTTTTTACATTATAAATTGTGGATGAGATTCTATATATATAAAAACATGGGATTTTAAATTTAATAAAGTTTGATAATTTTTAAACTTTGGTTAATGAAAAGTTTAAAAAATGTGAATCCTTAGGTTTTTGAAATTGAAAAGTTTGATTAAGTAAAAAAATAAATAATTATGGAACTTTTATAGACTCTAATGTTGAGTATCCCTTGTGTCTATGGTCTAACATTTTGTATGTGTAGTTTGAGTATAGAGAGAGATCCCAAGTGGTGGGACCCTTGGTTATGGTTTGTGAGATCTTTATGGGTTTGGGTATACTAGATTGTGGTGTTTCACCTAGTGTGTCTTCAGTTGGGTTCCGACATAGAAGTTGTCAAGTGTCACCTTGTATCATGTTTCATGTGACCCTTATGGGTTATGGCCTTCTGAGATGTGTTGGAACCTAGAGTGGGTATGTTTTCCTTTGGTAATTGGATGTTATGTGTTTGGAATGGGGGTATGAGTTCTTCCTATGAGTAGTGTATCATGTGGGAGACTATTGACCCTTGCTTTATGAATTAGGATGTGGTCTCGAGTTGGTAATATGGTGATCGAGGGTGACCATGAGAGGTTTTATCCAGGTATTGTATGTTATTTATATGTGTGAGGAGTAGGAAAATGATTTATATTTTGGTATCAACATGTGGGTGATTCTATTGAGGTTTTGTTGAAGGCATGGTTATGAGTTGGATCTTTTCTTGAGAAAGAACATTGAGTTCTTGTGTTTTTTTAAAGATTGTTTCAAAGGGAAGAATCATTTTGAATCTTAACTCTAATGTTCTAATTTTTTTGATGGGGGAAGTCATTGTTGAACTTGGACAGATGGGTTTAAGTATTTTAGATCTTGGTTAGACTATTTTAATCTTGGAACTATAGATAAGTTTATGGGTGGTCATGTGGTTAAACCAGACTCATGAGTAATATTAGGTTTGATAGATGCAAGAATCTGTGATTCATCTAGATCAATGGGTATAAAAATCAAGGAGATATTGTGAGATAAATGGTATCATGATTCAAGTTTGTTAAATAGTCATGGGGGAGCATGATACACAATTGTTTTTATGAGGACAAGGTGTATGGAACCTAAATGGGGTACACGATGCCTTTGAGCTAGGGGATGGTGTTTATTAGGACCAAGAACCCATTTATTTTTTCTAAGATAAGGTTATACACATTGGTTATACAATGGGACTGTTTGAGTTGAGAATGATAAGGTGTACTACATATGTTTCAATTGAAAACAATTCAGGTCCTTAACAGATCACATGAAGTGCAGTGGTGGTAGTTCCACAATTAAATAGATCCTGACTTCTTGGTGGAGGGTCATCGAACTATGGTTTTTTTGTTTTTTATGAGCCCCTCTTTATATGAGGTGAATGGGAGTTAATGATACCCTTGCAATAAGAGGTTTTTATGGACTTGAATGAGTTTTTAGATGTCCTCATAGTGTAAAGTGACATCAATAATGGATTAGAATTGGGACATCATTGAACAATTTTCCTTTGTGAAACATAGTAGGGGTATCAAGTGTGGATATAAAGTATCAAGAATGGATCGGAGTGGGAGAAAAACATATGGTGAATGTGAATTTTGTTTAGTTTCACTCAAGGATTGGTAGGGGATTTCATATGGTTGTGAGTGCACCATCGTCTATTGAAGGAAATGGTCCTTGTTATAGACTAGATGTCAAAAAATGTTGCGGGTATCATTCTCAGAATCCAATAATAAGAAGTAGTTGGTGTTCTATTTTGTTGCTCATATTGAACCTAGGTAAGAAAATCAAATATTTGAGTTTTTTTAATAAATATAATGTGGTATGTGGTGGTTTTAGTATCTCATGTAAAGAGATTACAATGACACTCCTACGGTGGGGTGTGATGAATCAATCGTGGGTTTATGACCCTTATGTTGGAGGATTTACAGAGTGTGGAAAATTCCATAGAGCGTTTGTGGAGGAACTGGGATTCTTGTGTGAAAATAATTTGGTTAAAATTTAGACTCTTTTGGTATTTCTAAATGTGAAATTATATGGGATTGTGAATAGATACTGACTACTAGATTCAGGATCTTGATTGAGTTAAAGTGACCCAAGGGTGATTGGATTAGAGGTTCACTAGTGTGTATGGAAAGGCACGATGAAATATTGTATGGTTGATGATATAACAATTTAACGTCAATTGGATATGGGGTATGGAATCTTATGAGAATGTTTGAGTGGTTGTAGGATGCCTGTGGGTGTGAATGCATTAGGACCAGGTAGTTTGAAAATGCATCGATAGTTAGATATGATAATTTTCAAGATGAGTTGGATGAGGATAGATCAACATGGTTTTGCATATAAAATGTATGTGGTATGTTTCAAATCCCATATGATGTGTCTATTAGGATATAGAGGGTGAATTTTCAGAATCAAATTGGGATTCCAAGGAATGAACAGTGTGTCACTAGTTTATGCATGGATAATGGTTATACATCCATCACCTATTGGTTGTTGGTAATGAGGATGAGTACCGAAATAAAAATAATGTCCTCATGTATACATTGGTGTGGTGATATGTTAACTAAATTAAGAACACTAGGGGAGTGATTTTTATATGTTTCTATGGGATTTTCCAATGGAAGAGGTACCATATATCAGAATTGGTGGATATAAGCTAAAGATTATGGTGGGAAACACCAAAGTCCTTTAGAGTGATGGAGTGATGAAACCATTGGTGTTTAATCTATATGGGATTGGTTAAGTTCCATCTCAATATTTTGGTATTGATGGCGAGAATTGGCTCGGGTTCGGGTAGTTTAAGCACCTTAAGTTGGAAGGTTATGTCTTGGGAATGCTTCAAGAATTTAGGAATCAAATGGAGTCTTTCAACTTTGACTTGGTAACCAACATAGGTTGGGTGATGTCATTTTATGACCACAAAGACTTATTGGGGGTTATAATTTTTTTTTGGGGGGGGGGGGTTAATGCATGTTTCCATAATATCGTTTTTAATTTTTAAGGAAAAGATTTAATGATCAAATTTTGGACAATACGATTTTAAAACCATGTGTAAGAGTGGAATCCTGAGTGTTAGAATCCTTTAATAGACCCAATTTTAATTGGTAATGAATTTTTCAAGTGGATTTTAGAGGTCCAGTGATTTCTTAGGGGTTTAGGGATTGAAATTTCAGGTTTTGGGAAAACAGAACAAGGTGCACGATTTGTGCACAGTTTGTCAGCTCGGTTTGTATAGGAGAACATTTTATTAAAATTTGTGATGGGACCTACTAATTTTGAAAATAATTTAGCAAATTTTAGATCCATTTTTCATGGTTGAAGTATGGTTTTTTAAACCATACATCTAATTATATGGGGTTGGTATTTTTTGGTAATTTTGGATTCAAGGTTGGTGCATGGTTTGGAAAACCATATAGCCAAACCACACAACCTTTAAAAATTGAAAAATTAAAATTTTACACTATCATTTTTAAAGGGTTTTATCCCCTATTATCCTCCTTTCTACTTATATCCCCTTTTTCCACACCTTCTTCTCCCTTTCCTTATTCTTCATGGTTCACCTCTATTTCGTGGGTGTTTTGATGCCATCACATGTGATTAAAGGATATGGGTGAGTCTATACCTCATGTATATTTTGTTATTTATTTTATTTTATTTATTTTTAGTTATAATAATTTAGGTGGGATATAAACTATTTTCATTGAATTTACATATTTCTTTTATTTATACAATTTTATCAAAAAACTGGAGGCTAGTAAAAGATGTCTGAAATCTAAAAAGGCTAAGGTAGGAAGTCTATTTAATTTAACCAATAGTCTCTCCCTATTTCTAAGTTCATGCATGGGGTGTTTGAATAAGATTTTTTTTTCTTTGATCCTTTCGAATTAAAAGGATTAATTTGAGTTTGACTTAGGTAAATTCCCCATTTAATATTCCATAGATATTTGATAATGGTAGTTTCAAGTGGAATGCTTAGGGAGGGAAATAATAATGGAATAGATTTATGTATTTAGATGCCTAATTATTTCTTAAATATTTTAAGAGGATTTTTTTTTGAATAAATAGGCTTGGAATGGAACTTAAAAACCATTGATAATTTTTAATGGGTTTCCTTTTAAATTGGAACATACTTAAAGGGATGTGAGAGATATATTTTAAAAGATCCCTGTGTAGTGGCATGATATTAAATAATTATTTTAGGGATTCCAAAACTATTCAAATAAAATTAGAGTAATTATAAGATAATTAATAAGGTGGAATTTATTGGTTTCCTTGGAAAATGATTAAAGATTTATGAAATTTAATTGATATTATATAACAAATTGGGGTTTAAAAAGGGTAATTGGTAAGGTAATTTCTAGAGTAAAGTGGTAAACCCCAAGTTAAAATTTTAAATGAAATTTATCAATGATTAATGATGTTATGTGCATTTAATATAATCCTTGAAAAAATGGTAACGTGGTGGCCTCATTAATAATGCGAATTAAATAAAATTAATGGTAAACTAATCAAATGTTAAAAAGGATTCCTAAAAATTAGGAATTAATGGATGATCACTTGAATTATATATAACATGTGATACTTGGGAACGTTGGGATGAGTGATTGAATTCTATATAAAATATGATACATTTTTTGGGAATGTTGGGATGAGAATATGGATTCTATAGGACACATGATATTAGTGAATTCTAGGAACTTTAAGATGATTTTGTATATTCCAAGGGAAGTCCATGATGGGCATATGAATTCCATTTAATGACTAGTGATTGGGAATACGTAGGGATTTCTGTATGAGAATTTAGATTCACTAGGAATCCAAGGATTAACATTTGGTTTCACATAATGACTAATTATTGGGGAATGCCGAGATGAGTACTCAGATTCTATTGGAATTCTAGGATGAGAATCTAGATTATGCATGATGACTGATGATTTGGGAATGTAGGGATAAGAACTAGTATTCCATATTATACTTCAAGATACTAGGGAATGTCAGGATAACCTCCTATATTTGAAATGGATATTTATAGTTGGCCCATTCATTGAGATGTGATCAGAGACACCCCAACACTGAACAAAACAGGTATGGTTGATCAAGGTCTCAAACTTGAAGATTGAAAATTGTATATCCCTCGGGTGTCATCATGAACCTAGGGAATTGGTGTTTGCTATTTCTTTTTATATAAAATATTTTACTGTTATTAAAATTTTTAAATTGTTTATTCATAATAATTCTTCATGAAATACTTATTAGAGTAGTAATTTTTAGGGACTCCATCGGTGGTATCCTTCTGAGTTATACTCATCCACTCTTTAAGATGTCATGAATCTTGGGTACCTGAGTAGAAATTATTATTAATCTCATGTTCAGGTTTAGGGAAAGGACTAATGTTGATGCCTGTTGTTTTATTTCCTAGGTTTGGGTTGGATGTTGGGATCATGTAGGACTTAAAACCATTGTGGGATAGGCTATTGACATTATTTTATTTTATTTATTTTATGCACTAATTGTGTATGATATTCCATGGGATATCCGATTTGGTATGTATGACTCATCCATTTACTATTTCATCTGGTGATTGTTTATTTTATTAGCACCTAACATGATTATGATGTTTACGTATTATGATGTCAACTGTTTCATTTTAATTCCACTATTATTATACTTTCATAATGAGGGAATAGTTTCCCTATGGTAATATCACTTGCCCTCTCCACTAGTCAGTACCCTATAGAATATGGGGAGGTGTACTTGAGTTATACTCATCCACTATTTATGATGTAATGATGGTTTACAATAACATGAAGTCATTGAAAGAATAGAGTGATTGAGAAAATTAACAAAAACCCTTTGTAATAAACAATGGTGGTGTTGAAGACTATAGGATTTTCCAAGATGTTTTGAGTATAATAAATGAACACCTCCTATTATGTGATCAATCAATCTCCTTTAGCGTAAATTAATTAGAAGACACCAATAAAGATGTTTACTTGTATACCCACGGACTATTATTAGTTACATACATTTTAGAGTCCTACATTTGCACTATTTAATTACCAAGAAAGATTAAAGTTGGATCCAAGATTCATGGTATGAATGTTATAGGGATACACTAATAGTGTGAAGGGGTATCATATTTGGGGCCCCACTAACCGAAAAATTGTCATAAAAATATGTTATTTTTGTATAATATAAGGTAAAAATGATAGTTTATGGATACATAATGAAAGAGAAAATAGAAACTACAATAGTTTTGGTGAGGGATGAACCAATGGAAGAACCAATTTATTTTGAAGAATTAATGGAGCATGATAATCAAGAACTACTTGATTCCAGACTACCTTGGAAAACTCTAGAGAAAAGAGTACCGATATGGAACTCATATTTTTTACTATCAAAAATATCGTGTGATACTTATTAAAAAAATATGGAAATCCATATTTATATGTGGTGGTGAACCAGAGTTTACATGAATCCTTATGGATGGTGGTGATGTAGGAGGAACATGAATCTCCACACAAGAAAAAGTCTTGGGATCTTGTTCAATTACCTTAATTATGAAATTCCTTTGGGAAACATATGTCTTTAAGATAATTTGGGATAGAAATGACTTGATGGAAATATATCATGTGATGATTTTAATGAATGGATATGTTTATATTTAATATATTTATTATAAAGCAATATTCTCTATTGTTGTTATAATGATGTTTATTTGGATGTTTCTGGTGATGTGTACTAAATACTATTTGCATCTAGAGAAGCAATATGTGAAGTTATATTTTCTCCATGGTGATCATGAGGAAGAAATATATATAATTCAAAAAAAAGTTTTGCAGATCAAGGAAAAGATAACTCAAATTGTAGGTTGAAAAAATATTTTCATGGTCTCAAGCAGGCACCAAGGTGTTGGTAAAATAAATTTTATTCCTATATATTGATCCATGTATACAATTGTATTCATTAAAATCCATTTTCATATTTCAAGGGTTCATAAGATAATGATTTTTTCATAATTTTTTTATATGTGGATGAAGTATTGGTTATAGTCCCTAAAAATGATCAAATATAGAAGAAACATGCACAATTTTCAGAAGATTTTGAAATAAATGAATTTGTATCAACAAAAAAGATTCTTGGGATGCAGATTTACTAAGATAGAAAAATGGAAAGATTTATCTATCATAGAATAATTAATTGGATAAATACTTGATGTCCTTTAACATTAAATATTATAAGATAATATCTACTCATATTCTCATTAATTTCAAGTTATCCTCTATGATGAGTCCTAGAAGTGATGCATAGATGGTGGAGATGTCTTAAGTGTCACATGCATTGATAGTGGGATTTCTGATGTTCTCTATGATTTGTATTACACTATAAATTACATATGTAGTGGGAGTAAGAAGTAAGTACATGGAGAATAGATTATAAGAGAATTGAGACATACTAAAGATGATCTTACGACACATGAAGGAGATATTAAATACTGTATTATGTTATAAAGGATCAAAGTTCACTTCCAAAGGATATATTGATTCATATTTTTAGGTGATTCTAATTAGATAAAATCTACTAATGGTTGTGTACTTACTCTTCTAGGAGGAGGAGTGATATGGATTTTAAATTTAAAGTCAGTTGTGTATTTATCCATGATAGAGGTAGAGTATATGGAAACTATATAGGCTTACAAAGTGGCGATTTGGATGAGAAGGTTTCTGGATAATATCAATCAAAAACAAGGGATGATTCTTTTATTTTTTTTATAGTCAGAGTGCCTTTAATATTTTTATAAATCCATATTTTTATTCTCGATTGAAGAAAATTGAGGTAAAATATCAGTTTGTTTGAGACATAGTGTAGGAAGTAAGTGTGGACATGAAAAAAATTCAAACTAAAGAAAATCTAGAATATTTACTAATGAGGGGAATTGGACATGATCAGTTTTGACAATGAAAATACTTATACAACCTTGTGGAGTCATGAGAAGTATAATTGGAAGATAGAAATGATGTGAAGAGATATGGTTGGTTCACAATCAATATTCCTCTGGGAGATATGTATTAAACATTTTACACAACCTATACTTAATTCCTTTATTTTAATAATGGATTAGTAGATCCTGCCTATTTTTTCAAGTGATTGGTTATATGTAGATGAGGGAGTGAAAAAATACCATTAGTCACCAAAAGAAATTCCAAAAGTGGAAAGAAGATCTCACTTATAAAAGGATCACTCCCTTGGTGGTTTGATCATCATCTTAAGATATATAAATTCTTCTATATATTTTTCTTTATTTGAGTGATTTATATGAGGGTTTTTTCTCTATTATGGAACATAGAGTAATTATGATGGTATTCTCAATAAGCATTTGAGAGAGTTTACACCCAGTTTTTTTCCATTATAATCGTTATATTTTTTCATTATTTTTAACCTTGATCATTTTAGGGGGGGGGGTTCCATGTTATATCTATTTTTTTCTATTTTCCACATTTTTTACATTATATTTATCTCTCTATTATTGATTTACTAGAGAACCAGTCATTTTCAGTCCCAAGAAAATAGCATCTTATAAATTATGTATTTTTAATAAAATTTATAGAAATATTAAAACAAAAATAAAATTTATCTAATTATATATATTAGTTTGATAAACAATAATCATATGATTAATATATATTAAAATTTTATTAAAAAAATAATCTGAAATTGTTTGATACACTCAAATTTTGAGTATTAAAAGATATATGAAAATTTTCATTGAAATTATTCATATATGAAAATGTATGGTAGTTTTCCTCTAAAATTTTATATTATTTATATGTTATTATATTATATTTCTCTTGGAAAATTGTCATATATTTTACATAAAAAGATTACCATGGCATGGTGCACTATAAAATAGACATGAGAAAACATGGGTGATGACATACAACCACCCCGGTCAATTTCATCCCTTTGACCATCACCATTGCTGTCAATATCACATCCTCCAATCAACCAAAACATCACTACCACACCTAGACTCTTCTAGTTAACTCAATAAATTCAATTTTTTAAACTATTATTTAGTTTAACTTACCTCATCTTTGATCTCAATGTTACCTCTATCTATAAGATATTTTTTTTGTGATACCTATGATTTATTTTTTTATAACCTACAAAACATAACATATTACCCAAAATATATATAAACACACATTCCACAAATCATAATATATATATGTGTGTGTGTAAAGGATATATGAGAATTATAATAAGTCTAAATGAAATAGGAAAAAAATAAAAATAAAAATATAATATAATATTATAGAGGTTTATAAGAATAAATTAAGAACATATAATATGTAGCACCTATTCTATATTGATCCAAAACTCAGTCACCATGTTTCTTGATGAGGACCAGATACCAAACACCATAAAATGGTTTTGAATGTAAGTAATATAATTGTTGTATAAATAATGGATTATATCTATAGGATATATCATAATCTCTATAACATAATAGCACCCCCATGGGTAAAGGATAGAGTTGGCATTCTAATAATGAATTTGAAGTGTTGTATTTATTGATAAAAAATTGGTGGATTTATTGGTGATCAGGATAATGAATTTGGGTAAGTTGTTTTAGTGCATGAGTTATTATAGATGTTATTATAGAAAGTAAATTAGATTTATAATCAAATAAAAATAAGATTTTTTATTTTTAATATTTTCCAAAATAGGAGTTGAGTATCTAGAAGTGGTTTTATTTATGTTTCAAAAGTTGTGAGAAGCCCAAATAGAATTTAAAAAAAATAATTAGAAAAGGTTATAGAAGAGGTGAATGAGTTCTCAATGTAGAATTCTAGAAGTTGGGCATAGAGAGAAGTATGAAATATTTACATGGCTATTTCAGAAGTATCTATAATATGAAAAAGGCATGTAATGCATGTGAAATGATTCATACATAAGTAATTTTTTGAGATAGAATCAAAAATTAGATAAGAAAGATATCATATATAGTATGTAAGATATTATATTGGGTTCATATAGAAATTGTAAAATTCACTAAATAAAAAATATAATTTGGGAATAATTAGAAATAATATAGGATAAGATAAGCCTTGTAATAAAAGGACACATTTTAGTTTCTGAAAAACAAGGAGTAGTTTTTTACCATGCCAGAGTGAATTGTATTTTTCATTGGAAGTTTCTCCATGTAAAACAAGGAGCTTAAACAAAGGAATTGTGGAAACCATGGTTGAAGGCATTGAATGGAAAAATGGAAAAGTGATATTTTATATATGGAAAGTTCACTCGAAATAAGAAAATAGTAGAGACCATACCATGGTGACCACTGTAGTTTATTTTTTCAATCTCTATAGGGAACATAAAAGATCATTATGAGTGTTTTGGTTGTTTTGGGGGACTCATATAATAATAGTTGAGTTGGGATTCTAGAGATCCCCTACGTCATGGTGTAATACATAGAAAGTATTAGGATTTTGATGCTGATGGGGAAATGAGACAGGTGAGTGTGGTTCCAGTTGTTTTGGAGGAAATTTTTCGTAGAGTAGTACTATAGTGTAGTTATTCCAAGTTGTGTAGGTCATAGGCTTATTCTAAATTAATTGATATGATTTTTTTTGAAAGTATGAGAAGAAGGTGAATGTTACATGCCTTGAAGGTACATGTGGTGGTAGTTCCAAGTTATGGTGGTAATGGACACACCATAAAGAGTTAAGTCAGTAGATTAACATGATCAGTGATCTTATCCATCATGGGAGAATTTATGGTATTAAATGATTAATATTGAATTGAAATTAAAATATACATTTTTATTAGTTTAACTCAAACATAAATATTATTTGAAGGATAAATTTTCTCATTATAACCATGAAGACATTAGAGATATTTATAATGGGAATCATGGAGAAACTATCTTTAATTATAGAGAAGGATTTATGAAAGGTTTTATTTATATAGATATCTATCTACATAAGAATTGAAGAACATTTTTTTGTAGATTAAGAAGATATAGTGGAAAACATTGAAATATCAGATTAATGTGAGAGAATAATTTTAAAGGAGAAGTAGAGACCACCACCGACAAATCTATAAATAATGGGTGAATGGAAGAGGATTGTTGTTGTGAATAAAAGTAAGAAGATGTGATATAAATTATTTATAGAATAGGAAGAGAGAATGTAATTCTACATTTATTCTAGAAACAAGTAAAGATAAAATTAACACACTCTAAAGAACTTACAAAAGAAAGAAGCCCATTTTTTCATGGAAGATTGGGGAAAGAAGTAGTTTCTATTAATTATAGTATTCATAAAAATACCATAAATAAAAAAAATTGGAGATAAAATTCACACACCCATATTCAGTGAAATAACAATAGTGAAGTTTCTTTATATTGGTTTACATACCAAAGTGGTAATATTTTTTTGATGTAGTGAGAAAGAGAGATGACTGAAGAGAGAGTTCCTTGAGAGGTAGTATACTATCCCTAATACTTTTAATAAGAGTTATCCTAGGAATAAAAGTACTCTAGAATAAATCAACTACCAAAAAAAAGTTTTTTTGTGGATTATAGTGCCTCATCACTTTTCAGATTTCATTGTCCTTGGATTAGTACAATGCAAGTGAACTAAGTAAAAATATATGTGTCCAGGGTGTTTTCTTGTCTATATCTTTCATGAAATATTTAGTGTTAATGGCTGAAGAATCATTGAAAAATATGATTAAATATTTAAGAACTAGATAGGTAACAATTGGGTCTTTATTAAAGGAATAACTAAAGGGTGACCCAAATAATTTTGAGTTGAATATATATGATGGTAGTGTGAGTTTATAGAGAAATTGATTATGTTTCAGTGAGTTACAAAGCCTAATTCATCCCTACCCCTATTAATATATAGCTCACTCAAGTCCCTTGGGGGTTTAATAAGTGGTATTAGAGTATAGATTCCATTTTTGGATTAATGTTTTCAAAATAGATTTGATTAATTTTTTGGAGTTATTCTATTCATACATTACATTTTATTGGTTCCATGGAAAAAGAAAAGTATTTAAATTAGCATAATTTTTTTAGGGATTCTATATTATTGAATAATTTATGAAAAAGTTTGATTCTGATGGAGGATTCACTCAAATTTCAAAAAATATGTATGGATTATTCTGATTGTGAATCTATTAATTATTTCAATGATGTTGTAAGATTATCTAAGAATCCTAATATTCCAAGTGATATTGGATTTATGAATTATAATGAGATGTAAAGAAGCCCAAATGTAGATGATTCCCACTTATCAGAAGTGGTAGATCAAAAAATATATTAAAAAAATTGAATTTAAGATTGGAAAATAAATCTAAGGAGATCCATGTTAAAGTAATGAAAATTGAAGATAAAAAATTAAAAAACATGAACATGAGAATAGTTTAATGGGATATTGATCTAATAAACAATTATTCATATTACAAGAATTTATAGGACATGTCTTCAAGAGTATAGATATAAAATTTGGTTCCAAAGAGAAGGTAACTAAATCAAATTTAGTTTAAAACATAATGGATAAGAAGGATAACCTTGCTACACACATGGAATAACTGGGTGGGGTGAAAAAAAGATGGAACAAGAAAGGGTAATACTCATGGATTTCATTACTCAGATGAACACCAAGATGAAATAGAAAAGTGACATGCTGGGTAAACATTCCCATTAATTGAAAGATGATATTTTTGATGAAAAAATATCAAGGAATGCTTGAATTCTTATCTTGATACAAGAAGTAAAAATGTTCCATACACTAGAAGAGAAGTTAATATTGGTCAAGAAAAAAGTGGAACAATCAAGTTCCAAGGGTAATCTTATTCTAAAATATTATTTACACTTATTAATTTATTATACTTTGTCTGATGATAATGATATAAAGTAGGGGTGTCCATGTGTTGTTTCATTATAGGTCTAGGGGGATTTGGACTCGACCCAGTCAAAAGTGGTCGGGTTGGGTTGTAGATATTTTCCTACAATGACCCAACTCGACCCAACCCATGGTGGGCCAGGTCGGGTCAGGTAAAATAAATAAAGTAAATAATAACAAAACTAAATAGTAAAACTGTTGATTAAATTAAAAAAATAAAATTTATATCATTAAATAGAGCACTGAATAATTAATGTAATTTACATATATATAGCAAATAATAACTACAAATTAATATTGATCGATAAATGTAACATAAATATAATATAAAAATAAAATTAACATACAATTATATAACATTTTAAAACATTAATAATAATTTATATAATTTAAATAACATTATATTTACGTTATATAAATTTATATTTTCTGAAATAAAATGTTATATAACGTAAAGATAACATCATATAATGTGAATATAATATTATATAGTGTTATATACCATAATAAAGTTATATTATGTAAATATAATGTAAATATAACATAAATATAACATCAATATAATGTAAATACAATGTTATATTAATGTTTTATTTGTGTTATATAATCTTGTCATTTATATTTATTTATTATTAATTTTTGGTAGTTAATATTTATTATTTAGTATAAATTAATATTAATTATTATAAATTAATATAAATTATTAATAATTGACTATCAATAATTAGTTATTTTTTATTAATTATTTATCAATCGTCATTAATTTTTACTATGGAATGAATGGTCATATTTCTAGTTTTTTTCCATGAGACATTTGAATATATTAACTACTATGATTTTTATGAAAGTTATATAAAAAGTAAGTTTCCAACCTTAATAAAATAAGTATGTATTCTATTACAATAATTCTGACCATACAAACAGTGTCTCTAATAGAGATATCAGGAGGAGTTTAGTGGGATTGAAAAGAGAAAATAAGCATTCATTCAAAGACAAATATATTATTTAAATTAATAGATTTTAGGGGATGGTTAAAGAATATCTCAATTCTAAAAGTAGATTGAAAAGGAGTTCTGAATATTATGCTAAACTAAAAAAAGTCTTTAAAATACAAGATGAATATTTAGAGAAGTTACATAAGTTCAAATGTTACTAAACCTGATAAAGCTTATGTGGAAGAAGAATTAAAAATAAAGGTATATGCTAAGAATCATAATTATTATTGTAGTAATAATCAAGGAAACCAGTAGGTTTGTAAAAGAAAATCCCACACAGATAAGTGTCTAGAGATCCTTTTTGTAAGAGTACCCATAGAGGAGGGGCTTGTGTGTTGGTCCATAATAAGAAGACAGATTCCAAATTAATGGACAGATTTAAAGAGGTGGTCTACAATGACTCATCATCTTCTTTTACTTGAATAAATTAGAAAATCACCTATCCCCATTTATTTAAAATTTATTAACTATTTTTTTATTTTTTTAGGTTCTTGGGGATGTATGATCGATGTGAAGGGTGCATCAAGTGAAAAAATTAATATTGTCAAATTCTACAATGTTCCAATTGATAATTAGAAGTAGTGAAAGTATCATTTTGTTGATGTTAAAAATGTAACTACATGGGTGCAACAAGAAGCATCATATAAATGAAAATTGGTATCACAAGTTTTATCATGGTCTTGTCAAAGTATTAGTGTCAAGATCACATATTATCCCTTAAAATCAGACATTAATGATGAAATATGATACCATGATAGAGGATAAAAAAATCATTTTCAGGATTTATTTGTTTTGATTTAACAATTGGTTTAACATGTGATATTAGCTAATTGTTTTCAAGATATCAATTGATACTATAGACAGATGAATCTTATTGTGGATATCAACTCTATATTCTGTGATGATGATAATATAGTTATGGGGAGTTTGGATATGAATATCCAAGAGGTGGTATCCCCATAAACTTTGGACAGATACCTAGTGGTTGAAAGAATACATCTATATTGAAAAAGTGATATCTCTTTGGACAATTGATATTCATATTGGATTATATAAATGATTTAAAAATATATAATTCATTATTAATTGGATACTATGTAGTTCATATTTATTCAATAATTGTTTTGGGAAAGTGTGGTCATGGTCACAAGAAGTGATCCTTAGTAGAAGTTGAATATTGTCTATATTTTCATCTTATAGAAGTAGGTGAGTGTAGTGGACATATATAGTGTTATTAACTTAATCTATTTATTCCTACACTATGATACAAATAACTAGGATTAGTGTTTTTTTGATGGATAATTTCTAGGTGGTAATACCACTCACTAAACATATCTTCAGAGTGTATCCATAGTTAAAAAAGTTTATTGAGATTGAAAGTAAAATATGTACTTTTATTGAACAAGTGGTATGGTTGAAAAATAAACAAAAAAGGTGAAAATTTTTGGAGTCTTGAATTATATTAAAAAGGGGGACCTTATAATATCTATTTTTAGGAAAGGAATGTATTGAAAAATGGTTATAAGATTAATTTTTGATACCCATATGCACATCAGATATGAATAAGGAGACTTACAAGAGAAAAGTGGTATTTATCCTTATTAGGAAATTAGAGAATATTTTAAAATTAGTGGTTTCAACATCCTAAAAAGTGGAATCATAGAAATTGGTGTCCCAAAAGATGATTATAGGTAGTATAAGAATAAAATATTTTGTTATCTGACTTCAATAAGACAAATGGAGTATGATAATGAGTGTATGTTCCTGAAGATATTGGTACCTATATATGTGTAAATCTTATTTGTATTTTATATCAAAGGGGGAGTAGGAAGCATCACAAGTACATGAATCTGACCATCCCTCTAAGGGGGTGAGTAACATCATTATGACAGAACATGTTTTATAATATTATTAAGATTCATGACATTGCTTCCAAAAAATCCAATGTGAGAAATTGTTTGTATCCTAATTTTGATGTTTAAGTATTGGATTTATTGGAAACACATTAGTATAATTATTAGAAACCAAAGAATTGAAGTTTGGTTAGATTTATTGGAGTTTTATTTTAAAAAAATTATTTTGGAAAGTAAAATTGATTAAAAAGTAAATATAAATATGACCTATAATAGGTACTAGAAGAGGTGAGAGATTTCTAAAAGTAGAAGTACAATATCTATTTTTATAGAAACGTTTGGTAGATTTACATGGTATTTTTAGAATTAGTTATAATGTGGAATGGCATGGAATGAATATAAATGTTTCATACATAAGGAATCTGATGAAGCAGAACTGAAAATATTCCAAAGGAGATATCCTACATGGTATATAAGATATTATTTGAGTTTCACAAACAATTTTTATGACTAAATAAACAAGGAATATATTCTAGGAAGAATTAGAAATGGTATAGATCATCTATGTCATGGGATAAAGATCCAAACTATAGTTTTTGTAAAACAAGGAGAAGTTTTTCACTACACCGAGGTTCATGACATTTTTCATTTAAACTTTCTCTATGTGAAATATGGAATATAATATCTTGTGTTGTGGAATCTCTAGTTGTAGGAATTTAATATAAAATTATAAATGGGTATTTTTTATATGAGAAGGTTAGTCAAAAAAGGAAAATGGTGGATACCATACTATGGTGGACCCCATAGTGGATTTCTAGAAACTATATGGGAAAAAATGAAGATCACTATGAGTGTTTGAGTTATAATGGGGGACTTGTGTAAGAATAATTGAGTTGGTATGTGGGGGAGACCCTAATTCATAGTCATGGAAATGGAAATTTTAAATATTTAAAATCTATGGAGGAAAAAATCATGATAAGCGTGGTTCTGAGAGTTTTAAAGGGTGTTTTTCCTAGATAAGTACAATTCCATGGTTATCACCACACCATGATGTTGTGTTTATGTCAAAGGATTACTCTGATCTACTCACAATAATATGTTTTTTGAGTATTAGTATGTATTTTAGGTCACATTCCATATAGGTATTCATATAGGTAGGTTCCATTTTGTGGAGGTAATGGTCATGTCATGAAACAGTTTAGTCATACGATATATCTGATCAAAGTTCCTATATTGTAGGAGTAAATTTAGAGAATTAAATGAGTGATGTGAACTTGTGATTAAAGGATATATTTGGATTAGTTTCACTCATATTTGAAGAATATTTAAAGGATAAATTTTCCCATCACACTAGTGAAGTCTCGAAGATTTCCATGAAGGTAAACATGGATAATCGATCTTGAATTAAAGTGAAGAATTTTTGAAAGGATGGATTTTTAGATATATATATATATATGTGTGTGTGTGTGTGTGTGTGTGTCTATGTCTATAAGTATTGAATACTACAATTGTGTACAGTAAAATATATAGTGTAACACATTGGAAAATCTGATTCATGTAAGAGAGGAATTCTAGAATAGAAGAAGACAGCACCATCGACATGTCTATATAGAATAGAAGAAGATTAGAGGATTTTACTTTTGAATAAAATCGAAGATATTTGATATATTTGATTCAATAAATAAGAAGAGATAAATTGATTTGGGATTTATGCTATAAATAATTTGACTCTAAATTGTCACTCCATGATGAAATTTATAAAGAAGAAGGTGGGGTTTCTATGACATCATGTTAGTATTTGTTGGTCGGAGTGGACACTCAAGAGGGGGGGGGGTGAATTGAGTTCCAATTAAAATTTCTGTTTAAAATCCTTTACTAAAATCCCCCAATTTAAAATACTAATTGAATTGTAGTGAATTTGAACTAAAGAAAACTTTCAGTTAGGTTCTCAAGGGATTGATTAATTCCCAATTAATCTAATCATAAGATCAGATTAATTTTTGAAACTAACCTAATGATTTGAAAGTAATGCATACACTTTCTAATTCAATTATCAGAGTAATTTTGAAAAATAGTTTAAGTTTTAAAGCACTTAGCAGTGGAATAAAAGGTTTTAGATAAAACTAAATAAAGAACAGCAGATAAAACCAAGAGGTTCAGTCTCAAGCCGAGACTTATTCCCCTCAACAATTTATATAAATTTGATCCACACCCTGGATCAGAGTTCACAATAGTTTACAACTGTCCAGGTCAAAGACCTCTACCACAGTTCTTCGTGGGAAACAAAAACAACAGAAAATATAGCTTTCCAGGTCACACACGACCTCTACCACTATCCACAGTGGGAAATAGAAGATGTAAGGAGTTTGAATGAGGATTTATAGATCCTCTAGTTAAGGTTCAGGAGACAGTGTATGTGTAAATTAAAACTGATGACACACACTGCTCGTAAAGTAAATAATAAATCACTGAGCAAGATATAGAATTTATAATGGCTCTATTGATTGCAATGTAGCTCTGGACTCCTTTGGATTTGATCAGAAATGGTTCTGAGTCCTCTTCTGGTTTCTGTCTGGAAAATAGAGTGTCGTCTGCTTGGAATCCAGGTTTACAGACAGTGAAAATGTAGTCGATGATGTTCTTCAAAATCCTCGTGAAAGTGAAGAACTCTTCTTGAGTAAGATTGAGTGTGTATGAGATTATGTGTCTTCTTGGTTGTGCATGTATATCTGTATGAGTTCTTCTTGTGCATGTCGCTTGTATCACTTATGTATTATTCTTGTATCTTGTATCTTATATTTATTGTGTAGCAACAGGGACTTTTATAGCACAATCTCCAGCAAAAGAAATGTTTTCATTTTGGAGGTACGAGGTACAGTTCCCTGACATCCAACAACCTTCATTAAATAAATGACATAGCATTAAAATATAACTGATATGACCATTGGTAAAATTAAATAAGGATAAAGAAATTAAGGCAGCGTCAGATTCTCTGGAACGGTAGCTTTGGATATCGGTAGCCTTGTGTTTCGGTAAGTCTTTGTATCGGTAACCTCTTGTATAACGGTAGCCTTTCTATCAGTAGACTTCATGTCTGTCGGTAGACGTGATCGGTAGCGGTAGAATTAAAGTACCGGTGACCTTTCGTGTAACGGTGGCCTTTTTATCGGTAGAATTCCTTCGGTAACTTGTCTGTAATGGTAGGCATGAATAACGGTGACTTGTCTGTATCGATAGGCTTGCATAATGGTAGAATTGTTTTTATCGTTAGGCTTGCATAACAGTGACTTGTCTATATCGGTAGGCTTGCATAAACGTGACTTGTCTGTATCGGTAGGCTTGCATAACAATGACTTGTCTGTATCGGTAGGCTTGGTGTATCGGTGACCTTCACGTAACGGTAGACTTGTTGTACCGGTGGACTTGATGTATCAGTGACCTTTACGTAATGGTAGAATTGTTGTACCGGTGGACTTGATGTATCAGTAGCTCTGTTCGGTAACGGTGACCACTTGTCTGTTTAAGCATTCTATTGGTATAATGGGTTAAGTTAGAATATATATCAATCCAGTAACTGAATTTTCTGAAGATAATATAAATATTATAATATATGAATATGTGCATGGTGTGTAGAAATACTGAATTAAGTAATTAATCGTTAATTAATATAGGAACTATCAAACTATAATTGAGAATAATCAAAATATGATTGAGCATAGTTGGGATTATCAAAATATGATTTCAACTAATTCTCCAGAGGGTTCAACAATCTCCCCCTTTTTGATAATCACAACCTATGCCAAAGTATTATGAATATTAAAATGGTGTGAGAAGAAAAATTTCGAAAAAAAAACTTTAAAAAAAGTTCTCATTTTTTTCTTCCCCTTGCATTCTCCCCCTTGAAATTACGCTCCCAGGTCTCATTAGTTCCATTTTGTCCCCCTTTGTGATTAACAAAAAGAAGGGTAGAATGAGAGAAATTTAGAGACTAAAAGAGAACAAATTACACAGAAACATAGTAAAGTAGAGAATGTAAGAGTAACTTTCTATTAAATCACAAAATATACAAACTGATAAAGTCAGTATTACAAGATAAAATACAATTGAATCCCATCAAAAACATCCAGAATCACTCAATCTTCCTCTAGAACAGGAGTCTTTCCCTTAGTACTAAAAGAGGGTGCAGGTTTAGATTGAGTAGATGGCTTGGGAATAGCTGAAAAACAACTGGAGGTTCAACCACTGAAACTGTACCGGATCTGAAATATGTGCTTCTATGTGTGATTATAGTAGTTAAGCTTCGAATAGCCTGAACTGGATTCAACTGAGGTGTACTCCCAGAGGCATGGGAAGGAAGGGCAGGAGGGATAATCACAGGTCTCGCATCCACATGCAATAATGGTAGCAGCAGGTTCCTAAAATCCATAATAATACTACCTCCTCTCTCCATTACTGAAACAAAATCATCTCAATTTTCAATGAATTTATCCATGGAAGGAGTAAGCTCCCTGATCTTACTAACCTGTTCTCTGAAAGCTTGAGTCATAGGAGGCAAATTCATATTATCCATCAAGAACTTGAAATGATTTGTCATTTGATGTTTGGTATAGAACTTCTCAAAGTAAGAATCCACTTTATTCTTAATTGCCTCTTGAGAAGCATTAGCTGCCCGTAGGTGATCACGAAAAAAAACTACTAACTTCCCTAGTGGTAGCAAGGATCTGAGTATCTAAGGTACCACTAGTACTGGCCTTAGCCAACTCTTCTTGGATAACAGTTCTGATCTGATCAAGGTTCACAATGGAACTGGATAAAGGACGGGGTTTAAATGAGAAGGATACTGTCTCCTTGAAATATTATGTCAGATTTCTACCTACCATCTGAACAAGTTCATCTTGAATGTTCAAATGTTCTTTGACTAATTTATTAAATGCCTCAAATACTTCCACTAATTTCTTGACTACTTCTTTGATATATATGATATAAGTATTCACTTGGGTTTGAGAGCTGTTCATGGCAGTCAATGAAGCAATCGATTGTCTTAGAGCAACCACAGCTCCTGTCCAACTCTTAATTTGAGTATTGAATACTTTAACTTCATCCATCATTTCCTTTACTGGACTAGAAACAACACATCCTAGAGATAGATCCAGGGATTGTTCCACATTCCTAATCTCATCAACCAGGCTTTTCTTCAAATCTGCCACTGATTCTCTTAGTGCATCTTTCATTTCAGCCTTCAAGGACTCAAGGTCCTAATTGGTTTCCAAATTTTCAGCCACAGCAGGTAAGATAACCAATTCCCTTTGAGGCTGGTCTTCCTCATCCGAATCTCCATAATCAAGTCCAAGAACCATATATCATGGATCTGATGTCCAGCCTTCAATGTCATACAACATAGAAACTAAACCAAGATACTTCCCCTCACTTAGAGAATTCTCCTAAGGAATCTCATCCAACTGTTCTGCTCGAGGTAATTCTATAACTTCATCTGGAACTGCTGCAGATTCAATAACCATTTTCTTTGAGGGCTTAAAGAATCTCTCATCAAAAGATGCTACTTCTGCTTCTTGATCAGGCACTATCTTTACTGTACTGTCTATCAGAGGGCTCAAACTGAGCTCTTCTTCTTCATTTTCCTCATAATCTGCTTCAACAGCAGCCTCCTTTTCTTCATGAACAAAATGTTCAGATTCGGTTGCCTCATCCTCTTCAGAGGTTTCCTTAACAACATACTGATATGCTTCTTCTTCTTCTTCTGTGGTCTCAATATCACTTTCGTTCAAAAAATATTCTCTCCTTGGTAGTTCTTTTGGAGGGCTAGCTTCTCTATATGAAATGTTTTGGGGAACAGGACTAGGAGGTAAATCTGGGTCTCCTCCTTCCTCAACTGATGTCTCTTCCTCCTTAGATTCAGCTTCATTATCACTATAGACCAGTTCTGGGTCATCTGGTCCAAGACCAGGATCCCTCACATCCTTTGGTCTAGAAGGATGATCCATAGGAGTGTACTTGTCATAGATTTTACCATCATCATAAACCCATGATTTCTTCCAAGGGTTCCAGCTAACTTTCATAAACTTACAAATAGTCCTGGTGATGCAAAAGTTATCTTTAACCACAACAGTTTCATCCTGAGGTCCAGCTACCTCCTTTGCCTTCAACATAATAGAAATCAACTTAGAAAAGAAAAGAGCATTGGACTTTGACTTCGGTCTAGTCATATCCTCAATCTGAATCATTAGTAATCTGCAAAAATTCACCTTTACTCCATGCTTTAATAGATACAAAAAATAAATATCCTGAAATCTGAGGGTAGAAAAATCTCCTCTCCTTGGACTAATCACATGCTGAATGAACTTGAAAAGTAGTTTATCCTCCCCTACTATCTCTATAGCAATGACCATTTTAGGAGTTCCATTTCCTATCAATTCCAACAAGGCATCCTCATATTCGAAAAAGTCACTATCATTAGGTATGGATTTTGAATAAAATCCATAATCACCACTATGAAGAACTCTAAGGTTCTCATCCCATTCAACTGATGAGAACGAAAACTTTTGACCATTCACACAAGAAATCATCCTATTATCCTCTTCTGAAGACTCAAAATAGACATACACATAAAACTCTTTTACTATTGCTAGATAATACGGTCCATTATTGTTCATGAAGCATTCGAGCCATCCTTGTTCTTGTAAAACCTTCAGAATCAAGGACTTGCTTTCCAGCAACCATTCCGCACATAATTACTTTTCCACTACAATTTCTCGCTTCGATAAATGTGGATTCACAGGATTCCTTCGAAAAACATCTCTACTGCTTCCACTAGCACTAGAATTGGTTACTTTTTGCTTCTTAACTTGTGGCGCATCACTCCCTTCATCCACTGAGGGTCGCTTCACACGGTCAATTTCGGATTCTGAGGCTTAGGGTTTTTGCAAGCTTGATAGGTTTAGGTAGGAGGGATTCGAACAGACAAGTTCGTGGTGATTGAGTGATGTCTAGAGTAGGGTTTAATATCATTTAGGATTCACATATAAAATAAATCTCATATTAAAAATGGTTCGAAGTCCCGACCTTAATACGAAAATTTAAAACAGCGCGAGAGATGTACCAGTGAGGTGTCCTTAAATGGTGAGGTCTATTCTAAGGGTGAGGTTTGTCCTAACGGTGAGGTTTCTCCTAACAGTGAGGTTTTTCCTAAGGGTTAGGTTTCTCCTAACGGTGAGGTTTGTCCTAATGGTGAGGTTTGTCCTAACGGTGAGGTTTGTCCTAACAGTGTGGTTTGTCCGAACGGTGAGGTTTCTCCTAATGGTGAGGTTTGTCCCAACGGTGAGGTTTCTCCTAACAGTGAGGTTTGTACTAACGGCGAGGATTCTCCAAAAGGTGAGGTTTTTCCTAATGGTGAGGTTTCTCCTAAAGGTGAGGTTTGTCCTAACAGTGAGGTTTCTCCTAACGGTGAGGTTTTTCCCAAGGGTGAGGTTTCTCCTAACGGTGAGGTTTGTCCTAACGGTGAGGTTTCTCCTAACGGTGAGGTTTGTCCTAACAGTGAGGTTCATCGTAACGGTGAGGTTCATCTTAATGGTGAGGTTCATCCTAATGGTGAGGTTTGTCTTAACGGTGAGGTTCATCCTAATAGTGAGGTTCATCCTAATGGTGAGGTTCATCCTAACGGTGAGGTTCATCCTAACGGAGAGGTTCATTTAACGGTTTTAAGAGTAAGTTATCATTTCTAATTCGTGTCTAATGAAACATAATCTTTCTGAACATAAAGGCTTAGTGAAAATATCAGCTAATTGGAGTTTAGTGCCTATAAATTCAAGAGTTATATCACCTCTTTGATAATGATCTCTTAGAAAGTGGTGTCTAACATCAATGTGTTTGGTTCTAGAGTGAGAAACAAGGTTCTTTGAGATGTTGACTGCACTAGTGTTATCATAGTTAATTGAAACATGTTTAAAATCAAATCCATAGTCCAATAAAGTGCGTTTCATCCACATAATCTGTGCACAACAACTACCAGCAGCTATATACTCTGCTTAAGCCGTAGATAATGAAACTGAGTTCTGTTTCTTACTACATCATGATACTAGGGACTTTCCAAGTAAATGACATGTTCCAGATGTTCTATCTCTATATAACTTGCATCCAGAAAAGTCAGCATCTGAATAATTTATTAAATCAAATGATTGTCCTTTTGGGTAAAACATTCCCAAATTAGCAGTATATTTAAGATATTTGAAATCCTTTTAAAAGAAAGTAAGTGTAACTCTTTAGGGTTAGCTTGAAATCTTGCACACATACATACACTAAACATAATATCAGTTCGACTAGCAGTAAGATAGAGTAAACTCCTAATCATACCTCTGTAATTAGTTTGATCTACTGGTTTTCCAGTTTCATCAATATCTAATTTACAGGTGGTACTCATAGGTTTATCACTTCCCTTAATACTATCCAAACCAAAACGTTTTAAGAAATCCTTAGTATATTTACTTTGATTTAAAATAATACCATCTTTAGTTTTAAGGATTTGAAATCCATGAAAGTACTTAAGATCCCCCATTAAGCTCATTTCAAACTCATTTTTCATAACCTTCGAAAAATCAGTACATAAAGAATTTTTAGAAGCTCCAAAAATAATATCATCAACATAGATTTTTACTATTAAAACATCTTTTGAAATTCTTTTTATAAAAAGAGTGGGATAAACAATTCCTTTTGTAAATCCTTTTGAAATAAGAAAATTTGTAAGTCTTTCATACCAAGCTCTTGGAGCTTGTTTTAAACCATATAAATCTTTAGAAAGTTTAAAAACATGATTTTGAAAGTGAGGATTTGAAAAACCCGGTGGTTGTTCTACAAAAACATCTTCAACAATAAAACCATTTAGAAAAGCACTTTTCACATCCATTTTATATAACTTGAAATTCAGATGTGATGCAAAGGCAAGTAAGATCCTAATTGCCTCTAATCTAGCTACAGGTGCAATGGTTTCCTCATAGTCAATTCCTTCTTCTTGATTGTAGCCTTGTGCAACTAGTCTAGCTTTGTTTCTAATGATATTTCCATATTCATCAACTTTGTTTCTAAACACCCACTTTGTGCCTATGGTTAATGTTTCTTTAGGTCTTTCTACTAATTCCCAGACATTATTTATTTCAAATTGATTTAGTTCTTCTTTCATTTCCATTACCCAAAATTCATCATTGATAGCATCATTGATATTTTTAGGCTCTAACTGTGAAAGAAAATCTTGATGTTCAACCTGGTTTCTTAGAGAAGCTCTAGTCTGTGTTCCTCTATCTATATTACCTACAACATCATCTAAAGGATGGTTCTTTAGAATCCTAGTTGGTCTCGAAAAGGTTGGGCTAGAGATTTTAGGTTCATCAACAGGTTGGGAGTCAACATGAGCAGGTTATGGAATATTTCCAGAACCGAATGTTTTAACTATAGGTCCACTATCTTTATCATTAAGGTTCAAAACAGAGAGATCATCTTCAAGATTTTCAAGAGAGGTCTCAGGTTCATGTGGATTAGTTTCATCAAATTTGTTGTGAACAGATTCCTCCACACATTTGGTTATCTTATTGAAAACTCTATAGGCTTTAATAGAAATAGAGTAACCTAGGAAAATTCCTTCATCGCTCTTGGATGCAAACTTGTCAAGATTATCTTTGGTATTAAGAATAAAGACTTTGCAACTGAAAAATATGAAGTAGTTAACCTTAGGTTTCCTATGGTTTCGTAACTCATAAGGGGTCCTCTTAAGAACAGTTCTGGTCAAGACTCTATTGATAATATAACAAGCTGTATTGAATGCTTTAGCCCAAAAATAAACATGTAGGTTATACTCATTGAGCATGGTTCTGGAAATTTTTTGAAGGGTTCTATTCCTCCTTTCTACTACACCATTTTGCTGAGGTGTCCGAGGGGCAGAGAAATTGTGACTATAGCCATTGTGTGAGCATTAGGATTCAAACTCATGATTTTCAAACTCACAGCCATGATAAATTCCCAAGGTTTTAATCTTAAGTCCACTAAGGTTCTCTATAGACATGGAATATTTAACAAAGTAAGAACAAGCTTCACTTTTGTGAGCTACAAAATATACCCAAGTATATCGAGAATAGTCATCTACTAGAACATAGACATAGTGCTTCCCATTTAAACTATAAACTCTATAAGGTCAAAAAAAATCCATGTGAACCAACTCGAGAGGTTGAGAAGTTGACACTTCTTTCTTTGATTTGAAAGAAACTTTATGTTGCTTCCCCTTTTGACAGGGATTAAAAACTTTATCTTCTAGGAATTCATGTTTTGGTAGGTCTCTAACTAAGTTATTCCTAGTAAGTTTTCTAAGTGAAAGTACATTGCAGTGTCCTAATATTCTGTGCCAAATCCAAGACTCTTTGTGAAAAGCATTTAAACAAGTAATATTTTGCATAGCTAAATAATTTAAGTCAACAACATAGACATTTTCATTTCGCAAGGCAGAAAATACTAAAACATTTTTAGAATTAAAAACATTGCAAGAATAATTTTCAAATTTAACATTAAAACCATCATCACATAACTGAGAAATAATTATTAAATTATACTTAAGTCCATAAACCAATAGAACTTTAGAAATTAATACTGAGTCAGTGTTACCGATCTGGCCTAAGCCGATGATTTTCCCTTTAGAATTATCACCAAAGGTGACAAAACCTCCATCAACATTGACTAAGATTTTAAAGCATGAGAAGTCTCCTGATATATGTCTTGAACATCCACTGTCCAAGAACCAAGTCTTTCTACAGGACCTCTTTAAGCAGGCTCCCAACAAAATAGATTTAGATAGGAAATGATTTTGGTACCCAGATTTTCTTGGGTCCAGACAGGTTAGCCAATATAACTTTAGGTACCCAAATTTGTCTTATGGGTCTCATAAAATTTGTATAATCAACAGATTTTAAAAGATAAACCTTATTAGATCCATAACTATGAATATAACTAGTTGATGCATATGGACTTCCAGAACTAGAACTATCTACATTCTTTCCAGATTTAGAAATAAATCTAGTTTTGGTAATTTTTCTTTGTCCAGGATGGTATCCTATACCAGTAGTATATCTAGGTGCAATCTGCTTACCTAGCATTTGAGTAAGAGTATCTTTGACATTTGTAAACTTTTATAAATCCTTCCTAAGTTTCTCATTTTACAATTTTAGTTCAATGTTTTCTTTAAGCAACTGAGCATTCTTTTCCATTTCTATGTCAATATCAAATTTATGTTTAATAGTTAAAGCATACTATTTCTTTAAACCTTTGTATTTGTCTTTCAACTCATTACAGGTTTCTTCTAACATATCATAGTATTCAAATAGTTCAGATTTTTTCATATTTTCAGAATCAGAATCACCTCCTGAATAATATGTATTTAAAGCAGGAGTTTCAGATGTTACCTCAGAAGTGTTTATCATAAAACACATGTTTGCCTTATTTTTGTTTTCAGTCTCAGAAGCTTCAGATTCACTGGATCTATCCTCAGAAGCAGTCCAAGCATCCTTCATGTCTTTCTTATACTTATTATCATTATACTCATACTTCTTCTTGTATTTCAGCTTTGGACAGTCTGCTTTTATATGTCCTTTTCTTCTTCATTCATAGCAGTCAACTTCATCAGATTTGTCAGATTTCTTCTAGTCCTTTTTCCAGTGTCCCTTGTTGTCATACATACCTTTGTAATTTTATTTTCTGATAAACTTCTTCTTCCTATAAAACTTCTTAAATCTTCTAGTTATGTGATCCATTTCTGCATCACTGTCAGAAGCACTTTCACTTTCTTCACAACTTGAGCTATCACTTAAAGCATGAAGTTTCTCCTTATCCTTATTCTTTGAAGTATATGTCTTTAAGGAAACTGACTTACTTTTTGATTCATCTTCTTCTTCTTTGTTTACCTTAAGTTCTTCTTCATTCATCATCAACTTACCAATAAGTTCCTTGACTGGCAGTTTACCAATATCACAATATTCTCTGATTGAAATAGAAGTGCCCCTCCATCTTTCAGGTAGGCATCTCAAAATTCTCATGATCTGCTGCTTTGATGAAACGTCCTTTCCCAGTGAGATCATTGTATTGACAATTTCGTTAAACCTGAGATACATATCAGAAATGGGTTCATCAAGCTTCATCTTAAAAGTATCATATTTAATAGTATAGGTGTTCAATCTTATTTCCTTAAAATTAGTTGTTCCTTCATGAGAAACACTTAAAGTATCCCAAATTTCATATGTCGTCTTACAAGTAGATATTATATTAAATTCCCAATCTCTTAAAGCACAATACAGAGCATTCATAGATTTGCAATTATTATTATAATCTGTCTTAGTAGCTTCATTCCAAGTAGATCTAACAGTAGTGGGAGTTTTAAATTCTGATTCTATGGTAGTCCAAATATCAAAACCCAGCTCTCTAAATAAATTTTCATCTTAATCTTCCACTGAGCATAGTTGTTCCCATTGAAAAATGGTGGTCTATTAGTAGCAACACCATCAAGTCTATTTTCCATGATAAATAGGTTGAAACAACAATTTTAAAGAGATAAAAATTTAGAAATAACAGAAATTTTAAGAACTTTAAAATACAACTAAAATCACAGTTGAAAAACAGAGTACTTCAGAAAATATTTTAATCCTCTGATACCAAATGTTGGTCGGAGTGGACACTCAAGAGGGGGGGGGGGTGAATTGAGTTCCAATTAAAATTTCTGTTTAAAATCCTTTACTAAAATTCCCCAATTTAAAATACTAATTGAATTGTACTTAATTTGAACTAAAGTAAACTTTCAGTTAGGTTCTCAAGGGATTGATTAATTCCTAGTTAATCTAATCAGAAGATCAGATTATCTTTTGAAACTAACCTAATGATTTTCAAGTAATGCGAACACTTTCTAATTCAATTATCAGAGTAACTTTGAAAAACAGTTTAAGTTTTAAATCACTTAGCATCAGAATAAAAGATTTTAGATAAAACTAAATAAAGCACAGCAAGTAAAACCAAGTGGTTCAGTCTCAAGATGAGACTTAGTCCACTCAAAAATTTATATAAATTTGATCCACACCCTAGATCTGGGTTCACAACAGTTTACAACTGTCCAGGAAAAATACCTCTACCATAGTTCTTCATGGGAAACAAAAACAACAGAAAATAATGTTGTCCAGGTCACACACAACCTCTACCACTATCCACAGTGGGAAATTGAATATGTAAGGAGTTTGAATGATGATTTATAGATCCTCCAGTTAAGGTTCAGGAGACAGTGTATGTGTAAATTAAAACTGATGAAACACACTTCTCGTAAAGTAAATAATAAATCACTGAGCAAGATATAGAATTTAGAATGGCCCTAGTGATTGTAGTGTAGCTCTGGACTCCTTCGGATTTGATCAGAAATGGTTCTTGAGTCCTCTTCTAGTTTCTGTCTGGAAAACAGAGTGTCATCTGCTTGACATCAAGGTTCAGAGATAGTGAAAATGTAGTCCATGATTTCTTCAAAATCCTCGTGAAAGTAAAGAACTCTTCTTGAGTAATCTTGAGTGTGTATGAGCTTATGTGTCTTCTTGGTTGTGCATGTATATCTGTATGATCTCTTCTTGTGCATGTCACTTGTATCACTTATGTATTTTTCTTGTATCTCATATCTTGTATATATTGTGCAGCAACAGGGACTTTTATAGCACGAGCTCCAGCAAAAGAAATGATTTCTTTTTGCAGGTACGAGGTATGGTTCCCTGACATCCAACAACCTTCATTAAATAAATGACAGATCATTAAAATATACCTGATATGACCATTGGTAAGATTAAATAAAGATAAATAAATTAATGCAGTGTCGGATTCTCTGGAACGGTAGCTTTCGATATCGGTAACCTTTTGTATCGGTAAGTCTTTGTATCGGTAACCACTTGTATAATAGTAGCCTTTCTATCGGTAGAATTCATGTCTATCGGTATACTTGATCGGTAGCGGTAGAATTAATGTACCGATGACCTTTCTTGTAACGGTAGCCTTTCTGTCAGTATACTTCCTTCGATAACTTGTCTGTAATGGTAGGCTTGAATAATGGTGACTTTTCTGTATCGTTAGGCTTGCATAACATTAGAATTGTTTGTATCGGTAGGCTTTCATAACGATGACTTGTCTATATCTGTAGGCTTGCATAATGGTGACTTGTCTGTATCGGTAGGCTTGCATAACAGTAACTTTTCTGTATCGGTAGGCTTGAATAATGGTGACTTGTCTGTATCGGTAGGTTTGATGTATCGGTGACCTTCACATAACGGTAGACTTGTTGTATTGGTGGACTTGATGTATCGGTGACCTTTACGTAACGGTAGACTTGTTGTACCGGTGGACTTGATGTATCGGTAGCGTTGTTCTATAATAGTGACCACTTGTCTGTTTAATCATTCTATTGGTAGAATGGGTTAAGTTAGAATATATATCCTTCCAATAACCGAATTTTTTGAAGATAATATAAATATTATAATATATGAATATGTGCATGGTGTGCAGAAATACTAAATTAAGTAATTAATCATTAATTAATATAATAACTATCAAACTATAATTGAGCATAATCAAAATATGATTGAGCATTGTTGGGATTATGAAAATATGATTTCGACAAATTCTCCAGAGGGTTCAACAGTATTCATAGAAATTATATTAAGAAGTAACAAATAGAGGTAATCCATACTTAGTGAAATAAAAATAGTTATGTTTCTTTGTATTGGCATGTATACTATAGTGGTAATCCTTTATTGAAGTGGTGATAAAGAGAATGGATTTAAGGGATAGTTCCTTGGGTGGTAGTGTTATATCCCTAAACCTTCTAAGGGAAGTAATCCCATGATTAGGAATACACTAACCAAAACCCACAACTAAACAGTGAGTTTAATAGATTCTAGTACACCAACAAATTTTGGATTTGAAGCTCCTTGGACTAGTCCATTGATTTTGAACCCAGTTAAAATACATGTGTCCTATGTGATATCTTGCCTATATTTTGAATGACATAATTAGTGTGTCTAGGCGAAGCATCATTAAAAAAAATTTATTGGAGGGATGTAGACTAAAGAGGTAACAATAAAGTCATCATTAAAAGAATAAATAATGGTTGCCCTACTAATTAAGAGGTCATGATCTATGATGAAAGTGGGAGTTTACATATAAAGTGATCAATTTGTAATCATTTACATTCCATAATTCACCTCCATATTTGGGAATAACTCACTCAATTCTATATTTGGCCTAATAGATAGGGTGATATTAATAGGTTTTTTCTAATAGTAGTTCCACTAGCTCTCATTTTCTTGTATTATTTACTATATTTTCCTTTTAATGAAATTATTGAATAAATAAATAAATAATACATTACATGATGGATCCACACTCTCATGACCTATCTTAGTTTTCCCCCTCTCTTTCTCTCTCGATGCACACATCTACTAAGGTTTCTTACAGAAACCCCTCATAATGGAATAAGGTTATATTTTGATCAGAATTATTTATTTTATATACCTTTTATTACATTGTATCCCCTAAGATTAATTCCCTATAGTCCCTTAATTCTATATTCACTATTGTTTCCTTGATTGTCTCTTTTATATTTGGAGTTTGTTTTTTGTTTTCCCCTAGTTTTGTATTATGGATAGTTATTGAAGTTGCGTGAAATTTGTATAACAATAAAGGGATTCATCCTCATATATCCACACCCTTTTAGCTTAACCCACAAATATTGAACCTATCGTTGGGTAAGAACTATGGTATATAAGTTATATTGGGATATATAAGTAGATGTGTTTGATGATGGAACAAATGATCATTTCCAACACTGTTGGGTTCTTTTCCTTTGGTGTTTAGTTTTTGTTACTTCTACCCAGAATTATCTATCTCTTCTCTTTCAAAATAACCCAGAACAAAAAACCAATATTTTCTTATACATGTTTTATTTTAGGGTGGTTTGGTTCTTTGATGATGGGTGTGTTCATTGGTGGATCTGTCATGTTCATTTTTCATTGTAATATTCTCCTTCCCAGTAGTTTGGTTTTAATTTCCTAGGTTGTTAGATCTTGTTCTTTTTTGTTCTAGTCATTATTGTGTTGTAATTATTCGTAGGTGGTGGGATCTATTTGGAAGTTGCGTTTTTTATTTGATCCCCCTATCCCATTCTTGTTTTCTCACACATCATATGCTTTTGATCTTCATATAAGACAACTATTTGTAGGGTTTTCAGATGATAACTATCCATTAGTGGTATGAAATTTAGAATGATGAAGTCTTTATAATGGGGTAAATATTTATCCTAGTGATGAAAGATGGGGTATGGTGGCTATTTGGTTTGGTGGTCACTATATTGATGCTCAACAGTGGTGTCATAGTTCTTGGAGTTTAGCATACTTCTCTATTGTAGGTGATTTTTTGGCATGGGTTTCTAGTGGTATGTTTGGTTGATTTTTTTATTAACATGGTGTTATATCTTTCATCATTGATGATGGTTTTAATGGAACTGGGATTCTGGTGGGAAAGTATTTGTGTCAGAGATGATGAGATGACCAATGGTGATGGGTAGTATGTGATGAAAACGTTCTGTAGAGGTGTGAGGTTCAATTCAACTCATCTTCTATCATGTATGGAGCTCATCGTACTAATGGATATTTGTTAGGGGATGCATAACCCATTTTTTTCTATGTATAGGATTCGCTTTAACTATTTTTAGGTTAACTTTTTCCAGTTTGATTGATTTTTATCTTTAATGGTTAAATTTGGATGTTTCTTTGGTGATATATGGTGGTTTTTTTATTCATTTCTCCATGTTTTTAGTTGTACTTAATTCCCACTTAACCTCAAAGTGGATATTTGAAAATAAAACAAGGGATTAAATAAAAGAAGTTTGTACACCATGAAGTTCTTATCAAGCACTTAGTGATGTGAAGGTGGTATATTACAATTTTTGAAACGTACTATAATAACTTCAGTAAATAAATCTTATATTAGTTTTTGAATGGATTAAAGAATTAATATAATACGTTTATAACTCTTATAACACATCATTATGTGTTTCTCTAATGAATGATGTCTCATGTGGAAGAATTACTAATGAAATACTTAAACAATATTCCATACACATGCATATACCACCAAGTTATATAACATATATTTCAAAATAAAAGAATTTCTCCTCGAGTGTTATAACCTATATTTTATCATTAGATATTAAATTTAGTGAATTATTCATCAATATCTCAATTTCTCCAATCCATCATAGACATTATAAATACTTTACATTATGTTACATCTTAAGTGTTAACTTGTGAAACCATGTCTAAAACACTTTACTACATACGATTTGGGTAATTTATCATTTTAAATCTCCCAGTTTTGGAAAATTATGAAAATAAATCCTCATTTAGATAGACTTATGTGTAAACCTATGGGTATCTATAGAATTGATAATAATTATGAATTTTTCATACATGACCATAAGAAAATAGTTAACTCCATAGTACAAAAAAATTAATATTCAAAGGTATGTTTTTAGAGGTGGTTTAGAAAACAACTTGTAAAAAAATATGTGTTTATTTCATGGAAATTCTAAAAAACATGATATATATAAAAATGAACATCTTATCCCACCTACCCCTTCACATCGAAACCCCCTCCCATGGAATCCCTAAATCCAAATCTATATAGTTGAACCACTTTTCACTGGCGATGATCTATATCTCTTTCTTCCCAAGGACATGTGAGCTTCTAAGTGATGAGTGACCATCCCAACAACAAGCGAGCATCTTGGTGATGTGTGACCCCTATGATATTTTTATTTACAATGCATTTTTTGGAAGGTGTACATTATTATTTTTATTTAATCAATTTAATCATATTCTCTTTTCCCTACACTATTTACAATTTCCAGGCTATCATGTTGATTTGTTAATTGATATTTTTTTAACATAATATGTATTATTTCATGGGGAATGGTTGAAGGAAATGGGAATATTTTTTCTATTGAAATGGTTAAAATATGTTAAAATATGTTTAATTTCTTGGCTTTTATTGAAATAATAAAAATAAAAAATTCTTTCCATAGTATTTAATTTTAATTTGTAGTTAATGTATAGAGAAATATTCATGATGGTTATATTTTTAAAATATTACTAGATAGAATTAAAAGTAGTGGAAAAATATATGAGTTAAAGGGTAAGCTTAAAAGTTAATTAAAGTAGTAGAAAATTGTTATTTTTTCTATTAGGATTTTTCAAAATAAATGGGATAATGTTTGAAATAGACACAGTTCAAGTGGTGAGTTGTATTCTAATTTTAATTTTGAGTTTAAATCAGTTTTGTTGATGATGAATCTTTCTCTAAATTGTATCTTCCCATTATTGAAATATTTCACTATACTGATAAGTTGTGGAGTATGGGGAGGATATAATAGATGAAACAACTTCAATGTAATATTTTAATAACACTTAGTTTTTGCTACACCTCTTCTAATTGTTTCCTAAGACAAAGGAAATAAGAATCGATTGAATCGAATACTTTTGATAAAAAAATATACCTATATTTAGAGAGGTGGATTAGTGTGTATATTTATAAACATTTCATATTTTATGAAGAATGTTGTTAAATCACTATTTATAAATTAGGCAAGGTTCCTAGAAATTGTTTTGTTTCCTTCATTTATGAGATAGTAAATAGAAATATGTAGTGAGTACACAAGAATTTATAAAGTTTCCAATTTAGTATGAGTGGAATTGTTTTAGAATTATATCATTACATCACTATTTTTTTCTAAAAATGTAGGATGTTAGTGATATATTTATAAAAGTTAGATCACATTACCTAGGAACAAACATAAATATTATAAGGGTTTAAAAGAGTTTTTATATTTTTTAATTTCTAATTGATCAGTGGATATGGGGAATAAAATATCCACATTCTAATTGTTAATTTAGAATATGGTTGAATATGCATAATGTTTATGAACACTTGATATTGAATCAATTCACTACTCAATATGTGTATTGTATTTTAAATGTAGAATAAAACATTTGGGAAATCTTGATTATTGATATTAATTAATAGAATGAACACACTACTTTCTTGATAATGGATAATGATATCAAGATTTATAATAAATGGTTCATTCAGCATTTCAGGGAAACATCATCAATATAGAAACATATCAGTATAACCACTCAAGGATGACCCAGAAACATAACATGATAAATGATATTTATGGAACTTCAAGACAACCAGATCAAGATTATAATATATCAACAGATTATCTTACTTATTTTTTAGAGACTAATGAAAAAGAATTCTTTAATGAGTAGAAAAAGGTGTTTCAAAAATTAGTTGAAGATGAAAATAAAGAATTGTATGGAGGATGTATTAAGTATTCAAATATTTCGTTCTTATTGAAGTTCTATCATATAAATTTGGTATGATGAATTACAAATAAATTAATGTTTGTGATATTCATACTTTTTTTCATGATGTATTTCATAAATATAAGATTATTGAGTCTTTTTAAAAAGTGAATAATGTTTTCAACATACTTGGGATCAATTATATAAACATTAACGCATATCCCAGTGATTTTATGTTATATTGGGGAGGGGATTTGAGTCAAAAGGAGTGAAAAATATTTTCAACTTCTAGATATAATTCATCATGTAATTTTGAAATTCTAAATCAAAATACTACTGCAATAAAGAAGAAGAAAATTATTTTATAAAACGTTTATGTAGCTTTACTATAAGACCCTGATTATAAAAATTATTCATGTTATGTAAAACAATCATGAAAATGATGTAGCATAATATCAAAAATACAAATAATGGCTTAATGAGACATCCAAGAGATTCAAAATTCAGGAATTTTTTTTGATTCATTATAGAAACACATGATTTTATCAATGGAATCTCCCTCCTTATATAAACATGTCATATTTAGTAATATAGTATTATATAAAGCACATGAAATACATAATGAAAAATAGAAACATTTTACTATATTGAATTTGAAATTTAAATTTAGAGAATAAAGTTATTCATAATACTTGAAAATATTAAAATGGGATAAAATATAGAAAATTATATAACAATACCGATTGGCGGTAGGGTTCAAAACCTATTGGGCGCAGGTACTGTATTAGTACTGTAGCGTACTGTAGTAGTGGTGACACTATAGCAGTGGATGGGCACTGTTGAGGTTGTAGGGTACTGTAGCAGTAGTGGATACTGTGCGGGATTGTAGCAGTGTGGGGACTGTAGTAGTACTATTCACAGAATGGGCTTTGGCCCAAAAAATTGGGCCTACGGGCTATGTAATGGGCTAAATGCCCACCGGGCCTTTGGGCTATGTAATGGGTCTCCCTCTACCCAGTTAAAGAGGTCTTTTCTTTGATTTAATAATAAATGAGGCTTCGACCCCAACCTTTTTACTATGAAAAATTAGATCTGACCGATCTCCCAGATGATCACACGAACAAAAAGCACTATAGAAATGAAAACGAATTTTAGTAATGAAATATTAATTTTTAAAATAGAAATATACACAACCTTGATAAAAAATAGAATTAAATAAAGAATTAATTAAATATAATGTATTTATAGAATTTACAAAACCCATATGATCATTACAAATATAACTGTTGGAATAGTAATTTGACCATTGGAATTGTAATATGTCATTTAGGAATAGTAACATGACTGTCAGAATAGTATCCTCAACTATGGAAATGTAAAATAATATTTAGTTATCTTATAAAATGAAAATGTGACATATTTATATCATGATAGAAGTAAATAAAATTTCTTTTAAAATGATAAAATAAGTGTTTGTATTTATGTAAAACATATATATTTTATTTACATTTTTATAAAAAATTTAACGATTTAAAATAAAATTTATTTAAAATGGTTTTATAAAACAATATTAAGTTTTATTAGAATTATAATATGATTTTATGAAACCACAAGTAAATTTTCAAAGGGGTTATAAAATTGATCATAATATTAAAATTAGTATTTTTCAAATAAATAATAATTCTATTCGAAAATTAAATTTCTAATATTTTAAAAATTATTTTCATAAAATAGAATTCATTTTATTAATCTAATCATTAAAAAATTAATAGGGTTATTTTTTAGTATTTTTCTAAAATAATTGATTTTTTGGTGAATAGTTAAATAATGTAAAACATACTATTTAACATTATAAGTAAAAAACATGATTTATTGAATATGGGATGATGTAAGCACACATTAGTTACAAATAAAATGATTTAATTACTATATATAGTCACAATAAACAATATTATTGTTATTCTTGAGGTGAAATAATAAACTAATGAATATAATATTCAAAAACACCCCTCTCATCCTCTTATAAATATTTCATCACGCCACTCCTTGTCCTCAAACATTATAAGAATTTAATATTACCCAAAATAATACCAACTATCCTATAATATCTCTATCTATTCTTATAGATGTTTTGGTCTCATAAAAATACATAGCCCAATGTTACTTGACTAGAAGCCTAAGAGGATAAGCAAAAGGAGATGACAACACTCTTAATCAAGAATTCTTTATTTAGTTCCTTATTCTACCTCATCAAGACCTCCTTATACATGGTAATATGATAACCAAATTACTTTTAATTTTATTAATTTTTAGTATATTTATAAAATATACCTTTTACCACCTCTTATATTCTAAAAATGAAAACATCGTCCATATTCTGTCGGTTCACCACCTCTGTGGGAAACGAGTTTTTATTTTACATTACTTCCTTCATAGAAACTTTAAATTCACTTATAATGGTTTAAAATGAAATAAATATGTATATTATATATTTTTATAATTATTTAATAAATATATATCTATAATTTGAAATAAAATAAATGTAGTTTATGATGGTCGGTAAAACCGCCTAAATGAACTAACCATATAATATTAACATTTTTTATAAATGAATATTCCCAATATTGGGAATATTATGGATATTTGGAACATTATAAATATATAATAGGACATTCTTACCATATCATTTTAAAAATATAGTTTTTGTTCTATTTGAAAAGAACCTACATAATTATCCATAAGTGATTGGACCTTGGAACCATGAAATGATCACCCTCAGAATAACAAAATTAAACGTGGAATATCATCAAAATGATTATAAATAAACATAATATAATCATAATAAATCAAAAATATATGTAAAAGGATATAAATTATGTAATTAATTGATCTAATTTTATTATTTATGATGTTAATTTCAAGTGTAGAATGATTCTAGACTAAGGAAGTGGATTTCATTGAACCATACTGTTTTCCTACGGTTATGAACTTTCTCTCTAAAACTACATCCCAATATCTATATGATATTATTTAATTATTATAATTAATTTATATATGTATATTAAATATATAACTATATTATCCACCATTCCTTTGATGGTTTTATACATGCCTTAATCCCATTTCTCAATGCCTTCATTAAAATCAAACCCAATTAAGGGGAGCCTTTCCACCCCTTAATACTTTATATAAAAAAATTTTAAAGTATTTATTCCAATTGAAAATTTAATTAAATAAATTAATATTTAAATTATAAATATCAATATTTTCCGATAGTTTTAAAATAAAATACCATATTCTTTTGTACTTCAAAAATCTTTAACTGGTTCTTAAAAAAACAGTTTTAAAAGTTCATTTTTATACCTAATTATCTACCCATTATCATAAATTTTTTCTTAAGTGAACACCATATTTTGGACCTATTATTGTTTATTCATATATGAACATCAAATATATTTAATTCCTTTTTTTGTTTTTAATATTTATGAAATCTCATTTGATTATGATATGAGGCAGGTTTATGTTGCCCATTTCTTTCTATAAGTAATTTTTGTGTTTATTCTCTATGGTTGATTCCATTATATGGCCTAAATATGCATGTTCATGTTATTATGGCTGCACCCCGATAAAAATCCAATTAATTTCATAATTTCAATTTCATTTGATCTGATATGTATGGTATTAAAGAGTAAACAAAATCCATAATGGGATTATACCCACCATGTGATATTTTCTTCGCTGTTAACCCTGAATTATGATTATTTTATGCTTTATATAGTTTAAAAACTTAATGTTTTCAATGATATTATGATTCTATATTCTTTATTTCAGTCACCCTTATTATTTTTCATGATCCTAGTCTTTCTAGATATTATTTTATGCCTTTTGACTCAAATGTTATGCTTTTTTATCATGTTTATTTCTTTACTAGGATTTATACCTCACTCCTTTCGTTAATGTATTACACAGGTTATCCTATGAGATTTTAGAAGATTAAATGTATTAAGGGGATCATTATGGATATTAAAATAAATATGTTTTATTTTATTTTCATGTTGATTTTTTATATAAATTGTCCTCTAAATACATTAAGAAAATTGATCCATGTGTTGTGTTTATCTGATATTTATGTTAAAAATCATGTAAAATTATGTATAAGAGGCTTGGGTATCTATAGATTATATCAGATTAAAGTATATTTTTTTGGGGATTATGAAAATAATATATTATTAAAATCCCTAGTGTATGTCTAATTATAGGAAAAAATACTTAAATTTTAGAGAAATATAGAGTGAGTGGTTCTAAAGAAATTGCATCCCTATCTGGATACTACATGTGGATGTGAATTAGGAAAAGATGTTCCTAGGGGTAAAAAACCCAAAAGGGATTGTTGGAAATTAAATCAACCTATGTCTAGTGCACAATAAAGAAACCTTGATGTCCACATGGTTTGATACTCCTAGGTGATATTCTTTGGTAAATCCATAAACTCTTTATGAACTATTATGAAGGACTATAATATATTGTTATGTTATAAAACCTTATTGGAAAATTATCATAGATAACCTAGATTTAAACATTGAGACTCATATGTTAGGATAGAAATTTCATTAATAATTTATTCTTTCATGTTTCATATTTTTCGTTTTATATGATTTTTATTTTAACTATTATTAGCCATAATTTTATCTCTATTGTTTTAGTTAATGACGGGAAATTTGAGGAACCATTCCAAAAAATAATTTGATATGAAATGCGATGATTTATCTAATGAGATTTATAACTTTATGGGAGTGAGTGAAAATAACTTCATGGAAGTTATAAATCAACTAAATCAAGTTATGACTAATAACTTGAATCATATAGAATATTCTCCTTATCTTAAGAATGGGAATGTTACAGTTGAGTCCTTTATGTGACAATGGCCTATTACCTTTAGTGGATCTTCTGATCCCCTCATTGTGGAACAATGGATGTACTCCATTGATAAGATATTTTATATCCTCAAATGATTATAATAATATAAATTCATACTAGTCATTTATCACATGGAGGGAGATGTTTATTAATAGTGGAAACTGATCAAGAACACAAATCCCAAAGAAAAAATTGATTCCATGGAAAGGAAAGAATTCAAAAAAAATATTTTTCCATAAATATTTTCCTAAAACTCTATTTATTAAAATGGAAAGGGAGATTCTTGGATTGTGGTAAATGGAAGATGATTCTATTGGTTCTTATGAGTAAAACTTCACAACACTTTCATGGTATGCCTCCATCTTTTTCATCGATATGAAGGTAAGGTGGAACACTTATATAGTGGAGTAAGTTCAAGTCTACAAAAATAATTAGTGATTCGAGACTTTGAAAGATATGAAGATATTTTCTATCATTCCCTTAATATTGAGATATAGTTTTTCGATTGTTAGTGGTCTCATGGTACTAAAGGGAAAAGAATAAAAAGAAGTTTTATTCAAGAGAATCAATAGATAAATTCCATATAGGAAAGAAAACCAAACTTTACACATGTTAAAAATGTGTGAAGAAGCATCCTGGTAACTATATTGATGGAATAGGGAGATACATTAATTCTGGAAAATAAGGGAATTAGGATAATTGATTCTAAAGATATATAAATAATCCCATAAAATTTATAGAAGAAAATAATTTCTAGATCAACACGCAGCCTATGGTCTAATGTTTCAACTACAGGGAACATGAATGTTATGCATGTCAATTCCCTAATTTAAGGGTTATTAGAGATAATAAACAAAAAAACAACATATAAGTCCTAGAGATAATATAAGGGAATATAATATCACTACCACTAAGGTAGATCCCAATAATGATATGGTGATTGGTATAATGGTTATTCATATATGAATAGTAAATGTTTTATTTGATTATAGTTCTAAAAATTATTTTATATCATGTAAGCTTAATGGAACTATTAAAAAACCACCTCAAACTAGGGGGTTTAGTTATATATGAGAATATAACATTGGTAAATTTTTACATCCCAATTATATAACTCCTCACAAGTTAATGTTTTCCAATAGATCCTCCCAGAATAACTTATGATACTTCTTTTAGTGGATTTGATGCTATATTGGGAATAGATTGAATATACGTATATAATGACAAAATCTACTTTAAGGAGGGGGGATATCAATATTTACAGTAGTGGATACTATTTCCATATGTGTAATAATATATAGTTAAAATGATAGAACCATTCTTGAAGAAATTCCCATAGCGAGGGACTATACATATGTATTCATTAAAGAGATGGTTGGTCTTTCTCCTGATTGAGAGGTTGAGTTATCTATTGAATTTATGCCTGGTTATCTTTTCATATTCATTGTTACATATATAATGGACACTATTGAGTTCAAATATCTAAAGAAGTAGTTATAAGATAATCGGGACAAGGGTTTTATATACTCAGGTGCTTCACTGTGAGGTGTGTTGATCCTATTCATCAAGAAGAAGGATTAGTCAATGTGACTCTTCATTGATTATCCTAAACTCAATATTATCACAATTAAGTTCAAGTTTCCCCTATCAAGTATTTAAGGCAAGTTTGATCAACTATGTGGGGCCCAATATTTCATTAATGTGAAACTTAGGTCAAGATATCACAAATTAAAGGTGATAAAGGAAGATATTCTTAAGAGTACCTTTTAAATAAGGTAAAAACACTATGAGATCAAATTGATGCTCTTTTGACACAATAATAATCCAAAAATCTTCATGGGATTAATTAGTAGAGTATTTAATGATTACTTTGACAAAATTATGCTAGTATATATATATATATGTTATTATGATATAATCCAAAAACCACAAGGAGAATGAGGAGAATTTGAATACTATTCAAAATACTTTTTGAAAGGATAAACTACATGAAAATTATAGTAAATGTGAGTTTTTAATGGAGGAAGTATCATTCTTAGGGAATGATGTCACTAAAAAAGGGATATACGCGGACCCTTATAAGAAAAAATTAATTGAGGAGTGACCCATACCAGAATCTATAATAAATATTCATAGTTTCCTTGGACTACCTCGGTATTATCGAGGATTTGTGAGATACTTCTCATGATTTTCAAATATACTAACCAAGATAACTCAGAAGGAACTAAAGTTTTTCTGGACTGATGAATACAAAGGAAGCTTCAAGGGGTTAAAAATGGTTTATCATTGAACCATTCCTAATGCTATCCTAAAGTAGGGAACTGTTTGTGGTATATAGTTTGGCATAAAAAATTGATTTGGTCGTGTACTGATGCAAAATAAAAAAGTTAGGCTACACCTCAAAGAAGTAGAAATTTCATGAGGATAACTATCCAACACATGATGTGGAGGTTTCTATAATAATATTTTCATTTCAAATTTGATGGTATTATATGTATTGGGGGAATAGTAAAATATATATAGATCATAAGTGCCTAAAATATACAGTCATGTATAAGGAGATTATCATGTGCCTTTGAAGATAGTTAGAGGTGATTAAGGACTATGAATACTCAATCCATTACCATAATAAAAATACCATTAATGTGGTAACTGGTATATTAAAGGATTATGAAACCTTATACAGATGAGAATTGAGAGATATATAATCATCTTATACATGTAGCGGGTGGACATGGGAATCATAAATGAAGGAACATCATCATTCTATTTTCAAATTATTGATCAACATTACCTTCTAGAGAAGATAAAGTATTCTCAAATAAATTATATATAAGTTCATAAGATGTTAGAATCTATAAGAAAAGTGGAATCCTCATGTCAAGAGCCCCTCCCTCAAAAGATTCCCCTCTTGAGATGGCAATGGAGAAATATAGATAATGACCCCTGATTCCTGCCTCTAGTAGTCCTTGGGGTGGCGACTAGCACTAAGGGTATTGAAGTATCACAACATGGGAGACATTTCCCTTTTATAATAACCATGATCGGGAGATAAGATGTATCAACCAAAAAATAGATCCAATACAGATATATATATATATATATAATAAGTGAAAATCCATCCCACATGCATGTTCAATGTAAAAATACTATAAATACAATGAAAATATCCCATGTAAATACCAAGATAAAAAAACCTAAGCAACGACATGAAAAATGTCTCAACGCCCAAGATAGTAGGGTGTTATCATAGTCTGTGAAATCTCCCCAAAAACCTAAAAACAGTATTACATACATTGGGTGAGAATATAAGTATACTCATTAAGAAAATATAATGGCAGTCATTCACAAGTGGGAGAATCATACTAATGCCACTATAGGAAAAACAAAAGAAACTCAAAAGCACCTAACATGGTATACTATCCACCCCAACCTCACTATAGAATGATCACCAAATAATAGAAGTAAACTAAAGTAAGGTAATAAGCACATTGATGATGGGGTAACATGCACCACTTCACAGTGGTTAACTTCTCATCCCTAATGGAGAATGTCCTCATGCTACCACGCTCTTCCACATGCCCGACTATCACAACCTTCCCACACACACCTGGGCCACATATCACATCCCACCCACAAACACCTGGTCCACACCCACATCACATACCACCCAGGACACCTAGTCCACATAACCACAACCTTATCTTAAATACACCTGGTAATGTACAACATATATCATCACAAAGACACTTGGGAAGCACACCTCGCTTGTAGACACCTGGACCTCACAACCGCACCACAACCCGCCCTAAGAGTCTTGGTATACGAATGCCTAGAAGTGGGAGTAGAGAAGAGCCAATAACTATTCATCCATCCTTCCATCAGGATGTTGGGAAAGGACACCCTACCCCATAACAATGGGTTTTTCGGTATGTAGTTCTCAACATGGGTGGGGAACATATAAAAATTGCAAGGAATTTCATGTATATATATTGTAACTAAACACTCATCCCAGCTTATGAGTTTTCAAAAAACCTACCAGTACACACCAAGATACCCTTTCTACAACCTCTAAATGCATTTATCAACACCATCAATAGTCACTTTGGAAGTTAATAAATTAACATCGCTTCACTAAAAACTACAAATCAAAACGTACCCCCAACCAATTAATTCAACCATTTAATTATTCCATCCTTACATGGGAAACAACCAAACACAACACACCAAAGGTAACATCATATCTCACACACACTTCACAATGTCCCTCGAAACTCGGGTTGAAAGGACCCTGCAAAGTAACACCATACATCTTTAGAATTATCCCTTGTAAAACATCCTCAATAGTACCACTACCTAAAAAGCACCCCATCCAGAAAAATAACAAAACTTAACCAACTTGTAGTCCCACCACACACTCCCCATTCTTGCACACACATCCAACCACCTCCACCATCATTCTTCAATGTATTGTCACCATGTACTTCCTCTAAACAAGAAAAACCAAAACACACCTCATCACAACCACACTCCTCCCTCCCCCCATCCTGCATAACAACACCACACCCATAAACATGAACATAGACCAACCCGAAACTGCATCCCCATTACCCATCCACTACACCGATGCAGTCCCACAACATAAAAAGTTAATCTATTCTACAATCAATCAAACTCCCAGCCTGAGATGCCATTTCACCATATGTACAGCCCCATACTCATAGCCACACTCCCAGGCACAACACCAAATGACCAACACAAAACAAAAGTTTGACATAACCATACACATCACATAGCCACATAAAACAACATGGCGTGTTCATATTTAGTAACACTCATTATTTAATTCCACTTTGATAATTCAAGGGTGATCATGGGGTATATATATATTTTACAAGGTGTATGTGGTTAATCAGTTTCATAATTTTAGTTTTTTGACAAGGAAACAACAAAAAATATTCACAATTCATACACATGCGCAAATAGAGGCCACCAAAAACCATGATTTTCAGAAGGCATGAAGACCTTAAAAAATACAACATGGATCAAGGATAACATATAAAATAATGATATCATCATCATAATCTTCTCAAATCCTCATTTATTACATATTATTATCTTCAATTAATTTGGGTCCAAGATTATTCCTAAGGGGACATGGGTACACCCACCCTGAATGAAACACAATTAAAATAGAGATGAAGGGATCCCTACCTGTAACAATAGATGATCAACAATTAACCCTTGTGCCAAAAAGGGGGGTTGTGAAAGTAGTGGGAAAGGCTCCAAGGAAAAATGAATCCATGGGTACAAAACATATGTGACTCCTCAGGGAAGAAAGGTTATGGGAACACGAAGATGAAGTAGAAGGGTTCAAAGGAAGAGATGATCTCGTCTTTAGAAATGACAGGTCCAATATCAACAAAAGGGAAATGGTTTCAAGGTACATTAAATTTGGATCGTGGTCAATACTATGCTGTTTGACTATTTAAAAGTCCTCAGAGAATTATTATATTAAAGAAATAATTAATATCCTTTAAAACACCTTTAGAAATGTTCATACAAGGATTTAAAATTTATTTACATCAAAGAAAAGGTAAGATGGTAAAAACTGGAAACACTAGAAAAAATTGGAAACAGGTCACCGATGGGTGAGTCACCAATAGTTGACTCACCAAAGGACAATCCATAAATGCTGAGCCACCAACACGGCTCATCGACAGCGAGTCACTGACACAAATCACTAAGACCATGACAGACCAACATCCTTACCTACCAACACCCTCAACCACCGACACTAATCTACCGACACTAAGCTATCGACACTGATCCACCAATGTTGAGCTACCGATGCTGAGTTACCGACATGTCCTACCAATAGAAAAACTGTAATTTTGGAAAAATATTGAAATGAGCTACCGTTGCCTCCCGAAACACCCCCAAACCTTAGATTTTGACAATGTAATGGACTGGGGAGGTTTGGGCCATTACATTAGATAACTCAAAAATTATTCTCACCTTCAGGAATTCAAAACCAAACCTAGAAGAAAAAGGGGTCCGAACAACCACCCTGTAATATACCTCTAAAAGACAAACCAACATGTGTTGCTCAAAAGATTAAGTGAAACCTCAACATAAAAAAACACCTCCTCACTCATCTTTTAACCCAAAAATCCACAAGATACCCAACTCAAGCACCAACTATGTGGGCACATGAATTGAGGAATTCCTTCCTCCATGTTAAGATTCTATCCTCTCTAGGAGGCACTGAATCACCCACACAAGTTAAATCTCATCTCAATTAATGTATCTTGATTAAGAATCTAGTATCCCCCTTTTCACATTTTAGGCCTTCATCACACACTACAGAATAAGGAAGAAACCCATCTTATAGAAAAAAAATTTCTATCACTACATCACAAAGAAAAACACACTAGAAAATCTCAAAACAACTCTGGGTACAAGGATCACATTTGTGTCTCCCTTTCCTAAGTACTCTCCTCCAAGTCATCATGCCTCCACAACACATGAACCAAAGGAATGGTCTGTCCAGACATCATATTCTCTCAATGATCCTGGATATCTACTAGCCACTCCATGAATGTTTCATCACCCTAGATATCCAAATCTCCACAATCAAGGACATGGTATTCATCATGAATATACCGACGAAGCTGTGAGACATGACAGACATCATAGATCCTCTCTTACTATGGTGGAAACTATAACTAGTATTACACATCGCCAACTCATCCCAACACCTCAAAAGGTCCGATGAAACTCATAGAAAGCTTGCTCCCTCTACTAAATCTTCACTACCCATGTCATGAGGAACACTTCAAGAACAAATGATCCCTACCCTCTAACTTCAAAGTCCTCCTCCTATGATTGGAATATGACTTTTTTCGGTCATGCACCACCTTCATCCTATCACGGACAAGATGCACTTTCATGGTCATGCTCTGCACCAACCCAGGACTAAGAACAACTATCTCCCAAAATTCTATCCAGCACAATGGTAAATGACATGGTCTTCCGTACAAAGCTTAAAATAGATATATTATAATATTAGAGTGGTAGATATTATTTTAACAAAACAATACTATGGTCAAATGTCACACCCAAGACCCACAAAAATCCATGATGCATGCTTGTTTCATTTCCACCAATGTCTGAATTATCCATTCTGTCTATCGATCTGTCTAAGGGAGGAAAGCAGTGCTAAGGCATAACTGAGTGAAAAAATAATGCTACAATCACCTCCAGACTCATGAGGTAAAACACATATCATGATCTAAGACAGTGGATCTTGGAACTCCATGCAACTGCACTACCTCATCCGCATACCTTCTCTCTAAGGAATCTACTATGCTCGATTCCTTAATCACTAAGAAGCGAGCTAATTTCATCATCCAATCCGCTACTACCTATATTACATCTCATCCTCCCTGAGCCCTAGGTAATACTATGATTAAATCCATTGAGATGTCATCCAACTTCATCTTAGGAACATATAAAGGATTTAATAAACCACAAGGAATATGATTCTCAACCTTCACTTTCTAGCACACCAAGCACTTTGCCGCAAACTTCACCACAACCATCTTCATCATGAACCACAAAAAATTCTCTTTTAAGCCATTATATATCATTTAAACTCCTAGGTTTACAACTATGGGTGAGATATTAAACTCATCGAGAACTCCCTCACTCATCACCACTGGAAAAAATAGCTTCCCATAGAAAAACATCGGATTCTAACCATCCTTTGACCATCCATCCAGAGCATCACCCTGATCAATGTGATCACGCATGACCTCTGCCTCTGCGTCTCCCAACTGAGAATCCTCCACCTTCTTCCTCAAAAATGACTGCACAATTATCTAAAATAGACATCCTCTACCTCTATCCATCCATGCATCCAGGTACAAGGAAGCCAACTCCTCCACCACCTTTTAAGCGTTTGAAAATTCTAGAACTACCTACTTATATGACTTCCTGCTCAAGGAATCACGCACAACAATCCCCTTTCATGAGGTGTAAGAGAAATCTAAGTCATAATCCTAGAGAAACTCTATCCACCTTGCTACTGTAAGTTTAGGTCTCACTACGAAAAGATATAACTCAGACTCATGTGATCTATATAGAACACAAATCTCTCCCAAACGAGGTAATGCCCCTAAAAAGTCAGTACTAAAATGAAAACTATTATCTCCAAATCATGGTTTTCATAGTTAATTAAATTTTTACATAACTTCCTAGACCCATAATAGATCACTCTTCACTGTTTCATCATCATACATCCCAATCCTAGACTGGAAGCATCACAGAATACCTCGAACATCCGCCCTTCCTTTGAAAGGCAGAGTACATGAGAAATGGAAAGATTCCCCTTAAATTAGTTGAAAGCCATTTCACACTGCTCACTACACACAAATTCATGTTCCTTTCTAGTCAGAGCCGTCAACAGAGCTTTTAAATGAGAGAAATCAGATATAAACCTTCGGTAATAGCCTGCTAGATGGAGAAAACTATGTACCTATGCCACATTATTGGGTGTTTCCCAAGAAACAACTACCTCTAACATTAATGGTCAAATGCTATACCCTGTTGAGACACTAAATTTCCATGGAAGTGGACCTACCACATCCAAAACTTACACTTGGAAAACTTTCTGTTGAGCTGGTGGCGTTGAAGAACCTCTAGGGCAGTCTTTAGATTCTTGGTATTCTCCTCCTATGACTTCAAGTAGATCAAAATTTCATTAATGAATACAAAAACAAACCAGTCTAGGAACTCACAAAACATGGAGTTATTAAGTCCCATGAACATGGCCAGAGCATTCGTAACACCGAATGACATAACTAAGAACTCAAAGTTCCATTACCTGTACCTGAAAGTTGTATTTGGGATATCAACATCCTTCACCCTCAATTGGTGATACCCACACCATAGATCAATCTTAGAAAACCAAATTTCTCCCCCAGCTAGTCAAAAAGACCATCTATCCTCTGGAGAGGGTAACAGTTCTTGATCGTCACTTGATTCAACCTCCATAAGTCTATACACAGCCTCAAACCATCATCTTCCTTCTTTGTGAATAAGACCGGAGCACCCCATGGTGACACACTGGGTTGGATAAATCCCTACTTAATTAGATCATCGATCTGGATCCGCAACTCCCATATCTTAGAAGGCTCCATCTGATAAGGATCCATCAAAATGAGACTAGAAACGAGTTAGAAGTATATTCCAAACTCAATGTCACATCGAGGGGGTAAAGTCACAACCTCCATGGGGAAAACATCCGAGAACTCCTTGAAAACTCCCAAAACCTCTACTATCTCACCATCCCTCAATTCTACTATCATATCGACCAACAAGGAAAGTAGAGGCTCTTCGCGCTGACTATCCATCTGATAACTTCCTCACCAATGAAAACCACATGTTGGCCATCCACTTCTGAAAACATGACTTTACTCCAGAAGCAGTCGATGAAAACATGAACAGATAACATCCATTCGATGCCATAGATGAAATTGTATGGATACATCAGTAGAAATAAGAGGGCCCCACTAGACTGATGAAGTCCTAACATCAGTCTACATCCACAGCAATCATCAAACTAGTTGTCATAACCTCCAACTGGTGTACTCAACAACAAAGGCATGGAAATTCTCTCTATGTCTATTCCCATATCATGGGATAAACTTAGTGTAACAGAGGAGTGAAAAGATCCTAAATTATAAAAAGTAAAAAAGGATTATTGAATACACTGGTTGTACCTCGAATGATCTATGGACCAACTAGAACTGATGTCTCTACGGCATGCAACTGGACGTGGCCATGTACTCTTTCTGTATGCTATCAATCATCTCCTCAACCACATCCAGGTTGAGGTTCCTAAGGAAAACCCTCCGCCTACTCTGTATCCCCTCAGTGGAGTAGGGGCCTACTTTCCTTACTACTGAAACAACTTCGCTAGAAACTATTGCTAAGGTGGGAGTTGAACCTGCCCACCTCTACCATACTTAGATCAAACTGGGAAATGACTCTGAAGGTTACTGTGGTATCCACAAGTGAACACCTTAGTCCAAACCTATTTAAAAAACATGAGAACCATATGGTCAAAATAGAAAATACTGAGGTCGACTCCCCACTGGCTAAAACCACAAAGGCCCTGGCACCCAAGATGTACTTCTAGAAGTATTTATCTTAGTAGAACCTTGATGGCTCCCCTCTCATGGTAGACCTCCTCGAAAGTGAATTATCTCAACTATGTCTTCCTTCTGATGGACCTTTAGGTATGTTAAAAAGGTGTAGAAAGTAATTACATACTATAGAGAGGGAATAAGTTACTCCTCTGAGAGTCTCTCCCAAGACTCCTCATCTAGAAATAGATCCTGAGTAAAATATTGATCAATTTCTTCTATATTTTATTTTTTATCTGTGTTTTCTCACAATTAGAATGACCCCATCTAATGAATTAAATTATTTATGCATTTATTTCTTGAATTATGCCAAGTTCTAATCCCAGTTTATCTGATTTATGAACATTGGTGAAAAATTATTGTAAAATTATGCTTGAAACTTTATCTTATGAATTTTCCCGCACACATTCTTAATGTTCTTCACTATTATCCTATAGGGTCATGGTTTGACATTGTTGTGGCGGGTTCAAGAAATATTAATCACCTAGATTCATGGTGGTTTGGTGAATAGTGAATTGATTAGAATTTTGAAGGCAGAACATGACATATTTTGGTTTTTTATTTATTTATATTGGATCTAGAGTGGTGGTGGGTGGTGATGTGAGGTGCTACAGGTGATAGGAGTGGATATAGTCTTCTAGAGGCTCACCAGAAATTTATTTTAAACCAATAGAGTTAAGGAATCAATGAACAGTGGCATGTTTCCTCGATCTTGGGAAATCAAGTAATGAGATCCATGGTAGAGAGATTAGATCTAGATGATTTCTCAAACCTTCTCTGGTTTATAAGAAAATCATGACTACATGTCGTGTATCCATGAAGAACACATAGAGTGTAGCCACTTGGTTGTGATTCTAGGTTTTTGGCCAAATTTAAATGTCACACACCATGTTGGTAAACCTACACAACATGTGAACTTTCCCAGGTGGTCAAGTCATGTGAAATCCTCACACACCCAGGTCCGCGTGTGGATGGAAACATTGTGCACCAAAGTACAACATAACATGAAAGAATACACAAGAACATGTTGAGTTTCATAGTGGGGACCCCACATGGAGATACATATTGTGTATCCTAGAGGACATGTTGTTTACAGAGACATGGCTTCCTAAGCCATGTCTATGGAGAACATGGATTGAAAATAGAGTCAGACCACCCACAGTGTGGACCCAAAACACACTATGTATGTAAAAACCAAGGTATCTATAGATTAATTTCTTTTCATTTTGAAATTTAATACTTAAGTTCATTATAAATGTATAATAAAATAAGTCATATTTATAAAAATTAAGGAATCTACACTAATTGAATAGTAACCTGACCGTTAGAATAGTAATGTGACCATTAGAAATAGTAATTTGTCCATTAGAATAATAGGAAAACCTATGAAAGTATAAATAAAATATAGGTATCTAATAAATGAAAATATAATATATTTATATGATTTAATAAATATATAAATGTTTTGAAAATGATAAATTAATTGTTGATATTTTTGAGAAATAGAAATGTTTATTTATATCTTTATAATTAATATAATGATTTAAAAAAATTATGTTCATAAAATATATTCATAAATTAATTTTTTTTTACATTGTAATTATAAGATAATTTTATAATACCTTAATTAATTTTTCAAAGTGTCATAAAATCACATACAATATTAAAATCAGTATCTTTTGAATAAAAGATAATTTTAATTAAAAATTAAATTTCTCATATTTATAAAATTTATATTAAAAAATAGAGCCTATTTTTGAAATCTAAAAATAAAAAATGGTTAGGTATAATTTTTTTGTGATTTTTCTAGAATAGTTGATTTTTTTTGTGACTAGTGAAATACAATAATTTAGAGTATTTAATAGTATAAGTTAAATACATGAATTTTAATTCAGGTATGATGTATGGATGGGGTAAGAGATAATTATTTAGAACTCACATGTACTCGTTTCTTTAAATTTTCACAAGAATCAACACTATTTATAGTCTTGAGCCAAAATAATAAGCAAATGAATAAAATAATAAAAAAATCACCTCTCATCTCCTTATAAATACAACCCATCACCATCTCTTATTATCACATCACAAAAGAATTGTATATTTTCTATATTCTACCCAATTACCTTCCAAAGACTCTACCCCATTTCCAAGACCTTTAATTCTCACAAAAAATACAAGTTCCTTAAGGAGGTTCTCAAGGAGATGATATTCAAGAGGTAAAATCCTCATTCTTTCTATTTTAAATTCATTCTTTATTTATTTCTACATTATCATCACATACCCTATCCAAAGTGACATGATAACTAAATTTTCATAAATATACTATAATTTAATTATGTTAATTTAATATCCATCATCAAACCTTCTATCTTCCCTTTTTATTTTAAAAATTAAAACATCATCCTTAACATGTTAATTCATCACTTACATGGACAAAAAGTTTTTATTTTCTATTACCACATTCAAGGTTGGTCAGAAAACCATTATTATAGTTAAACCATATTTTAATATGTATATTATAAACTTTTTAATGTTTAAGAAACAAATTTATATGCATAATACTAAATAAAATGAAACTAGTTTGTGATCATTTTAAAAAACTTCAAAAAACAAACAAAAACAATTTCCTAAATATTTTATCTAATAAATCATCATCGTATCAGAAAAAATGATATTTGGGATCATTAAAAATTATGGAAACATATTAATACCATTTTTTTCCACTTTTGTATCTTTTAATTAATTTTAAAAGAACTCTCATAATTATACTCAAGGGAACCGACCATAAAGCCATGAAATGAACGCTTATGGAATGTCGATTTTTATATTTATAACTAATAAAAATAGCCATATATGAACATAATAAAATAGTAATAAATAAACTATATTTGGAAAATGTTTCAAATTAAGTAATTAATGAATATAATTTGATTATCCAAGACATAGAGTACAAGTGAAGAACTCTTTTTGACATTAGTTAATGAACATTCTTTTGAAAAACCACCTTTTCAAGATTCAACTACATTTATTAGATATTTTATTTACTTATACAACAGATGAATATTTTCTCTCTTTAAATATCACTTATTTATTTGATATTTCATTTACATGTTATCATGTGTGTTTTCAAAAAAAAATGTTTTCATTTAAAATTTCCCAAGTTCTTAAAAATGATAAGATATTTCAAAATGGAAAAATTATTTTCCTCAAGAATATTTCTTTTATGAAGAATTTATGTGTTATTTTCATGTGATGGTTCTTGTCCATTGTTAATATTATTGGTGGTTTAATTATAATATTATTGTTCGTGAGTCTATTATATCTCTCCAATTTATTTTGTAATGGGATAGATTTAACTAGTTAGGTTTCACCTAAGAGATTATGAGAATATGTTGTGATGGTTATTCCAATTGTAACCATGATGGTTACTGCCTATGTAGCTGAGAGAGCTAAGTTATATTTAAGAGTGATATAAAATTGATGCCCCAAGTTATATTTATGGTTTATTTATGATTTATATGGTTTTAAATGAAACATATGATTTAATAATGTAATCTAAAGATATTATGTTTTAGGTGTAAAAGTTTTAACATTGTGAAAATGCTTTCATTCATAGACTAACAATTTATTTCTTTCTTTTTATATCCATTACAGAGTTTTTTGTCCTCATACCATGTTTTAAAATTTATTTCACAGTTTTTATGGTTGGTTAAATGAATTTATTAATTCATTTTTAATTTTTTAAAGACTTATTCTGGAAAGAAATCAGGTTTTATTTTAAAAGTTTCATATCGTGAAAAAATGAACAATGAGTAGAAGTGTCTACTTTGTAATATATGAGTTTCTATATATGATTTTATGACCTAATTATCTAAAAATCTAAACCAAAAATATATCATATAAATTATGAATGTTAAATATAATTTTAATTAATTAGATTATATAATGTTTATGGTAGAGTCCGTGTAAATAAATTACATTTTTTTGTGGAGGCGGTAGTCCACATGTATGAATGAGGAACATTATCATTTTATAATGGATTGAAAGGTAAGAAGGTATGTGTGATATTATAATTTCATTAGTATAAATATTTGATATATTTGATATATAAACATTAAATCCATCTTTATCTTAATCCTTGAGTGGTGGTGATGGAAAATGAATTACAGTAGTTCGTGAGGAGGTAGTATATCATACACCCGGTTAACATGTTCTTTTCCCATTTTATAAAGGTGGTGATTGATATAAGTAATTAAATTAACATAAAAACACATTATTATATTTTAGATATTTATGTTAATATAAATTCATGACTGAATAATATTTTTAAGTATTTATAAGAATAGATAAAATGAAAATGAATGGTTAAGGACTATACATATTATTTGCAGAACCTCATTAGGTTTACACTTAAAGCATTATTATGAGTGTTTAATAATAAAAATATGGAATATAGGATATAATGATGGAATTAAGTAATATATTTTGGTAGGTATTGGAAGAATAAAATTCTTTATATGTATGAATATGAGAAGAGACTTGGTTTCCTTTTATTAGTGGGGGAGAGGACTCACTTGGAATTTTTGAAAAGCTAATATTATAACCAAATTTTACATATGACACAAGGCTCCAAAATTTAAAATTATTGAAAATTAAATGATATAATGTATAAATATGGAATTAAAATAGGATTTGGAAAATATTTTAGGTAATTTTAACCACATATTTTTTGTTTAACCCCTATTAAACTCATTTTAACCTTAACCGCATAAAGAAATTTTTACTATTTTTTACTATTCATTATAAAAAAATTAAGTTGAAATTATTATATATTATAAAGTATTATGATTCAAAATAATTAATCCATTTTTATAAATTTAATTCATAGAAGTGGCATAATTTAATTTAAAATTAAACTTACAGACATGATGAAAAAAGTGGTTTTCCAAATAGAAAATTTTCATATGTATAAAAAGTTTTAATATAAAAATTTAATATTGAATTTATTCAACTGAAATAAATTGGATTAATTATAAATTAATTGAAATAATTTTACTTTTAAACCATTTAAAAAAATATAACTCTTTAAAATATTCAAATGAAAAGGTAGTTACCAATAAAAATACAGTATTTTTCAGTAGTCATTAAAAAATTAAAATTTTTATAAAAATCCAAAAAATTAATTCTAAGATAATTTAGACAATTTGATTGAAAAAATGATGTTAATTTTTTCTAATAAATTTTCCAAAAGTGGAAAAAAATTTAATTTACTTATTTTTTCACAAAAAGCAATAAAAATTATTTTTAGAAGAAAATATATGTTCAAAGAATTTAAAAACATTATCAAAAATTAAGTACTTATTTTTCAATATATTTTATTTATCTAAAACCATTATACTTAATTTTTTATAAATGAATACTACTATTCATTACTCCAAGTTTAATAGAGAGGCTATAATGGTAATTTTTGAAAAATAATATTAGTAGTATGTTTTAGTTCGCTAAAACTCATTGTTTCATGTAACAAAAGATATTTACGAAATTAAATTTATTTGAAAAAAATCACAAAATCTCAAGGTGATATAATATAACCCCTAAAAAGGAACTTCAACATCAAAAATATATCACACGAAAATAATTAAATAAGAATATTTTTTCCTTATCATATCCTTAGGTTCCCATATAGATTCCTCAAGTTGGTGGTTTTGAAATAAAATATTGATCTGGTGAAAGGTATTTCTTCCTAGAACTTTATTTCTACAATCTAGAATCTCCATAGGTTTTTCTTCATAGGAAAGATCATGACCCGGTGTTATAACTTCTGATTTTATTACATGTTAAGAACTAGGTATGTATTTCTTAGGAGAGATACATGGAACACATTGTGGACTTAAGAGAGGGTTGATGGAAGTTAAAATCAATAAGAAAATATCCTTACTTGATCAAGAATATCGAAGGGGACTATATACCTAGGCATCGATATTTATTTATTATAAAATCTAATAACATTCTTCTATGGATAAATTCTCAGAAAAACCTTATCACCAACTTTAAAATCTATATCACACCAATTATTTTCAACACAACCTTTCTATTAACTCCAAGATTCCATGATGTGTTATTGAATGACTGTGAAGTAATCTACAATTTCCTCATATACATTAGGTCCCAATTGATTTATTTATAAAACATTATCCCATAATGTTGGATTTCTAAAATTATTTACATAGATGGATTCATAAAGAGCCTTATGAATTCTTGGATGAAATATATTATTGTATGAAAACTAAACTATATAAAGGTATTGATCCCAACTGAAGTGCCCAGATCAGTGTGAATCACTGAGAGGGGGAGGGGGTGAATCAGTGATCCCTTAAAACTTTTTACTAATTGATTCTTATCAATTAAACCTCTATGGCTTGTTAAGGCCTCGATCCACTCTTCTTATGTCTCTCAACCTTTCCCGGATAATGCAGTAATGAAAAGGCACAGGACACAAGGATTTACAAGGTTCAGCACCAAAGGCCTACATCCTTGCCATGCTCTCCCAGTATGGATTCTCCCATTATAATCTGTTAGTATTACAATGGTCGATACAGCATCCCACTGTATCTCTCCTGAGTCCCACAGGAGGGTCTTTATACTGCGTCCCATAGTGTTACCAGAGTCCCACTGGCCTGCTCCAGAATCCCACTGAAGACTTCTTCTCCCTGAGTCCCACAGGGTCTTCTCTTGGCTCCTCGAGTCACACGAGTAGCTCTTCTTCACTTTAAGCTTCTTCAAGTATCTTCAGCAGTCTGGGATAAAGACTGCTGGCCTTGATCTGTACCTCTGATCACTTGTGATGATCAGGTCTTCTCGTCTTGCTCAGGATTTATCTCCTTCTTCTAAGGATGACCTGGCTTCTCTCTTCAACTACTGAATACTCAGACAACTGATATCTTTAACTTTAGTCTGGTCCAGTCTCGGTTCACTTCAACTTCATGCACTGAGTGCATGGCAACTCTGCATCCTCATGCACTGACTGCATGGCCTTCTCAAATCTATTCAAGATCTTCAAGTCTTGGACAACTCAAATGCACACAACCAGATTTGTCTTTGTTCACGTGTGCATGTGCATGCATGTATGCATGCACTCCCCTTTTTCTCTTCTTGGTGTAGTAAACCCTTAGAGGGTGTAATTATTTTCAGCACACACCTACTTCTCAAACTTCACACACTTTATGAAATTTGTCTACACACATAAATGTGTGTTCTTATTTGTGTGGATGTCCTCCCTTTTCTTCTTCTAAGTGTATACACACTTCTTAGTGCACACACCTAGGTTCGGCCCACTTCTTGTTTTGTTTGCACACATATTTTCTCAATTACTTTGCAAACACAAGGTGCAAGCCTTGTTCCACTTCTTGCACACACTTGTCCTTCCTTTATTCTTACACACAAGGCACAAATGCTCGGGTCTTCTTCGGTGCATACACAAGTCTTGGCCTCGGGTCTTCTCCTGCCTCAAAGGAGGCGCGCAATTCCTCAAGGTGCAAGTCAGGTGGCATGCAAGGGTCAAGCGGCCTCTTCTCCTTTTCTTCAGACGCACAAGTGCACAAGGCACAAACGGCGCGCAAGCTCCTCGGGTGCAAGGAACCTCAACCACGGGGTGCACAAGTGCTACTGCCCCGGGTTCTTCCTGCCGCGCAAAGGGAAGGCGCGCAGGGGACTCCTTCGGGCCTCGGGTGGCACCGAGATCTTCAGCCGCGCAAGTAATTTGCGCGGGGCTTCTTTCTTCGTGAGGAAGAGAGTGCTCTCACGGGACATAAAATTTCAGCACATCAGCAAGCATCTAAGAGGGCTCGGGCTCTCTTTTTATAGGCAAAGGAATGCCTCAAAACATCCGCGTGGGATAAATCTCAAATCCCCGAAGTATTTGGATCTTCAAGATTTTTTTTCAAATCTTTGAACTTGCTCCTCGGTTCTCCGCGGGTTCTTCTCTTTTTATTTTTCTCTACGTGCATGCGCATGCAAATGCATGCATACCTTCGTTTAAAAACAATCCACGCAAAGCACGAATACACCGAGGCCTCGGCAACTTCGTTTTGCCTCGGCCAAACTTAGAATTCTTTCTCGATGCATGCATGCAACATTTTAATGCATGCATGCAACATTTTAATGCATGCATGAGTTCGTTATGGCCTAACGATCACAGTGGAGGTCTCAGTTTGCTCGGAGGTGTCCTGGAACTCAAAAACCGTGCTCGGGTTGCTCCTGGTTCGACGGAGGCACGCGGGAAGCTTTGGGGTGTCCTCAACTCAAGCTCGAGGAAGGAGATGCCTCAGAGCCGTCGGATCAGGAGATCGAATAACCTTGGACGGCCTGTATCAGATCGTGAATAGCGCGATTAGATGAGCGGCTCGGATCTGGCGCGCGATTAATCGTGCGGCCAGGATGCGCTCCCGGGAATTTTTCCGCGTCCCACATCGAAACGGGGCGCGGTTTTGCCGCGGCTTATTACCAAAGCGCTCCCATCCTCACCTCAGTTGCATCTTCTCCCTCCACGGTGCCGCCCCGCACCGTGTTCACCCTGCGGGCGCGCTCTGCGCCCACTCTGCTCCCTGCGGGCACGCCACTGGCGCCCACTATGCGTGCCCTCGGGCGCGCGCGCTGCGCGGGCTTCACCACCACGTAGCCTCAGGGCTTATACACGGCCCCGACCATCCTGCCTCAGGGATATGCTGCCTTGGCCTGAGGGTTCCCCATGGGCGTGGTGACCTCGAGTCCCACATGAGCCTTGGGTGATGACCCTCGGCTGGCCTTCCTTGGTGGCTATTTTTTGCGAAGTAAAACACTTAGGACTTTGTATAAAAACAAAGTAACAAAGTGAAAATGCCAAATGCCACTCAAGCCATTTCTTCTCCACTTCTTCTATTCTTCTTCTTAAGAATTCCATTACTTCTCCTCATATGATCTTCACTTAAGATATGGAATTCAAAAGGTTCATCTTTATCAACCGAACTCCTGAATCACTTATAATCTTCAATGTTCTTTATTGATCTAATCAGAGATCAATTGGAACTTTTTCAATTCACATGCACTAAGTGATAGTGCATGGACTTCATTAATGCACTTCATCCACTCAGTGATTGTGGATGGATCTCCTTTCATCTCCTCATGCATTGTCAATACAATGCATGGTCTTCTATCATTGTTGTGACATTGTATCTAGGTGATACAAGTTCTTGGAACTTAAAGAGCAGCTCAACAATCGTCTGATATAACTAGAGAATGTTTCAACCACATCTCCTATGCCACTTAGTGAATCTCCTAAGTGACATGCATCTTAGTACTATGGCCATTCTCTCTTCATCACCAACACCATCACAACCTTTGTCATTCACATCTTGACATTCCTTGACTTCCATTCATTCCAAGACAACCTCCTGCCTCATTGACTACAAATGCAACACAGTGAACTTCAATCTCCCCCTTTGTATTTGTTGTCAATACACTTCTTCAGCACATATGAATGGGTCAATATGTGTGCCAATATTTTCTCCCCCTTATTGGCAATCAAATGCAAAGGTGTGGTGTGGTTCTCTTCCACAATATCTCTTCCTCCCTTCGAATAGCATCTTCTTGAAAAACACTAGGAGAGGGATGATGTCACATGTTCTTCTTTAGCAAAGAACCTTTATTTGATCAACACTAAGTCTACTTGGGCTAACCCGGTGTAGAAAACAAGAGTGATATAACCAAGGAACTCAATGCTGTCCAACATTCACAATACATGTGAGATCATGCTTAGGGGTTGAATTTTTTCAGATATTCAATGAATTGCTGAATCCTGCACATAATTCATAAGACTCATTAGAAAGTTCAGTGCAAAGATAAAGCTCCCCCTTTCAATCATTTTTCTTCAATCAATACTCCCCCTTAATTTTCATGATGAATACAATTAAGAAACACGGGATGAAAGTATGATTGGAATACCTTCAGCCTTTTTTTTCAAGATGGTATTAAATCTCAGAATCCCATCTTCTTCTGATTGGCTCCCCCTCAAGGGGTGCACTCCATTCTGTCCAAACCACTCTCCAGATGAGAATGATCATCATCTTCAATTCCCTGAAATGTTAGCACATGTAAATACAAGTGATTATGGAATAAGATGGAACCTCCTTGGTTCATCAATGTGAACAACAAGGTTGAGAAGATTCTCTCAACCGAGATGTCCCATTTTCACCATTCTTCACACTTGCACATTTGTTCTTCATTGATGATTGTGCTGGTGTGGATCTCAATACATCTTCATGTGAAATCTTCTTCTTCCCTTTTTCCTTAGCAATTGCCAGAACTTCATCTTCAACTCTCTGCAGATCTTTGGCAAGTTGCAACTGATTTGGCCATATGACAAGTAAGTCACTTGGAAGTGTGGCCTCAGTTCTGGAAGTTCCACATGGTTCTTTTGATGCTGTTAAGCTACCTTTCTTAGGCAACTTATTTTCAACCAATCCCTTCTGCTTCTTCTGGATTGATTGTCTGTTTGAGTTCAGTCTGCCTCTATTGAATTTCATGGCTTCTTTACAAAGATCCATGATATGACCTTTCTTTCCACAGTAGAAGCATTTCTTCTTGGTGGTCCTTCTGGATGCATCACCCTTCTTGGATTTAGACTCCAAGGTCTTCTCTTCCTTTTTCAACATCTTCTTGGGAGCATTGTCACCTCTCTTCTGTTTGCTTCCCAAGGATTCTTTCTGAGCCAGGTTCTGTGATCTTTTCTTCTTTTGAGCTCTGGATACAGTTGGAGATTGACATGTATCTATTTGACCACTTTTTCAATCATCCCAGATGTTGTCAAGTAATCCAAATCTATTTGCAGTAAACAGATGTCTCTGGACCTGTGGATGCTGCTTCTTTTCTTCTGGCTTGCTCCCCCTAGGCATGGGCTTCCTCTGTGCTTTGGAATTCAGCGGATTGTACCAACAATCCTTTGCACAGTGCCCATACTTGTTACAACACCAACACTGACCCACAAATCTTGACCTCTTCAGTCCTTCTGATTGTTGGGTACTTGTCTTGAATTGTTGTGCTGCTTCAGGAGAGCTCTGCTTCTTCATTTTCTTCATCCATACTTGTTTGGAATTATTTTTCCATCCTGCACTTTTTGTGGAAACACAATTAGAAGCATCAGTACAAGACGGTATGGATGGTACCTTCTTTTTAGAAGTTGTTGCCCTTTTATTAGAGGATGTCTTTCTCTTAGAATAATCCTTCTCAAAGCTTACTTGAGTAGCAACATTTCTTCTTTCAGCTGACTGGGAGGATTCAGCTTTGGGTGATTGCAGATTTTTCAATATCACCTCTAGTTCGAAGCATTTCATATTGAGGGAGTTCTTCTCATCCTCAATAGTTCTTAGCCTTCCTTCCCAATTTTCTTTCAGCTGTTCTAACTGGTCTTCATGAACCTTCTTCATTTCTTGTAATGAATTGTCAAGCTCCTTTACCCTGTTTACTTTGTCTTCAAGTTGAGCATCTCTGACATTTATTGAAACTTTGTGCCTCTTTTCCAGTGCATGGAAAACTTCTTTGATCATTATCATAAATATTTCTTTCTCAGAAAGTCTTCTTTGCAATTCTTCAGCAGTGTCTTCATATCTTTCATTGCAAAGAGAAACTGTTTCATCTTTAGCCTTCACCAGCTTTCTGAGAGTGTTGGTTATGCCAACCCTTTTTACCAATTGATCTTCCATTGCATTGGCTTCTTCTTCTAGCTGTAATTTTTCTTCTTGAAGATCAAGGATGCCAGTAGTAATACACATTTCCACTTCCTTGGGGACATTCTTCTGAAGATATTTGAGTGCATTTTGAAGATCATTCATTGTTCCAACTTCATCACACCTAGGACATGCTTTCTTCATCTTCTTGGCCTGTTTCTTCTTTCTATTTTTCTGAGTCTTGGCAGATATCTCCATTTGAGGCTGGTCACTCATTTCCTCAAATCTGCACTTCATAAAGACTCCCTTGGATCTTTTAGAGGTAACCTTCCCTCTGATACCAATTGAAGTGCCCAGATCAGTGTAAATCACTGAGAGGGGGAGGGGGTGAATCAGTGATCCCTTAAAACTTTTTACTAATTGATTCTTATCAATTAAACCTCTATGGCTTGTTAAGGCCTCGATCCAATATTCTTATGTCTCTCAACCTTTCCCGGATAATGCAGTAATGAAAAGGCACAGGACACAAGGATTTACAAGGTTCGGCACCAATGGCCTACATCCTTGCCATGCTCTCCCAGCATGGATTCTCCCATTATAATCTGTTAGTATTACAATGGTCGATACAGCATCCCACTGTATCTCTCCTGAGTCCCACAGGAGGGTCTTTATACTGCGTCCCACAGTGTTACCAGAGTCCCACTGGCCTGATCCAGAATCCCACTGAATACTTCTTCTCCCTGAGTCCCACAGGGTCTTCTCTTGGCTCCTCGAGTCACACGAGTAGCTCTTCTTCACTTTAAGCTTCTTCAAGTATCTTCAGTAGTCTGGGATAAAGACTGCTGGCCTTGCTCTGTACCTCTGATCACTTGTGATGATCAGGTCTTCTCGTCTTGCTCAGGATTTATCTCCTTCTTCTAAGGATGACCTGGATTCTCTCTTAAACTACTGAATACTCATACAACTGATATCTTTAACTTTAGTCTAGTCCAGTCTCGGTTCACTTCAACTTCATGCACTGAGTGCATGGAAACTCTGCATCCTCATGCACTGACTGCATGGCCTTCTCAAATCTCTTCAAGATCTTCAAGTCTTGGACAACTCAAATGCACACAACCAGATTTGTCTTTGTTCACGTGTGCATGTGCATGCATGTATGCATGCACTCCCCTTTTTCTCTTCTTGGTGCAGTAAACCCTTAGAGGGTGTAATTCTTTTCAGCACACACCTACTTCTCAAACTTCACACACTTTATGCAATTTGTCTACACACATAAATGTGTGTTCTTCTTTGTGTGGATGTCCTCCCTTTTCTTCTTCTAAGTGTATACACACTTCTTAGTGCACACACCTAGGTTCGGCCCACTTCTTGTTTTGTTTGCACACATATTTTCTCAATTACTTTGCAAACACAAGGTTCAAGCCTTGTTCCACTTCTTGCACACACTTGTCCTTCCTTTATTCTTTCACACAAGGCACAAATGCTCGGGTCTTCTTCAGTGCATACACAAGTCTTGGCCTCGGGTCTTCTCCTGCCTCAAAGGAGGCGCGCAAGTCCTCAAGGTGCAAGTCAGGTGGCATGCAAGGGTCAAGCGGCCTCTTCTCCTTTTCTTCAGACGCACAAGTGCACAAGGAACAAACGGCGCACAAGATCCTCGGGTGCAAGGCACCTCAACCACGGGGCGCACAAGTGCTACTACCCCGGGTTCTTCCTGCCGCGCAAAGGGAAGGCGCGCAGGGGACTCCTTCGGGCCTCGGGTGGCACCGAGATCTTCAGCCGCGCAAGTAATTTGCGCGGGGCTTCTTTCTTCGTGAGGCAGAGAGTGCTCTCACGGGACTTAAAATTTCAGCACATCAGCAAGCATCTAAGAGGGCTCGGGCTCTCTTTTTATAGGCAAAGGAATGCCTCAAAACATCCGCGTGGGATAAATCTCAAATCCCCGAAGTATTCGGATCTTCAAGATTTTTTTTCAAATCTTTGAACTTGCTCCTCGGTTCTCCGCGGGTTCTTCTCTTTTTATTTTTCTCTACGTGCATGCGCATGAAAATGCATGCATACCTTCATTTAAAAACAATCCACGCAAAGCACGAATACACCGAGGCCTCGGAAACTTCGTTTTTCCTCGGCCGAACTTCGAATTCTTTCTCGATGCATGCATGCAACATTTTAATGCATGCATGAGTTCGTTATGGCCTAACGATCACAGTGGAGGTCTCGGTTTGCTCGGAGGTGGCCGGGAACTCAAAAACCATGCTCGGGTTGCTCCTGGTTCGACGGAGGCACGCGGGAAGCTTTGGGGTGTCCTCGGCTCAAGCTCGAGGAAGGAGATGTCTCAGAGCCGTCGGATCAGGCGATCGAATATCCTTGGACGGCCTGGATCAGATCGCGAATAGCGCGATTAGATGAGCGGCTCGGATCTGGCGCGCGATTAATCGTGCGGCCAGGATGTGCTCTCGGGAATTTTTCCGCGTCCCACATCGAAACGGGGAGCGGTTTTGCCGCGGCTTATTACCAAAGCGCTCCCATCCTCACCTCAGTTGCATCTTCTCCCTCCACGGTGCCGCCCCGCACCGTGTTCTCCCTGCGGGCGCGCTCTGCGCCCACTCTGCTCCCTGCGGCCGCGCCACTGGCGCCCACTATGCGTGCCCTCGGGCGCGCGCGCTGCGCGGGCTTCACCACCGCGTAGCCTCGGGGCTTATACACGGCCCCGACCTTCCTGCCTCAGGGATATGCTGCCTTGGCCTGAGGGTTCCCCATGGGCGTGGTGACCTCGAGTCCCACATGAGCCTTGGGTGATGACCCTCGGCTGGCCTTCCTTGGTGGCTATTTTTTGCTAAGTAAAACACTTAGGACTTTGTATAAAAACAAAGTAACCAAGTGAAAATGCCAAATGACACTCAATCAATTTCTTCTCCACTTCTTCTATTATTCTTCTTAAGAATTCCATTACTTCTCCTCATATGATCTTCACTTAGGATATGGAATTCAAAAGGTTCATCTTTATCAACCGAACTCCTAAATCACTTATAATCTTCAATGTTCTTTATTGATCTAATCAGAGATCAATTGGAACTTTTTCAATTCACATGCACTAAGTGATAGTGCATGGACTTCATTAATGCACTTCATCCACTCAGTGATTGTGGATGGATCTCTTTTCATCTCCTCATGCATTGTCAATACAATGAATGGTCTTCTATCATTGTTGTGACATTGTATCTAGGTGATACAAGTTCTTGGAACTTAAAGAGCAGCTCAACAATCGTCTGATATAACTAGAGAATGTTTCAACCACATCTCCTATGCCACTTAGTGAATCTCCTAAGTGACATGCATCTTAGTACTATGGCCATTATCTCTTCATCACCAACACCATCACAACCTTTGTCATTCACATCTTGACATTCCTTGACTTCCATTCATTCCAAGACAACCTCATGCCTCATTGACAACAAATGCAACACAATGCACTTCACCAACCACCTTTGAAATCTATAAAGCAATATATCAGCTTACACTATTGGTTTTTAATGATTCTCTTATAATGAACCTATATCTAAGAATGATACATAATGTTGAAACTCAATTCCATATTAAGAGACTTTGTAATACTTTCACTAGAACTTTGAGGTAAACCTCATATCCTAGTCAGACACAGTAGGATACAATACTCCAAAAAAACTTACAACTTCTTTAATGTATATCATGGAAATATGATCTAGTGGTAACTCTTTCTTGATAGTGATGAATTTTTAAGGTGATATAATAAAACCCATATATAAGTATTGAATTTATATGTTTTGATGAATATAGAAACAAAATAAATGGTGATATTTTCTATTTTAATTCTAGTATGGGTAATGGTTGTAACATCCCCTTAGAATATTGCCTCTCAGTATTAACTTTCTAATATAGAAAGTACCGAGATACAAACTCTAAAATATCTATATTTATATAATCCCAACATAAATACTCTTTCATATCTATATATATCGTTTTACATCTAGGATGAATAGAGAATGAAGAACTATTAGCTTCCCCTAATTTCTATTTTTTATAATATTGTATAGATAGAACACATACAGAGTTCCTATAACTTATCATTTCACTATAATCAATGGTAAACTCAAGAACATTTCTAACCATATTCTATAACTCTAAATATTCCTTTTATGAATATTTAATCTTCACTTGGATTGATGGTTGAACACTTATTTTAGAAATTTAACATTTCCCCCCATCCTTCACAATTTTTAGATCCAATAATTGAAAATAAAAAATATATTCGATCTTTTGTTATCCTCATCATAGATAAACTTATATGGTCCTTTCATATCAAAGTATCATCTAGCTTGTTCATTTTCCAAAGGTGGTAATGTATTGAGTAGTTATAATCTTTAATCACCTCAAACCATCTTCTCTGGTGCATGTTCAACTCTTTCGGTGAGAATACATTCTATAAAATTATATAATCATTATATATATCACACCTTTATCCATAAATATAACTCTTTCATAAATTTAATGCAAAAAAACACCATAGATAACTCTAAATAACAAGTGGGGTAATTGTTCTCATGAATATTCACTTTTCAGGTGGAATAAGCTACCACCATATCATTCTTCATGAGAATACAACCAAATCTATTTTTCGATGCATCACTATTGATTAAAGACCCTTCCCCACTATAGGGTAATATACAAATGAGTGCATTGATTAAACTTCTCTTTATTTACTTGAAAATTTCTTCTCATTCATCCATCTACAAGAAATTGGATCCCTTTTGAGTTATCTTGGGGAATGTATTGGACAACTATGATAATTTAGCCACAAACCATAAATTATATAAATAAAAACCAAGAAAACATTAGATCTCAACCATATTGATTGGTTAGGTACCACACTCAATAGCCTTCATATTTTATGGATCCACTGATATACCATTGATTGAGATTATATGACCAAAAAATGAGACTTTTTTAGCCAAAATTATCACTTCATAAATTTTTCATACAACTTATCCTTCCTTAGGTACTTCATAAAAATCATAAAATAAACCACATAACTTAATTTATCTTTGAATATATAATAATATCGCCTATAAATGCTACCACAAACTGATCAAGTAAATCTATAAAGAACCTTTCTATAAATCTATGAAGATTGTGAGGTAATTTGTAAAACCAAATGACGTCACTATATAATCATAGTTTCAATAAATTTTACTGAATGTTTTCATGGGTATTTCCTCCTTCTTGAACCTCAATTGATGATAAACAAAATGAAGTTAAATCTTATAAAAGTATTGAGCTCTTCATAGTTGATCAAAAAAGTTATCAATACATGGTAGATGATACTTGTTCTTTATTGTGATCATTTTCAACTCCCAATAATCAATTCAGAGTCACATTGAACCATATTTCTTCATAATAAAAAGAACAATTTCACCCAAATGTGATACACTTGGATGAATAAATACCGTTTCAAAATTCTATTAGATTTTCTTCTGTAATTATTGAAACTCAATTGGGGCCATTTATTAGGAATCTTTAAAATAGGCATAACACTAGGTATTAGTTCTATTAAGAACTCAACATAGAAATTAAATGGAATACCAGGAAAATATTCTATAAATATATCAAAAACTCACTTATAATAGTAATATCATTGATTTTTAATTTCTTCCCAACCATATGAGATAAAAAACCATTTTAATAGGGATCAAGACCCATATAATGGGTGAAATTTCCTTTTGAAGTTCATATTTTTATCACGCTGATTGATGATCATAAGCTGGTTTGAAATATAAATCATGACTTCCCTTCCCCAAAAATTGAGGTTTTATTTATACATATAAAACCAATCAATTCCTATGATAACATCAAATTCAACTAGAGGTAGAATGGAAAGATTTGCAGGTAGCACCTTCCCACAAAATTTATCTAGGGTAGACTCATAAATATTAGATGAAATAATCAAACCATTTGTGGTTTTAAATGATTATTTTATATATAATCATTGATAGGATATTTTGAAACCCACATAAAAATTTACATATATAAAATAGTGGGTAGATCTATAATCAAATAAGACATTACCACTTCTAGAGTGGATGGTAAGCATACATTTCACCATGTTTTTATCAGAACTGTTGTCTGAAATAGTTATTGCATGAGATTTTCCTTTTTTCCCTTATCTTACGAGGATTTTGATTCTGGGAATCTTCATGAACCTTCGGATTTTGGCACTAGTTATCATAGTTCACATACTCTATGCATTGGAAAAACAGGATTGTGGGTGCTGTATTCTATATAGATTTATCTCTATTTGAATAATTATCTAAAATTTTCAAATAACTTTAGTATTCATCCACTTTATGACCTTACTTTCCTCACTTAAAATATTTATTTTTCCCCTTAAAATTATTTCCTCCATGTTTCCTTCCACACATCAAGCATGAAGTAAAGTTCATCTACTTCTCCCCATGGTTTTTAAAGTTTTCATTGAATTCTCTCTTCATTTTATTATCAAAACCATGAAATTTATGGGTAACCCTAATCTCCATTTCCACCTTGATATCAAAATTTATTATTTATATAAAGAAACAAAATACCCTTATAGATAATTCCTTTCAAATAATTGGTTTTAAGCCACTAAAAAACTGATCATCCTTACTTTCAAGTTAGACGATAATACTAAAAGTATACCTTGAAAGTCTTGTAAAAATATGCTCATAAGAATAAAAAAATTCATTATAATTCTATTTTAGATCAAGGAATCTCTTATCTGTTTTAATATGAAGAATACAAGGAAAGTACTTATTAAAAAATAATCCCTTAAAATCACCCCACTCCATTGAGTCAATTTCATCTTGTCGCGTTGCGTTCCCGATAAGATTCCACCATTGATACTATTTTCCCTCAAAATGGTATATGAAAAAAATGAATTTTTCATTCTCTAAAAATTTTAGAATAGAAATATATATTTTTCAATTGAACTGATCCATTTCTAAGATACTAGTGGATCGACAGAACCATTAAAACCAGGTGGATGTTTCCTCATGAAGGACACAATAGAACATTATTCCCTCCATTACTCATTTGGATGTTCATTATGATTCATATAATAAGATAGTTGTGTGAGTATAGAAATGGTATTTTCATTCCATATCATGTATTTTTTTTATTATGAGGGAAATCATTTAATTTTCCATCACATTCATCATTTTCATAGTTCCTTCAGGTTCTATCTAATGACTAAAAATAAAATGTAGAGTGTAAGAAATAATAATCATAGTGGGGAACCACACAATCATGAAAAATATCTTATAGGATATAAAAATAATGAGAAATTATTTTCAATCTATGAAAACATAGGCTTAATATAACATCCTACCTTTTTATTACATAAACCTTTCGCTGCATTATACAAAACCGAGGATCTTTAAGGTTTAGTGTCTTGGAAACCAGGATCTTAATACATGACAACATAAAAAATTCTTCTTAAACACTTGAAAGGCTTCTTAATTTTCCATCCTAAGTTTATTACAACAACTCATAACCTGGGAGCATACATTAAATGAAAGGGTGTGCAGATGGCCCAATAAGGGAAATAAGAGAAACATTTTACATGGGAACTTGTGATACATCATTAAAGTCATGATAAATAACTTTAAGGCATGATATAGAGATCATGAGCCATATCATAATAAAAATAACATGTTTCATAACTTGAATATTTGGCTACAACATTTAACTTAGAAAATCATTTCTATTTCACCAAGGTCCATCCCCAAGGTGTCAATAAAAAAATTACTGAGGTTATTCATCCAGGTATCATTAAAATGGGCATCTCTAGAGATTATGTCTTTACCCTATATATTGGAGTTCTATAAGGGTGCACCCCTGATTTTTCTTTATTATCATTTCACACACATATATCATCATCAATCATCTCATAAATAACCCATATAGAATAAAATAAATGGGTTTCATTTCATAGTCATGTCATTTTAAAAACTACTTTAAAGACGAGATCTTTATGTCACTTTAAACCCACAGAAAAGGAAAGCGGGTCTCTTGTATGTAAATACCAGAATTTAAAATAGAAAATTTTGATATATATGTGAATAAGCCTATAGAATAAAGAGTTTTGATTATTCACTTAATAAAATAAAATAATTTGAGAAAAATAGAGATACATTTTGAGACGAAAATTCGGCAGCATAACGTCTATGTTGCAAGGTTTTAGAAAATATTGAAAAGAGAGGGGACATGGGTCACCCACTCATAATGATCCATAAAATAGTATAGAGAAATACTATAAAGGATATAAGAACATGTTAATTAAATTTTAAGGACATAACATATGAATTGTAAAACTTGAAAGGAAGACAAAAATAAGATTTCTCTTATGAAAAATTCAGCAGTCTAATGACGTCACATAAAACATCAAAAAAATGAATTGATGAGATTAAATAGTGTCTGTCATAATTTGAAAATTAAAGGATAGTATTATGAATATACAGATCATACCCCAAAATGAAAAAAAAGGAACTTCAAAGACATGACATGAAAGTAGAACTTTGAAAATGGGAAGAGTGAATAAATCCCTTACCTTAAAACGTAAGTCCTAAAACTCAATGTTCGGCACCTTGGAGGATTGATAGAACCTTGGGAGGACTCCTTGAGAGGTAAGGAGACCATAAAATCGTTGAGGAGGATTTTGGAATGGAAAGGATGAGATAATGGCTTGGTATTTAAAGGGGAAGTGAGGGGACAAGGCATTAATGGCCAAGGGACACCTCATTGGTGGTATTGGAAAAACCATGGGCTTGCCCATGGTATTGGACACTTAGGACACCTAATACCTTATATTAATATTCATAAGTAGACCAGAATTATTAAATAATTATTACATCCTTAATGATGTCATTAAACACCCGAAAATCTAAACTGAAAATTCACTATTCACCGAAAATTCGACTTTTTCAGAAAAATTCTCAAAAATTCACTTTAACATGATATCAATGCTCTGAATTCAAAAATGAACTCCATTTTATAAAAATAAATTTTAAAATATTTTTAATTTATTTTTTAAATAAAAAAACATTATTCACCCGAAAAAACTAATACTTAACTAATAATTTATGAAACACTTATTTACCTATTTGATTGAATTACATTACTTAATCAAGGTGCCTAAATTATATTAATATTTTTTGTAAGTGAGAGTACTAATCCATTTGGTCACATTACTAATCCTAAGCATAAAATCACTATTCATAATTTACTATTCACCAAAAATTATGTTGATCTTATTAGAATATAAATTTCTTACTGAACACATTTTTAGAATACCATTTTTTGAAAATCATTACACATCATTAACTATTTAAGGTGTACATAAATATTTTAAAATATCCCTTTTTTTGAAAATTCATCCATAAGATACATCCTATTTTTATCTGGATATCTGAAAATTCACAAACTTCACCATAGGAAGAAATCACAATTTTATTTATCTCAAAGGATTACACAAAGTAGATACAGTCTCATTACATATCCCCTTATAACACCAGTATATAACTTAAGTGTAAGGTGTGCTAATGTGAGAGAATCTGAGGGAGGCTTGGCCAATAGTGCTCGAGTAGTGATTTCTATAAGCTTGAACTTCTCCCGAAGGAAATTCTGTTCCAAATTCAGATGGTGAATTTCAACTTGGGTTTGGTCTAGAGAAAAACACAGTGGTGCTACCTCCTTCCTCAGTTCCGTCATATGGGATTCGATTGGCCCGAGACTACTGGATGAGGCCATCGTATCTTTTTTCAGTATTAATTAACCAAGGTCACTTGTTTTTTTATAGAAAAAAATGAAATGTTAAGAGTTTAGTTTCCAGTGGTCATATTGACCAACGGTCATATAATAGTTGAAACCTAATAGTATCATTTTATTTATACTCATTTCATTAAATGAAATAGTTTCATTGAGTATAAAATAAAATAATACACAATCAAAGGAAACATAATTTATTAAAAGATCGGGTCGTTACACTTAACCTAGGTTATTCATGGTTATTATTGAAATACTTAATTGTGGTTTGTAAATAGTTTGTGAATATCCAAAACATAACACTTAAGTGTTTCACGACAGTTTTGTAGTAAGGATCATTTACATGAACCAAGGGATAATTGAGTCAATGACCAATATTCCCTTTTCAGATTTATTACCCCAAGGCACAAATTTTTCAGAGCCACATCCCCATATAGTATCCATGAAGTGATGTAATTCCACGGAAACAAGTTACTTTATCCTTCACTAGAATTCCAGGACATTTTCCTATACATGGACTTATCCTTATACTTATCCCTAGGGATACCAATAATGTTTTAACATCATAGTTTTCAAATGTTAACTAAACCATGTTCTGATGCCAACTATAATGACCCAAAATTTTCATATATATATACAACATCTTAGTAGAAGAATATTCATTACATAGAAAAACAATCTTCCAAAATCATTTACGTCTAGTGAATTTATAAACTAGGATACATAAAAAATTGGTTCATATGTGAACTACATCATCTACCTCTAAGTTAATCATAACTAGAACCTTTCATATACATATTATACATAATAACCTTTTTCATAACCTGGGGAAATAAAAGATAATAATGGGTGATCTTAGATGATCAATAAGGGTAAATAGGGGAGATATAAACATAATATAAACATAAGAGTATGAGAACGTGATATTATTTTGGAAAAATATATTATGCATATCATTTATCATAAAATTGAGTCATAGAAAAAATATTACTAGTTCATAAAACATGAATCATGAAGGAGTCATTTAATATAATCCATTAGAGCATAATATTGACATAAGACACATGTTTGTGTGACACGCATAAGAATAGAAAATATCATTTCATGTATACACACTAAGACATTAATAACATGTTAGTATTTGTATAAACACCCATTAACCTACTTCAGGCATGGGATAACCTCATTTTTACCCTCTTTTGGGATTGGTATGACAACATTTGTACCCTCCGATTTCAGGTTAAGGATAAACTCACACATACCCTCTTTATTTGGGATTAGGATAATCTAGAGTTTACCATTTTATCTAAAAGAACATTAATAATAAAAAAAATTCATTTTAGGGAGATATATGTCTCAAAAATCATATAATTCATTTATCTTTATTCTATAATATCATAAAACATTCATTATATCATAATCCATAGAAAGTAAATGGGTTTCATAACCATTTCAGCAATACATAACATGTGGAAAAGAAATGGGTTCCCTAAACATTCCATCATAAAAAATATAAATCATTAATAAAAATAATAAGTATGGTATCATTGGATAATATCCTCATTAATGTTTAAGTAACATCTTATTATTTCATCTTAGATAGAAAATTATTTTGAAATATTGCTTAGAAAATTTCTGGTGGAAAATATCCTCCCAATTTTGAAGTCAATTCTTTAAAATATAAAAATTTCTACATAATATATAATATTTTTTAAAAAAATATACCTTTACAATTTTTATGGTATATTTAAATCCTTTAGTTCTTATGATGACATGAAATATTGTTCATGTCGTATATGTTAAAAAAATATTACTTTCAAATTTTTTCAAAAATGATAAAAGATCCTTATTCTGAAAATGAAAAGAAGTTTTCTTTTAAATTTTTTTAAATTAAAACATGGGTAAAAATGAATTTAAAAAATAATTTTATAATTTTAAAAAAATTGTTTAAATTTTTTTAGAAAACATGGACATGTAAGAAAAAGGATTGTTGAACAAAAATAGAAATAAATATGATTTTTCTCAAAAACATTTTTTAGTATATTGAGTACATATATAGAGGAAAAGGAAATTTAAATTTTTTTACCTATAAATAAAAATATGATAATAATTTAATTCATTTTCTTGAGAGATAGATCAAAATATTTTATAATCACAAGCATAATCACAAACAATCTTGATAAACAATGATATTGTAGCATAAAACCTTTACTACTTTGGTATATTTTGAATCATAAGACCCATAAAATAGAATCTTATATGAATGTGTTTATAACATAATATTCCTAATAATTATAATAAAATAAATCCATTGGAATTATATAAATCCCACAAAATAAAAAGGTTGTGAATATGGAATGTGTTTCATGGAAATAAAAGTAAGACGGAAATGCATTACATCAAGTCTCGCCTTTCTTCATAAACATTAAAACCTAATTTATAATAAATATAGGTTAATTATATAAATATTATAGAACCATAAACATATATAAAATACCATTTATGTTTCATTTATGTCCTTTTATTACCCATTTATTAACAATTCCTTGTTATAATAACATTTCAGGCAACAACTGTTTCATTTTTATGTATGTTTTAGTTTGGCATTTTCATTCCTTTTACATTGATAATAGTTAAATCATATACACAATGTTAAAAATGATATAAATATCTTTTATATTCAATATATATGTATTTAAATTAATCCATCAAATTTTGTGATAGAAAATGTATTACACCGATCATGGAGACGGTAGGCCGTACGTACGCATGAAATCTATTTCCATTTTCTCAATGGATGGAATGGATAAATGTTAAATAATATATCACCTATATAGAATAATTTTAATTTCATTTATATAACATATATTCTTTAAATATATCTCTATTACCATCGATTTCATAATAAAATGAAAAATGAATCACATCGCTTAGTGGAGGCGGTAATCTACACGTACACATGAGTGACAACATCATTTTCCAATGGATTGGAAAGTAAGAAGGTATATGTGATATTATAATTATAGGGGTAAAAATATTTCATAAATATCACATATAATTTTTTTAATTCATCATTATCTCCATCATGGAGAGGCAGTGATGGAGAACGAATTATATTGGTTCGTAAGGCGATAGTCTTCCAAACACATGATCACATCTTCATTTATCATTAAATGGAGTAGAAGATAGATATATGAACTTAAATTAACATAAAAATCTTATAATATGATAGATATTATTATTATTATATAATCACGGTTTAATAATATTTTAAGGATTTATAAGAATAAATAAATTGAAAAGAAATGGTTTAGGACTGTACATCTTCTTCAGAGAATTGCTTTAGCTTGAAACCTAAAACCTTTGTTGGAGGGATTTATAAAAAAAATAAGGAATATATTATGTGTATCGGTACTTAATAATGATATTTTGGTAGTAATTTCTTGAAAAAAGGGTTTTGAAGAGTGAATAGGAGAGGATATGGGGTTCCCTTTTATAAGTGGGGGTGCAGACACAATTGGAATTTCATAAAAGAAAACTTATAACTAGGTTTTAAACATGAAAAAAGGATCCAAAATGGCTCATTATGAAACATTTTATGAGAAAAGGTATAAATATTTCCATAAAATATGATGTTAAAAAGTTTTTATTCCATTTTAATCCTTATCTTTTTAGTTTAATGCCCTGGTAAACCTGTTTTAACCTTAACTGCAATAATTAATTATTCATGTTGTTATTATTCATTATCACAAAAAAATTATTTTAACTTATTATATAATACTAATTATATTTATTAAAAATATTTAATCCATTTTTTATGTAAAATTCACATAAATGTAATAATTTAATAGAAAATTAAACTTACAGACTCGATGAAAAATGTTTTTCCAAAGAGGAAATGTCCATTTATATAAAAATATTTATTATAAAAAATAGATATTAAATTTATTATAATGAAATAAATTATATTAATTATAAAAAATTGAATGAATTTTATATTTAAACCATTTTAAAATAAATATAGTTTTTAAAATTATTAAAATGAAATGGAAGTTTTTTAAAAGAAACAAGTATTTCTCACAATTCATTGAAAACTTATACTTTTTAGAAAAATCCCAAAAATTGCCACTAAGATAATTTTGACATTTTGATTAAAAAATTATGTTATTTTTTTAAAACACCCTTTCTAAAAGTGGAAAAAATAATTATATTACTTGATTACAAAAAGCAGTAAAAATTGTATTTTGTTGAAAATGTATTTCCAAAGCATATAATGATTTTAAAGAAAAAGTACATATTTATCAGTATATTTTATTTATGTAAGACCTTTATAAATAATTTTTGAATTTTTATTATTACTATTCATTTCTCTAAGATTAACATCTAGGTTATAATGGTCATGTATAAGTAATAATATTAATTGTATATTGCGCATTGCTAAAACCCGGTATTATGTGTAATACAAAATATTAAAGAAACTAAATTTATATAAAAAATATAAAATATTAGGGTGTTATATTGGGTTTCTATTTGGATGAAACACTAAAATTTCCATGTAATTCTTCTATTGATCATAGTGAGATTTCTACCTCTGTGGATGTAGGGATCATTTCCCAAACCATATAATTCACTATGTCATGTGATATTCTTCTCATTATTCTTTTCTTACTTTTTATTATTCTATGAATTTTTTTCATTTGTTTCTCCAAATTTTTTTGTATCAAGGAATTAATATATACAACATGTGAAAGTCACAACATATACTCAATCATCTTCTCAATCTACTAGGATTTTGAATCAATAATCACCAAATCTATCAAAACCTCCTAATATTTTAGCTGATGTTATAACCCACAACTGGAGAACCAAGAGGCACATACTTAGTGAAGATACACATCATTACATCAAACATCACTTGATACATATGAGAAAAACAATGAAAAAACAATACTACCTAAAAATAATTGTTAATTTATATTTGAATTATAAAAAATAATAAATATTTATTCAAAAAAATATATACATATTAATTATGACTATAATTAGAAAATAATACATCATTATTCATATTTATATTAATATTCATAGGTATATATGTATTCATCTTCCTCATCTGCATCATTTATTTCCATGATAGATATAATTTAATCAACTCACATTATTTAAAACTCATTAGTTATATGATCAACATTATCAACACCATCGACCCTAAACCATTGTGTCTCATCATCAATATCTATATATATTTGATTAAGAGATTTATTTTTCAATTTTAGATAAAAAATCAATAGTTTACACTTCTATAGAACCTATTTAATTTTATTTAAACCAAATTTAATGAGATTTTATATTTATTACACTCCACTAGTAATTTAAATCTCTCAAAGTGGCATAATAATTTTCATAATAAACATGATTTATTTGATGTAAAAACATAAATAGTTCATTTTCTATAATAAGACTCCATGATTTAAAGTCAATGAATATATTTCATGGATTAATGTGAAACCCTAGATTTGTATCAAACTAATGGAATTTAAATATTATTACGTAATTTTGTCCCAAATAATACAACTCAATTATTTAATCAATCGTTCCATAAAAGTAAAATTTACTTGCTCATAATTGGTTCCTTTTAATAAAACATCACTATTAATTTATTATTTTGATTCACCATATCTGTGGTTATGAAATCGAAATATATTTACCACATATGCATTATAATATTTTACAATTTGGATGGTGGGTTCTTCATTTCACATAATTGGTTATCAAGTTTTTTTTCTGTGTTGTAATACCTAGAAAAATAAAATAATAATTAATTATTGATAAAATAAAAAAATTTGTTCCATATATTTGATCATAAAGAAATAAAAAAACAAGTCATGTAAACCTATAGGAAAAATTATACCATCAGTATTCTTTAAGAGAAGTCCAGGTAATGTTTTTTGAACTTTTTTTAATATGATCATCATATAATCTGTAAAATAATTAATATAAATTCACTTTTAATTTTTTAAAAAATATTAGTAAAATTAGAACTTACTGCACAAATCATGTCATTTGTTTACAATTTTATACAACACAAGTATGATATCAGTTGTTTAAGTCATTTAAAATCTATCACTCATGATGAACACCAAATATAAGATTAGGTGTATTAAATATAGATAACCAATTATCTGTGAGATCATCAACATTTTCATTATTGCAACCCATTTGATTATGTTTTAAAGTATATTAAGATAGAAAATAATAATATTAGAATTTGAAATTTTCTCATGCAAGCATACTTTGATAATTTACCCTTCAATTTATGCTTTTTTACATAAGTTATTATTCAATTTGTTTCATACATATCCCATATGGGTACATCAAGCAGAACTGGACTAGCCTTTTTCTTCATATAGAAGATGAAATAATAAATGTTTTATTGAATCAAAGAAGGTTAAAATATATATATTTTTTCCAATTCACATAAAATTACAATAATATCATTTTTTCATGCACTCAATGTATTAGAGTATATTGTTTCCAAACAATGGTTTTGAAAAAGATATGATATTTTGATCAACATATCCAAATATAAGAATTCAGAAACCCTCTAAGACCAATAGGAAATAATATTTCCATTGTGGAATAGAAATTGTGATTTTTTAACTCAGTATTATGACTATTTATGACACAATGAGAAAAATTATAAGCATATAATACATTCATATAATAATAATAATAATTCTTTTGAAAGTTCATAAGATTATTTTTTCCTCCTTAATTTTTGTGATTCTACATTTTCAAATAACTCAAATTTTGGATTCCTATAAATTTGGTTAAGACATGACCATTCCTTTACAATACCTTTAGTCTTACCGGGTGTTTCCTACAAAATATAAAATATGTTATCAAAACAATTTTTAACAATATTCATTATATTTAACATGTGTCGGACCCAAAAAGCAGACCAATATTGAAGGTCATAACAACTAGTTCTATTTATCCAATTATGATATCTCTTAAAGACACCTTGTTTTTATTATATTATAGTTGTACCAAAAGTAATATTATGTGATTAAGAGATGATATATTTTACCTGAATACTAGAAAACACTACTAGAGTTCTATCTCTTTCAGTTATACCTTTTGTAAAAAATAATTCTCTCCAAAGGGATGATCTGTAGGAAGAAATCTCTTAAGGATTTCTAAAAAACAAGGTTTTCTTCATTTGATTATAATAAATAATTTTTTATCACCCATACAATATAAATATGATTTTAGATTATGTGTACTCTATCTAAGTAACATACTATACATTATAAAGTCAATGATTGTCCATATTAATGCAAGTTTTAGTATAAAATTCTGATTTATAAGTAAATCATATATAGTTCCACCATTACTCCATAATAAAAGAGATTCATCAATGAATCTCTATAAATAAAAATTGAAAATATTATATGAATTTCATGGAATTAACAACACCAAATGGATATATGGATCCTCTATCAACATCCAAAGAGGTATGTTTTATTGAGTTATGAAAATAGAACAATAATAATATTCAATATTGTAAGAATCAATAGAACCAATTTGTAGAAATACCTAACTTCATATTATGATGTTCTGAATAAAAATATAGACACACCTAATGAACGTTTTTCTAGTAATCACTATCATAATAATGATTTAATATTTCTTTGATAGAAATTTTGTATTTATTACATGTTATCAATTCATTTATGCTAAGAGATACATATAGACATCAAAATATAGGTGTAATCAAAAAATGCATCAACAGTTTAATAAAAAAAATATGGATATTATTTTTGTACCTACTTGTACTTCGACTGTACACATTATGTTCAATTAACTAATGACTCATATTCACCATAACACACTAAGAAAAAAACGGAATTTTAACATCATTTTTTTGTTTTATCATTAGGTTTTGAGGTTACATCATTGTGAGTGATATTATAAATATATTTTTAACATTGTATTTTATAACCGGTTTTAAAATATCATTTATTTTGGAAAACAAATAAAAAATTAATTTTATATAACTTTTAGAATTTTTTTAAAAAAAACAAGTGTTAAAGTCAAGAAGTAAAAAAATTTCATTTCATAATTTTTTTTAAATAAAAAATTAACAAAAGTATATTTTAAAACAAATGAGAGAGAACCCATAAACATAAGAATTTTTTTAAGAATAAATGAAGAAATAAAAACTAAAAAACAAATATCACTTGGAATGTTCGATATCTGTTGGAAACGATAACAAAATTATCTTGCAACCATAGAACTAAAAATAATAATTTATGAAATTTTCATAATAATTATAGATATTGTAAACAGTGAAGAAAAAAAAAAGTTAATGAAATTAAAGAGATAAATCCATTTATTTTACATATATACAAGATCATTGATGACACTATTTCATTCACCGCTAACACCATTATCCATACCATGTTGTTTTCAATATAAAAAAAATATCCTTTATGGATCTTCAATTTTGATTTATAAAATATAAATGATTAAAAACGTGGGAGATGAATCTTGGGATAGAAATCCTATAAGCATGGTAGATCAATAGATGGTGGATGACCTGGATGTTTATGGTGGAAATGAAAAAAATAGTTTTTTTCGTGATTAAATTATCTATGTGATGCAATAAATATGGAGGTGTGATCAAAAAAATTAAAACAATCATATGAACTATGAAAATTTATAGTTGGGAAGTTAAATTCGTATGGGAACAAGGTGAAAATTTTCATGTTTAGTTAAAAATAAGGTTCTTAACAGTGGTTATTTTAATAACCGACATTAAAAACACATTGACTGAGTGGTTTAGACAATGGTTATATATATTAAAGACACTAAAAACCTTGAGGTATTATTTGCTACATTTAATATTTCAAGAATCGATGTTGAAAACTATATATGAATAGTTTAGATGTCATTTATTGAAATAAAAAAAAGCCTAATTTTGACATCATATTTAATAAAAAATGACAAAAAAAGTAAAAAAAGATTCTTTACTTCAATATTTATTGAAAATCATGGAAAATGTATTTATTGAATATTTTTAGCATTGGTTTTATTAAAACCAATGTAAAAAAAACTTCATGCATTATAATTTCATTTTTTTGGAAAAATCAATGTTAAAATTATGATGCAGAATCATATATTTCTATTACTGATATATGATGAAATAATTTGAACATGTATTGAACTTCTGATAACTAAGACCCAAATTATGGACTAACATATTTATTTCATATAAATTTTATGGAAGTGTATTTCGTTCAGGAAAAAAAGATTTATCCAAATAAAATATTTTTTCAAGACAAAAATTTGACAATCTAAAATATGATTTTATAGCCATTAATTTTATAACAGCATAGAATTTACTTATATTTCATCTAATATATAAGTTCTTCTAAGAAGATTACAGAAAATTATTAAATTTATTTGGTTTCAATTCAAAATATGAATTATTATTCTAGGCTTTTATTTCCTAAAAATAAGGGTCAATAACCTCAGGTACTAAATGTTGAAATTGTGATGGATCTAGAACCAAAAAAATTATACCTTTTTCTGAATTGCATTCACCATGTTGATAAAAAATAAATAACCTTTTTGAAAACCAAAATTTAATAGATGTATTCCATCTTTTTCAAAATATTCAATTATCCTGAGAACATATTTTTTACATGAACATTTAATAACCCCTTCTCAAGCAATTTTCTAATTTAACGATGAAAATGACATATATGTTTTGACACCCTAAATATAGACATGATTTATAACAAAACTATACTGGTTTTTATTTTGATTTATCCAATCATGATCTCATAATTAAATTTTTTTTCTATTTCCCGGAATAATTACTTTATAAAAAAATAAAATTAATTAGTTTATTATATAAAATGATATAAACGTATCATGTAATTTATTTTTACTAAATTAAAAGTTAATTATTTTTTGTAATATATTTTTTAAAATATTACTTTTTATATATTATTATAAATTTATAAATGTAAATATATTAATTTTTTTGGGGTGGTTTTTCTACCATGTGAGTACATATGGTTTGCATCATGCATGAGGGGGAATAGACACAACACGTGGAAGTGGCCCATTATAGGCATGGGAAGATGGTGAGTGTGGGATGTGATGGGTGTGCTAAGATGGTGCTTATGACTAGGAGAGTAAATTAATGACTAAAAGGGTGTGTGAACAATCATAAAATATGACTAGACACTAGTTGTGCAACATTTAATATACTGTTTGAATCCCCTTTGGGCCTTTTGGGCCACTAAAAAATATATCCTTAAAACCATTGGGCCTCTATATCATGGATTTATAAGGGTCCGCATGATTTTTTTATAAACCCTAGTGTAAAGGGATGAGGCTTAAACAACTTGTGTACTAGGGTGCATGTGTATTAATAGTTTCTAATCCTCTCATTCAAAATAATGACTAATTAAATATAATTAATAATTTTTTAATATTCTGTTACAATGGATTCTAATTTATAATACAGTATATAATGTAGTTTATTAATTATAATACACTTTATTAATTTATAAAACACTTTAATAGTTATTTTCTATAACTTGTATTAAAATTTTAGTACATTTAATTTATTTTTTCTTAACTATTGTATATTAAATAATTTTTATTAAAATTATGATATTTTATTAATTTGGATAAATTTAAACAATTTATACTAATTTATAATAAATTTTTTTTACATTTTATTTTTTATTAACTTTAATATAAATTCATTATTTTTTCCAATTTTTAAATAATATGAATGGTTTTATATTTTTTTAATAATTTATTTGTTTTATTATGTTATTAAGAATTATTATTTATTATAGTTCTCTAAAAAAATTTATTCTCTACAAATATATAATTAATTTTTATTAATTTAAAAGAATATTTGTTGTCTAATTATATTTTTATATAGTGAAATTATTTTTTTAATAATTTTTGTCGATATAAAATAATTTATAATAATATTTCTATTTATTAGGTAAACCACCTTAATAATACTTATTAAATGCATTATTTTAGTTTTATTCTTAAAAAATTAGTATCACGCGATTATAATTTATATTTTTCATTACCTTTTATTTATTTTAAAAAAATTATAATTTATAAATTTGTATACTTTTTTATTTATTATTTATTTAATATTATTTATATTAATTTCTTTCTATAATAATTTATTATTTTTATATCAAAAATACTACTAAATCAAAAAAAATTAACAATATACTAATTAAAACCCTACGAGGGTGCCTAATTAATAGATCTAGTATTCAACTTCCTGGAGGTTGAGGGTTCAAATAATGCTAATTATTCAACTAATTGTAATAATGTGTTCGTAACTTCACCTATCACAATTCCTGGGGACGAGGTGTGTGGCATTTTTATCTCCACAGTGCAACAAAAAATCTCAAGGGGATTACTTATTGTGTCCTACTAAATTAGAAATGAACACCTATAATAGGGGGGTTCTATAAAAAATAGAACAACATACTAATAAAATAATCACATTTAATTCTAAAAAATGAAAAAATAAATACATTAAATTAATAAATAAATAAATAATACATTAAAAACCATGTAAAATGATTCTTTAATCACAACCAATATATTTCAAATCTAGAAAATAATTTTTTAGAAGTCCAAAAAAAACTGATATTTTTTTATTATAAAAACAAAGAGGGGAGATAAGGGAGGGGGAATCACATTCGGAGTAAAGGAGGGGGGCTCACATATGTGGTGAAACACTTTTCTCTATAGAATAATTGGTCATAAAAATTCATTCATTTGAACTATTTTATATGGTTATTTGCGGTTGATAATTTATTTGTAACATTTATTTATGATGGATGGCCTATCCCTCACAAAAAGTAGTTAACATAAATAATTTTCCTAGTTATTTGAGAAAGTTATTGGTGATGGAATCTTTGTATCACAAATAATCTCTCACCAGACTATTTACGATTAACTAGATAGTCTATTGAAAATATTCACTCCATGTGGACTTTTTTAGAATATAATGTACAATCTTTGATAAATAGTTCCTTTATGTGGAGTTATTTCTCTTGAAAATAAACATTTGATTACAAATACATCTTTTGTGCAGACCTATTTATGATTTTATGTATAGTCTTTCTTAAATAGTTCCCTCCCAAAAAGAGTATTTGTGACTATATAACATCTTAGATAATAAGGTGTGATCTTTCTAATGTTTTAGAGTGGTTTTTTTGGTTCAGAGGTCTTAAGATCTATTATTGTATGTTTCTATAGAACCTAAGATGGGTACTACCTACAAGACCATTTTATATCATAAATGTATCATTGGGAAAAAATTTTGAAACATTTTATGAAGCAAGAATCATGAAATCCATAAACTATTTTTTTTATTTTGTAAATTCATTTTACACCATAAGATATGATTTTACGATGTAAAATAATTGATCTAGGAAAAGTTCACTTGAGACATTTGGGTGTCTCCTCTATTTATGAGTTTATATGTTCAATGTTGATCTATATAGTGATTGCATCACTTCTTCCTAGCAAGCTGTCTTTCTACCTCTTTCTTTCCATTGGTCATGGTTGTAGTGTGGCACTGCATTTTGGATTCGTTGACCCTGTGGTGATGTTTTGTTTAATACATTCATGATTAATTTTGTGATCTTCTTAAGAGGGTTGGTCCATTTTTAATTGTTGTGTGGCAGCTTTGTGTTCTTTGAGGTATGTTGTTATCTACCCTCTTCACCATATTTTTTATGGAATGTAATTATAACATATAATAATGGATTTTATGATCTCTATTATTATCTTTTCATTCCTTCCCGTGTTGGTGGATCTCATTATGGGTGTGTGAAACCTTAGTTGACGTATATGGTTCCATCTCTAGAATATATTGGAAGAACCCTGAATGCTATGGTTTTATAAATTATTTTACAAATTAATTAGAATGATTTATTGATTGGCATGTTGGTAAAATGGATTTTTTCAGAAAAGGTTATTTTCTAATATTTGTTTAAAAGAAAATTTATTTTCAAATAATTATGAAATGGAATTATGAAATGGTGTTCAAAGCATGATGTTGATGAAATTATTTTGAAAATTTAGTACATGTAAATCCTTAGTTAGTTAGGTGAAATGTATAACAATAGGTCTCTCTCTTTGTTACTTTTGTTGGGTTCACTCAAGCGGTGTTTTACTAATCCATAGGATTTGTTTCATAGAAACTTGTTAGACTCTATAGGGATGATTGGTTTCTAGGGTGTTCCTCTACTCCCAATATTTGACGTAAATGACTTTGGGATTGATGCATGCAATTGTCTCTGTATGGGAATGAGTGTTCTTTCTACCATGACATATTGTGAACCCTGGTGTGATATACATGTGATAATGGTTTATATTTCTTGTCTTTGATTACCTATTTTGATATATGAGATATTCCTTGAAACTATTTTACCTATATTATTTAGAAATGTGGGAAAAGGGGAATGTTTTACCATAAATTTTATATAAAAACTATTTAACTGATTATCATTCCCAGATTTCTTTAAGGTTGAGCATGTTTGTATTGTTATATAGAGACGTTTTTTGGAACACATGGGTGATAACCAACTAAGCTTGTTTAAATCACACCCTATACACCCCTTTAGAAGTGTATATACCTTGTTAAGCCTTTTGATGTAGGGAAATGAGAGGTGTCATGGTAAGGTAGTGAGGTTTTAGTCAACTAGTCATGGGTAGTTGGTGGTGAGATAGTTGGACCTCAATCACTTATCACATGGAGTAGTTGTTTCTCAATTTGGGTTTTTTTCATTGTTATTGGACTCATACCCTATAGTTTGTTTAGATACTTTTGAGTTGTATCATTTATGCTGCATTTATTTATTTATAACATATATTTCCAATTTATCTTCCTCATTTAATTTTTGTTATTTATATATAGTTCATGTCATCTATTTTAACTTGGGTAAAATCATTCCATATATATATTGTTGATTTTGGGCTACTACTCACCAGCCCATTGAGGATGAAGAACGCCCTTCGAGTATGAAGTTGATGGGGTCAGGTGCTGGTTTGTGAGGGTATCATGGGTCCATTCAATAAAAAATTGGTATTAGATCATGGTTATTCTCACTCTTAGAATATATGTAAGACTATAGATAGGATTTTTAAGACTTTAGAGTTAGTTTTTGGTGACTTCTTGGCTATCTATTGTCATGATGAGACTTAAGTTACCTTTGGATTTTATGGCATGTGTATCTTATGTTGATATTTGATATTAATCTCTTTTTCATCTTATATTTTTTTAAGTGGAACTAAAATTTTCCTACTTTATAATCATTATTATATTTTTAATGTGCAACATTATGCCTCTATGATGTCTCTCATGGGTTTCATGGGAGGATGTAGTTGATTCTCATCCCAGTAATCCTCTTTTGTATCATAATATTATAGAGGCCATCATGTTAGAAGTCTGTGCATAGAAAAAGTGTAACACAAGTCCAATAAATAGTAGTTGATATAAAACCAAGAGGTGGAGAAAAAATGGATCAATATCAATATTTATTACATAAGAAAATCCCATAATTTAAAAGTATTAATGATCCCAAAAAAGAAGGAGACTGACTAGAAAAGATTCATGATATCATCATGTTCATAGACACAGTTGGGGATATCATGGTGAAGTGTATATAATTCAGACTCATAGATCCTAAAAAGCGATTGTGGGATTCCATGTTATAGGAATATAGGCCTGTTGACTTAGACTGTATGGGTTTTAATACCCTCTTCTTCTAGAAATTTTATCTAGAGTCTATGATTATAGAAAAATCTCTAAAGTTACTCTCTATTTCATATAGAGATAATTTAGTGTCATCGTATAGAAATAAATTCATATATATGTTTCATTATTACTTTGAGATAGTGAATAATGATTAGTTACTAACTTATAAGTACCTACATTGTTTGTGTCTTGATATCAGTTCATAAGTAATCATGCTAAATATTTCTACCTAGGCAGAGATAGTAGATAAGGATATGATAGAATAAATGGAAATGTTTGGAAATATTATCAATTATACCCTTTATATTATACCTATTTGTAGCTTCAGTGGTGCATAATGAAATAATTTTAAGTGGCATGAGAATCAAAGGAGTGGTGGAGGTGGTTCTTAGTAGTGGGCCTTAGTTTAACCATCAGCTATATCCAGTAGTGTGACCCTGACTTTCTATAAATATGGAATGGTCAAGTACACCCTACGTTCATGTTCTGCACATGTGAATATGTGTAATGGGTGAGTCCACTCTAGCTGTTTATAATGAGTTTTTCTAGATATGTCTATGCATCTTTATAGTCATAGAACATTGGCTCCAAAGTCCACTGTGGTGTAGTTATATGATTCAATGTCTAAAGGGATTCATCCACATTCCATAATAGTATAGAACCTTTACACAATAAATGATTTTCTTGTAGAGGATGACATGGGTCTGATGATAATGAGAGGTATTTTATTCATTTCATATTTTAAGGAAACTAATTTATTTGATACTGGTGCCTCCCACTCATTTATATATTCCAGTTTTGTTGATATGGTTAAACTTATAACATAGATCATGTCCTATGTTATGGAGTTAGAGACACCTCTTGGAAAGAGGAAATATAAGGGGTTTCTATGTCCTTGTTTTCTATTGATAGCTGACACATAGTTAATATGGGACTTCCTCATTCTTGAAATGGATATGTTTGAGGTCATCATCAAGATGGATTGGATTGTCTCTCATCATGATGAGGTTTATTATTATCGTCAACATGTCTCATTAAATATTATTGATGGGATCTTTTAGGTTTTTTAGGGAGTGTTAGATCCATGTTATGGTCATATAGGACCTTTCCAACAAGATCTTAAGAGTTTGTTATCTTCTATTTTAGTTAAGATAGATGAATTTTATTTGGTAAATTTCCCATGGTTTTCTGGGATTTTTATGTTGTCTTACCAGATGAAATTTCTGATCATCCTCTATAGAGGGAGGTATAGTTTAAGATTAATGTGGTGTTGGGTACACAACCCATCTCGATGCCCTATTATCATATGGAATCGATGGATTAGAGAGATATTATGATTTAGATGGATGATCTGATGAAGAAGATTTTTGTTCTCTATAGTGTTTCTTTGTGATAAACCCCGATGTTATTTACCAAGATGGAGGACAATTCACTTTGATTGTACATGGACTACCTAAAGTTGAATTGGGTGATGGTTAAGAATTATTATCATTTTCCATTTTTGGATATATTTTTTTGATTAGTTAAAAGGGGAAATTTTATTTTTGAAAATCATTCTTAAATCAATTTATCATCAACTCAATGCTCGAGAGTATGATATACCAAAGACAACTTTATGGATAATGTATGGCCATTACAAATATCTTGTTATTCCATTTGTTATGACTAATGTTCCTATAGTTTTTATGGATTTGATGAACCATATATTCCATTAGTATCTCAAAACTTTTTTGGCATGGTTCGTGAATGATATTTCGGTTTATTCGAGGTCTGAGCATGAGTACGGGCACCATCTGAGATTATTTTTTAAAATCCTGATGATTCACCATTTTTATGGAAATATTTAGAAATATAATTTCTATATATAATAATAGAATTTATTGGGACATGTGATTTATCAATATGTCTTGTCATTTGATCCTAATAAGGGAAAATATGTATTATCATGGGAGGATCCATGGAACATCTTAGAAAATCAGAATTTCCTTGTTCTTAGTGGATACTATGGGCAGTTCTTTATGTATTTGTCAAAGTTGGCATCACCTTTGACTTCTCTTACCGGTAAAGGGGTGAAATTCACATGGGATATGAAAATGTTGTATTCCTTCAATGAAATGAAATTTTTTCTGACATCAGATCATATTCTTATCTTACCAAATCTTGATAAGGGTATGTGTTATAATATGATACTTACAATGCTATTCTGGGATGTATGCTTATGCAGGATGATCATGTTGTGTCGTATGGCTCTCTTCAGCTTTATCCACATTAGAAAATTATCCCCACTCATGATTTAATGCTCACCTTATTTATGCATGCACATAAATGTTGGAGGAACTATCACATTTGGTAGAGTTTTATAATATTTTCTGAAAATAAGATTTTGAGCTATATAGTACATAATAAATACTTAAATCTCAGACAATGATGGTGGGTTGAATACCTTTATATGTTCAACTTTGACATCACTGATACCTCGAGGATGGGGAATTTCATTATAGATTCTCTCAATAGGAATGTTCCATTGCATGATATTTTGGAATTTAAGGAAGATAAGAACTTTATAAGGCTCTTCACTTAGATGAATATGGATTCTCAATAGGATGTTTTGGGTATGATTATGAAAAGTTTTCAGTTATCATCATCTCTCCTTGAGTATATTTTATAGGGTCACTAGTAGGATGATAAATTTAGGGGAATTATATAAACCCTTTATGGTGGGGAGATAGTTTCTTGTTTGTCTCTCCCTTTAGATGGTATTCTATTCCATGATGATCTGTTTTTGTCCCAACATATGTGAGGATATTAGTTTGGTTTGACTATCATAGTTCTTCATGGTCCATTCAGTCAAGCACTGTAAAGATGTATTATGACATGAGGTGATTCTTCTGTTGATCGAGTATGAAGCGAGGAATTGTTGAATTTGTGTTCCACTATTTCACCTTCGAATAGATTAAGTAAGATAATTTGAAGCCTTTTGGTTTCTTCCATCCTCTTATATTTTCAGTTAAGAAAAGGTACAAGGTGTTTATGGAATTAATTGTTGGATTACCACGGGATCCTTAAGGGAATATTTCTATATGGGTGGTGATTGATTGATTTAAAAATATTCTCATTTTTTTCAATTAAGGAAACCACCAAATTTTAAGATCTAGGTAAGATGTATGTATAAGAGATCATGAGGTTACACGGGGTTCCTTTTACTATCATCTTGGAAATGGATCCCAGTTTTACCTCCCAATTCTAGAAAATTATGCAAGAGGTGATGATGACTCAGGTAAGGTTGAGTGCAACTTTCATCCACACACAGATGGTCAGATGAAGTGTAATATTCATATTTTTTAGGATATTCTCCATGCATGCATCAAATATTTCAGTGGATCATGGGATAGCCATCTAGGTGGTCTGGTTAATTTTTTTTATAATAATGTTAATCTGTCATCAACCAAAATGTCTCACACATGGATTTTTATGGTTTCCTGAAAATATCTCTTATTTATTAAGAAGAGGTGGGTGAGGCCTCTATTGTGGGATCGAGTCTTGTTTTGGAGACACTAATGGGCATTTAGGATATATATCGGTGTCTAGTTATATATCTGGTTTAGCATAAATTTTATACAGATCATCAAATTTATCCTTTAGTGGATTATTTTTCTTGAAGGTTTCTCTTCAATTGTCTCATCATCATCTTGGTAAATAAGGAAATCTATATTCTTGATATGTTAGACCATTCAAGGTCACAGATCATCTTAGGTATTTTGTGTTTCAATTACCATTACTAGATGAATTGATACACATTTATGATGCATTATACATATATCATCTCACGATGTACTATCATGATCTTTATCTCATTATGAGTTTAAAAGAGATCAAGATGGGTCCAGATGTTTTAGTTGTAGTGAATCTAGTAAATACAATTGATTATTAGGTGAAAATATTGTGTGAGAATTTTATCTCACTAGTTAGAGTGTTATAGTGACACATATCAGATTCTCTTGAGGCTTTAGAGCTCAAATTATTCATGGTAGTGGATTGGTATAACCTATTTATGGATTACCCATCTTCCACATTAATTCATGATGATGACAAGTTTTATGGTGATGAGACTATAATATACTAGAAAAAATGGTATTCTCTTTTAAATTTTCAATATTTTTTTCATGTTTGGAGGGATTATGAGCTACTTTGGGAGTTTTTGCAGAACCTGGATTAGGTATTTCCCACATGACCATTTTATAATTTAAATTTTTCAATGGGAATAAAAAATGAAATATATCATGATAAAAGAATATTTCAAGCCATGAAATCCTTTTTTATTCCATAAATTCATTTTATGTTATAAGATTTTCGTTTACGTCATCAAAAATATATCGAGGAAAATTTTACTTGAGGAGATGTGGTTTTACATGTATATGAGTTATAGAATAATTACATCATAAACGTGGTGTTTAAACTATAAATCCTTTAGCCCAGCTGGTTTAAGTCGTGCAGTACACATGATGTTTTATATTCTCATTGTGCATCAATTCTACCTTGATCCTAGGGTTTTTCCAATAATGTTTGGTGTAATCATCTCCTTCCAATTTACCCTATTCCAAATTATATTTTCATGTCAATTTTGTCACTTCTTCTTAGTGAGAATTTATTTTTCTTCATTGCTTCCATTGGTCATGGTATTGGTGTGCTAAAATGTTTTTGATTTATCGACCCTATGATGACATTTTTTTAATCCTTTATAGATTTGTTGTGTAATATTATTTTGAGGGATGATCCTTTTTTGGTTGCAGTGTATTGGGTGAATTTTCTTTGAGTTATATTATGATTTAACCTCTATTCTATATATTTTTATGGAATGTGATTCTAATATTTTTGAATGGATTTTAGGTCCTTCATAGTATCCCTTTTCCTTTCTTCTTTTGTTGGTGTATCCCGTTCTAGTTGTTTGAAATCCCAGTTGAGGTTGGTGGTTCCATCTCTAGACTATGTTGGATAAACAATGAATGATTTGGTTTTAAAAATTGTTTTATAAATAATTTACCATGATTTATTTATTTATGTGTGTGAAAATGTGTTTTTTAGAAAATGTGGGTTTCCCCGATATTGGTAAAATAAAAGGTATTTTCAAATCATTGCGAAATGGATTTATGAAATTATTTTCAAAGTAAGATTTTGATGAAATGATTTGGAAAATATTGGACATGGGGAGACTTGGGTACTTATGTGTGGAAGGTATATTGATATACCTCATACGTTGTTAGTGTCAGGGGGAACTCATGGGGTGTTCCTCTACTCCCTAGGACAAGTGTTATAGGGACTTATTAAACACTATTTGAAGGTTCCATTTTTATAGTGTTCCTCTACTCTGTAGATTTTTTTCATAGGTATAGGGGCTTGATGAACACGATTGTCTAAGTTTGGGCATGAGTAATCCCAATTTTCTAACTTTTGGTGATCCTAAGTGTGATGTACTTATGCTTTGGTCTATATAACTTAGATTTTATTACATGTTTTGATATATTTTTTTTGATTTGAAATTGTTTTAACTGGAATTTTTAGTACTATGGAAAAATGAGAATATTTTACTATGATTTTGATATAAAAACTATTTAACTGACTATCATGCCTTATTTTCTTTAAATTTAAGCATGTTTGGATTGTTATACAGAGAATTTTTATGGAATAACTGATTGGGATCCCACTGAACCCGTGTAACACACACCTTGTGCACCCCTTCAGCTATTTATAGACCTAGTTATGACTTTTGATACATGGAAAGGAAATGTGTCATAGTTAGTAAATGTGGTTATGGTCCGCTGGACTTGGTTAGTCGGTGGTAAGATAGTGGGACATCATCTTCTTATCATATAGAGTATTTGTCTCTCATTTTTGGGTTTTCCCTATATTATTGGACTCATGCCTTGGATTTTGCTAAGCATCTTTTGAGTTATATCATTTCTTCTACTTCTTTTTAGTTATAACATATATTTCCTATTTCTCATCCACTTTTTCTTATTTTTTTTATATATATATGCCATGTAATCTAATTTAGGTTGGTAGAAATTGTTCCCTCTAGTTTTTTTGATGCACAGGTGCTGGTATCTATCCCTTGGGGATCAAGAATTCCCTATGGGTATGTGGAGGATCGGGTCTAGTGCTACTTTTTGAGGGTATCCTGGGTCGGTTAGCTATAGATAAAATGCACATTTCTATCATAAATACCTCTATCCAACTACCACATTCACATTTCCTTAAAAAATATTCATGGATTACTTCTAGTCCATCAGAAATATTAGTCATGAAAAATATTATATATGACTTAATAAATGGTCCATCATAAAACCCCCTTTTGATGGGCTATTTGTGACAAATTTTAGATCTATTAAAAACACCCCATCACAAAAGATAATATTTTCTATAGTGATCTTATCAAAATCCTCTCGATATGTTTGTAATATATAATTAATATTAATTTAAAATAATATCAAACAATAAAAAATATTGAAAACTAATAAATAGTAATTAAAAATAATTAATATATAATAATTTTTATTGTAAGTAAAATGAAGCACCTTATTCTTCATCTTTATCTGCATAATCATTAACAACATCATCTTCAACTTCATCCTCACCATCATCAATTTCCATAAGATCTTTAAATTCATTATTTCTCATCATTTCAAATTCCTTGATAGTTACACCATCCATAATGTCAACACCATCGACCCTTAATTGGAAATTCTCATCATTGGTATTTGTATCACTTTGAGTAAAAAATGTATTCAGTGATGTATCCTGAAAAATTTCAATATTTTTTAACACCATAAAACCATTTTCATTTTTAATAAACTAATTTTCATAATATTTAATGTTTATTAAACCCAAATAATCATTTAAATATCTCATTTAAACACAAAACAATTCATAATAAACATGATGTGCTTGATGTAACAACATAAATGGTTCAGTTTCTGGAAGAATAATTTTTTACATAATGTAAATGGCTCAATTACATGGATGAATGATTAATCCTAGATTAAAATTAAACCAATGAAATTTAAACATTGTTCCATAATGTTATCCTAGATAAAATAACTCGATTATTTTACCCACTAATCTACAAAATTTAGCTTCAATTTAATTGTGATTGGTTCTTCTTAAAAAACACCACCATTTATTTTTCTTTTTAACTCTACGTATGTAAATATATGAAATAAAAAATCCATTAACCTCATAAAAATTATAAGACTTTACAAATTTGGATGGTTGTGTAATCAGTGCACATAATTGACAGTCAAATTCTATTTTTATGTCATGATACATGAAAAATATATATTAGTCATTATTATACTAAATAGAAAATTTGATATTATATGTACTTTCATAATGAATTTTCACTTACCAACCTTTGAAACCAAAATACAAAATTACATTGGTGATGTTCTTCAAGAAATTTTAGGGCAATTTATGTGACTTTTTTGATGTAATCATAATATAATCCACATAAGAAATAATAATAACTTAATTTTTCAATTGATTAAATAAAAAATAGTAACCTTGACTCTTACGATATGAATCTTGAAATTTATTCATAATTGGGCATAAAATATATATGACTATTGTCCATCTAAAATCCATCTTTCATGTTTAACAAATAATCCAAACCCAGGTTGATTAAATAATAATAATGAATTATAAATATCAGTTTCAAAATTTCTCTCATTGAGGCCCATTTAATTATTTTTAAAGGAATATTCTGATTATAAATAATAAGAGCTTAAATATTATATTTCCTCTTATAAGTATACTTCTACAATTGACCCATCAATTGAGGATTTTTTATATACCTTCTTCTTTAATTTGTACAAACATCCCTCAAATGGGTACATCCAACAAAAATATACTCAACCACTATAATGTTCTTCATATGGTAAATGAAACATTAAATGTTTTATTGAATCGTAGAACCTGACTGAAAATATTTTTTCTAATTTATATAAAATTAAAACAATATCATTACTCAATGTATTATTGTTTTATGTTACAACACATATGTCTTAAAAATATATCACACTTTGGTCCACAAATCCCAAATTGATGAATTCAACAACCTTCTAAGATATTATTTTTTTTATTAATTAATTATAAATGGGTGTCCACACACGTAGGGAGATATGAGTACCCAAACCCCATTTATCAACCTTCAACAAACTTCTTGCTGACGATATTGAATATCATGGAGATTTTACCATTAAAATTGGGTTTCATGGACGTACAAGAGAGGGTTGGGCTGGCAAAGCACATCATATTTCATCTATTACCCCTTCCAATGAGGATGGTGACTGATGAATATACATGGGACATCAAGAATAGATCACACCTCTTGAAATTTTTAGGTGGGGTACTGGTGGTGAGGGTTGATTGTGAGTCGATCTATGAACTATAAAACCCACATCGGTTCGCAAGGCAGTTCAGGTGTCTGTAGTGATTGACACAAATGGTATACTTATAGGTGTGTCATGAGTGTCACCCATCAGTGATAAAAAAAATATGGCACTTTTTTATTCATGAGGATGGAATGATGTAGAATGAGTTTCCCCCAACTACCACTACATATGGAATTTTCTATGACTATGCATATATTTGGGAGAGTTCATATCATGGGGACATGTTTAGGTGATGGTCCATCTAGTCTAACTAAAGGGTGGACCTTCAACCATTGGGATATGGCCTAATGGTGGTTGGTACACACCATGGTGGAAGAGATATCCCAGTGGGTTGGGTAACAACAATGAATCTTGTAGTTCATGGGATTATACAGGAAGGAGATATAGAGAGACGAGCAGCACCAGACTTAATGCTCCTGGGAAAGTAGAAACATGAAGAAGGTGGTCCCTCTTGGGTGATCCCAGTGGTTCACATTCAAGTGGTGGGGAAATGAGTTTTTTCCCAAATATTTCCAACTATTCCACATTTCTCAACGTCTAGGAGGCCCGAGGACATCATAAGAAGCTCACCACCTTTCAAGGGGATGTGGAAATATCTCATCACCGATGGAATATTTCTAACCAGTATGGCCCATGAAAATTAGGGTTTGTACAGTCTCCACATTGAGGTGACGAAATATATAGTAGAGATGGCAGATTTAACCTACTCTTAGGGTAACATGCATCCCTAGAATGATTAGATCAGGATGTTGTTGGGAATTTCCTCCCCTTCACTCTCCCTTGCGGTTTGTGTGGCTTCCAGTATGGCCGAAGGTGAAGAATCAAAATACTCTTAGGGTATTGATGCATACCAAATCTCAAATGGGGATAGTCATTATGTTTGTAATGAGATAAATCCTCTTATTTTATCACACTTCCATACATCATCCAACCTTTAAGTCTACAGCCTAATTTCTGCTTAACTTATATATGAGTTATCAATCACTGAATAAGGATATGTACATGACCGGCCAAATTCAGGGGTGAGGGAACCTCAAACCTTAAAGGGGTGAGAATGGGGTCCCTCCCTAATATTGGGGTTGCATGCAACTGGCCATTAGTGCCTGCAACTGGAGTAGTGTCTAGAGAGGGAAAATTACCCTGGGGACTACATGTGAACCTAAAGGAGAACCTTTATAGAGTGTATAAGTTATGTTAGTCCTTTATTTATCTATTCCCTTGAGTCGTTATCTTACATTACTATTCATGACTAACACTTTTTGGGATAGATGTTAGAATGCTGCTTGGGACCCATCCACCAGCACCAAAACTTTCATTGTCGGGCCCTAAGCCTAAGGTGGGGATGTCAGATGTTGCTCTCCCATTAGAGATGGCTAGAGAGACCATGGAAATTGATTCAAATATGGTGGTTACACTAGAGGGGACAAATGATATTTCAACTTCAATAGAGGGGGTTGAGATGGTTCCCACAATGGAGATGGTTAAAGAGATTATTCTGGATAATCCTGTTATAGAGGTGCCATCCAAAGTAGTTGTTGAGGTTGAACTTGCAATGGGGGAGGCAGAAATTTTGTTTGAAACTGGAGAAGTTGGAGAGGCTACATCAGGTGCCCTTATCCCAGATGTAACACTACTGGTGTCCATGAAAGTCAAGGATGATATTTCTCTACCAATAGTGGTATTAGAGGGAGATGGGATAGTCATGTCCACCTTATTGGTTCCACAGGGGTAAATGGATGCTTCTTCTATTAACAATGAAGTTGGAAAGCAACTTTTTTTTAGGGTGATTCTCTAGCCCCTCACACTGAAATACCTAAACCTATCGGATCCAACTGATAATATATTGGTGGTCTTCCCTGCTTAAGAGATCACACTTCCATAATATTTCAAAGATCGCATCCCGGATGTTGCTCAAGAGAATAGAATTTTACATCTCAAGGTGTAGAGATTCATTTATAACTTCATCACTTAGACCCAGATAACTGATCTTCCAAACCATGTGGGGTATCTTCCCTATTTTATAGTTATCCTAGGGACATGTTTGGTAGACTCTATCATCCTATATTAATTTTCTCAAGACATCCTTATAGATGGAGAATGTGTGGAATGGAAGGTAGTGACCTCACCTAGAGGAAACACAAAGTTGAGGGCTATCAGGCCCTCGATAAAGATGAGGGGGAGATCGTCCGCCTATAAGATCTAGTGTACAAGCACATGAAGGTTGATACTACACAAAAAATAGATCATCAATAGTCGGAGGGATTATTTAGTTGTGTCTAAGTACAAGGCAAGATAGGTGAAATCCCTGGTGGTGGAGTGCTGGGCTTGTTCGAAATTCAATAAAAACCCACACATTAAGAAGACCACATTTATTTTCCCCATGTCTTTTTTTCATGAAGCATGTATTAAATACATGAATTTCTCACATGTTATTTTCTCCCTATGTGTCTATTTAATGTGTTTTTTTATTTCATTAATGTTTCCATTTAATGTTTCTATTTTATTTCATTAACGTGTCTATTTAATTTGGTTTCTTTATTTCTTTTTAAATGCCTATAAATTGTTAGAAATTATAGTCCAAGAACACGTGAAATAAAAAGATTAAAAAACTTTGTTTCATTGTGTCCCAATTTTTTCCTATCATATTTATTAGTTTTTATAGCCAAAAAAATAGTTTCAGAGGCCAGGTTACCAAGGCATCCTCCAATTTTTTTGAAGATCGCTACAATCTAGCTGCAAGTGCTAAAGCTATTTAAGGACAACAATGAAAGGTGGTTCATCCAAATGAAGGAATTATTCTGGTCATAATAATTATGGGAGATCATCACCAATGGTTATATGATACCCTCTATAGAGTAAGAAGTCTCATTAAAGAATGAAGAAAATATGTCTCTTAAAAATAAAATAAAAAAAGACAACAAGGAATTGTTCCACCTCTATCAAGGGTTGGATGAATCAACGTTTGAAAAGATTGCTGAAGAAACATCAAGAAAGTAATATTGGGATACCCTTCCAACAATCTTCAATGGTGTTTATTGAGTGAAGTGGGTACATATTCAAATATTAATATCGGATTTCAAAGTGGCACACATGAAATAATGTAAAATTATATCTGACTACTTCTCATGCTTGATTGTTATTATTAACAATTTGAAAAGGAATGTTGGAAAAGTGGAGTACATTCGAGTTATTGAAAAATCACTTCAATCTCTCACAACCATGATTTAGTATATTTTTGTGGTAATATAAGAAAAAAAGGACTTATAGAAATTTTCCATTGAAGAACTGATCGGGTCATTGCAAGTGCATGAGAAACAAATTCAATAGAATGCGAGTTCAACACTCGAGCATGTCTTAGAGTCTAAGTTTACTCTATAAGAACAAAATAATGGAAAACCGCAATGATTTGGTCATCTTGCAAGAGGAATATGGTGTGGATATCATCTAATGTATCAAAAAAAGAAACAAAATTTTACCAGTTTATATGGAAGAAGAAATAGTGGAGGCCGATTCACGCATGGTCGTGGAAACAAAAAGAATGTCCAATGGGACTATTGCCAAAAAATCAATCATTATGATTCAGAGATTTGGATTAAAATGGATCATGATTAATGATCCAACTATGCTAAAGCATATCATTGTTAAAAATAAGGTACCACACTCCTCATCGCATAAGAAAGGGCATGTGAACATCCCAATATATGGTATATTGACACAGGTGCAAGAAACCATATGACTGGTAACAAATAATTGTTTGAGGATGTCATAGGAGACCTTCGTGGAAATGTGAGATTTGGAAACTCATAAAAGGTACCGATGATTGGAAAAGGTAAAATCAAACTGTATTTAATGACTAGTGAGTTGCATTACATTTCTAATCTGTATTACATACCAATCATTAAAAATAATATCATGAGTCTCAGCTAGCTTCCTGATAAGGGGTTTTTCATAAACTTGGAAATCTCTTCTTTGTCTATAAGAGATTATCATAGTAGGATTCTTACTCAAGTCCAAATGGTGAATAATAACATGTTTTTGATTCATATTAACACAAATTCTAAGAAGTGTATATTTATACTAATGAAGAATGACTCGTGGAGATGGCATTTGTGCTTTCATAATCTTCATTTCAGTGAACTAAAACTTATATCCTCATCAAACATGGTGTGTGTCTTACTAGTGATTGTAGTTCAAAATCATGTGTGTGAGGCATGTACAATCAGTCAGTAGAAAAGGAAATCCTTCCCAAGTGGAGTGTCTAGAAGTGAAAAGGAACCACATTAGTTGGTTGACACTGATATTTATGGACCACTTAAAACACCCTCATAAGGAGGTAATAGGTATTTTTTTACCCACATTGACGATTTTAGAAGGAAACTCTAGGTGTATTTCATCAAACAAAAATCATCTTATTTTACGGTATTTACAATTTTCAAATCTCTTGTTGAATATGAAAGCGGTTACAAAATCAATATACTTAGATCCGAAATAGGTGGAGAATTACTGAAAATGCATTTCAAGATTTTTGCTGGGAACATGGCATTAAGCAGCAATACACTACAAACTATACTCCATAGCAGAATGGAATTTCAAAAAGAAATAAATGAACCATCCTCAATATGACTAGGACCATGCTAAAGAGAAAGGGATGCCAAAGAGCTTCTGGGAAGAGGGAGTGGCATGTACTCTTTACCTGTTAAATTAGTGTCCGACCAAGAGTGTAATAAAAATGACACCACAAGAGGCATGGAGTGGCTACAAACTAAGCATGGAAAACCAAAGAATCGTTGGGTGGGTTTCCTATGCTCATGTTTCAGAATCAAGAATAAGGAAACTTGATGATTGTGGCAAAAATTGCATCTTCATCGGCTACTCTGGAGTATCCAAAGCCTACAAGAACTACAATCCACTAACTAAAAAAATAGTGGTGAGTAGAGATGTGGTATTTTTTGAGGAAGTAACATGTAAATAGAATGGTTAAGAATCAAACAAAGAGATTCCAATAGAAATAGAAGAAATTCATGATCATCAAGAGAAAATTCTAGCTACACCTTCCTTAGGTGCATCATCAAAAAATGAAAATTCATAAGTACATTCCATCACTCTTGAGAGGAATCCATCAAGTAAAAATTTGGAGAGCTCATCCTCACCCATGGCACACATAAAAATTAAATTATTAAGTAGAATCTATGAGAAAATTGAATAGGTAAATATGTTTTGGTTGTATACAGATATTGAGCTTCTAATATTTCAAGAATCTATATGAGAAGAATGTTGGAGAATTTATTTGGAAGAAGAAATTCATTACATAAGGGAAAATGAAACATATGACTACACTTCCTAAAAGTCAGAAAATAATTAACGTTAAATGAGTGTACAAGATTAAGAGAAATGCTGATGGTGAGATCAATCGATACAGGGCAAGGATCGTAGCAAAGGGGTAGAAACATAAGTATGGGGTGGAGTACGAAGTAGTATTTTCTTATGTTTCTCTCCTTGAAACTGTGAGGAAGATTATCTACCTTTATTTTCATCACAGTTGGATGATCTAAAAACTAGATGTAAAGTATGCATTCTTGAATGGAATTCTAGAGGAAGTGGTCTATGTTGACCAACCTGAAGGCTTTGTTATGAAAGGGAGTAAGACAAGGTTTATCATATGAGGAAAAATCTCTATGGGTTGAAGAAATATCCACATGCTTTGAATGAACATATTTAACACTATCTTTGAGAGAATAACTTCACGCAATGTCCATATGAGCATGCCGTTTACATCAAGAAGAATGATCATGGTAATATATTTATTGCATGCTTGTATGTTGAAGATTTTCTATTTACAGGGAATAGTCGACCGATGTTCGATGAATTCAAGGGGTCCCTATTCAAGGATTTTTAGATAACTAGTGGAGTTATCATGTCATTTTTCCTAGGAATAGAAGTAAAGTGACAGCATAGAGACATCTATATATCTCATAAGAAGTATGATAAGGATTTTCTTGAAAAGTTCAAGATTTCCAACTACAAAATTGTAAAAACTTTTATAGCGATAGGCTTAAAACTGAGAAAAGATAGAGAAGTAAGAAGCATTGACTCGACATTGTTCAAGAGTCTCATCGGAAGCCTGAGGTATCTCACAATCACATGGTTGAATATTGTCTATAGTGTTGTGCTTCTAAATAGGTACATAGAATCACCCGAAGAGTCACACGGGCTAGAAATAAAACAAATCCTTGTTTACGTCAAAGAAATAATATATTTTGGTCAATTTTATTCATAAAATGAATAATTAAATCAATACAGTTACTCAGAAAGTGATTGAGGAGGTGATAAAGATGAATGAAAAAGAATCACTGGGTATGTATTTTTTCTTGGATCGACTACATTCACATAAAATTAAGGGAAGCAGAGTGTGGTCACCTTATCAACATGTGAAGTAGAGTACGTGGCAGAATCATCAACTATTTTTGAAGGAATATGGTTGAGAAATCTGTTGAAGTAGATGAAGCATCCGTAGGATGGATCTGCAGTGATATATGTAGATAATAAGTCGGTAATTGAACTATCAAAAAATCTTGTGAAACATGGAAGAATCAAACATATTGATACTCAATTGAATTTTATGAGAGATCATGTGAAGATGAAAATGATAATGTTGGGATATTGTCATACTAAGTAACATGTGGATGATATTTACAAAAAGTAATTTTTGACAGTTGCATTCAAAAAACTCAAGATGATGCTTAGGATGAATTCAGTTTTGGTTTGAAGGGGAGTGTTGGAAATGCAAACAAAAACCCATGCGTCAAGAATCCCACATTTATTTTCCCCACGTATTTTTTCCATACAACGTGTATTGACTACATGAGTTTTCCCTAATTTTTTTTCTCCTTGTGTGTTCATTTAATGTGGCTGTTTTATTTCAATAATGTTTTCATTTAATGTGGATGCTTTATTTCATTAATGTTTCCATTTAATTTGGTAGTTTCATTCTATTGTAAATGCCTATAAATTTTTGGAAATTTTAGTATGAAAACATGTGAAATATAAAGTTTTAAATCCATTGTTTCATTATGTTCCAATTTCTACCTCTCATATTTTTCAGTTTTTATAGCCAATGGGGGTGATCAGGACTGATAGTGGATCAGAGCTGAAGATGTCCAATCCAAGGATGATGAGGAGAAATAACAATTGGGGGAGCAGCAACAAGTACTGTAGGATACTTATCAATGGATGGATGAGCTATAGTGTTTGATATCTGAGGTATATTCATAGAGGAAATTTTGAAAAGGATTGAATCCAATATGTGGATGACCCTATGAAACATTATCTTGTTTGATTTTTTCATGCTTGAATATATTATTTTCTTATTTGTTATCTCATTTTAATTATATTTTTTCGACAACCAATAACCAATCCCTAGGAACATGTAAGTCATTATCGGTGTTAAAAACAACGGAAAACCATGTGATTGCTCATTTATATGAGAATTTTGAATAATCACTGAACACTCAGGGTCTGTTATTGTTGACTATCCATTGAGAGTGTTTGGGAAGAGAGAGTCTATGGATAGAGAATTGGACTCTTGGAACAATCGACTTTCTTTTCTAATGTTCTCTAGTTCACAAATGGGTAACTCTAAGGACTTTGAATTTGACCCTATCAAAGGGGAAAAAGACTGTGAATCATAATTCCCAAATTTGGGAACACATTGGGAGTGGTGTCATGAATTAAGATAACCATTGACCAAGTTCAAAAAACTGAATCTATATTACTTAGTAAAAAATAAGGTAAATACTTGGGTTGACCATTTACCATGTTGAAAACATGGATATATATCATAATGGATTCCAAACTCCCCTGGGGTGTTATCCCAGGATGGTCGGTGAGCCTTGACTAGACACCATTCCATTGTGGGGCTTCTTTCAGATGTGGAGAAGGATGGGGATCCAAATAAGGGGCAGAAAAGCATGGAATTGAAGTAATGATATGATCGAATGTATTCCAAAACCCTTGAAATTATTTCATTGTGTCTTAGAGTGAATTGGTGTGGGTGTATTAGTTTGAGAAAAGGTCAATCTCATATTCTAGGGGGAGAATCATCTTGGATGTTGAGTGACAGTAAAAGAACCTGAATAATGTGGTAGAAGATTGGAACCGGAGGAAATGGCCTCTTGGGAAAGGGCCTAAGATTCCTTTTATTTTTATGTTGTGCAATGAGGCTTCTAGACACATAGTTTATCATTTTACAGTGAATATGTTGGATATGTAGATTAATATAATATTGTAAGGATGATGCATTGTACAATTTAAAATCATGTGATCAGGACATGATGTTTGTAGGGATTATGCACTGGTCCACCCAATATATCTTCCTCATGTTAAGACAATAGAGAATCTCATGTTAATTACATGGGATGCACTCGTAGTTTAACATCATGAAAAAAGGACATAGGGAACCAACATGAATGATACCCATCCTACCATGAATATTGAGGGAGAACGAGGGTAGGATAGAAAGAGACCTCAGAAACAGAAATAGAATTTGGGGTGGGTCGCATACATCTTAAAGTCACGATTCTTGAACCAAGAAAAGTGTTTGTTGAAGTAATGTGTGAAAAATAAATGGAATGTTACCATATGTGAATGAGGGGCCTAGTTAGGCACCCAATGTTGGAAAAATATCCTTGAGACATACCACGCATAGTTTAATGTCACGATGATTGGACTATGTATTTTGGTTTATGTTCATAAATTTTGTACCTAGAGAAAATATTTTATGGTCATAATTCATGGACCACAAGTTTCAGTTTATGGTCTTGAAGCTTGGACCTATGTTTTTCTACTAGTTTAAGGTCATAGAGTTTTGAGTATAGGGAGAAATAAAGTGTTTGGAATGGAATGGAATGAAACAGTATTAAAATGATGCAAATGGAATGATGAGAAGGAACTCATGCCATATAAAACATTTGGGGTAGGATTCAAAAAATTTAAGGTCATACTACTTGGATAAACGCCATTAAGTGGCTACCCACTCGAACAAGATTATAGAATCTTATCATACATGGAAATGAGACATCCTTAATTTACATAGGTTAAGGCTATATTTTAATGTCATTTGATGAAGATGTTAATGTTTGTTCATCCTGTATTTATTATATAGGGAATTTCGGTTTCATATAGGGTAATATCATCTTGTATTTAGAGAAATCGCAAACTTTTCTGATGTAAGGCTATAGTTTAACAATATGTGATGATGATATTGTTGGGAATGAACATGGGATACCCATTAATTACTTCATAATATTAGGATATGAGTGCATCTTATCCCATTGGTGGGTCATGGTACTTTAATGAGACTTATACCTAAAAGGAGGCTCGTGGGAAATTTTTTTGATGTGATTTAACAGATGGGTTTTCACTGAATGTTCAACTAGGCCTAGAGACAGAATGTCTATATGCGACTTTGTATCCCATGGTGATGGGAATAAATCATTGAATGGTTATTTAAAGGGGGTCTTCATGTATGTTCATATTGGTATGAGAGTTAAAACTAGACATGAATGATCCAAGGAGGACCTACACCATACGAAGCAGTCCTAAAGATAGATGCACATACTTTATGTCCATAGGGTTCAGACCATGTAAAATAGTTTATTGTTGTGATATTTGGACTGTAAAAGTGTTTTATTCAAGAATTATTTTGTGGAACTATAGAGGTAAAACCCTACATGAATGAGGACTATTGAGGCCTACATGTCACTCAAGTATCTGGAGACAAACAACACATTGTTTAATGTCCTAATGCTTGGACCACATAAATTGGAGAAAATATTTTAACATCATTAAGCTTAGACTAGGGAGTTGTTTTCCCCAATGAAACCTATGTGGAATAAATAGAGCCAATACCCTATGTGAATGAATCCAAAGGAGGGTCTTGCACCGCCAATGGGGACAGAGGGCCAATGAGTTTGATGAATTTGAAACTAGGATAGAAGATAAGATGTATGGTCATCACTACATATCCCATGAGGATAGTAATCAAGCCACATGTAGTTTTAAAACATGGTGTGGTAGGAGACTCATGATAGTAGTGTAGATCTTATCTAGTGAGGAAATATGAGGCATCGCGAGGTTATCATAGGGCATCCTATGTTTGAGGATTGGGGTAAGGTTTCTTGACTATCCCATACATATAATATGATGCATCTAGATTTGAAATGGGGTAAAAATAATCTCTTATTAAGAGGTATCCTTATTTAAAAATTATGTAAGGCTATAGTTTATCATCATAGAATAAGGAATTTCAACTTTGCAGTTTAAATTCATACAATTCAAACATTAGGGATCTTAGTTGAAGGTCATATAGTTTGGACCATAAGAGGGGCTTCTAAGAAGGATATATATAGCGTGACATAATTATAACCCTGATCTTAATGAGGGCCTATGATACCCTTTTCTACACCACATATTCTTGATAAGACTTTCATACAATTTAAAGTCACAATTCTTGTACATTAACTCATAATTTATGTTCATAGAGTTTAGACCATGGAGGATCTTAGTTTATGGTCCTAGAGTTCAGACCCAAGGGTGAGTATACCATCTAAAAAGGATATGTGTGGTACAATAAGAATAACCTGATGTGAATTAGGGCCTAGGAGTCCTACACCACACAACACGTTCTTGGGTTAGACTCGAACATAGTTTAAATTCATGATTCCTAGACTTGGAGATTATAGTATAAGGTAATAGAATTTTTGTTGATGGGTCTTTTTTTAAGGTCATAGAGTTTGAAACATGGGGGTTGTGTGTCTAAAATTGATATGTGCTATGTGGTGGCATGAAAAACCTTATATAAATGAGGAATAATGAGACCAAACACCACAGAACTCATTCGCGATAAGGACTCACTGATAGTTTAATGTCATGATGATGATACATGATATCCTAGTTATGGTCATAGAGTTCATATCAGGCATGTAGTTTAACATCATGTCCCTAGGATGTGAGTAGATCCTCATATGAAGTACTAATTGAGAAACATGGAATTAGTGAGAGGAGTGGTACGCTCTCCATATATGGTGATCAAAGTGTATGCTCCATTAGAATAATACTTATGAATAATGCAAGGTCCTTCCCATTTTCTCTCAAACCTAGGTGTATTCTTGCTCGGTATCATTGGTGTTCTGAGGTCCAACTCCATGTCACCCTAAAGGAAGGAGAATAGGTGGACCATTTTATTGAATTATCTTACTATCTTGTCTCGGTACCTCTCTAGATTGTGCAAGGCATGTTGCCTATTTTCTTTAGGGGCTCCCAACATAACAAGACAGACTTATGATACATTTTTTGGAATCTGGTAGTGATAGATATCCATTCAGAGAAATGTAAACTAAACTTAAATTGGTTGGACTGCCTCTTTTCCAGATGCCATATAATATGGGGTCACTTTGGTAGACTTATGAGTTTCCGTTCGATAGGCCTAGAAGGAATTGGGGAATTTTTTTGGCCAAATTTTATTATTCCAGATCACCATATTTTAGAAAATGTTATATAGGGTCTTAACTAATGCCTTGATCTATCCATTTTCCAATTCATGATAGTGAGATGTGTGGTTTGACAAGATGTTGTACTTATTGTACAACGTTTTCAGTTCACTAGCCCAGATGTTGGTGTCATTGTTAGTGATAATTTCTTGAGGGACATAATCAATAGATGGTGTAGGAGCTCATGAATTTGGTAAAATATCATGATTTGAATTATTTAGGGGGAACTTCTTCCACCCACATAAAGATAAATTATTTCACAGTTAGAATGAACTTGCACTGGTGAGTTGTCGTTAGCGAGTTTGGTCCCACAACATCAAATCCCCAAAGTGAAAAAGGAAAAAGAATACATTGTGGTGTGGATAAGAACTTGTGGTTAATGAATGAATTTTTTTCATAGATTTGATATTCATGATACCTTTTGGAGAACACAATACAGTCATGGGGAATGGTTGGACAGATGTAGTCCAACCTCTGAATTCGGGGGGAGTGCTTCAAGCCGGCCCGATGATCACTACAGGTCCCGACATGAACTTTCTACAAAAACTAGGTAAATTCATCTCCTTGGATGAAATGGATGAAAATTCTATCAAACCCACATCTATAGAGATATTTTATTTAATGTTTTTTCCACTCTGGAGGGTTAATGGTGTTGTGGACCAATGGATTCTCTCATGGTTGACTCCATCTGTTCGGTGAATGCCATGCTAGAGATACTCAATAAAAGGAGTTTTTCAATAGGTTTATTCCTCTAATTTGGGGGAACCCATGGGTCTCAATGTAGAATCACTAATAGTAAGTTGTTTAAACTACCTCCCACTATCACCATCTAGAATGAAGGGAGGTATAGCTCTCTAATGACCCAATTGAATGAAAAGTTCATCCTAGTCAGGATCAAACTGAGACCTAGCTAAAGTATACAAGGAATCAATGTGACCATTCTAATATTGAGGGATATGAGTCACCTCTATCATATAAGTTAATTAGGCCATTAGATTATGTGTGTTCTCTAGAAGGGGCATGAGCTCTGGATTTATGACAACGTAGTAAACATTAATCTATTTAATAACTACCTCATAATCTCCCTTAACATGTAAGTAGGGGAAAACAATATTAAGGAACAACTCAAGACCAGTAATGAGAGCCTGATACTCTTCCCCATTGATGGTACACCCTTCCAATAGCAGGAATGTGTAGGGTAGTATGGCCTGTGTCGAGGTGATGAGAATGATCCTCACGACTACTCTATTGATCTTGGTATTATCGAGCCTTCTATCAGTTAGACTCCATGAATCACTATAGAAATTCATTTTATAGCAAAGAATGACCTAGTCCACCGAGAGGATATCCTCATATAGGAAATCAACATCCAGGGGAAGTTCTTCAGGGGCTGGATGGGCAACCAAAAAGTCTTCTGATGGTATACCCTTGATGGATTTCAGTAGAAAAAACATGATGTTGAACTATTGAAGGATCACTAACCAACATGAAAGTAATCCTATCAACATGGGGAGAATCATGATATACTTTAGTAGATCATCATAGGACACCAACTATATCTCATGATGCTATAGATAGTTCCACAACTTCACTTCTAAAAAAACCATCGCAAGGCATCTCTTCTCGATAGTAAAGTATATGGTCTCATTTTCAAGGATCATGAAACTAATATTGTATAAACTATGTTCTATTTATTCATTATTATATAAGAAATAAGGGCATAGAAGAACAATTCTAGGTTATTTCTATAAAGGACCAGAGGCTTCATTGGGATATGTGGCATCAGAACTGAAGGTAGTAAAAGATACTGCTTGATTTCTTTGAAGGAAATCTTACACTCCTCATCCCACTTCAAGACAATACCTTTCTTCATGAGCCTTGAGAAGTGATTAAATTTTCCAAACATATTCACAATAAATTGGTGTATTTAGGATATGTGGACTTCAAGACCCCAAAACTTCTTAAGGTTGCTTAGGGGAGTCATTTAGATGATGGCCTTGATCTTCAATGGATTGATCTTGAAGCCTGTATACCTGATGATGAATCTGAGAAACTTCTTAGAGGTAACATTTAATGCAAAATTCAAGGGGTTCATCTTAAAACTTGATGAGTGAAGGAAGAATAAAAAATTATCAAGGTCTCTGATATGGTCATAATTCTAGTGGCATTTGACTACTAAGTCATCCTTGTAGCATTCCACTAGTGTTTTGAGGATCAGTTTGTAGATGTGGTGCATGGACCAGTAATAAGTGGCTTATGAATTCTTCAGGTTGAAGGGCATGATATGATATCATAATGTCTCTTGTTATTCTCTAAATGTGGTAGACTCCACATCCATAGGTTCCATCAAGATCTAGTTATACCCGGAATATCCATCCATGATAGAGAGAGCCTATAACTAGGCAAATGCATCGATCAATAGATCTATCTCTGAAAGGGTAAAATCATCCTTTGGAAAATGCCAATTTAGATCCTGAAATTCGATATAGACTCTAATATTTTTGTTCTTATTCTTGACTAGAATGGTGTTATCGATCCATTTGGGATACTGGACTTCACTGGTGAATTTTTTGTGATAATCTTATCAACCTCAGCCTCAACCATGTCACCATGAGAAGGATGAATTTTTCTAGGATGATGCTTGAACCCATGATGACTTACTAGGAGACAAAGATGATGGAAAACATCCTAGGGGTCTATTCTTGGAATATCATTGTAACTCTATGAAAAAACATCACAATTATTCCTAAGGAAAGTAAAATATTATTGATGCTCCTATAGAGGAATGGCTACACTAATCATCATTGGCATCAGATATTCCTCTGTACCAAGGTTCACTTGAATCAACTCAATAATAGTAGTGGATACACCCTCTTTAATTGAAATATGATCATCTTCCAAATCCTCTTTACATTATGAGGTAGGAGAATCAGTGGGAGAAGGTTCATCCTAGATAGCTAATTTTAGGGTAACACCTGTACCTTCTTGGGATGATATAGAATCTCTGTTAAGGGACTCCTCCTCTACTGAAACCATAGTGATAGAGGCTGTCAATCCAATTTCCCCAGGCCTTCAAATAATGAGTCCATGCATGATATCAAAGGAATGGTGGTGGTTTGACTTCTATTGATTGAATCCTTCTTAGCAGAACAACCTAGAATGTCACGAAATTATAGCCATAGGGTGAACCTCTCAGTACTTCAAATAGGTATGGGCTTTTGTTATCACTTGGTCTTGTCCTGTGTATGAGTATGAGTTAATATTTGGTTGTTCCTTCTATTTATGGACGTGATTCCCCTTTTTCTCAAATAAAATTATGCAACCTACCAAGTCTATCATTGTGGATTCTAAATGATGAAGTAAGAGAATGAAATAATCATCCACACCTGCCCATGGATTGGTTATGGTAGTTGTTCACTCAGCCTCATTGGTACGAACCTTCTTCCCCTCTATCTTGTAATAGTTTGCATTTAAATAGATGGATTAACATTATTTTGATGGAGACACATTATCTTGGAGTACTTATACTCGATTGTTGAGGGGGTACTTAAAGAAATGGTTATACAAAGAGGGGGTCGTCACATGAAGATGAATCCATGCCCTACATATAAGTGTATTATAGGTGGTATCCTATGACAATACCAAGAATTACACACATGATATCAATACAAAGGAATGGGTATTCAATTGAATCACACCACACGGTATCTGCGTAGATATTTAATATCCATAGATATTCATACTAGAAGAAGTCAGGTCTTCTTCATCCAACACAATCATGTGAAGTGTCTAGAAAAAGATGAGGTTAATCCCAGAACCTGGGCTGACCAGGAAGTGATGGATTTCCATACTATTAAAATTTATTGTGATGTAAATTGGGATAATGGGCGCTTGTATGAGGGTGCCCTCATCCTATCCAAATAATGAGATGATGTATGGACATTAATTTTTCTTATATTCCTCTGTATAATATGTTTCTGTATTAGCTACTAAATCTTTTAACTATACATGGATTCTCAAATGTTATATAAGGTCCTCACGCATTTCCTTTGATAAGAGTAGGTCCTCAAGGATAGAGAGACTCACAGGTATGCTGATGAGATGATTCAACACAACACACATTCATTCCAAAGGTATTCTTATTCCCATAGGAGGGTTCTCTTTTGAAGGAAACAAAGTGAGTGCCACCATCTTTACCAATAGGTTCTTAATGGTGCATAAAATATCCCGCTAATGACCAGTGAACTTGACTAGAACCACATTTGAATGATTTTTAGCTGAATGATTCTTAGTTCTAGTTGGACATGAATGATCATAATGTAGTCATGACTACTCTACACGGTCTGTTAACATAGTCATCTGTGGTGTCATGTCTGACAGAGCGGGCTGGGGGTGAATGTGCCTACTGATCTCTATGTAAGAACTTACTTCTTGGTCTTAGTAGCATGCATGAATCAGTTCTATGAACTGGCCTAAGAATTGTATAGCCTTTTTTTCTCGACATCTCCTTTGATTGCATTGATTGGGGGTGTTTTGGGGAATTTCTTGATATTAATCATCATTGGTATGTGTGAAGTGGTCTATCAACTCAAAAACATTGATAGAGTCATATTATTACTCATCATAAGAGGGGTATTCCAATGCTGGGTAAACTATGGGGAATATTCTCAACTCTAGAAGTAGGAAATCGTGGAGGGTGCAAGATAAATTTTGAACTTGTGGGGGCTCATGTTTTCCTTGAACTATCGGTGCATACTCTTCAAAGATCCGGAAGGCTGTGAAATAGATGTATAAGTAACATCCATAGAAGGTAAAATGACTATAGGGGTTATGGCCTACTTATGTGGTTGTATATGCCACTCTAGGTGTGATTGACCGCTCTTTGAGCCAACCAGTCATCATACTTCTTGGTTCCATGAATAGAAGTCTGCTACCATTAACCATAACTCTAGTTGTCACTATTGGGATTAGTGGAGATATGTGTTACAAATGATAATATATTTCCCAACTTGACTAATCCATGATCCACTAGTTCCCAGATCCAATCCTTGAACACATATAATTCTTTTGGGGGTATGTCCAAGGATCCTATGGTATGGGAAATGGTCAGGGTAGTTAATATATTTGGATTCCTCGGATCCCCTATACACTAGAAGTTTTAGAATCCCCTTCTATATAGAGTTGATGAAATAGACTAGGACCGACACATCCATGAAATAATAGATCATATTCTTTCTTTCTTGAAAGGGTGCTTTGTGATCTTTTCCCTGAAGATATTTCAGAGCCTGACGAGGGGATGAAGCCACATTATCTTGTCTCAGAGGCTGTTATTTGTGAGGTAGTTCCCGAATGTTCTGTTCTAGGTGAGGAAAATCTTGGTTGGTATACTTCACTCTGTGAGGATCCTTAGGTAGAGGAGACAACCGCTCTACTAGGTTGGGGGACTCTACCTGTACCACAATGATAATCTCTACATTGGAAGGCATTCTCACAAGATCTAGAAGAGGTAGAGGTAAAACTTGGTTAGCCTAGTACAAGGATTCCTCTAGACATTGGGCCTTATCAAAAAAATCCTAAAACCCACGTATTGGTTGATAAGGGTAAGAACCAGATCTGTAACACACCGAGTTTCATAAACATAATGGATAATGTTATATCTTTTATGAATGGGTACATTATTATGTGTTTTCCAAAATGAAATCTTTGAGTTATCATGATTAGTATAAATAATGAATAAACTAATGACATGAAAATAAATGAGTAGTTTACATGTTGAAAATATTACATTATAATATGGTCAAAAGACCTCGACTAACCAAAAATGCCTACTGCAAGACCTAGAAAGACCAATGGAATGTAGAGAAACATTTTTCTAAGACCAAGAGTTTTTGGAATATGAAACATCCTTAACATAAATTTATAAGGTCCTTTTAGACCGTTGGAATGAAAAATGACCATTACATTTATGGTTGTTGAAGTTTTTAAACTTTATGATTATTTTACTTTAGATTAAAATGATTTAGATGTTTTTAATTTATCATTATAAACATAGTAGGAATTTCAAATATTTTAAATAATTTAAAGTTATATGGGTATTTTTCATTTCAAAATAATAGTACCTAGTTTTATAAACATTATATATCTTAAGCTTTTTATGTTTTTTAAGTATTTTATGTTCCAACTATAATGTCATAGAAATTTAATTATGAAACTTAGTACTTACAAAACCGTTATATTTTATAAGGTTTCAAAATATAATTATTTCAAGTATGTTTTAGAATTATGTTTTAAGTTGTGCTTTATGTATTTAAATGTTAAACTATAGTTTTTATAAAGCCATTTCTAATGTTGATTAACAGTTAAATGTATTATCTTTAAAATGTAATTTCCAATTGGAGTTATTTTTTAATGCTTTCAATTGTAACAAGAACTTATGAATTGAGATATTATTTTCTTTAAATAAATGTTTCCTTTAATAAGTTAATATATATATATAATTTTGAAACCTATGCTTTAATATTTGCTGTTTGGAATGTATTATTAATATAAATATTTAAAAAAAAATATTATTAATAATTTTAATATATTATATTTTATAAATGTTTGAAAATATTTTATGTTTTTATAAATTATAAATATATATAATAAATTTATTAAAAAATGCACCTTTTATGTTTTCATTTAAGATTTTATATTTTATAAATATATATAATTATTTGGTATATAGAAAAATGTGGTTTTTTAAAATATATATAATTACGAGTATATATATATAATTATATATATATAGTGACATGTTTAAATAATAATATATATAATGTGATTTAATAAAAAAATGTGATGTGATATTCTTTATATATATATATATATTTGTTTTAGAATTATATGTTCCTAAATATATATTATCTTTTTTATTTAAAAATTTATATGTGTTATTATGATAAATGTGAGATAAAAATAATATTGATAAAGGTGATAATGATGGAGATGTTTAATCAAGACACACATCCCAAAACATGGATAAGAGTCATGACTCACACAAAAAAAGATAAAATGAAAAATGCTTAAATGAGAGGCGTGAGTCATGGCTTGGAGTGATATGATAGAAAGTCTACATTTAAATAATCATAAGAAAATAATAATAATCAATTTTTTTATATTGATGTAGCGTAAAACAAAACAAGTATAAAAAAACTATTCACCTGTGAGTCTTTGTTTATTTTCTTTGTTTATTTTTTTTAGTAAGCTTCTCACATAAGCTTCTCCTTTCACCCTTTCTTTAATAAATTGGTAGAATCATCACCCTACATGAAAAAAACCCTATGGTTTATCTTCTTCAAGTCTGCAGCAAATCCCGAGCCTCTCATCCAAGCCATGTAGGGGGTCCTTTTTTAATTTTTTTATTATATGAAACTGATTATACAGTTTTGTATATAATCAGATATATATAAAGGTATATTTATTTGTATTTCAAATCCAAGCTAGTTCATGTTTTAAAATGTTGTACATTTGTGTTCAAGAGTTTATAATGTTGTAAGGATTTATTTTCAAGTGTTTTCATATTTTCAAACCCGATTATACAGTTTGTATATAATAATATATATATAAATGTGTGTGTGTGTGTGTGTGTGTGTGTATACGAACAAATTATGTGACTCAACCCAAATCAGTTTTATGAATTTTCGAAGATGGTTTCCAATCCTTAAATAATGTTTTTGATTTGAATTATGTTTTGGGTTCAATTGAATTTTAAATTCTTATTCAAAATCCAATATATACTTATGAGAATATTTGGGTATATACATGTATACCTAAGACTCAATTCAAACCTGATTTATGGATTTTAAATAATAATTTCCATCCTTCCAATAATGTTTTAGATGCGAAATATATTTTGGGTTCAATTAGATTTGTAATTCTTATGAAAAAAACCCAATATATATATATACTTATGTACATATTCGAGTGAATAATTATACACACACATATATATATATATATATATATATATTTCTATGTATAATTTCCCAAACTAAATCTATTTCTAAGATTTCCAAAATATTTTAGTATGTTTTACAAAGGATTATATACTCATAAAGGGTATTCTAAATTTATTTTTAATATGAAAACCCTTTTTTGTAAACTTTATATATACATGTATATGTATAATTATATAATTATGCATATATGTTTTCCAATACAGACATTTATGATTTTTAAGACTTGAGTATCCATCCTTTAATAATATTTTATGTGCGAACTAAGTCTTGGTTTAAATGAAATTACGTTTTTAGAACCTATGTATATACATAGGTACATATTTAAGTGACACAATCCAAATCCTTTTTATAATTTTTAAAAGGTGATTTCCAATCCTTAAGTAATGTTTTAGATGCGAAATGTTATTTGGTTACAATTGGATTTATACTTGGTATGCAAAACCCTAATTTTTATATATGTATATACACCCAATCATATATGATAGAAACCTAACATGTTTTGGTTTTCAATCAAGTAGAGTCAATAAATAAATTTGTTATAGAAGTATTTATTAAATGTAAGAAATTATTAAACCTTAATTGGTTGTGGATATTTAAATACATATACCTTGTGTATATACGGTTATATATAATTATATTGTTTCCAAAACCCTAATTTCCAGTATTGATTATTATAATTAATTAATGTAGTTAATGTTTTAAGGATTATTAATAAATTTTAATTTGGTGTTTGCTAAACTAATATGCACTTGTGTGTATAAGAATACAAAAATACATTTAACATGTCATGTTTATTTTAATTAAAATATTTTTGATAATATTATCCATGATTTGATTTAAAAGAATATATTTTCATTTGACCAAATTATATTAGAAAATAAATGTATTTTTAAATCATGTTGTACTCACATATAGTTTTATTACATAATGAACTTGCTACAGCATTTGATGTAGGTTAATCAAGTTTATGATTTAGCCAATTTGGATGTTCACTGATACTTTTATCAGTATACTAAATAACATTTATTTTTTTATTAAGTATCCCTCTACATGAATAAGGATTTTATTCCAAAGATTTATCGTTTCATGTGGAAAACCCCATTTATTCATCAATTTATGTGCTTTAATTATTATTACATGTGCAAAAGATATTTTAATTGTCCATGCATTCCTTGGAAAATTGTTTTTACAAAGATTTATATGTTCATTCTCATATAATGTATTTCTATAGTAAATGTACAATGGTTTCATTATCCATTTTATTTATCATTTTATTCAATAATGCATGCATATGAAAAATCATGACAATGAACTAAATTACCCAAAATGGTATGGGACACCTTGGGTAATGAGAAATGTAATGAAATTACCAAAAGTGGTATGGGACACCCTGGTTAATATCTAATAAAATTAAATATTCAAAGTAGTATGGGACACCTTGAATAGAATGAAAAGTGAAATAAGTAACCAAGTAAAAGTGACACTTGGTTCGATATGTGATATGTAATTTAATAAATCAAAGTGGAATGAGCACTTTGACTTAGAGATACGAGGAATTCATTGGACCTAGTATGTTCCGGGGTGATAACAAATAAAAGTAAGCCCTTCGGGTTGGGGTATGGTTACAACAGACCCTTTGGGTTGGTGTCCGATTACAGCAGACCCTCTGGGTTGGTGTCCAGTTACAGAGGCACTCCGGGTTGGTGTCCAGTTATTAGAGGCACTCCGGGAAGGAGTCCGGCTACAGAGGCTCTCCGGGTTGTGGTCTAGTTATAGTTATTCCCTAGGTCTTGGCACGAGGCCTTGACACGGTCTGACATATGAACTTCCCTCCTTATTACTATGTAATTTAATTAACCAGAAAAATATTCGACTAGTATAATATTGGTTAAAGAGCTTATAGATTATGGTCGAGGCCTTAATCAATAGATATCTTGGCTGAGGCCTCAAAAATATGTTTCAGAATGTTTGACATTATAATCCCTTATTATGTTCATGTTAATTAAGAGCCATTGCTTATGAGTATCAGAAATGTGAAAGTTTATGGCATGACATATGTATAGAACTCTGGGATTTTAGTATTTGATTTATGAAAATGAAATAATTACATTTATGCGAAACTCTGATAATTCATTACTCTTAGATATTTAATTTGTGCTACATACTCTTTTTCCATTCATTTTTGGAATTTCAGTTATTCAGCATGCCTATAATTGAACTATGTATCCTTGTAATTCCAACAGAATGTTTTGATCGGTCACTTTTATGATGTGTACTAGTGTTGCAGCTTTTCTTTTAACAGAGTATTTTATGGGTTTTTAAAGAATGTTTTCAAAAGTTATTTTTTGTATAGCTTATTATTTTTAAACCCCTTACTGGGCATACTTTTTCTCACCCTACGTTTTAAATGAAAAGTATTCAGGTATCAGTCACGTTTTCAATGAAGTTTCAAAATGAAGATGGTTTTACAGAACCTGAACCTCACAATCCTCTGTAGGATGGGACATGATGTGAATTTGTAAATGAATGTAATGTAATAATTATGGAACATCATGTCTCATGGACACCGGCTCCGGGAACTCTCGAGCTGGGTCCTTATAATTTTTATCAGAGGAATGGTTTAGGCAACCCTGGGAAATTAGAGCAAATCTAAAACAAAGCTTAAGTCATGTCTTACTAAGTAGGATTTGTTTTTTTTTCAATTTTCATATGGTAGACTAAAGATCAATAACAAGTCTTTTGTCCCTTCAAACTGAAATTCTTGAGACCATATTTTCAAAGTCTTTTTCAGAAGATTATGACTCCTATGGGAACCTACATATGACTTGTAAACATCTATATTTTGTATTTAGCAGTCCTAGAGTGCTTCATCTCCATTGGGGATCATGATTCGTTTATTTCCTCATGATGCATGCAGAGCTTCCTATCTATGCTCGTTGAGGAAAATACTTTGAGGGTCTTTTCAAATGTTTTACCCTAGATGATGAATTTTGTTCTCTGGGGGACATTCAAGAAGCTACATAAGAGGGTGACCTTCGCACAACATATTTGTGTCAAGTCCTGTCCTATGGTTTACATGGTCGGGTTAGAGACTTTGAACTTCTAAAGGATGAGTCATTCCACTCGTTTTACAGACGTCAAGTTCACACCGACATCTCTCAGATATACACCCCACATGCTACTCTTTCAAGGTATTATAGTTGCCTTCAAGAGTTTGACCCAAGCTTCTCATATTGCATCTAGACTAGAGAGATCGAAGAATTTGAAACTGTGTTTGGAATTCCTTCAACCGGGAACTAAAGAAATCATTGACACCAGTGGTACCTGTGAGGGTACAACATAGTTGTTTTTCAGATCTTTTCCTTGTTATTTGTTAATTCCTAGGAATTTTGTGTAGGGAGATCACTTAGGATGTCAGGGATACCGTGTTAGTGAGTCAGTAAGAGTATGCCAATCGAATTGCGAGGACTCAATTCTAATAAGAGGGGGATAATGTAACACCCCAAGTTTTATAAACTTATTGGATAATGTTATATATTTTATGAATGGGTACTTTATTCTGTGTTTTCCAAAATGACATCTTTGAGTTTTCATGCTTAGTATAAATAATGAATGAACTAAAGACATAAAAAAATTAATGAGTAGTTTACATATCGAAAATATTACATTATAATATGGTCAAGAGACCTCGACTAACAAAAAATTCCTACTACAAGACCTAGAAAGTCCAATGGAATGCAAAGAACCATTTTTCTAAGCCCAAGTGTTTTTGTAATATTAAACACCCTAAACATAAATTTATAAGGTCCTTTTAGACCGATGGAATGAAAAATAACCATTACATTTATGGTCATTGAGGTTTTTAAACCATATGACCGTTTTTCTTTAGATTAAAATGATTTAGATGTTTTTAATTTATCTTTATAAAATTAGTAGGAATTTCAAATATTTTAAATAATTCAAAGTTATATGGGTGTTTTTCTTTTCAAAATAATAATACCTAGTTTTATAAAGATTATATATCTTAAGCTTTTCAAGTTTTTTAAGTATTTTATGTTTTATCTATAAGGTTATAGAAATTTAATTATGAAACTTAGTTCTTAAAAAACCATTATATTTTATAAGGTTTCAAAACATAAGTATTTCAAGTATGTTTTAGAATTATGTTGTAATTTGTGCTTTATGTATTTAAATGTTAAACTGTTGTTTTTATAAATCCATTTCTAATGTTGTTTATCACTTAAAGGTATTATCTTTAAAATGTAATTTCCAATTGAAGTTATTTTTTTATTCTTTGAATTGTAACAAGAACTTATGAATTGATATATTATTTTCTTTAAATAAATGTTTCCTTTAATAAGTTAATATATATATAATTTTAAAAAGTATGCTTTAATATTTACTGTTTTGAATATATTATTAATATAAACATTTAAAAAAACTATTATTAATAATTTTACAATATTATAATTTAAAAATGTTTGAAAATATTTTAGTTTTTTATAAATTATAAATATATATAATAAATTTATTAAAAAACGATCCTTTTATGTTTTCATTTAAGATTATATATTTTATAAATATATATAATTATTTCGTATATGGAAAAATGAGGTTTTTTAAAATATGTATAATTATGGATATATATATATATATTTATATATATAGTGATATATTTAAATAATAATATATTTATTGTGATTTAATAAAAAAATGTGACATGATATGCTTTATTAATATATATATTTGTTTTAGAATTATATGTTCCTAAATATATATTATCTTTTTTATTTTAAAATCTATATGTGTTATTATGATATATGTGAGATAAAAATAATATTGATAAAGGTGAAAATGGTGTAGATGTTTAATCAAGACACACCTACCCAAACATGGATAAGAGTCATGACTCGCAAAAAAAAGAGAAAATGACAAAATCTTAAAGGGGAGGCATGAGTCATGGCTTGGAGTGAATGATAGTGTGTCAACATTTAAATAATGATAAGAAAATAATAATAATAAATTTTGTGATATTGATGTAGCGTAAAACAAAACAAGTATAAAAAAAACTAGTCACCCGTGAGTCATTGTTTTTTTTTTGTTTTTTTAGTAAACTTCTCACATAAGCTTCTCCTTCCACCCTTTCTTTTATAAATTGGTAGAAGTGTCACCTTGCATAAAAAAAACCCTACAGTTTATCTTCATCAAGTCTCCAGCAAATACCGAGCCTCTCATCCAAGCCATGTATTGGTCCTTTTTAATTGTTTTTATTATATAAAACTGATTATATAATTTTGTATATAATCAAATACATATAATGGTATATTTATTTGTATTTCAAATCCTAGATAGTTCATGTTTTAAAATGTTGGATGTTTGTGTTCAAGAGTTTATAATGTTGTAAGGATTTATTTTCAAGGTTTTTTATATTTTCAAACCCGATTATACACTTTTATATAATCATATATATATATATGTATATATATATATATACGAAAAAATTATGTGACTCAAACCAAATCAGTTTTATGAATTTTAGAATATGGTTTCCAATCCTTAAATAATGTTTTTGATGCAAATTACGTTTAGGGTCAAATTGAATTTGTAATTTTTATGAAAAATTTAATATATACTTATGCACATATTTGGGTATGTACATTTATACCTGAGACTCAATCCAAAACTGATTTATGGATTTTAAAGGATGATTTACAACCTTCAAATAAGGTTTTATGTGTGAATTATATTTTGGGTTCAATTAGATTTGTACTTCTTATGAAAAAAACCCAATATATATATATATATATATATACTTATGTGCATATTTGAGTGTTTAATTATATACATATATATATATATATATGCATAATTTCACAAACTAAATCTATTTCTATGATTTCCAAAATATTTTAGTATGTTTTACAAAGGATTATAAACACATAAAGGGTATTATGAATTTATTTTTAATATGAAAACCCTTTTTTGTAATCATTATATATATATGTATAATTATATAATTATGCATATATGTTTTCCAATACAGACATTTATGATTTTTAAGACTTTATTATCCATCCTTTAATAATATTTTATGTGCTAACTAAGTCTTGGGTTAAATGAAATTACGTTTTTAGAACTTAAGTATATACATAGGTACATATTTAAGTGACACAATCCAAATCCGTTTTATAATTTTTAAAAGGTGATTTCCAAGCCTTAAGTATTGTTTTAGATGTGAAATGTCATTCGGTGCCATTAGATTTTTACTTGGTATGAAAACCCCTAATTTTTATATATGTATATACACCCAGTCTTATATGTTAGAAACCTAACATGTTTTGGTTTTCAATCAAGTAGAGTTAATAAATAAATATGTTATGGAAGTATATATTAAATGTAGGAAATTATTAAACCTTAATTGTTTATTGATATTTAAATACATATACCGTGTGTATATACAGTTATATATAATTATATTGTTTCCAAAACCCTAATTTCTAGTATTGATTATTAGAATTAGTTAATGCAGTTAATGTTTAAAGGATTATTAATAAATTTTAATTGGGTGTTTGCTAAACTAATATACACTAGTGTATATAAGTATACAATAATACATTTAACATGTCTAATTTATTTTAATAAAAATAGTTTTGATAATATTATCAATGTTTTAATTTAAAAGAATATATTTTAACTTGACCAAAATATATTAGAAAATAAATGGATTTTTAAATCATGTTGTGCTCACATGTAGTGTTATTACATAATGAACTTTCTACATCATTTGATGTAGGTTAATAAAGTTTATGATTTAGCCTATTTTAATGTTCACTGATACTTTTATCAGAATATTAAATAACATGTATTTTTTTATTAAGTCGCCCTTAACATGAATAAGGATTTTAAGTCAAAGAGTTATAAATTCATGTGGCAAACCCCATTCATTCATCATTTTTTGTGCTTTAATTATTATTACACGTGGAAAATATATTTTACTTGTCCATGTGTGCCTTGGAAAATTGTTATTACCAATATTCATATCATGTATTTCTACAGTAAATGTACGATGGTTTCATTATCCATTTTATTTATCGTTGTATTCAATAATGCATGCATATGAAAGATCATGACAATGAACTAAATTACCCAAAGTGGTATGGGACACCTTGGGTAATGAGAAATGAAATGAAATTACCCAAAGTGGTATGGGACACCCTGGGTAACATCTAATAAAATTAAATATTTAATGTGGTATGGGACACCTTGAACAAAATGAAAAGTGAAATAAGTAACCAAGTAAAAGTGACACTTGGTTCGATATGTGATATGTAATTTAATAAATCAAAGTGGCATGAGTACTTTAACTTAGAGATATGAGGAATGCATTGGACCTAGTATGTTCCAGGGTGATGACCATTGAAAGTAAGCCCTCTGGGTTAGGGTCCAATTACTGCAGACCTTCCAGGTTGGTGTCCGGTTACAGCAGACCCTCCGGGTTGGTGTCTGATTACAGAGGCACTCTGGGTTGGTGTTCAGTTATTAGATACACTCCGGGATGGAGTCCTGTTACAGAGGCTCTCCATGTTGGGGTCCAGTTACAGTTATCCCCTCGATCTTTGCACGAGGCCTTAACACGGTCTGGCATATGCACTTCCCTCATTATGACTAGGTAATTTAATTAACCAGAAAAATATTCGACTAGTAGAATATTGGTTAAAGAGATTATAGATTACGACTGAGGCCTTAATCACTAGATTTCTTGGTTGTGGCATCAAAATATGTTTCAGAATGTTCGATATTATAATCCATTATTATGTTCATGTTAATTAAGATCCATTGCTTATGAGTATCAGAAAAGTGAAAGTTTATGGCATGACATATGTATAACACTCTGTGATTTTTGTATTTGATGTATGAAAATGAAATAATTACCTTTATGCGCAACTCTGATCATTCATTTATCTTAACTGTTTAATTTGTGCTATATAATCTTATGTCATTCATTTTTGGAATTTCATTTATTCAGTATGCCTATAATTGAACTATGTATCCTTGTAATTCCAACATCATATTTTGATCGATCACTTTTATGATGTGTACTAGTGTTGGAGCTTTTCTTTTGAAAGATTATTTTATGGGTTTTTAGAGAATGTTTTAAAATTTTATTTTTGGTATAAATTATTATTTTTAAACCCCTTAATGAGCATACTTTTTCTCACCCTACGTTTTAAATGAAAATTTTTTAGGTATCAGTCATGTTTTCAATGAAGTTTCAGAATGCAGCTGGTTTTCCAGAACCTGAACCAAACGATCCTCTATAGGATTTGACATGATGTGAATTTTTAAATGAATGTAATTAATAATTATGGCACATCATTTCTCATGGGAACCGACTCCGAGAACTCTCGGGATGGCTCCTTACAAGATCAGGCTTGAAATTCCCCATGCACATCATTTATAGCTTCACTAGAGACAGCAGAATGTCAAGTGAGTATGTGTGACGTTTCCACATAGAAACAGATATGTGACACACTCATAATAAAGTTGTTTTCACTTTAAGAGGTTATAAATTATTATCTTGTGTGTGGTGGAGCAGAATTGGTAAAGGAACAATCTGTGAAGATCCTCCCAACCAGCAATGCGTCCTATGGGTAGCTGATTGTACTAGGAGAACACAGGACCTCCCAATGTCTATATGAAACATCAAATCTTGGTGGTCTCTTTCTACTATGGGGTTCCTAACATGGGCTCTCAACATGAAATTATGTGGGTCAAATGATGCAATCGGTCACCAGTCTAATCAAATGGGGTAAATCTAGGGTTCTAAAAATATTAGGGTGCTCGCATGGCATCTACCCATTTCAGGAACGAAATTACATCAAGTGGGATTTCCACCTATCACATCTACAAGGCCTCAAGGAAAAATTAAGAGAATCTATCAATTCATTATACATAGGATCCCTATCTTGATGAGGATTCCTAACCACCAATGCATTGATAGGTTCATCAAATCAATGGGAAGGCTCAAAATCATGTGGAGTGGCACGAACCAAGTCCTGAGGAGGGTATTAATGATGTTTTAATAGTCTCAGGGAATCATACCAAGGCCCCTTACTGTATTCTCATTCATCTTCTCTATTTGAATACATGAGGTTACTAAGCTTGACTAGGGGAAATTGTCCAAGGAAGAATTTTTATTTCCCCAATGGAGAAGAAATGGGATCTCATTGAGTGGAACCATAATCTAGACATCGAATGACCATAAAATCAATGAGGGGATTCTTATGTTTAGCAAGTTTCTAGTGTATAATGTCTATAGTGGGATCTTCCTCTACTTTCATTAAATCATCGGGTGGATTATAGGTTTCAATATGCTTCTTACCCTTTTTGATGTTTTGATAGGGAAGTGATGCCTCATTACAGGGATCCTGTAGGTCGAGTACCTTCCTTTTCTAGCTGGTGAGGACACCTATATAAACGAATATCAGGTACTATGCTTCCCACATGGGGCATATCTTCCCTATCATGCTCTGTATCAGAGCCCCCTGTCCCTCTGATCCTCTGGCAGGTTGGGTGTGTCCATGCTTTGTGTAACTATTCCCTGTGTATAATTTCATCATCGATGGGTAGTTTAGGCTATCAAAGGATAGGGGTGAAGTGGATGGTAGTGTACTTTCCCCAACCCCTGATTTTCACATTCATAAACACCTCTTTCGTGATCTGATGGAGCACTATGAGGCTCTTGATGCATATATGTTGGAGGGTATGACGGTAGTCGGTAAACTCAGGGTGATAAACCACTAGGAGTGCTACCAACTCAACATTTTTGAACTACTTATCGATGTCTTAGAGGTTCCCCTAACTTCTTTGATAGGCCAACTTATGGTCGTGGATAAGGTGAAGTGTTTCCCAGAGGGGTTTGGCAGAAACACAAAACACATCTCTCAGTGAGGGACTCTGGGATGTTAATTTTTGGAGTTATTGACGTCCCTAATAACACTTCCAACTAGTTTTTACCCAAATCCTACCATATTATTTTTTACATAAAATAATGGTTCATCTCCTGGTTGTCCTATAATTCATTTGGCACTAGCTGAGATATGGGTGGTAACAATGATGTGGATCAGTTCAGTGGATGATTGGCTTCTAGAGGAGCCATTTCATGATTCATATGATCATTGCACAATGGTAAATCTCTTTGGGGTGGTACCAATGAAACCATCATATCTTTATAGGAATAGGTGTTCACTACTACCTCGTGTGAAAGGAAAGAGACACTCATCTTCATCTCAATAGATTTCTCAGAATTTGGAGGAATCACAGTAAACCAAAACATCTATCCAATATCTTGGATATAGGTGGAGAGGGATACTGGTGATGATGGAGATGACTACACCATGATCCCCTGAATGGAGGCTAGATATTCCTTATCCTAAAAATACCTATAAAGGGTTATAGGGATAATGTATATTTTACCTTCTAGGATGGTGAATATCACATGGAGGGATCCTTCCATAAAATATGGAATTCATGGTGTAGGTTACATTATAGATTCATCTGTGTCCTATAAATCTAAAACATCGATGTGGTCGATGATGACTTGGTTTTACCTAGTATTTTACTTTTGGTGGTGAGTGTTCTCCCTTTGACCATGGGATTGTTCTTCATGGTAGGCTACCTCTTTGGCATAGGGAGGACCTCCTCACTGGATGGTTGGATCATGAATAAGACCTTGATGCTAGTCAAAATGGACATAGAGAGGACCTCAATGTTGAGAATTTGGATTGTGGAGAAGACCTTTTTATTGTTTCTTGATGGAGCAGGGAGGACCTCCAATTTGGTTGCGATGGTGTGGGATAGACCTCTATACAGAGTCTTATCATTACGAGATGTAACATTGAACCTGTCTATGGTGCCTATGTTTGATAGTATCAACCTAGCCTTCCGATGAGGTGGATGGGGGATTGATCCCAATAAAATAAAGACAGATCCATGTATTATTAAAATATGGAACTTTTTTGGATGTTATGATGGTAGAAGGAGGCACTGGTGCAATTGAGGAGGATTCCCCTTTTGTGAATTCTTCTAGTCCTTCCCCTGATGTAGGCTTTTGGTGGTTTAGACTAAGGATGATGGATCAGGGGTGATTTCCACCTATTATTCGGCTAGATGGAATAGTCATTGTCAGCGCTGATGGGGCATGGTGGGATCCCTCCTTAGAAACTCCTAGGTAGTAGTAATAACCATAGTGACCCAAGCATCCCTCACCTCCTCAACATAGGGGAACGAGTCATATGATCATTCTGGGTAGAGTCTCCCAAAGTTATTTGTTATTGTAATGGGGTAGTTTTCCCTAATGTGACTTTCGGGTGCTGTAGTGTCAACATGGTGTGGATTATTATTGTTTCTATAGGGTCATATCCCTTTAGGGAATGCTATCCTCTTTCTCATATCGACATACTAGGGTGTCGATCACACTTATTTGGAAGATCTATTTGGGTAGGATGGGTTCTGGGAACCTGGTATCTGATGTTGTGGTAGATTTCATGGTAGAGGTGGTATCATGTGAAATTGCCGCATTAAAATTTCTTTTTAGCTAATACCAGTGGGTGTTGGGAGGGTGATTTTCAATGGTTGGGTTACTATAAGGTAGGTGGGGTCAACTATAAGTACATGTAAAATATAATCAATGCATAATTCCTTAAATTCATCCAATATTTTGAAGATGGAGAGAGATCCATGCTGGAAATGTTTTAGATCGAGGATTCCAAAAAGATAATTGCTCCAATTTCTAATCAGTTTAAAGCTAGGACCACCATTTATTTTGTGGTACCTAGCACCATATTTTTGAATATGGTGACATTCAAATATAATGATGTGTCCAATGGTTATAGTCATTATGTTGAGGATATTTTCATGTTAGGCTAACCATTTCTATTTTTGACACTTTCTTCGAGGACCTATCTTCATGTCGTCATCATGCGGGTGTGCAATGTATCCCCACATTCCTACTTTCTAAAGGTGGGTGTCTGTCATCACATTCAAGAAAAATTTATGATCCTTTATTGAAATGGGATGATGAGATACTGTTTTATCCTTCCATGGATTCCACCTTGAATCTCATTTCGTAGTCCGAGTCTCCCTCATTTAGTTAATACATGTTCATGGGACTCATTCCCAGTGCCATATCCTTATAGACACCGATTAATTACACAAATTATATTTGGATATTTTTTTTGTATTTACAGAGAAGCAACCTTCAGTCATGAGAATGGTCATGTTGGGAATAGTTGGGAATATTTGGATGCTAGTTACATTAGTCACCTATATTCATCCTCTTCAGAGGGATTATCATGTGAGGCATCTTAGGAACATAACCCCAGGCATCCCATGTCGATCATGAGGTAACAACACCAGTGGTGCAAATCCTACATGGATTTTTACCTCATGAATCCCATGTTTTGCATTGATAATGTGTTTGGGGTTATGTAACAAGTTTTGCATCCTATGGAGATGGAACAAGACATCTAGGTGAGACAGAATGGGGTGCAATTTTAATGTATTCTGGAGATGATCACACAGTTAATGTCTTATATAGACAAGATGGATGGATCAGAATGCCCCATAGAGGAGAAATCAGGTGGTGTGTCCATAGAAGGAATGATGTCATACCAGAATTGTTTTCCATTAGATTAGGACACCCCATGGAGGCATAATTGGGATGGATGGATCAGAACACCCCTTGAGGTGGATCCAGGAGGTTGATTGGAATTCCCCACAATGTAGATTAGGGAGGTGTGTCCCTAGGAGGAAATATGTAACACCTGAAAGGTTTAATGATGAATATATTAGGACACACATTGTGGATTATCCATGAGGTTGATTAGAATTACCCTAGACGTGAATCAGTGAGGTGTGACCATAGGAGGGAACACCTAAGTTTACTGATGTTCGGATTCCACATAGAGGTTGACCTGAAGTTGTGGATCTGAATTGCCCTTGGGGAGGATTCATGAATGATGTTTCAGAACACCCCTTTAGGTGGATATGACATTGTGGAGCAGAACACCCCTTAAAAAAGATTATGGAGGTGTGTCTCTAAGAGGAAACACCTGAGTTTAAAGAAGTGTGGATCAGAATTCCCCATGAGTAGGATCTAGAAAGGATGGATTAGAACAACCCTTTAGGTAGATCTGAGATGTGCATCCTTAAAAGGGAGAACCTAGTTTTTCCATTGGCAAGGACTGAACCTTAGGAAGGGGTTCTACATACCCTATTTAGAGTAAAGGGTTCAAAACCCATGTAGCTTGATGTTGTAGTTTAAGGTTGTGTGACAGAACTGATCCATGTTGTTTAACTTCATGAAGTAATAATTACTAAGTCATAGAAGGTGCATCAATGAGATATGGTTTAGTGCTTATGCATAGAATCATCCCTTCTCTAGAGGATTTATATTGGTTAGAATGGTGTGGGGATTACACGTTAAAGTTTCCTAGATGATATCAGTCTATGTGAGTGTTACATGGGGTACACTGTTGGTAGGATATGTTGGGGTAATCCCATGCCACTCATAAATGTAGTATCCTTTTCTTATTGAATTGGGTAAGACTACAGTTTTACATCATGTGTTGAGTGTTGGTCGGAGAGTGATGGCAAGAGGGGGGGTGAATTGCCTTTTAAAAATTAATTAACAACTTAAAAACAATTTATAAATGCAGCGGAAATAAAAAGGGGCAAGACACAATTTGATAACGGAGTTCGGCTTAAACCAAAGCCTACGTCTCCGCTCCCAACTCAACCGTTGAGAGATTTATACTTCAGCTTGCTTTTTAATGGTTGTAGCAAGAAACCCACTAGCTGTTTTAAGGTAGGCTAGATCACCTTCGTACAACTTTCTTTTTTATTATGGTTGTAGCAAGAAACCCAAAATGAAAGAGAGGAAGAAAAGGATGGTCTGTTTTAATACAAACCCAATGAAGAACTAAAAAATTGAAATGAATAAATTATAACAAACTAGAGGAAGCCTTGAGCGCCAAGAGTGTGAGAGTAGTTGATGTAGAGGCAGCCCAAGCTTCAAGGATGGATATGGATCACAAGTAGCCTTAGAGATTTGTCGTTAGAGCTTCAAGGGATCAAAATATCATTCCAATGTATCAAGATTGTTCTCGGCATCCATCCTCATCTATTTATAGGAGAAATATCCCCCAAATACTTCAATATGGCCGTTGGAGGGCTTTCGGAGCCGTTGGGGGTCAAAAGTACAAGTCCGGTCAAAGCCCAACGGCTAGTTTGACTGGGCTTACCGGCTGGCCGGTGCTTGGCCACCGGATGGACAGTGCTCCAGACAGAAGGCAGAGCTTTCTGTCTGGGTTCCACCGGCTGGCCGGTGCTGGGCCACCGGCTGACCGGTGATTCAGACACCGGTTGGCCGGTGGCACCTGGCAGTGGGCAAGGCCTACTGTCTGGTTCCATCGGCTGGCCGGTGGTCAGGCACCGGCTGACCGGTGGAACCTGGCAGAGAGCATTGCTTCTGCCAGAGACCACCGGCTGGCCGGTGGTAATCCACCGGTTGGCCGGTGGACTCAGAGAGTCCTTTTCCAGTCTTGTTGGGCCAACTCTTTGGAAACCTTTTTCCTATCATCAAAAATACTTGAAAACAAGTTAGAACACGATGAGAGTGATTATGATCATTAAAATCAAAGAGAGATGGTTACAACAATCTCCCCCTATTTTGATGATCACAATCACAAATGAGAAAGATTTTAAAAAGGATATTCCAAGTAAAAAAGAAATAAGAAACTTGGACATGGAAAATTTTAGAGATCATTTTAATACAAGAATTTCATAGATGTATCATGATATTAATCTTGAAAGGATTTCAATAAAGAGAATGGTTCATTTTGAAATTGTAACCATAGTTCATTTAAAAGAAACAACTGAAATCAATAACTTAACCATTTAAAAATAGATTTTGATGAAAGTAATAACTATGTAATAGAGAGTTTTTCTCCCCCTTTGGGATTATCAAAATAGGAGGAAAAGTATGAAAGAAAATTAGAAAAACAATAATAAGGAAGTAAGCAATGACAAAAAAGGATTGATGGATAAGACAACTTGAATTTTATAAAAGATGAAACGTTACATAGAAAGTTCAAAATACAAATACAAAGACAAGACAAAAAATAGGAAAGGCTCTATTCACTCCTAGAGGGCCGAGAGTGACGAGGACGCCTGAAGGTCGGAGGAGCTGGAGGAGCCTGGACCGCCTCAAAGCGACGATCAAGAGAATCGATCCGAGAGTGGAGCTGATCAAACTGAGAGCTGAAGTAAAAAGACTGCAAGTCGAGCCGGGTCTCAATTTGATCCTGGAAGCGAAGGAATTGATCAGCCGTCACCGACAAGCCACCAGTATCAGCGGGAGGGGGCACAGCCTCAGAAGGCTCCGGTGCATCATCACCCGCTCCACCTTCCTCAGCAGCAGCAGCAGCAGCCTCACCTTCGCTGTCACCACTCCCTTCCTCTTCATCAGCACCACTGTCCTCACTATCTGAAAGAGGATAGGCAGCGGCAATAGCAGAAGGCATGGCATGGGAAGGAGGGTGTGAATGTGTCTGAGGGGAGTAAGCCTTGAGAAGGCCCTCCTTGTCAGTAATCCACTCCTGACGCCAAGGATGCCAACAAATGTTCATCCGTTGCACCATCATAAAATTGATGATGCTATCCTTCTTTGGCTGCTCGAAGGAGGTAGCACGGAGAGGGACATCAAGAAAGGTAAAGTTTTTGGTCAACAAGCGCCCGTGAGGTAGAGTTTTGGACCGGCGCGGGTGCTCAGCCACATAAGACATGGCCCGGAACAGGAACCGGACCAAATTGAAATGAATGCCTCTGGTGATATAAGAGAGAAGATAAATATCAATAAATTTCACCGTATCGTGATCACCGATACGGAGTGCAAGGGTGGTCTGAATGAGGCGCTCAATGACGCGATGGTTAGGGGTGAGCTGGGAGAGCTTGACAATTGGATCGTTGGGCTGCCCTGTGAGATGCTCAAGAGTAACAGCAAGATCAAAATCAGGGTCCCGAGGAAACTCCCCCTGAGAAAATGCATGAGGTCCAACATGAGGAACCCCTAGCATCCTGGCAATCTCCAAAGAAGTGAAATTGATGGGTTGCCCAAGAGCGGTGGTGGAAATGGTATCGACGTCGTCAGAAACCGACCACGTCAGGTGAGAATAAAATTCTTTGACAACAAGGGGATAAATAACATCCTTCTTAGGAGGTTCAAAAAAAGAATGCGAGTGTTGATATTCAATAATGGAGAAAAGCTCGAGAAGAGCAGAAGAAAGCCAAGAGTAGTCAATTACTCTACCAGGAAGAATGACTTTGTCATTCCAAATGTCCGGAAGTTGAGGGATTGAAGGAGGAGGAGGTGCTTCTTGAGCGATTCCCTTTCCTTTGCATGAAAGCGAGGACCCATGATGGCAAAGGGAAAAAATGAGAGAGATTGAGAGAAGAATGGAGTTTGAGAGGGCAAGGAGGAAGAAGAGAGGCTAGGTCAAGGAGGAGCCACAGGTCTAGAGGGGGCGCACGAGAGAGAGAGGAAAGAAAGGGGAAGGGTTTTAATTTTAACCCTTCCTCCGGCCGGCCCAAAAAAGAAAAACCCGACACCACCGGTTAACCGGTGATGTACCACCGGTTGACCGGTGGTATTAAAATTCATAAAAAATTAAAATAAAATAAAAAAGAGTTTAAATAACTTAAAAAAAATAAGCAAGCCAAAAGAGTCAAATATTTAATAGTGCTCATTGACGAATCATTCCTAACTCCCCCTTAATAAAATCAAAACGTTCAACCGGGAGCGGTTTGGTAAAAATATCAGCTAATTGGAAATCAGTAGAAATGAAGTCCAAAGTGATATCCCCTTTTTGAAAATGGTCACGAAGGAAATGATGCCTTAAATCTATATGCTTTGTCCTAGAATGTTGTATTGGATTCATAGAAATACTAATGGCACTAGTGTTGTCACACCGTATAGGGACATAGTCGTAGGAAAGGCCATAATCCAAGAGAGTGTGCTGCATCCAAATAATTTGGGAACAACAATTACCAGATGCTACGTACTCGGCCTCGGCAGTAGAAAGAGCAACACAGTTTTTCTTTTTGCTACTCCATGAAACAAGGGACTTGCCTAGAAGATGACAGGTTCCACTAGTACTCTTACGATCTAATTGACATCCGCCAAAATCAGCATCCGAATATGAAGAAAGTTCGAAAGAAGTATTAGAGGGATAAAACAAACCAATGTTTTTGGATCCTTTTAAATACTTAAAAATTCTTTTGACCGATTTAAAATGAGATTCTTTGGGATTGGCTTGAAAACGAGCACAAAGGCAAACACTGAACATGATGTCTGGACGGGTCGCAGTTAGGTAAAGTAGACTCCCGATCATACTCCTATAAATCTTGTTATACACCGGTTTCCCGGCTTCATCTAACGTAAGTTTACAAGAAGTACTCATGTGGGTACTAATTTCCTTTACTTGATCCATACAAAAACGACTTAAAAGTTCTTTTGTGTATTTTCCTTGGATTAGAAAAATTCCATTTGAATTTTGAAAGATTTGAAAACCGAGAAAAAATTTTAATTCCCCCATAAAGCTCATTTCAATTTCTTTTCTCATTAAATCTGAAAAATCAGTACAAAGTGATTCTTTGGTTGAACCAAAGATAACGTCATCAACGTAAATTTGGACAATTAAAAGATCTTTGGAAGTGTGTTTTAAAAATAGGGTACAATCAGCTTGACCCATTTTAAAATCATTTTCTAAAAGGAATTTTGTTAACCGCTCATACCAATCCCGAGGGGCTTGTTTTAAGCCATATCGAGCCTTGGTTAACTTAAAAACATGATTTGGAAATTTTGGATCTTCAAAACCAGGGGGTTGTTCAACAAAGATTTTTTCTGAAATAAAACCATTTAAAAAAGAACTTTTAACATCCATTTGAAAAATTTTGAAATTTAAGTGAGTGGAGAATGCCAACAAGATCCTAATGGATTCCTATCTAGCAACGGGCGCAAAGGTTTCACCATAATCAATTCCTTATTCTTGATTATATCCCTTAGCTACTAGGCGATCCTTGTTCCGGGTTATATTTATTTGATCATCAAGTTTGTTCCTAAAAACCCATTTAGTGCCAATAATTGGATGATCATTGGGTCTTTCAACAAGAGTCCAAACATCATTTCTAGAGAATTGATTTAGTTCCTCTTGCATTGCAAGAACCCAATTCTCATCATTAATGGCATCATTAATGGATTGAGGCTCTAGTTGAGAAAGAAAGGCTTGATGTTCAACCTCATTGAGGATTGATCTTCTAGTTTTAGTACCGGCTTGAAGATCACCTATAACATTTTCTAAAGGATGGTCTCTAGAAGGTTTCCAAACCTTAGGCAAGGTGGAAGGCGAAGAAGGTTCATGATCATCATCCTCCTTGAGAGGAGAAGAGGAATCATTTAATTCAAGCTTATCAAGATTATCTTCAACATCTTCAATGACCGGGTGAGGTTTTGGAAGTGTTTCATCAAATTTGACATGAGATGATTCTTCGATGGGTTTTGAACGTTTATTGAAGACACGATAGGCTTTGCTTGAGTTGGAGTACCCAAGAAAAATACCTTCATCGGATTTGGCATCAAATTTCCCTAGGTTATATTTTGTTTTAAGGATAAAGCATTTACAACCAAACACTTTAAAATAACCAACTTTGGGCAATTTGCCTTTCCAAAGTTCATAGGGGGTTTTCTTAAGAAGGGGTCTTACAAGGACTCTATTGATAGTATAACAAGCAGTCTTAACTGCCTCGGCCCAGAAATATTGAGGAAGGTTGAATTCACTAAGGAGGGTTCGAGCAATTTCTTGGAGAGTTTGGTTTCTCCTTTCAACCACTCCATTTTGTTGTGGAGTCCTAGGGGCAGAGAAGGTGTGATTGTATCCTTGAGAGGAACACAATTCATCGAATTCTTTGTTCTCGAATTCACCTCCATGGTCACTACGGAGCGATATAATTTTATATCCTTTTTCATTTTCTACTTTCCTAGAGAATTTCAAAATGGTTCTACAAGCATCATTTTTATGAGCTAAAAAGAAAACCCAAGTGAAACGAGAAAATTCATCTACTAGGAAAAAGGTATAGGATTTTCCACCTAGACTTGCTACAGGGGTAGGACCAAAAAGATCAAGATGAAAGAGCTCAAGAGACTTTGAAGTGGACACTTACTTCTTAGATTTGAAAGAAGATTTGTGTTGCTTGCCAAGTTGGCATGGCTCACAAATCAAATCTTTCTTAAACTTAAGTTTAGGAAGGTCATGGATGAGCTTGTTCTTATTAAGCTTTAGAAGTGAATGAGAGCTACAATGCCCCGACCTTCTATGCCAAAGCCAAGACTCATTGTCAAGAGCACTTAAACATTTAACATTTTGGCTAGCTAAGGACTTTAAATCAATAATGTAAACATTTTGAAAACGGGAAGCAGAAAATATCAATTTGTTTTGAAAATCAAACACATTGCATAAATCATTTTGAAAATTCACTGAAAAACCACTATCACAAAGTTGACTAATGCTAATTAAATTATGTTTTAAACCTTTAACAAATAAAAAATATTTAATTAAGGAGGTGCTACCAAAACCAATGGTACCTATTCCGACGATCTTGCTTTTTGAATTGTCACCGAAGGTGACGTATCCTCCATAGAATTCTTCAAGGGAGTTGAACTCGGAGGGATCGCCACACATGTGCCTCGAGCATCCGCTGTCGAGATACCACGAGCCATTCGAAGTCCTACTTCATTGGTGTTTATCCTACAAAATCAAGAGAGAATAGATTTTGGTACCCATATAAGTTTGGGTCCGGAAAGATTAGCTAAATGAGACTTTTGAACCCATACTTGTCTAGAGGGATACATCCTAAGATATTCATCCGAGTAGTTAATGATTTTGGGGCGGCCATATCTAGCATTTTTACAATCGCATTCATAAATCATATGTCCGGTTTTTCTATAATAATTACAAAATTTATTTTGAGAGATCCCCCTTACAAAAGTAGTGGGTGCTCTAGAAGAAGTGGCTTGCTTGTTAAAGCCAAGTCCATGTGTGGTTCTAGCCGAACGTTGAGAACCTAGCAATTTGGTCAAATTTTGTTCACCTTGGGTGAACTTCGCAAGAGATTCCCTTAAATCTTTAATAGTTGAATTCAAAGAATCAACATTTGGAATATCATGGACTTTAAGGGCAAGTTCCTCATTCTTTTTGAGAAGTTGATCTTTTTTAGAAATTAGAATTTTGTGTTTATTTTTTAAGGTCAAAAATTTAGAGGTAAGTTCGTGAAAACCTACCTCTAATTGATCTCTCGCATTTTGGAGATCTTCATAAGACATTTCATTATTAAAAGAAGAAGATGAGGAAGTGGAGTCGGAAGAAGATACCTCATCAAGTGCCATTAGGCATTTTCCACCTTCATCGCTTGAGTCGCTTGAAGACATGGAGTCATCGCTTGCACTCCATGTTGACGCTTTGAAAGCCTTATTGTTTTTCTTTTCCTTTAACCTTTTCTTGAAAAGAAATCACTCCGGTTTGATGTGGCCTTTCTTTCCACATTCAAAGCATGTAACTTCTTTTTCTGCTTTTGGATCTTCCTTTCGTGCCCTTTGAAAATTCTTCTTTTTCTTCATGAACTTGCTCATTTTTCTTGCAAGTTGAGCAATCTCGGATTCGCTATCATCGGAGGAGCTTTCTTGCTTTGCTTTGAATGCTATGTTCTTTTTCTCCTTGAAGATTTTACCTTCTTTATCGGCATGCCTCTTCATGGTAATCTCATAGGTCATAAGTGATCCAATGAGTTCTTCAACCGGTATTTTCTTGACATCTTTCGCTTCTTGGATTGTCGTCACCTTTGGAGCCCATGAGCTTGGTAGGACCCAAATAATCTTCTTGACCATCGTCTCTGCAGAAATATCATCTCCAAGAGACTTTCTCCCATTACACACATCAGTAAAGCGAGTAAACATTTCCGTAATAGATTCGTGTGGGTGCATGGTGAAACTTTCAAAGTCTTGACGATACATATCTAATCTAGTGTCTTTGACTTTCTTAGTGCCCTCATGGGTCACTTCCAAAAGCTTCCAAATTTCATGAGAAGTGGTGCAAGTAGAAATACGATTAAATTCATTACGGTTTAACCCACAATGAAGAGCATTCATGGCTTTGCCATCAAGCTCAAAATTAGCAATGTCTTCGGGGGTCCATTTAGACTCATCTTTGCTAGAGAGAGTGTATCCTTGCATAAAAATTCTATATATAGGATAGCGAATACTTCTAAGAAATGTAATCATGTGAGTTTTCCAATAAGTGTAGTCGGTTCCATCAAAGAATGGAGCCCGAGTCATGGAATACCCTTCGGGTGCTTGTGAGGAAGAAGCCATCACTATGGATTTTAGGTTTGTAACCGGTTAAGGTATTACACAAACTTCCCTCTGATACCAAATGTTGGTCGGAGAGTGATGGAAAGAGGGGGGGGGGGTGAATTGCCTTTTAAAAATTAATTAACAACTTAAAAACAATTTATAAATGCAGCGGAAATAAAAAGGGGCAAGACACAATTTGATAACGGAGTTCGGCTTAAACCAAAGCCTACGTCTCCGCTCCCAACTCAACCGTTGAGAGATTTATACTTCAACTTTCTTTTTAATGGTTGTAGCAAGAAACCCACTAGCCGTTTTAAGGTAGGCTAGATCACCTTCGTATAGCTTGCTTTTTTATTATGGTTGTATCAAGAAACCCAAAATGAAAGAGAGGAAGAAAAGGATGGTTTGTTTTAATACAAACACAATGAAGAACCAAACAATTGAAATAAATAAATTATAACAAACTAGAGGAAGCCTTGAGCGCCAAGAGTGTGAGAGTAGTTGATGTAGAGGCAGCCCAAGCTTCAAGGATGGATATGGATCACCAGTAGCCTTAGAGATTTGTCGTTAGATCTTCAAGGGATCAAAATATCATTCCAATGTATCGAGATTGTTCCCAGCATCCATCCTCGTCTATTTATAGGAGAAATATCCCCAAATACTTCAATATGGCCGTTGGAGGGCTTTCGGAGCCGATGGGGGTCAAAAGTACAAGTCCGGTCAAAGCCCAACGACTAGTTTGACTGGGCTTACCGGTGGACCGGTGCTGGGCCACCGGCTGGCCGGTGGTCCAGACACCGGGAGGCCGGTGGCACCCGGCAGTGGGCAAGGCCTACTATCTGGTTCCACCGGCTGGCCGGTGGTCAGGCACCGGCTGACCGGTGGAACCTGGCAGAGAGCATTGCTTCTTCCAGAGACCACCGGCTGGCCGGTGGTAATCCACCGGTTGGCCGGTGGACTCAGAGAGTCCTTTTTCAGTCTTCTTGGGCCAACTCTTTGGCAACCTTTTTCCTATCATCAAAAATACTTGAAAACAAGTTAGAACATGATGAGAGTGATTGTGATCATTAAAATCCAAGAGAGAGGGGTACAACATTGAGGATGTTTCCAGGTGGTTTAACATCATATGACTAGGAAGTGAAACCCGGTTGTTTTACATCATGCATCTAAAATGTGGGGGGATACAGTCCTTATCCCTAGGGATCACATGACCATTGCTAATGTTCATTTTGAATGGGAATGGAATTGACACTACCATGATACAATGAAGGGAGGAGGGGTTAGTAATGAGGTCAACGTTATGGTCCCTATACTGAGAAGAAATAGGGGTTACAATAAAAATGATGAGAAGAAAATGGTTAGTGGGAGGCTTGATCCACACTTTAGGTGAAGTGGGAGGACACATGAGTTGGTGGAACAAGTCACATGGGGACTCTTGGTTTAGGTGAACCAAACCCTAGATGGAAATGGGGGACTTAAGAACTCAACCATCATGAAGAAGGGTCAATAGAAGGGATGCACCATGAAGTGGCATATGAGAGGGATTTTAAAAATATTGGGGCCTTGTAGAGAGGTGAATTGAGAATATCATGTGATTTGTGAAGGATAGGGGCTTCGCAAAGGGGTATGCTTCACAAAACAGGGTTCCCCCACCTTGGAGTGAAGTCCTTATTTGGAAAGTAGTGTATCACGAAGGATGAATTATTCATGAATCCTCAAGTTCCACATGGGTTCTTAATCCTTCACAAATGGAAATAGACTTCATAAAAGGAATCTACACTTGGCTTGGTGGTTCTTTAGAACATAATGAAATGAGTTTTGAGAATCTTAGAAACCTTGGGTAATCCATTTCACTTTGGTTCATGATTCTCAAGAGGTTCGGGAATCGAGAGATATTTTGGAAGCTGAAAGGTCAAGTGATCATCCATAAAATATTATATTGAAGCGTTATTTATAAGAAATGTATTTCATGAATATTGAATGTGTTTTTGAAGATATATGAGCTTCACAAAAGGTGTCTGACTCCATACGTCTGAGAGTTGCATCCTTGAAGACATTGTCTAGCCTTCATATGTTTATGAAGTGCTCTGTGAGTCTAACAATCACTGCACAAAGTTTTTTCATCAAAACCTCATGAATTCATGAAGTAAATACTTCTCTAGGGACCTTCATGAGCTTCTCCTATTCGTGGAGGAGTCAGGATACACGAATCAAACTCTTTTAAGTGATTTGGCGCCATTTTGTCTTGGATTCGCTCTGAACTGACAATGCCTTCCTCTACTATTCCCATGGGGCACATATTTTGGTTCCAACAAAAATTCAAAAAATTGACCCATATAGATCAATATTTATAATAAATATACTTAATATTCTATTTATAGAGACATTTTTAGGGTTAAATATCATTTAATTCGTCAAAGACCCTTAAATAATAAATTAAACCTCATCAAACCCCACGCCATGTGATAATAATAATAATAATAATAATATTTTTATGGTTTACGTAAATTGAAACAATGATAAATATTATTTTATAAACTTATAAATTAAAATTCATCATTCGACACAATATGGGTCCACTCATCCTCAACATTTATCAAATACCTGAAAAAAATTTAATTAATTAATTTTCATAAAATTAATATTTTATTCACAGTCTGGTGAATAAATATTTATAAAATATTAATTAAATTATATGCATTATTTATTAATGAATAAAAAATTATTTATTAACTTGAAAATAACTAGAAATAAATAAATATTATATATTCACATATTTAAATAATTATCTTATAAAAAAATATTTATTTAGTATTTATGATTAATAATTCCTAAATAACATTATTCCCTGCTCTTGGGATTAATATATGCTCTAATAATTAAATTCAAATATAATTTAACTAGGATCAATGGAAATACATAGTGTGTGACCCTCTAGGATTTTTTCTCATTAGCATTAGGAAATCTTTCCTAAATTCCAAAATTAATGTCTAGCAATGGGTCAAGATTCTCAAGAGAAATAAATTAATGTCTCAAAGTTGAAATCCATGCACTAATTAATACTATCTAATATAATATTTTTATCAAAATATATCATTAACCATGTTGCAGAATCATTTCATGAAACAATGTGCTTGATGCATCTTTCTTTGAATATCTAAAATAAACACATTGTTACACCATGTCCATATAATTTAATGTTATAGTTCCATTTAAATAAAAATTATGATATATCAACTTATATATAGATAGAAGGTACAAATCCTTCATTAACTTATTAATTAATAACACTTCACTTGGGATTCACTAAATGTATCCAACTTCACAATGAATTGTATCATTGTGGTTTATAAAATACATCAAATTACATGAGTCTTTACATGCATTAATAAGAATATTAAATTCTAAGAACCATTACACATTATTTTTCATAGGAATACCTGATGGCAAACCAACATGAAAAATCCCTATAAGTATGTTTGTTATCATAATATTTGATATTGGAGATTACCAAATGTGAACTTTGTGAGATATAGTCTCATCTTCTTATGAGTACTCATACCAGATAGTCAACATACTATATTTTCATATAATATAATTTTATTTGACTATAGAACTAACATTTGAGAGGTATTTTCATGGCATCTCACAGTTCTCATCACAGAAGGGAACTTCTATGACCAATTTTAATGTGACAAATACCCTAGTGCTTTATCACATAAATGTTATGAAAAAAGAAAAATCAATATGTGATAAGGTAATTGAATTAATATTCCTTTATTTGAATATAAATGTAATGTAAATTACAAAGTAGTTGGTTATTGGGTTCCAACTCCAGTATACATCATCAACAATATAGAAACCATTATATCTTAATTAGAAATTCTCATCATCAACATTTTTATCACTTTGAGTAAGAGATGTATTTGATGAAATCTCTTAAAAAATATCAATATTTTGCAACACCATAGAACCATTTTTATTTTTAATAAATTAATTTCAATAATATTTCATTTTTATTATGCTCCATTAATCATCTAAATCATTATGTACAGAAAATAATTTTTATAATAAACTCGATGTGCTTGATATGCTAATATAAAAAATTCATTTACTACAAGATGATTTTTATAATTAATGTTAATAACTCCATGACATGGATAAATGAATAACCATATATTAGAATCAAACCAAAGAAATTTAAACTTTATTGAATAATGTTGTGTTAAATAAAATAACTAAATTATTTCACCCAGAATACCATAAAACTGAATTTCAAATTCTTTATGATAGTTTCCTTTTAGACAAACACCACCATTCATCATTATTTTGGACTCCCCATACATGTGTGTATAAAATAAGATACATATTAACCCCATTAAAAATTATAGGACTTTAAAATTTTGAATGGGGGCATATTTAATTCACATAATTGACTATGGCATCTCGCCTTTTATTACATAACTTTTCATTACATTTTACAAACAGAGGATCTTTAAAGTCTAGTGCCTTGGAAATCAGGAACATAAAACATGAAAACATAAAAAAAGTCTTCTAATCCACTTTTAAGGAATAATCATAAGTTCATTATAATTAAAATTACTTTATCTCAGAACCTATAGACATATATCTAAGCAAAGGGTGAGCAGAAGGCCCAGTAATGAAATGAAGGGAATCTGTTTACTTGAGATATCAATAAGAACTTGATGAAAACCACAAGAAACAAGGAATGGAAAAAGAGGAATATCATAATAAAGGAACATGAATTAAAACTAGAATATTTTTCTACCACATTTCATTTATACATTCATCCACATATCACCAAGGGTCATATTCAATGTGTCATAAAAATATTACCAAGGTTATTAATCAAGGTATCGTGAAACTTGTCATCTCTAGAGATTAATTCTTTACAAAATTCATTGGAACTTCATCAGGTATAACCCTTAATATTTATTTATTTTCATGTGATACACATAGATAATAATAAAACATTTCATAAATAACCCAAATATAATCAAAGAAATGGGTTTCATGCCAAAATCGTGACGTATAAAAAGTACTTAAAAATAAGATCTTTATGCCATTTATAACCCATGGAAAGGGAGTGATGGTTATATGTATGTCAATTAAAGAATAAAATAGATCAATTTTATGTATTTATGAATACCACTAGAAAATAAAATATATTTGGGTATCCACATAAATAATACCAGAGAATTTCTTGAGAAAAAGAGAGAGATTTTGAGACGAAAACTCTACAGCATAACAGATACATAACATCATTTTAGAAAACATTAAAAAGATATGTGACAAGGTTAAACCACAAAAAAATAATTCATAATACAGCATGGGTACATAATAATATAATGGTATGGATATTTTAATGACATACCACATGAAAAGGAAACATCAAAAGAAAAGAGAAGATGCTATTTTTTTTACGAAAAATTATACAGCCTAACGACATCACTTAAAAATTTCAAAAAATAAACTGATGAGAGTAGAAAGGGTTTATCATAATATGGACATAAATTTGACATTAATAATAATATATAAGAACTTACCTCCACATAATAAGATGAAAACTATAAGACATAACATAAAGGAAATCATTACTAAAAAGAGGAGGGTGAAAGGTTCCCTTACCTTGAAGAGTATTTTTGAAAGCATGAAGGTTGGGAAATTGGGGGCTTGAGAGAACCTTGGGAGGAATCTTTGGGAGGTATAAAGACTATATATTCATTTAGTTGGATTTTGTAATGAAATTAATGAGGTAATGGCTTAGTATTTATATGAAAAGTGAGGGAATATTTAATTAATTTCCAAGGGATACCTCATCGGTGGTATTTGCAAAACCATGGGCTTTCCCATAGTATTTTCCCATGGTATTGTCCACTAGAGACACCTCATAACATATATTACCATTAAAAAGTATACCAGATTTATTACATCATGATTACATCATCAATGATGTCATTAAACTCTTGAAACTCAAAACTATATTTTTACTATTCACCGAAAATTCAACTATTTCAGAAAAATCCCAAAAATCAACCCTAAACTAATACCGATGATTTGAATTCAAAAATGAACTCCATTTTATGAAAATAATTTTTTAATTTTTTTAATTTAATTTTTAAATAAAACTATTATTTATTCAAAAAAACAACTCTAAAACTATAACTTATTTTGTAACACCTAGAAAAAGTAATCAAGGTCCCATAAAATTATCTTAAAACCATAAGACAATAAAGTAAAAAATTATGATTACATTTTATGAAAATATATTTTTATTTTAAATTAAAAAATTAATTATAAAATTGTAATTAAAATATTTATGATATAAAAATACCAATACTTATATTATGACCATTTTTTCACTTTTAAAATGTCTAAATTATATTTATACATTCATGGGTGAAGTTTCTATTTTTTGGCCGATTTACTATTCATTACACTTCATAATATTATTTTACTATTCATACATTTCAATTCACCAAAAATTAAGTTGATCTTATTAGACTCTAAATTTATTTCTGGTCACAATTGTAGAAGACCATTTTCTGAAAATCATTTGACATTATTAATTATTTAATGTTTACAAAAATATTTTAAAATACCCTTTTTTCAAAAATTCATTTGTAATGTGAAGCTTTTATAAATTTATCCAACATTTATACAGACATTTAAAATTCACAAATTTTACCATAAGAATAAATAAAAATTTTATTTATGCCAAGAGATTATAAAAAAAGTATCTAAGTCCTCGTTAAATAGCCCATTATAACACCTGCATAGGACCTAAGTGTAAGGTGTGCTACAGTGATAGAATCTTGGGGAGGCTTGGACAACATTGTCCGAGTGGTGATTTATATCAGCTTGAACTTCTCCCTTAAGAAATTCTGTTCAAGATTCACATGTTGAAGCTCAGCATGGGCTTAGTCTAGAACAAATCTCAAAGATGCTACCTCCTTCCCAAGCTCTGACAGATGGGCTTCGTATGGCCTGAGTCTACTGGATGAGGCCACCGACACTTATTTCTGTATTAACTATCCAAGACCACTTCTATTTATAAATAATAATTGTAATGTTAAGAGTGTAGTTTCCAATGGTCATATTGACCAATAGTCATATAACAGTTGAAACCCAATGGTATCACTTCATTAATTAAAGGATATAGTTTGTGGAGTATAAAATGAAATAACACACAAATTTAGGAAACAAATATTATTAAAATGTTCGAGTTGTTACATTCTTCCCCACTTAAGAAATTTTATCCCGGAAATTTTAACTGATACCCTATGAGGAGAAAATGTGTGGTTTTTTTTTCGTCATAGACTCCTCTGGTTCCCACGTGGCTTCTTCACATTTGGGGTTCCTCTATAACACCTTAACAAGGTGGGTAGTCTTGTTTCGTAGAACCTTGCCTCTATGATCCAAGATCTCCACTGAATGTTCCTCATAAGAGAGATAATGTTATAGTTGTACAAACTCTAGATTTATTACATGTGAAGGATCAGGTATGTACTTCCTCAAGAGGGATACATGGAAGAACTCAGGAACATGTACTAGATTTGGAGGAAGCGCAAGCCGATATGCCACTGCTACAATGCCATCAAGGATTTCATAGGGGCCAATGTACCTAGGGATGATATTCTCTTTTCTCACAAACCTTATGACTCTCTTCCAAGGTGAAATTCAAAGAAAAACATTGTCACCTACATCAAACTCCAAGTCCCTTTGATGGTTTTTGGCATAGCTCTTTTGCCGACTCTGAGAAGCCTTAATGTGTTACTGGATGGCATGGACTTTTTCTATAATCTCTGGCACAAGATCAGGCCCAAGAAGTATTCTATCACTAGCCTCATGCCAACAAGTAATAGTTATACATAGTTTACCATATAGAGCTTCATAGGGTTCCATTTGAATGCTCGAGTGGAAGCTATTATTTTAAGAGAACTCAACTAAAGGGAGATTTTGATCCCATCCAACTTTAAATTCCATTAATCATGTTCGTAGCATATCCTCGAGTGTTTGAATATTCCTCTTAGATTGGCCATCAGTTTGGGGGTGATAAGTCATACTAAAATTAAATTCAGTGCTCAGATCATATTTAAGACTTCTCCCTAATTTTGATGTGAACCTTGTATCACGTTCAGATACGATATAAAGTGGAACTCCATGAAACCTTAACACTTCCTTAATGTAAATCCTCGAAGGTTTATCAAGAGATGAAACTTCCCGAATGGAGATAAAATGGGTAGTCTTTTTGATATGGTCCATAATTACCCTTATCGCATTGTTTCCCTTGGAAGTTCTCAGGAGACCAGTGATGAAGTCCATAGTGATATTGTCCCACTTCCATGCTGGTATGGGTAGTGGTTGTAATACCCCTTTAGGAAGTTGTCACTCTTCCATTAATTGATGGCATACTAGGCACCTTGAAGTATAGTCAGAAATCTCCCTTTTCATATTATCCCACCAATAATGATCATGAAGGTCCCTATACATTTTTGTGCTTCCAGGATGTATAGATAAAGTGGAGGTATGACCTTCATCCATCACCTCCTTATTTATTTCCAGAATAGATGGAACACATAGTCTTGTAGGAAATTGCAGTACACCTTCTTGATCAATATTTAACTCAGGAAACTTCTCATTTTTCATAGCCTCAAACTTCTTCTATAACAAAGGTTCTTTTTTCTGAGATTTCTTGATCTTCTCTAGTAAAGAAAGTTGAGAAATATTTTTGGTTAGGGTTGATGAAGTCCCTTACCTTATAATTCCCATGTATAGCTTTACTAGGTCATTGATCAAAGGATCTATTTGTATCCTCATCATGGAAAGAACAACTGGGTATTTCCTACTTAATGCATTAATGAATTTGTTTTCCCTTCTAGGATGATAATGAATTGAAAAATCATAGCTTTTGAGAAGTTCCAACTATCTCCTCTACCTCATGTTCAATTCCTTTTGTGTGAAAATATAATTCCAACTTTGATGGTATGTTTATATATCACAGTTCTCCCAATAAAGATACTGCATCCACATCTTCATAGAAAAAATGACCACATACAGCTTAAGATCATGCATAAGATAGTTCTTCTCATGAGTCTTTAACAGTCGAGATTCATAAGTAGTGACTTTATCATTTTAAATGAGGATGCACCCAAGACCTTTCAGAGATGCATCGCTAAAAATAATAAATCCTTCTTCACTTGAGGGTGGAGTTAACACGGGTGCAGTAACAAATATCTTCTTTATCTATTGGAAACATTCCTCACACTCCTTTGTCCAGATGAACTTGACCCCATTTCGAGTTAACTTGGTTAATAGATTATAAAGTAATGAAAAGTTCTTCACAAACCTCCTATAATATCCCACTAAACCAAGGAAACTATTAATCTCAGTTATTGTAGTATTTTAAGGCCACTCCTCTACATTTTTTGTTTTTTAGGGTAAACTATGACTCCTTCATTGGTAATAATGTGCCCCAAGAAAGTAACTTGTTTCAACTAGAATTCAAATTTGTTAAAATTTCCAAAAAGTCTTTCCTTCTGTAGAGTTTTCAAAATACCCCTTAGATGATCCTCATGCTCCTCGAGACTTTTAGAATATATCAAAATACCATCAATGAAATCTACCGTAAAATTATAAAGGTTTACCTTATAGACTCTATTAATAAAATCCATAAAAATAGTAGGTGCATTAGTCAGTATGAAGGGTATAACAACATACTCATAATGCCCATATCTTGAACAAAAGGCAGTTTTCAGAATATCTTTTTTCTTCACCTGCAATTAGTGATAACCATAATGAAGATCAATCTTAGAGAATAATTAAACCCCATGATGTTTGTCAAATAAGTCATAAATTATTGGAAGAGGGTATTCATTCTTTATTGTGATCCCGTCCAGTTCTCTATAATCAATGCATAACTGAATCGATCCATCCTTATTCTTTTCAAAGAAAACTGGTGCTCCCCAAGGTGACACACTCTGTCGGATAAACCCCTTCTCTAAAAGATCTTTGTGTTGTTTCTTTAAATCTTCCATCTCCACATTTTTCATCCTATATGTGGTCTTTGATATCAATTGAGATCCATGGATGAGTTCAATGGATATCTCTACCTCTCTTTATGGGAGAGGTCCGGGTGACTCCTCATGAAATACGTCAACATATTCCAGTATTATGGGGACATTTTTTATTCTCAAACCCTCATTTACTTCCTCTTCTTCATCAATCAATTATATAAAGAAGGATATCAGAGGTTCTTCTAGAAAAATATCAGGTTGAAATATCTCCCCTTGGAAGATAACTGTAGGTTTTCCATTCAAGACTAATGAGATTTTAATGATTCTGCATTTGATCTTAGCATTATAATTTGAGATCTAGTCCATCCCTAGTATAATGTAGAATTCCCACAAGTGAATGACTACTATATTTTCAATAAGATTTTTCTCACTACAGTAAACACTAGAGTTTCTAAACACTGACAATGTTTGGATAATCCCACCAGGAGTCTTGAATGATTACTCTACTTTTAGAAAATTAGGGGTTGATTCTAAATTCTTTTCAATCTTGTAGGAAATAATAGAATGCATAGAACCAGATTCAAACAATGTACTTTCTAACATTGAGAGAACAAGAAGAGTACCTACCACCACATCATTTGGTACTTCAACTTTATCTGTAGTGATTTCAAAAGCATGAACATGCTCCCTTGGCCTATGCTGAGGCTAATGGTGATTCCACTCCACTACCCTCAGATTTGGATAGTGATTGGCAAAGTGCCCAAGTTTTCCACACTTATAGAATTGGACATCAGGTAGGGCCCTCATTTTCTTCCATTTTTCTTTAGTGTTTGGAAGTTGTTTCTTCACCTCACTACAACATTTCTGTTCGATATGGCCATCTCTTCCACACTTGTAGAATTTTCTTATCCTGAGCAAGCAGTTCCCTGAATGCTTCTTCCCACATTTATTACGCATGGCACATTGCACTTACATTCCTCTTCTTCCCTAGTCGAAGATACTCCCTAAGATTAGATCCATAGATCTTTTTTTTTCATTGAATTTATGAGACCATTGCGTCTCAAAAAACTCCAGTTTGAATTTCATCGCACTACACACGATATCCTCATAGCTATCATAATCTCGGTTTGCTAGATTCTTCTACCGATGAGGTATCAGTCTACAAAATAATCTATCAACCTTATCTTTTGAATCCATGAAAAATCTAGAGGTGTAACGTATAATCCTTTCGAATTTCATCTCGTAGCTTCCCACATATTCATTCTCCTTCTGCTTTAGCTCAAGAAACTCCTTCTCCATTGTTTTTCTCATCGATCGAGGGAAATACTTATTGAATAATATCCCTATGAACTCTCCCCATTTCATATCTTCTAATTCCACTCTTGGACCTATATTTTTAATCAGTTCCCACCACTGATTAGCTTCTCTCTCTAAGTGATAGACAGCCAGGGTGAAATTCTCTTTCTATGAACAGTGGAGAACTAAAATATCTTCTCAATAGAGATGATCTACTATTCAGAAATCAATGGGTCAATAGATCCACTGAATGTTGGTGGTTGTTGACGCATAAAGGATTCAACATAAATTTGTTCCCTTCATGGTGAGATCGGTCTCTAATCTTGATTCAAGTTATTTCCCATAACTTGAGTTAGTTGGTTCATCATTCTCATGAAAGTTTCCATTCCAGTTTCCATTAGAGTTTCATCAGCACATGGTCCAACATAGTCACCATTTTCATGGTTCCTTTTATTTCCCGCCATTTTATAAAATAATAAAACCTTAGTGAGAAGATTATTTCATTTATGAATATTTTAACTATAAATAATCTTAGGTCTTAAAACATCATGCTTTAAACAATCACATTTCTCTATAAATCCTTCATAATGATTCATAAAAAGCTTTTTATTAACCAAAAATATCCCCTAGGAGTGTCATAAACAATAGTGAAGCAATGCTCCTTTATGGTTTTCCTAACCTGCTGATTTCGCTTGTGGAGTTTTCATCTTCGTTGGATTTATTGAAGCACTCTTTGGTTGTGAGGTTCTATGGGCATTGTCCTTCAGTTTATTTTTTTGACAGGCACATTTTCAAAGCTTGGGGCCTTCATGTTAGGGAGACAGTGGGCCTTTTTGACAAGCGGCAAATAATGGTTAATTTTTCTTCAGAATCTGATCCCATTAAGGCCTAGTCAAGTGCACCTCATTCCTTTTTTGGGTTTTAATATTTTGCTTCTCCGGTGGTACATTGATTTGTACATAGAGTGGGACCCCCCCTGAAGATGGAGATTTGGGTAAGACTTCCCAATCTTCCTTTACAATTTCAAAATCCCGTTATTTTGTGTATGTTAGGGAACCTAATTGGCCGAGATTTGTGATCAGATAGTCGCACAAAGGCGCTATGTCATTCCATTAACCCACGCATTTGTTTTGAAATGGATATATCAAGGGATCCTTTTGAGTACGTTTGGATTACTGTGGGTGATGAATACAGATGTAAACAACATGTGGTGTATGAATCATGGACGGACTTTTTCATTGGATGCAAGCTGATGGTGCACTATATAGATTTCTATCACAAGAGGAATAGGATGATGGTTCCAGACGCAGTGGAGAAGAGACATCTTTCATTGATTGTAACAAAGGGAAGGATGGGGTCTTGGGATGGGTTGCTGGGTCCAACAAGAAGGATGAGGGGCTAGCCGAGTTAGAAAGTGTGGGACAGAGGTCTCTTGAACTGGTTGTTAGTAGAGGGGAATAGACTTTACTTTGTAGGGAGATTATTGGGGGGAAGGAAGTTCAGCTTCATTAGGAGGTCTCATATGGGAAGTAAGGTGGATGGGTATAGAAAATCGGCTGAGGGGATACCTGAAATTCTTGAGCAGGGCCTTGCAGAAGATGGAACTGCTAATGAGGTAGTGGTTGTCCACCTGCCTCTCGGTGGTTATAAGAAGGATGGAGGTATGGAACAATGTGATGGTAATGCTGTGAGTAACCCAGGGGTTGAGAGTTAGTCAATGATGGTTCCTCATGTGAAAAGTAAGGAGAATGAACCACTTGAGGGTGCTGGTCCGGGCAGTGGTGAGAAAGGGAAGTTGCAGGAATTGGATTTATTACATGATTCTCAGGATGTCAAGAGTCTGTCTTCAATTCCTCTGAACAATCGGTTTGAAGGATTAGATGAGGTTTATCCAGGTACTATTCATAATTTTTCAGATGATTCAGATTAGGGGGGGGGGGGAGGGTGAAAGAATTGGAAATGGTCCTGAACCCATTCTCCTAGAAATTGAAACATCGAGTCCTAATAGGGATAGGGGTGGTTTGACAAGGAAGGGGAAAAAGGATTATTCCAGCTTACCACCCCCTATGGAAACTGGATCTGCTAGGAAAGAATGTGATAATAAGGAATCCCTTGAAGAGGTGGTCTTCCAGCCATCAAGGGTTCAAGGTGAGAAATTCTTGGACCTTTTACTGAGAAATGAAGAGTATGTGAGTGAGCAAGTGTTGTGGATAAACGCTTTAGAAGAGGAGGCAGCTAAAATGATGGGGAAGACTTTAAAAACGACAGTTACTGGGGAGCAATATGCTTGGGTGGAAAAGCAGGACCTCATCCTTGTCGGTGGATTTAACAAAGGTAATATTAGCATCGAGGATTATATTCAAACATGGGATCAGATGGCTTCAGAGCTGGAAAAGTTGTGGTTGGAGTATACAAACATCCTGGTATCCTCCTTATCTTGGAAATTGTTCAGGGAATCGCAGTCTAGTAAGATAAAATTATCCTTCAATGTTTTTAGTTAATTTTTGGTTATTTTTTCTGAGTTTGGGGGATCTTGACCTTGGTTTTAGGACACAGTTTGTGGGTTTGGTGTGTTTTTTGGTTAATATTCACCTGACATTTTGATAGGACCAGCTTCAGATGGGCTAGAGCACTCTGCTATCACCTTTGCAGGCCATTTGGGATTAGGTTGAATAAGAGGGATGGATTTCCCATTAGGAGGGACCATTCTTGCATGGGATTGCTAAGTGGTCTTGAATTGGGGATGGTGGTTGTTTCTTATGATTGGAAGAGGCAGATCCTATTTTTTTCTTGGGGTTGTTTGGGTGTTATGTTGAACTTTATGGTTTCTCATTTTCTGACAAAAGTGTTTTTCTTAATAAAAAAATAATCTTCATCCAAGAAGATAAAACAAGAAAAATAAAACATTATTCTAATACACTTGTAAGGATTCATCATAAGTTCATCCTAAGTACAAATTATTTATCTCATAACCTGGAGATATACATCAATGGAAAGGGTGAGCAGAAGGCCCAGTACAGAAATAAATGGAATCAGTTTAGTTTTTGTATCAATAAGAACCTGATGAAAACCACAAAACATGAGAAACAAAAAAAGAGGCATAAAATAATAAAAATAACATGAATCAAAAATTTAATATGTAGCTAAAAAATCTCATTGATACATTCGTGAACATATCACCAAGGTTAATTCCTAAGGTGTCATAAAAACATTACCAAGGTTATTCCCCAATGTATCGTGAAACTTTTCATCTCTAGAGATTAATTATTTACACAATGCATTGGAGATCTATCTGGGAGCACCCACAATATGTATTTATTTTCATGTTATCCACATAGATCATAATCAAACATTTCATAAATAACCCAAATAGAATCAAAGTAATGGGTTTCATGTAAAAATCATGACGTTTAAAAAGTACTTAAAAATAAGATCTGTATGTCATTTAAAACCCATGGAAGGGGAGTGAGGGTTATATGTATGTCAATTACAGAATAAAATAGACCAATTTTATTAATTGATGAATACCCCTAGAAATAAAAATAGATTAGGGTATCCACATAAATAATACAAGTGAATTTCTTGAGAAAAAGAGAGAGATTTTGAGATGAAAATTCTGTAGCATAACGGCTACATAACAACGTTTTAGAAAACATTAAAAAGAGAGGGGACAAGGGTCAGCCACTCATAAATAATTACTAATACTATATGGGTACATAATAATATCATGGTATGAATATTTTAATGACATACCACTTGAAAAGAAAACATGAAAGAAAAGAGAAGATGTTATTTCTTTTACAAAAAATTCGTCAGCCTAACAACGTCACTTAAAAATTGAGAAAATAAATTGATGAGAGCGGAAAGGGCCTATCTTCATTTGGACATGAAATGGACAGTAACAAAAGAATATGAGAACATACCCCCCCCCATAAGAATATGGAAACTAGAAGACATAACACAAAGGAAATCATGACTAAAAAGAGGAGGTTGAAAGGTTCCCTTACCTTGATGAGTATCTTCGAAAGAGTGAAGGTTGGGACCTTAGGGTCTTGAGGGAACCTTGAGAGGACACCGTGGGAGGTATAAATACCATATCCTCATTGAGGAGGATTTTGGAATGAAATGAATGAGGGAATGTCATGGAATTTATAGGAAACATGAGGAAATATTTAATTAATTTCCAAGGAACACATCATCGGTGGTATTTGCAAAACTATGGGCTTGCCCATGTTATTTTCTCATGGTATTGTCCACTTGGGACACATAATAACATATCTTACTGTTTAAAAGTCAACCAGATTTATTAAATCATTATTATATCATTAATGATGTCATTTAACACCTAAAATTCAAAACTGTAGTTTTACTCTTCATCGAAAAATCAACTATTTCTGAAAAATCCAAAAAAAATCACCCTGACCTAATATAGATGCTCTGAATTCAAAAATGAACTCAATTTTATGAAAATAATTTTCTAAATATTTTTAATTAAATTTATAAATAAAATCATTATTTATTCAAAAAAACAACTCTAAAACTATAACTTATTTTGTAACACCTTGAAAAAGTAATCAAGGTCCCATAAAATTATTGTATAACCATAAGAAAATATAGAAACAATTTTTGATTAAATTTTAGAAAATTAATTTTTATTTTAAATTATTAAATTAATTATAAAATTGTTATTAAAATATATATGAAATATAAAAATACCAAGACTTATATTATAACCGTTTTTTCACTTTTAAGATGTCTATATTACATTTATACATTCATGGGTGAAGTTTCTAATTTTTTTGGTCTATTTAATATTTATTACTATTCATTACTATTCATAAGGGTATATTACTATTCATACATTACTATTTACCAAAAATTAAGTTGATCTTATTAGACTCTAAATTCCATTTTGGTCATAATTTTAGAAGACCATAATCTGAAAATCATTTCTCATTTTTAATTATTTAATGTTTACAAAATTATTTTAAAATACCTTTTTTCCAAAATTCATTAGCCAGCTAATCATTTTTTTCCAGCTAATAATTTTTTTTCTATTTTATAAATGCCGATATAAGGGTGGCCGGTACCCATTACAAAATTCACCACTTCCCATTCACCACTCCACAACAACCATTTCAAATTCAAAATTCAAACATCAACATGACAGGTGCATACCATCCGCATACCATCAAACATTACCAAATTCAAAATTAAAAAAAGGATCATCATGACTGGCCATGGTTCTTGAGCACCGTACCACGCATACTCACCCCTCCGTACTTCAGATTGCCTCAGGATACGGTATCCATGAGCCGCGTCCCAGACACTGTCAACACCATTGAACCGTCGACCATACATCGCCTTCTCCGGCAACCCTCACCGTAGCACCACCATCAACCCACCATCGTCGGTGTCGATAAACTGGGCCTCCACCCCAGAAACCTGAGAACCACCATCGCCGTCATGTCTTCCTACCATCACCATCTCTCACGACACTGGATTCACCACTTCACAGCAAAAGACAACAAGATCCATGGATTCCCACCAAGGGAAACCCATTGACACCACCCCAACCTTTGAATAAGACCACAACGGGCCTCAAACCACTCACCGCCGCAGAGCAAGGGACGACCTCCAAGTGCTGAGAGAATCACCACAGGATGTCAACGCACTACCGAGAAAACCCTTGAATTCTCCAAAGAGTGTTTCGAATCCGGTCTTATGCCCCTGGATCAAACTAGCAGCGATGAAGAATCACAAAGTGCATCATCTCACCAAAAGGGGAAAGACACTAAAACGCCGCAGAGAACAAACGAGGAACCGCAGTAAATCCACCACTGGAATGAGGTGGAGGTGGGGAAAACTCTAGTGTCATAAACTCCAAGCACTCCACTAGAGACCAAATAGAAATCCTTCAAAACTGAAAAAAACAAAGAAAACAAGAAACAAAACCTCCCCTCCCCGGGCTAGTCCAGATCTATCATCACCCTCTATGGAAAGCAACCTCATTCGCACAAGCCGAGTCCTGCTGACCGATTCACACATACAACGACCTCGACGCGCCAAGCCGGCCAATCCTTTGAGATAATACAGAGAGAGGAGATTCAAGACCAGGTGGCCGGAGAGGGAAGGAACTTAAAATCAAGGAGAATCCCTGTTCACCATGGAAGGGAGAGACGAAGCCGCTCCGAGGCTCTCCCCCAATGATTCCTATCATATCCGTAACTCCTCCAAAATTCATTAGGACTATGGAACTTCTATAAATTCATTCTACATTTATCTGGACATTTTAAATTCACAAATTTTACCGTAAGAAGAAATAAAATTTTTATTAATACTAATGGATTACAAAGAAGTATCTAAGGCCACGTTACATAGCCCCTTATAACACCTGCATATGATATAAGTGTAAGGTGTGCTATGATGATAGAATTTTGGGGAGGCTCAGACAACATTGCTCGAGTGGTGATTTATATCATCTTTAACTTCCCCCTTATGTGCTTTTATTCAAGCATCGCATATTGAATCTCATCTTGGGTTTGGTCTTGAACAAAGCCCAGAGATGCTACTTCCTTCCCAAGATCTGACAGATGGGCTTTATATGGCCTGAGTTTACTGGATGAGGCCATCGACTCTTCTTTCTGTATTAATTAACCAAGATCACTTGTATTTATAAACAATAATTGTAACGTTAAGAGTTTATTTTCCAATGGTCATGTTGACCAACAGTCATTTAAGAGTCGAAACCCAATGATATCACTTTATTAATTAAAGGATACAGTATGTTGAGTATAAAAAGAAATAACACACAAATTTTGGAAACAAATATTATTAAAAAGTTTGGGTAGTTACATTGACTATCTAATTCTATTTGTATTTAATGATACTATAAAAATATAATTTAGTTATCATTATACTAAATAGAAAATTTGTTTTCATATTTATGGTCAAAATAAAATTTTTCATACAAGTCTTTGAAACATGAACACAAAATTTCATTGGGGGGGGGGGGGGTTATTTAGAGTTTTAGGGTAATTTATGTAAATTTTTTGAGGTTATTATCTTATAATTTGAATATGAAATAATAAAAATTAAAATTTTCAATTAGTTATGTTAAAAAAATTAATAATAGTGACACTTATATGAATCATGAGATTTCTTCATAATTCAGTAGAAAATATATATAAGTATTATTCATTTGAAATCCATTATTCATGTTTTCCACCAAAACCAAGATCAAGTTGATTAAATAATGATAATAAATTGTGTATATCATCATCAACATTTCCCTCATTAAGGCACATTAGATTAATTTTTAAGGAATATTTTGATTGGAAATAATAAGGGCTGAAATTTGATATTTCTTATTGTGAGTACACTTCAGCAATTGACCCATCAATTGAGGCTTTGTTATTTTTCTACTTATTCCATTTATATATATATATATCAAGTGGTTATATCCATAAAAATTGTTTTGTCCCTAAAAATTTCTCTTCATATGTGAATGGTACCCTTAAATGTTTCATTGAATCATAGAATCCCAATGGAAATATATTTTTTCCAATTTACATTATCTTACTACATTATCAGCTTTAAACTTACTCACTGTATGATGTTCCAACATAGATGCCTTGAAATAAATATGACACTTCAGTGCATGCATCCCGAATTGATGAATTTAATGACCCTTTAAGATAATAATTTTTATTAATTCAATATATTTTTTATTTTTTAATTATGAAATTTATATATTAGCAGTATATATTTCTTAATTATGTTTAATGATTTAAATTATTTTTTAATAATTTATAATATATAAAAATGTATTAATTAATATTTTAATGTGATAATAAATATGAGTTAAAATATTTATTTTTTTACAGAATTAATTTATATTAATTTATTATAATTTTTATTTTCAATTTCATTTTTTATTTATTATAATTAATTTTTATAATTAATAAAACTTCATAATAAGATATATTCTCACTAAATTTAATTTTATTAAATAATTTTTGTTTTGTATTACATTTTCTTAATTTTAACCAACTTTTATTATTTTAGATTGATATTTTAATAACTTATCAAGTTTTAATTAGTTTATTACAAATAAATATTTACTATTATCTTATAATAAGTATTTTTAATTTATATATTATACAATCAATTTCATTTTTTTATTATTCTTTACAATTATTTATTTTTAGTTGTTTATGGAACTATTTTTAATTAATTTATCATATTTATATTTTTTTTATTTATAAATTCTATTTAATAAAAATAATTATTTATATTATTTTTGATGATTTAAATTAATATTAATTAATCTATAATAATATTACTATTATGTAAAATATTAATTGAATAATAATTATTAATTATTATTTATGTTTTTTTAATTAGTTTATTTATATTAATTAATTATAATTATTATTTTTACTATATTTTAAATTTATTTTAATTAATTAATTAATTTATATTAATTCATGATAAATTTTATTAATATTAATCAAAATTTTTTAAAATATTTTTATTTTTAATGATTTTATCTTAACTGTAACCCTTTTCTATTATTCCGGATTAATATTTTTGCAACTTATTTAGTTTTTAATAATTTTGTATATATAATTAGTTATTATTATTTTGTAATTATTTATTTTAAATAATTATCAATAAAATTAAATTATAAAAAATTACTATTTTTTATCATTATATTTATTTTTTAATTTTTTCCCATATTTTATATTCATTTAATTGGATTTTTTTTTATTTTTTATAAACTAATATTTTTATCATTTTTATGGATTTAAATTAACTAAAATTAATTCATAAATAAAATATTAATTTAATAATAATTCAAAATTATGTTTTTTAAAATATATTATTGTATTATTATTTTTTTATTACAAGCCATAATATGTTTAAATATTAATAAAAAATTATTTAAATAATAGTAATAAAAAAGTGATCGAAAAATAAAATTATTTTTATTAGTTTACAATAATATTACTTTTTATTAATTATAATATCAATTTAATAACAACAAAAATTATTTTTTAAAATGTATTCTAATGTTTTATTCTTTATATGTTGAACTCCATAACAAACAAAACTAAGAACCGTAAACTAATTAAATAAAAGCTTCAATAAATTATAAAAAACAAAAAAAAATTAAGTAAATAATAAATTTTGAAAATAAAAGTTTACAATATTACCTTCATATTAAAGAAAATATAAAAAGGATTTAACTCCCTAATGACATATATAGATTGGTGAAACCTCCTGGGATTGATTTATGGTAAAAAATAGAGAGAATGAATATGAAAATGTGGAGAGGAATGGTAATGGATTTAAGTTAAGAATGAAAGTTTTTTTCGATGAACATTTAAGATAGAAAAATCTATCACAAAAGTCCATCACCTTATTTATCATTACATACATTTGTGAAGGAATATTTTATTAACAATAAGTATTTGTGACACATAAGAAATCTATCATAAATAGTAGATGTCATTTTTAAATTTTCTTACTTTTATGAAAATTATTTTCAGTGAAGTTCGTTGTAAATATTCTGTGGACTTAATAAATCATCCCATAAAACGAATTTTATTGATGGACTAAATAGTCCATTATAATTAATATCCTTTTGTGACATATTTTTTTATTCTATCACAAATAATACTTGTACACCACACCACATACATTCCCATAATGACTATTTGTGATGTATATATACATTCTTTCACAAATAAGAATTTCATGCTATTTTGCACACTTTAATACTAAAATTATTTGTGATGAACTTATATTATATCATAATTAGTTTTCTCTAATACTATTATCAGAAATTGAATTTTTTTTCTGCCTCAAAAACCTGTTTTCAAATCCACTTTTGGCAACCGACATCTTGTCCATAAGAAATGGTTTATCACAACATGTGGAAACTTTTATAGTGATATTATTGATCTAAATAGTTTGTTTGGTGGTAAACTAGTTGAAAAGGTTTCAGTGAACCATACTATGAACTGTATAGAGGTGTTAGTTGATGCAAGGAAATTTTTAAAAAAATAAAATAGGTAAATATTTAAGATGATATTTTAAATAATATTTATTTGAAATGAGATTTTGTGGGAAAATGTTTATTTAAACAAATGGTTTTTGGAATGATATTTCAAAATAAAATTAATGATTTTATAAAGGGGTTTTAAGTAGTTTTTAACCAAGGACTATGAGTGATTAAAGTCATCATGTGATGCCTCTCTTTGGTTTAAAAATTGGTTTTGGAATCAAGTTTTAAATTAAATTCAAGGGAGCTTGTTTAAAGAACATGTTTCGTCTGACTGGACTCATATGGGTGATGGATTATTTATAGAGTTATTATGTTTGTGTCTTCTCTCTTGGTTAATGATAAACTTATGTGGATTATTAGATTATATGATGATGTATGTTTCTTATGTAAAATGTGACACCCACAATGTCACTATTTGGTATGTATTTCATGTATTAATTATTTATTAACATTTTTGGGAGATTAAACTAAAAATTTAAAGTTTTGGGGATATTTTCTAGGTTACATGGTTATAGCTTATGGTCTCACTAACCATTCATATGGATGGTGTGGGGTAAATTTTTTCTTGAACTCATTTGCATAGTTAGACTCATCATCTATCTAATCATTCATGATAATCATGAGTCCACTAAAAAATTGTCTATTTTTATTTTCTTTACTGAAAATCATTAAAACCACAATTATTTCTTCCACTTGTGATTTATATAATTCTACAGAATATATCCCTTCAAATCCTCTCTCCCCATTGGCTTATATTGAATATTATTCTTCAAAAATGAGTATTTTCAACAGTTATATGTCTCTAAATTATCTCTTACCTTCTTCTTCTTCTTGTTCTTGTTCTTATATCCTTTTCCTCTATTTGGATATATAAAACGTGAGTTAATATTTTTCAAAAACTAATTTTCAGTTTGGTTTTTTAGGGATCACAATCATATATTATGAATTCCTTATCTTCTTTGTTGGTGGAATAATATTGATTTCCATTGATTTTATATATTATTTATAGGCGGTTCCATATATATATGTTTTTTGACATGGCCCTGGATTCTTAAATGTTTTGAAGTGTTTTTTCATTGATAAATATTCTTTATTTGGTAATTCTCGAGATCCTACTATAACATGTAAATACTTCCACCCAAAACTACTGCCTAATGCACATCCTATTATTTTATCACTATAATAGAAATAATCCAGGGTAATATTTAAAAGTAAAATTTCTAGATTTTAGAATTTGAATTTGATAAAATGGATATAATTTTTTAGTTTATAATTTATAAATTAGATTATATTGAATTTTTGGGATTTTTATAACAAGTTGATTTTTGAATGTTGTGAAAAATACACTTTTTACAAATATTGTCGGATTTAAGTTATTATCATGATATAATAATGAATTATAAGTTTATTAAAAAAAATTTATTGAATAAATTTATGTTTATATTATAAAATTAATCATATTAGAATATTATATAGAATTTAGAAAAAAAATTAGATTTATGAACCTATGCAATCTTTTATTCTAATCAAAGAACTATTTTTTATGATTTTCTTTAATTAATTAAATACATGGTTACATCCAATTTTGGATTTTGTTTAAAGTCACATAAATATCCTTTTTTATTAATAAAACAACAAATTATATTATAATCAATTCAATAAATGATTTTTATGTAAAATAATTTTTAGGATTTAAATACATTTTTTCTAAAAAACCTTTTTTGTTGTGTTTTGTATACAAAGATTAAAATTATTTTCAACAACTTCAGAAATTAAATATTTTAAAATTAATTTTATATCTGGAATCACCATATTCAAATTATGTAATATTTCCCATAAAATTTTTCATCACAATGAATGGTTTTCATGATAAAATATTGTCACCCCTATAATGGTTAAAAGGGTTTCAAAGGGGGTTAAACTATGATTTAAGGATTAAAATATCACTAAAAATTGTCTAAATTTTATTATTTGAGTGGATTTATACCTTAAATTATATCATATTACAAATGTTTTCAATTTATGTTCAATTTCCCAGGAAAATGACTTTATTTAATTTTAATGTTTATAGTATCTACAAAAGTCCCTCCTCTATCACTTATAAAAGGGTATATCATCTTCTCACTTCTTTATACATTTTTAGAAGCTTATATTAACTATCATATCCCCACATAACATCCCAACACCCTTATCCTTGACCTATAGGTTCTAGTCTCACCAAAATACCTACCTATAGAGCTGTAAGGAAAAATCCAAATGAGGATACCCAAGGAATAAGTACTTGTCTTAACTAAATACTTTCATGTTTATTTCATCTAACACCACCTAAAAATATTCTATAAACATCTCAATATAATGGAATTATTATAATTATTATAATTATTATACTAAAATGTTATTATTTTTATGGAACAATCATCATCAACCTACTTATTGAATTTGGTTCCTTAAAAATATCTTTAATGTACTTTATAATTACTAGTATTCCTAGTTTTGAATATTAATAAAATGTTTACCACATCATGATTGTTATTATGCATTGAATAGCAAGTGATAATCTTCTAATATTGGTTGTTTCACTAAATGGTCATATTAGTTCCAAGCTATGATGATAATCCATAAGTATCATGGTAATATTCTTCAATATATGTTCTCTAGCTGGATGAAACCGTTTTAGGGAGAATATTATACATACTATCAGTTATGGGGATTCATAGGACTTTGAGGAAAGTTCTCATGGAGTTCACCCTTGGTAATTTCTAGTGTATGGGATTATGAGAACAAGATCCACCGATATGAAATCCATATTTATATGTGTTATTGGATGTGCCTTCTGCAGATGTGTGTATTAATCCTTATACATTAACATTATTATTAATAGAAATTGTGAGTCACATAATTTAATGTATTGATTAAACCCATGATTAAATATATTCACAGTGAATTAGGATATGTTGGGTGTTCCACAAGTAATTTTACAATAATGAATAATTTGAAATGTATTATTTCCTTTTAGTTATATAATGAAAGTTAATAACAAAGGTCCTTTTATGGAAATGATAAAATTTAAATAAATGCATGTCCATGGTGTTCTATATGCATGTTAAATTCTAAAAATTCAAAGAAATCATCATCAGGCACATAGGTTTCTGACACCGGCATGAAACCTTCATTATTATAGATAATGTGATAAATGAATTATATTAGATATTAAGTTCCTATATGAGGTTTTATGTCATTTCAACATTAAATTATTTATATATGGGTTCTTTAGCATGTTTCTAGATGATAACCTTGGACTTAGGGAAGATTTACTTAATTCCATTTTGATATAGGCCTAGAGGGTCACACACTATATGTATCCAGAACCTTAGTTAAATCATAATATTATTTAAAATGTTGAATGAATATTATTCCCACATGTGGTTTACTAATTAGTCGTGTTTTCATGATCACATATATTCTTCATCGGTTTTTTGAGAAGCTATTTTGGTAGTAGAATATTTAATAAATATTTATTTTCTAGTTAGTTAATATAATATGTATTTATTTATTCATGAATAATGCAGTGATATTTATTTATTAAATTAATAGTCATTATGCATGGCCCGATAAATATTATTAATGAATGACATACTAAGTTTAATGGTTTGTTGATAAATAATAGATATTAAATATTATTTGAATAAATAATATTTAATCATTTCTCTTATTTTGACCATTTTTTTAAATAATAATAAAAATATTATTATTATTATTTTAATTATTATTATAAACATGGGGTTCCAGAAATATTAAGAAAATAATAAGGGTGCATGTTAAATTATTATTGTTCAACACTAACATTATATAAATACAATTGAAATATTTATTACTAGGTGTTTTCCATTTGTTTTTTTTGTGAACAACATCATCTGGAGAATTCTTTCAAGGCCCTAGAGAGTTCCATCTCTAAGAAAAACTTCAAGAACATAAATTGATCCACCTCCATCACCACTCTCAATTCAAGAGAGATCCAATAGAATAATTATTTAAATGATTCTCATGATGATGAAAGATGAACGGTTCAAGGATTATGATCTTCTATACTAGCACATAAATATTCCTACATTGATGTTCGGAGGTTTTTATAGGATGTGTGGATCACCACTGGAGGGAATATACACTTTATTCCTTTAATAAAGTTATCGTACGATATATATATTCTTTCATATTCATCAATAAATAAATAATTCATAATATGATAACTATTTAATTTCATAAATTTATTATAAATTATTATTTCATGATCCTATTTTTTGGTTCTGGCATACTCTCATTAATTAATCATTTATTAAATTCTATTGGTCATGGATTCTATCAGAGATATATTTCATTGATTAATTATCAATTATGAAAAAAATACAATTTGGAAATACCCCATCTAGAATTTCCATTGTGCTTGGAACCATCAAGTGGTATCAAAGATGTCACATAATTATTTATAATTATTTAAATACCATTAATTGATTTACTTATTTATTATTATTTTTAAAATTCCTTTTTAGTTGTTCTTTAATCTGAATCATTATATTTTTTATGTTCATATTAATTATCCAAAATATATTCTAAATTGATTAATTTTATGAATGAACAACATTTTAAAACTCATTCTAAGGTGCTGATAATTCTAGTCATATAACATGAGAGTACACATCATGTATCTCATTGGTACATGTTGTGTACATGTGTTCAACGTACTAAGGAAATTCAAAAATTAATTCAAAAATAAATTCAATCTATGTATATTTATTACCCATAATATGTATTAAAATACACAACATATTAATTGGGATATCCTAGTACATGTTTAGTTAGACAACATGATGTATAACATTCATACCATACAATTATTCCTTTATTCAATGATAAATCATGTATTTTTATACATGTCTATATGAATAGTGAACATGTAACTCAGAAACCATATAATGCATAGCCCATGTACTTGTTGTTTACTCAATTACTTTATGTAGAGTTATTACATGCAAAGTCCTTAAGCATGTTCACATATATGAAGTTAAAATTATACATGATGCTTGGATAGATAGTACACTCCCTGTATTTTACCAAATTATATAGGATTAAAAAATAATTAATATACTTTTTAAATGTTATCAGTATGTGTTATGTGTGTTATTTATTTGACTATGTACATTTCATGTTATTGGTTATATATATAATATGACTAATTAATTTATATATAATATTCAGAACATCTTATCATGTATAAGTCATAATAGAGTCATTATTATACATGCATTGAAACATAACATGCTATGTAAATAACATGTGTTCCATGTGTCATTTAATTGACTATGTACATGCCATGAAATTACATGACAATTCATATATGATACATTCTTCATGATTAAATAATATATGAATTTATTACACACAGGGTAGTTAGGATGGGCACTCACAATGTCACCTCCCAAATACATTTTTTACACATAGTAAATTTTAAATAAATTTACTTAATTTGTTTAAAATTATTATTGATGAGAACCTAAATAGAGTTGATATGATAATTAAGATAAAATAATTGATTAATTAAATAAAAATAATAATTGATTTATGTATTATTTAACTTAATTAAGAAAGATTATAATTGAATGATAGTTTTATTAAATGACTAATTCATTGCTTGTATATGGATGATCATGAGTATAAAATAGATATTTTTATGTGATTTGTAATTTTAATTTATTATTAAATTATATTTATTTCATAATAATTATATCTCATCTCATTATGTATGGGAATGCATGCCCATTCTTTCTTATTATGTAAAAAAATTAACTAATACATTGGTTCCCCTCACCTATGTGTGAGTAAAAGATTATGTAATGGATGGAGATCCCATGTGAGTGTAGGTGGTTCATTTTTGGAGTCAAGGTTAAACTAATTTGAGAAGTACATGGGTGGACTAGTGGAAACCTGCAACATAAACCATTTCATGGTTCAAGGTGTTTTTCATTAGGTCAACGGTGAGTTTACTAAATCCTAGATAAACTGACTAGTAGTAAGATCTCATGATCTTTTATATTATTTTTTAATTTTTTTAAAGTTTCATTGTAAAATTAATTATGGATGTTTTTTTGTCATCAAATTAAATAATAAATTAACAAGAATTCAATATAGAACTAAAATATATAATAATTTTCATAAAATTTTTCTAAGACATGGTTAATCACTTAAGTAAATACAATTATTAATATCAAGTATGTAATAAAGTAAAAAATTATCAATTTTCACATAAAGATACAAATACCTCAATAATATATATTAATTTATTATAACCTTCCACTAATTATGTTAGAATTAAACCATAGTTCAAAGGGAATGACTAGGCCAATTTAGGGTGCTTGCAAATATCATGGAATTATAACTTGATTTTTTTCATCAAATTGACTTAGTTTTCATCAATGTTTAAATTCCCAAAAATGACTTAATGTAACTAAGAGTTATATGATGAGGAAATAAAATTTAAGGATTTTAGGATTTGGAAGTCCACTCAATAGATAAATAAACTATGAGTTAATGTTATTGAAAATTTTAAATGCCTACATAAAACCTTTCAAATAACTTTTTAGGCCTAAGTCTAGGTTATCAGAATAGTAATATTGGTCACTGACACTATATTTTTTATGAAATAAGATATATAAAATCCAATGTAAAAGGTTATTAGGTTTTGATAAAATAAAAAATGATTAGTAAATATAAAATAATATTTATTATCTACTTTTATCAGATAAAGTACAAAATTTCTTCTCTTATTATTTGTTGAAATCACAATAAATATGACATAAAAAATATCATTGTGATCCATACTTGAGAAGGATAACCTTCTCAAAGGAAATTATTTCCAAGAATAGAAAATGATCTTATGAGCTATCCTACAACATGAAAGGAAATTATATATCCTTGAAGATTCAGTGTCATTTGGAATCATGTAGTCAATATTATTGGCTATATTGAATGCTTAGACTTCTTGGTAATTAAATTCCCAAATGAGTTGTGTATATATCTCATCATTTTATCATTATTCAAGTCCTTATATAGTTTTATTATTAATTATAACATGAAGAATAACCATAAGAGTATTTTATAACTTCTTACCCCCATTCACTAGGTCGACAAAGAAATGGGGCATGACAAACCCACAATCCTTTTGGTGAATAAGAAAAGGATGAAAAAGGAAGAAGGGAATAAAACTAATAATGAGTACAAATATCAAGAGAACCATTCTTCCCAGAAGAGGAAGATATAGAGGTAGGTAAAGGAAATGGATGAAGTATGTTTTTCATATGTCAAGTAAGAACACTGGAAGATGAAATTCACCCAAAATTGAGAGGAAGCTAAAGGTTCATTTGTTATTGAGTGTAATCTTTCAGTATCTACACATTGAGCATTAGATACATCTTGTGGTGCTCACATATAAATCCAAGTGTAGAACAAAAGTACATTTTGAAAGATTACTATAGGATAGGTGGATTTGAGGGATTCCAAGAGTGCGAGGCTGGCGGCTCAATCCATTGGAGACTACCACCTTCATTTTATAATATTAATTATATTGGTTTTAATAGATTGTTATTATGTACCAAATTTTACAAAAAAAATAATTTATGTATCCTATCTAGATACATAAGGTTTTGTTATGTTTTTTTGGAAATAATAGTTATCTCTTTTATAAATAGAACATATGTTCTTGAATGTCATGTTTAAATAATAGTCTTTATGTATTAAACTTGGGAAACCAAGTATTGAAAATTGATAAAAAATTATGTTTACACAACTCATATAACACCCAGCTATGGAATCTCTCCCTTGTTCCTGAAAAAGTGAATCATTTGAAAAATAACTATCCAAATGGTTATTTAAAATATTTTGAGTTAAAAACCCTTGAGATATTTCATGCTTGTTTACAAAGAAAAATGACCAAACCACCATTTGTGGACATGGTGAAAGGGGCATATAGATTATAGGATTGGTACACACTAATGTGTATATACCATTTCCAGTAGAATCTAGAGGTGGGTATTCTTACTTCATAACTTTTACTGATGACTTGAGAAAATATGACTATGTATACTTAATAATGTATAAGTTAGATTCCTTTTATAAATTCAATGAATTCAAGAATTATTTAGAGAATTAACTTGGAAGGAATATAAAGAAACATCAATTTGATCAATGTGATGAATATCATAACCAATATTTTATCAAATTTTTATGAGAGTTTGATATTCTTCCTCAACTAAATCCACCTTAAACTCCATAGAGGAATTGTGTAAGTGAAATGAATAACCATGACTTGATATACATGGTGTGTTTGATGATGATCCATGTACATATTCCATTATCCTTTTGGAAATATTCTTTATAAACTAAAATATACATACCATACAGAGTACCAATGAAAATAGAAAATTAATTTCCCCTTGTGTTATGGAGTAGAAAGAAAACCATTTTTCAAAAAAAAGTGTATGGGGTTGATAATAATTGGTTAAGGATATATTAGGAAATAAACTATAACCCTAGGGAATAAAGTGTATCATTGTGGGGTATCCCAAGGAAACATGGAGATACAACCTATACAACCCATCAGACAAGAAAGTGATTGTTACTATAACATATGTCTTTTTTGAGAGATATAAAAACTTCAATAAGGATTGTGGGAGAAATATTGAATTAAATGAAGATTATGTTCATGATATATACGAGTTTCTATATAAATAGATTCTATATGTCCCCATGGAAGAAGTTGTTCCTGAAATAAAATTACAATATAGAAACACTAGATAAGTAAGTGAACAAGATAAATATAGTTATCTAGTCAACAAACATGGTGACTCATTATTGGTTGAAAATAATGAAAATATGTCATGCAAATAGTTAGTAGATAACACAAAAGGTTTAGATGGAAAGAATCCATGAATTCTAAAATAGATTCCTTATATCAGAACCATTTTTGGTTTATGATCGATCTACAAGTTTATGTAAATAATATTTAATAAAAATGTGTATTTGAGAGATAACTAGCCATGGAAGGTAAATTTAATATCTATAAAGAATGGACAGTGGCTAAAGGGATTTAATATAATCATGCAATTTACTGCAATGAAACCTTTTCTCTAGTTTAAAAGTTTAAATCCAATGGAATTATAATTTTTATAGAGGATTACCATTAATATGAAATTCGGTAGATGGATGTCAAAATAACTTTCCTTAATTGTAATAGTTAGGAATATTTCTATATGATACAACTAGAAGGTTTTGTGACTCATGGTGATACTAAAAAGATTTGTATGTTTCATAGATCCCATTATCAATTAAAAAAGAATCCAAGTTAGGGAACATTCGATTGAATGAAGATACAAAATAATTTTTTTATTAAGAATGAATCTGATCCATGTGTTTATAAGAGGTTTAGGGGGAATGAAATAATTATTCTAGAAGTATATTTTGATGACATATTACTTATTAGAAATCATATTCTAGTTTTATAGTCTATTAAGGACCGGTTAAACAAATTCTTCTCCATAAAAGAAATAGGTGAACCAACCAACATTATTGGGACTAAGTTCATTTGTGATAGATATAATAGGTTTCAAGGAATAAGTCAAGGTACAAACATTGACCAGATACTAAATATATTTATAATAGAACAATCTAAGAGGGGATTAGTACCAATATCATATTATATATATCTTTCCAAGAAAACATGTATCCAGACACAACATAAGAAAGAGATAATGAATAAGATCCCATATGCTTCGATGATAATATCAATAGTATAATCCATGTTATGTTCTATACTTAATGTTGTATATGAATTGAGCATGGTAGGAATATATCAAGAAGACTATGTGAGAAAAATTTGTTTTCAATTAAGTATATCCTTAAGAATTTGAGAATAAAAATGGATATATTCCTGGAATATGAAGGAGATTAAAACATAGTCATAATGGGTTATAATAATGTTATTTTTCAAAAATATTATAATTATTTGAATTAAAATTAAGGATGTGTCATTAGTATCAATGGAATATTTTTGAGATTAATGTTTTCAAAGCATATTTTTGTTTCTGATTCTACAATGGAGTCTAATTATCTCGAGGATTATGGTGAAACCAAATAATTTGTTTGGATTTGAACATTTTCTAAGGATCTTTATGTGTTATATAATATTACATACCCTATCACATTATATTGTGACAATACTATAGTGGTGGATCTAATAAAAGAGCTAATCTTACAGTAATAAAAATCACATACCCAAAATGTATAACCTATTCAGTGATTTTTTGAGGGGTGAAGTTTTAGTAAGAAAAGTTTATATGTAAGAAAATGTGGTGAAAATCTTGATTAGATAACTTTATTATTATAACCATGAGTATTTTGTGAGGGATAGTGAACTCTATGTTGTTAGAATTTGTTTCTAGTATAAGTGGGAGTTAGTCAGATTTAGTGAGTTGGAACCATTTTTATATACTTTCTGATTACCCATATTCATATATTTGAATATTAATATACTAATTATCAAAACATGATTGTTTTTATTCATGACATAGTATATAATAATTTTCTAAGATTAGCTGTCACACTAAAGGTCATAATAGTTCCATGTTATGATGAGAACCTAAAAGTTCCATAATTTCATTCTTAAGTGAATGATATATAGATTGATGAAATAAATAGAGGGAAAAACGATATAGTATATTAGGTGTGTGGATTAATAGTACATTATGGAACCTTCCATGGTGTTTAACCTTGGTAATTTTAAGTGTTGTAGATTATGGGAATGATACCCTCTAGTAATAAATCCACATTTATATGTTTCATTAGATGTACCTATATATAGACATGTGTATTGATCCTTATACATTATTATTATTATTAATATATATTACGAGTCATGTACTTTTATGTATTTATAGGAAACATCATGAAATATGGTCATGATGAAGTATGATACGTTGGGTGCATCATAATTAATAGTTCATTAATGAATAATGCTAGAAAGGATTTTTATCTTCTATTGTTAAAAGGAAATTGATATCTTTAGCCCTTGTATAGAAATGATAAAGATTAAATAAATCAATTTTCATGGTGTTATTTAGAAAATCTATATTATAGAGATTCAAAGAAGGAGAAACTGAGTACACGGGTTGATGTAACTAGCATGGAACATGACTGAGTAGAGATATCTTGATAAAGGGATTGTATTAAAAAGTAAATATTTTTATGAGGCTTTATTTCATTAAAATAATAAATTATTTCAATATAGGTTCCTTGGTATGTTTCTAGATACTATCATTGTACTTTGGTCTTCTTAGCTTAATACCACTAAGAAGGAGGCCGAGAGGGTCACACACTATGTTTATAGAAAACCTCACTTAAATAATATTATTAGTTAATATGTTAAAAAAATATTATTCTCGTACATGGTTTAATAATTATTCATGTCTTATTGATCACATATTTTCCATCACTAGTTATTCGAGGGAATATTTTATGAGTATAATATTCAATAAATATTTATTTTCTATTTAGTGAATATAATATTTATTTATTGGGGAATAATGAATTGATATTTATTTATCAAATAAATAATCATTATTCAAGCCCTATAAAATATTGTGGTGTAATGGAGGACCATGTTTTATTTTCTAGTTAAAAATAAAATATAAATAATATTATTTAAATAAAAAATATTCAGTCAATTTTCTAGTTTTTTAAATATAAACAAATAATAACATTATTATTATGCACATTGGGTTCCATAAGGATTAAAGAAATAATAAGGGTGAATGTGTAATTAAAATTTTCTAAACCCAGTAGTATATAAACCCAATTATATTATTTCTTATAGGTTGGTTTCCATTTTTTTTTGTGTAAAATATCCAAATAATTCTTTAAAGGACCTAGAGAGATCCATTTATAAGAATGCTCTCAATAACAGAGAGTAACCCCCCTCCTCTACCACTCTTTATTATAGAGAGATCCAAGAAAATCCTTCTTGAATTGATTCTATGGAAATACAAATATTAATGATTAAAGCACTAGAATGTACCAAGAAAGCACCCATATATTCCTATGATAATGTTCATAGGTTCAAGGAGCATATATAGATAACTGCTAGAGTGAATTTACACCTTATTTATACAACACAATGATTGTACAATGTAGATAAGACATTGGATTCATTAATAAATAAATAATTAATCATAATGGAATTCATTAATTTTTTAAATTAATTATAAATCATTGTGTGATAATCTTGCATTATTGATCTGAGGTTATTTCATAAATTAATATTTATTTCTATTTCACTTGTCAAGAAATTTATCTACGATGTAAATCTCAAATTAATAATAAATTTCAAAAAAATTGAGTTTTTCATACCCTATTACACCCTTTAAATAAACTCAAAACCATCAATACTTTCCATCTAAGGAAAAATAATTTTTTTTCTCATTGGTACGTGAAGACTACCAACTCCATGAATCATTGTAGTTAATTTTTCATCAACGCTTCATATGAATGTTTTTAAATATAAATTTAATAAATATATATAATATTTATGACATAATTACAATTATAGAAATACAAATTATTTTATACCTTCCTCTATTTCCATCCATAACAAAATGAAAACATCGCACGTGTATACAAGTGAACAACCACCTCCATTGATAAATGTATTTAATTTTTCATCACTACCTTATATAGATGGTTATAAAATTATATTTAATAAATAATATTATATTTATTGTATGAATTAAATTTTGTATCCATGGAAAAGGTGTAAGTATCATAACCTTTAAACAAAAACATGCATGGAAAATAGAATAGTTAACAACCAAATATTGATTTTAAAATAGATTTATTAATGAATAGGTAATAAAAAATTATATGCAAATGTTATATAGTAAGATAAATATAAATATATTTCAAATATAGATGTATAATAAATTTATATTTATTATACTAGATTTTATAGCATGTTCAACTAATTTGAAGACTAAGGTAAGGGTTTATGTTTCAATATCAAATTTTATCAACATTTTCAATCATTAAATTTACTTTTGAGAATTTTATATTCCATATCTACAAACTTTCAAATATTTTTTCTCCTATAATTATTTATGTGGTTTTAATGTATCATTTCCATTTTCTCCTACTTTAGAAATCAAATCAACTAAAAGAATGTTTATAAGAAAACCGGAAATTATTTCCCATTTTTGGTCAAGAATATTTTTCCTCCCTATCCATATTCCATATTTTTATTCAAGTGTTCATTTTATTCATTAATTATTTATTTTAGTAAATTTTATTAACCTTTTATATTCTATTAAAAAGTTTAAAATTTATATTTTTAATGTTTTACATACAATTTATTTTTGATTTTTTTTAAAAAGTAAGAAAATAATATTTTTTAACAATTACTTAATTACCACATTTTCCCACCATTATTACCATTATTAACTAAAAATCATCGTTTGAATGTTTTTATGGTTTTAAAAAAAATATCCTCTTCGCATTACTCTATGAATTGTTTTAATGATACCAAAATAAATATGATATTTCGTCATGTTTTCATTGTAGCTGCCTAATGTTTTTATAAATGTTTTTTCTAATCTCTATCAAAATCCTTTAAAGTTTTCTATTCTTTAATAATAACATAAAATGTCATAATATTAATGTATTATGATCATATAGTTTCATTTATCCACTCAGGAAAATATTAAAAATATATATGCTCATTTTTCAATACAAAAGTTTATTGATTAATAAGAATTTATAATTATGTATTGTATTGTTATTCAATTCATTAACATGATGAATGAATTGAAATTAGTTAGTGATAAATGGGGTGTAATATTTTATTTCCCCCAAGGCATTGGTAGGTCTAATGATACAAAATTTCCTATTTATTTGGTGTATGCCTGACCTATTTATGTATAATCTCTTAGAATGAGGACTTGATGGTATATTATGATTTCCAATATTATGCATTCTATCATTATGAAACTATTTATTGTTATCTATGTAATTATTTATTTTTCTATTTCATTCGTGGATATATTCATTTTTCATGGTATTAGTGATATACCACACATGATTATTATTTATACATACCGTATTATTCATTCCTTGGATTTTCCATGATAGCTTCCATTATATGTTTCCCATTACTGATCATCTAAGCTCACCATTTTATTTTTTTCTTATCCTAAGGGTTCAAATATGTGAATTTGAATAATTTTAGGGACATTAGAATAAATAATAAATTAATAACTTGAATTTTAATTTGTATTTCATATTTTCAATTTTAATGTGAAAATAATGTATATATTAATTTTCTCAATACTAATTAACTATTTTATTCCATGGGATATAATATATTTTATCATATTCTAATATAATATATTAAACAAAACCCTAGAGTTTGGGTTGTTATAGTTTGTATCAGAGTAAGCTTAGTGGAAATATTAAGAACTAGATCTAATAGAACATAGTAAAACATAGTGAGAATAATATTATAGTCCTTAATTATTTATGAAATTATTCTATAATATTTTACTTACATAGTATCATATTCTAAAATTCAATTCTCACAATGTTATGATCTAATCCAGTATGTGCCATGTTTTAGTAATGGAACCTAGGGAAAGGAATAAAAACCATATCAGTACTCATAACACCTATAGGAATTTTCATTAAGAGTAAGTAAATGAATGAAATGATGTTGGTGTAGGATCTGAGATTATTATAACTATATTGTGGAAGTTGACATAGGTTATGAATAATAACCATTCCCGTATGGAGAAACCTGTTGATCCCTAACATGGTGTGATAATGTTAGATCATTTTATGTTAAAAAACATCCATCATTCAATGAGTGTAATAATACATTAATATCTAATTAGTGTATCCATTCCTTGGAGAAGATATTTCTTACTTTGGGAGGTAGTGATAGGGAAAAAGTTATCATGGAATATTATCATCTAAAGGGAGGTACTGATCAATTGTGTTTATTTTTTCAAAACATGAATGCGTTAAAATATATAAATAATATATAATTAAATATTTTTAAGATTATATTGTTCAAAAAATACTTTTCCTTGTGAGAAGTGAGTTTATATGGATGTAAAATTCTCCAATCTATAAAAAAAGGAAGAAGAAAATGTTACTAATTATGAAGCTAACATTACAAGGTTATTAACACATGTTATGCATCATATATGTAATAAAATAAGTAATATTGATCACTTATTTGATGGGATAAATACTAAACTTATAAGGGAATTATTCTATCAGATATTTTTAGAATATGAGGATAGAGTATCAAGTTCCATCAAGATAAAAAAATAATTCCACATGTTGTATGTTTTATTGGTAAATCAAGAAAGAAGAGGATTACTGAATGCTTAATGAAAAGAAATATAGTAAATGAGAAGAAGGTAAGGGTGGAATTTTAAACATATAATAGTTGTGGATAGAAAACACCTATAACATGATTGAAGGTAATGGTAATTTTCTCCAAATGTGGAGAGAAATCCCACAAATTATATGAATGCAAGGGTAAGAAAAAATTTGACAGTGTCCAATGCTTTAATTATAAGGTGATGGGTCACTACTCAAATGAATTCTCTAATCATCAAGGGAATTTTCCTTATAAAATTACATGGAGAAAGTCCAATATTGTAAAATAATTCTAGTTGAGTTTTATGTCCCAAATAATGTGATAGAAGGTTGGTTGATCATAAAATCGAAGTTATCTAATGCATTATCTGATTTTAGATCTACACAGTATTTTATATCTTCAATGTTTTATAAAAATATTAAACATCCCCTAACACACTAATGAATTAGTTTTCAATCAATATACATAGTTTTAATCTTATTACAATAAGGATATATCGAGATTACTCTGTTAATATGCCTAGGTATTCCATACTTTCAGACATGAATGTCATACCTATGATTGAATTTGACATAATCCTATGTATGGATAGGATTTTAAAATATAATGCAAGAATTTATTACCAATAGAAGAAGTGTATTATTTATTATGTGGTTAGAGAATCCATTTTTTAAGGGAGAGACTTCATTATCTAAATCTTTTTTGGTTTTACATCTAGTATCTCGAATTAATTAAATTATGGGTAAATATGGGGATAAAATTTTATCTATGGATGGGTAATCCATCCAAGTGATAGAGGATATATCTAATATTCAAGAATACATAGATTTATTTCTAGAATAATTTTTGGGACATCCACCAGAGTGTGAAGTTTATTTTTCTATTGAACTCAACCCCGATGAAAAACATGTATCCATGAATCCCTAAAGAATGGAACCAATGGAATTGTTATTATTTTATAAAAAAAATATAGGAGTTATGTAATAAATTATTTATACACCCTATTGTTTTTTGGGTATCTTCTATCCTATATATGAAAAATAATAATGGGTATATGAGTTTATGCATCAATTATAGTGAGATCAATTCCATACTATATCGAATAAAAATAATTTTCAACACATTGATGAATTATTTAATCAACCTAAAAGAGATCAATAGTTTTCCAAGATCAATATTTGTTATGGTTATCATCAGTTAAGTGTGAATAAATATGAAATAATTAATATTAAATTTTGTATGAGGTATGAGAATAATGAGTTTATAGTAACCCCATGTGGGTTAACAATGAACATTCTGTTTTATGGATATGAAGATTAGAGTATTAAAATATTATATTGATAACATAATAGTGTTATTCATTGATGATATATTTATAAAATCTAAAATCTATTAAGATCATGAGAACCATCTATGAATAATTCTTGAAACCCTAATAGAAAATGAATTTTATGGGAAATTTAGTATGTGAGAATTTTGATTCCATGAAGTTTATTTTATTGTCTATATTATCTCTAGTAATGAATTTTTTGTTTATTATTAAATGATAATGGTAGTTAAAGAATATCCTACAACAAATAATATAACTAAGATACATAATTTCCTTATTTTAACAGGTTACTTTTAGTAGATTGTTTAAATAATTTCTTGACTGGGCAACCCATTAACCAAGTTGACATGTAAAGGGGTTAAATTCATAATACCAAGGTAAGGTGAAGAATGTTTTGAAGAGATAAAGAGGATATTTATTAACGAAATGATATTAAATTTACCATTGATAAATTAAGGATTTATAATATATAGTGATACATCAAATAAATTATTGGGTTATATCCTTATATATAATTACGGATTAATTACTTATGCAATAAGAAAATTAAATATCAATGAATAGAACTATCCAACTAATGATCTGGAGAATACTTATATAATATATTCCTTGAAAATATGGAGTCATAATATATATGGTGAAGGATATGACATATATGCATACGACAAAATTTTCAATAACATTTTCTATTAGAAAGAGTTCAACATGAGGAAATGAAGATGGTTGGAACTAATTAAGTACTATGATTACTTGATACACTACCACCCTGATAAGGAAAATAAGGTGTTTGATGCATTGAGTAGGAGGGACCATGGAGTTTTTAACATGATGAGGATTAACAAGAATCCTATATTCAAATATTTCGTAAAGTTTGATATGGTAATTTTTATGTAAGAGGAAACATCATTCCATTTCTAAGAAATTAATAAAATAACATTATTAAAAATGATAGAAAAATTCCAATACGATGATGAGGATTTACGAAGGAAGATTAATGTCACGTGTAATGGGAAATTGATATACTTCATATATAAAGATGGAGTGTTGAACTTTGGGAATATGTTATATGTTTTATCTATACACGAGATAAAGATGAAGCAAATAGATGAATTATATAGATCAAATTTTTTATAAACCCTATTAGAACAAATATATATATGGATTTAAGAGAATATATATGGTGATATGGCACGAAATGGAAAATTTCAGGCTATGTGTCCAGATTCATGGTGTTCTAGTATGTATTGACTAAAATAAAACATCCTAAGGGAGTCATGGAATCTCTTCCAATACCAATATAAAACTGGGAAAATTCTATAATGTAATTTTTCATTATAATTATAAAGACTCATTGAAATAATTATGTTATATGGGTTATTAATGATTTCCTTACCATGTATTCATATTTTATATAAACAAGTGAAGTTATACCCCTTGAGAACATTTCCCTAATATCTCTCCCTATTACTAAAGTTGTGAGACTTCATGATATCATACTATCAGGTATATTTGATAATGACCCTCGATTCACAATGGAATTTTGGATGAGTTTTTTGGATTCTATCAACATTGAGATAAATTTGTGCACCACCTATCTTCCCAAAAATGATAGGTTAGCCGAAAGAAATATTTGAGCATTATAAGACATGTTGATATTATTCTCTCTTGACTTCAATTTTATGTGGGATCAATATTAACCTCTTGTAAATTTTTTATAAAATTATATCTTCTATTCATGTATCCATATTGAATTTTATGAATTATTGTATGGGAATATGTGATATACTCCAAATTTTTTGAATGGAGTGGGAGAAAGGAAGCAAGTAGGCCCAGAACTTGATTAGGAGTCAATTTTGAAAGTCTGAACTATTCAGAATCATATCAGACCATATCAATGAAGAAACGGTAGTTGTCATGAAAATTAGAGTAAGGAATTTTGATTTCATGTGGTGGATAATGTATTCTTAAAGTTGTCTCTATGGAATGGAGTTATAAGATTCTATAAAAAGATGAATTTAATCCCTTTTTATATTAGGCCTTTTGAAATTTTAGAGATAATTAGATTTATGGATTACCAATTGACTATTCCACCCAACCTCTCAAAAGTAAACAACTTTTACCAACTATCATTTTTATTTAATATATGATGGATCAAAAAAAACATTTTAGGAAATATATTTGGAACCTGACTTCTCTTATAAGAATATCCATTCTATATTCTAAACACTATAGATAAATTTTTCCAAAATTGGATAAATTGTTTAGGGAAAGTTATTTGTAGAAAATAAAAACTGGACGAGCAACATGAGAGATTGAAGAAGTTATGTGGAAATCCTAATTGATAAAATTAGTTTTCATTTTGATAACATTAGAATTAAAACTCTATTTGGGGAAAATAATTATGATGATAAGGAACATGATAAAGAACAATCCATCCTGAATGAAAAAATCAAAATAACCTAAATTTATTCCATTTAGGCAACCTATAACCCTTAGAACCATCCTTTATTGACTATTATAAAACTATTAAATGAGGTAGTTATGTCTATTAGTAGTGTAGGTAATCCTACTGAATTTTAATCTTTTTTTTCCTATATTGAACCAAAAACTATAGAATACTACTTGAATGATGAGAGTTGGGTTTTATCAATGAAAGAAGAGTTAAACAGTTAAACAGAAACACATTACGATATTTGGTTGATACATCCTTTTATTATCCAATTATAGTCACTAAATAAATATTTATAAATAAATAGGATGATCATGTTATGATCACTATAAATAAGCCTACTTTAGTTTTTAAAGGTTATAACAAAGAGTGTGGAATAAATTATAATGATAATTTTACCCTATATCTAGTCTAAAATCCATTAGGATCCTTTTAAAATATTAATAATATATAAATTTTAAATTATTTTATAAGGGCGTAAAATATTTATTTTTAATGGATTTTTAATTTAGAATGTTTATGATAAATAATATCTAGGTTTTGAAAAACCTTATTTTAAAAATTCATTTTTTTAACATGCCAAATCACTGTATGGTCACAAATAAGTACCTAGATCTTGGTATGAAAGGTTGAGTTCATTTCTATTATCAAATGGTTTTAATATAGGACTAGAAGACATTATAATCATTAAGAAAACATTATAAAAATATGTTTTTTGGTTTAAATTTATGTCAATGATGTAAATTTTGGATCCAAAAATAAAAAATTGTGAAATTACATTTCAAAACTCTTGAAAAAAGAATTTATAATGAACATGATTAGTGATTTCAACATTTTTACTTGGTTTTAAAAGTTTTAAAAAAATACTTCATGAATATTTTTAATGAAAATAAACACATAAATGACTTAATAGTATTGGACTTGAGAATAGTAATGTGTATACTACTCTTAGGATTTAGCACATTAAACTTGATTTGGATGAAGTTGGTAATCTAGGTTAATCATGTTATTTAGATAAATTATTATAAGAGTGGAATATATCACTATTATTAGATAAAACCTTGTTTTTTTCATATTTTTATGTGATAGATTTCAAGAAAACCCAAAACATTCACATCTAATTGATGATAAAATAAGTTTAAGGTATTTTAAAGGAACTATTTCACCCTATTTACTTTTACCAAAAACATCTTGATTTGGGTTAATTTCATATTATGATGTTGAATTTGGGGGTATTATATTAAATTGAAAAAATATACATGAAACCTACCAATTTCTAGGTAATGTTTTAGTTTTATAGTCTAGTAACAAGAAACGCCCAGTTGTATTATCAACTACTAGAGCTGAATACATTGCAATTGGTAGTTTTTTTACACAAGTGTTGTGAATGCAACGCAACTTGAGGGATTTAAGATTTAATTTTGAGAATGTGGTAATTAAATAAGATAATATTTTTTCCATCATCATTTCGGAAAATCCAATAAGTTATTCTAGAAAAAACAAATTGATTAAATGAACCATTTATTGAGATATCATGTACAAAAAGGTGATCTCTATCTCAAATTCATTATTACTAAAAATCAGCTCCCAAATATATTTAGAAATACTTTACCAATTAATAGATTGTATTTTATAATGAATTATGAATCTTTAAATTTATGCAACCCTATTTAGTTTATTTTAATTAATTCCTTTCATCTGATTTCTATATATTTTTACTATTGGGTTGTCTTATTTTGTTTATTTTTTTATTTTTTATTACATCATTGTTGATGGCACTTTGTAAGTGTCATCATGACTTTAGGATATAAACCCAATCATTTTTAAAAATCCTACCAATGATAATTATCTCTCTTTCATGCCTTTGAATCCAAACATAAAACCTCAATCCTCTCAATCAATTCATGATCGTGGGGAATACAAAGAGATTCGATGTTAGAGTTTCAAAAATAATTGAAGAAAGAAAATCCCAGTGGTTTGATATTATGGGTTCTACAAATAAAAGTTGTCGATTTTCATTGGATAAATCACAAAGATATTCTACTAAAGATAGTTTTAAAATTTATAAATCAGAATTCAAATCTTATGTAAACTAAATAGATATCTTATTTGATAAATCTGTTTTTAAACTATACGATAATGCTCAATTTTAATTTTCTCATAATAGAGACATGTTGAGATCGAAAGTGATTCGAAAGGATTTTTCAATTTTATCTGAGGATTTAACTGATCTCTTAAAATTCCCTAATGAAGGAAGATATATATTTATCCTTATGATATAGAGTAACATCTCATTTATCCAAGAGGATGTGATGTTTGAATTTTTTGGAACTCACAAAATCAAAAAAAACCTTGTAATGGATCTAGAATTTGAAGAAAAAGTTATTACCATGTTATCTAGATATGGATTTCCTAAATGGAAGGTGAGTTTGAAAATATCATATTTTAGGATATGTATCTCCTATATCAGATGATGGGAAAATAAAAGGTGAATCTATCCGGAAACATATTATGGTACATGTATCACAATATCATCAAGTCATAAAGGACTACCTTTTATCCTTTTGGTATATTTTTATCTCTTGTCCTTGATAAGAAAGTGATTGAGGTAAATCAATTGGAAGATGTGAAATGTCACGATAATTATACATTCTTAGTTGGAATGTTAAATAATTTGGAGTTTTCTTGGAATTCCACTTTAAAAAAGATAACTGATAATAATAAAGGAGAAAAGGGATAAAAAGAATGTGGTAAAATAGAAGAGAACCTTGATACTCAGTGGACTAATCCAGATAATTTGATCATAAGGATGAAAATCTTATTAAGTGGAAGAATGATCAAGATAATTATAGAGTATTTGAATCTAGTAGATCAAATGATGTTATTGATGTTTAGAGAACTGAAGTTGAGGTTGGTGTTATGTTAATAAATGAGGTATCTAAATATAATATTTTTCCTCCCAAAAAGTTTAAATTTAATAATGTTAAACTTGATAATAGGTTTTTGGTGAAAAAAATGATACTAGCTAAATAAGTAAGGGATGAAGAGTCTAATCAGGAAACTAGGAATGATCTTATTAAAAATTATAAAATTTATTTTTATTTTTAAATGAGATTGTTGAACATTTTCCAGTAAGTATATTTAATCAAGTCTTATCAGATAGGATCCCTTCACCTCATGAAATTGAGAATTCGGAATTTAGTGGTACTAAAAAACGTATATATCGTGATACTATAAGTGAATCCATTGTACCCTTAGTGAATAAGGATGAGTCTCAATATTCTTTTAAAGATCATGTAGAAACTTGTTTCTATAATTTTTACCCAGTTTGTAACTATAAAAAATGATTTTGATGATCTCAAGTCTGAGCATAAGGCCTTTAGGATTGAGTTGGAAATTTTAATGGAAAATTAAATCTACAAGAATAATTTAAAAGGGTGATGGATGATTCAGAATCTTAGGGTGAGATTCTCATAACACTAAAACCTATTCAAATAGTTAGTTCTACTAAATAAGGGAATAAAATTTGATCTGTTCAGAATTAGGTGAAATAATTAAAAGAAGATTCTATTTATAAGTCTAATTTTGATTATTTAAAGAAAATAAAAGGTTTTCAATTTGAATTCATCAATAAGATTCCTCAATCTTCCCTAAATTCCATCTCTATGTTTATGACATAAGTGATTCTTTAAATAACTTAACACATGGTCCTATCTTTTGTGAAAAATTATGATGATATTGAACATGATCAAGGATAATCAAAACTGAAAGAAATTAATCTGAAGAATTTGAATGTCTTCTATCAAGACATCCTATATAACCATAAACCATCCTTTATATACTATTATATGAATCTTAGATGAGGTATTTATGACTAAAATAATTTTAGGTACCTTACTAAATTTTCTACTTTCCTATCTTAGGTTGAGCCTAAAACTATATAAGAAGCCTTGAATTATGAGGTTTGGATTTATCAATGCAATAAGAGTCAAACCAATTTAAGAGAAACAAGGTATCAGATTTAATTAATAGGCCCTCTAATTATAATATTATAGGAACTAAATAAGTTTTTATAAATAAATAGGATTATCATAGTGAGATCACTAGAAATAATGATAAGGTATTTACTAATGGTTATAACAAAGAGGAAGGAATCAAATATAAAAATACCATTACTCCTGTATATAGAATAAATTCTTTTAGGATCTTATTATTACATTAATATTTTATAAATTTTAAATTATTTTAGATGGATTTAAAATATATATTTTAAATAAATTTTTAATGGAGAAAGATTATTCTAGAAAACCACCATTTTTAAAAAAACCTAAATTTTCAAATTCTTTTTTTAAACTGACCATAGATTGTTATGGTATTTAATAAGCACTTATATATTTGTCTTAAATGTTGATTTCATTTATTTAATAAAAATTTCTTCCAATATAATTATAAGACCCTATAGTTTTTAATAAAACTTCATCAAAAAGTATTTTTTAGTTCAAATATATGTTGATGATGTAATTTTTGGATCCACAAATCAAAAATCATGTAATGAGTTTTCAAAACCCTTGAATAAATAATTTCAAATGATAATGATTGGTGAGTTAAGATATTTCTTTTTTTTTAAAAAAATTATTCAAAAATAATCTCGTAATGTTTTTAATAAAACTAAACACATACCTACCTTAATATGTTTATTCTTGAAAATATTATGTTTCACACAATCCACATGGCATTCAAAATTAGACATGATTTAGATGAGAAGGTAATCTAGTTGAAAACAAGTTATATAGAGAAATTATTGGAATATTAATATATCAAACTTCAAGTAGACTAAAAATTTTGTTTTATATATGTTTATGTGCTATATTTCAAGGAAAAAAATACATTTAACATACGATAAAATAATAATAATGAATTTTAAAGTATCTATTTAAATCTCTCTACATTTTTTAAAATACACTTCCATTTTATTTAATATCATATTTAGATGCTGAATTTTCATAGATTAGATTAAAAAAAATCACATTTGATACCTACCAGTTTAAAGGTAAATATATTGTTTCATAGTCCAGTAATAAGAAACAACTAGTTTCATTATCAACTATGGAGATGAATACATTTCAACTAGTAGTTTTTATGAACAAGTGTTGTAGGTGAAACACACCTTGATGAATATTGGGGTCAATTTCGACCATGTTCCTTTTAAAAATTTTAACACTTTTACCATCAATATTTTCAAAAATATTATAAGACAATATTGAATAAAACACATTGATTTAAGGAATAATTTTATGATATATCACACAAAAAAGGTGATATCTCTCTCAAATAAATTAAAATTTAAATTAGCTGATAAAAATATTGACAAAGCCTTTACCGAATAATAGATTTAATTTTATAGTAAATTTGTAATTTTTAAATTTAAATAATATTATTCTATTTATTTTAATTAATTATATTTATCTTCTCTTTAGATTTTTTTTCATTTTTGGGTTATTTAATTTAATTTAGTAATTTATTACATCATTTTTAGGGTGCTTAGAAAGTTTCATTAGGACTATAGGCTCAAAACACACTCATTTATAAACCTCCTACCCAAAATATATTTTTGATACATTTTAATACCAACCCTAAACCTAAATATTTTCAATTTATTCCTGATTATGGGGAAGATTGAGAGATAAGATGCTAGAATTTAATAAATTTCGATGAAATAAAATCCCAGTGGTTTGAATAGATGATTTCTCCTAGAAAAAAACATTCAATTTTAGTTAGATAAATCAAATAGATATGATCTTAATAATATTTTTAGGGTTATAAATGAGAATTAAAATTTTATGAAATTAAAAAAATATAATTTTTTTGAAATAATTTTGTGATATATATTGAAATTAATGATTTTATTTTTCTGAAAATGGGCCGATATTGAGATTGGAAGTGAGTGGTATGGAGTTTTCAATTTCATCTGAGAAGTAAATTGAGTTCTTCAAATGACTTCATGAGAGAAGTTATATGTTAATCTCTAATATTTTGAGTGGAGACTTGTTTATCCAAAAGTATGTGATGTTTTATTTGTTTGGCATTAAAACAAAAAAAAAGTCATGAAAAGGATTTCAAATCTAAATAAAGAGTCTTTACCATGTTTATCAAGAGATAGATTTCCCAAATGGAAGAAAAGTTTCAAAAGATCATATTCTAGGATATATATCTATTGTATCTAATTCTAGATGAATAAAAGGATAATGTGGCCCTATATATATTAAGGTACATGTATCACTATATTAGTAAGTCCTTAATGGCTATATTTAATCCATTTTGTTTTTTTTCTCTTATCCTGGAGAAGATAGTGAATAAAGTAATTCAGTTGGAAGTTATAAAATATCATAATATTTTTACTTTATTAGATGAAATGTTAATAAATTGGGACTTTTCTTGTAATGCCTCTATAAACTAGAGGATAAACAAGAAAAAGGAAAAATGATTTTGATAAAGATGATGAAATAGTATATAACCCTATAGCTTAGGGAGAGTTATCCAGACAAGATACATCTCCTCTTGAGGGGTAGCATTCAGGAAAAAATACTAGAGAACTTGTATTTAGTGGATACAATTATGCTAAATATATTCATAGAACAGAATTCGAGGTTCTGGATGAGTTAATAAATGGGGCCAATGAAGATGAAACTTATCTTCTTATGGATTTTTATGTTTCTAATGTTCAACTTAAAGAAGATATAACTGGTTAAAAAGGGTAACTAGATAAATAAGTAAGAGCTAATGAGTCTCATCAGGAGAAAAAGATTGATCTTGTTTAAAACATTTAGGATTTGTTTTGGGTTTAGTAAATGAGAGAACTAAAAAATATATAGTGAATATATTTAATCGACTCTTATCTAATAGGATCCCTTCACAACCTGAAGATGAGAATTGAAAAGTTGGTGGTACTGAAAAACATAAGTGAAGTTCTTGTACCCGTAGTGATAAGGTTGAGTATCAATCTTATTTTAAAGATTCTATATAATTTTTTTCTCTAATTTTTACTAATTTTTAAACTTTGTGAAAAATTATGTTGATGATATTAAATATAGGCTCAAGGACTATAGGAAAGAGTTGAAAATCATAAATGAAAATTTAGTGTCTAAGGATAATTTCTATAGGATGATGGAAGTACTAGAATATCATGATGAGCTTCTCAGAACACTAAAAAATGTTCAAATAGGGAGTTACAATAAAGAAATAAATTTTATTGAGTATTTATAGAATTAGTTGAAAGAAACGAAATATGATTATGTTTCTAAAGCTTATTTTTATTATTTAATGAAAATTAAAAGTTCTCAATTTGAATTCATCAAAAGGATTACTCATTATCCAAAAAAAATCCTATCTCCAAGTTAATGACCTAAGTGATTCATTTGATACATGAGGCTTAACATATCTTTGATGTAAGAAACAATGATTATAAAGAACATTATAAAGAAAAATCCGGCCTAAAAGGACTTTGTATAATGAACCTAAAATTTTAATAGCTAGAAAAACTATAAATATTTAAAACCATTATTTCTTTACTCTTATAGTAATCTTAAATGAAGGATTTAGGCCAGAAATAAGTTTTGGTAACCTTAAAAAAAATTAATTTCCTATCCCATCTTGAACCTAAAACTATAAAAGAAGACTCTAAAGATGAGAGTAAGGTTTGATCAATACAAGAAGAGTTAAACCAATTCAAGAGAAAACATCGTATGAGATTTATTTGATAGGCCCTCTAATTATCATATTATGATATCTACATAGGTATTAAGATATAAATAGGATGGTCATGGTGCGATCACTAGAAATAAGTCTAGTTTAGTTTCTAATGGTTATGACCAATGTAAGGAATAAACTATAAAGAAACCATTTTCCCTATACCCAAGATAGATTCTATTTAGATCCATTTAGTCTATACAGATTATATGAATTATAAATTATTTTAGACGGATGTAAAATATTAATTTTTAATGGATTTATATTATAGTAAGTTTATGATAATAAACCAGCAGGTTTTAAAACCCCTCATTTTCCAAATTACACTTTTAAACTTACCAAATATTTGTGTGTTATTAATTAAATACTGAGATATTAGTAAAAAAGGTTGATTAAATTTATTTTATAAAATATATAACTATATAATTCAATACCCTACATTCTCTATGAAAAAAACATCAATTTTTTTTTATTTTAAATTTATGTTGAATATGTATTTCTTCACACCAAAAATAAAATATTGTGCAACGAATTTTCAAAAATCCTATGTTTTTTTAAATGTTCATGATGAGTGAGCTAAATAAGTTTCTTACTTTTCAAATTTTTTCAAAAAAATTTTTTGGAATGTTTTAAATTAATTTAAATCATACAAGAATTATTTCATAAGTTTGGACTTGAAAATATTATGGTTTACAAACCCCCATAAGTTCGAACATTACAATTGATTTGGATGAAGCTGGTATGTGAGTTAAAAAATGTAATATTGGGAAATTATTAAAATATTTTTATATATAAATACTTTTAGTAAAAATATTGTGTTTTCCATATGTTTATGTGCTAGATTTCAAGAAAATAAAAAATATTAAAAATTAAATATTGCCAAAATAATGATAATGTATTTGAAAGGAACTATTTCACTCTCTCACCATTTTCTAAACACAATGGGACTTAATTTAATTTAAGATTATAACATTGAATTTTTTGGGATTATATTAAATAGAAAAATTGTATTTGACACCTATCACTTTTTAGGAAAATATTTATCTTAATAGCTTATTAAAAAGAAATACCTAGTTCACTTATCAATAGTTAGAGATGAATACATTGAAATTGGTAATTATTGTGCATAAGTGTTGTGGATAAAACCTACATTGATGGGTTTTTGATCAATTTTGACCAAGTGAAAATTAAATTTGATAACACATATACCATCAATATTCCAAAAAAATCCAACAATTTGTTCTATAAGAAAACACATTGATTTAAGGAAGCATTTTTTGAGATATCACACACACAAAAAATGATATCTCTCTTTAATTTTTTTATTATTTAAAATAAACTTCTAGATATATTTATAAAGCCATTACGGGATAATAGATTCAATTTGTTAGTTAATTAAGTATATGTTTATTTAAGTAATATTATTATTTTCTTTTAATTAATTTTCTTCATCTAATTTCTATCTATTTTAACTATTGGGCTATTATATTTCATTCATTCATTTATTATATCACTTTTGTTGCCAATTTGTAAGTGACATTGTGAATTTAGTCTTGAAAACCACTCATTTATAAACCTCTTACCCTTGATATATCTCACATAAGATTAAGTCAAAACCCTAAACCAAAATCTACACAATTTATTCATGATCATGGGGAAGATCAAGAGATCAGATTCTTGAGTTTCATAAATTTCAAATAAAGATTATCCCAATAATTTAAGAAGATGAGTTATCCCATGAAAAGATGTTTATTCTGGTTGGATAAATTAAAGAGATCCAGTCTTAATAAATTTTTAAGGGCTAAAAATGGGAATTCAAATTTGATGAAACATAAATTAATACTATATTGGAGAAATAAGTTCTTAATATATATGGAAAGGTTTAATTTCAATTCACTCAGAATGGGGGTGTGTTGAGATCAAAAGTGAATGGTAAGGAGTTTTAAATTTCATCTGAGGATTTAACAAGGATCTTTAAATTCCCACATGAAGAAATGTATATGTTTTCCCCAAGATGGAGAGTGATGACTCATTTAAACCATTGGATGTGATGCTAACAATGTTTGGAAATCACAAAGTAAAAAAATGATAACAGAGGATCTAGAATCTAAAGAAAGATTTTTTATTGTGTTTATCTAGAAATTTTTTTAAATATATAACGATAATTTGTAAAATCATATTAAAGGTTATGTATCATTTATATCACACACTAGAAGAAGAAAAAGTGGATCTGACCTGATACATATCAATGTAAATGTATCACTATATTTTTAAGTCATCAAGGGATACCTTTTATACATTTGGTTATTTTTTATCTGTCTTACATGAGAATAAACACATTTAAGTAAATCATTTATAAGCTATGAAATTTCACAATAATTATACTTTATAATATTGAATGTTAAATAGTTTTTAGTTGTCTTATAATTCCTATAAAAATGAGTTAGTTTCTAAGAAGGAAATAAAAAAAATCAATAAAACAAAGAAGATGAAATAAAAGAGAACCCATCTTCTCATGGGGATCAATATAGAAAAGTTGATCCTAAGTATGAAAATTTTATTTAGAGGGGGTAATGATAGGGAAAATTCTAGAGAAGGTAAAAGTAGTTTATCAAATACCACTGTAGATTTTTGGAGAATTGATGTTAGATACTAAATACTAGTTAACAAATGAAGCTACTGAAGATGTATCTCCTCTGCCTATGGAGTTTGAAATTACTAAAGTTAAAAATAGATAAAATGATGGTAGTGAAAAAATGTTGGTAGATGAAGAGGTAAGAGTATAAGAGTCGCATCAGGAGACCAAGACTAATCTTTTTGAAAATATTGAGGATTTTGAGAACTTAGTACTTGAGAATTATAGAAATTACTATATGGGGAGATTTATTCAAGTTGTGTGTTAGAGGATCCCTTTACCCCCAAAGGGGGGAATTAAAAATTTTTTGGCATGAAAAAAATTATATCTCTTGATGCTCAATGTGAATCTGTTGTACCCTCAACAAATAAGGATTAATTTCAATCTTATTTTAAATATCATGTACATAGTTTTGTTTCTACAATTTTTACTAATATTTAAACTATGAAAACTGATTTTGATGAGATCAAGTCTAAGATAAAGGCCTATTTAAATGAGTTTATAATATTAAAGGAACATTAAATCTCTATGATTGATTTCAATAGGATTATTAAAGTGCTACAGTATCTAGGTGAGTTGCTCAGAACCCTAAAACCTACACAAATAGGTAGTTCTATTGAATAAAGTAAGAAGGGTAAGTATCTGAAGAATCATTTGCATTAATTAAAGGATAATTATATTTCTTTGGATGTTTTTTATTATTTAAATAGAATTAAATGTTCTCAATTTTAATTAACCAAATGTATTCCTCATTCTCCACCAAATCCCATCTACAATTTGATGACCCAGATGATTCTTTTTATAACTTGAGACCTGATTCTCTATTTTATGAAAAAATAATATGATGATACGAAATTTGGTCAATCAAAATCCAACATGAAAGGTCAGAATATGAATAACCTTTATGTGTACTGTCAATACAACTTAGAACCCTTAATAAAATCCATTTTGAATATAATAATAAGATTAGATGTGTGAGTTATGGCTAGATGGAGTGTTTGTAACCTTACTGAATTTTTTTATTTTATAACCCATATTGAATTTATAACTATAGAATAGTCCTTTGATGAAGATAGTTTGGATTAATCAATAAAATAAGTGTTAAATTGGTTCAATAAAAACAATGTATGGGATTTAACTGATAGACAATATGATTATCATGTTATAGGAACTAAGTATGCATTTAGAAATAAATAGGATAATCATGGTGTGATCAATATAAATAAGGATAGGTTAGTTACTAAAGGTTATAACTAAGAAAAATAAATGAACAATAAAGAAACTTCTTCTCATGGTGATATGATAAAATATATAAGGATCCTTTTAGAATATTCATCTTATATGAATTTTAAATTATTTTAGAGTGATTTTACATCTTATTTTACTAATAGATTTGTAATGGAAGTTGTTTTTGATTAAAAACCTCTCAGTTTTGAAAACTCCCATTTTCCAAATTATGTTTTTAGACTTACCACAACAATGTATGGTCCTAAATACGTACGTAGAGCTTGGTCTGAAAGGTTCAGTTCATTTTGTTTATAAAAAAGTTTTATTTTAGAATAGGAATACACTACCTTTTTAATGTACTTCATTAAAATATAATTTTTTTTTTCAAATTTATTTTGATAATGGAATTTTTGGAAACATAAATAAAAAAATTTCAAATTATTATTCAAAACTCATGAAAAATGAATTTGAACTAAGCATGATGTGTGAGTTAAACATTTTCTTTGGTATTAAAAATTTTCATAATTTTTTTTTGAATATTTTGAATCAAAGAAAATAAATACATGACTACATTAATATGTTTTGACATGAAAACAGTAAGGTCCACACAAATCTCATGTGTTCCAATGATAAACATTATTTTTTTGTAGCTAGTAAGCCTATTGAAAATAAGTTATATATAGAAATTATTAGATTCTTGTTATATCTACTTTATAGTATTCCAAACATTAGGTTCGTTGTATGTTTATGTTATATATTTCTAGTAATCCCAAAAGAGTACCATTTGACATCTAATAAACTATTTTTAAAGTCATTGATTTTTTTCACTCTTTAAACATTTTCCAAAAAAACATTTGGATTTGATATAATTTTATATTCTAATGTTGAATTTGGAATGATTATGTTAAATAAAAACGCACATATAACACCTACAAATTTCTAGGTAAATATTTAGTTCCATAGACTATTAAGAAGAAAAACATAGTTTTTTTATCAATTTTAGAGGTGGTTTCATTACAACTTGTAGTTTTTTTTGAAAACATGTTGTTGAAGAAACACATGTTGATGGATTTTGGATTCAATTTTGGTGTGTACAAATTAAATTTGATAGAACTTCTTCCTTTAAAATTTCCAAAAATCATATAATACATTATAAAACAAATTTTTTTGATTTAATACATAATTTTTGGGTGATCATACACAAAAACATGATATCTCTCTAAATTTAATTAGTATTAAAAATTAGCATACAGACATATTCATAAATCCTTTACTGGATAACATATTGGATTTTATCAATAATTATGAATGTTTGACTTTAATTAAGCTTATTATGTTTATTATAAATAATTATTTTTATCTTCATGTTTGGTATTTTAAAATTTGGGTTATTATATTATATTTTATTTACTTATTACATCACTATTGATCACTCTTTATAAATGAAATCACAACTTTAAGCTAAAAACCCACTCATTTGTAAACCTATTATCATTCATATATCTCTCATTCCTTTGAATATAAACCCAAAACTCAATTTTTTTAATCGACACATGATTATGGAAATGATCGAGAGATCATATGTTGGTGTTTTAGAAATTTTAAAGAATGAATCGCCCAGTGGTTTGAGAAGAAATGTTATCCAGGAAAAGTTGTTTTATTGGATAAATCACAGAAATCTTCCCTTTAAGAAACTGTTAAAGTTTTTAAATGTTAATTAACATTTAATGAAATTAAAATATATGTCATATTTGATAAATAACTTTGTGATCTATATGGAAATGATCAATTTTAGTTTGCTCATAATAGGGATATATTGATATGGAAAGTGAATGGTAAGGAGTTTTCTATTTCATCTGAGGAGTTCACCAAGAACTTAAAATTCCAGCATGAGGGAAGGTATATGTTTAAGACTATTATGGAGTGTTATGAATCAATTAGTCTAGATAATGTGATTTTAGAGCTGTTTTGGAAATCATATAGTCAAAAAAATGATTGAAAATGATATGGAATCTGAACAGAGTTTACCTTCTAAGTTTATCTAAACAAGGATTTCCCCAAAAGAATATGAGTTTTAAGAGATCATATTTCAGGATATTTATATTCTATATCTGATTATATAAAAATAAAAGGCAAATACTACCCCATGCATATTAAGGTACATTTATCACTATATTAGTAAGTCACCAAGGGATACATTTATCCTTTTGGTCATTTTATTAATATGATTTCATTGAGAAGAAATAGATATAAGTAAACCAGTTAAGAGCTCTGAAATATCATCATAATTATACTTTCTCAAAGATGATGTCAAAGAATTTGGATTTTTCTTAGAATTATATTATAAAAATCTAGTAGCTAAGAATAATGGAGAAAAGGTAGTCATAAATGATGATGAAATAGAATAGAAGCCTACTACTCGAGGTTAAAAATCTAGAAAAGATGATCCTAAGGATGTAGATCTTATTTATATAGAGAATTATAGAGATAAATAAATAAATATTAAGTGATTAGATAAAATTATACTACAGATGTTCTGATAATCGATGTTTAGGTTAGAGATGAGTAAAAAAATGAGGATGTTGAAGATGAAGCTCCTCCTCCTATGAAGTTTGAAGTTATTAAAGTTCATCCTAGAGAAGAGGTTGTTGGTAAGAAAATGTTAGTAGATTAAGTGTAAAGAGATAGAGTGACTCATTAGAAGACTAGGACTAATCTTATTGAAAATATCATGTATTTTTAGGACTCAATAATTGAGAATACTAAAAATTATCTAGTGATTATATTTAATCAGGTATAATATGACATGAAACTTTCATCTCTTGAAGCTAAAAATTAAAAAGTCGGTGGTACAGGAAAACATACATCTGTTGAAGATGATAGTGAAGTTTTTTGTACCATTAATGAATACAGATGATCTTAAATCATCTTTTAATGATCATGTATGGACTTTTCTTACTTTTATTTTATTTTAATTTTAATATTGTAAAAAAAATAATGTTAATAAGATTGAGTCTGAGATCAAGGCCTCTAGGAATTAGTGGAAAATTTTAAAGAAAGATTTAGTCTCCAAGAATGATTTCAATAGGATGATGGAAGTGATGGAATATTAGGGTGGGATAGACAAAACACTAAAAGTTATTTAAATATGTAGTTATATTGAATAAATTAATTAGATTGAGTCTCTACTGAAGCAGTTAAAAGAATTAAAATATGATTCCCTTTATATTGATGATTTAGATTATTTAAAGAAAATGAAAGGTTATATATATAAATTTATCAAAATGACACCTCATTATCCACCCAATATAGTATCCATGTCATATCTTGGTGAGTTAATATATTTGGTGAAAGCCTAATCAATAATTTCCACTCCTATGAAACTTTTTTAGATATGTTCACTTGGACATGTTTTGGTTCCAACATTTGTCGAAGATAAGTTGATGGTTTTTTCATCATATTTGAATTTATTAATAGAAAGTGTAGCCTTAATAAAATGTATATCAGTGCCCTTAGACACGTTTATTGATGGTAAAATAGATTTTACTTATGAGAACAAGGATACAAGCATTAATTGTGAACAAATAATTCAAAATCATTAAATATCCATATATACACATAATGTTTTATTAGGTAATCTCATTATTTTTTGAATAAAAACTCTCTAGATTACATTATATCAACAGAGATGACTAATAACTTGCTAAAAGGATGGGATCCTACACTAAAAGAAAATTTTGAGATTATTATTTTCCAGATCATAACCATTTATATAAAATTTGAAAATGAATTTAATTCAAACTCTTTAATATACAGATATCCATATTCTAATGAATATTATGATAAACCTATTAAGGTTTAAAGGGAATTTTCTCAATGAAAATTAGTGGTTGTTTAGAGATTCTCATATCCTATACCTATAAATTTTGTATCTACTCAAGTGTTTTTAAAATCACAGGTATGAGTAATGAGAATCCTACAGTCCAAATGCTACTCAAAGTTAGATTTGTAAGTATTTAGAAATATTTTTGGCCACAAAGTTTGAAAAGGATATAAAATCATTCTATATTTTAATATAAAATCTATAATCAAAAGACTAGACCTGTGTGAAAATTCCATTTATCACTCAATAAGTAGAAGATCTCTAACTCCTCTCATACTTGGATGATTTCCTATATGTAAGTGGAAGATATGGGCTATCATTGAGCCTTATTAACATTACCAATAACTAGATCGAATGTATTCTTAGAAAGCCAAACCAATTTGTCCACTTATTTCCTTTATCAAGGTATATATCACTGCTTCAGATAAGTATAAAATGGATAAGGATAAGGATTCATGATAAAAAATTTATATTTTGTACAAGGAAGGTTTACAAGAAAGAAATAGTTATTATTAGAGGATATTTATATTAATCTATACATTTTCGTGAGATTTATCATCTATATCCTTTAGTTGAACTTACTGTGAAACTAGACCGTTATCGGTTTTTTAAGAAACCACCTCCTAGACCTAATCCTCTATTTTCTAAAGCAATAATGAACGATGATTTTGAGCCTAAATAGTGTAATCTCTTATAGTAAACATTAACCATAAATGAAATTTATCTTTATCCAAACTAGTATTATATTATTGTTTTTATCAATATATTTAAAATATTTCTGATTGATTTTTAATTTTATATTCAATTTATTTTTTTAATAACTCCATACAATTCAATGAAAAATTTATAATTCATTTCAATCATATATTATTATAATTTTATATATTATGTACCACAATAAATGTGTTATATCCATTTTTAGACCTATTTTTTAATCACAATAGGAGGATAAGAACACTGGAACAAACAAAAAATTCAATTTAAAATATAAATTCAAATGTATTCTGATCTTAATTATTCTATTATATATAATTCTGTGAAATTTTATGGGTTTTTTGATCATTCAGAAAATATGAAATTCTGGGTCATACTAATTTTCATCCAACATATATAATTCTATCCTTAGTTTTAATGTGCAAAAAAATCCTTGTTTATTTTCTAATAAGTTGTTTTTAAATGTGTTAAAATATTATTAATTAGGCTCACATAAGTTTCCCTAATTTTTTTTATGTTTGAATAGTTTTCTTTTGTGAGTAAAAAATTTACTATGTGTTGGATGACAGATATGCTCGGGTGTATCACACTTATGCTATCGCCAATCAAACATACGTTGAAGGAAAAAACATTTACACTAAAAATTTAATAAACTAATTCTTGGATGAAATTTACATTGAATGAAAATCGCATATGTAGAGAGGAAAACAAGAATACATTGAGATGAAATCACATGTACATTTAGGTTGAATAACACCTACGACTAAGAGATTCATACATATGCTATAAATTGTTTTATTAAGTATTTTATGGCACATAAACTAGATTAAAGAAACATATTTTGGTTATAAAAAGACACATACATTGATGAAAATTTCAATTTATGAAAAAAATATTCACAACTACACTAAAGACTAGAATGAAAAATATATTGCATAGATTTATACCTATGAATAATATGATTTATAAAAATATTTAAGTACTGTGATCTAGAGAAAATCATTCCATAATTATGAAATCTATTAATTTAGAGACTCATGAAGAACCAAAGTCATCAAAAAATCTTTATGAATCCTTTTTCAGGTATTTTATGAATCTATATATTTTAAATTTTATATATTTTCAAATAGTTAATCATTTCAGTGTTTTGAAAAAAGGTACACTACTTAATTATCATTAATGTAAAAAGATATATAAACTTTACTAAACCACGAAACTAATATCAAGGTGATCCATATGATCTGACTACTCAAGATATACTGATTCTAGTGAAGAATTTTATGGATAGATCAGAGTTGAAATCTTTTTTAAATATGAGAAATTTATTAATATTTAATTTCAAATAAAAGAAATGTGAAAAATGAGAAATTAAAAACCCAATAGTTTTATAAACCAAACAAAAAATATTTTATTCTAAATTTTTTAAGTAGGATATATGTACTAGAGAATATTATCAAGAAAGAATACTCACTCTCGCATGTGTACTCTATTTTTCAAATCTTTTTATTGTGAGGCTATAATCAAGAAAATTATTCTCACTACTATACATTTAATAATAGATATAATATATTTAAGTATAACTTTCATAGATTCTTGTTGGAGTCTTATTCATTCTCTAGAAATTTTTTCCATAAACGACTAGATTCTTCTTGAAGTAATTCAGTGAACTAGTTTTCTTTTCATCATCATTTACTTCAAGTTGTAAATAGGCTCTTCGTGTACTATTTTTTTATAAATTTCATGGAAAATTATTTTAAATGGATATCCTGGTGGATTATATTGACACATTTGTAATAATTTTTATTTTATTTCACTCAACTATTGTGGTTCCTAAGAAAAGTAAATTCTTAGTGAAATTCACAAAGATTACTAACAAGGTGTAGATGGAGTGGACACAGGAATATTTTTACATCAAACCACTATAAATATCTTTTACATGATTCTTTTCCCTTATTTTTTTGTTATAGAAATAATTAAGAATAGTGGTATGGGTTAAAACCAATTTTAGGATGGTGGATTTAAGTGGGTAACAATTTTAAGAACTAAATTGATCCCCTATTGAGTTTGTGTGAATCTGTACCAGGAAAAAAAGTTAGATGATATTTAGTGGAGATTTATGTGGATTTAAAAACATTTAAGAGTTAAAAGTTTCATCATTTATGTTATGTATATACAAAAAAAATTAACATCCACATAAAATTCCAAATGTTTATAAAATATTTAGTATCTATAGGAAGGTCCCTGATGCCTATAAAATATGTCCATCACAATAAATTATGGTACATTATTCCTATTGTATAATTATCTTTATCTAAACTTCTCTATGTATCTCATTTTATTTAATCCTTTATACAATGTTCTATAAAAATGTGTCTTGAATGAGTTCATTCCAACTATTTTTAGATTTATACTTCCCATGGATACCCTAGTAGGAATCATATCATTGTATGATTTTTGGTGATAAATATCAAAATATTATAGTGGATACAAGATAGAATATATCAAAAGAGAAAATGGTGCATCATTATTCATTTAACTATTCAATCCAACATGAATAGAAATATCATTTGGTTTTGATTGGTTTTGATTTTTGCTTAAAATACCATTGGATAAGTTTTATCTCCTATAAAAATCCATAAGTATGTTGATTCATATCATATATACTTAAAATTAATTTTATAGGTATGATAGTAGGATTTCACTTTAGGAACCAATTTTTTTTCATGGGTTTGAAATATGACTAATGTACATAAAACCCGTGTCTAATTTTTAATAGGTTTGGGAATAAACTTTTTAGGTTATATTTGAGGTAATAATTCCCCTATGATTTTATTAGGACATAATTTCAAGTCAATATACACTAGAATACATAGATTCATGATTGAATCTATATAGTATACCAACTCATACATCATTCTTGTAAACCAAGTTGGGAAATTACAAGTAGAACTTTGAGATGTTGATTATTCCAATGAACTGTGGATTGAGACTAATGGATTTAATTCTTATATGTGATAATTTTGATGATGATATATTATATTACCTTGGGATTTATAAATCATGATTTTACAGTATATGATTATTCCTTTTGAAGATGAATTTTTAAAGGGTTTATGTGTGGTCCTATATAGTTTTATGTTAATTAATTAATAGATTTGTAGTTGACCATGACCATTAGTTATTCATGATGATAGAGTAGCACTATATAAATATATAAAATAGTTATTTTTTCTATTTGATTAATATGATTCATGATTCCCACCTTTTGGAATTTAGGTTTTGAGTTGGGGTAAACATTCTTTCCAAAGACAGGAAGTCATAGAAAATTTATCAATGACACATTAGAATGCATGTTGGTCAAGAGGGTGGTAGGTCAGTCTCATCACACCTTTTTGAGGGGATTCATTCCAACTAATAGACTCTGTTATATATTTAATTCTTATTTAGGATTCCTTACCAAATCCTAGTGTGGGAGTTCTTACCCATGTGTCAATGATCTTATCGAAGCCATGTTGATATGGGAACATCTCTTTGTATCAAATGTTCTATATATTTTTTTTATTAGTTCATAATAAATAGTTTTAAATACATAGTTGTGAACTCTAGATTTTATAAATATCCAAGGAGGTACTTTTTTATGTTGGTATTTAACTGAAGATAGGTTTTCTATATATATTGGATAATACGAATCAAATCCCACATAGATCAAGGAGTATAGTTTAAGGTCATATATTAAGACCGGTCAATACAATTTAAATTCATGTGGTAAAGAATTATTATATGTATTTTAGAGTCATGAAACTATGAATAAAAGTTTTTTACTCCAATTTTTCTCAATTTTGTTAAAATAATGATCAACGAACCCACTAAGCTCACGCGAGTCCTGTAAAATGTGAGAAATAGTGGATAATAGAAGAGCATCCAAACCATATGGGATAATATGAATTGGGATTGAGTGGGGCTTACAAATGATCTAACCTAGATCAGATTCATGTATCATGAATGTTTTAAAAATAGGATATAGGTTTACTTCGGTGGGTAATCTAGGTCAATGTATTTTTGGGAAACCATACGGGGGATCTCAGCTCAAAGTGTATAATGAATCCAATAGGAGCATCTCAACTAAATGTGGTCATGTGAGGAGTACACATGTATAATCCCATTTAAGGTATAGTTTTGGTTTACACCTAGGAAGATTTCTGTATATGGTGAATCAAAGATAAGTATCACAAATTAATTTGAATAATAAAACCAAGATGATTATATCGACTCAAGGTGATTATATGGGGATTGCTCAATGATGTTGCCCATATTGGATACCTGAGATGTGTATTGGGGATTAAAACTAATATTAGGACCATACATGTATAACTTAAAATATTATCTCAACACAAGCCATATATGAAGAAAAAAGAGAAGTATCTCCACTCGAGGCATTTTTGGGAAACCCAAAAGTGTATCTTAACTCAATGTAGATGAGGAAACAAAAATGAGAGTTTCAAATCAATGTGTTTTGGGAACATGTGAAGAGTATCTCATCTAAATTTTTTCTTATAGGATAAATGTTGGGGTCATAACTATTTCAACCAAAAATATTTTTGAATGATCCCAAAAATTTCTATAATGAAACTGCTAATTTATCATGGGGTCAGTGAAAAAAAGTGAAGGGAAAAAGTTGAAGTCCCATGACTACAACCTTGATTGATCCAAATTAAGGGTGGTAGGGTATAGGGAACATCTTATAGACTCTTATATATGGTTATGTATGGATTCTCTCATGGTAGGATTGTAATTTAATCCACATTCTGGGGTCTCAGATGGGGATTTCATGGACAAGGGTCGGAAAATTGAGTTTACCGAGGATGTTTAACATAGGGAGTTTATAGAAAATGGTTTCCATAAGGTTTTAATGGAGGAATTTGACCATGTGGTAGGTTCATGAATAGTAGTTAGAAAAGTTATTTCACATAGGGGTCTTTTAAGGTTGGTTCATGGAGGAGGTGTTTTGTGTGGATTGGATTTTGAAAAGGTAGTGTATATAGGGGCCTTTATAAGTTGGAAATATAGGGACATCCCTGAAAATCGAGTTCACAGTCACTACCTCATGAATGGGTTTCATAGGTTCTACCTTCTTAATTATATTTATTGGTGTGGCCTCTTAAAATGGACTTCACAAACTGGTCCTTGTGAAGGTATTTTTATGAGGATTTACTTTTGTTATTCAGAATTACCTGAGTCTTTCAACATGATTTAAAAACTCTTCCCCCAAATACAAGTCTTTGTATATATAATTGAGGTGGTCATGTGGTTATTCATAGGTATTGTTAGATTAAATTCTTCTTGAAATGGTCAACCATGTCGGGGTGATAGGTGGCCATGAATAGAGTCTGTAAAGGGATCCCAAAAATTAGTCTCCATGAAGGGAGTTTGTGGATGAGGCTCTGTGAAGGGGGTTTGAAAATGGAGAAGTTAAAATGATTTAATTCCAGAATGTATCCATTTGGAACTAAAAAGTGGTGTTCTGATGTTGAAAATGATGCCCAAGACCCTGGATTGAGTCTGTGAAGGGGTCACACAATCATGATGTGAGCCTACAAAGGAAACATGTGATCGAAAAGGGTGATCAACAAGGGAATTTGAAAAGTAAGTTCATAGAACAAGATCTATAGAGGATTTTTTAGTCTGAAAACTCATGAAATGAGTTATTTGTTAGAAACCTAATGAAACAAGTCCAGAGTGGGAAAAATAACTATCTCTATGTCATGAACAATAATGGAACTATGAACGGATCCCACAATCCATAGAGTGATATGGAAATATTTGAAGTTTGATTGTGGTATTAATAGGTATAGTGATGTTTCTGGAGGTTTAACATGGTCTTTTGAGTGAAGTTACAATCTATGGAGTGAGATGATAGTCTACAGAGTGATCTCATGGTCCATGGAGTGAGATTATGGTCTCCTGAGTGTGCTCACGGTCTAAAAAAATGAGCATGTAGTACGTAGAGTGATTTTGAAGTCCATAGAGTGATATTTAACTCTCTAAATTGAGATCCCATTCCTCTAAATGAGATTTAGTTCCATGGATTGAGCTCATTATTCGTACATGGAGCCTGAGGTCCCCGTAGTGAGCTTACAGTTTGAACAATGAACACATGGTCTATGCGTAGTCTCAGGAGTGAGCATGTAGTCTTCCATATGAGATCATAGTTTTTGTATAGATATGTTATTTTATGGAATGGTGGATGATTATGGTCCATGGAGAGATCCCATGATCTGTAAAGGGAACATGTGGTCTGTGGTGGGATTTCACGATCAGTGGAGGAAGCTTGTGGTCCACAAAGTGAGTACATTGTGAAATTTCCTTTTCCATTTTCCTTAAATGATTTCAAACTTATAACAACCATAACTTCTTATCCATATGTTTTTATCGGCTCTACAAGTATTCATATAAAATCCTATGAAATTAAAAATTCCATTGGATGTAAGGATCCCTCATATAATGTGTTTTACATGGACAAAAAAAGTTCTTCGAAGACCCTCAATAGTGATATTTGAATATTCACCAATATTTTCATTATTAATGTTAGAAATCCCTAACAAACTCCATGTAGGAGTTTCTCACCACCACATCACCAAACTAGGAATCATTTTTGAAGGATCTTCACCCTATAGCATGTGATAAATCAAGTGGAAAATGAAAATCCCATCTTCTTCTTCTTTGGGTATGGAGATACTTTTCTCTCAAACACGACTTGTGTAATCTATGTGAGGACTGTATTATGGTTTCTATAGAAAATTTCATGGCAAAAATTTCTTAGTGCCAAAAAATATCCATAGAGACTATATTTTCATGGAGTTATGAAATTTCTTTTCCAGGACCATTCCTAACCTTTCATGATACTCTATTTACATATGTATACATCCTATTTGTGCTTGTTACCATCCCCTGGTATATTGGATATGGGGTTGAGGAGACACTCTTGGCAATTTTGATGACCCATGATGGGTTGGGTCATATCATATTCAATCTTAGAAACATAATCTATTTGTTAGTTACGGACTTCCCTAACTTAAAATTTTATTGCCACTATATTCATGAATTATAAATTCCCTATATTAGAATATACCAAGATAAATAAAAAATGATTTATGTTATTTATAAATTATTCAAATCATAACTCATCATTTTTACAGGTAATCAAAAAATAGAAAATTTCTAGAATTAGACCATAAAAAAAATATCATATGTTTACATCTAAATCATAACTGTTAATAAAGATAAAATAGGACATTCATACTCTATAACTTGTATGATGTATTTTAAATTGTTTTATATGGAATGAAATTTATTATAAAATGTGTAATAGTCCATAAATAAGAATATTTAACCAACCAATATATGAAATAATTCGATACTTTTAGATAATCTAGTTTGTATTGAAATAATTATACTCTTCTATAATCTTATCAAATTATCTTTCCACTCATACAAAATTTTATTATATACTTTATTTAAATAACTTGATCATTTTAATATTTTTGAAATCTTTTAACCACCACTTTCAAGAATACTCATTGAATCTCATACATCATTATGTAACTGGTTTAATAACTCACAAGTACTTCTTCCTTTTCACAAAAAGAAAATTTATTCATTTTTCACTAATAAACAATACTTTTGAAATTCAATTAATTTAAAATCAATAAAACTCAATGAAACATCTTATGAAATCATTTTCAATTATTTTTAATATTACAAAATCCAAAAGCAAGTGGTTTTATAATAAAAAATCTTGATCTTATAAAATTTTATGTTATAGATTTAACTAATGTCAATTATATGAATTATTATTCATCATAACCATAATTTATATTTATCTTGGTGTAACCATATTAAAATTTTAATTTATTTAAATTTTAAATGATTTTTATAATAAATTAAACACAGTTTAATATTTAATATTTGGTTTTATTCCATATTATTTTATAATTTATTCACTTTTTTGGGATGTGTTTTATACTTAAGGAGTATAATTGTCTTGTGTATTATGTGAAATGACCTATAGTTTTAATAATTAGTGATCTATAAGAAGAACCAAACTCCAATTTGTTTGTTGGATGGTTGAATTTAGATTTTTTGGATTTGGATTGATGAAGTAGATTTTTGGTCACGTTTAGAATTATTTAATAAATGTTTATTTGGTGATATTTTTTCAATAAAACATCCAATGTAAGTTTGTTGGTGTTAGTAGAAGAAGGGGGTGGGGCTAGCTGCATGCCACTGAGTATCTAGTAAGGCATCCTGAGGGCTTGTCCCTCAAGATTGTACATCATGTGGTTGATGTTCTACACTAGGTACTTGGTGTTATCACCAGGTACCTCAGGGGGGTAAATAGGGTACCCAGTAGGCCACATGAAATCTTTTAAAAATACGTTCAAATGGGTATTTTCTCATTGAACCCATATGAACCCCTTCAAGTTTTCTTGGTTAGTTCAACTACACTTAGGAGGGAGAGTTTCTCACTACTACTCTTCTCCTATCCCTTATTCCCACTCAATCCTAGAATATCATGATGTTTTTTGTTAATCTATTTGATGTATGTAATCCTCCTTCATTACCTTTTATTCTTCCTCCTTTGTAATTATAATTTTTGTATGGTATAGTTAGGTTTGGGATGTGAAATTCCACCAGAGTATGGTGAAATCACATCTGAATCATACGTCTCAGTTTGTGGTGTGTGGAGAAGTCTTGAGAAGGATGGTTTCTAATTTTACCTCATTATCCATCTTGTGGTATGTTTCTCGGTGGTATTGATATGGATTCTAGTGATATTAGATGATTTTTTTTCAATTAATTTTTTTTAAATAAGAATTTTATATGTATTAGGATAGGGTTATATTCAGAAGTGGAACACATCCATTTTACACTATTTCATTGATATAGGCACACTGAGTTACTTGTAATAGATCATAAAAAATTGAGATTTTTTTGAATGGTTCAACGATTTATCTATAAGTGTTTATGGCTAAGGAAAGTACTCATTGACCTATTTTTTGATAAAAAAATCGTGGAATTGATTATGGATCATTTTTGTGTAATATGTCCCTTACATAACTGAGTCTCTTGATATTATGGATTATTTTATAGTTATCGTGATCATGATTACTCTCATTGTAATATTTTATAAGGTTTTTTGTTTTATCACAAAAATTGAGATGAGTGTATATCATCTTAATAGTAAATAATGACCATATATCTTGTTAAATGGATTTTTGGTGGTGCCTTGGTATAATGAGTATAACTAAACCATTTTATGGTTTTTTTAGGTTTTGTATTTTTAAAATTATTCTAGTTTTCATTTTTAAATGATATTTAAACAGGTGTTGTGTTTTAAAGAGAAATTTCATTAGTAAATGGTATTTTATTGAAATGATTTTGTAATGGTTTTGTTAAAATAAAGGAGGGATTCTAAAAGATTATTTCTATAGGTTTGAGCCTAGTTACTATAATGAGTAAGAAACAAATTCATTTCATTGGAAATTGTTAAGAATGGGGTTTTGACTTATATTTTTTAATAAATACAAGAAGTTTTTTTAGAAATATTTTGTTTTGTTTGACCTGAGGTGGGAAAATACAATATTTTTGATGATTTTCTTCTCATGTATGTGGTTATTATTAAGTCCTACATAACATGTTATTTCTTACCACATTAATACATGATATCATAAGAACCTTAGGAGAAACCTTCCCATGGGTGATGATTTGGACATATTGGATTGAGATTTCGAGTGGATTCTATTTAGTGTAAGTTTATAGCTACCTTAACACACCCTTAAGATGGATTTTAAATTTTGAATTTGATCAAGTAAAGGGTGATTTGTTAACCAATTACATTTGGATGATCCTTAAAATTCTTAGTGATCTTTTATCCACTTTTAATTACACGTAGGAGACACCCATGGTTATAATCAAAAAATAAGGTGGGTGTTAGTCTCATTTTTCTTAGTTTAATGTCTTAAATTAAAATTTATGTGTAGTGATTCTTTTGATATGATAATCCTTGGTATGGAATAAAATTTCTTGAATTGTGTGACACTAAACAGTGCCCCAAGATGGTGGGTCGCATGACCTCAAGCGTTCCTCCCTATACACCAAAGGCTTTTGATTATCAGTGGGGGCTGGTAGTGTGTCTATGGGGATACTATGACACCATCTCAAAGTGTAATATGGAGATGTAAACATATCATTCAACAAAGATAGAATAATATAAATCAAAGACATATGATAAATCATTTACAATACTATAATAATAATGTTTTCCAAAATAATTTTTATACAATAGGATGATTATGTCCTCTCTCTATAAAAAATGAAAGTCAATGCATGGCATTGAAAACCTGTACAATAAATGTATCAAAATAAAAAAATACCAAATATAACAATATATATGTATAATCATGATCCTAGCTTGGTATTGTACTCCCCTTCTCATAAACAATAAAAACTTCAATCAACATATAGTGGGATATTTCCCCATTCGGTAGTTCTATCCATAAAGTATATCTTTACACCCAATAGAGGCCTGAATAGGGTGTGAGATAACACTTAGTAGGACACCACTTATGGTGTCTATAAAATTTCTGGTCTATGTATAAATTCGTAAGTTGTGTTTATTATATAATAGGTATGACGGTAATGTAAATATTGTTTCAATGAATATTCAATTCTATCCATACAAACACGGATCCCTATGAACAATAATCAAGAAACCATAAAAAAGGGATACTATAAATCATAAATAAGAAAGTGTTATATTGTTAATTCTAAAAAATATAATCAAATTCCCATACCAGGGCAATCTGTAAAGCATAGCCGAAATATCCACAATTGAAAAATTGTGTAAAGAAGTGTATGAAATCCACAATGGCCTATGCCATGTAATCCACTGTATAAAATCTACAATCAGTTATGCCTTGTAATCTATTTTTAAACCATGAAGGGATTCATCCAAGCTATATAAGACAAATACATCCACATCAATTCCAATGAGCATCTAGATGAAAACTCATAAAAGACTTGGGTGGAGTCCAATGATCCTATCAGCAGAGCATGTCTAATGTGGGTTCAAGAAAGATATATCCAAGGGGTAGCAATTACCTATCCCTTGGCATCCTATGAAATCATGATCCAAGGATTTGAAATGTCCATGGAATACACTATAGTAATAAAAAAAAATACTTAAAGTAGATATGTCCATGGAATCCAATTGAATCAGGATCCAAGGAGATCATTCAAGGAATCCACTACTATTATAACCTCATCAATCAATCAATTAATTAATTCATCACCAATGAGTTCTTCCAAATACATTCATCATTTTTACATATTAAATTTTTTGCCATTTTAATCATATTCAATCATATGAAACTGAGGAAACAACCTTATCCTATCAATTTAATTCTCATTGAATTTATTAAGGATCCAAAAAATAGTGGCGAGCTCACACACACCCAGAGGGGTGGTATGACATAAGTAATATACAACGTCACACCCTATGGGTGGCCTAAAATGAGGCTAACACTCTCTAACCATAGAAAATAATAATTAGGAAAGACTAACGCATTTAAATTAATTCAATTCAAACATTAAATTAATTTTAGGGGATCAATGAAAATTATGGAATGAGGAACATTAGAAAAAAGGTATATAAAAACCAATATTTGAAGGAAACATATACAACACCCACCATAAGTATGTGGTAGAACACTCATCCAGTGTAAACTTTTGATTCGGTCTAGGTTGAGACAAAAATTAATAAAGGAAGAAAAACCTAGAAATATGGAATATTATATTTCACCTAAAAAACTTCATCGATATGAAGAAAAACAATGATTAAACAAGATGAATTAAGGACTTACCAGTTCAGATACAATGAGAAAAATAGTGTTCAAATCAAAATTCAGATGACAAACTAAGATCCAATCTTAAGATTGAGCTTCAAAGGGAGATCCCAAATCCAAGGAGGAGATCCACTTAAATGAAAATTAAAATAAGTTTATGTTTTAAGAAATATTAATTGAAAATTGGTAATTTCCTACATTTTAACTACATCGCATAGTTTGGCTGCATGGTTGGCACAACTTGGCACCAATTGTAATCCCTTATCTTCCTAAAGGGGGATCTCAAATAGTTCATTAACATGGTTTGGAAAACCATAAAAAAACCTTGATTTCTCTTACAATAAAAACTATAGAGCACTTGGTGTTCATGTAGTCCTGTTTTCATGTTTTCCTACAATAATGTGGCCACCTATTTTCCTATGTTCATTCCCATATGTGAATATGGACCCTACCGCATGGCTCCCCAAAATTTGTGAAGCCCTGGATAGAGGCATGGACTACCTCCCATGATTTCATCAAACCATGCAAATTGGATTGCATGATTTATACTAACCATGTGGCCAAACTAACTTTTCCAAGAACCAGGTCTCCAAGCTCAGAAAAATCCACATACACCCCTGAGACAACAATGATCTAATTTGGAATTTACATTTGGAAAAAATAAGGAGTTAAACCAAAAATAAAAATATCATTACTTCATAATAAATCCAAGAATCTTACAATCTCCCCCACCCCCTTAAGTAAACTAATCCCCTGATTTCCCTTCAAAGAGTGGTCAACATTTTCATAAGAATAAATTCGTCCAGTGAGCATGTACATCAGCCTCCTACTCCCAAGTCTCATCTTATAAATGATCTTGATTCCATAGAAACGATACTAAAGGAACTGACTGGCCTCGAAGATCTTTCATGCTCCAATCAATGATACGAATAGGATTATCCTCAAAGGACACATCTACCTATAGCTCAAGCTCATTCAGATATAGAATGTGAGAGGTTTCTAAGTGGTAATGGTGTAGTTAAGATATATTGAAGGATTCTATGCACCTCTATGGTAACTATAGATGATAGGATACTAGATCGACTCTCTCTAGAATCTTGAATGGCCCGATATATCTAGGAAAAATATTTACCTATATTTTATTCCATTTGTGTCCCAGCCTTGATGAGATATCTAAAAAGACCTGATCCCAAACCTAAAACTCTAGAGGTCATTGATGGTGACTGGAATAATATTTTTGTCTAGACGGTGCAGTATCCATCTGCATTATGATCAACTAAACCTTATCGAAAGTATACTATTTCTATCTTGGTCTAAGTAAAGCTACCTCTTATTCCTCTAACTAGAACAGGGGTGATCATCATGGCCTACCATACAAAGCATCATAAGGTCCCATTTTTATACTCCCTTGATAACTATTTTTGTTAGAGAACTTGAATAGGGGTATATGATTCTCTGAAGAGCCACTAAAGTCAAAGACATGTTCCCTAATAATGTACTCAAGAACCTGTATAGTGCACTCTGACCAAACATTAGTCTGAGGGTGGTATGTTGTACTCAAAAAAACATGTGTACCCAATGACCCCTACAAACTTTTACCGAATCAAGATTTCAAATGGGTGACCTTATCCAATACCATGATCTAAATAACCCTTTTAATGTGCATAATCTCATGGATATAAAATCTTCTAAACCCATCTACTATAATGGTCTCTCTGATTGGTTGGAAATGGGAAACCTTCATTATCTTTCTTACAAAAACACATACATTATCACTACCTCGAGGTGACCTCGAAAATACGATCATGAAATCCATTTCAATGTCTTACCATTTCAACTTGAGAATGGGTAACTATTTTAAAATATCATTTATTATTTGGTTTTATGACATGACCTACTGATATGTGGAACAACTCATTATGAAACTATTCATCTCACATTTCATACCCAACAACCAATACTAGTGATAAAAAACATGATACATCTTAGTAATGTTGGGATATAGTGTTGAATTTAAAGCATGAAACTCTCACATAACCTCCTCTCACATGTTTTCTGGAACCCAAACGAAACCATGAATATATAAAATTTCATATTCTCTTATAGCCCGGCATAAAGGTGGGTTCTCCCATAGAGCACTCTCTTATAGGAGAAGGCCACTAGTATCAGATAACTATCTCATCCTCACTCTATCCATAAAAGTAGTTGTCACTACTAAAGAGGAGATACACATATTCCCATGACCATCCTACACATACAAGTGAATCTTAGAAAATAATGTTATAAGGTTCCACTCATTACTGGCCTCCTAGACTACCTATATCTAATTCATCCTTCACATTGCATCAACCACTTCATTTTCCTTCTCGAGAATGTAGGCATGTATGATTTCAAAAGACTGTAAGAATTATACCAACCTTTATTGCCTCAAATTCAAGTCATGAAATGTAAATATATACTTGAGGATTTTTTTGCCAGTGTACACCACAAAACTCTATCCCAATAAATAATGTCTCCAACAACGCAAGGCATGAACCACAAGAGATAACTCAATATCATGTGTTAGTTAATTCCTCTCATTTTTTCTCGACTGATGATACTTGTACACCATGACTTGATCCTCATACATTAGAACTACTCCTTTCCTGATACATAATGCATCACAAAACATATTGTAACTTCTTCCTGGATCTATATTAATTATAATCAGTGGTAAACTTATTTTTCCTTTTAATCCTGAAAGGTTGTCTTAAAGTTATATATCCATACAATCTTCCCACCCTTCTTAGTCATGCCCGTAAGAGGTTCTTCTATCCATAAGAATATATGTATTAAATTCCTATAATATCTAGCTAGCCCAATGAAACTTCATATATCAAATAATTTATTGGGTTTCTCCTAGGAAACTATAGCTCTAACATTCTCAAGGCTATCTTATACTCCTATATCTGAGATAATATAACCCAAGAAGTGAATCTTATCCTAAGAAAAGTGGAAATTTGGAATATTATCATATAACTGATGCTCTCATAGTGTATCTAAAAATATATAAAGATGTTTTTCATGGTCATTCATATTGTGAGATAATACTAAGATATCATCCATGAATAACACAACAAATGAATATATATAAGGGTGGAAAACACAATTCATCAGTACCATAAAAACTAATGGTGGGTTCATCAGACCAAACTCCATAACCATATAATCATAGAGACCATACCTTCTATGAGAAAATGTATGAGGTATATCTGAAGGACAAACACATTCCTGGTGATAACATAACCACAAATCATTCTTTGAGAAAATGTGATCTCCCCATATCTCATCTAAGAGATCATCTATCTATGGAAAATGATACTTGTTATTAAACTTCAACTAATTCAATTTATAATAATCCACACATAGACTGAGAGTTTACGATTATTTTTTCATAAAAATGACCATCAGATCCCACATAAATTTACCAGGTCATATAAATCCATTTTCTTCCAAGCCCTCTGGCTACCTCTCAAGCTCTTGTAAATCCATATTATCGATCCAATAAGGATGAATGGATACTGGTGTAGATCATATAATTAGATTGATAGAAAACTCCACGTTTCTCTCAAGAGGTAAACTATAAAGTTTTTCTAGGAGAATGTCTCTGAAATAATCTACCACTGAAGGAAAGTCTTCTTATCATGATCCCTAATCATCCATATATAAACTGGAAATCTGGGTTATCATCCCACCTAGCCCAAGATGCTCAGTTCCAACTCGACATTCCCAGAATTCCCATCAACCCTTATGAATAAAAACCCCACCCTATGATGATGTAAAGTACACCCTTTAGTGATAATAGTCATCATGGGAATGGTAAGAAACTTTTCTATTCCATCCCAATTATAATTTAAAACCCTGGAATCTTAAGTAAAAAATATTCTATATCATGTGGCACCCTCATATCTCAAGGGGCACTCCCTTCACTATCATACACCATCTATTCTATTTCCCAATAAAGTATCAAGCATCATAACTCCATCCTAAAACTGAAAAAATATCTTAAGGCTCCCTACAACATGTACATAGATGAATCTATGGGATGAAACTATATCAAAAGTATAAGATACTATAGGAGAGGCTACTAAGACCGTATCTCTCGCCATATGTCGCCTGATACTCTGCTCTTCAGTTGTTGGATCTACAGAAGATATTAGGCTTGAACTGTGACCATGTAAAAAACCCACTCTAGCTAGAGCATGCCCAATATGATGCCACGATACAACATGTGTATAGATGACTTGGACATTACCACCACCTTATGATGAATGATCAACACTACTCTAGCTCACATCCTCTCTTAGATATGTGAATTTTTCTCCAAAACCCGGAGTTGGATTCAATTCCCTTATAATAACTACTGGAGGGAAGATCCTTTAGAATCGTTTTACATGTCCCATCCTGCCGCATGATCGGCACTCTATTGGGCCTCTATCAAACTAATTCCTCTTATGTCCCTGTATTTCACACTAATGATAGAAACTAACACTATTAACCTGGAAGTTACCCCCCTCATGAAAAGCCTCAAAACAATGCTTCTTACTAATTATTGTTGAACCACTCGGTCGAAGGGGATGAAAAAACCTTCTCAGTACCCCCAACTTCCCTTAGGATATTTTCATTATTATGGGTCTGATTCAAAATCTCTATAATAGTTTTTAGAAGGAACATGTTGACTTGTGATCAAACAACATTCTTGAGACCTTCCTTAAAGAATCTAGCCCTCTACGGTTCATTAGTAAGATAAATCAGTGCAAAATGATGAATCTCTATAGATCATGAAAAATACTCCATAAAATTAAGCATACCCTTATCCATTTGTGTAAACTCACTGACCCCTTCATCTCTTAGGGTCTCCAGAAATAATTAATCATAGAACATGGATGGTAAAATTCTCGAGACCATAACTTGAATCCCATCAACATGGTTCAAACATCCAACCAGTGCTTAGATGCTACCCGAAGCACATATGTCGTGAGATTCACACTCCTCTCAAGAGGGTTTTCTAGATTCTAAAGTAAAGAAAATATAGTCTCAATCCATAGATCAACACTCTATGGACTTTCATCCCCAGAAAACATGTGCATATTCAACTTCTATAACACACACACCATATCTATAGTAGGTGATGTAACTATGGGGATCCATGAACGGTCTAGATGTTGTGGATAAAACAATTGTAGAACCATGCCTGAACACAAATTTCTAGTACTACTGATAATGTTGCATCCAGAACTATAGGAGGATCTATTGGTACCCCATGGACCACCACCTTCAGATCATGGTTGTTGCGTCACTTCTCACACATGACTAGAGGTCATCATGGTTTCATATCTATACAATTATAAACATGTGCATCCTTGAAATATATATAATGATAATAACAGATATAAAAGTATTTGATAGGTGTAATCCTTCCTATAAACAAGAAACACCCCTCAGACTCCTCTTAATTTTATGAATGTGTAATAAAAATGAATATAAAACACATTATAGACACTACCAAGATCCAACTGTAATGTAGGGTCTATGTCAAGTTCTCTATTTCACAATTTTCAATTCAATCTAAATTAAATTTTATATAAAATCCTTATTAGATGATTGAACCAAATTGGCCAATACTTCTAATCCATAAGGTCACATACACCTCATGAACCTAAGCACAACATCCACATAATCCAAAACAAAAAAAGGTTCTAGTCCATGCGACCGATGGTCCATAACTCAATATTCTATAATTAGATTATTAGGGTGTGTTTTTGTAGCCTATGAAGGAAAAAAATATTTAGTTTATGTAATAAAGTCTGAGTACCAATAATGTTTCTTGATTCATTGCACAAATCACTTATAAATCAATATGTATGTCACCAAAGGAATGCATAATAATGTCATGCAGTCAAGAAATACATCTTATATGGTGATGCATAATGCATGGCATGTGAATTATGTAATGTGTATAAAATTATTCATGATATGGAATTCCATCATATCATTAGGGTAAGTATAATATCCGCAATCACAATAAACATCAAACCTCAAGTATGTTACACAAAGGTGGAATCAAATCAACTGTAATAGAAAAAATCCCAAAAAACATGTTCCATTTTAGGTAATTTGTTTTTTTCTTATATGTGTGTTTGATACTCCCAGGCACATATCATTACCAAATTATAACTCATTCTTAATCTACTTTATATTGTCTCAAAATAGTAAGGCTATAAAATTAAATAAGATGATACCACTTTGTATCTTCCAGACTCAGGTTCCAATAAATAGTTCCCTATAACAGTGGGCTATATGGCCTCATGTGTGCCTCCCTGTATGCCATATGTTTTGGACTAGAAATGAGGTCCTAGGGTGTGCTTGTGTGGAGACTATTACATCTTGTTAGAGTGTAACATATTGGTGTAAACATATTATTTACTTGATGAATCATAATAAAAATCACTGACAGAAGATAAATTATCCATAAGATTGTAATAATAAAATAGGCCAAAAGAAATCATATACAATATGATGAACACATCATGTATCTATAAAAAATAGAAATAAATACATGGCATAGGAAACTAATAAAATACATGTATCAAAATAAAAAAATAACAAAGATAACTATCTCCATATAGTATCAGGAGCCTAGCTCGATCCTATGTTTCCCTGCTTTTAAACAATGAACAAGTCAAGCATCGTATAATGGGTACTTTCGCAGGTCCCTACCAAAATTCATGAAGTCTTCCTAGGAACCCAAAGATGGGTCAAGTAGGGTGTGAGATAGAACTCAGTAGGCCCCCACCAACAGTATCTATAACATTTCCAGTCTGTGTACAAAATCATAATTAGTGTGCAGTATATCACTAGTATGAAAGTAATATAAATAAAGTTTCAAAGAATATATGATTTTGTCTACCCAAATATGGATCCATATGAACAATAATCAATCAACCATAACCAATAGATAATATAAATCATAAAAAAGAATGTGTGATATTGTCTAGTCTAACAACTCTAATCAAATACTTGTATCAGGGCTATCTATAAAGCATAGAATAAATATCCATGACATCCACTATATGTAATCAAGTGTCCAACATTCATAATGTCCAATATCATGTAATAAAATGTATAACATACACAATGAAAAATTAATTTTAATCAATATTTATACCATGGAGGTCTATATACAGGGTATAGATAACTAAGTCATCCTCACTGAGTCTTAGAATCATCTCAATGGAAACTCAAAAAAGGCGTGGGAAAAGTTCGAGGGGCATGTCAATAATTCATGTATAATGCGTGTATAAGAAGGTTAGATCCTAGGGGTATAAATTCCCTTGTAATCCTAAAGAATAAGAATCTAAGTAGTATAAATTTCCAAGGAATCCAATACCATAATTAGTAAAAATCCATAGAGTAGAAATTTTCCTGGAATCTAATGGAATCAGGATCTTAGGAGCTCATCCACAACATCCACTACCATTATCATCTCATCAGTCAATTCATTAATTAATTCATTACTAATTATTTCTTCCAACCCATTCATCATTTTCCTTATAAAAAATTTATTTATTTTAATTATATTCAATCAAATTAAATGGATGAAATAACCTTATCCTATCAATTAAATTCTCATTAAATTTATTAAAGCTCCCAAAATAAGTGGTGATCTTACACACTACCAATGGGGGGGTATAATAGGTAGGATACATGGTATAACCCCATTGGTGGACTATTTTGAGGCTAATACTATCCTACCCTAGAAATTAACTAGTAAGAAACACTAATATGTTGATATTCATTAATTTTAGACATTCAGTTAGTTTTATGGGCAACATCAGAAATTTTTGCATGTGACATAACTGAAATAGGGTATATAAAACACCAAACCTTGAGGGAATGGTACATACCACCTACCATAGGTCCATTATAGAACAATCATCTAGTATCAAACATTGATTTAGTCCAATTTTAGTTAAAAAAAATTAATTTATGAAAACTATAAAGACCCGTAAAATTCGAGGGAAACTTTTTCTTAATTTTCTTTGGGATTTTACAAGAACGCAGTCTCTGACAGATCCTGATTCCGAGGCCCGGTGTGCCCGGAATCAATTTCCGAAGTTAGGCTCGGGTATGTTCAGTGAACAAACGAGCGGGGTTTTTCTAAATTTTGAATCGGTGCTCAGAATTGAAATCTGAGGGCACCGATGAACTCGCAATGCTGGTAATTTCTTAAGGGGACCTTTACCGCAATTGCATTTGTGCGGGCGGAGAAGTTAAAATTGTGGATTAAATGAGGAATGAATAAAATTGTGAAACAATTTTATTTTTAAGTCTAAGGTGGTTTTGTCCTACATGGGGAAGTGGGGTGGCACCTAACTACCCATGTGAGGATAAATGTGAGGATAAATGTGAGGTGGGGCCCACACGAGCCCCAACCATTCACATAACTCACTTTAACTCTCATAAACTCCCACCTTTAATTATGAAACCCATCCACTTCCTTATTAATTTACCAACCTATATCTAATTAATTAGACTACTCAACATTTAATTAATTAAGGGGTTTTGATTTTCAAAATGGGAATGTCTTGGCAAGTTCAATTAAAATAAGGTGGATGCTTATTTTAATTTGGTTGACACTTGTGTTGGGAAGGTCTTTTGCATAGAAAGCTCTAGAGCTTTGAAGAATTGTTTCCTTCCGCGAAGAACGACGTCTCTTCGTCGAAGAATACCGAGGTTCCATCATCTCTGACGAGACACCAAAGAAAGAGCAGGGATCAGTGGCATGGTGCGGGCGCAACGAACTACGTTGAATCTGACTTCTTTCTCACGTCATATCCGACAAATGACACGAGGTAGGGGAATATTGTTTGTTTCACATTTAAGTGGTTTTATCTCACGAGCATGAGCGTTTATTGATATGATGTCTGTATAATTTATTCTTGAATAAATTATAACCTTGTCGTAGTTGAAAGAAAGTGTTTGATTATTTACAATTGATAACTCCTAACGCAGAGGGCGCGGGTCGAACAAACACGGCCCGACGACCCTCCGTTGGTTGTTCTTTGTGCGTGGAGTCGGGGCGACCGATGTACGGGTGAGGCTGGGATAACGACACGAGCAGGTCATCGCAAGTAGGCGGCCGGTACGGCGGTCCAGCGATAAGATCGATCGGACAGGAGGCACATATGTCTGGAGGCGGCGGGTGCACAAGACCCTTGGCGGGTAGGGTTTCATCGGCGACTGAACTTTTGGGTTGATGGGGCGTGATTTTTGGGGAATGAGTTTTTTTTAGCGTGAGGAATCATGGAAGAAGAATAGATTAGAGAGATAAAAAAATTAAAATATTATAATGATATTTTAATTCAAATAAATGAAAATTATGGGCGGTGCGTGATTGGAGGGTTGGACGCTAAGAAGGGATCTGCGGGTCATGCGCCATGCGTGAAGAATAGGAGGGCGTGACCCTCTTTGTCATTTTGGATAATTTTGTGATTAAAATAATAAAATGAGTAGTAATTAAAAGAGGGAAATGATGGTGATTGGATCTGTGTGCAAAAGGGGGGTTTTTTTGTGCGTGGAAGGGATTTGATGTTTGAAACATTTAAATAAATAAACAATTAATAATAATAATAAAATATTGTTATTATTAATTTTGTTGGTAAAACACCATTCCGTCCGTAACTTACCCGTACGATCTCGGTTTCAAGAACTGTCAGTGGCAGTGCAATCCTGACATCGAGATGGAATTTATGATTCCAATATTGGATATCTTTCTCAGTTTTTGGATCGGGTACCCGAAACGCTCGAAAATTAATAGATTTAATATTAATATTGAATCATCAACCCGCCATAACTCATGCGTGCGACGCCCGATTGGCTTGCCGTCAGGGGCAATGTATTCTTGTCTTTAATACGTTTGATTCAACTCGAATTTTGGATACTAAATTCCGGTTAGTGGCTTAGGTCCACGAAACACCAAATAATAATAATATTATTATTATTATGGGATCTTGTATCTGACATATCTCCCTCATACGGTGTCGGAATGACGAACCGTCTGAGACGTTGCGACCCAGGAATTAAGATGGATGTTTTAAGACCAATTTTGGATATTTAAGTCAAGATCGAGGAGCGGGCCCCACGAGGCCCGGTTCGCGCGTGTTGCAGTGAAATGCATCTTTTTCACCAGCTATCCGTTTTGGACCAATGGGTAGTTCAACTCATGTGTTTTTTGGTATGGATTACAATGGTGTGACCAGTTTGGTTAACCGGTGTCGTTTGAAGTACGACTGAGTTGGTTCGAACACAAAACCAACCGGGCCCTCTGAGCGGAAACGCTTATAACTTGAGCTCCGGATGTACGATTGATGTGCCATCAACTTTGTTGCATTCTTCTTGATGAGACAGAACATTTGGCATACTTTTCCTGAGGTTTGGACGCAGTTGGATGGTGGCCGGGTTGGATTGAACCTGAAATCCAACCGGGCCCCTGGAATGGAAAAGCTGATAACTTTCAGACTGGACGTCCGTTTGACGAACCGTCCGCAGTGTTGGTGATCACGTTGAGAAAAGGTCTCTATGAGTATACCCTATGAGAGTTCGGGGTACAGTTGAGATATGGCCGGGTCGGTTCGCACACGAAACAAACCGGGCCCCTAGGATGAAAAGGCTAATCACTCATAGACAGAGTGTCCAATTGACGCGTCGTCTGTTGCGTTGAGACCCCTATGACGAGGCAGTCCTTTGAGATACTTATTAATGGGACTTTGTGATACTTGGAGTATCAAATAATAGCTCGTGGAGTGGACCCTCCTGGAGACGAGCGTATGGAGTACAGAGACCGTGTAGCCGGCTGAGACCTGACGACTGCTTGACCGACTCGACTTGGAGTGAGTCTACTAGCCCATTGGACGGATCACTATTTTGTTTGGGTGCAGATCCATGGCGGACGGAGCACTACTAAGTTTGGTTGCAGACCCGCGGTACTCGTCTGGAGAGTACCTCTACAGGCTATTAGGGGGGATGCACTACTGTGTTTGGGTGGAAAACCCTGGTGGTAATCACTATTGTGTTTGGCTGGATGACCCGTGGTACTCGACAGGAGGAGTACCTCAGCAATCTTATGTTAGTGAGCAGTACCTCGGAGTCGTGATAGGATCACTGTACTCGACAGATATGGGGCTCTTCAGCAGTTACAATTTCGATAATGAAAATCCTGGTTTGAGCTGTGTCTATGACCTTTGTGTTTACCTCATGATTGAGATGGGTCACTTGATAACTTAGGTATATGTATGGCCATATACCTGGGTGGTGGTTATCCATTGATTTCATAACCTTTGTGTTTCCCCATGATTGGGATGGGTTACTTGATAACTTAGGTATAAGTATGGGCTTATACCTAATTAAGGGTTATCTGTTGAGTTTCTACTTTGTGGTCATCCTTGTTGGATTTAGAGAGACCTTGAGGGTCTCAGGGTCCCTACTGAGTATCGTATACTCACCCCTGCATGGGCTATAACCGCACCTCATTGTGTTGGTTGCAGACGACGGGAAGCGCTGACGGAGGCTGAGTGTTCGAGGAATGGATGGTACCCAGTGGTGGACTTCATGATGAGACGATACTCGGGGGAGGGTGGACGATCCAGGAGCTGCTCTTTCTATACCCACCGTTCAGGTAGGATCCGAGGTGGATGACCCAGGAGCTGCTTCTATTCTTCCAGTTGTTTGTCTTTTCTATTGTACTTCCTTTCAGTTGTAGCTGTACTTTTCAGTTGGGTTTGTATTCTGGCTCTTTTACCTTTCATCACTTTCTTTTGTACTTAGTGTTTTTCTTCCTCTTTTACTCTGTGGTGTTTTGTTTACTTTTATAAAGGCAATGTCTTCCCAGTTATCGGGATTTACGCCTTTGGTGCTAGTCGCCAGCCCCTGGTCTATGGAAGGTGGGCTTGGGGTAGTCACGACACGGGCCCCGAGGACGGGTCATGACAAAAACCCTAGAAATAGGGAATATTAGCTTGCACCTAAATGACTCCATCGATATAAAGAAAATTTATATATAACATAAGATGAATGAAGAACTTATTGACATGGTTCCAATGAGACAAACAATGTTTGAATATAAGTCTAGATAATGAAATGAGATTCAATCCTATGATTTAGCTTCCAATGGATATCCCAAAGCGAAGAAGGTTGTATGCTATAATAAAAAGGTAAGTGGATTTAGGTTTTAGGAAAAAATAAAAGAAAATTAGTAATTTCAAAGAATTTAACCAGGTCCCATGGTTTATCCCCACAGTTGGATAAAACATGCACCATACATGAAAACTTCTTCATCTCAAGGGTTCTACGAATGTTAATGTGCATGGTTTTTGAAACCATGTGAAAACTATTATTGTTCCTCTATTAAAAACTATACAGCCCCTGTATAGGTGTGTGGCCCTGGTGGCATGGTTTCTTCAAATTTGTGGCCTACTGTTTATCTATGTCTAACCCCCAAGAGCATGGGGACCCTTACTCATGGTTTCCCTCAAACTATGTTTCCCTGTATAGAGTCATGTACAACCTCTCATGTTATCTACTAATCGTTTAGCCCTTCTTCCTATTCGAAAAACTGGGCCTCTGGGCACCAAACAAGACCTAGACACCCCAAAACTCCCTTTATCTCATTCATAATTTATATTAGGTAAAAAAGAGTTAAACTAAAAATAAAAATATCCATACCTCATAGGAAAACAATCATACATAGACCTAGATATGGTATGAGTAAGTGAAAGTTTTTATACCAGTATCTCTATATCTCTCATGATGTCTTCACAATCCCAAACACTCATATATATATATATAACAATTTTATTTGAGTTAATGGAATTTAAATTTTTAGGATTCCATATGATGATCGTAATGAAACAAATGAAATAATCATGTTAAAAAATATTGTGTTGATATCTGGAAAAAAATTAGAAGAATCATTATTGATTTTTGTTCTAAATTGTTTGACAACATGATTTATTATTCTTGAAATGTAACATCTATGTATTATTTTTTAAAATGGATTTACCTTTATTATTGATTATAAAAATGGATTTCAAATAATTTTTTTATTTTTAATTTAGGTAGTGTGATTATTGATGTGTGATATGCCCTAAAATTATTTGAAATGTGAAAAATGGAAGCCACCAAGTGTGGGTGGTTTTGGAAAATTGAATGCCCCATGTGTGGACTATTTATAAATTGAAATACTTTATCCGTGGGATATGGAACATGGTAACATCTGGTACATAAAAGGTGTATGGATTTGGGACAAGTATTATAAGATGGTATGAGGATTCCTAGAATGGATTTAAACTGCAACTCTAACTATTAATTTTTATGATAAAGGGTTTACTTGTTATGTTGTTCTCTCATCCCTAGGCCAATGTTCTAGGGATATGTGTGCACCTAGTAATTTTACTATTAAGGTGTGCATATCTTATCTAACTCATTCAGAACCTACACTAGAACTAGTTTCCATGGTTCTCCTTTTAAAATGGTTTATTTGTAAATTCTTTAGATATGATTTATTTGTAAATTATTTGGAAATGGATTATTTTTTCATACTTTATAGAATATTCTAGAAATATTGGATTTATATGATTTATTGAAAATTATTTAAATTGGTATTTAATGCCTTTTATTTATTTAAATGGGAATAATTGGTTTATTTATTAAATAATTCATATAAAATATTTTATGGGATCATACGGGGATTTTTTTTCTCACACCCTGAATATACCTTTGGGTGTATGTATATCGTGTTTTGTCTAACATAGGTAAAGTAATGTTTCCACATGGAAGTGTATGGTATCTTTGTTAGTGGGGAATAGTAGTTTGGAAGTGACATGGTCAGATGATACCCTTATATTAAATGGATATGGGGTTTTGTTAGTCTCAACTACTTAGGTTTACATATTTTGGAATGGTGCTTGTTTTACCTTTTAATCTTTAACTTCTATTATTCGACTTTATAATGGAATAATATAATTATTTTATATATGTAATATATCTATTATTTTCTTAATTTTTTTAAAATAATTTCCAAAGGTATTTCTTGACGCCTAGGTGCTCGACTCCAACCCATTATGGATTGGAAATTACCTTTAATCCATGCCATGAGCTAACATGTGTGTCTGAAATAGGGATGACCCATTTTGGTTCATTATAATAACCCATATATAGAAATAACATGGTTAGTGGACGAAAACAATACCCCTAGTGTAATATAAATAACATTAAAGAATGTTTTCATAGATTAAAAACACAATATTGAAGCAATTATATAAACAAATTTTGAAAAACATGAAGAAACATACCTTTTTGAAATGTTTGAAAAGTCATCTAAGTGTTTTCTTTAAAAAAACTTTCATCTTTAAAAAATAAATAATAACATTTAAAAAAATAAATTTCAAAAGAAATATTTTATAAAAGAAATGTTATTTAAAAACACTAAAGAATTATTTCTTAGAAACATAAGACTTTAAAATTACTCTTTAAAATCAAGAGTTCCTTTTAAAATGAAACTTTTGATTATGTATAGTATAATAATATTTCTGCTTATTTTCAAAATAATTAAGTGTTAAAATAGTTTTTAAAGTCTTTTAACAACATGGAAATTAATCTTTATAATTAAGAATCCACAAACAATGAGAGAAACTATACAAGGGTTTTTAGAAAAAGGATTTACCATACTCAAAAAAGTAGATGTTATATATTAAATTTAGAAGTACTTTTCAAAATCAGAATTTAATAATTTTGAAAAAATTTACTTTTAAAATGGATATTAAGTAATCTAGCCTTGAAAATTATGTAACAGTTTTTAGAGAAAATTTAGAGTGGAAGATAAAACATATGATCAAGAAGGAAAACAAATTTAATACTTTATAATACATTTATTGAAAAACATGCATCATAAAAAAGAAGAATATAAATTTTTTGAAAAGTGGAAATGTAAAATATGAATGTAAAAGGAGATAACACATAATTGTGTTTCCAAATATTTAGGAGAAAATTAGGAGGAATAAAAAATATGGACAAGGCTGGGAAAATATAATTAAAGATAATGGGAATTATTATCAACAATCATTTTCTTTTTGAGAAAGAAATTCATCAAGATAAAATCATTGAATTAAAAATTCATTCTCCATAAATACAAATATAATGTACCATAAAATATATTAAGGTAGAAGAAACCATGTTTTTAATAAATAAGTTCATGAATAAGAAGTATAAATCAATAGAGGGAGATCAGTTAATAAAGACCCTTACAAATTTGGTATCATTTGAATCGAGAAAATATGAATTATAAAATGTGATGTGGATTTTTAAATCAATTAGATTTAATTATAATTATTAAAAATATAAATTCATGAAAAATATATGCACCGAAAAATGAAACTACTGAGGAATATTAATTATATCTAAATGAAGAAAAATTGAGATGAAAAAACCCTTATGGTAATGGTAAATTAATAATCAAAAGGTAACAAGAGGGATACCATGAAATGAAAATTCAAATATTATGAAATTAAACCTATTAATTATAATTGAAGTAAATGGATAATCAAATGCACCATATAATAGAATTTATGGTATGAAATATCAAACATGCCTAAGGGAATTGAAAATAGGCATAAATAACCCATACCATTAATTCTACTAAGAGAAGAATGGTATAACATCTTGTATAATAAAGAAATATGATATTAATAACCTATTTAATAATATTATTTATAAAAATAACCTTTAATAAACCTAATTTATAATTTATTATTATAAATATATTAAATATTAATATTTTATTTATAAAATTCGATGTTACTATTATCGATTGATCATTCAGTTCTTGTTTCATAATGGCATTGTAGATTATTATTTATTAAAAAATATTAAATCATTCCTTAATTATCCAATATAATATAATAATCTTGTTTCAATGATTCTTCATATTCTATTTTCATTTTGTGAATGATAAGGGTGTGGTTTAGGAAAACAGAAACTGTAAAGATATAGTTTCGACATGTTTATTTCTTAAAAGGTGATATATTAATAAATATATTAAAAATCAATAAATTATTTTTAGAATAATTAAAATATAATAAAGTAATTATTAAAAAAATATATTACCATTATATAACATTATTCAATCATGGAAGATATAGACATTATAAAATTGTTCACAACGTTGGTAAAACTTACCCAAATGAGAGTGTATTATATTAATTAAATGAGAAAGGAAATGTTTTTATATATTATTAATATAAAATTTTAAAAAATATTAAATATTTAATGAATTTAATTTTCCTTAATTTAATTAATCATTACAACCATCCATTTTTGGTGGTGATAAAAAATATAATTCTTCATTTGTGGAGGTGGTAACCCATGCGATTAACAATTCTGTTTATTCATAAATGGGATAAAGTTATGGGATAAAATAATTTTTAATTTAATAATTATAATTTTGAAATATTAAAAAATTTAATTTAAAAAATCCACCTTTTTTACCAACCATTAACGGTGGTTATGAAAATAAAACCACATCGCTCTGTGGAGGTGGTAGTCTGTATATACGCACGATCAATGTTGTTTTGTTTTTCTTAGTTGATATAAATTACTGAATAATGGTTGATAAATTAATATAGAAACACTATAATATATGAATAATATCGTTTTATTTATATTAGTATGGATAAAAAGTTTTTAGAAGATGAATATTAAGAATAAAAGATGAAGGAGTAAAAAATACACACATTGAAAACATGATAATTCTCTTGGAAATATCCTCTGGAATAGAGGAATTTGACTAACTAATTGAGACCAGAGGATTTTTAAATACCAAAGGGATTATTTTATAACAAAAAATTTAGATCCTCATGATATAATTTTAAGGGATAGGTGTACCATAAATGGTGGAAGTGATCCCCTTTTATAAGTGAAGAGAAGGGTAATTTTGGAAGTACTCATTATATTTCTATAATTGTATGCAACTATTCAGGGAAAACAGTCAAAACAACTATAAAATAATTAATTTAATATGGTTTTTATGATAAAAATATAATTCAAACAAATATAAATATGTTTATTTTATAATTTTTAAGTCATTTACACTTAGTAAAACTCTTTTTACACTTTTTATTTTTACTACAGAAAATTATTTCTTAACCATGATAATTAATTTTAATGAACAAAACTAAAATTAAACTTATTACCAAATTTGAAAATTATTATTTAAAATATTAAAATAATTTTATCAAATATAACTTCAAAAGGTTATAAAAGATAATATTCAAATTAGTGCACATAATTCATAACAAATATTTTTAGAAAAAGTGTGTTTTTAAGCTTAAAATTTATGTCTAGTATAAATTCATCAATTTCATTAACTTTAATGACTTAAATTGGTTTATTATAAAGGAAATAAAAGTTATCTGTCTTTAAAATAAATCCATAACCGAATATCCACATTAAATTGTTTAACTAAATGAAAATACAAAAACTAGATTTTAAATAAAATGTTACTAATGTTCTAAAATGATGAACATAAGATTTATATGATAAAAATAATATTTTAAAATATAGTTATTTACTCATTAAATAAATATTTGGTTAATTAATTTTTTTTTATAAAATCAAAGGTCTAACTTATATAATAAAAGGTATAGTTTTGGTGAAAAAATATTTTTTATTATTTATATAAAAATAAATTATTTTAAAAAATTCCCAAAAATTTATATTAGGATAATTTTAATCTCATAAATTAAAAAATGAATTTAATTTTTCCAAATAAAAAATATCATGTTTTAAAATTGTACTATTAAATAGTAACATAAAATATAATGAAAACAATTTTTAATAAGAAAATGTATTTTGAGATATTAACCATTTTTATTCTTATTTCTTATAAATTACTAATTTAAATGGATTTAATATATTTTGGATATCAAAATAATTTTTTTCTAAAAAAAACTAAAATAAAGTGCGTAAAAATCATATTTTTGAAAAAAATACATTTATAAAATAAAATTATCTAATTAGTTATTTAGTTACATTAATTTAATTTTATCAATGAATTAATATTAAAATTGAACTTTATTTTTTTATTTATATATATATTTCAAAATGTTTTTAAATTTATTTATACCCACTAAATTAACATTAACTTTATAATAATTTTACTTTCCATTATATAATTTTTTGTTGTTCGTTTTGGATATGTGTTGTGTGTGAAGGAAGATATTAAAAATAGTTTTAATTAAAGGAAAATATATATTAAAATATTTAGGAAATATAAAAAATGGTGGGTTTATGTAACATCTGATTTATTAAAATTCTTAAATAACTATTTACTCATTATATCCATATTTCTCATCTGATTTTAGGAATGTGATGTTTGGATTAGAGAAGGATGGATTCAACCCATTCATAACTTTGAGTACCAGTTATATAATTTGGTAAGTAGTTATGATCCTTTATAATTTACCACCTAGGATGTATATACATTATAATTACCTCATCATTCCAATGATTATTCTTGAAAGAATTTAGGGAAATTACATTTATGTATAATTTAGATTGTAATTGTAGAATTACATAATTTATGGTATAATCCAAATATGTGATGAATTTACAATGAAAATGTTAAAAATTTATGATACTCTAATGTGGACCATTAATGGATTCCATGGACTTGGGAACTTATCTAACTAGAACACTTACACTGCTTTCATTTTCCCAGATTGTAACTTTGAATTTGATCCTAAATGACTACCTTATAATAAAAAATGGTGTTTCTTGTCTCATCAAAGAGTTTTCTTTACATCTTATAGATTTTAGTTTAACAAGTCAAAATTATATAAAACCATTGAACATATAACACCACCAAAATTACTCATAGGTTTATAAGTATTTTAAAAACTAGTAAATATTTAATGGTAATTTTGGAAGGTCCTTCATTTTAATGATAGTTATAAATGAGTTCAGTGTGCATTATCAATTAAATTTGGAACACCAAAATAAGAGATTAAGGTATATTTTATAAAAATATATTTAAGGAATTTTATTTTCTCCATCATAATTTTTATATTATATATATTTATAATAATATATGTGATATATTTATTTTCACATTACTTAATTACCGAAGGAAATCAAAAGACCATATTAAAACATTGATGAACTTAAAATAAATGAATATAAACCATGATATATAGACCAATGATAATGTAAATTATGTTTTAATAGTTTTTTCAATGAAAAATATTGAGAAACATATTTTCCTTTGAATATTGAATAATGTAAATTTGCATTATTGATATCCAAGTAACATTTCAAGATATATTGAATTAAATAATCATAGGTTATATGGATTGAATTTCATGATACACATATTTTCATTAAATAAGTTACTAACTTTGGCATTGATTACATTGTTACCAAAAACATAAATATATTTGAAATAGTTTGTTTTATATTCTTCAAAAAAATTGAAAAAAACTATACAACCAATTAAACTTTACAAGATTTATGAAGGAATTTTATTGACAAATTTTAATATATATATAAAAATTTTCCAATTTTTTTTATAAAATTTTATTTCATAGTGAATTTGGTTTAGAAAACTAAATTGGTTGTAACTATACATTAATGATGTTTGTTTGAAATTGGTTTGTACTTTATTTATATGTTTTTTCTTAAGTGAATAAGTATTTTAAATCTATTACATATATTATTAATTATGTTCCATTCATTTCATTTTATCGAAACACCTTGATCATTTGAAAAAATATGTTAACAATAAATCTAAACCGTAAGTCTATATATTTTTTAGGTGACCTAATAAAAGAGTCTATTAACTATTGTTTTAGGAACTTGGATAGTGTTTAGACAACATTCAATCAAATTTTATGGGTTGATGACATGTAAATTCAATATAAAACTGATAAAAATTTAATAATATATCTTAATACAGAATGATTTGTTGAAAGGACCTTATATAATACACTGAAAAAATTATAATTATTACAAGATCATAGAAATGTGCTACAAAATATCCAAATTTTACATCCATTCATTAAAAAAATAAGGATACAAATTAAGAGACACATGAGAAGTCATTCAATAAATTAGAAATTCATAAATACACTGTTAATAAAGAGTTGGTATAATGGTTTTCCATCGTGTAATTTCATAAATAATATAATTCAAATATATAAAATGTTGAAATATTTATTCTATAAATATTATAATTTAAATTTTTTGTAGATCACGAATATTGATATTTATGTTGAATTGAAAAATGGTTGGATTTTTTTGGCCCAATGAACTCTAAATATTTCTAGGAATTTAAATGATCAAAATGTGAATGGGTTCAAATTTCATACAGTAGATCAATAATAAGGTTGAAATACATAAAATATTATTATATTTATAACTTTTTAACTAGGATATTTTGGAAATTTGATTGATATTATTAAATTAAACTACTAAGAGTTTTTTAGTTTTTTTTATTCAAATGAAATTAGTTCAATATTAACAAGGATATTAAAAGTGATTCATTATATTTTAATTTTATATACTTCTCAAACTTAGTGGATATTTTCTAAGGCCCAAACCCTGGTATCTTAGAGTTAGTGGTTACTTTATTAAATTGTTACTAGATATAAAGAATTGCATCCTGAAGAACCTATTAGTTTACTAGTCTTGGAAGACCTGATAAATTATTGAATCTCGTATTACAATTGAAACCATAAAATAGAAAATATTTTTTTATAATGAAATTTGAAGCATTATCATTTCCTTTTATATCAATCAAAATAAACTTCCTATAATCCTAGGGAATGGAAACTTAAGAATGGGGTGTGCCCTAATGCTCAGGAAGGGTATGCGTACAATGAAATCTATCTTGAATAAATAATTCATAATCAATAAGGAAAGGTAAATAATTTAAAAGCATACCATTTAATAAATAAATTGATCAAGATGAATAATATGGAAGAATTAGATGATGAAAAAATAATTACTTATAAATAATAAAATTATCATGAAACTTATCCATGAATATTCGAACTAATTCAATAAGAACATGGAAATTAATTACTAATATCATAATGAGGTAATATATAATTTTTTAATTCATAAACATACCATCATGTCTATATTCTATGACATCTTACATAAATGGGAAAATTCTAATCCAAATACAAAATCTACACTAATGAAAAAATATCCCATACCAAGGGTTTGGAAACATTGGTATAGGTACCTAAACCATTGGTATAGACTATAACAATAGTTTGGATGGATTTTGGGTGATTGGAATTGGAATATATCTATCAGAACAATTTTCCCAAAACCACTAGAATATGTAATCGAAAATAAAATACACAGTGGAGGTTTGAACCAACGACCTCTGCCTTATATATCAAAGACCTAACCACTAAACTAAAATGAATTTTTTGAACATAATTTCATATATATATATATATATGTATATTGATACTTATTTTAACTTATTATTTATTGAATATTATTTGAAAAAACAATCCATAAAAAATTTAGGTACCTATACCAATGGTTCTCAAAACCATCAGTATAGGTTCCTTGATATTTTGATTTATACCAGCAGTTTTGGAGAAATCATTGGCATATAGTGCACCTATACCAATAGTTCCTCCAAAAATATTGAGATAGGGTGTCTACAAGAGACATATACCAACAGTTTCTCCAAAAACATTGGTGTAGGGTCTCTTTAAGGTATCTATGCCAATGGTTTTGTTAAAACTGTTGGTATAGGTCCACTGGTATATATTCTATTTCTAGTAGTGCTAGTTTGTATCATGAGACCTATCAATTCATAAATGGGATATAGGAGGCATTTTCTATCACTTACTAAGACTACATCATTCCTTGTATGAAAGGGGAGATACATTTTCACATTAAAATATATATTAACAAACTAGAATGTCAAATTTTAATAATTTCCCAAATTAATAAACATAATCAATATAAACATTAGTATCAAAAACAAGCATATAAAATGTTAATAATTTAACCAATCAATAAATATAATCATAAATCATCTAGAGTAATATAGAGAATGGCATTAAAATAATATATCCCTAGAAAAATTGATCATAAACCATCTGTAGGAATAATAAGTATGGTATCATTAAAACATATCCCTAGGGGAGAATAACTAAAAGAATTTTTTTGTATTTGATGAATTGAAATACTATTAAAACTCCCTTAATAAAATTCTTGAGTAAAATATAATTTTTATTTTGAAAATCACATTTAAAAAAATTCTAGAATATTTAGAAAAACATTATTTTATAATAATAATGGAAAAATGTAAAGTAAGATTCAAATAAATGAGTATTCATGACAGTAGGAAATTTTATTGATTCCTAGTATGTAAAAACAAATATTCCTTACACATTTTTGGTAAAAATTAAAAAAAGAACCGTGTTTAAAAAATGAAAAGACCATCCATTTTAAACAATTATATAAAAATTAAAACATGGGTAAAATTTTATTTAATAAACTATTTTTAGAATGTTGAAAACATTCTTGAAATCATTTTTAGAAAACATTATAAGGAAGGAAAAGTATTTTCAACAGAAGAGAGAAAAAATCATTTTTTCTTAAAAAAAAATTATCTGTAGTTTTAAGTAAAAAAGATATGGAAATTATAGTATTACATAAAAATTTCATTAATAATCAAATGAGAAGAAAATTTACAAGTTTTTGGTATATTGTTCATAATTTTTAATCATCATAAACATAATCATAAACAATCCCGATAAACAATGTGATTATAATCATAAAAACCATACCACTATGGTAACTTTTGAATCATAGGACCTGTGAAATAAATAACCAAATATAAATAATTATATGCTATAATATTAATTATATTAATAATAAAAGTTTTTCATGGGTATAATATAGACCACACAAATGAAATAAGTGGTGAATATGGCATATGTCTGATGGAAGTAAAAGTGAGACGAGAAACCCTTACCTCATGTATGATTTCGTTTATATGTGTTAAAACCTAATATATAATAAATATGGATTTATAATAAATATATTAAAGAACCAAAATCATATATATATCATTCCATATATTATTTATTATAACTTTTTATCACATGTTTATTAAAAATTCTATATTAAAAACTCTATTCTCGGTGATAACTACTTCATTTTTATATATATATTCTAGTTTTTTAGTTTCATTTATTGTAATTTGATCATGGTTCCATAATCTATATAATTTTAATCATGATATAAATATCATATGTATTCATTTAATATGTATTTTGAGTAATCTATAATATTTAGCTAGAAAAATGAATTACATCATTCATGAAGATAGTAGGTCGTAGGTAAACATGAATGTTGTTTCTATTTTTTAACAGAATGAAAGAAATATAGTTAAATAATATTTAACCTTTAAATAATAAATATTAAATCATTTATATCCTATACATTTATTTAATCTTTCATCATTACCATCTATTTCAAAATAAAATGAAAAACATGTCACATTGCTACCTGGAAGTTATAGTCCTCACAAATGAATGAGCGATGTTATCGGTGTCTAGTAGATTGGAAGGAGAGAATGTAGATGTCATATTATAATTTAAGAAGTATAATTGTATATAAATATCATATATATAGATTAAATTCATTATTATAACCATATTAAAGAGGTAGCGATGCAAAACAAATTACATATGTTCGTAAAGTGGTAGTCCGTCATATGCATGATAGACAATTTCAATTATCATTTGATAGAAGATGAGATTGATATCAGTTATTAAATTAATATAATAAAATATAAATATATGGAATACTTTTTTATTATTTTATTATATTATGAGAATATATGAAGGATTTAGAGGAAGAAATAAAACCAATATGTGTGGTTAAGAACTATATATCTTATTTAGAGAACGTCTTTAGGATTATAAGTCAAGCATTCCTAAAATGGGTTTATGATAAAAAAAATGGACTATAGTTCATGTTTAGTCTTGTAATAAATGTATTTGGTAATATATTTGTTAATCCAAAGGTTTCTTTAAGGGTGGATATTATAGGAGAGTCATGCCCATTTATATGCGGGGGAGAGGATATACATGGAATTTTTGAAAGGAATTAAATATACCAATGTTTTAACCATAAAAAAGGATCCAAAATGGATCATTATAAAACCTTATATGAGATACGTTAAAAATATATCCATAAAATATAAATTATCCCTATATATAGGTAATTTTAATCCAAGTAAACCCCATTTTAACTTTAACTACAATAATTAATTATTACTGTTTTAAAATTCATTATGAAAAAAAATTATGTTGATATTACTATATAATATAAATTATGATGATTAAAAATGTGGAATAATTTTTTAAAAATTCAATTAATAGATGTTTTAGAATTTAATTTAAAATTAATCCCATAGATGCGATGATAAAATGGTTTTCCAAAGAAAAAACAATCCAGAGTATAAAAAAAATTTATAAAAAAATTCAATTTGAAATTAATTAAAATGATATAAATTGGATTAATAATAATATAATTCAACAAAATTTAATTTTAATCAATTTTAAAAAGTGTATTTTTTAATTCAATAATTTTAAATGATTTTTTCAATAAAAATCAGTATTTCTCCGTATTCATTGAAAGATTAATCATTTCAAAAAATTCTCAAAAATTTACTATATGATAATTTTTACATTCTAATTTAAAAAATGTGTTTAATTGTTAAAAATTAATTTTATAAAATTATTAAACACTAATTTTAAAATATGTTTTAAAAACATGATGAAACTATTTTTTAGAAAAATATATATTTTTTCAGAAAAACATTTCTTTTTCTTGAAAATGTTTTATATTTTTATTTATAATAAATTGATAACCAATGAATTTTATATATATATATGTAAGCTATATAATTTTTATAATTTAGTTATTACTATTCATACCTATAAACATAATGGATAGGTTACAATAACATACTATATTACTATTAATTTAGACTCGGGGTTGGGTAAAATGAAAGCTATCAAAGAGATTAAATTTATTTAAAAAATAAATATATTATATTTTATTGGGGTGTTATATTTTTATATCCTTCAATAAATTTCATCATTTAAATTTCCATAATTTCACCTCATAGAGAGGTTTGGGTAGTTTTTCATTATAGTTTCCTCAGGTTCCCACATTGCCTCTTTTATCTTATGATTTATTGAAAGTACCTTTACGAGTAGAGTCATTGGATTCATCAATAATTGTCTTTATGGTCCAAAATATGGATATACTCTTCCCAGTAAGATAAATCATGTTCCAATTATATTTTTTATAGGTGAGAACATGTTTCGGGTCTGTCATGTACTTCCTTAAGAATGTTATATGTTACAAATTATGTACTTTATAATGACTTGGTGGAATTTTTTAATAGTAATCCATATCTCGAATTATTTATAGAATTTTAAAATGTCCTATAAACATGGTGAACTATTTGCATTTAATGTGGAAACTTATAACCCCCTTCTGTGGATATAATTTCATGAAAACATGATCTCTTGATGGAAATTTGAAATCTTTCCTCCTGTTATCAGTATAAATATCTTCCCTACTTTGAGCTCCTTTTATATAGGTTTGAATTGTATTTATCTTTTTCCTTATATCCTTCACAATTTGTGGTCCTATAATAATCCTTTCATGAAATTCTTCCCAAAAAGTTGGAGTACAAAATATCATTCCATATAGTGCTTCATATGGAACTGTTTGAATACTTGGATGGAAAATATTATTATAAGTGACCTCTACCAATGGTAAATAATGATCCCACCTACCTTTAAATTCAATATATCATGAAAAAAAATTCTTCTAATGTTATGATATTACTTTCATATTTCCCATCAATTTGAGGGTGATAGGTGGTTCTCAAATGATGATCGGTATCAAGATCCTTATGAATAATTTTCTAGAATTTTGACAAATATCATGGATAAATATTAGGAAAAATTGAAGGAGGTGTACCATGAATACTGAAAAATTCATTAATACAGATCAGGGCAAGGTTCTTAAGAGGTAAACTATCTCTTATAGTAAAGAAATTTAAATATTTGGTGAGTCAATCAATAATAACACATATTGCATCATTTTTTATAAGTAATCCTGTGAAAAAGTACATTTTAATGTTATCCCATTTTTGCATAGGAATAGGTATATGTTTCGTGAATCCTTTATAATGATGTATTTTAGAATTCATGTTTTGACAAACCAAACATGTTGACACATATTCAAAAATTTAATTCTTTATATTATCATACGAAAAATGTTCTTTCACATATCTATACATCTTGGTGCTACCAGAGGGTATAGGAAAATTTCATCCATGAGAATCACCCAACAATTACCTAATCAACTCAAATATAAAAGGATCACATAGTCTCTTTTCAAATTTTAAAATGTAACATTAATAAAAAAATTCTTCTAATTTCCCATCACTCACAGTGTTAATTTTATTTTTAAAAGTTCTCATCATCAGGTTGCAATCTTTTTATCTCTTCCAAAAAATATGGCCTCGAAATCATTTTAAAAAGGAGTGACATCTCCCCTTCATTAATAATTATGATATCCATCTTTACTAGATCCATGAATAGGATCCCCACTAATCCTAATTTTGGATAGTACTGAATGGTCTTTCCATCTCAATGCATCTACTACCTCATTTTTCTTCTCTATGTGGAATTGTAATGAGAAATAATAGTACATGAGTAGCTTCAGCCATCTCATTTTCCTCGTATTGATTTCTTTTTTAAAAAATAGATAATTCAAACTCTTGTGATTTGTGTATATTTCACATATTTAACTATAAAGATAATGTCTATATATCATCAAATAAAATATTATATCCTCTAACTCAAGATCATGAGTTGGATAGTTTTGTTTATGAATATTTAACTATATTAATATATAATCAATAAATTTATCATTCTGTATAAGGACATAACCAAGTACCTTCCTTGATGCATCACTATATATCAATAAACCATTATTTCCTAATGGTATATACAAAATTGAATCATTCACCAATCCCTTCTTCAATTATGCAAAAAATTCTTGAAATTACTTTTTCCATATAAACATTACCACTTTATGATTAATCATGATTAAATAGTTATCCAATCAGACAAAATTTTGGACAAATCACCAACAGTAACATACCATACCAATTAAACTATGTACCTTAATTATGTTCATTATTTATGCCATTCTTGGACCACCTTTTTGTTTATTGGATCAACTGATATGCCATAATTATAAATAATATGGCTAATAAAAGAATCTTTTTGAAGCCATAATTCACACTTTCAAAATTTCTTATATAACTCTTTTTTTCAATGAGTCTCAAGAATGATACTTAAGTGATTCACATAATCCTTAAATCTCTTAGAGTACACCAATCTATCATAAATAACTACAAAAAAATCATCAATGTATTCCTTGAATAATCTATTTATTATATACCTGATGACATAGGGTGTATTAGTTAATCCAAATGGAATATATATGAACTCATAATGTTCATTCCATTTATGAAATTATTTCATTAATATTTATTAATTATTAAATCAAAATTGATGATACCCTGAACAAATGTCAATCATTGAAAAATATTTAGCTCTATAAAATTGATCAAATAAGTCATCAATGTGAGGTAGAGGATACCCATTATTTATTATAATAGAATTTATTTCCTTATAATCAATTCACAACTTCATAGATCCATATTTCTTCTTAATGAAAAGTCTAGGGGGTCCCCTAGGTGAAAAACTAGGGTGTATAAATCCATTATCATACAAATCCTATAGTAGTTTTTATAACTCCCCTAATTAAACAATGGCCATTCTATAGGGAGTCTTTGATATTGGTCTTGCATTAAGGATTAAATCAACATAAAACTAAACTTTACCCTTTATTATATTTCTAGGTAATTCCTTATTAAACATGTCAATGTATTCATATAAAATAGGTAAATCCTAAATTTGGATATTATATTTCCCATATATAGATTATGTCTCCTCTTATTCCCCAAGAATCTCATTTAGAAGAGCTACTTGTGGTGGATCTAAACATTACTCAGATGATGATGTATCCCCTATAAAGACAAGAAAATTTACACATTCATTAGAAATCATAATTTTATTCTCTTTACAATAAATGTTTTAAATATATTTTGAAATCCAAACTATACCAAGGATTATATTAAAATCAACCATAGATGTGAAAATTAAGTCAGTAAATAGGCTATGTTTATGTTTCATGATTGGAACTGAATGAATCCTCTATGTTGTGGTGAGACATCCACTAGGATTATTGATTGATAAATCTCTTCTTAAGGTGCTTGGAAAATATCTAATTTCATGGAGATCATGGAAGATATGAATGTGTGAAAATATCCAGAATCTAATAAAGCATTGCCTAAATTTGAGGATAATATTAAACTACCAACCATTACATATTTAGGGACTTTAATATCAGCTGTTGTTATCATATAATCATGGCCTTACTCCCATGGAATTTTCTGGGTTAAATTCCATTGATGTCTGGTAAAATAATTTTCATAGTGCACCATATCCTTTCAATAGAATCACATCACACTAAAAAATTCTTTCTTACCCTTTAAATCATGATCATGGTGTCCTTTCTATTTATAATTATAACAAACACTCATTCCCATAAATCATGTACTATGGTGTTTCTTTCAACATTCATTACAAGATAGACATTCCAACCTTCCCTTCTTCACTTTTTCAAAAGACATGGAAAAAAATTTCTCTATTTAGATAACACATAATACTATATCTTCATATGATAAAAAATATTTGGAGACCATTTCCCTTAGAAGGTGTTGGGTCTTGAAAAAATTGCAAAGGGAAAGTAAATACTCCCATAATTTTGGTAAAGGAAAGAATATAAATTGGATGAATAATTTAATGAAAAACATCAACGAATCAATGTATCACCCCAAGATTCCATGGTACATTTTTCTTTGAATAATACAGTAGCGTGTGTTATAGGCAACTTCAAGTTCTAACACACACCACAACCAATCAAACTAGCTGTTATGAATAGTAATTACCACTTTTAGAAATTTTATACATCTTATATTTCAAAATGGACTTAATTTTTGGATTCGGAATATCGAAATTATCTTAGGGTGAATTTTTGGTACTTTTCTGATAACTTTCATATTTTGATGAATAGTGAAGATTACTAAATTTTAATTAAAAACAATTTTTTTAATCGAAATAATTAATAGTGATAAATTATGAATTTGAGTGGTTTTAAATTATTTTTAGTATATATTTTTACAATTTAATCCAATGTCGGTCATTGGATATAATTTCACATTTAAACCAGATATAAACAAGTGTCAATCTTTTGATAGTTATTGTTTCTTAAAAACACGCTTTTTGATTTGACAGTGTGAATTAATTTTAAATTAATAAATGAAACTTATATGTTTTTAATTTGGTAAATTAGACTTCATTATTGAATTCAGAATATCAAAATTATCATAGGATAAATATTTGGTATTTTTATGAAAACTTTTAATTTTTGATGAATAGTGAAAAACACTCAGTTATAGTTTAAAAACGAATTTTTATTTAAATAATTATTTATTTTATTTAAATTATGTAATGTACAAATAGATACATAATACCTGTATAAGTTCAATGTAATTAATTGGTGTCAATTTATAATAATTTTAGATATATAAAAATTTTATTAAACTTTTCACCGTCTTTTACCCACCTCCTAGGAGCTTTTACAAATTCACATAAAACTTAATTTTACCGCTTCTGTGACCTGAATTTCAAAAATTTGAGAGATACGGTTAATATCAAGGAGTAAAATGTAGTTCAATTAGATAAAAATAATTTTTGGTGAATAGTAACTTTTTACTTTTATTTACCATGGTTAAAAGTAAATAGGGTAATTAAGGGTAAAAATGATATTATTATTACCCTAAAGCATGTCCTAATTCTATTGGATAAGTTTAATTCAACCAAAAACAACCTTAGGAATAAAATATGACTCTTTATCTCCCCTTTGATTATATTAGGACATTTATTATTATTTAATTCAAAGAAGAGTTAAAAGAGTTAAAATCAAAGTTCAATAACTAGAACGTTTTTAATATAGGGTTATAGATAAGATAAATTCTATAATAAATATTCATTATAAATCTAAAAAGATATCTTACATAATGGTATTTTAATTGTAATTTTTTGACATTAAATAATTAAATTTTTTATGACAAAATGATGATGCATTAATTACCTTAGGAATGAAAGAATAGAATAAATGACAATATATATATTAAAATAAATATAATTTTAATGTTTTTATGACATACACGAATTTTATAGGTGACTATTACTTGTTAGGGATTATAAAATGTATCTTTCTCTAAGTAATCATGTTTTTATGACTTTCACAAAAATAAAATACCAAATAGTGTCAAAATTGACATTAATTAATATTTAAAACAAATATTATATGATTAATTGATATTATATTCCTAAAAATATATGGTTCGGAAAAAAGAACTTATATCATGATAGGTGAATTATTAATGGACCACTTGAGGGTCGCATGGATTTATATAGTATGTTTATTAACTATATAATATAAAAATTCAATGTGACATGGTAAATGTCAATATAATTAACTAAGAGTTAAAACTAAAAGATATGGTTAATATAATGACCCAAACCTATCTAAAATCTATTGGTTGAAAGTATTTTGACCCAAACCCACCATAGAATTTGAATAATCCACTTTTGATAAATTACAAACCGAATATGAATTGATTATAAATTAATACTTTAAATTTTTCCGAAAGAACCCCTCCTCCCCCTTATAAAAGGACCCAACTTCTAACCAATTCTCCACACCTTCAAAGCCTTTTGGTTCGGCCAACCCCTGCCCAAATACTCTCTCAAATTCTCTAAATTCAACATATAGGGATTAATTTGACAATAAAGCCAACATAGGGATCCCTTTTGATCAAATCAAAAGGAAGAACCCGAAGAAGAGGTAATGTTTTCACCACCCTCTTTCAAGTTCCTTTCTTCTTCAACTTATTATTTCTTTATTATTTCCATTATAAAATAATAACTCCAGTATCTCCTATATACTGTGATGTTATTATAATTATGGTACATCCAAATTCATTATTCTATCCACCCTTTGAATGACATGTCACCATACGTGCATACGTATGGTTTACTGTCTCCACGTTGTGGTGTAATTGTTATTCAATACATTATTGTTTGGATGGGTATAATAATGATGTGTATTTGATGTAAATAATAAATAAAATATGATAAGTATTCTGTATATATTATATACAATACAATTATATATTATATTAAAATCAAAATAATGATATTTTCGCTCGTGCATACGTATGGATTACCGTCTCCACGACGCGATGAGATTCATTTCCAAGTTCACCCTTCATCCACGATTATAAAAATATATATTACTAATAAGTATGTAATATATGAAATAATAATGCTACTGGAGATATATATATTTATATATATATATAATTATTTATGTACTTATATATATCTTATTCACTTACTTCCGTTCAATACTATATGAAAACAGAAACAGTGTTTATGCGTACGTACGAACTACCCTCTCCATAAATAGTGTTTTCCATTTCATATATACGTCTATTATAAATTTTTATATTCTAAATATATATGATAAATAAATATTTTTATATATTATTGAAGTATTTAAATCATTATCTATGTGATACAATCAAGAGTAACAAGTTAAAACACGTACGATAAAGAAAGTGATTATTACCCAAAATATTAATATAACATGGAAATTATTATTAAATGGGTAGTATAAAGTCCTAAAGGAATAATTTATGATATCATAAATATTAATATGGTTCTGTTATAATCCAATAACATACTATAGTCTTCATACAAGATGCTAAACGTACCCTCGACTAAAGGAAAGTGCAACGTAAGGGGTTTTCATCTCACTCCTTATTCCCATGAGATTCATACCATATTTCCACTATTACCTTTTGTGTGGTGTATATACTACCCACAATTGTATTCTTTGTGTAATAAACTTTAATTTATGTGTATTTACACATTCATTGTATGATACCTCTTTCATGTAGTGTATGTTTCGTATGTTACCAAATTTGTAAGGATTAATTCCTCAATCTCATTATTATTCAAGATTGTTTATGTGTAAGTATATACTGGGGATTTTTTTTAATCCATGACCATTTTTCATAAAAATGATTTCAAAATGAATATTTTAAGGATTTTTTAAAGTTACTCTTTATCAAGATCATTATTTTAAATTTTTTAATGTTATATCTATCCAAATCTTTTTAATTAATGTCCATGTTTTCAAAATAATTTTAATGATTTATTTATATGGACATGAATGTGTTGAAATGATAAATCTTTTCAAAATTTTGAAAGTGGTATGGGACACTTTGATTCAAAAATCATTTTTAAATTTATTCCTCTATAAATGTATTACTTTTAAATGATTTTACAAAAATGATATTTCTCTCAAAAAGTTTTACTCATCATTTTCAACTATGTCAGCATCCTCTACTGGATATTATTTTTGATTGAGGTTGATTTATTATAATACTATATTCCTTATTGTATTGAATGAGTTATGATATGTTTGACTGTGGATGTTCTATTTTTATACCATTCATGGTTTATGGTTAATGTATTGACATTTATTATGCTAGTTTTAATACGAATATTTATGTTATGTTTCAACTATTCATACGAGGAATGTAGTGGACTTAGTAAGTGACTGGTGGAGCCCGCTATTGCTCCTTGATGCATCGGTAGGTCTCATAAGACAAACTAGTGTCTTTGTACGAGGCCTTGAAAAAAAAATTATTTGTATTCTTGGCATGAGGACTTGACTGTGTGGTAATGATGTCTGGTGTTAGGCATTTTCTCATTATGAAATTAGTTATTAAATGTGATTTTTCGACTAGCAGAATATCCATGTGCATCTTTAAATTGTAATGTTTCATTTATTTTTACCATATTATGTTCATGTTTATGTTTAAAAGGATGTTTTTTTATTACACATCTTACCTTAAAAAGTTTATGGCTTCCACTAAATTATTTACCCATACTGAGCATCTGAGCTCACCCCTTTCTTATGTTTTATTTTCCCAGGATTCCAAGAAGTGTATTATGATTGATATGCAGGGTTAAGCTATAGGGAAAAATAAAATTCTCAAAGAACTATCTATACTGTGTTTTATGTTTCAAATTGTAATGTAATGTTAATGTATGTAATATATTTTCCAAGACTGCTAAATTGATCGGTCCTTCGGGACTTGATTCCTTGTAATCATGCCAATGTATTAAAATAAGGCACCGACTCTGGGTAACTTGGGTCGAGGAATTATAGTTGGTATCAGAGAAATTTTAGAAATAACCTTGGAAACTAGATTTAGATAAACTCTGATTAGAGCACATTACCCTAAGATAGACATTGAGGATTATTATAGAAGAACATCCTAGAATTTTGGTATTGTAGAGATTTTGTGAGTTTTCCGAGTAATACATCCCTGTCTAGATGCGAGCAGGTAGAGGCGGCTCTGGCACAGATGTACCAAGGGGTAAAACCTGAAAACCCCACTTTGAGCTAGACTCGAACGGGAACTGGTGCATGACAACGGGCCTTGCTGCACTCTTAGTTACGACACTCCCGGTGGATATGCTTAGGATAATTCTGATTTTCTTTACAAACCTCTATGAAGGGTTTATGAGTATATACCTCCTCAAAGAAAACATTTTTGTTATTATGGATTATATACATAAACAATTCAATTTATGTTAGGTATTTTACATGTTTGGAATTATGAATTGTGATTTATAAACAGACTTAGTGTATGCCATTGTTTAGAAATGGTGCCTAGTAGAAGGAATGAGAACTCCCGCAATACCTATGATCCAAAGATTAAGAAGGGTAATATCATGAATGGTATTAAGAAAACATTTATAAAGGAAATAGTCTCCCACATATTATCATCATATGAATAAATAGTATCAAAATAACAGTAAAGAAATTTCTGAATTCTATGGCTTTTAAGGGAAGCCAGAGAAGACAAGGATGGTAGAAAGAAATATAGATAAAGGGAATAGGGGAAAGAAGGATTTTCCAATATGTGATAAATGTGGAATGAATCACCTTAGTAAATTCATTAAGGGAATGTGAGTTTTTTATAAGTGTGGAGAAAAAGGACACCAAGTACGTGATTGCAAGGGCAAGAAAAAGTTTTCAAATGTACAATGCTTCATCTGCAAGGAGTTGGGACACTACACAAACCAATGTCCAAATCATCAGAGTACACACCAAATGATGCTATTGGATAATAATCAAGTTATGATACTACCTCAGAAGAAGAGGAATGACTAGTGTTCTTATGTTATTATTATAGAATTATTTTATTTGAGTGTTGTATCAACAGTATACTGGTTACATAAATTATGGAGATAAATAAGGATTGTACTGTAGTACGATTTTATTGAGGATTTGAGATTATATGGTTCTATGAAAAGTGACTTAATAGTAAGCTACACTTTTTTTGGAAAATAAATGGATGAAGGAAAGGTAATCCTTAATATGGTCCTGATAATGAGGTAGTGATTTTGGAATAAGATATGGTTGATTTTGTTAATTCAAGATGTTGCGGTGTTGTAAAAGAATATATGAGGATGGTGTTCAAAAGTTATTACCTGGAAAAAAGGATCCTCATTATTTTTAAATTACTTTTAAATTTTGGACTGTGAGTTGGATAGTAGTATTTTGGATAAGTATAAAGGTTGGAATGGATTATTTTTGAAAGGTTATTTTTGGATTTTTATAAAATGACAACATGAAGATCGTGTGACAACCCGTCGCGTCGGACAAAGCTGCGGGAATCGAACCCACAACCATAGTGTGATTGGGATTTATCGCCTACCACTGGACTACGTGAAGTCCCTGGATTGTATAATGTAGTTTCTTTTTTTAAAAGGGTCTGATATGTGAATTATAAATTCATTATATTTGGAACCCTATACGATTAGGATAAATAGATTATTTTTGAGTTGTATTTTGTTTTGGAGTGAAAGATGAGTTTGTGGTAGAAATTAAGTAATGGATAAAACTCTAATTATAAATTAAGTATATATCCTAATGATTTAATCCAATCTCATAAATAAATTCCTCAACATTAAGAAAAGGAACTTAGAACAAAAACGTTGTCCTAGATAGTACCTCAGATCATCACAAATTTATGGCTTTGTGATTGTTGGCCTTTTCATAACCATGTCCTCTACCACTCTCCATCAGATATTTATGGTTATATTTCTATTTCATATCCATGTTTTCCTACATGGAACCCTAGTATGTGTTATTTTCGGTAACCTTCATACTTAACACTCTTTATTTTAAATAGAGGCCTCAATAATCCATTTTTTGATGTGGGATTTCAACTAAGATATTTTGAAATGTCAACCCCAAGTTTCCAATACCGAGCATAAATTGCAAGGACGAAATTTATTTAAGGAGGGTAGAATGTAACACCCAAAGTTTCTATGGTACGTTTCTATTTTAATAATATAGTAGCGTGCGTTGTACGCAACTTCGAGTTCTAACACACACCACAACCAATGAAACTAGCCGTTATGAATAGTAATACCCACTTTCTGAAATTTTATGCATCTTATCTTTCAAAATGGACTTCATTTTTGGATTTGGAATATCAAAATTATCTTTGGGTGAATTTTTGGTACTTTTCTGATAACTTTCATATTTTGATGAGTACAGAAGATTAATAAATTTTAATTAAAAACAACTTTTTTAATAGAAACAATTAATAGTGATAAATTATGAATTTGATTGGTTTTAAATTATATTTAGAATATATTTTTACAATTTAATCCAATGTTAGTCATTAGACGTAATTTCACATTTAAACCAGACATAAACAAGTGTCAATCTTTTGATAGTTATTGTTTCTTCAAAACACGCTTTTTGTTTTGACAGCGGGAATTAATTTTAAATTAATAAATTCAACTTCTGTATTTTTAATTTGGTAAAATATATTTCATTATTGAATTCAGAATATCAAAATTAGCTTAGGGTAAATTTTTGGTATTTTTCTGAAATTTTTTAATTTTTGATGAATAGTGAAAAACACTGAGTTATAGTTTAAAATCGAATTTTTATTTAAGTAATTAGTTATTTTATATAAATTATTTAATGTTATAATAGATACATAATTCCTATATAATTTCAATGTAATTCATTGGTGTCGGTTTATAATAATTTTAGATATATAAAAATTTTATTGAACTTTTCACCGTCTTTTACCCACCTCCTAGGATCTTTTACAAATTCACATAAAACTTAATTTTACCGCTTCTGTGAGATGAATTTCAAAAATCCGAGAGACATGGTTAACATCAAGGAGTAAAATGTGGTTCAATGAGATAAAAATAATTTTTTTGGTGAATAGTAACTTTTTACTTTTATTTACCACGGTTAAAAGTAAATAGGGTAATTAAGGGTAAAAATGATATTATGATTACCCTAACAGATGTCCTAATTCTATTGGATATGTTTAATTCGACCAAAAAAACCTTAGGAATAAAATATGACCCTTTAGGACCACTTGGATTAGATTAGGACATTTATTATTATTTAATTCAAAGAAGAGTTAAAAGAGTTAAAATCAAAGTTTAATAACTAAAACATTTTTAATATAGGGTTATACATAAGATAAATTGGATTATAAATATTAATTAGAAATATAAAAAGTTTTCCTACATAATGGTATTTTAATTATAATTTTTAGACATTAAATAATTAAATTTATTTATGACACAAAGATGATGCAGTAATTACCTTATTAATAAAAGAATCAAATAAATGGTAATATAAATCTTAAAATAAATATAATTTGAAGGTTGTTATGACATCCACGAATTTTCTATGTGACTATGTCATGTTAGGGCTGATTCAATGTATATTTTTTGAAGTAATCAAGTTGTGATGACTTTCAAAAAAACAAAATACCAAATAGTGTCAAAATTGACATGAATTAATATTTAAAACAAATATTATATGATTAATTGATATTATATTCCTAATAATATAAGGATTAGAAAAAGGACTTATATCAGGATAGTTGAATCATTAATGGACCACTTGGGGGTCGCTTGGATGTATATAGTAAGTTTATTTACTATATAATATAAAAATACAAAGTGACATGGTAAATTTCAATCAAATTAACTAAGAGTTAATGTTAAGATATAGGCTTAATATAATGACCCAGACCTGTCTAAAATCTATGGGATGAAAGTATTTCGACCAAAACCCACCTTATACTTTGAATAATCCACTTTGGAGCCATTAGAAACTGAATATGAATTTATTATAAATTAATACTTTAAATTTTTCCTAAAGAGCCCCTCCTCCCCCTTATGAAAGGACCCAATTTCTAACCAATTCTTCAAACCTTCAAAGCATTTTGGTTCGGCCAAAACCTACCCAAATACTCTCTAAACTTACCTCAATTCATCCTAGAGGCCTTATTTTGATCAGAATGCCAACCTAAGGATCCCTTTTGATCAAATCAAAAATAATAACCCTATGAAGTGGTAATGTTTTCACCAACCTCTTTCAAGTTCCTTTCTTCTTCAACTTCTTCTTTCTTTATTATTTCCATTCTAAAATAATAACTCCAGTATCTATTATATACTATTATGTTATTATAATTATGGTACAACCTAATTCATTATTCTATCCACCCTTTGAATGACATGTCACCATACGTGCGTACGTACGGCTTACCGTCTCCACATTGTGGTGTAATTGTTATTCAATACATTATTATTTGGATGGGTATAATAATGATGTTTATTTGATGTAAATAATAAATATAACATGATAAGGATTCTGTATATATTATATACCATCCAATTATATATTATATTAATATCCAAAGAATAATATTTTCGCTCGTGCGTACATACGGATTACCTTCTCCACGATGCGATGAGATTAATTTCCAACTTCACCCTTCATCGACAATTATAAAAATATATATTACTAATAAGTATGTAATATATGACATAATAATTCTACTGGAGATACATATTTATATATATAAGTATTTATGTACATACATATATCTTATTCACTTACTTCCATTTAATACTATATGAAAAAAAACAGCGTTTATGCGTACGTACGGACTACCGTCTCCATAAACGGCGTTTTCCATTTCATATATACATCTATTATAAATTTTTATATTCTAAATATATATGATAAATAAATCATGTTTTATATTCTGGAAGTATTTAAATCATGATCTATGTGATAAAATCAAGAGTAACAATTTAAAACACATACGATAAAGAAAGCGATTATTACCCGAAATATTAATATAACATGGAAATTATTATTAAATGGGTAGTATAAAGTCATAAAGGAATAATGTATGATATCATAAATATTAATATGGTTCTTTTATAATTCAATAACATACTATAGTATTCATACAGGAGGCTAAACGTACCCTCAACTAAAGGAAAGTGCAATGTAAGGGGTTTTCATCTCACTCCTTATTCCCGTGAGAGTCGTACCATATTACCACTATTAACTATTGTGTGGTGTATGTACTTCCCACAATTGTATTCTTTGTGTAATACAATTTAATTTATGTGTATTTACATATTCATTGTATGATACCTCTTTCATGGGGTGTATGTTTCGTAAGTTACCAAATTGTTAAGGGTTAATTCCTCAATCTCATTATTATCCGAGATTGTTTATGTGTAAGTATTTAATGGGACATTTTTTTCATCCATGACCATGTTTCATAAAAATTATTTCAAAATGAATATTTTAAGGATTTTTGAAAGGTATACTTTATCATGATCAGAATTTTAAATGTTTTAAAGTTTTATCTTTTTAAATCTTTTTAATTAATGTCCATGTTTTCAAAATAATTGTAATTATTTATTTATATGGACATGAATGTTTTGAAATGATAATTCTTTTCAAAAGTTTCAAAGTGTTATGGGACAGTTTGATTCAAAAATCTCTTCTAAATTACTTCCTTGATAAATGTGTGACTTTTAAATGATTTTACAAAAAGGTTATTTCTATCAAAAAAATTTACTCATCATTTTCAACTATGTCAGTATCCTCTACTGGATATTATTTTTGATTGAAGTTAATTTATTATAATTCAATATTCCTTATTGTATTGAATGAGTTATGATATGTTTGACTATGGATGTTATATTTTTATACAATTCATGGTTTATGGTTAATGTATTGACATTTCATATGATAGTTTTAATACTAATTTTTATGTTATGTTTCAACTATTCATATGAGGAATGCAGTGGACTTAGTAAGTGATGGGTGGAGCCTGCTATAGCTCCTTGATGAATCAGTAGGTCTGATGAGACAAACTAGTGTTTTGGTACGAGGCCTTGACAAAAATTTTATTTATAGTCTTGGAACGAGGCCTTGACTATGTGGTAATGATGTCCGGCATTAGGCATTCTCTAATTATGAAATTATTTATTACATGTGATTATTCAACTAGTAGAATATCCATGTGAATGTTTAAATGGTAATTTTTCATTTATTTTTACCATATTATGTTCATGTTTATGTTAAAAAGGCTGTTTTTTTATTACACATCCTTCCTTAAAATGTTTATATCTTCCGGTAATTTATTTACCCTTACTGAGCATCTGAGCTCACCCCTTTCTTATGTTTTATTTTCTTAGGATTCCAAGAAGTGTATTATGATTGATATGTAGGGTTAAGATACAGGGAAAAATGGAATTATCAAAGAACTGGCTATGTTGTTTTTTATGTTTCAAATTGTAATGTAAAGTTAATGTATGTAATATATTTTCCAAGACTGCTAAAATGATCGGTCCTTCGGGACTAGATTCCTTGTAATCATGCCAATGTATTAAGATAATGCATAGAATCTGGGTATCTTAGGTCAGGGAGTTACAAGCAAAATTCAGTAAAGAGAAGGATATACATCACGAACTGAAATTCCTTCATGGACTGCATCTTTGCATGGTGTTCCATGACCTCACATAGTATCTTTAAACCAATTGGTATGCAGAATAGATATGACAATGTCAGCTCCCGTGAACCATCTTTTTGGCAAATGGAGGTGGAAAAATCTACTCTGCATACTACCCCCATGAATGGAAACATTGGGGTAATAGAGGTGGATAAATTCTCCCCCACATACCATCCCCATGAACTAAATTTTTCATGGTTGAGGAGATGTCAGTGGTATCCCACAAATGAGGCAAAGTCATTCGCGAAATTGAATTTGTGTTCTTTGCCGCTACAAACTGCATCCATGTGGGCCTTTATTGACCGAGTCAATTATGGGTCGGGTGATTTCCCTATGGGCTTCCGAAAAAGGTTTCTTGTGACCCATAGATCCTTATCTTACACCCCTCTATAAAAGGATACAAAGAGAGAGATGAGAAAGAAAAAAGGGACTGGGAGACTTGAGGAGAACAGATTTTTGAGCTTCGAAGGCATGGAAGATGAAAGTACCATAAAGACAGAATTTTCAAGTGATTCTTGGCAGTTATAGCTCACCATATACCATAAAAAAGGAGAAATAATATTAATTGGAAGACTTCAAACATAATTGGTGAATAAGAAACCATATCCCAATAGAAGATGAACTTCCTACGAACTGCAAGATCAATGCCCCATCTTCAATCCAGAATCCCGCATAGCACATCGCTATGTAGATGGAACACTGACCCATATAGCATCATGAAACATGGATGGAATCCAGAAAACCATAGAATAATGATAGGAACATGAAACATAGGGTAACATAAACCCAATACTACCAGACCACATATAGGTCTGTATACCACTTCGGTATACGGACAACCTCTCCACCTGCACAGCAACATGCTATGCGAGGTATACCCCATCCCGCATGAAAAAATGGTACATGGAATGAGTTCATTTTGGGTGTTCCACCCTCCGGATCTGATCGTTTCCTTCCATTTTAGTTGCCTCATCCACAGTCCCTCTGTGAACTAGTCCAACAACATTAGGCCAAATCCTCTTCCAAAGAAACCAGACCCATATGATTAAACCATCGAGTGCATCAGTGCACCCTTTTGAGTTTACATACCCATGGTAATTATAGTCAAATGGGTAATCCTTAGTATAGTGAAAACCATTTAAATTTCCATAATTTTACATTCACATGGTAACTTGGGGTCCAACCATGGGATACTAATGTGAACTTCCCCATTCTAGGGATCAAGGGTAATCACTGGACATTCCTTTGATGGGATATTGTGATATCATAGAGAAATCATGATTTATTTTCCCTTTGATAAGAAGAAACATTCCTCCCATTTCCTATAACAAATTTTAGGTCACTCCCACTGAGGTATATCCCTAGCTTTTCTTGCAAAAGGTTGCATTAGTTCTACTCTCTGCCTTGACCTTACGAATACCTAGATAGGTTTATCTGATTTTCTATGGTATAAAAACAAAGGGGGGGTATTGGATCATTCAATTACCTATCTCTCTCCCTCCCTTTGGTATCCGATACCATCTATTAGAAGATGATGTGGGATGTGTGATCTTCATGTCCACTGACCCCTCTTATTTCTCACATCGAGCATGCCTCATGTGATCTTATAGATTGGCGGCGATCATGACATCCGCATAACCCCAAAGAATGGGCCTCTAAGAACATGTAATCCCCAATCAATTCAAGTTTCTCCATAATGGTCCACCTACTAGGTGTATGCTCAAAATGTATTGAACTACAAGAACTATTATTAATTCCCCAAACAGGATATATAAGATGTTTTTCTAAGGCCCAAGCTCAAAGAGAATCTTTTCAAAGGTTAACCCTAATCACAACCCCCAATTCATCAAGGTCTCCTTTACGATGTAAGTCCCAACTCAATATAAAAAAGGTACTTCTCCACCGATGTAATCCCCACATCATTCCCTCTTTATGGGTTTCCACATGGGGGTAAGTCCCGACTTAAACTAAACTACGAGGGATTGGATTCCCAACAAACTGAGATACGTAGGAAGCCTCCGTGATGTCCAAAATCGACACCCATATCAACCTAATGTTCTCTCAGCCATATCCCCAACTGGGTCATATCCACCTAGGGGAACCTTTCTCTTCTGGACATCTCGGACCACTTTAGCATAAGTCCTGCCCCAAACCTAAACTAGGAACCTTTCTCCTAGACGTCCTTGCCGCATGAAATTAAACTACATGGATGGGTATGTCTCACACAACCTTAAAAGGTGATATTCCTAGTTAAACAATGCTGAACTATGTGGTTTATGATTCCTCTCACTAGGATATGTAGTAATCCAGTCTTATGGGCTCAATCCCAATATCAAAACAACTCTTGTCCCCCCTAGATTATAATAAACTCCAGAGTGCCTCATCATATGGCTTATTCTAGCACTGTCTTAGTAATCACCGACCCATGTATATCCATGATTGATCTTGTGACCCTAGAGTAATCTATAGACATGCTCTTGGGAATAAACCGAGGATTCATGAACATATTAACATATCTTAAATTTATAATAGATTCATGGAATAAGAACTAATTTCCCCCTTAAAGGGTGTTATGATCCCGACATCCCATCCTTTAGGCCAATGGAGTGCTTAAGTTTCATTATCTAAGTCATCAAATGAGTGTCTTCCACTGGAAATTTGGTCCATTAATCATGCATAAAAGGTTCATTGGGTTTTTTCTGGCTTTGCGAATTTACCAATTAGAAACCATTTGAGGACATCTTACCCAATGTGGGCCGATTGCACAAACACTTAACCCCCTATAATCACCTACCAGGGCCATTCAACTATGCTACCTCCTTCACAACATAGAAAAGGATACAATGAATAGTCCCTAAAAGACCATCTCATTCTACAAAAGGGGTATGACACAAATCGAGTCAAAACAAAAATAGAGAACCTAACGTGAATCCTTCACCAAGGTGGAAGGTTACCCCACCTCAAGCCCCTTTTACATTCCAAATAAAGTGGGACAAGAAATATCATCAATTATACATGTGGCCATGAGATTCTACTTTGAATGGATTTTGTTTTCTATATATTTCATATATATTGCTGGAATTTTACATATTTAACTTAAATCCATTGGAATCCTAACAACATTTTTAGATATGCACATTAGTGACCACACAAGCATCCGGGTCCCCAATGAAGAATATGACTCCATCACCAACCCAGTATATTAAAAAATGGGTTAGAAATGTTCTTATCAATGAGTACTATAAAATTGGTACTCTATCTATGGTGGTGGATGCAAGACTGGACCTTTAATCGGTGAATTCTTGCCATCCACGTCTTCAGTTGTGGCTAGCACTCCAGAACCAAGCATCTCCACTTGTCGTCTACAATCATTTCACAAACCTATCACCGGAACATGACAACAAGTACCTCCCATATCTTAGGGATGTAAATGGAGACGATACTGATGACTTCATCCTAGCTTTATAGAGGTATTACCTATAGACCCCTAGCAGAAGATGATAAAACCAACACGCCGCAACCCAGTATCCCCATTATAAGGAGGATACCACAATGAGCGCTCCTACTGAATTCCAATGGACATAGGTCCATCAGGCTGCCTGATGAGGGAGAAAAACATAAAATCAGAATCAGGTCATTAAAATATTTTCTGAGGAGGAGATCTACCATACAGACATGGAAGAATACCATGGGCATACATACAACTTTTACTCCTCTTCCAAATCCCACCATAGAAATATGATGGCAACCTATGAGTGAAAGCATATTCCCACTCATTTTTATGAATCCCACCATTGGTATACAGTGGAAAAATATGTTCCAATAAAAATTATCCCCAATGTTATCTAATCCTGCCGTGAAAATAGGGTGGAAAATTATAATCATATGAAAATCCCCACTAATGTGCAAGAAGCCCATCCTCCAAATAGGGAAGAAACCAGCTATAGGAAGGCACAAATTCATACTAACACACCGCAAGACTGTCATCTAAATAGGGAGGAAAACTATGGGTAGTCGTTAAACACTTCCAATGCATACGAAGAAAACTATTCAAATATAGCGGCAATCAATAGGAAGATACAAATTCCTTCCTACCCCAACAAAGCCCACCCGTCAAATGTAGTGTAAAAAAAATATAAGAATATTCCAATTCTAGTGGATTCATATCATGCTTGTAATAAAAATATAATGGAAAATGAGTAGATGTGAATTACTTCTAAAAAATATAAATACCACCAGCCAAATATGGTGGAAATTGGAGAAAACAGCTGGTGTATCCCAACTACAAGTCAAGATCAAACTCATTCCTTTTCCGTGACACAAGATAACTATCAGTACCCAATAGAAACAGATGAAGTACTAAAGTAGGAAAAAATTCATTATCTCACATCGGAATGGGAGTTTATACCCATTCTAGAAAAATATGTATCTCAACACATCCTAAAAATAATGGCGCATCAGACATCAATTCCCTATCATATTCTATAGATTTTGAAGATGTAATTGTGTATGTAGAAAAGGCAAGGAGTCAGGACCATGACCCAGTTTCCCCAATCTAGGAAACTCATCCATAAAATCATATAGTCACTCCGGAGTGGATCTGCATCCAGGATTAAGTCTGGGAGAGTCGATGGCTCTATTCCATGATACAAGGCTTATCGTATCAGGAACAAATACTCGTTCCAACTGGGGGAAACCGGTCCAACATTGTGGCCTCTCTAGAGAAGGAATATATCTCTTTTATAAATCAATATTATCATTGGCTTATCTTGGAAGCATTATATGAAACAACTAATTAGGACCCTCATATGATGTTTTTTACAAGCAGTAGGTAGCCCGAGCTTCCTGTAAGAGAGCTCCCAAAAATGAAATACGCCAAAGGAAACTGGAAAATAAAGATCATACACATGATTATGATCTACTGGAAGCTAGAGATATTGTTTTCATAATAAATCTATCAATAGAGGATCAAGATCCTATAAATCCATTACCAAATTATGGAAGTGACAATAGTAGTTGTGAGGGTCCTCCCCATAATTTTGCTAAGCTCTAAAGGCACTCCCCAGAGAACCCACAAGGGATTACTCCGTGGGCCAAAAATGATTGATCAAAAGTGCCTATCTCCTTATGTGTTTTAGGGTAGCCCTCCCCTTGACTTGAAGATCAAACAATAAGATGCTCCTCCCCTTTTGGTCAACCCTTGATGGTCCTCCCTTGTGTATATTCTGTAGAAATTAATCTTCCTATAGTCGGACATCAAGCTATAATGGTAGTCCCCACCATGATGGCAGTCACTATGAAGGCCCTCCTTATAGTGACATCAATAAATGAGGAGACCCTCCCCTCATTTCATTACATCCTAAAGGTCCTCCCCGAAATGTACACTATAGATATTCTCCCTATAGATAGATATCAAAAAATGATCGCAGTCCTCTTCATCATGGCAGTTGTTATGAAGATACTTCATGCAATGACAATAAGTAGAAAGAAGGACCTCCCCTTGTTGTGGTGTATCTTAAAGGTACTCCTCAGGGTGTACGCTATAGGTAAACTCTCTGCAGCTGAATAGTGTGATGAAATGGTATCCCTCTCTATTGTAGCGTGAACTGTGAAGGTCCTCCCCATAGTCAAAATCTAAACCAGCAAAAATTTCACCACATCTCCGAACCAAATACGAGGAATCCCTCACATGATGAGGAGCTCAAAAAGATGGATTCATACATTTTATACAATTGTATATGATGAGAAACATCCTTTCTAAACCAAAGGATAGTCTGAGGCTAGGCTCATCCTCTGATCCACCCTTGTTCCGCTCACATATTAATGAACCTCTAAGTAGCCCCGCTATTTGGAATGAAATTTCTAAGAAGGAGTCAAACTAGGTAGATCAAGAAGAGGAGTCCCTAGTGTAACAACAACTTGATATGTTTTTTAGAAGATAACTAAAAAGGGATGACATACCAGTGATGTATTGTCCCACGACCACTTCTCATTTCATCTTACCTTGATTTTTTTTAGAATAACGCATGTATAACATTCACCTAAATGTCTAGACAAATATCTACTAGTTAAAAAAATGTTTTTCCCTATGATGTGTACGCAGACCTTGTAAATATATTTGGGGAGCTTCACCATCAAATCATCCAAGAAGACCATTTGTCTGCAATGGTTCCTGCAATGAGTGAGGTAGAAGAAATATCTTAAAATGGCATGTCTGCATGTGCAACACAAGTTGTGTTGTCTCATAGGTGACACAACATTTGGTGTTCATATTTAGGGATGGGAAGAACATGGAGATTTACACTTCACCCCATGCCCCATCCAAATGTACCCAATGGAGATGGCATCCAGCAATGTCATCATCCCTAGATTAAAATAAAATGAAATACCTATTCATGGAAGAAGACATTCTTGGCATAGAACGACCTTGATTATGTCTCAAAAGCATCAATCTCGATAATAGAAAACCATCAAGAATCTCTTGGACTAGGCCAATAAGAATATTAAGCAGTCTTATCACCTAAGGGAAGATAATCAATAAGAACTTATCATGTCCTCAGAAGAAATAAATTCATATATAGACCCACCACTATATTCAGATCATGTCTGAATGGGAATGCATGAGATCAAGAAAGTGGAAATAGAAACACCAACTTCCGCAGTATGGGATCAGCCCCATCCCATAGGGATGGTGGAATTTTTAACAAAAAAATACCCCGTAAGACCAGTGAATCTAGGATGAGGTACAATAAAAAAGGAATGGGAGGAACCCCATCCTGCAAGGCTGGGACATTTTTACCTCAACAACATGACCAGGGATGTCAGTCTTTTCTTAACTAGGGAGAACAATTATCATGGGGTTACCCATTTCATCCTACCTTGTGATTCATATCCCTTGTAAAGGAGATGCACAACCAGGTCATGTTAAGGTTTTTTTCAAGTAACCCTTAATCAAGAAACCTATAGAGGATGCCAGAATGGATGGGGAAGATCCAACAGATGATGCAAGAATCTCTCTTACCATTCAGCACCTAGTATGCCGCCCCCAATGCTATATGAATTGGTGAACATCATGGAAGTAAATACCATGTAATTCACTGAAAATGATACTAATAATGAGGAGGATTGAAGAAAATATGGTTCCCTTTTAGAGGCGGTCTACACTGAGATCGAAGGTTTGAATACATGGAATAAATAGGCCACTATAAATTTGGTCACTCCCTCTGTCTATACCTCACCACCTCCCCTACGAATCCCAAACAACTAGAAGAATAAGAGAAATGTTTCATACAACCCACCTACTCAACCAAATTCGAACGTGTCCCTGAATCTCCAGGAGAGATTCACTCTGTAAGAATTAGAAATAAATGATCTTAGATGAATCAATATTGATATGTTACATTCGATCCATCCTACCATATATGTTCCTTAGGTATAGAGTCATCACACACTTCCAATAAAGGTACCTCTACCACTAGGGCTCATCCTGACAGAGGAACCAAGGCCAAAAAACTCGTTCAAGGCATTGCTCAAATCGTAAGTCCACCTGAACGCAATCTCGGTAGGATATCACGATTTCCTTCTATTGGGGAAGCAATAGTAATAGATTTAAGAGAATACACAAAGGATTCCCTTGAGTGGGTATCTAACTCGATTTTCAGCATTTTCGACACATGAAATCTTACCCCTTCTATGCCCACTCATGCTCAGGTTCAATGAAATAGACATCAAGGGATCATGAATACCATCGAGTCATTAATGACTCGATTAGAATCCATGGAAGTAAAATGCACTCTAATACAACCAAATGGGATCCCTACCCTAATTGGGTGAGAAACATCCCACCGCCACCAAATTAAAGGAACCTCATATTCCTTGTGTTCAATTGCTTAGGGGTCCCAGAGAAACATATGATGCACTACACATCTTACTGTGATCTAATGATGGGAACTCAAGAATAGAAATAAGCAATGAAACTAAGATGCTTCATGCGCACCATGAAAGGTTCATCCTTTGTATGGTATACAAACTTTCCATCTAATTTGATAATTGGCTGGGAGTACCTCTGATGGTAGTTCCTCTTCTTGTTCAGTGAAACGTTTCCAAAAACAATAGTTAGAAACCTCATGAACTGTAAACAGTGAGAGAATGAAAATGTATCATACTACATTTATAGATGTAAAGGTCTGACTTACTCCCTGAATCGGCCTCTCCCCCAATATGATATTCTCACAATGATTATCGATAATTTTTGTAATGAGATACAAACACCCATCATCCCAGTGAAGTATACAAGTGGGTTATGTGATTTCTCTTCCATTTCTTAGAGAATAGAGGATTCCTTGTAATGGAATAATATCAAGTCATGAGTGGCCATATAGACCCTAGGTAAAAAGGTGGGGATAGCTGAAGCATCTTCCATTATTCTTAATTCAACCCCTACACCTATGCCAGCTCCAAAGCTGACACCAATCCGTGCATGCCCCCCTGAATGTCAACAACCACCCCCACTTCGACAAAATGATTGATGGGGATCCCAAAGAAATCAATTTGAGGATGAAATTAATAATGTTTATTCATTCTAAGATGATCAAGTCCATGCTTACTTTGTAGTTGCCTTGAATTGTAAATTTCGTTGGCTATCAGATCCAAAGAGGGGTGATGAAGTAGGTCTCGATGAATGGACAAATTATTGTCCCTACCACCGAATACTAGGACACACCATCCAAGAGTGTTTCAACTTCAAATACCTCCTATAAAGGATTATAGATTTTATAAAATTCAAACTGGGACCACCACCAGCACAACTGGCATATGTTTCCACCACCGACCATGAAGAATAAGCCAAATTGAAAAAGTTTTCAGAAAAAAGGAGCAGAAGTTAGATGGTTTAATGACTTGTAAAATAGTAAACCAAGACCATGGTATCATCTAAGTGCAATTGAACTAATCGATTGCGACCCCAATATCACCTGATATGGCACTACAAACATCCTCATCTCCATGATCCTTCATGTTTCATGATGATCATGTGAAACAAGAATAATCTACTCCAAAGCCAAATTTTTCTTGGAAACTCTCATATTTAATGACAAAAAATTTGATGATACATTCAATACCCCATCATATGGAAAATTGGACACCACCCCACCATACGACACTAGTGGAATAAATTGATCGAGAAAATTCATCATAACATGATGAACTAATCTTCATCTCTATCAATGTCATTCACTTAGTGGACCTTTTCTATGGTGGTGGGTATGGAAAAGAACCCAAATTCCCCACCCCTAATTATGGACCCAGAGGAAGAGGTTGTTGAAGCCAAAGATAGTTGGGTAGATACAGCTAGGTTTGAAACCAAATTCCAAGCCCCACTTCCACTCAAACTATTAATGTTATAGAAACTCACAGAAGATCCCCCCAACGGACCTAGTAGGAACATGAAAGTATCTCTACCCCAATCGGAATAAAATATAGCCTAATCATCCAGAAGTATCCATTGAAAGAGGACCACATGCCTAACCTCCCATGGAATGCCAGCAGTCCTGTTTGGAAAAATCTACAAAGCGTAGAAGCAGCATCAGCTCCTATCTCAAAAGTCTGTCCCTCTGCAAACAATGCTCAAGCCTCTAATGTGCCTGGGAAAGATCATCCCTGAGCTGGGAAGTTACAACCTTTATAGTAGAATTATGACATCCTAAAATATTTACCCTCAATACAAGATAAGATTTACATCCTGGATACAAGGATTCTGTCAGCATACCTTAGGGAAGAACTCATCGAAGCTCTACTAAGCCTCCAGGATTTTGAAGTTGAAGTAGCTGCCGCTGAAGACTACCGGACAGAGACTGGTCCGGTAGAATTTCATGCTATCATATCCTTTATAGATTAATATCAAGAAATTTTTATATAAGGGCACATCAAACCCCTATATATGACTATTAAGATAAAAAATGTTGATATTTGAAAAGTGTTCATTGACAATGGCTCTGGAGTTAATCTCATTCCATTGTGAACACTTCATCAGTAGGGCTACAATGAGGACAATATGACACCCTACACCAAAACCTTACTGGGTTATGATAAAAGTGAGAAGAATACATTAGGCCAAATCAAGATTAATACTTTTCTTGGGGACCTCATAGCCGACTCCTAATTTCTAGTGGTCTAGTAAAACACGAACTTCATTGTCTGATTTGGAAGGCCCTGGATACATCAGCAAGCAAATATTTCTCCACCCTATCATCAGTGCACCGAATATTTAATTAATGTATAGAATGAGACATTTCATACTAATAATTCCACATTTTAATCTTGAGAATCATACTATATCGATGCACAATTCTACGATCCGAAAGGAAAGAAAACCTCAGTCAGTGGGATTGATTGGGTCACCGCTCCAAATGGAATAGAGGTGGTCCCCACCGACCCTCTCAGGAATCTCAATGAAGAATATGTACTTACCATTAATCAAGTGGAGTGTATGGGTCCAAATTAAGACATATATTCAACAATTTTTATGATATCAGTCATGGATTCCAAGTCCAATAGTGTTGAAAAGTACACTGGCTCTCAGGACGATGGATAATGCTCAAATAAAAATGCCCTTAACCCATCTTCAAGGCTCCAGGTGATTCCTACCTCACACACAAAAGAAAAGGGGATACCTTGTTAGTAAAATAAGGTGATACCACTTTTATACCTTTCAATCCATCCTCTCTATAGAATTCACCACAATTAGTCGGGATAAAAGAAGCCGCTTTAGCCTCCAAATACTAGAACTATGATTCCTCTCCCAGTTCTAAAGATCTCATCCCAAGAATTATTTCCTCATTATAAGGGGAATAATTAGATGAGGATGATGGAGAATAGGAGGAGGAAGAAGATCCCATCTAGAATTCTAGGTTGGTGTCTTTACCACTATTGATGAACTCATGATGATAAACATAGCTATCGAATAATACTCACAACCCACTCTAATTAGTGTGGCCATGTTGTCAAAAGAGAGATATAATATACTTCCTTCCTAAAGTAGAATCGAGATGTTTTCTCTAGAAACTATACATAAATTCTAGGAATTTATCCTAAGGTGGACACTCATCACCTGGGTCTGCTAGAAAACCATTTTCATTACACGAAATTCACCAGAAGGACTCACCAGACACATGCCACCAAAATAGAGGTCGAAGTTGAAAATATCGTCAGAGATAAATTCATTTGGGAGGTCCAATATCCCATCTGGCTAGAAAACATAGTTCATGTCAAGAATAAAAACATGCAAATCTAAGTCAGTATTGATTTAAGGGATCTCAATCAGTACTGCTCGAAAGATTATTTCCTGGTCCTAATCATAGAATTTTTAATCTTTGTGACTGCCATATATGAGGATCTCTCTTTCGTGGATATATATTTAAGATATAAAAAACCAAAACATCTCAAAAATATGAATAATCCACAGTCTTCATGTCTCTTTAGGGATTATTTTTCTACAAGGTACTTCCCTTTGGTTTGAAAAATATCGACACCACATATCAACCTGTCATGCACCGCATCTTAAAACTCTTCCTAGGAAAGTCCTTCAAATGTGGTGTGGATGATTTGGTGTTTAATTCACTATACAATTCATACCACCTATCATATCATGATACAATATTCAACAAACTAAGACAGCATACTCTGAAAATGAACACCTTGAAATGTGCTTTCGGCGTAACCTCAAGGAAATTCCTCAGCTTCATTGTATGCTTTATGGCATTGAAGTTGATCCCAAGAATACAAAGGTTATCGTTTGAATTTATCCTCCTTTCAAAATCACTGAATTCATAGGACTCTAGGGAAATCTGACATACATTCTGCATGTTATACTAAAATTTGTAGGAAAATTATTTACCTCCACCAGGTTAATGAAAAAGGAGTCACATATCAATGGAATGAGGATTGTCAGTATGTATTCGACAATATAAATATATATCTCTTAAGACAACTAATGATAATGCCACCTGTCAAAGGAAGACCACTCATTCTATATGTGACCACCTTGGGTAAATCCCTATGAGCCTTCCTCGCATTGAAAAATGATGTCAGCAGTGATAATAGTCTTTATTATCTTAGTCGAACAATAATTGATTATGGGGATTATTATTCAAATATCAAGAAAATTTTCCTAGATTTTATCTTTACATTCCAAAAGATGAGGCATTACTTGCAGCACCACGAGCTCCATTTGGTCTCATGTAGAAACCTAATCAAGTATATTCTCAGTCGTCCAATGTTGACTGGGCATCTATCATAGTGGAAATTCTTCCTATAGTCATTCGATATATACTACATACCACATAAATAAGTCGAAGTATAAGAATTAGCATATTTCTTGGAAGCAGATCCCTCAATATAGGTGGATCCGTTAGATACTAAGCTACTTGATGAGGAAGTGTTATTTGTTTAGAATGATCCCCGGATGTGGAAAATTAACATCGATGGTGCCTCTAGAAGATCGAAAGGAAAAAAGGATAGAAGACTCCATACTCAACGAAGTGGGGTTGGGAGTCATAATCACATCCCCAGAAAAGATTGTCCTGTCCTATTCCTTCTTACTATCAAAGGGGTGAACAAACAATGAAGAAAAGTACCAGACCCTCATTATAGGCTGGGATATGTCACTTCAAGTATAAGATGAACACATGAAGATCAAAGGATATTCATAACCAGTCATCATGTAAGTCAATGGTGACTATGCTATCAAGAAATATGAGATGATCCCTTTGATGAACCATGTTTGAGAACTGATGGCATAATTCTTGTCAGATCCTACATTGACTTATGTCCCCTAGTTGAAAAATGTGCAAGCCGAAACATTATCAAATTCTACTATAGATCTTTCTGATCTAGATTGGAATGAAACAATTATCAGTATTTCCCACTGCTAAATGGTTTTAATATATGTGTAGGACAAGATAGAAGAAGTCAACAAGATCATTCCCATCTTTAAACAGCAAGGTCCTACCACTACCTAGATGACTTCCCTTATAGATTACCTTTAAAAGGGAGAGCTCCCTCCAGATAGGGCTGAAAGAGAGAAGATCCAGAGATGAGCCATCATATTCATTTTTTATGATAGAACCAATCATAAAAATGTTTTTTTACAAGTGAGGCCTTGATGGGATGTTTCTTAAATGCATTAATTGAGAAGAAAATATTGACATCGTGAAAGAAGTGCATGATAGATCTTGTGGAGTGAATCAATAAATGTCCCAGATCTCTTAGAAAATTAAAAGGCTTGAGAATTATTAGCCCACTATGATGTAGGATTTTGTTTAGTTTACAAAGAAGCTTCACATCTACCATGTTCATACCAGTTTCATCCACCAAACCCCCAGAGTTTTTTCACGCAACCAAGTACTCATAGCCATTTAACATATGTTGAATAGACATCATGGGACCATATCTTCCCGCCGTAGCCAAGAAATTAAAATATATTCTCACATAAACCAACTTCATTTCCAAATAGACAAAGGTTTTACCCCTTAAAGAGGTTAGAGCAAGAATAATTTTTTGCTTTGTGAAAGCCAACATCATCAAGAGATTTGGTTTCCCTCATACAATAATAATGGACAATAGCACTAATTAATGTTTTGTTGAATTGGAAAAGATATATTTGGAGTATGGAATCAAGGAAAACTATTCATCCCTATACCATGTAGTAGCCAAAGGGATTATAGAGGCCTTCAACCAAACACTATCAAATATACTCCAGAAGATGGTAGACAAGGACAAGAAATAATGGATAGATAATCTCCTTCATGCTCTGTGGGAATATTAGACCATGACTCACACCACCACTCAAGAAACCCCATACTCATTAGTATATGGTACAGAGAGAATTATACCTATTGAAGTTCAATTACCAGTGCTCTACATCACCATCAATGATCGACTTTCCACAGATGAAAAATCCTAGAAATGATTTGATGAGTTGGAGAAACTAGATGAGAAATTATTTCATACTCTGCACCATTTGTAAGTCTACCAAAACTATATATAATGGACCTTCAAAAAAAAGGATCACCTCTAGTCTTTCCTTGAATAAGAAATGGTGTTGGTCCTCAGAGCTCCGATAATACTCAAAAAGAGACCTCTTAAATTGGACCCAAAATGGGAAGGATCATATGTTATACACAATGTCTCCTCCAACGGATCATATTCTATAATTTCAATGGATGGAAATATAAAAAAATCTCCCACCAATGTAAGGTTCTTAAAGAAATAATTTTCGTAATTATTTGATATTTGTCTTAGCTTCACAATGTTAAACTACATAGCACCATGTACATCCATGCTGCATGATGTGAAACTGCTCAGCACCTTCGTCATGATCGCAGGACGTTAAACTGAATAATGAAGTTTTCTAACCACACAAAATTAAAATTAATGGATAAAAAATTCCCTTCCACTCATATTGGGTGAACTTCATTTCGATCATATGAAATAAACTGGCATGTCCAATGTCATTACCACGTGACATTAAACTGCATGAAATCTATTGTCCCAACTACAAGATGTTAAACTATGTGGGGTATATTTTGTTCTAGATAATGATTCACTACACAAGAGTCAGATCTATGTTGAAGAAAGGTAAAATTACCTTAAAATTCATATAAGTTCCCCATGTGAGTTCAAGATCCACATGGGATCCCTTTCTTTTGAACTACTTGTGTCTTGATTCCTTCCCCTACAGGATACGTAGTCACGCTCGAATCTTATGTCTTGTCCCATCCACCCACCCTGGAATAAAAAATTACCTTTATCCATGCATACATGCCAGACCTATGTAGGTATTTTCTTCTAGAACTATGCGCGCCTTGATTCTTGTCCCTATAGGATATGTAGTGATGCTCGAATATTATTTCCTAGCCCAAACACCCACCCTGGAACAAAAAAATCACCCTTTCTCCATGCATACATACCATACCTATGTAGGGAGTTTCTTCAAGAACTATGTGTGTCTTGATTCATATCTATATAGGATACATATTGACACTTATCCCAAGCTCAGCCGCCTCCCACCACCAAACAAATATTCTCCCCCTCCTTGTGTAGGGACCATACCTACATGAGGAGGTCTCTTCAAAGAATTGTGTACTTCTTTATTCCCATATTATAATGGGATATATAGAGACTCCATAGTATAAGGTCCTATTACAGCCACCAAACGTTAAAAAATACCTTTGTAGTACCTCCATCAACCTCTATATTGTGAGATGAACCCTCGATATTCCTTGTTTCTCACACCGAGCATTGCTTACATGATCTTAAGAATGGTGATAAATTATTCCCCTACATAAAAAAGGGTAAAGTTACACTAAATTGTCATTAAAAAAATGGTAAAAATACCCCTCCCTATGCACAAGATCGATCAGTATAGAGAAATTAAGAACTACCTATTGCTTGATTCTTACCCTATTAGAATATGTAGTGATTTTTAGATCATACCTCCTGGGCCCAGCAGCCACCAAAATAAAAATCTCTCTTTCTCCTTCATATGGATCAAGCTTATGCATTGAATTTACTTCTAAAACAATGTATGGATTGATTAATTCCATTGTAGGATACATAGTGACACAAAAATCTTATATCCTAGCCCAACTGCTACCAAAAATAAGAGATGTCACCTCTCTTCAAATGGGTCAGACCAGCACAGAGAAAATCCATTTTAGAACTAAGTATTTCATGATTCTTGTCATCATAGGATACATAATGATGCCTAAATTCCACATCCTTGGGAACAGCCACCACCAGATCAAAATGACCTTCCCTTTCATATAGGTCCGACTTTCCAGGAAAATCCATATAACTACATTCATATTGATTCCCATCCACCCAAGGTATGTAAGCATCAACCTGGTATTCAAACTTGTTCCTGGTTATAGAAAAATATTCAATGAAAAAATGCCCATGTCATTCTCCATACCCCCTATATTGAAGGATAGTCTTTTTCCATCCCTATTTTCTCACTAAATGTCACTCATATGGGCTTATGAGTTTTGATAGTGGGTTCCTCGTAGATATATCAATTCACTACAGGCCTAAGTCATTACTATAATACGTACAAATACATGGACCTAGTCCTAACCTCACTACATTAAACTATAAGGTACCCCCAAGAACTACGTGTGGATTGATTCTTAGTATAATAAAATACACAACGATGCCCAGATATAAAAACATGGGTCCAACCATTAAAAAAAGGAAATTACAAATTTTCTAATATCCTACATTAAAATGTAATGTTAGGTAGAATATTCCAAACCTTGATTCCCATAGCATGGGGTTGTTATAGGATCATGTTCCCTTCACATATAATTCATATCTATGTAGGGGATACCATGCTTCACAACTAATCATGGTCTGAATATTCTTTTTGTTCCCTTACATTCCCTTTTCATCTATTAAACTCCATATCTCAGGAAATTTTGGATCCCCCACAAACATCCACATCAATCAGAAATGAAAGGCCACTATCCATTATTCACCTTTTTTTGACTTTGTGCACAATGCCTCAGTGACTCGGCATAAGTTGCCTACAAAAAGTCTTATCAACTTGATACAATTTTTTTTCATTTGGAGAGAATTTTCCTACCTCATATGCCCAATGGATCCCAAGACCTGTATCATTCCCCCCTGATATAAGGGTACCTGGGATTATGGTTTACACTTTCTTTCCCCCTCACATTCAGAGCTTTCTAGAATATCCCAGTCTGATTAGCCCATACTTATTCATGTAATTTTTCTGAAATTTATTCCCCGAAACACGACATTAAACTATGTTTCCACTGTCATTTTTGCAAAACATAAAATTTCATGGGCCCCCAACATCTATCTCATTTAGGTCAAGCCACCAACGTCCTCACTGCTAGATGTTAAACTGAATGGATCAACAATGTTCTCACCTGAGAGGATATTGCCTCCGTCATCATTCACCTACCATGATGTGTATTAGAAATATGTTTGGCTTGATTCCTTCCCTCTTAGGATATGTTGAGATGTCTGGAATATCATTTTATCCAAGCCACCCTGAAATAAAATAATTCCCTATCCTGACGTGTGGTGTGATTTTTATCATCCCATGGTATACATATTGATTCTTGGATCCTATGTCCCTGATCCGACAATGGAAAATGGACACAAAATATCCCTTTTGATAGCAGACTAGGTCAAAATAGAAGGCTCTCAAACATGCCCTATTCAGAGGACCGTCTCAAGAATAATCATGTATCCCCCTTTCATGTCAGTTAACCTACATCCTTTCTACACAATGAAAAACTATACAAAAATGTTTATAATCATGTGAAATTAAACTGTATGATGAAACTTCCCCCCTACATGACGATAAACTACACAATTTCACCCCATGTATAAAATTCTCCATTCTTTGATTATGTTGTCTCTGGTGGGAGAATTGAAACCCTTTCCTACCCTTTTTTCTCATACCATAAATGACCTACATAGGCTTAGGGAGTTTCTAAGGGGATTACCCATGGATCCATGGAAAATAAACCCACGATAAGTGGTCTTGGTTGTATGACCTTAGAAGGTATCTTATGGTTCTTCTCCCCACTATGGAGAGCCCAATGTCCTAACTATATGACATTAAAATACAAGGCACCCAAAATATTGATAAAATTCACCCCTATGTATGGATCATACTTATATAAGGAGTCTAATTTCTGGATGCCCAGATCTTCAAACCCGATTCCAACTCCACTAGAGGAGTCAGAATTCCCGAACCTACATATGAGTTGGATCTATGTAGGTGAATTTCTAAATCTGGATAATCATAGACTGAATGTTTCTATAATATCCAAACACATAGGTTCCATTCACCAACCTCATCATTTTGAGTGATTTCCGGTCTTCAAAATCATCCATATCCATTGAAACTAGAAGTTCAGTGTCTTACGCACACCTTTGTTTGACTATGCACACAATTCCTTGGCAGCTTTGCATAAGTGGACCACAAAAATGGCATGTTAACCAATGTAAGAGTCTTCCTCATGAGAATATTTTCCTACTTATGTATACCGAATAGCTTCCAAGACCTGTATCATTTCTCCCAATCCGAAATCCCTTGAATCATCAGCTTACACATTCATTCTTGCCCACATCTTGTACATTTTTGTATAACTCAACCTGATTATCCTCCAGTTACTTGGGGCCTCTATGTTAATGTCCCAATCACTTGACATTAAAACTTTTTGATACTTGATACTAAATTTCTATTATTAGGCCTCTATATGCCAAATAATGTCTTCTTTTTATGATCATGTGAATGAAATGAATCAGTATAGTAAATCCCAACAGGAGTACCAACTTATTGGTGAGATCATATACAAAATAGAAATGCACCACCTATATGTGTGAATTAGATCCAAGTATGAGAAAACATTAAAATAAATATTTTTTTCTTAATTCCTGTCATCATAAGGATACTTAGTGATACCGAATTTGTATATCTCAGGCCCAAACATTCAACAAAATCATCTCATCCTTCCCTGTATAGGGTTCATAACAACATAAGGAACCCCCATGCCTACATTAAGAGAACTTCTTTACCTATTACTGGAAGATTTCAGCATGAAATTCCCCCTTTATTGTTCAGGAACCCCCTCTTCACAACCAATACTCTGTGTCCAGAATGGTTTGAATCCCCATAATTATATATGTCTATTGAAGATGTAAGGTCAGCGAATTTTGGAAACCATTGTTTGACTATGAACATAATTCCCCAACAGCTCTGTATAAGTCTCTCAAAAAAAAACAACCCGTCAAAAAAAGGTAAACTTGTCCTAAGAAGAGTATTTTCCTACTTTCGTACACCCTATGATGTTTACGTCTTATCCCATTCATTGGTTTTAGAAAACCCCTAGATTACAATTTACATCCTCCCTCCTCATGTCTTAATATGGTGGGGAATTTCTGGTCAAACTACTATAGAATGGATGAGTCTTGTACTTCTCTTCTTGGTCAAGGCAAGGTGACTTTAATTTATGAGCCTCAAATGTCCGGGTTTTACAATGTTAAATTGAACTATAATTTAGCCCCCTCATTACAAAAGTAAAATTTTTATGAGAGTGTAATTATAATTTAAAATCAATAAAAATTCCCTTATCACTTTCATACATTGTTCCATTAAAAGGCCATCAATAATGGTCTTACAAATCCCAAACAAATCCAAATTTCTGAAAATCTACCTAGCCATCATAAATGGGAGGTTAGTGTCTTAAGGACACATTTGTTTGACTAATTCACACAATGCCCTGGTCGCTCTACATAAATGGCCTGTTAACCAAAGGAAAAATTTCTCCTAAGAGAGGATTTCCCTAGTTCCATATGGTTAATGGAGTCCATGCCCCATATCATGTTCAATGTCTAAGAATAAAAAATTCAGGGTTAATAAAAATCCTTTATCCTTTTTTGAAAGATATTGGGACATTCTTAGTTAATGAGTCCAAAATTAGGGCCCTTTCCCTACAAATCATGGTCAAAGTTGTTCGACATAAAACATCAATCTTGATATTCTAGTTGTAAAGGCTTTAAACATCCCATTAAATAGAGACACAACACTCACAAGGATGAAAACCCACAAAGGGTACCCTAGATAAACATTGAGTTACAACATTCTAAACCTATGATACGTATAGTTTGGGAAAAAATATTGAGAAACCAAACAATCAAGAGACACATATATTGTTAGTTAAAAAAATCTCAAAGGTTGGACTAAGAAAAAATTATGTTATACCCACTAAGTCCACTCCATAACAGGATTAGGCAAAAATTAGGTTCATAATAAAAAAGACACAAATTTTTTAGGGTTTTTATGTTACCCACAAATATTTAAACTACACATGATGAGTCCCTTGACTACAGAAAAAATTAGAGAATGACTTAAATATGTCAAATTAGTTATCCTGGATTGGAATTCAAATTGAAATCTAGTTGAAATTACTATTTGAATGTGGTTGATTATAAATGATTGAAATTTCAAGAAAATATGAAGGAGAATAAATGGAGAGAAAAATGTATCTATTCCAAAAAAATAAAGGATAATAGGGAAACATCCATAATCTGGAGCATATCCCCAATGTAAAAAAAGGTAGTATAAGGTGACCCAATGGGTTACAATAAAGTTTGACTTTCTCTTTCCACTAGATTGATGATCACCTGACATGGGCCGTTAAGGGCCTATTCCAAAGTAGTCCACAGCTCATCTTTAACTTCAACCACATGATGTACTCATTTGAGAAATCCCTAATGAATCAACCTTTCTATTTGAAAGCCTCATAATTTAAATTTGACAATGCCTGTTTCACCTTCAGTCTGGACATATGATCCTTGCACTCCCATAGTTACTTTGTTTAGGTAATCACCAGATCATGAGAATTTTCTTCTTCATCCTCCATATGGTGAACCTCATCAGTAACATCTCAAAAGGTCTTCATTTGATGGTTTGAAGAGTTGAACTTAGCAAGGTTACCTTCACAAGTAGAAAGATCCTATTGATCTATAAAAATTTGGTACACAAGGAGATATAGGTGTCGATAGTCAAATCCACCCAAACCCAAGTCGTTGAATATTAGACAAAAGGTCTATCCCTCATTCGAAAAATATCAAAGGGGAGTTTCTATGTAAAGAGTACATATTTGATTCCATTCTTGTCTCTGTACAACTCGATGCCTCTTAATATCATTTTAATTTTGGAATTTTCCCTCCACCACATTAGGAATATAATCAGGAAGTGTCTTTATAGAATATAGAGACACCCTGAGTTGTGTCACCCAAGCTGGCGAACATTCCCTCCCTCTAGAAAGTTTGGTATCTATATCTAGGTGTGGGGGACTGACTACGACTTTAGGAATACCTGTAAATACCCCCACTTTGACCAGCATTAGTTGGGACACAAACTGTATCGACTTGAAATATGGAATCTAAGTTACTCTCCATGGATATGGGATGAGAAGACGAAGCCCCCTTCAAAATTATGCATAAAATAATGGAACACATTCTTACGACCAGAATGGTGGGAGATGGCACATCTGACACAATTGGTATGGGATTGACGGTATTCAAAAGCTTCTGAACTCACCAAAATGGCCTCTTCAGTGCCCTATCAGGGTAACAAGCCACCCATAGACGAGCATATTCTGGTGAAAGTTAAGTTGAAACCACTATGAGAGGAATAAGGACTTATACATCATCATCCTATCTCATCACCATAAACCATAGTTAGTTAAGGATTAAGGAATGATATTCCCTATTAAAAAGGGTTTTGGGGGGAGATGTGATCTTTTGGAGGCATCCAAATTTTCTAGAGAACCTATAAAGGGTGTAGGGTTCAAAAATAGCCACTCTCTCTATGAGAGCAGTCAAGATTCCATCCCAAAGTGAACTGATGTAATAGAGTTCTTCATGGTATCCCTTCCCCTCATCCATTATTATTCCATGGGGTGCAGTGTAGGGCATGAAGGAGAACTGAGAGACATCACTCAGTAGTTCGACCACACCTTCAATTCTCAGAGAATGAGGATGAACGGTGGTGATATTGAGAAGATTTGGATGAAAGTTAGAATGAGGAACCCCTTTAGTATGCCTATACTCATAACAAGGGATGTTCTCTTCCATCCTTCCATACAAAAATTAAAAAGTACTACTAAGGAGATGTTGATGCCTTCCCTTATGTATCTTCCCCAATAGTTCATAGATACAGACATGGGTAGGGATAACAAGATTTATGGGTGTCCCTATGCTAACTTAGCTTCCATAATTAGAGTTAAATCACTAAAACCAATGTGTAAATCATGGGAAGGGAAATTCCATCCACACAAGAACATGTCTAAGAAACCCACCAATTTGAGCACAGATGAATAGTCTGTCCAAATATCATAATCCCATGTGGTGTATCATCCCATCTCTAGGGTAGTATAATATGAGCCGAAAATATGTATTGATTGATGGGTAAGATGTGTTCATCTGTGGTGTACTCTTGGATTTGGTCCACTCACTTTCAAGAACATCCCTATCTAATCATAAAATGAAATAAGTGAGAAATCATGGATAGGATGACCAAGAAATACCTCTCTCATAACGAATAAATACCTTTCCAGAGGTGATACATGTTCAATATTCTACAATGCATTTTTCATAGGTAAGAATTCATTATGAATTTTACTGAGAATGGAAATTCATCCAACCTGGTAAATATCGCACAAACTTATTCCCACTTCCCCAAGTGATTAGTGGAAGGTTTTGGGGCTCAAACACCAATGACTAAGTAGTTTTGGGAGCATTTCACCTGGTGAATAGATTGTAAACTTGGAGACCCATACTGCTTGATATAGGCTAACAGATTCCAGCTGATTAGAGAACTCTAACTAGTTTTGGGGTACCCAAAAGGCCCTAGCCCATTCATCAAAGAATCACCCTCTAGATTGTAGGTCACATTTAGCGCTCCATCCCCCATTTAGGCCTCCTTATAAAATATTGAAAATAGAGGGATAATCCTAAAAAATTGATTCGAAAGATATTTTATGGTTGTGTCTAATGCTCTGCATCCACGTAGAGCCATTAAGAACAAATGTGTATTCATTGCCTGAATAAGCTACGATCTCCCCCATGACAGAGATATTATCCCAATCATGCCTTCAAGATGCCTCAAGAAGAATAGTATGTTTGATCCGATCACTTGATGGTAAACGAGTGTCATCTTGGGGACTGAATACATATAGTGGAATATGATTAGATAACGGGTTGACCATGAGTTTCAGTAGAAGGAGATCTTTTGAAATACCTTCTATAGGAATGAAATACGATCATAGGTTTCCCTCAACATTTTCAAACATATTTTCCCTTAATATAGTCACATCCGTTGAGGTAAGAGGGAGATCCATTATCTTTTCTACATCAAGTGAACCATACAAAAGGTCAGTATAACAAAATGTTTGGGAAAAATTATCAAAAAAATAGAAAAGGACTAATTTATGTATGCATAAAGATGAAATACATTTACCGAAACCCATAAATAGTACATGTAAGGTGCCGACTATGAACCTGTAGTTCATAGAAAACCACAAGGCACTAACCCACATGGCATTGGCCAACAAACTGAATAGTTTGTGGAAGAAGCAAGACACCCTTTGACCCACGCTACACGGAAATCCCTAATCACCATTCAAAGATTGAAAGTTCTATTCATGGATTTAAAATTCAGTTCTCGGATGAAGGTGACCATGAGAGGTATTCATTTCATGGGATTTAAGGATTAGTTCATGGATAAAGGTGATTGAAAAAGGCCATGGTTTGTGGAAGCAAGGAGAGTAAGAAAAATCAAGAGTACTGAGTTTGACGAGAATATAGGTAAATGAAAAATTACAGGGGACCACTATATATAGGCATAGTTCCCCTACGGGTCCACCTCTATACCACAAACCAATTCAATTCAGGACTACTTTATACATCAGAATAACCTATTCTTCATCTCGATTAGAACCCATCACTAATAGAATTTTATGATTTATCCACACTTATATAGCCATGGTTTAAAAAAACCATGGCTAAATCTTATTATATCACCACGGTTTTTACAAAAAAGTGGCTTTAGCCAGATAATTTCAACCTCCCTCTTGGTTTTACCCTCTCGATCGCCGACTCACCTCAAAACCCTTATCCTCTTCCTCGCAGACTCTTCCTCGTGACTTTCTTCTGGTCATCGTTCGACCTTCGTCCTCGCCTGATGCTGCCACCCAACCTCCCACTATACCACTCTGACGATGCGGCCACCCAATCTCCGGACAATTCTCCTCTGATGACGTGTCCACCCAACCTCGAGACAATCCTCCTCCGACAATGCAACCATCCAACCTTGGGACGATCCTCCTCTGACAGGGTGACCACCCAACCTCTTTGTGATCCTCTTCTTCCAGCGTGGCTCTGGATCCACCTCCGCCTTCAGGCCACCCTCCACCTTGACTCACCGATTTGTAATGTTTTTTAGTATTCACACATTCCAGGAGCCCCTCCAATTCTCACTGGTGGGTGGTTCATGACTCACATCTTATGAGTGGCCTGTGGTAGGGTGTGTTAGGGTTTTTGTTGGGAAACAATTCCTCAAGGTATCATTGAAGAATTTTTGAGATGATTAGTTTTGTTGATAATATAGAACTCTATATTGTGTTTGTTGACAAAGAGAGTCTCAATGACTCAAACTGTTGACAAAGGGGGGTTTTTTTGGATTATGGGGAAAAGTTTTTTGGAAAAGGGAGTTGTGATCTTGTGTTAAGGAGGTTTCTAATGTTGTATGCCAGGAATTTTATGAATTTAGAACATAAAAAATTTGGCAAAGGAAAAGTGGCGCGCAAGTCCAAAAGTGGCGCGCAAGTGTGGTGCGCAAGTCCTATAGTGGCGTGCAAGTATGTCGTGAAAGTATGGCGCACAAGTGTGGAATGAAAGTAATATTTCAAGATCATCATATCAAAATATGGAAAAGTAAAGAAAGAGGCTCCCAAGTCCTAAAGTGGAATGCAAGTATGGAGTGCAAGTGTGGCGTGCAAGTGTGGAACAGAAGTCCTAAAAATTCATATAAATATATGGCTACTCTCCTCATTTCTCAATGAGCTCAACACTTAGAGAAAATATGAGATCTGATCGTGCAAGTAGAATTGATGTGAAAGTTCAGTGTGTGCGGGCAAGTGGGGCATGCAAGTATGCGGGGAAAGTGTGCCATGCAAGTGTACCACGCTAGTGTACCGCACAAGTGTACCGCACAAGTGTACCATGCAATTTTGCCGCACAAGCAATGTGGAGAACATGTTTGGCTCACAAGTGTGGTGCGCAAGTGTGGTGTGAAAGTTGGTTTTTCCACAACGAAGGAAGAGGTAGATCACTAGTTAAAGGGGCACACAAGTCACCCTATGGTTGTGTGAAAGTTAGAAATTTCCCAGAATATCTTTGGTAAAGTGGTATTCATCAGTGGATGAAATTTGTAATTCATGAATGCATCTACATATAGTAGAGGATGCATTCATTAGTGGTAATGAAGAGACCTACAAGTCTATAAACTCTGAGTGGTTCCCTTCCAGAGAAGTGATCAAAGGAAGAGGAAGAAGGTGATCCTCTCTACCGGTATTGAGCCAGAGAGAGAGACTAAAGGAGTGACCCTTGATAAAGAAGTGAGCTGACCCTAAACCTTTTAAAGGTAGTGAGCCTGGGTATAAAAGTGATCTAGCCCGAACCTAGTAAAAAACAGTGAGCTTCAGTAGATTTGGTACAGTGGCACATCATCATTGTATGCTCCTTGGATGTAGCCTAGTGAGGGTGAACCAAGTAAAAATCTTTGTGTCTTCCTGCTTTCTTCCCTGCATTGCATTTAAAGCATCCTCATCAGAAAAAGAAGAAAATAAGTGGTCATAATAAACACACAAGTGAAAAAAAAAGTTACCCATGTAATAAAGAGGTTAAGATCCAATGGTGCAAGAAGAATTTTGAAAAATAATATCCATACCCTAATTCACCCCCCCCCCCTTCAGGGTATATAGGTCCCTATTGGTCATAACAATTGGTATCAGAGGGATAGGTTGCTTTTATCTCAGTTGTTTTCTATGAAATAGTGTAGTCGATTTGTGTGGTTAAATCAGTCTTCTCTTATCACGGTGTGCCATGGAAAAGGGAAAAACATCAAATAAGAATCAGAAGTCATGTGATATCCCTCAGTGTATAAGTGTTAATGGAAAAAGTGTGATTCAATGTAAAGAATCAAACAGCTTACTAAAGGAAGGTCTGGATGAATCTAATAGGGAAAATATTGATTCAATCAATCATGATATATGAATGAGTAAAGTACATGAAATTCAAAGTGATAATGAAACAACTAAAGATGAATAAGTTTCAATAAGGTGGTCACGAGTAGATGTTGTCAACATGACAAAGAACTTGGATAAGAAATTAGATGAAGAATTTAAATCAAAAGTATCTGGATCCAAGTATTGGAAATTGAGGTCAATAAAAAAAGAGGCTTAAATCAAAGCCTTATTGATGTAGCTACTATCCTAAGGGAGAAGAATGATTCCCAAGGTGAAGAACTACAATAGATGGATAGAATGAAATGTAAACAAAAGGCTGATGAATGTGAAAGGAATCATAAGTCATATGAAGTTCAGAATCTAAAATCTAGAAATAATGATCTAGCTACACAATTTTCTGAACAAGTTCAGAAGAGACAAAGTCTACAACAAGAGAATTCATTTTGTTCTGATTATATTAAAGAAAAAAAATTGAAAGTGAAAGATAAAAGTGACATGGTAGAAAATCTCACAAGAGAACTAGAAGATGAGTTGAGTAGTAGGGAGAATCTCAGAAAAGAAATCAATGCTCAACATGAATCAAGAGATAAGAAGATTCAACAATTGGAGGAAGAGATAGAAAAATACAAGAAATAAATGGAGATATCAAAAGACAAAGGAAAACCTAAGATGAAGGATGCACTGTACTTACTATTCGATTGTCCTTCGGAATGTGATGATAAAATGAAAATAAAATATGATATTTTTGAGTAGAAACAACAAAATATTTTCTTATTTTAAAGACCACACAGTTTATGAAGAATTGGTATTGTATTTGATGAATCCCCTCCCATGCATGATAGAAAGAGAGTTGTGAATTGTTTTAGAAATGGTAAAAACCGTGTAGGTGCTGGAGAAAGACCTAAAAAAACTTTTTCATGAAGTAATGATATCATGTGCTATTTTGGTGGAATTCATGGTCATACATCAAGATTCTGTTCAGAGGCTCAGGAATACATTTCAGATTGTGAAAATAGAAACATTACTAAATCTGAGAATAAGAAGATGTGTCATGAGAATTCAGAAATAATATTTTCTCAGAGGAAATGATTCATTATATGCTATTACTGTGGAAGAATGACACACACCATGAGTATGTGTTAGGAAGCTAAGTAGATCAATACGAGAGGAAGAATTAAAGCTGCATCAACACATCGAAAGAGAAATGATGAAATAAGGTATGCCTTTGATGGAAAATGTTTTACATGTTCTGATTATGGGCATTTGGAAAGACATTGCAGCAAGAAGAAAGTAGGAAAGGAAAAGGAACTCGAGAATAGATTCACGACTCCAGAGGTGTATAATGAGAAATCCAACACTAGAAGATGAAGTGTTAAATTGAAAAATAAGATTAATACCTCTGGGAAATCACAAGTAGCTAAAAGAAAGGTGTATCAATCGCATTTCGTGTCACACCCAGAATAACTCTCGTGGAGAAAATGTGAAAAAACTCGGAAGATTAAGGGTAAATATACTACATATAGGAGTAAGAAAAATGAACATTAATTGGAGGACTCACCACTAGTGAAAAATAGTGTGGTGACTTAGATATCTGATAAAATAAAGATGGAAAAAGAATGTGTTGAAAATTTCACATATCGTATCCCATTGAGAGAAGTGGAGTAAAAAGGAAAATCCCTACAATGGTGGAAGAAGAAAAGGAAGATGACAAGAAGATATATTCCTACTCAAAGAAAGAATCAAGGGAAGGGGCATATTGGTGGAGCATCAAATAATGGAATTTCTACTTGCGGGTTTAATCCTCAAAGTGTAAGGAAGGCCAAGCCTGCAAAATCTATATAACAGAAAAAGACTCAACATGTGGGTAATGAATGCTTAGTCATATGGCCAGAATAGTTGAAGTTGGCTTGGCATCTAGAAGAAGCAAGGAAGGGGTGTGATGCTTTGCAAGAAGGAATCAAAGGGTTGACCCATCAGGATCAACTGCAATCCTCATCTTGAGGATTCCAGAAGTTCCCCCTCTCCCAATGTATATAAATGCTGTTAATTAATGATTCAAATGTTTTAAATTTTAGGGAGATACGATCCAAGGGGAAGTTTCATCTAAAGATTAAAAGTGGAGAATTGATATGCTTCAGAGTTTCAATTGAATCAAATCAGGTAAAAAAGTTGAAGAAGAAAGGGAGGAATAGAGCACAATAGTAAGATATTATGTTATTAAATTTATCTCTTGTTTCATACATGGAGTTTCCAACTCACTAGGAATAGAAATTTTGTTAATGGCTCAATGATGAGTGGAATATTAGAATAAATTATGCAGTAGAAGAAGAATTTTTATGGGTCTAAATAGTGGTCCTAACCCCAGGAAGTGTTGAATAACATAGGGGGATCATTCAATAACAAAATCAGATGCAAGAGCCATCAATTAAATAGTTGGATGACTCAGATCAGGTGTTTCCTATCGAGGGAAGAAAGAAACATAGGGAGAATCATCAATAATCATGCATCTCATGCTTATCTATTTCATTCTAACAAGTTGTATTAGATGACATTTTTCAGAATACCAAGAAGCTACAAGAGAGTATCAACAATGTTTCAACAAGAAGCTCAGAAAATTAGTTGAAAGAATTGATGATACTGAATAATGAAATAATAAGAAATGTTCTGATAAAAGGGTTGAAGAAGAAAGAAACACAGGGGGAGAAGAATTGACTGATTTTGATTCAGAAAAGAATCAGATGTGGGAGATTTTTTCAAGGCCAGTAGACAAGAACGTCATCAGGACTAAATGGGTCTTTCACAACAAGATGAACGAAGATGGAATAGTTTTTAGAAACAAAGCATGACTGGTGTGAAAATGATACTTCCAAATAGAGGGTATTGATGTTGATGAGACATTTTCACCGGTTGCAAGGCTGGAGATAATCAGATTATTTTTAACCAAAGTAGTGCAAATAAAGTTTAATGTGTTCTAGATGGACGTTAAATCTGCATTTCGGAATGGGTTTTTGGAATAAGCGGTGTACATTGAGTAGCAAGATGTTTTTCTCATTCATGAAGATGAGAATAAAGTTTTTCAGTTGAAGAAATCACTATATGGGTTGAAACAAGCACCAAGACCATGGTACTCAAGGATAGATCTGTATTTGAAGAAGCTTGGCTTTGAACATGGTGGAGTTTATTACAATCACTACTTCAACAACAATAGAAATCAAAGGATGATGGTGCTTGTTTATGTCGATGACATAATATTTGGTGAATCAGATGAAGATCAGTGAAAATAGTTTTCTAAATTCTTAAAAAGTGAGTATGAAATGTCAATGATTGGTCAGTTGACATTTTTCCTTGGTTTACAGGTGACACAAGGAAGTAATGGAACTTTCATTTCTCAATACAAATACACCAAGGAGGTTCTATAAAGGTTTAGAATGGAGAATTCCACGGAGATGAAGACTCCAGTTGCTACCCAGATGAAATTATCAAAATATTATAGGGTAAGGGCAGTTAATATCACTGAATACAGGCATATTATCAGTAGTTTATTGTACCTAATATAAAAAATACCTGATATTTTTTCACCACATGCCAAGCAGCATGTTACAAAAGAAATCCAAAGGAAAGCCACATGCTCACAGTAAAAATAATACTTCTATATATCAAAGGCACTATGGATTTCAGTCTGATGTATGATGACAAATCTCAGCCAGAGTTATTGGGATATAAAGATGCAGATTGGGATGGATCATCAGACGACAGAAAATCAACATCAGGAGGTGAATTCTATCTTGGTAGATTGTGTATTTCTTGGATAATCATGAAACAGGATGGCATTTCTCTGAGCACCACAGAGGTTGAGTATATTTCATCCACTAAAGCATGCACGCAGTAATTGTGGATGAAGCAGCAGCTTGAAGATATGGGTATTGAAGTGAAGTCTCCGATCAGAATCCAGTGTGATAAATCAAGTTCTATCAATCTTAGCAAAAATCCAGTTCATCACTCAAGGACAAAGTACATTGAGATCAAATATCATTTCATCATAGAGAAGGTGGAGCAAGGGCTTGTGAAGTTAGAGTATGTGCCTACAGAGCTACAAGTTGTAGATATTCTGACAAAGGCCTTATCCAAAAAAGCTTTTGATAGGAATTGACTAGATCTGGGAGTCCAGTCAACTCCCCACACTTGAAAAGTATGGATGTGGGACCACACCCCCTCTCCCTGAGGTATGTTGTGTTTTCTCTAATGCACTAATATGCGTTTTACCCTGTTACAGACCGCAAATGAGTTCTCTTTGGGTTCGTGGAAAAAGGGGGAGAAAATAGTTGTTCAAGGGGAGATAATGTGGCTATTTGATAAATCATGAATGATACGGGGAGAAGCTGGTGGAGCAGCGAGATAGGGGGAGAAATGAGATAGGGGAGAAAATTAAATCAGACGATACTATACGTGATCGATCAAATAACAAATATCGCGATAGCTGAGGATCGTGATAAAAGCAGAAGTGTGGTTGGTATCAAGTTGGTATGAAAATTTCAATTCGTATCAGGTTGGAATCAACAGTGTTGTCAGAACTGAAGTGACTCATAGATGAACTTTTCATGATACTCTTGTTTCTAATGCCGATCATTTCTCATGTTGCCTTAGAGTATATTTTGAGTAAATCTTTGATCGCTATCTATATTGCAAGAGGCAAATTGTGGATGAAGATGAATGAAGCCTTAATGAGGTATCAAAGAATGGAGAATTTTTTTTATAAGAGTTTTCAAAAAAACCAAAGGGGGAGATTTTTGGGCAGAAATCCCTCAAGGTATCATTGAATAATTTTTGAGATGATTGTGTTTGTTGAAAATGAAGGACTCCATGTTGTGTTTGTTGACAAAGTGAGTCTCAATGACTCAAACTATTGACAAAGGGGGTTTTCCTGGAGAATGGGGAAAAGTGTTTTTGGAAAAGGGAGTTGTGATCTTGTGTTAATAAGGTTTCTAATGTTGTACTTCATGAATTTTTATAATTTAGAACATTAAAATTTTGGAAAAGGAAAAGTGGCGCGCAAGTGCGGCGCGCAAGTCCTATAGTGCCACGCAAGTATGGCACACAAGTGTGGCGCTCAAGTCATATTTCAAGATTATTATATCAAAATATGACAAAAGAAAGAAAGTGGCACCCAAGTACTAAAGTGCACGCAAGTGTGGCGCGCAAGTGTGGTGCGCAAGTGTGGCGTGCAAGTCCTCAAAATGCCTATAAATAAACGGCTACTATCCTCATTTCTCAACGATATCAACACTTAGAGAAAATCCGAGCTCTGATCACACAAGTGGAAGTGACATGAAAGTTCACTGTGTGTGCACAAGTGGGGCACACAAGTGTGCGGGGAATGTGTGTCGTGCAAGTGTACCACGCAAGTGTATCACGCAAGTGTACCGCACAAGTTTATCGTGCAAGTGTACCGAGCAAGTATGTCGCGCAAGTATTGTGGATCAAAAGTTTGGCGTGAATGTGTGGAATGCAAGTGTGGTGCGCAAGTTTGTTTTTTCACAATGAAGGCAGAGGCTGAGCACTAGATAAAGAGGTACACAATTCACCTTAGGGTTACGTGAAAGCTAGAAATATATTAGAACATCTAAGGTAAAGCAGTATTCATCAGTTGATGAAATTTGGACTTCAATAGAGAATCTACAAACAGTGGAGGATGCATTCATTAGTGATAATGAAGAGACCTACAGGTCTATAAACTGTGAGTGGTTCCATTCCAGAGTAGTGAGAAAAGGAAGAGGAAGAATATGATCCTCTCCACCAGCAGTGAGCCAGAGAGAGAGACTAAGGGAGTGACCCTTGGGAAAGCAGTGAGCTGACCATAAACCGTGTAAAGGCAGTGATCTTGGGGATAAAAGTGATCTAGCCCAAACCTTGTAAACAACACTGAGATTTAGTGGATTTAGTACAGTGGAACGTCGCCGTTGTTTTCTCATTGGATGTAGCCCAGTGAGGGTGAACCAAGTAAAAATCTATGTGTCTGCCTGCTTGCTTCCCTGCATTGCATTTAAAGCATCATCATCAGATAAAGAAGAAAATAAGTGGTCATTATAAACACAAAAGTGGAAAAAAGTGACCCTTGTAATAAAGTGGTCAAGATCCAGTGGGGAAATAATAATTTTGAAATAGAATATCCATACCCGGATTCACCCCCCCTCTTAGGGTATATATGCCTCTATTGGTCATAACAGTTTGTTTTCTATTTCATAAAATAAATTATTCTATTTATGTTATTGTGGTTTCAATTATCTATGATTTTCTCCAATGCACAACAGCATACATATGAACCAGGATGGTTCTAATTCCTCACATGCCCTATGATGTTTTCCACAGAGAAGGGTTTCTTTGATTTCACATCCACATCCTCTTCAATTTTCATTGGGTAAGATTCATTTTTTTATTTATTGCCTTCTTAATTTTTACATTTTTCTTGGATAGAGTTTATTTGTTTTCACTTATTATATCAGGTATGATTTTTTTGATTTTTTTCTGATTTTTATTGGGTTTAGTTTTATTATAGAGTTTAAATATGAAAATTCTAGAAATCATAAGTTATGATGATATGATTTTAAGTTGGTTTGTATCGATTCTATTAGTGTTAGTTTAATTCCATTTATTTTGGATTATTCCAAATATATTTGGTTTAGTTTTGGTCTATAAATTTAGGTTCTTATTTTAGTGAATCAATTTGTTTGGATTACATTGATTTAGTTAGATCCTTGTAGATTTTATTAGGTTTATTTAAACTAGGTTGGTTTTATCATTTCTAGTAGTATTAGTTATATTCTCTATTTGATTTGGATCAGATAACTTCTATTTGGTTTAGTTTAAGTTCATATCATTTGGTTCTTCTCAGTTTAGTGAATCAATTTGGTTTTATTAGTATATTAATATTAGAGTATTTTGATCAGCAAGGTTTTTATTTTTGGTTGATTTTATCATTGGTGAAGGTCATTTTGGGTGTTATAATAATGTGGAATTTAATGATGGTTTGTCTATTTTTGGTTCAAGATTTTCTTGATTCAATGATGAAAATGGAATTTCAGGTGAAACTGGGTCAAGAGTAGTGGTGTTCAGTATCATTGGTATAGAATTTTCAATGAAGTGATGTATATTGAAAACTGTGAGTTGATTGATATAAATGGGCTAGAATAATGGTGATAGTGACTAATGACATGGAACTTTAGGTGTCACATGATTTCAACTCTCACATAGATCTCGAGACCAATCTTATCTCCTCCCAAGTTCTATGGTGCGTGGCTGAACTACTTGCTATGATTAATTTTAGAATTTGAATTTTGGTGCCTGTCTGTAATTTATTTGTGGGTATTTTTTTAATCTATTGTGTTCGTTCACAATTAACCCAAAAAAGGTCTTTTCTAAAAATTACAAAACAAAGAGGAATTAGAGATATCATTTAATGAAATTAAATATTTTTTTTAATGTTTAGGTTAGATTGTTTAGGGTCCTATTAGTTATTTTATATCGGATCTATAAATATCATTGGGGTAGTGACATTAGTGGGGGTAAAGTGGGGGGAAGGGGATTGGGTGGGTTTAGTGGGGTGGGGGTGTAGTGGGGTGGGGATAGTAGGGATGAGGGGGGAGGGGGTAGTGGGTGAAGGAGGGGTGAAAGGGGGAGGGGGTCCATGGGTGGGTGAAGAAGGGGTGGAAGTTTAGTATTTAGTGAAAAGTCTCCAATTTCTTCCTTAATTATACTCTCCCTGAAGAACAAAATGACATTTGGTAGGGTAGCATTAGAGTGATCTCCAACCACGACACTAGTTACAAGATTTCTAACATCTGAGTCTAGAACTGTCTTGCCCAATCCAAAACTTGATCCAACTAAACATTATAACCATGTACCATATGTAGTAACTGAAATGTTACCTGAATTCCATTTTCTTTGAATGAAAAAACAAACCCCTCTTTAATATGCTTGTTCAATAATCAATTTCTCTTTTTAAATGGTCTAGATGCTTTCTCGGATACATTCTATCCAAATACTCTTCCTTTCATCTGTTCTTGATGTATGTTTCATACATTAGTTGTACCCCCCCAAACCTATCATTTAAATATACAAGAATCCGGTAGAGGGGGAGGGGTTGGTGCAGAAGGGGGAGGGGGAGGGGCTGTGCAGGGAAGGGGGTGGTGGAGGGGCTCGTGCAGTAGGAGGAGGGGAGGGGCTGGTGCAATAGGGGGAGGGGCTATACAGGGAGGAGGGGGAGAGGCTGGTGTAGCAGGGGGATGGGGAGGGGCTATGTAGGGTAGGGGGAGGGCCTGGTTCTTCAGTAGATAGGAATTATCTAGCTCACTGAATTGGGATGTCTTTCTTGTAGTGTTTCTAACAATGAATATTCTGGTTGTCTAGACCCTACTAGAATCTGGATTTGGGTGGCTAGGTTCATCTTTAACATATTTAAGTTATATATAATCTGATTTTTTAGTTTTTCATGAATCATCTTATATGTAGTTAGAAACAAATATGCAGAATGAATCCCTTTTTAGGTAGATAATAGTATCCAATTTCTTGGTGCCCCTCTTCTTGATCTTCTTGATTTGAATTTTAGAAAAATGAAATTATTAGGCTCTATTTAACCTTGAATTCAGTTTTTGGTTTGTGGTTTATTTTAGACTTTGGATTTAGAGACCCAAACATTGACATACATGGAAATTACATTACTTTTGCAGAATACTTAATACATGACAAAGATAGACACCAAAGGACCGTAATAGTTTAGTGTCTTTGGAAACGTGGAACATAATCTTCTAATTTTGGTGAAATACCTTCAACATCTCCCATAAATATCTTCCTTTTTTTCTTACCTAAAACATTTCTTTATATCCTATGGAAAAGAAAACATTTAAAGGGTGAGCTGAAATGCTCAGTAAGGGTAAGCATGGAAAAAAAACAAACCATATACATTTGAACTTCAAAACATGAACATAAAGTTTAAACATCAAAATCTTGAGTCGTGAAATAAATCTTGGCAGTAGGTAAGGCATAGATCATAAAGGAACATCAATCATGATAAAATAACAGGGGAATAAAACATTTAATTGTGGAAAAACATTAAGCACATGATATGATTTCCATAGTAGCCAAGGCATTGCTTCCATGACCATATTAGTGGACAAAGTCCCTTTTTGAATCGAGTTCACTCCTCGTTCAACTCCTGTATCACTGAACCAGATTAACTTACTATTTTAGCCATGTCTATCTCATTAGATATAAATATTTACCCAATGCATTTGAGGGATATATAGGTCCCACCCATCTCATAATGATACCATTATTATGTGTTCCACAAGATCATAAATCATACATCAAAGCATAACCCATGTAATAAAAATGGGATTCATAAACATCATGTCATCATATCATAATCCATATAAGATAAAAGGACATCATAAAAATAATTCCATCATAAAATAATCAAATCAATGTAAAATTAGGGATATAAATAGAAACCTATATTATCTCAAATGGAAAATAATTTTGATAAAACACTTGAACTTCATTCTTGAGGAAAATATCCATTCTACTTCAAAAACATTTTTCCTTTCTTAACAAGTCATACAATTTTAAACTAAAAGAAATTGATTAAAAATAAGCATGAAAACTTTTAAAGGAAGCTACATGGAAATAATGTTCTAAAAATCCTTTCATTCCATATAAGTTAAAGAAAAACATTCTTCTCATACTTTGGCCAGAAAAGCCAAAAAAGTACCGCGTACTAAAAATGACAAAAGATTCCTTTCATGTCTTTTACTAAAAACTCACTGAAGGGTAAAATTGGATTTAAAAAATTGTAGGAGGATATAAATAATATTAAATATTGAGGAAACACAGATGTGGATGATAAATATTCCCCAGTAAATTCTGAAGTAGAAACAATCTTGGATAAAAATGAGATTGCAAGATTTTCCCTTACCTTATGTCTAATATGATTCATATGAATCCTAACCACATGTATAATGATTTAAATAATGTCATTGACTTATTAAAGAATCATATTAACTATTATTATATCATATATGGTTTACTTATGACTTTATATTACCCGTTCTTTTGTAAATTCGATGTAAAAGCAGTGATTTGGGTAAAATTGTTTCATTTATTGTACGTGTTTCGACTAGTTGTTCTTGATATTATTACTTATATCCAGATTTACTTAATTCAATAATGTAAAAAATGATTTATATATGATATATATTCAGAATACATATATATATGATAGATCGATAAATGGAATGAAATACACCGTTCATGGAGGCGGTAGACCGTACGTACGCATGAATGTTGTTTTCGTTTCCTTATTGAATTGAATGGAATTAAGTAGATGACATACAAACACACACACAAAAACACACACACACACATATATATCTATATACATAAATTCATTATCATTATTATTTCATATATTTCATTATTATTCATTATATATACTTTATAATCATTCATTTTTTTGAGAAGGTGGCGCTTTGGTCAAAAGACCAAAGCAAATTTATTAGCAAAAAAGGAAGATTACAAGAGTCTAAAAGACGAGGTCAAATTACAATCTTTGACTTGCAACGGAATCAGGTTTTCTGGGAGCTCCTCCATCCAAGTTATTTCCTGATTAATGCCTTTGTTAGAGAGAGCATCCGCAACCATATTCACTTCACGATAAGTATGAGTTGCAATGTAATTGACGTCATGGAGAGATTGGAGGCAGTTCATCCAGCGTGTAGTAATCGGCCAAGCAAGATGAAAATCTCCCTTCCAAATGGCTTGAATAATAGTAGTAGAGTCGCTCTCAATCCATAAATTGTTCCACCCATGACGAAGAGCAAAATCAGTGGCATGAAAAACACTTAGCATCTCAGCTTCTAGTGAGGATGCAGTACCACAGCCTCCAAAAAAGCATCCCACTATGTGACCATGATGATTTCTGAAGACAGCTCCACATCCCGTAGGACCTGGATTTCCCTTAGAGGTGCCATCCACATTGATTTTAATCCAACCTGGAAATGGAGGTCTCCCGAAAATCTCAAGGGTGCGCAACGGTTTCAAGAAAATGGCCTCAACTTGAAGACGAAGAAGGATCATAAAGTCCGCCACCGAATTGTTGCAGGGACCATTCTGGAACAAATCGGCTTCCCGAATAGCGATGAGAATTCTCATTTTACCTGCATTAGTGTTGTGTGAGAAATTATTATAAATAATAGAGTTTCTATCATACCAGATCACATGAATCAGTTCAGCAACCCCAGCTTGGAACAAATTTCAAATTTGGTGAGAGGAGTCCATAGCAACGCAACGTTTAATCTGTTCATCAATAGAGTTATAAACCGGCCATCTGCAATCAAAAGTGTCAAAAATATATTTCCAAAGAGCAGTGGAAGTAGCACAAGATAGAAATAGGTGGTTAGTATCTTCTCTATGCTGATTGCAAAAACGACATTTTGAACAAAGTTGAATACCAAAACTTTGAAGACAAGCATCAGTGGGGACCCTGTTGTAGGCAAGACGCCAAATGAGAGTGAGTCTGGAAGGTTTAATCCAGGGATTGTCAAAAAAATTTATCCAGTTCAAATCATTATCAGCGTTGTGTAAGGAATTATTATAAAACTTTTTGGAGTTAAGAATCCCATTATGAGAAGGTTCCCAAATCAAGAAGTCACACGAGGCAGAAAAGTGGTAAGAATCAATAATTTGAACAATGTTTTCCGGAAGATTATCAATGTGAGAATTAAGCACATTACATATGGATGAGTTGATGTCATCAGGGATATCATCAAGGGGGATCAAAGAGATAAGAGGAGTGCCAGTCCAGTTGTCCAACCAGAATCTCATGGAAGAGTTTCTCGAGACCATCCATCTAGCGTTGTGCATAATAGTGTCAAACATGTCTCTAACAGAGGGCCAAATGGAGGAGGTCATGAAACTCCTATTAGATCTTTTCAATCTATCAATGAACCTATTTTTGATGAAAGCAATGGGGTGGGTGTCATTGTGTATCAAGTTCCAAGTTAATCTGGCTTGAAGAGCTTCATTGAAGTATTTAATGGTTTTAATGCCAAGACCACCAATGTTTAGAGGTTTGCATCATTTAGCCCAAGGGATAGTCACAAGTTTCCTGTCCAAGGTGCTTCCAGTCCAGACAAAGTTTTTTATGTGAACATTTATTTTTTTTATGAGACTAATGGGCCATTTATAGACCATCATCGAATAAACAAGTTTGGAAACAATAACAGACTTGAAAAGGCAGATTCTCCCTACCATGGAGAGAGATTTTCCTTTCCAGGAGGAAAGCTGATTAAGAACCTGGTCAACAATGTTAGAAAAGTAGCAAGCTTTAGTTCTACCCCAGAAAATGGGAATGCCAAGGTATTTGAAGGGGAAAGAACCTTCTTTGATGTTAAGCTCATTGATGATATTATTTTTCCTAGAAGGATGTATGTTCTTCCCAAAGTAAATGAAAGATTTATTCCATCCAATGACTTGACCTGAGACCTCCTCGTAATGCTTGAGAGCATCTTTAAGAGTTCTAATGTTTTTTATGTCACCCTTTAAAAAGAGAATGATATCATCAGCATAAAGGAGGTGGGTGGGGGCATTCATGTTTCTATAAGCATGAATTGGTTTGAGCTTGTTTTGCTCAACCATATGGGTGAGCATACGACTAAAATAGTCTTCTGCAATGGAAAAAAGAATTGCAGAAAGGGGGTCACCTTGTCTTACCCCTTTAGAGAATTTGAAAAATCCTCTAGGAGATCCATTAACCAGGATGGAAACATGAGCGGAATGGAAGAGGGTTTTAATTCTAGAAATGAAAATATCATTGAATCCAAAACCATGAAGAACTTTGAAAATGAAGTTCCAATCCATAATGTCAAAAGCTTTGCAAATGTCAATTTGAATGGCAATGTTTCCACCTCTATTCTTATTATTTAACATGTTAGTGCATTCCGAAGCATGACAGATACAGTCTTGTATAGATCTCCCCTTGATAAATCCAAATTGATTACAGGAGATAATTTTATCAGTGATAGTGTTAAGTCTGTTAGAAATTAGCTTGGTGATAATTTTATAAAGGGAGTTGATCAGAGCAATAGGGGAAAGAGGTGGATTTCAGAGGCATTATCTACTTTGGGAATCAAAGCAAGGAATTGGGCATTTAAACCATGAGGTAAGAAGTCGTTAGCAAAGAAGGCTTTGAAAAGCTTACAAACATCAGCAAGAATGATGTCCCAATAATTTTGATAGAAACCATCTTTGAATCCATCGGGCCCAGGGGCACTGTTAGGATTCAAACAAAAAACAGTGTCTCTAATTTCATGATCAAGGGGAACACTCAGGAGAAAACTGTTATCAACATCCGTAACAATTGTAGGGATGATGTCATTAATGAGGTCTTTGTTCATACAAGGCCCATTGAATAGCGATTCAAAGTAATACACAACATGATTAGAAATATCCTCTTCATTATCCAAAAGGTTGTCTCCATTTTTTAGGGAGGCAAGGGGTATACTAGCTTTTCGAATTCTTTGTAAAGCATTATAGAACTTGGTGTTACGATCACCATTAGTAAGCCATTTGAGTTTAAAATTATGTTTGCGGATGTTGTCTTTGAAAGCAAGGAGAAAATTCAGGTTCATAGTAATGTGAGCTTCTTGATGGTGATCAGAAGCGAAGTCGAAGTGGGTGATATTGTTTTGAATTTGATGCAACTCATTCTCAAGAGAGAGAATGTCATTATCAATTTGAACCGCCTTAGTGCTGCACCAACTTTTGAGCTTGCGTTTGAGAAATTTTAATTTAAGGGGACAAGGGAAATCATCATCAGGTTGATTCAAAGAGGACCAGTAATGTTTTATGAGATTACAACAGTCAGGATCAGAGAACCAAGCATTGTTGAATCTAAAGGGGAAAGAGGGCTTCCGAGTATTGAGATATATGATGACTAAAATAGGATGATGATCAGAATGAATCTTAGGAAGGGTGGTACTGGAAATGGAGTCCCAAGTATCTAAATCATGGTCATTAGAAAAGGCTCTATCAAGTTTGCTCGCAACCACTCTATTGTAGTGATTCCTATACCAAGTGTATTTGGCGCCTTTTAAAGTAATCTCAGTAAGATTAGAGGTTTCAATAGCAGCCTTAAACTCCCTCATAGACATACTTGAATTAAGAGGACCAATTTTTTCCCCAGGTGAAATAATAGCATTAAAATCACCAGCAACGATCCAGGGGAAATGAATTTTTGAGTTCAGAGAGGAGAGGTCTCGCCAGAGAGATCTCCTATCTTGATATTTGTTCTTAGCATAGATAAAGGAACAAAAGAGATGGGAATTATCAATCATAAAATCACAAGTGAAACTTTTATCAGAAACATGGAAAACATTAACATTAGACAGGGAGGGATGAGCAAAGGTCCAAAGAGAATCAAAATTTTTTTTGTTTTGACAAGCACCGATGAAGGTGTATCCAAAGAGAAAAAAGTGAACAAGATCAGTAGAAAATATTGTTTTAGGTTTAGCAATGGAAAAAATTAAAGGCTTCTGAACATTTACCATTCTTTGTAAAAAATTAAAGGTGTCAAAGTTTGCAATACCTTGACAGTTCCAATAAAAAATCTTCATTTGAATCTACGTTTGGAGTTAGAACTCCCTTTTTTCTTAATATCCGAGCCTTTATGTCTATTTTATCTTCTGACATTTTTTGACATGTTGGGGCTTGAGTTAGGCAGTTTCATGCCTTTGGTAGGGACAGTAATGGTAGCAGAATCATCTAAAGAAATATTTTGGGTGTCAATAACATGGGAGTTGTTACTGTTGGGTGTCGGCAAAACAGAAATGAGATCATTGTTGTTATTAGCCTTAACACAATTCAAATGTAAACTATCATGCTGGACAGAAATGCTGCAAGTACCTGATGAAACTTCCGGATCAGAATGGGGAGCATCAAGAGAAACAGACCTTAGCTTTCTGAGGTGAGAAGCACAGCTTTGCCCAGTGATGAGAGTATAAGAGGCCTCTGTAACCGGGGAAGCATGCTCCTGGACCTGATGTGGAACAACCGAGGTATGCTATTCACTGATCTTCTCCAAAGGACACTGCACCTATGGCAGGTCAGAGATAGAATCCTGCATGTTAGCGGAGTTTTTTACCAAAGAGAGAGGCTCCTGCGAAATAATGTTCAAGTTTTCCTGAGGAGCATTCTACACATCCGTGGTTAAAGTGATATTGGAAGCAGTGTGAGGAGTGGCAGCTTCCTTATTCTGATCAGCAGTACAGGAACCAAAGTTCACAATTTTAGTATCCTGCATAAGGCTGTCTAAAACAGAAAATTCCAATTTGTTTGTGTGAGCTTTGTTGTTTTATTCCTCTTCGACAAGGTCAGCCCATTTAGTACCCGAGGTCTCCCCTAAATGAAATGAAGTTATAGGTTTTTTCACCCAGGTTGCAGTTTTATATGCTTCAGGAGCACTAACCAAGGGAGCTTTTTCCTTCCTATTCCTCCTTATTTCTTTCCAGTCGTTGTCAGGTAGTTGAATTGGCTGTTTCCTAATCAATCTACAATTATAGATATTGTGACCAATGATCTTACAATGCTCACAAAAAGGAGGTATCCTCTCATACTCAATATTAATTTCCACTTTGTAATCCTTGGAAGTGAAGTTAATAGTGTTGGGAAGCTTTGATTCCAGATTAATTTCTACCATGATTCTAGCAAAGATTCCTAAATCAGCATTCAAAGTTCGTTGATCGATTTTGAGGGGTGTGCCTATGCATGAAGCAATGTCATTCAATATTTTTGGGTGCCAGAAAAACCAATTGAGGCCATGAAGTTTGACCCAAACCTGTGCTAATGTGTTTCGGTGAGTGTGTGGGTTGAAATTGGAGTCCCAATTAGATAGGCGAAGCAAACCAGGTTTGAGGTTAAGATTTCCTAATTTCCAGATACGATCAAGATCTTCTTGAGAGTTTAACAGAATATGAAAGTATCCTTTGCCGACTGGAATTAGTTTCCAGTTAACAGTATTCCAACATTGTGAGATACGAGCGTGTAATTCAGAGAGTGGCCAAGGTCGATTACCATTGAGATAGGAGATACAGGCCATAATGGAGGACCTGCACAAATGCGTACGTTGTTGAATCGCGTCTGGGTCCGCTTCGACCAGGAATCCTCCATCATCCAGCTTCTTGACCAGCGGAGGCTTCGTTGAATTAGAAGTATGATCAGAAGACTTCAGCGCATCAGGGAATGAGATCCTTTGGGATCGACCAGAAAGACGACTGCGAGTGATATCTCGAGGCTCATCGTCATTGCTTGTCTTTGCAGGAGGAAGGGGAAAGTGGGATCCTTGGCTCATCCGAGTAGAATCATAGTGATGAGATTGAAATCGTCCGGGAAAAAGGAAATCTGCCATGCGAGTGTGGATCAAGGGAGCACAAACCCTAGTCGACTCGCGATTTTAGAGAGAGATGGTTAACATGGAGAATGAATCTCATTGCGTCGTGGAGACGATAGTCCATACGTACGCACGAGCGATGGTATCATTTCCATGATCATGAAATTGTATTGAAGTGTATGTATACTATTTCAGAATTAATATAACTTTACAATAATCCTATATAGTTATTTATTTACACCATTTTACCCATCCAAGTAAGGTGGTGGTCGAAAACAGATTACACCACAGCGTGGAGACAGTATTCCGTACGTACGCACGTGTGGTGATTTCGTTTCCCGTAGGATAGATAGAAGGTGAAATAAGGTTGTTTCATATTTATAATAAAAAATTAGTATATAAGTAATACTGATGATATTAATTTATAATGAGACAACTAATGAAGAAGAAGTAGAAGAAGAAAGAAACTTGAGAGAATCAGAAGAAAAGATTACCTCTTCTTCGATGCACCTTCTTTAAGCTTCCTCTTAAGGAAGTAGAGTTGGACTTTTGAGAAGAACAAAACCTCCGGAATGTTTCTATGGAAGTGGATAAGAGAAATGGTCAGGGTTTGGCCGAGATTCAAGGCTCAAAATGGAGTGAAGAAAGGACGGAAGGGGTGACCTTCTCATAAGGGAGGAGAGGGGCACCTTTGGAAAAACTTAAAATATTATTTTATAATAAAGTCATATTCAGTTTTTAATAGCTCCAAATTGATTTATTTCGAATATAAGGTTGGTATGGGTCGAAATTACAACAACTAATAGGTTTTAGACAATTTAAGGTTACTATTTTAACCTTATCATTTAGATTTAACCTTAAGTTAAATAATTTAACTTTTACCGTGTCTTCTTGTTTTCTTACACTATATGGTTAATAAAATTACTATAACATGCCAACCGAACCCCAATTGGTTTATTATTAATATATATATCCTTATCTAAGTAATTTGGACAATCCTTAGATTTTTAGGAATATAATAACAATTAATAATAAAATATTTATTTTAAAAACTATTTTATGTCAATTTTGAAACTATTTGGTAATTGATTTTTGTGAAAATTATAACAGATTGATTAATTAGAAAAAAGTAAATTAAATAAATAATAACATGTAATATTAACCTAGAGAATTAGTGGAATTCATAAAAAGTCTCAAATTACACTTATTTGGGTATTTATAATATCTATTATTTTAATATTTCATTATTTAGGTAATTACTCTATCACTATTGTGTCATAAATAAATAAAATTATTTAATGTCTAAATATTATAAATAAAATACCATTAGGTATGAATTTTTTTTTGATTTATAATTAATATTTATATTCTAATTTATCTTTCTTATAACCCTATATTAAAAAAAATTAGTTATTAAACATTGATTTTAATTATTTTTACTCTTCTTTAAATAAAATAATAATAAATGTCCTAATCTAATTCAAGTGGACATAAAGTGCAATATTTTATTTATAAGGTTTTTTTTGGTCGAATTACACTTATACAATAGAATTAGGACATGTGTTAGGGTAATAATAATATCATTTTTACCCATAATTACCCTATTTACTTTTAACCGCGGTAAATAAAAGTAAAAAGTTACTATTCACCAGAAATTATTTTTATCTTATTGAACCACATTTTACTCCTTGATATTAACTGTGTCTCTCGGATTTTTGAAATTCCACTCACAGAAGCGGTAAAATTATGTTTTATGTAAAATTTCAAACTCTCCTAGGAGCTGGGTAAAAGATGATGAAAAGTTCAATAAAATATTTATATGTCTAAAATTATTATAAAATGATTCCAATGAGTTAAATTGAACTTATATAGGTATTATGTATCAATTTTAACCTAAAATAAATTTAAATAAAATAAATAACTATTTAAATAAAAAGTCGGTTTTTAAATAGTAACCCATTGTTTTCACTATTCATCAAAAATTGAACGTTTTAAGAAAAATACCAAAAATTCACCCTAGGATAATTTTGATATTTTGAATCCAAAAATGAAGTCATTTTAAAATGATAAAATTTATAAAATGTCAAAAAGTGGGTATTACTATTCATAAGGGCTAGTTTATATAACATATCGTTGTTTAGTGAAACTCGGTATTGTGTACAACACACGCTATCGAAAAAGGTCTTGATTGCGTGTAATGCAAGCCAGGTCAGGGCTGCGTGTAGTGAAAGATCCATTTTGTGTTGTGTATAACATAATCAAAACTTATTTCATTCATACATTAAACAAAATCTATACTTAATGCTGCGTAAAATAATTTCCACAAAACGAACTTGAAATTGTGTGTAACACGAGCCAGGAATAGTGTTGCGTATACGGTGTTGCGTATAGAACAAGCTAATTTTGGTGTCACGTACAACACAAGAAATCAATGAAATTAAAAAGAATAATTATCATAAAATCGCGGGTTGTTACATTCTACCCCCCTTAAAATGAATTTCACCCTCGAAATTCGTCGGGGTTGTAAATGGTTTACAACTTGAAAGTTTCGTTCATAAAAACCCACATCATAAAAAAGAGTACTAAAAATTCATTTTAAAAAGTGAAGTATGAAACATATAGGTTACCCAAATTGACTCATCACTCGGTTTCCACATAGGAGAACATAGGTGAAAATATGGATATGGAAGAGAAACCTAACCATCATGTTCTGATGGAGAGTGGTAGAGAACATGGCTGTGAAAAATCCAACAATAAAAAAGCCATGAATTTGTGATGATCTAAGGTACCAGCTGATTCATCGGATATAAGGGCACTAGGACAACATTTTTGGTTTTCAAGATCATTTCCCTAAAGTTGAAGAAGTTTGAATTAGAAGAAATACTTTTTTGATTTTGGTACAATCTCACCGCTGGTCATTCTTTGGACAATTTCCACTTCATCTCTAAAAGAAATGAAGTTGAATTTGTCATTCGTGAAGTGTTAGCAGATCATGTGATAGAATGATGAGTCATTCCATCTGTCTCAATCAAATGGTTAGAAAAAGTTATCAAATATACATAAGTCCATCTATAGTGAGATTAATCATATATGGTTCCTAAAATGGACTTATACTTCATATATCATGCTTCTTAATATAATAAAACTAGTTTCTACTAACCAGGTATTTCCTGTAGGCCAGTGGTAGGTGATAAAGGCCTATCTCACTTTGGTTGTGGGTTCGATTCCCGCATCCTTGTCCGACGCGACGAGTTGTCGCCCATCCTACAGGTTGTCCATTTTCTAAATCTACATTATTATAATATTCCATCAATAATATCAAAAAATTTCTAGCTTTAAACAGTACTAACTTATGTACAACATAATCCATTCCAATATTTAGTCTTATCCAAAATACTTCTGTCTAAGCCTATTGTATAAAGAAAATAATTACTAGAAATGCAATCTGCCGAGCATGTGAATACCGTCATTTATCCCCCATATATCATAAGATATATCTTGTTGATCACATTCCAAACATGTGAATACCTTAATCATGTATTCTCTTGAAACAAAAATTACTATAGAACCTTAGTAAAAACATGAATGCTGTCAAAAGGAAACACTTTCCACTTACAAAAATCCCAAAATTTCTATATACTCATACCATGATATAACTTTTTCCTTATATCAGTCATGAGCTCATTTTTTTCTTTATCATTTCATTATGTACATATCATCTACTTTCCAAAAATATTTGAATAACCATTCATGGTTACCAGTACCATTCAACATATACTTTCAAAAACTCAAGGAAAAAAATAGTGTAACAATCCTTAGATGTCTCTTTATTCCATAGTACCATTAAATTACCTATACAACATAACTCTTGATAAACATACAATCATTACAATATCTTCTTAAACCATTTACCAAGCTTCAACACTTCTTTCATCTCATATATCATTTGTAGTCTCCTCATCATCATCCACATAAATACTACCCATATGACCATGCTAATTATCTTCATGAGATTTTCCCTTAGGGTATTGGTTTGCATAATTCTCATACATTCTACATTTAAAACATTGAATCACTGTTGATGTCGTACAAATACCATTATCCTTATCCATGGTGTTAACTAAACCTTTTTCTTTGCACTTACTAGATTTGTGTCCTTCTTTTCCACACCCAAATCATCTTCCAGTTCCTTTGAAAAATTCTCCTTAATGCCTCTTCCAACATGATTTACATGAGAGAAATTGAACTTTCTTTCCTTTATAATCATCATGAAACTCCATCTTTCTCTTATTAGCTGAGTCGGGAAACTTACCAAAGTTGAGATTATTGATCATATATTGAGATTTCTGATTAGTCATAATAACGATGTTTGGACTTCCAAATCCTGTTTCATTTGGTTGCTCAAGAAGAATATCATTACATTGTCCACCATATCCTCCATTATCATGAATCTTCCTATTTCCAGCCATTTTCTAAAACCCAAAAATAATAGTGTGAGAGGAAAAAATCATGCTAAGGAAAACAAAATAATAAAGGGGGAGTACCGTCAATATCTAACATATTAGGTTGAATTCTAAGATTGTTACTATAATTCTAGGACTATAACCTATACGTATACTTATCCTTAGGGACATCCCTAGTAATACCTTAGAAATATCTCTAGGGATTTCACTAAAGTTTTCGAATCCTAGTTTCCAAAGGTTAACTAAACCTTTCCTCTGATACCAACTATAGAGACCCAAAGCATGATGTACATGGACATTACATTACTTTTTCGGAATACTTAATACATGACAAAAACAGACACCAAAGAACCGTAATAGTTTAGTGTCTTTGGAAACATGGAACATAATCTCCTAATCTTGGTGAAAGATCTTCAACATCTCCCATAAATATCTTCCCTTATTTTTTCTTACCTAAAACCTTTATTTATATCCTAGGGAAAAGAAATCATATAAAGGGTGAGCTCAAATTCTCAGTAAGGGTAAGAATGGAAAAAAATAAAACAAATTGTATATATTTGAACATCAAAACATGAACCCAAAGTTTAAACATGAAAATCTTGAGTTGTGAAATAAATCTTGGCAGTACGTAAGGAATAGATCATAAATGAACATAAATTATGATAAAATAACACTGGAATAAATAATTTAATTGTGTCAAAACATTAATCACATGATATGATTTCCATATTTTCCAAGGCATTGCTGCCATGACCATCTTAGTGGAAAAAGTCCCTTTTTGAATCGAGTTCACTCCTCGTTCCAGTCATGTATCACTGAACCGGATTAACTTAACATTTTAGCCATGTATATCTCATGAGATATAAATCTTTACCCAATTAATTATATGGATATATAGGTCCCACCCATCTCATAATGATACCATTCTTATATGTTCCACAAGATCATAAATCATACATCATATCATAACCCATGTAATAAAAATGGTATTCTTAAACATCATGTCATCATAGCATAATACATATAAGATAAAAGGACATCATAAAAATAATTCCATCATAACATAATCAAATGAATGTAAAATTAGGGATAGAAACCTAACCCTATATTATCTTAGATGGAAAATAATTTTGATAAAACACTAGAACTTCATTCCGGAGGAAAATATCATTTCTACTTCAAAAACATTTTTCCTTTCTTAACATGTCATAAAATTTTAAACTAAAAGAAGTTGATTAAAAATAAACTTGAAAACTTTTAAAGTAATCTTCATGGAAATAATGTTCTAAAAATCGATTCATGCTGTATAATTTAACGAAAAACATTCTTCTCTTACTTTGTCTGGAAAAGTCAAAACTACCTCATACTAAAAACGACAAAAGATTCCATTCATATATTTTACTAAAAACTCACTGAAGGGTAAAATTGGATTTAAAATATTGTAGGAGGATATAAATAATATTACATATTGAGGAAACATGGATGTGGATTATAATTATTCCCCAATAAATTCTGAAGTAGAAACAATCTCGGATTAAAATGAGATTGCGAGATTTTCCCTTACCTTATGTCTGATATGCTTCATATGTATCTGAACCTCCTGTATAATTATTTAAATAATGTCATTTAATTATTAAAGAATCAAAATAATTGTTATGATATCATATATGGTTTACTTATGTCTTTATATTACCCGTTCTTTTGTAAATTTGATGTAAAAGCAGCGATTTGGGTAAAATTGTTTCATTTATTGTACGTGTTTCGACTAATTGTTCTTGATATTATTACGTATATCTAGATTTACATAATTACAGAATGTAAAACATGATTTATATATTATATATATTCAGCATACATATATATATGATAGATCAATAAATGGAATTAAATACACCGTTCATGGAGATGGTAGGCCGTACGTACGCATGAACGTTGTTTTGGTTTCCTTATTGAATTGAATGGAATTAAGTAGATGAAATACATACATACATACATATATATATATATATACATAAATCCAGTATCATTATTATGTCATATATTTCATTATTATTCATTATATATACTTTATAATCATTCATGAATGGTTAACATGGAGAATGAATCTCATCGCGTCATGGAGACGGTAGACCGTACGTACGCACGAGCGATGATATCATTCCCATGATAATTGAATTGTATTGATGTGTATGTATAATATTTCAGAATAAATATCAATTTAAAATAATGAAATATAGTTATTTATTTACACCATTATACCCATCCAAGTAAGGTGGTGGTCGAAAACAGATTACACCACGGCGTGGAGACAGTATTCCGTACGTACGCACGCGCGATGATTTAGTTTTCTGTAGGATGGATAGAAGGTTAAATAAGGTTTTTTCATATTTATAATAAAATATCAGTATATAAGTAATACTGATTTTATTAATTTATAATGAGACAACTAACGAAGAAGAAGTAGAAGAAGAAAGAAACTTGAGAGAATCGGAAGAAAAAATTACTTCTTCTTTGACACACCTCCCTTAAGCTTCCTCTTAAAGAAGTAGAGTTGGTATTTTGAGAAAAACAGAACCTCCATAATGTTTATAGGGAAGTGGAAAAGAGTAATGGGAAGGTTTTGGACGAGATTCAAGGCTCAAAATGGTGTGAAGAGAGGAGGGAAGGGGTTCCCTTTTTATAAGGGAGGAGAGAGGCACCTTTGGAAAAACAGAAAATATTATTTTATAATAAAGTCATATTCGGTTTTTAATAGATCCAAATTAATTTATTTCGAATATAAGGTGGGTATGGGTCAAAATCATCTCAACCAATAGGTTTTAGACAAGTTGATGTTACTATTTTAACCGTATCATTTAGATTTAACTCTAAGTTAAATAATTTAACTTTTACCGTGTCTTCTTGTTTTCTTACACTATATTGTTAATAAACATACTATAACAAGCCAAAATAACCCCAAGTGGTTCATTAGTAATATATATATCCTTATCTAAGTCATTTGGAATAACCTTAGATTTTTAGGAATATAATAAAAAATAAATATAAAATATGTTTTAAAAAAACTATTTTACTTCAATTTTGAAATTATTTGGTAATTGATTTTTGTGAAAATCATAACAGAATTATTAGTTCAAAAAAAGTTAATTAAATCAATAATAACATGTCATATTAACCTAGAAAATTAGTTTAATTCATAAAAAGTCTCAAATTACATTTATTTGGGTATTTATAATATCAATTATTTTAATATTTCATTATTTAGGTAATTACTGCATCATTATTGTGTCATAAATAAATTAAATTATTTAATGTATAAAAATCATAAATAAAATACCATTAGGTAGGAAATATTTTTATTTTTCTAATGAATATTTATATTCGAATTTATCTCATGTATAACCCTATATTAAAAATGTTTTACTTATTAAACTTTGATTTTAACTATTTTAACTCTTCTTTAAATAAAATAATAATAAATGTCCTAATATAATTTGAGTGAACCTAAAGGGAAATATTTTATTCCTAATGTTGTTTTTGGTCGAATTACACATATCCAATAGAATTAGGACATGTGTTAGGGTCATAATATTATCATTTTCACCCATAATTACACTATTTACTTTTAACCGTGGTAAATAAAAGGAAAAAGTTACTATTCACCAAAAATTATTTTTATCTCATTGAACCAAATTTTACTCCTTGAAATTAATTGTGTCTCTCAGATTTTTTAAATTCCACTCACAGAAGCGGTAACATTATGTTTTATGTAAATTTTAAAATTCTCCTAGGAGGTCGGTAAAAGACGGTGAAAAGTTCAATAAAATTTTTATATGTCTAAAATTATTATAAAATGACATCAATGAATTAAATTGAACTTATATAGGTATTATGTATCAATTTTGACCTAAAATAAATTTAAATAAAATAAATAATTATTTAAAAAAAAGTCGATTTTTAAATAGTAACCCATTGTTTTCATTATTCATCAAAATATGAAAGTTTTCAGAAAAATACTAAAAAATCACCCTAGGATAATTTCAATATTCCGAATCCAAAAATGAATTCCATTTTGAATGATAAAATTTATAAAATGTCAAAAAGTGGGTATTACTATTCATAACGGCAAGTTTATATAACATATCGTTGTTTAGCGAAACTCAGTATTGCGTACAACACATGCTATCGAAGAAGGTCTTGATTGCGTGTAATGCAAGCCATGTCAGGGATACCTGTAGTGAAATCTCTATTTGGTGTTGCGTATAACATAATCAAAACTTGTTTCATTCAAACATTAAACAAAATCTATATTTAATGTTGCGTAAAATAATTTCCACGAAACGAACATGAAATTATGTGTAACATGAGCCAAGAATAGTGTTGCGTATAAGGTGTTGCTTATAGAACAAGCTAATTTTTGTGTCGCGTACAACAAAAGACATCAATGAAATTAAAAAGAATAATTATCATAAAATCTCAGGTTGTTACATTGGAGGGGGTGTTCAGGGGTTGTGTTGGGGTTGTGTTGGGGTTGTGTAAGGGTGTGTGAGGGTGTGCAGGGGGGAAGGGGTGCAAGAGGGTGTGGAGGGTGTGTGTGTTGTGGGTGTGTACATGGGGTGTGAAGGGTACATGGGTATGGGTGTGTGAAAAGAGTGTAGGGAGTGTGTCCAGGGTGTGTGCAGGGTGCAGGGGTGGCGGGAGTGTGTGCAGGGGGAAGGAAGTGTGCATTGGAGGGGAGGGAGGGGTGCGCTGGGGTTGTCTTGTGGTGTGTAAGGGGTGTGTGTTGGGTGTGTGTAGGGGGTGTGCAGGGTACATGGGCAGGGGATGTGTGGGAGAGTTTGCAGGGTGCAGGGGGTGGAGGGAGTGTGTGTAGGGGGAAGGAAGTGTGCATTGGAGGGGGGATGGGTGTGATGGGGTTGTGTTGTTGTGTGTAGGGGGTGTTTTCTCGGTGTGTGCAGGGGGTGTGCAGGGTATAGGGGTAGGGGTTGTGTGGGAGAGTGTAAAGGGGGTGGAGGGAGTGTGTGCAGGGGGTAGAAAGTGTGAAGGGGAGGGGGAGGGTGTGAAGGGGTTGTGTTGGGTGTGTGTTGTGGGTGCAGGGGGGAGAAGTTGGGTTCACCTTGCCATGTTTTTCAAAAATTTGTTTCTAAAAAAAGAGTTTTTATTCCTTATGTAATATAGTATTTTTTAACGAGAAAGTGTTCTTTTGAAATGTCAAAGTTTTGGCATGTGTTTTTCTTTGATTAATGGGTGTTTTTAAAATTTTAATTTTTATTAATGATCATGTTATTTAGTATTGGGATGTACATATAAATCTAAATGTTATTTTTTCATTATAGATTCATGTATCATTTATCATGAATATTTGACACAATGATCATATATATATATATAAGAACTCATCATATCTCCTTTCTTTTCCCACTATTTATTTACAGGTGGTTTCTTATGATGAGGCTGGTTCTATCCACCACCATTGAAGATACTGAGTTCAACATCGGATTTGGGTATGTTTTATTCCATTTTTATTCTTTGGTCCAATTTTAATTAGGGCTTTTGTGATTTTTGTGATTCTTATATTTTTATAATGTGTTTTGGATCTCATTGAGGAGCATAACCTCACATTCCTAAACTACTATAGGGACACATACATAGGGGTTAGGGCATCATTATGTATATGTAAAGCTGCATATTCTCTGAGGATGGATGGAGCAGCTTAGAGTTGTCGCTGATTAAATGTGTCAAGTGCCGAGTGTGGCTTGACTCCTTTGAGGTAGAGTCCCTCTCCTAGCCTCTTCAATTCAAGAATTTAAATTTCATTTACATACCTTCTTAATTTAAATTTTTTATATTAAATTGAAATTCTTGATCAAGTTTTAGTTAATATAATTGTTTCGTTTGATAAACAAGTCATGGTTTTGTAATAAAACCCCTCCAACGGAGGTGCACTGTCTGTGAAATCTCACAGTGACAGATTATGCTTATATAGTTTGCTTGACATTATTTCATTGATGTTTTCCTTTCTCAAATAATATCTGATCACCTATATATAATCAATTACCTCATTCCAAAACTTCTTGGGAAATAATTATTTCTTCTACTTAAGACTTTACCTCACTTAAAACAGAAAACTCGGATACAAAAAAAAATCTTCAAAAGCACAGATAGAAATATTGTCCCAGCTTTATTCTCAAATCACTAAACCCAAATCATGTAAAATATTTTTCATTTATGTTGCTCTTTCAACATCATTCATGTATAAAAATAAATTTCATGATCTTCTCAATGTAAAATGTAAAACAATACAAAATTATAAACTTCACACTTTCATGTATTCATAATTTCATCTGTATATATGTTTGTATAAAAACACACTAAAATCCACTTAATTCATGGGTTGTTATGGTTAAACATAAATTCTTTCATGAGATCATGTGAACATGCATGAATTTAGGTATATTATTTTCACATGGAATCTCAACCACACACTATCCACTTTGCACACTCACTATTCTCACACACTGTCTGCCTTCTTTTGTATTCACCTTATCACATATTGAACACTTGCACAAACTTTGTACAAACTCAAATGGGTGAAAATTGTATTGTTTTATTATTATCAAATATTTCTTCCCCATACACAAACTTCCTATATTCTATACATAGATATCAATCATATGAATATATACTTCATCTCTCCTTCACCCCCAGATGAATGTTTACTCCCATTCAGACTTGTGCACATTATTCCATCATGCACAATATACACTTTTTACTGTCAAGACCTTTGTTCAACTATGATCATGCATGAATTATATATAATATTCAAAAAATCCATGAGATGATACATGTTCTATCCTGAGTGCTTCATGGAAACCAGTTTCTTCATGAATATAATGAGTGTCCAAAGCACATATTATTTTCATCCTGGGAACTCTCTTCTACTTCATACAAAATAGTGACTACTAAAATTTTCTTTTCACGAACAAGAGTGATTCATGATGGATCTATTTCAATAGAAACTGTATCCTCTCAAACTCTATAACATATAATGGGTGTAGGACTCAATATTTATAGTCAACGAACCATCAACTCATAACGTTCACACTTCCAAACTTTCATGACTCTGAGAATCATCATCATGTATAAGACATATTTTATCCATGCTGCATTTCTTTGGTTCATTCTTCATTTATACATTATGAGAAGATCTAATTGGATGTTCAAGTGACTGCATCACATCTTCCCTTTGATTCATCTTCTAGAAACCTCATCTTCTTATGAAGTTCTCCATAGACTCATTTGAAACCATTAATATCTTTATCAACCTTAAAAAAATTAAAATAACCTTATGAAATGTTTCTTGTCATCTTTACCGACTATCAAAAAGAACCATATGAATTGAAATATATATATATATATATAACACTAAAATTTATCAATTAAAAATAAAAAATTAAAGTTTAGTAAATTATAAACCATAACATAAGAATAAAACTTGTTCCAACAATGGATACTAAAATTTTATTCATGAAACCATTAAATATTACTTGTAAAATATGAATTTACATTAAAACCATTGTCAAAATAATATTTATATTTCAACTTATATGGATGTCGATATTGGTATAAGATACTCCAAGATTGAACAAGCACAAAGTTATGTAATGAATTGATCCCAAAACATAAGATTGAATATTCTACCCATTGTGATAATATTTAGTTGTCACCAATGTTGGGGAAGTGTGAAAGGGGTAGGGAGGGTAGGGAGGGGTGAAGTGTAGGTATAGGTGGGGAGGGGGGATTGGCAGGGGGAGTGGGGGTGGAGGGATGGCAGGGGCAGGGGCCAGGGGTGGGGGATTGGTAGGGGGAGGGGACTGGCAGGGGCAGTGGGGTAGGGGACATGAAGGGGTAGGGGGACTGGTAGGGGGAGGTGGACTGGAATGGGGGAGTGGGGGTGGGGGACTAGAAAGGGGTGGGGGACTGGTAGGGGCACGGTCATGTGGGGGACTGGCAGGGGTAGGGGTTGGGGGACTGGCAGGGGAAGGGGGGACTGGTAGGGGGAGAGGTGGGGGACTGGCCGGGGCAGGGGCAGGGGGTGGGGGATTGGTAGGGGCGAGGGTATGAGGGACCGATATGGGAAGGGGTTGGGGGGACCAGCAGGGGTAGGGGGGACTGGCCGGGGCAGGGGCAGGGGGTGGGGGATTGGTAGGGGCGAGGGTATGAGGGACCGATATGGGAAGGGGTTGGGGGGACCAGCAGGGGTAGGGGGGACTGGCAGGGGAGGGTGGGGGAGTGGTGGTGGGGGACTAGCAGGGGTAGGGGCAAGGGGGTGGGGGACTGGCAGGGGCTGGCAAGCGCAGGGGTGGGGGACTAGCAGGGGAAGAGGGGACTGGCAGGGGGAGGGGTGGGGGACTGGAAGGGGGTGGAATTTTTAGATTTATAACTTCATCCAATGATCCATGGATGAACCTTGTGAGAATGGATTCATCATATATATTTATATAAAATCTCCATGGAACTCCAAATGAGAACCTACCTCTTGAAGATATATGGATCAACACATGAAATATTGTTTATCTATCTAACATTAGTTCAGTTGGAGACCGGTTTTGTTTTCTTATTCATGGTGCATTTATTATATTATTGTTGGTTATATTACTGCACTATTCTTGTTTATTGAGTTATATTATTTGTGAATTTTCTAAGATGTTTTGTTTTACCATAATTTTAAGGTATGAGCACTACTATGTTCTACCTCGTGTTATAGGTACTAATGAGCTGGTTCCAGACTTAATTGATAGCTTGTCTTATAGGGAGACTCGTGTAAGTGAAGTTATGTGTTTCTTTATATTTGGATTGGTTTAATTATTATTATGTAAGAAGCTTTCGTGTATAATTTAATTTGGATAGTGAGTACCACATTGATCTTCTGTGTGATAAATAGAGTAACTCATTCTCAGTTTGTAACATTATTTTTAAACCCATGAAATATATTTAGTTTCTGGGAAATTTTACCAATGGTTAGTAGATGCTCTAACCTGATACAACTAAATGGTTTGGGATGTTAGTTGGGAGGGGGACTGGTAGGAGTAGGGTGGAGGGGGACTGGCAGGGGCTAGGGGAGGGGAAACTGGTAGGGTGGGGTACTAGAAGGGGGTAGGAGGGAGTGGAAGGGGGTAGGGGGAAACCGGAAGGGGGAGGGGACTGGAAGGGGGTACAAGGTAGGGCTGGAAGGGGGTGTAAGTGGGGGATGGTAGGGGGAGGGGCACAGGCAGGGGCATGGGAGGGGAAAGGGTAGGGTGGGTAGAGGAGAACTAGCAGGGGAAGGGGAAACTGGCAGGGGGGAGGACTGGCAGAGGGGAGGGGGGAACTGGCAGGGGGAGGGGGGGAAACTAGTTGGGGGGACTGGTGGGGGGGGGAGGGGACTGGTAGGGAGGGGACTGGTAGGGGGAACTTGTAGGGAGGGGACTGGTAGGGGGGACTGGCATGGGGAGGGGGGATAACTGGTAGGGGGTACAAGGGGTGTGGTGGGGGAGTGGTGCACGAGGGGGGGGGGGGGTGGCACCATTCAGGGGGTGTGCAGTGTGCAGGGGGGTTGGAAGAAGTGTGGTGGGCAGGGTGTGTGCAGGGTGAGGCGGTAGGGGGTCCAAGGGGGGGGGGGTGTGCTGGGTTTTTTTTGAAAGGGGTGGGGTAGAGTGTAGGGGGGTGAAATGTGAAGGGGGTGTCTAGGTGGGGTGGGGAGGGTGTCCAAGTGGGGGGGGGGGGTGCTGGGTTTTTTTTTGAAAGGGGTAGGGTAGTGTGCAGGGGGTTAAAATGTGTAGGGGGTGTCCAGGTGGTGGGTGGGGGGGGGGGTTCTAGGGGGCTGTTTGGGGGGGTGTCTTGGAGGGGGGGTGTCCAGGTGGGAGGGGGTGTCTAGGGGGGTCAGGGGCTTTTTAGGGGGGTGGGATACTGTGGGATTGGGGGTGAAAGGGGGTTGTCCAGTGGGTGGGCTACTGTAGGGGGGATGTCTAGGGGGTGGGATACTGCAAGGGGGTGTTCAATGGGGGGGGGGGGAGGGGCTATCAAGGGGTGAAAGGGGTCTTTCAAGGGGGAATGGGGTGCAAGGGGGATGTTCAGGGGGTGCAAGGGGGATGTCTAGGGGGCATGGTGGTGTAGGGGGGTTGTTTAGGGGGTGCAAGGGGGTCTTCGAGGGGGGGGGGGTGAGGGGACTAAACCAATTTTTGTATACCATATAAAACATATCCCCAAGGTTTTAACCATTATACTATGGTCTAGTGCCACGATTAAAACTGCGGCAGTAGGTCTGCCCAACTACCACGGTGAGAGCGGCCACAGTTTTAGGAAACCGTGGCCATAGGCTATTGCCATAGGTTTCGGCCCTACGACCATAGTTCCAAAATGTGGCCATAGGTGAATTTTATATTTGTACATTGTTATGGGGGGAATTTTTTGGGTCCTAAAAACAATGAAAAAAGAAATTAAATACTTCCATAATTTTGGAAAATTAATTAAAATTGAATTGGATGAAAAATTTAAAGAACAATGTCAAATAATCCAATTTCAACAAAGCGTATGAGGGAATCTATGAACAGAAAGTCCTTCATGGACCACAATTCCGCATGGAAGTCCATGACCTCACAGAGAAGACATAGACCAAGTGGTACACAGAATAGAAATGACGGAACGAAGTCCCATGAACTGTGTCAATAGAGGAATAGAGGTGGAAAATATGCTCTGCAAATAGACCCTGTGAACGGTGTCGTTGGAAGAATATAGGTGGTGAAATTCACCCCTACTTACCATCCCTGTGAGATAAACGGTTTTTAGGAGAGGATTAGTCAGTGGTGTCCTACAAATGAGACCATTTCATTCATGGAATTGAAGTGTTTATCTTCACCTCTGCAAACCAAAACTCAACAGGCCTCTATTGACTAAGTCATCTATGGGTAGGGTGATTTCCCCACGGGCATCTGAAAAAGGTGTCGTGTGACCCATAGATCTGGCTCCTGCACCCCTCTATAAAAAGATACAAAGGGATAGATGAAAAAGAGAAAAAGGGACTGGGAGACTTGAGGAGAGCGGATTTCCAAGCTTTGAAGGAACAAAATAAGAAAGAACCACAAAGATGGACTTTTCCAGCAATTTCTGGATGGTATAGCTCACAACATACCATAAAATAAGGAAACATAATAACAATTAGCAGACCAAGAACCTAAATAATGAACATAAAACCATATCTTGGTGGTGAATGAACTTCCCATGAACCTCAGGATCAATGCCCCTTCTTTAATCTAGCATCCCGCATAGCACATATCTATGCGAACCGATCCCTGCCCCACGTAGCATCCCAAAACCCTGATGGAATCTGGCACCACATAGCCCCACACTAGGAAAATATAACCTAGGGCCATGTACCACCACAATATGTGAAACACATCCAGTTCTGCGTACCACTTTGGTATGTGGAAGTCCTATCCACTTGCATAGCAACACTCTATGTGAGGGATAAGCCATCCCACATGGACAAATAGTACATGGAATGAGGTACCTTTGGGCATTCCACCCTCCATCTATGATAATTTCCTTCCATTTCACTCACCTCATCCATATTCCCTCTACAAATTAGGCCAAAGATTTTTCCAAATCCATTGTTCTTATATGATAAAACCATCATGTTCACCCTTTTGATTTTACATACCCATGGTAAGCGTGTTCTTGTGGGTAATCCCCACAAAAGTGTGGACCCCCCGAAACTTCCATAAGTTTATATTCCCATGGTAACCTAGGGTCCAACATTGCGATAAAAACATGAACCTACCCATTATAGGGATCATGTATATAACTATTCTTTCCCATTGATGAGGGATAGTGATATTAGAGTGAAATTATTCTTTATTTTCCCTTTGACAAGAAGAAACATTCTTCCCCTTTCCTAGAACCAATTTTAGGGCACTCCCACTGAGGTAGGCCCCTAGATTTTCTTGCAGAAGGTTGCATCAGTGATCCTATCTATGTCTTCCCATTACATACCTGGATAGGTTAATATGACTATCCAAGGAATGAAAACAAAGGGGGGTATTGTAACCTTCATAACCCCTTATCTCTCTATTTGGCATCTAGTACCATCTATCAACAGATGATGCGGGATGTGCGATATTCAAATCCACTTCCTCCTATGTTTCTCACACCGGGAATGACTCGCATGGGCTTATAGGTTGGAGGTGATCATGAAATCTTCATAACCCCAAATCATGGGTCTCCTAGAAGGCGTAATCCACAATCAATTCAAGTTCACCTTAATGGGCATCCTCTTAGTTATAAGACCCAAATGTATTGAACTACGAGAACTATGATTCCTGCCCCAAACAGGATACATAGGATACTAGTCTAAGGTGCGAGATCAAAGGGGATTCTTTTCAAAGGTTAACCCCAATCATGACCCCCCAATTCATCAAGGCCTCTTTTATGGTGTTATTCCAAACTCTTACTCAAAAAGGGCCTTCTCCACCTATGTAAGACCCACATCACGCCACCTTTATAGGCTCCCTTGTGGATGTAAGTCCGGACTCAAACCAAAATATGAGGGATTTGATTCCAACCAATTGGGGTACATAGAAAGCCTCCCTGAGGTCGAAACACAATAACCATATCACCATAATGTTCTCCAGGACATATCCCTAGTAGGGTCATATCCACCCAGGAGACTGTATCTATTCTGGACATCTCAGGACACTTTGGCATAAGTCCCACACCAAACATTGAATATAAGCCTTTCACCTAGACATCCTTTCCACGTGATGTTAAACTGGATGGATTAGTCCTTGTAACATGACCTTAAAAGATGATGTTTTAAGTTAAATTGAACTAAACTAAATGGGTTATGATTCCTCCTACAAGGATACATAGGAATCCCATCTTATTGGTTCGATCCTGATATCAAAACAAATCATGTACCCCTAAATGAAGATAAAATCTAGAGTGCCTCTTCACATGTCTTAAGCTAGCGATGTATTGGTAATTCCCAACCCATGGATGTCCATGATTGATCTTGCAACCGAGGAGTAATTTGCAGACACATTCATGGGAATGAACGAATGATTTTGGAACATATGAACATAGATTAAACCGATAAGAGAGTAACAAAATAGGAAATAATTCCCCCCACAAGGGTGTGATGAGACCGGCTTCCCATCCTCTCAACCAATGGAGTCCTTAAGTATCATTGGCCAAATCATCCATCGAGTGCCTTCCTTTAGAAAGTAAGACCATGAATCATGGATAAAAGGATCATTGGGAGTTTTTGTCTCTATAAATAAAGTCGTTGGAGACCATCTGATGACTTTGTATCCTACATGGACTGATTTCACAAACACTTAACCCCTAGAAATCTCCCTCTAGGACCATTCAACTATGGAACCTCCTTCACAACATAAAACAGACACACTACTCAGTCCCCACAGGACCATATCTATACACGAAAGGGGTATGATGTGATTCGGATCAAAATAGAATGATTGTCTTAAGTCTATTTGAGAAACACTAAATATTTGTTTTTAGATTATATATGAATTCTTCAACATTCCTTGATAACCATGTGAAGTTATATTCATACTTAGAAACATTTTCCTCTTCCTTTTTTCTCAAACTCAATAATTGTCTCTATATATCTACTCATTTCTCACAAGGAAAACATATTTCCAATAATAGTTCCTTAAAATCCTTCCACTTAATTTTTTCTATTTCTTCTTCATCCCTAGTGTTTTGAATCTATGAACACAATTGATCTGCATCCCTTGAGAGATGATAACCAACCATGACAACCTTCTCTGCTTCATTACTTCCAAAAGTGAGAAATATATCCTCTCAAGAACGTATCCATTACTCAGATATGAATATATTTTTAGTCCCATTAACTGATAGAGGTTAATGATTCAGGAAATAGTCTATCATTATTACACTACATTTTGGATCAGTAAGCTAATCCATACAAGCATGATTATTAGACATAACCTGAGGAAGCATCCCCAATATAGTTATATTTTTTAAGATCCAAATCTATCTTTATTATCTTTCCAAAGAGAGAAATCAGTGAATAGATTATATATATTAATATGGTATCTAATCCTCCCACTGTGTTCTATTTATAAACAGTGGAATACACTAAATTGGATCTTGAATGACAATGTATCATTTCAAAACAACTTAACTTAATTTAAAAAAATATTCACAAATAATTTTAGAATAATAAACTTGGTATAATTTGAAATATTCAAAAGTCATAAAAATACATTTAAATACTTTATAGTGGGGTTTAAAGAAAATTTTAATTAGACCAATAATATTCCATGGGAGTTTCAAACCATGTTTGCAGCATGGGCCGTTGTGATGCACTAGGGGATGATCGATTCAAAGCCTAATGTTCCATTTTTTGAGTTATTACCCATAGGTACAACTATTACAGAGCCATATACACTGGTAATATCATTAAATGGATGTATTTATAGGAAACCGACATATTATCTACCTTTCGAAAACATTAGGATGATATCTTATACATAGAATTATCCTCAAAGTCATCCATAGGTATATATTCCCTAATCTATGTCTTTCTAAATCTATTTCCCAATATTTCTACTAAACCTCCCTTTAATAACAAATGTAAATACCCCAACCCTAGTAACCCATATTCTGTGGTTACTTTATTACATTGGAAAAATATACAAGGAATCGCATCCTAAGGGACCAAATAGTTTATTAGTATTAGAATACTATAAAAATACTAAAATATCACATTATAATTGAAAACATAAAATAAAACATAAATTAATTTTGATAACACCGTTATAACCTTTACCATATCCTTACATATCAATAATAATACACTTCCCGGAATCCTAGTGAAAGGAAACATAAGAAAAGGCTGAGCTCTAATGCTTGGTAAGGGTATGTGTACAATAGAAGCTATCGTGAATAAATAACGAAAAATCAATATGACAAGGTAAATAATTGAAACACATTATATTTAATAAATAACATGAACCTAAATAAAAATATGGTTGGAATAATTGATGATAAAATAACATCATATTAATAATCACATGAGTTTGAAACTTAACCAGGGATATTATAACTTATCAAATAATTACATGGCCATCAATAACCTATCTCATAATATGGGATTATATAATTTCAGACATCATAAACATATCATCAATGCCTAATTCCAAGAAATATTATATAAATGGGAAAATCATCAGTTAATTACCCAAGTTACTTTGTCTCATGAGACCTACTGATGCATCATGGTGCTATAGCAGGAACCTCCCATAATTTACTAAGTAAAATGAATTCCTCGTATGAAATGGGAGAAAAATAATCATGTAGAAATCATATTAAAAAACTAGAATACAACATTTTAGTAATTTCCCAAATCAATAAACATAATCAACATAGGCATTTTTATTGGAAACTAGAATATGAAATGTTAGAAATTTCCCCAATCAATAAACATAATCATAAACCATCCATAGTAATATGAAAAATGGTTTCAAAATAGTACATCCCCAATAAAATTGATCATAAACCATTTGGAAGAATATTAAAGAGTGTATCATTACAACATATCCCCAGTTGAGTATATGTAAAATAAGGGTTATTATCATTGATGAATAGAAATACCATAAAAATCCACTAAAACATTCTTGAGGAAAATATCATTTTCACCTTGAAAATAAATTTTAAAAACTAAATGTTTTTAGAATATTAAGGAAAAAAATCTTTGAGAATAATCATTGAACCTTATATAAGATTCTTTAATGCCATGATTGTTCATGGTGGTGGGAAAATCCATTCATGATGAGTACATTAGAAAAAATATTCCTTTCACATTTATAGTACAAATTTAAAAAAAGTACCTCATTTGGAAAATGATAAAATGATTTCTTTTAAACCATTTTTTAAAAAGTAAAACATCAGTAAAAATATCACTAACGTATCATTTTGAGGATGTTAAAAATAATTAACTATTTTTTTTAAAAAATGGATATGGAAGGAAATGGATTTTTAATTATAGAGAGGAATAAAGTAATCTTTTATTAAAAAAATTATCAATAATTTTATGTTAAAAAGATATCTAAATGATAATAATTCTTTAAAAGTTAATAAATAATCATAGTATAAGAAAATTCACGTGTTTCTTGAGAGATATATCATATGATTTGATCATCATAAGCTTGATCATAAACAATTTTGATAAACAATGAGACTATAATCGTAAAACCCTTACCACTTTAGTAACATTTGAATTGTAAGCCCCATGAAAGAAAGAAACTTATATGGATATTTATATCCCAAAATTTTAATGATAAGAATTTTAAAATAATTTCATGGGTATTCTGAGTTCATACAAAAGTTTCCTTATAAATTTTATCATTCCTTTATGTTTTTGAAATCACAAACCCATTCCCATTAATATTATTTTTTTATTACATTATTTAATGATCTTTTGTCTTAAGTGATGTATGTTAGATTATAATTGGAATCATGTTCTTTAATCTATTCAATGATATTTTCCTGCCAAGTCTAAAAAACTATTTCTTAAGACTAAATAAAAACATGGATCAATAAAAATCGGATCCATAATTTTAATCAGATTCATAGAGTTTCTTACTGATGATTCACATATAATTTAAAATCCTATTCATATATTTTCTCAATTTCAATTTTCATAGGTTTTTGAATCTGATTTATATTGTTTCTCAATTCTGATTCACACATGATTTCGAATTCGATTCAAAAAGTTTCTCAATTCCTATTCACATAGAATTTCAAATCTGATTCACATAGTTTCTTAATTTCAATTAACATATAATTTGGAATCTGATTCACATTGTTTCTCAATTTTTATTCACTCAAATTTTTTAATCTGATTCTCGAACTTTATAGAATCTAATTCTCATAATTTATCAAATCTGATTTTCTTTGTTTTATGAATTCAATTTTTTCACTTTCTCAAAACCTATTAGTTGATATATTTTCATATTGATCTTATAAACATATTCTATCATATATTCATGTCCGCTTAAATAATAATGTTTCTCATGATATTATTTCTTATGATAAAATGATATCATCTAATCTGTTATTTTTTGACCATTTTAAGTGCCAACTGTACAGGTCCCTCTAAAATTTTAGGAATATTGTGAACATTGGAGACCACGTTAACCATTGGACTCCATACCTATAAGCACCAGGTCACTTCATTAATTGTAAATAGTGTTAGACAACTAAGTGTGTTTATATACTATTGAGTTTCACTCTTGTGAACTGCTTGTTCCCTTTATTTGTAACTATTATAAGAGAGTGTAAGTATTAAAGAAACCTTGTCATGATGTATCTTTAATATTTTATTCATGTGTCTGATTCTTTAATCTAGGTATTCTAGCTAAAGAAAGATAGAGGTGTCTATTACCTGCTTAATAGAGGTCTTTCGAGGATAATAAGACATAAGTTTCATCTGATCTTTTAAGAATTGAGGGCTTACCCTAGTGTGGGTAAGACATACTTTTTTGAAATTATGAATCCAGGGTATTTTGTCCAATGTCATTGGATACCCTTCTATTTGGGGTAAAATATTACAATTCAATTTTTCTACTTATTCTGGTCCATGTTTTTTTATTCCACTGCAATTTCTATTAAATATAAAGTGTTACTTATTATACATTCTCTACTGTAAAAACATTGATTTAAGATTATATACACTTTAAGATAGAATCTCATGTAAGTAAACTTGTATATAAATTTCATTAAGATAATCATCTTTATCTGACCCAAGGTATTTATAATTAGCCTTACTTAAGAGGGTTTAATGGATTTGATTTGTTTAACTTTGTTAAACAATGTTTTCCTTAAGATTAAAAATGAATGTTTTTAAACATACAATTCACACCCCACTTTTAATTATGCTATCTTCATACATATTTAGATCCAAAATTAGGTATCAGAGTAGGATTCCACTCCTCATATTTTTTCATACATTACTTTTTCAAGATAGTTATATTTCTTTTATAACGTTTTTGTTTATAAATATGTTTCTACGCTAATGTGTATCATGGAAAATTAACTTTTTTTTTATTCTAAAGATAGTGGATTTTAATGTCGAATAAATATAAAATTTGAATCATAAAAGACCACATATTTTTTATGGTAATGACTATGAATACATAAGTGTTAAAATGAAGATGTTTTTATCAATACTGGTGTTGATAATTTTGTAATTCTTAATAGAGATTAAAAAATTAATGATAAAGAATTTAGAATATTGTCAAATCAAGAGAGAAGTATATAAACTTAAATATAATGTTACAAATACTTTAATTTTTCAATTAATAAAAAGATATACAGTCAGATATCATCCTGTTAAGCAGAAAATAACATATATAAGAAACTAGAGATTACTCATTTTTTGTACACCTGAAGTCATCGAGATAAGAAGAGCCATGCTTATATCAAAATATCATGATTTTGTTTTTATATATAGAGAACATGTAACTAAAGTTCAATAGAGATTTATGACTATTATAAATAGATTAAAATATATGGGATAAAAGGTTTAGAAGATGAAGTTCTTGTGTAAAAGATCTTAGAAATCATGCCTAATGAATGGGAGTCAAATAGAACATCAGTTGATGAATCAAGAAAATATACAGATGTTACTCTTGATGAGTTATTTGGAACTATCTACAATATGAGAACATATTAAAGAGATATGTTGAAAAGAAAATAAAAAGAATAGAAATATTTCTTTTACTAAAACATCAAAAAAAATGAAATTCAAGACATCTGAGAAAATAGTGATGTCAAAAAAGAATAAAGTAGTTGTACAATTGAACTCAAGTGAATATGAACATTCAGAAAATGAGTTACCCAATCTTTCTTAAAAGATGAACACGATTGTTTTCAAGAATTATTTTCAATACATATATAAGAAAAAGGATAAAAAGTACAAGAAATATTCAAAAGTCACATTCTATGAATGTAAGAAATCAGGACACATCAGACCTAATTTTCCAAAGCTTAAAAGAAAACATATAAAAGATAGACATTCTGAGAGGAATCAGAAAAGGTACTACAAGACTAAAGGAAATAAAGTTATAAAGGAAAATTACTCATGGAGTGATAGCATATTAGATTATTATGATGAATCCTTATATAATAAAAATTTTGGACAAAATAATATTGGACATATAGCTAGAATAACCATCAAGAATCAATGTTTCATGGAAAAGTGGTACAATGCTGAATCTTTAACCAATATTTTATTAAATTCTAATAATCCAGATGAAGAAAATTTTAATTCTTAGGATGAGAAATATTTCTCAGTTGAAGATAATTCTTTACATTCATTTTACAAAGTTTATATATTTTCTATGTTACTTAAATGTGAGAAATTTAAAATTTAAAATAAAATTGAAAAATAGAATTCTAGAAACAATGTTATAACAAAATAAGTTTTATACCTTTCTAAAGATATTGATGTGAAATCTTTTGAAATAATTTATACTTATAAAAACCTTGAGAAAGTTTATTTTGAAGAGGATAATCTTTCTAAGGATCTTAAAAAATTTGTTTCTGAGTAAAATATTTGAGAGACAAAACCCAATTATGAAACAAATACATGTGAGGATAAGTATTTAGTAATAAGAATAAAATACAAAATATTTTATCTTAAGAAAATTTTATCATACGTTACCTTTGGTAATAATTTTTTTGATAAAATGTATAAACAAATTCTTCCTCTAAGGAATAGTTCTAGAATTGGTTACTCTCAATCAAAACCTTGTTTAGTAATAAATATTTTGTTGGCAAAAGTGAACCATTTTTTATTATGTGTAAAAGTGGTGGAAATTAGAACAAAAATTGTTCTTTAAACATAATCTAATCCTTAGGATTTCATAAATATAATTTTTTTAAACAAATGTGAATTCATAAGATTTTACATTCTAACATTTCTATATCCAAGAATGTTTGGGTTCCAAAAACCTAACAGTTTAATTTTCAGGATGAAAAAGAAGTTAAAAAAACATGGTACATGGATAGTGGTTTTTATTTGAATATTACTGGTAATAAATACTTATTTTAAAATATTATTGAAATAAAAGGTGGAAGGGTTGCCTTTGGAGATAATTATCAATGAGTGATAATTGGTATAAGTAACATGGTTCTTCTTGGTAAATCCTTGATTTCAAATTTTTTATATGTTAAAGGTCTTAAGAACAACCTTATAAGCATAAGTAAATTATGTGAGGAAAGTTACCTTGTGGATTTTAGCAATGAAAAATGCCTAGCACACAATTGAAATGATGAATTTATTCTTTCTAACCATCATCAATATAATTTTTATGAAATTAAATTACAAGAACTTTGATGACAAGACTTACCTTACCTTAGTGAGATGGAAGATAAATTTTGGTTATGTCATAGAATGTTGGGACACTGTAACCATATGAACTTTTGAAAATTGACTAATAAAGGACTTTTTAAGGATATACCGTTCATAGATTTTATTGGTACAAAGTCTTTAACCCTTGTCAATATGAAAATAAACATAATTCAATCATTAAATAAAGTAGTGAAGTCTCAACTAGTGATGCTCTAAAATTAGTGCACATGAATCTTTTTAGTGCAACACAAACAAGATATATCAAAGGAAAAGACTACGTATTTTTTTAGTTGAAGATTACACTATATTTACATGGGTCAATTTTATCACAAAGAAATCAGAAGATTCTATTTTTTTAAAACTATTATAAACAAAGTTAAAAATGAGAAAAACCTTCCATTGATAACTATTCATAATGATCAAAGGGGAGAATTTGAGAATTCAGATTTTAAAACTTTTTATAGTAAAAAGGTTATTACACATAACTTCTTAGTTCCAAGAACTCATTATAAAAATGGTGTTGTTGAAAGAAGATATCAAATACTTAAAGAGATAATAAGAACCATGTAGAGTGATTACTCAATTGCTATTTTTTTGGGGATGAAGCTGTTAGTACTACTTGATATACTACAAATCAAGTTTGAATAAGGAAATTTCTTTATAAGTTATGGAAATTCCAAAAAACCAAAAGTCTCTTACTTCAATGTATTTGTATTCAATGTATTCATTTTTAATACAAAAGATAAATTACAGAAATTTTCACCCCAGTCTAATGAAGATATATTTTTAAGCTATTCCATACCTCTAAGGCTTAAAGAGTTTTCATTAAAAATTATTATAATATTGAGGAAACATTAAATGTTAAATTTTATGAAACTTATCATTTTATTTTTTTTAAATCCCAACCTATATATTCTGATGTGTTTTCCAAAATTTATTATCATCCTTTGATAAATGACTCTTCTAATAAGGAGAATACTCAAGAAAATGTTTCTGAAATATTTCTTCTATAAGACTTTCTATCTTAATTTTATAGACTAGTTTTACAAAACCCAAGTTAGTTTTTTCTTAAGAATCATCTCAGTGATAGTATCATTAGTGATGTAAATCAACTCGTAAGGAATAGAAGTTATTTAAGAAATAAAGTAGAGTAACAAGTATTTATTTCCTAATTCGAACTCGAAATTCCTGATGAGGCTTTAAGTAAAGATTATCGGATTAAATATATGTAAGATGAAGTAAATGAATTCGAAAGGAACAAATTCTAGACATTGGTTTAAAGACCTAAAGAAACCTCTATTATTGGAGTAAAATGGGTCTTCAGAAATAAATGTGAATAAAATGAGATCATTGTAAGAAATAAATAATGATTAGTTACTAAAATATATAATCAACAAGAAGGAATAGGCTATAGAGAAACATATTCTCAAGTTTCTATACTTGAACCTATTTTCATTCAATTATCCTTTACTGCATTCATTGATTTAAAACTTTTTTAAATGGATGTGAAGTGTGCTTTTCTAAATAGATATGTTCAAGAGGAAGTTTTTTTAGAACAACCTCCTAGTTTTAAAGACATAAAACAACCTGAATATGATTTTAAATATACCAATGCTTTATATAGTCTTAAAAAATATCCTAGAGCCTAGTATGATAGACTTATAAGATTTTTATTTCAAAATATATTTTTTTAAAGGAACTGTTGATCCAACCCTTTTTATAATGAAAGAATAAAAACATGTTTTGATTATTAAAATTTATTTCGATGAAATTATATTTGTATCTACTAAAAAATCTTTAACCAATTCATTTTCGAATCATATGAAATTTTAGTTTTAAATGAGTGTGATGGGTGAGTTCACATTCTTTCTTGGTTTTTAAATCTCTCAAAAACCTGAAGGAACCAATATATCTTAAATTAAGTATATTAAATATATTTTAAAAAATTATGTATATGATAGTACTAAAAGTATTAGTACTCAAATAGGTACCTCGAATACCCTTGATCTTGAGGAAACTGGGCAACCAGTGGATCAAACAACATTTAGAGGAATGATTGAATGTTTACTATACTTAATAAAAAGTTGTCTAAACTTAATGTTTTCAGTATTCTTATGTGCAAGATATCATGAAAATCCTAATAAATACTATTTAAAATATATGAAAATAATTTTTTATTATTTAAATGGAAATATGGATTCGGGACTCATTTATTCTTATGTAAAATGATTTTGAACTAAAAAGTTTTTCAAATGTTGATTTTGGTGGTTATAGAATGGATTGAAAAAGAACATATAAAAATTTTCATTTCTAAAGATATTCAATAGTATATTGGTCTTGTAAGAATCAAAACTCTGGAGAACTTTTCCCTACTGAAGCTGAATATGTGGCAGCTGGAAGTTGTTGTTCTCAAGTGTTGTGGATGAAACACACACTCACTGATTATGGAATGAGTTTTACTAAAACTCAAATACTATGTGATAAAACTAGTTCTATATCCCTAAGAAAAAACCCAAAACATCACTCACATGAAAAGAACATAGATATTAGAAATAACTTTCTTAGTGATCATGCACTAAAAGGATATTATTTTAAAATTCATCGGAATGCGAGAATAACTTACTAATATTTTTACAAAACTATTACCTTCTGATAGATTTGAATACATTAAAAAATCATGGAATGATAACTTAATTGTAATAATTAATTTCCACTTTTTTTTGAAATTATATCTTTAAATTAATTTACTCATTTTCATAAGGGGGGTATATATATATTTTTAAAACAAATCATATCCAATAAATTTTTTTTAGAACCTATCAAATATTTTCCTTGATAATTGTTTTGGATTTTAGTAATTTTTCTGTTTTTATTTTTTTTCTTCTTCTTTCTTCAAACTTTCTTATTATAATAAAAAAATAGTTTTAAAACTTATAAGAAGAATTTTTTTTCAAATACTAATAAATCTTCTGAGAACCTCAAAAGGTACAACTTATTTCTTATTACTTGTTAAATTCAATTCTGTATATTGGTATTTCATTTCTTCTAGGAATCATATTTTCTAAAAACTATTTTTTTTCTTAAAACTGTATTTGTTTTCTTAAAACTATTTTTGTTTGCATAAAACCCCAAAAGTTCAAAACTTATAAAACCATCTTCGGCTTAATTTGAACCATCAAATCAGATCATTATATTTTCAACCATCATATGAATCTTGGAAGTTGAAATATCACCTCTCCACCTATATATTTAATGGGACCCCCCCCCCTATATCCCACATCGATATCTACTGTCTTCTTCTTAGGTTGCTACCATCTTTCAAAATCCTTAGTCTGATTCCTTTCCATTTCCAGAAATCTTAAAGTCTCAGTTGATATCTTCTCAAAGTTTAATGCCCATGTCAAAATAATTCAATGATTAGTTTATATTATAGGAAAGGTTAGTTGATCATGATTTTTTCCTCGAGTTCGATTCTTTATTAAGTATTATCATAATGTTTAAAGATGAAAATCTATTTGTATTTCAATAAATAACGGAGATCAGGATCCAATTTAATAGGAACTAGTGGTTGAGTTTTATGAATTAGTTGAGTTCTTTATATAAGGATAAAAAGATAAGGTATAGTTTCAGTGTTATAAAAAATCATACTCAATTTCCTTTAAGTAAGCGGCCGATATCCTTACAATACCCTTTGAAGAATAATATTTCTACCCTTCTCACAAACTATCATAATCTTATCATTGTTTCAATAAGGAAAAGGCAATTAAATATTTATTTATTCAGTTATTAGAAAGCACAATATTTATCATCTTACTTCCAACAATCAGATTATATAATTAGGGATGCAAGGATTTCTTATTATGAGAAAAGGAGACAAATATACCCTCAAGATAAAAGATAAATTCATGAAAGAATCTCTTTTAAATCTAAATAAGATAAACTTGATGTGATACATATTTTTGAAAATCAGTAAGATAAAGGATATATTGATCAAGTCTCATATTTTTTTGTTTCTAGAAACTCTGTCAACATTTTTAGTTAATTTCTTGAACACTTTCAATGTTCCTTGTACATCAAATCCAAAGAATTTCAATATTATTCTTTTAATTGGCTACACACTTAGAAGAATGAAATATTATTTTGTTGATAATACTTAGTATTTTTTTGATTTATTTGGAAAGGTAGGTTAAGTTGGATAATGTTTTAATAAATAAATAGATAAGTATAAGAAAAAAAATCTAAATCTTCTGAACCATAGGAATCAAAGAAGTATAAATCTTATCCATATGAATTTGTTGAAAAGTGAAGACAAGATAGAGAGAAAAGGAAATAAGTAGATCTAGTATTTGGGTTAAATCCAAAAGAAGAAAAATATTTAAAAGTTTAAGGTGCTGAAGCACTAGAAAATGAAGCTAAAGAGAAGAAGCAGAACAAATATTTATCAGATGTAGTGTTTTGTTAACTTTTGTTGAAATCTATATAAAAATCATCTAAAGAAATTCATGTTTTAGAATCATTCCTTCAAGAATTTTAACTCACCCATCAGTAACCAGGTACCATGGTTGTAGAGGCTACACCAACAAATAAATAAATATTAGTAGTTTCAGGTTCAATTTTGAATGTTGAAGAAAAATCTAAATTAGGATATGATTCTAGTGGAGAGAAAGAAAGTGAGGAAGCGATTCAAAAAATGAAAACATTTATAAATATAGTCAATATAAAAAACATTCTATAAGAACTTATCATGATTATTATTTTATTCTTTCCTCAGAATAAATTTCAATTCATAAATCCGTTAGTCAGAACTAGAAGTAATCCTCAGTGAAAAAATAAAATGTCACTAGTAGTGAAGTTTAGAAAGTACCTTATAATGGATATATTGATGGTAATGATGAAGATAATTATGATAGTGATAATGGTGGTGATGACGATGAAGACAACATTGTTCAATTTTTTTATGAAATGAAAATAGAATAGAGGAAAAAAAATTAGAATCAAAGAAAGGTAAGGGGGTGCAAATATATGTTGGAACTTCTAAGAAAAATCAATCAGAATCAGAAAACTCGCCATCTATGGGAGAATATTTCATTGTTCAATATACGAAGAAGTTGGTAAAGTATATTCCTTAATTTCAATATATTGATTCAATATGTTAAATTATTCAAAAATCTTTAAATCAGAAATCAGACTCAATTACCCTTTATATGGAGAAGTTAATCAAACTTGAATAATATTTCAAAAAACATCATGGATGATTATACTTATCATAGAAAATTTTGTAGAGAGATGAAAAAGTGTTCAATACAGATCAATCATTATTGTAAGTATTTTTATGATAAGTTTAATTCAATAAGGAATTCCTTTGTAGAATCTGAAGACTCTTTTAAAGAACTATCAAATAGTTTTTTAGAAAAGATGAAGAGGTAAGAAGGTATTAAGATGCAATAAATAAAAGATATAAATGGATAGTCTAATTTCTATATCATTTAGATCAAAAGGATGAAGTCTTAAAAAGATGATATGGTTGAAAGTTTAAAATCTAAAGAGGAAAAATTTCAATGTCATGAAGAAAATATTCAAATCCTTTAAAATAATAATCAACATCAGGAAGTAATCTTATAAAATTTTGAAGAAGATCACAAATAATTGAAGAAATTGAAGGCTATAGGAAAATCCTTAATTTCAATAAAGGATTAATTTTGTTATCTCCACAATTTTGTTGTAAAAATTTTCATTATCAAGTATTACATTTATCTTGTTTCATATAGATTGTTTCCTAACCATTTTCATGTACTTTATATTTTCTCTATTACTTTTTTTAAATCAAAAAGGGGGATAGTGGTTAAGAATATTAAAGAAGACATCCTTAATTAAGGGAGAGATATTTCATTAAGAAATGAAGAAAAATACGTACAGAAAATAATATGATCCTTAAGGTGAGTTCATATCTTAAGGGGGAGTTAGTCATATTAATCGTTATATGAGATATAAACTCATAGGGAGGTAATTATTTCTTTAAATCTCAAATTTGAAATTTTTTTAGTCTTAATAATATTTTCTTAAAAAAATTATGCTTTCAAAAAAAGGAGATATTGTTGAGTAAAAAGTTTACTTATGAATTTTCTCAATACTTTATGTTTTGGAAACCACAAATCCATTTCCATTAATATTTTTTTTCTCACTTTCTTTAATGATTTTTTGTATAATATTATTCTAGTTTGATTATAAACAGAATCATGTTCTTTAATCTGTTCTATGGTATTCTGTATAAATTCATAACAAACTATTTCTTAATACTGAATAGATACTATAACCAATGAAAATAAGATCCATAATTTTAATTAGATTCATAGAGTTTCTTAATTCCAATTTTCAATGAATTTTGAATATGATTCTTACAGGTTCTCAATTCCTATTTGCACAGAATTTTCAATCTGATTCACATAGTTTCTCAATTCCAAGTCACATAGAATTTCGTATCCGATTCACATAGATTCTCAATACCAATTCTCATAGATTTTCATATATAATTCACAAAGTTTCTTAATTTTGATTCTCAATGAATTGGGAATCTGATTCACATGGTTTCTCAATTCTGATTCACTTAGATTTTTTAATCTGATTCTCACACTTTATAGAATCTGATTCTCATACTTTATCAAATCTGACGTTCTTGGTTTTAATAATTTGATTTATTTACTTTCTCAAAACCAAATAGTTACTATATTTTCCAATTGATCCTATAATTAGATTCAAACATATATTCATTCCTGGTTACATAATAATGTTTCTCATGATATTTTTCCTTATACTAAAAAAATTTCATCAAATTGGTTATTTTATGACCATTCTCATTGCCAGATGTACAGGTACCTCTGAAATTTTAGGAAAAATTTGAGCATTTGAGACCTAGTTGACCATTGGACTCCACACATATGAATACATTGGTCACTTAATCATTTGTAAATAGTGTTTTTCAACTGTGTGTGTCTATATACTATTGATTTTTTATCTTATGAACTGCTTGTTCCTGCTATTTGTAACTATTGTAAGAGAGTTTCAATATTAAAGGAACCTTATCAGGTTTTATATTTATGATTTTTTTTCAGGTATATTATTCTTTAATCATGGGATTCTAGTTGAAAGAAGACATAGGTGCTGATTACCGGCTTAATCGAGGGCTTGTGGGGATAATAGGACAGAAGCAACATACGATCATTCATGGATCATGGTATTACTCTGGTGTGGGTAAGATAAACTTTATTGAAAGTATAAATCAAGAGAATTTTATCCAAATTCATTGGATACCCTTCTCATTGTGTTAAAATATTATGTTTCTTTTTTTCTACTTGTTATGTTACATGTTTTTTTTTATTCCGCCGTAATTTATTTAAAATATAAAGTGTCACTTATTATACATTATCTATTGTATAAAATCTAATTTAAGATTCTATAAACATTAATGTAGAACATATTTTAATTAAACTTGTATATAATTTTCATTATGATAATTATATTTATCTGACCCATGGTATTTTTAATTAACCTTACACAAGATGTTTTAGTGAATATGATTTGTTTAACTTTGTTAAACAAAGTTTTCCTTAATATTAAAATCAAATGTTTTCAAACATACAATTAACCCTCTCATGTAATTTTTCTATCATAATACATAGTTCGATCCATAATTCTATAAACCACACAAATAAAAAAAGTGTTGAATATGACATATGTCTCACAGAAGTAAAAATGAGATGAGAAACCCTTACCCTAGGGCTGATTTTCTTTCACACATGTTTTAACCTCATGTATAATCAATATATATTTAATATAAATATTTTCCAGAAACATAATCAAATATATAATCCCATTTATAATTTTATAATAATTTTTTATCACCCACTTATTAACAATTATTTATTAAAAACTCTATTCTGGGGGATAAATGCTTTGTTTTTCATTTATATTTTGGTTTTTTAGTTTTGGTCCATATAAATAGATCATGGATTTATCATACTCACAATATTAATAATGATATAAATATAATTTATGCCAGATGTACACATGAATGTTGTTTTCATTTTTTAACGGATGGAAAGAAATAAAGGTAAATAATATTTCAACTTTAAAAAATCATTATCATTCCATATATATCATATATCCTATTTATTATCCATGTCAAAATAAAATGAAAAATGTGTCACATCATTATGTGGAGGCGGTAGTCCACACATACCAATGAGCGACGTTATCATTTTCTAAAAGATTGAAAGGTAAAAAGGTACATGTGATATTATAATTTAAGAAGTATAATTATGTAAAAAATATAATATATATATATATACATTAAATCCATCATTATATTCAGTTATTATATATGGTGATGGAAAAAATATAATGGTTCGTGAGTCGGTAGTCCTCTGTACACACGATTGACAATTTTGATTCCCATTTGATGAAAGAATAGATGGATATAGGTTATTTAATTAATATAAAAATATATATGTATATGTACGTTTATTTTGATTAATTTTTTTATAAAAAATATCTTTCCTTTTTTGATAAAGTGTTTATTTTGTTTATTATTTCATCATATTTTGAGAATGTTTCAGGGAGTTATAAAAATAAATAAAATGAAGACTCATGGTTTAGAACTATAACTCTTATTCGATGATCTTTTTTAGGGTTATTCGTAAAGATTTCCAAAAATGGATTTGTGATTAAGGAATGGAATATAGATCGTGGGTAGGGAAGTAATGAAGGGTTTTGGGTAGGTAATGGCATAATAAAAGGGATATTTGAGTGTGGAGAGGGAAGGAGAGGTGTGTCATTTTATATGTGGGGGAGAGGATAAACATAGAATTTTTGAAAAGAATAAAATGTACATATGTTTTAAAAATTCTAATTGGATAAATAAATGGCTCATTATAGATCCTTAGATGATATATGGTCTAAATATGAACATAAAATAGTGATTCTGAAATATTAAAGGTCATTTTAGCCCTTATCTTTTTTGTTTAACCCCCGATAAACCTATTTTAACATTAACAAGGGTAATTAATTTTTATTATTTTTAATTTTAATTATGAAAAAAAATTAAGTCAAACTTATTATATAATATTAATTATTATAATTAAAAATATGGAATTTAGTTTTGAAATTAAATTCACATAATTTGATGAATTTAATTTAAAATTAAACTCATAGACACGATGAAAAAATGGTTTTCCATAGAAAAATCATTCTTTTATATCAAAATTCAACCTGAAATTAATCAAAATGAACTAAATTTTATTAATAATAATATATTTTAACTAATAATAATTTTAACCCATTTAATAATGGAACATTTAAATGATAATCCATTCTTTAATAAAAATTAGCATTTTTACAATTCATTGACAAATTAATCTTTTCAGAAAACTATCCAGAATTTAATATATGATAATATATACACGATGATTTCAATAATGAATTTAATTTTTTATAATATATTTTATAAAATTGATAATAACTTTTTTTAAATTACATTTAAAAATCTTGAAAAAACCATTTTTAGAAAAATATATAGTTTTTATAAAAATATACAGTTTTTTAGAAAATATTTATTTTTTTCATTAAAATGTTTTCTATATTTTTTATAATAAATTTATATCTAATTAATTTAATTTAAACATGTGTAAACCATATAATTTTTATAATTTAGTTATTAGTATTCCTTCCCTCTATTTTTAAATCTAGGATAAAACGGTATACTATTTTACGATCTATTTAGACTTGGGGTTTCATATACCACAATCTATCGAAGTAATTAATTTTATTTTAAAAGAAATATATCATAAAGTTTCAAGGTGTTATAATATTACTGATCATATAGAATATTGTCCATATATATTTTAATCATAAGAAAAATGGTATATTATAAGGAACGTTTCGTATATAAAGGGTATATTATAGTTGTGAACATGAAACAAAGATACTAGTGAGATCTAAGTGATGAAGTAGAAGGATTAGCTTTTGATAATAAATCCCATCAATGAAAATATATTGAATTATTTTTTAAATATTATATTAATACTAAAAATTCATGGTAGGATGATGTATAATAAGTAATGATGGATTATGATTACAATATGACCATTGAAATAAAAAATGATCATACGTATAGTCATTCATTAACTTAAAATTACCTTATGCATTGTATTATTTATTTCTTGTACTACCCATATGTTATTATATTTAAAATTCTAATAATTCATCAAGATTTTGATTTTTATAATCGAAATGTTATAATTGTTTTAAAATACATGTTCTAAATATGTTTTATCTTTTTATAATATAGGGATTCCACAGAGAAAACATTTCAGTGTTAATATTTTATTGATGATAGATAATTCACATAAAATTTAGAATTCATCAACCTTTTCAGCTAGTGACTATCATATAATATCTAGTATGTAGTCCGCATCCATCTTGAAGACATCGAGAACACTTCTTATAGATTCATCTACCCTAGAAGAATATGATGGTATCTCATCAGGTTGTGTAAGCAATTTCCATGCATTAGTAGTGTAGGTGGTCACTCCACATACATCATGAGGACTTTGGAGTGTCATGATTGTAGGTATGGATATTATTGTGAAAAATAATAAATCATTTTTATTTTCAAATAAGTTTTTTTAAAAAAATAATATAAATAACAATGTTAAAGAGACAAACATTAATTTTTCATATGAGTGGAATATGAATGGTTTAAAGATAAGATTACCATTTATTAGTTTTGGGATCATAATAGAGGATATTAGAGGAATATTTGGACTGATCTTATCACGATTGTCTTATTACCCAATGACCCTTCTAATTACATATTCATATTAGAGACATATTACTCTATCATATAAGGATAAGGTGTGTTAATTCACATATAAATGAAATTTTAATATATTAATCATAGTAGATTAAATTATATTTCATTATGGAAGAAAATTTTTATAATTTGAATGATTGTTTTTATTGATCTAATTCTATTTTACTATGCACAATATTATAGTACATCCATGGATGTTAAAAAACATTGGCAAGAAACCAAATCATTTTAAATGGATACTGTGGAATGAGTTCAATGATACATTATTGAAAATTTAGAAAATGTACGACAAGGTACACTATGGGAAATACTAGCTATTTCCACTATTTTATACCCATGTTTTAGTGAAACTGTTGCTATATATTAATCTATACCAATAACTCATAAAATTATTGGTATATCCATAAACCAAGAAATATATACCAATATATTTTAGAAATTACCAATTTAGGATTCAAGAATTACTAGCATTATGACGACACCTTCCCAAATCCCTCATTCTCACTCCCATGTACCACCCAATTCAACCTTATCATCACCCTACCCACCCGGAAAATATCCTCTCAATTTAACATTTTTTTCATTCAATTCCCTTCCACCATCAAATCAATTAACATAAATACCTAATCTATTTAAATGCATCACCTTCAACTGTTCCTAGGTATCAAACAAAAATTAAGATCTTGTTAGGTCACAAACCATCCTAGTTCATTGAAGTGGGGTTTATTTAGTTTATTTTAATTTTAATAATGAATCATAAATGTGATCAATGTCTATGTATTTTTTTAGTATAAGTTACTCATTACATCCAACAAAATCCAATGTAATTTTTTTTATGTTATATATGTTAGAAATTTTTGTAATTATTCACTGTAGTAATTGATTATTTTGTTAAAGTATTATAGGATTATGGAATTAATAATGCAATAGTTTTCTTTTAATTAACAAATTACCAAAAAGATATTGTAATTAATTTAAATCTATTATTGTTAAAAATTATATATAGTATAGAATAATCCATTAAGGTTTTTGAGGAATGGAAAAAATAATCGTATTTTTCACTGGATACACTTTCAAATTTTATTAGTTTTCCATCATTTAATGATTTTTATTATGCACAAATATTATTCTTTTATTAATATTTTATTTTTTTCATAATTTAATGATTTTGTTGCATCTTAATTTTTTTACAATTCCTAAATTTTGATCATAAATTTTAAAATAATAAATAGATATAATAATTATATAAATTCATATTTATATTCACAAATATTTTATTCTACTTATTATTCTCATATATAAAACATTCAATCATAAACAATAGCATTGGATTTCTTTGTACGCTATTTTTAACAAGGATTTAATTTAAATATGTCCATAATTCATTATTCAAGTAAAAAATATCTATTTTTCATCTTTATCCTCATTGAATTAATTTAAAAAATGGATTGATTGATGAAAATAAATAAAAACCCTTATTTTGGAAATTAAATGTATACTTTGAAATTTATTATTACGTGTATTCTCATATTTGTTTTTAATGAACCTTTGATTATTAATTTTTTTGGATGCTTATGCTTATTCTTATTCATCATCATTATTATCTTGAATATTATTATGATAGTTAATAAAAATATTTTAAATATTTCACATCTAAAATATCACAAACTAACCTAAGTTGCCGATGAACTGATTACATGAGCCGATCTATGGAAAGGCCCGAAGGGCATTCTTGCTCCCCATAGGTTGATAACTAGTACCTGGATATTGAGAATAATTTTTGTGAATTGATCCACTCAATGAGTATAACAACATGTCTTATCACTACAGGAAGAAACTGTTTTAGCGGTGGTTTTTTTTTGCGTCGCTTTTAATAACCACATGTAAATATTATTCTGGAAAAAATTTAGCAGTTGATTTATAAATGTTGTTTTAAATACCATGGATAAATGTTTTTTTAACTGGTTTAAAAAACTACAAGAAAATATCATTGGTTTTTTAGAAACCACTGCTAAATTAAATGAAAAACACATTAAAATAAATCTTTAGTAAGTAGAAAATCAAGCTTCAATATCAAATGGCCATAACTTTTGATCCGAGAGTCCGTTTTAACTCCAAAACTAGTCAAACAAATGCTTATAAAATGAAATAAAACAACAGTTTATTTAAATTTTGTAATAATTAAATGAATAAAATTTATTAATATTTCAAGAAAAGTAGGAAATCTAACTTGAAATTAAAACAGCCATAACTTTTTTTTCATGTGTCTGTTTGAGCTCTACCACATATCAAATAAAATCTTGCGATGACATCTATGCCTTATTGACCAAGGGGAATGTTGGTTGTGTTTTTTGAGGCCAAAAGGCCTAGAAGGCCACCAAAATAGAGTTTCTTAGTTGGAATACCACTATTATTTAACATTTCATAAGAAATTCATCCTCTTTTAAGGATGTCTTATTGTCTTTTTTTTATGGGAACTGAATATATTCCCAAGGATTACATTCATATTGATATATTTGGTTTTAAATTTTTATCATTTTTCATAATGTAGTTTTATTTATAATTAAATATATTCATATTTTCTTATATTAACTTATCATAATTCAATTCTATAAATACATATTTATGTAGAAATATATTTTTAAACATATAAAACATATTAAAATAGATATTTTTTATTCATTTAATTTAAAATAAATAATTATCTATTTCATTTATTTTATTTACCTTATAAAAATGAAATCATTTGTATATATATACCTATACAAGTAATGTTTATATATAAACATGTGTGTGTTAATAATTTTTTTTATATTTATGTGTATATTCTAATATATATATATATAAATAACAATATATGAAAATATTTGTGTGTGTATTTGAGAAATATAAATATATAGTTGTGGGTCAATAATATTTCATATACACATCATATATAAATGCATTCTTATATAAATATATCAATATCATTAAATATAGTATATAAATGAATTTATAGTAAAACTATATAAATATATACACACACACATATCTAAATAATGATAATATATATATATGCATGTGTATTGATAAACATATATATATATATATATATATATTATAATATATGTAAATAAATATTAATATATACTATATTAAAATAAATTTAGGTATATATATATCAGACACATTAGATGAGATTTCATCTTCATTTAAGAGTGTCTTCATATTCTTTTTATATCATTTATGATTTTAACCAATTGATTTACATTCCTATTGATTTTCTAGTGTTGCAGTTACTGTGTTTTCCCCTCTTTTGGTAATTTATTATCATTTATATATTTATATTTATATGAATTTATGAATATTTTTTTATATTAATATACATTTTTAAATATTTATACATATTTTGGTTTATATATTTTATATCATATATTTGTAAATATATATATATATATATATATATATTTATTTATATTTACTTGTGTTTATATATATATTAATATAAAATTATATATATGAATGTGATTATATATAATTATGTAACATAAATGTGTGTTTATATATATTTATGTAAATTTTGCAATATATAAATATATATATATTTAAATATATTTATTATTTTATTATTTTATTATTTATTATTTATTTATTATTTATCATTTATCATTTATCAGTTATTATATATTATTTATTATATATTATTTATTTTTTATTAGTTATTATTTATTATTTATTGTTTATTATTTATTATTTATTATTCATTATTTATTATTTATTATTTATTATTTATTATTTATTACTTATTATTTATTATTAATTAGTTATTATTGATAGATTTATTTTTTATTAAATTACTATTAAACAACTATTTAATATTTATTTAATATTAGTTATTTATTAATCATTTATTGTCTATTTATTTATTATTTATTTAATAATTATTATTTGTTTGTTTGTTTTTTATTTTTTATTCATTTTCTTTTAATTATTTATTCATTATTCATTTATTATTTATTAATTATTAATAATTAATTATTAATCACTTATAACTTAAAACTTATAATTTATAATTTATAATTTATTGATTGTTATTTATTATTTTTTATTATTTTTTATTTATATATTATTTATTTATATATTATTTATTTAATTTTTAATTATTTAATGATTTATTATTTACTTATTTTCTATACATTAATTATCAATTTATTTTTTATTTATTATAATTTTACATTTAATTTTCTATTATTTTATTATTTATTTAATTTTCATTAATTTTTAATTTTTGTTTTATTATTTATTATCTAATTATCTAATTATAAATTTATTATTAACATGTTATTAATTAATTTTTTAATATATATTCGTAAATTGTTAATTATTAATGATTAATTATTTAGTTTGTATCTATTTCTTATATTATTTTGTTTTTTCCATCTATATATATAAGTATATTAGATTCTATTTATTCACCATATGAAGAGCTTGTTGGAGTGATAATGTATTTGGATAATAAGCAAGAGGTGGTGGGTTCAAATCTCACCCAATACAGACTTTCTATACATGACATATGCATGCATGTGCATAGTAATAAATACTAAGAAAAAATATAAATTAATTATGAGAAATAAAATAATAATATATAATATATAATAAATTAATTAACAAAAAAATAATAATGAAATAATTAATAACTAATCTTGATAATAATAAAATAGGAATATAAATAAATAAATAATTAATTAATTATGATAATTATAAAATATTAAAATATTAAAACATTAAAATATTAACAAAATTTAATTACAAAAACAAAAAAAATAAAAAAAAATAAAAAAAATAAAAAATAACAGATGTGAAATGATTTTTTGGTGATTTAAACCGCCAATAAATCGTTCGACAACAGTTTTGAAAAATCACTGCGAAATAAATGATGACACAAAAATTAGAGTTAATTTTCCAAAATTGTGGTAAAAAAATTTAGCTGTGGTTTAAACGCCACTAAACACCTATTTTGGCATAGTGTATCTGAGAACTCAAAATAAATACACTATATTTTGGTGAGGCATGATTTTACTTGAGTGACAATGACAATATTCATAATCACAACATCCCATAATATCAATAGAAACTCACAATAAATTGAATAAATAACAATGACTAATTAAAATAAAAAAGGAAATATAACTAATGTTTCCATAAAAAGGGGTGGGTTGGAGAGCTGATAAGGTTATATATAATCAAAATAATTCATTCTATAAGCTAAAAAATAAATAAAAGAAATAGTTACTCATCACTATGTGACGTGATGTCTCATCCCACCATACAAATCCCATCAACTCAGATAAATATATCAAGATCATACAAGGTCTACATTCACCAATGGGTGTGTACAGGGTGTGACTGACAATACCAGTAGGATCCCACCAAGTGATCCATATCAATATTTTGTTATAAAAACTAACCAAGATAGTTTTAACATAATAAATGAAAATAAATTTTGAACATTCTATTGAAAAAGGCATAAGTTATGTTTCTATACTTCAATTATGAATGCATGAAAAAATTTTGAAGATAATTTTCTATGAACCATCATTGGATTACACCCTATAGTAACTATGGATAGAGAACCTAGAGATACTACATCACAAATTAGGACGGTTCACTCAACTAGTGGAATTGATATAAAACTACATCATCATTCAGTAGGGGCACGATGTAAACTACTTCACCAGAATAACTAGTGGTGGGGGGCCTTGTCCCATCTAATTAATCATACCCAAGTTCCTAGTGTTTCCCATGAGGCTTAGTTAACACCACATCAATCACTAAACACATCATTTTTTTAATAATTTCATAAGTTGTTATAATTTCTAATTAAAACATGTTCCTTTCATTTTCAATTAATAAAATGAAACATTTTAATCATAAAGTGCCTCATAAATTAGTTTAAAACTACAATATAATATATTATATAACAATTAAAAAACCAATTTGAAAATCTAATCATTTATAGTTCCACAGCTAACACATGATTAGGTAAAACCATGCAGCATCCATGTATTAAGTCTATAGATTTTAGTAAATTGATTTTTTTTGTGGTTGGTGTATGGTTTTTCTAACCATGTGGACTAACCATGTGAATTCCTAGGCAATTCAATTCTAACCAGGACAGTTGGTGCATGGTTTGGAATATTGTGCATCCAAACAGCATTGCATGAATAATTTTAAAAAATAATAAAATCTATGATTTTTCCTTACCTAAAATTAATTTTCTAACCCTCTATTTTGTATCCTCACTCAAGATTCATCTCTATCACACATCCCTAAAAAATCTCCTCCTTCTTATTGGGTCAATTTTTGTGTAGATTTTTCAAATATATTTCAAGGAATCGTCAAGTAATCCCCTCCTCTCCCTTTGAGTTTCTCCTTCCCTCCTTCATGGTCACCAACCGAGAACTCCAAGGAATGATGATGATGATTAGAATAGGATTTAAAATGACTTTGATTCATTTCCATACACAGTTAGAAAACCTAAATCTACTAAGTTGTCTTCTATATGAGGCTTGATCCCATGTAGGATGTTTCTTCTACCTTGGTCCTATACAAGAGAGAGTGGAATGAATGACCGTAAGAAATCTTCAAAATGAACCATTTGAGTAGAGGGCTGGTAAATTTTAATTTAGGTGAATTGAACCAATTCTATATTCCCATCCCATCAACACCAACATTCAAAAACATAATCATGAACCATGTATTCTAGGATCTAATTTACTCACTCAATATGAAAATTCATTTCTGGATGGTAGGGTCTGCTTAGTTTATCTTGATTACATCTCCACTTGGAGCCTGATTTAGAAATAGGGAGAAATCAAGGATCCCTATCATATACAATGGTGGATGGAATGTTATAATGCCTCATTATTTCCTACACATTGATCCTTCCCAGAATCTCTACCTTATTGGTGTATGAGCAGCAAAAAATGTCTCAAATTTATTATTCAATCAATGATAACCCAAATAGATTACTTTCTTGAGGTGCATGAGGAAGTACAACAATGAAATCCATGGAAACCTCATTACACTTCTGGGTATAGATAGGTATGTTTTGAAGCAATCCTAAAGGACTCTGATGCTTAGCCTTTACCATTTGATGGGTAAAGCATCAAGATATAAAATTGACTACGACCAACTCATACCTAGACACTAATATCATCGCCTCATATCATAGAACATTTTATTTGTACTAGGATAGAAAACCATTAATTCTAATTATATTCCTTTATAACTATCTTCCCCGTAGATAAAGGAACTACACACTTTCTATTGAAGTAATGAATTACTTATAAAGATATGGATCACTCAGGGGTGTTCTTCCCACCATATATATTTCCCCAAATGTAATAACATTATTCATCCTTTAACATATCATGGGAGATTATATCGTTGATAAAGGGAGTATAAATAATTTTATAAAGGAACAAAATCTTATCTTACTATTTTACATATATATGAAATTTGTCTTATAGACCCATGAGGTTCCATTCTTCACAAAACTCCTATAGAACCTGAGAAAAAATCTTCCTTACAAGGGAATCAATAACAACATTCCCTTTACTGGGAGTGTACTAAATGTTAAAGTCAAAAATTTAGATGCCCTCCACCCATTATATGTACCTAAGGTTTATATCTTTATAAGAGATCAAGTAACTCTATATGTTGTAATTGGTGAAGACTATGAAATTTTTTCTAAATAGATAGTCTCACCAAAACCTAAATGTGTGCATCATGACTTCCATTTCTAGGTCATTTATTGGATAATTCCTCTTATAAGGTTGAATTTTCCATAATACATATGCTACAAAATGATCATCCCACATAAGGACACACCCAAAACACATACATAATGAATCATAGAAAAACTCATAAACCTGAATAGCTTATGGAAATATCAGGATAGGGGATGATCTTAATCTCTAAATTAACTCGTCAAAATAATATTGGAATTCTGAGCCCTAAAAAACATCACTTCTTTCTGTGTGACTTTTATAAAAGTTTATAAAAGTTTAGAAAATTTATATATGAAATTCTAATAAAAACTACTAATCCCATTAAAATTCATACCTCAATGAAAATTCATGGCTTCCCCCATGATATAATGAACTTCACCTTATCAGTATCAACTACAATTATCTATTAGGAAACTACATATCCTAGAAGCTTAACTTACCAGTTCTAAAAGAAAAATTTATAAAACCAATGACCATGATATGATGCTCACAAAGTGTCTCATGAATGATTTTAAAATTTCATGCATGCTCCTATTCTATTTTAAAATATACTAAGATATCATCCACAAACACCATGACAAAAGAGTAAAACTATTGTTAAAATATCCAATTAATTAAATCTTTAAAAACTGTTGGAGAATTATTTTGTATAAAACGAATCATAATATACTCATAATACCCTTATATTTCTCAAAATGTATTTTTTGGAACATCGTATTCCTTCATCTGGAGCTAGTGGTTACACGATCAAAGATCATTTTTTTAGGAACACATCTCCCCCTTCAACTGATCAAACAATTCATTGATATGTTGAAATTTCTATTTATTCATAATAGTAACCCGGTTCAAATTCTAATAGTTAATATATAATCAAATAGTTCCATCCTTTTTTTTAGTGAAGAGAACTAGAGTATCCAATGAGGACACTCTAGGGTGAATAAACACCTTATCCTCCAGATTATCGAGATGAGTCTTCAAATCTTTTAGATCATTTGGATTTATATGATATAAAGGCAAGTATATTTTCTATATCCCCATAATCAAATCGATAAAATACTCAAATTCTAATCTAGAGGAAACCACAAAAATTCATCAAGAAACATATCAAGAAACTCTTTAACCATGGGAGGTAAATCCTTCCCTAGACCTTATTCATCATCATCTATAAAAAAAGAAGATATATTGTATGAAATATAAGAAAATTCAGGAGGAGGGGCCCTTCTTAGATCAAATAAAGATCTCACTTCCCTTGGAAATGATAGACAATCCAATAAAGGGTAGTGAAAGATAACCTTTGGTGATAGAAATCAATATGTTCTCTGAAATATATCATCCAATCTATCACAATTATTTTATCAAAGAGATCTATTTCATCGATGGGTAAATCCCATGACACCTCCACCTTAGACATAGAGATAAAACAATAGGGTCACAAAATTCTAGGTTTCTTATTTTTTCTAAGAGGATTCTATATCTACATCACATAGGGAATGAGATTAGAGGAATGATTTAATAAGTTCACCAAACAAGAAGATAAAAATGAGTGAGAAGAACTAGTATCGAATAAAAAAATAACCATAGATGGGAAAATAAACATAGTATGTCTCACATTCACTAATTTTATCTTATATTCCATGGGAGAAAACTCTATAACATGTAGTTATTTGATCTCAAAATAAGTCTCAGGCCTTCCACTGGTATAAGACTCAGTCTTCAAGTGAACATTCCTATAAGATAATCTTATTTAGTATCTTAGGCCTAGATATTAAGACACTATAGCTTTTAATTCATCTAATGGTTTTGGATAAATATAAAAAACTATACAACTTTCTGAAGGATGTTTTTAAAAATATCTTGATGTGTCCAAATTTCCCACTAGAATGACACACCTCAAGAATATATGGATAGTAAGTCTTTTTTTTACCATAATTTATGTATTTTTAGTAATTAGGATCCCTACTCATAATACGGGATGAAAATTATTATTGAGAAGAAGGTTGAGAAACACTTCCACTTACTCTTTTAGACTCTTCATGTTTCCTCTTTCTCTCAGAGACTCCACCCTCACTAAAACCAAACAAGTTATAAGTTTCAAGGAAACCAAAAATCCTAACATTATCAGTCTCCATCATTAGATATTTATTTTCTAACTCCACATATATTTTAATATTCAATAGGAAAACTTGAAATTTAATGTAAGGACAATAACCCATTTCAAATTGATAGGCCTTTAGTCCTTTATTATATATTATTTCTAGAGTAAAGTGGATGAGGTATATAAATCAATTAAAAAACTCCATCATGGTATAGTCACCTTGATGATGGTTCATAATCACTTGGTAAATAGAAAGAGCCATCATATTCTAATATAACTTAGAGGATAAAATCAATTTTAATCCATTCTAATCAATATTCTAGTCCTGTTTTTTTGGACCATAGAATCCCACTACTTTAGACTGAGACCTTCCAATATAAAATAGGCACACCTAACATTAATTTCCATGAGAGTGTTAATAAATTAAATGACTGAATTTATTTTAATACAACTAATCTTACAATTATTAAGGTTTAATATTACCATATATTTTCAATGGATTATATAAAATAAACTTCTGGTCTAGGTTATTATTCTAATTTGGACATATACCTGCTCTTTGAGGATATGTTATACCTACAACTACTCCTTGATTCATGGATCAGGTTGTTATAACTTTTTTTAATATGATTATGATCAATGAGATGGATCATCCAAGGAGAATTATCCATTCCTCCCTCATAAGGCCTCACTAAGGGTATTATAGGATGCATAATACAATATGGAAGTCAAATAAAAGAGAGTAAACTGATAAATCACATATAAATGTTAAAATCACAAACAGTCAAAAACGAACATTATAAATTGTAGATAAGAAATAAAAAAATTCATATCCTTTCATAATATATGATCCATGTACACATTTTATATACCATTAACCTATTCTATAGAGGGAATAATTATTCACACTTAAAATTAAACCATGAAATCCCACCATCCCTTGAAACATGCGGTTTGGTATGAAAAATATTAGATAAAAATTTCTTCATACCTATAACTTAAGACCTGAAAGTCCTATCTGATATATATAAAATAGCTCAAATATCCTAAAAAAACATGGGACTATGATACTATTTTTTCACAAACCAGACCAAATTTCCTCTAATGCAGGCTCCCGATGTATTCTGTGGAAAGACCTAAATGGATTTACCAACCCCTATGGGTGGGAAACTAATTCCTAGGCATCGATAATATTCCTTGAGAATGGATTCAAAAAATATATATAACGATGGACCTTATACAAGAACATGAAATGAACACACCAAATATTGATGAGGCATGTTTCTACATGAGAAATAACGATAATATTCATTATCACAATAATACATAATATCAATTTAATATCATAGTAAACAAAATATAATAATAATAAATAACCTAAATAAAAAGGTAAATGAAACTATAGTATCCAAAATTAAAAAGGGATTGGATAAGGGATGATAATGTGATACATTTTTAGGAGAATAAATATTAGAATCTGAACTAAATAAAAAAATGAAACATATACCCATCACCATGAGATATGAGGGATCATCCCATTATGTCACCTCTAACAATATAGATAAAGCTATAAAAAACATCCCTCACCACTAAGAAATGCCTTTCTCTTGCCTGTATCAATGTAAACAATGTATGCATCCCCTAGTGGGTGTATGAAGGGTGTGATCTATAAGAATAGTAGGATCCAAACAAGTTCTCCCTATCAACCCCTTTTTAGAAAAACTAAACATTTTAGTTTGAATATAATAAATAAAAATAGATTTTTAAATTTTTATTAAGAACATGAAATAATTATGTTTCTACTACTATAATAAAAAATGTATAAATAAATATTTAATGTCAATTTTTTAATTAACATCAAGGGATTACATCCTAAAATCACAAAAGGTACGGAACCTAAAGACACTACATTACTAATTAGAATAGTTACCTAATATAGTGGAATGAACAGTTGATAGTTGGGGTTCCACATAAACTAATTAAAGAATAACTAATTTTGGGGGGGCTCATCTCATCTAGATTAATCTACCCATGTACTCAAGGCTTTTCATGAGGTTCTATTAACACATCATTAACCGCTAAACAAGTTATTTTCATTAACTATTTCATAATAGTTTCAATTTTTACTTAAAATATGAACATTCCATTTATAAATCATAAAAAGTAACATTTCAAAAAACAAGTTTCACAATAAATCAGTTTAAAACTATTATATAATATCTTCAATAAAATTTACAAAACCAATTAGAAAAACTAAGAACCAATAGTTAAAAAAATAAAGGGAGGGATATATAACATACAACCATTATCAAATTGTGACACTTAGAAATAAAATAAATGGACAAGAAAATGAGGGATAGAACCCCTATAATCCAAAGTGAATCCCTAAAATCAAAACCCACACCTTAAACATTTAGGTAGAGGGAGCCTTAGGTTGTTATGGTTTCATGGAGATGTGAAAATCCTGAAGGTGGGATGGAGAAACTCAAATGAAAAGAGAGGAGGAACTTACTTGAATATTCCTTGAATTCTATTTTAATAACACAAACTGAAATCATTCCTAGAGGAAGGAAGAGAGGAATTTTTGATGTGTGATAATGTTGGAACTTGAGTGGGGAGGAAAATAAATATGATAAAAAAATAAAAACCAAATGCATGGTTGTTGCACTATTTTTCAAACCATGTAGTACCTCTAGTTTTACAAAATTCCAAATTTTCCAAATGAAAAGGTTTTGGAGAAATAAAATAAATAATAAATCCTATAAATAAATAATGTATAACTAAAATTAAATCATGGGTGTTACATAAAACAATATAGTTTTCCTTCAATTTTGTTACCACTCTCTTAATATTTCATGAGAGGAATTTCATAATTCCATCTACTTATTTAGAAAAATTACAATAATTTAAAATCATATTCATACTGTTGAATGGTACTTATTAATTATTTAATTTTTAATATTATTTTTATGATTAATTTAATTATTTTCATTTTTATATATATTATATTTCTATTAAAATGTAAATTAATTTTCTTATGTGTAATATGTACAATATTAAAGTGGTACACAGAAAAATATTGTCTAAAAATGATTACTGAATGTGAGATTTGGTATTTCATTCTATGGTCCCTATTGATAGTATAGAATTTTAAATTTATGTATCAATTTTTTATATTAAAATACAATTATATTAATCAATTTTAAATTTAAACCTACAACCCCCACCCATTGAGAAACTATTCTCTAGTCATACCAGTGAGAGTGGTGATGAACATGAGTGGTTGAAGGGGGTGGGGGTTGTGGTATTTGTATGTGAATAACACACCATTCTTCATTACACCTAGTCCCTCGCTACCATTACATTCTCCCACAAATTATCATCCCACAATTTGGCATAAAGAACCAGGGATATTTAGACGACTTGTGTTATCACTACCATTTTAGTCAGACCTTATTTCCCATATAACTTTTAGTTCTATTTTTTCACATGTTTAGTCTAGATAGGTATGATGGTCGATTGGTTAATAGGGGATGAATTAACCTGTTTAAAATTATAAATATTTATTAGAGATAATTAAATTTTTAGTGGAAAATAAAATATAGACACAAGTATTTTCATAGTAGTTTTGATCAATGTGATCATGAAGCTACTCATCACACTTATGAAACTCATTAATATAGTGATATGAAATTTTAAAGGAGTAACGAACTTTTTAAAAATCCTAATTTATCCCCTAGAGTCAATAATGAAAACATTTATTTTTCACGCATAGAGCCACAACCTAGAGCCTTCCTTTTTTAAGTGGAGGAAGAACTAACTATTCCATTATCCGGACCAAGTCCCAACTGAAACCCCTACATTTTATTGAAAATATCACAACCAAGAAACAAACATACCTTTTATAGGGATAGTATAAACTATAGTGAGGTTGTTATTTTGAATTCATATCTATAAACCACAAATATCATAAATAGATAAGATAGAAAAAATTTTGTACCATAGAAAATATTAAAAATAGTGAAGCTCTGAATGTGGAGGCATCAATATTCTCTTTAGTAATAAATTGTCAGAACGATGTTACCCAACTGTGAGGGATAAAATGATTATGTTATAGCATAATATAGTTTGAAAATCTCCACAACCTCCAGCATTATAAAACTAGTTATGTAGAACTCTCTATAAATAGTTACTTCATGCACAACAATATTTGAAAAATATTCTTTCATATATAGCCATTTTAGTTTAATATTTTTCCATACATTCACTCTATTATCCCTCCCAAATATAATGAACTTTTCTAGAGTTCAGAGAACTTTTGATAATATATAAAACATAATAAACTAAAAAAGTAGGAACTAAATAATTATAAACATTCTATAAATAAGTAAATAATCAGTCAGAAAGTCCTTGTAAATTTCTTATAAATCATGAAAGATAAAAATATGAAAGTTCAAATGATTAAAATTTGAAACTCATGATTCTCCATGAAAATAGTGTGAATATTAAACATGATTTATCCCATGTGATCCTGATTTCAATATAAATAAAATATCCTTAAATAATTGTATATAGAATTGAAGTAATTTAAGTTTAATTATGGAATAAGTTAGTGAAGGAAAAAATTTATGAAAAATTATACAGTTCATCCATACATGAAAATATATGTAAAAAATCATATTTCATACTTTATAAATACAAACTTTTGAAGTGTCTGTAACCATAATTTTTAACTTATGTATAGACATGAATGTTTGTAACCATAATTTTGTATAATCATGAATGTGCATAAAAATCATTCTACCTAACCATCATTTCAGTGTTCTGTTTAACCATCAATTTCACCATATTCATGATCTATATAAGCATCGTGTAATTGTAAACATGAATTGAATTATACTCATTTAAAAATAAAAATAAATTGAATTATAATTATCTATCCTAAATCATGAAATGTAAAATTTCATCTAGAGTTCTTTATAAATAATTATATTTTTTATAACCACAGTTATATTTTTCATAACCATCATCTGTTTCCTGTATAAACAAGATTCTATGTTCTGTGTAACGATGATTATTTCTTTCATAACCATGATTCTACACTATGTAAGAATAAATTATTTTTTAAAAAATTTATACTGTAAGGATAATTTTTTATGGATTTAAATGCCTAAATATTATTTTTATAACCCATAATGATTAATCATAAAACCGTAAATATGATTTAAGGAAAAAATACATAATGTTGTGAGAAATTAAAATTATGCATTTATGAATGTTTCAGTGTATGAGATATAACTAAACTCAAAGAAATGTATATTTTTCTCTAAAAATAGTTCTTAAATCATATAAAAAACATGAAGAATAAATCAAAAAACAATATTTTTCTTTTATAAGGAGTGAAATCTTAAGGTAAATTTCATATTTCATGTTATAAGGAATAAAATTATAAATTTTAAATTAAAAAAATGTAAATAAATAAAGTATTTATTTTTAATTATCAAATATACTAAAAAATCCCCCTCCTTTTTGATAATTACAAAACATGAATTTTTTAAAAAAAAACCCTTTTAAAGTTATCAAAAATTATGATACCTAAATTATTATAAACACATCTCCCACTTTTCTGGAAATAATATTTTCAACATTATTAAATATATTATTTAACTTCCCCTATGTTACAGTCTATATCAAAACCGAATTAAAATAAGATAGATTATTTAAATGATTCCCCCGACCCTTTGAAAATAACGAATTAGCAGTAAATAATTCATAGAATGACCAAGATAAATCACCCTGAGATAAATAATATTATACTAAATGTTAGATATAAAATCTTAGAATAATGAATTGAAAAACATACAGTAAGATATATTTGAAAAATTATAGTAGCAAATTTCAATAAAAAAATATTTAATATCCCCCAAAATAGATGTATTATAAACATAGAATCAAGGGATAAAAATTAAAATAATGGTATATCAAATAAAAAAATACCCCCCCAATTTTAGATCTTCCATTATCTTGAAACATTAGTATTTTGAGAATAGGGTGAGAATATTCTAAATAAAATGTGTGTAGAATTTAAAATTCCATCCTATATAATATTTAAAAACATAATGTAATCATAAAAAATAATAAAAATTGAAGGAATCATATAATATTACATGAAATAAATTAATTAGTAACTAATATTGAAAGTATATTTCAGTAGACCAAAAAATATAACCATATTTATTATACACAATTGTCAGTTATGAAAAACACATTTATATCCATGTTAGAAAACCGTAAAAGACAAATATATTAAGAATTTTTATAAACTAGATCAAGTCACACAATGGTCCAAATTCTGGAGTAGGATTCTAAAGGTGAAATAATTTTTAACCATAAAAAATCATTCATTTTCTATATACATATTATATAAATAAATTCAAATAGATTCAATTCAAACATTTATTTAAAATTTCAAACATTCCAAGTTCATACTTGATTCACTCAAACTTAGAAATATGTAATAGTTTAGTAAAAATACCATCCACTTGATCATCAATGGGAATATATTCCAAAAAATAACTATTTTGAAAGTAATCACTAATGAAATGATATCAAAACTCATTATAACTAATCCTTGAATGATTTAATGGATTATTTTAAATTTAAATAGTATATTAATTATCACATAAAATAGGTATCTTTTCAAAAGAAAATGAAACATACCACTTGTTATTTTTCTATCAATTTTGCAACCCCCAAAAACAGAATATGTACAAAATTTTAAATTAAAATTAGTTTTCAGCATAAAACAAGAAAAGATTTAATAATCCTTTAATATATTTTTTGATTATTTTTACAAATTTTAAATTACTTTCTTTAGGATTACTCTAAAATCTTGTGAGAATAAAAACATAATGCATTAAATTTGTCCTAGAAGTTGTCAAATTTAATAATATACCAATGATACATATAGAAAGTTTACTATTTTTTGATTTCATATATTCATTTACATTCAAATTAAATGACGTAATCAATAGAATACATGAAATTTTAAAATTATATAGTCCAAATATCTTAACTGATTCCTTAAAAAACATTGATTTATTTAGAAATATCATTGTTTCTTTGAAAAAATTAAAGACCATGTATGGATTTTAATTCTCCCATGAAATTCGTATAAATTAAGTAGTTTTTAATTTTGAAAAACTATTATAAAATTATAATTTAAAGATAAAAATACAATTTCGTCAATATATATTTGAACAATCAAAATTTATTTATAAAATTTCTTGATAAACAATATAGTATATTTCTTTCTTTTGAAAAATAATTTTTGAAAATAAAATCTAATAATATCTCAAACCAAGATTTTAAAGGTTATATAAGACCATAAAGTTATATAAATATATTTAAAAAATTATTATGTAACAATCAAATTTTAAAATAAGGGTGTTGTTTAAAATTAATTTATCAAAAAAATAAATTTAGAAATTCACTTTTTTCCTAAATTTTAAATATTTTAAAACCATAAAAGCTACTTAAGCTAATAACATACTTATTTATTCTAACCTAGAAACTAGGGAAAAGGTTTCATCATAATTTATCTCTTCTTCTTCACTATAACCTTTATATAATAATATAACTTTATTTTAAACATGGTTTCCAACTATATCAGTTTTATAGAAATTAAATTTGTACCAATTGCTTGAGAATCACTAGGATGTTCCAAAAAACACCAAAATATATTGTTAAGAAAACGATTTATCTATAATTTCATAGATAATATATATTTTTAATCATTTATATCTTAATAATAATTTTTAGGAAAAAAATAGAAATAAAATCATGGTACAGAAAAATATATACTTAAATAATTTTTAGTTTGAATTCTTGAATTAACATTTCCAAAAACATTGTCTAAAGGGTTATCTTTATGAATTTTCATGAGATTGAATCTCTCCTAAAAATTTATTTGTTATTTTGGGGATCAATTTATTTAAAATTAAACTCTCTAAATTATTATTCATAGTGGTTTAAATCATCATTATTTTTATTTCAAATATTTTCATTATATTTCATATGTATTTATTCTTGAATTATCATTGATATTTTTTATATATACACTATATTCTTTAGAATAGTTTTAATATAATAAAAAGATAACTTTATCTTATTTTGAATTTAATTTTTCTAATTAATCTCTAGTTTTAAGAATATAAATTTATAATTGGATACTCTAAAATACCCAACCTATAGTTTTCTACCTATCCAAATATCATAAGGTGGTTTCTTAATATTATTCTTTATATAAATCTGTTTTATATATAAAAATTTTTATTTACAACTTCATTTTATTATGGTATTCTAGTGGATGAAAAATTATGTGAATGAACATTATTTTCAGGAAACATTTCGAATTATAAGTTAAAAAATTATCCTCCCCTATCACTTTTGATATAAGAAATTAAATATACATTTTCATTTTGAAGAAGATTACAATAAGAAGAAAAAATTTATTTTTTTTCATTTATCACTTAGAAAGTACACCCATATAATTTGAATAAATTCATAAACTATTACAAACACATAACATTTTACACCAAGACATATATTGGATATTGGTCAAAATAAACCACGATGTAAAATTCCTAAATTCCTTACCATATGAACTTATTTAATTGGTATGAAATATTATTTATGGTGTCTACCTTTTAGACATGATTATTAAAACTAATCACTCTACATCATTCAATAGTTAATTTATAAAACCTTTTAATTTTTATATAGTTTTTTAAATATCATTAAATTGGAATTATCAAGCCACCTTTGATATATAACATTATCTAAAAATCTATAATTTAATCACTTGATATTTTGCATAGTTAGTCTAGAAAAATGGATAAAATATATATTTTCCTTTCAATTAGCATAAAATAAGATAAATTTGTCTTTGTAAAAAAATTACTTATCATTTTGAAATTTTACATCAATTACCTCATAAAACAATTGATAAATACAAATTAGATTGTGTTTAAAATTCTCTACATATAAAAAAATATTTGAGATAATATAATTAGAAATTCCAACCTCACTAAATCCTTTTACTAAAACTTATTAATTATGAACAAATGTAAGATTACCTATTTTAGTTTAGTACAATGATAGAAACTTTATATAATCACATTTCAAATTCTAGTAACACACACTATCCATGTAACATGATTCATTTCTTAAAATTTTAATGCATTTATCCTACAAAACAAAATTTAAGACAAATTTGGTACTCATGAAAACATGGGTCCAATCGGTTTAGAGTAAGATTTCCTAGGAAACAACACTAATTTAAATTCTTAATTAATATGTAATTTATAAAATATAGACTTTGAAAAAAAAAATTGGTATTTCTAAAATATTTTGGAAATCTCAATGAACATTTACTGGCATAGTTTCTTTACATTCCACAATAAAAATATGTAACCATTTAAAAATATTATTATGAAATTTTAAAAAAAATGACTTATTCATTGTATGTATTTGATTATAAAAACCAATAATTATTTCAATTCTATTTGATTATTTAATTATTACTTTTTTATCACAATCCACTACATCAATGAATTTGGAAAAATTTTAATTTTATGCTTTTAATTTCAATTTCCAATTCATCATTTTCAACCAAAATAATATTAAACCTTATTTATTTAGCCAGATTATATTTATAAAGACAACACTTCAATTTTTTATTTTATTTATCAATATTTTAAAAATATTTATTGATTTTATCATTACTACTGGAATCTATATTTATTATATTTTAATTTTATTCAATATTGATATTGTTTTTCTTATCACATCTTTTATAATCAATACTATTTCTTTCAGGGTTTATGAAATTTGGGAAATGACATAGTGTAATATTTCTATTTCTCTATATAATTAATCCATTGTATGTTCTTCAAAATTAGATTTAGATGATTTATTTTCAAAATAAAATACCATATGTGAAGGTGTAATTAAGCATAGATATTCCACTCCATTTATAGAATCTGATTATCCACTTGAATCTAAGTCTTTTATATAGATCTATCAAAAGGAAAGTGTTCTTTTTTCTTTTTTTATCATCTTCTAGTTATTTAATTTTATCTTTAGGTATTCAGTTTTTATATTCCCTTCCCTTATGCAATCATAACATGTTATTTATGAGCATCACTAAAAATACTATTAAAATTTTGGGTTCTTCTATGATCATCCATAGAATAATTTATTATGTTCTTTTTTGAAAATCTGTTCTTTCTCCTGTGGGAACCTTTGAAAACATAACCATCCTCACCACTTTAAATTTCTTATGACTCAAAATTAGATGATTAATAAGAAAATTTTTATTTTTATTTCAAATATTCTCATTTTTATTTTACTATATTAGTATTCATCAACACGTTTTCAATTATAACTCGCATTACAGTAAAGAACCCATAAGATCTTCAAGATTATATTCTGTAAAAATTGTAATTTTACCAATTATTATTTTATTGGCATGCCATTTTTATCTGTAGATATTAAAACACTTATGACTAAAATAATATTATCTAAATATTCCCCTAATGCATTGATATTATTTAAAATTCTTGTAAAATGATGAAATATTTTATTAAAAGTTTCATTTTTATCCATGTTAAAGTCTTGATATTCTACCCCTAACATACCAAGATTAGTTCTATTTAGTTTATCATAACCATAATTAGTTGTTTGAAAGAGTATTAGCATATCATGTGGTCTTTTATGTTTATAAATGTGACTGAATACATTTTGATTAATATAACTAAAATTATATTCATATTTTTTTTCAATTACAAACATATTTCAAATAATTAGCACCATCAAGAGTATCAGAATAATCCTCTAGGATTTTATAAGGTTTTAGGATGGTTATCTAGTGACCAATACATATCCTTTTAATACATTATTCCATATGAACATTCCCATATCTATAATCATTACCATTGAATAATGGTGGTATTTATGGAGAAAAAAAATCATTTGAACTTGTTCATTACAACTCAAATAGGACTTTTCCTTAAACAACTTAGTCTAGGATTTGGTTTGAAAAAAATATACGGGAAAAATAATAAATCATTTCAAGGACCAATCTATAATACCAATTGTTTATTATTGATATATGACATGGTATACTGCTTTAGAGGGTTTGAATTGATCTATTTCAAATTTTAAATACATATCTTAGATAATTCAATTTGTAGTGGAAAATAAAAGATGGACACAACTATTTTTATAGTAGTTTAGATAAAAATGATCCTATGTATACTATTCACACACATAGTGTGAGATAATGACACCCACTAATATAGTGACCTTCCTTTTGATAGAAGTCACAACCTTTTTACAAATTTCTTTTTAACCTTTAGAGGCACAACCCAATACCTGAATTTTTTACACTTGGAGCCACAACCTAGAACCTTCCTTTTGAGGTGGAGGATGAATTATCCTAACCTTTATCTAGAATAAGTCACAAAAAAAACCTCCACCTTTTATTAGATCAAGGCATGAACAAATCACTTCCATTTTCAACATTGAGTCACAACCTGAGATATACCTTTTATAGGGGCGATATAACCTGACAAAAAGTTATTATTTTTGATAAAAAATCACTAATAAAAAATATAGTACACTTAAAAGATAAAAATAATTTAGTACCATATAAACAATTAGAAATAGTGAATCTCTAAATCTCAAGGAACCATAGTTCTTATCAGTAGAAAATGATCAAAATAATGTATCCCTGCTAAGAGTGATGTAGTGATGATCAAAAAAGTTTATCATAGTATAATTTGAAAATATTATCAACCAAAAACATTATAGAATAAGTTCTGTAAAACTCTATATAAAAATTTCCATCATGAAAATTTGACTTCTAAAAATATGCATCCATTAATATTCATAGTAGTTTCATATTTTCCCATGAAACAATTATTTTCTCCCTCTAAAATATGATGAACTACATCAAAGTCTAGAAAACATTTATAATAGTTAAAACATAATAAAATTGTACAATACAAAGTCATTAAATAAAATAATTTAATAAATCAATAAATAATCAGTAATAATGTTTTTATAAAGTTCCCATAAACCATACAAGATAACCACTCTAAATTTTAAATGATTCAAATTTTAAATTCACGATTTTATAAGAAAAATGTGTAAAAATTAAACATTATTTATTCCACATGACCCTAATTTAAATATTTATAATATATTCTTAAATTTTTTTCACAGAATCAAAATAATTATTGATTGATTATGGATTAATTAAATCAAGAAAAACATGAAAAACAAATATAAAGTAAATTGATATATGAAAAGATATATAAAATAGAGAATATTTTAAATATTATAAAATCAATATTTTAAAGTATCTATAACCATAATTTTAAACTTTTTTCTAAAAATGAATTTGTATAACTATAATTCAACATAATCATGAATGCTTGTAAGCATCATTCTGTATAACCATCATTTCATTGTTCTATATAACCATAAATTTAACCATGGGAATGATATTCATAAGAATCATTTGACCATAATCATGACTTGTATAATAATTATCATTCCACAAACATGAATTGAATAAGAATCATCTATCCATAAACATGAATTGTGTATGTATCATCTAGTTTTCTATAAGCATCACCCTGTGTTGTGTAACTATCAACCATCATCGTATGTCATGTGTAAGAAGGCTCTATGCTCTATGTAACCATGTATATATACTCATAACCAAGATCTTATATTTCATAATCTTAAATACTTTGTGAAAAAATAAACTATAAGGATAGTTTTGTATAGATATAAATTACCTAAATATGATTTTTATAAAACTATAATTATTAATCCAAAAATGATTATAATTTTTAAGAAAAAACTAAATAATGATCTGTGAAATTTTAATTATTCAGTTATAAAAGATTAAATGTGTGAGATTTAATAAAACTCATACCAATGTTTATTTTTCTCAAAAATCATTTTATAAATCATATAAAAAACATGAATAATAAACCAATAGACAATATTAATAATAATATTTTCTTCAAAAATAATTGTAAGCTCAAGAAACATATATATTCCATCATGTTATAGGGAATAAAATAATAAAATTGAAATTAAGAAACCATAAATAAATAAAAGATATTTTTTAAATTATCAAAACAATATAAAGTGTAAAGAATACACTCAACAACACCCATTTTTTCCACTTGATTCACTCGAGGATTTTTGTTCTTTGACGATGTAATCAAATTTTTTATATCTGATGATCCCCCACCCTAATATCTATTTCCACCCACTTCTATGCCACTAAAATGTCCGTGTTCTCTTATATCATTGGACTTTTATACTCATTCTCATTGAAATACTTCTCCTAAGACAACTAATCGTCTAGAGGTTACTTATATTCTTAATAATAATTTAGAGCCCACCGACCCTACATAGCTTACTAGTCCTTCATAACAAAATGATTATTTATATCCCACTAATCGTATTTAATTGGTAATATGTTTGAAACACTACTAAAAAAATTCAAATTAATTTTATTTAAATTATGATCATTACTAATTTTATATTTTCATTTTATCTTTTATAGTTGGATCTACTATTAGGTGACATCATATTTCTTGCATTCATGATGTATATAACCTCCATACACAAGTAATGGTTGATTACAATGAATATAACTATAAGATTAGTAAATTTTATGGGGAATATAGAATCCTTATAAAAAACACTTGAAAAATATAGGGATATCATTCTCTTACAACCAATATCCTAGAGACATGTCAGTGATCAAATAAAGGATAATGAATGGTTTGGGATATGGGTAAGGAAATGTTTTACACTAAAAAGAACATTATTATTATATTATCTAAAAAGGTATTTTCTCAACTTTGATTTAATTTTCCTAATGTTCATGTTATGATGGTTTTATAGTTGAAGGATTATGAGAATTGTGGAGAGCATATAAGAATGACTTATATATTATTTGAGTCTATATAGTTTTCTTTGAGTTAGAGGGCATTCCTTCCCTAAATGATTATCCAGTTATATAGTACCATGAGATAAAAAATTTCTAGATCAGTGATTAGTTTCTTATATTGCTAAAATTTAATGTTTTTTATTGAAAATTAACATTTTGAGTATTATTAATTTAATGTTTTATTAAATTTTTTACGTGATTCTACAAACATAAATAACAAAACAAGTGTGTTATGACATATGTGTATATTTTGGGATTGATAGACATATAGAAACATGAGTAAAACTAGAAATTTTTCAATTAAAATTGAGTTTGATGACATTAATTTCTTATATTAATTTTTTTAATTTTTTTATGTTGTTGATTTCAAACAATGAATGGTGTGTACCTCAAGAAAAATTGTTTTGATGGAACACAAAAAAGAAATATAGAAAATCTGTTAATTTCAAAACAAAAGGGGATAATTTTAAAAACTTTTAAAATATTAATATCAATTTATTAAATTTATATATAATTTATATTTTAAAAAACATATATTTTCCTAATGAGAATTAACAGGACATATTTAATGTGAATGACCATTTTCACTGGGTGTTAGTTCAGGAAAACCAGTGGAGGTTCCCCTATTGACTTAGGAACGCTATTATGGAAAATAGGTATTAGCCTACTTAAGTAAATTCAAACACCTATAATAATACTAAGAAAAAATTGTAATAGGTCCATTCATAACAAGTATAGGAAAACAAGATAGTAATTCGGGAGTTTGAAAAAAATAAAAATATTAACAAGAAGTTCATGAAGTCTATAATGACTATGTGTTCGTTACATCCAACATATAATGTTGTGGTTATTAATACATATATAATTATGAATTGATCATTCTCTGATGATATGGTTGATGGAGATGAGAGTCTTAGTGGTGATCAATGTGATGAACATCCTAGTGATAATGGTGATGAAGTTGTTCGAGATTATGATAATAGCGTTGAGAGGAGGTGAGATGAATAATGGTATGGTACTCATTTCTAATACAAAAAAATTTCCTTTTAAATCCTTATTTACATAATGATCAGAAACTCTTAATTTTAAGTGTCTCCTATTTTTCACTTAATGATTAAATGATCTGATTTTATTTTCAGTTTACCAACCTTTCAATAGTTATCTATGGTTTCTTTACAAATTTTTTAGATTTTTTGTGCAGAATATAATCAAAAAATCACAAGTGATGCATTAATTTTTACTTAGTTCACCACTATAGGATAGTATATGGATCATGTGATGGAAAATGTGCCGATACAAAAAAAACACTATAATATTTATGCTTTTAATTTAGAAAGGTCACTTCTATATGGGATCACTACCATTTCACAGGTTTTAGATTGGTTTAATACAACTAAAGGATCGCTTCCTCTTACTTACCTCCTTTGAATCATTTTAAAAAGAAATGGATTAAATGTTGTTACACATACAAATAACAATATAACCTTGTTGTAAATGATTTCACTATGTATGGTTTGAATCTCCTCTTTCTTCTTTATAATAATGTTGTGAAAGGCACCTTGAGAAGAATCATCTTATTTACCTAAGGTGTCATGGAATCAACTTATCCATATTATTTTTAAATTTATTCAAAAAGTTACAATATCTTTTATTTCATTTTTGTTTCATATTATAAATTTTATCCTATCTTTCTTTGAAATTTATCTCTTTGTAAGCACACTATCTAAATATGTATTCACAGAAACTACTACAAGTAGTTTTATGTAAATCTCTCATATTTCCTTTTAATCTATGTTTTAATATTGAATATTATTCCTATGTGATCATTCCATGTGACCCATATATTTAATGGGATTATTATCTTCCATGAAATATGAATTAATTACCTAAAAACATGAGTCATAACTCCTCTTTTAGCTACCATTAAAATTTCATTACTGGAATGAAAATTACTTGGCCAAAGAATGTCCAATGATTCCACGATGTAGTTATCTATTTTCATACCTAATCGGTAGTTTATCATATATTCACTGTAGTGTGAAATGTGATCATGAAAAATTATTATAGCATAGAATAATTCCTTACAGGTCAGCCTTTTATAGTTGACTAGATTCATAATTATTTCATGAATTCAATGCTCCCACAATCTCTGCATTATCTTCTACATAACTCTACAACAATTATGGAATTATATTCAGTTATATATTGATCTATAAAACTATCTATGACATATTTACTTATATTTTGGAATGAAATCCTATAGGATATACAATATTAATTGATTTGTGCTACCAATATCACATCCTCGATGTCACAAAAAAAAATTTGTGTGTGGATTCATATAGTATATGAGATCACTAAATCATATATTTCTGTTGAAAAATCATTCTCTATGAATCAAGAACCTTTTTGTTACATGGAATTATCTTATCTAATAAGAAAACAATGTTTTATCCCATCCACCACATAGGTACTCATGAAACATTAGTGACATAGGAGTTTATATGATCACTTATTAAGGTACATTCATCTATAATATTGTGAAGTTCCACACACAACCCTCATATACCCAATATGTATTTTTCAGTATAGCCTTTTTTATGTGGATTATCCTAGTTTTGAATTTTCCCACATTGAAATTTCTTTAAAAATTATATCTATTTTTATTCCTGGATGAATCTCAATTGATCGTTCAAGTCTGACTCGAATTAGTGCTATCCTACAACATCTTATGTTGACCTTCAAGTGAGAGCCCGAACACCCTTTTACCCTAAAAATGGATTATACTTGTGTCTTCCTTCACATTAAGTTGTGTCTTCCCACATGGGTGATCACTTTCACATTCCCCTAGGAAGAAGCTATCGATGAGTATGGTCAATTACCTCCTTAGTGGTTGGTAGCTTAAATAACCCTAACCATTTATTGGACATATTTTCCTTCCTTTAGATTCCTTTAAAGGGAAACCATTGTCTCTGTGGTGTGATCAGTGAATTCATAATACTTTCAAATTTCATATAAATCCCTTGAACATAAGTCCTGTAACATTGTATCAATCTATAACATAGAAATATACCATCTTCTATAGATAATTCCTATCAAATTTCTTATATAGTGTAACTTGTAAACTATGTCATTGTTAGATTTGTTAGTGAAATGTCATGGAATAGACTCTGGTATAGTGACATAGATTCTCCATTGGCTTCTAATCACTCTTTAGACCTCCTTTAAAACTTATGTACTTAATGGGTCCCAAAAATCCACTAAGAATCCAATATTCTAGCTTCCACATTTCAAAAAAAACCTTTTTGATGTTCAAATTTATTTTTTAAGTAAATCTATCACATGTATTATCAACAAACATTTCTTATAAATAAATAAAAAAACCTTGAAGGTTAAAAAATCTACCCCTTTGTATTTTTTTGAAAAGAAACACTTTTATTTCATTTCCCCATTTTTCAATGAAATAAACAGGTTGAAAAAATTTCTTCTTTCTTCTTCATTAACACAACTAATATTTGGGATTCTTCTTACCTTACCTTATCCTTAGTCTAAATATTTACTTCAATGTAGGTATATCTGTCACCTTTATTTTTTTACCCCCTAATGTTTTGAGTTCCATGAGAATAAATTCATTCTTTCTATAGGTGGAACGCTTCCTCTTTTCTCTCCCCCTTTATAAATAGTGTTTTTGCGTCACTTCTGACATCAATTTAACATATTTTCTAGTCATAAAATCCAATTCTATAATGTTCTAAATAACACAATTCCAAGATAGTTGTAGGATCTTAAGATATCAATGAGTGTATTTACAGCTATGGATTTGGGTTGTCAAACAAGTCCACTAAGCTTATTGAGCCTAGACATATTGTAGGAAACAAGAGTCTATGTTAATATTCACAAAGTTGTTAATGTCACTAATTAATATCAAAAAAATCATAAGAGATTTCAAAATTTCAACTTTCAAAAAAAACTATTAATTTTAATCTCATAAAATTCCCACTAAAAATAATTTTCATATAAACATCAAAGCATACGGTATTTAGATAAGACACTTGGGGAATCAATTGATACCAATCGTAACGACCATGTTGGTAAAACCTCTTAACCACCATTTATTCAGAGGATTCATCACCCACAAATTTGGATTAGTATCCTTTGAAAGTTCATCATCAAATCCCCCTGAATTTATAAAATATTTACTTTAATGGTTGAGATAATTTATGGGTTGGATAAAAAACTTTTTTAGAATATCTCCCGATGAGTAGAAAAAATTGGTATCACGTATCAATGAACAACAAATAATAATTTGTTAGTTCACAGATAATTAGTCATGAAATTCATTCAAGCAGTTACTTACATATATAATATATCCTCCACTATAGTGGTATTATTCAACTAACTCATAGGACTAAAATTACTCATAACACACCAAATTTTACCTGATATTAACTGTAATATATTATAGTTATCATGATTTTAGTTATTGAATCGGGTAGGCTATGACAGCTTTTTTTACATCATTTAGGCCTTTTATATAATTTTTTTTAGAATGAAAACTTCACCCTTTCCTGTAGGTTTATTATTTTTACCAATAATTTCATGAAAAATACATAAAATAGAACTTATTTTATGCATAAACGGATAAACAAAGATTTGATTTCAACTCATACTAATGTTATTTTCAATCACACTTACCCTATGGATTGTATATCCCTTTAAATAATGTACCTATTTAAGAATTTTGTAAATAACTAAAGTATATGGGGAGAGTTGTACCTTCATATTTATTCAATATATGGAATGGGGATGTCTATTTTTTTACCAAACATTCATCTTCCACCTTTCATTTTCCTTTATTTAAATTTATAGAAAGGAATTACATACATTCTTCAAGAACTTGAACATATTGAATATATTTTGTGAAAATATTTTTTAACCATTTTAAAATGGATATTATTTCTTTAAAATCATTAATACACATTTCTTCATGGATATTTTTTCTCATTTACTTCCTTTTATTGGTATTTTATACAATTATAGACTAGATTCCACTTGTGCAAGTCTCCTATTATGATGAAACATGAGTGAATCACCCTTACAACTTCTATTACTATTGTGGACACCCTATCTAGTCTCTATCTATTTTATTATAGTGATTTTTGTGAGTCTAATAAGATTGGTATCTCCCTTGATGACCCTGAGTTCCATCTAGGACCCAATATTCATACTTGGTGGGTTCTTCTCCACTTCCACATTTCTCGCAACTTTAGTATCTTCATTTTCATTCCTATAATATTGTTTTCTTTATTTCCAAGAGGAATATTGTGAGAAACCACAATTTTGTGATTCATGTTCCCTTTATCTAGATTTATCTTTTTCCTCCAAAATAGTGAACTTATTTTCTTTCTTAATAATCCTTTTACTTGGATAAACCCTCTCCATGTACATCACATGAGTGCATATCCTCCTTAAGGAATATTTTTTACATCTATGCATCCTTTTAACTAAAATTCTTATTTATTTGACCAATGTTATAATATATAAACAATTTTATATAGTAATCATACATAATGTGGTCTCTTATTGATTTACATGATGGAATAATATTTTTTTCTTCCAATTTTGAGAATTTAGGCTACAAAAAACATACTCATAATGTGGACAAGTATTCCAAAGAAGTAAAATTTCTACGCTATATTATTTTGTGGATCACTCATTCCAAATATTAAATATTTATTTTTCATTATTTTGTTCATTGAGGATTTTATTTAAGGGGTATTCCTCCTTTCATAGAAGGTTTACATCCTCTCCCTCAGAACCTTTATTTTGTAATCCTTCTCCTTCAGTTTTTTTATCTATTTCTATCATTCTTGAAGAATAATCCATTCCAGAACACCATTTTTTCAAGATAGGTTCTATATTGTATGATTATTCTTTCAATTCCCTATCCATCACTATCTTCTTAATGATTTCATGGTATCTTTCTTTAATAAAATTACTTTTTTCCCTTTTTAGTTCCCATCATCTTCATGTCAAACTCCAAGGAAAATTCCTCCATTTTTATCTTTTTTTTCAAGGCTAAATCTTTAAAAAATACCAGATACACTTCATGCATAACTCCCCATGGATCCCACTCTTCTTATATGACTTTAATCTCTTATTAGTGGCTTCATGAAAACTTCTTGTATTGAAATATTAATGTTCTCTAATTTTTATCACCAGAATAAAATCTTCTTTTCAACCTCATGAGTGAGTTTGAAATTTCTAAAACACATGATTTCTCCGTACTAGAGTAGAAATCTGATAAAAATTTAGATTCATAATTGACTAATTATTTTGGAAAATTCCTCATTTTGATGATTTTATTCTTCTTTCCTTTTGATATAAAGAATTCCTTATTTGGATTCATAATAAAATTTCTGCCAAATATATCTTCTTGGGTTTTTTTCATATCCCTATTGAAATTTTAGTGAGAATTATCCTTGAAGATATCTTCTTTTAGAGAATATTTTAAGGTCTCCTTAACCAAATCATCACTCTGTAACTTTATTTGATTTTTTTTCAAAGATAACTCCATGATGATTTTATAGAATAATTCCATACAACAACACTTCATATGAAATTTTAACTTACACTTCCAAATATTAAATGGACTCCTTATTCCAACCATTGATGTGGATTACATCTAGAAAAGTAGAATTCACTAGATATTTTATCTCCTTCAACAACATTAGATCATGTTAGAGAAAATAATCCAATAGAAAATGAACCCAATGATTTGATACCTATTTTTAGGTCCTCAAGGGGATGAAGTGAGATATAACCTAATATGGTAGGTGAAAAATGGTATATAAATAATTTCTAATTAAAAAACTTTTAGAACCCCACTTATCTAAATATCATGACCTCTTACATAAAATGGTCAACTCTTTTCTCTTGATGATTAGATGATCTAATTTCCTTTCCACTTGACCATTCTTTAAACATATATTATCTATGGTTTCATTACCAATTTTCATATTGTGTTAGTCAAGAATATAAATAAGAAAACATAAGGGAAGTGCTAATTTTTACTTTGTTTACCACTACAGGCTAGTCCGAGGAGCATGTGATCCATAATGTGTTGATGCAACAAAAACATTATAGGGTCACTGATCAAGGTTTTTCAAGGTCATTCATTCATGGGATCACATCCATTATAAATGGTTTTGGGTTGGTTTTCTACTATCCAAGTATCACTTCCTCTCACTTCCCTCCTTTAGCACACTACTCTATAAAATAGATTACATATTGGTACACATTCAAATAAAAATGCAACCATGTTGTAGATTATAGAACTATGTATCGATGAGGGACTTTAAATATCCAATTTTTTCTTCATGGGCCTTCCAGGAATGTCTCTTTAAGAAACACCATCTTCTATCCATGAGATGTCATGGAATAACCTTCTCATTATTCTTTGGAATGATCCTCAATAAGTTCCAAAATCTTTTCTTTATTCTTTAATGCATAGTAGTAATTACTTCCTATTATTTCCTAAAATTTTGATCTCTTTTATATGAATACTATCCAGATATATATTCTCCATAACTTCCACATGTAGTTTTATCTATGTTTTTACTGTTTTATTTCAATCCAACTGTTATGATTAAATTCACTTCATCTGTGATTATACTAAGTGTCACTAGTATTTAATGGGATTGTAATATGACATGGAATCTAAATTAATAACCTAAAAAACCAAGTTATAACTCCTCCTTTAATTACCAATTGATTTTCTTAGCTATAAAGAAAACACATTGACCGTGACAAAGTCTATGTTTCCATGACATTGTCATATCTTTCAATGCTTGATCTACAGTGTATCATATGTGACTGTGGCTGAAATTTGATCTTTATTAAAATTTTCAGTATGGACTGATTCCCTACAATTTATCCTTATATAGTTGACCAGATCCAAAATTATCACATGAATTCAATACTCTCATGAACTCATTATAATATTATCTATAACTCTCCCTTTATTATTACACGATCCACTCTTACTTATTGACCCTCCATATTATCTACAATTTTTTCACTTATTCTATTGTATGAAATCCAATATTATAGGAAATATTCATTCATCTATACTACCAATATCATGTACTACACATCACAATAATTTTCTATGGTGTGGCCTTATGTTGGATCAGAGATAAAAATCATTTAAATCTATTGAAAAAAAATTCGCAATGATTAAATAACATTCGAGAGTGTGGATTTCTCTTCTCCAATAAAATTTTGGCATAGTATTCCCTCCATGGAATAGAAAAGTTTGAAACTCCATTGATAAGAGTGTTTGTATGATCACTACCTATAACATCATTATTTTTATTGTGGTGAAGTTATACATAAAAATATCATATAATCCTTCTACATTATACAATGTTACTTTATTATATGGAATATCAAGTTTGATCCTCGTCCCATATTAGAATTTCCTCTATAATTATAGAACTTAACATGACTAGATGCCTCTCAATAAATTATTCATTTCTGAATGGATTTGGTGTTGGCCTACAATCACTCTTATTGACTTGTGCATGAGAGGCCAAGCACACTATGCCTCTACCACTAACCTTAACTGCTTCCTACCTTCAAAAACGCATATTCCTACCAATAAGGCTGATTATATGAACAAACAGGTATGTATGAGTTTATATTTGAGCCCGATCTACTTATTACTTGGTGTCTTGTATGTCAGATATCCCAAGCCTTTGGTTGGTCCTATTTTTCCTTCATCGAGATTCCTTGTCAGCACAACCATTTTCTTTGTGACATGATTAGTGGACTCATAAAATATTTATATGTCATACTAATACCTTTAATATATTTACTATGGTATAGTTTCTAGATATGACATGGATGAGTCCCATCTTCCAAAGATAGTTTTTAACACATTTCTTATATGGTATAACCATGGACATTATGGAATGGACAATATTATCTATTAATTATCAAAATACAGTCTCTGGTATGGTGTTGTAGATTCTACAATGTATCCCAAGAACTATCCAACCCTCCCTCAAACCTTATTGACTTAATGGGTCCATAAAAATACTCCACGCTTCTATTAGTTCATATTTCACTTTTCTAACACAAAACTTTAGGGTTTTCTACATGTATTGTCTTAGTAAATTCATCACATGTCTTGTCAATAAATACAACACTAACATTTAGGGTTAAAAAAAGGTGTATACTTATTAAAAACAGTATATCCTTTTTTATTATCCCCCTTTTTCAAAAAACACAATTTACTAAAGATGGAAAATAACCAAGAAAACATAATATTATTTTGAGATAGAATACACTTCATATTACACTCTAAAGTGTTGGAAGGAATATTTTTTGAATGATTCATCAAGATCTTCACCACTTTATCCATTATTGAAATATACTCCAGTGAAATCTTAAGTCACCCCACCTTCTCCTTGATGAATTTTTATTAATGTAGATATGATTCAACGTTGAACAAAACACCTGATTCTTTTATAAGTTGATTTCACTTTGATTTTCACACCTAATAATCAATGGGTATGATAAATTCAGCATTAAGTGTTTAAGTTATAACTTTATTCAATTTTTTATCTTTAATTATCAAAAAAACCATTCAACTTTATTCATTCTCAATGTGATAGAATATTTCTTCTTGGAGTTTCATGCAATGTAACTTCCTCTATTAAAGAATTCACCTCAATAAGTATAATTATGATCTCCCATATCTTCACCCCAATCATTATAAAAACAACCATACTACTATTTTGTTTATTTTCATACATCATAAACAAATCAAAGACCCTTTGATATAGAGAATGATTTGGTTCACCCTGCATGATGTGACCCTTTGTAACAAATATGATATTGAGTATAGATTTCATAAATTAGGACAATAATAAGCTTATGGAACTCTGTTATATACACTCTCCTTCTTTATTCATCAATGTAAAACGTTATCCCATGTGTAGTATAAGTAGATACCTATTACTATCTTACCATTACAAACATATTCAATAACACAGAAGTATAATTTTATTATGAAAGAAAGATAGTACCTACTATGTTCTGTGACTTGAAAGCCCATGAATAATTTCCTCTAACCTATCATAGAAATATCAAACTATTTCCTCATATGGGATAAAAATTACACAAATGTTTTTTATTTTTTCTGTAAAAACTATTTCATCAAAAGACACAATCATAATAATAAATATTTTTTCATTTCCCATGATATAAAGTGAATTTTTGTTGCTGAAAGTGACATATCATCCGTCATACTGATCGCATAGTGATATAACATATATTATCACCCTTATACTTGTGTATTAAATTTTTTATGGGTTTTATTATCCCATTATTGTATCCTTTTTAGTCATCATTTATTTTTAATTAATTTGTTGAAAATATGCTTAAAAATATTGAATTTCACAATGGCCCAATTTGACAGTAGTTCACTATTTCTATAATAGCATTCACTACACAGATCCAAATATTAAAATTATTTTTTTATAGGATTCTATGGTTATTTGGATTATATTCATCTAACTAGATTAATGTGACTACTAGGGGCCCAAAAGAGGCCCACAAGTGAAGACATTCTAGGTGGTCTAGATTGGACTACCCTTTTTTATTTGAGCCATAACTTGGGACTTAGACCTAAAATTAGGTTTTTTCCACCTCAAATGGATAAATAACTATAATAAAAACCTATAAACCAAATTTTAAGTCATTTTCATTCATTTTTTATTCAACCAGCAAGATAATTAAGGAGGAAAAAGTCTTCTATAAATAGTATCCTACTCCCTTGGACACTTGACTTATTTTTTCCGCATTTTTTCACAAAGAACCCCTCAACCTAATTATCTGATGGTTTTGAAACAAAGGGTTTAATTAGAGTTCTTGGTATGTTATTCTTTACATCTATGGATTCCTAACCTTCCATGAAGTTCTAAACTCCTTGTGATCACCCGGGGTGGAATAAAATGCAAATCCCTAGCTTCATGTTTGTATTATTTTAAATGATGATTTAAATTCAAGGCTTGTAAGTTATTTTTCATCATATAATATTATTTTTTAATTTATTTTTGTATTGTTATCTAATACTCAAACTCATGTGATCATATTTGTGGGTACCCATTCTTGTGATGTTTCACACATCGTTCACCACATCTTATTCCCCAGTTTAATTAAGGTGTTTTTGTGGTTCATATTAGTAAATTGAACTCTAATAAAAACATACATGGACATGTACATTTATGTAACGGTATCAAATTTAAATAACATAAAATATTGGGCAGCATATCATGTTCTTTTTGTGATTCCTTGATGAGTTTTGGTTACGAAGTCATACACAAATAACCAAATCATCAGCTATAGCCTTTGAATAATTGTTTGTTTTAAGATGTACTATAGAATCTATCCTAGTGTAAATTCAATAAAAACCGTGTTATATATATATATATATATATATATATTAAAAAACATGAATTAAAATATCTCAACCCTATCTCTTTAAGTGATGAAGGATGATCATCATGATATTTCCTCAGGTTGATCATGGTTAATCAAGTCTTTCAATTTCAAATTTCTTGTATTGCTTGCTTTTATATGATTTCATCTTAAATAAAAAACACAAATATCATACAATACCATTCTCCATTTTCATAATCCAAACCTTCTTTTTAAAATAATGATCTAAGGCTACATCAATAGATGTCCTAGGGTTCCTTTTATACCAAAATTGTTTTTGTTAAAAAACAATATATAATTTGACATGCACGACAACATGATCACATAAATTTGGATATATTTAAAGAAATTTTTGCTCGTGTATTATTTTTTGAGAGATAAATATCGAGTATCCAAGGATTTTGTTCTTTTCTAACTTTGTAAACAATCTCAACCATCATTTTATAATATTTCTTATTCCTCCTATTAATTGATTTGAAATTATCCTTTTGATTTAATTAATCTTTTAGAATTGTAAACAATTATCAGTAGTGTGTTTGAATTAATCAAACCTTCCAGAAATTTCAATAATATAATCAAACGAATTATTCAAATATACCTTATCATTTTTATGTTTTCTCAGAAAAACTACAAAAACATCAGGATGAACCCCCCTCAATTAATTACCTCTATTTGATTAAGTGATAAATTTTATAGGAACACATATGATTTTTGTTCATAGAATCGGTATAACCAATACCTTCCTTCAAATAAAAATATTTTTTGGGTAATAAATAGATTTCATAAAATATTTTTGTTGAGTTTATCTTAATTTAAAAATAATATTCTTATAAATATTTTTATTTTTATGATCATTCACCTTCACTTTAGAATTTACCTTAGGAATATTCATGGTATTTTTATTCTACCACACCACATTTATTTTTGAATTTTTATAACCACTACTAGATTTCAAATTGTAAGATCTTGTGTTTGGATAGACTAAAAAATTCTGAAGGGATTTGAATTTTTGTTACCAGATGAGTTGAATCATGGATTAATAATAAAAATGTGATTACGAGAGTTGAAATTCCTTAGAGTGGTTTTTTGATACGAGTAATGATTCTTGGGATATATCATGGGTGTTAAGGTGAGCTTTGGAGGATTTGGGTTTAGTTTTAGGAGTTTTGGAGTTTTCTAGAAAGAGTGCATGGTTTGGTGTGTGTCGTTTAGGAGAAACCATGAGACACCTTAATGGTCCTGACATTTTATATTAATTTTCAACTAAATATAGTTATGTTTCAAGATTATATCTTGTTTTGGGGTAAATCTTATGGGGAAAAAGGAGAAACATTGCATGGTTGAGGAGGGACGGAGGCATGGCACACGGGTTGTGGATGGTTTCAGACAAACTGTGCACTTTTCTGTAGAAGGGAGACAGTGCTGATAGAATGGTTGATACAAATTTTTGAAAACTTTTTTTCACGATCATGGAAGGTATGAGTGTTTTATTGTGGGGTAGTATGCTTGGGTTAACTGTATGGCCAAACTATGCAATTGTATTGGCCTTGGATAGAGCCAACCACACTGTTTGTGTGTGGTTTGGAAAATTATGTGAGAAAACCATGCAGATACATATAATTTCATTAAAATTTGTATTTTAACATTTTTACCACTAATATTTTTGTTTTAATACTCTCCATTCTCTCTACCTTTCAAGCAGGAACCATAGGAGGGCTTCTCTACCCTTCATCCCTTCTTCAAGCCTCACTAAGGAGGTGTTTTGTTGATGATTCATCAGTATTTTGAGGTAAGATTCAACCTTAACTATCTTATTTCCCCATAACCTTACTTACATATAATTTTAAGGTATATCTAGTTTAGTTATTATTGACGATTCCACAATATCATGGTTGAATCATTCGTTTCTCATGGGTATTTTGGTTGGCTTTGGTAGAAGAGAACCTGATATGGTTTCACCGCATCATTGCATGGTGTTTCATTAAGGTATGTGTTTACAATAATTTATTTTGTTTTTCCTGGTTAAACTAATTTAATAAAGTAATGAAATGGTATGACCTCTTAGGGATTTTCATGGTAATAGTTTTGTGGGTCCATTTGAACCATTCATGATAGTTTCTTGGAGTTTTTATAAGATTTGATCAAACCTATAAGTATTTTGACATCTTTCCAAGTTGTAGTTTAATGAATTAATTAATTATAGTTCTTATAATAAAATAATTAGTTATTTTTTTGTGTCAGGTTAATTATTGGGTGATCAAGATGAGGTCTGTTGGGTGCTGCGAAGTTGGGATGAGGCTTGGAAGATCCTTGAAAAGGACATCGGGCTTTAGAAGTATATTGTAAATATTCATTAATGAAGTCGACTAAGATATTTAACCATAATACTAAAAATTTTCTTACTTATGTGTGCATCATAAGCCTTATATCCCATGTGTGATATGATTACTCCATTGTTTTGAGAAATTGGTTTACACTTCATATTGACACCATAGACTTTATAAAGACCCTTTTAGATATGTTGGATGTTGTTAAACTGGGCCAACGACCACCCAAGGGGTATTCCATCCTTTGAAAAATGGAATGTTTTGGTGTTGAGTTTTGTAAAAATCCCATGAGGACATTATTATGATTAAATGGGGTTCTTTTAGTGTTTATTGGGTTAGGATTCCCAATATGGGAATACTATGTATTAAAATGGGTTGTTGACCTTGATGTGATTAGATAAGGGGTTTTAAATGGATTTTTAATATTGATTGAAATGAGGTGTGGTTTCTTTTAAAGAAAAGGTTCTAAAGGAACCTTTAAGTGTTTTGGGAGGAAATTGAAGTTCTAGGACCATGTTTTTTTTTTCTTAAAAGAGAAATACCCTTGTTGAAGGACAATTTTTACAACATTTAATGAAGTAAGTGATTTTTTAATCCTTTCAAAATGTTTTAGGTGGTGATCTAAGAAATTATAAAAAAAGGGTTTGGATATATTGAGAATTTTTTTGGTTTTAACGGTCTTTTGGGAACATGATAAATTTTATGATTAATAATGGAAATGGAAATTGTTTTATAGGGGTTTGTTTTATTATAAAATGGTTTGGCGAACATTTAAAATATATATATTTCGGTAAAGGATGAAATAGTTTAATTTTGGATTTTTTATATGATGAAAGTAATAGACCATGGAAATTTTGAGTAAAATGGTAATAATTGATAATGGAATGGTTGGGAATGGTCGAACATGACATATTGAATATAATTTGGATTCATGGACTCATGCTCCATGTTTTTCGACCAGTGAAGAATGGTTTTGTGATGATGAAATGATGATCTGCTGCCCAGTTTTGGGTGGGCTAGACTGATGATCCAAGAACCCTGATGCACTACAGTTTTCATTAGATGGACTGATGCTTCTAAATCCATGGTTATTAATATGGTGTTCTATATCAATGTTAGTATGGTCAGACATGGTGTTTGTTGTATTGGTTAGATACTTGGGATGATTCTCCATATTCGTTTACATGTGATGTAGTGGTTGGGATGACAAGGCATGGAATACCAGATATTGGTTGGATAATTGGACTAAGGCTTCTTGTTTTCCAACTAGTGGACCATTGAGATCTACGAATCATATTACTATATTTGACCAAGGAAATTTGATGGAAATGTGTAACATTTGGAATAATAATTAAAAGTGATTAATTTCACATTGTTAAATATTAAAATTTATTTTATTTAACATATTGTTGAAAGTTATTAATTCTCCTACATGTAATTTTTTACTGACTGGTATTATCTTTAAACACCATTGGTGGTGGCCAACTAATTTTTACTCACACCCTGCATGGGATTCCATTACACATGGGTACCTAAGCATATTTTATATGTTTATTAGATACATTGGTTTGGACTGAGGCCCGTGTTGAGTTTCACATTGTCGGGAAGGATACATCGATGGTTTCAGGTGTCTGGATGGGAGGCTTGGTGATGTTTTAGAGCCTATTTTTATTTTTGATTCTCATGTAACTGACACAGTGGAAATTTAGTTGTATATTTGACATGTTCATTCGGGGTTTTGTTGAATTTCATTTTATAAAAACATGTTTTGATTTTAGTTTATTTATTCTTTCCATTTACTCTGATATGTATAATATTTGGTTAACTAATTTTGGATTTATACTCTGATATGGGGGTATAGTCTAATCATAGTACCATCATATACATATTCTTCTAGTCAGAATCCTCTGGAATATGAAGTGGTGTGCCTGAGGTCATGTGGAAGACTAGATTAGGGAACCATTTTAGTAGCACCATGGATGATATATTACAAAGTTGTATCAAGGGTTTATACTCTATTTTTTATGTTCTTTTTTTCACTTTTGAGAAACTATCATTGTGTACAAATATACAAAAAACAATGAAAGTATATGATGATTATACTATATGATCATCATATATAATAATATAAATGAAAATTATCTATTATAACCATCATATACGGATATTTAATTTTCTCACAAAACTAAACAAGGATTCTATATTCTATAGTATCATAGACACACCCACAGACCTTTATTTAAAGAATATATAATATAACTATCACATATACCCTCACAATAACGACTATATATAAGTGCATGCATGAAAGTTTATAACCTTAATATATTCAATATTACATATATTAAATACTTATATAAAATAGTTTAAATATATCATATATTTGAGGGGTTTTCTATAATAGGGAATATTTTAATATTTTAATATTTTATTATAAAATTAATTTTATCATTTCTAAAAAAATAATGATGAAAATAATATATATAAATGGATACGATTGTGTTATAAATGAATTTACATAAATATATAATTAAATAAATGTTTTTAAAAATAAATAAACAATATAGTTATATTTATGATATAAAGATATTTTATGGGTTTTAAAATAAAAAATGACTGAATTTTTTAGGGGTGAGTTAACAATAGAAATGTCAAAAACTTGATATTTTTATATAAAAATTTATTTTTTAATTTGTAATTTAATTTTTTATAAATTAAATTATTCAAGTTGCATGAATGTTATTATTTTTTATGTAAAATTTGTTGTATCATGGTTTTATTTTTTCTTAGGATGCTCTTTTCTCTCTCTACGAGCTTCTATTTATACTAGGTTTGTTATGAGGTCATCTCTCTAGTTTGGTTCACATTTGTTACTTGGGTTGTGTTGTTGGCACTATTGTTTGGCCTATGTTCATAGAATCATTTTTGTATGATCTTTATTATATGTTTGGGATTGATATCAATTGATGATCCCCTTGATATAATATATAATAGGCTCCCCTTTTGTGTTTATTTTTTAATCCCCCCCCCCTATGGTTTTATTGGTGATCAGATTATTTGCCTTAGTTCCCAGCCATGATATATCATGTGTACCTTCGGTGACTCTATTTTTTCTAAATAGTTGATTTTCTAAGTTGTTCCTCATATTCTAAACCACTCATGTGTCCCTATGATATTTTGATTCTTAAAACACGATCATATTCCATATGATCAATTATCCCACCACAATTGGTCTACCATTTGTTTCTTAAGGATCCCCTCATTTGATCACTAGGAAACATTAGTTCCATAGTTTTTTTGTATCTAAGAGTTATAAAGAGAGATAAAAGGTAGAAAGGGTTAGATTTCTTTGATCTCATTTACATGGCATATGTTAACCATTTATGACATATTCCAACATACATGTTCACTCATTATGATCTTAGAGGACGAGTAAGATGAAAAATAGAGGAGTTCCTTCAACATTCACAATCCCAATCATAATACGTCGATATTTTTATGAGATATATTTTTAATTTATTTTATGTATTGTGTTTAATTATACATAAATATAATCTTTCTCTATATGCAACACCATCTTATCTTGTTATATACACAATACTATGCTCGGTTTGTGTTAGATACAATTTCAAGTTATTTTGATAGGTTTCATTTCATATAAGACCGAGTTTAAGGGAATTTATTATTAAATCGCTCTTGATGGATTTATTTAATGAATTATATTATTAATATATTCAATATAATGTTTAGAATTAATCATTTATGTTTTCTTGACATGATATAAGAAGAAATTCAGTTTTCTAGATAAAAGAAGTATTTATTCGCCTTTTGATGACGCACCCATTTTAAATCATATTTTTACAATTTTATATATTCAATTTAACAACATAAACATGTTTTTTGGAAGAGGGATATAAAAATTTACTTTTTATTATTTTTGATATTTTTTCCTAAGTTTCAGTTTTTGATGAATAGTGAAATATAGATTTTTATTAAAAAAAATATTTTTTAAGGTAATTAAAAATTAAAATTTTGTTTAAGATTAATTTTAAATTATAATTAGTTTACTATGATTTAAAATAATCAAATTACGGCTTTTTAATTTCATATTTTATACATGATTTTATTATAAAAAAATTGTTTTCAAAGGGTCATTTTTCTGAAAATTATTTTTTATGGAATTTTACCAATTTTATTTTAAATTTAATTCTAAAAAATATGTGTTTTGAATTTTGAAAAATGGATTCCAAATTTATATTTAGATGGTCTAAAATTTATAATTAATTCCTTTTTATTTTTACCCAATATGAATGGTAACAATGTAAATTTTATTACCACAGTAAAGGGTTAAATAAGTAATTTAGGTTAAATATAGAATTATAAAGATCCTAAAATGACCCTAACAAGTTAAAATATTTTATTTTATGGATAAAATTCTACCCTTAAAAAATTAGGTTTGAAACCTAGTCATTTAATGGAATCTTTTCTATGATAATGACATAGATATTTATAAAACTAATGAAAGTGACAAAATATTGCACTCACATCTCTTATAAATAAAATAATTTTAATATTGGGATAACCAGGGGATAACCTCGAAAATAAATAGTCTCTGGAAAGTTAATATAATTACATACATCATTTTATGTTTTTGATAATTTTTAGTAAGTAAATAATTACATCAATGGGTTATAAATTGATGATGAAGAAATTATATAATAGATAAAAAATCAATAAACTAATTTTTATTAAATTGATAATAACCATTAAAATAAAAATAAAATCTTTCCAAAATCACATTTTTCGAGTATATATCCACCATAATAATTAAATGGTCTAGTTATTGACTATTTGGAACTATATAGAAAGGATTATACCACATATATTATTTTATTTAAAGTAGAGCCGAAGTTGTCACTCTCAAATTTTTAATACAATATCCTTTTAAATATAGGGTTAAACAAAAGATATATTAAACTATAAATACAATTCTGTAATTTAGAAATTTTATGTTCATGATTTTATTTTATTTTTTATTTTTACTGAACAAATATGTATATTAAATAATTAATCAAAACTAATGTTGTAATTATTTTATTAATGGAAATATCAAATTAATGTTAATAAAAATATTAAAATAAATATAATTTGGGATCATTAATATAAAAAAATAATTTAAAATGTTAAATTTACCATTTAGGGATGTAATAAAATATTTTGTTTTAGGTTAACATATTGTCTTGTTATTTTTAAAAATACTAAAAAATGAATAGTGTCAAAATTGACACTATTGATATTTTGTCAAAATAATAATTTATTAAATTATTTTTAAAAAATAAGACATATTTATAAATATCAAATAATTATAACATGATAAATTTTGTATTATTAATTTATGGTTTAGTTGAAATAAAATAAGTAAAACTCAGAACTTTTAATATTGTAAGATTTGCTACCTTAGTAAAAATTAAAATAGATAATTAAATATTACTTAAAAAAGATAAGGTTTAAATTTTAATAAAAAACTTGTCTAAATTTTATTGGTTGATTATATTACAATCTTATCATATCTTATCTTATAATATATCTCATTTTTGAGGTATTTAGATTGATTTTTTAATTATTATAAATTAACAGTTTCAATAAATTACAAAAGTGCCCCCACCTCATTTATAAAAGGGAACCTCCTCTATAAAAAATTAATAAAAATTTTAGCCTTTAATATCAAAAAAATATACTCATTTCCCTTATAAACATCCCTAATCACATTCCAAAGGTGTTGGTATTCTCAAAAGACCAACTCTAGTGTTTCTAAGAGTATATTTAGAGAGTGATCGTCGAAGTATAGGTAACTTCCTTACCGAATTTTTAAAATCATTTCTTCTTCTACTTTATATTCTTATATTGTTTCCATTATTATAGTATAACTCCAGTATTAACTATACTATTAGATGTTATTATGTTCATGAAAAAACCATATTCTACCTTTTATCCATCCTATGGAAAAATGAAATCACCATGCATGGGTACGTACAGCCTTCCGTCTCAACACCGTGGTGTAATCTATTTCTTGTCATTACTTTCATTGGATGGGTATAATTATGGAATTAACAGTAATATAAAATAATTATAACATGATATTTATTCTGGAAATAAAATATATTCCATTCACTTCCATAATTATTTCTATTAAGGAAATGATACTATCGCTTGTGTATACGTACGGACTATCATCTCCACAATGTGATGTGATTCATATTCCTTATTCAACATTCATGGAAAATTAAATTAATGTATATAATGAATAAATATGAAATATAATACCTTAATTACATTTTTTAAATGATATAACTATAACCTATGAAGACTATGTTGGACTTATATGACAAAACATGCTTAGAAAAGATGAAACAATTAACACTTGATAGAATATTAATAATGAAATATTATAAAACAGGTGATAAAATGATCATATATGATATAATAAATATAAATATGGTTCATTAATAATATAACAACATTTTTAATCAACAATATAGGAGTTTTTTATACGTAAAAAGGAACCATGACCTAAGGTAAGGGAATTTCATATCACTTTTTATTGCTTTTAGATACTTTCTTTATTCACCACTCATTTATTTTGTGTCATATAAATACATTCGAAAAATGTATTCTATGAATTTTTTGCATTAATTTTTAGGTATTTACATATCTATTTCATGGGGTTTCACGGTTCAAAAGTTACCGAATTGGTAAGGTAGTTTTTGTCCCAATTTCCCTTCTTTGAGACACATTTTTTATTGTGAACCTATGTTCTTATATGAGGTTTATATACTTCCATTTAACATGTTATATTATAAATATCATTTTTTTCATGATATGATAATCTTATTTTTTTTCTTATTATTTTATGGGGACTGTGATTGAAATGTTTCAAAGTGTTATGAGACACTTTGAAATGTTTGAAGATTAGTTTCCTCAAAAAATATTTTTAAAAGATATCTGTTTCTAATGCTTTTTTCAGGGCACAGGTTTCCATCTAGTTTGAGGATGAAAGGTGTGGTTTCATTGCCCCGGATTCCCGCTTTCCAAAGGCGGGTGACATCCATCGCTTATTCAGGGACTTTTGCTTCTTGATAGAAACAGGATGATGGGATGTCGGTTCTTTCTTCCCTGGATCCCTTATCAGAACTCATCACCTAGTCCGTGTCTCCCTTATAGATTTAAGACATTGTTCATGAAAATATTCATAGTGTCATATCTTCGTGGACACCAGTTAATTACACTGCTTCTTTTGGGACACTCCAAAGGGTTTGGTCAGGCAAACAACCTTCGCTCAGGGGAGTAGTCTTGTTGGACATCACTGGAATGTCTAGACACTGTAACACTGTAATGTCTGAGTTTATTCCCCTTATTATAGGGCATCTCAAGTGTGTGGATTCCCAAGGTATCCCACGTCGAACGTGGGTAATCATATGCCATAGAAATGTATCTGAGGTTTTCCTCAGATTCCCATGTTTAACACAGGGTATGCCGCATGTTTAACATCTGGAGGAGACAGATTAGACTGATCAGAATGCTGATCAAAGTGGATCAGATGGGTGAAACCTCTCGAGGGAACACTGATGTTGGGTGGTGATTTGTCATGACCTCACCAGGATGTGGTAGCCCGGGTAATATTAGAGATGGATGATGGAGTTTTTTAATGAAGTAGATGGTTGATTGGATGGAACCATCATGAATGTGATGGTAGTGTTGGTCTTGAGCCTTAAAGAGACTTTATATGTATCCCTGTGGCAAGGAATAGAAGTCTGTGTAGTTCGGTAGGACAAAGGGACGCCTAAGGAGGTGGCCTATGAGAATTGATGCATGTATTGGACCCGGAGGAAATGGAAACTCTTGGTTGGGGGCCAACCTTCCTGAAACACATAGGCTCGAAGGGAAGACCAGGCAATGGACTTGAATTGGGTGTGTACACATAAAAAGACAACCTGATGATGTGTATAGGGATCATTCATGGTTAGCATCCCAAGTTGGATAGATGCCACTAGGTTGGAAAAAAGATGAGGGTCCCAACAAATGAGATTACAAAGGCTTTCCGTTGAGTACAGGATGAAACGACTTACTACTGATTGAGTTCAAAATGGCTTACCACTGGATAGGGTCACAATGACTTACTGCCAGGTGGGGTTACAATGGCTTACCATTGGATGGGGTTGATCCTCATGGAATATTTCTACATTACCTACCTAAGAGATAGATATCAAACCCACGTAGTTCTTATGGGATGGGGGGTCGGTGGACTGATGCGAAGGAGGACATGGGGTCCAAATGGATGGTGGGATTGAACCTCGTGGAGGCTTCCTACGTACCATGCCTTGGCAAGGATAAAAGACCTCATAGTTCATGTAGGAGTTTAGTGAACCAACGTGAAGGGGGTATAAACCAATGTTTGGTGGTATTGATCCTTAGGTAGGCTTCTTATATACCTCGACTTGGCGAGGATCAAAGTCCACATAGTTCAGCTGGGTGCAACAACTTACCGCCGATCGGGGGAGATAACGACTTACCGCTAATTGATTTTCACAGTTCAACATCATGTAGGATGGGGGTGAACTGACGTGAAAGAGGACCTGGGTCCCAGATGGATAGTGGGATTGAACCTCGTGGAGGATTCCTATGTACCTTTCCTTGGTATGGATCAAATACCTCATAGTTAAGGTGGTGTGGGAACTGACGTGAAGCGGGTCATAATTACCAAGAGTTGGGCTGGAACCTCAGGGAGGCTACCTACGTACCTCACCTTTTCAAGGATCAAAGACAACATAGTTTAGGTATGGTTATGGGTATTACACTCTAGGCTTCCCAAGGTGTTGGTGAATCAACACAAATATGGTCAGAACGACCAGGTGTTGGGCTTGAACCTCAAGGAGAATTCCTACGTACCTTACCTTGGCAATGATCAAAGACCACGTAGTTCAAGTGTGGGTGTGGGTATTACACTCTAGGATTCCCGAGGAGTATGTCATGATCGATTCTTGCTCTATGCCCACATGAGTCATTCTCGGTGTGAGAAACAAGAGACAGAAAAGAGCAGACGATCACGTCGTGAAAGGTGCATCCGCAGGAAGTAGACTGTGGCCTCACGTATTTGGTGACCCAAAGAGAAAATAGGTGCTTACGCATGGTTAGCAGCCTAAGTGATGGTGATTGGGTCTTACTCTAGGGTGGAGGCCCGGATAGTGGAAAATACCAGTAGGAGAGGGACTTGAAACCCAGGAAGGGAGGATGAGCAATGATACTTCCTCCTATAAGAAAAGCCAGGGGCTTACACCAGGGTGGTTGCCCTTTCCCCACAAACAGATGCCACTCCGATAAAGAGGATTTCATTCCATGTGAGAAATGATATCACTCTCATGGATACTAGTGTGCATATAGAATGTTCAAGGTGGGGAACCATACATATGATGCGTGGGGCGAGGCCACAGTTTAACGTCATGTGCTGAGGACGAAGGTGCTTGGTAGTTTAACGTCCTGCAGCTCAGATGAGGTGGGTTCGCTCCCCACCCTAGGACTTGAATAACCGATAACCTCCCACCCTTGAGGGAAGGAAGGCATCAAAAATGCCGTAACTGGGGGTGTTGAGAGGTTATCCCATTGGGGGTCCACTTTAGTATGGCTATGTAAAGAAGAAATAGTCGTTAGCATGACTATACGAAGAATCATGAGGTGACGCAGCGCAATAGGCAGTATTTTCCAAGGGACTTTAAAATTTCTTTGTGAAAACCTGAAGGGCTTCACAAGAAAAGGAGTTGCAGGGAAGAAGGGTTCATATATAGAATCAACGTGATGCTCTGGTGCTGCATGAAGTAGAAGGGCTTCGTAAAAGGATGTGCTTCACGAAGTTAAGTCTCCTAGCCTAGGCATATGACATAGGTGCATATGGGAGGATCTTCGTGAAGTGAAAAGGCATTCGCGAAGTAATAGCCCACGAAGCAAGTGTGCCTCATGAGGCATAGTGTTGTGAAGCAATGTGCTTCTTGTAGCACAGTGACCATGTGTTATCTTGTGGGTCACGTGTGTTCAGAGGGTGTTTCGTGAAGCACAAATGCTTCGCGATGACCCAAGTCCCTATGGGGATCTCCTTCCATCATGAAGGCCCATGGGTTTCGTGAAGGGAATCCCTCTCAGAAGAGGGGTTCAATTAATTCAAGGGGGGTTCATTTCATGATGTAAAAATACCTCGCGTATCTCATGGTTCACAGAGCAGAGAGTGCTTCACGGTTCGGGAGCTTGGAAGTTGAAAGGTCGGAAGGTCTGTCCTTTGGGCTCGAGGAGAGCCCAGTATTTATATGCAAGAGTTGCTGCAAAGCTGAGATCACTCGATGTGAAAATGGATGTTGTGCCGCAGTGGGCTTGCAAACGTCAATGGGGTTCACAGAGCATCCCGCCTCCCTGCCCCCGTCGGGCTCACAAATGTTAATGGGGTTCACGGAGCATCCCGCCTCCTTGATCCGCGGCTTGCTCACGAACAGAAAATTAGCTCGCAGATCCTCCCACCTCCTTGCTCCATGGCGACCATGGGGCCATGGGGGCTCTACGAATGGTCTTCGTGAGGTATCCCCTTGATGCTTTCCTTTGTACATCTCTATCCCCAATTTTGGAGTCAACAAATACCCCCCTCAGACTTGGAGCCGAGGAGAAATCAAGGGTCCAAGTCTAAGGGTCAATCTCCAAAATCCCTCGTCCGTTCGTGATGCTGTCTCATGAAGGAGGATCACAGAGAGGGTAAGTGTTGGGCTAGCTAAGCGCACCGCGGAGCTCGTCGTGGGTTAGACATGTCGCGAAGCTCCGAAGACCGTCACCTATAAATAGGGGAGTTGCCATCTCTTTTTTTCTTTTCTCTCCTCGATTTTGGTATTAAGTGCTCTCAATTCATGAAGCTCCATGTACTCCATGATTTCTTTTTGCGAATTGGGTCTTCTGCTCCACGATGCACAACGAGCCTTTGACTCCACAATAGCGCTTTGCGATCTTGCGCTTGAAGGTCGGGCATGGGTCCGCTCCTGTTCTTTGCAAATGAGCTCTGCGACATTGCTCCATGATAGGGCTTCACAAACCAAACACAGGAAAAACCTGGACATCAAACTGAATGGCTCATCGGGAGGCGGTCAGGGGATTCCTTGTGGATGCTTCTCAAAGAGAGGAGATGTCAAATAGTTTGTCCTTATGGGAGTTAATTTAGAGCCACTCTAACCATGGTTCATTGGTGGAGCTTCTATCATAGAGCCATAGGAACTACCCGTTGTGTGAGAGGTTGCCTCAGTATATCTTTGAGTTGAGGGATGATGTCTTCATCCCAGAAGGAATTCAGGATGAGCCAGCTTACTGGTACAAGAGCACGTCATGCTAGCACCGATGGTTCAGGGCGGCTGACAGCCATGCCCGAGAGGACTTCACACCCATCATAAATTAGTTACGATGATCCCAGTCCCCATGGGCTTTGCGAAGGGAATCCATCTCAGAAGAGGGTTTCAATTAATGCAAGGGGTGGCATTTCATGATGCAAAAATACCTCGAATAACTCATGGTTTGCAGACTATTCATGATTTGAGAGCTGGGAAGTTGAAAGTTCGAATGGTCCATCCTTTGGGATCGAGGGGAGACATGTATTTATAGGCAAGAGGTACCGCAAAGTAGATCTCGCTCGGTGAAAAGATGGATTTTTCTCTATAGAGAGCTCTCGAATTTCAATGGGGTTCATGGAGCATCTGGTCTCATTGCTCCGTGGTGGGCTCGCAAACGCCAATGGGATTCACGGAGCATCCCATCTCCTTGCTCTGCGGTGGAATCACAAACATCAATGGGGTTTGGGGAGCATCCTGCCTCTTTGCTCTGCGGAGGGCTCCCGAATGTCAATGGGGTTCGCGGAGCATCCTGCCTCCTTGCTCCACGGCAGGCTCGCGAACGTCAAATTGTATCATGGAGCATCCCACCTCCTTGATTTGTGGTGACCGTGGGCCCATGGGGGCTCCGTGAACGGTCTTCATGAGGCAGCCACTTGATGCTTTCATTTGTACTTCTCTGCCCCCAATTTTGGCATTTACAAAATCTTTATCTCATTTTCAAGGAAAATGATTTTAAAGAAATTTTTTATGTTCTATAGTGTTCCATAATTTTTTTTAAATAAATTTTCAAAGAAAAAGGTTTTCAAAAATGTTTTATGTTCTGAAAATAATTTTTCAAAGAAAAGGGATATTTTCCTCAAGAACTATTTTTAACAGTTCTCTCAAAATTATTTTTCATTTAATACCATGTTATTTGATGTTACTTATGTTTTATTGGGGATATGAACCAATAATACCTTTATTATTATTTATTTTAATGGTTTACATTTATTATGGATTGTAGTTATGATTTTTTTTCATTTTCATGAGTTATGCTATGATGAACTATTTTATGAAACCAATTTCTTTTCATAAGTATGAATGATATATGTTCTTGTAGCACATGTATGAATGATTTAATTATAAGATGGGTGGGACCTATACCTACCTCCAATGAATTGGTTAAATATTTATATCTCATGAGATATACATGAATAGAAGGGAAAGTAAATCTAGTTCAAAAATACAGGGCTGGAACAGTAAGTAAATATGGTTCAGTAATACTTGGCTGGAAAGAAGAGTGAACTCGGTATAGTATAGAACATTATCCACTATGATGGTCTTGGAAGATATTCCTTGGATACTATGGAAATCATATTATGTGCTTATTTTTATGCCAAAAATTTCATGTTGTATTCATATGTTATGATTTTATGTCTTATGTTATTCATTTCATAATGATTCATGTCTTATAAACATCCAATATTTATTCCATGAATCCTATTTATTTTCTTTTATATGAAAGGTATGATCTTCCACTATTATAATCTTGTTATCATACCCTTATCTTCATGTTTATGCTTGCATATCTATCTTTTTACCCTTACTGAGCATTTTAAGTCACCATTTCTTATGTTTCTTTTCCCCAAGTTAAGTGGAAATATGTTAAATGTTTTTTTTCTAGAATTATTTCACAGGGAATATGTTGATGAAAAAAAGTGAAATAAGAAAATATTGACACGATTTGAGATAGTTTGTTTTAATTTTTGAATCAATTGTCTATGAAGGAATGTTTTTAAGAGTTTTTTCTAATTCTCTACAACTCTAAACCTAAAAGGTCCATTTGTATGTAAGTGATCCATTATTTCCTTTTGAAATTTTATGTTTTTATGGAAAATATTGGTTCACATTTTTAAATTTTATGCTGAATCTGAAAGTGTGGATTTTGGGCTGTTACATTTGGTATTAAAGTAGGGTTTAAAAAACATTGGAGATTAATATTTTTTCTTAAGATTTGTTCATACCATCATGGGATTATAATTTTAGGGTTGAACATAAGATCATTTTCTTAGAACCCCCTTTTGAATCTTTAGGTTATGAAATTTTAAGGTGACTAATGGTATTTTTGAGACATTTAGTTTTGAGTTAATTACATGTTATTGCATTTTTGGGATGGAAAATGACAGGTTTGATCCAACCTTTGAGGTTAAAATATGTTTTGGTAATTTTTGAGGATTTTATCTCATTTTTTGAATGTTATAAATAATTATTTAGTTTTAGAAAAAGAACAACCCACGAGAAGGGTGAAAAGTCATCAAGATGAACAAGGCTGTGGAAATAAAACCCATAACTGAAGGGTGACATGGCTTTATCACATAACACTGGCCTACGTAAAGTACATAGTTTGCATGAGTTTTTATTTTTAGTTCAATGAATTGATGTGATAAGAACATAATTATTTTGGGAACTTAGGTTTTATCAAATGGATATCCTTAGTATTGTAAAATAACTTGTAGTTTAAGTGATAAATATTATTTTGGAAGATGTTCACTATTTTGGGAACATTATATGATTAAGGTAAATATAATTCTATGGGATTTTAATTGAGGTGTAATTGTAAAATTATATTTTTATAGAATATATGATTTTAATTTTGGACTTGTGGGGAATTAGGTTATTCATTGAAATGATTAACCTATCATAGAGAATATGTGATTGTGTTAATTAATTTTTTATATAATACATTAAGATTGGTTGATGATATTTGGAGATAAATGTTAACATTTATCTTGAAAGATTATGTACTTAACATTTTCTAAATTTTGGGTTTTAATATTTGTCAAGAAATTCTCGAGGGAATTTATTTTTTGAATGTTCTATGTTGAACTTTGGGTATTAATGTTGATTTTTTTGAGATTGAATTAGAATTTAATCACAAAAGATTTATTATTTTTGGGAATTATCTTCTCAAGTACTAAACTTTTTGGTTAGTGTCTAAAGACAGGTGAAATATATAGTTTATCGTTTATGGATTATGTGATTCTCTAGAAGTTGATTCTAGTGCTTCATGTGTGAAAATTTCATCTTCAGCACTCATCATTTAGAGAAAAAGATGAGTTTTGGTGGGAATTGATTAAAAAATGAAACTATAAATTTCAAGTATATTTCCATATGATATTAGTATATGTAGTAATATAATTCCTCAACACTAGGAAAATGGTGTTAAAAAAAGAATTACCATTTACTTTTCCTCATACAAAATCAATGTCTTTTTAACCCATTAAAAATTAATAGTTTTTTTATTATTAAATTTCACCCAACAATGTTTTCTATCACTCTCCATCAGAACTTGATGGTTAGTTTTTTCTTCCATATATATGTTTTCCTACATGGGACCCTAGTAGCTGTTATCTCAGATAACTATTGTACTTCCGTTTCCTTCATTTAAAATGATATTTTTATTAATATTTTCATGATTTTGGTTTTTATGAAAGAAAATTTCAAGTATTATTCCTTGTATAACCAAGAAAATTTCAAGGGAGAAATTCATTTTAAAGGGGGTTGAATGTAATACCTTGAAATTTTTATAAGATATATTTTAATTTCATTGATGTCTTGTGCTGAATGGTACACCAAGATAATCTTGCGCTATACTCAACTCCGACTTATCTTTCGTTATATACAATACTATGCTTGGTTTTTTGTTACATACAATTTCAAGTTAATTTAATAGACTTCATTTCATACAAGTATAAGTTTAATGGATTTTATAACAGAATCACTCCTGATGGTTTTTATTAATTAAATATATAATTAATATATTCAATATATTGTTTAAAATTAATCATATATGTTTTCCTGACATCATATAATAAAAAATTCAGTTTTTCAGATAAAAAAAGTATTTTTCAAAAAATGCAGTCTTACCACATTTTGAGGGTGAACCCATTTTAAATCTAGTTTATGAAACTTATGTTTATTATATTTAACAACATAAACATGTTATTTTTAAGAGGTATATAAAAATTCACTTTTGATGAATTTTTGACATTTTTCTAATAACTTTCAATTTTTGAGGAATATTGAAATACAATTTTTTATTAAAAACTATATTTTCTTTTAAGTTATTTACAAGGTAAAATATTTTTTTGGATTAATTTTCAATTATAATTCATCTATTTTGGTTTAAAATAATTCTATTATGGTTTTTGAATTTGGTATTTTATACATGACTTTATTATAAAAACTTTTTATGTTTTAAAAGGGTCATTTTTTAAAAAATTGTTTTCATGGAATTTTACCAATTTTATTTTTAATTTAATTATGAAACATTTATTTTTTGAATTTTGAAAAATGGATATTAAATTTAGATTAATATGATCCAAAATTTATAAATAATTCCCATTAATTTTTTTCCAATATAAATAGTAACCATAATAAATTTTATTACCATGGTAAATGGTAAAATATATAATTTTGGTTAAAAATAAAATTATAAAGATTATAAAATGAACCTAACAAGTGAAAAAAAATATTGGAAAAATAAAATTCAACCAGTTAAAATTTACATTCGAAACATAGTCATTTAATGGCAGATTGTCTATGAAAATTTCATTGATATTAATAAAACCAATGAAAGTAACAAAGTGTCACACTCACATCTCTTATAAATACAATATTTTTAATATAGGGATAACTAGAGGATATCTATGAACATAAATAGTCCATATAAAGATAAAATAATTACCTATTTGTGCATGTGAATGTTTTATTTTGTTTTATTACATGTGATTTTGCTCTTTTTTCCCTTTATGATTTTTTTGATACATGTAATTTTATTTTCAAAACCTTTTAGTATTTTGAGGATATATCAATCCATAGTGTATGGATTTTTTTTGATTCTTATAATGTTTTATATATAAGATATTTAACTAAATTTCATTACTACTTGAGGATGTCTGAAATTTTTTTTCTAGTAAACTCAAAATTCAACAATGGTGCTGCTGTAGTTTTAGAATGTTTTCAGTTTCTTGTTTTAAAAAAATTTATAATTATTTTACTAAAAATTCTTCAGATATCAGATTCACATGAAACTTGATTTTTTATAAAGGAAACATATTTATCTCGATTTCATTAGTTTACATAGAAATCTAAAAATGTCTTTTGGATGGTGAATAAATTATTGGAATTTATGAATTGATTTTACATAACTTCTATTTTCCATAATTTTGTTGGTTTTGTTTTATGAAGATATTTGGAATAGTATATGTCATATCTATTTGATTATTAATTTTTTAGATATATATTAAGGTTTTATACAAATAGATTTTCTTGAACAAAGTCCTAAAATGTTATTAATAGTCTTTATAATTAGATCAATGTTTGTTAAAGTTTGTTCTCCAGTTTTTCACAATGTATGGTTCAAAAAACCTACATTATTATTCATACCCTATGTTATGTTATTGTTCCTAAATAGTGAAAACTATGATTCGACAACCCTAATCTAATACTCATTCTCTATGTTATGTTACTATTCATACCATATGATATGTTACTATTCATTTCTTCAAAGTATGGTCTGATAACCCTATTTTACTATTTATTCCCTATGGTACATTACTGTTCATACCCTATGATACGTTACTATTTATTTCCAAAAATTATGGTCTGGAAACCCCAAGTTATTGTTCATTCCCTATGATTTATTACTGTTAATTCTTTAATTTATGTTACTGTTCATTTTCATAAAGTATGGTTTGGAAACCCTACATTACTGTTCATTCCCTATGCTACGTTACTGTTCATACCCTATATTACTATTCATTATGTGATTTTATGTTGAAAATTGATTTTCTCTATATATATAGATTATTTTCAAGAGTTTTTCTCTCGGATAAATTTACATTAAATCAAAGGATTACTATCATATTGTTTTTAATGTTTTCAGTGGAATATTTAAAGTGAAAAATTAATAAATTATTTCAACTTCTTTTCCAATAAATTTAGTGGTTTAAAGTTTATTTATTTTTCAAATATTTGAATTTACATTTGGCTTGTGCTGCTAGTTTTTAATCTTGTGGTTTATTAAAAAGTTTAAATGAATTTAAATTGAACTTTTAAATTATTCAATGCTATTATTATTATAGAGATATTATTTGAACACTTATTCAAATTATTTTGAATTCTTTTATTAGAGATTTATACTACATGAATAAAATAGGAAACGATGCTATGATTCTTATAGAGGTATTTATGAATTATCTTGACACAATTTATTTTGAATATCTATAGAAATAAGTGATTTTTTAGTTGATGAATATTTATTTTCTACATACATATATAATTATATATTGTAGGTTAAAGAGATACAATATCAATACACAAAAGACGCGGTCTAAAATATTTGATACTCTATTGTTCAAAAAGAAAGTGTTTTTATCTTTGAACCGATAGTGTATTTTCAATGTCCTATGACACTCGGTTTCATCACCTAAACGATCTACCAAGGGATGAATTACTTCTGCTTCGACTACAATTTCCTTGACGAGATGAGATGTTATAATCATCAATAACTAGTAAATTTTCTTTAATATTTTATCTTCTCACTCGTCTAGTTGTGAGTCTATAACTCTATTTCCTATCTCTCTCACTCACTATATTTTTTATGCTTTTTGACAAAATATATTTATTTGTTATTACTTTTCTTTGAGTTGTGACTCCCAGATTCTAATGTCTGGATATAAGGGTTGTGACTCCCTGTATATAAAGTCAAGATTGTTTTGGTTGTGAATCCCAGTTTCTAAAGTCAGGTTGTAAGGGTTGTTAATCCCCATAGAAAAGTCATTGTCATAGTTATCCCTCTATTAGAAAATGATTTTATAATTAGGTTATGATTCCCCCATAAAAATAATTTTTTGTATACATGTATCTCTTGCTGAGAAGAGAGGTACAAGAGTAGAGTAAGACCACCTCAGACCGAACTACTATTGAAAACATCATAATGTTATTTAATTTTTTAACAACTAATTAACCTTAATAATAAACATTGATGATTAATTTAATTAATCAATTTATTTGTTCAATTGTTTAAATCTTGTCTATTCACCCCCTAGACCATCTTCCATTACTCGTTCCGACCTAACGTTACCTACATCATGGTAATTTATTAACAATTTTTAAGAAATAAATAATTACCTTAAAGGCTTATAAATTGATGACGTAGAAATTATTAAATAAATGAAAAATAAATAAAATAACTTTTATTAAAATGAGAATAACCATTAAAATAAAAAAACCCTGACAAAATATTATTGTTTTAGTATATCTACACCATAATTATCTAAGTGTTGAGTTATTGGCCATTTGGAACCACATATATAGGATTATGTGATTTATATTATTTTATTTAAAGTAGAGTCAAAGTTTCCACTTTCAACTTTTTAATACTCTATTATTTTAAATATAGGGTTAAATAAAAGATACATTCGACTATAAATACTCCTCTAGAAGCTAGAAATTTTTTCTTCGTCATGGAATTTTCTATTTAAATTTTAGTGAATAAATATGTATATTAAATAATTAATAAAAACTGATGTAGTAATTATTTTATTAATGGAAATATCAAATTAATGTTATTAAGAGTATTAAAATAAATATAATTTTGGATCATTAATATATCCAACAAATTTCATAAATTACCTTGACCACTTAGGCATGTAATAAAATATTTTTTTAGGCGAAAATATTATGTTGATATGTTTTACAAAATAAAAAATATGAATAGTGTCAAAATTGACACTATTGATATTTTTTCAAAATATTGTTTTATTGAATTATTTAAAGATCATAACACATATTTTAAACACCAAATAATAATAATATGATATAAAATATTCTAAATTATTCATTTATGGTTTATTTAACATAAAATAAGCGAAATTAAGAACCTTTAATATTGGAAAAGTTTTTACCTCAGTAAAATTTAAAATAGAGAATTAACAATAAATTAAAAAATAAGGATTAAATTGGTATACAAAATTGTTTACTTTTTATTGGTTTATTATATTAAAATATTATCATATATTAAATTATAATATATATCATTTTAAGGTATTCGTATTTATTTTTAAATTATATTAAATTAATAGTTTTTGAAATTCCAAAAGTGCCCCTCACCTCAATTATAAAAGAGAACCTCCTCCCAAAAATATTCACACCCCTTGTGCATTAAATATATAAAATAATCAACCCATTTCCCTTATAAACATCCCTAGTCACATTGTAGAGGTGTTGGTATTCTCAAAATACCAACTCTAGTGTTCCTAGGAGGAGATTTAGAGATAGATCATCGAAGAAAAGGCAACTTCCTTACCGAATTTTCAAAAACATTTCCTCTTCTAATTCCTATTGATATGTTGTTTCTGTTATAATATAATAACTATATTATTACCTGTATTATTATATCTCATTATGATTATAGAACAACCATATTACACTTTCTTTTCATCCAATGGAAAAACATAATCATCACGTGTGTGTACATATGGCCTACCATCTTTACACTATAGTGTAATCTATTTTTCATCACCACATTATTTGGATGGGTATAATGATAGAATTAATAGAGATGATTAATAATTATGATATAATATTTATTCTCCAAACAACATATATACCATTAAATTCCAAAATTATTACTATTAAGGAAATGATATCATCTCTTGTGTGTACAGGGTAACTAACATATCCATGAAGTGATGTGATTAATTTTCTTTATTAACCATTCAAGAGTGATTAAATAAATTTATAGAATGAATAAATATTATATATAATATTTTAATTAAATTCTATAAATGATATAACTATAACCTAGGAAGAATATCTTGGACTTATATTACAAAACATTTTTAAAAAAGATGAAACAATTATCACCTCAAAGAAGAGTAATAATGAAATATTATTAAACTGTTGATAATGTGAACATATATGATATCATAAATATAAATATGGTTCTATAATAAGATAATAAAATTATTTAATCAATTATATGTGAGTTTTTTTATAAGTACAAAGGAAGCCCGACCTAAGGTAGTTGAATTCCATCTCACTTTTTATTTCTTTGAGACACATGCCTTATTTAGCACTCATTTATTTTGTGTGGTGTACATACTGCCCATGAATTTATTTTATGAATTTTTTAAATTAATTTCATGGTATTTAAATATCCATTTGATGATCTCTTTTTCATGGTGTTTCATGATTCAAAAGTTATCAAATGAGTAAGGTAGTTTTTGTCTCAATTTTCCTTATTTGAGACACATGTTTTGTTATACACCTATGTTCTTATATGAGGTGTATATACTGAAATTTGACATATTATTTCAAAAATATACTTCTTTTAATGATATTATAAGAATATTTTATTGTTATTATTTTATGGGGATTGTGATTCAAATGTTTCAAAGTGGTATGGGATACTTTGAAATGTTTGAATATTATTTTCCTAAAGAAATGTTTTTAAAACCTCTATTCTACTCATTTTCAAGGAAAATGATTTTAAATATATTTTTTATATAATAAAGTGTTCCATTATATGTTTTAAAAACAATTTTAAATTAAAAATGTTTTCAAAAATGTTTTATGCTCTGAAAATAATTTTTTAAAGAAATACAGATATTTTCCTCAAGAACTGTCATCAAAAGTTTTCCCAAAATTATATTCCATCTAAGACCATTTTATTTGATGTTACTTGTGTTTTATTGGGTATATTAAATAATGGACCTATTATTATTCTTTCTAAGAATGGATTAAATTTTTTATGGATTGTTACTTATGAATTGTTTCCTTTTCCATGAGTTAATCTATGATTAAGTGTTTTATGAAACCCATTTATTTTTCATGGGTTATGAATGATATTTGTTCCTATGGCACACATAATATTGATTTCATTATGAGATGGGTGGGACCTATATTTCCCTCCAATGCAATGGGTGAATATTTATATCTCATGAGATAGACATGACTGGAATGATAAGCAAATTTGATTCAGTAATACATGGTTGGAATGACAAGTAAATCTGGTTCAATAATACATGGATGTAATGGAGAGTGAACTCAATTCAGTATAAGAATTTTTCCACTATGATGTTCTTGTTATGTATTCCTTGGATACTATATAATTAATATTATACCTTTATTTTTCTCCCACAAATTCCATTTATTATTCATATGTTATGATTTCATGGATTATCTTCTTCATTTTATTATGATTTAGGTCTTATAAACATCCAAAATATATTTCATGACTTCTGTTTATGATCTTTGATATGTAGGGTATGATCTTATTCTATTATTATCATGTTCTCATGCCCTTATGTTCATGTTTATTCTTACATATCTCTCTTGTTTAACCTTACTGAGTATTTGAGCTCACACTTTCTTATGTTTCTTTTCCCCAGGTTACAAGGAATGATTTTGAATGATTTTTTTCTAGAAGTACTTCACATGGATACTGATGATTACCTAAAATGAAATAAGAAAAGATTGACATAGTTGGAGAAAGTCTGTTTTTATTTATGAACCGGTTATTTATGAACCAAGGTTTCTAAGAGTTTTTCGTAATTATCTAAAACTCTAAACCTAAAAAGTCATTGGGTATGTAAGTGATCTATTATTTCCTTTTGATGTTGTATGTTTTGATAGAAAAATTGATCCACATTTTAAATTTTATGAAGAATATAGAAGTGTGGATTCTTGGCTATTATAATAATTATTCATTCCCATGCATGTGACCATGTTCTTGGTGTAAGGCCAAGTTCAGTAAGGGAATTTCCTTTTGATTATATGACTCTCTAATTTTCTATTTTAAATCCTTTGTATGTTCTTTTTTTGTGTGCACCATGTGAGTCCATCTAACGTGAGAGTATATGCCTTGATTTTGGATCAGGGTTAACCATGAGTCTTAGAGCTATAATAACTCAATTATTGAATATTTTCTCTAAGATATCCATGGGTTGAAGAATCTCCCAGTTCTTGGGTGGGATTACCCTTTTGATAATCATATTATAGTACCTATATATAGTAAAGGAAAATATATAAGAGAGATTTATCTAAAGATAATCAATAAGGATCACACATAGAATATTTGATGGCTTAGAATCCTTATATAGTCATCAAAGATAACACTTAATCTTTCCATGGAATTTACTTGAATTTTATGAATTTGTTGATTAATTATTTTATTTACAAATGAATTTTAACCAATGGTTTTATATGCATACATTTAGAACATAAATGAATTTGTGATTCTCTCAAATGTTTCTTCATATAAAATATCAATGATAAATGATAGCCTATATTGATGAAACTCTAAATATATCACTTAACATTTGACTAATTCTATTAATCATAGAATATGATTCATATATTTCCAAACACTTGAGATATAAACATATCATATAATACAATATGACTTTTAATGGAATGATAACACTATAACCTACCCTATGATATGATAAACCAAGACATATGATATGCCTTGGTTTCATGGATATTATTCCATATGAAATAACTATATAATAAAATTTGATATCATCTGATATATATCATATATACATTAGGATTGAGTGTATACAACCAATAATATTTCATTTACACTAAAGACTTGTAGCCTTTTTCATTTCAACTTATATTTTATCATATAAAATAACTTATGAAATCATTTAAAAAATCTATTTAGCTATTTCCTGGACACTTTTAGGAATCCATTATCAATTTCATTTCATATAAAATGAAATTAAATACTTTGTAAATACGCTTTCTAAACTTCTTTGGGATGAAATTTGGAATACTTTTAAAGTAACTCTCTATGTGTCATAAAAGTTAATAACTATTCATTCAACCACAATGTGTGACCCCATAGGCCTTTATCACATTTAAAATAATTAATAATTATAAAATCCATAAATATAATAAAAAATTGGCCTCTAAAAAGAATCACATATACTAAATATATAAAGGGATCTGGAATGATCTTCATCAAACACATATATCTCTATAACCATGTCCACTAACTGTATCATATAATAATAGGCAAAATAATATAATTCTTTTGACTAAGTCATTGAGTAACCAAGAGACATTAATTATTTTAGTCTCATATATCTACTCATAAATTATCAATTCTCCAAGAATATAATGAACAGATAGATAAGCACATCATATGTTATTTACCCAATTGGATGATCACTTTAGATACTACTCACCCAATAGATAATCACATCACATGTCCCTTACCTTGTAACGACCATACAATCATTTGGTATATAAAAATTAAGGGACTATATGTGTTACTTTCTGCATGATAGGAAAAATTTTATCCCTATTAAACTCAACTGGAAACTTAATCAGTAATATACCCAAAAAACCCTAATTAGATTAGTCTCATTGTTATTATTAGAGATTTATCGAAGTATTAAGGTCATCATGAATGGCATCTTATTTAATCTTAAGAACAGATATCTAATACTAAACATTCATCCTTACAATAATAAATTTACGGTGTGTAACTCTATAAGTGTTATACTTGGTAGGTAATATAGCACACACAACTCATTTTGTGTCTCATTGGAATATTTTGTATCTCTAAATTAAATCTTACCCATGAAAATCATAACATTTAATCACAATCTATAATACTATAGAATGAATATCGGTTTGTGATAAGTCAAATTCATACTCATAGAGGTTAGATATCATTTCACTTAATTATTTTATGAAACTGAAATGAAATAATGGTAATGTGAAGAATATATTTGTATAACATGATATATTTTATATTCTTAAACTCCTTTATGAATATTAACAAAACCATACATAAATTCCTATATAATCATATACTAGGTGATAGACTACCAGGGATGAAATATGTTTAATGTACTTTATTAAACTAATTACATCTATATGAAATTACTTCCATGAATCTATGTGACCCTATGATAAAAGCATCCACTAAAATATTTTAATACGTAATATATATGAAGAAATATTTTGTCCATAATTTTGAAACTATGAATTATATTATTAATATTCAACTCTTTGAAAAACTGCTAAAAGTTCTTTACATCACAATATCTAATGTTATGATTCCAATAACTTTTTTATACTTATAACTACTTATAATTTCATCATCATTATCATAGAACATTTCCATTTAAACATTTATTCTAGACCATTTTGTTAACAAAATGTAAATCTTACATTATATTTCATTACCAATATACCCTAAAATATTTAGGATATAAAGATTGTTTCACTTTTATTTTTATTGGTAAAATATTTTATTTGTTACACTTTGGACTTATTTAATTCAAAACATACTTCCATTATACTATTAGAAACTATATTTTCTCTAAAATATCATTTTATGAAACAAAAACTCATTTGTGTCTAAAATAACTTCTATTTCCTTTAGTGAAAATATTTAACAAATAAATTCTTAATAACCATATCTCATATGAAATTCTATTTTTTAAAATAAATGTTTCTAAAATAATATATTAATTTTTAAAATATACCACTATAAGGTGGTGGAATCCTATCATTCACATTTCTACACATATATTGGATATAATGATTATATATTGGATAAAAAAAATTATATTTATCTTATATGAAATCATAATACAACAACCAATGAATCATAAGAAATGTTTATTCACTAAAAAATATTTAGATTTTTCCAACAGGGACATATCTGTTGGTAAAAACATATTTTCTATTGGTAAAACATTTTACCGACACATATGTCCCTGTCACTAGTTGGTAAAAACTCTGTCACTAAATGTTTTTGCAATAGATAAAATAATTCTGTTACAATTATAATAATACCAATAGATAATATATATGTTGGTTAAAGTGTTTAGAAACATATTCTTACGACAAATTTTTCTGTTGGTAATAATATTTCCAACATATAATATATATTTATAAAATACATTTGAATAAAAATTATAAATTTTTATCACTAGTAATATTTTATATTATATTTATTAATTTATCATTTATAATTCAGCTATTTTAATTATTAAACCAAAGATGATTTAAATGAATGTTAAAACATAGAAATATAAAATAATTACAATAATAATGAGATTTAATACGAAATTAATCAATACAAAAATGTTGGATCCAACCCCGAACATGATCCTCACCCCCCCCCCAAGTACCAGTGACTCATCCATGTCCGAGACCCACCCATGAACCAGTACTAGTGAGCCAGCTCTAGCACCAGTTACTCATCCATGCCTCAGGACCAGTGAGTCACCTCCAGCTATACCACAACCTTCAACGCAACCGCACCAGCAATCCATCTGTGCCCCTGAAACCATCAAGCCAACTCCAGCACCAGTAAGAAACCTCAAGCAGTTGTAATACCATATCTTTTAGCTCTATAATTTCCACCACACACAACCAAAGAGCATGCCAAAATACGATCTAACTTCGATACCTACAAGAAAAAAATCGAGTTATCTCCAATAACAGTAATAAACCTCGAGTCATTTCTCTTCCACGCCCTTTAGCACCAATATCTACATCATGAAAAACCAAAAAGCATACCAAAAAACCATCACAAAAAGTTTTCATGAATTGAAACCAAAATAAAAGTAAATGGAAGTATAAAAAAAATTCATAGTGAGCATTTTTCATCACCCCTATCAACACTCAAGGATTTAGAAAAGGATAGAACTTCCACAAATTGGTACTTAGTAAATTAGGTAGATCCAATGCATGATGTTCACTAAAACAAGAAACCAAACAAGTTTAAGCACATAACAACTAAGATTAAAAAACAAAACTCACCTTTTTCTCAAAATTTGAATGCATCATTTTATATCCTGGAAGCCTTTAATAATGAATCTCACATCTATAGGGGTGAAGATGATGCCCAAACTTATATCTTTCTATTTGAATACCTGATGTGTAGGGTAAAATGGAATATCATGCAACTTTGAAGAGTGGGATGGAATCTACTGAACATCATAATGCATTTATGGTTAATATTTTTGATGAACTGATAATATTAGAATAAGTAAAGATTATATGACTCTAAACCAATAAAAATAAAATAATTCCAAAATGGATTCCTAAATTCTAGGAATTACAAATGAATGTAACATCATTGAAAAAATCAAAAACTAGTGGAAAATTCAAGTAATTCTTGCATAATTCTCATAGAAACGTAAACAAGATTCCACACAGACTAATTCACCTAAAATCAGGGTCAAAAACATGAGAATACAATTCCAAAACATCGGAATTTACCATGTTCATGAGAAATATATACCAATAAAGGTGAACTAATTCAGAAATAGATTCCTAAATTCCAATAATTCCAAATGATTATAATGACACCAGTGAACAAATCACAAAATAATGGAAAATACATTAAAATATTCTTACATAATTATCATATAAATAGAAATAAGAATATTTACATCTTGATTTATCTAAATATATAATTAAAAAATGAGAATAATATTCTAAAACATTGTAATTTACACATAATATTTTCACATGTCAGTTCCAGAACCAATACTCATGTTCTTGACACAAATAATCATCAACAACAATAAACAAAATGAGGGAAGAAACAAGTTATGATTAAAAGAATCATACCAGAATTTATTTATAATAGTAAATAGAAAACAAGTTTTAGAATAATTTTTTTTTTGAGATATTCAACATGGTTAGAGGGTTCAAGGTGATGCCTAATCTTATTGCTTTCTCTTTGAACACCTGGTGTGTAGGGTAAAAAGGATTATCATCCTTTCACAATGAAAGTAAATATTCTATGACTCTAAACCTATAAACATAAACTAATTCCAAAATGGGTTCCTAAATTCTTGGAATTCAAAGTGATTGTAATAATGACCAAATCATAAAGCAGTGGAAAATTCAAGTAAGGAATTCTTGTATAATTCTCATAGAAACATAAATAAGAATTTGTATGGATTAATTCACCTAAAATCATGGTAAAAAACATGATAATACAATTCCAAAACATAGAAATTTACCAATTTCATAATAAATACAAACCAATAAAGGTGAAATAATTCAGAAATAGATTCCAAAATTCTTGGAATTCCAAATGATTATAATGACACCAATGAACAAATCAAAAAATAGTGGCAAATATAAGTAAAAAATGCTTCCATAATTAATATATAAATAGAAATAAGAATCATTACATATTGATTTATCTAAATCTAGGATAAAAAACATGGGAATGTGATTATAAAACATTTTAATTGACACAACATATTTATACCAGTCATTTCCAAAACCAATGATTAAGTTCTTGACACAAATAATCATCTACAAAAATAAAGAAATGAGGGTGGCATCAATAAAGGATTAAAAGAATCATAAAAAATTTTATAACAGTAAACAGAAATTGGGTTTTAGAATAAAAAAAATTATGATATTCAACATGGTTAGAAATAGAAAATTGTTTCTATACAACCTAAGGAATCAAAAAATAATCAGAAACGAAACATTCAATTATTTTTGATTCATTAATGTTGTCAAACAGACCCTATATACATGTTCAAAACTTCAATTTAGCAAAAAAAGGGGTATCAGGAGAGAGTGAAGGGAACACCTCTAAAGTAAAAAAACAAATAGTTCCAAGTATCCATAGTGATTTTCATGTTTTAAGATGATTGACATGAGCATTCATAAGACATTAAGAGTGTCACGTATTACTAATAAAAGGAGGGTAGGAAACTTCTAAACCTTCAATTCTTTTTAAATCAAATAGTTCTGGTCAAAAAAATATATGATTTTTATGCCTTGTGAGAGAAGACATATTATTGCTTCAACTCAAACCCATAAAAGAAAGTCCTGCTCTAATATCTCTTAATAGTTGAAATATAAAAGATATAAGAAATTCCCAATATATGGAACCTCAAAAAGAGGCTGAGCCAACTTAAATAAAATATAATTTCTTTCTTATGTCCAAACATTCTTGCTAAGATATCATTTTCACTCTATTCTTGATTGCAACATCTAATGGAAAAATGTGATGGAAATGAGGGGAAATTGAGTAGATACTTGAAACTATTGTTCTAATGGGATTGTGGTAACTAGATCACTTGACTCCTAGTTGGGATGGCATGTCACATGTATTATACCAGCTAGTACATAAATCAAAATATAAAAGATAACATTAGAGGTTTATAATTCATTTATAGTATATAAACATGAAGGCCTAAATGAAATCCTAAAAACATCATGGAATTCTCAATTATCTTTGATCCATCTACAATAGGCCCTTTAAACATTGTTGTATCTCACTATATGCATTCTATACCCCTTTATCCATACCTAGCTATAGAATAAAGTATATAATCGTTATCATTTGTGAAGAAAAATTGTTAAAAAAAGTAATAACAAGATTTACTGAATATAATGATACTTTAAAAAAAATTGTTTATACAATTTATCACTTTTGATAGGAGATTTTATAAAAATGTTTCTAGATTGATTATTAAAAAAACTGACAGATATATAAGTGTTTAAATATAAATGTAAAATATAAATCACTTTTTTTAACATCTATCAGAAGTGATATAAACATATTTCAATAAGTATCATCCAGCACAATCTAAACCTTGTTCTTCATAAAAAGTGAAAAAAAGATACTCTGAAAATTCCAAGCAATGAAAACCTTGAAAAACAAGAATGAATTACTTTTATCACAGGTAAATAAAATCATAAAAAAGTTTATAAAAATATTCATAATTTTTAATTGATTTTTAACACCTAGTATCTAGTCAAAGGCTTCTAACTGTTTAAACAATCATAGGCTTTCCACCACTATAATGCAAATAGATCTAAACAAATCATCAAAAATGTTATATAAAATAGAAAAGATATAAAATTTCAACAGATCTGTTCAAAATTTCAAACAATTCCAAAATATTTAGCTATAATATAAATTCCAAATAACTTTTAACACAATGGTACTTAGCAAACTAAGACTCCTAAAATTCCAAATCAAGGGATTGAATCACAATTCCTATCTATTACTCCCTATAATAGTCAATAGAAACAATGAATGCAAAAGCTAAAAGTAAAAAAATTATGTACAGGAAAAAGAGTAGACTGAAACACTACAAATTATAGGCAAATTAATAGTAACTAGGCATTAGATCCTAAAAAATGACAACATAAATAAACATATTAATCAATCAAACAAAGAATACCTTAATAACCATAACATTGTGTTTTCTTTATATCCCTTTTAGATGGGCTGTCAAAATGGTGATTCAAAAAACAAAGGAACATCCCCCTAGCATCCAAAATTAGCTAACAGAAGTTGTCTCAGTGAGAAATTATTAACAGATTATTGGTGAAAACAGTCAATTTTTTACTGAATTCAATGTACATAACCATAGATTTAAGAGATGGTTCCAAAAAAATAGAGAAAGAGATGCATTCCAAACAACAATTACCATCCCAACCCATCCCTGCCCCTCTTACACATGCAAAATCAAGAATGTAAAGATGAGAAAAGAGAACAATCTCATGAAAAAGAGGGAACTAGAATGAATCTCCCATGCCACCTTCAAATAAGAGAAGGTAACATGTAAGAGGGAATGAAAGATGATTGTTGATATTTTCTTCCATGTATATGTTATTATAGTTTTCAAAACAAGATTTCCATAATTCAAAGTAAACAAAACATATAAAGTAGTAAATAGAAAACATGATTTATGTTCTTTGGAAAATTGTCTATGTGCACATGGTAGGATCATTACAGCATTAACTATGAAAGAATAAAAGTAGAAGCAGTGTGAAGGAAAAATATAATCCTAACAGAACCACAAAAAGTATTCATAGGACACATTCTCACTGAACAAAGATCCCATAATAAACCCAAACTGAGGGGAAAGTGAATATGATCAGTCATTGCATATAATAAACATCAAGAAAATAAATCAGGTAAAAAACTCAAGAACTAACAAAGCCGAATAAATAACAGATCAATACCCCTTTACCAGGGATTGGTTAAACCTTCATCACTACCCCAAATAATGTTGACCAATGGTGATTAATTTCACCTCTATTTCACCCTTCCCCCCCATAAGGGGATTTTGTGTGAGGATGTCGACCAAGAACAGGGAGACGTTATTCATCGGGGAGGTATGCGCAATGTCGACCGAGAATAGAGAGGGGGTATTCATCAAGGAGGTCTGCACGATGTCGTCCAATAACAGGGTGGGCGTATTCATCGAGACAGTCCGCGTGATGAAGTATGAGGGTGACGTCAGTAGGGAACAGGTAGGTGATATTCGTCGAGGAGGAACACGCGATAAAGACAGGGAACAGGGAGGTTCGTGAGGAACGTTGGTCACAAGGAACGTTGGCCATGAGGAACGCTAACTGCAAGGAATGCCGGTGGGGAACAGATAAGTCCGGTTCAGGGAGGAGGTCGCGGGGAACGACGGGGAATGGCGGGGAACATGGGGGAGGCATATTAGGGTTTGTTTTTTTTATTTTTTTCATATATATATATAGTAGAAATACATAACTAACCAAGCTATATAAGATCATATATATATATATAAAGAAAAAAGTAATGAATTTATATAAAAAAATTATATTCTATAAGAATTATGGATATTTTAATTAATTACAAAATTATGGATATTTTAATTAATTATAATTTTTTTATCAAAATAATATGCTTATAATGCGTAATATATATAAATATATATTCAATTTTAGGTAGAATATTTGATATTATTTAATAATTTATTGGTAATGGTTTTTTAATGGTAAAATATGTGTTGGTAACAATAACTAATAATAATAGATTCATTTATCAGTAAATAAATTTTTGGTATTATCATTATAAGGAAACAGATTTAAATGTTAGTAAAATATTTTTTGGTATTGAAGTACTAATATAAACAAATATATTTTTTAGTAAAATTAATTCTTGTTACCTATAGTTAATATCAACATAATTGAATATATGTTGAAATTAATCATTTTTACCAACATATATATTATCTTTCAGTAATTTTCTATTGGTAAAGGTCACTTTATTTGTAGTGATTATAAAAAATCATCTAATTTATTCATCAAGTAACTATTATTTACAAACATTTATTATCTTATAATAGAAAATAAATGAAATCCAAAATTAAAATATTCATTTCCATATTTATCAAATATTTTATGTAATCGGTCACATGAAACCCATTGATGTAACAACTCTTTCTTGTTCATTTTAATGTATAATTAATGATTTGACAATAAATATTCCCTCCATTTTTTTACTTCTATACGAATTTAAAAAACTTTTATAATGTACAATTAGATTCATATCTCTTTCAAAATATAAGAATCAATTTGTATAACATTAATACCTAATTTTTAATATATACAAATATAATTTTATCCCTTCACCTATTTTATAAAGTTCCTCCTTCAATGATTAGTATTTACAAAATAAAAGAACTATATCTCCTTCCCATATCTTCTCTTCCATTTCATGGACTTTAACTAGTTATTGGAAAATTAATTATTGGACTGATATTTTCTTTTTCTGGATTAAAAATTTACCTTAGTTAATTTTCAATAAAAAAATTAAGTCTACACATCCCATTTCCCACTAAACTATTATAGAAATATTATGAACATAAATAAAATATTTACTTAATTCATTCATGTTTTAGTTTACAATAAACTATTGAATCCTTTTTAAAAATAATTACATAATGAACTCTATATCTAGATCAATTTTTAATGGAGGCCCTGACCTCTCCAAATCATTGACATACCCAAACATATTGAGTACATTATCAAAGAATAATGTTACATCATACATTTTATATCTAAAACATTCCCTTGAAAACTCTTACCTATTATTCCTATAAATTTCTTGGTAAAACCCATTCAGGTTATCTATCATTTTGAATGCATTGATGTTTTTGATTTATTTTTCAACTTATGATCCATGTGCACAAGAATGAGAGTGGAAACATATGTTTAATCCTTCAAAAAAATTTAATAATAATTAATATTCATTTTATTAATGACTTCACTAGTTTTATTCTTAGGGAGGGGTTTCTCTATCACATATAATTTTTCTTTCTTGTGTAATAACAATTGTAAAATATCAGACATGGCTAACCGAACACATCACTCGAATTAATCTTCCACTGGGCTTGATGGTCATTCCCAATCTCCACATGCTGGTAAATACTTCTTATATATCATGCATGTAAACTTTGGGAATGATTTCACCCTCTGAATCAAAATAACCACAACAAAACCCAATAAGAATCTAGAATGACCTGTAACACCCTAAAATGATAACAAAAACAAAAAATATTAATATTAATAAACCAATTTCTCAAATACGTTTGGTACAATGAAAGAAGAGAATAAACAATCACCTGGTTTAACTGGCTAATACATAACTACCCCAAAATGATAAACCAAAAACAAAATTCATACCACTACAAACTAGATCCATATGACCCATGGTCACTCACTAAGTCCCAAACTATCCCTCAATGTTCCAAACCCCACATGAACCTTGAAGAATATACCATGTCCAAGGAATATTATAAACATGGAACATGAAAGAATTCATAAGAGATACATACACCCAATGCTGTATTCAGGGTGTGAACAAAATATGCTTGGTAAGTTTTAACTTGTAATACCTTATATTTTAAATGTTATATTTTTATTTAAAACATAATTTAATCAATATATTTTTATTCATTCAACACAAATATAAAATGAAATATGACACAACTTATTAGAATAATTCAATATGATGTGAAACATGAATAAGAAAATTATAAAAACAATAGATCCACATGATAATAAAAAGATAATAAAATAATGTATTGTGAAAAGAAATATTAAAATTTCATATATATTATCATTATTATTTAATAGAATAAATTATTTACTAATTAAATGTAAGGATTAGAAGATAAATAATAAATTTAATAAAATTAAAACTATCAAATATTAAAAGGGATATTATTCAAATAACTATTTCTAAAGAGATGTGTATTTTACTTAATAAATTAAATATATATTTTTTTAAATAATTTTGTTAATAATTAATAATACAAACTAATATATTAACACTCATTTAATTATAAATTAATAGTAAATAAGATTAGGAAAATTTTAATATTAAAAGTTTATTTTTATATAAAATATTTTTTATTTATATTTTGTATTTTCATTTTTAAAAAAATTATAAATTTGTTAATTTGAATTTTATTAAATGAAATTAATTTTTGAATTAATCATATAAAAATTATACAAGGTTGAATTTTTGGTATTTTTCTAAAAAGATTTATTTTTACATGAATAATGGAAAATAATGTTTCTATTAATACTTTATTGTTTTTGAATTTATCATGATCAAATAATTGATTAAAACTTTTATACCAAAAATTCATAATATTTAATGTTTTAAATGAATACAATTATTCATTTACAAATACTATGTTTAATTTAAGAAACTCATTTTTAATGTTTTTAAACATATGCAATATTTTATTCTAATAAAAAGTTTTTTCATATTTTACTTTTATTTAAGTTTTCACAATGTATAATTTAATTTTTTTCTTGCTTTGAAAGACACAAAAATATTATTTTTTATATAATAAACCATTTAATTTTATTTTAAATCAATACAATTTATTATTTTGTCATAAACATTATTTCAATGCTTAAAAAAATACAATTTCTCTAAAAACAGATTTTTACACAACATATGCACTAATTTTAAAATTAAATTTTATCACCCTTATGAGTTTTATTTGATAAAACTATTTTAAAATTTTAAATATTAATGTTCCAATTAGTTTATAATTAAAATCTTAATTCTGGCCATTAAAACTATTTATCGAGGTTGACAGTGAGTTACCATGGTAATAGTTAATTTGGGTAAGAGTTAAATGTTAAGATAAAAGCCTAAAAACAATAAAAGGTATCAAAAATTAATTTTTAATAAGATTATATACCTTATATTTTCCACACTCCATTATTTTACATTTCTAGATCCACTTCTATTGAATAATGTCATTACATTATTAAAAAGTAATGTGTATTTATAAACATGTCATTTTCTTCACTTATAAAATGGGCCTTCAAGGAAACCTTCAAGGAATCTCTAAAATTATATTTCTATGAGAAAATATATCATTTATACTTCCCTTATATCCCTCTCACAATTTCTCATCCCTTTTATCCAATTAAAATCCCCTTTATTTTTCCTTCAATTACATACATAAGTGGTTATAAAACATTATTTATTTCATTAATATGATATTTTAATTACTTTAAATATTATATAAAAGATAAATAATTTCCTATAGTTCTCCCATTATATTGAAAATGAAAATGTCCACCATGTGTATGGGTGGACCACCGCCTCCACAAAGTTTTGTATTTCATTCTCTATCTATAAATTTTATTCTTTATCTAAATTTATTAAATAAAATTATAAAACCTAGAAAAAATATACATAATATCATTATTCTTCTATAGTAATGAAATTATTCTAAAATAATCACTTTCGAAACCATACTCATCAATCAATTATGGAATTTTCTTGTTTGGGTCGGTTTAACCACCAACATGATCAATGTTATAAATTTTTATAATGGATGACTATATAAACATAAATACTGGTATTATTAGAGATAAATAATAAAATAATTTTCTATTAATGTTTTGTAAGTATTATTTTAATATTTAAGTTATTATTAATATTCCACCCTTTCTTCATTAAAAATAACAAATAACAGAATGCCACAAATTTAATATCCAATAATTATAATCAAAACTCTCATGGAATAACATTGAAACATTATAAATTATTATAGAACATAAATTAAATTAACATGAATAATATGGGAATGATTAACTTGTGGTAAAGGAGCGATTATTGACATCACCATTATAAATCATTTATAAATCAATTAAAATTACGAACATTTGATGATAAAAATAAACTATAACCAACTAGTAAATATGTGATAAATAATTATAATTTAACATTATAAAAATGTAATATATATGAATAAGGTTCTAAAATAAGTGATTAAGAGAGTTATTTATATAATCAAGGATGTTAGATCATGTTTGACTAAGTAGGAATACATAGCAAGGGTTTTGTCTCAAATTTCCTTGTTTGAGATATGTTTTGTATTATACACCTATTTTTGTTTATATGGTGCATATAATTCCAAATTTTAGAATTATATCATGATTTCCTATTTATTAATGGTATTTAAATTTTTATTATAAGTTTTCTATTATCAAATATTTTGAATCAAATGTTAAAAGATCTATAAGGGGTTTTGTTAATATAGATACATTTCTTTGACTTATATTTTCTCATATTCAACTTATTTATTATATGAATGGTTTCTTCCACACCTGAGATATTATTATATTGTTATATTGATTTTTATCTAGGGAAAATTAAATTTCCATTAAAATATTCTTCCATAAATATTTTCTTTCTCAATAATGTATATCATTTTTTAATTATAATTCTCATCCTATGGAATATGAATTTTTCCTTCCATGAACAAATTTTCTATTCCCATAAATTTTTTCTTTTTTATTTAGAAACCCAATTATGTTTTATATCATATGACCATAATATCACTATTTATCATTTTTTAAAATATGTTTTATTATTCCTTTTTGGACATGGTTTTCCAACTAAGGTATTTTAAAATATTAAAATGGTTTTCCTTCCATGTTCATATGTTTTATATTTTACTAAAAATTTATTTAGGATAACTTTTATGTCACTTTCAAGGATCCATTATTGAATATTATTTTAAAAAAAATTAAAAAAATTATTTAACATTTTTTAATCTTTATGGCCTTTTCAAGGATCCATTATTAATCAATCTTTTTAAAAGTAATAGTTTTTAATAAAAAAATCTCTTCACCTTTTTGAAACCTTTATATGTTTTCAATGACCCAGTATTGATTATTATTTTTTAAAGTAAAAGTTTTAAAAAATACTTTCACTTCATCATTTTGAAATCATTATATATATTTTTTCAAGGATCTATTATTAAGCCTTCATTTAAAATAATGGTTTTGAAAAGTCCTTCATTTTAATTTCTCAAAAGTGATATTTTCAAAAGTGACACATAAGTTATTATTATTTTCAAAAATATTAATAAATGTTTTCAAAATATTCATTAATGTTTCATTTCTATTTTATTATTTATGTCAAAATTATTTCACCTCCTTGGTAGTTTTATTTAGTGAATTATGCTTTAAATGCTCTCATTTTATTTTGGGGAGGGGATTAAACTCAAGGAATCAAATAATATAATTCTTGATACCTTATTATGTGATACCATTAAAAAGGTTAATCTTATGAAGGTGTTTAAAATCTATTTTAATATCCTTTGAAAATAATTATGTTACACTTATGATATGTTCTTATGATATCAGCCTCATTCTATCTCTATAAAACTTATGGAAGGTTTTATAGAAGATTTCATAAAAGTAATCTCTCTTTTCTATGATTTAATTAATTGATGTAAAAAGTAAAAATGTTTCTATGGTTCTGATGGCACACATTTATGTATTATCATTATGTGATAGTTGGGGTCCTATATCCCCCTATAATAAATTATTTTAGGTTTTTTATTTAATGATAAAATGATTTTATTCATGTACAATTTTTTATTCAAAACATGAAGCATGGACATTTTGTTTCTTCACAACAGAAATCATGGACATTTTTTTTTCATAACATGATGTTCTGTGTGGATAATTTTTATTCACTATTTAAAGAATGATATTTTTTCCCACAACATTATTAATGGTGTTTATTTCACAAATTAATGTTTGGGAATGATTTAATTTTCTCATGATTTTATAATTTACCTATGCCAATGATTATTATATATTCATTTTCCTTGGAATTTTTTCTTGTTATGATGAATCATGTCTTATGTCAAGATTACGTACTTATGTCTTGATTTATGATTTATGATCCATTTTTATTTGTGTATTATTTCCTAATGTTATTTCCCTAATCCTTTATTATGCTCTCATACCCACATGTTTATCTTATGATCACTTATGATTGTCAACTGTTGTCTTTTATGTTTACCCTTATTAAGAATATAAGCTCACTTCATTCATATGTTTTCATTCCCCTTGTTATTAAGATAATTATATCTTCTAAGAAGTATTTAATGGGGTTTAGAGGCGTTTTATTATGGAGTAATGTTCAGAAGTATCATAAAATAAGTTTCTTATGTAGTTGGTCCTCAAAGACACTAAACCTTATGTTCTTAGTATTGTGAGGTTATTTTCAGATATAATGTTTAAATTATTAAAATATATGTATGTTTAACTTTGTTCATCTAACTTTGTATTCAAATAAAGTATGTAAAAAATTTATTATTATAACCAAATCCAAGAGTATGGGTATGGGGTGCCTCATCACCAAATAATTTTTTCCATTTCCTTTCAAAATAAATTTCATTAATTCTAGTTTAAAATATAACTAGAGGAAATAATTTTTTCACATATGGGAAAGATAAAACCAACTATCATACCAAAATCAATTTTGAAACACATTCCCCTTTTTTAATAAATGAGTTAAATCCAATACTTTTTTATTAAATACTTTTAAAACTATGGAAACAGGTTATTTGATTAAGTTCATGAAAAAAATGAAACAAATTTCATCTTTCAAAAATCAATTCTCAATACCCTTTTTAATAAATACAGCTCAGTTTAATTTTAAATCCCAGTTTATAGAACATTTTACAAATTTATTTTGATTAGAAAAAATTGGTATGGAACTAAAAAATTAAGCACAATCAAGCGCCAGGATACCAATAGGGCCTAAAAACCCAGAAATAGTAAAATGATATAAATAAATACTTGGTTATAAAAATAATGTGTATCGAAAATTTACCCTAAATTATCTTAAATAATAGGTATTTGTCATGGGAAACTACCAAGGACTCATGTAATGTGACCTTGAATTGTAAAATGTTATCCTAGGATGGTCTATAAGAACCTTTAAATCTATGTAGTCCTTTAAAACTAAATAAGTCCTATAATCATCCTAGGATCATGAAGCTACCATGGAAAAAAATTCTTTTGATATTTCTTAGCAACCAAGGTTATTACCTTTTTCTATGAAATAAAAAAATAGACTTTTTAGAATTATAGGTCATCTGCCATATCCTAGGAATCCCATGACATGTCAAAAAAATAAGGTTAGAAACCAAGAAATCCAAAAGATCCTCAGATGGTTTAGTAATAAAAATCTTTTAATAAACCTTATCTTACCTCTAAATCCCTCACAAGATACAACACATCTTCACATTCATAAGAAACAACAATAAGTAATATCTCACATTCCCATGTAGGTAATAATAAAAATTAAGTATAATAATGAAATATAGGTGTTTTATTGAGTGTTACACACACAATTTAGAAACAAATTTCTTAAAGGATCCAAATAGGCCTTACAAATAAATATTTTATTTATAATCCACATTTTCACCATTTGAAATACAATTTTAAAATATACATTAAAAAATTCACAAAAAAACCACCTTTAATATCATATTTGAGAACCAATCCCATTTTTATTTTATAGTTTAAAATTCCATGACCCAATTCTATTTTCAGATAGTCTTTTAAAGCCAAACCTTTACCAATTCTAAAATCTAAATTGGGTCAATTTCCTTTATTCATAAAATTTAATTTAAATGTACTTCTTTTTCATCTTTTAAAACACATAGAAACTAAAACCAAACATTATAAAAACATGAAAAACATTATACACATTTATGATAAGAAAAAACTCATTGAACCCATTATAAAATCCCCAATGCAATCACATATTGGTTTAATTTGAAAAAAATAACATGTTAAATACCAAAAATAATTCAATGATATGTCATTTAATGGAAATGAACAAAAATACTTACCTACAATCAAGTTTATGAAATATGAAATAATTATCAACATGTTTACTTTGATAGTGAAGGATCCAATAATAAAATACATTCCTTATACAATCCTTAGACATGTAAAACTCAAATTAGAACCCACCCTAAACTCTGATATCATCCAAGTCATCCCCTAAGCTTCATGGGAGGATACCAAACCAAATAAGAATAGTTATATGGGAAGATAAAAGAGAGAAAAAATTGGTATAGAAGTATTACATTAAATAAACCACTTGAAATAAAGGTGGAGGAGGCTCAAAATGGGAGGATGAAGTGGGAAGATATTCCCTAATACACCCTAACATCATTTGAGAGAGTAGGAAAACATAGAAAGATAAAAAGTCATAAAAACGATATGTAAAAAGTAAAAAAATCACCCTTTAATGAAAATTAGGTAGCTCACATAGTTAGGTAGCATAGTTTGGTAAATTTTTCACCAACTCTACAGCTCACACTATACAAAAAAATACACTCACATGATTTGACTACATGTTTTACCAAACCATATTCCAAAAATGAAAAATTCATCTGATAAAAACTACAATACTCTCATATGTTCACTCACACTTTTCTACCTAATGAAGAGTAAGTCATGTTCCCCCATTCTGAGAACAAAAGGACTCACACTATTACTTCCATAACTCACATAGTTTTTATAAACAATGTAATATACGTGCATACAAACCGTACTTGTACAAAATGAACTAGAAAGGTCCACTTTACTAGGGTTCTGCATGGTATCCACTAACCCACGTACACTAACCATGTGATATAGGGAAAATTCTATAGAATGTAAATTTAAAGTATGAAACTTCTAAAAATTTCAAATACCCAGTTTTACACTCATATATATTCTTCACACACTTTTTCAGGGAAGGATGCATGTTGTGCATATCATCTGATAAATAAATGAATTCCTGTATCATCTTCTTCAACCTTATGGTAACGGAGTTTCATCCCACCTTTTTCACTTAGTATGGATATTTTGCACCATCATATACTTGACCGCATACCTGGTGCTCTTGGGGTTGATATCATGCACCATAAAATCATCGAGTGCATGACATTTCTCACACCATGACTGCCATATGAGACACTATCATTTGAATACCAGATGGATGATATTCCATAAAATCAATAATATAATGTACATATATTATATAAATAGCATTAAAATTGTTCTCTTGGATCATCACAGGAGGGGGCCCATACTGTAACTCCATCATTCATGTTGGGACTTCCATATTAAGAGGAATCGTAAGAATATTGAGCCACACACTGAACCATGTTCTTTGGAATGATCAACCATGGTATAGAATTTAGTTCATGGTGATCATTCTGGATGGCCCATTCATGAATAAGGTTGTTGTACATGAAGAAGAGGATCACCACACCTTCTTGGATGAGTGCGTAGACAAAATTCTAAGATAATATCCTTATTAGGAAGAGCCTTTAGCCTCTATATGAAGAAATTATATAGTTCACACTGAAAAAAGATCGTGGAACAAATAAATTCTGAGAGATCACCACCACACCTATATATGGTACATGAGTAGGAGAAACCATGAAAATATTAAGCTTCATATATGAATTGTTTGTGAGGATGATTCATAGCACTTAAACAAAACTCCTGATATGGATAACAAGAATACTCAAAGCCTCAATCGTGTTATGTGATTGTGCATATACAAATGTGTATCAGATGAAGAATACTTGAAGTTTCTATGCTTCAAAGATATATTTTTATGAGAAATTATTTTCAAATCTCAGGTTGAGTGTGTCGGTGTGATAAACAGGGGAACATATTTATAGAACATTCCACCTTTAATATATGTGTAAAGGAAACATAATTATTTTTCTATAAATAAATATGGAAGATCATGAGTTTGAGTCTCCATCAACTCCAAAAAAAATCTTTCATTTTCCTCATAAAAAATAGAGTATGGTTATCCTACATAAGGGTTATGTGAAGGATAATATATGATTAATCCATCGCATAATCATTATCGTGAAGAGGTGAGACCCCATGATCTCCCTTCATGTAATAATTCATGAAAAAAGTTGAGGCTCTTCATAATCGATAAGCACCATGTGACCTATCATGTGAAAGGAGGTGGTATCAAGTACGCTATCATGTGGAGAGAAGATGCACCACTCGTATTTACTCGGTCATGTGAACACTGAACCAGGAACATATCACGACCCTACCTCCACATAAAATGATATAAAATTACTACATACTCAGTTTTTTGAATAATTATGGATATAAACTCAGTGTATATCCATGATCAAGTCCTAAAAAATTTATTTGATGCACCACAAAATATGAACATGGATAAAATTCAAGACACGATGCACAATGTTGATCAGATGTAAATCTGCACCACACATATAAAATATTCATGTGTTCATGAGAAGCTCCATGCATCACTTGATATCACCATATAAATAAGATAAATATTCAATGTATGTGCGAGTGAAATATTCACAAGAATACATTTCTTTACCTCCTTTACTCAATCACATAAGGATTTGGGTGTCATGTAGTTCCCCCATACAAACCTTTGGTTTCTCAGCACATTCAAGTGGATTGGGTTAAGGAATCATACAAATATGAATATGCAAAACATCGTAGGAAAAAATGGAGACTATATCTAATAATGTTTTCACACCATCATGAGATTCACCTTCATCATGAGAAGGGTCTTGGACATTTCCATTAAATTATGTGTTACCCCTCTAGCTTCATAAGAAAATTAGAGGAAGTGTCCTTGACAATTTTTTCATACTATCACAATATCCAACATTGATCATGTGATTCACCACGGACAAGAAAAGTTACTGGCCAGGAAAAGATGTGCATGGTATATCAAGATCACATATTGATTATGTGGTTCACTAATGGGAACCCAATGATAAAGAGTAAAAAATTATTGAAAAAATGGATAAAATATCCAAAAGGTGGGAGCCTCTCACATTCATAAACTTTACACGATGTGCCTAGATGGTTCACAAGACACTGTAATCCCATAGAGACATGTTTGTATCACCACGCAAGAGCCCGCTGGCATGTCACCATCATCAAGTGAAGGGTCTTGGACATTTCTATCAAGTATTGTGATTCTCCTTTATCTCCATAAGGAAAACAAAATGGTTTTTCCATTAAATCATAGAACATAAACATATAACCATTTGTTGGTCATGTTTCGCCTCCTCAAGGGGATAGTGATTGTATTCAACAACACTCTGGCATGCTCACGAGATCACCAAGACTTTTTAAAATAAAAAAGTAAAATATAAGGGAAAAGGTCGAAGACTATTGTGGTCATAAAATTCATGTGACACACAATTTTAGTCTTGCATAACCCCTTGAAAATCTAGTTTGATCTTATTGAGGCCTCCTAGAAAGTCATTCTTGTATTAAAAATGTCTCAAAAAAGTCACCTCAGGTCACGTGAAATCCTTTCAACAAGAATCTTGATCCCAAGAAAGACCTTTGAAAGGTCATCTTGACCATGTAAATGTATCTTCTTCATGTCTGTATAATTAGGCAAGACCCCTTTAATTAGTCAACATCCAATGAATGGGGTCCTGATGGGATAGTATTGCAGTTGTTGAAAATCATGTTATTCCCTGGGATGACCTATGGAAATACCTCATAAAACTTCATAAAATCAAATCCCTCCACTAAATCTAGCTTGTATTTGTGTAGTACATGCCAAAAAAATCAGTGTATAATCATTTTGTTGAGGCCTATAAATCACCCACCCCATCTTGAAAAAATGTATCATTGGATCCTCAAACCAGTGAACCTATGCATCAGAGAAAATTTCAAAAAGTGGTGGATCTCGCAATCGAAAAGGTTTTCCATCAGGTAAAATTTAGGGAACCACCTAAGTAGATCATGCGATATGCATAGGCACATAAAATTATTACTCATAGATCACATGAAGGAATTCAAGAATTTTATGTGAAGGAAATCATGCATACATGATTAGACACGCAATACTGAAACAAGATAACAGTGAAAAAATATAAGGAATATGAAATGAAAGGATTGAAAAAAGACTAAAAATATGAGATAATTATGTGAAGAACATATATACTGATCCTCATGTGCTTCTTATGAACCACACAGGTCATGAGATTGCACTAGTACATGTCACCAAAATCACACAGTGCTCCATCAGTATACTATTTTGATTATGAAAATTACATTGGTCGTGTTAGATCAAGTCACATGGAACCCTATGATAATGCTACCCAAGTCTCATGGAACCCTTTGGAATCATAATCTAGACCTCATGATGTCCTCAAGAAGTTTCTCCCAAATCATAAAGTGGTATTAGTTCTTGAAATCTAAGCATCACGATAGCATCATGACAAGTCAGTTGGAACTCACGATGTCCTCCAGACAAGCCAGCTAGATCTTGTGATGTCATCTGGGCATGTCAACCAAATTTTATGATGACAACCAAACAATTCATATAGGACATACAATACCCTTTAGATATGTCTCACTAACTCTCATGACACCTTCCATGTTAGTCAACCAGCTTTTGCAATGACACTCGGGAAAGTAAGTTGGATCATGAATCACCCTCTAAGAATGCTATTCGGGATCATGTGATAGATTCCAAGATCATCTATCATGGTCATGCGATGTTTTCCATAGAAGTTAGCCTTGATCATGTGACAACCTTCAAACATTACATACATATTATGTGACATCCCCCATAAAAGTAAACCGGATCATGTGACTTTCTTTGTATATGTAAGGAAGAAATCCTCTAACATATCAAACATACAATAAAGGAATGTCATGAAAATAGTCATCACATGTCAGGAGGATTAGAAACCTAGGTCAATTAGGCATCTTAGTATTTGATAAAATTATCTAACCCACAAATTAGGGCATCCTTAGTTTGTATGTTCCGATCAAAGGAACTATATTGAATCTGATTCCTTCCATAACTTGGATATATAGGATTCCTTCTAAAGCCCTGAGATCAAATATACACTTACCTCAATATAATCCCATAGGCATCTCCGACACTTCAACCATAGGGACCAAATCATTCCCACGGGGGGATAATTACCTCTCATCCATCAGTGTACTGTGAGATCAAATTAACTATGAGAACTTTGATTCTTATTATAACCAAAATATGTTTGATGCCTTCCGATGGCTTGAGCTTAATATCAAAATCCCAAGGGTTTTCCATCACATAAGTCCCACATCCTTATATAGTGAGAATAGTTATTTGTTATCCCTTGTTTCTCGCACTGAGTAATGTACAAATGGGTTTAAGGAGTTTAAATAATCATATCATTTGCATCATGAGTCTCCACCATCATGGAAAACCTCAGTGTTTAAGCCCCAATCAGTGGCATGATGTGAATACCTCCAAATTAGGGCAACCTCATCATGCAATCCCTGAATCCAATGATCTATGATAACTCTAATTCCTTCCATAACCAGGATATGTAGGATACCTTTCTAAGGCCTTATATCACATAAACAACCATTACAGATCATATTTGCCTATATCTCTAACGTTTTGACCATTAAGACCCAATCTCTCCAATGGGATAACCATTCTCTATCATCCACTATAGATTTGAGCAGTAAATTGAACTGTGATTACTTTGATTCCAAACATAACCAGGATACGCAGGATGCCTCCTCAAGGCCTGAGCTTGAAAATATAATCCACATGTTCTCTCATATATTTTTTTCTCACATGACATTAAACTGAATGGGTTAAATTAACTATGCCGTTTTTTATTCTTATTATAAATCAAGACACGTAGTACACCTTATAATGGATCAATCCTATCCTTGACATATTAATTACCTCAATGCATGGAAGAAATTTTGAAGTGCCTAGTTATAAAGCTTCAATATATAAGCAAGAATTAATTAATGTGAAATAGATGAAGAACCTTGGATACATATAGAGAAATTAACTAATAAGATCCCATTATATTTCATATAAAAGGGTTTAACCTATGATCATTTTGTTAGGGTAATTGGTCTCATATAAGGATTGGTAAGAGATTATCAAACATATCTTAAATCAATAAGATATTACTGAAGTAGGTGAAAATTCCCCCCAAAAGGGTGTGATGATCCCAACCTCCCATCCCCTTGACCAATGTGAGTTATTATGCACTGTTAGGTCTAAAACCCCAAAGTACCACATATCTTTGGAAGGAATGTCTGTACTTAGTTATGGATGTGGAAACTGTTGGGAGTTTATGTTAATAACAATATTGGAAAACCCGATGTGTACGATTGTAAAATACATTAAACCCCCCACAATCAACCATCTAAACAAACCAAATGTACCTCAGTCATCTCTTATCTGAAAAAACATAGATGGTGAACTAGAAATGAAATACCCATAGCACAACATCTCCATCATAATATAAAAGTGGATAGACTACCTAGTTCTCATCAGACCATTTTTTTCTATCAGGGGGGTTCCCAAGGGGTTGTTTCTTTTCCATAAAAACAAAAATGGTGAACCCAGTGTGAATATATCTAATAATAAAATGATCAATTTATCATGTTTTGGGCCATTTTTTTGCATTTTCTATACAAAAAATAGTGATCCTGATGTGAATCCCCCAAATTGTTGAATGGTCAGTTTACCATGTGTCAATTAATATTGTTTGTATATATTACACAAACAAAACTAAAAAACTAACATAAATATTAGGGATGATCTTCTTTAGCAGGGGTTCATATGAAATAATTCCATCCTCACTTTGACAAGTCCAAGTGAGTGGAATGGTCAGATTGGGAATAAAATGAAAATTGTGTTACCCAAGCATATATGAATGAGCACGCATCATGCCTACAGTAGTGAAATGATCAATGGCATTTTTAATTATTATTAGCATGACTAAAAATATATCCCTCATCAAAAAACACACTAATATAATATAATGTCTTTATCCAGTGACTTTTCAAGAAAATCAACTGCAATTATAACCCCCATGGGTCTTAAAATGACGTCACTCTCCTATAATCTTCTATGTAGGGTGGAAAATGAAATGTTTGAAGCAAACCATAAACCTGGTACAATCCAGAACCTAGAGGCTTCCTGCAATGGTGTCAATGTTTGGAAACTGGTGACTCCATATTTTTTTAGTAAATATACTATAAAGCAAGTGGAACTCACCACCACATCCAACCGCTTTAGTAGCTTATCCTAGATGTGAGAAAATAACCACCATTAGTACCTGATGAATGTGGAATATGGTGTTTTATATGACTCTATACTATTTCAAGGGCTTCCAAGGAGGGATCCTATCAACTTCTATCACCAGTTCCATCCCTTTGGTACCCTTCAGTCACCTAATAAGGGTACCACCTTCCATCTTTCCACCTCTGGTGACCATTCAGGTGAAACAAGGAAGACACATAAGGTGTGAAAGTCTCTAGATAATTGTGATTAGGCTCATATAACCACTTCCACTGATGAATCTTGTTAGAATATTCTAATGGTAGCAAGTAAGCAAGAAAAAATACATGGTCACTTGGAACAAGTCTGTAGAAATATCCTTGAAGCAAGTATAGGGGAGTCACGTCTTATTACTCCCATGAATGAAGTCCATCGGCATATTCTGGTGGCAGAAAGGGAAAAAATCAGGATCTTATCCTAACTTAAATAGAATATATCTTTTAGTATATAGTGGAGACAAAAAATGTGTAGACTTATATACCTTCACACACTATTACAAAGTGTCATTACATCTTATCAATAGCTGAATAACTCTTTCATCATATTCCATCAATATTATAGATATAGGGAAAAGAACATATTTATATCCCTACAGATAGGGTAGCTCAACACTCAAATCTTTTTGAATAAGTTTTTTCTCCAGATAAGGTGCACATTATTTCTCCCATCCATGGAGATTATTAGTATATTCTGATATAAGTAAGAGGCACCAGACAAGGCTCGTATTCCAATTCCAATTGGGGTTCCCAGGTGAGAGTGAAACATGCATTGGGACAATGGAACATGCCTATCGAAAATGACTGGGGGTATATTACAAAGGACCAGGATCAAGATTATATCATCGTTCTGTTAGGGTCTCACCAAGTGAGAGGGGAACATACCTTAAGAAAATCTCATATTCTTCTTGAAAAAGACTAGTGGTATACTCCAACGGCCTGAGAATAAAATCATATCCTATTTTTGGTGGAGGCTCACCAAGTGAGCGCAGAACATGAATCGAGATAGGATCATACTATATATAGTGGATCTTCTTGGAATATTCTAGTAGATCACAGAATCTATGATCATATCCCTACTTTCTTCATTGAAAGACTAAATCGGCATCCTTTAGGGGCTATATAGGAGGAGGCACATAACCCTTCACCCATTCCAAAGTTCCATCGACATATTCTATTGGGGACTGAATATTCATATTGGGCTCATATTTTCACTCCAACCATGGCTCACCAAGTGAGAGAGGCATGTGCCTTGATACATGCTCATATCCATGTCAAGAATGATCGGGGACATATTCCAAAGGCTTTGTATCGGTCTCATATCCCCATTCTGGCCAAGGATAAGCGAGTTAGAACAATACATGCCTCGAGGAAGGATTATATTCCTACCAGTAATGAAGATTCTCATTATAATATTCCATTAGCTTCTTAGTAGTGGGATCATATTCCCACAATACTTGATAGTTATTAACAAGTTCTGGAAACATTCATACAATAGGTTAATATCCTTGAACAGTACTAAAAGGTAGGATAGCGTATTTTTTCCATGATACATAATGAGGATCATATCCCTATTATACTCAATTCTAGTGTCCTTGAGGTTGTCTGAGACACATTCTCAATACCCCAAGGCTCACCTGACTCATCAACCTAAGAAGAAGTTAATCATTACCATGATAGTCCTCCTTATAGCAGTGCAGATGTAATATCTAGACCTTTTATAGAGAAGAACTGGGCTTGATTATAGGTATTATATTTTCCTTGTATTGATTAATTTTAAATTGAGTTTTATTTGGGGAGTGTTTGGGTGAAAGTTTGAGAAAAATGAAAGAAAAAAGGTTTGTGCACGGTTGATGCATGGTTTGGGAAAATTGAGTGCCCTAACCCTGCTAACTGTGTGAGGCCAGGCACTGGAAACTCACACATCCAACACAAGTTTTGGGAAACAATGCACCATATTAGGAGTAACCATGAACCCATTAAAAAATAGGTTCATGATTCATTCACAGTTAGAGAAAACTGTGTGCCCCTTCCCAGCAAACTGTGTGCAGAAATTAATTAATCCTAAAAATTAATTTAAAATTTTCTCAAGAAACCAAAAAACATCTTTTTTTATCCCCAATTGACCCTAGGTCCTATTTTACGTTTTGGGAGCTCTCCAGATTAATTTTACAACCTCTCGACCTCCGTTATTCATTAATTGAATCACTGATTGAAGGCTACTTCTATCTCGGTAAGTGAATTCTTCTTTCGTTCCTCCCTCGTTCTTCCCCAATTCTGTATGATTTAGTTTACTAATGTAATCCACTATATTGGAAATATCTATATAATTTCGGTGAGATATAGATAAATTATTCAAGATTTGTATCTATATTTACCATATCTTGATTTTTATTTATCTTGATTTTGGGTTTTCAGATTCGGATCAAGATCTACATCATTTTTCAACTCAATTTTTGGAGAATTCCAATGGGAAATTTTTTTATATGATTTGAGGTAGGTGGTATAATATTCAATTCCCATGGTCATGATCTTGATATGTGTATTAATTTTTAATAATTTCTAGGGTTCTTTATCAATTTGAGTTATTAAATTATTTTAATGAATATAGCCAATTGATTAATTGGTTTATTGTTGAAGTTGATGATTTATTGGAGAGTTAATCATGAGATCAAGGGGATATCAATTTTAATGATTAATTAGGGAGTTAATAATGGATTTAAGGGGCTTTTAAATAAGATAATTAATGGATAAATTAATTATGAAATTTAGGTATTTTTCATTCAGGTAATGGACAATTGATTAATTGGATAAATTGTTAGAATACATGACTGATTGGGATTTTATTATGAGACCAAGAGGGCTACCCATTTAGATATTTAATTGGGGAATTAATTATGAGTTTTAGGGTATTCCCATTTAGATAATTAATTAGAGTATTAGTTATGAGATTTAGGGATATGAAATCTTTATAATTTAACGAGGGATTAATTACGAGATATTGAGATAATTGGTTTGAGATAATTAATAGATTAATTAATTATAAAATATCAAGATATGTGATTTTAGATAATTAATGTAAGATTAATTATGAGATATTGATCTCATGAGTTGAAATAATTAATGGTAGACTAATTATGAGATATTGAAATTGTGACTATGATTAATTAATTGATGAATTAATTAATGGTCATTGAGATATGTGCAATATTGTGATATTGTTTATTATGTGTTATTAAATGGTAAATAGTAAAATGAAAATTTGGCCGAGTTTTATAAATAGTAGCATGCTCATTCAATTATGAATTTTTAAATGGTAAATGGTAATGTGGATATTTTAATTTGTATTATGAATGGTAACATCCTCATTCAACTATGTGATATTAAATGGTGAATTGTAAAATAAAAATTCAGAATTTATTAAGAATGGTAGCATGGACATTTAAACGTGATATCCCTTGGGGATATATTATATTCCAACACGTACAATAGTAGGTATTGAGCTTCAGGGTTCCTTAGGAACTTGAGGGTTTGTGTTATTAAATAAAGAATATTTAATAATGTGATAAACTATTTACTTGTGGGTTATATTTATTTATTTATATAATTTCATACAATCTTAATGACTGTAATTGTTTTAAATACTATTGGAGGTGTCCTATTGAGTTTCACTCACACCCTAATTGGGCTGTCTGATCGGTACCTGAATAGACTTTATTATTGCAGGACAAGTTAAGGGAAAAGGCCCTCACTTAGATGGATGATTTGGGGTAGAGCCTAGATAAGGGAACCAGGAATGGTTCGGAACCACCTTGGGAGTCACTAGTGTCTTTATTTTCACTTTACATTTTAGTCACATGACACTTGCATTATCATGGAATGTTTTTTGTTTTAGTTGGATATGGCATTTCTTGCTTTGATTATCTTTATCCAATGATATTGTTTATGGTTATATATATGATTATTCTATAGTTTTTTATTTACACTAGTGTATTACTCTGATCCAAGAGGGTATATTATCCCCATGAATGACTTATCAGACCTACACTACTAGTTTTTTGCCTATGGTGTACGGGGATGTGCACATGAGGTCATGTGATCGACCATCATAGGGTACCAGTGTGTAGCACTTGGGTTAGGAAGTTACAAAGTGACAGAAATGGTCCGGTTTTCTTTTCTTATTATTTTGTATTAATATTTTGGAAATATTATTACAAGACTAGGAATAGTCAGGGCTTGGCTATGAGCTCATGCATAAGAGTTTCAAACCCGTGTATGGGGGAAAAACCAAGTACTCAAGGAGGGATTATTGTTATTGATGTTTCTCATTATAGTTGAATATTATTTCACCTTGGTTAAAACACTCGTGTTGTGATGTGAAAATTGTTTTTGAGGTTTTTTGAGAATTGACTTGTGGCCCTATATAGCATGAGACTTGAGTCTATGTGCATCATTCTAGGTACTAAGTATTATTTTGTGACATGTATCGCTCTAGGAACGTATGAGAAAAAAAGTTATGGGTATGTTTCTAGACTTGAACTATTTTCTTTTCTTGTGAAATTAATTTGAAAATGGTTCCTAATGTGAAATTTAGAATTGTAAAATTATTAAAAATTGAATAAATTGGTGTTTAATTAAATGAGAATATTGAGAATGTGTTTACCCTTGTTAACCAAAACCTAGGTGTAAGATGGTTAAGGGTAGTGACAGTGCCTCATTTTTTTCCACATGGCGAGACTTGAGGAAAATAACTTTTGTGATTCATTGTGATTTTACTTTTTCTTAAATTTGTTAATGTTGTCAACTATGTCCTAAGGTTTATGTTTATAGTTGTATAGTTATGCATCCATGATGACTCTTGTTGAAAGGATGATAGGAAGAGATGGATGGAGATGACATGACAACAGTGGAACCTGAGGCACCGATAGTGCCGAGTGAGGAAGCATGGGAGTAATTCTGAGAGAAATTTTTCCGCTTTATGAAATTCAAGTAAAGATACCTAGGGCGGGTTGTGAAGAGAATTTTTTCCCTGATGGGGAAGTTTTAGATACATCACCCTCTGAATTTTATTAGAGAGGGTGGATCCAAGAGAGTTTAGTTCTAGATTGAGTCTAAACATATGATACTAGACCATTTGTAGAACCTTGCAGAGAGGAGTTTCAAATTGACCACTTATATGATATGTGGGTCAGATAATCACGGGTGTAACATTCATGCATAGACTGTAATGTTTGATGGAATACTATGAAAAGATTTTTTAGAGAATTTCCTTCGTCACTTTTATCTAGAGATGTTGAGACAGGACAGAGCATCAAAGTTTATGTGACTGATTCAGGGGAACGTGTCCATGATGGATTATTCTATATGATTCATAGAACTTTTTCCTAGAATTAATAGGAGAAAATAAAACTATGGAAAGACTATTTTAGGATGGTCTTAAGTGAGGAATTAAGTCTCAAGTAAACCTATATTAATTAAATCTGTTTGATGAGGTGGTGGATCGAGCTCTGATAGATGAGGGGAACCTGAGGGAGTCTTCCAATGCAGGATAAGTGTTTTTGGATAGACGGTCAGGTGGTATGCCTTCCAAGATAAGGAAGCATAGCTATGAAAATATTATTAAGAGAAGTGTAAAAAAAATTATCCTAGGGAAAAAGTTACTTACACAGGACCTTCTATAATGATTTTCCACTAGTGTGGTAGGCCATTCCATAATCATCAACACTATCCCCGACCACTATTAGAGTGCATATCATACTTCTGAATGGAGAATATATGTAAATGTTTCAGGTCATAATGACATATGATTAGTGATGGGAGATAGAGTTCTTTTTCACCATATGATTCTGGAAGATAGATTTCTTTTGGATAAGGTGGTAGAGGGAGTGGATGTGGTGTTACTAGGAAAGATCCCCCATATCAGTAGAGTGTTTCAACTTAGGGGAGTCATAATGCATCACGTGGAATAGGAGAAGGAAAAATTCATTAATTATAGCATACACTTGTGGATAATGAGGTTGGAGAATCAATAGTGAGAGGTACTATTTTTGTATCTTCTACATTATCTAGTTCCTTATTTGATATTGGTGCCTCTCATTCTATTATATCTACAAAATTTGTTGACGGTTTGAGCCCGGTGGGAGAGTATGTGAGTGGGGTAATGATGATAGAAACACCATTGGGACTACAGTCTAGAGACATCTGTTTATGAAAATGATATTCTATCATGGTTGGGGATTATTGTTTTCTATGGTATATATTTATTCTTGATATATCGGGCTTAAAACTAATTATGTGTATGGACTAGATAGCTAAATACTAATCCCACATTGATTGTTTCCATATGACAGTGATGTTTACGTCTCCTAAGGGTGACAATTACATTCACCATGGAGGGTGGGATATCCAGGAAGGCCTAGTAGGTCCAATTGCTCAGCAACTAGGAGAGCTCACAGACTAGGATTCTAGTTTATTGGTGGATAATGTTGATAAAAAGAATGATTTCTTTTTTACTAGTGGTGGAACTATTTCAAGATGTCTTTCTTGAAGAATTATCGGGGATGCCACCTGAACGAGATATTAGATTCACAATTGATCTCATGTTAGGGGCTGAGCCAATATCTATTACATTATATATACTTTAACTGAAATATATTAAAGAAATCAAGGATCAGATGGGGGAGTTGGAGGATAAGTTATTTATCCATCTATGTGCATCGTCCTGGGGACCACCTGTATTGTTTGAAAAAGAAGGATAATGGGAGTTTGCACTTGTGCCTTGATTACTATAAATTAGACCAGATTTCTAGGAATAAATGGTATCATCTTCCACATATCGATGATTTATTTTTCTAGTTGATAAGATATTAGGTGTTATCAAAGACTAACTTGAGATTAGGTTATCATAAACAGAGAGTTTGGGATTCTGATATACTCAGGACTACTTTCAGAAGTAGGTCTGTTATATATGGTTTCATTGTAAATTCGCTTGGGTTAATGAAAATACTATAAGTGTTATGTACTTGATGAAAAAAATCATCTACCTGTACCTGGATCATTTTGTTTTGGTATTCTTGAATGAAATCTTTGTGTACTCCAAGACTTATGAAAGTAATGTCCCACATCTTGACATCATTTGCAGTACACTGAGAGAGAAACAATTATACGCCAAGCTAAGTGTCAAGTCTATATTGGTTAGGTACATTTCTTGGGACACATCATCTCAGATGAAAGAATTTATGTGGACCAAGATAAGCTTAAAGCAGTGTTTTCTTGGGAGTATCCCAATAATGTATTAGATATATGTAGCTTTCTGGGGTTAGTAGGGTATTATCAGAGATTCATCTAGGTCATTTTCCAACTGATAGAATGTATTTTGGGCTTGACCAAAAATGGGATAAAGTTTTATTGGTAATAATCATGTGAGAAAACCATCAAAGAGTTGAAAAAGCTATTTAAATCTACATCAATCTTGATCTTTCCCAATCCAAGTGAAGATTTTATGGTGTATTGTGATACTTCTATGATCAAACTTAGAGTAGTGTTGATGCATGGATATTGAGTTGAATCATATGGGTCTCAACAGGTGAGGCCACATGAACAAAAATACCGTATGCACGACCTCAAGTTATAAGTAGTGGTTTATGAGTTGGCATGTTGGAGGTATTATCTGTTGGGTGAGATGTTTACGATGTTTACTGTTCATAAGATCTTAAGTTATATCTTATCGTAGTGGGATTTGAATCTTCGGTAGTGGATATGGGTAGATCATATGAAGTTATTTTATTTTGAGCTGTCATATATGCTCGGGAAAGGAAATAATGTGACTGATACTTTGAGCTTGAAAACACAAGCTCATCCAGTTCTAGAGTCTGGTACTGTGGGGAGGATGATGACCGTTCTGGCTGAGATGTGTGTGATGATTCAGGATAATCAAGAGCAAATGACTCTCATATAAGGTTTAGCAGAGTATACACTTTTGATCCAGATTAGAGATAGGTATTATGGGGATCTTAAGTGTTTGAACTCGAGGAAAAGTCTTGAAGGTGGGGAGTCACCTTATGATTGGATCATAGATGACGATCATATCATCTATGTCAAGAATCAGGTTGTTGTGCCTATGAGCATGTGATATGAGATTATGTGGGAATTTCATGCCTCTATGTGGGAGTTACATCCAAGGGTGAAAAAATGTACTATGACCTACGATGATAGTTTTGGTGGCTGGGTAAGAAAAATGAGATAGTAGGGTACGCGACATGATGTTACACCAACCTAGAGGTTTTCTATAGTTGTTACCCATTCCAGAATGGAAGTGGGATAATGTGAAAATGGAATTTTTGGTGGGTATCATCATGTCTCCATAGAAGAATGAAGCTATATGGGTTATTGTGGATCAACTGAAAAAGGTAGTGTATTTTTTTCCTATATGGGAGACTTTCTAAGTGGATCTCATAAGAAATTTGTATGTTTTGGAGATATTCCATCTGCATGGGGTGCCATAGACTATAGTTTTAGATCATGACACAAGATTCACCTCACAATTTTAGTAGGTATTGTAAAAGGTTCTCGGTACAGAGGTATTATTGAGTATTAATTTCCACCCACAGACAGAAGGGAAATTGGAGCATACTATATAGGCTATTGAGGATATGCTTTAGGCATGTATTATTGGCTTCAGTGGGTCTTAGGAGAAGCACTTGAATTTATTGGATTTTTCCTATAAAAAAATTATTATAGAACTATACATATGGAACTATACATGTATCATTATGGTAGACAATGAAGATCACAGCTATGTTGGATGGAGGTTAGTGAGTTAGAGTTTTTGGGACCAAGTCTCATGTAGGAGACGTCGAAGAAAGTTCAAAGAATTCAGAAACGAATGGATATGAGTCATAGTATATATAGTTTGTATGTTTATAGAATTATATGACCCCTAGAGTTTATATATGGTGATCATGTATTCCTCCGGGTGTCTCCTAGATTGGGTTACCATAGGATACAGAGATAGGGAAAGTTGGTGCCCTGGTTTGTCGGACTATTTGAGGTTATGAAGATAATCGGTCCAGTGGACTATTGATGGGATCTTTAATAGAAATACCACACTATGAATGATTTTTTCTATGTATCACAAATTCCGATGTATCACCTTTACCCTTATCATATGATCGATGTAAATAATGTTGATCTAGAGGTAGATTCATCCTTTGAGGAGCATTTTATACGTGTGCTCGATCATTGTGAGAAAGTGTTGCATGGAAAGACCATACCGATAGTCTATGTATTATGGAAACATGGTAATTCATAGGATGATACATGGGAATGGTATGTGGATATGTGGGATCAGTGGCCTGATCTTTTTGACTTAGATTCGTAAATAAAATTGGGAGTTCAGCTCGAGGATGAGCTGTTATAAGGTGGGGAGGTTGTAAGATACTTACCATTTCTGGGGAAGAATTGGGCTTGATTATGAGTATTATTTTTATTTTTATTATGTAATTTTAAATTGTGTTTTATTTGGGGAATTTTTTGGTGAATGTTTGTGAAAAATGAATGAAAAGGGGTTGTGCACAGTCGGTGCATGGTTAGGAAAAATTGTGTACCCCAAACCAGCTAACCATGAAAACCTAGGAAGAGGGAATTCATATGGATGGTGAATGGTTTTGGAAACTATAAATCATCTTAGGAGTAACTGTACACCCCTAAAGTAATAGGTTCATGGTTGGTGCATGGTTCGAGGGAACTGTGCACCCATTCCCAGAAAACCATGAGTGGGAATTAATTAAGCATGAAAATTATTTTAGAAAATTATCATGCCCCTAAAACTCACCTATTTTGACTCCCATTCAACCCTAGGTTCTATTTCACATTTTGGGAACTCTCTACATGAGATTCAGGCCCTTTTGACCTTCATTAATCACAAATCGAAGCCCAAATTGATGACATCTTCTCTCATGGTAAGTGAATTCTTGTCTCGTTCCTCCCTCATTCTTTCCATGTTATTTCCACTTTCTTTTAGAGGTGAAATCCACTGTTTTGAAAATTATATATATATTTTTTTTATTTAGATCTATGATTCTATATCTAGATATATATTTTCATGATCTAGATTTTCTTTAATCTGAATTTAGGGTTTTGAGATTTGGATCTAGATCTAAATTATTGTGCCACTCAATTTTTGGGGATTTCTTTTATGCGGCTATTTTGTGAATATTTGAGGTAGTTGTTATAATATTAAATTACAATAGTTGTGACCGTGATACATGTATTCATGTTTTATTATTTTTAGCTTATTTAATCTTTATAATTATTAAATTAGTTTAATTAATGTAGCCAGTTTATTAAATGGTTTATTATTGAAGTTGATGATTAATTGGGGTGTAAATCATGGGATTAAGGGGATGTCCATTTTTATGATTAATTGGGGAGTCAATCAAGGGTTTAAGGGGTTTTCCAATAATACAATTAATATATGAATTAGTTATGAAGTTTAGTGATTTGTGATTTAGGTAATCCCCAATTTATTAATTGCATGAATTTTTGGAATAAATGACTAATTGGGGAGTTGATTATGAGACTAAGGGGATTAAAATTTAAATATTTAATTGGTAATTAATTATGAGGTTTAGGGGATTCTAGTTTAGGTAATTAATTAGAGGATTAGTTATGAGATTCTGGGATATACGATTTATTATCAATTGTTTATAAATGATGATAATATCATATAAAGGTAAAATGTGATATTATTCAGATTTTTTTTATTGTGCGTAATTTATTTTATCATAACAAATTAAATTAATTTCTATTGATGAGTTTTTTTAATTAAATGTGTAGATAATAATTTAAATGAAATAAATTATAATTCTGACAAGGAAAATATTTTAAATTATTTTATTATAAATTTTAGTGTTTTTAATCCCACCAAAGTGTTATTTCAAGGGTAATTGTCATATTTTAGATTTTTTGAAGTATTTTTAGCTTAATTGTAAAAATGGATTATTTAGGAATTTAACAGATTTAAATTATTTCAATTTTTCATAGATAAATTTTTCATCACTGATCCAAATTGTAAAATTATTATTTCATATGTTAATATTTTATATGTTATTCATTTTATCCTTTAGGACCCAAAGTTAAATCCATCATTTGAGGGCCCAACTTCAGCTCATGATTCAAGCCTCAAAAACTGTGCATAGATCTTAAGAATTTTATTGATGGGCCTATATCTCATATATGGATAGCCCAAATGAGCTGAAAATAAACATGAATAAATGATATTATAGATAAAAAACTTTATGTAAGATGTAATCACCTTAATATTTCCATTTCAAGTCTATAAATGCATAGGATGTTGGTTTAGTTGGAATACAAACAATCACTTGTCCAAAATAAATTCTTGAAGTAATTTAGCAATATCTCTCTCCACACATGTTCAATGAGGCTCAAATTTTGTGGGTAGACATAGGAAATATAGGGGAACAACTTTAAATAATAATAATTTTTTAATACTAGGTCATTAAATTGGGATAAAACGTTTAAATATTCATAGGATGATTTTGGAGCCAAACATTTTCACATCATCTCTCTGTAAAAGAGTGTCCCTTATTCATTCCAAAGGTTGGAAACTTGGGGGTAGGATTTATTGTCCATTATATATAGTTTTATTTTTTTAATTTATTTTTTAATATTATTTTTCATTATTAGTATATGTTAGTCTTTTCTTAATCTAATCCTCCAATATTTTTATCTTTTGTGTTTCCACCTTTCTTTCTTCTCCATTATGATATGTTATACTCGTGATCATGAGTAACTAAATCGATGATGTTCCTGGGGGATCAATACACTATTGAACCCAAGCAATTCCAAATTTATTCATATATTTTCATGTTTTCTTAGATTTAGGTCAAGGTTGATCATAGTGGGAAAGGTGGCTTTGTTTCTCCACTTTCCACCCAAGGCCTAGATTTTTTTCTGTAATATTCTCCCTTGATTGAGGAGGTGGATGTGTGGTCTCTTGATAATTGTTGAGTGTACTTTATATTCAAAACATGGGTAGGAAATTATGTTAATTAATATAAAGGATCATGTTCATGAAGTAAAATTGAAACTAATAAAGAGATGATGAAGGTTCACTCAGGGTGATTCTCTCGGGAATATTTCCTTTCTTCTAACTTCATTTTGTCTCCATTAATTCTGTCTGCATCAAGAATTGCATGTTTAATTTTATTTATCATAAATATTCATTTCTAAAACCTCCGTTTCTTTTAGTTTTATATTATAAATAAATAAATAAAAATAATTGAATTATAATTAGTGATTTCATAACAACAATATCTCCTCAAAAGATCGACCTTGGCCAGCCTCTATGTTGCACTTAGTTAAAAATATTTTTGAGAGCGTGCATGAAAACGCTTCATCAAATCGGCACCATTTATAGGGATACAAGTAGTCTTAAATCACTATTTTTATACACATTTGATAAATAATTTTACTTTAATTTAAAAAACAAAAAATAATCATAAATTTCAAAAAATAAAAGAAACTCTTCTATGTTCAAGATGAATTTTAAATCAAATTATCATGCATGGACTGACCGAACTCAGGTGAAATAAAATTTGTAAAATGAACTCAATGATATGTTTAAAAATATTAGTTAATCAGTGGAAAATATTTAGATACATGTAGAATGGAATGCTAAATACATACATGCATGTCATGATCAACCCAAACCTGAGCCTGAACCAAATCCATAACTATAATGAGTGGTGGAAGATATTTCACCCATAATTTTTATGTTAATGAAACTGAGGTGGATGATAAGGAGCAAATAAAGAAATAAATAACACCACCCCACACTCAAAAATTACAAGATCATGTCTCTAAAGATAAAATTACAGCTAATATACATATGAGAGATCAACTTTTTTTAGATGAATCATAGAAACACTTTGTTAAAGATAACTTGAAACTTGATCTTCCCATTCTTAATATTGAAAAATCAGCACCTATATACCTATATCTTACATTATAAGATGAAAATGATAAAGATTAACCAGACGAGATGGAGTTTCCAAGGTTCCTTCATGAAGAGATCAATTTCCAATATTACTTATTTGAAAGTGAATATATTTTTAATAATTCTTCATGGTTTAATCTTATTCAACCCTAATTATTTTTCTGACTTCTATTTTTCTAAAATTTCTAATGCAAAACCATTGTAGAAGGCGTTGGGTGTTAAGTAATAGAACACTCAAGTGCTGGTGATTTAAGAATAATAGCTAGATAAGCATGTGGTGTGACTACATCTTCTACAATAACTTTCTACCATATGGAGAAGGAACTACAAAAGATCATTGGAATCACTCCTATTTTCTTTTCCCTCAAACTCTAGATATCAAATTCATTATTTATTCATTCTTGGGGGTTGGAAAAATTCTTATCTTCTTTTATGTTCTCTATTCTTGGTGTTTCCTCATATACACTATAGAAAGTCATATATAGTGGTTTATCTCAAAGAAAATACATCCACCATCTGATTGGGGATAATTCATTGCAACTACCCGACTGAGGGTAGTAAAAACCTAGCATCCACTTAGGGAGCCTAAACCAAGAATTATCCATTTATTTCCCCATTATATTTATTTTTATTATTTTTCTCATTTATTTCTTGTAGTTTTAAAGTTGTATAAGTTATAATATTACCTCAAGGAAACCACTGAAAAATAAATCAGGTTGTGTCTTTCCATTTTCTTATTTTATTTACTGCCTAATTTAAATTATGAGTTCAAATATTTCTTAATATAATTGGAGATGAAAAAGGATAGTAAATAAACTAAGTTTGAGGAGTTATTTCAACATATTTTTAGGATTTCTTTCTTCTATTTTGTTTTTAGTGACTTTTTAAAAAAGTTTTATGTTTTATTTTTCATTTTTTGGCATGTTTTTTATGATTCTTGAGGTGAATTGAATACTTTGTAAAATCCAAATCATCTTGGTATTTTTGTAAAATTACTTGATGTGAATATTTAAGGACGTAAAATATTTTTTAATGGATTTAATTTAATTATTTCAAATATTTTCATTTGATATAGTTTGATAGATTGTGAAAATTATGTGCACTTGTACTGTCCAAATGGAAAATCATTCCCAACCTGATAGGTTTATAAACCTTTTTTACACATTCTTATATTTATATTTTTCATGAGAGTCTTTCATAATTATGTGTGATCTAGATATTACTGTATTTCAATTTTTCAAAGCTGTTAGAGTTTATGGAATGGGTTAAGTGTGATTGAGGAAACACTTTGAAAGCCATTTTTTCATTAAACTCTAATTTTGGCATACCTTTACACCTAAAATTTATTAATCCCCTGGTAGACAGGAAATACCTTATTAGGAAGACACATTAAAATCTATATATCCCTTTAAAACCATCTCTATATTTTAAATGCATGATTATTATTGAAATAAAGTGTGGGAGTGGGAGAATATGAGTTGTATTTTCCTTTTCTGGAAAATATATTTGAGCTGAATTGAAAGTGTTTTGGAATTTTTTGATACTTTGCTGGAAGAATTTTTATGAATTAAAAATAGATGGGTGGACTAAAATATCATTAAAAATATTGGTTGTGTGCTCACTAATTTTTTAAGATCAAAATTTTTCTCTCTTTTCATAAAAAACATGATACTGAAGAGAAATCTATATCTGAATTCAAGATGAAAAAATACTACAATTGGAAAAAAGAGGAAAGAAATTTACCTTTGATACTAAAAGTTATAAGTTTTGGCTTCTCAAAGAGATTTTTTTGGAGTTAATTCATTTTTTGAGCTTATTGAGGATAACACCATTCTAGAGAAAAACTTTTTTCATGCATTTACTTCACTTTTGAGCTCAATCCTCCTCATTCTTCCTCAGATGTTTTTACATTTATAACCTTTTAACCATCAGCCTCAAAAAAACCTAGGAAAACGACCACATGATTGAAATATTTGTGACTCTTCTATGTGGATATACTATGATGATAGAAAGCCTATGTAAATCAAACATGTTCTATGGAATTAGAAAAGATCCAAATTAAAAAGCTTTGAGTGAATAGAGAAATATTTTTCCAATGAGGTAGGTATGAAATTCATGTGAGGAATAACAATATAATGAATTTTTTATGATTTTTTAGGAGTTAATAAATTTTTATCCATATAGGAGGCCTGATATTTTCTTTTTATATGATAATTGAGTTGTGTTTTCATTTATACATGGAGAAGTTTGATTTGACCTTGGTATAAGATGATTGCCCAAGAGTGTAATGTTTATGTGTGGGGGAATTTATAAAGAAAATATTTTCATTTTTTTTATGAATTTTTGTGTTTTAAACACAAAAAGTGTTATTTCAAGGAGAATTGTCGCATTTTATAGTTTTTAAGTATATTGAGCTAATTAGAAATAAAGGATTATTTTGAAATTTAAATGTTTTACTTTAGTTCAATGTTTTTTCAATGAATTTTTCTTCACTAATCAAAATTGTAAAATTATTATTTTATAGATTAATATGTTTTATTGGATTCGTTTTATCCTTTATTCCCCAAAGCTTAATCCTTCATTTGAAGGCCCAAATCTATCTCATAAATAAGGCCTAGAATATTATGTACATATATAAGGAATTTTAATATTGGGCCCATTTATCATTCATATATTGACCGAATACACTAAAATTCAACATATGGAAAGTAAACTTCTTGGTAAACAAATTTCATTGGTATGACCATTCCTTAATCCATCATTTTAAAGTCCATAAATTCTAGGGAACGTGAATGAGTTGTAATACTAAAAGTCACCTATCTAGAATAAATTCTCCATGTAATATGGTTGTACACTTCTCTAAACGTGTCCAATGTAGCTAAAATGTTTTGGGTCAACATAGGAAACATATTTGAACAACTTTAAAGAAGAACACTTTTCAAATTAAATCATTAAATTGGGATAAAACGTGTCAATATTAGGAGGATTATTTTGGAGAAAACAAATCACCTATTCTCCCTATAAAAGAGGGTCCCTTCTTCATTCCAAAGGGTTGAAAACTTGGGGGTATCCTTAGTTGGCCATTCACTACAATTTTTTAGTTTAATTTATTTTTTAATAGTATTTTTCATTATTAATATATGTTAGTATTTTTCTTCATCTCATTCTCTAATATTTTTATCTTTTGTGTTTCCACCTCTCTTTCTTCTCTATTGTGATCTGTTATACTCATGATCATGAGTAAATAACCTGAGGAAGTTCCTGGGGGATCAATACACTATTGAACCAAAGTGATTTCACATTTATTTATATGTTTTATTATTGTCTTAGAATTATTCAAAGGTGGATCTTAGTTGATGAGGTGTCATTTTGTCTTCACTTGCCACCTGAGGACTAGATTCTTCTTTCTACAATATTCTCCTTCGATCAAGGAGGTTGATCTGTGGTCTCTTGTAAATCATCGAGTGTACCATACATTCACAAAATGGGAAGGAGAGGATTTTCATGCATACAATAGAGAATTTAATTATTTAAATTTGAAACTAATTAAGACATGATGAAGGTTCACTCGTGGTGTTTCTCTCAGGAATATTTCCTTTCATCTAAATTTATTTTGTATCCATTCATTCTTTTTGAATTAATCATTTCATGTTTAGTTTTATTTATCTTAGATTCCCTTATCAATCCCCAATTTATTTTAGTTTTATTTTATATTTAATAAAATATATAAAAAGTAAATTATAAGTAGTGATTGCTTGACCGTAACAACTCCTCAAGAGATCAACCTAGTTTAGTCCCTATGATGCGCTTAGTTACAAATATTTTTGAGAGAACATATGAAAATTCTTTATCACATTCTTCTAATGTATTTTACTATGAAATTGATGATTATAAATTCATTTTATTCTTCAAAATTACATTTTTTTATAAAAATGAGTTTAACATGTTTTGTGTGAAGATATTAGAATTAATTATATCCATCTTTAGAAATTTAATCCTATAAAATTCATTCCATATTTTATTCATAATTTTTTTTATAAGTTCAATTTCATTTTTGGTCATAAAAAATAATTTACCATGATAAAATGTGTGTCACCAAAGTTAAGGTAAAAATGGGTTTAAAGTGTTGAAACAAAGGACAAGGATTCAATATATCACTAAAAAATTTATTTTATCTCATTGGTTGAGTGTATTTATACCTTACTCTTATTATGTTATAAAAATTGTATGTTTTGGGACCAATATCCTTGAGAAATACATTTATAATATTTAAGAATTCTTAATATTTACAGGGTACAACTCCACTCACTTATAAAAGGGAACCTCATCTTCTCACATCTCCACACCACTTTAGCACCTTAGCTCTACCAATATCATCCAAAATACCTTAAAACACTTATACATTAAATAAATGTTTAATTATTCCATAAATATGCATAAAAGAAACCTTATGGTGATTTTCAAGGGAGTTTATACAAATAATAGGTAAAGTTATTAGATTTTTTTTTCAAGTTTGTTTATTCTAAAATCTCTTAAATATGGTACATAACCAAATTAACATATTGAAATAAGTTTATTTAAGATAAATAAATTTTTTATGTTAATTTTACAACCATAATATACCTTATTTTCATATAATGGAAAATAAAAGCATCACTCACACGCACGTGTAGACTACTGCCTCCATGAAGCAATGTAATTCATTTTTCATCACCACATCTCAAGGATGGTTTTATATATAGATTTAATGAATATATATGATATTTATAAAATAAATTTGATTGTATAAATAAAAATTATTATTTAACTTTATTTCTTTCCCGCCATTGAAAAATTAAAGTATCACTCATGCATACATATTGATTACCGTGTCCATAAAGTTATTTCATTCATTTTTCATCACTTTTTTATATTAATGGTTATAAAAGCATATTTAATGAATATATTTCATATTTATAACATAATTTTAATTATTTAATGATAAATTATTTTTGCCTTCCTTTATTTCCATCCACTTAAAAATGAAAACACCACTCGTGTATACGTATGAACAATCATATCCATGAATTTATATAATTAAATTTTCATCCATGGCTTAAATGGATGGTTCTAAAAGTTTATATAATGAATAAATATAATATTTATGACATAATTGTTATTTTAAAAAGTTATAAAACCATGACCAAAGTTCAAGGACTAGAATCAATGAACAGAAACATACTTGGAAAAGAGTATCATTGACATCCAAATATTGATTTTGTTGAAGAATTATAAATAAACAGGTAATGAAAAATCATAATAAAATTATATATTATAATATAAGTATGAATAATATTATTTTAAATAATTTTAATAATTAAAAATTTATTAAATAGTAGTGTAGTGTTTGAAAAGAAAAATTCAAGACTTTAGTTAATGGTTTTATATGACAATCTCACTTTTTATCAAGACTATTTATATTTCAATTTATATTGTAGAAAATTTTAAGTTTATTATATTCTAAAACCCAAAAAATTTATTTTATTTGGTTTATTTATAGTTTTTATAATTATTATTTACATGTTATTTTATCTTTTGGTAATAAAAAATATAGAAAGTTTTTTTAAAGAAAACCCATCCTTATTAATCCTTTTTCACCGGAAATCTTTCTATTCTATATCAATATTCATAAAAATTTAATTATATGAGTTATTATATAATATTAAATTATTAATAAATATATTTTATGCTGTATTTTTTTATTTACAAATATTTTAAAAGAATATTCTTGTCATTTTTTGAATGGGTCATTTTTTAATTTCTCTATAAAGGTAGAAAAGAATTTTTTTAAACCTTTACAGTTTGAAATTATTTTCCCATATCCATGAACAATATTCATTATGAAGAATAAATTGTAAGTTTAAAAAAATGTACAAATTAAATTCCATTATAATTTTTCAAATAATTTTTAGTTTTTAAATGTTACAAAAAGAAAAGGATATTTCTTCTTGTTTTTTGAAGCATCTTTCTAATGATTTTATAAATATTGTTTATATACATATATCAACATAATTTAAGGAATGTTATAATTAAATGGGGATATAATATTATGATACCATCCAATTCATTTCTCTAGATAGATTATGATGATGATATATTAATGATGTCTCATGAAACCTGTTTCTTTCTCATGGGTTAATTAAACTATGAAGGAATGATGAATGGTCATATATTATAATATAATTTATAAGAATGGTTCATTATTATGTGGTGGGTGGGTAAGTTATATACCACTAATTCATTTATTTAATTCTTCATACCTCGTGATCTCAAAGGGTAACCTAAAAGGTCTTTTTATGCCCAAGGGAACACAGTAGGTTTTACCAAGACCAAGAGGTTATATGTAGAATAATATTGATTCCAATAAGGTATATAGGTGATTAGCCCAAGTCTAATAGGGTACATGGGTAGTTGTACCAAGCCCAAAAGTTATAAAAGTATTTATTCCAAGTCTACTATGTTATGAATGTCTTATTTAGTATACTTCACATATGATTTTTATTCTTACGATAATGGGGAGTGAACCCAATCTCATATGGGACTCAGTCAACTATGATAGTCCTGTAAGTGAGACATGAATAAAGAAATGATTTTATTCTATTATTTACATGAAACAAAATTATGTATTATGATTTTGATATTCTATCATGGTTCATGATTAATTATTGATGATTATATAATCTTATGACTCACATCAATTATTATAAAAAATATTTATCCCATCACACATATTTTATTATTTATGAATTTTTTGTATGATATTGTAATTTGTGATCATGTTCTCATGAACTTAATCTTATACTATGCTCAATCATGATCATATATTGATATCATCATTTTTTACGCTTACTGAGTATCTAAGATCGGCCTTTATTATGTACACATTTCCCCAGGTTATGAAGAAAAGAGTTTAGTGGGAAAATTCAACGAAGGATGCTATGTGAGGAGAAAGTTTTGTGAGTTTTTGAAGATATTTCATGAAATAATTTGATTATGCATCTAGTTTCTAAATACACTAAATATTTATTTTTATGAGGAATGTATTATTGCAAGATATATTGAATATTTAGATAAAATTATGTAATATTTATGTAAATTATTCTTGGGCCTCCTTAGTTGATATCAATATAGGGTTTAGTTATATTTTTAGATTAGGTTATGAGAAATGAGAGGATGATATCTATGGTAACCTAAGATAAACCAATGTTATATAGTATGAACCTAATGTTTTATAGGATAATATATTTTTTTCAAAATTTAAGACATATTATGAATGGTTTTCATTATCATATGATCACTCCCTAAAATTATTGATGCTTGATACTTCCAACAAAATCTTTTTTAGTTAATGGATGGAACTAGGAGAAATTATGTTAAAAAATAATTTGATAGAAAATTAAATGACTATCCTCTTGAGAAACCAAATGTAATGGGAGCTGGGATAAAAAAATCTTGTGGCTATACTTACCCAAATATCTAAAGATATTAATGGTAACATAAATCGAGATAAAATTTAAAATATCAAAATGAAATAACAATTCACCATTGTAACTTTTAAGTGATAACATCCACCTTCCTTCAGTTGGTCCTCAGATCCAATTATTGTTGAGAAATATATGAACAATATAGAAAAGATATTTTCCATTCTCTAGTTCTCATACCCGGAGAAGGTTCTATTAATTTTGTATCATTTTTAAGGTTAAGCTAATCAATGGTGGGATCTTATTAATAATATGATTCAAGAATAAGAAATTGAATCTCAAAAATGGAAAGAGATTAAAATTTTAATTTTTTAATAATTATTTTCCTCAAAATCTTCACACTAAAATAGAGTGGTAATTCTTGTAACTAAAGTAAAATGATAATGAATCCATTGATACCTATGAGTAAAATTTCACCAAATATATATGGCATGCTTTTGGTTCCATCATAAATCATGAAATAAAAATTGATTGATTATTTAGTGGATTAAAATCATGTATCTAAAAGGAATTGGCTATAAGGGACACTAATATCTATAAATAATTCATCTGATGTTCTCTCAAATTAGAAATTGAGAGTGAAAACACTCATTATTCTTATGATTTTTGGAAAAATAATAGAAAAATTAATATTCATGGATATTCAAATAATAAAACCTATATAAGAATGAAAATTATTGTACATTTATAAAAAAATGTCTGAATAATCATTGGGTAAATATTTTTAAAGGGAAAGGTAAATTATTCAACTGTATAAGATAATTTTATTGAGAACATGAATGTAGAAGTTATGTGAAGAGGAAATGTAAAGGAAAATGGAGAGAAATATTTATTGAATATATCACCCACACCCTAATTTTATAATTGAAAGGAGTATGTAAATTATGACAACTAGTGAATGAATATAATGGTTAATGATGAAAACAGGCATCAAAAACCACCTAATCCAATGGATAAAAAGAAGGAATATGTAATTAAAACCGCTAAAGTGGGTTAAGAGAATGAAGTGATGAAAAATACAATTATAATATTATTTAGAACGAAAAATTTCTTATCTAATTCAATTTATACCCCCTAATTTATATCTAATGAATTTTTTAAGAGTATCACATCACTAAATTAATAGTTATATATTGATTTGTTGATGAAAACACCTAATGGTATGATGGATTAATCGCATTCATATAACTTCTATCTGATAGGGGTTAGTGGGAATATTCTTTATGAAAATATTGTAATCCTCATTAAATTTTAATTTGATGCTATTTTGGGCATGAATTAGATCTCTCTATATGTAGATCCCATATAAGTTATTGAATAAGGGGAGTTTCATTTCATATTCTAAATCAACATATAATCATATATTTGTGTGAGGATGAATAAAAATTTATAATTGATATTAATTCCATTATATGGGTCTTACTACCTATTCATGAGGGCTATTTATCTTAAATGGTTTGGGAGAAAATAAAAATTTAATATATAGCTATTGTTTGAGAATATTCCAATGTATTTCAGAAAGAGTTTCCTAGTTTTTACTTTAATAATTAATTTTATTTTTCAGTAAAACTTCTACATTGTGTTATGCTTATTTCAAAGACTCATAATACAATGGCCTCAATTGATTTGCAATAATTGAAGAACAAACTCTAAGAGAATCTAGAAAAGGGATGTATACACCCTATTGTGTCATGATGGGGTGAACCTATTCTTTTTGTTAAGAAGAAATATTGTTCAATGTGTCTTTTCATTGATTATCAAGAATATAGAAAGATCACTATAAAGAAAGGTATCATTTAACCTATATTAATGGCTTGTTTGACCAGCTATGCGGATCTCAAAAATTTTCAGATATTGATCTTAAATTTTGATATAATTAGTTAATGGTATAGAATGAGAATATACCTAAGACAACATTTCATTTAAGGTGTTCAAAATATAAATTATTATAATTCAATTTTTACTCACCAATTACCTATACTCTTCATGGATCTAATAAATATATTCCTTAAATACTACCTTTACTCATTTGTAGTCGTATTTATAGATAACATTATAATATATTCCTAGAGTAAGGAAGCTCATGAATATCATTTTAATATTATGTGGAAGACCATGAGGAATGGTAATTTTTCTTATAAATTTATAAAGTGTTAATAATATATATATATGGTATCATTCTTGTGTCACATAATTATAAGTGAGGGAATATTGGTGGATCATTCAATGATAGAATTTGTTGAGTGATGGAACCTAAGAACCACTATTACTAAGATCCACAATTCTCTTGGATTGCCTAAATACTACTGACACTTTTTTGAGAAATTTCTCTTGTCTATCAAATCCATTAAACAGGTTGAAATAGATGGTATCCAAGTTCCTTTGGACATATGAATGTGAAGAAATTTTCAAGGAGTTGAAGAGATAGTTGTTTAGTGCACCTGTGCTTATACTACCCTAGAGTATATAAGGGTTTTTAATATACAGTGATGTATCAATGAAGTTTCTAGGATGTGTTCTAATAAATAATTACATGGTAGTAGCATATTCCCCATTATAATTGAATGTTCATGAAAAAATTACCTGAATCGTGATTTGGAGTTGGCAGTGGTTACTTTTTCTTTGAAAATATAGATGTAATGTCTTTATTGTAAAAATTGTGATATATATACTGATTATAAAATATTTAAGTATATATTCATACAAAATAATTGAATTTTCACCAAATTAAATGGTTTTATTTGATTAATGATTATTATTATTGAATACATTACCACAATGGGAAGGAAAATAAGGTGGTTGATGCTCTGAGTCAGAATTATCGTGTTAGATTATCTATGATGGGGATTGAAAAAGATCCAATAGTTATGTATTTGTAGAATATGGACCTTTAAATAATGGGGAAAGGTAAGAAATACATTGTTTCTCAAATTAATGTTAAATAATCTATTCATTTAAAGATTAAGGAGGTGTATAAATATGATATGGATCTATAAAAGAAGGTAAAAATTATTCTAGAGAACAACCTTGATCATTATGGATTGATACGATTATAGAACTAGATATGTGTCCCTTAAATACCTTAATTAAAGGATCTATTGGATAAATTACAGAGATCATAATTATATATCCATACTATAAGTAAAAATTAAGTATTGAGATCTTAAAAAATTCTTGTGGGATAAAATGAAAAATATAAATTATGGAGTATTCATATCGATGACTAGTATGTCAGAAGGTTCAAGATGAATGTCATATGTTTAAGGGGATGGTTAATCCATTAATAATACCTAAATTTAAAAGGGAAACATCACTATGTATTTTATTATAGGACTCCCCAATAAATATAAATGAAATAATGTCATTTGTGTTATAGTTGATCACCCTATGAAGTCAACACATTTCCTTGAGATCAAATAAGATTTATCACTTGACATACATTCTTGTATATACATTATAAAAGTGGTAAGCTTGTATATATTACCACTATTAATCATATCTAATTTATATATGAGGTTTACCTTAATATTTTGATGAAACATTCAGTAATAATTGAATATGAAGTTAATGTTTACCACTGTATATCATCCTCATATAGATGGTTGGTCTAGGTGGACCATTCAAAACATATAAGATATACTATGATCATTCTCTATGGGGTTCAATGGTGGTTGGGTTCAATACCTTACTCTATTTAGATTTTATAATAAAAATGGATTTCAATCAAGCTTTTATATGTCTCTTTATGAATCCCTTTATGGAAATAAATGAAGAACACCGATATTTTAGGATAAATTATGATAATATAATCTATTGGGACCTGTTCTAGCTAATAAAATGTTAGAGAATGTTAGATCCATTAAAAAATACATTAGATAAGTTCTTAATGGATAATAAAATTTATGTTGAAAATTGAAAAGGAGATTTAGAGTTTCAAGTTGGTCATATATTTTTCTTATGAATATCTCCTTGGAAGAAATTTATGATTTATAGAAAGAAGGGTAAGTTAATCCCCATACATATTGGTCCCTATGAGATTTTTGATCATAGAGGATGGTAGATAATAACATGGTGATTCCACTAAACCTCTCTAAAGTTCATGATGTGTTCCATGTATCACTTATTAGGAAGTAAAAACATGATCCTTCACATGTACTAAACATAGAGGATGTTTATATAGAGTATTATCTATCATTTGAAGAATAATTGGTAAATATTTGGGATCAACTAGATAAATTATTGTTGAATAAAACCACTAATATGGTCAAATCTTTTTTGATGAAACCATAAATTTAAGGAATATAAATGAAAACATATTTTTTTTAATAAGGTACAAGTATACTTGTATGTTTCAATTTGAATAATTAAATTTTTAGGGCAAAATTCATTTAATGTGGGTATAATGTAACACCCAGAGATTTTAGAATATATTTATTTTTAATAAGTTTGATCTTTTTAATAGATTATGATGCATGAAACAAAAAACATAAGTGAATATTTATTTATTAAAATATAAAATCAAATACATTATTATATAGGTAAATGAAACTGATAAAATAAACTACTTTATAAAAATGGTCAAATCCACAAAAGGAAATACCATTAATTCCTGAGATTTTTTTAATTTTTTTGATGAATTATGAATTTTTGTAAAATTTAATACCTATAATGAATGATATAAATAAAATTTATTGATAAATTCAAGTAATAATTAATAAATCCAACTAAAGATATTTTTTAAATGGTTAAGTCGTGGTAAATAATACTAAGGTAAAATGATATATTTTTCATAAAACAATTTTTATTGTGTGAAATTTATTTTTGTAAATAAATTAAATTTATCACTATTAATGAATGTTTTTAATTTAATTTTTAGATAATATATTTAATAAAATTGATTTGAATTAATCTAATTTTTAATATTATGAAGGTAATAATAATAAATTAATTTTATTCTTCAAAATTGTTTTTTTATAAAAATGGGTTTTACGTGTTTTGGACACGGATATTAGAATTATTTTTCTTACAAATTTATAAATTAAATTGTATAAAATAGAATACATATTTGGAAACATCATGTACAAATTTTTTTATAAGGTTAATTTTAGTTTTTTTTAAATATATTACCACGGTAAAAAATTATTCACCATAATAAAGTTAAAAAATGGATATAAAGGGGTAAAATAATGGGATAAGGATAAAATATATCACTAAGGTGTTTTTCAAAGGATATTATCCAAGGAAAAGGTATATGTTCATTATGACCACTTTAATGTGTCTTTCTTATTAAATATTATCCAAATATTTCATAAAAAATTAATATAATGACATCAGTTTATTTACTATACTAGAATTTTTTAATGGTATATATGTTTTAAATGTTCTTTCCTTATAATGTAAAATGAAAGTGTCACTCATGAATATGTGTGGACTACCACCTCCATGAAGTAATTTAATTCATTTTTCATCACCACCACTTACGAATAGTTATATATATGAATTTAATTACTATATGTGATATTTATATACAATAATGATTTTGTAAAAATAATCTATTATTTACCTTACTTTATTTATATCCATTTAAAAATAGAGACATCACTCGTGTGTGCTTACGAACTACCATCTCTACGAAGTTATATAATTAATTTTTCTTCACTTTCTTACATGGAAGGTTATAAAAGTGTATTTAATTAAAATATATGATATTTATATCATAATTATGATTATGTGAAGATAATGTATTATTTACATTAATTTATTTCCATCTGATAAAAATGAAGACATAACTCATGTGTACAAACAGTTCACCATCTCCAGGAAGTGATGTAATTTATTTTTCATCATCTCCTTGTATGGATGGTTATAAAAATTTGTTTAATAGATAAATATGATATTTATTATAATATTAATATTAGAGATAATTTGGAACCATGACCAAAGTGTAAGTACTAGAGCCACTGAATTGAATCATATATGGAAAACAAAATTATTGACACCAAATACTAATTTTAATGAAGAATTATTAATAAATGGGTAATTTGAAATTATAATGGAATTACGCATAGTATGATAAGAATGAAAATAATTATTTATAGATGTATAATAGTTCTAAATTTATTATATATGAGGTTTTAGATAGTATGAATCAATTCCAGACATGAGATATGGGTTTTATGTTACAATCATAGTTTTTATCAAGATTGTTTATGTTTCAATTTACATTATTGTAAATTATATGTTATTTATATTCTAAAACCCATATATTTTATTGTATTATTATTTTTTATGAGGTTTTCAAGTATTCATTACATTTTACATCTTTTTTGGTACTCAAAAAGTCTAAAACAATATTTTTAAGAACAGTAATCCTTATTTCTTTTTCTTGGTCACAAATCATTCTCTTCCATATCCATGTTATTAAATAATGTTTTATGTAATTTATTAAATAATTTTAAATGATTTATAAGGGTATTTTATAACTATATTTTAATTTATTTACAATCATTTTAAAAGAATCTTCGTGTCATTTTCTGAACAAGTCATTTTTTGTCGCCTTTATAATGGTTTTAAAACATGTTATTTAACATTTATGGTATGAACATAATTTCCCCCCATTCTATACTTTCTTTTTCATGATTCTTTCTTTACAAGTTTAAATGGTTTTATAAGGAAAATACTATTACTATTTTTCTAGGAATGTTTTACTTTTAAAATTTACAGAAAGAAAAATATATTAATTTTTTTAATAATCTTTATAATGATTTTATAAAACTATTTTTCATCTATATCAACATCATATATGGATTTTATTACTTCACTGGAAATATTATATTATGATACATTCAACTCAGTTTCTCTAGATGGATTTTGATGATGATGGTTTAATGATATCTCAAGAAACCTATTTCATTCTAATGGGTTAATTAAACTATGAAGTAATGATGAATGATATTATATTCTTATGGAATTTATATGAATGATTTATTATTATATGATGGGAGGGTTATTTATATCTTATTAATGAATTAGGTAATGATTTTTACCTAATGAGATCAAAAGTGTGCATGGGTGGTCGTCCCAATCCCATGAGTACATGGGAGGTTTTACCAAACCCAATTGGGTACATGGGTGATTATCCCAAGCCTAAGAGGTTACATGAGTGATTATACCAATCCAAATATGGTACATGGGTGGTTGTACCAAGGCTAATAAGGTACATACATAGTTAGCCCAAGCCTACTATGTGATGAATTTCATGGCCAGTATCCTTGACATATGATTTTTATGTCTATGGGAATGGATAGTGAACCCAATCCACTACGGTACTCTATCCACTATGATAGTCTTATAAGTGATCCATATCTAAGGAAATTATTTTCTATGAATATGTGTCTGAAAAAAACTTATGTCTTTTACTTATGATATGCTCTCAGGACTCATGATTGATTCTTGATGTTTTTTCTTTCTTATAAATCATATCTATTATTATAATAAAGCTTAATTCCCTGAATTGCGTTTTATGGTTTATGAATTATAGGGTATGATATCATAAGTTGCGATCATGTTTTCATACCCTTAATATTATATTATAATCACTTATGATCCATGAATTATATCTCTAATGTTTACCCTCACTAAGCATATTAGATCACCTTTTCATAAACTTTAATTTTATTAAGTTATGAAGAAAGTTATTATGTAGGGAAATTTTAATAAGGGTATAATATGAGGAGAAATTTGTGGGATATGTTGAATATTATTCATGAAATAAGTTGATAATGTATCAAGTCACTAAATAAACTAATCCTTTATGGTTATAGAGTGTGTATTATTATAAGATATATTGAATATTCATCTAAAATGAAATAATATTTATGTAAGTGATGGTCGGATCACCTCAACCCAACCACTTCATTTCCTAAAAAGGACCTTAATCACGGAAAAATGAGGAAAAATAACTCAAGATGTCTCAATTTAAGGAAGTTTCTGGCTCCACCACTCCCTTTATTGTTTGGGTAGAGTCAAAATCTAGAAGAGACACACCCTTTTTAAAGGAGGATTCACATTATAGCTCATCCTATAATATTATCCACCACCTACTCCTAAGACCTTCCTGGGAGGTATCACTTAGAACATGAAATAGAAATCTGACATATACAAGATTCGCAACCAAAAAAAAATAGTATTGGAACACACCAATGGATAAACCCTAAATACAAAAACCACTAAAAAAATAAATATGCAACGACATAATTAGAAAATCCATTTTATTGAAATCCACTATCCGTTTATAGGAATTCTCACATTCAATTATCAAAGGCACACATGCATTGAAAACAACTCAACTCCCTTTCTGAAAAGGTTCCACTTCAATTCAAAAACTCTTAAAACATATTCCTTTAAAATCACATTAATTTATAATAAATCTAAAAAATTAATTTCACAAAATCATAATCATGCCATAAATAATTCAAATTTCATAAAATAAAAACCCACATTGTCTCCTCAAAGTTCCATTTTTTATTTCTAAAAACTTTTTCTAGGGTTGTATTATAAAACCAAAACTTTCCATTAAGCTTTCTTTCATTTCAAATCAAGTTAATTAATTATATGTTTTCATCACTTTTCCCCAAATTTCATAATGAAATCAAAAGCATTAATTATTTTTCAAATTATTGAAACTAATCTAAAAAATAATTCATAACAACCGATTTCAAGAACCTATAAGTTTCATAAAATACATACTTTTAATTTCAAATAATCATTCCAAATCAAAATAAAAGTAGATTATTGGTCACTTTTAATGCATTTCATGAACAAAAAATTATATTTAATTACCATAAAAACTCATTTTTTTAAAAAGTCACTCTATAAAATCTATCTTTCCACCTAAATATAAATTTTACCAAAAAAACTATATTTTGTTAAACACATGAACAAAAAATGAAAAATTAATCAATAAAAATACCTTCCAGTAACTTTAGTTCATTATAAATTTTTTAAATAACCTCATACCAATGTAAAATACTGTTGGAATCAATTTAGAATATAAGGGATCCCAAATAATAAATCTAAGGGAAATTAATAATTATGTATGGTTTGGATACATGGGTTGGAAAAACATGAAATAACATTTATTATGGTTGATATACCCATCAATGCGATCTTTTCATGGTATTCCAAACCACACAGGCCAACTGTGCAGATAAGGTTCTTTTCCCTTTTCACGCTAAAATCTCAGGAAGACCCCAAAAATCATTGTTATAGTCAATGGTGATCAAAATAAAAAAATATATCCAAACACATAAATAATAAGAAATAAAAGCATCACAAAAAATATTTAAATCCTAAATACCCAACATAACTCGAGGCTCTGAATAAAAAATACCTTGTGAGGATATACCCACACCTACCTCTTGAGTTATAACATTTATATCTTCATACTAAATTAATTAAAAAAATATCAAGAGAGTGTTCAAAAAACCTAGGATTTTTTAGAACCTAGTTTTTTATACTATTTGTAATGAACCATCTCAGGATGACCTGACATGTAACCTAACCTAATACATCACTAAAACTGAAGGACATTATTGATCCTCAAATGTTTTAAACTAGTGTATAGGTTTTAAATGTAATATTTGGGAACCATTTCATGCTATTAATATAAATAAACATAACAAAAACCATTTAGGATTTATCATTACCCATCCATATAATAGACGTTCATGCATAAGAATAAGTAGTTACAACATTAAAAGAAATAATTAATCAATGTAATACATAGTGACAAAAATAATAATATCTAAAGATCACAATAATAAAAAACAACATGGTCAAATAAAACAAGTACAATTGAAGCATGAAATAATAAAACACATGGATGAACTTTCTAATACATAACAATTCCAAAAAGAAAAACTGAAAATAAAACATGAACTACTACAAACTAGATGCATGGGACCCATGGCCACTCATAATATCCAAAATTGTTCCTCAATAATATAATAAACAAAAGAACCCTAAATAAGTTACCATGTCCAAGGAAGATCATAAACTAGGCACCTAAAAGAATACATAAGAGATAAATACACCCAATAATGTATATAGGGTGTGATCTAAACATACCTACAAGTATTTCACCAATTATTTTTTTCCAATTCCATTTAAAATCTATTTAATTAATTCTAGTTTAAAATATACCTAAATAAAATAGGTTTTTTACATAAAAAATATATGAAATCAAATATATTACCAAAATCACTTTTGTAAAAACTTCAATTTTCATTAATAATTAAGTTAAAGTCCAAACCTTTTTATTAAACACCATTAAACCAGAAAAATAGGGTATTTTATTATGTTCATGAAAAAAATAAAAAATAAAACATTTTATCTTACCAATGTTATTTTTCAAAACCCCTATAAAAAAATACACATCACTTTCATTTTAAAATCCTAGTTTTAAAACTATTTTACAAATTTATTTTAAATAAAACAATATTGGAACTAAACTAAAAAATAACCATATGTAGGAACCAATATTTATTATAGGGGAAAAAATACAAATATATGGTTTCATAAAATATATCATTTCCAGAGGACAAAAACAAGGTGTATATCTAATTTCCAAAAAACCGTCATCAAAAGAGCTAGGCATGATGGAAAACTCTCTAGGACTCATGTAATATGACCTTGAGTTAGAGACTTGTACCCTATGATAGCCTATAATAATCTATATGTCCTTGAAGTCCCACTGAACTATTTATTACCTATAACCTCCTAGGATCACAATACTACAATTGGGAACAATCTCTATGGGAGAACTCAGCTACTACAATTGTAAACTCTAGTTGGGACATGACCTAAATTAGATTTATCTCTTATATATTTCATCTACCACTTCATAGGATTCTCATGACATGTCAAAAAGAGGAGGTGAGAAACCAAGAATGATAAAATATATTCAAACAGTTAAATAACAAAAACAATTTAAATAAACCTCATCTTACCTCTAATTCCTTTACAACAAAGAACCCCTTTTCACATGTATTGTCATCAATAATAAGTAATATCTTATATTCCCTCACATGGGAAAACTAAAATCAAGTATAAAAATAAAATAAAATAGCTCCATCGATGGTCAAACACACACTTTAAAAAATTACTAAAAGGTTCCAAATAGACCATGAAATTTAAGCTCATAAATCTAAGTCACATTTCCACCACTATAAATAAACTATTCAAACATACTTTAAAAACAATTCACCAAAAACCCACCTTTAAAATCCTTTTCAAGAACCAATCCCCATTTTGTTTAATGTTTTAAAATTCCATACGCCGCTACCTTTTTCAAATACTCCTTTAAATACAACCTATTAACAATTCAAAGACCTAAATGGATTTAAATTCATTAAATAATAAAATTCAGTTTAAATGATCCTCTTTGGAAAATTTTAAAATTCTTGTCATCTAAAACTGTAATTTATATAAACATGAAAACCATATAAACCCATTATGCCAAGGGTGAATCCCCATTTAGACCCTTATGAAATCCCTATAACTATCATATATAGGTCCAATTCAACAAAATAAAATATTAAAACCAAATAATAATTCATTAAAATTTCATTTAAATTAAACATAAAAACACATACTTTCAATACAGTGGATCCAAGTCATAGCAATTGAAGATATTCCGCCTTCAATGGATAAGGATCCAACAACCAAGAAAACACTCTCTAGAAGCTCTAAACACCAAAAACTATAATTAGAACGCACTATGAACTCAAATCTCATCAATGTAAGAATATTAATTTTATTGGATGAAACCAAACCAAAAGAGAATTGGTGTGATCTGTAACACTCCAACCCTAACCTTTAGGTCTAAACCAAATTTCCACATGACCTCATGTATGCATCACTGAATATAATTGGATCTCGATTAGATAAAAGGGTATAAGTATATAAATGTGGAGTCGAATCCTTCAATATCGTGTCAGAATGAAATAATATTATATTTTAATATTATAAAACAAATAATAAAATGTTAGAGTAGCATGTGAAAACTTTGTAGATGGCATACCCATCATACAAATAAATAAAGGGCTGCCAAAGTGTAAATCCAACTAGATTAAAAGTGTGATAAGTAATAAATAAATAAAGTAGTGGTAATACTCTATATTTCATCATTATATCACTCCCAACTCTATATTCCTTGGATAAATTGTTCTCCAAAGGCCCCTTTCTCATAGTCAGATCCTTATAAATGAAATCTATGAGTGCATTGAAATTACCATATAGGTTGTAAGTAATAAGACTCAGTAATAAAATTATAATTCTTCATTAATAAATGTTTGAATGTATAATAGGATTATTCTATGATAATAATAAATGCATGATTAAGAATAAAAAACATATAATAATGTATCAAGTGTACATCCACTAACCAAGATGCTAAAAAACTGTAGTTGTACCTGCTTCGACTCCCTACCTGCTGGATAACAGAGATATTGGTAAAATTAGTACTATTAAAAATGATTTTAAAGTTATACTCGGTATCCAAACAGCATCAATTTGACATGATAGTCAGAATCAATAAGGAATCAAGTGTTTTAATGTTTCTTAAAATACTCAAGGAATTGGGTTACATCTAGGAAGTAAGGCTATCATACTCCATTATCATCATCATTTCACATCATGTGCACTTCCCCTTAAGGTTAAATCATACCATGATGAAGAACTATGATGTGTATCAAGCACGAAAACTCAAAGGTAAATATAATAAACAATAAGGTATATCATGATAAACAAACAGATAATAACATTAAGCACTATATAATAGAACCATACAAAAATATGTGAATCAACATAAAATATATCACCAAACTATTATAACAATTATCATGGAAATAATGATTATAGATGTTTATCATAAAAATGAACACACGCACAAGGAATCACCATAAATGGAGAATAGAAACCTTGCTTATACATGAATCATACCATGAAAAAAAGTGTATAATTGATCCCAAAATGGTAAAGAACTTCCTACCTCATGTTTCTTTAACGTCAATATCTAGGTTCTTTGTGTTTCCATCACCCAAATATTACTTTCAAACCAACTAAATAGCCTCAAATTTCAAGGAATATAAAGAGACTAAAGATTACCATATATAGAAATTACATCATTTTTATGAATATTCATTACATTACACCATCATACGCACGAGGACTGTAATATTTTAGTGCCTTCAGAAGCATGGAAACATTAACAGTGGTCCATAAGTGAGATACATTGTCACCCTCTTTGTTCTTTATAATTATCCCCCTTTTTATAAATATCATACATAATAAATTTATTTATAATCTGGGTAAACGAAACATAATAAATTGCTAGATTAGATGCTCACTAAGGGTAAAAAAAGAAAATTTATAAGCATAACATGAATATAAGTTTATGGGAACATGAGAATAAAATTTTAAAACAATACGACGCATATAAAAGATAATAAACATAAGTCATGGAATAAATAATGGGAGTTCATAAGAAATTTATTATAAGGGAATCAAATATCATGATCCATGAGAGAATAACATTGTCATAAGACATGGAATTTGTGGTATACACATAATCATAGAAAATAATATCTATTTTATTCAAGATTCATTTCCAAGGATATCATATTATAATTGGTTCACTCCCAAAAGCATCATAGTAGTCAAGGATCACACCCAATACTATCATAGTGGAAAAAGTCCCCTACTGAATCAGGTCCAATTTCTGATCCAGTCCTTTCTATCTCATGAGATATAAATATTTACCCAATGTATTTGAGGGAGATATAGGTCCCACCCATCACATAATGAAAACCATATTTATGTGTACCAAAAGATCATAAAATTTGAACATATCATAACCCATTAAATGAAATGGTATTCACAAAAATTTCATCATATCATTACCTATAAAAAAGTGAGGGGTTCCATAATCATTTCATTATTTCATCACTGTGTAACCTATGGAATAATAAGCAGGTTTTTTAATAATTTTATCATGGTATAACCCATTAAAATGAAGTGGTTTTTATAACAATTTTATCATGGTATACCCCATGGAAAAAGAAGTGGGTTTCATAAACATCATTCCATTATAACGTAAACCATTTAGAGAAATAATAATAATTTTATCCTAGTATCATATCCCTAGTAAGTCATAGGTAACATCAATTGTCGCAATCTTAGATGGAAAATGATTTTTATCGATTATTTAAAACATTTATTGAGGAAAATAAATTTCCTCTACGAAAAAACATTTAAATCACAAAACATTTCAAAAAATTATTTTATTTGAAAATATAATTGAAAAATTATAAATAAATACTAAATGAAAATAATTTTCATGACGATGGTATGTTTTTTTCATTCTATACATGTTAAAATAAATATTCTATTAACATTTTTGGTAAAATCTAGACAAGTATTATTTGGAAAGAAACGTGAAGATTAATTTCAAAAAATTTAGTAAAAAGTAAAACATGGGTAAAAATTTCTTCTAAAAATTATAGGATAATAATAAAATATTTTTTAATGAATTTTTAGAAAAATTTGTTTTGGAAGAAAACATATTCTGATCGAAGAGTGAAATAAAGTTAGATTTTCTTAAAAACACTTTATCAATTATTTTATGTACCAAAGAGTGGGAAAATGGTAATATAATTTGAAAATATAATTAATAGTTAAGGTATAATAAAATTAATGAGAATTATTTATAATTATATCATGATATATTAGCATTGGAGACTTATTCATAAACAATCTTTATAAATGATGAGATTGTAAAATAAAACCCATAACACTTTAGTAACCTTGAATCATAAGCCCAATGAAAGGATAAAATCAATTGAAATTTAAAAATATAATAAGGAAGAATAAATTCCTGATATTATATGTCAAAGGGTTTGTATACACCTCGTAAAATAATATAGGTTCATAACACAACATATGTCTCAAAGAAAGAAAATTGAAACAAAAATCCCGTAACACTTTGGTAACTTTTGAACCGTAAACACCATAAAAAAAGATACACAAATGGATATATAAATCACAATAAATTTAATTATAATTATCATGAAATAAATTAATGTTTATTATATATTATATATAAAAGAAATATGTGGTGGATATTGCATTTTTCTCACATAATTAAAAAAAATTAGATGGAAATCCCTTACAATCAGTCTTGACTTCCATCATACACACTCAAAACTCTTATATAATAAATATAAGTTTGTTTTAAATATATTATAAAACTATATTTTAATATCTCATACCATATATGAATTTCTTATAACCTTTTATTATTCTTTTATTAATAATTCTACTTTAATGTCGTGTTTCGGGCAACAACTGTTTTTTTTTCGTGTATGTTTTGACTATTTATTTTTTTCATCTTACTTTGATCATGGTTTCATAATATACATAATTTTAACCATGATATAAATATAATATATATTTTGTATATATTTATTTATAATAATTCATAATATTTAGTGATAGAAAATAAAATACACTATTCATAGAGACGGTAGTTCGTACGTAAGGGTGTATGTTGTTTCCATTTTCTTGTATGATTGAAAGAAATAAAATTAAATGAAATATATTATAATTAAAGATTAATTTTAATTTCATATATATCACATAATTTTATATACCTCATTATTAATACATTCCATATAACGAGTGAATGAATCACGTCACCTCACAAGGAGGTATTCATCCATATACATGAGCGACATTATCATAATACCAAAAAATATAAATCATGAAGTTTTTTTTGATATAAAAATTACATAAGCATATTAATATAATATATATAATATATATAAAATAATTCTATCATTATTTCCAACTGTTAGAGTTGTTGATGGAAAAATCAATGACATTAGTTCGCAAAGTGGTAGCCCACCTTACACAAGAACAATTATTTCGTAACCCATTTGATGGAAGTGGATATGGTTGTAGGTAATTACATTGATATAAAAAATTATAATATTTAAGATAATTATGATAATATATCATCACTTTATAATAATAATTTAACGAGTTTGAGGAAGAAATAAAAAATTCACATTGATGAATGTTACCTCTTCTTCGGGTATCCTCCTTAGGTTTGCACTAAAATCCATACTATGATGAAATTATGTCCATAATAAAAAAATTTAGAACGAGAGTTAAGAACTTATAAAGATATTTGGATATGTATTTACTAAACCTAAATGGTTTCATGGTTTTAAGAAGATAGGATATGGGGGGCTTTTATAAGTGGGGGAGAGGACATACTTAGTATTTTTTTTAAAAATTGAGTGCTCCCATGAATTTCATATAGTACAAGGGTCTAAATGGATCCTTATTAAATTATATGGGTTTAATTTTAGGAATATGTCCCTATTTTTTTATACATGTTTATAGTTTATTTTTACCCTTATCTTTTTAGTTTAACCACCAGTAAAATCATTTTTACCTTAACCGTGATAAATAATTTTTACTTTTTTTACTATTAATTTTGGTCAAAATTTATGTTTACTTTATTATATAATATAAATTATTCTAATTAAAAATATGAAATTCATTTTTCAAAATTCTATTCATATATTTTTAAAATTTTAATTTAAAATTATATCACATATGCAACAAAAAAGCAGGTTTTTAAGAGAAATTGTCTAAAATTTTACATAGTTTTTTTATCAAAATTAAATCTGAAATTTATTCTGATGACATAAATTGGACTAATGGATTTATTATTGAACTAATTTTACATTAAAAACAATTTAAAATATAATTTAACTTTATAGATAAATTAAACCAAAATGTAGTTTTAAATTAAAATTCAGTATTTTTCACTTTCATCAAAAAATTCATCTTTTCATATTAATCCAAAAAATATCCCTAAGGTAATTTTAACATTATGATTTCAAAAATTATGTTTGTTTTAAAAAAATTATTTTCTAAAATTTTAAAAAGTTAATTTTATTAATATTCACAAAAAGAAATAAGAAACATTGTTTTCAGAAAATAATATTTTCGAAACATATAAAGACATTGACAAAAATAAAGTATTTTTTATTAATATTTTTTGTTTATATAAAAAATTATTCATATCATTTAAAAATTATTTATTACTATCCATACCACTAGTTTTAGTGATTCTGTTATAACGATTATATTGGAATAATATTAATTATGTATTGTGGTTTTTTTAGAACTCACTATCGAATGTAATGAAAGATAAGACAATGTTGTGTGCAGTGCAAGATTTTCTTGGTGTTGCATACAATAAAATATTAATTTGTGGTTGTTCGTAATACAAACTATCAAAGAAATTTAATTTATTCAAAAAACATCACAAAAACATGGGGTGTTATAAACTCATAGAATAGGTTCCAATCCAACATGACATGGGTTCTAGAGAAAGGAAAAGTTGAAAAAGAAAATTGTAAAACCAATTATTACCCACAGTCAATCACTTTTAGTAAAAGTCTTAATGTATGATTAAAATAAGGAAAAGTATGTCACTACCAGAATTACAATGAATAAAAAAATCCTCCTTGTAAGTATAGAGGGGACTATAGTGCATAAAGGGCATTGGGGTGTAATGTGGACAAGAAACAACCATCATGGCATATAAAACAGAACGTAGTTGTACTTATGGGGACAAAAATGGCATAGGATTATGAAATGAAATGTAGAAATACATAGAATCTTCAATTGTTTCCTCGTATGAATATTACTATGGTGTAGACTCATCCATGTAGGCCTTCAGAACTATAGAGACCATTCTTTAATTGGGAGGAAGGGTTTGTATAAGAAGGGGATAGTCAGGGATCCATTTTTTATGATAAAATCCCTCTTAACACAACCTTAGAAATCCAAAACATATTCCCCGGTTCAATTTTGTAACTTCTTATTAAAATTAATAACACCCAAAGACCGAAATTTGGTCTCACTAAAAGAAACTGATGTGGAGAACCCATTATGGCATGGTCAGACTCACCATGGAACACCCACCATGAACAAACCTACATGGTGAAGGATGTTATGTAAACTCTAATAATTAACATCTCCATGGATTATCCACCTCCTTTGTGAAATGTGATTAATTCCACTACACCACTATTGCACAACCACCTCCATTGTAGCTTTCTACAACCTCTTTTGGCCATAAAAGTCACCATACACACTTTTAAGTTTCTATATGCCTCTAAAATCTCATAATCCATTACCCAAACAAGGATAAACATAAAAATAAAAAGAGTAAAATGAAAAAAAAAATCCATATTTGAATAAAATATCCATGAATTTAAAATCTCTCCCTCTATGGAATTCATATCAATGACAAGTATCCCTTAGGATCCTAATCGAACTACTTAGGATACTAACCACGAACATCATCATCTTGTAACCATGTATCCTCAAAGATCTGATCATGTCAACACAAGATCCATAAAAGTGGTATCATCTTCCCTTGAATAACATTCACACTATGGTATCCAATCCCCATTTGGAACTCCTCAAATGATTTGTTAGGCTCTAGATCAACATCCTCACAGTCGATGACATACACAAGATAGGGCATGTTCCTCCTACATTGAGACATAAGAAATATGCCTTATATAACATGGAAATGAGAATAAATATCTTATAATATTCTACATTCCAACCCACTTGATGATCTCGAAGGATCTAAGATATCATAGATCTAGCATGTCTTTCTTCCTCAGATGCCGAAAACCTAATCGTGGCGAAACTCACAAAAATACATGGCCACCGACAGAAAACTCCAAAGGTTTTATCCTCCATTATTAATACTATCATTTTATATTCTATGTGTCCACCAACCTATTTCTAATAAACTACACCCTCTCAAAGGTCTCCTTCACTAGAATATTCCTAAAAACTACTGCCTCACCCTCCTTGTTCCAATAGAGTGGTGAGTGGTATGACTATCCAAAGAGAGCCTCAAAATGTTCCTTATATATAGATGCCTATAAATTATTAATTTATATTAACTCCACCAACTATAGGTTCTCATACCAAGTTCCAATGAAGTTTAAAACACCATATCAGATCATATTCACAAGTATGTGAATCATTCACACTAACTATCTATCTTCATGAGGATGGTATGATGTTCTAATCTCAGCTAAGTGCCTAGGTACTTATACAAGTACTACCAAAACCAAGACATAAAATATGAATATCTATTAGATATGATTCTCAAGGGAACTTCATAAAATCATATGATCACATGGATCTAAATCTTTCCCGCCTATTCTACTGAGTAAGTCTCATGGATTTGTAAGAAGTGAGAAAATTTTTCAACTGGTTGAAAATCATCAAAACAACATCATAACTCCTCATGGTCCTAGGTAATGCTATAAAAAATTCCATCATGATGTTCTCCAAATTTCACATAGATGCTGGAAGTGTCTAGATCAATCTACCAGGATTCCGGTGCTCATCCTTTATACTATGGTTGGTAAAAAATTGGGAAACAAACCTAGCAATGTCCCTCTTCATCCCTAGGCAGTAGAACTTTCACCTAAATTAATGTAATACCTTTGTCTAACCAAGATTAACCACCCATATAGAGGAATGAAAATACCTTATCATATCATCTATGATGGAATAAAGGACTACAAATCTCCCATGAAGAAGGAACACATTGTCATCACCCAATGTCTACCTAGATATCAGGTCAACAATAACTAGTTTCTCCTGCATCACAACACATTCTGAGTTTTAATATTATCATGAATTTTCCTGGTCTAATAGATAATATGTGACCACAAATAGAGTACATGTAATTGATCTCTGATCCTTAGAAGTATCCATCCTTCAGTTGGCTAATAATCTCATTTGGCACCACTGCTCCTCAGAAGGCAGCACACCCCAAGCACCCTATCTTTCTGTATCTTACATCTAAGTGCATCTGCTATGACATTACCTCTCTTAGATTCATAATCCATATAATGTAAAATTTATAAAGATATTATACCCAGGGCCTCTACCTTAGGATTAATTCCCACTATATGGAGATATAATGGATCCACTTTTGGTCGGTGTTGACAATAAATATCTCACCAAAAATATAGTTTCTCCAACACTTCAGAGCAAGGACCAGGACTACTAGCTCCATTTCATGAGAAGGGTAGTTATGCTAATGGAGTCACAACAAATATGAACCATAATCCATAGCCTTCCCCATCTATATCACCATCAATCATAGACCAACACCTACTGTATCACAGTATATAGACCATATGATCCCTGTCATGGGAAGAATCAGAATTGGAGTTATATTTATCCTTTTCATTAGTTCAAGAAACACCACTTCAAACTGGTTCGACTACTAGAACTTTAATACAATCTTCTTTAACAAATTCATGAGTGCTAAAAGATGGTATAATTCAGATATAAAATGATGATATTATTCTACTAAACCCAAAAATATATTAATCGGGAACACGTTATGAGGATATGTCTAGAACATCACTGGCTCCACTTTCTCTAGGTCCAAAAATATACATGTCTCAAACACAACATTCCCCAATAAATTATCCTTTTGAATAAAGAATTTACAAGTTGATAGCTTGGAATATAAACCATGTCCCTAAAGAATACACATGACTATCCTGAGGTGTCTAGAATTTTGTTATGGAATCAATGATTTGATTAGGATTTCATCAACAAAAACCACAATGTACTAGTCAAGGTAGTGGTGGAAGATATTTTTCATGAGACCTATGAACAATTTCAACACATTGATCAAACCAAATGGCACAACCAAGTACTTATAAAATACACTCTTACAAAAAAAAATATACTTTTGATGTCACCCTCTCTAAACTAAAACTAGGGATAGCACAATCAATGATTAATCTTGTAGAACCACCAGGATCCCCATAACTGGTCAAGAAGATCATTGATCTTGGGTAAAGGATATATGTTTATCATCACCACCTAGTTTAGCTTCTAATAATCTATTGGGAGTAAAATAATAATATTCATAATCTTATAAAAAATATAGGTGTACCTCATGGTGAATTACTTGGTATAATAAATCCCTTCTAATACAAGTCATCAAGTTATACCTTGAGATCCTTCATCTAGGATATCAATATATTATAAATGGGTTTTTAAATGGACTACACACCCACCACAAGCTCTATATGAAATTCAAATCCTAAATTTTGAGGAATTTATATGAATTTATTTGGAAATAAATCATAATATAGATCCATGATGGGTTAAAAAGTCAAGGGTTCTTTCGATGATCCTGATTAAAAATCCAAGTCTTCCATTTATGTCATGATCATCCTAAGATGACCTTTCTTTATACCAAATGTTCATTCTCCCAGTTCCCATTCTCCAATAATCACATACTTCTCTCCTTTTGTAAAAGTAAAACATAGCCATATTTTATTATAATTAATATATGCTCAAAAGATGGTCAGCCAGTCTATATTGATAATCACATATAATCTTTTCATATTTAGTTCCATTAAGTCCCATAAATGAGAATAACCAAAAACGAATAGGATACTCTAGGAATTGCTAAATATAGTCCATATTTGTTCCCAATGGCGTATTAAGGGAATGTAACTTAGAGGATAACTTAACTTGTAAGACATGTCTAGAAACTACTTGTGAATATATGAAATAATGGGAAGAATCAATATTGAAAAATAAAATAGATAAAGTGTAGGTGATCAAAACCAAACCTTCAACAGTAGTTGTCCTCTCACCACATTCTTCTAGAGTCTAATATACTATGTACACATGACATGCCTCATCTTCGTGACCTTGTCCCATAGATGCATGACCAGCACAATTCATTGTGTAAGACTACCACTGAGGACCATTGTTGGACCCCCAATTTCAGGATCATGTTTAATTTATTCCCCTTATAGAATCCTAAGAATAATTCTCAATGTAAAAACTTCTTGAGATTGACCATATTTCCACATTTCTTGAACTTTCTCCAAGGTGTTGAGAAGGCCCTACAATAGTTGTTTTTCTTCCCATAGTTTAACCACTATAGGACACCTCCAAATGGAACTAAAGAAGATAAATTGTGCTCCACCTATATACCACTTATATATTACACATCTTTGGTCCTCCTCTTTCTATAATCAGAAATGTACTAACTACAGAAGTAGGAGTTCCACCACCTAATAACTAAAGGGAAAGAAGAATATAAACTAATTTACCCTCCTCCAAAATTCTATTGATGATTAAGTCCTTCTATAAAAACTCTAGGTATAATGCAATGTCAAATATTTTTTCTAATTGTCTCATGTCCAGACAAATTTCGATCTGAAACTTCCTGCCCTTATGAGCCTAATTTCCATCCAATAAAAGAATAAAGATATATTGGTCAGTAAAATGAACAGAGTAAGTAGGAAATATCATGGAACCCAAATAAAATTCCTTGAAATCATGTGGTTTTTCAATATTCACTGTATTGGGAAACAAATGTAAAGACCCGTAAAATTCAAGGGAAATTTTTTCTTAATTTTCTTTAGAATTTTACAAGAGCGCGGTTTCAGACGGCACCTGATTCCGAGGCCCGGAGTGCCCGGAATTAATTTCCGAAGTTTGGCTCGGGTACGTTCAGTGAACGAACGAGCAGGAATTCCTAACTTTTGATCCGGTGATCGGAATTGAAATCTGAGGGCACTGATGAACTCGCAACGCCGGTAATTGCTTAAGGGGACCTTTACCGCAATTGCGTTTATGCGGGTGGAGAAGTTAAAATTGTGGATTAAATGAGAAATGAATAAAATTGTGAAACAATTTTATTTATATCTATGTGGTTATATCCTAAGTGAGGGAGTTGGGGTGGGACCCACTACTTCCTAACTACCCATGTAAGGATAAATGTGAGGTGGGGCCCACACGAGCCCCAACCTTTCACATTCCCTTAACTCACTTTTAACTCCTCACTTACTCACCCCTTGTTTAATGCATGACAACTCCCCTCATTTATTGGAGTGAAGCCTCTCCACCTTCTACCCAATTAATATTGCCAACACATATAATTAATTTAAGTTGTTTGATTTTTTTGAGTGACTTGGGTGAATAAAATAACAGCTTAGCTATTATTTTATTTTGGCTTTGTCGTGTTGGAACTTTGGGGAGCTCTTGAGAATTAGAGAAGGAAGTGTTCTTCTTCGACGAAGAACGCCTCCGATGGACTTTCTCCCTCAACGAAGAACGCCTCCAACGAAGAACGACGCGCCTTCCTTTTTCTTCTCCGTGATGCCGTTTTTCGCAACGCTATCTACCGCGACATTCTTCTTCCACGGATCGACGACGTGCGACGTCTTTGCGAGGTAGGAGAATATTTTATATTTCTGATTTATGTGGTTTATACCCTCGAGTTTGAGCGTTTATTTGAAGGATTTATCTTTGTGGATTACTTACACTGATTTAATTTCTCATGATGAATGGGAATTAAATTAATTAATTCGTGGATCGATAAACAATTGATTGAATTAATTTTCTTCTCGTTTATCTTGAGATTGAAAATCTTGAAGTGTGATAAATATTTTATTTTCCAATTACTTGTGTTCTTGATTCTCAAAGATGATGGTCAGACAAACATGATCATTAATCCGGACATAGTCCATGACCCTTTTATATTTCATTCGTTCCACTTTCTCCGCGTGTTCGTTCGCCCCAAATAATTAAACGCGTCAAAACATCGATGTTTCGTTGAGCACGACATACGGATGCAGAGATCTCGATCCGAGGATCAAGAATCTACGATCGTCATAAATTTTGGGGTTAGAACGAAGATGCAACGGACTGGATGTCATGGCGGAGACGGTCCGACGGTGTGCGAGGTGGTCCGAGGAAGCACGGCTGGTGCATGCGGCAGGGCGCACGACGGTGGCCGGCAGGGATGTTCCGGCGAGGCCAGCAGAAGGCGGCAAATCGGGGGTGGCCCGTGCAGATGGCCGATGCAGGCTGATGATCCAAGCGTGTATGGCGGCGGCTGTTCCGGCGGGTGCGGAGAAAGACTCCGGTTAGGTTTATAGGAGGTGCAAATCGTGGAAAGAAACTGAATGGATAGAGAGGAATTATAAAGAGTTTTAAATAATAATAAAAATTATAAAATGGGCGTGGATGGCATGGAGGAAAGGCAAGGGAAGCGCTGATTTTGGCCATGCGTAAAAAATGGGAGAGATGGTTGTGAGTGATGACATGGGTACTTCAAATAAATTGATTAAAATTAATAATATAATAATGATGTTATTAATTTTGATGTTAAAACACTTTTTTGACGGTATCTTCCTCGTGCGACCTCGGTTTCACGAACTGTCAGCGGCAGTGCGACCCAGATTTCGAGACGGAATTTATGAGTCCAATATTGGATATCTTTTTCGAGTTTTTGGATCGGGTACCCGAAGCGCTCGGAAAATAATAGATTTAATATTATTATTAAATCTTCGACCTACCATATCTCATGCGTGCGACGTCCGATTGACTTGCCGTCAGTGGCGATGTAATCCTGACATCAATATGGTCGATTCAAGTCTAATGTTGAATACTAAATTCTGGTTCGTGACTCGGGCCCACGAAACACCGAATAATAATATTATTATTATTATTATTACGGGATCTTGTATCGGACATATCTCTCTCATACGGTGTCGGAATGTCGAACCGTCTGCGAGGTTGCGACCCTGGAATTAAGACGGATGTTTCAAAACCAATTTTGGATATTTATGTTGAGGTCGAGGCGCGGGACCCACGAGGCCCGGTTCGCGCGTGTTGCGGTGAAATGCAACTTTTTCACCGGCTATCCGTTTTGGAACAATGGGTAGTCCATCTCGTGTGTTTTTCCGTATAGATCGAAATGGTGTGACCGGTTTGGTTAACCGGTGTCACTTGAAATATGGCCGGGTTGGTTCGTTCACGAAACCAACCGGGCCTTCGGAGCGGAAACGCTCATATCTTGAGCCACGAACGTCCGATTGACGCGCCGTCAGTCGCGTTGAGTTCCTTTTAGTGAGACGGATCTTTTGGCATACTCCGCCCGAGGTTTGGACGCAGGTGGAGTACGGTCGGGTTGGTTTTGCCTTAAAAACCAACCGGGCCCCGGAGACGAAAAAGCCAATAACTCACAGACCGGGCGTCCGATTGACGCGCCGTCTGTTTCGTTGACTTCCTCTTGATGAGACGGAACTTTTGACATACTCCGCCCGAGTTCTGGATACAGTCGGAGTATGGCCGGGTTGGATTGTACCCGAAATCCAACCGGGCCCCTGGAACGGGAAAGCTGATATCTTTCAGACAGGACGTCCGTTTGACGAACCGTCAGCGGCGTTGGTATTTACGTTGAGTAACGGTTCCTTTGAGTATACCCTTTGGGAGTTCGGGGTACAGTTGAGATACGGCCGGGATTGGTTTCGCTCACGAAACCAACCGGGCCCCTGGGACGAATAGGCTAATAACTCACAGACCGGGCGTCCGATTGACGCGCCGTCTGTTGCGTTGAGACCCCTGTGACGAGACGGACCTTTGAGACACTTCTTCGTGGGACTTTGTGATACTTGGAGTATCGACCAGTAGCTCGTGGAGTGGACCCTCCCGGAGACGAGCGTGCAGAGTACGGAGACCGTGTAGCCGGCTGAGACCTGACGACTGCTTGACCGACTCGACTTGGAGTGAGTCGACTAGCCCAGTGGACGGAGCGCCCGGTACTTGGCAGCAGACCCACGGCGGACGGAGCGCCTGGTAGTTGGCAGCAGACCCGCGGTACTCGACAGGAGGAGTACCTCAGTAGGCTATCTGGGTAGCGCCCGGTATTTGGCGACAGACCCTCAGCGGACGGAGCGCCAGGTAGTTGGCCGCAAACCCGCAGTACTCGACAGGAGGAGTACTTCAGCAGTCCTAGGTTAGTGAGCGGCAACCTCGGAGTCGTGACAGGACCACTGTACACTCTAGAGACGGAGCTCTTCAGCAGTTACGGTTTCGATAATGAAAATCCTGGTTTGAGCTGAGACTTTTGACCTTGTGTTTACCTCATGATTGAGATGGGTCACTTGCTAACTTTGGTATATGTATGGGCATATACCCGGGTAGTGGTTATCCGTCGTTTTCACAATCCTTGTGTTTCCTCATGATTGAGATGGGTTACTTGATAACTTAGGTATATGTATGGGCATATACCTAAGTAGAGTTTATCTGTTGAGATCTTCTTGTGTTTATCCTTGTTGGTTTTAGTGAGACCTTGAGGGTCTCGGGGTCCCTACTGAGTATCGTTATACTCACCCCTGCACGGGCTATGTCCGCACCTCGTTGTGTTGGTTGCAGACGACGGACAGTGCTGACAGAAGCTGAAGGTTCGAGGACTGGACGGTACCTGGAGGTGGACTATACGACGAGGCGGTACCCGGAGGTGGACCACTGGGTGGGACATACTCGGAGCGGATGGCGGGACCCGAGGAGCAGAGGAGCTATCTGTACCCACCCTTCAGGTGGGATTTCCAGTGGACATCTCAGCGTAGCAGCTTTACTTTTCAGTCGCTGTTTTCCCTTTCGAGTTGTACTTTACATTTGGGCTTGTATTTCCGGCCCCTTTACTTCGGCACAGTTGTTCTAGTTTTGTGTACTGCTTTACTTCCGCTTGTTACTCTGAGGTGCTTGTTTACTTTATTAAGGCAATGCCTTCCCTTTTTACTGGTATTTTACGCCTTGGTGCTAGTCGCCAGCCCCTGGCCTATGGAAGGCGGGCTTGGGGTAGTCACGGCACGGGCCCCGAGGGCGGGTCGTGACAAATTGGTATCAGAGGAGTCGGTTCTACCGCAGACTCTGATCTTTTTTCTATGTGAAGAAATAGTGTTTAGTGTATTGAGTGTGGTTATCAGTCCAGGGAGTCCAGTATTGGTGCGGCGGCCGACGTATCCGTACACCAGGACCCTGACTTCTGATTTCCGACTTAATGCATGAAAACACTGATTGCGTGTGTGTTTCCCAAAAGGTTTAAAGTCAGCTCAAACCAGGTCAGCTCACCAGGTATAAATCGTTGACCATGACACAACTGTTCAGGATGTCACCATGCAGATAGTTAGCTGGAGTTCCGAGAGAGTTCTCGATGATGGCCCACCGAGCAGCGAGACTCCAGTGCAGGGCCCTTTTTCAGTGTTGGTACCTTTGGGTGGTGTACCAGCAGCACCACCACCCGTTAGGCAGCAGATGCCACTAGCTGACGGTGCACGCTAGCAGAGCGCGATGCACGAGTTCCAGCAGTAGAGGCCTCTGAGGATACGAGGCGAGACAGATTTCCCAGGCAGCAGTGGACTGGATGGAGGCGATTCCTAGAGTTCTACGCCTAGCTTTGATACTAGTAGAGCGGATGATGATCTTAGCTCTTGGTGTTTCCAGTGAGTGACCATGAGGTTGGTCCTTATAGTAATGAGGCTTCGGTACGTGAACCGATACCTGGGATAGTACCTACGGGTAGAGCGCCAGCTATGTCACTACCTGTTGGTCAGCAGACACTACCGGCGGTACCGGTAGCAGAGACTCACAGGCATAGTGCCTTACATATGTTTTAGCATCAGATATCCCTCAAGTTTCGAGGTGAGCCTGACTCGTAGGCGGCTGAGGACTGGCTTGAGGAGGTGGTTGTGAGTTTTCTGGAGCTAATACAGCTTCGACAGTACGACATGTCGGAAGCAGAGCACTCAACGTGGCTTACCAATCAATCTTGGTACTTGTTGGTTACGTTGTGATCAGTTCTTTAGACTCGAACTTCTGAGCGAAGTGTGTCTAAAGGACATCTGAACCATTTCTTTTCCTCTATGCATTCCTACCTATGTTAGGATGCTAGAGAGAACCTTTGTGGTTGTGAACGTTAGCAGTGAAAGGCAGGAAACTAGCGCCAGTCTCAGAGACTCGGGCGTGTAAAATGTTTCAGGAAGAGGAAGTGCTAAGGACAGATGAATCTGCAGGGTAGCAGACGTGGAATCGGAGCTTGGAGAGCAGCATGTGGTGGTGTACATTTCGACATGTTACGACCACCCGACTTAGTAGTCCCCGTCAGGCTCAGGGAGCAGGAGGGCTGGGGAGGAGAATAGCTGCATTGCGGTCAAGGAGTGTGACCCAGGAGCTCTAAGAATGATTCGGGGTACGAATTATGTCTACTACGAGCTGCCATATCTATAGACATAGGAACCAATCATTCTACCCTTCCACGAATCATGTCCCAGACCTAGAGGTTCCGGGTAAGCCGTAGACTTGACCCTCACGTCTGGAGATACCTTTGGGAGGAGACTCGATAATCACGCTTACGCCGACGGTGTGATTTGACCTCGAGGCGAGAGTTTCGGTTGGAATCTCTTGGTGGCAGCGTAGAGGCCTTACGACGTTGATCTGGGTATGGTTTTGATTCACAAATCATACCCCGGTTGACTGTTTTAGGCAAACTTCGGAAAGGGTTTTCCTTGGTCGGCGAAAAGGAAACCCTGGGCAGCACATGTTAAACTCAGGCATAAGAGGGTGTGACCGATCACTCTTGAGTTGGTCAACCCTACCCTTGTGGCAGCAGGAGTTTTTAGTTTCAGTTCTAACCTAAAAAGGGAAATCTCTTGAGTTCGAGGGTGACGAACACGTTCTTATACGGTCTCAACCCGATGAGGTTTCGGAGATGTGGCCGAGGCGGCATGTTATCTCCGAAGTTCGATGGACCCTTTTGATCTTCAGCAGGGTAGGCGAGGAGGTTTACCGCTTGACCCTACCACCTCAGTCGCACCGGGTGCATAATGTCCACCACGTGTCTCAGCTGTGGAGATACGTGTATGTTTCTTCACACGTCATCGACCCCGGGGAGTTGGACGTCGATGACAGGGCGACAAGCACGGAGGTTCCGGTGGAGATAGAGGATCGACAGGAGCGGGTCCTGCGTGGGCGATCGATTCCTCTTGTGCGCATCAGATGGCAGCACGGAAATCTCCAGGAGAGCACATGGGAGCGGGAGACTCAGATGCGTGCTCAGTACCCTCATTTGTTTCCCTAGTTTTTGATGTATCTTTACGGGGACGTAAAGCCCTGAGGTGGGAGTAATGTAAAGACCCATAAAATTCAAGGGAAATTTTTTCTTAATTTTCTTTAGAATTTTACAAGAGCGCGGTTTCAGACGGCACCTGATTCCGAGGCCCGGAGTGCCCGGAATTAATTTCCGAAGTTTGGCTCGGGTACGTTCAGTGAACGAACGAGCAGGAATTCCTAACTTTTGATCCGGTGCTCGGAATTGAAATCTGAGGGCACCGATGAACTCGCAACGCCGGTAATTGCTTAAGGGGACCTTTACCGCAATTGCGTTTATGCGGGTGGAGAAGTTAAAATTGTGGATTAAATGAGAAATGAATAAAATTGTGAAACAATTTTATTTATATCTATGTGGTTATATCCTAAGTGAGGGAGTTGGGGTGGGACCCACTACTTCCTAACTACCCATGTAAGGATAAATGTGAGGTGGGGCCCACACGAGCCCCAACCTTTCACATTCCCTTAACTCACTTTTAACTCCTCACTTACTCACCCCTTGTTTAATGCATGACAACTCCCCTCATTTATTGGAGTGAAGCCTCTCCACCTTCTACCCAATTAATATTGCCAACACATATAATTAATTTAAGTTGTTTGATTTTTTTGAGTGACTTGGGTGAATAAAATAACAGCTTAGCTATTATTTTATTTTGGCTTTGTCGTGTTGGAACTTTGGGGAGCTCTTGAGAATTAGAGAAGGAAGTGTTCTTCTTCGACGAAGAACGCCTCCGATGGACTTTCTCCCTCAACGAAGAACGCCTCCAACGAAGAACGACGCGCCTTCCTTTTTCTTCTCCGTGATGCCGTTTTTCGCAACGCTATCTACCGCGACATTCTTCTTCCACGGATCTACGACGTGCGACGTCTTTGCGAGGTAGGAGAATATTTTATATTTCTGATTTATGTGGTTTATACCCTCGAGTTTGAGCGTTTATTTGAAGGATTTATCTTTGTGGATTCCTTACACTGATTTAATTTCTCATGATGAATGGGAATTAAATTAATTAATTCGTGGATCGATAAACAATTGATTGAATTAATTTTCTTCTCGTTTATCTTGAGATTGAAAATCTTGAAGTGTGATAAATATTTTATTTTCCAATTACTTGTGTTCTTGATTCTCAAAGATGATGGTCAGACAAACATGATCATTAATCCGGACATAGTCCATGACCCTTTTATATTTCATTCGTTCCACTTTCTCCGCGTGTTCGTTCGCCCCAAATAATTAAACGCGTCAAAACATCGATGTTTCGTTGAGCACGACATACGGATGCAGAGATCTCGATCCGAGGATCAAGAATCTACGATCGTCATAAATTTTGGGGTTAGAACGAAGATGCAACGGACTGGATGTCATGGCGGAGACGGTCCGACGGTGTGCGAGGTGGTCCGAGGAAGCACGGCTGGTGCATGCGGCAGGGCGCACGACGGTGGCCGGCAGGGATGTTCCGGCGAGGCCAGCAGAAGGCGGCTAATCGGGGGTGGCCCGTGCAGATGGCCGATGCAGGCTGATGATCCAAGCGTGTATGGCGGCGGCTGTTCCGGCGGGTGCGGAGAAAGACCCCGGTTAGGTTTATAGGAGGTGCAAATCGTGGAAAGAAACTGAATGGATAGAGAGGAATTATAAAGAGTTTTAAATAATAATAAAAATTATAAAATGGGCGTGGATGGCATGGAGGAAAGGCAAGGGAAGCGCTGATTTTGGCCATGCGTGAAAAATGGGAGAGATGGTTGTGAGTGATGACATGGGTACTTCAAATAAATTGATTAAAATTAATAATATAATAATGATGTTATTAATTTTGATGTTAAAACACTTTTTTGACGGTATCTTCCTCGTGCGACCTCGGTTTCACGAACTGTCAGCGGCAGTGCGACCCAGATTTCGAGACGGAATTTATGAGTCCAATATTGGATATCTTTTTCGAGTTTTTGGATCGGGTACCCGAAGCGCTCGGAAAATAATAGATTTAATATTATTATTAAATCTTCGACCTACCATATCTCATGCGTGCGACGTCCGATTGACTTGCCGTCAGTGGCGATGTAATCCTGACATCAATATGGTCGATTCAAGTCTAATGTTGAATACTAAATTCTGGTTCGTGACTCGGGCCCACGAAACACCGAATAATAATAATATTATTATTATTATTACGGGATCTTGTATCGGACATATCTCTCTCATACGGTGTCGGAATGTCGAACCGTCTGCGAGGTTGCGACCCTGGAATTAAGACGGATGTTTCAAAACCAATTTTGGATATTTAAGTTGAGGTCGAGGCGCGGGACCCACGAGGCCCGGTTCGCGCGTGTTGCGGTGAAATGCAACTTTTTCACCGGCTATCCGTTTTGGAACAATGGGTAGTCCATCTCGTGTGTTTTTCCGTATAGATCGAAATGGTGTGACCGGTTTGGTTAACCGGTGTCACTTGAAATATGGCCGGGTTGGTTCGTTCACGAAACCAACCGGGCCTTCGGAGCGGAAACGCTCATATCTTGAGCCACGAACGTCCGATTGACGCGCCGTCAGTCGCGTTGAGTTCCTTTTAGTGAGACGGATCTTTTGGCATACTCCGCCCGAGGTTTGGACGCAGGTGGAGTACGGTCGGGTTGGTTTTGCCTTAAAAACCAACCGGGCCCCGGAGACGAAAAAGCCAATAACTCACAGACCGGGCGTCCGATTGACGCGCCGTCTGTTTCGTTGACTTCCTCTTGATGAGACGGAACTTTTGACATACTCCGCCCGAGTTCTGGATACAGTCGGAGTATGGCCGGGTTGGATTGTACCCGAAATCCAACCGGGCCCCTGGAACGGGAAAGCTGATATCTTTCAGACAGGACGTCCGTTTGACGAACCGTCAGCGGCGTTGGTATTTACGTTGAGTAACGGTTCCTTTGAGTATACCCTTTGGGAGTTCGGGGTACAGTTGAGATACGGCCGGGATTGGTTTCGCTCACGAAACCAACCGGGCCCCTGGGACGAATAGGCTAATAACTCACAGACCGGGCGTCCGATTGACGCGCCGTCTGTTGCGTTGAGACCCCTGTGACGAGACTGACCTTTGAGACACTTCTTCGTGGGACTTTGTGATACTTGGAGTATCGACCAGTAGCTCGTGGAGTGGACCCTCCCGGAGACGAGCGTGCAGAGTACGGAGACCGTGTAGCCGGCTGAGACCTGACGACTGCTTGACCGACTCGACTTGGAGTGAGTCGACTAGCCCAGTGGACGGAGCGCCCGGTACTTGGCGGCAGACCCACGGCGGACGGAGCGCCTGGTAGTTGGCAGCAGACCCGCGGTACTCGACAGGAGGAGTACCTCAGTAGGCTATCTGGGTAGCGCCCGGTATTTGGCGACAGACCCTCAGCGGACGGAGCGCCAGGTAGTTGGCCGCAAACCCGCAGTACTCGACAGGAGGAGTACTTCAGCACTCCTAGGTTAGTGAGCGGCAACCTCGGAGTCGTGACAGGACCACTGTACACTCTAGAGACGGAGCTCTTCAGCAGTTACGGTTTCGATAATGAAAATCCTGGTTTGAGCTGAGACTTTTGACCTTGTGTTTACCTCATGATTGAGATGGGTCACTTGCTAACTTTGGTATATGTATGGGCATATACCCGGGTAGTGGTTATCCGTCGTTTTCACAATCCTTGTGTTTCCTCATGATTGAGATGGGTTACTTGATAACTTAGGTATATGTATGAGCATATACCTAAGTAGAGTTTATCTGTTGAGATCTTCTTGTGTTTATCCTTGTTGGTTTTAGTGAGACCTTGAGGGTCTCGGGGTCCCTACTGAGTATCGTTATACTCACCCCTGCACGGGCTATGTCCGCACCTCGTTGTGTTGGTTGCAGACGACGGACAGTGCTGACAGAAGCCGAAGGTTCGAGGACTGGACGGTACCTGGAGGTGGACTATACGACGAGGCGGTACCCGGAGGTGGACCACTGGGCGGGACATACTCGGAGCGGATGGCGGGACCCGAGGAGCAGAGGAGCTATCTGTACCCACCCTTCAGGTGGGATTTCCAGTGGACATCTCAGCGTAGCAGCTTTACTTTTCAGTCGTTGTTTTCCCTTTCGAGTTGTACTTTACAGTTGGGCTTGTATTTCCGGCCCCTTTACTTCGGCACAGTTGTTCTAGTTTTGTGTACTGCTTTACTTCCGCTTGTTACTCTGAGGTGCTTGTTTACTTTATTAAGGCAATGCCTTCCCTTTTTACTGGGATTTTACGCCTTGGTGCTAGTCGCCAGCCCCTGGCCTATGGAAGGCGGGCTTGGGGTAGTCACGGCACGGGCCCCGAGGGCGGGTCGTGACAACAAATCCCTGAAGAAAAATTCCTTTAAACCCTCCAAAATGATTCCATCATATCAACTAGTTTGTCTAATGACCCCTTACTAATTCATGGAGGGTCCCTGTATCATGAAAGCTTTCATCTTTACCTTATTGTATATTGGTGTCTCAATGAGGTTGAAGATACCCACAATGATGTATGTCCAGTCCTCAACATCATGTGTTATGCTAGTTCCCTGAATAGATAGAGAATATTAGAGTTAAAAATATCTATTGTACTCAACTTTGGATCTCAGTGGAAGGACTCTCACTGGAGTGGGCCAACCACCTATACTCCTAGAGAAGGTACATGAGTGTGTTCTATATCACCCTCCTATATAAAAGGTGGTAGATCATGGGCATTAGGAGAATGTTTTCCCACATTATCTTGTGGTCTCATTAGTCCCCTATGATACTACATATTTTGAAAGATGAAGGAAGAATTAGAGCAAAAGATGTTTTTTCATAACCAGTCTAAGAGATCACACAAAATTTACTATAGGATTATACCCATAACCCAAGTTAAAAACATCTTATAACTAACCAATGTATCATCCATTCATGTTATTAAAAGTCATCATATATATACCAAAACATAACAGAATGATCAGTCCAACTAATTATTGTTTACTGTGATATATCATAATAGTAAGAAAAAAAGATATATTACACAATAGAAAATCTATATAGAATAGATATAATAATATGAGTAATTAAATTAATTAACCAATATAAAACATAAAAATAGCTATATATATGTCATATGATCTTATATTTATAGTCATGATGCATGAACGCACCTGAAAATATCATAAATCTATAATAACAATCCTGTCAACAGCAACTCAGAGGTCTGTTAAACATGAGGTCTGTTGGAACATGGAAACTCTCCTACCCGATTCCCACAAAAATATATCCTTTCTACCATGTTTAGGTTAGTCTATAAAAAAATTAATAAAATTAGTGGTCTGATACAATTTTGTAACGTGCCAGCCTACACCATTGAGTCTGAAACCAGAGTGCCACATGACCCCATGCATGCCTAACAGCACACAATAGGTTGTTGACTATCTATGAGGATATAATTCCATTAATGGGGAGACTATATGCTCAATATATTTTCATATCATAATAATATTATGTTTGGAAATAATAAAATAAATAACTGAAAATCAAAGTAACATACAGAAACTATGTAGATGAAATACCAGCCGTAAAAATAAAAAAAGGGCTCCCAAAGTGAAAAAAAACTAGATTAAATGTGTAACAAGTAATAAATATGTAAAACAGTTGTAATCCTATGTATTATATCCCAATACTGCTTCCAACATCATACTCCTTGGCTTAACCATCTACCGCGAACCCATTTCCCTTTCTTAGATCCTTATACATGAAGTCTGTATGCGCACTGAAATGATCATATAGGGTATTAGTAATAAAACCTATTAGAAAACCATTGATTCATACTTAAAAAATGTTCACATGTATAACATGTGTATTACATGATGATTATAAATTCATGAAAAAACATAACAAATATATAATTATGTACTGAGCGATTGTGCACTAACAAATCTTCCACAAACCCCCAGTCATACCTACTTTGAATCTATACTGGATGGATAATAGAGATGTTGGTAAAATTAGTACGAGCCAAAAAGGATGATAAAATGTCATTTGGTATCTCCAAGAAATCAATTTTACATTCCACTAATTATTCATATGGCATCAGGTTAACATGCTACTCTAAATTCATAAGGCGTTGAGTATTGGTGCATTCCTTAGAATCCTCAAAGCATTAGGTTATGTCCAGGCCATAAGGCTATCATACTCCAACATTATAATTATATCTTATCATGTGTACTTTTCCTAAAGGATTAATCATACCATGATGACCACCTGTCATGTGTATCAAGAACCAAACCTCTAAAGGTAAGATAATACTTAACAAAATATAGGATGATAAAAAACATAGCATGACATCATGATATATATAATAACCCATTATAACAACATGTAAATCAACATCAAACATCTAATCAATCTATTATAATAATTATCATGGAAACAAGAGTCATATATGGTTGTAATAGTAATTCACACACCCACAAGAAATCACCATCAATGTGGAAAACAATCCATACTAACAGATGAATCCTGGAATGAAAATAAGTGTATATTAGAGAACCAAACTGCAAGGAACTTCCTTCATCAAGGTTATTGATGTAAATTTCATTGTTCATCAAGGTTCTAATACCTGAATCTTGATCACACACCAACTAAAATGCCTCAAATGTTAAAGAATCCTAGAACTAGTTCCAATCCAACATAACATGGGTTCTAGGGAAAGGAAAAGAGATAAAAGCCAAAGGGTAGAACCAATTTTTACCCAAGTTTAATCATTATTAACAAAAGTCTTCAATTCTAGTTTGAAGAAGGAAAAGAATGTCACTCCTAAAATGATGATGAAGGAACAAGGATCACTAAATGTCTGAAAGGGACCATGATGTAGGTAGGGTACTCTAGCATAGAGGTGTAATGGAAATAACCATCATGACGTAGACTACTATGTAGTGTTTCACTAGAAGAGACAACCTTTACATATGATAGGGAAATGTGGTATAGAACGACATATAATCTCACACCACTACATTGTAAGGTGACCGCTACAATGTGTAGTTTTCTCTACAGTTGTACAAAACTCTATAGATTGTTCTTCAATTAGGAGGAAGGGTTAGTATAATTAAGGGATCACCAAGGTCCCAAACTATGTGAGAAAATCCCAATTAACACACCCTTATAAATCCAAAACGGATTTCATGATTCAACGTTTTAACAATTTATTAAACATCATAACACCCAAAGACTGACTATTGGTCTTTCTAGAAGAAACTATCTTGGAGAATCCATTTTGGTGTGGTCAGACTCACCCTAGAATAACCTCCACGAATAGCCCTCCACGATAATGGAAACAAATAAAAACCTGAGAAAAAAAATTGTTGTAGTGCACCTAATTTATCTTTGGGGTGAACATAATTTCATTTCTCCTCTAAAATACATCCACCTATAATGTGGCATGGTATAGTCTTTTTTGGCAAGAAAAATCACCAAACACACTTTTAATGTTCTAAAAGATTCTCAAATCCCGCAAGCCTTTTCCCAAACAAGGCTTAAATTAAAAATAAAAGTTGGAGAAGGAAACAATACTTTCCACATTTGAACAAAATATTTTATAATTTATATATGACAATATATAAGATATAAATAAGTGAAAAATGGGTATTTATTTTTAGAAACTACTAGACATCATGGAGGAGGATAATTCAAATGGATGAGAAAGGGAGGAAGAGATCCCATCATACACCCTAGGTTTTTTAAAAAATTATGAGGATAGAGGAAGGTTAAATGTCTAAAATATATAGGGAAAATGAGTAAAATCACCCTTAAATGAAAACTAGGAATCTTACATTGTTTTCTTGTATGGTTTGTTAAATTTGGAACCAACCGTGTGACTCACACTGGACAAGAAAAATACACTCACATGGTTTGGTCATATGGTTTACCAAACCATGTGTCAATTATGAAAAATAACATTATAGGGTAACTTAAGGATATATTCAACGTAAGCAGGGGAGGGGTGAATCAATTTCTTGTGCCTTTTGGATTAATTTATGATTTTTATCCCTTTACCTGTTTTATCAGTTTAGATCTCAATTCCATCATTCTCTTACATTTATTCCAATCATCAATACACACAAAGTGTACAATAGATTTACTGGTTCTTGATTTTAATAATAAATTTTACTCCTTAGTATAAATGGGGAAGACTAATGATCACATGACCAACTAGTAATTAACATGTGAGTTACAAAAATCATGGAGTATCTGTAACATCTTGGAAATTATAAGCTTCATTTATTTTTATATAAATATTGTATTAAATGGATTAATTTATAATTTAACCTATTAGTAATGAATAATAATTTAGTAATAAGAAAGTAAATAAATAACAAAATAAATTATTATGACACTATTTAAATGAAAATTTGTTGAATAATATTTTTATTAATTAGATTTTATCAATTAATTTTATATCTTAAAATGGTTAGGCATATTATTTTATCATTAATAAAACAATAAACTTATTTTTTGTAACTAAAATTTTATACATTTATATAATAGTCAATAAAAATTGTAATGTTATTATAAAAATATACAAATTTTAATTAAAAATAATTTATTTCATAAATTATATGAAATTATAAATTAACAAAATTTAGATAATTATAATGAGGAATATTTATTTTAGAATAATAAAGTAATTATAAGATATATGAAATTATCAATATATTAATATATATGAATGCCCATATTTTTTAATAATTTTTTTAATATATTATGAATATACTAAAATAAGAAATTATTACAATTTTGGTTAATAATAATTATTAATCATTTTATAATCTCACTTTAATAAATATGATAATTAAATAATTTTTCATAAAATCTTAACTATGAATATGTTAAAATTTGGAAATTATTTAAAATTTAAATAAAAAGAAGAAGAAAATGAGGAGAAGAGGGATATGGGGATTAAGCTCAGTAAAAGGAGAATCAAGTGAGGGTTTTAGGGAGAAATGAGATTGATCTCATATTCAAACTAAATAGAAATTGGGGGTTTCAATTTCAGAAGAATAGATGGATTTGGGGAGATTCAAATACAAGAAAGATGGAGGCTGGGCGTTGTTGGAATTGACCACCAAAGATGGATCTTAGGAAAGATGAGGCTTGAGGTTCATACTAATGAGATTAGCTGCCGATGGGGGAGTCTGATCGAGGTTCAATCATGAAGGGGTTTTGAACATAGAAGAGGTATAAGTTGTTCTTTGTCTTCGTCCTCCTATAATTGATTTACATATCAGAGTTAGGTGCATTTTTTAGGTGCCTAAATCATATTATTAAAATTTCCTTGTCCCCATCACTTTTTTTTATCTTTTTATTGATGTTTGTATGTATATTTTAAATGTGGTTATTAAATCAAAAAAAAATATTTTTTTGCTTTATTTTTCAATATTTTCAATTGTAAGTTATCATTATCAATATTTTCATTTTGTCCATTGAGCATAATTATTATATAGAATCTATGGATTATTTATTATACCTTCCAATTTTTAATATGGATGTGGATCGATGCTCAAATAAAAAAAAATTCACCCATTATTCTTCTTTGCATACACTGAATTTAGTTTTTGTTGTCATTTTTTGATATTTTATTCGATTCTCTTGGTTTACAATGAATGAAACCACAATTTTTTCAAAAAATATTTTGGAAATAAATATGCAGTAACAACGGTATTTAGTTTTAAGTATAACTTGTAAGGCATAGATCTTATATAAAAAGCAGTCTTTCCTTGATAGTAGTCCACTCAATTGATACATTGTTTGTGTGAGTCTAGTAAGGATTCTGGCAAGGCAGACTGCAAAATGAGGACTTTTCTTTTTTCTATGTTTTTCAGTTTGGGTTAGTTTGAGAAATAGTGAAAGAGAGAAAGATAGATTAAAAATAAGGGAAGAATAAAAGAAGAATAAAAACTAGTTCCTACAAATATAGTGAGTCCAAGCTATGGCAGTTGGTAGTACGAGTTCATTTTCAATTTAAGTTAAGGGATTCATAATATTTATTTATTTTAAAAACCTCTAATTTATATGATAAAAATGATTTTTATTTTCTAAATGATTTTTTATTTTATGTGAAAAGTATTATATTTTTCAAAACCAATTATGATTTTATGTTTTTAAATTATATGTAATGGATATAAGGGGAGTTTTGTTATCAAATGTTTATATTATAAAAATTCTTTTTTATTATTATTTTAAATTTAAAAACCCCTTTTGGAAAACGAATTTATTTTAAAAAACTGTTTTCATTTTGTTTTGTAAATTTGATTCTATGATTTATATGATAAATTAAAATAATAACAAAAAAAAATTACAATTAAATTTTAAATCTTTATTTTAAAAAAGAATTTTATTTATTATTTTATGTATAAAATTATTTTTATTCCCATGAACTTTATACATAATAGTGTATATGAAAATAATCCATTATTTATCATGAAATTTTTGGAATTTTAAATTTAATATTTTTTAAAAAATTAAATGTTTTAAAGTTAATTCCATTTAAATGGGTGTAATTCTATTTAAGCAAATGGATCTATCCTAAAAATATTATTTTTTACAAGAATAGAAGTTATTAAATTATTTTTTTTAATGAAAATAATATATATAAGATGCTAAAAAAATTAATGTATTGTGAATGAGAAAGACAGATCTTTAGTAAAAATGATTTCTTAAAATTAAATTGGGGTTTGCATATCAATTGTGATAATGAGGAATAGGGAGGGAACCCTTGACCTCAACGGGTTGTTCTTCCACCATTGATACTTCTAAGTAGCCATAATGGTTTTATAATACCCATTAAGTTTCATTTTAATCCATAAAAATAATTATTTTATTAAATGAATTTTTAAGGAGAAATCCAAAATTTTTCCAAAGAATACTTTTAAAATGGATTTTTAAAATGATTAGTATTTATGAAATATTTCTTCAAAGGAATTATATTAAATAAATATATATACATTTTATTTAGAATGTTTTAAAGAGTCTTTTGAAAAAATATATATTATAAAAAAAAAATTCACTAATTTTGAAATCCCTTTTTGGGAAATTTTATACTCATCCCATGTTTTAAAAACATTTTCATAGGTATTTTAGAAGTTCTAATATGGATGGTTTCTTTTAAGGAGTTAGGGCATGTGAAGAGAATCAGTTATTTTATTTTATTTTTTTACAGCTATGATAAATTTCTATTTTTGTTTAATTCTCCAGAACCTAGACCAGAAAAGTTTTTAAATTGTATAATGTACTATGTATTTTCTAGTTATATTTTATAAAAATCACACAACATATTTTAGCACTGAATCTAGAAGCATGGGTTTGGGCTATTACATTTGGTATTAGAAAAATGATCTAGAAAACCTTGGAGATTATGAGTTTTCATTTGATGAAATATCTAAGAGATAAATTTTTTTTGGAACTTCTAGATCATTAAGTTACCTTAATAATATAAAATTATATTCATTCTAACTATAAGGATGGAAATTCAAAACTTTTTTATGTACAACTAATGAATTGTGAGGACACATTTCATTTAAGTGGGAGAATGTAACATCCAAAAAATTATAAGTGTAGTTTGTTTTTATATGAATAATTTATTAAATGGATTGATTTATAATTTTACCCCTTACTAATGAATAATGATTTATCAATAATGAAGTAAATAAATAATAAATAAATTATTATGAAACTCTTAAAATAAAAATTTATTAAAAAAGATTTATAATTATAAAATTTTTTCAGTTAATTTTATACATAAAAATGGGTATTAATATTAATTTTCAATTATTAAAACATGTTAAAAACATTGAAATATTAATATTTCCAAGTGAATTTATCAATTAGTTTTATATAGAATTTATTTTTGTAACTAAAATTTTATACCTATATATAACAATTAAAAATAATGATAAATTTATGTTAAAAATATATAAATTGTAATTAAAGTTAAATTATTTCAAATAATATTAGAAATTATAAATTAAAAAAATAAATATAATTATAATGATGTTTATTTCTTTAAGAATATTAAAATAATTATAAGATATATGAAATTATAAATATATTAATATATATAAGGTTCTATATTTTGGAATATTTAATTTAATATATTATCAATATATTAAGATATAAAATTATTATAATTTTGGTTAATGATTATTATTAATTATTTTAAAATCTATGTTTTTTCAAAATCATAATTGAATTATTTTTTATAAAATCCTAATTATGAATATGGTAAAAATTTTAAATTATTAAAATATTAAATTAAAAAAATGGGGATAAAAAAGATGTGGGGCTTGATCTTGGAAAAAGGAAAATCAAGGGAGGGTTTCTATGGAGAAAGGTGATTGGGTTCTTCTATGAACCGAAGATAAATTGGGGGTTTCCATTTTGGAAGAATCAATGGATTTTGGAAGAGTCGAAGCTGAGCAAGATGAAGGCCGAGTGCTATTGGAATTAACCACCGAATATGGATCTGAGCACAGATGAGGCTTGAGGCTTAGTCGAATGAGATTGTTTTTTGGTGAGGGATTCCAAGTGATATTTTACTGTGAATAGGTTTCGAACATGGAAGAGATACAAGTTGTTCTTTATCTTCACCCACCTATAATCAATTTACAGATCGGAGGTAAGTGTATTTTTTTGTTTTAGGTGTTAAAACTTGCTTATTAAAATTAACTCTTCACTAGAAACTTGGTATTCTATTCCTACTTACTATTATGTGGATATTTTAAATGCTGATATGAAATCATAAAATGATTTGTGCATAATTTTTCAATATTTTCGATTGGTATTCATTGTTATCTATCTTGTTTTTTCATTTATTTGAGCACATGTTTTGTGTATTGTTCATGGATTATTCATTGAACTTTATGGTTCTTTGTTTGGATGTGGATTGGTTCTCAAATAAAAACAAATTTCATTTTTTATTATTTTTTTCTTACACTGAATTTGTTTTTTATTTTTGTTTTCGGAAATCTTCTTCGACACTCTCGTTTTCCAGTGACTAAAGCATCAAATTTTTTTAAACACTAGTTTTGAAATAAATAAGAAGTAATGACTGAATTTAATTTTAAGTGTAACTTATAAGGCACAAAACTAATATATAAATAATCTTTACCTTTACAATAATTCATTCAATTGTTCCACTTTGTCTGTGAGTCTAGTGTGGTTGACTGTATGAGGAGGAATTTTCTTTTTTCTGGGATTTTCAGTTCACGGGAGTTTGAGAGACCACGGTAGATATGTACATATAATAATGAAATAAGAAGAAAAAAATCGTTCATGTGAGCATATTGAGTCCAAGTTATGATAGTTGGTAGTCTGGGTTCATTTTAAATTTAAGGTAAGGGATTCATAATTTTTTTTCAAAACCTTTAATTTATTGGTTATAAATGAATTTTATTGTTCAAAGGACTATTTATTTTATGTCAAAATAATTATATATTTCAAAAAAAATTATTATTTTATGTTTTTAAATTATATGTAAAGGGTGTTAGGGGAGTTTTTTATCAAATACTTATATTATAAAAAAATCTATTTTATTATTGTTTTTAATTTAAAAACAACTTTTGGTAAAGGAATTTATTTTAAAATAAAGTTGTTATTTTGTTTTTAAAATTCAATTATATGATTTATTTTATAAAAAAAATAAAAAACGTGCTTTCTTTTTATTAAATTTTAAAACCATTATTTTCAAAAGGATTTTCATTATCATTTTATGTGTAAAATGATTTTATATTTCCATGAAGGTCACACATAATAGTGGATATTACCATAATATATAATTTATCATGAATTTTCATGAATTTTAAATTCAAGAAATTATTTTAATTTAAATGAGTATATGTTTATGTCATAAAAATGTGAGTAATTCTTTTCTAGAAAATGGATTTCTCCAAAAAATGTGACTTTTTTCTAGATTATAAGTTTATAATTTATTTTATTTTATGAAATTATTGTATGTAAGATTTCGAAAAGTTTTAATGGATCGTGAATGAGAAATATATATCTTTTATTAAAAAAAATTATAAAATTAAACTAGCGCTTGAGTATCAATTGAGATAATAAGGAATGTGGAGTGAACCCATAACCTCAACGGGACATTTCTCCACTAGTGATACTGTTAAGTGGAAATAAGGATTTTATAAGATCTATCAAGTATAATTTTAATCCATTAAAAGAATTTTTTTTCAATTGAATTTTTACAGAAAAATTGAAATGTTTTCCAAAGAGTAATTTTGATATGGATTTTTAAAATATTAAGTATTTATTTTTCTAAGTAATATATATATATATATATATTATTTAATATAATTTTTTAGATTATTTTCAGAAAAATGTATTCTACATAATTATTTTTCATTAGTTTTGAAAGCCCTTTCTGAGAAATTCTATGCCCATAACTAGTTTTTAAAATATTTTCACAGGTCTTCTAGAAGTTCTAGGAAGGATAGATTCTTTGAATGAGTTAGAACACAAAAATCGAATTCGTTATTTTTTTTTATTTTTTTTACAACTCTGATAAATTGTATAGTTTTGTCTAATACTCATAATTGAGACTAAAAAAATTCATGTAATGTATAATGTACTATGTATTTTTTTGTTATCTTTTATAAAAAAATTAAATAGTATGTTTTAGCCCTGAATCTGGAAGTACTGGTTCAAGCTGTTACAATATCCATCAACCTTCATTGCACTATATTTTCCTAATTGTTTTTGGTTCCTCCCACAAAAATGTGTCTCCTACACCTTATAATGAATATGATGTATGACCTTAAACTTATTATTCTTTATCTTAATTTCAAGACAATGTGAAAGCCCGTTATATTATTTTGTATGTATAGTAGTGCACACACATTCTCCTTCCTCTTCATGGTTAAAAAAATAAGTGCTCCCTTCCTTCTTCTTCATAGAATCATCTAGAAATTTTGATACACCTCCTAACTATGAAAACAAAATAAAAAACCCTCCTTATTCTTTTTTTCTATACTTATTATTCTTATTCTTTTATGCTTACTATATTGTAATGTGTTGCTTCTACTTCTTCCTCTTTTTTTCTTTTTATTTCTTTAGTGCAGTTGTGTAGCACTAGATCATATCTTATTCTTCTTCTTCGTTATATCAAAAATAGTACTTGTTCTCTTCTTTTCTATTTTATTTGATACTCACTATTTCATAACATTGATGCAGTGTCGATTCTTCTTCTTGATACATAGATTATCGTCTCATAATAACAATGGAAAACCCTTGTCTTCACATTTAATCATCTCTTTGAACTGTAATATATATATGTGTGTGTGTGTTTGGAGAAATAATATATAAATATTTGTTTTATCTTTCGTATTTTTATATCCTTTTATATTTTTATAAACACGAAAAATATCTTTTTCAAGTTTCCATAGTCTAATGTTCTTAAATCTTCTTGAAACATCGACCATTTTAAATTCCAAAATACTCAATCTTCATTGTTTTTATTTAACTTAGATTTTTTTGAAACACTATAATCCCCTTTTATCAGAGTTGGTTTCTTTTATAAATTTCTAGAGAATCTATATTTAAAAATCTCTATAAAACCCATACAAACATCCTTTAGTGTAAGCATAACTTACTCTCCTTGACACCCTTTTACTTTATGATATGAAACTTCGGGATCCTTCATCTTTCTACATCTTCCAGAATCAAGATTCTATAAAATATAATATTTGGAAACTTGAGATCACAATATAATTGGCATCATTATCATCAAAAAAATTTCCAACTATTAAAGTCTTATGAAAAGAAGTTGAACCACATTTCATATGACTTTTTAATTCATATGAAAACATCATGAATTCATATGAAAACATTAGGAAATTAGAAAAAATAAACTATGAATTAATATTAAAAATACTTAAAGTAAAAAAAATTATAATTTATACACAAATCACTTCAAAGTCATACAAAAATTCACTTTACCAAATTTTATCCAATAATCCACTGAAATTATTCTTCATATTTCTTCATTAAACCATATTGAATTTCAAAATCCAAATTGTTATATGTTTTCCAATTAATAACCATGTAAAAATTATATTATAAATTAGAATCATACTTCAAATCGTGAAATAGAATATTACTTCTTATGTCTAACCACATAAAGCTTCGAGAAATTCCCAAAAAATTTTACTAATGGTGAACCATTGTGTGGTGTCTACTCAGTGTTTCAAATAATAAAATTTCATTCAAACCAGGACCACCTCCTTGATGTGTTACTCTAAATTTTAAACATCAAACATCAACGAAAACATTTCCTTCATTATGATATTCTCAAAATTCCCATATCAAATACACCAAAATATGGTGATCCCGTTTTTGATTCCCAGAGATTTTACTCTTAAACATGTATCCATGACAACATTTACATCATGTCTCTGTTCACTATTTTTACTTCTTAAACTATCTTCACCATTTCTATTTGTAATAATCATGATAGTAGTATCCTGACATAAAAACATTAAATCTTGATTTAGTTTAAAATGATCGATTCTCCTGTAGTTCTGTATGGAGTTTCTGTGGTCATTGATCACTCTTATAATACTTGTGATGTTTTTACTCAATAAGTCTTCCTCTATAATGGTGGTAAATTACATAGGATATACATTCATTCCATTTATTATTAAGGAAGAATAAGTACATGTAATTGGTTTGATAAGAGAAATGCATGTGATTTTAATGATGAATAGTGTCATGCCTCTACTATCCCAAATCATAGATACTTTGGGGAGGTCATTGATTAATAACATATCATTCTCTTTATATGGCTATAAAAATATACATAGAGCTTAGACACTCTATAGGTGAATCATTCCACCCATATAGAGTCGGATAAGAACCAAAATTTTCTCTCACAATCTTGTGAGAACTCACATAGTCTCCTTCTTCATTCACACATTGATCTTAGAAAGATGATTCACCTTTGAGATTGATCAGGTTGTATCTTCGTGATAGAATGGTTTCTCAAGTGCTCAGTTGCTCATCATTTTTCACTTTTTTTTACATATCTTCATTAACCAAATACTTAATGGTATGTAATACCAAACACTAAAGGACTAACTTTTAGTCTCCTCTTCTCTTATTTTCTTCCACTTTTGTTTTTAATCATCATCTAAAAACTAATGGATGGAACTCTAATTCATTATTCATGTAAATAATAGAGTTTTTATTAAAAAGTATCCATGTAATTTAAAATAAAATACTCAAAACATATTTTATTCTCTGATATGAATGTATTTCTATTACTTCAAAGATAGAAAAATCATTACAACATACTTGGGTAATCCAATCTACCTCCTCTATAGTGTTCTTCACTTTATTTATACTTTAATAAATCGACATTAAGATTCATGAATTATTTTATCTCATTGATAATACATACAACACACACAAAGTGATAACAATCATCACCCCATTTTCATTTATTGTTAATACCACTAAAATTATATGTCAATATATGAATTCAAATCCATTATAAATCAGCTTCTCTTATCTCCCCTTTCTCCTCTATCACTTTTTATTATCAACCTATCATTTTCATTTCTATCCCTCTTATTGACAAGAAATAAAAAGTTCACATACTGGTTATTGTATCATTTTATTCTTAAGTAATATTTCATAAACCATTCCACTTGATTTTGTAAGTACCTAGATAGTGTATTGTATCTCATGAGAGGGGGAGCGGTGAATTAGTGATACTCTTTTTCTTTTATGTTTCAATTGAAACAAAATTTTCCTCCTATTAAAGATTAAATTCCCTATTAAAAAATAAATCAAACACAAATCCATAGTAATATAGGTATTTAAAAGGTTCAGTATTTAAAAAGAATAGCTATGTCTTTAGTATGGTTAGAGGCAGTACAATACCATAAAATCTAATAGAAAATAATCCTTGGATTATAACAAGTAGGATATACCCTTACACTCATGTAGAACTATAAAATAATCCTACTTGTGTGTGTGTACCCTCTTAGCATAATAGGGAAATAAAACCTCTGTGTAATAACTCATGTTACCTATTCTTCTATTAAATTCACCAAATATATTCAATTGAAATATAATTCTTTAATTCCTTACCCAGAGGAAAGGTAATAACCACCTGTATATTGTTGTAGAAAACTCATTTTGATTTTTCTAGGTCTGATTATCCTTGTCCAATTTTCTGATAGAATACAATAGAAATGAATCAACACCACTTTAATACCTGAGAACGATGTACTTAGTATGGTACTTCCTCAATACTATTACTCAATATAAAAGGATACAACATTTCTTGAGTATAATTGAGAAAATCAAGAAACCCTTGTTCCTTAGTCCAGAAATACACGTATGGAAATCCAAAAGTTGATTAATCCAGCCTGATACAATGATAAAAAAAATACAATTGAAAAGATTAATATGAGAATATGGTGAGTACGATATATTATGAGTACGATGATCAGCCGAATACAACATTATAATTTTGTCTTTTCTCCTATGTATTCTTTCCATCGAAAATTATTCAATAAAAATCAATACAACATTACTTTCTCTCATTGGAAACTCAGAGCTTCTCTCTCAACTATGGTGAACAGTACTCCATCATTAGTCAAGTGTAGTGTACTATTATTATTTTTTTAGGTGAACCAAATTAGGTTTATGCGGGAATCCAAAAAACCTTCCCACCCACATAAATTCACCCAAATATGAATTTCCCCTAAAATAATAGAGAAATTATGAATTCATCAATGCTTCTCGATTACTCTCAAAAATTATACAATCTTTACCTCCTTCCTCTCTAGACTCCCATTTCAATTGTTAGTATGATTAAAATTAATAAGAAATACATGGGTCCAACCATCTAGGTCGGATTGTTTCAAAAAAAAATTTGAATATGATTCATAAAACTTATTTGAATCAAAATCTTTTATTTGGAAGTTAAAATCCCCCTCAAAAAATATTCTGAAATATCCTTTCTTTGAACAACTCATCCAAACAAATTAATTCTACCCTTTTGAAATTTTAACTACATTGTTGATCATCTTTGTCACGTCTTCTCCTAACCCACTTCAAATATAAGGCATATTATCCTCCCCTTCTCTTGACCCAGTTGAAAAACCACGTCAAAAGATAGATAAACTAAATCAACTCTTGTACCACTTGATCAGGAATTTGAAAACAAACCAGAGTATGATCCTTTATAAATATGATCATTTTTGTGTACTATAATTTTTTTGTTACGATCATCTCTTGGTCTGATCATTTCTTGGTACGATATTTTCTGGGCACGATCATTCTGATGTCGATCATACTCAATTCGGGGTACAAAAACTTTTTATATCATCTGATGGAATACATGATGCTATAATAAATCGTCATCACCTATTCGATCGATACCACGTTTCAGTCAACACCCATTTTTTATCAATACCACCTTTTCAATCAGTACCACTGTTTCAATCAATACCACCTTTTTATTCAATACCACCTTTTCTATCAATACCAATTTTTCAATCAATATCACGTTTTTAATCAATACCATCTTTTTAATAAATTCAACCTTTTCAACCTATACCAATTTTTCAATCAATATGGGTACGATTATCCTGATACCGATATTTTCATATGTGGTTGATGCAAAAAAAAATCTACAGTAAATCGGCACTACTTCAGTCGGAATCACCATTTCAATCCATCTGGAATCTGATCATTTTGAAAACAATCGGTGCCATATCATACTTTCACCTAGACACGATTGTTTTGAAAAAAAATCGATATCACTTCTTTCTCTCTATAACTTAGATATGATAAGTCTGGATACAACTTTTTCAAATTTGTAGCATCTATTTCACCTTCCATTTTTTCCAAAAATATTGCATCGCAAGTTGTCAATTTAACTCATGATCTATATAAAATTAAAATTAGAAAATCATCATCACAATTAAATACATTGTTGTCATAAGGACTCAGATTCTCCATCAAAACAACCAATTCTTTCATATTGGGTCTATAGTGAATCTAATCAATTCCTCGTTGCAAATTTTTTCAATACTGGACCTTGAGTGAGTCAGATCAAAATCATATTTTTCTAAAACATATTCTTCTCATTATAATGGATAATGTGATCTAATTATTAAGAAAACATGAGCCTGGTTTTTATCAACACCATGAGTCTGGTTTTTATCAATATCATTAGTCTAATTTTTATCAATACCGGACCCAAAAATTATCTTTCTCAATATACTTTCTTTATTTTAGGAGACTTATCAATTGACAAAAAATACAACCAAAACACAACAAGGGCCTAAAAATCTCTCCTTTTTTATTTGTTTTCAATACCCAATTAAAAAAATTCAATATCATAAAAACAATAACTAGTATTGTTTACTTTCTTGATCCCCTATATATTTTATCTCTCTCCATTTCTCTTATCTCTCCCCCTTATTAACAATAAAATTCAAAGGGGCCATCATGATAAGTTTCTCCCTTATTAGAAAATCATCTATATTTAAAAAGGTTGGAACATTATTCAACAAGGGTATCAAATTATTTTCTTAACAAATAACCATTAACTAAACAACTCCAAGTCTACATGGGATAACCTAGTGTAGAAAACAAGAGTGTATAATCAAGGTGATCGGTGTTGTCCATAAAACAACATTCATGAAATACATTTTCCATCCTTCTCCCAACATTCTCATTACTGGGGAAAACCTTGAGAGATTTTTTTAAGATAAAAGTAACCTACACCCAACTCAACAGACACAATATAAAGTTAAGGTGTATAAAAACACAACTTTTCAAAACCACATATTCTTCATGACCTCTTTGATTTATTTTGCATGAATAGTAAGAGTCTCATAAATTTTAGCTTCTTTATTTCCACTCCTTCAATTCCCTCCAAGTTAGCACAATTATACAAATATTTAATGAATTAAAGAGGAACCTCTATTGTTTCCTAGAAACAATAGTCAAATTGAGAGTCCTCTCTCAGTATTTTCTTTTTTTTATTCTTCTTAGATTTTTCATTGGATATTCTTTCTTCCTTCTATTCATCCTTCTTTGATTTTTTGATAGGTCCTTTACTATATTTATAATCTTCATATGAGGATGAAAACTTTTCTTTACCTTTAGAAACATCTTTGTTTCCCATGCTAGTCTTTTTTTCTGGCAAGATAGTTGAACAATTTTTGATATCATGGTTCTCTTACTCATATCCAAAATCTATTGATACATTTTTGTCAATTTTTCCCATTTATTCATAAGCATGTTTCTTCCCCTCTTATTTCACTTTCTTTGTGGCTTCCTCTAATTTCTTAACCTAGTAAATGTGTTCTAGAAATATAACTAACCACTATTTATTTTTGTCTTAGTAGATCTGTTTTTATTATCTTCCAAAACATTCAAATTCTAAGAATTATTTAGAAACTTTTGTTGTTCTGGTAACAAAACAAAACATTGTTTTGTAAGGTGTCCAGGTTGTTCGCGTCTTTCACAAAAAGTTTAAATGTGAAGTAACCTATTCCCAATATTCATTCTATTCTTTTCATACTTTTTCTTCACGGAAACCTTATCAGTATTCCTTCTTTGAGAAGATTGAATCACCCTCAAACTCCCACTTTTATAACATGTGCGATAATAGTAATGTTGTTGATTGAACCAAAACATACTTTCTATGCGTTTAAATCCTCCACAATACCAATAATATCTATAGAAAGAGTATTTTCCACTAAAACTTCCATACTGAAAGGAATTGTGAATACGTTTCTCAGAAACCATACTCTATTTCTTTTATAACCCATCAACCTTTCTATTTTCAATAGGATTCATATTATTCTCTTTATCCTAAATATAATCAAAATTATTTGAAACGTTTTCGAATCTAGATAAAACATTTTAAAACTCATGATGTTTTGTAACTGTTGAATTCTTCAATTTGGACACATACATAAATTTCCTAGAATTATTCTTTTTAGAAACACTTCCATTCTTCTTTTCACCCTTTGAAGTTAAATTTTGTTGAACATTATCATGTTTTTCATTATAATAAAATTCACCAACATCTATTATAGAGTTTTGGAAACTTGTATTTTTCAATTCAACTTTAGATATATTTTTTTGAACAAGTTCCAACTCTTCTTATTTTTCCTTCATCTTATCTTCCAGATGCTCATAATAATTCTTCTCTTCCTTGAGATATTTCTTCAAGTCATCAATCTCTTTCAGCATCTTATTATTTTTTTTGGAAGAGATTTCTTGAATTTTTTAGGAACCTCCATCTTCCAACTTCTCTTTTTTCAGGTATTCTAATCTTTCTCATAAATTATTTCCACTCTTCTTTCAAATTCATTTTGAGTTGAGTTTCTTCTTCACCAGAACTACTACTTCTAGATTATTCATCATTCATTGTTGCAATAAAATTAATTTCACTATCATGCTCAATAGATATTTTTTATTCAACTTCACTATCTTCTTCATCTTCTGAACAATAACTTTCACTACTAGAAGAAATTTCATTATTAACTATTACAATAAACGTGTTTTCTTTACCATCATTTGTAACATCTTCACTATCATCTTCCTCATAATAAAATATTCTCCTTTTTTATTTGAATTACTTCTAATCTTACCTATTAGAATATAATTTTTCATTATCATAATTTTTCTTCAAAGATATTATTGTTTTTATTTCCTCGCCATCACTTTCATTTTCATCAATATCTTCTTCATTAACTCCTCAAGGAAAATTGTTAAGAAATTCCCCAAGACTCCAAATACAAAACATTTTAAGGGATGTTTTCTTTTATACCTTTCTGTATTTCTTTTCACATTATTAGAAAACAAGGGTAAAATTTCCTCAATATTTTTACATTCTTCAATTTTAGAATCATAATAATTAGCTTTTTCTTCTTCAAGGAGATTCTTTGAAATTTATTTTCTAAAATTATTGAAAGGTATTTTTCTATCAAATTGTGTTTTCATTTTCATGTAATTCTACATTATAATTTCATAATTAATAATATTACAATTAAAATCATCTAGAACCAATGTTTCTAGATATCTATCTTACAACAAAGAAACCTTGGAATTAAACTTGTCAGGAATAATTCTCAAGATCTTTTCAAAAATAGTAGAATCTTATAGCTTTTCACCAAGACATCTAATAGTGCTCACAATATCATATACCCTAGTAAAAAAACATCAATAGATTCATTCTCACCCATCTTGAGATCTTCATACTTTAATCTCTATATTTTCACCTTTTCCTTTTCCTTTTCACTTTTTTATGGCCTTTATAAATTTTTTTCAACTTATATCAGATTCCTTTAAAAGTGGAAACTCCTTTTACTCTTAGAAACTCACTTCCAGAAAGTGATGAGAGTAAATTATTTCTGGATCTTCCATCATTCTCATGGTTTTTCTTATCAACCTTTATGAGAGTATCATTTTCAATATGATTAGGAAAACCATCAATAATATCTCTTTAAACGTCATACCAAAGAGACATAAGATATGGCTGCATTATTTCTTTTTGGATATGAAAATTTATACTAATTAAGATTGGAATTTCTTTACTATTCACACAACTTAGTTTTTCCATAACACCTTCTTCTTCAAATGCTTCAGAAAAGAATGAGAGAATGGAACCATTGCCTCTGATATAACTTTTATGTTCTCAGATAGTGTATTGTATCACTGAGAGGGGAGGGGGTGAATTAGTGATACTCTTTTTCTTTTATGTTTCCATTGAAACAACCTTTTCATCATATTAAAGATTCAATTCCCTACTGAAAAACAAATCAAACACACATCCATAGTAATATAGGTATTTACAAGGTTCACAATTCAATAATAAAAACAATTTCCTTTGTATGGTTGGAGGAAATACAATACCATACAATCAACTATAAACAAATACTTGGATTATAACGAGTAGGATATACCCCTACACTCATGTAGCACTATGAAACAATCCCACCTGTGAGTGTGCACCCTCTTAGCACAATGGGGAAATACAAACTCCATGTAACAACTCAGGTTACCTATGATTCTTTTCAATTCACCAAATATATTCAATTTAAATACAATTCTTCAATTATTTACCCATAAGATAGGTAAGAACCACCATGACCTTTTTGTAGAAAACTCAATCCAATTTTCTTGGGATCGATTATCCTAGTCCAATTTTCAAATATAATACAATAGAAATAAATCTACACCACTTCAATCCCTGAGTACGTTAAACTCAGTATGATATTTCCTCATTACTACTGCTCAATACAAAAAGATGCAGTGCTATCTGAGTACAATTGAGAAAAATCAAAAACCTATCTTCCTTAGTCCAGAATTCCTTGTATTAAAATCCTAAAATCGATTAATCTAGACTAATAAAATGATCATACGAAAATAATTAACAAGACGAATACAGTGATCCGATGAGTAAAATAGATTATAAGTATGATGATTAGCTAAATACAACATTACAATCTTTCCTCCTCTATTATTTATTTGTTCCATTAGAAATTATTCAATAAAAATAAAGTTTTTATCACTTTCTCTCACTAGAAAATCGGATCTTCTCTCTCTACTACGTTTAATAGTACTCTATCGTCAATCAATTATAGTGTAATTTTCGCCTTTTATAGGTGACCCATAACAGGTTTAGGTTGGAATCCCAAAACATTCATGCTCACCTAAATTCACCCAAATATGAATTTCCCTTAAAATATCGGAGCAATTATTACTTCTTGAATGCTTCTCAATTATTCTATAAATTTCTACAATCTTTACCTCTATCTTCTCCAGACACTTATTTCAGTTTCCAAAACAATTAAAATTGATGAAAAATACATGGGCCTGGTCATCTTAGTCTGATTGTTTCAAACAAATTGCTGAATACAAATCATAAAACTGATTTGAATCAAAATCTTGGATTTTATGGTTAATCCGCCCCTTAAAAAATTATTCATCTATCTTTTTTCTTCAAACAACTCATCCAAAAAAAGTAATTAAACCCTTTTGAAATGTTTGACTACATTTTCAATCGTCTTCTTCATTTATACTCTTGAACCACTTCAAATAAAAGGAATCTTCTTCTCTTCATCTCTTGACCCAGTTGAAACACCACTTCAAAGGATAGACAAAGTAAATCAACTCCTGACCCAATTGATGAAGACATTTGAAAATAAACCAAAGTTCAATCCTTTATGGATATGATCATTTCTTGGTGTGATATTTTCTGGTTAAGATCATATCATGGTCTAATATTTTTTGGGTATGATCTTTTCTGGGTATTATCATTTTGATTCCAATCAACCTTGATTCTGGGTATGAAATGTTTTTATATCATCCAATAAAATACATGATGCTACAGTAAATCAGCATCACCTCTTCAATCGATACCACTTTTTCAATCAATACCACCTTTTTTATCAATACAACATTTTTGATCAATACCATCTTTTCAATCAATACCACATTTTTGATCAATACCACTTTTTCAATCAATATCCAATTTTCAATCAATACCACTTTTTTTATCAATACCACTTTTTCAATCAATATAGGTATGATTATCCTAATGTAGATCTTTTAGTTTGTGGTTGATGGAAAAAATGATATAGTAAATCGACACCACTTCATCAATTAGCATCACCTTTTCAGTACACCTGGAATCTAATCATTTTGAAAACAATTAGTCTCACCTCTTACATTCACCTGGACATAATTTTTTTTTAAAACAATCGATATGAATTCTTTCTCTCTGCCACACAGATATGATAAGTCTAGATAAAATATTTTTTTGGGTTGGAATCATCTTATTAACTCCCCATTTTGTCCACCAAACATGCATCACAAGTTCTCAATTCATCTCATGATCTATATGAAATAAAAATCAACAAAGCAATGTCACAATTAAAAACATCGTAGTCATAATGACTCTAATTATCCCTAAAACGAACTCTTCGTTCATACTGGATCTAGAGTGAAACCGATCAATTCCTCATCACCATATTTTCCAATACATGGCCTTAGGTGATTCATATCAAAATCATTTTTTTCAAAACATATTCTTCTCATTATGATGGATAATGTGTGTTTTATTCTTTTGAATACATAGGTCTGATTTTTATCAATACCATGAATCATATTTTTATCAATACCATGAGTATGATTCTTATCAATATCAGAACCAAACATCATCTTTCTCCGAATACTTTATTTCTTTCCAGATATCGATCGATTAAAAACAAGTACAATCAAAAGGAAACATGGGCCTAATAGATGCCTATGTGATCTAGCTTCATTATAGAATAAAAATATTTAGAGAAAAAGTTATCCATTGTAAAAGAACATGATTCTAATTTAAAATGAAACAACATATAAACTTTATTTAAAGACATACCAACTATATTTTAGGATGATATAATTTCATAAAACCAATTGGTAGAAAATTTTTCATGAAATATATCAACCAGAATTTCAGGCACCCACTTGAATAAACAAATTACAGCATTCAAACATAGTAGTTTATAAAAGAGCATTGGTAATTATTCAAATATCACTTCCTATGTCATTGTTTAATTCAATTTATCCCCATTAATATTAGGATCTAGTTTTAATTACCAAATATGTGGGAATAATAAAAACATACCTTGTCAATGAATTATTATCAAGAACCTTCAAGAATATTTATATTTCCAAAAATAAATGATTCTCGAAGATCATATCTTAATTTTTTTTACTTTTATCCCTATCAAGGAGACACTAAAATTAATATTCACAATGTAATATATCATGAAAAGGTAAAATACATGTTTTTATATATAGAGAATATCCAAAAAATTGATCACCTTAAATTGCTTGTCCAGATTTGAAAACATTCTCTATCTTCATCAAATATGACACTTTCATCTATTTTTATTTGGAATACTACTTGTGAGATTAATATTGGATGGTGACTTATTTACATTTTTGTCTAGTATTGACAAATTCTTCACTTTATTAAGTTCTCACCTAAGAGCACGGTTCACCTTTAATTGTTTATAATCCAAGAACAAAAATGTAACTTAGAAAAGTAAGGGAATAAGTTTGAACTCCTTTATACTAAATTTGAATAGAAAGTTTGATAGAATTTTCTCAACCAATGTTCTCTATTATTTCCAACATTAAAGCTTGAGCATCTAAATTTAAAATTTTACATTGTTTGTGGTAGCACAGATCTAATAATTTCTTTTATTTTTTTCATTTTAAATTTATATTCTTAAGATCCTTTAATGAACTTGTATTACTTGTTTAAACCATTAACTTAGTTATAAATTCATATTATTATTTTATTATTGTAATGTAGTATCTAGGAGTATGTCCAATAAGTTTTCACCTGACACAAATTTCTTCTTTAAAATAAGGGTTTTTTGAAGACCTCTAATGAAATTAGTGTCCTTGATTTGGAACCTTAAATTTCCCTTTAGCACTAACATTAACATGTTCTTCTTCTATATTATATTATCCTTCCAAATTAATTGGTCAAATGAATAAATAGTCTTTTGGAATATGAATAATCTCTTTGGTGTTGTGATATGAATTCTTTTTTAGATATATTTTATTCAAATAATTCTATGGTTTTCTTTTCAAATTTTTTTAGATACATGTTGAGATAAAAATGTACCATTTCGATGACCATAAAAACTAAAATTACCATATATATATTCAAGTAACTGAAATTTTTTTGAAATTAAAATTTTTTACTTTTCAGTATATGTATTTTTATTATTCTCCTACTTGGTTCACTTTAAAAAGGGTTCCCATAAAATTTAGAAATTAATGGATTATACGAAAACTTTGATGAAAAATTCCCAAAATCTATTGCACCCCCAATATTTCCCATTAAATATTTATCTCTTTTTCTCCACATAATGTTTTCTATAATTTTAATATGCATTAAAAAGATATTTTTGGGCCTTAATGATCACTGCTTGAGCTCTTCATATGAAATCAAAACTCAAACTACTACTTTTATCCACCACAGACATGGTGGTAGGATCCTCATTATTCCTTCACATCCCTTTTTAAATTAATTTTATTTATAATTCAATAAAATCCAATAAAAAAATATTTATAATAAATATTAGATTTTGAAATGGATGGAACCTTATTATTTATGTATGATTGAGAATTATTATTAGATAATTTAATGATCTTCTTACCCTATAGTAGTGGTATTTTAATATAAGAATCCTCATTATAACACCTGGTGTTAGCATCTCCTTTTCCTTTTGATTTTGAGAGCACAGTATATGTTATTTCCATATTGGCTATTTTTACTTCCAATTCAAGACATATCATATTGAGAGTATTATTTTTATCTTTAATCAACATAACATTATCTTTATAATAATTTATCACCACCCAAAACTCTTCATCATGAATTTTGGGTTTCTCTTGTAATAATGTGTAAACCTCATCGATCCTCTTAGATTTTACATCCAATTTGTATTCATGAAATCAATTTTTTTATATTTTTTTCAAATTCATGGATCTTCCCTTTAGGAGTATTATTAATATCTTCCTTCTCTTGACCTTATTTGATACATTCATTTTTAAACATGGAACATCATTATTTAAGCTCTAAATTGATTCCTTTAATGACTTTAACATGTTTAAAAATAATTTTACATGTATAGAACTTACATTTTATAGCTTCCTCCATAATCTCATACTCTTTATAAAGATGAGTGATTTATTCAAATATTATTTCAAAAATACCCTATATAATATACACTAATTCTTTTCTATAACCATGAATCATAACCTTTAATTCCTCAACATATATATGGATATATTAATAAGGAATCACTCTCACTAGTGGTTGGATCTTCTAAATGATAATAAGAGAAATATTTTTCACATAACTCAAGGTCACATGAATTTTATGATACTTTTAAGTTATAAAAGTTTTCTATTTCCTTAAAGGTAGATTTCACCACAATTTTTTCTCTATGTATATCAGATCTATCCTTTTTTACATTCAATGATTAGTGAAACAGGATATTCTTCCTCATTAGAAAATAGGGTTATATTTATCAATATGTTGTTATTATTTTTTTCTTTTTTTCATTATAGTTTTGGTGGAGATGGAATTATAATCTAAAATATATGAAACTTTACCAAAAATGTACTTTATTATAAATAAGTAATGAAACAAAAATATTAAAAAGTGAACAAACTAAAAAATATAAAATCCAATAATAGGTTAACTATGCCTCTAATACCAATTATCGGATCACTTTGGGATATATTAAATACTCTAACGGTAGGGTTGAATCAAATTTAGTGTATTTTTTATCAATTTAAAATTTTTATCCCTTTACCTATTTGATCAGTTTGGATCACAATTTTCTCATTATTTTACCTTTCATTTGTTCTTTAGTACACATAAAGGGGATAATAGAATTAAAAGGTTCACTTTTTAATAATAAAGTTTAATCATAGTTAAAAACAAAAAAAAATCATGGTCACCTGACCCACTAGTAATAAACCTATGACCTACAACAAGAAGGGAGTATGCATGAATTTTCATTGCATTATAGTCTCTTGACAGTGCTTTGGTGATTCCACACATAGTTTCCCCCCACACCTTATAATGAATATGATTTTCTTCCTTGTTTGTATTCCTCTTTATCTTACTTTTACAACAATATTAAAGCACATTTTATTATTTTTCATACATAGTAGTACACATATATTCTCTTTTTCACAGTAGAAAACCATGTTATTCCTTTTTTATTCTCCTTCTTAGTAGCACCTAAAAAGGCCTTTGCAATTTATTCTTCAAAGGAAAACTAAATAGAACAATAAATTCCTTATTATTCTCTCTTACACTTCTCCTGTATCTTCTATAGAGACTATATTTTACATAACCTCTTCCACTTACTCGTATTATTACCTTTATTCTTCAGTAAAACTAAAATGTGTTGGATCTTCTCTTCTTCTTATTTAGTGTATCAAAAATATCATTGCTTCTCTTATTTCCAATTTTCATTGATACTCATTATTTAAGAAGTGTTGATTCTTATTCTTTAAAAAAAATTATCATCTCTGAAAAACAGTGTTGAACTCTTCCCTTCACACTTAATCATCTATTCATCCTATAATATATATATATAGATAGAGAAATAATAGAATAAAATTTGCTTCATATTTATTCTTCTTCTATCATTTTATATTTTAAAAATAATGAAAAATATATCCTTTATGTTCTCATAATATTCTATTATTCAATATTTATGAAACATTATCCATTATAAATGACCAAAGACTCAACATTACCTATTATTCTTTCCTTGATACAATTTATAAACACTAAAATCTCCTTTATCACAATTTTTTATTTTTTAAATTATTGAAGTCTTAGTATTTAAAATTCCCTAAAAACTCATTCTATCATCCATGAGTTCATGAATAACATACATGTGGTTACACCACATTTCTTTATAGTGTGAAACTTATGTATAATTATTTTTTTAACAACCTACAAAAACTCAATTCTCAAAATCATGATATTTAGAAATGTTAGATCTAATCATACTTGGAATCATCATGGTCAAAAGTTCTTTAACTATTAAAGTACTAAAAAATTTATTTAACTACATTATTTATGTCTTTTAAGTCATAAAATAAAATTAATAAATTCATACAAAACTTCATGAATTCATACTAAATCCACTTATTAGTCATATGAAAAATCATTGAATTCATATGAAATTGGAAGTCATACAAAAAGAAATTCAAATTAATATGAAACTTAGATTTTATTTATTTTATTCTACACTCCACAAATATTCATTTTATTACTTATTAATTAATCTTACTTGAATCATGATAACATAATATTGATATTTTTATATTTAAGAATCACTTACTAGGAATATTATAAATTAAACTCAAACCATGACTCATTTCATTTTATATTACTCTTCATTTTGATCCACAAAAATATTTGGGGAATTCTAAAAACTCATACAGATAGAGAACCATGGCATAGTGTCCACTCGGTATTTTGGACAAGGAAATTAATTTCAGACTACAACCCCCTCCTTAAGATGTTACTCTATGCTTCACTCTTTTAACATCAGTCCAAACATCTCATATTTTCTAAGATTATTAAAAAAACCCAAAATGAATACACCATAATGTGATTATCCTCATTTTGATTACTATATGTATTACTCTTCAACATACATCCACAATGAAATTGATGACAGGTCCTTGTTCACCATTTTGAATTATCAAATTCTATTATCATTTTTTATCTATAAGAATAAATATAACAGTATCATGATATATAAATAATTGAATTTTGGTTCACTTTCCAATCATCGATTCTCCTATAGGGTGCATGGAGTTACTATGATCTTTGATAAATTCTACATTACTCATGATATTCATAATCAAAATATCTTCCTCTAAATGGTAGAACACTACTTGGGATATATATCCATGACATGTATTCTTTAGGAAGATAAAGTATGTGGCATTGGTTTGAGCTTGAAAAAAAATGGAATTTTAATGAATAAGAGTATAATTATTTTGTTAACCCATATAGAGGATACTCTGGGGAGGCCTCTTAATATGTCTATATCCTTATAAATATTGATAAAATATACTTGTATCTAGTACTCTCTAGTGTTACATAATTACAAATAGCATGGTGTAGACAAAAAACCAACTCATGATCTCACACACCTACTCTGACCCTCTCAGTATTCTACTCCAACCACACACCACTCTTGGAAGACTGTATGACCTTTGGGCTTGATCAAGTGGTCACTTTGGGAGAACCTCGATTATGTGATTAAAAATTCCAAACTTTGCATAAATTTTTTTACATTACTTCCTTAACAAAAATCTTTAATAGTATGTAAATCTATAGATTAAAGGACCAACTTCCAGCCTCCTCTTCTCTTATTTTATTTTTAATATTCATCCTAAAAAAATATATGGATCCTCATTTTCTTCTTCATATAAATAATAAAATATTAATTAAAATATCTAAAAGAAATTTAAAATCAATTATTAAAAACCCAATTTTCATTTAATATAAATTTATTTCCCTAACATAAATGATGATAACTTCTTCTTAATGCACATGGTTTTCCAACTAACTTCCAAGATATTCTTATTCAATTCATTTATACTAGAAATTTTGATATAAAGATTCATGAATACTATAATCTCATTGAAAATAAATAAAACACACAAAAATTCGGCGTAATAACCTCTTCTAAAACTATATCATTCCATCACGATACCTCCCAACCATGATAAAGCCATGTTCCCACACTCCAAGCATAAAGCAACTCAAAAAAATTCTATTGGAACACACATAGTTTGGTCCAAACCATTAATAATGAATGTATAAAAACCATGAAAAAATAAAATGAACTGTAGAGGATGACACACCCAAGCTTCTGAATGGTCTCTACTAAATAGTTTATATTAACCATGTGATAAAGGAAAAAAATAAAAAATAAAATTTCAAGCCATATGCTTCCAAAAAGTTTAAAATACCCCCAAATAATATAAAATATAAAATAATAGGGACAAAAAAATATCAAAATTCTCCCACCTTTCCAATTTTTTCATCTATAAATTCATTGATAGAAGTTGAAGAAAAGGAAAAAATAAGACCTCAACACCCATATAAAAGGTGGGAGTGCTGGGGAAGTCTCTAGTGAGAATGGAACACTCGAAAAACACAAAAATCCTCAAAAACATAAACCCAATCCTCAGTATCTAAAAAAACTCCAAAAATTATCCAATTCTTAAAAATTGGACACATGGAATTAGGATAGTGTGGATTTGTTATTGGTCTCACCATTATTTCAAAATATTCTAATATATAAAGATAATAGATATATATTCCCAAGAAAAAAAACAACCAAGAAAACCATATTATCACCAATAACTGAATAGAAATAATAATCCTATATAAATAACAATAACCATTTTGAATCAACTCAATAAACATAAAAGAAATTATAAATTAAAGTAAATAAAAAAGAACAAAGGCAAGTTCACCAAAATTTATCACATCCTTTTTCACCAAAATGGTAAATCATACCACAAACAAACATATTCCCGGAAAAGAAATGATGTGGGATCCAAACATTTGTCACTAAATAGAATGGAAGGGGTGACCTAGGAACTCATATTCATATCACCCTCTCATGGTAAACCTAATGATATATGAACCAACACTATCTAGTGCATATTCTGAACTAGTTATACATCTATACTAGTCACATGATCACATACCCAATACCTTTCCAAAATATAATAAATAAAAATCCAACCATCATAATAATCACATGTATGATATTCAAGGGAAAAATCACAAATAGTTTCATAATAACAAGTATGATGAATAAAACCACACAATAGATGAAACAAAAAGGACATAAGGAAAGAAAACAATAAAAATGACCTTGTGGCATCAATCCATTCCAACTAAACAAGCACATATACAAAATATAAAAATACCCAAAACTAATCTAGAATTTCAAACTCATTGGACAACCAAATTCACAGGATTTCTGAAAATGTCTTAACCACATAATTTTGTAAAAAGGACCTTAATCGCCAGGAAATTAGGAATGATGACTAAATAATACTTGAATAAAGGAAGTTTTATATCCACCACTCCCTTTGGAGTTTATTAAGAGTCAAAAATTGGAGGAGACTCACCCATACAATAAGAGGATTCACCTTATAGATCACCCTATAAGATGAAATTCCACCTTTTATCAAGACTTTTTTGGGATATATAACTTAGAAACTAAAAATTAATCTAACCCATTCATGATTCACAACAGTAAAAAATAGTCTCAGTAGACACCAATGTATAAAACCCAAACACACAAACCACTATGTCAAAACATATGAAAAAATATCTTTAAAGCATCTATTTTTTTCAAATCGACTCGCCTTCCTCAAGGAGTCTCAAACTAACTTCTCAAAAGCATGAACATATTAAAAAAACTCAAATACCTTTTTAAAAAGTTTCCAATCCAATTAGAGAACCCATGAAAACCAATTCCTTTTACATAACTTTATTTAAAAATAAATCCAATAAAAAATTTCACAAAACCACACTCATGACCTAAATCAATCAAATTTTTTATAAAAAACCAACTTGAACTCCAAAAGATCCATTACTTAATTTTAAAAACACCTTTATGGGTTTCATTATAAAACCAAAACTTTCCATCAGTATTTCTTTCATTTCAAAACATTTTAAACCAGTCTACTTTCCTTTCATAACTTTTCCACAAAAATCAACCACTTTTAAATAACTTAAAATTAATAAAAATCCTCTTACAAATAAATTATAACATACATTTTCAAACACCAAGACATTTAATAAAATCATTATTTTAAAAAAAAATTAAAAAAATCCAAATAAAAATAAAATTAGAGTAATTATCACTTTTAACACATTTCATGAGCACCAAAAAATATTTTATTTTCATCAAAAAATTCATTCCGTAAAAAACAATTCAATAAAATATACCTGTCCACACAAATAAAAATTTTCAATAAAAAAAATACTCACAAAAAATGCACAATTCATCAATATAAACATCATAAAATAATAAAAAATCACTAAAAACCAATTTTAACCAACGTCACACCGATGGAAAATACAACTGGAATTATTTCATGATCTAAGGTATCCCAAACAAATAAACCCTGAGAAAATCAAAATTGTTCATGATTTTGATTTGTGGGTTGATTAACCATGTACCAACCATGCTATATCCCCTACTATAGTTGACTGACCCATACACATATTCTCCACAAAGTTTTCTAGACTGTGTTAACTAACCATCTGGTTTTGGTTCCTCTTCCATTTTTAACCAAAGAACTCATGGGGACCCCCCAAAATCATCAGTATACTTAATGGGGATCAAAATACCACAATATCATATAAAAACATTATGAATGAAAAATAAAAACCTTGAATCAAAGATTCAAAACCCAATTATCCTTAGTAACTCGAGGCTTCAAGAGAGAAATATCTCACATGGATATCAACACCCCAACCTATAGAGTTATAAAAATCATTATTTTCATACAAAATGACTTCCAAAATATCAAGAGAGTCTTTCAATAACCTCAATCCATTTAGAACCTAGAATTTTATATCATTTGTAATGAATTGGCTTGAGCTAACAAGAAATACCATCCAACCCAATCCACCAGTAGGATAGAAGGGTGTTCTAGATCTGCAAGGTTGGTAACTAGTTCTTGGCTATCAAGAATGTAGTCTTTGGAAATTATTTCACCCAATAAATCCAAATAACCACAAATAAACTACTATGTATTTTACATGACCCATACATACAATGGGAGACCATGTATAATATTAACTACTATCGACACAAAGAAAATAACCAATTAGAGTAATAAGAAGCTTGACTAATAATAAAAATTGAATAAAAAAATAATAACATATATCCTAATAAAGTAAAATATTTACCATAGAATCAAGAAACAAGAAAACACATGGTTGAACTAGACAATACATAACCATCCCAAAAAGATGGACCAAAACCAGAACTCGAACTGCTACAAACTGACTACATATGACCTATAGTCATTTAAAAAGTCCCAAAACATACCTCAACATACCAACCCACCCATGAACCCTAATGAAGATTAAAATACCAATTAAGAACATGAATATGCACCTTAAGGAATATATAAGAGTTTCATACACCCAATGGTTTATAAAAGGTGGATTTAATCATTCCCAGTAGGATTTCGTCAATGAGATTGTGTCATTTCCTTTCAAAAGACATTTAATTAATTATAGTTTTAAATATAAATAAATAAAATAGGTTTTTTCACATAAAATAAACATGAAAACAAATATACTACCAAAATCACTATTGGAACACATTCCCCTTATTTAGAAAAATGATGCAAATCAATAACCTTCTTATTAAACACTTTTAAACCCAATGAAAGTGGTTATTATATTAAGTTCATGAGAAATAAGAATAAACCCATTTAATCTTTTAAAAATTAAATTATCAACCACCTTTTTACAAAATAAATATCACATATATTTTAAAACCCACTTTCCAAACCATTTTATAATTTGATTTGAAAGGAATCAAAATTTTAAAAAAACTGAAATGTAACCTCAAGCAAGAAAAAGGTACCAACAAGGAATATCAAAATAAACAGCCAAAAATGGTTAAATTAAATCAATAAAGTCTATTATTATGACCCAATCCCCTAAATAATTTTATTAAATTATTTTTATCATAAATACAAAATAAACACAACCACATGATCAAGAGGCATAGTGTATTTGGAAGACTAGGTACATAAAACAGAAAAAGGAAACTAAAATAAAACTAATTTATTATAACCTAAATAATGATCGCATAAATAATTTTTAGTTAATAAAACTATATAGGATAACCTATGGAATACGTAAATGAAAGGGGTGATCTATAAATCTCAGAAAGATTATAAACATTATAAAGAAGAATAACATATGAATCAAATAACATATCATGATATCATAAGAAGAATGGTACATGAATGATCACAAGGAATAATGGAGTAATTATGCAGGAAACATAATATCAAGGAATAATAGTTATTTTGTAGCAATATATGTAAACGCCCCGACCCTAGTTACCCAGAGTCGGTGCATTATTACATAAAATTGGCATGATCACAAGAAAGATCAAATCCCGAAGGACCGATTGGTTTAGTAGCCTTGGAAACACTAGATATATTCATAAGTTTTACATTACATCATAAGATGAAAAACTACTACAAAAACATAATGTCTCCATAATCCACACTCATAGCCCCACATAACATCCCTGCAGGTCATTCATAATTTACTTCTTCACTTCCTGGGAAGAATAAAACATAGAAAAGGGGTGAGCTCAAATGCCCAGTAAGGATAACAATATAGCGGAAACTTTCATAAATAAGAATGAACATTTAAGGCAATGTATAACTAAAAAAAAGCCTTTTAAACTTGAACATTTAACATAGTATGGAATAAATAAAATGAAATAATGCCATTTACTTATTCACATGGTTATTCTACTAATCGAATAATCACATGCAAAATCAATAACCACTTTCATAATGATGGAATGCATAATGCCAGACTATCATAACCACATAGTCAAGGCCTCGTGCCAAGACTACAAATAAGATTTTGTCAAGGCCTTGTGCCAAGACAGTAGTTTGTCTCATGAGACCTACCGATGCATCGAGGAGCTATAGCGGGCTCCACCCGCCACATATTAAGTCCAATGCATTCCCATATGAAAAGGTTTAAACATAACATAAACATTCGTATTAAAACTAGCATACGAAATGTCAATACTTTCACCATAAACTATGAATGGTATAAAAATAGCACATCCACAGTCAAACATATCACAAAACCTTCAATACAATATAGAAGTTTTGTAACATAATAAATCAACTTCAAATAATCTTAAAATCCATCAAAGGATGTTGACACAGATGAAATCAAAATTCTTTTTAAAGAAATATCTCCTTTTATTTTGAAATCATTTAAGATCCATATAAAATAAAACATTTTCTTTGAAAATAATCTTATAAGCTTTTAAGGGAAGCTTTGAAGATTTTATAACGGCGGAAAATAGCCGCACCCGCCGTATAAGTTAAAAAAACATTCTTACCTTAATTCTGTCGAAAAGGTTAAAAAGGACCTTGTTTTGAAAACAACAGAAAGATTCCTTTATAAACCTCTTATAAAAAGTCAAACAAGGGTATAAATGACTTTAACCCATATTCTTGTAAATAATAAATATGTTTTGAAATACATTTTGATGAAACATGGATGTGGATGATAAAGAAATCCCAGTAGATTATTACGTATAAACAACCTCGGATAATGAAGAGATTGTGAAATAACCCTTACCTTGTACTTTTCCTTGGTTGGGGTAGGTTAACCTCCTGTATAATGGTGAAATAATTGTTATTAAATTATAAAAGAATCATATATATTAATATGATATCATATATGATCTTTTAACATTGATTTGTTAATAATATCTTAGAATTATCGTTGTTTCGGGTGTTAACTTACTCATTTTCTTTTATATGTTTTGTTACATAAGCCATGTTTGTTTTATCTTATTCATATACATAATTATATCAAGTCCTTAAACATAATTTTTAAATCATCAAATGATAATTATACTTGAATGGATACGATGGAGAATGAATCTCATCGCGTTCGTGGAGACGGTAGTCCGTACGTACGCACGAGCGACAATATCATTATTTTGATATTAAAATAATATATAAATGGATGGTAAATCATATATACTGAATCATTAACATGTTATATTTATTATTTACAAGAGTTACACATCATTATTATACCCATCCAAATAATATTATATTGAATAACAATTACACCACGACGTGGAGACGGTAAGCCGTACGTACGCACGTATGGTGACATGTTATTCAAAGAGTGGATAGAATACTAAATATGGTTGTACCATATCTATAATAACATCATAGTATATATATGATACTTGAGTTATTATTTTAGAATGTTAACAACAAAGTAAGAAGAAGTGGAAGAAGAAAGGAACTTGAAAATGGGTGGTGAAAACATTACCTCTTCTTCGGGTTCTTCCTTTTGATGTGATCAAAAGGGCTCCTTAGGTTGTCTTTCTGATCACACTAAGGCCTCTAGGTTGTAGTTAGGGAAGTTGGTAGAGTATTTGGGCAGAGTTTGGCCGAACCAAAAGGCTTGGAAGGTGTGAAGAAATGAGAAGGAGGAGTGCCCTTTTATAAGAGGGGTGAGGGGCACCTTTGGAAAAGCTAGAAATATTAATTTATAATAAATTCATATTCGGTTTCCAATGTCTCCAAAGTTGACTATTCAAAGTTTAAGGTGGGGATGGGTCGAAAACAACTCAACCAATAGAATTTAGACAGGTTTGGGTACTTATATTAACCTTATCTTTAAGTATTAACTTTAAGTTAATTAGTTTCACTTTTACAATGTCTCTTGGTATTTTTATATTATATGGTTAATAAACTTACCATATACATAACATAGACCCCAAAGTGGTCCATTAATGATACACCTATCATGATATAAGTCTCTTGGCCGAACCTTAGATTTTTAGGAATTTAATATCAATTAATAATATAATATTTGTTTTAAAAACTCTTTTATGTCAATTTTGACACTATTCAATAGTTTATTTTTGTGGAACTCATAACAGATTGATTACTTCGAACAAAGTCAATTAAATCAATCCTAATATATCATATTATCCTAGAAAATTATTTTAATTCATTAAAAGTTTCATATTATATTTATTTGGGTATTTATAATATCTATTATTTTAATTTTTCACTATTATAGTAATTACTGCATCATCATTGTGTCATAAATAAAATAAATTATTTAATGTATAAAAATTATAAATAAATTATCATTATGTAGGAAATCTTTGTATCTTTCTAATGAATATTTATAATCTAAAATCCAACATATATAACCCTATGTAACAATTGTTTTTCTAAAAGATATATGCTTGTGTCATTTTTGTATTCATTTTAACTTAATTAAAATAAAGTGTCATTATCACTTACAAGTGGATCCATGGGGTCCCAAAATCGACCCAAAGATGCCCATGGTCGACCATGTATCAACCAATAGGGTTAAGACACGTTTTAGGGTAATTTAGTATTATTATAATATTATTTTTTAACCCTTATTTACCGGATTTACCCTTAACCATGGTAAATAAAATATTTACCGCAGTAATTATTGAAAATGTCTATAAATAAAAGTTACCTATTTACACAATTTGAACATCCTGATTCCAAATATGGAATCCATTTTCCTAAATTCAAAACACAGAAGTGGAAGAAATTAATTTAAAATTAATTCCCGCTGTCAAAACAAAAAGCGTGTTTTTAAGAGATAATAACTATCAAAAGATTGACACTTGTTTATGTTCGGTTTAATTGTAAAATTATGTCCAATGACCAACATTATATTAAATAGTAAAAATATATTCTAAATATACTTTAAAACTACTAAAATTCATAATTTATCACTATTAATTATTTTGATTAAAAAATTTGTTTTTAATTAAAATTAGTAATTTTCACTATTCATCAAAATATGAAAGTTATCCGAAAAGTACCAAAATTTCACCTTAGTCTAAATTAGATATTCCGAATCCAAAAATGAAGTCTATTTTGAAATATAAAATATATATGATTTCAAAAAGTAGGTATTACTATTCACAACGGCTAGTTTAATTAGTTGTGGTGTGTGTTAGAACTCGAGGTTGCGTACAACACACGCTATCGCATTATTCGAAGGGAAACGTACCGTGGAAGCTTGGGGTGTTACATTCTCCCCTCCTTAAAATAATTGCGTCCTCGAAATTTCTAGGGTATTACTGCATAAAAAGACTCGGGTCGTTCTTCATCATAAGTTCCTTGGGTTCCCACGTTGCCTCTTCCATCTTATGATTTCTCCACAAAACTTTTACCAGACGCGTTGTCCGGTTTCTCAGCACTTGTTCTCTCGTATCAAGAATCTTGACGGGCTCTTCACAATAAGATAGATCGGGTTCCAGTTCTAATTCGTCATAGGTGAGTACATGCGTTGGGTCAGGCATGTATTTTCTCAACAGAGATACATGGAACACATCGTGAACTTTGGAGAGACTTGGCGGCATTGCCAATCGGTAAGCTACAACCCCAATTCGTTCTAGAATTTCGAAGGGTCCGATGTACCTGGGACTCAATTTACCTTTCTCACCAAAACGTATGACTCCCTTCCATGGAGATACCTTTAGGAAAACATGATCACCGACTTGAAATTCCAAATCCTTCCTTCGATTATCGGCATAGCTCTTCTGCCTACTTTGAGCTGCTCTGATGTGATTTTGGATTACCTTCACCTTTTCCATCGTTTCCTCCACCAGTTCTGGACCTACAAGTTTTCTTTCACCGACGTCATCCCAACAGGTTGGTGTACGACATCTCTTTCCGTATAACGCTTCATATGGTGCCATCTGAATACTTGAATGGAAGCTATTGTTATAGGAAAATTCTACCAGAGGTAAATATTGATCCCACATACCCTGAAAGTCAAGTGAGCAAGATCTCAACATGTCTTCTAAGGTCTGAATGGTCCGTTCTGATTGTCCATCTGTCTGAGGGGGGTAAGAAATGCTCAAATGAAGTTCAGTATCCAGGGATTTCTGAAGACTTTTCCAAAATCTTGAAGTAAAACGGGGATCACGATCAGAAACAATTGATAAGGGTACTCCATGAAGTCTCACAACTTCATTAATGTATAGTCTTGCTAGACGTTCCAGGGGTAGATCTTCTCTTATAACAAGAAAATGTGCTGACTTGGTAAGATGATCAACAATAACCCATATTGCATCGTTCCTTCTAGGAGTATTTGGTAGCCCCATGAAAAAGTCCATCGTAATATTGTCCCATTTCCACTCCGGTATGGGAAGAGGTTGCATGACTCCTCCAGGCTGTTTCCTTCCAGCTTTCACTTGTTGACAAACCATACATCTTGACACAAAATCAGAAATCTCTCTCTTCATGTTGTCCCACCAAAAATGTTCCTTCAAATCTCTATACATTTTGGTGCTCCCAGGGTGTATAGAGAAATTGGAACTGTGAGCATCATCCAACAATTCCCTTTTTAGATCAGGTAAATCGGGAACACAAAGTCTCTTCCCGAATTTCAAAATCCCATCTTCATACACAAAGTCTCTCAATCTCCCATCATTCACAGCTTTAATCTTCTTCTGAAATTCTTCATCATCGGTCTGAGAACTCTTAATCCGTTCTAGTAAAGATGGTTTGGAAACCATTTGAAAAAGCATTTATGTTTCACCTTCCCTAGTTATTCCCATGTCCATCTTCACTAGATCCATGAAGATTGGATCCCTTTCAATTCTCATATTGTTCAAAAATCCATGGTCTTTTCTACTCAAAGCATCTGCCACCTTGTTTGCTTTCCCCGGGTGGTAGTGTATCGTGCAATCATAATCCTTGAGTAATTCAATCCATCTCCTTTGCCTCATGTTGAGTTCTTTTTGTGAGAAAATATACTTCAAACTCTTGTGATCAGTATAAATTTCACATTTTTCACCATAGAGGTAGTGTATCCATATCTTCAAAGCAAAGATCACAGCTGCTAACTCGAGATCATGAGTAGGATAGTTTTGTTCATGAATTTTCAACTGTCGTGATGCATAGGCAATAACTCTATCATTCTGCATAAGGACACAGCCAAGTCCTTTCTTTGATGCATCACTATAAATAACGAACCCATCATTCCCCGATGGTAGAGTCAATATAGGAGCATTGACTAATCTTCTCTTCAGTTCTTCGAAACATTCTTCACACTCTTTTGTCCAAACAAATTTAAACCCTTTACGTGTGAGCTTCGTTAATGGGTTAGCCAATCGGGCAAAATTCTGGACGAAACGTCGATAATAACCTGCCAAACCAATAAAACCGCGTACCTCAGTTATACTCGTAGGTGCTGGCCATTCTTGGATTGCCTTGGTCTTAGAAGGATCAACAGAGATTCCATCTTTAGAGACAATATGGCCAAGAAAAGAAATCTCATGAAGCCAGAATTCACACTTGCTAAACTTCCCATATAATTCATGCCTCCTCAGAGTCTTCAAGATAATGCGCAAGTGATTTTCATGATCTTCGTAGGTTTTGGAGTATACCAAGATATCATCAATAAATACCACCACAAATTCATCGAGATACTACTTGAAAACTCTATTCATCAGATCCATGAATACAGAGGGTGCATTAGTCAATCCAAACGGCATTACAGTAAACTCGTAATGCCCATACCTGGTTCGAAATGCTGTCTTCGGAATGTCTTCCTTCTTCACACACAACTGATGGTATCCAGATCGAAGGTCAATCTTTGAAAAGTATTGAGCTCCATGCAGTTGGTCAAATAAATCATCAATACGTGGTAGGGGATACTTGTTCTTTATCATTATAGCATTGATCTCCTTGTAGTCGATACATAACCTCATAGATCCATCTTTCTTTTTAACAAAAAGAACAGGGGCTTCCCATGGAGAAACACTAGGGCAAATAAATCCCTTATTACTCAATTGCTCTAGTTGTTTCTTTAGTTCGACTAACTCTACAGTGGAAATTCTATAAGGGGTCTTCGATATAGGCCTTGATCCAGGAATCAAATCAATTGAAAACTCAACTTCTCGTTCTGAAGGATGTCCAGGTAAATCTTCCGGAAATACATCTACAAATTCTTTCACAACAGGTACATCCTCTATTTGAACATTCCTTTCCTCACCGAAAGTTATTTTATTCTCTTCCTCCCCAATAATTGAATTAAGTTGAGCTACTGGGGGTGGATCTAAATAAGAATTAGGTGGTGACGATTCTGCTCTAAAGATAAGGTGTTCCTTATCATTATCATCAAGAATCGTAACCTCTTTCTTCTTACAATAAATCTTCGCATCATAGTCCTAAAGCCAGTCCATACCAAGGATTATATAAAACTCAATCATAGGTATGATGATGAGATCATCATATAAAGAAAATTTATGTGCTCTAATGGGGACTGATTCACAAAACTTTGTTGCAATGATAATTCCCTTAGGAGTTTTAACTGACAACTCCCTTATTAAATCAAAATGGAAATATCTAATTTTCTTAGCAAACTGGGAAGATATGAAACAATGCGATGATCCAGAATCAAATAATGCATTTTCTAAACTTGAGGAAACCATTAAATTACCTGCCACCACGTCCTTTGGAGCTTCTACCTCAGCAGTAGTGATAGCATAAGCTTGGCCTTGATCCCTTGGCCTTTTCTGAGGTAAGTTCCCCTGACACTTAGGACATGTATTTGCATAATTCCCCATCTCCCTGCAATTGTAGCACTGAACGTTGGTAGCTTCCTTCTTCCCCTTGCAATCATGAGCTTGGTGGCCTTTTTCACCACACTTGTAACAGACTCCCATTCCCTTCAAGAAAGTACCAGGATGTTTCTTCCTGCATTTACCACAAGATGGATATTCAACCTTTCCCTTCTTCCCCTTATTTCCATTCCCAGATTGATCAGAAGGTCTCTTCTTCTCTTTCTTTTCTTTAAAGTCATAAGACTTAGAGAATTCCTTTTCAGTCTTGATAGCACATGAGACAATGTCTTCGTACGATGAAAAGGATTGTGAGACTAATGCTCGATGGAGAAATGGTTTTAACCCATCAAAGAAACGATCAATCTTACTTCTTGGGTTGCGTATATAATCACCAGCATACCTTGCTAACTTTGTAAAGTTAGCCTCATACTTTGTGACATTCTCATCCTCCTTTTGTCTCAGACTTAGAAATTGCCTTTCCATATCTGCTCGATTGTCGCGAGGGAAGTATTTTTCTAAAAACAGATCTTTGAACTCCCTCCATTCCATATTTGATACTTCATCATCTTCCTTCATGTTTTGAATCAATGACCACCATTGATCAGCATCTCCAGTGAGGCGGTAAACTGCCATGATAACTTTCTCCCTTTCACTGCTCCCCAAAGCCTGAAATATTTTCTCTAGGGAATTTATCCATTGCTCAGCTACTAAGGGATTTCTACTCCCATTGAACGTTGGTGGTTGTTGCCTCATGAATCGGTCTAACATTGATCCTCCACGCTGTGGATCAGGGTGCTCCATACGGGTAAGGTTATTATTCATAACCTGAGTAAGTTGTCCCAGTATGGTGATTAGCTGATCGGCACCAGTTGCATCACCAGCCCCACTATAATTATCTTGAGCAGGAGGGCAATCCCTACATGGAGTGCATGCATTGATACGGTTTCCATTTCTTCCACTAGGCGCCATTTCAAAACAATGGCATAAACTAGATCAGTTTATGAATCAAAATACATAATCCCATACTTATAAAACACTTAACATAAATTGAACTATTTATGGATATAATCCATAATCATAAAAATGTTTTCTTTGAGGAAGTATATACTCATAAACCCTTCATAATGATTTGTAAATAAAATGAGAGTTATCCTAAGAATATCCCCCGGGAGTGTCGTAACCAAGGTGCAGCAAGGCCCGTTGTCATGCACCAGTTCCCGTTCGAGTCTAGCTCAAAGCGGTGTTTTCGGGTTTTACCCCTAGGTACATCTGTGCCAGAGCCGCCTCTACCTGCTCGTATCCAGACAGGGATGTATTTCTCGGAAAACTCAAAAAATCTCTACAATACCAAAATTATAGGAAGTTCTTCTATACTAATCCTCAAAGTTCATCTTAAGTCTACGTGCTCTCATCAGAGTTTATCTAAATCTAGCTTCCAAGGTTTGTACTAAACTTCCTCTGATACCAACTGTAAACGCCCCGACCCTAGTTACCCAGAGTTGGTGCATTATTACATAACATTGGCATGATCACAAGAAAGATCAAATCCCGAAGGACCGATTGGTTTAGTAGCCTTGGAAACACTAGATATATTCATAAGTTTTACATTACATCATAAGATGAAAAACTACTACAACAACATAATGTCTCTATAATCCACACTCATATCCCCACATAACATCCCTGCAGGTCATTCATAATTTACTTCTTCACTTCCTGGGAAGAATAAAACATAGAAAAGGGGTGAGCTCAAATGCCCAGTAAGGATAACAATATAGCGGAAACTTTCATAAATAAGAATAAACATTTAAGGCAATGTATAACTAAAACAAAAGCCTTTTAAACTTGAACATTTAACATAGTATGGCATAAATAAAATGAAATAATGCCATTTACTTATTCACATGGTTATTCTACTAATCGAATAATCACATGCAAAATCAATAACCACTTTCATAATGATGGAATGCATAATGCCAGACTATCATAACCACATAGTCAAGGCCTCGTGCCAAGACTACAAATAATATTTTGTCAAGGCCTTGTGCCAAGACACTAGTTTGTCTCATGAGACCTACCGATGCATCGAGGAGCTATAGCGGGCTCCACCCGTCACATATTAAGTCCAATGCATTCCCATATGAAAAGGTTTAAACATAACATAAACATTCGTATTAAAACTAGCATACGAAATGTCAATACTTTCACCATAAACTATGAATGGTATAAAAATAGAACATCCACAGTCAAACATATCACAAAACCTTCAATACAATATAGAAGTTTTGTATCATAATAAATCAACTTCAAATAATCTTAAAATCCATCAAAGGATGTTGACATAGATGAAATCAAAATTCTTTTTAAAGAAATATCTCCTTTTATTTTCAAATCATTTAAGATCCATATAAAATAAAACATTTTCTTTGAAAATAATCTTATAATCTTGTAAGGGAAGCTTTGAAGATTTTATAACGGCGGAAAATAGCCACACCTACCGTATAAGTTAAAAAAACATTCTTACCTTAATTCTGTCGAAAAGGTTAAAAAGGACCTTGTTTTGAAAACGACGGAAAGATTCCTTTATAAACCTCTTATAAAAAGTCAAACAAGGGTATAAATGACTTTAACCCATATTCTTGTAAATAATAAATATTTTTTGAAATACATTTCGAAGAAACATGGATGTGGATGATAAAGAAATCCCAGTAGATTATTACGTATAAACAACCTCGGATAATGAAGAGATTGTGAAATAACCCTTACCTTGTACTTTTCCTTGGTTGGGGTAGGTTAACCTCCTGTATAATGGTGAAATAATTGTTATTAAATTATACAAGAATCATATATATTAATATGATATCATATATGATCTTTTAACATTGATTTGTTAATAATATCTTAGAATTATCGTCGTTTCGGGTGTTAACTTACTCATTTTCTTTTATATGTTTTGTTACATAAGCCATATTTGTTGTATCTTATTCATATCCAGAATTATATCAAGTCCTTAAACATCATTTTTAAATCATCAAATGATAATTATACTTGAATGGATACGATGGAGAATGAATCTCATCGCGTTCGTGGAGACGGTAGTGCGTATGTACGCACGAGCGACAATATCATTATTTTGATATTAAAATAATATATAAATGGATGGTATATCATATATACTGAATAATTAACATGTTACATTTATTATTTACATGAGTTACACATCATTATTATACCCATCCAAATAATATTATATTGAATAACAATTACACCACGACGTGGAGACGGTAAGCCGTACGTACGCACGTATGGTGACATGTTATTCAAAGAGTGGATAGAATACTGAATATGGTTGTACCATATCTATAATAACATCACTGTATATATATGATACTGGAGTTATTATTTTAGAATGGTAACAACAAAGGAAGAAGAAGTGGAAGAAGAAAGGAACTTGAAAATGGGTGGTGAAAACATTACCTCTTCTTCGGGTTCTTCCTTTTGATGTGATCAAAAGGGCTACATAGGTTGGCTTTCTGATCAAACTAAGGCCTCTAGGTTGTAGTGAGGGAAGTTGGGAGAGTATTTGGGCAGAGTTTGGCCGAACCAAAAGGCTTGGAAGGTGTGAAGAAATGATAAGGAGGAGTTCTCTCTTATAAGAGGGGTGAGGGGCACCTTTGGAAAAGCTAGAAATATTAATTTATAATAAATTCATATTCGGTTTCCAATGGCTCCAAAGTTGACTATTCAAAGGTTAAGGTGAGTATGGGTCGAAAACAACTCAACCAGTAGAATTTAGACAGGTTTGGGTACTTATATTAACCTTATCTTTAAGTATTAACTCTAAGTTAATTAGTTTCACTTTTACAATGTCTCTTTGTATTTTTATATTATATGGTTAATAAACTTACCATATACATACAATAGACCCCCAAGTGGTCCATTAATTATACACCTATCATGATATAAGTCTCTTGGCCGAACCGTAGATTTTTAGGAATTTAATATCAATTAATAATATAATATTTGTTTTAAAAACTCTTTTATGTCAATTTTGACACTATTCAATAGTTGATTTTTGTGAAACCCATAACAGATTGATTACTTCGAACAAAGTCAATTAAATCAATCCTAATATATCATATTATCCTAGAAAATTAGTTTAATTCATTAAAAGTTTCATATTATATTTATTTGGGTATTTATAATATCAATTATTTTAATTTTTCACTATTATAGTAATTACTACATCATCATTGTGTCATAAATAAAATACATTATTTAATGTCTAAAAATTATAAATAAAATGTAATTATGTAGTAAATCGTTTTAGCTTTCTAATGAATATTTATAATCTAAAATCCAACATATATAACCCTATGTAACAATTGTTTTTTTAAAAGCTATATGCTTGTGTCATTTTTGTATTCATTTTAACTTAATTAAAATAAAGTGTCATTATCACTTACAAGTGGATCCATGGGGTCCCAAAATCGACCCAAAGATGCCCATGGTCTACCATGTATCAACCAATAGGGTTAAGACGCGTTTTAGGGTAATTTAGTATTATTATAATATTATTTTTTAACCCTTATTTACCGAATTTACCCTTAACCATGGTAAATAAAATATTTACCGCAGTAATTATTCAAAATGTCTAAAAATAAAAGTTACCTATTTACACAATTTGAAAATCCGGATTCCAAATATGGAATCCATTTTCCTAAATTCAAAACACAGAAGTGGCAGAAATTAATTTAAAATTAATTCCCGTTGTCAAAACAAAAAAGCGTGTTTTTAAGAGATAATAACTATCAAAAGATTGACACTTGTTTATGTTCGGTTTAATTGTAAAATTATGTCCAATGACCAACATTATATTAAATAGTAAAAATATATTCTAAATATACTTTAAAACTAATAAAATTCATAATTTATCACTATTAATTATTTTGATTAAAAAAGTTGTTTTTAATTAAAATTAGTAATTTTCACTATTCATCAAAATATGAAAGTTATCCGAAAAGTACCAAAATTTCACCTTAGGCTAAATTAGATATTCCGAATCCAAAAATGAAGTCTATTTTGAAATATAAAATATATATCATTTCAAAAAGTAGGTATTACTATTCACAACGGCTAGTTTAATTAGTTGTGGTGTGTGTTAGAACTCGAGGTTGCGTACAACACACGCTATCACATTATTCGAAGGGAAACGTACCGTGGAAGCTTGGGGTGTTACAATATATAACTTGAAATAGGCATAATTCTAGGCTAACTATTAAGATAACATCACATGGTGGATTGAGTCCCATCATGGATAGGTTTACTCACTAATCCCATATATATCATTGCATGAGACATAACCATTATCAAATTAATTAGATCACTATACAGGAATACCCATAATAACATGTACATTCATATATTTTCTATGTAAGGAAATCAGAAATAGGGTATAATCAAAATAAATACCCATGGAAAAAATGGGCTACATAATCTTTCCTCATATCACAATAAAAGGATATTTCATATATATTACAAAGAGAACAAGGAATTAAATATTTTAGAAGTTAATATATAAATTAGTAATCAGAGGTCACAAATATGTTGTTCATTTGAATAAAACATCATGAGAAAATTAAGATAATTGGGTATTGAAATGAACTTTAAAAACAGTGTTTTAAGGGATCAAAAAATGAATTTTGAAGAAAGAAAGAATATGGTGTTTTATTTGAAAACTAGAGGTAAACCAAAATGGTTGTCCCTAAAATATTAATTTATTTTAATAAATAATTAATGTTAAATAAAATTTAAAAAAATTTACATAAAAGGGTTATGGTATAGAAAAGTTTCCCTAAATCTCATTTGATTTTATAAAAGGCATTCTGAAGTGAACTTAAGGCATTTATAACCCTATAAAAGGAAAGGATAATAAAATAATTATATAATTACTAAAAATATATAGAGAGAGTTTATTATATTAATATAATTTAATTTAGAGATATAAAGTTAGTTGGATAGAGAATTGTCATGACCCAAAGAAAAAAGGGTGTTTCAGAGATCTCCCTTTCCTTAGGTCTAAAATCATTCTACAATTTCACTTTACATACAGAATAATCATATTAGATTCATTATTTACATAATTTTAAACCTTTTAAATATATATTTTATTTACTATAATTATATTATTCTCATTTATATCCATTTCAATTAGATATCAAGTTTAATTTTTTTGTTTGTCAGGCGTTCATTTTATAGTTCTAAGGTGAGATCACTTGTAGATAACTATGGAAGATCTTATGAAATGGTTCCATAACACCATAAGTGTAATTTTAAGGATTTAATATGTACATATATGTAAAAATATTCTTAATACACAATGCAATTTTTTAATAATCATGATTTAGAGATTATAGATTTTATAGTTATATAGTCTATTCATTAAGGTGGGTTTTCTAGCCAAGATGAACTTACTGTGATTACTCTAATATTATTAATATATATCCATTTAATAATATGAAATAAAATAAAATATACATATTTATATCATTTTAAACCATATTAAGTGAATTTAAAACCACCATGAAGGCGGTACTGGAAAACAAAAACTTTTCGTCCACAAAGTTGGTGAACTGACCCTAATATGGAAGATTGTTTTGTTTTTTATATATTATAATATTGGATCGGGATGTTACATTTATATAATAACAATTAATTATATTGAAAATACTGAATTTATCAAACCATCATGGATAATGAGGTATTATGGAGGTAGAAGATGGAATGAATTAAATAATTCTCAGTTGAGAGTGTTACCTTCTCCTTTAGATGTCTCCATTTAGGATTCCATTTAAGGCACTATGAAATAAGAATTTAGTAGAAAAATTACTCTTAATAATTGATTATGAGGGTTTGGGAGATAAATGGATAGATTTTATGTTATATATGTGGCTTATATGGTGTAATGAGAAGGGGTGGTGAGGGTGGTATTTATAAGGGGAGGAGAGGAGTTTTTTTTAAATATAATATTTATTAGTTAATTATATTTCTCAATACTATAAATATTGATGAATATTGTTTCCTAATATAATAATTTATTCATTTTAGTTTTATATGATGGGTTCTTACATCATCCATTATAAAAATAACAATGTATTTAATTTATAATGTGAAATATTATATTTTGTCATATTTCACTTTTCACCAAAAATTCAATTATTTTAATAAAATACAAAAAATTCACCCAAACCATTTTTTGATGTGTAAAATACAAAAAAAAATCATTTTTATGAAATTAACTTTTTTAATATGAGAAATTTATTTTTAAAATAAAAAATTATTTATTTGAAAAAAAATAATTCAAATATAATTTTAATTCTTATATCCCTATAAAAATTTATTTATAGTCTCATAAAATTATGTTATAATTTTAATTAAAAATAATATAATTTTATAAAGAAATTATGAAAATAAATATTATTTCAAAACATTTTATTTGTTATCAAAATAAAAATAAGTTATATATGTTTTAAAAAAATTACAAACATGTATTTTATGATTTTTAAAACAATGATTTACCTATATAATGATAGAAATAAATTAAATTTTCATTTTATAATATACATAAATACTATTTTATATTTACATAGGTGAGGTTACTATTGTAAAGGTCATGTTACTATTCAAATGGTTGGATTACTGTTCCAGAGATTATATTACTATTCTAATAGTCATATTTGTAACAGTCATATGGGTTCCCTACATTCTATAAATACCTCATATTTTATTCATTATTAGTTCATTTATATCTATTATCAAGATTATATATATTTTCATCTTTGAAATTAATATTTAATTACTAATATTCTGTTTCATTTCTATAGTGTTTTTCATAAGTGCGACCATTCAAGGGGATTAAGAAAATTTAAATTTTCATAATATAGTTATCTTATTTTCTATTTTTCATCTCATTCAAACACTTTCAATTCTTATTTCTATATTTATTCTCTAAATTTAATATTAAAATTACCATAATTAAATTTTTTTGGTTCTGTCATGGGGAAAATTTTCTTTATTTAACACTACATTACAAAACATGACACATTAATATAAGAAGAGAAACTCCATTGATAAAATTTTGGGTCATTAAATTATTTCACCCTTAATAGATTTCATGATTTAAAAGTAATTTCACTCATTAATATGAAAATATATCAAGGTTATAATGTTTTATTTATTTCTATAGTTCCTATGTCACATCCTCAAACTTATGGTTTAACTGTAGTAATTTAAATATGTGAATTTTCTTATTGGGTAGAACTTTGTCTCTATGGTATAAAATCATTATCAACTACTCCTCATAAAAGGGATCATTTTTAATCTATATCTTCTATTACTTAAATACAAGCGAGGGATCATTAATGTACTTCATCAAGGGGGATACGTGGAAAACATAGTGTACTTGAGATAGGGTTGGTGGGAGTTCTAGTCGATAAGACATAACTCTGATATAATCTAAAATCTCAAAAGGGTCCAATGTGTCAGGTCTTAACTATAAATTATTCCCAAATCTCATGACTATCTTCCATAGAGATATGTATAGGAACACTTTATCTTAAACATCAAACTCCATTTCTCATCGATGGTTGTCTACATCTCTCTTTTTTCAAATTTAAGCATCCATAGTGTTTTGTTGAATAGTCTTGACCTTTTTTCCATTTATTTAACCATTTTAGGTCCTAGTAGCTTATATTCACCAACATTATCTAGGAACATATGTTAACTATATTTCTTATCATAAAGGTATTCATATAGATTCATTTTGATTCTTGAGTGGAAGCTGTTATTTTATGATAACTCAACTAGAGGAATATGTTGATCACATCATCCTGTGAATTCCATCATGTATCTTCTAAACATGTTCTCATGTTTCAAGATATTTCACTCATATTGGCCATCAGTTTGGGGGTGATAAGTCATACTGAAGTTCAACATAGTTTTTAAATCATGTTAGATAATTTTCTAGAACTTTGAGGTAAACCTTAGAACTCGATTAGAGATAATCTATAGTGGTGTTTCATGCTGCCTCTCCACTTATCTAGTGTATATCCTTACAGGTTAATCGAGTTAGAATTCCTCTCAAATATAAATGAAATGACCAGTCTTTGTATTGTGTTCCACCACAAACCATATGCCATTATTCAGTTTAGATGTATTTAAAAGGCCTATGAAAAATTACATAATGATATTCTCCTATTTCCATTCAGGTGTGGGTAATGGTTGTATCATTATATTGAACTTTTTCCTTTGAAAACTCACTTACTATAATATCATGAAATTTAATGTATATTTTTCGATATTTTTCTTCATTTTTTCCTACTAATAGTGTTCTCAAATACCGTGACAAATTTTTTTGCTTCTAGGTAGATAAAGATTGTCATGATATGTGAATCGTTTAAAATTTCATTCTTTATCTTTGGAATTGGTGGTACACATTGTCATGGACCAAATCTAAAAAATCCTTATTTATAAATTTTGAACTATGGGTATTTACCTTTTCTTATATGATCCAATTTATTGTATATTGACATATCATTCCTTTAAAAAATTTAATTTTCTATAAATGGGAAAGATGAGAAATCATTTGAGAAATGAATAATGATGTTCTTTCCTTTATGATTCTCATTCCATCCTTTTAATGTCTAATATGATTATATAACTATCAATCCTAAAAATAGATAATGTTATAAGATCCTTTATACTTAGTGAATCAACTGCATTATTCTCCATCCAATGATGGTAGTGGATTGATAATTCATAATCCCTGATCATATCAAACCATCATCTATGTCATATATTATACCCCATTAGTGTGGATATATACTTGAGGCTCTTATGAACCACATATATTTAAAACTTCACTCCATAAAGATAGTTCAAAAAAAATTTCAATGAAAATATTACTATAGAATACATCATATCATGAATTGGATAGTTAAATTTGTGAACTTTAATCTGCCTTGAGTTGTAGGCTATTACTTTATTATTTTGTATCAGTACACAGCCCAAGTGCTAATTTGTATCATCTTTGTAAACCATAAAAAATTCCAACTTGTGGTTGGTGTAAATATGGGTGTAGGGATAATATTATTTTTTTATTCATTTAATCTATCTTCGCATTTATTGGTCTATATAAACCTTACTCCCTTATGAGTTAGTTTGGTTAGCATGTTTTAATATTGTGAGATTCCTAAAAAAAATCATTGGTAGTTCCCAGATATTCCAAAGAAACTATGGATATCTATCTAAAATGATGGTATGGGCCACTGCTCAATAGCCTTTTTCTTATAAGTGTCAATATATATCCTTTTGTAATGTTATTTGAGTGGTACTCAAATTCTCCCGATGCTCCTCCTTAGTTTTAGAGTATATAAGAATATCATCAATAAATACTAAAAATAAATTTCAAGGTAATATCTAAAGATGTTATACATCATGTCTATGAATACTATTAGAAAATTAGTGAGTTTAGAGGGTGTCGTTATGAATGTATATTTTCTTTAACTTTTTTTAAAGTAAGACTTGAGAATATATTTATTCTTTACCTTTAGTGATATTGTGGTGTTAATTACTCCTTAAAGATGTAATAGGCCCCATATGGGTAATCAAACAAGTCATCATTCCATGGTAGGGGATAATTTTTATTTATCAATATTTTATTGAGTTCATGATAATCGATTTAAAGTTTCATTTAACAATCCTTCTTCTACATATAGAGGATCGACACACCACTTGGTGAAGCACTCAAACATATAAATCCCTTAAATAGATTATATTATAACCACTTATTTAGTTCTTCTAACTCAATGTTGTTCATTATGTAGGTATTATTGTATATGGGTGGAGATCTAGTTATAACTTTAATTGATAACTCAACCTTGCTATCATGAGGATGACAAGACATGTCTTCAAGGAATACATCAATATAGTTCCTCACAGTGGGAATTTATTCAATAATGAAACTCTCCTTTGTATCAATCATTTAAGAAATATATTCTTGCTCATAAAGAAATAATATCCACACTTGAGAAGAAGATTTTAAAAGAGATCCATCATCTACCTTATACTTGTAATGAATATGTGGATCAACCAAGTTATAGGGATTGACTTCCCTATCATGAAATTTGATGTTATATTTATATAAAGAAAGTAATTCCATTCCTAAGAGTGTATCAAATTCTATTAAATATTGATTAATATTATTTCCAAGAAATACATTCCAATAAACTTCAACTTATGATACAATAATCATAAAATTTTTCATTTATGATATTAAATAATTTGGGGTGGGGACTTAATGCCCTTAGAAAACATCCAAGAAATACCAGAGTTGTTGGAATTGTAATAAAATAAGACGAACACAACTTTAGAGTGGTGGATAAGTGTGCCTTTAATATCATGATTTATATAAACAATTTTCATAGGGAATTCCCTACCTATTTCCATTGGATTAGAGATTACATGTTCCCATCATCATTATTAGACCTTGTATTAGAGAATTTTGTTGGATAATTTCCAATCTCCCACATCTACAACATTAATATATCAACTATACCTTAGGTTGAACTTAATTTCTCTACATCATGTTAAACAAATTATTCATTTTTCTTTAGTAATTAGTTGTTATATTCCCTCTTTTTTCACACATAAAACATATTCTAATTTCTTTAAGATATTTCCCTTGGTACCACTTTACAAATTTATAACATATAGAAAATTGAATATCATTTTCTTTATCATCTTTATCCTCTAAAAATCTATGATATGGTATACTTCCTTTCATTGATGTGTTTGGAAATTAAACTATATTCTAGTTTTTAATCATAATTAATGATAGAAGGTTTGGCATAATCATAATATACCACACGTTATCTCCCATCGGGTTAGAAATCTCAGTAGGATATTCATCACATTTACCATCGCATTGTTTCTTGGCCTGATTCTTTATATTTCCCACCATTAACTAAAATAATGGAACATTAAGGGTCAGAATACCTAAAATAACAAAAATATTACAAGATAAACTATGAACATTGAAGTAATGACTTATAAATGAAATTTATATCCTAAATTATAAGTCACTAGATTTCAAATATAGGTTATCCATGCTAATTTTCATATATTTTTTTAACCTAATAGTATATTTATGTCATTCATAAAGATTCATAAAGAGTTTTGTAAATATTATAAAGCATATCTCCTTGGAGTGTCAAACCAGGTGTACATTAAGGCCTCTTTTTTGTACACCCTGAATATGTTGAGTTTTGACCCAACAAATCAATACAAAGTGTTCATGTAATCTGGACCATGCCTCAAACCATCATAGTTGCATCTCCATCATCGGCTAGAACCTGGTCATCCACATAAACTCTCCTAACATTGGCTCCACCGTTATACCCATGAGGCTCATGAGTAACCTAATTCACCAACCTATATAGAGTTTCGGCCTACTATTGAAACTCACATCTCAGATATTGGATTGACCTCATTAATCCCATCCATGAATCAATTATACAAAACCACTTAAGGTGTCCTAACTTTCCACATTAGATACATTTTTGGTAGGGATAGGATAGTATTTGATATAATTCCCTTTCCATCCCCAATCGTAGCACCTAGAAGAATGATCTCTCAAAAAGATATATAAATAAACCTTTCTCTTCTCTAACTAGAATCCTCCAACCTAGTTCATGTCCTCTAATTTCAACTTATTATTATCCTAATTAGAAGGTAGAGAAGTATTGGAGATTCCAATAGACATCCCACTGAAATTTGAAAGAATACATACAGATTTATCTTCCTCTAGTCCCTTCATAATAGAAAAAGCTTTATGAATCACCTCAATAAATATTTTCAAATCAAAATTCTAGACCCAGAATTTGAACATAGGTTGGAGGCTAATATCAAAAAATTTAACATTTTATGATTTTTTTCGTATCTAATGTAATATCCAAAGGAATTATCATTGTCAATAATATTGAATAATTATATACCAGTATATTCGTATACTGAATTTCCAGAAACATATGTGAATTATTCAACTACAGAATATCATGGAAGAATTCCTCGAAGAATATGTCTTTGAATTTTTCCCACAACATACCAACACATCTTCTTGCCAAATTCATAATTCCCTGTCACTGCCTATCTAGTCCATAGAACAGAAAATTAGAAATTTTCAACTTCGAATCCTATGATGTCTCCACCAAGTAAAATAACTACTCAATGATGTCTATTTAATCTTCAGCATATTGGGGGGGGGGATCTAGTGACTTTGAATAATGGGAGTGCATGAGATAAGATTCATGAGAATAGTCAACCATTGACCTTTTAGCTCCACATATCTAATAAAGAACTATCCAAAAGAGTCCTGGTTAGATTGGTTTTTTGACTTGAACTACTAGATCAATTACTAGAGTGTTCCCAACGTTACCATTATGTATAATAGGTAAAGTAATTGGGGAATTCCCCCTTACGAGAGAATTATAGGCTTGTTCACCAGGTTATCCCTTAAAACATCTCTAACACTACATTATCTGAAATTCAAAATGATCATTTATAACACCTATAATAGTCCCATTAAGGTAACAACCTACAAAAATCATAGGCACAATAAGAGATTTCTATAAGAGGGTTATGTTATGAGGCTAACCAAAATCACATGGTACAACCCCCTTAGAACTACCCAAGTCTGATGCCAAGTTTTCGATAACAACACATTAGTCACTACCATATACAATAATAATGACACTCTTTGGTTCTGGTAATTAAATGTATGTAATAATGTAACATAGGAGCACAAATCACAAAATGAAACATGAATTTAACAAATTGAACCATGTCCAATGTAATAAAAATTAATGTCACATGAAATCCTATGTGCATAATAATGATTCATGAACACACTAAAAATAAAATAAATTATAAAATAAAAATCATGTGTATCATTGACGTACGCCTATCGTAGGGCGTGGAAAAAGCAATTTAATTTTCCTAGTGCAACATAGTGGCTAACCAAGTTCATCTCACTTGAAGAGCATTCTCAGTTCGTTCATCTACTTAATCTAATTCACCTAAGAAATAATTATTTTTGTAGTTTTATGTTTTATAAAATAAATTTATTATAACAGAATAATTTAAATGAAAAATAATAGGAAACTAACATTCAATTATAAATTACCATGTAGTGCTAAACATAATGGAATTATAGAAGAATGGAAGTTCTCCTGAGAGAACATTCAGGGAGCACCTTCATTGGACAACTTCCAATATTCTTAGTGAACACACTCCATCGTATGTGTTCACACCTTAGTCTACCCTGGTTATGAATAAAAATTCTACTTTGAAATCACCAAGCACACCCTCCATCCACCTCCTCAATCAAGAGAAAATGGTTCTAGATTAAGAAGTTAATCTTTAGACAACCATAATGAGGATTACACCCACTATAAATTATCTTTAGAATTAACTTAAAGAATTTTAAAAACATGGTATTGGCTTCAAGAACCTGATTACTCCCTTGAGATATTCCTTGGATTATTTTCTCATGATCATGAGTAGTATAGTTCACGATGGTATGATGAGAGGAAGAAAAGAGGGTGGATGGGTGGACACAATAATAAAAACAATGCATGAATTTTAATAGAAATCTAAATTACAATTGAAAACTAAAACAAAAAAAATAAAGAAAATAAATAAATAAAAATTAAATGGGGAAGATTTGTGGTTGTACCCCCTCAGTTGAGATCTCCTCCTTGGTTCCTTGAAGGAATGGAATAGAAAATGGGATGTTTTGGGAAGGAGGTGAGAGCCTCATTTTATAGGAAGAATTATGAACTACGAAGGTTTGAGCGTTTTTGAAACATTAAATAGAAGTTTTATGTGTGGAAACTTTATTCAAAGTTGTTCATAAATATGTTTTTTATTCACCCACCAAATTTCAGCTTCTTTGAACATGGGATGAATGCGTTAAGAATTTTTATTGGCGGTTTCATTTTCTGGACGCAGCTTTCAGGAAGATTTCTTCAAAAATATAACATTTAATGGAAGCCTTAATAATTTCCAAACTCTCCAGAATTTATTTTAGATCCGGCCCTATTTGAATTAACTATATACCACGTGTAATCACCTCAAATATATGTGTGTAGGCCATATTGTGGTTCTGTTACGGTGGTGGGGTCCATGATGTTCGCTCAGAAATATCATAAACATCATTTATTTTTTAAGCCCTTTAGATGGCCGAATCAACATCAGGTCCAGAAGAAAAAGTTTAATGAAATAAAATATGGATTCTAAAAAAATTTGAATCACAAAATTTTTCCATGTATTTTATGAGGAATGAAAAAATACCCCTATGATAAAAATCTGTTTAAATTACAGATTTAACTGCTTTTTGCATTTAAGCTCAAATTACCACTATAACCTAAAAATGTGACAATTACCCATACTATAACACTATGGTGGAATTATAAACAATGATTTACAGTATAAAATATATTAAAATGTGAGATTAATCACTCCCCCGCACTTAAACATTGCACTCCTGGGAAATCATCTTACATCCAAATCAAAATCCACACAACAATCAAAAATGATAAAATATCAACGATCTTATACAAAATAGAATTACATCATGTATCATCTATAAAAAACAATTCTCTTTCATTTTCATTTCAATAATTCAAATTTTTTCAAACTCATAAATCAATCCATGGCCCAATCACAACCTACCTCACATTGAATTTTATGTCACTCTTCACTCAAGAGAAATTGATTCTAGAGTTATGCTCACACTTGGAAATCGCATGTATCACCATAGGCTTGTGAAAATTATCATTTCTCCATAGCGTGAAACATGAAAATGAATTCAATCACAAGGTCTTTAATTAATGGTTCAAATGATTCTATGGCTTAGAGTTGGTGGGAAAAAAGTTTCAGGCTAGAAAGAGGAGGTTGGACTTTTAAGTACAATGCATGATTAAATCAAGGGAAAACACAAGAAATTCATCTCTCAATACCACTTTAAAATATAAAAAACAACATAAAACCTATTTTATGACATGTTACATGAGCCAAGAAGTGATTGTAATTAATCATATCATCTATGTTCTCCTGTTTTTCAAAAGCTTCACAAAGGCACTGTTTTATTTTTTTTTCTTTTTCATGGAGGATGAGTTAAAAATTGAATACAATGAATGAAATAAAATTCATGACCTTAATTTTTGAGAGGGACATGAGTCATAAAATAATGTAAAATGATAAATTCCTGCTAATCTCCATTTTTTCATTTTTTTTGAAGGAGAATTTGATGAAAAAAATAAAGCACAATAAAATGATGACACAAGCCCAATTCTCTTGTTATCCACTGCCCAATGTTTTGACACACACCTAGAACCACCCATATAAGATACACATCCCAATGAATGCACACAAAAGGCCCTTACCCCACACTCAAATTTGAAATAACCATGAAAAAATACTAAATATGCGGGTAGGTAATGAAAAATTGGCTTGTCATTTGTCTTAAACCTATAAGGAAATTCATGGAATCTAAGGGATTATGATGGATAAATGTAAAGGTGGGTATAAGGATAAAATGTGGCTATCCAAAGAGATTTATCAATCATTTAAAATACATTTCATGAAATTCGAAGCTTCGAAAGAGAATATTCACAAATTCTTGTTCTCACACAAAATTCAAGTTTCTCTCAAGAAAGCGTGGGTATTAAGAAGAATATGTAAAAGTGGTTTAGAATACATCACAATATTCGAAAAATATTTTGTGTCAGTTTTTCATGGGCATGGATTTCAAAAATCAGTCAAACACATTAAAATTCTTGAAAATCCATTTTAAGGGAAAAGAATTCATATCAACAATCATTTAAAATCCATTATTTTGAACATCATTTCAACTCTTTATAATTCAATTGATGATTAAAAAATGATAATAATATTAATTAAAGATCAAAAATCATAAAAATATGATAAACAAAAATGAAAAGCATGCAAGAAGAACTAAGCAGGTTGACACTCCCCCACACTTAAATTTTACTACCCCTCATTTCAACTCAACAAAATATAAATATAAAGGTAGAAAATCCAAGGGAAGGAAAGATACAACTTTACATTATTTTAGAAGTGGATGCCTTCAGTTAAACACCTAGAAGCTACCACATTAAGACTGCAAGAAATTAATGAAAATACATCAGAAAAATAAATAAGAAGATTGAGAAAGGGAAAAGAAAATAGATAATGATTGGTTTAAACCCCCAAGCGGGTGCTAGGTTTTTACTACCCCTAGTCAGGTAGTTTTAGTGGATTATCCCCAATCAGAAGGTGGGTGTGGTTTCTTTGAGATGAACCACCACATGTGATTTTTCCCAATATCCATGAGTAAAACCTGAATGTAGATAACCTGAAATAAGATAAAAAAGTTCCCAAACCCAAAGAAAGAATAAATATGAAATTTTAGGTTTGAAGTGGGAGGGAATATAATATAGGGGTGCTCCATGTTGACTTCATGGTGTCCTCCTCCATAGCTATGAAATTTTTTGTTGAAGAGGTAGTTACACCACCATCTTCTCTGAATCTTCTTCTTTAATAACCACCACTTGAGTTGTTTGTTCTTTAACATCCAAGGTCTGCTCCAATTGTGTTGTATAAAAAATTTCAGAGAAATAGAATTCAAAAAACAATTCAACTTGAATATGATTAAAACATGAGGAATTAATAAATAAATATTCTCTTTCAAGTAAGTCATCTTGGTAATTGATTTATTTAGGAATGACCATAGGAAACTCAATATCAACAGGTGTATATTCTTTATTATCTTCCATAGAAAGATAGAGGTAAAAGTTTTTGAGGTTTCATCATCAAGGATGGGAAGATCATGTTTCAAGTTATCTTCGACAAAGTTATTCCAAGATTCCTCCAAAAAATGTTGATCTCCCAAGAGTGCATCAGATGGAATGTGTACTTATGGGACCTCCTTGAGCAATGGTTGAGTGTGAGATGATGTGATTCATTCCTTTAGAAGTCATTTCTCACCCACCTCAGGTTCTTTAGAATAAAAAATGATTGGTGAAATATCATCCACCACTAATTCTGGTTCAGGTTCTGGCTCAGGTTTGGATTGCTCTTGGGATGTGCACACATATTCAGAAATCCATTCTATTTGGCTCTCTAGGTTTTGAAATTTATCACTAATCCTATTAAACTAAGCATAAATTTCATTATAAACATTTTCTTGTACTTGATATTGGTTAGTCCATGCATAATAATCACAATTTGAATACATCATGAATAGAGAATATTTTTTTAAAAGTTTTTTTTTGATTAAAAAAATGAAATCTTTTTAAGATTTGAAAATAGAAAAATTAAATGAATAACTGATTGGATCATTGGAAATGGTGCCAGTTTTGATGCACTCCTATCATAGGGTTGGGTAAAATTAATTTAGTTTTTATAGTGCAACATAGTGGCTGACCCGGGTTGTCTCACTTGAGTAGATTTCTCAGTTTGTTCACCTACTTAATCTAATTCACCTAAAAGGTAATTATTTTTGTTGTTTTATATTTTATAAAATAAATTGAATTTAATAAAATAATTGAAATAAAAAATAATAGGAAACTAAAATTAAATTATAAATTACCATGCAGTGCTAAACAGAATGGAATTATGGAAGAAAAAAGTTCTCCCAATAGAACATTCAGGGAGAACCTTCGTTGGCCAGCTTCAAATATTCTTAGTGAACACACTCCATTGTATGTGTGCACACCATAGTCTACCCCAGTTATGACTGAAAATTCTACTTAATGATCAATAATAACACCCTCCATCCACTTCCTCAATCGAGGGAAAATGGTTGTAGATTAAGAATTTAATCATTAAACAACCACAATGAGGATTACACCCACTATAAATTATATTTATAATTAACTCAAATAATATTAAAAACATGGTATTGGGTTCAAGAACCTGATTACTTCCTCAGGATATTACACAAATTAGTTACTCATGATCATGAGTATTATAGTTCATGATGGTAAGATGAGAGAAAGAAAAGAGGGTGGATTGGTGGACACAATAATAAAAACAATGCATGAATTTTATTAAAAATGTAAATTACAATTGAATACAAAAACAAAAAAAATAAAGAAAAGAAATAAATAAAAATGAAATGGGGAATATTTTTGGCCGGACCCCCTTGGTGGAGATCTCCTCCTTGGTGCCCTGAAGGAATGGAATGGAGAATGGGATGTTTTCGGAAGGAGGTGAGGGCCTCCTTCTATAGGCAGAATTCTGTCCCCCAAATATTTGAGCCCTTTTGACTGATTAAATTGCAGTTTCACTCATGGACCCCTTCTTTAAAGTTGTTAATAAATATTTTGGCCGTTCACCCTCCAAATTTCATCTCCTTTGGACACTATATTAATGAGTTAGGAATTTTTAATTGGGGTTTTGTTTCTAGACGTAGCTTCCAGGAAGCTGCCTTCATAAATATAACATTCAATGGAAGCCTTAATGAATTTCAAACTCCCCCAAATTCGTTTTAGCGCCGGATCCATTTTTATTAATTATACCCCAGGTAAAATCACCTCAAATGGATGTGTGTAGGCCACGTTGTGGTTCCATTACAGTGGTAGGTTCCATGCTGTCCGCCCGGAAATATCATAAACTTCACTATTTTAAGCCATTTAGATGGCCGAATCAACTTCTCGTCCTGAAGAAAAAGTTTACGGAAATAAAATATGGATTATAACAAAATATTAATCAAAAAATTTGGACATAATTTTATGAGGAATGACAAAAATACCCCTATGATAAAAATCTGTCAAAATTCCAGATTTAACCTCTTTTTGCATTTAAGCTCAAATTACCACTATAACCTAAAAATGTGACAATTAATCATACTATAACACTATTTTGGGATTATAAAAATGATTTAAAGTATAAAATATATGAAAATGTGAGCTTTATCAATCATACAAGGTGAAATAAATCAATATTAATATTTAAAAAAGGGGATAAATCACAATTATTGGAAACTTGGAGGTCTACTATTCATTGTTGTCCAGGCAGTGACATAATTCCCCTATTCAAGTCCCAAACATAGCATTTCCTATAAAATAAATCCCAAATAAAGATAAAATAAATGAAACATGTGAGAGTCAATTGATTCCTATGATACTATTTTCTAACACCCCAACCCAAATCACTAGCATCGAGCTAGAGTGTCACATAATCTCATGTGTGACTCCTAATATATAATGGAAAGGGAATGAAATGAATTCTGGGGAGACTATGACTTAATTAATAGAAAACCATTATATAATATAACAAAAGAAACAATAATGATAATAATAATAATATGGGTATATAATAATACAATAAAAATATGACATTTCAACCATAAAATCCAAACTTAGTAAGGTATTCCCACAAACACAAGGTCATTTACTAAAGTAGGGAAACAATTGAGTAATAATCCAAAAAATACATGTCCCGATGTTCACCCATCAATATCTTGAACCTTCCCATCACTCCTAATATATTATACAATGTAAGGAAATTTCCATTTACTAGATCCATAATCCTAAATTCTACACACACACACACACTGAGATTCTTGTATAGATTGTGAGTGTAAAACCCAGTAGATGAAAACCAATGAGTCCTTAACATAATTGTATAATATACACATTTTATGTCGTGATAATAATCAATGTGAAAATAAACAACAAGAAATCATACATGTGAACACATACAATGGGTCCTTAATGACCAAATCTACCATATTTGGATTAATGCTAGAGTAAAATTCATACATTGACCATCGTACTTGGACAATAATCATCTTTCCAAATACTATAAAAAGGGATAGTTACACCACCCTTAAAGGTAAATAATCATGTTGACCAAATCTCATGGAATTGGGGTAAGACAATACCATTTTTTGAACTAATCTAAAGTCTCTAGAGAAATACATCACATCATATACACTCCCCCTATTAGAGAGTGATTATCCCATACATATTAACCTATTCATTTAATTGTAAATACATTGAAACTACATATTTAACACACAATGATACAATATGGTAGTTCATAATCATTTATTGTCAAGAAATAATCATATAACCAACAAAAATATACATGTGAATCATATCAAGCATGAGTCTCATAGGGTTACACACTCACACAACATGTGAATCACTTCAAGCATATATCCCATATGGCTACACAAAAACACCATATATAAATCTCATTCATCATAGTTCTGATGAGGCCACACACATAAATCATACAATCAAGGATATATTGTTTACATATTCCCTATATGGTAAGGATTTCCAAAATCAAGTTCAATCACACAATGCAATGCAGAAGGATAAGTTCTAACAAATGGGAATGATCATCCAAGCATTATTTCGAATAAAGGGAGGTTTCCCTAGTCACTTTTCCCATAAGATCTTGATTCCCATGACCAATAGAGGAGAGGAAATATTTCTAAAGCTTTACCCTATAGTAATTTGGATCATTTTCCAAGTATGCAGGGGAGGAAAAATTGTTAATCCATGGAATAAATAAATTCAAAACCAAGTTAATTACTCTCCCAGTTAATCGAATTTGGTTTCCCATTTGAAATGAACAAAACCCCAGAAGATAAATAGATTAATAGGTCTTTTATAAATTTTAAAGTAGAAAACACCATGGTGTGGTGAATCCCACCATGACCATGGTGACCTTGATCACATAAATCATATTCCAATAGACACAGTGACCCTCAGTGGTCCATTGTCAAAACCTTTCCCATTTTGGACTCCCCACACCTTCCGGCATGGAATGGTGCATCCAATTTGGCCATGGTCTACAGGACGACTCATAACACTCCATTACTAAGGTCATGACCTAGAATGGGTGTGTTGGTCCTCCCTATTGTACATAAGTTCTCATTGGACCCAACAAAACTTTCACCATGGTGTGTTCTAGATCATGTAGAACTAAAGAATCTCTAAAACAACCTAGAGGCTCTCAAGACTAATCCTAAGCAACGCACAACCCAAAACACTTAAATATAGAATATAAACATGGATCAAAGACTTAACTTAAATAATTTAAGATGCTATATAAACAACCTATATAATTATTCAAACCATCTTCTACTTCCTAGGATTCCCCTTTTAAATTAAACAAATGTGGTGAGAAGCCAAGCATGCTAAAAGATCATAACATGTTTCAATAAATACACTTCAAAAAAACATAAAATCTCCTAAAAAACCTCACAAGAGAAAACCCCTTTTCACATACATAATAATAAAAAATAAAAATATACCATATTCCCCCATAGGGAATAATTAAAATAAATTATAATAATGAAATAGAGGGGATCTATAAAAGTTCACCCACATACTTTGAAAAAACATCCTTAATGGTTTCAAATAAGAATTAGAAAATAAAAAACATAATTCCAAGACACAAGCCCACCCTTGAAAATCCACATTTAAAACATCCTTTAAAAAAATTCATAATAAACCATCTTTAAATTTAATTTAAAAAATTATTTATCTTTTTATGTAATTTTTTGAAATTACAAAACCCAATATCTTTTTCAAATACTCAATAAACCACACTACTTTCCCAATTGTAAGACCCAAATCATTTCAAATTCCTTTAATCGTAGAATTAATTTTAAATAATCCTATAAAGAAAATTTGAAAACACTAGGCTTTAAAAACCACACTTTATAAAAACTTTATAACTAAGGAGAACTTTTATTAAATGGGTGAAAACCCATTAAAACCCTAATATAATTCCTATCACTATCATATATAGTTTTAATTTGAAAAAATAAAACCTTTTAAGCCAATAAGAATTCGATGATATGGAATATAATGTAAATGTGAAAAAAATACCACCAATCAAGTGGAACCAAGTAGAAATAATAATCGACACAACATGTTCAATGTCAAATGATCCAAAGATAAAAGGCACACCCACTAGAATATATAGTCACCTAAAAATCAAATTAGAACCCACCTTGAACCCTAATATTGGCCATGGAATCCCCTAGGGTTCACAATAGGAAACCAAACCAAAGAATAATGTGTTTAGGGGAAGATAAAAGAGATAAAAATAAGAAAATATAGCATACCCTGAAGAAACTACTTGAGAAGAATCTCTATAAGGATAAAAATGGAGGATGAATGAAGGGAGAGATCCCCTTGTGCTCCTTAGTTAAATTAAAAAATAAGGAGAATAGGTGAGGAAAAACCATAAAACTAAGAGTAAAAAAGGGTAAAACCACCCTTGAATTAAAAAATATGTATCTTTAATGGTTAGAAAACATTCTTTGATAAACATTTCACCAACCATGTGGCTCGCATCAGACAAGCTAAACACACTCGCTTGGTTTGGCCACATGGTTTACCAATCCATAGGCCAAATGTAAAAAAATCCATTGTTAAAATATATAACACCCACACGTGGTCACTCACATAGTTTATCCTATAAATTTTCAAGTCGTGTTCCCACACTCTAATCATAAAAGGAATCACATAGTTACTATTATAAATCCCACACTTTGGCCCAAACTATGCACCACCTATGTAAATAAAACATGTAAAAAATGAACTAGAAAGGTCCACATGCTAAGGATTCTGCATGGTCTCTACTAAAACATTCTTATTAACCATGTGATTGAGGAAAAGTTCCATAAAAAAATTTCAATCCTGAAACATCCATAAATTTAATATACTTCAAAATAATATAAAATTTAAAATAATAGTGACACTAAGGTGTTATAAAAACTAATATGTTTATATAATATTCTAGGAAGCTTCCTCCATTTAGCATCTCCTTTTAATATATTGATCTCAAAGTCATTTTTATGATTATTATGTCATTTTATCAACAATTTATGTTTTTATCAGATGAGTATCAAGTTTTAAATTTATTTAATAATGAATTTTATTAAATATGATTCCAATAAAACAATAACCCATTTTACATCATATGAATTAGTAGTCCAATAAATATATTTAACTAAACATGGATTCCACTTTAGTGTTCCTTTTAAAACAAATCTATTTATGTATAAAATCATGTCAAACATATCAAATATGAATCTTGGATAGTTGAGTGGAAAACCCTTTTCACAAATATATTATATGGATAATCCCAACTCTATTCCTCTAGTATCCTAACTCTTAGGGTTTTCCAGTTGAGTGTGAAAAAAATATCCCAATGAGATTTGGTCACATAAATCTTAGGGTTATCCATTTCCATCATACCATGGTTAACAAATCTTATAATAAATCGACCCAGTTGAATGACAATGGTATTAAAATATTTTTCTTGTGAAACAATATTACACTTAGTATTTTTAAGTGTTTTTATAATATCTTACCATCATATATCATGTATTCACATTACATGTATTCATGATTCTAATTATTTAGTTTTTTATCCCTATTCCTTCCATCAAATCAATATGTTTAAACCATATTGATTTGTAACTCTTTAAAAAACTCATAACTTGTCTTATTGACACAAATTAAAAATACAAATATATTCACATATATCCAAATGCATCGCATGTATAAGGTACACGAAACCCTTTCATGTAATTTATTAGAATCATATAAAATCAGTAGTCCTTATAAGATTGATCATGGTACAACTGGTATTAAACCCCCTCTTTTCAAAGATAAGGAATATTCCCCTATGATAGTGGGAAATTCAACCCAAAGTCACACTACCCATGGTTCAGTACTCAAGAGAGAACAGAAATAAATCATAATTATGATAAATAGTATGTATAAACTATAATTAACCTTTTGATTAAATCTCATATATTATGAAAAATAAATGGTCATGCTAGAAGAATATTTAATCATGTATTATACCTAGCATGTAACTCCTTAAATACTTGTATGATAGTTCAAAGAAGTATTTTAAACATGTATAAATTAAATGATAAATTGATCCAAAATATTACCAATTTTTAAAAGTAATGAATAAACTATGTAAAATTACATTTCATAAATTTATACAAAAGATAAACACTTATGAACAATCCATAAATAAGAAATTATAAATACTTTATAATTGAGTTTGATTTTTGGGAATTATACAAATAAATATTAAAACTTTATATTTATTTTTAATATATACTACTTCATATCATCATTATATATAACATTTATTTAAATATATGATATTTAATTGAAATATACACATTTTATATTTCATATAAAAAATTCATACATTATATAAACAATTTACATGGTCAAAATATCACATATTTAATATCACTTAAACTTTTATCATATCAATTATCAAAAATCCTTTTCATATGGTTTAAATAATTTCTCAAATAAGGCCTTTTATTTGACTATTTTAATTAAATATTTGTGAAAAATTATAATTTAACATATACACTATTATATTTTCCCTTATTTTGTTATTTATAAACACTTTAAATTTCATTTTAATTTATATATAAACAATTTATATACAAATTATAAGTTATTTCATGCAGATTAAAGATATTTAATTCTAATAACTAATAATAGATATGTTTATTAATGAAATGTTTCAAATAAATTTAAATTTAATGAAAAAAACATTATTAATTTATTTATAAATTCTTTATAAATTAAATATATATCCCAATATACTTTTTATATAATTCAGAAACATTTTATAAATTATCTAAATAAATTCATAATTAAAAAATTGAAAAATTATAATTTTCCATGTATCATGTTTTATGATATGTTTTATATCAAACATTTCACATTAATTATAATACAATATCATATAATATGATTGGAAAATAGTGGTGTGTGATACTCCTTTCAGACAATTTCTATCATGGATTTTAATATACTTCACATCACCATTATAATTCATGGATCTATTTTTATATCCTAAACTATATAAATTTGTGTTATCATCTATTATTTTTCCCTCATTACACACCAATGACAAAGAATATTTTTTGTTCTAAATCCTATTACATACCATATTTTTTTTTACAATATAATGAAAATCAAAAGATTTATTCTATATCATATATTATGATATCTTATATTGTATAATGTGATCTGGTCGCAAATTATGACACAATATATCATATTCAAATATATTGTTTGAAAACTATATTATATTTTAAAATATAAAATACAATATCCATTTATAAAAGGAAAATATACATCATAACATATGATATCAAGTATGATATCCTTTATTTCAATGTTTTAAATATGATTTCACAAATCAAATCACATTTCATTTCTCTACTTCCAATGATGGGTGGGATCAAATCCCATATATAAAAACATCCCACTTTACATCCATATGAACCTTTTATACCACTCCATTGCATAAAATATTTGGTAGCTGAAACTCATTTCATCAATAATGAAGCCCCTAGATAGAGAGACACACTTCACCACTATTCATGCGTGAGAGTTCCTAGGAATTGGTTAACTCTTTAACCACTGATCTGATATCACTGATGGGTTTCTTAGCTTTGAATAAAACATAAATTGAAGAAAAAGAAACCATAAATAATATTTTTTATGATTTTATTCCAAAACCTTCCATAATATAAAATAGATAACATACCTAACCACCCAATGATGACTAAGACACCTTCTTTAATCACACAATCCTGATGAGGATCACATAGAAGCCACCAAGGGAGTTATTCCTCCTAGGGTATCTATGATTTTTTGAATCACACAATGATTAGATGAGGTTCTATTTTCAACCATGGTATGATAATACCTCTATTTCATAAAGGAGGAAGGATAAAAGAGATACAGATATAAAGAATCAACATGAATCACACATAGATAATTTAATGGATTATCCTCCTCTATATTGGACTCAGGAAATGATACTCAATACTTATATGATATTTAATTTCATGAATTTATCATGTAAACACATTCTGGATTCTCACAATAACTTTATCATATAAAACATCAATGATCAATGATGGCCTACATGTAAGAAACCCAAATAATAACACTTAATGTTTGACTTACATTATTAATCATAGAATACGTTTAAGAAATATCACAACAATTTTAATATAAACATATAGTACAATATTATATGGCTTGTGGTAGTTTTATGATATCACTATATTGTACTTTGTGATATACCAAACTAAATCTTATGATATGTCATAGTTTCCTGAATATCGTACCTTATGATATCCTTGTATCATATAATGTGATGTAGGATACTATATATAATAAATATATTAGTCTTTATAGAATACTTCTAATAATATTGATGTCTAATTTAATATTCTTGATAAATTCCATAGTCTGTTGTTGTCCATAAAAAATAAAGTGTTATATGAGGCATCTTTTGAGTCCACTACTATATAAAGATAGATGAAGTCCACACATATTTAAATGAAAAGGACCCTAGTTAGTAGGATTTTTAAAATTATGAGACTGTATACTTTTAAAATGTTTCCTCAACCTACATTCCAACTTCACTTAGATGAATTTAATAAAATACTGATAGATATCTATAATATTTATGTGAATATGAAAGATAAAGACCATTTAATTATATTACTTGCTGATTTAAATAACTCATATAATTATTTAATGGATTCAATGATATGTGTAAGATATGTTTTAAAGACCCAAAGTCATCATACATAGACATCACATATTTTTAGATGAATATTCACTAAATTACACAAACACATGCCTGATGATTTTAAAGGTATAATTTCTTTGGAATCATGGAAACATAAACAACTAGTCTATAAGTGAACTATGTCATCTCCCAATATGTTCTTCATAACTATAACCCTTCTTATACATATCATACATAATACCTTTCATCATAACCTTGGGTAAGGAAACATAAGAAAGGGTGATCTCATATGCTCATAAGGGTAAACAAGGGAGATATCAATATGTCAAGAGCATAGAAGTATAAGAACATGGGAATAAATTTTTAAAACCATACCCTATATATCATAGAACATAAAATTGGGTCATATCACAAATCTTCGCAGTTCATAAGACATGAATCATAATAGAATCAAAGAATATCAACCATGATAGCTAATAATTATCACAAGACATAGTTTTTTGACATACATATATGTGTAGAAAATAATTTCCTTATTAGTTCAAGGCTCATTGTTAAGAATATCATGATAGATTGGGTATACTCCCCAAACCATCACAGTATTTAAGGTTCACTCCCAAGACTGTCATAGTGGATAGAGTCCCTTACCAAACATGGTTTACTCTCTATTACATTCTTTTTTATCTCATGAGATATCAATCTTTACCCAATGCATTGGAGGGATATATATTTCCCACCCCTTACATAACAAAAATAATACACGTGTGTTCCATGTGATAATAAAACATTAATAATATTAGTACCCATGAAAATAAATGGGTTTCATTAAAATTTGATTATAACATGACCTATGGAAAAGAAATGTTTTTTATAATCATTTCATCATTTAATAAAAATATAAACTGTGGAAAAAGAAACAAGTTTCATAAAAATTATACATCACAAACATAAACCATTCATAGAAAAAATAATAATGGTATCCTTGTTTCACAACTTGTCCCCCGGGGCTTGTGCTGTGACAAACCCCAAGCCCGCCTTCCAAGGCCAGAGGCTGGTGACTAGCACCAAAGGCGTATTCCGTAAAACTGGGAAGGCATTGCCTTTATAACCTATAAGAACATGTAACCAAGCACACAAAAAGATAGGAACACATGTAAACTGAACTGTAAACAGAGTGAGTGTAGTAAGTAAAAGGGGCCAGAATACAAGCCCAACTAGAAAGTACAAGTACAACTGTGATACAATACAAATGAAGAAAAAGAAGAGATCGTTAATGGATCATCCTCCGAGGTTCCTACCTGAAGTGTAGGTACAGATCGCCTCCTCAGAACTCCACATCCACCCTTCTCCTCTATGTACCGACATGTCATATAGTCCACCTATAGGTACCGTCTTGTCCTGGTACTCTCAGCCTCAGTCAGAGCTGTTTGTCATCTGCATCCAACATAATAAGGTACGGGCATAGCCCTTGTAGGGGTGAGTATAACGATACACAGTAGGGACCCCGAGACCCTCTAGGTCTCACAAAATTCAACAAGTATAAAACAAAATGTCTGAAATCAAACGATAACTTTACTTAGGTTTATTCCCATACATGTAACTAATTTATCAAGTAATCAATATCAATCATGAGGAAAACACAAAGGTTCTGACTCAACTCAAACCAGGATTTATTCTAGGGGTAGTAACAAGTAACATTTCGAGTCACAATATAGAACACCTCGGTTGATGGAGAACTCCTCCCCTATCGAGTATAGTGGGCTTTCCACATCACACAGAGGCCCTTCCCACTAACCATGGACTGCTGAGGTACTCCTCCTATTGAGTACCATGGGTCTGCCAGGTCACACAGAGGCGCTCTCCACCATGGGTCTGCCACGTCACACAAAGGCACTTCCCCTCATAGCCTGCTGAGGTACTCCTCTTGACGATTACCATGGGTCTTCCATGTCACCAAGTCGCTCCCCACCATGGATCTGCCACGTCACCAAGGATCTCCCCACTGGGTTTGTTGAGTCACTCTGAGTCGAAATGGTCAAAAGTCGTCAAGTATCAGCCAGCCACTAGGTCTCTGCACTATGCTTGGTCGTCTTTGGGAGGATCTGCTCCACAATCTACTGGTCGATACTCCAACTTCCATGAAGTACAATGAATAATTATCTCAAAGGTCTGTCACGTCATAGGGGTCTCAACATAACAGACGACGCGTCAATCGAATGCACGATCTATGAGTTATTAGCCTTTTAGTCTCGAGGGTCCGGTTGGATCCATGATCGATCCAACCCGACTCTTCTCCATATTAATCCAAAACATAGTGGGGTATCAATCAAAGGGACTATCTCAATACAAGACTTCCAGCACCGCTAACGGTTCGTCAAACAGACGTCCAGTGCCAAAGTTTTAGCCAAAATAAAGTAACTGGGTCGTAGTGGACCCGGGTCCGATCTAACCCGGTTGGATCAACCCAGCCCGACATGGCTTGGGAAGACCTGGTTTGGGTCGACCCGGCCCATTGGGTCCATCCCGATCTGCGAGGTCCACGAGGGTGCCATGAGGGAGGCTCGGCTTAGGGGTACAGTGAGGGCGTGGACCGGCCGCGGGTACTATGAGGGCGTGGACCGACCACGACGGCACGGACCTGCCTCGGGGCGGTGTCATTGCACTGTCACCTTCGTTGTGTTCAACCCCACAAATCAACACAATATTTTCGGAGGGGTCAGGACATGTTTTTCTGGCCCATACCCTCCGCATTAGGGTGGTAGAAAATGGCTCAACATAACAAGAATGAAGAACGTCGAACCCAACGACAATGATTGTTCCCAACCTGCAAAAGAAAATCATTTGTGGATCAATCTAAAATTGAAATTTGATCCGCGTTTGTTTTTTTAGATGAGAAGAACATGTGAATATAAAATCACTTATAAATAAACCCCTGCCATGGGTTGTTCATTGACGTTGGTGCAAGAAGGAAGTATGGACGTTGATTCATCGTAGATGAAGACATCCCACATTGAAAGAAGTCTCAAGGAAGAAGCTCTAAGTCAAGGTTGGTGTTCTTCATTGGTGGAGTGTTCTTCGTTGTTGGAGCATTCTTCAATAGATATCTTTCTCCCAAGTTCTTCCTCTCCCCAATTCTACCAAAATTAATTCGTATCCCAAAATAATAAATTTTGTGTTCTATTATGTCTGTTGTCATAAATTCAAATAGTTTAATTAATTAATTGATGTGTTATCCCAATTAATTAAAGGGTAGGGTTGGCCTAATTTAGTGTGGTGAGTTGGCATAATTTAATGTGGAGGAAACTCAAGAGGCTCCTCCACATTGATGAGGGAGTTGAGAATTTTCTCCCTCATTAAGAGGTTCATGTGGTCCCCACCTCTTAAATAAAATATTGGAGGTTTTGGACTCAGGTGGTCCCCACCCCATAACCTCTCATGGGAGTTTGAGGTTTGTTGGTCCCCACTACCTACTTCCACATGGAGTGGTTACAACAAATAAAACAAAAAGTGTGCTTTATTTTATTTTATTATTTCCACGAAAAACCCAAAAATTATATTTCACCCTCGACCAACTGTTGTCCAGGTGAAAGTCTCCTTAAGCGAATACTGGCGCTGTGAGTTCAACAGTGCCCTTATATTTCAATTCCAAGCACCAGTTCTAAAGTTAGAAAAACTTTCTCACACGTTTACTAAAAATACCCGAAAAAATTTCAGAAATTCATTTTGGGCACTCTAGGCCTCGGAATCACGCGCCGTCAATTTTCGCGGACTTGTAAAATTACCATTTAATTAAAAAATATATACATGGAAATTCTAGGTATTTACATTCTCCCCACCTTAGGATTTACGTCCCCATAATCCTCTACTCAAACTAAGGGAACAAGTGGGGGTACTAAGCACGCATCTGAGCCTCCCGCTCCCATGTGATCTCTTGGAGGTTCTCATGCTGCCAGCGAACGCGCACCAGAGGTATCGACCATCCATGAAGGACCTACTCCAGTTGATCCTCAATATCTACTGGAACCTCTGTAAAATGCTACCCATCGCCGACGTCCAACTCGCCAAGGTCAATGATGTGTGAAGGGTGGTGCACGTATCTCCTCAGCTGGGATACGTGGATGACGTCGTGCACCCGGTGCAACTGAGGTGGAAGAGCTTAGCGGTATACCACCTCGCTAACTCTGCTGAGGACCTGAAAAGGTTTAATGAACCTCTGAGATAACTTTCCGCCTCGAGCAAATCTCTACAAACCTCATCGAGGTGAGACCCCTAGAAATACGTGGTCGCCATCCTCAAACTCTAGAGGTCTTCGTCTCCTGTCGGCATATGACTTATGCCTGCTTTGTGCAGTCTTCATCCGCTCCTAGATGATCTTCACCTTTTTGTGGTAGCCCGAACAATCTTTGGTCCCACAAGTGCTGACTCCCCTAGGTCAGTCTAGCACAAGGGTGATCTGAAAGGTCGCCCGTACAACGCCTCAAAAGGTGTCATCCCTATGGTGAAGTGATATCAGTTGTTGTATGCAAACTCTACCAAAGGTAAGTGATCCTCCCAGCTGTGACCGAAGTCGAGTACACAATAATAAATAATAATAATAAATAATAAATAATAAACAATAAAAAATAAACAATAAATAAGAATAAATAAATAATCATACATAATACATAATATATAATAAATAAAATATTAATAATAATAATAATTAATAATAAATAATTAATAATTAATAATAAGTAGTTAATAATTAATAATAAATAATATATAATATATAATATATAATATATATAATAAATAATAAATAATAAATAATAAATAATAAATAACCAGTATCAAATATTATTAATAATAATAATATTTTATTAATAATAATAATAATATTTTATTATTATTAATAATAAATAATAAATAATAAATAATAAATAATAAATAATAAATAATAAATAAATATAAATAATAAATATAAATAATAAATAATAAATAACTAGTAACAAATAATAGATAATAAATAAATTAAAGTACATTATAAATAATAAATAATAAATGATACACATGAAAAAGTATGAAAAGGTGTGATAAGGGATGAAAAATCATGAAAACACATGAAAACAGATGGAGAAGCATGAAGAAGGAAGCATCTGAAAGCATGAGAATGCATGAAAACTCATGACAAATCTAGAAAACCCCTTAAGAATTCAACATAATCATCATAATAACCCACAAAAAACCATTGATAAAGATAACTAGTCATGAAAACCCAAATAAACAGTAATAAATCGAGCAACCGTTAAAACCCGTCAAAACGGTCATAAAGTGACAAAAACATTGGACTCACATTAACAAAGATAACTTATGATCCAAGAGTCCCTTCCAGATTCGTAACTAGTCAAATTAAAGATCCTAAAATGATCTTTGACCTGAAAGGTGAAAGTGACCGAATGGACCGACGGATCGGAAGTTATGACCATTTAAAAAAAAGCTGACGGGGAACAGGTGCTAGAAACGAGGCATCGAAAAACATAACTAACTCGATACCGACTAAAAGGCCATAACTTATGATCCAGGAGTCCATGTGGGCACTGTGACTAGTCAAACTGAAGCTCATGGAATGAACTACGATCTGGCGGGTAGAGGAGTTTGAACTGACATGCGGATCGAAAGTTAGGTCCATTTGAAGACAAGTTCGACTGGACAACGGTGACAGAAACATGGTTCCAGAGGCATTTGTAGAGTTTTTTGGGGTCTAAAAACATGACAAAATCTTTCTTTTGTCTAATTTGTGTGTATCTCTCTTCACTGGCTTCGATTTGATATGTGGTAGAGCACAAACAGACACCCGGAGCGAAATTTATGGTCGTTTGAAGATGGAATTTTTTTTTCAACTTTCTTAAAACTCTCATATCTTCTACACCTTAGGCCGTCTCATTGTTTTGATTCTACGTGCCTCTATATATCTTCTTGAGCTTCAATTTTTCTAGTCGTAGTGCTCCAACGGATGCCTGAATTTAAATTTATGGTCGTTTTAGTGATTTTAGGGTTCCTCATGTTTTTTTTATTTTTTTATTGTCATTTCGCGGAAGTTTTACCCAAACCTCCACTATTTCACTACAGTTTTTTAAAAAACCATTGCTAATCTTCGGAAGAAAAATTAACACATTTCACGGTGGTTTCTAAACCGCCACGAAACATCCATTTTCCTATAGTGAGTGCGTCAGCTTAAATGTTCCCCTTCCCAAGAGTATAGAAAATCTCAAAGTCATAATCATGGAGGAACTCAGGCCAACGTCTCTGTCTCAGATTTAGGTCCTTCTGAGAGAAGATATACCTAAGACTCTTGTGATCTGAGTACACTGTAAAACGCTCGCCCATCAGATAGTGTCTCCACATCTTCAATGCGATGACCACTGCTACTAACTCTAGGTCATGGGTAGCATAGTTCTTCTCGTGTTGTCTCAGATTTCGAGAACTATATTTGATCACTACTCTCTCATGTATCAGAAAACATCTAATTCTAGTCCCTGATGTGTCATAGTAGACTATGTACCCTACGCCCTCCTTCGGTAGCCTCAAGATGGAGGCACTAGTCACCCTCTACCTTAGCTCCTAAAAACTCTACTGGCATCGCTCCGACCACACGAAGGGTTGCCCCTACTTCGTTAAGGATGATAGTGGTGCTACAATTCTGGAGAAGTCTGGCACAAACCTCTGGTAGTATCCATCCAAACCCAAAAAAAACTTTGTACGTCCGTCATAGTCTTGGGTGGCTCCCAAGTAAGTACCACCTAAATATTTTCTGGATCTACTGCAACTCCCGCCTCTGATTGACATGTCCCAAAAAGTGAACCACTCGGATCCAGAACTGGCAGTTCGAGATCTTACCATAAATTTGGTTCTCTTGGATTGTTTCATGTACTACCTGCAAATGACAGGCATGCTTCTCCTTAGTAGTCGAGTAGATCAGAATGTCGTCGATGAAGATAACTACAAAGCGATCATGGTATGGATGAAAGATCCTTTTTATGAGTCCCATGAACACTGCTAGAGTGTTGGTCATTCCAAATGGAATAACCAAGAACTCGTAATGGCCATACCAAAACCTGAAGGCCGTCTTCTGCCCATCCTTGTCTCGCACTCTGAGCTGGTGATATCCTGATATAAAGTCTATCTTTGAGAACCACCGTGCTCCCTTCAGTTGATCAAAGAGGTCATCAATCCTCGGGTGTGGGTACTTGATCTTCACGGTCACATGGGTTTGGTGCCGGTAGTTGAGACAAAGTCTCAAGCTCCAATCCGCCATCTTATTGAACAAAATTGGGGCTTCCCAATGTGAAACACTGGGCTGGATGAATCCCTTTCCCTGTAAGTCCTCTAGCTTTACCCGCAGCTCGCGAATATCCACGGAAACCATCTGATACGCTGGTGTAGATATCGGTGTCGTCCTGGGGGTACAATTTAATGTAAAATTCCACCTCTCTGCAAGGAGGTAGACCTAAGACATCTTCAGGGAAAACAACTATGTATTGGTCCACCACTACAGGATAAATCAGACTCTCCACATCAATAGCTCCAAGGGTAAGGCTAGCTAACTGATGAGTGATTGACTGTACTCTCCTGCGAGTAAGTCTATCTTGTGATTCATAGGCTCCCTTCTCACTGGTGAAGGTTAACTTGGTCCCATCCATGTGGACACACCGCACTTTATTCCTAATACAATTTATCTGAGCATGGACTATAGATAACCAGTCCATACCAAAGATGACGTCATAAGGCCTCTTCACCGCTACCAGGAGATCCCAGCCGAAGCTCTCACCACCTAGAGTAATCTCACACTGCTGGCACCAATGTGTAATTTTTGAATCTGCTCCTGTAGGAGTTTATATATGTAAGGATCAAGGCAACAACTCCTTCAGAATCTTTGAGTTTCAATCGAGGGTAGTGGAAATGAAAGAATGATTGGAACCTATCTCTATAAGTACTGCAGCTAAGGTGGAGTAGACACATATTGTACCTCGTATCATCTCCAGAGCACCGTGATCATAGGCCTTAGCTGCCTGAAGTAGAGCTCTCCCCTGTCCACCTACTCCATGCAGTCGGGGTGGACCTCCTGGTGGTAGTGGCAGTAACATATCAAATCATCGCCCACTGCCATCTATACGACCAGCTCCTCTACCACATTCGCCTGATCTCTGTGGACCTCGTCGGTCAAACCTCTGTCTCTGCCTGGGAAGTCTCTCGACTATCTGCTGATCATTCGTAATGCAGGTCGGACAGTCATGAGCCATGTGACCCTGCCCACCACATGTGTAACACTGCCCACTATGGGCATGAATGGCTCCACTTCTGGTGCCCCGCACAACTGATCCCGAGTCATACGGTCATCCACCTGTAGGTCTGGTCATCTTAGACCTCTCCGACAAATGTTTACTTCCGGCTGCAGAAGACTCCGCTACATGATGACTAGTAGTGGGTCTCACTACTGGTGATTGTTCATCAAGGAAACTCTCCACCAAGATGGATTTCTCTAACACCCCTACCTACGTTGGGATACTGAACGAGATCACTGAATCCATGATCTCCCTCCTTAGTCTCTACTTGAAGTTCCAAGCCCTGAAGAATGGGTCCTGAACCATATCTGTGGAGTTGCTTGAGAGGTCAGTGAACCTCGCTGAGTACCGAGTCACAGTCATGCTGCCCTACTGTAGATGAAGAACCTCCTGTATGTGCACTGCGTGAAGAGTCGCTGGAACAAACTCTGCCAGAAATAGGCTCTCGAGGTCTTACCAGAGAAGAATCACCTCATCGTGAACCTGGAGCATCAAGATCCACCATCAACCCATTACTGCCTGTAGAAGGCTGGCGGAAAGGATCACCATGAAATCTGCTGGTGTCCCTACCAGTCAGAAGACTCTCACCATAGCCTCCAGTAAATCCTCAGCTTCTTGTGGGTCAGTCTCTTCCCTGAACCTGGGTGGCCTATGGCATTGGAACTTGTGTAATGCACTCAAGCGGCGTGCATTGTCTGCTGCTAGGGCTGATGGAATCGGTGGACCAACGGGTAGTGGTACCGTTGGTGCCTCCACTGGTGCCTCTAATGGAAAAGGGCCCTACACCGAGGCCTCGTCACTCAATGGGCTATCAGTGCCTACAACTCTCGGAACCCTAGCCGACTGTCTACATAGAGGCATCTTAATAATAAACAGGTTCTCCATGGTTAAAAAGTTATACTTGGTGAGATGAAAGTTATACCTGGTTAGCTGATTCAAAAGATCACAAAGAAAACTTTTGAAAACACACAAGCAATCAGTGTTTTTGTGCATTGAGTCAGAAATCAAAATTCAGAGTCTTGGTGTATGGATACGTCGGCTACCGCACCAACATTGGACTCCCAGAACTGAAAACTGCACTCATTACCCTTAACACTATTTCTTCACAGAAAATATTAGTGTCATAGTTCTGTGGTGTAACTGACTCCTCTGATACCAATTTGTTACGACCTGTCCCCCGGGGCCCATGCCGTGACTAACCCCAAGCTCGCCTTCTATAGGGCAGGGGATGGCGACTAGCACCAAAGGCATATTCCCTAAAACTATATAGGAATTGCCTTTATAACCTGTAAGAACATGTAACCAAGCATACAGCAGGATAAGAACACAAGTAAAATGAACTGTAAACTGAGTGAGTGCAGTAAGTAAATGGGTCCATAATACAATCCCAACTGGAAATTACAAGTACAACTGTGATACAGTACAACTGAAGAAAAAGAAGAGAAAACTACTGGATCGTCCTCAGAGGTTCCTTCCTAAATGGTGGGTACAGATTTCCTCCTCTGCATTCCACATCCACCCGTCTCCTCTATGTACCGAAATATCATATGGTCCACCTCCAAGTACCATCAAGTCCTGGTACTCTCAACCTTAGTCAGTGTTGTCTGTTGTCTGCATCCAACACAATAAGGTTCGGGCATAGCCCATGCAGGGGTGAGTATAACGATACTCAGTATGGACTCAGAGACCCTCTAGGTCTCACAAAATCCAACAATGATAAAACAAAAAGTATGAAATAAACAGATAAACTTACTTAGGTATATTCCCATACATATACCTAAGTTATCAAGTAATCCATATCAATCATGAGTAAAACACAGAGGTTCTGCCTCAGCTCAAACAAGAATTTATTCTAGGGGTAGTAACAAGTAACATTTTGAGTCACAAAGATGAACACCTCGGCTGTTGGAGAACTCCTCCTCTATCGAGTACAGTGGGCCTTCTGCAACACACATAGGTGCTTCCCACTAACCTTGGATTACTGAGGTACTCCTCCTGTCGAGTACCGTGGGTTTACCGTGTTACACAGAGGCACTCCCCACCGTGGGTCTACTGCATCACATAGTGGCACTCCCCCTCATGGTCTGCTGAGGTACTCCTCCTGTCAAGTACCGTGGATCTGTCGCGTCACCAAGGAGCTCCCCATCGTGGGTATTTCGCGGCACTAACGCACTCCCCACTGGGCCTATCGAGTCACTCCGAGTCAAAACGGCCAACAGCCATCATGTCTCAGCCAGCCACTAGGTCTCCACACTATTCTTGCTCGTCTCTAGAAGGATTTGCTCCACAAGATACTGGTTGATACTCCAACTACCACGAATTCCCATGAAGAAGTATCTCAAAGGTCCACCACGTCATTGGGGACTCAACATAATAGAAGATGCATCAATCGGACGCCCAGTCTGTGAGTAATTACCCTTTTAGTCCTGGGGGCCTAGTTGGATTCATGCTTGATACAACCTGACCATTCCCCATATTAATCCAAAACATAGTGGGGTATCACTCAAAGGGATCGTCTCACTCTATTATTTCCAGCTCTGCTGATGGTTCGTCAAACGGACATCTGGTGCCAAAGTTATGGCCAAAAGAAAGTAACTTGTTCATAGTGGGCCCGGGTCCTGTCTGACCTAGTTCGGGTCGACCCGGCCAGTGAGGTTCGCGAGGTTGGCTCGGACGAGGGGTACCACGATGGTGCAGACTGGCCGCATGTACTGTGAGGGAACAGAACGGATGCATGGCATGGACTGGCCGCGAGGGAGGGGGACCGGCCACGAGGGGGAAGACTAGCCGTGAGGCAATGTCGTTGCGCTGTCGCCTTCTTCGTGTTCAACTCCACAAATCATCACAAGATATACAGAGGGGTCAGGCTATTTTTTTCTGGCCCGTACCCTCTACGTTAGGGTGGTATCAAACGGCTCAACATAATAAGAATGAACATTGTCAAACCCTCCCGCAATGATTATTCCCAACCCGTAAAAGAAAAACATTTTTAGATCAATCTAAAATATAGAGTTGATCAATGTTCGTTGTTTTAGAAGAGAAGATCATGTGAATATAAAATAACCTGTAAATAAACCCCTATATCAGGTTGTTCATTGACGTTCGCACGAGAAGGAATTATTGACGTTGATTCGTCGTAGATGAAGACATCTCACGTCGGAAGAATTCCCGACGAAGAAGCTTGAAGTCTAGGTCAACATTCTTCGTTGGTGGAGCGTTCTTCATTAGTAGAGAGTTCTTCACTGGATAGCTTCCTCCCAAGTTTCTCCTCTCCCCAATTCCACCAAAATGAATTAGTAGACCAAAATAATAGATTATGTGTTCTATTATGTTTGATGGCATAAATTCAAATAGTTTAATTAATTAATTGATGTGTTGGCCCAATTAATTAAAGGGGAGGGTTGGCCTAATTTAATTCGGAGGAATCTCAAGAGGCTCCTCCACATTAATGAGGGAGTTGAGAAGTTTCTCTATCATTACAAGGTTCGGGTGTTCCCCACCTCATAAATCAAACTTGGGAGGTTTTGGACTTGGGTGGTCCCCACCCCATAACCTCTCATGGGAGGTTGAGGTTTAGTGGTCCCCACTACCAGCTTCCACATGGAGTGGTTACAACAAATAAAATAAAAAGTGTGCTTTGTTTTATTTTATTGTTTCCATGAAAAAACCCAAAAATTATCTTTCACCCTCGACCAACTGTCATCAAGGTGAAAGTCTCCTTAAGTGAATACCAGCACTACGAGTTCAACGGTTCCATCAGATTTCAATTCTGAGCACAGGTTCAAAAGTTAGAAAAACTCACTCGCATGTTTATTGAACGTACCCAATAAAAGTTCATAAATTCATTCCGGACACTCCGGGCTTCAGAATCACGCGCCATAAATTTTTGCTGACTCGTAAAATTCTCATTTAAGTAAAAAAATTACATTGAAATTATGGGTCTTTATACCTTGTATCATATCCCAAATAAATCATAGGTTACATCAAGTAATGTCATCATTGATGGAAAATAATTTTTAATGAAAAATCGCTTGAAAGGTTTCTTGAGAAAAATATATTTTCTTTGATAATTATTTTTTAAAGATAAAAAATGTAAAAAAAAATTAGAAGAAATTTTATTTAAAAAAATTGAGAACATATAAAGTATACTTCAAATAAAATATTGTTCAAGATATCGGTAAATGTTTTTAATGACATAGATGTTCAAAAAATATTTCATTCACATTTTTAGTAAATGAAAACCCAAAATTGTTTTGAAAATGATGTAAAGATTACTTTCAAAAAAATTAAAAAGTAAAAAATGGGTAAAAATATATTTAATAAATCATTTGGATAATTTTAAAAACATTTTCGGACAACATTTTTTTGAAAAAATGATTCTGGAAGAAAAAGGCTTTTGACCGAAGATAGAGATAAAGATGATTTTTCTTAAAAAAACATTTTAAACTACTAATTGAAAAAGAAGTGGAATATGAAAGGAAAACATAAATTTTATAGAAATAACTAGTGTAAAATTAAATACATGATTTTCTTGAGATATATATCATAATATTTTATCATTGGAATCATAATATTGACCAATCTTAGTAAACAATGAGATTGTAATATAAAACTCTTACGACATTGGTAACTTTGAATCTTAAAATCCATGAAAGAATAAAATTAAATGAAACTTATAGTATAATTAGAATAAATAAATTAATTTTATTATATGGAAAAATTTTATTATATACATCACATAAAAGAATATAGGTGCATAACATAACATATGTCTCAAAGAATGAAAATTGAGACAAAAATATTTTACCTTAGGTCATGACTTCCTTTGTACATATTAAAACCTCATATATAAAAAATATAAGATTTTTATAAATATATTAAATAATAATATATATATATATATATATTACCATATATTATTTACTTATGACAACTTATTTCCCATTTATTATCAACTTCATGTTAAAGTCTCATTTTGGGCAATAATTTCTTTGTTTTTTTGTATATTTTGAATGGTTATTTTTTGTGTTACTATTAATTTTATCATGGTTAAATTATATATATAATTTTAAAAATGGTATAAAAATTATATATATTCAATAAATAATTTTTTATAGTAATCTATAAAAGTTATATATAGAAAATAAATTGCGTCATTTATTGAGATGGTAGGCTGTACATACACATGGACATTACATCCATTTTCTCAATGGCTTGAAATAAATAAAGGTAAAAAATATATCAAAATTAAATAATTTTTTTATTTAATATATATATATATATATATTATTTTTATTAAAACCATCTTTATTACCTTCCATGTAAACAATGAACGAATCACATCACTTCACAAGATGATAGTCTGTCGTACACATGAGCGACATTATCGTATTCTCAAAAAATGTAAAGTAAGAGGGTATATGTGATATAAAAATTTCATAATTATTTTAATGTCATAAATATTATATATATAAACATTTAATACATCATTATATCTATATTTGGTAGGTGTTGATGGAAACAAATAACATTGGTTTGTGAGGAAGTAGTCCATCGTACAAACGAATGATGATTTTTTATCCCATTTGATGGATGTGGAGATGGTTGTAGGTCATTTAAATAACATAAAATGTTATAATTTTGTGTAATATACTAATTTTATTATATAAACATGGTTTAATAATAATTTATGGAGGTGGAGGAACAAATAAAATAAAAACACTCATTAAGGACGTTTCCTCTTCTTCAGGTAACCTCATTAGGTTTGCACCAAAAGCCTACATAGGTTGGATTTTTGAGACACATAAGGATTCTAGAATGAGATTATTGAAGTAAAAAATATATATTTTCAGGTTTTGGTTGAAGAAAATGGATTTTTAAGTGTTAATAGGAGAAAATAAGGGGTTTCCTTTTATAAGTGAGGTGGATGGGAAAGTTGTATTTTTTAGAAAGAAAAAGATGTACCAATGTTTTTTCAGCTAAAACAAGGCTCAAAATAGATAATTGTAAACATTTATAAATTATAAGGTGAAAATATGTCTAGATAATGGGTTTTGGACCAGTTTTCGATCATATATAACCTATATCTTTTCAATTTAACCCCTGATAAATACATTTTTACATTGACCACGGTAAATAATTTTTACTATTTTTATAATTAATTATGGGAAAAATAAAAATTTTACCTTATTATATGATTTAATTTATTATAATTAAAAATATTTAATATATGTTTCCAAATTTCATTCATATATGTGGAAAATATTAATTTAAAACTAAACTTAGAGATGCGACGAGAAAGCCGTTTTCCAAAGAGTAAATGTTCAAAAGTTTAAAAGGTTTTTATATCAAAATTCAACATGAAAATGATTCAAATGACTTAAATTGGATAAATTGATATATAATTTAACTAATTTTTCTTTAGAACCCATTATAGAACAAGACATAATCTTTTAAATAATTTAATTAAAAGGATGTTTTCAATAAAACCCAGTATTTTTCACTATTCATCAAAAAATTAAACTTTTAAGAAAAATATCAAAAATTAACCCTAAGGTAAATTTTACATTATGATTTCAAAAACTATGTTTATTTTATTAATTTAATTTTCTAAAATCTAAAAAATAAAATGACAAACAAAACATATTTTAATAAAATAGTTTTTTCAAAACATTTAAAGACATTACTAAAAATTAAGTGTTTTTTGTTAATATGTACTCTTTATATAAAACCATTATAATTAATATTTAATTTATTTTATTACTAATTATTCCTATTAGTTTAACATCTAGGTAAAAATAACTATTTTAAATAATAATATTAATAGTTTGGTGTGGTTCGTTAGAACTCGATGTTGTGTGTAATGCAAGCAATCAAATAAATTTAACTTATTCAAAAAAATCATAAAATATTTTCCTGTTAAATTATACCCCAATTAAATTTAATTTCACCCTCTAAATTTCACTACTTCAATAAAAACATATGAGGATAATTTTGCATCATTATATCCTCATGTTCCCACATAACTTCCTCAAACTAGTTGTTTCACCCCAAAACTTTGACCATGTGGGTGGTATTATTTCATAGAAATATCTCTGTAAAATCTAAAATATCCATCATTTTTTCCTTATAATTAATATCAGTATCTATAGGTATGACCTCTAAGTTCATTAAATGTGATTGATTATGTATATACTTCCCTAGGAGAGTAAAATGGATACATCACGAACTTGAGAGGTTTGGTGGAAGCACCAAACAAAAGGCTACTATCCTGATACGATCAAGAATTTCAAAGGGACGAATATACCTAGGGATATGATTTCCCTTATTTCCAAATCTCATTACCTTCTTCCGTAGATAAATTCTTAGAAACACCTTGTCACTAACTTCAAATTTCAAATCACATTGATGATTATTAGTATAATTTTTCTGTCGACTTTGTGTTTCCCTTAAGTGTTGTTAAATGTATCTAACCTTCTATACCATTTATTTAGCTATCTCATAACTCAATATATTTATTTCATCTATTTTATTTCATTAAATTGGAGTTTTTAACATTATTCCATAAATGGATTCATAAGGAGCCATATGAATTCTTGCGTTAAAGTTATTTTTATAAGAAAACTCAACTAGAGGAAGGATTTTATCCCAATAGCCTTTAAAATCTAAAGAAAAAATATCTAAATATCCTCTAGGGTTTGAATTTTTTTATTCAATTGACCATCTATTTTAGGATGATATATAGTGTGGAATCTCAACTCTATATCAAGATCTTGTTGGAGACTTCTCTATAACATTGAGGTAAACCTTGTATCCCAATCAAATATAATTGACTATAGTAATCCATAAAACCTTCCCAAATTTTAAATGTATATCTTAGTTATCATACCTAGAGATAATTATTAGCTGATAGTTATTAAGTGTGCTAAATTTTTAAGGTAATAGACTAAAACCCATATATCATTATTCCCTTTGTACATTTTTTTTAGAATTCAATGAAAAAATCTATGGTGATTTTTTCCCATTTCTATTCTGGTATGGGTAATGGATGTAATATCCCCTTAGAATTTTTTCTCTCATATGTAACATATTGAAATACCAATAACTGATATACAAACTTTGTGATATCTCTCTTTAAACCATCCCACCAGAAATACTCTTTCAAATCTCTATACATATTTTTATATCCAATGTGAATAGAGAATATAGAACTATGAGCTTCATATAACAACTCCTTCTTCAAATATGGTGTTGATGGAACTCATATATGGTTCCTGGACCATATCATTCCATCATGATCAAGGTAAACTTAGGAAAATTTATAACCTTATTTTCTATCTCTACAGCTTCTTTCTTCACTACTTTAATATTTACTTGGATATATTGTTGGACATTCAATTGGGAAAGATAATATTTCTCCCCTTCATTTAAGATTTCTAGATCCATCCTTTTAAAATATTGAAATAATGGATCTTTTTTATCCTTATCATGGATAATCTAACATGATCCTTTTAAATCAAATCATTATACACTATTTTCACATTCCTAGGTTGGTAATGTATTGAGAAGTCATAAACATTAATCATCTCAAACCATCTTCTTTGGTGCATATTCAGCTCATCTATGCAAATATATACTTTACAATTTTGTGATTGGTATATATATTGAAATTTTCTATGAAAATATAATTCATCTAAATATTTAATGAAAATATTTCTATATATAACATCAAATAATGATTTGCGTAATTTTTTTTATGAACCTTCAATTTTCATGAGGCATAATCTACAACATTGTCATTCTTCAGGAGGCGTAATCTATAACCTTATCATTCTACATAATTACACATCCTAATACAATCCTGGGTGCATCAATATAGATTAAGAACACTTTCCCACTATAGGTTAACATAATCACATGTGCTTTGACTAATCTTTTCTTCAATTCATTGAAATTTTCTTCACATTCATCTTTCCAAAGGAACTTGTCTCCCTTTCGAGTTAACTTGGTGAGTGGATTATATATTCTTGAGAAATTATCCATAAAACCTTAATAATATCTATGTAAATTAATAAAACTCTGGATCTATGTAAATATGTTTTGTTTAGTCCAACATTTAATATCCTCCTTCTTTGATGGATCTACCGATATACCCTCTATTGAGATTATATTGCATAAAAATGAAAACTTTTTCAACAAAAAATCACATTTTTAAAATTTTGAATATATTTTATTCTTCATTATGGAATTTATTAAAATTCTCAAGTTATCTCAATTCTCTTCCTTTCACGTAGAATAGTTAAAAATATCATCTATAAATACTACCAAAACTGATCAAGGTAATCTCTAAAGACTCTATTAATTAAATCCATGAAGATTGTGGAGGAATTAGTAAGACAGAATAACATCACTATATATTTATAGTGTATATAACTTGTATAGAGTGATTTCTTGGGTATATCCTCTTTCTTTCCCCTAAATTGATGATATCTAGAAAGAAGGTCAATCTTGGAAAAGTATTGATCTCTGTATATTTGATCAAACATGTCATTAATATGGGGTAGAGGATACTTATTCTTGATTTTGGTCCTGTTAAGCTTCTGATAATCAATGTAGAGTCACATAAATCTATATTTCTATTTAAATAAAAGAATATATGCACCCCAATGTGACACACTTGGCCAAATTAATTTCTTATCAAGGTTCTCATGGAGTTTCTTCTTCAATTCCTACAAGTTAACCAAGCCCATTATATTATAAGTCTTTAAAATTGGTGTGGCACCATGTATGAGCTCTAACAAAAAATCAACTTCATGATACAGTTGAAGACTTTGAAACTCTTCTATAAATACATAAAAAAAATTATTATATGATATGAATATCATTGATGTCAATTTTGTTCCCAACCATCTGTGATAAATATCCCTTATGAATGGGAATCAAGAATCATACAATGTATATGATATCCAATGGAATTTAATACTTATCATCACATTGATATCCAATCATAGGTTGTTTTGGAATATAAAACTTGATTTCACTTCATCGATAATTAATTTGGGATTTATGTAGATAAATTCAATCCATTCCTAAGATAACATAAAATCCAACCATATAAAGAATGAAAATATTTTCAAGAATCACATTCAAACAAATGTAATCCAGATAAAAATTAGATACCTCATATGTGATCATCATAATATAATGGGTTTTCACTACCAATTATACATATAATAATCTGGGTGTAATGTTAATACACTTATCAAATTATCCATATATTAATTAATGGTTTGATCTAGAGTCAAATAATACATTAGCAGTTCAGAAGTGTGTCGTAAGTTTACCTTTCACCATGTCATTATCGCACCCTCATGATATTTCCCTTTTTCTCTTGGATTAAGAGTTCAATAATGTTGATAATCATAATTAACCTTTGGATTTGGTCACTATTCAGCATAATTTCCATACTTCTTTCCTTTTAAACACTGGAGTGTGGGTGGTACATTGTATGCATATTTCTATGTATTCACATAATTAGATAACTTCTTTCTATCACTTTTTTAATCAATTGCTCAATAACCGTCCTTCTCAGACATAAAATATTTACTACCCCCATTAATTAAATTTCATCCATGTTTCCTTCAACAAATAAAAAATGAAGTAAGTATCATCTTTTTCTCTCCATGGTTTTTAGATTTTTCTTTGAACTCCATCTTCCTTTTTCTTTTCAAAACAATTACATTGATGGGTAACTTTCATATCCATTTCCCCATTAAGTTTACATCAAACAATTTATCCATATATACTAATGTACATTATGGATAAGTCCCTTTGGAGACTTGGTTTCAATACATTGGATATCAATCAACCTTACATTCAGGTTGGATGATAATTATTGAAGCGTACCTCATGAGACTTTTAAAATTTTCCTCATAGGCACCAATATATTCATCATCCTCCTGCTTTAGCTCAATGAATTCCTTCACCATTTTTCTATGAAGTATGTGAGGGAATTACTTGTTAAAAAATAATCTATTAAAATAATCCCACTCCATGGATTCAATTTCATCATGTAACCTATTATTCATGATGATAATTCACCATTGGTATACTTATCTTTCCAATTGATAGAGAGACAAAAATATTTTTTCATGTTCCAAACATTGGTGAATGGAAAATATATTTTAAGTGGTACTAATAATTTGTTTAGAAACTAGTAAATTATAGAAACCCCTAAAAGGAGATGGAATTTTTATTTATGCAGTAATAAGCATAACAATTTTACCACCTTTGTTCATTTAGAAGTTTATCATAATTCATAGCTTGATAAAGTTGTGTCAGCATAGTAATGAGATTTTTTATTTTAGCTACCAAAACATTTGGCTTCTCAGGAGAAAAATAATTGAATTTTCAATCACACTTGGAATTAACAGGGTTTCTTCAGGTTCCATCCATTTACCAAAACCAACAAGAATATATTAATAAATAATAATCATAGTGGGGAACCACATAATCCTAAAAAACGTAGAATATTTCTAAATCATGGAATATTATTTTTAATATATGACATATTAGGTTTAAAATAGGTTACTCATAGTCCTGAACAATTTAAATTCTTCATGATGGTTTGTGAAGAGATTTTTAATTTACAAATAATACCCACATGAGTGTCAAACTAGGTGTGCAACATGGCCTTTTGTCATGCGCCAGGTGACGATCGAGTCCTTCTCAATGAATCCTTTTTAGAGTTCTTAACCCTAGGTACCTTTGTTCCATATCAACATCCACTTTCAGTATCCAAACATGGATGTAATTTATTGTAATAAAAACTCTCTATCCTTTACTAAAATTCAAGGACATTTTCCTATACTTTGACTCATCCTTAGACATATCCTCGTGAATACCCTTAGAAATACTCTTAGAGTTCACAACAAATATGTTATATACTAGATTCCAAAGGTTAACTAAACCAGTGATTTAATTCCAAATGTAAATAACCAAACTTCTAATTCATTTATATTACATATTTTTAGATTAACATTCATTAAATCACAAAAACATAAGCATAAGGATCATAAAGGTATAGTACATTCGAAAACATGTACACATTAACAACTGGTCCATAAGTGAGATAAGACATCTTCCACTGTGTTATTCATTACTAGAACCCTTCTTAGACATATCATACATAATATCTTTCATCATAACCTATGGATAGGGAATATAAAAAAGGGTTTTTATCAAATACTCGGTAAGGGTAAACAAGGGAGATATCAACATATCATGACCATAGAGGTATGGGAACATGAGAATAACATTTCTAAAACCATATCATGCATATCATAGATCATAAACCCAAGTTATGGAATAAATATTGTTATTTCATAAGAAATGAATCATAATGTAATCAAATAACATGAACCATAAGAGAATAACATTAGCATAATACGTAGACTTGTTGTATACTCATAACTTATAAAATTCATTCCTTAGTATTTCAAAGAACATTTCCAAAACTATCATAGTGTATTGTTTTCACTCCCAAAAACAACATATTATTCAAGGTTTAATCCCAAGACTATCATAGTGGACATATTCCATTACTGAATTGCGTTTACTCCCTATTTCACTCCTATTTATCTCATGAGATATCAATATTTACACAATGAATTGGAGGGAGATATAGGTTATACTCATCACATAATGAAAATATTAAATATGTTTTCTATAAGATAATAAAAAATTAATCATATACTAACCCATGAAAATAAATGGGTTTCATAAACATTTCATCATAACATAACCTGTGGAAAAGAAAAAACATTCATAATTCTTTCATCATTTCATCAAAACATAGACCATGGAAAAAAGAAGATTGTTTAATAAGAATTATTCCATCATAAACATAAAAAATTTAGAGAAAAAATAATAATTGAATCCTATGATCATATCCTTGGTAAATAATAAGTAGCATCAAAGTATTTAATCTTACATGGAAAATTATTTTTAATGAATAATCACTTGGAACATTTATTGATGAAACTATACTTTCTTTGAAAATATCCTTTTTAAAATTACAATTTCATAAAATATTGTGGAGATCCTTTTATTTGAAAATAAAATTTAATACTTATAATGTAATATTCAAATCAGATAGTGTTAATGACATCGATAAATTTCTTTCATTCCATCTTAAAACAAATATTTCTTTGACATTTTTGTTAAAAAAAACGAGCCTTGTTTGGGAAATGACTGAAAGATTAATTTCAAAAAAATTAAAATTTAAAACATGGTTAAATTTTCTTTAATAAATAATTTTTACAATGTTAAAAACAGTTTTTTGAAACATTTTTATAAAATTTGGTTTTGAAAAAAAAGGTTTTCAATTGAAGAGAGAAATAAAAGATCATTTTTAGTAAAAACATCATTTTGAACTCTTCAGTACCTAAAGAGAGGAAAATTAAGTAAGAACATGTATTATGTATAAATAACTATAAGATAATAAAACAAATGATTTTTTTAGATATATATCGTAATATTTCACCATTAGAAGCATAATCACGAGCAATCCCAGTAAACTATGAGATTGTGACATAAAACCATTACCACTTTGGTAACTATAAATCATAATATCCAAAAAATAATAACATTAAATGAAAAATATAATATCATGATAATAAATAATTTACTGATATTAAATGTCATTTTTTATTTATATACAACTCATAAACTAATTTGGTTCATAACATAACATATGTCTCAATGAAGGAAAATTGAGACAAAATCCCATACCAAAAGTCTCGACTTCCTTTGTACATATTAAAACCTCATGTATAATAAATATAATTTTATCATAAATCTATTACAGAAACTTAAATTTAAACATAATACCATATATAATTTACTTATTAATTTTATTATAATTTATTAACAATTCCATGATAAAGTCTCATTTTAGTAAATAACTACATTGTTTTTTTTTGTTTTTTTATTTGTTATTTTTTTCTTCCTCTTAATTTTATCATGGTTAAATCATATAAAAAATTAATAATAATATAAATATCATATATATTCATTATATATGTATTTATAGTAATCTATAAAATTTATAGATAGAAAATGAAATACACTATTTATAGTGACAATAGGTTGTACATACGAATCAACAGTGTTTTCATTTTCTCAATGGATTGAAATAAAGATAGGTAAATAATAAAATAACTTTCAGGAATAAATTTTATGTCATATTTATCTCATATGTTCATTAAAACCATCCTTGTTACCTTCCATATAAATCATGCACGAATCACATCGATTCACAATTCGGTCATCTGTCGTACACACGAGTGACATTATCATATTCACACCGAATGGAAAGTAAGAAGTTATATGTGAAATAGTAATTAAAGATGTATAATAATTTTATAAATATAATATATAAACATTTAATCCATAATTATATCCATCCATGAGAGTTGTTCATGGAAAAACAATAATATCGGTTCGTGAGGTGGTAGTCCGTCGTACACACGAATGATGATTTTGTATACCACTTGATAGAAGTGGAGAATGTTGTAGGAAATTAAATTAATATAAAAACATATAAATATATCTAATATATTGATATTATTATATCATCATGGTTTAATAATATTTTAATTAGGTGGTGGAATAAATAAAATAAAAAATATTATTGAGGAACGTTACATATTCTTTGGGTAACCTCCTTAGGTTTTCACCAAAAGCCTTACTAGATTGGATTTTTAACCAAAATAAGGATTCTAGGATGATAGGGGGAATTTATTAAGATATTTTTGTATTTATTTTCCAAATAAAATGGTTTTTTAAGTGTGAATAAGATAAGATAAGGGGTTACCTTTTATTAGTGGGGTGAGTGGAAAACTTGTTTGTTTGTAAATAAAAAGGTGTACAAAATATTTTTCCCAAAAAAAAGCTCCCAAATTGACCATTATAAATAATAAGATATTATAAGGTCAAAATAAGGCCATAAAATGGGGTTTTACATGTTTTTATTCATTTTTATCCCTTATAATTCTAGTTTAACCCTCTTGTAAACTCATTTTTACCATGATCGCGGTAAATAATTTTTTTATTTTTAATATTCATTAAGGTAAAAAATTAATTTGATATTATTAGATAATATAAATAATGGTGATTAAAAATATTTACTCAATTTTTTTAAAAATTCAATTCATATAATTAAAAAATTTTAATTTAAAATTAAACCCACATATACAAAGAGAATGCAGTTTTCTAAAGAGAAAATGTTCAAAAGCTTACAATGTTTTTTATCAAAATTCAATATAAAAATTATTAAAATTATCTAAATTGGATTAATTGATATATAATTGAACTAATTTTACTTTATAACCTAATTTAAAACCTAAATTATCCATATAGATGTTTTAAATGAAAATTCAGTTTTCATTAAAAACTTGTATTTTTCACTATTCATCGAAAAATTAACTTTTTTAGAAAAATACCGAAAATTTACCTAAGATATTTTTGATGTAATGATTGAAAAAATTAATTTTATTTTATCAGATTAATTTTTTAAAAGTTTGAATAAATTAATTTTATTAATTTTCACAATAAATAAATAAAAACATTATTTTTGAAAAATAGTGTTTTTGAAACATATAAAGAATTTTTTGAAAATTAAGTATGTTTTTTCAATATATATTCTTTATATAAAACCATTATACTCAATGTTTCCAAAAATATTATTCCTATTCATGTCACCAAGTTAAATTAATTTTTAATAAGTTTCTTGTTTAAAAAATAATATTAATAGCTTGTCGTGGTTTGTTAATACTCAGTGTTGTGCGTAACATAAGCTATCAAAGAAATTTAATTAATTCAGAAAAAAATCATAAATATCATGGTGTTAGATATTTTTTGACACTTGTGAAATTGAACTTTGTGTTATAATTTAGTTATATTTACACCCATGGTTTAAAGGTGGAGGACACAGGGATGAAATTAGATGGGGGTTTAATTAATGTGAGGGGAAAATAAATAATTTTGGAAATTAAGTAAAGAATGAAAGATGGATTAGGATTTTTAAAATCTATTATTATGGTAATAATATCCACATTTAGTGGGGATATCTTGAAATAAATTAATAAATCGATGTTAGATCTCAGTATAATGTTTTAGTACCAGGTTTTGATGATGTGGATATCATGTGAACCTGTCTAGTTCCCTTGAGTGTAGTTAGGGTGTGGTTCTTATTTTAATTCCATTTACTTTACTTGGAATGTAAATGCTTATTATTTTATAAGTATACTATTTATAATGAATTTTCCATTATTATTAGGGTTAGGTAGTGTTGTATTTTTTTCTAAATTGGTTTTGAGACTATTAAATTCAGGTGGAGTGTGTTTGGACCTCATGTTAGTTTACTAGTGGCACGTTCAATATTTGTTTTGTTTTTACTAGTTTTATTTTTATATTATCATATATTCATTTTTTGACATATTTTTTCTTTTTGAGGGGAAGGTATTACAATTTTTTTAATTTATAGGTACTTGTGAACTCTTTTGGAAACCACAATAATGTAATCTAGGGTGGAAACATATTTATATAATGGGGGTATTCTCAATTTTAGTTGTATCTTAGATTGGTATGAAATTTTTTGATCATGTTTTATAATTTAACTTTAGAAAGATTTTATTTTAATAGACACAAATCATTTTTATATACACTAAATACATTTTCAGTAAGTAGTTTTACTAAAGCTAGTTGTATTGGAATTAGATTTTTATATTTAGTTGAAACATGTCTGAAACAACAGATAGGTTTAATTACAAGAACTAATATGTTTTTTGGGATTGAATAACACTTTTTCAAGATGTATAAGATAATAAAAACCCAAAAAACGAGATCTCTATTCTTTGAAATCAAAATTATGAAAAATATAATATTAAGAACATGTAACTTACACCGAAGATGATCATATATTTTATCTGTAACCACACATTATAGAAGATCACTAAGAAGGAACTGATTGGTTTATTCCTCCAAGGGTATCCATGATTTGATGAATCATATAATTCTTTGGTGGGATCCCACTTTTGACCACATTATTCTATTACCACTAAAAGTAAATTTAAAAAGGAGAAGAGAGCTTCAGGGAGAGTAAATATCACACATGTATGTTCATAGTAACATATATTCCCATGGATTGGTCTCTTTATATAGGCCTCAAGGATGATCTATAAGCCTTCATAGAATTTACTTGAATGTTATGAAATGTCTGAGTAACAAATTTATTAAAAAAATTAACAACCTTATGTATTCTAATGCATTCATTTAATATTTTACAATATATTTTGAATCGCTTATACATTTCATCATATAAAAGTTAAATAATTAATGATTTCTTATGTGGAAGAATATTCTAACATTATCACTTAACATATGGTCCTGCAAATCATTTTATAACATTTTCTAAAAGCCGATTTAAGGGTATCTAGGACCCTGAGATTAAAACCATGAAAACGAAAGGCACCACGCAACGTACAATTCAAAATTCAAAAGATCAATTCAAAACAGGTGCAACACCTCAAGCCGCGAACCCATGCGTCGGCCTCGAATCACGGGATCGCCCGCAACCTGCAGCATCACGAATCAAGAGCCTCGGGACACACACCCGAGGAGACTGACAAATCTGCATCAACCAGAACACAGGGGAGCTTCACCGACGCCCTTCGTGAGTTCACTACTAGTCGACCAGATCACCAGCACCTCTCCAAACATCACAGAAAACCAGAGTTGCAAAAAACCACTCCCATCACCAATCGGCCACAAGACGGGCAGAAAAATCAAACCCTTAAGGGACCGATGTGTAAATAAAGACGAAGAACCAACCATTCAACCAACATCAAACCTATTCCTAATCACATATCATAAAATCTGAGACCAATGTCGACTCATGAACCAATTTTAACTCCAAACCAAGATCGACTGCAAAAAAACCTAAAAAATAAAAACATCACCATAACTCCTGAAGGAAGCATCCGAAAGTTGAATCCCATCATCGCCATCCCAGACGCCCATGAAGACCACGATGTTCCAACCGACATACAGACGGAAGACGCGGCGGCCCACTCAGGCCGTAGCAACTGGATCTTGGCCTCCGACTGGCATCGTGCTTCCTTGAAAGGCCCAATCTGGAGAAGGGGGGATAGGGCGAGGAGAGGACAGCAGCGATGTGGGAAAGGTCGAGTCCAAGAAGCCGCTGATGCCACTACAGCTAAGGATCCTCCGCTGAAACCTCACCAAGCACAGGGGTGGAGAAGTCGCTCCAACCCTAGACGAAGGAGGCGATGATGAGGAAAAACATTTTGCGGATAGCGCCCCTTATAGGCTCATCACTTAAAATATGTTCACCACTTGTAAATCACTCAATATGATTAACCCATATCACAACTTTTATGATATAAAAATATTAAAAAATAAAATATAGTAGTGGTAGAGGTGAAATTTTTCATATATCTTACCTTGGAATATGCCATAAAAACTCATATGATATTCCTTAGTCTCATTCATGTTATACAATATTACATACCACTTATCATATGCAATTATATAGACAAAAAATCATATTATTTTTATTAGATTGAACATATATCTCCATCAATCTCTCACTTGCACTAAATCCACATAGATTGTACACCATTACCCCTCTTATCCTATCATATACAATAACTTTTGAAATCATATCCAAAACTCATTTTGGTTATTTCCAAAACAATTTTGTAAGTCTATCTTCAACTTCACCATGTATCACAATGTATGTGAACATTTGTAAATATAAATCCGAAACTCTTTTTGGATAAACTCTAAAAAACTTTTTAGAGCATCTATCTAAGTTATCTAAAACTAAATCCCCATATTTTCAACAACAAAGTGTGACTCCATATGCCTATGTTTAATTTAATAAAAATATGAATTCTCAAATCCATAAATGTAATTAAATAGAAAACTCATGTAATGTATTAGTGATACTCAAGCTATAAAGGGTTTTTGCATGATCACGATAAATTTTTTTATCTTAATACCTATGTTCACTAGATTATAATATTTATAATATTCATAACAATATGATCCCTTTGTCTAAGACATCAAGTGACCATGAGACATGGAGTATTTCAATCTGAAAGAGACACTCATATGTTCTTGATTCTTAAAGTATATACTAGGCATATAGATGAGGCCATCACATCTCATACAACTTAATAGATAAGAAAATCACATGACCCTCACACAATATACAATAAAATAACATGTAACATATCTAATAATGTCCTCAAACTTTTTAGTTTATCTTAATTTAGGGCCAAAATTTCATCCTCATTGTATGATAGGACAAATCACATCTCAATTAAAGACAATTGTATACCTAATTAGAAACATACCGAAACACCCACTGATTATCTTAGCCTTAAGGATAGAATAATAAATGTATCAAATTAGAAAAATTATAATTTTACGTATCATTTCTAACCTCGGGTACAAATATACGATATGAATCATGCACCCCTATCATACAAAACACATATTGTATAACACTCTATGTGGTAAACTTTATGGGTCATCCAAAACACAAAACTCATTTTGTATCCCATGAGAATATTTTCTATCTTTATATAAAATACGACCCACATTAACCTTAACATTTTATTATAACCTGTAGTACACCATGACAAACATCATTCATGTATTACTCAAAGTCATACTCTAATAGGTTAATTTCATTACACTGCATGAGTATATGCAGGCAACATGAAAGAATAATGAAGAGGAGAAAGCCTTTGTGTACCATGATATATTTATTATTCTTAAAATCCTTTAATAATATCAGTAAAACTATATATAAGAACTCATTTAATCATATAAAATATTATAAACCACTAGATAATCCTTATATTTTCTAGACTTTTAGCATTTTGATAAACACATTACATTTCTATTCCATTTATTACACATCTCTACAAGACCATATGATAAAAATACCAATAAAATATTTTAGTGTGTAATTTCTATTTTTTAAGATTTTTTGAATAATGGTGTGAATGGGAATCAAATTCTTAATTTTTATGTCTTTGAATAAGTATTCAGACTTATTTATTCACTATATCTAATGTTATGCTCTTTATAACTTTTATTGTCTATATAAAAATTTTATAGGTTCATCATCATCATCTTGGAAATTTTCCGTTCAAACATTTCTTTGAGATTGTTTTGGAAAAAAAATAAACACATTACATTATCTATATTTACCAACATATATTATACTATTTTAGGATATAAAGTAATCCTCACTTTAACTTTGACTAGTATAATATTTTATTTTTTTCCTTTCAAATTCATTGAGCTCAAACATACTCCCAGAAGCATATTAGAAACTATATTCATTCTAGATTATCATTTTAAGATACACAAAATCCTTTGTGTTTAGAAAATAAAATTTATTTCCTTTATTAATAATATTTTATAAATTAATAATTTACAACCATACCATAAATGTTATTCTATGTATTCAGATAATTTTTTTGAAAAGAAGATTTTATTATTTTAATTATACCACTAGAAGGTGGTGTGGAATCTTTCCATCATATTTTAATAAATATCTTGAAAAAAAATTATGTTAGATAAAACTTATTTAATTTTTATATATTATTTTCAATCGTGTAACATAATAAAATCAATAATAATTATGTGTAAAAAATTCAACTCAATTTTTTTATAAAAAAATTAAATTTTATTACACATGAATAGAAATAATATAATGACACATAAAAAATAATCAATTTAGAGGTCCAAGAATAGGTACACAGGCCTTTTGAAATTTACAAAAAAATAATTAGAGGATATTAAGACACATAGCTTCCCACCACAAGACAGAAAAGGAAACAATTAGGAATACACAAAGAGAAAATTCTAGAAAATAAAATCAAATATAGTCCTAATAGTCCATTTACAAATAGATAATTCTTGGGTGAACTGAAACCCAAGCCCTAGTACTAGTAAAGGTAAAAAATTGGCATGAAGAGTGAGTAGTAATAAAAGTAAGAAACATCCAATTCATAAACACACCATCTTGGAGGGGATCAATTTATACAACAAAAAATTTGAGGTGAATTCAATAACCTACACCATAAAAATTATATTTTAAAGGTTCTAGAAGAAACACGAACCATGGACCCAATTAAAGACGAGCTGCGTATCTATCGCCCAACTATAATGAATCAAATATATCCCCTATATCCTCTAAACCTACAAATAATAGGCTAATAAGAAATACTAATAGAGAAGAAACAATCCAAAACTGATACCTAACCATCTCTAAAAAACCATTGGCTTAGACCAAGGGAAACACTAATATAAAAACAAGAACAAACACCCCTAAAAAAATTCGCTAACTTATCCACACATCATAAATGAATCAAAAAGAAACTAGGGTAAAATTAAGTTCCTTAGAACATGTTCTATTAAAATGGGATTCTATGAATTTAGTTTTCTTTGAATGATTTATTTTTAGTGATAAATGAAGATCATCTAAAAAATTATTAACAATAAGGGGATTGTTATTAGGGAAAATGACATTATTCCTGGTTTTCCAATCCTAACATACAACCATGTCAATGATACATCTGTAAAAGTTATGAAAAATGAAAGAGGAACCCAATTTTTTCATATTTAACTCAAAAAATAAATTTAACTACAGATATAAAAAGAAATATATTAAGTATCAGTTAACTTGAGCACTACCTAAGAAGAAACCCTACATTAAAATATAAAATGGTCACTATTTCATGGAACTAGATTACAAAAAAGGTAGAAACATAATCAATGAGAGAAAAATTAGAACATCTTTCCCAAGTACAAAACCTATCTTGAGTGAGTAGGGTTATTAGGAATCTATGTTTTGGAATGACGAATTGGCCCTATAAACTAAGGGATATTTGATCTAATAACCGGTCTATAAAGGGAATATAGTTTCCTTTTTAGTTTCCATCATAAAATATACCCCTTTTTCACTAGATAGAATCATCAACAACACCTACACTGTGAAAATATTTGTTCCTTGATTTATAAAATACCTTAAAAACACAATGGAAAGATATTATAATAGTGATATTATAATAAGAAGAATAAGAAATATAGTAGTGATGAACCAAATGAATCAAAATATATTAATTTAAAAAAAATCAAATGTATTGAATCACCATAATAGTGTTTTTTTAGAGAACATTTGATACCTAATTACCAAAGTTTATAGGAAGGGACATCTTTTTCCACGAAATAAGAGTTTATTAGACCTCTCCTTCCCAAACCAATTTAATCGCATAAAAGAACTCTAATCATTTTAATTATGGTTTGGGGAAAATTGGTTATGTATAATCAATAAAAAATAACTTAAAAATATTTTATTAAAATCACAATATCATCATAGCTCAAAAGTATAAAATTCTATGAAAAAATATAGGTGGTGATTTTTTTCACTAGAGTTTGGATATCAAATATGGAAAAAGTCATTGATGAGAGAGGAACACCTAACTACTTAATAAGAAACTATTATTTAACAAATTTAGGATTATTAAGAATAATCATCCAAAAATATTAGGAACAAACAATGTAGGAGATATTTATATGAAAATCATTGATGGTGAGGCCAGACACCCAAATAAAAAAATTCAAATATCATGAAAATATTTTAGTCAACAAAGTTTTGTTAGAAAACTATAATGGAAGGGTTGAATCATTGATCACTTAAAAAAACACCTAATTACATTTCGTGGAAATTTTTTTCATTTCTCAGATTTATTATGGAGTTAAGCATCACATGATCATGTTACTTATTACATGCATCATGAGACACATACCCATTCAAATTGGAATATATCGACAGTATACACTCAGGGACCCATGTTGCCCCATATTCCTTTTGTATTGGGCCATACAATGTGTACCCTCAAAGGTAAATGACTCAGGTAGATTAGGTACATCATGCGTACCCCCACAAACATGAAAATTCATGTGGCACCACTACACACACTACAATAAAAATCGGGTTTAGCGGCGGTTTTGTGGAAGCTATTCACAAAACAGCCGCTATAAGTTTTCGCCAAAAGGTTTCGTGGCTGTTTTTAATAAACCACCGCGAAACCCATAATCTTTTTTAAAAATACCAACCCTTCCCCTAACCGCCCCCAGCGTCCCGCAACCACCCCAAACCCTCACAACCCTTGCGCCCTCCCTTCTTCCCCTAACCCCCCCCCCCCCCCGGCGAACCGTGACCCCCAACCATCCGGTGACCCTGCGACCTCCATCTCCGGTGACCCCACGACCTTCGTATCCAGTCACCTTGCGACCTCTGTCTCCAGCTACCCCACGACCTTTATCTCCGGCGACCCCTATCTTTTCCAGGTATGTATCCATTTATGTTTTTTGATAAATATCTTAGAGTTAGGTTTCCTTTCATTTAAACCTTGTTTATTAAGCCTTTATCTAGTTATATTAGTTGTTTTGTATTGAAGAATTATGAGAGTTTCTTTATAGATGAAAAATGAATTGATGTTTTGAATTTTCAATTCCTTATGTGAATTTTCCAGGTGAACCCCATGAACCCATTCACGCCATGGATTGGTTTTGGGAAATCTGTGAAGCAATAATTCACTTCATTAAATATATTCATGACATGAAATAGGTTTAATTCCATTTTTAAAATCAAGTGATAAATTTTTCAACATATATGTGAATTGAGGAATCCATGATGTGAATTCCCTATTCACATAATGAATTATATCTTCCAAGAATTTTAACAATCCAACACTTATGTTCTAAAATTTCCTGTCTCCTTTATGATTCCATCAAACCATCCATGGATGACGTATGAGAATCCTATTTGATCTATAAACAAGACCATGTTGGATATTGGTGTTCTGTACATAGATTTTTAAGGTAAACCTTCCAGTTCATCTTCCGCTTCTTGATCTATTGTTGATTAAAATTATAGTTCTCATTGAAGGGAAGGGGGAATCTGATTGCTACCACAAACATGAGGATTTTTCAAAAAAAAAATTTTGAGTTGGGTGGTCTTGGAAAACTCCCTTTAGTTTGTTCAGATTATGCTAGTATGTGCAAAATTATGATCGCATCGACATGCCACATGCACAACATAAACAATTGGAATTATCCCTTATTTCTAAAATCCTCTAGTTGATCCCTCCCAAGGATCCCTTTTTCTCTCTTAGAATTATGGTTAGGACATGCATTAACATTTGTGGTGTTCCAACCCCTCATGATTTTATGAGATCCTTTGGAATCATGGATTAGTTAAAGATCTTTACATTGCATGTGAAATATGAAAAATGGTTTAAGATGATTTTGGTGATTCGTACCTATAGGAGGATTTGAAAATTAGGAATAAATGGTAAAATTAATAAGTGATGGGATGAATTAACTAATATGTCTTGTAATAATATTTTAGACTTGATTGATATATACTATCAGTGATTCATCCTAATACAAGAGAATCCACCATTTGATGTGAGAATATTAATTTTCCCCTTAGTGTCACATTCCATGGGAAGACATAAGTGGTTATAGAATGTCTTAGCCCGGTTATATGGTTTATTTCCTCTTAAAAACATGTTCCATGGGATGATATATATAGTTATATCAATTCTAGGATTGGTGAGATGGCTACTTTTTTCCATTGGGGGTGAAATCCACGGGAAGAAGAAATTATTTCTATAAATTCTATACCAAGATTGTATATTTAAATCAAGATATTGGAAATTTATCCCGATTTGTCAGAATCATCCAGTATTTTGGGGAAATATGTCCATATGTAGGAGGATCCACCTCATGAAAGAGACACCCCACATGGATTTGATGATGCTTTGGCTAACATAGGGTGTCATACTAGAGCCTAAGGGTCTGTGGGTTTATTTTATATATATAATTAATATATTAAATTAACACCCTTGCTTATTGCTTTATTTCATACACTATATGCTCAGACTAGACATGTTCAGACACCATTGGTGGTGGAATACTGAGTTATACTCACCCTATTTTGGCCACTATTTGGTACCTTAGAAGATTTTATGGATGCAATTCAGGAAAAGGGTAAGGGGCCTTGTGTTGGATGATTGATTGTGAGATGGGTTGGATCTTGGAGATGAGATTGAAATGGAGCTAGGGAACTGATTTTTAGAGTATTTTATTGAATATTTTATTCTTTTTTTATATAACATTAAGAACATCATTTTTATACCTTCAACTTGTCATTTCATTGTTTTAATTATAATTTGGATTGTTTGGTTTGGCCTTTATATATTTTTTGGTTTCCTATCTGATAATTTATATTTTTTCCACTATTTGTGCTACTCTGTTATTATTTACACTATTGTTTCAACTCTATACCAGGTGGTATAGTATCCCCACTATATTTATTACACCCTCACTACTATTATAAAACCTTGGGCTTACAAGGATGTATAGTTGAGGTCACGTAACCCACCCAACTCGATCACTAGTGGGATAAATGGGTCGGGGTGTTACAAAGTGGTATCAAAGTATAGTTTCTTTTATAGTTCATTACTATTTGGGAAATGTGGAATGGAGACTAGGATATGTAGAGTCTTGGTAATGAGATCATCCATGCATGTATCTAACCCAGGTGTGGGGAAAAATATGAGTTCTTAGGGAATGGATTATTGCTCATGTTGTTCACTTGTTACAATTGATGTCATTTCACCTTGGGAAATTCAATTATTGTGTGATGTTACTATTATTGATATTTTCTATCATGTACCACTATGGTATGAGATGAGTATCTTTTCATCATGATAGGTACATAGGGATTAATAATGACATGCATTGTTCACAATAAGTACATATTCATTTCATGTGATATATATGGATATATGAACTATGAAATGAAATACCTATGATATATAATAAAAATAATAAATGAAACTATTATGTTATTCCCAATCACTAGTTAAGGCATGTTTAAATGAACCTTGAGTCAAACTTGTTAGAAAATATCTTCATAAGTTCTGAACTAGTGTCACTTACTAAATATTTTAAATTTATTATGATTGAATTAAGTATAATAGTTTGCGTTAAAGTTATAAATTCATTTCTAAATAATTACTTCAAATTAACTGATCTTAGGACTTGAAATATACATAAATGTTTGAAGTAAAAATTGGACATGTCCTTTGTATTATATTAAATACAAATTTTATGGTTTGCATGATTTTTTTAAATATGAGTTGTTTGAAATATTGAAGATAAATTTTTATATTACTAAAAAAAACATGTTTAGGTGAAATTAACATACATCATTCATTAGTTTTTAAAAGATATTTTAATGAGAACCCCACTATGTAAATCCAAGTGGATGAATTAAAATTGCAAAACCTAATGATATAATGAATAACAAAGGTCTCTCCAAGTTGAAGGAAATAAGAAACACTATCAAATTCAAAGAGAGAGGTAAATTCAAATAGATAGTAAAAATATTGAAAAACATAAAGAGCGATGAAACATGACCAATTTTCATGAACTGACCTAGGCTACCCATAATCAGGGTACCCAAGCTATCATGCGATAAGTCTCAAAGGGTGTCATATAAGGGCTTAATTTATCTCGTAATGTCGTTGTACTAAAGGTATGAAAATCGTGAATCTTTGGTGTGTTCAATGACATCACTTTAAATGGGGTGTTGTTTGAGGAAACATAAATGTGTGATCGACAGTGTTATGATAATTGTGTAACCTGATATTCTTACTGCTCCTCAATGTGGTGTTGACGTTGTCTCCTAGGGACCAGACCTGTTCGATTTGTCTGGGCATGCTAAGTAAGTGGTAAATGTGATCAATGTATCATCTTTATATATTATGCATACTTTATGATCAATGGGTCATCTTTATTATATTTTGTTTCTATAATCTTACACTATCGTATATATGAAACCCTTTCTCTATTTAGTAGTAACTATGTGTTTTAATTTTTTGATTATTGTGTAGGCACATTGTGATATACATGGATAAAAGCTGGATCACATTACCGAGGAACATACCTCAATATGTTAAGGGTTTGAATGAGTTTTTATATTTTGCAATTTTTAATCGATCCTTTGAAGGGAGAATAAGATTTCCATGTCTTAAATGTAAATTTAGGACATGGTTGAAGAGAGATGAATTTTATGAACATTTAATACTGAAGAAATTCCCTAGTAAATATTTGTGTTGGATTTGGCATGGATAATCGAACAATATAGAAAGATTGACCACTGATGTTAATCCACAGAATGAGGTCCCAAGTTCTTCGACAATGGAAAATGAAATGCAAAACCTCATAAATGATGCATTCAGCACTGCAAGACACCACTATGAGCATCAACACATATCCAAACAACCAGAATAGGGTGATACAAATTGCAACGTGACAAGTGATGTTTTTGAGACTGTAACACAAGAAAATCAAGATTGTAACATATCATTAGATCCTCCTCTTGATTTTGCAGAGCCAAATGTAAGGGAAAACTTCAATGAGGAAAATTAGTTTCATGATTTAGTTGATGATGGAAATCAAGAGTTGTATAGTGGGTGTTTGAAATATTCAATGCTTTCATTTCTGCTAAAGTTGTACCATATCAAATGTCTATGTGGAATTAAAAATAAGGCAATGTCAATGTTATTGGAATTGATTCGTGATGCATTTCCTGAAGAAAAAATCCCAAAATATTTTTATGATATGAAAAAAGTTTTTAACAAGCTTGGTCTGAATTATAAAAAAAATACATGTGTGTCCCAATGATTGTATGCTTTATTGGGGATAGGATTCAAGTAGACAGAACTGTAAGAAATGTTCTTCTTCTAGATGGCAGTCAAAGGGTGATGTTGGAATTCTGACTGAACATAATTTCATGGAGAAGAAGAAAAGGAACACACCTGCAAACGTTTTTCGTTACTTTTCTTTGAAGCCTCGATTTCAAAGATTAATCATATCATCAAAAACCGTCGAACACATGAAGTGGAATTATTTAGATAATAACAATTATGGGTTAATGAGACATCCATGAGATTCCTAATCATGGAATACATTTGATCATTACATCCATATTTCTCAGATGATCCTAGGAATGTTTGATTGGGATTGGTTGTCGATGGATTCAACCCATTTGGGACATTGAGTACCAGTTATAGAATTTGGCCAGTTGTTTTGATCCCTTATAATCTGCCTCTGTGGATGTGTATGCAACAAGCATATTTTATCATTTCGATGATTATTCCTGGAAAACAAATTCCTGGAAATGATATTGATGTATACCTGCAGCCCTTGATTGAAGAATTGTAGGAGTTATGGAGCAATGGTGTTGAGACATTTGATGTTTCTTCTAAAACAATGTTCAAAATGCATGTTGCTTTAATGTGGACCATTAGTGACTTCCCTGGGCTTGGGGATTTATCTGGTTGGAACACTTATATGGGTTTGGCTTGTCCTGTTTGTAACATTGATTTTGAGCACAAACGGCTACCTCACATTAGAAAACAGTGCTTCTTGTGCCATCGAATATTTCTTGATGCATCTCATAGATTTTGGCTGAACAAATGAAAATTTAATGGTTCAATTGATTGTAAACCACCTCCAAAGTTGTTAACCGGTTCTAAAATATTGACACAGCTTGAAAATGTTAAAACAGAATTTGGGAAGGTTCGTCATTTGAATGATAGTGGAAAACGAGTCCAAAGTGCATCATTAAGTGAAATCAGAACGCAATAATGGAAGAAAAAAAGTATATTCTTCAAACTTCCATATTGGGAATTTAATTTGTTGCGCCACAATCTTGATGTGATGCATATTGAGAAGAATGTATGTGATAATTTTATTTTCACATTACTTAATGATCATGTAATGTTGTAGGATCATCTCAATTCTCTCAAATACTTACAGGTAATGAACATAAAATGTGATCTCTATCTAGATGAGAATGAAAAGTATGCTCCAGCCATTTTTTCAATGAAAAATAGGGATAAAGATACATTCCATCGAATTTTGAAGAATGTGAAGGTATCTAATGGGTATTCAAGTAACATATCTAGGTGTGTTGACTTGAAGAATCATATGTTATATGGATTAAAAAGTCACGATTCACATATTTTGTTACAACAGTTACTACCATTGGCATTCCGTACATTATTACCTGAACAAGTTACTGCTATTGTACTCCAATTATGTACATTTTTCAGTCAATTATGTGAAAAATCTCTACATCCATTTCATCTTGAAAACCTCCTGGAGAGGTTTGTATTGACCCTTTGTTCAATGGAGATGATCTTTCCTCCATCGTTTTTTACTATCATGATGCATTTAACTGTGCATTTGGTTGAAGAAGCTAAATTAGGATCCCCCGTTCATCATCGATGGATGTATCCAATTGAGAGGTATTTTATTTATATGTTTCCAGTTAAGTAAACAATTTTTGGAATTTAAATAAATGAATAATATTATTATTTTATTTCATAGATATCTTGGGCATTTGAAAGAATGCACTACTGGAAAATGTATCTTTCCCAACGCTTTTATACCAACGGTTCAAAAGAACCATTGGTAAAGGTGTGATTAGGGAATATTTCCCAATGGTTTGAAGAAACCATTGGGAAAATGAATGTTGGGAAGGCTTTCCCCAACGGTTTTTAAGAAACTGTTGGGAAAAGAGTTGTCTTTCTCAACAGTTTGAAGAAAACATTGGGAAAGCATAGTATTTCCATTCTTACCCCAACTGTTTGATGAAACCGTTGGGAAAAGAATGGATTTCCCAATGGTTTTTAAAAACAATTGGGAAAATTCACCCCCAAATATTTAAAGACCTGTAAAATTCAAGGAAATGTTTTTCTTAATTTTCTTCGGAATTTTACAAGAATGTAGTTTCTGACGGCACCTGATTCCGAGGCCCGGTGTGCCCGGAATCATTTTCTGAAGTTTGGCTCGGGTACGTTCAGTGAACAGACGAGCGGGTTTTTCTAACTTTTTAACCGGTGCTTGGAATCAAATTCTGAGGGCACCGATGGAATCGCAGTGCTGGTATTTTCTTAGAAACTCCTTTCCAGAGTTGCATTTGCTCGGGTGTGGTTTTTGAATTTTCGGGGTTAAGTTATGAAATTAAATAAAGTGGTGCGACAACTTTATTTTATTTCACTTAAAGACACTTAAAGCCACTTAAGCTAAGTTAAGTGGAAAGGGTGGAACCGAAAATATCCTACCCACTTGGTAGGATATTTTTGAGGTGGGGCCCGCACGAGCCCCATCGTTTCTTTTCCTCTAAGTAATGCACCCGCGAAGACCCCTTTTTAAATGAAAGTCAACTGGTGCGTTTTCTTAAATTCTTAACGCCCCTATTAATTGTGCAGTTAAGTCATTACCATTAATTCACCAAATTAATGGTTTGTTTCTTAACTTTGTTTTTTGTTTGTTGGAATATGAATAAAATAAGACCATCACATGTCTTTCTTTGGGTGGCTTGTTGAGAGGATTTGGAGAAACTCTATCTTCATCCTCCTTCGCGAAGAACGCGAAGAATGCATCGTCGCTGACAAAGAACGCCGGCCTTCGATGAAAGGCGACTAAGAATGCTGAACCCTCGGATATTGACGACGTAAAGCCATGTACCACGACGCCGACGATTCTCCTCTCGAGATGTTCTTCTGTGCGTTCCTCTCCCGCGACAATCTTCGATCAACAATTGATAGAGGTAGGGGACTGCGGTCCTTTTATTTTCCTTTGTGAATTTTATCCTCAGCATGGGATTAAATGGTGTAATTAAATCTGTGTGTTTTCTTTAACCCTCAGAGATCTTCTACGCGATGCTGTGTATCGCGATGACAGTGACGCCCCTTCCGCGACGCGACGATCTTCTTCTTCCGCGATGGTCAATTCCGCGACGAACTCACGTTTGATGACAACGTTGAGGTAGGGGTTGATTATTTTAAATATTTTTGATTTATAACTGCGGTTTATGATTAAAATATTGTTGTGAGACTTTTAAAACCGCTAACGCGGTGGGTGCAGACTAAAGAACAAGTCTGAACCCACCGCCCCTTTTGCTCTTGGTGTGCGAAATGGAGGACATCGACAAAGAAGGTCGCACGGGCGATGCGAGGTCCTCGAAGGGAAGGACGGACCCCGGGAGGGCCTTTGGTGAAGGCGATGTGAAATTAAGACCACCGTAACTCATACGGTGGTCCGCGGAGCAGCCGCCGACGCACCTCGCCGGCACGGTGGCACCGGCGGCAGGAGGCGGCGGTGCCCGGCACGCCGCCGGAAAAAACCGCCGCGGCTGAAGCCGCAACGGCAGCATGCGGTCCCGCGCCCGCACGGGACTGGAGGAGGACGAGACTCGTTGTCCCAGTCGTGTCCGCTGGGAAGGGCGGCCCCACGCGGAGCCGCGGTACCCTCACGCGGGGGCAACACGCCCCCCGTTCCGCTCGGCCGTAACCGGCCGAGCCGACCCGCCTGGCGGCCGGGTCGTGCCCACGCCTACCGGGCCGGGTCACACCCAGGCCGGGCCACGCCGGGCCGCACCGGCCAGGTCGAACCCGGACCCGGGTCGGGCGACCCGGTTTGTGCTGACCCAGGGGGGGTTGGGCCGGGTCGGTCCGGGCCCAGACCCCCCGTTTGCAGACCTTTTCAGTCTTTTGATCATAACTTCAGCTAAGGGCCTCTGATCGACATACCGTCAACAGAGATGGGATCCTTGGATCGAGACAGTCGTTTCGGTATATTACACTCAAGGTTTCGGAATACTTTGGGTTTGTCCGGGTTGGTTCGTACACGAAACCAACCGGGCCCTCAGAGCGGAAATGCTTACATCTTGAGCTCCGGACGTCCGATTGATGTGCCGTCGACTTTGATGGTTTCCTTTTAGTGAGACGGATCTTTTGGCTTACTCCGCGCGAGGTTTGGACGCAGGTGGAGTACGGTCGGGTTGGTTTTGACTTAAAAACCAACCGGGCCCCTAGAACGAAAAGGCCAATAACTCTCAGACCGGGCGTCCGATTGACGCGCCGTCTGTGATGTTGAGTTCCTGTTGGCGATACGGAACTTTTGGATACATCAACTCTGGACTATGTGTCAGTTGATGTATCAGCCTCTAGGCTCGTGGAGCGGACCCTCCCGAATGAGCTTGTTGTGTGCGGGAACCCTAGTGCTGGCTGCGACTGCGACGACGACGACAACTGTGCAGAGATCCTCAGTGGATTCGACGGTGACAACTACAACACTCAGTGATCCTACGTGGATCAGTGCTACAGATCCTATGTGGGTCCGATGCTATGTGGGTCACGCTCAGCGGTCCTGTGTGGGCCAACGCCTATCGATCCTGTGTGGGTCAGATCTGGTGTGGGTCATTGCGGGGGTTAGTACCTATCAATCCTTTGTGGGTCCGATGACTTAGATGAATCAGTGGCAATATTTGATCATCTCTATCATCATTCGAAGAAGTATACCTGTGTGAGCTGAATCCTATTTTTCATTCCTATGTGGATTGTGTTGTACTAACCTGTGTGGATTTACGTTTTTCTTCCTGTGTGTATTGGGTTGTACTTGGGCGCGGATGTTGGAGCCGAACGAGAATTGATGACTTAGGTATATGTATGGGCATATACCTAAACAGTGTCGAATGTTACTTCATGATTGTACCTTTCCTTTATGGATTATCCTTTGTGGATTCTGGGAGACATTCCGGGGTCTCGGGGTCCCTACTGAGTAGCTTATACTCACACCTGCACGGGCTATTCCTGTACTACGTTGTGTTGGTTATAGATGACGCACAACACTGATCGTGGTGGAGGCTTGCAGAGTAGTACCTGGAGGTGGACCACTGGGCGAGATGTACTCGGAGCGGACGGCTGGACCTGAGGAGTTCTGGAGGCTATCTATACTAACCCTTCAGGTGGGACTTTCAGTGGGCGGCTCGACGTTTCGGCTTTACTTTCAGTTGTTGTTTTCCCTTTCGATTTGTACTTTACTTTCAGTTTGGGTTTGTATTCTGGCCCACTTACTTTTCTGCACTAATTGTTGTACTCAGTTTTTACTTAGTGTTTACTTCTACTGCTTGCTTTCTCTATGGTGTTTGTTTACTTTCCAAAGGCAATGCCTTCCCTTTTTACTAGTATTTATGCCTTGGTGCTAGTCGCCAGCCCCTGGCCTAGGGAAGGCGGGATTGGGGTAGTCACGGCACGGGCCCTAAGGACGGGTCGTGACAAATTGGTATCAGAGGAGTTAGGTTCTACCGCAGAACATTGGACTCTAATCTTTTCTTTTCCTATGTGAAGAAATAGTGTTAAGAGTATTGAGTGTGGTTATCAGTCTAGGGAGCCCAGTGTTGGTGCGGTGGCCGACATATCCCTACACCAGGACCCTGACTTCTGATTTCCGACTTAATGCACGAAAACATTGATTACATGTCTGTTTCAAGTTTTCTTTGTGATTACTTTGTGTTAGCTCACCAGGTATACTGTTCTGACCGTGGCGCACTTGTTTTCCTTTCAGGATGGCCCCACGATGATAGCCAGTTAGGGTTCTGAGAGTTGAGCATGACGACAGCCCGCCGAGCGATGAGGCCTCGATACAGGTCCCTTTGATAGCAGAGGCACCGGAGGTACCTCTACCCGCCGAGCCACTGATGCTACTAGCCCCAACCGCTGACAATGCACGTCGCCTTAGTGCACTTCACGTGTTCCAGCGCCAACGACCGCCCAGGTTCCGTGGGGATACGGACCCCTAGGCAGCCGAGGACTGGATGGAGGTAGTGGTACGGGTTTTCAGGTTAGTGAGGACACCCGCAGACCTCATGGTGATCCTCGCAGCGAACCTAGTGCACGCGGCAGCAGGAAGATGGTGGAGCTTGATGCTCCAGGTACACGATGAGGCATCTCTTCTTTGGTCGGACTTTGAGAGCCTCTTCCGCTCGGAGTTCATCCCAGGCACCCTTCGTGCAGTGCGCATCCAGGAGCTTCTTTAGCTGCAGCAGGGCAGCTTGACGGTCGCCCAGTACTCGTTGAGATTTACCGATCTCTCGCGCTACTCGACAGACATGGTACGAGACCCATTCTTCTGGGCCCGAACCTTTGAGCAGGGATTGAGGCATGAGATCAGGGTGTCTTTGATCTCCCTCAGTATTCCGACTCAGGCAGGAGTACTAGAGCGATCCCTTCTGATCGAGATCTTTCTTTCTGAGTCTACACCAGCGGAGAGACCCACCTCATGGCGTCATGTAGCAGAGTCTTCTGCAGCAGGCAGTTGACGGATGAATCATGGGTCCAGGCAGACCAGACCCTTAGGCAGATGACCTCAGGACACTGGCTCAGCTGTGTGGGGCACACAGCGCGTGGCAAGTCTTTCGAGAGGCAGGCAGTGCTACGCTTGCAGCGGGCAGGGCCACATGGCTCGTGACTGCCTGACCCGCCTTACCGAGGAGCAGCAGACGGTTGAGGGACCACCCAGGCAGAGGCAGAGGGTTGATCGTGGCGGTCCGCAGGGAGCAGGCAGACGAGCCAGAGGAGCTGGCCGAGCATCAGGTGGTGGGCGACGCTTTGAGGCTCTACCACCACCACCACCAGGAGGTCCACCCCGACCACAGGGAGCTGGCGGGCAGAGACAGGCATAGCTACAGGCAGCGGAGGCCTACGACCACGGCGCACCCGAGATGATTTGAGGTACTATCTGTGTCTATTCCACCCTTGCTGCAGTTCTTATAGACATAGGAGCGAGTCACTCTTTCATAGCCGCTGCCCTTATTCGGTGCTCGGAGATTCCGACAGAGCCGTTGGCTCGATCCTTATGGCTAGAGACTCCTACGGGAGCAGACTCAGTGATTACGCACTGGTGCCGGTAGTGTGATCTTACTCTAAGAGGCTAGAGCTTCTGTTGGGATCTTCTTATAGCGGCGTCGAGGCCTTACGACGTCATCTTGGGAATGGATTGGTTATCTATAGTTCATGCTCAGATCGACTATATTAGGCGTAAGGTGTGATGTGTGTGCACCGATGGTAGCAGGTTCACCTTCACCGACAAGAAGGGAGCCTTCACAGCACAGGATGGACTTCTGCAGAGGTGAGGATAGCCCATCACTCATCAGTTGGCTAGCCTCATCCTAGGATCAGTTGACGTGGGGAGTCCTAGTTTTCCTGTAGTGGTGGATCAGTATGCAGACGTCTTCCCCGACGATGTTCCAGGACTACCTCCTCATAGATAGGTAGACTTTTATATTGACATGTACCCCGGGACAACCTCGATATCGACTCCAGCATATCGGATGTCCCCCGTTGAGCTTCGAGAGCTACGAGTACAGTTGGTGGACTTGCAGGGCAAGGGATTCATCCGACCCAGTGTTTCACCCTAGGCTTCCCCTGATATTGTTCACCAAGAAGGCGGACAGGAGATTGCGATTGTGTTTCGACTATCGTTTCCTGAACCAGGTGATAGTGAGGAACAAGTATCCGATACCGAGGATTGATGACCTCTTCAATCAGCTCAAGGGATCCCAGTGGTTCTCTAAGATAGACATTAGGTCAGGCTATCATCATCTCAGAGTTCGGGATGAGGACATGCAGAAGACGACCTTTAGATGTCGGTATGGCCATTGTGAGTTCTTGGTTATTCCCTTTGGCATAACAAATGCTCCAGCGGTGTTCATGGGCCTCATGAATAGGATCTTTCATCCATACCTCGACCGATTTGTTGTGGACTTCATCGACGACATTTTGATATACTCGACCACTGAGGAGGAGCACGCCTACCACTTGCGGGTTGTACTAGACACACTTCGAGAGCACCAACTTTATGGCAAGATCTCAAAGTGTCAGTTCTGGTTACGCGAGGTCCACTTCATTGGGCACGTCATTTCTGAGGCGTGAGTTGCGGTGGATCCCACGACGATCAAGGCAGTGCTAGCTTGGGAGCCACCCAGGAGCGTGACGGGGGTGAGGAGTTTCTTGGGATTAGCTGGATACTATTGGAGATTTGTGCCAGACTTCTCCAGAATCGCGGCACAACTCTCAACTCTTACGAAGAAGGGAAATCCCTTTGTGTGGTCAGAAAGATGTCAGCAGAACTTCCAGGAGCTGAGACAGAGATTGACCAGTGCCTCTATCTTAAGGCTTCCGGAGGAGGGAGTAGGGTACATAGTCTACTGTGATGCATCAGGGACCAGACTCGGATGTGTCCTGATGCAGGAGAGGGTAGTGATCTCCTATAGATCACATTAGTTGAGTCTGTATGAGAAGAACTACGCTACCCATGACCTGGAGTTAGAAGCAGTGGTCTTCACTCTAAAGACACGGTGGCACTATCTGATGGGCGAGCACTTTACAGTCTTTTCTGACCATCAGAGTCTCAGGTACATCTTCTCTCAGAAGGACATGAACCTGAGACAGTGACGATGGCTCGAGTTCCTATAGGACTATGACTTTGAGATAGTCTATACTCCTGGGAAGGGGAACGTAGTAGCCGATTCTCTCAGTAGGAGGACGAGCATTCAGATACTTGAGGAGGTGACAGAGAAGCTATCCACTTTTCAGATATCCTTCATGGATAAAGATGGAGCAGCCTTCCTCCAGTATCTCACAATCACTCCTCCACTACTACAGTGGGTCAGAGAGGCACAGCGTGGGGACTCCGACTGTGATACGCGGCGTGCGCAGATATCCTCAGGACAGGCACCTGATGGTTTCTCTTATGGAGCAGAGCACGACGTCCTTTTAAGAGGATGTACCTTGGTACCAGTTGAATTACGGGAGGAGGTGCTGAGAGAGTTTCACACATCTACCTTGGCGGTACATCCTGGAGTGGCGAAGATGTACCAGGACCTCAGACGATAGCACTGGTGGCTGGGCATGAAGAAGGTTGTGGCAGAGTTCGTTTCTCGATGCCTCACCTGCCAGCAGGTGAAGGCAGAGCATCAGGTACCAGCAGGCTTGGTACATCCCTTGGAGGTCCCGGAGTGGAAGTGGGATGGCATATCTATGGACTTTGTGACTGGACTTCCACGCACTTCCAGAGGTCACGACTCCATTTGGGTGATTGTCGACCGACTCACCAAGTCGGCTCACTTTCTACCCATCAGAGAGAAGGGCTCATTGGAGAGCTTGGGGCGTCTCTACGTTCAGGAGATTGTACGACATCACGTTGTTCCATCATCTATCATCTCCGATCGAGATGCTCGCTTTACTTCCCGGCTTTGGAAGGGGTTGCAGTAGGCGTTTGGAACGCAGCTACGTCTGAGCACCGCCTTTCACCCTCAGATGGATGGTCAGAAAAAGAGAACCATTCATACTCTCGAGGACATGGTCTGAGCATGTGTTCTCGACTTTGGTCACAGCTGGTAGGACCACTTACCCTTGGTGGAGTTCGTGTACAACAATAGATACCATTCCACCATCGGGATGGCACCGTACGAGGCATTGTACGACCGACCTTGAAGATCTCCTTTGTGCTGGACAGACCCTGGGGAGTCAGCACTTGTGGGACCGAAGATGGTCCAGGCCACGACGGAGAAGGTCTAGGTCATCCAGGAGTGGATGAGGATAGCTCAGAGCCGGCAGAAGTCTTATGCTGACAGGAGGCGGAGGCCACTAGAGTTCGAGGATGGCGACCACGTCTTCTTGCGGGTCTCACCTCGACGTGGATTACAGAGATTTGGCTGAGGCGGCAAGTTGTCCCCACGCTTTATCGGACCATTCCAGTTCCTCAGCAGGATTGGAGAGGTGGCTTATCGCCTAGCTCTACCACCTCAATTGCACCGGGTGCACGACGTCTTCCACGTATCTCAGCTGAGGAGATACGTGCACGACCCGACGCATATTATTGACCATGGGGAGATGGACGTTGATGATGGGGCGACTTTTACGGAGGTCCCGGTGGAGACCAAGGATAGACAAGAGTGGTTCCTATGTGGATGGTCGATTCCTCTTGTGTGCATCAGATGGCAGCACAAGAACCTCCAGGAGAGCACTTGGGAGTGGGAGGCTCAGATGTGTGCTCAGTACCCACATTTGTTTCCCTAGTTCATAATGTATCTTTACGGGGACGTAAATCCCTAAGGTGGGAGTGATTTAATGACCCGTAAAATTCAAGGAATTTTTTTTCTTAATTTTCTTTGGAATTTTACAAGAACTCAGTTTCTGACGGCACCAGATTTCGAGGCCCGGTGTGCCCGAAATCATTTTCCGAAGTTTGGCTCGGGTACGTTCAGTGAACGGACGAGCGGGTTTTTCTAACTTTTGAACTGTTGCTCGGAATCGAATTCTGAGGGCACCGATGGAATCGTAGTTCCAGTATTTTCTTAGAAATTCATTTTTCGGAGTTGTGTTTTCTCGGGTGTGGTGTTTGAATTTTCGGGGTTAAGTTAAGAAATAAAATAAAGTGGTGCGACAACTTTATTTTATTTCACTTAAAGCCACTTAAAGCCACTTAAGCTAAGTTAAGTGGATAGGGTGGAACCTAAAATATCCTACCCACTTGGTAGGATATTTGTGAGGTGGGTCCCACACGAGCCCCATCATTACTTTTCCTCTAAGTAACGCACCCGCGAAAACCCCTTTTTAAATGAAAGTCAACCGGTACGTTTTCTTAAATTCTTAACGCCCCTATTAATTGGGCAGTTAATTCGTTACCATTAATTCACTGAATTAATGGTTCATTTCTTAACTTTGTTTTTTGTTTGTTGGCATATGAATAAAATAAGACCAACACATGTCTTTCTTGGGGTGGCTTGTTTAGAGGATTTGGAGAAACTCTATATTCATCTTCCTTTGCGAAGAACGCGAAGAATGCGAAGAACACGAAGAACGCATCATCTCCGACAAAGAACGCCAGCCTTCGACGAAAGGCAATGAATAATGCTTAACCCTCGGAGATTTACGATGTGACGCCGTGTACCGCGACGCTGACGATTCTCCTCTCGCGATGTTCTTCAGCGACGTTCATCTCCCGTGACAATCTTCGATCAACAATCGATTGATGTAGGGGATTGCGGTCCTTTTATTTTCCTTTGTGGATTTTATCCTCAGCATAGGATTAAATGGTGAAATTAAATCTGTGTGTCTTCTTTTACCCTCGGAGATCATCTACGCGACGCCGTGTACCACGACGACAGCGACGCCCCTTCCGCGACGCGTCGATCTTCTTCTTCCGGGACGGTAAATTCCACGAAGAACTCACGTTCAATGACAGCGTTGAGGTAGGGGTTGATTCTTTTAAATCTTTGTGATTTATAACCTCGAAGAATGATTAAACTATTGTTGTGAGACTTTTAAAACCGCTAACGCGGTGGGTGCGGGCTAACGAAGAAGTCTGAACCCACCCCCCTTTTGTTATTGGTGTGCGAAATGGAGGACGTCGACAAAGTAGGCCGCACGGGCAATGCGAGGTCCTCGCAGGGAAGGACGGACCCCAGGAGGTCCTTTGGCGAAGAAGGCGTGAAATTCCAACAACCATAACTCGTCCGCTGGTCCGTGGAGCAGGCGCGTCTCGCCGGCACGGCGGCAGGAGGCGGCGGCGCCCGGCGCGCCGCCGGAAGGAACCGCCGCGGTTGAAGCAGCGGCGGCAGCACGTGGTCCCGCGACCGCGCGGGACCGGAGAAGGACGGGATTCGGCATCCCGGCCGCATCCACTGGCAAGGGCGGCCCCACGCGGGGGCAACACGCCCCCTGCTCTGCTCGGCCGTAACCGGCCGAGCTGACCCGCCTGGCGGCCGGACCGCGCCCGCGCCGGCCAGGCCGGGTCGCACCCAGGCCGGGCCGGGCCACCCAGGCCAGGCCGGGCCGGCCGGATCGGACCCGGACCTGGGCGGGTCGACCCGGTTCGGGCTGACCCAGGGGGGTTGGGCTGGGTCGGTCCGGGCCCAGACCCCCCGTTTTCGAACCTTTTCGGTCTTTTGCTCATAACATGAGAAAAGGGCATCTGATCAACGTACCGTTAATGGGGATGGGATCCTTGGATTGATACGGTCATTTCAGTATATTACACTTAAGGTTTTAGAATACTTTGGGTTCGTCCAGGTTGGTTCGTACACGAAACCAACCAGGCCCTCAGAGCGGAAACGCTTATATCATGAGCTCCGGACGTCTGATTGATGTGTCGTCGACTTTGATGGTTTCCTCTAAGTGAGACGGATCTTTTGGCTTACTCTTCCCGAGTTTTGGACACAGGTGGAGTACGGTCGGGTTGCCTTTTACTTAAAAACCAACCGGGCCCCTGGGACGAAAAGGCCAATAACTCTCAGATCGGGCGTCCGATTGACGCACCGTCTGCGACGTTGAGTTCCTGTTGGCGATACAGAACTTTTGGATACATCAACTCTGGACTATGTGTCAGTTGATGTATCAGCCTCTTGGCTCGTGGATCAGACCCTCCCGAACGAGCTTGTTGTGTGCAGGAACCCTAGTGCTGGCTGCGACTGTGATGACGACGACGCCTGTGCAGAGATCCTCAGTGGATTCGACAGCGACGACTACAGCACTCAGCGATCCTACGTGGATTAGTGCTACAGATCCTGTGTGGGTCTGATCCTATGTGGGTCAGCGCTCAGCGGTCCTGTGTGGGCCAGCGCCTACAGATCTTGTGTGGGTCCGATCCTGTGTGGGTCATTGCGGGGGTTAGTTACCTATCGATCCTGTGTGGGTCAGATCCTTTGTGGGTCATTGCGGGGGTTAGTACATATCGATCCTTTGTGGGTCCGACGACTTAGATGAATCAGTGGCAATATATGATCATCTCTATCGTCATTTGAAAAGTATACCTGTGTGAGCTGAATCCTGTTTTTCATTCCTATGTGGATTATGTTGTACTATCCTGTGTGTATTTACGTTTTGCTTCCTGTGTGGACTGGGTTGAACTTGGGCTCGGATGTTGGAGCCAAACGAGAATTGATGACTTAGGTATATGTATGGGCATATACCTAAGCAGTGTAGAATGATATTTCGTGATTGTACCTTTCCTTTGTGGATTATCCTTTGTGGATTCTGGGAGACCTTCGGAGGTCTGGGGGTCCCTACTGATTAGATTATACTCACCCCTGCACGGGATATTCCCGCACTACATTGTGTTGGTTGCAGATGACGGACAACGCTAATCGTGGTGGAGGCTTGCAGAGCAGGATGGTACCTGGAGGTGGACCACTGGGCGAGACATACTCGGAGTGGACGGCTGGACCCGAGGAGCTGTGGAGGCTATCTGTACTCACCCTTCAGGTGGGACTTTCAGTGGGCGGCTCGGCGTTGCGGCTTTACTTTCAGTTTTTGTTTTCCCTTTCGAGTTGTACTTTACTTTTAGTTTGGGTTTTTATTCTGGCCCACTTACTTTTCCGCACTTATTATTGTACTCAGTTTTTACTTAGTGTTTACTTCTACTGCTTGCTTGCTCTGTGGTGTTTGTTTACTTTCCAAAGGCAATGCCTTCCCTTTTTACCGAGATTTACGCCTTTGTGCTAGTCTCCAGCCCCTGGCCTATGGAAGGTGGGCTTGGGGTAGTCACGGCACGGGCCCCGAGGACGAGTCATGACACAATACCCCTAACCTCTCCCCGACTCCCCCAGAATCTCCCAGACCGCCCAGAATCATATCCCCCACCTCAGAAGTGGCTGGCTAGGTAAATATTCCATCTAAAACTCCACCATTCAGGTTATATTCATTCAAATTCATCTCATATTAGTTAAATATATCCTCTTATTCTCATCATTTATCCATTTATTTCACTATTTATCCATTTATCATGTAGTTATGCCCTATTTCTAGGGATTTTGGAAAATTTTATGATTCATTATAATCCCTTGACAAATTGTGTACTTGAATCACTACATCAATGTAAACAATATTCAATTAATTTTTTCATTAATCTTTTTAGGGTTTTCATTAATGTTTGAATTGATGTTTTATTTCAATTAATGTTTTCATTAATGTTTTCCTTAATTTTTTCATTAATTAAAGTTCTTTCTTGTGTGTATGAATTTTTTTTTCTGTTTGATTTGGGTGTGTTGGGGGGGTGTCTGAGGGGTGGGGGTTATCCGGGGTGAGTAGGGGTTGTCCGAGGGGTGGGGGGATGTCTGGGGTGAGTGGAGGGCTGTCCGAGGGGTGGCAGGGGTTGTCCGAGGTGAGTGGGGGGTGTCTGAGGGGTGGGGGGTTGTCCGGGGTGAGTGGGGGGATGTCTGAGGGGTGGCAGGGGTTGTCCGGGGTGAGTGGGGGGCTTTCCGAGTGGTTGGGGGATATCCGAGGTGAGTGGGGGCTGTTTGAGGGGTGGGGGAATGTACGGGGTGAGTGGGGGGCCGTCCGAGGGTTGGGGGGCTGTCCGGGTGAGTGGGATGGTGTTCGAGGGGTGGGGGTTGTCTGAGGGTTGGGGGCTGTCCGGGGTGAGTGTGGGGCTGTCCGAGGGGTGGGGGGTTGTCCGGGGTGAGTGGGGGGCTGTCCGGGGTAAGTGTGTGTGGTGGACCTTGATCTCCCTGGGAAGAATGTTTTAAATAAAAAATTCCTTCATTTAATTAAAACATTATCGTGAGGAAATTTCTTTTTCAAACATAATCTAAGACAATAGATTCATTGTAGAGAAGTACACCTTAGGAATCTAAATAAAAATAAATTGATATAAGACTTTTGATAATGGAGTAAAATTAAAAATTGGGATTCAATGAGTAATATTTGAGATATTATGCATCATGTCCAAGAGTAAATCCATTTTTAAATATCCAATAAGTTATTTTTCACAATTTTCACACATTAATTATTGGTAAAAATGGAAAAACATTTATAAAGGTTCTAATATATAAAAATGAATCCATTTGTGGATTCAGCTTAAACAACAATGTCTAGCTCATCTTCCTATCCCATGATCATTGATGTGCACGTCCTGTCTCTATCTGACCTCGTATGACGGGTGACTCAACATCTGACTGATGCCGAGCACTAGATTCTCTTACTTCCGCATCAGATTCATGGCCGCTATGCTCCTGAAGTGATCGATCCCACTAAGAATCCTCGTGAGCTTGATGACACGTCCACCAATTCCTGTAAGAGGAAGAGGAATTCTGAGCTGATGGTCCAAGACGATTGACCAATTTCCATCTGTCTGGTTGAAGACGTAAAACTTAGCACTTCCTGGGAGACAACCCATGTTCTAGAGTTTCATCATTTTTCTTGTTTTACATTGTTTTAGGAAATAAACATGGCATGTATGCAATAATTTTTTAGCTGATTATGATTTGTATGTACACTTGTCATTATTCTGCATGTCTGGTTCTATTTTTTCTGATCCTTGGTGTTATTTTTTATGATATGATGTGGGTATGTCCCCCAGACAGCCCCCCAGACAGCCCCCCAGACCACCCCCGGACAGCCCCCCACCCTCCTCCCTGGACCCCGGACAGCCCCCGGACAGCCCCCCCCCCCCAAACCCTCTTCCTTGGTCCCCAGACAGCCCCCCCCCCCACCGGACCGCCCCCCAGACCAGCTCCTCACCCTCCTCCCCAGACCCCGGACAGCCCCCTCACCTTTTTCCCCGAACCCCGGACACCCCCCCCCCCCCCAGACTGCCCCTAGGCAGCCCCCTCACCCTCCTCCCCGGACCCCGGACAACCCCCCGAACACCCCCTAGATAGCCCCCGGACAACCCCTTGAACACCCCCTGGACAGCCCCTCACCCTCCTCCCTGGACCCCGAACAGCCCCTCAAACAACCAATGGACAGCCCCCCAAACACCCCCTGAACACACCCCGCCTCAATCCGAGGCACGGTGTGGACGTTACCATTCAAACTGTCTCTCTTTTGTTCAAAATGACTTTAATTTTATGTGAAAACACCAACTCGCATACGAATAACTGACCAAACATGTTCCGAATCTGTTAAAACTTTAGGAAAACGATCCATGGGTCATATGTGATGTGTACGAATCAACCCCGCCTCAATATGAGGTGCGGTGTGGCCGACACCACCCAAATTGTCCCTCTTTTGTTTAAAATGGACAATATTTTACATACATACGCCAAACCGATCAAACGGTTTCTTATTGTGTTGGTACTTTTGGACAATGATCCATGACTCGTATTTGAAATGTATGAGTCAATTCCATCTCAATCCGAGGCCCGGTGTGGCCGACACCACTCAAAGTGCCTCTTTTACGTTAAAAATGGACTTAATTTTAAGTGAAATCAACAACTGAAATATGGAAAACTGACCAAATGCATTCAGATTATTTTGAAACTTAAGGACAACAATCCATGTGTCAAATGTGACATGTATAAGTCAACTCCGCCTCAATCCGAGCAGTGGTGTGGCCGGGACCACTCAAACTACCTCTCTTTTGTTCAAAATGGACTTATTTTTAAGTGAAAACACCAACTGACATACGGGAAACCAATCAAACGCCTTCGTATTATGTTGAAACTTTAGTAAAACTATGCATGTGTCATATGTGACGTGTAAGAGTCAACCCGGCCTCAATCCGAGGCGCGGTGTGGCTGGAACCACCCAAACTATCCCTCTTTTGTTTAAAATGGAAAATATTTTATGTACATATGCCAAACTGATCAAAAGGTTTCTGATTGTGTTGATAATTTTTCACAACAATCCATGACTCATATTTGATGTGTACAAGTAAACCTAGCCTAAATATGAGTCCCGGTGTGGCCAACACCACTCAAAGTGCCTCTATTTTGTTAAAAATGGACTTAATTTTAAGTGAAATCAACAACTGACATACGGAAAACCGACCAAACGCATTCGGATTCTATTGAAACTTAAGGAAAAAGATCCATGGGTCAAATTTAACGTGAAAGAGTCAACTCCGCCTCAATCCGAGTCACGGTGTGTCCAGGACCACTCAAACTGCCTCACTTTTGTTCAAAATGGACTTATTTTTAAGTGAAAACACCAACTGACATACAAGAAACTGACCAAACGCATTAGGATTGTGTTGAAACTTTAGGAAAATGATCAATGGGTTATGTCTGATGTGTATGAGTCAACCCTGCCTCAATACGAGGTGTGGTGTGGCCGACACTACCCAAATTGTCCCTCATTTGTTTAAAATGGACAATATTTTACGTACATACGCCAAATTGATCAAACTGATTCTGATTTTGTTGATACTTCTTCACAACAATCCATGACTCATATGTGACATGTATGAGTCAACTCCATCTCAATCTGAGGCCCAGTGTGGCCGACACCACTCAAAGTGCCTCTGTTTTGTTAAAAATGGACTTAATTTTAAGTGCAATCAACAACTGACATACGAAAAACCGACAAAACGCATTTGGATTCTGTTTAAACTTAAAGAAAACAATATATGGGTCAAATTTAACGTGTAAGAGTCTACCCCGCCTCAATCTGAGACTCGTTGTGGCCGACACCACTCAAAGTGCCTCTGTTTTGTTAAAAATGGACTTAATTTTAAGTGAAATCAACAACTGACATACAAGAAAATGACCAAACACATTCGTATTCTATTTAAACTTATGTACAATGATTCATGGGTCAAATATGACGTGTATGAGTCTACTCTGCCTCAATCCGAGGCGCGGTGTGGCCAGGACCACTCAAACTGCCTCTCTTTTGTTCAAAATGGACTTATTTTTAACTGAAAATATCAACTGACATACGGGAAACCGACCAAACGCATTTAGACTATTTTAACACTTAAGTAAAATTATCCATGGCTCATATGTGACATGTACGAGTCAATACCACCTCAATATGAGGTGCGCTGTGGCCGGCACCACCCAAACTGTCCCTCATCTGTTTAAAATGGACAATATTTTACGTACATATGCCAAACCAATCAAATGAATTCTGATTGTGTTGATACTTTTGAAAATGATCCATGACTCATAGGAGACATGAATGAGTCAACATCGTCTCAATACGAGGCCCGATGTGGCCGACAACAATCAAAGTGCCTCTTTTTTGTTAAAAATGGACTTAATTTTAAGTGAAACCAACAACTGACATACTGAAAACCGACCAAACACATTCAGATTCTATTGAAACTTAAGGAAAATGATCCATGGGTCAAATGTGATGTGTACGAATCAACTCCGCCTCAATCTGAGGTGCGGTGTGACTGGGACCACTCAAACTGTGTCTCTTTTGTTCAAAATGGACTTATTTTTAAGTGAAATCAACAACTGACATACGGGAAACCAACCAAACGCCTTTTGATTAGGTTGAAACTTTAGTAAAACAATCCATGTGTCATATGTGACATGTAAGAGTCAACCCCGCCTCAATCCGAGGTGCGGTGTGTCCGGCACCACCCAAAGTGTCCCTCTTTTGTTTAAAATGGACAATATTTTACGTACATACGCCAAACTGATCAAAAGTTTCTGATTGTGTCGATACTTTTTCAAAAATATACATGACTCATATGTAATTTTTATGAGTCAACCTTGCCTCAATCTGAGTCCCGGTGTGGCCGACACCACTCAAAGTGCCTCTGTTTTGTAAAAAATGGACTTAATTTTAAGTGAAATCAACATCTGACATACGGCAAACCAACCAAACGCATTCGGATTCTATTGGAACTTAAGGACAACGATCCATTGGTCAAATTTGACGTGTACGAGTAAACTCTGCCTCAATCCAAGGTGCGGTGTGGCCGGGACCACTCAAACTACCTCACTTTTGTTCAAAATGGACTTATTTTTAAGTGAAAACACCAACTGACATACGGAAAACTGACCAAACACATTCGGATTGTGTTGAAACATTATAAAAACAATCCATGGGTCATATGTGATGTTTACGATTCAACCCCGCCTCAATCTGTGGTGCGGTGTGGCCGGAACCACCCAAATTGTCCCTCATTTGTTTAAAATGGACAATATTTTACATACATACGCCAAAATGATCAAACGGATTATGATTGTGTTGATACATTTTCACAATGATCCATTACTCATATGTTACATGTACTAGTCAAATTTTTCTCAATATGAGGCCCATTGTGGCTGAGACCACTCAAAGTGCCTCTGTTTTGTTAAACATGCACTTAATTTTAATTGAAATGAACAACTGATATACAGCAAACCAACCAAACGCATTCGGATTCTATTGAAACATAAATAAAACGATCAATGGGTCAAATTTGGTGTGTAAGAGTCAACCCTGCCTCAATATGAAGTCCGTTGTGGCCAACACCACTCAAAGTACCTCTGTTTTGTTAAAAATGGACTTAATTTTAAGTGAAATCAACAACTGACATACAACAAACTGACCAAATGAATTAGGATTCTGTTGAAACATAAGGACAACAATCCATGGGTCAAATTTGATGTTTAGGAGTCTACTCTGCCTCAATCTGAGATGCGGTGTGGCTGGGACCACTCAAAATGCCTCTTTTTTTCAAAATGGACTTATTTTTAAGTGAAAACACCAACTGACATATGGGAAACTGACCAAATGCATTCAGACTATGTTGACACTTTAGGAAAACGATCCATGTGTCTATTGTGATGTGTACGAGTATGATTCAACCCCGCCTCAATCCGAGTCATGGTGTGTCCCCCACCACTCTATGTGGCTAACTTTTATTTGAATTGGAAACCATTTTAAATGAAAATAACAAATGACATATGGAAAACTGACCAAACGCATTCAGATTACATTGAAACTTTAGGAAAATAATAAATGGGTCTATTATGATGTTTAAAAGTCAACCTCGCCTAAATCCAAGGTGCGGTGTGGCAGGTATCACTCTTAGTGTTTGTCTTTTGTTTAAAATGGACATAATTTTAAGTACATATGGAAAACCAACCAAACGGATTCTGATTGTGTTGACACTTTAGCACAAATATCAATGGGTCATATGTGGCATGTATGAGTCAACCCCTCCTCAATGCAAGGAAAGGTGTGGTTGGAACCACTCAATGTTTTTCTCTTTTGTTCAAAATGAACAAGATTTTAAGTGAAAATAACAAATAGCATACGGAAAACCAACCAAACGCATTCAGATTCTGTTGAAACTTTATGACAACGATCAATGGGTCTATTGTGACATGTACTAGTGAACCACTCAATGTGGCTCAATTTTTTATATGTATGTTTATAATTACATATGTTTATATTCTAAATGAATTATGTATGTTTATATTTTTTTCTGTATGTATGTTTATAATTACGTTATGAATTATGTATGTTTTTGTCATCAAATTATGCATCATATGTTAAATGTGTATGAATTAAAATTTATTATGATTTAATTCTTGATGTTCATCAAATTATGCATCAAATTATTGCAGGACACCTCCACCTCTACCTGCTGTGCAAATTGCAGGGATGCTGTGCAATTTTCACTACATAGGGTATGCCAACAGTTTGAAACCGTTGGCATAGGTCTTGTAGGAATCTTTTTACCAACGGTTCTCTTTGAATAATTTTTAAAAAGCTTTCCCAATGGTTGTATAACCGTTGGGAAATATCTCCTCCCTTGTTTTTTCCAACAGTTTAGCACAACCGTTGGTAAAATCGTTCCCAACGGTTTTATGAGAACCGTTGGGAAAGGTTAACCTTCCTACCCCTACTTAAACGGTTCTATATAAATGGTTGGGAAATGCTTTTACCAACGGATTACTTGTCTACGATTTTCTTAACCATTGGTATAAATTATTCCAATGGTCCGGCAGCCTTTACCAACGGTTTTGAACCGTTGGTAAAACCCAAGTTTCCAGTAGTGATACGTGAGAAATAAAGCTCAACCAGAAGGTTGTATTGCTGAAGGCTATTTGGATGAGGAGTGTCTCACCTTTTGTTCCAGATATTTAGATGATATTGAGACAAGATTTAATTGAGATGGATGTGTTGACAATACATCAACTCAATCTAAAATGCATCAGAAATCAAAAATATTTCCTGCTATTGGCCGATCAGTTGGGAGAACCTCATATGTGACACTGACAGAATTTGAATTATTACTGGCACATAGATATGTGCTGCTAAATAGTAAAATTTTAGATCCATTTATTGAAGAGTTGAGGATACAAACAAAGAGACGAATGAGATGCCGAAAAAAATGAGAAATATATAACGAAAGATGTGAATTAAGAAGCTGGTAGAATGGTTTGCACGACGTGTATGTTTATAAATATTGCAATAAATAAGAATATTATTTTGACACATACAATTTGTAAATTTATTAAATTATATTTCTTTTTTTAGATCATGAATACGGATACTCGAGAAAACTTTTCATATGATTTGAATTTTCTTGCTAGAGGTCCTATAAAACAAGTTAGAAAGTTCGACGCTTATAATGTGAATGGATTTAGATTTCATATAGTCGATCGAGAAGTGGGTTTGAAAACACAGAATAGTGGTATATTTATATTTTCTGAAGTGGGATACTATGGAAAGTTGCATGATATTATTGAATTAAACTACCATGGGCATTTTTCTGCTGTTTTATTCAAATGAAAATTGGTCGATATTATCAGAGGTGTTAAAAAATATTCCTTGCAATTTAATTCTGTAAACTTCTCTCGCTTGATGGATGTTGGTGATCGTGAACTGCCTGATCCATATATCTTAGCATTGCAAGAAAAAATGGTATATTATGTGAATAATGTTGTGGATAAAGGGTGGAGGGTAGTTACTCACATAATACAAAGATATTTTTATGATATGGGTGATGAAGTGGAAGATTTGACCTCTGCAATTGAATTTCATCAACAACAGGAAGCAGAATTATTTTCCCAGCATGATATTGAAAATATTAGTCTAGCAAGGTTGAATGAAGTGGATGAAGAAATGGAGTAGGAAACTAACATGATTGAAGGGTAAAATTATTGTATGTACAATTATTTATTCATTCAGCAACCACTTGTTTCATTTTTGCAGTCATTCATTATCACTGTTATATATATTTTGTTTGTTAGTACTAGGCATCTATTATCATTTTTAATTTTTTTTTCTGCATAAATTTTTTGAAATATATATTCTGAACTTTATTTTATTTGATTTAATGACAGGAATGCCAAGGAGTAAGTGGTACACTATTTCATCTAGTTATGCAATAGATGACGATCAATCTGTCCTCACGGCATTTGAGGCACCAGCTGCCTACACCCCTACACCATCTCCCCCTGCGCCATCTCTGACACCATCTGTGGATGTCTCATTAGAGGATGATTCATCGACTCCCCCTACAGAAGCCTCAACAGTGGGGCAATGACACACCCCTTCCAGTTCATCATGGACATTCTGGAGGGTCACAGTCATAGGTACAAATTTTAATTAAATAAATTTATTGCATTTTGTTTATACTAATTGTTTTCTCATTGCAGATGAAAAAAATGCAACCGTGGAAAAACACATAAAAAGTTAAAAAGTTTGGAACATGAATGGAGAGAAGATAGTCATGCCATTTGATTCTTATGGGGTCCCGGCGGATGACGCCGTGGGGTTACTTGGCCAGATTATAGGTCAGCTGGTAGCAGAGCCCATTTCCCTGCATATTTCATATGATGATTGGAGGCATATCCCTCCAAACTGGACAAATGATTTTTTTTATTTATAGATAAAGGTAATTATATTATTTTATGGTTTGATTGAATTTCATGTTACTAATATGTTCAAAATGAATTTCTGTATACAGATGTTCTTCCACTTTACCGTTGCTGATGTGATAGCATGGAAGTGTACATTGAAAAATCTTGGTAAAAAATGGAATGATTTCAAATGGAGGTTATGGTGTGATGTCAAAGATACTTTGTTGACCATGTAGTAAATGTATGAGAAGCTACCCAGTGGGGTATCAAAAGAACTGTTGAATGTTTTCGTTGATATACATCGTGATGAGAAGCAGATTGTATTGAAATATATATTATTATATTATCCTCATTTTACATTTATACATGTATATGAAGAGGATATGACATTGAATACATTACTGTTAAATTGAATTTTATTTATTTCAGGATCTCTCAACACAGAATGCATCAAACCGGGCAAAGCAAGTCATCCCGCACACTGCCGGCTCAAAAATATTTTCTAGAATCCGGATGTCATTGGTAATATTTTAATTAGTTTAAATATTTATAAGACAATATTATATATTTAACATATTGAATTGTTGATTTATCTTTGTTTAATGCAGTCACAGAGTTTAGGGCATGAAGCATCCCGAATTGAACCATGGCTGGATGTTCACAAAAAACCGGATGGAAGTTTTGTTAATGAGCCTACTAAAGAAGTTGGGGTATGAAGTCAATTTTTTATTATAATAACTTATTATCAGTATTTACTGTGTTAATATATATTTATATTTGATTTATAGGTAAAAATTAACGAAATATGGGATGCCAATCATGTGCATCCCTACTCAGTCTCCTAGGATGGCCCGGTTGCTAAAGTCCTTGGGAAAGAGCATCCTGGTAGAGTGTGCGGGATGGGTTTGGGACTCGTACCATCTGAGGTCTTTGGTCGGCCACCAGGGATTCTAGCTGCATCTACTTCTAGTTATAGTCATTTCATAGCTGAAGATGCTCAGAGGGAGATGTCTTCTCTACGAGCCACAGTTCAAGACCAGGGGGCTCAGATATCCGCTATGCAGAAAGTGTTGACTGATATATATCAGTAGATGAGAATATATTCCCCCGGTGGTGGTGCATCGATTATTGGTGAGCAGGTAAATAAAAAAATTAAAATCATTTATTTTGAAAACTTTTATTTTTTTAAGTTTAATTATAAATATACAACAATATTTAATTTTCAATATAATATTTTACATGTTGCAGTAGGTAGTAGAGATGGAGGTGGAGAGGGTGACGATGCATCATCTGACCATGATTAGTATTATTGTTGATGTGTTGAACAAATATGAGAACGGTTGGTTTGTATATGTAACATGTATGGCACATAGTTTTCACCAAACATTTCCATGTCCTAACATTTTCTTTATTTCTCATGTTTCCTTCTATGCATTTTTTTATTTATGATGTTTCATTTTATGTCTTGATTTCTCAAGTGTGGTATACATCATTCCATTTAGTCCTGTGTTTGAATTGGAAGTTGATATTTTGGATGACTATAGATTGATCCTTTTGTTATTTTGTTCTGGTTATATAAATTGGAACCTAGTATGCAGTATAGAGACCAAACATAAGAGGATGATGGGAATGTGGTTTAGCATAATCATGTGATATGAATCATATACTCACCAATAAAAGTAGTTGGAAACCAAAATGGTGAACCTAACATGGAACCTTAAACACAATGCATGTGTCACCCACATGTTAGGCTCCTTTTTCTATCTCAAAATATGAAATGTGGACAAACATGGATCCGATACAATTGATTATACATGTGTTTATTTATTGATATGCTGATTTCATGAGGATTTTTTGTAAATGTTTCTCATAAGTATTCTGGCACTTTCAACTAGAACCCCCTTTTATCCAAATGACATTTTACTACTTTAAGAACACATATGCTTTGACTACTGCACAAGTTGGATCCTCATTTAAAACTAGGGCTCTATTATCAACCTTGCACCCTCAACATTGGGTCTCAAATTCACCAGTTTGGGAGTCACACCTAAATGTTACCTTTCTATCTTCAGAAGAAGCTACAAAATCCATTCATCTCAAAAATCCCTAATAGATGTCTACTCGAAAATGACTAGTGGAACATAATTTGTTTTAAATAGTTTCCATCTCAAACCATTTCATGGTCATATCCATGGAAGGAATTAACATGTTACTCCCTTATCTAGGGAGGTTGATCAAGAGTCTGCCGATGGACTCATCTAGATAGCATAAGGGTGTTGGATTTGGTGTTCTAGAACCAACTAATTTGTACTTTATTCATTAAAAAATATTTATCACATCTTGATTGTTCTTCTGCGTGATAATGCATGTGATAATATCCTAAGGACAGCTGTTGCATTGATGGGTCATAGCAGATCCCTACTATGATGAGAACCCGGAAGTGCCATAACACTATTCTTGAATATATATTCGATGGCCAGATGATATTATATGAGGGACACAAATAATACAGGTCATTTGGGGTGAGGACTAATAAAACATTGAGGCACCTTCTCATGGTGTGCGCCTTTGGTAATATCAAGGAGGATATTATGAGAACAAGACCCGCCAGTAGGAAATCCACATTTCATAGTTTCATTGGATGTTCCTATCTACGGATGTGTGTATTGGTCCTTAGACTTTAAGATTATTATTAATAAGTATTACAACTCACGCACTTAGATGTATTGACAAAAACTGTGACGGCACACTGTTCACAGCGTGGTAGGATACGTTGGGTGTGTCACGAGTAATACGACATTAATAAATGATGCGAGAAAGGATTTGTCCCTTCTATTCCATAATGGAAGTAGATATCTCAGGCCCTTTGATGGAATTGATATAGCCTAAATAAATCCATGGCAATGGTAAGGTATAGGCGAGTTCAATTCCGGGAATTCAAAGAAAGAATAATCGAGCACATGGGTTGATAGCACTAACATGAAACCCTCTTGATTGGAGATTTCGAGACAAAGGGATTATATTACACGGTAAGTGTTCGTAGGAGATGACACGTCATTGCGGTGTTAACTTCTTTCTCTATGGGTGCCTTGGAATGTTTCAAGATGCTAACCATAGACTTTAGGCAGGCTTCGCCTAATGCCACTAAGAAAGAGGCCTAGAGGGTCACACACTAAGTGTGTCCATGTATCTCAGTTAAATATTAATTTAACAAGTTAAATAAAGATTATTCCTGACTGGGGTTTAATGATTATTTAATGATGCCTGATCGTATTTATTTCGACACTGGTTATTTGAGAGAATATATTGTGGGCGAAATAATATATATATTTATTAGCGAGTAATGCAGTTACATTTATTTATGAAATAAATAGCCATTACTCAAGGTCTAATAAATATGGTGGAAGAAATAAATAAAATGAAAAATAAAAGTACACTCCATGTATATTTATATACATGACATGTAGTTTGTTTTTCAGGATTCGTGAGAAATTATTGTTTATTTAATTAAATTATATTAAATGTAATACGTTGGGCGCATGTCAAGTAATAATGATGGTCAACTGACATTATTAATACATGCGGTATTACTAAGAATTAAATGAAATGTTTAAATGTTTTAGGGCAATTAATTTATTTTATTATTCTAAGTATTATAATCCCAACTACATTATTATCATTGATACAAAGACATTATTGTGCACAACGGATTGGGATATACTCTCAATCCAAGAAAGAATTCCCTTTCCACCAAAAAAGCTTCCAAGTTACGAGAGCGATATCCTCCACCAGATCAAGGTGGTAGAAGGTGGACATCGCAAGCGAAGGTTCTTCCGTGCTAGCACCTGGATATCCCTTCGGCAACGTCCAGATATACGTTGAGAACGTGTGGATCACCGCTAGAGGAATCTTGTACTTGGATTCTACAATGCAACTACATATCACATGATCGTGACCGGAGACTCCAACGAAGAAAGAATTCCATCAAGGTAATTCTTATGAATTAATTAAATTAATTATAACCAACATATGATGATCCTATCTCAAGGGTTCCAGGACTCTACTTTTCTTTTTCATTCTTCATTCTATTATGAAGATTCGGCATTTTAAATCGTGACAGATCTTGGATTGAACATTGTTTAACATTAAAATTAAAGTTGGGAAAACCCACCAACGCGCTTCCGTTGCGCCCAGAACCTACAAGTGGTATCAGAGGAGGGTCATATCATTGATTATAATTATTTATTTTTTCGTTGGTGATTTATGCATTTAATAATTTAGTTATTTCAATTCATGTTTAATCGTTCTGGAAATCTGAATCTCGAGGTCTCTTCCTCCTCCCTCGTTTCTCGTTCACCTCACAGAAATGAATTTTTCTTTTAATATTGATTAACATAAAATAGAGGAACTCAACCGGAGGATCCAAACGTTTCTGCCATACAACACCAGAATACACGGCGTGTATTTGGAAGTACACGCCGTGTAGTCTAGGTTCAATGCATTGACTGATCCGCCAAATTAGGTCGTGTATTGGATTCTTTCTAAGAATTTAAGACAATGTGTGTTGACCAGAAACAGGTGGCACACAGTTTATGGATTACACGCCATGTGGTCCAATGAACACGGCGTGTAGTCCCTTAGGGTTAGGGTTGGGCCGTGTACCCCATACATGGCTTGCCCGGCTGGAAACTGTGTATCGCGGAAACTACACGGCGTGTGTCCCACAGAACACGCTGTGTATTCTGAAAATTTCCGAAGTACATTAACAAGCCCTGTCCCCGATCATGTACTTCAGATGGACGGTGAAGAAAAGTACATGACATGTAGTCAAAACTACACGCCGTGTACTCACCCAAATTATGCAGATTTATTAAAATTTATTATTATATTATACAAACCCTTGAAACGTGTACCATGGTGTAGGTGTAAAGCAGAGGCACAACACGTGATATGTATTTTATATATATGTTTTTAATTTAACATCTGCGTAATGAACAGGAATTCACTGGGTTTCCTCCAAGGTACAAGTTATGTAAAAGGATAATTTTAAATAAATTTATTTGTTTAAAATTATGATGGATGAGAATCTCAACGAAATTCAAAAATAGGTTTTAAGATAAAAGGATTGATTAATTAACGATAATTAATTAATTCGAGCGTGATTTATCTTAAACAATAACAATTAAGGAATTGAATGCTAGTTTTATTTATGCATAAATATCATTGCATGTATGGATTATCATGAGATAGACAGAGACCTTTGTATGTGAATGGTTTCTTTTAATTTATTTTTTTAAATTAAATTTGTTGGCCTGAGAGCCATCTTCTCATTAATATGTAGAGTTTGCACGCCCAAGGATTCTTTTATGTAAAAACACCTTTTTACCCCTCACCTGCATGTGAGGTAAATGAATATGTAATGGATGGAGCTCCCAAGCTAGTGGAGGTGGCTCAAGTCAGGAGCTAAGGTGAAACCAATTCAATGAGATACAAAGGTGGATAGGTGGAAAGCTGTAAACATGAACCTGAAAGTTTCAAGGTGTTTCTACCCTAGGTCTTGGGTTAGTTTATGAACCCCTAGATAAACTAACCAATAGAAGAATCTCATGATCATACCATTTATTTTATTTATGTCAATTTCATGGTTTATTTATTGTGGGTGTGTTGTCACGATCACACAATTAATGAATTAAATGAGCATGCAAGATGGAACTAAAATAAAACCATCTTATACGTAAATATTATCTTAGACATGGTTAATCACTTAAGTATATCCCACTTAATATTAACAAGCATGTAATCAAAGATAATAAAATGACAATTTACGTATAATTATAAAATCCCTCAAAAGAAATATTAAGTCAGTATAGCCTTCCATAATCTTGGTTAGAATCGAACCATAGTTCAAAGTGCTTGACCAACCCTAGTTGGGGTGCTTTCAATTATCGGGGAATTCTAATTCAAGGATTTGGGTTGACTTCACTTGGTTCGCATCAAGGGTTGACTGCCACAGCAGGACTTGGTGTGACCAAGAGGCAAAGGTTTAGGAAATCCAAAATAAAAGTATTTCAGGATTGGGGAGTCCACTCAGCGGATCAAGGAGCTGTGAGTTAATGCATTTGGCACTTGGAATGGCTACCTAAAACCCTACAACTTTCTTGACCAACCCTTTTTGGGGTAATGTGAAGGGAAATATGGATCCTTTCCACTATAATATTCTAGAAATAGAATATTCTGAAGTCAATGGTGAGGGATATTGTATTTCGATAAAATAGGGGGAGACTAATAAGTATTAATTTATTTATTTGTCTCAATTTTTTTATAATATAGTACTAAAACTTTTCTCCTCTTAATTTGTAGAAATGGAAAGAAAATGAATTCAAACATATCATTGCGCACCATACTTGAGAAGGAAAATCTTCTCACCGACACCAATTTCCAAGAGTGGAAGAGGTGTTTACGCATCGTCCTTTACCACGAAAAGAAATTGTCTGTGCTCGAAGAGCCTATTCCAGTTGCGCTTCGGAAAGAGGCTAGTGATGAGGAATTATCTCTCTACATGAAACACATGGATGATACCACAGATGTCCAGTGTTTCATGCTATCAGCCATGTATAATGAGTTCTTGAAGCAACATGAAAACATGGACGTGTATAGCATGATGTCTCACCTTAAAGATCTCTACCAAGAGAAGGCGAGACAGGAGAGGTGTGAGATCTAAAATTCCTTTTTAACCATGAATCTTGGAGAGTTTACGCCAGCTGGGCCTCATGTAGTCAAGCTTATTGTCTACATTGAACACCTGGAAATCTTAGGGATTAAATTCCTAGATGTGTTGCGTACAGATCTCATCCTATCATCACTTCCCAAGACCTTATATAGCTTCATTGTCAATTATAACATGATCATAAATGAGAAGAGTCTGTCGGAGCCTCTGACCTTGATTCTCCAGGTAGACAAGGACATGGGGCGTGACAAACCCACAGTCCTGATAGAGAACAAGAAAAGTAAGGATAAGGAAAAGGGGCCAAAGACTTATAAACGGTCTGAAGCCCCCGAGCACCATCCCTCCAAGAAGGGGAAGATCCAGAGGTAGGGTAAGTAATAGGAGGCGGTGTGTTTTGCATGTGGAAATCAGGGCCACTAGATAAGGAACTGCACCCAGAAGCGTGGGGATGCTAAAAGTACATTCGTTATCGAGTGAAATCTTTCTATTTTTACACATTGGGTATTAGATACAGATTGTGGGGCTCACATCTTCATTCAAATATAGGAAACAAGTAGATTTAGAAAGCACACCAAAGGAGAGGTGGATCTTCGAGCTGCCAATGGCGTAAGGCTGGTTATGTTGGCTATTGGTGACTACCACCTCTCATTGCCGACTGAGATGATTTTGGTTTTATATAACTGTTATTTTGTGCCTAGTGTTACCAAGAATATAATTTCTATATCTTGTTTGGATAGGGATGGATTTTCTTTCATGTTCGGAAATAAGGGTTGTCTCTTTTATAAGAACAACGTATGTTATGGTATGGCACATTTGAATAATAGTTTGTATGTATTAAATTACGAAAACCAAGTATTGGCAATCGATAACAAAACAAACTCACATGACTCATACATCACCCAGTTGTGGCATCACCGCCTTGGTCATGTGAATGAGAAGCGCTTGATAAAGCTCTACCAAGATGGATATTTAGACTCTACTGAGTTAAAACCACTTGATAGATGTCACGCTTGTTTACAAGAAAAAATGACCAAACCGCATTTTGGTGGACAAGCTGAAAGGACCACAGAGCTTCTAGGATAGGTACACACGGATGTGTGTGGACCATTTCCAGTAGAATCTAGAGGTGGGTATTCTTACTTCGTTACTTTTACTGATGATTTGAGTAGATATGGCTATGTCTACTTAATGAGGTATAAGTCAGAGTCCTTAGAGAAATTTAAGGAATTCAAGAATGAAGTAGAGAATCAGCTGGGTAAGAATATAAAGAAGCTTAGATTGGATCGAGGTGGAGAATATGTGAACCAAGAGTTCATCGATCTTCTACGGGAGTCTGGGATTCTATCTCAGCTCACTCCTCCTTATACACCACAGTGGAATGGTGTTAGTGAAAAGAGGAACCACACCTTTTTCGACATGGTGAGGTCAATGATGAATCATGCGGATCTTCCATTATCCTTTTGGGGATATGCATTACAAACTGCAGTATACACATTAAACCGAGTACCAAATAAGGTGGAAAATGGAATTCCATCAGAGTTATAGAATGGAAGGAAACCCACTTTGTAGCACACACGTGTATTGGGATGCGAGGCATTTGTTAAGGCCTTCTCAGGCAAAAAACTAGCACCCTGGGTCATGAGGTGTATCTTTATAGGATATCCTAAGGAAACGAAAGGATATTACCTATATAAATCTTCAGACAAAAAAGTGATTGTCGCCAGACAAGCCGTCTTTAGTGAGAGGGAGCACATACTCAAAAAGGATAGTGGGAGAAAGGTTGACTTCGATGAAGTTAATTCCCAAGATACACATGAGTTGGTACAGGAACATGTTCCACAGGTCCCCGTGGAAGAGGTTCCAGAAACACAAGTGCTGCGTAGGAGCTCAAGAGAGGTAAGGGAACCAGAGAGATTTGGTTTTCTAGTCACCAAGGATGGTGAATAATTATTGTTGGACAATGATGAACCTGTCTCCTACAAAAAAGAAGTAGAAAGCTCAGAAGCTGCAAGATGTCCAGAAGCTATGAATTCTTAGATGGATTCCATGTATCAGAACCAAGTCTGGGTTCTGGTCGATGAGCCAGTTGATGTAAAGCCTATTGGATGAAAATGGGTATTCAAGAGAAAACTAGACATGGAATGTCAAGTTATCACCTATAAAGCAAGGCTAGTGGCTAAAGGATTCAGACAGTTTCAAGGAATTGACTATGATGAAACCTTCTCGTCAGTTTCCATTTTTAAATCCATAATAATCATACTTGCCATAGCAGCTTACCATGACTACGAGATTTGAAAATGGATGTCAAAAAAACATTCCTTAATGGGAACCTTCAGGAAGATGTCTATATGACACAACCAGAAGGGTTTGTGACACCAGGTGAAGCCAAACGGGTTTGCAAGTTGCAAAAATCCATTTATGGATTAAATCAAACATCCAGGTCATGGAACATTCGATTTGATGAAGCCATAATGGAATTTGGTTTCATTAAGAATGAATGTGAGCCATGTCTTTATAAGAAGTTTAATGGGAATGTGATCGTTATCCTAGTATTACATGTTGACAACATATTACTTATTGGAAATTATGTACCGGTCTTAAAATCAGATAAGGGCTAGTTGAACAAGTGTTTCTCCATGAAGGACTTGGGAGAAGCAGCCTGCATTGTAGGGATCAAGATCATTCGTGATAGATCCAAGAGGCTGCTTGGACTAAGTCAGGGTACATACATTGACCAGATACTAAAGATATTTAGTATGGAACAATCCAAGAGGGGATTGGTTCCAGTGTCACATGGCTTAAATCTTTCTAAGAAAATGTGTCCCCATACACAACAGGATAAAGATAGAATGGGTAATATCCTATACGCTTCGGCTAGAGGATCCATCATGTATGCCATGTTATGTACCAGGCTTGATGTTGCCTATGCACTGAGCATGGTAGGCAGATATTAAGCAGATCCAGGAGAACAGCATTGGACTGCTTTTAAGACTATCCTTATGTATCTGAGAAGAACTAAGTATATGTTCTTGGTGTATGGAGAAGACAAGGAGATTATCATCAGAGGGTATGTTGATGCTGGTTTTCAGACAGATCAAAATGATCTGAAGTCTCAATCTAGATATGTTTTCTGTCTCAATGGAGGAGCTGTGAGCTGGAAGAGTTCAAAGGAACTAGTTTTCGCCGATTCTATAGTGGAGTCCTAGTATATAGCGTCTTCTGATGCAGCCAAGGAAGCTATCTGGATTCGTAACCTTTTCCAGGAGCTTGATTTGGTTCCTAGTAGTAAAGATCCCATTACATTGTATTGTGATAATACTACAACAGTGGATCTTGTAAAAGAACCAAGGTCACATCAACAGAGAAAGCACATACTCTGGAAGTATCACCTCTTGAGGTATTTCTATCAAAGGGGTGAATTTGTAGTGAGCAGAGTGTCCAAAGAAGAGAACGTGGCAGACCCCATGCTTAAAGGCCTATCTCAGCAGAAGCATGAATATCATGTCAGAGCTAGTGGGTTAAAGGTTGTTAGCAGTTGGCTCTAGTCCAAGTGGGAGTCTGTTGGAGTTGGTGGTCTAGAACCAACTACTTTGTACTTTATTAATTAATAAAATCCTTATCACATCTTGATTGTTCTTTTGCGTGACAATGCATGTGATAATGTCCTAAGGACACTTGTTGTATTGATGGGTCATAGAGGATCCCTGCTATGATGAGAACCTAGAAGTTCCATAACACTGTTCTTGAATATATGTTTTATGGCCGGATGATATTATTTGAGGGACACAAATAATACAGGTCATTAGGGGTGAGGACTCATAAAACATTGAGGCACCTTCTCATGGTGTGCACCCTTGGTAATATCTAGGAGGATATTATGAGAATGAGACCCACCAGTAATAAATCCACATTTCATAATTTCATTGGATGTTCCTATCTACGGACGTTTGTATTGGTCCTTAGACTTTAAGATTATTATTAATGGGTATTACTACTCGCACACTTAGATGTATTGATGAAAACTGTGATGACACATTGTTTGAAGTGAGGTAGGATATGTTGGTTGTGTCACGAGTAATACGGTATTAATAGATGATGAGAGAAAGGATTTGTCCCTTCTATTCCATAACGGAATTAGATATCTCTGGCCCTTTGAGGGAATTGATATAGCCTAAATAAATCCATGGCCATGGTAACGTATGGGTGAGTTCAATTCCGGGAATTCAAAGAAAGAATAATTGAGCACATGGGTTGATGGCACTAGCATGCAACCCGCTTGATTAGAGATATCGAGACAAAGGGATTATATTACACGGTAAGCGTCTGTAGGAGGTGACACGTCATTGAGGTGTTAAATTTTTTCTCTATGGGTTCCTTGGCGTGTTACTAGAAGCTAACCTTGGACATTAGGCAGGCTCCACCTAATGCCACTAAGAAAGAGGCCTAGAGGGTCACACACTAAGTGTGTCCATGTATCTCAGTTAAATATTAATTTAACAAGTTAAATAAAGATTATTCCCGACTGCGGTTTAATGATTATTTAGGATGCTTGATCGTATTTATTTCGACACTGGTTATTCAAGAGAATATATTGTGGGTGAAATAATATATATATTTATTAGCAAGTAATGAAGTTACATTTATTTAAGAAATAAATATCCATTACTCAAGGTCTAATAAATATGGTGGAGGAAATAAATAAAATGAAAAATAAAAGTACACGCCATGTATATTTATATACATGTCGTGTAGTTTGTTTTTCGGGATTTGTGAGAAAATATTGTTTATTTTTTTAAATGATATTAAATGTAATACGTTGGGCGCATGTCAAGTAATAATGATGGTCAACTATCATTATTAAGACATGGGGTATTACTAAGAATTAAATGAAATGATTGATTGCTTTCGGGTAATTAATTCATTTTATTATTCTAAGTATTATAATCCCAATTACATTATTCTCATTAATACAGAGCCATTGTTGTGCACAATGGATTGGTAAATACTCTCAAGCCAATAAAGAATTCCCTTTCCACCAAGAACGCTTTCAAGTTACGAGAGCGAGATCCTCCACCAAATCAAGGCGGTAGAATGCGGACATCGCAAGCGAAGGTTCTTCCGCGCTAGAACCTAGAGATCCCTTCAGTGATGTCCAGAGATACCTGGATCACGTGTGGATCACCACTAGATGAATCCTATACTTAGATTCTACAACGCAACAACGGATCACTAGATCATGACCGAAGACTCCAACGAAGAATGAATTCCATCGAGGTAATTCTTATGAATTAATTAAATTAATTATAACCAACATACGATGATCCTATCTCAAGGGTTCCAGGACACTTCTTTTATTTTTTCTTCTTCATTCTATTTCGAAGATTCATCATTTTAAATCATGACGGATCTCGGATTGAACGTTGTTTAACGTTAAAATTAATGTTGGGAAAACCCACCAACACGCTTCCGCTGCGCCCGGATCCTACAAGTGGTATCATAGGAGGGTCATATCATTAATTATAATTATTTAGTTTTTCGTTGGTGATTTACGCATTTATTAATTTAGTTATTTCAATTCATGTTTAATCATTCTGGAAATCAGAATCTTGTGATCTATTCCTCCTCCCTCATTTCTCATTCACCTCACAAAAATGAATTTTTCTTTTAATTTTAATTAAAATAAAATAGAGTAACTCATCTGGAGGAGCCAAACGTTTCTAGCCGTACAACACCATAATACACGACGTGTATTCGGAAGTACACATCATGTAGTATAGGTTCAATGAATTGACTGATCCACCAAATCAGGCCGTGTATTGGATTATTTCTAAGAATTTAAGACACCGTGTGTTGACCAGAAACAGGTGGCACACAGTTTCCAGATTACAGGCTGTGTGGTCCAATGAACACGGCGTGTAGTCCTTTTGGGATAGGGTTGGGTCGTGTACCCCATACATGGCTTGCCCAACTGGAAACCATGTAACGCAGAAACTACACGGCGTGTGTCCCACAAAACATGCCATGTATTCCGAAAATTTCCGAAGTACATTAACACGCCATGTCCCCAGATGTGTACTTCGGATGGATGATGAAGAAAAGTACACGCCTTGTTTTCAGAACTATACACGGTGTACTCACCCAAATTACGCATATTTATTAAAATTTATTATTATATTATACAAACCCTTGAGACGTGTACCATGGTGCAGGCGTAAAGCTAAGGCAAAACACGTGATAGGTGTTTTATATATATGTGTTTAATTTAACATCTGCGTAATGAACAGGAATTCACCGGGTTACCTCCATGGTAAAAGTTATGTACAAGGATAATTTTAAATGAATTTATTTGTTTAAAATGATGATGTATGAGAATCTAAAGGAAATTCTGAAAAAGGTTTTAAGATAAAAGGTTTGATTAATTAAAGATAATTAATTAATTCGAGCATGATTTATCTTAAACAATAACGATTAAATAATTGAATGCTAGTTTTATTTATGCTTAAATATCGTTGCATGTATGGATGATCATGAGCTAGACTGAGACCTTTTTATGTGAATGGTTTCTTTTAATTTATTTATTTAATTTAAATTTGTTGGCCTGCGAACCATCTCCTCATCAATATGTAGGGTCTGCGCGCCCAAGGATTCTTTAATATAAAACCTTCTTTTTACCCCTCACCTACGTGTGAGATACATTAATATGTAATGGATGGAGCTCCCAAGCTAGTGGAGGCGGCTCAAGTCAGGAGCCAAGGTGAAACCAATCCAATGAGATACAAAGGTGGATAGGTGGAAAGCTATAAACATGAACCTGAAAGGTTCAAGGTGTTTCTCCCCTAGGTCTTGGGTTAGTTTATGAACCACTAGATAAAATAACCAATAGAAGAATCTCATGATCATACCATTTATTTTATTTCTGTAAATTTCATGGTTTATTTATTGTGGGTGTGTTGTCATGATCACACAATTAATGAATTAAACGAGCATGAAAGATGGAACTAAAATAAAACCGGCTTATACGTAAATATTATCTTAGACATGGTTAATTAATTAAGTATATCCCAATTAATATTAACAAGCATGTAATCGAAGATAATAAAATGGAAATTTACGTATAAGGATAAAATCCCTCAAAAGAAATATTAAGTCGGTATAACCTTCCATAATCCTGGTTAGAATCGAACCATAGTTCAAAGTGCTTGACCAACCCTAGTTGGGGTGCTTTCAATTATTGGGGAATTATAATTCAAGGATTTGGGTTGACTTGACTTGGTTCGCATCAAGGGTTGACTGCCACAGCAGGACTTGGTGTGACCAAGAGGCAAAGGTTGAGGAAATCCAAAATAAAAGGATTTCAGGATTGGGGAGTCCACTTAGCGGATCAAGGAGCTGCGAGTTAATGTAGTTGGAACTTGGAATGTCTACCTAAAACCCTATAAGTTTCTTAACCAACCCTATTTGGGGTAATGCGTGTCACGACCCGTCCTCGGGGCCCGTGCCGTGACTACCCCAAGCCCGCCTTCCATAGGCCGGGGGCTGGCGACTAGCACCAAGGCGTAAAATCCCAGTAAACAGGGAAGGCATTGCCTTTATAAGTAACAACCACACAGAGTCAGCAAGCGGAAAGTAAAGTGCAGAAAAGTAAAGGGGCCGGAAATACAAGCCCAACTGTAAAGTACAACTGAAAAGTAAAGTACAGCAACTGAAGAAAAGACGGCGGCCTCGTGTCGTCCACTGGCAATCCCACCTGAAGGGTGGGTACAGATAGCCTCCAGGCTCCTCGGGTCCCACGTCCGCTCCGAGCACGTCCCGCCCAGTGGTCCACCTCCAGGTACCGTCCTGCTCCACGCCCAACCGTGATCAGCGCTGTCCGTCGTCTGCAACCAACACAACAAGGTGCGGGCATAGCCCGTGCAGGGGTGAGTACAAGCTACTCAGTAAGGACCCCGAGACCCCCGAAGGTCTCCCGAAATCCACAAAGGATATAGCACAAAAGAAAGATGCAATCACGAAGTAACATCTGACTCGACTTAGGTATATGCCCATACATATACCTAAGCCCCCAATTCTAGCTCTGCTCACGAGCTCAAGAACAACTCAATCCACAAAGGAAAGCAAGACTCAAATCCACAAGGAGAGTAAATAGTAAATCCACATAGGATAGTTCAACACAATCCACAAAGGAGAGTAACATAAGATTCAGCTCAACCAGGTATACTTTTTCAGATGACGTCAAAGATGATCACTGATCCATCTAAGTCGTCGGACCCACAAAGGATCGATAGGTACTAACCCCCGCAGAAGACCCACACAGGATCGGGCTCACACAGAACCTGTAGGCAGTGGCTCACACAGAACCGGTAGTGAGGACCCACATAGGATCGGGCTCACACAGAACCTGTAGCACTGATCCACGTAGGATCGCTGAGTGCAGTAGTCGACGCAGTCCACGGAGGATCTCTGCACAGTCGTCGCCGCAGTCCACGAAGGATCTCTGCACTGCCGTCGTCGCAGTCCACGGAGGATCTCTGCTCTGTCGTCGTCGCAGTCCACGAAGGATCTCTTCTCTGTCGTCGAAGTCACAGCCAGCGCTAGGGTTCCCGCACAAAGCGAGCTCGTTTAGGAGGGTCCGCTCCACGAGCCGAGAGGCTGATACATCAACTGACACGTAGTCCGAAGTTGATGTATCCAAAAGTTCCGTATCGACAACAGGATCTCAACGCGACAGACGGCGCGTCAATCGGACGCCCGGTCTGAGAGTTATTGGCATTTTCGTCCCAGGGGCCCGGTTGGTTTTTAGGGCAAAACCAACCCGACCGTACTCCGCCTGTATCCGATCCTCGGGCGGAGCATGCCAAAAGTTCCGTCTCACTTAGAGGAAACTACCACAGCTGACGGTACGTCGATCGGACGTCCGTAGCTCAAGTTATGAGCATTTCCGCTCCGAGGGCCCGGTTGGTTTCGTGTACGAACCAACCCGGCCGAACCCAAAGTCTTCTGAAACCTTGAGTATAATATACCGAAACGACCGTCTTGATCCAAGGATCGCGTAGCCGCTGACGGTTCGTCAATCGGAGGTCCCAGGCCCAAAATATGGGCGAAAGACCGAAGAGGGCCCGAAAACGGGGGTTCTGGGCCCGGGGCGACCCGGCCCGAACCCCCCCTGGGGCCGGCCGAACCGGGTCGGCACGAACCGGCCCGGCCCGAACCGGCCCGAACCGGCTCGGTCGGGTCCGGTCCGGCCTGGGCGCGGCCCGGCCGACCGGACCGGCCGGCTCGGCTTCGGCCGGGCGGCCGAGCAGGCCGCCGCCGCGGGTTTGACCCGCGGCATTTGGAGAAACGCGGCCCCCGCGGGGGGCCGCCTTTCACGCGGACGCGGCCGGGCCGCCGCGTCCGTTCCCGGTTCCGCGCGGCCGCGGAACCGGCCACCGCTGCCGCGGCTTCAGCCGCGGCGGAAGATCTCCACGGCGGCGCGCCGGGCGCCGCCGCCTCTGGTTGCCGGCGCCGCCGCGCCGGCGACCCGCGCCGCCGCCTCCTTCCGCGGGCCGCCGGAGTTGCTCCGGTGGCCCGTTTCCTTTCCCGTCTTTGCCGTTGCTCCTCCCGGGGGACGATCTTCACTGCGGAAACAACGGATTGCCCTTGCCGCCAGGTTCGTCGTCGTCCGCCAAATCCGCACAAAAAGGGAAGATCGGCGGAGGGTTGCCGGGTCTTGTTCGTTAGACCCGCTCCCTCCGCGTTAATCATAAACAACGGGAGAAAAGAAATAAGATGATCAACACATGATCCAACAATTTTATTTAAAGATAAAATTGTTCGCTTGAAACCGGCTTTTTAAATTTTCAAGAACGTTCACGAGAAAATTTAAAAGGGTTAACTTTTCCAAAATAAATCCCTACCTCGAAGTCGTCGTCGGACGAGAGGTCATCGCGGAATCGCTCGTCGCGGAAGAAGGAGATCGTCGCGTCGTCGCGGTATCCGGCGTCGCGTCGCCAATCTCCGGATCAAGAACAAACAGATTAAATTAATTAAATCCGTTGTTATTGAAATTAAGAAGGGAGAATTTAGAAGTTTCGATTCTCACCTTTAACCGCCGATCGCAGGTTCGCCGCGGAAGAAGAGGCACCGAAGAAGAAGAAGAAGGTCGCGGAAAAGCTGTTGACGTCGCGGATCGTGCGTCGTCGGATTCCGGTTCCGGCGTTCTTCGCGTTCTTCGCGTTCTTCGCGTTCTTCGCGTTCTTCGCGTTCTTCGCGGAGAGGGTGGAGGCTCAGAGGAATTGCACAACGATAGCAATCCTCCAAAATAGACAAGTTTGTCTATTTTATTATTTTGCCATCAAACGTAAAACGCATAAGTAACGACCCAATTAATTCACGAAGAAACAGTCCATTTAATTCACGAAATAAACCGCCCAATTAAATGGTCTGTTAAGAATTAAAGAAAATGCGTCGGTTGACTTTTCAGTTACTTTGACGGGTTTTCGCGGGTGCGTTACTTAGCGAAAGAAACGGCGGGGCTCGTGCGGGTCCCACCGCACAAATATCCTACCAAGGGGTAGGATATTTCTGGATAGCATCCTATCCAGTTCAACTCAGTTCAAGCCGCCTTTAAGTGACTTTAAGTGGCTTCCAAGCTGTTTAAGTGAAATAAAATAAAGTTGTCGCACAAACTTTATTTTATTTCTGACTTAAGCCGCAAAATTTAAATACCACGTCTGAGCAAACGCAACTCCGGAAGAGGCGTTTCTAAGCAAATACCGGCGCTGCGATTTCATCGGTGCCCTCAGAATTTGATTCCGGGCACCGGTTCAAAAGATAGAAAAACCCGCTCGTCCGTTCACTGAACGTACCCGAGCCAAACTTCGGAAATTGATTCCGGGCACACCGGGCCTCGGAATCAGGTGCCGTCTGAAGCTGCGCTCTTGTAAAATTCCAAAGAAAATTAAGAAAAAAATTTCCTTGAAATTTGCGGGTCTTTACATTACTCCCACCTCAGGGCTTTACGTCCCCGTAAAGATACATCAAAAAACTAGGGGAACAAATGGGGGTACTGAGCACGCATCTGAGCCTCCCGCTCCCAAGTGCTCTCCTGGAGGTTCCCGTGCTGCCATCTGACGCGCACAAGAGGAATCGACCGCCCACGTAGGACCCGCTCCTGTCGATCCTCGATCTCCACTGGGACCTCCGCAAAAGTTGCCCCATCGTCCACGTCCAGCTCCCCAAAGTCGATGATGTGCGTCGGGTCGTGCACGTATCTCCTCAGCTGAGACACGTGGAAGACGTCGTGCACCCGGTGCAACTGAGGTGGTAGAGCCAGGCGATAAGCCACCTCTCCTATCCTGCTGAGGACCTGGAAAGGCCCGATGAAGCGTGGAGACAACTTGCCGCCTCGGCCAAATCTCCGAAAACCACGTCGAGGTGAGACACGCAAAAAGACGTGGTCGCCATCCTCGAACTCCAGTGGCCTCCGCCTCCTGTCAGCATATGACTTCTGCCGGCTCTGAGCTGTCCTCATCCTCTCCTGGATGATCTGGACCTTCTCTGTCGTGGCTCGGACCATCTCTGGTCCCACGAGTGCTGACTCCCCAGGGTCTGTCCAGCACAACGGTGATCTGCAGGGTCTGCCGTACAACGCCTCGTATGGTGCCATCTCGATGGTGGAGTGGTAGCTGTTGTTGTACGCGAACTCCACCAAGGGTAGGTGGTCCTCCCAGCTGCGACCAAAGTTGAGAACACATGCACGGAGCATGTCCTCGAGTGTCTGTATGGTCCTCTCCGTTTGACCATCCGTCTGAGGGTGGAAGGCTGTGCTCAGATGGAGCCGCGTCCCGAACGCCTCCTGCAACCCCTTCCAGAGCCGGGAAGTGAAACGAGCATCTCGATCGGAGACGATAGATGATGGCACACCGTGAAGCCGTACGATCTCCTGGACGTAAAGACGTCCCAAGCTCTCCACTGAGCCCTGCTCTCTGATGGGTAAGAAGTGTTCCGACTTGGTGAGTCGGTCGACAATCACCCAAATGGAGTCGTGACCTCTGGAAGTGCGTGGAAGTCCAGTCACGAAGTCCATAGATATGCCGTCCCACTTCCACTCCGGGACCTCCAAGGGCTGTACCAAGCCTGCTGGTACCTGATGCTCTGCCTTCACCTGCTGGCAGGTGAGGCATCGTGAAACGAACTCAGCCACAGCTTTCTTCATGCCCGGCCACCAGTGCTGTCGTCTGAGATCCTGGTACATCTTCGCCACTCCGGGATGCACCGCCAAGGGAGAAGTGTGAAACTCTCTCAGCACCTCCTCTCGTAAAGCAACTGGTACGAAGGTACGCCCTCTGAAAAGGATGTCGTGCTCTGCTCCAAGGGAGAAACCATCAGGCGCCTGACCTGAGGATATCAGTGCACGCCGGGTCTCACAGTCAGCGTCCCCACGCTGAGCCTCTCTGACCCGCTGTAGAAGTGGAGGAGAGACTGTGAGAGACTGAAGAAAGGCTGCTCCGTCTCTATCCACGAAGGATATCTGCAAGGAGGCTAGCTGCTCCGTCGCCTCCTCAAGTAGCTGAATGCCCGTCCTCCTGCTGAGGGCATCGGCTACCACGTTCCCCTTCCCAGGAGTATAGACTATCTCAAAGTCATAGTCCTGGAGGAACTCAAGCCATATCCGCTGTCTCAGGTTCAGGTCCTTCTGAGAGAAGATATACCTGAGACTCTGGTGGTCAGAAAAGACTGTGAAGCGCTCGCCCATCAGATAGTGCCGCCAAGTCTTCAGAGCGAAGACCACTGCTGCTAACTCCAGGTCATGAGTGGCATAGTTCTGCTCATGCGGCCTCAACTGACGTGATCTATAGGCGATCACGGCCCGCTCCTGCATCAGGACGCACCCGAGTCCAGTCCCTGACGCATCGCAGTAAACTACGTATCCAACTCCCTCCTCAGGCAACCTCAAGATAGGTGCGCTGGTCAACCTCTGCCTCAGCTCCTGGAAGCTCTGCTGACATCTGTCTGACCACACGAAGGGTTTCCCCTTCTTCGTCAACGCTGAGAGTGGTGCCGCAACTCTGGAGAAGTCTGGCACGAATCTCCGATAGTATCCGGCTAGGCCCAAGAAGCTCCGCACCTCTGTCACGCTCTTGGGTGGCTCCCAAGCTAGCACTGCCTCGATCTTCGCGGGATCCACTGCAACTCCCGCCTCAGAGATGACGTGTCCCAAGAAATGGACCTCACGTAACCAGAACTGGCATTTTGAGAGCTTGCCATAAAGCTGGTTCTCTCGGAGTGTGTCTAGCATAACTCGCAGGTGGTAGGCATGCTCCTCCTCAGTCGTCGAGTATACCAAAATGTCGTCAATGAAGACCACGACAAAACGGTCGAGGTAAGGCTGGAAGATCCTGTTCATGAGGCTCATGAACACTGCTGGAGCATTGGTTACGCCGAACGGCATAACCAAGAACTCATAATGGCCATACCGACACCTGAAGGCCGTCTTCTGCACGTCCTCATCTCGAACTCTGAGCTGATGATAGCCTGACCGGAGGTCTATCTTCGAGAACCACCGCGCTCCCTTGAGCTGATCGAAGAGGTCATCAATCCGTGGCAGCGGATACTTGTTCCTCACCGTCACCTGATTCAGGCGACGATAGTCGACACATAGTCGCAAGCTCCCGTCCGCCTTCTTGGCGAACAAAATCGGGGAAGCCCAGGGTGAAACACTGGGTCGGATAAACCCCTTGCTCTGCAAGTCCTCCAACTGTACCCGCAGCTCCCGAAGCTCGGCGGGGGCCATCCGATATGCTGGAGTAGATATCGGGGCTGTCCTGGGGTACAAGTCGATGTAAAAGTCTACCTCTCTACGAGGAGGTAGCCCTGGAACGTCGTCGGGAAAGACGTCTACGTACTGGTCCACCACTGCAGGAAAAGCCGGACTCTGCACGTCCACTGCTCCTAGGATGAGGCTAGCCAACTGATGAGAGATGGGCTGCACTCTCCTCCGCGGAAGTCCATCCTGTGCTGCAAAGGTTCCCTTCTCGCCGGTGAAGGTAAACCTGCTCCCGTCGGTACGAACACATCGCACCTTGCGCCTAAAACAGTCGATCTGGGCATGAACCATGGATAGCCAATCCATGCCCAAGATGACGTCGTAAGGCCTCGACGCCGCTACAAGGAGATCCCAGCCGAAGCTCTCGCCTCCTAGAGTAAGCTCACACTGCCGGCACCAGTGCGTAATCGTCGAGTCTACTCCCGTAGGAGTCTCTAGCCGTAAGGATCGAGCCAACGGCTCAGTCGGAATCTCCGAGCTCCGAACAAGGGCAGAGGCTATGAAAGAGTGACTCGCTCCTGTGTCTATAAGTACTGCAGCAAGGGTGGAATAGACACAGATCGTACCTCGAATCATCTCTGGCAAGTCGGGGTCGTAGGCCTCCACTGCCTGGAGCTGGGCCTGTCCCTGCCAGCCAGCTCCCTGTGGTCGAGGTGGCCCTCCTGGTGGTGGTGGGGGTAGAGCCTGGAAGCGTCGCCCACCACCCGCTGCTCGGCCAGCTCCTCTGCCTCGTCCGCCTCCTCCCTGCGGACCGCCACGGTCGACCCTCTGCCTCTGCCTGGGTGGCCCCTCCACCGTCTGCTGCTCCTCTGATCGGCGAGTCGGGCAGTCACGAGCCATGTGACCCTGCCCGCCGCAAGAGTAGCACAACCTGCCTCTCGAAAGGCTGGCACTCCGCTGTGTGCCTCGTACTGCTGAGCCGGTGTCCTGAGGCCGTCTGCGTGGGGGTCTGGTCTGCCTGGACCCGTGAGTCATCCGTCGGCTACCTGCTGCCGAAGACTCAGCTACCTGCCGCCCTGCGCTAGGTCTCGCCGCTGAAGAAGGCTCTGCCAGGAAGCTCTCGATCAGGAGGGATCGCTCCAGCACTCCCGCCTGGGTCGGAATGCTGAGGGAGATCAGCGACGCCCGAATCTCCTGTCGCAAGCCCTGCTCGAAGGTCCGGGCCCGGAAGAAGGGGTCCCGTACCATGTCGGTCGAGTAGCGAGATAGGTCCGTGAACCTCGCCGCGTACTGAGCGACCGTCATGCTGCCCTGGCGCAGCTGGAGAAGCTCCTGGATGTGCACCGCTCGGAGGGTGGCCGGGACGAACTCAGAGCGGAAGAGGCTCTCGAAGTCCGCCCAGAGCAAGGATGCCTCATTGTGAACCTGGAGCATCAGGCTCCACCATCGTCCTGCCGCCGCCTGCAGGAGGCTCACTGCGAGAATCACCATGAGGTCCGCTGGTGTCCTCACTAGCCTGAAGATCCGTACCACCGCCTCTAGCCAGTCCTCGGCGGCCTGGGGGTCCGCCTCACCGCGAAACCTGGGCGGTCGCTGGCTCTGAAACTCATGCAGTGCCCTGAGGCGACGTGCATCGTCAGCGTCTGGTACTGGTAGCATCGGTGGCTCGGCGGGTAAAGCTACCGCCGGTGCCACAGCTGGCAAAGGGCCCTGCACCGAGGCCTCGTCGCTCGGTGGGCTGCCGTCGCGCCCTACACTCGGAACCCTAGCTGGCTGTCGTCGCGGGGCCATCCTGAAAAGGAGAACAAGAGCACCACAGTCAGAACAGTATACCTGGTGAGCTGGCACAAGTAATCGCAAGGAAAACTTGAGACTTTCATAAAGCAGATCAGTATACCCGGTGAGCTGACACAAGTAATCACAAAGAAAACTTGAAACACACACGCAATCAATGTTTTCATGCATTAAGTCGGAAATCAGGAGTCAGGGTCCTGGTGTACGGATACGTCGGCCGCCGCACCAACACTGGGCTCCCTGAACTGATAACCACACTCAATACACTAAACACTATTGCTTCACATAGAAAGAAAGGACGATCAGAGTCCGCGGTAGAACCGACCACCTCTGATACCAATTTGTCACGACCCGTCCTCGGGGCCCGTGCCGTGACTACCCCAAGCCCGCCTTCCATAGGCCGAGGGCTGGCGACTAGCACCAAGGCGTAAAATCCCAGTAAACAGGGAAGGCATTGCCTTTATAAGTAACAACCACACAGAGTCAGCAAGCGGAAAGTAAAGTGCAGAAAAGTAAAGGGGCCGGAAATACAAGCCCAACTGTAAAGTACAACTGAAAAGTAAAGTACAGCAACTGAAGAAAAGACGGCGGCCTCGTGTCGTCCACTGGCAATCCCACCTGAAGGGTGGGTACAGATAGCCTCCAGGCTCCTCGGGTCCCACGTCCGCTCCGAGCACGTCCCGCCCAGTGGTCCACCTCCAGGTACCGTCCTGCTCCACGCCCAACCGTGATCAGCGCTGTCCGTCGTCTGCAACCAACACAACAAGGTGCGGGCATAGCCCGTGCAGGGGTGAGTACAAGCTACTCAGTAAGGACCCCGAGACCCCCGAAGGTCTCCCGAAATCCACAAAGGATATAGCACAAAAGAAAGATGCAATCACGAAGTAACATCTGACTCGACTTAGGTATATGCCCATACATATACCTAAGCCCCCAATTCTAGCTCTGCTCACGAGCTCAAGAACAACTCAATCCACAAAGGAAAGCAAGACTCAAATCCACAAGGAGAGTAAATAGTAAATCCACATAGGATAGTTCAACACAATCCACAAAGGAGAGTAACATAAGATTCAGCTCAACCAGGTATACTTTTTCAGATGACGTCAAAGATGATCACTGATCCATCTAAGTCGTCGGACCCACAAAGGATCGATAGGTACTAACCCCCGCAGAAGACCCACACAGGATCGGGCTCACACAGAACCTGTAGGCAGTGGCTCACACAGAACCGGTAGTGAGGACCCACATAGGATCGGGCTCACACAGAACCTGTAGCACTGATCCACGTAGGATCGCTGAGTGCAGTAGTCGACGCAGTCCACGGAGGATCTCTGCACAGTCGTCGCCGCAGTCCACGAAGGATCTCTGCTCTGCCGTCGTCGCAGTCCACGGAGGATCTCTGCTCTGTCGTCGTCGCAGTCCACGAAGGATCTCTGCTCTGTCGTCGAAGTCACAGCCAGCGCTAGGGTTCCCGCACAAAGCGAGCTCGTTTAGGAGGGTCCGCTCCACGAGCCGAGAGGCTGATACATCAACTGACACGTAGTCCGAAGTTGATGTATCCAAAAGTTCCGTATCGACAACAGGATCTCAACGCGACAGACGGCGCGTCAATCGGACGCCCGGTCTGAGAGTTATTGGCATTTTCGTCCCAGGGGCCCGGTTGGTTTTTAGGGCAAAACCAACCCGACCGTACTCCGCCTGTATTCGATCCTCGGGCGGAGCATGCCAAAAGTTCCGTCTCACTTAGAGGAAACTACCACAGCTGACGGTACGTCGATCGGACGTCCGTAGCTCAAGTTATGAGCGTTTCCGCTCCGAGGGCCCGGTTGGTTCCGTGTACGAACCAACCCGGCCGAACCCAAAGTCTTCCGAAACCTTGAGTATAATATACTGAAACGACCGTCTTGATCCAAGGATCGCGTAGCCGCTGACGGTTCGTCAATCGGAGGTCCCAGGCCCAAAATATGGGCGAAAGACCGAAGAGGGCCCGAAAACGGGGGTTCTGGGCCCGGGGCGACCCGGCCCGAACCCCCCCTGGGGTCGGCCGAACCGGGTCGGCCCGAACCGGCTCGGCCGGGTCCGGTCCGGCCTGGGCGCGGCCCGGCCGACCGGACCGGCCGGCTCGGCTTCGGCCGAGCGGCCGAGCAGGCCGCCGCCGCGGGTTTGACCCGCGGCATTTGGAGAAACGCGGCCCCCGCGGGGGGCCGCCTGTCACGCGGATGCGGCCGGGCCGCCGCGTCCGTTCCCGGTTCCGCGCGGCCGCGGAACCGGCCGCCGCCGCCGCGGCTTCAGCCGCGGCGGAAGATCTCCACGGCGGCGCGCCGGGCGCCGCCGCCTCCGGTCGCCGGCGCCGCCGCGCCGGCGACCCGCGCCGCTGCCTCCTTCCGCGGGCCGCCGGAGTTGCTCCGGTGGCCCGTTTCCTTTCCCGTATGCGCCGTTGCTCCTCCCGGGGGACGATCTTCACTGCGGAAACAACGGATTGCCCTTGCCGCCAGGTTCGTCGTCGTCCGCCAAATCCGCACAAAAAGGGAAGATCGGCGGAGGGTTGCCGGGTCTTGTTCGTTAGACCCGCTCCCTCCGCGTTAATCATAAACAACGGGAGAAAAGAAATAAGATGATCAACACATGATCCAACAATTTTATTTAAAGATAAAATTGTTCGCTTGAAACCGGCTTTTTAAATTTTCAAGAACGTTCACGAGAAAATTTAAAAGGGTTAACTTTTCCAAAATAAATCCCTACCTCGAAGTCGTCGTCGGACGAGAGGTCGTCGCGGAATCGCTCGTCGCGGAAGAAGGAGATCGTCACGTCGTCGCGGTATCCGGCGTCGCGTCGCCAATCTCCGGATCAAGAACAAACAGATTAAATTAATTAAATCCGTTGTTATTGAAATTAAGAAGGGAGAATTTAGAAGTTTCGATTCTCACCTTTAACCGCCGATCGCAGGTTCTCCGCGGAAGAAGAGGCACCGAAGAAGAAGAAGAAGGTCGCGAAAAAGCTGTTGACGTCGCGGATCGTGCGTCGTCGGATTCCGGTTCCGGCGTTCTTCGCGTTCTTCGCGTTCTTCGCGTTCTTCGCGTTCTTCGCGGAGAGGGTGGAGGCTCAGAGGAATTGCACAACGATAGCAATCCTCCAAAATAGACAAGTTTGTCTATTTTATTATTTTGCCATCAAACGTAAAACGCATAAGTAACGACCCAATTAATTCACGAAGAAACAGTCCATTTAATTCACGAAATAAACCGCCCAATTAAATGGTCTGTTAAGAATTAAAGAAAATGCATCGGTTGACTTTTCAGTTACTTTGACGGGTTTTCGCGGGTGCGTTACTTAGCGAAAGAAACGGTGGGGATCGTGCGGGTCCCACCGCACAAATATCCTACCAAGGGGTAGGATATTTCTGGATAGCATCCTATCCAGTTCAACTCAGTTCAAGCCGCCTTTAAGTGACTTTAAGTGGCTTCCAAGCTGTTTAAGTGAAATAAAATAAAGTTGTCGCACAAACTTTATTTTATTTCTGACTTAAGCCGCAAAATTTAAATACCACGTCTGAGCAAACGCAACTCCGGAAGAGGCGTTTCTAAGCAAATACCGGCGCTGCGATTTCATCGGTGCCCTCAGAATTTGATTCCGGGCACCGGTTCAAAAGATAGAAAAACCCGCTCGTCCGTTCACTGAACGTACCCGAGCCAAACTTCGGAAATTGATTCCGGGCACACCGGGCCTCGGAATCAGGTGCCGTCTGAAGCTGCGCTCTTGTAAAATTCCAAAGAAAATTAAGAAAAAAATTTCCTTGAAATTTGCGGGTCTTTACAATGAGAATGGAAATATGGATCATTTCCACTATAATATTCCAGCAACAGAATATTTTGAAGTCAATGGTGAGAGCTATTGGAATTTGATAAACTAGTGGGAGACTAATAAGTATTAATTTATTTATTTGGCTCATTTTTTTGTAATAAATCACTAAACCTTTTCTCCTCTTAATTTGTAGAAACGGCAAGAAAATGACTTCAAACATATCATTGCGCACCACACACGAGAAGGAAAATATTCTCACCGACACCAATTTCCAAGAGTGGTAGAGGCGTTTACGCATCCTCCTTCTCCACGAAAGGAAATTGTATGTTCTGGAAGAGCCTATTCCAGTTGCGCCTGGGAAAGAGGCTAGTGATGAGGAATTATATCTCTACATGAAACACATGGATTATGCCACATATGTCTAGTGTTTCATGCTATCGGCCAAGTCTAATGAGCTCCTGAAGCAACATGAAAACATGGAAGCGTATAGCATGATGTCTCACCTTAAAGATCTCTACCAAGAGAAGGAGAGACATGAGATGTATGAGATATACAATGCCTTGTTTACCATGAACCTTGGAGACTCTGCGCCAGCTGGGCCTCATGTAGTCAAGTTTATTAGATACATTGAACGCCTGGACATCTTAGGGATTAAATTCTTGGATGAGTTGTGTACAGATCTCATCCTATCATCACTTCCCAAGACCTTCTCTATCTTCATTGTCAACTATAACATGAGCTACAATGAGAAGAGTCTGTCAGAGCTTATAACCTTGATTCTCCAAGTAGACAAGGACATGGGGCATGGAAAACCCGCAATCCTTATGGTGAACAATAAAATGAAGGACAAGGAAAAGGGGCCAAAGACTTATAAATGGTCTGAAGCCCCCGAGCATCATCCCTCCAAGAAGGGGAAGATCCAGAGGCAGGGCAAGGAACGGGAGGTGGTGTATTTTGCATGTGGCAAGTAGGGCCACTGGAAGAGGAAATGAACCCAGAAGCGTGGGGACGCTAAAGGTGCGTTCGTTATCGAGTGCAATCTTTCTATTTCTACACAATGGGTATTAGATACAGCTTGTGGGGCTCACATCTGTATTCAAATACAGGAACCAAGTAAATTTAGAAAGATCGCCAGAGGAGAGGTGGATCTTCGAGTTTCCAATGGCGCAAGGCTGGCTACGTTCGCTATTGGTGACTACCACCTCTCATTGCCGACTGGGATGATTTTGGTTTTACATAACTGTTATTTTGTTCCTAGTGTTACCAAGAACATAATTTCTGTATCTTGTTTGGATATGGATGGATTTTTTTCAAGTTCAGAAATAAGGGTTGTCTCTTTTATAAGAACAACGTATGTTATGGTATGGAACATTTGAATAATGGTTTGTATGTATTAAATTACAAAAACCAAGTGTTGGCAATCGATAATGAAACAAACTCACATGAATCATACATCACCCAGTTGTGAAATCACCGCCTTGGTCATGTGAACGAGAAGAGCTCGATAAAGCTCATCCAAGATTTCTATTTAGACTCTACTGAGCTAAAACAACTTGATAGATGTCACTCTTGTTTACAAGTAAAAATGACCAAGCTGCCTTTTGGTGGACAAGGTGAAAGGGCCACAAAGCTTCTAGGATTGGTACACACATATGTGTGTGGACCATTTCTAGTAGAAGCTAGAGGTGGATATTCTTACTTCATTACTTTTACTGATGATTTGAGTAGATATGGCTATGTCAACTTAATGAGGTATAAGTCAGAGTCCTTAGAGAAATTTTTGAAATTCAATAATGAAGTAGAGAATTAGCTTGGTATGAAGATAAATAAGCTTCGATCGGATTGAGGTGGAGAATATCTGAACCAAGAGTTCATCGATCTTCTACGGGAGTCTGGGATTCTATCTCATCTCACTCCTCCTTATACACCACAGTGGAATGGTGTTAGTGAAAGGAGGAACCACACCTTGTTGGACATGGTGAGGTCGATGATGAGTTATTCGGATCTTCCATTATCCTTTTGGGGATATGCATTACAAACTGCAGCATACACATTAAACTGAGTACCAAATAAGGCGGAAAATGGAATTCCATCCGAGTTATGGAATGGAAGGAAACCCACTTTGTTGCACACACGTGTATGGGGATGACAGGCATTTGTTAAGGCCTTATCAAGAAACAAACTAGCACCCTGAGGCATGAGGTGTATCTTTATAGGATATCCCAAGGAAATGAAAGGATATTACCTATATAACCCTTCAGAAAAGAAATTGATTGTCACCAGACAAGCCGTCTTTATTGAGAGGGAGCACATACTCAAGAAGGATAGTGGGAGAAATATTGACTTCGATGAAGTTGATGCTCAAGATATACAGGAGTTGGTATAGGAACAAGTTCCACAGGTCCCCGTGGAAGAGGTTCCAGAAACACAAGTGTTGCGTAAGAGCTCAAGAGAGGTAAGGGAACCAGAGAGATTTGGTTTCCTAGTCACCGAGGATGGTAAATCATTATTGTTGGAAAATGATGAAACTCTCTCCTACAAGGAAGTAGTAGAAAGATTAAAAGCTACAAGATGGATAGAAGCTATGAATTCTGAGATGGATTCCTTGTATCAGAACCAAGTCTAGGTTCTGGTCGATGAGCCAGTTGATGTAAAGCCTATTGGATGCAAATGGGTATTCAAGAGAAAAATGGACAAAAGAAGGTCAAGTTAGCACCTATAAAGCAAGGCTAGTGGCTAAATGATTTAGACAGCGTCAAGGAATTGACTATGATGAAACCTTCTCTCCAGTTGCCATTTTTAAATCCATAAGAATCATACTTTCCATAACAGCTTACCATGACTACGAGATTTGAAAAATGGATGTCAAAACAACATTCCTTGACGGGAACCTTCGGGAAGATTTCTATATAACACAACCAGAAGGGTTTTTGACACCAGGTGAAGCCAAACAGGTTTGCAAGTTGCAGAAATCCATTTATATATTAAAGCAAGCATCCATGTCATGGAACATTCAATTTGATGAATCCATAACAGAATTTGGTTTCATTAAGAATGAATGTGATCCATGTGTTTATAAGTGGTTTAATGGGAATGCTATTGTTATACTAGTAGTATATGTTGATGAAATATTACTTATTGGAAATGATGTTCTAGTCTTACAGTCAGTTAAGGACTGGTTGAACAAGTGTTTCTACCTGAAGGACTTGGGAGAAGCAGCCTACATTCTAGGGATCAAGATAATTTGTGATAGTTCCAAGAGGCTTCTGGGACTAAGTCAGGGTACATACATTGACCAGATACTAAAGAGATTTTGTATGGAATAATCAAAGAGGGGATTGGTTCTAGTGTCACATGGCTTACATCTTTCTAAGAAAATGTGTCCCCAGACAAAATAGGAGAAAGATAGAATGAGTAAGATCCCATATGCTTCGGCTATAAGATCCATAATGTATGCCATGTTATGTACCAGGCTTGATGTTGTCTATGCATTGAGCATGGTAGGAAGATATCAAGAAGATCCAGGAGAACATAATTGGACTACTATTAAGACTAACCTTAAGTATCTGAGAAGAACTAAGTATATGTTCCTGGTGTATGGAGGAGACGAAGAGCTTGTCATCAGAGGGTATACTGATGCTAGTTTTTAGATAGATCAAAATGATCTGAAGTTGCAATATGGATATGTTTTCTATCTCAATGGAGGAGCTGTGAGCTAGAAGAGTTCAAAGCAGCCAGTTGTCACCGATTCTACAGCGGATTTCAAGTATATAGAGGCTTCTGATGCAGCCAAGGAAGTGGTCTGGATTCGAAACTTTATCCATGATCTTGATGTGGTGCCTAGAAGTAAAGATCCCATTACATTGTATTGTGATAATACTGCAGTGGTGGATCTTACAAAAGAACCAAGGTCACATCAATGGACAAAGAACATACTCAGAAAGTATCACCTCTTGAGGGATTTCTATCAAAGGGGTTAAGTTACAGTGAGCAGAGTGCCCAAATAAGAGAACATGGTGGACCCCATGAATAAAGGCCTATCTCAGTAAAAACATGAATATCATTTGAGAGTAAGCGGGTTAAAGGTTGTTAGTAGTTGGCTCTAGTCCAAGTGGGAGTTTGTTGGAGTTGGTGGTCTAGAACCAACTGATTTGTACTATATGCATTAATAAAATCCTTATCACATCTTGATTGTTCTTCTGCGTGACAATTCATGTGATAATGTCCTAAGGACAATTTTTGCATTGAAGGATCATAGTGGATCCCTGCTATGATGAGAACCCGATGGTTCCATAACACTGTTCTTGAATATATGTTCTATGGCCGGATGATATAATTTGAGAGACACAAACAATACAGGTCATTAGGGGCGAGGACTCATAAAACTTTGAGTCACCTTCTCATGGTGTGAACCCTTGGTAATATTGAGGAGGATATTATGAGAACGAGACCCGTCAGTAGGAAATCCACATTTCATAGTGTCATTGGATGTTCCTATCTACGGACGCGTGTATTTGTCCTTAGACTTTAAGATTATTATTAATGGGTATTACAACTCGTGCACTTAGATGTATTGACGAAAACTATGATGACACACTGTTCGCAGTGAGGTAGGATATGTTGGGTGCGTCACGAGTAATACGACATTAATAGATGATGCGAGAAAGGATTTGACCCTTTTGTTCCATAATGGAAGTAGATATCTCAGGCCCTTTGATGGAATCGATATATCCTAAATAAAATTATGGCCATGGTAAGGTATGGGAGAGTTCAATTTTGGGAAGTCAAAGAAAGAATAATCGAGCACATGGGTTGATGGCACTAGCATGCAACCCGCTTGATTGGAGATATTGTGACAAAGGGATTATATTACATGGTAAGAATTCATAGGAGGTGAAAAGTCACTGCGGTGTTAACCTCTTTATCTATGGGTGAATTGGCATATTTCTAGATGTTAACCTTGGAATTTAGGTAGGATCTGCCTAATGCCATTGAGAAAGAGGCCTAGAGGGTCACACACTAAGTGTGTCCATGTATCTCAGTTAAATATTAATTTAACAAGTTAAATAAATATTATTCCCGACTGTGGTTTAATGATTATTTAAGGATGCATGATCGTATTTATTTCGACACTGGTTATTCAAGAGAATATATTGTGGGATAAATAATATATATATTTATTGGCGAGTAATTCAGTTAAATTTAATTAAGAAATAAATAGCCATTACTCAAGGTATAATAAATATGGTGGATGAAATAAAAAAAATGAAAAATAAAAGTACACGCTGTGTATATTTATATACACGCCGTGTAGTTTGTTTTTCGGGATTTGTTAGAAAATATTGTTTATTTAATTAAATGATATTAAATGAAATACGTTGGGTGCATGTTAAGTAATAATGATGATCAACTGTCATTATTAAGACATGGGGTATTACTAAGAATTAAATGAAATGATTAAATGCTTTCGAGAAATTAATTCATTTTATTATTCTAAGTATTATAATCCCAATTACAATATTCTCATTGATACAGATCCATTGTTGTGTACAATGGATTGGGAAATACTCTCAAGCTAATAAAGAATTCCATTTCCACCAGGAACGCTTTCAAGTTACGAGAGCGAGATCATCCACCGGATCAAGGTAGTAGAAGGCGGACATCGCAAGTGAAGGTTCTTCCACGCTATCACCTAGAGATCCCTTCGGCGACGTCCAGAGATATGTGGAGCACGTGTGGATCACCACTAGAGGAATCTTGTACTTGGATTATACAACGCAACGATGGATCAAATGATCGTGACCGGAGACTCCAACGATGAAAGAATTCCATCGAGGTAATTCTTATGAATTAATTAAATTAATTATAACCAATATATGATGATCTTATCTCAAGGGTTCTGGGACTCTTCTTTTCTTTTTCGTTCTTCGTTTTATTCCGATGATTCGATGTTTTAAATCGTGATGGATCTTAGATTGAACGTTGTTTAATGTTAAAATTAAAGTTGGGCAAACCCACCAATGCGCTTCCGCTGCACCCGGAACCTACAATGGGACCCTCCAAAGGGCTCCTTCTAGAATTCACCATCACCAATGCTACAAAGAAATAAAATCTCTATATAATGTGTGTGTTTACCTATGGAGTCTAACTTAAGTCTCCCAAACCTAGGTAGTCAGGAAAACCCACTGAGGGTATTGAACAATCAACCAAGAACATGGCCCTACATCTATACCCTCCAAAGAATCCCACTAACTAAATATGGTGGCAAACTATGAGAAATAGGACACATTTTCCCATATTTACTAAGCTTTTCTGTATAATCTGGTCTTATTCAAAGAAATCACCAAGAATATTTTGGTAAAAAATATAGGGAATACACATATCCTTTCCCACTGACCTGATTAACATTGGTATATACCTATATGAAATGGCGGAAAATATCAGGCCCTTACACATTCTCCAACAATAAAATAAGAAAATATGAATGTTCTGGTCACTGAAGTCACCTAGAATATTCTAAAAATGGTTAAAGGGAAGACACACAACTATTATAACATAATTTGGGTGACTCGTTAACACAATATGAGGAGATTTAGAGAAGATACACATATTTTCTACTATTCAAGAGGGTCATGGGCCAAATCCCATGTTATATAGACAACCAGATCGAGACTATACCCCCATTCTAACTAAAGGTCATCAGTCTACCTCGGTGGGAACTACAGGGTATGAACATATCCCAACCGAAATTCCATAAACCTATCATAAAATTATCATAGTGACATGAGAGGTAATCAAACAAGATTAAATATATGTAAAATGATATCTATAGAAAGAAACCTCTATCAGCCACAAGAGAGCATCCAAAAAGAAGAAACACCAAATGTGATTGGAAAATGAATATCTGGTCTATGATCTTGATCTACTTCATATTGGTGTTCTTGAACCCTCATATGTTTATCTATGGATGATCAGGATCCTACTTCTTTGTTACCTAATTACAAAAATAATAGTTTCATTTGCGAAGGTCCTCTTATCTACTTTGCTGCTAGTAGCTATGAAGGTCCTCCCCATACACCTTTCCATGAAGGATCACTTAATTCGTAGAATATGATTGATTATGAGATTCAATATCCTGATCAGCATTGAAAATATGATATAAATGTCTAGATGATCAAAAAACAAGGATTTATTTCCCTTAATATCATCCACCCAAAAGGTCTTCTCTAGGGTATACATTGCAGGAATTCTCCTTATGGATTGAATTCAAGTTGTTATTATAGTACTCCCCATGATGAAAATCATTATGAAGGTCCTCTCTACATTGACAGTTTAATTCATCAAGGAGGTCCTCCCCTTATTGGATTGACAATGAGAAAGGCCTCCTATCACAATTCACTTTGGAAAATGAGGTTAGTCATGGACGATGCCTCAATATTGTCAACTGACATCCTTTCTCAATAGGAGGACAACCCAAGAAAATGTTAATTATAAAAACCACACTTGGACCACTTTCCTTCCAATATAATAGGTTAAACCACTTCCAATCCCATTGTTTATAATAATGAAGTGGGGAAACAACCACTTTGGTCAGACCAGGTTGAGGAGTATCTTGAAAAATATAAAGAACCATTTTTCTAAAGACAATATACTAGTCATGTTATAGCCATTATCCACTCCACAATATAAAATTCCATAGGTGTTTTTTGGAATATTTTGTGCATGAAATCAACCTAATTATATGGTCCAATATTCATCACCTAAAAACAATAGTATTTACAATTACTAAGATATCAACAAGGCCCTTAAAATTACTGAGATATAAACAAGGCCCTTATTACGCCAACAAGGCCCAACGTACGGTGTATCTAGTTGAATGCAAAGGTTATAAGAGTTTGGGTCATATCTTGCACATCTTCAAAACTTTTCCACCAGTTCCTCCTAGGGGGATAAGATCTTTACATATTCCACATTATTATGTGGGTCCTCTTAATTTTTAATAGGGATATAGCTATAATACCACATACTGCTGAGGCCAAGGTGGTAGTCGACATAGTTGATACTAGACTCGGGAATTAATGTGTATGAAATGTGATCCCACTCAGAATAGTCAAGTTATAACATAGAGTCATGGTATGGGAAAACTAAATGACGTTCAACATATGAGAGGGAGCATAATTCAAATTCTTCTATTGTTTGAGGTACTAATCTAGTAACCTCTACTATAGATTCTATATTATTTTACACAAGTGCATCATACAATGTTATATTTGATACATTTCTAGATATTCTGGTCCTTGATATAGTGTATTTATGTGTCATTAAGAATCTGTAAACCTCATTGGTTATTCGATCAATGATTGTTCACCGATGGAATTATTTTACCCATCAGATAGGAAAATGTTTTTTATATAGAATTCATTATTTCCCATCATGTAACTGTATGATGTAATTATTGGAATAGATTTCATGCTTCGCTATAGATCGATTATTGATTATTATCACTATAGAATTATGGTCGATTGTTTGTATGATGTCTCATGTTTCATCATGTTGGGGATAACAAGTTAGAAATAAAATTTTATTTGTTTGTATGATGTCTCCTATTCCATTTTCGGGTTTGATTTGTATTTCAGGGCAGTGGGGCAGTAGAAGCAAAACTGCAATATTTTTTTCTAGTCAGAAATTCACAGTGGATTTAACCCCCGATAATGCTTTACTAGTCAGCATTTCATGGCGGTTATAACCGCTGCTAATGCTTTACAAGTAAAACATTAGCGGTGGTTAAAACCTCCGCGAAATGTAATCAGTTTATATTTAGCGGCAGTTTTCACCGCCGCGATAGAGCCGCATCAAACGCCTAAATATCGCAGCGGTTAAAACCACCGCGCATAAAAAAATATCTGGCACCCATCAAACCGCCTCTAAAGTAACCGAAACCGCCATGAAATGAGACATCTATGACACTTCCCTTAAACTACCGTGAAATGGAAAAAACCACTTCTAATTGATTGTCGACGCCCAGTTTAGCAGTGGGTTCTGTATACCACCTCCAAACCATATAGCAGCGGTTTAAACCGCCGCTAATAGCCGGTTTTTTTAGTGACATCATGTATTTTTTCTCAAACACACTATATATAATGACTAAACATGTCAAGGTGTACAACTTTGGATAACCTGTTTTGTACTTCCCCTTGGCCTAGAATAATGGTCAAATGAATATCCCTTATCATTATTCCAATATGGAGTGGTTATTTTACCCATTGGTACTGGCATCCTCTTGGGGAGTACGTATTTTTTCCATGTAAGAACGAGGGTAGGATAATCTACCTTTGAAATCGGATACATTTGGTATTTCACCCACATTACGGGATAAATATTCCTATATGTGGAGTTGGAATTTAACTCATCTATAGATCTCAAACGGGTCAGGGATCCTCCAATGGAGTCATTATTTCAGCCATTTTCATGGTATTGGGATCCTCCATCATAGATAGAGTTGATATTTTCATATTTTTCACTTGAATTATAATGTTAGATTTCCCTCGAGTTTTTTTAATTTATTGGTATAGTCACATATTTAAATTAAAATAATAATTTTGGTCAAATGAAAAAATGGATTAATTATGGATTTTAAAGTATTTTAATTCAACATTGATATTGATTTATAAATCCATAAATTTTAAGGGATGCTTTAATTAGAATTTATAATTTGAGAATAAATTTGGAAACTACCTGAAAATTATAGTTTTTATCTTCTGAACACACTTTAGTATTTTTATTATTAAATGCTCAATGAGACAAATTTTATCTTTTTTTTTTAAAATAATATACACGTATGCATCTGAAAATTTTATTTTAAGATCCTGATATGATCATGACTGATCTTAATGATAATAGACCCATAAGTCAACCTTAGACTAAATTCATCATTCTTGACCTCAATTCAATGTTTGGGCCACAACATCTATATATTTTTCTTAGAATAATCTAAATTAATGAAACAATATACAATATTTAAAAAATAATATTTAATTCAACTGGAGAAACATCTTTTTTAGTCATTATAGTAGTCAACCAAGCACCACAAAGATAAGGATATTATTTGATTCATTTTTTTTCAACTTTCCAATTTAAAAATGATTGACCCAAATCCTCCCCTTCACCCAATAAATATAAAAAAGAATGGATAAGTGAGGATTTTTACTCTTTGGAAGTTTTATGGTGTTCTATTTTATTTTTATATTATTTTTCCTCTATATTTAACTTATCTATCATTTTGTATTCACTCTTTACATAATTTTAATAAAATTGCTTCTTTTCTCCTACTAAATTATTATTATTATTATTATTCACTATTTATCTCTCCATATTTTCAAAATATCCTCTTATAATCCCCAAGTTGAATGACTAACCTAATCCTTGAACTTTTCAGGGTTTTATCTTTGTTTTTTAATTCTCTCATTTAAATTCTTCATGTGTATTTTCTAATTTTAGGGAGGGAGAGAAGATTATTTGAGTTTTGTTCAGGGGTAATCCACCATTCTATGGAATAAATATCAAACTCATTTATATTTATAACAAATCGTTATTCCTTACATAAAAATAGACTTTATCTTCTTACATTTTTGTTGAGTGTGTTTGAAGTATGAAAAAAAATATGGTGGAGTCATCTCTTGATGGTGTCACGCTCTAGGTTGAGGTATGTGTGTCATTTTTTACCATTGTAGGAGGTGAGGTTTTGTATATCAAAGAGTTATACCTGGAATGATAAACCTCACATTCAATTTAGGGGATAATATTCCCTTTAAAATGGTATATACTATCAAATATAATTTAAACAACAATAATTAATAACGAAGGAACCCAAGAAACCAACCCTAGAATACAGCTTTTTCACTAATTGATTTTTTCCTATATTTTCATTGCATGTTTTATTTTCATTATTTCATTATAAAATCAAAAACCACTAAAATTAATTTTTTCATAAAATATAAAAAAGATTAAAAATATAATAAGTGAATTGGAAATAGTGGTCAATCAACTTTGAAATCTCATTAAGTGAAATGAAACTAGTCAACCACTATGTTACACAAGGAAAAATAAATAATAAAATTTTTTCACCCAATGAAAGGTTATATCAAAACATTTCATCATTTACATGTATTTTTATAGTCTGTTCACTTAATATTTTTTCATATGTTGTAAATATTTTATTTCTTTTATAATAAATTTAAAAATATAAATAAAATTAACTCACCCTAACCCATGTAATATAATATTGATTTATTTTATAGATAGTATTGAAAAGATAATATTTGAATGTTATCAAATGAGAAGATCAGGGATCTGATCTAATACCTTAAAGAAAACTTGAAACATCTAATTTTTGAAGTCATGGAAATGGAACTAACTGAGTTCTTCTACTACTTTCTAATGTTTTATTGAGAAGAATATATTATAAAAAAGTACCCCCCCTTATTTATACCCAATTTTTTAAATAAGTTTGAGAGGTTGAGGACATGCTTGAAGACCATCAAAATCCCAAACATCTAAAGAGACCAATTGAGAAATTCTATAAAGAACTAGTGGAGAGTGATGAAGAAAAATTTATTAATGATGTACATATGGGAGATCAATAATATATAGATGAATTTTAGAATGAATTTATAACCATTATAATAAAACATGATCTTCACACATTTAAGGAAGAAGAACTAGCACCAGTATAGCTGTATCTGTCCTTGGATGATGAAACTACACAAGTTATTTAATTTAAAGAAAATATAAGGGATCATGACTAACTACATACATCCATGGAAACCCAACTCAAAGAGGTGATTTCTAATGAAGAAACAAATTAATATCAATAAACTATGGGTAAAAATTAGTTCATGAACTCAATTACATTAAATTTTATTGAAACATAATTAATATTTAATTTTCTTATTTAAAATTTTCTGAATTTTACAATACATGGATTTCCTTAGAGGGTGAATAAAAAGAAGAAGAAGAACCTGATGATGAGTAAATAGAGCTCTTGGAACCAATTGAATATCTTTTAGAGGGAGTACATGTGGATTTCATAGTGGATTTTCTTACAGAAACTAATTCTTAATATGCATAATGTTAAAGGGAGTATTTTTATATTGATTTTTCATGCTTTAATTTAATTAAAATATGATTATTATATAACTTTTCCTTGAAAAAATTAGTTGAAGCAGCATTCCATGAGTATGCCCTTGATGTTAAATAAGAAGTTGTATAAGTAGAATTCAAAAAAGAGGGGAACATTATTTATTCTAACCCTAACATGTAACCTCTATTATATTACCATATGTATGGAACATATGAACTATATCTATGGGACTCTCTCTAACTGATGTGAAGTGAATAAAGTTAGGATCAATAATATGTGGTGTTTCATCTCAAAGATAATATACCCGCGATCAGACTATGGATAATAGCTAAAACTAGCCATCTAGGGGAATTCAAAACCCTAGGCCAACTTGGGGGGTTAAAACCAGATTTATTATTTGTTTATGTCCTTTTATCTTTCTAATTATTTTTATTTTTCTTTGAGTAAATTTTCTATGTCTTATTTTTAATTCTACTTATAGGTTTTAAATGATAATTAACTATGAGATGAACTCAATTCATTATTACCAATAAATCAGTTTATAATACTATTTTATTCTTGATATTCTAGTTTCTCAATTAAAATTTCATGAAAAAAATGAGGAATTTATTTTTGAATTAAAAGGGGTTAGTAACAGTCTATGTGTGGGGAAGAGGTACCAATGTTTTAGGATTTACATGTTTTATATTTTTATTTTTATTTTTTGTGTGTTTTAAGTTCAAAAAATGAACTTTAAATGTTGTCCTACCTAGTGAAAATTTTCATGCTTGTTTTGAAGATTTCACTGATTTTGAAAATTTTTAATTTATATGATTGCTGATAAGGTTTATTTTGAATTCCCTCTGGGAAATTTTTTATTTCGAACTAGTAATGATTTTGAATGAATATAATTATGTTTAATTATAATTATAACATGATAAAATGATAATTTTGAACTCCATATTATATATAATTCCCATTGGAAAAAGAACACATCAAGGGGCCAACCAGAAATACATTCACATAATTATTTTGAAACTAGAGTAAAATGTGAAATTTGTATCTAACATGATGTTTTAAGATATTAGGCTATAAAAAAGGGTAAAACATATAAAAAATTGGTGTTGTGTATTGGGGGGGGGTCAAAAATTCCCATTACCTCACCAATGATCTTATTATAACTATTAAAATTATTGTCATAAGAAGATCATTTGGGGTTGGGTGATGGATGTGAGATTTGTCTCGAGATCAAATTTTAACAAAAAATAAATAAAATATGGTGCTTAATTATCAAGAAAGTAATGTATTTAGGTTATGTAAATATTGAAAAACATATTAAGAACGATGTATTTGACTTATAAGAATTTTATTCTGGTTTTATCAAGTAAATGGGAAAATGAAACTTTGATATAAGAATCATGGGAAAGAAGGATTAATAATATTCAAACTTATTAATATGTTATTTCAACTATATTATATTCTATTCAAAAACATATAATGTGTTATTTGGATTAAATTGAAGCATGGATGTGGATAATAATTTTAAATGAGGCATGATATTTTCAATGAGGAAATGAATCTTTATTTCTCTTATTTTCTAGTTTGTTTTAAACTAGGTAGGATAATTATTTATAGTTAAGTAAAATTTATTATATTTCCTAAGATTTAAATGTTTAATTGTGGTGGAATTTATAGATTCAATATTTTTCAATTGAATCTTAATATTCATCATCCCAGTAAAATTTAAAACGTATAGGTAATTATCACCTATTTAGATTAAAATAATAATTTTTAGTGGATTAAAAAAGGATTAGTTAATTATTTTGAATTTTTTTATTTGTATTTGATATTAATTGGTAAATCAATAATATCTAAAAGATAATTTAATAGGAATTTGTGATTTGAAAATAAATTTACAAACTGTATGAAAATTCTAGTTTTTCCCTTTGGACTACACTTTAATATTTTTTATATTAAATTATTAATGTGTCAAATATTAAATTGAAATTTTTTGAAGAATATAAACATATATAGATCTATAAATTCTATATGAGGATCTCAATATGGATCATGATTTTTCTTGAAGATAATAGTCTAAAAAGTCAACCTAGACTGGATTTGACAATCTTAACCTCACTTTAATGATTGGGCCATAACATCCTCATCATTTCTCAGATTAATATAAAATTTTGACATAATATAGAGGGAACAATAAAAAGATAATGTTTAACTATAGAAACCTCCGGTTTGGTTGTTATGATAGCTAACCAAGAACCATAAAAATAAGGATATTATTTGATTGGTTTTTTTTTTACTTTCCAATTTATAAATCATTGAACTAATACACCACTTATCTCAATAAATAAAGGAGTGAACTAATAAGTGAGGAGATTATATCTTGTAGAGTTGGAAATAGTTCTACTATATTTTTATATTATTTTTTCTATGTATTTTATTTTACATCATTTTTTATTCTTACTTTACATAATTTTAATAAAAAAATTCTTTATCTCTTTCATTTCCTTGTCTCCATCTATCTCTATAAATCCCCTTTCTTCACAATCACATATTATAATTGCATTAGTGAGTGACTGACCTGATTTTTGTCCTTAGGGGACCTTTTTTAAGTGTTTTTGAATTCTCACTTTTCAATTCTTCATGTTTATTTTCTGTTTGTGTTAAGGTTGAGATGAGAATTTAGGTTTGGTGTGGAGATTGTCCATAACTATTTAGAATGACTCTCGAAATCATTATTATTCTCTAAAAAATCACTATTCACTGCCTTATCTTAGAAAATATCTTTATACATTGGATTGAGTGTGTTAGAGGGATGATATGGAAAATAGTGGAGCTACTACTTGAAAGTTTCATGCTCTTGGTTTAGTTATGTGCATCATTATTGACCATTAGTGGAGGTGAATTATAGTTTTCTGAAGAGGTATCCTAGTAATGATAAACCTGACATTAAAAATAAAGGATAATAGTCAACCCATAGTGGGATGTATTATCAAAAATAATTTATACAAAAATAATGAATAATGAAGTAACCAAAGCATCAAATCCTAGGACCAAGTTATTTCTCACTAATTAAATTATGTATGCATTTTCATTGAATTTTTTATTTTCTATATTTCATTACAAAATCAAATCCCAAAAAATTACTATTAGAATAAAATATTTAGAAAAAATAAAAATATAATGAGTGAATTATAAATAGTGAGTAATTGAATGTTAATGCCCCTAAAGTGAGAGAACCCTTTTCATCCACTTTGTGGCACTAAGAAAAATAAATTATATATTTTACACACCCCATGACTGGTTCTATCAAGTACTTCTGAGGTAGTGACTATTTATCTTTCTTGAGACTTCTCATTATATATATGGAAATAATGAATTTTTTGGATGGAGGAGAATTGATTCTGTACTCTGGGACTTTATTACCTCCTATGAGAATATTTGTGTTTCTCCATTCCCTTTGTTCTATTGGTTATGGTTACAGGCTAAATTTTTCTTACAATTTTTTATATAAAACCTCTAGTTTGAGGTATTTCCCTAATTTATTTATTATTTTAATTCATACAATGATTATATTAAGTCTTAGGATGATTATGAATGATTTTTGGGATGTTTTTGAAATTTTTTGGGTGTTAGGTGTTTTGATAACGATTTTAGGAAACCATACATGTTCTCTTAGAATCCATGTTTGGTAGAGAGGTGTTTTTTGGGAAGGTACAGAATTGGCGCATATTTTTTCAAAATGTGTAGCTTTAAAAAGCTTTTTAATGTACATACAATGTATTTTAACTGAAAACACACAAAAAAATTCATATCTATCCTCCTCTATTAGTCTCTCGAACTCTAGTGACTACTTAGGTTATTTTTGTTGAGATTTTACCTCTATACTCTGATTTCATTGATTCTTTGAGCGTTAGAACTTGGTAATTAAAGGTAGAAACTTCATCATTCCCATGTATTATATATATGCTTATTTTATCTTGAATATAATACCATAATGGGGCTTCTATGAACAAATATATGAGATTGGACAAGTTTTAATGGTTTATTCTAATGATTTATTATAAGAATATAATATTGATCCTAGATATTTTGATTTGAGGGAGATTCATTATGTTGGAAATATCAATGGTAGGTGTTTTTTCCCTTTTTCTACAAATATTATAATATAAATGATCATGGGTTTCCTTATAAAACTCTATTATGATTTTGAATGATTTTTCCTTTCTAAAACTTTAATGGATTTTCTCTTACTAGTGGGTTTTTTAAATTTGGGTTATGGGAATCACTCACAACATGTTTAATAGATTTATTAAATTATTTTCTCAAAGAAATATGGGTTTTGACTTATGTTCATGGCATAAGCGGGTTATGGGTTTTCATGTGAATATGGGAATGATCATGGATAGAAGTACCATAATTAAATAATTGTACATGGGATAGATCATAGTCATAATTACCAGCATAAAACTAGGTCACCAAGTGATGACTTGGTGAAAGGATGAATCATCACTCAAAAGTATAGTGAGGTCCTGGTCATGCATATACATGTGTGTGTGATTGTAAAAATATGGGCGGGTTATGAAAAAAATGAAATTAATAAGTTTCTTTTACAACATGAAATGAAAAATCATCTTTGGTTATACTGATTTTGGATAATTTTTCCATCAACTTTACTTAATATTTTGTAAATTTATTTATCTACTTTTGTTATTATTTATGTCTAATTTATAATATTATGAGCTAACCTGTTTTTTGTCCTATTTTCATGTTGGGAAATTCTATTGGTATTTTTTTAATATGTATGATTAATCACTCTATACATATTCACTCTTTTGTGTATGATGTTTTTTTCATGATACAATAAGGGGGAATGTTTCTTACATCTATAGAGGGGAATCTTGGTGTCACTGTAATAGTTAGTGGGTATAGAGTGGTGGAGCAGTTCTCACCATGGTCTGGAGTGGTTCCATCTTATCTCTAGAGTTATTTATTACTTTGGGATCATATTATTCTTATTTATACTATTATATTATTACTCTAGTGTTGTTCTTTGATACATTTATTACTATTATTTTGTTATATGCATCATTTATATAGATATCCTTGGTTTTATTTATTTCATTTTATCTTGTGAAGGTTGTGTGTCTAAACTAATAGGGTAAATATTCCACCCTATAAATTTGTTTTTAAACCCTTGTAATTCATTTAATACCTTTGGTTTCCAAGAAATGTCACATAAGGTTAGTAGTACCTCCGACTCAGCCCAAGCCAATGGGTTGGTCGGGGGTCTTAAAAATTGAATCATTTTGGTCAGTCCATAAATTGGGATGGTATAAAGGAGATAGGATATGGTAAGACTTCAAATGTTTGGAATAATAATATTTATCTAACCTTTTATGTTGAACATCTAGTTACCATGGTCTTTCAGGTAAAAAAAATGATGTCAATCACTTCTAGGTGCATTTTCAAATCAACATCGTGGGTTTAGATGGTGAGTATTTAGTCCCATGAATTAGTAAAGAGACTTCCCCCTAGGATTTCATTATCCACATGAATACATGATTTTGGTATTGTTACATTGTGATAGTTTTTATAATATATATAATATAACCTTGAATAAATAAATAGTAAAAAATTCTTAATTGATAAATTTTGAAATGGTTTATAGAACAAAATTTCCACTGGTAAAGAGAATGAGAATCCAGTGAGATGGAGAAACCAAGAATGGGGTTAAAATTTAACCATAGTTGAACCATAATTTGGTTTATATTATTTTAAAAAACTTTTAGGTTGTTAAAAAGGGATGTAGGGCTGAAGAACTACATCTAGTTACTCACTGAACATAATTTCTAAATCAGAACCCACTGACAGTTTATGGTGATTATGGACTTGTGTAAACTAAGGTATAGATGATTAGGATAAATGGAATCTTAAAATTCATAGGGAATCCAGACAAAATTTAGGTCAAACTCGTGATGTATATTCTTGAGTGACTAGATCTAGCATTGTCAGACTTAGATATTCAATCTATGTTGGATCCAGATCTCACATGTAAAGGATTTTTAAAAATATTGAATAAAAAAATATTTCTAGAAACCTTCCAAATAATGAACATGATAAACATATTTCAGATGAAATAAGGAAGTATGCTTGTGATTGAATATTCTACTAAATTCACTCATGTTTTTCTCTCTATCTCGGAGGTAGCTACTAGTGAGGGAGAAAAATATGAAATATTTGAGGTGGGTCTTTAACTATAGGTTTGATCAAAGGTGGTAATGTTCTGTATTACTAAATATAAAAATAATGAATAATTTATTGTTTGTAGAGAGTGATATTGTAATAAATCCTAGTGGATGGGACACTTCTTTCTATCCTAGTGCTGGTGGGTAATTCATTACATGTAATAAATTCCAAAGGGAGGGTTATACCCATACTAACAAGGCATCAAATAATCAATCCACTGAATCATACTATTATATATATTGTGTTGTTGTAATGAATCCATATTTTTCTAGTGTTAAAATATTATGCATATAAATAAGTGATGTATTGAACTGCTAATGAATTTACACCACTGTTCCAATAAAGTTAATCTCAGGAAGTGTTGTCAAATACTTATAAAATCAATTGGTGGATCTAGATCGACTTAGCCTCCAAATTCTTGAGATCATTCAAATTAATAAATTCTGAATATTTCTCATCCATAGAACAAGGTGAACTAGGATGCCTCTTGGAACACATATTTTTTCTATTAAACACCTCAGTAGGGAATAACGAACCATCATATGGTAGCTGATCAACAACTATATGAAGTAGAGCATGCTATAATGACTGAGAAACTTGGTCCCTCTAAGATGTGAGGTACCATCATTCTAAACATGACTCTTATGTATATATTTATTGATATATGTTAATTTAATTCATTTTTTATTCTTTTTTTAGAAAAGCAACTGGGATTATATATAGAAATGATAACTCAAATCTTGTGTATAAAGAAACCCCTTAAATAGTGGGAGTGTAGAGGATTCAAGTTCCTAGCATGCTCCATTACCATTAATGTGGTGTAGTTTATTTGGGATTTTATGGTCTTATAGATGGATATTTTTTATCTAGTATATAGAATGGACTGGTTGGCAGAATTTAAAGTCATATTGACTATTACACTAAGAAAGTGACATTCACATCCCCAGGAAGAACTTATCATATATTCAAGGGGGATTGGGACATAAATGTAGGTAGAGTGGTACCTTTAGTCTTGGTAGATATAAAAATTTCTAGTAAGTTAGTATAAAATACCATGGGTTCTATGGATGAAACTGGAAATAGGAGTCTTCCCCTCAAAGTAGATCGATACCTAGATGTATTTCTGAATTATTTCTCTAGGTTTCAATGTGAGTGGCCACATATTCTTGAAAGTATCACCAAGACTTCTACACTGATGCTTGGGAAAGAAATGGAAGTTGACCCCATTGTATGTTAGACCGATTGAGATTATTTAATGGATTATAAATGTTACATATCAGTTTTACTTATTATTTAGATTCATGTATAACCATAATTTCTTCTAGAACTATCAACTAAAGAAGTATCACTTAGATCCCAATCATACAATTAGTTGGGGCCATGTTACTCTTGAATAGAATAAGACATTTATCCATGTACTAGTTCAGATTTTGTATAGAAAAGAGAAGATAATATGAAGAAAAATTATACCTTTAGTAAAAGATATTTGGTAGCATAGTAATATTCAGAAGGAAACATGGGAATGAGATAATTTTATTCTCAAGCAATGGATTGGAATCTTTAGGGGAAACTATGATCTGTATCTTTCCAAGGACAGAATGACTGATGGTGTGGAGAATGTAACACCCATGGTTATAGGTATTTCTCTATTTTATTACTAATTTTATGTTATTTAATGATTGACCAAAGTCTCATGAATCTTATAGAGTATTTTGGGATGTTTTAAAATGGTTTTATAGGGCACATGGTTTTAACAGTGTTAGAGGAAATTGCATATGTTATCAATGAAATTATACTTGATAGAGAAACGGTTTTTTGGGAAGGTGTATGGTTGGTGTATAGTTTTCCAAATTGTGTATCTTGACTATGAAACCACTATTCACATCGTTACTACATGATTTTCCAAATCATGCAGCCTAATCATATAACATATTTTTAATGTATGCAATAGGTATTTTTAACATGATATATACCCAAAAACCATCATATATCCCCACTTATATTATGATCTCAAACCCTATAGACCCTCTAGGAAATGTTTTATGATATTTGACCAATGGAATTTGATTTCATTGATTCTTTGAGTGTTGGATGTTGTGAATTAAAGGTAATTACTCTTTAATTCCCTTAATTTATAAATATTATCATTTTATATTAAATTAAATCATGGACAAAGGATTCCATGATTGGATATCTGGGATTATACATGTTTTAATGGGATATTCTTATGATTCATTAGAGTAATGAAAGAATAAAACTATATATGTGGATTTATAAGAGATTCATTTCACTGAACGTATCTGAGGTAGGTGGTTTTTACCTCTTACCACTTTTATTATAATGTGAAGGATCTTGGGTTTCATTAAATAACTATATTCTTCTTTTAAATGATTTTTCCCTACTAAAACTCTTATATATTAATCTTGTTGGTTGGTTCTTAAAATCTAGGTTTTGGGTGTCTCCCACAACATGTTTGAAAAATTGATTACATTAGTTTTGCAAATAAATATGGTTTTTTTCACTTGTATTATTAGTATAACTAGGTTTTGTGTGTTCTTATGAATATGGATGTAACGACCCAATCTTTTTGAGTAGTATATTAACTTACTCTTAATGATTTAATAAGATGTTAATGGTTAATGCGGAAAGAGGAGTTGATGGCTTCATCTAGTAGACTCGAACCTTATGAAACCCACTTATCAGAGCTTGGGAAGGAGGTAGCATTTGTGGGCTTCGCTTTGGACCAAGCCCAAGCCGAACTCCAGCGTGTCAAGCTTGAACGGAAACGCCTGCGGGAGAAGTTCAAGTTAGTAGAGATTACTACTAGGGCAATGTTATCTGAGCCTCCCTCAGATTCTCTCACCATAGAACACCTTACACTTAGGTCATATGCCGGTGTTATAAGGGGCTATGTGATGAGACCCTATCATCTTTGTGTAATCCTTTGGGATGAATGAATTGAGATTTCTTCCTTTAGTGATGTTTGTGAAACTTCAAATGTCCGGATAATTTTAGGATGTATTTTATTGATGAATTTTGAAAAAAGTATATTTTAAAATATTTATGTAAACCCTAAATAATTAATGATATGTGATGATTTTCAAAAAATTGTCTTCCACAAAAGTGTTTAGTAAGGAATTTGGAGTCTAATAAGATCAACTTAATTTTTGATGAATAATAAATTATGAATAGTGATTTTACACTTGGGATTAGTAATGTGACAAAATGGATTAGTAATTTCACTCAAAGAAAGATTTAATATAATTTAGACACCTAGATTAAGTAATGTGATTCAATAAAATGGGTAAATAAAGGTTTCATAAATTATTAGTCATGTATTAGATTTTTTCAAGTGAATGGTGTTTTTTAATTAAAAATTTAATTAAAAATAATTAGAAAATTATTTTTATAAAAGGGACTTTATTTTTGAACTCAGAGCATCTATATTATGTTATGGTAATTTTTGTGGATTTTTCTGAAAAAAATGAATTCTCGATGAAAAGTGTTTTTATTTAAAAATTAAATTAAAAATATTTAGAAAATTATTTTTATAAAATGGATTTCATAAATGTAATTAGAACATAGATATTTGGTTAAGTTGAAATTTTGGGATTTTTCTGAGAAAGATGAATTTTTCAGTGAATAGTAAAAATGCAGTTTTAGGGTTTCGGTATGTTTAATGACATCATAACTGTGTCATGATGATGTCAAGAGATATTTTATAGTTTGTCCGACCAAGGGTGATGAATTATTGTTTTGGGGGCCCCATGTGGCCTAACATTATGGAAAATATCATGAGAGAGCACATGGGTTTGAGAAAAGCACTTGTGAGGTGTCCCTTGGCCATTAATGCCTTGTCCCCTCACTTTCCCTATAAATACCAAGCCCTCTTCTCATCCTTTCGACTCAAAAACCATTCTCAACGAAGTTCGGGTCTCCTTACCTCCCAAGGACTCCTCCCAAGGTGCCCCAAAGCCCTCAAGGTCCAAACCTTTGAGTTTCAAGAGTCGTGTTTTAAGGTAAGGGATCCGACCTCTCTCTTCTTTTCAAGTAATCTCTTTTATGTCATTTCTTTTATACTCCATGTTATTATGTTGGAGGATGTTCTTCTATATTCATATTACTTCCATTTTCATGTTCACATGATGAGAGACCCCATCTTGGTCTCATCAATTCGTTTTAAGAATGTTTAAGTGGCGCCGTTAGGCTGCCGAAATTTTAAGGGGATTCTTTCACCCTTCTAATTCCTTTAAAGGTTCTACTTTCATGTCAAGTCTTTCAATTTCCTTTTTAATTATGTTGGGGTATGATCTCTATATCTATCATATTGAACTCTTATTTTCATATGATGAGGGACCCTATTTTATCTTTTTAATTCATTTTTGTTGAAGTTTAAGTGACGCCGTTAGGCTGCCGAAATTTCATAAGAGAAATCTAATTTTTGTCTTCCTTCCATGTTTTTCATTTCAAATGGTATGTCCTTTAAATTGCATCACCATGTCCATATATCCTTCTTATTCTGTCCCTCTACTGTTTTATGGGTCAATTATGATTTTTCTACCCATGTCCCCTCTCTTTTCAATATTTTCTAAAACCCCAAAACATAGCCGTTATGCTGCAGAATTTTCGTCTCAAAGTGCCTCTCTCTCTCTTTTCTCAAAATTATTTTATGTTATAAAGTGAATACTGAAAGCACTTATTTCTACAGAGGTATTCACATATACATCAAAATGTTCTATTTTAAATTCTGGGATTTACATACATTAAACCCTCTTTCCCTTTCCGTGGGTTTAAAGTGACATAAAGATCATGTCTTTAACGCAGTTTTTAAACGTTATGATTATGAAATGAAACACATTTATTTTATGCTATATGGGTTGTTTATGAAATTATTTATGATGATATATGTGGCTCACATGATAATAAAGGCAAATTTAAGGGTGTGCCCTGATAGCGCTTCAATGCATTGGGTAAAGACTTAATCTCTAGAGATGACCATTTTAACGATGCCTTGGTGAATAACCTTGGTAATTTTTAACGACACCTTGGGGATGGACCTTGGTGAAACGAAACAATTGTCAATATTAAATGTTTCAGCCAATTCTTCAAGTTATGAAAAATTTTATTTTTATTATGATGTATCTCATGATTTCTTCTCATGCGTTAAAGTTCTTTTCATGTACTTATTGAAGTATCTCAAGTTCACATGTAAAATGTTTCTCTTGTTTCCCTTACTGGGCCTTCTGCTCACCCTTTCTTTTTATGTATGTCCCCATGTTATGAGATGCAGTAATGAACCTAGGATGAACTTAAGGATAAGCCTTTCAAGTTTTTAAGAAGAATTTTTTATGTTCTTTTCATGTATTATGTTCCTTGTTTCCAAGACACTAAACCTTAAAAGATCCTTAGTTCCGTGTAATGAAATTAAAGTTATGTTATAAAAAGACGGGATGCTGTAGTTGGTATCAAAGGATGGTTTAGTTATTTGTGGAGATTAGGATATAAAAACTTTAGGAAGAACCCTATATAAAAGTTTAAATATAGGAAAACTTCATGGTATTTTGGTAAGTATTGAGTAAGTGGTTTATCAAACAAATACATCCCTGTCTGGATGCAAGCAGGTAGAGGCGGCTCTGGCACAGATGTACATAGGGGTAAAACCCGAAAACACCGCTTTGAGCTAGACTCGAATGGGAACTGGTGCATGATAACGGGCCTTGATGCACTCTTGGTTACGACACTCCCGGGGGATATGTTTGGTTAATCGCAAGCTTTTTATGAATCATTATGAAGGAATTATAGAGAAGTGTAACTGTCTAAGCATGAATTCTTAGTTAAAAGATTCATAAATGAAATAAGTTTCTCACTAAGGTTTTATTCTTTTAGAAAATGGCAGGCAATAGGAGGAACTGTGAAGATAGTGACCGCAATGCACCATGTGTTGACAGCCCTCCGATGGAATCTGGAATGAAAACATTCATGCGAATGATAAACCAACTGACTCAAGTTATGAGTAATAACTTGAATCAAGATGAGAGGCAGATCTCACCATGAAGGGAGCAACTTTCTGTTGAGCCCTTTATGCGTCAACGACTGCCAACATTCAGTGGATCTACTGACCCATTGGTTGTAGAACAATGGATAATCTCATTTGAAAAGATCTTTTCTGTACTTCATTTTTCGGAACAATAAAAAGTCACCCTTGCTGTTTACCGCCTAGAGGGAGAAGCTGATCAGTGGTGGTCACTGATCAAAAACACGAAGCCACAAGGAGAGATGGAAGCTATGGAGTGGGAATAATTTTGGGGAATATTCTTTAACAAGTATTTCCCTCATTCCATGAGAACGAGAATGGAGAAAGAGTTTCTCGAGCTGAAGCAGAAGGAGAGTGAATCTGTCGGAAGCTTTGAGATGAACTTCACAAGGCTTTCCCGTTATACCTCAAGCTTTATCATGGACCCTAATGGGAAGGTTAATAGATTCTTTGGTGGACTATGACCTCATATGAGGAAGAATCTATCCAACATGGACAATGATAGCTATGAAGAAATAGTTCTAAGTGCTATGAAAGTCGATCTAGAGTTTGGTGAGACATAGTGGTCTCATAAATCAAATGAAAAGAAGAGATCATTGGAGCCCGGTTTAGGGAAGTCTTTTGATCAGGGAAGAGGTGGAAAGCAAATGTAACTTACCACATGCAATAAATGTGGGAAGAATCATCTGGGGAACTGCTTGAACAAAAGTTTCAAGTGCTACAAGTGTGGAAGAGGAGGCCATATTGCTCGGAATTGTCATAGTGAGGTGAAGCCTCAGTTTCCCAACACTAACGACAGAGGAAAGATGGTTCTGGCCCTACCCGAAGTCACATTCTTCAAGTGTGGACAGCTTGGGCACTTTGCTAATCAATGTCCAAATCCGAGGGCGGTGGAGGGGAATAACCATCAACCTCAGCAGAGGCCAAGGGAGCAAGGTCGTGCTTTCGCTATGACGACAACTTAAGTTGAAGTTCCGAACGATGTGGTAGCAGGTACTCTTGTTGTCCTCCCAAAAATAGCAAGTACTTTATTTGATTCTGGTTCTACGCATTCCTTTATTTCATCCAAGTTTGCAAGGAATATAGAATCAATCCCTAAACTGATTGAGGTAGAGTTGTCTGTCAAGACTCCAAGTGGGATTATCCTTGCATCAATAGTGTTTAGAGACTCTAGTGTTTACTTTGCTGAGAACAATCTTATCGCAAATCTAGTAGTCATTCCCATGATGGAATTCGACATTATACTAGGGATGGACTGGATCTCAAAGTATAATGCTAAGATCAAATGCAGAAGTAAGGAAATCTCAGTAGTCTTGAATGAACGACCTACAGTTATCTTTAGAGGAGAGATATCCCGAACTGGTCCCTATCTAGAAGCACCTCCTATAGCTTTTTTTATGGAGTTAATCGGTGATGATGAAGAAGGAAAAGGGAGCATACAAATAGAAGATGTTCCGATTGTTCAGGAATACAAGGACGTATTTCCTGAGGAGTTACCTGGAACTCCCCCAGAAAGAGAGGTAGAGTTCTCCATTGAACTCGTACCTGGGTCTCAATCGATATCAAATACTCCGTATAGAATAGAAAATGTGGAGCTAGAAGAGTTAAAGAAACAACTCCAAGACTCATTGGAGAAGGGGTTTATCTGACCGAGTGTGTCTCCTTGGGGATCACCGGTTCTCTTTGTGAAGAAGAAGGATGGATCAATGTGGCTATGCATTGATTATAGAGAACTGAACGGGATCACAGTGAAGAACAGATACCCTCTTCCAAGAATTGATGATTTATTTGACCAACTTCATGGGGCTCAATTCTTCTCTAAGATTTACCTTCGATCTGGTTATCATCAACTGAGGGTGAAGAAGGAAGATATTCCAAAGACTGCCTTCCGATCAAGATATGGGCGTTATGAGTTTACTATTATGCCTTTCGTCTTCACTAATTCTCCTGCTATTTTCATGGATTTGATGAATAGAGTCTTTAAGGACTACCTTGAAAACTTTTTAATAGTTTTTATTGATGATATTTTGATATATTAAAAAATTCATGAGGATCATGAAGATCATCTAAGGGTTATATTGAAAACTCTGTGGAAGGAGAGGCTCTTTGGGAAGTTCAGCAAGTGTGAGTTTTGGTTACAACAAGTTGCTTTCTTGGGGAACATCATAACCAATGAAGGAATCTCGGTTGACCCTGCAAAGGCAATGGTTGTGGAGGAGTGGCCTCAACCCACAACAGTAATTGAGATTCGTAGTTTACTTGGTATAGCAGGATATTATAGGAGGTTTGTGAAAAACTTTTCACGGCTTTCTAATCCAATAACCATGTTGACTCGAAAAGGGGTTAAGTTCATCTGGAAAAGGGAATGCGAGGAAAGTTTCCAAGAGATGAATAAGAGATTGGTTATTTCACCTGTGTTAACACTACCCTCTATCAGAGAAGGATTCTTTATTTTTAGCGATGCATCTCTGAAATGGCTTGGGTGCGTCCTCATGCAAAATGAAAAGGTAATTGCTTATGCATCTCGACAGTTGAAGATTCATGAGCAGAATTATCCTACGCATGATCTAGAGCTGGCGGCAGTCGTTTTTGCTCTAAAGATATGGAGGCACTATCTTTATAGGGAGAAATGTGATATATACACTGACCACCAAAGTCTAAAGTATATTTTCACACAGAAATAATTGAACATGAGACAAAGGAGATGGTTGGAGATTATTAAATAATATGATTGTTCAATTCATTATCACCCTGGAAGAGCAAATAAAGTCATGGATGCATTAAGCAGGAAGGACCCTGTTGTTCTGGCAACAATGAGGATCCTAGGAGATCCCTTGATTAAAGATCTAGTAAAATTGGACATGGGAATTATAAGGAAAGGGACATCATCAACCCTATCCCAAATGATTTCTCAACCTTCATTACTAGAGAAGATCATGAAGGCTCAAAAAGAAGATCCTTTGCTGCAGGAGAAGTTTGAGGCTGTGAAGGATGGGAAGTTCCCTGACTTCAATATTTATCAAGAAGGTGTATTGAAATTTCGTACAAGACTATGTGTTCCATATATTCCGGAGATAAAGAAAGAACTGATGGATGAAGCTCATAGCTCTACTTTCTCTCTACATCTGGGAATCACTAAGATGTATAGAGACTTTCGTGATCATTATTGGTGGGATAACATGAAAAGGGAGATTACTGATTACACTACAAGGTGCCTGGTGTGTCAGCAAGTAAAGGCAGAAAGACAACTTCCGAAGGGGGTATTACAACCACTACCCATACCAGTATGGAAGTGTGATAATATCACTATGGACTTTGTAACTGGTCTCCCAAAAACAACCAAAGGAAACAATACGATATGGGTTATTGTGGACCGTCTCACCAAGACAGCCCATTTTATCTCTATTCGGGAAGACTTCTCTCTGGATCATCTTGCCATGATATACGTGAAGGAAGTGGTAAGGCTGCATGGGGTACCACTATCCATCGTGTCTGATCGTGATCCAAGATTCACATCAAAATTCTGGAGAAGTCTTCAACATGCTCTGAATACTGAATTGAATTTTAGTAGGGCCTATCATCCTCAAACTGATGGCCAATCTGAAAGGACTATTCAGACACTCGAAGACATGTTGATATTATGCTCAATGGAATTTAAAGGTGGATGGGATCAACACCTCCCATTAGTGGAGTTCTCCTATAACAACAACTTCCATGCGAGTAATCAGATGGCAGCCTATGAAGCTCTGTATGGAAAGCGGTGTAGAACTCTTACTTGTTGGGATGAAACTGGTGAGAGGAAGCTTCTTGGGCCTGATCTTGTGCAAGAGATGACAGAACAGGTTCATTCCATCCAACAACACATAAAGGCTGCTCAGAGTCGGTAGAAGAGCTATGCTGACAATCGTCGAAGGGACTTGGAGTTTGGTGTTGGTGACAAAGTCTTCCTTCGAATCTCTCTATGGAAGAGAGTCATGTGGTTTGGGAAGAAATGGAAACTCAGCCCTAGGTACATTGGCCCCTATGAAATCCTTGATCGCATAGGAGCAGTGGCCTATCATCTAGCACTTCCACCGAACCTAGCTCAAGTTCATAATGTCTTCCATGTATCTCTCTTGAGGAAGTACATACCCGACCCTTCGCATGTACTGAACCCAGAAGTGGTACAACTGGAACATGACCTCTCTTATGAGGAGTAGCCAGTGGAGATCTTGGACCGTAGAGACAAGGTTCTATGAAACAAGACTACCCACCTTGTGAAAGTGTTGTGGAGGAATCATAAATATGAATAAGCGACTTGGGAGCCAGAGGGAACAATGAAGAAAAAGTACCCTCACCTTTTCGACTAGGCCTCAAGTATAAATTTCGGGGATGAAATTTCTTAAGGGGGGAAGAATGTAATGACTCAATCTTTTTGAGTAGTATATTAACTTAATCTTAATGATTTAATAAGATGTTAATGGTTAATTCAGAAAGAGGAGTTGATGGCTTCATCCAGTAGACTCGAACCTTATGAAGCCCACTTATCATAGCTTGGGAAGGAGGTAGCATCTGTGGGCTTCGCTTTGGACCAAGCCCAAGCCGAACTCCAGCGTGTCAAGCTTGAACAGAAACGCCTGCAGGAGAAGTTCAAGTTAGTAGAGATTACTACTAGGGCAATGTTATCTGAGCCTCCCTCAGATTCTCTCACCATAGCACACCTTACACTTAGGTCTTATGCCGGTGTTATAAGGGGCTATGTGACAAGACCCTTGCTTCTTTGTGTAATCCTTTGGGATAAATGAATTGATATTTCTTCCTTTAGTGATGTTTGTGAAACTTCAAATGTCCGGATAATTTTAGGATGTATTTTATTGATGAATTTTGAAAAAAGGATATTTTAAAATATTTATGTAAACCCTAAATAATTAATGATGTGTAATGATTTTCAAAAAATGGTCTTCTACAAAAGTGTTCAAGAAGGAATTTAGAGTCTAATAAGATCAACTTAATTTTTGATGAATAGTAAATTATGAATAGTGATTTTACACTTAAGATTAGTAATGTGACCAAATGGATTAGTAATTTCACTCAAAGAAAGATTTAATATAATTTAGACACCTAGATTAAGTAATGTGATTCAATAAAATGGGTAAATAAAGGTTTCATAAATTATTAGTCAAGTATTAACTTTTTTCAGGTGAATAGTGTTTTTTAATTAAAAATTTAATTAAAAATAATTAGAAAATTATTTTTATAAAAAGGACTTTATTTTTGAACTCAGAGCATCTATATTATATTATGGTAATTTTTGTGGATTTTTCTAAAAAAATGAATTCTCGATGAATAGTGTTTTTTTTAAAAATTAAATTAAAAATATTTAGAAAATTATTTTTATAAAATGGAGTTCATAAATGTAATTAGAACATAGATATTTGGTTAAGGTGAAATTTTGGGATTTTTCTGAGAAAGATGAATTTTTCAATGAATAGTAAAAATGCAGTTTTAGGGTTTCGGTATGTTTAATGACATCATAACTGTGTCATGATGATTTCATGAGATATTTTAAGGTTTGGCCGACCAAGGGTGATGAATTATTGTTTTGGGGGTCCCATGTGGCCTAACTTTATGGAAAATATCATGAGAGAGCACATGGTTTTGAGAAAAGCACTTGTGAGGTGTCCCTTGGCCATTAATGCCTTGTCCCCTCACTTTCCCTATAAATATCAAGCCCTCCTCTCATCCTTTCGACTCAAAAACCATTCTCAACGAAGTTCTGGTCTCCTTACCTCCCAAGGAGTCCTCCCAAGGTGCCCCCATTCCCTCAAGGTCCAAACCATTGAGTTTAAAGAGTCGCGTTTTAAGGTAAGGGATCCGACCTCTCTCTTCTTTTCAAGTAATCTCTTTTATGTCATTTCTTTTATACTCCATGTTATTATGTTGGAGGATGTTCTTATATATTCATATTACATCCATTTTCATGTTCACATGATTAGAGACCCCATATTTCTCTCATAAATTTGTTTTAAGAATGTTTAAGTGGCGCCGTTAGGCTGCCGAAATTTTAAGGGGATTCTTTCACCCTTCTAATTCCTTTCAAGGTTCTACTTTCATGTCAAGTATTTCAAGTTCCTTTTTAATTATTTTGGGTTATGATCTCTAAATCTATAATATTGAACTCTTATTTTTATATGATGAGGGACCCTATTTGATCTTTTCAATTCATTTTTTTTTGAAGTTTAACTGACGTCGTTAGGCTGCCGAATTTTCATAAGAGAAATCTAATTTTTTTCTTCCTTCCATGTTTTTCATTTCAAATGGTATGTCCTTGAAATTGCATCACCATGTCCATATATCCTTCTTATTATGTCCGTATACTTTTTTATTGGTCAATTTTGATTGTTCGACCCATGTCCCCTCTCTTTTCAATGTTTTCTAAAACCCCGAAACATAGCCGTTATGCTGCAGAATTTTCGTCTCAAAGTGCCTCTCTCTCTTTTATAAAAATTATTTTATGTTATAAAGTGAATACTCAAAGCTCTTATTTATACAGGGGTATTCTCATATATATCAAAATGTTCTATTTTAAATTCTGGGATTTACATACATGAAACCCTCTTTCCCTTTCCGTGGGTTTAAAGTGACATAAAGATCATGTCTTTAAAGAAGTTTTTAAACGTTATGATTATGAAATGAAACCCATTTCTTTTATGCTATATGGGTTGTTTATGAAATTATTGATGATGATATATTTGGCTCACATGATAATAAAGGAAAATTTAAGGGTGCGCTCTGATAGTGCTCCAATGCATTGGGTAAAGACTTAATCTCTAGAGATGACCATTTTAACGACGCCTTGGTGAATAACCTTGGTAATTTTTAACGACACATTGGGGATGGACCTTGGTGAAACGAAACGATTGTCAATATTAAATGTTTCAGCCACATCTTCAAGTTATGAAAAATGTTATTTTTATTATGATGTATCTCATGATTTCTTCTCATGCCTTAAAGTTCTTTTCATGTCCTTGATGAAGTATCTCAAGTTCACATGTAAAATGTTTCTCTTGTTTCCCTTACTGGGCATTCTGCTCACCCTTTCTTTTGATGTATGTCCCCAGGTTATGAGATGCAGTAATGAACCTAGGATGAACTTAAAGAGAAGCCTTTCAAGTGTTTAAGAAGAATGTTTTATGTTCTTTTCATGTATTATGTTCCTTGTTTCCAAGACACTAAACATTAAAAGATCCTTCGTTCTGTGTAATTAAATGAAAGTTATGTTATAAAAAGACGGGATGCTATAATGGAATGGATAATGGTCATAAATACCAAAATTAAATAGGGAAATATGGAATGGATTAGGGTTTAAAGTCTTACTATCAAATTAGGTAACTAAGTGGTGGCTTGGTGAAAGGATGACTCACCACTCATGAGTATTGAAGGTCTAGGTCATACATATACATGTGTGAGTTTGTGTGAAAACATGGTTGGGTTAAGGAAAATTGAAATTAATGAATTTCTTTTTGCACTTGAAAGGAAAACACATATTTTGTTATACTTCTTTTAGAAAATCTATTAATCTTCTTTATTTAATATTATGGATACTTCTTTATCTTATTTTTATTTTCTTTTTAGTTGTTCTATAATCTTATGAGATATCTTGTTTTTTTATCAGAATATGGTAAAACTATCTTGAGGTTTTCATAATAGTAATGATTAGTCACCTATTATATATGTACTTTAGTGCATATTAAGATGTTATTTTCTATGATATAGTAAATAGGAATGTTTCTTACTTTTATAGTGTGGATTCTTGATGTCATTGACATTTTTGGTGGATATGGATATTTGGAGTGGTTCGCATCTTGGTCGGTAGTGGTTTTAACTTGGTGATACAGTATTTAATGTTTTGGAATCTTAGTATTCTCATTTAAACCAATCCACTATTACTCTGATATAGGTATTTGATATTTTAATTATTGATTATTTTATTACATGAATCATTTATTTAAATGTATTTCGTTTTATTTATTTTATCTTTATCATGTGAAGGTTGTGTGTGTGAATAAATAGTTTAAATCATCCCCCCTTGTACATTCCTATTTAAACCCTTGTTATTTATTATAGGCCTTTAAAGTATAGGTAATTTCACCTAAGTTTAGTGTCACCTTCGACCTGGCCTAGGCCAATGGGTTGGGCAGGGATGTCACACTTTACTTCTTGGTGATATCATGGTGCCCTACTAGAGAAGTATATAATCACCCCTATATGTTATATTTTTATACATGTTGTATCTTATGCAGAAGATATGTTGTTCAATGGTGATCTAGGGGAACCTAGTGCAGGTGGTTCTTAATACCATTTGGAGGCTATGGAATAAGGATTGTGGAAAAATTTTAATTGGATGTTGAGACTATTTTCCCTCTTTTTTTCAGATCTAACCAAATTACTAGTTGATGGGATTGTATGTTTTACTAATTACTTAATTATGTATGATCATACCCAATTTTGTAAAATTAGAGGTTATTCATACATTTATTATTAAGGTTTTTTTACTTTCCACATTACTCTACTGTGTATGAAAATATGCTTGTGCGTACATGAATTGGGATAAGGTCTCTCATATGTGTGATATATCTACTCAGTGCAAGTCACGAGCCCCTAGCCTATTAGTTGTGGGATTCGGGTGTCACACATGAAATTATAATGTCCAGGTGGGCCTCAATTTTTCTTATCATGTTTGAGTGGTATTATAGCTTAGGATGACCTAGGAAATTGTTTTGAGATAGTGTACTTGTGAGGATTAGTTTTGGATTTAGGGAAATAGAGTTTTAAGTGTCTCAAGTTAAAATATTGGTCTAGGGACCCCAGTGATGGTGTGAAGGATGAAATATATATTCACTAGGACTCTGATAACCCACATTTTGAATCAGGACACCATGGAATCAGTTTCATCGAAAAAATGGTACATGAATTATATAAGAATAGGTCTTATATTTTGTGTAACTATTGAGTCAGCTCCAAAAATATTTGATTTTTACTGTAGTATATATTTACTATTTACGGATTCCTCTATGATGATATATATCTTGGATTTCATGATAGGATCATGATGGATACTAACTCACTAATGAATCCTTGTTTTAGGGGACCATTTAGGAGGTTTTTACTATAAGTGGACAATTAGAGGTATTTCCACCCATTGAATAGTGAGCAGACCAGCCTTTGGTAGAATAGGATGATGTTTTACCAATTCCTTGGTAGAAAATAATTCAATGTGTAAATGGTGATAAAAATGTAGTTTGATTATACTATGTGAGTTTTAGAGGAACATAACTCCTAGGTTTTGGGTGATCCAAACTCAGAGGTTCCATAGGACTGGTTACAGTACATGGTATAACTATTCTATCTCATCAAGACCCCTTTAGACCATATGGTAGATCTCGTGGTAAGTCTTCTCCATGGATTATTAGTATTATTGTGGATTTTGATGATATATACCCATTATGAGGTGACACTTCTCTATATTGAGTTTGAGTCCCACTTTTGGGAGAATTATTTCCTGATGTCTTTATGATCAGTGTGCATCCAGAAGCTTCTTCCGATATAGCAGGGAATTATGTCAGTAACTGAACATGCGTTGAGTTTTACTAAACTCCCATGATACTCTTGGGATATGGTTAATAATTCATATTTTTGATCAAGTACATTCTAGTGTGGTCTACAAAATGATATCTAAGCCTAATTTGTTCCCCTTTGAGTCACCACCAACATTGGGATGCTATAGAAATCATTTTTAGTAGATATATTTTTGGTAGAGTAGTTTTAGCTTGATGGTTGTGATAACAATAAACCAAGAGAATAAAATTCAGAAATAATAATTGGAGTGAGTTATGATTTATGTTAGAAATAGTCAAAGCATCGGCATATCCAGTCTCATACTTGTGGTTCTAAATACCATAGTTCACAAAGAGGTTCTAGTCATCCAACAGAGAGGAGATGAATTTATTATGACATGTGAGGTCACATAACATGAGACAGCCTAACCCTCCATATGAAAATATATTGGAAGAAAATAGATGGTATGATTAGGTAGAGGTAGAATCATGAGTATGGTGATCCGTAAGGAAGAAAACATGGAAAGGAATCTATGAGAGCTATTTGAGGTGGCGGCTTTTATTATATGATACTCCCACCACTACCTCTAATTGGTCCCCATTAGGCTTATGGTACTAGAAGAAAATTAGGTGGTCAACTACAGATCGCTAAGGATTATGAACTAGAAGATATTATTATGATCATAGGTATAATGTGTTCCTTCTCTATCCTACATTTAGTTTTAACAAACATATAAAAGATACATTACTTTTTAGTATTATCCCTTGTTTGAATACTGGAGATTCTGATAGTGAATTAGCCTAAACCTTATGGTTGGAGACTCTTAATAGAGGCAATTTTTAATCACACTCTTCTATCAATAGTATTTATTATATCTTAGTAAACAGATTTTGTCAATGATCCTTTTCATGTATAAGATGGGGCTGTATGATTCCATTCTTGGTATGGAGCTGCTATCCATCATCCATGCCTAAATTGTTTGTTTCCATCAGATGATGTAGTGGAATTGGGAGGAGCTGTCAATATTTTTATTCACTTACAATAAATAATTTCAATTAAAGAAGAATAGTAATTTTTGAAATAGAGAAAAACTTATTTCTAATTATTTGGGTAGCTTGACTCTCAGTGTAGTAAACTCCGTGGATATTTGATTCCCTATAGTAGTAGTAGATAAGTACCATGATGTCGTTCTTGAGGACATACTTGGTTTAACTTCACATAATAAAATTGAATTCTATATCAACTAGTATCCTAGGAAATCTCTAATATCTTCAGCTATATTTCAGATGGATCCCGCAAAGCTTTGAGAGATGAGGTTGAAGTTAGAGAACCTTTGTAGGAAATGATTTATTTAAACCAGTTTTTCCCCAAGGTAGTGTGGGATTTTGTTCCCTAAAACGAACTTATATCTACTTTATGGTTACTTTTATTTATTTATTTAAATATTAATAAGATCTCTTATCAAACCATGATCATTCTTCTATATGATTCATTATGTATTAATATCTTAAGAGTAATTATCACAATGAAAGGTCATAGTAGTTCTATTATATGATGAGAACCTAGAAGTTTCATGATGTTATTCTTAAATATAAGTTCTACAGTTGGATGATATAATTTTATGGGACAGAATTGATACAAGATATCAGGTGTGTAAATCATAGGAATTTGAGACACTTTCTCTTGGTGTATGCACTTGGTATCCTTCAGTTCATAAGTTTCTGAGAACATAACCCACCAATATAAAATCTACATTTATATGTTTCATTGGATATTTCTATATACAGGCCTATATAATGATCCTTAGACAATAATAATACTATTATTTCATGTCATGATTTGTGTTCTTTGATGTATTGACAAAACCTATGATAACATATGCTCACAAAAAGGTAGGATATGTTGGGTGAGTCATGAGAGATGTTTTATTAATAAATTATGTGTGAATGGACTAATACCTTATATTATTGAATAGAAGTATATACATCAATCCTTTTTATGGGAATTGAACAACCTGATTATGTTCATATCCATGGTGGTGTTGTTAGTAAGTTAATTTCTAAAATTTCAAATAAAGATACTTCAAGAACAGAAGTAAATGACAATAACATGCAACTAGATTTATTTGATATATCGGGATACAGAAATTATAGTACATAGTGTATGTTCATGGGAGATCACATGTTTTTTCACATTAACTTCTTTCTCTATGGGAGCATCAACATGTTTCTAGATGTTAACCTTGGATCTTAGGTTGTTTAACCAAATTTCACTAAGAAAGGGGCCTAGAGGGCAACACACTAAGTGTATTTGGTACCTCAGTTAAATTCTATATAAATTTAACATGTTAGCTAAATATTATTCTCATACAAGGTTTTATCATTATTAATGTGTGTTTGATCAAAAATAACCAATCACTTGTTTTTTGAGAGAACATATATATGAATTGAATATTTAATAAATATTAATTCAGCAGGTAATTATTTATTTAATTTTATTATTATAAAATATTTATTCATTTTAGTTTATTCTCAAGGCTACAAAATAGTTATTTATATATTTATATGAATATTTAATAAATTATTATTCACTAATTTAGCTAATATAATATTTATATATTTATTAGAAAATAATATTGTGGTATTTATTTAATTAAATAAATAATTTTTATTTAAGGATTGAAAAATATTGATGGGGATTGGCAGACCATGTTTTATAATATAGTGATAACTTTTATATTGAATATTTTTGGAATAAATATTAATTTATTTATTCAGTAAAAAAATATTCATTTTATCTACTGTTTAGTGATTTTCAAGTAAATAATAATGTTGTTTTTATTATTTAGACACGGGGTTCCCCGATAATTAATAAGGTAATAAGGTCCCTTGAGTATTTATTTATTTTCTAAACCCAAGACTATATAAACTTGATTTTGAAATTTTGTGAGAGTCCTATTTTCATTATTTCCTTGTGAACAATGAAATCTAGGGAGAATCTTCGTGAATAATAGGGATATACCACCCAATAACACTATGAAGAATGAAAATAATTTCTCCTTCCCCACCAGAATGAATTTTTTCTTTTGAAGGATTCAATTTCAATCAGAAATGATCATCATAAGTGTTAGATTCATCAACGCTATCACCTGGATAATGCTATGAAGAATATCATAGGTTTGCAAAGCATTTTTGGATCATCTCTAGAGGGAATCTACCCTTGAGTGATCTGACACAATGATGGTGTGATAAAAGTAGTCTATCAATTCATCAAGAGAGAAATAATTTCAAGATGAAGGTAATTCTAGATATATCTATAAATTAATTATAAATTACAAGTGATGATCCTCCCTTTTGGTTCTAGGATTAATATGTCAATTAATATTTCATTCAATTTCGTTGGTCATGAAATTATTCATCATGTACATCATGGATTAATCATTGATTATGATAAAACTCATGTTATACATGAACCCATTGGTTCTTCCACTACACCTAGAACTGCCATGTGGTATCAGAGTTTTCACATGATAATTTATAATTATTTATTGTTCATTGATTGATTATATAAATTTTTTATGAGATTACACTTATAGTTTATTCATTATTTAAACCTATAAGATTAATTAACATGTTTTTGACATATTAATTCTCTTTTTTCAAGTTTCATATCTTCTTAAATAGGTTAAGATTATATGAATAATTATCTAAGATACCGTCGGGAGATGCCATAGATTCTGGCCAGTAGATGCGGTTACATGACATGTTACCGAAGTACACACCATATACCCAAGCTCACTACACATGTAAATTTCATGGGATACAATATGAATCATGCATTACTAAAATGTTGGGAATTTAATGCATGCTACATGTTAACTGAGCGAGCATGGCACACATTCTGTCATACCACACAGTGTTTAGCTGGCATACACACTGTCAGGTCTACATGGGTTGGCAGTTAAATTTATACTAATCGTTTAGTAAAATGCACCACATAAAAATGTATGATACTGAAATACAAGATAATTAATGAGTTAAATGGTATTTATCTAGTGTTCACATCATGTGACTCATTATTTCCCACATCTAAAGAATATACCAAGTCCCTAGGATGGTTACACAGACACATGAAAAGTGGAAAAATGGTTGATAGATCATTAGTAAACATTGTGTAACCCCGTCGAGATACACACAAAGTCCCTATAAATGTATCCAGGATACATGAAAAGTAACAAACATAACATGAATCTCATTATTACACAATATTTAGTCACCCAGTAAAGGACATAATTAAATTACATAAAGAATAATTAATTGCAACAATAGAAACCTAATTACATTATTATCATATGATGTGTTGACTATGTAATATGGTTTAAATAATTAATAAATGCTCAAATAATTAAATGTAATAACGTATAAATATTTTCCAGGACTTTCATTTATGATGGGTATCTCCATGAGACTTCATATGGTCATTAAGATAAAAAGAATTAATTAATTAATTAATTAACTCAATTAATTCAAGTGTGTTTATCTTAATATTAAAGAACAAATTAAAGTGAATGAAAGCTAGTATAATTTTTCACATTCATTTTATTCTATGTGTATTTCCATGATCTTAGACTGTAATGTGTATTTTGTTGGTTTATTTAATTTATTATTGTATGGTTTTTGCAATAATTTATTTAATTAAATATTGGAAAAAAATTCTTTCATATCCTATCATTATGTAGGGGAATGTGTGCCCAAAATTTCTATTATATAAACACCCTTAACTAATACTTTAGTTCATGTCACCTATATGCAAGTAAAATTATGTAATGGAAGGATCTCTCAGGCAATTGGAGGTAGTTTAAGTTCGAAGTCTAGGTGAATCCATTCCATGAGGTACATAGGTGAACAGGCGGAATGTTGTAACTCAAACCAAGACTGGTTCAATGAGTTAATTACAAAGGTTCAAGGGTTGGTTTAACATTTTCAAGATAAACCAACCATTATAGAAGTTCATGGTCATACCACTTTACTTATTTTATTTCTATCATTTTCATGGTGAAATTTTTATAGATGTTTAAATCATTAAATAAATTAATTAATAAGCATAAAATATGAAATTAAAATAAATATTATACTATGTATAATCATTATATAGACATGGTTAATCACATAACTAAAATCCAATAAATATTAAAAAGAATAAAAATAAGATAAAATGGGTAGTATACACATAAAGATAAAAATCCCTCGAATAAAATTTTAACATGGTATAACCTTCCATTACTTGGGTAGAAATAAAACCATAGTTTAAAGTGAAATATCTACCTATGTTGTGGTTATTTTAATTATCATGGAATCTCTACCTTTATATTTTGGTTTGACTTAACATAGATTTCATTGACGGTTGATCACCTCTACAAGACTTAGTTCAACTAGTAGAAGAAGTGTCAAGGAAATACTAATATAAGATTTTAGGATTGGGGGTCCACTCAATAGATCAAGGAGAAATGAGTTAATCTGTTTTGAAATTTATTCCTACATAAATACATTCGAGTATCTTATTAAACCCCTATCTAGGTTAAAAGAAGGTACATATGGATCCTTTCTAGTAGTATATCTGTGTGATAAGATATTTTAAAACTGATCATGAGGAATATTGGGTTTTTATAAAATTTTGGGATATTAATAAATTAAATTTATTTTATTATCTAATATTAAATCCTAATAAAGTACTGAAATTATGCTCTTATTTATTTCAGAAATGGAAACCCACACAACTTCTACAATATCACTGTGATCCATATTAGAGAATGATGACCTTATCACTGACTCAAATTTCTAGGAATTGTATATGCACCTACACAATGTACTATTACACAAATAGAAATTAAATTTTCTAAAAAAACTCTTATTGAGGAACCTAGTAAAGAGTCTAGTGAGGATGAACTATCTCTCTATTTAAAGCATTTGGATGATTTCACATATTTCCATTATTTCATGCTATCAATAATTTCTGGTGATAATTTAAAGAAACAAGGTGATATGGATGTGTATACCATCATGTATAACTTTTTTGATCATTATCAAGAGAATACAAGACATGATCGACATGATATCTCCAAATGAAATGTTCACATTTAATATTATATAGTCAATTCCAACTAAAACTCACATAGTAAAGATGATTAGTTATATTGAAAGATTATACATCTTGAGGTTTATGGTCCCAAATAAGTTGTGCATAGATCTAATTTTATCCTCACTATCTAAGAATTTCTCTAGTTTTATTTTTAATTATAATATGAGAAATAGTGAGAAGAATCTTTTATAACTATTTAATATTATTCAAAAAATTGATAAATACATGGGGCCAAAAGATCATGTTGTCCTCATGGTGAATAATAAAATAAATAACAATGAAAATGGGACCAAGACTCATCCTGAGTATAAGGCTCACCAGAATCATCCTTATAAGAAAAGGAAGATCCATAGGTAATAAAATGAAAAGGATGTAGAATATTTTTCATGTGTAAATCATGGAAAGTGGAAGAATAACCACACCTGATTAAATAATAAAGAGTAAGCTTTAGTTTTATTTGTTATTGAGTGAAATATTTATTTTTCTACACATTGGGTATTAGATACAAATTATGATGCTCACATATTCATGTTTGGAAATAAAAGTTTTTTCTTTTATAAAGACAGCATGTTTTATTATTAACAAATTTAAATAATGGTATTTATGTATTAAATTATGAAAATAAAGTATTGGAAATTAATAATGAATAATTTTATCATGACTCATCACACAACCAGTTGTGCAATCAACTTCTTGGTCATGTAAATGAGAAGAGTTTGACAAAGATCTATCAAGATGGTAACTTAGAATATTTTTAGTTAAAAATTTAGAAAAATGTCACTCTTATTTATAAGGTAAAATAACTAAGACATTTTTTGGTGTACAAGGTTTAAGAGATACAGAGCTTCTAAAATTGGTTTACACTAATGTATGCGGACCTTTTATAGTAGAAACTAGATGTGGGTATTATTACTTCATTACATTTAATGATGAATTAATTATATATGGATATGTATAATTAATGAGGTATAAGTCTGAATCCTTTAATAAATTTAAAATTTTTAGTAATTAATTAATGAACAAACTGGGTGAGAAGATAAAGATTCTTCAATCTCATCATGGTAAGGTTGATGATGAGCACAACTAGTGCATAAAGTGTTAAAAAATAATCAAGTAATTTACTATGATAGAACATTTTCCCAAGTTTTAATATTTAAATTAATCAATATTTTACTTTCCATAGTAGTATTCCATGCCTATGTGATTTGGTATATGGATATCAATACAAATTTATTTAATGGAATCCTTTATGAAGATGTCTATATGACACAATTTGAAAGGTTTGTGACTCAAAAAAATATAATAATATTTGAATGTTACAGAGATCCATTTATGGGTTAAAGAAACTATCTAGTTCATGAATCATTATGTTTGATGAATCCATAAAAGATTTTGGTTTCATAAGTACTGAATGTGATCCTTGTATTTTAAATTTTTTTGTGAGAGTGTGATCATATTACAAGTAGTATATTTCTATGAAATTTTACTTGTTGTAGATGACATAATAGTATTACAGTTATTTAAGGAAAGGTTAAACAAGTTCTTATCCATGAAGGACTTAGTTAATAATCATATATCTTTAGAATCAATATCATTCATGATATATCCAAAAGGCTACTTTTACTAAGTCATGTGTATACATTCACCAGATACTAAATAGATTTAGTATGGAACAATTCAAAAGGGAATTAGTTCTAGTGTCACATGGTATACACGTCTCCAAGAAAATGTGACCTCATAAATAATTGGAGAGAGAGAGAATGAGAAAAATCCCATATTCATCTATGATAAGATCTACCATGTATTTCATGTTATGTACTAGGATAAATGTTGCTTATGCTTTAATCATGGTAGGTAAACATAAATCTAGTCTAGGATAAAAAAATTTGTGTAATGTTAATATTATTTATAACTATCTAAGGTATACTATAGATATGTTACTGTTATATTGGGGGTGAGGAACCAGTCATCAGTGCAATGAACCAAACTTTTATAAATGAAATTTCCTATGTTAATGAATAAATTATTTATGATGAAATGAATTTATAGAAAACACATTGACTACTTTAGTTATTTTAGACCATTATCTGTTCTTTTAAATTTAAAATACCATTAAATATCATAAAAAATTATAATATATGTATTGTAAAAAGACCATTATGATTAGTATATCATGGGTTATGATAAATTCAATTTGACCCAAACAAAGGATGTAATTTCCCTGACTAGTATGATTGTACCTTATGAATCCAATTTATCAAAGATTTTGGGGGAGACAGAATCATTGGGATTTCCCCTTGACCAATCCCAATCCTATATTTGAAAACTAACTCATGAAATAAACCATTAACTAGATAAGTTCAAGCTCATTGATATTATTACCCAAATAATTTTCATCAAACCACCCTAAGAAAATATCACCATCACACACCATACCCTTTGGCCATTCACTAGTGTAGTAAAGGGCTATGTATCTTGACATTAACAGTATGAATTTTTATATTTTCTTCATTAAAATAATTATTATATTTATTCATTATTATTATTACTTTTATAATTATTAAATAATAAGTCTGATAAAAATTGGGTTTTGATATGATGAAAAAAATGTATTTTTGGGATATGTATAGATCCAATACACCATTTTTGAGGAATTCAAGAATTTTTTAAAAAATTTGTATTTTAATAAAATATTATTATTAAAAATATTTGTTAAATATAAATTATAATATAATTTTAAAAAGTAAAAAATAATTTTTATAAGGGTTAGAAAACTATTATTTTCAAAAAAAATCTAGTATTGTTTAATAGATGAAGATTTTTTATTTAAAAGTTTAAAGACCCGTAAATTTTAAGGAAATTTTTTTCTTAATTTTCTTTGGAATTTTACAGGAACGTAGTTTCTGACGGTGCCTGATTCCGAGGCCCGGTGTGCCCGGAATCATTTTCCGAAGTTTGGCTCGGGTACGTTCAGTGAACGGACGAGCGGGTTTTTCTAACTTTTGAACCGGTGCCCGGAATCGAATTCTGAGGGCACCGATGAAATCGCAGCGCCGGTATTCGCTTAGAAACGCCTCTTCCGGAGTTGCGTTTGCTCGGGTGTGGTTTTTAATTTTCGGGCTTAAAGTTAAGAAATAAAATAATTTTGCGACAACTTTATTTTATTTCACTTAAGCCGCTTGGAAGCCACTTGAAGCCACTTAAAGGCGGCTTGAACTGAGTTGAACTGGATAGGATGTTATCCAGAAATATCCTACCCCCTTGGTAGGATATTTGCGAGGTGGGGCCCGCACGAGCCCCACCGTTTCTTTCCGCTAGGAAACGCACCCGCGAAAACCCGTCTTAATGAAAGTCAACTGACGCGTTTCTTAAAATCTTAACAGACCATTTAATTGGGCGGTTTATTTCGTGAATTAAATGGGTTGTTTCTTTCGTTGAATTAATTCAACGAATTGATGGATCGTTTCTTAACCAATTTTCAAATTCTTTGGCGTAATAATAAAATAAGGCCAACGCTTGACCTCTGGTTACATGCGCATTGAGAAGATTTGAGAGGACCCTTGTATCTTCTTCTCCCTTGCGAAGAACGCGAAGAACGCGAAGAACGCGAAGAACGCCGAACTCGGAAATCGACGACGCTTCCGTCCGAGACGTTCTTCCCCGCTCCGATCTCCGATCACCGACCGTTGAGTTGAGTGATTTCGGATTTCCTCGCAAGGTTCTTTTCTTTTGGTTTTAAACACAGATTTAATTATTTATAATTTAAATATGTTGTTCTTGGTCCGTTGAGCTCGCCGACTCAACTCCGGATTCCGCAACGACGCGACGCCTTCCCGCGACGACGCGACGATCCCCCTCTTCCTCGACAAGCTTTTCCGCGAAGAACGCCCGCGCACGACGATCAACGCGGTAGGGATTTATTTTGGGATTTACCCCCCCCCCCCTTTTATTTATTTCCGTGAACGTTCTTTAAAAATTAAAGAACCGGAATCAAAGAAACAATTTTATTTTATTAAAATTATTGGTTCATGTGTTGAACATTTTATTTTCTCCCGTTGATTATCTCTAACACGGAGGGTGCAGGCCAAACGAACACGGCCCGACGACCCTCTGTCGTTCTTCGTTTTGTGCGGATTTGGCGGGCGACGACGAAACGTGCCGCAACGGATGTTTGATGATCCCGCGGTAAAGAACGGAACCCGGGAGGAACAACGGCGCAGACGGGAAGGAAGACGGGCCACCAGAGCGACTCCGGTGGCCCGCGGAAGCCGGTGGCGGCGCGGGTCGCCGGCGCGGCGGTGCCGGCGGCCAGAGGCGGCGGCACCCCGCGGGTGTCCAGCGCGACACCCCGCGGGTGCCGCGGGTGTCGCGGGGTTGTCACGTGGCACCCCACGGGTGTCCAGGGCGGCACCCCGCGGGTGTCGCTGGGTTGTCACGCGGCGCGTCCGGCTGTCTGGCCGACACCCCGCGGGTGTCCAGGGCGGCACCCCGCGGGTGTGCCTGGGTTGTCACGCGGCGCGTCCGGCTGTCTGGCCGACACCCCGCGGGTGTCGCGGGGTTGTCACGCGTGGCGGCGGCTTTCCCCCACGTCGGCCGCTCGGCCGCTCGGCCGAGCCGAGCCGGACCGGCCCTGGCCGGGCCGGGCCGGGCCAGCCGGGTCGGACCCGACCCGGTTCGGGCCAACCAGGGGGGTCAGGCCGGGTCGGCCCAGGCCCAGACCCCCCGTCTTCGGACGAATTTCGTTCAAACGCCTGTAACTTGAGCTACGGGCCTCCAAACGACTCGCCGTCAGTGGAAACGCAATCCTTGGAGCGAGTCGGTCGTTTCGGTTTATCACACTCAAGGTTTCGGAATACTTTGGGTTCGGCCAAGTTGGTTCGTACACGAAACCAACCAGGCCCTCGGAGCGGAAACACTCATATCTTGAGCTACGGACGTCCGATTGACGTGCCGTCAGCTTTGTTGAGTTCCTCTTTGTGAGACAGATCTTTTGGCACCCTCCGCCCGAGGTTTGGATGCAGGTGGAGTACGTTCGGGTTGGTTTTTCCTTAAAAATCAACCGGGCCCCTGGGACGAAAAAGCCAATAACTCACAGACCGGGCGTCCGATTGACGCGCCGTCTGTCTCTTTGCTTTCCTCTTGATGAGACGGAATTTTGGTATCCTCCGCCCGAGTTTTGGATGCAGATGGATAGTGGCCGGGTTGGATCGCACTGAAATCCAACCGGGCCCCTGGAACGGAAAATCTGATATCTTTCAGACCAGACGTCCGTTTGACGAACCGTCAGCGGCGTTGGTGATCATGTTGAAAAACGGTCCCTATGAGTATACCCTATGAGTGTTCGGGGTATAGTTAAGTTACGGCCGGATTGGTTCGCACACGAAACCAACCGGGCCCCTGGGACGAAAAGGCTAATAACTCACAGACCGGGCGTCCGATTGACGTGCCGTCTGTTGCGTTGAGACCCCTATGACGAGGTGGTCCTTTGAGTTACTTCCTTGCGGGACTTTGTGATACTTGAAGTATCGACCAGTAGCTCGTGGAGCGGACCCTCCCGGAGACGAGCGGGCGGAGCACGGAGACTGTGTAGCTGACTGAGACCCGACGACTGCTGATCGAACGACTCGGTGTGTTACATGGGAGCACTTGGTTGTAGCGGCAGACCCACGACAGAGGTGCGCTTGGTTGTAGCGGCAGACCCACGACAGAGGTGCGCTTGGTTGTAGCGGCACAGGGGAGCGCTTGGTTGTAGCGACAGACCCACGACAGAGGTGCGCTTGGTTGTAGCGGCACAGGGGAGCGCTTGGTTGTAGCGGCAGACCCCCGACAGAGGTGCGCTTGGTTGTAGCGGCACATGGGAGCGCTTGGTTGTAGCGCCAGACCCACGACAGAGGTGCGCTTGGTTGTAGCGGCACAGGGGAGGTCTTGGTTGTAGCGGCAGACCCACGACAGAGGTTCTCTTGGTTGTAGCGGCATAGGGGAGCGCTTGGTTGTAGCGGCAGACCCACGACAGAGGTGCGCTTGGTTGTAGCGGCACATGGGAGCACTTGGTTGTAGCGGAAGACCCACGACAGAGGTGCGCTTGGTTGTAGCGGCACATGAGAGCGCTTGGTTGTAGCGGCAGACCCACGTCAGAGGTGCGCTTGGTTGTAGCGGCACATGAGAGCGCTTGGTGGTAGCGGCTGGCCCGCATTACTCGATAGGTGGAGTACTATAGCAGTCTTAAGTTAGTGGGCAGTACCTTGGAGTTGTGACAGGACCATTGTACACTCCAGAGACAGAGCTCTTCAACAGTTACGGTTTCGATGATGAAAATCCTGGTTTGAGCTGAGACTTTTGACCTTGTGTTTGCCTCATGATTGAGATGGGTTACTTGATAACTTAGGTATATGTATGGGCATATATCTAAGTAGAGGTTATCTGTTGAGATATTCTTGTGGTTATCTTTGTTGGTTTTAGTGAGACCTTGAGGGTCTCGGGGTCCCTACTGAGTATCGTTATACTCACCCCTGCACGGGCTATGCCCGCACTATGTTGTGTTGGTTGCAGACGACGGACAGCGTTGATCGTGGCTGAGGCTTGCAGGGCAGGATGGTACCTAGAGGTGGACCACTGGGCGGGACGTGCTCGGAGCGGACGGCGGGACCCGAGGAGCATTGGAGCTATCTGTACCCACCCTTCAGGTGGGATTTCCAGTAGACAGCTCGGTGTAGCGGCTTTTACTTTACAGTTGATGTTTTCCCTTTCGAGTTGTACTTTACTTTCAGTTGGGTTTGTATACTGGCCCATTTACTTTTCTGCACTTCATTTGTACTCTGTTTTTACTTAGTGTTTACTTTTCCGCTTGCTTACTCTGTGGTGCTTGTTTACTTTACAAAGGTAATGCCTTCCCTTTTTACCGGGATTTTTGCCTTGGTGCTAGTCGCCAGCCCCTGGCCTATGGAAGGCGGGCTTGGGGTAGTCATGGCACGGGCCCTGAGGACGGGTCGTGACAAATTGGTATCAGAGGTGGTCGGTTCTACCGGGGAATCTAATCTTTCTTCTATGTGAAGCAATAGTGTTTAGCGTATTGGGTGTGGTTATCAGTCCAGGGAGTCCAGTGTTGGTGCGGCGGCCGACGTATCCGTACACCAGGACCCTGACTTCTGATTTCCGACTTAATTCACGAAAACATTGATTGCATGTGTGTTTCAAGTTTTCCTTGTGATTACTTGTGTCAGCTCACCAGGTATACTGTCCTGATTGTGGCGCACCTGTTTCTTTCAGGATGGCCCCACGACGACAGCCAACTAGGATTCCAAGAGTGGAGCGTGATGACAGCCCACCGAGCGTCGAGGACTCGGTACAGGGCCCTTTGATAGCTGAGGCACCGGCGGTACCTATACCCTCCGAGGCACCGATGCTACCAGCCCCAGCTGCTGACGATGCACGTCGCCTTAGTGCACTGCATGAGTTCCAGCGCCAGCGACCGCCCAGGTTCCGCGGGGAGACGGACCCTCAGGCCACCGAGGACTGGCTGGAGGTAGTTGTTCGGGTGTTCAGATTAGTGAGGACACCAGCAGACCTCATGGTGATCCTCACAGCGAGTCTCCTGCATGCGGCAGTAGGAAGATGGTGGAGCTTGATGCTCCAGGTGCACGATGAGGCCTCCCTCATCTAGATGGACTTCGAGAGCCTCTTCCGCTCAGAGTTCGTCCCGGCCACCCTCCGTGCGGTGCGCATTCAGGAGCTTCTTCAGCTGCGGCAGGGCAGCTTGACGGTAGCCCAGTACGTGGTGAGGTTCACCGACCTTTCTCGCTACTCGACAGACATGGTACGGGACCCCTTCTTCTGGGCCCGGACCTTCGAGCAGGTATTGAGACACGAGATCAGGGCATCGCTAATCACCCTCAGCATCCCGACCCAGGCAGGAGTGCTAGAGCGAGCCCTTCTGATCGAGATCTTTCTGGCTGAGTCTACAGCGAGGCCTACCGCAGGGCGGCAGGTGGCGGATTCTTCGGCAGCAGGTAGCCGATGGATGACTCAGGGTTCCGGCAGACGACCTCGGGACACTGGCTCAGCACTGCGGGGCACACAGCGTGAAGCCAGCCTTCCGAGAGGCAGGCAGTTCTACTCGTGTGGCGGGCAGGGCCACATGGCTCGTGACTGCCCGACCTGCCGTACCGAGGAGCAGCAGACGGTGGAGGGGCCACCCAGGCAGAGGCAGAGGGTCGACCATGGCGGTCCGCAGGGAGGAGGCGAACGAGGCAGAGGAGCTGGCCGAGCAGCAGGTGGTGGGCGACGCTTTGAGGCTCTGCCACCACCACCACCAGGCGGTCCACCCCGACCGCAGGGGACAGGAGGACATGGGAGAGCTCATCTTCAGGCAGTTGAGGCCTACGATCATGGGGCTCCGGGAGCAGATGGACAGGAGCAGGACTAGCTCCATACCTGGAGACTTTTGTTCATGTTGCTTCTAGTTTTGTTGATGTATGTTTGTAGATGCTTTGTGTCTTTGTACTTGAGCTGCAGTAATAAAAGACACCTTTTCTTGTGGCATTTACTTCCCTGTCCTCTCTTGTGTTGTTACTAAGAGGTTCCAGTTTTGACTGTTGACTTGACCCTCACTTGTAAGACATCTAATGGAGGAGACCCAGTTACCACACACTGATGCCGATAGTGTGACTCAACCCTTGGAGGCGAGAGTAATGTTTGGATCTCTTGGTAGTAGCGTCGAGGCCTTACGACGTCATCCTTGGTATGGATTAGTATCATCCATTTCAGGATTGACCGTATTAGGCGAAGAATGTGGTTCATCCAGGGGATGAGACCAGATTTCTCTTATCGGCAAGGAAGAAATCATGGCAGCTCTAGTGGGACCAGAGGTGGTCCGGGCCATGACAGAGAAGGTCCAGGTGAGCACATGGGAGCGGAAGGCTCAGATGCGTGCTCAGTACCGCCTTTGTATCCCTAGTTTGTGTTGAAGCTTTACGGGGACGTAAAGCCCTATGGTGCGAGTAATGTAAAGACCCGTAAATTTCAAGGAAATTTTTTTCTTAATTTTCTTTGGAATTTTACAAGAACGCAGTTTTTGATGGCGCCTGATTTCGAGGCCCGGTGTGCCCGGAATCATTTTCTGAAGTTTGGCTCGGGTACGTTCAGTGAACGGACGAGCGGGTTTTTCTAACTTTTGAACCGGTGCCCGGAATCAAATTCTGAGGGCACCGATGAAATCGCAGCGCCGGTATTCGCTTAGAAACGCATCTTCCGGAGTTGCGTTTGCTCGGGTGTGGTTTTTAATTTTCGGGCTTAAAGTTAAGAAATAAAATAATTTTGCGACAACTTTATTTTATTTCACTTAAGCCGCTTGGAAGCCACTTGAAGCCACTTAAAGGCGGCTTGAACTGAGTTGAACCGGATAGGATGCTATCCAGAAATATCCTACCCCCTTGGTAGGATATTTGCGAGGTGGGGCCCGCATGAGCCCCGCCGTTTCTTTCCGCTAGGAAACGCACCCGCGAAAACCCGTCTTAATGAAAGTCAACTGACGCGTTTCTTAAAATCTTAACAGACCATTTAATTGGGCAGTTTATTTCGTGAATTAAACGGGCTGTTTCTTTCGTTGAATTAATTCAACGAATTGATGGATCGTTTCTTAACCAGTTTTCAAATTCATGGCGTAATAATAAAATAAGGCCAACGCTCGACCTCTGGTTACTTGCACATTGAGAAGATTTGAGAGGACCCTTGTATCTTCTTCTCCCTTGCGAAGAACGCGAAGAACGCGAAGAACGCGAAGAACGCGAAGAACGCGAAGAACGCCGAACCCGGAAATCGACGACGCTTCCGTCCGAGACGTTCTTCCCCGCTCCGATCTCCGATCACCGACCATTGAGGTGAGTGATTTCAGATTTCCTCGCAAGGTTCTTTTCTTTTGGTTTTAAACACAGATTTAATTATTTATAATTTAAATCTGTTGTTCTTGGTCCGTTGAGCTCGCCGACTCAACGCCGGATTCCGCGACGACGCGACGTCTTCCCGCGACGACGCGACGATCCCCTTCTTCCGCGACGAGCTTTTCCGCGAAGAACGCCCGCGCACGACGATCAACGAGATAGGGATTTATTTTGGGATTTACCCCCCCCCCCCCCTTTTTTATTTATTTCTGTGAACGTTCTTTAAATATTAAAGAACCGGAATCAAAGAAAAAAATTTATTTTATTAAAATTGTTGGTTCATGTGTTGAACATTTTATTTTCTCCCGTTGATTATCTCTAACAAGGAGGGTGCGGGCCAAACGAACACGGCCCGACGACCCTCCGCCGTTCTTCGTTTTGTGCGGATTTGGCGGGCGACGACGGAACGTGCCGCAACGGATGTTTGATGATCCCACGGTAAATAACGGAACCCGGGAGGAACAACGGCGCAGACAGGAAGGAAAACGGGCCACCGAAGCGACTCCGGCGGCCGGAGGCGGCGGCACCCCGCGGGTGTCCAGAGCGACACCCCGCAGGTGCTGCGGGGTTGTCACGCGGCACCCCGCGGGTGTCCAGGGCGACACCCCGCGGGTGCCGCGGGGTTGTCACGTGGCACCCCGCGGGTGTCCAGGGCAGCACCCCGCGGGTGTCGCGGGGTTGTCACGCGGCGCGTCCGGCTGTCTGGCCGACACCCCGCGGGTGCCGCGGGGGTGTCACGCGTGGCGGCGGCTTTCCCCCGCATCGGCCGCTCGGCCGCTCGGCCGAGCCGAGCGGGACCGGCCCTGGCTGGGCCGGGCCGGGCCAACCGGGTCGGACCCGACCCGGTTCGGGCCAACCAGGGGGGTCAGGCCGGGTCGGCCCGGGCCCGGACCCCCCGTCTTCGGACGACTTTCGTTCAAACGCCCATAACTTGAGCTACGGGCCTCCAAACGACTCGCCGTCAGCGGCAACGCAATCCTTGGAGCGAGTCGGTCGTTTCGGTTTATCGCACTCAAGGTTTCGGAATACTTTGGGTTCAGCCGGGTTGGTTCGTACACGAAACCAACCGGGCCCTCGGAGCAGAAACGCTCATATCTTGAGCTACGGACGTCCGATTGACGTGCCGTCAGCTTTGTTGAGTTCCTCTTTGTGAGACGGATCTTTTGGCACCCTCCGCCCGAGGTTTGGACGCAGGTGGAGTACGTTCGGGTTGGTTTTGCCTTAAAAACCAACCGGGCCCCTGAGACGAAAAAGCCAATAACTCACAGACCGGGCATCCGATTGACGCTCCGTCTGTCTCGTTGCTTTCCTCTTGATGAGACAGAACTTTTGGCATCCTCCGCCCGAGTTTTGGATGCAGATGGATAGTGGCCGGGTTGGATCGCACTGAAATCCAACCGGGCCCCTGGAACGGAAAAGCTGATATCTTTCAGACCAGACGTCCGTTTGATGAACCGTCAGCAGCGTTGGGGATCACGTTGAAAAATGGTCCCTATGAGTATACCCTATGAGTGTTCGGGGTATAGTTGAGTTACGGCCGGATTGGTTCGCACACGAAACCAACCGGGCCCCTAGGACGAAAAGGCTAATAACTCACAGACCGGGCGTCCGATTCACGCGCCGTCTGTTGCGTTGAGACCCCTATGACGATGTGGTCCTTTGAGATACTTCCTTGCGGGACTTTGTGATACTTGAAGTATCGACCAGTAGCTCGTGGAGCGGACCCTCCCGGAGACGAGCGGGCGGAGCACGGAGACCGTGTAGCTGACTGAGACCCGACAACTGCTGATCGAACGACTCGGTGTGTTACATGGGAGCGCTTGGTTGTAGCGGCAGACCCACGACAGAGGTGCGCTTGGTTGTAGCGGCACAGGGGAGCGCTTGGTTGTAGCGACAGACCCACGACAGAGGTGCGCTTGGTTGTAGTGGCATAGGGGAGCACTTGGTTGTAGCGGCAGACCCCCGACAGAGGTGCGCTTGGTTGTAGCGGCAAATGGGAGCGCTTGGTTGTAGCGGCATACCCACGACAGAGGTGCGCTTGGTTGTAGCGGCACATGGGAGCGCTTGGTTGTAGCGGCAGACCCACGACAGAGGTGCGCTTGGTTGTAGCGGCACAGGGGAGCGCTTGGTTGTAGCGGCAGACCCACGACAGAAGTGCTCTTGGTTGTAGCGGCACATGGGAGCGCTTTGTTGTAGCGGCAGACCCACGACAGAGGTGCGCTTGGTTGTAGCGGCACATGGGAGCGCTTGGTTGTAGCGGCAGACCCACGTCAGAGGTGCGCTTGGTTGTAGCGACACATGGGAGCGCTTGGTGGTAGCGGATGGCCCGCATTACTCGATAGGTGGAGTACTACAACAGTCTTAAGTTAGTGGGCACTACCTCGGAGTTGTGACAGGACCACTGTACACTCCAGAGACAGAGCTCTTCAGCAGTTACGGTTTCGATGATGAAAATCCTGGTTTGAGCTGAGACTTTTGACCTTGTGTTTGCCTCATGATTGAGATGGGTTACTTGATAACTTAGGTATATGTATGGGCATATATCTAAGTAGAGGTTATCTGTTGAGATATTCTTGTGGTTATCTTTGTTGGTTTTAGTGAGACCTTGAGGGTCTCGGGGTCCCTACTGAGTATCGTTATACTCACCCCTGCACGGGCTATGCCCGCACTACGTTGTGTTGGTTGCAGACGACGGATAGCGTTGATCGTGGCTGAGGCTTGCAGAGCAGGACGGTACCTGGAGGTGGACCACTGGGCGGGACGTGCTCGGAGCGGACGGCGGGACCCGAGGAGCATTGGAGCTATCTGTACCCACCCTTCAGGTGGGATTTCCAGTGGACAGCTCGGTGTAGCGGCTTTTACTTTACAGTTGCTGTTTTCCCTTTCGATTTGTACTTTAATTTCAGTTGGGTTTGTATACTGGCCCATTTACTTTTCCGCACTTCATTTGTACTTTGTTTTTACTTAGTGTTTACTTTTCCGCTTGCTTACTCTGTGGTGCTTGTTTACTTTACAAAGGCAATGCCTTCCCTTTTTACCGGGATTTTCGCCTTGGTGCTAGTCGCCAGCCCCTGGCCTATGGAAGGCGGACTTGGGGTAGTCACGACACGGGCCCCGAGGACGGGTCGTGACAAAAAGTGTAAATAATCATATTTAGTGAATTATTTTTTAAAAATGATAATTATTTTTAAAATTTTTACATTGAAATTATTGAACTATTATTTTTATCATAATTTTCTAAAACAATTGATTTTTTGGCTAAGAATTAAATATGACATGTATTATCACAAAATAAAAGCCCAAAATTGATATAATAAAAACTATAAAGAGTATCCATGAACAAAATCATATTTTCCATTTGAAATAATATTTTTAAAGTTATTTTTTTAATTTTATAAACCCTTAATGAATCCTCTAAAACCCATATTATATTTTAAGGTTTTAAAATAAATTCTTTAGAAACATTACTCACTTCCACATCTCCAAGGGAATTATTTTTATGTATTCAATTATTATATATAAAAAATAAAAAAATCCACTCCTTTTTGATAGAAATTTTTTGAAAAATATATGGGAAGGTTTTTTATTACATTATCATATAGAGTCTAAATCCTAAATTAGGAAATTAATAAAAAATTATTCTCTTTTTTTCTATATAAACTCACACAATGTTCCATTACTCTTAGATAAAAACTCATATACCATGAATTTTCTCTTCCTTTCCATCTCTATATCCCCCCCAAGGTCCTCCAATCTCTTATGAAGCTCCTCTAAAGCTTTTAGAAGTGCCCTCTCAAGGTAAGGAGTCATCCCTTTCTCCTCTTTATTCAAGCACCTTTTCAATGTCATGCATTTTGATTTTCAATTTTTCATGTTGGTATTTGTTTTTAAACATTCATATTAATATAATTATAATTTTAAATTAATTATATAACCATTTAACACACATTCAACCCTCCTATAAACCTTTATGTACACCTATTATACTGAAATTATCCTGTAATTTTTTCATGGAAAACATTTGTATAGTGAATAATCATCTCCATTTTCACTCAATGGTATTCATATAGTTTAATAATTAATTCATTTATTATGTATTTAAATGTATGTAACCCACACTACATAATAATGAGGTTAAATTTAGTGACCCATATTGTTAACTATAATACTGAATATTTCTAAGAATATTTATGAAGCCAGACCTTGAGTCGGCGCGCGATTATGGGGCCCAGAGAGCCTCAATGTGGTAATATTGAAAATATTGAATATATTTTGTCAAGTTCATCTATTTTATCTTGAAATGGAGTTTAAATATTGAGCATAGTCTAATATTCAAATTTTGAGATAGCTATTGAGTTCAAAATTTCTTTTTTACCCTAGGTGTGACATAAAATTTGTCACCATCGAAAGTTCGGTCAAAGCTGAGTTGTTGATAGAGAATTAAAAGGGAATTTAATTCATTAAAATAAATATTTCCTCCCCCTACCCTTTGGTGTGTATATAAATAAGATGATGTGTGGATATACACTATTGTTGATGAAAGAAACTGAGCCAACATCAAAGTGATGAAGTGCTAACGACCTCCATTCTTGACACTGATTGTCATCAAATCAAGGAGAAGCATGATTTGGGCATTATTATACACTTGAATCATCGATAATTTTTCCTCTGGCTAGGAGGATTCTATTTTTAGTCCTACTATATTTTTTTAATTTCTTCAATGTTATAGATCCCTAATACAATTTCTAAATATCCCTCCTAGGTCAATCTACAAGTTTTGGAGAAAATTGCGGTTAATATGACAAATCAGAAAGTAATTATTGACTAGACGTACCATCTACATGGCATGTACTCTAGTGAGACACATCGTGGGTTCATCCTATTTAGGGAAGAAGGCATTTGGAGACTACACACCTTATACCGGGGTTACACACCATGTATTGACCACATGTCATGTGGCCAGAGGAAATCGCCAGGGTAGGCATGTAATAGTAAATAGCCATGTATAAATACACTGCAAAGTACATGGACATGGGGTTCTAGAGATTGGAATAGAAAAACTGCTTGTCGAAGTGTCCATTTGTCCTGAACATGCTGTATAGTATGGGATGCAAGGCATGTGAGGGAAACATATGGTCGGTCTGTGTGGAGGAAGAAGAGGGTGGGGGTTATGTGAGATAGAACATGCCATGTACTATATGTTCAAGCCGTGTAAGCCTACATGGCCAAGAAATCCATGTAACCAGGATACCCATCCATGTTCTCAAGTAGGATCACATTTCGTATGAACCCCAATGCATGTTGTGTGCTCCTTTTACATCTTCTTGAGATCTTTAACCTTACACATGTTCATCTATGGAACTCAGATTCAAGATTGTGAGTATCCTCTACTAATTATTTTTCCACATGAAACATTATGGTGTCCTCCATAGTTTTCTATGAGATATTATGTTTCATGTTTCAATAATGATGGTGTCGTAGCGGTGCTTACCCTTGTGTAGTGATCAAGGTAAATCGTTGGTTTGATGTCAAGGTCGATATCCATCCTTATCATATTAGGATGGGTGTCTTCTATACGCTTTACGATGATATATCGGTGCTCCCATATTATATCAGGGTGAGAGTCCCTTACCTATGGCAGTGTTATGATATGAGGTATGATAAGTGCGACAATCCTTCCAGTGATGCATGAGTGATGTTGGAGATTGGTGTAGTTCTTAGATAGAGATATTGGGACTTTTACTCCCCTATGTCATTAAGGTGTGGGTTCCCCGTATTATTCATTTAATTTAGATATAGTGATCCCCTATCATTCCAAGTTTTGGGAACTCCATAATGTTTTTCTAGATAGAGTAGGAACTCCCCCGTTGGATCAGGGAGTGGGTCCTCTATCCATAGAGTTGGTCGTCCCCTATTGTATCACGATATGCGTACTCTATATGTGACGTATAGATAGAGTTGGTATTACCCTATCATGTTAGGGTGTGGGTCCTCTATATTTGGAGTTGGAACTCCCCTATGATTCCATGGTACAATTCCTCCATACATGTTGTCCCGACTTAGTTGGTACTCCCATTTCATTCCATGGAACATGCCTTTTTACCTCGGTTCTGTACTCCCCTATCGTGTTAGGGTGTGAGTCTCCAAAAATGATCGAGCTGGTAGAGTGGCACTCATATTATGTGTTAGGGTGAGTTTTATCTACCCTTTTAGTGGTGTTTTACTATCATATTAGGGTGAGATTCCTCATCTACAAAGTAGTACTCTCACATATTAGGGTAGCAGTGAGGAGTGCATCCTCTATTGGAGTTAGTACTCCCTCGGTTTTTGAGTACATATATTAGGAGTGGGACTATCCACTAATTATGTCTGATACCTAGTTAGTAATTAGTGATTTCTAGACATTTTGAGGTCTAGGACACTCTATATAAAAGAAATAGAGGTTTCTCGAGTTAGTTAGGAGATAGATTTCCCTCGAATGTAGGAAAGTGGTGCGGTGTGGGTCCCTTTATTCTCTCTTATTAGAGAGAATGTAGGTGGTTCATAGTTTGGAGCTATGTTAGATCATCCATGTGAAAGTTGTGAGGGATGCGCCTCTCTACTTTTTCTTCTTACATCCTTGTGGAGGCCATAGGTGACCTTTGACAAGACCTCTGGTGTTGAGAACTAGAGTTAGACCTAGTAAGTTGTTTCTCGATAGAGTGTATCTCTCAGATGGGTTCCATTTGGGATGGATGATCTCATGGAGTTTGTTCTATTGGTTGTGTGTTACCTTCTAGACTTTCAGTAGAATCATTTCACTAGTTATGAGGTCAAGACCTCATGAGACTTTGAGTCTAAGACGAGTATATCTATGTGTTTCTGGGGGGTCCTTGCAATGTTGTCACATGTTTGGGTTGATAACCCTAGTGGAATGACCTGAATAGTCATGTATATCCCTAGATGGTTTGAGATGGAGTTTCTCACTCCATTGGGTTCCCCCTGATTTGGTCGATTAGACTGTTGCCTTTCATTTTCTCTCTTTTCTTTTGGTTTTTGGGGGGCCTACTGGGTATTATTATACTCACCCCAACATGGGATTTTCCACATGTGTTGTGTCCTTTGAAGATCACAGAACATTCTATGGAGTCCTCGGAGGACCTGAGGTAGGCAAAGATTAGTGATCTATACTAAACAAGGTGTAGACTGGAGTTACACTGAGTAGATTTCAAGCAATTTCATTTGACATTGATTCCCTCCTTTTGAGAAAGTTGGACAGTTTTACAATTTTTAGTGGGAATGTGTTTTTCCCTTTTATGATTTTTGTACTTATTTTGTAATATGGTTTGGAATAAATGTAAGAATTCATTTTAGTTTCCAATTTTTTATAACTCCGCACTATTTCATGGAAGTGTTTTCGGGTGTGTATGTATAGGTACATTAGGAAAAGGCCTCCCATATGTGTGATATACCTACTTGGTACTAGTCAATAGCGCTAAACTATTAGAGGTGGTCTTGGGGAGTTGAGGGTCAGGCCTAGTTAGGTCAGGTTGTGATATAGTGGTATGGGAGTGGGTTCTAATTTGGTACTGTAGTGTCGGGGTCTTGGTTTTGGTTGCATAGAAACAATGTTAGGGTGTTTTGAGTTCATCTATCAGGTTAAAGGTTCTTGTGTTGGTGCGACACCCGATGTATCCATTCACCAAGACATTGATAACCTACTTTTTGACTTGGTACATTAGAAAATTGGTCATATGGAAATAATATAACATGAATCATATAGATATGGGTTTTGGTTTTTCCTTTTCTTCCTTCAGTTATCTCCCCAGATATACTCTTTGACCATGGCGTGTCTTGATTGTATTTTTGGATACCACTATAATGATAACCAGACAGGATTCTATAGTGTGATTGTGATGAAAATCCACCCTCTGAAGAGGCCTCAGTGTATGGTAAAATTTTTGAGGCAATATCTTCAAGTGGTCTTCCAGTTTATCAACCACTTGTTGAGTAGCTGGTTGTTCCCACAATTTAGGCTGAGGATACACATATGTTGAGTGTGCTACATGAGTTTCAGAGGTAGAAAACACTGAGGTATCGAGTTGATCTAGACCCTGTGTATCAAATGACTAGCTGGGGGAAATCACATGTGTTTTTAGACTTTTTAGGACACCTTCAAATCAGATGGTGGTCTAAGTGGCTAGCCTTCTTCATTGTTTGGTTGGTCGATGGTGTATTTTGGTGATGTGGACCTATGATGAGGTGAAAATATCTTTGGTATATTTTGGGCAAATCTTTAGGGAATAATTTTACCAATACATGTTGATATCAGTGTGTATCCAGGAGCTTCTACAGCTTAGGTAGGGTATCATGACTGTGGTAGAGTATTTGACATGGTTCAAAATCCTGTCAGGATACTCCCTGGATATGGTTCGAGACCTGTTATTTAGAGATCAAACATTTTAGATGGGCCTTGGAAAATATTTCTGAGTAAGTGTGGTTTTTTATGACATCACACTTATGTGGGGGTACTTGAGTGAGATTTGGTATTGGATAGATTTCTTGTATAGGAACAAGCAGATGTGGCCCACAGTGGTGGTCATGAAGCTATGTCATAAATAGTATTTGGTATAAGATAGATGACATGATCACTATGTAGGAGGAATACTCTGCTACCGTATTAGGCACATGGGCATGTAGCACAAGAGCATATCTAGGGATCAAATTAGCCACAAGAGAGGTTATTTTATTCTTGTGATAGCTGGGGTAATCTTGTCGAGATTGACTGACCCACCATGCTGCAGAGAGGGATTCAGCCGACAAACCACCTTGGCAGAGGTAGTGTTTGGATCAGGGAGTTCAGCAGTATGGAGAATGTGGTGGAAGAGCTGGGAAAAAAGAAGGTGATAGAAGGAATGTTGAGTTTTTGTCACCAACACCCCTAGGTGGTCCAAGATAGGTTCATGGAGCTGGCAGGACATAGGTTAGGACAGTTGTAGGCCATAGAGACCTTTTACCCAAAATCTCCATGGATGAATAATATAACAACCATGATCTTTATTTCAAACATAAACATAATTTATTACATAAAATATTCACTTGATAAATCATATAATATCAAAAGATCTAGTGTCTTTCAGGATTTGAAACATTACATGACAACTTAAAACATGAAACACACATCTTTATTGAAAACATCTTTTACATGACCACACACATTCTTTCATACTTAGCATTGCATGTGATTACCTGAGTACATGCATAAAAAGGGTGATCTATAAAGCCTAGTAAGGTAGTAAACAAGTTATAACATGAATAATATAGTACATGTTAGGAAATAGGCATATCAATGGAGCATAAGATAAACATGAACATAAAGGCATGATATAGCGTTATTATCACAACATGGAAATGTAGCAACAACATTTAACATGATTTTAGCATGAGCCAGGGCTCATTGAACATGGATCATGAGTAAACCCTAATTGAAATTTAATTATCATTATTAAACCCTCATTTCACTTGATTTATCATGAAACTAATCTTTACCCAATGCATTAGAGCGCTATTAGGGCGCACCCTTCTTAATCAATTCATTTCATGCATAAATGTGCCACAAGGATCATATAACATGGATTCATTAATCAACATGATTTATTCCATGATAAAGTAATGTGTAATTCATACATGAAACTCTATAATCAATAAGTAACTATCCATAAAGTTTAATACCCTTGATAGAGAAATGGGCATGGTATTCACTACACAATGACTTTGGCTTGGAAAATCACGGTGCAATTTCAGCAGCATAACGGCGTGACATAAGAATTCATAAAAAATGGTTGATGAGATAAAGGGGTGTCTCATCATATTTAAAAGAAATATATAGTAAAGGGTTCATATATATACATGTCCCAAAATATGTAATGGACGTTAGATTCATAATACAAATGAATTGCTTGAATGTAAATGAAGAGAGAGAAATCAGTTACGAAATTTTGGCAAGGTAACAGGTGTACATGAAAGGAATTAATGAGAGATAAATGGGTATCTCGTCATTAAAATATAATAAGGGAAGTATGAGGGATGTGATAAATCATACCCCAAAATTTTTAATTGAAAATACAAGGGTATAGAAATATAAAGAAACTTAGACAATAATGAGAGAGGAAGTAATCCTTTACTTGGAAATGTGATCCCAAAGGGTTGGGAGGGGCTTGAGAGAGGATTATTAGAAGATTTGGTTTCCCTAAAATGATTATAGAGAGATGAGGGAATAGTTTGGTTGATCCCCAAAGTTTTTTAGTGAAGATAAGTGAGATCTTGGGTGGGTTTATATACGAAAAGTGAGGGAATTATTTATTATTTAGGTTTTGGACACTGCAAATTAAACTAATCAAAACCACAAACCATCCCATGGTTTTTGCCCATGTTTTTTTGCCAATGGAGAGTAGAAAAAAATAGTTTATAAGGCCAATTACCGAACATATTAAAATATTAGGATTATTTATGTTGAGGTGAGTCACACTGTCAAGGAAATCCATTTTAAATGTTAAAATATTTTATAAGCTTTGGAGGGTCCACTAAAACTTTTTAAAATAATTAAAAAAAACCTAAAATCACATTTTTTAAATGATAAAAAATATATAGGCCGAAAATATTATTTATAGTGATTTATTACATCACTATTGGGTCATTATGATGTTATAAAACACATTATATAATTAAACGGTATTTAATTTTTACCCAAAAATTCGATTGTCTCAGAAAATTATGAAAAATTCACCGTTGGATAATTTCAACGTCTTAATTCCAAAAATAATATTCATTTTATTTAAATAATTTTCTTAATATGTTAATTTTTACTTTGAAAATAAAAATTGTCATCTATCTAAAATTCATGGGTTTGGACAAAAATGGATTTCAAACTTTAATAGAAATCACAATTGTATTCATAAAAATTATACAATAATTTATATTTAATAAAAATAAATTTAGTAATAATATTTTATTGAAATATTTTTTAATTCAAAAATCCATTAATTCAACAAAATATATTTCTTAATAGAATATTAACTAAAAATAAAATTTGTGCTTTAAAAACTATTTACAAAATAACAATAATAAAATGAATGTACATTATTTATTTTGAACAAAAATAATGAACATAACCATAGTTATAAGGTCATGTTACATAACCCCTTATAACACCTACATAAGACCTAAGGGTATGGTGTGTGATGGTGACAGCCTCTTAGGGTGGCTCGGATAACATCGCTCGGGTGGTAATCTCTATCAACTTCTACTTCTCCCATAGGTGGTTCCGTTCAAGTTTTACATGTTGAATCTTGTCTTGGGATTGGTAAAGAGAGAATCCTAGTGATGCTACCTCCTTTCCGAGCTTCGAAAAATGTGCTTTGTACAGAGCAATTCAACTGGATGAGGCCATCACTTCCTTTATCTGAGTAAATTGGATTTTTTTAAAGTCCTGTATTTATACTAATCATGTGATCACTATTCAATGGCTATATTAGAAATGGTAACAATTCTTAACATTAATTTAAAAACCAAAATCCTAAAACCAAAGAAGTGTATATGTTATATAACCATTTTAAATAATAATAAATTGTATTAGATCAAGATGAATTTTTATTAATAAAAGTTTGGGTCGTTACAGTCTTCCCCCCCTTAATAAATTTTTCCCTCAAAATTTTATTTTCCCTCACTAAAATAGATGCGTGTAACTCTACTTCATCACTTCTTCTGATTCCCACATTCCCTCTTCAAAATTTTGGTTTCACCACAACACCTTGACGAGGGGAATTGTCTTATTTCATAGAACTTTTTTCCAACGATCTAAGATATTCATCAGCTTATCTTCATAGTAGATGTCATTATCCAATGGTACTACCTCTAGATTGAGTAAATGTGATGGGTCAAGTATATACTTTCTCAAGTGTGATACATGGAATACATCATCTACTTGAGATAGGTTTATTGGGAGTTCTAGTCGATAGACCACTTATCTAATGTGATCAAGGATCTCAAAGGAGTTAATGTACCTTGGACTAAGGTTTCCCTTATTACCAAATCTCATAACTCTATTCCATGGTGATGTGCTGAGGAATACCATGTCTTTGACATCAAAATATGGGTCTCATAGATGATTATCAACATAACTCTTTTGTCGACTCTGGCCAGCTTTAATGTATTGTTCGATGGTCCTAACCTTCGCCACAATTCTTAGACCATTTATAGACGTAGGATTTTTGACTCCCCAAATTCATCCCCACATGTCAATGTTCCACACCTATTCCCATATAGGGATTCATATGGAGCCATTTGGATGATTTAGTGGAAACTGTTATTATAAGATAACTCAACTAGATAAATATATTGATCCCATAAACCTTTAAAGTCCATTGATCATTCTATTAACATTTTCTCTAATGTTCAGATAGTCCATTCAGATTGACCATCAGTTTGAGGATGATAAGTTGTACTAAAGTTCAGCTCAGTAATCAGAGCATGTTGAAGAAACTTCCAGAACATAGAGGTGAATCTTGGATCTCGATCAGATATAATAGACAGTGGTTCTCCATGCAGCCTTACCACTTCCTTGATATATATCTATTCCAGTTGATCCAATGAAAAATATTCTCAAATTTCAATGAAGTGTACAATCTTTATAAGACGATCCACAACAGCCCAGATAGAATTGTTTCCTATGGATGTCTTCGAAAGTCCGATGAAAAAGTCCATGGTGATGTTATCCCAATTCCATGCTGGTATGGTTAATTTTTTCATCATTCCATTATACTTCTTCCTCTTATCATTCACTTTCTAACAAACCATTCATTTTTATGTATACTTAGGAATCTCCTTCTTCATGTTATCCCACCAATAATTCTATCGAAGATCTTGATACATCTTTGTGTTTCCTATGTGAATGGAGAAATTAAAACTATGTAAATCATCCAAAATTTCATTTTTTAACTTTGGATTTGATGGAACACATATTCTTGTCCAAAATCTCACAATTACTTCTTCATTAATATTGAACTTCGAAGATTTCTATTTTCTGATAGTTTCCACTTTCTTCTAAATTCCGACATTATCCTTTTGAGAGTCTTTTAACATTTCCAAAAAAAATGTTGAGCAATAATTTGTGAAGGTATTGATGATGTTCCCATCATTATGATTCCCATGTCCATCTTCATCAAATATAAGAATATTAGATCCCTTTAAATTCTCATCAACGATAGAATTTTCAGGTCCTTTCTACTTAAAGAATCTTCCACCATGTTCACTTTCCCAAGGCGGTAATGTATTGAGAAGTAATAGTCTTTGATCTGCTATAACAATCTTCATTGGCATATATTTAACTCTTTCTGTGTGAATATATACTTGAGGCATTTTTGGCCCATATATCTTTCACACTTCTCCCCAAAGAGGTAATGTCGAAAAAAATTTAAAGTGAAGATCATTGCAGCCAACTCTAGGTCATGTGTTGGATAGTTCTTCTCATGAACTTTCAATTTACTTGAATCATAGGAAATGAATTTTTCATTTTTCATCCACACACATCCGAAGTCCTTCTTCCAAGAATCACTAAATACCACAAAAAGTTCTTCACTTGTGGTTAATGTGAGCACGAGCACAATGATAAGACTCCTTTTCAACTCCTTGAATATCTCTTCATATTTATCACTCCTATAAAACTTGACTCCATTTAGAGTTATCTTGTTAAGGGGGTTTGAAAATCGTGATAAATTTCTCACAAATCGGCAATAATATTTAGCTAACTTCAGGAAGCTACGGATATCTGTCACCGATGTTGGCCTTGGCCATCCCTCAATTGCAGCTGTCCTAGAGGGATCCACAGATATCCCATTTATTGTGATTATATGACCCAAGAATGAGACATCCTTCCACTAGAACTTACACTTGATGTAATTTTCATAGTTTCTCATTTTGCAAGGTCTCTAGTACAGTTCTTAGATTCTACTCATTATCCTCCTTGGTTTTGGAGTATATTAAAATATCATCAATAAAGACTACAAAAAATTTGTCAAGGTAATATCTAATGAATATATTCATCAATTCCATGAATATTTCTAGAGAATTAGTGATTCTGAAAGGAATTAATATGAATTCATAATGCTCATACTTTGTACGAAAAGTAGTCTTGGGATATCCTCCTTCTTCACCCTTACATGGTAATATCCAGACCGAAAATCCACCTTAGAAAATTATTGTACTTAAAGTAGCTGACAAAAAAAGTCATCAATTCAGGGAATAGGATAATTTTTCTTTATCGTGATTTTTTGAGCTCATGACAATTAATGCAAAGTTGCATTAACCCATACTTCTTCCTAACGAAGAGGACTGGTTCACCCCATGGTGAATCACTTGGGTGTATAAACCCTTTATCCAGATTATCCTGTAGTTGTTTCTTCAAATCCTCAATCTCCACAACAGCCATTCTATATGGAGTCTTGGATATTGGAAATGCCTGAGGTATAAGATCAATTGAGAATTCAACATCTATTCTAAGAGGAAGACAAGGAAATTCCTTGAGAAACACTTTAGAGAATTCCATCATAATAGGAATGTATTCGAGGATAGTTACTTCATTAGACTAAATCATCTTAGCTAGATACCTATTCTCATAGGGCATTAATATATACTCTTGATATGATGGTGCTAAATAAGATTCATCCTCCTCCATGCACTTGTATATAATCGGGGGTCGATTTTCCATATGAAGAGTTATTTCCCTCTTACAGAAATTTATGTTGGCTCAATATAAGGAAAGTCAATTCATGCCAATAATTGCATAAAATTCCACCAAAGTGAGTATTATGAGGTTCTCTAGGAAGTTCAATCCACAAATTATGATAGGGGAGGAGTTAAATTCATGGGATGCAATGATTGCCCCTTTTTTCGTAATCACCAACATAATTACTTCCATGATTTGTGGTGGTGTTGAGATTGTTCTACTAATATTTCAGGATATAAAGAAATTTTTAGAAATAGAATCAAAAAGTATGTTCACTATTCTTGAATTAATAACTAGAGTACATGTCACGACTTCGTTTTCAGGGTTCACTTCGGTGGTAGTGATGGAAAAAGCTCACCCTTGATGCCTCAGAGGTTGTTGGATGCCTTTGAAAATCACTTTCTTAGGGCACTGGTTTTCAATGTGCCTTGGTTATTTTTAGTTGAAGCAATGAACAATGCGTTGAGGGTCGAATGGAGAATTCCGCTCCTCTGTCACAGCTGCAGGTTTTTCTTATCGGTAGTTAATGGCTAGGTGCCCTACCCTTCCACACCTAAATCATTTCGTCATCCCCTTCATGCAATTTATGGGATGTTTCTTTCCACAAATTTGGCAATTTGGGTGATTTATTTTCATAGAACTATTGGATTTATCCATCAGACCAACGAAATTAAATTCCACCTTATGCTTCTTATCACAAGGATACCCCGGAGATTTTCTGATCTCCATTTTGACTTTGAGGTAAATCGTACAATTTCCTCATAACTCCCGACGTCACAAATCACTATGGATTTCATTAGGCTAGGTTTTAGCCTACCAAAAAAGCATTCAACCTTACATTCAGGGGTAACAACAAATTCAGAGGCATATTGTGCAAGAGTTGTGAAGTTTTCCTCGTACGCTCTGATGGATTCATCATCTTTTTGGTTGAGGGAAAGGAAGTCCATTTCCATATTAAGTCAGAGGGTGTGAGGAAAATATTTATTGAATTTTTTTTCCAAAAATCCTTCTATTATAATGCCTCGATCTATTCCTCAGTCTTAATATTTTTGATCAATGTCCACCATTGATCAGCTTCAGCCTCCATATGATAAGAATCCAGAAGAACCTTCTCTTTTTTAGAAAATTTAAGGGTGGAGAAGCTCTTTTAAGTGGAGTTGATCTATTATTCGACAATTGAGGGATCATATGATCCATTAAAAGTATGGTTCCTTTGTCTAATGAAGCTGTTGATTGTATCCTTTTCTTTCTTAGGGGGATTGAACATTCCTCTTGATCTATGTTTCTATTAAAAACTTTAGTTACCTAATAGAGTATTGTGACAATGTTTTCAATTCTCGCTCCCATCGGGTTGGGCATCTCATTAGAATAGTTATCACATTGATCTTTACATCGGTTGTTAGCCCAAGTCCTCCTATTACCAACCATTGGCTAGAATAAAAGGAAAGTTAGGGGTAACACATAAAGGGTAATCCAAATACAAAAGAGATAACTTATAAATTATACTTATTTCATTAGCTTATGAATTCCTAGGATTCAATCTATGTTATCCATGATCAACTTCCCAACATATATTCTTAGGGGAATTTTTTTATTCCATTAATAATAGTCCATACTAAGATTATAAATTTACAAAATCACATCCCCCTAGATTGTCTTAAACCAAAACTTCAAAAAGGCCCATTGTCGTGCACTAGTTCTTGTTTGAGTCTATCTCAAAGCAGTGTTTTCGGGTTTTACCCCTAGATACATTTGTTCTAGAGTCACCTCTACCTGCTCGTATCTAGAAATGGATATATCATTTTGATAAATAACTTACTCAATACTCACCAAAATTTAGGGATGTTTTTATTATACATAGTATTATCCCAAAGGATTTCACTAGGGGTTTCTAATCCTAATCCCAAGAATAACTAAACCTATCCTCTTATACCAACTATAATAACCCTACTCTTTATTTAAAACATAAAAATAATTTATTACATAAAATAATAACTTGATTCAACATAGAATATTAAAAGGTCTAGTGTATTTTTGGATTAGAAACATTTCATAGAAACTTAAAACATGAAACACACATCTTTATTGAAAACTTCTTTTACATGTCCACACACATTCCTTCACACTTAGCATTGCATGAGATAACCTAAAGACTTGCATAAGAAAATGGTGAGATATAATGCCTAGTAAGGGATTAAATAAGGAATAACATGATGAATATAGTACATGTTAGGAAATAGGCATATTAAGGGAGCATAAGAGAAACATGAACATAAAGGAATGATATAGCATGATTATAATAACATGGAAACGTGGCAACAACATTTAGTATGATTTTAGCATGATCTATGGATCATTGCACATGGAGAGTGAGTAAAACCACATTTCACTTGAATTAGAATGAGAAAAACCTCATTGCACTTGATGTATCATGATACTAATCTTTACCCAATGCATTGGAGCACTATCAGGGTGCGCCCTTCTTAATCATTTCATTTCATGCATAAATGTGCCACATAGATCATATAACATGGATTCATTAATCAAAATCATTTATTCCATGATAAAGGAATGTGTAATTAATAAATGAAACTATATAATCAATATTTAAATGTTTCTAAAGTTGAATACCCTTGATAATGAAATGGGTATGGTATTCACTACACAATGGCTTTGGCTTGGAAAATCTCGATGCAATTTCGGCAGCATAACAACATGACATAAGAATTCATAAAAAATGGTTTATGAGAGAAAGGTTTTTCTCATCATATGTACATGAAATATAAATTAATGGGGTAATATAGATACATATCCCAACATATTTAATTTAATTTATATTCATAATACAAAATAATTTCTTGAATGTAAATGAGGAGAGAGAAATATCTTATGGAATTTTGGCATGGTAACCGGTATACATGGGAGGAATTAATGTGAGATAAATGGGTATATCATAATTAAAACATAAGGATAAAAGTATGAGGTAGGTTATAAATCATACCCCAACATTTGTAATTGAAAATACAAGGGTATAGCAATATAAAAAACTTCGACAAAAATGAGGGAGGAAGAAATCCCATACTTGGAAATGCGCTACCAAAGCCTTGGGAGTGGCTTGAGAGAGGCCTCTTAGAAGCTTGGGGAACCTTGGTAGGATTATAGATATAATATGTTAGAGGTTTGTAGATATACAAAGGTTTTTAGTGAAGAGAAGTGAGATCTTGGGTGGGTTTATATAAGAAAAGGGAGTTAATTTTTTATTGTTTAGGTTTTGGACCCTACACATTAAACTAATCAAAACCACAAACCATATGATGGTTTTTGCAAATGGTTTTTTCCTAAGGGGAGTGGAAATCAAAATTTTATAATAAAAATGGTATAATGTATTAAAATTTTAGGATTGCTTATGTGGAGGTGAGTCACACTCTCAAGGAAATCAATTAAAATGATTTATAAGCCTTGGAGGGTCCACTAAAGATTTTTAAAATAAATAAAACAAAACTAAAATCACATTATTTTTATGATAAAAAATCTATTTTCCGAAAATATCATTTATATTATTTTATTAAATCACTATTGGGTCATTATGATGTAATAAAACACATTATATAATTAAATAGTATTTAAGTTTTACCAAAAAATTCGAATGTCTTATAAAATTATGAAAAATTCACCATTGTATATTTTAGACATAATGATTCAAAAAATAATATTCATTTTTTCTAAATAATTTTATAAATATGTGAATTATTACTTTTAAAATAAAAACTGACATCTATCGAAAATTCATGGGTTTTGACAAGAACAGCTTTCAAAACTTAATAAAAATCACAATTGTATTCATAAAAATTATATGATGATTTATATTTAATAAAAATTAATTTAGTAATAATATTTTATTGAAATATTATTTAATTCAAAAAACCATTAATTCATCAATATAGATTTCTCAATTGAATATAAATAAAAATAATATTTTTACTTTAAAAACTATTTACAAAGTAACAATAATAAAATGAATGTATATTCTTTATTCTATACAAAAATAATGCACATAACCATAGTGCTACGATATTGTTACATAATCCCTTATAAAACCCGCATAAGACCTAAGGGAATGGTGTGCGATGGTGAAAGACTCTTGAGGTGGCTCGAATAACATTGCTCAGGTGGTAATCTCTATCAACTTACACTTCTCCCGTAGGTGGTTCCATTCAATATTAACATCTTGAAGCTTGGATTGGGATTGTTCAAGAGCAAATCCCAGTGATGCTACTTCCTCTCATAGCTCCGATGAATGGGCATCGTACAAATCAATTCTACTGGAGGAGGCCATCACTTCTTTTATCTAAGTAAATTTGATTTGTTAATGCCTTATATTTATACTAATCATGTGATCACTCTTCAACAACTATATTAGCAATGGTCACAATTCCTAATGGTATTTTAAAAACCAAAAACATAAAACCAAAGAAGTTCATATGCTCTATAACCATTTTACATAATAATACATTTAATTATATCAAGAGTAATATTTATTAATAAAAGTTTGGGTCGTTACAATCTTCCACCCTTAAAGAAATTTCGCCCTGAAAATTTTATTTTCCTACACTAAAACATATGTGGGTAACTCTGCTTCATCACTTCCTTCGATTCCAACATTGCCTCTTCATACTTCTGATTTCACCACAACACCTTGATGAAGGGCATTGTCTTATTTCATAAAACAATTTCGCTACAAACTAAGATCTTCACTAGCTTCTCTTCATAGAAGAGGTCATTCTCCAATGGTACCATCTCTATATTGAGTACATGCAATGGTTAGGTCTATACTTCCTCAATAGTGATACATTGAATATATCATGTATTTGAAATAGGTTTAGTGGGAGTGCTATTTGATAGGCCACTCCTCCAATGCGATCAAGGATCTCAAAAGGGTCTATGTACCTTGGACTAAGCTTTCCCTTCTTTCCAAATCTCATAACTCTCTTCCACGGTCATATGTAGAGCAATACCTTATCTCCAACAATAAACTCTAGGTCTCATCGATGATTATCAGCATAACCCTTTTGTTGAATCTGAGCAGATTTAATGTGTTTTTGTATGGTCTTAACCTTCTCCACCATTTCTTCAACCGTTTCTAGACCAAAGAGTTTTCTCTCCCCAAATTCATCCCAACATGCTGGTGTTCTATGCCTATTCTTATACAGGGCTTCATAAGGAGATATTTTTATGCTTGAGTGGAAATTGTTATTGTAAGAGAACTCAAATAGAGTAATATGTTGATCCCATCCTCCTTTTAAGTCCATTGATCATGCTCTCAACATGTTCTCAAGTGTTTGGATAGTCTGATCATATTGGCCATCAGTTTGAGGATGATAAGTTGTACTAAAGTATATCTCATTTTTCAGAGCATGTTGAAGACTCTTCTAGAACATAAAGGTGAATCTGGGATCTCAATCAGATACAATAGATAGTGGTACTTCGTGCATCCTTACCACTTCCCTAATATATATTCGTGTCGGTTTATCTAATGATAAATCCTCTCGAAATGCAATGAAATGTGCATCCTTTGTAAGATGATCCACAAAAACTCGGGAAGAATTGTTTCCTTTGGATGTCTTCAGAAGTCCAGTGACAAATTCCATCATGATGTTCTCCTATTTCCATACTGTTATGGGTAATGGTTGCATCATCCCCTTAGACTTCTTCCTCTTATCCTTCACTTGCTGACATACCAGGCACTTTGATGTATACTCAGTGATCTCCTTATTCATGTTATTCCACCAATAATTCTCTCATAGATCTCAATACATCTTTTGTTTCCAAAGTTAATATATAAATTTGAACTATGTGCATCATCCAAAAGTTCTTTCTTTAACTCTGGATTTGATGGAACACATAGTCTTGTCCAAAATCTCACAATTCCTTCTTCATTAATATTGAACTCTATGGATTTCCCTTTTTTTGATAGTTTCTATTTTCTTCTGAATTCCCACATCATCCTTTTGACCATCCTTTAACCTTTCCAAAAGATATGGTTGAGAAATCATTTGTGGAAGGATTTATGATTTTACCTTTAGTATAATTACCATGTCTATATTCATCAAATCTAGGAAGATTGTATCCTTTTCAATTCTCAACAATGATAGAATTGCTAGGCCCTTTCTACTTAAAGCATCTTCCACATTGTTCACTTTCCCAGGGTGGTAATGGATTTAGCATTCATAGTCTTTTATCAGCTCTAACCATCATTGTTGGCACATATTATACTCTTTCTATGTGAATATATACTTGAGGATTTTTTTTGGTCCGTAAATATTTCACACTTCTCCCGAAAGAGGTAATGTCACCAAATTTTTAAAGTTAAGATCACTATAGCCAACTCCAGATCATGTTTTGGATAGTTGTACTCATGAACTTTCAATTTCCTTGAAGCATAGGCAATGACATTTTCATTTTTCATCAACACATATCCCATGAACTTCTTCTAAGCAACACTGAATACCAAAAAAAATTCTCCACTTGTGCGTAATGTGAGCACGAGCACAATGAAAAGCCTCCTTTTCAACTCCTTGAAGCTCTATTTGCATTCATCACTCCAAGAAAACATGACTAATTATTGAGTTAGCTTGTTAATAGGGTTTGAAAATAGTGATAAATTTCTCAGAAAATGGAGATAATATCCAGCTAACCCCAGGAAGCTACAAATATCTATCCTCGATGTTGGCCTTGTCCATCCCTCAATTGCAGCTGTCTTGGAGGGATCCACAGATATCCAATTGTGTGTGATGATATGACCCGAGAATGTGACCTTCTTCAACCAGAACTCACACTTTCTATACTTTTCATAGATCTTCTACTTTCACAATGTCTCTAGTATAGTGATTAGATGCTCCTCATGCTCCTTCTTGGTTTTAGAGTATATTATAATATTGTCTATAAATAATACCGCAAATTTGTTGAGGTAATATTCAAATACTCTATTCATAAATTCCATAAAGATTGATGGAGAATTAGTGAGTCTTAAAGGAATTACAATGAATTCATAGTACTTATACCTTGTATGAAAAAGCAGTCTTGGGGATATCATCCTTCTTCAACCTTACTTGGTAATACCCCGACATCAAATCCACCTTGTAGAATTATTTTTCTCCACGCAGCTGATCAAATAAGTCATCAATTCGAGGTAGGGGATACTTTCTCTTTATCGTGATTTTTTTGAGCTCGCGATAATCAATGAAAAGGTGCATTAACCCATCCTACTTCTTGAAAAAGAGGACTTGTTCAACCCATGGTAAAGCACTTGGGTGTATAAACCCTTTATCCAGATTCTTCTATAGTTTTTTCTTTAACTCCTCAAGATCCACAACAAACATTCTATACGAAGTCTTTAATATTCGAAACAACCCAAGTATAATATCAATTAAGAAGTCAACATATTAGTTAGGAGGAAGATAAGAAAATTCCTTAGGAAACACTTCAGCAAATTCCCTCACAATAGGCAAGTCTTCAAGGATGGTTTCATCCTTAGACTCAATCATCTGAGCTAGATACGTGTGCTCATAGGGTAGTAATATCTATTCTTGAGATGATGGTGATAAAGAAGATTCATCCTCCTCCTTGAAGTTGTACATAATCAGGGGTCGATTTTCCATATGAAGAGTGATTTCCCTATAACCGAAGTTTTTGTCGGTTCTACATAAGGAAAGCCAATACATGCCAAGAATTGCATCAAATTATACCAAATGGAGTATGATGAGGGTCATTGAAAAGTTCAATCCACAAATTATGATAGGGGTAGTTATATTAATGGGATGAAATGATTGCTCCATTTTCCGTACTCACCAAAATATTTACTTCCATGATTTGTGGTGGTGTTGAGATTGTTCTAATAAACTTTCTGGATATAAAATAATGCATAAAACTAGAATCAAAACATACATTCTCTACTCTTGAATGAATAACTAGAGTACATGTCACCACTTTGTTGACGGGGTTCATTTCGGTGGTAGTGATGGAAAAAATCTCTCCCTTGCTACCTTGGAGGTTGTTGGTTGCCTCTTAAAACCCTTGGATTAGGGAACTAGTTTTTAACATACCCTAGTTCTTTGTAGATGAAGTAATGAACAATGTGTTGAGGGTTGAATGGAGTGTTCCTCTCCTCTATCGCAACTATGGGTTTTTCTTGTGAGCAGTTAATGGATAGGTTCTATTCTCTTCCACACCTTAAGAATTTCCTCATCCCCTTCAGGCAATTTCTGGGGTTCTTATGTCTGCACCTTTAGCAAGTGTGGTGCTGGATTTTTTAAGCACCATTGTATTAATCCATTGGAAATCCATAATTAAACTCCACATTATGCTTATTATCCCCATGATACCCCTATGATTATCTGTTCTCCATTTCAACTTTGAGGGAACATCAAACAATTTCCTCATAGCTCTCAAAGTCATGGATCTCTAGGGATTTCTGTATGCTAGGTTTTATCCCACAAAAGAAGCAGTTAACCTTGAATTCGGGGGTAATGACAAAGCCTCGAACATATTGTGAAATCCTTGTGAAGTTTTCCTCATACACTCTGATGGAATTGTCATCTTTTTTTTAGGGAAAGTAATTATCTTTCTATATTAAGTCAGAGCGTGCGAGTAAAATATTCACTGATTTTTTTTTCTGGAAATCCATCCATTCCAATGACTCGATCTCTTCCTCAGGCTTCTTATTTTTTATCAATGTCCACCATTGATCAAATTCACCCTCTATATGCTAAGAATCTAGAAAAGCCTTCTCTTTTTCGTAACATTGAAGGATTGATAAGATATTTTCAATGGATTTGATCCATTGTTTGACAATTGAGGGATCATATGATCTATTAAAAGTAGGATTCCTTTGTCTCATGAAGCTCTCGATTGTGACTTGTTCTTTCTTAGGGTTGGTTGAATTTTTCTCTTAACCCCTGTTTCTATTTAAAACTTGAGTTAACTGAGAGATTATTGTGAAAATGTTCGTGATTCCCACTCCCATTGTTTTGGGAATATCATTATAACAGTCGTCACATTGTTTTTCACATCGGTTGTTAGCCTCTCCTCCAATGGCCCGAAGGCCTTTATTTTTTATTTATTTTTGATAATCCACCTTTCAAGGGGTGAGGTGGAACCCTTACAATTCACGTAGTCATAAGAATTACAAGGCCAATAGGCCTTAGAGGAATTCATTTCCCATAGGCTTCAAACATTACATATAACCCAGACTAACTACTTGGAACGGCTCCTCCCCAGCATCTTTATCGTGAAGTCAGCTCTCCACCTTCACATGGCTGTTTGGTTAAGATTTCCCATTCATGCATAGGCTTGTCCCGATGGCAAGTGTTATACCCTCTCATTCTTGCAATCCGTTTAGCTTCTACTATGATGAAAGCTCCTTGCTCCTCCTCCTTCTGAAACTTGTTCCTTATAGGTTGTCTGGTTTTCATCTATACTTTAAGGTGGCCTGAAGGCCTTGAGGTGGCCCAAAGGCCTTATTGACCCGAAGGCCTAGGTGGCCCGAAGGCCTTAAAGGACTCGGGGACCAAATCGGTGGCCTGAAGGCCCAAATGGGGGAATATTCCCGACTGCTACAGTGAAAAACAGTGCCTGCTATAGTTCCCGCTACAGTACCTGCTATAGTTCTGCACAGCCCCCTACTATAGTACTGCTACAGTACCTCGGAAATTATCCCCCACCTGGATTTGATCTCGGGTCTCTTGGATGCACTTATGGAGTCCTCACCAACTAGGCTGAGGCTCATGTGCTCGGTTGTTAGCCTGATTCCTCCTATTATTGTCCATTGTCTGGAATAAAATAAATGTTACGGGTAACACATAATAGGTAATCTAGAGAAAAAAGAGATATATTATAAATTACACTTATTCCTTTAACTTATGAATTGCGAGGATTTAATATATGTTATCCATGATCTACTTCCCAACATATATTATTATAAGAATTTTTTATTCCCTTAATAATGGTTCATAGTAATCTTATAAATTTACCAAAGTATATACATCATGAGAATTGTAACCAAGAGTGCAGCAAGACCAATTGTCATGCACCTGTTTCTATTCGATTCTAGCTCAAAGTGATGTTTTTAGGATTTACCCCTAGATACAACTATGCTAGAGCCACCTATACCTTCTCATATCTAGATATAGATGTATTTTTTTTGATAAACCACTTACTAAATACTCACCAAAATTTAGGTATGTTTTTATTATACATGGTATTATCCCTAAGACATTAACTAGGGTTTTTGAATCCTAATCCCAAATATAACTAAACATATCCTTTGATACCAACTATAAAAAAATGCTCTTTATTTCAAACTTAAAAATAATTTATTACATAAAATCTTCACTTGATAAAACATAGAATATCCAGAGGTCTAGTATCTTTGGGGATTAGGAACATTAAATTATAACTTAAAACATGAAACACACATCTTTATTGAAAACTTATTTTACATGACCACACATATTCCTTCATACTTAACATTTCATGGGATAACCTGAGGACATGCATAAGAAAAGGGTGAGCTATTAAGCCCAATAAGGGAGTAAAAAAGTCATAACATGAATAATACACTAAATTTTAGGAAATAGGCATATCGATGGAGCCTAAGAGAAACATGAACATAAAGGCATGATATAACATGATTATCATAACATGGAAATGCGACAACAACATTTAACAAGATTTTAGCATGAGCCAAGGCTCATTTCACATGGAGCATGAGTAAAAACTCATTGAAATTGAATTATCATGAGTAAACCCTCATTTCACTTGACGTATCATGATACTAATCTTTACCCAATACATTGGAGCGCTATCTGGGTGCACCGTTCTTAATCATTTCATTTCATGCATAAATGTACCACATGGATCATATAACAAGTACTCATTAATTGATATAATTTATTCCATGAATTAATACATGATACTCTATAATCTATAAGTAAATATTCATAAAGGTGAATACTATTGATAGATAAATGGGTGTGGTATTTAATACACAATGACTTTGGTTTGGAAAATCGCAGTGCGATTTCAGCAGCATAACGACGTGACATAAGAATATATAAAAAATGGTTGATGATAGAAAGGGTGTATCATCATAAGTATATTAAATGGATATTAATGGGGTCATATATATAGTTTTCCCAACATATTTAATGTAATTTTTATTCATAATACAAAATAATTTCTTGAATGTAAATGGGGAGAGAGAAATCCCTTACGAAATTGCGGCATGGTAACGGGTGTACATGGGAGGCATTAATGAGTGATAAAGGGGTATATCATCATTAAAAAATAAGGATGGAAGTATGGATGAGGTGTGAAATCATACCCCAACATTATTAATTGAAAATACAAGGGTATAACAATATTAAGAAACTTGGAATAAAATGAGAGAGAAAGAAATCCCTTACTTGGAAGTGTGATCTCAAAGGCTTGGGAGGGGCTTGAGAGAGGCTTCATGGAAGATTTGGGAACCTTGGGAGGATTATATAGAGAGGAGGGCAGAGGTTTTTAGATCTCTGAAGGTTTTGAGTGAAGTGAAGTGGGATCTTTGGTGAGTTTATATGGGAAAAGTGAGGGAATTATTTATTATCTAGGTTTTGGACCCTACACAATAAACTAATCAAAACCATAAACCATATCATGGTTTTCTCCAAAGGGGAGCGAAAAAACAATATTTTATAAGGCCAATGTCCTAATTTATTAAAATACGTGTCTTTATTATGTGGAGGTGAGTCACACTCTCAAGTAAATCAATTTAAAAAGTTAAAATGTTTTATAATCCTTGGAGGGTCCACTAAAGCTTTGTAAAATAAATCAAACAAACATAAAATCACATTATTTTTAGGATAAAAAATATATTGTCAGAACATATCATTTATATTATTTTATTACATCACTATTGTGTCATTATAATGTCATAAAACAAATTATGTAATTAAATGGTATTTAATTTTTACCCAAAAATTCGACTATCTCAGAAAATTAAGAAAAATTCACTGTTAGATAATTTCAATGTCATGATTCAAAAATAATATTTATTTTTTTCTAAATAATTTTTAAAATATGTAAATTTTTACTTTTAAAATAAAAACAGACATTTATCAAAAATTCATGGGTATTGACAAAATCAACTTTCAAACCTTAATAAAAATCATAATTTTATTCATAAAAATTATACGATCATTTATATTTAATAAAACTAATTTATTAATAATATTTTATTAAAAAATATTTAATTCAAAAATCCATTAATTCATTAAAATATATTTCTTAATTTAATATTAACTAAAAATACTTTTTGTGCTTTAAAAACTATTTACAAAGTAACAATAATAAAATGAATGTATATTATTTATTCTGTACAAAAATAATGCACATAAAAATAGTGCTAAGGTATTGTTACATAACCCCTTATAACACCCGCATAAGACCTAACGGTAAAGTGTGTGACTGTGATAGTCTCTTGGGGTGGCTCAGATAACATCGTTCGGGTGGTAATCTCTATCAACTTCCACTTCTCTCATAGGAGGTTCCGTTCAAGCATAACGTGTTGAATATCTAATTGGGCTTGGTCAAGAGAGAAGTTCAGTGACCCTACCTCCTTTCCAATCTCTAACAAATGGGCTTATTATAGAGCAATTCTACTGGAAGAGGCCACCACTTCCTTTGTCGGAGTAAATTGGATTTTTTAAAGCCCAATATTTATACTAATCATGCGATCATTGTTCAACGACTATATTAGAAACAGTCAAAATTCATAATGGTATTTTAAAAATAAAAAACATAAAACCAAAGTTCATATGTTATATAAAAATTTTACATAATAATACATTTAATTAGATCAAGTGGAATTTACATTAATAAAATTTTGGGTCATTACAAATAGAGGTTTAACTAGGGTGATGTAGGGACTCCGTAGAATCCTATATTGGTTTCGTTCGATGTATCTTTGAATGCATGAGGGAGAGGGGTCTTTACCCCACTAGAATAATTATTTTGGACATGTGTAAAACTATGTGGGTGAGTCAGTTCCACCCAAATTGGATAGTATCTAGGTTTGGTGGATGAGCCTCTCTTACTTTTCTATTTGTGGTTTGGTGATGTGTTTGGGGTTTGCAGACTGAGGGCCCAATAAGAAACAATGTGAGAATTTGGGAAGATATTTTTGGTTCTTTAGTACCCTCATGCTCTTGTAATCATATTTTTATGTGATAATATCAAGGAGGAAGTGGTGTGGTTTGATGTATATTTGAACTCATAAAAAAGAGTGACACTTTCTCCATTGAGACACATTTTTGTAACATAATTCAAACTGTGTGGGTGAGTCAATGCCACCCAAATTGAATATTTTCAAGGTATGGTAGATGAGTTCCTTATACTTGTGTGTTTGAGGACGTTTTTTGTGATGGAGTTTCAAATTTGGTCATAGATTTTCTAGTAGATCTCTTTTACTTGATCCTTATGCCTAGATACCCTGGTAGAGAGATACCCTTCATTAGAACCATTTTGTAATGGCAGTGTTAGATCCTGTGATGTTTTCATAGTGTGGATTGGTTTCCTACCATCTATACTCAGTTTGGATAACACTAGTGGGTGTGTTGGTTTTTCTGGTTTTGTGATCTATGTTACATTTATAGGTTCACATATTAAGGGTATGGTAAGACTTGGTGTTTACACTTAGAAAACCCTATTAGTTCATGGGTACCATCACATAACCAACTTTAACCTTGAATGAAAGACACCTAAGGAGATTAATATTCAATTCATCCTTGTGTGGGTGTGAACATTGGGGTTATGTTGGTATTTGTGTCTGGTTAGCAAGGAGGTGTACCGCTAAACCCTATGACTATAGAGGGATTATGTTTCTTGGTACTTTCCACCAATGATAATTAATGATACTTGTGCCTCTTATTTCAAAATTTCGACCTGGTTGAAGTTGGATGTGGGTAAGGTTTGGCCTTGGTGGTTCTCCTAAGTGTGTTATTGTAAGCAGCATAGGAACCCTTAGTGAGCATGCTGGAATGAGAGTTCTAGTAGAGATCTCAGTCTATTTCCCTTATTCCTAGGATTTAAATTTTCAAGGATGAAAATCCTTAAGGTGGAGATAATTTAGTGACTAGTTTTTTGACCTTTAAGACTTTAAAATATTTCTAAGAATACCATTAAATCCAAACACTGAGTTAGCGTGGGATTTTTGGGCCTAGAGAGCCTCAGTGAAGTGATATTATAAATATTAAATATATTTTGTCACAAACAAACAATTTCTCTTGAAATATGGATTAAATTTCTAGTGGGTTCTAGAATTGTAATTCTGAGACCATGGTTGAGGTCAAAATGTCGTGTTTACCATAGGCATGACATAAAATTTTTCAACACCGGTAGTTTTATTGAAGGCGAGTTAGCTATGGGGCGTTAAAAGGAGAGTTAATTGATTTTAAATATTAAAATAAATATTTATTATGACCCAACCTTTTGGTGTGCATAGAAATAGTAGGAGGTGCATATATCCCACTCCCTTTGGCCGATGGATAAAACCAAGCCAAAATCAAAGAAATGAAGTGCTGCGGATCTCCGTTCTTGACACTAATCATCATCATATCAAGGAGCAACATGATATAGGAATCGTTATAAACCTAAATATTTTTAATTTCACACTAAAGGCAGACATATTTGATTTTAATTCATGATCCTACTTTTTAGAAATTATTCCAAGGTTTTATAGCCCTATTACGATTGCTAGAGATACCTCCTAGGTTGATCTTCAGGTTTTGGGGAAAACTGGGGTGAATCAGGATACTCATAAAGTAATTCTCAAATAGAATTACCACATGAATGACTTGTAATCTAGTGATATATGTTGCGTGTTCTTCCAATTTAGTTAATAAGGATTTGGGGGACTACATGTCGTGTATCGGGGTTACACATTGTGTAGTAACCCCATGTCGTGAGTCTAGAGGGAATGGAAAGGGTAGCCGTGTTATAGTACATGGCCATGTAGGACTACATGGACAAGGTACTCAGACATGGGGTACCAGAAAAGGTCATAAAAACACTACATAGACAAGTGTCTATTTATCCTAAACATGTCATGTAGTATGGGATGCATGACATGTGAGGGAGACGGTTGGTCGGGTCGTGTGGGGGAAGAAGATGGCTGGGGGCCAAGTGAGGTAGGACATTCCATTTACTCTCTATACATTACATGTACACCTACATGGCTAGAAGATCCATTTTAATCAGGATACATGTTCAGGTTCTCAGGTGGGTTCACGCACTGTGTGAACCCCAGTGCATGTCGTGTACTCCTTTGAGATATTTTTGAGATCTTTCGCCTTTTGTATATTATTTTATGGAACTCAGATTCAGTCTTGCGAGTATCCACTCCTATGAAATTTTCCACTTAAAATATGATGGTGGAATCCTAACTAGCCTACGAGATATGATATGGATTTGTTTTGAGAATGTTTTTGTTGTAGCGGTTCTTACCCTTGGTCAATGATCAGGGAGGATCACTGGGTTGATGTTAGGGTTGGTATCCTTCCCTATCACCTTAGGATGTTGGTCCCTGGGAATCTTTAATCTAATAGATTGGTGATCCCATGTTGTATTAGGGAACCAGTACCCTACTTATGGTTGTGTTACGATGTGAGGTATGATAATTGTGATGCTCCTTTGAGCGACACTTGAATTATGTTGAAAATCGATGTGTTTCTTAGAGATAGATGTTTGGATTGGTACTCCCTTATGGAATCAAGGCATGGGGTCCCCGTATTATTCATTTAAATTTTAGATAAAACTACCCTTCCTCTCTAGGGTGTGGTCCCTATATAATTTTTGGAGATATTAAGTAATAACTTTCCTATTGGACAAGGGTGTGGGTCCTCTATTCGTGGAGTTGGTACGCCCCTGCCATGTCAGGGCACAGTTTCTCCAAATTTGATGTATTGATAGAGTTGGTACTTCCCTATCATTAGAGGGTGTGGGTCGTCTATCCTTAGATTCAGAACTCCATTATCATTCTAAAGTGTGGTTCCTCCATATGTGTTGTTTTGGTAGATTTGGTACTCCCCTGTCATACCAGGGTGTGATTCCTTTTCACCTTGGATCTATACTCCCTTTTCCTGTTTGGGCGCTGGTCCCCAATAATGATCAATCTAGAATATTGGAACTCTCCTTTCATGCTAGGGTGTGGTTCCTTTATCCTTTTGGTGGTACTACCCTTTCGTACTAGGGTGTGGGTCTTCATCTATAGAGTAGTACTCCCCCATCTTTGGGTACTAGCAGGGAGTTGGTCCTCCATTGGTTTAGTGTTGCCTTAGTTGTTGAGTAAAAATACAAGGAGAGGGCCCCTCCACTACTTTTGTTTGATAACTGGTTTGGATTTAGTGATCCCTTAAAGGTTTGAGGTGTGGTCCACTCTATAAATAAGTGAAATAAGTTTCACAGGTTAGTTAGTACCTAGTACTCTCTAAACTATAGGGAAGTGGGGAGGTATGGGTTGTAACGACCTGAGTTCGGAGCCCCTCCACCGGTGCCCCGTACCCGGTTCGCCACATGACCTCAAGCGTGTTTCCCCGAATGCCAGAGGCTGCCGACTAGCAGCGAGGGCCTTGGTGAGTCGGTGGGGAAACTATGCCCTCATTAGATAAGTTATACAAGGTAAGAAAACAACAATAAACAACAGAAGAAGTAAACAACATGCATAATAACAGAAACCAAACAGCAGAAGAAATGCATATATATAACTATGATGATAATGATGTATCAGGTACAAGTATCTAAGGAAAAACGCAAACACAACAACGTGCTGAAATACAACTGAAACCAAGTACAAAATAAAAACAAAATAATCTCCTCAGCATCACGAGCCGCGGCTTGGTCCCATGCTCCCCAGCTCCTGATGCAGTCAAGATCCCGAAGTAGAAGGGCGCTTGCCCTTATCTATACCTACAGTAACATAGTCCACTTGGGCCCAAAAGCATGGCCCAAACAGGGTTTGAGATACAATCCCAGTAGGCAATCACCCAAATATTTGTGCCTAACAGTCAATGAATACATGGCAGTAACAAAACAAGAAGCAGAAAACAGAAAAGCACAAGCAGATACAATCCACAGTTCTAGCAAACAAAGTGCACAAGTAAACAGCCAACAACAAAAGAAGAAACAGGTAACCCTCAGGGTAGATATCACAGTCTAACCCCTATGGTTAAACCTCTAAGTACTAGCAATCCTTTGGGAGGCACACACAGTCTCACCCCTCTGGTTCAGCTACGTAAAATAAGTAGACTCTCTGGGGAAGCACTCACCGTCAATTCCCCCTATAGTCTTGTTTTGTGGTAAAGGCTCTCTGGGGAATCACTCAACGTCAATTCCCCATGTGGCCTACGTCGTGGATCTGCAGACTCTCTGGGGAAGAACTCAATGTAAATTCCCACTATAGTCTCGCATCATAATTAAAAGACACTATGGAGAAGCCCTTCCGTCAATTCTCCCTTTGGTATGCTACTTTAGGTTCTCACAGTCCTGAATATAACTAAACATTCTCAACACGTGTGTATCATCCAAGTAAACCTCAATAACTACTTGGCTAACAACTAAGGTTCAACAGCAATAATAAAACAATAGTTCTACTATCCTACAACTAGGCATGGAAACTGGCAAAACGTCAAACATGCAGAACAAGCATGGAAAAGAAATCTGAGCACAATGAATTACTCTAAAAACAAGCAATAACCTCTACTAAATCAAACAAGCAAAGAAGGTAACTAACAAGGGAAAAACAGGAAACACGCAATACCCCGTTCAGGGGTATTGGTGGAAATTGCACAAAATATTCATCAACTTTCTACCGAAAGGCACAAACCACCTACCTCGATCCTAGGAGATCGATATACGTGAACCTCGATGATATATTCCCCTTAGAACGATGTAGATATGAGAAAACTCACAAAACATTCATCCCACAGTAACTTGGAAATTAGGAGGAATCAAGAAACAAGACTCAAGAAAAAGGAAGAACTCACTGCTGCGATTCCAACGCAACTGACCGTGATCGAATCGGAGAACGAACAGCGAAACGGGAGTTCGTCAAAGATTTGTCCGTACGGGTCGCTTCAGACGGACGAAAAATAAAGAAGAAGACAATTTTGGGGGTTAGACGTGACCTCGGTCCATTTCATGAAAAAAAGTACACGGCGTGTACTTCTTGAGTACTCGGCGTGTACTTCAATTTTTCTGTACTCCGAAATAACTGGCCTCCACCTCAACCTTACACACCGTGTGTGTTTCCTGGACACGGCCAGCACACGGCTTCGAGCCAGGGAAGGAGTACACAACATGTACTCAGAAAGTACACGGCGTGTACTTCTGAAATTTCTAGAAAATTCATTTCTTCTCAAAAACTCCAGAAAAAGGGAAAACATGCCTGGAAAGAGATCCGAGTTCTTACAAACTTCCCCCCTTACAGAAATTCGTCCCCGAATTTCCCTAACGAGGCAGAGAAGGAGAAACCCCAAACAGCTCCGGCCACTGTGATCGTACATCGGTCTCCCTCTCCCAGGTCTCATCCTGTACTCGCCCGTGCTTCCATAGCACTCATATCAGAGGAACAGACCGCCCGCGGAGAACCTTTGTACTGTGATCGACAATCCGGATAGGATGCTCCTAGAACGATGCATCCGCTTCAAGCTCGACTTCCTCAGGTTGAAAGACGTGAGATGGGTCTGAAAATTAACGTCGGAGCTGAGAGACGTGGAAGACTTCATGCATGGCCCGATACCTCTGAGGTAGCTGCAACCGATAGGTGACCAGCCCCACTCTCTCCAAGACCTCAAACATACCGACATACCGCGGTGAAATCTTTCCCTGTCTATGAATCCTCTTGTGTCCCAACCTCGGTGTGACACGTAGGAAAACTTGATCACCGACCTCGAACTCTAGAGGTCGTCTCCACTGATCAGCATAAGACTTCTGTCGAGACTGTGCTGTAGCCATCCTCTTCTGAATCAGCTCTATGTGCTCTAAAGTCTCCTGAACGAGACAAGGTCCCATCAAAGCTGCCTATCCTACCTCCAGCCAGCATAAGGGTGATCGGCATGGCCTACCGTACAAAGCCTCGTATGACGCCATCTGAATGGTCGCCTGGAAACTGTTGTTGTAGGCGAACTCCACCAGAGGAATATGCTTCTCCCAAGAACCGCCAAACTCAAGGATGCAAGCTCGGAGCATATCCTCAAGCACCTGGATCGTGCGCTCGGACCAGCCATCAATCTGGGGATGATATGCTATACTCAAAAGTACCTGCGTACCCAAGGCCTTCTGAAGTCCCTGCCAGAACTGAGAGGTTAAGCTCACATCTCTTTCTGAAACAATAGAGCACAAAACTCCATGAAGATGAACGATCTCTCTGATGTAAAGTGGTCCCATATCATTGACATTGAAGGTCTCCTTGACCGGCAAGAAATGAGAAACCTTCATAAGTCTGTCGAAGACAACCCAGACAACATCCTTTCCCTGAGGTGATCTCGGAAACCCGGTCATGAAGTCCATCGCAACATTGTTCCACTTCCACTCCGAAATGGGTAGCTTCTGTAAAAGGCCTGCTAGTCGCTGATGCTCTGCTTTCACCTGCTGACAAGTAGAACATATCAAGACAAAACCAGCAACATCCTTCTTCATACCTGGCCACCAGTATTGGCGATGAAGGTCCCAGTACATCTTGGTGATGCCAGGATGAACTGCCCAAACAGAGGAATGGAAATCCCACATCAGCTCCTCACGTATGTCTGCTGGCACCCATACGCGTCCTTGGAAATGCAAGATCTCATCCTCACCCACTGTCCATCCAGGAAGAGTCACTTCTCCTGACACACTCTCCTGTAGGAATAAGCCTTCTATGTCTGATAGCTGCCTCATCTGTACCCGATCAATTAGCGTGGAGGCAACAGCTAAAGAAGATAGAAAAGGCTGTCCCCATCTGTCATGAACCTCTAGATGCATCTTAGAGAACAGATCCATCAGTTTCCACTCACTACTATCCTCTTGAACTTCCTGAATCAGAGTTCTCCTGCTCAACGCATTTGCCACGGCGTTGCCCTTTCTCGGCGTATAGGCGAGATCGAAGTCGAAATACTGTATATACTCAACCCACCTGCGCTGCCTCAGATTCAAATCACGCTGAGTGAAGATATACTTGAGACTCTTATGGTCAGTGAAGACCACAAAGTGCTCTCCTAGAAGATAGTGTCTCCAACAGCGCAAGGCATGAACAACAACTGCCAAATCCAGGTCATGCATAGGCTAGTTCTTCTCATGTGGTCTCAACTGCTGAGACCCGTATGCAACGACTCCATCTCCCTGCATAAGCACAGCTCCTAGACTGACACCTGAAGCTTCACAGTAAATAGTGTAGCTCTTGCCTGGATCTGGGAAGACTAGTATCGGTGCAGACATCAACCTCCCTTTCAGCTCCTGAAAGGCTGACTCACAAGAATCTGACCACAAGAACTTCGCCCCCTTCTTGGTCAGACCTGTCAAAGGTGCTTCTAGACAAGAAAAGTCCTGAATGAAGCGTCTGTAGTATCTCGTCATCCCTAGGATGCTCTGTACCTCAAAAACGTTCTTCGGATGCTCCCAGGAAACTATAGCTCTCACTTTCTATGGGTCCACAGATACTCCTTCCTCTGAAATGACGTGACCCAAGAAGTGAATCTGATCCATCCAGAAGTGGCACTTCGAGAGTTTAGCGTAAATCCAATTCTCTCTCAGTGTACTCAAAACGATCACAGGATATGTGGCATGGTCATGTCGAGTGTGAGAGTACACCAAGATATCGTCAATGAAGACCATGACGAAAGAGTCCAAGTAAGGATGGAACACTCAGTTCATCAGTGCCATGAAAACTGCAGGCGCGTTCGTGAGTCCAAAAGGCATGACAGTATACTCGTATAGACCATACCTGCTCCTGAAGGCTATTAGAGGTATATATGATTGTCTAATGCGCAACTGATGATAACCGTACTTCAAGTCAATCTTCGAGAACACACGGGCTCCTTGAAGTTGATCGAAAAGGTCATCCATCCGTGGCAAGGGATATTGGTTCTTGACCGTCAACTGGTTCTGATTCCAATAATCCACACAAAGCCGAAGGGTACCATCTGCCTTCTTCGAAAATAGAACCGACGAACCCCAAGGAGAAGTACTGGGTCAGATGAAACCCTTAGCATGTAGCTCCCCCAACTTCTTCTTGAGCTCCTGCATCTTAGTTGTGGCCATCCTATATGGAGGAATGGACATCGGTGCTGCTCCTGGCATGAACTCAATAGAGAAGTCTACCTCACGCTCTGGAGGCAAACCCAAAAAGTCCTCTGGAAAGACGTCCTTAAAATGATCCAGCACTGGAGGAATGTCCAACTATAGAGTCCCCTGATCATCCAAATAAAGGCTAGCAATCTGTTCTATCACCCCTCATAGCCCAAGATGATCAAGTCCCGCCCGACTCGCCCGAGCATCCCATTCTCCTTTATGAAGGAAGGATTCACCCTTTGGTGAAACGAAACTCACTCTACGGCGATAGCAGTCGACGACTGCCGGGAAGGGAATCAACCAGTCCATGCCAAGGATGAAATCATAGCCGGTAATCTCTAGGATATAAAGATCCCATAAGAAGCGATACCCTGCAATCTCGAGAGGGCACTCTCTACACTGGCGTACACTAGATTTCCTCATTCCCAAAGGTGTCTCTAGTGTCAACGAGTCGGCAGAAGAAAAGATGTAGTGTCTAAGGCTCTCCACAATAGAAATGGAGATAAAGCTATGCGTAGCACCAATATCGAAAAGGGATGAAGATAAAACTGAGGCTACTAAAATCGTACCTAGAACAGTAGAAGGGCTGAGATCCTGCTCTTGATAAGTCTGTTCCACAGTGAAGGACTGGCCTGTACCACGACCCTACACCCCTGGCTGACCACTCTGAGATGAACCACCCTGCTGGTGCTGAGGAACTGGTGGTTGACTGCCACGACCTTGACCTCCACCTTAGCCTGAACAGCCGGAAGAACTCCAGTTCCCCGACTGGTGGGAAGCTGGTGGGGCTCCTCCTGAACAAGGAGTCATGGAAAAACCCCAGTCACCAGCTGCTGGTGAAAAACCTAGAAGAAACGCTGAAGGTGACCCATCTTTCCGCATGATCAGCACTCCACGGGGTCTCTTTGGCACTGCGGCCTCGTGTGCCCTGTCCGACCACACTGATATCATGTCACCTGACTGCCTGATGATGCATCTCGCTTCCTCGAATCACTGCATGTATGCTCCCTACGGTGCTTCTTGCTGTCATCTTAAGGAAAGCTAGATCTAGAAGGAGAACTGCTCTGGATCGCAGCTCTAGAGTCTCTCATATTGCGCTCCGCAATCAGTTCCTGGTTGACGATTGAAGTAATGGAAGTCAGCCGGAAGATGTTCACCTATGAGCGAATCTCCCTCCTGAGTCCATCCTCAAACTTCCTCGCCAGGCACACCCCACTACCATCCTGAAGGGGTGTAAAATGCTGCAGCTCAGTGAAATGAGAGGAATACTCCATGACATATATAGTACCCTACTCTAATCTCATGAACTCCCAGGCTCGATCGGCCCTCAGGGTCTCTGGGTAGAAGTAGTCGTAGAACATGCGCCGGAACTCCTCCCAAGTAATAGCTTGCTGCTGACCCGCCTGCGAGATCACGTCCCACCACCTCTTGGAAGAGTCTTGAAGCATGTAGGTGGAGAGCTTGACCCGCCTCTCTGGAGGCGTCTCCAGATTCTCGAAGATAGTCAGCATGGATTCCATCCATGACTCTGTAGCCTGAGGTCCTCCCTCCCCCGAGAACGTGGGAGGATGCTGCTACTGGAAAACCCGCATCAAGTCCGCCATAGACGGGTCAGGAGGCAATTCACCCTGGAAGGCCTGCATCATCCTCATGAAACCTTCCCTGAACTGCGCATCAGTGCCCGCGACTGGTACAACAACCGGTGCTAAGGCTGGCTTAGCTGGGGGATCGACAGGAAGTCCTTGATCAGCCCTGTCTGGCATCTGATCACTGCCTGACGACATGCGTATGACCGGAGGACGTCTTGGAGGCATAGCTCTAAAAGATCAAAATCACACCTTAGATCAAGAAAAACAAGTACAAAGAACACAATATCACAAAACAGGAACAAGGGAAGAAAAACACATAAGATTGGAAAACATAACTACACGACGTGTATAAAACTACACAATGTGTCTACTTAAGCCACTGACATGAGCGTGTACTCTCACCCTACAAGTTGTGTACACTTAATACTACAGGGCGTGTTGGCCACCCCACACGACGTGTACTTGAAACTATTCCCCTACCCGAGTCTCCTTACACGGCTAACCCACACGGTCCGACTCAACCCGAGACTACACAACGTGTTCGAAACAGACACGGCGTGCACTAGACAAGGCTTCAGCGGTCCGTGTTGTTGAGTACATGGCCGTCTACAGGGATGGATTTTACACGGCATGCTCCGAACAAACATGGTGTGTAAAGGTGAAGGTGACCTCATCCTGTGTTGTCCGTGACACGTCCAGGTACCTGGACAAGACTACACGGCGTGTTCCGAACAAACACGGAGTGTGGAAAAGAAGGTCACACCGGCCCGTGTTGGTCGTGACACGTCCTGGTACCTGGACAGGACTACACGGAATGTTCCCTACGGACACGGCGTGTTCTACCCGAGCATCCCCGGACCATGTTGTTAGTGACACAGCTGGGTACACGGCTCCAAACTCACACGGCGTGTACCAATGGTACACGGCATGTTCCCGAAGTTACTCCCACGACACAGTGTTCGGCTCACACGGTCAGTGACACGGCCTGAAAACTACACGACGTGTATCTAAAAAGTAAACGCCGTTTATTCTGGGTTTTTCTGGGCAGTAGCTTAGAAACTGCACAGAATTCCAGAAACACTAAAAATAAGGGAAAATGCCAAATTCCGATCCAGGAGGGACCATAACACCTCAAGAACCAAAATTTGGCATTCATTTTAAGCAAGGAACAAAACAACAGTTTTCTAACACAACAGCATAGAATCTATCAAGCGTCTATCACAACAACATGCATAATCTACGCAGAACCTATCACAATAGCATGCAATCGCTAATGCACCCTAGATGGCATGGAAAGAATGCATGACATGTGATTTATAAAAGTTCCTATATGATGCATGAGATGGAATACCGTCATCTCATCAGGTTGCGATAGAAATAGACCCGAAATATCAAAACAATAATAGCACAATACATGTGAATCACTCTAGGTGAAATCATACCAACCATAAAATCTCAAAACCATAAAACTGCAATTAACGAGGTAGTATGGATTTTCCCTATACATGGGTTAGATACTCCTGGTCACAACTTAATAACAAGTAATGAATCCATTCCATCCCTGGCGATAGTCTCCAAATTGTAAAGCAAGAGAAAAGAACTCCTCTGATACCACTTTGTAACGACCCGAGTCCAGAGCCCCTCTACTGGTGCCCCGTACCCGGTTCACTACATGACCTCAAGCATGTTTCCCCGAATGCCAGAGGCTGCCAACTAGTAACGAGGGCCTTGGTGAGTCGGTGGGGAAACTATGAACTCATTCAGTAAGGAATAAAAGGTAATAAAACAACAATAAACAGCGGAAGCAGTAAACAACATGCATAACAATAGAAACCAAACAGCAGAAGCAATGCATATATATAACTACGATGACAATGATGCAGTAGGTAAAAGTATCTAAGGAAAACTGCAAACACAACAATGTGCTGAAATAGAATTGAAACCAAGTACAAAATAAAAACAAAATAATCTCCTCAACATCGCGAGCCACGGCTCGGTCCCATGCTCCCCAGCTCCGGATGCAGTCAAGATCCCGAAGTAGAAGGGCACTTGACCTTATCTATACCTGCAATAATATATTCTACTTGGTCCCAAAATCATGGCCCAAACAGGGTGTGAGATACAATCCCAGTTGGAAATCACCCAAATATTTGTGCCTAACAGTCAATGAATACATGACATTAACAAAACAAGAAGCAGTAAACAGAAAAGCACAAGCAGCTACAATCCACAGTTCTACCAAACAAAGTTCACAAGTAAACGTCCAGCAAAAAAAGAAGAAACAGGTAACCCTCTGGGTAGATCTCACAGTCTAACCCCTATGGTTCAACCTCTAAGTACTAGCAAACCTCTAGGAGGCACAAACAGTCTCACCCCTCTGGTTCAGCTACGTAAAATAAGCACTCATTGGGGAATCACTCACCGTCAATTCCCCCTATAGTCTCGTATTGTGCTGAAGGCTCTCTGGGGAAGCACTCAACGTCAATTCCCCCTGTGTCCTGCATCATGGATCTACAGACTCTCTGGGTAAGCACTCAACATCAATTCCCTCTATAGTCTCGCATCATAATTAAAAGACACTCTAGAGAAGCCCTTCCGTAAATTCTCCCTTTGGTATGCTACTATAGGTTCTCACAGTCCTGAGTATAACTAAACATACTGAACATGTGTGTATCATCCAAGTAAACCTCAAGAACTACTTGGCTAACAACTAAGGTTCCACAACAATAATAAAACAATAGTTCCACTATCCTACAACTAGGCATGGAAACTGGGAAAACGTCAAATAGGAAGAACAAGCATGGCAAAGAAATCTGAGCACAAAGAATTACTCTAATCACAACAAATAACCTCTACTAAAGAAATCAAGCAAAGAAGGAAACTAACAAGGGCAAAATAGGAAACACACAATACCTTGTTCAAGGGTATTGGTGGGAATTGCACAAAATATTCATCAAATTTCTACCAAAAGGCACAAACCACCTACCTCGATCCTAGGAAATCGATATACGTGAACTTTGAGGAAAGATTCCCCTTAGAACGATGTAGATCTGAAAAAACGCACAAAAATTTCATCCAATGATAACTTGTAAACGAGGAGGAATCAAGAAACAATACTCAAGAAGAAGGAAGAACTCACCGCTGCGATTCCAACGCAACTGACCATGCTCGAATCGGAGAACGGACAGTGAGACTGGAGTTTGTCGATGATTCGGATGTATGGGTCGCTTTGGACGGACGAAAACTAAAAAAAAGACAATTTTGGGGGTTAGACGCGACCCCAGTCAGTTTCATGAAAAAACGTACATGGTGTGTAATTCTTGAGTACACGTCGTGTACTTCAATTTTTCCGTACTCCGAAATAACCGGCCTCCACCTCAGCCTTACACACCATGTGTGTGGCCTGGACATGGCCAACACATGGCTTCGAGTCGGCGAAGGAGTACACGGCGTGTACTCAGAAATTACATGACGTGTACTTCTGAAATTTCCAGAAAATTCATTTTTTCTCAAAAATTCCAAAAAAAGGAAAAAAATACCTGAAAAGAGATCCGGGTTCTTACATGGGTCCCTATATTATCTCTCATTGTAGAGGATACATGTGGTGCATAGTCTAAAGAAGTTCCTCCTCAACCATGTGTAGTGGTGAGGTTTGGGACTCTCTACTTGGTTTTTATTATATCCATGTATAGGGAACATGTGATCTTTGATAGGACCTCGGGTGTTGGGAACTAGAGATAGACCTAGTAAGTGGTTTCTAGATGGAGTATATCTCTCATGTGGGTGCCATCTTGGATGGATGAGCTCATGGAGTGTGTTCTCTTGGTTGTGTGTTACCTTCAATCCTTAAAGGAAGATCTTTTCACTGGATATGAGATCAAAACCTCATGAGACTTGGAGTCTAAGACGAGTATATCTATACATTTATGGGAGTCCTTATGGTGTTTTCACATGTCTATTTTGAAACCCATGGTGAGCTGAGATGACTAGTCATGTATATTTGAGGATGGTTTGAAATGGATTTTATCTCTCGATTCGGTTCCCTCTATCTATGTTGAGTAGGTTTTTGCCTTTTACTTTCTCTATTTTCTTTTGGGTTTATGAGGCACCTACTATGTATTGTTATAATCACTCATGCACTATATTTAACTTCACCTGTTGTGTCTTGTCAAGACCACAGGTCTTTCAACGGAGTCCCTAAATGACCCGAGTCAGTCGGATTTTAGTGATCTAGACTAACTGAGGTGTTTATCAGAGATGGTACAAGGATATTTTTCGAAGTTGTGTTTGATAGTGATCCCCTCCTTATAAGTATGTAGGATTATTTGATAGTTTTTGGTGGGTGTTTTTTTCCCTTTTATGTTTTCATTACATCTATTGTACTCTAGTTTGGGATAAATGTATGCTTGAATTTTAGTTTACAACCTTTTATATCTTTTCACTGTTACATGGATCTATTTTTGGGTGTGCATGTATAGGTACATTTGGAAAAGGCCTCCCATATGTGTGATATTCCTAATCAGTGCTAGTTTACATCCCCTGGCCTATTAAATGTAGGCTTGGGGATTTATGGCCTATTCCCCATTGGGTTAGGTCATGACATTAAAATTGATGAAGTACATTATTATGTTGTATGATCTATGTGGCATGCTTATGTATCTATATGATATGAAAGTGATGGGTGGGACCAGAATTATATGGCCCTCTAATGCATTGGGTAATGTTTTTATTTCATGATATTTCATGTATGGTTCCTAAGAAGTTATCCTAATACCACTATGTTTTGTTTTCGTAGCATTTATACTTGACTTATGTTTATGATGTCTTGTTTTATGTTGTTACCACATTCCTATATCACCTTTATGTTGTCAGATACATTTGGTATTTCACCCACAATACGGGATAAATATTCCTATATGTGGAGTTGGCATTTAACTCATCTATAGATCTCAAACGGGTCAGGGATCCTCCAATGGAGTCATTATTTCACCCATTTTCATGGTATTGGGATCCTCCATCATAGATAGAGTTGATATTTTCATATTTTTCACTAGAATTATAATGTTAGATTTCCCTCTAATTTTTTTAATTTATTGGTATAGTCACGTATTTAAATTAAAATAATAATTTTGGTCAAATGAAAAAATGGATTAATTATGGATTTTAAAGTATTTTAATTCAACTTTGATATTGATTTATAAATCCATAAATTTTAAGGGATAATTTAATTAGAATTTATAATTTGAGAATTAATTTGGAAACTACCTGAAAATTATAGTTTTTATCTTCTGAACACACTTTAGTATTTTTTTTATTAAATGATCAATGAGACAAATTTTATCTTTTTTTGAAAATAATATACACATATGAATCTGAAAATTTTATTTTAAGATCCTGATATGATCTTGATTGTTCTTAAAGATAACAGACCCATAAGTCAACCTTGGACTAGATTCATCATTCTTGACCTCAATTCAATGTTTTGGCCACAACATCTATATATTTTTCGTAGAATATTCTAAATTAATGAAACAATATACAATATATAAAAAATAATATTTCATTAAACTGGAGAAACATCTTTTTTAGTCATTATAGTAGTCAACCAAGCACCAAAAAGATAAGGATATTATTGGATTCATTTTTTTCAACTTTCCAATTTATAAATGATTGACCCAAATCCTCCCCTTCACCCAATAAATATAAAAAAGAATGGATAAGTGAGGATTTTTACTCTTGGGAAGTTTTATGGTGATCTATTGTATTTTTATATTATTTTTCTTCTATATTTAACTTCTCCATCATTTTGTATTCACTCTTTACATAATTTTAATAAAATTGCTTCTTTTCTCCTACTAAATTATTATTATTATTATTCACTATTTATCTCTCTATATTTTCAAAATATCCTCTTATAATCCCCAAGGTGAATGACTAACCTAATCCTTGAACTTTTCAGGGTTTTATCTCTATTTTTTAATTCTCTCATTTAAATTCTTCATGTGTATTTTCTAATTTTAGGGAGGGAGAGAAGATTATTTGGGTTTTGTGCAGGGGTAATCCACCATTCTATGGAATAAATATCAAACTCATTTATATTTATACCAAATCATTATTCCTTACATTAAAATAGACTTTATCTTCTTACATTGTTGTTGAGTGTGTTCGAGGTATGAAAAAAATATGGTGGAGTCATCTCTTGATGGTGTCACGCTCTAGGTTGAGGTATGTGTGTCATTTTTTACCATTGGAGGAGGTGAGGTTTTTTATATCAAAGAGTTATACCAGGAATGATAAACCTCACATTCAATTTAGGGGATAGTATTCCATTTAAAATGGTATATACTATCACATATAATTTAAACAACAATAATTAATAACGAAGGAACCCAAGACACCAACCCTAGAAAAGAGATTTTCACTAATTGATTTTTTCTATATTTTCATTGCATGTTTTATTTTCAGTATTTCATTATAAAATCAAAAACCACTAAAATTAATTTTTTCATAAAATATAAAAAAGATTAAAAATATAATAAGTGAATTGGAAATAGTGGTCAATAAACTTTGAAATCTCATTAAGTGAAATGAAACTAGTAAACCACTACGTTACACAAGGAAAAATAAATAATAAAATTTTTTCACCCCATAAAAGGTTATATCAAAACTTTTCATCATTTACAGGTATTTTTATAGTCTGTTCACTTAATATTTTTTCATATGTTGTAAATATTTTATTTCTTTTATAATAAATTTAAAAATATAAATAAAATTAACTCACCCTAACCCATGTAATATAATATTGATTTATTTTATAGATAGTGTTGAAAAGATAATATTTGAATGTTATCAAATGAGAAGATCAGGGATCTCATCTAATACCTTAAAGAAAACTTGAAACATCTAATTTTTGAAGTCATGGAAATGGAACTAACTGAGTTCTTCTACTACTTTCTAATGTCTTTTTGAGAAGAATCTATTATAAAAAAGTATCCCCCCTTATTTATACCCAATTTTTTAAATAAGTTTGAGAGGTTGAGGACATGCTTTAAGACCATCCAAATCCCAAACATCTAAAGAGACCAATTGAGAAATTCTATAAAGAACTAGTGGAGAGTGATGAAGAAAACATTATTAATGATGTAAATATGGGAGATAAATAATATATAGATGAATTTTGGAATGAATTTATAACTATTAGAATAAAAAATGATCTTCACACATTTAAGGAAGAAGAACTACCACCAGTATACTTGTATCTGTCCTTGGATGATGAAACAACACAAGTTGTTTAATTTAAAGAAAATATAGCAGATCATGACTAACTACATACATCCATGGAAACCCAACAAAAAGATGTGATTTCTAATGAAGAAACACTTGAATATCAATAAACTACGGGTGAAAATTAGTTCATGAACTCAATTACATTTAATTTTATTGAAACATAATTAATATTTAATTTTCATATTTAAAATTTTCTGATTTTTACAATACATGGATTTCCTTAGAGGATGAATAACAAGAAGAAGAAGAACCTGATGAGGAGTATATAGAGCTCTTGGAACCAATTGAATATCTATTAGTGGGAGTACATGTGGATTTCATGGTGGATTTTCTTACAGAAACTAATTATTAATATGCATAATGTTTAATAGAGTATTTTTATATTGATTTTTTATGATTTAATTTAATTAAAATAGGATTATTATATAAATTTTCCTTGATAAAATTAGTTTAAGCAGCATTCCATGAGTATTCCCTTGATGTTAAATAAGAAGTTGTATAAGTAGAAGTCAAAAAAGAGGGGAACATTATTTATTCTAACCCTAACATATAACCTTTATTATATTACCATGCGGATGGAACATATGAACTATATCTATGGGACTCTCTCTAACTGATGTGAAGTGAATAAAGTTAGGATCAAAAATATGTGGTGTTTCATCTCAAAGATAATATACCCATGATCAGACTATGGATAATAGCTAAAACTATCCATCTAGGGGAATTAAAAACCCTAGTCCAACTTGGGGGGTTAAAACCTGATTTATTATTTGTTTATGTCCTTTTATCTTTCTAATTATTTTTATTTTTCATTGAGTAAATTTTTTATGTCTTATTTTTATTTCTACTTATAGGTTTTAAATGATAATTAACTATGAGATGAACTCAATTCTTTCTTACCAATAAATCAATTTATAATACTATTTTATACTTGTTTTTTTAGTTTCTCAATTAAAAATTCATGAAAAAAATGGGGAATATATTTTTGAATTAAAAGGGGTTAGTAACGGTCTATGTGTGGGGAAGAGGTACCAATTTTTTAGGATTTACATGTTTTATATTTTTATTTTAATATTTTGTGTGTTTTAAGTTCAAAAAATTAACTTTAAATGTTATCCTACCTATTGAAAATTGTCATGCTTGTTTTGAAGATTTCACTGATTTTGAAAATTTTGAATTTATATGATGGATGATAAGGTTTATTTTGAATTCCCTCAGAGAATTTTTTTATTTTGAACTGGTAATGATTTTGAATGAAAATAATTATGTTTAATTATAATTATAACATGATAAAATGATAATTTTAAACTCCATATTATATAAAATTCCCATTGGAAAAAGAACACATCAAGGGGCCAACCAGAAATACATTCACATAATTCTTTTGAAACTATAGTAAAATGTGAAATTTGTATCTAAAATGATGTTTTAAGATATTAATCTATAAAAAAGGGTAAAACATATAAAAAATTGGTGTTGTGTATTGGGGGGGGTCAAAAATTCCCATTACCTCACCAATGATCTTATTATAACTATTAAAATTAGTGTCATGAGAAGATCATGTGGGGTTGGGTGATGGATGTGATATTTGTCTCGGGATAAAATTTTAAGAAAAAATAAATAAAATATGGTGCTTAATTATCAAGAAAGGAATGGATTTAGGTTATGGAAATATTGAAAAACATATTAATAACAAAGTATTTGACTTATAAGAATTTTATTCTGGTTTTATCAAGTAAATGGGAAATGAAACTTTGATATAAGAATCATGGGATAGAAGGATTAATAATACTCAAACTTATTAATATGTTATTTCAACTATATTATATTCTATTCAAAAACCTATAATGTGTTATTTGGATTAAATTGAAGCATGGTTGTGGATAGTAATTTTAAATGAGACATTATATTTTCAATGAGGAAATGAATCTTTATTTCTCTAATTTTCTAGTTTGTTTTAAACTAGGTAGGATAATTATTTTTAGTTAAGTAAAATTTATTATATTTCCTAATATTTAAATGTTTAAGTGTGGTGGAATTTATAGATTTAATATATTTCAATTGAATCTTAATATTTATAATCCGAGTAAAATTTAAAACATACGGGTAATTATCACCTATTTAGATTAAAATAATAATTTTTAGTGGATTAAAAAAGGATTAGTTAATTATTTTGAATTTTTTTATTTGTATTTGATATTAATTGGTAAATCAATAATATCTAAAAGATAATTTAATAGGAATTTGTGATTTGAAAATAAATTTACAAACTGTATGAAAATTCTAGTTTTTCCCTTTGGACTACACTTTAGTATTTTTAATATTAAATTATTAATGTGTCAAATATTAATTTGAAATTTTTTGAAGAATATAAACATATATATATCTATAAATTATATATGAATATCTCAAGATGGATCATGATTTTTCTTGAAGATAATAGTCTAAAAAGTCAACCTAGACTGGATTTGACAATCTTAACCTCACTTTAATTATTGGTCCATAACTTCCTCCTCATTGCTCAGATTAATCTAAAATTTTGACACAATATAGAGGTAACAATACAAAGATACTGTTTAACTATAGAAACCTCCGGTTTGGTTGTTATGATAGCTAACCAAGAACCATAAAAATAAGGATATTTTTTATTGGTTTTTTTAGCTTCCAATTTATAAATCATTGACCTAATACACCAATTATCTCAATAAATAAAGGAGTGAACTAATAAGTGAGGAGATTATATCTTGTAGATTTGGAAACAGTTCTACTATATTTTTATATTATTTTTTCTATGTATTTTATTTTACATCATTTTTTATTCTTAATTTAGATAATTTTAATAAAAAAATTCTTTATCTCTTTCATTTCCTTGTCTACATCTATATCTATAAATCCCATTTCTTCACAATCACCTATTACAATTACATTAGTGAGTGATTGACCTGATTTTTGTCCTTAGGGGACCTTTTTTAAGTATTTTTGAATTCTCACTTTTCAATTCTTCATGTTTATTTTCTGTTTGTGTTAAGGTTGAGACGAGCATTTAGGTTTGGTGTAGAGATTGTCCACCACTATTTAGAATGACTCTCGAAATCATTCTTATTCTCTAAAAAATCACTATTCACTGCCTTATCTCAGAAAATATCTTTATACGTTTGATTGAGTGTGTTAGAGGGATGATATGGAAAATAGTGGAGCTACTACTTGAAAGTGTCATGCTCTTGGTTGAGTTATGTCCATCATTATTGACCATTAGTGGAGGTGAATTATGGTTTTCTGAAGAGGTATCCTAGTCATGATAAACCTGACATTAAAAATAAAGGATAATAGTCAACCCATAGTGGGATGTATTATCAAAAATAATTTATACAAAAATAATGAATAATGAAGTAACCAAAGCCTCCAAACCTAGGACCAAGTTATTTCTCACTAATTAAATTACGTATGCATTTTCATTGAATTTTTTATTTTCTATATTTCATTACAAAATCAAATCCCAAACAAATTACTATTAGAATAAATTTTTTAGAAAAACTAAAAATATAATGAGTGAATTATAAATAGTGAGTAATTTAATGTTAATTCTCCTAAAGTGAGAGAACCATTTTTATCTACTGTGTGGCACTAAGAAAAATAAATTATATATTTTGCACACCCCATGACTGGTTCTATCAAGCACTTCTGAGGTAGTGACTATTTATATTTCTTGAGACTTCTCATTCTAAATATGGAAATAATGGATTTTTTGGATGGAGGAGAATTTATTTTATACTCTGGGACTTGATTACCTCCTTTGAGAATATTTGTGTTTCTCCATTCCCTTTGTTCTATTGGTTATGGTTACAGGCTGAATTTTTCTTACAATTTTTTATGTAAAACCTCTAGTTTGAGGTATTTCACTAATTTATTTATTATTTTAAGTCATACAATGATTATATTAAGTCTTAGGATGATTATGAATGATTTGTGGGATGTTTTTGAAATTTTTTGGGTGTTAGGTGTTTTGATAACGATTTTAGGAAACCATACATGTTCTCTTAGAATCCATGTTTGGTAGAGAGGTGTTTTTTGAGAAGGTACAGAATTGGCGCATATTTTTTCAAAATGTGTAGCTTGAAAAAACATTTTAATGTACATACAATGTATTTTAACTGAAAACACACAAAAAAATTCATATATATCCTCCTCTATTAGTCTCTCGAACTCTAGTGACTTCTTAGGTTATTTTTGTTGAGATTTTACCTCTATACTCTGATTTCATTGATTCTTTGAGCGTTAGAACTTGGTAATTAAAGGTAAAAACTTCATCATTCCCATGTATTATATATATTCTGATTTTACCTTGAATATAATACCATAATGGGGATTCTATGAACAAATATATGAGATTGGACAAGTTTTAATGGTATATTCTAATGATTTATTATAATAATTGAATATTGATCCTAGATATTTTGATTTGAGGGAGATTAATTATGTTGAAAATATCAATGGTAGGTTTTTTTCCCTTTTTATACAAATATTATAATATAAATGATCCTGGGTTTCCTTAGAGAAATCAATTATGATTTTGAATGATTTTTCCTTTCTAAAAATTTAATGGATTTTCTCTTACTAGTGGGTTTTTTAAATTTGGGTTATGGGAATCACTCACAACATGTTTAATAGATTCATCAAATTATTTTCTCAAAGAAATATGGTTTTTGACTTATGTTCATGTCATAAGTGGGTTATGGGTTTTCATGTGAATATGGGAAAGATCATGGATAGAAGTACCATAATTAAATAATTGTACATGGGATAGATCATGGTCATAATTACCAGCATAAAACTAGGTCACCAAGTGATGACTTGGTGAAAGGATGACTCACCACTCACAAGTATAGGGAGGTCCTGGTCATGTATATACATGTGTGTGTGATTGTAAAAATATGGGCGGGTTATGAAAAAAATTAAATTAATAAGTTTCTTTTACAATGTGAAATGAAAAATCGTCTTTGGTTATACTGATTTTGGAAAAATTTTCCATCAACTTTACTTAATATTTTGGAAATTTATTTTTCTACTTTTGTAATTCTTTATGTCTCATTTATAATATTATGAGCTAACCTGTTTTTGTCCTATTTTCATGTGGGAAAATTCTATTGGTATTTTTTTAATAGGTATGATTAATCACTCTCTACATATTCACTCTTTTGTGTATGATGTTTTTTTCATGATATAATAATGGGGAATGTTTCTTACTTCTACAGAGGGGCATCTTGGTGTCACTGTAATAGTTAGTGGGTATAGAGTTGTGGAGCAGTTCTCACCATGGTCTGGAGTGGTTCCATCTTATCTCTAGAGTCATTTATTACTTTGGGCTCATATTATTCTTATTTATACTATTATATTATTACTCTAGTGTTGTTCTTTGATACATTTATTATTATTATTTTGTTCTATGCATCATTTATATAGATATCCTTGGTTTAATTTATTTCATTTTATCTTGTGAAGGTTGTGTGTCTAAACTAATAGGGTAAATATTCCACCCTATAAATTTGTTTTTAAACCCTTGGAATTCATTTAATACCTTTGGTTTCCAATAAATGTCACATAAGGTTAGTAGTACCTCCGACTCAGCCCAAGCCAATGGGTTGGTCAGGGGTCTTACAAATGGAATCATTTTGGTCATTCCATCAATTGGGGTGGTATAAAGGAGATAGGATATGGTAAGACTTCAAATGTTTGGAATAATAATATTTATCTAACCTTTTATGTTGAACATCTAGTTACCATGGTATTTCAGGTAAAACAATGATGTTAATCACTTCTAGGTGCATTTTCAAATCAACATCATGGGTTTAGACGGTGAGTATTTAGTCCCATGAATTAGTAAAGAGAATTCCCCCTAGGATTTCATTATCCACATGAATACTTGATTTTGGTATTGTGACATTGTGATAGTTTTATAATATATATAATATAACCTTGAATAAATAAATAGTAAAAAAGTCTTAATTGATAAATTTTGAAATGGTTTATAGAACAAAATTTCCACTTGTAAAGAGAATGAGAATCCAGTGACATAGAGAAACCAAGAATGGGATTAAAATTTAACCATAGTTGAACCATAATTTTGTTTATATTATTGTAAAAAACTTTTAGGTTGTTAAAAAAGGATGTAGGGCTGAAGAACTACATCAGGTTACTCACTGAACATAATTTCTAAAGCAGAACCCACTGACATTTTATAGTGATTATGGACCTGAGTAAACTAAGGTATAGATGATTAGAATAAATAAAATCTTAAAATTCATTGGGAATCCAGAAAAAATTTAGGTCAAACTAGTGATGTATATTCTTGAGTGACTAGATCTAGCATTGTCAAACTTAGATATTCAAGCTATGTTGGATCCAGATCTCACATGTAAAGGATTTTTAAAACTGTTGAATAAAAAAATATTTCTAGAAACCTTCCAAATAATGAACATGATAAACATATTTCAGATGAAATAAGGAAGTATGATTGTGATTGAATATTCTACTAAATTCACTCATGTTTTTCTCTCTATCTCGGAGGTAACTACTGGTGAGGGAGAAAAATATCAAATATTTGAGGTGGGTCTTCCACTGTAGGTTTGATCAAAGGTGGTAATGTTCTGTATTACTGAATATAAAAATAATGAATAAGTTATTGTTTGTAGAGAGTGATATTGTAATAAATCCTAGTGGATGGGAAACTTCTTTCTATCCTAGTTTTGGTGGGTAATTCATTACATGTAATAAATTCCAAAGGGAGGGTTATACCCATACTAACAAGGCATCAAATAATCAATCCACTAAATCATACTATTATATATATTGTATTGTTGTAATGAACCCATATTTTTCTAGTGTTAAAATCTTATGCGTATAAATAAGTAATGTATTGAACTGCTAATGAATTTACACCACTATTCCAATAAAGGTAATCTCAGGAAGTGTTGTCAAATACTTCTAAAATCAGTAGGTGGATCTAGATCGACTTAGCCTCAAAATTCTTGAGATCATTCAAAAGAATAAATTCTGAATATTTTTCATCCATAGAACAAGGTGAACTAGGATGCCTCTTGGAACACATATTTTTTCTATTAAACACCTCAGTAGGGAATAACGAACCATCATATGGTAGCTGATCAACAACTATATAAAGTAGAGCATGCTATAATGATTGAGAAACTTGGTCCCTCCAATATGTGAGGTACCATCATTCTAAACATTACTCTTATGTATATATTTATTGATATATGTGAATTTAATTCATTTTTTTATTCATTTTTATCAAAACAATTGGGATTACATATAGAAATGATAACTCAAATCTTGTGTATAAAGAAACCCCTTAAATAGTGGGAGTGTAGAGGATTCAAGTTCCTATCATGCTCCATTACCATTAATGTGGTGTAGTTTATTTGGGATTTTATGGTCTTATAGATGGATATTTTTTACCTAGTATATAGAATGGACTGGTTGGCAGAATTTAAAGTCATATTCACTATTACACTAAGAAAGTGACATTCACATCCCCAGGAAGAACTAATCATATATTCAAGGGGTATTGGGACATAAATGTAGGTAGAGTGGTACCTTTAGTCTTGGTAGATATAAAAATTTCTAGAAAGTTAGTATAAAATACCATGGGTTCTATGGATGAAACTGGAAATAGGAGTCTTCCCCTCAAAGTGGATCGATACCGAGATGTATTTCTGAATTTTTTCTCTGGGTTTCAATGTGAGTGGCCACATATTCTTGAAAGTCTCACCAAGACTTCTACAATGATGCTTGGGAAAGAAATGGAAGTTGACCCCATTGTATGTTAGACCGATTTAGATTATTTAATGAATTATAAATGTTACATATCACTTTTACTTATTATTTAGATTTATGTATAACCATAATTTTTCATATAACTATCAACTAAAGTAGTATCACTTAGATCCCAATCATATGATTAGTTGGGGCCATGTTACTCTTGAATAGAATGAGACATTTATCCATGTACCAGTTCAGATTATGTAGAGAAAAGAGAAGATAATATGAAGAAAAATTATACCTTTAGTAAAAAATATTTGGTAGCATAGTAATATTCAGAAGGAAACATGGGAATGAGATAATTTTATTCTCAAGAAATGGATTGGAATCTTTAGGGGAAACTCTGATCTCTATCTTTCCAAGGACAGAATGACCGATGGTGTGGAGAATCTAACACCCATGGTTATAGGTATTTCTCTATTGTATTACTAATTTTATGTTATTTAATGATTGACCAAAGTCTCATGAATCTTATAGACTATTTTGGGATGTTTTAAAATGGTTTTATAGGGCACATGGTTTTAACAGTGTTATAGGAAATTGCATATGTTATCAATGAAATTATACTTGATAGGGAAAGTATTTTTTGGGAAGGTTTATGGTTGGTGTATAGTTTTCCAAATTGTGCATCTTGACTATGAAACCACTGTTCACATCGTTACTACATGATTTTCCAAATCATGCAGCCTAATCATAAAACATATTTTTAATGTATGCAATTGGTATTTTTAACATGATACATACCCAAAAACCATCATATATCCCCACTTATTTTATGATCTCAAACCCTATAGACGCTCTAGGAAATGTTTTATGATATTGGACCAATGTAATTTGATTTCATTGATTCTTTGAGTGTTGGATGTTGTAAATTAAAGGTAATTACTCTTTAATTCCCTTAAGTTATAAATATTATCATTTTCTATTAAATTAAATCATGGAAAAAGGATTCCATGATTGGATATCTGGGATTATACATGTTTTAATGGGATATTCTTATGATTCATTGGAGTAATGAAATAATAATACTATATATGTGGATTTATAAGAGATTCATTTCACTAAACGTATCTGAGGTAGGTGGTTTTTACCTCTTCCCACTTTTATTATAATGTGAAGGATCTTGGGTTTCATTAAACAACTATATTCTTCTTTTAAATGAATTTTCCCTACTAAAACACTTATATATTAATCTTGTTGGTTTGTTCTTAAAATCTAGGTTTTGGGTGTCTCCCACAACATGTTTGAAAAATTTATTAAATTAGTTTCTCATATAAATATGGTTTTTTCACTTGTATTCTTAGTATAACTAGGTTTTGTGTGTTCTTGTGAATATAGAATGGATAATGGTCATAAATACCACAATTAAATAGGGAAATATGGAATGGATTAGGGTTTAAAGTCCTACTATCAAATTAGGTCACTAAGTGATGGCTTGGTGAAAGGATGACTCACCACTCATGAGTATAGAAGGTCTAGGTCATACATATACATGTGTGAGTTTGTGTGAAAACATGGGTGGGTTAAGGAAAATTGAAATTAATGAATTTCCTTTTGCACTTGAAAGGAAAACACATATTTGGTTATACTTCTTTTAGAAAATCTATTCATCTTCTTTATTTAATATTATGGATACTTCTTTATATTTTTTTTATTTTCTTTTTAGTTGTTCTATAATCTTATGAGATATCTTATTTTTTTATCGGCATATGGTAAAATTATCTTGAGGTTTTCATAATAGTTATGATTACTCACCTATTATATATGTACTTTAGTGCATATTAAGATGTTATTTTCTATGATATAGTAAATAGGAATGTTTCTTACTTTTATAGTGTAGATTCTTGATGTCATTGTCATTTTTGGTGGAGATGGATATTTGGAGTGGTTTGAATCTTGGTCGGTAGTGGTTTTAACTTGGTGATAGAGTATTTAATGTTTTGGAATCTTAGTATTATCATTTAAACCAATCCACTATTACTCTGATATAGGTATTTGATATTTTAATTATTGTTTATTTTATTACATGAATCATTTATTTAAATGTATTTGGTTTTATTTATTTTATCCTTATCATGTGAAGGTTGTGTGTGTGAATAAATAGGTTAAATCATTCCCCCTTGTACATTCCTATTCAAACCCTTGTTATTTATTATAGGCCTTTGAAGTATTGGTAATTTCACCTAAGGTTAGTGTCACCTTGGACTCGGCCTAGGCCAATGGGTTGGGCAGGGGTGTCACACTTTACTTCTTGGTGATATCATGGTGTCCTACTAGAGAAGTATATAATCACCCCTATATGTTATATTTTTATACATATTGTATCTTATGAAGAAGATATGTTGTTCAATGGTGATCTAGGGGAACCTAGTGAAGGTGGTTCTTAATACCATTTGGAGGCTATGGAATAAGGATTGTGGAAAATTTTTAATTGCTTGTTGAGACTATTTTCCCTCTTTTTTTTCAGATCTAACCTAATTACTAGTTGATGGGATTGTATGTTTTACTATTTACTTAATTATGTATGATCATACTCAATTTTTGAAAATTAGAGGTTATTCATACATTTATTATTAAGGTTTTTTTACTTTCCACATTACTCTATTGTGTATGAAAATATGCTTGTGCGTACATGAATTGGGATAAGGTCTCTCGTATGTGTCATATATCTACTCAGTGCAAGTCATGAGCCCCTAGCCTATTAGTTGTGGGATTCGGGTGTCACACATGGAATAATAATGTCTAGGTGGGCCTCAATTGATCTTGTCATGTTTGAGTGGTATTATAGCTTAGGATGACCTAGGAAATTGTTTTGATATAGAGTACTTGTGAGGATTAGTTTTGGATTTAGGGAAATAGAGTTTTAAGTGTCTCAAGTTAAAATATTGGTCTAGGGACCCCAGTAATGGTGTGAAGGATGAAATATACATTCACTAGGACTCTGATAACCCACTTTTTGAATCAGTACACCATGGAATCAGTTTCATCGAAAAAATGGTACATAAATCATATAAGAATAGGTCTTATATTCTGTGTAATTATTGAGTCAGCTCCCAAAATATTTGATTTTTACTATAGTATATATTTACTATTTACGGATTCCTCTATGATGATATATATCTTGGATTTCATGATAGGATCATGATGAGGACTAACTCACTAATGAATCCTTGTTTTTGGGGACCATTTAGGAGGTTTTTACTATAAGTGGATAGTTAGAGGTATTTCCACCCATTGAATAGTGAGCAGACTAGCCTTTGGTAGCATAGGATGATGTTTTACCACTTACTTGGTAGAAAATCATTCAATGTGTACATGGTGATAAAAATGTAGTTTGATTATACTATGTGAGTTTTAGAGGAACATAACTCCTAGGTTTTGGGTGATCCAAACTCAAAGGTTCCATAGGACTCGTTAGAGTACATGGTATAACTATTCTATCTCATCAAGACCCCTTTAGACCATATGGTAGAGCTCGTGGTAAGTGTATTCCATGGATTATTAGTATTATTGTGGATTTTGATGATATATACCCATTATGAGGTGAAACTTCTCTATATTGAGTTTGAGTCCCACTTTTGGGAGAAGTATTTCCCAATGTCTTTATGATCAGTGTGCATCCAGAAGCTTCTTCCAATATAGCAGGAAATTATGTCAGTAACTGAACATGCGTTGAGTTTTACTAAACTCCCATTATACTCTTGTGATATGGTTAATAATTCATATTTTTGATCAAGTACATTCTAGTGTGGTCTATAAAATGATATCTAAGCCTAATTTGTTCCCCTTTGAGGCACCAACAACATCGGGGTGCTATAGAAATCATTTTTAGTAGATATATTTTTGGTAGAGTAGTTTTAGCTAGATGTTTGTAATAACAATAAACCAAGAGAATATAATTCATAAATAATAATTAGAGTGAGTTAGGCTTTATGTTAGAAACAGTCAAAGCATCGGCATATCCAGTCTCATACTTGTGGTTCTAAATACCATAGTTCACAAAGAGGTTCCAGTCATCCAATAGAGAGGAGATGAATTTATTATGACATGTGAGGTCACATAACATGAGGCAGACTAACCCTCCATATCAAAATATATTGGAAGAAAATAGATGGTATGCTTAGGTAGAGGTATAATCATGAGTATGGTGATCCGTAAGGAGGAAAACATGGAAAGGAATCTATGAGAGCTATTTGAGGTGGCTGTTTTATTATCTGATACTCCCACCACTACCTCTAATTTGTCCCCATTAGGCTTATGGTACTAGAAGAAAATTATGTGGTCAACTACAGATCGCTAAGGCTTATGAACTAGAAGATATTATTATGATCATAGGTATAATGTGTTCCTTCTCTATCCTACATTTAGTTTTAACAAACATAGAAAAGATACATTCCTTTTTAGTATTATCCCTTGTTTGAATACTGGAGACTCCGATAGTGAATTAGCCTAAACCTTATGGTTGGAGACTCTTAATAGAAGCTATTTTTTATCACACTCTTCCATCAATAGTATTTATTACATCTTAGTAAATTGATTTTGTCAACGGTCCTTTTCATGTATAAGATGGGGCTGTATGATTGCATTCTTGGTATGGAGCTGTTATCCATCATCCATGCCTAAATTGTTTGTTTCCATCAGATGATGTAGTGGAATTGGGAAGAGATGTCAATATTTTTATTCAATTACAATAAATAATTTCAATTAAATAATAATAGTAATTTATGAAATAGAGAAAAACTTATTTCTAATTATTTGGGTAGCTTGACTCTCAGTGTAGTAAACTCAGTGGATATTTGATTCCCTACAGTATTAGTAGATAAGTAACAAGATGTAATTCTTCAGTACATACTTGGTTTACCTTCACATCATAAAATTGAATTCTATATCAACTAGTATCCTAGGAAATCTCTAATATCTTCAGCTATATTTCAGATGGATCCCGCAAAGCTTTGAGAGATGAGGTTGAAGTTAGAGAACCTTTGTAGGAAATGAATTATTTAAACCAGTGTTTCCCCAGGGTAGTGTGGGATTTTGTTCCCTAAAACCAACTTATATATACTTTATGGTCACTTTTATTTATTTATTTGAATATTAATAAGATCTCTTATCAAACCATGATCATTCTTCTACATGATGTATTATGTAATAATATCTTAAGAGTAATTATCACACAGAAAGGTCATAGTAGTTCTATTATATGATGATAACCTAGAAGTTTCATGATGTTATTCTTAAATATAAGTTCTACAGTTGGATGATATAATTTTATGGGACAGAATTGATATAAGATATCAGGTGTGTAAATCATAGGAATTTGAGACACTTTCTCTTGGTGTATGCACTTGGTAACCTTCAGTTCATAAGTTTCTGAGAACATAACCCACCAATATAAAATCCACATTTATATGTGTCATTGGATATTTCTATATACAGGCCTATATAATGATCCTTGGACAATAATAATACTATTATTTCATGTCATGATTAGTGTTTTTTGATGTATTGACAAAACCTATGATTACATATGCTCACAAAAAAGGTAGGATATGTTGGGTGAGTCATGAGAGATGTTTTATTAATAAATTATGTGTGAATGGAATTATACCTTATATTATTTAATAGAAGAAGATACATCAATCCTTTTTATGGGAATTGAACAACCTGATTATGTCCATATCCATGGTGGTGTTGTTAGTAAGTTAATTTCTAAAATTTCAAATAAAGATACATCAAGAACAGAAGTTAATGACAATAACATGCAACTATATTGATTTGATATATCGGGATACAGAAATTATAGTACATAGTGTATGTTCATGGGAGATCACATGTTTTTCGACATTAAATTCTTTCTCTGTGGGAGCATCAACATGTTTCTAGATGTTAACATTGGATCTTAGGTTGTTTAACCAAATTTCACTAAGAAAGGGGCCTAGAGGGCCACACACTAAGTTTATTTGGTACCTCAGTTAAATTCTATATAAATTTAACATGTTGGCTAAATATTATTCTCATACGAGGTTTTATCATTATTAATGTGTGTTTGATCAAAAATAACCAATCACTTTTTTTTGAGAGAACATATATATGAATTGAATATTTAATAAATATTAATTCATCAGGAAATTGTTTATTTAATTTTATTATTATAAAATATTTATTCATTTTATTTTATTCTCAAGGTTACAAAATAGTTATTTATATAGTTACATGAATATTTAATAAATGATTATTCACTAATTTAGCTAATATAATATTTATATATTTATTAGAAAATAATATTGTGGTATTTATTTAATTAAATAAATAATTGTTATTTAAGAATTGAAAAATATTGATGGGGATTGGCAGACCATGTTTTATAATATAGTGATAACTTTTATATTGAATATTTTTTGAATAAATATTAATTTATTTATACAGTAAAAAAATATTCATTTTATCTACTAGTTTAGTGATTTTCAAGTAAATAATAATGTTGTTTTTATTATTTAGACACGGGGTTCCCTGATAATTAATAAGGTAATAAGGTCCCTTGAGTAATTATTTATTTTCTAAACCCAAGACTATATAAACTTGATTTCGAAATTTTGTGAGAGTCCTATTTTCATTATTTCCTTGTGAACAATGAAATCTAGGGAGAATCGTCTTGAATAATAGAGATATACCCTCCAATAACACTATGAATAATGAAAATAAATTCTCCTTCCCCACCAGAATGATTTTTTTCTTTTGAAGGAATCAATTTCAACCATAAATGATCATCATAAATGTTATATTCATAAATGTTATCACCTAGACAATGCTATGAATAATATCATTAGTTTGAAAAGCATTTGTGGATCATCTCTAGAGGGGATCTACCCTTGAGTGATCTGACACAATGATGGTGTGATAAAAGTAGTCTATCAATTCATCAAGAAAGAAATAATTTCAAGATGAAGGTAATTCTAGATATATCTATAAATTAATTATAAATTACAAGTGATGATCCTACCTTTTGGTTCTAGGATTAATATGTCAATTAATATTTCATTCAATTCTGTTGGTCATGAAATTATTCATCATGTAGGTCATGGATTAATCATTGATTATGCTAAAACTCATGTTATACATGAACCCATTGGTTCTTCCATTACACCTAGAACCACCATGTGGTATCAGAGTGTTCACATGAAAATTTATAATTATTTATTGTTCATTGATTGATTATATAAATTTTTTATAAGATTACACTTATAGTTTATTCATTATTTAGACCTATAAGATTAATTAACATGTTTTTGACATATTAATTCTCTTTTTTCAAGTTTAATATCATCTTAAATAGGTTAAGATTATATGAATAATTATCTAAGATACTGTCGGGAGATGCCATAGATTCTGGCCAGTAGATGCGGTTACATGACATGTGACCGAAGTACACACCATATACCCAAGCTCACTACACGTGTAAATTTCATGGGATACAATATGCATCATGCATTACTAAAATGTTGGGAATTCAATGCATGCTGCATGTTAACTGAGCGAGCATGGTACACATTCTGTCAGACCACACAGTGTTTAGCTGGCATACACACTGTCAGGTCTACATGGGTTGGCAGTTAAATTCATACTAATCGTTTAGTAAAATGAACCACATAAAAATGTATGATACTGAAATACAAGATCATTAATGAGTTAAATGGTATGTATCTAGTGTTCACATCATGTGACTCATTATTTCCCACATCTAAAGAATATACCAAGTCCATAGGATGGTTACACTGACACATGAAATGTGGAAAAAATGGTCGATAGATCATTAGTAAACATTGTGTAACCCAGTCGAGATACACAAAAAGTCCCTATAAATGTATCCAGGATACATGAAAAGTAACAAACATAACATGAAGCTCATTATTACACATTATTTAGTCACCCAGTAAAGGGAATAATTAAATTACATAAAGAATAATTAATTGCATCATTAGAAACCTAATTACATTATTATCATATGGTGTTTTGACTATGTAATACGGTTTAAATAATTAATAAATGATCAAATAATTAAATGTAATAATGTATAAATATTTTCTAGGACTTGCATTTATGATGGGGATCTCCATGAGACTTCATATGGTCATTATGATAAAAAGAATTAATTAATTAATTAATTAACTCAATTAATTCAAGTGTGTTTATATTAATATTAAAGAACAAATTGAAGTGAATGAAAGATAGTATAATTTTTCACATTCATTTTATTCTATGTGTATTTCCACAATCTTAGACTGTACTATGTATTTTGTTGGTTTATTTAATTTATTATTGTATGGTTTTTGCAATAATTTATTAAATTAAATATGGGAAAAAAATTCTTTCATATCCTATCATTATGTAGGGGAATGTGTGACCAAAATTTCTTTTATATAAACACCCTTAACTAATACTTTAGTTCATGTCACCTATATGAAAATAAAATTATGTAATGGAAGGATCTCTCAGACAATTGGAGGTAGTTTAAGTTCGAAGTCTAGGTGAAACCAATCCATGAGGTACATAGGAGAACAAGTGGAATGTTGAAACCCAAACCAATATTGGTTCAATGAGTTAATTGCATAGGTTCAAGGGTTGGTTTAACATTTTCAAGATAAACCAACCATTATAGAAGTTCATCGTCATACCACTTTACTTATTTTATTTCTATCATTTTCATGGTGAACTTTTTATAGATGTTTAAATCATTAAATAAATTAATTAATAAGAATAAAATATGAAATTAAAATAAATATTTAACTATGTATAATCATTATATAGACATGGTTAATCACATAAATAAAATCCAATAAATATTAAAAAGAATAATAATAGGATAAAATGGGTAGTTTACACATAAAGATAAAAATCCCTCAAATAAAATTTTAACATGGTATAACCTTCCATTACTTGGGTAGAAATAAAACCATAGTTTAAAGTGAAATATCTACCTATGTTGTGGTTATTTCAATTATCATGGAATCTCTACCTTTATATTTTGGTTTGACTTAACCTAGATTTCATTGAAGGTTGATCACCTCTACAAGACATAGTTCAACTATTAGAAGAAGTGTCAAGGAAATACTAATATAAGATTTTAGGATTGGCGGTCCACTCAATAGATCAAGGAGATATGAGTTAATCTAGTTTGAAATTTATTCCTACATAAATACCTTCGAGTATCTTATTAAACCCCTATCTAGGTTAAAAGAAGGTATATATGGATCCTTTCTACTAGTATATCGGTGTGATAAGATATTTTAAAACTGATCATGATGAATATTGGTTTTTTATAAAATTTTGGGATATTAAAAAATTAAATTTATTTTATTATATAATATGAAATCCTAATAAAGTACTGAAATTATGCTCTTATTTATTTCAGAAATGGAAACCCACACAACTTCTACAATATCACTGGGATCCATATTAGAGAATGATGACCTTATCACCGACTCAAATTTCTAGGAATTGTATATGCACCTACACATTTTACTATTACACAAATAGAAATTAAATTTTCTAAAAAAATATTATTGAGGAACCTAGTAAAGATTCTAGTGAGGATGAACTATCTCTCTATTTAAAGAATTTGGATGATTTCACATATTTCCATTATTTCATGCTATCATTAATTTCTGGTGATAATTTAAAGAAACAAGGGTATATGGATGTGTATACCATCATGTATAACTTTTTTGATCATTATCAAGAGAATATAAGACATGATCGACATGAGATCTCTAAATGAAATGTTCACATTTATTATTATAGAGTCAATTCCAACTAAAACTCACATAGTAAAGATGATTAGTTATATTTAAAGATTATACATCTTGAGGTTTATGATCCCAAATAAGTTGTGAATAGATCTAATTTTATCCTCACTATCTAAGAATTTCTCTAGTTTTATTTTTAATTATAATATGAGAAATAGTGAGAAGAATATTTTGGAACTATTTAATATTATTCACAAAATTGATAAATACATGGGGCCAAAAGATCCTGTTGTCCTCATGGTGAATAATAAAATAAAGAACAATGAAAATGGGACAAAGACTCATCCTGAGTACAAGTCTCACTAGAATCATCCTTATAAGAAAAGGAAGATCCATAGGTAATAAAATGAAAAGGATGTAGAATATTTTTCATGTGTAAATCTGGTAAAGTGGAAGAATAACCACACTTGATTAAAGAAGAAAGATTAAGCTTTAGTTTTCTTTGTTATTGAGTGAAATGTTTCTTTTTCTACACATTGGGTATTAGATACAAATTATGATGCTCACATATTCATGTTTGGAAATAAAAGTTGTTTCTTTTATAAGGACAACATGTTTTATTATTAACAAATTTAAATAATGGTATTTATGTATTAAATTATGAAAATAATGTATTGGAAATTAATAATGAATAATTTTATCATGACTCATCACACAACCAGTTGTGAAATCAACTTCTTGGTCATGTAAATGAGAAGAGTTTGGAAAAGATCTATCAAGATGGTAACGTAGAATATTTTTAGTTAAAAAATTGAAAAATGTCACTCTTATTTATAAGGTAAAATAACTACGATATTTTTTGGTGTACAAGGTTTAAGAGATACAGAGCTTCTAAAATTGGTTTACACTAATGTATGTGGACCTTTTATAGTAGAAACTAGATGTGGGTATTATTACTTCATTACATTTAATGATGAATTAATTATATATGGATATGTATAATTAATGAGGTATAAGTCTGAATCCTTTAATAAATTTAAAATTTTTAGTAATTAAGTAATGAAGAAACTGGGTGAGAAGATAAAGATTCTTCAATCTCATCATGGTAAGGTTTATGATGAGCACAACTAGTTCATAAAGAGTTAAAAAATAATCAAGTAATTTACTATGATAGAACATTTTCCCTAGTTTTAATATTTAAATTAATTAATATTTTACTTTCCATAGTAGTATTCCATGCCTATGTGATTTGGTAGATGGATATCAATACAAATTTCTTTAATGGAATCCTTTAGGAAGATGTCTATATGACACAATTTGAAGGGTTTGTGACTTAAAAAAATATAATAATATATGAATGTTACAGAGATCCATTTATGGGTTAAAGAAACTATCTAGTTCATGAAAAATTATGTTTGATAAAGCCATAAAAGATTTTGGTTTCATAAGTACTGAATGTGATCCTTGTATTTTAAATTTTTTTAGTGGGAGTGTGATCATATTACAAGTAGTATATTTCTATGAAATTTTACTTGCTGTAGATGACATAACAGTATTACAGTTATTTAAGGAAAGGTTAAACAAGTTCTTCTCTATGAAGGACTTAGTTAATAATCATATATCTTTGGAATCAATATCATTCATGTTATATCCAAAAGGCTACCTGTACTAATTCATGTGTATACATTCACGAGATACTAAATAGATTTAGTATGGAACAATTCAAAAGGGAATTATTTCTAGTGTCACATGGTATACACGTCTCCAAGAAAATGTGACCTCATAAATAATTGGAGAGAGAGAGAATGAGAAAAATCCCATATTCATCTATGATAATATCTACCATGTATTTCATGTTATATACTAGTCTAAATGTTTCTTATGCTTTAATCATGGTAGGTAAACATAAATCTAGTCTAGGATAAAAAAATTTGTGTAATGTTAATATTATTTATAACTATCTAAGGTATACTATAGATATGTTACTGTTATATTGGGGGTGAGGAACCAGTCATCAGTGCAACGCACCAAACTTTTATAAATGAAATTTCCTATGTTAATGAATAAATTATTTATTAGAAAATGAATTTATAGAAAACACATTGACTACTTTAGTTATTTTAGACCATTTTCTGTTCTTTTAAATTTAAAATACCATTAAATATCATAAAAATTTATAATATATCTATTGTAAAAAGACCATTATGATTAGTATATCATGGGTTATGATAAATTCAATTTGACCCAAACAAAGGATGTAATGTCCTTGACTAGTATGATTGTACCTTATGAATCCAATTTATCAAAGATTTTGGGGGAGACAGAATCATTGGTATTTCCCCTTGACCAATCCCAATCCTATATTCGAAAAATAGCTCATGAAATAAACCATTTATTAGAGAAGTTCAAGCTCATTGATATTATTACCCAAATAATTTTCATCAAACCACCCTAAGAAAATATCACCATCACACACCATACCCTTTGGGCATTCACTAGTGTAGTAAAGGGCTATGTATCTTGACATTAACAGTTTGAATTTTTATATTTTTATTCATTTAAATAATTATTATATTTATTCATTATTATTATTACTTTTATAATTATTAAATAATAAGTCTGATAAAAATTGGGTTTTGATATGATGAAAAAATGTATTTTTGGGATATGTATAGATTCAATACAAAATTTTTGAGTAATTCAAGAATTTTTTAAAAAATATATATTTTAATAAAAAATTATAATTAAAAAATTTGTTAAATATAAATTATAATATAATTTTACAAAGTAAAAAATAATTTTTATAAGGGTTAGAAAACTATTATTTTCAAAAAAAAATCTAGTATTGTTTAATAAATGAATATTTTTTATTTAAAAGTGTAAATAATCATATTTATTGAATTATTTTTTAAAAATAATCATTATTTTTAAAATTTTTACATTGAAATTATTGAACTATTATTTTTTTATAATTTTCTAAAACAATTGATTTTTTGGCTAAGAATTAAATACGACATGTATTATCACAAAATAAAATCCCAAAATTGATATAATAAAAACTATAAAGAGTATCCATGAAAAAAATCACATTTCCCATTTGAAATAATATTTTTTAAGTTATTTTTTTAATTTTATAAATCCTTAATGAATCCTCTAAAACCCATATTATATTTTCAGGTTTTAAAATAAATTATTCAGAGACATTACTCACTTATACATCTCTAAGGGAATTATTTTTATGTATTCAATTATTATATGTAAAAAATAAAAAAATCCACTCCTTTTTGATTTAATTTTTTAAAAAAATATATGGAATGGTTTTTTATTACATTATCATATAGAGTCTAAAGCCTAAATTTGGAAATTAGTAAAGAATTATTATCTTTTATTCTATATAAACACACACAATGTTCCATTACTCTTATATAAAAACTCATAGACCATGAATTTTCTCTTCCCTTCCATCTCTATATCCCCCAAGGTCCTCCAATCTATTATGAAGCTCCTCCCAAGCTTTTAGAAGTGCCCTCTCAAGGTAAGGAGTCATCCCTTTCTCCTCTTTATTCAAGCACCTTTTCAATGTCATGCATTTTGATTTTCAATTTTTCATGTTGGTATTTGTTTTTACACATTCATATTAATATACTTATAATTTTAAATTAATTATATACACCTTTAACACACATTCAACCCTCCTATAAACCTTTATGTACACCTATTATACTGAAATTATCCTGTAATTTTTTCATAGAAAACATTTGTATAGGGAATAATCATCTCCATTTTCACTCAATGGTATTAATCTAGTTTAATCATTAATTCATTGATTATGGATTTAAATGTATGTAACCCACACTACATAATAATGAGGTTAAATTTATTGACCCATATTGTTAACTGTAATACTGAATATTTCTAAGAATATTTATGAAGCCAAACCTTGATTCAGCGCGCGATTATGGGGCCCAGAGAGCCTCAATGTGGTGATATTGAAAATATTGAATATATTTTGTCATGTTCATATAGTTTATCTTGAAATTGGGTTTAAATATTGAGAATAGCCTAATATTAAAAGTTTGAGATAGCAATTTAGTTCAAAATTTCATGTTTACCCTAGGTGTGACATAAAATTTGTCACCATCGGAAGTTCGGTCAAAGCCGAGTTGTTGATAGAGCATTAAAAGGGAATTTAATTAATTAAAATAAATATTTCCTCCCCCTAACCCTTTTGTGTGTATATAAATAAGAGGATGTGTGGCTATACCCTTTTTTTTATGAAAGAAACTGAGCCAACATCAAAGTGATGAAGTGCTAACGACCTCCATTCTTGACACTAATTGTCATAAAATCAAGGAGAAGCATGATTTGGGCATCATTATACACCTAAATCATCGATAATTTTTCATCTATCTAGGAGGATTTTATTTTTAGACCTAATACATTTTTTTTCATTTTTTCAATGTTATAGATCCCTAATACAATTTCTAAATATCCCTCTTAGGTCAATCTAAAAGTTTTGGAGAAAATTGCGGTTAATATGACAAATCAGAAGGTAATTATTTACTAGATATACCATCTACATGGAATTTACTCTAGTGAGACACATCATGGGTTCATCCTATTTAGGGAAGAAGGAATTTGGAGACTACACACCTTGTACCGGGGTTACACACCATGTATTGACCCCATGTCGTGTGGCCAGAGGAAATAGCCAGGGTAAGCGTGTAATAGTAAATAGCCGTGTAGAAATACACTTCCAAAGTACATGGACATGGGGTTCCAGAGATTGGAATAGAAAAACTGCTTGTCCAAGTGTCCATTTATCCTGATCATGCTGTATAGTATGGGATACAAGGCGTGTGAGGGAAACATATGGTCGGTATGTGTGGAGGAAGAAGAGGGTGGGGGTTGAGTGAGACAGAACATGCTGTGTACTATCCGTACACGCCATGTAAGCCTACATGGCCAAGAAATCCATGTAACCCAGATACCCATCCAAGTTCTCAAGTAGGATCACATGTCTTATGAACCCCAATGCATGTTGTGTGCTCCTTTTACATCTTCTTGAGATCTTTAACCTTACACATGTTATTCTATGGAACTCAGATTCAAAATTGTGATTATCCTCTACTAATTATTTTTCCACATGAAACATTATGGTGTCCTCCATAGTTTTCTATGAGATATGATGTTTCATGTTTCAATAATGATGGTGTCGTAGCGGTGCTTACCCTTGTGTAGTGATCAAGGTAAATCATTGGTTTGATGTCGTGGTCGATATCCATCCTTATCACATTAGGATGGGTGTCTCCTATACTCTTTACGATGATATATCATTGTTCCCATATTATATCAGGGTGAGAGTCCCTTACCTATGGCAGTGTTATGATATGAGTTATGATAAGTGAGAAAATCCTTCCATTGATGCATGAGTGATGTTGGAGATTAGTGTAGTTCTTAGATAGAGACATTGTGACTTGTACTCCCCTATGTCATTAAGGTGCGGGTTCCCCGTATTATTCATTTAATTTAGATATAGTGATCCCCTATCATTCCAAGTTTTGGGAACTCCATAATTTTTTTCTAGATAGAGTAGGAACTCCCCCGTTGGATCAGGGAGTGGGTCCTCTATCCATAGAGTTGGTTGTCCCCTATTATATCACGATATGCGTACTCTATATGTGACGTATAGATAGAGTTGGTACTCCCCTATCATGTTAGGTTGCGGGTCCTCTATACTTGTAGTTGGAACTCCCATATGATTCCATGGTACAATTCCTCCATACATGTTGTCCCGACTTAGTTGGTACTCCCATTTAATTCCATGGAACATTCCTTTTTTACCTCGGTTCTATACTCCCCTATCGTGTTAGGGTGTGAGTCTCCAAAAATGATCGATCTGGTAGAGTGGCACTCATATTATGTGTTAGGGTGAGTTTTATCTGCCCTTTTAGTGATATTTTACTATCATATTAGGGTGAGATTCCTCATCTACAAAGTAGTACTCTCACATATTAGGGTAGTAGTGAGGAGTGCGTCCTTTATTGGAGTTAGTACTCCCTCGGTTGTTGAGTACATATATTAGGAGTGGGACCATCCACTAATTATGTGTGATACCTAGTTAGTAATTAGTGATCCCTAGAAATTTTGAGGTCTAGGACACTCTATATAAAAGAAATAGAGGTTTCTCGAGTTATTTAGGAGCTAGATTTCCCTCGAATGTAGGAAAGTGGTGAGGTGTGGGTCCCTTTATTCTCTCTCATTAGAGAGGATGCAGGTGGTTCATAGTTTAGAGCTATGTTAGATCATCTGTGTGAATGTTTTGTGGGTTGCGCCTCCCTACTTTTTCTTCTTACATCCTTGTGGAGGCCATAGGTGACCTTTGACAAGACCTCTGGTGTTGAGAACTAGAATTAGACCTAGTAAGTTGTTTCTCGATAGAGTGTATCTCTCAGATGGGTTCCATTTGGGATGGATGATCTCATGGAGTTTGTTCTATTGGTTGTGTGTTACCTTCTAGACTTTCAGTAGAATCATTTCACTAGTTATGAGGTCAAGACCTCGTGAGACTTGGAGTCTAAGACGAGTATATCTATGTGTTTCTAGGATTCCTTGAAATGTTGTCACATGTTTGGGTTGATAACCCTAGTGGAATGACCTGAATAGTCATGTATATCCCTAGATGGTTTGAGATGTATTTTCTCACTCCATTGGGTTCCATCTGATTAGGTCGATTAGACTATTGCCTTTCATTTTCTGTCTTTTCTTTTGGTTTTTGGGGGGCCTACTGGGTATTATTATACTCACCCCTACATGGGATTTCCCACATGTGTTGTGTCTTTTGAAGATCACAGAACATTCTATGGATTCCTCAGAGGACCTGAGGTAGGCAGAGATTAGTGATCTATACTGAAAAAGGTGTAGACTGGAGTTACACTGAGTAGATTTCAAGAAATTTCATATGACATTGATTCCCTCCTTTTGAGAAAGTTGGACAGTTTTACAATTTTTAGTGGGAATGTGTTTTTACCCTTTTATGATTTTTGTACTTATTTTGTAATATGGTTTGGAATAAATGTAAGAATTCATTTTAGTTTCCAATTTTTTATATCTCCGCACTATTTCATGGAAGTTTTTTCGGGTGTGTATGTATAGGTACATTAGGAAAAGGCCTCCCATATGTGTGATATACCTACTTGGTACTATTCAATAGCGCTAAACTATTAGAGGTGGTCTTGGGGAGTTGAGGGTCAGGCCTAGTTAGGTCAGGTTGTGATATAGTGGTATGGGAGAAGGTTCTAATTTGGTACTGTAGTGTCGGGGTCTTGGTTTTGGTTGCATAGAAACAATGTTAGGGTGTTTTGAGTTCATCTCTCAGGTTAGAGGTTCTTGTGTTGGTGCGACACCCGATGTATCCATTCACCAAGACATTGATAACCTGATTTTTGACTTGGTACATTAGAACATTGGTCATATGGAAATAATATAACATGCATCATATAGATATGGTTTTTGGTTTTTCCTTTTCTTTCTTGAGTCAGCTCCCCAGATATACTCTTTGACCATGGTGTGTCTTGTTTCTATTTTTGGATACCACTATAATGATAACCAGACAGGATTCTACAGTGTGATTGTGATGAAAATCCACCCTGTGAAGAGGCCTCAGTGTATGGTACAATTTTTGAGGCAGTATCTTCAGGTGGTCTTCCAGTTTATCAACCACTTGTTGAGTAGCTGGTTGTTCCCGCAATTTAGGCTGAGTATACACATATGCCGAGTGTGCTACATGAGTGTCAGAGGTAGAAAACACTGAGGTATCGAGTTGATCTAGACCCTGGGTATCTAATGACTAGCTGGGGGAAATAACATGTGTTTTTAGACTTTTGAGGACACCTTCTAATTAGATGGTGGTCTAAGTGGCTAGCCTTCTTCATTGTTTGGTTGGTCGATGGTGTATTTTGGTGATGTAGACCTATGATGAGGTGACAATATCTTTGGTATATTTTGGTAAAATCTTCAGGGAATAATTTTACAAATACATGTTGATATCGGTGTGTATCCAGGAGCTTCTACAGCTTAGGTAGGGTATCATGACTGTGGCAGAGTATTTCACATGGTTCAAAATCCTATCAGGATACTCCCTGGATATGGTTTGAGACCTGTTATTTATAGATCAAACATTTTATAAGGGCCTTTGAAAATATTTCTAAGAAAGTGTGGTTTTTTATGGATTCCCTCTTATGTGGGGGTACTTGAGTGAGATTTGGTATTGGATAGATTTCTTGTATAGTAACAAGCAGATGTGGCCCACAGTGGTGGTCATGAAGCTTGGGCATAAATAGTATTTGGTATAAGATAGATGACATGATCACTGTGTAGGAGGCATACTCTGGCACCGTATTAGGCACATGAGCATGTAGCACAAGAGAATATATAGGGATAAAATTATCCATAGGAGAGGTTATTTTATTTTTGTGATAGCTGGGGTAATCTTGTAGAGATTGACTGACCCACCAAGCTGGAGAGAGGGATTCGGCCGACAAACCACCTTGGCAGAGGTAGTGTTTGGAGCAGGGAGTTCAGCAGTATGGAGAATGTGGTGGAAGAGCTGGGAAAAAGGAAGGTGATAGAAGGAAGTTTGATTTTTTGTCACCAACACCCCTAGGTGTTCCAAGATAGGTTCATGGAGCTGGAGGGACATAGGTGAGGACAGTTGTAGGCCATGGAGACCTTTTACCCATAATCTCCATGGATAAATAATATAACAACCATGATATTTATTTCACACATAAACATATTTTATTACATAAAATATTCACTTGATAAATCATAGAAGATAAATAGATCTAGTGACTTTTAGGATTTGAAACATTACATGACAACTTAAAACATGAAACACACATCTTTATTGAAAACATCGTTTACATGACCACACACATTCCTTCATAATTAGCATTGCATGTGATAACCTGAATACATGCATAAAAAGGGTGATCTATAAAGCCTAGTAAGTTATTAAACAATTTATAACATGAATAATATAGTACATGTTAGGCAATAGGCATATCAATGGAGCATAAGATAAACATGAACATTAAGGCATGATATAGCGTTATTATCACAACATGGAAATGTAGCAACAACATTTAACATGATTTTAGCATGAGCCAGGGCTCATTGCACATGGATCTTGAGTAAACCCTAATTAAAATTTAATTATCATGATTAAACCCTCATTTCACTTGATTTATCATGAAACTAATATTTACCCAATGCATTAGAGTGCTATTAGGGTGCACCCTTCTTAATCATTTCATTTCATACATAAATGTGCCACAAGGATCATATAACATGGATTCATTAATCAACATAATTTATTACATGATAAAGTAATGTGGAATTCATACATGAAACTCTATAATAAATAAGTAACTATACATAAATTTCAATACCCTTGATTGAGAAATGGGCATGGTATTCACTACACAATGACTTTGGCTTGGAAAATCACGGTGCAATTTCTGCAGCATAATGGCGTGACATAAGAATTCATAAAAAATGGTTGATGAGATAAAGGGGCGTCTTGTCATATTTAAAAGAAATATATAGTAAAGGGTTCATATATATACATGTCCCAAAACATGTAATGGACGTTAGATTCATAATACAAATGAATTGCTTGAATGTAAATGAGGAGAGAGAAATCTGTTACGAAATTTCGGCAAGGTAACGGGTGTACATGAAAGGAATTAATGAGAGATAAATGGGTATCTCGTCATTAAAATATAAGAAAGGAAGTATGAGGGATGTGATAAATCATACCCCAAAATTTTTAATTGAAAATACAAGGGTATAGAAATATAAAGAAACTTAGACAATAATGAGAGAGGAAGTAATCCTTTACTTGGAAATGTGATACCAAAGGGTTGGGAGGGGCTTGAGAGAGGATTATTGGAAGATTTGGGTGCCCTAAAAGGATTATATAGAGATGATGGAATAGTTTGGTTGAGCCCCAAAGGTTTTTAGTGAAGATAAGTGGGTTATTGGGTGGGTTTATATACGAAAAGGGAGGGAATTATTTATTATTTAGGTTTTGGACCCTGCAAATTAAACTAATCAAAACCACAAACCATCTCATGGTTTTTGCCCACATTCTTTCCAATGGAGAGTAGAGATAAATATTTTATAAGTCTAATTACCGAACTTATTAAAATATTAGGCTTATTTATGTTGAGGTGAGTCACACTGTCAAGGAAATCTATTTTAAATGTTAAAATATTTTATAAGCTTTGGAGGGTCCACTAAAACTTTTTAAAATAATTAAAACAAACCTAAAATCACATTTTTTAAATGATAAAAAATATATTGGCCGAAAATATTTTTTATTTTGATTTATTACATCACTATTGGGTCATTATGATGTTATAAAACACATTATATAATTAAACGGTATTTAATTTTTACCCAAAAATTCGACTGTCTCAGAAAATTATGAAAAATTCACCATTGGATAATTTCAACGTCTTGATTCTAAAAATAATATTCATTTTATTTAAATAATTTTCTTAATATGTTAATTTTTACTTTGAAAATAAAAATTTTCATCTATCTAAAATTCATGGGTTTGGACAAAAATGGCTTTCAAACTTTAATATAAATCACAATTGTATTCATAAAAATTATACGATAATTTATATTTAATAAAAATAAATTTAGTAATAATATTTTCTTGAAATATTTTTTAATTCAAAAATCCATTAATTCATCAAAATAGATTTCTTAATAGAATATTAACTAAAAATAAAATTTGTGCTTTAAAAACTATTTACAAAATAACAATAATAAAATGAATGTATATTATATATTCTGAACAAAAATAATGAACATAACCATAGTTATAAGGTCTTGTTACATAACCCCTTATAACACCTGCATAAGACCTAAGGGTATGGTGTATGATGGTGACAAACTCTTAGGGTGGCTCGGATAACATCGCTCGGGTGGTAATCTCTATCAACTTCCACTTCTACCATAGGTGGTTCCGCTCAAGCTTTACATGTTGAATCTAGTCTTGGGATTGGTAAATAGAGAATCCTAGTGATGCTACCTCCTTTCTGAGCTTTGTCAAATGGGCTTCGTACAGAGCAATTCAACTGGATGAGGCCATCACTTCCTTTATCTGAGTAAATTGGATTTTTTTTAAAGTCCTATATTTATACTAATCATGTGATCACTATTCAATGGCTATATTAGAAATGGTAACAATTATTAACATTAATTAAAAACCAAAATCCTAAAACCAAAGAAGTGTATATGTTATATAACCATTTTAAATAATAATAAATTTTATTAGATCAAGAGGAATTTTTATTAATAAAATTTGGGTCGTTACAATATTCCCCCCCTTAATAAATTTTGCCCTCAAAATTTTATTTTCCCTCACTAAAACAGATGCGTGTAACTCTACTTCATCGCTTCTTTTGATTCCCACATTCCCTTTTCAAAATTTTGGTTTCCCCACAGCACCTTGACGAGGGGAATTGTCTTATTTCATAGAACTTTTTCCCTACGATCTAAGATATTCATCAGCTTATCTTCATAGGAGATGTCATTATCCAATGGTGCTACCTCTAGATTGAGTAAATGTGATGGGTCAAGTATATACTTCCTCAAGAGTGATACATGGAATACATCATGTACATGAGATAGGTTTATTTGGAGTGCTAGTCGATAGGCCACTTCTCTAATGCGATCAAGGATCTCAAAGGAGTTAATATACCTTGGAATAAGGTTTCCCTTATTCCCAAATCTCATAAATCTCTTCCATGGTGATGTGCGGAGGAATACCATGTCTCTGACATCAAAATATGGGTCTCATAGATGATTATCAGCATAACTCTTTTGTCGACTCTGACCAGCTTTAATGAATTGTTCGATGGTCCTAACCTTCTCCACAATTCTTAGACCATTTATGGACGTAGGATTTTTCACTCCCCAAATTCATCCCCACATGTCAATGTTCTGCACCTATTCCCATACATGGGTTCATAAGGAGCCATTTGTATGCTTTAGTGGAAACTGTTATTATAAGATAACTCAACTAGATAAATATGTTGATCCCATAAACCTTTAAAGTCCATTGATCATTCTCTCAACATGTTCTCTAGTGTTCGGATAGTCCATTCAGATTGACCATCAGTTTGAGGATGATAAGTTGTACTAAAGTTCAGCTCAGTATTTAGAGCATGTTGAAGAAACTTCCAGAACATAGAGATGAATCTTGGATCTCGATCAGATATAATAGACAGTGGTTCTCCATACAGCCTTACCACATCCTTGATATATATCTATTCCAGTTGATCCAATGAAAAATATTCTCAAATTTCAATGAAGTGTACAATCTTTATAAGACGATCCACAAAAACCAAGATAGAATTGTTTCCTTTGGATGTCTTTGAAAGTCCGATAAAAAAGTCCATGGTGTTGTTCTCCCAATTCCATGCTGGTATGGTTAATGTTTTCATCATTCCATTAGACTTCTTCCTCTTATCACTCACTTGCTAACAAACCATTAATTTTGATGTATTCTTAGGAATCTCCTTCTTCATGTTATCCCACCAATAATTCTATTGAAGATCTTGATACATCTTTGTGTTTCCTGTGTGAATGGAGAAATTCAAACTATGTAAATCATCCAAAATTTCATTCTTTAACTTTGGATTTGATGGAACACATAGTCTTGTCCAAAATCTCACAATTACTTCTTCATTAATATTAAACTTCGAAGATTGCTATTTTTTGATAGTTTCCACTTTCTTCTGAATTCCAACATCATCCTTTTGAGAATCCTTTAACCTTTCCAAAAAAGAATGTTGAGCAATAATTTGTGAATGGATTGATGATGTTCCCATCATTATGATTCCCATGTACATATTCATCAAATATAAGAATATTAGATCCTTTTAAATTATCATTAACAATATAATTTTCAGGTCCTTTCTACTTAAAGAATCTTCCACCATGTTCACTTTCCTAGGGTGGTAATGTATTGAGAAGTAATAGTCTTTTATCAGCTATAACAATCTTCATTGGTGCATATTTAACTCTTTCTGTGTGAATATATACTTGAGGCATTTTTGGTCCATATATCATTCACACTTCTCCCCAAAGAGGTAATGTTGAAAAAAATTTAAAGTGAAGATCATTGCAGCCAACTATAGATCATGTGTTGGATAGTTCTTCTCATGAACTTTCAATTTACTTGAATCATAGGAAATTAATTTTTCATTTTTCATCCACACACATCTGAAGTCCTTGTTCAAATAATCACTAAATAAGACAAAAAGTTCTTCACTTGTGGTTAATGTGAGCACGACCACAATGATAAGACTCCTTTTAAACTCCTTGAATATCTCTTCATATTTATCACTCCTAGAAAACTTGACTCCATTTAGAGTTATCTTGTTAAGGGGGTTTGAAAATCATGATAAATTTCTCACAAATCGGAAATAATATTTAGCTAACTTCAGGAAGCAACGGATATTTATCACTGATGTTGGCCTTGGCCATCCCTTAATTGCAGCTGTCCTGGAGGGATCCACATATTTCCCATTTATTGTGATTATATGACCCAAGAATGAGACATCCTTTAACTAGAACTTACACTTGATGTACTTTTCATATTGTTTCTCCTTTTTCAAGGTCTCTAGTATAGTTCTTAGATTCTACTCATTCTCCTCCTTGGTTTTGGAGTATATTAATATATCATCAATAAAGACTACAAAAAATTAGTCAAGGTAATATCTAATGAATATATTCATCAATTCCATGAATATTTCTAGATAATTAGTTATTCTGAAAGGAATTACTATGAATTCATAATGCTCATACTTTGTACGAAAAGTAGTCTTGGGATATCCTCCTTCTTCACCCTTACATGGTAATATCCAGACCGAAAATCCAACTTAGAGAAGTATTGTACTTAAAGTAGCTGATAAAAAAAGTCATCAATTCAGGGAATATGATAATTTTTCTTTATCGTGATTTTTTTGAGCTGATGATAATTAATGCAAAGGTTCATTAACCCATACTTCTTCCTAACGAAGAGGACTGGTGCACCCCATGGTGAATCACTTGGGTGTATAAACCCTTTATCCAGATTATCTTGTAGTTGTTTCTTCAACTCCTCAATCTCCACAATAGCCATTCTATATGGAGTCTTGGATATTGGAAATTCCTGAGGTATAAGATAAATTGAGAATTCAACATCTATTCTAAGAGGAAGACAAGGAAATTCCTTGGGAAACACTTTAGAGAATTCCATCATAATAGGCATGTATTCAAGGATAGTTACTTCATTAGACTAAATCATCTTGGATAGATACCTATTCTCATAGGGAATTAATATATATGCTTGAGATGATGGTGTTAAATAAGATTCATCCTCCTCCATGCACTTTTATAGAATCAGGGGTCGATTTTCCATATGAAGATTTATTTCCCTCTTACAGAAATTTATGTTGGCTTAATATAAGGAAAGTCAATTCATGCCAATAATTGCATAAAATTACACCAAAGTGAGTATTATGAGGTTCTCTAGGAAGTTCAATCCACAAATTATGATAGGGGAGGAGTTATATTCATGGGATGCAATGATGGCCCCTTTTTTAGTAATCACCAACATCATTACTTCCATGATTTGTGGTGGTATTGAGATTGTTCTACTAATATTTCAGGATATAAAAGAATGTTTAGAAATAGAATCAAAAAGTATGTTCACTATTCATGAATTAATAACTTGATTACTTGTCACCACTTCATTTTCATGGTTCACTTCGGTGGTAGTGATGGAAAAAGCTCACCCTTGCGGCCTTAGAGGTTGTTGGTTGCCTCTGAAAATCCTTGTCTTAGGGAACTGGTTTTCAAAGTTCCTTGGTTATTTTTAGTTGAAGAAATGAACAAAGCATTGAGGGTCGAATGGAGCATTCTGCTCCTCTGTCATAGCTACAGGTTTTTCTTATCGGCAGTTAATGGCTAGGTGACATACTCTTCCACACCTAAATCATTTCCTCTTCCCCTTCAGGCAATTTCTGGGGTGTTTCTTTCCACACATTTGGCAAGTTGGGTGCTTTATTTTCTTAGAACCATTGGATTTATCCATCACACCAACAGAATTAAATTCCACCTTATGCTTCTTATCCCCATGATACCCTTGAGATTTGCTGATCTCCATTTCGACTTTGAGGGAAATTATACAATTTCCTCATAACTCTCGAAGTCACAAGTCACTATGGATTTCATTAGGCTAGGTTTTATCCTACCAAAAAAGCATTCAACCTTACATTCAGGGGTAACGACAAATCCGAAGGCATATTGTGCAAGAGTTGTGAAGTTTTCCTCGTACGCTCTGATGGATTCATTATCTTTTTGGTTGAGGGAAAGGAAGTCCATTTCTATATTAAGTCGGAGGGTGTGAGGAAAATATTTATTGAAAAACATTTTCCAAAAATCCTTCTATTATAATGCCTCGATCTATTCCTCAGTCTTCATATTTTTGATCAATGTCCACCATTAATCAGCTTCAGCCTCCATATGATAAGAAGACAGAAGAACCTTCTCTTGTTTAGAAAATTTAAGGGTGGAGAAGCTCTTTTAAATGGAGTTTATCTATTATTCGACAATTGAGGGATTAGATGATCCCTTAAAAGTATGATTCCTTTGTCTAATGAAGCTGTTGATTGTAAGCTTTTCTTTCTTAGGGGGTTGAACATTCCTCTTGATCCATGTTTCTATTCAAAACTTTAGTTAACTAAGAGTGTATTGTGACAATGTTTGCAATTCTCGCTCCCATCGGGTTGGGCATCTCATTAGAATAGTTATCACATTGATCTTTACATCGGTTTTTAGCCCAAGTCCTCCTATTACCAGCCATTGGCTAGAATAAAAGGAAAGTTAGGGGTAACACATAAAGGTTAATCCAAATACAAAAGATATAACTTATAAATTATACTTATTTCATTAGCTTATGAATTCCTAGGCTTCAATCTATGTTATCCATGATCAAATTCCCAACATATATATTCTTAAGGGAATTTTTTATTCCCTTAATAATAGTCCATACTAAGATTATGAATTTACCAAATCACATCCCCCTGTATTGTCTTAACCAAAACTTCAGAAAGGCCCATTGTCGTGCACTAGTTCTTGTTTGAGTCTATCTCAAAGCGGTGTTTTCAGGTTTTACCCCTAGATACGTTTGTTCTAGAGTCACCTCTACCTGCTCGTATCTAGACATGGATATATTATTTGGATAAATAACTTACTCAATACTCACCAAAATTTGGGGATGTTTTTATTATACATAGTATTATCCCAAATGATTTCACTAGGGGTTTCTAATCCTAATCCCAAGAATAACTAAACCTATCCTCTGATACCAACTATAATAACCCTACTCTTTATTTAAAACATAAAAATAATTTATTACATAAAATAATAACTTGATTCAACATAGAATATTAAAAGGTATAGTGTATTTTGGGATTAGAAACATTTCATAGAAACTTAAAACATGAAACACACATCTATATCGAAAACGTCTTTTACATGTCCACACACATTCCTTCACACTTAGCATTGCATGGGATAACCTAAGGACATTCATAAGAAAATGGTTAGATAAAATTCCTAGTAAGGGATTAAACAAAGAATAACATGAAGAATATAGTACATGTTAGGAAATAGGCATATTAATGGAGCATAAGAGAAACATGAACAAAAAGGAATGATATAGCATGATTATAATAACATGGAAATGTGGCAACAACATTTAGTATGATTTTATCATGATCCATGGATCATTTCACATGGAGAATGAGTAAAACCACATTTCACTTGAATTATAATTAGTAAAACCTCATTTCACTTGACGTATCATGATACTAATCTTTACCCAATGCATTGGAGCACTATTAGGGTGACCCCTTCTTAATCATTTCATTTCATGCATAAATGTTCCACATAGATCATATAACATGGATTCATTAATCAAAATCATTTATTCCATGATAAAGGAATGTTTAATTAATACATTAAACTATATAATCAATATTTAAATGTTATTAAAGTTGAATACCCTTGATAATGAAATGGGTATGGTATTCACTACACAAAGGCTTTGGCTTGGAAAATCTCAATGCAATTTCAGCAGCATAACAACATGACATAAGAATTCATAAAAATTGGTTTGTGAGAGAAAGGTTTTTCTCATCATATGTACATGAAATATAAATTAATGGGGTAATATAGATACATATCCCAAAATATTTAATTTAATTTATATTCATAATACAAAATAATTTCTTGAATGTAAATGAGGAGAGAGAAATCTCTTATGGAATTTTGGCATGGTAACAGGTATAAATGGGAGGAATTAATGAGAGATAAATGGGTATATCATCATTAAAACATAAGTATAAAAGTATGAGGTAGATTATAAATCATACCCCAACATTTTTAATTGAAAATACAAGGGTATAGAAATATAAAAAACTTCAACAAAAATGAGAGAGGAAGAAATCCCATACTTGGAAATGCGATACCAAGGCCTTGGGAGGGGCTTGAGAGAGGCCTCTTAGAAGCTTGGGGAACCTTGGGGGGATTATAGATATAATATGGTAGAGGTTTGTAGATATCCAAAGGTTTTTAGTGAAGAGAAGTGAGATCTTGGGTGGGTTTAAATAAGAAAAGGGAGTAAATTTTTTATTATTTAGGTTTTGGACCCTACACATTAAACTAATCAAAACCAAAAACCATACCATGGTTTTTTCCAATGATTTTTTCCTAAGGGGAGTGGAAATCAAAATTTTATAATAAAAAAGTTTGAATGTATTAAAATTTTAGGATTGCTTATGTGGAGGTGAGTCACACTCTCATGGAAATCAATTAAAATGATTTATAAGCCTTGGAGGGTCCACTAAAGATTTGTAAAATAAATAAAACAAACCTAAAATCACATTATTTTTATGATAAAACATATATTTGCCGAAAATATCATTTATATTATTTTATTACATCACTATTGGGTCATTATGATGCAATAAAACACATTATATAATTAAACAGTATTTAAGTTTTACCCAAAAATTCAAATGTCTTATAAAATTATTAAAAATTCACCATTGGATAATTTAGACATCATGATTCAAAAAATAATATTCATTTTTTCTAAATAATTATATAAATATGTGAATTTTTACTTTTAAAATAAAAACTGACATCTATCGAAAATTCATGGGTTTTGACAAGAACAACTTTCAAACCTTAATAAAAATCACAATTGTATTCATAAAAATTATATGATGATTTATATTTAATAAAAATTAATTTAGTAATAATATTTTATTGAAATATTATTTAATTCAAAAAACCATTAATTCATCAATATATATTTCTCAATTGAATATTAAATAAAAATAATATTTTTACTTTAAAAACTATTTACAAAGTAACAATAATAAAATGAATGTATATTCTTTATTATATACAAAAATAATGCACATAACCATAGTGCTAAGATATTGTTACATAATCCCTTATAAAACCCGCATAAGACCTAAGGGAATGGTGTGCGATGGTGACAAACTCTTGAGGTGGCTCGAATAACATTGCTCAGGTGGTAATCTCTATCAACTTCCACTTCCCCCGTAGGTGGTTCCACTCAAGATTAACATCTTGAAGCTTGGCTTGGGATTGGTCAAGAAAAAATCCCAGTGATGCTACTTCCTCTCATAGCTCCGACAAATGGGCATCATACAAATCAATTCTAATTGATGAGGCCATCACTTCTTTTATCTGAGTAAATTTGATTTGTTAATTCCTTATATTTATACTAATCATGTGATCACTCTTCAAAAACTATATTAGCAATGGTCACAATTCCTAATGGTATTTTAAAAACCAAAATCGTAAAACCAAAGAAGTGCATATGCTATCATTATGTGTATTTCCACGATCTTAGACTGTAATGTGTATTTTGTTGGTTTATTAAATTTATTATTGTATGGTTTTTGCTATAATTTATTTAATTAAATATTAGAAAAAATATATTTCATATACTATCATTATGTAGGGGAATGTGTGCCCAAAATTTCTTTTATATAAACACCCTTAACTAATACTTTAGTTCATGTCACCTATATGCAAGTAAAATTATGTAATGGAAGAATCTCTCAGGCAGTTGGAGGTAGTTTAAGTTCGAAGTCTAGGTGAATCCATTCCATGAGGTACATAGGAGAACAGGTGGAATGTTTTAACTCAAACCAAGACTGGTTCAATGAGTTAATTACATAGGTTCAAGGGTTGGTTTAACATTTTCATGATAAACCAACCATTATAGAAGTTCATGGTCATACCACTTTACTTATTTTATTTCTATCATTTTAGTGGTGAACTTTTTATAGATGTTTAAATCATTAAATAAATTAATTAATAAGCATAAAATATGAAATTAAAATAAATATTATACTATGTATAATCATTATATATACATGGTTAATCACATAACTAAAATCCAATAAATATTTAAAAGAATAAAAATAAGATAAAATGGGTAGTTTACATATAAAGATAAAAATCCCTCGAATAAAAGTTTAACATGGTATAACCTTCCATTTCTTGGGTAGAAATAAAACCATAGTTTAAAGTGAAATATCTACCTGTGTTGTGGTTATTTCAATTATCATGGAATCTCTACCTTTATATTTTGGTTTGACTTAACCTAGATTTCATTGACGGTTGATCACCTCTACAAGACTTAGTCCAACTAGTAGAAGAAGTGTCAAGGAAATACTAATATAAGATTTAAGGATTGGGGGTCCACTCAATAGATCAAGGAGATATGAGTTAATCTAGTTTGAAATTTATTCCTACATAAATACATTCGAGTATCTTTTTAAACCCCTATCTAGGTTAAAAGAAGGTATATATGGATCCTTTCTACTAGTATATCTCTGTGATAAGATATTTTAAAACTGATCATGAGGAATATTGGGTTTTTAAAAAAATTTGGGATATTAATAAATTAAATTTATTTTATTATCTAATATTAAATCCTAATAAAGTACAAAAATTATGATCTTATTTATTTCAGAAATGGAAACCCACACAACTTCTACAATATCACTGTGATCCATATTAAAGAATGATGACCTTATCACTGACTCAAATTTCTAGGAATTGTATATGCACCTACACATTGTACTATTACAAAAATAGAAATTAAATTTTCTAAAAAAACTCTTATTGAGGAACCTAGTAAAGATTCTAGTGAGGATGAACTATCTCTCTATTTAAATCATTTGGATGATTTCACATATTTCCATTATTTCATGATATCATTAATTTCTAGTGATAATTTAAAGAAACAAGGTGATATGGATGTGTATACCATCATGTATAACTTTTTTGATCATTATCAAGAGAATACAAGACATGATCGACATGAGATCTTCAAATGAAATGTTCACATTTAATATTATAGAGTCAATTCCAACTAAAACTCACATAGTAAAGATGATTAGTTATATTGAAAGATTATACATCTTGAGGTTTATGGTCCCAAATAAGTTGTGCATAGATCTAATTTTATCCTCACTATCTAAGAATTTCTCTAGTTTTATTTTTAATTATAATATGAGAAATAGTGAGAAAAATATTTTAGAACTATTTAATATTATTCACAAAATTGATAAATACATGGGGCCAAAAGATCATGTTGTCCTCATGGTTAATAATAAAATAAATAACAATGAAAATGGGATGAAGACTCATCCTGAGTATAAGGCTCACCAGAATCATCCTTATAAGAAAAGGAAGATCAATAGGTAATAAAATGAAAAGGATGTAGAATATTTTTCATGTGTAAATCGTGGAAAGTGGAAGAATAACCACACCTGATTAAATAAGAAAGAGTAAGCTTTAGTTTTATTTGTTATTGATTGAAATATTTCTTTTTCTACACAATGGGTATTAGATACAAATTATGATGCTCACATATTCATGTTTGGAAATAAAAGTTGTTTCTTTTATAAGGACAGCATGTTTTATTATTAAAAAATTTAAATAATGGTATTTATGTATTAAATTATGAAAATAAAGTATTGGAAATTAATAATGAATAATTTTATCATGACTCATCACACAACCATTTGTGCAATCAACTTCTTGGTCATGTAAATGAGAAGAGTTTGACAAAGATCTATCAAGATGGTAACTTAGAATATATTTAGTTAAAAAATTTGAAAAATGTCACTCTTATTTATAAGGTAAAATAACTAAGACATTTTTTGGTGTACAAGGTTTAAGAGATACAGAGCTTCTAAAATTGGTTTACACTAATGTATGTGGACCTTTTCTAGTAGAAACTAGATGTGGGTATTATTACTTCATTAAATTTAATGATGAATTAATTATATATGGATATGTATAATTAATGAGGTATAAGTCTGAATCCTTTAATAAATTTAAAATTTTTAGTAATGAAGTAATGAACAAACTGGGTGAGAAGATAAATATTCTTCAATCTCATCATGGTAAGGTTGATGATGAGCATAACTAGTGCATAAAGAGTTAAAAAATAATCAATTAATTTACTATGATAGAACATTTTCCAAAGTTTTAATATTTAAATTAATCCATATTTTACTTTCCATAGTAGTATTCCATGCCTATGTGATTTGGTAGATGGATATCAATACAAATTTCTTTAATGGAATCCTTTATGAAGATGTCTATATGACATAATTTGAACGGTTTGTGACTCAAAAAAATATAATAATATTTGAATGTTACAGAGATCCATTTATGGGTTAAAGAAACTATCTAGTTCATGAATCATTATGTTTGATGAAGCCATAAAAGATTTTGGTTTCATAAGTACTGAATGTGATCCTTGTATTTTAAATTTTTTTAGTGGGAGTGTGATCATATTACAAGTAGTATATTTCTATGAAATTTTACTTGTTGTAGATGACATAATAGTATTACAGTTATTTAAGGAAAGGTTAAACAAGTTCTTCTCCATGAAAGACTTAGTTAATAATCATATATCTTTAGAATCAATATCATTCATGATATATCCAAAAGGCTACTTTTACTAAGTCATGTGTATACATTCACCAGATACTAAATAGATTTAGTATGGAACAATTCAAAAGGGAATTAGTTCCAGTGTCACATGGTATACACGTCTCCAAGAAAATGTGACCTCATAAATAATTGGAGAGAGAGAGAATGAGAAAAATCCCATATTCATCTATGATAAGATCTACCATGTATTTCATGTTATGTACTAGGATAAATGTTTCTTATGCTTTAATCATGGTAGGTAAACATAAATCTAGTCTAGGATAAAAAAATTTGTGTAATGTTAATATTATTTATAACTATGTAAGGTATACTATAGATATGTTACTGTTATATTGGGGGTGAAGAACCAGTCATCAGTGCAACGAACCAAACTTTTATAAATGAAATTTCCTATGTTAATGAATAAATTATTTATGAGGAAATGAATTTATAGAAAACACATTGACTAATTTAGTTATTTTAGACCATTATCTGTTATTTTAAATTTAAAATACCATTAAATATCATAAAAATTTATAATATATCTATTGTAAAAAGACCATTATGATTAGTATATCATGGGTTATGATAAATTCAATTTGACCCAAACAAAGGATGTAATGTCCCTGACTAGTATGATTGTACCTTATGAATCCAATTTATCAAAGATTTTGGGGGAGACAGAATCATTGGGATTTCCCCTTGACCAATCCCAATCCTATATTCGAAAACTAACTCATGAAATAAACCATTAACTAGAGAAGTTCAAGCTCATTGATATTATTACCCAAATAATTTTCATCAAACCACCCTAAGAAAATATCACCATCACACACCATACCCTTTGGTCATTCACTAGTGTAGTAAAGGGCTATGTATCTTGACATTAACAGTATGAATTTTTATATTTTCTTCATTAAAATAATTATTATATTTATTCATTATTATTATTACTTTTATAATTATTAAATAATAAGTCCGATAAAAATTGGGTTTTGATATGATGAAAAAAATGTATTTTTGGGATATGTATAGCTTCAATACACAATTTTTGAGGAATTCAAGAATTTTTTAAAAAATTTATATTTTAATAAAATATTATTATTAAAAATATTTGTTAAATATAAATTATAATATAATTTTAAAAAGTAAAAAATAATTTTTATAAGGGTTAGAAAACTATTATTTTCAAAAAAAATCTAGTATTGTTTAATAGATGAAGATTTTTTATTTAAAAGTGTAAATAATCATATTTAGTGAATAATTTTTTAAAAATGATAATTATTTTTAAAATTTTTACATTGAAATTATTAAACTATTATTTTTTTCATAATTTTCTAAAACAATTGATTTTTTGGCTAAGAATTAAATACGACATGTATTATCACAAAATAAAAGCCCAAAATTGATATAATAAAAACTATAAAGAGTATCCATGAACAAAATCGTATTTCCCATTTGTAATAATATTTTTTAAGTTATTTTTTTAATTTTATAAACCCTTAATGAATCCTCTAAAACCCATATTATATTTTGAGGTTTTAAAATAAATTCTTCAGAAACATTACTCACTTCCACATCTCCAAGGGAATTATTTTTATGTATTCAATTATTATATGTAAAAAATAAAAAAATACACTCCTTTTTTATAGAAATTTTTTAAAAAATATATGGGAAGGTTTTTTATTACATTATCATATAGAGTCTAAATCCTAAATTTGAAAATTAATAAAAAATTATTCTCTTTTTTTCTATATAAACTCACACAATGTTCCATTACTCTTAGATAAAAACTCATAGACCATGAATTTTCTCTTCCCTTCCATCTCTATATCCCCCCCAAGGTCCTCCAATCTCTTATGAAGCTCCTCCCAAGCTTTTAGAAGTGCCCTCTCAAGGTAAGGAGTCATCCCTTTCTCCACTTTATTCAAGCACCTTTTCAATGTCATGCATTTTTATTTTCAATTTTTCATGTTGGTATTTGTTTTTAAACATTCATATTAATATACTTATAATTTTAAATTAATTATATAACCCTTTAACACACATTCAACCCTCCTATAAACCTTTATGTACACCTATTATACTGAAATTATCCTGTAATGTTTTCATGGAAAACATTTGTATAGTGAATAATCATCTCCATTTTCACTCAATGGTATTCATCTAGTTTAATAATTAATTAATTTATTATGGATTTAAATGTATGTAACCCACACTGCATAATAATGAGGTTAAATTTATTGACCCATATTGTTAACTGTAATATTGAATATTTCTAAGAATATTTATGAAGCCAGACCTTGAGTCGGCGTGCGATTATGGGGCCCAGAGAGCCTCAATGTGGCGATATTGAAAATATTGAATATATTTTGTCAAGTTCATCTAGTTTCTCTTGAAATGGAGTTTAAATATTGATCATAGTCTAATATTCAAATTTTGAGATAGCTATTGAGTTCAAAATTTCTTGTTTACCCTAGGTGTGACATAAAATTTGTCACCATCGGAAGTTCGGTCAAAGCTGAGTTGTTGATAGTGCATTAAAAGGGAATTTAATTCATTAAAATAAATATTTCCTCCCCCTACCCTTTGGTGTGTATATAAATAAGAGGATGTGTGGCTATACACTATTGTTGATGAAAGAAACTGAGCCAACATCAAAGTGATGAAGTGCTAACGACCTCCATTCTTGACACTGATTGTCATCAAATCAAGGAGAAGCATGATTTGGGCATTATTATACACTTGAAGCATCGATAATTTTCCTCTGGCTAGGAGGATTTTATTTTTAGTCCTAATACATTTTTTTAATTGTTTCAATGTTATAGATCCCTAATACAATTTCTAAATATCCCTCCTAGGTCAATCTACAAGTTTTGGAGAAAATTGCGGTTAATATGACAAATCAGAAGGTAGTTATTGACTAGACTTACCATCTACATGGAATTTACTCTAGTAATACACATCGTGGGTTCATCCTATTTAGGGAAGAAGGCATTTGGAGACTACACACCTTGTACCGGGGTTACACACCATGTATTGACCACATGTCGTGTGGCCAGAGGAAACCGCCAGGGTAGGCGTTTAATAGTAAATATCCATGTATAAATACACTGCAAAGTACATGGATATGGGGTTCTAGAGATTGGAATAGAAAAACTGCTTGTCCAAGTGTCCATTTTTCCTAAACATGCTCTATTGTATGGGATGCAAGGCATGTGAGGGAAACGTATGGTCGGTCCGTGTGGAGGAAGAAGAGGGTGGGGGTTAAGTGAGACAAAACATGCCATGTACTATATGTACACGCCATGTAAGCCTATATGGCCATGAAATCCATGTAACCAGGATACCCAGCCAAGTTCTCAAGTAGGATCACATTTTTTATGAACCCCAATGCATGTTGTGTGCTCCTTTTACATCTTCTTGAGATCTTTAACCTTACACATGTTCATCTATGGAACTCAGATTCAAGATTGTGAGTATCCTCTACTAATTATTTTTTCACATGAAACATTATGGTGTCCTCCATAGTTTTCTATGAGATATGATGTTTCATGTTTCAATAATGATGGTGTCGTAGCGGTGCTTACCCTTGTGTAGTGATCAAGGTAAATCATTGGTTTGATGTCGAGGTCGATATCCATGTTTATCACATTAGGATGGGTGTCTTCTATACGCTTTACGATGATATATCGGTGCTCCCATATTATATCAGGGTGAGAGTCCCTTACCTATGGCAGTGTTATGATATGAGGTATTATAAGTGCGACAATCCTTCTAGTGATGCATGAGTGATGTTGGAGATTGGTGTAGTTCTTAGATAGAGACATTGGGACTTGTACTCCCCTATGTCATTAAGGTGCGGGTTCCCCTTATTATTCATTTAATTTAGATATAGTGATCCCCTATCATTCCAAGTTTTGGGAACTCCATAATTTTTTTCTAGATAGAGTAGGAACTCCCCTGTTAGATCAGGGAGTGGGTCCTCTATCCATAGAGTTGGTCGTCCCCTATTGTATCACGATATGCGTACTCTATATGTGACGTATAGATAGAGTTGGTATTCCCCTATCATGTTAGGGTGTGGGTCCTCTATACTTTTATTTGGAACTCCCCTATGATTCCATGGTACAATTCCTCCATACATGTTGTCCCGACTTAGTTGGTACTCCCATTTCATTCCATGGAACATGCCTTTTTACCTCGGTTTTGTACTCCCCTGTCGTGTTAGGGTGTGAGTCTCCAAAAATGATCGAGCTGGTAGAGTGGCACTCATATTATGTGCTAGGGTGAGTTTTATCTACCCTTTTAGTGGTATTTTACTATCATATTAGGGTGATATTCCTCATATACAGAGTAGTACTCTCACATATTAGGGTAGCAGTGAGGAGTGCGTCCTCTATTGGAGTTAGTACTCCCTCGGTTGTTGAGTACATATATTAAGAGTGGTACCATCCACTAATTATGTGTGATACCTAGTTAGTAATTAGTGATCACTAGACATTTTGAGGTCTAGGACACTCTATATAAAAGAAATAGAGGTTTCTCGAGTTAGTTAGGATCTAGATTTCCCTTGAATGTAGGAAAGTGGTGCGGTGTGGGTCCCTTTATTCTCTCTAATTAGAGAGAATGAAGGTGGTTCATAGTTTGGATCTGTGTTAGATCATCCGTGTGAAAGTTGTGAGGGTTGCGCCTCTCTACTTTTTCTTCTTACATCCTTGTGGAGGACATAGGTGACCTTTGACAAGACCTCTGGTGTTGAGAACTATAGTTAGGCCTAGTAAGTTGTTTCTCGATAGAGTGTATCTCTCAGATGGGTTCCATTTGGGATGGATGATCTCATGGAGTTTGTTCTATTGGTTGTGTGTTACCTTCTAGACTTTCAGTAGAATCATTTAACTAGTTATGAGGTCAAGACCTCATGAGACTTTGAGTCTAAGACGAGTATATCTATGTGTTTCTGGGGGTCCTTGCAATGTTGTCACATGTTTGGGTTGATAACCCTAGTGGAATGACCTGAAAAGTCATGTATATCCCTAGATGGTTTGAGATGGAGTTTCTCACTCCATTGGGTTCCCTCTGATTTGGTCGATTAGACTGTTGCCTTTCATTTTCTCTCTTTTCTTTTGGTTTTTGGGGGGACTACTGGGTATTATTATACTCACCCCTACATGGGATTTCCCATATGTGTTGTGTCTTTTGAAGATCACAGAACATTCTATGGAGTCCTCGGAGGACCTGAGGTAGGCAGAGATTAGTGATCTATACTGAACAAGGTGTAGACTGGAGTTACACTGAGTAGATTTCAAGCAATTTCATTTGACATTGATTCCATCCTTTTGAGAAAGTTGGACAGTTTTACAATTTTTAGTGGGAATGTTTTTTTCCCTTTTATGATTTTTGTACTTATTTTGTAAAATGGTTTGGAATAAATGTAAGAATTCATTTTAGTTTCCAATTTTTTATATCTCCTCACTATTTCATGGAAGTGTTTTTGGGTGTGTATGTATAGGTACATTAGGAAAAGGCCTCCCATATGTGTGATATACCTACTTGGTACTAGTCAATAGCGCTAAACTATTAGAGGTGGTCTTGGGGAGTTGAGGGTCAGGCCTAGTTAGGTCAGGTTGTGATAGAGTGGTATGGGAGTGGGTTCTAATTTGGTACTGTAGTGTCGGGGTCTTGGTTTTGGTTGCATAGAAACAATTTTAGGGTGTTTTGAGTTCATCTCTCAGTTTAGAGGTTCTTGTGTTGGTGCGACACCCGATGTATCCATTCACCAAGAAATTGATAACCTACTTTTTGACTTGGTACATTAGAACATTGGTCATATGGAAATAATATAACATGCATCATATAGATATGGGTTTTGGTTATTCCTTTTCTTTCTTGAGTCAACTCCCCAGATATACTCTTTGACCATGGCGTGTCTTGATTATATTTTTGGATACCACTATAATGATAACCAGACAGGATTATATAGTGTGATTGTGATGAAAATCCACCCTGTGAAGAGGCCTCAGTGTATGGTACAATTTTTGAGGAGTATCTTCAGGTGGTCTTCCAGTTTATCAACCACTTCTTGAGTAGCTGGTTGTTCCCACAATTTAGGCTGAGGATACACATATGCTGAGTGTGCTACATGAGTGTCAGAGGTAGAAAACACTGAGGTATCGATTTGATCTAGACCCTTGGTATCTAATGACTAGTTGGGGGAAATCACATGTGTTTTTAGACTTTTGAGGACACCTTCAAATCAGATGGTGGTCTAAGTGGCTAGCCTTCTTCATTGTTTGGTTGGTCGATGGTGTATTTTGGTGATGTGGACCTATGATGAGGTGACAATATCTTTGGTATATTTTTGGCAAATATTTAGGGAATAATTTTAGAAATACATGTTGATATCAGTGTGTATTCAGGAGCTTCTACAGCTTAGGTAGGGTATCATGACTGTGGAAGAGTATTTGACATGGTTCAAAATCCTGTCAGGATACTCCCTGGATATGGTTCGAGACCTGTTATTTAGAGATCAAACATTTTAGATGGGCCTTTGAAAATATTTCTGAGAAAGTGTGGTTTTTTATGACATCCCACTTATGTGGGGGTACTTGAGTGAGATTTGGTATTGGATATATTTTTTGTATAGGAACAAGAAGATGTGGCCCACAGTGGTGGTCATGAAGCTAGGTCATAAATAGTATTTGGTATAAGATAGATGACATGATCACTGTGTAGGAGGCATGCTCTGCCACCGTATTAGGCACATGGGCATGTTGCACAAGAGCATATATAGCAATCAAATTAGCCACAGGAGAGGTTATTTTATTCTTGTGATAGCTGGGGTAATCTTGTAGAGATTGACTGACCCAAAATGCTGCAGAGAGGGATTCGGCCGACAAACCACCTTGGCAGAGGTAGTGTTTGGAGCACGGAGTTCAGCAGTATGGAGAATGTGGTGGAAGAGCGGGGAAAAAAAGATGATAGGAGGAAGTTTGAGTTTTTGTCACCAACACCCCTAGGTGGTCCAAGATAGGTTCATGGAGCTGGGGGACATAGGTGAGGACAGTTGTAGGCCATAGAGACCTTTTACCCAAAATCTCCATGGATGAATAATATAACAACCATGTTCTTTATTTCATGCATAAACATAATTTATTACATAAAATTTTCACTTGATAAATCATAGAAGATCAAGAGATCTAGTGTCTTTCAGGATTTGAAACATTACATGACAACTTAAAACATGAAACACACATCTTTATTGAAAACATCTTTTACATGACCACACACATTTCTTCATACTTAGCATTGCATGTGATAACCTAAGTACATGCATAAAAAGGGTGATCTATAAAGCCTAGTAAGGTAGTAAACAAGTTATAACATGAATAATATAGTACATGTTAGGAAATAGGCATATCAATGAAGCATAAGATAAACATGAACATAAAGGCATGATGTAGCGTTATTATCACAACATGGAAATGTAGCAACAACATTTAACATGATTTTAGCATGAGCCAGAGCTCATTGCACATGGATCATGAGTAAACCCTAATTGAAATTTAATTATCATGATTAAACCCTCATTTAACTTGATTTATCATGAAACTAATCTTTACCCAATGCGTTAGAACGCTATTAGGGTGCACCCTTCTTAATCATTTCATTTCATGCATAAATGTGCCACAAGGATCATATAACATGGATTCATTAATCAACATAATTTATTCCATGATAAAGTAATGTGGAATTCATACATGAAACTCTATAATCAATATGTAACTATCCATAAAGTTGAATACCCTTGATAGAGAAATGGGCATGGTATTCACTACACAATGACTTTGGCTTGGAAAATCATGGTGCAATTTCAGCAGCATAACGGCGTGACATAAGAATTCATAAAAAATGGTTGATGAGATAAAGGGGTGTCTCATCATATTTAAAAGAAATATATAGTAAAGGGTTCATATATATACATGTAACAAAATATGTAATGGACGTTATATTCATAATACAAATTAATTGCTTGAATGTAAATGAGGAGAGAGAAATCTGTTACGAAATTTCGGCAAGGTAACAGGTGTACATGAAAGGAATTAATGAGAGATAAATGGGTATCTAGTCATTAAAATATAATAAGTGAAGTATGAGGGATGTGATAAATCATACCCCAAAATTTTTAATTGAAAATACAAGTGTATAGAAATATAAAGAAACTTAGACAATAATGAGAGAGGAAGTAATCCTTTACTTGGAAATGTGATCCCAAAGGGTTGGGAGGGGCTTGAGAGAGGATTATTAGAAGATTTGGGTTCCCTAAAAGGATTATAGAGAGATGAGGGAATAGTTTGGTTGAGCCCCAAATTTTTTTAGTGAAGATAATTGGGATCTTGGGTGGGTTTATATACGAAAAGTGAGGGAATTATTTATTATTTAGGTTTTGGACCCTGCAAATTAAACTAATCAAAACCACAAACCATCCCATGGTTTTTGCCCATTTTTTTTGCCAATGGAGAGTAGAAAAAAAATATTTTATAAGGCCAATTACCGAACTTATTAAAATCTTAGGCTTATTTATGTTGAGGTGAGTCACACTGTCAAGGAAATCCATTTTAAATGTTAAAATATTTTATAAGCTTTGGAGGGTCCACTAAAACTTTTTAAAATAATTAAAAAAAACCTAAAATCACATTTTTTAAATGATAAAAAATATAGTGGTCGAAAATATTATTTATAGTGATTTATTACATCACTATTGGGTCATTATAATGTTATAAAACACATTATATAATTAAACAGTATTTAATTTTTACCCAAAAATTCGATTGTCTCAGAAAATTATGAAAAATTCACCGTTGGATAATTTCATCGTATTGATTCCAAAAATAATATTCATTTTATTTAAATAATTTTCTTAATATGTTAATTTTTACTTTGAAAATAAAAATTGTCATCTATTTGAAATTCATGGGTTTGGACAAAAATGGCTTTCAAACTTTAATAGAAATCACAATTGTATTCATAAAAATTATACGATAATTTATATTTAATAAAAATAAACTTAGTAATAATATTTTATTGAAATATTTTTTAATTCAAAAATCCATTAATTCATCAAAATAGATTTCTTAATAGAATATTAACTAAAAATAAAATTTGTGCTTTCAAAACTATTTACAAAATAACAATAATAAAATGAATGTACATTATTTATTCTGAACAAAAATAATGAACATAACCATAGTTATAAGGTCATGTTACATAACCCCTTATAACACCTGCATAAGACCTAAGGGTATGGTGTGTGATGGTGACAGACTCTTAGGGTGGCTTGGATAACATCGCTCGGGTGGTAATCTCTATCAACTTCCACTTCTCCCATAGGTGGTTCCGTTCAAGCTTTACATGTTGAAGCTTGTCTTGGGATTGGTAAAGAGAGAATCCTAGTGATGCTACCTCCTTTCCGAGATTCGACAAATGGGCTTCGTACAGAGCAATTCAACTGGATGAGGCCATCACTTCCTTTATCTGAGTGAATTGGATTTTTTTAAAGTCCTATATTTATACTAATCATGTGATCACTATTCAATGGCTATATTAGAAATGGTAACAATTCTTAACATTAATTTAAAAACCAAAATCCTAAAACCAAAGAAGTGTATATGTTATATAACCATTTTAAATAATAATAAATTGTATTATATTAAGAGGAATTTTTATTAATAAAAGTTTGGGTCGTTACAATCTTCCCCCCCCCTAATAAATTTTTCCCTCAAAATTTTATTTTCCCTCACTAAAACAGATGCGTGTAACTCTACTTCATCACTTCTTATGATTCCCACATTCCCTCTTCAAAATTTTCGTTTCACCACAACACCTTGACGAGGGGAATTATCTTATTTTATAAAACTTTTTTCCTACGATCTAAGATATTCATCAGCTTATCTTCATAGTAGATGTCATTATCCAATGGTACTACCTCTAGATTGAGTAAATGTGATGGGTCAAGTATATACTTCCTCAAGAGTGATACATGGAATACATCATCTAATTGAGATAGGTTTATTGGGAGTGCTAGTCGATAGGCCACTTCTCTAATGCGATCATGGATCTCAAAGGAGTTAATGTACCTTGGACTAAGGTTTCCCTTATTACCAAATCTCATAACTCTCTTCCATGGTGATGTGCAGAGGAATACCATGTCTCTGACATCAAAATCTGGGTCTCATAGATGATTATCAACATAACTATTTTGTCGACTCTGGCCAGCTTTAATGTATTGTTCGATGGTCCTAACCTTCTCCACAATTCTTAGACCATTTATAGACGTAGGATTTTTGACTCCCCAAATTCATCCCCACATGTCAATGTTCTGCACCTATTCCCATATAGGGATTCATAAGGAGCCATTTGGATGCTTTAGTGGAAACTGTTATTATAAGATAACTCAACTAGATAAATATATTGATCCCATAAACCTTTAAAGTCCATTGATCATTCTCTAAACATTTTCTCCAATGTTCAGATAGTCCATTTAGATTGACCATCAGTTTGAGGATGATAATTTGTACTAAAGTTCAGCTCAGTATTCAGAGCATGTTGAAGAAACTTCCAGAACATAGAGGTGAATCTTGGATCTCGATCAGATATAATAGACAGTGGTTCTCCATGCAGCCTTACCACTTCCTTGATATATATATCTATTCCAGTTGATCCAATGAAAAATATTCTCAAATTTCAATGAAGTGTACAATCTTTTTAAGATGATCCACAACAGCCCAGATAGAATTGTTTCCTTTGGAAGTCTTCGAAAGTCCGATGAAAAAGTCCATGGTGATGTTCTCCCAATTACATGCTGGTATGGTTAATTTTTTCATCATTCCATTATACATCTTCCTCTTATCATTCACTTGCTAACAAACCATTCATTTTTATGTATACTTAGGAATCTCCTTCTTCATGTTATCCCTCCAATAATTCTATCGAAGATCTTGATACATCTTTGTGTTTCCTGTGTGAATGGAGAAATTCAAACTATGTAAATCAACCAAAATTTCATTCTTTTAATTTGGATTTTATGGAACACATAGTCTTGTACAAAATCTCACAATTACTTCTTCATTAATATTTAACTTCGAAGATTTCTATTTTCTGATAGTTTCCACTTTCTTCTGAATTCCAACATTATCCTTTTGAGAGTATTTTAACCTTTCCAAAAAAAATGTTGAGCAATAATTTGTGAAGTGATTGATGATGTTCCCATCATTATGATTCCCATGTCCATATTCATCAAATATAAGAATATTAGATACCTTTAAATTCTCATCAATGATATAATTTTTAGGTCCTTTCTACTTAAAGAATCTTCCACCATGTTCACTTTCCCAGGGTGGTAATGTATTGAGAAGTAATAGTCTTTGATCAGATATAACAATCTTCATTGGCGCATATTTATCTCTTTATGTGTGAATATATACTTGAGGCATTTTTGGTCCATATATCTTTCACACTTCTCCCCAAAGAGGTAATGTCGAAAAAAAATTAAAGTGAAGATCATTGCAGCCAACTCTAGGTCATGTGTTGGATAGTTCTTCTCATGAACTTTCAATTAACTTGAATCATTGGAAATAAATTTTTCATTTTTCATCCACACACATCCGAAGTCCTTCTTCAAAGAATCACTAGATACCACAAAAATTTCTTCACTTGTGGTTAATGTGAGCACGTGCACAATGATAAGACTCCTTTTCAAATCCTTGAATATCTCTTCATATTTATCACTCCTATAAAAATTGACTCCATTTAGAGTTATCTTGTTAAGGGGGTTTGAAAATCGTGATAAATTTCTCACAAATCGGCAATAATATTTAGCAAACTTCAGGAAGCTACGGATATCTGTCACCGATGTTGGCCTTGGCCATCCCTCAATTGTAGCTGTCATGGAGGGATCCACAGATATCCCATTTATTGTGATTATATGACCCAAGAATGAGACATCCTTCAACTAGAACTTACACTTGATGTACTTTTCATAGTGTTTCTCCTTTTGCAAGGTCTCTAGTACAGTTCTTAGATTCTACTCATTCTCCTCCTTGGTTTTGGAGTATATTAAAATATCATCAATAAAGACTACAAAAAATTTTTCAAGGTAATATCTAATGAATATATTCATCAATTCCATGAATATTTCTAGAGAATTAGTGATTCTGAAAGGAATCACTATGAATTCATAATGCTCATACTTTGTACGAAAAGTAGTCTTGGGATATCCTCCTTCTTCACCCTTACATGGTAATATCCAGACCAAAAATCCACCTTAGAGAAGTATTGTACTTAAAGTAGCTGATAAAAAGTCATCAATTTAGAGAATAGGATAATTTTTCTTTATCGTGATTTTTTGAGCTCATGATAATTAATGCAAAGGTGCACTAACCCATACTTCTTCCTAACGAAGAGGACTGGTGCACCCCATGGTGAATCACTTGGGTGTATAAACCCTTTATCCAGATTATCCTGTAGTTGTTTATTCAAATCCTCAATCTCCACAAAAGCCATTCTATATAGAGTCTTGGATATTGGAAATTCCTGAGTTATAAGATCAATTGAGAATACAACATCTATTCTAAGAGGAAGACAAGGAAATTCCTTGGGAAACACTTTAGAGAATTCCATCATAATAGGAATGTATTCAAGGATAGTTACTTCATTAGACTAAATCATCTTAGCTAGATACCTATTCTCATAGGGCATTAATATATACGCTTGAGATGATGGTGCTAATTAAGATTCATCCTCCTCCATGCACTTGTATAGAATCGGGGGTTGATTTTCCATATGAAGAGTTATTTCCCTCTTACAGCAATTTATGTTGTCTCAATATAAGGAAAGTCAATTCATGCCAATAATTGCATAAAATTCCACCAAAGTGAGTATTATGAGGTTCTCTAGGAATTTCAATCCACAAATTATGATAGGGGAGGAGTTATATTCATGGGATGCAATGATTGCCCCTTTTTTCGTAATCACCAACATCATTACTTCCATGATTTGTGGTGGTGTTGAGATTGTTCTACTAATATTTCAGGATATAAAGTAATTTTTTGAAATAGAATCAAAAAGTATGTTCACTATTCTTGAATTAATAACTAGAGTACTTGTCACCACTTCGTTTTCAGGGTTCACTTCGGTGGTAGTGATGGAAAAAGCTCACCCTTGCTGCCTCAGAGGTTGTTGGTTGCCTTTGAAAATCCTTTTCTTAGGGCACTGGTTTTCAAAGTGCCTTTGTTATTTTTAGTTAAAGAAGTGAACAATGTGTTGAGGGTCGAATGGATCATTCCGCTCCTCTGTCACAGCTGCAGGTTTTTCTTATCGGCAGTTAATGGCTAGGTGCCCTACTCTTCCACACCTAAATCATTTCCTCATCCCCTTCAGGCAATTTCTGGGGTGTTTCTTTCCACACATTTGGCAATTTGGGTGCTTTATTTTCTTAGAACCATTGGATTTATCCATCAGACCAACGAAATTAAATTCCACCTTATGCTTCTTATCACAATTATACCCCTGAGATTTGCTGATCTCCATTTCGACTTTGAGGGAAATCGTACAATTTCCTCATAACTCTCAAAGTCACAAATCACTATGGATTTCATTAGGCTAGGTTTTAGCCTACCAAAAAAGCATTCAACCTTACATTCAGGGGTAACGACAAATCTGGAGGCATATTGTGCAAGAGTTGTGAAGTTTTCCTCGTACGCTCTGATGGATTCATCATCTTTTTGGTTGAGGGAAAGGATGTCCATTTTCATATTAAGTCAGAGGGTGTGAGGAAAATATTTATTGAAAAACATTTTCCAAAAATCCTTCTATTATAATGCCTCGATCTATTCCTCAGTCTTCATATTTTTGATCAATTTCCACCATTGATCAGCTTCAGCCTCCATATGATAAGAAGCCAGAAGAACCTTCTCTTGTTTAGAAAATTTAAGGGTGGAGAAGCTCTTTTAAATGGAGTTGATCTATTATTCAACAATTGAGGGATCAAATGATCCATTAAAAGTATGATTCCTTCGTCTAATGAAGCTGTTGATTGTAACCTTTTCTTTCTTAGGGGGATTGAACATTCCTCTTGATTTATGTTTCTATTAAAAACATTAGTTACCTAATAGAGTATTGTGACAATGTTTTTAATTCTCGCTCCCATCGGGTTGGGCATCTCATTAGAATAGTTATCACATTGATCTTTACATCGGTTGTTATCCCAAGTCCTCCTATTACCAGCCATTGGCTAGAATAAATGGAAAGTTAGGGGTAACACATAAAGCATAATCCAAATACAAAAGAGATAACTTATAAATTATACTTATTTCATTAGCTTATGAATTCCTAGGCTTCAATCTATGTTATCCATGATCAAATTCCCAACATATATTCTTAGAGGAATTTTTTTATTCCATTAATAATAGTCCATACTAATATTATAAATTTACAAAATCACATCCCCCTAGATTGTCTTAACCAAAACTTCAAAAAGGCCCATTGTCGTGCACTATTTCTTGTTTGAGTCTATCTCAAAGCGGTGTTTTCGGGTTTTACCCCTAGATACATTTGTTATAGAGTCACCTCTACCTGCTCGTATCTAGACATGGATATATCATTTTGATAAATAACTTACTAAATACTCACCAAAATTTAGGGATGTTTTTATTATACATAGTATTATCCCAAAGGATTTTACTAGGGGTTTCTAATCCTAATCCCAAGAATAACTAATCCTATCCTCTTATACCAACTATAATAACCCTACTCTTTATTTAAAACATAAAAATAATTTATTACATAAAATAATAACTTGATTCAACATATAATATTAAAAGGTCTAGTGTATTTTGGGATTAGAAAAATTTCATAGCAACTTAAAACATGAGACACACATCTTTATTGAAAACTTCTTTTACATGTCCACACACATTCCTTCACACTTAGCATTGCATGGGATAACCTAAAGACATTCATAAGAAAATGGTGAGATATAATGCCTAGTAAGGGATTAAACAAGGAATAAGATGATGAATATAGTATATGTTAGTAAATAGGCATATTAAGGGAGCATAAAAGAAACATGGACATAAAGGAATGATATAGCATGATTATAATAACATGGAAATGTGGCAACAACATTTAGTATGATTTTAGCATGATCCAGGGATCATTGCACATGGAGTGTGAGTAAAACCACATTTCACTTGAGTTAGAATGAGTAAAACCTCATTTCACTTGATGTATCATGATACTAATCTTTACCCAATGCATTGGAGCGCTATCAGGATGCACCCTTCTTAATCATTTCATTTCATGCATAAATGTGCCACATAGATCATATAACATGGATTCATTAATAAAAATAATTTATTCCATGATAAAGGAATGTGTAATTAATTAATGAAACTATATAATCAATATTTAAATGTTTCTAAAGTTGAATACCCTTGATAATGAAATGGGTATGGTATTCACTACACAATGGCTTTGGCCTGGAAAATCTCGATGCAATTTCGGCAGCATAATAGCATGACATAAGAATTCATAAAAAATGGTTTGTGAGAGAAAGGTTTTTCTCATCATATGTACATGAAATATAAATTAATGGGGTAATATAGATACATATCCCAACATATTTAATTTAATTTAGATTCATAATACAAAATAATTTCTTGAATGTAAATGAGGAGAGAGAAATCTCTTATGGAATTTTGGCATGGTAACAGGTATACATGGGAGGAATTAATGAGAGATAAATGGGTATATAATCATTAAAACATAATTATAAAAGTATGAGGAAGTTTATAAATCATACCCCAACATTTTTAATTGAAAATACAAGGGTATAGCAATATAAAAAACTTTGACAAAAATGAGGGAGGAAGAAATCCCATACTTGGAAATGTGATACCAAAGCCTTGGGAGGGGCTTGAGAGAGGCCTCTTAGAAGCTTGGGAAACCTTGTGAAGATTATATATATAATATGGTAGAGGTTTGTAGATATACAAAGGTTTTTAGTGAAGAGAAGTGAGATCTTGGGTGGGTTTATATAAGAAAAGGGAGTGAATTTTTTATTGTTTAGGTTTTTGACCCTACACATTAAACTAATCAAAACCACAAACCATATGATGGTTTTTGCAAATGGTTTTTTCCTAAGGGGATTGGAAATCAAAATTTTATAATAAAAATGGTATAATGTATTAAAATTTTAGGATTGCTTATGTGGAGGTGAGTCACACTCTCAAGGAAATCAATTAAAATGATTTATAAGCCTTGGAGGGTCCACTAAAGATTTTTAAAATAAATAAAACAAACCTAAAATCACATTATTTTTATGATAAAACATATATTTTCCGAAAATATAATTTATATTATTTTATTAAATCACTATTGAGTCATTATGATGTAATAAAACACATTATATAATTAAATAGTATTTAAGTTTTACCAAAAAATTTGAATGACTTATAAAATTATGAAAAATTCACCATTGGATATTTTATACATCATGATTCAAAAAATAATATTCATTTTTTATAAATAATTTTATAAATATGTGAATTATTACTTTTAAAATAAAAACTGACATCTGTCAAAAATTCATGGGTTTTGACAAGAACAGCTTTCAAAACTTAATAAAAATCACAATTGTATTCATAAAAATTATATTATGATTTATATTTAATAAAAATTAATTTAGTAATAATATTTTATTGAAATATTATTTAATTCAAAAAACCATTAATTCATCAATATAGATTTCTCAATTGAATATAAATAAAAATAATATTTTTACTTTAAAAACTATTTACAAAGTAACAATAATAAAAAGAATGTATATTATTTATTCTATACAAAAATAATGCACATAACCATAGTGCTAAGATATTGTTACATAATCCCTTATAAAACCCGCATAAGACCTAAGGGAATGGTGTGTGATGGTGAAAGACTCTTGAGGTGGCTCGGATAACATTGCTCAGGTGGTAATCTCTATCAACTTCCACTTCTCCCGTAGGTGGTTCCATTCAATATTAACGTCTTGAAGCTTGGATTGGGATTGTTCAAGAGCAAAGCCCAGTGATGCTACTTCCTCTCATAGCTCTGACGAATGGGCATCGTACAAATAAATTCTACTGGATGAGGCCATCACTTCTTTTATCTGAGTAAATTTGATTTTTTAATGCCTTATATTTATAATAATCATGTGATCACTCTTCAACAACTATATTAGAAATGGTTACAATTTTTAATGGTATTTTAAAAACCAAAAACATAAAACCAAAGAAGTGCATATGCTCTATAACCATTTTACATAATAATACATTTAATTAGATCAAGAGTAATTTTTATTAATAAAAGTTTGGGTCGTTACAATATTCCACCCTTAAAGAAATTCCGCCCTCAAAATTTTATTTTCCAACACTAAAACATATGTGGGTAACTCTGCTTCATTGCTTCCTTCGATTCCAACGTTGCCTCTTCATACTTCTGATTTCACCACAACACCTTGATGAGGGGAATTGTCTTATTTCATAAAACAATTTCCCTACAAACTAAGATCTTCACCAGCTTCTCTTCATAGAAGAGGTCATTCTCCAATGGTACCACCTCTAGATTGAGTACATGCAATGGGTCAGGTCTATACTTACTCAATAGTGATACATTGAATATATCATGTATTTGAAATAGGTTTAGTGGGAGTGCTATTTGATAGGACACTCCTCTAATGCGATCAAGGATCTCAAAAGGGCCGATGTACCTTGGACTAAGCTTTCCCTTCTTTCTAAATCTCATAACTCTCTTCCACGGTCATATGTAGAGCAATACCATGTCTCCAACAATAAACTCTAGGTCTCATTGATGATTATCAGCATAACTCTTTTGTTGAATCTGAGCAGATTTAATGTGTTTTTGTATGGTCTTAACCTTCTCCACCATTTCTTCAACCGTTTCTAGACCAAAGAGTTTTCTCTCCCCAAATTCATCCCAACATTCTGGTGTTCTACGCCTATTCTTATACAGGGATTCATAAGGAGATATTTTTATGCTTGAGTGGAAATTGTTATTGTAAGAGAACTCAACTAGAGTAATATGTTGATCCCATCCTCCTTTTAAGTCCATTTATCATGATCTCAACATGTTCTCAAGTGTTTGGATAGTCTGATCATATTGTCCATCAGTTTGAGGATGATAAGTTGTACTAAAGTATATCTCATTTTTCAGAGCATGTTGAAGACTCTTCTAGAACATAATGGTGAATCTGGGATCTTGATCGGATACAATAGATAGTGGTACTTCGTGCATCCTTACCACTTCCCTAATATATATTCGTGTCGGTTTATCCAATGATAAATCCTCTCGAAATGCAATGAAATGTGCATCCTTTGTAAGATGATCTACAAAAACTCGGGTAGAATTGTTTCCTTTGGATGTCTTCAGAAGTCCAGTGACAAAGTCCATCGTGATGTTCTCCCATTTCCATAATGTTATGGGTAATGGTTTCATCATCCCCTTAGACTTCTTCCTCTTATCCTTCAATTGCTGACATACCAGGCACTTTGATGTATACTCAGTGATCTCCTTATTCATGTTATTCCACCAATAATTCTCTCATAGATCTCAATACATCTTTTTGTTTCCAAAGTGAATATATAAATTTGAACTATGTGCATCATCCAAAAGTTCTTTCTTTAACTTTGGATTTGATGGAACACATAGTCTTGTCCAAAATCTCACAATTCCTTCTTCATTAATATTGAACTCTAAGGATTTCCCTTTTTTTGATAGTTTCCACTTTATTCTGAATTCCTACATCATCCTTTTGAGCATCCTTTAACCTTTCTAAAAGATATGGTTGAGCAATCATTTGTGGAAGGATTTATGATGTTCCCTTTAGTATAATTACCATGTCTATATTCATCAAATCTAGAAAGATTGTATCCTTTTCAATTCTCATCAATGATATAATTGTTGGGTCCTTTCTACTTAAAGAATCTTCTACATTGTTCACTTTCCCAGGGTGGTAATGGATTGAGCATTCATAGTCTTTGATCAGCTCTAACCATCTTCGTTGGCACATATTAAACTCTTTATATGTGAATATATACTGGAGGATTTTTTTGGTCTGTAAATATTTCACACTTCTCCCGAAAGAGGTAATGTCACCAAATTTTTAAAGATAAGATCACTATATTCAACTCCATATCATGTTTTGGATAGTTCTACTCATGAACTTTCAATTTCCTTAAATCATAGGCAATGACATTTTCATTTTTCATCAACACATATCCCAGGACCTTCTTCTAAGCAACACTGAATACCACAAAAAATTCTCCACTTGTGCGTAATGTGAGCATGAGCACAATGATAAGCCTCCTCTTCAACTCCTTGAAGCTCTATTTGCATTCATCACTCCAAGAAAACATGACTAATTATTGAGTTAGGTTGTTAATAGGGTTTGAAAATAGTGATAAATTTCTAACAAACTGGTGATAATATCCAGCTAACCCCAGGAAGCTACGGATATCTATCCTCGATGTTGGCCTTGTCCATCCCTCAATTGCAGCTGTCTTGGAGGGATCCACAGATATCCAATTGTGTGTAATGACATGACCCGAGAATGTGACCTTCTTCAACCAGAACTCACACTTTCTATACTTTTCATAGATCTTCTCCTTTCACAAGGTCTCTAGTATAGTGATTAGATTCTCCTCATGCTCCTTCTTAGTTTTGGAGTATATTATAATATTGTCTATAAATAATACCACAAATTTGTTGAGGTAACATTCAAATATTATATTCATAAATTCCATAAATATTGATGGAGAATTAGTGAGTCTAAAAGGCATTACAATGAATTCATAGTACCTGTACCTTGTACGAAAAGCAGTCTTGGGGATATCATCCTTCTTCAACCTTACTTGGTAATACCCCAACATCAAATCCACCTTGTAGAATTATTTTTCTCCACACAGATGATCAAATAAGTCATCAATTCGAGGCAGGGGATACTTGCTCGTTATCATGATTTTGTTGAGATCGCGATAATCAATGCAAAGGTGCATTGACCAATCCTACTTCTTGAAAAAGATGACTTGTTCAACCCATGGTAAAGAACTTGGGTGTATAAACCCTATATCCATATTCTTATATAGTTTATTCTTTAACTCCTCAAGATCCACAACAAACATTCTATATGAAGTCTTTAATATTTGAAACAACCCAAGTATAATATCAATTAAGAAGTCAACATATTAGCTAGGAGGAAGACAAGAAAATTCCTTAGGAAACACTTCAGCAAATTCCCTCACAATAGGCAAGTCTTCAAGGATGGTTTCATTGTTAGACTCAATCATCTGAGCTAGATATGTGTGCTCATAGGGTATTAATATCTATGCTTGAGATTATGGTGATAAAGAAGATTCATCCTCCTCCGTGAAGTTGAACATAATCAGGGGTCGATTTTCCATATGAAGAGTGATTTCCCTATAACCGAAGTTTTTGTCGGTTCTACATAAGGAAAGCCAATACATGCCAAGAATTGCATCAAATTATACCAAATGGAGTATGATGAGGGTCATTGAAAATTTCAATCCACAAATTATGATAGGGGTAGTTATATTAATGGGATGAAATGATTGCTCCATTTTCCGTACTCACCAAAATCTTTACTTGCATGATTTGTGGTGGTGTTGAGATTGTTCTAATAAACTTTCTGGATATAAAAGAATGCATAAAACCAGAATCAAAACATACATTCTCTACTCTTGAATTAATAACTTTAGTACATGTCACCACTTTGTTGACGGGGTTCATTTCGGTGGTAGTGATGGAGAAAATCTCTCCCTTTCTGCCTTGGAGGTTGTTGGTTGCCTCTTAAACCCCATGGATTAGGGAACTATTTTTTAACGTACCCTAGTTCTTTGTAGATGAAGTAATGAACAATGTGTTGAGGGTTGAGAGGAGAGTTCCTATCCTCTATCGCAACTGTGGGTTTTTCTTGTGATCAGTTAATGGCTAGGTTCTCTTCTCTTCCACACCTTAAGAATTTCCTCATCCCCTTCAGGAAATTTCTGGGGTTCTTATTTCTGCACCTTTAGCAAGTGTGGTGTTGGATTTTTTAAGCACCATTGTATTAATCCATTGGAAATCCATAATTAAACTCCACATTGTTCTTATTATCCCCATGATACCCCTATGATTCTCTATTCTCCATTTCAACTTTGAGGGAACACCAAACAATTTCCTCATAGCTCTCAAAGTCATGGATCTCTAGGGATTTCTGTCTGCTAGGTTTTATCCCACCAAAGAAGCCGTTAACCTTGAATTCAGGGGTAATGACAAAGCCTAGGACATATTGTGCAATCCTTTTTTGCCTCATACACTCTGATGGATTCATCATCTTTTTTCTTGAGGGAAAGTAATTATCTTTCCATATTAAGTCAGAGGGTGCGAGTAAAATATTCATTGAATTTTTTTTTCTGGAAATCCATCCATTCCAATGACTCAATCTCTTCCTCAGGCTTCTTATTTTTTATCAATGTCTACCATTGATCAGCTTCACCCTTTATATGATAAGAAGCTAGAAAAACCTTCTCTTGTTCGTAATATTGAAGGATTGATAAGATCTTTTCAATGGAATTGATCCATTGTTCGACAATTGAGGGATCATATAATCTATTAAAAGTAGGATTCCTTTATCTCATGAAGCTCTCGATTGTGACTTGTTCTTTCTTAGGGGTGGTTGAATGTTTCTCTTAACCCCTGTTTCTATTTAAAACTTGAGTTAACTGAGAGAGTATTGTGACAAAGTTTGTGATTCCCACTCCCATTGGTTTGGGAATATCATTAGAACAGTCATCACATTGTTTTTCACATCGGTTGTTAGCCTCTCCTCCAATGGCCCGAAGGCCTTTATTTTTTTATTTATTTTTGATAATCCACCTTTCAAGGGGTGAGGTGGAACCCTTACAATTTACGTATTCATAAGCATTACAAGGCCCATAGGCCTTAGAGGAATTCATTTCCCGTAGGCTTCAAACATTACATACAACCCAGAATAACTACTTGGAACGGCTCCTCCCCAGCATCTTTATCGTGAAATCAGATCTCCACCTTCACATGGCTGTTCGGCTAAGATTTCCCGTGCATGCACAGGCTTGTCCCGATGGCAAGTGTCATACCCTCTCATTCTTGCAATCCGTTTAGATTCTACTATGGTGAAAGCTCCTTGCTCCTCCTCCTTCTAAAGCTTTTTCCTTGTAGGTTGTCTGGTTTGCATCTATACTTTAAGGTGGCCTGAAGGCCTTGAGGTGGCCCAAAAGCCTTATTGACTCGAAGGCCTGGGTGGCCCGAAGGCCTTAAAGGACTCGGGGACCAAATCGGTGGCCTGATGGACCAAATGGGGGCATATTCCCGACTGCTACAGTGACAAATAGTGCCTGCTATAGTTCCCGATACAGTACCTGCTACAGTTCTGCACAGCCCCTGCTACAGTGCTGCTACAGTACCCCCAGAAATTATCCCCCACCTGGATTTGATCTCGGGTCTCTTGGATGTACTTAAGGAGTCCTCACCAACTAGGCTGAGGCTCTTGTGCACAGTTGTTAGCTTGATTCCTCCTATTATTGGCCATTGTCTGGAATAAAATAAATGTTAGGGGTAACACATAATGGGTAATCTAGAGACAAAAGAGATATCCTATAAATTACACTTATTTCTTTAACTTATGAATTACTAGGATTTAATATATGTTATCCATGATCTACTTCCCAATATATATTATTATAAGAATTTTTTATTCCCTTAATAATGGTTCATAGTAATCTTATAAATTTACCAAAGTATATACCTCGTGAGTGTTGTAACCAAGAGTTCAGCAAGGCTAGTTGTCATGCACCTGTTTCTATTCGATTCTAGCTCAAAGTGATGTTTTTAGGTTTTACCCCTAGATACAACTATGCTAGAGCCGCCTATACCTTCTCATATCTAGATAGAGATTTATTTTTTTTGATAAACCACTTACTAAATACTCACCAAAATTTAGGTATGTTTTTATTATACATGGTATTATCCCTAAGACATTAACTAGAGTTTTTGAATCCTAATCCCAAATATAACTAAACATATCCTTTGAAACCAACTATAACAAAAACGCTCTTTATTTAAAACTTAAACATAATTTATTACATAAAATCTTCACTTGATAAAACATAGAATATCCAGAGGTCTAGTATCTTTGGGGGTTAGGAACATTAAATTATAACTTAAAACATGAAACACACATCTTTATTGAAAACTTATTTTACATGACCACACATATTCCTTCATACTTAACATTTCATGGGATATCCTGAGGACATGCATAAGAAAAGGGTGAGCTATAAAGCCCAATAAAGAAGTAAAAAAGTCATAACATTAATAATACACTACATTTTTGGGAATAGGCATATCGATGGAGCGTAAGAGAAACATGAACATAAAGGCATGATATAACATGATTATCATAACATGGAAATCTGGCAACAACATTTAACAAGATTTTAGCATGAGCCAAGGCTCATTTCACATGGAGCATGAGTAAAAACTCATTGAACTTTAATTATCATGAGTAAACCCTCATTTCACTTGACTTATCATGATACTAATCTTTACCCAATACATTGGAGCGCTATCTGGGTGCACCCTTCTTAATCATTTCATTTCATGCAAAAATGTACCACATGGATCATATAACAAGGACTCATTAATCGACATAATTTTTTCCAAGATATAGAAATGTGGAATTCATACATGATACTCTATAATCTATATGTAAATATTCATAAAGGTGAATACTATTGATAGATAAATGGGTGTCGTATTTAATACACAATGACTTTGGTTTGGAAAATCGCAGTGCGATTTTGGCAGCAGAACGACGTGACATAAGAATATATAAAAAAATGGTTGATGATAGAAAGAGTTTATCATCATATGTATATTAAATGGATATTAAGGGGGTCATATAGATAGTTTTCCCAACATATTTAATGGAATTTTTATTCAAAATACAAAATAATTGCTTGAATGTAAATGGGGAGAGAGAAACCCCTTATGAAATTGCGGCATGGTAACGGGTGTACATGGGAGGTATTAATGAGTGATAAAGGGGTATATCATCATTAAAAAATAAGGATGGAAGTATGGAGGAGGTGAGAAATCATACCCCAACATTTTTAATTGAAAATACAAGGGTATAGCAATATAAAGGAACTTGGAATAAAATGAGAGAGAAAGAAATCCCTTACTCAGAAGTGTGATCTCAAAGGCTTGGGAGGGGATTGAGAGAGGCTTCTTGGAAACTTTGGGAACCTTGGGAGGATTATATAGAGAAGAGAGCAGAGGTTTTTAGATCTCTGAAGGCTTTGAGTGAAGTGAAGTTGGATCTTGGGTGAGTTTATATAGGAAAAGTGAGGGAATTCATTATTATCTAGGTTTTGGACCCTACAAATTAAACTAATAAAAACCATAAACCATATCATGGTTTTCTCAAAAGTGGAGAGAAAAAAAAATTATATAAGGCCAATGTCCTAATTTATTAAAATACTTGTCTATATTATGTGGAGGTGAGTCACACTCTCAAGGAAATCAATTTAAAAAGTTAAAATGTTTTATAATCCTTGGAGGGTCCACTAAAGCTTTGTAAAATAAATCAAACAAACATAAAATCACATTATTTTTAGGATAAAAAATATATTTTCCGAACATATAATTTATATTATTTTAGTACATCACTATTGGGTCATTATAATGTCATAAAACAAATTATGTAATTAAATGGTATTTAATTTTTACCCAAAAATTCGACTATCTTAGAAAATTAACAAAAATTCACTGTTAGATAATTTCAACGTCATGATTCAAAAATAATATTTATTGTTTCTAAATAATTTTTTAAATATGTAAATTTTTACTTTTAAAATAAAAACAGACATTTATAAAAAATTCATGGGTATTGACAAAAGCAACTTTCAAACCTTAATAAAAATCATAATTGTATTCATAAAAATTACACGATCATTTATATTTAATAAAACTAATTTGTTTATAATATTTTATTAAAAAAATATTTAATTCAAAAATCCATTAATACAATAAAATATATTTCTTAATTTAATATTAACTAAAAATACTTTTTGTGCTTTAAAAACTATTTACAAAGTAACAATAATAAAATGAATGTATATTATTTATTCTGTACAAAAATAATGCACATAACCATAGTGCTAAGGTATTGTTACATAACCCCTTATAACACCCGCATAAGACCTAAGGGTAAAGTGTCTGACTGTGATAGTCTCTTGGGGTGGCTCAGATAACATCACTCGGGTGGTAATCTCTATCAACTTCCACTTTTCTCATAGGAGGTTCCATTCAAGCATAACGTGTTGAATATATAATTGGGCTTGGTCAAGAGTGAAGTTCAGTGACCTACCTCCTTTCTCCATTGAGACACATTTTTGTGACATAATCCAAACTGTGTGGGTGAGTCAATGCCACCCAAATTGAATATTTTCAAGGTGTGGTGGATGAGTTCCTTATACTTGTGTGTTTGAGGAAGTTATTTGTGATGGAGTTTCAAATTTGGTCATAGATTTTCTAGTAGATCTCTTTTACTTGAACCTTATGCCTAGATACCCTGGTAGAGAGATACCCTTCATTAGAACCATTTTGTAATGGTAGTGTCAGATCTTGTGATGTTTTCATAGCGTGGATTGGTTTCCTACCATCTATACTCAGTTCGGATAACACTAGTGGGTGTGTTGGTTTTTCTGGTTTTGTGATCTATGTTACATTTATAGGTTCGCAGATGAAGGGTATGGTAAGACCAGGTATTTACACTTAGGAAACCCTATTAGTTCATGGGTACCATCACATAACTAACTTCAACCTTGAATGAAAGACACCTAAGGAGATTAATATTCAATACATCCTTGCGTGGGTGTGAACATTGGGGTTATGTTGGTATTTGTGTCTGGTTAGCAAGGAGGTGTACCGCTAAAACCTGTGACTATAAAGGGATTATGCTACTTGGTACTTTACACCTATGATAATTAATGATACCTGTGCCTCTTATTTCAAAATTTCGACCTGGTTGAAGTTGGATGTGGGTAAGGTTTGTCCTTGGTGGTTCTCCTAAGTGTGTTATTGTAAGCAGCATAGGAACCCTTGGTGAGCTTGCTAAAATGAGATTTCTAGTAGAGAGCTCAGTCTATTTCCCTTATTTCTAGGATTTAAATTTTAAAGGATGAAAAGCCTTAAGGTGGAGAGAATTTAGTGACTAGTTTTTTGACCTTTAAGACATTGAAATATTTCTAAGAATACCTGTAAATCCAAACACTGAGTTAGCGTGGGATTTTGGGGCCCAGAGAGCCTCTGTGAAGTGATATTATAAATATTAAATATATTTTGTCACAAACACACAATTTCTCTTGAAAGATGGATTAAATTTCTAGTGGGTTCTAGAATTGTAATTCTGAGACTGTGGTTGAGGTCAAAATGTCGTGTTTACCATAGGCATGACATAATATTTTTCAACACCGGTAGTTTTATTGAAGGAGAGTTAGCTATGGAGAGTTAAAAGGAGAGTTAATTGATTTTAAATATTAAAATCAATATTTATTATGACCCAAAATTTTGGTGTGCATAGAAATAGTAGGAGGTGCATATATCCCACTCCCTTTGGCCGATGGATAAAACCGAGCCAAAATCAAAGCAATGAAGTGATACGGATCTCCATTCTTGACACTGATCATCATCATATCAATGAGAAACATGATATAGGAATCGTTATGCACCTAAATATTTTTAATTTCACACTAAAGGTAGACATATTTAATTTTTATTCATGATACTACTTTTTAGGAATTATTCCAAGGTTTTATAGCCCTATTACGATTGCTAGAGATCCCTCCTAGGTTGATCTTCAGGTTTTGGGGAAAACTGGGGTGAATCGGTATACTCATAAAGTAATTCCCAAATAGAATTACCAAATGCATGACATGTAATCTAGTGATATATGTCGTGTGTTCTTCCAATTTAGGTAATAAGGCTTTGGGGGACTACATGTCGTGTATCGGGGTTACACATTGTGTAGTAATCCCATGTTGTGAGTCTAGAGGGAATGGAAAGGGTAGCCGTGTAATAGTACATGGCCATGTAGGACTACATGGACAAGGTACTCAGACATGGGGTACCAGAAAAGGTCATAAAAACACTACATAGACAAGTGTCTATTTATCCTAAACATGTCGTGTAGTATGGGATGCATAACATGTGAGGGAGACAGTTGGTTGGGTCGTGTGGGGGAAGAAGATGGCTGGGGCCCAAGTGAGGTAGAACATTCCATTTACTCTCTATACATTACATATACACCTACATGGCAAGAAGATCCATGTTAATCTGGATACATGTCTAGGTTCTCAAGTGGGTTCACGCACTGTGTGAACCCCAGTGCATGTCGTGTACTCCTTTGAGATATTTTTGAGATATTTCTCCTTTTGTATATTATTTTCTGGAACTCAGATTCAGTCTTGCGAGTATCCACTCCTATGAAATTTTCCACTTAAAATATGATGGTGGAATCCTAACTATCCTACGAGATATGATATGGATTTTTTTTAGAATTTTTTTGTTGTAGAGGTTCTTACCCTTGGGAAATGATCAGGGAGGATCAGTGGGTTGATGTTAGGGTTGGTATCCTTCCCTATCACCTTAGGATGTGGGTCCCTGGGAATCTTTAATCTAATAGAGTGGTGATCCCATGTTGTATTAGGGCACCAGTACCCTACTTATGGTTGTGTTATGATGTGAGGTATGATAATTGTGATGCTCCTTTGAGGGACACTTGAATGATGTTGAAAATCGATGTGTTTCTTAGAGATAGATGTTTGGAATGGTACTCCCTTATGGAATCAAGGCATGGGGTCCCCGTATTATTCATTTAAATTGTCAATAACACTACCCTTCCTCTCTAGGGTGTGGTCCCTCTATAATTTTTGGAGATATGAAGTAATAACTTTCCTATTGGACAAGGGTGTGGGTCCTCTATTCGTGGAGTTGGTACGCCTCTGCCATGTCAGGGCACAGTTTCTCCAAATTTGATGTATTGATAGAGTTGGTACTTCCCTATCATTAGAGGGTGTGGGTCGTCTATCCTTAGATTCAAAACTCCCTTATCATTATCAAGTGTGGTTCCTCCATATGTGTTGTTCTGGTAGATTTGGTACTCCCCTGTCATACCAGGGTGTGATTCCTTTTCACCTTGGATTCGTACTCCCTTTTCCTGTTTGGGCCCGGGTCCCCAATAATGATCAATCTAGAATATTGGAACTCTCCTTTCATGCTAGGGTGTGGTTCCTCTATCCTTTTAGTGGTACTACCCTTTCTTACTAGGTTGTGGGTCTTCATATATAGAGTAGTACTCCCCCATCTTTGGGTACTAGCAGGGAGCTGGTCCTCCATTGGTTTAGTGTTGCCTTAGTTGTTGAGTAATAATACAAGGAGAGGGCCCCTCCACTACTTATGTTTGATAACTGGTTTGGATTTAGTGATCCCTTGAAGGTTTGAGGTGTGGTCCACTCTATAAATAAGTGAAATAAGTTTCACAGGTTAGTTAGGACCTAGTACTCTCTAAACTATAGGGAAGTGGAGAGGTATGGGTTGTAACAACCCAAGTCCGGATCCCCTCCACTGGTGCCCCGTACCCGGTTCGCCACATGACCTCAAGCGCGTTTCCCCGAATGCCAGAGGCTGCCGACTAGCAGCGAGGGCCTTGGTGAGTTGGTGGGGAAACTACGCCCTCATTCGGCAAGGTATACAAGGTAAGAAAACAACAATAAACAACAGAAGCATTAAACAACATGAATAACAACAGAAACCAAACAGCGGAAGCAATGCATATATATAACTATGATGACAATGATGTATCAGGTATAAGTATCTAAGGAAAACCACAAACACAACAACGTGCTGAAATAAAACTGAAACCAAGTACAAAAGAAAAACAAAATAATCTCCTCAGCAACCCGAGTCGCGGCTCGGTCCCATGCTCCCCAGCTCCTGATGCAGTCAAGATCCCGAAGTAGAAGGGCGCTTGCCCTTATCTATACCTGCAGTAACATAGTCTTCTTGGGCCCAAAATCATGGCCCAAACAAGGTGTGAGATACAATCCCAATAGGCAATCACCCAAAGATTTTTTCCTAACAGTCAATGAATACATGGAAGTAACAAAACAAGAATCAGTAAACAGAAAAGCACAAGCCGCTACAATCCACAGTTCTAGAAAACAAAGTGCACAAGTAAACAGCCAGCAACAAAAGAAGAAACAGGTAACCCTCTGGGTAGATATCACAGTCTAACCCCTATGGTTAAACCTCTAAGTACTAGCAAACCTCTGGGAGGCACACACAGTCTCACCCCTCAGGTTCAGCTACGTAAAATAAACAGACTCTCTGGGGAAGCACTCACCGTCAATTCCCCCTATAGTCTTGTATCGTGCTAAAGGATCTCTGGGGAAGCACTCAACGTGAATTCCCCTTGTGGATTGCGTCGTGGATCTACAGACTCTCTGGGGAAGAACTCAATGTCAATTCCCACTATAGTCTCACATCATAATTAAAAGACACTATGGAGAATCCCTTCCGTCAATTCTCCCTTTGGTCTGCTACTCTAGGTTCTCACAGTCCTGAGTATAACTAAACATGCTCAACACATGTGTATCGTCCAAGTAAACATCAAGAACTACTTGGCTAACAACTAAGGTTCAACAGCAATAATAAAACAACAGTTCCACTATCCAACAACTAGGCATGGCAACTGGAAAAACGTCAAACATGCAGAACAAGCATGGCAAAGAAATCTGAGCACAATGAATTACTCTAAACATAAGAAATAACCTCTACTAAATAAAGCAAGCAAAGAAGGTAACTAACAAGGGAAAAAAGGAAACACGCAATACCCCGTTCAAGGGTATTGGTGGAAATTGTACAAAATATTCATCAACTTTCTACCGAAAGGCACAAACCACCTACCTTGATCCTAGGAGATCAATAAACGTGAACCTCAATGACAGATTCCCCTTATAATGATGTAGATCTGAGAAAATGCACAAAATTTTCATCACAAGGTAACTTGGAAATGAGGTGGAATCAAGAAAAAAGACTCAACAAAAAGGAAGAACTCACCGCTGTGATTCCAACGCAACTGACCATGCTCGAATCGGAGAACGGATGGCGAGACGGGAGTTCGTCGAAGATTCGGTCGTAAGGGACGCTTCAGATGGAGGAAAAATAAAGAAGAAGACGATTTTGGGCCTTAGACGTGACCCCGGTCCGTTTCATGAAAAAAAGTACACGAAATGTACTTCTTGAGTACATGGCGTGTACTTCAATTTTTCCGTACTACGAAATAACCGGCCTCCACCTCAACCTTACACACCGTGTGTGTGGCCTGGACACGGCCAGCACACGGCTTCGAGCCGGGGATGGAGTACATGGCGTGTACTCAGAAAGTACACGGCATGTACTTCTGAAATTTCCAGAAAATTCATTTTTTCTCAGAAACACCAGAAAAAGGGAAAACATACCTGAAAAAAGATTCGGGTTCATACAAACTTCTCCCCTTAAAAGAAATTTGTCCCCGAATTTCCCTAACGTGGCAGAGAAGGAGAAACCCCAAACAGCTCTGGCCACTGCGATCGTACATCAGTCTCCCTCTCCCAGGTCTCATCTTGTACTCGCCCGTGCTTCCATAGCACTCGTACCAGAGGAACAGACCGCCCACAGAGAACCTTTGTACTGTGATCGAAAATCTGGATAGGATGCTCCTCAAACGATGCATCTACTTCAAGCTCGACTCCTCGGGCTGAAAGACATGTGACGGGTCTGAAAAGTAACGTCTGAGCTGAGAGACATGGAAGGCGTCGTGCATGGCCTGATACCTCTGAGGTAGCTGCAACCGATAGGTGACTGGCCCCACTCTCTCCAAGACCTCAAACAGCCCGACGTACCTCGGTGAAAGCTTTCCCTGTCTACGAATCCTCTTGTGTCCCAAACTCGGTGCGACACGTAGGAAAACCTAATCACTGACCTCAAACTTGAGAGGTCGTCTCTGCTGATCAGTATAATACTTCTGCCGAGACTGCGCTGTAGCCATCCTCTTCCGAATCAGCTCTATGTGCTCTAAAGTCTCCTGAACGAGATGAGGTCCCATCAAAGCTGCCTCTCCTACCTCTAGCCAGCATAAGGGTGATCGGCATGGCCTACCATACAAATCCTCGTATGGAACCATCTGAATGTTCGCCTGGAAACTGTTGTTGTAGGCGAACTCCACCAGAGGAATATACTTCTCCCAAGAACTGCCAAAGTCAAGGATGCAAGCTCGGAACATATCCTCAAGAACCTGGATCGTGCGCTCGGACCGGCCATCAGTCTAGGGATGATATGCTATACTCAAGAGTACCTGCGTACCCAAGGCCTTCTGAAGTCCCTGCCAGAACTGAGAGGTAAAGCGCACATCTCTCTCTGAAATAATAGAGCACAGAACTCGATGCAGACGAACGATCTCTCTGATGTAAAGTGGTCCCATATCATTGACACTGAAGGTCTCCTTGACCGGAAAGAAGTGAGAAACCTTCATAAGTCTATCGACGACAACCCAGACAACATCGTTTCCTCGAGGTGATCTCGGAAACCCGATCAAGAAGTCCATCACAACATTGTTCCGGTTCCACTCTGAAATGGGTAACTGCTGTAAAAGGCCTGCTAGTCGCTGATGCTTTGCTTTCACCTGCTGACAAGTAGAACATCTCAAGAAAAAACCAGCAACATCCTTCTTCATACCTGGCTACCAGTATTGGCGATGAAGGTCCCAATACATCTTGGTGATGCCAGGATGAACTGCCCAAACAGGGGAATGGAAATCTCGCATCAGCTCCTCACATATGTCTGCTGGCACCCATACGTGTCCCTGGAAACACAAGATCTCATCCTCACCCACTATCCATCTAGGAAGAGGGTCCTCTCCTGACACACTCTCCTGCAGGACTAAGCCTTCTGAGTCTAATAGCTACCTCATCTGTACCCAATCAAGTAGCATGAAGGTAACAACTACAGAAGATAGAAAAGTCTGTCCCCGTCTGTCGGGCACCTCCAGATGCATCTCAGAGAATAGAGCCATCAGTTGCCACTCACTACTGTCCTCCTGAACTGCCTGAATATGAGTTCTCCTACTCAACGCGTCTGCCACGGCGTTGCCCTTTCTAAGCGTATAGGCGAGCTCGAAGTCGAAATACTGTATATACTCAACCCACCTGCGCTGCCTCAGATTCAAATCACGCTGAGTGAAGATATACCTGAGACTCTTATGGTCAGTGAAGACCACAAAGTGCTCTCCTAGAAGATAGTGTCTCCAACAGCGCAAGGCATGAACAACAGCTGCCAACTCCAGGTCGTGCATAGGGTAGTTCTTCTCATGTGGTCACAACTGCTGAGACCCGTATGCAACGACTCCATCTCCCTTCATAAGCACAGCTCCTAGCCTGACACCTGAAGTATCAGAGTGAATAGTGTAGCTCTTACCTAGCTCTGGCAGTACTAGTATCAGTGCCGACGTCAACCTCCCTTTCAGCTCCTGAAAGGCTGACTCACAAGAATCTGACCACAAGAACTTTTCCCCCTTCTTGGTCAGACCTGTCAAAGGTGCTGATAGAGGAGAAAAGTCCTGAATGAAGTGTCTGTAGTATCCCGCCAGCCCTAGGAAGCTCTGTACCTCAAAAATGTTCTTCGGATGCTCCCAGGAAACTACATGTCTCACTTTCTCTGGGTCCATAGATACTCCTTCCTCTGAAATGACATGACCCAAGAAGTGAATCTAATCCATCTAGAAGTGGCACTTAGAGAGCTTAGCATAAAGCCAATGCTCTCTCAGTGTACTCAGAACGATCTCAAGATATGTGGCATGGTCATGTCGAGTGTGAGAGTACACCAAGATATCGTCCACGAAGACCATGATGAAAGAGTCCAAGTAATGATGGAACACTCGGTTCATCAGTTCCATGAAAACTGCAGGTGCGTTCGTGAGTCCAAAAGGCATGACTGTATACTCTTATAGACCATACCTGCTCCTGAAAGCTATCAGAGGTATATATGATGGTCTAATGTGAAACTGATGATAACCGGACCTCAAGTCAATCTTCGAGAACACCCAGGCTCCTCGAAGTTAATCGAAAAGGTCATCTATCCGCGGAAAGGGATATCGGTTCTTGACTGTCAACTGGTTCAGATTCCAATAATCCACACAAAGCCGGAGGGTACCGTCTGCCTTCTTCGCAAATAGAACCGGCGAACCCCAAGTAGAAGTACTGGGTTGGATGAAACCCTTAGCATGTAGCTCCTCCAACCACTTCTTGAGCTCCTACAACTCATTTGTGGCCATCCTATATGGAGGAATGGACACCGGTGCCGCTCCTGGCACAAACTCAATAGAGAAGTCTACCTCACGCTCCGGAGGAAAACCCAAAAAGTCCTCTGGAAAGACGTCCCTAAAACGATCCACCACTGGAGGAAAGTCCAACTGTGGAGTCTCCTGATCTTCCAGATAAAGGCTAGCAATCTGGGCTGTCACCCCTCATAGCCCAAGATGCTCAAGTCCTTCCCGACTCGGCCAAACATCCCATTCTCCTTTATAAAGGAAGGATTCACCCTCTGGTGAAACGAAACTCACTCTACGGCGATAGCAGTCGATGACTACCTGGAAGGGAATCAACCAGTCCATGCCAAAGATGAAATCATAGCCATTCATCTCTAGGATATAGAGATCCCATAAGAAGCGATACCCTGCAATCTCGAGAGGGCATTCTCTACACTGGCATACACTAGATGTCCTCATTCCCAAAGGTGTGTCTTGTGTCAACGAGTCGGCAGAAGAAAAGATGCAGAGTCCAAGGCTCTCCACAATAGAAATGGAGATAAAGATATGCGTAGCACCAATATCGAAAAGGGATGAACATAAAACTGAGGCTACTAAAATCGTACCTCGAACAGTAGAAGGGCTGAGATCCTGCTCCTGATAAGTCTGTTCCATAGTGAAGAACTGGCATGTACCGTGGTCCTGCACCCCTGGCTGACTACTCTGAGCTGAACCGCCCTGCTGGTGCTGAGGAACTGGTGGCTGACTGCCACGACCTCGACCTCCACCTCAGCCCGAATGGTCGGAAGAACTCCAGTTCCCCGACTGGTGGGAAGATGGTGGGGCTGCTCTTGAACAAGCAGCCATGGAAGAAACCCGGTCACCGGCTGCAGGTGAGAAATCCTGGAAGAAATACTGAAGGTTACCCTTCTTGCCGCATGATCGGCACTCCACAGGGTCTCTCTGGTACTGCGGCCTCGTGTGACCTATCCGACCACACTGATAGCATGTCACCTGGCTGCCTGATGATGCATCTCGCTTCCTCGAATCACCGAACGTAGGCTCCCTACGGTGCTTCTTACTGTCATATGAAGGAAATCTAGCTCTGGAAGCAGAACCGCCCTGGGTCACAGCTCCAAAGTCTCTCAGATTGCGCTCTGCAATCAATGCCTGGTTGACGATGGAAGTAATGGAAGTCATCCGGAAGATTTTCACCTACGATCGAATCTCCCGCTTGAGTCCATCCTCAAACTTCCTCACCAAGAACACCCCACTCCCATCCCGAAGGGGTGTAAAATGCTTCAGCTCAGTGAAACGAGAGGAATACTCCATGACATATAGAGTACCCTGCTCTAAGCTCATGAACTCCCGGGCTCGATCGGCCCACAGGGTCTCCGGGTAGAAGTAGTCGTAGAACATGCGCTGGAACTCCTCCCAAGTCATAGCTTGCTGCTGACCCGCCTGCGAGATCACGTCCCACCACCTCTTGGAAGAGTCTTGGAGCATGTAGTTGGCGAGATTGACCCGCCTCTCTGGAGGCGTCTCCAGATTTTTGAAGATAGTCAGCAGGGCTTCCAGCCACGACTCTGCAACCTGAGGTCCTCCCTCCCCCGAGAACGTGGGAGGATGATGCTGCTGGAAAACCCACTTCATGTCTGACATAGATGAGGTAGGCGGAAGTCCACCCTGGAAGGCCTGCATCATCCTCATGAAACCTTCCCTGAACTGTGCATCAGCGCCCGCGACTGGTACAACAACCGGTGCCAAGGCTGGCTCAGCTGGGGGATCGACAGGAAGTCCTTGATCAGCCCTGTCTGGCGTCTGATCACTGCCTGACGACAGGCGTATGACCGGAGGACGTATCTGAGGCATAGCTCTGAAAGATCAAAAGCACACCTTAGATCAAGAAAAACAAGGACAGAGAACACAAGATCACAAAACGGGAACAGGGGAAGAAAAACCCATAAGATTGGAAAACACGACTACATGACGTGTATAAAACTACACAGCGTGTCTACTTAAGCCACTGACATGAGCGTGTACTCTCACCCTACAAGTCGTGTACAGTTAATACTACACGGCGTGTTGGCCACCCCACACGACGTGTACTTGAAACTATTCCCCTTCCCGAGTCTCCTTACACGGCTAACCCACACGGTCCGACTCAACCCGAGACTACAGAGCGTGTTCGAAATAGACACGGTGTGCACTAGACAAGGCTTCGGAGGTCCGTGTTGTTGAGTACATGGTCGTCTACACGGCTGGATCTTACACGGCGTGTTCCGAACAAACATGGCATGTAAAGGTGAAGGTGACCTCGTCCTGTGTTGTCTGTGACATGGCCGGGTACCTGGACAAGACTACACGGCATGTTCCGAACAAACACGGAGTGTGGAAAAGAAGGTCACGCCAGCTCGTGTTGGTCGTGACACGGCCTGGTACCTGGAAAGGACAACACGGAATGTTCCCTATGGACACGGTGTGTTCTATCCGAGCATCCCCAGACCGTGTCGTTAGTGACACGACCGGGTACATGGCTCTGAACTCACACGGCATGTACCAATGGTACACGGTGTGTTCCCGAAGTTACTCCCACGACACAGTGTTTGGCTCACACGGTCAGTGACACGGCCTGAAAACTACACGGCGTGTATCTAAAAAGTACATGCCGTGTATTCTGGGTTTTTCTGGGCAGTAGCTCAGAAACTGCACAAAATTCCAGAAACACTAAAAACAAGGTAAAAATGCCAAATTTTGATCCAGGAGAGACCATAACACCTCAAGAACCAAAATTTGACATTCATTTTAAGCAAGGAACAAAACAACAGTTTTCTAACACAACAGCAAAGAATCTATCAAGCGTCTATCACAACAGCATGCATAATCTACACAGAACCTATCACAACATCTTGCAATCGCTAATGCACAGTAGATGGCATGGAAAGAATGCATGAAATGTGATTTATACAAGTTCCTATATGATGCATGAGACAACATACCATCATCTCATCAGGTTTCGACAAAAATAGACCCGAAATATCAAAACAATAATAGCACAAGACATGTGAATCACTCTAGGTGAAATCATACCAACCATAAAATCTCAAAACTAGAAAACTGCAATTAACGAGGTAGTGTGGCTTTTCCCTGTACATGGGTTAGCTACTCCTGGGCACAGCTTAATACCAAGTACCGAATCCATTCCATCCTTGGATAAAGTCTCCAAACAGTAAAGCAAGAGAAAAGAACTCCTCTGATACCACTTTGTAACGACCCGAGTTCGTAGCTCCTCCACTGGTGCCCCGTACCCGGTTCACCACATGACCTCAAGCGCGTTTCCCTGAATGCCAGAGGCTGCCGACTAGAAGTGAGGGCCTTGGTGAGTCGGCGGGGAAACTATGACCTCATTCGGTAAGGTATACAAGGTAAGAAAACAACAATAAATAGCGGAAGCAGTAAACAACATGCATAACAACAGATACCAAACAGCGGAAGCAATGAATATATATAACTATGATGACAATGATGCAGCAGGTACAAGTATCTAAGGAAAACTGCAAACACAACAATGTGCTGAAATACAAATGAAACCAAGTACAAAAGAAAAACAAAATAATCTCCTCAGCATCGTGAGCCACGGCTCGGTCCCATGCTCCCCAGCTCCAGATGTAGTCAAGATCCCGAAGTAGAAGGGCACTTGCCCTTATCTATACATGTAGCAACATAGTATGCTTGGGCCCAAAATCATGGCCCAAACAGGGTGTGAGATACAATCCCAGTAGGCAATCACCCAAATATTTGTGCCTAACAGTCAATGAATACATGGAAGTAACAAAACAAGAAGAAGTAAACAGAAAAGCACAAGCAGCTACAATCCACAGTTCTAGAAAACAAAGTGCACAACTAAACGGCCAGTAAAAAAAGAAGAAACAGGTAACCCTTTGGGTAGCTCTCACAGTCTAACCCCTATGGTTCAACCTCTAAGTACTATCAAACCTCTGGGAGTCACACACAGTCTCACCCCTCTGGTTCAGCTATGTAAAATAAGCACTCTCTGGGGAATCACTCACCTTCAATTCCCCCTATAGGCTCGTATTGTGCTGAAGGCTCTCTGGGGAAGCACTCAACATCAATTCTCCCTGTTTCCTACATCATGGATCTACAGACTATCTGGGTAAGCTCTCAACATCAATTCCCTCTATAGTCTCGCATCGTAATTAAAAGACACTATGAAGAATCCCTTCTGTCAGTTCTTCCTTTGGTCTGCTACTCTAGGTTCTCACAGTCCTGAGTATAACTAAACATACTGAACATGTTTGTATCTTCCAAGTAAACCTCAAGAACTACTTGGCTAACAACTAAGGTTCAACAGTAATAATAAAACAATAGTTCCACTATCCTACAACTAGTCATGGAAACTGGAAAAACGTCAAAAAGGCAGGACAAGCATGGAAACGCAATCTAAGCACAAATAATTACTCTAATCACAATAAATAACCTCTACTAAAGAAATAAAGAAAAGTAGGAAACTAACAAGGGAAAAATAGGAAACACGCAATACCTCGTTCAAGGGTATTGGTGGGAATTTCACAAAATATTCATCAACTTTCTACCAAAAGGCACAAACCACCTACCTCGATCCTAGGAGATCGATATACGTGAACCTCGAGGACAGATTCCCCTTAGAATGACGTAGATCTGAGAAAACGCACAAAAAGTTCATCCAACGATAACTTGGAAACAAGGAGGAATCAAGAAACAAGACTCAAGCAGAAGGAAGAACTCACTGCTGCGATTCCAATGCAACTGACCATGCTCAAATCAGAGAACGGACGGCGAGATAGGAGTTCGTCGAAGATTCGGCCGTACGGGTCACTTCGGACGGATGAAAACTGAAGAAAAAGATGATTTTGGGGGTTAGACGTGACCCTGGTCTGTTTCATGAAAAAAAAGAACACGGTGTGTACTTCTTGAGTACACAGTGTGTACTTCAATTTTTACATAATCCGAAATAACCAGCCTCCACCTCAGCCTTACACACCATGTCTGTGGCTTGGACATGGCCAACACATGGCTTCGATCCGGGGAAGGAGTACATGGCGTGTACTCAGAAAGTACACGACGTGCACTTCTGAAATTTCCAGAAAATTCATTTTTTTCTCAAAAACTCCAGAAAAAGGAAAAACATACCTGAAAAGAGATTCGGGTTCTTACATGGGTCCCTCTATTATCTCTCATTGGAGAGGATACACATGGTGCATAGTCTAATGCAGTTCCTCCTCAACCATGTGCAGTGGTGAGGTTTGGGACTCTCTAATTGGGTTTTATTATAGCCATGTATAGGGAACATGTGATATTTAATAGGACCTCTGGTGTTGGGAACTAGAGATAGACCTAGTAAGTGGTTTCTAGATGAAGTATATCTCTCATGTGGCTTCCATCTTGGATGGATGAGCTCATGGAGTGTGTTCTCTTGGTTGTGTGTTACCTTCAATCCTTAAAGGAAGATCTTTTCACTGGCTATGAGATCAAAACCTCATGAGACTTGGAGTCTGAGACGAGTATATCTAGACGTTTATGGGTGTCCTTATGGTGTTTTCACATGTCTAGTTTGACACCCATGGTGAACTGAGATACTAGTCATGTATATTTGAGGATGGTTTGAGATGGATTTTATCTCTTGATTAGGTTCCCTCTATTTAGGTTGAGTAGGTTGTTGCCTTTTACTTTCTCTATTTTCTTTTGGGTTTATGAGGAACCTACTATTTATTGTTATAATCACCCCTGCACTATATTTACGTTCACCTGTTGTGTCTTGTCCAGACCACAGGTCTTTCAACGTAGTCCCTAAATGACCCGAGTCAGTCGGATTTTAGTGATCTACACTAACTGAGGTGTTTATCAGAGATGGGCCAAGGAGATTTTTCGAAGTTGTGTTTGACAGTGATCCCCTCCTTATAAGTAGGTAGGATTATTTGGTAGTTTTTGGTGGGTGTGTTTTTTTCCCTTTTATGTTTTCATTACATATATTGTACTCTGGTTTGGGATAAATGTATGCTTGAATTTTAGTTTCCAACCTTTTATATCTTTTCACTGTTGCATGGATCTATTTGTGGGTGTGTACGTATAGGTACATTTGGAAAAGGCCTCCCATCTGTGTGATATTCCTAATCAGTTCTAGTTTACATCCCCTGGCCTATTAAATGTAGGCTTGGGGAGTTATGGCCTATTCCCCATTGGGTTAGGTCATGACATTAAAATTGATGAAATACATTCTTATGATGTATGATCTATGTGGCATTCTTATGTATCTATATGATATGAAAGTTATGGGTGGGACCTGAATTATATGGCCCTCTAATGCATTGGTTAATGTTTTTATATCATGATATTTCATGTATGGTGCCTAAGAAGTTATCCTAATACCACTATGTTTTGTTTTCGTAGCATTTATACTTCAGTTATGTTTATGATGTCTTGTTTTATGTTGTTACCACATTCCTATATCACCTTTATGTTGTCATGTTATATCATTCCATGTTGTTCAATATTATGAACCTCAATCATATTATGTTATATTAATATGATTGTTGTATCATAGGTATGACTTTACCTTGTCCTATTCTTAATTTATTCCTATTACAGGTCTTTATAGATAACCCATTTCTTATGTACATCACTAGGTTATTCCATGCAGTTTTAAAAGATCTAAGGAATATGAGGGCATGTTTTGGAATTTTTAAATAATTATATTATACCTATGAATAATTTTTATATTCTTTGTACATATTTTCCCAAATACACTAGGCATCAAAAACGTTGGGGGTTGTATTAAGTGTATATTTATGTAATAAATCATGAATTAAGGTGCAATAAAATATGAGTTGTCCTAGTTGTTATTAGAGAAAAGTTAAGTTATTTTTTTGGATTATGATTGTAAAAATTTATTGATATAATTAGGTATATGTCCAAACATCAAAAAATATCCCCGTATTTTATTAAAATATAGAGTAAGTGGTTTCTAATAAAACACATCCCTATCTAGACACTACAAGTAAATGTGGCTCTGACACAATTATACCTAGGGAAAATAACCCCAAAAAGGTTTTATTGACCTAGAATTGATCCTCACATAGTTCATAAAAATGGTTCTTAATGCACACTTGAATTTAAACTCCTAGGGTATATTATTTTGTAAATTCACAATCTCCTTGCGAACCACTATTTAGGGAATAAAAATTCTCAAAAAAATTTATGTTATGAAATACATCATGGATAACATATATTGAATACAATAAATTTATTGGTAAAGGATTATATGTCATTAATTAGTTATTCCTTTAATGTTCTTGTATTTCCTTTATGTTTTTAATATTTTAAAAATACTCATCCCTAATTTTCCATTTATTTTTAGCTAATGGCTAGAAATAAGAGAAATCGGGCCAATAACCAATGTGAGGATCAAGGTAATGAAAAACCAAATGAGATGCCCAACATAAGGGGATTAGGAATCACAAAATGTTTGACAATAATTTCTTATTTAAATCAATATTTAAAAAAAATGAATTAGGAGGAATGCATGAATCCCCCTAAGATAGAGAAAGTTTCAAATAAGACCTTCATACGGTAAATACCTCTAACCTTTAATGGATACTTTGATCCCTTAATTATAGAGTAATGTATCAAATCCATTGAATATATATTATTTTTTATTGTACCAAGTGTGAATTTAATGAATTATGTGAGTAGTTCAAAAATATGAATCTCGTTAAAGAGTTCGAATCAATGGAGTGGAAGGAATTGTAGGAAATATTTTTCAATAAATATTTTCCTCAAGCTATCTTACATAAAATTAAGGGGAATTTCCTTAGACTCATGAAAAATGATTATAAATCCATTATTATGTATGAGGAAAACTTCACAATACTTTCCCGATATGCCTCCATATTTTTTATTACCCGTTAAAGTAAATTTCATTTTTTTCTTTATTGGAATAAAGCTAAATCTACTAAAAGTGTTGTCTATTAAAGAATTTTAATGAAATGAGGAAATTTTTAGATATAACCTCAAAGTAAAAATAAATAAATAAATGAATATAAATGGTCTCTTAGGACTGGAGACAAGAATCATAGAATGGATTTTGATTCTAGTATAGAGATGGACAAATCTCGTGGTTGTAAGAAATTCAATCATACCACTTGTAAAAAGTGTGGGATAAAGCATCTTAAAAATTACCTAAAGGGGAAAAATAAATGATTTAGGTGTGTGAAATAAGGTTATCTTTCTAGGGATTATTGATAGGAAAAACCCATCAATTATATGGTAGAAATGAATTCTTTAGTCAACCCTAAAACTATTATTTAATGTTTGCACTGTGGGGAATAGGGATACATTGAAAATCAATTCCCTACGCTAAGGTTTGCTGATGATAAAAAATTCCAAAAACCTCTAAGGACTAGAGAACAATGGTGGGTGTATTCCATTACAACTAATGAGGTGGATCCTGATAATGATGTGGTGATAGGTACACTAGTTATTCATTCAAGGATATCAATTGTAGTATTTGATTTTGGTTCTACGCATTCTTTCATATCATGAGGGTTTAGTATATTTATTCAATAACCGACTCAAAAAATGGAAGTTAAGATAATGATGAAGATGGAAAATGGGTCAATTATTGTATCCCTAGCAGATAACTCATCCTATATCCAAATTTTTTAGCTGAATTTCAAAGAAAAACTTATAAAACTCCTCTTATTGGAATTCAATGTTATTCTAGTCATGGATTGGAATTCCTTATATAGATCCAATATAAATTTCTAAGATAAGGAAATATTCCTCAATATAAAAAATCTTCATCTAATTATATATAAGTTCATGGTGGATGATGAATCCTATTTGGTACCAACATATCAAACATTGATATTATTTCCTTTCAAACAAGATTATCTAGCTCAAATGATTGAGACTAAAGAAAATATAATCCTTGATAACATTCCCATTATAAGGTAATTTTTTGATGTGTTTCTGGAATAAATTCTTATTCTTCCTCTTAGTCAGGAGGTTGAGTTATTAATAGAGATAATTCCTTGAGATTTTAAAATATTCAGGACTCCGTATAGAATAGTCTTTGTTGAACTTGATGAAATATTGAAACAATTAAAGGAGAATCTGGATAAAGGGTTTATACACCCAAGTGATTCACCATGCGGTTCACCAGTCTTATTCATCAAGAGGAAGGACAAGTCAATGAACATCTACATTGATTATCTTGAGCTCAAACATATCACAATAATGTATAAGTCTCCTCTACCATAGATTGATGACTTGTTCAATCAGTTTCATGGATCCTATAACTTCTTTTAGGTGGATCTCTAATTGAGATATTATTAAGTAAATTTAAATAAGGAGTATATCCCCAAAGAATATTTTCATACAAGGTGTCGACACTAAGAGTTCATAATGATTCCATTTTAAATCACTAATATTGCAGAAATATTTAGGGACATAATGAATAGAGTCTTTAGGAATTTCTTCAATAAATTTTCGGTAGTCTTTTTAGATGATATTCTTAACAACTTCAAAACTAATGAGGAACATGAGGAGAATTTAAATATTGTACTAAAGACCTTGTAGAAGGAAAATTTAAATGTAAAGTATAGTAAATGTGAATTTTGTTAAGATTAAGTAACTTTATTAGGGAATTCCACCACTAAAAAAGTGATATATGTGGATCCTCTAAAAACATAAGTAATATAAGGATGTCCCCGGCCAACATATGTGACCAAAATACATAGTTTTATTAGATTATTTGGGTATAATCATCAATTATTTAGAAGCTTCATAGGATTTTCAAGACAATTAAATAATATTATTCAGAAGGTAGTCAAATTTTTATGGACTGATGAATGTGAATAATGATTTAAAGATATTAAGAAGAGGTTAATCACTGCACATGTGCTCACATTACCAAACAGTGGGGAAGGATTTGTGTACTAAAGTTATTCATCAAAAAAGGGATTGGGTTTTCTACTCAATAAATCTGAAAAAGTGATAGCTTATGCCTCCCAATAATTAAATATCCATGAAAAGAACTACCCAAATCATTATCTATAATTAGAATTTTTGATCTTCAAGTTTAATATTTGGTGACATTATCTCCACAAAGAAAATTGTGACATATATATGAATCATAAAATCCTTATGTATATATTCATACAAAAAATATTAATATGTTCCAAAGAAGGTGGTTATATATGATCTATAATTATGATTATTCAATCCATTTCCATCACGGGAAAGCAAACAAAGTGGAAAATTCTATGTGTAGAAATGATCCTAAAACTCTATCCATGATGAGGATTTCAATGGATCCAATATTATTGGACATAAAGTAGATGTATATGGGAATAATAAAATTATCTTCATCCTAACTTACTCAAATAAAATCTCAATAATCCATTCATAAGAGGATAATGGAGGCCCAAAAAGATGATAACGCTCTACAAAAAATGGTGGTGAATATTCTAGAGGTTAAATTTGATAATGATGGAGTTATATGGCTTGGAACTTAGATATGTGTCCCATAAAAACTGTAATCGAAGATGGAAATTCTAGATGATTTTAATAGGTCATCCTTATCAACTCATATAAGAAGAACTAATATGTATATATATTTGAATCAAAACTTCGGATGGGGTAACATAAAGGGGGTATTTTCTATCTCGATGCTTGGTATGACAACAAGTCATGGCCAAAAAATAGAAGCCCAAGGGTAACATAAAAATTTTACCCATACCATTATGGAAATGGGAAAACATAAACTTGTATTTCTTCATAGGACTCCCTATGAAAATTAAAGGCAATATGATCGCATGGGTGCCATTCAGTCACCTAAAAATTCAGAAAATTTCATTATTATCAAGGAAGATTTCTCTATTTAACAACTCTAAAATATACACATAAGTTAATTGGTAATACTACATAGAGTTCAACTCACTATGGTATCATATTGATATAAGAGGTTAGCCTTGAGGTTTTCGAGAATCCTTAAGTAAGAATTGAATATAGGAGTCAGCTTTAGCACTGCTTATCACCCTTAGACATATGGATAGTCTAAAAGGATCATACCAACACTATAGGATATGTTGAGATAAAATTAAATGGATTTAGAAGGGTTTTGGGATCAACAAATTCCCGTAGTGAAGATATCATAAAATAACAGTTTCAATTCTATAATCCAAATGGCACCTTATCAGGCTCTGTATGGGAAGAGGCATCAAACTCCAACATGTTAGATGAAGTTGGAGAGCATAAGATGATGGAACCTGATATTATCCAAGAGTTTATAGAGATGGTTCAAACCATCCAAAATCATATAAAATTTACACAAATTCAATATAAAATCTATATAGAAAATCATCAGTGATACCTAAAGTTTGAGTTAAAATATAATGTGTTCCTTCATATATCACTGTGTAAGAAAGTCATGACATTTGGGAAGAAATAAAAGATTAGTATAAGATTCATTATCCCCTTTGATATCATTGATCACATTAAAGTGGAAACATATTGATTAGAACTCCCACCTAACCTATCTTATATAAATGATGTGTTCTATGTGTCCTTCTTGAGGAAGTAAATAAAATACTCTTCACACATATTCAATCTAGAGGTGGTATTTCTAGAGAATGATATTCCATATAAATATAATCTAGTGAATATTATAGATCATAGAGAAAAAGTTCTACAAAACAAGAAAAATGATCTGGTAAAAGTGTTGTAGAGAAACCACAAGTTTGAGGAGCTAAATAGGAACCAAATGAAATGAAAAAAAATACACTCATCTATTTTAGTTCACAAATAAAATTTTTAGGGTAAATTTTTTTCGGGGGAATAATGTAATGAACAAAAATTTTATAAATCATATTTCATCTTTGAATGAATAAATTCTTTATTGATAAACGAATTTATAGAAAGAGAATTCATTACTTTGTTTAGTTTTGATTGTTATATAGTTTTTCAAATTGAAATGGCTTTTAAGAAATATTACTATTTATAATATAGTTATATTATAGTGACCATTATGATTACTATATTAAGTTTTCTGATAAATTCCATCTAATACCGGAAAAGGAAGCGATGGCCTCAACTAGTTGGATCATACCCTATAGATCCCATTTATCAGAGCTTCTTAGAGATATCACAACAATGGGATTTTACCTTGACCAATCCCAATATGAGATTCAACAACTAAACCATAAAAACCATTTATGCTATATTTTCAAGCCCATTGAGATCATGGCCCAAACCATGTTCACCAAACCACCCTAAGGAAATTTCACCATCGCACACATTACCCTTAGGGAATTTTTTGGTGTAATAAAGGTTTATTCATATAAACCATAAAAGTATGGATTTTTATATTTTATTTCAATAAAATAATGATTATATTTATTTATTTCTAATATTAATTTTATAACGATTAAATAATAATTTTGACAACAATTGGATTTTAATACGATGAAACTCAAACTGTATTTTTAGGATATCTATAGTTTCAATAAAGACATCTTTTTTATGAATTTGATAATTTTTAAATAAATTATATTTTAATAAAAATTTATTAGTAAATAATATTTTTTAAGGATAAATGATAATATAATTTTATGAAGTCAAATAAAATTTTTGTAAGTGTCATAAAATAGTTTTTGTCAAAAAATAGTATTTTTTAATAAATAAAGTTTTCTTAATTAAAAGTTTAAATTCGCTTATTTATATAATTATTTTGATAAAATAAATATTATTTTTGAAATAATAATATAAAAATTATTAGTTAGTGTTTTTTTCAAAATTTTATGATATAGTTTAATTTTAAGGTAAAAATTAAATATGGTATAATTATATGGTATGTATTAGGACGTCATAAATTCCAAAAAGTTATTTAATAAATACTCTAAATAGTATCCAAGGGAAAAAATTATTTTATCCCATTAAAATAAATTTTTTTATTTATTTCATTAATTTTATAAACCCCTGATGAATCCTCTAAAACCAATATTATATTTTAAGGGTTTGAAATCAATTCTTTAAAAACATTACTCACTACCACATCACTAAAGAAAATTATTTTAATTTTTTTGTTTCTCAACCATATAAAATAATTAAAATCAATCCTATTTTGTAGAAAACATGGGTAAAACCCATGGTAATGTTTTTTGTTTTTATTACTTTATCATAAAGAGTCCAAAACCTATGTTTGAAAATTAATAAATAATTCTCCTCTCTTTTTCTATATAAACCCACCCAACCTCCCATTCATCTTTAATAAAAAATCTTCAATCACGAATTTACATAGACCTTATATATCTAAATCCCTACCAAGGTGACCCTATGCTCTTAATAGGATCCTCCCAATCTTTCAGAAGCATCCTATCAAGGTAAGGGGTCCTCTCTTTATCCTTTTTATTCAAGCACCTTTTTTATGTCATTCAATTGTTTTTCCAATTGTTCAAGTTGGGATAAGTTTTTATGAATCGCACTTCATGTCCTAATAATTTCCAATTAATGAGACTCCCATTTTACTCTCATTCTCTCCTTCTATAAACCTTCATGTAAACCTGTTATGTTACTGAAATTATCCTGTGATTTTCCTTACCAATCACTAATGTATTGAATACCCATCTCTATTTTCACTCAAGGATATTGAAATAGTTATAACTATACTTAATTTATTTGGGATTTACATATATTAAACCCTCACTAGTTGATCATGGTGTTCAAATTTATGAAATACATATTTCATTTGTATAATATATGTTGGAAAACTATTCATATACATGATATCAAAGTGACTGGTGAACCCATAATTATATAGACCTCTAATAAATTGGGATTTAATTGAAAGATGATAGATTTTTTTCCTGATGGTTGATTGTGGAGGGTTTTATGTATTCTTAAATCATTCACATTTGGTTCTCCATTTCCACCTTTTACCGAAACTCCCAATAGTTCCCACATCTATAACTTAATACGGACCTGCTTTCCAAAGGTAAGTGGTCCTTTGCAATTTCATAGCAAAAAAATCTTAGGAACTCACATTGGTTAAGAGGATGGGAGGTTGGTCTCATCACTCCATTTTGGGGTGTAATAGTTTCATATTCTTGGAATCTCTTAGATATTTATAATATGTTCATGAATCTCTTCATAATCCCAATATGGGACCATTTACCCTAATAAGATGATCAATCAGTAAACCCTTTCATATATTAAGGGATAGGTCTATTGATGATTCCATATGTATGTATCCAAGGTTATTCATTTTTTTTCCATGTTAATGGTTAGATGCTTATATTTTACTTCCATGTAACCATACACTGCATAATTTGATGTCTTCCATTGAAACAATTAATATTTCCATGATGGGATTGAGCTGTTATGAGGCATCCTACTTATCCTTTTTATAAAAGGAATAAAAACCCACATAGTTCTTTAAAACATGTATTTTAACATCATGAGTAAATTATATATATGTTTGATCTTATGAACCGGGTATTTGAGCTCAAAACTCAGAGAGGAATCCTATATATCCGAGTTATAGCATGAATTAGAGTCATCATAGTTTAGTTGATCAAGTCTTACACACTAAGGTTGACCTAGTATTGGGGTAGTCATATCATGTTACTTATCGAGGTTTACATTATGAGATTTCTCTAGATGGTAGAGACTCAACATAAAAATAACATGATCCTTAAAGATCCCTAATACAACTTGAACTTTGCTCATTGTGGGAAAAAATGGATATAAATTATCAGTTTCACTGCATATGGATACAAAACTTACATGTTGGGATATCCCATTGGATTCTTAACATGGAGATCAGGTCTTGGGATGGCATCCTACCTATTCTGGTTATAACAAGAATCAATGTTCTCTTAGTTTATTTAAATGAGTCCTACACACTAAGGTTGACCTTGTATTCTCACTGGAAAAGGCTATAATGCCCCGAGATATATGCTTGACATGGTCTGGTTGTCTCCCTAACATTTTTGATTGTATACCTAACATGGATGGGGATATTTGTACATGTTCAGGTTTTATAGAAGACATGTCCAAAGAAAATCACATGATCCAGTTGACCTATCTGGAGGAAATCACGTGATTTGGCTAAGGATGTCTGAATATAATCACATTATCAGAGCTGACATGTCATGGTGGGTATCGCCTGATCTGGCTAACATGTATACATGGCATCATATGACCCGGTTGACATTTCTGGGGTATGTCGCATGTTTTGGATAACATGTCGGGGTGTCATCACAAAACCTAGCTGATTTGCTTCAAGTATGCCACGAGATCTTGCTGTTAAGCATGGGGTGGCTTCGTGATACCCATATGATACCCATTAGTGTTGTCACACAATTTGGGTAACTAGTCTAAGGACATTGCAAGATCTGTATTGGAAGCCCATAGGGCTTCTCAAGACTCGAGTGGCATGCCCGAGGGGCATCATGTGACTTGAAATGGCATGTCTTAGAGACATTGCATGATCTTCGTGATATGTCCTGGTGATGTCGCATGATATGGATGAGTTATGTGAAGCATATGAGGATCAACAGATATGTTCATTACATAAGCATTCTGTATTTTAGTCTTTATTCTAGTTTTTATTTCATATATGCCTTATATTTATTCAATGTTGGCATGTTTTAGGTTTTATGTCACCCAACTGATATGCATTAAGTCTATAAAATGAGATTATGAGTGATCATGTGAAGCACATATGTGTTTTGTGTGATCCTCTAGGTTATTCCTCAGAAGTTTACCTAACAGAAGACCTTGTTATCACATGATCATCAACTTAGAGAAGTCCTCTCTAATGATTGGATGTGTCAGTGCATGGATCCAAATATGTATTTTTTTTACTAAGGGGGAGGAGTTTATTGGAATCACTAACCTGATTATATTCCACCTCACATGACACATATCTCTTAGATTCATGCTGGATTCAGTGGTGGTCCTTAGTGTTATGCGCTTCTTGGTATCCTACCATGGGTAATACATAGCATCACATGATATTCAGTGACTATTTTAATGCTTCGGTTTTGCTATTTTTATTGGATGCATGATGATCAAAGGTATTTCCATGAACATGTGGATATTCCTAAGTACTTTCATAAGGTTAGTTTGGCATTCATATAGTCCTTCGTGAGATTAGGATGCCTGCTAAAAGGATTTCTCTTGATCTGAGGAAACTTGTTTGGGACATTTTATGAGACAAGGGTGGTTTTTCAAGGGGTCATCAAAATATAAATATGTCAAGACAAGGTTAATTTCAAGACATTGTTTTCTTTTTGAGGAGGGGGGGTTCATGATAAATAGTTATTTTAAGGGCGTATAACTCTATTTTCATGAAATCAATGTATCTTCTCCTTACTAGAATCTCCCATCATTGACCTTTTTATTTCCTTCTTAATTTTCAAGGGAATGGGATCTCACAAGTTTTTATGATTGTTTTCAATGACAATAACTCTCCCCATCAGTGATGTGCCACATGAAGAACAAAGGGTCATGTGGTGATGTGAAAGCATTATCATGGAAAACCCCTTCTGTTTTCCTATGAAGCTGAAGGGACAACATGAAATCGACTATACATGTCTGAAACTCTTTGCATGATGAGGGTGACATGTCAACAGGTTATCACAAACCATGGTGGACATGTTGAGAGGTCCCCATGAGGTCTTGCAGACCATATGATCATGTATCATGAATATCAAGGACCACATATGGTATCCACCCTTTGGATGTTTTTATCCTTTATTTTACAAGGACATGATATCTTGCACAACCATGTGGGTGTTGTCGAATATAATCACTCTTCTTGTCTATGATGTGTCAAATGATCAATAATGAATCTCATGGTGGAACACAATAACATTCATGAAAAAACCATTTGATTTTCTATGTTTTTTCACTTGATAAATGATAGATCTCACGACGGCATGCATACGTTGTCAAAGATAGCCACTCAACTTGCCTTTAATGCATCACATGTTAAATAATGGATCTTGTGATGACATTTAGACATTTTTAGGGACAGTAACTCCACTTTCCTTTGACGTATCTCATTTTTATGGATATATGATTCCATAACATGACCAATAGTGTTTTCATGTTAAGGTTTAATTCCAAAGGGTTTATGGATAGTATTTCAAGTATTCTCATAAATTTCGTAAAACCCTATCTGAAAAAACATGTACATGGAATATTTATCCTCTTCTCATGATGATATCAAGTGAATCATAGAGCTTTTCATGCGTACATGAATATCGCATGTGTGCGGTGTAGGATTCCCTCAGACCAATACAGTGCATTGAGTCTTGAATTTTCTTCATTCTTGGATTTAATGACACATAAAATAAATTCTTTATGGATTGATCATATCTAGACATGAAGATGGTGTCCACAATTCATCACATAACAGGGTATGTGGTATTGTTCTATCCTTCATCGTGATGGTAGGCCCATGATACGTATCGGAATTAGTGTTCTTATAATGTTTTTTATATGTGAGATATTAGTTATAGCTTTTCATGAGATTAAAACCCTTATAGTATCGCAATATTTTGTGTGATAGGTTACACGATGTCTACTAGTGACACAACACCGAAACCTTTCACATGAATTATTATGAAATAGGGGGTATCACCTCTTTGTTATATGATTATAAGATGGATTTATCACATATTCCCCTTCATGTAACCCTTATATGGGCTCATCGTACTCTATTTTTCATGGAAAATTAGATATTTTCTTCAGGGGAGGTAGAAGCCTTGAAATTTTGATCCTCCTTCAGTATTTATATATGGGGTATCATGCTGCATCTACACATCCAAGAAAGGTGGTGTGTCCTATAAATGAGTTCATCCATTCACCACACTGAATTAATCTACTTTAGATCAGATAATCATGCCACATCAAGATATCTCTTCAAAACACCAAACCTCTCTGTATTTCTAAAATATTCACTCATTGAGTATGGTGATGTTTAGGGAAAATGTATCATCATTCTTCTTACATGGTGGAATTCATGTATTGGGATTCTTCACACGATGTCATCTAACATGGTTTTGAGACTTCACATATATCGACCTTATGGTCTCATCTCAGTCTAAAACATAGCTCGATGAATATTGTATTGTATACGTATTTGTGTATCAACATCTTGGCCTATCAAACTAAACAATCATCCACATACTCAATTTTTGGAATATTCTCAGTGAGGGTGTATCTAGAACCTCTTGTATCATACACTTCATATCTAAAAAAACATCATTGAGAGATTCATGCATGTTCCATAAAGCTTCTGTGAGCATGGAACTTTCTTAACATGATATAACCACCCTAAGAACAGGTTATCCAGTCAGAGCGTTGTAGATTATATGTGTCACATTCTAATCCTATCCATATACCATCATCTCAGCAACGCATGTCAACATGGAGGGTTAATTTTTTTTCATATCCTATATAGGTTATTTAGTGAATTTGTTATAGTGGTTCTTCATGCACAATGTATTCTTGAGGCTCACTATTTTCATAGAAACCCCTGTTCATGTAGTTTTTACATGCATGGTGGGGGTCTCGCATGAAGTCTTCATTGCATGACTTGTTTCAAACATAGGATTCACCGGTTGATCACAAATTCTTATTCATGAAGGGATTGGCCTCAATATTTAAAATTTCACCTGAAAAAGTAGGTGTGGAGTTTCTCTACTCATGTTAAGTTTCATCACATGGATTAATCTTCTTATTCTCGTGAGAGGATATCAAGCATGGGGTATTCTCATGACCATTTTTCAAATGGATGTATTGACATGAGGAGTTGTGGTGTGAGAATATTCATCTACTTAGAGTCATGTTAGTGTGTGGTATCCACTCTATGAAGAAAAGGAAATCTGAAACTCTAATTCCACGAGGTTGAAGAAGATGACATACAACATCGTTTACTCATCGACTAATATCCACAACATGTGTCCTTCCATGGAAAAGTGTGCAATATGTAATAATGATAATACCCCCCCCCCCAATTTGGATTTGTTTATAATAAAAATAATATTATTATAAGGTAAATATATGACACTTTACATATATCAAAATAAAGATTAATTCTACTAGGGTTTTCCTCATAGTGAGAGGGTGCTGTAATTTTTTTCTTGTATTTGTGGACCTGGCGAGCATAACTTGATTTTTTCTAATCCCAAATGGTGGGCCTCACAATATTTTTATTTATTTATTTATATTGACCTAATTATTTTCTAACATTCATTTAGGGGAATAATTAGAAGTCTTGGACATATATTTTTTTCAAAACACTATCTTATAGGTTTTTGGCCAAACAATTTTTGTCCCTTATCATTTCTTGCAGACTAAATTTTTGTTGTGTTATAGTTTAGGGTCTTAGAGATTGTAACTTGTGTCATTTTAGATTAGGTCATTTTAGATCATACCTTTTATCACATTAGTTTAGGGTCTTTTAACTCAGACCTTCTATCTATGTATTTTAGGGTCTTTTATCTCGTACCATATATCCTTATAGTTTAGGTTCTTTTAGCTCGGACCTTATGATACCGTGTAATTTAAATTCATTCTTTTATGATATGATTTATGATTATGGGATATGGGTTAGAAATGATATGGATAACCCAAAATAACCTATAGTTATCAGTTCTTCCGTAGTGTTTCTATGGATCAAGGGGATTAGATTTCATTTCCTTTAAGGAGGAGATGCCTATAGTTTGTTGTTAAAATACCTTATGAATCGATAGCATGGTCAAAAAAAGGTTTCCTCACTCTTTTCAAAAGTCATTTTAAGATTTATAGGGGTAATATCGGTTGAGGATGAAATAATAGGGAAATAGAGTCCACCTAGATAATTGGATCATGGAATTAATAAGTTATAACCCAAAAGTTTGAGTCGAGTAATATGGGTTGGAAATAAATTTTGGGGATGACCCATGACACCCTGAGGTTTCAGGATCCACCACTATGTTACCAGGGATCATAATGATCATAGTTCTTTTCTTTCAAGGAGGGTATGCCTCTGGTTGGTTGTTCAAGGACCCTATGCAACTATAGTAGGGTCAAATAGAGGTTTCCCCACTATTTTATAAGGGCCATAAAAGGATTTATAAAACTAAAATGTTTGTATTATAGAGTTGGTTATGGAGGAAATGCTATGTAAGAAGGGTTATGGAACCCTAGGGTAGTTCAATTCATATGTTAATATCAAGACCCATGCCCTGTGGTTTTGAATCATGGGGTGTGGTACATCAAAGGGTTCAAGGATAGGGTTCCATATTCTTTATTTGAGAGATGGTATGAAACTTGATGAAATAACATTGAGGATGTTGAATCCTCTTTAATATTCTAGTTATGTGGATTGTAATTCATGGTTTATAGTGCCCGATTCATGAGGATGATATAGGACCAACATTCTGGGAATGGCCTACAACACACAAAGGTGTTATGTTCTACCATGGTTACATCCTGGATCACAAGGTTAGAAAGCGCTTTGTATAAAGTAACACATTTGGTTGATGGCCATAAGTGCATATTCAAGATCCATAAACATACATTCATAGTTAATCAAAGGTTACCCAAAATCTGTGTATCTTTTTCCAAGGGTCATGGAAGCTTTTATGTGATCTGGGGTGCTCACATCAAGAAGTGTGATTTGTGGAAAGTGTAATATCCAAGAAGAGTTTGAGTACCCTAAAAGTTATTTTTCCACCTAGTGAACACATTATCATGGAAAAAATATGTTATTGTAGTGACCCAGGCTTAAAAAAAATTGACATTACATCATTTTAGATGAATATTTAGTACATAAAAAATACATGCTTGAAGACTGTAATAATTTAGTGTCTTTGAAAACTTGGAAACAAAATCTTCTATCCATTTGAAAGATCTTAAAAATCTCCCATTGAGATCTCTACCTTTATCACTTATATCTAAAACCTTTCTTCATAACCTAGGGAAATGAAACACAAGAAAGGGGTGAGCTCAGATGCCCAGTATGTGTAAATAATGGAAATATGTAAGAATGACATGAAAAAAAGGGTTCAGAACATGAGCATAACATTTGGAGATCATACCCTTCATATTAGAGATCATAATAATTGTTTGAAGTTCATAAGTCATATATAATAAAATAATTAATACCATAACATGAAATCATAATATAGGAATAAGACATGGAATTTTTGGAATACATATAAGAATAGAAAATATTATATTAAGGATACCAGAAAGAACTTTATAACATGTTGGTATTAGGCTACAACCTATGTAACTACTTTAGGATTTGGATAAAAACCCATGTACCCTATTAATTTTAGGATTGGGATGCAACCAATATACCTTCTTATTTTCGATATTGGGCTACAACCCAAGTACCCTCTTACTTTTAGTCTTGGGATAAAACTTATGTACCTTCTTGTTTTTGAGATTTTTCTACAACCCATATACCCTCTTACTTTTATGATTGGGTTACAACCCATGCATTTTCTAGTTTTTAGCCTTGGTCTAAAACCCATGTGCCTTCTTGTTTTTGGGCTTGGTCTATAAACCATGTTCTATCTTGTTTTTGGGCTTGGATTATGACCCATGTTCCTTCTTGTTTTCAGGCTTGGTCTACAACCCGTATACCCTTTGATCTCATATAAAAATTATCATTACCCAATTCATTATAGGGATATATAGGTCACACTCATATCATAATAAAATAATTCACACATGTTCCACAAGATAATCAAACATTCATCATATCATAACCCATAAAAAGAGAAAGGTTTTATAAACATCAAATCATAACCCCTGAAATTAAATGGGTTTCATTAAAATTTCATCACATCATAACCTATGAAATATATAGGTTTCATAATCACTTCATGAAAGAATAAACTCTTAGAAGAAGAAGTTTCAAAAGCATAAAACTCATGAAATTGAAACCGATGTCATAAGCATTATTCCAATAAAACATAAACCATTCAATAAAGAATATTAATGGAACTATCAGACCTTTTTCTAGAGGGATGTGATTAAAATAAAAATATGTTATATTATATGGCAAATAACTTAGAAGGATATTTTGTTAACATTTTTTTGAGAAAAATATATTTTATTCTTTGAAAAAGGTTCTTGAACACATAAAACATTTTAAATTCCTTTTGAATACCATTTTCTTAAAAATATATATTTTAAAAAAATTCTTAAAAATAAACCTTTTAAACCTGAAAATAAATCTTCAAAGAAATGACCGTGGGTAAATCCATATATGCCGTATGAGGTAAAAAGAACATTCTATTTTGCACAATAAAAACATTCAAAAAAATGAATTATTTAAAAAGAAAATAGAATATTCCTTTGAAAACATTCAAAAAGAGAAAAAATTTCATTTAAAAATTTTATTATAATATAATAATATTCTTATAAACCCTTTTTATAATACATGGTTTTGAAGTAACATATATTTTTGACTGAAGTGAGGGTAAATTTAGGCTTTCTTAAAAACACTTTCTTAACTATATTATGTACCAAAGAGTGGAAAAATGTTACCAATACATTAATATATCATGAATAAATATAATATAATAAAAATCATGAGTTTTATTTGGATATGGATCATAATATTTCATTAAAGGAAGAATAATCATAAATATTCTCTAAAAGATATTAGATCATTTCAATAAACTCTTACCACTTGGTAACATTGAACCATATTCCTAATTTAAGAAAATTAAATTACATGGAGCCTAAAATACCATAAAAATAAAGATTTTAATGATATACCATTTAAAAGTAAATATATAAACCTACTGGAAAAAATATATGTGCATAATATGGCGTGTGTCTCAAAGAAGGTAAATTGAGACTAAACTACATTATCGATTTGGAATCTTTTGAAACATAAACCCCATTAAAGGAATATCATAGAATGGATAAGTAATTACCCATAAATGTAATAATAAAAATCATAGTATACATTCACAGGTAGTATATTCACCATGAAAAAGTGAAGAGTGGTGAACATGGCATGTATCTCACGAAATGAAAAGTGAGATGAAACCCCCTTACCTTGTGTCTTGACTCTCATCGTACTCTTTTAAAACAACTGTATATTAAATCTAAATTTATTATTAATATTTTATAGGACCATATTATTATAAATAATACTATATATGGTTTTATTATGACCTTATATTACCCTCTCTTTAACAATCCTATGTTATGGTTTCACTTCAGTTAATATCCACTTTGTTCTACCCATGTGTCTTAATTTGTTATATATTTAGTTCTTATAATTATATCATGATTCCAGAATGCAAAACATGATATAAATATAATTTATATTCATTATATTTGTATTATAATAATCTATAGAAGATATATGTATGGAATGGAATAAACTGTTCACGGAGACGGCAAGTCGTACGTACGCATGTATGTTGTTTCCGTTTATATTGTCGTATTGAAAAAAAGAAAGAAAATGACATATATGTGTATATGTATATAATATAATTACATTATAATTATAATTATATATATATATATATATCATATAATTTCACTAAACCCATATTTAATACATTTCATGTAGTGTGTGAACAAATCACATCTCTTTAAGGTGGTGGTAGTCCACACTTCCTCGAACAAAATTATCGTATTTACACCAAATGGAAAGTAAAAAAGATATGTATTGTAAAAGTAATAAACAATAATTAATAAATAATATATATAATTTTTTACATATATAATTATATTTTTAATCATAATTTCCAACATGAGATGCAGTAAAGGGAGAATGAACAATTAACAATTAGTGAGGAGGTAGTTCACTTTCCACATAAATGGTATGTCCGTTACCAATTAGATAGAGGTGTGGGTAAGTGTAGGATAAACCATTTTTATAAAAAAAATCCATTTATATTTAGTATACTGGTGTTGTTATAACTTCATGGAATAAATACAGTGAATGGGGTGGGGAAATAAAATAAAATAAAGGAGCTTGTGAGAAGATGTTACCTCTTAATCGGGTAACTTCTTTTGATTGGTGCCAAAAGGATTCCTTGAGTTTCTTTAGATACAAGTTAATTCTTCTATAAGAAAGGGAGGAATTTGAGAGATTATTTTAGCATAGTTTGGGTGATTCATGGGGCATGAGAGGTGTGAGGAAGTGGTAGAATAGGGGGCCTTTTATGTGGAGGAGGAGTGACGCTCTTGTAAATATTTGCAGAGAGAATTCCACCCACGTTTTTAATGTTGAAAGTTGATCCAATAACATACCAAAGTATATAAAATGTTTTATAGGTTTCAAATAATGCCATATAATGGCTCTTCGACAAGTTTATAGGTCATTTTAAGTCTTAAATTTAAGGTTTAGTTCTTTGTTAAGCTTAATTTTACCTTAATTGATGTAATTAATTTTATTTACATTCGCTAATATTTTGGGTCAAAAAATAATTTAACATTATTATAAATTATAAATTATTCTTATTCTAAATATGGTATCCATTTTTCATAATTCCAATAATATAAGTTGAATTATTTAATTTAAAATTAATCCTACTGATGGGACGACATTGGGGGTTTTTAAGTAAAAATGATCAAATGTTTACTAAGTTTTTATATCCAATTTCAATGTGAAATTGGTTCCAATGAACTACATATTATTAATTTATAAAACTATTATGTTATTAAAATTTTAAACCAATTTATAATATAAATTATCCTTATAAATAAATTATATGAAAAATCAATTTTTAATTAAAATCTTGTATTTTTTACTATTCATTAAAAAATGAAACATTATAGAAAAATAAAAAGAAAATTATTCAAAAATAATTTTTATATTTAATTTTCAAATATGAGGTTTATTTTAACATATTAAATCTCTAAAAGTTCCAAAATTTTGATTTAAAATGGGTTATCCATTAAAAGGCCGTAAAAATATAAAAAAATAGGTTTAAAAGCATAAAATTATGTTTCTTCTTATCTTATGTCTATCAAATCAATTGAATGGATATAAAAAATATTTCATTTATAGAGATAATATTTTAATTATTATTAATATTTTTTTCAATGTATTAATCCATTCTAATTAATCAATGTGAGAGGATTTGCATCATTTTATGATTATTGGTTAGTTTTGTGCTAACATTTGAAAATTGGTTAATTTTGTAAATTTTTAAGTTTTCTGCTGATTATGATTTCTTGAGAATAACTTATGAAATTCTTACTCGATTCAAGTTATTCCTTTTTTTATTATTCCCTTGTTTTTGGCCTACGAATTCTTCTTCTGCACTAGATCCCATTCTATCTTTTATAAGCCCAAAAAATCGACTAATTTGAAGAGTTATTTTAGTCTGTAGAATGGACCCTACCTCATTCAGTGAGGCATATCTTGGTTTATTGACCATGAAATGGGATTATTATATATGGGTTATCAATATTACTTGAATTTTAATATTCACATTGAATTTAATTGAGATATTATTTCATTAAGGCTTCCCTTGAATCAGTCAAAATGGGGTTAGTGGAATAGTGATTTGTGGCCAGAATAAGTCATCTTTTTTTATGCAGCCATAAATTCTTGTAAACATGTATAAATTTATTTAAATTTCAATGGTATATATCCAAATCCATTTTTAACATCTTATAAAAATTTATCATGGCATGTTTTGTCCATCTGGTGTACAGAACCGAAGAAAACTTCTTGTGGATAGATTCTAGAGGATAAAATTTTTTTTCTTTATTTTCTCTCTTTTATTCTTCTTAGTTTTATAATGCTATATTCTTCCCCGTTATTATAAATTACCCTTATCATGGTCGGGTAAATATATTAGTGATTGTGGAAGGGTATGTTTTCTATTTTTTAAAGCTTTAGTTCTTACAATCTATTGAATAAAAACTCTTTCTCTTTCTGCAAAGTTGTTTTCAATTTCATTTAGTAGTTTTTATAATCAAATGCGATCATATTGTTTTTTGATTCTATTATTTATTTTAACTTTATTAAATGATATTTATATCCCTCCACTATATTTTGGTTTATATATGATGAAATAGACAAAGTATTAGTGGTGATGTACTCGATGATTGTTAGTACGTGAGGGAGGGGTAATGGATGTTCCTAATTGTTTGAGATAAACAAGTCCTGGTCGGGAATTTCCCATGTTCATTGAGGATGTTCACTATAAATCTCTCACATAAGGAGCTATAGTATACCAAAATGATATATTGGAAAGTTTTTCACTCACCATCACCATTTAACCAAGGGAGTGAGAGGAAGAAATCGTGGAATTTCACTTTAATTAACATAGAAAAAAAATGATTGAATAAAATTATACAAGGATAAAATTTAAATTAAAAAACTGAACATGACCTAATCACCCAATTTATATCATTTTTTTAAATCACTTAATTTTTCAAATTTATTTCAATATTTTTATTTATTTATTTCTTATGTTTCATTGATTTTTTTTTAAAATTAAACAATTTCAAAAACAAAATCCAGTTATTTCTCAAATTTAAAGTGTCAAACGTGATTTTTGCGCACTCCTCTCTAGGGAAAACCTAGTTTGACCTATATAATTCATTTTAACTTAGTAAATAATTTTTTTACACACCCCACGATAGTCACTAGTCCTAAATTGGAACTGTTTTCTAGGTTACAGTGCCATAATCTAATTATAAATATTTGACACTTTTCAAAAAAAATATTTCTATGATGTTTTCAAATGATTATTTATTTATTTCATGGAATAATTATCCACAAGTGAAACGTCCAATTAATATCTCAACCATGTCTATAGAGGATGGTGTTTCTATTACTTTATGATAGGTGAGGTTATTTTTGAAATCAGATAATGGGGACCAGGAATTCAAAGAATTTATAGATAGCCTGAGGGAGTACATGAACCATGAAATTTTTGAAGTGGTGGACTGGGATCTAACTGATTTTTCCCATTACTTTCCATAATTTTTTAATTTTGAATATATCTAAGAATAATATTCCTTAGTATTCCCTGAATTTTATAATGAGATCCAAGAATTGGAGGATCTTGAATACCTACCTTTATCTTGTGAAATTCAACAACAAGAGGCACCTCCTTATAAAGAAGCAATTAAAGCTGAAAAAATAAAGGATATAATATTTTAATAGAATATTTTAATTTTTATTTTATTAAAATATAATTGATTATTACCTAAACTTGTTTGAAATTATTATATTTAGACAATGTTTTATTACCTTGGTGGATGAATATGAAAAATAAGATTCACCTGATGGGGAACTTATAAAGCTCCATGAACTTGTTAAAAAATTATTGGATGTAGTCGAAGAGGAGACCAAAGTGGAATTACCTGAGAAAAAAGATACATAAGATTATTAATTTGAAAAGGAAAAATTTTATTTGTATTCATCATGTTATAATTTTATTCAAATATAATTACACTCTGTTTCTCCCATTGATTATTATTTTTATGTATCATACCTTGAGAAACTGTAGGAAAATGAAGAAGAAGTTGTGAAAGTGGAAACTAAGAAAGAGGAGGACTCATTATTTATCGTAATCCCACCATAAAAGATTCATATCATTTACTTGGGGGTGGATTTGGCATAATTTATCCATGGTGTCATAAAAAAAGTAATAAGTGAAAGATATACAGAGGATGTATTGCTGGTTCATCTTAAAGAAACTCTACCCACCATCAGATTGGGGATAACAAACTGAAACTACCCATCTAGAGGTAGTCAAACCCCAGGTCCCACTTTGGGGATTAAAAAAATATTTATCCTTATTTTATCACTCTATTTATATTCTTATTTTATTATAATGAATTTCTCTTGTTATTTTCTCTACTTTTGGTTGTAATATTTTATGTTTGTAGCACTTAACAGCTTAACTCAACACCGCACTACCAACAAGTCTGGTTGTACATATCCTTAACACTTTATTTATTATTGTGATTAAATTAAAAATATAATTACATATTAAATACCAATGATATCATTTTGGACACCACATCATTAAATTATAGAGAAAATAACCTTTGTAGATTAAGAATTTTAAATTTCCTTTTTTTTTTCAAAAAAAGTGTGTTTTCAAATTTTTTGTCTCTTTTTGAATTTTTGTGTGTTTTTAAAAAATGTTGAGCTAAAATGATTCTCATAACCATTTTTGAAACCCATGTAATGAGTGAAAAATTTTACCCCAGGAAACTGAGCTTAAATTAATGTTGAAAATGATTTTTGTTTCATGTTCAAATCTTAATAAATTTCATGAAAATTACTCTGATTTATGAATCTCATTCCACATATCACTATATTTATAAATGAAATAACATTACTATGAGGCTTCTAAACAATTATTTTCATATTATTTTAATTCAAATCACTTCTTGAGAGAACCTCGACATGCTTGATTTAACCATAATTTGATTTATTTATGCCAAAACGTGTGGGTTTATGGTACTTATGTTTTAAATGATTGAGGGAACTCTTTGGTTTTAAATCCCCCTTTTTTAATAGTCTTTTTTATAATGTTTTACCTTTCACATTTAATCCTTTTATCCCTTATAATCCATGAAAATACTGTTGTTTTAGCCACATTACAATCCAATTTTCCCTATCCAACATGCTCTTGAAGTGAAATTGCATAATCTAGTTGAAATCAAGTGTGGGGGAAGTTGTCTTGTATTATGCTACCTCATTTGGTGATACTTTGGGTATAAAATAATATTATTAAGAGATTTGTTTCTGCTAAAAAAACATTATTTTGAAATTTTTTCCTTTCTGGATCTTTCATGAAAAAAGAATTTGTCCCTTTCTAGAGATTCCAATGGCTAAAGAAAGTTGTGCCAATCTGGTGCATTCGATAAATTTTTTTTGAGAAGATTGAAATATTTGTTGATGAAATGATAAATGGTCTCAAATTTTTATGATCTTTCATGATTATATATCATATTTTCTACTAAGGGGAGTTTGAATAATACCATACTTGAGTAAACATTATAATCTTTCGATTTTTCTTCAAAACAAACCATGTCCTCCTCATTCGGACTTAGATTTTTTCACATCAAAATCCTTCCAACCAAAATCCAAAAAAAATCCTATAATGTTATCATTATAAAAACATTTCCTTGATTCACATCATGTGTATATGTAGTAATTTCTCAATCCTATAGTGATCCTTGTATGAGTATTGGATGAGAAAGACATTATTGAGAATTGACATTTGTGTGTTAAGAGAAAATGAAAGTGAGGTAAGTGTTTTATGTAAATGGGAGGATAAATGAAGTGGAAATATATTGAATTATATTAATGGAGAACTTTAAATTATTTTTTATGAGTTATTTTATCTTTTTCTACTTGGTGTTAAATTGGTGGATCTGATGGATGTGTGTTTTAAATTTTTTTTTGATTTTTTTTTTGATGTTTTCCTATACAGGAGTCCAAGTGCTAAGTGTGTGGGAATTTATATAGGTAATATTATAATTTTTATTCATATATTTTTAAATTATTTAATCCCTTTAATTAATAAATGTGATATTATTTTCATCATTTTATGATTTTTGGTGAGTTTTGAGCTAAAATGTAAAAATTGGATAATTCTCTAAATTTAGTAGTTTTTTATTGCTTTAGTTTTTTATTTTAGCTTATAAAATTTTTATCCAATTAAAGTGATTCGTTTTTTTAGTATTCTAGTGTTCATGGGATAAAATTTCTTATACTATACCCATATCGAATTCAAACTCCTAAAATCTCCAAAAGATTGAATAATTTGAAGAGTTATTCAGGTCAGCAGAATGGACCATAACTCATTCAATAAGGCGTAGCTCTGGTTAATGACATTCAAATTGGTTTCTTATAAATGTTTTATAAATATGAATCTAAGGTAAGTCTTGAAATTAAATTTCATTGATAATGTTTTTCTTTAATGCTTCCCTTTAATTATACAAAGTGGGGTCGGTGGAATAGTGATCAGCAAGCAGAATAAGTCCTCAATTTTCATGCAGCCATAGTTTCTTGTACACATGTCCAAATTATTTGAAATTTAAATGGTAGATATATAACATAATTTTTAACCTATAATAATAAAAACCCATGGAATTTTTTGACTATCTAGTGGGCATAACTGAAGAAAACTTCTAGTGGACAGATTCTGGAGGAGAAAAGTTTTATTCTTACTTTTCGTGTTCTTAGTTTTGTAATGATTTGTTCTTCCTTATTCTTATAAATTAACCATAAAATGGTGTGGAAAATATATGATAAATTGGGGAAGGTTAGGTTTTAATTTTTTTTAACTATTGAGTTCTTGAAATATATTTAATAAACACTCTTTATCTTTCTACAAAGTTGTTTTCAACTTCATTTAGCAATTTTTATTATCAAATGATATAATATTTGGTTTTTTATTTTGTTATTGATTTTATCATTGGTGATTTATAATTATCTCCCTCCACTACGGTTTGGTTTATATACTATTTAATAGATAAGTCTTAGTGGTTAATTACTTGATGATCGTCAGTACGTGTGGGAGGGGTAATGGATGTTCTTAATTGTTTGAGAAAAACAAGACCTGATCCGGAATTTTTCAAGTTAATTAAGGATGTTCACTACAAATCTCTCACACAAGGAATAATAGTAGACCAAACTAAGATATTGTTAAGGTTTTCTCTCACCATCACCATTTGATTAAGGGAGTGAGAGTAAATGATCATGTAATCACACTTTAAACGACTTAGCAAAAAAAGATTGAATAAAATGTAACAAAGATAACATTGAAATTATAAAAATGAACCTAACCTAATCACCCAATCATATCACTATTTTAAATCACTTTTATCTTAAAATTTATTTTAATATTTTTTTATTGATTTATTTCATTTCATTTATTTGTTTTCAAAATCAAACAATTTCCAAAACAACCTCCATTTCTTTCTCAAATTTAAAGTGACAAATGTGATTTTTGTGCGCTCCTCTCTTGAGACAACCAAAGTCGATCACTATACTTCATTTTAAATTAGGAAATAATTTTTTCCACACCTCATGAAAGTAACTTGTCAAAAAATTATGTCTTTATGAGGATTTAGTTCCATAATCTAATTATAAATATATGACACTTTTCAAAAAATAATCAATGATATGTTCAAATTATTATTTATTTAATTAATGGAATAATTACTAACAAGTGAAAGAACCAATTAATATATCTCCCATGTACATGGAGGATAGTGTTTCTATTATATTAAGGTAGATGAGGCTATTTTCTAAATTCAATAATGGGGTTCATGAATTCAAAGAATTCATAGCTGGCTTGAGCGAGGACATGAGCTAGGAAATTTTGGAAGCGATGACCCAAGAGCTAACTGAGTTCTCCCATTACATTCCAAAATTTTATAATTTAGACAAAGTCCAAGAATATTATCCCTTAGTATTCCCTGATTTTTCTAAGGAGATCCAAGAATTGGAGGATCTAGAATACCTACCTTTACCTTGTGAAATTCACTAACAAGAGGCACATCCCACTGAATAAGTAATTTAAGTGGAACAAACTCAGGGAGATAATCATTTATTATAATATTTTAACTCTAATTTAATTAAAAAAAATTATAATTACATTCTCTTATTTTAAATTTTAATATTCATCCAAAAATATTATTGGCTTGGTGGATGAATATAAAAAATAAGATTCACATAATGGGGAACATATGGACCACCCTGAACTTGTTGAACACTTATTGGATAGAGTTCAAGAGGAGACCAAAGGGGACTTGACTGAGGAAAAAGAGACACAAAATTATGAATTTGAAATGGAATAATTTGATATTTATTCATCATTTTTTAATTTTATTCAAATAAAATTACACTTTCAGTCTTCTATTTATTATTCTTTGGATGCAATATACCTTGAGAAAAAGTTGGAGAATGAAGAAGAAGTTGTGAAATTAGAAACCAAGAAAGAGGAGTCATTATTTATCCTAACCCCACAATAAAAGATGCATATCATTTAATTGGGGGGGGGGGATTTTGTTCACTATATCCATTGTGACATAAAAAAGGAATAGTTTAAAATAGAAAGAAGAAGTTTTAGTGGTTCATCTCAAAGAAACTCTACCTACCATCCGATTGGGTATAATCAAATGAAGATTCCTATCTCAAGGTAGTCAAAACCTAGGACCCACTTTGGGGATTAAACCAAAATCTCTCCTTCTTTTATCACTATTTTTTTTCTAATTTTCTTATAATAAATTTCTTATGTTATTTTTTATAGTTTTGGTTGTTGTATTTCATGTGTGCACCAATTAAGAGCTTAACTCATTGTTTCACTGCCAATAAGTTAGGTTGTACCTATCCTTGTGAGTTTATTTCTTATTGTGATTCAATTAAAAACATAATTACATGTTAAATAAACTTGAATTAATTTTGGACAAAAAATAATTTAATTTTTGGTGAGGTAACATTTGTAGTTTATGAATTTTAATTTTTTTCCTATTTTTTAAAAAAAAAGTGTTTTTTAATTTTTTTATCTCTTTTTAATTTTTTTTGTGTTTTTAAAAAAAATTAAGCTGAAATGGTTCTCATAACCATTTTTGAAACCCATTTCTATGAGTGAAAAAATTTACCCCATGAAACTAAGCTCAAATGAATACTGAAAATGAATTTCCTTCAAGTTCAAATCATTAGAAATTTCATGAAAAGTACTCTGATTTTTTAATACCATGCCAAATATCATTGTCTATATCATTGAAATCGATTTCATATGAGGATTATAAACCATTTTCATCATATTCTCTTCATTCACCTCACATATTGAGAGAACTATACCATGTTTGATTTAACCAGAATTTGATTTATTTCTATCCAAACTTGAGGGTTTCAGATACTTTTGTTTTAAATGATTGAGGAATTTCTTTGGCTTTAAAAACCCTTTTTATAATAATCATTTTTATAATGGTATAACATGGACATTTAATCCTTTTAACCCTTATAATTCAGGAAAAACATATTAGGTTATCCACATTACAAGCCAATTTTCCCTATCCAACCTGCACTTAGAGTGAAATTGAATAATCTAGTTGAACTTAAGTATGGGGTAAGTTGTTTTGTATTATGCTAGCTAATTTTGTGATACATTGGGTAGAAAATAAAACACTTAATAGATGTTTTTTCTATTAAAAAAATAATTAGATTGAAATATATTCCTTTATAGAGACTTTATGATGAATGAAGTTGTGCTTTTCCAGAGATTCCAATAGAGAAAGAAAATTTTTCTAATCTGGAGCTTTCAAGAAAAATTATGTTTGGGAAGATTGAAATTTTTTCTATTTAAATTCTGAATGGTGTGAAATTTACTTGATTTTTCATGATGATTTAGTTGATTTTATAATAATTGGAGTGCGGAGGAGACCATAATTTAGTCAATATTAAAATCTTGCAATTATGCTTCAAAAGAGACAATCCCTCTTCATTTGACCTAAGAATTTATCATATTAAAACCCTACAAAACTAAATCCATAGAAAAAACCTATAAATTAATCATTATAAAATCAGGTATTTGACTCAAATTTGGAAGACATGTAATAATTTATCAATCCTATGGTGATCCTTGCATAAGTATTGGATGATAAAGACATTATTGAAAATGGACATTTGTGTGTTAAGAGAAAACGAAAGTGAGGTTAGTGTTTTTTGTGAATGGGGGGATAAATGACATGGAAATATATTTAATGGTATGAATGTATAAATATAAATAATGTTTTTTTTATGAGGCATGATATTTTTTCTTCTTGGTGTTAAATTGGTGGATCTTATGGATGTGTGTGTTAAAATTATTTTGATTTGATTTTAATGTTTACTAGTCTAGAAGTCCAAGTGATAAGTGTGGGGCAATTGATAGATCTAATATTTTAATTATTATTCATAATTTTTTAAATTATTTAATCTCTTACAATTAATCAATGTGATCTGATTTATATCATTTTATGATTTTTGTTGAGTTTTGAGATAAAATGTTAAAATTTGTTAATTCTATTAATTTAAAAGTTTTATATTGCTTATATATTTTGATAATAACTTCTAAAATTTTGATCCAATTCAATTTATTATATTTTCTTAGGATTCTATATTATTTGGGATAAAATTTATTCTTCTGGACCCAGATCTTATTCTAAATCCCTCAAGCCTAAAAAAATCAACTAATTTAGAGAGCTATTCTGGTTGACAGAATAGAACCTACCTCATTCAATGAGAAATATATCAGGTTACTGACCTTCAAATGGGATGATTCTATATGGATTCTAAATATTACTAGAAGGGGAATATTGAAATTAAATTTCATTGATAATTTATTTCATTAAGTCATCCCATGAATCGGTCAAAGTGGGATAGGTGGAATAGTGATCAGAGGCTAGAATAAGTCATCTATTTCTATACAGCTATAAATTATTTTAAACATGTCCAAATGATTTTAAATTTAAATGGTATATATAAAAATCCATTTTTAACAATGTATAAGAAGGGAAACAGTATGTTTTATCCATCTGGTGGGCAGAATCGAAGAAAACTTCTAGTGGATAGATTCTATAGGAGAAAATTTGTGTTCCTTATTTTCTATCTTTTCTTTTTCTTAGTTTTGTAATGATTTAATCTTCCCCATTCTTCTAAATTACCCTTACCATGGTGGGGTAAAGATATTAGTGATTGGGGAAGGTAAGTTTTTCTATTTTTTTAATTCTTGAGTTCTCTCAAACTATTGAATAAAAAATATTTCACTTTCTATATAGGTGTTTTCAATTTCATTTAGGGGTTTTTATTATCAAATGTGATCATATTTGGTTTTGGATTTTATTATTGATTTTAACATTATTGAATGAACATTATATCTATATTCTCGGGTTTGGTTTATATAAAATTGAATAAACCAAGTCTTAGTGGTGACGTACTCGATGATTATCATTACATGAGAGAGGGGTAATGGAAGTTCTTAATTGTTTGAGATAAAAAAGACACGATTTGGAATTTCTCATATTAATTGAGGATATTCACTACAAATCTCTCACACAATGAATTATTGTATAAAAATATGATATATTGGTATGTTTTTCTCTCACCATCACCATTTTACCAAGGGAGTGAGAGGAAATGATCATGGAATCTCACTTTAATCGACTTAGCAAAAATGGAGTTAATAAAATGGAATAAGGAAATCATTGAAATTAGAAAACTGAACCTGACCTAATCAACCAGTTCATATCACTATTTTTAATCACTTACTTTGTCAAATTTCTTTTAATATTTTTAGTTATTTCTTTCTTTTGTTTCATTTCATTGTTTTCAAAATCAAACAATTTCAAAAACAACCTCCACTTCTTTCTCAAATATAAAGTAAAAAATGTAATTGTTGTGCACTCCTCTCTGGAGAAAACCTAGTATAACCACTATAATTCATTTTAAATTAGGAATTTTTTTTCTAAACACCATGATTGGAACATGCCTTTGATTAAATATATAACATATATATTGCATTAATATCACTCAATAAATGTATTTAATTTAACTTATTAGGGTAAAATAGTTTTGTGACCATAAAAATAATAATATTTCCTTTTATATTCAATCTGTTTTCATATTCATTTATAATTAATTGCTAACCTATAAATTAATATTATATTTTTCAAACCATATATTTACATAAATTAATTAATACTATTCATATCCACTAATTTATCAGCTATGTTATATCTTATTATTTTAAATAATAACATTTTAATGATATAATGTTTTTTGGTAAAAATCATTCTTTTATTTTATGAAATCCATTGAGTAAAGTCACTATTGTGTTTAACATAGGCTAATCTCAACATTTAATGTAGATAAATCTAAAATATATGTTGTGTGTAGTGCATGATTAATTTTTTGTTTAATATAATGCATGATAAACATAGTTATTTGATATAAAATAAAATATTTTTAGTGTTGCATAAAAAGAAAAATATTAAAAAGATTAAATTATTTTAAAAAAAATCACAAAATCTCAGGGTGTTATATTCTACCCCAATAAAATTAATATCTCCCTCAAAATTAATCTAGTTTATAAAATGTTTAATACTTTAAAGTTTCATTCATATAAACCCATGTCGTAAAAATGAATATTAAAAATTTCGTTAAAAATGTAACGTTGGAACCATAACAGTTACCCAAAGTAAGATATAATGAGGTTTCCACATATGGGAACAAAGGTGGGAAGTGAAAACATGGAAATAGAATAAAACTATAACAATCATTTTTTGATGGATATTGATAGAAAAATAATGTTGGGAGGAAGTTAAAAATCAAAAATCCATAAATCAGTGATGAAATAAGGGACCATCTAATTCATCAGAAATGGGGGTACTATGATAAATTATTTTTTGGTATAAAAATACTTTTTTCCAAAAGCTAAAGAATTTTCTTGTAAATATATACTTTAATTATTTTGGGACAACCTCACCCTTTTTCCCTTGATCCACTTCACCTTCTACCCCAAAAAATAAGGTTACTTTTTCATTCCTAAAGTACTAACAGATCATGAGACCCATGATATGCCATCCCATTTTTATTAGTGACCATCAACACAAGGTAGTTTGAATAAACTTTCCAATATTCATAAATCCTCATATGGAGATATAACACTTTAATCTTACTGACTTTATATGAATATTAACTTAAGCTTTCAATAAACTGTTAACCATATAACCCATCTGAAAGATGAAAATTCAAATCTTTAGAAAGAATGTAATGAAATATGATTAATAATGATACCTGATATATCAAAAACTATAACTTGATGGTTTCATTCTAAACATGTTAATAACCTCATCATATATTCCCTTGAAACATGGTGTTAACCTTAATTACTATAAATCATTTTGAAAAACATCCATGCTTCCTTATTAAATTTTTGTCGTATATCTTCTTTAAATCCAAGAATTCATAAACTTCACTTTGATGACATAGAACATTTTTTTAATAATATGTTCTAGGATAATATGTACCATGAAATTTACTTATTCATATCCAACATATCATTATCCAAAGATCATTATCTCAATTTCTAGCATTAATTAAGAATTACCTTCCCTTAATCAAAATATCAAATTTCTATGAAATGAACTTTCTCTATATTCATCACCATTCAACATGTTCTTTTCAATCCTTAATGAAAACTTATACTAAAAATACTTATACATTTCATGATTTATAATCTTTGAATTCTAAAGCATAAATACTTCATTAATCCAACCTTATTATTAAACCATTACTCTATCTTGATAAACATATTCCTCAGTATCTCTTTCCTATAATATGAATTATGAATCATGTATTGAGGTTAATCAACCACAATCTAATCATGATTTTTCTGTTTAATGTAAAAAATACTAGAAGAAAATCACATACCTTTCACATGTAATTTACTGTCACTTCATGATCAGTAGAAAACCATTAATTATACTACCTTGCTGATTTTCTTCACGACCCTTCCACCAAGGACATCTATTTTCACAATTCCCATAATTTTTAAATTTAATCCAGTCATAAATTGATAATACCTTATGGAGGCCAACATTCTCATCCATTCTGTTAAATGAATTCTTCATTTTTCCCATGCAGTCACTTTCTTTGTATCCTTGTCCACATTCAAAATGTCTTCTTCTTCCTCTAATACATTTTCTTAGGTTATTCATTCCAAATTCTTGTCCTATGGAAAACCAAATAATCTTTATTATATTGAATCTATTACCCTAACTCTTCGTTAATTCCTTCTTTCTCTTCCTTGGTGAGTCATAGAGTTGGTTAGGCTATACATTTTTAATCCTGTTCTATGAAAAATGATTAGACATAATCACAAAATCATTCACACCAGGGATCATACCCCTTAACTACTCATCAAAAAATAATCCATCACATTAAACTTTAATCTAGTTCCCTCCATTTACTAATACCAGAAGCATAGTGTGATCATAAATTATCATAGTATAAAACCACATAGTCGTGAAAAGAATTAATTATAGGATGTCTAAATCATGAAACCATCCTTAATATATGACACCATAGGTTCATCCTAGGTTATTAATAGACAAATTATATTTATATAATTCATGATGGTCTGTGAATATTTTGAAAATTCCAAAATCATATCCCCCAGGAGTGTCAAACAAAGGTGTAAAGCAAGAGCCATTATTGTCTGCCAGATTGCCCCGAGCTAGGCCCAGAACATCAAAGCAGAGTTGTTACCCCTAGTTACATCTGTTCCAAGGCTACATCCACTTATAGTATCTAGATAATGATATATTTCTTGTAAAAAATCACTCTATCCTTTACCAAAATTTCAAGACATTTTCCTAAATATTAACTCATCATTATACTTATCCTTAGAGACATCCCTAAACATATCCTTAAAAATATACATAGTGGTATGACTAAAGTTTTCTCATCCTATTATCAAAGGATAACTAAAAATGTTATTTTATTCTAACTATAGTGACCCATGTTTAATGTAACACCCCGAGCTTCCACGATAGGCTTCTCATTCAATATTGCAATAGCTTGCATTGTACGCAACTTCGAGTTCTAAAACACCGTGACTAATCAAAGTAGCCGCTATGAATAGAAATAACCACTTTTTAAAATTATAGAAATTTTATATTTCAAAATGGACTTCATTTTTGTATTGGTAATATCAAAATTACCCTAAGTTGAATTTTTTGTAATTTTCTGAGAACTTCCAATTTTTTTATGAATAGTGAAAAATACTTAAAACAAATTTTTTAATAAAAATAATTTATTGTGATAAATTATACTATTTAGTGGTTTTAAATTATAATTAGAATATATTTTTACCATTTTATCCAATGGTGGTCATTAGAATTAATTTAACATTGAAATTGGACATAAACAATTGTCAATCTTTTGATATAAATTGTTTCTTAAAAACACGCTATTTGTTGTAACAATGGGAATTAATTATAAAATTAATTAATGCAACTTATATGTTTGGAATTTTGTAAAATAGACATCATTTTTGAATTCGGAATATCAATTATAGCTTAGGGTAAAATTTTGGCCTTATTCTGAAAAACATCAATTTTTGATGAATAGTGAAACCACTAAGTGGTAGTTAAATAACTGATTTTTCGTTTAAATGAAATATTACCACTTCTGTGATTTGATTTTCAAAAATCCGACATACATGGTTGTCATTAAGAAGAAAAATGTGGTTCGATGAGATTAAAATAATTTTTTGGTGAATAGTAACTTTTAAGTTCTTAATCACGATTAGAGGTAATTAGTGTAGTTTAAGGTACAAATAATGTTTTAATAATATGAGATGAGCATGACACTTGTCCTACTCCTACTGGATGAGTCATGGCCGACCAAGACAACCAATGGGTCAACTTGGGGACCCCATGGAGCCACTTTAGTTGGAAAATGACATTAATATATATTTATTTAATGAGTAATTTTACTAAAACAGTTTTTAAGTGGGGTTACACAAGTCCAAATTTTGACTATAAATATTCATTAGAAAGATAAAAATATTTCCTACATCATAGTATTTTTTTTATAATTTTTAGACATTAAATAAATTAAATTATTTATAACATCATTATGAGGCAGTGATGACCTCATTATTTAACAATTTTAATAAAATGAAAAGATAATGTAAAATACAAGGCTTAAACTTGTCCAAATACTATTGGATGGGTATATTTCGAACCCTTATCACCTTAGCCACGAATTATATAAGTGTGGGACCATTAGAATCCTAAAAGAATTGTATAATAATGTAACATTTCAATCTTTCCAAAAGAGCCCCTCCTCTCCACTTATAAAAGGCCCCCACCTCTCCCACCTCATTTACACTTTCAAGCCATTTGGCTTGGCCAACCTCTGCCAAAATACTCTCCCAACTTTCCCCTCTTACTTCTAGAAGCATCACTTTGGGCAGAACTCTTCTCAAGGAAGCCTTTGGCTCAAATCAAAAAGAGTTACCCGATTTTGAGGTAATGTCTTCTCTAATGTTGTTTTGTTTTATTTTTCTTCTCCAACCCCCTAAACTCTTTTTATTCATTTCTTTTGTAAAAACACCAGTATCCTCAATATACTAGGATGTTTTGATAAGAAGGATTCGAGCTACACTTACACACACCTACATCTAATGGTTAAAGAACATACGGTTTCTGTGGATGGCGAATTTCTGCCTCACGAAACGATGATTGTTCAACACTCATATAACACCTTCAAAGGTGGCCATTAAGGTGTAACTATTTTTATATATGATATATAATATGTTTATGTTTTACTTATGCTTCTGTATTTCTCATTTATGTCATACTTTATGATTTCCATTATGGGTAAAACGTGATAATTTCATTTTAGGAAGTGCGGACTACCGCCCCCTCAAAGTGATTTGAATCGTTAATGCCATATGTGGGATGTATAAAGGATGGAGTAAATGGTATTATACACTATATTATACTGGAATTATATTACACATTTATATCATTATGATTTTGTTCCATTAAATATGAAATTTAAATGAAAGTAGCGTTCATGCGTACGTACGGCTTACCGTCTCCATGAACGGTGCATTTCATTTCTTACCTCTAAATGTTATGTAATATTATAAATGAATGTATATACTGGATATATAAGATATATATGACATCTAAATCATGAATATAATTCTGGAGATAATGGATATTCTACCACATAAACAACTTGTAATTATAAGAAGTTTATTGTTGACTCAAGTACCAAAGATCGACAAAATGGCCGTTATTAACTTAAATAATTACATAATGTTCATATCATTGTAATAAGTGATATAATAAGGATAAAGAAATTGAAAATGGTTCTTAATAAGGTATATATTAACTCTAGTTTATTATTCAGGAGGTTAATGAACGGTTGAGTCAAGTTAGACACGAGGTAAGGGTTTACTTAACAACCTCTTCATTATCCAAGGTTGTTTATACATAATTATCTACTGGGACCTCGTTATCATCCACATCCATGTTTCTTAAAAATGTCTTTCAAAACATTTTTACTATTAAATGGAAAATTTGTTAAAGTCATTTACACCCTTATACATTTTTGAAAGGAATCTTACCATCGTTTTCCAAACAATGTACTTTTTGACCTCTTTGACAAATTTAAGGTAAGAATTTTTTTTTAACTTATACGGCGGGTGCGGCTATTTTCTGCCATTATAACTTCTTTGAAGCTTCCCTAACAAGCTTATAAGAATATCTTCAAAGTAAATTTATTACTTTATAATTATGGGACTTTTAAATGATTTCAAAAAGTAGAGATATTACTCTCAAATAGCTTTGATTTCATCCATGTCAACATCCTTTGATGGGTTTTAAGTTTAATTGAAATTGATTTATGATACAAAACTTCCATTGAACATTTTGTGAAATATTTGACTGTGGATGTGTTATTTTAATACCATCCATAGCTTATGGAGAAATTGTTGACATTTCGTATGCTAGTTTTAATATGAATATTTATGTTATGTTTAAACCTATTCATATGAGGAATGTATTGGACTTAATATGTGATGGGTGGAGCCCGCTATAGCTCCTCGATGCATCGGTAGGTCTCATGAGACAACTAGACGTGAAATTGGCCGAGGCCCTTTCCCAATTTGATTTATGGTTTTGGCCGAGGCCTTAATCATTTTAGACGTCTTGGCCGAGGCCTTGAAAAAATGTTTCAGAATGTCCAGCATTATACATTCCCTCATTATGAAAGTGGTTATTGATATTGCATGTGATTATTCGACCAGTAGAATATACATGTGAAGAAGTAAATGGCATTATCTCATTTTACTTTTTCCATATTATGTTTATGATCAAGTTTAAAAGGCTTTTGTTTTAGTTACACATTGCCTTAAATTTTTATGTTTATTTATGAAAGCTTCCACAATATTGTTATCCTTACTGAGCATTTGAGCTCACCCCTTTCAATGTTTTAATATTTTCCAGGATGTGAAGAAGTATTTTATGAATGACCTGCAGAGATAGTCAGAAGAGGATATGAGTGTGGACTATGGAGACTTTTTTTATTTGAGTTTTTCACCTTATGATGTAATGTAACATTTATGAATGTATCTAGTGTTTCCAAGGCTACTAAACTAATCGGTCTTTCGAGACTTGATCTTTTGTGATCATGCCAATGTTACGAAGTAATGAACCGGCTCTGGGTAGCTGGGGTCAGGGCGTTACAGTTGGTATCAGAGGCAGTTTAGTACTAACCTTGGAATCTAGATTTATATAAACTCTGATTAGAGCACATAGCCCGAAGATAGACTTTGAGGATTAGTATAGAAGAACTTCCTAGAATTTTGTTATTGTAGAGATTTTGTGAGTTTTCTGAGAAATACATCCCTGTCTGGATACGAGCAAGTAGAGGCGGCTCTGGCACAGATGTACCTAGGGGTAAAACCCGAAAACACCGCTTTGAGCTAGACTCGAATGAGAACCTGTGCACGAAAAAGGGCCTTGCTGCACTCTTGGTTACGACACTCCCGGGGGATATGCTTTGGATAATTCTCATTTTCTTTATAAACCACTATGAAGGGTTATGAGTATATACTTCCTCAAAGAAAACATTTTTATGGATTATATCCATAAATAGTTCAATTTATGTTAAGTATCTTACAAGTATGGAATTATTTATTTTGATTTATAAACTAATATAGTTTATGCCATTGTTTAGAAATGGCGCCTAGTGGAAGGAATGGAAACCGTATCAATGCACGCACTCCGTGTAGGGATTTCCCTCCTGCTCAAGATAATTATTGTGGATCTGGAGATACAACTGGTGCTGATCAACTTATTAACATACTGGGAAAACTCACTCAGGTTATGAATAATAACCTTACTCGTATGGAGCACCCTGATCCGCAATGTGGAGGATCAATGTTAGAACGCTTCATGAGGCAACAACCACCAACATTTAATGGGGGTACAAATCCGTTAGTAGCTGAGCAATGGATAAACTCCTTAGAGAAAATATTCCATGCCTTGGGGAGGAGCGAAAGAGAGAAGGTTGTCATGGCAGTTTACCGCCTCACTGGAGATGTCGATCAGTGGTGGTCACTGATTCAAAACACAAAGGAAGATGATGACGTATCGAATATGAAATGGAGGGAGTTAAAAGAGCTTTTATTAGAAAAATACTTTCCTCGTGACCATCGAGCAGATATGGAAAGGCAATTTCTGAGTCTGAGGCAGATGGAGGATGAGAATGTCGCAAAGTATGAGGCTAACTTTACAAGGTTAGTGAGGCAAGATGCCGATTATATACGTAACCCAAGGAGTAAGATTGATCGTTTCTTTGATGGGTTAAAACCATTTCTCCGTCGATCTTTAGTATCACAATCCTTCTCATTATACGAAGATATTGTCTCGTGTGCTATCAAGACAGAAAAGGAATTCTCTAAGTCTTATGACAACAAAGTAAAGAAAGAGAAGAAGAGAACGGTGGAACAAGAGACAGATAAAGGGAAAAAGGGAAAGAAGGATTTTTCATTATGTGACAATTGTGGGAAGAATCACCCTGGTACTTCCCTAAAAGGAATGGGAGTTTGTTATAAATGTGGAGAAAAGGGTCACCAGGCTCGTGATTGCAAGGGAAAGAAAGAGGTTGTCAAAGTTGAATGCTACAATTGTAGGGAAATGGGGCATTATGAAAATGAATGTCCTAAGCTTCAAGGAAACTTACCTCAGAAAAGGCCAAGGGATCAAGGCCAATCTTATGTTGTGACTACAGTTGAAGCAGAATAATTAATGTATTGGTGCTTTTGGACTCAAGGATTATATTCCGGTTATAAGAATAATGTGATATATATAAAGATTTTACTGCAATACTTTTTGATTTCAGTAAGGTTTTAATATGATTAAGGTAATCATATTTTTAGTATGTGACAATAAGAGAAACTTTTCTTTGTTTGGGGAATCTGATGTTACAATTGATTTTGGAATTTAGAGACCTTTTAGAGAAAGTCTGGACGGAGGTATTTTGGATAACTATAAAGGTTGGAGTCGATTAATTTGATCTTTGGATAGTATTGTTTAAGGTTAAAAAATTTATGAAGATTATTTTTGGAATATTATAATACTATAGTTTTAGGAAAAGGACAACCTGCAGGGTGGGGCATAACCCGTCACGTCGGACAAAGCTGCAGGAATCGAACCCACAACCATAGTGCGACAAGCCTTTATTTCCTACCACTAGCCTAAAGGAAGTCCCTGGTTATTACAAAATAATTTTACTAATCTAAATGGTATGTGTTAAAATTTGGAACCTTATACAATTAGGATAAGTATAATATTTTTGAGTTCTATTACCTTTTAGAGTGAATGATGGGTTTTTGGTAAAAATTTATTAAAGAATGAAAGTCTACATGACAAGTATGTATATTCCCTTAAGATCTTAGTAAATCTCCTAAATAAATTCTTTAACTTTATAAAAGGTAACTTAAAACAAAAACGTTGCCGGTTAACTTTTCCAACTGGGGATTCAATGACCGTTTAACCAATCACAAGTTTGTGATTTTCTTATTGTTAACTTTCTCCTAATCCAGTTTTCTACAACTCTCCATCAGACCTTGATGGTTTATTTTTCTTCCATATCCATATTTTCATAGAATCCTAGAATGGGCTATATCGGGTGACCTTTGTACTTATCTTGCTTTCTTTTAATGTTATATATTTATTAACCTTATTTCCGATGTGGGTTTTCCACAAAGGTATTTTCTATTTTCAACCTTTTATTTACAAAGAAAAATTTAAAATTGCGAGAACGCAATTTATTGAAGGAGGGGAGAATGTAACACCCCGAGCTTCCACGATACGCTTCTCATTCAATATTGCAATAGCTTACATTGTACGCAACTTCGAGTTCTAAAACACCGCGACTAATCAAAGTAGCCGTTATGAATAGTAATAACGACTTTTTAAAATTATATAAATTTTATATTTCAAAATGGACTTCATTTTTGTATTCGTAATATCGAAATTACCCTAAGTTGAATTTTTTGTAATTTTCTGAGAACTTCCAATTTTTTTATGAATAGTGAAAAATACTTAAAACAAATTTTTTAATAAAAATAATTTATTGTGATAAATTATACTATTTAGTGGTTTTAAAGTATATTTAGAATATATTTTTACCATTTTATCCAATGGTGGTCATTAGAATTAATTTAACATTGAAATTGGACATAAACAATTGTCAATCTTTTGATATAAATTGTTTCTTAAAAGCACGCTATTTGTTGTAACAACGGGAATTAATTATAAAATTAATTAATGCAACTTATATGTTTGGAATTTTGTAAAATATACATCATTTTTGAATTCGGAATATCAATTATAGCTTAGGGTGAAATTTTGGCCTTATTCTGAAAAACATCAATTTTTGATGAATAGTGAAACCACTAAGTGGTAGTTAAATAACTGATTTTTCGTTTAAATGAAATATTACCACTTCTGTGATTTTATTTTCAAAAATCCGACATACATGGTTGTCATTAAGAAGCAAAATGTGGTTCGATGAGATTAAAATAATTTTTTGGTGAATAGTAACTTTTAAGTTCTTAATCACGATTAGAGGTAATTAGTGTAGTTTAAGGTACAAATAATGTTTTAATAATATGAGATGAGCATGACACTTTTCCTACTCCTACTGGATGAGTCATGGCCGACCAAGACAACCAATGGGTCAACTTGGGGACCCCATGGAGCCACTTTAGTTGGAAAATGACATTAATATATATTTATTTAATGAGTAATTTTACTAAAACAGTTTTTAAGTGGGGTTACACAAGTCCAAATTTTGACTATAAATATTCATTAGAAAGCTAAAAAGATTTCCTACATCATAGTATTTTTTTTATAATTTTTAGACATTAAATAAATTAAATTATTTATAACATTATTATGATGCAGTGATGACCTCATTATTTAACAATTTTAATAAAATGAAAAGATAATGTAAAATACAAGGCTTACACTTGTCCAAAGACTATTGGATGGGTAGATTTAGAACCTTTATCACCTTAGCCACGAATTATATAAGTGTGGGACCATTAGAATCCGAAAAGCATTGTATAATAATGTAACATTTCAATCTTTCCAAAAGAGCCCCTCCTCTCCACTTATAAAAGCCCCCCACCTCTCCCACCTCATTTACACTATCAAGCCATTTGGCTCGGCCAACCTCTGCCCAAATACTCTCCCAACTTCCCCCTCTTACTCCTAGAAGCCTCACTTTGGGCAGAACTCTTCCCAAGGAAGCCTTTGTCTCAAATCAAAAAGAGTTACCCGATTTTGAGGTAATGTCTTCTCTAATGTTGTTTTATTTTATTTTTCTTCTCCAACCCCCTAAAATCTTTTTATTCATTTCTTTTGTAACAACACCAGTATCCTCAATATACTAGGATGTTGTTATAAGAAGGATTCGAGCTACACTTACACACACCTACATCTAATGGTTAAATAACATACGGTTTCTGTGGATGGCGAATTTCTGCCTCACGAAACGATGATTGTTCAACACTCATATAACACCTTCAAAGGTGGCCATTAAGGTGTCACTATTTTTATATATGATATATAATATGTTTAGGTTTTACTTATGCTTCTGTATTTCTCATTTATGGCATACTTTATGATTTCCATTATGGGTAAAACGTGATAATTTCATTTTAGGAAGTGCGGACTACCGCCCCCTCAAAGTGATTTGAATCGTTAATGCCATATGTGGGATGTATAAAGGATGGAGTAAATGGTATTATACAATATATTATACTGTAATTATATTACAAATTTATATCATTATGATTTCGTTCCATTAAATATGAAATTGAAATGAAAGTAGCGTTCATGCGTACGTACGGCTTACCGTCTCCATGAACGGTGCATTTCATTTCTTACCTCTAAATGTTATGTAATATTATAAATGAATGTATATACTGGATATATAAGATATATATGACATCTAAATCATGAATATAATTCTGGAGATAATGGATATTCTACCACATAAACAACTTGTAATTATAAGAAGTTTATTGTTGACTCAAGTACCAAAGATCGACAAAATGGCCGTTATTAACTTAAATAATTACATAATGTTCATATCATTGTAATAAGTGATATAATAAGGATAAAGAAATTGAAAATGTTTCTTAATAAGGTATATATTAACTCTAGTTTATTATTCAGGAGGTTAAATAACGGTTGAGTCAAGTTAGACACGAGGTAAGGGTTTACTTCACAACCTCTTCATTATCCAAGGTTGTTTATACATAATTATCTACTGGGACCTCGTTATCATCCACATCCATGTTTCTTAAAAATGTCTTTCAAAACATTTTTACTATTAAATGGAAAATTTGTTAAATTCATTTACACCCTTATACATTTTTTAAAGGAATCTTACCGTCGTTTTCCAAACAATGTACTTTTTGACCTCTTTGACAAATTTAAGGTAAGAATGTTTTTTTTAACTTATACGGTGGGTGCGGCTATTTTCAGCCATTATAACTTCGTCGAAGCTTCCCTAACAAGCTTATAAGAATATCTTCAAAGTAAATTTATTACTTTATAATTATGGGACTTTTAAATGATTTCAAAAAGGAGAGATATTACTCTCAAATAGCTTTGATTTCATCCATGTCAACATCCTTTGATGGGTTTTAAGTTTAATTGAAATTGATTTATGATACAAAACTTCCATTGAACATTTTGTGAAATATTTGACTGTGGATGTGTTATTTTTATACCATCCATAGCTTATGGAGAAATTGTTGACATTTCGTATGCTAGTTTTAATACGAATATTTAGGTTATGTTTAAACCTATTCATATGAGGAATGTATTGGACTTAATATGTGACGGGTGGAGCCCGCTATAGCTCCTCGATGAATCGGTAGGTCTCATGAGACAACTAGACGTGTAATTGGCCGAGGCCCTTTCCCAATTTTTTTTTATGGTTTTGGCAGAGGCCTTAATCATTTTAGACGTCTTGGCCGAGGCCTTGACAAAATGTTTCAGAATGTCCGGCATTATACATTCCCTCATTATGAAAGTGGTTATTGATATTGCATGTGATTATTCGACCAGTAGAATATTCATGTGAAGAAGTAAATGGCATTATCTCATTTTACTTTTGCCATATTATGTTTATGATCAAGTTTAAAAGGCTTTTGTTTTAGTTACACATTGCCTTAAATTTTTATGTTTACTTATGAAAGCTTCCACAATATTGTTATCCTTACTGAGAATTTGAGCTCACCCCTTTCAATGTTTTAATATTTTCCAGGATGTGAAGAAGTATTTTATGAATGACCTGCAGGGATAGTCAGAAGAGGATATGAGTGTGGACTATGGAGACTTTTTTTATTTGAGTTTTTCACCTTATGATGTAATGTAACATTTATGAATGTATCTAGTGTTTCCAAGGCTACTAAACTAATAGGTCTTTCGAGACTTGATCTTTTGTGATCATGCCAATGTTACGAAGTAATGCAATGGCTCTGGGTAGCTGGGGTCGGGGCGTTACATTTAACATACATGGTTACTACATCAGTTTAGACAAATATTTAGTACATTACAAAAATACATGTCTGAGGACCATAATAGTGTAGTGTATTTGGAAACATGAAACCAAAATCAACTATTCTAGTGAAATATCTTCAACATCTCCCATAAAGATATCCACCTTTATAACTTCTACCTAAAACCATTCTTCATAACCTTGTTAAAAGAAACATAATAAAGTGGTGAGCTCAGATTCCGGGTAAGGGTAAATAAAGGAAATGAATAAGCATAACATGAACAAAAGGGTTTGGAACATAAGCATAACATTTTAAGATCATACCCTACATATGATATATTAAAATAATTATTGGAAGTTCATAATTCATATATCAAAAAATATTTAATAGAATAAGTCATGAAATAATAACATATGGATAATACATGGAATTTTATCTATACATATAATAATAGAAAATCTTATGTCGAGGATAACTCCCAAGACCTTATAATATGTTAGGCTTGGGATACGACTCGTGTACCTTCTTTAGGATTGGGATAACTACTCTTGTACCCTATTACCTTTAGTCTTGGTCTACAATCCATGTACCTTCTTGTTTTAGTTCTTGGGATACAACCCGTGTACCCTATAAATTTTAGGCTTGGGTTAAAACCCATGTACATTCTTGTTTTCAGTCTTGGTATACAACCAGTGTACCCTATTACTTTTAGTCTTTGGATAAAACCCATGTACCTTTTTTTAATCTTGGGATATAACCCATGTACCTTCTTATTTTTGGTCTTGGGATACAACCCCTGTTCCTTCTTGCTTCTAGGATTAGGATAGAACCCATATTATTTATTGTTATTGGGCTTGTGATACAACCCGTATACCCTTTGAGATCATATAAAAATTATCATTACCCAATTAATTGGATGGAGGTATAGGTCCCACCTATCTCATAATAAAATGATTCATACATGTGACATAAGAAAATAAAACTTTCATATATCATAAACCATAAAAAGAAATAGGTTTTATAAACATCAAATCACAACTTGTGAAATGAAATGATCATCATTAAAATTTCATCACTCCATAACCTATGAAAGATATAGGTTTCATAATCACTTAATTAATGCATAAATATCTAGAATAAGCAGGTTTCAAAATCATAAAACTCTTGGAAGTGAAACAGATGTAATTAGCATCATTCTATTAAAAAACCATTCAAGAAAGAATACGAATGGAACCGTTGGATCATTTACTAGAAGGATATGAGTAACATAACCAGAAGTTATATTAGATGTAAAATAACCTGTAAATATATTTTTAAAACATTTCTTTACATAAATTTCCTTCCTTATTTGAAAAGGATTATATAAAACATAAAACCTTTTGAAAACCATTTTCCTTAAAAACTTATGAAAGAATACTGAAAACATTTTGAAAACCATTTCCTTGAAAATCCATTTTTAAAAAAATCATAAAAATTATCCTTTTAAAAATGAATATAAATCTCTAATGAATTTGCAGCAGGTAAATCCATACATGTCGTATGTGGTAAAAATAATATTCCCCTTTTCATGGTAAAATAATTGGAAAAATTACTCATTAAAAAATAAACAAGAATATTTCTTTGAATACATTCAAAAAGGGTAAAAATGTATTTTAAATATTTTAGGAGAATAGTATAATATTCTTCTAAACCCTTTTTAGAAAACATGGTTTTTAAGGAAAATAGATATTTGACCGAAGAGTGGGTAATGTTGGACTTTCTTAGAAACACTTTATTAACTATATTATATACCAAAGAGTGAAAAAAATAGTACCAATACATGAATATATCATTAATAACCAAGAGATAAGAAAACTAATGAGTGTTTTTGAGAGATTTATCATAATATTTTATCAAAGGAAGCATAATCATAAATAATCTCAAAAAGCGATAAGATTGTTTTAAAAAAATCATACCATTTGGTAACTTTGAAACATATTAATCATTTGAGAAAATTAAATTACATGGAGATTAAAATATCAATAAAATAAGGAGATTAAGGATAAATCATTCAAAAGGAATTATGTACACCTCAAGGAAAACATATATGTGCATAACATGGCATGTGTCTCAAAGAAGGTAAATTGAGACAAAACTATCTTACCAATTTGGTATATTTTGAAACATAAACCCCATGAAAGGAATATAATAGAATGGATATATAATTACCCATAAATTTAAGAAAAATTTCATATAATACATTCATTGTAAGTATACACACAACACAAAAGGAAAGAGTGGTGAACATGGCATGTATCTCATGAAAATAAAAAGTGAGATGAAATCCCCTTACCTTGTGTCTTGAATTTCTTCGTACTAGTTTAAACCACATTTATAATAAATATAAATTTATTATACATATTTTAAAAAATCATATTATTATATCTAATACCATATATGTTTTGATTATGATCTTATATTACCATCTTGTTAACAATCCTATGTTAATGTTTCGCCATTGGTAATATCTGCTTTGTTATTTTCATGTGTATTAATTTATTATATCTTTTTTACTTATAATTATATCGTGATTCCATAATGTAAACTAGGAAATAAATATGATTTATATTCATTATATTTTTATTATAATAATCTATATAATATATAATTATTAATTGGAATACACCGTTCATGGAGACGGTAAGCCGTACATATGCATAAAGGTTTTTTTCATTTTTATTGTCATATTGAAAGAAAGAAAGAAAATGAAATATTGGTATATATGTATATACTATCTCTAAAGTATCATTATAATGTTATATATATCATATAAATTCACCAACCTCATCCTTATTACATTCCATGTAGTGTATTAACGAATCACATCGGTTTGAGGGGGCGGTAGTCCACACTTCCTCAAATGAAATTATTGTTTTTACACGAAATGGAAAGTAAAAAAAGAAATGCGTTGTAAAATGAATATATAAGCTTAAATAAATAATAAATATAATATATGAAATATATAAATAGATTTTATATCATAATTTCTACCATGATAGGAGGTAATGGAAAAATGAACAATCATATTTTAATGAGGTGGTAGTTCACCGTACATGTAAACAGTATGTTCGTTACCAATTAGATGGAGGTGTGTGTAATTTTAGGTCAAACCATTAGAATAAAAACATCCTAATATATTTATCATACTTGAGTTTTTATACAATCATGAATTAAAGAGAGTGTAGGGGTGTAGAAATAAAACAAAATAAATGAGTTTGAGAGAAGATGTAACCTCTTAATCAAGTAACTTCTTTTGGTTTGTGCTAGAAGAATTCCTTGGGATTATTTATATAAAAGGGTAGCATTATAAAAGGAAGGTAGGGATGTTGGGTTATTATTTTTGTAATGGACTAGACCTCCCTGGTCTATTACTTTGAGAAAATTTAGTGTTTAAGGTGTTTTGGGAGGCAATAGTGACTCGTTTCAAGAGTTTGCAAAAAATCTAGTTTTCCAATGGTAGGTGGCATTGGTAAGTGTAATTGGTAGGTGGTGTTGATAGGTGACGTCGGTAGGTGGCGTCCGTAGCTCGTATAGATGGAAGCACGTGTCGGTGACTCTCCATCAGTAGCACGCATCGGTCACTCCCCATCGATGACTCGCCTCAGTGACTCACCCAACGGTGAGTCATTTCCAATAGTTTTTCAAAATTGTAGTTTTCTATAATTTTTCTCGAATCACCCCTTTAATGTCTTACTTGTTGTAAAACGATTTTAAAACCATGGACATACCCCACCCCCAAGACACTCCCACCCCATGGACAACCCCCAACCCCCTAGACAACCTCCTCCCCCCAGACACCGCCCACCCCCTGGACACCCCTACACCCTTGGATATCCACATAACCCCCCTGGATTTCCCCCTCACCTCAACGGTTTTAAGGGATATCCCAATGGTTTCAAATCATTGGGATAGGTGTAATTTTTAGTAGGGAATGTATACATATTTTAATATGTATACTTTATATTTATTGTTTACGGAAGTGTGAATTTGGTATCTAGTTGCACCAGGATGTATTCTTTGTGTACCTTAAGAAGAAAGGATCCATGATTAATTTACACTATTATATCATGATCTATATGAGAGATATGTAATATTAAAATTATTTTCATATAAATATAAAAATATTATATCTAACTATATTTTCTTTTTAAAATCATTTTCATGCATATCTTTTTCAAATACACATATATTTGTTTTATATTTAAAAATTGTTTTACATTCAAATTATGATATTTTTCATTAAAATATAAAATTATATTATCTTAACATGATGTATAATTTTGATATTTGTTATAGTTAATAATGAGTTGAAGTTGGATTACGACCCATTGAATGTGTAATGAATATGAGGAAGGTGTTGATACCTTTTTGGAATTTTCTAAGTGAAATGTTATAAGTGACGACATTATTTCTATCCATACCTGAAATGTTTGAATATGAAGAAGTTGAAAAATAGAGACATCAAAGATCATCGGATTTGTCATGGTTTTAATCTGAGTTACAACCGTCAGATTTGGCATAAAAAAATTGGACAGATTGTCAGATCTACTGGTGATGCTGATTTACAAGATGGTAAATCTGATGGAATTGAAGAAATGATTTTTGATATTGTAGTAGAAAAAATTGATATAGAAATGATAATTGTGCATCTATATGGTGATGCTAAAAATCCAATGTATCCTGGTTGTATGGATTTTACGGTTTTTTCATCATTGTTATGATTGATTAACCTAAAGGCAAAACATGGATGGAGTGAAGGAAGTTTTATAGTTTTGCTATAATTATTGAAAGACATTATTCCAAAAGACAATGATCTTCCAAATTCACATTATAAGGCCAAGAAAATATTATGCCCAATGGGATTGGGAAATAAGAAAATACATGTCTGTCTAAATGACTATATGATATATAGGAAGGAATATGAATTTCTATCAGAGTGTCCTAAATGTGGGACGTCACGATATAATTTGAAATAAAAATCATAGGTTAATGTAGAGATTATAGAGATCCCTACCAAGGTATTTTGGTATCATCTTATAATTCATCGTTTGAAGCATTTATTTTCTAATTAACATGATGAAAAAAGGTTAAGATGGCATGTTAATGAGCGGATATGTGATGGAAAAATATGTCATCCAGTTGATTTTCCACAATGGAAGAAAATCAATGATCAGTATACTATATTTGGAAATGAAATTAGAAATCTCAGACTTGGGTTGTACATGGATGGAATGAATCCATACCAAACCCTCAGTAGCACACATAGTTCATGTCTTGTTTTATTGGTAATTTTCAACCTCTCTCATAACGTTTTTATAAAGCACAAATATGTCATGTTGAGTATAATGATATCTGGTTCGAAGCAACCCAGAAATGATATTGATGTTTTCTTTTCACCATTGATTGATGATTTGAAACGTTTATGGGAGAATGGTATTAGGGTGTATGATTCATATAAAATGGAATATTTTAAACTACATGTGGTGCTTATGTTCACTATAAATGACTTCCATGCATATGGAAATTTATCTGGATACAGTTTTAAGGAGCATAAAGCATGTCCAATTTGAGAAAAATATACTTCATATTGTCAATTTCATTATGGGAGGAAAATAGTATACATGGGTCATCGAATGTTTTTGCCTATGGATCACTCTTATAGAATACTAAAAAAGGAATTCAATAGATCACAAGAGTTTTGTAAAGACCCGTAAATTTCAAGGAAATTTTTTTTCTTAATTTTCTTTGGAATTTTACAAGAGTGCAGTCTCTGACGACACCTGATTCCGAGGCCCGATGTGCCCGGAATCATTTTCCGAAGTTTGGCTCGGGTACGTTCAGTGAACGGACGAGCGGGTTTTTATAACTTTTGAACCGGTGCCCGGAATTGAATTCTGAGGGCACCGATGAAATTGCAGCGCCAGTATTCGCTTAGAAACGCCTCTTCCGGAGTTGCGTTTGCTCAGGTGTGGTTTTTAATTTTCGGGCTTAAAGTTAAGAAATAAAATAATTTTGCGACAACTTTATTTTATTTCACTTAAGCCACTTGGATGCCACTTGAAGCCACTTGTTGACATCTTGAACTGAGTTAAACCGGATAGGATGCTATCCAGAAATATCCTACCCCCTTGGTAGGATATTTGTGAGGTGGGGCCCGCACGAGCTCCACCGTTTCTTTCTGCTAAGAAACGCACCCGCGAAAACCCGTCTTTATGAAAGTCAACTGACGCGTTTCTTAAAATCTTAACAGACCATTTAATTGGGCGGTTTATTTCGTGAATTAAATGGGCTATTTCTTTCGTTGAATTAATTCAACGAATTGATTAGTCGTTTCTTAACCAGTTTTCAAATTCGTTGGCATAATAATAAAATAAGGTCAATGCACGACCTCTGGTTATTTGCGCGTTGAGAAGATTTGAGAGGACCCTTGTATCTTCTTCTCCCTCGCGAAGAACGCGAAGAACGCGAAGAACGCGAAGAACGCGAAGAACGCCGAACCCGGAAATCGACGACGCTTCCGTCCGAGACGTTCTTCCCCACTCCGATCTTCGATCACCAACCATTTGGGGTGAGGGATTTCGGATTTCCTCTCAAGGTTCTTTTTTTTTTGGTTTTAAACGAAACACAGATTTAATTATTTATAATTTAAATCTGTTGTTCTTGGTCCGTTGATCTCGCCGACTCAACGCCGGATTCCGCGACGACGCGACGCCTCCCCGCGATGACGCGACGATCCCTCTCTTTCGCGACGAGCTTTTCCACGAAGAACGCCCACGCGCGACGACCAACGAGGTAGGGATTTATTATGGGAATTACCCCTTTTTATTATTTCCCGTAAGTGTTTCTTTAAAAAGTTAAAGAACCGGATTCAAACGAACAATTTTATTTTATTAAAATTGTCGGTTCATGTGTTGAACAAAATTTTCCCCCCGTTTGTTTATCTCTAACGCGGAGGGTGCGGGCCAAACGAACACGGCCCGACGACCCTCTGTCGTTCTTCGTTTTGTGCGGATTTGACGGGCAACGACGGAACATGCCGCAACGGATGTTTGATGATCCCGCAGTGAAGAACGATTCCCGGGAGGAGCAATGGCGTAGACGAGAAGAGAATCAGACCGCCGGAACGATCCCGGTGGCCCGCGGAACTCGCCGGCGGCGCGGGTCGCCGGCGCGGCGGCGCCCCGGCGCGCCGCCCGACAGGCCGCCGTGGCTGAAGCCGCGGCGGCGGCTGCACCCGCGGCCACACGGGTCCGGTGCCCTCGGACGCGGCTGAAGCTGCATCCCGACTCAGCGCGGCCCCACGCGGGGGGCCGCGGCACCACCAGGCCGCGGGGGCAGCGCCCCGCGGCGCCAGGCCGTTCGGCCGCTCGGACGAACCGGACTAGGCCGGTCCGACCGGCCGGGCCACGCCCTGGCCGGACCGGACCGGGTCGGACTGGGTCGGGTCGACCCGGTTCCGGTTGACCCTGTTCGGCCGACTCCCCGGGGGGGTCGGGCCGGGTCGACCCGGGCCCGTACACCCCGTCTTCAGACGGTATTCGTTCAAACGCCCGTAACATGAGCTACAGGCCTCCAAACAACTCGCCGTCAGCGGAAACACGATCCTTGGATTGAGACGGTCGTTTCGGTATATCGCACTCAAGGTTTCAGAGTACTTTGAGTTCGGCCGGGTTGGTTCGTACACGAAACCAAATGGGACCTCGGAGCGGAAACGCTCATATCTTGAGCCACGGACGTCCGATTGACATGCCGTCAGCTTCGTTGTTTTCCTCTAAGTGAGACGGATCTTTTGGCATACTCCGCCCGAGGTTTGGACGTAGGTGGAGTAAGGTCGGGTTGGTTTTTACTTAAAAACCAACCGGGCCCTTGGGACGAGAAAGCCAATAACTCTCGGACCGGGCGTCCGATTGACGCGCCATCTGCGACGTTGAGTTCCTGTTGACGATACGGAACTTTTGGATACATCAAATTCGGACTTTGTGTCAGTTGATGTATCAGCCTCTCGGCTCGTGGAGCGGACCCTCCCAAACGAGCTTGCTGTGTGCGGGAACCCTAGTGCTGGCTGCGACTGCTACTTCGACAACGATGACTGTGCAGAGATCCTCCGTGGACTCCGACGATGACCGTGCAGAGATCCTCAGTGGACTGCGGCGACGACTGTGCAGTGATCCTCCGTGGACTCTGACGATGACCGTGCAGAGATCCTCAGTGGACTGCGACGACGACTGTGCAGAGATCCTCAGTGGACTGCGACGACTACTGCACTCAGTGATCCTACGTGGATCAGTGCTACAGGTCATGTGTGGGCCCGGTCCTGTGTGGGCCCGATCCTGTGTGGGTCCGATCCTGTGTGGGTCCGCGCTCAGCGGTTCTATGTGAGCTAGCGCCTACAGGTCATGCGTGGGCCCGATCCTGTGTGGGTCATTGCGGGGGTTAGTTACCTATCGATCTTCGTGGGTCCGACGACTTAGATGGATCAGTGATCATCTTTATCGTCATCCGAAGAAGTATACCTGTGTGAGCTGAATCTTGTGTTACCCTCCTTTGTGGATTGTGTTGAGCTATCCTGTGTGGATTTACTGTTTACTCTCCTTTGTGGATTGTGTTGAGCTATCCTGTGTGGATTTACTGTTTACTCTCCTTTGTGGATTGTGATGAGCTATCCTGTGTGGATTTACTGTTTACTCTCTTTTGTGGATTGTGATGAGCTATACTGTGTGGATTTACCGTTTACTCTCCTTTGTGGATTGTGTTGAGCTATCCTGTGTGGGTATACGTTTTTCTTTCCTGTGTGGACTGGGTTGTGCTTGGGCTCGGACGTTGGAGCCGAACGAGAATTGATGACTTAGGTATATGTATGGGCATATACCTAAGCCGTGCCAGATGTTACTTCGTGATTGTATCTTTCCTTTGTGGATTATCCTTTGTGGATTTCGGGAGACCTTCGGGGGTCTCGGGGTCCCTACTGAGTAGCTTATACTCACCCCTGCACGGGCTTTGCCCGCACTACGTTATGTTGGTTGCAGACGACGGACAGTGCTGATCGTGGTGGAGGCGTGAGGAGCAGGACGGTACCTGGAGGTGGACCACTGGGCGGGACGTACTCGGAGCGGTCAGGTGGACCCGAGGAGCAATGGAGGCTATCTGTACCCACCCTTCAGGTGGGATTTCCAGAGGACGTCTCGACGCTACAGTTTTCCCTTTCAGTTGCTGTTTTTCCTTTCAGTTGTACTTTACTGTTGGGCTTGTATTTCCGGCCCCTTTTACTTTCAGCACAGCTTGTACAGTTTTTACTTAGTGTTTACTTTTCCACTTGCTTACTTTGTGGTGCTTGTTTACTTTTCAAAGGCAATGCCTTCCCTTTTTGTTGGGATTTACGCCTTGGTGCTAGTCGCCAGCCCCTGGCCTATGGAAGGCGGGCATGGGGTAGTCACGGCACGGGCCCCGAGGGCAGGTCGTGACAAATTGGTATCAGAGGTGGTCAGTTCTACCGCAGACTTTGATCTTTCTTCTATGTGAAGCAATAGTGTTTAGCGTATTGAGTGTGGTTATCAGTCCAGGGAGTCCAGTGTCGGTGCGGCGGCCGACGTATCCATACACCAGGACCCTGACTTCTTATTTCCGACTTAATGCACGAAAACATTGATTGCATGTGTGTTTCAAGTTTTCTTCGTGATTACTTGTGTCAGCTCACCAGGTATACTGTTCTGACCGTGGCGCACTTGTTTCCTTTTCAGGATGTCACGACGACAGCAGCCAGCTAGGGTTCCGAGAGTAGAGCGCGACGACAGCCCGCCGAGCGACGAGGCCTCGGTACAGGGCCCGTTGACAGCAGAGGCACCGGCGGTACCTTTACCCACCGAGCCCCCGATGCTTCCAGCACTGGAAGCTGATTACGCACGACGCCTCGGAGCTCTACACGAGTTCTAGCACCAGCGACCACCCAGGTTCCGTGGGGAGTCAGACCCCCAGGCAGCCGAGGACTGGATGGAGGCGGTCGTCCGAGTTTTCAGGCTAGTGAGGACACCAGCAGACCTCATGGTGATCCTCGCGGCGAGCCTACTACACGCAGTAGTAGGGCGATGGTGGAGCCTGATGCTCTAGGTACACGATGAGGCCTCCCTCATCTGGACGGACTTCGAGAGCCTCTTCCGCTCAGAGTTCGTCCCGTCCACCCTCTGTGCGGTGCGTATCCAGGAGCTTCTTCAGTTGCGGCAGGGCAGCTTGACGGTCGCCCAGTACGCGGCGAGGTTCACCGACCTATCTCGCTACTCGACAGACATGGTACGGGACACCTTCTTCCGGGCTTGGACCTTCGAGCAGGGATTGAGACACGAGATCAGGGCATCTCTGATCTCCCTCAGCATCCCGACCCAGGAAGGAGTGCTAGAGCGAGCCCTTCTGATCGAGAGATTCCTGGGTGAGTCCACAGCGAGACCTGCCGCAGGGCGGCAGATAGCGGATTCTTCGGCAGCAGGTAGCCAACGGATGACTCAGGGTTCCAGGAGGACCAGACCTTCCAGCAGATGACCTCAAGACACTGGCTCAGCAGTGCAGGGCACTCAGCGCAGAGCCAATCTTCCGAGAGGCAGGCAGTGCTACGAGTGCGGAGGGCAGGGCCACATGGCTCGTGACTGCCCGACCCGTTGTACAGAGGGGCAGAAGACGGTGGAGCGACCACCCAGGCAGAGGTAGAGGGTCAACCGTGGCGGTCCGTAGGGAGGAGGTGGACGAGGAAGAGGAGCTGGCCGAGCAGAAGGTGGTGGGCGACGCTTTGAGGCTCTGCCACCACCACCACCAGGAGGCCCACCCCGACCACAGGGAGCCGGCGGGAAGAGACAGGCTCAGCTCCAGGCAGCGGAGGCCTACGACCACGGCGCGCCAGAGATGATTCGAGGTATGATCTGTGTCTATTCCACCCTTGCTGCAGTTCTTATAGACATAGGAGCGAGTCACTCTTTCATAGCCACTGCCCTTGTTCGGAGCTCGGGGATTCCGACAGAGTCGTTGGCTCGATCCTTACGGCTAGAGACTCCTACGGGAGCAGACTCGAAGATTACGCACTGGTGCCGACAGTGTGAGATTACTCTAGGAGGCGAGAGCTTCGGCTGGGATCTTCTTGTAGCGGCGTCGAGGCCTTACGACGTCATCTTGGGCATGGATTGGTTGTCTACGGTCCATGCTCAGATTGACTGCATTAGGCGCAAGGTGCGATGTGTGTGCACCGACGGGAGAAGGTTCACCTTCACTGGCGAGAAGGGAGCCTTAGCAGCACATGATGGACTCACGCAGAGGAGAGGTCATCCCATCACTCATCAGTTGGCTAGCCTCATCCTGGGAGTAGTTGATGTGCGGAGTCCCAGTTTTCCTGCAGTGGTGGATCAGTATGCGGACGTCTTTCCCGACGACGTTCCAGGACTACCTCCTCACAGATAGGTAGACTTTTATATTGAACTGTACCCCGGGACAGCCCCGATATCCACTCCAGCATATCGGATGGCCCCCACTGAGCTTCGAGAGCTGCGGGTACAGTTGGAGGACTTGCAGGGAAAGGGGTTCATCCGACCCAGTGTTTCACCCTGGGCTTCCCCGATATTGTTTTCCAAGAAGGTGGACGGGAGCTTGCGACTGTGTGTCGATTATCGTCACCTTAACTAGGTGACAGTGAGGAACAGGTATCTGCTACCCAGGATTGATGACCTCTTCGATCAGCTCAAGGGAGCACGGTGGTTCTCGAAGATAGGCCTCAGGTCAGGCTATCATCAGCTCAGAGTTCGAGACGGGGATGTGCAGAAGATGACCTTCAGATGTCGGTATGGCCACTATGAGTTCTTGGTTATGCCTTTCGGCATGACCAACTCTCCATCAGTGTTCATGAGCCTCATGAATAGGATCTTCTATCCATACCTCGATCGATTTGTCATAGTCTTCATCGACGACATCTTGGTGTACTCGACCACGGAGGAGGAGCACGCCTACCACTTGCGTGTTGTACTAGACACACTCCGGGAGCACCAGCTTTATGAAAAGCTCTCGAAGTTTCAGTTCTGGTTACGTGAGGTCCACTTCTTGGGGAACGTCATTTCTGAGGCGGGATTTGCAGTGGATCCCGCGAAGATCGAGGCAGTGCTAGCTTGGGAGCCACCCAAGAGCGTGACAGAGGTGCGGAGTTTCTTGGGCCTAGCCGGATACTATCAGAGATTTGTTCCGGACTTCTCCAGAGTTGCGGCCCCACTCTCAGCATTGACGAAGAAGGGGAAACCCTTCGTGTGGTCAGACAGATGTCAGCAGAGCTTCCAGGAGCTGAGGCAGAGGTTGACCAGCGCACCTATCTTGAGGTTGCCTGGGGAGGGAGTTGGATACGTAGTCTACTGTGATGCATTAGGGACCGGACTCGGGTGTGTCCTAATGGAGGAGCGGGCCATGATTGCCTACGGATCACGTCAGTTGAGGCCTCATGAGAAGAACTACGCTACCCATGAATTGGAGTTGGCAGCAGTGGTCTTCGCCCTGAGACATGGCGGCACTATCTGATGGGCGAGCGCTTCACAGTCTTTTCTGACCACCAGAGTCTTAGGTACATCTTCTCTCAGAAGGACCTGAACCAGAGATAGTGGCGATGGCTCGAGTTCCTCCAGGGCTATGACTTTGAGATAGTCTATAATCCTGGGAAGGGGAACATGGTAGCCGATGCCCTCAGCAGGAGGACGGGCATCCAGCTACTTGAGGAGGAGACAGAGCAGCTAGCTGCCTTGCAGATATCCTTCGTGGATAGAGACGGAGCATCCTTCCATCAGTCTCTCACAGTCTCTCCTCCACTTCTACAGCGGGTCAGAGAGGCACAGCGTGGGGATGCTGACTGTGATACACGGCGTGCACAGATATCCTCGGGACAGGCACCTGATGGTTTCTCCCTTGGAGTAGAGCATGACGCCCTTTTCAGAGGACGTACCTTGGTACCAGTCGCTTTACGAGAGGACGTGCTGAGAGAGTTTCACACTTCTCCTTTGGTGGTACATCCTGGAGTGGCGAAGATGTACCAGGATCTCAGACGACAGCACTGGTGGCCGGGCATGAAGAAGGTTGTGGAAGAGTTCGTTTCACGGTGCCTCACCTGCCAGAAGGTGAAGGTAGAGCATCAGGTACTAGCAGGCTTGGTACAGCCCTTGGAGGTCCCGGAGTGGAAGTGGGATGGGATATCTATGGACTTTCTGACTGGACTTCCACGCACTTCCAGAGGTCACGACTCCATTTGGGTGATTGTTGACCGAATCACCAAGTCGGCACACTTCTTACCCATTCAAGAGCAGGGATCAGTGGAGAGCTTGGGGCGTCTCTACGTTCAGGAGGTTGTACGGCTTCACGGTGTGTCATCAACTATCGTCTCCGATCGGGACGCTCTCTTTACTTCCCGGCTTTGGAAGGGGTTGCAGGAGGCGTTCGGGACGCGGTTACGTCTGAGCACCGCCTTTCACCCACAGACGGATGGTCAGACGGAGAGGACCATTCAGACCCTCGAGGACATGCTCTGTGCATGTTCCCTCGACTTTGGTCGCAGCTGGGAGGACCACCTACCCTTGGTGGAGTTCGCATACAACAACAAATACCACTCCACCATCGGGATGGCACCCTACGAGGCATTGTACGGCAGACCTTGCAGATCTCCTTTGTGCTGGACAGACCCTGGGGAGTCAGCACTTGTGGGACCAAAGATTATCCGGGCCACGACAGAGAAGTTCCAGGTCATCTAGGAGCGGATGAGGACAGCACAGAGCCAGCAGAAGTCATATGCTGACAGGAGGCGGAGGCCACTAGAGTTCGAGGATGGCGACCACGTCTTCTTGCGTGTCTCACATCGACGTGGTTTGCGGAGATTTGGCCGGGGCGGAAAGTTGTCTCCACGCTTCATCGGGACTTTCCCGGTCATCAGCAAAATTGGCGAGGTGGCTTATCGCCTGGATCTACCACCTCAGTTGCACCGGGTGCACGACGTCTTCCACGTATCCCAGCTGAGGAGATACGTGCACGACCCGACGCACATCATTGACTATGGGGAGCTAGACGTGGATGATGGGGAAACTTTTGCGGAGGTCCCAGTGGAGATAGAGGATCGACAGGAGCGGGTCCTATGTGGGCGATCGATTCCTCTTGTGTGCATCAGATGGCAGCACGGGAACCTCCAGGAGAGCACTTGGGAGCAGGAGGCTCAGATGCGTGCTCAGTACCCACATTTGTTCCCTAGTTTTTGATGTATCTTTATGGGGACGTAAAGTCCTGAGGTGGGAGTAATGTAAAGACCCGTAAATTGCAATGAAATTTTTTTTCTTAATTTTCTTTGGAATTTTACAAGAGCGCAGTCCTTGACGGCACCTGATTTCGAGGCCCGGTGTGCCCGGAATCATTTTCCGAAGTTTGGCTCGGGTACGTTCAGTGAACGGACGAGCGGGTTTTTATAACTTTTAAACCGGTGCCTGGAATCGAATTATGAGGGCACCAATGAAATCGCAGCGCCGGTATTCTCTTAGAAACGCCTCTTCCAGAGTTGCGTTTGCTCGGGTGTGGTTTTTAATTTTCGGGCTTAAAGTTAAGAAATAAAATAATTTTGCGACAACTTTATTTTATTTCACTTAAGCCACTTGGAAGCCACTTGAAGCCACTTGTTGACGTCTTGAATTGAGTTAAACCGGATAGGATGCTATCCAGAAATATCCTAACCCCTTGGTAGGATATTTGTGAGGTGGGGCCCGCATGAGCTCCGCCGTTTCTTTCCGCTAAGAAACGCACCCGCGAAAACCCGTCTTTATGAAAGTCAACTGACGCGTTTCTTAAAATATTAACAGACCATTTAATTGGGCGGTTTATTTCATGAATTAAATGGGTTGTTTCTTTCGTTGAATTAATTCAACGAATTGATTAGTCGTTTCTTAACCAGTTTTCAAATTCGTTGGCGTAATAATAAAATAAGGCCAATGCACGACCTCGGGTTATTTGCGCGTTGAGAAGATTTGAGAGGACCCTTGTATCTTCTTCTCCCTCGCGAAGAACGCGAAGAACGCGAAGAACACGAAGAATGCGAAGAACACCGAAACCGGAAATCGACGACGCTTCCGTCCGAGACGTTCTTCCCCGCTCCGATCTCCGATCACCAACCATTTGAGGTGAGTGATTTCGGATTTCCTCTCAAGGTTCTTTTTTTTTTGGTTTTAAACGAAACACGGATTTAATTATTTATAATTTAAATCTGTTGTTCTTGGTCTGTTGAGCTCGCCGACTCAATGCTGGATTCCGCGACGACGCGATGCCTCCCCGCGACGACGCGACGAACCCTCTCTTCCGCGACGAGCTTTTCTGCGAGGAACGCCCACGCGCGACGACCAACGAGGTAGGGATTTATTATGGGAAATACCCCTTTTTATTATTTCCCGTAAGTGTTTCTTTAAAAAGTTAAAGAACCGGATTCAAACGAACAATTTTATTTTATTAAAATTGTCGGTTCATGTGTTGAACAAAATTTTCCCCCGTTTGTTTATCTCTAACGCGAAGGGTGCGGGCCAAACGAACACGGCCCGACGACACTCCGTCGTTCTTCATTTTGTGCGGATTTGACGGGAAATGACGGAACGTGCCGCAACAGATGTTTGACGATCCCACAGTGAAGAACGAGTCCCGGGAGGAGCAATGGCACAGACAGGAAGAGAATTGGACCACCGGAAAGATCCCGGTGGCCCGCGGAGCTCGCCGGCGGCACGGGTCGCCGGCGCGGCGGCGCCGGCAGCAGGGAGCGGCGGCGCCCCGGCGCGCCGCCGGACAGGCCGCCGAGGCTGAAGCCGCAGCGGCGGCGGCACCCGCAGACCCGCGGCCGCGCGGGTCCAGTGCCCTCGGACGCGGCTGAGGCCGCGTCCCGACTCAGCGCGGCCCCACGCGGGGGGCCGCTGCACCACCAGGCCGTGGGGGCAGCGCCCCGCGGCGCCAGGCCGTTCGGCCGCTCGGCCGAACCGGACCAGGCCAGTCCGACCTGCCGGGCTGCGCCCTGGCCGGACCGGCCCGGGTCGGACCGAGTCGGGTCGACCCGGTTCGGCCGACTCCTCGGGGGGGTCGGGCCGGTCGGCCCGTTCCCCCCGTCTTCGGACAGTCTTCGTTCAAACGCCCGTAACTTGAGCTACGGGCCTCCAAACGACTCGCCGTCAGTGGCAACGCAATCCTTGGATCGAGACGGTCGTTTTGGTATATCGCACTCAAGGTTTCCGAATACTTTGTGTTCGGCCGTGTTGGTTCGTACACGAAACCAACCGGGCCCTCGAAGCGGAAACGCTCATATCTTGAGCCACGGACGTCCGATTGACGTGTCGTCAGTTTCGTTATTTTCCTCTAAGTGAGAAGGATCTTTTGGAATACTCTTCCCGAGGTTTGTACGCAGGTGGAGTATGGTCGGGTTTGTTTTACCTTAAAAACCAACCGGGCCCCTGGGACGAAAAAGCCAATAACTCTCAGACCGGGCGTCCGATTGACGCGCCGTCTGCGACGTTGAGTTCCTGATGACGATACGGAACTTTTGGATACATCAACTTCGGACTTTGTGTCAGTTGATGTATCAGCCTCTCGGCTCGTGGAGCGGACCCTCCCGAACGAGCTTGCTGGGTGCGGGAACCCTAGTGCTGGCTGCGACTGCTACTTCGACAGCGACGACTGTGCAGAGATCCTCTGTGGACTCCGACGACGACCGTGCAGAGATCCTTAGTGGACTGCGGCGACGACTGTGCAGAGATCCTCCGTGGACTCCAATGACGACCGTGCAGAGATCCTCAGTGGACTGCGGCGATGACTGTGTAGAGATCCTCAGTGGACTGCGACGACTGCTGCACTCAGCGATCCTACGTGGATCAGTGCTACAGGTCATGTGTGTGCCCGGTCCTGTGTGGGCCCGATCCTATGTGGGTCCGATCCTGTGTGGGTCCACGCTCAGCGGTTCTGTGTGAGCCAGCGCCTACAGGTCCTGTGTGGGCCCGATCCTGTGTGGGTCATTGCGGGGGTTAGTTACTTATCGATCCTTCGTAGGTCCGACGACTTAGATGGATCAGTGATCATCTTTATCGTCATCTGAAGAAGTATACCTGTGTGAGCTGAATCTTGTGTTACCCTCCTTTGTGGATTGTGTTGATCTATCCTGTGTGGATTTACTGTTTACTCTCCTTTGTGGATTGTGTTGAGCTATCCTGTGTGGATTTACTGTTTACTCTCCTTTGTGGATTGTGATGAGCTATCCTGTGTAGATTTACTGTTTACTCTCTTTTGTGGATTGCGATGAGATATCCTGTGTGGATTTACTGTTTACTCTCCTTTGTGGATTGTGTTGAGCTATCCTGTGTGGGTATACTTTTTGCTTTCCTGTGTGGACTGGGTTGTGCTTGGGATCGGACGTTGGAGCCGAACGAGAATTGATGACTTAGGTATATGTATGGGCATATACCTAAGCCGTGCCAGATGTTAATTCGTGATTGTATCTTTCCTTTGTGGATTATCCTTTGTGGATTTCGGGAGACCTTAGGGGGTCTTGGGGTCCCTACTGATTAGCTTATACTCACCCCTGCACAGGCTTTGCCCGCACTACGTTGTGTTGGTTGCAGACGACGGACAGCGATGATCGTGGTGGAGGCGTGCGGAGCAGGACGGTACCTGGAGGTGGACCACTGGGCGGGACGTACTCGGAGCGGTCAGGTGGACCCGAGGAGCAGTGGAGGCTATCTGTACCCACCCTTCAGGTGGGATTTCCAGAGGAAGGCTCGACGCTACAGTTTTCCCTTTCAGTTGCTTTTTTTCCTTTCAGTTGTACTTTACTGTTGGGCTTGTATTTCCGACCCCTTTTACTTTCAGCACAGCTTGTACAGTTTTTACTTAGTGTTTACTTTTCTGCTTGCTTACTCTGTGGTGCTTGTTTACTTTTCAAAGGCAATGCCTTCCCTTTTTGTTGGGATTTACGCCTTGGTGCTAGTCCCCAGCCCCTGGCCTATGGAAGGAGGGCTTGGGGTAGTCACGGCACGGGCCCCGAGGGAGGGTCGTGACAAATTTGATATTTCTCCAAAACCATTATCCCTTGTTGTGTATTTTTAGAGGGTGAAAAACCTTGATGTGACATTGGGAAAGACACATAAATCTGGTAATGATAGACATATTTGGAAAAAAAAGGTCAATATTTTTTGAGATACCATATTGGAGATTTCATGAAGTGAAACATAATATTGATTTCATGCACATGGAGAAGAATATCAGTGACAGTTTGATTGAAACTTTTTTAGATATTAAAAGAAATAATAATGATGGGTTGAATGCAATATTAGACTTACTATCAATGGGAATAAGTTTGGAGTTAGTTCCCACTATTAATGCAAGATGAAAATTTCTTCCCATGGCTTGTCATACATTATCCAAGAGGGAAAAAATTAGCTTCTATCAGTGTGTTCATGATATCAAATTTCCTTAAGGTTATTCTTAAAATGTAAAAAAATTTGTCTCTTTGAAGTATTTGAAGTTGATAGGTATGAAATCTCATGATTGTCACGTCATGATGCAACAACTTCTACCAGTTTCATTATGTAGAATATTTCACATCCGTGTCAGAAAGACTATAATGACGTTTTGTTATTTTTTCAATTCAATTTTTAATAAGTTGATTGATGTGAATACTTAGAACATTTTAGAGAAGGATGTAATTTATAAACTTTGTCAATAGTAAATGTATTTTACTCTATCTTTTTTTGATATAATGGTGCATTTAATGGTTCATCTGGTTTGGGAAATAAATATTTTTGGACATGTATATCTTCGTTGGACGTATCCTTTTGGAAGGTATATGAAAATATTTAAGGGGTGTGTTAAGAATTCATATTTAACTGAAGCCTCCATTATTGAAAAGTATATTTCTGAGGAGGTTTCAGAGTTTTTTACAGGCTAATTGGATGCGGTAAAGCACATAGGTTTGCCTCCATCTCTCTATGAATGAGTTAACAATGAGGTAAAGGAGATTCGTGGCTTGAAATTAAAATCATTGTCAGCTGAATAGATAAAGAAGGTAGAATTATACATCTTGAATAACATATTTGATGCTCAACTGTATATCACATTTCATATAAATGATTTGAAACAATGTCATCCAAAGAAGAAATAAATGTGGATTTTAAATGATCACAAAAAAAAACATTTTTTCCATGGTTTAAAAAGACCTTGCTTGGTAGATCAGATGTATTATAGACATTAAGATGGTTAGTGGGTGGTCCAAGTTTAAATGTGATAACATGGTCCGGGTATGAAATTAATGGCTATACATTTCATATGAAATATTAGGACAGTAGAAGTTCAGTTAAAAATAGTGGTGTATTGGTGTTTTCAAAATCAATTCATTTTTCAAGTTCTAAAGACAAAAACCAAATTTCTGCATCAATTGAATATTATGGAGTCATTGAATAAATATGTGAGGTAGATTACTTTAAAATAAAATTTCTAGTTTTTAACTATAAATGGTTTATTGGTAACAAAATTGTCTGACATGATGAATTTGGAATGACAGTTGTTAATCTGAATAGATTGGAAGACACATAATATTCTCTTATAATGGAAACACATGAAAAATAGATTTTCTATGTACTTTATCAATTAGATATGAAGTGGTTTGTTGTTTTACAAGGGAAAAACAATATATTGGTGGGGATCAACTTGATGAAGATGTTGATTTATGTGAGATCCCTACTTCCATGAAAATATTAGCAAAAATTAATGATAAGCATGTTGAAGACAAGGTTTGTGCCATAATAAATGAGCATGATGAAGGAATTTGGGAAAAAAATCCATTGGTACATTCCTAATATTATAGGTAACATATGTTTATTTGTTATTTTCATTTATTACTTTCATAAAATTTTAGATATTGTAATTTTTTTCTTTATTAAAATGCATATTAAAACAAATAAGTAGAAATTTTTGTTTATTTTAATTTTGTTGAGTTTAGTTTATCATGTTTATCATTACGTAACTTATATATCTATTGATTTTGTTGAATGACAATTACTTTACCATGTTTACAATGTTTACCATAGTTTAACTTTATGTAACTTATATATTTATAGATTTTGTTGAATGAAAATTACACTACCATGTTTACCATTTTTACCATCTTTACCATTGTTTAACATGCTTACCATGTTTTCCATGTTTACTATTACATAACTTAGTCTAGTTTTCCATTTTTTGTTTACATTAGTATTGTAATATTCGAATTTTTATAGTTGTGAACTAATGTTTTCTTTTTTTATTTGAAGGATAATGAAAGATCAATCAGTTAATCAACCACATTATTATGGAGATGAGCATCATGATCATACCTCTAGGTAGGAACACTCACATGCTCCTCTTGATGTTCCCCAATATTCCTCATGTGCTCCCATAACGACAAAGAAGAGTTCAAGAGTTGGTAAATGTGGCTGCACACATTTACCAAAATTATCACTTTCTCATAGCCAGGACTAGAGGATAATCATTGAGTTTGATAAGAATGATATTCCTAGAGGTCCAAATGAAAAATATTTTAAGATTTTTTTTTCAACTCAGGGTAAAAGAAAAGTAATCATTTTGTATAATGATTGGATAAGTGTGGAAAAACCAATAATATCTCAGTTGTGTGAGACGATTTTGGTAAGATATTTTTCTATTGTTTGACTAATCTTTAAATGTTTCTAGTATAATATGTTTTACCTCTTCTGTATCAGATGACATTTGATATTCCTGACACTAGAGGAGTCAAGAGGAAATGTTTATCAATGGATGACAGTAAATGGATGGATTTCAAATCAACCCTCACATCTAATTTCATTTTTCGTCATAGTAATCATGAAAATCAATGTCATATATATCCTTTCATAGATGAAGAATCATAGATACAATTTGTTAAAATTATAAAAAAAGATTTATTTTTGGTAAGGGTAATGTAAACTTTTATAATATTTCTTATATAAATGATCTTATTAATTTTTTGTTAATGATTTATTATTATTAATTTATATCAAAAAAGTACATCTCATCAGAAGATCTAATCTAAAAATGTATACCGTGATAGTTTATCTCAAGGAGGGTATACTTTATTGGAAGAATAAATGATGGCAGAAAAATTACAAAAAACTGAGAGTTGAGTCTTCAAGATGTAGAGAGGTTGTCCCTCCACCCCCTCCATCTAGACATGAAAAATAGAAGAGAGCTCATATGGGAAAAAATGGTACATATCTTTCAGAAAAATCAAGAATCGTAGCTGAGAGAATTATAATATATTTATTTTATTTATTTAAGTAAATTAAAATTTTTATATAATCAGAATCATTAAAAAAATGTTCAAAAAATTAATATAGAATTCTCTTAAGGATACGAACTCACAGGGGGTATTTACAGCTGCTGGGAGGCAAGATATTTTATCTGCAACATTGGGAAAGCTCGAACACCCCAGTCGTGTACCAGGATATCCGATAGGTATATCGATAAGAAAAGTGTTTCCAAGTTCTTAAAATTCTTACATTGAGGGTGTTTATAAAAAAAATAGAATCCTTGGAGGCTGAAGTTCATAATATTAATGCGACAATAGAGTAAAATATTAGAGCGTTAGTATAGTCTCTGTTTGTAGACATGCAAAGGAAATTTCAGACTATAGATCCCAATCCTCCACCTCCCCCTACATACCCCATTATTTATCCTGCACCTCCTCTAGTAGATCCCACTCCCCCACCTCACTCTACATACCCCATTTTTTATCCTACTCCTCCTCTACAGCTTCCTACTTATTTTTAGTTATATGTTTATGATCCTCACCATCATATAGTCTCATATGGGATGGTATATTGTGTAGGAGATACAATTCATCATCAACAGTTAGAGGTAGATCGTCATAGGGTCACCGTATAGGATATTATAGATAGATCATCTTGAGTACCATTACCTACAGATGAGGTAATGATAGTTGGACATAGTATTGAACACTTTTTAGTTTGGACATCCAGACTTCTATGACTCATTACCATAGAGGTATGTATGTTATATCTTTTATTTTATTTTTTATTAAAGTTGTTTTAACATTTGAAAACTAATATATTTTTTATATTTATTTTTAAAATAATACTTCAAAGGTAAAGAAATATTTTATAGACAACAACAAAGAAAAATGGCTATGGCATTAGATACAGATTCTAGTAGTCTTGACAGATTGTTAAGATATTCAAATTTTTGGTGGGTCGTTATAAGATTCCAATTGAAGCTCATTTTTTTGGAAATGCAATAAATGTGGGGATTGTGAAAAATTATATCATGGAGCTTGTTACTAGAGATAAGTTGGGCATAAACATGGTGTAGATTTTCTCTATGTATGTCCTAACACATTTCCCAGAATTATATTTATTAAAAATGTATACTTATGTTTGTTTTTTATTAGGTATATTTATAAAATGTGTGAGAATAATGAGTGGACATATGTATATGGATTTATGGACCCACATATGATTTCACCAAAAGCACATGCATTCAATGAGGAACAAAGAACACTTTATATTGCTGAAAGATTTGAACATAATATAATCACACAATGTTGGATGATGCCTTTTTGTGAGAGGTATGAAACATAAATATGGAAAAGTGTTCTTTATATTTTAATATAAAAAACCACTAACCTTAAATTTTATTTTATATCAGTGATCATTGGATGTTATGTGTTTTTTGTTGAAGGGAGAAAACACTTTATTGGATTTGCTCTGTCCATGGTGATGTGTGGGGAAGTTATAAGAATATATTGGAAAAGTAAATTTCAATTTATTAATAGTTTTTTATATTATAATAAATTTTAAATTTATCTCATTTATATTATTTTCTAACATGGGGTGGGAAAACATTCAAAAAAATACAAAGAAAAAGAGTTTCAAGATCAAATATGGAAAAGTAAAGGTAAATATCCATTTATTATTTGTAGTTTTTAATAAATTACATAAAATGATATTTTTAATTGACACTCATTAAAATAGAATTTTCATGAACAACAAGGAGTCATCGAATACAGATATTTAATTATAAGATTTATGTATGAAATAAAAACAACTATAACAATGATAAACTTTGCCCATGTTAGATTTCCTTATAAACTTTGCCATAATATTTCATTTGATTAATTCATTATACATGTTAATTAATTTACTTTTAATTTGTATCTATTTGATGACCCTCAACCCTATAGTTATCAATAGGTCAAACACTTACAATTCTAATGTTCAAATTATTTTATAAGTTTGATTGGATTTTAGTTTGTTTGTAGTGTAAAATGTAATTTTGGATATTTTAATTGTAATTGTGTATTTGGTAGTTGTTTTGGTTTGGTTAAGGTTTTTTTAGTTGACATTATATGTTTTTAATGTTATTTATGTGAATGTTTAACTTTTCTTGGGTTCTTCTTGTTTTGGTCTAGTTCTGATGTTTTGCTGGTATGGATTCTGGTCTGGTTTTGGTATTCTTTTGGTCTGGTTTCTTCTTGTTTCAGGTCTACTTTGGAAGATCATAGTAATGTTATTGCAGTTTTATTTAAAATAATTGGTTTTTACATCGGTTATTTTATAACTGATGTAATAAATGCATGGGTATCATTTATTACATTGGTTATGTAATAACTGACATCGTATATCCTTTACTACATCGGTTATTTAGGAATCGATGTGAAAAAACCTTTGGAGGTTCAATTTATCATGTTTTTTATTTTATGACCAAAGTTGTATATAGTTTATTATGATAGTTTTTAAATAACTGACCTAATAAATCAATCCTCTGAAGGGTTTATCATGTCATTTATTTAAGAACCAATGTGAAAAACCCTTCGAAGGCTCGATTTACTATGTCGGTTATTTAAAAACTTATATAAAATGTCAGTTATTAAATAACTAAAGTGATAAATATAGCCTCTGAATAGTTTTCCACATCAGTTCTTAAATAACCGACCTGAAAAACCCTTTGGAGTCATGATTTATCATGTCAGTTATTTAATAACTGATGTAAAAAACTATATACCACATCTGTTATTAAATAACTGACGTGATAAATCAAGCCTCCAAGGGGTTTTTTATGTCTGTTATTTAAAAATTGATGTGAAAACCTATTCTGGTTTATTCTTTTAATGTTCGTTTTAAAACAACCAACATTAAAAATAATATTTATAATAACTTCTTTAACAACATCGGCTAAAAACTGATGTAAAAAATAAAAAATAACCGACGAAAAAAAAACTTTTTACTAGTGGTACCACCATGTGGCTATGGAGATAGGGCCTTCTGAGTAGTAAATTTTATTTAGTGTCTTATAGGATACAAATAAACTCATCATTATATTTGAGATCCCCAAACTGAGATTTGATCACAATCATTTCATGAGGTCTTCGTGCATTCTTATCATACCCTTTAATGTTCAAATTTTTGGGAGATAAATCTCCCTTTCCATATCCTAAACATTAAAGGGTTCGAATTGGGATGAGGTTGATCCCGAAACCATTTTCAATCATATCCCTTTGGATGTTAACATTATAGAGTCTACTCGAGACATATAGGGGTGTGATATTCCCCTAGATGACCTCTTCCTAATCCTTCTTTATCAACGAGATGAAGACCTTGCATTCTGATGGAATAGTCTCCACTCGATAAACCTCGACTGAAATGAATTATTTCTTTAACTCTTGTGGGATTTTTAGGGCTTCAATTAGTGCCTCCCTGATTTCTTTTGAAATATGGAGTTAATTAAGTATGGAGATCTTAGATCAGACAACCACCACCTATTCCAAAATTTCATACTTTTTTGCGAGAGTTCAGCACTTCCCGATGTGGGGTTTCTCTTTATTGTATAGTTAATAATATGAGGAATTTATGGTGTATGGTAATAGTGATTATTCATAGGTTTAGGGAGCATATTATTCTAGTGGTGTAGGTCATGTCGACCTTCCCCATTTTCTAGGATGATCAGATAATTTCACCCCTGTTAGGGGGTCATGAAGGATGTCTGGGTGAGGAAGACCATTGAAATGTCCTAAAACACCTCCTTGTATATTTTGAGATTTCTAGAGTTATTTACCAAGGGTCTCAGCTGAATATATATCCTATTTGAGTAATGTAACCAAAATATTGGGTCTGACCATGACTTTGATTCCCTCTTTATCTTTGGTTCATGTTCTTACATCCTCTTGTTCCTCGATCAAGTATAGGGAACTCATGATCATACGCATATATATCATTGTATATGGGTTATTATAAGTGTATAACATTAAAAAATAAACTCTTAAAACAATGAGGGTTCTTTTAGGGGGGTAGTTTCCATGCTTCGGGTGTTGCAGGGAAGAAATCTATAATAATTAGAGCTTGCGACGGAGTAGAATATGACTCTTCCGCTTCTATATCTTCCTATTTATGATGGATGTGTTCACTTTTGGGATCCATATTTTATGTCCCCTCCCTGAGAGAAATTTTTTTTTTGGGTATTTTAAGTTGTTCTCTTAGGGAGGCATGATCTTGGTCAACCGTTTTTCGAGTCATCAAGTTGTCTGATTTCCACCCATGCCTAGTCGTAACTTTTTTCCAATCACCTTCTTATTCTGACTGGGATATGGTTATGTAGGACACTTGTTATTAGGAGTCCTCAAACATTACTTTTTTGGAATTTACCTTTCCTTAAAGTATTCATTTGAAGATGAAGTAATCTTGGATTTCATAAATTATCCTCCTATGGAAAGGGAATTAGTCAGGATGGTCGGTGAGGTTAAACTCAATGGGCTTCCTGGGTTGTGAAAGCTTGAACAAGTTATTGTCCATGGATGCAAGGAAATGATTGGGGAATTGATAATTTTATAAGGATTATATTTTATTCATTTGTTCCTCAAATCCTAGGCCACCCTAATTTCTCTATTCTTCTAGCCAAGGGAGATTTTACGGTTGTTGCTGCTTGATGGGAGGGGTTGAGAGATTCAGAACCGGCCCAAGTGCTTGTATGGGTACTTCTAATGGTCTCAAAATAACATAAATATTTTTTACATTGAAGATTATTTCTCTTATTCAAAAGGAATTATTTGAGATTTGTATTAGATTCACTGAATAGTGTCTTCCAATTGTTGTGTTGTTTCTATAAACTCATGAAATCTTCCTGGATATTTCATTGGGATCAAAGGCATCTGCAGCTAATCCCAAATATTTTTAGCATAGGGATCCATATATTACTCTTATGAGATAGGAATGATAAGTGATCAGGGTATAACTTTAATCTAGCAATGAATTTATACATTGAAAGGTTCTATCATGGGTTCTCTCAAATGATGTTCGATTTCGATTTATTTAGGTGCAGTAGAGTGGCTGACCAAGGTCATCTTTCAAAGGAGAAATTAATTTAAAACAATGTATTAAATTAATTTTAAAAATAATATAAACTAAATATTTAAAATTATTTGGGTTTTGGTTGAATATTATAAAATAATAATTAAAATAAACGTGTTAGAGTAAGATTATATTTTTTTCCTTCTTCTTTTTTAGATGAGATTGAGAAAACGCAATGAGAAGATATTTTTTTAGAAAACATTTTTAAAAAAGAGTAATCAATCTAATTATACCACTTAACATACCTATTAATAATTATAATTTGAATTATTATCTGCTTAATTATTATCCCCTAATTTATAAACCCCCAAACCCTATGAGAATTAACTTAACCACCAAGATGTAATTAATTAAACCCTAGGCTAGCTTTAGAACATGCAATTGTATCACCCTGCTTTGATTGATGTTCTAAGTATAGATTATGGTTGGTGCTAAATTAGGGCAGATATCTACTGTATAAATGAGGATGAATTGTTTTCGGGGATTATATTCAAAATCTAAAAATTGGTCCCTTATGGTTTTGTATCACCAATTAAGACCGCGCTCTCACAATTCACACAATTCTTGACCTTGTGTGTCTTGTGTTAATTGTTAAATTGCTTTATTGGTTTATTGAAAATTAAAAACTATATTAATATATCATATTAATTGATTTAAATTAGTTAATTTATTTAAAATATATTAATGAATAAGGTAAGAGGTATATCAGTTACTAAAAATAACTACCCTTCTATGGGTAGTGTAGTCATCATAGAAACATTTTGCATGTGTAAAGGTCGTGGAAAGGGTATAACCCAATACTATTTAAACTCTTGATTTAAATACCAAATATGATGTGTATATAAGAATAAAATATAACAACATATAAAAAAATAGAATAAATAGAAGAGTAACTAATAAGTTTATTGCAAGAACAAAAACATTACAAAGTGAAGAAGAAGAAGAAGAAGGCTTTAATGAATGGATCTTAGTTTCAAGATATTTCACTCTTGAAATTCATGGATAACTGGAGTGAAACCAATTATCCTATTACTTAAATTTCATAATTAACGTCTAACCCCGTCAAAATGTGAAAAATTCTAATTTATAGAGTGGATGGGAGGCGATGTTTTAAGAGGTTTCAAGTGTGAATGGGGAAATTCGGCCAAATAATTTATTTCAATTTGAACATCCTATTTGACCACCAAAATGCATGAACTATCTATCCTTTTATAATGATTATTTGTTCATAATTTTTTTCTCTATCTTATATTCAAATTTGGTTCTAATACAAGTATGGATGAAAAGGTTATGGCCTGAACTCTAAAGTGGTGTGCAATTTGGATAGTCCAACACATCTTCGATTTCATAGCCCTTTTCCCTAATGAAATACATGATTTGGCTCTAATGTAATAAATAAAAGTTAAATACAATTAAGTCAGGAATATAGTTTCAAAATTATATGTTCAAATAATATTCATAAAACTATTTATGTATACAATACTATAAGGAGTTTCAAAGGGAAAAACTAGAATTTTAATCAAATTTTCAAATGAATGATCTAATTCCAAATATTTTATAAACAAACACATTTAACACAATGTGAGTAAATTATTTTATTTATTATCAATAAAATATTCAATAAAATTCTTCTTTATCAACTCCCTCGCAACCTTTTTCACATTTAGGAAAAACCTCAAATCATATATTCTAAAAAATTGTGACAAGATATCCATGTTCATATTTCCCAATCCATTGTGGAAATATAGGAAATGCAAGAATCTCATCAAGAGTCAATATCAATAAATTTGAAATTAATTTTATACTCAATTTTATCAAAACAAAATCCATTAAGATTAGTAACACTAATCATAAAAAATCATGGGTCTACCAAGCCACTAATTCTCCAGGTGTGTGGGTGCTAACCATATGAAGTTCATATCTTCACCCTTTATTCAGTATATTTAGGTCTAGTAAAACAATTATTATTACCTAGTTTAATTCACCAAACCTATTCTATATTCATTTGGAATTAAATTTACAGACCCACTCACTTAATAATTTCTAAAATTCAAACTTTGAGCTTCCAACCTAGATATCCCCACATGTTGTAAATTCCATCACTTCCATCTTTATTAAGAGAATATATATTTTTTATTTTTATTTTTTTTTCTTTTTATTGATTTTAATTGGTTTTTTAGGGAATAAAATGGTCAAATATTAGGTACACATGCATAGATAAATTCTTTATAGTAATGAAACTAGTCAGAATAGAAATTAATGTATGGATCAACCATTGATATAAGATGGATTTTTTACCTAACTTGGCTATATCTTAAATTGATTTGGAAAAATTTCACAAGTCATGGATGCATGAAAGTTTATGTGAAGATATTAATAACACAATTTACCATGAACAAATATTGCATATAATGGTCTCAAAATATAAAAAAAATTATAATGACACAACCAATCATATCATCATTGACTTTTATATTTTTGAAAATCAACCCTTGATGATGAAATATTGATCATGCTTATCATACCACCAATGAATTTTGAAAACATGAATTTTTCATATGTTACATATCTAAGTTAACTTATTAGATGATTTATTTTTTATTATTTAAAAAAATATTTTATTTTTTGAAATTTTAATAAAAAACCTAACATAAAACACACACAAAACACACAGATGAAAATCCTAAAGAAGATACCCCAAAATGTTGTCCCCTCCCACACACTTAAAACATCTCATTGTCCTAAATGTAAACCTATGAGATTATATTTTCAAATAAAATTTATAATTTTAAATAGGATAGGTAATATAAAAGTGATAGGGTTAGGAATAGCTTGATATTCTCAAGTGATGATGGGGTCATACAGTGTGATGAAATTGACTGCCTCAGTAGGAAGTTCCCCAATATATTGCTTGAAATGTTTTACATTTACTGTAAATATCCTTCATTTTTCATCTTGTGTAATCCCCACTGCACCATATAGAAAAACATTAGATACAACATAAGAATGTAACCATATGAAATGCAACTTACCGAACATTGTCTTTAGTCATGAACTATAGATTAGGAATTTATCTCCAATATGAAACACCCTTTTTTGATGATTATATCATGATATTATTTTTATATTTCCTTATAGATCCTTGATTTCTCATATTATGACAACTGAATCTCCTCATTCCCTTGAATTTTCAGCTTCCTTAGAATTCTAACTTTGGCCAAATCCATGTTGTATTTCTTTATATAACATTATTCCTGATGATCAACCCCCATGGGGAGATGATAGGATTTCCCAAAAACAATAAAAAATAAGTACATACCAATGGGAGTATTTTATTTCATCTTATAATCCCATGGTGCATCACCCAAGTGATTCCTCTTATCCTTTCAATTTGGTTGTACAGTTTTCTCCAAGATTTGTTTCAACTCCCAATTTGAAACCTTAGTCTAGAAATTTGTTTGGTGGTGGTATGGTGTTGATAATTTTTGTGTCACCCCATACTTTCAGTATTAAATCCAAATTATTATTTTAAAAGTGTTTCCTTTGGAAACTGATGATTCCCTTTGTTACTAAAAACATGAAAAAAATTGAGTCTTGAAAAAACAAACTACAACATGAGAATCATCAGTCTTTGTGGCCTTGGTCTCCACCCATTTCCTAACATAATCAAAAAAAAAATATACATAAAATGAACATATAAATGGACCCATAAAATCAATTCCCTATACATAAAAAATCTCATAGAATAGTAAGGGTTGTTGGGGAATCTAATGTATCCTCGAAATATTTCCAATGCATTTGAAATGTGAGCACAACCTAAAAAACACATGAGTATAATGGAATAATCTATGCCAATATAACGTAATGTCTAAGAATTGGTAGTTGTTAATTGGGGTCCAAAGTTTCCTATACATGAAAGTGTATGGCCGAAATGTAGAATAGACTCAAACTCATGATCAGGAACACACCACCTAATAACTTGATCACTACACATGCGCCAGATGTAGGGATCATCCCAAACATAAAATATAGACCCATTATTTAATTTTTAAACTTTATATTTCTTTAAATTTATAGGAATTTCATAGGCAACATAGTAGTTAATTAAATAATCATACCAAGGATGTGAACCTAAGAGTGTATAAAGATGATCATTGGGAAAAGTTTCCTGAAGTGGTACCTAGTCCACGATGTCTTTCTCTAGTGTGTGAGTAAGCCTACTCACGTGGTCTGCTTCTATCTTCTCAGACCGCTTCTTATAAATTATCTCAATATATAATTCTTGAAGAAGGATCATCTATCAGATAATTCTAGTCTTTGAATCTGGATTCTTCAAGAGGCACTACTGTGTTGCATGGTCAAAAAAACAATTACTTTAGATCCCAAAAAATATGAATAGAATTTTATCTAAAGAAAATATGATGGAAATAAACTAATTTTTATTATTTTTTGGATTACTAGGATTAATCCAGAATCCTCAATGAATAATCATTCACATGGGACCATACTTCCACACTCTAAGATAAGACAGCTCCAACCGCAAAGTTAGATGTGTCACACATAAGCTCGAAAAGATGATCACACTGTGGGGGTTGTATGATTTGTGGAGTGGTCAGGTGCTTCTTTAGATAAAAAAATGACACCCTTCATGAATCATAAAAAATTAATTCAATATCATTTTTATGGAATCAAGATAAGGGTAGAGAGATCTTTCTGAATCTCTGATGAATCATTGATAAAATCTTGAATTCCCTAGGAATGATCTAACATCACACACACATGAGAAATAATTAAGGGATGAAATAATATCTACCTTATATTTATAAACCATTATTCTATTTTTTGACACTACATTACCTAATAAAATTCCATGATCTACTATAAAATGACACTTTTCAAAGTTTAGAACTAGGTTCTTCTAAATAAAATGATTCATCAAATTTCATAAACTAAAGATACATTCTTCAAATAAATATGCATACATTGTAAAATAATCCATAAATACCTCTTGAAAGTATCAATGAAATTTGAAAAAAAATACTCACCATGAATATCTGGAAGGTACCAGGGGCATTGAAAAGTCCAAATGGCATCCTTCGGTAGGCAAATGTACCAAATGGATATGTGAATGTTGTCTTCTCCTGATCCTCCAAAGCTATAGTAACCTTAAAATGTCTAGAAAATTTATATAAGAAATAATAGTCTGTCTTTCCATCTATTCCCTTAAGAATTTGATTAATAAATTGTACGGGAAATGGTCCTTTACAGGGAATTAATTAAGTTTCCCATTATCAATATACACACACCAACTATTTTATACCATCATTGGAACTAACTCCACTCTCTCATTTATAACAATAGTAACACCACTTTTCTTAGGCACAACCTGAATATGACTTACCCACTGGGAATCTGAAATGAGATAAATTATACCTACCACAAGAAATTTTTCAAATTATTTTTTAAAAACTTCTAGAAGGCTTGGATTGAGTCTCCTTTGTGGCTACCAAACTGATTTATCTTCATCCTCCAAAGTAGTCATATACATGAAAATGGAGGGGTTAATACTTGATATGTCAGCTAAGGTCCACCCAATTACCCTAATTTTCTCCCTTAAAAGATTCAGAAATGTTTCTTCATGTTCAGAAGGGAGATTATTATAATGATAACAGGTAATATCTGACTACTCAATAAGTATGAGTATTTCAGATTTGTTGGAAATGGCTTGAGTTCCAATGATTGGGTGTTCTATGAAAGGAGGCATTGAAGAAACTGAAACATGTGAATAATAAACATCAATATCATAATATAAATCATCAAAATCAAAGAGTAATGTATTAAATCCATCAGAATAATCAATATAAAAGTCATAATCATAGTGAACGTGATCAAAATCAGAATATGAATCCCTATGAAAATAAAATACAAGAGAGGTTTGTACATTATAAATAGGTGTGGAAGTCCTCCTAAACATCAAACTAGAACCGATTATTATAATCTCTCTAAGAACATGATAATAAAATTTCTTGGGGTTTTTACATGGTGGTTCAAAATGGTAGATAACAAAAGAATAATGGTCTTATGAGGAGTAATTCATAGAGTCCATAACATTAAATATCACAACTTCATCTCCCAAATCCATGGAATTTTTACCCCCTTGGACATTTATAATAGTTTTTTAATTTTTTAGGAAGGTCCAACCTAAGATAATTTTATCATGATAATTTACCGAATCATACTTCATGTTAATAATGTATAAATATACTAGAAATATCATGTCTCTTACCCGAACAAGTACATCCTCAAAAACTCCCGTTGGATATGATGTAGCTTTATTTTTCAACTACACCACTACTCTCATCAACTTCAACTCACCAACCTATAAATAAGAGAATACATATAGAGACATCACATTTATGGAATCTCCCAAATCACAAAAATCATCAAAAAACTGTAACTCCCATATGGTGAATGAGCTGGTGAATGTCCTTAAATCCTTAAAAAAATCATTTCTTGAGTTGGTGTAATTATTTCTGACACATTCCTTAAAATATGTATCCTATCATTTTCCTTAATTACTCTTCGATTAATACAAATTTCATTTAATAATGTTTCATACCTTATGATTTTTTTAATTGATTCAAGAATAAGGGTGTTGATCTCAACATGCTTGAATGTGTACAAAACCTATTTTTGCATCACCTATTCATCCATCTTCTTGGTTTGTATAACTCTATTTGGAAATGGAAGGCATTTAAGATTAATATCATCAATATTTTTTTACCTTTCTCTTTCTACTTGGGATTCTCGTTAGTTATTATTGAATGTGGCCTCTCTTAGGTTTAGGCTAAACCCGATGGAATGTTAGGTGTAGAAGTATCAGTTGTTTTCTTCTCACTTCTGAATGCAATGGAACTATCATTCTCCTTGGGATTTGGAGTAGACTGAGAAGGTATATTTTCAGGGTTTTTATTTACTAGTTCATAGAGGGAAGTGGCAATCTGTCTTATTTGTGTCTTCAACTCCTTCAACTCCAAACATTGAGTATTCATCTCATTCTGTTGATTAAGAACAATTTTTTTTAAAAAGGACATCAATGTTAGAATATAACTTTGGTCTGGGATTATCTTGTTGTTGTATTGTTGAAGCTTGGTCTTCAAACCTCCTTTGGGTTTTTTGGAAACCATATTATTAAGGTGGAGGCTTCTATAATTGTTTTTGAAAAGGGGGACTTTTTTGTTGCTAGATTCATACCTCATATCTGATTGATCCTTCCACTGGTTTTTTGATGGTGCAAAGGAATAATAATTCTTTTGAGGATGTGGTTGTTGTTTTTGCTGATACAGCCTCCTAGGGAATACTACTACGCAATCTTCCATCTCTTGTAGTCAGGGGGAATAATCAGTTGGGTGGTCCATTTCAATGTAAATTTGATAATGTATTTTAAGAGTGGTTTGAGATGTGTTTTGAGCTAAATAAATATGTATCACCATATTGGTAAATTTTTTCAACTTAGTATTTATCAAATGATTTTCCAGAGAAGAAGGACTTACCTGATGTACTACTCTAACATGTGGTGTTCCTTGATCACCAAATTGTTGGTAGTTTTGTGCCATCTAGTCAATTAATGCATGTGAAGCTGCTAGTGTTTTGTTGAAAAATGCCACTCTAGCCACAACATCCACCATTCTTCTCTCCATAGACGTGAGTCCTTCATAGAAGTATTTGATGATAAGTTTCTCACAGATTTGGTGGTGTGGAAAGATTGAAAAAAATTTCTTGAATCAATCTTAATACTCATACATTGACTCCCATAATTCTTTCTTGATCCCTGAGATCTCTTTTCGAGAAGAAGAGGTTCTTGATTTTGGAAAAAATCACAGAAAAAAATATGTTTCAAATCATTCTAACATGTTACATCTTTAGGTTGTAAATAATATATCCCACCCTTTTCAGTTCCATCAAGAGAGAATTGGAATTCTCTATGTTTTATTTGATCCTCAGAGACATTTCTTGGTTTTAGGGTATAGAAAACCATATTAAATTATTTTAAATATTTTATTTTTTATCCTCACCAGATAATCCATAAAATTTTGGTAAAAGGTTAATTAACCTTGATTTTAGTTCAAAGTCTGATTCGAGATTTGGGTACGTAAAACAATTTGGCTGATAGTTAATACTTGGTTCATCCAATTATCGAATGGTTCAGTTGAGTTCATTTTTTTATCCATTTTTTCTGGTTTTACGTTTGAATTATAATTACTTCTATTTTCAATGTTACCAAAATGGAGGAATTTTCAAAATGGTTTAATGTTGAAACTTCAAATAGACTGAGACTATCTGATTAGAGCCCTAAAACTATTTTCAATCCTAGAATCAAGATCTAAGATATACTTATTATTAGTTTATGTAATAAATAAAATAAAAATTAAATGAATAGAAGTGAACCATAATAAAAATATAAGAAGTTTGAGTTTATGGTTCAAAAAAAGAAAAAAAATTAGACTGGGTAAAGAATAAAGAAAGAAGAGAAGAAAATAATAAAATAAAATTAAAAAGTAGATATAAATTGTTGAAATATGTACTTGACTACCTAGAAATGGTTTCAATTTTAAATTCTCAATCATGGTCACTCTGAAATGATTTTCAGTTTCAGGGTATTTAGGTGTAGCATAGTGCCTGACAAAGATTATCTCTCAAAAGAGGAAGTAATTTAAAAAAAAATATTAAATGTAATTTGAAAATAAAGTAAGATAAAATAAACTCACTATTTAAAAGGATTTAGTTTTTTGTTTTAATTTTATAATTGAATAAGAAGAAGAAATATTTTGCAAGAAGATTGTATTTTGTTTCCTTTTTTTAAATGAGATTGAGAAAATGCAATGAGAATATATATTTTTAGAAAAAATATTTTTAGAAAGTGTAATCGTTCTAACACAACCTATTCACTTACTTATTAATATTTTAAATTTAAATTAATATCCATATAATTATTATCCACTAATTTTTTAACCCAAAAATCCTATGAGAATTAACTTAACCACCAAGATGAAATTAATTAAACCCGAGGCTAGCTTCGGAACTTGCAATCACAACACCCTTCTTTGATTGATGTTATAAGGATAGATTATGGTCAGTGGTAAATTCGGGCACATATACACTCTAGAAATGAGGATGAATTTTTTTTAAGTATTATATTCTAAATCTACAAATTGATCCCATGTGGTTTCATATTACCGATTAAGATTGCGCTCTCACAATTCACACAATTCTCGACCTCATGTGTTTTGTGTTAATTGTTCAATTTCATGCTTAGTTTCCTTAAAATTAAAAACATAATTCATATATAATATAAATTTAATTATATTATCTCATTTATTCAAAATAAATTAATGAATAAGTTAATAGGTAGATCAATTTCTAAAAAGAACTACTCTTCGATGGGTGGTGCAGTCATCATAGAAACGTTTTGGACATGAAAAGGTCATGGAAAGAGAGTAACCCAATAAAATTTTTACTATTGATTTCCAGAACAAATAGGATGATAATAGAATAATAAAACATAATAAAATAGAAAAAATATAATAGGAACTAAAAAATTTTTTGGAAGAAAAAAATATTACAAAGTGAAGAAGAAGAAGAATGCTTCGATAAAGGGATCCTAAATTCAAGATATATCCCTCTTTAAATGACTGGATAAGTGGAGTGAAACCAATTATACTATTCCTTCAATCTTCTAATTCATGTCCAATACCATAAAAATGAGAAAAATATAAATTATAGGGTGGAGGGGATGCTATGTTTTAATAAGTTTCAAGTATGAATGGGGAAAATCAGCCAAATAATTTATGCTAATTTGTATCACCTATTTGACCAAAAAAATTCATGAACCAGTTTTCCTTATATAAGGATTATTTTTTTGAAATTTTGAATTCAATATTCTATCCAAATTTGGGCCCATTACACACAAGGATGAATAATTTATGTCTCAAATACTGAATTTTTGTCCAATCTAGTGAGTTTATCCCATCTTTGACTTCATGGACCTTTTTCTCCAATCAAATGCCTGATTTAGATTTGATGTCCTAAATTAAATTTGTATCCAATTAATTTATGAACATAGTTAAAAAAATTTATGTTGACATAATACACATAAATATATTTACGGTTGCAATACTTCAATGAACTTTACGGGGGAATTGGAATTTTAATCAAATTTTCAAATGAATGATCTAATCCAAAATATTTTATAAATAAAAATATTTAATGAAATGTGAGTAAATTATTTAATTTATTGTCAATAAAATGGTGTTTTATCAAACAACCTCTCATTTTTTAATTTCTTACAGTTATTTAGGTATAAAATTTTCATTTTCCTTAGCGTGGAGCTGAACTGGTAAAGGAATTGATGATGAAGTTCATCCCATCCTATAATCGATCCTACTACAAGAATATTGTACCAAAAAAGGTTTTCCCTATTAGAGTTAGTATGACACACCTCATCTTAGTTTCCTCTTACTAATATTTATATCCCATCATCAATCCACATTGAGATACGAAGTGTGTGAGATTTCATTCTGGGTCAACCACACTATAAAAGGTGGAGAAGGTAGGATTACAAAAATTGGGTGGAGGCAAAGTGTCATCCACCCTTTTGAGATATGGATTTTTATCAGGCTAAACAAGTGTGAACTTACTTTCTATGAATTCTATTCAAGAATTAAGGAAATCAATGGAATTGATAAATTTTTAAAGTGTAGATGTTTGAGTTGTCTCCCATCTATTGTGAGTGGGTGGGACCTGATTTGGTGGCCCGGTTTTGGTCTCCTACTAATTCTCAATACATGAAAATATTGAATGATTTTAATGATGAGTGAGAGTCTGTTTCTATAATTGGGGGATGGCACAATCATTTTTAACTCCCTCATTTATATAGACAAGATACCTAGATAAAAAGTCATTATGATGCTCAGATGCTTCTCTTGGAGGCAGATCATCTATTTAAAAATTCATGGGAGAAGGATTATTTTCCTCTACTTAATGATTATACCTAGTAGGGATATTTCCCCAAGTAACTCCTCATTAAGTTATCTGGGAATTTTTATCTCATTCTCATATCATTACAATTGTTCCTCCATGGAAGGATGTTCATTTCTTCTAGCTGGTGATTGGGATGTAGCCATATTTTTCCCTTTATCTTTGGTAATGTTCTTCCATTGAGGTGAAATATTGATATTTTGAGGTTCCATGTTTTGGATCCTCCTCTAGTTTTGGGTTCATGAAGCCTCAATTGGTTTATCCAAATCACCATTTTGACATGGTATATTTTTCATGTTATATCACTTTGTATTTTTTTCTTGATCAACATTATTTATTGTGTTGATAGTGATGACATTCACAGAGGTGTATCAGGGAATGGTAGTTTCCCCATTACTTTCAACATAATAGGCTGATTCTCCACTACCTGTATTAAGGTCGTTTCTCAAACCCTTGGCCATATTTGGATATTTTTTGGATTATGACCTCAGTGGGATTTGATTGACTTCACCGTATGGGCCTCCTATCTTGTTTTGTGATTAGTGACTTTGAAGGAGTTTCCAATCATATTTGTTGAGTGATCCCCGAATATAAAAGCCTTGTCTTATGGTGGGAGGAACATATGGGATTTCAAACATTGATATTTACCTCCCATCCTAGAGAAATCTTATTCCCTCTATGATGATGTTGATGATGAAAATTCTCTCAGCCCTATTAGATGGGGATTATTCTGATCCACAAATAGAATTTTTTGATCTTTTTATTGAGAATATGATTATTCTATTCAATGATTTTATGATTCATAAGATTATCACTGAGATATAAATTCCCCCATCCCAATGAGCTTTGGCTGATCTGGAACCACCATTTATTTCTCTAGGACACTCTTGGGGGGTAATGAACCTGGTGATGGTGCTTAAGATAAAAATTCCCCCAACCCAGTGGGTTGGGGTTTTCACCTTTTATTGATATGTCCTAGATCTTCTTAGGGATTGATGATCCAAGGGGTGGAGGTAGTGGTAGATATTCCACCTGTCGAACTGGTTGGGTTCTCTCCTAGATTATTGCTATGGCATCTTCTATTGAGATCATTTTTATTTAGCACAACTATGCTCTTGTAGGAGTTGGGTGAAATGGAATCCCATGATGGGAGTCATTATTTATGGGAAGTTTTCTAGTTGATTGAAAATTCATCTTCCATGTCTAAAATTAATTCTCATTGCTTCAGGGGGCCAATTTAATGTTTTTTTGGAAATCCTATCCCTTTATTCATAATGTCTTAGCATTGTTGAAGTGGGGTAATTTTGCTGTAGTGACCAATTGTACTGGGCGTTACTTGCTCCCCTGATTTTTCCAAAGGTTATAACATTACATGAAACCATATATAAGGAGATTTTTTCCATGTGTATAGTAAAGTGTATTGCTCTATACATTCCCCATCCTCAAATACAGATTCATGATGTAGAATTGGGGATAATCTAACAAATATTCCTAATGAAATGGAAGAAATTATGTTGCATATTTGTGTTGTGATTTTACAGTTTTGGGTCCCATATCATAGAGATAATATCCAAGTCTAGCTGAAAATAGAGTATCATGATGGTCTAAAGATGAACCTTGCATCCTATATAAGGGGTTTCGAGCCTTAAATCCTTGATGATTTTCCAATATATTTTGGTTTAGGTAAGTCATGCACTTCTTCTATATCTCATTTGGGATTTCATAGTCAGAAGTAGCAAGAAGATAGAACATGGTGGGGAGGTTATTTCTAGATAACTCTATCCATATATATATTTTTTCCTACTCCTCATCATACTCACAAATCTCCATTTGGTCATACCATAGAAGGTTCTTCTTGGAGTCATTTTTGACCATAGTGGAGTGTTATTGGAAGTTGATGGGGAACTATATATGGTTGACCCCTATTTTTCAAGAACCTATCTGTATAAAGGTGTCTATGTTTTGAAATTCTCTATATATGTAGGTGTCTGTTCAAGGGAATTATTTCCTTTTCCATGGGATATATCACCATGGTGAGGTTGACCGTGGAGGATGTTAGGAGTAGAGTCCCTACAATCCATCTTCACACTACCATGAGGAGGACTACATGGTAATGATCACATTATTCTTTGGTTTAAGAGTTGATAGACCCTTAAGGTGTTGAGAATGTGTCTTAAATATCCTCAAGGACACTATAATTGAGAATATTAGAAATATGAGCCTAATTCTATGTCATCTATGGAATATGTCAACCTAACTTTTGGGATTGTGAAGCGATATAAGCATGTTGTATGATGGATACCATAATATATTGATAATCATATGGTGATGTGGGAATATGATCCTACTAATAAGAACATGATGGAGTATTCTAATGATCTTCTTCACTATTGGTAGGAATATGAAACTACACCAAGGCATGTACCTCTCTCACTTGGTGATACTTAGTCAGAATGGGGATATGAGCCTGATCCTGAGACTTTTTATTATGTTGTTTCTCTTTTTTAATATGAATATGAGCCTATCCCATGGCATGTTCCACTCTAACTTGGTGGTCCCCAGTTGTAATAGAAATATGATCCGAGTACGAATATTAATTATCCTTCAGAATATATCGATGGACCTCCAGAATAGAGGTAGGGATATGATCCTCCTCATGTATATCCTTGGAAGGATGATGATGCATTCATTAATCGGTAGAAGTAGGGATATGATCATGGATTCCATGTTCTACTATAATATACAAGGTAGATTCAATAACATGAATATGATCCTACCCTAAGACATATTTCACACAGACTTAGGGATCCCCTACCAAAACTAGGATATGATCCCAATATTGGGACTTTAGAGTATGAAACTATTTTTATTCAATAAGAATATAATCCTTCCTCGAGGAATCTTTCACTCTCACTTGGAAGGACCTAGCCAGAATAGTGATATGAGCCTAATAATGGGAATTTGGAATATGTCATCGGGCTTTTTTGATAGGTATATGAGACTTTCTGAAGGCATGTGTACTCTCACTTAGTGAGCCCCAATTGGAATGGGAATATGAGCCAGATCCATCCCCTCATTCTTTATCAAAATATTCCAATAATCCTTCTAGATAGGAGAATGAATATGAACTTTCTATAGAGAAACCACCTGTTCATAATGATCAAAGTGTTTTTCTACCCTGGCTATAGGGATAAGAATATGTGTCTGCCCCTGTATCTGTACCAGTGTTGGAATATACCAGCGGATTTCTTTAGCTGTTGCTATGAAGTAATGAAATTTTAGCAAAGTTTGCATAGGAATGTAATCCTAAAAATTTTCTATCTCTACTATATATTGGTAGATATATTCAATTGAATCATAGATATTATCCCACTTCTATCCTCCTTTTTCCACCAGAAAATGATGATGGACTTCATGCATGTGGGTAGGGATATGTGCCTCCCCGATTCCTATTGTAGGAATAAGCATGTAGACTTGTTTTGAGTGAGCATGGATATGATCATTCTCATTGTATACCACCAAAATATGCTAACGGGCTTCTTCATAAGAAGTGTGGATATGATCCCACTTCTATTTATCTAGATACTTATGTTCTTGATGTTTCTTCCTTATTGCTCATGCATGGGTATCAGAGGGGACAATGTGTCGAGTGGTACCCTCAGTAGCTGACAGAAGGTTACCATTGGGATGGAATTAGTGATGGTGTTTGACAAGATCCCTCCTTTGTGGCCTATGAATGGGAAGGGAGTCATAGTTGACTCCTTGGTCCATCCTCATCAGATAATGAAGGTTGTGGTTGTTACGATCTAAGGATAAGCTCCTAAAGTGGTTGGCGGTGGTGATGAGTTCCACTATCTTTACTGCAGATTTCCTTGGATGATGTGGACTCATCGACTTCATTACTTGAAGACTCTTGTGGGTAGATTCAAGTGCCAGGATTGTACCATTCCGATGATATTCCCAGACCAGTGCATTCATCACCCTATGCTAAATATTTCAGTCATGTGATGTTATTCTGTGACCCATAGGGGTTGCAACCATAGATTATTTTCTATAAAGTTAATTGGATGAAGACATGTCAGTTCAGGGTGTTGTTATTGAGAGAAGTGTCTACATTTATAAGGATATCTAGAAACAAGATCTCTAATTTGTGCATCATCATAGGCATGGTATGTTCTAAATCAGATATGCATGGTTAACACCATTTTCCATTCTCATTCCTGATCTGACAATTCTACTCATGTTTACTTATCAAAAAGAGGATGTAATTATTTCATGAAAACCCCAGCTACATTGGATCAATAGTTCATTTGAAAGATTCATTTCTGGTTTTACATGTTTTAGTAGGATGTGGAAAAAACATGGAATGACATGTTGTAAACTAATTATTATGTTAGTTTAGATATTCACTTAAGGTTCACCATTTTTTTCATCGAAAAGATGACGGATTATTTTACTTGATGTTTGAGTATGGGGGGTTTTATTTATCTTGCATTAATTCACATCAGTTTCACCATTTCCACCTTTCATAGAAACTATCAATGGTTCCCACATCCATAATTGAGTACAAAACTTCTTTCCAAAGGTAGGTGGTCATTTGAGGTTTCATACCCAATGATAGTTAGGAACTCACATTGGTCAAGGGGATGGGAGTTTGGTCTCATCACACCCTTTGGGGGGAATTATTTACTACTCTAGGACTCTCATATAGATTTAATATATATTTTTTAAATCTCTTCTGAATCTCGATATGGGACTAGTTACCCTAATGAGATGATCAAGAGATAAAACCTTTTATATATGAAGGGAGAGGTCTATAGGTTAATCCATATATATTTATCATATGCTCTTCATTTGTTTCCCCATTAATGGGTAGCTGCTTATATTTTAAATCCAAGTAACCATGCCCTCTGAAATTTTCTATCATCTAGGGAGGTGATTAATATTTCAAGGATGGGATTGAGCCGTTATGATGAATCCTATGTATCCTGATTATAACAGGAATCAAAACCCATGTAGTTTTTTTTAACCAATTTAGTTTAACTTCATACGAAAAGAAAATATATTTGGGATTTTAAGCACAAGGTATTTGAGCTCGGACCTCAGGGAGACATCCTACATATCCTGGTTATATAAGGAATTAAATTCATCATAGTTCATTTGATCAGAGCTTAAACACAGAGAATTCCCTATTATTGGGGTAGTCCTACCATTATACTAATTAAGGATTACACACTGAGGTTTCCTTGGCTATTAGATACTCATGATGCGAATGACATGATCCTTCCAACTCCATAAGCCCACATGATCTATACTCAGTGTGGGAAACAAGGGATAGAAAATAATCTGTTTCACCACATATGGATGCAAGAAATACATGCTTGGACAACCCTTTGGATACTTAATATGAAGATAGAGCCTTGAAAATGCGTCATATATATCCTAGTTATAAATGGAATCAGAGTTCTCATAATTTAGTTAAAAGGGGATTACACACTTAGGTATCCCTTGTATGCTCACTGGACAATGCTATCATGTCCCCATACATCTTTTTGACATGGCCTAGTTGTCTTCATAACATATCTGATTTTCTACTTGACATGTCTAAGGATGTATGGACATGTCCTAGTTGCATAGAATAAATTTCAAAATATAATCACATGATCCAATTGACTTGTTCGGAGGACATCGCATGATCTAGACAAGGATGTCTGAGACAATCACATTATCAGAGATGACATGTCCTGGTGGGTATTGCATGATCCATCAAACATGTCTGAAGGGAATCGCATGACCTGGATGACATGTCTGGGGGACATAATGTGATCTGGATGACATGTATGGGTGCCATCATGAAACTTGTCTGGCGTGCTTGAGGCATTCCATAAGATCTGTCTAATAATCCCAGGGGGGCTTCATGATACCTAGCTAACACACACTAGTGTTGCCATATGATTTAGGCTCCCAGTATGAGGATATTTAAAGATCTATATGGTGATCCCAAATGTCTTCATGAGACTCAGGTGGAATGCCCAGGGGGAACCATGTAACATTCTATGACATGTCTAAGGGACATCACATGATCTAAATAGTATTAAAAGGGAACATCACAAGATCTCAGTGACATGTATTGGTGTTCTCTCATGATATGGATGATTCATGTGAAGCGCATGAGGATAAAAAATATGTTCTTCATGTAATAATCCCCTCTTTTAGTCTTTATTCCATCTTTTATTGCATACGTGCCTTAAATTTATTCAGTGTTAGCTTTTTTAGGATTCACGTGATCTGACTGATATGCAGGAAGTCATTCAGGTGAGCATATGAGTGATCATGCGAAGCACATATGCATGCTACACAATCTTCCAAGTTATTCCCAAATTTTTACCTAGCGGAAGACTTTACAATCACGTGATCATCTACTTTTAGAAGTCCACTCTGATTCCTGGATGTGTCAGTGCATTGATCCAAAGATATATTTTTCGTGTTGAGGGGGAGGTATTTATAGGACTCCCCAACCCTATTATATGTCACGTTTCATGGTGCGTATCTCACAAATTCAAGCTAGATTTGGTGAAGGGTCATGGTTTTACACGCTTCTAGAGATCTTATTGTAGGTTATCCATGGCATTGTGTGATATTTAGTGACCATGAGAATGCTCTACATTTTTCATTTTTATTGGAAACAGGATGATCAAAGGGAGTTAACATGACCATGTAGACATTCCAAATGACTTCCATGAGGTTAGTCTGACATGTCTAAGGTACTATGTAAGATCAGAATTCCTACTGAAAGGATTTCTCATTATCTAAGGAAAATTTTCTTGAATCTTCTGTGGGAGAAGGGTGGCTTTCCAGGGATCCTTCATGAGATCAATCTATAATTCCAAGGGGTTATTTTGGACCATGATGGATTTTCAAGGGGGTGTTCCACATGATCAATGGTGATCTTCTGTGGTGTATAACTATGTTCTCATAAAATTTTTGTATCTTCCCCTTGCATGGATATCCCATCATTTCACTTTTTATTTCCTTTTTTTATTAATGTTTGGGTATATCACATGTTTGTAAGAGAGTTATCAATGAAAATCAGGGATCTTGACTTGGGGTTACGAATGATAGAGAAAGCGCTCTACGTGCTGGAATCTCGATACTTGGCTGGTGTTATTGCTCCTCGCTCAGATAGGGTTTAATTTTTGTCGTCTTTGGATTCCAGTTCTTCTTCAAGATCTGTGTCTTCACAGTTATCTTTCAATGATATGGTGTGTGGTTCGTCTCAGGGTTTGGGTTTGAATACAAAGATACAGTCGATTTCTTAATCAGTCTATAGAAATGCCTCTAGTTTTTCGGTGGATTTTTCATTAGAGGCTTTTGATGAGGCAGTTGGTAATCTGAGATAGACTCTTATCACTCGTTTTGGATCAACAAAACCTCCATTTACTATCTTTAAATTTTTTGTTGAATCTTTGGATCTTCTCTAGTACATATTTCATCGATTTATCATTCCACATTTTTTTTGAGCTTTGCTTTTGAACAGGATTTTATAATCGCATGGTGTAAGTCCTCTCACAACATGGGGCATTGGAAATTTAGTTTTTCATGCTGGTCAATTGATGTTCATAAGGGGAATGAAATCCCATTTGTGGTGGTGTGGATTTCACTTCCCGGTCTGCCTTTACCCCTGCAAAATTATTCTTTTCTGAAAGCTATTAGAGATGCTCATGGTGGTTTTCTTTGTTTAGATAACCGTTCCAGGGGGTTTGGATGTATAAAATACGAGGATGTGTGTTGGGATCAATCTATCTTTTCCAATCATGTAGAAGATAGCTTTTAAGGTGGCGGGATTTCTTTCTTGGAATCAAGATATTGTTTATTTGGTTTTTCCCAGGTACTGTTCTCATTATTGTCTGCAAGGCCACATGGTGCAGGTTTGCAGGAAATATAAATGAGGTGGTGGTCATTTTCAGAAGAATGTTATCCAGGATGAGATTTATGGTGATGTTTTGAGCAAAGGTGATCTATCTGACACTATTTGTAATCTGGAACTGGTAAAAATTCCTGATTTTGTTGCATCTGCTAGAAATTCTGATTTGGTATCAGTATCTACTTCTAATACGAATTTTGGTAATTTTGGGGTAATGTCTAAAGGGGGTAATGTTTTCTTTTCTATTGAGAATTTTCCTATTTTACATGTTTCACTTCTGATGCTCGGTTGTATATCTAAGAGGGATATCCTATTGTGTTAACCATTGAATTAATATGCCTTTAGGATGTTTTTGGAAGGATCGGTTAAACATTGATTTAACCTAGCTAGTCCATTGAGGTATGTCTGTTTGGATCCTAGAACTGTATCTTCTGAAAAATTGACAATAACATAGTCAAGTGAGTGCAATATTCCTATAGAATCTTTCAGGGGAATCTATAGGGACAATTCTTTAGAGGTTAAAGAAAATTTGTTTGGGGTTTCATCTAGAATTATGTTATTATCCCAAAATAACTCGGGAGTCTGGAAGGAGGCTATTCTGGAGAGTAAAGATCTTATTAGTCTGTTATATATGAAAAAAGATAAGGGGGTTATTGATTGGGATTGTTCAGTTTTGGTGTCCTCTAATACTGGAGTGTGTACGAGGGAAAAACTTCGATATATTAAGGAGTTTCTAAAATCCCATTCTAGTCTGACCAAGATGTATGGGGCCAAATCCAGGCCAAAATTATTTCAACTATTCCATTGATTATATGGAATGATCATGGCACAAGTGCATGAGTGAAGTAAGATTTTTAATATAAGGAAATCAAAAAGAATAAGGTGTGTGTTGTTGCTGTTCTAGAACATAAGCTGAACCTGAATAAGATTAGTGATGTTGTCCGTAATCTGAAAATTCATGAATGGTTTCATGCAGAACTGGATAATCAAAATATATGGGTTTTTTGGAATAAAAATGTGTCTGTTGTTTTAGCTAAAGCTGCAGATCAATTCATTACAGTGAAAGTAAACAATGGTGAGGATATTATTTTTATGACAATTGTTTATAGAAGTTGTGAGGTTCAAAGGATGGAGATTTTGTGGAAAAACGTGGACAAATTTGATTAGGAGGATCTTCCTTGGATTGTAGGTGGTGAATTTAATATTATTACTGAGCCAGGTGAGAAGAAAGGTTGATGTGTGTTTCCTCATATGGCTAGCAGGAGCTTTGTTCAGTTCATTGAAAGGAAAGGGATTCTTGATATGGGTTATTCTGTGGATTGATTCACATGGTGTAACAATCAGAAAGGAAATAATCATTCTTGGATTCGTATTGATAGGTGTTTGGCTAATGTTCTTGTTGTCTCAAAGTTTTCTAGTTCGAAAGTAGATTATCTGGTTAGGGGGATTTCTGATCACTCTTCTCTTCTTGTATCCTTATCTTTTGGTCATAGAATTTAGGATCGTTTTAGGTTCGGTAAGAATTGTAATGATATGTTTGATTATCATGAAATTGTCAAGGATTGATGGGAGGAAACAATTCAAGGTTATGATTGGGTATCCGTTCATAATAAATTGAGGCGGTTTAAGCACAAAATTCATTCTTGGGAAAAAAATACCTCATGTTGATCAAGAATTGGATTTGGAAAAATAGGATGTTGAAATCGTATAAATAAATCTAGAAGATAACTGGAATGATAGGGTCTACGAGGATCTTATGAGCAAGAAAAATGTGTTAGGGGATCTTATTCTAAAACCAGAGCGGCTTAATCGTGAAAAAGCTCGTGTCAAATGGCTTCGTGAGGAAGATAAAAATACAGCTTATTTTCATGTGTGTATTAAAGAGATGAGGAGGATGGTTAAGCTGAACATTCTTCTGGAAGATGGATCCTTCTTGGGAAATAGGCATGTGATTGGTTCTTTGGATTTTTCTTTCTTTAAAAATCTCCTTGCTGATCCTAATCCCAATATGGTGATGGGTTATCCTAGTGGGAATGAAGACTTGTTTGAGGGTATTCCGAATATGGTGTCTAACTTCGATAATAATCTATTGGAATCTATTCCCGGTGAGGGAGAAATTCATGATGCTATGATGAGGCTTAACCTGGATAGTGCTCCGGGCCCAGATGGTTTTCGAGGTTTTTTTATAGAGGGTCATGATAGATAGTTAAATTTGATGTGATTTTTTCCATTTAGGATTTCTTTAGTGGTGGTTATATACCTAGGGTGGCTAGTGATACTACTCTGTTTATACATCCTAAGATTAAAACTTCATCCAAAATTTGTGACTATAGGCCTGTGAGTATGTGTAATTTTCGTTAGAAAATCTTATCTAGTACATCAACTCACGGTTGTCTATTCTGGTTTCTTGGTGTATTTCACTGGAACAACATGGTTTTGTTAGAGGTTGATCTATCCAAGTAGCGATTTCTTTGGTGCATGAAATGATTCATGATATCAATATCAAATTCCATGGCTCAAATATGGCTTTGAATCTAGATATGAATAAATCCTATGATATAATGGAATGGAGGTTTATCTTCAGGGTTCTCAAAGGTATGGGCTTCTCTTCGTGGGTTATTGATATTTTGTTTCACTGTTTCAGTTCTTCATGGATGTCAGTTTCATATATGGGAAAAACTCATGGTTTTTTCAAGGCAACTCATGGTCTAAGGCAAGGAGAAACTACGCCTCTGACACTTTTTATTCTTATGTAAGATGTTCTAAGCCATTTTATCAACAATAAAATATCCACATGTGACATTTTACCATACTAGAGGAAATTGAATTAACCTCCGATCTATCACTTGATGTTTGTAGATGATACTTTAATTTTTATTAATGCTAGTGTTAGATTGGTTGGTAGTCTTTTGAATGTTTTGGATGAGTACTATTTATGGAGTGGGAAAAATAACAATAGGGGGAAGAGAAACTTATATATTTCTAATAAATGTGGTGATAGGTAGGTCTTGTCCATTTCTAGATTGTTGAACATGAAGAAGGGTATTTTTCCCTGGGATTATCTGGGTTCACCTATTTCTACTGGTCTTGTTCATATTAGGGAGTTTGATGGTATAGTTAACAGAATCATGAGGCGTGTTCTTGATTGGAAAAATCTTTTTCTATCTTTTGGAGGAAGGGTTTCTTTAATTAATAGTGTTCTGACGGTGATTCCGATTCATGTTCTTTCAGCCTGCAATGTGCCAAAGGGGGTTATTATAGCTATTGATAAAATCCTGGATGATTTTATTTGGGATGGTCATTTTGAAGGGAAATATCATTGGTCATCATGGAAAATGATGGATATACCGGTTCAAGAACGTGGTATTAATGTCAGATTTCATGCGGATACAGTGCACCACATGCAGGTGAAACTAGCCTGGGAGGTTGTGGAGGGTCATATGCTTTGAGGTAAAATCATATCTTTACAAGATGAGAACTCTGTGGTAGACAGCAGATCCGTTTCTCTTTTACGGTCCTTAATCCGATGTTTTTTGTCTGACATTCATCAACACTCACATTGGATTATAGGAAGGGGCAAGATTTATTTTTGGAACCATAATTGGCTAGGATCGATGTAACGACCCAGACCCAAACAGCCACCCAAATAGTGCTAAACGGATCGGGTGTTACTACCTTAGGCCCACCTCCCCGAATTCCAAAGACTGCCGAGTAGTAGCGAGGGTCTTATAGGTATAGTGGGGAGGCTATAACCACTCGGAGGATAATAATAATGGTACTAGTCTGAGTATAATAATAAAGATGTAGCGGAATAAATGACTCAGCAGACTCGAACCAGACCCGTAGAGCGGAAGCACATTCAATATCAATAAACATCGGAATCAATAAATATAAACAATAGCAGTGAAAATAAACACAACAGCATGATGATCCCTTGTAACTACTAATGAAGAAAAAAACATGCATCAAAAGCAGGTCATATATATATTTATATATAAAAAAGGCACCAATGGCTAACCAACTATATCTACATAAAAAAATCATGATAATATAGGAAAGTACACAAAACAATATAAACTCTAGCCAAGAAAGACCTCAAGGTCTGTACCATCTCCATGCAACAGCTAATGCAGCTCAACTCCTGAATCTGGCCTCTTTCCTACACGTGAATCTATAAAGTATGCATGCGTCCTAAAGGGTCTGTGTAGGGTGTGAGACAAATCTCAAGAGGATACCACCCAATGGTGCGTAGTGTTTAAGAAGGATTGTATTTATAAGAAAAACAGTAAATAGTACGATGCACAAATAAACACAAACTCCATTGGTTCTCAGCAGCCACCATGGAGTGTCACCTACTTCAGCCAACACTAGAATCTCTGTCATGTAACCCAGCACCATGTTCCCCCCTGACACCGTGTGTCTCAAGTACCAACATCACGAAGGCACACCCAAGAATAGTAACCCAACACCTTGTGCCTCCTCACACCTTGTTCCTCAAGTACCGACATCCCAAAGGCACTCCCAAGAAGTAACCCGGAGGAACAGTGATGCCTGTACTCAAATAAATAACTAGAGGGACATCGATGTCTGCCCTCAAATAAATAGCCGGAGGGACAGCGATACATGCCCTCAAATCAAGTAACTGGAGGGAAATCGATATCCACCCTCAAATAAGTAAGCGGAGGGACAGCGCTACCAGCCCTCAAATAATGGTGAGCCTCAACCCCCAACCCGATAGCCTCAAGCTATCCCCTAGAGGCTCCTCACCTCCCACGTGGCTTCCTATGGAAACAACCCCCAACCAAAGTACCTAAACCGCATCTACGAGGGCCTCTACCCACACGAGTGGTCAAAACCACCTCATCACAGAGTATCTATATGTGCACACTACTCAAGTTCTGGGTGAGTGGTAATAACCAAAATAGTACCTATGCCACCACACATCTGACACCTCATGTCTCTACAACCATGCTGCTCAAGTCTGATGGCCTCGCCGTCCTAGTAACCCGGGCCATGCCGAACCTGACAGTCATCCTACCTCAAGCCAACATTAATGACACTCAATACCATGGTCAAAACCACCCAAAGTAACCCAGGGCCAAGTCCAACCTGTGATCAACATCACTCAACAATATATGGGCCATGACCATCCCAACCTGAAGGTTCCAGCATATGCAATTCAACATTCACATACATAATCAAAAGATTTACTTTTAAACATGAAATCAACTCAACAGTTGAAATGCGCTAACTATGTGTTTTCCCATACCAATACTGAGGTATCTAAGGCCTCTTATAATACATATCAAGGTTCAATAAACTAAACTTATCCGATAAAACATCACAGTTCAATTATAACAATTTTGGCTTCCCCCAGCCAAAATGCCCCAATTGAGAAATTGTCCCTCGCCCGACCCCGCTCAAGCAAAACAGGTAAAGGGTATACCCAAAGGCATCCCACATGTCTAATGAAAAATTTAATATGCAATATCTGTAAAACTGGGTCCCATTCAAAATACTCAAAAACGCACTGAAGGCCGCATCACCCAAATGACTATGAAAACACAAAAAGAGGTATGCACCACCTACCTTATACTAGTACAATGTTACTCCTCTGATAACAACCTCCAATTAGGTCTAAAACGCGATAGATCTAAAAAATAATCAAACCTCTCAAACCCCTATAACTCATTCTAAAACATAAATCAAGAAGAATGACTCAATAGGAATCAAGGCATTATCGAGGGGGTTACAACGGATTAAACGATGCTCGAAACGGAGTTCAGATGAAGATCTGGGAAGAATTTGAAGGTCCGACCGGCTCTCCCCGCGCGATCCACAAGAGGGAGGAAGAAAAGATATAAGAATGGGAAATACCGAGTGGCCTGAAACATAAAAACCATAACTTTAATTGGTTGCACGGTTACCCCGCACGATTTGGAAAACCGGGCGCCAACCGTGCAGTTGCCACTGCCTCACCCAGAGACTTTGCATGACTTGTCCTCATGGTTTGTTCAAACCGTGCGCCAACCGTGCGCACCTGCATGACCTCCCTAACTTTTAAAAGTTTTTCCCCAGAAACAAGTCAAAAATTTCAAATAGGTTTGGTATTTTGACTCGTTCTAAAAAGTTGGGTTCTTAAAAACTCCCCACATTAACATAGCTCGTCCCCGAGCTATCAAACGAAACCTAGAGATAACACTGAACATACCACCCCAATCAGAGTAACCTAGACTTCCCTGGCCTCAAAGGTCCAGGGTAAATTTCTCAAGGGACTCCCCACATGAGATATCACCTAACTCGGTGTCAACCCGACAAAAATCAGAACAAGAAAAGGTTTTTGACCTATTTCCGGACTCAAGGTCCTCTCATGACGCATCTTCACCCCTGCACCTTATTGGAACCCTCGTGTAATTTCTGACACCCAAACACATCCCGCACCGCATCAGTGTCCACCTCCATGAGGTCATGCATCCCATAGATTCTCAAAACAAACCTGGTGCCTATTACCTCAATTAACCTGCATTTTCGATGCCTCGATGCCCATGAAACCTCAAGTAACTGCATCCTCAGTGCCCCGATGCCCATGAAACCTCATGTAACCCGCATCCTCGAGGCCCCGATGCCCATGGAACCTCAAGTAACTGACATCATCGATGCCCTAATGCCCATGGAACCTCATACATATATATATATATATATATATATATATATATCATGCACTTGAGATGGAGTCAATCCCACTGACTAGCATCTAGTCAGTCCACATAGATCATGTGCATCACGTGAACTGAAAACGGACATGCCTCTATAGGTCATGCCAAAAGGAAACATGGAAAACATGGCCACACCCGTGGTGTACCTCTAACCGTCGTCAGCTCACCAGCCTGCTCAGCATCTGGTAGTTCCACAGCGGGAAACTGGCCTAAAGTATGATTGCCTGATGCCTGAACTCTCCGCAGTGCTGCTCCAGCTGCTGGCCAGTGACCCCTCAGCTGGATCCCGCTATCTCTATCACATCCTCCGCATGCAGCTGATCCTCAGCTACCCTCTCCTAGTATCTAACCCGAAACAACTCTATATTCCATCGTATGTCATGTTCCCTGCCTGTCGGCTATCTGAGAAGGCTGCCTACAAAACCTCTCACAGTTCCCAACCTGTCCACATGCCCGGTACTTATTTGGAGGCCTATCGCACTGAGTCCGGACATGCCCTGGCTATCCACACTGAAAGAAAACCACTGAAGGACTACTACAAGGTGGTCTAGATGAGTCCTTGACCTGACTATCCTGCTAGAACTCATCTCATCCTCGCTTCTTACTCTCTGAACCATCACCTAAAGTTGTCACCCGACCAACCTGAGTCATATCCCTCTGGTTGTACTCCTCTATGAGCACCTGATTCATCGCCTCTAAAAAAGAAACCAGTATGAGAATATTCACCTGGACCCGAATGACCTGTCGGAAGCCATACTCAAAGCGCCACACCATTGCCGCATCATCGCTTACCATACCAGGTGCAAAGCGAGATAGCTCAGTGAAATTAGATCCATAGTCCATGATGGACATGTCTCCCTGCTGAAGGCTCAAGAACTCCTGAGCTCTCTCTGCCCACAGTGTCTCTGGGTAAAAGTGCTCAAAGAACCTGTTCTCGAAGTCCTTCCATGCCAGTCCCTCATGCCTGCGAGCTTGATCCTGCACATCCCACCAATGCTTTTCTGGTCCTCACAACATGTATGTCGCCAGCTTGACCCTCTGCCCTGGAGGCGTCTCAAGCTGCTCAAAGATCATATGCATGCTCTCTATCCAGTTCTCAGCCTCCTGCATACCACCCTCACCCTAAAAAAGCGGTGGGTGCTGCGACTGGAAGTCCCATGTCAGATATGCCATAGATGGATCTGTAACCTGCACACCTCTGTCGATCCCCTGCAAGACACGTACCGGGGTAGCTCGGAGCTGCTTGTTGAGCCATGGTCCGAACACTGCCAAACCCGACTATTGTCCTACCAGCACTGGATCCTGAACCTGATCATGTCCCTAAGCTTGTACCTGCGGCTCCTGTTCTGCCTACACTAGATCCTGATCCTGATCTAGTACCTACAGCAATGTGTCATCACCCGCCTGACGCTCCATCAGGACGTCTAATAGGAACCCTCTGAATACCATAAATGGTTAGAAAACCTATATATATATATATATAACAATATATATTCAACGTAGATAAGAAAGTATTAAAAGGAATCACACAACTACCACCCTTACTCTCCCCCACTGCAACCATGCCCCGCGGCATCCCGGCCTCATGGCGTCCTTACCCACCCCTAACAGAGCCAAGTATCAAAAGTAACTTAGGCCATGCCTGTCCCAACAACCAACGTTTCCTCAAACCAACTACTGAGTCACCCAATCCTGGTAATCAAAATCACCTCAACCGATAGGACCTGCCTGCTCGTACCAGAGCCAGACCCAAATACCCTATCGCATGCAATTCGACAAAAAATATAAAGCATGAAATACACATTGCAACAACAAGAAATTCTATCAAGAAATTCACCTATTCACATTTCTAGAATACAAATCATAGCAGTTGACATTTTCTTCACATGGTATTATCACATCACAAATCATATGTGCATTTATTAAATTGAAGTACACTAAAACTTTCCTATCAAAAGCCAAGAAAACAAGCCTTTCCATACCGATCCAATGTCCAATTCTCCCTTACCGCACTAGGTCAAGGGTTACATATCACAATCAATAGCATCACACACCAAGTGAGCCACCAAGGTGGAGATCATATAAAATCTAATCTGAGAAAAAAAGCAAAAAAAATTACCACCGAAGGTAACTTAGTCCATCCCTTATACCTAGGGCAGCAGGCACCCAAGCACAAGCTAGAAACCCAGTTCCAGTAACAACCTATCTCCAGTCTGCCATATCCCAAATAGTAATGCCAGAAAAAAAATAAAAGAGAAGTCTCAATCTCATTTGTATCAAGTAAACACTACTACTAAATCCATGTCAAGAACTCCTCTCATACCACATTGTAACAACCCGGACTCGAACAACCATCCAAACAGTGCTAAACGGGTTGGGTGTTACTACCTTAGGCACACCTTCACGAACTCCAAAGGTAGCCGACTAGTAGCGAGGGTCTTATAGGTATAGTGGGGAGGTTATACCCTCTTAGAGGATAATAATAATGGTACTGGTCCGAGCATAATAATAAAGATGAAGCGGAATATACGACTCAGTAGACTCGAACCAGACACGCAAAGAAAAAGCACATTCAATATCATTAAACAAAGAAATCAATAAATATAAACAACAACAGCAGAAATAAATACAATAGCATGTTGATCACTTTTAAATACTACTGAAGAACAAAACATGCATCCAAAGCAGATCATACATATATTTATATATAAAAAAGGATCCAATGGCTAACCAACTGTAGCTACATAACGAAAGTATGCTATTATAGGAAAGGACACAAAACAAGATAATCTCTAGCTAGGAAAGACCTCAAGGTCTGTACCATCTCCAAGAAATAGTTAATGCAGCCCAGATTCTGAAGCTGGCGTCTTTCCTGCACGTAAATCCATAAAGTCTACACACGTCTTGAAGGGCCCATGCAGGGTGTAAGACAAATATCAAAAGGATACCACCCAATGATGCATACCTAATATAAGTCTTTAAGCAGGAATGCATTTATAAGGAAAACGGTAAATAGTACGATGCACAAATAAACACAAACTCCACTGGTGCTCAGCAGCCACTATAGAGTGTCACCTACTTCGTTCAATGATGGAATCTCTGTCATGTAACCCAACATCATGTTCCCCCCCTAACATTGTGTGTCTCAAGTACTGACGTCCCGAAGGCATGCCTAGGAATAGTAACCTGGCACCTTGTGCCTCCTGACACCTCGTGCCTCAAGTATCGACGTCCTGAAAGCATGCCCAAGAAGTAACATGTAAGAACAACAATGTATGTCCTCAAATAAATAACTGGAGGGACAACGATGTATTCCCTCAAATAAATAATCGTAGGGACAGTGATACCTACACTCAAATCAAGTAACCGGAGGGACAACGACATCTGCCCTCAAATAAGTTATAGGAGGGACAGCGATACCTTCCCTAAAATAAAGGCGAGCCTCATCCCTCAACCTGATAGCCTCAAGCTATCCCCTAGAGGCTCCTCACCTCCCAAATGGCTTCCTATGTCAAGAACCCCCATCCAAAGTACGTAAAAATCATCTAAGGGGGCCTCTACCCACACAAGTGGTCAAAACCACCTCATTACGAAGTATCTCTATGTGCACACTACTCAAGTTCTGGGTGAGCGGTAATCACAAAAATAGTACATAATCCATCACACATCTGACACCTCATGTACCTACGACCATGCTGCTCAAGTCTGATGGCCTCTCTATCCCAGAAACTCGGGCCATGCCCAACCTGACAGTCATCCTGCCTCAAGAAGATCTCCATGACACCCCATCCAGTGGTCAAAACCACCCAAATTAACCCCGAGCCAAGCCCAACCTGTGATCTGCATCACTCAATAATATCCGAGCCACGCCCATCACAACCCAAAGGTTCCATCATATGCAATTCAACATTCACATACATAATCAAAAGATTTACTTTTAAACAGGAAAACAACTCAACAGTTGAAATGCGCTAACTATGTGTTGTCCCATACCAACACTGAGGTCTCTAAGGCCTCTTACAATACATATCAAGGTTTAATAAACTAAACTTATCAGATAAAAAATCACAGTTCAATCATGACCATTTTGGCTTCCCTCAGCCAAAATGCCCCAATTGATCAATGACCCCTCACCCGGCCCCGGTCAAGAAAAACAGGTAAAGGGTATACCCAAAGTAATCCCATGGGTCTAATGAACAATTTAATATTCAATATTAGATAAAACTGGGTCCTGCTCAAAATACCTGAAAACGCACTGAAGGTCGTGTCACCCAAATGACTACGAAAACACAAAAATAAGTATGCACCACCTACCTCGTACTAGTACGATGTTACTCCTCCGATAATATCCTCCAATTAGGTCTAAAATTCGGTAAATCTAAAAAATAATAAAAAACTCTCAAACCCCTATAACTCGTTCTAGAACAGAAATCAAGAATAATGGATCAAGAGGAATCAAAGCCTTATCGAGGGGGTTCCAACGAATCAAATGATGCTCAAAACAGATTTGGACGAAGATCCGAGAAGGATTTGAAGGTCCGGACGGCTCACCCCATGTGATCCACAAGAGGGAGGAAGAAAAGAGAGATGAATGGGAACTGCCGAGTGTCCCGAAACTTAAAAAACCTAACTTTAAGTGGTTGCACGGTTACCCCGCACGGTTTGGAAAACCGTGCGCTAACAGTGCGGTTGCCACTGCCTCACCCAGAGACTTTTCATGGCTTATCCGCACGGTTTGTTCATACCATGCTCCAACCATGCGCACCTACACAACCTCTCCAACTTTTATAAGTTTTTTCCCAGAAACAAGTCAAAATTTTCAAACAGGTTCGGGATTTTGACCCGTTCTAAAAACTTGGGTTCTTACAATTGACTATTGGTTTCCCAGGCTATCTGGTGCCTTTTATTTATTTTTTGGAGGCTAGTGGTTATCCTAAATTTATCAATGTTGTTCCAGATAGAGATAAAAATAGAACATTTGATCTTATTGTTTTGAATCAGGAATTGGACAGGTGTGTGTTCACTGCTTCGAAATCTAGTATGTTTTCTCAAATGAATTTATGAGAATTTTTTTTTCATAGTCTCTACATGAAATATAGAATTATACGGTTTGGTGTGACAAAATTCCCCCAAAATTTATTTTCCTAGTATGGAGAATTATAAACCAAGATTTTGCTACAGATGAAAATGTGAAAAGAAGGGGTATTAACATAGTTTCCAAATTCCATTATTGTATCCTTATTAAAGAGGAGGATTATAACCATATTTTCTTTGAAATTGACTGGGATGTGGCTATTTAGAAGTTATTTGGTGAATTCACAAAAAAAAATTGAACCTTTCCCTGCTAGAACATCTTTTCTGGAAAAGTGGTTTTATGGTTTGAATGGTGCAGGTCCTAAAAAAACTGAAAGAGTTGTGATTTTCAGTGTAGGGTGTCGGTGCATTTGGAAAGCAAGAAACAAAACATGTTTTAAAGGCACTCATTATACTGAATGATTAGTTATAATCAAGAAAAGATGCCTACTACTTGATCGGGTACTTTCTTCTAAGATTTCTCGTGATAATCCTTCTTTGAGGACCATGCAGATATATAGTACCGATTATATTCAATCAGTTCATATGAGAAGAGGTAATTGGGTTCCCTAGATTCCTCCAAGCAGGGGTCTCATGATTAATATTGATGGATCATGTTTTGGAGGAATTATCTGAGGTGGAGGTGTTGTGCAGGGCGAACATGGAAGTATTCTTCTTAATTTAACTTCTTTTTATGGGAGGGGAAGTTCCATCCAAGCTGAAGTCGATGCGATGTATACAAGGATAACATTGTGTGATCAAAGGAACTTATGTCTGCATCAGATTGAATCCGATTAAAAAATTATCCATGACTCAATGATTGGTAAGATTTCTTATCCTTGTTTGATTGCTTGTATTATCAGAAAATGTAGAGGTAGCCTCGATATCAAAAAAACATAGTTTTCTCATACATGGAGAGAAGGTAACAATGTAGAAGACTACTTAGCTTCTTTGACGGTGTCAGATCAAGGTAACAATATTCTTTGTTTGTATAGTTCTCTTGAAATGGAACCGGAAGGGGTGTACTTAATTAGGGGAGACCATCTTGGCATCCACTATTTTAGACCACCTAAAAGTGTTTGTGTTTTTCTCATGGCCTGTTTTCTATGGGTTGTTATCCTTTTTTAATAAAAATGCAATGTCGAATGTTATCAATGAAAATCACTATCCTCATCATTAATGCATCACATGACCAACAAAGGGTTCCATGGTGATGTGTGAGAATTATCATGTTTAAACCATTCTTTTTGTCTATGAAGTGAAAGGGACAATGCATAATCAACTAGACATGTCTGAAACCATTTTCATGATGAGGGATACATGTCAATAGGTTCTTATGTGACAAGTTATACATGTTTTTAGGGCTCTACAATGTCTTGTGTACTATATGATAATGTCAAAGGAATATAAATTACTACATAAGGATTTCTTCCTTTGCCTATTTTTATCCTTTGTTTTACAAGGACGTGATATCTCACATAGTCGTGCGAGTGTTATCGAAGAAAATCACTCTCCTTGTCTATGATGTGTCACATGATTGATAATTAATCTCATGATGGATCACGGTAATTTCCATGGAAAACCCTTCTAATTTTATATGGTTTGTCTCATGATCAGTGTTATATCTCGTGATAGCATGAAGAAATTGTTCGAGACAATTTCTCTACTTTCCTTTAATGTGTTGCATGTTTAATGATGAATCTTGTGATGGAATGCAGACATTGTCAGGGATAATATATCTAATTTTCTTCGATGAAATGTGTGTTCATGGCTATATGATTCCATAACATGACCAAGGTAATTTTCATGTTAAGGAAACTTTACAAATGGTGCATGGTTAGTGTTGCAAGCTATCGTATAAATGTCACATAAACTTATCCCACAAAATATGTACATGGAATATTTATCCACTTCTCATGATGATATCAAGAATGTCATGGAGCATCTTATCCAAACATGAATATCACATGTGTGTGGTTTGGACTTCCATCGGACTGATATGATGCATTGAGTCATGAATTTTATTCATGCTTGGATTTCATGATACATCAAATAAATTGTTTAGGGTTTGGTTATATCCAAATGTCAAGATGGTGTCCAAAATTCATCACATAACAGGGTATGTGGTATTTTGATCTCTTTTTTCATGATCATAGGACCATTAAATGAATAGGAATCAGTGTTCACATGACGATGTTCATATGAGAGATATTATTCATATCTTATCATGAGATTGAAACCCTTATGGTATCACAATCCTTCACGTGATAGGTTACGCAGTGTCTACTTGTTACATGATGCCTCAAAAATTCTCACGAATGCTTATTTGAAGGGATATTTTGGGGTATAACCTCTTCATGAGAATGATTATGTGATGGATTTCTCACATATTCTCCATTGCAAAACCCTTATACAGGCTCGCCATACTCTGTTTTGTGAGGAAAAAAATAGCTTTCCATTTAGAGTGGTAGTGGACATGGAATTTCAATCTTACTTAAGTATTTATAGATGTAGTATCATACTACATATTCACATCCCATAAAGTTGATTTTCCCTATAAATTTGTTAATCCATTCATCACACTTTCTTACCCTTAATTAGATATGAGAACTATGTCACGACAAGATATCTATTAAAAACACCAAAAACCCCATTCTTTTCAAAATATTCACTGGTTGAGTCTGGTGATGTTTAGAAACAAGGTATCATTATTCTTATTACATTGTGGAATTCATGTTTTGGGATTATCCCCAAGATTTCCTCAAACATGGTGCTGAGACTTCACGTATACCGGCCTTATAGTCTAATCTTATTCAAAAATAGATCTTGAAGAATCCATTACTGTATATATATATATATATATCTTTGGATCAACCTCATAGAGTATCAAACTACACACTCACTTGAATACTCATTTTTTGGAATATTCTCATAGTGTGGGTATGTAGAACTTATTGTATATTGCACTACACATCTACAAAACCAGCATCAAGAGCTTCATGCATGAACTGTAAAGCTTTTGTGGGGATATCAATTTCTTATCGTGCTTCAATCACCACATGAATAGGATATCCAACCTGAAAATTATAGATTGTATACATTACAATCTAATCCTATCCATATACCATCATTGCGGTATTGGGTGTCTACATATAGGGTTTATGTTTTCGCATAGCCTATATAGGTTATTTCATGCATGTGTTGCAGAGGTTCTTCATGCATGGGATATTCCTAAAGATCACTATTTTAAAAGAAAACATATTGATTTAGAATATATATATGCTTGGTGGTGGTCTCACATGACATCTCCACTGCATACCATTATTCACACATTGGCTTCACTGGTCGATCATAACCTCTTATTCATGAGGGGAATGGCCTTGATGTTTGATGGTTCACCTGGACAAGTTTTTGAGGTGTTTATCTACTTGAATGACTTTGAATTTTGTAGATGATTATTCTTCTTCTCATGAAATGATATCAACCATGGGTTCTTTTCATGATTTTATTTCATAAGGTTGTCTTTATATGGGGACTTGTGGTGCGAGAAATATCATCTGCTCGAGGTCCTTCTGGTGTGTGATATCCACTTTAGGTGTAGAAGGATGCCACAAGGTTGAATAAGATAATGTATTTCATCCTTTACCCATATCCTAATATCCATGGCATGTTTCCTTCAATGGAAAAGTGTGTAATGTGTAATTATGAGCATAAAAAATTGGGTAATGTTTTAATCTCTTGAGATACCATGTATGGTGCATGGGAGGTTATCCAAAGAGTTATATGTTATGTTGTCTTGGAATTTAGACTTGACTTGTGTTTATAATGTTATGTTTTATATTTTTTCCACATTTATATGTTTTATTTATGTTATCATGTTATATCATGACCTATTATTCACAATTATGATCCTCACCCCTCTTATGTTACCTTTATATGCCTCTTTGGTCACATGTACTAATTTATATTTTGATATGTTTTTTATTCCTTTACTGGGATTTATAGATCATCCCTTTATTATATATTTCCCTAGGATATCCTATGTAGTTTTAAAATATCTATGAAATATAAGGGAATGTTTCGATGTTTTTAAATAATGATGTTGTACCCATGTATCAAGTTAATGTTCTATGTACAAAATTTCTCACAGACATTGGGCCTCATGATCTTCAGGGGTTGAATTAAGTGTATATTTATGTAATAAATGATTAATTAAGGATTAATAAAATATTTATTTTCATAATTAGAGGATATACTATTTATAGTTTCCAAATAGATTATAATAATCTAAATTCACAATCTGGATATTTATTCAATCTTAATGAGTGATTTGTGAGCTGGAAGAGTTTAAATCAGCCGGTTATCATCGATTCTACAGTGGAATCTGAGTATATAGAGGCTCTTGATGAAACTAGAGAATCAGTTTGGATTCACAAATTCATATATGAGCTTAATGTGGTACCTAACAATTAAGATCTTATCACATTATATTGTGATAATACTTTAGTGGTGTCTCTCTCAAAGGATCCAAGGTCACATTAGTGGTTGAATCACATAGTCCACAAAAATCACCTCTTAAGGGATTTTTCTCAAAGGGTTGAAGTTATTGTGAGGAGAGTTTCCATTGAAGAAAACATGGTGGACCCCTTGATTAAAGGATTATCTTAGCAGAATCATGAATATCATGTGAGAGATAGCAGATTGAAGGTTGTTAGTAGTTACCTCTAGTGAAAGTGTGAGTTTATTAGAGTTGGTTCCCTATAAATAAATTCTATTTAATTATTGTTACTTGTATTAATATATTTGGATATTAATAAAAGTTATTATCATATAATTACTGATCTTTTTTGTAACATAGTATGTGATAATAACCTAATTGTGCTTATTGCACTAAAGGGTCATAGAAGTTCCCCACTATAAAGAGAACCTATAAGTTGCATGAAAGTATTCTTAAAAAAAATTATAGTTTGATGATATATTTTGATGGGATATAAAAGTTACAGTCTATCAAGGATGGAGAATCATAGGATTTTGGGACACTTTCTCATGGTATACACCATTAGTAGTCTTTAGTGAAAGAGATTATGAGAACATGACTTGCCAATAAAAAATACACATTTGTATGAGTCATTTTATATTCCTATATATGAATGTGTTCAATGACCCTTATAATTTAAGATTCTTATTAATTCAATTCATGATTCATGTTTATTGATATATTGATAAACCCAAGATAAGATATTCTCATGGAGAGGTAGGATATGTTGGGTGTGTCACGAGTGATACTATATATATTAATAATGTGATAAAGTATTTATCCTTTCATTTCTATAATGGAAGTATACATATTAGGCTCTTTAATGAAGAATTACACTGGCTTATTAATTCCATTTCCATAGTGGTGTTATCGGTAAGTTCATTTTTCGAAAATTCAAAAAAAAGGCACCTCAACCACTTAGGTTGATGACACTTGCATAAAACCTACTTGATTATAGATATCAATATAAAGGAATTATATTACACAGTGTATGATCGTAGAATGTTGCAAGTCATTACAATGCTAACTTATTTCTCTATATAATTCTTAGCATGTTGCTAGATGCTAACCTTGGACCTTAGGAAATGTAACTTAATTCCCTTGAGAGAGGGACCCAAAGGGTCACACATTAAGTGTATTCAGAACCTCAGATAAATTCTATATTAATTTAAAATGTTTGATAAATATTTTTCTTGTGTGTGGTTTAATAATTATTCATGATGGATTGACCCCAAACATTCAATCACCAGTTATTGGTGAGAATATATATGTGAGTTGAATATTTAATAAATATTTATTCCCTTGATAATTATTTATTTAATTATGTGAATATAAAATATTTATTTATTTCATTTTATTCACAAGGTAAAAAATATTTATTTATTTAGTTTTATGAATATTTAAAAAATATTTATTCACTAATTCGGTGAATATAATATTTATATATTTATTGAAGAATAAATTAGTATTATTTTTTTAATTAAATAAATGTTTATTATTCAAGGACTAATAAATATTGAGGTTGATTGGAGATCTGAGTTTTATTGTCCAGTGAGAAATTTCATATTAAATATTATTTGAATAAATATTACATTATTTTTTCAAGAAAATAATATTTATGTTATCCCTGAGTTTATTTCATGTCAAGTAAATATTATTATTATTATTATTACATGGGGTTTATTGGTAATTGATAAGATAATAAGGATTCTTTCATAATTATTTATTTTATATCCCTAACACAATATAAACATGGTTTGTACATTTTGTGTATGACCTAGATTCATTCCGTCGTTGGCTATAATGAAATCTAGAGAGAATCCCCTCACGTAGTAGAGACATCCCTCCCTAGAATGCTCTGAAGAAAACAAATAAATTTTCTTCCTCCACTAGAATGGAATCCTCTTCTCTTGAAGGATTTTTTTCGATCAATAGTGATCCTCACAAGCATTAGATTCATCAGTGATATCACTCAGATAATTATACGAAGATGATCGAATGTTTGAGAAGCATGTGTGGATCAATAATAGATGGAATATACCCTTGATTCATATGACACAATGATGATAAGACAACCTTAGTTAATTTATCCATAGATAAATAAATAATTTCAATATCATGGTAATTATTAATCTATCTATAAAATAATCATAAATTGCAGGTGAAGATCCTCTCTTTTGGTTATGTGATTAATATGTCAATAAAATTTGAATCAATTATGTCGTTCATGAAATTACTCATCATCTACATCATTGATTATGAAAAAATTCATGATTTTTGTGCCTCCATCTATGCTTATGTTGTGTCTAGAACCTTAAGGAAGCTCAAATACTATTCAACAAGAAAGTGGAGGGGAGCCTGAGGTTGTTTATGGATTATCAATGCTTAAATAAAGTAACTGTTAAGAATATAAACTAAAAAAGTATTTCATTTAGTTACAGTTATTTTATAGGGGTTGTTCACAACCACCTCTAAATTAAATTTTCATACAAATTAGCAAGGGTTCTGTCAAAATCCCCTCTAAATTTTAATTTTTACAGTTATTTTGAATTAATCTCCACTAAAATATAAAATATAAAATTTAGAGGGGTTTAAAACCATCTCTAATATGAGAGATTAGAATCAGTTATTAGCTGCTGTTAATTTCTTCGATTATAGGGGGTTTTAACACCCTATAAATTAAATTTCCATGTAAATTAGCCTTTTTTATATCTAAAAGGCCTCTAAATTTTAATTTTGCAGTGGTTTTCAATTAACCTTTGAGAAAATATAAAATTAAACATTTATAGGGATTTTTAACTTCTTGGAGTTTTTTAATACATATTTTACATTTTAGTGGAGGATATGTTAAAAGTATCACTAATTTCATAGATTATAGGGGATTTTGACCCCCTCTAATTTTTTTAATTTATTTAAAATATAAAATTTTAAAATGTGTTTGTGTGTTATATAAATAAATTATATAAATGTATTTAAATGAATTATAAATATATTATATAAATAAATTATATAAATACATTTAATAAATACTGAAATATATAAGCAAAAAATGTAAGTATATAGAAATAATTATAAAAATATAAAAATATATTATATTATATTGTATTAATATAAATATATATTATATAGTTATGTTATGAATATATAAAATAAATAATTATATTATTATATTTAATCGTATTTATATGTATCCATGAATATAATTGTGTAATGTTCACATTAATATATATTTATATGTATATAATTTTATTTCATATAATACTTATTATTCTATAAAATCAAAAATATTTTATATAAATATATACATATATATAATTTTTTTATAAATTGTATCATATAAAAACCCTTGTTGTTTTTATGATATATAATACTGATAATAATAATAGGTTATACACAACCTTATACACACATGCATATAAATAAACATGTATGTATTATATAAGTATTTTATTTTCTATATATTATATATATATTTGTATAAATAATATATATTATAAATTTATTTAATTGTATACATAAATAAATAATATATTGTATGTATACATATATATATTTATAATATATATTTTATTTAATTTATATTAATATATTTGTATTGAAATACATTATAGAAATATATTTTCAAAGGAATTATATAAATATATTAAATAAATACCTATATATTTTTTTATAAATAAATATGTATATAATATATTAACTTTTATTTAGTTATATATTTAATTTATATAAATATATTGATAAACGTATGTGTATATACATAACATAAATATAAATATAAATACATGTAAAATATATATTTACTCAAATGTATGTAAATACATGTGTAAATATAATCATTTATTTTGATCCTCTTGTGCTGCATATGCTGTTTTATTTATATTTATCCTCTGTCTATGACCAGTTTCAATATATACATATATGAAAATAAGTATAATTATCAAAAAATATATATATAAAAACAAATTTGTGTTTTTTTGTTTGATATAACTTTATTTATAAATATATGTATAAATAATTTTATTTAAATATATAAAAATATATAATTTTTAGGGGTGTAAACAAATGCATATATGTACTTACGTAAATATATATTAAACATATATATTTATATACATATATGTAGATAAATTATTGCATTAATACAAATGTATACATATAAATATATAGTTTGTATAGATGTATAAACTTAATACAATATAAATGTATTATAATATAAATACATGATATAAATATGATTATGTAAATTTACATAAATGTATATATTGTTTATATATTTAAATGTATTTAAAAATAATTTTTAAATAATTTTTATTTGAATAAACATAAAAATATATATATAAAAACCATGTGTATAAAATAAATAAAAAATTCAGTTTGTGGAGTGGTTGGGTTCACTAGTGTATATCCTAGAAAGGGTGGTTCAAAACGCAAGAGAAGGGGAGGTTTCACCAATAGTGGGAGGGATGGTTGGTATAGCATGGGTGTATAGGGGTACATGGAATACAGGGGGGGTCTGGGCTAGGGGTGTATAGGGGGGAGAGAGGGATGAAGGACCCATGGTGTATAGGGGTGTACAGGGGTGATGGAGGGATGGGGAATCCAGGGGATGGTAGAGGGATGGGGGACCTATGGTGGATTGTTTTTGAAAAAAAATTAGGGACGATTGGAAACCACCACTGAAATGTTGTTGAAAAATAAATTAGGGATATTTTTTAATCTCCTCTCATTTTTTGTTAAAAATACTAGTTAGGGGTGGTTGGAAATTTCCCCTGATTTATCAGTTTCTAAAAAAATCCTGTATTAGAAGGGGTTTCAACCCACTATAAAATAACCACAACTAATTTTCACTATACCTTACCATCATTTCATCAAAAATACCACCAAAAAGACTAGAAAACTAATTTTTGGGAGGTTTTTCATAACCTCTTCTAGTATATTTATAGGGGTTATAACACCCTCTAACAACTACACTTTTTTTAGTGATATAGCCCCAAAAAGTAATTGATGAACTTTTCAATCTGTTGAAAAGTGAAAAGTGGTTCTTCAAGGTCATCCCCAGGTTAGGTTATCACTGGTTGTGCGTTTATGAGGAGAAAATATAGAATATGGAATTATAATGTTTCTATTTTCATTATGAATGACGGGTGATGCCCTTTAGTGTGATGAACACCCTAGTGGTGTTTATGGGACTCACAAACCAGATCATCTATCATTCCCTTGATTGGTTTGTGGTGGTATTTATTAATGGGATTCTCATATACTCGACATGAGAGTATAATTATACAAGGAAATTAAGGATGGTTCTGGACATACTTTGGGGGCATTAGTTATATAAAAAACTCTCCAAGTGTTAACTCTGTATTAGAGAGGTCCACCTTCTTGTACATGTCATCTCATGTTATAGATTTTTTGTGAACCCATTAAATATTAAGGTAGTGCTAGCTTAAGAACCAACCAAGAATGTGACATAGGTTTGAATATTGTTCAGGTTGGCTAGTTATTACCAGATATTTATGCTATACTTATCCAAGATTGTTACTCCCTTTACTACCTTGACCTAAAAGGTATATCCTTTTATTTGGATAGAGAAGTTCCAGAAGGCCTTTAAGTATTTGTGGAAGAGGTTGACTAGTTATCTCCGAATAAGGTATCCAAAAGAGGGAGTTGATTATATTGTGTTCTATGATGCCTCTAGATATTATCTCATGTGTGTATTGATACATAGGTTTTGGGTGATAGCCTTTAAATCTAGATAGTTGGGACACCATAAGAAGAACTATGTAACCAATGAAATGGAGTTGGCATTTATAGTGTTCACCCTCAATACATAGAGACACTACCTTCTTACTGAGTGGTTTTTTATTTATTCCAACCATAAGAGTCTCGGGAGTATCTTCACTCAGAGATATCGAGATAGAGGTGGTGGATAGAGTTTTTACAAGACTATGACTTCCATATAGTCTATACTCTTGGTAAAGGGAATGTTGTGGTGGATCCTATTTGTATAAAATATTGTTTTGAGTATCTAGGTGAGGAATCATAGTATTTGTCCTCATTGTAGTTATCTTTAATGGATGAAGGGGGAGAAGAATTCCAATGATCAATGGTTGTGACGCCTCTTCTCCTCCATCATATTGGGGGATCATAACTTGGTGATGATTATTGTGAGGCATTTCATGACCATTTATTCATAGGATATTCTATTGAAGAATTTTTGGAAGGTGTATAGTATTTCACCCTCTTATAAGGGTGGAAAACGGTATTAGTCTCACATTGAGAGGTGTTGATGAGAGAGATCCATGCATCCCCCTTACTGGTACAACCTAGGGTAAAAAAATTCACTAGTACCTTCAATGCCAATTTTTATGGCCAAGGATGATAAATAATATTGCATAGTTATTCTCTCAATAACTCACCTATCAGTGGATGAAGGTTAAGAATCAGGTACTAGTGGGTTGGGTCCAACCCCTTGAGGTTCCAGAATGGAAGTGGGATGGTATATCCATGGATTTCATGACATTATTTCCATGGATGGTGAGAGGTCGCAATGATATATGGGTGATCATTGATTGAATAACTAAGTCATCCCACTGTCTCATCATCAAAGATAAATTTTTTGTAACCCAATGTTTTATAAAATATTTCTTTTTAATTAATTTTGTTTCTTCTATAGCTCGTGTTACACAATAAAATATGTTTTGAAAACCCAAAAAATATTATTAAAATATTATATGTCTGTTATCACCTAGTCATTGGATTGGTGGATATAAATAGTAATAACTAAATTATAAAAATTATATAGTCTACACATTTATAAAATGAATTCAATAGTTATCAAAAGATTATAATTAAAAACAAAATATATTTGAAAATAAAAGGGATGTTTTTTTCTAATTTTTTTTATGAGTACAATATATTTTTTATATTAATAAATTAAATTAACAAATATTGGAGAATTATTTTAATAAAATTTATATATTATTCACTTGATTAAAATTTTTAAACATTCAAAAAATATATTTCTAGTAATAGGATAAGAATAAATTTGGTTTTATGCAGTGGAAATACCCCTCTCTTGGGGTTCTCTGAGATATTCTTAGTGCCTCACTTATTATTTATGTCAGAGGATGCATTGTATGGATTTTTTCCCTATCTTTTTGTTGACTAATCTGATTTATGTGGAGTTATCCTTCTTCACTAATGAATTTTCTAAACCTATTATCTACTCATTTCGCTCATTGTCATCATCTTTGGCTTCCTCCCCTCACTAAGATTCCTTATCAGCCACCCCCTTCCCTAAATCTATCTCAAATCTGATATCCCCAATTATTATGTGGTGTTCATGCTTGAAATTGTGGTGAGTTGGTGATCAGGGATAATTTTTCTATGAGCAACGTCTCTTCCTGGTGTTAGACGGTGTCCTAGTCCTTTAGAAGATGGTGTGTGGTGGTCTAGTGGTAGCGTTTCTATTGGAAAATGGTTGGGGTTCATGTATGGAATATGTGGAGTCCTCGATGGTGATGGTAGGTGTTCGTGTGGATCTATGTGTGGGATATATTTTTTTTAATCTCTTTATTGGTGGTTTGTTTATGTTTTTGGTTTTGAGTTTTACAGCGTAGTTCTATAGGATCATGTTCTATTTTGGGACTGGTTTTTTGATGGGGTCGTAGATGTTGATATGAGATTTTGATCTTATTTTATTGTATTAGGATATTGGTGTAGCTTCTATGAAAGAGTGAAGGGTTTGATGACACCCATCATCTAGCTATCATTCCTTATTATTGGATGGATGGTCACATTGATTTGATTTTTCATAGTGATTTTAGTCTTTATATGAATTTCATCCGGTTGACTTACTCTAATTTTCTCACAATATTTGTTGGGCGGGAAGCTCAAAAGAGAGATAAGTGTGCTTGCACTTTTTTTCTGGTCCTCCCTCCACATTTCAATGTGTGTGGGAGGGGTAATTTTCCTCATTTTACTACCAGAAAAATGTAACTTCCTAGAAGAGGGGTAGATGAGTTTTCTTTGACTTATTTTACTACTGTATTGTTTGTTGGGGGGGGGGGTAATGAAACATTTTCCCATTCTTATATTTAAATTTTCTTCTCATTGGGCACTCAGGTTTTTTTTCAAACCATTAGGTTTGGATTCCCTATGGAAATTTTCCACTATGTTTATAATGGGTTTCCTCTTTTCCCATTCTTCAAAAAAATTTCTCTAGTTTTTATATTTAATAACATGGTATTTCTTTGTAACCTCTTTAAAAAAATCTAGTTTTATGCTTAAAAATTTTGTTATCAAAAAAGATGTTTTTATCGCATTTTTTCACACTTGATTTAAAATCAATTTCTTCCATTTATTGGTATTGAATTAGATAAAATTAATTCTATATTTATAATCATGAGTTTCCAATTTATTAATTATTCCCCTTATATTTTTAGTCAACTTTAATAGTAATCATGGTAGAAATTATCACCTCGGTATAAGGTAAATCGGGTTAACCTAGGTTAAAAATAAGTGATAGAACCATAATTATTCAACATAATTCATACTAAATAAACATAATTCCACATTTAAAACCTTAAGTTTGAAATTTAACTGTTTAATTTACACATGTCCAAGAAAATGACTTATATATTATTTAAATCAAGGAAAGTTACAAAATATCAATCACTTTGTTTTTAATATCTCTTATATGTCCACGTGGGGGAAAAGTATTTTTTTTAATGAATATAAGTGTCTATTTTGATATTAATAAAATTATTTTCATGATAAAAAATTATTTTTAATTTTTAGTTATTATATAATGAACTTAATTTTTTTATGCAACACTGATGCAGTATTTCTCCAATTAATAAAAAATATAATAAATGATTTCAAAAATATTAAAAGTGATATAATTTGATTTAGTTAATATTAACTAAAATTTTCTATATCTATATGAAATATTTGAGAGGTTTTAAATCATTATATTTTAATTAGCCCTTTTTCCGATGTATTTAAAATTAAATTAAATGAATAGTGCCAAAATTGACAACAATGATATTTTGTCAAAATAAGATTTTATTAAATTATTCAAAAATAATAAGAATAATGAAATAAGAAAATATTGTTATGATATGGTCAAAATATTCCTGAATTTACCATTTTTGATACAATATTTACCTTATAAGTAAAAAAATCACAACCCATTAATATTAAAAAAAAATTACTGTAGTTAAAATTAAAATAGGTCGACTAAGGGTTAATAAAAATGATATGGTTTAGAATTAAAAAAAAATCTAAATTCTATTAATTGAAGTCATTAAAAACTTATCAAACATTATATTTGAATTAATTTTCATTTTTTTAGTTATTTGGACTAAGAATGAACTTATTGTAATTTAATCTTTTAATAAATTCCGAAAGTACTCCTCACCTTAATTATAAAATTGTACCTATTTCCTCACATAATTACACTAAATTTAGCCTTATATCTAGACCAAAATCTACCAATTTCTCTTATAAACTTTCCTAGATAGATTTTATAGTTTTTCTTCTTCTCAAAATAACAATTATATGGTCCTTAAGAGGTGATCTAGATGAGTTCTTTCCAATAAGAGATAATTATTTTAACTGATCACTTTTATACTCTTCTTTAACTCTACTAAATCTATGGTATTTATCATAAAATAATAATTTTAGAATATTAAATATGATAAAAATTTATTATTATTTTAAAACACTATTATTCACCCACTTTCCCATCAAACGAGAAGTAAAAGTATCACTCATACGTACGTATAGCTTATCGTCTACACAAAGGGATACATTTCATTTTTCATCATCATATTTTATGCATGGGTATTATGATGGTTTAAATATTTATATTTTATAATTATAACATATTTATACTTATTTAATTATAATATAATATCTACATTATTTTCATTCAATCCTTTGGTAAATGATAACGTCATTCATGTATATGGGTGTACTACCACATCCATGAAGCGATGTGATTCATTTTTAATTTATATTTTACTTAGATGGTCATGAGGATGAATTTGATGAATATATTTGATATATATATATAACATAATAATTATGAGGAATTATTGATAAAAGGAGTTTTGAAATGTTATAAAGGGATCATAAATGATGTTATAATTATGAAAATAAATCTATTACAAAATTATAATAAATTAAAATTTATTATCGAGGAGGTTATAGTGCTTTCAAAGTAAGGTGAACTCGATGTAATGTTTTCTCATCTCACTTTTACTTCGATGAGACATATGTCATATTCACCATTTCTTTCTTTCTTATGGTTTATATATTGACCATTTGATATATTATATCATGAATTAATTTTTATTAATGTTATTTAAATTCTTATTTTAAGCTATTTATTTCACGAGGCTTATGATTCAAAAGATACTCAAGTGGTAAGAATTTTATTTCACAATCTCATCAATATTTGAAATTTTTTATGTTTAAGTATCCATTGGTAGAATTATTTAATATTTATATTATATATACATATTTTGAAAAATAATAATATTATCCTATTATTTTTTAAATTCATTTCTACCCATGTTTGAATTTTTAAAAAATTATTTTAAAGGAATATTTTTTTTCATATGCACAATGAAGTACTTTGTGACTTCTCTGACAAAATTATGAAAAGAATATTTTTAAATTATATTGAATGAATTTATTTTCCCACCATCATGACTAATTTTTACTTTTAATCTTTCTTTCCAAGTTCTTATGTTTATTTTCATATAAAATTTCTTCCTTTGTAGTTATGAATCTTTTGAAAAAAATTGATTTCAAAATTGAAATTTTATTTTCATAAAAACTTATTCCAAGTGATCTTTCAAAATAATTTTATATCTAAGATGAAATTCATTGATGTTATTTAATATTTAATGGTGATATTATCCAAGGATACTATCCTTATTATATTTCTAGATGGTTTATGTTTTTATTAAAAGATGATTATTTAGGAAACTCATTTCTTTTCTATGGGTTGTGTTGTGATTAAAAGTTTATTAAACCCATTTCTTTCATGGATTTTGATATCATAAATGGTTTACTTTCTTTTGAAACAAATATGTATGATTTCCATTATGTGATGTGTGGGAACTATATCTCCCAATAATTCATTGGTTAAAGTATTATATATCATGAGATAGTTATGGGAAACAAGTCAAAGTGCTTGATCCGTTATATGGATAAATTTGATGTTCTTGATAATTGATAGTAAATAAGTGTTTATTTATAATATGATGGTATTTTTAGTTAACATTTACATATTAAATGGTTACTATACTTTTGAGGATGCCCCACATATTTATGACATGAACTTATGGTTCATGATTGGGATTTGATGAGTTCACATTATTAGGGTTCATGTCCTCTAAAATGATAATATTTTATTCTATAACTCACGTTTATGAAAGGTTTAATTCATGGTCATGATATCAAAACATTATTATTATCTTATTATTTCATGTGATCATTTATTGATTAGTCCCATGTTTACCCATAACGAGCATTTGAGCTCACCCTTTTCTTATGTTTTCTTTCCCTAGGTGATGAAGAAGATTTTTAGTAGGGTATGCCTATAAAGAGTAATATAAGTGAATATATTTATGGGGGTTATTGTATATATTTCATAAAATAAGAAGATTTTATATTTAGTCTCCAAAGACTCTAAATATTTATTATTCTTGTTTGGATCATATAGTTTTGTATTAAAAATTCATATAAATAGACGTAGTATTTTTGTATGAAAAGATCAGGATGATATAAATTTTTAGTGTATATATTGAGTTTCTTTTATATATATTATATTATCTAGATTTATGATATACCCTCAATGACTGTCTTGAACTGTGATTCCAACTTCATATCTTATATATAGAGAGTCTTACGGGAGGTTTTTGGGACTTAGTTACTAACGAGTATGAAGTTCCACCCCAAGACATACAAAAAGAATAAGTGGAGCATTTAGGTGTCAAAGGAAGTGTTATAGGGTTGAATGTTGGAGTTTGAAAAAATATGGAACCCTTAGTATATTTTACCTGCAATAAAAGCTATCAATATACTATCATTAAGGCACATTTTAATGACCGTTATGGGATACCATACTTGAAAGGACCTGGCCTTAAACAATACATAATCTTGAATTAAGTTAATAATTTACATTGGGGGTCTTTTTAGGTTTATAGTTTTAGATAATTAAGCCATAAATATTACATTACACCTCAAATATTAAATATTAGACACTTCTACTCAGTATCAATTTTTTTTATAAAATAGAAATCTCTTTAAAAAAAGATTCATATCTAGTTTCATATTTTAGACATCATGACTTTTCCATGATACCATTCATCTTTAAGTCCTCTAAAAAAAATTAAAAAAACTTGGTATGAGAATAAAATTCTCATTAAGGATTAAAAAAATAAATAAAGAAAACATTAGTCCATCAATACATAAAATTAAATGAAATCATACTTTTCAATCTTTAACATACCACACTATATCATAAGAATAACAAATGAAAATCATAAATCATAAAGGTAACTTGTGGCATCCATAAAATAATTACATTATATATTTAACAGCTACACAAGGATTACCATTTAGAATACCCATCACATTATATTCCCTAAATCTCTTCAGAAAAATATAAATATTTACCTCTATCACGTTACCCAATGCATTAGAGAGTTATCTCGAGATCACCGGCCCTAGGTTTATCATGGAACCACCCGTATACGTAAATAATTCCCAAGAATCATATCATATTAATAAAAAAACAAACATAAATAAAATATAACATTTTCAATTTAAAATCAAAATATTTCAATTCAAGATATTGACATAATCAATCCAATTTAAAATACAAATTTAAAACATTTAAAAAAGAATATTTTTGAATGAAAGTGTCCCATACCACTTTGAAAATTTTAAAAGAAATTAAAATTTTAGAAATTTAATGTCTATATAAATAAATCCTTAAAACCATTTCAAAAACATGTACATTAATGATAATGATTTAGTAAAATAAATATCCAAATCTTTTAAAATGATGTTTTAGTGAAAGAGTCTCGTAACACTTGAGAAACACATGAATAAAAATAATTACAGAATAACATCAAACAATACTTATAATATCATGAGAATAAAAAGATTCATGATATAATATGTAAAAGGGTATTATATACACCTTATAAGATAATAAATGTTCACAATATCAAGACATGCCTCAATGAAAGGTGATTGGGATGTATTCCCTTACGAAAATTCGGCAACCTAACGGCGTCACAATAAAATTTAGAAAATGAGTTTATGAGAGGGAAAATGGTATATCATCACATATACATAAAATTTAAATCAATAAGGATATATAATAATATATCCCAACATTGGGAATTGAAATTAAAATATATAACAAAAAATAATCCTTTTACTAAAATAGGAGGGGGAAAGGTTCCCTTATAAAGATCGTATCATTACATTAAGGATAAACCAATGAAATAATTATGTGTGAAAAATATAAATACACCCAATATAATTAGATACTAATTGTGAAAAAAACCAGAGTTCATTCACACATATTTATATCATGACATAATCAAGAAGTAGAAGTTTAACCCAAAGAATAGAAATTGGGTTAAGAAGTTCTCTTACCTTGTGTCTGACATGACTCATTTGTTCCTTGTTCTTCCTGAATAATAAACTTAAGTAAATTTATACTTGATTAAAAACCTTTTTCAAATTTTATTATTCCTTTTATATCACTAATTACCTTACTATAACAATTATTAATTATTTAAGTTTATATCAAACATTTTGTCGATGTTCGGAACTTGAGTAAAAAAATGAACTTGTTATAATTAAAAATAATCCATGTGGTCAAAAGTAAATTATATATAGAATTATATTAATTATCTAGATATCATAGATATCATATATATTCAGTATATATTTATTTAGAATATTCCATAATATTTGGACATAAGAAATGAAATGCACCGTTCATGGAGACGATATGTTGTACGTATGTGTGAATACTACTTTCATTTCTATCTCATATTTAATGGAATGAAAAAATAATGATAAATAGGTATATTATAATTAAATTATAATATATATGTCATATATGTTACATAATTTTACAAATTCTATCCTTTATACGTTTCATGTATATCATGAATGAGTCACATCACTTTGAGGGGGTGGTAGTCCACACTTCCTCAAATGAAATTATCGCATTTACGCGTTATGGAAAGAATAAAGGTATGATGTAAATGAAAAATACAGAAGTATATATATAAAATAAATATCATATATATCACATATAAATAAATTTCCATCATAATGGCCTCCATTAGAGGCGGTATGAGATAATCGAACAATCATCATTTCGTGAGGCAGCAGTTCGTCGTACAGAGAAACAATATGTTTGTATCCATTAGATGGAGGTGTGTGTAAGTTTCATTTGAATAAATATTTTAAAAACAACCTAGTATATTTATTATAATTTTTTATTATAAAATAATGTAATAAAAAGAGTTTATGGGGTTGGAGAAGTAAAATAAATGAAAAGAACTTAAGACAAGACGTTACCTTTAAATCGGGTAACTCCTTTTGGTTTGAACAAAAAGGCTTTGTTAAAGTGATTTAGTCCTAGTTTAAGGATTCTAGAAAGAATATAGAGATATTGGGAGCTAATTTGGGAATATTTGGGATGATTCAATGGGGCTTGAGAGGTGTGAGTAATGGTTAGAGGTGACGGATTTTTATAAGGGGGATGAGGGGCTCTTTAGGAAAGTTTGAGAATATTATTTTATTATAAACTGATTTTTGGTATAATAAGGTCCAAAACATATTTAATTAGAGTATAAGGTTCATATAAGTCAAAATAAAATCATCCAATAATAGTTGGGAAAGTTTTGAATAATTTTTAATCCTTATTGTTTTTATTTAACCCTATGTTAACTTATTTATCTTTACCATGTTCTCTTATATATTCATACTATATGGTTAATATAGTTACTATAAAATGACAATAGAAAAAAAAGTTGTTCATGAATGACATTATCAACCATATATAAGTAATTTTTCTGAATCTTATATTTTTATTATTATTATATCATTTAGTAAAATATTTATTGATTTAAAAACTCATTTATGTCAATTTAAATACTATTCATATCAAGACTTTTAAAGAATATATAAAAACTTTATTATTTCGAAAACCCTACAACAATTAAAACATAAAAAGTCATAATAATCCCTAAAATTAATGGATGGCATAAAAAGTTTCAAAATAAATTTATTTTAACATTTAAAATCTCATTTATTTAAAACATTCATTAATGAGGTAATCATTACATCAGCATTGTGTCATTAATAAATTTATTTATTTGATGTATAAAAATTATAAATAAAATAAAATGCTTTATGAAATATTTATCTATTTTTCATTAATATTTATTGTCAAAGATATCACTTAAATAACAACATACAATTTTTTTTTAGTAAAATGATTCATGTTTATGTTATTTTTTTCCTTACTTTAAATTAATTAATATAAAGTGTCATTATTATTCCCAAGTGGCTCTATGGGGTACCAAAATTTACCAAATTATTCCCATGGTCAGATATGTATCATCCAATAGGGTTAGGACAAGTGTAAGGGTAATTTAATATTATTATAATATTATTTTTCACCCTTATTTACCAGATTTTCCCTTTACATATGGTAAATAAAATATTTACTGAAGTAAATATTCATAATGTATAAAAATAAAGGTTACATATGTACACAATTTGGACATCCTGATTCCAAATTTGGAATCAATTTTTCTAAATTCAAAACACAAAAGTGTCAGAAATTAATTTAAAATTAATTCCTACTGTCAAAAAAAGCTTGTTTTAAAGAAATAATAACTATCAAAATATTTACCTTTGTTTATGTCCAAATTAATAGTGAAATTAATTCCAATGACCAACATTGGATTACATGGTAAAAATATTATCCAAATAAACATTAAAACCAATTAAAATAACAATATAACTATATAAATAAATTAGATTAAAATGAAGTTTTAAATTAAAATGCAGTATTTTTCACTATTCAATAAAAAATGAACATTATCAGAAAAATACCAAAATTTCATCCAAAGTGAATTTTGATTTCATAAGTCAAAATAAGAATTTTATTTTTTAAAATATAACATATATAAGTGACAAAAAATATATTTAAAAAGGTTTCTCCATCAAAAGGTGGTAAATTGACCTTTGAAAGAATATTAGAGTATTTATGCTTTAAATTAGATTCATTCTCATCTAAAGCCACTAAAATTTATTTGATAAATGTAAATAAATTTAAAAAAACATGAATAATAATATTGTAGTTAGTTCTATTCATTCCTTCAAATACAACAGCTAGGCGTTAACTACCATTTAAAATAATATTATATCATTATTTTTCAGTATTACTCGACCTTATGTGCAACATGAGATTTTTGAAGAATCCCATTATAGCGTGTCAGGTACACCATAAAACATAGTGTCCCCTTTAAAGTAAAATTAATATTTATTTCAAAAATATTAATAAATATGAAAATTAAATATTCGTTATTTACCTGGGATGTTATATCCTTACCCCATTTTGGAAATTGCGTCATTGAAATTTTAAAATTGGGCTTGGAAACATCATTGAACGTCTCACATTGGAAAAAGAATAAATAAAACTATCACTTTAAGAGAATGAAATAGAAGTAAAATCTTCACTCGATATAACACATACTAGGATTCCATGTATGAAAACATAGATTTGGAGGAGAAAATAAGTGTCAATTTTTGGTGGAGAGTGATAGGAAACATGACTAGGAGAAAGTTAACCACTAGAAAATCACAAACATATGATGGGTTAAATGGTCTTTGATTCCCTAGTAGTAAAATTTAACAGAAAATGTTTTTGTTTTAAGTTACTTTTCATAAAGTTGAGGAATTTATTTATGATCTAACTTAAAATATAAGGAAACTTACTTACTTGTCATGTAGTCTTTCATCCTTTACTAAATTCCTACCAAAAACTCATCTTTTCTCCAAACGATGAGTATTAAAACTAATTTGGTCACATCAAAAGTGATAGAATCATCTTTTATAGAATAACATAATCCAAAAAAGATGAAATATAGATTTATCTTATCTTTATACATCAAACAAAACCAAAATGCTTAGTATGAGATCAGATAATCCCTAAAAGGATAATCCTTTATAAAAATAAATACTACTCTTAATCTCCAAAATTAAAAAAAATAGTACCCAAAGTTTAACAAAGACCATTCAGTATAAAATTTTCCTTAGAATTATTCAAATTAATCCAAACTAAGTTTGAAACACAAAATTTAGAAGGATTTGATCACACTGTCTTCCAAAAATCTTAACATTTATCTTCAAATAACATCAACTACTCTTAAAGTCTCATATTGAAAAGTGTTTGTAACAGCCCAAGATTTTCTAAAGAAATATTCTTTTTAATTTTATTAATGTCTTGTGTTGTACGCTACACCAAAAGGAGCTTGCACAACACGCATCCTTGTCTTTCCTTGCATTACACGCAATCGCGACCTTCCTCGATAGCGTGTGTAATACGCAATACCGAGTTTCACTAAACAACGATGTGCTATTAAAATATTATTAAAACTAGCCGTTATGAATAGTAATAACCACTTTTTAAAATTCTGTAAATCTTATTTTTTCAAAATGAACTTCATTCTTGGATTCGGAGTATCGAATTTAGCCTAAGGTGAAATTTTGGTACTTTTCGGATAACTTTCATATTCTGATAAATAGTGAAAAATTACTAAATTATAATTAAAAACAACTTTTTTAATCGAAATAATTAATAGTGATAAATTATTAATTTGAGTGGTTTTAAAGTATATTTAGAATATATTTTTACAATTTAATACAATTTTGGTCATTGGTTGTAATTTCACATTTAAACCAGACATAATCAAGTGTCAATCTTTTGATATATATTGTTTCCTAAAAACACGCTATTTATTTTAACAGCGAGATTTAATTATAAAATTAATTAATGAAACTTCTATGTTATGAATTTGGTAAAATAGATTTCATTTTTGAATTCGGAATATGAAATATAGCTTAGGATGAAATTTTGGCATTGTTCTGAAAAACATCAATTTTTGATGAATAGTGAAACTACTAAGTGGTAGTTAAAAAAACTGAATTTTTCATAAAACTTAATTTTGCCGCTTCTGTGAATGGAATTTTGAAAATCCTAGAGACACGGTTAATATAAAGGACTAAAATGTGGTTCAATGAGATGAAAATAATTTTTTGGTGAATAGTAACTTTTTACTTTTTACCGCGGTTAATAGTAAATAGGGTAACTAAGGGTAAATATGATATTACTATTACCCTAACACATGTCCTAATTCTATTGGACAAGTGTAATTCGACCAAAAACAAACTTAGGAATAAAATATGACCATTTAGGCCCACTTGGATTAGATTAGGACATTTATTATTAATTTATTTAAAGAAAGGTTAAAATAGTTAAAATAAAAGTTTAATAAGTAAATCATTTTTAATATGGCATTATACATAAGATAAATTCGATTGTAAATATTCATTAGAAAGATAAAAAGATTTCTTACATGATGGTATTTTATTTGTAATTTTTAGACATAAAATAATTTAATTTATTTATGACACAACGATGATGCAGTAATTATCTTATTAATGAAATATTGACATAATTGATGTTATAAACACAAAAATAAATGTAATTTGAGATTTTTTATGAATTACACTAATTTTCTAGGTTACTATGATATATTAATGTTGATTTAATCAACTTGGTTCGAACATTTAATTCTGTTATGACTTTCACAAAAATCATATATCAAATAGTGTCAAAATTGACACAAAATAGTTTTTAAATCAAATATTATATTATTAATTGTTATTGTATTCCTAAAAATCTAAGGTTCGGCCAAATGACTTAGATAAGGATATATATATTAATAATAAACAATTTGGGGTTCGTTTGGCATGTTATAGTAAGTTTATTAACCATATAGTGAAAAAAAACAAAAAGACATGGTAAAAGTTAAATTATTTAACTTAGAGTTAAATTTAATTGATAAGGTTAAAATAATATCCTAAACTTGTCTAAATTCTATTGGTTGATATTATTTCGACCCCTCCCCACCTTATCTTCGAAATAAGACCCTTTTGAACCATTATAAACCGATTTTGACTTTAATATAAAATAATATTTTGAGATATTCCTAAGGTGCCCCTCTCCTCCCTTATAAAAGGACACCTCCTCCCCCTCCTCCTCACACCAATTTGAGCACTCAAGCTCGGCCAACCCCTGCCAAAATCCCTTCTCAACTTCCCTAGAAACATCCTAGAGGTTCTGGTCTTCCTCAAAGACCAATTCTAGTGCCCTAAGAGGAGGTCTCAAAGAGGCACTTCAAAGAAGAGGTAATTACCGTTACCAATTCTTTCATCTTTATTTCTTCTTCCACTTCTTCTTCTTAGGTTGTTTCATTATGAAGTAATAACATCAGTATCACTCATATACGGATATGTTATTATAAGTATGAAACAACCCTATTTCACCATCTATCCATCCTACGGAAAAAGAAATCACCGCGCGTGCGTACGTACGGAATACCGTCTCCACGCCGTGGTGTAATCTATTTTCCACCACCACCTTACATGGATGGGTATAATGGTGTAAAGAATAACTATACATAGTTATTAAAACATCATATTTATTCTGATATATTGTATAATCCACTCCAATTCAATTCAATATTTATAGAAATGATATCATCGCTCGTGCGTACGTACGGACTACCGTCTCCACGACGCGATGAGATTCATTCTCCATGTTAACCATTTAAGAATGATTATAATGTATATATAAGAAATAATAATGAAATATATGACATTATAAAGCTACTGGATTTATGTATATATATACATATGTATGTCATCTACTTACTTCCATTTCAAGACAATAACGAAAGAAAAACAGTGTTCATGCGTACGTACGGACTACCGTCTCCATGAACGGTGTTTTTCATTTTATTTATCTATCAATTATATATATATATATACTGAATATATATGATATATAAATCATATTTTATATTCTGGAAGTATGTAAATCATGATATAATTAATAATGATGTCAAGAACAACAAGTCAAAACACCTACGATAAATGAAACGATTTTACCCAAAACGCTTCTTTAACATGGAATTTACAAAAGAACGAGTAATATAATGTCATAAGTGAACCATATATGATATCATAACAATGAATATGATTCTGTAATAAGTCAATGACATTATTTAAATCATTATACAGGAGGTTCGGACACATACGAAGAAAATTGGACCTAAGGTAAGGGAAATATCACAATCTCATTTTTATCCGAGATTGTTTATTCGTAAGTATTTACTGGGGTGTATTTTATCATCCACATCCATGTTCCTTCAATATGTAATATTGTTTCCATCCACTTACAATAGTTTAAATCCAATTTTACTCTTCGGAGAGTTTTTAGTAAAGAATATGAAAGGAATCTTTTGTCGCTTTTTCATACGAGGTACTTTTTGACTTTTCCGACAAAAGTACGAAGAATGTTTTTTTAACTTAAACGGCATGAACGGATTTTTACGGTTTTATAAAGCCTTATTTTCATGAAGCTTCCTCCAAAAGATTTCATGACTATTTTTAATAAAATCTCTTTCTTTTAAAATTGCATGATGTTTTGTGAAAAGAAATTGATTTTGAAGAAGAAAGGATATTTTCCTCAAGAATTCATTTCAAGTGTTTTATCAAAATTATTTTCCATCTAAGATAATAAAGGGTTCTGTTTCTATCCATATTTTTACATTGATTTGACTATGTTGTGATGGAATTATGTTTATGAATTCCTTTATCTTATATGAATGGTTTTATGATGTCATGTTGTTTAAGAATCCCATTTTTATTACATGGGTTATGAAATGATGTATGATTTATGATTTTGTGGCACACATAAGAATGGTATCATTATGAGATGGGTGGGACCTATATCTCCCTCCAATGCATTGGGTAAAGATTTTATATCTCATGAGATAGACAGGGCTGGAATGGTAGGTTATACCGGTTCAGTGAAACAGGACTGAAACGAGGGTTACTCGAGTCAGAAAGGGACTTTGTCCACTAAGATAGTCTTGACAATGAGTCTTGACTAACAAGAAATGATTCTCTATGATTATGTGTGAATGCCACAAAGTTTCATGTTTTATGTTATGATTATTGTGATTACATTTCACTGCCATGATTTACACCATGTTATGAAATTATGATCTCTTTTGCAGGTTAAGATTTTCCAAAAGTTATGTGCTTATGTATATGATGTGATTGATATTTCTTTTGTTTACCCTTACTGAGCATTTGAGCTCACCCTTTTATGTTTTCTTTTCCCCAGGATATAAAGAACGGTTTTAGGTAAAAAAAAGGAAGATCTTTATGGGAGATTTTGAAGATCTTTCACCACGATTAGAAGATTATATTCCGAGTTTCCAAAGACACTAAACTATTACGATCCTTGTGTGTGTGTGTTTTTGTTATGTACTAAGTATTCCGCAAAAGTAATGTAATGTCCATGTACGGCAGGATACGGGTCTCTACAGTTGGTATAAGAGGAATGGTTTAGTCAACCTTTGGAAACTAGAATGCGAAAACGTTAGTGAGATCCCTAGAGATATTTCTAAGGTATGTCTAGGGATGTCTCTAAGGTTAAGTATACGTATAGGTTATAGTCCTAGAATTGCTCTAACGATCTTAGAATTTAACCTAAGATGTTAGATATTGAGGGTACTACCCCTTTATTATGTTGTTTTCCCTAGCATGATTTTTCCCTCTCACACTATTCTTTTGGGGTTTTAGACGATGGCTGGAACCCGAAGGAACCGTGTTGATCAATGCAATGGACAATGCGATGATTGTCCCCCTGAGCAACCAAACGATATGGGAGCTGGAATGCAAAATCTTGTAGCCATGCTCACACAACTTTCTCAATCTATGAATCATGCAGGACTTCCAAACGAGCAAAGGAAGGAGCAACATTCTGTTGAATCCTTCATGAGGCAGCGTCCGCCTTCTTTCAGTGGGTCTACTGATCCATTAGTTGCTGAACAATGGATTAGTACTACTGAAAAGATATTTTCAGTTCTTCAATGTTCTGAACATGATAAAGTCATCTTAGCAGTATATCGTTTGGAAGGTGAAGCTGATCAATGGTGGAATCTTATCAAGAATACGAGGCAAAGAGATGAAATTGATTCCATGGAATGGGATGAGTTCAAGAACTTGTTTTTCAGTAAGTACTTCCCTCGTATTCTTCGAACGAAGATGGAGAAGGAGTTTCTTGAACTAAAGCAAAAGGATGATGAATCTGTTGGTATATACGAAGCGAATTTTACAAGACTTGCAAGGTATGCATCTGGCATTATCATCCAACCTGAAAGTAAAGTTGATCGTTTTTTCAGTCTTCGAAGGGCATTAGCTATAAGAGACTTCAGTAGCTATGAAGAAATTGTGCGTTGTGCTATCAAGGTAGAAATGGAAGTTGGTGTTACATATCCATCTCATGGTTTTGACAAGAAACGAAAGATGGAGTTCAAGGAGAAGTCTCAGAATAATGGTGAAAAGAAGATGAATGTTTCCTTATGCACAAAGTGTGGAAAGAAGCATAGTGGAGATTGTCTTAAAGGGACTAGAAAATGTTTTAAGTGTGGAAAAGAAGGTCATCGAGCAGCTGAGTGTCGAAGTAATGGAAAAAGGGATTCTAATGAAGTGAATAAAGCAAACACTGCAGAGAACGCACAACCAACACTTCAATGCTTCAAGTGCAAGGAGATGGGACATTATGCCAATAAATGCCCTAATCCAAGGGTTAGTGATGATCGACATGAGCAACCACTTAAGGCAAAGGACAAAGGGAAGTCACATGCGATCACTATTGGCAATGTTGAATATGACAACGATGTGGTGGAATGATTAAGTGTTTATGTAATGGGATTCCAAAATAATGTTGTATCATTGAGTATTGCAATATTTATTGATGTGGTATTCAAAGTGATTGAGATATTTTTTGGAAATAATATGATATGCGCATAATGAAGACGAGGAAATGAAATGTTTAATAGTATTCATGAGCTCATGATTGATATAAGGACTAAGTGATATCATGGTTTGAGTATATAGAATTTTGAGGATTTTGGTATGTGGAAAGTGTTAACTTTTAACTGCACTCATGTTTTCACTAAGGTATTCAAGAGAATACACGATTAAGGACTTTGAATGTTTGGAATGTGACCAACAAGACATATCTTATGATATGTGGGGATCAACGACAGTATTAAATCTCTAGTAATCGTTGTCACTATATTATGAGAGTGGACTGCAGTATTATGTATAAGCCTAAAGATTAGACTGGATTATGTTGGACATAAGTTAGTATTGTTTAAGGATAGAAGATTTTCGATATTATTGATGGGATGTTATAGTAACGTAGTTTTAGAAAAAGGGACAACCTGCAGGACGGGCGACAGCCCATCGCTTCGGACAAGGCTGTAGGAATCGAACCCACAACCGAAGTGCGACTGGCCTTTATCGCCTACCACTGACCTACAGGAAGTCCCTGTTTAGTAGAAACTAGTGTTATTATATTAAGCAGTATGATATATGAAGTATAAGCCCATTTTAGGAACCATATATGATTAATCTCACTATAGAATTACTTATGTATATTTAATAACTTTTTCTAACCTTTTGTTTGAGACAAATGGAATGACCCATCATTCTATCACATAATCTGCTAACACTTCACAAATAACAAATTCAACTTCATTTATTTAAGAGATGAAGTAGAAATTGTTCAAGGAATGAACAAAAGTGAGATTGTACCAAAATAAAATAAGTATTTATTCTAAGAAAATTTTCAACTTTAGGGAAATGATCTTGAAAACCAAAAATGTTGTCCTAGTGATCTTATACCTGATGAATCAGATGGTACCTTATATCATCACAAATCTATGGATTTGTGATTACTGGCTTTTCCATAGCCATGTTCTCTACCACTCTCCATCAGAACATCATGGTTAGATTTCTCTTCCATATCCATATTTTCACCTATGTGGAAACCCAATGATTAGTTTATTTGGGTAACCGTTACGTTTCATACTTTTGTTTTTAAAGATTGGTTTTGATATTCCTTTTTACGATGTAGGTTTCTATTAAAGAAACTTTCGAATAGTAAACCATTTATAACCCCGACGAATTTCGAGGGCGAAATTCATTTTAAGGGGGGTAGAATGTAACAGGCCAAGATTTTATAAAGAAATATTCTTTTTAATTTTATTAATGTCTTGTGTTGTACGCTACACCAAAAGGAGCTTGCACAACACACATCCTTGTCTTGCCTTGCATTACACACAATCGCGACCTTCCTCGATAGCGTGTGTAATACGCAATACCGAGTTTCACTAAACAACGATGTGCTATTAAAATATTATTAAAACTAGCCGTTATGAATAGTAATAACCACTTTTTAAAATTCTGTAAATCTTATTTTTTCAAAATGAACTTCATTCATGGATTCGGAGTATCGAATTTAGCCTAAGGTGAAATTTTGGTACTTTTCGGATAACTTTCATATTCTGATAAATAGTGAAAAATTACTAAATTATAATTAAAAACAACTTTTTTAATCGAAATAATTAATAGTGATAAATTATTAATTTGAGTGGTTTTAAAGTATATTTAGAATATATTTTTACAATTTAATACAATGTTGGTCATTGGTTGTAATTTCACATTTAAACCAGACATAATCAAGTGTCAATCTTTTGATATATATTGTTTCCTAAAAACACGCTATTTATTTTAACAGCGAGATTTAATTATAAAATTAATTAATGAAACTTCTATGTTATGAATTTGGTAAAATAGATTTCATTTTTGAATTCAGAATATGAAATATAGCTTAGGATGAAATTTTGGCATTGTTCTGAAAAACATCAATTTTTGATGAATAGTGAAACTACTAAGTGGTAGTTAAAAAAACTGAATTTTTCATAAAACTTAATTTTGCCGCTTCTGTGAATGGAATTTCGAAAATCCGAGAGACACGGTTAATATCAAGGACTAAAATGTGGTTCAATGAGATGAAAATAATTTTTTGGTGAATAGTAACTTTTTACTTTTTACCGCGGTTAATAGTAAATAGGGTAACTAAGGGTAAATATGATATTACTATTACCCTAACACATGTCCTAATTCTATTGGACAAGTGTAATTCGACCAAAAACAAACTTAGGAATAAAATATGACCATTTAGGCCCACTTGGATTAGATTAGGACATTTATTATTAATTTATTTAAAGAAAGGTTAAAATAGTTAAAATCAAAGTTTAATAAGTAAATCATTTTTAATATGGCGTTATACATAAGATAAATTCGATTGTAAATATTCATTAGAAAGCTAAAACGATTTACTACATGATGGTATTTTATTTGTAATTTTTAGACATAAAATAATTTAATTTATTTATGACACAACGATGATGCAGTAATTATCTTATTAATGAAATATTGACATAATTGATGTAATAAACACCAAAATAAATGTAATTTGAGATTTTTTATGAATTCCACTAATTTTCTAGGTTACTATGATATATTAATGTTGATTTAATAAACTTGGTTCGAACATTTAATTCTGTTATGACTTTCACAAAAATCATATATCAAATAGTGTCAAAATTGACACAAAATAGTTTTTAAATCAAATATTATATTATTAATTGTTATTGTATTCCTAAAAATCTAAGGTTCGGCCAAATGACTTAGATAAGGATATATATATTAATAATAAACAATTTGGGGTTCGTTTGGCATGTTATAGTAAGTTTATTAACCATATAGTGAAAGAAAACAAAAAGACATGGTAAAAGTTAAATTATTTAACTTAGAGTTAAATTTAATTGATAAGGTTAAAATAATATCCTAAACTTGTCTAAATTCTATTGGTTGATAGGATTTCGACCCCTCCCCACCTTATCTTCGAAATAAGACCCTTTGGAACCATTATAAACCGATTTTGACTTTAATATAAAGTAATATTTTGAGATATTCCTAAGGTGCCCCTCTCCTCCCTTATAAAAGGACACCTCCTCCCCCTCCTCCTCACACCAATTTGAGCACTCAAGCTCGGCCAACCCCTGTCAAAATCCCTTCTCCACTTCCCTAGAAACATCCTAGAGGTTCTGGTCTTCCTCAAAGACCAATTCTAGTGCCCTAAGAGGAGGTCTCAAAGAGGCACTTCAAAGAAGAGGTAATTACCGTTACCAATTCTTTCATCTTTATTTCTTCTTCCACTTCTTTTTCTTAGGTTGTTTCATTATGAAGTAATAACATCAGTATCACTCATATACTGATATGTTATTATAAGTATGAAACAACCCTATTTCACCATCTATCCATCCTACGGAAAAAGAAATCACCGCGCGTGCGTACGTACGGAATACCGTCTCCACGCCGTGGTGTAATCTATTTTCCACCACCACCTTACATGGATGGGTATAATGGTGTAAAGAATAAATATACATAGTTATTACAACATCATATTGATTCTGATATATTGTATAATCCACTCCAATTCAATTCAATATTTATAGAAATGATATCATCGCTCGTGCGTACGTATGGACTACCGTCTCCACGACGCGATGAGATTCATTCTCCATGTTAACCATTTAAGAATGATTATAATGTATATATAAGAAATAATAATGAAATATATGACATTATAAAGCTACTGGATTTATGTATATATATACATATGTATGTCATCTACTTACTTCCATTTCAAGACAATAAGGAAAGAAAAACAGCGTTCATGCGTACGTACGAACTACCGTCTCCATGAACGGTGTTTTTCATTTTATTTATCTATCTATTATATATATATATATACTGAATATATATGATATATAAATCATATTTTATATTCTGGAAGTAAGTAAATCATGATATAAGTAATAATGATGTCAAGAACAACAAGTCAAAACACCTACGATAAATGAAACGATTTTACCCAAAACGCTTCTTTAACATGGAATTTACAAAAGAACGGGTAATATAATGTCATAAGTGAACCATATATGATATCATAACAATGAATATGATTCTGCAATAAGTCAATGACATTATTTAAATCATTATACAGGAGGTTCGGACACATACGAAGCAAATTGGACCTAAGGTAAGGGAAATATCACAATCTCATTTTTATCCGAGATTGTTTATTCGTAAGTATTTACTGGGGTGTATTTTATCATCCACATCCATGTTCCTTAAATATGTAATATTGTTTCCATCCACTTACAATAGTTTAAATCCAATTTTACTCTTCGGTGAGTTTTTAGTAAAGAATATGAAAGGAATCTTTTGTCGCTTTTTCATACGAGGTACTTTTTGACTTTTCCGACAAAAGTACGAAGAATGTTTTTTTTAACTTAAACGGCATGAACGGATTTTTACGGTTTTATAAAGCCTTATTTTCATGAAGCTTCCTCCAAAAGATTTCATGACTATTTTTAATAAAATCTCTTTCTTTTAAAATTTCATGATGTTTTGTGAAAAGAAATTGATTTTGAAGAAGAAAGGATATTTTCCTCAAGAATTCATTTCAAGTGTTTTATCAAAATTATTTTCCATCTAAGATAATAAAGGGTTCTGTTTCTATCCATATTTTTACATTGATTTGAATATGTTGTGATGGAATTATGTTTATGAATTCCTTTATCTTATATGAATGGTTTTATGATGTCATGTTGTTTAAGAATCCCATTTTTATTACATGGGTTATGAAATGATGTATGATTTATGATTTTGTGGCACACATAAGAATGGTATCATTATGAGATGGGTGGGACCTATATCTCCCTCCAATGCATTGGGTAAAGATTTTATATCTCATGAGATAGACAGGGCTGGAATGGTAGGTTATACCGGTTCAGTGAAACAGGACTGAAACGAGGGTTACTCGATTCAGAAAGGGACTTTGTCCACTAAGATAGTCTTGACAATGAGTCTTGACTAACAAGAAATGATTCTCTATGATTATGTGTGAATGCCACAAAGTTTCATGTTTTAAGTTATGATTATTGTGATTACATTTCACTGCCATGATTTACACCATGTTATGAAATTATGATCTCTTTTGCAGGTTAAGATTTTCCAAAAGTTATGTGCTTATGTATATGATGTGATTGATATTTCTTTTGTTTACCCTTACTGAGCATTTGAACTCACCCTTTTATGTTTTCTTTTCCCCAGGATATAAAGAAAGGTTTTAGGTAAAAAAAAGGAAGATCTTTATGGGAGATTTTGAAGATCTTTCACCACGATTAGAAGATTATATTCCGAGTTTCCAAAGACACTAAACTATTACGATCCTTGTGTGTGTGTGTTTTTGTTATGTACTAAGTATTCCGCAAAAGTAATGTAATGTCCATGTACGGCAGGATACGGGTCTCTACAGTGTTTAACCTAATAACATATTCTCAATGATAGGTTAATCATTTCTATAAATAAACTGAATCTCTATATGTCTATAATAAAAACATATATTTTTACAAAATAAAATTTTAACCATTAATCCATAAATGAGATTCCAAAGTATTCTATTTCTCTTAAGAATATAATATTCCCCAAAAGAGAGAACGTCTTCCAAAATAACCTTTATCACTTAATCACCAAATAATTTTTCTATATTAAGGATATATATTTGATAAAATATAAGTTCCCAAAATCAACTTATTATTGATCCATAAAATCATTTAACAAAAAAGAATAAGTCAAACTAACCAGGGACTTCACGTAGGACAGTGGTAGGCAATAAATCTCAATCACACTTTGGTTGTGGGTTTGATTCCTGCATAATTGTCTGATGCGGTGGGTTTTTACACAGTGTTCATGTTGTCCTTTTTCAAAAACTATATAATTGTATAACATTTCCGAAAAGGATATTAATTCCTCAAAAACAAGCATAACATATTTTAACCACAAATGTTATGTCATACCTCGCATTTTCATCCCAAAAAGTAATAACCTATAATTGCCACAAATTCAAGGATCATATAAACCCAAATGGTTCTTTATAACTATATCAATAAAAGAAAATATATTTATTCCTTGAATAACATTTTCACATATCAAACTTCAGTTTTACACATACTAGAAATAGTCTTCCAAAGTAATCATATCATTAATACATTTAAAAATATCATCATATATAGATCCAATATAACTCTTAAATTCATATAATGTAGACATCTTAAACATTGAACATTCTTCCTGTCCCTTTATCTGTTTTTCTATCTTATTATTTTATATTTCTTTCATAAAAAAAATCATGCATAATGTCCTAATATTTTAGTAATGTCAAAACATGAGCAAAGAAATAATCCATACCTTTCATTGGTCATTGTTAATTTCCTTATCTTCAACTGGAATAGAATTAGGTATTGGTAAACATATATTTGTATGATCATGATGATACCATTCCCGAACCTTATTCTTAGGAAATCTATTAGTGTAATGACCATGAAATCCACATTTAAAAAATTCAATTGATCCTTCGGAGAGAACTTCGTTCCCTTTCCTAGAGTCAACTAGATGCTTCCTTTTTCCATGATAGGTTTTGTCTTTATGACCTTCATTACCACATCTGAAACATATTCACGTACCTTTGAAGAATTTCTGTAGGTGTTTCTTTCCACATCCTTGACATATAGGTTTTTGAATATACATACCTTTATGATTATTACCTGCACTTCCATAGGGATTTTTTTCTCACATATACGATGCCTTATAAAAATCACCAAGGTTCAGGTGGTCAATCATGACTCCAGCTAGTTGGTTGATAATCACCAAAAGTGTTGTCATTGTATCTCCCACTTCATTTAGTTTCTTATTCAGAAAACCATTACAGTTTTCATCACATCCATTGTTACTTTGGTGCCTGTTAGATCCAGCCATTTACTAAAAATAAAAAGGTCAGTGTGAGTTTATCAGTAAAATCATCATATGATATATTATGTGGAGGGTAAATACTAAGATCAACGTATTCATGTTATCTTAAACTCATTCAATTTATATAAAATAACTATGACTCTATCTAATATTATAACTATTATGGTTATATCACTTGTGCTTAAATAACACCCTAACCTCTAAAGCTATCTAAACCAACATCTGATACAAATTGTAAGGACCGGATATTAAACAATACATAATCTTGAATTATGTTAATAATTAACATTGGGGATCTTTTCAGGTTTAGAGTTTTTGATAATTAGGCCATAACTATTAAATTGCATATCAAATATTAAAAAGTAGACACTTATACTCAGTATCCATTTTTTCATGAAATAAAAATCTCTTGAAAAAAAGAGCCATGTCTAGTTCTATATTTTAGATAGAATTCCTTTTCCATGATCCCATCCTTGACCCTATTCATCTTTATTTCATGTGAAAACATTTCAAAAAAACTTGGGATGAGTATAAAATACTCAGTAAGGATTAAAAAAAATAAATAAAGAAAACATTAATCAATAAATACATAAAATTCAATGAAATAATACTTTTCAATCTTTAATATACCACACTAAATCAAAAGATTTATGAATAACAAGTGGAAATCATAAATCATAAAGGATACGTGTGGAATCCATAACATACATACGTTGTATCTTTCACAACTACATAGGGAGTTACATTTGGAATACCCATCACAGTATATTCCCTAAATCTCTTCAGAGAAACATTAACGTTTACCTCTGTCACATTACCCAATTCATTGGAGATCAATCTCGGGCTCACCCACCCTGGGTTTATCAGAGAACCACCCGTATACGTAAATAATTACCAAGAACCATATCGTATTCATAACACATAAAACAAACATAAATTAAAGATAACATTTTCACATTAAAATCAAAATACATCAGTTCAATATATTTACATAATCAATCCAATTTAAAAACATATTTAAAACATTTAAAAATAATATTTTTGAATCAAAGTGTCCCATAACACATTTAAAATTTTAAAGGAATTAATATTTTAAAACATTAATGTGCATATAAATAAATCTTTAAAACCATTTCAAAAAAATGAATATTAATGAGAATTATTTAGTAAAATAAATATCCAAAACTTTTAAAATGATGTTTTATTGAAACAGTCTCGTAACACTTAAGAAACTCTTGAATAAAAATAATTACAGGATAACATCAAAAAAACTTATAATATCATGATAATAAGTATATTCATGATATAATATGTAAATGGTTAGTATATAAACTTTATAAGATAGTAAAGGTGTACAATATCAAGACATGCCTCAATGAAATGAAATTGAGACGTATTCCCTTATGAAAATTCGACAGCCTAACGGTATCACAATAAAATTTATAAAATGAGTTGATGAGAGAGAAAAGGGTATCTCATCACATGGACATAAAATTTACATAAATACAGATATATAAGAACATATCCCAAAATAGGAAATTGAAATTAAAATACATAACATAAAAGAAGTCTTTTACTAAAAGAGGAGGGTGAAAGGTTCCCTTACAAAGATCGCATCATTACATTAAAGATAAACCAATGATATAATTATATGAGAAAAATATAAATACACCCAATATAAGTGGATATTATGTGTAAAACAATCATAGTTCATTCACACAAATTTATAGCATGACATAATTAAGAAGTAGTAGTTCAACCTAAATAATGGAAATTGGGTTAAAAAGTTCCCTTACCTCATGTTCGACTTGACTCGTTTTTCCTTGTTATTACTAATTAATAAACTTAAGTTAATTTATAATTGATTCAGAACATTTTTCAAGTTTATTATTCCTTTTATATCACATATTAACTTACTATAAAAATTATTATTTATTTGATTTCATATTGGACATTTTGTCGATGTTCGAAACTTGAGTAAAAAAATGAACTTGTTATAATTATAAATTTTTCATGTGGTTAAAAGTACATTATCTACATAATTTTATTCATTATTTAGATATGATATATATCATAATTATATAGTATATATGTATTTATAATAGTCCATAACATTTGAACATAAGAAATTAAATGCACCGTTCACGGAGACGGTAATATGTACATACGCATTAACGCTACTTTCATTTATATTTCGTATTTAATGGAATGAAAACATAATGATACATAGGTATATAATAATTCTAGTATAATATATATGTTATATATGTTACATATGTTATTAAATTCCATCATTTATACATTCCATGTATAGCATGAACGTGTCATATTACTTTGAGGGGGCGGTAGTCCGCAATCCTCAAATGAAATTATCATATTTACGTATTATGGAAATCATAAATGTATGATGTAAATGAAAAATAAATAAGTATAGAGATAAAATAAATATCATATATATCACATATAAATACATTTTGATTATAATGGCCACCATGAGAGGAGTTAGGACATAATCTAACAATCATCATTTTGTGAGGCGACAGTTTGTCGTACACAGAAACAGTATGTGAGTATACATTAGATGGAGGGGTGTGTAAGTGTAGTTTGAATAATTCTCATAAAAACAAACTAGTATATTTATGATACTGGTTTTTTTATAAAATAAATTAATAAAAATGGTTTATGGGGTTGGAGAAGTAAAATAAAATAAAATAACTTAAGAGAAGACATTACCTTTATATCGGGTAACTTCCATTAGTTTTAACCAAAAGGCTTTCTTGAAGTTCATTCTTCCTAAGTTAAGGATTCTAGGAGTAGTATAGGGATATTGGGATTTTATTTGGATAGAGGTTGGATGAGCCAATTGGGCTTGATAGGTGTGAGTAAGGGTTAGAGGTGATGGCTTTTTATAAGGTGGAGGAGGGGCTCTTTATGAAAGTTTGAAAATGATATTTTATTATAAACTGATTTTCAGTTTCAAAAGGTAAAAAACATATTTAATTAGATTATAAGGTGCATATAATTCTAAAAAAAATTATTCAATAATAATTGAAAAAGTTTTGGATAATATTTAATCCTTATCTTTATTATTTAACCCTCTGTTAACTTATTTTAATTTATAATATTCTCTTACATATTCATAATAAATCATTAATATAGTTACCATAGAATTAAAAAAGATCCAAAATAGGTTCATTAATTAAATTATCAACCTTATCTAAGTAATATTTAGAAATATTAGATTTTTAGGATTATTATATCATTTAATAAAATATTGATTGATTTAAAAACTCAGTTATGTCCATTTTAAATATTATTCATATCAAGACTTTTAAAAAATATATAACAACATTATTCTTTAGAAAAACCTACAATAATTTAAATTTAAATAGTAAAAATCATCCCTAAAATTATTTTATGGCATAAAAAGTTTCAAAATAAATTTATTTGAACATTTATAATCTCTTTTATTTAAAACATTCATTAATGAGGTAATCATTACATCATCATTGTGTCATAAATAAATTTATTTATTAGATGTATAAAAATTATAAATAAAATTACATGATGTATGAAATATTTTTATATTTTAAATTAATATTTATAGTCAAATATATCACTTATATAAACCCATATAAAAAAATTTACTAAAAAGATTCATGTTTATGTTATTTTTGTCCGTACTTTAAATTAATTAATAGAATGTGTCATTATCACTCCCAAGTGGCTCCATGGGGTCCCAAAATCGACCTAAGGATTCCCATGGTAGGAAATGTATCATCAAATATTGTTAGTACAAGTGTAAGGGTAATTTAATATTATTATAATATAATTTTTCACCCTTAGTTACTATATTGTCCCTTTAACTATGGTAAATAAAATATTTACTGAAGTAAATATTCATAATGTCTACAGATAAAAGATACATATTTAGAAAATTTTGAAGACATGATTACAAATATATAATCCATTTTTCCAAATTCAAAACACATAAGTGGCAGAAATTAATTTAACATTAATTCCCGTTTTCCAAACAAAAACGTGTTTTTAAGAAATAATAACTATCAAAAGATTTACCTTTTTTTATATCCAAATTAGGAGTGAAATTTATTCCAATGACAAAAATTGAATTAAATGATAAAAATATAATCCAAATAAACTTTATAACCAATTAAAAAACAATATAAATATATAAATAAATTATATTAAAAGGCAGTATTAAATTAAAATGCAGTATTTTTTACTATTCATTAAAAAATGAACATTTTTAGAAATATACCAAAATTTCATCCAAAGTAAATTTTGATGTCCTGATTCTAAAGAAGAATATTATTTTGTCAAATATAACATATGAAAGTGGCGAAAACTATATTTAAAAAGGGTTCTCCATTAAAAGGCACTAAATTGACCTTTTAAAGAATATTACAGTATTTATGCTTTAAATTGAATTCATTCTCATTTTAAGACTCTAAAATTTATTGGATAAATGTTAAAAATTTAGAAAAAAATGTATAATAATATTTTAGATTTTTTTATTCATTCCTGCCAATACAACGACTATGAGTTAACTACCATTTAAAATAATATTATATTATAATTTTTCAGAATGACTGAGCCTTATGTGCAATATGAGATTTTTGGAGAAACCCATTGTTGTGTGCCAGCTACACCATCAAATATATAATCCCCTTAAAAGTAAAATTAATATTTAATTCACAAATATTAATAAATATGAAAATTTCATATTCTTTATTTACCTAGGATGTTACATTACTGGTCACCACTGTGCTGGTCAGAGTTGGTAGATTCAATAATTATGGGGATGGAGTTAGTTTGATCAGTGACAGATGAGTTTTAGGCAATTTAGGAGAAGATTAAAACATATAAAATCCATCATAAGTATTATGTGGACTAATAAGAGATATCATTAGAGTTTAGTGATTGAGACCATGAATTCTAGTTGGTATGACATCAGCACATTTTAAGGAGATTTGTTCAGAGTGGAAAGTTATCTCTGAGGTTCATCAATACCTGTAAAATTCAGTTTAGGATTTTTGAGGTTGTGTGCCACCTATATTTATCACTATATTTAGACTATATTCATAACTTCTTCCACTTGTCACAACTGAGTATTTACATGCATGATCTATCACACGTTATCAACTTGGGAGAGATAGAAATTGAAGATAGAGACACGTGTTTAGGGTACCAAGTGGTGATCTTGTATTTTTAGGATAATATCCTTTATGGTAAAATGATTATCACTGTGAAAATTCCATGGAAACATGGGAATATTCAAGAGAGATTGTGGGAGCAGCAAAACCAAATATAGGCTCATTACTCTCACCTATTTGGGTAGTTATTACTTTTCAGGATGAAATTACATTAAGGTGTGGAGATTTTAACATCCCTATTTTTTATTACTAGACCATTAAAATATTTTAAATAATATTTATGGAGCTATTTGTGGAGTTTTTTTAGTGTTTTAGGCATTATAAATACAGATGTTGGTATAGTAAAAATATTAAATACATTTACAAGTGCAGACATATAATGTAAAAAATAATGTATTGTCTCCAAAATGAATTCTTGTATGGGGAAACTGAGACCTCCATTAGATCTTGAATCTAGGTTTTACATTGATTTTCATTAACATCAATTTTCAGGTTGATGTATAGTTGATGGAAGAATAAAAAAAGATAACTTTTTTATTTAATTTAATTTTTCTAACAAATTCTAACCTAGGTATTTGAATATATAAGCCTCTATATAGATATTCTCTATAATTATCTACAAAGACTAAGATAATTGAGAAAGGGGAATAGGATATCTTTGGTGGAATATGAATTGATATATGATCTCGTATTGAATAAATAATGATGAACACAATAGATTCATCAAAAATATTTATTTTAGATGCATTACTCTCCAATGATTGATCCTTTATTAAGGTAGGTATTTTTTTGGATTTATTCCCCATTTTTAATATTATTGTGATTACATATTTATTCTATTAATAATTAAATATGGTAATGGTCATTTCTAATCCCTGTTGATTTTTTCAAACCTATGATTACAGAAACTTTGATTTTAGAACATGTAATATTTATATGCTTCTTCGAATTCTCTAACTGTAGATGATGACTAATTTCATATGGTCATCATTGAATCTCCATTTATGTTTTTTGAGTTTCTTCCATTATTATTAACATTCATCATTAACCTATGATAGGATAATAATTTAACCATGAATCCTATTATAATCAAGATCAAACCATGGATTCACACTACTCAGTTAGATCGTTAGTAGAGATAATTATTGCAAGATTTATAGAGATAGGTTATCATTTGTGGAAGATTAAAAATATTAGAGATGAAAATTTTCTGATCTAGGGCATGTGGATGAAAATGGAAAAAACAAAGTATAAATTTTACATTTAAGGGTAGACAAAATTTGTCCAATGATAGTAAAATTATCATGTTCAATGTAAGAGATATGCATTTTGATTCATGTCACGACTTGGTCTCCACATATATCTCAACTTCATAGATTTTAATTACCTATTCACCTGGATTTCTGAATTAATTTTTAATAAATCAAATATCACAAAATATTTAAAAATAACCACTTGTTAGTTAGCCTTTATAAATCTTATCCTCTTCTTTTATTCTTCTTTCTTGACTAAAACTGACCATCAATGTAGGTTGGCTCACCCAGCTTTTGTTTTCACTTTTTTTTAAACTTAGTTTTTGTACAACTTCATCACAATTAAGAATTGTTTATTTCCCATCACCATAGCATTAAACAACTTATCCAAGTTCTTCTTTATCAAGAGTTTCTCATTCTTATTTTTCAAGAAAATCTCTCAGTTCTTATTAAAAAAATACTTACTCAACAGTGGAACCTTCTTAATTTTTATCACTTTCTCCTTGATTTGTTTACCCACATGTGGAAGAGATTTAAATTTCTCCCATAAATTTCAGTATCCTCTAATAGAAAATAAATAATACCTTATCACTACCATCTATAAAGCACCATAATAGAATACCCGTTTTTGGGTTCCCACAAAATTCCATGCACATCATTTTCAACTCAATTGATATTCCAAGGATACCATTATTTAATGAATTTTATATGTATGAATAAATTATTTCTATTATTCTTCTATAGGATTGGTTTTATCATCATTCAAATATCACCATAAAATATCATAGTTAAATATCATCAACTATATAATAAATATACAAAAAATAATTTCTTCTATAGCATAAAGACTCTCTCTTTCAGTATTAGGCATTTCTAGATTTAGTGAAATCAAAATTTTATGATTTTTATGCTAAAACTATATTCATTGAATAATATCAAACCTCAAAATTATTATCATAAACTCATATATAAATTATTTAGTCCTTATATAATAGTTCAATATTTTATTTAAATACATATGTATTATTATTTAAAATTTATTAAATTAACTTTTCACTTAATTTAGAATAATGAGTCTCATGTTCATACCATTTTATCCTTATCAAAACAATATTGAATCTTGGTTAGTCTTATAATAAAGATGTTTTGATCATGATAAAATTGTATAAACATAATCCCCTTGGATTACATAATAATTATAGAATTCTAGAAACTCATTTTAATCTTGATTTGATCTTCCCATTCCATAGATAAAGATCAACTTGTCACATTTTTCTCATTCTTTAATAACACACCAATCTAGGTGTTTATAATGTTTATATCATTATTGAAAAACACTTAAATCATCAAAAACATTTTTAAAATTTAGATAATTAAATATGGAATACTGTAGTTTTTTAGTCTTCAGTTTCATCATTTTTCTCTAAGTGTTGAATGTCACATACATTGCAGTTGCTCACACCTATGTTGACCAAATCACACATACTTTCACTATGAAAAACACATAAATTGGGATTATAAAATGTGTAAATTATCACTACTTTTATACATTTTCATATTATATTTATAAAAACACATACATTGGTGAAAATAATACATATGCTCAGTATAAAACACACCAATGTAGGTCCTAATGGATACATACAAAGATGAAAGTTTCCTATGAGATGAAACATACACTAAGTAGAATGACTTATATGTATCCCTAGTTTCACTCTTAAATTGGTCATGACTTTATAAAATTTTCATATTTCCTTTGAGAATACTCATGCGTAGAGTACACAAGAATCTTATGTTATATAGAGTAAGGACTCATATAAACTTCAGACTTATCCAATTTTTTTATTTATGTACCTAAATTCCAGATCACTTGAAATTAAATTAGAACCAATAGAAAATAAAATCATACCTTCTTAAACCTCTATAAAATATCTTTATCTAGATCTAAATAGTTATAATAATTAATATAATAGTTCAAATCATGCTGGAATCACTTTTAAGTACTGTTGCAGTATGTATACTCAATTTAGAGTATCATCAAGAACTCCATTATATCTTTAATCCAAGATTTGTACTAAACTAATATCAACCATAATATAGGGTTATTTGATCACTTTTTTAGAATTAAACTTTCCATATAATCCTTTGATAGTTTATCTAACTTCATGATATATTCTCCTTGTTTTTTAAACCCATTTGATGCTTTCTATTTACAGTTTTACAAGTTGTCATGTAGGGTTCCATCCATCCATATAATCTTCCAACTTCTTGTATATGTTATAGACCATACTTAAAAATATAAATCAGTACATATCATGTTATTCCATGAATATTATATCTATAAATAATCTAATGTAATGGGATTCTCACCAAGTATCCTTCCATTCACACTTTCCTTTCCAACATGTAATGTTACTTTGTATTTCCCTAGAAACCATGCATCATTATCCTTACCCAAACCATATGGGAAGTAGTTTAAATATCTATGTAATTAGTGGATAGTAAATCCATCACCCATTCCTCCATTATCATATATTGACATTCTCAGTGCCAAAAAATACAAGACACAATCCACTAGAAACTTAAATCTCTCCCTTTGAATTTATTTTAAATACCTTAAACATCAAAATACATGAATGCATGATAATATTTCACAAGAATTAATTTTTCCTCTCCCCCATAATGAAAATATTTATAAAGGATGAAAAGGTTTTTCTACCCCCTTCTTCATTCCATATATTCATGGGTAGGTCATTTATGGGATGTATTCTTATCCCACTTCTTCATCTGAAGGTAAGAACCATATTCTCCACTATCAGTGATTCTTGCAACTTCCATGGAAAATAAACTAACACTTAAAAATTAAGATATCACTTCTTCTCCCCAAGTGTTTATCCAATTTCAAAATTCTCAATATTTCCGTGGGATAAGTTAGGAGCCACACTTCATCTTAGAAAAATACCATTAACTAACCAACTATAAATCTACTTGGGCTAGCCTGATGTAGAAAAAAAGAGTGGTTAATTTAAGAAACTAATTTGTCTATTAACCAACCTCAAGGTGATACCACATATAACTTTTCATTCTCATGGACTTCCCTTGAAAATTTTCAATAAATTTAATAACCTACATTCTCTTGATAATACAAATAAAAAAAAATTCATGTATAGGGTTTTATTCTCCATTTGATTAGATAATCACTCACCCATGATAAATATAATTCTTACTTGTTAAAAAGAGTTATAAGAATGAAAACATTACCACATCCTTCATAGTTTAATGGGTTTCCCATATATCAATATTAAAGAAAAATTATTAAAACATATAAAATTAATTTATTTTGATATCACCCCCTTAAGGGATTCTCCCCACACTTCCACACATTAAATTATCAAATTTGGAACACAAAAAAAAAGTTAACTTAGGAATAAGTTGGATCATTTTCAATATCTCAGTTGGAATAGTAGAGTTGAGACTTTTTAAAAAACCCAATAAACTTATTCTTATCATCTCTAAATCTTTTTGAACTCTTCTTGTTAATATCACCCTTGATTTTCCAAATCATTTCCAGTTTTGATAGTATACATTTCCTTTTAATTTTATATTTTTTTCTAGATATAATAGACTTCTCAAATTTAGAAACTGGAGAAGTTAGATTCTTTTTAGATTTCTCCATATTCCTTGTTTGTTCCAAATTATTTTTTCATATGGTTATACATTATTTTTTAATATTCATAAATTTATTATTCAGTGTGGTCTCTTTCTTTGTGGAAGATTTCTTAATAGTATGATTCATTGGTTCTTTTCCCTTGTTCCTTGTTATCTATTTTTTCCTAGAAAAAAAATCATGCATTTTATAAAATAGTTTCCTTACTATGTTTACCTTCAACAAACTTATTAATTATACTTTTATTTTAATTTCCATGGAAATATCTCAAACCCATCATTTTTTATGTCTTCCATCATGTCAATATTCTTGTGCGTCTCTTTGATTGACTTCCCTTTTTATCGATGATTTCTCCCTTGAAATTTCTAGGTGTTTATGTTTATTTTACACTAGTTAATTATGTATCATTTTTACCATAATATAAACATATTCTTGGGTTTTTTGTGACATGTTTCTCAGTATTTTTTTGGGTGAACTTTTCTCGTCACTCTTCTTTAATTTGTTTCCTAAGGCTAACATAATTTCTTGTTTCAACTACTTCTTAGTTTGGTGGTAATTTCATTTATTCAAAATAAAAATAAAACCTAGAATGGTTGTATTATAATTAATCATAGTATTAACCACCCATGTTACACATTTCATATAAATTATCAAAGATATAAAATAATATTCCTATAGATAGATTATTTTTTTTTCTATGTGGTATGCTTTACTCTAGTATATTTCCATCCAATTTTACCTTTACTCCCCCTTACAATCTAAATTCCCTAATTTTCAAATACTGATATATTATTTAATAAATTAATATCTATTTTCCCAGATATCCAGTATCATCATGTAACAGACCAACCTAGTTCAACCCATAATTTCACCTAAATTGGCTCACTATATGGCTCGAAGGGCATTCTTGATCACCATGGTATAGCGAAAAGAACCATTCTATAATATATGGAAATTTGGGAATGATTTCACCCTAAAAACATGATAGTATTGAAATAGCCAGAGTCATGTAGTATATATATATAAAAAATACATCATATGTCAAAACAAATAGATCATAAATGTAATATCCAACAACTGGATAACAAGGTCTCGATAAACATACTAAAATACCATCAATACAAAACCCAAATAAATACATGGTTCCATCTCCTTGTGACCATATGTCACCACCATCTCAACCCACTAGAAGGAAACATAATCAAGGCGAGTCTTCCTCTACATGATGATCCTCCCTTTTTCTATCTCCTGTAAAATCAATTCTATAAATTCCCAAATAAAAAATTAGGATGTGATCACTAAACCTCAGTAGGATACCCCTAAATAATCTATACAATGTCTATCCACATGCATGTATTATTTCATGTATAAAACATATTTCTAAAAAATTTCCAAAAGAAATGTTTTTCTCAAATAAAATCAACCTTTAGTTTTCTTTTAAAAAACATGTCATTTTCATATAAACAAAGAAATATGACATAACATATATATATGGGTAATAATTATATGAATAAAATATGATTCAAGACTCAATATCAAAATTAACTAGGAAAATAATCATAACAAATAAACATGCATGTAATGTATCCACAAAAAACCAAATTGAAATCGAATACATGATGGTGTACACAACTAAGACACATGGTGGAACATTAGCCGCTATAAGTGAATCTTAAAGTTTCGGAATGTTCGTCCCTTGATAAGTCTACCCACCTAAAAATAATGGTATCATGGGAACCTACCCTAGTGATAGATTACTCTATTAAGTTACTTTTATATTTATTTTTCCACATATTTCATGGTCTTGCAATGCATTATATATCATCATTATGTTTCAAGAAATAAAATACCACATTTCATAAAACATTTTCGATAGATATACCAAACCACATCAATTCTGGAAAAACCATTTTCCATTTAAATTAATAATTTAGGTATTCCATAAAATCTAGATTTAACATTAAAAATTAGTTTTCAAAGAAAATCCATTTTAAAAATAACTGAATTTCCAACACTAATAATATCACGTATCATGGATCTCAAATAATGAATTTTATAAATCCAAACCAAAGTAGAATCATAAGAATATAAATAATTCCATGGTAAAACCCATAGGATAGAGACACATGCCTCAAGAATAATGAAAACCTTGTTACCACCAAGACAAGTGATGGGAGAGAAAGAGATCTGGTTATCACAAGCCCAAATCTACAAAGAGGAAGACTAAGAAGAAGGAATAGCCCTAGGATTCTTCTTGAAATAACATGAACACCAAAAACCCCTTCTTGAAACATATTTAATTTGATATTCAATCTAAATAATGGAGGAAAATAGGATTAATAGAAGAAAACTATGTTAAAATATAAATTAAAACCACTCAATATGGTGTACATGGATGGAGTAACCACCCCCAAAAGATTGGGAATTATTCAGGCATTTGAAAATTTTGAAACAACCATCACCATGACCTAGTTCTTCCCACCATGATATGGTGGTTTCACCCAAGAGATAGACCATAGGCTATGAAATGGTGAGGAAATCTAAGCTATTGTGATCCCATGCATCCTCCGCTATGACTTGGTGGTGGAAACACTGGACATGGTGCACAAGGGGAATCCCCATTCTCCTTCTAAAGACCATTCCTAACACCAGGTTTGGTGGCTCTAGATGTTTTACATGGTTGGAATAGAGGCACACGATGACCTCCACCATGGTTGTAGTCCAGCCCATGCTATACATGGAATGTCTAAAAACTGATTTTAAGACACCATACACCTCCAACAATTCTAAATATAAAAGTAAAAAAGAAAAACAAGCATATGAACTAGATTCCATATATCAGGGTGTTACAATTAACCATACTATAAAATATTTGTATCCCTAGAATGGATTAGGTTCATAAATCCAAAAAGAGATAAGTCCATTTTTGAATCATCAATTCATCACACACCCATGTCTCATGGTTTTCTATACCACACTCTCATCTCACTTGAACCAATAGGATTATCTTTCCACATAGAACCTTATCTTATTTCTCCACTATCTGAATAATTATTTCTATCACTGAGGTGTTAGGTTCAATTTTAACATCCTCTCATTTGAACCTGGGTGATGGAATTGGTTTATACTTCTTTAGTTGGGAATCATGGAACACATCATTGATAGAATTAAAATGATAAAGTAATTCTAATCAATGATACACCTTCCTTATTTTCTCCACAATCTCAAATGGGCTGACATAATGAGGTGCTAGCTTACCCTGCCTCACCAAATGTCTATTTCCAAAACAAGTTAAAAATATGAGTAAAAACCAATCACCAACCTAAAATTATAATGGATGATGATGTTGATTGAAATTTTATTTATAAAAACTCATAACTGTTATCAACCTGGTCTTGATCAATTACAAAAAATTTGAGGTCTCTTAAGCAATGCATAGTCTAACCAATGATCATTCTCCAATATCTTCCCATTAATAAAGAAATCTGCAAGGACACCCATACAACATCTCAAATGGATCTGTACTTATTTAATCCTAATAAATAATATTATAATAAAACATTACTATGTGAATATTTTTCTCTAATGATCCACTGAAATCATGAAGACATGCTTGAAGTATGTCTTTACGAATTTGGATGGAACTCTCAGTTTAGCCATCATTTTTGGGATGATATGTTGTTCTCCATTTCAACTAAGGACCTATCACCACCTGCAATATAGTACAAATATAAAATTTAATGTAACATTACCTATCTTTAATAATAGTTTATGAAACACCATGGATTGTAATAATCTCTCATAAAATGAGTGCCCAAGATCCTCTACCTTTGTTGACTCCTTGAATAGTAGGAAATGCACTAATCTCGTGGTTTGATCTATAATCACCTATATCACATCTTTACCACTAGAAGTTTGAGGTATCCCATCATGAATTTCATGGATATCTCATCTCATTTTCATTTTGAAATCGGTACGGTTTTCACTAAAACATCTGGCCTTTATTGTTCCACCTTAATTCTCTATATGTAAAGTACTGAGACACAAAATCCCTAATTGATCGAATCATTCTTCATTACCAATAATTATGTATCAGATCATGATACATATTGATATATTCATATAATACATACCAATTAGATAAGTTTCCATTATCCATTAATTCCTTTCTCAGGTCTATTAGAACAACTGTCCAACCTCAGAAGCATAGAACCCTGTCAAGAGACTAAGATAACTCACCTGAGGTATTCCATCCATAAAAGAACCTTCAAAAGTTATTAAACCTTACATAATAATAATTTTAAAATTATATCTAATCATTCATAAAATATAAATATTAATCACAACAAGGAATTCTTACACCATCTATCTCTTCATGCAAATGTATCTCAGCAAACAAGCCCATCCAGCACCACTCTTCTATTGATTCCTTCACTACCTGAGTTGGTAATTTTATTCTTAAAGGATATGTGACCAGATTTTCATTCCCAAGGGTATATGAAATATAAAAATAAAATGTATAATGGTACTCTACCATGTGTATCTATATCATGTTCAGATCCCATTTAGTGATGATATACTTCAGACTCTTATACTCTGAATACACTTTGAATTGCTCCCAAAATAGGTAGTGTCTCCAAGTCTTAAGATCATGTGTCACTAACACCAACTCAAGATCATTAATGGGGTAGTTCTTCTCATGAGGGTGTAGTTTATGTGATCCATAATCTATCACATGTCTTCCCTACATCAGAATATATCCCAAACTTTTACATAATGCATTGCAGTAAACTTCATATCTCAAACCCAACTTCAAAAGTATCAATACTAGAGTTGAATTCAATATCACTTTTAACTCCTAAAAATATATCTAGAATTGATATCTATAAACAAATTTCACACCCTTATAGTTTAACTCTTTCATAGGATATTCAATCATAGGGATGTCTTGAAAAAAAAGTGCCTATAATAACTAGTTGATTCAAAAAAACTCTGGATCTCAAACAAATTTCTAGGTTTCTCTCAAAACATTACCATCTGAATCTTCTAAGGATCCACTGGGACACCCTTCTCAGAAATCACATGGCCCATAAATTTTACCTCTTGTACCCAAAACTAATATTTGGAAAACTTTCTATATAAATGATGTTATTTCAAGATCAAAAGGATGATATTCAAATTCTCAACCTGATCCTGTTCTGATATAGAATAAACAAGTATTTCATATATAAAAACAACCATAAAAGAATATAAAAACAAATGGAATATTTTATTTATTAAGGCCATAAATACTTTAGGAGCATTAGTAAATCCAAACATCATTAATATATACTCTTAATGACCATAACTGCTTTGAAACACCATCTTATGAATATATTCCTCTCAAACCCATAGCTAATAGTACCTCAATCCCAGATCAATTTTTGAAAACTACCATACATCCTTGTGATGATAAAAAAGATTATAAATCCGAGGAAAGGGATGTTTTTTCTTAATGTTAACCTAGTTTAATTTTTATTAATCAATGAAAAATTGGAGACTTACATTTTTTCTTTATAATGAGAACTAGCGATGTCCAAGGTGAAATGCTATGATGAATAAATACCTTAGTCCCAATATCATAAACTTGAACATTTAATTATTTTAACTCAATAGTTTTAATATTATATAATGTTAAGGAATTAGGTTTCATCCCTGGAATCAAGTCTATAGTAAACTAAACTTACATCTTATTTGTAAATCAAGAGAAATAACCTGGAAGAAACTTTAGGATACTCACTCACCACCATAGGAAGAGGTACACTAATAAATGGATCAACAATATCAAAAAAAATCTCTGAAACCCGATATGAAATCATCACAAAACTTGGGATAATATGACCTACTCTCTTAGATCTATGATACCACTAACCATAAAAACATGAGTGACTCTATAATAAGAATTAAACTAGGCCCAACGATGATAAAAATAAATATAATATTTATAGTTAGCCAATTAATCAATTACAATTATGAGATAGAATATATCAAGATCAAGAACTAAAAAATATCATATGGTTTCATGGTTACTGATCATCACCCAACACTTAGGACATCTAAAACCCTACTCTGACTTATTTCCCAAAAGAGAGGAAATAGTCACCAGGAAAGGAATAATCTTTGAGAACAAACCCAATGTATTAATGTGCTTGTATGAGATAAAGGAATGAGTTTCAATATTATCAAATAATTCCATAGCTATAAAAGAGGCAATAAAAAATATACCTCTCATGATAGATAGACCTTCCTCTCACTCCTCTGGTGCACAGTCCACTGCATAAAGATGTTCAAATTTATTTTCCCCATTATTCGCAACCTAAGATTCACCCTTGGCAAGAGTTTCATATTACGCACCTTTTTTCATATTGGATCTAAACTAAGAGACCTTATTGAAGGTGTTCCAATATCTACTACCCTATAATTATTTCTCATAGAATCATTAAAGATGACTAGATTTCCCACATGTATAACATGTCATTGGTTCTTCCTTACAATTAGGTTTGAGGTGTATCCTTCTTCTATACTGATAACATACCACTTATTCCTACCATGTAATCTATTTCACACTTCTTAAACAACCTCTAAATAGGTGAAAATACTTCTTTATTTGTCCAAAAAATAGACTATGAAAGCCTCCTACTGTAACTGAAGCTCCACCTATACTTTCTTCTTAGAAAAGTATTCCTCAACCATAACTTCCTTATCTACAATCACTATGAACCTGGGTAAGTACATAAAAATCATCATCGATAAAAAAATTAGGACTCAAACACATCTATAACCTTTGTGACTTGAGATGGTCATTGGAAACACGCTTAGGTGATGGGTGAACTAACTCAACAAAATATGTAGCATACTCCAGAAATAAATTCTCCCCTTTTCTACAAGGTCAAAAATTCTTGAGTCTTCACCACTCACAACATTTTAGGATAAAATTATTGATTCAAGACCTTATTGAATGTGGTACAAGTAATATCTTCATAACTTAGCTAGTACGATAGATTCCCACCACTTCCTTCTTTTCTCCTCAAGTATATAAGTGTTGATACCAACCTTGGAGTCTTTTAGGATCTTAAGGAAGTGTAAAATTCTATCAGTCTTTTTTATCCATTCATTTTATTCTTACGGTTCCTTATTATCATGAAATACCAGAAGATATTTCTTAGTAAATTTAGAATCCAAGTCCAAAATCTATTTCAATTAAACGCTATCTACTTTGACTAAGTATTGTATCATTTTTACTATAGTTTCCACCAAAACCAAGTCAGCCAAATAATTATCCTACGGGGCCTTCTCTACAGCTTCCTATCTAGAATTTAGAGATATGTTTCTTAAAGGTTTCATATTATGAAGAATAATTTGAACAAAAACCATCAAGAAAAAAATATACATTATCATAAACTAAATTGTTTAGGACTGAAGGACAAAGGATTAACCTAAAAACAAGGAATCTATATAACCCCAGAATTACCTTGGTTACTTGAGGTTTGATATGAAAGTGAGATATCTAGGAACAAACCCACACTACCTATCAAGTTCTATTAATACTAACTCTAGTCTATAAACAACCCTGAGATAGAATAGGGTGATATAAAATCATTACATTAGGATATAAAAATAACATGAAGCTCTGATACTAATTTTTAACAAACCAACCTGGTTTAACCCATAATGTCACCTGAATTGGCCCACCATAACACTTTAAGCACATTCCTGATTTCCACGAGATGTAAATATGTATAGGGGTTTCATACAAAGAAATGTGGGAATTATTTCACCATTAAATTATATATAATAAGATAGAAACAATCATATTCTCATTGAAAATATATATATAATACATTATATGTCAAAAAATCAAACAATAAAGGTAACATACAATAACTTGATAAAAAGGTCTAGAAAAAAACTAAATGACCATCAATATAGAACCTAAAGAAACCCATGGGTCCATCCCCTTGTAGCCATATGTCACCACCATACCAACCCACTAGAAGGAAACATGGTCTAGGAGAGTTTTCATCTACATGGCACTCTTCCCTTTTTATGTATCCTTAAAAACCAAGTCTATAAACACCCAAAAGTAAAAAGTAGGGAATGATCACTAAATACTTATAGGATACCACCAAAGAATATATATAATGTTTATCCACATGCATTTGTTAGTCCTTGTATTAAATATATTTCTAAAACAGTTCCAAAAGAAATCATTTCCCATATAAAATCAACCTTTGGTTTTATTTTTAAAAACATTCCACATTCAAATAAATAATGAAATATAACATAACATATATCCATGAGGTATAAGAAGATGAATAAAAAAGGTTTAAAGAATCAATATCAATATCAAGTGGTAAAATAAGTATACTTAATGAAAATTCATTTAATGTATCCATAAAGCACCAAAAGGAAATCCAATGCATGAGAGTTTATATAGTTGACACAAAAAAATGTATTCCATACACTTCTCTCCATGACGGATGATATTATTCTCACTTAGGAAACATATGTCAAGTTTGAGTAGAGATGTGTCTCCATTCTAAAATAAAATTCAAGTTGGATTTCTATGTGTCATAAGACTACTCCGTAATAAGGGATAAGGATTCCATATAAATTCTTCTCAACCTAGAAGCATAGTGGAGAGAACCCCCTTCCAAGAGTAGGCAACAGATTCCTAAAAATATCTGATAAAAAGGAATTGATTGAATAAAAAAATTGAAGTCTTCCAAGAACTTTTTGGTGTATAAACCATATCAAGAAGTTTATTTCCCTTTATAAGCTTCGATTTTACTTGTCAAAGAGCCCAAACGGACTTACAGATTAGAACTTATGGCTGTCTGAAGTCATAAAAATTTTTATAACGGAATTTTTATCACCATGCTGGCCATTAACATATCCCATCCATGAAAATCACTCACACAACCCCTTCATGCAAGTCCCTCACACAATTCCAGCCACACAGGTCTTCTAGATAGTTTATTAACAGACCCCTCCATCTCTAATTTTGAAGGATGGATGATCTTTTGGACGATGAACCAAGGTCAAAGCTCTAATAATGTAGATCCTTATACCAGGTATTGCAACCATAATTGGGAGAACTATTATATATGACCCTTTATGATGATGATGACCCCATACCTGTGAAAACTACATGGATGATCCCCCACATGGGTGAACCACCTAGGCGACCCACACCTAGGAGAACTGCCTGGATTATCCCCCACCTAGGCAAACCACATGGACAATGACCCGCCTGGGAAAACCACATGGGAAACCCATATATGGGAGATCCACCTAAGAGAACCTGTTAGTACATAACATGGGGGTGTTCCTCCACACCCCCATTCGAGATCTGTGATGGTCTATAGTCATGGGCCTCCATCCCAGTCCCTTCACTGCTATCACTAACCCCCATGAAAAATGGGTATTCACACCGTGAATTTTTTGGGATTGGTTGAGGAAATTTTTGGTTGAAACACATAGAACCCCACCTCTAATTCCAAAACACCATGATTCAATATACTCTTCAGGGTTCAAAAAACATGTGAATCCTCCTAGGTTTAAGCCACTACCAAACCAAATCACCATGAGTCAAGAAACTCTTCGTGGTTCTAGAAACATGGGCATACTCCTAGGTGTAAACCCCAACCAAAAATCTAAATTAAAATTAGTTGAGATACAACTCATTATTCAAGATGATGAAAAAATAATATAGGATCTTTTAAGCTCTTCTCACCTTAGTCCTTCACCTAGGCCCTCAAAACCACCCAGGTAGCTCTCTAAAACACGAGGGAAGAGGGAATTAAGGGGGGTAGTTGGATAAAAGTCCCTCCAAAGTGTGAAAAAAAAACACAAGGATCCACAACCTACCTAATCAAGAGAGACTATCATGAAGTTCCCTTCCTAAACCTGGGACCTACGCAAGACCCTAGTAAGGATAGCTAAATATACCCTTTGAGTCTAAAGCAAGGCCTCGACCAATTTTTCCCAGGTTGTCTATCATCAAAAACTAATCTCTTACCCATGTAGGCCTACCATGAGTGAATAAAATATGATCCACATAGTCTATACCCTGCATGATACCACCTTCGGTTGGACTAGACTTCTCTTGTGCAAGCCAATTTTGAGATCTCTTTCATGCCACCCATGGTACGGAACCTCCTTCATTGGGACTCCCATATAAGGGATATAAAATAAAAACCTCCATTGAATCTTCCAAACTTTCACAACAATAGAAAGATACACACCAGTGTTCTCCCATTTTTTATTAATTCTTTCATTCAAATGCATCAGGTACGTTCCCTACCCAAAGCATAGGGTCCTTGGGGTACATGCAGTTATGCATCCCTTTGGTTAAGAGGGCCCCAACCCTAGAGGTAGTTCTAGAGACCTCCTGGTATCAAAAAAGGGCTAGGACCAAATTTTTTCTATGTATTCTCTAAGACCAGGGACCTCTGATTCCAGATGCTATGGTTAGGGGTCATGCTTGTTTTTTCATTTGATGGCGATTAGTGCCTTATCCACTACTCTTCTCTAGAACCAAGAATAAATCATCCCTTCTGGGGTAATCCCTAAACCTTTCTTATGGGTTTTATCTAGTAGGGTATTCATATGTGACCATACTAGTTACCAAAATGGGAGAGGAAATGGGAACATCAAATCCCTTTCCTCTTATCCCATAGCCCTAACCTTTTCCACCAGTGGAATAAGTACTATGTGGTTTTCTAGATCTTCTTCTTCCTCTTGTTTCTAAAATTAGAGTATGAATCACAGGGTCTTAGAAGTTAGATATGATAATGACAAATTCATGATCTGATTCGTGTCCCAGTAGAGAATCTTTTTCAGAATCTTCCTCTCACCTTCCTTAGTAGGGTCTACATTGGTGTGGGACTTCAATTCCATGTATCCAACTACCATGTCATCCTATAATATGCTACAAGACTCAAAATCCTTCCTTGATCTTTAAAGGCGTCATCTTCTTGAGGAAGAAAATAAAAGGGACTCCTATTCAGTATAATCCCCAACTAAGTCCTCTCAAAGGGCTATATTCCCCATGAAATAAACCCTCAGAGGACCTCCATAGTCATGGGTCCTCAACACTATCTAAAATACATGGTCCATGCTTCTCATATAAATGATATATGTAGGAATCCTCCCTATGGTCCAAACCTAACACCCCTAAATAAACCCTAATTTTATAAGGTCCACATTCCTAGTACATTCATATCTAACATGGGAGACCACATCTCTTCCAGTTTCCCTAGAATTCTTCTTCATAAGTCTCACACCAAAATTAGACTAGGAACCTTTTCCCTAGACATCCTTGTCATATTATGTCAAACTGCATGGTTTGGTCATCATCACATGACATAACTAAATCCTAAATTTTGGGAATATCATTCCCCTAGTAAGTATACCCACTAGAAACCATGGTATCATGGTTACATCCCCTAATGACATCTTACTCCACTAAGTTGAATATATGTTTAGAATTTTACTATACCCTAAGGTATCCAAAAGTGCTTTATATCATTATTGTGTTTCAATAAAAAAATACCACATTTCATAAAACATTTTTTATAGTGATTAAAAATAGCTTCCATTCATGAAAAACCATTTACCATTCAAATTCATCTTTGAGGCGTTCTATCAAATCCATATTTAACATTAAAAATTAGTTTTCAAAGAAAATTCATTTTAAAAATAATCACATTACCAATAAAGATCATTTCTCCTTTTATGGATCTTAAATCACCAATTTTATAAATCAAACCCAAAGGATCATTATAAGAACATAAATAATATCATGGTAAAGAACATAAAATTGAGACACCTATCTTATGAACAATTAAAAACGTATTCCCTCTAAGACTGGTGATGGGAGAGGAATAGATTTGATCCTAAAAAGCCTAAATCTACAAAGAGAAAGTCCAATAAAACGTTAATCACCCTAATTCACTACTTAAAAAAATATGAAAGCCCAAAAACACTTCATAGAAGACACTGAATATGAATATATGATCCAAAATAAGAAGAAAATTGATTTATTAAAGTTAAATCGAGTCAAAAGACGCATTAACCCCCCCCCCCATTAAGGTTACACAAGGCTATAGTAATATTTCCTAGAATATTAGGCCTCATTTGGGTGTTTTAAAATTTGAAACAACAGTAAAACCATCTTTGTATTTCCCACCACGATGTGGTGACTTCATTCATGAGACAGAACACAGGGATCGGTTATAATGTGGTGTAGAAATCTTAGCCATTTTGACCCACCACGCCCTCCACCATGGCATAGTGGTGTATAAACTAGCCATGATGTATATGAGGAATCCCAAAAATTCACACTATAGACCACACCCAACACAAGGAATGGTAGCTATTTCCATTTTATATAGGAGGATCAATGGCACGCCACTACCTCCACCATGGATATGGTCCATCTCATGTTGCACAAAGTAATTCTAAAAACCATTTTTAAGCCATTGTAACCTCCAAAACATATAGATATGAAAATAAAAGTAAAAAAGGGTTCATACTTGATTCCATATACTATGGTGTGATAACCAATACCTCCTAATGAATCATGTTCTTTTATTTGTGCATGAGTTATATCCAGATTCACATGCTTGTTTTCTTTGGTATAGAACACCAAATTTATATGCTACTTTTAGGGGAAACATTTTTGGATATACTAACCTATTTCCTTGACATATTGGTGGGTTTATTGAAAAATTTTCTCTTTAAAATTAATATAAAATTTAGTTTTATTCCTACACATTTCACAAAAAATGGATTTAATGAAAACATAAAAGTGTGAGTGGAAGGACCCTCCTCTTGCTTAGGATTTCCATGGCCTAACGGCCATGGTCGTCAATCCAGACCCACCCCCTCCCATGGGGAAGAGGGTTTGCACGGCCCCGGATCACACTCCTCCCTTCTCTCCTCTTACAATCTTATCTGATCTCCCTTCATTCACTTTCATCATGATCAACCCCAAGGTTCCTTATTTTGAGCATGGTTTTCCCAAGATTCCTATTTCTTTACAGGAATTCATAGAGGCTTTGGACCGCCATTGTCTATCTCTAGTGGCTTTCTTTGGTCGGAATCAACCATCTGTTGATGCCTTCAACAGATTCATTGTTGATTCGTGGGATCTGCATCACCATGCTATTGTAGGGCTCATGGATCCTCTTCATATTATCATCCTCTTCGAGACATAGGATGACCTTATTTCTGCCTGGTTTGGTGGGAGAAGATCCTTCAACGGTGTTCGGTTCTTCCTGTTCTGCTAGAATTTCAACTTTCATCTATGATAAGACCCTCTAACAGTGCCAATATGGGTTAGTTTCCAGATCCTACCATTTCCATTTCACAACCCTGAAATTCTTTCGATGCTTGGAAACATTGTAGGTATATTTTTGTGCTTTAATCAAAGATATCGTACTCTTTTCCATCTGATTTATCCTCACATTTGTTTATAAATTGATGTCTCCAACCCTCTAACTGACTTTGTATGGATTGAGATAGAACATGAACATCAGCTAAAATAAGAGGTGATTTTTGAATATTGGATAGATTTTTTCTCTTCTTTCTATCGGCTAGGTCACCTCCAACAAATATGCAGGCATGGATCACCCCCAAATCTGGTTCATGATGTGGAGAATACAGGTAGTGAGAGTTTTAGCTCTTACGTGACTGTGGTCTCTCAGCCCTCAAGGGTTAGGATGGGCTCTTCTGATGTCGATATGGGTGTCATCCAACACTCCAGATTAGTCCCTAAGTTTCACTCAGTAAGACTTGGAAACAGTTATTCAGAGTTAAAGTTACAGAATATGTAGGTTGATCCTATTGTGTACCAACAGGTTTGGGATAATTCTTTATTGGGAGAGTATGATGATGTGCACAGGGCTGTTCCAAATATGATGGAACCTATTAGGAAACAAATTTCAGGTGTGGAGTCCAGATCCCGGGAGTATCATCCCCTATCTAAAGTGGCAGAGCCATGGGTAGTTGACGTATTTTACCATCTAAAAAATGATTTGGGTATAACATCCTTGTAGGTGGGAGGAATGGAGGCTTTTCAGGTTGGTGGAATAGAAGATAAGGGTCCTTATATGTGGCCCATGTTGATCTACCAGCTACAACATATTATCTTTGTGGACAAGGGAGGCCGGACAAAGTGAGTGTCTTGGGGCCCTTAGACCCAAACACTCTTGGTTCCAACTCTCTAATCCATATGAAGGTTGGGAATGGGGGGAAGAATAATGGTTTAGAGAATAAATTAATAAAGGAGTAATCTCTGTGTAAGAAGATAACCCTCAAAGAAGGCTCGACGATTAAGTTGGGGAACCGTTTTGAAGGTATGGTTGTTCAAGAACCACTATTGACTCAAGAGGAGGAAACTTCAGGTGATGACAACTATATTCAACTCTTGGTGGATAACATAGACCGAACTCAAGGGAAAGGTCCTTATATCCCTAGAATGAATAAGGGGAATAAAGGAATGCAAGACTCAAGGAAATGTATTGTGGTCCAATGGAAAAAACCAAAGGGACACAAGGATTACTCCTACTTGACAAAACTGATGGAGGCAAGGTTTTCCAAGAAGGGAAGAAATAAGGAAAGCAAAGCCCTGAAGATTAGGGAAAGTGAAGAATCAATTAGAAATACAAGAGACAGGGAATAATATGATGGGTAGTTCTTGAAACTTATCCTGCACTCCAAGGAAGAAATGCTAGAAAAAGTTGTCCGGCCCAATGTATCAGAAGAGGAGATTAAAACAATTTACGAAATGAGGTTGCAAGTTGATGCCAATGAGGAGCAAGAAGTGTGGATAGATAAAAAAGATTGAATTCTAGCATGAGGATTCAATCATATCAAAATCAACATGGAGTAATTTATTAAGAAAATGGACAAGATGATTTCTCACTTTGAAGAGCTTATCAGAGAGGATCCTGATATCCAGGTTAGTCCATTGCAATGGGAATTATACAGAGAAGCTGATTAAAGGTTGGACAATAAGGACAGAAATAAGGTAAGAAAATCCCTATAGATTGGGGAAAGTGAATAATCAAGTAGAAATACAAGAGACAGGGAAGAAGAGGATAGAGAGTTCTTGAAGCTTATTCTGCACTCCAAGGAATAAATGCTATAAAAGGTTGTCCGACCCAATTTCTCAGAATAGGAGATTAAAACGATTTATGCAAGAAGTTTTCAAGTTGATTCCAACAAGGAGAAAGAAGTGTGGATAGATAAACAAGATTGAATTCTAGATCGGGGCTTCAATTAGTGAAAAAACAACATGGATGAATTTATTCAGACAATAGACAAGATGACTTCTCACTTTGAAGGGCTTATCAGAGAGGATCCTGATATCCAGGTTAGTCCGTTGCAATAGGAACTATACAGAGCAGCTGATTCAAGTAATCTTAGTCTTGTGTTTCATTATTTTGTGAGCTATTTCAGCACATAGTGGTGTCTTGTTTGTGTACTATGGTTTCCCATTTTTCTTTAAAATGTCTTAATAAAAAATTACATTTGTATGGATTTAATAAAAACATGTGTATCTGAACAATGGGATACCTTTTTGGGGATCATGTGGTGGATTCTTATACAGATGATCTCAATATATATTTTCCACTATTTATAGTTTTTATTGAATTTAAAATATCATATAATGTTTTTGTGATAGTACTTATTTTCACTGATGTTTGGGAATTTATAGATTGAGAAAATTCCAAATTATTCATCTTTTTTTCTAGATCATGGAATTTCATGTTGAGTTTATTCATGTTAGACTCAACTGAACTCAACCTTCCTTCTCATTAATTTCTCACCATCTTCATTTTTTCATGATTCTTATAGAATATTATTAGTAAATATTTATCGATCCTCTTTACTATCTTTTTCACTTTATTCTAGTATGACTTAACATTCATAGAGATTTCATAATATTTTTATAGAGCATAGAACAATTACTTAACAATATTAAAAACATATTTCTCACACACAAAAATCTTTTAAATTATTCATAATATTGATATAAATTTTTATTACAAAGAGAAATAATTTTTTATTTAATATTCACCAGCTTTATGAAAGTCTTATAATAACTCGCCTTATTTTCCAACACTTATTACATTGCATCAGACACTTCTTCTTGGGAATTGATCTACATATTGTCTTTTTTCATTATATTTGAAACACTATATGATAGGCTTAGGGTTGACTAGATCATTCTTTTCTTCTATCACATTGCTGGGTTTCTCTCGTCACCAATCGCTATCTTGGTATCCTTTCTTCTCAAACCAAATGAATTTCATTATTCCCTTTAGGAAATTCTCAGGATACTTCTTCCCACACTTTTTACAAGTGAAATTATTGACTTTGATACCCCCATGAGATTTTTCTATCACACTACTAGAATTAAAATCCATTATCCACTTCTTGTCTCCAGTTCTAAGAGACCCTTAAGATTCACCAATCTCAAGTTTGACTATGATAGAACATCTAATAATTCCCTCATAACTATAAAAGTCTTGAATGTATAATGTTTCTCATAGATTCATCTTTAGCCTACCAAATAGGCGGTCAACTTTACTTTCAAGGGTAATTAAAAGGTGGGATGTGTATCAAGGAAGTCTTGTGATGTTTTCTTCATATTTCCAAATGAATTTTTCTTCTTTTTTTCTTAAGAATAAATTAATCCCTCCCCATTATAATCCAAAGAGTATGAAGAAAATATTTGTTAAAAAATATTTTTGAGAATTCTTTCCTCTCCATCACTTTGATCTCTTCCTCGAGCTTTATATTTTTTACCAACATCCACATTTAATAAACTTCTACCTCCGTGTGATAATCATCCAGAATAACCATTTATTTCATAAAACATTAAATTCAGGAGAATAACTTTTTCTATAGATTTGATCCACTGCTCCATGATTAAGGGATCAAAAGATCCACTAAATGTTTGAGGCCTTTTCCATATAGAGGTCTCAATTGAAACTTGATATTTCTTAGGGTGATTTGAGTGTTCCAACCGATTCATGTTTCAGTTAAAATTTTGATTTAACTATGAAAATATTGTCACAAAGTTCATGATTCATGCTCCCATCAGGTTTTTCATCTCATCTGGGTCATTATCACATTACACCTCACATTGTTTGTTGGATCAGATTCTCCTATTTCCAACCATTGACTAAAAATAAAGAGAAAGTTAGGGATGATTATTTTTAAACTATTAAATACATAAATGTGAAACCATGAAAATTAATGGTATAACTCATAAATGACTTATATTTGTTAACCAAGGACTTTCTATATTTCAATCGATGTTATCCATGATCTATTTACTAATATAAAATCTAATGGTAAATTTTTTACCCTAAAATTTTAACATAATGAGCTTGATAATTTAACAAAGAATTTCCCCTATGAATGTTAAACTAGGTGTGAATAAAGGACTGTTGTTGTACACTAGGTGATGATCGAGTCCAATCTAATGTGACCTTTTTGGGATATTACCCCTAGGTACAACTGTTCCCAATCCACATCCACTTATAGTATCCATACAGGGATGAATTTTATTGGAATCCAATTATTATATAATTTACCAAAATTTAGGGATGTTTTAATATTTCTAGTATAATCCATATGTATTTCACTAGGGTTTTCTAATCCTAATCCCCAAAATAAATATACTTTTATCTAATACCAACTAAGAAGATAAATATTTTATTGCACCTTAATTCATGATTTAATACATAAATATAAACTTAATACAACCCCAAAATATCATGAGTTATAGTGTATTTGTTAAATTAGGTATATTAAACATTTACTTGAAACATCGGTACACCATCATTATTTAAAAAAATTGAAACTTTCCCTTATGTTCCTGGGATCTTTTAAAACTGCATGGGATAAACTAGGGGCGTACATAAGAAAGGGGTGAGATATAAAGCCATGTAAGGGAATAACAAAAACATACCATAAGGAAAATTAGTAAATGTGGTCCAATAGATATATCAAGGTAACAAAATAGGAGTGAGAATTATAATTTTAATCAATGATCCATGATATAACATGATAACATAAAGGAAACTTAAGAATGTGGAAACAACAAAAAACATGCCATCATAAACATAAGTCAAGGATAAATTCCAATAAAAAATAACATAATGTTCTTAGGTCATCCTCTCATGAACCATACATGGAATATCATGAGATAAAAACATTACATAATACATTTAATGACTATATAATTCTAGGACAACTTGCCACCATCATATCATGTACATACATAAGCGTACCACATATATCATACAACATAAGGATGTATTTGAGAAATTTTAACCCCAAAATTAATAATTTTTTGTTACATAAATTTAAATAACCAATAAATTATGGATAATTATAACTATTTTAATACCCTTCAGTGTAAATGGAGACAAGTATTAACTAGAAAAATGTTTGGCATGGAAAATCACAAGATAATTTTGATAGTATAATAGGTGTACATAAAGGTTTATAAAATGGATGAATGAGAGAGAAAGGTTTACAATATTACTTAATAATAATTATTATAGTAATAGTGATGTATAATAACATATCCCAACTTTAATAATTGGATACAAAAAATTAATGACATAAAGAAGGCACATGATTAAATATGAGAAGGAGGGGATCTCTTACCTTGAGAGGGAACATCTAAAAGCATGGGAGGAGCTTCTTAAGAGCTTTGGGGAACCTTAGTAGGGATATAGAGAGGCAATTTTAGATTAAATTCCTAATATAAGAGTTTTTATTAAATATTAATTGGATTTTGTGTGGGTTTATATATAAAAAATATGGAAATTATTTGTTAATTTTTAAATCTAGGTTTTGGACTCTATATGATAAAGTAACCAAAACCACAAACCATCCCATGGTTTTTTCTTAATGTTTCAAAAAAAATAAGGGTTTTTCATTATTATATAATTATAAGATTGAAACACATTAAAATAATTCCCTTGTTGATGTGGAAGTAAGATATGTTTATAAAGAATTGATTTTAAAACCATAAAATTTAATATTGGTTTTGGAAGATGGATTAGGGGTTTATAAAATCAATGAAACAAATTCAAAAACACATTTTTAATAAAATGAAAACTTAATTTTGGTCATTAATACTATTTAAATTATTTATTACATCACCTTTGTTCTTTTTGATTTCATAATACATACTATATAATTACACCTTATTTAATTTTTACCTAAAAATTTGGCTATCTCTGAAAATTATGAAAAAATAACTTTTGTATAATTTAAAAATGATGATTTCAAAAAAAAAAGTATTGATTTTATTAAAATAATTATATAAATATGATAATTTAAACTTTTAAATAAAAAATACCTATTTATTGAAAATACTAAGTTTGTTTGCATTAATATTTTTCTGGCCCTTATAAAAATTATATTTGCCTTTGTAGAATTATAGAATAATTTATATTTAATAAATAATATTTAATAATAACATTTTATCAAAATATAATTTATTTAAAAAGTTCTTGAATTCATCAAAAATTGTGTCTTGATTAAAACTATACATGTCCCAAAAATACAATTTGTGTTTCGTCGCATCAAAATACAATTTTTGTCAAACTTATTATTTAATAATTATAAAACTAATAATAAAAAGGAATAAATATAATAATTAATTTATTGAAATAAAATATAAAAATTTATAAAATTAGGTTCTAGATACATAATTTTTTATAACACTAGGGAATTACATAAGGGTAAGGTGTGTGGTGGTGATATTTTCTTGGGGTGGTTCAGTGAGAATGGTATCAGACATGGTCTCGATAAGCTTGAAATTATTAGATAAATGGTTTAATTTGTGCTTTTATTATTGAATATAAAATTATAATGGGTCAAGTAAAAATAAAAGTGATTTTATCTCCCTTATAATCATCGATAAGTGGGCTTCACAAGGTATGATCCTACTGGTTGAGGTCATCACTTACTTTGTGTGTGTCAAAAATAGACTTTATCATAAACCTTAATATACTAATATTAATAGTCATTGTATTATGGATATATTATTAATGGTTATTATGATTAATGGTATTTTAAATTTTATAGACCATTTAATGGTCTAAAGTAACCAAATTAGCGCATGTGCTTTCTATGACTTCATTTCTTAATAAATCATGTCTTCATTCAAAGAAGCAATTTCATTTATAAAATTTCAGGTCATTAAAGAATAAATTATTTAGAATAAGGGTAACTAGAAGCTTCATAAAGTGATAAATAGAACATATTTAATATCATATAGGAAATCTTCCACATTCCAAACTCATTTTAAGTATACCTATTATTTTATGTTCTTTAATAAAGGAATGAAAGAGTTTAGCATTAGTATCCACTTTATCCAATCAATGGATTTTAGTCCTCTATGTTTGGAAAAAATTCAAGGGAAAGAAGTATTTTTTTATAAACTAAAACTATTTTAGAATTATAAAGAAAAGTGTAATTTTACCCACTAATAATATCAACTTGAATGGGAGAGAGATCACTCATATGGTTATCAATACTCTAGATGAGTCTAAGTCTCCATTTCTTAAAACAGGATAAAAAATATTTTTTTTAAATCCCTAAGGTTAAAGAAATGTAATAAAGGGTGGGTAAAGAGCAATTATAGACCCAAATATGGAAGAAAATGTTAAAAAATCCAACCTTGTTGCACTAAAATTTAGAATACTTAAATGGATACATTTTCTTAATACCTAGAGAACTACTCACCATATAAGGATAATAAGTAGAGATTTATAGAGGAATGGATCTGACTAAGGAGTCCTACAAGGATGAGTACTAATATAAATTAACTAAAAATCTATCTAATTTACTAAGAATATATTTATCACCCTTTTATTTATTAGAGCATGTGAAATTAAAACCCGAGGAATCGTGGTTATCAATATTAAAACCATAAATTAAGCTATTCAGGTTCTCAATATTATTAAGGGAAACCTTTCTCTCAAATAATCAATCTTTGGTAGAGGATAATTAGTTAAAACATCGTAAAATAATCAATATTTTTTGGTTTATGTAGATATTGCTAAAATTTTACCATAAATCCTAAAATATTTATTTTATTGAAAGAATAAAAAGAATAAACAACACTTCTCATGTCATATAAATTTTGTAATGAAAAAACTAAGAGGAAACATTAAACTTCTTAAGATAATTAGTAAATGGATTATAAAGGACCAAAATCCTACAATTCCCACCATGTATAAAATTATTACTATAATACCTTTGAAATGACCTACAGAACCAATCAATGGCCTCAATGTTATATATAAAATATATGGTTTCTAGGATTACAACATTTTCCACCTACATCTAAAAATAAAATCCTTAATACCATGTTGATTAGAGGAGTTTTTTAAACTATTGAAATTCAAATTTTCAAAAATCCTAAAAAACAACATCCAAATTTTCCCTTGAAACTCTTAGAGTTCCTAACATCTTACTTGGATTCAATAACCTTAGTATATTTTTTATATATTTTCAATTGATATTTAGAAATTTTCACTATAAATATATCAATATCCATAATGTATGGAGAAGGTATAGTTTCCTTATCTCCTAGTAGGGTAGTGGCTATGTTACTTACCTTTATGGAGCCTATAATAAGATAAGGTGTAGTCAAGACCCCTCATATTGAGGAAACAATTGTTTTTTAAACTTCAAGGATCCTAATATAGGTTTATGTGGGACCATTAAGAGTGGATTAACCTCAGTCCGCTTCACTTGTGAGGAAGCTACATTCTATAGAGAATATAGTATCATTATCAAGTTGAGGTATACCTATAGATAATACCTTTTAGAATATTCTTCTCTTTGGTAAGCATAAAACTAAACATTAGAATAATCTAATATATCTTCAGTAATAGTATTCATGATCCTTTTGTGGGGTGGTAGCATAAGTAAAGTGGGTCATGAAGTGTCAAGATCATTTTCAATTTCAAAACCTATCCAGAACCCACTAATACACCACATATTGATGAAAAAAACTTCCCTTGGGGCTCCTAAGTATATGTCCATATTCTAAAGAGTAAAGAGTTTCAAATGATAAAAATAATGATAATCAAAACACGTAGAAGTGATTTAAAACCTTGTTGGAGGATATCCCATGATAGATAAATAAAAATGTGATAAAACCATAAATAAATAACCATTATAAACATGTGTACCATACACTGAAAATCCATTTCATTGTCTTCTCTACCTTTACACACCTTTGAATGTGATTAATAAAGATCTCTACAGGATCATCCAAATGGAATCCTCTCTCCATGGGTATCCATGGGCTGAGTAAATTATCCAACATTTATATGGGATCAATTTATCTCCATGGAATGATAGTGACCCAAACACAATGGAGAATAATGAAGATAGCGTCTGGTGATGGGTAATTTTTTCTAATAATTGTGTGATCATACACACCCACAACCATCATATTATTGTATTATTTATAATCCTCAAATACACTCCTTAGGTTGTTGTATTTTCTCATGGTTTATAAATGTTGGATTAAATGTTGTTATAGTAATTTCATGTATCGTATACATGAATTTTATTTATCCAAAATGTTTCATCTCATGAAATGTTTCATTAAATTATAGTTATGTGGAAGAAAGGATTGAATGATAATTGTCTATAATTCAGCTAAAAAATGACTCAATATGAAACAATAAACCCATTATGTATGAAAATCATAATTTTCATGCAATACAAGATAGTTTATATATACCATATACATATAAGGATTTAGGGAATTTCTCCTTCAATCTTCTACTTTAACGAAATCCTAATAGGCTTTGTTTCATTTCAATATATATTTTATGGTATACAATACTTATGAAATAATATTCCCTAATATTTTGGATATATTTTTAAAAAAATCGAAAATTTATCATTAACTTCACCTTATATCTCATCATATGAAATACCTTGTGAACACATATCCAAAAAACTTTGGGATTAACTCTAAAATCATTTTATAGAAACTATTTAATTTAAACATAATACCCATTTAGTTAACAAAAAAATGAGACCCCATAGGACTTTATTGTATTGATAAGAAATATGTATCTATTGATTCATATATGTAAGAAAAGAGAAGACTCTAGAATTACATCAATGATATTCAATCTATTAAGGGGTCTAGTGTTATCTCCATCAAACACATGAATCTCTATGCATATATCCACCAGTCAACATCATAGAAAAAAAATCCATCCTCATAATTTTCCATTATTCAAGACATTGATTAACCATGGTATATAGAGCATGTAAATCCCATATATTCTTGATTCTAAAAGTATAGACGAGTCTAATTGATGAATACATTTTTGGATTGGAGTAGCCTGATATGATTTTGGATGTTTAGGATGAATTCTCGTGGCCCATACTACGCACCAGGATGTAATCTACAGAGAATTGTAGCAACGTGGACAACATTATGGCATATACTATAGCAATTTTGACTTGGGTGGCTTCCTTTCACTATAGCGATGTAGACTTCATGTACGGTTGGTGGAATAGAGGATCATATACTCAATTTTTTTCCTATTTTGGTCTAGGGTTCCATACTGAGAAACTCTGATCAACTCCTATAATTTTTTCTCCTGACATATAGTGAATTTATGCCTCTCCGTGGATGAAGTTATTACTTCCAAAACATATAAATCCTTGTATTTTGTTCCTTTTTTTTCTTTTATTCTTCTATGAATTGTTGTTTTGTCGTTACGACTCCCAATGTTTCCATATCAACTAGTATTAGAGGATGATTTCAAGATTCTCCAACGATGGATATGGAAGAAGAAAAGGTGAAGATCAATTTCTTTGATGGATCTGACTTTAGTTTCTGAAGGATACAGATATAGGATCATCTTTATCAAAAAATACGCACTTTCTACTTTTGGGTCTAAATCCAAAAGACATGAAGCAGTCATATTGGGAGCTACTATATCAATAGGTTTTGGGAATTGTGCTCCTTACATTGGTCAAAAAAGTAGAATTAAACATTAGAGAGGAGAAGACGACAATTGATCTGATGAAGGATCTTGTGAATATGTATGATAATCCTTCTATGGAAAACAAGTTTCACCTAATGTGACGATTGTTCAACCTAAAAATGGTTGAAGGGAGAATTATTTCAAACAATATAAATGAATTCAACACCATCATATGTCAGCTAAAATCAGTGGAAATTGATATTAGTGATGAGGTATGTGCACTGGTCTTACTATCCTCTTTACCTGATAGTTGGGAAGAAACTGTAATAGCTGTGAGTTGTTCTTCGCGAAATTCAAAGTTGGCTTTGAACGATGTATGAGATCTAATCCTGTAACAGCCCAAGATTTTATAAAAAAATATTCTTTTTAATTTTATTAATGTCTTGTGTTGTACGCTACACCAAAAGGAGCTTGCACAACACACATCCTTGACTTGACTTGCATTACACGCAATCGCGACCTTCCTCGATAGCGTGTGTAGTACGCAATACCGAGTTTCACTAAACAACGATATGCTATAAAAATATTATTAAAACTAGCCGTTATGAATAGTAATAACCACTTTTTGAAATCCAGTAAATTTTATTTTTCAAAATGAACTTTATTTTTGGATTCGGAGTATCGAATTTAGCCTAAGGTGAAATTTTGGTACTTTTCGGATAACTTTCATATTCTGATGAATAGTGAAAATTACTAAATTATAATTAAAAACAACTTTTTTAATCGAAATAATTAATAGTGATAAATCATTAATTTGAGTGGTTTCAAAGTATATTTAGAATATATTTTTACAATTTAATACAATGTTGGTCATTGGATGTAGTTTCACATTTAAACTAGACATAAACAAGTGTCAATCTTTTGATAGATATTGTTTCTTAAAAACACGCTATTTGTTTTAACAGCGGGATTTAATTATAAAATTAATTAATGCAACTTTTATGTTATGAATTTGGTAAAATAGACTTCATTTTTGAATTCGGAATATGAAATATAGCTTGGGATGAAATTTTGGCATTGTTCTGAAAAACATCAATTTTTGATGAATAGTGAAACTACTAAGTGGTAGGTTAAAAACTGAATTTTGCATAAAACTTAATTTTACCGCTTCTGTGAATGGAATTTCGAAAATCCGAGAGACATGGTTAATATCAAGGACTAAAATGTGGTTCAATGAGATGAAAATAATTTTTTGGTGAATAGTAACTTTTTACTTTTTTTACCACGGTTAATAGTAAATAAGGTAACTAAGGGTAAATATGATATTAATATTACCCTAACACATGTCCTAATTCTATTGGACAAGTGTAATTCGACCAAAAACAAACTTAGGAATAAAATATGACCATTTAGGCCCACTTGGATTAGATTAGGACATTTATTATTAATTTATTTAAAGAAGGGTTAAAATAGTTAAAATCAAAGTTTAATAAGTAAATCATTTTTAATATGGGGTTATACATAAGATAAATTCGACTATAAATATTCATTAGAAAGCTAAAAAGATTTCCTACATGATGGTTTTTTATTTGTAATTTTTAGACATCAAATAATATAATTTATTTATGACACAAAAATGATTCAGTAATTATCTTATTAATGAAATATTGACATAATTGATAATATAAATACCAAAATAAATGTAATTTAAGACTTTTTATGAATTCCACTAATTTTCTAGGTTACTATGATATATTAGTGTTGATTTAATCAACTTGGTTCGAACATGTAATTCTGTTATGACTTTCACAAAAATCATATATCAAATAGTGTCAAAATTGACACAAAATAGTTTTTTAATAAAATATTATATTATTAATTGTTATTTTATTCCTAAAAATCTAAGGTTCGGCCAAATGACTTAGATAAGGATATATATATTAATAATAAACAATTTGGGGTTCGTTTGGCTTGTTATAGTAAGTGTATTAACCATATAGTGAAAGAAAACAAAAAGACACGGTAAAAGTTAAATTAATTAACTTAGAGTTAAATCTAATTGATAAGGTTAAAATAATATCTTAAACTTGTCTAAATTCTATTGGTTGATAGGATTTCGACCCATCCTTACTTTAGCTTCGAAATAAGACCCTTTGGAACCTTTATAAACCGATTTTGACTTTAATATAAAATAATATTTTGAGATATTCCTAAGGTGCCCCTCTCCTCCCCTATAAAAGGACACCTCCTCCCCCTCCTCCTCACACCAATTTGAGCACTCAAGCTCGGCCAACCCCTGCCAATTTCTCCTCTCCACTTCCCTAGCAACATCCTAGAGGTTCTGGTCTTCCTCAAAGACCAATTTTAGTGCCCTAAGAGGAGGTCTCAAAGAGGCACTTCAAAGAAGAGGTAATTACCGTTACCAATTCTTTCATCTTTATTTCTTCTTCCACTTCTTCTTCTTAGGTTGTTTCATTATGAAGTAATAACATCAGTATCACTCATATACTGATATGTTATTATAAGTATGAAACAACCCTATTTCACCATCTATCCATCCTACGGAAAAAGAAATCACCGCGCGTGCGTACGTACGGAATACCGTCTCCACGCCGTGGTGTAATCTATTTTCCACCACCACCTTACATGGATGGGTATAATGGTGTAAAGAATAACTATACATAGTTATTACAACATCATATTGATTCTGATATATTTTATAATACACTCCAATTCAATTCAATATTTATAGAAATGATATCATCGCTCGTGCGTACGTACGGACTACCGTCTCCACGACGCGATGAGATTCATTCTCCATGTTAACCATTTAAGAATGATTATAATGTATATATAAGAAATAATAATGAAATATATGACATTATAAAGCTACTGGATTTATGTATATATATACATATGTATGTAATCTACTTACTTCCATTTCAAGACAATAAGGAAAGGAAAACAGCGTTCATGCGTACGTACGGACTACCGTCTCCATGAACGGTGTTTTTCATTTTATTTATCTACCTATTATATATATATATATACTGAATATATATGATATATAAATCATATTTTATATTCTGGAAGTAAGTAAATCATGATATAAGTAATAATGATGTCAAGAACAACAAGTCAAAACACCTACGATAAATGAAACGATTTTACCCAAAACGCTTCTTTAACATGGAGTTTACAAAAGAACGGGTAATATAATGTCATAAGTGAACCATATATGATATCATAACAATGAATATGATTCTGTAATAAGTCAATAACATGATTTAAATCATTATACAGGAGGTTCGGACACTTACAAAGCAAGTCGGACCTAAGGTAAGGGAAATATCACAATCTCATTTTTATCCGAGATTGTTTATTCATAAGTATTTTCTGGGGTGTATTTTATCATCCACATCCATGTTTCATCAATATGTAATATTATTTCCATCCACCTAAAATTGTTTAAATCCATTTTTACCCTTCGTTGAGTTTTTAGTAATATCTATGAAAGGAATCTTTTGTCATATGAGGTACTTTTTGACTTTTCCGACAAAAGTACGAAGAATGTTTTTTTTAACTTATACGGCACGAACGGATTTCTACTATTTTATAAAGCCTTATATTCATGAAGCTTCCGCTAAAATATTTCATGACTATTTTCAATAAAATCTCTTTCTTTTAAAATTGCATGATGTTTTGTGAAAAGAAATTGATTTTGAAGAAGAAAGGATATTTTCCTCAAGAATTCAATTCAAGTGTTTTATCAAAATTATTTTCCATCTAAGATAATAAAGGGTTCTGTTTCTATCCATATTTTTACATTGAGTTGACTATGTTGTGATGGAATTATGTTTATGAATTCTTTTATCTTATATGAATTGATTTATGATGTCATGATGTTTCAAGAATCCCATTTTTGTTACATGTGTTATGCGATGATGTATGTTTTATGATTATGTGGCACACATAAGAAAGGATTCATTATAAGATGGGTGGGACCTATATCTCCCTCCAATGCATTGGGTAAAGATTTTATATCTCATGAGATAGACATGGCTGAAATGGTAGGTTATACCGGTTCAGTGAAACAGGACTGAAACGAGGATTACTCGATTCAGAAAGGGACTTTGTCCACTAAGATAGTCTTGGCAATGAGTCTTGACTAACAAGAAATGATTCTCTATGATTATGTGTGTATGCCACAATGAGTAATGTTTTAAGTAAGGGTTTCATTTTCACTACTATGATTTATCCCATGTTATGAAATTATGCTCTCTTTTGCAGGTTAAGATTTCCAAAAATGTTATGTTCTTATGAAAATTATGTGATTGATATTTCTTTTGTTTACCCTTACTGAGCATTTGAGCTCACCCTTTTATGTTTTCTTTTCCCCAGGATATAAAGAAAGGTTTTAGGTAAAAAAAAAGGAAGATCTTTATGGGAGATGTTGAAGATCTTTCACCAGGATTAGAAGATTACGTTCCGAGTTTCCAAAGACACTAAACTATTACGGTCCTTGTGTGTGTGTTTTTGTAATGTACTAAGTATTCCGCAAAAGTAATGTAAAGTCCATGTACGTCAGGCTTCGGGTCTCTACAGTTGGTATCAGAGGAAAGGTTTAGTCAACCTTTGGAAACTAGGATGCGAAAACGTTAGTGAGATCCCTAGAGATATTTCTAAGGTATGTCTAGGGATGTCCCTAGGGATAAGTATACGTATAGGTTATAGTAATATAATTACGCTAACGATCATAGAATTAAACCTAAGATGTTGGATATTGAAGGTACTCCCCCTTTATTATGTTGTTTTCCCTAGCATGATTTTTGCCTCTCACACTATTCTTTATGGGTTTTAGACGATGGCTGGAACCCGAAGGAACCGTGTTGATCAATGCAATGGACAATGCAATGATTTCCCTCCTGAACAAACAAATGTTATGGGAGATGGAGTGCAAAATCTTATTTCTATACTTACACAAGCTATGAATCATTCTGGACTTCCAAATGAGCAGAGAAGGGAACAATATTCTATTGAGTCCTTCATGAGGCAACGTCCACCTTCTTTCAGTGGGTCTACTGATCCATTAGTTGCTGAACAATGGATTAGTACTACTGAAAAGATATTTTCAGTTCTTCAATGTTCTGAACATGATAAAGTCATCTTAGCAGTATATCGTTTGGAAGGTGAAGCTGATCAATGGTGGAATCTTATCAAGAATACGAGGCCAAGAGATGAAATTGAGTCCATGGAATGGGACGAGTTCAAGAACTTGTTTTTCAGTAAGTACTTCCCTCGTATTCTTCGAACAAAGATGGAGAAAGAGTTTCTTGAACTAAAGCAAAGGGATGATGAATCTGTTGGTACCTATGAAGCAAATTTTACAAGACTTGCAAGGTATGCTTCTGGAATTATCATCCAACCTGAAAGTAAAGTTGATCGATTTTTCAGTGGCTTAAAACCAAGTCTTCGAAGGGCATTAGCTATAAGAGACTTCAGTAGCTATGAAGAAATTGTGCGTTGTGCTATCAAGGTAGAAATGGAAGTTGGTGTTACATATCCATCTCATGGTTTTGACAAGAAACGAAAGATGGAGTTCAAGGAGAAATCTCAGAATAATGGTGAAAAGAAGATGAATGTTTCCTTATGCACAAAGTGTGGAAAGAAGCATGGTGGAGATTGTCTAAAAGGGACTAGAAAATGTTTTAAGTGTGGAAAAGAAGGTCATCGAGCAGCTGAGTGTCGAAGTAATGGAAAAAGGGTTTCTAATGATGTGAATAAAGCAAACACTGCAGAGAACGCACCGCCAACACTTCAATGCTTCAAGTGCAAGGAAATGGGGCATTATGCTAATAATTGCCCTAATCCAAGGGTTAGTGATGATCAACATGAGCAACCACTTAAGGCAAAGGACAAAGGGAAGTCACATGCGATCACTATTGGCGATGCTGAATATGACAATGATGTGGTGGAATGATTAAGTGTTTATGTAATGGGATTCCAAAATAATGTTGTATCATGGAATATTGGGATATTTATGTATTGGTCTAATGTGGTATTCAAAGTGATTGAGTTATTATGCGCATAATGAAGGGAAAATGAGAAAATGAAATGTTTAATAGTATTCATGAGATCATGATTGATATAAGGACTAAGTGATATCATGGTTTGAGTATATAGAATTTTGAGGATTTTGGTATGTGGAAAGTGTTAACTTTTAACTGCACTCATGTTTTCACTAAGGTATTCAAGAGAATACACGATTAAGGACTTTGAATGTTTGGAATGTGACCAACAAGACATATCTTATGATATGTGGGGATCAACGACAGTATTAAATCTCTGGTAATCGTTGTCACTATATTATGAGAGTGGACTGCAGTATTATAAGCCTAAAGATTAGACTGGATTATGTTGGACATAAGTTAGTATTGTTTAAGGATAGAAGATTTTCGATATTATTGATGGGATGTTATAGTAACGTAGTTTTAGAAAAAGGGACAACCTGCAGGACGGGCGACAGCCCATCGCTTCGGACAATGCTGTAGGAATCGATCCCACAACCAAAGTGCGACTGGCCTTTATCGCCTACCACTGGCCTATAGGAAGTCCCTGTTTAGTAGAAACTAGTTTTATTATATTAAGCAGTATGATATATGAAGTATAAGTCCATTTTAGGAACTATATATGATTAATCTCACTATAGAATGACTTATGTATATTTAATAACTTTTGCTTACCTTTTGTTTGAGACAGATGGAATGACCCGTCATTATATCACATGATCTGCTAACACTTCACGAATAACAAATTCAACTTCATTTATTTAAGAGATGAAGTGGAAATTGTTCAAGGCACGAACAACAGTGATATTGTATCAAAATAAAGTAAGTATTTATTCTAATTCAAATTTTCAACTTTAGGGAAATGATCTTGAAAACCAAAAATGTTGTCCTAGTAATCTTATACCTGATGAATCAGATGGTACCTTAGATCGTCACAAATTTATGGATTTGTGATTACTGGATTTTCCATAGCCATGTTCTCTACCACTCTCCATCAGAACATGATGGTTAGATTTCTCTTCCATATCCATATTTTCACCTATGTGGAAACCCAGTGATTAGTTTATTTGGGTAATCGTTACATTTCATACTTTAGTTTTTAAAGCCAAGTTTTGGTATTCCCTTTTACGATGTGGGTTTCTATTAAAGAAACTTTCAAATAGTAAACCATTTATAACCCCGACGAATTTCGAGGGCGAAATTCATTTTAAGGGGGGTAGAATGTAACAGCCCAAGATTTTATAAAAAAATATTCTTTTTAATTTTATTAATGTCTTGTGTTGTACGCTACACCAAAAGGAGCTTGCACAACACACATCCTTGACTTGACTTGCATTACACGCAATCGCGACCTTCCTCGATAGCGTGTGTAGTACGCAATACCGAGTTTCACTAAACAACGATATGCTATAAAAATATTATTAAAACTAGCCGTTATGAATAGTAATAACCACTTTTTGAAATCCAGTAAATTTTATTTTTCAAAATGAACTTTATTTTTGGATTCGGAGTATCGAATTTAGCCTAAGGTGAAATTTTGGTACTTTTCGGATAACTTTCATATTCTGATGAATAGTGAAAATTACTAAATTATAATTAAAAACAACTTTTTTAATCGAAATAATTAATAGTGATAAATCATTAATTTGAGTGGTTTCAAAGTATATTTAGAATATATTTTTACAATTTAATACAATGTTGGTCATTGGATGTAGTTTCACATTTAAACTAGACATAAACAAGTGTCAATCTTTTGATAGATATTGTTTCTTAAAAACACGCTATTTGTTTTAACAGCGGAATTTAATTATAAAATTAATTAATGCAACTTTTATGTTATGAATTTGGTAAAATAGAATTCATTTTTGAATTCGGAATATGAAATATAGCTTGGGATGAAATTTTGGCATTGTTCTGAAAAACATCAATTTTTGATGAATAGTGAAACTACTAAGTGGTAGGTTAAAAACTGAATTTTGCATAAAACTTAATTTTACCGCTTCTGTGAATGGAATTTCGAAAATCCGAGAGACACGGTTAATATCAAGGACTAAAATGTGGTTCAATGAGATGAAAATAATTTTTTGGTGAATAGTAACTTTTTACTTTTTTTACCACGGTTAATAGTAAATAAGGTAACTAAGGGTAAATATGATATTAATATTACCCTAACACATGTCCTAATTCTATTGGACAAGTGTAATTCGACCAAAAACAAACTTAGGAATAAAATATGACCATTTAGGCCCACTTGGATTAGATTAGGACATTTATTATTAATTTATTTAAAGAAGGGTTAAAATAGTTAAAATCAAAGTTTAATAAGTAAATCATTTTTAATATGGGGTTATACATAAGATAAATTCGACTATAAATATTCATTAGAAATCTAAAAAGAGTTCCTACATGATGGTATTTTATTTGTAATTTTTAGGCATCAAATAATATAATTTATTTATGACACAAAAATGATGCAGTAATTATCTTATTAATGAAATATTGACATAATTGATAATATAAATACCAAAATAAATGTAATTTAAGACTTTTTATGAATTCCACTAATTTTATAGGTTACTATGATATATTAGTGTTGATTTAATCAACTTGGTTCGAACATGTAATTCTGTTATGACTTTCACAAAAATCATATATCAAATAGTGTCAAAATTGACACAAAATAGTTTTTAAATCAAATATTATATTATTAATTGTTATTTTATTCCTAAAAATCTAAGGTTCGGCCAAATGACTTATATAAGGATATATATATTAATAATAAACAATTTGGGGTTCGTTTGGCTTGTTATAGTAAGTGTATTAACCATATAGTGAAAGAAAACAAAAAGACACGGTAAAAGTTAAATTAATTAACTTAGAGTTAAATCTAATTGATAAGGTTAAAATAATATCTTAAACTTGTCTAAATTCTATTGGTTGATAGGATTTCGACCCATCCTTACTTTAGCTTCGAAATAAGACCCTTTGGAACCATTATAAACCGATTTTGACTTTAATATAAAATAATATTTTGAGATATTCCTAAGGTGCCCCTCTCCTCCCCTATAAAAGGACACCTCCTCCCCCTCCTCCTCACACCAATTTGAGAACTCAAGCTCGGCCAACCCCTGCCAATTTCTCCTCTCCACTTCCCTAGCAACATCCTAGAGGTTCTGGTCTTCCTCAAAGACCAATTTTAGTGCCCTAAGAGGAGGTCTCAAAGAGGCACTTCAAAGAAGAGGTAATTACCGTTACCAATTCTTTCATCTTTATTTCTTCTTCCACTTCTTCTACTTAGGTTGTTTCATTATGAAGTAATAACATCAGTATCACTCATATACTGATATGTTATTATAAGTATGAAACAACCCTATTTCACCATCTATCCATCCTACGGAAAAAGAAATCACCGCGCGTGCGTACGTACGGAATACCGTCTCCACGCCGTGGTGTAATCTATTTTCCACCACCACCTTACATGGATGGCTATAATGATGTAAATAATAACTATACATAGTTATTACAACATCATATTGATTCTGATATATTGTATAATCCACTCCAATTCAATTCAATATTTATAGAAATGATATCATCGCTCGTGCGTACGTACGGACTACTGTCTCCACGACGCGATGAGATTCATTCTCCATGTTAACCATTTAAGAATGATTATAATGTATATATAAGAAATAATAATGAAATATATGACATTATAAAGCTACTGGATTTATGTATATATATACATATGTATGTAATCTACTTACTTCCATTTCAAGACAATAAGGAAAGGAAAACAGCGTTCATGCGTACGTACGGACTACCGTCTCCATGAACGGTGTTTTTCATTTTATTTATCTACCTATTATATATATATATACTGAATATATATGATATATAAATCATATTTTATATTCTGGAAGTAAGTAAATCATGATATAAGTAATAATGATGTCAAGAACAACAAGTCAAAACACCTACGATAAATGAAACGATTTTACCCAAAACGCTTCTTTAACATGGAGTTTACAAAAGAACGGGTAATATAATGTCATAAGTGAACCATATATGATATCATAACAATGAATATGATTCTGTAATAAGTCAATAACATGATTTAAATCATTATACAGGAGGTTCGGACACTTACAAAGCAAGTCGGACCTAAGGTAAGGGAAATATCACAATCTCATTTTTATCCGAGATTGTTTATTCATAAGTATTTACTGGGGTGTATTTTATCATCCACATCCATGTTTCATCAATATGTAATATTATTTCCATCCACCTAAAATTGTTTAAATCCATTTTTACCCTTCGTTGAGTTTTTAGTAATATCTATGAAAGGAATCTTTTGTCATACGAGGTACTTTTTGACTTTTCTGACAAAAGTACGAAGAATGTTTTTTTTAACTTATACGGCACGAACGGATTTATACTGTTTTATAAAGCCTTATATTCATGAAGCTTCCTCTAAAATATTTCATGACTATTTTCAATAAAATCTCTTTCTTTTAAAATTGCATGATGTTTTGTGAAAAGAAATTGATTTTGAAGAAGAAAGGATATTTTCCTCAAGAATTCAATTCAAGTGTTTTATCAAAATTATTTTCCATCTAAGATAATAAAGGGTTCTGTTTCTATCCATATTTTTACATTGAGTTGACTATGTTGTGATGGAATTATGTTTATGAATTCTTTTATCTTATATGAATTGATTTATGATGTCATGATGTTTCAAGAATCCCATTTTTGTTACATGTGTTATGCGATGATGTATGTTTTATGATTATGTGGCACACATAAGAAAGGATTCATTATAAGATGGTTGGGACCTATATCTCCCTCCAATGCATTGGGTAAAGATTTTATATCTCATGAGATAGACATGGCTGAAATGGTAGGTTATACCGGTTCAGTGAAACAAGACTGAAACGAGGATTACTCGATTCAGAAAGGGACTTTGTCCACTAAGATAGTCTTGGCAATGAGTCTTGACTAACAAGAAATGATTCTCTATGATTATGTGTGTATGCCACAATGAGTAATGTTTTAAGTAAGGGTTTCATTTTCACTACTATGATTTATCCCATGTTATGAAATTATGCTCTCTTTTGCAGGTTAAGATTTCCAAAAATGTTATGTTCTTATGAAAATTATGTGATTGATATTTCTTTTGTTTACCCTTAATGAGCATTTGAGCTCACCCTTTTATGTTTTCTTTTCCCCAGGATATAAAGAAAGGTTTTAGGTAAAAAAAAAGGAAGATCTTTATGGGAGATGTTGAAGATCTTTCACCAGGATTAGAAGATTACGTTCCGAGTTTCCAAAGACACTAAACTATTACGGTCCTTGTGTGTGTGTTTTTGTAATGTACTAAGTATTCCGCAAAAGTAATGTAAAGTCCATGTACGTCAGGCTTCGGGTCTCTACAAATCCTCAGTGAGAATATGAGAAGAAGATAAGCATGTAGATTATCTGGTTCTTCTCTGAGTATTGATGGAAGATGAAGGTACCCATAATGAGGAAATCATAGAGGGTGATCAAAGTCCAGTGGGAAAATATGAGACAAGGAAAAGGGGGTTGGTCCTACATGCTCGACTTGCGGTAAGAAAGGACATGACAAGAAGGAGTACATAGATAAACGGAAGGTGCCTGAAACCAGTGGAGAAAACAGTATGGATGAAGGAACCAATGATGTGTTATTGAACATGTATATCCCAATAGAATCTTATATTTTAGAATCTAGTGTGCCTTTCCATTCGACATCAAAGAAGGATTTCCTAAAAAATTATGTTTCTGGAAATTTTAGCAAGGAACATCTTGCTGATACCGAACCCTTGTATATTGTGGGTAAAAGAGATGCACAGATCAAGACCAATAGTGGGAGTTTTATGGTTCTAGAAAATGTGATGTGTATCCCTAGTTTAAAAAGAAATATCAGTTATATTGGGAAACTTGATGATCAAGATTTTAGTACCATGTTTACTAGTCATTTTTGAAAATTACCTAGGGAGTTATGGTCATATCTCGGGGATAAAAAATGGTACTCTGTAAAACATGAAATATATTTTCATGAATATGGTGGAATTAGTAAATGAAACTAAGGATTCTTAAATGTGGCACTATATTATTTCCCACATGAGTTTGAAAGAGATGAAGGTGTTGGAAAAAAGGGCTTCTACCATATTTGAAATCAGTAGAGGTTTGTTTATGTGAAGATTTCACCCTTGAAAAGAAGGAGTTTTTATTTCCAAAAGGAGGTAGAACACCAAAGTCTGGGAAGTTAGACTTAGTACACACTCATGTTTGGGGGCCTACACCAGTACATTCCCTTAGAGGGTCACAATATTATGTGAAATTTATTGACGACTCAACAAGGAAGATATGGGGTTACTTTTTGAAAAGAAAATCTTACATGTTTAAGATGTTTCAGAAGTAGAAGGTCATGGTGGAGAATGAGTTAGGCACAAAACTAAAATGCTTGAGGCCAAACAATAGTAGAGAGTATGACAGAAATGAGTTTAGATAATTTTTTTCAGATAATGGAATTCGGTGGGAGATGAAAATTATATGTACAATGCAACATATTGGTGCCAAAGAGAGAAAGAATATGATGTTGAATGAACATTCTTGGATTATGAGGTTATACCCAGGGTTTTCCAAGACCTTCTGGACTGATGCAGTGAACATGGAATCATATCTCACCAACAAGAGTCAATATGTTCCAATGGGAGAATGTCTACCTAAGGAGCACTGGTCTGGTAAGGTTTTAAGACTCTCCCATTTGCAAGTCTTTGGAAGTTTGTAATATATTCATGTTGATTCTAATGCAAGGGAAAAATTGATGTTGAGTCTAAAAGATATTTTTTTTATTGGATATGGTGCTAAGGAGTTTGCTATCGATTTTGGGACGATCTCAACAAGATGGTCATCAGGATCCATAATTTGATATTCAATGAAGGCTTCATGTACAAATATATTCATGTAAATGAATATGAAAATGAGAACATATAATAAGAGAGAAAAGATCAAATGGATCTTGAAGGTGTATCAGAGAATCAAACATCGGAACCAGTGGAACCAACTACTACAGTGGAGTTGAGGAGATCAAAAAGGGTTAGAAGGAATGTGAATAGGTATTAACCATTATTACATTATCTATTATTTACTTATGATTGATAAACAGATTGTTTTGAAGAAGCAATGTAGTTTAAGAAGTCAAGAAAGTGGGAGTTTTCCATGAAAGAGGAGATATATTCACTATATGACAACAATACTTGGGGTTTGACACATCTACCACATGGGAAGAAGGAATTGTAGAACAAATGGGTATATAGGGTCAAGGAAGAACATTATGGGAAGAGAATGTATAAGGAAATTTTGGTGGTGAAAGTATTTCAATAGAATTAAGGTGTGGACTTCAATGAAATATTTTCCCCTGTAGTGAAGTTTACCACCATCAAGGTGGTTCTCAGTGTTGTTACATTAGAAGACTTGCATCTTGAGAAGCTTGATGTCAAGACTCCTTTCTTTCAAAGATATTTGGGGGAGGAAATCTACTTGCATCATATAGAGGGATACATTGAGTCTATGAAAGAAAAATTGGTATGAAAAATCTAAAAGAGCTTGTATAGGTTAAAGCAGGCACCCAGGTAGTGGAAATTTTGTTTGATGCATTCATTACTAAACAAATCACACAAACAATGTGGCATGGATCAATGCTGCTACATCAAGTATTTTGGTTATGAATATATTTTATTTCTTCTATATTTTGATGACGTTCCCATTATAGGATCATGTATGTGGATGATTGATGAGTTGTAAGGGAAGTTGGTGCAGAGTTTGAAATGAAGGATCTTAGAAAAGCTAATAAGATTTTGGGGATAAAGATCAAGATAGACTGTGTGTATGAAATATTAATTTTATCAGAGGTTAAATACATTGGGAATTTTCTAAGAATATTTAGTATTCTAGAAGAAAAGGAAGTCTCAATTCCCCTGGTGAAAAATTTCAAACTCTCAAAGGAGAAGTCATCAAAGATGGTGGAAGAGGTTGAGTACATGGAAAATTTTCCATACATATCAGTTGTTGGAAACTTGATGTATGCCATGGTTTTCACTCGAACTGACATCACTCACGTAGTGGGAGTTATGAGAAGGTACATGGTTAACCCTGTAAATAAACATTGGGAAGTTGTGAAGTAGATACTGAGGTATTTAAATGGCAGAAAGGAGGTATCTATGTGCTTTGGAAAAAGAAATTCATTGTAGGGGTATGTGGATGTTGACCATGGAGGTGATGTTTATAGTAGGAGGATTACCACGGGTTATGTTTTTATATTTAGAGTAAATATAGTGTGATACATATCGCAATTGCATAATGAGGTGGATTTATCCACCATAGAAGCATAATACATTATTTTAACATAATCTGGGAAGAATGTAGTTTGGCTGAAGAACTTCTTGGATGAGTTGGGAAGAAAGTGAGAGGGGAATATATTGCACTGTGACAATTAGAGTGTTATACATATTTAAAATTACCCATTGTTTCATGCCCAAATAAAGAAAATTTAGTTGAAGTATCATTTCATCAGAGGTTTGATACAGGATGGGTTGCTGACATTGTAGAAGATTTTTGGAAACAATAATCCAGTAGACATGTTGAAGAATATGATGGAAATAAAAAAATTGAGGCACTATTGTGCCTCTGTTGGTCTCCACTAATAAATGGAGGATGAGAGGCAGAACAAGGGAGAACACAATGAGAGAACAAGAGAAAAAAATATTGTATTTAAAGAATCATCAGGTTGAAATTGAAGTTGTGAATGGAAATCACACACACTATTGAGTGAAGAAGAGGAAGAGATTAGATAAAGTAAGTTGTCTTCATCAATGGCATCGAATCATGGTAGCGTAGTGGATCGGGATCCAAGTGAGATATTGTTGGATTGGTGTATCCTGATCTAGTTTTGGATGTTTGTGGTGAATGCTTGTGGATCATACTACACACCCAGCCAGAACTTCTAGCTTATAGCCAATATAGTAATATTGACCACTATAGCATAGTTGGCTGACTGACAATAATAGGGAAATTTAGTGATATGGACTTCCAGTCAGAAACCACTACAACACTTTTGACTTGGGTGGTCGCCTTTCACTATATCGATGTGAACTTCATGTGTGGTTGGTGGAATAGTGGATCGCCTTCTCCATTTGTAGCCCATCTTGAGCTAGGTTTCCTTACTAATAAAGTTTGATAAACTCCTATAATTTGTGATCTTGGAATATAGTGAATTTCTACCTCTCTGTGGAAGTAGGGATTATTCCTGAACCACATAAATCCTTGTGTTCTTGTTTGTTTTTTCCCTTTTACTCTTCTATTAATCGTTGTTTTAGTATCGCGACTCCTAGTGTTTTCGCATCATACATCACATTTCCTTCATCTTTATGAATATACATATCACATATCATTTATATATATAGATATAAAATATTTAGTATTAGTATCACACTCCTACATTCTATATCAATTCATATCCCATATGTTATAATCGTCATACAATAAGAAAAATCACATATTGATTAAGCTCCAACCAACAACATGATTATAAATATACCCAACCACCCTCGTATTAGATAAGTCAATATGTAGACTTTGATAAGTTAGGTATCAAAGTATGAAGGTTATCATGCTAGTTACATCACCAACCTTAGGTAATGGGGACTCAATTAATGTCCATGCACCCTTAGTATACCAAATACGTCTTTTTGACACATTGTGTGGTATACTTAGCAGGTCATCTAATACACACAAAGAATATTATTCTAGGTATTGTGCATCATGATCATATTTTTTTATCTCTATATGATAATCCCAATCACACTAACATTAACATTTTATAATAACATATAATACTCCATGATGAACATCGATTAGGGATAAACTCAAATTCAAACTTTGAGATGTCGATCATCATCACACTTAATGAAAAGTATATCTATATATAAATTTATGCAACCAGTGTGAAATAATGGTAAATTTTATATTTACTTTTAATACAATAAATTTCATACTATTAACCCATTTTAATAATATTTAACAAACTGAACACAAGAACCGGTTTATCATATCATATATGAAATGTTGTTTGATCATCCTTATGTTTGTTTAACTTTTTGTGTTTTGTTAATTCATTATATAATAGGTAATATATGTCAAATCACTATATTAATATCTAATAAAACCCTACCATTAAACTATTTAGTGAGAAAAATCTATGAAGTAATCTAGTTTGAATAATTCTGAGACTTATGAAACATATTGTTAATTGTTCAACTACTTGAACATATTCAAACCTCTTAACTTCACAACATCAAATGTTATGATTCTAACTTCTGTTTTCTACTTAGAACCACTTAATTTCATCCTAATAATTCTTGGAACTATATTTTATCAAAATTTTCCTTGAAATAATGTAATTGATTGCATTATTATTTACCAATACATTCTAAAATAATTTAGTATATTAAGTAAAATTCTAATTAAACTTAGACATGTATAATATTTTAACTTCTAACTTTAAGTCCAAGCATACTCCCACTAGCCTCTTATACACTATATTCATTATATAATATATTTATTAGATACACAAAAGATTTTTTGTTTTATAAATAACACTTTTATCCTTTTTATGGGAATATTTAAAAAATAAAATATCGTTTCCATATCATATATGGTATTTTATATGTTTGGAACATTTACATTTGAAATGAATACTTTATTAAAATATACCACTAATGGGAGGTAGAAACAAACTCTATTATATTTTAACAAATGTTTGGATATTTATTTTATCCTAAATAAAATAATTTTATCCATATATTCTTATCTAAAGATGTTATAGAAATTGATGAATCATAAATCATGTGTAAAAATTTAACCATATCATACTTGTTCATAATAATTCTTTATTATTAAACATCTTTTGTTATCAAATAAGAGAAATTAGATGAAGTTACACATATTTTACTTAGATTCATTTGAGCTTGATAAGATCTTTTATATTTAAATCATAGATGTAGTAACTATTTAATTCATCTCATGCATATAAACTACAAGCTCATTAAATTCATCCTTTGATTTTTAACTTCAGTATATTTACAACACTTTTTAAAATATACATTAAATATCAAATAAATTTTAAAATCAAATATTTAATTTCTATAACAACTATAGCTAACAAGGATATTACCTGGAGTTTTTTAAAACTCCATTAGGTATATATTGTATAATCCAATCATATTGAATAATTACTCTCCCATCCTGAAAACCCTAGGTTTCAATGACCTTTAAATTATTCTTGAAGAAATAATTATAAACATTTTAGCCAATTTTTATTCTTTTAGTTTAAACTCATAATTACTTTTCCTTACTATGTAGAACTTTATAACCTAGAAATCATATTCCTAGTTCATATATATTTTCATCACTTTGAGAATATTAGGTAAATATTCTTTGAATTCAATGATATTGTCATAACATTTACACAAATAAAAATATGATAAATTTCCTAACTAGAAGAATCCATTTTTAGTCTCCCCTTAATGCATGTTATAGAATTCAATAAATCATAAACCATGTATATTAAAAACACCCATCTCATTTTATTTAAATAACTATTGTTTAAAAGATCTTATAAAGAGCTAAATTACATAAAACTAAATATATTATGACAACTTTATCCAAGATTTAAGTATCAATGTTATCAATACAACAAATCCTTTTCTCCATTACTTTAAAACAAACTTAAAGTTTCAATTATTTTCATCTTCTGACATTATTTATATTTAAAACACTTTAAAAAACATATAATTAATATCTTATATTTATGAGAATAATATATTTTATTTTAATAAACAATATGATTTCAAGGAAACCTTTTGTATCATTATTTAATAATCATATTCAATCATATTTAATATCATTTGACATTCCAAATCATATTGAATATATGAGACTAAAATTCATTAAATCATTTATGTACCCACTCATATTTAGTACATGAGTGTAGACTAATATTCCTTTGATCATTTTTCATCTAATTCCTTTGAATACTTCAATGAATCACTCTATTATTCCATAGTTATCTAGATTCCCTTGTTTAATATTTTTATCACTTAGTTACTTAGGAAGGAACTATTTTGAAACATAGAATTTCATTATTAATAATTTTTATTAAATCACTACAATTACTTAAGAAATTTACTTAAGCTACTAGTATTAGAAGTAACTTAAATTAAACTTATCTTTAGTGTACTACACACATGTTTACAATAGTTCTTAATTTATGGTTTTATTGAGTTTCAATTTATCTAGAATGTGAGATCCTCAAAAAGGGTATAAATTACATTAGTATGTTCTGATAATCATTATTAGTATTATTTGAAACCTTTTAGTAGTATATTATATATTCTCTTTATATGTATACATGCTTATAATGATTTAGTTTTGAATCCCTATTCCTCACACCGAATAAATAGTATCAACCCATGTTTTATTGTAACTTTTTCAAAACACAAAACTTCTATTACTAACCCAAACTAAAATCCAGTAATATTTACACATATAAAAAGATATAACATTCATAAGGTATATAAAACCCTTTCTTAAGATTATTATAATCATATAAAATAAACAATCACTATAATATTAAGCATGGTGTGATAGGTATCCAACAACCACTTTTTTAGAAAAATCTTAAACTCTCTATTTAGTGAGAAGTATGCTCTAAAATCCCACTACCAATGTTTCAATACAAAATAGGGGCCTAAATTACATCATAATTATAAAAATTAATATTTATAAACTACAATTAACCTTAAAATTAACTCTCACAACTCATAAGAAATCCAAAGTCAAGGTCAAAGAAAACCAAATCAATTATCATACCTAGAGGGTAATTCCTTAAATATATATATAATTATTTAAAGAAAAAATGAAACACATTTAATCTATATCATATATCCATTCATAATATAAAAATTATATTCATGTATAAAATAATAAAAATTACTAAATAAATGAATAATTAATAAATTTTGACATGTTCTAAACATTTATGAACAATACATTAATAAATAATTATAAACACTTTATAATTAAGCATTATTTAGAGGAATTATATAATTAAATAAATATAAAAAATATGTATTTATTTCTAGTATCAACACCTTAATATTATTTTTCTATATGGTATTTATTTAAATATATAATATTTAATTTAAATATATATTTTGTTTATGACCCCAAGTTTCGTAACTCACCTTCAAAGAAATTACTTGCAAAACAAGGTTTTAACTTTCCAAAACTGGAAGCTGTCATTTTTAATTTCTAGATTAATGATCTATACTCCAATGCCTCACATTGAATCACCATGAACTCAACAGATCCTACCAAACACATGCTAGTGGATGAAACAAATCACACTCACACAGAACGACAAAGTTATTTACATGGAATGAACTTAGTCTAACTCTATAAGAGATAAATTGTTGATTTAATTAATAATATAAGATAATTGAATGATTATAAGATTAAAAGTCAAGTGATAAATTGATCCTATAGATCTATTTATAGAAAATTATATGAAGTTGATTTGGTGGAACTGCCTTTCAATCTTCACATGCATCCCTTCGCTTGGTCAAATCCAATATCTACCACAACATCTTAACTTCTTATCCTTGATGAATCATGAAAGAAATACATCTAATATTATGTATACCTGTATATAAATTTTGAATTATTCTTACGTATCCAATAGAGTTATTATAATTCAAACCATATACTACTTATGAACTTCCATCCCAAGAATTTGGTTATTTCTTCCACTACCATTGCTCCAAAATCATCTTATACTTCAACTTCCATTTCTGGAATTTCATGATACCAGTACCACTCATATAATCTAGGTTCTGAAATTTAATTTCCAAAAATTAACATTTATAAAGACTCAACACTTATTCAAGAATCAATTTTTACACCACTTAACCAAACAATCTGTAACACCCCAATCTCCCACGGTACGCTTCCCTTTCAATAATACGGTAGTGTGTGTTGTTTGCAACTTCGATTTCTAACACACACACCACAACCAATCAAACTAGCCGTTATGAATAGTAATACCCACTTTTTGAAATTTTATAAATTCCATCTTTCAAAATGGAGTTCATTTTTGGATCCAGAATATTGAAATTAGCCTAGGGTGAAATTTTTCTATTTTTCTGAAAACTTTCAATTTTTGATGAATAGTGAAAAAACACAGAGTTATAGTTTAAAACCAAATTTTTATTTAAATAATTATCTATTTAATTTAAATTTAATTAAGGTCAAAATTGATACATAATACCTATATAAGTTCAATTTAATTCATTGGAGTTAGTTTAGAATAATTTTAGATATATAAAAATTTTATTGAACTTTTCACCGTCTTTTACCCACCTCCTAGGCGAATTTGGAAATTCACATAAAACTTGATTTTACCGCTTCTGTGAGTGGAATTTCGAAAATCCGAGAGACACAGTTAATATCAAGTAGTAAAATGTGGTTCAATGAGATGAAAGTAATTTTTGGTGAATAGTAACTTTTTACCTTTATTTACCACGGTTAAAAGTAAATAGGGTAATTAAGGGTAAAAATGATATTAATATTACCCTAAAACATGTCCTAATTATATTGGAAAAGTTTATCTCAACCAAAAACAACCATAGGAAAAAAAATATTATCATTTATATCCACTTGGATTAGATTAGGACATTTATTATTATTTAATTCAAAGAAGAGTTAAAAGAGTTAAAGTCAAAGTTTATTTACTAAAACATTTTTAATATAGGGTTATACATAAGATAAATTCAATTTTAAATATTTGTTAGAAAGATAAAAATATTTTCTACATAATGGTAGTTTATTTATAATTTTTAATCATTAAATAATTTAATTTATTTATGACACAATGGTGATGAAGTAATTACCTAATTAATGAAATATTAAAATAATTGACAATATAAATATCAAAATAAATGTAATTTGAGAGTTTTTATGAATTAAACTAAATTTATAGGTTAATATGACATATTATGATTGATTATATAAATTTATTTCGAAGTAATAATTCTTTTATTAATTTATCAAAAACAAAATACCCAATAGTGTCAAAATTGACATAAAAGAGTTTTTAAAACAAATATTATATTATTAATTTATATTCAATTCCTAAAAATCTAAGGTTCATCCAAGAGACTTATATCATGATACGTGTATCCTTAATGGACCACCTGGGGGTCACTTAGAGGTATATAGTAAGTTTATTAACTATATAATATAAAAATACAAAGTGACATGGTAAGTGTCAAACAAATTAACTAAGAGTTAAAACTAAATGATAAGGTTAATATAATGACCCCAAATTATCTAAATTATATTGGTTGAGTGGTTTTCGACCCATCCACACCTTAAAATTTAAATAATCTACTTTTTATCCATTAGAAACCGAATATGAATTTATTATAAAATAATATTTCTAGATTTTCCAAAGGCACCCCTCACCCCTCTTATAAAAGGTCACTCCCCTTCTCACTAATTCACACATTCAAAGCCTTTTGGCTCAGCCAAACCCTGCCCAAATACTATCTAAAATTCTCTAAATTCAACCTAAAGGCCTTAGTTTGATCAGAAACACAACCTAAGGAGCCCTTTTGATCAAATCAGATGGATGAACCCGAAGAAGAGGTAATGTTTTCACCACCCTCTTCCAAGTTCATTTCTTCTTCAACTTCTTCTTTCTTTGTTATTACCATTATAAAATAATATCTCCAGTATATTATATATACTGTGATGTTATTATAAATATGGTACAATCATATTTAGTATTCTATCCATCCTTTGAATGACATGTCACCATACGTGCGTACGTACGGCTTATCGTCTCCACGTCGTGGTGTAATTGTTATTCAATAAATTATTATTTGTATGGGTATAATAATGATTTTAAATTCATATAAATAATAAATATAACATGATAATGATTCTTTATATATGATATACCATCCAATTATATTTTATTTTAATATCAAAATAATGATATTGTCGCTCCTGCGTACGTACGGACTACCGTCTCCACGAACGCGATGAGATTCATTATCCATCGTATCCATTCAAGTATAATTATCATTTGATGATTTAGAAATAATGTTTAAGGACTTGATATCATTATATATGTTAATAATATACAACCTATCCATGACAAACACGGCTTACATAACAAAACATATAAAAGAAAATGAGTATGTTAACACTCGAAATGACGATAATACTAAGATATTATTAACAAAGAAATGTTAAAAGATCTTATATGATATCATATTAATGTAAATGATTATTGTATAATTTAAGAACAATTATTTCACTATTATAAAGTAGGTTAACCTACCCCCAACCAAGGAAAAGTACAAGGTAAGGGTTTATTTCACAATCTCCTCATTATTCGAGGTTCTTTGTACGTAATTATCTAATGGGACCTCTTTATCCTCCACATCCATGTTTCGTAAAAATTTATTACAAATCATTATTACTATTTTAAAGACTATGGGATAAAGTCATTTATACCCCTGTTTACTTTTTAGAATAAGTTTATTAAAAAATATTTCTGTCATTTCCCAAACAAGGTCCTTTTTTAACCTTTTCGACAGAATTAAGGTAAGAATGTTTTTTTTAACTTATACGGCGGGTGCAGCTATTTTACACCGTTATAAAATCGTAGAAGCTTTCCTTACAAGATTATAAGAATATTTTCAAATAAAATGTTTTAATTTATAAATATATGACTCTTAAATGATTTCAAAATAGAAAGAGATATTTCTCTAAAAAGAGTTTTGATTTCATCTATGTCAACATCCTTTGATGGATTTTAAGTTTATTTGGAGTTGATTTATTATGATACAAAACTTCCATATTTTATTAATGGTTTTGTGATATATTTGACTGTGGATGTGTTATTTTTATACCATTCATGGTTTATGTACAAAGTATTGACATTTCGTATGCTAGTTTTCATATGAATGTTTATGTTATGTTTAAACCTGTTCATATGAGGAATGCATTGAAATTAATAAGTGATGGGTGGATCCTGCTATAGCTCCTCGATGCATTGGTAGGTCTCATGAGACAGACTAGTATCTTGGAACAAGGCCTTGACAAAATCTTATTTTTAGTTTTGGCATGAGGCCTTGGCTATGTGGTTATGATAGTCTTTCATTATGCATTCCATCATTATGAAAGTGGTTATTCATATTGCATGTGATTATTCGACTAGTAGAATATCCATGTGAATAAGTAAATGGAATTATTTCATTTTATTTATTCCATATTATGTTGAATTTCAAGTTTAAAAGGATTTTGTTTTAGTTATACATTGCCTTAAATGTTCATTCTTATTTATGAAAGTTTCTGTTATATTGTTATCCTTACTGGGCATTTGAGCTCACCCCTTTTCTATGTTTTATTTTTCCCAGGATGTGAAGAAGTAATTTATGAATGACATGCAGGGATAGTATGGGGGGATTAGAGTGTGGAATATGGAGACTATATTGTTGTAGTTTTCATTTTATAATGTAATGTAAACTTTATTAATGTATCTAGTTATTCTAAGGCTAATAAACTAATCAGTCTTTCGAGACTTGATCTTTCTTGTGATCATTCCAATGTTATGTAATAATGCACTGACTCTGGGTAACTGGGGTCGGGGCGTTACAGTTGGTATCAGAGGATGTTTAGTACAAAACTTGGAAGCTATATTTAGATAAACTCTGATTAGAGCACATATATTTAAGATGGACTTTAAGGATTAGTATAGAACAAGTTCCTTGAATTTTGGTATTGTAGATATCTTGTGAGTTTTCCAAGCAATACATCCCTATCTGGATATGAGAAGGTAGAGGCGGCTCTGGCACAGATGTACCTAGGGGTAAAACCCGAAAACACCTCTTTGATATAGACTTGAACGGGAACTGGTGCACGACAACAGGCCTTGTTGCACTCTTGGTTACGACACTCCCAGGGGATATGCTTAGGATAACTCTCATTTTCTTTACAAATCATTATGAAGGGTTTATGAGTATATACGTCCTCAAAGAAAACATTTTTATGATTATGGATTATATCCATAAATAGTTCAATTTATGTTAAGTTTTTTATAAGTATGGAATTATGTATTTTTATTCATAAACTGATCTAGTTTATGCCATTGTTTATAAAAGGTGCCTAGTGGAAGAAATGGAAACCGTATCAATGAACGCACTCCGTGTAGGGATTGCCTACCTGCTCAAGATAATTATAGTGGATCTGGTGATGCAACTACTGCTAATCAGCTAATCACCATACTGGGACAACTTACTCAGGTTATGAATAATAACCTTACCTATATGGAGCACCCTGATCCGCAGCGTGAAGGATCAATGTTATATCGCTTCATGAGGCAACAACCACCAATGTTAAATGGGAGTACAAATCCCTTAGTAGCTGAGCAATGGATAAATTCCCTAGAGAAAATATTTCAGGCTCTAGGGAGTAGTGAAAGGGAAAAAGTTATCATGGTAGTTTACCGCCTCACTGGAGATGCTGATCAATGGTGGTCATTGATTCAAAACACAAAGGATGGCGATAAAGTATCAAATTTGTAATGGATTGAGTTCAAAGAGCTTTTCTTAGAAAAATACTTTCCTCGCGATCATTGAGCAGAAATGGAAAGGCAATTTCTGAGTTTGAGACAAAAGGAGGATGAGAATGTCACGAAGTGTGAGGCTAAATTTACAAGTTTAGGAAGGTATGCTGAAGATTATATACGTAACCCAAGAAGTAAGATTGATCATTTCTTTGATGGGTTAAAACCATTTCTCCATCGAGCATTAGTCTCACAATCCTTCTCGTCATACGAAGACATTGTCTCATGTTCTATCAAGAGAGAAAATGAATTCTCTAAGTCTTATGACTTTAAAGAAAAGTAAGAGAAGAAGAGATCTGCTGATAAATTTGAGAATGGAAATAAGGGGAGGAAGGGAAAAGTTGAATATCCATTCTTTAGTAAATATAGGAAGAAACACCCCGGTTCTTGCTTAAAAGGAATGGGAGTCTGTTACAAGTGTGGTGAAAAAGGACACCAAGCTCGTGATTTCAAGGGGAAGAAGGAAGCTACCGATGTCAAATGCTACAATTACAGGGATATGGGACATTATGAAAATTAATGTCCTAAACGTCATGGGGGCTTACCTTAGAAAAGTCCAAGGGATCAAGGCCTAGATTATTCCATCACTACTACTGAGGTAGAAGCTCCAAAAGACGTGGTGGTAGGTAATTTAATGGTTTCCTCAAGTTTAGAAAATGCATAATTTGATTCTAAATCATTGAATTGTTTCATATATTCTTATTTTTCTAATAAAATTAGATATTTCCAATTATATTTAACAAGGGAGTTGTTAGTTAAAACTCCTAAGGGAAGTATCATTGTAAAAAGGTTTTGTGAATCAGTCCCCATTAGAGCACACAAATGTTCTTTATCCGCTAATCTCATTGTCATACCTATGATTGAGTTTGATATAATCATTGGTATGGATTGGATTTTAGAACATGATGTGAAGATTTATTGTAAGAAGAAGGAGGTTACGATTTTTATGATGATGATAAGGAACACCATATCTTTAGAGCAGAATTATCACCACCTAATTCTTATCTAGATCCACCCCCAATAGCTTAACTAAATTCAATTATTGGGGAAGAAGAGAATGAAATGACTGTGGGTGAGGAAAGGAATGTTCAAATAGAGGATATACCTGTTGTGAAATAATATGTACATGTGTTTCTGGAAGATTTACCTGGACATCCTCCAGAATGAGAAGTTGAGTTTTCCATTGATTTAATTCCTGGATCAAGGCCCATATCGAAGACCCCTTATAGAATGGCCACTGTGGAATTAGTTGAACTAAAGAAACAACTAGAGGAATTGAGTAATAAGGGATTTATTCTCCCTAGTGTTTCTCCATGGGGAGCCCCTATTCTTTTTGCTAAAAAGAAATACGGATCTTTGAGGTTATGTATCGACTACAGGGAGATCAATGCTATAACAATAAAGAACAAGTATCGCATACCTCGCATTGATGATTTATTTGACCAACTACATGGAGCTCAATACTTTTCAAATATTGACCTTCGATCTGGATACCATCAGTTGTGTGTGAAGAAGTAAGACATTCCGAAGACATCATTTCAAACAAGGTACGGGCATTACGAGTTTACGATAATGCCTTTTGGATTTACTAATGCACCCTCTGTATTCATGGATCTGATGAATAGATTTTTCAAGGAATATGTGGATGAATTTGTGGTGGTATTTATTTATGATATCTTGGTATACTCAAAAATCTACAAAGATCATGAAAATCACTTGCGCATTATCCTGAAGACTCTGAGAAGACATGAATTATATGGGAAGTTTAGCAAGTGTGAATTCTGGATTTAGGAGATTTCTTTTCTTGGACATATTGTCTCTAAATATGGAATCTCTGTTGATCCTTCTAAGACCAAGGAAATCCAAGAATGGCCAGCACCTATGATTATAACTGAGGTACGCAGTTTTATTGGTTTTGCAGGTTATTATTGACGTTTCATCCAGAATTTTTCCCAGTTACCTAACCCATTAACAAAGATCACATGTAAAGGGGTTAAATTTGTTTGGACAAAAGAGTGTGAAGAATGTTTCGAAGAACTTAAGAGAAGATTATTCAATGCTCCTATATTGACTCTATCATCGGGGAATGATGGGTTTTTTATTTATAGTGATGCATCGAAGAAAGGACTTGGTTGTTTCCTTATGCAGAATGATAGGGTTATTGCCTATGCATCACGACAGTTGAAAATTTATGAGCAAAACTATCCTACTCATGATCTCGAGTTAGCAGCTGTGATCTTTCTTTGAAGATATGGAGGAAAAACCTCTACGCTGAAAAATTTTATATTTATACTAATCACAAGAGTTTGAAGTATATTTTCTCACAAAAAGAACTCAACATGAGGCAAAGGAGATGGCTTTAACTACTCAAGGATTATGATTGCACGATACACTACAACCTGGGGAAGGAAAATAAGGTGGCAGGTGCTTTGAGCAGAAAAGATCGTGGAGTTTTGAACATGATGATAATTAAAAGGGATCTATTTTTCATGAATCTAGTGAATATGGATATGGTAATTACCATGGAAGGTGAAACATCAATACTTTTTCAAATTGTTTCCAAAATAACTTTACTAGAAAGGATAAAGAGTTCTTAGACCGGTGATGAAGAGTTTCAAAAGAAGATTAAAGCTGCAAATGATGGGAGATTGAATGACTTTGTGTATGAAGATGGAATTTTGAAATTTCAGTAGAGACTTTGTGATCCCAATATACCTGATCTAAAAAGGGAATTTTTGGATGATTCTCATAGTTCTAATTTCTCTATACACCCTGGGAGCACCAAAACGTATAGAGACTTGAAGGAACATTTTTGGTGGGACAACATGAAGAGGGAGATTGCTGATTTTTTGTCAAGATGTATGGTTTTTCAACAAGTGAAAGCTGGAAGGCAACAGCCTGGAGGAGTCATGAAACCTCTTCCCATACCAGAGTGGAAATGGGATAATATTATGATGGACTTTTTCATGGGGCTACCAAAGACTCCTGGAAGGAACGATGCAATATGGGTCATTGTTGATCATATTACCAAGTCAACACATTTTCTTGCTATAAGATAAGATTTACCACTCAAATGTCTAGCAAGACTATATATTAATGAAGTTGTGAGACTTCATGGAGTACCCCTATCGATTGTTTCTGATCATGATCCTCATTTTACTTTAAGATTCTAGAAGAGTCTTCATAAATCCCTCGATAATGAACTTCAATTGAGAACTACCTACCACCCTCAAACAGATGGACAATCAGAATGGACTATTCAAACCTTATAAGACATGTTGAGATCCTGCTCGCTTGAATTTCAGGGTATGTGGGGTCAATATTTACCTCTGGTAGAATTTTCCTATAAAAATAGCTTCCATTCAAGTATTAAGATGACACCATATGAAGCATTATATGGAAAGATATGTCTCAATCCAACCTATTGGGATGATGTTGGTGAACAAAAACTTGTAGTCCCAGAACTGGTGGAGGAAACAATGGAAAATGTAAAGGTAATCCAAAACCACATCAAAGCAGCTCAAAGTAGGCAGAAGAGCTTTGCTAATAACCAAAGGAAGGATTTGGAATTTCATGTAGGAGATCATATTTTCTTGAAGGTATCTCCATGGAAGGGAGTTATACGTTTCGGTAAGAAGGGTAAATTGATTCCTAGGTACATCGGACCTTTCGAAATTCTAGAACGAATTGGGGTTGTAGCTTACCGTTTGGCAATGCCGCCAAATCTCTCCAAAGTTCACGATGTGTTCCACGTATCACTGTTGAGAAAATACATGCCTGGTCCAATGCATGTACTCACCTATGAGGAATTATAACTGGAACCCGATCTTTCTTTTTGTGAAGATCCCATCGGGATTCTTGATACAAGAGAACAAGTGCTGAGAAACTGAACGACTCGTCTGGTAAATGTTCTACGGAGAAACTATAAGATGGAAGAGGCAACGTGGGAACCCGAGGAACTTATGATGAAGAACCACCCAAGTATTTTCATGCAGTAGTATTCTAGAAATTTTGAGGAAGAAATAATTTTAAGGATGGGAGAATGTAACACCCCAAGCTTCCATGGTATGCTTCCCTTTCAATAATACAGTAGCGTGTGTTGTACGCAACTTCGAGTTCTAACACACACACCACAACCAATCAAACTAGCCGTTATGCATAGTAATACCCACTTTTTGAAATTTTATAAAGTTTATCTTTCAAAATGGACTTCATTTTTGGATTCTTAATATCGAAATTATCCTAGGGTGATATTTTGGTATTTTTCTGAAAACTTTCAATTTTTGATGAATAGTGAAAAAACACTGAGTTATAGTTTAAAACCAAATTTTTATTTAAATAATTATTTATTTTATTTAAATTTAATTAAGGTCAAAATAGATACATAATACCTATATAAGTTTAATTTAATTTATTGAAGTTAGTTTAGAATAATTTTAGATATATAAAAAATTTATTGAACTTTTCACCGTCTTTTACCCACCTCCTAGGAGAATTTTGAAATTCACAAAAAAACATAATTTTACCTCTTCTCTGAGTGGAATTATGAAAATATGAGAGACACAATTAATATCAAGAAGTAAAATGTGGTTCAATGAGATGAAAATAATTTTTGGTGAATAGTAACTTTTACCTTTATTTACCACTATTAAAAGTAAATAGAGTAATTTAGGGTAAAAATGATATTAATATTACCCTAAAACATGTCCTAATTTTATTGTAAAAGTTTATTTCAACCAAAAACAACCTTAGGAATAAAATTTTATCATTTAGGTCCACTTGGATTAGATTAGGAAATTTATTATTATTTAATTCAAAGAAGAGTTAAAAGAGTTAAAATCAACGTTTCTTTACTAAAAAATTTTTAATATAAAGTTATACATAATATAAATTCGATTGTAAATATTCATTATAAATATAAAATGATTTCATATATAATGGTATTTTATTTATAATTTTTAGACATTAAATAATTTAATTTATTTATGACACAATTGTGATGCAGTAATTACCTAATTAATGAAATATTAAAATAATTGATAATATAAATATCAAAATAAATGTAATTTGAAACTTTTTATGAATTCCAATAATTTTATAGGTTAATATTACATATTAGTATTTATTATATAAATTGTTTTTGAAGTAATAATGTTGTTATGAATTTATCAAAAACAAAATACCCAATAGTGTCAAAATTGACATAAAAGAGTTTTTAAAAAAATATTATATTATTAATTTATATTCAATTCCTAAAAATATAAGGTTAATCCAAGAGACTTATATCATGATAGGTGTATCATTAATGGACCACTTGGGGGTCTCTTGGAGTTATATAGTATGTTTATTAACTATATAATATAAAAATACAAAGTGACATGGTAAGTGTCAAACTAATTAACTAAGAGTTAAAACTAAAAGAGAAGGTTAATATAATGACCCAAACCTGTATAAATTATATTGGTTGAGTGGTTTTTTATCCATCCCCACATTAAACTTTAAATAATACACTTTTTATCCATTAGAAACCGAATATGAATTCATTATAAAATAATATTTCTAGTTTTTCCAAAGGTGTCCCTCACCCCTCTTATAAAAGGGCGTTCCCACTTCTCACTAATTCACACATTCAAAGCCTTTTGGCTCAGCCAAACCCTTCCCAAATACTTTCTAAACTTCCCTCAATTCAACCTAGAGGCCTTATTTTGATCATAAAGCCAACCTAAGGATCCCTTTTGATCAAATCAAAAGGAAGAACCCAAAGAAGAGGTAATGTTTTCACCACCCTCTTTCAAGTTCATTTCTTCTTCAACTTCTTCTTTCTTTGTTATTCCCATTCTAAAATAATAACTCCAGTATCTTATATATACTGTGATGTTATTATAAATATGGTACAACCATATTCAGTATTCTATCAATCCTTTGAATGACATGTCACCATACGTGCGTACGTATGGCTTACCGTCTCCACGTCGTGGTGTAATTGTTATTCAATAAATTATTATTTGGATGGTTATAATAATGATGTGTAATTCATGTAAATAATAAATATAACATGATAATGATTCGGTATATATGATATACCATCCAATTATATATTATTTTAATATCAAAAGAATGATATTGTCGCTCGTGCGTACGTACGGACTACCGTCTCCACGAACACGATGAGATTCATTCTCCATCATATCCATTCTAGTATAATTATCATTTGATGATTTAGAAATAATGTTTAAGGACATGATATCATTCTGGATTTTAATAAGATACAACCTATCCATGACAAATACGACTTACGTAACAAAACGTATAAAATAAAACGAGAAAGTTAACACCCAAAACGATGATAATACTAAGATATTATAAACAAAGAAATGTTAAAAGATCTTATATGATATCATATTAATGTATATGATTATTGTATAATTTAATAACAATTATTTCACCATTATACAGGAGTTTAAGCTACCCCCAACCAAGGAAAAGTACAAGGTAAGGTTTTATTTCACAATCTCCTCATTATCCAAGGTTGTTTGTACGTAATTATCTACTTGGACCTCTTTATCCTCCACATCCATGTTTCTTAAAAATGTATTAAAAATCATTATTACTATTTTAAAGACTATGGGATAAATTCATTTATACCCTTTTTTACTTTTTATAAAAAGTTTATTAACGAATCTTTCTGTAATTTTCCAAACAAGGTCCTTTTTAACCTTTTTGATAGAATTAAGGTAAGAATGTTTTTTTACTTATACGGTGGGTGCAGCTATTTTCCACCGTTATAAAATCGTCGAAGCTTTCCCTACAAGATTATAAGAATATTTTAAAAGAAAATGTTTTATTTTATAAATATACGACTCTTAAATGATTTCAAAATAGAAAGAGATATTTCTATAAAAAGAGTTTTGCTTTCATCTATGTCAACATCCTTTGATGGATTTTAAGTTTATTTGGAGTTAATTTATTATGATACAAAACTTCTATATTGTATTGATGGTTTTGTGATATGTTTGACTGTGGATGTGTTATTTCTATACCATTCATGGTTTATGTAGAAAGTATTGACATTTTGTATGCTAGTTTTAATACAAATGTTTATGTTACGTTTAAACCTGTTCATATGAGGAATGCATTGGACTTAATAAGTGACGGGTGGAGCCCTCTATAGATCCTCGATGCATCGGTAGGTCTCATGAGACAAACTAGTGTCTTGGAACAAGACCTTGACAAAATCTTATTTGTAGTCTTGGCACGAGGCGTTGGCTATGTGGTTATGATAGTCTGGCATTATGCATTCCATCACTATGAAAGTGGTCATTGATATTGCATGTGATTATTCGACTAGTAGAATATCCATGTAAATAAGTAAATGGAATTATTTCATTTTATTTCTGCCATATTAAGTTGAAGTTCAGGTTTAAAAGGCTTTTGTTTTATTTATACATTGCCTTAAATGTTCATTCTTATTTATGAAAGTTTCCGCTATATTGTTATCCTTACTGGGCATTTGAGCTCACCCCTTTTCTATGTTTTATTTTTCTCAGGATGTAAAGAAGTAATTTATGAATGACCTGCAGAGATAGTATGAGGGGATAAGAGTGTGAACTATGGAGACTATATTGTTGTAGTTTTCATTTTATGATGTAATGTAAACTTTATTATTGTATCTAGTTATTCCAAGGCTACTAAGATAATCGGTCTTTCGAGACTTGATCTTTATTGTGATCATGCCAATGGTAGGTAATAATGCACCAACTCTAGGTAACTGGGGTCGGGGGGTTACATAATCTCTCTCTTGAGAATTGTTTTCCCATCTTTACCGCCAAATCCTCTAGATCACATAGGTAAATCTAATCTTCATTAATTTCATATTAAAAATAAGTTAATATAACTTCCTTTATACCTAATAACCTAAGTCCCAATGAGGTAAAACTCTATATCATAATTTCTATAAGGGTGACCTTATTTATCATAGTAATCAAATTCTAAATCCCACCAGTCATTCGAAACTAAAATACTCCATATTCCTCAATATTTTAGATGAAGTGATACTTTAACTAATGGTGTTTTGTTCTTAAGTGAAACACGAGATTATTTATAAGATGGATCATACTCTAACAATCAAATAATAATCCCCCCTAATTCCTTCCCATATACTCTTACAAGCCCTTCAACCATATCTTATCTTTCCCTACTTCTATTTCCACAAAATACTCCACTTATGTGGTTGATAGTGAAACTAAAAACTATTGTTTTTATATCCCATATAATTTAGTTACTCTATAGAAAAAGACAAATCATGTGTTACTTCTCTATGTGTCTTCGTCCCCATTAAAATCTGCATCAAAATTGTAACACCCCATGATTTTAGTATGAATTTCTCTTTAAATAGATATGGTTTGTCTGATAGCTTGTGATACACAAAACACCAAACAAAAATGAATAATTGTTTATTTAATTAAAAGAGAATATTATAATAAAAAATTAAATATATTAGAGGATAACTAAATAAAACATACTTAGTATAATTATTAAAGGAATGAAAACACGACTGAATAAAAAATAATAATTCATTATTTTTCATTATTATAAAAATATTTTTTTTTATTAATTTTAAAGAATGATTTGATGTGTTTTTATAAAATTCAAATAAATATTATAATAGTAATGGATTTAAAAAATTTAATGGTTAAAATAAAAATAAAAAAAATTAAGGGGATTCGATTAAAAAACATTAATTATTAAAGAGATATTTTTCAAAGAATTATTTTTTCTAAGTGTTGTGTACTTTATCTTAAAAAATTAAATTGATCACTTTTAAATGTTTTTTATAGTAAAATTTAAAATTTAAATGTGTAAACTAAGATATTAAAAAACATTTAATTATTAATTGATATGAAATAATATTAATATCAGTGAAATTTTAAACAATCATTTTTTTATAAAAACAGTTTTTTTTATTTAAAACATAAATATATAAATTATAGAATTTTAATTTTATAAAATCAAGTTAATTTCTTTCTTTCAGAATTTTAAAATTATCTTAGGGTTATTTTTGGAATTTTTCTAAAAATATTGATTATTTTTGTGAATAGTAAAAAAATACAATTTTTAATAATATTGTAATGTTTATGACATCATCATGATATAAATATAACAGAAAAATTTATAAAACCATTTTCATGACCAAAAATGTATTTAAGGAATAAGTTAATTCATTTAAAAAATAATAATTTGAATTAAAAAATCTATGTTTTAAATTTTGGAAATTAAGTTATATTTTATTCTAATAAAAGACTATTTTTGATTCATTACCTTTAATTTAGTGTTTATAAAATTCCATTAAGTTTTGAATTGGTTTTAATTTAAAATAAACCCTTTTCATTTTGATCATAAACTATTAAATTTTATGGTAATAAATACTATTCATATTCTTTGGTTTAAATGATAAAATAATCAATATTAAATTCTAAAATACCACAATTCCTCACATATAAAAGGACCTATCCCATACCCACCTCAAATAAAAATTTTCATTCTGATTTATCTTTAATACCTTCCAATATTATCTCCCTAAAAATTTTATCCCATGTTTGGGAACCTCTTATCATCAGGAGTCCCAAATCCCCTATTTTCAAGTGGTTCTCTAAGAGGAGATTCAAGTCTTCAACATAAGTGTTGTCCTCTGTTAAATAATTAATCTTTATCTTCTTAATCCACCTATTATTAAATATGACTCATCACCTTAATAATAGGTTTCTAAAATCATTAATATTATATAAAAACTATATTATTATTATTATTCAATAATATGCTCATACTCATTCAGTCATTATAACACAATCTTGTTTAGCTCAGTTTTACCACCCACATGAATGATGTTATAATTTTTACATCATAAATTACGAAAAAAACAAAAAAAGTTGTATTAATATGTAATAATGATAAGTTTAATGTGTTTTCATAATTATTAAATGGGAATATACTCAATTTTCAATAATAAAATCAATTCTTTTTATTGAATCAAAATTCACACAAAAAAATAGTTTTGTAGGATTTCTATGTGAACCATCACCATAACATCAATGAAATGACCATGGGAATCCAAAAATATATCAAAAACACATACTACATCTTTAATAACGTTATAGTACTGATAAAACCTTGATCAATAAGAAAGTACCATAACTTCCAAACTGAATCATGCATGGGAAACGAAACAGTTAACACATAAATATTAGGTTTTAACTAAAAATAATTAATATGTGGGTAAAAATAAATTAAAAATGAATGTTATTAAGTAAAATAAATATTAATAAGGAAATAATACATGTGATAAATAAAATAAAATTTATTATACATGTATTTAGAATGCATCTGACCAATAAAAGACTAATGTAAGGGTTTTATTCCAATCCCACTTTAAAAACCATATTTTCTATGCCTACATTTCTACAAGGAAAGTTACGTGTTTGTTATCTATAAACCCCCATATAAGTTTTTATATTTCATTTCTCTATTATTTATTTTATATAAGTCCTTATCTATACTGCAATGATTTTTAAGGTCATTTTCTCTTTTCTTCTACTTTCTTTACAAAAGTTTGAAATGAATCTTTTTAATCATTATTCATATAGTCACCTTTCTCACTATCTTATTCATTCGTCTTTATGGATCTTAATTTATATTTGTTATGGTTTTAAAATGTAATTTTCATTCTCATTGTTTTATAAATTATTTCCCTTAAAAATAAAAGTTATCAAAAAGTAATATAGTGACTCATACTTTTCATATAGAAATATAACATATTATTAAATTAATATACATTAAATAACATTAAAATATATGATAGAACCATAAAGGTATAATGTATTTAAATGTTTCATAAAAAATCTACACTATATCTCACTTAGTTTTTCAAAACTATCACCCTTTATAGTCACATCATACATAATACTTTTCTTTATATCCTGGGTAAAAAAACATAATAAAGGGAGAGATCAAATTCTCAATAAGGATTAAAAAGGGAGATAAAATGATCATTTAAAATTAAAATGATCATAAAGGGTATGATAAAAAGAGATTAACCTTTTAATATCTTACCCATCAATTCCTAGCTTATAAAAATGACACATGGAATAAATATTAGTGGTTCATAATACATGAATCATAAATTAATAAAATAACATAATCCATGAGAACGCAAAATTAGCATAAAATCATATCATAAAATACTGGAAAAATGTGTAAAATAATCATTATTAGGGAAATACTTTTTCAAGGATAACCACTAAGACATTCATAACATGTTACTCTTGGGATAACCGCCCATGTACAAGCTTCAGGATTGGGATAATCTCTCATGTACCCTCTTTCAAGCTTGGCATAACCACATGTGTACCCTCTTCTATCAAGCTTGGTATAACCTCCATTTTACAATTTAAGATCATAACACATTAATATTTACCCAATTAATTTGAAGGAAATATAATTCCAGGACCACCCATCACATAATCATAAATATTTTCATATGTATTCCACATGATCAAAAAACATATCATAACACAAACCATGGAAAAGAAAACAGGTTTTATCGATATTTTATAATCATTACCCTAAAAAAATAGTGGAAGAATAAATTTGACATCATAGGATTTTATCTTCAATAAATAATAATTAACATCAAAATATGTTATCATAGATGAAAATTTCCTTTAAAAGATAACTAGAATATTTCTTGAGAAAAATTTTCTTTTCATTTTTAAATCACATATTTAAAGTAAAAAAATACCAAAAGTTAAAGGAATAATTTTATTATAAAATAAACTTTTAAAATTGTAAAGTAATCTATAAATTATTGAGTAATTCTGACAATATGAAATTATGTTCATTCAATGTATGTTAAAATAAATATTCCTTTCACATTTTTGAAAAAAAATCAAAAATACCTCGTTCAGAAAACTATAAGAACTTTCCTTTTAAAACATTATGTAAAAATTAAATAATGGGTAAAAATGAATTTAAATAACCATATAATATTAAAAACCATTTCTTTAAACATTTTTACAAAACATGGAAATGGAAGAAAGGGTTTTTTCGACTAAAGAGGGAAATAAAGTCGGTTTTCCTTATAAACATGGTTTTAGTATTTTAAGTACTTAAAGTGGGTAAAATGAAAGGAAAAAATTTATTCCCTATAAATAACTAAAAGATAATAAAATTAAATTGTTTTATTATAAAATTATCATATAATTTCCTTCAAAGATAATTCAAGCATTAACAATCTGGATTAAAATGATATTGAAACATATATCACTTACCGCGAGTTTGATTTTCTTCAGAGGTTCTCTAACCTCATATAAAATAAACATAAACTTATTTTAATTATATAATAGAGTCATTTAAATAATTATAATATCATATATTATCCAATCACAACATTTAAACTCCCATTTATTAATAATTCCTTCTTAAAATCATCATTTCCGGGTGTTAATTATTTTGTTTTTCATGAAAAAATTTGGTTGATAGTTCTAATCCTTGTACATTGATCATTTTTTCATTATATTGATAATTTTATTTATCATATATATATCATATATATCCATTATATATATATATATAATTATCCATACAATTTATAGATAGAAAAATGAATTACACCATCATGGAGATAGTGGGTCATACATATGCACAAATACTCTTTTCACTTTTTGAAGGATGAAACAAAATAAATTTAAATAATAATTAAACTTTTAGAAATAACTATAATATAATATATATTTATTAAATCTAATTGTATTACCATAAATATATATAGGAAATGGAAAACAAATCACAATACCTCATGGAGGTGGTAGTCCACACGTACGAACGAGCGACATTTTCATTTTCCAAAAGATGATAAGGTAAGACAGTATATATGATATTATAATTATAGAAGAATAATAATATTATAAACTTTAAATCCATTATAATTACCATAGATGAAATATTGTGATATAAAATGAATTGTATCACTACGTAGAGGTGGTAGTCCATACATACCCACGAGCGATATTTTCACTTTTAATTTGATGGAAAAGAGGGTAGATAATAATGGTTATGAAATAATAATAAACATTAGTATATTTAAGATAATAAATTGTTTATTTTATGATTAATAACATAGATTTATAGTATATATAAGAATAAATAAATTGAATGAGGTCGAGTAAAATGATTACCTCTTCTTCAAAATATTTCCTTTAGATACTTTTTTAAGGACCCTTAGAATGATCTTTTATAAAGAAAACCAACTCTAATTTATGAATAAGGAAGTTATAAGATGCTTTTATAGGGTTTATTTGAGCTATATGGCTCAATGTGGTGTAAATAAATGAGATAAGGAGGTTCCTTTTTTATAAGTACGGGGGAGGACACACTTGGAATTTCTTAAAATATTAAAATATAATTCAGTCATACCCAATAAAAATGAATCGAAATGGATAGATATTAAAATTTGGGTTATTATGGGGTATATATATGTCCAAAAATATGATTTATACAAGTTTAATTAGAAAACATTCCCTTATCTTTTAGTTTAACCCTTGGTAAACCCATTTTAATATTTACTACAATGACATTTTTTTACCGTTTTTACTATTCATCATGACCAAAATGAAAGTAGACTCATTAAAATTTTTGGAAATTATGATTAAAAATAAAGAACCTGTTTTATAAAATTCAATTCACTGAAGTGGAATAATTTAATTTCAAATTGGACCCGCAAAACTCAATGAAAAGTAGTTTTCCAAAAAACATATTTTCTTAAGTATAAAAAGTTTTTATAATAAATTCCAAAATAAAATTTATTAAAATGAGATTAAATTTATTATTAAAAATATAAAAGTACTAATTTTACTTTTAAAACCATTTTATAATGAAATTTAACTTTTTAAATGCCTTTAATAAAAAGATAGTTTTCAATAAAAATCTGTGTTTTCACTATTCATTGAAAAATCAATCTTTTCAGAAAATTATCAAAAATTAAATCTAATTTAATTTTGAAATTATAATTTAAAAAATTGAATTAAAATTTAGAAAATAATTTTTTTAAAATTGGAAGAAATTAATTATATTATTTTTTCATAAAAATCTATTTAAATCATTTTTTAAGAAAAAATTATTTCTGAAGCATATAATGACTTTAGTAAAAACTGAGTACTTTTTTATCATTTATTTTTTTATCTAAATACTTTAAAAGTAATTTTAAAACTTTGGTAACTATTATTCACTATATCAATTTAATGACTAGGTTAAAATGGTATAATATATTATAGTTCATTTAGACTCAGGTTTGCGTGTATCACTTGCTATTAATGAAATTAAATTTATTTGAAGAGAAATATACAATAAAATATCTAGGTGTTACATTCTATACCCATTAAAAGGAATTTAACCATTGAAATTTCATCACTCTTATAAAAAATTAGGATATCTCTATTTCATCACATCCTTAGGATCCCATGTAGCTTCTTTGAATTTATGATTCCTCTAGAAAAGTTTAACTAGGTAAGTAGTCTTGTTCCATGGACCTTTATATATAAAAGAAAATATTTATATATATTATTATTCATAGGAATGGTCATTATATAGTGGTATGACCTCAGAGTTCATTTTATGAGATTGATCAGGTATGTACTTCTTTAGGAAATATACATGTAACACATAATGAACTTAAGAGAGGTGTGATGAAAGCGACAAATGATAAGCTATTATCCCTACATGATGAATAATAACAAAGGGGCCAATATACCTAGAGCTAAAATTTCCCTTATTTATAAATCTCATAACCATCTTCCATGGATAAATTCATAGTAATAACTTCTCACCAAATTCAAATTCCAAATTTCTCCTATGATTGTTAGTATAACTTTTATATTGAATTTGAGTTTCCTTAATGTGATAATGAATGGATCTAACATACTCTAACATTTCCTCAACTCGATCAAGTGTTAATAGATTTATTTTTCAAACTTTATCCCATTTCATTATAGTTCTAAACTTCTTTCTAAATAAGGATTCATAAGGATCCATCGGAATGCTCGATTGAAAGATATTAATGCAAGTAAACTCAACGTGAGGAATGTGTTAATCCCAAAAACCTTTGAATTACATAGTACAAGATCTCAGTATATCCTCTAGGGATTTAATGGTTCTATTAGACAAACCATCTATCTAAGCTTGATAAGAATTACTGAAACAAAATTTGGAATCCAAATCTTGGTGAATACTTTTCAAGAATTTCAAGTTAAACCTTGGATCTCAATCAAATACAATATAATATGTTACTCCATGAAACCTTATGACTTCCTTAATGTATATTCTAGAAATATGATCAAGGGAGAAATATTATCTGATATAAATTAATGTTTTTCATTTTATAAGGTGATTTATCATAACCAAAATAGCATTATAGAGTTTATAAGTTTTTAGGCGTCTAATAAAAAAATACATGGTGATGTTTTCCCATTTCTATTCAGGTATAAGTAATAGTTGTAACATCTAATTAGTCTACTTTATCTAATCCTTAACTTGATTAAATACCATGAACCAAGATACAAACTCTATAATATATCTTTTCATGTTATCCTACTAGAAATAATATTTTATATATCTATATATCTTATTACTTCTAGGATTAATAGAGAATGATTAACTATGAGATTTATCCAAAAAATCCCTTTTCATGTCTGGTATTGATGGAACAAATAATTTATTCCCAAACCTTATCATTCCATAATAATCAAGTCTGAACTCAGGAATATTTTTTACCTTCTATTTTAGCTCCATATATTCCTTTAATACCTCTTTATTCTTTATTTTTATAGATAGTTGAACACTCATTTGAGAAATATAACATTTATCCCCTAATTTAATATTTCCAAAACCATCCTTTACAAATCTATAAATTTTGGATATTTTTTGGTCCTCATTATAAATAAGATAGCATGATCCTTTCAACTGAGAGAATCTTTCACTTTTCGAGGGTTTTAATGTATTGAGTTGTCATAATCTTTATTCAAATCCAACCATATTCTATAATGAATAATTAAATATTTATGATAGTATATATTCTTATATCACACATTTCTCTATAAATATAGTTCTTTTATATCTTTAATGGAAAAATTATTGTATCTCAATCCAAATCATATTTTGGGTAATTTTACTCATGAATATTCAATTGTAATGAGGCATAAGATATCACCATATCATTTTATATGAGGATGTGTCCCAATACCTTCTTCTATACATCACTATATATCATAATCTATTCTCTATTATTGGGTAATCTAAGAAGAAGTTCCCTGACTATCCTTCTCTTTAGTTCTTCAAATTTTCTTCTCATTAATCTATTAAAAGGAACTTCAATCCCTTCCAAGTTAACTTATTGAGTGGATTATGTAGTCATGAGAAATTATTTACAAAGAATTGGTAATATACAGCCAAACCAAAAAAAATTGCAGATCTGAGTCACAGTGGTTAGTATAGGCCAACGTTTAACAAATTTTTTCTTTTATGGATCCACCGATATACCCTCTATAGATATTTTAGGACCCAAAAATAAAAATTTCTGTAGCCAAATTCATACTTCAAAATTTTTTCATAAAACTTCTCCTTTCTTAGGGTCTTCAAGATAATTCTCAAGTTACCCTCATTATCTTCCTTGCTTTTTGAATATATAAGATGTTTTTCTATAATTACTACCTCAAACTAATCAAGGTAATCTATAATGATTTTATTCATTAAATCCTTAAAGATAGTGGGGGAATTATTATGACCATATAGAACCAATATAAATTCATAATGCTCAAACCTCGTAGGGGAGGTTATCTTGGGTATGCCTTTACTTTTGACCCTGAACTGATAGTATCCAGATCGAAGATTAATCTTGGAAAAATATTGATCTCTACACAGTTGACCAAATAAGTCATAAATATGGGGTAGATGATACTTTTTATTGATTTTTATATGGTTTGATTTATGATAATCATTTTAAAGTCACATTGATCTATCTTTATTATTAATACAAAGAATAAGTACACCCTATAGTGATGAACTTAGAAAAATGAATCCATTATCTATATTATCCTGGAGTTTATTATTTAATTCCTTCAACTCAATCAGGTCCATTCTATATAAAGTCTTCAAAATAGGTTAAGAACTAAGTATGAGTAATATTAAAAACTCAACTTAATTATTTTGAGTAAGACTATGAAAATATTCTGAAAATACTTCAACAAAATCACATATAATAGGCATACCTTCAATGTTGAGTTGTACCCTAACCATCTAAGATAAACACACATTTTTAATATGAATTAGGAATCATACAATATATGAAATTTACATCAGATGTTCATATTTATCATCACACTAATAAATGATCATAATTTGGTTTATAATATCAAATTGGTCTTCCCTTCCTCAAAAATTAATGTGGGATTTATGTAAATAAATATAATCCATGTTTCCGATAATATCAAATCCAACTAGAGTGGGTATAACAAGATTTGTAGAAATAAAATTCCCACAATTATCAATCAAAGAAGAATGAAAGAATTAAGATATGATTTTCATAACAATAGATATTTTCAATTATAATTCAACATATAATCACTAAGGTGATATTTTTATTCCCTTATCAAATTATTTAGATATAAAAGAGTGGGAAGATCCAAAATCCAATAATAAATTATTAGTTCTAAAGTTGATTTTATGTGAAACTTTCACCCAATATTTATCATAACTTGCATCAGTAATAGTAATCATGTGATATTTACCTTTTTCAATGGGATTAAGAGGTTATTAACATCGATCTTCATCATTAAGCTTCGATTTTTAGGACTGGTTTACATAATTTTCATAATCCTTATATTTGAAACACTCAATTATGGGTGGTGTATTCTATATTTCTTTCTCTCTATCATTATATAAATTCTTCCCATAATATATGTGTTTAATTTATAGATGACCTTATTTTACAAACGTAAAGAATTTAATATTCTCATTAATAAAATTTAATCTATGTCACCTTCCGCACTTTGAGCATAATTGAAGGATCATTTTACTCCTGCAATGGTTTTTATTATTAAAATTTTTATTCAATTACACATTTATTTTCTAATCAAAACCATGAGATTTATGGGTAACACCAATATTCATTTCCACATTAATATCATGTCAAATAATTTATTTATAGCTACTAAATTCATTTATTGATAACCCCCTTTGGAGACATGGTTTTAGGACACTAATAAATCGATCAACCTTACTTTTAGGTTGGATGATAATACTAGAAGTGTACATCGCAAGTCTTGTATAATTTATCCACATAGGTACTAATCGATTTATCATCCTTCTATTTTAGCTCAAGGAATTTATTCTCTATTTCAAACAATAAATAAGAGGAAAGTAATTATTGAAAAATAACTTTCTAAAATCATCTCACTATATAGAGTTAATTTCTTCCAGTTGATTCATGTTATTGGTGATATCCCACCATTGATATTCTTTGACTTCTAAACGATTGATGGAGAAAAATAGTTTTTCATGCTATAAACACTACAGAATAGAAAAAAAATATTTTAAATGGTACTGATCTATTTCTTAGAAACTAATGGATCAATAGACCCACAAAAATAATTTGGATACTACTTCATGAAGGACTCAACAAAACATTGTTACCTCATTTTCTCATTTGGAATCTCATCATGATTAATGACTTGAGATAATTATGTAATCATAGAAACAATATTTTTCATTCCAACTCCTGTAACATTTTTTTCTTGGGAGGATAGTCATTTCATTTTTTTCACATTAAGTATTAACATAGTTCCTTTTGGTTCCAACAATTGAATAAAACCAAAAAGCATAGTGTGATCAACTATAATCACAGTGGGAAATAACATAATCATGAAAAATAATTTATAGGATATCTAAATTATGAATCCTAATTTTCAATCTATGAAACTTTAGGTTCAACCTAGGTAATACCTGATCACTATTTATTCAAATCCATTATTAGGATTTATAAAAAAATGTGAATTAACCCAAGAATATCCCACTAGAGTATCAAAATAGGTGCATAGTAAGGGAACACTCACCGTACTCTATAACTATGGATGATACATAATCAACCTGCTCTTTTATATTTTATCACCCCTATATGCATCTATCTCGAAACCAAATTCACTTATAGTATCCAACTAGGGATATTTTTCTAATAGGCTCACAATCCTTTATTTACCATAACTTAGGACATTATCCTATATATAGAATTATCCTACAAGTTCTCAATAATTTTTTCTTATCCTAGTTTCTAATGGTAACTAAACCATACTCTGACCCCAACTATAGTGAACCATACTTTTTATAAATAAATGTTAAATCTTATTAGATGAATATTCATTACATAACATTACAGTCCATACCAAGACCATAAATGTTCAGTGTTATTTGAAACTTGAATACATAAAAAATGGTTCATAAAAAAATATGCATCATCACCCACTAAGTTCTTCAAAACTATCACCCTTATTAAACACATCATACTTAAAACGTTTCTTCATGTCTTTGGTAAAATAAAACATATTAAAGGGTGAGATCTGATGCTAACTAAGGGTAAATAGGAGAGATATCAATGATCATATAAACATTACATGATCATAAATGGTATTAGAACATGAGATTAACCTTTCAAAATTTCACCCATCAATTCTTAAATTATAAACATGAGTCATGGGACAAATCATGTCTATTTATAAGATAATAATCATAAAGGAATCAAAGAACACGAGTCATGATAACAAAAAATTAACATAATATCATATCATAAAAGAGTGGAATAAAGTGTAGAATAATCATAGTCATAAAAATTATATGTTAATGATATCCACCAATACATTTATAACATGTTAATATTGGGTTAACCACTCATGTACCTACATCAGGCTTGGGATAACCTCTCATGTACCCTATTTTGGGCTTGGGATAACCTCTTTTATTCCCTATTTTTAGGGCTTGGGAAAACCTCTAGTGTACCCTTTGATATCATAACACATTAATATTTAACAAATTAATTTTAATGATATATAATTCTAGTTCCATCCATCAAATTTTTATAAATCCATTCATATTTATTCTTGAAGTCCATAAAAACATTCATCATAACTTAAACCATGGAGAATAAAATGGGTTTCATCGATTTTTCATCATCATAACCATAAACCATCTAAAGAAATAATAAAAAAGGTACCATTAAATTATATCCATAGTAAATCATAAGTAACATCAAATGATGTTATCATACATAAAAATTTCACTTAAAATATTACTGGAATATTTCTTGAGAAAAATATCCTTTTCATTTTTAAATCACATATTTAAAATCAAAAAATTACCAAATATTAAGGGAAAAAATTATTTGAAAAGGAACTCAGAAACTTGTAAATGAATTTTTAAATAATGTATTGTTTATAATGATGGTAAAGAAATTTAGGTCATGTATGTTAAAATAAATATTCCTTTCATATTTTTTGTAAAAAATAAAAAATACCTCATTCAGAAAAAGACAAGAAGATTCATTTTAGACAATTTTGTAAAAAATTAAATCATGGGTAAAAAACAGATTTAAATAATCATATAAGAATCAAAAAATTAGGATTATTTTAGAAAACATTGAAATGGAATAAAAAAGTTTTTCAACTGAAGAGAGAAATAAAGTCAGTTTTCCTTATAAACATTTTTGTGGTCTCTTTAGTAATTAAAGGGAAGAAAATGAAAGGAAGACATGTATTACATATAAATAACCATATTAGAATAAAATTAAATTAATTTATCATAAAATTATCATATAATTTCTTTTAATTTAAATCCAACCATAAATAATCCTGATTTAAATGAGATTGAAACATAAATCTCTTACCTTAGGTTTGAATTTCATTGAAGGTTCTTTAACCTCCTATATAATAAATTTAAATTTATTATAATTTTATAATAGATCCATTTAAATAATTATAATATCATATATTATCGACTTATAACATTTTAACACCCATTAATTAATAATTCTTTATTAAAATCATCATTTCTAGGAGTTAACTATTTCATTTTCATGAGAATTTATATTTGGTAGTTCTGGTCCTTATACTTTTATCATGATTACATAATCTATAGAATTTTATTTAAGATATAATTATCATATATATTAATTATATATATATATATATAAACATCTATAAAATTTGGAGATAGAAAAATGAATTACACCGTTCATGGAGACGGTAAGCCGTATGTGCGCGTGAGTTATGTTTTAACTTTTTGAAGGATTGAAAAAAATGAAGGTAATTAATAATAAAACATTATAGAATCATTATTATATCAAATATATATTATATATTTATTTAATATATTCTTATTAATATCCATGTAAAATGAAAACAAAAATGAATCACATCGCTTCGTGGAGGTGGTAGTCCACACATACACATGAGCAGCGTTACCACTTTCCAACAGATGAGAAGATAAGAAGGAAGATATGATATTATAATTAAAAAAATATATTATTAATATAATATATAAATATTAAACCTATCTTAATAACTATATATGAAATTTGGTGATAGAAAATGAATTGTATCGTTATGGGGAGGTGATAGTCCACATGTACGCACGAGGGATAGTTTCACTTCTAATTTTATAAAAAAGAGGGAAGATAATAGTAGTTTTATGGTAATAATAAAATTTAAGTATGTTTAGGATATATAATTAATTTTTTATGGTGAATAAAATATATTAAAAATATTTTTAATAAGAAATAAATTGAAAGAGGTTGGGTAAGATGATTACCTCTTCTTCGGGAGACCTCCTTTAGATCCTTTCTTAAGGACCCTTTGAGTCTAATTTTAAGAATACGACCACATATAATTTGTGTATAGGGAAGTTTATAAGATATTAATCCATGGTATTTTCATTTTATATAGATAAAAGTGGTGTATATAAAATATAGAAGGGTTATCCTTTTAAAAGTGGCAGAGGAGACAGACTTGTAATTTCTTAAAATATTAAAATGTAATACATTATATACTCAATAAAAATGATTCCAAATGGACATATATTATAAATTATGAAAGTATGAGGTAAAAATATGGACATAAAATATTATTTATATAAGTTTAATTTGATAAATAATCATTATCATTTGGTTTAACCCCAGGTAAACCCACTTCAACCTTTACCGCGATGACAATTTTTTACTATAATTACAATTCATCATGACCAAATAGAATTTTGTATCATTAAAAAATATAAATTATGATTAAAAATAAGAAATCCATTTTATAAAATTCAATTCATAAAATTTTGAGAAATTAATTTTAAATTAAACGTGCCAAACTCAATGAAATGTGGCTTTCTAAAAATATATTTTCTTAAGTAGAAGAAGTTTTATACCAAAATGAAAAATAGAATTAATTATAATGAGATTAATTAGATTTTTTATAATATAAATGAACTAATTTAACTTCAAAATCTATTTTAAAACAAAATTTAACATTTATAATGCTTTGAAAAAAAAGGCAGTTCTTAATGAAAATCAGTATTTTTCACTATTTATTAAAAAATCAATCTTTTTAGAAAATTCTCCAAAATTAAATCTGAAATAATTTTGATATGATGATTTCAAAAATAAATTTTATTTTTTCAAATACATTTTTTAAAATTTGTAGAAATTTATTATATTATTTTCTCATAAAAATGAACCCCATTTTTGAAGAAAAATGTATTTTTGAAGCATATAATGACTTTACTAAAATTAAATACTTATTTGTTAATGTAATTACTTTATCTAAAACATATATAAATAATTTTAATTTTCTTTTATTTTTATTAACTTATATAATTTAACAATTATGTTAAAACAATATAATATCTTATAGTTTATTTGGACTCGGGTTTTCATGTATCAGGAGCTATCGAACAAATTAAATTTATTTGAAGATAAATATATCATAAAATATTAGGGTGTTACAAGGAAATTGTATTGCTTATCATTTTTCAATAAAAATTTTCATTTCTCTTATAAATTTGTTTTCATATATTTCAATATCCTTTAATGAGTCTTATGTTTCATAAAGGATTTGTTTTATTTGAATACCCCCTTTATTTATCTGGATGATTCATTTTTATGTCTTATGATTATTTTTATAAACCTTATATCATTAATATGGGTTACATAATCTAAGAAGAAATTATAAATGTTTTCATGTTCATATGATACACATATAATTGTATTTCATTATATGATGGGTGGGACCAAAATTATATATACCTCCAATACATTGGGTAAATCTATATATCTCAAGAGATGAAAAGTAAGGGAGTGGGCAGAAAACCCAATACACTATAAGTTTTTGTCCATTATATATATTTATAGTAAGGGGAGATAACAAAATATTTTATGGAAATATGTTCTCTATGTTATGATGTTCTTGGAAGTAATCCTTGACAAATAAAATTATTTTTTGTGCTTATGTATGTGCCACATTCTTATGTCATATTTTTTGTTTTTTGTGGTGCTGAAAACACATCCCAACCATGTAAGGAGAGTTTTTCTCCAAAACAAATATGCAACAAAGCCTCAAGAATCATTTCATAGACAAGGGAGTATAGGTGCACAACTTATGATGATTTCAGAAAACATAATGTTTCATAACAACTGAATTTCGTACTAAAGGTGAAGTCGAAGAGACAAAGTTTCATGGGTTCCCTAAAATTTCCCTAGTTCTAAAAAGGTGAAACCATGAAAAATTTAGACCATGCGACAACCCTAAACACAGGCCCAAAAATAGTTATGTGAGAAATGTTTCATTGAACCACTTCTTTACGAGACCTTATCTCGATGGAAAGGTAATGGATAGAACACAACCACTTTGCATGACATAGGGACATTTGTATGCTAAAAGCTTCCCATTTTGGCAATAAATGTAGCATCACCCCCCCCCCCCATTTTGGGGATAGAACTTAGAATTCAAATCTTCATCTCTCGCTCATGAAAACCCCACATCCATGACATTGTGTAACTCTAAACTCTAAGGGATTATCAAAGGTAGATAACCTGAGATACTAACCTCGTATGGTCCGCCACTTGGCCTATCTTTTATTTGAGATGTCCTCATGCAACATTATCTAAATACTAAGTGGTTGTGTGCTATAGAATATACCTTTTCATAATCTCAAGTTTAGCATGACTCCAAAATTTTCATGAATAAATTCCTAAAAGGATCTTATAGTGTAATTATTCTATAAATCATGGTTTTTGCAATTCCATTTTCAAGAACAACTATAGAGTTTCATTAAAAAAACATTTGGGTCTCGAATATTTTTCCTCTATCTTCCCAACATAGTTGTGCAAAAGTTGAGTGCTCAGGTTCCTTGCACCTACTCTAACTAGTTTCCGTTATGCATCCATTAACTACACAACTAGTATCATCAACCCTTGTTTTTTTCCTTTTTTCATCAAGAATGGACTAGATAGTTGTATCACCTCTTTCTCCTAAGCATAGGTTTCCTAACTTCAGGACTGTTAATTTCCACTCTTCCATTGTAGTGTTTACACCATGCCCCACCTAAAGGTTCATGAGAAATAGATGCATAATCACCAAATGTGGAATCATCAATGTAAACTGTAAAAACCCCACGATCTTTTAGTATGTATTTTTGAAAATAAATTTAATCTCTTTGATAAATTACTTTGCACAAAACACTATTCTTAAAAAACTCTAGAATATTATTATATTAACCTAATAATTATCACCTATAAATTTGAATAGAATAAATGAATGAGATTAACTAAATTATAAAAATATATTTTACACATGTCTATAAAATAAATTCATTGGTTACCAATTAATTATAAATGAAAATAAAAACCAATTGAACAAAAAGGAAGTGTTTTTATAAAAAAAATATTTTCATTCCCACAATGGAAGTTTATATTAATAAATTAAATTAATTACTATTATTAAAATATATTAACAAAATTTATATGTTATATATTCCATAAAATTTTTCTCCAATAAGTTTTATAGGCTTTAGATAATAATAAATCCAATTTTAAGCGTAGAAGGCTATATTTTTCTAAAAAACAAATTTCCACCCTTTAATGGTGCACCTATTTTAAAACCAAATTTTGACACTTATAAATTTTATTTGAAAAAATAAAATTCATTTTTTCAATTGGAATATCTAAATTATATTAGGGTTGTAACGCCCCGACCCCAGTTACCCAGAGTCGGTGCATTATTACATAACATTGGCATGATCACAAGAAAGATCAAATCTCGAAAGACCGATTGGTTTAGTATCCTTGGAAACACTAGATATATTCATAAGTTTTACATTACATCATAAAATGAAAAACTACTACAAAAACATAATGTTTCCACAATCCACACAATTAACCCCTCATAAAATCCTTGCAGGTCATTCATAACTTACTTCTTCACATCCTGGGAAAAAAAAAACATAGAAAAGGGGTGAGCTCAAATGCCCAGTAAGGATAACAATATAGCGGAAACTTCCATAAATAAGAATAAACATTTAAGGCAATGTATAACTAAAACAAAAGCCTTTTAAATATGAACTTTCAACATGGTATGGCATAAATAAAATGAAATAATGCCATTTACTTATTCACATGGATATTCTACTAATCGAATAATCACATGCAAAAATCAATAACCACTTTCATAATGTTGGAATGCATAATGCCAGACTATCATAACCACATAGCCAAGGCCTCGTGCCAAGACTACAAATAATATTTTGTCAAGGCCTTGTGCCAAGACACTAGTTTGTCTCATGAGACCTACCGATGCATCGAGGAGCTATAGCGGGCTCCACCCGTCACATATTAAGTCCAATGCATTCCCATATGAAAAGGTTTAAACATAACATAAACATTCATATTAAAACTAGCATATGAAATGTCAATACTTTCACCATAAACTATGAATGGTATAAAAATAGCACATCCATAGTCAAACATATCACAAAACCTTCAATAAAATATAGAAGTTTTGTATCATAATAAATCAACTTCAAATAATCTTAAAATCCATCAAAGGATGTTGACATAGATGAAATCAAAATTCTTTTTAAAGAAATATCTCCTTTTATTTTGAAATAATTTAAGATCCATATAAAATAAAACATTTTCTTTGAAAATATTCTTATAATCTTGTAAGGGAAGTTTTGAAGATTTTATAACGGTGGAAAATAGCCGCACCCGCCGTATAAGTTAAAAAAAACATTCTTACCTTAATTCTGTCGAAAAGGTTAAAAAGGACCTTGTTTTGAAAATGACCGAAAGATTCCTTTATAAACCACTTATAAAAGTCAAAAAGGGTATAAATGACTTTAACTCATATTCTAGTAAATAGTAAAAATGTTTTGAAATGCATTTTTAAGAAACATGGATGTGGATGATAAAGAGATCCCAGTAGATTATTACGTATAAACAACCTTGGATAATGAAGAGATTATGAAATAACCCTTACCTTGTACTTTTCCTTGGTTGGGGTAGGTTAACCTCCTGTATAATGGTGAAATAGTTGTTATTAAATTATACAAGAATCATATATAATAATATGATACCATATATGATCTTTTAACATTGATTTGTTAATAATATCTTAGAATTATCGTCGTTTCGGGAGTTAACTTACTCATTTTCTTTCATATGTTTTGTTACATAAGCCATGGTTGTTGTATATTATTCATATCCAGAATGATATCTAGTCCTTAAACATCATTTTTAAATCATCAAATGATAATTATACTTGAATGGATACAATGGAGAATGAATCTCATCGCGTTCGTGGAGACGGTAGTCCGTACGTACGCACGAGCGACAATATCATTCTTTTGATATTAAAATAATATATAAATGGATGGTATATCATATATACAGAATCATTAACATGTTATATTTATTATTTACATTATTTACACATCATTATTATACCCATCCAAATAATAATATATTGAATAACAATTACACCACGCCGTGGAGACGGTAAGCCGTACGTACGCACGTATGGTGACATGTTATTCAAAGGGTGGATAGAATACTGAATATGGTTGTACCATATTTATAATAACATCACAGTATATGTGAGATACTGGAGTTATTATTTTAGAATGGTAAGAACAAAGGAAGAAGAAGTGGAAGAAGAAATGAACTCGGAGAAGGGTGGTGAAATCATTACCTCTTCTTCGGGTTCTTCCTTTTGATTTGATCAAAAGGGCTCCTTAGGTTGGCTTTCTGATCAAACTAAGGCCTCTAGGTTGTATTGAGGGATGTTGGGAGAGTATTTGGGCAGAGTTTGGCCGAACCAAAAGGCTTTGAAGGTGTGAAGAAATGAGAAGGAGGAGTTCCCTTTTATAAGAGGGGTGAGGGGCACCTTTGGAAAAGCTAGAAATATTAATTTATAATAAATTCATATTCGGTTTATAATGGCTCCAAAGCTTATTATTAAAAGGTTAAGGTGGGGATAGGTAGAAAACCACTCAACCAATAGAATTTAGACAGGTTTGGGTACTTATATTAACCTTATCTTTAAATATTAACTCTAAGTTAATTAGTTTCACTTTTACAATGTCTCTTTGTATTTTTATATAATATGGTTAATAAAATTACTATATACATCCAAGCGACCCCCAAGTGGTACATTAATTATGAAACTATCATTATATAAGTCTCTTGGCCGAACCTTAGATTTTTAGGAATTTAATATCAATTAATAATATAATATTTGTTTTAAGAACTTTTTTATGTCAATTTTGACACTATTCAATAGTTGATTTTTTTGAAACTCATAACAGATTGATTACTTCGAACAAAGTAAATTAAATCAATACTAATATATCATATTATCCTAGAAAATTAGTTTAATTCATTAAAAGTTTCATATTATATTTATTTGGGTATTTATAATATCAATTATTTTAATTTTTCACTATTATAGTAATTACTGCATCATCATTGTGTCATAAATAAAATAAATTATTTAATGTCTAAAAATTATAAATAAAATATCATTATGTAGGAAATCCTTTTAGATTTCTAATTAATATTTATAATCTAAAATCCAACATATATAACCCTATGTAACAATTGTTTTTCTAAAAGATATATGCTTGTGTCATTTTTGTATTCATTTTAACTTAATTAAAATAAAGTGTCATTATCACTTACAAGTGGATCCATGGGGTCCCAAAATAGACCCAAAGATGCCCATGGTCGACCATGTATCAACCAATAGGGTTAAGACACGTTTTATGGTAATTTAGTATTATTATAATATTATTTTTTAACCCTTATTTACCGGATTTACCCTTAACCATGGTAAATAAAATATTTACCGCAGTAATTATTCAAAATGTCTAAAAATAAAAGTTACCTATTTACACAATTTGAACATCCTGATTCCAAATATGGAATCCATTTTCCTAAATTCAAAACACAGAAGTGGCAGAAATTAATTTAAAATTAATTGCCGCTGTCAAAACAAAAAGCGTGTTTTTAAGAGATAATAACTATCAAAAGATTGACACTCGTTTATGTTCGGTTTAATTGTAAAATTATGTCCAATGACCAACATTATATTAAATGGTAAAAATATATTCTAAATATACTTTAAAACCACTCAAATTCATAATTTATCACTATTAATTATTTTGATTAAAAAATTTGTTTTTAATTAAAACTTAGTAATTTTCACTATTCATCAAAATATGAAAGTTATCCGAAATGTACCAAAATTTCACCTTAGGCTAAATTCGATATTCCGAATCCAAAAATGAAGTCCATTTTCAAATATAAAATATATATAATTTCAAAAAGTAGTTATTATTATTCATAACGGCTAGTTTGATTAGTTATGGTGTGTTAGAACTCGGTGTTGCGTACAACACACGCTATCACATTATTCAAAGAGAAGCGTACCGTAGAAGCTTGGGGTGTTACATTCTCCCCTCCTTCAAATAATTGCATCCTCGCAATTTCTAGGGTATTACTGCATAAAAATACTCGGGTGGTTCTTCATCATAAGTTCCTCGGGTTCCCACGTTGCCTCTTCCATCTTATGGTTTCTCCATAAAACTTTTACCAGACGCGTCGTCCGGTTTCTCAGCACTTGTTCTCTCGTATCAAGAATCTTGACGGGCTCTTCGCAATAAGACAGATCGGGTTCCAGTTCTAATTCCTCATAGGTGAGTACATGCGTCGGATCAGGCATGTATTTCCTCAATAGAGATATGTGGAACACATCGTGAACTTTGGAGAGACTTGGCGGCATTGCCAATCGGTAAGCTACAACCCCAATTCGTTCTAGAATTTCGAAAGGTCCGATGTACCTGGGACTCAATTTACCTTTCTTACCAAAACGTATGACTCCCTTCCACGGAGATACCTTCAGAAAAACATGATCACCGACTTGAAATTTCAAATCCTTCCTTCGATTATCGGTATAGTTCTTCTGCCTACTTTGAGATGCTTTGATGTGATTTTGGATTACTTTCACCTTTTCCACCGTTTCCTCCACCAGTTCTGGGCCTACAAGTTTTCTTTCACCAACGTCATCCCAACAGGTTGGTGTACGACATCTCTTTCCGTATAACGCTTCATATGGTGCCATCTGAATACTCTAATGGAAGCTATTGTTATAGGAAAATTCTACCAAAGGTAAATATTGATCCCACATACCCTGAAAGTCAAGTGAGCAAGATCTCAACATGTCTTCTAAGGTTTGAATAGTCCGTTCTGATTGTCCGTCTGTCTGAGGGTGGTAAGCAGTGCTCAAATGAAGTTCAGTATCTAGGTATTTCTAAAGACTTTTCCAGAATCTTGAAGTAAAACGGGGATCACGATCAGAAACAATCGATAGGGGTACTCCATGAAGTCTCACAACTTCATTAATATATAGTCTTGCTAGACGTTCCAGGGGTAGATCTTCTCTTATAGCAAGAAAATGTGCTGTCTTGGTAAGACGATCAACAATAACCCATATTGCATCGTTCCTTCTAGGAGTCTTTGGTAGCCCCATGACAAAGTCCATCGTAACATTGTCCCATTTCCACTCCGGTATGGGAAGAGGTTGCATGACTCCTCCAGGCTGTTTCCTTCCAGCTTTCACTTGTTGACAAACCATACATCTTGACACAAAATCAGCAATCTCCCTCTTCATGTTGTCCCACCAAAAATGTTCCTTCAAATCTCTATACATTTTGGTGCTCCCAGGGTGTATAGAGAAATTGGAACTATGAGCATCATCCAGCAATTCCCTTTTTAGATCAGGTATATTGGGAACACAAAGTCTCTTCCCGAATTTCAAAATTCCATCTTCATACACAAAGTCTCTCAATCTCCCATCATTCACAGCTTTAATCTTCTTTTGGAATTCTTCATCATCGGTCTGAGAACTCTTAATCCTTTCTAGTAAAGATGGTTTGGCAACCATTTGAAAAAGCATTGATGTTTCACCTTCCCTGGTTATTCCCATGTCCATCTTCACTAGATCCATGAAAATTGGATCCCTTTCAATTCTCATATTGTTCAAAACTCCATGGTCTTTTCTACTCAAAGCATATGCCACCTTGTTTGCCTTCCCTGGGTGGTAGTGTATCGTACAATCATAATCCTTGAGTAATTCAAGCCATCTCCTTTGCCTCATGTTGAGTTCTTTTTGTGAGAAAATATACTTCAAACTCTTGTGATCAGTATAAATCTCACATTTTTCACCATAGAGGTAGTGCCTCCATATCTTCAAAGCAAAGATCACTGCTGCTAACTCGAGATCATGAGTAGGATAGTTTTGTTCATGAATTTTCAACTTTCGTGATGCATAGCCAATAACTCTATCATTCTTCATAAGGACACAACCAAGTCCTTTCTTCGATGCATCACTATAAATAACGAACCCATCATTCCCCGATGGTAGAGTCAATATAGGAGCATTGACTAATCTTCTCTTCAGTTCTTCGAAACATTCTTCACACTCTTTTGTCCAAACAAATTTAACCCCTTTACGTGTGAGCTTCGTTAATGGGTTAGCCAATCGGGCAAAATTCTGGACGAAACTTCGATAATAACCTGCCAAACCAATAAAACTACGTACCTCAGTTATACTCGTAGGTGCTGGCCATTCTTGGATTGCCTTGGTCTTAGAAGGATCAACAGAGATTCCATCTTTAGAGACAATATGGCCAAGAAAAGAAATCTCCTGAAGCCAGAATTCACACTTGCTAAACTTCCCATATAATTCATGCCTCCTCAGAGTCTTCAAGATAATGCGCAAGTGATTTTCATGATCTTCGTAGGTTTTGGAGTATACCAAGATATCATCAATAAATACCACCACAAATTCATCGAGATTCTCCTTGAAAACTCTATTCATTAGATCCATGAATACAGAGGGTGCATTAGTCAATCCAAACGGCATTACAGTAAACTCGTAATGCCCGTACCTGGTTCGAAATGCTGTTTTCGGAATGTCTTCCTTCTTCACACACAACTGATGGTATCCAGATTGAAGGTCAATCTTTGAAAAGTATTGAGCTCCATGCAGTTGGTCAAATAAATCATCAATACGAGGTAGGGGATACTTGTTCTTTATCGTTATAGCATTGATCTCCCTGTAGTCGATACATAACCTCATAGATCCATCTTTCTTTTTGACAAAAAGAAAAGGGGCTCCCCATGGAGAAACACTAGGGCGAATAAATCCCTTATTAATCAATTCCTCTAGTTTTTTCTTTAGTTCGACTAACTCTAAAGTGGCCATTCTATAAGGGGTCTTCGATATAGGCCTTGATCCAGGAATCAAATCAATAGAAAACTCAACTTCTCGTTCTGGAGGATGTCCAGGTAAATCTTCCGGAAATACATCTACAAATTATTTCACAACAGGTACATCCTCTATTTGAACATTCCTTTCCTCACCGACAGTTATTTCATTCTCTTCCTCCCCAATAATTGAATTAAGTTGAGCTACTGGGGGTGGATCTAAATAAGAATTAGGTGGTGACGATTCTGCTCTAAAAATAAAGTGCTCCTTATCATTATCATCAAGAATCGTAACCTCTTTCTTCTTACAATAAATCTTCGTATCATAGTCCGAAATCCAGTCCATACCGAGGATTATATCAAACTCAATCATAGGTATGACGATGAAATCAGCAGATAAAGAAAATTTATGTTCTCTAATGGGGACTGATTCACAAAACTTTGTTGCAACGATACTTCCCTTAGGGGTTTTAACTGACAACTCCCTTATTAAATCAAATTGGAAATATCTAATTTTCTTAGCAAACTGGGAAGATATGAAACAATGCGATGATCCAGAATCAAATAATGCATTTGCTAAACTTGAGGAAACCATTAAATTACCTGCCACCACGTCTTTCGGAGCTTCTACCTCAGCAGTAGTGATAGCATAAGCCTGGCCTTGATCCCTTGGCCTTTTCTGAGGTAAGTTCTCCTGACGCTTAGGACATGCATTTGCATAATGCCCCATCTCCCTGCAATTGTAGCACTGAACGTTGGTAGCTTCCTTCTTCCCCTTGCAATCATGAGCTTGGTGGCCTTTTTCACCACACTTGTAACAGACTCCCATTCCCTTCAAGCAAGTACCAAGATGTTTCTTCCCGCATTTACCACAAGATGGATATTCAACCTTTCCCTTCTTCCCCTTATTTCCATTCCCAGATTGATCAGCAGGTCTCTTCTTCTCTTGCTTTGCTTTAAAGTCATAAGACTTAGAGAATTCCTTTTCGGTCTTGATAGCACATGAGACAATGTCTTCGTACGATGAAAAGGATTGTGAGACTAACGCTCGACGGAGAAATGGTTTTAACCCATCAAAGAAACGATCAATCTTACTTCTTGGGTTACGAATATAATCACCAGCGTACCTCGCTAACCTTGTAAAGTTAGCCTCATACTTTGTGACATTCTCATTCTCCTTTTGTCTCAGACTCAGAAATTTCCTTTCCATATCTGCTCGATGGTCGCGAGGGAAATATTTTTCTAAAAACAGATCTTTGAACTCCCTCCATTACATATTTGATACTTCATCATCTTCCTTCGTATTTTGAATCAATGACCACCATTGATCAGCATCTCCAGTGAGGCGGTAAACTGCCATGATAACTTTTTCCCTTTCAGTGCTCCCCAAAGCCTGAAATATTTTCTCTAGGGAAAATATCCATTGCTCAGCTACGAAGGGATTTGTATTCCCATTGAACGTTGGTGGTTGTTGCCTCATGAATCGATCTAACATTTATCCTCCACGCTGCGGATCAGGGTGCTCCATACGTGTAAGGTTATTATTCATAACCTGAGTAAGTTGTCCCAGTATGGTGATTAGCTGATCAGCACCAGTTGCATCACCAGCCCCACTATAATTATCTTGAGCAGGAGGGAATCCCTACATGGAGTGCGTGCATTGATACGGTTTCCATTTCTTCCACTAGGCGCCATTTCTAAACAATGGCATAAACTAGATCAGTTTATGAATCAAAATACATAATCCCATACTTATAAAACACTTAACATAAATTGAACTATTTATGGATATAATCCATAATCATAAGAATGTTTTCTTTGAGGAAGTATATACTCATAATCCCTTCAAAATGATTTGTAAAGAAAATGAGAGTTATCCTAAGCATATCCCCCGGGAGTGTCGTAACCAAGAGTGCAGCAAGGCCCGTTGTCGTGCACCAGTTCCCGTTCGAGTCTAGCTCAAAGCGGTGTTTTCGGGTTTTACCCCTAGGTACATCTGTGCCAGAGCCGCCTCTACCTGCTCGTATCCAGACAGGGATGTATTGCTCGGAAAACTCACAAAATCTCTACAATACCAAAATTCTAGGAAGTTCTTCTATAATAATCCTCAAAGTTCATCTTAGGTATACGTGCTCTAATCAGAGTTTATCTAAATCTAGTTTCCAAGGTTTGTACTAAACTTCCTCTGATACCAAATGTAACGACCCGACCCCAGTTACCCAGATTCGGTGCATTATTACATAACATTGGCATGATCACAAGAAATATCAAATCTCGAAAGACCGATTGGTTTAGTAGCCTTGGAAAAACTAGATATATTCATAAGTTTTACATTACATCATAAAATGAAAAACTACTACAACAACATAATGTTTCCACAATCCACACTATTAACCCCTCATAAAATCCCTGCAGGTCATTCATAACTTACTTCTTCACATCCTGGGAAAAATAAAACATAGAAAAGGGGTGAGATCAAATGCCCAGTAAGGATAACAATATAGCGGAAACTTTCATAAATAAGAATAAACATTTAAGGCAATGTATAACTAAAACAAAAGCCTTTTAAATATGAACTTTCAACATGGTATGGCATAAATAAAATGAAATAATGCCATTTACTTATTCACATGGATATTCTACTAATCGAATAATCACATGCAAAAATCAATAACCACTTTCATAATGTTGGAATGCATAATGCCAGACTATCATAACCACATAGCCAAGGCCTCGTGCCAAGACTACAAATAAGATTTTGTCAAGGCCTTGTGCCAAGACACTAGTTTTTCTCATGAGACCTACCGATGCATCGAGGAGCTATAGCGGGCTCCACCCGTCACATATTAAGTCCAATGCATTCCCATATGAAAAGGTTTAAACATAACATAAACATTCATATTAAAACTAGCATATGAAATGTCAATACTTTCACCATAAACTATGAATGGTATAAAAATAGAACATCCACAGTCAAACATATCACAAAACCTTCAATACAATATAGAAGTTTTGTATCATAATAAATCAACTTCAAATAATCTTAAAATCCATCAAAGGATGTTGACATAGATGAAATCAAAATTCTTTTTAAAGAAATATCTCCTTTTATTTTGAAATAATTTAAGATCCATATAAAATAAAACATTTTCTTTGAAAATATTCTTATAAGCTTGTAAGGGAAGTTTTGAATATTTTATAACGGCGGAAAATAGCCGCACCCGCCGTATAAGTTAAAAAAAACATTCTTACCTTAATTCTGTCGAAAAGGTTAAAAAGGACCTTGTTTTGAAAACGACCAAAAGATTCCTTTATAAACCAATTATAAAAGTCAAAAAGGGTATAAATGACTTTAACTCATATTCTAGTAAATAGTAAAAATGTTTTGAAATGCATTTTTAAGAAACATGGATGTGGATGATAAAGAGATCTCAGTAGATTATTACGTATAAACAACCTTGGATAATGAAGAGATTGTGAAATAACCCTTACCTTGTACTTTTCCTTGGTTGGGTTAGGTTAACCTACTGTATAATGGTGAAATAGTTGTTATTAAATTATACAAGAATCATATATAATAATATGATATCATATATGATCTTTTAACATTGATTTGTTAATAATATCTTAGAATTATCGTCGTTTCGGGAGTTAACTTACTCATGTTCTTTCATATGTTTTGTTACATAAGCCATGGTTGTTGTATCTTATTCATATCCAGAATGATATCTAGTCCTTAAACATCATTTTTAAATCATCAAATGATAATTATACTTGAATGGATACAATGGAGAATGAATCTCATCGCGTTCGTGGAGACGGTAGTCCGTACGTACGCACGAGCGACAATATCATTCTTTTGATATTAAAATAATATATAAATGGATGGTATATCATATATACAGAATCATTAACATGTTATATTTATTATTTACATGAGTTACACATCATTATTATACCCATCCAAATAATAATATATTGAATAACAATTACACCACGGCGTGGAGACGGTAAGCCGTACGTACGCACGTATGGTGACATGTTATTCAAAGGGTGGATAGAATACTGAATATGGTTGTACCATATTTATAATAACATCGCAGTATATGTGAGATACTGGATTTATTATTTTAGAATGGTAAGAACAAATGAAGAAGAAGTGGAAGAAGAAATGAACTCGGAGAAGGGTGGTGAAATCATTACCTCTTCTTCGGGTTCTTCCTTTTGATTTGATCAAAAGAGCTCCTTAGGTTGGCTTTCTGATCAAACTAAGGCCTCTAGGTTGTAGTGAGGGATGTTGGGAGAGTATTTGGGTAGAGTTTGGCCGAACCAAAAGGCTTTGAAGGTGTGAAGAAATGAGAAGGAGGAGTGCCCTTTTATAAGAGGGGTGAGGGGCACCTTTGGAAAAGCTAGAAATATTAATTTATAATAAATTCATATTCGGTTTATAATGGCTCCAAAGCTTATTATTCAAAGGTTAAGGTGGGTATAGGTCGAAAACCACTCAACCAATAGAATTTAGACAGGTTTGGGTACTTATATTAACCTTATCTTTAAGTATTAACTCTAAGTTAATTAGTTTCACTTTTACAATGTCTCTTTGTATTTTTATATAATATGGTTAATAAACTTACTATATACATCCAAGCGACCCCCAAGTGGTAAATTAATGATGAACCTATCATGATATAAGTCTCTTGGACGAACCGTAGATTTTTAGGAATTTAATATCAATTAATAATATAATATTTGTTTTAAGAACTCTTTTATGTCAATTTTGACACTACTCAATAGTTGATTTTTGTGAAACTCATAACAGATTGATTACTTCTAAAAAAGTCAATTAAATCAATCATAATATATCATATTATCCTATAAAATTAGTTTAATTCATTAAAAGTTTCATATTATATTTATTTGGGTATTTATAATATCAATTATTTTAATTTTTCACTATTATAGTAATTACTGCATCATCATTGTGTCATAAATAAAATAAATTATTTAATGTCTAAAAATTATAAATAAAATATAATTATGTAGGAAAGCTTTTTAGATTTCTAATGAATATTTATAATCTAAAATCCAACATATATAACCCTATGTAACAATTGTTTTTCTAAAAGATATTTGCTTGTGTCATTTTTGTATTCATTTTAACTTAATTAAAATAAAGTGTCATTATCACTTACAAGTGGATCCATGGGGTCCCAAAATAGACCCAAAGATGCCCATGGTCGACCATGTATCAACCAATAGGGTTAAGACACGTTTTAGGGTAATTTAGTATTATTATAATATTATTTTTTAACCCTTATTTACCGGATTTACCCTTAACCATGGTAAATAAAATATTTACCGCAGTAATTATTCAAAATGTCTAAAAATAAAAGTTACCTATTTACACAATTTGAACATCCTGATTCCAAATATGGAATCCATTTTCCTAAATTAAAAACACAGAAGTGGCAGAAATTAATTTAAAATTAATTCCCGCTGTCAAAACAAAAAGCGTGTTTTTAAGAGATAATAACTATCAAAAGATTGACACTCGTTTATGTTCGGTTTAATTGTAAAATTATGTCCAATGACCAACATTATATTAAATGGTAAAAATATATTCTAAATATACTTTAAAACCACTCAAATTCATAATTTATCACTATTAATTATTTTGATTAAAAAAGCTGTTTTTAATTAAAACTTAGTAATTTTCACTATTCATCAAAATATGAAAGTTATCCGAAATGTACCAAAATTTCACCTTAGGCTAAATTCGATATTCCGAATCCAAAAATGAAGTCCATTTTCAAATATAAAATATATATAATTTCAAAAAGTAGGTATTACTATTCATAACGGCTAGTTTGATTAGTTATGGTGTGTTAGAACTCGGTGTTGCGTACAACACACGCTATCACATTATTCAAAGAGAAGCGTACCGTAGAAGCTTGGGTTGTTACATTCTCCCCTCCTTAAAATAATTGCGTCCTCGCAATTTCTAGGGTATTACTGCATAAAAAGACTCGGGTGGTTCTTCATCATAAGTTCCTCGGGTTCCCACGTTGCCTCTTCCATCTTATGGTTTCTCCACAAAACTTTTACCAGACGCGTCGTCCGGTTTCTCAGCACTTGTTCTCTCGTATCAAGAATCTTGACGGGCTCTTCGTAATAAGACAGATCGGGTTCCAGTTCTAATTCCTCATAGGTGAGTACATGCGTCGGATCAGGCATGTATTTCCTCAATAGAGATACGTGTAACACATCGTGAACTTTGGAGAGACTTGGCGGCATTGCCAATCGGTAAGCTACAACCCCAATTCGTTCTAGAATTTCGAAAGGTCTGATGTACCTGGGACTCAATTTACCTTTCTTACCAAAACGTATGACTCCCTTCCACGGAGATACCTTCAGAAAAACATGATCACCGACTTGAAATTCCAAATCCTTCCTTCGATTATCGGCATAGTTCTTCTGCCTACTTTGAGCTGCTTTGATGTGATTTTGGATTACTTTCACCTTTTCCACCGTTTCCTCCACCAGTTCTGGGCCTACAAGTTTTCTTTCACCAACGTCATCCCAACAGGTTGGTGTACGACATCTCTTTCCGTATAACGCTTCATATGGTGCCATCTGAATACTCGAATGGAAGCTATTGTTATAGGAAAATTCTACCAAAGGTAAATATTGATCCCACATACCCTGAAAGTCAAGTGAGCAAGATCTCAACATGTCTTCTAAGGTTTGAATAGTCCATTCTGATTGTCCGTCTGTCTGAGGGTGGTAAGCAGTGCTCAAATGAAGTTCAGTATCTAGGGATTTCTGAAGACTTTTCCAGAATCTTGAAGTAAAACGGGGATCAAGATCAGAAACAATCGATAGGGGTACTCCATGAAGTCTCACAACTTCATTAATATATAGTCTTGCTAGACGTTCCAGGGGTAGATCTTCTCTTATAGCAAGAAAATGTGCTGTCTTGGTAAGACGATCAACAATAACCCATATTGCATCGTTCCTTCTAGGAGACTTTGGTAGCCCCATGACAAAGTCCATCGTAACATTGTCCCATTTCCACTCCGGTATGGGAAGAGGTTGCATGACTCCTCCAGGCTGTTTCCTTCCAGCTTTCACTTGTTGACAAACCATACATCTTGACACAAAATCAGTAATCTCCCTCTTCATGTTGTCCCACCAAAAATGTTCCTTCAAATCTCTATACATTTTGGTGCTCCCAGGGTGTATAGAGAAATTGGAACTATGAGCATCATCCAGCAATTCCCTTTTTAGATCAGGTATATTGGGAACACAAAGTCTCTTCCCGAATTTCAAAATTCCATCTTCATACACAAAGTCTCTCAATCTCCCATCATTCACAGCTTTAATCTTCTTTTGGAATTCTTCATCATCGGTCTGAGAACTCTTAATCCTTTCTAGTAAAGATGGTTTGGAAACCATTTGAAAAAGCATTGATGTTTCACCTTCCCTGGTTATTCCCATGTCCATCTTCACTAGATCCATGAAAATTGGATCCCTTTCAATTCTCATATTGTTCAAAACTCCATGGTCTTTTCTACTCAAAGCATCTGCCACCTTGTTTGCCTTCCCTGGGTGGTAGTGTATCGTACAATCATAATCCATGAGTAATTCAAGCCATCTCCTTTGCCTCATGTTGAGTTCTTTTTGTGAGAAAATATACTTCAAACTCTTGTGATCAGTATAAATCTCACATTTTTCACCATAGAGGTAGTGCCTCCATATCTTCAAAGCAAAGATCACTGCTGCTAACTCGAGATCATGAGTAGGATAGTTTTGTTCATGAATTTTCAACTGTCGTGATGCATAGGCAATAACTCTATCATTCTGCATAAGGACACAACCAAGTCCTTTCTTCGATGCATCACTATAAATAACGAACCCATCATTCCCCGATGGTAGAGTCAATATAGGAGCATTGACTAATCTTCTCTTCAGTTCTTCGAAACATTTTTCACACTCTTTTGTCCAAACAAATTTAACCCCTTTACGTGTGAGCTTCGTTAATGGGTTAGCCAATCGGGCAAAATTCTGGACGAAACTTCGATAATAACCTGCCAAACCAATAAAACTATGTACCTCAGTTATACTCGTAGGTGCTGGCCATTCTTGGATTGCCTTGGTCTTAGAAGGATCAACAGAGATTCCATCTTTAGAGACAATATGGCCAAGAAAAGAAATCTCCTGAAGCCAGAATTCACACTTGCTAAACTTCCCATATAATTCATGCCTCCTCAGAGTCTTCAAGATAATGCGCAAGTGATTTTCATGATCTTCGTAGGTTTTGGAGTATACCAAGATATCATCAATAAATACCACCACAAATTCATCGAGATACTCCTTGAAAACTCTATTCATTAGATCCATGAATACAGAGGGTGCATTAGTCAATCCAAACGGCATTACAGTAAACTCGTAATGCCCGTACCTGGTTCGAAATGCTATTTTCGGAATGTCTTCCTTCTTCACACACAACTGATGGTATCCAGATTGAAGGTCAATCTTTGAAAAGTATTGAGCTCCATGCAGTTGGTCAAATAAATCATCAATACGAGGTAGGGGGTACTTGTTCTTTATCGTTATAGCATTGATCTCCCTGTAGTCGATACATAACCTCATAGATCCATCTTTCTTTTTAACAAAAAGAACAGGGGCTCCCCATGGAGAAACACTAGGGCGAATAAATCCCTTATTACTCAATTCCTCTAGTTTTTCTTTAGTTCGACTAACTCTAAAGTGGCCATTCTATAAGGGGTCTTCGATATAGGCCTTGATCCAGGAATCAAATCAATAGAAAACTCAACTTCTCGTTCTGGAGGATGTCCAGGTAAATCTTCCAGAAATACATCTACAAATTCTTTCACAACAGGTACATCCTCTATTTGAACATTCCTTTCCTCACCGACAGTTATTTCATTCTCTTCCTCCACAATAATTGAATTAAGTTGAGCTACTGGGGGTGGATCTAAATAAGAATTAGGTGGTGACGATTCTGCTCTAAAAATAAGGTGCTCCTTATCATTATCATCAAGAATCGTAACCTCTTTCTTCTTACAATAAATCTTCGCATCATAGTCCGAAAGCCAGTCCATACCGAGGATTATATCAAACTCAATCATAGGTATGACGATGAAATCAGCAGATAAAGAAAATTTATGTTCTCTAATGGGGACTGATTCACAAAACTTTGTTGCAACGATACTTCCCTTAGGAGTTTTAACTGACAAATCCCTTATTAAATCAAATTGGAAATATCTAATTTTCTTAGCAAACTGGGAAGATATGAAACAATGCAATGATCCAGAATCAAATAATGCATTTGCTAAACTTGAGGAAACCATTAAATTACCTTCCACCACGTCTTTCGGAGCTTCTACCTCAGCAGTAGTGATAGCATAAGCCTGGCCTTGATCCCTTGGCCTTTTCTGAGGTAATTTCTCCTGACGCTTAGGACATGCATTTTCATAATGCCCCATCTCCCTGCAATTGTAGCACTAAACGTTGGTAGCTTCCTTCTTCCCCTTGCAATCATGGGCTTGGTGGCCTTTTTCACCACACTTGTAACAGACTCCCATTCCCTTCAAGCAAGTACCAGGATGTTTCTTCCCGCATTTACCACAAGATGGATATTCAACCTTTCCCTTCTTCCCCTTATTTCCATTCCCAGATTGATCAGCAGGTCTCTTCTTCTCTTGCTTTGCTTTAAAGTCATAAGACTTAGAGAATTCCTTTTCGGTCTTGATAGCACATGAGACAATGTCTTCGTACGATGAAAAGGATTGTGAGACTAACGCTCGACGGAGAAATGGTTTTAACCCATCAAAGAAACGATCAATCTTACTTCTTGGGTTACGAATATAATCACCAGCGTACCTCGCTAACCTTGTAAAGTTAGCCTCATACTTTGTGACATTCTCATCCTCCTTTTGTCTCAGACTCAGAAATTGCCTTTCCATATCTGCTCGATGGTCGCGAGGGAAGTATTTTTCTAAAAACAGATCTTTGAACTCCCTCCATTCCATATTTGATACTTCATCATCTTCCTTCGTATTTTGAATCAATGACCACCATTGATCAGCATCTCCAGTGAGGCGGTAAACTGCCATGATAACTTTTTCCCTTTCACTGCTCCCCAAAGCCTGAAATATTTTCTCTAGGGAAAATATCCATTGCTCAGCTACGAAGGGATTTGTATTCCCATTGAACTTTGGTGGTTGTTGCCTCATGAATCGATCTAACATTGATCCTCCACGCTGCGGATCAGGGTGCTCCATACGGGTAAGGTTATTATTCATAACCTGAGTAAGTTGTCCCAGTATGGTGATTAGCTGATCAGCACCAGTTGCATCACCAGCCCCACTATAATTATCTTGAGCAGGAGGGAATCCCTACATGGAGTGCGTGCATTGATACAGTTTCCATTTCTTCCACTAGGCGCCATTTCTAAACAATGGCATAAACTAGATCAGTTTATGAATCAAAATACATAATCCCATACTTATAAAACACTTAACATAAATTGAACTATTTATGGATATAATCCATAATCATAAGAATGTTTTCTTTGAGGAAGTATATACTCATAATCCCTTCAAAATGATTTGTAAAGAAAATGAGAGTTATCCTAAGCATATCCCCCGGGAGTGTCGTAACCAAGAGTGCAGCAAGGCCCGTTGTCGTGCACCAGTTCCCGTTCGAGTCTAGCTCAAAGCAGTGTTTTCGGGTTTTACCCCTAGGTACATCTGTGCCAGAGCCGCCTCTACCTGCTCGTATCCAGACAGGGATGTATTGCTCGGAAAACTCACAAAATCTCTACAATACCAAAATTCTAGGAAGTTCTTCTATACTAATCCTCAAAGTTCATCTTAGGTCTACGTGCTCTAATCAGAGTTTATCTAAATCTAGTTTCCAAGGTTTGTACTTAACTTCCTCTGATACCAAATGTAACGCCCTGACCCCAGTTACCCAGAGTCGGTGCATTATTACATAACATTGGCATGATCACAAGAAAGATCAAATCTCGAAAGACCGATTGGTTTAGTAGCCTTGGAAACACTAGATATATTCATAAGTTTTACATTACATCATAAAATGAAAAACTACTACAAAAACATAATGTTTCCACAATCCACACTATTAACCCCTCATAAAATCCCTGCAGGTCATTCATAACTTACTTCTTCACATCCTGGGAAAAATAAAACATAGAAAAGGGGTGAGCTCAAATGCCCAGTAAGGATAACAATATAGCGGAAACTTTCATAAATACGAATAAACATTTAAGGCAATGTATAACTAAAACAAAAGCCTTTTAAATATGAACTTTCAACATGGTATGGCATAAATAAAATGAAATAATGCCATTTACTTATTCACATGGATATTCTACTAATCGAATAATCACATGCAAAAATCAATAACCACTTTCATAATGTTGGAATGCATAATGCCAGACTATCATAACCACATAGCCAAGGCCTCGTGCCAAGACTACAAATAAGATTTTGTCAAGGCCTTGTGCCAAGACACTAGTTTGTCTCATGAGACCTACCGATGCATCGAGGAGCTATAGCGGGCTCCACCCGTCACATATTAAGTCCAATGCATTCCCATATGAAAAGGTTTAAACATAACATAAACATTCATATTAAAACTAGCATATGAAATGTCAATACTTTCACCATAAACTATGAATGGTATAAAAATAGCACATCCACAGTCAAACATATCACAAAACCTCCAATAATATATAAGTTTTGTATCATAATAAATCAACTTCAAATAATCTTAAAATCCATCAAAGGATGTTGACATAGATGAAATCAAAATTCTTTTTAAAGAAATATCTCCTTTTATTTTGAAATAATTTAAGATCCATATAAAATAAAACATTTTCTTTTAAAATATTCTTATAAGATTGTAAGGGAAGTTTTGAAGATTTTATAACGGTGGAAAGTAGCCGCACCCGCCGTATAAGTTAAAAAAAACATTCTTACCTTAATTCTGTCGAAAAGGTTAAAAAGGACCTTGTTTTGAAAACGACCGAAAGATTCCTTTATAAACCACTTATAAAAGTCAAAAAGGGTATAAATGACTTTAACTCATATTCTAGTAAATAGTAAAAATGTTTTGAAATGCATTTTTAAGAAACATGGATGTGGATGATAAAGAGATCCCAGTAGATTATTACGTATAAACAACCTTGGATAATGAAGAGATTGTGAAATAACCCTTACCTTGTACTTTTCCTTGGTTGGGGTAGGTTAACCTCCTGTATAATGGTGAAATAGTTGTTATTAAATTATACAAGAATCATATATAATAATATGATATCATATATGATCTTTTAACATTGATTTGTTAATAATATCTTAGAATTATCGTCGTTTCGGGAGTTAACTTACTCATTTTCTTTCATATGTTTTGTTACATAAGCCATGGTTGTTGTATCTTATTCATATCCATAATGATATCTAGTCCTTAAACATCATTTTTAAATCATCAAATGATAATTATACTTGAATGGATACAATGGAGAATGAATCTCATCGCGTTCGTGGAGACGGTAGTCCGTACGTACGCACGAGCGACAATATCATTCTTTTGATATTAAAATAATATATAAATGGATGGTATATCATATATACAGAATCATTAACATGTTATATTTATTATTTACATGAGTTACACATCATTATTATACCCATCCAAATAATAATATATTGAATAACAATTACACCACGGCGTGGAGACGGTAAGCCGTACGTACGCACGTATGGTGACATGTTATTCAAAGGGTGGATAGAATACTGAATATGGTTGTACCATATTTATAATAACATCACAGTATATGTGAGATACTGGAGTTATAATTTTAGAATGGTAAGAACAAAGGAAGAAGAAGTGGAAGAAGAAATGAACTCGGAGAAGGGTGGTGAAATCATTACCTCTTCTTCGGGTTCTTCCTTTTGATTTGATAAAAAGGGCTCCTTAGGTTGGCTTTCTGATCAAACTAAGGCCTCTAGGTTGTAGTGAGGGATGTTGGGAGAGTATTTGGGCAGAGTTTGGCCGAACCAAAAGGCTTTGAAGGTGTGAAGAAATGAGAAGGAGGAGTGCCCTTTTATAAGAGGGGTGAGGGGCACCTTTGGAAAAGCTAGAAATATTAATTTATAATAAATTCATATTCGGTTTATAATGGCTCCAAAGCTTATTATTCAAAGGTTAAGGTGGGGATAGGTCGAAAACCACTCAACCAATAGAATTTAGACAGGTTTGGGTACTTATATTAACCTTATCTTTAAGTATTAACTCTAAGTTAATTAGTTTCACTTTTACAATGTCTCTTTTTATTTTTATATAATATGGTTAATAAACTTACTATATACATCCAAGCGACCCCCAAGTGGTACATTAATGATGAACCTATCATTATATAAGTCTCTTGGCCGAACCTTAGATTTTTAGGAATTTAATATCAATTAATAATATAATATTTGTTTTAAGAACTCTTTTATGTCAATTTTGACACTATTCAATAGTTGATTTTTTTGAAACTCATAACAGATTGATTACTTCGAAAAAGTCAATTAAATCAATCCTAATATATCATATTATCCTAGAAAATTAGTTTAATTCATTAAAAGTTTCATATTATATTTATTTGGGTATTTATAATATCAATTATTTTAATTTTTCACTATTATAGTAATTACTGCATCATCATTGTGTCATAAATAAAATAAATTATTTAATGTCTAAAAATTATAAATAAAATATAATTATGTAGGAAATCTTTTTATATTTCTAATGAATATTTATAATCTAAAATCCAACATATATAACCCTATGTAACAATTGTTTTTCTAAAAGATATATGCTTGTGTCATTTTTGTATTCATTTTAACTTAATTAAAATAAAGTGTCATTATCACTTACAAGTGGATCCATGGGGTCCCAAAATAGACCCAAAGATGCCCATGGTCGACCATGTATCAACCAATAGGGTTAAGACACGTTTTAGGGTAATTTAGTATTATTATAATATTATTTTTTAACCCTTATTTACCGGATTTACCCTTAACCATGGTAAATAAAATATTTACCGCAGTAATTATTCAAAATGTCTAAAAATAAAAGTTACCTATTTACACAATTTGAACATCCTGATTCCAAATATGGAATCCATTTTCCTAAATTAAAAACACAGAAGTGGCAGAAATTAATTTAAAATTAATTCCCGCTGTCAAAACAAAAAGCGTGTTTTTAAGAGATAATAACTATCAAAAGATTGACACTCGTTTATGTTCGGTTTAATTGTAAAATTATGTCCAATGACCAACATTATATTAAATGGTAAAAATATATTCTAAATATACTTTAAAACCACTCAAATTCATAATTTATCACTATTAATTATTTTGATTAAAAAAGTTGTTTTTAATTAAAACTTAGTAATTTTCACTATTCATCAAAATATGAAAGTTATCCGAAATGTACCAAAATTTCACCTTAGGCTAAATTCGATATTCCGAATCCAAAAATGAAGTCCATTTTCAAATATAAAATATATATAATTTCAAAAAGTAGGTATTACTATTCATAACGGCTAGTTTGATTAGTTATGGTGTGTTAGAACTCGGTGTTGCGTACAACACACGCTATCACATTATTCAAAGAGAAGCGTACCGTAGAAGCTTGGGGTGTTACAAGGGTAAAATTGTGGTATTTTTCAGAGAGTTCTATTTTTTGATGAATAGTGAAAAATATTGAATTTTAACTGAAATATGATTTTTATTATAATATATTTTTTTATTAAATTAAATTTTAAATTTATCTTAATGTATAATTATTTCAATTATAAATCAATAAATATGATTTATGTCATTATAATCAATTTCACATTAAAATTGGATATATAAACCTTTAAAACTTTTGAAAGTTTCACTTTAAAAACCTACTTTCTCGTTGCCTCTACAAGATTAATTTTCAAACTAATTTATTTAATTATGAGAATTTAATTTGGAAAAATAAATTCCATATTTGGAATTAGAAGGTTCAAAATATGATTTAAAGTCATTTTATTTTTTATTCATAAAAAATTACAATGGGAAAAAATTATTTACCACAATATAGGTAAAATAATGAAATAGGATAACGTTAAAAGGTAAAGTAATAAAATAACTAAAAACTACAACATTTAATGGGTTGTTTTGGTATTTATAAAACCTAAAATCATTTAAAACATTAATTATCATCAAAATTAACTTCAAAAAAGTTATGTGTGAACCTTATTACATGTTCATAAATGTTATGCGTGAACCTAATTACATGTTCACAAATGTTATTCGTGAAACTGATTACATGTTTACAAATGTTATGGGTGAACCTCATTACATGTTAAAAAAAATTATTCATGAACATAATTTTATGTTCAAAAATGTTATGAATGAACCTAATTTAATGTTCACAAATCTTATGTGTGAACCGAATTACATGTTCACAATGTTATGAGTAAACCTGATTACATGTTCACTATTATGCATGGACCTCGAATTCATGTCCATAAGATTGTGTGTGGACCTAGTTTCTTTTCCATAAGTTTATGCAAGGTTCTGTCTTCATGTCCTTATCTTAATGAGTGAATATGATTCTATTTATACCTGTTCAAAATCTTATAAGTTTATATGTATTTAAAATTTCTTGTTTTAGGCAAATATTATTCTCTCATAGATCATTATTTCTTAAGATTAGTGTTTTATAAACTTCTATGATTTATAACATGACACAAGATTATGATTTTTGATATGTAGGGTATAATTTTCAAATGTTGTTTTCAAATTTTTATACTCTCGTGCTTATGTTATGATTGATATATCCCATGTTTTCCCTTACTAATCATTTGATATCATCCTTTTCTTATGTTTATTTTCCCTAGGATACAAAGAAATTTATTAAGTGTAATATGTCTGAAAGGGTTTTATATATGAAGTAATAAGCATAATGATATGTAGATGTTTTATAAACCAGTTTTTTATGTTTCCATGTTTCCATGTTTCCAAATACACTAAAAATATATGATTATGGCATGGTTTTGTTGTAATATGAATATTCATCTATTTAGATTATATATATATATATGAAAATATCGGGTCATTATAATTGGTATTATAGAAAAGGTTTATTTAACCTTTGTAATCTAGGATAAGAAAACCTTAGTAATAACCATAATTTTATGTATAGGTTACAATACTAGATTTTTGGTAATGATCATGAATATCCTAGGATTAAACCTAAGGTGTCATGGATTAAAATTTTATAAGGAACTTACCTTGATTATGTGGTTTTCCCAGTATGATTAGTCCTAATCACACTATAAATTTTGGTTTTAGTAAATGGTGGGGACAAGAAGGAACCGGGTTATCAGTTAACATGATAGACCATTTACTGATGATAAGTCAAAAGGTATGATGACTAAAGTGATGGAATTTGGGATTATTCCTAACCAGTTTTTATAGAGCATGATTAACAATGTATATTTTAACAAAATTTCAGACTCACCAAAGAAGAGAAAGAAAGAGTTCACTGAGAGTTTGAGTATTATAAACCATGGATGAAAGAAGATTAAGTTTACTACATGTTGATAATATTGTAAGAAACACCTATGTATATTCCTTATAGGAACAAGAATATTTTTAAATGTGGAAAAGGACCCAAAGAATGTAACTACAAAATAAAAAATAAAGAGTACGGTTAACACAAGGGAAGGGATATTGGTCTACCTAATGTATTATCAATATATGAATTCTTTAAGAGTATAAGGTATAGGCCTTATGAAAATAAATGTCCTTGGGGGAAGGTTTATGAAGAATATAAAAAGGTGGTACTAGTAATGGTTACGTTGGGACTACAAACGACATGTGAAAGGAAAAACGTGTTGAGGAATAAGATGATGAATCTTAGTTAATTTTTTGAGAAGTAAATGGGATGAATGAATTATTAATTTAATTAAATTCAAAGATAATTTTATATTCATCATGAGATATATCATTAATATTCAGAATAATTTTTTCGTTAATGATTTGAAAGGATATGATGAATGATTCTGATGGACTAGAAAATTGATTTAATGTTAGGGTGATATTTTTGGAGAACATGGGATCAAGGGAAATATAACCCTTAATGTCTTCATGATGTTGGGATAATAATAAGACAAATAAATTTTCGATTGGGATAGTATTGATGACCCTAAAAATTATTAGTAATATGATGACAAGATGGTTTATGGAGTGAGTTTATAGAATTTTTGGATTAATGGTATAAGGAAAGAGTTAAATTTTGAATTTATGCATGTTTTCACTAATGATTTATGGTAATCTAGGTTATTACCATGTTTCAAGAGAATACATGATAATTATATTTACATGTTTGGTGTGCGAAAATTATGATCAACATTAAATTTTTTTGGGGATTAATTAAATGTTTATTTTAAAAATTTATTGACCTTCATTCGAAAGATTTAGATTTTAATATTTTGTAAGGTTCGTAAGGGTTACCATTTAAGAAACTATTTATGTTGATATTTGGATTGGGTTTTAGAGATTATTGTATTACTATTTATGCTTATTTAATAATCTATGCTAACTATTTTGTTTTGATATCTAGAGACAAATCGAATAAATTTTTATCCCATTATGGATCTTCTGATCCATTAGTTCTATAGGCATTAAAAATTCATCTTCATTATGTGGAGTATGAAATGAATCATAAATTGTTCAAGGAAAAACTAAAGAGTGAGATTATGATTATAAGATGAAATAAAGTAAGTATATATTCTCAATTGATTTTGAAATAAAATTTTTTCTTTTTATCACTAGTTTTAATGATATCAATGACCTTTTTCAGACCTAGTTGCTCTATGTTTTTTTGGTCATTAACCTAATAATTACTATATTCTCTATCATTCTCCATCGGAACTTGATAGTTAAAATTATCTTCCATGTCCATATATTAATTTTACACTAATGTTATAATAATAAGAATCATAGTTTTATGGTGACCTTCACCTTTTACTTTCCCTATTTTTTAAAGGAAGTTTTATTGAACCCATTTTCTGATGTGGGTTTCCAATAAAGTAAATTTTAAAACATTAATATTTGACTTTCAAGTACAACTTCAAATTTTCAAGGACTTAAATTTTTTAGATTCTTGATCATATTAGGATGGTAGCTTATTAATTGGATATTCCTCCAAATCTCTATCAAGTTCATGATGTGCTCTATGTATCACTTATGAGGAAGTATATACATAATGTTTCAAATAATCAAATAACTACTAAGAAGTGGGGATGGGTTTAATTTGTTTTTCACTTTTTATAAGTTTTAAAACATTTTAAAACTTAACCCCTATAACCTGTTAAGATTTATTTCCTTATCATTTTTTTGTAAATAATCATGTATGTAAAAGTAGGTATGAAATTAAATCACACATGATTTATAAGTTTTCTCCTTAGTGTGAGAACCTACACCCTTTCCATAGCCACTACCATGGGTCAATGAAAATTTACTATTATGACGAAGTGAATACAACTTATGTCAACTCTTGTTAGACACCTTCTATCTCCCAATAGGAAATATTAAACTGGCTCGCTTTAGTTTATAAAGTTACATACAAAAAAATTGATCCAAAAAAATTCTTTGTTCAATTTTCCCCACAAAAGATTAGTATGAATCTAATTTTTATGGATCTGATTCTCTCCATCTGATGAGGTCAATACTATTCTCCCTTACTCAATCTACACTTATCAAACTCTTCTCAAACACTTGGTCTGATATTCCTTAGTTTGATTGACTAAACATGATGGAATAAATATGATGAACTCATTATCAATATACAAAAATAGAAATCTTCTCAAATGCTCAATATGACCATCTTCAGTCTAATTGACTCAATACAATCTATCTTAATCCGGTAAAAAAACTTTCATCTGTTTGATCTTTCTCATGAGATCTCTACCCAAAAATAACTTTCCCTTGATATCTTTCGCACTCCGTCTTTTCCTATTATGTAAAATATATAATGAATGAATGATCTGAGCAACTATTTATAGGAAAATTAGAGAAAAAAATTGGAATCCTAAAAACTTTCCCAACTTATTTAAATTTCAAAACTCTAAAAAACACCCATATTTAATCATCTTCTTTGAGTTCTTAAATCATTCTCATATTTCTCCAATATTTATGAAAAAATAATTTCAAGTTTGAAATCTTCAAATCTTTGTATATTTCTCATCTCATTATGATCTATTTCATTCTTAGCTCATTACAATCTGTTTACTTCTCAGCTCATTACCATCTGTTTCCTTATTATCTCATTACTATCAGTTTCCTTCTCAGCTCATTATGATATGTCTCCTTCTTAGATCATTGTGATATTTTTTCCTTATCAACTCATTATGATATTTTTTCTTCTAAGATAATTATGATTCATTTCCTTCTTAAATCATTATAATTTTTTTCCTTCTTATCGCATTACGATAAAATAACTTTCCATTTTAGAGTCATACTGATTTAATCCTTATAATGATGGAATTCTCATTACAATGGAATTTTTATTACTTTATATTTTCCCATTATAATAAATTTTTTTCATTTCAATGGAAATACCAATATGATGATTTTACCATAATGATGTAAAGTATTCAATGATGACTACATTAAGAAACTTTGATTTTCATCAAACATCATCAGCTTTACACATTTTGACATTTGACAACTTCTGAGTCTGGTACTTATAGATACAATGGATATTTTTTCTTGACATTTGGAATCAATGAAATCTTTACGATTCCTCAATTTCTTCAAAGAATTTTTTCATGATAATTTTCATTATTTGTGATAACTTCTTTATTAGAAATGAATTGTCGGATTTTGTTTAGAATGTTAGATGACTTTATAACTCCTAACTTCAATTTATTCAACAGAAATTTTCTATATTATTCCAAATTCTTCACTTAGAAACATTTGACATTCTAAACATTGTTTTTTACTATTTAAACTCACACAACAATCACCCAAGAAAAATGTTCCTCTTAGGGTAGATTTTCTATTATTACAATCTTCATCCCAATCAGCATCAGTATAACCATGAAAAATCATCGCATAATTTCTTTTATGTAAAACCCCATGTGAAGTTATTACTTTGACATATCTTAGAATCCTCTTTGCTGCCGATATATTTTATTATTTCAAATAACTTTGATACCTGGAACACAAAGTCACAACATAAACAATATCAGGATTTGAGGATGTAATATAAATTAGACTTCCAATTAGATTTTGAAAGTATTTTTGATTCACACTTATTCCAGATTCATCTTTACTCAAATTTATGATCACTTAAATAGAAGTAGATAATTCTTTGGATTCTATCATACCAAATTTATTTAACAATTACTTGGAATTCTTTTCTTGAGATAATAAAATGTATTTTCTTGAACATGTAAGACAAGGAAGGAATTTAATTTTGTCAACATTGAAATTTTAAAAAAATTCTTCATTTCTTCATAAAATGTTTTAAAAACATCTTCTTTATCCTTAGTAAAAATTATATTATCCACATAAACAATAATAACTTGAGTTACAGAGTCAACATATTTCACATATAAGTTTATATCAACTTCTCCATTAGAAAAATCAAACATTATAAAAAATATTTTAATACCAATAACATGGAGTTTTCTTCAGTCCATACAAATCATTCTTCAGTTTAAAAACTTTTTTTATCCTCATTATGTTGAAACCCACAACATTGTTCAACATAAAATTCTTCCTCAATATCATCATTTAAGAAATATGAATTTGAAAAAAACTAATAAACTTTTTAATTAAAATGTTTAGACATAAAACAAAAACATTCTAATAGTTTCTAATCTTTAAATTGGGGAATGGATTCTTCGAAATCCACACCTTCCACTTTTGCATATCCTTTACAAAAAAGTATGGATTTTTTCTTAAAATTTATATATGTTCATTAAACTTGTTTGTGTAAACCCAATTTGTTCCGATAACATTTTTATTTTTTATCCATGGAACAAGTTCTCATGTTTCAATCTTCTCAATCTAATCCAACTATTCATTCATAGAATCCACCCATTCTTTTTTTTGAATCTCTTCTGAAACTAATTTCATTTCAACTTTTAATATTAGTGATGTTTTATTTTCTAATTTCAACTTTATTATAATCTGAAATTGAGCCTTCTAATATCCAATAATATTTTTAGACTCAACAGGTTTTTTTAAAGTTGGAAATTTCAATGTTTCTTTCCCAACTGAACTTTTTTCATCACATGAATTTTCTAAATCTTGATAAGGATGTTTTGACTTAATTTCACTATTATTGCAAATCTCTAGTTTATCCTCCTAAAAATTCTCGATAACTTTTGTCAAGGAATTTTTATTTTCAATTACCTTCACATCATAAGAGTCTACCAAAATTTTTAAACATTTGTTCCAATATTTTTAACTTCTTCCATTTGGTAAATAACCCATAAAATTTCCTTCCTCAGCTTTCTCATCAATCTTTATCAAATCTATATTTTTTATTTTATGTAAATAAGGACTTCCAAAAACTTTCACTTACTTAAATAAAGCTTATTTGTAATACCACATTTTATAAGAATTTGTGTTGAATTATGGTCTTAGTAAACATTTTTTCATAAAACTTACATTAGTACTAATAACTTCTTTCTCATAAAACTTTGAATGTTTGTATTCTGGTAACCTAATTATTCCCATTTCCACCAAGCTTATATCATTTATTTTTTATACTCCATTATGTTTTGAAGTATAGGGAGAAATATACAGATTTTTTTACCATGTTTTCTTAGATAATATTTGAAAGCACTATTGGTGAATTTAGTACCATTATATGTTCTCAACTTCTTTATATAAACCCCCATTTGTTTCTCAACTTCTTTTCTAAAAACCTAGAACATTTTCACAGCCTCTGACTTGTTTTTCATAAACATGATGTTTTTAATCTGAGTGAAATCATCAATAAAAGTGATAAAGTATAAATATACTTTTATTTATTTTTGTCTCATTGGCCCATATAAATCTGAATGAATATGTTTGAGAGGTCTGGTAGACTGAATCTCAACTATCTTATGACTTTTATTACTCATTTTTTCTTTCTGAAAAGTAATACAAACAAATTCTTATATTCTTTTCAATTCTAGAAATATTATGATAGTATCATCTTTAAAAATTGTATTCATGTTTTTTATCAAAGATAGACAAGTCTTCAATGCCTTAATTTATTTTCATCTTTAGAACTTAGGTAACATTATTAGTTAAAATATACTATTTGGAAAAGATTATCACTGGTCATTTATCCTTTTTTAATCACTTTTTCATATTTCATACTTTCGATAACATAAGAATATTTTGTGAATATTTATTTCTTTACATCATCACAAAGTTGACTTACACTAATTAAGTAATGTTTTATCCCATCAACAAATAAAAAATTATTAGATTTCAACTTTTTTGCTTCAATCTCATCCATTCTAATTCCTCTGATTTTTAAGGAACTATCATTACCAAAGGTAACTACTCCTCCAACATTAATTTCAACATGTTTCAATATTTTTAAATCACCTATCATATATGAAGAAAAACCCCTATCAATTGAAATGGTTTATTCTTTGTACTTTTTTCTAAAGCTATCTTAGAAACAAAAGATCTTTCTTAAACTTTCTTCTTTCCAACTTCCTTTTCTTTTATACCATAAAAACATTTTATAAATGATGTTTCATACATTTCTCGACATTATGACTATCCTCATCACATATTCCACAGACTTATTACAGAAATTCAAATTGATTTTTTGTTGGAATTTTCTCACATATTGAGATTTTACTTTTCTAACTTCCTATGGATTAAGAAAGTTATTAATTATTCTTTTATAAAACCTTCTTCTGGTAAGAGATATGTTATGAAAACAATTATAATATCTATGAAAATAGATTAAAAACTGAACAATATCTATAAATTCATGATTTCCTATTTAGGTAAGTTATTTATTTATAAAATCCTTATTGAGGTTGATAATTTCTTCCTATTTAAACATACCCTAGTTGTGGACCATTTGTCCTCCTTGTTGAGTTTTCAAATTTTTTAGATGTTATAGGTTTCTCACATCATTTTTTCACCCATTATTTTCTAATACTTTTTCTAGAACCTGAAATATTAGAAACATCGTATGAAAAAAAAAATTGGTGGGTGAGGATTTCACCTGATTCTTGATTTGGTTCTTCTCTACAACTTTATAAGTATCATCTTTTACATTAATGGATTTTTTAAAGTTTTTATTCATAATTATCAAGATATTTCTGGAATCAAGAAGTTTTGATTGAAACTTGTCAAATTCTTATTCCTAAACTTAAAACTTCTTACTAATATCTTCAGCCATCTTTACATGTTCCTAAATTATAAGTTTGTAACTTGAGATCTCCTGAATGTATTCATCCTCCTTATTGATAACATATTTTATTCCTTCAGTGAATTCTTCATAATATTTAATTATCATTCAAATTTATTTATGGAGCGATTTTTTTCTCAATACATATAAGAAGTTATGTTCTAAGTAGATACTCTCTATAATATTTTTCACCTCCTTCTTCTTCACTATTTCAAGAGTCTTTAACTTCCTCAACTTTTGCAATGAAGGTTTTAAATTTTTATGAACTTTAATCTTCTGAATAATTGTTGTAAATTGAGTTTGATTCATCTTTCTCCCTCAACATACTTCTCTTATTCTCAGTAAAAATTTTTTTTGGATTTGTTGGATGAATTTTATTCTTTATAACTTTTGTTCCACTTTTCCATTGAGGTTATTATCAAAATAATATCATTATTATCAACTTTCTTCTTGAGAAAATTCATATAAAAGTGTCCAATTCCATGAAAAACAAAACATTTGAGAGGAATTTTACCTCCATAATTTCATCTTCCTCTTAAATAGTTTTTGTATATAATAGACATGATTTTATCATTCAAAACATTATCTCCTTTACCTTTGGAGTCACAAGTCTCAACATCTTGAAGTTTCAAATTTCTCATAGATTAAAAATCTTTTTCATCTTTCATCTTCTTTTTAAATATTGGATATTTTCTCATTTCATAAGAAACAAGAAATTTATGAAATTAATTAAGATATAAATCATTCTTATCTTCTAAGAAGAAAATTTAAGAATAAAACCTTTTTGGGAAGTTTCACAAAAGTTTCTTCACAGTTGTAGAATCTTCCAGGATATCTATGAATCCTCTGATGTTGCAAAAAATCTCATTTACTCTGGTGAAGTATTCATCAATACATTCGCCATATCTCATTATAATTTCTTCATACTTATTACGAAAAATTTGTATATTTTCTTCCTTCACTTAATAATTCCCTTCGAAAATACTTTCCTACTTGTCCCGAAAACTTTTGGAAGTATTGAGACCCATCAACTTCTTCTAAAAATTATCCAATAAGGCCAAAATAATTGTATTTCTAGACTTTCCATAAAATTATATAATTCTATTGTCAGAAAACTACATAGGATAATATGTCTCAATAGGTGGGAAAACAATAGTAGCAGCATCAATAACTTCTAGGTCAAGAGATAGTATATAAGGAATCATCCTATTTTTGGCCCATAATAATTTTTGTCATCAAAGATATAAATTACTATAATATTGATAGAATTTATATTATCCATGATAAGTATTAAATAAGGGAACCACCCTATGATAAAAATTAAAGTTTAAAAGGGTCGAATAACAATTGAGAATGGGGGGATTAATCAGTTGTTCACTTTTTATAAGTTTCAAAACTTTTTAAACCTTAACCCATGTAACCTATAAGGATTCATTTTCTTATCATATTTTTGTAAATATTCATGCATGAAAAAGTATGAAATCATGTAAAGAACATAATATCTACAAGGTTCGGCCTCCGTGTGAGAACCTACATCCTTTTCATAGACACTCCCATGGGTCTATAGAAATTCACTATTTTGAAGAAGTGAATAAAAATTATGCCAACTCACATTAGACACCTTCTATATCCCAATAGGAATGATTATACTAACTCCCATCATTTAAAAAATTTTATTATGAAATAATTGATTCAAATTAAAAGAAAAATACTTTGTTAAATTTTCTCTTAAAAAGCTTGCTCTAGATATGATTTTTTTGGATCCGATTATCTCAATATGATGAGGTCAATATGATTCTCCCTTACTCAATCTTCACTTCTCAAACTCATCTAAGAAAATTAGTTTGATCATCCTCAGTATGATTGACTCAACATGATTGAATCAATATGATGAACCCATTCTCAATCTGCAAAAATCAAATTCTTCTAAAATGTTCAAGATGATCTTCTTCAGTTTGATTGACTCATTATGATATTGATCAATCTTGTAAACAAACTTTCAGTTGTCTGGTCCTCCTCATGAGATCTCTATTTGGAAATAAATTTCAATTTATTTATTTAACACTTATTTATTTCCACTTATGTAAAATTTATAATCAATGATTGATCTAAGAAACTATTTATAGGCAACTTAGAAAAAAAAAGCAAAAAACTTGAAAACATTCTCCGCTTCCTCAAATTTCAAAACTCTGAAAAACACTCACATTTAATCTTATTCGTTGAATTATTCAATCCTGATCATATTTCAATAAAATTTATGAAAAATTGAATTTCAATTTTTACCTCTTCAACTCTTCATATCATTATCATATCATTATGATCTGATTCCTTCTCAGATCATTATGATATGTTTCCTTCTCAGCTCATTACAATTTTTTTTCTTCTCAGCTAATTATGATCTATTTCATTCTCATATCATTATGATATGCTTCCTTCTTAGGTAATTACAATCTATTTTCTTCTCAGATCATTATGATATGTTTCCTTATTTTCATGAACCTACCTGGGTCAACCCTGAACCGGTCACTCGAGTCAATCTGAAATAATGCCCGAAGGGCGTTCTTGATCCCCACTGGCTGTAAACTGGCATTGGGAATAAAAATAAATTATTTGGGAATGATTTGGCCCATTAAAATGGAAAATAAGGAAATACAAATAGAAATATAAATAAATAAACACTAATGGTGGAAAATAGAACAGATTTCCATAGTGAAACATTCCTCCAAGTTACCTCATGGGTCACCACCAAACACAGAACCATGCTCACTCATTCCAACTAGAGGAACCTAAAACTGAAAATATAAAGTAGGCATGAGCACTAAGAGGCTCATTAGAAATTACAATGATAAAACAAACCTAATTACCCCCCCCTAATGTGAAATCACTTATTTCTAGTTTAAAAATAGGACATGTAAAAATTAGGTTTTCTACTCTTTTTTCAAAATAAGTAACAAAATACTATTTTTAAGAAAACACCATTTCATTTCAATTTCTAAAACAATTAAAAAAACACATAAGTAATTTCAATAAATTCTTTTAAAATATGACTAGTGCTTGAACATAAATTTTCATATAAAAAGAAAAGTGAAGGTTCCATGAAATCACACAACTAAAAGTTCCATAAAAGAAAACAGAAACATTCAAGTATGTAATCATGGGTGTTTCCTAAACTTACCTAGAGTGATCCTTGCATATACTCGGTTCAGAACCACCTGTCAATGTTTGGTGAAGCCTCTAAGTCTATAACAAACTAGCCTCACTCAACTAATCAATCCAATTGCACAACCCTCTTGCAATAACAACAATTCCAGGAGGGTACCAACCAATTTAATCAGGCATGGTAAGAGACCATAACTCATTCCTTTAAAATATTCCCATGAACCCATGGTAATAATATATTGTGTAAGTGGGAGGCCCTAGCACACGTGACTCACCTTACCTGTTTTCACCCCACCTACCTACCCCAAACATGGACAACATCTATACGATAACACCTATAGGGAATTCCCCAATAGGTGTTCCCATAATATGAAAAACCAATCATAATTTCCAACAGGGCCATCACATAACATAAACCTTTGAACCGTTTTACAAATCACTTTAAGTTTCCAACCATGCATTCACACTTTCAAAACTAAATTTCACTTCCAAAATGACATAAGGTGCCAAAATGACCTTCAATACTATCATTACAATATATATATATCATAATAATGTTCCAAACCATTTCTAAAACAATATTAAATACCACTTCTACAAGAAATTTCCTTATAGGCCTTTACATTTTCCAAACCAAATTCACTTTCCAAAATCATTTCCAATTCTAGGTTAAAAGTACAAAACACGGTTAAGAAGTTCCAAATAGGCCTTCATATCATTTAATTGTCAAACTACCTTTCAAGGTTCCAAACAAGCCAAGTTTTACATAACACATTTAAACAAAACCAAGTACCAAAAAATACACTTCACAATCTAGGAATTATTTAGTAAAATATTCTAAAACATTTAGGATACTTCAAATTTTAAAACAACTTGCAAACAGGCTTTGATTAGTTATATAAATAAATGAAAAAACAATTCCAAGAGGTGCAATCAATTTTCACCAAACACTTAGGAATGTATATTTGTGTATATAAAAATATATCATAAATGTAAAAACACACTTTTAAAATACTAAGAAATTATAAAAGTAAAATTAAAGGTGCATGCATAGAAAACCTACCTCAACAAGGGAGTGGACCAGGCCAAGACACTTTAGCACTTGACAAATTAAGAGGCAACCACTCAAAACTTCCCCGCACTCACACGCACATACACCCTTATATATATATATATATATATATCCTTTAGTTGAAGGCATATATTCCCTATTCCATGAGGGAGTATTCTCAAGGGATATATATATATAAACACCTATACATGCGTGTGTGCACCACCAAGGATGATTAAAACTCTCCATAATCACATTCAGGGACTCAATACACCTTAAGACTAACAAATTTAGGATCTAAAACAAAACAACAGGTTTAAAATCTTACCCCAATCTATGGATTTGAACCAAATCAAACCCATCCACCTCAACTTCGGTGGAGGATGCCAGAATACACAAGAACATGACCCGAGGAGCCAGTTGCATAGCATAATATTAGAAGAAAGAACCAAAATCAGTTAACCCCCTTACCTAGGGTTTCTTCTAAACCCTACCAGGTGACGTGGAGATGGAAAAATCAGCCAAATAGAGGAGGAAGAGGATGATAAGGTCTTACCTTGAGGTTTTGACCAAGAAATCGGGAGGAATCCAGTTGTTTCACCGTAAGAAGAGAGGTACAACAGGGGGAGGTGTGCACGCGAGAAGGGGCATATAGAGGATGAGTCGCATGAGGGGGAGGGGATCAGCTAAAGAAAATAGGGGAAATAAAAAAATAAAGAAGAAAAATAAATAAAGAAAAAATAAAAATAAAAAAATCAAATTTCAAAATATTTGGCAACCCACACTGTTTGCGTATGGTTTATCAAACTATGTGTTGGCCACTACCAAGGCCAAGCAGCCTTGCACAATTACCTACTAGCAAACACACAATTGAGAAAACCATTCTCAAATTGTGCCACTTATCACTATCTGATAGCATACCCTCACACACAGTTATTCGTAACGGTGCATAACTCATGCACATGACCTCTCATTGCTATAAATTTTTAAAATATAACTCAAACCATCCAAAAATTAAAATAGAATATAAAAATAATAAGAATAATTAAAATAATTAAATATTGGGGTTTGGTGTGACAATTATCCCCACCACAAAAAATTTCTTCCCCTAGAAAGTCACCCAGTCAAGCGATATACATAATTCAAATCCAAGCCTGATTGAAATATGAGAAACCACAAACCTTGGGGTGTGACATTTCAGTACTCAAGTAACACATTACCAATAAATAAGAAACCACAACATAAGAATGTGGGGAGAAAACTAGGGGTTTCTACCCACTACAATAACCAAACTAGTACCGGCCAATGCAAAAGGAAGCAATAATGAGATCCATGGTGGGTCTCCCCATTATTGAAGAACCGACCGGCATAAAAAAAACTTGGAATTTATAACACTGGACAACTCTAGAACATACAATGTGAATCTAAATGAGAACCCCAAATATGTACCTACTCTAGAATCTCTTACACAGACCAAACCCCACGACAAGGGGGACCCAAAAAACCCCCAAAGTGAGAATCGAGTCAAACCATGATTCATTACCTCCACAGAATAAGGGCTTCTCTAAAACAAACATGAACCATAACTAAAACCAATCAACAAAGAGACCATTTTTCAAGGGTTTGCAACCATAAGGCACAATCCCAACTATGAAGGGCTACAAGGATACAAGGCCACCAAACCTCTCACAGAAAAAACTAGAATTTCAAAGGCAAACACCACAACGAGGAAACAAGGTCGCTAATCCTTTTACAAAAAATGGAACCTTCAAATATGAAGAATCTATATTGGAGACTTAAACTATTCTATTACAGCATTGAAGACAGAAGTTAGACCAAGTTTTTTTATTCCCCTATAAATTTCATGACTGTGCGAGAGCTTCACTCTGAGGCCTGTGGCTAAAGCCTTGATGACCAAAGTATCTCCTACCTCATAGTCAGGTGTTGACATCCATTTATCACAACATATTCTTCAATAAAAACTTCTTATTGAACTTCTTTAAGTGATCCATATAGTCATAATGATGACATGTTCTAGGTTTATTGTGACAATATGGCTTTAAATGATTGAACCAGCTACACTGGTGGCAAAAAAATAAAGAGTCTAAAAAACAGGATGTTAGACCCAATGAGGGGGAATTTTCTGAAATAGGATCCTCTGGCACACTCCTCTTGCCAGATAGTGAACCTTCATGAGAAATAAGAGACGATGGATTTCTAACTTCCTACACTCCAAAAACAAACTCAGCAAAAAATCTTCATCCACCCACTTCCCAAATTTATCTTCCAATGATACCTCCAAATAAAAGGAAAAAAATATCCTTAATCTGGTCAACATTAGAATTCATCGTCCACTGAACTTTCTATAAACACTCATGAGCCCCACCACTTTCCGCACCTTTACCTCCTCAGGCTCAAATCACTAGATGAAAGCAGTATTAAACACTCCCCATGACACTATAACTTGAAATGATGTTGGGACAACCACCCTCCACTAGTTCAAGGTCAGAACTCCAAAAAAACTGGAAAAAAAATAAACCCCCATAGCATCGAGAGTTCCTGAAAATTATTTTTACTTCCTAGAGCCAATCCATGACCTATAAAAAACCTCGATCACCACATAAAATAGGGAACAACCAAAACAAACTTTATCCCACTACTCCACTAGAAGTCTGGGCAAGGACAATGACTAAAGGATACAAGAACCATCTATGACCTTTTTGGGTGGCATAATCCTAATTAAAAAAGAGTACAAAACCAAATCAATACTCAACCAAAGATCAACCAAAAAGGTCATCTCCAACCAAACTCCAAGATCATTAGCCAACACATCACAAACCAAATCAACGCTGAACCAAATCTCACCCAAAATAAAGCCACAACAATAATCAAAAAATGATCCAAGAATCCTCTTTTGAAAATCACTTTTATTCAAATTAACCAACTTTCAAATGTAATCCCCTTTTGAAATCAAAATTAATTTTCCATTTCAAAAATCTTTCCATCTCATTTGTTTAAAAATTCAAAACACCATCAAATTTTTTCCTTTAAAACCAAAAAACTAATTATAAAGGAATCCTATTTTTATAAAAACCCATTTTTATTTTAAAAAAAACTTTTGAAAACCATATCAATATTTGATTTTCAAGTACTCACCCATGGTATCCTATGAGCCATCACATATGTGTGTTCCCCACTACTTCTTATATCTTCCACACATACATGCCAACATGCACTTTCCATAAACACACACACACACATATGTGAACATATATAAGGAACACCAAGGGTCACACATACCCTTTCTCCATCAAAACCAAGAACTCCTAACTAAATTCTCATTTCACATTTTATAAAACTATTCAAAATTAAAAACTTTTTTCCTTACATTCTAAAAACTACCCCAGGATTTTCATTTTTGAAATCCAACCATTTCAAATCAATCCTAATTTCAAAACTCTATAAAGCACCCCAAAACCAATTTAAATTCAGACCATCCAAAACCAAACCAAAAACAACACTCACACCGAAGCACCAATATAGGGAACTAGTGGTCATGACTAACCTAACAACATGGTTTAGTAGACCATGGTCCAAGAAAGCAACAACCACTACGAGTGTCTCAAGTCATACACTCGATATTCACATGGGTAGCTACTCCATGTAAGTCCATAGAGAAACATCATCTCACTCCCTTGGTCATCCCCCATCAACACAAACCAAAACCAATAACTCCAATCCCGAACTACCCCAAGGAACTTGAGGATCATAATGAGATAGAGTTCTCAATTCTCTTCCCATACCTACCTCCTGAGTCCTTATAGTCCTAGTCTACTACTAATTGACACCCCAAATAAAAAGGGTATCCTATGATACCATTTTTTCATGAACTAACCCAGGTCAACCCTGAACCGGTCACCCAAGACGATCCATGAAAATTCCTGAAGGGAATTCCCAATCCCCATGGGCTAGAAACTAGTGTCAGACATTAAAAATAAAGCATTTGGGAATGATTTTTCCAATAAAAAATGCAAAGAAATTAATATAAACTAAAAAAAATAAACACTAACAGTAGAAAATAGAACATAGTTACATAGAAAAATGTACCTCCAAATTACCTTGTGGGTCACCACCAAACACAAAACCATGCTCACTCTAGAAGTGATCCAACTAGAGAAACCTAAAACTAATAAGATAAAGCAGGAATGATCACTGAGATGCTCAGTAGGAATGTAAAAGATAAACCATGTCTGATTCCCCACCCCTAAAGTGAAATCTATTCTTTCTAGTTTAAAAATAGGACATGTCAAAATAACATTTTCTTCTCTTTTTCCAAAATAAGTAACATTCTATTATTTTTAAGGAAACTCCTTTTCATTTTAATTTCTAAAACAGTTCCCAAAACATATATTTAATTTCAATAAATTATTTTAATAAACGACTAGTGCTAGAACTTTCATTTTAATATATAAAAAAGTGAATGTGTCATGAAAACACACAACCAAAAGTTACATAAAATAAAACATGAACATACAAGTATGTAATCATGGGTTTTTCCTAAACATCCCAAGAGTGATCCCTGAACGTAATTAGTTCGTAACCACCTATTGGTGTATGCTGAAGCCCTTAAGTCTATATCCAACCAGCCACCATCTACTATCCAATCCAGTGGCACAACCCACCTGGCCTAACAAAAAATCCAGGAGGGTACCAACCCATCTAATTGGGGCTAGAAAGAAACCATCACTCGACCCTCTAAAAGATTCCTAGGAACCGATGGTAATAGTGGGAGGCCCTCTCATGTGTTACTCACCTAACATGTTGTAACCACACTTGTCTACCCCAAACATGGACATTTCCTATACAATAACCCATATAGGGAAATCCCAAATAGGTGTGCCCATCATATGAAAAACCAATCACAAGTTTCAACCAGGCCATCACATCACATAAGCCTTTAAATCATTTCAAAAGTCACTTTAAGTTTCCAATCGGGTGTTTATTCTCTCAAAAACTAAATTTTACTTCCAAAATGGCATGAGGTTCCAACCAATCCTTTAATACTATCATTCATATATATATATATCATAATAATTTCCCAAACCAAATATAAATCAATATAAAACACCACTTCCATAAGCACTTTCCATACGAGACTATGAATTTTACAAACCAAATTCATTTTTCAAAATCATTTCCAATTCTAAGTTAAAATTACACAAAGCACTTAAAAAGTTCTAAATGGGCATTCATGTTATTTAATTGTCAAACTAACTTTCAAGGTGCCAAACAATCCATGTTTTACATAACACTTTTAAGAAAAAACAAGTTCCACAAAATACACTTACAAGCTAAGAATCATTTAGTAAACCATTTTAAAACATTTAGGATGCTTCAAATTTAAAAAACAACTTGTAAAGAGGGTTTGACAAGTTTTGTAAATAAATGGAAAACCAATTCCAAGAGGAATAATCAATTTTCACCAAACACCAAGTCATGTCTATATGTGTATATAAAAATATATCATAAATGTAAAAACACACATTTAAAATACTAAGAAATCAGAACACCCAAATTAAAGGTGCACTCATAGGAAACCTACCTCAACAAGGAAGCGGACCAAGATAATACACTATGGCACTTGAAAAATTAGGTGAAGATCGCTTCAAAAATCCCCACACTCTCACGCACATACATCCTTATATATATACCCTTTATTCCAAGGCATGTATTCCCCATTCCATGAGGGAGTACGCCCAAGGGAGATATATATATACACACATACATACCTATTCATTCATGTGTGCACCACCAAAGATGATTAAAACTCCCTATAATCGTGTTTATGGACTCAATACACCTCAAGAATAACAAATTAAGGATTTGAAACAAAACAGTGGGTTCAAAATATTACCCCAATTGATGGTGGTGAACTAAACCAAACTCATACACCTCTCCTTCAATGGAAGATGCTATAATACACAAGGATGCGACCTGAGGAGCCCATCACAAACCCTAATATCATAGGAATGAACAAAAATCAGTTAACCCCTTTACCTAGGGTTTCGTTCGAACCTTATCAAGTGATGGGGAAAAGGAAAATTTGACCAAATAGAGGAGGAAGAGAGAGATAAGTGATTACCTAATGGTTTTGACCATTAAACTGGGAGGAATACCGTGGTTTCATCAAAAGAAGAGAGGGTCGAGAGGGGGTGGCGTGCACGCGAGCAGGGGATCATAGGTGAGGCATCGTGCAAGGGAGAGGGGAGCAGAGAAAGAAAATAGGGGAAAGAAAAAAAATAAAAAATAAAAATAAATAGATACAAAAATAAAAATTTGGTTTTTAAAATACTTGACAACTAGCACAGTTTGCACACAGTTTACCAAACTGTGCGTTAATCGTGCACTGGCCACTACCAAGGTCAAGTACCCTCACTGGGTTACCTGAAAGTAGGTGCATGGTTGATCAAACCATGCTCAAACCATGCCATGCAGCACAATTCGATAGAAGACCCCCACACACGGTTGTTGCACAACTACTGTTAACCATGTGGAACCCGTGAAGAGGAACTCACCTTGCAAGAAATTTTTAAAATTTAACCCAAACTAACCCAAAATCAAAATCAAATATAAAAATAATAAAAATAATTAATTTGTTTATGTCAGGGTGGTCACTTCTCATCCCATTACGATTTTTTTCCTTCTTTGCTCATTACGATCTATTTCATTCTTAGCTCATTACGATCTATTTCCATCTTAGCTCATTACAATTTGTTTCTTTCTCAACTCTTTACGATGAACTAACTTTTCTTTTCAAAGTAAGTCTGATTGAACCCTAATAATGATGGAATTCTCATTATAATGGAATTACCATTATGATGGATTTTCCCATTATGATGGATTTTCCTATTTCAATAAAAATTCCATTATGATGATTTTACCATAATGATGGTAAGTATTAAATAATTACTCCATTAAAAAACTTTGAGTTTCTTCAAACTTTATCAGCTTTACACATTCTGAAAACTGTAAAATTTTGAGTCTGATACTTCTAGATACGATGAAGACTTTTTTTTACTTCTAAAATCAATAAAATCTTTATAATTCCTCTATTTATTCAAAGGATTTTATCTTGATAATTTTCATGACTTTTTATAACTTATTGATCAAAAAAACATCATATTATTTAGCTTAGAAAGTTTGATAACATTCTAACTCTTGAATTAACTTTCATAAAAAAAATCTCTTCAGCATCATTACGAATTCTTCACTTAGAAACATAAGAATTTTTAAAATAGAAACTCCTTTCATTATATAATTAAGGAAAATGAAAACTTTCAACAAACAACAATTTCTACCTCTTATTTTTTGGATCCAATAATCTAAATCTGATGTTGATGGAATCGATACTCGGAGTCTGGTGCCTCTCAGTCTGATACCCTAAGTCTGGAAAACATATTTCTTAAAAAAATATCCCCCTTTATGTTTGGGTTCAAACATTCATAAACATTCAAATTTATTATATAACTCATTATGATAGACTGTTTCTGACTCCTGAATAAAAAAAACATTCATATACAAAAATGTTAGTTGTCAACAAATACAAAAACTTTGTTAAAACAATATATCAAAAAGGTTCTTCAATACTGGATATTTCACATGTACTAAACTCAGAGGTCATACCTCTAGATTTAGATCTTTATAATAATGAACAAAATTTATAGATTTTGGATCGTAGCAACAAATTTCCATGAAACAAGACCACTCACCTAGTTAAACTTTTATGAAAAACTGACAAATTTTAAGAAGCTATGTGGGAACCTGTGGATGTGATGAGGAAGATGTATCCTCATATTTTTATATAAAAGTAACAAATTTTGAGAATAGAAATCATTTTAAGTGAGGTATAATATAACACCCCAATATTTTATGTAATTGCTTTTTTAAAATAAATTTAATCTCTTTGATAGCTTATTCTGCACAAAACAATGAGCTTAAATGAACTCTAAAATATTATTATTTTAACATAATAATTATCACAAGGATATTAGAATAGTGGGAACTAATAATATTAACTAAATTATGTAAATATTTTTAACACATGTTTATAAAATAAATTCATTGGTTTCCAATTAATTGGAAATGAAAATAAAAACAAATTGAACATAAAGGTAGTGTTTTATAAATACTATTTTTATTCCCAAAATGGAATTTTATATTAATAAATTAAATTAATCACTATTAGTGAAATATATTTATGAAATTTAAAGGTTATATATTACATTAAATGTTTTTATAATAAGTTTTATAGGCTTGAGATAATAATAAATCCAATTGTAACCATAAAAGCCTATATGTTTCTAAAATGAAATTTTGCCTCCTTTTAATGGAGAACCTATTTTAAAACTAAAATTTGACACTTTTATATATTTAATTTGAAATAATAAACATAATTTTTGAAATATGAATATAAAAATTATCTTAAGGTTAATTTTGGTATTTTTCAGAGAGTTTCATTTTTTATGAATAGTGAGAATTATTGATTTTTAATTGAAAACTACTTTTTCTTGTAATTTATTTATATAGTAAGATTATATTTTAAATTTATTTTAAATTATAATTAGTTCAATTATAAATAAATATATAAAATTTTATTTATTATAATCAATTTCACATTGAAATTGGTTATAAAAACATTTCAAACTTTTGAACTTTTTCTCTTTAAAACCCCGTTATCCTGTTGTGTCTGCGAGATTAATTTTAAAACTAAATTTTCCAATTATGTTAAGTCAATTTGGTAAAATTGATTCCATGTTTGAAATTATACGATCAAAAATACGTTTTGAGTTCATTTTAATTTTTATTCATAAAAAATTTACCACAGTAAAAGAGGATTTACCGCAGTATAGGTAAAATAATCAAATGGGTTAAAGTTAAAAAGTAAACGCTTAAAATACCTAAAAATGAAACATTTAATGGGTTTTTGAGGTATTTATCAACCCCAAATAGATTTTAAAACATTAATTATCATCCAAATTCATGTAAATTAATTCCACATCAATGTGGTTGACTTTAATTATAAAATAATCATTATTTAATCACTTAAAACCACCCATCCTCAAGTATAAATTCAACACCTCACAACCACATTTCTCCTAAAAATCCTCAAATCTCCTCAAATATATTCCAAATGCTATCTTTAGCACTTTCCCCACATAAAAGTGATTATCATATCAGAAAAATACCAATTACAAAGTCTTTAATGAATCCTCCAAGGTGGTGATATTAAATAAAAGGTTAAAGTATGAAAAAAATAAACGTAAGTGTAGGGTAAGGATTCCTCGTCTTGGTTTTTATTCAATGAGATATACTCCTTATTCACCATTTATTTATTTTTTGTGGTTTTTATACTTCCCTTTGATATATAATATCATTAATCTCATTATTTTAATTCAATTTTGTGTTTCATTTGTAATTATTACTTTTATGGGGCTTGTGATTTGACTAATTACAATGTGGTAAGGGAATTCTTAACCCAATTTTCATTATTTGGGTTAACCTTCTACTTCATTGATCATGTCATGCTATGATTATGTGTGGGATGAATTTTGATTATCTTATGTTGTGTTTTCAATTTTTTATGTGTATTTGTAAAAAATACACATAATCGACTAATTTTATTAATGCTCTCTTCAATGACATTATATTTATAAGGTATTTACTTTTATAGACTATATTTTTATAGTTTTTCTTAAAACTCCCTTTTACTTTCATTTCCATGTTTTCTAAAATTTCTTCCAATTTTTTTTAATATTCTCCTATTATTTTTAAATACAATTTTAATCATGTTTTATATTTTACAAAATAGTTCAAAAGGATTCTTTTTGTCATTTTAAAAGCGAGGTTCATTATGATTTTTTTGAAAAAAAATTGAAGGAATATTTTTTTAACTTATACTACATGAGATAATTTTTCCACTTTCCAGAATCCTTAAGGACATTAATCTTAATTTAAAATCTTAAAATGTTATTTTCAGAGAAAACTATTTCTTTTATAATTGCACAGTATTTAAAAAAATAAAAAAAAAGGATATTTTACTCAAGAATTATTTCTAGTTATATCTCAAAATTATTCTCCATTTAAAATAAAAAAAATTGATTTTTTGTGATCTATTGTGGATATTATTCAAGTATATTATTCAAATTATTTTATGGTAAGTTTATGTTTGTGATGGAATATTGTTTAGGAATCTCATTTCTTTAAATGGAGTTATGTTATTATGATTTTTGTATAAAAATAATTTATTTACATGGGTTATGAAGTGATAAATGATTTATGTGATTGTGGAAAACATGTGTATTGTTTTCATTTTATGATGGGTTGGACCTTTATATCCCACTAATGAATTGGGTAACAATAGATAACTCAAGAGTTAAAATGTTATGTGTGAACCTGATTGCATGTTCACAAATTCTATGTGTGAAACTGATTGCATATTCACAAATTTTATGTGTGAACTTGATTACATGTTTAAAAATGTTATGCATGAATCTGATTACATGTTCAAAAATGTTATGCAAGAACCTGATTTCATGTTCACAAATGTTATGTGTGAACCTGATTACATGAATTTTATGCATGAACCTAATTACATGTTCACAAATGTAATATGTGAACCTGATTACATGTTCACAAATATTATGAGTGAACTTAATTACTTGTTCACAAATTTTATGTGTTAAACTGATTATATGTTCACAAAAATGTTGAAACCCACAACATTGTTCAACATAAAATTCTTCCTCAATATCAACATTTAAGAAATATGAATTTGCAAAAAACTAATAAACTTTTTAATTAAAATGTTTAGACATAAAACAAAAACATTATAATAGTTTCTAATCTTTAAACTGGGGAATGGATTCTTCGAAATCCACACCTTCCACTTTTGCATATCCTTTACAAAAAATTATGGATTTTTTCTTAAAATTTATCTATGTTCATTAAACTTGTTTGTGTAAACCCAATTTGTTCCGATAACATTTTTATTTTTTATCCATGGAAGAAGTTCTCATGTTTCAATCTTCTCAATCTAATCCAACTATTAATTCATAGAATCCACCCATTCTTTTTTTTGAATCTCTTCTGAAACTAATTTCATTTCAACTTTTAAGATTAGTGATGTTTTATTTTCTAATTTCAACTTTATTCTAATCTGAAATTGAGCCTTCTAATTTCCAATAATATTTTTAGACTCAACATGTTTTTTTAAAGTTGGAAATTTCAATGTTTCTTTCCCAACTGAACTATTTTCATCACATGAATTTTCTAAATCTTGATAAAGATGTTTTGACTTAATTTCACTATTATTGCAAATCTCTAGTTTATCCTCCTAAAAATTCTCGATAACTTTTGTCAAGGAATTTTTATTTTCAATTACCTTCACATCATAAGAGTCTACCAAAATTTTTAAACATTTGTTCCAATATTTTTAACTTCTTCCATTTGGTAAATAACCCATAAAATTTCCTTCCTCATCTTTCTCATCAATCTTTATCAAATCTATATTTTTTATTTTAAGTAAATAAGGACTTCCAAAAACTTTCAATTACTTAAATAAAGCTTTTTTGTAATACCACATTTTATAAGAAGTTGTGTTGAATTATGGTCTTAGTAAACATTTCTTCATAAAACTTACATTAGTACTAATAACTTCTTTCTCATAAAACTTTGAATGTTTGTATTCTGGTAACCTAATTATTCCAATTTCCACCAAGATTATATCATTTATTTCTTATACTCCATTATGTTTTGAAGTATAGGGAGAAATATACAGATTTGTTTACCATGTTTTCTTAGATAATATTTGAAAGAACTATTGGTGAATTTAGTACCATTATATGTTCTCAACTTCTTTATATAAACACCCATTTGTTTCTCAACTTCTTTTCTAAAAACCTAGAACATTTTCACAGCCTCTGACTTGTTTTTCATAAACATGATGTTTTTAATCTGAGTGAAATCATCAATAAAAGTGATAAAGTATAAATATACTTTTATTTATTTTTGTCTCATTGGCCCATATAAATCTGAATAAATATGTTTGAGAGGTCTGGTAGACTGAATCTGAACTATCTTATGACTTTTATTACTCATTTTTTCTTTCTGAAAAGTAATACAAACAAATTCTTATATTCTTTTCAATTCTAGAAATATTTTGATAGTATCATCTTTAAAAATTGTATTCATGTTTTTTATCAAAGATATACAAGTCTTCAATGCCTTAATTTATTTTCATCTTTAGAACTTAGGTAACATTATTAGTTAAAATATACCATTTGGAAAAGATTATCACTGGTCATTTATCCTTTTTTAATCACTTTTTCATATTTCATACTTTCGATAACATAAGAATATTTTGTGAATATTTATTTATTTACATCATCACAAAGTTGACTTACACTAATTAAGTAATGTTTTATCCCATCAACAAATAAAAAATTATTAGATTTCAACTTTTGTGCTTCAATCTCATCCATTCTAATTCCTCTGATTTTTAAGGAACTATAATTACCCAAGGTAACTACTCCTCCAACATTAATTTCAACATGTTTCAATATTTTTAAATCACCTATCATATATGAAGAAAAACCCCTATCAATTGAAATGGTTTATTCTTCGTACTTTCTTCTAAAGCTATCTTAGAAACAAAAGATCTTTCTTAAACTTTCTTCTTTCCAACTTCCTTTTCTTTTATACCATAAAAACATTTTATAAATGATGTTTCATACATTTCTCGACATTATGACTATCCTCATCACATATTCCACAGACTTATTATAGAAATTCAAATTGATTTTTTGTTGGAATTTTTCTCACATATTGAGATTTTACTTTTCTAACTTCCTATGGATTAAGAATGTTATTAATTATTCTTTTATAAAACCTTCTTCTGGTAAGAGATATGTTATGAAAACAATTATAATATCTATGAAAATAGATTAAAAACCGAACAATATCTATAAATTCATGATTTCCTATTTAGGTAAGTTATTTATTTATAAAATCCTTATTGAGGTTGATAATTTCTTCCTATTTAAACATACCCTAGTTGTGGACCATTTGTCCTCCTTGTTGAGTTTTCAAATTTTGTAGATGTTATAGGTTTCTCACATCATTTTTTCACCCATTATTTTCTAATACTTTTTCTAGAACCTGAAATATTAGAAACATCGTATGAAAAAAAAAATTGGTGGGTGAGGATTTCACCTGATTCTTGATTTGGTTCTTCTCTACAACTTTATAAGTATCATATTTTACATTAATGGATTTTTTAAAGTTTTTATTCATAATTATCAAGATATTTCTGGAATCAAGAAGTTTTGATTGAAACTTGTCAATTTCTTATTCCTAAACTTAAAACTTCTTACTAATATCTTCAGCCATCTTTACATGTTCCTAAATTATAAGTTTGTAACTTGAGATCTCCTGAATGTATTCATCCTCCTTATTGATAACATATTTTATTCCTTCAGTGAATTCTTCATAATATTTAATTATCATTCAAATTTATTTATGGAGCGATTTTTTTCTCAATACATATAAGAAGTTATGTTCTAAGTAGATACTCTCTATAATATTTTCCACCTCCTTCTTCTTCACTATTTCAAGAGTCTTTAACTTCCTCAACTTTTGCAATGAAGGTTTTAAATTTTTAGGAACTTTAATCTTCTGAATTATTGTTGTAAATTGAGTTTGATTCATCTTTCTCCCTCAACATACTTCTCTTATTCTCAGTAAACTTATTTTTTGGATTTGTTGGATGAATTTTATTCTTTATAACTTTTGTTCCACTTTTCCATTGAGGTTATTATCAAAATAATATCATTATTATCAACTTTCTTCTTGAGAAAATTCATATAAAAGTGTCCAATTCCATGAAAAAAAAAACATTTGAGAGGAATTTTACCTCCATAATTTCATCTTCCTCTTAAATAGTTTTTGTATATAATAGACATGATTTTATCATTCAAAACATTATCTCCTTTACCTTTGGAGTCACAAGTCTCAACATCTTGAAGTTTCAAATTTCTCATAGATTAAAAATCTTTTTCATCTTTCATCTTCTTTTTAAATATTGGATATTTTCTCATTTCATAAGAAACAAGAAATTTATGCAATTAATTAAGATATAAATCATTCTTATCTTCTAAGAAGAAAATTTAAGAAGAAAACCTTTTTGGGAAGTTTCACAAAAGTTTCTTCACAGTTATAGAATCTTCCAGGATATCTATGAATCCTCTGATGTTGCAAAAAATCTCATTTACTCTGGTGAAGTATTCATCAATACATTCGTCATATCTCATTATAATTTCTTCATACTTATTACGCCAAATTTGTATATTTTCTTCCTTCACTTAATTATTCCCTTCGAAAATACTTTCCTACTCGTCCCGAAAACTTTTGGAAGTATTGAGACCCATCAACTTCTTCTAAAAATTATCCAATAAGGCCAAAATAATTGTATTTCTAGACTTTCCATAAAATTATATAATTCTATTGTCAGAAAACTACATAGGATAATATGTCTCAATAGGTGGGAAAACAATAGTAGCAGCATCAATAACTTCTAGGTCAAGAGATAGTATATAAGGAATCATCTTATTTTTGGCCCATAATAATTTTTTTCATCAAAGATATAAATTACGATAATATTGATAGAATTTATATTATCCATGATAAGTATTAAATAAGAGTACCACCCTATGATAAAAATTAAAGTTTAAAAGGGTCGAATAACAATTGAGAATGGGGGGATTAATCAGTTGTTCACTTTTTATAAGTTTCAAAACTTCTTAAACCTTAACCCATGTAACCTATAAGGATTCATTTTCTTATCATATTTTTGTAAATATTCATGCATGAAAAAGTATGAAATCATGTAAAGAACATAATATCTACAAGGTTCGGCCTCCGTGTGAGAACCTACATCCTTTTCATAGCCACTCCCATGGGTCTATAGAAATTCACTATTTTGAAGAAGTGAATAAAAATTATGCCAACTCCCATTAGACACCTTCTATATCCCAATAGGAATGATTATACTAACTCCCATCATTTAAAAATTTTTATTATGAAATAATTGATTCAAATTAAAAGAAAAATACTTTATTAAATTTTCTCTTAAAAAGCTTGCTCTAGATATGATTTTTTTGGATCCGATTATCTCAATATGATGAGGTCAATATGATTCTCCCTTACTCAATCTTCACTTCTCAAACTCATCTAAGACAATTAGTTTGATCTTCCTCAGTATGATTGACTCAACATGATGGAATCAATATGATGAACCCATTCTCAATCTGCAAAAATCAAATTCTTCTAAAATGTTCAAGATGGTCTTCTTCAGTCTGATTGACGCATTATTATCTTGATCAATCTTGTAAACAAACTTTCAGTTGTCTGGTCCTCCTCATGAGATCTCTATTTGGAAATAAATTTCAATTTATTTATTTAACAATTATTTATTTCCACTTATGTAAAATTTATAATCAATGATTGATCTGAGAAACTATTTATAGGCAACTTAGAAAAACAAAAGCAAAAAACTTGAAAACATTCTCCGCTTCCTCAAATTTCAAAACTCTGAAAAACACTCACATTTAATCTTATTCGTTGAATTATTCAATCCTGATCATATTTCAATAAAATTTAGGAAAAATTGAATTTCAATTTTTACCTCTTCAACTCTTAATATCATTATCATATCATTATGATCTGATTCCTTCTCAGATCATTATGATATGTTTCCTTCTCATCTCATTACAATTTGTTTTCTTCTCAGCTAATTATGATCTATTTCATTCTCATATCATTATGATATGCTTCCTTCTTAGGTAATTACAATCTATTTTCTTCTCAGATCATTATGATATGTTTCCTTATTTTCATGAACCTACTTGGGTCAACCCTGAACCGGTCACTCGAGTCAATCTGAAATAATGCCCGAAGGGCATTCTTGATCCCCACTGGCTGTAAACTGGCATTGGGAATAAAAATAAATTATTTGGGAATGATTTGGCCCATTAAAATGGCAAATAAGGAAATACAAATAGAAATATAAATAAATAAACACTAATGGTGGAAAATAGAACAGAGTTCCATAGTGAAACATTCCTCCAAGTGACCTCATGGGTCACCACCAAACACAGAACCATGCTCACTCATTCCAACTAGAGGAACCTAAAACTGAAAATATAAAGTAGGCATGAGCACTAAGAGGCTCATTAGAAATTACAATGATAAAACAAACCTAATTACCCTCCCCTAATGTGAAATCACTTATTCCTAGTTTAAAAATAGGACATGTAAAAATTAGGTTTTCTACTCTTTTTTCAAAATATGTAACAAAATACTATTTTTAAGAAAACACCATTTCATTTCAATTTCTAAAACAATTAAAAAAACACATAAGTAATTTCAATAAATTCTTTTAAAAGATGACTAGCGCTTGAACATAAATTTTCATATAAAAAGAAAAGTGAAGGTTCCATGAAATCACACAACTAAAAGTTCCATAAAAGAAAACAGAAACATTCAAGTATGTAATCATGGGTGTTTCCTAAACTTACCTAGAGTGATCCTTGCATATACTCGGTTCAGAACCACCTGTCAATGTTTGGTGAAGCCTCTAAGTCTATAACAAACTAGCCTCACTCAACTAATCAATCCAATTGCACAACCCTCTTGCAATAACAACAATTCCAGGAGGGTACCAACCAATTTAATCGGGGATGGTAAGAGACCATAACTCATTCCTTTAAAATATTCCCATGAACCCATGGTAATAATATATTGTGTAAGTGGGAGGCCCTAGCACACGTGACTCACCTTACCTGTTTTCACCCCACCTACCTACCCCAAACATGGACAACATCTATACGATAACCCCTATAGGGAATTCCCCAATAGGTGTTCCCATAATATGAAAAACCAATCATAATTGCCAACAGGGCCATCACATAACATAAACCTTTGAACCGTTTTACAAATCACTTTAAGTTTCCAACCATGCATTCACACTTTCAAAACTAAATTTCATTTCCAAAATGACATAAGGTGCCAAAATTACCTTCAATACTATGATTACAATATATATATATATCATAATAATGTTCCAAACCATTTCTAAAACAATATTAAATACCACTTCTACAAGAAATTTCCTTATAGGCCTTTACATTTTCCAAACCAAATTCACTTTCCAAAATCATTTCCAATTCTAGGTTAAAAGTACAAAACACGGTTAAGAAGTTCCAAATAGGCCTTCATATCATTTAATTGTCAAACTACCTTTCAAGGTTCCAAACAAGCCAAGTTTTACATAACACATTTAAACAAAACCAAGTACCAAAAAATACACTTCACAATCTAGGAATTATTTAGTAAAATATTCTAAAACATTTAGGATACTTCAAATTTTAAAACAACTTGCAAACAGGCTTTGATTAGTTATATAAATAAATGAAAAAAAATTCCAAGAGGTGCAATCAATTTTCACCAAACACTTAGGAATGTATATTTGTGTATATAAAAATATATCATAAATGTAAAAACACACTTTTAAAATACTAAGAAATTATAAAAGTAAAATTAAAGGTGCATGCATAGAAAACCTACCTCAACAAGGGAGTGGACCAGGCCAAGACACTTTAGCACTTGACAAATTAGGAGGCAACCACTCAAAACTTCCCCGCACTCACACGCACATACACCCTTATATATATATATATATATATATATATATATCCTTTAGTCGAAGGCATATATTCCCTATTCCATGAGGGAGTATTCTCAAGGGATATATATATATATATATACACCTATACATGCGTGTGTGCACAACCAAGGATGATTAAAACTCTCCATAATCACATTCAGGGACTCAATACACCTTAAGACTAACAAATTAAGGATCTAAAACAAAACAACAGGTTTAAAATCTTACCCCAATCGATGGAGTTGAATCAAATCAAACCCATCCACCTCAACTTCGGTGGAGGATGCCAGAATACACAAGAACATGACCCGAGGAGCCCGTTGCATAGCATAATATTAGAAGAAAGAACCAAAATCAGTTAACCCCCTTACCTAGGGTTTCTTATAAACCCTACCAGGTGACGTGGAGATGGAAAAATCAGCCAAATAGAGGAGGAAGAGGATGATAAGGTCTTACCTTGAGGTTTTGACCAAGAAATCGGGAGGAATCCAGTTGTTTCACCGTAAGAAGAGAGGTACAACAGGGGGAGGTGTGCATGCGAGAAGGGGCATATAGAGGATGAGTCGCATGAGGGGGAGGGGATCAGATAAAGAAAATAGGGGAAATAAAAAAATAAAGAAGAAAAATAAATAAAGAAAAAATAAAAATTAAAAATTCAATTTTCAAAATATTTGGCAACCCACACTGTTTGCGTATGGTTTATCAAACTATGTGTTGGCCACTACCAAGGCCAAGCAGCCTTGCACAGTTACCTACTAGAAGACACACAATTGAGAAAACCATTCTCAAATTGTGCCACTTATCATTATCTGATAGCATACCCTCACACACAGTTATTCTTAACGGTGCATAACTCATGCACATGACCTCTCATTGCTATAAATTTTTAAAATATAACTCAAACCATCCAAAAAATTAAAATAGAATATAAAAATAATAAGAATAATTAAAATAATTAAATATTGGGGTTTGGTGTGACAATTATCCCTACCACAAAAAATTTCTTCCCCTAGAAAGTCACCCAGTCAAGCGATATACATAATTCAAATCCAAGCCTGATTGAAATATGAGAAACCACAAACCTTGGGGTGTGACATTTCAGTACTCAAGTAACACATGACCAATAAATAAGAAACCACAACATAAGAATGTGGGGAGAAAACTAGGGGTTTCTACCCACCACAATAACCAAACTAGTACCGGCCAATGCAAAAGGAAGCAATAATGAGATCCATGGTGGGTCTCCCCATTATTGAAGAACCGACCGGCATAAAAAAAACTTGGAATTTCTAACACTGGACAACTCTAGAACATACAATGTGAATCTAAATGAGAACCCCAAATATGTACCTACTCTAGAATCTCTTACACAGACCAAACCCCACGACAAGGGGGACCCAAAAAACCCCCAAAGTGAGAATCGAGTCAAACCATGATTCATTACCTCCACAGAATAAGGGCTTCTGTAAAACAAACATGAACCATAACTAAAACCAATCAACAAAGAGACCATTTTTCAAGGGTTTGCAACCATAAGGCACAATCCCAACTATGAAGGGATACAAGGATACAAGGCCACCAAACCTCTCACAGAAAAAACTAGAATTTCAAAGGCAAAAACCACAACGAGGAAACGAGGTCGCTAATCCTTTTACAAAAAATGGAACCTTCAAATATGAAGAATCTATATTGGAGACTTAAACTATTCTATTACAGCATTGAAGACAGAAGTTAGACCAAGTTTTTTTATTCCCCTAGAAATTTCATGACTGTGCGAGAGCTTCACTCTGAGGCCTGTGGCTAAAGCCTTGATGACCAAAGTATCTCCTACCTCATAGTCAGGTGTTGACATCCATTTATCACAACATCTTCTTCAATAAAAACTTCATATTGAACTTCTTTAAGTGATCCATATAGTCGTAATGATGACATGTTCTAGGTTTATTGTGACAATATGGCTTTAAATGATTGAACCAGCTACACTGGTGGCAAAAAAATAAAGAGTCTAAAAAACAGGATGTTAGACCCAATGAGGGGGAATTTTTTGAAATAGGATCCTCTGGCACACTCCTCTTTCCAGATAGTGAACCTTCATGAGAAATAAGAGACGATGGATTTCTAACTTCCTACACTCCAAAAACAAACTCAGCAAAAAATCTTCATCCACCCACTTCCCAAATTTATCTTCCAATGATACCTCCAAATAAAAGGAAAAAAAGATCCTTAATCTGGTCAACATTAGAATTCATCGTCCACTGAACTTTCTATAAACACTCATGAGCCCCACCACTTTCCGCACCTTTACCTCCTCAGGCTCAAATCACTAGATGAAAGCAGTATTAAACACTCCCCATGACACTAGAACTTGAAATGATGTTGGGACAACCACCCTCCACTAGTTCGAGGTCAGAACTTCAAACAAATTGAAAAAAAATAAACCCCCATAGCTTCGAGAGTTCCTGAAAATTATTTTTACTTCCTAGAGCCAATCCATGACCTATAAAAAACCTCGATCACCACATAAAATAGGGAACAACCAAAACAAACTTTATCCCACTACTCCACTAGAAGTCTGGGCAAGGACAATGACTAAAGGATACAAGAACCATCTATGACCTTTTTGGGTGGCATAATCCTAATTAAAAAAGAGTACAAAACCAAATCAATACTCAACCAAAGATCAACCAAAAAGGTAATCTCCAACCAAACTCCAAGATCATTAGCCAACACATCACAAACCAAATCAACACTGAACCAAATCTCACCCAAAATAAAGCCACAACAATAATCAAAAAATGATCCAAGAATCCTCTTTTGAAAATCAATTTTATTCAAATTAACCAACTTTCAAATGTAATCCCCTTTTGAAATCAAAATTAATTTTCCATTTCAAAAATCTGTCCATCTCATTTGTTTAAAAATTCAAAACACCATCAAATTTTTTCCTTTAAAACCAAAAAACTAATTATAAAGGAATCCTATTTTTATAAAAACCCATTTTTATTTTAAGAAAAAAACTTTTGAAAACCATATCAATCTTTGATTTTCAAGTACTCACCCATGGTATCCTATGAACCATCACATATGTGTTTTCCCCACTACTTCATATATCTTCCAAACATACATGCCAACATGCACTTTCCATAAACACACACACACACATATGTGAACATATATAAGGAACACCAAGGGTCACACAGACCCTTTCTCCATCAAAACCAAGAATTCCTAACTAAATTCTCATTTCACATTTTATAAAACTATTCAAAATTCAGAACTTTTTTCCTTGCATTCTAAAAACTACCCCAGGATTTTCATTTTTGAAATCCAACCATTTCAAATCAATCCTCATTTCAAAACTCTATAAAGCACCCCAAAACCAATTTAAATTCAGACCATCCAAAACCAAACCAAAAACAACACTCACACTGAAGCACCAATATAGGGAACTAGTGGTCATGACTAACCTAACAACATGGTTTAGTAGACCATGCTCCAAGAAAGCAACAACCACTACGAGTGTCTCAAGTCATACACTCGATATTCACATGGGTAGCTACTCCATGTAAGTCCATAGAGAAACATCATCTCACTCCCTTGGTCATCCCCCATCAACACAAACCAAAACCAATGACTCCAATCCCCAACTACCCCAAGGAACTTGAGGATCATAATGAGATAGAGTTCTGAATTCTCTTCCCATACCTACCTCCTGAGTCCCTATAGTCCTAGTCTACAACTAATTGACACCCCAAATAAAAAGGGTATCCTATGATACCATTTTTTCATGAACTAACCTAGGTCAACCCTGAACCGGTCACCCAAGACGATCCATGAAAAGTCCTTAAGGGAATTCCCAATCCCCATGGGCTAGAAACTAGTGTCAGATATTAAAAATAAAGCATTTGGGAATGATTTTTCCAATAAAAAATGCAAAGAAATTAATATAAACTAAAAAAAATAAACACTAACAGTAGAAAATAGAACATAGTTACACAGAAAAATGTACCTCCAAATTACCTTGTGGGTCACCACCAAACACAAAACCATGCTCACTCTAGAAGTGATCCAACTAGAGAAACCTAAAACTAATAAGATAAAGCAGGAATGAGAACTGAGATGCTCAGTAGGAATGTAAAAGATAAACCATGTATGATTCCGCACCCCTAAAGTGAAATCTATTCTTTCTAGTTTAAAAATAGGACATGTCAAAATAACATTTTCTTCTCTTTTTCCAAAATAAGTAACATTCTATTATTTTTAAGGAAACTCCTTTTCATTTTAATTTCTAAAACAGTTCCCAAAACATATATTTAATTTCAATAAATTATTTTAATAAACGACTAGTGCTAGAACTTTCATTTTAATATATAAAAAATTGAATGTGTCATGAAAACACACAACCAAAAGTTACATAAAATAAAACATGAACATACAAGTATGTAATCATGGGTTTTTCCTAAACATCCCAAGAGTGATCCTTGAACGTAATTAGTTCGTAACCACCTATTGGTGTATGCTGAAGCCCTTAAGTCTATATCCAACCAGCCACCATCTACTATCCAATCCAGTGGCACAACCCACCTGGCCTAACAAAAAATCCAGGAGGGTACCAACCCATCTAATTGGGGCTAGAAAGCAACCATCACTCGACCCTCTAAAAGATTCCTAGGAACCGATGGTAATAGTGGGAGGCCCTCTCATGTGTTACTCACCTAACATGTTGTAACCACACTTGTCTACCCCAAACATGGACATTGCCTATACAATAACCCATATAGGGAAATCCCAAATAGGTGTGCCCATCATATGAAAAACCAATCACAAGTTTCAACCAGGCCATCACATCACATAAGCCTTTAAATCATTTCAAAAGTCACTTTAAGTTTCCAATCGGGTGTTTATTCTCTCAAAAACTAAATTTTACTTCCAAAATGACATGAGGTGCCAACCAATCCTTTAATACTATCATTCATATATATATATATATTTCATAATAATTTCCCAAACCAAATATAAATCAATATAAAACACCACTTCCATAAGCACTTTCCATACGAGACTATGAATTTTACAAACCAAATTCATTTTTCAAAATCATTTCCAATTCTAAGTTAAAATTACACAAAGCACTTAAAAATTTCTAAATGGGAATTCATGTTATTTAATTGTCAAACTAACTTTCAAGGTGCCAAACAATCCATGTTTTACATAACACTTTTAAGAAAAAACAAGTTCCACAAAATACACTTACAAGCTAAGAAACATTTAGTAAACCATTTTAAAACATTTAGGATGCTTCAAATTTAAAAAACAACTTGTAAAGAGGGTTTGACAAGTTTTGTAAATAAATGGAAAACCAATTCCAAGAGGCATAATCAATTTTCACCAAACACCAAGTCATGTCTATATGTGTATATAAAAATATCTCATAAATGTAAAAACACACATTTAAAATACTAAGAAATCAGAACACACAAATTAAAGGTGCACTCATAGGAAACCTACCTCAACAAGGAAGCGGACCAAGATAATACACTATGGCACTTGAAAAATTAGGTGAAGATCGCTTCAAAAATCCCCACACTCTCACGCACATACATCCTTATATATATACCCTTTATTCCAAGGCATGTATTCCCCATTCCATGAGGGAGTACGCCCAAGGGAGATATATATATATACACATACATACCTATTCATTAATGTGTGCACCACCAAAGATGATTAAAACTCCCTATAATCTTGTTTATGGACTCAATACACCTCAAGAATAACAAATTAAGGATTTGAAACAAAACAGTGGGTTCAAAATCTTACCCCAATTGATGGTGGTGAACTAAACCAAACTCATACACCTCTCCTTCAATGGAAGATGCTATAATACACAAGGATGTGACCTGAGGAGCCCATCACAAACCCTAATATCATAGGAATGAACAAAAATCAGTTAACCCCTTTACCTAGGGTTTTGTTCGAACCCTATCAAGTGATGGGGAAAAGGAAAAATTGACCAAATAGAGGAGGAAGAGAGAGATAAGTGATTACCTAATGGTTTTGACCATTAAACTGGGAGGAATATCGTGGTTTCATCAAAAGAAGAGAGGGTCGAGAGGGGGAGGCGTGCATGCGAGAAGGGGATCATAGGTGAGGCATCGTGCAAGGGAGAGGGGAGTAGAGAAAGAAAATAGGGGAAAGAAAAAAAATAAAAAATAAAAATAAATAGATACAAAAATAAAAATTTGGTTTTTAAAATACTTGACAACTAGCACAGTTTGCACACAGTTTACCAAACTGTGCGCTAATCGTGCACTGGCCACTACCAAGGTCAAGTACCCTCAACAGGGTTACCTGAAAGTAGTTGCATGGTTGATCAAACCATTCTCAAACCATGCCATGCAGCACAATTCGATAGAAGACCCCCACACACGGTTGTTGCACAACTACTGTTAACCATGTGGAACCCGTGAAGAGGAACTCACCTTGCAATAAATTTTTAAAATTTAACCCAAACTAACCCAAAATCAAAATCAAATATAAAAATAATAAAAATAATTAATTTTTTTATGTCAGGGTGGTCACTTCTCATCCCATTACGATTTTTTTCCTTCTTTGCTCATCACGATCTATTTCGTTCTTAGCTCATTACGATCTATTTCCATCTTAGCTCATTACAATTTGTTTCTTTCTCAACTCTTTACGATGAACTAACTTTTCTTTTCAAAGTAAGTCTGATTGAACCCTAATAATGATGGAATTCTCATTATAATGGAATTACCATTATGATGGATTTTCCCATTATGATGGATTTTACTATTTCAATAAAAATTCCATTATGATGATTTTACCATAATGATGTTAAGTATTAAATAATTACTCCATTAAAAAACTTTGAGTTTCTTCAAACTTCATAAACTTTACACATTCTGAAAACTGTAAAATTTTGAGTCTGATACTTCTAGATACGATGGAGACTTTTTTTTTACTTCTAAAATCAATAAAATCTTTATAATTCCTCTATTTATTCAAAGGATTTTATCATGATAATTTTCATGATTTTTTATAACTTATTGAACAAAAAAACATCATATTATTTAGCTTAGAATGTTTGATAACATTCTAACTCTTGAATTAACTTTCATAAAAAAATATCTTTAGCATCATTACGAATTCTTCAATTAGGAACATAAGAATTTTTAAAATAGAAACTTCTTTCATTATATAATTAAGGAAAATGAAAACTTTCAACAAACAAAAATTTCTACCTCTTATTTTTTGGATCCAATAATCTAAATCTGATATTGATGGAATCGATACTCAGAGTCTGGTGCCTCTCAGTCTGATACCCTATGTCTGGAAAACATATTTCTTAAAAAAATACCCCCCTTTATGTTTGGGTTCAAACATTCATAAACATTCAAATTTATTATATAACTCATTATGATAGACTGGTTCTGACTCCTGAATAAAAAAAACATTCATATACAAAAATGTTAGTTGTCAACAAATACAAAAACTTTGTTAAAACAATATATCAAAAAGGTTCTTCAATACTGGATATTTCACATGTACTAAACTCAGAGGTCATACCTCTAGATTTAGATCTTTATAATAATGAACAAAATTTATAGATTTTGGATCGTAGCGAAAAATTTCCATGAAACAAGACCACTCACCTAGTTAAACTTTTATGAAAAACTGACAAATTTTAAGAAGCTATGTGGGAACCTGTGGATGTGATGAGGAAGATGTATCCTCATATTTTTATATAAAAGTAAAAAATTTTGAGAATAGAAATAATTTTATGTGAGGTAGAATATAACACCCCAATATTTTATGTAATTTCTTTTTTAAAATAAATTTAATCTCTTTGATAGCTTATTCTGCACAAAACAATGAGCTTAAATGAACTCTAAAATATTATTATTTTAACATAATAATTATCACAAGGATATTAGAATAGTGGGAACTAATAATATTAACTAAATTATGTAAATATTGTTTACACATGTTTATAAAATAAATTCATTGGTTTCCAATTAATTGGAAATGAAAATAAAACCAAATTGAACATAAAGGTAGTGTTTTATAAATACTATTTTTATTCCCAAAATGGAATTTTATATTAATAAATTAAATTAATCACTATTAGTAAAATATATTTATGAAATTTAAAGGTTATATATTACATTAAATGTTTTTATAATAAGTTTTATAGGCTTGAGATAATAATAAATCCAATTGTAACCATAAAAGCCTATATGTTTCTAAAATGAAATTTTGCCTCCTTTTAATGGAGAACCTATTTTAAAACTAAAATTTGACACTTTTATATATTTAATTTGAAATAATAAACATAATTTTTGAAATATGAATATAAAAATTATCTTAAGGTTAATTTTGGTATTTTTCAGAGAGTTTCATTTTTTATGAATAGTGAGAATTATTGAGTTTTAATTGAAAACTACTTTTTCTTGTAATTTATTTATATAGTAAGTTTATATTTTAAATTTATTTTAAATTATAATTAGTTCAATTATAAATAAATATATAAAATTTTATTTATTATAATCAATTTCACATTGAAATTGGTTATAAAAACATTTCAAACTTTTGAACTTTTTCTCTTTAAAAACCCGTTATCCTGTTGTGTCTGCGAGATTAATTTTAAAACTAAATTTTCCAATTATGTTAAGTCAATTTGGTAAAATTGATTCCATGTTTGAAATTATACGATCAAAAATACGTTTTGACTTCATTTTAATTTTTATTCATAAAAAATTTACCACAGTAAAAGTGGATTTACCGCAGTATAGGTAAAATAATCAAATGGGTTAAAGTTAAAAAGTAAAGGCTTAAAATACCTAAAAATGAAACATTTAATGGGTTTTTGAGGTATTTATCAACCCCAAATAGATTTTAAAACATTAATTATCATCCAAATTCATGTAAATTAATTCCACATCAATGTGGTTGACTTTAATTATAAAATAATCATTATTTAATCACTTAAAACCACCCATCCTCAAGTATAAATTCAACACCTCACAACCACATTTCTCCTAAAAATCCTTGAAGCTCCTCAAATATATTCCAAATTCTATCTTTAGCACTTTCCCCACATAAAAGTGATTATAATCTCAGAAAAATACCAATTACAAAGTCTTTAATGAATCCTCCAAGGTGGTGATATTAAATAAAAGGTTAAAGTATGAAAAAAATAAACGTAAGTGTAGGGTAAGGATTCCTCGTCTTGGTTTTTATTCAATGAGATATACTCCTTATTCACCATTTATGTATTTTTTGTGGTTTTTATACTTCCCTTTGATATATAATATCATTAATCTCATTATTTAAATTTAATTTTGTGTTTCATTTGTAATTATTACTTTTATGGGGCTTGTGATTTGACTAATTACAATGTGGTAAGGGAATTCTTAACCCAATTTTCATTATTTGGGTTAACCTTCTACTTCATTGATCATGTCATGCTATGATTATGTGTGGGATGAATTTTGATTATCTTATGTTGTGTTTTCAAATTTTTATGTGTATTTGTAAAAAATACACATAATCGACTAATTTTATTAATGCTCTCTTCAATGACATTATATTTATAAGGTATTTTCTTTTAAAGACTATATTTTTATAATTTTTCTTAAAACTCCCTTTTACTTTCATTTCCATGTTTTCTAAAATTTCGTCCAATTTTTTTTAATATTCTCCTATTATTTTTAAATACAATTTTAATCATGTTTTACATTTTACAAAATAGTTCAAAAGGATTCTTTTTGTCATTTTAAAAGCGAGGTTCTTTATGATTTTTTTGAAAAAAAATTGAAGGAATATTTTTTTAACTTATACTACATGAGATAATTTTTCCACTTTCCAGAATCCTTAAGGACATTAATCTTAATTTACAATCTTAAAATGTTATTTTCAGAGAAAACTATTTCTTTTATAATTGCACAGTATTTAAAAAAATAAAAACAAAAAGGATATTTTACTCAAGAATTATTTCTAGTTATATCTCAAAATTATTCTCCATTTAAAATAAAAAAAAATTGATTTTTTGTGATCTATTGTGGATATTATTCAAGGATATTATTCAAATTATTTTATGGTAAGTTCATGTTTGTGATGGAATATTGTTTAGGAATCTCATTTCTTTCAATGGAGTTATGTTATTATGATTTTCGTATAAAAATAATTTATTTACATGGGTTATGAAGTGATAAATGATTTATGTGATTGTGGAAAACATGTGTATTGTTTTCATTTTATGATGGGTTGGACCTTTATATCCCACTAATGAATTGGGTAACAATAGATAACTCAAGAGTTAAAATGTTATGTGTGAACCTGATTGCATGTTCACAAATTCTATCTGTGAAACTGATTGCATATTCACAAATTTTATGTGTGAACTTGATTACATGTTTAAAAATGTTATGCATGAATCTGATTACATGTTCACAAATGTTATGCAAGAACCTGATTTCATGTTCACAAATGTTATGTGTGAACCTGATTACATGAATGTTATTCATGAACCTAATTACATGTTCACAAATGTAATATGTGAACCTGATTACATGTTCACAAATATTATGAGTGAACTTAATTACTTGTTCACAAATTTTATGTGTTAAACTGATTATATGTTCACAAAAATGTTGAAACCCACAACATTGTTCAACATAAAATTCTTCCTCAATATCATCATTTAAGAAATATGAATTTGAAAAAAACTGATAAACTTTTTAATTAAAATGTTTAGAAATAAAACAAAAACATTCTAATAGTTTCTAATCTTTAAACTGGGGAATGGATTCTTCGAAATCCACACCTTCCACTTTTTCATATCCTTTACAAAGAAGTATGGATTTTTTCTTAAAATTTATCTATGTTCATTAAACTTGTTTGTGTAAACCCAATTTGTTCCGATAACATTTTTATTTTTTATCCATGGAACAAGTTCTCATGTTTCAATATTCTCAATATAATCCAACTATTCATTCATAGAATCCACCCATTCTTTTTTTTGAATCTCTTCTGAAACTAATTTCATTTCAACTTTTAAGATTAGTGATGTTTTATTTTCTAATTTCAACTTTATTCTAATCTGAAATTGAGCCTTCTAATTTCCAATGATATTTTTAGACTCGACATGTTTTTTTAAAGTTGTAAATTTCAATGTTTCTTTCCCAACTGAACTGTTTTCATCACATGAATTTTCTAAATCTTGATAAGGATGTTTTGACTTAATTTCACTATTATTGCAAATCTCTAGTTTATCCTCCTAAAAATTCTCGATAACTTTTGTCAAGGAATTTTTATTTTCAATTACCTTCACATCATAAGAGTCTACCAAAATTTTTAAACATTTGTTCCAATATTTTTAACTTCTTCCATTTTGTAAATAACCCATAAAATTTCCTTCCTCATCTTTCTCATCAATCTTTATCAAATCTATATTTTTTATTTTAAGTAAATAAGGACTTCCAAAAACTTTCAATTACTTAAATAAAGCTTTTTTGTAATACCACATTTTATAAGAAGTTGTGTTGAATTATGGTCTTAGTAAACATTTCTTCATAAAACTTACATTAGTACTAATAACTTCTTTCTCATAAAACTTTGAATGTTTGTATTCTGGTAACCTAATTATTCCCATTTCCACCAAGCTTATATCATTTATTTCTTATACTCCATTATGTTTTGAAGTATAGGGAGAAATATACAGATTTTTTTACCATGTTTTCTTAGATAATATTTGAAAGCACTATTGGTGAATTCAGTACCATTATATGTTCTCAACTTCTTTATATAAACCCCCATTTGTTTCTCAACTTCTTTTCTAAAAACCTAGAATATTTTCACAGCCTCTGACTTGTTTTTCATAAACATGATGTTTTTAATCTGAGGAAATCATCAATAAAAGTGATAAAGTATAAATATACTTTTATTTATTTTTTCCTCATTGACCCATATAAATCTGAATGAATATGTTTGAGAGGTCTGGTAGACTGAATCTCAACTATCTTATGACTTTTATTACTCATTTTTTCTTTCTGAAAAGTAATACAAACAAATTCTTATATTCTTTTCAATTCTAGAAATATTATGATAGTATCATCTTTAAAAATTTTATTCATGTTTTTAATCAAAGATAGACAAGTCTTCAATGCCTTAATTTATTTTCATCTTTAGAACTTAGGTAACATTATTAGTTAAAATATACTATTTGGAAAAGATTATCACTGGTCATTTATCCTTTTTTAATAAATTTTTCATATTTCATACTTTCGATAACATAAGAATATTTTGTGAATATTTATTTCTTTACATCATCACAAAGTTGACTTACACTAATTAAGTAATGTTTTATCCCATCAACAAATAAAAAATTATTAGATTTCAACTTTTCTGCTTCAATCTCATCCATTCTAATTCCTCGGATTTTTAAGGAACTATCATTACCAAAGTTAACTACTCCTCCAACATGAATTTCAACATGTTTCAATATTTTTAAATCACCTATCATATATGAAGAACAACCCCTATCAATTGAAATGGTTTATTCTTCGTACTTTCTTCTAAAGCTATCTTAGAAACAAAAGATCTTTCTTAAACTTTCCTCTTTCCAACTTCATTTTCTTTTATACCATAAAAACATTTTATAAATGACTTTTCATACATTTCTCGACATTATGACTATCCTCATCACATATTCCACAGACTTATTATAGAAATTCAAATTGATTTTTTGTTGGAATTTTTCTCACATATTGAGATTTTACTTTTCTAACTTCCTATGGATTAAGAAAGTTATTAATTATTCTTTTATAAAACATTCTTCTGGTAAGAGATATGTTATGAAAACAATTATAATATCTATGAAAATAGATTAAAAACCGAACAATATCTATAAATTCATGATTTCCTATTTAGGTAAGTTATTTATTTATAAAATCCTAATTGAGGTTGATAATTTCTTCCTATTTAAACATACCCTAATTGTGGACCATTTGTCCTCCTTGTTGAGTTTTCAACTTTTGTAGATGTTATAGGTTTCTCACATCATTTTTTCACCCATTATTTTCTAATACTTTTTCTAGAACCTGAAATATTAGAAACATCGTATGAAAAAAAAAATTGGTGGGTGAGGATTTCACCTGATTCTTGATTTGGTTCTTCTCTACAACTTTATAAGTATCATCTTTTACATTAATGGATTTTTTAAAGTTTTTATTCATAATTATCAAGATATTTCTGGAATAGAGAAGTTTTGATTGAAACTTGTCAAATTCTTATTCCTAAACTTAAAACTTCTTACTAATATCTTCAGCCATCTTTACATGTTCCTAAATTATAAGTTTGTAACTTGAGATCTCCTGAATGTATTCATCCTCCTTATTGATAACATATTTTATTCCTTCAGTGAATTCTTCATAATATTTAATTATCATTCAAATTTATTTATGGAGCGATTTTTTTCTCAATACATATAAGAAGTTATGTTCTAAGTAGATACTCTCTATAATATTTTTCACATCCTTCTTCTTCACTATTTCAAGAGTCTTTAACTTCCTCAACTTTTGCAATGAAGGTTTTAAATTTTTAGGAACTTTAATCTTCTGAATTATTGTTGTAAATTGAGTTTGATTCATCTTTCTCACTCAACATACTTCTCTTATTCTCAGTAAACTTATTTTTTGGATTTGTTGGATGAATTTTATTCTTTATAACTTTTGTTCCACTTTTCCATTGAGGTTATTATCAAAATAATCTCATTATTATCAACTTTCTTCTTGAGAAAATTCATATAAAAGTGTCCAATTCCATGAAAAACAAAACATTTGAGAGGAATTTTACCTCCATAATTTCATCTTCCTCTTAAATAGTTTTTGTATATAATAGACATGATTTTATCATTCAAAACATTATCTCCTTTACCTTTGGAGTCACAAGTCTCAACATCTTGAAGTTTCAAATTTCTCATAGATTAAAAATATTTTTCATCTTTCATCTTCTTTTTAAATATTGGATATTTTCTCATTTCATAAGAAACAAGAAATTTATGCAATTAATTAAGATATAAATCATTCTTATCTTCTAAGAAGAAAATTTAAGAAGAAAACCTTTTTGGGGAGTTTCACAAAAGTTTCTTCACAGTTGTAGAATATTCCAGGATATCTATGAATCCTCTGATGTTGCAAAAAATCTCATTTACTCTGGTGAAGTATTCATCAATACATTCGTCATATCTCATTATAATGTCTTCATACTAATTACGCCAAATTTGTATATTTTCTTCCTTCACTTAATTATTCCCTTCGAAAATACTTTCCTGCTTGTCCCGAAAACTTTTGGAAGTATTGAGACCCATCAACTTCTTCTAAAAATTATCCAATAAAGACAAAATAATTGTATTTCTAGACTTTCCATAAAATTATATAATTCTATTGTCAGAAAACTACATAGGATAATATGTCTCAATAGGTGGGAAAACAATAGTAGCAGCATCAATAACTTCTAGGTCAAGAGATAGGATATAAGGAATCATCCTATTTTTGGCCCATAATAATTTTTGTCATCAAAGATATAAATTACTATAATATTGATAGAATTTATATTATCCATGATAAGTATTAAATAAGGGAACCACCCTATGATAAAAATTAAAGTTTAAAAGGGTCGAATAACAATTGAGAATGGGGGGATTAATCAGTTGTTCACTTTTTATAAGTTTCAAAACTTTTTAAACCTTAACCCATGTAACCTATAAGGATTCATTTTCTTATCATATTTTTGTAAATATTCATGCATGAAAAAGTATGAAATCATGTAAAGAACATAATATCTACAAGGTTCGGCCTCCGTGTGAGAACCTACATCCTTTTCATAGCCACTCCCATGGGTTTATAGAAATTCACTATTTTGAAGAAGTAAATAAAAATTATGCCAACTCCCATTAGACACCTTCTATATCCCAATAGGAATGATTATACTAACTCCCATCATTTAAAAAATTTATTATGAAATAATTGATTCAAATTAAAAGAAAAATACTTTGTTAAATTTTCTCTTAAAAAGCTTGCTCTAGATATGATTTTTTTGGATCCGATTATCTCAATATGATGAGGTCAATATGATTCTCCCTTACTCAATCTTCACTTCTCAAACTCATCTAAGACAATTAGTTTGATCTTCCAAAGTATGATTGACTCAACATGATGGAATCAATATGATGAACCCATTCTCAATCTGAAAAAATCAAATTCTTCTAAAATGTTCAAGATGATCTTCTTCAGTCTGATTGACTCATTATGATCTTGATCAATCTTGTAAACAAACTTTCAGTTGTCTGGTCCTCCTCATGAGATCTCTATTTGGAAATAAATTTCAATTTATTTATTTAACACTTATTTATTTCCACTTATGTAAAATTTATAATCAATGATTGATCTGAGAAACTATTTATAGGCAACTTAGAAAAACAAAAGCAAAAAACTTGAAAACATTCTCCGCTTCCTCAAATTTCAAAACTCTGAAAAACACTCACATTTAATCTTATTCGTTGAATTATTCAATCCTGATCATATTTCAATAAAATTTATGAAAAATTGAATTTCAATTTTTACCTCTTCAACTCTTCATATCATTATCATATCATTATGATCTGATTCCTTCTCAGATCATTATGATATGTTTCTTTCTCAGCTCATTACAATTTGTTTTCTTCTCAGATAATTATGATCTATTTCATTCTCATATCATTATGATATGATTCCTTCTTAGGTAATTACAATCTATTTTATTCTTAGATCATTATGATATGTTTCCTTATTTTCATGAACCTACCTGGGTCAACCCTGAACCGGTCACTCGAGTCAATCTGAAATAATGCCCGAAGGGCGTTCTTGATCCCCACTGGCTGTAAACTGGCATTGGGAATAAAAATAAATTATTTGGGAATGATTTGTCCCATTAAAATGGCAAATAAGGAAATACAAATAGAAATATAAATAAATAAACACTAATGGTGGAAAATAGAACAGAGTTCCATAGTGAAACATTCCTCCAAGTGACCTCATGGGTCACCACCAAACACAGAACCATGCTCACTCATTCCAACTAGAGGAACCTAAAACTGAAAATATAAAGTAGGCATGAGCACTAAGAGGCTCATTAGAAATTACAATGATAAAACAAACCTAATTACCCTCCCCTAATGTGAAATCACTTATTTCTAGTTTAAAAATAGGACATGTAAATATTAGGTTTTCTACTCTTTTTTCAAAATAAGTAACAAAATACTATTTTTAAGAAAACACCATTTCATTTCAATTTCTAAAACAATTAAAAAAACACATAAGTAATTTCAATAAATTCTTTTAAAATATGACTAGCGCTTGAACATAAATTTTCATATAAAAAGAAAAGTGAAGGTTCCATGAAATCACACAACTAAAAGTTCCATAAAAGAAAACAGAAACATTCAAGTATGTAATCATGGGTGTTTCCTAAACATACCTAGAGTGATCCTTGCATATACTTGGTTCAGAACCACCTGTCAATGTTTGGTGAAGCCTCTAAGTCTATAACAAACTAGCCTCACTCAACTAATCAATCCAATTGCACAACCCTCTTGCAATAACAACAATTCCAGGAGGGTACCAACCAATTTAATCGGGGATGGTAAGAGACCATAACTCATTCCTTTAAAATATTCCCATGAACCCATGGTAATAATATATTGTGTAAGTGGGAGGCCCTAGCACACGTGACTCACCTTACCTGTTTTCACCCCACCTACCTACCCCAAACATGGACAACATCTATACGATAACCCCTATATGGAATTCCCCAATAGGTGTTCCCATAATATGAAAAACCAATCATAATTTCCAACAGGGCCATCACATAACATAAACCTTTAAACCGTTTTACAAATCACGTTAAGTTTCCAACCATGCATTCACACTTTCAAAACTAAATTTCACTTCCAAAATGACATAAGGTGCCAAAATGACCTTCAATACTATCATTACAATATATATATATCATAATAATGTTCCAAACCATTTCTAAAACAATATTAAATACCACTTCTACAAGAAATTTCCTTATAGGCCTTTACATTTTCCAAACCAAATTCACTTTCCAAAATCATTTCCAATTCTAGGTTAAAAGTACAAAACACGGTTAAGAAGTTCCAAATAGGCCTTCATATCATTTAATTGTCAAACTACCTTTCAAGGTTCCAAACAAGCCAAGTTTTACATAACACATTTAAACAAAACCAAGTACCAAAAAATACACTTCACAATCTAGGAATTATTTAGTAAAATATTCTAAAACATTTAGGATACTTCAAATTTTAAAACAACTTGCAAACAGGCTTTGATTAGTTATATAAAGAAATGAAAAAACAATTCCAAGAGGTGCAATCAATTTTCACCAAACACTTAGGAATGTATATTTGTGTATATAAAAATATATCATAAATGTAAAAACACACTTTTAAAATACTAAGAAATTATAAAAGTAAAATTAAAGGTGCATGCATAGAAAACCTACCTCAACAAGGGAGTGGACCAGGCCAAGACACTTTAGCACTTGACAAATTAGGAGGCAACCACTCAAAACTTCCCCGCGCTCACACGCACATACACCCTTATATATATATATATCCTTTAGTCTAAGGCATATATTCCCTATTCCATGAGGGAGTATTCTCAAGGGATATATATATATATATACACCTATACATGCGTGTGTGCACCACCAAGGATGATTAAAACTCTCCATAATCACATTCAGGGACTCAATACACCTTAAGACTAACAAATTAAGGATCTAAAACAAAACAACAGGTTTAAAATCTTACCCCAATCGATGGAGTTGAACCAAATCATACCCATCCACCTCAACTTCGGTGGAGGATGCCAGAATACACAAGAACATGACCCGAGGAGCCCGTTGCATAGCATAATATTAGAAGAAAGAACCAAAATCAGTTAACCCCTTTACCTAGGGTTTCTTCTAAACCCTACCAGGTGACGTAGAGATGGAAAAATCATCCAAATATAGGAGGAAGAGGATGATAAGGTCTTACCTTGCGGTTTTGACCAAGAAATCGGGAGGAATCCAGTTGTTTCACCGTAAGAAGAGAGGTACAACAGGGGGTGGTGTGCACGCGAGAAGGGGCATATAGAGGATGAGTCGCATGAGGGGGAGGGGATCAGATAAAGAAAATAGGGGAAATAAAAAAATAAAGAAGAAAAATAAATAAAGAAAAAATAAAAATTAAGAAATCAATTTTCAAAATATTTGGCAACCCACACTGTTTGCGTATGGTTTATCAAACTATGTGTTGGCCACTACCAAGGCCAAGCAGCCTTGCACAGTTACCTACTAGCAGACACACAATTGAAGAAAACCATTCTAAAATTGTGCCACTTATCACTATCTGATAGCATACCCTCACACACAGTTATTCTTAACGGTGCATAACTCATGCACATGACCTCTCATTGCTATAAATTTTTAAAATATAACTCAAACCATCCAAAAATTAAAATAGAATATAAAAATAATAAGAATAATTAAAATAATTAAATATTGGGGTTTGGTGTGACAATTCTCCCCACCACAAAAAATTTCTTCCCCTAGAAAGTCACCCAGTCAAACGATATACATAATTCAAATCCAAGCCTGATTGAAATATGAGAAACCACAAACCTTGGGGTGTGACATTTCAGTACTCAAGTAACACATGACCAATAAATAAGAAACCACAACATAAGAATGTGGGGAGAAAACTAGGGGTTTCTACCCACCACAATAACCAAACTAGTACCGGCCAATGCAAAAGGAAGCAATAATGAGATCCATGGTGGGTCTCCCCATTATTGAAGAACCGACCGGCATAAAAAAAACTTGGAATTTCTAACACTGGACAACTCTAGAACATACAATGTGAATCTAAATGAGAACCCCAAATATGTACCTACTCTAAAATCTCTTACACAGACCAAACCCCACGACAAGGGGGACCCAAAAAACCCCCAAAGTGAGAATCGAGTCAAACCATGATTCATTACCTCCACAGAATAAGGGATTCTCTAAAACAAACATGAACCATAACTAAAACCAATCAACAAAGAGACCATTTTTCAAGGGTTTTCAACCATAAGGCACAATCCCAACTATGAAGGGATACAAGGATACAAGGCCACCAAACCTCTCACAGAAAAAACTAGAATTTCAAAGGCAAACACCACAACGAGGGAACGAGGTCGCTAATCCTTTTACAAAAAATGGAACCTTCAAATATGAAGAATCTATATTGGAGACTTAAACTATTCTATTACAGCATTGAAGACAGAAGTTAGACCAAGTTTTTTTATTCCCCTAGAAATTTCATGACTGTGCGAGAGCTTCACTCTGAGGCCTGTGGCTAAAGCCTTGATGACCAAAGTATCTCCTACCTCATAGTCAGGTGTTGACATCCATTTATCACAACATCTTCTTCAATAAAAACTTCATATTGAACTTCTTTAAGTGATCCATATAGTTGTAATGATGACATGTTCTAGGTTTATTGTGACAATATGGCTTTAAATGATTGAACCAGCTACACTGGTGGCAAAAAAATAAAGAGTCTAAAAAACAGGATGTTAGACCCAATGAGGGGGAATTTTCTGAAATAGGATCCTCTGGCACACTCCTCTTGCCAGATAGTGAACCTTCATGAGAAATAAGAGACGATGGATTTCTAACTTCCTACACTCCAAAAAAAACTCAGCAAAAAATCTTCATCCACCCACTTCCCAAATTTATCTTCCAATGATACCTCCAAATAAAAGGAAAAAAAGATCCTTAATCTGGTCAACATTAGAATTCATCGTCCACTGAACTTTCTATAAACACTCATGAGCCCCACCACTTTCCGCACCTTTACCTCCTCAGGCTCAAATCACTAGATGAAAGCAGTATTAAACACTCCCCATGACACTATAACTTGAAATGATATTGGGATAACCACCCTCCACTAGTTCAAGGTCAGAACTCCAAACAAACTGGAAAAAAAATAAACCCCCATAGCTTCGAGAGTTCCTAAAAATTATTTTTACTTCCTAGAGCCAATCCATGACCTATAAAAAACCTCGATCACCACATAAAATAGGGAACAACCAAAACAAACTTTATCCCACTACTCCACTAGAAATCTAGGCAAGGACAATGACTAAAGGATACAAGAACCATCTATGAGCTTTTTGGGTGGCATAATCCTAATTAAAAAAGAGTACAAAACCAAATCAATACTCAACCAAAGATCAACCAAAAAGGTCATCTCCAACCAAACTCCAAGATCATTAGCCAACACATCACAAACCAAATCAACGCTGAACCAAATCTCACCCAAAATAAAGCCACAACAATAATCAAAAAATGATCCAAGAATCCTCTTTTGAAAATTACTTTTATTCAAATTAACCAACTTTCAAATGTAATACCCTTTTGAAATCAAAATTAATTTTCCATTTCAAAAATCATTCCATCTCATTTGTTTAAAAATTCAAAACACCATCAAATTTTTTCCTTTAAAACCAAAAAACTAATTATAAAGGAATCCTATTTTTATAAAAACCCATTTTTATTTAAAAAAAACTTTTGAAAACCATATCAATCTTTGATTTTCAAGTACTCACCCATGGTATCCTATGAACCATCACATATGTGTTTTCCCCACTACTTCTTATATCTTCCACACATACATGCCAACATGCACTTTCCATAAACACACACACACACATATGTGAACATATATAAGGAACACCAAGGGTCACACATACCCTTTCTCCATCAAAACCAAGAATTCCTAACTAAATTCTCATTTCACATTTTATAAAACTATTCAAAATTCAAAACTTTTTTCCTTACATTCTAAAAACTACCCCAGGATTTTCATTTTTGAAATCCAACCATTTCCAATCAATCCTAATTTCAAAACTCTATAAAGCACCCCAAAACCAATTTAAATTCAGACCATCCAAAACCAAACCAAAAACAACACTCACACCGAAGCACCAATATAGGGAACTAGTGGTCATGACTAACCTAACAACATGGTTTAGTAGACCATGCTCCAAGAAAGCAACAACCACTACGAGTGTCTCAAGTCATACACTCGATATTCACATGGGTAGCTACTCCATGTAAGTCCATAGAGAAACATCATCTCACTCCCTTGGTCATCCCCCATCAACACAAACCAAAACCAATGACTCCAATCCCGAACTACCCCAAGGAACTTGAGGATCACAATGAGATAGAGTTCTCAATTCTCTTCCCATACCTACCTCCTGAGTCCCTATAGTCCTAGTCTACAACTAATTGACACCCCAAATAAAAAGGGTATCCTATGATACCATTTTTTCATGAACTAACCCAGGTCAACCCTGAACCGGTCACCCAAGACGATCCATGAAAAGTCCTGAAGGGAATTCCCAATCCCCATGGGCTAGAAACTAGTGTCAGACATTAAAAATAAAGCATTTGGGAATGATTTTTCCAATAAAAAATGCAAAGAAATTAATATAAACTAAAAAAAATAAACACTAACAGTAGAAAATAGAACATAGTTACACAGAAAAATGTACCTCCAAATTACCTTGTGGGTCACCACCAAACACAAAACCATGCTCACTCTAGAAGTGATCCAACTAGAGAAACCTAAAACTAATAAGATAAAGCAGGAATGAGCACTGAGATGCTCAGTAGGAATGTAAAAGATAAACCATGTCTGATTCCCCACCCCTAAAGTGAAATCTATTCTTTCTAGTTTAAAAATAGGACATGTCAAAATAAAATTTTCTTCTCTTTTTCCAAAATAAGTAACATTCTATTATTTTTAAGGAAACTCCTTTTCATTTTAATTTCTTAAACAGTTCCCAAAACATATATTTAATTTGAATAAATTATTTTAATAAACGACTAGTGCTAGAACTTTCATTTTAATATATAAAAAAGTGAATGTGTCATGAAAACACACAACCAAAAGTTACATAAAATAAAACATGAACATACAAGTATGTAATCATGGGTTTTTCCTAAACATCCCAAGAGTGATCCCTGAACATAATTAGTTCGTAACCACCTATTGGTGTATGCTGAAGCCCTTAAGTCTATATCCAACCAGCCACCATCTACTATCCAATCCAGTGGCACAACCCACCTGGCCTAACAAAAAATCCAGGAGGGTACCAACCCATCTAATTGGGGCTAGAAAGCAACCATCACTCGACCCTCTAAAAGATTCCTAGGAACCGATGGTAATAGTGGGAGGCCCTATCATGTGTTACTCACCTAACATGTTGTAACCACACTTGTCTACCCCAAACATGGACATTGCCTATACAATAACCCATATAGGGAAATCCCAAATAGGTGTGCCCATCATATGAAAAACCAATCACAAGTTTCAACCAGGCCATCACATCACATAAGCCTTTAAATCATTTCAAAAGTCACTTTAAGTTTCCAATCAGGTGTTTATTCCCTCAAAAACTAAATTTTACTTCCAAAATGACATGAGGTTCCAACCAATCCTTTAATACTATCATTAATATATATATATATATATATCATAATAATTTCCCAAACCAAATATAAATCAATATAAAACACCACTTCCATAAGCACTTTCCATACGAGAATATGAATTTTACAAACCAAATTCATTTTTCAAAATCATTTCCAATTCTAAGTTAAAATTACACAAAGAACTTAAAAATTTCTAAATGGGCATTCATGTTATTTAATTGTCAAACTAACTTTCAAGGTGCCAAACAATCCATTTTTTACATAACACTTTTAAGAAAAAACAAGTTCCACAAAATACACTTACAAGCTAAGAATCATTTAGTAAACCATTTTAAAACATTTAGGATGCTTCAAATTTAAAAAAAAACTTGTAAAGAGGGTTCGAAAAGTTTTGTAAATAAATGGAAAACCAATTCCAAGAGGCATAATCAATTTTCACCAAACACCAAGTCATGTCTATATGTGTATATAAAAATATCTCATAAATGTAAAAACACACATTTAAAATACTAAGAAATCAGAACACACAAATTAAAGGTGCACTCATAGGAAACCTACCTCAACAAGGAAGCGGACCAAGATAATACACTATGGCACTTGAAAAATTAGGTGAAGATCGCTTCAAAAATCCCCACACTCTCATGCACATACATCCTTATATATATACCCTTTATTCCAAGGCATGTATTCCCCATTCCATGAGGGAGTAATCCCAAGGGAGATATATATATATACACATACATACCTATTCATTCATGTGTGCACCACCAAAGATGATTAAAACTCCCTATAATCATGTTTATGGACTCAATACACCTCAAGAATAACAAATTAAAGATTTGAAACAAAAAAGTGGGTTCAAAATCTTACCCCAATTGATGGTGGTGAACTAAACCAAACTCATACACCTCTCCTTCAATGGAAGATGCTATAATACACAAGGATGCGACCTGAGGAGCCCATCACATACCCTAATATCAGAGGAATGAACAAAAATCAGTTAACCCCTTTACCTAGGGTTTAGTTCGAACCCTATCAAGTGATGGGGAAAAGGAAAAATTGACCAAATAGAGGAGGAAGAGAGAGATAAGTGATTACCTAATGGTTTTGACCATTAAACTGGGAGGAATACCGTGGTTTCATCAAAAGAAGAGAGGGTCGAGAGGGGGCGGCGTGCACGCGAGCAGGGGATCATAGGTGAGGCATCGTGCAAGGGAGAGGGGAGCAGAGAAAGAAAACAGGGGAAAGAAAAAAAATAAAAAATAAAAATAAATATATACAAAAATAAAAATTTGGTTTTTAAAATACTTGACAACTAGCACAGTTTGCACACAGTTTACCAAACTGTGCGCTAATCGTGCACTGGCCACTACCAAGGTCAAGTACCCTCACAGGGTTACCTGAAAGTAGGTGCATGGTTGATCAAACCATGCTCAAACCATGCCATGCAGCACAATTCGATAGAAGACCCCCACACACGGTTGTTGCACAACTACTGTTAACCATGTGGAACCCGTGAAGAGGAACTCACCTTGCAAGAAATTTTTAAAATTTAACCCAAACTAACCCAAAATCAAAATCAAATATAAAAATAATAAAAATAATTAATTTGTTTATGTCAAGGTGGTCACTTCTCATCCCATTACGATTTTTTTACTTCTTTGCTCATTACGATCTATTTCGTTCTTAGCTCATTACGATCTATTTCCATCTTAGCTCATTACAATTTGTTTCTTTCTCAACTCTTTACGATGAACTAACTTTTGTTTTCAAAGTAAGTCTGATTGAACCCTAATAATGATGGAATTCTCATTATAATGGAATTATTATTATGATGGATTTTCCCATTATGATGGATTTTCCTATTTCAATAAAAATTCCATTATGATTATTTTACCATAATGATGGTAAGTATTAAATAATTACTCCATTAAAAAACATTGAGTTTCTTCAAACTTCATCAGCTTTACACATTCTGAAAACTGTAAAATTTTGAGTCTGATACTTCTAGATACGATGGAGACTTTACTTTTACTTATAAAATCAATAAAATCTTTATAATTACTCTATTTATTCAAAGGATTTTATCATGATAATTTTCATGATTTTTTATAACTTATTGATCAAAAAAACATCATATTATTTATCTTAGAAAGTTTGATAACATTCTAACTCTTGAATTAACTTTCATAAAAAAAATCTCTTCAGCATCATTACGAATTCTTCACTTAGCAAAATAAGAATTTTTAAAATAGAAACTTCTTTCATTATATAATTAAGGAAAATGAAAACTTTCAACAAACAACAATTTCTACCTCTTATTTTTTGGATCCAATAATCTAAATCTGATGTTCATGGAATCGATACTCAGAGTCTGGTGCCTCTCAGTTTGATACCCTAAGTCTGGAAAACATATTTCTTAAAAAAATATCCCCCTTTATGTTTGGGTTCAAACATTCATAAACATTCAAATTTATTATATAACTCATTATGATAGACTGGTTCTGACTCCTGAATAAAAAAACATTCATATACAAAAATGTTAGTTGTCAACAAATACAAAAACTTTGTTAAAACAATATATCAAAAAGGTTCTTCAATACTGGATATTTCACATGTACTAAACTCAGAGGTCATACCTCTAGATTTAGATCTTTATAATAATGAACAAAATTTATAGATTTTGGATCGTAGTGACAAATTTCCATGAAACAAGACCACTCACCTAGTTAAACTTTTATGAAAAACTGACAAATTTTAAGAAGCTATGTGGGAACCTGTGGATGTGATGAGGAAGATGTATCCTCATACTTTTATATAAAAGTAACAAATTTTGAGAATAGAAATCATTTTAAGTGAGGTAGAATATAACACCCCAATATTTTATGTAATTGCTTTTTTAAAATAAATTTAATCTCTTTGATAGCTTATTCTGCACAAAACAATGAGCTTAAATGAACTCTAAAATATTATTATTTTAACATAATAATTATCACAAGGATATTAGAATAGTGGGAACTAATAATATTAACTAAATTATGTAAATATTTTTTACACATGTTTATAAAATAAATTCATTGGTTTCCAATTAATTGGAAATGAAAATAAAAACAAATTGAACATAAAGGTAGTGTTTTATAAATACTATTTTTATTCCCAAAATGGAATTTTATATTAATAAATTAAATCAATCACTATTAGTGAAATATATTTATGAAATTTAAAGGTTATATATTACATTAAATGTTTTTATAATAATTTTTATAGGCTTGAGATAATAATAAATTCAATTGTAACCATAAAAGCCTATATGTTTCTAAAATGAAATTTTGCCTCCTTTTAATGGAGAACCTATTTTAAAACTAAAATTTGACACTTTTATATATTTAATTTGAAATAATAAACATAATTTTTTAAATATGAATATAAAAATTATCTTAAGGTTAATTTTGGTATTTTTCAGAGAGTTTCTTTTTTTATGAATAGTGAGAATTATTGAGTTTTAATTGAAAACTACTTTTTCTTGTAATTTATTTATATAGAAATATTATATTTTAAATTTATTTTAAATTATAATTAGTTCAATTATAAATAAATATATAAAATTTTATTTATTATAATCAATTTCACATTGAAATTGGTTATAAAAACATTTCAAACTTTTGAACTTTTTCTCTTTAAAAACCCGTTATCCTGTTGTGTCTGAGAGATTAATTTTAAAACTAAATTTTCCAATTATGTTAAGTCAATTTGGTAAAATTGATTCCATGTTTGAAATTATACGATCAAAAATACGTTTTTAGTTCATTTTAATTTTTATTCATAAAAAAATTACCACAGTAAAAGAGGATTTACCGCAGTATAGGTAAAATAATCAAATGGGTTAAAGTTAAAAAGTAAAGGCTTAAAATACCTAAAAATGAAACATTTAATGGGTTTTTGAGGTACTTATCAACCCCAAATAGATTTTAAAACATTAATTATCATCCAAATTCATGTAAATTAATTCCACATCAATGTTGTTGACTTTAATTATAAAATAATCCTTATTTAATCACTTAAAACCACCCATCCTCAAGTATAAATTCAACACCTCACAACCACATTTCTCCTAAAAATCCTTGAATCTCCTCAAATATATTCCAAATGCTATCTTTAGCACTTTCCCCATATAAAAGTGATTATCATCTCAGAAAAATACCAATTACAAAGTCTTTAATGAATCCTCCAAGGTGGTGATATTAAATAAAAGGTTAAAGTATGAAAAAAATAAACGTAAGTGTAGGGTAAGGATTCCTCGTCTTGGTTTTTATTCAATGAGATATACTCCTTATTCACCATTTATTTATTTTTTGTGGTTTTTATACTTCCCTTTGATATATAATATCATTAATATCATTATTTTAATTTAATTTTGTGTTTCATTTGTAATTATTACTTTTATGGGGCTTGTGATTTGACTAATTACAATGTGGTAAGGGAATTCTTAACCCAATTTTCATTATTTGGGTTAACCTTCTACTTAATTGATCATGTCATGCTATGATTATGTGTGGGATGAATTTTGATTATCTTATGTTTTGTTTTCAATTTTTTATGTGTATTTGTAAAAAATACACATAATCGACTAATTTTATTAATGCTCTCTTCAATGACATTATATTTATAAGGTATTTTCTTTTAAAGACTATATTTTTATAATTTTTCTTAAAACTCCCTTTTACTTTCATTTCCATGTTTTCTAAAATTTCGTCCAATTTTTTTTAATATTCTCCTATTATTTTTAAATACAATTTTAATCATGTTTTACATTTTACAAAATAGTTCAAAAGGATTCTTTTTGTCATTTTAAAAGTGAGGTTCTTTATGATTTTTTTGAAAAAAAATTGAAGGAATATTTTTTTAACTTATACTACATGAGATAATTTTTCCACTTTCCAGAATCCTTAAGGACATTAATCTTAATTTACAATCTTAAAATGTTATTTTCAGAGAAAACGGTTTCTTTTATAATTGCACAGTATTTAAAAAAATAAAAACAAAAAGGATATTTTACTCAAGAATTATTTCTAGTTATATCTCAAAATTATTCTCCATTTAAAATAAAAAAAATTGATTTTTTGTGATCTATTGTGGATATTATTCAAGGATATTATTCAAATTATTTTATGGTAAGTTCATGTTTGTGATGGAATATTGTTTAGGAATCTCATTTCTTTCAATGGAGTTATGTTATTATTATTTTTGTATGAAAATAATTTATTTACATGGGTTATGAAGTGATAAATGATTTATGTGATTGTGGAAAACATGTGTATTGTTTTCATTTTATGATGGGTTGGACCTTTATATCCCACTAATGAATTGGGTAACAATAGATAACTCAAGAGTTAAAATGTTATGTGTGAACCTGATTGCATGTTCACAAATTCTATGTGTGAAACTGATTGCATATTCACAAATTTTATGTGTGAACTTGATTACATGTTTAAAAATGTTATGCATGAATCTGATTACATGTTCACAAATGTTATGCAAGAACCTGATTTCATGTTCACAAATGTTATGTGTGAACCTGATTACATGAATGTTATGCATGAACCTAATTACAAGTTCACAAATGTAATATGTGAACCTGATTACATGTTCACAAATATTATGAGTGAACTTAATTACTTGTTCACAAATTTTATGTGTTAAACTGATTATATGTTCACAAATATTATGTGTGAACTTGATTTCATGTTCACAAATGTTATTTTTGAACCTGATTTCACGTTCAAAAATGTTATGCATGAACCTGATTATATGTTCTCAATGTTATGCATGAACCTAATAACATGTTCACAGTTATGTGTGGACCTAGATTTCTTGTCTATAAGACTATTCATGGACCTGTCTTCATGTCCATAAGTTTATGAAAGGGATTGGTTTCATGCCCTTAACTTAATGAATGAACCTGATTCTATTTATACATGTTCATAATGTTATAAGTTTATATATATGCCACATTTCATGTCTTATGCCAATATTATTCTCTCATGGATTCTGATTTCTTATGGTTAGTGTCTTATGAACTTCTATGGTTTATACCATGAATTAATATTATGATTTTTGATATGTAGGATATAATTGTCAAATGTTATTTTCATGTTTTTATATCCTCAGGCTTATGTTATGATTGATATTTCACTTTTTTAACATTATTGAGCATTTTAGATCACACTTATCTTATGTTTCTTTTACACAAGATAAAAAGAAATGTATTAAGTGTGATATTTAAAAACGGTTCTAGTTATGAAGGAATAAGAAGAAGAATATGAAGATGTTTTATGAACTAGTTGTTTTTGTTTACAAGTTTCTAAAGACACTAAACCTATATGATTCTGGTGTGGTTTTGTTGAAATATTAATATCCATCTATTTAGGTGTAATATATATGTATGCAAATAATGGGTTGTTATATAAACTACCAACATTTTTTGGTAGGGAGGTCTTATTATGGATCTTTCTCTCCTACCTTTAAATGGTCTCCATAGGTGTAGACCATACCATATCTGAGCTATAGAATGTAAAACTACATTTCCCAATGTCTTAATTGTATGATTTTAAATTTCACAATGACTTCCTTATCGCATTATGTTAAACTATAGTCTTACCCTATGTAACAATCATAGGATTACCCATGCATGGTATGCATGGGATGAAACCCACCTCCCAATCATCGAATGTGACACTCATCCCAAACAACTTATATACGTAATCCACACATCATCCATCCCCATCATCAAATGTGATTCACATTTTGAGCATCCTTTATGTGTAAGAAGCACATCATCCCATGTTGACACTCCTTCCACATCACATGTTCCCTAACCGCATGATATTAAACTGTATGGACCATTCCAATCTTAAGAACTTAAAATAAAGTATTGAAATAGATGGTCTTTAATCCCTATCTCTTAATAGGGTCTGTAGGATTCCTATATGAGGTTTTATCTTGAAATCTCAAAAAACCTAAGATACATCTATAAGGTTCAATTTTGAAACTCGAACATTCCAATTAAATCAGTATGTCTTCCCTTTGGGATATGGAAACTCCATAGTGAGATCAAATTCCCCATAGTAACATGCTAAAATTGACCTACCTTTTCCCATAAGACATTAAACCTATGACCTAACTAACCCCAAAAGAAGTTAAACATGTGACTGAACCATCCCTCTAAGACATTAAACCTAAGACCCACCTGAAACCTCTACCCCATACAATAAACATGGGATGCATGTGATAAAAGGCCCAAATTATCTTACGCCCCTAGTTTCAACTACCCCATGATCAATATAGGATGCCTTGGGTCATGTATCTAATATTACTCACATATTATATGCCTCCAACCTCAAAATGGGAAGAATTTATAGGCACCAAACACACCCAATGTTCAGACATACTCAGGAATTCCCAACGCTACCATCTACTTAGACAGCAGGTTGCTTCCCTATCAAGACAGAAGCAGCTTAATTAATAGGTGTCTACCTTTAGATGGCTCTATGAATGAGTTTCATGAACATGAATCAAATATATGATGGAGACTCGGACTAGGAAATGAACTCTAATTAGGAATCCATGAAAGGATGGACTAACATCCCATTATATCATTTTGATCAAGAAGCCAACATCACCAAGCATGGTGGAAGAGGATTCCTATCTTTAAAAAGTGGGAATATAAGGCAAAAATAGCACGATACACACCCAGAAATAAATAATAGGAAAAAATGGTGAACTCGATGTGAAACTCTTCTCCTTCAACAGTGATTAGATCATTAATGTTAGGCACCATCATATTTGAGCATGATTGGCTCCAGATATCTGGTTCTAGGCCCCTACCAAGTAGATTGAGGGCCCTATGCAGAACTCTTCTCTAGTAACTAACGTAAATTTAAGTGCATTGGGAATCTCTAATTTGAGGCATCATTGACAAGGTTCCTCCTTCCACCTTGGATAAGGATGAACGACATTGAGCACATTGGGAAACACTTTCATGGTTTTCTTATAGATGGTTGTATCCATATATCTGCATGTCTCAAGTAATAGATAATGCACAAATACCCACCACCAATAGACATGGGGGTAGGGTAATTAACAGTGAAACAATCTTGCACCACTTCTCTCTCTCTGCAACAGCCACCTCTTCCAAGACTACCATGTGCACCAACCCCATCTCCCCAATCGAGCTTATCTATAGAAGGGTTATCACTACCCCTATTTATCAATATGAGTATGAAGGAGTCATAACAACATAGTATATGACCTTGAAAGACCTGGAATACATGATGTCATGCAAGGAATGTCGCCCATGAGGGTGGTCTCAGGGGAAATCCCCCCCCCAAATCAGGATGAAGAACTATTTCAAGAGCCTATCACTAGAATTATCAGATAGTCCCCCCCCCCTTCTAATGAATTTGGTGACATATAGGTCGCACCCATGGTGACCACCACCCAAAAGTCTCCTAGGTGGGCTCCCACTCGACCACGCCGATGATGTCAGTCAGCCCCACAGGTTGAAGAGCAGGTTTATCTCACCCCTTCTTTTCCTACCTTGTTCCAGAATACTTAGAACCAATTCTAGGGATGGGATATAAGACCTTCCCATCAAGAGGGATATTATCTAGCTCTAGTGGCGCGGGATACTATCGGTGCATCTTACCTTTCCCATGCAACCACTTTGTAGGGCCTTTTTTCTGATTGTAGTAAAAACCTAATCTAGGTGGGTCATGTTGACTCTCTTAATAGTGGGAACCACTAGAAACCATTAAGTATTATCTCTTGATAAATAATTTCACTATGGTGATACTCCTCGCACTATCACAACCTTGCATGGAATTCCTTCCTGTATTGAAGATATACCCTACTCTGAAAATTCATCCCAGGGTAGGAGGACAAGCATCCACTGTGGGGGGTTCATGCCCATATTTTATGTCACAATGTGCATGGAATAAATCCAAGTGAATCCCAATAACTTGTGATTAAGGAACTCTTGCATCATCATAGGAAGAACCATATAATTCACCATGTCTCTATCGATATCTCATACTATGAGAGGACGGATGACTCGATGAAGGATCCTTCACCTCCACTACCAAATGTGGGGGAAGAATATCATCAATTGAGGCTAACAATACATGTATTAGAGGTCTATAAAATCCTCAATTCACTCAATAGGTATCTATAGTTGGCAGATATTCTAACCTCCATCCAAGGTATCAAAATTAAACCATTGCTTCCTCTTTCAGCTTCCCTCCTCTCAACATCCACGTTGAAATTGGGAGAGACGTCGAATTCTAGATTGATTCCCTTAGATGATGGTGAGAACTCTTATGAAGCCTAGTGAGATGTTTCCACTCTCTCTAATGAGAAACTTTTGAACAACCTATCCTACATAGACATGATTTTGAAATTTTTCCCACTAATAAAAGAAATTCCAATAGTTAGTTGACGATTAGCATGTCTGGAACCCCACTTGCCAAAAAGTCATTAGCAAAGAAGGCCTTCATTAGTGCCACCTCAAATTTATCATGTATCTCTAGTTGGGTTTTAGGTCGATCAAGAATAATATAATCCTCCATGTAATATATAAGAGGACTTGTGTGGGGTTCTAGCCACTGACCAGCTATAAGTTGTGTTATTTCCACTCACAGACCTAAATTTTATCATCCTAGACTCCCTCACTAAGACCATGCATAATGCCTATACTATAATATTTGGGAAACAATCAATAACCTTCAGTATTAAAAACTTATTTACCCAGTAATATAAGAAAATCTAGATTCCATTCACTAATAATGCTATAGGGTTGACATTACAACACTTCTGATATCTCAATACCCTGAATCATATGGATACTTACAAACCTTCTAGGGGACCTATGTCAATAAACTTTATGTGATTTCGTGATTAATAGAAGAGACATCTCAATATGTTCATATTAGAGGCTATGGGTAGTATGTTTCCCTCCATTTCAACCATATCCCACAACAACAATGAGATTTTCTATTTGGATTTCATACTAATGGTGAAAGTTATTCTCTGACCACCATCATGGTAAACATTTCCACTATTCACCCCCCTAAGGATACAAGAAACTAATTCATTGACATGTGGTATGATACAGAGAACCCTCCCCAAAGTATGATACAATAATAGGAAGATCTCCCGATAGGTGCTCGCACTCATCAATAGAGACTGGCGTTGGGCCAAGGGAGTCCCCCCAATGATACATTTCCATATGCTCGTCGATGTCTTGAAATAGTCAATGGGAACACTAATCTCATCATTCTATTTGGGATAGAACTTTAAATTAATTTAGACTCAAGGATAGACACTTTTATCTATAATATAGAGGGATACAAGAGTCTTACTACTAATATTATCTCCGAGAAGTTCCTAGGTCATGAAAATATCAAAAGGGATGTCGTATCTCCTCTAGTTAGGCACCCATTCCTCCTTGTCTAGGCACCCAATTTTGGTTAGGAGAAAATACAAATCCAATAAAGGTAAAAATTGGTGGATATAGTAAATGGTCAAGATATGAGTCACCCCAATCTATCTAAGTAGTTTACTTATCCTCCTAGAGATCAAGGTCGCCTCGCCTCTTGGGATGATGAGATGGTTAGAGCACTGGTGGACAAAAATCCTCATGTAGATGATGTGATAGATTCTCTCATCACCCTTATTGAGGATTTGTAAATGAGGAAGGTTTTAATTTCTCCTAAAGAAAAGAAATATCTAGAATGAGCAGACTATATGCACCCACTCCTTGAATTTGGTAATCCAAGATATATCTTTTTTAAATGTATAGGTTATCTACTACAACATCTAGCCCACTTCACCTCATGGTGTGGACCAATGTTTGGGACCCTGAAACAAAAGGAATCCACCAAGATTTAATGTTTTTTCTAGATGATAGAAAGACTAGTATTTATTTGTTATAGACAGTTGACCCTAGGATCTATTTCTGGATCATAGGATCTCCACAGGAAGTCCATATATTAGTACACCTCCACCATATGTAAGACCAATATCTCGGATCTCTCTAAGTGAAAAAAGAGGGATGATGAGTATGTTCTCGACTTCATCACCCACTGGAAGGGGCTCACATACTCTCTTGATATTCAAATTTCCTATGAGTATCTTCTAACAATGTGTGTATATAATGTCACAGATGAGTTGGTCCCTAACCTCATCTCCTTGAATTACCCTGTCATATTTTGAGAGTTCACTAAAAAGATCAGTGTCTAAAAGAATCCTTATAGAGGAGCAAGAAATTACCACACCCATTTACCTTTATAGATCTCATAGAAAGGAATATGTAATTAGAAATGTCCACTTCCATGCATATAGAGGTTTTTTAGAAAGTTCACTTACATGCACCCATACTAAACAAACCTTGCTATGTATAACCTCATTAAGCACAACTAAGCCAAGCATAACCTCGTCAACCACTGAATCAATGAGAGAACGTTGTATTATCCCCCTGTTAGGGTCATGAACCTAGGTTCCCTTTCACAGAAATAATGAACAATACCTACTCATTCAAGGATGCACAAGTCCTAGGGTACTTTATTTATGTATTAGAAAACAGAATTCTTAAGTCCAAAGAATAGAGGTGACCCTAAGAGGCCAAATGTATCCATAATTCCAATCACTACCCATATAAAAGGATCCTCACTAATACCATCAAAGAATGATTCATCTTCAAATATTGGCTTCAAGACCAAGTGGGTCATTTCATATTCAAATTGGGCGATGCCCCGACATGGGTAGCATATGTAATTTCTGACCCTAATAGTTACAAAAAAGGACTTTGGTGAGTGGTAGTAGGCCCTCGGTCATGGAATGAATAATTTCAATGAATGGTTGGATCAAAAGATAATCACTCACATTCCAGGTTTCATCTATGTCTACTTGAGACAACCGGAGCCTCATTTTGTTATCACGTCTCCTATGGTCACCACATATGTGTCTTTATTGCAACCTTCAAATTCTAAAAAGAGTAGGTGTTGGTGGTGCAAGATAAATTAGAGTCCCTCATCAATTCCAAAAACAAACTACAACCTTAGTGACTTCATGCCTCTTAATCTAGGAGATATTCCTAGAGTTCATCCAATTTTAGAATATTCCACTGATGATAAGAAAGAGTTCATCTCTGTGAATGTTGTTGAACTGATGGATATCTATACGATGATCAATGATGATGAATTTTATGTGAACCCCTCAAGAACCTCTAGATAACACCATAGAAGGATAGTTAGGGGACCTGAAAATAGGAAGAATTTCCAAGATAACATTTTAAACTAGACAGTTCATACTACTGAAACTTGATAATAGGACTCGCATAGGAATTAATAGGAATAAACTTCTGAGGAAACTTCACTAGGTAAGCCTCCACATCTGACTATATTGGTAGACCGTATGAATAATCTATGACCATTATGTGATTATCTATATCCAACTAGGTCTGCACCTCAACTATATAGTGTTCAGATGTCTGATTCCCAGTTGTTAAGTGTTCTAAGAAGACCTTCCAACCAACATCATAGTACAACCAACTCTATCGGAGCCTCATTTCCTCATCTAATAGCATATACAATTCCTCTATTAAAGAAAGACCCTATATAGAAAAAAAATTCCCCTCACTTGGAAGTATGATATATTGAATCACATTTTCGGTATACCAGTGTGTCCCTTGACCCTTGTGGTGCTCTGCATGTCAAAGGAGATGTTTGAGGCCCTTATCGAATTCTTAAAGATCCCCCTTCAGTTTGAGACTAAAGTTGATGTCATCAAGGCATATTATGCATAATAATATGAATGATAGTAATGTAAAATCATCATTTCATTTTTTTTTTTGAAAAATACTAGGGGACTACCATTCAGTAGCATATATTCCTTCTATATATCACTATCCAGTTCAATGATGTGGGGATCGACCACTACCTAATGGATACTAGCTTCAAGATCAATCTTATCCCAATCCGCACACTCCACAAGTTAGGTCTCATGGAAGAGGATTTTATCCCCTCTGACCTGAAAATTCATGGGTACGATGAGGGAAAGAAGAATCCACATGGGAATATTCAACTAAACCCCCCAATTTGGTGGCTTGGTATTAAGCACCGAATTTATGGTGGTCTTACAGGATACATTTTTCAATGCCCTATTGGTAAGACCTTGGATCCATCTGAAAACTATGGTCCCCTCTTCATACAACCAATGGATTATATAATTTCATTAACCAACCCGTTACTACCCTAAACCAATCACCCGTTTCATCCCGCGACAAGGCCCGAGAGGCATTCCCAATCCTCTCGGGTTGGCGAAAAGAACCAAGGGAATCAATGAAGTGACGATGGGAACAATTTCACCTAATATAAAAAAAACAAAAGTAGAATAATAATAATAATGAATCCAAATAATAAATAAACAAAATAGAACAACAAAGAAAGAACTGAAGAGAAAAAATAACCTGAATTGATGACCACTAAACTCCACATGACCCCAACAGTCACTCTCATATCCCAAGACTCAACATCGCCCATGCAGATCAAGATCAAACTGAAATCTACACCTGAGACTAAAAATAAAAATGAATTATCTACATGAGTATTAAAAATCAAGAGGCATACCCATGTAATCTACTCCCAAATACATTTCCATTAAACAAAATAGTCATCAATTTCTAGTTTGAACTACAATATATAAAAGTAAGTTTTTCATAAATTTTTCCCTCTAAATGAACTCAGGGTATTTTTCCCTATTTACCATTCAAAACCATATTATTTCCCAAGAAAAAATCATATAAATTTTAAAGGAGAGATGAAATTTCAGTTATAAAATAGAGAGTGAGTATAACACATTTCTAAAACCATTTTCCATAACCATTTGAAAATGCTTTATCATTTTATCTATAATCCACACTATTCTAGAAGCAAACAAAATAATCACAAAACAAGGGAAATGGGAAATAACACACAAGAGTATCTATAAAACAATGCATCAAAACATTCATGCCAGTAGACATGGGTGAAACCTAGGAGCTTGTGAATAGACTAGAACTTACTATACATGTGACTCATCCTGAAGGCATGACCTAACTGATAATTTCATAATGGCCAAATGCTCGATCGTCACCCAACCTGGCCAGATCAAGGGGCTTAACCCCATTGCGATAATAACAAAATATCCCCCAGTTATGGGTCACTAGTGTAATCTAAACTAGTGCAACAATTGTTCATTGAAAATTCACTCACTATTCTAGGTTCCCATGTTTAGAATAAAAGGGGGGTGTGAGTCAAAAAATACTAACCAATCAATCCAACACATTCATTTTCATCTTACACCATCAACACACAGACAACAAAATCACAATTGAATCACTCCAAGGGATTTTATCCCTCTTTCCTTCAACCATCAACACATGAGGGAAGTCCCATCTAAGGACCAACCATTCCCATCAACATCCAAAATAAGAAGCACATGCCATTACCTTGAAAACCATAAATTTATTTGGAAACCCATTTAAGAAATCCAATTCACCACTTTAAATCTGAAGCACATTTATAAGGCCCAAAGGGGAATTTCATCAAACACTCATTAAGTACATTGAATAAAATAGTTTCATGCAATTCAAATAAAAAGAGGGTCTTACTTTATTTCACAATAAGAAATTATTATAAAACCATAAATTACTACCTAGCATTAAATAAAAGTGAGAACAACAAGAAATCAGTAATTCTCTAATTTAAGGGCTAATGCATAGGGAAACCTACCTCAAAATTGAGCGGACCAAGATGAACAGTTCATCACCCGACGCCTTTGATGAATATTTCCCCACAATTCAATACGCATACACTCTTATATATATACCCATTAATTCCATACAAATATTCCCCACACCATAAGGGAATATGTGCAAGGGGGATTTATATATACAGATATAGATATATGTACCTATTTATATGTGTACAAACCTTCAAGGAGACACCGAATAGTTTAATTAACCTATAGAAAACCCACACATAAAATAATTTCATCTCTAAAACTATCTTCCCGTTATTTAAGAATTCACAACTCATACTAAAAGTGAAAAAAAATCCTACATTCCAATACTAATTGATTCTTTCCATTTTAATCACACCAAAAACCCATTTTAAAGGATTTTACCACCTCTTACACAACTTATAAATTCTTCTTTGACAAACCCAAGAAAAACACACACTTTCTCAACTAATTCCCCAGAAATCCCCTTTTTATAAATCCAAGCACAACCCGAAATCATTTCCAAAACCTGAATTTTTATAATTAAACAATCTTCAATTCATATGAAAAACTACATAACAAGGCATATATTCCAACACTAATCTATTCTTTAATAAAAAAATCATTTTGAATAAACTCTCACCTCATGTGCCTTTGAAAATATAATTTAAACTTTCCAAACAAGGAATAAAACTCGTTTCAATAAACATTACAATACAATATGCACAACAAATATCCATTTATTTTGAAAAATGCATTTCTAACCCATACGCATGTTAAAATATTACCAAATCACACTTTTCACTGCCCATATAAAATTTAGAACCCATCAAAATTAACTAAACAAATAAGAGGTTAAAAGAAATCAAACTCAAACGTTAGAGGATGAATTGGAATGGATTGAATCGCTTCACCTTTAGTAGAGAATGCCGAAACATGCATGAGGATGACCTAGGAGACCCACTGCACATCATAAAAATGGAATAAATTACGAAAACCTAGTCAAATGATGAACTATGGTTCAGTTGAGACAAAAACTGAAGAATATACCTATAAAAGGAGGTGTTGGTGAGGTCGTTCAAGGTAGAGTAAGCTACCATAGGGAGATCCCATGAAGAGGGAGGTTCTCCGAGAGGAGGGAGCATGGTCGGAGTTTTGGGAGGGGGGTCAGTGTCGCGCGACAGGAGGAAGGGGAGGGGGTTGGCTGCGTCACAAGGAAATGGGGGATATAGATTAGGTTTTTTCATTTTATTTTTAATTTAGTTTTAATTGAATTGATTTAAATTTGAAAAAATAAAAAATGAATAAAATTAAATAGATACTCAAAGATAAATAAAATAATCACCAAGTGTCAGGTTAGGGTGTGACAATTCATCCCACCATGTCAATTTTGGCCCCCAGAAAGTCCCAAGAGATTTAGTTGATTAAAACCAAAGCCAAGATGAACTAGAACCCACAGAAAAACATAAAAACTCAAAGACCAAAGAACAAACATTAACTTTCATTCAAAACCCAGAACTAAAAATCCCAAAACAAAACTACAATTCTATCCTTAAAAAAACTACATCCAAGGAAAACATCACACAATACCAAATAGCTCTAACAAACAATGGAGAGATTACAAAGAAGTGACTCACACTTTTCCAAACACAACCCAAAAAAGAACACATCGACCCCTAACACAAAAACCATCTATAAAAATATTCATGGACTATTTGGGATCTCTTCAATAATCCATTTCACGACCCACTATCCAAGTCATCCAACTACTATGGTCGGGGTCAGGTGGAGTGAAAACAAGGAAATGCTCAGTCAATAACACATGAAAGATGGATTCATCATGAGATTATCTCATGGGGGTATCCTCACCATATTAGGATTTCATACAAGCATCAATTTAATGGGATATAATAACTCCTGAATCCTATCTAAAACTAGGAAAACATATAAGAAACAAAACATGGGAAAACAAACACCACCATTATACATCAACCTTAAGAAAATTACCATGAAATTATCATTAAAAATAAGTTCCGAAAATAATTGAAAAATCATTATCCATACCCAAAGAAAGATAACATCATAGATTACATTAATTAAAACAAAAAGGGAATTTGAAACAAGAGAAATGATTCTGATTGAGCTTGTGTCGGTGTTATGTTCATCCAACTGAGCTAGAAGGTTTTCCAAGGGAGTGGATCTAGACCCATATCACTTCTTGGAACCACCCTAGAAAAACCCTTTCAAATGACCTAAACAGCCATTGGTGCGACAGATCTTAGGTTCTTCATGACATAAAAACTTCATATGCCCCGACTTCCCACACTGAAAACACATACAGAACTTGCTCTCAGATGAATCTGGTGAGGTTGAAAACAACAGCCTTTTTATGCCTTTTCTCAATTGTCCAGACGCAGCTAAATCAGCTTCGACCTAAACAGCCTACATCATAACTTCTTCATAATCATCAGGGAAAGAAGGCACAAACTAAAGTAATTCTGATTAGGGACACCATTCAAATAATTGGTCCGTCAAAAATTCATCCCCGACGAGGTTGGGTGGATACGACACCAGCTCGGCGAATTTCTTTGCATACTCTAACATCATTGAATATCCCTACTAGATATCATAAAATCTTGAACCCATAGGTATATTCACATCATCAGGGAAGTAATGTTTTATGAACAAGGCTTCAAAGCATTCCCATAAGAAATTTATCTGCGGTTTGACCTGAATAATGGATTTCCACCATTCCCAACTTAGGCCTTCCAACGTTAATTTTAAGATCTCTAACTTGAGATGTTCAAGAGATTCAAGACAAAAAATATATCTTTTATATTTAACAACCATTCCTAAACTTTCCCTAGTTCCAAATGCCCATGGAAATGAGGGTTCAACTCTCAAAACCTCTGAAAAAACACATGATATTGAGAACCATCAGGCTCTATATCTGAAATGAAAAACCCAAACGTCTAAAGCACAATATTATCAAATGAAAGGGATGTGGTGAAACACCTACCCATAGATGCTTCTCAAAATCCCTTAGAACTCAGTTGGAATGAAACCTAATAATAGGGATCACAAAACCAAATCCAAACATATCAAAAATAAAAATTCCCCATCTCATTTTCAAATCAACAACCTGAACTCAAAACATGATTCCAATCACACCTCAAACACACCAAATCCAATGTCCAAAAAGGAAAACACCAAAAAAGGCAAAATCACACACTCACACCTTTTAAAATATTGAAATCCCCCTTTTTGAAGAACATTTTTAGAAAACATAACAATCCTTATGAACCAATCACTCAGTATTGGTATTTCATTTAGCCTCACATATATACACTCTTGTGCTAGATCAAGCACTCACCCATACATACCAATAACCATCCACTCACCACATACATACATTTGTATACATATATGTGAGAACCCATAAGAATACCAAGATTTAGATAAAAGAAACATTCTCACTTTTAAAAACCACTTTAAATACACCTCAACCAATTTAATATCACACATCATCGTAAAAGAAAAAAATTCAAATTATACATTCATTTTCCAATTTTACATTTCTCAAAACCCTTCAGAAACCTCCAAAAAATTCCAAAATAACTCCCATTTTACTCTAAAAAAGATTAATTTTTTTGGTTTTGGAAATCCCATTTTTGATAAAACAATAAACATTTTGTCAAACCAAACATCATTTTAAAATCTAAACAAAAACAGCACAAAACCATATCAGGCCAACATAAAGTACAAACAAACACAAATTACCACTCAACAGGTTAAAAATAACAAGAATCTAAAAACAACTCAAAACAACTCACCAGGGGAAACTAGTGTTTATGGGTGAATTGGTCATATAGTTGGCTACCATGTGCCAATCAAACCACCATCACATAGAGTCTTTCAGTACAATGTACTCAGCTCAACATGGATTTCCAAGCCCTACAAGCTCACTGAGACAATCTTCCCCACTCTCGTTTCATTTCCCCATATACCAAGCAACCCACAAGAACCAAATAAACCAAGAAGAACTGACTTCCCATGGTTACTCAAGGTTAGGTCTAGAAATTGTTGGCCATACACTCCCCTAAACCTACCCCCAAGATCCAATAGTCCTTATCCATATACCTTAACAACCCAAATAAAAAAGGGTGCTCTAAAAGATATGTCCTCTAAAGAAACTAGGCTTTGATACCGTTTTCTCACAAACCAATCCGGGTCGAACCTGAACCAGTCACATGAGTTGGCCCGTGACAAGGCCCGATAGGTATTCCCAATCATCCAAGGTTGGCAAAAATCCCCATGGGAATCAAAAAATTGATGACAGGAATGATGTCACCCAATATAAATAAATAGAAGTAGCGGAATAATAATAAAGTTTCACAAAAATAAATAAACTAAATATAACAACTAAGAAAGAACTGAAAAGAAAAAACAAATCAAACCTAATGACCACTAAACTCCATTTGACCCCACGATTCACTCTCTGATCCCAAGACTCAAAATCACCCATGGTGATCAAGACCAAACTGAAACCTACACCTGATTCTAAAAACATGAATGAAGTAGATTCATGCATATTAAAACCCAGTAAGCGTACACAAGTAATCTAATCCCAAATGCATTTTCTTTTAAACAAAAGAATCATCAATTTCATGTTTTAACTACAATATATAAAAGTATGTTTTTCACAAATTTTCTCATTTAATGAAAATCACATTATATTTTCCTTCTTACCATTGAAATCCAAATTCTTTTCCAAGAAGGAACCATATACATTTTAAAGGAGAGGTGACTTTTTGGTTATAAAGGAGAGAATGAGTATAAAACATTTCTAAAACCTTTTTCCATAACCTTTTGAAACCACTTTATCATTTTATCTATAATCCACACTATTCTAGAAGCAAGATCCACAGTCATACAACAAGGGCAATGGGAAATAACACACAAGAGTATCTAGCTAAAAATGAATCAAAACATTCATGATAGTAGAAATGGGTTAAGCTTAGGAGCTCATGAATATTCTAGAACGTACTATACATGTGACTCATCTTGAAGGAACGCCCTACCCAATGACGTCATAACACCCGAATGCCCGATCGTCTCCCTACCTGGCCTGATCGAGGGGCCCAATCCCATCGTAACAATAACAAAATATCCCCATGATATGGGCCACTAGTGTAATCTAAACTAGTACATCAATCGTTCATCTAAAATTAGATAACTATGATAGGTTCCCATTTTCAAACTAAAATGGAAGTGTGAGTCAACAAATACTAACCAAGAAATCCAACACATAAATTTTCTTCTTACACCATCAACACACACACATAAAAAAATCACCCTCGAATCACTCCAAGGGATTTTATCCCTCTTTCCTTCAACTATCAACACATGATGGAAGTCCCATCTAAGGACCACCCATTCACATCAACATCCAACAAGGAAATGGGTGAATCCCAAAGAGGGTTTTAAATGTAATTAATTTTACAAAAGTACCAAACTGGACTCAAGCAACCATTTAACTCTAAATCATTTCCAAATGAAGAAACAAATGCCATTAATTTGAAAACTAGAAACAAACTTGGAAACCCATTTAAGAAACCCAATTCACCACTTTAAATATGAAGCAAATTTATAAGGGACAAAGGGGAATTTCATCAAACACTCATTAAGCACATTTAATAAAATAGTTTCATGCAATTCAAATACAAATAGGATCTTAATTTATTTCACAATAATAAATTATTCTAAAACCATAAATTACTAACTAGCATTAAATAAAAGTGAGAACAACAAGAAATAAATTATTCTATAATATAAGAGCTAATTCATAGGAAAACCTACCTCAAAAGGAAGTAAACCAAGATAAATAATTCATCATCCAACTCCTTTGATGAAGATCGCCTGACAATTACGCACACATACACTTCTATATATATACCCCTTAATCCAATACACATATTCCCAACACCATGAGGGAATATGTGCAAGGGGGATACATATATATATATATATAACTATGTATGTGTGTAAAATACTTCTTGGAGAAACCAAACAATTTAATTAACCTATAAGAAACCTAAAAATAAAATAAAATCATCTCCAAAACTAGCTTCCTATTATTTAAGAATTCACAACCCATATTAAAAGTGAAAAAAAGACCTACATGCCAATACTAATAGATTCTTTCCATTTTAATCACACCAAAAACCCATTTCAAAATATTTTACCAACACTTAAAAAAATTATAAATTCCACTTTGACAAACACAAGAAAAAATAGACTTTCACAACCAATTACCCAGAAATACCCTTTTTATAAATCCAAACACATCCCGAAATCATTTACAAAACATGACTTTTATGATTAAACAATCTACAATTCATACATAAAAATAAACAACAAGTCCTATATGCCAAAACTACTCCATTATTTAGTAAAACTCATTTTGAAAAAAGATGCACCACAAGTGCCTTTGAAAATATAATTTACACTTTCCAAACAAGGCATAAAACACTTTTCAATAAACATTACAATACAATATACACAAAACATAGCCATTTATTTTTTAAAAACTCAGTTCTAACCCAGAAGCATGTTAAGGAATTTCCAAATCACACTTCACACTACCCAAATACAATTTATAACACATTAAAATTAACTAACCAAATAAGATGGTAAAAGCAATCAACCTCAAATGGCGGTGGATGAACCAAAATGTACCAAAGCACTTCACCTTCGGCGGTGGATTCTGAATCCCACATGATAAAGACACGGGAGACCCACAACACAACCTAAAAATGGAAGAAATTACCAAAACCCAGTCAATTCATAACCTAGGGTTAGGCCGAGACAAAAAACGAAGAAGATACCTGTCGAAGTAAGCATCGGTGAGGTCGCACAAGGGAGAGGAGGCCGTCGGAGGGAGAGGCCATAGAGAGGGAGATTTTCTGGGAGGAAGGAGCATGGTCGGAGGTTCGAAAGGGGGGGAGGTCGACATCACACAATAGGAGTAAGGAGACGGGTTTGGTCACATCGTGAGACAAGGGGGAAGGTGGAATATAGATTAGGTTTTTTCATTTTATTTTTATTTTAGTTTTAATTCAATTAGTTTAAATTTTTTAAAAAAATTAAAAAATGAATAAAATTAAATAGAAACTCAAAAATAAATAAAATAATCACAAAGTGTCATGTCTGGGTGTGACATATACTCCTTTCATGGTCGAGTAGGTGTACACCAGGGTGATGCAACCACCTTTATATTTTGTGAAGCCCACTATCTAGATATGTGGTATTAAAAAGGGATGGAAATATCTCTAAACAGATGGGGTTAAGAATATTAATGATCCTAATGACCTAAAAACAACTGTAGCTAATGCTTGGGTATACTTGAAAGATAGTTTCATCCTCCCAATCCATTTGTTGGAACCTGCAATACCATACATGAAAAGTTTTTTTATAGTCCCTAATAATAAGTAGTGCTCATAGATTATGTCATAATCCCAAAACGATTAGGCACATCCAATACTGAGAAACACTACCCCTGTAAAGTACTAATAAGTTCACCACATGGACACCATTTTGTGGCATTCCCACATGTTCCAAAAAGAGGGGATGATTCGGTGGAATTTGAACCATCATCATTGGTTCGATGTCGGAAGTGGAACTCGTGGTTAGAAACCATGTGAGATTGGATCATTAGACTTTTTCTCTATAATATCCCTAGAGAAAGTGCCACTGTTTGAAGACTCTCCCTCATCAAATAGAGTTCTAATGCCATCCATGGATACACTATTTTTGGGAGAGTTTATTACTACCATTAGTCCTCATATCTCATATGAAAAATAAGATTTGTATGAAGCCCCTCCTTTATTTGAAGAGGGAATCTCCACCACTATCGATGAGTTGACATAGGTAAACCTCATCATAAGGGAAGATTTGAAGATGATGCTGATCAAAGTAGTTACATATCCAAAGGAACAATAGTAGTATTCAGACATTCTGAAATACCATTGTGACATGGTCTCATAGTCCTACAAAGAGATTTCATGGATCAATCCTCATATTACTTTTCATCATATTGTTATCCTAGTGGTCCATCATGGTTTCAAACAACCTCCCAAAAAAGATGCACCCCTCTCATAGTGCTATGGTAGAGTCTGAAGTTAACAATATTGATAAGGCAAACTTCATCAAAGAGGTCTAATACCCTAGGTGGCTAGATAACATTGTCCCAGTTAGGAAGAATAATGGGTAGATCAGAGTCCTCATTGTCTTCTAGGACCTCAAACACCGTTGTTAGAATGATGAATTCCCCCTAACCTTAACAGAGATATTGATCAATGCTATAGATGATTTCTAGGCCCTATCCTTCATGGATGAATATTCTAGGTATAATTTTTTTAAGATTTCCCCCAAGGATGAGGAATCCACTGTCTTCGGGGAACCATAGTTTTCAGGTGATGTATTTTGGTTTGAAGAATATGGTACATAATTACTAGCATTTCATGTACCATATCTTCAAACCACACCTCATGAAATTTGTGGAGTTCTACTTGGATGATTTAGTGTTTAAATCTCACTAGCACTGGGACCATCTCAAATATCTTGAGAAAGTGTTCAGATTCCTTTGTTTCTGCCACTTAAAAATGAACCCTATGAAGTGTGCCTTTGAGTTTTCCTATAGAAATTTTATTAGACTCATCATCATTTATAGGGGTATTTTTATTGATCCTGAGAAAATCAAGGTTATCAAAAAAATCCCTACTCCACACAACCTCCATAAGTTGTGAGTCCTCCAAGTACACTTAGCCTATATTCACCGATTTATTATAAATATATCTAGAAAAAGTAATCCATTTTCAAGGATTATAAATAAAGGAATTGTTTACCATCTGGATGAGCACTGTCATAATACCTTTTAATATATTATAACAAAAAAATTATATAATTTATTAATAGAAAAAAGGAAACACATGTCTAGGTGGTCTCAAGAAATGAAGTCTGATTGGATCTCTGATAACATGGCCCACCCCACCTAGAGGTAGGGAGCCAAAGCTGAAAGACTATAAGAGGTGGTGGACATGGGTAGTGAAAGAAGCTAAGAAATCAGCCACATGATTACCTTCGTTCCACATATGAAGTATCTCTATGTCATTAGAGAGAAGATCCTTACACTCATGGATTACGTAAGTGATTTTACATGGAGAATCAAAGATGTTGATGAGAGATATCCACACAATTCTTAATTCCATTCCCATAGTGGATAGAGTGATGTTATTTTATTTTCATAGAGAAAGGTCATTAAGTATCACTAATGCCTCCTCCATGAGGGAGTTTCATGTCCTATAAAAGGCACTAAATCCAAATATTCCTGATCCATAAGCATCACGAAAAACACTATCATTTCACATGTAACCAAGACTATTGCACTATCTGTGTTGAGATTAAGACTACAGGAAAGAGGGGACCAACAAAACCAATGACCCAATTGCATAGTTCTAAATATATTAGAGGGGGTGTCAGAAAAATAGTGTCTGGGGGGAACTGCATCCCACTAATTCAAAAGTCTAGTCGGTTCCCCAAAAAGGAATATGAACCTTACAAATAGAGCCAGACCAAAGCAGTGAGGGCTATGTCCGGCCTAATTGTGCTTCTGAAAAATGCACAAACACCCCACAGCTATAAGAATCACCCTATCCAATTCCTCCTACTTGTTTTTGTGACAACCATGAAACCAGTTCTAGAAGAGGCTCCCAGGAGAGTCCACCTCAACATCAAGAGATGATAACTCACCAATATGGACCCAAATCAATCTAACCCATGCACTTTAGAAAAATATATACAGCGTAGACTCCTATGAGAGAGACAAGGAGTAGATGAACTTGGAGGAAAGCTACACACCCTTTCCTTTAACCACAAAACTTTGAAGGGATATAATGGTAGAGGATTCTCTAAATTGAAAAGATAAATTTGATTAGAATACCTTTTCTCTACAGATACCTTCACCATAGGTCACTTTCAGGATGTATAATCATCACCTGATTTTTATAGTGCATAAGTTTTTGGCATTACTTTTATCACCATGAGATATAGTTGGTGTCTCATTTTGACCCATTAAAATATATTCTCATCCACCCCATGCTAATAAGGTGATTGGTGCATTGGTTGATAATCCTCCAATAGTTTTATATCAAGTTTTCCCTATATAAATATTTCAAGGGATATTCTTTGGTAGATTTCTTGGTTGTGTATCCAACCCCTAAGGAACTTCTCCTAGATATTGATTTCTAGATGAATCCATTATCTTAGTAGATCAGGCCACAATATGATGGAAAATTCATTTCATTGGTGACTCCTAAAGACCAATTGGTAGAAGTCTTAATGACCCCAAACTCAATAGGGTAGGCTTGGGGATCATCTTCAGCACCCCTATATAGGTCGAACTTCTATACTCATTCTTATTATTTTAAGGTTTAACTAAAAACAAGGAAGAGTATCAGGATCTTATTATTGGTCTCAAGTTGGACCTTGAGATTGATGTCCCCTATTTATATATAAAGGGAGACTCTGGTCTGGTCATCAAGTAGATAAATAGTGCATACGTCATCATAAATCAAGAAATTTTTCTTTGATTGAACAAAATAATATTCTAATAACCGAATTCCCTTTTTATCCAAAGGTGACTCATGTTCCATGATCACAGAATAGTCGAGATGATGCTCTGAAAATCCTATATTTCTATCATGAAAACCTGGACTATGATGAATTTTTCATTCATGTGGTACATAAGAGGGTCATCACCCCCCCCCACCAATTTTGGAGGTTATGACCAAAAGATAAATTATCTAGCTACTGGAACTTCTTCCCAAGGGACCTCAAATTGTCTCATGGTTGAAAAAATTCTTGATTGGATAAATCCTTTCATTGAGTATCTTCAACATGGAATTATTCCACCAAAATGATCTGATCATGAGATAATCTTCCATCATGAAATGTAGTTCACCCTTTATAGTGGACCTAACCTTGAGAGAAATATCTATAGGAGTAGGTTTGAAGGAATTATTCTATGTTTCATATAGTGGAACAAAATTCTTCTAGTCATCCAAGAGGTCCAAGCTAGATATTTTGGGGCCCATAAATAATGTTTGATGCTCTCCCAAAAAATTCATAGGTTGGGCTACTTTTGGCTCATTATGTTTCAAAAATTCATTGAATTCACCAAGAGGTGTCATGCATGTTAGATCCATGCCAATTTTTGTGCACCAACCACTAGATCTACTCCACACCACCAAGTATTAATTTTACTTTGTGGTTTGGGGGAATAATGTTTTGGGTCCCTACCCACCAGTAATGGATTGACAGTGAAGGTTCTTTAAGAATGAAAGAATTTTTCTCAAAATCGGTAGAATAAGTTCTCCATAAGGAAGTGAAAACCTCATATATGATTGATTTTTTGAACTCCCACATCATTCATTGGTTTGGGTTTCCTCGCACTATTCTCATAGATAGTGGCACTAACTTTCAAGATACCGAGTTGAAGAAACTATAGGCCAAGTAAAAAATCGATTCTAACCATACTTTCTACTATCATGTTTAAGAAAATAGACAGATCAAGGCGTTAAAAAACCCTCTCTAGCAATATACTGAAGATAGTGGTCTAGAGAAAAAATTGGCTTGATAAACTCCCTAATTACTTTTTGGACTATAGGATGACAACTCTAAGTTCCACACAAGTGACCCCATATTCCCCGGTATATGAAACAGAGGAATTCTTACCTATAAAGGTTCAGATTTTGTCACTCTAAATGGATATTTATGAATAGAAAATGCCATAAAAGATAGTTAAATTCCTTCCAACTGAGTTGGAAGCCCTCGATGAAAATAGGATTCAGGCATTGCATAACTTGGGAAGGCATCCGAACTGGGTAGAAAAAGTATTCAACAAGGAGTTTCACCTCTAATAATTACTTTAATTTGAAATGGTACTGGCATTCAGGATGTTAATGATACCCAGTAAGAAACTTCCAAAGCTTTATCCCAAGTGGGAAGGACCTTTCATTTACCATAAGTTAAACCCTAATGGTGCATAAATGTTAATAACCATGGACAAGGATCACATCACACCTCTTACCAATTCAAATCTTCTCAATCGGTACCATGCATGAATCCCATAGTCTAATATCTATGGCCTTAAACTAGTATATCCTACCATAGTCTAAGTTTTATTACCATAAAAAAATAGAATCCATAGTTCAAGCTCTATGAATTTAAACTACAAACCCTAATGTCCAGCGCATGATGTTAAACTATAGTCATACCCTATGTAACAAGTATAGGATTCCACATATGATAAATATGAAATGAATAAAACCAACATACTTAAAACTATGTGTGTCTTGATTCCCATTACCATGGGGTATATAGAGATTCCTAAATCTCATATCATGGGCTTAGCCCCACCACTAAATAATCTCAGGGTCATCCCCCTTAGGGTTAGTCTCACTCCTTGACTACTAACACACTCATCCAATGCATTCAAGTGAAGGGTGGGGTGTTCCCTGGATCAAATATTTCTGAGACATACACCACTTGTAATTTCACACTTTTTGCTTCATTTGATTTGGATCCTCATCATTCTCATTGATTTAAACAATCCTCCTAGATGGAAATTGTTCCTGGACACATTGTCCCACATACCGTCCTAGGCATATGCCTCGAAGAATATTTTGTGAAATTTAGTGGTTCTCATGTTTTAAACATGTTCAATGGTTGATCCTATGTTTTTATGTCTCATCCTTGAATAGCCTATATGTGGAATTTGTGTTTTGAACATGGTCATTAGTAGTCCCTACTTAGTGGTTACCCCTTTATTCAATACACATCTTAAAAGTCATGACTTACCTTCCTTTTCAACTTCTTTTTCCCTAGTAGGAGTTTCAACACCCTATCTATTATCCTCCCTTATTCTCATGTATAAAGACTAAGTAATTTAGTATCATTGAGACTTTTCTAAATTGGTATCTTATTCCCCTTATTGTGCTTTCCATTTTGACAATGAGAACTTTATACCGCTTCTTGTTTCTCACACCAAGAATGAATCATGAAGGATTAGGAGTTAGGAAATAATTTCCCTAAAAAAAGGTTGAGACATGAATATGTCCCCTAAATAGAGTTTCACACCTTCCAGTCTAAACTCTATAATCCTAAACTAGGAGATCAAGTCTACACATCTTGACCTTAAACTATGTGAAAGTTTCCTCGAGTTTGTATTATATGGAACCTATCCCCTTTGGCTCTCAATTAACATCAGGTTACTAATCATTAAAACCATTTACACATTCCTTTTAGACATAAACACCTTGGTATGATCTCTACAACCTTAAACTAGAATAAATATTTGTCCAAGAATCACGACCTTAAACTGTGTGTGAGTTGTCTTGGAGATGTTTCGTGTGACATGGTCCCCCATGGATCTCAAGCTTCCTATCCTTATGCATCGCATAAAAATCCTCATGAAACCTCTTTCCATAATTTTTTTGTAAAATCTATGTGACCTCAAACTATAGAAACCCTTAGTCCAAATATTATAACCTTAAACTATATGAATCTGGCTACCTATGGCCCCCAATTCACATTTTATTTTCTTCACCTATAGTTCCCATGTAAACTAATTCCCCCTCCTATCACCTCATCTTTGATTGAGAGGATTGTATCATTTTTTCATTAGTGACCTTCCACATCACATTCTATAACTATGTGTGGCTTGATTCCTAACCCATGGGATATGTAGTGATTCCTAGAACTTTTTTCTTCAGGTCTATTCACAAATTCCCCATCCGTTGAGGCCATATTAATAGTCAGCATCCCTGATCCAAAGCCCATTAATAGCCTTGTGAGTTCTTAGTATGGTTCATGTACTCCATATCCATCCTTTTATGATGTATTTAAACCCCCTTATCCCATCTAAACCTCCATGGAGTATCCCAATATTGTCCAATAATTATGACCATAAACTATTTGAATATTTTTGGTCTCACTGGAATAACCTTAAACTGCCTAAGGAAAGAGGAATAAATTTCTATCAGATTGAAAACCCATATGGGTAATCTAAGTATGAGTCAAAATTCCACATTATAGGTTGCCTTTGTGATTTGGTAAAAAGTGAGGGAATAAATTAAGAAGGTACAAATCCTATGAGACTCATTATTGGTCCTCAAAAAAACTAGGCAATTCTCATTAGACCCCATCCATTCTGTAAAAAGTTAGATCCAAATCTTACCTCCATTTTCTGAAGGACCCCAGAACACCCTAAGAAGGGAGGGGTGAATCAGGGTGTCAAATTTTTCTTTTTAAAGTTATAGATCATGTTCCCAAATTGGTAGGAACTTATTAAATATTTAGAACAAATAAAAGTAAGGAGATGACACAACACTTTTACTTGGTTCACTGCAAAGGGATACGTCCAAGGATCATACGCCGACAGTGTGTCGTTTATACCTAAATTCACTAATAATTACTTTTTCGAGGATTAAAATAGTCAGTTATATTCACTCTATGTCAGGAACACTTCCTTTACAAAGTTTCAGGGATAGCTCACTACGTCCCTCAGATCACTTCCCATAACTCCCCCTAGCTCACTACCTTGAGAGAAGTCAAACTCAGTTTATCGACTTGAAGGTCGCTTCAATAGATTTGAATTGAAATCTTTTTCTCTAATCAGCATGAGACACTACTTGCATCGAATTCTTGGATTGATGCACTTGAAAGCACTTAACCACTGAACCAGATATTCAGAACATGCAACCATCTTACACTGACAATTGTGCGCAACACCTACCCTTTGTGTGCAAGATCTTACTTTTACATGCACAATTTTATTTTCACATGGAAAATATTTCATGTAAATACACTCTTTATGCTCAAAATTGAATTTTTTTCGCAACTTTATATTTTCTATTCAAATTTATCTTTTCCGCACAACTTTAACTCTTTTGTACAACTTTAACTTTTCCACACGACTTCCTTTTCACACAACTTTTACATGCATCACAACATGGATCTTCTCTAAGTCTTCAACGATACCAAAAAATGGGGTCACCTCTTATTTATAGGCATTGCTGACCCCCATGTGCAAAATCCACCATGTCGTGCAAAACCCCTCATTTTGTGTGAAAATTCTCTTCGCATTGGAACCGTTTTCTGCACACAACTCCATATTTTTCGCGTAGCTCATGCCTTTGCTATTTTTAAAAGTTCTGATCCTGAAACATTCCTTGCACGCAAATTTCTATAACACCTAAATTTTTGTGTGCAACTTCATTTTCCAAACACACTTTTCACCATTTTCAGATTTTCAGGCCCAAAAATTTGGAAAACACTGGAAAACGATGCCATCTTCAGTATTGTTCTCCTCTTGAACTATATGATCCCTTTACTAGAAAACATTCTGAACTTCTAATGAGGATTTACAACAAACACAAACCAAAATCCATTTCCTGCATAGAACGGTCATGGTTCCAACATTTTCTTTATCATCTCCTCTATGGGGTGCCTCCCCTTGTTTTTCTTTTTCATGGATCCCTCTACCCAGATCGGTTGGGATTTATTCATTTAGATTCACATATCCAAGTAACAATATGCTAAACTATTATATTAACATCCTAATAGCATAATGTTAAACTGTACCACTCTTCCTCACCATAAGACTCTAAACTGTATGTTCAACATCCTTACAGAAATACATTAAATAGAATTCCCTCTATCCTCATTGCATGACGTAAAACTAAAAAGTGTCTTAATCCCTCACTTGATAAAACCCTTTCACCCTTTAGTGTTAGTCACCTACCACACCATTCAAGTTCCATGACAGTTTCTTGGCATCCAAGATTACACTTCCCATGGAATATGAGCTTGGACTTTACTTAGACTAATATTCCCACCTGATGTGCTCAGAAACATGGTGGTTTAATCCCAAGAGTGTTAAACTCCATTTGAAAATTCCCTTAGTATGTCCCCATTATTTTCACCCTATTTTATCTATATCCCCAAAATCATTCATGTTTGAATGCCTCCCCCTCCCTAATAGATATAGTTTATGGACACTTTGTCTCACCTACCATCCTAAAAACATGCTCTAAAGAACATTCAAAGACATTTTAAGTCCTATGTTTTGAACATGGTCAATGAATATCCCTCATTTGTTTGTATCCACCCTTGATAGAACGATAGTGTAACCTATATTTCCAATATGTTCTTTAGTTATCTGCTATCCTCTTATCATCCCCTTTGTGTTCTAGATCTTGGGCATCCCGATTCAAGCTCTCCATCACTCCCCTTTTGTTTGTTTGGGTAGAATCCAATTCCCCTATAATTATCCCATTTTACTACCTATGAACATTGAGAAAGAGAGTTTGTTTTATAGAAAATATCACTCTCCAATCAAATATTTTTTAGTCAGTATACTTTCAGTAACCAATAAACAGTTTAAATTGTGAGTACTCATCCCCCTATCTATCACTCTCAAATGTGAGAAATCTTCTGTCTGTTCCTTGTTTCCCACACCAAACACGACTCATATGGTCTAAGGGATTTATTATTAGTTTTATCATCAATATTATCAAGATGAAAAAAAACCCATACTTAAGCATACATGTAATTCAAAATAAAATAAATTAAGATGTTTGGGGAGGGCCATCCACATTTTGGAGCCTCTCCTTTATTTTATACTAAGAAAAATCTCTCTATGGATCAACCCCAGAGATTGATCATTCTAACTCAGTTATCCTATTCTGAGTAGCCTCTAGGGTATTCTACTGCCCATCTATCCCAACTTCTTCCTCCTTGGTAGTAGGGAGAACCTCATCAATATGAATCCACACCCAACCCTACTCATCCGGATATTCAGCTACCAAATATTCTGCCCCCATGTCTTTATCCTCAGTCACCTCCAACTATACCCTTATCTAGTTTATATCCTTCACTTTAGTACTGGTGATAGCCTTGTTCTTTTTCACTTGTTCCTCTAGCCACCCAAGTTATTATTCAGATTCCAAGAGTGGCTAGATACTTTCGGAATTATCTTCATACTAGGTAGCGTCAATTTCTTGATGCTTTGTCACTACACCATAATCATACTTTAGTGGCAGTTTTTTAGTGGTAGTTTATTAAACTGTTTCTAATATTTTTTATTTAATTTAGTTGTGGTTTGTTAAAAATAATTGCTAAACCTTTTTTTTACACACCAAAAACTTCTCCCCTGACCCCCCCCCCCCCCACACACACTCCTAATCCCTCGAAGCCCTACCAGTTCCGACCCTCACCACCCCTCACCACCGGTCCCAACCCTCACTTCCCCTTTCCACCATAACCATTGGTCCCTACCCTCTCCACCCCTCGGCATTGGTCCTGACCCTCACCCTTCGACCCCCACTTCCCCTCGTTGTTGGTCTCGACCTAGCCGCTCACTGCCACTCTCCGCCAGTCCAGACCAAGCACCTCATTTCCCCTCACCATTGGTAGGTTTTTAATTACTATTTCATGTGGATTCTTAGGAATTTAAATTGAAATATATTTGGTTGAAATTGATTATGTTTAATGGGATTAATTTGTGGTTTTAGATCGATAATATAATGTTTATAGGATGAACTCCTCATGGGTATGAGTCTTAGAGTGATGTGTTTGGGTCTTAAAATGTCAAGTATGCTAAATTGGCTGAACTTAAATATGTGTTTGACATTATGTTGAGTAAAACATTGATATAATATTTGGAATGATAAATATTTAATGAATTTAATTCAATTCTTTGTTCTTAAATAGATTTATTGTAATTTAATGATTTGTTTTTATATAAAAATGATGAATTTGAATTTTATGATTTGAAATGGGAATTATGTTTGGAATCTCATTATATATAGAGTTTTGTAAATATTAGTAATTATATTTGGATTATTGAGTATTGAATTAATGATATTGGGTTATATCATGGTTGGGTAAAAAGAGATGATAAGGATGTTTGGATAAACCTAATATTTGTTGTGGAATTATTATTATTAAAGTATAAGATTGGATGATTGTGTTTATAACTACAGTTTTTTTAGAATAATAAATGGGGATAATTTTTTTGGGAAAATTAGTGGTGGTGTTTGTGTTGGAGTTGGTGGTCTAGAACCAACTACTTTGTACTTTATTCATTAAATAAAAACCTTATCACATCTTGGTTGTTCTTCTGTATGGCATGTCATGTGACAATGTCCTAAAGACAGCTGTTGCATTAAAGGGTCGTAGCGGATCCCTGCTATGATGAGAACCCGAAAGTGCCATAACACTGTTCTTGAATGTATGTTCTATGGCCAGATGACATTATTTGAGGGGCACAAATAATACAGGTCATTAGGGGTGAGGACTCATAAAACTTTGAGGCACCTTCTCATGGTGTGCGCCCTTGGTAATATCCAGGAAGATATTATGAGAACGAGACCCTCCAGTAGGAAATCCACATTTCATAGTGTCATTGGATGTTCCTATCTACGAACGTGTGTATTGATCCTTATACTTTATGATTATTATTAATGGGTATTACAACTCGCGTACTTAGATGTATTGACGAAAACTGTGATGACACACTATTCGCAGCGAGGTAGGATACGTTGGGTGCGTCACGAGTAATACCGCATTAATAGATAATGTGAGAAAGGATTTGTCCCTTCCGTTCCATAACGGAAGTAGATATCTCAAGCCCTTTGATGAAATTGATATAGCCTAAATAAATCCATGGCCATAGTAAGGTATGGGGAAGTTCAATTCCAGGAAGGCAAAGAAAGAATAATCAAGTACATGGGTTGATGGAACTAGCATGCAACCCGCTTTATTGGAGATATCGAGACAAAGGGATTATATTACACGGTAAGCGTTCGTAGGAGGTGACACATCATTGCAGAATTAACTTCTTTCTTTACGGGTGCCTTGGCGTGTTGCTAGACGCTAACCTTGGACTTTAGGCAGGCTCAGCCTAATGCCACTGAGAAAGAGTCCTAGAGGGTCACACACTAAGTGTGTCCATGTATCTCAGTTAAATATTAATTTAACAAGTTAAATAAATATTATTCCCGACTGTGGTTTAATAATTATTTAAGGATGTCTGATCGCATTTATTTTGACACTAGTTATTCGAGAGAATATATTGTGGATGAAATAATATATTTATTAGCGAGTAATGCAGTTAAATTTATTTAAGAAATAAATAGTCATTACTCAAGGTCTAATAAATGTGGTGGAGAAAAATAGAAAATAAAAGTACACACTGTGTATTAATTATTACACTCCGTGTAGTTTTTTCAGTTGTGATTTTGAGGATTTAATATTGTTTTATGATATTTATTATAATCATCATGGGCGCATGTCAAGGAATTATTAATTCGACATGGGGGTTTTCAATAAGAGTTAATGAAATAAATAAAACGCGTAACGCGTTTATTTATTGTCATAACTCTATTAACCTCAAACCTGATTATAAATATCCTCGCAACCCCAACATATTGTAGATCCATTTTTGTGCACAACGGATTTGGAAATACTCTCAAGCCAAGAGAGAATTCCCTTTCCACCAAGAACACCCTCAAGTTACGAGAGCAAGATCCTCCACCAGATCAAGGCGGTCGAAGGCGGACATCACAAGTGAAGGTTCTTCCACGATAGCACTCAGATATCCCTTTGGAGAAGACCGAAGATACGTGACACACGTGTGGATCACTGCTAGAGGAATTCTACACTTGGATTCTATGACACAACGACAGATCACCAAATCGTGACCGGACATGTCAACGAAGAAAGAATTCCAACGAGGTAATTCTTATGCAGTAATTAAATTAATTATAATCAACATATGGTGATCCTCCTCAAGGGTTCCAGGACTCTTCTTTTCTTTTCATTCTTCGTTCTATTCCAAATATTCGGCGTTTTATATCGTGAAGGATCTCAGATTGAACGTTGTTTAACGCTAAAATTAAATTTGTGATAACATATCAACGCGCTTCCGCTGCGCCCGGAACCTACAAGTGGTATCATAGGGGTTATATCGTTGGTTATAATTATTTAGTTTTTTGTTGGTGATTTACGCATTTAATAATTTAGTTATTTCAATTCATGTTTAATCGTTCTGGAAATCTGAATCTCGAGATCTGTTCCTCCTCCCTCATTTCTCGTTCACCTCACAGAAATGGATTTTTCTTTTAATTTTGATTAAAATAAAATAGAGGAACTCATCTGGAGGAGCCAAACGTTTCTGGCCATATAACACCAGAATACACGGCGTGTATTCGAAAGTACACGCCATGTAGTCTAGGTTCAATGCATTGACTGATCCGCCAAATCAGTCCATGTATTGGATTCTTTCTAAGAATTTAAGACACCGTGTGTTGACCAGAAACAGGTGGCACACGGTTTTCGAAATACACGCCGTGTGGTCCAATGAACACGGCGTGTAGTTTCTTCGGGTTAGGGTTGGGTCATGTACTCCATACACAGCCTGCCTGGCTGGAAACCGTGTAACGCAGAAACTACACGGCGTGTGTCCCACTGTACATGCCGGGTACTCCGAAAATTTCCAAAGTACATTAACACGCCCTATCCCCGGGCGTGTACTTCGGATGGACGGTGAAGAAAAGTACACGCCATGTAGTCGGAACTACACGCCGTGTACTCACCCAAATTACGCAGATTTATTAAAATTTATTATTATATTATACAAACCCTTGAGACGTATACCATGGTGCAGGTGTAAAGTTGAGGCACAACACATGATAGGTGTTTTATATATATGTGTTTAATTTAACATCTGCGTAATAAATGGGAATTTTCCGGGTTGCCTCCAAGGTACAAGTTACGTACAAGGATAATTTTAAATGAATTTATTTGTTTAAAATTATGATGGATGATAATCTCAAGGAAATTCAAAAAAGGGATTTAAGATAAAAGGATTGATTAATTAAAGATAATTAATTGATTCGAGCGTGATTTATATTAAACAAGAAAGATTAAATAATTGAATTCAAGTTTTATTTATGCGTAAATATCGTTGCATGTATGGATGATCATGAGCTAGACCGAGACCTTTGTATGTGAATGGTTTCTTTTAATTTATTTATTTAAGTTAAATTTGTTGACCTGTGAGCCATCTCCTCATTAATATGTAGGGTCTACGCGCCCAAGGATTCTTTTATGTAAAACCCCCTTTTTACCCCTCACCTACGTGTGAGATAAATGAATATGTAATGGATGGAGCTCCCAAGCTAGTGGAGGCGGCTCAAGTTAGGATCCAAGGTGAAACCAATCCAAGGAGATACAAAGGTGGACAGGTGGAAAGCTGTAAACATGAACCCGAAAGGTTCAAGGTGTTTCTCCCCTAGATCTTGGGTTAGTTTATCAACCGCTAGATAAACTAACCAATAGAAAAGCTCATGATCATACCATTTATTTTATTTCTGTCAGTTTCATGGTTTATTTATTATGGGTGTGTTGTCAAGATCACACAATTAATGAATTAAACGAGCATGTAAGATGGAACTAAAATAAAACTCTCTTATACGTAAATATTATCTTAGACATGGTTAATCACTTAAGTATATCCCACTTAATATTAAAAAGCATGTAATCAAAGATAATAAAATGGCAATTTACACATAAGGATAAAATCCCTCAAAATAAATATTAAGTCGGCATAGCCTTCCATAATCTTGGTTAGAATCGAACCATAGTTCAAAGTGCTTGACCAACCCTAGTTGGGGTGATTTCAATTATCAGGGAATTATAATTCAAGGTTTTGGGTTGACTTGACTTGGTTCGCATCAAGGGTTAACTGCCACAGCAGAACTTGGTGTGACCAAGAAGAAAAGGTTGAGGAAATCCAAAAAGGATTTCATGATTGGGGAGTCCACTCAGTGGATCAAGGAGCTGCGAGTTAATGCAGTTGGCATTTGGAATGCCTACCTAAAACCCTTGATGTTTCTTGACCAACCCTAGTTGGGGTAATGCGAAGGGAAACATGGATCCTTGCCACTAGAATATTCAAACAACAGAATATTTCGAAGTCAACGGTGAGGGCTATTGGATTTCGATAAAATAGTGGGAGACTAATAAATATTAATTTATTTATTTGTCTTAATTTTTGTAATAAATTACTAAACCTTTTCTCGTCTTGATTTGTAGAAATGACAATAAAATGACTTCAAACATATCATTGTGCACCATACTAGAAAAAGAAAACATTCTCACCGGCACAAATTTCCAAGAGTGACAGAGGCATTTACGTGTCGTCCTTCGCCACGAAAGGAAATTATATGTGCTGGAAGAGCCTATTCCAGTTGCGCCTGGGAAAGAGGATAGTGATGAGGAATTATCTCTCTACATGAAACAGATGGATGATTCCACAGATGTCCAGTGTTTCATACTATCGGCCATGTCTAATGAGCTCTTGAAGCAACATGAAAACATGGACGTGTATAGCATGATGTCTCACCTTAAAGATATCTACCAAGAGAAGGTGAGACAGGAGAGGTATGAGATCTCCAATGCTTTGTTTACCACAAAGCTTGGAGAGCCTGCGCCATCTGGGCCTCATGTAGGCAAACTTATTGGCTATATTGAACGCCTAGACATCTTAGGGATTAAATTCCCAGATGAGTTGCGTACAGATCTCATCCTATCATCACTGCCCAAGACCTTCTCTAGCTTCATTTTCAACTATAACATGAGCGTAAATGAGAAGATTCTATCAGAGCTTCTGACCTTGATTCGCCAGGTAGATAAGGAAATGGGGCGTGACAAACTCGTGGTCCTTATGGTGAACAAGAAAATGAAGGACAAGGCAAAGGGGCCAAAGACTTATAAACGGTCTAAAGCCCCCGATCACCATCCCTCCAAGAAGGGGAAGATCCAGAGGCAGGGCAAGGAACGAGAGGCAGTGTGTTTTTCATGTGGCAAGCAGGGCCATTGGAAGAGGAACTGCACCTATAATCGTGGGGACACTAAAGGTGCATTTGTTATCGAGTGAAATCTTTTTATTTCTACACATTGGTTATTAGATAGAGCTTGTGGGGCTCACATCTGTATTCAAATGCAGGAACCAAGTAGATTTAGAAAGATCGCCAGAGGAGAGGTGGATCTTCGAGCTGCCAATGGTGCAAGGATGGTTGCGTTGGCTATTGGCGACTACCACCTCTCATTGCCGACTGGGATGATTTTGATTTTACATAACTATTATTATGTTCCTAGTGTTACCAAGAACATAATTTCTGTATATTGTTTGGATATGGATGGATTTGTTTTCAAATTTGGAAATAAGGTTTGTCTCTTTTATAATAACAACGTATGTTATGGTATGGCATATTTAAATAATTGTTTGTATGTATTGAATTATGAAAACCAAGTGTTGGCAATCGATAACGAAACAAACTCACATGACTCATACATCACCCAGTTATGGAATCACCGCCTTGGTCATGTGAACGAGAAGCGTTTGACAAAACTCTGCCAAGATGGCTATTTAGACTCTACTGAGCTAAAACCACTTGATAGATGTCATGCTTGTTTACAAGGAAAAATGTCCAAGCCGCCTTTTTTTGGACAAGGTGAAAGGGCCACAAAGATTCTAGGATTGGTACACACAGATGTGTGTGGACCATTTCCAGTAGAAGGTAGAGGTGGATATTCTTACTTCATTAATTTTACTGATGATTTGAGTAGATATGGATATGTATACTTAATGAGGTATAAGTCAAAGTCCTTAGAGAAATTTAAGGAATTCAAGAATAAAGTAGAGAATCATCTTGGTAAGAAGATAAAGAAGCTTCGATTGGATCGAGGTGGAGAATATATGAACCAAGAGTTCATCGATCTTCTACGGGAGTTTGGGATTCTATCTCAGCTCACTCCTCCTTATACACCATAGTGGAATGGTGTTAGTGAAAGGAGGAACCGCACCTTGTTGGACATGGTGAGGATGATGATGAGTCATGCGGATCTTCCATTATCCTTTTGGGGATATGCATTACAAACTGCAGCATACACATTAAATTGAGTACCAACTAAGGTGGCAAATGGAATTCCATTCGAGTTATGGAATGGAAGGAAACCCACTTTTCCGCACACACGTGTATGGGGATGCGAGGAGTTTTTAAGGCCTTCTCAGGCAACAAACTAGAACCTCGAGGCACAAAGTGTATCTTTATAGGATATCCCAAGGAAACGAAAGGATATTACCTATATAACCCTCAAGACAATAAAGTGACTCTCACCAGACAAGTCGTCTTTCTTGAGAGGGAGCACATCCTCAAGAAGGATAGTGGGAGCAAGATTGACTTCGATGAAGTTGATGCTCAAGATACATAGGAGTTGGTACAGGAACAAGTTCCACAGGTCCCTGTGGAAGAGGTTCTAGAAACACAAGTACTGCGTAGGAGCTCAAGAGAGGTAAGGGAACCAGAGAGATTTGGTTTCCTAGTCACCAAGGATGGTGAATCATTATTGTTGGACAATGATGAACCTCTCTCCTATAAGGAATCAGTAGAAAGATCAGAATCTACAAGATGGCTAGAATATATGAATTCTAAGATGGATTCCATGTATCAGAACCAAGTTTGGGTTCTGGTTGATGATCCAGTTGATGTAAATCCTGTTGGATGCAAATGGGTATTCAAAAGAAAGCTAGACATGGAAGGTCAAGTTATCACCTATAAAGCAAGGCTAGTGGATAAAGGATTCAGACAACATCAAGGAATTGACTATGATGAAACCTTCTTGCCAGTTTCCATGTTTAAATCCCTAAGAATCATACTTGCCATTGCAGCTTACCATGACTACAAGATTTGGCAGATGGATGTCAAAACAACATTCCTTAACGGGAACCTTCATGAAGATGTCTATATGACACAACCAGAAGGGTTTGTTACACCAGGTGAAGCCAAACGGGTTTTCAAGTTGCAGAAATCCATTTATGGATTGAAGCAAGCATCCAGGTCATGGAACATTCGATTTGATGAATCCATAAAGGAATTTGGATTCATTAAGAACGAATGTGATCCATGTGTTTATAAGCGGTTTAATGGGAATGTGGTTTCCATCATAGTGGTATATGTTGATGACATATTTCTTATTGCAAACGATGTACCAGCCTTACAGTCAGTTAAGGACTGGTTGAACAAGTGTTTCCCCATGAAGGACTTAGGAGAAGCAGCCTATATTCTAGGGATCAAGATCATTCGTGACAGATCCAAGAGGCTGCTTGGACTAAGTCAGGGTACATACATTGACCAGATACTAAAGAGATTTAGTATGGAAAAATCCAAGAGGGGATTGGTTCCAGTGTCACATGGCTTACATATTTATAAGAAAATGTGTCCCGAGACATAATAGGAGAAAGATAGGATGAGAAAGATCCCATACGCTTCGGCTATAGGATCCATCATGTATGCCATGTTATGTACCAGGCTTGATGTTGCCTATGCACTGAGCATGGTAGGCATATATCAAGCAGATCTAGGAGAACAGCATTGGACTGCTGTTAAGACTATCCTTAAGTATCTAAGAGGAACTAAGGATATGTTCCCGGTGTATGGAGGAGATGAGGAGCTTGTCATCAGAGGGTATGCTGATGTTGGTTTTCAAACATATCAGAATGATCTAAAGTCGCAATCTGGATATGTTTTCTGTCTCAGTGGAGGATCTGTGAGCTGGAAGAGTTCAAAGCAGCCAGTTGTCTCCGATTCTACAATGGAGTCCAAGTATATAGCGGCTTATGATGCACCCAAGGAAGTCGTCTAGATTAGGAACATTGTCCAGGAGCTTGATGTGGTTCCTAGCAGTAAAGATATCATTACATTGTATTGTGATAATACTGCAGCGGTGACTCTTGAAAAAGAACCAAGGTCACATCAACGGATAAAGCATATACTCCAGAAGTATTGCCTCTTGAGGGATTTCTATCAAAGGGGTGAAGTTGCAGTGAGCAGAGTGTCCACAGAAGAGAACGTGGCAGACCCCATGACTAAAGGCCTATCTCAGCAGAAGCATGAATATCATGTGAGAGATAGCGGGTTAAAGGTTGTTAGAAGTTGTCTCTAGTCCAAGTGGGAGTCTGTTGGAGTTGGTGGTCTAGAACCAACTAATTCTTACTTTATTCATTAAATAAAAACCTTATCACATCTTGATTGTTCTTCTGCATGACATGTCATGTGATAATATCCTAAGGACAGCTGTTGCATTAAAGGGTCGTAGCGGATCCCTGCTATGATGAGAACTCGGAAGTTCCGTAACACTGTTCTTGAATGTATGTTCTATGGCCGAATGATATTATTTGAGGGACAAAAATAATACAGGTCATTAGGGGTGAGGACTCATAAAACTTTGAGGCACCTTCTCATGGTGTGCACCCTTGGTAATATCTAGGAGGATATTATGTGAATGAGACCCACCAGTAGGAAATCCACATTTCATAGTGTCATTGGATGTTCCTATCTACGGACGTGTGCATTGATCCTTAGACTTTAAGATTATTATTAATGGGTATTACAACTTGCGTACTTAGATGTATTGATGAAAACTGTGATGACACATTGTTCGCAGTGAGGTAGGATACGTTGGGTGCATCACGAGTAATACCGCATTAATAAATAATGCGAGAAAGGATTTGTCCCTTCCATTCCATAACGGAAGTAGATATATTAGGCCCTTTGACATAATTGATATAGCCTAAATAAATCCATGTCCATGGTAAGGCATGGGAAAGTTCAATTCCAGGAAGTCAAAGAAAGAATAATCAAGCACATGGGTTGATGGAACTAGCATGCAACCCGCTTGATTGGAGATATCGAGACAAAGGGATTGTATTACATGGTAAGAATTTGTAGGAGGTGACACGTCATTGAGGCGTTAACTTATTTCTCTATGGGTGCCTTGGCATGTTTCTAGATGCTAACCTTGGACTTTAGGCAGGCTCAGCCTAATGCCACTGAGATAGAGGCCAAGAGGGTCACACACTAAGTGTGTCCATGTATCTCAGTTAAATATTAATTTAACAAGTTAAATAAATATTATTCCCGACTGTGGTTTAATAATTATTTAAGGATGTATGATCGCATTTATTTTGACACTAGTTATTCAAGAGAATATATTGTGGACGAAATAATATATTTATTAGAGCGTAATGTTGTTTTATTTATTTAAGAAATAATTAGTCATTACTCAAGGTCTAATAAATGTGGTGGAGAAAAATGGAAAATAAAAGTACACGCCATGTATTAATTATTACACTCTATGTAGTTTTACCAGTTGGGATTTTGAGGATTTAATGTTGTTTTATGATATTTATTATAATCAGCGTGGGGGAATGTCAAGGAATTATTAATTCGACATGGGGGTTTTCAATAAGAGTTAATGAAATAAATAAAATGTGTAACGTGTTTATTTATTGTCATAACTCTATTAAACTCAAACCTAATTATAAATATCCTCACAACCCCAACATATTGTAGATCCATTGTTGTGCACAACAGATTTGGTAATACAGTCAAGCCAAGAGAGAATTCCATTTCCACCAAGAACGCCCTCAAGTTATGAGAGCAAGATCCTCCACCGGATCAAGGCGGTCGAAGGCGGACATCTCAAGCGAAGGTTCTTCCGCGCTAGCACTCAGAGATCCCTTCGGTGAAGACCAGAGATACGTGACACATGTGTGGATCACCACTAGAGGAATCTTACACTTGGATTCTATGACGCAACGATGGATCACCGAATCGTGACCGGACACATCAACGAAGAAAGAATTCCAACGAGGTAATTCTTATGTAGTAATTAGATTAATTATAATCAACATATGATGATCCTCCTCAAGGGTTCTGGGACTCTTCTTTTCTTTTCGTTCTTCGTTCTATTCTGAAGATTCGGCGTTTTATATCGTGACAGATCTCGGATTGAACGTTGTTTAACGCTAAAATTAAAGTTGGGCTAACATATCAACGTGCTTCCACTGCGCCTGGAACCTAAAGTTTGGCATGGGTTAGTGTGTTAAACTTTTGTAAAAGTTTATTGATTATATTTGGGAATAATATCTTTATTTTGATATATGAAGTAATAAATGAGATGTTTTTTATGGATAAAGATGGATTTAATTAAAATGTCGATTCTAGAAATGCATGGAAATAAGGGGAAAATTATCATGTATGAATAAACTAAATTGTTTGAATTATAATGGAATTAAATGTGTATTGAGTGATGGATGAATGCTTGTGTTATAATATTCTGAAGATGAATTGATTGATGTTTCAATGAGTATTTTGTTGAAATTAAAGTCGTGATTGTATAGTAACGTGATTTGTTCATGTTGTTCTGAAATGTATACTTCATGAATTTCTTTTATAGGGGAAATCTTCAAGTTAGGCTATGATTTAACTATGAGTTTGTTTATGATGTGTTTTATGCCTTATGATATTCTATATTGATATTTTTTGTGAGTTTGGAAACATGAGGATTTGGCCATGGATTTGGCTATTCTTTGGGTTTGATATCCTGAGGATTTTTCCTTGTGCATGGAATAACTATTATTTTTAACCACTTAATAATCAATCTCATCATAGTTCACCATTTCCATGAATCTATAGAACACCCCATCATATCAAAGACTCAAATGTAAAAAAATTAATCCCATTTCATATTGTTGATCTAAATTTTATAAAAAAACTTTTCACACTATAAAATAAATATACATCTTATCTCTTAATGAATTTAGTATAAAACATAGGAATGTTCTCATAAGTATCTTCCTAAAATAATCTCAATAAGTTGTTCTAAATCAAAATTTACAAAATTAGATCCATGAAAACATATACTTATATTAATTACCTTACAACCGAAGTACGGTTTAACATACCTATAGATAAAACTATTTTTATAGGATTTCTTACCAACAATTAAATTCCACTTATAGCTTCAATATTGAAAAAAATGAATTGGTATACCCAAAACTTGATCCAAATTGGATCCACTAAAGAATATATCCCTTCTTTCTAATTTATATTCTTTTGTAACATTTTTTGTAAAACCTTGAACTTTCTATGATTCCCATCACCATTAATGGTTAAAATATTCTTCCACCTCAAATTTTATAATAAAATTTGTCTCATTGGGTGGGATAATATCAACCCTTTAGAGGTTGATGTTATTCATATATCTTTTTAAAACAAATAGAGAATTAAGACTAAAAAAGATTAACTATAAAAAAAATAATTATAAAATTATATAAATGATACTCATTCTTCCATGAACATCTCCACTGAGACACAATTTTAATGGTAGATAATGAGATATCTAAATAAAATTCCACTTAATAAGAAATTACCCTCTCAAACATTAAAAATGGATGGATTTTATTAGTTATAAATTAAAATAAATAAGATAAATAAAATCATTGATATACATAAAAGAGAGAAAATTTGAATAACACATCCTTTATCATCATCAATCCACCATTTCACTCAATGAAAACAACTGTTGCAAAATGTATCCATTAAATAAAAAATAGCATCATGATAGTAGCTTAATAGATTTGAGAATCATTTTTGTCCTCTAATCAATTATTAACATTAGATTGTGATACTTTTTTCGGTTATTTATCAAAATAATATTTTTATTAAAAATGGATTTCAACATGTATTTTTCCTCTTGGGTTTTTAGTGGTTTTAAATAAAAAATACAACTCTTTTGCACATAATTTTCCTCACAAAAGACTTTATGGATTTCAATTATCCTTTTTAAAATGCTTTATTATTTACCATATGTATTTATATAAGAAAACATTATTTAACATATTCATATTTTTTTCAACTAGTATATATGAATCTATTTTCTTATTTAGTAATAGTTATGTGTTTTATTTTTTAAAAAAATTTGTAGTAACATTGTGATATATATAGATAAAATATAGATCACATTACCAAGGAACACACCTTGGTATGCTAAGGTTTTTGATGAGTTTTTAGATTTTAAAATTTTCAATCGATCTGTTTATGGGAGAATAATATGTCCATGTCCTAAATGTAAATTTAAAATATGGTCGAAGAGAGATGAAGTTTATGAACACATGATAGTAAAGAAATTCATTTATAAATATTTGTGTTTGATTTGGCATGGAGAATAGAATGTTATAGAAAGGTTGATCACTAAATTCAATCCACAAAATGAGCTCCCAACTTCATCGACAAAGGACAATGAAATGAAAAACCTTATAAATTATGCATTCGGCATTTCAAGACACAAAAATCAACATAAAAACATATCAGAATATCCATTTGAGGGTGCTACAAATAAAAATGTGATAAGTGATGTTTTTGAGACTATAGGACAACCCGATCAAGATTGTAACATATAATTAGATCCTCATATTGATTATGTGGAGACTAATATAAGAGAAAACTTCACTAAGAAGATAGATGTGTTTCTTGGTTTATTTTATGATGGAAATCAAGAGTTATATATTGGATGTTTGAAATATCTAAAACATTATTTTCTGTTGAAGTTATACCATATCAAATTCCTATATGGAATTACAAATAAGGCGATGTCCATGATATTGGAATTATTGTGAGTTGTACTTCTTGAAGCAAAGATCCCTGATTCTTTTTATGATATGGAAAAATTTGTTAGCAAGCTTGGTCTGAATTATACCAAAATACATGTGTCCCAATGAATATATGATTTATTGGGGAGAGGATTAAAGAATAAAGAATTAAAAAAATGTTCTTATTCTAGATGGAAGTCTATGGGTGATGTTGGAAGTTTGAATAAACATACTACCATAGATAAGAAGAAAAAAGAAACACAAATGCAAAGGTTTTTGTGTTACATTCCTTTAAATACTCTATTGAAAAGATTATTCATGTCATTTAAAACCGCTGAACACATGAAGTGACATTCTATATATAATAACAATGATGGTTTAATGCATCATCCAAGAGATTAAAAATCATGGAATACATTTGATTCATTAAATCCAAATTTCTCATATGATCCTAGGAATGTTTTATTGGGATTAGATATAGATGGATTCAATGCATTTGGGACTTTGAGTACTAGTTATAGTATTTGGCCGGTTGTTTTGATCCCTTACAATATGTCTTCATTAATGTGTATGAAAAAAATATATTTTATCATTTCGATGATTATTCCTAGAAAAAAATGCCTAGAAATGATATTTAGGTATACTTTTAGACTTTAATTGAATAATTATAGAAGTTATGGAGAAACGGTGTTGAGACATATGATGTATCTTCTAAAACAATGTTTAAAATGAAAGTTTCTCTAATGTGGAACAATATTTAATTCCCTATACATGGGAATTTATAGGGTTGTAACACTTACATAGATTTGAATTATCCTATTTGTAACTTTGATTCTGAGCTTGAATGGCTACCTCATAGTAGAAAATGGTTCTTCTTGTGTCATCAAATATTTCTCAATGAATATCATAGATTCTAGTTGAACTAGTAAAAATTCAATGGTTTCATTGATCGTAGACCACCTCCAAAGTTTTTAACAGGTTCTGAAATATTAGAACAACTTGGAAATGTTGAAAAAAAATTTGGGAAGGTGATTCATTTTAATTATAGTGGGAAATGAGTTTGAATTTCATCGTCAAGTGAAATTAGAATGAAACAATGGAAGAAAAAAACTATATTCTTCAAACATCTATATTGTGAATTTAATTTGATCTGGAATAATCTTGACGTGGTGTATATTGAGAAGAATTGTTGTGAATATTTGATCTTCAAATTTCTTAATGAGCATGGAAAGTCGAAGGATTATCTTAATTCTCAGAAAGACTTACAAGTAATGAACATAAAGTATGATTTATGGCCAGATGATAAGGGAAAGTATACTCTGGAAATTTTTGCAATGGAAGATAGGGATAATGATATATTCCTTCAAATTTTAAAACATGTGAAGGTATTGGATGGGTATTAAAGTAACATATCAAGGTGTTTTGACTTAAATACTCATAGGATACATGGATTGAAAAGCCACAATTCACATATTTTGTTATAGAAGTTACTTAAATTGGTATTGTGTATATTATTACCAAAAAAGGTTACTACTATTGTTCTCCAATTCTGTACATTTTTCAGACAACTATATGAGAAAACCCTACATTAATTTTATCTTTAAAACCTTTAGGATAGATTTTTATTGACACTTTGTGCAATTTAAATGATATTTCCTCTATCATTCTTTACTATCTTGATGCATTTAACTTTGCATTTGGCTGAGGAAGCTAAATTAGGAGGCCCCGTACATTATTGATGGATGTATACAATTGAGAGGTACTTTATTTATATTTTTCTGTTTCAATGAACAATTCTTGGCATTTCATTAAATGCGTAATTATGTTTTATTTTATTTTATATCACATATATCTTGGGAATTTGAAACATATGTGAAAAATAAAGCTCAGCCAGAAGGCTTTGTTTATAAAGGCTATTTTGAAGATGATTTTCTTACCATTTTTTCTAGATACTTAAATGATATTGAGACAAAATTCAATCAATTTAGACTTGTTGATGACACATCGACTCAATCTGAAATACATGGCGAATCAGAAATATTTCCTACTATTGGCCGATCAATTGGGAGGATCTCAAATGTTACACTAATAGAAATGGAATTATTACAGGATCATATATATGTGCTACTGAGCAGTGAAATTACAAATCCATATATTAAATAGTTAAGGATAAAAAAATAGATATGAATGAGAGTAAGAAAATGAAATGATAAATACATAACAGAATCTATTAAAAACAAGCTTTTAGAATAGTTTTCATGACGTGTAAGTTCATAAATATTTAAATCAATATGAATATTAGATTGATACGTATATTTTGTAAATATAATAATGTATTTTACTTTTTTTAGATCATGAATTCTAATATTCGATTAGAGTTTTCAGAAGATTTTAAGTTTCTTGCTTGAGGTCCTCTAAAACAAGATAGAAAGTTTGACGCTTACAGTCGATCGGGAAGAGGGTCTGAAAAAAATAAGGGAATATTTATGTTTTCTGAAGTGGGATACTAAGGAAATTTGAACGATATTATATAATTAAACTACCATAGTAATTTTTCAGTTGTTTTATTCAAATTCATTTGGGTGGATATTATCAGGGGTGCTAAAAGAGATTCCTTGCAGTTTACTTATGTGAACTTCTCTCACTTGATGGGTGTTGGTGACCATGAACTATATGATCTATATATCTTATCATCACCAGAGAAAATGGTATATTATGTGAAATATTTTGTGGATGAAGGGTGGATTGTTGTTTCTAAGGTAAAGCAAAGAGACTTGTATGATATGGGTGATGAAGTGGAAGATTTGACCTATGACATTGTATCCCATCAAAAGCAAGAAGCGGACTTATTTGTTCATCATGATATTGAAAATATTACTCTTGAAAGGGTGGATGAATTAAATGAAGTAATGATGGATCATAAAACCTACATGATTGAAGGATACAATGATTGTATCTGCAATTATCCATTCATTTATCAACCACTTATATCATTTGTACAATCATTCATTATAATTGTTATGTATATTTTGTTTGTTATTATTGTCCATATATTATCATTTCTATTTTTTTCTGCATGAAGTTTTTGAAATATATGTTCTGAACTTAATTCTATTTGATTAAATTATAGTAATTCCAAGGAGGAATCATTATACTGATGCTAGTCGACGCTCATTTGATCTTCCATCGACCACACAAATATATGGTGATCCATCTATCTCCCTTCCTATAGAATTTGAGACACCATCTACTTTCCCCTGAACCATCTCTCACACCCACTATCAGCATCCAATCAGCAGCACAGTCTACGGATTCCCATTCAGTAGCCCTGAAAGGGGAAGGAGAAGGGTGCCACTCAAAGTTCTTCATGGGGATATTGGAGGGTGACTGTTATATGTAAAAATTTTAATATGAATAAATTTATTTCACTATTCTATACTACTAACTATATTTTCATAAAATATGGAAACAATGATACTGTAGAGAAAAATATTAAAAGTTCATATGTATGTAATCTAATCAGATTAAAGATTGTTATCCCATTTGATTATTATGGTGTCCCTAAGGATGACACCACGAGATTACTTGGCCGGATTTTGGGCCAGCTGGAAGCGGAGCCTGTTACCCTTCCCATTACATTTGATGATTGGATGCATATTCCTTCATCTTGGAAAATGATGTTTATGATTAAAAAAAGGTAATTTTGATACTTTATAGTTTAATTTAATGTCATTATGTTATTACATGATAATATTTTCAAAATGATTCTCCATGTACATATGTTTTTTCACTTTACCATTGTTGATCTGCTAGCATGAAAGTGGACATTGAAATTTTTGGGCAAGAAATGGAAAGATTATAGATGAAGATTATGGAACGAATTCAAATATACTTCATTGAGCACCCAACAAATGTATGATAAGGTACCCAATGGGGTACCTAGATAGAAATGGAAGGTTTTTATTGATAGGCATCATGACGAGAATCACATGGTATTTAAATATATATTCTTATATTAATATCATTTTATATTTATACATGTATATGAAAAGGAGATGAAATTTCATACATTACTATTAAATTTTATTTTATTTATTTCACGATATTTCAAGGAAGAATTCATCTAGTTGGGAAAAGCAAATCATCCCTCGCACTGGGGGGTCAAAGAGTTTCTTTATAATTCGATTGACTCTAGTAATCTTTAAATTAGTTTAAATATTTATTAGACAATATTATTTATTTAGTAGATTAAATTATTGATTTATCTTTGTTTAATGCAATCAAATATTTTAGGCCACCAAGCATCTCGAAGAGAAGTGTGGTTGGATGTTCATAAAAAATATAATGGGAGTTTTGTTAATGAGCCTACCAAATAAGTTGGGGTATGAATTCATTTTTCATTATAATAACATATTATCAATTGTCATTGTGTTAATATATATTGCTTATAATATGACAGATATTTTATTCATAGGTAAAAATTAAATAACTATAGGATTCTAATCCCACAAAATACTACTCAGTCTCCCAGGATGACCGAGTTGGTAAAGTCTTTGGGAAGGAGCATCCTGGTCAAGTGTGTGGAATGGGTTTGAGACCATTACCATATGAGGTATTTTCGAAGAAAATGGGGATTTAAAGTTCATCAAATCCTATTTGAAGTAACTCCCTACCTTGATATGCTCGTAGAATGTTTGATTCGATGAAAAACACAATTTAGGAATAGGGGGCTGAGATATCCATTTTGAAGAAAGTTTTTCTTGATTTATATCAAAAGATGAACAGATCTGTCCCCGGGGATTTTTCAGCGATGACTGGTGGTGAGAAGGTAAATCAAAAAACATCAAAATCATTTAGTTCACAATTTTTTATTGATTTTAATTTTAAATATAAATATAGGACATTATTTAATTTTCAATATAATTATCTTACATGTGCTGGTTGTAGGAAGTAGAGAAAGATATGGAGATGGTGACGAGAAGAGTTCATCATTGGGAAATGATTATTATAGAAGGTTTTTCATGTATCAGTAGGTCCAATGTGTTCATTATTTATCTTTTTCTTATATTTTAGATGGGATCGGGACAACTGGTGCCCAATGTATGTGTTGTATAACCATGTGTCTATATGTTGTGTTTCAACTGGCTATGGATATTGAAATTTTATTATGATCATATATGATATTTAGTTTCTTATCTCACTTTTACATATAGGTTTATCTAACTATTATACTATACTATTTCCCACTTCTTTATCATGGTGCCTTACTAAGTATGTTTATACTCACACCTGCATGGGATTTGCATGAATGATTTTTTCCTTATAGAGACAACTAGTAGATTGGTGGTGTCCTTAGTTGACCTAGTATTTATGTAACATAGATGTAAGTGGTGTTACTGACCATGTTTGGTGGTTAGAATTAGGGATCTTGAGTTGGGAACTCCTCTTCTTTTCCCTTTTAGTTGTTTCTATATTGGTAACTACTTTCCTTCTTCTTGGTTAGGCATGAATTTTACCCTTTTCCATTCCTGGATATTTATCTATCTCGTTCTGATGTATTTTCTAGAGGTTACTACATGAATTTTTTACACCATAGACGTTTTATTTTATTATACCTATGCACTATTTCAGGGAGTTGAGGGTGTGTGTGTGTGTTTTTATGTATAATTGGATAGATCATCCCACTTCAACGATATTCTTACAATGTGATTGTCACTATCCCTTCACATATTGGGGGTGAACATGTGGTGTCACTCTTAGCTTACTGGTGTCCCAAGTAGGGACCCTATAGGTCAAGTCATGACACAAAACCCCATGGTTTTATCCAAGACTATAATCTATATCTAACCCCATCCATTATAGGAAAGTCTATACCATTTTTCAAATCTCACATCACGACCCAATCCTACTGACCAAGGATCATTCTATGTTATCTCTCTCCAAACTAAGGTCATGTATCACTTATCCGTACAATTATATCTCAAGCCTATAAATCTAAGTAAATTTTAATCCTTTCATGTGGAAGTTTAGATAATTTATGGATATTTAGGGTGATTTTTCTTTTGGTATCTTTAGGTTATTTTGGATGTATCTTCCATTTAAGGATTCAAATTTTTATCATAGATAGTTCTTTGTGGAGATTGATCATGATATATTATTTGGGTTGTATGAATGTATTTTTGGAACATTTAAACTTCATGTTCAACCATTTTAGTGAGATTTTTAATAGTATGAAGACCTTTTATAGTTAAATCATATCATATTCATTATTATTTTATCTTCGATATTCCATTTAGTTGATTATATTCCATTTATTATTCCTTTTTTCATTGGCTTCTTGAATTATTGTTAATTCAATCTGAAATTTGGCTAATCATTCCTTGAAAATGTTTTGTGTAATAGTTTAAAGAGGTACTTACAAACTATTTGTTTTGGAATGGTTGATTATAATTGTATATAAAAATATTAAAGGGATTGGTTAGTTTTCTTGGTATTAATCATCAATAATTATGATATATTTGATGATTTGGTCAAATTTTCACTGTTATTTTTATGTTTTTCTGGATGCAAGTTCTGGGGGTACAGGATCTGCAGCTTGTATTTTTTGTAATTCATGATTTAGTAGCGGTTTAAACCATCACTAGATATAGTTTTTTTTACGATGTTTTAAACCACTGCTATATTATGTTATTTTTTGGGGAAGTGGTTAAAACCATCACTAAATATGGAAAACTTTTATTTAATGGAAGTTTTATCCATTTTAGTGTCATTTTTTTGGTAAAAATTTCAGAATGTAGCAGTGGTTTTAAACCACTCCTAGACTGCTATTTTTTTTATAGGAAACATTGCCGCTAAAATTAAAAACCCCACAAAATGGAAGGAACTACCACATGTTGAATTCCAACACCAATTTTATCGGTGGTTTTTTGAAACTGTTATAGAAGCATGTAGTGGCGGTTTAAACCGCTGCTAAATAGTGTTTTTATTATAGTGTGTTCACACCCCGTTGTATATATAGTCATGGGATAGTTCATGGAAGACATGAGAATTCATCCCTATAGTTCCTAGGTTCAGTAAGAAATAGTGGAGGGACCCCATTCAACTTACTATATCTGCCTCTGTGGTGTAGATGATGAAATTCTTCATGCTTCAACATTTCCTACACCAAATGTCATGGTTCTCTTTAGTGGTTCCAGACCAAGAATCATTTATATCCTCAAGTGGAATAGAATTATGATTAGGGAAATCAATGAGGATTTTGGTAGTAGGTTCATCCATAGCACTAGTGAAGAAAATGTTATTTACATCGGTTATTTTTTATTTTTTACGTCGGTTTTTAGCTGACGTTAATACGGACGACGTTATAAATAACGTTTTTATGTCGGTTATTTAAAAACCAACGTAAAAAACATAACATCGCGGTGTTTATCACGTCGTTTAATTAATAACCAATGTGAAAAAACTAGGGATGGGTTTATAATGTCGGTTATTATATAACCTCCATGATAAACCCCCCGGGGGTTATCACGTCGGTTATATAATAACCGAAATTATAAACACATGCGGGGGATTTTATCACATTGGTTATTAAATAACTGGCGTGATAAACCCCTGGGATATGGTTTATAACGTCATTTATATAATAACCGACGTGCTAAACCAGTCCGGGGGGTTTATCACGTTGGTTAATAAATAACCGACGTGATAAACCATTTCCCAGGTCTTTTATCACGTCGGTTATTAAATCACCAACATTATAAACCATGCCACAGGTGTTTATCACGTCGATTATTAAAAAAACCAATATGATAAACCCTTTCCGATTTATTTAACAAGTCGGTTGTAAAATAACTGACCTGGAAGACAATGGTTTTTAAAAAAAATTGAATGCAGTCCTCTTCTCTCCCCCAGAATCAACCAGAAACCAAATCAAGAATTCGTACCACAAAAACAGAAGGATATAAAAACAAGAACTAAAGAAAATTTAATCATTTACATTGATAACATATAAAAATTACCCCACTTGACAGCCCCCACCCTCATGTATACCCCCTGGACAGCCCTCCCCCACCCCATTGGAGCCCCCACCACACCCCTGGACTGCCCCCCGACCCCCTGGATAGCCCCAAACACCCCTCGACAACCCCCCCCCCACCCTCCTGAACAAAACCCCCTCACCCATCACCCCTCACCCCACTTGAAATCCCCCACCCCATTTGATACCCCACCACAACCTCAGACTGCCCCCCCAACCCCCTGGATATCCCCAAACACCCCTCGACAACCCCCACCCTCCTAAACAGCACCCCCCTCACCCCACTTGATAGCCCCCACCCCATTGGAGCCCCCACCACACCTCTGAACTGCCCCCGACCCCCGAGACAGCCCCAAACACCCCTCTATAACCCCCCCCCCCCCCCCACCATCCTAAACAACACCCCCTCGCCCCTTCACCCCACTTGACAGCCCCCACCCCATTGGAGCCAACACCACACCCCTAGACTGCCCCCCGACCCCCTAGACAGTCCAAACACCCCTCGACAACCCCCCACCCTCTTGAACAACACCCCCTCACCCCACTTGACAGCCCCCACCCCATTGGAGCCCCCACCACACCCACAGACTGTCCCCGACCCCCTGGACAGCCCCAAACACCCCTCGACAACCCCCCACCCTCCTGAACAGCACCCCCTCACCCTACTTGACAGCCCCCACCACACCCCTGGACTGCCCCTCGACCCCCTGGACACCTCCAAACACCCCGAGACAACCCCCCCCCCCCCCCCCTATGTATACCCCCCCCCCCCCCCCCCACAAACACACACCCTGGACAGCCCTCCCCCACCCCATTGGAGCCCCCACCACACCCTTGTACTGCCCCCGACCCCCTGGACAGCCCCAAACACCCATGGACAACCCCCCCCCCCCCCACACCCCATGGACAGCACTTCCACACCCTTGGACAGCCCTCCCACACCCCTAGACAGCCCTCCCACCCCATGGACTACCCCCACCCCACCAGACAGCCCTCCCAGACCCCTGGACACCCCCAACCCCACTGAACACCCCCCACACCCTTGGAACCCCTCCCCCCAGACCAAAATCCATACCAGAAAAACCATCATAAGTAGACCAAAACAAGAAGTAGAGAAAAATTAAACATTCTCATATATAACAATCAAAACATACACTGTCAACTTCAAAAAAAACTAAATCCAACCTAAATGACTACCAAATACACGATTACAATGACAATATTCAAAATTACATTTTACATTACAAACAACTAAAATTCAATCAAACCTGTAAAATAATTTGACCACTCCACTTGTAAGTGTTTTATGTCTTCAGCAGTATAGGGTTGAGGGTCATCAAAAAGCTACAAATGAAAAGGATAGTAGTTAAAGTGTATAATGAATAAATAAAATTGAAATATTATGGAAAAGTTTAAGAGGAAATCTTACCAGGTCAAAATTCACAACTGTCCCAGTTGTTATTATTTCATACATAAATCTTAACATATAATATCTGCATTCGATGACGCCTTGTTGTTCATGAAAATTCGTTTTGAATGAGTATAAATTCAATATATTATTTTTATGTAATAAATCAAAAAGTACAAATTATAAATGGATATTTACCTTCGCATTTACGTTTTTGATCTTTGCACTCCTTTTCTTTGTGTTTTTTCGAAAGTAGGCCCATACCCTGTTAGAAAATAATACAAATGGGGTAAATTTAAAATTCATTATAATATATAAAACTATTGAGAAATTGAAACTTACTTTTCCAATATATTCTTAAAACTTTCCCCCACATCATCATGGACAGAGCATATCCAATAAAGTGCTTTCTCCCTTGGGTAAAAAACCCCTAACATCCAATGATCAGTGATGAAAGGAAATTTAACGTTACTGGTTTTTTATGTTAAAAGATAATTAACTCTTTGAAAGAGATGTGTTTCATACCTCTCACAAAAAGACATCATCCAACATTGTGTGACTATATTCTTTTCAAGTCTTTCAGCAATATAAAGCATTCTTTGTTCCTCATCAAATGCACATGCTTCAGGGGAAATCAATTGCGGGTCCATGAATCCATATACATCTGTTAGCTCATTCCTCTCACAAATTTTATAAAGATACCTAATAAAAAACAGACATAAGTATAAATTTTTAATAAATATAACGCAGGGAGTTGTTAAGACTTATATGGAAAAAAATTTCACCACGTTGATTCCCAACTTATCTCCAGTAACAAGCTCCATGATATCAGTTTTCATAATCCCCACACTTATTTCACGTCCACAAACATGAGCTTCCATTGGAAACTCATAATGACCAGCCAGAAAATTTGAATATCTTGACAACCTGTCAAGACTACTAGAATATGTATCTAATGTCATAGCTATTTGTCTTTGTTTTTGTATATACATTATTTCATTACCTTTTAAGTATTCCTATAAAAATAAATTGAAAAATATATTAGTTTTCAAATGATAAAACAACTTTAATAAAAAAATAAAATAAAAGATATAACATTTATATCTCTATGGTAATGAGTCGAAGAAGTCTGGATGGCCAAATTAAAAAATGGTTGATACTATGTCCAACTGTCGCCACCTCATCTGTAGGTAATGGTACCCGAGCTGATTTATCTATAATATCTTGTACAATGACCCTCTAATTATCTAACTCTAATTTTTAATGATTAATTGTATCTCCTATACAATATACCAACCCATGTGCTACTATATGATGTTGAGGATCATCAACATACAACTCGCAATAAGTAGGAAGTTGCGGCGGAGGAGTAGGATAAAAAATGGGGTCTGCAGGCTGAGGTGGGAGAGTGGGAGCTACTTCCAGAGGTGGAGGACAAATAATGGGGTCTGCAGGGGGAGGTGGAGGAGTGGGAGCTGTAGTCTGAAATTTTCTTTTCATGTTTGCAAATATAGCCTGCACCGATGCTCTAATCTTGTCCTCCATCGTCGCATTAATATTATGAACTTCAGCCTCCAAGGATTCTATTTTTTTTATAAACCCCCTCAACGTTATAAGTTTAAGAACATGGAAACACTTTTATTACTGATACACCTATCAGATATCCTCTTACATGACCAGGATGTTCGGGCTTTCCCAATACTACAGATAAAATATATTCCCTCCCAGTAGCTGTAAATATCCCCTGTGAACTCTTCTCCTCAAGAGAGTCCTGTATTAATTAATTGAACATTTCTGTAATGATTGAAATTATATGAAGAAAATAGTTCACTTAAATAAATAAAATAGATATCTTACAATCCTCTCAGCTAAGATTCTCGATTCTTCCGAAAGATATTTCCATTTTTCCCTTCCAAGATCTCTTCCATTTTTCAAGTCTAGATGGAGGGGATGGAGGGGCCACCTCTCCAGAGCTTGAAGACTCATCTCTTAGTTGTTTAAATTTTTCCATCATCATTTGTTCTTCCAAAAATGCATACCCTCATCAAGATAAACTATGATCGTATACATTTTTTAGATTGGATCTCCTGATGATCTTTCCTTGTTTGCTGTAAATTAAGAATAAGAAATCATAACAAAACATTAATAAGATCATTTATATAAGAAATCTTATAAAAGTTTACATTTCCCTTACCAAAAATGACTCCTTTATTCTACTTTCAAAAAACTGTCTCCATGTGTCTTCATCTATAAAAGGATATATACGACAGGGATTGTCATGAATCCTATGACCATAAATGAAATCAGATGAGAGGGTTGATTTGAAATCCCTCAATCTCCTGGAAACCAACAATAAGCATTTCTTCCTGACTCCTCAATGTCAGGAATATCAAATGTAATCTGATAAAGAAGAGGTTAAACATATTATATATACTAGAAAAATTTAAATAATAGTCAAAAAATAGCAAAAGTTCTTACCAAAATCATCTCCCACAACTGAGAGATTATCGCTTTATCCACACTTCTCTAGTCATCAAACAGAATTCTTACTTTGCTCTTAGCCTGAGTTGCTACAAAACTCTTAAAATCTTTTGCATTTGGACCTCTAGTAATATCATTATCATCAAACTCAACGACTATCCTCTGATCCTGCGTACGGGAAAGTGATAATTTTGGTAAATGTGTGCACCCACGTTTACCAACCTTTGAACTCTTTATCATAATAGGAGCATGTGAATGTTACTCCCTAGAGGTATGACCAATATTCTCATCTCCAGAATCATGTGGTTGATCAACTGAATGATCTGTCATTATCCTTCAAATAAAAAAAACAAATGTTAGTTCACAAATATAAAAACTCAAATATTTTAATACTACTTTAATCAGAAAATAGAAAAGTGTAATAAGTTACGTAATAGTAAACATTGGTAATATGGTAAGCATGTTAAACAACGGTAAAGATGGTCAAGATGGTCAAAATGGTCAAGATGGTAAACATGGTAAACATGGTAAACCTGGTAAACATGGTAAAGTAATTTTCACTGAACAAAAATAATAGATATATAATTCATGTAATGGTAAACATGATAAAGTAAACTAAACAAACTTAAAAAAAACAAAGACTTATACTTATTTTGTTTTAAAACATGTTTTAATAAATAAAAAACTTACAATATCTAACATTTATGAAAAAAATAAATGTAAACAAGAAATAAACATATGTTACCTGTAATTTTAGGAATGTACAAATGGATTTTTTTCCAAAATTCCTTCGTCGTGGTCATTCCTTATGGCACAAACCATGTCTTCAACATGCTCATCATTATGTTCTGTTAATCTTTCCATGGAAGTAGGTATCTCACATAAATCATCATCTTCATCAAGTTCATCCTCACGAACATATTGTTTTTTCCCTTGTAAAACAATATCCCACTGCATATCTGATTGATCTAATACATTGAAAATTTGTTTTGAATGTGTTGCCATTATAAAAGAATCATTTGTGTCTTCCAATCTATTCAGATTAACAAGTGTCATTCCAAATTCATCGTGTCTGAGAATTTTGTTACTGATAAACCATTTACAGTTAGAAACAAGAACTTTAATTTTAAATTAATCAACCTCCAATATGTCTTCAATCACTCCATTATATGCACTTGATACAGAAATTGGGTTTTTGTCCTTAGCACTCGAAAAATTCATTGCTTCTGCAAACACCAATACACCACTATTCTGAACTGCACTTATGTTGTCCTGGGCTTTTATATGAAATGTATAGCCATTAATGTCATAACCGGATCATGTTATCACATTTAAACATGGACCACCCACTATCCATTTTAATTTCTTTGATACATCTGATCTACAAAGAAAAGTCTTTTTAATCCATGAAAAAGAAGTTTTGTTGTGCTCATTCAAAATCCACATTTCTTTCTTCTTTGGATGACATTGTTTCAACTCATTAATATGAAATGTGATATATGGATGAGCATCATCTATGTTATTCAAGATGTATGATTCTAACTTCTTCATCTGTTCAGTTGACAATGATTTGAATTTCAAGCCACGAATCCCCTTTCCCTCAATATTAAATCGTTCATGGAAAGATGGAGGCAAACGTATGTGTTGCACCGCAGCCAAGTAGCTCTTACAAAACTCTGCTACCTCCTCAGAAATATACTTTTCAATAATGGAGGCTTCTGGTCGATATGGATTTTTAACATACCCTTTTAATATTTTCATATACATTTCAAAAGGATACATCCAATAAATATATACAGGTCCACAAATCTTTATTTCTCGAACCAGATGAATCATTAAATGCACCATTATATCAAAAAAATTTGGAGGAAAATACATTTCCAATTGAAAAAGTATAAAAATTACATCCTTTTCCAAAATGTTAAAAGAATTCACATCAATCACCTTGTTACAAATTGAATTGAAAAAATAACACTACTTCATTATAGTCTTTCTAACACGAATGGGCAATATTCCACGCAATGCAACTGGTATAATTTGTTGCATCGTGATATGACAATCATGTGAGTTCATACCTATCAACTTCAAGTCCTTCAATGAGACAAAATTTTTACATTTGACGAATAAACTTGATGAACTTTGATATCATAAAGACACTGAAAAAAGCTAATTTTATCCCTCTTCGATAATGTATGACAAGACGGGGGAATAAATGTTCGTATTCCATTAGGAGTGGGAGCTAACTCCAAATGTATTCCCATTGATAGTAAGTCTAATCTTGCATTCAACCCATCTTTTGTATTTCCTTTAATATATAATAATGTTCCAATCAAACAATCACAGATATTCTTCTCCACATGCATGACATCAATATTATGTTTAACTTCATGATACCTCCAATATGGTAGCTCAAAAAATATTGACCTTCTCTTCCAAATATGTCTATCATTACCATATTTCTGTGTCTTTCCCAATGTCACGTCAAGGTTTTTCACCCTCTAAAAATACAGATCAGGGGATAAAGGTTTTGGAGCAGTATCAAATTTTTGTGAGCCATTAAATGCCTTTTTTAGTCTTCTATAAGGGTGATCCATAGGGAAACACTTTTGATTACCCATGTACACTGTTTTCCTCCAATGATGAAATTGACAATATGACATCTGTTGTTCGGAAATTGGACATGATTTATGCCCTTTAACACTATATCTAGACAAATTTCCATATGCTGAGAAGTCATTTATAGGGAACAAAAGCACTACATGCAGTTGAAAATATTCCATTTTATAAGAATCATACACCCTAATACCATCAGCCCATAACAGTTTCAAATCATCAACAACGGTGACAAGTAAACATCAATATCATTGTCGGGTTTCTTTGGACCAGAGATCATTATACTCAACATGACATATTTGCGCTTCATACAAACTTCAGGAGATAGGTTTTAAATTACCAATAAAACAGGACATGAACTATGTGTGCTACTGAGGGTTCTGTATGGATTCATTCCATCTGCGCACAACCCTAGTCTAAGATTTCTAATTTCATTTCCAAATGTAGAATACTACGCATCAATTTTCTTCCATTGTGGAAAATCAGCTGGATGATGTATTTTTCCATCACATACCCGCTCATCAACATGCCATCTTAACCTTTTTGCATCATGTTAATTAGCAAATAAACGTTTGAAACGATGAATTATAGGAAGATACCAAAATACCTTTGAAGGGAGCTTTGTAATCTCTACATCAACCTGTGATTTTTCTTTCACCTTATACCATGATGTCCCACATTTTGGACACTCTGACAGAAATTCATATTCCTTCCTATATATAATGCATTCATTCAGACAAGAATGTATTTTCTTGTATCCCAATCCCATCGGGCATAATAATTTCTTGGCCTTGTAATGTGAATCTCGAAGATCATTATCTTTTGGAGGAATGACTTTCCTCAATTGTAGCAGCTCTATAAAACATCTGTCACTCCATCCATGTTTCACCTTCAGGTTAATCAATATTAACACCACCGATAAAACCGTGAAATCTGTACAACCAGGATATAATGGTTTTTCAGCATCACCATATAGACGCGCAACTGTCGGTTCTATCTCAATTTGTTCTTCTATAATATCACGAATCATTTCTTCAATTCCATTAGAGTTACCATAATGCAAATCATCATCATCAGTGACATTCCGTCCAGTTTCACCATGACAAATCCAAGGGCTATAACTCGTATTAAAACCATGACAAATCAGATGATATTTTATCTCTCTAGTTTTCAACTTCTTCATATTCAAAAATTTCAGGAATGGACAGAAAAAAAATGTCACTACTTGGAACATTTTGTTTAGCAAATTCCAAAAAGGCATCAACACCTTCCTCATATTAATTGGGCATTCGATGTGCCGTAATCCAACTTCAACTCATTATTACCTATAACAAATATCAAATATATATATATTTTTAAGATAACAAAAATATATGTTTATATGAAAAAAATCATAATTTGAATGTGAAATAATTTTGAAATATAAAACAAATCTATGCATATTTAAAAAAAATATGCTTGAATATTATTTTTAAAACAAAACATAGTTAGATATAATAGTTTTAAATTCCATTGAATCAAAGAAAACCATGGCGCCTACAGTGGTTGATAGAAAATTAGAGAAAATGGAGTAAACCTGGGAATCAAATCATATTTAAAATAATAATTCAAATGGAGAAAATCACAATGTAAATCTAATCATCATAGCACAATAATCATGTCATAATCTCAGAAACCACGATGCAGTAGTCAATCCCCTTAGACACCCTCCAACCCTCTGTACAGCCCCCCAACCCCCGGACAACCCCCAAAACCCTTTGGATAGGCCCCCACCCCCATGGACAACCATACACACCCCCTACCCACTTGGACACCCCCTTGGGCACACCCCAACCCTCTGGATAGCCCCCCACTCCCTAGACAGCCCCCACCCCTCTAGAAAGCACCCCCACCCCTCCTTTACACCACCCCCACCCCCTGCCCTCTTGGACATCCCCAGGACACCCCCCCCCCAACCCTCTGGACATCCCCCCCACCCCCCGGACAACCCCCAAAGACCTTTGGACAGGCCCCCACCCCCTTGGACAGCCCCCCCCCCCCCCCCCCCACACACACCCACCCACCCCCTTGGACACCCCTAACCCTCTGGACAACCCCCCCACCCCCCGAACAACCCCCAAAACCCTCTGGATAGGCCCCCACCCCCTTGGACAACCCCCCACACCCACCCACCCCCTTGGACACCCCCCTGGACACCCCCAAACCCTCTGGACACCCCACACCCCCTGGATAGCCCCCCACCCCTCTAGACAGCACCCCCCACCCCTCGTGGACACCACCCCACCCCCTACCTGCATGGACACCCCGCTCGACACCCCCCAACCCTTTGGACAGCCCCCACCCCCTGGACAGCACCCCACCCCTCCGGACAGAACCCTCACCCCTCCTGGACACAACCCCCACCCCCTACCCCCCTGGACAGCCCCCATCCCTCTAGACAGTACCCCTCACCCCTCCTTGACACCACCCCCCACCCCCTACCCCCTTGGACACCCTGCTGGACACCCCCAACCCTTTGGAAAGCCCCCCACCCCCTGGAAAGCACCCCACCCCTCAAAACAACACCCCCACCCCTCCTGGACACCACCCCCACCCCCGACCTCCTTAGACACCCCCTGGACACCCCCCAACCCTCTGGACAGCCCCCCACCCCCCGGAAAACCCCTAAAACCCTCTGGATAGGCCTCCACCCCCTTGGACAGCCCCCCACACCCACCCACCCCCTTGGACACCCCCTGGACACCCCCAACCCTCTGGACAGCCCCCCACCCCCCTGGAAAACCCCCCAAACAATGGTTTATATATAAAAACTAGGCATGGTGAACAACTAAAAACACATGCATTTAATATATACTTCAGCATGAAATAGATGGAATTAAATATTATTAAATATGGCTACTTAAATGATCGTATGATAATTAAAAATAACCATTGATATTCAACTAGTCAAATGATCACAAGTTTTCTCAATAAATAATATTATAATGAGGTAATGGATCATTCTAGAAATCATAAACATATTGTCAATGCCTTGGACAAGGCCTCACAAAATACTAGGGTAAGCCCTCAGCAGAACCCTTTTTTATTTGGAATCATGAGACATGGTGATGCATCGAAGGTCCATAGAGGTCAACATCCATTACATTATATGTCTAATAGATTCTCATATAAAAGAGGATAAACATAAGCAACAACAACACATGAAATGTCATTTCCTAATTCATACATTTAATCAATAACCATTCTATGCAGTAATATAGGTGAATGAGATCATTAGTTTTCAATGACAACAAAAATTACCATCAATGTCGGCCATTCGAGAAACAAAAACAAACTAAATAGAAGTAATTGAGTCTTACGTGAATATTTCGAGTTAATATAATAGATCTGGGGATGATAAATAAGATGATGATGGAAAAAAGTGGTAAGTGGGTTCGAAATCAAATAATCTTACCTAGTTTAAACAAAAAAAATTGCAAAACATAAATATAGACTATCCAGGAAAAAAACAAAATAAAGTCATGGAAGGCTTAATTGAGTGTTTCGAGTTGAGATGATAGATTTGAGGAGAGTAAAGATGATAAAAGATGAAGGAAAAATGAGTTTAATGCAGCGAGATCAACGAGCCGATTAGGGTTTACCGTGCGAGAGAGACGAGCCGTCGGACTGTCGATCGAAAAATCGTAAATGACAATTCATGGGGCTTGTTAATTTTTTAAATGTTTTATAACGTCGGTTATTTAATAACCGATGTTATAAACTATTTTTTTTACATTTATAATGTAGGTTATTATAATAATGGACGTTATAAATGTATCAGATATGGATTTTCTTACGTCGGTTATTTTATAACCGATATAAAAAATACATCATAAATCATAGTTTTTTACGTCATTTATTTTATAATCGATGTAAAAACTTTTTCGAGTTGTTTTGTTACATCGGTTATTAAATAACCGATGTAAAAAAGCCCCCTAAAGCCGCTTTTTTTAGTCGGTTATAAAATAACTGACTTAAAAATTCGTAGATATCTCATTTTTTACATTTGTTATCAAATAACTGACGTAAAAAACACAGCGCTTTGGTTTTTCACGTCGGTTAATTTATAACCGATGTAAAAAACGAAAGTGCACGATTTGTAATGTCGGTTATTAAAATAACCGATGTTAAAAATTTACTCACCACATTTTTTACATCGGTTATAAAATAACCGACGTAAAAAACCACGTTTCACAGATTATCACGTCAGTTATATATAACCAACGTAAAAAATGGTGATGTAAATAACATTTTCTGCACTACTGTAGGTAGCCTCTCATATGGGCTAGGCTTCATGTTGAGGGGAGAGTTATCTCAGTCTCACTCTTCACCAATGGAAAAAAAACCTTCACCAGCTTTGAGACAGGCCTCCCCTATAGCCGCATTTGTGTATGAAACTTGATTCCCTCATGGGATTGAGGCTAGTACACCCAGAATGGTTGAATCCCTGGTACTTGGATCAGCTACTGGAGTAGGTTCCCCGACTCCCTTATCTATGCCTAGTTGATGAGGATGCATTATCTTGAGAACTGATTCAAACAAAAGTAGCATAGTTGATTTAGCCTATAACAACAAACAAGTTGGACATGACTTGTTCAAAAAGGGATACTTACATGAGTCAAGGGATGGAGAGATATTTATATACGAGGAATTGAATAGTAATACCACCATTGGAGACCCTTTGGTGTCGATCTACACCTTGACAGATACCCTAAAATTTTTCAACGCCTCATGTATGGAGGTTGTATGAAGAAAAAAGGGTTCATTAGGAAAATTTGTGCATTTATTGATGATCTGTGAAGACTGAAGTATACGGTACTTAGACCTTCACCTTAGGAATGCACAAGGATCTTAATTATCAGTTACCTTTGGAATCATCCTCTACTAATAGGAGATGCTACTACTAGGAGGCTATGATGAGGCCCCCTGTAGATCTAGGATTCCATGAACTTCCCCTCCATCTTCTTCTATGGATTCCTCTTCCATCAAAATCATAGGAGCAGACTCTGATATGGTCTCCTCAGTGTTCATAGATTCTCTCTCTTCACTCTCATCATAAGTTCCTTGAATCTTATTATTTGGTTCCTGTATGATCCAAGATTATGGGTTAGAGGATATAAAGAAAAAATGAAGGTAAATTGTATAGTTGTAAGAAATTAATTCACTAAATTGGAGCTCAGACAAGTCTTCTTCCTCAAGAGTGACCTCCCCACCCTCATGGGAAATTTCTTAGTCAACTTCAGAGCCCTAGGAATCCTTATCATTAGAATATTGTGCATCGTCACCAGGAGCTGGAACATTTTGTTCCAGTTATGTAGAAAAAACCATATTCTTAGGCCCCTCACCAACATCACATTCACCTAAGGAGTGGTAGTATCACCCTACACATGTACATGAAGGCATTCATGTCTACTAGGTATTGAACTACTCTAGAAATCTCACTTAAGCCATTATCCTCATGAGTATAACATCTAAAAGCTCGATCCCCTCCTAGGTAAGCCTACTCCATACATTCTTTACTAACTGGGATAGCTAAAACATTCCCCATGTCTTATAAAGATTAAAAAAGTAAGCATCAATAGTTGGTTTCTTCAACTAGCATATCTTCTTCCCAGGGGCCTCCCAGGACTGGATCGCCTCTGTGTAAGATATCTCTAATTTCTCCAAAGACTGCTTTTGAGGGAGACTGACCCCTTTAGGAGTCATAGGTGAAGAAGCCCCTAAGTCACCACCGCAACATCATATTAAGCCCTATCTATGTTTTCAACACTTTGAAAAGTGACCCACCTACTGCCCTAGCTGCTCCTATGGATCTTTTTTCAACACCACCTTCCTTACCCATTGACACAATATTTCCCCCGAGTATATCACCACCTAATGACTGACATAATTTTGGTAAAGGCCAGTTTCAAGGGTGGTGGGCGGAAGTATGATGTTCTCATTTGTACCTTCAACCATAAACATCCACCAGATCTAATGAAGGACACATTGGTGTCTCTCTTCATGAACCCCTATGTATACTCACTTTGACAACTACTACATGCATCCAAATTACCATTTTAATAGGGATGAAGTGTTTGGATAATAGTGTGTGTTTCCATTAATCCATGTGACTAACACTCTACCATGAAAAAACTATAGATTTCAACTCTTCTCTAGTATCCCCTACCATTTATCGGCCATATCTTCCAAAGGGTTCTAGAATGAATGAATGTTGAAACCCCCAGGACAACAAATTTTCACCATAACTCCAGCCTCATTAAGTGTTAATGGTCAAACTATAGTGATGTTGATGAGAGAAGGTGTAAATATTGTGGTTACAATAATCCAAAATCATTGGTTACTTTATTATCTTTCTAGAAGATACAATCAATCACATCCCAATGTAATGAATAGTCTATTAGTATTGGAAAACTAGATATATACTAGAATTACACATTAAAATTGAAAACTTAAAATAAAATATAGTATTTTCTTTAATAAACCCATTAATCTCTTTATAATATCCCAACATATCAATCATAAAACACTACATGTCATCCTGGGTAAAGGAAACATAATAAAGGGGTGATATCATATGCTCAATAAGGGTATGAATATAGGACAAGATAACAAGGCATGAATAATATGGAAAGAATAAATGATGATCAAGTAATTTTATATAAACAATCACATGAGATAGAAATTAATATATCGTTAAAAAATCAGATAATCACATATAAACAAATACCTTAACTCATATTTATTTAATATATAATTATGGGCATCTAAAACATATTGTCTAATCCTCATCCAAGACATCTGATAGTACTATCAATGCATTTTTCCATGACATCCGAATAAATAGGTAAGGTCACGGGAAAAACTCAAGCTTGTTTGTCTCATGAGACCAACCAATACATCATAGGGAGATATTGGGCCCTTAACATCACTTAATAATTCTAATTAAATCCTCATATGAATAAATAACATAATTGGATCAATATTCCTTAACAATCAATAATTTTCCATATAGGAAAAAATACCATAAGGAATGTCAATAATTTCACCCAATAAAAATGATCTGAAACCATCTAAATAAATAAATTGAATGGTATCATTAGACTAAATATGTAAAAAAATATTCAAAAAAGGATGTTTACATAGACGAAAATATTTTAAAAATATCACAGTAATTTTTTTGAGGAAAATACCCTTTCTATGTTGAAAATCACTTTTTTGAAATCTAAAAATTGAACACATAATAAAGAAATCATTTTATTTAAAAATAAAATTGTAAAATTTTAAATGAAGCTTTAAATCATTGAGGATTCATGATTTTGGGAATATATTTTAATTTCGTATAAGTTAAAAAAAATTCCTTTCACACTTTTGTAAGAAAAATCATAAAGTACCTTGTTTGGAAAATGACAAAAAGATTACTTTTAAAACATTTTGTAAAAAGTAAAACATGAATAAAAATGAATTTAAAATTCATTTGAGAATATTCAAAAGAAAAATTGAAAACATTTTTGAAAATTATGGACATGAAAAGGAACCATTCCTCAGTTAAGACATAAAAATAAAAAATCCAGAATAATGATGAGATTGTGAAATATACACTTACCTTCGGTTCGATTTTATTTGAAAATATTAAAAACCACTTTATAATAAATATAAATTTATTATAAATATATTATATATCCATTAACATATATATCATATCATATATGATTTAATTTTAATATTTTATCACCCATTTAGTATCAGTTCATTGCCAAAATCACTATTTTGAGTGGTAAGTGCTTCATTTTTCATGTATGATTTGGTTCGATAGTTTTTGTTATTGTAATTTTATCAACTTTAGATAATATAAATAATTTTAATAATGATATAAATATCATATATATATTAATTATATACATATTTATAATAATCCATAATATATAGAGATAGAAAATTAATTACACCGTTCATCGAGACGGTAGGTCATACATATGCATGAACATTTTTATCACTTTTCAATTGATGGAATGAAAGATAAGTAAATAATATTTCACTTTTAAATAATTATTATACCATATTTATCATATATATTCATTAAATCTATCATTATTACCATCCGAGTAAAATATAAAGGAAAAATGATTCAGATCGCTTCGTGGAGGTGGTAGTCAACACATATGCACAAGCGATGTTATCATTTCCCAATAGATTAGAATGTAAAAAAGATTATGTTATATTTTAATTGTATAGGTATAATTATTTCATAATTATCATATATACTCATTATTTATATCTTTATAACCATCCAAGTAAAGTGGTGATGAAAAATGAATTACACTGCCATGTGGAGACGGTAAGTCGTACGTACGTAAGATCAATGTTTTCGCTTTTCGTAGGATGGAAAAAAGATGAAATATGGTTTTAACATAATTATAATAACATATAATTATATTTATTAAACATAATTTATTATTTTATTATGGTTACAACATATTAATAATAAGTATAAGAATAAATAATCTTGAAAGATTTGGTAACTGTGATTACGTCTTCTTTAATAAACTCCCATTAGATCTCTTCTTAAGGAACCTAGGGTTGTTGTTTTGGAAGGTATATAACCTTTATAACTCATATAAGGATGTTTAAAAGATAAATGGTTAGGTTTTTTTCAATATATAAGTCTCAAATTAGTGTGAATAATTGAGATAAGGGGTGTCCTTTTATAATTGTGGTGAGGGGAACTTTTAGAATTTCTCAAAATATTGAATTAATATAAATTAATTTTGATATAAAAATTCCTTAAAATTAATAATATTATAATATAAGATAATTATTAGTATAAATACTCTAATAAAATAAAATTTTGATAGGTTGTAGGTATGTTTTCTCCCTTATTGTTAGTTTTAACCCCCCCTGTTAACCCTTTTGAAAATTAAGGTAATATTAAGCTTTCCTACCCTTTAAGGGTCAATAATTTTACTATAAATTTGAAACCGACCCATAAATATACCATGGTAGATTCTATTAACTATATACTATTTATTTTTACAAATCCAATATTTTTATGAATTTTAAATATTTTAATGAAATATTATTTTTATAGAATATTAATAATATTAATTTTAGAACTATTCATTTAGTTTGAATTTAATAACATCAAGAAAAAAAGGTATTTAGATAAAATTCATATAAATATCTCTAATATTTAATTTTTATCTAAAAAATTCATGGGTAACGTTAATTATTTCAAATAATACTACTTTTTATGATTATAATATCATTTATTTTATTCATCTATTAGTTACCTAATTACTACATCAGCGTTGTGAAAGCATTTAAATAAAATATGTATTCACCCAAAATTTTAAAAAAATCACCATGATGAATATAAATCATTTATATTTAAAAATTTTATTTATAACCAAATATATCCCCTATTTATCTCTATGTTAAAAATATTATAGTTATTAAAAACAAGAATGTAGTATTTATTACTTTTCTTTATATAAGATATTATAAAGGTAATAATATCATATAAATTAAAAAAGCCTATATAATCGAATATTATATTATTATGTATAAAATAGACTCATAAAATAAATTTAATTCATGTTTTAGGGTCTTTTTATAGTACGTGTCAGATTATTTTTGACCATTAATTACCCAATTTACCCTATACTATGGTAACTAAAATTACTAAAGATATTATTCATATTGAAAAAAATAAAATGGAGATGTATACTAAATTTGAACATCCTGAATAAAAATATCGAATACATTATTTAATATTAAATTTCAATAAGTGGAAGAAATTAATTTAATATTAAAACGCAGTAAAAGCACTTCTTTAGAAAAATGTCTTTTAAGTATAAAAATATTTTTATAATAAATTAAAACATAAAATTGATTCCAATGAACTTAATTGTATTATTAATAATATAATATAAATAATTTTACTTTTAAACTATTTTAAAAAATGATACTCTTAAAATGCTTGAAATAAAAAACCAGTTTTAAAAAACATTATTTTTCACTATTCATTGGAAAATAACTCTTTTTAGAAAAAATCCCAAAAATTAACACTAAAAAATTGATATCATGGTTTCAAAAATTAATTTCATTTTATAAAACACATTTTCTAAAAGTGGAAAAAATAATTATATTATTTTCTCATAAAAAAGTGATAAAAATAATTTTTGAAGAAAATGTATAAAATGACTTTAATACACTATGAGTGTTTATTTCCTAAGAATTAGTTAATAAATGTATTGGTATTTTAGTCCATGTTATGGGATTCATTCCCATTGGGTCTATGATCCATGTACTAAATAAATATGGCTTTATGGGTGGGTTATCTCATTAAGGGGCTACGGCCTACCTTTTCGGCTTGTGTGTGTGGTGCGTATGTGTGTGTTGGAATATAATTGTACCACCAAACACCTAATATATATATATTAACAAATAAATTTGTATTGATTAATAAAATTATATATTTATATATATCATAATATAGTTAATCATATTTACACCCATCAATTTAACTGCTAGGTTATAATAGTCACGTTAAAATAATAATATTTTAATGGTATATCATGGTTCATTTAAGATCGGTGTTGCATGTTATATATTCTATCGAACATATAATTATTTTAAAATCATATTTTTTGTGAAACTAAATCTACTGAAGAAAATAAATTTATTTAAAAAGAAACATATCATAAAATCTAGGGGTGTTACATTATTCACTCCTTCAAATAATTTCAACTATAAAATTTCTAGAATATCACCTCATGAATAGATTTTGGTATTTATTCATCATTATTTATTCAAGATCCAACATCACCTCTTATATCATATGATTTCACCAAATTACATTTGATATTATACCATATGGGTGTGAAGTATTTTTTGGAAAAAATGCAAAAACACAAGTGAAGGAAACGGGATAAATGGAAAATTAAAAAAAAAGTTTAAAGGAAATAAAATGGGAAGGGGTGATCAATTAAGACCCCAAGGAGACTTTCCACTTAAAACCCTAATTATAAATCACCACAAAGGTTGATCACTCATTTTATAATCCTTACTTTCATTCACCTAAGAACACAAGAAACATGAGCATAATAATTCTAGAAACTCTAAAATTATAAATTAACCTTCAAGGGGTACAATGAGGTGGATATTTATAGCCAAATGAGGGGGATATATGTAAAAATAACTATCCCAAAAAATTATAAATCATATCCCATGATTTTTAATTTTTTTACACATGTTCATGGCTTTAGGGGATAAGATATCCACCAAGAAGAATTTTTGGAACCACCCTAAAGATTTGGAATATTATCACTATTAATTTGGAGATAAGGGGGACACCACTTTTGACATTGAAGGTTTCCTTAATTTATTTTTATGTCACTAAACTCTCCTTTTTAACCCTTATTTTTTTCATTCTTTTCATTTTTTCTCTCTTCTCTTTTTTTCTCATCTAATCACACTCACTAGTGCAGAAAACGTTATTTACGTCTGTTATTTTTCATTTTTTACGTCGGTTTTTAGCCGACATTAATACGGACGACGTTATAAATAATGTTTTTACGTTGGTTATTTAAAAACCGACATAAAAAACATAACATCGCAGTGTTTATCACGTCGGTTAACTAATAACCGATGTGAAAAAACCGAGGGGGGGGGTTTATAACGTTAGTTTTTATATAACCGTCGTGATAAACCCGGGGGGTTTATCACGTCAGTTATATAACAACTGAAGTTATAAACACGTGTGGTGGAGTTTATCACGTCAGTTATTAAATAACAAATGTGATAAACCCCTGGGATATGGTTTATAATGTCGGTTATATAACAACCGACGTGCTAAACCAGTCCGGGGGGGAGGTTTATCACGTCAGTTAATAAATAACCGATGTGATAAACCATTTCCCAGGTCTTTTATCATGTCGGTTATTAAATAACCGACGTGATAAACCATGCCAAAGGTGTTTATCACGTCGGTTATTAAAAAAACTATGTGATAAACCCTTCTCGATTTCTTTAACATGTCGGTTATAAAATAACCGATGTGGAAGATAAATTGTTTTTTAAAATCTAATGTTGTCCTCTGCTCTCGCCCAAAATAAACCAGAAACCAAATCAAAAATTTGTACCACAAAAACAGAAGGAGATCAAAATAATAACTAAATAAAATTTAAGCATTTACATTGACAACATATAAAACTTACCCCACTTGACAGCCCCCACCCTCATGTATACCCCCTGGACAGCCCTCCCCCACCGCATTGGAGCCCCCACCACACCTCTGGACTACCCCCCAACTCCCCTAGATAGCCCCAAACACCCCTCGACAACCCCCACACCCTCCTGAATAGCACCCCCTCAACCCCTCACCCCACTTGACAGCCCCCACCCCATTGGAGCCCCCACCACACCCCCAGACTGCCCCCGACCCCCTAGACAGCTCCAAACACCCCTCAACACCCCCCCCCCCTCTTAAACAGCACCCCCTCACCCCACTTGATAACCCCCACCCCATTGGAGCCCCCTAAACACCCCAGGACTGCCCCCCCCCCACACACACACCCTCCTGAACAGCACCCCTCACCCCATTTGATAGCCCCCACCCTATTGGAGCCCCCACCACACCCCTGGACTGCCCCAACCCCCTAGACAGTCCAAACACCCCTAGACAACCCCCCCCCCCCCACCCTCTTGAATAGAACCCCCTCACACCACTTGACATACCCCACCCCATTGGATCCCCCACCACACCCCCAGACTGCCCCTCGACCCCCTGGACAGCCCCAAACACCCCTCAACACCCCCCCCCCACCCTCCTGAACAACACCCCTCACCCCACTTGACAGCCCCCACCACACCCTTGGACTACCCCCCGACACCCTGGACATCTCCAAACACCCCGGGACAACCCCCCCACCCCCATGTATACCCCCCCCCCCCCCACACACACACCCTAAACAGCCCTCCCCCACCCCATTGGAGCCCCCACCACACCCCTGGAATGCACCCGACCCCCTGGACAGCGCCAAACACCCCTGGACAACCCCCCCCCCCCACACACACACACACCCTCATGTATACCCCCCACCCCCTATACAACACTTCCACACCCCTGGACAGCCCTCCCACACCCCTGGATAGCCCTCCCACCACCCTGGACTGCCCCCCCCCCCCCCCACCCCACCAGACAGCCCTCCCAGACCCCTGGAAACTCCCCAACCCCACTGAACACCCCCCCCCCCCACACACCCTTGGAACTCCTCCCCCCATACCAGAATCCATACCAGAAAACCATTATAAGTAGACCAAAACAAGAAGTATAGAAAAATTAAACATTCACATATATAGCATTCAAAACTTACACTGTCAACTTCAAAAAAAACTAAATCCAACCTAATCGACTACCAAATACACAATTACAACGAAAATATTCAAAATTACATTTTACATTACAAGCAACTAAAATTCAATCAAACCTGTAAAATAATTTGACCACTCCACTTGTAAGTGTTTTATGTCTTTAGCAGTATAGGGTTGAGGGTCATAAAAAAGATACAAATGAAAAGGATAGTAGTTAATGTGTATAATGAATAAATCAAATTGAAATATTATGGAAAAGTTTAAGAGGAAATCTTACCAGGACAAAATTCACAACTTTCCCAGTTGTTATTATTTCATACATAAATATTAACACATAATATCTGCATTCGATGACGCCATTTTGTTCATGAAAATTATGTTTGAATGAGTGTAAATTCAATATATTATTTTTATGTAATAAATCAAAAAGTACAAATTATAAATGGATATTTACCTTCACATTTACATATTTGATCTTTGCACTCCTTTTCTTTATGTTTTTTCAAAATTAGGCCCGTTCCCTATTAGAAAATAATATGAATGGGGTAAATTTAAAATTCATTATAATATATAAAGCTATTGAGAAATTGAAACTTAATTTTCCAATATATTCTTAAAACTTTCCCATACATCATCATGGACAGAGCATATCCAATAAAGTGCTTTTTCCATTGGACCAAAAACCCCTAACATCCAATGATCACTGATAAAAGGAAATTTAATGTTACTGGTTTTTTATGTTAAAAGATAATTAACTCTTTGAGAGAGATGTGTTTCATACCTCTAAAAAAAGGCATCGTCCAACATTGTGTGACTATATTCTTTTCAAGTATTTAAGAAATATAAAGAATTCTTTGTTCCTCATCAAATGCACATGCTTTAGGGGAAATCAATTGAGGGTCCATGAATCCGTATACATCTGTCAGCTCATTCCTCTCACAAATTTAATAAAGATACCTAATACAAAACAGACATAAGTATACATTTTTAATAAATATAACGCAGGGATGTGCTAAGACTTACATGGAAAAAAATTTCACCACGTTGATGCCCAAATTATCTCCAGTAACAAGCTCCATGATATCAGTTTTCATAATCCCCACAATTATTTCACATCCACAAACATGAGATTCCATTGGAAACTCATAATGACCCGCCAACAAATTTGAATATCTTGAAAATCTGTCAAGACTACTAGAATATGTATCTAATGTCATATCCATCTGTCTTTGTTATTGTCTATACATTATTTATTTACCTTTGAAGTATTCCTATAAAAATAAATTGAAAAATATATTAGTCTTCAAATGATAAAACAACTTTAATAAAAAAATAAAATAAAAGATATAACATTCATACATCTATGGTAATGAGTCGAAGAAGTCTGGATGGCCAAATTAAAAAATGGCTAATACTATGTCCAACTGTCGCCACCTCATCTGTAGGTAATGTTACCCAAGATGATCTATCTATAATATCTTGTATAGTGACCCTCTGATTCTCTACCTCTAATTGTTGATGATGAACTGTATCTCTTATACAATATACCAACCCATATGCTACTATATGAGGTTGAGGATCATCAAAATTCAACTCGCAATAAGTAGAAGGTTGCGGCGGAAAAGTAGGATAAAAAATGGGGTCCGCAGGCTGAGGTGGGGGAGTGGGAGCTACTGGCGGAGGTAGAGGATAAATAATGGGGTCTGTAGGGGAGGTGGAGGAGTGGGATCTGCAGTCTGAAATTTTCTTTGCATGTCTGCAAACATAGCCTGCACCGATGCTCTAATCTTTTCCTCCATCGTCGCATTAATATTATGAACATCAACCTCCAAGTATTCTATTTTTTTTATAAACCCCCTCAATGTTAGAAGTTGAAGAACGTGGAAACAATTTTCTTAGTGATACACCTGTCAGATATCCTCTTACATGACCAAGATGTTCGGGATTTCCAAATTCTACAGATAAAATATCTTCCCTCCCAGTAGTTGTAAATGTCCCCTATGAACTCTGCTCCTCAAGAGAGTCCTGTATTAATTAATTGAACATTTCTGTAATGATTGAAATTATATGAAGAAAATAGTTCACTTAAATAAATAAAATAGATATATTAAAATCCTCTCAGCTATGATTCTCGAATCTTCCGAAAGATATTTACCTTTTTCCCCTTCTGAGCTCTCTTCCATTTTTCATATCTAGATGGAGGGGATGGAGGGGCCACCTCTCCAGAGCTTGAAGACTCAGCTCTTAGTTGTTGAAATTTTTCCGCCATCATTTTTTCTTCCAAAAATTCATACCCTCCTTGAGATAAACTATGAGGGTATACATTTTTAGATTAGATATCCTGATGATATTTCCTTGTTTGTTGTAAATTAAGAATAAGAAATAATTAACCAAACATTAATAAGATCATTTATATAAGAAATATTATAAAATTTTACATTGACCTTACCAAAAATGACTCCTCTCTTCTACTTTCAAAAAACTATCTCCATGTGTCTTCATCTATAAAAGGATATATACGACATGTATTTTCATGACTCCTATGAACATAAATGAAATCAGATGAGAGGGTTGATTTGAAATCCCTCCATCTCCTGGCAGCCAACGATAAGCATTTCTTCCTGACTCCTCCAGTGTCAGGAATATCAAATGTCATCTGATAAAGAAGAGGTTAAACATATTATATATTCTAGAAACATTTAAAGAATAGTAAAACAATAGAAAATGATCTTACCAAAATCTTCTCCCACAACTGAGAGATTATCGCTTTATCCACACTTCTCCAGTCATCATAAAGAATGCTTACTTTTCTCTTAGACTGAGTTGCTACAAAACTTTTAAAATATTTTGCATTTGGACCTCTAGGAATATCATCATCATCAAACTCAATGACTATCCTCTGATCATGCGTACGAGAAAGTGATAATTTTGGTAAATGTGTGCACCCATGTTTACCAACCTTTGAACTCTTTGTCATAGTAGGAGCATATGAATGTTCTTCCCTAGAGGTATGACCAATATGCTTATCTCCAGAATCATGTGGTTGATCAACTGAATGATCTTTCATTATCCTTCAAATCAAAAAAACAAATATTAGTTCACAAATATACAAATTCAAATATTTTAATACTACTGTAATTAGAAAATGGAGAAGTGTACTAAGTTACATAATAGAAAACATTGGTGATATGGTAAGCATTTTAAACAATGGAAAAAATGGTAAAGATGGTCAAGATGGTAAACATGGTAAACATGGTAAACCTAGTAAACATGGTAAAGTAATTTTCATTGAACAAAAATGATAGATATATAATTCATGTAATGGTAAACATGATAAAGTAAACTAAACAAACTTAAAACAAAAAAAACTTATACTTATTTTGTTTTAAAACATGTTTTAATAAATAAAAAACTTACAATATCTAACATTTATGAAAAAAATAAATGTAAACAAGAAATAAACATATGTTACCTGTAATTTTAGGAATGTACAAATCTATTGTTTTCCCAAATTCCTTCGTCATGGTCATTTTTATGGAACAAACCATGTCTTCAACATGCTAATCATTATGTTCTGTTAATCTTTCCATGGAAGTAGGGATCTCACATAAATCATCATCTTCATCAAGTTCATCCTCACCAACATATTGTTTTTTCCCTTGTAAAACAACAGCCCACTGCATATATGATTGATCTACTATATAGAAAATTTGTTTTTCATGTGTTGCCATTATAAAAGAATCACCTGTGTCTTCCAATCTATTCATATTAACAAGTTTCATTCCAAATTCATTGTCTCTGACAATGTTGTTATCGATAAACCATTTACAGTTAAAAATAGGAACTTTAATTTTAAAGTAATCCACCTCCCATATGTCTTCAATCACTCTATAATATACACTTGATGCAGAAATTGGGTTTTTGTCCTTAGCACTCGAAAAATGCATTGCTTCTGCAAACACCAATACACCACTATTCTGAACTACACTTCTATTATCCTGAGCTTTCGTATGAAATGTATAGCCATTAATGTCATAACCGGACCATGTTATCACATTTAAACATGGACAACCCACTATCCATTTTAATGTCTCTAATACATATTATCTACCAATAAGAGTCTTTTTAATCCATGACAAAAAAAAAATTTGTTGTGCTCATTCAAAATCCACATTTCTTTCATCTTTGGATGACATTGTTTCAACTCATTAATATGAAATGTGATATACGGTTGAGCATCAGCTATGTTATTCAAGATTTATGATTCTAACTTCTTCATCTGTTCAGCTGACAATTATTTGACTTTCAATCCACGAATCCCCTTTCCCTCATTATTAACTCATTCATGGTGAGATGGAGGCAAACCTATGTGTTGCACCCCATACAAGTAGCTCGTACAAAACTCTGTTACCTCCTCATAAATATACTTTTCAATAATGGAGGCTTCAGGTCGATATGGATTTTTAACATACCCTTTTAATATTTTCATATACCTTTCAAAATGATACATCCAACGAAGATATACAGGTCCACAAAGCTTTATTTCTCGAACCAGATAAATCATTAAATGCACCATTATATCAAAAAAAGTTGAAGGAAAATACATTTCCAATTGACAAAGTATAAAAATTGCATCCTTTTCCAAAATTTTCAAAGCATTCACATCAATCTCCTTGTTAAAAATTGAATTGAAAGAATAACACAACTTCATTATAGTCATTCTGACATGAATGGGCAATATACCACGCAATGAAACTGGTAGAATTTGTTGCATCATGACGTGACAATCATGTGATTTCATACCTATCAACTTCAAGTCCTTCAATGAGACAAATTTTTTTACATTTGAAGAATAACCTTGAGGCACTTTGATATCATGAAGACACTGACAAAAGCTAATTTTCTCCCTCTTCGATAATGTATGACAAGCCGGGGGAAGAAATGTTCATCTTCCTTTAGAAGTGGGAGCTAACACCAAACGTATTCCCATTGATAGTAAGTCTAATCTTCCATTCAACCCATATTTTTTCTTTCCTTTAATATCTAACAATGTTCCAATCAAAGAATCACAGATATTCTTCTCCACATGCATGACATCAATATTATGTTTAACTTTATGATACCTCAAATATGGTAGCTCAAAAAATATTGACCTTTTCTTCCAAATATGTTTATCATTACCAGATTTTTGTTTCTTTCCCAATGTCACATCAAGGTTTCTCACCCTCTCAAAATATAGATTAGGGGATAAAGGTTTTGGAGCAGTATCAAATTCTTGTGAGCCATTGAATTCCTTTTTTAGTCTTCTATAAGGGTTATCCACAGGCAAAAACTTTCAATGACCCATGTACACTATTTTCCTCCCATGATGCAATTGACAATATGACGTCTATTGTTTGAAAATTGGAAATACTTTATGCACTTTAACATTGTATATAGACAAATTTCCATACACTGGGAAGTCATTTATAGTGAACAGAAGCACTGGATGCAGTTGAAAATATTCCATTTTATAAGAATCATACACCCTAATACCATCATCCCATAACAGTTTCAAATCATCAATCAATGGTGACAGGTAAAAATCAATATCATTGTTGGGTTGCTTTGCACCAGATATCATTATACTCAACATGACATATTTGCGCTTCATATAAACTTCAGGAGAGAGGTTTTAAATTACCAATAAAATAGGCCATGAACTATGTGTGCTACTGAGGGTTCGGTATAGATTCATTCCATCGGTGCACAACCTTAGTCTGAGATTTCTAATTTCATTTCCAAATGTAGAATATTGCGCATCAATTTTCTTCCATTGTGTATAATCAGCTGGATGACGTATTTTTCCATCACATACCCACTCATCAGCATGCCATTTTAACTTTTTTCATCATGTGAATTATCAAATAAACATTTAAAATTATGAATTATAGGAAGATACCAAAATAACTTTGAAGGGAGATTTGTAATCTCTACATCATCCTATGATTTTTCTTTCACCTTATACCATGATGTCCCATATTTAGGACACTCTGAAAGAAATTCATATTCCTTCCTATATATAATGCAGTCATTTAGACAGGCATGTATTTTCTTGTATCCCAATCCCATCGGGCATAATCTTTTCTTGGCCTTGTAATGTGAATGTAGAAGATCATAATCCTTTGGAAGAATGTATTTCATCAATTGTAGCAACTCTGTACAACTTTTGTCACTCCATCCATGTTTCACCTTCAGGTTAAACAATCTTAACACCATCAAAAAAACTGTAAAATCTATACAACTAGGATATAATGGTTTTTCATCATCACCATATAGATTCACATCTATCAGTTCAATATCAATTTTTTCTGCTACAATATCGCGAATCATTTCTTCAATTCCATCGGAGTTACCATCTTGAGAATCATCATCATCAGTGACATTATGTCTAGTTTCACCATGCCAAATCCAAGGGCTATAACTCGGATTAAAACCATGACAAATCAGATGATCTTTTATCTCTCTACTTTTCAACTTCTTCATATTCAAACATTTCAGAAATGGACAGTAAAAAATGTCACTACTTGGAACATTTCGTTTAGCAAATTCCAAAAAGGCATCAACACCTTCCTCATATTCATTTCTCATTCAATGTGCCATAATCCAACTTCGACTCATTATTACCTATAACAAATATAAAAAATATATATATTTTTAAGATAAGACAAATATATGTTTATATTAAAAAAATCATAATTTGAATGTAAAACAATTTTGAAATATAAAACAAATCTATGCATATTTAAAAAAAATATGCTTGAATATTATTTTTAAAACAAAATATAGTAAGATATAACAGTTTTAAATTCCATTGAATCAAAGAAATCCATAGCGCCTACAGTGGTTGATTGAAAATTGGAGAAAATGGAGTAAACCTGAGAATCAAATCATATTTAAAATAAAAATTTAGATAGATAAAATCACAATGTAAATCCAATCATCATGACACAATCATCATGTCATAATCTCAGAAACCACGATGCAGTAGTCAATCCCCCTGGACACCCCCAAACCCTTTGGACAGCCCCCCACCCCCGGACAATCCCCAAAACCCTCTGGACAGGCCCCCACCCCCCTAGACAACGACCCACACCCCCACCCCCTTGGACACCCCCCCCCCCCTCGGACACCCCCAACCCTCTGGACATCCCCCCACCCCCTGGACATCCCCCACCCCTCTGGACAACACCCCCACCCCTCCTGGACACCACCCCCACCCCTACCCCCTTGGACACCCCCCTAGACACCCCCAACCCTCTGGACAGCCCCCCACCTCCGGACAACCCATAAAACCCTCTGGACAGGGCCCCACACCCTAGGACATCCCTCCCACACCCACCCACCCCCTTGGACACCCCCTGGACACCCCCCAACCCTCTAAACAACCCCCACACTCGGACAACCCCCAAAACCCTCTGGACAGGCCCCCACCCCATTGGACAACCCCCCACACCCACCCACCCCCTTGGACACCCCCCATGGACACCCCCAACCCTCTGGACAGCCCCCCCCCCCCCACCCCATGGATAGCCCCCACACCTCTAGACAGAACCCCCCCCCCCCCACCCCTCCTGGACACCACCCCTAGCCCCCTAGCCCCATGGACACCCTGCTGGACACCCCTAACCCTTTAGACATCCCCACACCCCCTGGACAGCACCCCACCCCTCCGAACAGCACCCCCACCCCTCCTGGACACCCCCCCCCCACCCCTACCCCCTGGACAGCCCCCCACCCCTCTCGACAGCACCCCCCACCCCTCCTGGACACCACCCCCACCCCCTACCCCTTGGACACCCCACTGGACACCCCGCAACCCTTTGGACAGCCCCCACCCCCTAGATAGAACCTCACCCCTCCGGAAAGCACCCCCACCCCTCCTGGACACCACCCCTGACCCCCTTGGACACCCCCTGGACACCCCCAACCCTCTGGACAGCCCCCACCCCCCCGGAAAACCCCCAAAACCCTCTGGACAGGCCTCCACCCCCTTGGACATCCCGCCACACCCACCCACCCCCTTGGACACCCCCCTGGACACCCCCCAACCCTCTAGACAGCCCCCCACCCCCCGGACAACCCCCCAAACAATGGTTTACATATAAAAACAAGGCATGGTGAACAACTAAAAACACATGCATTTAATATATACTTCAACATGAAGTATATGGAATTAAATATTATTAAATATGGATACTTAAATGATCGTATGATAAATAAAAATAACCATTGATATTCAACTAGTCAAATGATCACAAGTTTTCTCGATAACTAATATCATAATGAGGTAATGGATAATTCTAGAAATCCTAAACATATTGTCAAGGCCATGGCCAAGGCCTCACAAAATACTGGGGTAAGCCCTCAGCAGAACCCATTTTTATTTGTAATCATGAGACATGGCGATGCATCGAAGGGCCATAGAGGTCAATAGCCATTACATTATATGTCTAATAGATTCTCATATAAAAGAGGATAAACATAAGCAACAACAACACATGAAATATCATTTTTGAATTCATACATTTAATCAATAACCATTCTATGCAGTAATATAGGTGAATGAGATCATTAGTTGTCAATGACAACAAAAATTACCATCAATGTCGGGTATTCACAAAACTAAAACAAACTAAATAAAAGTATTTGAGGCTTATGTGAATATTGCGAGTCGATCTAATAGATCTGGGGATGATAAATAAGATGATGATGGAAAAATAGGTAATAGGGTTCAAAATCGAAGAATCTTACCTAGTTTAAACAAAAAAATCGCAAAACATAAATATAGACTATCCGGGAAAAAAATCGAACGAAAGAAAGTCAGGGAAGGCTTACTTGAGTGTTTCAAGTTGAGATGATAGATCCGAGGAGAGTAAAGATTATAAACGATGAAGTCAAAATGAGTTTAACACAGCAAGATTGACGAGCCGATTAGGGTTTACTGCGCGAGAGAGACGATCCGCCAGATTGTCAATTGAAAAATCGTAAATAACAATCCACGGGGCTTGTTAATTTTTTAAATGTTTTATAACGTTGATTATTTAATAACCGATGTTATAAACTGTTTTTTTACATTTATAACGTCAGTTATTATAATAACCGATGTTATAAATGTATCAGATACGGATTTTTTTATGTCATTTATTTAATAACCGATGTAAAAAAATACATCAGAAATCACAGTTTTTTACGTCGGTTATTTTATAACTGACGTAAAAACTTGTGCAGGTTGTTTTGTTACATCAGTTATTAAATAACCGATGTCAAAAAGGCCTCAAAATCTGCTTTTTTATGTCGGTTATAAAATAACGGACGTAAAAAATTTGTAGATATCTCGTTTTTTATGTCGGTTATCAAATAACTAACGTAAAAACATGACGCTTTGGTTTTTTACGTCAGTTAATTTATAACCAACATAAAAAACAAACATGCGCGTTTTGTAACGTTGGTTATTAAAATAACCGACGTTAAAAATTTACTCACTGCATTTTTTAGGTCGGTTATAAAATAACCAACGTAAAAAACCATGTTTCACAGATTATCATGTCGGTTATATATAACCGACGTAAAAATGGTGACGTAAATAATGTTTTCTGCACTAGTAACTCTTTTTTATCACTCAAATTTCTATTTTTCCCATATTATTTTTCACTCATTTATTTTTTATTTTTGTATTCTTTCTCTATCCTCACTTGATCTTCATATACTTTTATGGGACATGATAGAGTCAAAAAAATATTTCTACCACTAAAATCAAAAGAGAAGGGGTTAGCATAGCCCTTATACAACACCATTCAATCAAATTTCCATAGTCTCCCAAGTAGAAATTGGATAGCCTACATTGGAGTAACATCCCAAAGAACCTCATAATGATATTTACCAATGGAAATAGAAACTATTTCCTATTTTTTGACTCTCAATTATCCACTATCATTCATCCATTTCAAACTATAAGGTCTAGGATGCCTTACAGTAGGCAAACTCAACTTCTCCACCAACAAGGTACTATCCACATTAGTATAACTTTCACTATAAATGATAATATTATATACCTTCTCCTTGATGTGTCATATCATATAAAAAATATGTTCACACTACTCTTCATCATGGTCATATTTTGGTTGAATTTTTAAATCTCTTCCTTCCACCAATGCATCTCCATGTACGAGTTTTTCAACCTCTTCATCTGAACACTCCTTCAAAGGTGGAATTTCATCATCATTATATCTATCACTAAGAATGTATCCATTATCCAAAATAATAATGGTCCTTTTGTTTTGGTATTGAGATGCAATATGACTATTTCCTTGACACTAAAATTTAGAATAGAAATTTGTGTCAATTTTCCATTTTGAATCAGTGGGGGAAGAACTTATTTTTTGCATCTTATCTTGGTTTTGGAGTAAATTTTGAATCACTTGGTTTAGTTTCATTGAACTTAGAATTTGATTTTGGCTCTTTTTTTTTTATCCTTCCAAAAATTATTGGAATATAATTAACTCCATAGAGAATGTAGTTGCTTTTTGGATTTCACCGACTTATGTAATAACTCATCTATGTCAACGTAGGTTTTAAGTTCCACCACATCTTTAATTTCTATATTAAATATATTGACAAAATTTTACATGGTAGCTCCATGGTCCTATGTCAAATTGTCTCAAATCATCGATATCTCCATTTACTTATAGTATTCCTCCACACACATGGAACCTTGCACAATTTTTTGTAACTTCAACTGAAAATATAGATAGTAATGACTATAAATGTACCTTTTTCATTACTTTCTTCATTTATTACCACGTTTTAATTAGAATTTATCTATTTTTTATTAACATAATTGTAATTAGTCCCACCAAATACTTGTATATTCATTAAAATAAAGTGCCACCGACTTTACCTTATTCTCCTCTGATTATTTGTGAAGTATAAACACATCTTTAACCTTCCAATCCCATTACAAATAAGTTTCCAAGTCACTCTTCCCTTGAAAGGATAGAAGTTTAATTTTAATGCTTCCCAAGTCAATTTCTCACCAATAAGCACATTTCCCTCTCCTAGGAAATGATTCTTTGAAATATGAGTACTCGTCATCACCTTCGTCAATTTCATTCCTTCACCGAGCTTTTGAAGTTGATGAACTATTAAATTTCTCCAACCTATCATTAATCTTGTAAATTGGACAGAAATAATTTTCCTGAATAATTTGAGGTTGATCTCACTTCTTTCTCCCACACATTACATTTTTTTAAATACCTCAAATCATGTCTATCTCTGCTTTTTTAATATCTCAAAAGGTTACCCAAGCTTCCTAGAATAGAAAATTGGTTCCTAAAAGTGTTCTTAAATATAATTAATAATACAACTAGTAAGAAGAAATTAGTTCAGGGAAAAATTTAAAAATCAGAAATTTTAAAAGGGTTTTAATCAATAAATTCCAAGGAAAATGGGAGGTAAAGAGAAATGGGAGAAATTATTATGGTTGAAGTTTTTATATGGATAAAGGAGATAATATGAAATAGAAATATTTTAGTGTAAATTCATATAATTTTCGATAAAGAACAACACAATGTGCAATAAATTCCTAACAACTTTTTTTTGTTTTCTTTTTTTCCTTTTTTTTCTTTTTGGTCTTTTTTGGCTTATTTTTTTCAAATAATTCAACCAAAAGAGAGTACACAAATATTTGACTTTGATGTTTGGATTACAAAAATATGAACTTATCAAAAAACACAAATCCAATAAAAATTATTCTAAAAGGATGAGGAATGTAATTTCTAGAATTTATATAAAAAGTATCCTTCAAATGAAAACTTTAAAATCAATTATTATTCTTTCTTGGAGATTCTTATATTGTACAATAATGAATTATTAGAAAAAATTATATTGGCTATATATATATAATTATTAGGGGGATTTTAGTGATCTCAAATAGAGAAGAAATGTGAGATTTTGAACTATGAAAATTAAATATCATACATCTAGAAATTAAAAGAAAAATATATTGAAATGTTACAAGAAATATTGGTCCATAATTGGTAATGAATGAAAATAGAAGGAGAAGAAAAGTATGGGACAAAACGAAAAATTAAATAACTTGTTTTCTATTTTTGAGATATGATAATAAATGATATGATACTATATGGACATGTGGTATTCATTGGAAAAAGTGTGGAGACACAAGTGATAGAAATGGGAGAAATGGAAAATTAAAAGAATCATAAAGGAAATGAAAGGGGAATGTTAGGACCCCAAGGATACGTTTCCCTTAAAACCCTAATTATAAAGTGCCACAAAGTTTTATCACTACTTTGATAATCTTTATTGACATTCACCTAAAGACACAAGAAACACAAGCATAATAATTCTAGAAACTCTCAGATTTGAAATTAACCTTGAAAGAGTATAATTAGGTGGCTATTTATATCCAAATGAGATGTATTTATATCAAATACCTTGCCTATAAATTTCTAAATCTTACCTCATGATTTTGACTTTCTTTTCACATGTCTATGGCTTTAGGGGATAGGATGTACACCAAGAAGTCTTTTTGAAACCACCCCCAAGACTTGAAAGATTCCCACCATGATCTTGAATACAAGGGGACCACCACTTTTTACTTTTTAGATTTACTCCATTTCTTTTATTTCACTCAAATATCCTTTTTCACTCTCAATTTTTCCAATAATTTAATTTTTTTCCTTTTTTATTTTTTTCTAAACTCATCACACTATTTTTTATCACTCAAATTTTTATTTTACCCAAATAATTTTTCAATAATTTATTTTTTCTTTTTGTATTCTTTATCTATCCTCACTTGATATTCATATAATTGTATGATAATTAATGTAGTCGAAACAATATTTCTACTACTGAAATGAGAAGATAAGTGGTTGGAATAGTTATCATACAATACCCTTCGATCAAATTGACTTGGTATCCTAAGTACAAAATGTCTGGCCTACATTAGGGAAACATAACAAAGCCCCTAATCATGATATTTTCCAATGGAAAAGGAAATTATGGTAAATTTTATGACTCTCAATTCTCTACTATCATTCATCCAATTCAACCTATAAGGTTTAGGATATCTTAGAGTTGGAAAACTCAACTTATCACCTCATAAGGTACTATCCACATTAGTAAAATTTCCACTATCAATTATCATACTACATAACTTATCCTTTATGTGGCATATTTTATGGAAAATATATTCCCACTTATCCTTATTATGATCATATTTTGGTTCAATTTTTAAATCTCTTCTTTCCACCAATGCATCTCCATGTAAGAATTCTTAACCTCTTCTTCCAAACACACATATAAAGGTGTCATTTAATCATCACTATATCTCTCACCATTTATGTATCCAATATCTAAAATAATCATAGTCCATTTGTTTGGGCATTGAGATGAAATATGACCATGTCCTTGACAATTAAAACATGTAATATCCTGATATTTAGAATGGAAATTTATGTCAATTTTTTATTTTGAATCAGGGGAAGAACTTATTTTTGGTATCTTCTATTTATTTTGGAACAAATTTTGAATCCCTTGGTTTTTTTTCATTCCAATTGGAATTTAATTTTGGATCTTTCAGGATATACTTGAAAAAATTCTGGGAACTTACTTGACTCCTTCAAGAATGCAGTTACTTTTTGACCTTCACCACCTTATGTGAACAAAATTCTATGTAAATTTAGGTATAAACTTCCACCAAATATCTAATTTCCATATTCAATCCATTGATGAACCTTTCCATGGTAGCTTTGAGATCATCCTCAAAATTGGCTCAGATCATCAATATCTTCATTTACTTGTAGTATTCCTCCACACACATGAAACATTTCCCAAGTTTCTATAAATTCAAATGAAAATATTGATAGTAATGACTAGAAATGTACCTTTTCACATTACTATATTTATTTAATCCAAAGTTAGAATTGTTCTTTCTCTATTCCATCATCGATTACTTATAATTAGTCCCACCAAATACTTGCATAGTCATTGAACTCAAGTGACGCTAACTTTACCTTCTTCTCCTCTGAGTAGTTGTGAAGTCTAAAAACATGTTCAACCTTCCACTACCATTATAAATAATGTTTTGGGTCACTATTTCATTGAAAATATGGAGGTTTAATTTTGATTCTTCCTAAATCACTCTCTATCCAAGCAGCATGTTGCCCCACCTAGGTAATGATTCTTCAAAATTAGAGTACTCATCATCACCTTCAAAAATTTATTTCCTTCATAGAGACTTTTAAGTTTAGGAACATTTCAAATCATCAAACCAAGAATTAAATATTTTAAATTTTTCAGAGATATCTTTCATAAATAATTTTTGGTCGATCTCACTTCTTTCACCCTCACTCTCCATTTTTTGAAATTCCTCACACATTCTTTAACCCTATTTTTTTAATATCTAAAAAGGTTCCTCACAATTTCTATCACACAAACATAGTTCCTACAAGTTTTATTAAATAAAATCAGAAATATAACAAGTAAGAAGTAATAAATTCTTTTCAAACATTAAAAATAAGAAATTTTAAAAGGGTTTGAATCAGTATATTCCAAGAAAAATGGGAGGTAAAGATAAATAGGAGAAATTGTTATGGTTGAAGATTTTATATGGATGAAGGAAACAATATTAAAGATAAATATTTTAGTATAAATTCAAAAAAAAAATTCTAAATACCCAACACAATGTGTAAAAAAAATTCAGCAACTTTTTTTTCTTTTTGGATTTTTTTGGTTTTTTTCCTTTTTTTGCTGTTTTTTTTCAAATAATTCAACCAATAGAGAGTGTAAAAATATTTTATGTTACTATTTGGCTTATAAAAATATGAACTTATAAAAAACCACAAATCCAATCAAAATGAATCCAAAAGGATGAGTAATGGAATTTTTGGAATTTCTATAAGAAATTATCCTTCAAATGAAAGCATTAAACTCAGTTGGAATTCCATCTAGATGATTATTAGATTACACAAGAGTGAATATGTAGCATAAATTAAATCAAATGTTTCTAAAAAATTATTAGGTGGATTTTATTGTTTCCGAATTTAGAATAAATATGATATTTTAAACTTGGAAAATGAAATATCATACATTAGAAGAAAAATATTTTTAAATGGTATAGAAAATTTCAACCATTATTAGTAATGAATGAAAATGGAATGAGAAGAAAAGGATGGGAGAAAAGGAAAAATGAAAGAACCTAGTTTCCGTTACCGAGATCTGATACAAAATAATATGATACCATATGTTTATACAGTATTCATTAGAAAAAATATGAAAACAAAAGTGATAAAAATGGGAGAAATTGAGAATTAAAAGAAATTAACAGGTTTTAAAAGGGTAAGGGGAATGATCAATTAAGAACATAAGAATACTTTCCCCTCAAAACCCTAATTATAAATCATTATAAAGGTTTATCACTCCTTTTATAATCCTTACTTTAATTCACCTAAAACACAAGAAACCCAAGCATAATATTTCTAGAAGCTCTCAAATTAGAAATTAACATTCAAGGGGTATAATGAGGTGGATATTTATAGATAAATAAGAATAATACATGTCAAAATACATATCACAAAAAATTATAAAGCCTATCCCATGATTTTAAATTTGTCTACACATGTTTGTGGCTCTGAGGGATAAGATATCCAACAGAAAAACTTTTTGAAATCACCCCAAAGACTTTGAAGATTCCCACCAGGACTTTAGATACAAGGAGCCCACCAAATTTGACTTTGGAGATTTCCTTAATTTATTTTTATTTCAATCAAGTTTCCTTTTACACACTTAATTTTTTCACTCTTTTCATTTTTTTGTCTATATTTTCTTTTTTCTCAACTCATCACACTCTTTTTTATCACTCAAATATTTATTTTTACCATGTTATTTTTCACTCATTTAATTTTTATTTTTTTATTATTTCTCTATTCTCACTTGATCTTTATATGCTTGTATAAGACTTAATGGATTCAAAACAATATTTCTATAACTTAAATGAAAAGTTAATTTGTTGTCATAACCATCATTCCACACCCTTCAATCAAATTTCCATAGTCTCTCAAGTAGAAAATGGTTGTCCTACATTGGATAAACATCAAAAAGAACCTCATCGTGATATTTGTTAATGTAAAATAAAACTATGGCCTATTTTTTGACTCTCACTTCTCCACTATCATTCATCATTTTCAACCTATAAGGTATAAGATGTCTTAGAGTAGGAAAAATCATCTTCTCCACCAAAAAGGTACTATCCAAATTAGTACAACTTCCACTATAATTGATAATACTATATGAATTATCCCTAATGTGTCATATCATATAAAAATATGTTCACACTTCTCCTCATTGTGATCCTCTTTTGGGTGAATGCTTAAATATTTTTTTGAGACTAATGCATCTCCATGTACGGATTCCTCAACCTATTCATCTAAAAACTCCTCTAAATGTGGAATCTCATTATCATTATATCTCTCACTAAGGTTATATCAATTATCTAAAACAATCATGGTCCTTTTATTTGGGCATTGATATGCAATATTACCATGTCCTTGACACTTAAAATATTTAATATCACAAGATTTAAAATTGAAATTTATGTCAATTTTCCCTTTTTAATCAGTAGGGAAGAACTTATTTTTGTAATATTCTCATCGTTTTGGAACAAATTTGATTCCCTTGGTTTTTTTCATTCCACTTAGAATTTTATTTTGGCTCTTTTTGGTTATCCTTCCAAAAATTGTAGGAACATACTTAACTCCTTCAAAAAAATTGTTGTTTTTCAAACTTCACCACCTTATATTGAAGATAGTCCATGTCAATATAGGTTTAAAGTTCCAACAATATATAATTACTAGATTAAATACATTAATGAACCTTTCCAAGGTATCTTCATGATCCTCCTTCAAATTATCTTGAATAATCTATATCTCCATTTCCTTATAGTATTCCTCTACAAACATGGAACCTTACAAAAGTTTTTGTAACTTCAAATGAAAATCTAGATAGTAATGACTAGAATTGTACCTTTTTTGCTTTATTTTCTTCATTTATTCCCATTTTTTAATTGTATTTTATCCATTACTTCGTCCACTTACTTGTAATTGATCCCAATAAATACTTACATAGTCATTGAACTCAAGTTCTGACAACTTTACCTTCTTCTCCTCTGAGTAGTTGTGAAGTCCAAACACATTTTCATCCTTCCTCTCCCATTAAAAATAAATTTTCTGGTCACTCTTCCCATTAAAGGATGGAAGTTTAATTTTTGTTCTTCCAATGTCACTTTCTATCTAAGTAGCACATTACCCTCCCTTGGGAAAAGATTCTTTGAAATTAGAGTACTCATCATCACCTTCAACAATTTCTTTCCTTCATATAGCATTTTAATTTTAGGAACTTCACAAATCATCAAAACTATCATTAAATCTTATAAATTGATAAAAAAAATCTTTCATGAATAATTTGAGGTTGATATCACTTCTTTCTCCCTCCCTCACCATTTTTTTTAAATTCCTAACACACTCTTTCTCTCTATTTTTTAATCTATTAAAAGGTTCTCACACTTTCTATCAAAAAATCATGGTTCTTATAAGTGTTCTTAAATACAATCAGGAAGATAACTAGTAAGAAGTAATCAATTGATGGAAAACATTAAAAATCATAAATTTTAAAAGGGTTCGAATCAATAGAGTCCAAGACAAATGGGAGTTAAAGAGAAATGGAAAAAATGTTTAGGGTTGAACGCAGTATATAGATGAAGGAAAAAAGGTTAAATAAAAATATTGTAGTAGAAATTCATATAATTTTTGTTAAATATCCAATACATTATTTAATAAATTTATAGTTTTTTTTGGTTTTTTGAATTTTTTTACTCATTTTTTCAAATAATTAAACCAAGAGAGAGTGCACATATATTTGATGCTAGTTTTTGGAATATAAAAATTGAACATATCAAAAATAAAAAAATACAATCAAAATGATTCCAAAAGGATGAGGAAGGGAATTTATGGAATTTATATAAGAAATTATCCTTCAAATGAAAACTCTAAAATTGATTGGAATTTCATCTTATAGATTATTATATTGAACAAGAGTAAATATATAGCACAAATTAAATTGAATATATCTATAAAATTATGCATTATATTTTAGTGTTTCCAAATGGAGAAGAAATATGAGATTTTGAAATATGAAAATTACATATCATATGTCCATAAATATAAAGTAAAATCTATTGAAATTGTATAATAAATTTTTTTCCAGAATTGGTGATGAATGAAAATGGAAGGAGAAGAGAAGGATGGGATGAAATGGAAATTGAAAGAACATAGTTTCCATTTCCATGCTCTAATACCAAATTATATGATACCAAATGGACATATGGTATTCTTTGGAAAAAATGTGGAAACATAAGTGATCTAAATTATAGAAATGGAAAATTAAAAGAAGTGAAAAGGAAATAAAAGGAGAAGGGGTGATCAATTAGGACCCCAATGATATATTCCCCTTAAAACCCTAATTATAAATCACCATAAAGGCTGATAAATATTTTGATAATACATACATTAATTCACCTAATGACATAATAAATACAAGCATAATAATTCTAGAAACTCTCAAATTCAAAATTAACCTTCAAGGGGTACAATAAGGTGCCAATTTATATCCAAATTAGAGGTATACATCTCAAAATACCTAGATCACAAAATTCTAAAGCCTATACAATGATTTTGAATTTTGTTTACACATGTACATAGATTTAGGGGATAAGATATCTACCAAAAAGACTTTTTGGAACCCCCCAAATACATTAAAGATTCCCATAATCTTCAAAGTATTTGGGGTGGTTCCAAAAAGTCTTTTTGGTGGATATATTATCCCCAAAATACATGAAAATGTGTAAAAAAATTCAAAATCATGGGATTGTATTTAGAATTTTCTAGTCTAGGTATTTTGACATGTATCTCTCTCATTTGGATATAAATATCCACCTTGTTGTACCCCTTCAAGGTTATTTTTTAATTTGAGAGTTTATATCTTTATTATGCATGTGTTTATTGTGTTCTTAGGTTAATGAAAGTAATTATTATCAAAGTATTGATTAAACTTTATGGTGATTTATAATTAGAGTTTTAAGGGTCAAGTATCATTGGGCTCCTAATTGATCATCCCCCTTCCCCTTTTATTTCTTTTCTACTTCTTTTAATTTTTAATTTCTCTCATTTCCATCACTTGTGTTTTCGTATTTTTGCCCAAAAATACCACATGCCCATATAGTATCATATCAACCTTTACTATCCAATTCATTAAATTCATAAAAAATGTTTCTCCAGTGTTCATAATTTATATTGGATCTTCATAGGAGGACATATCGAGTTCTAATTTTATTTCTTCAAATCTGCGCACATATGTTGGGTTTGGCATGTAATTATTTAACAATGATATATAGAAAACATCATGTACTTCAGATATTATAATTATAATTTCCAAATGGTATGTTCTAGCTCTAATTCTTTCTATAATTTAGAAAGTTCTGATGTACCTAGGGATTAGTTTTCATTTCTTACCAAATATTATAAAATCCATCCATAGAGATACCTTCAACAAAACCTAATATCCCACTTGACATTTTAATTCCTTCCTTTAGTTGTTAAAAAATATCTTTTTCCTTATTTGACCTAATTTAATATACGTTTGAATATTATTTACCTTTTTCATTGTTTCCTCCAAAAGTTTTGGGACCACAAGGTTACTTTCACCAACTTTATCCCAAGAAGTTGGAGTACGACATATCTTTCCCTATAATACTTTATACGGTGACATTTGAATACTTGAATAGAATATATTATTATAAGATAATTCTAAAAAAGTTAAATATGGATCCCACATACCTTGAAAGTCAAGTGAGAATGATCAAAACATGTATTATAATGTTTGGATGGTCCTTTTAGACTACCTATTAGTTTCAGGATGATAAGTGATGCTCGAATGAAGCTTGGTATCAAGATCCTTCTAAAGAATTTTCCAAATTTTGATGTTAATTGTGGATCATGATCAAATAAAACTGAAACAGTTTCAACATGATGTATTAAAACTTCATTAATATATAGTTATAAAGGTGCTTTAATGGTAAATATTCTCTTATAGCAAGGAAATGTATAGATTTTGTAAAGAGATCAACAATAACCCATATTTAATCATTATTTATAGGAGTATTCAGTAATCTAGTGAAAAATATATATTAATTTCAGCCCATTTCTACTTAGTAATAGGATTATGCTTCCTTAATCTTCTAGGATATCGTATTTTATCCTCACCTTTTAAAAAACTAGACATCTTAACACATAATCAGCAATTTCCCACCTCATATTATCCAACCAAAAATATTCCTTCAAATATCTATACATATTGGTGTTTCTAGGGTGTATAGAGAGTTTTGATCTACGAGAATCATCTAAATATTTCCTCTTTAGCACAGTTATAGATGGAACACATAGTCACTTTCCAAGTTTCAAAACTTCATCTTTATATATTAGATCTTTGGATTTCCCATCATTTACGGATTTAATTTTTATTTTTTAAATTATCATAATCATATAGATAACTCTTTATATTTTACAAAAAATATCTTTTAGAAAACATTTAACAAATTAGTGATGTTACCCTTATTTAATAATTCTCATATTCATCTTTACTAAATCTATAAACATAGGATCCTTCTCAATATTAATTTTTGCTAAAACTCCATGATCATTTCTACTTAATGAATTTTCTACCATATTTTCCTTTCTTGGGTGTAGTGTATTGAGAATTCATAATATTTGAGTAGCTCGAGCCATATTATGTATCTCACGTTGAACACTTTCTATAATAAGATATATTTTAGACTCATATGATCTATTTATATATCACATCATTCACCATAGAGATGTGTCTCCATATCTTCAAATAAAATATTGTAGTTACTAACTCAAGATCATGAGTGGGATATTTCTGTTCATGATTATTTAACTATCTAGATTCATAGGCAACAACTTTGTCATTCCACATAAGTAAAAAACCAATTCCCTTCTTCAATGCATCACAATATATCACAAAACTAATATTTCTTGATGTTAGTGTCAAGATTGAATAATTCACCAATATTCTCTTCAATTCTTCAAAACATTCATCACATTATTTTCTCCAAATGAAATTAACACATTTATGAGTAAGCATGGTTAACGGGTTATCCAATCAAGAAAAGTTTTGAATTTTTTTTGATATTAACCTACCAAACCAATGAAACTACATACCTCAGTTATGTTTGTTTTTTTAGGCTGTTTAGTCAAAATTTATAGTATATACTTTCCCTTTTCTTAGTTTTTGGAAATCAGAGACATTTTCTTAAAACACTATTTTACAAAATTTATATATACCAAGTGTTTTAGTATAAATTTTAAAAAAAATTGTTTTATACTGATCATATAAATAGATCTAATATAAAATTAATATAAACTTTTATTATTCGATCTGATAAATCGGACTGAAGGTTCATCTAATACATCATATCAACTATTATTTTGACCAGTGGTTAGATTTACCTCATGCCTTATAGAATAAAAAATACATGAACATTGGACTAGATTTAGTATCAATACATCAGATTCACCATTGTTCAAACTTCATATTGACAATAAATAGTATAGTCTATAATACTGTATACCTTTTATAATAAATGTATATAGATTTCTTTCTATCATATGGAAAATATTAATAAAATTATAATGTTGTTACAATAAATGACATCATACAATGAAATTATTAGTTCTCATGATCAAGATCTAGGTCATTATGAGATATCAAAGTGAAATATGTCTAAGGTTGTTGCAATGAACTCAGAAATTTGACCATTGGAGTATTTTCTATAAATATGAGGACATTGGAAGAGCTGGTAGCTGATGCATTTCACAACTCAAATCATATAATTTTTTTCTCTTCTTGAACATCTCGTTCTAAATGATTAGTTTTATCTTAGATAGATGAAGTTATAAGGAATCTAAGTGAGGATTGTAAATTCCTTAGAACACTGATATTTTGTATTTGTTGTGTCCGATCATGGTATTGATCGAGGAATTCTAAGGATTAGGAAAATAAGAGGACCTGATCCATTAGATTAAGGGATAATGGGGATAGGAATTTAGAGACTAATCATTGTATCGAGGGATTTCATGGGATTAGAAGACATATCTATATTGATCATCATATTGAGGGATTTCCTAGTAATTAATGACTGACTAGTAAATTATGTATTGAAACTGTGGATATCTTAAGATAGTATTTCTGAATTCCTTAACTCTTAAGTTTAAAGACTAATTCCTCTTACAAAGCTTTCAATTAATTATTCCCATTATAATATTTCTTTTACTTATTGTTACAAGTTTATTTTCCACTTCAAACTTTTATAACAAAGTTAGCTTATAATTATCATTCTAATAATAGTTTTTTTGAACTGACTATGATATCTATAAAAAATCTGATATAATTAGATGCTTTATGGTTCTAATTTTAATACTCTAATAATTGGAAAATTAATGAGTCCGATATTTTTAACTAAATAGGTATTGTATTTTTTTCTTATCTTAAATTTTTTATACTACAATCCCCCTCCCCCTATTGTATCCATCGTATACTCTTACGATCCAAAAATTGGTATCATAAAAGGTTCTACTACTATACTTGCTAATTTTTTCTTTTCATTATTAATTTCAAGTTATTAATTTTTGTTATAAAATATTTTTTTACAAATATTTTTTCACTAATGTGATTTTTAGAAAAGAGTTTCTATATTTAGAAAGATGGTAGGTTTGAGTATTGGTACTTTATAAAACCTTAATCTCATTAGACAACCTATTTTTTATGGGAACGATTATAAATATTTGAGAGACGTAATGAATATTTTTTAAAAAATATTAGTGTGGTCAAATTTTTCGTGTTGACTGGAGATTATAAAATTCTTGAAAAGGAAGTTACTACCTTTACAAATTAGGAAAAACAAGAATATCAATTGAATTATAGAGTAAGTAATATTGTATTTTGTTCTATGTCCAAAAATATATATAGTCAAATTTCTTCATTTTAAACAACTAATACTATTTTGAAAAATTCATAAGTTACTCACTTTGGAACTTATAATGTTTTTGATACTAAAAGAGCTATTATGAGAGATGACTGTCAGGTGTTTGATTTCTTACCTGGAGAATCAGTAGCTAAGTTGCATCAAATATTTATGACTATTGTTAATAGTTTATATTCCCTTAGAGAAAAAGATATAACATAAGGAATATTGGTTGAGAAAATCATATATATTATACCTAATGATTGGGAATCTAAAAGGACTGCCTTGGATAATACAAGGAAGATTATGAATCTTACTCTTGATGACCTCATTGGAACCCCAATGTAATATGAAGGAATATTGAAAAGGGATACTGAAAAGATGAAAAAGAAAAATGGAGGTGTTGATTTTTCAACCACATATAATGTTCTTGTTAATGTTAAATTATATGAAAAGGTTGAAAAATATTCTCAAAAGAAGAAAGTTTTTGTTAAAAAAAATTATATTTCATCTGAGAAAATAGAAAATTAGTTGTAAAATCCTGTAAGATTGATGAATAAGATTATTGGAAAGAAATACTTCTAGTATAAATACAAGAAGATTAATAAGTCTAAGAATGATAAGAATTAATATTATGAAGTTATTTGTTATGAATGTAAGAAATTAGGCCACATTCGACCAGATTTTACTAAGCTAAAAAGGAATGGTAATAGATAAATAAATTCATACAGAAATGAAAAGAAACATTTTAACTATAAAAGCAAGAAGATTTTGAAAGCTTTAGACACTTGGAGTGAAGGTGGAGGAGATACTTATTCTAATAATTATTCAGAAAATGATATTTCTAGACAAATAAATATTATTTTATATACAGAAATACCAAAGGTGAACAATTGCCTCATAGAAAAGGTACATAGTGTTATATCTCTTTAAAAACTTACTTTAAATGCTAATTATCCTGATAGTAATGATGAGAAAAATTATTCATCTTCTAATGAAGAATATTACTCATCTTAATAAGATAATAATTTACCTAGTTATGAATAAGTATCTTGGTTTTCTAAACTTCTATATAATTAAAAATGTAATGTTTATAAAAACTAAAAGTTTATCAAGGTAATATTGTTAAAGAAAATTCAAGAATTACTACTTTAACTGCTGAAATATTATATCTTTCAAAAGAACTTGATAAAACTAATTCTAAAAAAATATAGTCTTTCAAAATATCTTGAGAAAATTATTTTTGAGAAAACTAGTTCATAGAATTATTTTTTAAAGCTTAATTTGAATACTAATACTACTGGGGATAAAAACTTAGTTGTTAAACTAAAGTCTGGAGTTTCTAGTTTGAAGAAAATGTTATCTAATTTCACCACTGCTAAGGAAAACCCTGATATAATTTATAAACAAATTAAACCTCATAGAGATATATTTAAAATGGGTTTTACTAAAAATAAACTTGTTTTTAATAATAATTACTTTGTTTTAAAGAGTACTCTATTTTTTCAAAAAAATGTTAATGTAGTGGAAACTGGAAGAAAAAGTTTTCTTTAAATAAAATTCAATCTTTAGGTTTTCATAAAGCTTATTTATCAAATGAAATAACATTTTCTCAAAATAATAATGATGTAAAAATGTTGTTACCAATAATTTTATTTTCTTATAATACTAGACTCAAGAAGGTTTGGGTTTTGAAACACTAATGTATTTATTTTTAGGAAAATAAAGAATTTTTCAATAAAAAACATTTTCTATATATATAGTGGTTTTTCAAGACATTTGACTAGGAACAAATATATCTTTAAGAAGAATATAAATATGAAGGTTGTAAAAGTTACTTTAAGACTGACTGAATGGTCTGAATGACTAAATTTTTATTGATTTTGGATAAAACCCCTTTTTTAGGGTAAAGGGGAAAAACCAAGACTTCACGGACAAATGGACATTAACAAAATTCAAAAAACATGAGGGTTTTAACTAATCACAGGACTACATAGAAGTACCCCCTCCCAGCATCAGCGTCGATAAGGAACGCCTCCACCAGAGCATGGCTGCTCAACAAGTTGTCCCGTGAAAAAATGCATGGGCCCAGTACCGATGGCAGCGTCAAACCCTCTCAGTCTTCCAAAACCGAATAGTCATGCACTGAGAAAGAGACTAACTCTATCCTCCTCTAGATCAATTTCAGGTAGACTCTATGGTTTCCCAAACATGTAGCAATCACGAGACCATAATACAACCATTAACGACTTCGTACAGCCAAAGACTAGTTCATCCTTCACCTACAACCTCACTTTCACCATAAAAAAAATCAGTCAAACAAGAACCCGTCATCCTTGTGGCTGGATTTTTTGGAAAAAGAACCACTAAATTCAAATGCTGGAGAGAGAATCTACATGATCAAAAGTTCAATGATCCATTCGAACTAAATCATTCCTTCAGTATCACCACTTAAAGAGACTGAAACAAGGGTCCATCTCAATTGAAATAGATGACTGGCATGTCACGACCTGACCATACCTGGGCTTGAGCCGCAACTACCCCAAGCCTACCTCCATAGGCCAGGGGATGGCGACCAGCGCCGAAGGCACAACAACTCGGGGAGGCCTTTTCCTAAGTACCTGTACACACACACACATAGCACACTCAATGCAAAAGTGAAGAGTAAAAGAAAATAAAAGTACGGAAAAGGGAAACTGCTATATATAGACCACAATAGTGCATCAACCTCTAATCAGTGCAAAGCAAGTGATGAAAGGAAACTGAAAAGAAAAGGGGGAAAACATGCACCCAACAAGAAAAGTGCCACAACCCGGCAACAGGTAAACAAAAAGGAAAACAGCTGGAAGGGTCCCCCACCTGGAACCCGACTCCAACCACTGCACGCGGTCCACGATCCTGAACGCCTAATCTCCACTGAAGTCATGACCAACATGTCTGTCATCTGCAAGGGCACAACAAGTGCGGGAAAAGCCCAAGTAGGGGTGATTATGAAAATACTCAGTAGGATACCCCAAAGTCTCGAGGGAGAAACAAAGGAGGTACCAAAGGGTGAGCAGTAGAGCGAACAAGAAAAGTAAAGGAGTACAACCGAAAGGGCAGTAAAGAGAACAGTAAAGAGTCCAGCTCAACCCAACAAGAGGAAAGAAGGTAGACTCATCCAGACATAAGGAGATGGAAATGGTGAAAAGATGAACTTCCTATCGAGTCTTCGCTACCTATAGCGGGAGAGTAGACTCATCCAACCACGAGAAGCTAGACACAGAAAGCATGTTGCATACCCCGCGTGTCTTCGCCTCTCCTGGAAGGAGAGTAACCAGACCCAAGAAGTGGGTACTGGAACAAGGTATATACATAACATTATGCTCAATCAAGAAGCCCGAACAACATCTTAAGGGGATCTCTGTCCCATTGCTTAGCCCAAGAAAAGTGAGTCACCAACAGTCCCAGAAGTAACACCATCGATGCCAAGCATCCCAAACGTCTGCCCCAAACTACAAGTCAAGTGGCTGAAATCACCGCACCTCCACACTATCTGCTTTGGGAGGCACTAACTCGCCCGCACAGTTTTAGGTCGCATCACAATGATGCATCTTAGTTGGGAAAGTCTCCCTCGTACTTGAGAGTTCTGGGTTAATTCAAACCACAACTCGTCACTGCCCCACAGTCGAGAGGTCTCCTCAAAGACAAGGTCGTTCCATCACTAACTCGTACAACCAAGGGTCTCGCTTCGGTAATCACAGAGGAAAGCCACATACTAGCCTAGTAGAAAGGACTGAGTCTGGAATATCAATGGGTGACCCACTGCCCAGCCCGGCTGGAGGGTAATTCATAATATGATATCAGGTGACCCACTGCCCAGCCCTGGTGGAGGGTAAACCATAATACATCATCAAGAGACCCACTTTCCAATCCTGTTGGAGGGTAAACCTAGAATAAGTCATCAGGAGACCCACTGCCCAGCCTTGCTGGAGGGTAGACCTGGAAGACTTCGACGGGTGACCCACTGCCCAGACCTACTGGAGGGTAAACCCGGAACTAGACGACGGGCGACCAACTGCCCAGCCCTTCTGGAGGGTAGACCCTCAAGAGTCGTCAGGTCACCCATTGCCTAGTCTCTGCTAGAGGGTAAACCCTGAACAAGTCGACAGGCAACCCACTGCTCAGCCCTGCTAGAGGGTAGACTTGAAACAAGATGACGGGCGACCCACTGCCCAGCCCTGCTGGAGGGTAGACCCTCAAGAGTCGTCAGGTGAACCACAGCCTAGTCTCTTCTATAGGGTAAACACTGGGAAGTCGCTGAGTAACCCACTGCCCAACCCCGCTGGAGGGTAAACCCAGAACTGCTCTGGCCATCTCTCCTGAATGGTACAACACTGGTCAACCGAACACGGAGTGGGTATCACGCAACCATCTGACTCCAGAACAAGACCAGGGGAAACCACTCAACCCTGCTGATCTAAACCATTGAGCACAGATCTGCGGAAAAAACTCAACCCCGCTGGTCAACAAACAAGAACTGAGGGACCCCCTACGTCGCGAGAGGTCAAAGGTATGCAAAGCAGAACATGACACGCCCATGGGGCCTGCACGACGTGTGGCCCCAAGTAAATCCCCAACCAAGTGAACAAACAGTCCTGGGTACAAACCACATGTACCTCTAAGATCTCCCATATACTCCCAGAGTATACCTCATTTTTAGCCCAAGGGCTACCATGCACACGATGTCCAACGGCAACGTAAAAGTTCAAAAACCGAATTATGCCAACCTGCTTCCTCCACGACCCTAGCATGGCCAACCGCATCTCTTTAAACACCAACCTCACACTCCCAGGAGTGCACGCGATCACACGCCAATGGTCCGCTACAAACACGGTAGAAGGACTTCCACCAGGGCACCTTTCATGTTCCCATATTTAATAAGACCGCATATAAGGCTCTGCACAACCAAACGAATCATGCCGTTGTAATCCTCATGGAAAAACACGCGAGATAGACTACTTACTCACCTCAAACGGATATCCGACAGAAAGGTCACCAACACCGCCTCACGCCCAAACGGCGTCCCGTGATCCCGAGCCTCGGACCCAAAAACAGTCAGGTGCATCGCACCATTGCGATCCCCTCGAAAAAACACGTCAAAAGGACTACTCACTTGAGTGTAACGGATATCCGGAGAAAAAGATGCATTCTGGCGCACCGCACACGAGCGGTGCCATGTGGGACCCGCATCCCAGTCCCGAAACACAACGAACGGATCACATCGTTGCGATCCTCTCGAAAAATCACACAAGGTGGACTATTCACATGTCCAAAACGGTTGCCTGGTGATAGAGATGGAAAAATCATCGTCTACGCCCAAACAGCCCTAATGGGGCCCACACCATCATGCAGAATTAGAGTGGGCAGATTGCCCCATTGCAATGCCCTCGGAAAAACATCCAAAAATGACTGCTCGCAGGCCCTGAATGGACTTCCAATAAAAAAGTCATGAAACGTTGCACGCAGCTAGAATGACGGGTCGTGGGGCCCGCGCCTCAACTTCTTCCTCAATGCCTGGAACCACCCTGGAAAGCTCCGCCTCGGTGTCAGGGTCCCAACGCCACTAACGGCGCTTAAAACGGACGTCGGATGTGTCTGCACCGCTCAGAACACGAGCCCCTGGAAAAATGACAATTCACTTAACGGTCGTGCTGCGCCCCCGAGCCCCTCGTTTCAGGAATTTTTAAATCCCAAAACCATCTCAAAAAGTCCGCCTCGACGTCAGGAAGACACTGTCGCAGACGACAAGTAAAATGGACACCCGTAATGAAAATTACGGGCGCCCGAAGTCGAGGGGAAACGTCACTTGGGCTGGACCGGCCGTGGAATCACGGTCCATGCGCAAACCGGCCACGAGGGCTGGTCGCAGCTGCTGCACAAAGACCCGCCTTCGGCGGGTCTTGTCTCCCCCGCAGGGTCGCGCACCGCGACCCTGGTACTGCCTCCCCCGTGCCACCGCGCACGGCCTCCGCCTGAGGAGAGCCCACCTGAGGAGCCGCCTGCTACCGCGACACCCGCCTGAAGCCGCCCGCGCGCCGCGACACCCGCCTGAAGCTGCCCGCGCGCCGCCACCTGCCGCCACCCTCAGACCGCCAGAAACCCACCAGAAACTTCAAAACCCGCAAACTTCGACGAGCATTTGTGAGCTGCTCAGAGATCAGAATTCAAATCTGAAACAAGTGTCGGAGAGAGAATAAAAACTAATATGCATTCATGGGCTTTGATTCAATGATCAACCAACAATCGACGCATATAATTGAGGTTGAAATAAGGTTCGGAAATTAAAACGCAACCAAAACCTCCTACCTCTTGGGTGTTTCCCAGAGCTTCACAGAGAGTCCGCCGCCGCGCCACACCTCGCCGGAGCTTCCTCGCCGGAGTGGAGGAGGAGAGGAGGAGGGATTGAGGGAGAGGAGGTGGTTCTGCCAGGTGAGGGGGTTTGAGGAAGAAGAAGGGGAAGAAGGGTGGGGTGTTTAAGTAGGAAACACTTAAACCCCCGCCCGTAGCCCCCTTACCCGAACTCCTGATGGGGTCGGGATTAAGCCTCCCCTAGGCTAAAAACCACGCTCTGAGCACAACGATGGTCTCGGAATTTTAATCTGAGGCCCCGTTCAAAAGTTATAAAATTGAACGCCCAAAGATGCCAAATTAAGAAAACGCCCCTGGGGCCATTTTTCACTAATGGTCCACGCCCGCAAATATTATACCCCTCCTAGGGTAAACGGCACATTCTGAACTCAATGGTGCCCTCAGTTTTCCAATCCGAGCCACCATTTAAGAGATACTTGAATTAATCCGTTAAAAGAATAAATTAATTATTTAATTTATCTGTTTAACGTTCCAGAAGCGACAGAGGGGTCCAAACATCCCGCGTTGACATGTTTTATGTCGTTACTAGGGTAAAAACCCCATTACAGACCCAACCGTACACTTTGATCTATGATCTGAATCACTGTTTAGGAGTTATCCCATTTATTTGGCATTTCCCGTGTGAACGCACTGAAAATTTAATCCCTCCCACACCGGGGCTCGGAATCGCACGCCGTCTGAAGGAGCTGCTATGGAATAACATCAAGATATATTCCAAAGTCTTTCTCAGCAAAAACTGGGTTCTTACATCATTCCCTCCTTCAATATTTTCATCCACAAAAATCAAAACCAGGGAACAACTCATGGTACTAATCCCACACCTGGCTCTCCCGTACCCAGAAGAACTCTTACACAGCTCTGCGCCACCGCAAACAGACCAAAGGATTTGATCTGTTCACTTGAGGTCTGCCCTCGCTGATGACGTATATATGAGCTAGCACACATCTCCTCAGGTAAGCCACGTGGGATACGTCCTGCACCCACACCCGACCTTGGTGTTAGGGCAAGGCGGTAGGGAACCTCGCCATCCCTTTGCACGGTCTCAAATGGCCCAAAGGCTCTCGGGGGTAGCTCAGCTCCCTGACCGAACCTCCACGTCGCACGCCGCGACTGGAGTCATCGTCTGCACCTGGAACAAGGCCCAGTGATTCCCTCCTTCAGAATATCCATATGGTGAAACACCCAAGGATATCTAGTCATGCAAGATTCCACAGTCGATGTCCCGCAACCAAGGCTCTCTTACAGGCTCAAAAGGCGAAGGAGTCAACACCATCGACTAGAGAAAAAGGTCACATGCCTTCTTCCTTACCAACATAGGGTTACACCGACGCCCCACACCACCCTGGTAATAACCCAAGAAAAAATTAGGGAGAAAAGGAATTTCACACGCAGAGTCTAACAATTCTACTGCAACAAGGTATAAGAGCCATATAGAGTACCTCTTATCACCTCATGCTCTGTAGGATTGTGGAAATTCGAAACTCATGGCTATCCGCAGTCCCAACTTTCGGCTCCCGGAGCCTATCGTGGACCGCCTAGTGGTGATGGGAAGACCTTGTAAGGTCGTCCTCCACTACCAGTTCCTCCCACTCCTCCTAACACCACCTCTATGGTGCTACTATGATCATGACACTCCCTCCGTCGTGGTGGTGCACCTACTGCTTTCCCGAGGCTCTCTGTATGCCTGGTCAGGCAGTCCCATGCCAAGTGACCTCGCCCATCACAAGCATAACACCACCGCTCCCTGAGCTGTCCTGGTGCCCTTCGGCGCCACTGTGGTGTGCGACCACAGCCCGGAGCCCACTCACAGAAGGGAACCCTCTGCTGAGGCCCTGCACTTTTCCGCCACAGTGGTATACGACCACGTCTCCGAAACCGTCAGTGGAAAGGCCAACTGCGTCGAGGTTCTTCTTGCCGACGCCCACTAGCTATGACAGACGTCGCGGCTCCAACGTGCCTCCTCTAGCACCCCGACATATGTGGAAATGGCCAAGGGTACTATGACAGCACGAATCTCTCAGTGGAGACCCCGCTCAAAATTCCACGCTCGGATGTTGTCATCATGGACCAAGTCCGGGTAAAAGCGTGCACGGTCTGCAAAACTAGCCGCGTACTCATCCACCATCATCCCTCCCTACTGAAACTGCAGGAGCTTCTGAATCCGAAAGGAGCGCAAGAAGGAGGGGAAAAACTACTCATGGAACAACAACTGAAAGTCACCCCACGAAAGCGACGACTTGTCAAGAAACTGAGTCACCAGACTCCACCAACACCGAGCTGCACCACAAATAATGTTGGTTTCCAAAGCCACTCTCTGATCTGTCGGCGTCTACACAAGCCTAAAAAGGAAAACCACTGTCTCTAGCTGAACCTCTGCTACCTGAGGGTCTGGCTCACCACTGAACCTCAGCGGTCTCTACTGCTGGAACTCACGGAGCACGATCAACCTGTGCTCAAGCCCTATCTTCACTATTGAAGTTGTCTGCTGCTCAACTAGTGGGGGTGCTGATACTGGCCCACCCGGAGAAAGGGGGCTCGCATGATGGGTCTTGGACTATAGCCTCATAGCTCACAGGGTCGTCGTCACACACCAAAGCTGGTATCTTGGATGGCTGTCTTCACGGGGACATCCTGAATATTATCAAAGAGTTCCACGATCAGATGAGCATATATGTATATACCAATAACAACGATAGGGAGCTGAGTCAAGAAGGACAGTCAAAGACTCAATCCTATGTGACGCACTAACAAATTTTCCCTAAAACAAGTGTCTCAGCATGCCGAGTCGACAAGCGGGTTATCAGGGTCCTGGTGAATGGATACATCGGCTGTCGCACCATCACTGGACTCCCTGGCCTGAGAGCCGCTCTCAAGACATGTTAACACTGTTTCCCTAAATCCCAACCAATTTCTTTTTTAGGGAAGTCCGAACAACGTCCCAAGGAATGAACCACCTCTGATACCACTTTGTCACGACCCGACCCTACCCGGGCTCGAGCCGCAACTACCCCAAGCCTGCCTCCATAGGACAGAGGCTGGCGACCAGCGCTGAAGGCACAACAACTCAGAGAGGCCTTTGCCTAAGTACCTGTACACACACACACGTAGCACACTCAATGAAAAAGTGAGGAGTAAAAGAAAATACAAGTAAGGAAAAGGGAAACTGCTATATATAAACCACAATAGTGCATCGAACTCTAATCAGTACAAAGTAAGTGCTGAAAGGAAACTAAAAAGAAAAGGGGAAAAACACATGCCCAACTATAAAAGTGCCACAACTCGAAAATAGGTAAACAAAAAGGGAAACAGCTGGAAGGGTCCCCCACCTGGAACCCGACTCCGACCACCACAGGTGGTCCACACTCTGGAACTCCTAAGCTCCACTGAAGTCACAACCAACCTGTCCGTCGTCTGCAAGGGCACACCAAGTGCGAGAAATCCCAAGCAGGGGTGAGTATGAAAATACTCAGTAGGATACCCCGAAGTCTCGAGGGAGAAACAAAGGAGGTACCGAAGGGTGAGCAGTAGAGCGAATAGGAAAAGTAAAGGAGTACAACCGAAAGGGTAGTAAAGAGAACAGTGAAGAGTCCAGCTCAACCCAACAAGAGGAAAGAAGGTAGACTTGTCCAGATACAAGGAGCTGGAAACGGTGAGAAGATGAACTTCTCATCGAGTCTTCTCTACCTATAGTAGGAGAGTAGACTCGTCCAACCACGAGAAGCTAGACACGGAAAGCACATGGCATACCCCGTGTGTCTTCACCTCTCCTGGAAGGAGAGTAACCAAACCCAAGAAGTGGGTACTGGAACAAGTTATATACATAACCTTATGCTCAATCAAGAAGCTCAAACAACATCATAAGGGGATCTCCGTCCCGTAGCTCAGCCCAAGAAAAGTGAGTCGCCAACAGTCCCAGAAGTAACACCATCGATGCCCAGCATCCCACATGTCTGCCCTGAACTACAAGTCAAGGGGCTCAAATCACCACACCTAGACCCTATCCGCTTTGGGCGGCACTAACACACCCGCACGGTTTTAGGTCGTGTCACAAGGACGTGTCTCAGTGGGGAAAGCACCCCTCCTACTTGAGAGTTTCAGGTTAAGTCAAACCACACCTCGTCACTGCCCCGCAGTCGAGAGGTCTCCTCAAAGACAAGGTCGTTCCATCACTAACTCGTACAACCAAGGGTCCCGTTCCGGTAATCACGGAGGAAAGCCATAGACTGGCCTAGTAGAAATGACTGAGTCTGGAATATCAACGGGTGTCCCACTGCCCAGCCCTACTGGAGGGTAATTCATAATATAATATCGGGTGACCCACTGCCCAGCCCTGCTGGAGGGTAAACCATAATACATCATCAGGTGACCCACTGCCCAGCCCTACTGGAGGGTAAACCTGGAATAAGTCGTCAGGAGACCCACTGCCCAGCCTTTCTGGAGGGTAGACCTGGAAGAAGTCGACGGGTGACCCACTGCACAGCCCTGCTGGAGGGTAAACCCGGAACAAGATGACGGGCGACCCACTGCCCAGCCCTGCTGGAGGGTAGACCCTCAAGAGTCATCGGGTGACCCACTGCCCAGCCCCGCTTGAGGGTAAATCCTGAACTACTCTGGACATCTCTACTGAATGGTACAACACTGTCCAACCGAACACGGAGTGGGTATCGCGCATCCATTTGACTCCGGAACAAGACCAGGTTAAACCACTCAACCTTACTAATCTAAACCATCGAGCACAGAGGCGGGGGAAAACTCAACCCCACTGGTCAACAAACGAGAACCGAGGGACCCTCTAAGTTTTGAGAGGTCAAAGGTACGCAAATCAGAACACGGCACGCACATGGGGCCCGCACGATGTGTGGGTCCAAGTCAATCCCCAACCAAGCACACAAATAGTCTTAAGTACAAACCACACGTACCTCCAAGAACTCCCGTATACTCCCAGAGTATACCTCATTTTCAGCCCAAGGGCTATCATGCCAACGATTTCCAATTGCATCACAAAAGGGTGAAAATGTAATTACGCCAACCTGATTCCTCCATGGCCCTAGAATGGACAACCACATCTCTTTAAACACTAACCTCACTCTATTGGGAGTGCACGTGATCACACGTGAGATAGACTACTTACTCGCCTCAAATGGATATCCGATGGAAAGGTCGCCAACACCGCCTCATGCTCGAACGGCGTCCCATGATCCCAAGCCTCGGCCCTGAAAACAGTCGGGCGCATTACACCATTGCGATCCCCTCGGAAAAACACGTCAAAGGGACTACTCCCTTGAGTGGAACGGATATTCGGAGAAAAAGATGCATTCCGGCGCACCACACACGAGCGGTGCCACGTGGGACCCGCATCCCGGTACCGAAACACAACAAACAGATCACACCATTGAGATACTCTCGAAAAAGCACACAAGGTGGACTATTCACTTTTCCAAAATGGTTGCCTGGTGATAGAGACGGAAAAATCACCGTCTACGCCCAAACGGCCCTCGCGGGGCCCGCACCATCGTGCCGAATTAGAGCGGGCGGATCACGCCATTGCAATTCCCTCAGAAAAACATCCAAAAACGACTGCTCGCACGCCCCAAATAGACTTCCGATGAAAAAGTCATGAAACGCTGCACGCAGCTCGAAAGACGGGTCGTGGGGCCCGCGCCTCAACTTTGGCCTCAATGCCTGGAACCACCCTGGAAAGCTATGCCTCGTTTCCAGGGTCCCAACGCCACTAACGGTGCTTAAAACGGACATCGGATGTGTCCGCACCGCTCAAAACATGAGCCCCTAAAAAAATGACAATTCACTTAACGGTCGTGCCGCGCCCCCAAGACCCTCGTTTCTAGAATTAAAAATTCCCAAAAATATCTCAAAAAGTCTGTCGCGATGTCAGGAAGACACTGCCACAGACGGCAAGTAAAACGGACACCCGTAATAAAAATTACGGGCGTCCGAAGTCGAGGGGCAACGTCCCTTGGGCTGGACCGGCCGGTCCGCCCGGCCTGGGCCGGCCCATGGTTTGGCCACGCGGGCTGGCCATAAACTCACGGTCCACACGTAGAATGTCCATGAGGGCCGGTTGCGGCTTCCGCATGCCACGACCCCGGCGCTGCCTCCCCCGTGCCGTCGCGCACGGCCTCTACCTGAGGATCGCCCACCTGAGGAGCTGCATGCTGCCACGACACCCGCCTGAAGCCGCCCACGCGCCGCCGCCATCCGCCACCCTCGGACCGCCAGAAACCCGCCGGAAACTTCAAAACCCGCAAACTTAGACGAGCATTTGCGAGCTTCTCGGAGCTCGGAATTCAAATCCGAAACAAGCGTCGGAGAGATCATAAAAACGAATACGCATTCATGGGATTTGATTCAATGATCAAACAACAATCTATGCATATAATTGAGGTTGAAATAAGGTTCGTAAATTCAAACGCAACCAAAACCTCCTACCCCTTGGGCGTTGCCCGGAGCTTCACGGAGAGTTCGTCTTCACGCCACGCATCACCGGAGCTTCCTCTCCGGAGTGGAGGAGGAGAGGAGGAGGGCTTGAGGGAGAGGAGGTGGTTCTGCCAGGTGAGGGGGTTTGAGGAAGAATAAGAAGAAGGGTGGGGTGTTTAAGTAAGAAACACTTAAACCCCCGCCCATAGGCCCCGTACCCGAACTCCCGACAGGGTCAGGATTAAGCCTCACCTAGGCTAAAAACCATGCTCTGAGCGCAACGGCGGACTTGGAATTTTTATCTGAGGCCCCGTTCAAAAGTTATAAAACTGAACGCCCAAAGCCGCCAAATTACGAAAACGCACCTGGGGCCATTTTTCACTGACGGTCCGTGCCCGCAAAACTTATACCCCTCCTAGGGTAAACGGCACATTCCAAACTCAAAGGTTCCCTCAGTTTTCCAATCTGACCCACAGTTTAAGAGATACTTGAATTAAGCCATTAAACGAATAAATTAATTATTTAATTTATCCATTTAACATTCCGGAAGTAAGCGAGGGGTCCAAACGTCCCGCGCCGACATGTTTTATGTCGTTCCTAGGGTAAACACCCAATTCCGGACCCAAATGTACACTCGGATATCTGATACAAAGCACCGTTTAGGAGTTATCCTATTTATTTGGCATTTCGAGTGTGAACACACTGAAATTTTAATCCCGACCACACTGGGGCTTGGAATCACATGACGTCTGAAAGCGCTACTCTGGAATAACATCAAGAAATATTCCAAAGTCTTTCTTAGCAAAAACTGGGTTCTTACATGGCAGGTCTGAGGAGTTTCCCAAAACAGACCATATGGGCTAGACCAGCACTAGAGCAGTATCCACATCGTCCCGACATGAAGCCTCCCTTGTTGACAGCAACATAGATATCAAAGCCGAAGAAACTCCGCCGCCATCATGAGGCCTCCACCGACATCCCAGCTGTGAAACCCATAGAGGAAGGCATACCCAGGATTGTGAAGTCAAACCACTATCACCCAGGATCGAATGGCCAAAAGTCGCACCAAGATATCTTCACCAAAGAACAAATCTAGGCCGATGTGACTAAGAAACGGCACTCCGAGCATGGATCCGGTCAGATCTAAACTGTATAAACACCTTCACCGGAGTACAAGTCATGCGAACCAGGGAAGCGGAAGAAACTGTCAATGGAAATAGGGATCAACGATGAAACGGTGCCGCAAACCCCTTCCATGCTTCCAGCATAAAAGATCCAAAACAAACACAAGATTCATGATAACCACCAAATTACATACCAGCAAAAAGAAAATAAAACAATAGAAGATGAAAGGGGGAGGTGATGTTAGCCTTTCAGAACAAAGCCGCAGGTGCGAGGCCTCCCCCCTCCAAATCAACACTAAGGGTTATCTGGTGAACTTCAAAAATGAAAAAAGTACTTTTCATAGTTTTAAGGATGATTTTATTATTTCTTTTAATCGTCATAAAAATGTTTACACATTAAAATTATAAGACCTTAGAATGTAAGATTCACCTTGTCTTAGTGAAATGGAAGACCAATCTTGGTTATATAACAGAATATTAGGACACTATAATCTTATAACTTTAGTTAAGTTTACTAAGAAAGGAATAGTTAAGGATCTACTGAAACATAGTTTTGATTCTTCGAAATTTTATGATCCTTATCAATTAGGTAAGAAATATAAGTCAAGTTTTAAATCTATTAGTGAAGTATCAACTTATGATGCTTCACATTTAGTTCACATGGTCTTATTTGTTCCTACAAAAAACTGGAAGTATTTATGGAAAATATTATATATTTTTTAGTTGATTCTTACACTAGATATAATTTGGTATATTTTTTAACAAGGAAATATAAAGCCTTTAGTTATTCTAAAACTGTTATATCTAGAGAAAAAAATGAGAAAACCCTCTCCTTGATAACTATTTATAGTGGTCATGGTGGATAATTCTTAAATTCTGATTTTAAAACTTTTTTTAGTAATAAAGGTATTATACATAACTTTTTAAAAACTAGAACTATACAAAAAATGGTGTAGTTGAAAGAAAAAATAGATCTCTTCATGTGATTACTAGAACTACGCTAAGTGAATACTCAGTTACTAAATTGTTTTGGGATGAAGTAGTTAGTACTACCTTCTTTACTATAAATCAAGTTTTAATTAGACATTTCATTAATAAAACTCTTTATGAGTTATGTACTGGTAGAAAATCAAAACATTCTTACTTCAGAGTTTTTTGATGAAAAGTATTCATTATGAACACTAAATATAACTAAAATAAATTTGCACCAAAATATGATGAAGGAATATTTCTAGGTTATTTCACAACTAGTAAGGATTATAGATTTTTCAATAAAAATCCGATTAATATTGAGGAAACAATACATGTAAATTTTGATGAAACATGTCCTTTTTTTTCAAAATACATCAACCTACATCTTTAGTTGTTATTTCTAAAACTGATTTTCAACCTACGTTGGAAATCTATTTGCATGAGAAAACAACTTATGAACATATTTCTAAAGTTTTTCCTCAAGAATATTTTCAACATATTATTGAAGAATAGAGTTTTGTAAATCAAATAAATAAGTTGTTTCTTAGGAATCATCCAAGTGATAATATAATTGGTGATGTAGATCAACAAGTTAAGACTATAAGTTCTTTAAGAAATTAAATTAAAAATCTAGTATTTTTATCTTAGTTCAAACCAAAGTCTCCTGATGAGGATTTAGGTGATGAGGATTAGATGAAAGTAATACAAGATGAACCCAATGATTTTGAAAGGAACCGTATCTAGAATTTAGTTTAATGAACTAAAGAAGCTTCTATAATTGGAGTAAAATGGGTCTTTTAGAACAAGTGTGATGAAAATGGAGTAATAGTTAGAAATAAATATAGACTTGTTTTTAAGGGTTATAATCAACAAAATGGAAAATAAGATGAATAAACTTATGCTAAAGTATCAATACTTAAAGCTATTCATATACTTCTAGCTTATATAGTATTCTTAAATTCAAATTATTTCAAATGGATATGAAGTTTAATTTTCTTAATGGATATGTTTATGAAAAAGTTTATGTAGAATAACCCCTATTTTTGAAAATAAAAAACATCTGTAACATTTTTATAAACTTTAAAAGTCACAATATGGACTTAAAAAATCCCATATATCCCGGTATGACATGTAAACTAGATTTTTGTTACAAAAAAAATATAAGGGAGCTACAGATCCAACCCCTTTTATAACAGAAGTTAATGAAAGTATTATGATTGTAAAAATCTATGTTGATGAAATTATATTTAGATAAACTCAAAATAATTTAATAGATTTCTTTGTGGATCTTGTGAAGTTTGTGTTTGAAATAAATATGATGGATGATGTAACATACTTTCTAGGTTTTTAAATTTCAAAAAAACTATATGGAACTTTTATATCTCAACATAAGTATATAAAATATCTTCTTAAAAAAATTGGGTATGAATACACTAAAATTATTATTATACCTATAGAAACCTCAAATACTTTACATATTGATTGATCTAGGAAACCAAAAGATCAAATGAATTTAAGATAAATTATTGGAAGATTACTTTAATTAATAACTAGTCATCTAGATTTAATGTTTTCAATATTCTTATGTGATAGATATCAATCCAATCCAAAAGAGACCCATCCTAAAGTTGGTAAAAGATTTTTTTGTTACCTTAAGGTAACTATGGATTTTGATTTGTTTTACTCTTCTAGAAATGATTTTGAGTTAAAAAAAATTCGGATAATGACTTTGGTGGATATAGAATGGATATAAAAGGTACTTTTGGAATATATCATTTTTTAGGAGAAGCTTTAGTTTCATAGTCCTATATAAAACAACACTAATTAGTACTTTCCACTACATAAGATTAATATGTGTCAACTAAAAGTTTTTTTCACAAGTATTGTGGACACAACACACACTCACTAACTATGGAATGAGTTTTACTAAAACTACTATTTTTTGTGATAAAAAAATTGCCATTAATTTAAGTAAAAACAAATCACATCACTCATATTCTAGACACATAGATATAAGACAATATTTTCTTCAGGATCATACACAAAAAGGAAAAGTAAAGAGATGGTAGAGACTTCATATGCTGGTTTGGAGTTTATAGAAACTTTATTTTTCCCTTCAATTACTCAAAAATTATGTTAGTTGGTGAAAGGTAAAGAGATAGTATAAGAAATTACAAAATCATTCCCAAAACAAGTTTAGAAGGTTGTTGATAATAAAAAACCAAAGTCTAATAAGCAAGTTGGAAAAGTTTTTCTTAGAAATGCATGGTAGTTGAAAGAATAATTGGAGGAAAAAAGAAAATGTGGAAGAAGTTGATAAATAGGAAAAAAAAGAATCTAAGGAAAAAACAAAGGAAGAAATATGTTCGTCAAAGACATCTATAAAATCTACATAGTTATCTTCTCATTCATAAAAGAACCCTAAGATATGAGTTTTATTGTAAGTTCATTCATCATTAAAAGAAGAAGTTAAATCATCATCAAACAGAGAAGAATAATATCATAATTCTTCAATGAAAGTATCATAAAAATCTGAAAATGATAAATAAGTGGATTTTATAGAAGTTTCATAAAATAAAAATTTTCTCAGAAGGGAAAATATGAAATAAAAGTAGAGATTTCATATGTCAGTCCATCTAAACCTCATGTTTTAGAGGTTAAATAAGAGTCAACGGACTCTTCTACCATAGAGGAAAAAAATAATATTGATTACAACTACCTAACCTTGTAATGTTTAAGTGATTTGATACCACACCATCCAAAAATTGAGGCTAGATGAAAACAAATTCCAAACTACATGAATGAAAAATTAGAATAGTTGAAGATGTTAACTGGAAAGATCATTCAAAATGAAGCAGGAATCAAGAACATCAAAAGTAATACAAAGTATCATAATATAAATTTTAGCCAGATGGTTAGATGTTCTATATATTTTGACAATGATTTCAAGGAACATGATGATTAGTTAATTTAATTTAAGCAACTATATCTTGAGTATGATGACTCATTTGATAAGTTTTCATATGATGTTTCATACCCAGTGATGTTTGTTGACCAATTTCATGGCATGACAAACAATCAGGAAAAGGAGGTCAAAGTTATCAAAGAAAAGCTTCACGACTTGTAAGTAGAGAATAACATGCTCAAATCTTGTGAAGATGAGTTTTTATTTTTAAAGGAAGAGAATAAGAAGATCATTGAGTAGGTTGGAAGGATAAAGGAAGAGGTTTGAAGAAAAAAATTATAGAGGATAAAATTGTGAAGATTCAGTCATCGGTATATGCAGCTGAGAAGGATCAAGAACATTTAAAGAAGTTAAAGGAGATCATCAAGAAAGTATACAAGAAGGAATAAATTCAATTATCTAAACTTTTGTTGTAACTAAATACTTTTTTATTTAATTTTTAATTTGAATGACCTTTTATCCAAATACTATATGTTTGAATGTCTTCCAATTTTATTTTTTAATGTATGTTCTTTCTTTTATTTCTGGGATGAATAGTTAATTCACATATAACTGTTTCTTATGTTATACTTTTCTAAAATTCAAGGAGGTTATATTTTTTTACCCTATTCATTCTGTAAATCAAAAAAGGGGGAATTTTTTAGAGAAGTTTTTAGAGAAACCTTGGGGGAGAATTTTTGGGGATATGTTTTTGGGTTAATCTTGTTCAAAGGGGGTTGTTTTTAAAAAAACAAAAAGATTAATCCAAGAGGATAACTTTTTACTAAGGGTGGGAATACAAATTTTTACTTTCTATCAGACCAATAAAGATAAATATAAATAATGTATCAACTCAGGTAAAGATTAAATGTGATAAATGAACAAATTCATATGAAGTGTATATTTAATGTTATGAAAAGAACAATGGGTTATAAGTATTTTAGAATTATTAGTTTTTCATTTTTATGTTTTTTTTTTGTGATTTCTAAAAAGGGGGAGATCTTTCAGTCAAAAGTTATATTTTATACTTTTCCTTCTCTTAATTTTGGAAATCACAAAAAATTTCTTAAAACACTCTTTTACTAAATTTATATATCCCAAGTATTTTAGTATGTTTTTGTAGAAAACATCCTTTTATATGGATCACAAAAATAGTTCTAATATAAAATTAATATAAAATTTTATTATTCAATCCAATCCATCATATAGATAGTGCATCTGATACATCAAATCAACTACTGTTCTGAACAGTGGTTAGATTTATGTCCTATCTAACAAAATAAAAAAATCAAAACCATTGGACATACTTTAGTACTGATACATAGGATTGAACTTTGTTTAAACTATCAAATTGATAATCAATAGTATAGTCCATCAAACTATAAAAAGGTTATAATAAGAGTGTACTGATTTATTTCTATTAAAAGGAATACTTTAATAACATTGTAATGGTGTTAAAATAAACAACGCTAGATAATGAAATGATTAAATGTCAAGATGAAGATCTATATCATTATAAGTTGTTGAAGTTTAAGATGTTTGAGGACATTTCAACCAACTAAGAAATATAACCTTTAGAGGATTTCCTATAAATAGGAGGTCATTTGAAGAGTTGGGAGATGATGCATTTTGTAACTTAAATTGTATAATTTTTTTCTCTACCTAAACATATCATTCTAAATTCTTTGTGATTTCTTGGAGAGTTAAAGTTATAAGGAATTAGAGTGAGGGTTCTAAATTCCTTAGAGAACATTTATTTTGTATTTTATGTGTCTCATCATGGTACTGATTGAGGGCATCTGAGGATGGGAATATGGGTGAATCTGATCCATTGGATCAAGGGTTTCCAAATCTAGGAAGACAGATATTGATCATCATATTGAGGACTTCCAAAGGATTGGAAGACAGATTTATACCAATAATAGTATCGAGGACTTTCCTAGTAAGGAAAGACAAACCTTTATAGTAGGTACTGAAACTGTGTGTAATGACCTGAACTATTATAAATAAAATTTCCCTTATATCTTTCTTCAATGTCTTATTATATAATATGGTTATAAAAAACACATTCACTTATTTTGTCTTATTATTCCATTTGGATTTAAAAGACTGTTATGAATCATTACCATTGATAACATAGTTGTTGAATTGTGATCACATGATTAGTATAAATATAGAATTTTAACAAATCAAATTGTCTTAGATACCAGAAGTGATGGCCTCAACTAGTAGGATCGAACCCTACGAATCCCGTTTATCAGAGCATCTGAGGGAGATAAAATTTCTAAGATTTTCCCCAGAACAAGTTCAAGCTAAGATCCAATAACTTAATCATGAGAGAAACTGTTTATGGGATAAGTTCAAGCTCATAAAGATCATGACTCAAACCATATCCATTGAACCACCATATGAAAGTCCCACCATCACAAACTTTACCATTAGGGTGTTTTATGGTGTATTAAAGGGATACGTAACAATAACCTAGCAATATGAGTATGTGTATTTTTTTAAATAATAATGAATATATTTTCATACTATTATTATTAATTTATAAATGGTTTTCATTTTGATTCAATAAAACACAAATATTATTCTTAGTTAATATTCAAATTCAATTAAGAAATACATTTTGATGAATTAATTAATTTTTTAAATAAATAATATTTTAATAAAATATTACTAATAAATAACTTTTATTAAATATAAATAATCGTATAATTTTTATTAAGTCAAATCTAATTTTTATAAGGGTTCAAAAAAATGTTACTGTCAAAAAACACGTCATTTTAAATAGATATCAGTTTTTATTTTAAAAGTAAAAATTCACATATTTATAAAATTATTTAGATAAAATGAATATTATTTTTGGAATCAAGATTTTAAAATTATCTAATGGTTAATTTTTTATAATTTTCTTAAAGAGTCAAATTTTCAGGTAAAAAATAAATATGGTAATAATATACTTTCTGTTTTATGACATCACAATGACCCAAAAGTGATTTAACAAGTAATATAAATATAATCCATGGCCAATTATATGTTTTAAATTTAAAATAATTTTATTTTAAGTTTATTTGATATATTTTTTAAAACCATTATGAATCCTCCAAAACTTATCATATATTTTGTATTTTTAAAATCATTTCTTTAAGAGTGTGACTCAAGTTCACATCACCAAGGATTTTATTTTAATAATTTTAGACCTTTACATTCTAAAATAATAAAAACAACTCCCCTTTGTTAGAAACCATGGGATGGTTTTTTCGTTTTGGATATTTTATTATGTAGAATGCAGAACCAAAATAATAAATAAATCTCCATATTTTCCTATATAAAACCACCCAAGATCCCATTTCTCTTCACTAAAACTCTTTTTATCATGTACTTACTCTACCCTAAACTCCCTAGAGTCCACCCAAAAGACCTTAAATCTTTAAATAATCCCCTTCCAAGCCTTTGGAGTCACACACTCACGTAAGGGATACTCATCTTCCTCTCCTCCTTTCAATTCAAGCACCTTCTTTGAAATTTGTATTCTTAATTGAAATTTTTTATAATTTAAATCATTTATAAACATTAACTTAATGTAAAATTAAGTTATTTTAATGATATACTATTTAACTTATTTCATTTCGACCTTTATCTAAGCCATTACTATGCCGAAATTTTGTAAGGGATCCTCGACTCTCCTCTTTTATCAAGAACTCCTTTTATCTTATTTATTTTAATTTTAATTTTAATGTGATGGGATATGATATTACATATTCCTATTAATTTAAATTTTATGTATAAATTATGATATTTTCCTTTCACTCTCATTAATCCTCCTATGATCCTTTATGTACACCCAATACCATACTGAAATTTTAAGGATTCTTTTCTCTATTCATGTTTCTTCATTGCCTTATGTATTATATTTTCAAATTTCTAATGTTCGGATATGATTTTTCTTGTCCATATTACTACCCAATTTATTTAAAAATAATTATATACCCATTTAAATCTCATCAACCATTTTTATGAATTTTTAAGTAAAGTCGTTATGCTGCTGAAATTTCACCACAATTTTTCATGGCCAACCAATTATGTAGTGAATATCATACCCATTATTCTATAAAGGGTATTCACCTTTATGAAAATATACTTATTGATTGGGGACTTACATGTATTTAATACACATTTCATTATCAAGGAATAAATTATGATTATGAATGAATCCATTTTGTATACTCTATGTGGAACACTTAAGCATGAGAATGAAATGATTATGATGGGTGTCCCCAGATAGCACTCCAATGAATTGGGTAATGTTTAGTATCATGATACATCTTTTTGGTAAATTGGGGTACCTAATTTCTTTATATTAATTTTTCATCCATGAATTCTTGGTGGTTTATCCTTGAACTATGTTCATGATTCAGTGTTTTAAGTTGTTTTCACATTTCCCAAGTTATTATTATCATGTAATATCATGCCTTATGTTCCTTATGTTCCTCACTAATATGACTATTTTCTAAAATTTATCTCTTATTTCATTTTTATTCCCTTATTGGGATTTATATATCACCCTTTTCATTTGTATGTAATCAAGTAATTTGATTCAGTTTTAAGTTTGAAGGAGTATTTTGGGCATGTTAAATAATTTTTTAATAAAGATGTTGTATTCCCAATTTTATTCTGATATGTAATATACCTAATTCCAAAAGACACTAGACTTCTTGATTATTCGAGTTCCATTGAGTGTATTTTTATAAAATAAATCAAGTATTAATGTATAATAAAGAGTAGGTCTGTTATATTAATTCAGGCTTTTTGACTTCCTTAACTCTTATGGTTAAAGAGTAAATTCTTTTTATAAGGATTGTAAGTCATTATTACTATTATAAGCTTTTGTTTTACTTTTTATTACAATTTTATTTTCCATTGTTCATTTTTATTAGAAATTAAGTTTATACTTATATTTCTAATAATATTTTTATCATACCTACTATGATACCGATAACAAATATGATATAATCAGACACTTTTTGGTTCTGATTTTAACACTCTAATAATCATCCAATAATTGAGTCTTATCTTTTTAACTAAAGAGGTATTTCGTTTTTTCTTAGTTTAAATTTTTTAAACTACACTTCACCCCCTCCCCCTCTTGTAACCATTGTATACTCTTATGATCCAACAAAGGACATTATTAGACCACCTTTATCTTTATAGTATCAATTTATATTATATCTTTGCATACAATATATCCAAGAAAAGAAGCTTTCTAAATCCATAATTCACACTTTCTAAATTTCCCATATAACTCTTTTCTTCAAAGATTCTTCAGAATGATTTTCAATTTATTTTCATGGTCCTCATATCTCTTAGAGTACACCAAGATATCATAAATAAATACCACAAAAAATTCATCAAGATACTCATTGAATATTATGTTCATTAGGTTCATAAAAATAGAGGGTTCATTATTCAATACAAATGGAATTATTGTAAACTCATAATGTTCCTACCTCATTATAAATTATATATTTAGAATATCATACTTCTTTACTCATAATTAAAGATACTAAAAATAAAGATAAATCTTTGAAAATAATAATATCTATAATGTTGATCAAATAAGGCATCAATTTGAGTCATTATATACTTATTCTTTATCATAATAGAATTTATTTCCTTATAATCAATGCACAGCCTCATAGACCATCTTTCTTATTAACAAAGAGAATAGGGTCTCCCCAAGGTAAAACACTAGAGTGTATAAATCTCTTATTACACAACTCCTATTTTTTTTCTTCAATTCCACTAATTCCAGAATGGTCATTATATAGGGATTCTTTGATACAGGCCGTACATGAGAGATTAAATCAAAGGAAAACTCAAACTCATTCTCCAGTGAATTTCTAGGTTATTTCTCTAGAAATGATGTAATGTATTCATGCACAATAATTACATAATCAATTTTAATATTACATTTTCCATTCGTAGGTTGTATTTTCTCATATTACCTATGAATTTTATTTAGAAAATCTAATGGGGGTGAATATAAACATAAATCGGATGATGAGTTTTCCCATATAAAGATAAATAATTCCACATATTCATCATGAGTCATAATTTCCATCTCCTTGTAATAATTTTTTTTATTATATTTTGAAATTCTGTCCATACCAAGAATTACATCAAAATAAACCGTTAGTTAGATTTTAAATTTGGAAAAAAGGGCACATTTTTGTTTCATAATGAGAACTTATTAACACATCCTTATCATGGTGAGAATTTCATTAGTATTTTTTATCGATAACTACTTTATTAAGGTGTTAGGGAAATATCCTATTTTAAAAAAAAATATTTGAAGTAATAAAAGAGTTTGAATATCAAAAATCAAATAAATCATTAGATATGTTGGAGTATATGATTAAAGTCTCTTACACTAAATCATTGGGAACTTTAGACTTAGTTGTTCTGATTGAAAAATATTGGTCTTTCTCCCTTGGCCTTTTTTGAGGGAAATTTTCTTGATGTTAGGGACAATAATTATTTTAGTGACCCATCTCCTTATAGTTGAAGCATTGAACATTAGTATGTTATTATTTTACATTTCCATCATGATAATGTTGTCCCTTCACTCCACACTTAATACAAACTCCTTTTCCTTTTAAGTAGGTACCCTAGTGTTTCCTTCCATAAGTATCGCATGTTATAAAATTTCCCTTTATATTATTCCCCTTATCCATTTTCTTCTACCATCATCTTCTTCTCCTTACATTTAGAGTCATAATACTCAGATAATTATTTATATATCATGATAACACATGATTCTATGTCCTCATATGATGAGAAGGTTTGGGAGACTAATTCCCTTCGAAGGAATGGATTTAACCCAAAAAAAAGAAATGGTCAATATTACTCTTTGGATTATGTATATAGTTTGCAATAGCCTTTCTAACCTTGTAATGTTGGATTTATACATAGCAACATGTCCCTTTTCCTTTTATCTTAGAATTATAATTGTCTTTCTATAAACATGGGGAAAATATTTTCCAATAATAGTTCCTTAAAATCCTTTCATTCCATGCTCATTATTTCCTACTCATCCATAGTGTTTTGAATCAATGACCACCATTTATTTTCATACCCTATGAGATGATAAACTATCATGACAACCTTAACCATTTTATTACGTCCCAAAGAAATAAATATATTATCTAAGGAACCTATCCATTTCTTGACTAAAAATGGATTTATAATCCCATTGAATGATGGAGGTTTCTAATGCATAAAGTGTTCTAATATTGTTACACCACATTTTGGATCAATGGGTTTCTCCATATGGGAAAGGTTATTAGTCATAACCTAAGTCAGTTGTTTCAATATAGTTATAATTTGTTTGGATCTAGCAGTAGCTCCAACACTAGCTTCATTATCATGACCAAGAAGGTAATCCCTACATTGATTATGTTCATTGATATGGATTCCATTTAATTTTATAGGCTCTATATCTAATAATATAATATACTAAATTAGATAATAACATTATGAAATATAATGTATAATTTCAAAAATAGTAAAATACTTAACATAAATTGAATAATTATCTATAACTAATCTCAAAATAATAATCTTGGTTTCTTTGGGAATATTTCCAAAGTCCATTATAGGGTTACGTTTCCCTGATCTATGTTTTCCTAAATATGGTTCCCCAAGATTTTTACTAAACTTTCTCTCATACCAACTATAAAGACCCCAATTCTAGTAGCCCAAAATTATTGGTTGCTTTATTATCTTGGAATATGATAAAATCAATCTCATCCCAATAGAATGAATAGTTTTTTAGTATTTTACAACTAGATACATATTATAATTACACATTAAATTTGAAAATTTAAAATAAAACACAGTATTTTCTTTGAGAACACCATGATTTACTTAATCAAATCCCTATATATCAATCATAAAACACTTCCAAGAATTCTAGGGAAAGTAAACATAGGAAAAAGGTGAGAAAAAATTCTTATTAATGGTATGCATATAGAATAATATAACAAGGCATGAATAATATGGAAATAATAAATGATGATCAAGTAATTCTATTTAAATAATCACATTATCTAGAAACTCACCCATGGATAGACAATAAAATAAATACATTTACATCAATAATTTAATTCATAATTATGTAATTCATAATATTAAACATCTGAAACATACATTTGAGTCATCATCCAAGATAGATGAAAATATCCTCAGGGCTTTATGCCATGACATCTAAATAAATGGGTAAGGCCTCAGCAAAAACCCAATAAAATTTGTCTCATGAGAGATACTAATGTATATAGGGGATATAGAAGGCCCCTTACATCACTTACTAAGTAAAATTAATTCTTCATATGAATAAATAACACAATTTAATCAACATGCTTAAACAATCATTAATTGTCCATATTAGAAGAACTACCAAATGAAGTGCAACATCCCATCCTATGTGCCACTAAAACAGGTTCCTTGATATGAATAATTTTGTGACCTCAAGCATGCCTACCCATATTCCAAAGGCTTATGACTAGCAGCAAGGTTCTAATGAAACACATGGGGAGACTATACCCTCTTTACCAAAGTGAAACAACATCAAAAATAAACATAAATAATAACCAAGTAATTGTAATCAATAACCATGCAACATAAAATCAATTCCCCAAATTGGTTATGTATAAAAATCAAACATAATGAATGTACCATTTTATGAGAGTCTAATGTGCCAAAGAAAATGTAAATAAGAAACTAATTGCTATCCTTGAAATGATTCCCAAGAGAAATTTCAATCCCCTCATCCATGCTTTAACTTGATCCACATATCAGCCATCTAACATAGGACCTTTTCCCTTATCCCATCCTGTAACCATGAAGTATGCTCGGGTACCCAAAAAAGGTCCTAGTAGAGTGTGAGTACAACTCAATAGGCCATTGGAAACATTGTCTACAAAAATATCCATTTAAATAAAAGTTTATGAAAAAGTTACAAGAATAATAAAAAAGAATACAAAAATAATAAATATTCTTGTTAAAAATTATTCATTAAAATCATAGTCCTTGGGTTCCACTATGACCCCTTAATACTAATCTCAAATATGTCTATGATGGAGGTCTAAACTATACACAAAGGGTTCAACAATTTACATCACATGGGAGATCATTTATAAATCTAATTTAACAATTCACCTTGGAGCTTCAATGCAGGTCCCCATCTCATGTTCATACAATATGATCTTAGAGAATCAGTCTAGAAACATAAACCATACAATACATTGATGGAGTCTAGAGCATCATTCCAGCCCAACCCAAGGAAGATTATCCACAGCCTAACATCTTATCCATACTATTTATCATTTATTCCAAGGTTCATCATTTGTGACCTTTTATCCAATAATAACAACAAGGGTGAACCTCTTTATTTATCACATTACCAAGGATCATCATATTCAACACTTTAATAAATTCCATAACAATCCCATTTCATAATTTAAGAAAAATTATGACCATTTTTTACCCTTTCAAACTATTTACCCACATAGACATGCCCCTTTAACCATTTATCACATTTACCAATTACATGCTATAAATCATTTAACTTATACAACTTAAGTCAAACACCCCCTTATTCCACATTAGAATGATAAAAATAATTACAATTGGTTTAATCTCATAAACCCATCAATCCATCAATTAATGACTCAATTTCCATGTACAAGGGAGTGACACACCCCTTGGGTGTCCCTCTAGGCTTGATATAACCATCCTTGATTGACCCAATAGCGTCATGAGGGGTCCAACACATCATCCGAACACCCAAATTATCATTTCCTATCAAGTAATTAAATATGTATCACAATATAACAAGTACACAATCATATACACATGGATAAAGAATTAGAATATAGGATATAACTTATAGACCACCTACATCAAGTTCGTTGATGAAAACTCACTCAAACATGTCCCTTAATTCAATCACAAACAACCATCAACACACAATCTAAGAATAATCTAGAAAATAAGGTTTTTTAGGGTTCAGAAGTAGAATAATAATTATACAAGGCCTCTTCTAGAAAATATAAGAAATAGGAGTGTTATACTCAACTAGAGCTTTGATTCGCAACTAATAGTGCTTCAAATGACCCAAGATTGAAGGAGAATCACACTTGAAGGTGGAGGAATCCCTTGGTTCATCACTCTAGCAGTAGGAAGTGGAAGGAGGATAAAAATAGAGTAAGGACCCTTAAATCATGATGGACTAAAATGGTGAATTCATTCTTTTGATGAGGCACATGGTTTGGCCTCATGTTGTTCCAAACTATTTTCTAACTGTGTGCCACCCTATTTCCAAGAGGGGCCTAGGTCAAACAGTCTCTTGGGGAGCCCACATGGTTTTCTAAACTATGCAGAGGCTACTCATTTGGCTCTATCCAAAGTTTCATAGTTTTTAGGATCCCCTTGATATTTTTTTCAACCATTCACCCTTCCCCTATAGGCTGAATGGTTAAGGTTCACAATTAGTACTAATTGTGCACCAACTATGTGCCTTGCACAGTATAGCCTCTTTTCTTATTTTTCCATGTCCCAAACCCTCGAGACACCCCATAGTCCCCACATATTCTTTGGGAAAAATTTATTTAACAATTATAAAGATATTTAACTAAAAATTAAAGTAATAACATACCTTCTCAAAATTCAAGGATATTATAACCTTCCCACCATAAAACATCTCATCCTCGAGCTGCACTCCCAATAATCACTAGGCCTCCAAGGTAAAATGGTCAAGCTACTAAGCCCACATATCCACCTACCACTCCTAACTTTTCTTCTAAATGTTACCATAATACCACAACACTCTGATCAAAGGCACAGTCTTACCCAGAAGTGTCTTCCCACTATGATCCATAACATGAACCAAATGGTCCTCAAAGGACGTATCGACCAAAATCTCAACATCATCAACATTTATTACATGAGAAGGGTTAGACTGATATTTTTGAAGCTATGGAACATAGAAAAAATCATAAATGCCCCCATACCATTGTGGAAGATCCAATCAGTACACCACCAGTTTGATCATCTTCAGGATCTCAAACAGGCACACTTACCTGGGTGCCAACTTACCCTATTTCTGAATCCAATGGTGACCTAATCTTAGTAATAGTAAATGGAACACATGATCAGTCACTTTAAAGTCCATGGGTTAATGACTTCGATCAGTGTACGAATTATGTATACACTATTCCATATTCATAAACTTCCAAATCAACTAAACCTTCTCTGACGTCTCCTACATGAGTCTCGGTCCCAACAACTCTTATTCCCCTACTTTTATCCGATATAAGTAAAATCTAAAAATCTTACCAAAGAGTGCCTATTATGGTTCTATTTGAGTATTTAACTAATAATTGTTGAAATAGGTGAACTCAATAATTGCTAAGTGTCTCTCCCAATACCCACCAAAGTCTAAGATGCATGAAATCAACATGTCATCTAACACCTGGATAGTAAGGTATGAATGTTCGTATGTTTTTATATGGAAATAAGTACTCAAATTGGGTACCAAAAATATTCTAAAACCCTTTCTATAATCATAAAGTAAAATGAGGATCATGATCTAAAACAATACCCTAAGTTACCTCATGAAACCATAATACCTCTCGGACATACAATTCACCCAACTGATCAATGGTGAAAGTCTCTTAAATCAGCAAGAAATGAGCTAACTTATTCAATAAATCCATATTCATCCAAATTACATTAATCTTTCGAGGAATACTTGGAAGTATCACCACAAAATCCAATGTAACATTATCCCAATTCCATTTTGGAATGGACAATGGTAGTAACAAACTACCAAGCTACAGATGCACAACCTTCACCTGTTGAAAGGTTTCGCATCATGTCATTAAATTTACAATCTCTCTTTCCATTATTAGCCACTAATACTATCTATAAATATCTTAGTATATCTTGGTCAAACAAGGGTGCACTGCCCAATTTGAGGCATGAAACTCATGAATCAGCTCTTCGCGCATACAAGTAGGCATAACAAAACAACCAAGAATGTGAATAATATCATCTTCATCAACAGTATAATCGTAATGTGGCTCCCCACCATCAAAATTGTCTCTCAAATACAAAAAATAATAAGAATTATCATACTATATTCTCTTAATAAAATTCATAAGAGTGGTGTTTCAAAGCTTCATAAGTCTTTAATTAACCTCATGTAGTAACCTGATAAACCCAAAATGATTCAAATATCAAAAAAAATCTTGTGATTCTCCCAAGAAACCACTCCTTAAACCTTCTCAAGGTATAATAAAACACCTTCTTTAAATATAATGTGACCAGTGATATGTACTATTTCGATCCAAAAACAATACTTTGATAGCTTGGTGTATAGCTGATGCTCTCTCAGTATACTAAAGAAGATGTCAAGATTTTGGGAATGATCTTCATGAGTCTGGGAGTACACCATGATGTCATCCACAAAAAAACAATGAATTGATCTATGTATGGGTGAAATATTTGGTTCATTAAATCCATGAACACTAAGGATCATTCATAAACCCAAATGGAATTAAGAAAAACTATTATAAACCATACCTACTTATAAATGTATATGGAAGTATATCAGATGGTATCACCCTCATCCGATGACGACCTAATCTTAAATTAATTTTGGAAAACACATGATCACCCTTCAGCTGATCAAAAATATCATTGATGCATGGAAGATGATACCATCTCTTAATCATCATCTAATTCAATTTCAAATAATCAACACATAACTACAACATTATATCATACTTATTATAAAACAAAACTAAACATACCCATGGTGATGTACTTGGATAGATAAATCCCTTATCCTCTTAATCCTATAATTGATATTTAAGTTCCTATAATTCTGTTAGATCCATTCTATAAAGTGGAATAGAAACTAGATCATCTCTAAGAATTAGCTCAATTGTGAACTTAGCCTCTCTCTTGGGTGGAACCCCAGAAAAATCATCAATAAAAACATTCTAAAACTAATAAACTATATGTGGGAATACATCATGCTTCAATCTATCATCATCCAACAAAATACTCACAACTTGAACTATGATATCAACTAATTATAGAGAAACTAGCCATGCCAGAACTACCAAGTATCTCATTCCCCATGATGGACATAATTGTCACCTTCAAGAGATGTGAAAATCACTCTCCTATAGTAATAGTCAATGTGATCCTGATATGTAACCATCTATTACATCACTAGTATTAGGTAAAAACCTTTCATCTCAATCATGTAAAAGTTCCAAAGGATACGATACTCACCAACCTCGAGGGAACACTCCTTAAATTGACAAATACCCTTTTATCTTACCCCCAACGACATGTTGATCAACATTAACCCAAACATATACGCCACTAACAGACCCAAACCACATCAAAATTGGGAACATATGAAATAATTTGAGGCTCCTGCATCAAATAAATAATTATTAAGCATAGAAGCAACAATAATCGTACCTCAAATAGTTGAAGATTCATCTTCACCACCACCAGGTGTAGATTCAACTACATGTATATGACTTGTCCCTCTACCCAATGACCCTTCTTATGTCCCATGTGTTGCACTACCCTACTAATATGATTTATCTGGTACTAAAGCACCCCATCCTTTGCTTTGAGTAGTATGGTTATTATATTTATAACTTACTACCTGGTATGGGGTAATATATCCTCTTAATGCACTCTAAAACATTCTTCATCCTCCATCACTACCCACCTATTGAGGGTTCCTGTAGAACCTTTGTATATACCTCATCCCACCACATGCTCAACACTCAACTGGTGGTCAGGGATACTGACCAAACATGTGTCTTGACCTTCCACACTGATATTATAACACATGATCATTGTCCTAAAATAGTCAATCCTCTCCCCTAACTACTATATCCACTACCACACTAATGAAACCTATCAAAATGATTCTTCTTACTGATGAAAGTCGTACCAATAGATCACCTAGCTGAAACCTAATGCCCACTACTAGAATCCTCTTTCATGTTACCTTCTAAAATCAGGTCCTAATCTACCACCTCATAAAACCTATTTAAACATAATATATTCACTTAGGACTTGATCTCACATCTAATTACATCCTGAAAACATCTCATCATTGTTTCCTCATCACCTACCAATACCGGTACAAAGAGTTTCAAGCTGATAAACAGATAAAATAATTCATCATGGTCATAGTCCCCTAAGTCAACCTCATAAATTCCACATATCTATATTTTTTTAGATTCTATATATATAAATGTTCTAAAAACATTTCCTGTAAATCCTTCCGCATCATACCATCTTTCTGCTCAGATTAAACTCGAATGTCCCACCAGTGATTCATTTATCCTCACAACATGTATAATACCAACTTAACCATATTATAAATAGAAATCTCTAAGTGTTATAGAATCATCTGGATAGACTATATCTATAACTATATTAATACAGGTCCACCCTCTTGAGAAAATGTTGGAGGTTGATGCATTTTAAACTCTCTTGTTAGGTCAAACATACTCAGTGCATCCAACCATGGGTCTCACTCCATAAACTACATAAAATGGGAAAATTTCTCATGGATTTTATCTTCATTTATATTATCTAAAACTAATGGGGGTTCTTTCCCCACTACTAGAGTAATATTCTTGATGATTTCCTCCTATCTACCAATCAATAGGCATCGTTGTGGTGGAATCTCTCTACAATTCCAAATGCACATCTCAAAACACATAACATAAGGTTCCAAAAATTATGAAAAAGATGGATCACATCTAATCATAAAAAATTACCCTGCATACACTATCCCAATGAGTAAAAACACCACACCATCACTACCCTCAAATACCACAATTCTAGGCCATGTTCAACACTAAGTAAATCAATCTTACGTAATCAAAAACCTTTCATTAGAAAACTTTTTAACCATTTTACTTTCAATAACTTAACTATTTCTCATTTAGGCACTATTTTTATCATTCCAATTCAACAATTTACAATTAAAACCATTTAAAACTCTTTATTAGGCAGTATTTTAATCATTTCCATTTTAACACCTTTCAAATTTAAACAAGTGAACCATTTTTATTTGGAACCAATTCTTTAAAACCTAATAGAGGTAAAAAGATTTTTTTTAATCCCATAACCCAAACAAATACATCTTTCCATGCGTGCCTAATATGTTGAATGTAACTTAAATTCTGTGTTCCTAAAATGATTCATGCACATAAAAACCCCATGTCATGTTGATCCATGAGTAAAGTATCATAAAATAATAACATCACACCACATGAGGATCACCCAAGGTAAAATAACATATGACTATAACAAGAGAACACCATGAACAATAATCCCACCTGAGGTACTTGGGTTTTACCTTGTACATGGGTTAGCTATTCACTAGTACGAGCTCATTACCAAGGCCCAAAATATACTAATCTACCATCTACCATTCCCAAATAGTAAAGAAATAAAAATGAAAAATCTACTCTAATACCACTTTATAATGTCCCGGATCAGGTTCCACTATAACCAATACCCCTATCCAGAGTGGTACATGGTCTCAAGAGTGCCTCCCCATATGACAGAATATGTCGGCTAGCAATGAGGGTCTAATGAAACGCGTGGGGAGACTATACCCTATTTACTATAGTAGAACAAATATATAAATTAATATATATAATAACCAAGTAATGATGATAAATAACCATGCATCATATAAAAAATTACCCAAATTGAGTATGTACAATAATCCAATATACTAAATGTACTATTTAATGAGAGCCTAATGTGATAAAGTAAAATGGAAATTAGACACTAATGACCATCCCCAAAATGGGTCCCGATATCAAGTCTATTCCCCTCATCTATGTTTCATCCTGACCCCCGTATCAACTATCTAACATAAAGTCTTTACCCTTATATTGAACTGCAACCATAAAGTATACTCAAGTTCTTAATGAAGTCCTAAGTAGGGTGTGAGTATAACTCAGTAGGCCACCACCAATGGTGTCTGAAATAATATCCAGTCAAATAAAAGTGTATGTAGAACTGCCAACACATATGAACTCATTTATAAATCCAATTTAACAATGAACCTTGGAGCTTCAATCCAGGTTCTCATCTCATGTCCATACCATAGAATTTTAGAGAATCATCCTAGCATCCTAAACCATACAATACATTAGAAGAGAGTATCATTATGTCCCAAACCAAGCGAGAGGATCCTTTATCAAACATCCCATCCATACTATTTATCATTCATTCCATGGTTCATCATTCAGGACCTTTTTAAAAAAATAACAAAAAGGGTACACCTCTTCATTTATCACATTACCATGGTTCATCCCATTCAAATCATTAATCAATTCCATGATGATCCCTTTTCATCATTTAAGAATAATTATGACCCCCAGTCACCATGTCAAACCATTTACCCACATGGACATGCCTCTTTAACAATTTATCACATTTACCCATTACATTCCACAACTCATTTAAAAAAAGTTATGAAAAACACCCCCTTATTCTATATTAGCATGATAAATACAATTATAATTGGTTTAATCTTATAAACCCATCAATTCATCAATTAACTACTCAATTTTCATTTACAAGGGAGTGACACACCCCTTGGATGGCCCTTTAGACTTTCTATAATCATCCTTGATAGACCTAATGGGGTCTTGAGGGGTCAAACACATAGTTAAAACACCCAAATTATCATTTCCTACTAAGGTATTAAATATTCAACACAACAACATAAGCACACAACCATATACATGTGGATAAAGAACAAGACTATAGGATATAACTTGTAGACCACCCACCTCAAGTTCGTAGATGAACACTTACTCAAAAAAATGGGGTATATTGTATCATTAAATCAAGGATTCACGTAATATAATTACTTTAAAAGATTTAATAAAACATTTATTGAGGAAAATACCCTTTCTACTTTGAAAATATATTTTTAAATACTAAAAAATGTACATGTAATAAAGAAAAATATTATTTGAAAATAACCTTGTAAAATTGTAAAGTAATATTCAAATGATTTTGGAATAATAATGGTGGGAAGTTATATTCATTTTTTATAATGTAAAAACATTCCTTTCACACTTTTGTAAGAAAGGTCAAAATGTACCTTGTTCGGAAAATAGCAGAAAGATTCATTTTAAAATATTTTGTAAAAAGTAAAAAATGGGTAAAAATAAATTTAAAAATCATTCAATAATATTAAAAAAATTGAAATTTTTTTTATAAAATATAGACATAGAAGATAAATATTCCTAAGCTAAAACTTAAAAATAAAAAATATCGAATAATGATGAGATTGTCAAATAAACCCTTACCTCTGGTTTAATTTCCTTTACACATGTTTGAACCTCCTGTATAATAAATATAAATTTAATTCAAATCCATACTCATATATATCATACTATATATTATTTAATTAAAAAATCTTATCACCTTTTTATTATCAATTCATTGTTAAAATCACGGTTTCAGGTGGAAAGTGATTTATTTTTCATGTATGATTTTGTTTGATAGTTTCATTCCTTGTAATTTGATCAAGGTTACATCATATTAAGAATGTTAATAATGATATAGATATAATATATATTCATTATATACATATTTATACTAATATATAAAATATAGAGATAGAAAATGAATTACACTATTCATAGAGACGGTAGGATATACATACGCATGAACGTTGTTTTCACTTTTTAAAGGATAAAATGAAATAAAGGTAAAAAATATTTCACCTTTTAAGAATTATTATATAATATATATTATATATATTCATTAAATATATACTTATTACCATCCATGTAAAATATAAATGAAAAAAGAATCACATATCTTTGTGGAGGTGGTAGTTCACACGTACTCACAAGCAGCATTATCATTTCCCAATTAATTAGAATGTAAGAAGGTAGATATGATATTAAAATTACATAGGTACAATTATATAATAATTATCATATATAATCATTAGTTACATATTTATAACCATCCAATTAATTTAGTGATGAAAATAAATTACACTGCTGCGTGGAGACGATAAGTCATACGTATGCATGAGCGATATTTTTTCTTTTCATAGAAAGGAAAAGAGATGTAATATGGTTTTACCATAATAATAATAAAATATAATTATATTAATTATACTGTATTTTTTATTTAAGTATGGTTACATCACATGAATAAGAAGTAGAAGAAGAAATAAACTTGAAAGAGTCGGTAAACATGACTACCTCTTCTTTGGTGAACTCCCTTTAGATATCTTCTTAAGGGACATAGGGTTGATATTTTGGAACCTAAATAACCTAAATAAGTTGGATAAGGATTTTTATAAGATAAATGGGTAGGTTTTGGTTAATATATATGGATCAAAGTGGTGTGAAGATTTGAGAGAAGGGGTGTCCTTTTATAATTGAGGTGAGAGGCACTTTTGGAATTTTAGAAAATATTAAATTAATTTAATTAATTTTGATATCCAAATGAAAAAAATATAATATTAAAATATAATATTAGTATGAGTCTAAATCATATCATCCAATAAAATTTTTAAAATATTTAGGTATTTTTTCACCCTTATCTTTTAGTTTTAATCCCATGTTAACCCTTTTGACAATTACCACAATATTAAAATTTTCTACCCTTTAAGGGTCAATAATGTTACTATAAAATATCAAAAGAACCATAAATGGACCATGGTATATGTTATTAATTATATACGACTCATTTGGATGAATAAAATATTTTTATAAAATTTTAATTATTTAATAAAATATTATTTTCATAAATATTAATAATGTTAATTTTAGAACTATTCATTTAGTTTGACTTTAATAACATCAATAAAAAAAGAAATTAGGATAAAATTAATCTAAAAATATTTAATATGTCATTTTATCTATAAAATTCTTGGGTCACATCAATTATTTCAAATTATACTACTTTTGATGACTTTAATATTATTTATTTTATTTTTCCATTGATTAAATAATTAGAGCATTAGTGTTGTGTAAGTATTTATAGTAATTATTTCATCACAAAAAATTAAAAAAATACCATGATTAATATAAATAATTTATATTTATAAATATTATTTATAATTCAATATATCTTATAATTATCCCTATGTTAAAAATATTATAGTTATTAAAAGCATGAGTGTGACATTTTTTACTTTTCTTTAAATAAAATATTATAAAGGTCATAATGTCATAAAAATGGAAAAAAGGATATATAAATGAATATTAGATCCATATGGGTAAAATATACTAATAAAATAAAATTAATTCAAGTTTTAGGGTCATTTTATAGTCCTTATCATATTATTTTTAACAATTAATTACCTGATTTACCATATACTGTGGTAACAAAAATTACTAAAGTCACAATTCATATTGACCAAAAATAAAAGGGAAATATTTAATAAATTTGGATATTATGATTCTAAATATGGGATCCATTATTTAATATTCAATTTCAATAAGTGAAAAAACTTAATTTAATATTGGAACGCAAAACGCAATGAAAATCAGTTCTTCAGATTAATGGATTTTAAGTATAAAAATGTTTCAATACCAAATTAAATAATAAAATTGATTAAAATAGATTTTAACTTAATTGGGTTATTAATAATATAATATAACTTATTTTTATTTTAAACTATTTTAAAATAAAATTATACATTTAAAATGCTTGAAATAAAAATATAGTTTTCAATAAAAAGCAGTTTTTTCATTATTCACTGGAAAACAAATCTTTTCAGAAAAAATTCAAAAAATTCACACTTAATTATTTTTTATATTATGTTTTAAAAAATAAATTTAATTTTATCAAATAAATTATATAAAAGTGGAAACAATAATTATATTATTTACTCATAAAAATTAATAAAAAATAATTTTGAAAAATCGTATAAAATGAATTTACTAAAATTTGTGTGTTTATTTCATAGTAATTAGTCAATAAATTTGTAATGATTAATTACATTATATATATTTCATAATATATTTAATCCTGTTCACACTTATTAATTTAATAGCTAGGTTATAACAATCATGTTAAAATAATAATATTTTAATAGTGTATTGTGGTTCGTTTAAGCTCAGTGTTTCATGTTGTATATGCTACTTAACATGTAATTATTTTAAAACCTTGGGGTTTCATGCACCATAAGATATTGAATGAATTAATTTTTTTATAAAGAAACATACTGTAGAATTATGGGGTGTTATAGAAGTCCATAAATCATTGTTTGGGGGGTGATGGAATTGAGAAATTCATACCCCCTGAAGTGAATCGCAACCCATCCATGAAAAATTAGAAGAAAGCATAGAAATGTTTACCATATCTCCCCTAGAAACATTTACCAACTAATGATAGAGTTGGTCAATACTAGAACTCATAAATTCACCCAGTTACTAGATACTAGGATCGTCACCATCTCTAATGTCCCAGGTCACAGGACCATGCGAGAATCCCTAATTGTTTACAAACAACCACTTAGGAAGGTGGCCAAGAACAGCATATATCTAATCACTGGTTTCTAATCCTTTACACTATATCCCCATTCTTGGTATTTCCCTTTTCCAAGATCTTATAGTAGGAACCCATCCTCCTCTACTATACTTCTGGACACAGCTTTGGCCAACCTAGAATTTTTATAGTGGGTGAATTAAGGAACAAACCCAATGAAGTCTTGAATGAAATATCCTTATGAAAGGCAGGGTGATACTTCAACTCTAGGGTAAATCATTTCAGAAGGATCACCGCTACAACTAGAATTTTCTCTTTATTCCCCCAAACATTGTATGTTGGGAGGAACTCTTCATATTATAAGACTTTCAAGATAACCCCTTCAATATGATAGATTTACCACATGATGATTTCCACTTCCCCATGATGAAGGTGGAAGTTATCGGTGTCCGAGGATCACCAGATAAGAAGATCTGATAGCATCTCATGTTGACGATAGAAGTGGAATTGGGATGTCCACACTGATTCATATATCTCTATGTGGAACAAATCAACCTAATACTTATGAAAAGTGTAGCATACTCAGTATGTCCAAGCCCACTCATATATAATTTTTTTCTAAGATTTGAGGTCTCGGTACTCATACCAACCCATGTTGTTATTCCGAATACAAGTTTTAATGATGCTTACATAGTGGACATGGAACTACTCATCTTATAGTTTTTCTCCCATCACCTTCCTTGTCCTTCCACTCAAGGTGTGTACTATGAAATATTCACACATAATATCTGGATGACCTACAGATGGTAAAGTTCCATCAGTCGAGTTCATCATGGTGAGTTAACTAGAATATTGGTGTGTTCACTTCTATGGAAAGTATGGCCATGTCATCAAATAGCCCAAAATTGTACAGTGAAAACCTATTTCTCAAAAAATAATCCTTATAATAATTTTTTATTAAGATAAAATACTCCTTATTTTTATAAATTACCCTCTTGATATGAGGTATTTCAATGATCCTAGTCATTTCAGCCCTTCATATAATATCAGCAGTATCGGCGACAACTTGATCAACAGGGTTGTCCATTTCTAAGGTGTTCAAAGAATTCAGAAACACTAGGTCATTCAAGTTTTATCATTCTTCATGAAAAAGTGATGTTTCATGAAACTTTAGAGATATTCACTCAAGGTTATAAGATTATCATGAAAGATAAATCACATAATAAATACTTGTTTGAACCTCATGGATTAGATCTCAGGAGTTTGAGGAAAGTGTAGAGTTCCATGCAAGAGAGACTTCTTATCATAAATTAAAGTCATGTGATTATACAAGGGCCCCTGTCACTATATTTTTGGGTAATACCCCCAAGGTTTCATGAGTATCCAATAGGGTTGCATGACCCCATATCATAGTTGCACAACACAACAGAAATTCACTCTAAACTTCAGTGTTTTCCTCAAAAATAAACCATTTGGTCCCCTAAAAAATCCAATTTTAATGGGGAATTTATTGGTGAATTTTTTTTCAACTATCTAAGTAGATTGATTCTTTGAAACAAATATCCACTCTGGCCCCATGAATCATTTCTGATTCAAAGGATCGAAAGAACACAACTTATAATAATTATGTGAAAATCCATGTTTCTTCATGAAAATAACTTGTACGTGAAAGGTGACATTGAAGAGGTCAATTTTAATGAGATCCTTATAAGGTCCCTGGTTTTTTAAATTTTAAAGTGTGCAACATTAAGAATATTCATGTAACCCTGAACACATGGGCATAAGATGGTTGTGTGAGAAAGGTGTTGTTGAATAAATTTTTTACACAACCCAGTCTCGATGGAAAAGTCACATATAGCGCACAACCACTTTGTGTGACATAGGGAGAGATACATTCCAAACCCTACCATTTTAGATATAAATAAAGAATCACCCCCACCATTTTTGGAAAAACCTCCACAATTCAAAGAATCAAATATCTCTCACACAAACCCCACTTCCATGACATCACGTAACTCCAAACTACCATGGATTTCCAAAGGTAGATATACTATGTTACTAACCTCACATGGGACCCCACCTGGAATGTATTGTGTTTGATATTTCTTCATAAAAATTACCTTAAAGGTTAATTACTTTCACAAAAGAGAATATTCTTTCATGTAATCGCAAGTTTCTCTATACTATAAAATTTATTCAAATGAATGCCTCAAAGTTTCATACAGTGGCCTCATGCTAGAACCCATGGTTTGTGAAACCCCATTTTCATTCACAACTATATAGTTATGTGGAACAACCTCCAGGTCACTAATCCTTTTTCTCGTTTCACTAAACATAGATTCATGCAAGTTAAGTTCTCATGTGCCCCACACCTACTCCAACTGGTTTCCTCTTTACCTCCATCACCTATGAAACCAGTATCATTAACCCTTATGTTTGGCCTTTCTTCCTCAAGCATAGCCTTGATAGTTGTATCTCCTCTTTCTCTCAAGCATAGGAACCCTAACTTTGGTATCCCTAATTTTCACTCCCCAACAGCAGTGTTTATGAAATGTCCCACTAATAGGTGCATGATTAGTATATTTGTAATCCCCAAAGGTGTTTTATTATAAGAAAATACCCACCTTTCCTAGTAGGTAGGACTTATTCCAAATCATCATATCCTACCTAAAAATGGTCTCCCTAAGTGTAGGCCCCACCACATCTGAGATGCATGATGTAAAACTGTATAGCCCAACATTTGAGTCATATGACATTAAATTTCACATCATTGTCCTCACCACATGACATTAAACTACAATATTACCCTATGTAAAAAACACAGGATTACTTATTCATGGTACACATGGGATGACACTCACACCCCAACCATTATATGTGACTCCCATCTTGGGCATCTTATATTGATAGTCCCCACACCATCCTTCCCCGCCATTAGATGTTACTCCCATTCCAATCATCCTCTATTCACAAACCCCACACCATCCCTCGTTGATGCTCCTTCCATAACACGAGCATCTAAAATTCATGATGTTAAACTGCATTAACTGGTCCCATCATGAAAACTTAAAATGTGGCACTAAACTATGTGGGTTTTGATCCATGTCCCTTATTACGGTACGTAGTATGCCTCTATGAGGTTTAATCCTGGCATAACAACAAACTTGGGATACCTCCCTGAGGTTCAATTTTGATAGTCCAACATTCACATTAAATATGTATTTTTTCCCTTTGGGAGACCAAAAATCTTTAGTGTGAACATCTTCCCCATGGGAACACACTAAAATCGACCTACATGTCCCAACAAGATGTTAAACATGTGACCTAACTATCCCCAAAATATGTTAATCCTATGACTGAACCATCCTCATAAAACATTAAACCTATGACCCACATGATACTTCTACACCATAAAATAAGCATGGGATGCCAATAGTAAAAATCACAAGATATCTTATACCCTTAGAGTCAATTAATATATGGCTGAAACGGGATGCCTTGGGTCATGCGCCTAAGATACCTCACACTTTATATTCCTTAAACATCAAAATGGGAATAATTTATAGGTGTAAAACATGACCAAAATCAAAAATTATCAAACATTCCCAACATTACAATCTACTCTGGCTGCAAGTTGCTTCCCTTTCGTGATTGAAGCAATGTAATTAACTAGTGTCCACCTTAAGATGGCATCAGGAATAAGTTTCATGAACATGACTCAAATCAATGAGGGAGAACCATGCTGCGAAATGATATCTAAGGATTAATCCATGTAAGGATTAAATAATATCCTCTCATCCCATTTTGACTCAGGATACAACATCACCAACCTCGGTGGTGAAGGTCGCCCGCCTTTGGAAAGAGGGAATGCAGGAAAAATAGATTAATATCTACCCTAGGAAAATCATTATAAATAGTTATTCCACATTCCCATGTTATTTATTCATGGAATATGATTGTTAAATCATGTTTATACACTCCTATGATTCGTTTCTTATTATTATTACAAATGCCTTTCATTTTTATTTATGATTTATGAACCAGTTTTTATTTAGTAATATTTACTTAAGATATGTTTATTTACTTTGATTATTTTTATATGCCCACATGTTAATATAATTCTCACTTATGATCTTCAATTGATATCTCTTGTGGTCACCCCTTACTGAGTATTTGAACTCACCATTTCTTATTTTTCCATTCCAAAAGTTATGGATAAGATTATTATGTATTATATTTCTATAAGTGTATCATGATTGAAGAATATTTATGAGGGATATTAAACAATGTTTTAGTGATAAGTTAATTTTTTTTTAATCTCAAAATATAGTAAACATAGAGGTTTTGGGGTGTGATTTATAGTGATATGTAATGAGTTTTCATGATAAATGATGTAATATGTAGGTAAATTATGGTTGGGTATTATTCATCCGTATCAAAGCATGGTTTTTTATTTTTGAAAATTAGGTTATTAATAATAAGAGTACAGAAACTAAAACAACTTGTGTTGAACAAAAAGTAATGTAGGACAAACCTAAAATGTCATAGGTTGAAATGATGGTGTCATAATTAAGGACATCTTAGGATTGATTTTCTTTATCATATGATTTCTTACTTTTATTATTGTTTCTTTATAGTCACACTAAATCATTGGTTTTAGTAAGGTATTGAATAAATAATCTTGATATTGGGGTGGTGATAGGTACACTCAATATTGAAAACATTTTATTTGATCCCAGTTCTATAAATTCCTTGATATCTTGAAAAGTATATAAGACTATTAATTCATATCCCCAATTACTATATATTGAATTGTTAGTGAAAAATCCTAGTGGTACAATGATCCCATCACAAGTCCATAACTTCTATCCGACAATTTTTTTTGGTTATTTACTTCCAAGAAATCTTATTATCCTCACTTTAGTCAAATTTGATGATATTTTGGGAATGGATTGACTCTCTATACATAGATACCATATTAATTTCTTGGATAAGTAAATCACATTTCATATCCCAAATAAAATAACAATCATCTATTAGTGAAAGGGTGATTATGAACCACCTATGGGAATTAATTACATTATAGGGGTCTTAATACTCAATCATGAGGGGTATTTATCTCAAATTCTTGGGGAAAATCTCAATATTTAATATATTCATATTGTATGAGAATATATTGATATAAATTTTTAAAAGATATTAATATTATTCCCTCATGTCATGTGGCTATTTTTTAATAGAACTCATGTATGGTGTTATACCTATTTGAAAGACTCCTTAAAGAATGGCCCCAATTGAGTTGAAAAAAATTGAAGAAGAAACTATAGTAGAATAAATATTAGGTTTTATAAACCCAATTTCTTCACCATAGGGTTAAATAGTACTCTTTGTTAAGAAGAAAGATGAATAAATGCCTCTCTGCATTGATTATCATGAACTTAACAAGATAATGGTCATTATCAAGTATACTTTACCCTATATTAATGACTTATTAGATCAACTATGAGGGGATAAGTACTTCTAAAATATTATATTTTGATCTATATATCGTAAATTAAGTGTAAAAGGGAGTATATATCTGATACAACCTTCTATAAAAGATATGGACACTGTGAATTCATAGTGATGCCATTCAGACTTACAAAGTTCCTCGCTATCTTCTTGTATATAATGAATAGAATCTTTAGGGATTAACTCAATAAATTTTTGGTAGTATTTATAGATTATACTCTCATATATTCCAAGAAAAAATAAGAACATGGAGATTATTTTATAATTGTTCTACAAGCCTTAATAAAGTATAAATTGTATTCCGAATTTTTCAAGTGTGAATTTTGGGTACATAAATTATCATTTTTAGCCATATAATAACAAGTGAGGGTATATTTTTTTATCCTTAAAATATTTATGTGATTGAAAAATAACCCGAAAAAACCACTATAATAGGGATCCACGGTTTTATTGTATTTTTTGATACTATTTACACTTTGTGAGAAATTTATCTCAAGTGATAAATCAAATAACCAAGTTAACTTGGAAGGGAGTTGAGTTCTTTTGTTTTTATGAATGTGAATAAAATTTAAATGATATTAAAAAAATGTGGGTCAATTAACCTATAATCACACTACCCTATAGTATATAATTTTTTATATAAATTGGTACAACAAATAAGGGATTGGTATGTGTCCTCATGCAAAATGACAAGGTGGTAGCATATGTCTCACATCAATTGAAGGGTCATGAGAAAAATTACCCTATGCATGATTTAGAGATAGAAACAATAACATTTTCATTAAAGATATGGATTCATTATATCTATAGTGAAAATTGTGATATATATATATATACTAATCGTAAGATTTTAAGGTATATACTCATGCATAAGGAGTTGAACATGTGATAAAAAAGACAGTCGGAGTTGATCAAGGATTGTGATATCTAAATATATTAACAAATTGAGAAAGAGAATAAGGTGGTGGATGATATAACTAGGAAGGATCATGATACCTTATCCATGATGAGAATTCAAAGTGATTCAATGATCATTAATTTTCATAGGATGGGCCATGAAATTGTAAGGGAATGGGACAAATCCTATCTTTCCCAAATGAATTCTCAATAATCCATCCATGTAATAATCAAGGAGGTTTAGAAGGAGGATATGGATAAATAGAAGAAGGTAAGAAATATTTCATAGTTAAACTTTGATAATAATGGAATTATAAGATTCATTAATTGAATATGAATCCCCTCTATACAAAAATTTAAGAAGGATTTTTTGGATGATGTACATATCTCATCACTCTCTATCCATCCTGGAAGCACAAATATGTAAAAAGAGCTCAAGAATAATTTTTGATGGGAAAAAATGAAGTGGGATATTACATATAGTATATATCCCGATGCTTGGTATGCAATAAATTAAAGGTATAATGATAAAAGTATATTGGGATGATGCAACCATTACAAGTACTTGTATTTAAATGGAATAAAATCACAATGGATTTGATTGTATATATTATTAAGAATTATAAATTTTATAATACCATTTAATTTGTTATTGAACACCATATAAAGTTAGTTTAATTTATTATTTTTTGAGAAAATTTATGACTTGATGAACATTTTTAGATATACATATATTAAATAGTAAGGCTATAGGGAGTGAAACATTCCATTATATCTGATTAAGATCTCAGGTTTACCTAAAATTTCAGGTGAATTATTCAATAAGAATTGAATATAGAGCTGATATTTAGTGCCAATTATCATACTTTGACTGATGTTTTATTTAAAAGGATCATTAAAACTCTATCAGATATGTTGAACCATTTTCAGTGGATTTCAAAGGAGGTTGGGATTGACACCTTCCCCTAGTAAATTTCTCATATAACAACAGTTTCTATTATAGTATTTGAATAGCCCCATATGAGGATATGTATGGGAATAGATGAAAAACTACAACATGTTGGCATAAATTTGGATACTGTAAGATACTATTATTAGATCTCACTGAATATATTTCAAATAATATTCAAACCATTAATCAAAATATTAAAAGTATACAAAGTTAATAGAGGAGTTATACTTATAATTTTTAGTGAGATTTATAATTTTCAGTTAGATACAAGGTATTTATTTGAACATCCCTATGGAAGAGGGTTAAGAGATTTAGTAAGAAGGGAAAGTTTATCCCTAGACATGTTATCTCTTTATAAATCCTCGATTGTGTAGGAATCGTAGCTTATCATCTTTCACTTCCAATGATCTTTTATCAAGTGAATGATTTATTATATATATCACATTTAAGGAAGTAAATATTTAACCCTTCACATGTAATAAACATGGAAGTTGTACAATAGTAACATGATCTCTCTTATAAAGAACAACCGATAGAAATCTCGTATCGTAGAGACAAAGTACTATAAAATAAGACCACTCACTTGGTTAAAGTTCTCTAGAGAAATCATAAGTTTGACGAAGCTTCATGGAAACCAAAATATGTAATGAGGTACAAATACACTCATTTTTTCATCCAAGTAATAAAATTTAAAGGGTGGAATTCTTTTAATGGGGTATAATTTAGCACCCTATGATTTTATTATAGACTTCCATTTAAATAAATCTAGTTTGTTTGATATCTTGTGATACACAAAACACAAAAATAAAATAAACAATGATATGAACAATGCATTATTTCATCAATATGGAATATTATAATATAACATAAAATATATTATTAGATAACTAAATGAAACATAATTAGTATAATTACTAAGAGAATGAAATCACAAGTGAATAAAAGAAAATAATTAATTTAATTACTTTATTACAAAAATATATTTTTTTATTAATATATTCAAATAAATATTTAATGTGATTATAAGACTAAAATAAATATTATAATAAGAATGTATTGATAAAATTAAAATTTTAAAAACATAAAAAATTAATCTTAATGGGAATCGATTAAAAAAATGAATACTAAAAAGAGATATTTCTGAAAGAATTGTTTTTTTACTTGCTATGTATTTTATCCTAATAAATTAAATTGATCAATTTTAAGGGATGATTAGGATAAAATTTAAAATTTAAATTTATAAACATATTTATTAAATCTAATTTAATTATTAATTTATATGAAATATGATTAAGAAATCTTAATGTTTTAAAAGTAATTTTTTTTTAAAATAGTTTTTCTTTAGATTTTATATTTTCATTTAAATTTTAAACTTTAAAATTTTAAAATTTCAATTTTATAACATTTTATTAATTTCTTTATTCATCATGAAAAAATTACATTAGGGTGAATTTTTTAGATTATTTTGAAAAAGTTTTATTTTGGTGAATGGTAAAAAAATACAGTTTTTACAAACACCTTAGCTTTTATGAAATCGTCATGATATAAATATGAATTAAAAATTATGAAATAATTTTCTCAACCAAAAATTTATTTAATAAGTAAAATAATAAATCTAAAAAGAATAATTTGAATTTATAAACCTATGTTTTAAATTTTGGAACTTAAGTTATATTTTATTTTAATAAAAACTATTTTTTGATTATTTTCCTTTAATTAAATGTTTCAAAAATTCCACTCAGTTTGTGACTTTTTTTAATTTAAACTATACCTTATTTTTTAACTATAAAATAATAAATGTCTTTGGAATCAATATTTTTCATTGTATTTGTCCTAAATGATTAAATAAACAATACTTTATTCTAAAATACCGCTCATTCCCACCTATAAATGGGCCCCTCCTCTACCCACATTAAAGGACACCTTTTATTTAGTTTTCTATTGAATACCAACCAATATTCTCTCCCTAAAATTAATATCCAACTTTTATAAACCTCTAGTCACAAGAATTTGTCACAAATATTACATTTTCATGAGGCTCTCTAAGAGGAGATTCAAATCTTTGAAATTAGTGTTATCATCTCCTTAATCATTAATATTTATCTTATTCATACACATATTATTAAATATTATTTTTCACATTAATTAAATGTTTTTAAAATCATTAATATTCAATAAAAGTGATATGACTATTATGTAATAATATTTTATTTCCCATTTAATTGTTATAACGCGTTCTTATTTGGGTCGATTTTCCCACATACATGAATGATATTATAATGTTTACATCATGAATGATTAATAAAACTTAAATAATATTAATAATATATAATAATGATGAATTTAATGTTTTTTCATAATTATAAAATGGTAATATACATTAGTATATTCATTGATAAAATCAATTTTTTTTAGTTGAATTGAAATTCACAAAAAATGTGATTTTTAGGCATTCCATGTGAGAAATATCCATGAGTTATATGAAATGACCATGGAAATCCATAAATTTATCAAACACACATAATACATCTTAATTAAAATTCTGGATTTAATTAACCCATGATCAAGGATCAAAGATCGAAACCACTAAATTGAATCATACATAGATAACAGAATAGTTAACACCTAAATATTAGTTTGTAACTATAAATAATTAATATGTGGTTAATGAAGAATTATAAATGAATAATATTAACTAAAATAAATATGAATAAATTGACAATACATATGCATAATAAAACTAAATTTATTATACATGGAATTATAATGTGTCCTACCAAGAGAAAGTCTGAGGTAAGGGTTTCTTTTCCAAAATCATTTTGAAATAAAGATTGTCTATGTCTAAATTTATACCAAGTAAATTACATGTGATTTATCTTTGAAACCCCATCAATTTTATTCTCTTTCATGTCTATATTTTAAATTTTATGTAAATCCCTCTTTATACTTTTATGATTTATTACGTTTATTTTCTATTAACTTTTAATTTCTTTACAAATGTGTGAAAAAGAATATTTTTTAACATTATTCACATGGTCACATTTTACCACCATCTTCTTTAATTTTATATATAAATATTTCTTACAAGTTTGTATGTTTATACAAATTAATTTTCATTATCATTGTTTTAAAAATTATTTCCTTTTAAAATAAATGTTATCAAAAAGTAAATGACACTTCTTATCATTTTTCAAAGGAAACTTCTATTGTTATTATAAAGTGCCTTTCATTTGTGTCAATATCCTTAAATGTTTCTTATGTTTCATTGAGGGTATTTTTTTAATATAATAATCCTCTTTATTTTTCTTTATGATTACTTTTTATGCCTTATAATGATTCTTATGGAGCCTATTTCATTCCCTCATGTTAATTAAGATATGGTGTAATTATAAGTGTTTTCATGTTCATGATGAACATGTATGTGTGGTTTTAATTTTTTGAAAAGTAGGGAGAGAATTATATAGAAACTAAATTAATTAGGTAAATATTTATATCTCATGAGATGAAAAGTGAGGAACTGGAGAGTGAACCCGATCCACTATAGGACTTTGTCAACTATGTTTATGGGAATGGGAGGTTAACCCAATATACTATGGGACTCTGACCAGTATGTGATGATAGTCTTGACAGTAATCCTTTAAATTATAAATTATTTTCTATGATTATTTATGTATTACATTATTATGAAATATTACTATATTATACCACATTCATATGTTATGTTTTCATGGATCATTATTACAGACTCAAGTTTCCACATTCCTATGACTCATTTTTTATAATCATTCTAATAACCTTATGTTATGATTCATGATTTATTAACCATATTTTACTGGTTATTATTTAATTTTAATATGTTAAACTACCTTGATTATCTTCTCAGACCCACATTTTCATCTTATACTCACTTATGATCTTTGGTTGGTATCCCTTATGTTCACTCCTTGCTGAGCATATACGCTCATACTTTATTATATTTACATTCATTGGGTTATGGAAAATATTATTATGTATTATATGTATAAAAGCGTATCATGTGTGAAGAATATTTATAGGATATATTGTTTCATTTTTGTAAAATAAATTTGTTATGTAGCTAATCTTGAAAGTCACTAAACCTATGGGTTATGGGGTGTGATTTATTGTTAAATTTAATTATTTTTCATGTGAAATGATGTAATATGTATGTATATTATTTTGGTTCATCTAAAACATACCCTTATAATGGTTCATCCATTATAAAACATATGTCAAGACCCATTGAACCATTAAGATACTAGAGTATCCACTTTATAGCTTCTTTATGCTCACTTTTTGGATTTTCCATAAAAACTGACAACTTTCACTACTTGAACAATGTTTAACATTTTAAAAATCATCACATAAATCAAACTTAAAACCATTTATGTATAATGAAACTTTTTCATATACCTATACTCATCTTCTATTCATGATTCCTTCTGTTTGAGTAGTTTAAATGTTCATCCAATGAGTTATAGATGGGTTTGGATCCAGATATTGAGAATCTTTCCACTATTTTACAGATGTATTATGACTATGAAAAAATCAATGTTCTATGATTCTATTCCTTCTAGATCCTCATCTCTAAAATCTATTTGGATTTCCTAAGATCCTTAATCTCTAACCTTCTGGATAAATCATCCTTTATATATTTAATTAATTTCTTTTATTTTCCTACCAAGAGTATATTAACCATATATATGATAAGTATGATAAAAATCCCATCATAAAACACCTTATAGTAGAAATAATCATTAAAATTGAATCGAATGAATTTTTTTTTGGCCATAAATGAATCAGAATTATGATTCTACTAACTTAGTGCTTTATTCATCCCATACATACTTTGTTTGATCTTGAACACTACTCCTTCCATTATATTTCTCACAAAACCTTCTATTTTCTTCATGTAAATTTCCTCTTCAAAATATATATGAAGAAAATTCAACTTCACATATAATTTTTCAATATGTTCACCTTATTTTTCAACCATTTCAAGTACCATCTAGATTGTTGTGTGCTTAAAAACTAGAGAATTTATTTTTGAGAAATCCACTCCTTCCATTTATCTAATTCCTTTCACATATAACCTTTACTAGTACTGATTTCTATCATCCACTTATTCCATAAATTAGTAGATCAATTTAATCTACATTTTCTCATTTCCTAATAAATTTTTTTAAATCTTATATGTTTTGGAAACATGAAAGGATTTCATCTCCTCCTTTATTTCTAACTCTGATTTTTTTGATCCCCTAAGGCTTGCCGTCTCTATTGAGATTACAGGATATCTACCATACATAATTAGTGAGTAGTTCACTTCTAATCTAAATCCTTATATCATTATTATAACCTTAGTATAACTCCTTAAATCTTTAGGTTTTTCTCCTTCCAGAACTATATCTTCTGGAACTGTCCCCCAAAAATATTATATCCTTGATATTTCTAATAATTATGTACTTTTTGAACTTTGTGAATATAACTTCTATTAAAAACTCCATCTTCTAGATTATGAGGTTCTTTTGGTACTCAATTTCTTTCTAAACTAACAATGATTTTCAAAATTTCATACATATTAACCCTAAAATTATCCATTGTATCTTTGTTCTCAATTTCATCTTCAACCAAGTTCCAATCCTTTCATAGGATCCCTTCATTTGAGTGAACATTTTTTCTTCTGATGACCACCCAAAAATCATTATCCCATATACAAAATATAAAGAATCCATTATCATAATCCACAATGAAAAATTATTAGGACATTGATTCTAGATTATCGTTATCCCTAACATTAACATGGATATAAAAATTCTTCTAATAAATTTTAGGTGGTACAAATTAAACTTTATTTTAATCCAAAACTCTTTTTTAAGTTTCTACCCCAGTGGTCCAAAATAAATTCTATTCACAAGGAATCATATACAATTCAATACTTCTACAAAAAACTACTTAGGAAAATCAAAAGTAATTTGTACGCTTATAGCTCTCTCATAAAGTGTCTAATTCATTCTCTCCACTACACCATTATGTTCTAGTGTTGTGGGAACTATGTTCTCAAAATTTATTCCTTTCTTCCCACCATTATCTAACCTCAAATACTTAATATTTATACCAATATCTCTTTCCACCATGATTCTATATCTAATAATGGTTCTAAAAACCTTAGGATTGTGCTTAATAATAAACACTCACAGCTTCAATTCCACGTTATTGATGATGGTAAGGAAGTATAATGACCATACTTAAGACTGAAATAGATTTGGCCCCAATACATACATATGTAAAATATTTAACTGCATATTATTATGTTCATTTCCTTCCATATTAAAGATCACCTTCCATTTTTTTCTAAGTATAAACTCTCCACATGTTTTTTACTATACACAATCAAGTTTCAATATCCTCTTTACAAATAATATTTTTCACCCCTTCTAAACTATGTGACCTATATGATCATTCCATAACTTCATGGATTTGGAAGTTTTTGTTATGGTAAATGTTGTATCTTCTGAACTCTCAATAAGGTACAACATTATTTCCTTTACACCATTGGATGTTACTATAGAACCATGTGTTATATTCCATGATTCTTCTAAAAATATTATATAAGAACTAACATTATCTAGCTAACATACTTAGATATAACTTTAACTTGATCCTAGTATATTTATTACTCATTAAAACACCCAAAAGTATCTACTCATTTCTTAGATGTTCACATCACCCTTTCCATCTATCTTGAGGGTTTCATCATTTTCAATATGTACCATTTTGAATTTTTAGAATATATACGTCATAATCCTCCTCTTATATTTTGATTGAAATGAGACCCTAAATCCAATGATACATGAATCTAAAGGAGAGTAGACACTTAGAAACAATGTATTTTCTCCATAGTTTTGATATTTTTATAAGAACATACAAAAGTGAACCATTTATAAATTTACCCTCTAATATATTTAATATTTATTCTAGTAACCCTTTTCCCTATAATAATAGTATAAGGGTTCAGGTTCTTCTGATTTCCCTCAGTGCGTCTCTCTCTCCTCCTTCTCATTCTTCTAACTTTGGTTTTACCTTTGAGCGGAACATTACCTGCCTTTTGTATTGAAATATATTCTAGTATAACCCTATACATAATTCTTCCAAATATCCATGTTCCAAACCAGATCTTGAATCTCCTAAAATACCAATTCACTCTTACCACTAGAGTTACATACAATAGTAACCATCACATCCTAATATACCATAAGTGATTAAATAAGTAACAATGACCATACTATATAATCAAACTTCACTCCAAATAATTTTATTTAGACCTAAATCATGTTGAAGTCATTGAAATGATATTCCAATAACTTTCCTTCTGATAAAAATGTAATAGAATAGGCCTTCTAGACCATTACTTTATGGATATTCAGGTGGTGGAGATGTTTAGAGGAGGTCCCAAAGAGTTTAAGAGTGTATCAGAAGATGCATTAAGAAAATCTATCTGAAAGGATCATTGTAGTGTGAATCCATGGGATACACCATAGAGGTGGCTGAAGCAGAGTAGGGAGGTCATTTATAGCATAGTGGGCAGTTGGAGGTGTTTTTAGATCTACTTCCATTTTGGGGGGTAGATGTACCATGAATATTGGTTTTATAATATCACATGCTTAATAGGAGATGGTTTTGGAATGGAGACCACCGCAATATCATGGAGTCTCAGAGATCAGTTTTCAATGGATCTACTATTTTGAGGGTAGTTTCACCATGGAGGTAGGCTACAAAGTATCCCCCCTTCCAGGTTTTTGGGTCCTAAGACATAGTAGTGTTAGATACACCATTTTGTTACCCTTTTTTATAGGATCTAAGGCATATAAATATCTAGAAATCTTAGATTATAGTTTGACCAACATAGCTATGGTGTGTTTCTCCCCAATACACTATAGTCCTCTCCCTCTGTGGAACAATGAAGAGTAGTTATACCATGGTGTTTTATTTTATTGAGTACCTATAAATTATAAAATATGCTGAAAACCCCTCATTACTCTGACCATTATTCCATTTCTTGGGAAACTCAAGTGCGTCCCAATGTGTCTTTTTAACCACTTTTCAGTGGCTTTCAACCCTGAACTTTGGGATTCAATCCTTGGTGGTTATGGTGAGTTCCCTTCCTATCCTCCTCCCTATTTCTTCCTATTCTTTACTTAGGAATAGTTCTTCCAAGGTAAATCATTGGGTTTTTATGTTTATTTGGTAAGTGGTTGGTGGGTCATTGTATAAAGCTGGTTAAGGTTCCTTCCTTTTTCATGGTTCTTGGTGATTGTACCCCCCTCTCAATCCAAACTTTCCAAAATGGATTATAAAGCTTCGTTTGAGGTAAGGGATACTTCATTTCTCATATGGTGTATCATTTGGGAGGGTTTATACTCTTTATATATTTTGGTAATATAGTTTTCACCATCTTAATTAAAGATAAAGAATTAGTTTAAATGGAAGTGAAGGGGGATGAAAATGAAATTACATGTTTTTATAGTTTTGATATTATTGATATTGTGATTTAATGGGTTGACACCATGCTAAAAAAAATCCATGGGGGGTTTGTTTGAGCTATGGTTGATGTGTTGTAGAAACCTTATTGTGGGTTTTTTATTATCACCAAAAATTGAAATTTTACATACACCTATATTAGATTAATAAAATGGTTTCCCCAAAATATTTATGGATTTTAAGAGAAAATCATTTAATAAAGAAGTGTGATGTGATGGAAATCCACTTGAATAATAAAAAATGTGATGTGTGATGTGATGTTAAAAGTGTTTTGATGTTTTTTTGTGATATGGGGTGGAGATGTGTGGTTGTGATATGGGTGGTGACCTGATGAAAATTGGATGCAGTGCATGGTGGTTAGGATATTGGAAATTATTGTGGTGTGGAAAGTTTCTATGTCTATGAAGTGGTGATGAAGTGGGATTATTGGCATGGTACGGATGGTTTTTGTGTTGTGTTGTGTTATTCTAGATGTCCGGTTAGTGATGGAATATTTTTTTAATAATAAAATTAAAATAGTATGGGATGAAATGGATAACTAATTAAAAAATTAAAATTGGAAGTATGAATTAAATTATTATTTCTTAGTGTGATTGAAATAGGATTAAATAATGAAATTAATGGTATAAATTAATTTAATTGATTCATAATGTGAAATCTATAGAATGCATTAATTTTAAAAACAAGATAAAATTTGGCTAGTGTATTGTGTCATGTTGTGTGGTGTTGTGTATTTAGTGGTGTCAACGAAAGTGATGGTGTTGTGAGGTTGGGTGGTGATTTTATTATTTGGTTAGTAATTTTTTTGGAAAACCATAGTTTTTTTGTGTGTGGATATATATTTGTACCATGTATTTCTTATTGATTTATATACACACCTCACTTACGTCTAGAACCATTTGATGACACCCATATATATGGGGGTTATTTTTCTAATATCATGGTGATTAAGATGGATAGATGGATACCCTCTCTTTCTAACACTCTCTTCTAGGTGATGTTGGCATGCACGAGATGTGATGTCCAGAAGTCAAAAGTGAATTGTGTTGATGTTTTATGATGTAGCTTATGGTGGGGGTCATGCATAGTATGAGAAGGAAATTAGGTTGATGTCCTTAATGCTCATGATACCTTACTATTATAGTTATGGTTTTGATATAATGTAATGCCCTAAGTGTCTTCGTGTGAGATCTGATGTGATGTGGTGGCCTTGTTTCTTCAGGAAATATGTGATGTGATGATATACGAAAGATATTTGAGTGCCAAGATGTACAATGTTGGGGTGTGAGACTATAAACCTAGTGGAAAATTGGTGTGGGGTACCTTTTATTTATATTATTCTTATTATGATACAATATTTTTCTATGTTATTTGTTGAGTGTGGTATGGTGAGGATGGGATTGGTTAGTTGACTTTCTTAGGTGTTGTTGGTTTTTTTGTTTTCTCACAGGTGCATTCGTATGCTCTTTTTTGTATGTTCATGTGAAACTTTGGTATAAACCTATCGAATACACTTGTATGCTCACCCTACACATATTAAAATTGTATTCAGGTATTTAGGAGGACTATAGAAACCCATAATTTTCATACTTAGATATTTCATCTTTTTAGATAAATATTCATTACATGACATCCATCCATACAACGGCCCGAAGGCCTTCAAATTTTTATTATTAAGATAAGACCCCCTTTTAAGGGATGAAGAGGGAAACCCAAAGACTTCAAGAATTATGACAAATCATGACTCGAGGGTCAAATAAAATAAGACCATATTGACAACACAGAAATAGACCCTCCCTAGAATTTGAATGTGATGAAGCTCTCCACCATTACAAATCGATTCAGAAAGTAGGTGTCATGTGTCAAACAATAAGCCTGATCTGATGGCCGATGCCACACCCTCTCAAAAAACCAAATCCAAAAAAATCTACAAAGATGAACTACTAGCTCTAAATCGTCTTATGGTTCTGTTCAAAGTGGTAAAGGCCAATTTCAAACCATCCATTTTGAAACCATCATGGGAGAAAATCAAATTCAAACCCAACCACTGAGACAAGAGATCTAAAGATAGAAAACCATCACAAACAAGACTGCAACAAACCAAAAGTAGAACCCATCGTCACCCATAACATGAGAACACGATCATAAAATTTAAAATTCATACCCTATATATCATATATCATAATCTTGAGTAATGGAATAAATCTTGGCAGATCATAAGAAATGAATTATAAAAAATAAAATAACATGAGACATAAGAGCATAACATTGGGATAATACATGGGTTTATCATATAAACATAAGCTTATAAATTTTTAAACATGTATAAATAGAAAAAAGTTCAATCATAAAGTTAAGTGCATGAAATTAGGCCCTCGCATAAACTTATGCACGTGTAACTAGGTCCACACCTAATCTTATAGACATGAAATCTATGTTCATGCATAAACTTATAGACATGAAATATAGGTCCATAATTAATATTATGGGAATGAAATATATGTCCATGCTTAATCTTATGGACATGAAATCTTTGTCCAAACTTAATCTTATGGGCATGAAAACTAGATCCATGCATGAAATTGTGACCATAAAATCAGGTTCATGCATATCATATTCACCTTATAAGTTATCCATATTTATGTAATGCAATTAGGGGAGATATAGGTCTCACCCATCACATTATAAAAATAATACATATCTGTACCATAATATTATATCAAAACCCATAAAAAGAGATGGGTTTCATAAACATTTCATCATAGAAAAACCCGTGAAAAAGAAACTAGTTTCATAAATATTTCATCATTTCATCATAGCATAAACCATAGAAAAGGAATGGGTTTTATAAATATATTAATTCAATAAAAATAAACCATACATATAAAGAATAAATATGGTATCCTTGGATAATATCCTCATTAAATCATAAGTGGTATCAAAGTTTTTTATTTAATGAATAGAAATACCATAAAAATATTATTAAAATATTCTTGAGGAAAATATCCTTTCCATTTTTAAATAAATTCTACAAAATATAAAAATTTCAAAAATATTATAGAAAGAATTTTATTTGAAAAGAACCATGGAAATTTGTAAAATAATCTTCAAATCATTGAGTGGTCATGATTTCATAGAATTTTATTCCTGTCATATAATTTAAAAAAACATTCCTTTCATACGTTTTTGTAAAAAAATTAAAAATGTACCACATTAAAAAAATGACAATAATATTCCTTTTAAAACCATTTTTTTAAAAGATAAAAATGATTAAAAATGAATTAAAACAATAATAGTATAATATTAAAAAACGTATTTAAAATATTTTTATAAAACATAGATATGGAAACAAAATTTGTTTTTATCTAAGAGAGAAATAAGATCAATTTTCCTTAAGAACACTTTTTCAATCTCTTATATACTTAAGGTGAGAAAAATGAAATGAAAACATGTATTCTCAAGAAATGAACAGAGGAGAATAAAATTAAAGAGTTTCTTGAGAGATATATCATATTATTTCATCATCATAACTTAACCATAAACAATCCTAATAAATAATGATATTATAACATAAATCCCTTATCACATTTGGTAATATTTGAATCATAAGGTCCATGATAAAAATAACCTTCATTGGATATGTAAATAACAATAAAATTAATAATATGAATTATAAAATAAAATCATTGTTAGTATATACACCACATAAAATCATAGGTTGAGAATATGGCATGTGTCTCACAAAGATAAAAGTGAGATAAAAAATCCATTACATGTTTTGGTAAATTTTGAATCCTAGGACCCATGAAGGAATAAATTTTAATGAAACTTTAAATATCATGAGAATAAATAAAATAAATATATAACATTAAAAAGGGGTTATATATGCACCTAAAAAATAATATAGGTTCATAACATAATATATATTCCAAAGAAGGCAATTTGAGACAAAAATCTCTTACTTTAGGTCCAACTTCCTTCATATATGTTGGAACCTCCTATATAATAAATATAGATTTATTATAAATATATTAAAAAACTATAATTATATTTATCATACCATATATTGTTGAATTATAACCTTTTATCATCCATTTTTAACAATTCTTTATTAAAATCATTATTTCATGCGATATATGCTTCGTTTTTCACGTACATTTTGGTTCGGTAGTTTTGGTCTCGGTACTTTGATCATGGTTAAATAATATAAATTTTTTTAATAATGATATAAATATCATATATATTCATTATATATATATATTTGTGTGTGTTTTTATTCATTCATAAAAGTATAGATAGAAAAATGAAGTAAACTTTTCAGGGAGACGGTAGGTCATACGTACGCATGAATGTTATTTTCATTTTTCAACTGATGGTATGAAAGAAAATTAAATAATAATTCAACTTTATAGAACCATTATTATATAATATAAATCATATATATTCATTAAATACATTCTTATTACTATCCAAGTAAAATAGAAAATAAAAACGAATCACATCGCTTCATGGATGTGGTAGTCCACACACACGCACGAGCGACGTTATCGTTTTCCAACAGTTTAGAAGGTAAGAAGGTAGATATTGTATTTTCATTTGAGAAGTATAATTATGTCATAATTATCATATATAATCATTATCTAAATCAAAATACCCATCCATAAAATATGGTGAGGATAAATGAATTGTATCGTTATGTGGAGACGATAAGTCATACGTATGCAAAAGCGATACCTTCACTTCCCATTTGATAGAAACAGGGTAAATAAAGGTAGTTTCATAATCATAATAAAATTTAAGTAAATTTATCATAATTATTTAATTATCTTATAAATAATATAATATATTTATATTAGATAAAATAATAATTAAAATTAAAGTGACAGGTTAAGGCGATTACCTCTTCTTTGAAGAAACTCATTTAGATCTCCTCTTAAGGGCTCTAGGGTTAGTATTTTGGGAAGATCAGTGTAAAGACCCGTAAATTTCAAGGAAATTTTTTTCTTAATTTTCTTTGGAATTTTACAAGAACGCAGTTTCTGACGGCGCCTGATTCCGAGGCCCGGTGTTCCCGGAATCATTTTCTGAAGTTTGGCTCGGGTACGTTCAGTGAACGGACGAGCGGGTTTTTCTAACTTTTGAACCGGTGCCCGGAATCGAATTCTGAGGGCACCGATGAAATCGCAGCGCCGGTATTCGCTTAGAAACGCCTCTTCCGGAGTTGCGTTTGCTCGGGTGTGGTTTTTAATTTTCGGGCTTAAAGTTAAGAAATAAAATAATTTTGCGACAACTTTATTTTATTTCACTTAAGCCACTTGGAAGCCACTTGAAGCCACTTAAAGGAGGCTTGAACTGAGTTGAACTGGATAGGATGCTATCCAGAAATATCCTACCCCCTTGGTAGGATATTTGTGAGGTGGGGCCCGCACGAGCCCCGCCGTTTCTTTCCGCTAAGAAACGCACCCGTGAAAACCCGTCTTAATGAAAGTCAACCGACGCGTTTTCTAAATTCTTAACAGACCATTTAATTGGGCGGTTTATTTCGTGAATTAAATGGGTCGTTTCTTTCGTTGAATTAATTCAACGAATTGATGGATCGTTTCTTAACCAGTTTTTCAAATTCGTTGGCGTAATAATAAAATAAGACCAACGCTTAACCTCTGGTTATTTGCGCTTGAGAAGATTTGGGAGAACCCTCGCAACTTCTTCTCCCTCGCGAAGAACGCGAAGAACGCGAAGAATGCGAAGAACGCGAAGAACGCGAAGAACGCCGAACCCGGAAATCGACGACGCCTTCACCCGAGACGTTCTTCCGATCTCCGATCTCCGATCTCCGATCACCGACCATTCGAGGTGAGTGCTTTCGGATTTCCTCTCAAGTTCTTTTCTTTGGTTTTAAATGAAACACAGATTTAAATATTAATAATTTAAATCTGTTGTTCTTGATTCGTTGAGCTCGCCGACTCAACGCCGGAATCCGCGACGACGCGACGCCTCCCCACGACGACGCGACGATCGATCTCTTCAGCGACGGTCTCTTCCGCGAAGAACGCCCGCGCACGACGATCATCAAGGTAGGGATTCATTTTGGAAAATTACCCCTTTTTAATTTTCTCGTAAACGTTCTTGAAAATTCAAAAGGCCGGTTTTCAATGAACAATTTTATTTTAATTAAAATTGTTGGATCATGTGTTGATCGTTTTTCTCCCGGTTGTTTATCTCTAACGCGGAGGGTGCGGGCCGAACGAACACAGCCCGACGACCCTCCGTCGTTCTTCATTTTGTGCGGATTTGATGGTCGACGACGGAACGTGCCGCAGGGGACGTTTGACGATCCCGTAGTAAAGAACGGATCCCGGGAGGAGCAACGGCGCAGACGGGAAAGAAAACGGGCCACCGGAGCGACGCCGGCGGCTCGCGGAAGTTGCCGGCGGCGCGGGTCACCGGCGTGGCGGCGCCGGCGGCCGGAGGCGGCGGCGCCCCGGCGCGCCGCCGGACGAAATCCGCCGCGGCTGAAGCCGCGGTGGCGGTGGCCAAACGGACCCGCGGCGCGCGGGTCCGGTTCATCCGGGCGGACGCGGCTCAGCGCGTCCGCGGATCGCCAGCGCGGCCCGCACGCGGGCCGCGGGCCTTCCTCAAGCCGCGGGTCAGCGCCCGCGGCTTCCACCCGCGCGGCTCGGCCAACCCGAGCCGGCCGAGCTGGACCGGCCCTGGCCGGGCCAGCCGGGTCGGACCCGGGTCGGGTCGACCCGGTTCGGGCCGACCCAGGGGGGGTCGGCCCGGGTCGGCCCGGGCCCGTACCCCCCATCTTCGGACGTTTTCGTTCAAACGCCCGTATCTTAAGCTTCGTGCCTCCAAACGACTCTCCTTCAGCGGCAACGCGATCCTTGGATCGAGACGGTCGTTTCGGTATATCGCACTCAAGGTTTCGGAATACTTTGAGTTCGGCCGGGTTGGTTCGTACACGAGACCAACCGGGCCCTCGGAGCGGAAACGCTCATATCTTGAGCTACGGACGTCCGATTGACGTGCCGTCAGCTTTTTTGAATTCCTCTAAGTGAGAAGGATCTTTTGGAATACTCCGCCCGAGGTTTGGACGCAGGTGGAGTGCGATCGGGTTGGTTTTGCCTTAAAAACCAACCGGGCCCCTCGGACGAAAATGCCAATATCTCTCAGACCGGGCGTCCGATTGACGCGCCGTCTGCGACGTTGAGTTCCTGTTGACGATACGGAACTTTTGGATACATCAACTTCGGACTTCGTGTCAGTTGATGTATCAGCCTCTCGGCTCGTGGAGCGGACCTTCCCGAACGAGCTTGCTGTGTGCGGGAACCCTAGTGCTGGCTGCGACTGCTACTTCGACAGCGACGACCGTGCAGAGATCCTCAGTGGACTGCGGCGACGACTGTGCAAAGATCCTCCGTGGACTCCGACGACGACCGTGCAGAGATCCTTAGTGGACTGCGGCGACGACCGTGCAGAGATCCTCAGTGGACTGCGGCGACGACTGTGCAGAGATCCTCCGTGGACTCCGACGACGACCGTGCAGAGATCCTCAGTGGACTGCGGCGACGACTGTGCAGAGATCCTCAGCGGACTGCAACGACTACTGCACTCAGCGATCCTACGTGGATCAGTGCTACAGGTCCTGTGTGGGCCCGGTCCTGTGTGGGCCCGATCCTGTGTGGGTCCGATCCTGCGTGGGTCAGCGCTCAGCGGTTCTGTGTGAGCCAGCGCCTACAGGTCCTGCGTGGGCCCGGTCCTGTGTGGGCCCGATCCTGTGTGGGTCATCTCTCAGCGGTTCTGTGTGAGCCAACTTCTACAGGTCCTGCGTGGGCCCGATCCTGTGTGGGTCACTGCAAGGTTAGTACCTATCGATCCTTCGTGGGTCCGACGACTTAGATGGTTCAATGATCATCTTTATCGTCATCCGAAGAAGTATACCTGTGTGAGCTGAATCTTGTGTTACTCTCCTTTGTGGATTGTGTTGAGCTATCCTGTGTGGATTTACTGTTTACTCTCCTTTGTGGATTGTGTTGCTCTATCCTGCGTGGGTATACGTTTTGCTTTTCTGTGTGGACTGGGTTGTGCTTGGGCTCGGATGTTGGAGCCGAACGGGAATTGAAGACTTAGGTATATGTATGGGAATATACCTAAGCCGTGTCAGATGTTACTTCGTGATTGTATCTTTCCTTTGTGGATTATCCTTTGTGGATTTCGGGAGACCTTCGGGGGTCTCGGGGTCCCTACTGAGTAGCTTATACTCACCCCTGCACGGGCTATGCCCGCACTTCGTGGTGTTGGTTGCAGACGACGGACAGCGCTGATCGTGGAGGAGGCGTGCGGAGCAGGACAGTACCTGGAGGTGGACCACTGGGCGGGACGTACTCGGAGCGGTTAGGTGGACCCGAGGAGCAGTGGAGGCTATCTGTACCCACCCTTCAGGTGGGACTTCCGGAGGACGGCTCGTTGCTGCAGTTTTCCCTTTTCAGTTTCTGTTTTTCCTTTCAGTTGTACTTTACAGTTGGGCTTGTATTTCCGGACCCTTTTTACTTCCAGCACAGCTTGTACAGTTTTACTTAGTGTTTACTTTTCCGCTTGCTTGCTCTGTGGTGCTCGTTTACTTTTCAAAGGCAATGCCTTCCCTTTTTGTTGGGATTTACGCCTTGGTGCTAGTCGCCAGCCCCTGGCCTATGGAAGGCGGGCTTGGGGTAGTCACGGCACGGGCCCCGAGGACGGGTCGTGACAAATTGGTATCAGAGGTGGTCGGTTCTACCGCAGACTCTGATCTTTCTTCTATGTGAAGCAAAAGTGTTTAGTGTATTGAGTGTGGTTATCAGTCCAGGGAGTCCAGTGTTGGTGCGGCGGCCGACGTATCCATACACCAGGACCCTGACTTCTGATTCCCGACTTAATGTACGAAAACATTGTTTGCATGTGTGTTTCAAGTTTTCTTTGTGATTACTTGTGTCAGCTCACCAGGTATACTGTTCTGACCGTGGCATACTTGTTTCCTTTCAGGATGGCACGACAACAGCAGCCAGCTTGGGTTCCCATAGTAGGGCGCGACGACAGCCCGCCGAGCGACGAGGCCTCGGTACACGGCCCGTTGACAGCAGAGGCACCGGCGGTACCCTTACCCGCCGAGCCCCCGATGCTTCCAGCACTGGCAGCTGACGACGCACGACGCCTCGGAGCTCTGCACGAGTTCCAGTGCCAGCGACCACCCAGGTTCCGTGGGGAGTCGGACCCCCAGGCAGCCGAGGACTGGCTGGAGGCGGTCGTCCGAGTTTTCAGGCTAGTGAGGACGCCAGCAGACCTCATGGTGATCCTCGCGGCGAGCTTACTGCACGCAGCAGCCGGACGCTGGTGGAGCCTGATGCTCCAGGTACACGATGAGGCCTCCCTCATCTGGACGGACTTCGAGAGCCTCTTCCGCTCAGAGTTCGTCCCGGCCACCCTCCGAGCGGTGCGCATCCAGGAGCTTCTTCAGCTGCGGCAGGGCAGCTTGACGGTCGCTCAGTACGCGGCGAGGTTCACCGAACTTTCTCGGTACTCGACAGACATGGTACGGGACCCCTTCTTCCGGGCCCGGACCTTCGAGCAGGGTTTGAGACACGAGATCAGGGCATCGCTGATCTCCCTCAGCATCTCGACCCAGGCAGGAGTACTGGAGCGAGCCCTCCTGATCGAGAGCTTCCTGGCTGAGTCCACAGCGAGACCCACCGCAGGGCGGTAGATAGCGGAGTCTTCGGCAGCTGGTAGCTGGCGGATGACTCAGGGTTCCAGGCGGTCAACAGGGAGGAGGCAGACGAGGCAGAGGAGCTGGCCGAGCAGCAGGTGGTGGGCGACGCTTTGAGGCTCTGCCACCACCACCACCAGGAGGCCCGCCCCGACCACAGGGAGCTGGCGGGCAGAGACAGGCTCAGCTCCAGGCAGCGGAGGCCTACGACCACGGCGCGCCAGAGATGATTCGAGGTACGATCTGTGTCTATTCCACCCTTGCTGCAGTTCTGATAGACACAGGAGCGAGTCACTCTTTCATAGCCACTGCCCTTGTTCGGAGCTCGGAGATTCCGACAGAGCCGTTGGCTCGATCCTTACGGCTAGAGACTCCTACGGGAGCAGACTCGATGATTACGCACTGGTTCCGGCAGTGTGATCTTACTCTAGGAGGCGAGAGCTTCGGCTGGGATCTTCTTGTAGCGGCGTCGAGGCCTTACGACGTCATCTTGGGCATGGATTGGTTATCTATGGTCCATGCTCAGATTGACTGCATTAGGCGCAAGGTGCGATGTGTGCGCACCGACGGGAGTAGGTTCACCTTCACCGGCGAGAAGGGAGCCTTAGCAGCACAGGATGGACTCATGCATAGGAGAGGTCATCCCATCACTCATCAGTTGGCTAGCCTCATCCTGGGAGCAGTTGACGTGCGGAGTCCCAGTTTTCCTGCAGTGGTGGGTCAGTACGCGGACGTCTTTCCCGACGACGTTTCAGGACTACCTCCTCGCAGAGAGGTAGACTTTTATATTGACATGTACCCCGGGACAGCCCTGATATCCACTCTAGCATATCGGATGGCCCCCGCTGAGCTTCGAGAGATGCGAGTACAGTTGGAGGACTTGCAGGGCAAGGGGTTCATCCGACCCAGTGTTTCGCCCTGGGCTTCCCCAATTTTGTTCTCCAAGAAGGCGGACGGGAGCTTGCGACTGTGTGTCGATTATCGTCGCCTGAATCAGGTGACAGTGAGGAACAAGTATCCGCTACCCAGGATTGATGATCTCTTCGACCAGCTCAAGGGGGCACGGTGGTTCTCGAAGATAGACCTCAGGTCAGGCTATCATCAGCTTAGAGTTCGAGACGAGGATGTGCAGAAGACGGCCTTCAGGTGTCGGTATGGCCACTTCGAGTTCTTGGTTATGCCTTTCGGCGTGACCAACGCTCCAGCAGTGTTCATGAGCCTCATGAACAGGATCTTCCAGCCATACCTTGATCGATTTGTCGTGGTCTTCATCGACGACATTTTGGTGTACTCGACGACGGAGGAGGAGAATGCCTACCACCTGCGTGTTGTACTAGACACACTCCGAGAGCACCAGCTTTATGGAAAGCTCTCGAAGTGTCAGTTCTGGTTGCGTGAGGTCCACTTCTTGGGGCACGTCATTTCTGAGGTGGGAGTTGCAGTGGATCCCGCGAAGATAGAGGCAGTGCTAGCTTGGGAGCCACCCAAGAGCGTGACAGAGGTGCGGAGTTTCTTGGGCCTAGCTGGATACTATCGGAGATTTGTGCCGGACTTCTCCAGAGTTGAGGCCCCACTCTCAGCATTGACGAAGAAGGGGAAACCCTTCGTGTGGTCAGACAGATGTCAGCAGAGCTTCCAGGAGCTGAGGCAGAGGTTGACCAACGCACCTATCTTGAGGTTGCCTGAGGAGGGAGTTGGATACGTAGTCTACTGCGATGCATCAGGGACCGGACTCGGGTGTGTCTTGATGCAGGAGCGGGCCGTGATTGCCTACGGATCACGTCAGTTGAGGCCGCATGAGCAGAACTACGCTACCCATGACTTGGAGTTGGCAGCAGTGGTCTTCACCCTGAAGACATGGTGACACTATCTGATGGGCGAGCGCTTCACAGTCTTTTCTGACCACCATAGTCTCAGGTACATCTTCTCTCAGAAGGACCTGAACCTGAGACAGCGGCGATGGCTCGAGTTCCTCCAGGACTATGAATTTGAGATAGTCTATACTCCTGGGAAGGGGAACGTGGTGGCTGATGCCCTCAGCAGGAGGACGGGCATCCAGCTACTTGAAGAGGCGATAGAGCAGCTAGCTGCTTTGCAGATATCCTTCATGGATAGAGACGGAGCAGCCTTCCTTCAGTCTCTCACAGTCTCTCCTCCACTTCTTCAGCGGGTCAGAGAGGCACAACATGGGGATGTTGACTGTGAGATGCGACGTGCACAGATATCCTCGGGACAGGCACCTGATGGTTTCTCCCTTGGAGCAGAGCACGATGTCCTTTTCAGAGGACGTACCTTGGTACCAGTCGCCTTACGAGAGGAGGTGCTGAGAGTGTTTCACACTTCTCCCTTGGCGGTACATCCTGGAGTGGCGAAGATGTACCAGGATCTCAGGCGACAGCACTGGTGGCCGGGCATGAAGAAAGCTGTGGCAGAGTTCGTTTCACGGTGCCTCACCTGCCAGCAGGTGAAGGCAGAGCATCAGGTACCAACAGGCTTGGTACAACCCTTGGAGGTCCCGGAGTGGAAGTGGGACGGGATATCTATGGACTTTGTGACTGGACTTCCACGCACTTCTAGAGGTCATGATTCCATTTGGGTGATTGTTGACCGACTCACCAAGTCGGCACACTTCCTACCCATCCGAGAGAAGGGCACAGTGGAGAGCTTGGGGCGTCTCTACGTTCAGGAGATTGTACGACTTCACGGTGTGCCATCGACTATCGTCTCTGATCGGGACGCTCGTTTTACTTCCCGGCTTTGGAAGGGGTTGCAGGAGGCGTTCGGGACGCGATTACGTCTGAGCACCGCCTTTCACCCTCAGACGGATGGTCAGACGGAGAGGACCATTCAGACTCTCGAGGACATGCTCCGTGCATGTGTCCTCGACTTTGGTCGCAGCTGGGAGGACCACCTACCCTTGGTAGAGTTCGCGTACAACAACAGCTACCACTCCACCATCGGGATGGCACCCTGCGAGGCGTTGTACGGCAGACCTTGAAGATCTCCTTTGTGCTGGACAGACCCTGGAGAGTCAGCACTTGTGGGACCAGAGATGGTCCGGGCCACGACAGAGAAGGTCCAGGTCATCTAGGAGCGGATGAGGACAGCACAGAGCCGGCAGAAGTCATATGCTGACAGGAGGCGGAGACCACTAGAGTTCGAGAATGGCGACCACGTCTTCTTGCGGGTCTCACCTCGACGTGGTTTGAGGAGATTTGGCCGAGGCGGCAAGTTGTCTCCACGCTTCATCGGACCCTTCCAGGTCCTCAGCAGGGTTGGCAAGGTGGCTTATCGCCTGGCTTTGCCACCTCAGTTGCACCGGGTGCACGACATCTTCCACGTATCCCAGCTGAGGAGATACGTACACGACCCGACGCACATCATTGACTATGGGGAGCTAGACGTGGATGATGAGGAGACTTTTACGGAGGTCCTAGTGGAGATAGAGGATCGACAGGAGCGGGTCCTACGTGGGCGATCGATTCCTCTTGTGCGCATCAGATGGCAGCACGGGAACCTCCAGGAGAGCACTTGGGAGCGGGAGGCTCAGATGCGTTCTCAGTACCCACATTTGTTTCCCTAGTTTTTGATGTATCTTTACGGGGACGTAAAGTCCTGAGGTGGGAGTAATGTAAAGACCCGTAAATTTCAAGGATATTTTTTTCTTAATTTTCTTTGGAATTTTACAAGAACGCAGTTTCTGACGGCGCCTGATTCCGAGGCCCGATGTGCCCGGAATCATTTTCTGAAGTTTGGCTCAGGTACGTTCAGTGAACGGACGAGCGGGTTTTTCTAACTTTTGAACCGGTGCCCAGAATCGAATTCTGAGGGCACCGATGAAATCGCAGCGCCGGTATTCGCTTAGAAACTCCTCTTCCGGAGTTGCGTTTGCTCGGGTCTGGTTTTTAATTTTCGGGCTTAAAGTTAAGAAATAAAATAATTTTGCGACAACTTTATTTTATTTCACTTAAGCCACTTGAAAGCCACTTGAAGCCACTTAAAGGAGGCTTGAACTGAGTTGAACTGGATAGGATGCTATCCAGAAATATCCTACCCCCTTGGTAGGATATTTGTGAGGTGGGGCCCGCACAAGCCCCGCCGTTTCTTTCCGCTAAGAAACGCACCCGTGAAAACCCGTCTTAATGAAAGTCAACCGACGCGTTTTCTAAATTCTTAACAGACCATTTAATTGGGTGGTTTATTTCGTGAATTAAATGGGTCGTTTCTTTCGTTGAATTAATTCAACGAATTAATGGATCGTTTCTTAACCAGTTTTTCAAATTCGTTGGGGTAATAATAAAATAAGACCAACGCTTAACCTCTGGTTATTTGCGCTTGAGAAGATTTGGGAGAACCCTCGCAACTTCTTCTCCCTCGTGAAGAACGCGAAGAACGCGAAGAATGCGAAGAACGCGAAGAACGCCGAACCCGGAAATCGACGACGCCTTCGCCCGAGACGTTCTTCCGATCTCCGATATCCGATCTCCGATCACCGACCATTCGAGGTGAGGGCTTTCGGATTTCCTCTCAAGTTCTTTTCTTTGGTTTTAAACAAAACACAGATTTAAATATTAATAATTTAAATCTGTTGTTCTTGATTCGTTGAGCTCGCCGACTCAACGCCGGAATCCGCGACGACGCGACGCCTCCCCGCGACGACGCGACGATCGATCTCTTCAGCGACGGTCTCTTCCGCGAAGAACGCCCGCGCACGACGATCATCAAGGTAGGGATTCATTTTGGAAAATTACCCCTTTTTAATTTTCTCGTGAACGTTCTTGAAAATTTAAAAAGCCGGTTTTCAATGAACAATTTTATTTTAATTAAAATTGTTGGATCATGTGTTGATCGTTTTTCTCCCGGTTGTTTATCTCTAACGCGGAGGGTGCGGGCCGAACGAACACGGCCCGACGACCCTCCGCCGTTCTTCATTTTGTGCGGATTTGACGGTCGACGACGGAACGTGCCGCAGCGGACGTTTGACGATCCCGCAGTAAAGAACGGATCCCGGGAGGAGCAACGGCGCAGATGGGAAAGAAAACGGGCCACCGGAGCGACGACGGCGGCCGGAGGCGGCGGCGCCCCGGCGCGCCACCGGACGAAATCCGCCGCGGCTGAATCCGCGGCGGCGGCGGCCAAACGGACCTGCGGCGCGCGGGTCTGGTTCATCCGGGCGGACGCGGCTCAGCGCGTCCGCGGCTCGCCAGCGCGGCCCGCACGCGGGCCGCGGTCCTTCCTCAAGCCGCGGGTCAGCGCCCGCGGCTTCCACCCGCGCGGCTCAGCCAAGCCGAGCCGGCCGAGCCGGACCGGCCCTGGCCGGGCTGGGCCGGGCCAGCCGGGTCGGGTCGACCCGGTTCGGGCCGACCCAGGGGGGGGTCGGCCCGGGTCGGCCCGGGCCCGTACCCCCTATCTTCGGACGTTTTCGTTCAAACGCCCTTATCTTGAGCTTTGTGCCTCCAAACGACTCGCTGTCAGCGGCAACGCGATCCTTGGATCGAGACGGTCGTTTCGGTATATCGCACTCAAGGTTTCGGAATACTTTGAGTTCGGCCGGGTTGGTTCGTACACGAGACCAACCGGGCCCTCGGAGCGAAAACGCTCATATCTTGAGCTACGGACGTCTGATTGACGTGCCGTCAGCTTTTTTGAATTCCTCTAAGTGAGACGGATCTTTTGGAATACTCCGCCCGAGGTTTGGACGCAGGTGGAGTGCGGTCGGGTTGGTTTTGCCTTAAAAACCAACCGGGCCCCTAGGACGAAAATGCCAATATCTCTCAGACCGGGCGTCTGATTGACGCGCCGTCTGCGACGTTGAGTTCCTGTTGACGATACGGAACTTTTGGATACATCAACTTCGGACTTCGTGTCAGTTTATGTATCAGCCTCTCTGCTCGTGGAGCGGACCTTCCCGAACGAGCTTGCTGTGTGCGGGAACCCTAGTGCTGGCTGCGACTGCTACTTCGACAGCGACGACCGTGCAGAGATCCTCAGTGGACTGCGGCGATGACTGTGCAGAGATCCTCCGTGGACTCCGACGACGACCGTGCAGAGATCCTTAGTGGACTGCGGTGACGACCGTGCAGAGATCCTCAGTGGACTGCGGCGACGATTGTGCAGAGATCCTCCGTGGACTCCGACGAGGACCGTGCAGAGATCCTCAGTGGACTGCGGCGACGACTGTGCAGAGATCCTCAGCGGACTGCGACGACTACTGCACTCAGCGCTCCTACGTGGATCAGTGCTACAGGTCCTATGTGGGCCCGGTCCTGTGTGGGCCCGATCCTGTGTGGGTCCGATCCTGCGTGGGTCAGCGCTCAGCGGTTCTGTGTGAGCCAGCGCCTACAGGTCCTGCGTGGGCCCGGTCCTGTGTGGGCCCAATCTTGTGTGGGTCATCTCTCAGCGGTTCTGTGTGAGCCAACTTCTACAGGTCCTGCGTGGGCCCGATCCTGTGTGGGTCACTGCAAGGTTAGTACCTATCGATCCTTCGTGGGTCCGACGACTTAGATGGTTCAATGATCATCTTTATCGTCATCCGAAGAAGTATACCTGTGTGAGCTGAATCTTGTTTTACTCTCCTTTGTGGATTGTGTTGAGCTATCCTGTGTGGATTTACTGTTTACTCTCCTTTTTGGATTGTGTTTCTCTATCCTGCGTGGGTATACGTTTTGCTTTCCTGTGTGGACTGGGTTGTGCTTGGGCTCGGACGTTGGAGCCGAACGGGAATTGAAGACTTAGGTATATGTATGGGCATATACCTAAGCCGTGTCAGATGTTACTTCGTGATTGTATCTTTCCTTTGTGGATTATCCTTTGTGGATTTCGGGAGACCTTCGGGGGTCTCGGGGTCCCTACTGAGTAGCTTATACTCACCCCTGCACGGGCTATGCCCGCACTTCGTGGTGTTGGTTGCAGACGACGGACAGCGCTGATCGTGGAGGAGGCGTGCGGAGCAGGACAGTACCTGGAGGTGGACCATTGGGCGGGACGTACTTGGAGCGGTTAGGTGGACCCGAGGAGCAGTGGAGGCTATCTGTACCCACCCTTCAGGTGGGACTTCCGGAGGACGGCTCGTCGCTGCAGTTTTCCCTTTTTAGTTTCTGTTTTTCCTTTCAGTTGTACTTTACAGTTGGGCTTGTATTTTCGGCCCCTTTTTACTTCCAGCACAGCTTGTACAGTTTTACTTAGTGTTTACTTTTCCGCTTGCTTGCTCTGTGGTGCTTGTTTACTTTTCAAAGGCAATGCCTTCCCTTTTTGTTGGGATTTACGCCTTGGTGCTAGTCGCCAGCCCCTGGCCTATGGAAGGCGGGCTTGGGGTAGTCACGGCACGGGCCCCGAGGACGGGTCGTGATAATCAGAACCTATATAATGTGTATAGGTGAGTTTATAAGATAAATTCGTATATTTGGGTCGATATATAAGGCTTAAAATGGTCTAAATAAGATAAAATAGTGGTTCCCATTTATAATTGAGGGGAGGGGAACTCTTTTAATTTCTTAAAAGATTAAAATGTATTATAGATATTTTCAAGTTAAATGGTTCCAAATGGATTATAAAAGGGAAAGGGATGAAATTTAAAACTATATATTTTCACCCTTATCCTATTTTAATATTTTTATGATTTTTAATTAATTTATTAAAATGTTATTTTCATAAATAATCATTATTTCCAATTTAGACAATATTCATTTAATTTGACTTAAAAGACATAAAGAAAAAAATTTAATTAGAATATAGTCATTTAAAATAAAAATAATATTTAATATTCATATAAAAATTTCTTGAAACACTGTAAATCAATACAATTTTATTAATTTTAATATTTTTTAAAATCATTTATTTTATTTTTCTATTAATTAAATAAATATTACATCGGTATTGTATAAGCATTCAAGACAATTATATAATTTATAAAAATTAAAAATAATTTTATATCATGAAAATAATTTCATTAATCTCAAAATGGATATTTATATTCACTTATAACTTTATTTTTCCCCTATTTGGACATATAAGAGATATTTAAAACTATGAGAGTGGAATTTTATAACTTTCTTTGATCTAAATATTATATTTGTGATTTTCATAAACACGTGTCCATTTAACAAATAAAATTAAATTATAAGGTAATAATGGTACAATTAACTTCATAAAATAATAATTATGATGAAAAATTATGTCATTATCACTTATTTTTAACCAAGATTAACCTGATTTACCGTTTACCGAGGTGATAAATTTTACCATGGTTACAATTAATATTGACCAAAATTAAAAGGGGTCAATTTACAAAATTTGAACCTCCTAATTTAAAATATGGAATAAATTTTATCAAATTCAATTTATAAAAGTATAAAAATAAATTTTAAAATAAACACGCAATATGCGATGAAAACCGATTGTTAGAAAAATATAATTTTAAGCATAAAACTTGGTTTATTCTCATTCTAGGCTTAGAAAAATATTTAATGAATGTTCAAACATTTTATTAAATATATATTAGATAAATATAATTAAAATAATTCACTAATAGTGTTTTATTTAATTTAATAAGATAAAAACACATTTTACGCATAAAAATAGTTTTTCATAAAAATGCCTTTTACGTATAAAAAATGTTCTTATATCAAATTAAATCATAAAATTGATTAAAATAAACTTAATTAGATTATATAAAATATAATAGAAATAATTTTACTTTAAAACCATTTTAAAATATAATATAATTTTTACATGCTTCAAACAAAAATATAGCTTTCAATAAAAATTGATACTTTTCACTATTCACTTGAAAATCAATCTTTTTAGAAAAAATCCCATAAATTCACCCTAAGATAATTTTGATATGATGATTTCATAAATTTAATTTATTTTATGAAATAATTTTTTTTTAAATATAATATTTTCTCAAAAAAAATAATAAAACATTTTGAAGGAAATCTATTTTTAAGTATAATATAACTTTGATAAAAATTAGATGCTTATTTCTTAAGAATTAATAAATTTATATATGTTAATTGGGGTATTTTTATATATTTTATAAATTAGTTAATATTATTCATACTATCCAATTTAAAAGTTAGGTTATAATGGTCATATTTAAATAATAATATTTCACATTTTGTTTAAATTTGGTGTTGTGTGTCGTATACTCTATCAAACATAATGTTCTTCTATAAAAAAATAATGGGGTGTAATATTCTCCCCCATAATAAATTAAATTCTCAAAATTTGAACATGTCCTTTTTAATCATTTGTTTGACATTTGAAAATTCCTTTTTCGAAATTCTACATCGTAAAAAGGGTTAATGACACGTTCTCTTGATAAGAGGGAAAGGAAAATATGAAGGTCATATAGAATAACACATAAATAAATTTCCATAAAATATTAGTGGGATGTTAAAATATGTATATGGAATAAAAGTAATGTATATATATCATTGATCACAAGAAATTGAATGATTATGAGTAAGTATTCAATCATAAAACTATTAATCAAAGAGGTGAGAAAAAGACTATCAATTCATCATAAATAAAGGTTATAGGAAAAAAATTGTCTCAAGATCCATTTTCCAAGTTTTTTAACTTATTCACCATCTAGAATAAAAACATATAGAAGTATACTTACATGACAAGTATAATCTCACCCTTTAATTGATTTCCACCATAAACTCATCTTTTCTCCAAACGATGAGTATTTAGGATGAATTTTTTTTAATTCCTAAAGCATTGAAATTAAATTCTAATGGATCAAAAAATTATATCAAGATATTACTCCTATATTAAGGAATTAACCAAAACCAAAAATGGTTACCATATGATAATTATCAAAAATGAATAAACCATCATATAAAGAAATACATCATTAATCTCAAAAGCCTTAATTAACTCAATAAACTCAACATTAAATAATGTTTTATTCTCAAATTCTATATCATACCCTTCAGATAACATCATTAAAAAATTAATTACATTATTCCCAAAAAATATTTCTTGTTAAATCACCTGTTAAAACTAAGGGTTTCATATACCTCAACCCACTGAAACATCTCCCAAATATCATTAATAAACATTATAAATTACTATTTAATCTTTTAATGTATTTAACTTCACCAAAATATCATGAATAAAATTTAGATACTAATAAGAAAGGTAATACATAACATTATTAGAAAATTATTTAAAAATATCACCTTGTTAATGAATCAATTTTCAACCATAAAGATTATTTATATCCCAAAATACAGTAAACCGTAATTATCATCAAATTATATGCCAAACCCAATGGGTTATTTAAACATTAATAGTGTATTATTCTTAATACCCAGTAAAAGTTTAAAATCAATTCAAAATCCCACCACTTAAAACATTAAAAATGGGGTGTTAATGCCTTTGAACATATGATTAACCTTAAACTTATATAACCATGATGGTATACAAAACATATATACTTCAAAAAATTAACATAATCCTTATTCCCCAAATAAGTTCAAAAACTATTGAATAAATCCAAAAATTCAATAAACATCATCAAAGATGAACTAAATCACTTTTTTATAAACTAATCAATTTCAAGGCCACCAATATTATCCTACTAATGTTAATCATATATTTATCCCTACTAAAAATATGGTTTCAAATTATACTATGGAACAATACTTAGATGTTTCATGATCTTTTTATCCAAAATTTCAATGATATAACACTTAAAAAATATAATTATAAAATCATAATACATAAACACTTAAATCATTTCACTTCAGAGGTATTTCCTTGGTCTAGGAGTTAGAATTTAGAAGAGGGAATTAACATGGATAATTCCCAAGTTTCCCACATATAATACATCTAATTAATAGAGAACTATGCTTACCATACATGGATATTACATCATTTTAGATTAATATTAAGCATGTTAGAAAAGAACATGCTTGAGGACCATAATAGTTTAGTTTATTTAGAAACATGGAACAAAATATTATACCTTGTTGAAAGATCTTCAATGTTTCCCACAAATATCTTCCCTTTTATTACTTCTATATAAAATATTTATTCATAACCTGGAGAAATGAAACATAATAAATGGGTGATCTCAAATTCTTAGTAAGGGTAAATAAATGAAATGAATAAGAATAACATAAATGAAAATGTATGGAACATGAGCATAAAATTCAAAGATCATACTCTCTATATTAGAGAACATAATTATGATACATAGTATAAAGATTGGCAGTTAATGAGGCATGAATCATAAGGTAATTAAGATCATAATTCATAAAGACATAACATAGGAATAATAAATGAAATTTGTGGTATACACATAAGAATATAAAATGATTTCCATAGTAGTTAATTCATCTCTGCCAAGGCCATATTAGTAGTACAGGTTCACTACCCATACTATCTTGGTATTCATGGTTCACTCCTATGGTTATCTTAGTAGTACGAGTTCACATCCCATACCATATTGGTAGTCATGGTTCACTCCAATAGTTATCTTTTTAGTCAAGTTTCACTCCTAAGACTATATTAGTCTATATCATGAGATATAAATATTCATCTAATGCATTGGAGGGAGATATAGGTCCCACTCATCTTATAATGAACTCATACATAAATGTTCCACAAAATCATAAACAATCATGTCATAAATAATGAAATTAAATGGGTTCCATAAACATGAAATCATACCTTGACCTGTAAAAAATGGAATACGTTTAATAATCATTTTATTAAAAAATATTTACTTGGATATATAAAATATATATTATATTAAAATTACTTACTAATTGTAATTAATTTAATTTATTAGTATTAAAACAACTTTGTGAGCATAAGAATAATTTTCTATAAAAATACTCTCTTTATATTCAATTGGTTCTTATATTCATTTATAAGTAATTTGTAACTAATTAATTAATTTTATATTTTTTTAAACCAAATATTTCAATAATTTAGTTAATAATATTCATAATATCTAATTTAACAGCTATGTTATATATTATTATATTAAATAATAATATTTTTAAGAATATATTATTGTTTGGTAACACTCAGTCTTGCGTGTTACACAAGACATCGAGGAAATTCATTCTCACATGAATCATATGATAACCTCATTGTTTCATATAGATAAATATAAAATTTATGTTGTGTGTAGTTCACAATTAACTTGGTGTAGCGTATAACGCAACCAAAAGATAATGCTTAAAAAATAAACTAATTTCAGGGTTGCGTGAAATGAAGAATATCAAAAGGATTAAATTAATTTTTAAAAAAATCACAAAATCATAGGTTGTTATATAATTACTTAGTAATTAGTTGATAAATTCCATTTATTTCCACATATAAAATATATTCCCATCTATTTAATATATTATTATAGGTTCTTCTTCCTATATTCATGTTATGAAAAAAAATTGAATTGTCTTGCCTCTATGATTTTTGTCGCCTAAACTTCCCAAAAAGTTAAATTTCCTATAATTTTATTTTATACAAAACTCAAATATTTTTATGTTTTTAATTATATATCATGATAGATGATTAGTTATAATCACAAGGTTTCACCTTCTAGTTCCCATCTCATACAGTTTCTTAAAAGGTCAGTCATTTCATTGTCCATCACATTCACTGTAAGCATGATGACTTCTAGTTCCAACCATTAAATAAAACCAAAAGGAAAAGAGTATATTTGAAACAAAATTAATAAAATTAATCCATCAAATATTCATGAAATATCATTCAAAGGATGTCTAAATCATGAAACATTCTTCTCAATCTATAGAACATTAGGTCTAACCTAGGTTTTTCCATGTTCATTACCAAAACTTTAGGATATTATATTATAAATAAAATTATCCTCAAGGTTATCACTAAGGTTTTCTCATCCTAGTTTCCAATTTATAACTAAACATTTATTTGATACCAAATATAGTGACACATACTTTTTATAAATAGATATTTCATCTTCTTATATGAATATTCAATACATAACATAACTATCCAAGTTAGAATCATATAGGTCTAGCACCTTTGAAAATGTGGATACATAAATAATTAGTTTATAAGAGTTTCTCATTAATTTATTTATAAATAAAACCCTTCTTAGACATATCGTCCCTAAATCATTTCTTCATAACTTGGGGAAAAGGAAACATGATAAAGGATGATCTTATATTCCCAGAAAATGTAATCATGAGAGAAATTAATGATCACTTAAGTGTAAATGAGTATAAGGGTATGATAACATGATCATAACATTTTAAATTCATACCATTTACATCATATATCATAATCTTGAGTGAGGGCATAAATAGTGGCAGTTCATAAGATATGAATCATAAAATAATCAAATAACATGATCCATGAGAGCATAACATTGGAATAAGACATGGGTTTGTTACATACACATAATATTATAACTTTTTGAACATTTATAAATAGAAACAGGTTCACTCATAAAGTTAAGGACTTGAAATAAGGCCCTCCTAAAAACTGATGGACATGGAACTAGGTCTATTCATAATCTTATATACATGAAATCATGGTCGATTCATAAACTTATGGACATGAAATATTGGACTATGCATAATCTTATGGACATGAAATCGAGGTCCATACTTAGTATTATGTACATGAGATCTTGGTATGTGCCTAATATTATGTACATGAAAACCAATTCCATGCATGAAAATGTGAACATGAAATCAGGTTCATGCGTATCATATTTACCTCATGATTTATCCATCTTTACCCAATTCATTAGAGGGAAATATAGGTCCCACCCATCACATAATAAAAATCATATATATGTGTGTCACAAGATCATATTAGAACCCATGAAAAAATGGGTTTCATAAAATTTTTATCATAGAATAACTCATGGATAAGAAATAGGTTTCATAAATATTTCATCATTTCATTAAAGTATAACTCGTATAAAAGGAATGGTTTTAATAAACATCTTTTTATTTTAAAAATAAACTATCTAGTGAAATAATAAGTATGGAATACTTTGATTATATCCCCAGTAAATCATAAGTGATATCAAATTTTTTTATCTTGGATGAATTTAAATACCATTAAAATATTCTTGAAATATTTTTGAGGAAAATATACTTTCCATTATTAAATCACTTATTTAAAATATAAGAATTTCAAAAATATTATGGAATTTTTTTTTGAAAATAACCACTGGAAAATTTAAAGGAATATTAAAATAATTTATAATCCATGATGGTGGGAAATTATTTTCATGTCATATAAGTTAAAAATAAATTCCTTTCATACATTTGTAAAAAGATAAAAAAGTACCTTGATTGGAAAGTGAAAAAAAATATTCCATTTAAAACCATTTTATAAAAATTTAAAAATGGGTGAAAATTATTTTAAAAAATCATATTATAATATTAAAAGAATTATTTAAACCATTTTTAGAAAACATGGATATGAAAGAAAAAGGTTTTTTGACCAAAGAGAGAAATAAGGTTGATTTTCAATAAAAATAAATTTTTGGTTTATTGACTACTTTAGAAGAGTAAAATGAAAGGAAAATATGTATCATAAAGAAATAACCAGAGGATAATAAAATTCATTAGTTTATTAATAGATATATCATAGTATTTTATTATCATAACTTAACTATATACAATCCTAATAAATAATGAAATTGTAACATAAAGCCCTTACCACTTTGGTAACACTATATTAATCATCCCCATGATAGAAATAAACTTATATAGATATTTAAATCCTCATAAAATTCATAATATACATAATAAAATACATAAATGGGAATTATATACACCATATAAAAGAATAAGTGGTGAATATGGAAAGTTTCTTATAGAGATAAAAGTGAGACAAAATCCCTTACATGCTTTGGTAACTTTGAATCGTAAGCCCCATCAAAGAATAACATCAAATGAAACTTTAAATATCATTATAATAAATTAATTCATTATATAACATGTCTAAGGGGATTTATATACACCTAAAAATAGTATTGGTTCATTACATAACATATGTCCCAAAGAAGATAATTTGAGATAAAAATCCCTTACCTTATGTCCAAAATCCTTTGCATACATTGGAAGTTGTTGTATAATAAATATATATTTATTATGAATATATTATAGAAACATAATGATATATATAATATCATTTATTATTTACTTATAAACTTTTATCACTTATTTTTTAACAATTCTTTATTAAAATCGCTATTTTGGGTGATATGTGCTTCATTTTTCACATATGTTTTGGTTCGGTAGTTTTGGTCCTTGTACTTTGATCATGGTTTTATAATATAAAAAATTTTAATAATGGTATAAATATCATATATATTTACTATATATATTTTTTAGGATTTATTCATAAAAGTAGAGATAAAAAAATGAAGTACATCATTCATAGAGACGGTAGGTCGTTCATACGCATAAACATTGTTTTCATTTTTTGGAAGATGCAGTGATATAAATATATATAATAATTCACCATTAAAGAATAATTATTATATAATATACATCATATATACTCATAAAATCTATCATTATTACCATATAAGTAAAACGTAAATGAAAAACAAATTGCATCGCTTTGTGGAGGTGGTAATGCACATGTATACATGAGTGACGTTATCATTTTCCAAAAGTTTATAAATTAAGAATGTAGAAATGATATTATAATTATATATTATAATTATTTCATAATTATCATATATAAACATTAAATCCATCAAAATACTCATCCATAAAATATGGTGATGAGAAATTAATTGTATCTCTACATGGAGATGGTAAGTTGTATATACACATAAGTGATACTTTCACTTTCCATTTGATAGAAATATGGTGAATAAAAGTGGTTTAATAGTAATAATAATATTTTAGAATATTAGGATACTTAAGTTATTATTTCATTAATAATTTAATAGATTTATATTAGGTAAAAGAATAAATAAAAATAAAGTGATCGATTAAATATAATACCTCTTCTTTGAAAAAACTCCTTTAGATATCCTCTTAGGGCCTCTAGGGTTGATCTTTTGGGAAAACCATCACCTATAGAATGTGCATATAGGAGTTTAGAAGATATATTTTTATATTTTTTTTAGTTATAAGGCTCAAAATTGTGTGAATAATTTAAAATATGGGTGACCTTTTATAATTTTGGGGAGGGGAACTCTTGGAATTTAATAAAAGATTAAAATATATTAAAGTCATTATCAAGAAAAATGGTCCAAAATAGACTATAAATGAGTAAGGAATAAAATTTTCAACCAAATATTATTCCCTTTATCCTATTTTAATATTTTTATTATTTTTAAGTAATTTAATAAAATATTGTTTTCATAAAATATCATTATTTCCAATTTAGACACTATTCATTTAATTTGACTTAAATGACATGAAGAAAATATTTTAATTCAAATATAATAATTTAATAAAACAATAATATGTAATATAAAACTAAAAAATCATGGAACACTATAAATCACTCAAATTATACTAATTTACTATTTTTAAAATCATTTATTTTATTTTTTTACTAATTAAATAAACACTACATTGGCGTTGTATAAGAATTTAAGGTAATTGTATAATTTATAAAAATTAGAAATAAATTTCTATCATGAAAATACTTTCATTAATATTGATATATATATATATATTCATTCATAAATTTCTTTTTTCTCTATGTGGACATATACGATATATTTAAAACTATGTGAGTGACATTTTAGAACTTTCTTTGATTTAAATATTATATTGTTCATTTTCATAGAAATTTGTCCATTAAAAAAATAAAATTAAATAATAAGGTGATAAGGGTATAATTCCCTTCATCCAATAAGAATTAAGAAGAGAATTTCTAGATTAATCACTTATTTTTAACCTAGATGAACCTGATTTATCCTTTATAGAGGTGATAAATTTTATCATAGTTACTATTCATATTGACCAAAAATAGAAGGGTCCAACTTACCAAATTTAAACCACCTAATTAAAAATATTTAAACCTTTTTATAAAATTAAATTTATAAAAGTTTGAAATTTAAATTTTAAAATAAGCACACAATATGCGATGAAAATGCTTTTTATAAAAATACATTTTTAAGCATAAAACTTTTTTTATTATCATATCATGTATAGAAAAATATTAAAAAAATGTTAAAAAATTATTGAATATATAATATATAAATTTAAATAAAATAATTTACCAATAGTTATTAATTTAATTTTTTAATATCGGAAACACATTGCGCGTATAAAACAATTTTTCAGAAAAAAATCCCTTTTATGTATAAAATTTTTTTATACCAAATTCAAACATAAAATTGATTAAAATGAATGTAATTAGATTATTTAATATATAATAGAACAAATTTTATATTAAAACCATTTTAAATTAAAATGAATCATTTTACATTCTTGAAATGAAAATATAGTTTCCAATAAAAAACAGTATTTTTCACAATTCACTAGAAAATAAATATTTTAATAAAAAATTCAAAAAATTCACACAAAAAATAATTTTGATACGATGATTTCAAAAAATTGGTTAATTTTATGAAATAAAGTTTTTTATAGAGCTAAAAATTACATATAATATTTTCTCATAAAAATCAATAAAAACATTTTGAAGGGAATCTATTTTTTAAGTATAATATAGTTTTGCTAAAAATTATATGCTTATTTCCTAAAACTTATTCAATACATTTATATTAAGTGGGATATTTTTATATATTTCATAAGGTATTTAATCCTATTTATACCCTCTAATTTAACAGCTAGGTTATAATAGTCATATTTAAATATTAATATTCCATGGTTTATTTAAATTTAGTATTGTGTTTCATACACACAATCAAACATGATGTTATTCTTAAAAAAATATCAAGGTGTTACAAAGACTTTATAGACTGTGTTGAAAATTACTATAAAGGACCTTTGGGATATTTTTGTTTTTTCCTTATCTTTTCTTTTAGTTATTTATTTGGAGACTTTTATCTGTATGTGTTTTATTTATACATGCATTATGTGATTGTTTTGGTTTCTATTTTATATCATGTCATGGTTTTTCTTTTGGGTGATTTATCATATCTCATGATTCTATCATTATACTGGGAAATGCCTCCTAATTGTTATATTTTTATACCCTCAGTTCCAGTCACCAAACTCAGGTCCTACTGGAGCTGAGACTTGGGGGTTATTATCTCTCTTCTTCACCGCCATCCCCAAAGGGGTACCTTTTTAGGGAGGTGGTCATTATAGAGTGGTATCAATGGTTATGGTTGAGAGATTTTATGGAGTTTAGATTTATTCATAGTGATTATTTCATGCATTGGTAAGGTGACAATGTTAGTTGATCTTGGTGTGTGACATAGGATAGGGAAGATCAGCTTGGACACTGGATTTTAGGGGCACAGTGATCTGGCATAAAGACTCTAAGCCTACTGAATGATTAAGTGAGGTGATTTCAATTATAGGGAAAAGTTATATATGAGTGGTACATATATCTTGATTGAATTTTGTTCTTATTTTAATTGGGTGGTTTTTTCTCTGGGTAGTTAAAATGAATTAATAAATCTTAATAAAATTACATAGTATCGAGATTAGGAAATCTTTGTTTCCCTTTCAGCTATGGATCCTGGACATCATTTGCATATGGTTGAAGTAGTAGAGTTTCATAATGCTATATATTTTTATCATATAAGGGTTAGTTTGGTTTAGTAAGATAGTCAGTGGAAAAAATCATTGCACAATTTTTAGTGGCAAGATTTGGGGAATTATGAGGGAAATGTTTCTAGTATAGAGATAGAGAGCTAGTTGGAGGAGCTTGGGATCACCTACAGTTTAGTCTAGTTCCCAAAAGAGTATAGGGACCCATTGATAATTATTTAGATGTGAGGATCTATACATTAGTGGCTAAAACTCTATCTTGGTGAGAGTAAGGAGGTAGGTGTTTTGTGGGTTGACTTTTAGAAGGATATTTAAAAGGAATTACTCTCATTGACCATGAAGGCAGTAAAGAGGTAAGAGATAATCTATCTTTATGAAGAGGGTATGTCTATACAGGAGCTGGGAATTAAGTTCTAGTACCTTTTTCATTTCACCCTTGGTTTTTTTCTGGATGATGAGTCCCAAGGATGGTGTCTTGAGAAGGAAATATGTCCTTTTATCCAATGTGTAATTACTTCTTTAAAATTGACAATGTATATGTATTTTTAGAATAAGGTGGTGGTAATTGATTATTTTCCATTGTGAGGAGGTTTAATATGAGAGTGGAACTAGTAGGGTTCCTTTAGGAGTAGAATTATCAGTGGAAGGACTCAGGCACAAGGTCCTTTGAGGTGTCAACCACCAAGGAGTTGGCCTTGAAAGTTTCTCTTTCATTGTTCTGGGGATAGTTCTTTCCATGATTTTCTTGGGGGATTTAGGATGGTTTTTTTATTATATGGGGTTCATGGAAATTTTCTAAAGAAGTTCCTAGTGGTTCTTTGAGATTATTTTGGTAGAGGTGGATTGGCCCGGCATCAGCCTCAACAGTAGCAGCTAGTGATACCGTTTTAGCAATAGGGGCAGCAGGGTTATACTCTTCTAAGAGAATATTATGTGTAAATAGGTTGACCTCAAGATTTACCTTGTGTTTAAGGACCTCATAATGAGTGTGGTAGTTAAGGTGTCCATCAGTAGAGATTTACAGTAGATGGGTGTGATCAGTAGCATGTTGTAGAAGTGGCAGCGCCAGAGGGTCCAGAGATCCTTCAAGGTTTGACTAGTTTATCTTATAATTTTTTTATGATTTGTTTGATTCATGAGCTTCACACTCCTTTTATATATCTTCTCTAGTCCTTTCTATAGGACTAGAGATAAATAATCTTCTTGTTCTCTTGGTGTTAACTAACACCAGTTAGAGGCAAGACCATCTTGTTTGATGCATGTCTGGGGTGTACACTAATGATGGGAAACATTAGTCTCATGGGGATATTTTATTACTATAGAGGCATCTATATGATGTCATTATTTGAATTTATTGGTTTTATTCTATAAATTCTATTATCAACTTCTTTTAGAGGATATTATTGTTCTTATATATGGATGGTCATCTTATGGTTTTTTTTGGGGGAAAAAGTTGTTAGGTGAGAGTTAGAAATTAGAGCCCTTCTTTATTTGATATTTGATATATTCATGAAACCATTGGATGCTAAGATATAAGAGGATCATAGGGTTTTCATATAGTTTTTGGATGTTTTTTCTAATGAGATTATGACGTTACCTCTTTGACATAATGTTGAGTTCAGGATAGACTTATAGCTCGGTGCTTCTCTAATTTTAATGGATCCATATTGTATAACACCCTTCAAGTTATGGGAGTTGAGGATAAAAATATATGATCTGGTGTAGAAGGGTTTCATTCAACCCAGTGTTTCATTGTGGGGTGCTCTAGTGTTGTTCACCAAGAAGAAGGATAGTAGTATAAGGTTGTGTATATACTATTGAAGGTTTAATTTGGTGATGATAAACAATATTTACCCTATTTCAAGGATTGATGATCTTTTTTACCAGTTTAGGGAAGATAGTTGGTTTTCTAAGATCAATATATGGTATGGATATCACCATTTGAGGTTAAAGGAGGGTGATATCCTGATGACTTCCTTTAAATGTAGGTATGGTCACTTTAAATATAATAATGATGTTTGGTGTCATGAATGAACCAACTGTTTTCATAGGGATCATGAACTATGTGTTCCCTGAATTCTTGGACCAATTTGTAGTCATTTTCATCGATGAGATATTGATATACTCAAATTTATAGGAGGAGTATGTTGATTATCTTAGAGTTGTATTGAAAGTTATTTGATCCAACTAGCTCTATAAAAAGTGGTCCAAGTGTATGTTTTGGACACAATAGGTTCATTTATTCAATAATGTGGTGTCCTATAAGGGTGTGTCCATATACCCGATGAAGTTAAAGGTAGTTATTTACTAGGTAGAACCCAAGATAGTGGAAGTGGTTCGTAGCTTCATTAGTCTTATGAGAAATTTCCAGAGATTCATAACTGGATTATCATGGATTGTAGCCCCATTGATAGGTTTGACCAAAAAGGATGATGATTTTATATGGACTTGTTAGTTTCAAGCAATGTTTGACTACCTTAAGTTGAAATTGATCAGTGTTGTAGGACTCTAGTTACCAGAGGAAGGGGTGAAGTTTGAGGTTTTTTGTAATGCTTCTTGTCTTGATTTGGGATGTTTCTGGATGCAGTATAAGGTGGTGATCTATTATGGATCTAGGAAGTTACACCCCCATGAGCATAATTATTCCCCCCATAATCTATATCTATCATAGGTTGTGTTTGTGTTGAATTTTTAGTAACATTAACTCATTTGGGAGTGATTTATGGTCTTTAAGGATCAAAAGAGATTGAGGTATTTCTTTTCTCATCGTGATTTGAATTTGTGATAACAGAGGTGGATGTATATTCTTTAGGAGTATGAATTTAAGATATCTGATAACTTGGGAAAGTGGAATGTTATGGCCAACTCTTTTATTAGGAAGGCATTGAAGGATATTTTTCAAGAGTCAAAAGATTCTTGGAGGGAGATAGAGGAGATGGACACCTTGTACTTAGATGTGAGGATTGTTGATAGTAGAGGTTTCTTATTTCAGATGATAGTTCATTCTTATCTGATGCATAATGTATAGTAGTCTCAATAGGGAGACTCAGAGGAAATGTTGATACGTAATAATGTTGTCCATGGAGATGCTCTGGAGGGATAGTTAGAGGATGATCAGAACCATATTTTGTTTTGAGGGAGGTTGCTTGTTATCTTAGATATGCATCAAGGATCCCTTCATGATTTTCACAGGTCACCTTTATCAGCACACCCAAAAGTATCTAAGTTGCACCATGGTTTGAGGAAATATTTTTGGTGGTCTAGGGTGAAACCTGTAGTGGCAGAGTTTTTCGCTCAGTGTCTAGTTTTCCAGAAGGTAAAGGCAGAGCATTGTGTTCCTAGTATTTTTTTCATCCCTTAGATATTCCTAAGTGGAAATGGGATAAAATCTTGATTGAATTTTTCATAGTGCTACCTTGATATTAGGGTTTTTGTGATGATATTTGGGTAATCATGGATTGGTTGACAAAATCGGCTCACTTCTTAGCAATCAAGGAGTTTCAGGATTTGGATGTCTTATAAAGGAGGTATATGGGTGAGGTTATGTGTTTTCATGGATTCATGAGGTCCATTTTCACTAATTGGGGTACTTATTTCACCTCATGGATTTTTAGGGGATTACAGCGTGATTTTAGCACTCATTTTCACCTCATCACTACTTTCCACCCTCGTATGGATAGGCAGATAGAGTAAACTATCTAGGTGTAGGAGGATATTTTACGGGAATGTACCTTGGACATCAGTGGAGATTGGGAAAAACAATTTCCTTTGGATGAGTTTTCTTATAACAAAATCTATCATTCATTAATTGGGATGGACCTAATAGAGGCTTTGTATGGGAGACCTTGTCATTATCCATTGTTCTAGAATGATATTGGGTTGTCATTAGTTCTTGACCCAGATGTGGTGTAGAGAACAATAGATAAGTTTCAAGTTGTTTCTGAGAAAATAAAAGCAGCGTAGGATTGGAAGAAGTGTTATGCTGATTTCAAGAGGATATCCTTGGAGTTATAGTTTGGATACCACATGTTCTTGATGTTTTATCCTCAATATTGGGAGAGGATATTTTATAATGGGATTCTATCACCCTAGTTTTTTAGGACATTTGAGGTGTTAGGTCATATTGTCTAGGTGGCTTATTAGTTGAAACTCCCACCACAACTGGACCTGATTCATGACATATTCCATGTCTCCAAGCTCCATCAAAATCTTTAGGATGATTCCCATGTCATTTAATGGGGATATTTGGATATCAAGGATGGCACGACATTCATGGAGTGGCTAGTGGATATCTAGGATCATCGGAAGAAAGTGTTGTGAGGATGGACAATTCCTTTGGTTCATGTGTTATGGTAAAATGGTGGCCTAGAGGAGAGTACTTGGGAGTAAGAGATGAATATGTGTGCCCAGTTCCCTAATCTGTTTTGATCTTGTCTTGATTTTCCTTTTTTATTGATGATGTGATGTTTGGATCTTGATGTTTATGCGATGTGATTTTCCTTAGTGATGTTATGTTTGTATCAAAACATCAAGAATATGATAAAGGGAAAACCAAATTCCAAATAGAGATGTGTTATACTATTATATGAATAAATCCATGAAGGTGAGTTGGTTATATCTAGAGTGGAAAATATCTTGACATGGAGGATGGAATTAATTGATTTTTGTTTGAGAGGTTTGTTGTGTGATGGTAGTGGTGATCATTGGCTTGGTCCTTCTAGGGATGATATGGTGGTACAAGTGGTAATCTATAAAGGTGGTGTCTTTTTGTTGATGTATAGTGGTATGGTGATGTGGTCATGAGATGCTTGGTGTATGTTTTTGGATAGGTTTTATGTGTTTGGTTGGTGGTGGTGTATTGGTTATAACAATATCCATTAGAGGTATCTTGAGGGATGGTTGTTTGGACATTTTCCATCTTTCATTCTAGGTTGGTTTTGATTCTTGAAGGTGATAATAGTTTGAGAGGTATCTAATGTAACATCTTAGACCATCTAAACCATTAAATTACAGGAATTCAAGTGGTGGATATGTCTGGAGGAGGGCCCACATATTTGTGGAGTATAAGAGAGGTTGTAGTAGGAAAATCAAGATGAAAGGAGTCTTATGGAATGGATAAATGGGTTACACCATAGGGGTAGCTTCTTCTGCATAGGAGGGATGGTTACGATGTAGTGGGCAGTTGGAGGTGTATTTGGATCTTATTCCTTTTTTGGAGGTAGCTAAAATTTTGATATTGGTTGTAGAATAACCTCATCTCAGTAGATGATGGATATAGCATGGAGAACCTGGAAAAGGCATGGAGTCATAGGGGTTAGTTTTTTGTGGTTCTTCCATTTTGAGGGTAGCTTCACTATAGAGGTGGGTTGTGGCATAACCCCCCTTCCTAGTTTTTTGGGTCTTATGGCATAGTGATCCTAGATATAATGTGGTGTTTTTATAGATTTATAGGATCCACAACATGTAAATAGTTTCAAATCTCAGAGTCCGATTTGACTAGCCTGGTTATGGAATTGTTCTCCAGACTATGTTGTAGTCCTCCTCATCTATGTTGTGGTGAAGGGTGGATGATCCATGGTCTTTTATTTTACAAACTACCTATAAATTATAAAATCCCCTTGAAACCCATCATTCCTCTAACCTTTCTTTCATTTCTTGGGAGACTCAAGTGCATACCAAGGAGGGATTTTGATCCCTTTTCAGTGGATTTCAACCCCAGACTTTGGGAGTCAATCCTTGGAGTTTAATTCGATTTCACCTCCTTTCATCCTCCTTATTTATTCCATCTATCCAGCCAGGAATCATGATTCCAAGGTAAATCGTTGGTTTTTTGTGTTTTTTTTTGTAAGGGTGTGATGGGATTTTTTGTTATAGGCTAGAAAAGGTGCCTTCCTTCATCATGGTTCTTGGTGATTGTCCCCCCATATCAATATAACCTCTATGTAGTGGATTGTAAAGCTTCGTTTGACAGGGGGATCCTTAATTTCTCATCTAGTGTATCATGTGGGGGGGTTTATACTCTTTTTATATTTTTGGAAGATAGTTTGAATTGAATTAATTAAAGATAAAGAATTGGTTTAAATGTAATTAAATGGTAAGGTTAATGAAATAAATTTTTTTTAACTTTGATATTATTAATATTGCGATTGAGCGAGATTGACACCTTGCTGAAAATTATGAATGTTGGGGGATTTTCTTTAGATACTGGTGATGTGTTACCGAAACCTTGTTGTGTATTATTTTTTATCACCAAAAATTGAAATTATATAACCACTTATATCCTATTAATAAAATGGTTACCCTATGAAATTTATTTCTTATGAGAAAATAACCTTGAATAAAGAAGTGGAATGTGATGGAAATACCCTTGAATAATCTAAAAGGTGATTTTTGATGTGATGTGAAAAGTGTTGTGTGTGGCAGTGATATGGGGTGATGATGTGTGTTTTTTATGTGGGGAAGTGATATAATGAGAATTGGATGTGGTATATAACGGTTATGATATGGGAAATAGTTGTGGGGTATAAAGAATATGTGGCTATAAATTGGTGATTAAGTAATCTTTTTGGCATGGTAATAATGGTTATTATGTTGTGTTGTGTTGTGCTAGATGGTTGAGTAGTGATGGAATAATTTTTTAACAATGAAAGTGAATTAGAATGAGTTTAAATGGATAATAAACAAATTGAAATGGGAATTAGAGCTTAAATGGTTGTTGCTTAATGTGATTTAAATAGGATTAAAAATTAAATGAATGGAATTGGTTGGTAATGTGAAATATGGAAAGTGGATTAATTTGAAAAATAAGACGAAATATGAATTGTGGGTTGTGGGTTGTGGATTGTGGCATATTGTGTGGTTTTTTGTATTTAGTGGTGGCAGTGAATGTGGAAGTTTTTTGAGGTTGGATGGTGATTTTATGAGTCGGTTAGTACTTTGGTTGTGAACTCATAGTTTGTGCTTGTGTATGGCTATATACACTAGTGAAAAAACTAGATTTAACGTTGGTTTTTTTAAAATTTTGACATTTTTTTAATCAAAGTCTTTAATGGAGACATAAAAATTAAATTTTTGACATCGTTTTTTTTTAAACCGATGCGGAAAATCGAGGTTCGGTGTCTATTTTTATGAAAACTGATGCCGAACCCCACATGGGGTTGGTTTTCTGTGTCGGTTTTCATGAAAAATGATGCTGAAAATCAATCTTCGGTGTCAATTTTCTTAAAAACCGATGTTGAAACCCACATGGGGGTTGGTATTCAGCGTTGGTTTTCATGAAAACCAACGTTGAAACCCAAATGGTATTTTTAAAAAGTTTTGGCTTCGGTTTTTATGAAAATAGATGCCAAAAGTTAAAAAAAAAAATAGAAAATTCAAAATATTACACTTCCCAAATAATCATAATTCCTATAATAAAAACATAGTATACATCAATCAAATAACTGTACTCATTAACTAAAAAAATACAAAAACTTACATCCTTTATCTAGTTAACCAAAAAATTATCTACAAATTTTATTATAAAGTAGATTTCAAATATACATAACTAAAATTTACAACATGATCATTGTTATTTACTTTTTAAGTATTAATTTGATATCATTATGTTAAAACACCTATTATAACAAAATAATTAGTTTTTTGAACACATGTTATTAGGAAAATGTAATATATTATTCATAAACATTATACATACCTAAAATCAAAATCAGACTAAAAAAATAGTTTGCAAACAAAGATTGAAGATAGGTAAGTTCAGTTTTGTTATAAGACTCTATATCATTGAATTTCTACAATAACATTGAATGATATTAGATTAAAAATAGAATACTATGATATAGAAAATAAAAACGTTAATATAACTAGACTTAGGAAATTCAGTAGTTACCCCAGTTGTGATTATCACATATATGAATCATAGAACATAATACCCACATTCAACATGTCCTTATTGATGATGACACTACAGTTATAAAATATTAACTCAATAATAAAAACCAATATATATATATATATCAAAAAATAATAACAATATCTAATATAAAAAATAATTACCTTTACTTTCACATAATTGATTTCATTTTGTTTCTTTATTGACATGTGTTCTTTGTTAATTTTTTTCTATGAACTGCATTTTCATATATATGAACTAATAATATATGTATAAAAAATGAGAATTAAAAATAATGAGCTTATGAAAAAAAACTTACTTGTCTAAAAAGGAGGAAAAACTTTTATAAACACTCCCTTATAAAGAGAAAAACCAATATAAGGTGCATTCACTTGGGAAAAATACACCTAACATCTAATACCCCCTACAATACAAAAAAAATCACAATTAATGACATTATAATGATCATTATTTCATAATTTTGTTTCTGTTCTTACATATCAAGAAATGGAAAAAACCAGCATCCAATATCTGTATGTGATATTCTCTCACATATATATGAAACTCTATTATGATTCTTCACATGTTACACTTCCATGGAAATTCATTCTAGATCTATAAAACTATAAATGGTTGTTCTTTCATTTGGTACAATAATCATGTGTAGATACCTAATTTAAAAAAAATAGTTAGTCAATTTAAACCATATTTTTATTAAAAAATAAAAATTCAAACATCAATTTACTTACATAGAAAACAAATGCAACATATTCAGGTCGAGATCTTCAAATTAAACTAGATTCATGATATCTTCTTTGAGTAATCTCAATGGATAATATATTATTCATATATCTAACATCATCAAAAAATCATAGATATTATTCAAGGAAGAAGAATCCTGAGATAATCTTTATATCCCACAAGAAATATCTGAAGTATCTACAGCCGATTGTTCCAGAACGTGTTGTTTCAATTGTGCAATTTCTTTTGCTTTTAGATAATACTATATAAGTTAAATATAAGAAAAAATTATAAGTAATTTTTAATCATATGTAATTAATATTTTAAAAAATTAATATCTCATATGAAATATAATTAAGAATATCAGTTGGATAAACTTAAAAATGACCCATAAAATCCCCAACTCTGGTAATCTCTGTAGTAGGAAATGATAGTAGATCATTAGGATCAATAATATCAAGTAATGTTACTCTAACCTAACCCATATGTATAGGATGGTGACATACAGAATACCCAAAAAAAATATATGATTCCTAACATAACAATATGCATATGAGGATCTCCAGTAAACAACTCACAGTATACGGTTTGGTCTGAGCGATGAGGTGGAGGATCAAAGTAGGCAGGTTGGGTAGGGTAGTTCGGATAGGATAGAGGTGGAGGATAAAAAATAAGTATTATATACAAGGTAGTTCAGTTGGGATGGATTTATAGGATCAAATTAAGTGGTCTAGCTAGGTTGGGTAGGGTAGTCCGGCTTGGATAGAGGTGGAGGATCAAAATAAGCATGTTGGGTAGGCTGGGCAGGATGAGAAGGTTGTGTAGATTTTTATTGTCTTTCCAAGTGTTCTAATAAATCCTATTGCACTACTGATTGAATTTTATCACCCATATATTAGGATTTATAATTTATAAAATAGAAAAATTCATGAAAAATAAATAATATTTACTTACAATTTTATCAGCTACTTATTGAGATTCCTCTGTAATATACTTTTAAATTTTCTTTATTCTTGCTCATTTTTATTTTTCATGGCAAGTGGTAGGATATGGAGAACCAAACTATACCTCCTCTAAACCATTACTAGATCAATATCTTAATGATTCAAAATTTTATTCAATCATTTTATACTCCAAATATAGATACCCTCTATGTGATAAAGTATGAAGGTATACATTTTTAAACTGGATCACTTGATGAGATCTCCTGGAGGAATGTTACATAAAAATAAACTAATAATTAATTAGATAAATATATAATAAATTTTACAATATAAAATAATTATCATACCTGAAATTTTTCTTCATGAAGGATGTCGTTAAATTTCTTCCAAGTATCTACAAATATATATATGGATACTTAAGGCATGGTTTTTCAAACTTTTTCTTTGCAAAAACATAATTTTTTATCAGTTTTGTTTTAAAAACTCTCCATCGAACCCATGCTAAAGAGAGATGTATTTTCTTAATTTCTTCTGTTTCCTCAAAATTGAATGTCATCTGTAATTGAATAAATGAAATATGTCGTTTAAAATGTTTAATATTCAAAAAATGAGATAATATAAATCAATTGATTTATTTTACCATCACAACATCCCAAAGTAGTTGTTTCACAATCATTTCCACAGACTTCCAATAAAGATATAAAATACTAATCCTACAATGGCTCTGCATTGATATATAACTAATAAAATGAACTGTATTTGGTCTAGTTGCATTATTATTATCATTAAAAAAATATGTAATATTTCATCTCCATGAGCAAGTTATAGTTTTTGTAAATGTGTAATACCATGTTTACCCACTTGAGAACTTGATTTCATTGTAGTAAAAGGAGAATTATCATCCACTAAGGATGCATCAGTAGTTCTGTAGAAAAAAATTATAAATTAAAAGTTTTATTTCATTAAATAAGTATATTACTGAATATTTAACAATATGAAAAAATAGATATACCTCAGAAACCGATCCTCTCTCTCTGTATCTGACATTGACACAAGAAAGTGTAATGAAATTTTGTGTACCTACATATTATTAGAAAACTAAATATTTAGAAACAAGAATGAAAAAAATAAGTAAAAAAAGAGGCTCACATTTGTATGTTTCAAAAAAAGAAACAAAATATAAATAATTACCATAAAAATTAGGAGACTAATTCAATGTTTTTCCATATTCCTTAATCATGATCTTTATGTGCTGCATGAACTATGTCTTCCTTTTAGTCATTTTAATCATTCATAAATTGCGTAATAGATTAATTAGACTCATGTAAATCAATAACATCATCATCCTTATTCTCATCACACAAATGGTATCTTTTTCTGTGAAAAACGACAGACCACTAATCATTCGATGGATCAATGACATAAAATATCATCTTTTCATGTGTCTCCATGATAAATGGTTCCTCATTATAATAAAATCTTTTCAAATCAACTAGTGTAAATCCAAAATCATCATGTTTCACACCACTATTGTTATCAACCAAATTACTCTTAAACACAGGTACTCAAAATTTTTTATAATCAATTTAGCATATATCATCAAGAACTCCAAAATATGTCTATAAAGTAAAAAAATGGGTTTTTATCTTTTCCACTTGAAAAATGCACTACTTCAGTGATAACCATCACACTATTATTTTAAACGGTACTCTTGTCATCAATTTTTTTTGTGTAAAATGTGTACCCATTAATATCAAAACCATTCCATGTTATCAAATTAGTAGATGGTCCACCTACAAACCATTTCCACATTTCTGAGGCAGATATATCTATTCTCACTTTCTCTTTAACCAAATTTATTTTTATGCTCAATCATCAACCAATTTTCATTTCTTTTTGGATATAATCTCTTTAATTCAACAATATGTGATGATATATATAATTGAACATCATCTGTGTTGTTCAAAATATATAAATGTGCCTACATCACTTTATCATGTGGGATGAAATTTACCTTTAAGCCTTGAATCTATCTACCTTCACTATCAACTATCAAATTTCAAGATATAGGTAGACCAATTTGCTCCACTTCATATAAATATTCTGTACATAACTCAATCACCTCTTCTGATACATATTTTTGAACAATAGAGGCCATTGGTTGATAAGTATTTTTAACATATCCCTTTAAAAATTTCTTATAACTTTCAAAAGGATACATCCAACGTAAATAAACAGGCCCACATATTATTATCTCATGCACCATATGAATCACCAAATGAACCCTTATATTAAAAAAAATATAGGTGGGAAATACATTTCTAGTTGAAAAAGTATAAGAGAAGATTCATTATCCAAATCATCTAACAAATTTGGATCAATAACTTTGATACAAATGGATTTAAAAAATTACATAACCTCATGATAGTCTTTCTAACAGTTGATGGAAATATACCACGCAGTGTGACCAATAGCAGTTATTGCATCAATACATGAAAGTCATGAGATTTCATACCTATTAATTTGAAATTATACACTGACAAGAAATTCTTTACATTTGAATAATATCCATTGGGTACTTTTATACCAAAAATACACTAAAAAAAATTCAACTTCTCACTCTTTCTTAATGTGTGACAAGCCGGAGGTAAATATGTTATGTTTCCTTTCATAATGGGATCTAAATCCAAACGTATTCTCATTTCTATCAATTCCAATCAAGAATTTAATCCATATTTTTTTCTTTTTATGTATAATAAAGTTCCAATAAAACTATCACATATATTTTTCTCAACATGCATAACATCAATGTTATGTTTTATCTCGAAAAATCTCCAATAAGATAGTTAAAAAATAGATTGTTTCTTCCAGATAATTTTTTGAATACTAGAACTACTTTTCATTCCAAATGTCAAATCAATATTTTTCACCCTATTGTAATATTATTTAACTAAAAATGGTTGTAGGGGGATATTTTATTCCTATAAACTATTAAATGCCTTCTTCAATCTATGTTAAGGATGATCGATTCTAAAAAATATTTGATGTCCCATGTACACTGTCTTTCTTTTATTCTAAAATTGATAATATAAAGTCTCTTCTTCAAAAATTGGAAAATATTTATGTCCCATAACACTATATCTAGATAAGTTTCCATATGTAGTAAATTAATTTATACCGAACATTATCATAGAACACAAAAGAAAATACTTTTTCATGTATGCATCAAAAACACTTACACCTTACTCCCATAAAAGTTTCAAATCATAAATCAATGGTGAAAGATACAGATCAATATCATTTCATGGATACTTCGATCTAGAAATCATCAAGATCATCATAACATATTTTTTATTCATACATATTTGTGGGGATAAGTTGTAAACTACCAAAAAAATAGGTTATAAATTGTGTTAGCTACTTAAGTTCTGATATGGATTCATTCCATCTGTACACACTCCCATTCTGAGATTTCTAACTTTGCATCCAAAATCAGAAAATTGATTATCAAATATCTTACATTTTGATGAGTTGGCAGGGTGATGTAATTTACCATCATATATATGTTCATCTGAATTCCATCTTAACCTTTTTGCATCAATTGAATTTGAAAATAAATGCTTCAAATGAGGAATTATTAGAATGTACCAAATTGCTTTAGCAGGATCTTTGATTTCAGTACCAGAAAATGAATCATACTTAATTTATCGAAATTATATGAAGGGATTATTTGAATAAATTATTTGATTTAGCATGAGGTTCTATGTCAGTACTTGATAATGAATTTGAATTGACTTTTTTATCCATCTTATAGTGTGATGTTCCACATGTATAACAGTTTGATAAAAAAATCATATTCTTTCCTATAAAACAAACAATCATTAGGGTAGACATGTATCTTTTTATGACCCAATACCATTGGTCATAATATTTTCTTCACCTCATAATTGGAATCTGGAATCCCATTTCCTTATAGAAGTAACTCTTTTAAAAGAAAAAGTAAGTTAAAGAAACTTTTATCACTCCAACCATTACTTTCTTTCAAGTTAACCAACATCAAAATGGTTGATAACATTGTATATTTACTACAACCTATGAATAATGGTTTCTCAGAATCTCCATACAATCATTCAACACTTTCTATTTTTTCAACGGTTTCAACACATAAATCATGAATTAAATATTCAATACAATCCTCTATAAAATTATGAATATTGTTATCAACATTATTTTTTGAATTTATAGTTCTTTCACTATGCCAGATCAAACGTGTATAATTAAGAATAAAATCATAACAAATTAGATGATCCTTGATTTATTTGGAGTTTAACTTTGTTATATTTAAACACTTCACACATGGATAGAAAAACAAATCAATGTTTTGAAGATTTCATTTAGAAAATTCCAATAATTCATCAACTCATTTTTCATATTCATTAGTGGTTATTCGTAAATTTATCCAATTAAGATCCATTAAATACCTAATATCGTAATATAATTGGTGAATATATTAAAACATATAAACATTTAAATATATATATATATATATATATATATTGATAAACTATAATCAGAAACACATTTAATAGAAACTATTTATAATCAGATAGAAAACATAAGATACGAAACAGAATTATAAATAGTAACCTTTTATTTTTATATTATACACATGTATTTTATTTATATTATAATTTAATTATTTTCAATCATCTAAAATTTATTATTTCATTTTACACAGTTGTTACATTAGTTCAGTGTTGCGTGTGTCAAAATTATTGAAGATTACATTAATTTATTAGTTCATTTTACATAGTTGTTAAAAAAAGTGGGCTATGTTACATGTGAAACTAACTGGTCATAATAGATATTAAATTCTCACATATAAGTACTACCCCTCCAATAGATTGAAAAAAATCATTAATACTCTCACATATTTACTGATCTGGATGATTTAATACTATAACAATAAGATCTATATCAACATATGATGTTACATACTCATTCATACCATGTGGGTGTTCAAATGGTGGTCATTATAGTAGAATTATATTATAATAAAATATGGATATATAAATCAAATATACATCCAATCTGAATATACCACATATTATATTTAAAAAAATTAGATCATGTCACTATTATAAGAATTTATGACATGTTTCATTAATTTTCATAGAATTAAATTAATTTATGATGTATTTTATTATTATTTTTATATATTATAACATATTGATTAATTATGTTGGGAATAAACCATGAGCTTATAAAATGCATGAACTCTTTTAACCTTATTAACTAAATAAAGTTCTATATATTGTGATTCAATACACATAAAAACAAACATAATAGTGTTATAATATATAAATTAATCTCTATTTATCTCTTATTATATTATTTAAAAGTGGTTATAATACTCTTCGTAAATACAGAGAGTTATTATAATTATGAATTGTGATTCTATATGTGGTGGATTACTAGTGGACACTATAATCCTTTGACTATTTTTAAAGTAACCATCTCAAACTGACTATGAAATTATGTATCAATAATAAGGGATGTTCTAAATTTCTATTTATAATATATTTTACCATATATTATTTTTAATTAACTTAGGAAAACAATTTTATTTAGACATATTTTATATCTACAAAACCCATAAATATAATCAAATCCAATTTAATAAAGATTCATAGGATTATTATATTTAAAAAAATTGTATATACATAACAAAGATATAACATAGGGTGATAAAATATCTTCCACTATAAAATATTATATTTTTCATGACTATAGAGAGATATCATGGGATAAAATATATCATTATTGAAGGAGAACCAATTGAGAGATTTATTTAAAGGAGTTTTTAATCATATTTAAAGTTGTAACATTCCTAAACATGGGTATCATAAAACAAATTATCATGTCGCAAAAAGTGATATGAATATATCACATAGAATTATATAGTGAATTTATTTAGTTTTAGTATGTCATATGAAATTATATATGTGATAAGGTTCCATAAAAATAGTGATGCTTTTTTAGGGGGTGAAACAAGAAATTCACTTCCTTTTAAATTTTACCATCCAAAAATGTTAACACATGTTAAAGTGAATGTCAAGATTGATATGAAAAAACCAAACAAACATCAAGGAACAAATACATTGGGAACAATAGGTTTTTATGAAGTTAACTACTTAAAATGAGAATCTAAAACCTTGGAATGATCTAGTAAACCTCGTGATCACACATTCCACAAAATTTAAAAAATAACTTACAAAATTTGGAGTTCAAATTATCCTCGAACCTAAATCTTAACTTCGTCTCTTGAATATGTTGCGAGAATAAACACTGCCAGCATGATCTAAATGTAATTGATTGTAAAAATGAACATTAAAGATGAAAAATAATCTAAAATCAAACCACGGTTTAGGTAGAAAATAGGATTTCGAGAATAAAATAACATAGAGATGATGAATTAATCAAAGAATATATAGAATGGAGACCACAAATCATGTAAATTGAATAAAATCAACAATAATGGATTTTGAGATCCCCAAGTAGCCTTAAAAGTCATCATGATTTGGGAGGGATTCGTCACAAGCAGGAGGGTTTTGTAGATCCAAAAAAATGAGGATTTTTAGATAATGAATGTTTTTTAATGATTTTTTTGTGTCGGTTATTACAAAAATGATGCTGAAAAGTCTAAGAAAATATTTTTGGCGTCGGTTTTTACAAAAACTGGTGCAATTTTTTTTATTTTTCACATCGATTTTTGTAAAATATGACACCAGAAATAGCGTATAAAAAGTTTTAGTGTCTGTTTTTATTAAAAACAATTCCAAAACTCTCCCACACATACTTTTTACATCGTTTCAAAAAAACCAACGTCATTTCTCTAAAGTTAAAAACACTATTTCCACTAATGATATGAAACCCATGTCTTCATTAAACTTTAGTTAATGATTTATTACATAAATATATACATTATAAAATACTAAAATGTAATGAATACTAGTGTATTCTGGAGATTAGGTACATTGAACATCAACTTTATGCATATATAAAACAAAGTTATTGAAAATTTCCTTAACATGCTCCTATAATTTAAATTGTCTTTTAAAACTTCATGGGATGACTTGGGGGAATACATAAGAAATGAGTGTGATTTAAAGCCCAGTAATGGAATAAAAAAACATAGAATAAGGTAAATCATGACATGTGATCCAAGATGAATATCAAGGTAACATAATATGGGTGAGAAACATAATCTTTAACAATAAGTCATGATATAACATGATATCATACAAGTAATGTGGGAATGTGGTGACAACATTAATCATGAAATCATAAACATAGGTCAAGTATAACCACCAAGACATCATATCATGGTGGTAAAATCCTTCTAATGGATTAAGGTTAAACCCTAATCTCATACATGAATAATCATGAGACTAAAACATTACCCAATTCATTAGAGCAATATTTGGGTGCACCCATCTTTTTCATATCATGTACATGCATAAGTGTTCCACATGAATCATACAATATAAATATATCATTCATCAAATTTAATCCTATTATAAAATTTTTGGGGTTATATAACTATAATTTACCAATAAATTAAGTATATTTACATATAAGTGAATATGATTGAGTGGAAAAGGATGGGTATTCACAACAAAAATGCTTAGCATGGAAAAAATCACAGGATATTTTCAGAAGCATAATGAGGGTGCCTAAAGATTTATAGGAGGGATTAATGAGAGTTAAAGGGGTATATCATCACTTTTAAATAATAAAGTAATTTATAGAAATTTTTTAAATCATATCCCAATATGAAAAATTTGGAAAAAAAGGGCATAATATAAAGGAGGTGCTTGAATAAAGAGGATAAAGAGAGCATTCCTTACTTCGGCATAGTAACAGCTTAGGTAAAGGTTAAAAGAGAGGGGATAAATGATATCTAATTCATATAAAATCAATTTTAAAGTTAATGGATATTTGTAAATACATGAAAAAATTATCAATAAATATTCAAAATTCTAAATACAAAGGATGTGATTGAATGGAAAAGAAGCGAGAGAGATCCCTTACCTTGAGAGGGTGTTTCCAAAATCTTGGGAGGAGCTTATTAAGAGTTTGGGGGAAATTGGGAGGTTTATAAAGAGATAACGTTAAATTAATGTCATTATAAAAGTTTTTTTAGTGAATAGAAATAGGATTTTGGTGGGTTTATATAAAAAAAGAGAGGATAATTATTTATTAATTTTCAAACATAGGTTTTGGACCCTATATGACAAATTAATCAAAAATGGAAACCTTAATACGGTTTTTTACAGTAATTTATACAAAATTGTAATGATTTTAGTTATTTTATAGGTTTAATGACCTATATAATTAAAATAATACCATTGGTGATGTGGAAGTATGTCATGTTTACAAATAATTGATTTTAAAACCTTAAAATATAATATAGATTTTGGAGGATTCATTAAGGGTTTATAAAATTAATAAAATAACCTAAAAACAAATTATTTTAAAGTTGAAATGTAAATTTGGTTTTTAATACCTTTTATGGAATATATTACATCACTTTTGGGTCATTATGATGTCATAATACACATTGTATATTTATACAGTATTTAATTTTGACTCAAATATTTGATTGTCTCCAAAAATTATGAAAAAGTCACTATTGAATAATTTCAAAATTCAAATTTCAAAAATAATATTTATTTTATCCAAATAATTCTAAAATTATTATAATTTACTATTTTAAATCAAAAATTCATATTTATTGAAAAATATTAGGTTTTTGGACAATAACAGTTTTTTGACCCTTATAAAATTTATTTTTGACTTTGTAAACTTATATTACCATTTATTTAATAAAAATTATTTAATAATAATATTTTACTAAAATATAATTTATTTAAAAAAATTATTGAATTCATTAAAATATAGTGTCTTTATTGAAACTATACATTTTCCAAAAATATAACTTCTGTTTCATCGTATCAAAATCTAATTTTTATCAAACTCATTATCCAATCATTTAAAAAGTAATATTAAAAAGGGATAAATATAATAATTATTTTAATAAAATAAAATATAAAAAATCATACTATTAGGTTCTAGATACATATCTCTCTATTACACTAGTTAGTTCCCTAAGGTTAAGGTGTGTGATGGTGAGATTTTCTTGGGATGGTTCAACATATATGGTTTGGGTTATAATCTCGATGTTCTTAAACTTATCCCATAAAAAGTTTTGTTTGTGATTTATTAGTTGAATATAAAATTGGTCTTGATGAATGTAAAATCCCAATGATGTTATCTCCCTCAAAAACTCTAATAAATTGGCTTCATTGGGTATGATCCTACTAGTCAAGGTCAACTCTTATTTTGTTTGTATAAATTGGGCTTTATCATAACCCTTAATATAATAATGTCAATAGTAACTATATAACTACTATATTAACAATGGTTATGATGTATACCAGTCTTTTAAATTTGACAGACCATATAACTATTCAAAATATCCAAAGTATTTCATGTGTTCTCTATAACTTCAATACTTAATAAGGAATTTATTTATTCAAAATGGGAATTTCGTTGATAAAAGTTTGGATCATTACATCCTACCCCCCAAGAAATTTATCCCTTGAAAATTTCTTTTCATACACTAAAATAAATGAGGTTACTTTTGTTTCATCTCCTATTCTAGTTCCCATGACGATTTCTCAAACTTATGATTTCTCCATAACACTTTGACTAATTAAGTTGTATTGTTTCATAGAACCTTGTCTCTATGATCTATGATTTTCATTGGATACTCCTCATATGAAAGATATTCTCTAATGGTTCCAACTCTATATTTATAATATGTGATTGGTATGGTATGTACTTTTTCAATAGGGATTCAAGTAACATATAATGTACTTGATATAGGTTAGGTGGGAGTGCTAATTTATAATCCACCACTCCCATTTGATCAAGGATATAAAATTAGTTTATGTATCTAGGACTAACCTTTCCATTATTCACAAACCTCAGTACTTTCATTCATGGTGATATATGAAGGAAACATTTATCTTCGAACTCAAACTCTAGATCATGTCAATGATTATATATATATATATATCTTTTCTATTGACTTTGTGTGGATTTCATATGATGTTGAATAGTTTGAACCTTATCTATAATTTATTAAATAATATCAAGTTCCATAATCTTTTTATCTCCAAATTCGTCCTAGAAGGTCTAAGTATCACACCTATTCTTTTACAGAGCCTCATAAAGTTCTAATTAAACTATACAATGGAAACTATTGTTATATAAGAACTCTACTAAGGGAAGGTGTTAGTCCCAACATCATTGTAAATACATTGATCATGATCTAAACATATCCTCCAAATTTTTAATGGTCCTTTCAAACTAAATATCCATGTGAGGGTGATAATCATTTTAAAGCTCAGTTTTACATCGAATTATTGCTAAAGGCTTCTCCAAAACCTTGAGTTAAACCTCAAATATCAATCAAATATAATATAGAGTGGAACTTCATGTAGTATTACCACTTCTATTATGTATATCATGGTGATTTAGTCAAGAGAGAAATCTTCCTTGATTTCAATGAAATACACTGACTTTGTAAAGTGATTGACTACCACCAAGATGGTGTTATTTCCATTAGGTATCCTGGGGAGTCCATTGAAAAAAATATATGGTTATATTTTTCCATTTCCATATTGGTATAATAAATGGTTTCATCATAACCATAGACTTATATCATTCTACCTTGACTTTTTGGAATACCAAGCATTGGGATAAAAACTCTACAATGTTCACATTCATGTTATCTTTCCAGAAGTTTTGATTCAAATATCTATACATTTTAGCGATTCCTAGATTAATAGAGAATGATGAGATATGAACATCATTTAGAAGTTCCCTCCTCATCTATGGTTTTTATGAGACATGTATCTAGGTTCTAAACCTTGTGATTCCATATTTATTTAAGTAGAACTCTATAATATCTGCTACCTTCTTCTTTATCACCTCATCAACCTTCTATACCTCCTTTATCCTCTAAAGAATGGATGTTTGGGAAGTTATTTGATAAAGTTAGGATTAATATCCTCTTATTATTCCCATATATATCCTTTACATGTTCATAAATATTGGATCCCTTGTAATCATTATCGTTGATAAATTTTCAAGATCCTTTTTACTCTTTGAATCTGCCACTTTTTTTCTTTAATGGGATGGTAATGGATTAAAAAATCATAATCCTTGATCAGATCTAACCACCTTCATTCGCACATATTGAGTTCCTATTGTTTGAATATATGATTTAGGCTTTTATTATTCGTATATATATCACACTTCTCCCTATATATATAATGTCATCATATCTTCAATGTGAAGATCACTACTTCTAATTCTAGATCATGATTTGAGTGGTTCTCATGGATCTTTTGTTAGAATGAGGCATAGACTATCAGTTTTTCATATTTCATGAGTAAAAAACCCAATACATTTTTGGATGCATCATTATAGATCACAAATACTTCCTCACTTGTAGGTAATATAAGAACCGGTGTAACGATTATCCTTTTATTCATCTCTTTAAAACTTTATTCGCATTCATTAGCCCAGGAAAACTTGACTCCCTTATGAGTAATCTTAGTTAGTTTTATTGAAAATCATGAGAAGTTTCTCACAAATATAATATAATACCTATATAATCCAATTAAACTGTGGATTTACATCACTTTTTCATCCTTAAATTTCCTCTGTTTTGGAAGGATCTATAAATATCCCTTTACTGGTGATAAAATGTACCAATAAAGTTACTTTATCTAACCAAAATCACATTTAATATAATTTAAAAATAAATTTTCCTTTCAAAAAATCATTAATACTTAATTAAAATTCTCTTCATGTTCTTACTTTATTTTGGAAAAGATGAGAATATTTTCTATAAATACTAAAATAAATTTATTAATGCAATATCTAGACTCTATTCATCAAGTCCATGAATATTATTGGAGCATTAGTGAGTCCAAATGGCATCACCCTGAACTCGTAGTGTCTTACCTTATATGAAAATTATTCTTGGGGATATCCTCCTTTAACACCTTTAATTTATAATATCTTGACCAAATATCCACTTTATAGAAATACTAGGAACCACATAAATGATTGAAGAAGTCATCAATCTATGGTAAAGGATTCTTTTTCTTTAACATGATCTTATTGAGATCAGGATAATCAATGCATAGGCACATTGACCAATCCTTATTATTGATGAAGAGGATCAATGCACCTCACAATGGAGCACTTGGTTATACGAAACCTTTATCTATATTATCCTATAGTTTCTTCTTTATCTCCTAAAGTTCAACAACATCCATTCTATATAGATTCTTGGATATTAATAAAGCTCTGGGTATAATCTCAATTGAAAATTCAACCTCTCAGCTAAGAGGAAGACTAGGAAATTCTTTTAGAAACACATAAGCATATTACATCATAATTTTAATGTCTTCAAGGATCATATTTTCATTATTCTAAATCATTTGATCTAGATACACTTTCTTACAAGGTAATAATATCTATGCTTGAGATGTTTGTGTCAAATAAGATCCATACTCCTCCTTACACTTGTATTGAATTAGAGGTAAATTCATGAAATGTAGGGTGATTTCCTTCTCTTGAAAATTTATGTTTTCTCTATATAAGGAAATCCAATCCATTCCTAAAATAGCATCTAATTTTTTTTAAGGAGGTATTATAAGGTTCACTGGGAATTTCAGCCTATAAATTTTGATAGGGGAGGATTTATATACTTGGGATGAAATGATTTCTCCCATTCTATATTTTCATTGATATCTCTAATTCCATGACTTGGGGTATTGTTTAAATAGTTATACTAAACTTTTGAGATATGAAATAATACAAAGAACTAGAATAAAAAAGTATGTTTTCTATCCTTGAATGAATAACTAGCATACCAATCACTGATTCATTTTTGGGATCCACCACAGCAGTTATGATTGAATAATCTCACCCCTGCTGCCTTGGAGGTTGTTTGAATTAATTTTATCTAACAAAACATGGATTAGGTCATTGTCTTGTATAGTTCTCAGGTTTCTTGAAATTAAAACATTGTATTACTGGATGAGGGTTCACTAGAGCATTAATTTATTCTATCACATTAGTCGGTTTTCCCCATTGGAAATGGCTATCTAGATTTCCTTCCTTCCCACACCTAAATTATTTCATATCCACCCTTAAGAAATTTTTTGGATACTTCTTCCTACACTTTTTAAAAATTAAATGTTGATATTTACTTCCATCGTTATATATCTTTATCATACTTCTAGAATGAAACTCCATTTTTTACTTCTTATCCCTATGAAAACCTTGAGATTCACTGATCTCCATTTTAACTTTGAGGGAACATAGGAAAATTTCTTCATAGTTATCAAATTCCAGAATGGATAAGGCTTTTCATATACTCAACTTCATTCCACCAAAGAAGAAATAAAATTTCATTTCAGGGGTAATTAAAAATATAAAGACATATCATAAAAGTCTTGTGAATTTTTTCTCATATTTCACAATGGATTAATAATCCAATTTCTTAAGTCTAAGTAATTCCCTCTCCATTTTCAATAAAAAAGTGAGAGGAAATTATTTATAGAAAAACATTTTTTTGGAATTTCTTCCACTACATCACTTTAATATCCTCCTCGTACTTCATATTTATGACCAAATTCCACCATTGAACTACTTCTCCTTCCATACTATAAATAACAATCACAACTTTATCTTGATCATGGAATTAAGGGATGGATAATATATTCTCAATGGATTTGATCTATTGTTATGTGATTAAGGGATCAAAATATCCACTAAAAGTCAAAGGCCTTTGTCATATAAAGGTATCAATTTCAACTTGATCTTTATTAGGGGGATTGGGCATTTCTATTGATTCAAGTTTCAATTTAAAACTTAAGTTAATTATGAAATTATTTTCATGATGTTCCCAACTCCATCTGCCATCGATTTGTCCAACTCATTTGGGAATCCATTACATTTCTCATCACATTAGTTGTTGACTCAGTTTCTCATATTTCTAACCATTGAATAGAATAAAGAAAAAATTAGGGATGATTATTTTTAAAATATTCAATGTATAAATGGGAAACCCTGAACATTAAATGGATAAATCATAAATTAAATATATTCCTTAAACAAGGAATTTCTAGGTTTCAATAAAAAATTTCCATGATCTATTTCCTAACATAAAATCTTATGGGAATTTTTTTTACCTTAATAATAGTTCATAAGGAGCTTGTGAATTTACCAAATCATATCCTCTGGGAGTGTTAAACCAAGTGTGTAGCAAGGAACATTTTCATGCACTAGTTAATGATTGATTTTATCTCAATGTTACCTTTTCAGGGTTATTACCCCTATTTACATCTATTCTGAAGCCATATCCACTTGTAGTATCAAGTAAGGGATGTATTTTCTTGGAAACCAATGAGTATATACTTTACCAAAATTTTGGGTTGTTTTCCTATTTTTATAATTAACCTTAAGGATTTTACAAGAGTTTTCTAATCCTAATCCCAAAAATAACTAGACCTTGCTCTGATACTAACTATGTAAACTCATGTCTTTAATGCACTTTATTTAATGATAAATTACATAAAGGTACACATTAAACAATCCCATGATATCATGAATACTAGTGTATTTGGGGTATTAGAAAAATAGAATATCAACTTTATACATGGATAAAATAAAATTATTGAAAATTTCCTTAACATGCTCTAAAGATTCCATTGCTATTTTAAAACTAAACAGGATAACCTGGGGACATACATAAGAAAGGGTTGATCTATAAATCTTAGTAAGTGGATAAAAAAGAATATCATAAGGTAAAGCAGTACATGTGATCCAATAGGCATATCAAGGTAACATAATAGGGGTTATAATCATAATCTTGAACAATAAGGCAAGATATAACATGACAACATAAAGGTAACATGGTAATGTGGCAAAAACATTAAACATTACATCATAAACATAGGTCAAGGATAAATTCCAAGAAATAATAACATGGTGGATAAATCCCCATGAAGTATTAGGTTTACTCCCTAACCCCATACATGATATATCATGAAACTAACACATTAAAAATTCATTGGATCTCTATATAGGTGCACCCATCATTTTCATATCATGTACATGCATAAGTGTTCCACATGAATCATACAACATAAATATTCATTTCATCAATTAGAATCCCATGATCAATTATTTTGGGTTATATATATTTAATTACCCAAATTAAGGATAGGTATATCTAGGTAAATACTCTTGAGTGGAAAATGATGGGTATTCACCACAAAAATGTTTATCATGTAAAAATTCATAGGATAATTATAGCAGTATAAAAGGGGTATGTAAAGGTAGATGGGAGAGATTAATGAGAGTTAAAGGGGTATATCATCACTTTAAAATCATAGGGGAAGTAAGAGGTATGTTCAAAATCAGATCACAACACGAAAAATTGGGTAAAAATGCATAATATAAAGGAGGTACTTGAATAAAGAGGAAAAGGATAAGATCCTTTACTTTGTCATAATAACAAATTAGGTAAAGTTTAAATGATAGGGTATAAATTATATCTCATTCATATAACATAAATTTTATTTTAAAGTTATATTTATAAATACATGAAGACATTTTCCATTAAGATTCAAAAGTCTAAATACAAAGTATGTGCTTGAATGGAAATGGAGAGAGGGAGAGAGAGATAGAGAGATCTTACCTTGAGAGGGTGTTTCCAAAAGCTTGGGTGTAGCTTCTTAAGAGTTCCGGGACACCTTAGGAGGGATATGGAGAGGTAATATCAGTGTAATGTTATGATAAAAGGGTTTTTAGTAAATATTTATTGTAGATTTGATGGGTTTACATAGAAAAATAGATAATAATTATTTATTAATTTCCAAACTTTGGTTTTGGACTCTAGATATGTAATCAAAACCATAAATATTCCCATAGTTTTTTCTCAAGGTTTATTCCAAAGTTAAGTAGTTTTAATTATTTTACAATTTTAAGAACCTATCTCATTAAAATAATACCATTGGTGATGTATAAGTGAGTCATGTTTACAAATAATTGATTTTAAAACCTTAAAATATAATATAGGTTTTGGAGGGGAAATTTTTTAGAATAGAGATGGGAATGAATGAACTACATTCACCACCACTAATTCAAAAAAATTATAATTTTATAGTGTATCAGGCTTCTACTTCGGTGCGATTGGCATTGGTCCAGGCTCCTCTATGTCCCCTAAAATTTTCTGAGGATTCGTCTTCTCCCTCTCGATCGGCTCCCTCTCGATCATCTAAGCTGGATATTCCTTTTAGGGAACGACTAAAATAAATTCTCCTTCACCCCCCCCCCCCCATTTTCTCCTTAGTTTCTGGGGATCCCTCTAGGCTCCTCCTATGCTGGATTTTCCTATGGGACTCCAACAATTTCAGTTCTGGCCTCTACATTAGAAGATGCATCGGCTCTCCACAAGTGGACTTTGGTTTCCCAATTCAGAGAAAAAAAACCTCTTTGGGATTATTCTAAAACATCATTATTTCATGGGGTTTGGATCTCCCTATTAGTGTATCTGAGCTTAATAGGATATTATTCTGCATTGTTATGGATTCTCACAATATTTTTTAAAAGCATGGGCGAGGATCCACAGATCTTACAACTGGTGGTGCTTCCACCTCTCCCACAAGTCAATGGTAGTTCATCGTGGTAGGGAGTCTCCCTTATCAGTGGTTTAGCTTAAAATTCTTGATCTCCCTCTTCCTTTTTAAAATCCTTCCTTCCTAGAAAATATTGGAGATATGATGGGAGATTACCTATATGTGGATTATCAAACTCTTAGGATCTAATATTGCTCATCTCCTTATATATTCATTACCTTGGAACTGAGATATCCTCCTCTATAATTGCTCCTCTACATTGAGGGTATGAAGGAATGGATTTGATCAGTTTTTTATCCCTCTATTCCTTAGCTCTTCTCCTCTTATCACCTCCCCGATCACATGTTTTTAGACTGCAGAAAGCAAACTTCACATCACCCTCCAATGCGTCATTCAAATCAATCGGTCAGAAGTAGATCTTCATATCCAATGAAGATAGTAACTTGATAATATGATTGAGTATCCCCATTTATTGTTGATTTGTCTTTTCTCACCTCAGATCCTTTTTCACAAGGACCCCCTCTCTCTATTCATGACCTAGGTGGAGTATGTCTCCATAGCTTTTCCATATAGGGCTCCCGTCTCCTTCATCCTACCTCCTCCTCCAAAGCTGGCTTCAGCTCCTTTGGTTTTATCTACTCAGCATGCAAGGTTGGAATCGAAATATAAATCAACCATCCACTTGATGAATCCACAAATATCTCATATCCATCTAGACCCTAGTTCTTCTTCATCCTTTGTGGTCTCTCTAGCCAACGGGTATAGTGAATTGTCACATGTTCAATAAATCAATCCTCCTCCTTCCTTGGTTTAGTGATCCACTCAGGACTGTCCTCATCCTATAATAGAATACCCACAGACCCCTCTCATTCCAATCACCCCTTCTTCTAGGGTCTACACCAGGTCTCGATCTAGGAAGGCTTTGGCCATCTCCAACTCTGCCCCTAAGAGGCTTTCAGCACCATAGGACAATTATGGATTCTGCATCTTCCAATGATCTCTATTATTATATGAATTCTCATGTCTTGGGATCCTAGGTGAAGATGTACTACCTCTATAACAAGGTTTCTAGGCTTAAATTATCATTGGTTGTGGTCCTAGAACTGAAGAAACACCCCTCCAAAATTTTCAATTTTTCTAAAATAGTTTTCATGCACAATTTGATACATGAAGAACCTGTTAGTCATCAAATTTAGATTTTATGGAAACCCAAAATCTCAGTGGGGTTATTATATTCTTCTAATCAGTACATATCAGTTATTATTTATTCTAATAATGATTAAAACTTCTTATCATTTGTTTAAAAAAAGTGTGAAGTGATAGATAAAGACTAACTATAGAGAGATATATGATCCTTCAACCCAAGAAACTCAACTTAGATGGTGGGATGTGAATTTAACACAATTATGGATAACTCAGAAAAGAAATCTGGAGGCTTAATTCCTCAGCAGGATAGGATTAGATTCTCAACCTTCACTTCTCATGAGGTTCTCCTGGATCTGGATTTCTTGGGTGACTAGTAAATGTCATGTAATAACCATATGGGAAACTGGAGAACTTGGTGCAAGTTAGACCGCTGTTTAAAAAATATCCAATCCATCTCCTCCTTTCTGAGTGCAGAGGTCACCCACCTGGTCTGATCAATGTGGGTCCACTCCCTTCTTCTCATTAACCTAAACTAAATACATTACAGGAAATCATGTTTTATATTCTCCAACCAGTGGCTGAAACACCAAGATTTATTCTCAATGGGGTGGGATTCCAAGGTGTATCCATCTAAAGGATTACTATAGATAGGTCTCCATAACAAACTATGGTGGATGAAAAAAATATTTAGTGGCTTGGTCCAGCTCCCTCCCTTCGGACCTCCACACCCTGAACAAAATTAAATCAGAGATCAATTGTGGATGAAGAAATATTGGAGGAATCATGGGATGAGGATACATTTTTCACCCTTGGTTCTAAGAAAATCTATCTCAGTGAGCTATTATTGAGGCATGATAGGATCCTTCTTGAAAGGTCCAAATCCACTTGTATTAAGAAAGATAATTTTAATACTACATTCTCTCATGTATTCTTTAAAGAAAAATGATATGGAGTTGTCCTGAATATTAAGATGGAGGATGGATCATTCTCAGGTGACCTAGAGGTGATAGGGGGTATGGTCTTCTCTCACTTTATGTTATTTCTCTTAAATTATAACCCCAATACACAGTAAGTTTACCCTAGTGTTCAAACAGATTTATTCAGCTTCATCCCACATGCTATGTCTCCCCATAATAACTCCTCTTTAGAGAATGTCCCTGGTGAAAATGAGGTGTGGGAGGCTATCAAATGATTTAACTAGGAGATCTCTCTATGACCATATGGATTCCAAGGGTATTTCTATGTTATCTACTAGATGATCACAAAAAACCTGGTTGAATCCATTTAAAACTTATTTAGTGGTGGTCCACTCTCTCGGGTTTCATGTGCCATGACCATGGTTCTGATTACCCAAGTTAAATATTCCTCCTCTCTTCAAAAATTCAGAATTATAATCATGTGAAATTTATCTTACAAGATACTAGCCTCCATCGTTAACAAAAGTATCTCTCATTTCATCCTCGGATGGGTCATGGAGGATTAGCACACATTCATCAAGGGAATATCAATTCAAGGAGTGATTATCATTTCACAATATACAGTGGATGAGATCAATATGAAGGTCATTGTCTATAATATTATCATAAAAGTGTATATGGATAAGGCCTATGATTGGCTCAAGTGTAATTTTATTCTACAAGTCATGAGGTGCATGGGATTTTCGGAATGGATGGTGGATTTTCTATTTAGATGATACAGCTTTACCTGGTTCAATGTCCTTTTTATGGGAAGGAATTTTGGTTTCATGAAATCTATAAGTGGGTTAAGAAAAGGAAACCCCATTTACCCTAGTATATTCATAATGTTTTAGGGTTCTATTATTATATATGTTACTAGCCACATGCAGTTTGGATTGATCAGACCTTACCACAATAGAGCTCATTCTAGTGGGGTGTCTTGCCTTCTATTTCTAAATGATATGGTCTTATTTGTCAATGTTTATAGTGATTATGTTAGAATATTCAACAATTTTATGGATTTTTACTTTAAATAGAGTTTCAAAATCACTGATCAGGACAAAAGAAGTGTGTATTTATCCTCCTCATGTTTGCATATATTAAGGAAGAATATTGAATTTATTCTTGGTATGAAAAGGAATTACTTTTCCATAGACTACCTAGGATCTCTTTTGGATATAGGTAGGGTGCAGATCAGACACTTTTATGCGCTAGTTTCCAAGATCACCACCTTTATTACCAATTTGAAAAACCAGTTACTTTTGTTTGGAGATAGAATCACTCTTGTTAATTAGATATTTTCCTCCATCCCCATGAACATTATTTTGATGATTAAAGTTCCCAAGAAGGTTATCAATAAAATTTATAGTGCCTTATATTCTTTTATTTCAGATGACCAAGGATAGGAAATATTTCATTTGGCCTCCTGGAATAGTCTAGAAAGATTAGTGGATAGTGGGGGAATCAATGTGAGGAACATGGTTGAGGCTATGTATAATCTCTAGGGAAAATTAGTGTGGGAGGTGATTGAGGGGATCTCCCTCTAGTGTAGATTCATCAATATTAATTGTGGAAAGTTATTGAGTAATAAAAAATTTCACCCATCCCCTCTCTAAAAATAACTCTAGTGCCACATATCGGTTCTCCATCAACAATCCAGGTGGAACCTATGATGTTGGGACATCAACTTTTGGAATCGTAACTAGGCGGGTCAGTTTTTGGCCTATTTAAGCTGCCCAACTTTGGATATAACCTTAAATAAGTCCATCTTATACCCCTATTTTATCAATTCAATCCTGATACCCACCCATAATATCATTTTTTATGATATTAGGATGGAGTATTTACATGATGTATGAAAGTTCATGAGCTTGGCGGTGGGTAATTTCTCTGGGAAATTCTATATAGAGTAAATGAACCTAACTTAATGGAGGGATGAGTGGGGTAGCCTCCTATGGAAAAAATATATCCCTAATAAATATAATTTTTTATTTTGAATAATCCTCAATCACTCACTTCCTATGGATATGGTTGTTAAGTAAAAGGGTGTTCGACTTGCCTCTAGATTCTCATGCTTCTTGGTACACAAGGAGGAAACCATTGTGCATTAATTTTATCAAAGTGAGTGGAAGGATATGGTTTGGGGAGAGATGGGTAATTTCAATGATCAACTAGTGGAATTGGATTCCATTGAGTATTTCTTTCAATAATGGTTCAGTGGTGCCATGACGAACAAGAAAGAGGCATGGTCATAGACGCATATTCTAGTTGTTGGTTGTTGCTGTTTGTGGGAGGTAAGGAACCTAACTTATCATAGTGGCCCCTACCCATATAGTCACATGGTTGTGGTTATAGATATATGTATCATCCTAGATCTGGTACAGCTTATGAATTACCAGGATGAATCTCCCTCCATCAAAATCTTCATGGACAGTTGTTGACCCCCCATGTTGTCCAGGCTACTGAGGATAGGTCATTAGGTGAGCTAGTCTCCATGTCCCTGGGGTCCCAAATTGAATGTTTATGGATATTTTATAAAAGGAATCAAGTGAGGGGTAGTCTTCATACATTAATCTAATGGTTCTTTTGTGTTCTATATAAGTTCTTCTATGGTCTTGGAAACTCCCTTAGGGCGGAAGGAAATCCCATTCTTTAGGGACTTAAGTTATGTCACTTGAAGCATATCCCCTTGTCAATTTTGGAAACAAACTTAATGGTTATCTAGAATTACATATAGAGCCTATCCCAAACCCCTTGAAAGATTACTTAATTTATTTGATCTTGTAAGAACCTCCTTACAAATGGCATTAAACTCCTCCATATATAGTGTGAGGGTAATAATGTGGCATATTTTCTAGCTTATAAGGCTTATTAGAAGTTCCCTATTATGGATTTATCTAACATGGGTTCCCTCCTCCTATGTGGTGTTGAAATTTTTATCAGGGACTCCCTTGGTCTCTACTTTTATAGGTCCCCAGCTATCACTACTATAATTTTCTTCTCTTCTTTAACAAAATAATAGTTTTGTGTAATATAGGTTTTTGAGGATTCATTAATGGTCTATAAAATTAATAAAATAACCTCAAAAACACATTATTTTTAAGGTAAAATATAAATTTGTTCTTATATACCATTTATGGAATATATTATATCACTTTTGGATCATTATGATATCATAATACACACCGTTTATTTATACCATATTTAATTTTGACCCAAAAATTCAACTATCTCCAAAAATTATGAAAAAATAATCATTGTATAATTTTGAAATGATTATTTCAAAAATAATATTTATTTTATCCAAATAATTATATAATTATTATAATTTTAAATTTTAAATAAAAAATCTATATTTATTAAAAAATATTAGGTTTTTTTACAATAACAATTTTCTGACCCTTATAAAAATTATTTTTGACTTCATAAAATTACATTATCATTTATATTTAATAAAAATTAATTAATGATAATATTTTATTAAAAAATAATTTATTTAAAAAAATCTTTAAATCAATAAAATAGAGTGTCTTGATTGAAGCTATACATTTCCCAAAAATATATTTGTGTTTCATCGTATCAAAATCTAATTTTTATCAAACTCATTATCTAATAATTTAAAAAGTAATATTAAAAGAGAAAAATATAATTATTTATTTATTAAAATAAAGTATAAAAAATTACACCATTAGGGTCTAGATACATTTCCCTTTATTACACCAGCAAATGGACTAAGGGTAAGGTGTGTGATGCTGAGATTTTCTTAGGGTAGTTTAGAGTACATGGTTTGGTTCGTGAGCTTGATGAGCTTGAAATTATCATATAAATAGTTTCATTCATGCTTTAGTTGTTAATATCATCTTGGTCTTGATCAAGGTAAAATCCCAATGATTCTATCTCCCTTATAATCTCTAATAAATTGGCTTCATAGGGTATGATATTACTGGTTGAGGTCATCACTTCTTTCATCTATATTAATTGGACTTTATCATAACCCATAATATACTAATCTCAATAGTCACTGTACAATAGTTTTATTAACAACATTTATGATATATAATGGTCTTTAAAATTTGACAGACCATATAACTTTTAAAAATATCCCAAGTAGTGCATGTGTCTTCTATAACTTCATTACTTAATCAGTAATTTATTTATTCAAAAAGAATATTTCATTTACCAAATTTCAAGTTGTTACACTATATATACACCATGTATTTCCTTTTTATTTCTATATGCATCACGCCCACATCGATAAACATGTTCCAACACCCATATATTTCGGGGGTGTTTTCCCAATATCTCGATAATGATGATGGATGGTTGGTTACCCCATATTTCTTGTTATCTCTTCTAGATGATTTTAACATGCATTATTTGTGATGTCCATAAGTCAAAAGTGTGTTGTGGTGATGTTTAATGAGGTAGATTATAATGGGGTTTGTTCCAGGTAGGAGGAGAGAGTGAAGTTAATGTCCTTCATGTTCAAGATACCCTACTATTATAGTTATGAATAAGATGTGATTCGATGGACCAAGTTTCTTCAGGAGAGATGTGTTATGATGTGGTGGCCCAGGTGTCTTTTGTAAATATGTGATGTGATGTGATGGATTAGGTTTCTACTAGCGAGAAGTGATGTGATGTTATGCAGAAGATGGGAAAGTTAAAACGTATGATGTTGGGGTGTGAGATTGGAAACCCTATGGGAAAGTGGAGTGAGGTACCATTTATGGATATTATTCTTATTATGTTACTATAATTATATGATTTATTAAGTTAACGTTTCATGGTGAGGATGGTATTGGTTAGTTGACATGCTTAAGTGTTATCGGTTCTGTGGTTTTCTCATGCGTTCATTAATATGCTCTTTTTCACATGTACACAAGAGACTTTGGTATAACCTTTCTAAGTATACTTGTATTCTCACCCTATGTATATATAAACTATTTTCATATTTTTCAATAGAGATACATGTATTGTGGTGGAAATTACTAGCTTAGAAATTTGGGCTATTTCTTTGTTACTTCCTTGGCATTTCTTTTGGGTATTTATTTAGAAACTTTTATCTGTATCTATTTTATTTATCTGTCCATTATGAGATGATTTTGGTTTTATTTTATATCATGTTATATAGTTTTGTGTGGTTTATTTCTCTTATATCTTTACTTTATTATTATATAGGGTAATTTCTCTAATTTTTTATATGTTTATACCCTCAGTTCTATTTTCCAACCTAGATCCTACTGGAGTCAGGACTTGAGATTCATTATCTCTCTTCCTTCATTTCCAACCCATAAGGGGTACCTTTAAAGGGATGGGGTCATGAGAAATTGGTATAAAAGGTGATGGTTTATGGATATGATAAAGTTCATAGTTAGGAATAGTGAATATTTTCTAGGTTAATAAGGTGAAAATGTTAGTTGATCTTGGTTCATGACATAATCTAGGGAAGATTGACTAAGACATGGGATTTTAGGTCCCCCCATAATTTGACACAAATACTATTATCCAACCAAATATCCAAGTGATGTGATTCCACTTTCAACTTAGATACCTATAAGAGGTACATGCAACATTATTGACATGTTTTATTTTTTGAATTTGGTGGTTTTGGTTCTAGAAAGTTAAAATGAATTAAATAAATGTTAATAAAATTCTATAATATCGGTCTTAGGAAATATTTGTTTCCCTTTTATCTATGGATCTTGTTCATCATCCACATATGGTTCCTTCCATGGAATTTTAGTGGGTTGATCTAGTTGATTGTTAGAGGGTTGATCCGGTTAAGGAGGATGATCAGTGGTAGAAAATGTTGTGTGATTTTTAGTGGTAGTATTTGGGTAACTATGATGGAAATGTTTCCAATCTATAGATACAAATCTAGTTGGAGTTTATTATGATCACCTTTAGTTTTATCTATAACCTGGTGGAGTATTGGGACCCATTAGAAGTTATCCATTTGTGGGGAGTTGTGCATCAACGGTGGGAGTTGTATCTTGGTGAGTGGAATGAGGAATATGTATTATGGGTTGATATTCATAATGTGTTCCAAGAAGAGTTCCTCTCATCGACCATGAAGGGATTGAAGAGGCATAATATTCTCTCTCTCTTCAGTAATGGATTATATCTATGCAAGATATGGGAATCAAATTCAAGTAACTTTTATGTTTTCCCTTGAACTTTTTTTCATATGAGGAATCTTGAGCACAACATCTTAAGGAGGTACTTTTTCCTTCTATCCAGTATGCAGTTACTCCTTTTTTTCAATGTATCTAGAGGTTCAAAAGAAGGTATAGGTGATCAAACGTTCGCACTCATTAGGAGGGTTACCATGAGATGGTAACTAGTAGGGTTCCTTGAGGAGCGTACTTTTTAGTGGTGGGTCTCAGTCACCAGGGTTGTTGAGGTTTCGACTAGCAGGGTGTATACTTTAGTATTATACCTTCTGGACTTTTGGCTATGATGGTTTCCATTATTTTTATATGGGATTAATGATAGTGTGTTTTTTCTTTAGTATTTGTTTGCATCATTAGGATCAGTGTCAAGTGGTTCTTTGAGCTTAGTTTATTAGAGATTTATAGGTTCAGTTTCAGTCTTAGTAGCAGCTACTAGTGAAACCATTTTATCAATAAGAGAAAAAGTCTTATGATCTATTGAGAGTAGATAGGGAGGGAATAGGTCAACATCAGGATGTCCCTTATGTTTAGGGACCACAACCTGAGTGTGGATGTGGATGTGGTTATCATCAAAGAGGTGGAGGATTTGGTTGGGATTAGTTTCATATAGTGGAGGTGGTAGCATCAGAGGGACCATAGATTTTTTGAGGCATGGTCATTTTATAATATACCCTTATTTGTGATTTTTTTTATTCAATAGCTTCACATTCATATGTTTTAGTCACTCTATATTATGTTATGTTACTATATGTAGAGAGGTTTTCTATACCCCTAGTGTTTACTACGCTGGTTGGATGCCAGACCAGCTTGTTTGATGTGTGTCGGGGGTAAAAACTGATGATGGGGCCACATCAGTCCCATGGGAATTTTTTCTTGCTAAAAATTCAATCATATGATTTAATTCTTATAATTGATTTGTATTATTTCATACATGATGTTATTTATTTCTTCTGAAGTAGAATCATATTCTTGGATGTGGATGGCTAGCTTATGGTTTTCGTTGGCGATCATAGTTATCATGTGGGTAGTAGAAGTATGAAGCCCCATATTTATTTGATATATGAGATGTCCATTTAACCATTGGAAACTTGCATAGAGGAGGCTCCCATAGTTCTCATGTATTTTTTGGTTTTTTCCTGAGGATGTGGTAATGCTACCCCCTTGATGTGATGTTGAGTTTGGGATAGACTTGCATCTCAATACTTCTAAAATTTTGATGTTCCCTTATCAGATAGAACCCTTTGAGTTGTCGGACTTTAGGATTCATATATATGATCTGATAAATAAGGTTTCCATTTGGCCTAGTGTATCTTTGTGGGGTTCTCCAGTGTTTTTCAACAAGAATTTGGATAGTAGTATAAGGTTGTATATAGAATACTAGAGGTTGAATTAGGTAATGATAAAGATTCATTACCCACTTCCATGAATCAATTATCTCTTCAAATATTTTAGGGGATATAGTTGGTCTTCTAAGAATAATATGTGTTCTGGGTATCTTCAATTGATGGTGAAGTAGGGAAACATCCCAAATACTACCTTTAGATACAATTATATGCACTTTGAGTTTATTATTATGTAGTTCAGTGTCAAAAATGAACTATTTGTGTAAATAGGGATCATAAAACTCATGTTATATTAATTCCTATACTAGTTAATATTCATGTTCATAGATTTCATATTTATTTACTTGAAGTTAGGGGAGGAGCATACTGATTGTTTCAGAGCTTTCTTACAAGTTCTTCGATGCCACCAATTATATGGAAAGTTTTTCAAGTGTAAGGTTTGAACATAAGAGGTGAATTTCTTCAAGCATGTGGTATCCCGATAGGGTGTAACCATGGACTCATAGAAGGTTAAGATAGTTGTTTCTTGGGAAGCACCCAAGATTGTGGCAGAGGTTCGTAGCTTCCTTGGTCTTGTGGGCTATTACCAGAGGTTTGTATCTAACTTCTCATATATTGTAACCCCATTGAAATATTTAACCAGTAAGTACTGGGATTTTATCTGGACTAATCAATGTCAAGTAACATTTAACTACCTAAAGGGAAAATTGATTAGTGTTCTGGTGATATGGTTTCCAGAGGAAGGGTGATTTTTAAGGTGTTTTTCAATTCTTCCCTTATGGGATTGAGATGTATTTTGATGAAATGTAAAGTAGTGATCTTTTATGGGTCTAGGATATTATGCCCCTATGAGTGTAGTTATACCACCCATGACCTGAATCTATAAGAAGTTGGGTTTTCACTAAAGCTATAGTGACATTACCTCATTGGGGATCACTTTGTGGTCTTCATGGATCACAAGAGATTTAGGTATACATTTCTAATAGTGACCTGAATATGTGGAAATATAGGTGTAAATAGTTTCTTTAGAACTATTACTTTGATATCTCTTATACCATATGAAAAGGGGATATTGTGGTTAATGCTTTGAGAATGAATTCATATAATGATATTATTCAGGATTCATGGGATACTTGGACAGAGATGGAGGATTAATTCACCCTGCACTTAGATACAAGGGTGGATAATGGTGGAGGCATCTTATTTTAGATGATTGTGTAGTCTTTTTTTTGTGGATAATGGAGGAGTCTCAGTGGGAAGTCTAAAAAGAATAGATGATTTGTTATCATGTTGTCCACAGTAATTATCTGTGGGGATGGTTGAAGGATGGTCAAAACCATATGTTGCTTCAATGGAGGTTTTTGTTCTGGTGGTGATGCATGAGGGTGTCCTTCAGGAGTTTCACATCTCACCTTTGGTGATTCACCTAGGGGTATCTAAGATATACCATGGCTTGAGGATACAATTTTGGTGGCCTAGTTTGAAATGAAAAGTATCATAGTTTGTGGTTTGGTGTCTGGTTTTCCAACTGGAAAAGGATGAGCATTGTGTTCCTAATGGTTTATTTCATCCATTGGATGTTCCCAAGTGGAAATTGGATAACATTTTGATTGAATTCATCATAGGGTTACCCAAATATCATAGAGGTTTTGATGATATCTGGGTAATTAGGGATCTATTGAAGAAATTGGATCACTTCTTAGTGATCAAGGATTCAGACACTGTGGATGTATTTGTGAGGAGGTATGTGGAGGATGTTATGTAGTTTAATGGAGTAATGAGGCCCATTTTCTTAGATTGAGTTATTAATTTTACCTCATGAGTTTGTAGGGGATTTAATCATGATTTTAGAACTTAGTGCTACCTCAACACTACTTACCATCCTCATATAGATGAGCAGACAGAGAAAACTATCCAGATGTTGTAGGATATGTTGCGAAAATATATCTTAGAGTTTATAAGATCTATGTCAAACCACTTGACTTTGGTTGAGTTTTTTGATAACAACAACTATAATTTTTCCATTATCATGGACCCATATGAGGATTTTTATGGGATACCATGTTGTTCTTCATTGTGCTGGGATGATTTTGGGGAGTTTTCAGTTCTCAGCGTCGATGTGCTACATAGTATAATAGAGAAGGTTCAAGTTATGTGTGAGAGGATGAAATCAGTGTAGAACTGATAGAAGTAGGATGTTGATCATAGGATGAGGCCCTTTTAATTCAAAGTTGGAGACCATGTTTTCTTGAAGGTTTCTCCTCAACATGGGCAACATAGGTTTGGTAAGGAGAGTAATATCTCACCCTAGTTTTTTAGGCCTTTTGTGATATTAGGGAATGTTGACAAGGTGGATTATCGGTTGGAACTCTAACCATGACTAGAAAAAATTCACAACATCTTCTATATATCCCAAATCCATAACTATATTTATGATGACTCTCATGTCATTGACTATGGAGAGGTTTATATCGTGGATGACATAATGTTCATTGAGCAGATAGTGGAGATATAGGATCATTGGGATAAGGTATTTTGAATATAGACTATTCCTTTGGTTCATGTACTGTGGAGGCATGGTATCCTAGAGGAAATTAATTGGGAGAGAGATACATATATGTGTGCCCAGTAACCTAAGTTATTTTTATCTTCTCTTGTTTTGCCTTGATTTTTTCTTGATGGTGTGATGTTTTGATCTTGATGTTTTATGAGATATTCCTTTCCTTGGATGTAATGTGTGTTTCAAAATTTCAATCATACAATGACGGGAGAAAATTAATTTATAATCAAGATGCATTATACTATGATGTGATTAAAATTGTGATAGAAAGTTAGTGTCACCCAAAGAAAAAAATATATTTACATGGAATATGGAATTCATTATTTTGTGTGTGAGAGGATTTTTTTGTGATTGTAGTGGTGATCATTGGATTGAGAGTTGTGGGGGTGATATGGTGGTACAAGTGGTTATGTGTAAAGGTTGTGTCTTGTGTTTAATGTAGAGTGGTGTGTTAATGTGGACTTGAGACCTTTGGTATACATTTTTTACTGGGTTTGGTGTGTTTGGTTAGTGTTAGATTTTCAATTGTAATGAGATCCTTGAGAGGTATCTCAAGGAATAGTTGTTTGGAGATTTTCCCTATTTCCTTCTTAGTTGGTTTTGATTATATAAGGTGAGAATATTTTAATACGTGTCTAATGTAACATATCAGACCTTTTGACTCATTACTTTGTGGTAATTTAGGAAGTGGAGGTGTATGGAGGATTTCCTGGGGAGTTGAAGGGTAGAGTAAAGTTTGCAGCTAAAAAATACATTTGAAAGGAGTCCTATGGCGTAGAGACATGTGTTGTACTATAGGGATGCCCATTGTAGCATAAGAGGGTCGGTTGCAGTGTAGTGAGATATTATAGGTTTTTTTGGATCTACTTAAACTTTGGGGGGTATTTTCACCATGTATCTTTATTGTGGCATATCCCCCTCTTAGTAGATTATGGTTTTGGCATGGAGACCCTAGTTTCAGCATGGAGTCTCGAGGTAAGTTTTTAGTTGTTATGATGTTTTGAGGGTAGTTTCACCATGGAGGTGGGGTATGGTGTATCCCCCCATCCATGTTTTTGGGTCATATGATGTAGTGGTCTTGGCTATGCCATGGTGTTTCCCCTATTTTACAGGATCAGTGGCATGTAAATAGTCATAGATCTCATAGGTTGGTTTGACCAGCCTAGTTGTGGTGTGGTCCACCCCACTAAGTTCCAGTCATATCTTTCTATGGTACGGTAAAAGGTGGTTTTTCCATGGTCTTATATTTTATATACTGACTATAAAATCTAAAATCCCCTCAAAACACATCATTTCTCTAAAATTTCTTTTATTTCATAGGCAACTCAAGTGAATCCCAAGGAGGATTTTTAGCCCCTTTTTAGTGTCTTTCAACCCCAAACTTTAGGAGTCAATCCTTGGTAGTTAAGGTGAGTTACCCTCCTTCACTCCTACTTGTTTCTTCCAATTCTTCTCATGATAATGGTGCTTCTAAAGTAAATAATTGTTTTTTGGTGTTTCATTGTTAGGGAGTGATGGGTTGTTCTGTTCTTGGTTAATGAAGGTGCCTTCCTTCATCATGGTGCTTGGTGACCCCCCCCCCTCGATCCAACCTTTGTTCCATGGATTGGAAAGATTTGTTTGAGGCAGGGGATCCTTTTTTTCTCATCTATTGTATCATACAGAATGGGTTATACTCTTGTTATCTTTTGGGAGGATAGTTTTCATCATATTGATTAAAGATAAATAATTTTTTTATATGGAATTAAAGGGTAAGGGGAATGAAATCGCATGTTTTTATAGTTTTTATATTATTAATATTTTGATTGAATACACTTGAAGCCTTTATTTAAATTGTGGTTATTAGCTGATTTTTTTGCACTATGGTTGATATGTTGTAGAAACCTTATTGTTTTATTTATCACCAAAAAAATTGGATAACCACTTATATCTGGTTAATAAAATGGTTTCCATAGGGTATTTATGGATTTTTGAGAGAGTATCCTTGAATAAATATGTGGAATTTGATAGAAATTCCCTTGAATAATCTTAAAGGTGATGTGTGATGTGATGTGAAAAGTTTTGTGGTGTTTGGTTGTGATATGGGGTGATGATGTATAGTTGTGATGTGGAATGTGATATAATGATAAGTGGATTTGTTATATGGAGGATATGATATGATAAATGTTTGGGGTGTCTAAAGTAGTTATTGATATGAAATTTTGATGAAGTGGACTTATTGGAATGGGATGGATGGTTGTTGTGTTTTGTTGTGTCATGATAGATTCTCGGGTAGTGATGGAATAATTTGTTGACAATGAAAGTGAAATGGAATGGGTTGAAATGGTTAATGAAAAAATTAAAATGGGAAGTATGTATTAAATGGTTGTTGCTTAATGTGATTGAAACATGATTAAATAGGGAAATTAATGGTCTAAATGAATGGAATTTGTTGGTGATGTGAAATATAGAAAATTTATTAATATGAAAAAGAAAATGAAATGTGGATTCTAGATTATGGCCTATTTTGTGGTGTTTTTCATTTAATGGCGGTAATGAAAGGGGATATATTATGAGGTTGGGTGGTGATGTTGTGGGTTGGTTAGTAATTTTTTATAAAACCATAATTTGGTCTTGTGTGTGGATATATATATATACCATTTATTTCCTTGTGATTTCTATATTCACCCAACCCATGTCGAGGACCATGTGTCGACACCCATATATTTAGAGGGTGTTTTTTCCAACAAATCAGTGATGAGGATGGATGGATGGCTACCCCCTTTTTCCCACTCTCCCTTCCAGGTGATGTTTACATGCACGGGTTTTGATGGTCGGAAGTCAAAAGTGCATTGTGGTGATGTTTGATGAGTGAATTACATTGGGGGTCATACATGGTAGGATGAAGGAACGAGGTTGATATCCTTTATTTTCATGATACCCTATTATTCTGGTTATGGTTTTGATGTAATGTGATTTACTATAAGTATTCAGGTGATATGTGTTTTTATGTGGTGGTCCAAGTGATTATAGACTAGATATGATGCGATTTTATGGATTAGGTGTCTATGGTAGAAATATGATTGATGTTATATGGTAGATATGGTAGTTCCATGATGTATAATGTTAATGTGTGAGAGCGGCAACCCAATGGGTAAGAGGTGAGGGATACCCTTTGTTGATATGCTTATTACTATGCTCATATGCTTGGATTAGTTATTTAGTGAGCATGTCGTGGTGAGGATGGGATTAGTTAATTGACCTGCTTAGGTTTTGTTGGTTCTATTGTTTTCTCATGGGTGCATTAGTATGTTCTTTTTCACATGTGCATAAGAGACTTTGATATGACCATGCTGAGTATACCTATATGCTCATGCTGCATATATACAAACTATTTTCATGTTTTCAAGAGGACTACATAGACTATGTTGAATATTACTCACTTGGACCTTTGGGATGTTTCTTTGTTTCTACCTAAACTTTTCTTTTGGGTGTTTATTTTGATACTTTTATCTTTATTTGTTTTATTTATACCTGCATTATTGGATAGTTTTGATTTTATTTTTATATCATGTCATGTATTTTCTTTTGGGTGATTTATCCTATCTCTTTATCCTATTATTATAGAGGGTAATGTCTCCAATTTTTTAGATTTGTATACCCTCAGTGCTAGTCACCAACCTGAGGCCTACAGAAGGTAGGACTCAATGTTCATTATATATCTTTCTTCATTATTGGCCCAAGAGGGGAACCTTTGGAGGGAGGGGTTGTGATAGTATTTATATTTAATGTTAACTAAATAAAAAAAGGCTTTGTTCATAGCTATAGTATATTTATATATGTCGATGACTATATCCACCAGTCCTATAGTTTTTTTCTACTACCAGGTGATGAAGGACATATGTCGGTCCAATGTCATCCAAACTACCCCCAAGATATTTACAATTGAATTTTTCCCATTATTATTTATCCATTAATTTAGGTTTGATTATCTTTAATGGAAGCTCAAGATTATCCTGGTAAAAATAATCTTTAATATTTATCCTTCAGAATCCAAAGTTTGACATGTCGAACTTGTAAATTCATACCTTTCCTTCTTCTAATTCCTCTCCTCCAAAATTATCAAACTCCTACTAAAATGAAAAATATTTAGGATAATAAAACATCAAGAATTTTGTATCTAATATTTGATACCGCTTGTTTTTTCAATAACCGCATGTTCTAGAACTCTCCTTCTAGAACCTCACATACAAAACATGGTTCATACATTCTTAAACTACCAGCACTCAATATCAAAGTACGGAAAAATAAACTATGATCCAACGACTTGTTCCAAATAACCTAGACCTCATCATATCCTTTGGAACACACATAATTTAGAGAACACAAATAACACACACTCACATAGAAAATCAAATGGGTTTTCATGGTTCGGTCTTATTCCTTCTCCACAAGAAAAACGATGTTACTTTTATTAATAAAAAAATATAAGAGAATGATTAAAAGATTACAAGTTAAGTAAACATGTGATCTTGCTCAACTATTTATAAACAATTCTAGTCAGTTGATCAGTATCATAGTCTTCTGATCTTCATGGGAGTACCTCCACTTGGTCAAATCCACCAAAAACTGCACCACCTCAACTTTTGATCCCTATTTAATTGTGAAATAAATTCATTTAATATTATGAAAACATCTATAGAAACACCTAGTTGTTATTATGTATCAAATAGATTTATTCATATGCAATACAATCGCTTTTTCCACACATTTATCATCTAAATTTATTTTTTCCCACTACCACTCCTCTAGCTTCCACTTCTACTTTATCTTACACTTGTGAACTTTCTAGATACTATTATTACTATTATCATCTGGGTTTCACAATATAATTTCCAAAAAAAATCATTCTGGAAGATTAAACACTAATATGAAAAATATTTTGCACAAAACATATTCTAACAATATAAATATTTTATATTTAAAATAAACAATTTATAAATTATGTAAACATTTTACATAATTTAAATATTATATATTTAATATTATTTAAACCTTGAATATATAAATTATAAAAACTCGTTTTTATATGTTTTAAATAAATTATCAAATAATCCATTTAATTTTAACATTTGAAATTAATAATTATGAAAAAAAAATCATAATTTAAAATAAACTCTTATACTTTTCTTAATTTATAGTTTAAAAAAACTTTATAAATTACCTTATAATTTATATATAAACATTTTATATCCAAATTATATATCATTACATATATATTAAAAGTATTTTGATATTAATAATGAATATTGAGGATATTTATTTATTAAATGCTTCATAAACATTTAATAATTAATTATAAATATTTTATAAGTAATTAATTTATAAACACTTCATAAATTAAATCAATATCTTAAAATATCCTTTTATATTATTTATAAAAATATTTATAATTTAACCCATTCAATTCATAATTGAAAAATATAAAAATTAAAATTTTCTCTATACTTTATCATATGATATACACTATCTCATAATCCGTGATTCAGTTTAGAACTTATATCACTTGTTATGATAGGTGTTTCATGAACTATGATAAATAATTCATCAACTATGTATCATAATTTATGATATAATTTATATCATAAGTAAATAATTAGTTCAAAAATCATATCACATTTTATGATAGGCATGTGGTGGTCCACAATATCAGCCTTCAGGCATAGACAATCATAATTTTTGATATTCCTTATATCACATTGACAATGAAATCATTTATTTTTCATATATTAAATAGTGTAAATCAATGTCATTATACATCATGATTAGTCATATTATGAATTATAATATATAAAAAACAAATAATTTATAATTTTTTATATTTTAATACATGCCATAGTACAAAATATATATTATATATGAAGATATCAAATATGATATCCATTTTTATTTATTTTCAGCATGATTTCATGAATCAATTTAAGAATGAAATTTATTTTATGACGTTGATGGTTTTCTTAGAAAAAATAACACTTATTCAAGTAGTGGAAGATAATAAGAAACCACAAACCAAGATATATATGCATTGAAACTAAAACCATGCATAATATAAAAAGAAGAACATATACCTTATACAAAATATGATCATGTTTCTTGTATTAAACCTCACATATGAATAAGATCATTGAGAAGAAAATGAAGGTTTATTACCTCATAGGGTATCCACAAGTTGAAAAATAACACAATTCATGAGTGGGATCCTCCTTTTGACTATATTATTATAATATCTCTTATAGTAAAGGAAAGAGAAGAAGAGAGCGTCAAGGATATTTAGTTTCATATAGAGAGGTTTTTATTAACATAAATCCTCATCACATGTCCTCTTTTTATAGTCCTTGAAGATTATCCTCAAGCCTTTAAGTAATTTAATCACATGTTATGAAATTTTTGAGTAATTCTTTCAGTTATAAACACTTTTCAACCTATAGTAATACCTTTCATGCAATTTACATTTAAATGAATCATTCTAATCTCCCTTACATTTCATCATATGAAACATAGAATATAAATTATATCTTATATAGAATAGTATTAAAATGTTAACACTTAATGTTCAATTTCCTCTCACTAGTCATACAATATGATTAACCCATATCATAACTCTTATAATACAATCATATCATATAATAAAATGTAGTTGAGTAAGTGGTTTGATTTTCTTATAACTATCATTATGATATGCCATACTAAGGCATAAAACTTTCCTTGATCACATATACAACATAAAATACAACATACCATATATTATACACTATGATATAATAAAAAAATAATATTATCTATTTAGTATTTAGGGAATATCTCCATCAATAACATTATTCATGGTTTTATAATTTTATTTATAAGGTGAAGATTTTTTGAATTCGGTATTTAATTTGTTTATAAATTAAATTATTCACATTTAATTCCTTTTATTATTCTCCAAGAAAATTTGTTTATATTATTTTATTAAGTAATTTTTAGTATTTTTATGGGATTATTTGTTCGATTCCTATTTTATTTCCTTATGTGGGACTCTAAATCTATTGAATTAATTATGTGGGAATCTCTCTACTTGGTTTAACATTTTTTACTTGGGTTATACTAATAGCCTTGTTCTATATCTTGTGTTCCTATACCCATGTGTGTTTGATACTTTTACAATGTTTGGGATTGATATCTATCATCAATCACCTTAATATAATATCTACCAAACACACCTTTTATATCTATTTATATGTTTCATCACCCATGGTTTTGGTGGTGATCCACATCCTTTCTATGACATACAACCATGATATGTCATGTGTCCTTTTTGTTGTTCAATATTTTCAACATAACTAGGATTCTCAATTGTTATGTGTGTGATCGACTTCCCACATATTCCTAGTGAAACTGAACTACCTAAAATTCTATCATATCATGATTTTTCAACAATACCACTATGATTTATTAGCCTTTTGTTTCCTAGGGAATAATTTTTCATTTCACATTGTTAATATGTATCCGTAGTTTGTTTGCATCTGAGAGATAAAAAGAGAGAGTAAAGGGATAAATTGGGAGATTTCTCTGATCTTATTTACATAATGTGTTTGTGCCATTACTAATCGGTTCCAATGGATAGGTTTTATCCTTGTGATCTTGAATGATAAGGAAAACAATTAACAAAGGATTTATATTATAAAAAATAATTTCATGTATTTTTGGGTTGTGTTTTTTGATAAATCAAGGTTGGAATTCTCTAAAAATCCTAGGTAATCGCTATGAATAAATTATTTAAAGGATAGATAAGTTTAGAGGATGTTTGAGTTCTATTTAGCTTAATAGTGGATAAGAATAAATTGTATACTCAATGAATGGAAAATGGAAAAGGAATATGTAATATTAACTTTTCATTGTATCATAGAGTTTATAAATAATGGAAAAGTCATGAATCTTACTATATAAAGAATATTAAATTAAGAATGTGTAAGATTCATTCTGGTGAAACATAATATTAAATAATAGGAGTCTAAAGGAAAATTAGAAAAGTACATGATATGTAATATTCATATGGTTAATATGTAATATTAATTTTGGAAATGATTAAATAAATTTAGTAAATTACATGATACATAATAAAAATATTGAGTGATGTATAGTATTAACTTAAAGGATAAAACGATAAGTTGTATTAAACTTTCCAATTTGTAAGAATCATTTGTAGTCACAGCTATGTTTTTTTTTAAGTATGAAAATCATAATATTCATGTGAATATTGAAACTAATATGTATGAATATTTATGATTACTATACTGGTATATACTAATTAAAAATTTATCCAAGTGTTTGAAAAAATCCAAAGGTGTTGGGTCATGTGAAAAAAATCATGATAAATTATTTATTTATTTAAGTTTAGCTTTCACGAATTTTTAAATAGAGAAAATCCTAGGAGATATCAAGTATTTTTAAATCATGGTTTATGGTTAGACTATATGGAAAAAAATTATTTCTATTTTTAAACATGGAAAAGTCATGTGATTCAAGGAAGTTGGTAAAATTACAATTGAGGATGAGTTTGTGGAAATATTTTTTCCATATTCCTGATGTTATTCAAAGAAATATTTATATAGAGAGATTAATAAAAAAATAATAAGATTGATAGATATAATTTTCATAATCATGTATGAAGAGAAGAATATAGGAATTCTAGGGAAAATAAGAAAAAAATATAGCAAAAGTGTGTGTGTGTGTGCATAGTGAGTGCAATAAGAGGAATTCCAATTCATAGTAGAAAGTGAAGAAGATAATTCTATAGGTTCATCTTATTGGAAGGTTGTATATTTTTTTTTCATGGAAGAGAAATCTGGTTAACAAGAAGATTAGTGAGTTATTTCTTGAGAGGAGAGTAATGAGTTATTTATTTCTATGTGGGTTGTAAACCTGGAGGGTCAGTGTGGCCACTCCAAATTATAAATATAAGTAGTGTTATTATTTAATTTTATACATTAAAACATCATTATTATATTCTCATTGGATGTATCCTAGTTTGGGTGAAATAAATAAGAATGGTTTTATCTCTCTTAACTCCTTTATCAATTCATAATCTTTATGAGGGATATAAAATAGTTATTGTTAATGATGGAACCAGACTATTGAAGATATTAGTTTCAAAATAAATATACCATGACCCCATCCCCCCCTCCCATTTTATTATCCTTTTATGGGACTAACAAGTGGTATTAGAGCTGGAGGTATACATTAGTGGGGTAATCTCTCTTGGAATCCATGTCAGCATTCATTAATCACAAAGGGATTCATGTCTTTGATGGAAACAAAATTTAACTATGGAAGAACCATATACAATACTAATTTTGATATTTGGTAATGTATGTCTTTAAGGTTTTCATGAATGGAATAATGATCAACATAGAGGGTTAATTTTTATTAGAAATAGATCATAAATAATTGGATATAGATGCCAAAGTAATGAATGTGTTAATTAGATCTTTGTATAACCCAATCTATATGAAGGTGATGTTTTGTAAATCCTCACAAATCATGTGGAATAAGATATTAAACATCTATAAAGGTGACTCCAAGTTACATGAATATAAATTCAAATTTTTATGGAATAATTATAAGGACTTTAGGATACACCTAAATGAATCTATTAATCAATTATTTAATCAGGTGAATGTGATTTTAGAGTACATGTGTAGAATTATCGAAACCATTTATGATATCAATATCATAAAGAGAATTATGATAATATTTATACCTAGTTTCAATCTGAAGGTTTTGGTGCTTAAGGATAAGGATCTGAAGTAGATTACATTGAATATTTTACATCGAACTCTTATTTCATATGAGATGAGAAATAATTATAATGATACATTGTTAAAGGATAATTATAATAGACTGGAATTTAAGGAAATGAATAATATCTCAATAGAATATGATCTTGAAGAAATGTAATTTAATGAATTATTGTCATTCATTTCCTCAAATTTGAAATTTGGGAAAGTAAATGTCAAGAGTAAACTTCAACTTGCTTGTTTTTAGTATGGAGAAATTGGGCACATCGCTACAAAGTTCCCCAAGATGTTTTGAGAATACAAATATGATGATGCACCCATTAAGATACCATAAAATGAGGGTAATAGGATTTCAAAAAAAATATTTAAAAGGAATAGCATTATTTCATAAGAATAAGTCTAATTGAAAGAGATGTAAGTAGAGGAAATTATGGATTACAAATGAACCAATAAAGAAGTTCTTTTGCATATCATAGACAAACCATAAATGAAGGAGAGTGATAAAGAATATACTAAAGTTAAGGGAAGAGTTGAACTCAAATTTTATTTGGATATTACACTTGAAGAAATATTTTTTTAGGGATAAAACACATAAATGTAATGGTTTGGTTCATGATTCTAAACTCTACATGTAGTAGCACGTAGTGGAGAAATATCGGTTTAATGTGTATATTGAATGACTCGGTATAGAAATATATAAAAATAGGAAAAGTATTTTGGGATAAAACTCAATATTTAAAAAAATAATCTATTATTGATTGTTTTAATAACTCCTTGAAAGGTCAATTTTAAAACATCGATGATCTAGAAGGAGAAATAATTGATCTGGAATGTAATTTTGAAGATTAATAGATACTCTTGACACCTATAATGATATTGAGAAGTTGGATTTTTAGGTCTATGAAAAGGGTGGATGATAAATATAGTGATTCAATAGAGAGGTTAGTGTATTTCCCAAAAACATGGAATTATAAAAATAAAGGCGAATATGAAGTAGGGATTGGTCGCAATTAAAAGGAGGTGATGGTTGATATAAATCTATAAGCAACCAAACCTTAAAAGAAGGTTTACATAGGTGACTCTAAAAGAACCAAAAAAGATGTTGGACCATTAATGAAAATGAAAAAAATACACTAAAGGTATGGTGTTATTTTTTTTAAATATGGTACATACTGAATACATGTGTTCTATAGAAAAGTAGTACTTCAAGGCACAAGAGAAACAAAAATAGATGAATATAATTTCATACACTTGGTATGTTTTTTATAAATATTTTTTTAATATGAAGGTTATGGGAATGAATCCATATATTTCTCATTAAGGATTCAAAGTCATGTGAGTATAACATCTTGATCTCATCCCATTACAAAGTTTTGTAAAATAATTTTTTTATGACTATTTGGGTAAGGTATACAAGGAATAGAGCATTGTTATAACATGGTATGGAACTCATTCTTGTGAATGGCCACCCCACTAATAAGGAAATTCCATGTTTCTAAGGTTGGGATTTATATTCTTTCTTTTCACTTTTACTATTAACTTATTTCACCTTGAGTGATGCGCATGATTATGAGTTTATTAGTGTATGTATTTTCCCCTCTTATGTCATGTTTTTATTCATCGTGCTTGGAATATATAATTCATGTGTCATTTTCATGATTTCCTATGGTTTTTTACTCTAACTATGACATAGGTAAATTATTTAAAGTGTATCCATCCATTTATACAGTTTTTCTATTTATAAATGTATGTTGTCATCTTATTTAACTAATTTATAAATGGAATAAAATCATGTTACTTGATCAATTTCCTTGATTTTTATGTGGCATCAGAAAAATAAAATACCAATTATAACTTAAAAAGTTTTTTCCTTTATAACTTATGATTGAAATTTCATTTAACTAAGAATGAACTATAAAAAGGTATAGCTAAAGTAAATTATTAAAATAGTATTTCATGATAAATTATTTTAATTTTATATATATTCTATTGAATAAAATTTTAAATTCAATTTAAAAAGTGTTATCCTCTCTAACTTGTAATAAACATCTTGTTTACTTGGACCTAGTTATGAAATTCTAGATAAAGTATAGAGAAAAAATGTGATGATAGGATCCTATGTATAAGATGTGTACATTTATGTGTATATGATGTTGACCCCTTTTATGGTTATTTGGGGTTATTGAGAGGGCCTGGGTTATAAGAATCATAAGATATGAGATCTAGGGAAGAGTGAGGTTTAATTACTATTATCACTTTCCTTGAACTATGATTATGAGAATATTGATAGATATGTGTTTTGATGTAGTTTTTATCTGTGTGTGACCTGAACTTGAGAATTGGAAAATGGGGATAGAGATAGAGCATGGGTTGTGAGATCTTTATAATGTGGGGTGTATAGGATTGGGGGATGTTATGTTGGGTACTGGGATGATGCAGCGGAAGTTGGTGGGTCGGGAAATTAAAATTCTTCTGCATCACCAGAGTGACATAACCATGTCAACTTTGATGATCTTGTCCCAGTTCAGTCCGGGGATCACGCAAGATTTAAGCAGAGCACAAAATAAATTAAGCATATTCCTTGTTCATAATTAACATGTGAAAGTCCACCGTAGGACGTCGACAATCATTGAACGAAGACTCTGATGTCGAAGCCCTATAGATTGTACACACACGCCTCTCGAATCTACTCGCGCACCGTTCGTCAAGATCCGGGTGCTTGCGCGGATCTTCGACGATCACTTCAGTGCAACGACAATCACCACAAAGGAAGAAGCTTCAATCCGAGAAGGATGAACTTGAAGATCTTCCTTTTCTTGAGAGACTCTCTCTCTAAATTCCAGGAGGAGAGAGATTCTCTCAATCTTGACACATGAATAGTATCCATGGGAGATCCTCTCTCTCACTTATATAGAGAGTGTTTAAAACACGCGGTATAGATTTCTTTCCCCCGTATAATAGACGTCTGTAATATAAGTGATATAAATAATTATTTATGTCAAATAAAATTATTCCATAAATAATATTTATAATTTATCACTTACTTATAATATATAAATATATTACATGATAAATTTGAGTCTTCAACTCGACTCATTCCTCCTGCTAATATTAATCGAACCTAGGATATTTAAATACATTCGAATAATATTAATACTTATATTTACTATATAACTTGTAAATACATTTTATAAATAAATCCAACGAATTATTATAAACTCGAAGAATTAATTAATTTATTTATTCTTTGGTGATCCATAGAATTTGGATAGTACTCGGACCCTTTATCAGGGCCCACCAAGTTCTATATTCCTATTCCCAGAATAGGGCAGATTCTCAAGGCGCTATGATGTGTGACCCTCTAGGACCTTACCTTAATCGAAGCGGATAATATCCACCGACCAAGAGTATGGTCTAGCAACCCATCGAGGCCCCTATAGAGATAAGGCAAAGTTATAGAAATGACTGCCTCCCTACGAACATGGTCCGTTTAATATAATCTCTTCATCGTTGATATCTCAATAAAGTAGAATGCACACTAGTGTCATCATTCTTTATTTTGCATTATTTTATTTTTTGATTTGTCTAAACGGTCTTACCTTCGACTACCATGGCCATGGATTTATTGGAGGTGCAACCATCTTAATCAACCAAGCCCAAGATATCTCTTCCTGAACTCAGAAGAAACAAATCCTTTCTCGATCATTCAATCAATTCCATGACATTAATGATGTACCTGATAAAAACTACCTTACCATGACTTTGTCGCCATGGTTTTCGCCTTACATAAAATGTACGTAATTAAATGACATTCATTGATAATTATCTCAAGTCAGGAGACCATTACACATGTCTGTAGATAGGAACAACAAATGACCCCTGAAACATGTGGTGTTATTATTAAGTGGGTATGTCCTCATGATCTCAATTAATAGAGATCATCAAGTGTGAAATTCATGAGAAGAAGTCTCAATGCTTATGAGCCCCCATCACCAGATGGTCACACATCATCTTTGTCCTTTCAGAATGATGTAACTGGACCATAGGATGTTACTTTAAGATTACTGTCATGGAATCTCAGGGTTCCCATTATAGCCTAGGACCTGCTATAACCCTTTGATGTGACAGGTAATCTAAGGCGATTTCCATAAACAAAGTGGATGTAGAAGTATCTACACTATCATGGCAAGATAAACACATGTATAAAAACAAACTGAATACATGTAACAGTAATCAAAGTATAATACAAGTTGGGTCTAGGGAACCCACTTTCAACACTCCCACTTTCACTAGATCCCAATGCTAACAGGTTTCAATCCGCTAGCTCTCACATGTGAATCATGCTTCTACTGAGAAATGGATTTAGTCAGGGGGTCTTCCACGTTGTCCTCTGTGGCTACTCTGCTAACTGTCACTTCACCTCTTTGAGTAAAATCCCTTAAGAGATGAAAATTCTTAAGAATATTCTTTTTCCTCTGGTGAGACATGGGCTCCTTGTCAAGCACCACTGTAGTAGTATTATCACAATATACTGGAATAGGGTCTGCACTGCTAGGTAAAAAAACAATGTCTGAGATAAAGTTGTGTATTCAAACTGCTTTCTTTGCTGCATCGGAAGCTGCAATATATTCGGACTCTTCTATAGAATCAGTAACCACAACTTTCTTTGAGCTTTTATAGCTTACTGAACCACCATTCAGGTGAAAGATGTAGCCTGACTGTGATTTCATATCATCATAATCTATCTAGAAACTAGCATCAGTGTATCCCCTCACAACTAGTTCCTCATCTCCTTCATACACCAGGAACATATCCTCAGTACACCTTAAGTACTTTAGGATAGTTTTAACATTTTTCCAGTGCAACTCTTCTGGATTGGCTTGATATCTACCCACCATTCTTAAAGTAAAGGCAACATCAAACCTAGTATATAGCATGGAATACATGATAGAACCCACTTCTGAAGTACAAGGGACTCTACTCATTCTATCAATCTCCTCCTGTTTTTGTGGACACATTTTCTTGGAGATATTTACACCATGTGATATAGGTAACAATCCTCTCTTGGATTGTTCCATATTGTACCTTTTGAGTACCTTGTCAATATATGTACATTGACTTAGGCCAAGAAGCCTTAGATATCTATCTTCATAGATCTTGATACCTAGAATGTAGGTTGCTCCACCTGTGTCTTTCATGGAGAATCATTCATTTAACCAAGTCTTAACTGACTATAAGACTTGTACCTCATTTCCCATAATTAATATGTCATCAACGTATAATACTAGGAAAACGATAACATTCCCTTCAACCTTTTTATAGACACAAGGATCGCTTTCATTTTTGACAAAACCAAAATCTCGTATGGCCTCATAAAAGCGAACATTCCATGATCTTGATGCCTACTTCAATCCATAAATGGATCTCTGCAACTTGCATACTCTATTGGAATTATTTGACTAAACAAACCCTTTGGGTTGAGTCATATAGATGTCTTCAACCAAGTTCCCATTTAGAAAAGAAGTTTTGAAATCCATTTTCCAAATTTCATAATCATGAAAGTTTGTTATTGCAAGCAATATTCTTATGTATTTAAGCATTGTCACTGGTGAGAAGGTTTCATCATAGTCAATGCCTTGACATTGTATGAAACCCTTTAAAACCAGTCTTGATTTACAGTTATTAACCTTACCATCCATGTCCAGCTTCTTCTTGAATACCCATTTGTATCTAATGGGATTTAGATCAACTGGAGGGTCTACCAAAATCCAAACTTGATTTTGGTACATGGAATCCATCTCATAATTCATGGATTCTTTCCATTTAGAAACTTCTTTGTCTTCTACAGCTTCCTTGTAGGTTAAAGGTTCATCATCCTCAAGGACTATTGTGTCACCTGACTCAGTGACAAGAAAACCATAATGTTTTGGTTTTCTAACCTCTCGCGTAGACCTATGCAATATCTGTGTCTCAGGAACAATTTCTTCTTCCACTTGATCTTGGGGAGATTGTTTCTCTACCAACTCTTGTGCATTTGGAGCATTAACTTTATCAAAGTCAATATTTCTCACAATACTTCTAATAGAAATGTGATCCCTTTCTATAAATGTGGCGTATCTTGCCATAATGACTTTTCTATCTAAAGGGTTATATAAGTAGTATCCTCTAGTTTCCTTAGGATAATTCACTTAGTTCTTATGGATGCTAATTTTTCACTTCGTAAAGTCTTGACAAATTCCTCACACCCCCACACACGCATGTGTTTTAGATCGAGTTTCTTTATATACCATAACTGATATGGAATTCCATATGCAGCTTTAGTTGGTACTCGTTTGAGGGTATATGATGTTGTCTGCAAGGCGTATCCCCAAAAGGATAATGGAAGAGTTGTATGACTCATAATTGATCTGGCCATGTCAAGCAAGGTCATATTCCTCCTTTCACTAACACCATTACATTGTGGTGTATAAGGAGTTGTGAGTTGGGATGTTATCTCACACTCCTTCAAGTGATCAATGAAATCTTTGTTAAGATATTCTTTGCCTCAGTCTGAGTGAAGTGCTTTTATCTTCTTACCAAGTTGGTTTTGTACTTCATTTTGGTATCCCTTAAAGAAACAAAAAGAATCATACTTATACCTCATTAAGTATATATATCCATACCTACTATAATCATCGGTAAAAGTAATTAATTATAGAAAACCACCCCTTGCCTCTACTGGAAATAGACCACATACATCAGTATGTATTAATTCCAGCACTGCATTGGCTCTTTCTCCCTTTCCTGAGAAGGGTGCTTTGGTCATATTTCCTTGTAAACAAGATTAAAATACATCTAAGGGTTCTAACTGTTCTGAGTCTAGATACCCTTCTTGATGTAATCTTTGTAATCACTTCTCATTTACATGACCAAGCCTGAAGTGCCATAGGTGGGTGTTATTTGAGTCATGTTGGCTATTTTTGTCATTGATTGCCATTACTGAGTTTTCTAGTTCTAGAATATATAAACCATTGTTAAGATGTGCCATACCATAACATATGTTATACCTATAAAAGAGAAAAAATTTATTTCCAAACTTTAAATAAAAACCCATAGTGTCTAAACTTGACATAGAGATAATGTTCTTGGTAACAGATGGTACATAATAGAAATTGTTTAAAACAAGAACCAAACCAGTTGGAAAAGTCAAGTGATATTCTCCCACTACCAAGGCTACCATACTTGCACCATTTGCATCTCGGAGATCCACTTGACCTTTTTCAATCTTCTTGAACCTACTTGGTTCCTGTATATGAATACAAATGTGTGAGCCACATGCCATATCCAATACCCAACTTGTAGATAAAGATAGATTGCATTCAATGACAAAAATACCTGAAGTAGAAGCGTCAGGTTGCTTCTTCTTCCCAGCTCTACAATTCTTCTTCTAGTGGCCTTTCTTACCACATCCAAAGCAGACAACTTCCTGCTCATTACTTTGCCTCTGAATCATTGGCTTCTTTGTAATATGATGCATTGGTGTCTTTGTCCTTGAATTGGCCTTAGACCCCTTTTCCTTGCCCTTGTTTTTCTTGTTCAACATAAGGACAGTTGAATTGGTGTTTTTCATGTCCTTATCATCTTGGAAAACTAAAGCCAAGAGATCCAGGAGCGACTTTTTCATTTTATTCATATTATAATTTACAATGAAAGTCGAGAAGCTTGATGGTAAAGAGGCAAGAATGAGATCCACTGCTAGTTCTTTATTCAGTTTGAATCCAAGGGCTTCAAGCCTCTCAATATACCCAATCATCTTGAGTATGTGAGGACCATCTTGGTTCCCTTCTTCTAGCCTGCATTTATAAAGTGAATTTGAGATCTCATACCTTTCTTGCCTAGCCCTCTCCTCATATAGTTCTTGGAGATGTGAAAGCATCTTGTAGGCATCCTCTTCCTCATGCATTTTTTGCAATTGGATGGACATGGATGACAACATGATGCATTTTACATCAAGCGTATTGTCTACATACTTTCTCCACTTATCTTTTTCCATCTTCCTTTCTCTCTGAGGAAGCTCAGCAGGAATTGGGGATTCCAGCACATATAACTTCCTTTATTGGCGTAGTACTATTATGCGCAAGCACCTGTACCACTCTTGGAAGTTAATGCCTGTCCGGATATTTTCTTTATCCAAGATCAATCGGAGTGATAAATTACTTGTGGTGTTGGTGATTTCCATTTTAAATCTACATCAGATAAACATTTAGTAGTTAGAACTTTGTCTTGATTACCTTTTGACATTTTATGATTAATAAAGTATTGTATTATTTAATGTCTCCCACTATTTTAACGAACCTTAATATCCCTCACTATTAGATTTGGAATACTCTATCTCTTGAGTATTCTAGTGGTAAGGATCCTCAAAAACTCCCTCATAGTCTACAAGCTAGGGCTACACCACTACTTGGAGGGTTTCAAGGTAGGCACTAAGCTGGCCAACCACTTCGCTTTCGGTTCCTTGTGTTGTTGAGTAAAGTCCTAGCTTTTGGAATCTGAACTTGATTCCCTCAACCTCTTGCCTCTAAAGTGATAGCAAGTTAGCTAAGGCTAATCCTTGATAACTCACTTTAGTTAAGTCGACCCATTTCTCTCCTGAAAATGCCTCGGTAGTAAGAGGCACTCTCAACTAAGGCTAACGAGCACCCAAATAGCCAGTTTTGTTTAGATGTGAGAAATGGAAGGCGTTTAGACATAATATATCTTTGAGGGATTTTTAATATTTATTGATGAATATAACCCTTTTCTATTTATTATGTTCAAACTGGGTTGTTGTGCTCACAAATGAACATGAAATAGAATATTATTCGTCACATATTTATGAATTTTATCTTGTTTACTATTCTATGTGATCACGCAATAATCATACAGACGCATAAAATAATAAACTATGCATAAAGTAAATCATGCATTTAGACAGGTCTTGAGAATTCTATAATGATCGATTAATAACTGATCAATAATCACGTAGAGGCATTCATACCCGAGTCGATACATGACTCATATCGCTTCTTGCCCTAGTGCAAAGCACCCAACTCCTGTCTGGAATATCTCCTCATCATGGTGGGGTTTGCCTCTTGGATCATCACCGTATAATTACAAATATACTCTCATGTAGGCGAGGGGGTATGGGGTACAAAATAAAACTAGTGCAATGGATGTGCAGGCCCTTATACATATTTGAATTAAAAGACGATTCGCATACCATCATTTATCTAATTAAATATTACAATCATCACATGCATTGAATAAATAATTAAATAAATAAATAAATGCCAGACATACACAGTTCGGTCACTTTCTCAAGACCAGTCGGGGTAAAAGCACAATAAAATTAAATTGCAATGAATTTAAATAATCCGAGGGTGTTCTAATAAATTAAATGAATTTGATTAAATTCAAATAATTTATTTTATCAGTTCATTTCTTTAATTTTATTTTAATTCTAAGATTAAATCAAATCATTAATTTAATTTTATTCTGAAATTAAATTAATATTTCGGATTAAAATAAAATTTAAACCCCTAAATTAATTCCAATTAATTTAATTTAAAAAACTAAATTAATTAAAATTAATTTTATGTAGGGTTACCTCTAGCTGGAGAGGATTTCGGCAGGACTGCATACCGTCGCGGGGTGTCATCCTGGAATAGGGAATCATGGCTTGATCGTGGCTTCACCGCGGCTTGACCGCGGTGTGACAGCGGTGTGACCACGGCGTGACCGCGGCGTGACCGCGGTGTAACCGCGGCGTCCAACGACTCCCGCGGCGGCTGCATCTTCTGGCGTGGTTTGAGGGGAGTGAGAGGAGGCTAGGAAAGAAACTGGCCAGCCACATGGTTGGAAGCCTACTGCTCCGGCGAGCCGGTGAGGTGGCAGCCCGGTCCGACACAGCCTGGATCAGCGTGGCCGGTGCAGTCCTCGGCCGGCCCGAGCAGGTGGTCCGGCCAGGGGCTCGGGGTAGCCGGTAGGAGGTTGTCCAGAGTGGGGTTCTAGAGTGGGCTCGGGGCAGCCGACGTGGGCTCGGGATGGCTAGCTGGAGGCGGTCCGGTGCGGAGGGGAGGTCGGCACGGCTTGGGGCAGCCGTCCGGAGGAGGTCCGGTGGGAGGGGAGGCCAACTAGGGTTTGGCCTTCACCTCTCCTGTGCGCCGCGTGAAAGAGGAGACCCCAAAGGGGGTCTTCTCCCTTTCTTTTTTTTATTTCTTTTGTCCTTGGACAAAAAGGAGTCCACTTTTATTTTCTTTCTAATTTCTTAAAAATAATAAAAGAGGAAGACCCCTAAATTGGGGTCTTGGTACTCCCTTTTTTTTAATATTTATAAATTAAAACAAGACATGACTTTAAGTCTTTAAAATATTATTTTATAATAAAATAAAATATTATAATTTATAATAATAAAAATAACATTTAATTTTATCTCAATAAAATTGAGATTAACATCAAATGAATGAGGGAAAAAAACTTGTGACGTTGATCCGTTTAAAATATTTAAATGATCATAACTTGATCATTCGAAAACGAAACGATGCGCGGTCGAATCTGAATGAACTTTTTTAACACCCCGCACTTAAATTTAATGCATTTTAATTTTTTTGACTCAGAAAAACCTTGTGACTCCATCTGATACCACTGTTAGGTACTGGGACGATGCAGTGGAAGCTGGTGGGTCGGGAAATTAAAATTTTTCTACATCGCCGGAGTGACATAACCATGTCAACTCTGATGATCTTGTCCTGGTTCAGTCTGAGGATCACACAAGATTTAAGCAGAGCACAAAATAAATTAATCATGTACCTTGTTCAGAATTAACATGTGCAAGTTCACCATAGGACATTGGTGATCGTTGCTCGAAGACTCTGATGTTGATTCTCTCTAAATCGTCCACACACGCCTCTCGAATCTACTCGCACACTATTCATCAATATCCAAGTGCTAGCACGGATCTTCGACGATCACTTCAAAGCAATGATGATCACCACAAAGAAATAAGCTTCAATCCGAGAAGGATGAACTTGAAGGTCTTCCTTTTCTTGATAGACTCTCTCTCTCTCTAAATCTAAGAGGAGAGAGATGCTATCAATCTTGACACATGAATAGTATCCATGGGAGAGCCTCTCTCTCACTTATATAGAGAGTGTTTAAAACACGCGGTATAGATTCCCAGCCCCTGTGTAATAGATGTCCATTATATAAGTAATATAAATAATTATTTATGACAAATATAATTATTTCATAAATAATATTTATAATTTATCACTTACTTATAATATATAAATATATTACATGATAAATTTGATTCTTCAACTCGACTCATTCCTCCTGCTAATATTAATCTAACCTAGGATATTTAAATCCATTCGAATAATATTAATACTTTTATTTACTATATAACTTGTAAATACATGTTATAAATAAATTGAATGAATTATTCTAAACTTGAATAATTAATGAATTTATTTATTCTTTGGTGATCCATATAACTTGGATAGTGCTCGGACCCTTTGGCGAGGCCCACCAAGTTCTATATTCCTATTCCCAAAATAGGGCAGAGTCTCAAGGCGCTATGATGTGTGACCCTCTAGGCCCTTACCTCAATAGCAGTGGATAATATCCACCGACCAAGAGCGGGGTCTAGCAACCCATCAAGTCTCCTATAGAGATAAGGAAAATTCAATGCAATGACTACCTCTCTATGAACACGGTCCGTGTAATATAATCTCTTCATCATCGATATCTCAATAAAGCAGAATGCACACAATTATAATCATTCTTTATTTTGCTTTATTTTATTTGTTGATTTGTCTGGATGGTCTTACCTTCGACTACCATGGCCATGGATTTATTGAAGGTGCAAACATCCTAATCAACTAGGCCCTAGATATCTCTTCCTGAACTCGGAAGCGACAAATCCTTTCCTGAACATTCAATCAATGTCATTCCATTAATGACGTACCCAATACAAACTACCTCACCATGAACATGTCTCCATGGTTTTCACCTTACATCAAATGTACATAATTAAATTACATTCATTGATAATGATCTCAAGTTAGGAGACCATTACACATGTCTGTAGATAGGAATGACCAATGACACCTGAAACATGTGGTGTTCCTATTAAGCGGGTATGTCCTCGTGATCTCAATTACTAGAGATCATCAAGTGTGAACTTCATGAGAAAAAAGTATCAATTCTTATGAGCCCCCAGAACCGGATGGTCACACATCATCTGCATCCTTTCAGAATGATGTAACTGGACCATAGGACGTTACTTTGAGATTACTTTCATGGCATCTCAGGGTTATCATTATAGCATGGGGCCTACTATAACCCTTTGATGCGACATGTAATCTAAGGAAATTTCCATAAACAAAGTGTATGCAGAAGTATCTACACTATCATGGCAAGATAAACACATGTATAAAAACAAACTGAATACATGTAACAGTAATCAAAGTACAATACAAGTTGGGTCTAGGGAACCCACTTTCAACATGTTATTCCTATTTCAAATTTAGTTTTTAACTATGATGTTGAGAATTTTGATATATTATGACTACCTATGACCCTTGTAGATTTATGTCTGGCCAAATAGTGGGTATATTAGACTAAACTTGAACCTGTATGTGAGACCCTTACATTCGAGAAGTAAAAGTCACGCCTAAGGAAATATACCTATCGTGGAAATAAAAATAACACTTGGGGAGATATTTCCATCTAAAAAACAAGTCCCACCTTGGGAAAAATTACCATCCCGAAACAAAAGACTACGCCTTGAAGAAAATCCATCTCCAAAACTATAGGAAATAGCCAAGGGAATAACCAACCCTATAACCATGATATAAGTCTAAATATATTTAAATAATCTTTACGTCTCCATTATATCAGTGTTTCATTAAAATTCCCCTTTTTTATGAAAGGAAAACCCAAGGGAAACATCAAACCCTTTTCACATTTAGACTAAGACACCATTAATCACTATTTCAAAATTATCCTTTATCATTTCAATTATCACCATTCACCATTTTATAAATCAACATTTTCCATTTATAAATCAAGTCAAATAATTCTAATTTCATTACTTTTTGTAACACATTCTGTGATAATAATCCATTTCAAGGAGTCCTCATAGGTTTCCTTATAGTTAGGGTTCATATATGACTCAAGGAGTTGTATCCTAGCATAATTTCAATGATTTAAATTTGGTAATTTAATTATAGGTTGAACACATATAAATATAGAATGATATCACTATAAAATCACTAATAAAAGATGTTATACTTGTTGGATAATTTATAAACCACCTACCTCAAGTGTAACAAAGCTTAATCGCCAAGAAACACCAACCAAAATGAACCCAATGAGCTAAGATCCCTAAATAATATTCCATTGACACAATATTAGTTTTAAGGGAAGTAAAATAGAAAATAGAGAATAAAAGATACATAGAGGGAACATAGAGTCTTAGACTTATTGATAGGAATCAATTGTAATGAACAACACTTTGATTCACCATCAAATGAGGTTATAGTAGCTTATAGAATCCAAAACCCTCCATTCCCATCCAAAATATTATAAGGGAGTCAAGGGGGTTGATTTTGAGGGATCCATAATGAGTCCCTCATTTTAAATTACCTAAAACACTACCCAAGAGTAGTTCATGATGAGAAACAAACTTTCACACCATGAAAGTTTGGGCCAACACACCTCAGGGTCCTAGATATGATTTTTCGGGGCATGACACACTATGTTTATGAATGACCACCTACATCTCATGAATAACTAAAGGTCCCTCTTGTTCATCCCAAAATCTCTTATAAACTTTCTTAACACCTTTTAAAACAAAAAAAGACCATGATACACATGTCTAGTATAAAATCTAAACCATAACCCACCTCAAAATATCTAAGGGGTGTTACACATAATCTCTCAAGATCCATTTCCTTCAAAATAATTTAAACTATGTTTTACTTTTTACATATTACTTTTTTAATCCATGTTCATTGATTTACCACTTTGTGTGTTGAATACACTTGTTCCTCCTATTTTTCCATTAGATCAATTTTATCTTACAAGGATATAAATTGATTTTACATTATTATCCAGCTTGATATTGCTTACAGCTATTATCTTCATCCACTTCGAGTCTTATTTTTCACTATTATGCCCCTATTTTATAATTTTTATAGTTTTTATTATTTTTTTATAAGTTTAATTTGTCTATTACCAGATTATTGAAGTTTAATAAGGGCTCAAAATTCAAAAATTGAGGTTAGGGAAATCTGGGATTGACCATACTATGGTGGAGGCCATATTCCTCAACATGGAGCTGACCATGTGGGTTGTGGGTGTGGTGATCTTTCAAGGTATAAGTTATTTCACCAAGCCTTGATAGTCACTATTTTATTTGGTGTGGTAGGGGGAAGGTTTCCCTTATGTGAAACAGGCACTGCTCCACGATCGTAGTAGTGGTCATTGTGGTGCTTGGGCCTAAAAAGTTGTAAAACCCTAGGTAATCCTAGTAACAAATGAAAATTATGATTTATAATTAATAATTTTATTAATTCATATTAATAATATATTTATAAATAATTTTATTTAAAATTTACAATCGTAAACAAAATAGTTATTATTTAAACAAATTTTTTCCCATACATTATATAGTTTTATTTTTAAGTAAAATGTAAAATTTCTATAATTTGAATTTGGTAAAAATTAATTATTTTTTCATCATATTAAATTTACCTTATGGTTAATTTTTTGTATTTTTCTAAGGTAGTTGATTTTTGGGATAATAGTGAAAAATATTATTTTCACAAAATATCACAAATTTTATGACATCACAATGACGTAATCTTGATTTAAAAATTTCAAAAACTTTTAATTGAAAAAATATGTGTTTAATATATAAACCAAATCTTTTAAAAAATTATTTTCAATTTTGGAACCCATGCTTTACTTTTTGGAACTTAACTTATATTTTATTCTGTTTAAAAACTATTTTTAGATTTTTGCAATTAATAGTGTGGTTGGAAGATTTAATTTGGTTTTAGAATGATCAAAATGTCATATAATGTTCGTTTTTTTAATTATAATTCAATTAAAGTTATGATAATAAATAATATTCATAATTTTAGTGTATAATCATTTCTATGCTTAAAATATACATTTTTCTAAAAACTGTTTTTTGTGTGTTTTGTGTAATTATATTAAAAGTAATTTATAACAAATTTAGAAATTGAATCTAATAAAAATAGTTTTAATATTTGGAATTAGATTTTACAAATTTGGTTATAATTTCTCTATTATTTTTGGTCATATAAACAAATTTTCTAGGTATAATTTTCTGTTATCTCAGTAAAAGATAAAATGCTTTAAACTAAAAGACAATGATTAAAATATCTCTGAAACTTATTTAAATGTGATGTTATGAGTTTATTTCAACCCTAACTTATCTTATATTAAAATTTTGGTTTCCTTGGTTTAATTTCACATGAAATATACTTTATTTTTTAAAACTTTTAATAGTTAAAAGAGTGACACTCACCTCACTTTTGAAAAGAGAAAATCTTAAACATGCTTATTCACACCCTTTGAGAAATTCATATCAATAAATATCTAAAAAAAATGCATTACCAATTCTCTTATTTATTTCTTTGAGGTGCTTATATTCTTAGAAGACCCATTTTAGAAGGCTTAAGGTGTAAGACAAAGGAGGTTATCCAAAGAGGATCTATAACCCCTAACGGAACTCTTTCAAGTTTATTTATTTTTCTATATAATTTAAATTTGTTCTAACAATTTTAACATAATTAAATAAATATCTTATATACAATAAAATTTTATTATGTTAAAGTAACAAGTATTTTATACCTCCTTTTCATCCAATGGGAAATGTAAACATCATTTGTACGTACCTATTGACTACAACCTCCTTAAAGCAATGTGTTTCATTTTTCATTACCACCTCACATGGATGGTTATAAAGATTAAATTAATAAATTTATATTATGTTTAAGAAATTATTATTAATTTTTGGAAATATAATATATTATATACCTTCTTATCCTTTTTTCCATTGGAAAATTATAATGTCACTCATGCGTACGCGTGGACTACCACTTCCATAAGGCGATTTGATTCGTTTTTCATTTCCACCTTACATGGATGGTAATAAGGATGGATTTAATAAATAAATATGATATTTTTAATATTATTATTATTATTTAAAGTTAAACTTTTATATATTTAATTTCCATTCTATCTCTTATAAAAATGAAAATGTTACTCATGTGTGCATATTGACTACCATCTCCATGAAATGATGTGATTAATTTTTTATGAAAACTATACATAGTCTGTTTTAAAGGTGTATATAATTTATAAATATAATAATCCTGACAAAAATAATATTCTGAAACCATGAACCCTTGATCATGTTCAACCCATAAATTATATTTAAAAAAATAAATACTTAATGACCTCAAAATGCCCAATGTAAACTTAACTGATTTATTAATTAAATAAAACATGATAATAAATGAATTAAAATTAATATTGATAATGTAATAAAAATGAAAAATGATATTAATAAATTAAATAAACTTTCATATAAATTATTCATTATCAATATTCCTCTAAAAGTTTCCATGGTTTTTCAAATAATATCCTATTTTTATCTTATGGTAATTTTTATTTTCTAAAATATTTCAAATGAAAAGGGTATTTCACAATATTTTTTATGAGAAAATGGAAAGTGTTTTTGCTTATGGTCTCAAATGAGTCTTTATGGGATTTATAATGAAAAGTGAAACCTTAAAAAAAATCATGATATGGTAATTGTAGATTATAGTTTATGATGATTGATCCTGATATATCTCATGATAATGAGTGATCCTGATATAGGTATCCAATGAATTATGTAATGATTTAGCCTTTAAAGGAAAAAATATGGGAGATAACCAGGTAGGTTACTCTTATGGAATTAACTAGGAATAGGTTATTCCTAAATATATTAAACACAAGTGACCATGAGTTATGAATATTATGATCCAAGATAACCATTTCATGCTTGCTAAGGTTTTTTAGGAAAATATTTTTATTTCGTGAGTAAAGAAATGTTTATGAACTTTTAAAGGTGAAAGGTTTACTTTTCAAGGGAAGTTTCCTTGAGTTTTAATGTTCCTCAAGGTGAATTCATAGTTTTATGATGCTTACTAATGTGTTTCAAAAAAAATATTTGAGAAAAATTTGATTTTTATATGTGGAAATGTTTTATTTATGAAATCAATGTTTTATTATGGAAAAAAAGTAAATATTTTCATGGGTTTTCATATTTTCACTAGAATAATATGTTTCCTTTATTTATATGTACCTTAATGATATTTTTGTACTCATCACATAGCTTAAATTTTTTTAGGGGATCTTAGGATGAGTATGAACTATATCAAGTTCAAACATGGTGCTTTGGACTTGTCTTAAAAAAATGGAAAGTGTCTTCAATGAAATAAGGGTGTAAACATAATGCCATGTTTTTGTGAAAAAAATATACACTATATGGAAGTGTCCACTTTATTATGTAATGATTTTCCTAATTATATAAAACTATAAAACTAAAATATCATGGGAATGTAAAAATTTGAAATCCTTACTATTAAACTTATATTTATGGTTTATAAAAGTGACATACTATTATAGTTGGTATCATAGTAAGGCTTATACAAATTTAGAGGTTATGTATATATTCAAAAACACTCTTAAGAGATTCATATTTATGGTTCCATTATCAAGATATAGATTTTGAGGATTTCTATATTGATTCATCTAATCCATGTCTGTTTATAATGGTTTTCCATAGAGAAAATAGGGTAGATGAAGTATGAAGGTATCAAGGGCATACTAACATTCTAAATCAACAACTTGAAATGATTTTAAGAAATAAATTTTTAATAGATTTGACCCATTGACACATGATATTATTGGTGGAACCCATGAAATAGAATGACCAAATTATCTATATAGTAACATGCATTCAGTGAATTATTTCATGAAATAGAAGCCTTCAGCTTTTAGTGGATCTTCCAACCTAGTAAAAGATTAAGTATGGATAAATTCACTGGAGAATATATTTGAATATTTAGAATATATGAAATATTAAAATAAAAATCTTATTATTTACCATTTTAAAGGCTAAGTGAATCTATGGTTGTCTCTGATTATGAATATTAAGTAAAAGGCTGAAATTGGTTCCATATAGGGATAATCTTTAATGATATTTTTCTTATGAAGTATTTTCCAAATTTTCTTCAAATTACAATGAAAAATAAATTTCTAGAGTTTAATAAAAATAAAAAGACTACATGGAAACTTATAAATCAAATTTTACCAGGTTGGCTAGGTATGTAAAAAATATCATTCTAGACTATTAGAGTAAAATAAATAGATTTTACATAGGTATAAAACCAATTTTATAAATATATTTGGCCTCTCATGAATTAAAATTTTTTGAATACATTTTTTGATGTGCTGAGAAAGTTGAGATAGAGTTTTTTTTACACTCACATACCTCATGAAAACAAGAGTAAAAAAGAAATTTAGATGGATAGAAATCGAGAAAAATTCAACTAATAAATTTGGAGGTAATCCCCCACCATGTTACACAAAGTGGTAAAATACATTTTAAATAATGTTTGACATGATCAAGAAAGTGTTATCGATATGTTAAGCTCATTTATTTTGCTTGTGACTGTAAGGAAATGAATTTTGATCAGACCAATAACGAAGAAATAGATATTCATACAATATTGAGATGTTTTAATTATAATGAGTTAGATAATTATGATAATTTATGTACAAAGTTAGTTACCTGAGGTATGAATCATCAAGACCAAAAAAATAAAGGCACATCAAAGTCTTTTTCTACCACTATGATAGATTCTAGACCTTAAAAAAAGTGGTGATATATACAATACTTGTATTTTTAGATTATTCCAATATATTTTTTGATTGGGATCCATGAAATCTTTTATTTCTAGGAAATTTATAAGTAAAATTGAAGAACCCATATCAAGAAATGAAGTCATAAATTTTTTTAAAAACTCACAAGGGTTGAATTAAGGAAATAAAAGTTTATAAGAATCTTTCTATTATCATCTACCAAATGGTTTTTCCTAAAAACATTTTTGTCTTTTCTATTATAAAGTTTTATGTTATTATGGGTATTGATTGACTTTAGTTTATCATGCTAAGATATATTACAGTGCTAAAGAAGTTATTTTTCAAAGTGAGCCTTAGTTTTTATATAAGAATGAATTCATACCTTTGATAACATATTAAGAAGCTGAGAAACTAATTAAATATGGGAGTGAAACTTATTTTTTACATATTGTTGAAAAGAAGGAAACTATTAAAATTAGTGTTGTTCCAATATTAAATGAATATCTATATGTATTTCTTGATGATTTTTCTTGTTTTATTCCTAATCAAGAGGTTGATTTTTTTTTTGACATAGTTCCTAATGCTAAGACAACTTAAAAACCCCCTTATTGAATGTATTTTTAAGAATTTTTATAATTGAAAGTTACAATAGTTTCTTGATAAGGGTTTCATTAGTCCCAACACTTAACCTTAGGTTTATCCTACTTTTTTGTTAAAAATAAGGAGGGTTCCATGTGATTTTTCATTGTTTATAGATCACTCAATAACATCAATGTTAAGAATAAGTATATGTTGCCACATATCGATGACTTGTTTGATCATCTCTAGGGTGCTCAATATTTTTAAAATATTGATAATATATCCATGTATCACCAGATTAAAGTGAAGTAGGAATACATTCTGATAATGATGTTTTATACTAGGTAAGACCATTATAATTTTTTGGGTTATGCCTTTAGAGTTGATGAATGAACCTGTTGTATTTATGGATCTTATGAATAATATTTCCAAGAGTATTTAGATAAATTTTTGGTAATTTTCATTAATTAAATTATAGTTTATTATAAAAGTTATGAGGATCAAGAAAGACCCTTATGTCTTGTCCTACAGAATTTAAAATAAATATTGTTTGTTTAAAAATTTATAAAATGTGAATTTTAGTTATAATAGATTTCATTACTTGGGAATATTGTTTCTAAATATGGAATAATTATTGATCCTACTAAAACTAAAGTGGTGGAATAATGACTAAGACCTAAAAATGTTACTATGATTTGAATTTTTCTTGTATTAGAAGGTTACTAATGACAGTTTTTTGAAAGGAATATTGTTTAATAGTCTAGTGTTAGCCTTGATATCTATAAATGGTGAGTTTTTTATTTTTATTGATGATTCTTTAAATGGATTTGGTTGTGTATTGATGAAATAGGGTTGGGTAATTGCATATTCCTCATGATAATTGAACCTCTATGACTATAATTATGTTAAACATGATCTTGATCTTACAGTGGTGGTTTTTTATTTAAAAAATTGGAGGAATATTTTATATGGGGTAAAATGTGAATATATATTGACAATAAAAGTTTAAATTATATAATCACTCAAAAAAGATTTTAGCATGATGAAAATAAGATGGTTGGAATTGATAAAGAATTATGACTATATAATTCACTATCATCCAAGTAAAGAAAAAGGTAGTTGATTCATTAAGTTGAAAAGATAATGCATCATTAGCTATGCTATGTTTGGAACATGATCTATTAGTTAATGATTTAATGAATTTTATCCTATAAATTATAGATGTAATAACTCCCTTTATTCTAGTTCATGTTTTGGTGTAGTCATCTTTTCTATAGAGAATTAATCTTTCTCATAAGTAAGATTGTGGTTTACAAGAATGAGAAGAGATTGTTAAGAAGGGAAAGTTTCCTAAATTTAACATTGACAGAGAAGGTGATATAATATTTTTCAATTAGTTGTGTGCCAATTGATTCCAGTAGAATATTAAGTTTTTGATTGAATCTTATAACCCTCTATTTTATGTTCATCTCGATAACACTAAGATGTACATAGACCTTTGGGGATATTATTGATGGTAGGGAATGAATAAAGATATTTCTAATTTTACAATGAAATGTTTGACTTGTAAACAAGTTAATGCTGAGTGAAAACTTCCAAAAGGTCATCCCTTTAAAGTGCCTGAATGGAAATGGGAGAATATATCCATGGATGTTATGGTTGTATTACCAAATTAATATTTATATAATAATGTGATTTAGGTTATTATATATCGATTGACTAAATTTTCACATTTTCTTCATATTCAAGATAGCCTCTCTTTGTATTAGCTTTCTGAACTCTACCTTAAATAGATATTTAGATTATATGGATTACTTCTATCTATTTTATCTAATTATGATCTTAGATATACCTTAAATGTTTTTGAAATGACTTTAAAAGTTATTTGGTACTGAGTTAAATTTTAACACAACCTTTCAATTTCAATTTGTTGGATAGTTCGATAGAACGATTCAAAATTTGAAGGTGTAACACCCCGAGCTTCCACGATATGCCTCTCTTTCAATATTGCAATAGCTTGCATTGTACGCAAGTTCGAGTTCTAACACACCGCGACTAATCAAAGTAGCCATTATGAATAGTAATACCCACTTTTTAAAATTATAGAAATTTTATATTTCAAAATGGACTTCATTTTTGGATTCGGAATATCGAAATTAGCCTATGTTGAATTTTTGGTATTTTTCTGAGAACTTCTAATTTTTTATAAATAGTGAAAAATACTTAAAAACAACTTTTTTAATAAAAATAATTTATAGTGATAAGTTGTACTATTGAGTGGTTTTAAAGTATAATTATAATATATTTTTACTATTTTATCCAATGGTTGTCATTAGAATTAATTTAACATTGAAATCGGGCATGAACAATTGTCAATCTTTTGATATAAATTGTTTCTTAAAAACATGCTATTTGTTGTGACAGCGGGAATTAATTATAAAATTAATTAATGCAACTTATATGTTTGGAATTTTGTAAAATAGAAATCATTTTTGAATTTGGAATATCAATTATAGCTTAGGGTGAAATTTTGGCATTGTTCTGAAAAACTTCAATTTTTGATGAATAGTGAAACCAATAAGTGGTAGTTAAATAACTGATTTTTCGTTTAAATGAAATATTACCACTTCTGTGATTTGATTTTCAAAAATCCGACATACATGGTCGTCATTAAGAAGTAAAATGTGGTTCAATGAGATTAAAATAATTTTTGGTGAATAGTAACTTTTAAGTTCTTAATCGCGATTAGAGGTAATTAGTGTAGTTTAAGGTAAAAATAATGTTTTAATAATATGAGATGAGCTTGACACATGTCCTACTCTCATTGGATGTTTCATATACTACCAAGAAAACCCATGGGTCAACTTGGGGACCCCATGGAGCAACTTTAGTTAGAAAATGACATAAATACCTTTTATTTAATGTTAAAGTAAAAAATGACACAAACATGAAATGTTTTACTAAAACAATTTTTACATGGGGTTATACAAGTCATATTTTTTACTATAAATAGTAATTGTAAAGCTAAAAAGATTTCCTACATCATAGTAGTTTTTTTATAATTTTTAGACATTAAATAAATTAAATTATTTATGACATCATTATGATGCAGCGATGACCTCATTATTTAACGATTTTAATAAAATGAAAAGATAATGTAATATCTAAGACCTAAAAATTTCCAAAGACTATTGGATGGGTATATTTAGAACCCTTATCACCTTATCCTCGAATTATATAAGTGTGTGACCTTTAGAATCCAAAAAGCATTGTATAATAATGTAAAATTTCCTTACCTTCCAAGAGCGCCCCTCCTCTCCACTTATAAAAGGCCCCCACCTCTACCACCTCATTCAAACTTTCAAGCCATTTGTATCGGCCAAACTCTGCCCAAATACTCTTCCAAATTCCCCCTCTTACTCCTAGAAGCCTCACTTTGGGCAGAACTATTCCTAAGGAATCCTTTGGCTCAAATCAAAAAGAGTAACCTGATTTTAAGGTAATGTCTTCTCTAATGTTGTTTTGTTTTATTTTGCTTCTCCAACCCCTTAAACTCTTTTTTCCTTTATTTTGTAACAAAAACAGTATCTACAATATACTAGTATGTTGTTATGATAAGGATTTGGTTTACACTTACACACACCTTCGTCTAATGGTTAAAGAACATACTGTTTCTGTGGGTGGCGAAATACTGCCTCACGAAACGATGATTGTTCAATATTCTTTTAACACCTATAATGGTGGCCATTTTGATGACACTATTTTCATATATGATATATATATTATGTTTATGTCTTACTTATGCTTCTTTATTTCTCATTTATGTCATACCTTTATGGTTTCCATTATGGTTAATCGCGATATTTTCATTTTAGGAAGTGCGGACTACCGCCCCCTCAAAGTGATTTGAATCGTTAATACCATATGTGGGATGTATAAAGGATGAAGTAAATGGTATTATATTCTATATTATACTGGAATTATATTATACATTTATATCATTATTATTTCATTACATTAAATACAAAATAGAAATGAAAGTAGCGTTCATGCGTACGTACGGCTTACCGTCTCCATGAACGGTGCATTTCATTTCTTACCTCTAAATGTTACGTAATATTATGAATGAATTTATATACTGGATATATATTAGATATATGATATCTATATCATGAATATAATTCTGGATATAATGTATATATCACCACATGAACAACTTGTAATTATAAGAATTTTATTTTTGACTCATGTACCAAAGATCGACAAAACGACTGTTATTAACTTAAATAATTACATAATGTTCATAACATTGTAATAAGTAATATAAAAAGGATAATGAAATTTAAAATGGTAGATATTAACTCTAGTTTATTATTTATGAGGTTAAAGAATGGTCGAATCAAGTCGGACACAAGGTAAGGGAACTTCTTAACCCTATTTCCATTCTTTGGGTTAATCTCCTACTTTAAAATTATGTCATGATATTATTATGTACTATCTTGTATTTTTACATTCTTTATGTGTATTTATAGTGAATACACATAATAGATCTATTTCATTTAAAAAAAATGATCTTTGTAAGGACTTCGTCTCAATCTCCATTCATTGAGGCATATTTTGTTTTATACAGAAATTTATTTTGTACGGTGTATAAACCCCTTTGACTTTTACATTTATTCAAAAGGAATAATTTTATACGAATCATTTTACTAGACAACAAAAAGGAATTTTTTTCTTGTCGTACGTATGCGGCGACAATGACTTCTCCACCGCCTTGACCATTATTTGAGTTTCGACTTCCTCTACAAGCCATAACTTTTTTAAAATGAAAAATAAATACCAAGTTCTACTTTTCTTTTATTTTGGTATTTAAAATGGTTTTGATGAAGTTTTATTATATCAATGTGTTGTATTGATATCTTGTGATTGAAATGGGAAATTTTATGTTTCCTTTATGCATGTTTTATGTGATACGATTATGTTATGGTTTATGATATGTTTAAACCTGTTCATATGAGGAATGTATTGGACTTAATAAGTGACGGGTGGAGCTCTCTATAGCTCCTCGATGCATCGGTAGGTCTCATGAGACAACTAGACATGGAATTGGCCGAGGCCCTTTCCCAATTTGATTTATGGTTTTGGCCGAGGCCTTAATCATTTTAGACGTCTTGGCCGAGGCCTTGACAAAATGTTTCAAAATGTCCTGCATTATACATTCCCTCATTATGAAAGTGGTTATTGATATTTCATGTGATTATTCGTCTAGTAGAATATCCATGTGAGTAAGTAAGTGGCATTATTTGATTTTACTTTTTCCATATTATGCTGAAGTTCAATTTTAATAAGGCTTTTGTTTAGTTATACATTGCCTTAATTATTAATTTTTATTTATGAAAGCTTCCACAATATTGTTATCCTTACTGAGCATCTGAGCTCACCCCTTTCAATGTTTTAATGTTTTCTAGGATGTAAAGAAGTATATTATGAATGACCTGCAGGGATAGTATGAGGGGATGTGAAGACAATATGTTGTTGTAGTTTTGTTTTACTTTATGTTGTAATGAAAGACTTATGAATGTATCTAGTGTTTCCAAGGCTACTAAACTAATCGGTCTTTCGAGACTTGATCTTTTGTGATCATGACAATGTTACGAAGTAATGCATCGACTCTGGGTAGCTGGGGTCGGGGAATTATAGTTGGTATCAGAGGCAGTTTAGTACTAACCTTGGAATCTAGATTTACATAAACTCTAATTAGAGAACATAGACCTAAGATGAACTTTGAGGGTTAGTATACAAGAACTTCCTATAATTTTGGTATTGTAGAGATGTTGTGAGTTTTCCGAGCAATACATCCCTGTCTAGATACGAGCAGGTAGAGGCGGCTCTGGCACAGATGTACCTAGGGGTAAAACCCGAAAACACCGCTTTGAGCTAGACTCGAACAGGAACTGGTGCACTACAATGGGCCTTGCTGCACTCTTGGTTACGACACTCCCGGGGGATATGCTTAGGATAATTCAAATTTTCATTACAAACCACTATGAAGAGTTATGAGTATAAACTTCCTAAAAAACATTTTTATGATTATGGATTATATCCATAAATAGTTCAATTTATGTTATGTGTTTTCAAGTTTGTTATTATGTATTTCGATTCATAAACTAACCTAGATTATGGAATTGTATAGAAATGGCGCCCAGTAGAAGGAATGTGAACTCCATCAATACGTATGATCCGAAGAGTAAGAAGGATCATATCTTTCATGGTATTAAGACAAAATTTAGAAGGGAAATAGTCTCCCATGTGTTATCAACATATGAAGAAATAGTATCATGTGTTAATAAGATAAGTAGAGAATTCTCTGAGTCTTATGGATTTGAAGGGATGAAAGAGAAGAAAATGATGGAAGAGAGAATGATGGATAAAGGGACGAGGGAAAAGAAAAATTTTCCAATATGTGATAACTGTGGGAAGAAACACCTTGGCATTTTCCTGAAGGGAATGGGAGTTTGTTATAAGTGTGGAGAAAAAGGACACCAAGTGTGTGACTGCAAGGGTAAGAAAAAGGTTTCAAATGTACAATGCTTCATCTGCAAGGAGTGGGGACACTATGAAAACTAATGTTCAAATCATCAGAGTATGCCCCAAATGATGTTATTGGATAATAATCAAGTTATGATACTACCACAGATGAGGAGGAATGATTAGAGTTCTTATGTTATTAAATAATTTTGTCATTTGAGTGTTGTATCAATGATGCACTGGTTATAATAATTATGGAGTATATAAGTATTGTACTGCAGTACTATTTCATCAAGGACTTGAGATTGTGTGGAACCAAGAAAAGTGACTCCACAGTAGGTTAAATTTTTGGAAAATATATGGTTGAGAGAAAGATAAACCATAATATGGTTCTGATACTGAGATTGTGATTTTGGAATAAGACGTGATTGATTTGGATAAATTATATTGGATATTCTTAACTTCCTTGAAACTGATTGATGTTTTGTATACATTTTTGGATAGAAGGAGTATATCTAGTATTCTAAAAGGAATAAGGGATCATGGTAATTCAGTATGTTTAAAAAGAATACATGATGAAGGTGTTCACATGTTGTTACGTGGAAAAAAGGATCTTCATTATGTTTACCTTCCTTATAAAATTTGGAATGTGAGTTGGACAGAAGTATTTTGGATAACTATAAAGGTTGGAATGGATTAAGTTGATCTTTGGATAGTATTGTTTAAGGTTAAAGCATTTCTGAATATTATTTTTGGAATATTATAATACTATAGTTTTAGGAAAAGGACAACCTGCAGGGTGGGTCATAACCCGTCGCGTCGGACAAATCTGCAGGAATCGAACCCACAACCATAGTGCGACAGGCCTTTATTACCTACCACTAGCCTACAGGAAGTCCCTGGTTATTACAAAATAGTTTTACTAATCTAAATGGTATGTGGAACCTTGTACAAATAGGATAAATAGAATATTTTTGAGTTCTATTATCTTTTTGGGTGAACGACAAGTATGGGGTAGAAATTAGTTGAAGGTTGAAATTCTACTTGTCATGTATATATCTTATTCTTATGAAGAAATTAATTCTTAAACTTTAGGGAAGGGATGTCAAAACAAAAATGTGTTATCCTAATACCTTATGTTTTGTTGAACTGATGATATTTTCATTATAGATTGATGGTTTTGTGGCCCTCAATTTTACACTTGTTTGTGATTGATGACCTCAATCAATACCTACAAATATTTACGTTTTTCCTCCAATTATATGTCTCTAATTTCCACCAATGTTCTCCTAATTGAGATCATAATTTGGTGGTGACTTTTTCAATTCTCTTTCCCCCTTATTAAGGCTAAATTTTATTAACATTATTTTCGATGTGGGTTTTCCACAAAGGTATTTTCAATTTTCAACATTTTATTTTCAAAGAAAAATTTCAAATTGCGAGGACGCAATTTATTGAAGGAGGGGAGAATGTAACACCCCGAGCTTCCACGATATGCCTCTCTTTCAATATTGCAATAGATTGCATTGTACGCAAGTTCGAGTTCTAACACACCGCGACTAATCAAAGTAGCCGTTATGAATAGTAATACCCACTTTTTAAAATTATAGAAATTTTATATTTCAAAATGGACTTCATTTTTGGATTCGGAATATCGAAATTAGCCTATGTTGAATTTTTGGTATTTTTCTAAGAACTAATTTTTTATGAATAGTGAAAAATACTTAAAAATAACTTTTTTAATCAAAATAATTTATAGTGATAAGTTGTACTATTGAGTGGTTTTAAAGTATAATTATAATATATTTTTACCATTTTATCTAATGGTGGTCATTAGAATTAATTTAACATTGAAATCGGGCATGAACAATTGTCAATCTTTTGATATAAATTATTTCTTAAAAACATGCTATTTGTTGTGACAGTGGGAATTAATTATAAAATTAATTAATGAAACTTATATGTTTGGAATTTTGTAAAATAGACATCATTTTTGAAATCGGAATATCAATTATAGCTTAGGGTGAAATTTTGGCATTGTTCTGAAAAACTTCAATTTTTGATGAATAGTGAAACCACTAAGTGGTAGTTAAATAACTGATTTTTCGTTTAAATGAAATATTACCACTTCTGTGATTTGATTTTCAAAAATCCGACATACATGGTTGTCATTAAGAAGTAAAATGTGGTTCAATGAGATTAAAATAATTTTTTGTGAATAGTAACTTTTAAGTTCTTAATCGCGATTAGAGGTAATTAGTGTTGTTTAAGGTAAAAATAATGTTTTAATAATATGATATGAGCTAGACACATGTCCTACCCTCATTGGATGTGCCATGTCCGACCAATAAAACCCATGGGTCAACTTGGGGACCCCATGGAGCCACTTTAGTTGGAAAATGACATAAATACCTTTTATTTAATGTTAAAGTAAAAAATGACACAAACATGAAATGTTTTACTAAAACAATTTTTACATGGGGTTATACAAGTCATATTTTTGACTATAAATAGTAATTGGAAAGATAAAAAGATTTCCTACATCATAGTATTTTTTTTATAATTTTTATACATTAAATAAATTAAATTATTTATGACATCATTATGATGCAGTGATGACCTCGTTATTTAACGATTTTAATAAAATGAAACGATAATGTAATATCTAAGACCTAAACATGTCCAAGGACTATTGGATGGGTATATTTCTAACCCTTATCACCTTAGCCTCTAATTATATAAGTTTGGGACCTTTATAATCCAAAAATCATTGTATAATAATGTAAACTTTCCTTACTTTCCAAGAGTGCCCCTCCTCTCCACTTATAAAAGGCCCCCACCTCTACCACCTCATTCACACTTTCAAGCCATTTGGCTTGGCCAAAATCTGCCCAAATACTCTCCCAACTTCCCCCTATTACTCCTAGAAGACTCACTTTTGGCATAACTCTTCCCAAGGAAGCCTTTGGCTCAAATCAAAAAGAGTTACCCGATTTTAAGGTAATGTCTTCTCTAATGTTGTTTTGTTTTATTTTGCTTCTCCAACCCCTTAAAATCTTTTTATTACTTTATTTTGTAACAAAAAAAGTATCTACAATATACTAGGATGTTGTTATGATAATTATTTGGTTTAAACTTACACACACCTTCGTCTAATGGTTAAAGAACATATTGTTTCTGTGGGTGGTGAAATATTGCCTCACGAAACGATGATTGTTCAATATTATTTTAACACCTATAATGGTGGCCATTTTGATGACACTATTTTCATATATGATATATATATTATGTTTATTTTTTCCTTATGCTTCTGTATTTCTCATTTATGGCATACCTTTATGGTTTCCATTATGGTTAATCGCGATATTTTCATTTTAGGAAGTGCGGACTACCGCCCCCTCAAAGTGATTTGAATCGTTAATACCATATGTGGGATGTATAAAGGATGAAGTAAATGGTATTATATGATATATTATACTGGAATTATATTATACATTTATATCATTATGATTTAATTACATTAAATACGAAATAGAAATGAAAGTAGCGTTCATGCGTACGTACGGCTTACTGTCTCCATGAACGGTGCATTTCATTTCTTACCTCTAAATGTTACGTAATATTATGAATGAATATATATACTGGATATATATGAGATATATGATATCTATATAATTAATATAATTCTGTATATAATGGATATATCACCACATGAACAACTTGTAATTATAAGAATTTTATTTTTGACTCATGTACCAAAGATCGACAAAACGACCGTTATTAACTTAAATAATTACATAATGTTCATAACATTGTAATAAGTAATATAAAAAGGATAATGAAATTTAAAATGGTAGATATTAAATCTATTTTATTATTCAGGAGGTTAAAGAACGGTCGAATCAAGTTGGACACAAGGTAAGGTAACTTCTTAACCCAATTTCCATTCTTTGGGTTAATCTCCTACTTTAAAATTATGTCATGATATTATTATGTACTATCTTGTATTTTTACATTCTTTATGTGTATTTATAGTGAATACACATAATAGATCTATTTCATTTAAGAAAAATGATCTTTTTAAGGACTTCGTCTCAATCTCCATTCATTGAGGCATATTTTGTTTTATACAGAAATTTATTTTATATGGTGTATAAACCCCTTTGACTTTTACATTTATTCAAAAGGAATATTTTTATAAGAAGCATTTTACTAAACAACAAAAGGGAATGTTTTTCTTGTCGTACGTATGCGGCGACAACGACTTCTCCGCCGCTGTGACCATTATTTGAGTTTCGGCTTCCACTACAAGCCATAACTTTTTTAAAATGAAAAATAAATACCAAGTTCTACTTTTCTTTTATTTTGGTATTTAAAATGGTTTTGATGAAGTTTTATTATATCAATGTGTTGTATTGATATCTTGTGATTGAAATGGGAAATTTTATGTTTCCTTTATGCATGTTTTATGTGATACGATTATGTTATGGTTTATGATATGTTTAAACCCGTTCATATGAGGAATGTATTGGACTTAATAAGTGACGGGTGGAGCCCACTATAGCTCCTCGATGCATCGGTAGGTCTCATGAGACAACTAGACGTGGAATTGGCCGAGGCCCTTTCCCAATTTGATTTATGGTTTTGGCCAAGGCCTTAATCATTTTAGACGTCTTGGCCGAGGCCTTGACAAAATGTTTCAGAATGTCCGGCATTATACATTCCCTCATTATGAAAGTGGTTATTGATATTTCATGTGATTATTCATCTAGTAGAATATCCATGTGAGTAAGTAAGTGGCATTATTTGATTTTACTTTTTCCATATTATGCTGAAGTTCAAGTTTAATAAGGCTTTTGTTTAGTTATACATTGCCTTAATTGTTAATTTTTTTTATGAAAGCTTCTGAAATATTGTTATCCTTATTGAGCATCTGAGCTCACCCCTTTCAATGTTTTAATGTTTTCCAGGATGTGAAGAAGTATATTATGAATGACCTGCTGGGATAGTTTGAGGGGATATAAAGAAAATATGTTGTTGTAGTTTTCTTTTACTTTATGTTGTAATGAAATACTTATGAATGTATCTAGTGTTTCCAAGGCTACTAAACTAATCGGTCTTTCGAGACTTGATCTTTTGTGATCATTCCAATGTTACGAAGTAATGCACTGACTCTGGGTATATGGGGTCGGGGCGTTACAGAAGGACATTCTTCAAGATTTCTCATTAGATCACCAGGGAAGTTGGGATCAATATATTTCATTAGTTGAATTTTTATATAATAAAAATTTTCATTTAGTATATAGATGGAAAATTTTGAGTTATTATATGGAAAGTGGTGTTGGAATCCAATATATTGGAAATAAGTTAGTGATAGGATGTTATTGGACCTATAACTCATAGAAAAAATGGTTAAGAAGGTAAATATTATTCAATAGAAAATGATTGAATATCAGAGTAGGAAAAATATTTATAAAGATAATAGGAGGAAGTACCTTTCATTTGGGGTAGGCGGTCATGTCTTTCTTAAAATATCTACATGGAAAGGTGTTATGTGTTTTGGTAAAAATGGAAATTTAAGTCTATAATTTATTATACCATATAAAATTATGAAAAATTTGGGATCAGTTTCTTATCAAGTAGACTTACATACAATTTTATATCTGGTACATGATGTGTTTAATTTTTAATAAAATATATACTTATTTCATCTCATGTTTTGAACCCTGAGGTGGTACGGATGGAAGGGAATATTTACTATAAAGAAAAAAAAGGTTCATATTTTGGATGACAGGGAAATAATATTGTAGAATAATTTAATTCCACTATTTAATGTTTTATGTAAGAATAAAATTATTGATTAAGTTTCATGGGAATCATAAAAATCTATGTGGGAAACATACCCTCACTTGTTTAAGTAATGACTAAATTAGTTTTATTTTAATTAAAAAATATTTTTGGATCTTTGCATTTAATAGTGTGGTTAGAAAATTCCATTCAATTTTTTCATATTCCAAATGTCATATAACATTAATTGTTTTAATTATAATCCAATTAAAGTCACAATTATTAATAATATTCATGATTTTAGTGTAAAATAATTTTTACGTTTAAAATGAGTATTTTTCTAAAAACTGTTTTTTGTGCGTTTTGTGTACTTATATTAAAATTAGTTTCTTCCACCATTAGAAATTAAAAAATGATAAAATAGATTCCATATTTGGAATCAAAATTTACATTTTTTTATAATTTACCTTTTATTTTTGGTCATATAAATAAATTACCTTGGATAAAAGTTTAGTTTTCTCAAAAAAGGATAAAATGGGTTAAAAAGGTTTAAAATAAGATATATGGATTAAAATATATCTAAAACTTCGTTAAATATGATTATTTGAGTTTATTTGGACCCTAAATCATATTATATTCTAAATTTTGTTTCCTTGGTGCCACTTTCCCATGTAATAGACTTTATATTATTCCAAAACTTTGAATAATTACAAGAGTGCCACTCCCCTCACTTTTAAAAAGGGCACATCCTCTCCTCACTTATTCAAAAACTTTGAGTACTATATCTTGATAAATATATACCAAAAACCATTCCCAACTATCTTATACATTTCTTAGAGGCTCTTTTATTCTCCAAGGACACATTCTATAAGTATTAATGTGTAAACCAAAGATGGTTATCCAAGGAGGAGGACTAAGCCCTAACTAAACTCTTTCAAGTTTATTTATTCTTATACCTTATTTAAAATTATTCTAACCATTGTAATGTAATTAAATCAATATCAGATATATATATATATATATATATATATAAATGTTATTATGTTTATGTAATAACTATTTTCTTCCATATTTCCATTTTATGGGTAACATAAACATTGCTTGCTTGTACGTGTAGACTAACACCTTCATAAAGCGATGTGTTTCATTTTTCATCACCACCTCACATATATGGTTATAATGATGGAATTAATGAATATATATTATATTTATGACATTATTATGATGAATTAAAGATAATATATTATCATAGTTCTCAACCTTCTATCCATTGAAAAATGATAATGTCGCTTGTACGTACGTGTGGACTACCACCTCCATGAAGCAATGTGGTTTATTTTTAATCTCTACCTTACATGGATGGTAATAAGGGTGGATTTAATAGATAAATAATATATTTATAATATTATTATTTTTCTATAAATTTTAAAATTTATCTATTTTATTTCATTTCTATCTCTTAGAAAAATGAAAACTCCACTCATACGTATGTATGAACTACTGTCTCCCTGAAATGATGTGATTCATTTTTCATGACCGCTACAAATGGTTAGTTTTCAAAATTCATATAATATATAAATAAAATAATAATTTCATGGATATTATGCTTAAATAATTAAATTCTGACCATGTTCAACCTATAAATGTTTTTAAACAATTAAATACTAAACAACCTCAAAAGGGTCGACGTAAACATAAATGATTTAGTAATTAAATAAAACATAGTAATAATTGAAATAAAACGAATAATAATAATGGAATGATCATGAAAAAAAAATTTAATAAATTAAATAACTAATATAATTTTATTATTCATTATTTTGAGAATTTATAAAGCTATATGAGACTTAAGGTAAGAGATTTTTATTTAAAACCTTATTTAAAGATTTATTTATAACTCCTTTTCCTCCATATATATATTATTTTCAATGTTTCGAGAATATTATTATTTATAATTCAATGATTATTAATGATCATTTTAAACTATTTTAAACTTTCTTTAAAATTATTTAAAAATTAATATTTTCAATGTTTTCCATATGGGTTATTTTTTGTATTTTTTAAAAAGTGTAAAAGGACTGTTTTTAATTCAATAGTTACTAGGAGGGGGAGGAATAAAATGAAAATATTAAATTAATTAAACATTAAGTACTTGGTGAGACTATAACCTAAGACCTCGTTGAGACCCCAAATTACCTCTACCTCTAAGATAGAAAAAAAGAATTTTTTTTAACATATACAACTTGAACGTATTTTCCCACTATCAAAGACATTATTCATTCTCAAGATTCCTCTAAAATTTTCTATGTTTTTTTAAAGAATATATTATTCCCTCTCTAAGAATTTTTAGTTTCTAAAATTTTTTAAATGAAAAGGATGTTTTTTATTGTTTTTTATTATTTTTTATGAAAAATTGGAAAAAAAATTATTATGGGTTAAAATGAGTATTTTAAGGGATTTATAATGAAAAAGTGAATGATTAAAAAAATTATTCATGATATGGTACTTGAGAATTATATATGATGAAAGTTAGATTATAAATATGGGTGATACAGATATAGATCTCTAATATATTAGGTAATTATTTAGTAATCAAATATGAAAAATGAGGGAGATAACTAGGTAGGTTACTCCTATAGAATTATCTAGAAATTAGTTAATTTGACACAGGTTAAAAATGAGTGAACATGGGTTATGAATTTGATTCTCCAAGATACCTATTTCATTTTTTCCAATGTTTTTATGGAAATACTTTCATTTCATGATGAAATAAAAGTTTATAAACTTTTAAAGGTGAAAGTTTTTCTATTCAAGTTATGTTTATATGAGTTCTCATGTTCCAAAAGATGACTTATTGTGTTTTCTATGCTTACTAATGGGTTTTCAAATGTTTTCTTTTATTAAAGGCTTGTTTTCATACATCAAAATGTTTTATTTATGATCTAAAAGTTTTACTGTGGAAAAGGTAAAAATTTTCATGGGTTTTCATGTTTTCACTCTAGCAATGAGTTTTTTTTATTTATATGTCCCTTACTAAGATTTTTTTCTCATAACACATTTTCAAATTATTTTTATAGGATCCAAGGATAAGTAGAAACTATATCAAGGTCAAAATTTCCAATTTGGTCTTATCTGATAGGAAGTAAAAGTGTCTTGACTTAAATGGGGGTGTAAACTTAAAGCCCTGTTTTTTTGAAAAAAATGTACTCTGCATGGAAGTGTTCACTTTTTCATGTAATGTTTTCATAATTATCTAAAACATTAAACCTAAAATATCATGACAGTTTAAAAATGTGGAATCCTTTTTATTAAATTCATATTTATGGTTTGTCAAAGTAATAGCATATTATATAACTCAATTAGTTTGGTAATTTTGGAAACAATGACTGTGAGTATCCTATATTGTGGTAGTGGGAACTTTATGTGGGGTAGTCCACCTTGTAGAAATGGGGACAACCAAAATGGTGATCAGGTGGCTATGGTTTACTAGGTCAAGTGAAGGATGAAATGGCATCGATGAGTTAGAAATGGGGATCACAACTTCACCACATCATGGTCTTTATAAAATGGTTTTTGAGAGACAAAACATAATATGGATGAGTGTTTTAGTGGCTACCTTCATGTGATATATTCAAAATAGTTTGGTGGAATAAATTACATCATGGACCAAGTCTTGGTGTCAGTCATCTCATTTTAAAAAATATCGAAACAACCATTAAATTTTAGGATGGATATGATTTTTTTAATGGGAAACTATATGAGATATTCTGGGGGTTCATTAATGTGATTTGACCTGGTTAAATCCCTAGAAAACCTAATAATTCTTAATTCATTACCTAGTGATTAGGGATCTTGAACCTGGAGGTCCTCTTGGTCATTTTGAGGATTTTATTCTTCTAAAGTTCTTATTTTGTATTCTACTGTAGAATTATGGTTTAGGTAGGAATATTTTCACTTACTCGACCTATGTTGATAACATGGAATCTTGGGTGTTTTCAGATTTAAATTCTCATTTTCAACTATGATTAATATTTGAAAAAATCTCGGGTGAATTCCTTCCATCCATATGAGGAATTATGATCATAGGGATGGGTATATTTCCCCTAGATGGGTGCCTACTATTTAGAGGCATCCAACATTGGTCAAGGGAATTATAGTTAGTATCGAGTGTCATCATAGAGCATGAGGATCAATGATGCATACATATTTAATTTCTACTCTAGTTATAAATTTAAATGAATATTTTTTACTTCATCATGCACTTATTAATACTAGATATATTTATTAAAGTCATTTGGGGTGAGCTACTAAGTTTTAATCACACCCTACTCAGGGCACTGGTTGGTAACCAAGTGTAATTCATAATTGCAAGACTAGATAAGGGAAAGGGCCTATGACAAATTCATGATTTTTACTCATAGGATGGAGCATGGGAGTTTCAGGAATGGGATAGGACTTGGGAATGTTCTATGACTCAGGACCATTTTTAGGAGTTTTTATTTTTTGATCATTTGTTCTTCAGGATAATTATGGACATAGTGTACAGTTGTATGAATGTCATACATGCATATAGTTCATTTTGTATATCATGGGTAATGTTTGATTATCCATGGGTTGGAAACTTGTTCCCAGATATCACCTCTTTGGGAATTATTTTACCCAATCACATAAACATAAACAACCCACAATATTAAATAAACCAAAACTAAATAATCATCACCAAACATGGAAAAACAATTTCTATATTCAATTTTACAACTTTAAATAAAACACAAGAAGGTATAAAACCAAAAAGGGTACAACACACTATCCCAAAACCACCATGAAACAAGAGGATCATTGTCCCTGAGCCATCACCACAACACCTACAAGGGGAAAACTGGCTTCTTGAACCACCATCTCTAAACATCTTGCCTTTACCTATGTCAAAAATAACAAGACTACATACACCCAAAGGTGTATGAAGGGGGGGATCCAGAGCCCAATAGGATGTCACCCAAATAAAGTGATTCCATGCTATAACATTTAATGAAAATTTGACATTCTTGTTTCCTTTAAAATATTTAGATCTTTTCTAAGAAAACATTTAAGGGAAGTTATTGTAAAGTAATCCACTTAAAATAAAAACTCATCTTCAAATAAACTTTCTTAAAACAATAACACACACAAGGTACTCTGTATTCCAATATATAGCACCTTATTACATAGGCCTTAAGTCAAAAATGAGCACCATGGGTAAATCCCTGGGTATAATCTAGCTCAATTGGGACCCTATAACCTCATACCTTGGTGAAGGGTGGTATAATAACCACAACCATCCAGTTTCTAATGCACGAGCCACTAGAGAGGAGAAACATCCAAAATTATAGTGGTATCCAATCATCATCATAGTTTAGTTAGTGTTTTAATTGTTAATCATGCTAAGTTAAACCAGGAAAATCTACTTCTGAATCACATGTATACTAGATCTAGTTAGCCCACCTAGATACCTGGGATTACCTTATTCTCAACCCCATTTCACATGTTACACAATTCATCATTTTTGACAATAACCCACTTTCCATTTCACACACAAAAAACAATTTTCAAACACATTCCCCACTACTTACACAATTCATCAATCCCCATTTGTAAAAATGTAAGAAATAATACAATTAATTCCAAATAATTCAATAGTACAAGCCCCTTTTAAACCCACACATAAAACAAGTTCATTTTCAAAACAAGATTCACATTATTTAAACAACTTAAAATTCATACTAAATGTAAATAATAAGTAAATAAATATGCAATAATTCACATTTTTTAGAAAAATCATTAACGTAATTAAATACCCTTGAAAAAACATTTAACACTTTCCAAACCAAGCACAAAACCCTTTTTAAGAAAAAATCTCTAAGAAGAATGCACAAACACAAACTTTCCTTTTAGAAAAATCTACTTTCATCACCAACACATGGAAATACACATCAAAGATATATTTTACACCACATAATTGAATTAATAAACATTTTTAAGGTCATAAAAAGTATAATAAAATCATTTAAAAATATTAGGGCATGGAACCACCTACCTCATATGAAGAACCTCCCAGAATCTGGTGGAAACCCACAAACTCACCTCAATAGAACCCTATAAAGACAATATTGATCCATAGATTTCACGATCAAACCTTAAAAATCAAGATCTAAACCTAAATCAACCACCCTACCCACTGGAAAAATGAATTTCCGAAAAAGATTTATAGAAAACCCAGAATAGAGGAGAAAATTAAAATAGGAGGGACTCACATGATTGTTTCTTGAAGAATTAGAGCCAAATACACCCAAAGAAGTAAGACCAATGGAGAGGAGAGGATGGGGGAGGTGTGCCTAGGGCTAGGGAGGCCATGAGGTTTGAGAAAAAGGGGATAAATGGGGTTAAAATCAGGGTCATAGAAAAAGAAAACCCCAAATTTAATGACTTGGAAAGGTTGCACGGTTAGTCTACATGGTTTTTAAAACTGTCTGGTGTCCATGTGCCCCTTTATGCTAAGGAGGTACCTACCACACTATTTGTTCGCATGTCCTGACTTACTATGTAGAAGACTTGTGTCATCTTCTTCTTGAAGTCCCCAAATTACTTCACTGTTACTTGGGAATTGGCGCACGGTTTCTACTAACCGTGCCCCAACCATGTACCTCAGGCTGTTAACCCTAAATTTTCTCATTTTCCTTCAAAAATAAAATTATACCCAATAGGTAAAGCTATAAAAAAATATAAAAGTAAAGAATAACTCAAAAATTCAGACCTGTCACACCTAGTTCCTGATACAAAAATTTCTTCCCACAAACTAACTGGATCCAAGAATGAAAATAAAAACCTATGTGTGACAATTCTCCCTACTATAATGCTTTCCACCCTTAGAAATCCATTCTAAGTTTTGATCGAAAACAAGAACCGATACTCCTCTATAGCTCAAGGAGATTCCCCACAATGCCAAATAAAGAGAAATCAAGAATGCCACAAACATAGATAAATATTTATTAGATTTGAAAAGTTATTTCGGAATGGACTCCCAACCATAAGCTTCCTGCCCTAAAAATACACAACACCTCTAGTTGATCCAAACCAAAAGAAATGGAACTTTCATAATACACAATCCAACATTAAACTATGAACACCTCAAACATCACCAAATGGAACTCATGCCTCTCATTAGAAATTAATAAACAAATATAAACCATTTATTGATGAATACCACCACAATATTACTTAAACAAAATCATTGGGTGCACTCTAATTCCCAATGTTTATTCTAAGAAGGAAATTTAAATTAGATAGCTCCAAATGGGAGTTCCCACCACCAATCAAAAACCAAAAATGAAACCAAATTACCAACCCAAGGGAGGCCGGAAAGGCCTCCCCACCATTAGAAACAAGCTAGAACTAATTCCCTCCATAGTAATTTCAATGAGACCCATGGTGGGTCTTTTAACCATAAGAACTAACTGAATTAACCAACTAGCCTAGACCAACATGGGAAACCTGACATGGGTTAACCTCATAACTTCTTACACAGACTAAATTCCCACCATAAGAGACCCAATGAAAGAAACTCATAACCAAATGAAAAACACTACACAATTCACCACCCCCTATGGGATTTGAATATCTTTAGATAAAAATAATCTTGAAACTAATTTACAAGGCTGACCACATAATAAAAACTACACAAAATTTTACATCCCAAAAGGGTAAAACCATTGGAGTTCAAGAAAATGAGACAAAAACACATCCTTATAACCAAGGATGAACCCCTCCACCCACATTGGTCAAAAAATAATGGGTCATTCACGTCCTTGATCACAAAATATAACCTTCCTAAATCATGGGAGTTACAACAGAGAAGCTTGAACTATCCCCACTCAACACTAGAGTCCATGCTAGACTAAGCTGAACTGAGGTCCTACACTTCTTTGGGGTTCTTGAATACACGCCAGCTTCACTCTGAGGCCTATGGATGGAGAACTAATGTTAAAATCATCTCTTACCTTGTAGTCTGTCATTAAAGACCCCCGATCGAACCTCCTTATTTCAATGCCACAAGAAACTACACCACGATCTGGAAAACATCGATAGAACACAATACGCCCTAGGACCCACTTTACCCCAACATGGCACTTTTACCAAGAAATGGACTTGAAAAATGCATGCTCATCATCCCCCTTTACCTTAAGTCAAGAAAAAGTGGAAACAAGAACACACGGACCACACTTCCATTCAAAATGGAGAAATTCATATTTCTGAAATAAAACATGATTTTATTAAAATAGAATTTCTTGAAAGGTTCCATAACATCCACCATTTCATTTGAATGAGAACAAGACACTACAAGAATCCATCGAATACTAATATATTTTCACACTGGCGGCCTTGCATGATCCCTTTCTTAAAAGAAGTAAACAAAATATCCAAAGACCTTAAAAGATAGCAGCAAACACCAAAAACCCTAGACCACTATCCACTATCCTCATTGAAATTCCCTTTACTACCTCCATGCAGAAACTTCTGGCTTAAAGGTGTCAAAATTTACCATTGAAAACTTAGAAAACTCAACATATTAATGTTTCTTTAAATTCCTTCTTCATCCACTCTTTGCATGTGAGTGGATCAACTTAACCAAAATAGGATAGGTGGATTAAATTTCCAAAACTCAAGAAGAAAGTCCTCACATTGATCAATTAGAGTGTCTAATGATGAGAAATCACATGTGTCCACACTTTGATAATGCACCGATTCTTTATGGGTCTGTACATTAGCCAACAAGGGAAACCAAGGATCCAAAAAAACTAGACCATTGTCCAATTCATACCACAAACAAACATTGAACACATAGAGGGAACAAACCACAAAGGCTTCCCGAAACATTTTTCATAAGAACCCATTAACCATTATTTCAAAGATGACTCATCAAAAAGAACACAAACTTGAAAACACCCTTCATACATGAAGGACTATCGAACTCAAAACATTTCTCAAACAACATTCCCAAAATAAAAGAATACACACCACACCATAACCAGTTATCAAAACATAACATTTCTTATCAAAATCACCTTTTAAAATAAAATAGGATTTGTGGGTTACACATCCACCAATGGTATTCCATGGAGTCTCACACATTCATTTTTCCATGCCAAACAAGGCTTCATCCAATTTCCACACATATTCCATGAAATTGGTCACTCATGAGAATACCAAATGTAAAAAAAATACTTTTTCATAAAAACACCAATCATTTGAATAAGACCCATTTTTCAAACTCTACACATCAATTTCAAAACATTCCACCCATTTCAAAACATATTCAGCTACACATCAAACACCATATCATCAATAACCATTTAATTAAAAACTCATCTCATCTCATTTAACAAAAATTAAAACCCTTTAAAAAATAAATTTCTATTTCCCAAACAACATATTTTCAATAAACCACAAGTTTTTATTATAAAAATCTGATCTCGATAAACTTTTCCCCAATTACTCAAAACTATTTTATAAAAATCCACCCTTTTAACGATTTATTTTAAAAAATCCTTAAAAACTATTTTCCACCTTCTATAAATCAAACCATCTCAACTTCAAAATCCATTTTTCATAAATTTTAAATCAAGGGTTTTCAAAATAAATTTTCAGAACCCAAGGACACACTAGAAAATTCTTAAAAGGGGAAACTAGTGTCGATGGGTAACTTGGCCATATGGTTGGAGTCTATACGCCAATCACACCATCATCACAGAGAATATTCTAGGACCATGTCCCCAACTCCACATGGATTTTCAGGAACTACAAGCATCACTAAGACCACCAACCCAATTACTGTTTCATTTCTCGAATACTAAACAACCCAAATAGAACCTGACTTCCCCTAGTAATTTGAGTCCCATCACGAGGTGTGTTAGTCGAGCACCATACTCATAAATAGAACATCATGTCCCAAAAATCCTAGATCTCATCTACCCAAAATATTCCCTAAATTACATGACCCAAACGATTCTAACCTACTCTGATACCATTTTTTCAAAAACCAGGTTGAGTGTCATCCAACTCGACACTCAACCTGACCCGTGGCATGGCCCGAAGAACATTTCTGATCCCCATGGGCTAGAAACTAGTGCCTGAGTATCAACTAAATTATTTGGTAATGATTTTACCCAATCACATAAACATAAACAACCCATAATAGTAAATAAACCAAAACTGAATAATCATCACCAAACATGGAATAATAATTTCCAGATTCAAGTTTATAAATTTAAATAAAACCCAATAAGGTCTACCACAAAAAGGGTACAACACACTATCCCAAAACCAACATGAAATAAGAGGATCATCATCCTCAATCCATCACCCCAACACTTGAAAGGGAAAACACTAGCATCCTGAACCACCATCTCCAAACATCTTTCCTTTAACTGTGTCAAAACAGAACAAGACTACATACACCCAAAGGTGTACGTAGAGTGTGAGCCAAAGACCAGTAGGATTCCACACAAATATATGGATTTTAACATTTAAATAAAATTTTACATGAAATTTCCTTTAAAACATTTATAACTTTTCTAATAAAAATTTTATGGGAATCAATTGTAAATTAAGGAACTTTAAAGAAAAACCCTTCTTCAAATAAACTTTCTTGAAAAAAACACACACAAGGTCTTTTGTATACTGACGACTAGAACCTCATTACATAAGCCTCAAGTAATGAATTAGAACCATGGGTAAATCACTAGGGATAATATATCTTAAGTGGGACCCTAGAACCTCATACCTCGGTGAAAGGTGGTATAGTAACCACAACCATCCATGTTCTCGTGAACAATCCACTAGAGAGGAAAAACAACCAAAATTATAGTGGTCTTCAATCATAAACACGGTTTAGTTATTGTTGTAATCATAAATCATGCTAAGTAAAACTAGGAAGATCCATTTATGAATCACTAGCATACTAGATATAGTTATCCCGCCTAGATACCTGGGATTCCCTTATGCTCAACCATGTTTCACATGTTATATAATTCATCATTTTCTACAACAACAAACTTTCCATTTCACACACACAAAAAACATTTTCAAAAAAATTCACTAATAATTAAAAAATTTATCAATCTAATTTTGTAAAATTTAATAAAGAACACAATTAATTCCAACCAATTCCATGGGCTAAGCCCCTTTAAAACCCACACATAAAACAAGTTCATTTTCAAATCATGATTCCCATTATTTAAACAACTTACAATTCATACTAAAAGTGCATAATAAGGAAATAAATATGAAAAAAATTAACATTTCATTTATAAAACTCATTCACATCATTAAATCCCCTTGAAAACCCTTTTAACACTTTCTAAACCAAGCAAAAAACCCATTTTAAAAAACATCTCTAGGAAGCACACAAAAACGTAATTTTTCCTTTTTAAAAAAACCACTTTCATCACCAATGAATGCCAAAACACTTAAAAGATATATTTCACACCACATAATTGAATTAATAAACATTTTTAAGGTCAAAAAAAGCATAATAAAATTATCTAACAATGTTAGGTCATGGAATGACCTATCTCATGTGAAGAAACTCCCAGAATCTGGTGGAAACCCAGAACCTCACCTCAATCAAACCCTATAAAGGAAATATTAATCCATAGACATCAAGATCAAACCTTAAAAATAAATATATAACCATAAATCGACCACCCTACCTACTAGAAAAATTAAACCCCAAAAGGGAAGGATAGAAACCCTAGAATAGAGGAGGAAATCAAAAGAGGAGGGACTTACATGAGGGTTTCTTGAAGAATCTGATCCAAATCCTCCCAAAGGAGGAATACCATGGGAGAGGAGAGGATAGGGAGGCATTCATAGGGATGGTGAGGCTGTGAGGTTTAAGTAAAGGTGGGAATGGGGTTAAAATTGAGGTGATAGAAAAAGAAAACCCTAAATTTAATGAAATAGGCAGGCTGCACGATTAGTCTGTACGGTTTGTTAAATAGTGTAGTGACCATGCGCCCTTATTTGTTGAGGAGGCACCTATATTATGAAAGTGTCCGCACATCATGACTTTTCATTCATAATCCATGTGGAATATTTTACCTGAAGGTCCCAATCTACTGCATGGTTACCTGGGCATTAGCTCGCAATTTCTACTAATTGTGCGCCAACCGTGAACCTCAGACTGTTAACCCCAAATTTTATTATTTTCCTCCAAAACTCGAAGGAGATCCAATGGGGAAGGCTAGAAAAAATATAATAGTAAATAATATCTCAAAAATTCAGACCCGTCATACCCAATTCCCAAGATAAAAAGTGAGTCCTACAAACTAACTGGATCCAAGAACAAAAATAAAAACACAGGTGTCATAGTATAGGTTTCTAGAGGGTATAGATATGTCCTATAGTGGAACATATAAAAGATCTATATATTGGTGAGAAATATTATAGACCTTGAGTTAGCATTATCAATACTAGGTGTTCATTTTTTTGCAACAAAATTGAGAAGTGGTTATATTAGGAAACATCGAGTTAATAGAGACTTGATCATGGATTGAGTTGATAAATTTTGAAATTAATGATAGAGGGGTTCAAGAATGAAAATTTTTGGTTAATGATGGGTATTAGGTAGGATCATGATCATTAATCAGTAATAAGAATTTATTATAGTGAGGATCACACCATGGACTGTTTGAGTTGGTGGTGCTCATTTTTAGCAGTTTTAGGTGAACGTCGAAAGTAACATGTTGATAAACTCAAACCAAATGTGGTTTTAATTTTGTGAAATTAATTTGGCACAAGAATATAAGTTATTCATCAGAATTATAAAGTACCCAAGTATTGTTATCAGTTAATTGGAGTTTATAGAATTATTATGATTAATTTTTTATAGCTGCTAGATGTGAGTGTACAGTCAGGTGGTGTGATCGGTTTTTATTTTCAAATGTGGGTTGGTGAGTAAATGGTTCTATGAGACTTCAATTCCATAGAGTAATATTTCTTCATTAATAATGAAAAATAGACTTATGATACAATTATTCTCATGAGTGATATTGTGGGTTCTTGTGAGAATAATCAGGTGAGAAATATACCATTGTACACTAGTGACTATAACCAATGAGGTGTGGTATTGATGTTTTGGGAGTTTATGAATTCTACAAATGGTGTGGAATCCTGGAGGAATTTGATAGAAATGTTCATCATTTTTATGTGTGTTCTGGTGAGGTTTCGAGAAGTTGTGATGGTTTGGGTATAGTATTGGCACAACCATAACTAGCAGGAGGAATATAAATTGGTTCATTCATTGGAGTTTGGTGACCATTATGGTTCATGAAATATGCACAAGGAGACATAGGTAGGGGTTTCATAAATAATTAGTTACACATATTAATTTTATCATTTCCTATCATCCACAGAATGACAGATAGTTCGAGCAGACTATATATAATTTTGAAGAACAAACTGGGAGTGTGTGTCATAGTTTTCAATGGTTATTTATAGAAGCACTTGTATTATTTTTCATACACCACTATGTTGGATAGAGGCTATTGAGTTAGTAGTGTTTATGAAAAGTATCATGTTGGAGACTTTATAGTGTTTTCATTTTATCTAGAAATGGGTTACTTCTTCCTAGAGTAGGAAGGGTTCGTATTCAGACTTTAGTTTAGAGATTATAGAGGCATGACTTGATTCAGGGGGTGAAACCCTATTTTTTTATTGATTATAGGGTTGAAACCCTTTTTAATCACTTGATTTAGGTTAAAACCCCATTTTTCTATTGGTTCAATGTGTGAAACCCCATTTTATCGCTGATTCAGGGTGTGAATCAAGTGAAAAAACATAGTGAAGGTTTCATTTGAGGCATATAAGTACAAAAAGAAAATGGAGATAATATTTTGGATCATGGGTATATGTGGGAACTTATGTGTATGGTCATTAGTTAGATGTTGAGATTATGGTTTATGCATCCTTTGAGTAGTTTTTAGTTTTCATTATTGATCATAGTGAAAGGTCTCTTTATAGTCAGATATCTCCTTTGGTGTGGGTATGGTAATAGTATGGTCATAACCAAGAGTATACATGGGATTGAGAATCATAAATGAGGGCTCAGTGGCCAAATTTATTTACCAATGATCCCTATTTATGTTCTAGAATACAGATCAAGGATGAACTTTTATATGGTGTGGAGGTTGTAAAACCCCAAGAATACTTCCAAGGTAATAACTGATTTAAATTCTATTGAACTGTATGTGTTTTACTTAGTGTAAATATTTTACGATTTTAAAGTGGTTTGGTAAGGGTTTTGTGACATGATTTATAGAGTGATACAATGGTTCATGGCATGATTATGGTGGTGAATCATGTGAAAAATCATGGAATGACTTTTCACTTGAGTGTTTTGATTTCATTGATGTTTCTAAGAATGGGATTTTAGAGAGAAAGTATGATGTTTAGGACTAGAGACCTGGTTATTTAGGATAGACCCCTAAATACACTTATTAATTATTTCCTTGAAGAGGGAATTTTTGAAATCCTTTGGATATTTTGAGGCTTTTTTATTTATATTTTATCCTATAAATGTGTATCATAGTCATTTTGGGACATTAAAAGTTGTAGGATAGTTCATAAGTGATCTTGGGAGGAATGAAAGGGACCTACGGTTCTTCAAGAGTTTCAAGTGGACATTCATGAAATGACATGATGTTTCATGCTATGAAAAATCATGTACAAGCCCCCAGGGTGTGTTGGCCTAAACTTTCATAGTTTGAAAGTGTGTTTCATGTTATGAACTTCTCCTAATCATTGTTTCAAGTATTTTAAAATGAGGGACTCATTTGGGATCCCTCAAACACAACCCTCTCAACTCCCTTACATTAATTTGGATGGTTATAGAGGGTTTTTTATTCTTTCAACTCCTTTAACCTCAATTCGTGGAAGATTGAAGCACTATTCATTACAATTTATTCCTTTAAGTAAGTCTAAGATTTTTTCTACCCTATATGTCTCTTTTATTTTCTATTTCTTATTCTCTATCTCATAAACCCTAATATAGTGTAGATGGAATATGATTTAGGGATCTTGTATCATTGGGTTCATTTAAACTAGTTTTTCTTGGTGATTAAGCTTCATTATTCTTGAGGTAGGTTGTTTATAAATTATCCCATAAGTCATACTTAGTTTATTATAGCTTATGTTGTGTGGTCGCATTGACTTTCCATACATTAAACCTATAATTAAATTGCCAAATTTAAATCATGGAAATTCAGTTAAGAGATGAAAACTTGATTTATCTATGAAACAAAACTATAAGGTGGAAAATGAGGATGAATTGTAATGGATTATTAACATATAATGTGTTAGAAAAAGTGATGAAATCAGGTTTATTTGGATTTATTTATAAATAGAAAATTCTTATTTATAAAATGAAGAATGGTGATAATTGAAAGGTTAAAGGATGATGTTGAAACAGTGATAAAAAGTGTTTTGGTATAAATGGAAAATGGGATTTTTGTTTCCCTTAGGTATTTATTTTATGAAAAAATGGATTTTTAATGAAACACTAAGAGCATGGAGAGATTATGATTATTTAAATGTGTTTATACTTAGATCATGGATTTGGGTTTGGTGTTTCCCTTGGGTTCTTATTTATGGTTCTTGATATGAGTTTCCCTCTATGTGTGATCATTTGTTTTGGGATGAGTAATTTTTCCTGATTGTGTCTTATTTTTGGGATGGGTATATTTCCCCATGTGTGACATTTATTTTTGGGATGGGTATATTTCCTCAAGTGTGGACTTTTATTTCCAGGATAGGTATATTTCCCCATGAGGTATTCAGATCATGGGGATGGGTATATTTCCCCCAAATGGGTACCTACTATTTAAAGACATTAGGCACTAGAAGAGGTAGGTATATTTGGTCTTGAGTGTAATTATGGAACTCAAGGATCAATGATGTATACTTATTTACATTATTCTCTAGTTATACATGTATATATATATATATGTGTGTGTGTGTGTGTGTCACTTCAGTATGCACTTAAACCAGATATATTTCACTTTATAATTGGTCCAGGGATCAGGATCATTTTTTAGGATCCTTACATTTTTTATCTTTTATTATTTGGAATACTTATGGATATAATCTTCTATTATACACTTTTCAGGAATGCATGCAGTTTATTTTGTTATGGAATGGGTTATTTTTTATTATTTATTGGTATTTTCTTGGTTTTCTTTTTACCACTCATTGATGATTCTTATATTATTAACTTTATTTATACTATTATTTTGATATGATATATGGGTATAGTCTCCCCACCATACCATTATAGAGTTACACTTCTAGTTGGAAGCCTCTAGCATATGGAGAGGTGAGCATGAGGTCATGTAGTGATCTTTAATATAGCACTGATTAGTGGACATGGACTGGGGGACATTACAGTATGGATCCTTGATAGCGGTTTCACTTATCATATGATGATAAATAAGGATCTTATCATGGGTATCAAGTATGATAAGGAATCTATTGTGATATTAGATGATGATGATGGCTTAAATACCATTAGGTCTGGGAAGTCTATAATTAGATGTAAATACATGAGATAAATAGATGTATTAGTAATATAAGGTCTCGATTATAGCATGCTAAGTGTTAGTCAATTATGTGACTCAGGGAATGCAGTTAATTTCACAAATAATACTTTCATTATCAAAGTAATATGTGGGGAAATTGTGATGCAAGGGAAGTTCATATAGATTAATATCTACCACATTAGAAAAAAATAATACATGTGTTTCTTATCTAATGAAGATGAACATAGTATATTGATTAAAATTATTGTACAATTAATCTAAAAATATTTGGAAGATTTGGTGAATAATGAAAGAGAATATAATATCTCAAGGATCACTCATGATTTTACTCATGTGTACAGTGTTTTCAAAAAGAGAAAGATCATTTGGAATAAATACAGGTTAAAATAAAAGGATTCAAAAAAGTTTATTGAATTAATTTGCATTGATGTGTGTGGGATAATATCTCCAAGTTCCATCAATGAGAATAAGTATTGTGATATTTTTAGTGGGATTTCATGGTTAATAGTGATTACCTACTATTCTGGAGTATTCAATTACATTACTCATTATTGGAGAATTAAAAAGAATATTCTTGGATAGAAAATTTTTAAGTTCTAGTCTAATAATGGAATGAAATTTACCAATAAACAAGTGTAAGATTATTTCAAAACACATGGGATAAGGCACCAAGTTTTATCAAAAAACACTCCTCAACAAAATGTTATTATTAAGAGGAGAAACTAAATCATTAACAAAATAGACCAAATAATGATCATTGAAAAGGATATACTGTAGAGGTATTGGAAGAAACTAGTTTTGACATCATTATACATTACCAATAGGGATTTTTTTTGTCCAAGAGAAGACAATACTCCTAAAAATATGTGATATAATATGGATACAATGTTAAAGTACTTTTGAATATTTATAAGCAAATGTTTTATTCTCAATATTGTGCAAAGACACTATAAATTTTCATATCATTGAGATGGATGTATTCTTATTGGATACTCACCCAAGAGTGTAACGTCTTACTACCCCAGACCACTAATCATTCCCATAGTAGTGGTCACTACTAAATCTCAAGTTTTCTTCCCTATAACCCAAAGGATGTTGACTAGAAACATGGGTATATAGTGGTATGGTGGGGATACTATACCCACATGTCAGAGTAACATAAAAGTGTAAATAAAATCAACCATATACATCATCCAAATAAAGTGAAAAATAATTCTAGAAAATTGTTGAAAACCCATAAAAATGAATAATTTTATATCAAATGAACTTAATAATACATGTTGGGAAGTCATACATCAACAAGAGATTATATATACATAAAAAACCCAAAATACTAAGAGGAAAAACTAAGAAAAATCCAAAAACAAATTCTCGATTCCTATCCTAGTCCCAACTACAATTCTCTATCCTAGAAATACAATCATTAAGAATTGGTCCTTGTCCAAACCCATACCTACAATCAAGTAGTATTTTCTTGGGTAACCAAGTGTCATGGTGATCTGGTAAAGGTTTAGGAATAAATCAGTATGCCACCACCATTGGAATCCTTAAATATAACCAATTTGAAATAAAGTGAATGAAAATGTGATAAAAATAAAAAAAAATTAACAATTTAATATTTTAATTAAGATGCAATAAATAACCACCAATCCCGAGCTCCATGGTGACACCTGAGATCGGTCTATACCATAATAGATCCTTAGGTTCATGACCATGATCAACCAGGCCTACTTCAATTAGTGTTGGGGTGTCTCTAAGCACTTCTCATAGACCATTCCAACCATAGTACCATGACCACCATTATAGGTGTTTTCTTTAGTAACTCAAGACCGCCTATAAGGGTGTTTTCATATAGTAACTCAACACCACCTATGAGGGTGTTTTCATTTAGTAACATAACATCTCCTATGAGGAAATTTTCAATATAAGGTATCATGGACTAACTCATAGGGAATTTTCTATACAAAGCATCATAGACCACCTCTTAGGGTGTTTTCCTTATAAATTATCATGGACCACCTGGTGGAGAATCTTCTTTATAAAGTATCATGGACCACCTCATAGGTAATTTTATTTATAAATTATTATGGACTACCTCATAAGGAATTTTCTATATAAAGTATCATGGACCACCTCTTAGGGTTTTTTTATATAAATTATTACAAACCGCCTCTTAGGGAATTTTATTTATAATATAAAAACCACCCCCATGGGTGTTTTCATTCCCCCTTTCAATATAGTTCAAAACTCATTTTACCATTTCCATAAATAGTCCAAAAACATCAATTTATTTTATAATTTAAATTTATAAGAACTTATTTTTCATTTAAAAATAAGTTATCACAAGACTTTCCAAATCACATTTCATTCATTAGCCATTCAAGGCTCATTGTTTCTATTTAAAAATTCAATTTTATTGTAATTTTTTCATCTCATTCATCATTTAAGGAGGCTATATCAAGGATTTATAATTATCATCATTCCAATTCACAAAAACCACTTTAGTTAATTAAGGAATTTAGATAATTTAAATTCATATTTTCAAACTTCAATTTCATAAGAGGCTATAACAAGATTTAAAATTTTATTTCATGATCATTGATGGCTGTAAAAATTTATTTCAAAATTATCTATTTAAATTATTAATCCCTTGTTAACTATTTAAACCATAGATTACAATTAAAAAAATTAGGTAAACTTTTATTCCAAGATCACACATTATTTTAGAAGAAGCTCTATCAAGATTCACCATTTTATTATCCAAATAAGAATCAAGGTTATAACTAAGGAATTTCTCTTGGAATTTTCTTTCACTTGGATTTATAGCATTTTAATAGGGGTATTTAACTAAGTTAAGGAATAATTAAATAATTTAATTTAAATTAGGTCAATACTCTTCAAGGTCGGCATGATTGTGCATGACTTCACAATGCATTACATAAAAGGCTAAGTGGGACTATGGGTTAAAATTTAGGTACTACCTACCTTATCCTTAGAAGAGTCCACTTGTTCATTATCGATCTTTAGTTTATCCTAAAACATAAGAAAATAATAAATCATACAAAATCCCTAAAATGGGGAATATTTCCTAAAAGTGGTGAGTGATTGCATGAAAATGAAATAAATGGAGAATAAAGTGGTGATGACTCATAGACTTACCTATAGATCTCTATCTCAAGTGACAGCAACCGAAACAACCAATGATCAAGGGAGATCCTTCAAGGCCTAATGAGAGGGATAGGGGTGTGTATAGTTCTTCTACTATATCAAAATGGAGGAAAAACTCGAGTGGGGGTTAATGGGGAAGGGAGAAAAGTACCAAAATGTCCCTTTTAAAAAAAACTCCCAGGAGGACACCAATTGGTTAGTGATGGGATCAACAGCTAGCTGATGAGCCTAAAAACCCTCTTGGGATAATATCTTTCTACTAGCTATCCAGTTGAACTACTGTAACATGTTACAGGCCACCACCTCCTCTAGACCCCCTGGATGCTCTCGTGACTAACCCAAACCCTCAAAACACACCCAAACTATGAGGTTTAATAGGTTTAGCAAAAATTTAAATGGTTTTATGACTCTATAATGGTGGGGTCTTACAACCTCCTCATCTTATAATAGTTCATCATCGATATTCACACCCTAGAATCATTGAGCCTCGGAACTCAGTAGTGTCCCCATATCAGAAACACATAAACAATCCCATTTTCATAAATTCCAAACATTTGAGTTAAGAATAAACACATTTCATGGATCAAGGAAGTTCCAATATTAAACATTTAATAGGCCTATGTATCAAAGTACCAATAATTCTGATCAATAATAACATGATACCCACTCATAGAAACATTTTCAAAATCTCAAATTCTCAACACCACACTCTGATATTTAATGCCATCGATTAAACAAGTCTGTTTTCACCTTCCTAAAATTTTCAAAACCCATAATATCACTCTCAATACTATAAGAACATGAGGCTTTGCCTTAATATTCATATCAAAATACCACACCAAAACACTAAAGTTCTCAAGTCTTGGTTAACTCACCAACTTTATTCCTAGAAATCACCTATGTTCTCATAAAACTCCATCACCTATTAGATAAAAACTCCATCTAAAACCCACTAATCAATATTGTACTTGGTTATATACCACTATTTTCAAGTTTATCCACTTATATTCAAGCAGTATCATGAAGCTAAAACTACTCCATATTTGGATTCGTCAACATGTCACTTATTATGTTTTTTGAACTACTCAATAAGAGAAACGCACTCAACTCATCCATAGTGTGCTCCCCAATATGGGACTTCCTTATTAGGACATAATTCTAGTAGTCTACTAGCCCATTTACTAACAATGTTCAATCAGTAAAACCAATCCTCATACCTAGTTCTAAGTTGGACCGGATGTATATTCATCCCCCACATACAAGGTCTTGTAAACACTACCTTCCCCTTAAAAGGTCCCAGCCATACCCTAAAACATACTTATAACTTACAAAACAACATGCTTGATGCGAATACTAACCCACCTCACCCAATTCCACACATGGCAGTTGGTTGGGCCTCTTTTGGATAACTTATTTCATAAATGCTCAACCTCCACCACCAACATGTCATTAAATTACTAGATAAAAATGTTTTATTTGTGGAAGGAATATTATGATCAACTAAGAACCCACACAAATGTTTTTATAGGATCTCAGTATAACCCCTCGATTGATTCATCAATTTTTTGAAACCGCCATCATGCCCTTCCATGAGCACTGACGTATCTCTGATCTGGATACCCTCAAATCAACTCAGCATCACACCATAATTCACATCTATCATTAACTGGGAAACCCATATAGAACTGGTTTCACTTGCATATCACTATATAATTATCATCATGATCGTCCAAAGATCGGTCCCATATGCTATAAAACCTTCTATCATGAGGTTCATACACCCATGACTGATATTATGCTCTCCCCAAATGATATTACATATATCATCACCTTAAAGAACTATAACTCTGATCATCACGGACCATGATCCATCCATCACTGAATTCATGTATTGGATTGTTCATCCCACTCAATAATTAAGTTCATACCCTTAAACAACAGATGGTTCAATCCCCATCATTTATCTCACCTTATACCACTCCTAGAGTGAAAACCTAAATGGGTATCATTAGAACTGTATGCATATCACTTACCTCGATCCACATTCATGTATTTTTTCGCATCAACCTCTAATGCTTTTATTAGGGTTCAACCCAAATCAATGTGTCATCACACATGATCCTTTCATGAAATCACACCACACCTCAGGGACACTTAATATTCTGATCATTTGGTTAGCCTATAAGTGTTTCATCTATTTCAATCAATCCATGGATAGGATATGGTCGCTCACTGATCTGAAATCATCATGTTTCATGAATTACCAATACAGGCCACCCGATATCATCTAGACCTAGTAGGCATACTCTCTTATGCCGCATGATCCTAAATATCAATGGTAGCACACCCATGTCAAACACGCAATCACCCTCCAACTAGTATCACTCTAACACCATAGTTCCTACCTAAGATCCCACCATGCTTCTGAAAGAGAATCTAAAACTAACAAGATCGGGCATCCGAATGATCATGACCTATAAAATAGGCCTAGATATAGAAGACTAACACTTTGATTACTATAAATCCCATGAATACCTAAGGATCTATCACAACTGCATCTCACCCTTGGTAGCACCACAAATGTACAGATCTCAAATCGATCATCTATCTGTGTTTCATAGGTATAATGGAATCCAAAATACTAGGTCCACCCCACTTATGGAATACCTTTGAATATAACTAGAAATGAACTTACTAAAATATGGTTGTATATCAAAGCATAAGGCATTCCCTCTTAAATCAAATGTCACATCTTTTAGAAAACCTGGCACATGGGTAACACCCATTTTTTCATTTCAAAAGTTCACAGCCACTAATTATCCAAACACCCAATAAAGGGTCTCAAAAAAATTCAGATTTAATCTACCCCACCCACTCTCGGGTTAGGTACAACCCACAAGGGTCACATACAGTCACTACACACCATAACTTATCACAATCCTTATGAGTCATAGTTTAAAAAAAATCCATTCCATGTGTAGAATCTACTATACAATACACTACAAATCAATAAGGGTTCACATCCTAGGATCCATCTTTATCCTTCCTCACATTCTTAAAGTTGGTTACACACATCAACGACCCAATTTAGAACATGGTTTCATTAGAAATGCTAACACTATTATTTAAATAAATGTTAGTTGGGTTAATACCAATTATTCATCACATATCACATCATAAGGTCTCATAAAATGGTTCTCTCAATAGCCCCAACTACCTATACATAGAGCCAAGTCAAATACATAAAGGTTCCAAGTATCATAATCATTCAGTATTTCATCACTTTTCAAACACTTTAATTTAAAAAATAAAAAACCCATTTAAGGTGAAACTACATATACTGAAAACCATAATTTTTTATCAACTAAGAACTCCACTGAGCCATGTATATTGATACATATCTCAAGTCATACTTTATAGGGTTTAAATATTAATATTCAATCATTTATCAAGATATCCTTCCCCATTTTTTATCCTTATTAAATTAACACCTTCTACGGCTTAGTTAAATAAGATTTCATTCTCAATTTATAAGGGAAAACACCTTATAAGTTTCTTAATGGAACTTTATTTAACCATAACCATCATTAAACAATCCATTTATAACTGCCTTTACATCAAGAGATCTAGGGAATGGACCAGGTAAGATGCTGAAAATCCTTATATGGGAAAACACCATATAAGATTCTATTGAAACTTTAAATAACCAAACCAATTTTTACCAATATGTGTTAATAAATCATATGAAGATATAAATCAGAAAAAAAAATCACAGTCGGCATGTGGATGGTATATAAATCTTATATCCCAAAAATAATGAATGAATGAATGCACACTCTCTTTCCGTATCGGTCCAATAGTAAAAATCAAAAAAAACTTAACTATATAATCAAGTGTATCACTCAAGGTGAAATAATATCAATAGAAAAATAGAATAGAATGATCTTCAATCATATCCCTATAAACATAGACTTCCCTTGTATATAGGGTGTCTAGTCCTAAGAAAAATTTCTATACCATGTCCTAAAAACATCTTATCTTTTATTTCCCTTTACCAAATAGTAAAATAAAATAAAATGATCCTATGGTACCACTTTTTAATTTAATTCCACCCAAGAACACTAATTGTTTCCCAGACAGGAAGTCACTAAAGAACCTCAAGCATACCTCCCCACACACCAAAGGCACCAACTAGCATTGTGGGTCTATGGTGGTATGGTGGGGAGACTAATAGGGATGATATTTTAAATATTTTCTATTTTTATTTCAAATATTTAATCCCTAAAAACATGTAATTATTTGTGAAATTTCATTTATTTTAAAATTATGAGGATTTTTTAGCTAAATTTTAAAAAAATCCCCAATTATGTAATTTTAACAGTTTTTTATCACTTCTATATTTTAGGAATAAATTTTTCAATATGGATATAATTGTAGAAATTTTTATTTTTAGGATTACTTGGATTGTGAGATTCATATATTCCAACTAGAAAAAGTGTTGAATCATCCATTTGGAGGCCCTAAAAAATCCCTCAATTTGGAAAATCATATTTCAGATAGAATTGACACACCTCCAATAAATGAGGTATAACTCGTCCTAAAGGTTTAAAAATGAAGTTATTTCATCTTTAAAGGACATATAACTCCTATAATCATCTCCAAAAGCAATACCAAGATTTAATTATCTCATTAATATGGTCAATTGGCACATATAAGTGGAGGAAGTTGAAGAGATATCTCAAACTCAAAAATTTTATTTTAGTAATTAGAGTATAAATTTTTATCAAAGTATATAAATATCCTAAAATTGTTTTATGTAGAAATAAAACTAGTTTTTGAACAACTTCTATGAATAAAATTTTCAAAAATTCAGTATATAGGAGGCCCTAAATAGACCCAACATTTGGGGGATATAAACTGGATAAAATAAATTTCACACCATTTTCCTATATATTTTCTTCTCCACACATTTCCAAGGGATGGTTAGATTGAGGGAGTGGGATGTTCTAGAGATTATTTTATAAGTAATAGGATTATTCCATGAAGTAATTAATACATTAAGTTCTAAACTCCAAGTGGTGGTGGGAATCGATGATCTGAAGGAATTTCAATCTTGAGTTTGTGATTTTCATTATAAACCTTTCTCTTTTGAATTATTTTGGATAGTGTTTTCTTGATTTAAATAGGGTTATTTATTTATTTATTTTTTTTATATTTATTTTGATAATTTATCAACTTATTACTATAAAATAGTTGCCTTGGTGTTTAAATTTCTTTGGGATAGGTCTCTCCATTGAGCACCAACAAGGTCAATTAGTTTCAGTTTCTTTGAGGTCTTTAGGTAATCTAATCACTTTCATAAGAATATAAACACCCATATTTGAGCTCTCAATATGGTTTCTTAGAAATTTAGGTGTATAAATTTAGTTCTTGAGGTATACATTGTAAAATATAATTTGAATACATTTGTAGGCAATGATGAAGGGAGTGTCTGAGGATTGAAGATCATCCATTGCTTCTGCCTTTAGATTATATTTTTTAGTCCATATTGATTATAATTTCTAATCTCTAAATGAAACTTCTAGTTATAATATGATTTTGTGTGATTTAAAATTTTTTAACTCATTTTAATCACTACTTATAACCCTAACTTTAAAAAAATTAATAAATAGATAGATTGATAACTTAGCTTCTTACCTCTTCATGAGACAACTTTGTGGTCACCAAAATGTTGTATTTTTTAAGGGGAAAATATTGACTGGAGATTCGTGAAAAAAAACACATCATAAATTTGAATCATTTAAGAGTAAGTTTCCTAATTTGTTTCCATTTTATTTCTGAATTTATAGTATTTTAACAACAATTATATATTCTTTAAAAAATAAAACAAAAAAAATCACAATGATTACTCTTATAATTGGTCTGATTATCAAAAATATCAGGATCCCAATCCTTAAGAATTTTTAAAATCTCAATCATAGAGAAATGCTTTAATAATCCAAAAAAAATATTTTTTGATTCAATAAAATATTCAAGAAGTAATAAAATAAATTGATATTTGTTTTCCACTTCTTTCAAATAATTGAAGGAATTAAAAGCTCAAAAATAGGCACAAGAAATGGAAAACCATATTAGACCCAATTTTTATATTGAATAACATTTTATGAGTGAATTTAAAAATTAAATGGAATATTCTTTTTAAAATTTAAAAGAATAAGTTATCATAAATTTACCAATTAATGTGTCTTTATAAAATTTAGTCGTTATAAAATTCTTGTGGTGAATTTCTTGAAAATGAAATTCCATGTAAAACCCAAGTTTTTGAAATTTAGAATTCAGAACCTTTATATCAAACTTTATCCAAAGATAAAGAAAAATATGATCTATTCATTTTTTGAAGAACATTTGGAAGTACCTAAGTTGTTGCCAACTTTCAATACAACTGTCACCCACTGTTGAACAATTTTGGGGCCTGAGAAAACACAAGGAGATCTCTCAAATTTTGATCCACCTTTTTATGATTATATTGATAATAAATTTTTAAATTATTCTCCCTATGAATATTTATTTTCTATTTCTTTTGAGTGGACTGATTTTTTAGATGATGAGGATTTGAAGATTGAGATTGAAGAAATAATGGTGTGTCTAGTTGAAGAGTACATTGGTACACATGAGGATGGTGGTAAAAAACTATTTTTCAAAGAAAAAATCATTTTTTAAGTTAAACTTAAAGATAAACCACATCCTGCCATTAAATTTCAACAACCAGTGGAGGTCATTTCTAAGGATAATGTCCTAAGAAGTTTCTTTCAAATTTTATTCCCTCTTCCACTACTTCATTGGAACATCAAACTCATGAAAGATAACTTGAATAAATATAATTTTGTGAGCTTCTAAAAGTTTTATGAGATTAAAAATATAAGAAAAAAATCATTTTGGTGGTTCTTGAGGAAGAAACTACACCGTCATTTGGATTTTAGATGATCAACTAGAACTACCTAACTAGGGGAAGTGAAATCCTAGAACCCACTTGGGGGTTTAAAAAATGATATTTTTCTTTCTATTTATTTTTTATATTTATTTCCTTACTTTTAATAAAATTATGATTCTTTTTTCATATAGGCTTCCAAGTTTCAATTTTTTGGAGGCTAGCTAAAGACAGTAGTTGCTCAAGAAAAACTAGGTTGTGTCTTTCCTTCCCACTTATTTTTCTCATGTATAATGATCTTGATTTTTACTTATAAATATAAACTATTCACAGTGATGAAATTGTTAAAAATAGGTTTAGGTATAAATTCTAGGTAGATTGTAATTTTTTGTGTTTTCTTTTTAAATTTCAATTTTCAGTTTTCACTTCAAATTTTGTGTGTTTTATTTTCAAATTTTTTGTGTTTTATTTTCAGTTTTTTTTTAAAAAACTTATGTGCTTAAAATTACTTACCTTTTTAATTTAATTTTTTTCAATGAATATAACCAACAATATTCATGAAACTAAACTTAAATGATTACTGAAATGTGCATTTTTATGGATTCTAATTGTGTAAATTCATGAAAAATAAATCAAATTCTAAATTCCATGACATGAATGCTATCTGAAGTTGAAAATAATCTAGCCATGTGGAATTTGAACCATTTTTTTAACTTCTTCACAATAACACCATTTATTGAGTGAAACAAATAATTATTTTTTTACCTAGAACATTCCATGTATATTTCAAAACCATAGAGCTTTAAGGATATTGTGTTCAAAATGATTGAGACAATTAATTTGTGATTTAAAACCCATTTTCAAGGTAATTGTTTTTATTCTATCCAGTCCTGTACATTTGACCCCTGTAATTCCTTAGTTTCCAGGAAATGCCTATTATTAATCCTCATTATAATCCATTTTCCTTATCCAACCCACTCTTTAAGTACATCACATTATTATAGTAATTATTAAGTGTGGGAGAGTTGTCTTATGGTTTCCGACATCATTTGGTGCTAATTTGGGTGAAAATTAAATTATAAAGAGATATATTTTCTACTGAAAATTTTATTCAATTGAAATTATTGTCTTTATGGATCTTTCAAGTAAAAGGAAGTTGTTCCTTTCTAGAGCTTCCAAAGAAAAAATAAATTTATGCCTTTCTGGAGCTTTAAAAAATGGAAATCTGAAATTTTTGGAATAAATTACTACACCATTGATACAAAATTGAATAATTTGTGGGCTATCCATGAATTAAATATTGAATTTATTTTGTATATGATTTAATTCCATGAAGAAATAGGATAATAACATGCTTTACTGGAAACTAAAATCATACAATATTTCTAAAATAAAGATTTAAGATGTCTTTTTCTAACTTAGAATGTTTTACATTTTAAAACCACCAACCTTCAAAGATCAAAAAACCCCATTCTAATTACTCATGATGGATAAAATTATCTAACTTAATTTGGTGTATATTTATAAATTTTTAAATATTATGGTGACACTTTCATTTATTTGTATAAGAAAAACTTTGTTCAAAATGAAAATCATGTGTTCAGAGGAAAATATGTGAGGTAGGACTCCATGTGCATGGAAGAATGAATAAAATGGTAATAAAATGAATGGACATAATAAAAAAATGGAATTTAATTTTTTTAAGATGAGTGATAAGTTGGGTGATTTGATTTTGATCTTTTCAATTTCATTGATATGTGTTTTGAATTTTCATTGGAAATTTATTTTCATTTCCCACTTGTTCAAGAGTCTAAGTGTTAAGTTTAGGGGGATTGAAAAATATGATATTTTCAATATTTTTCATATTTATTTTAATGATATAATCCCTAAAATTTTGTAATTATTTGTGAAATTACATCAATTTTGGAATTTTGAGGAGTTTTGAGCTAAATTTTGAAAATTCCCTAATTCTGTAATTTTAACAGTTTTTTATCACTTATATATTTTGGGTATAACATTTTAAATATGGATTTAATTTTAGAAATTATTTATTATTTTGGATCATCATATTCATATGATCCAACTATCTCAGGTTCTGAATCGGCCATGTGAAGGCCCTAAAAATCCCTCAAGTTAAAAAATCATTTTTCGAAAAAAAATTGAAACACAATTAGTAAATAAGGTATAACTCAGCCTAAAAGTATCCAAATGAAGTGATTACAACTATAAAAGACCTATAAATATTATATAAATCTCTAAAAACAATATAAATATATAATTATCTCATTAATATTATTAATTGGTGTGTGAAAGTGGAGGAAGTTGAAGAGTCACCTTGAACAAAAAAAGTTCACTTCAGTAATTAGAGTATAAAATTTTCTCCATGTATCCAAATAGATTAAAATTTTTCATAAAGAAATAAATATCATGTAAAAACAACATTTATTAAGAAACATTTCAAAAATTCAGTAAGTGGTATGTCAAAAATTAATTCAACATTTGGGGGATAGAAACTAGATAGAAAAATTTCCACACCCTTTTTCTATATATTTCTTTCTCTACTCATTTTCAAGGGATGGTTATATTGAGGGAGTAGGATATTCTATAGAATATTGGATAGAGAATAGTAGTATTCCATTAAGTAATTAATCCATGAAGTTATGAACTCCATGTAGTGGTTGGAAGTGAAGATCTAAAGGCATTCCCCTTTTGAGTTTGTGCTTTTTATTGTTAATTTTTCTCTTTTGAATTATTCTGGAAAGTGTTTGCTTGAATGAAGGTGGTTTATTTATTTCTTGTTTTCACTTAATTTTATTTTGTTCTATATTATTTATCAACTTATTATTGTAAAATATTTGTATTCTTGTTTATATTTCTTTTGGATAGGTCTCCCTATTGAGAACAATAAGGTCAATTAGTTTTGGTTTCTCATAGGTCTTTGGGTAATAGAATCACTTTCATAAGCAGATAAAAACCCATATTTTTTTGTATAAAATGGTTTCTAGTATACATTTAAGTATTTTGGTATATATTGGATAACTTAATTGGAATACATTTATAGGCAATGGTGAAGGGAGTGTTCGAGGATCGAATCTTGTCCACTACTGCTTACTTTAACTCATTTTTTCAATTCATCTTGATTCTAATATCTAATATATAAATATAAATTATAGTTTTAATTTGATTTTGTGTCATTTAAAAAAATTTAACTCATTTTAATCCCCACTTATAACTCTAACTTTAACAAAAACAAATTAACAAAGTGAAAATTTGACAATTTAGACTACAACCTCCTCATGAGACAACCTCATTGTCACCACTGTGCTACATTTTTTAAGGAGAGAATATTGCTTGGGATTCATGACTAAAACTTCATCATTAGAGACTATACCCACATGTCAAATTGAAATAATATTGTAAAGAAGTGAAATCAAATACACCATACAAATAAAGTGATAACAAACATCTATACAAGTGCCAACAAACCATCAAAATGAACCATGTTATAGTAAATGTATTAAATACTACAATCCATGTAGTTATACATAAATAGTATTTTTTTAAGAAAGTGTTTCTTTAGTTAAATAACCAAAGTATTATTAAAATTAAAATCCAAGATTACATGAGCCGAAAATATGGGGTTAAATTACAATCTTTCACATGAAGGGGGAGTAAGTCATCGGGGAGATCCTCCGGCCAAGTAATGCCCTAACTTACACCTTTATATACAATCCCATCTGCAACTTCATTGATTTCATGGTAGGTATGAGTAGTAATATCATTGATACCTTATAGTTAATGAATTCACTCCATCCATAGAGTAGTGATTGACCAGACCAAATGAACCACCCCATTCTAAAGTGCTTGGAAAATGGTAGTCGAGTCACTCTCAATCCAAATATTTTTCCAATCTTGGTGTTTGGAATATGAGATAACATGAATGAAACTCATTATTTCAGCTTCCATAGAAGAGGCAGTACCACATTTTTCAAGAATACACCTAAGGATTTGACGAAGATGGTTCCTCAAGATGGCCCCATATCTCACAGGTCCTGTATTTCTTTTGGAAGAACCATAAACATTAACTTTGATTCAACCAAGAAGTGGGGGTTTTCATAAAAACAAACATGCATCATGGTTGGAGAAAAATTCCATCAACCTGAAGTCTTCTCAGAATCATGAAATCCTTCACTGTGTTATTGCAGTTCCCCTTTTGAATCAAGGCAACTTCGCGAATAGTAATGAGAATCCGAATCCGACCTGTATTGGTGTTGAGTGAGTAATTATTGTGAAAATTTTCATTTATATCATACCAGATCACATGAAAAATCTCAGTGACTAAAACATGGAAAATATTTTTGGTTTGTTGAGAGCTATCCATATCCACACAATGCTTTAGCTGAGCATTGACAGAGTCAAGAATCATCCATCTGTAATCAAAGATGTCAAAAATATAATTACAAAGGGCATTTGTGGTGGAACATGAAAGGAATAAGTGATTGGTATCCTCTGACATTTGGAACAAATGTGAATCACAAAAGATTTTAAACATGCATCAGTTGGGATCCTATTGTAGGAGACACGCGAAATAAGAGTAAGTCGTGAAGGTTTTATCCAAGGCTTGTCGAAAATCTTGATTCAACTAAGGTTATTTCCATCATCATGAAAGTGATGATTGTAAAACTTATTTGAATCTATCATGCCATTATGAGAAGTCTCTCATACAAGAAAATCATCCATGTTTGAGAAAGTATATTTTCCAATCACATGAATGGCATTCACATGGAGACTATCAAGTTGTGAATTAAGGACATCTTGGATGGTCATATTGATATTTTTAGGGATTTGATATAGGATTAGAGTATATAGAGGGGAACCAGTCCATTTTTCTAACCAGAATCTCATGGAGGAGTCCCTAGATACCATCCATATAGAATTGGTCATAAGCTTGGCATAAGTTTTTTAATGGAATGCTATATGGAAGAGTTTATAAAATTCATGTTGCCTTTTTTCAGTTTATCAAGGAACCTATTTTTGATGAAAGAAATAGTAGGAGAATCATTTTGAATTAGGTTCCAAGTAAGTCTGAATTAAAGCACTTCATTAAATAGGATCAAATTTTTAATTCCAAGACCCCCCTTGTCAAGAGATTTGCAACAAGTAGACCAAGGAACAGTAACAACCTGCCTTTCAATAGTACTACCAGACCAAACAAAATTTTTAATGTAAATATTCATTTTTTTTAAAGATCGACAGGCCATTTATAAAACATCATGGATTATACCATTTTTAAAATAATAACAGAATTCACAAGGTAAATTATCTCTACCATAGAGAGATTCTTCCCCTTCCAAGAGGAGAGTTGCTTAACAATTTGATCTACAATGTTAGTGAAATAGATTGATTTGGGATTTCCCCAAAATATGGGGACTCTAAGATATATGAAAGGAAATGATCCTTACTTAATACCTAAATCATTGATAATATTGTTTTTTATATTAATTGGAAAGTTTCTTCCAAAGAAAATAAAGGATTTGTTCCAGCTGATGACCTGACCTGAGACCTCTTCATAGTGATAAAGAGTATTTTTGAGAGTTCTGATATTTCTTTTATCTCCTTGTAATAAAATAATAATGTCATCTGCACATAAAAGATGTGTGGGTACATTGACATTGCTTGAAGAATGTATTGGTGTAAGTTTATATTGATCCACCAGATGAGTGAGCATGTGACTTAAATAATCCTCTGTAATAGAAAAAAGAATGGTAGAGAGGGGATCACCCTATCTGACACCTTTAGTGCATTTAAAATAGACTCTGGGAGAGCCATTTATTAAGATAGAAATAGAGGCTGAGTAGAAAAAAGTTATAATTTTAGTTATGAAAGAGTTATTGAAGCCAAAACCCTTAAGTACTTTAAAGATAAAGTTTCAGTCCATGGTATCGAAAGATTTCCTAATTTCAAGTTTAATGGCTATATTACCACCTATATTTTTGTTGTTTAAGGTGTTAGTGGATTTTGAGGCAAGATAAATGCAGTCCTGGATGGATCTGCCCTTGAAAAAACTTAATTGATTCCAAGATATGATTTTTTTAGTAATATTGGAAATTCTATTAGTAAGAAATTTGTTAATGATTTTATAAAGGGTTTTGATAAGGGATATGGGCCAAAAAAGGTGAATACCAGAGGTATTTTCAACTTTGGGAATCAAAGTGAGAAATTGCGCATTTAACCCATGTGGCAGAAAACCACCTGAAAAGAAATATTTCAATAATTTCCAAACATCAGGTTGAATGATATCCCAGTAGTCTTGGAAGAAGCCATTATTAAAACCATCAGGCCCCGGGGCACTATCAGGATTCAAGGAGAAGATAGTGTCTTTAATTTCATGATCGGGAGGAATGGTTAATAGAGAAGTGTTATATTCCTCAATGACCACTATCATAATAATGTCATAAATGAGATCCTTGTTGATTATAGGTCTATTAAATAAGGATTCAGAATAGGAAACAACATTATTAGAAATTTCCTCATCCTTATCCATAATATTGTCTCTATATTTGAGAGAGCTTAAAGTTCTGCAGTATTTTCTAACTCTTTGAAGAGAATTATAAAATTTAGTATTTTTATCACCATCAGTTATCCATTTGATTTTGAAGGTGTGTTTATGCATGTGATCCTTAAAGTTAAGGAGAGAGTTATGTTTCACCAAGATGTTAATCTCATGGGTCTAATCAGAAGTAAAGTATGAGTTGGTGTTGTTATTTTGGAGTTGGTGAAGGTCATTCTAAAGAAGCAAGATTTCATTGTTAATTAGCCTAGATTTTACACTACACCAACTTTTAAGATTTTTTTTGAGAAGTTTAAGTTTGAGAGTACAAGAAAAAGAATCATTGGAGCGAGTCATAGAGGACCAAAATATTTTAGTAAGATTAAAACACTCCAAGTCCAAGGACTAGGATTTATTGAATCTAAAGGGGAGATGGAGTTTCATAGTTTTGTGAGAAATATTGACCATAATAGGATGATGGTCAGACTTTATTTTGGGGAGAGTAGTGGGGGAAATAGTGTCCCATTTGTCTAAATCTTGATCATTAATGAGATATATATCCAATTTTCTAGCAAAAACTCTATTATAATTCCGTCTATACCATGTATATTTGGCACCAGTGAGAGTGATTTCAATATGGTTGTTGTTTTCAATAGTAGCCTTAAATTATTTCATATATATTTTTGAGTTCGATGGACCCAGTTTCTTAGAAGTATCTAGGATAGCATTAAATTCTCCAATGATGAACCAGGGGTGATGTATGTTAGAACATATATTAAAGAGGTCAATCCATAGGGGTCTCCTATCTTGATACCTGTTTTTTGCATAAACAAAGGAACAGAAAAGATGTGTATTGTATATCGATAAATCACAGGTGAAAATTTGATCAGAGATGTGGAAGATTTTTATATTGTGCAAAGAATATAGAGAAAAAATCCAGATGGTTTTAGTATTGGAATTATTCTGGTTTATACCTATGAAAGAGTAACCAAAGTGATGGAAATGTAGTAATTTTGATGAAAAGTTGATATTAGGTTCTGCAATGGAAAAAATAAAAGGACATTGAATACTAATAATTATTTTTAAAACTTTAAATTTGTCAGTGTTAGAAATACCCTAACAATTCTAGAATAAGATATTCATTTAAACTTGTGTTTGGAGTTAGCACTCCCATTTTTGTTACCATTTGAGCCCTCTTGTCTATATGATATTCATGGATTCTTAGAAGTATTTGAGCTTGATTTTTTATTCTTGTTTCCTTTAGAGTAAGGAGAAAGGATAGAAGTATCTTTCATATCATGTTTGTCAAATGTTTTTACAGTATTACTAAGAATATTATCACTAGCATCCTTATTGGATAAATTGTTAAAATTAACAATATTAAATGATACATCATTTTCATCACAAGAACAGTTACCTTTATCAGCATGAAATTTTTCTTTAATAATACTATGTGTGCCAATATTTTTTTCCTAGGGTGTACCTGCTATGAAGAGCCCAGTCCTACACCCTCCATAGTCATAACCTGTTTAGTTTTCAAGTTGGAAGAAAGAAAAGTACTAACTGCATTGTTATATATACCTATGCTAACTGAGGAGAAGGAAGTCTATCCATAATTTCTTTCCATTTTGTCTGTGATGTCATTAGAAATTGTAGGTTGTGACAGTTGACCATCCCCACCCCTGTCTGAAGAAGCATTGAGTGTGCTCCTCCCTTTAGAATACTCAATTTTATGATTGGTGACATTTTTTAGAGTAATATGTGTAGTAGAAATCACCTTTTGAGAACCAAAATCCAAACCAGAGGTAGGGAAAGAAGTTTAACCAAGGCTGTCAACCTTCTTACCTTTATTGAATTCATAGAAATGGGATATAGAACCTATATTAATATCACCAATTTGTACCTACTGTGATCTGATCAAGACAAAAAATTCCAAATAACTAGGTGCCAGAACCTGTTCAGTGTTCATAATTGAAGAAAGACAAGGGTCAACCATAATAGTGTGTGTAATAGTGGAGTGTGTTCCACTAGAAGATTCATACCTAGGATCATTAAGGTGATTTTTTGAGGCTACTCCATTGATTGTTGAGATTTTACAAAGACCTCCACAACCATTTTTTCAATATCATTTAAAATATCCTACTCAACTTTATCATTATCTTTAATTTCAACTAGTTCAGCCCATGAATGACCCAATTTGTCACCTATATGGTTTGGGTGGACTGATTTCTTTACCCAGATTTCATTTCTATTCTTAATGGGGTTAGGTTTATCAATAACAATAGCCTTTCATATTCTTTTTCTAACCTCAGTCCACTCATTTTATTTTGGGTGTATAGCTTGGCTTTTCACCACTTTACAACTAATAATAGAATGTCCAAAAATCTTTCAATATTCAAGGAAGGGTGGATTTTGTTCATATTCAATTTTTAATTCTATTTGGTAATTATTTTCATTAAAGTTAACAGTAGATAGAATTTTAGATCCTAGGTTGGTTTCTACCATGACCCTATAAAACAATCATAATTCTACATTCAGGGTGCGTTGATTGATATTAAGAGGGGTACCTACACATGATACTATGTCGTTCAGGATCTTAGGATGCTAGAAGAATCAGTTAAGACCATGCAACTGAATCCAAGCATTTTCCATTTTGTTCTAATGAGTGTGAGGATTAAAGATTCAGTCCTATTCTGAGATTCTCAGGAGGCCAGGTTTAAGATTAATGTTTCCCAATTTCCAGACATGATTTAGTTTCTCCTGCGATTTTAGAAAAATATGAAATTAACCACATCCAATTAGAACTAGTTTCCAATCAGCAAAGCCCTAACAGTGATTGATTCTCAGTTTAAGATTAGATTATCACCAAGGTTCATCACCTTTAATATATGAGGTGTGACCCATAACATAAAATCTAAAAAGTTTCAGATGTTTTTGAAGGGCCTCAGGATCAGCCTCAACTAAGAAATGACCATCATCCAATTTCTTGCATAACAGCGGCCTCAAAAGAGAAATTCTGGATAGATTCATACCTTTCAGATCTTTGAGTAAGTAGAGTACAAATTAGTAGTCCACCGTCAATAGTGACCCTAAATATAACCAATCTGTAATAAATTATATTAAAAAGTGCTAAAAATAAATAAATTCCATGATTTACCAATTTAATTAAAAATCATTAAATAACAACCAATGCTTAGGCTCTATGATGACACCCAAGATCAGTCTATGTCATCATGAATACTTAATTATGGGACTCTAATCGATCATACCGACTTTTACTAGTGTCAAGGTGTCTATGGGAACGTCACATGGACCATGACAACCATAGTATCATAAACACCCTTATGGGGTTTTTTTAGTAACTCAAGACCACCTACAGATTATTTTTCATGTTGTAAATTAATATTTCCTATGATGGAAGTTTTAATTTAGAAACTCAACACCACCTATAACTTCATTTTCAATATAAATTATCACATACTGCCTTAGAGGAAATTTTCTATACAAAGTATTATGGATCACCTCTTAGAGTATTATCTTAATAAATTATCATATACCACCTCATATGTTATTTTCTTTATACATTACATAGACCACCTCATAGGATATTTTCTTTATAAATTATCACAGACCGCCTCATAGGGGTTTCTATAAAAAGTATCATGGAATTTCTCTTAGCATGTTTTCAATATAAATTATCAAAAACCGCCTCTTAGAGAATTTTCTTTATAATATCAAAATTTTCCCCAAGGACATTTTACATTAAAGAATCAAGACCACCCCCAATGGATTTTTCATTCCCCTTTTAATATAGTTCAAAATATATTTTACCATTTCTATAAATAGGCCACAACATCAATTCATTTTACAATTTTAACTTATAATATCTCATTATTTGTTTAACCAGAGGCTATCACAATCCTTTACAAATTATATTTCATTCATTGGTCATTGAATCCTCATTTTTACTATTTAACAATTCAATTTCATTGTAATTTTTTTATCTCATTCATCATTTAAAGAATTTTATATCAAGGTTTTACAACTATCATCTTTCTAATTCATAAAATCCACTTTAGATTATGAATTCATTTTTCTAATGTCAAATCATAATTTTATACTTCAATTTAATAAGATATTATAACAAGCTTTGGCATTTTATTTCATGGACATCAATGATTGTTAAATTCCATTTCAAAATCATCAATTTAAATTATGAATTCATTATTAATAATTTAAACCATGGTTTACAATTAACAACATTAAACCTTATTTTATTCCAAGATCTCACATCATTTCATAAGAACCTCCATCAAGGTTTAATATTTCATTATCCAAAAAATAATCAAGTTCATAAACAAGGAATTAATCTTGTAATTTTCTTTCCCTTGGGTTCATAACATTTTAAATGGGCGTTTAACTAACTCAATGCATAATTAAATCATTTAATTTAAATTAGGTAAATGTTTGGCAAGGATGGTGTTACCACACAATGTAACACCTGAAAGGAGAAGTGATTCTATGGGTTAAAATTTAGGTACCACCTATATTTTCCTTATAAGAGTCCACATATCTAGTATCATCCTTCGATTTGGCCTAAAATGGAGGGAAATGATAAACCAGACCAAATACATGAAAATAGGGCATATTAGCTAAAAGTGGTGAGAGATCGCTTGATAGTGAAATAAATGAAGAATAAAATGAATAGGACTCATAGCCTTACCAATCGATCTCAATTACAAGAAAAAAAACTAAAACAAACAAGGATCAATGGATATCCTTCAACACCCAAAGAGACAGAGAGGGGTGCACTCGGGGCTACTACAGGACCAAAAAGGGAGGGAAAATTAATTGGGGGTTTAAATGGGGAAGGGGAAAAGTACCAAAATTTACCTATTAAAAAACTCTCAAGATTCCATTATTGAGCCTCTGGACTCCACCAACTAGCTGGGGAACCCACATCCCCCCTATCATGTTATCTTGGCACTAACTATTTAGTAGAACTACATTATCTTTCTATAGGACACCACCTCCTTTCAGACCCCCTAGACACTCCTGAGACCACCAAAAACCCTCAAAGAACACCCAACCTATCAGGTTTAAGAGTTTTAGAAAAAAAATTAAACAATTATATACCTATGGAAGGGTATATTATTATAAATAACAAGGCATAAAATTTTACAACAAAAGTCTTGGAAAATAGTTGAAATTAAAGACATCACTCTAGTAGAAAAAGGAAGATTTTGTTGTAATAGTGGGTTCCCTAGACCTAACATGATTAGTACATTTTGATTACCATATCATGGATATAATGATTTATACATGATTTATACTTACCATAATAGTGTTGATATTTATGCATCCACTATTTAAATGGTAATTTCAATAGATTAATTGTCATGTCAAAAGGTTATAGTGGTTTTGGGGCTATAATGAGAACATTGAGATACTATTTCATTAATCTTAAATATATTTACTATGGTCTAGGTACACCATACTTAATGGACATAGTTGATATATGACTATCTGGTGTAGGGGGGTTATAAGCATTAAGACTTATTCTCATGAATTTCACACATAGTGATCTCTAGTAGTTGAGATCATGTGGACAAACCCGCCAATAAGAGCACCCCATGTTTTGGGTTTGAGTGGTTGTTCTTATCTATAAACATGTGTATTGGCCTCCTAGATTGAGATCATTATCAATGTGTGTCATTTCATCACATACTTTGATGCAAGGAAAAATATATAACATTGAATTCATGGTGATGTAGGTTATGTTAGGTGCATCATTGGTGGTATGGAATTGGTTGATTGATCAAGATTGAATTTATCTCTTTCGAATTGAGGAAGTGATATCTTAGGCCTAGTTGATTAGGATGGTCGTGCCTTCATTAAATCCATAACCAGGGTATTTGAAGGTAAATCTATCCAATTGTATCAAAAAATAATAAATAAAGGAAAGTATGATGACATAAGTGTGCCTCTTAATTTATGATAAATTGTATGATAAGAGATTATATTATACAATATGTTTTCATAGGATGGTTGTCATTGTTATGACTATTAAATGTCTCTTTAAGGGCCTTTATGGGTTTCTAGACTTCACTCTTAGTCTTTGAATATTCACTATAATTGAGATAAGGTCCTAGAGGTTCACACACAATAGTGTATTCAAGATCCTGCACTATTCTAGAGAATAGGTATATAGGAAATGGTGGACCCCACCATAGGGTCCAATAGTCGTCCAAGTTTTATCGATCACCAATAAATAAATAAAATATAAATAATATTTATGACATAGTTAGTTCATCGTAATTATTTATTTATTACTTATTTAGTAGATGTTAAATATATGGGGTTTGGGGAACTCTAACCAAGTATTTTAGACATCCACTATATAAGTAGATGAGGATCTCATTTCCAATGTTCAATTCATTCCAACAGATTGAGAGCTCATTTATCCTCTTTCATCATCCTTGATAGAGAAAGGTGTCATCTAAGAAATTGATCCAAGTATGTCTTCACGGATCATAGGAATAGAGTTGAGGTGATTGTTGTAACGATGAAGGAATCATCAAAGCTTCGTGATAGAGCCCAAAACTCGATGATAGATGTTTTCACAGATTCTTAAAGCATGTGTGGATGATCTAGAGGGGATTGGCTTCAGATCCTTTGAGCAATAGTCACCAGTGATGATCTGTATCCAAATGCACATCAAATTAAATGAGGTAACCATTTATTTATTTATTTTACTTTGAATTATTCACATGATATCCTTATACCTCTACTAGGGCTCAGATCATTGGAGATGATGGAGTTACATCACTCTAATGATAAAAATTTTAAAATCCTCAGCCCACCAGTTTCCACTGAATTCCCTGATACCTTCAATTTTTTTCAAATGGATCATGTGATTTTTTTTATCCAATTAAAAAAATGAATTTTCATTAAATTAAGAAAATATATTTAATTCGGTCCCAATGGAACAAACTGTACGTCGATCTGATTCTGAATGTCCAAGTTATAGTCATTTGAAATTTTTGATATGGATAGAAAATATGGTTGTTGTATTTTAAAAATTGAAGAAAATTATAAATATATATTTGTTTGTGTTTTTAATTTTAGGAAATACATTTCTGATCAATATTCAATTGGAATATGATGACTATAAATCCACCGATCAGAATAATTTTTCCCGATGTTTTTTTGATTCTCATGGAATATTTTCCAAGAAAAACCCATTTCCTTTGGTTGCTTCCAATGAAAGTAGGAAATAATAATTCATACTAGACCCAAGAAGGTGTTATGAAATAGGGTAGATTCCAAAAAAACTACCTAAACAATGAAACAAAAAAGGGGAAATAAATTATGGGGTGGGGTCTAGTGGCATGTTTTGGTGAACAAAAAAATCTACCAAACTTTGTAAGGAATCTTGCACTATGGGAGACCCCTCCTATCCCATAGTCAACCCTGTATCCCTTCCTCCTCCCATCCACCTCGATTGAACACCGAAATTCAGCCGCCTCACCCTCCGCTGGCAGAGCCTCATCATCATCCCGCCTAGACCAGCCATAGTCGAGATCCCCCACCCCAACGTTGGCACCATCTCCCATTATTCGATCGTCACTGCAGAATCTCACGGTTGGCCTATCCTATACCTTGATATTACCCACACTATCGTGTTTTCCTATCTCACTGAGCCTACCACATGTCAGTCCGTCTGAGGCTGACATCCCTCACAAAGCTGCCTCTCATCTGAGCACTTTTTGTTGCTCCGTACCCCGTAAATTTCATTTTCCACATTCAGTTACTATTCACAATCTTTGTGTGCTGCTGAGGTGACCTCCTGTTCAAGATCCCCTAGTAACCCATCGACATTATCATCCCAATCATTGAAGCCAGTCGTATTAGTGCATGTCATCACCGTCCCACCTCATCCTGGCTACTGCGCATGACCCCATCCATGATACTCATGTGAGGTAACCTCTTCTCCTCCCGCTAGTGCTTTTTTCCTACAGAATCCCCTCAGACTAACCCTGTATGCATTAGTCATAGTTGCATGACATCTTCTAGCTGATCCATCACTCAGATTGGATCCAAATAGGTTTAGATGACCCAAATGGGTCAAAATGGGTTTTCCTAACCCAAAACCACCCTAAACGGGGTCTTCTCGGCCAGCGAAGGACCTGGATAGGATATACCTTACCCGGAACAGGCCTGTGTGGGTTCATCCCAACCCACATTGGGTTTGTGTGGGAATTTTGGGCCCGATATAATTTTAGTTAAACCTAAAATTAATTTATTAGTTTATTAGTTTAATAATAATAATAATAATAAATTTATTATTTAAAATAATTAATTTAATTTTGATATTAAATTAAATTAATAGTTTAATTTAATTTTTGAATAGAAATTAAATTAATATCTGGACTAAATAATATAAATCATTTGAATTGTATAATTCATTTAATTTATATTTAATCCCTAAACTTCATATTTATTGCAATTTAATTTTATCACACATTTATTTTTCATACCGATCGGTCTTGATTAATTGACCGAACTTTTTTATGACTATAAAATTTAGTTAATTATTTATTATGTGTGATGTTTGTAATAAGTAGTTAATTATATGACGTTTTGTGCATTGTCTTATTTTCATTCAAAATGTATAAGGGTTTGTGTGTCCAATTTATCTATTGTATATTGTGTATTTCGAGACCCCCTCACCTGTATGCAAGTATAATTGTATTATTTTATGATTAATAAGAAATACATAGACCGTGCTAAGATCAAAGAAATCCATATGAGTAGTGGACACACTGGAGAGGGGAAGAGCTACATTAGGAGTCAAGCTATGACTCAGGAATGATACCTATAGTTTTTGGTTAAGCCATTTAGTTTAAATGGATTAATCATTATTAGATGTGTAAGACCAGTTGGGTAATTTATTTCCTTTATTCATTGTTTATTATTTTATGAATTTTCATGTTTGTGAGAACACATAAAATTATAAATAGATAAAATGCATAAATATGTGATGAATGTATTATATTAAATGCGTGTTCGGTTTTAAGAATGAGAACATTCTATAAAAATATTTCGTAGAAAATAATTTCATTCATTGAAAAATATAAAACCCTCAAAGAAATATTAAGTTTCAAATGAATTCCATCGTTTGAATTTGAAAAAAAAACAAGGTGTATGGGGTGCTCATCATCTAAAGTTGAGGGTGCCCTATACTGCTAGAAAGTTATTATGAGAGTGATGATTCAACTTAACTAAATTTGGTATCATAGAAATATCCAAATCTAACTTTTTTCAATTTTAGATTCAAGCATTTATTAAATCATTTTATGATTTTAGAAGTTGATACTTCACTCAATAGATTAAGGAGTTGTGAGTTAATGCAGTTGTCCAGTCAAGTGCCTATCTAGAACTCTTAGAGTAGTGTCATAGTAAAAGATTTTAGACTATTATGAGAGGTTTCATGGATCATTTCCACTAGAATACTCAAGTGACATAGTATTATAATTCTAGTACAGATGTTTTCTATAGTTTGATAAAATAGTGGGAGACATTTAAAGATTTAATTAATTAGTAATGTCTAATTGGTAATCTAGATAAAAGCACTAATGTGATATAATTTATTTTTGTAGAAAATTACATGTAATACCACATATATATACTATGATTAATTTTGGACAAATTAAATGTCCAATAGATCATGAAATTACATGAGTAGTATCGGCACATATGAAAAGTACTATGATATAGAAAATTCAAGGTGTTAGTGTCCCCAATACCTATTGAACCACCTCTAAAAGAAAGGGTGAGAAAAATGTTTATAGGGGACTCATTTTTTATGAATATGATGGTTATGTCATAATGTTATCATCTGATGTGATTTTGTGGATACTACATCTAGATGAGGATAATTATTCATGTTGTCTCATCGATAAGAATCTTTCAAGGAAAAGGTGAAGCGAGATACGAATTAGATGATTATTACACATAATATGTGTAAATTAAGAGATGATATACTATATTTAAATACATACCATTATTATATATTTATCACCCATTCACTCCAGTTTCATTTGAGATTACAAAAATGAAAAATATTAAAAAACAATTCATTACCTTTTAGGTAAGAGTTTTTTAAGTAAATAAGAACTCAGAGTATAATATTTATTTCTTATGGTGAACAAGTTGAAAGACAAGGAAAAAAGGCCAATGGAAGGTTTCATTACAAAGGTACATTTTCAATGTATTTCAATAAAAATAGGTGGGTTATTGTACAGGAGGTTATTTTCTTCGTATGTCATGAAATAAATCCTTGAAAGTTAAATGAAATAATCTAAATCGAATAAGAAAGTAGTCATTTATTCTTCACGTATATTCATCAATTGTAAGTAATGTTTATATTAAACTTTTTGGTTATTAAATAAAATAATCTTATTATAAATTTTTATTTAAATATAATAACTATGTAAGTAAAAAAAATGTTACAAGAAATAAGGTGTTTTCTCCAAGAAATTGAGAAATGGTGGTTCCTAAGTCAGTGGTGTGAATCACACAACTTCTGATTTCCAAGTAAATGGTTCTAGTTGAACTTTTTTTAAGTATTACCAAAACATTTATATCACATATCTTTTAGACATAAGGATAAATTATTCTAGTTTAGGAATTAATTTTTTCTATGGTGTTTAATACTAATACAATAGTTCTATAATTATGGAATCATTATCAATATGTGATAAATATAGAATATAAGACTTATATACCTAGTTGTGGTGAGATAATACTTTTTCAAGAAAAACTAAATATTTTTAAAGAATATACCCAGTATGGTTTCATACTCTTCATAGTTAAATTCCTTATGTATTATTGACACACTTATTTACTTAGTTTTGGAAAAATAAACCTTTAAAAATAAAAGTGAGCCACAAAGCTTTCGGAACTAGTTCAGCTAGAGAGCATGGAATATTCCAAGGGTAATATAGTGGTAAATATACTTCATAATATTCCTTTAAGTTTCCTTAAATAATGTAAAATGGATTACAGTATATACATGTTCATTAGATATGATTTGATTTAGTTCGGTGTGCCGAATAATATCTTAACCAAGTATTAATCGGCCAATATAATATAGCATGGAGTAATTACTAAACTCACATTACCTTATCCACATAAAATCTATAATTCTAATGATGAGTATTGATTATGATTCATACATGATGACATTGATCAAAAAATGTATCATGGGTCAATTCTTAAATGCACATTTCCTTATATACATCAAAGCGATGATGTAAGTTAAAGGAGTATCAATGTTGCAACTTATATCCATTGTATAAAATTCCATTATTTTCAAGACATGAATATTAAATAACAGAATTGTACCATAAAACATTCCAACTACAATAAAAATGGATATCATATGAGTTATAATATGAAATAAATCCATCATGTCATAATTTCATGTGTTGGATGAAAAGAGTTTGTTAAGATATAAATGAACTTGCATAAAGAAAAAAACAATGTGAATATTAGTTAAAATCCTAAAGTTCATATTGGATATTATTTAAAATCCCTATCATAGAATAGTTATAGTAAAGGGTTATACTATATTTCTATAAAAGGGTGAACATCTCTATTTGAGATATTGGGAGCAAGATCGACTTGTATTTAGTCAATGCCAACAATGCACAAGAAGTTGGCATAGGAAAAAATTCCATAAGAACGTGTGAAAGAGATTTTTTTGGAGATATATACTGCATTGGTAGGATTAAACCATGGCATTGGTTTTGTATACACCATGAACTATGATACATTATTCATCGATAATAATAAATATTACAAGTAAGCAGTGTATGGAAATTAGCTAAGTTTGACAAGATAAAATTCAATAATGTATTCCATGTATCAACGTATAGGGACTTATTATTATGAATATTGTGGTGGGTATTCAAGTGAAACTATATGTTGATTGTATAGGTGTGGTACCACTAAGGCTCGATTGGTAATACCAAGTCATTATTCCTAAATCTATTAGAATTTTAAATATCATAGCTACTTTATGTGATCATTTTTATTAATCATTTAATGTCAAGACTGCTAATATTTTAAGGTGTCTATAGGATGCATCCCTAAAAGGAAAATGGCACCATAGAATTCTAATAAGTGATGCAAGTTACTAAAATCCAGTTTAGGATTTAAGTAAGAAGCAAGATCATAGAATATTCATTTGAAATTAAACTTTTTCATATGTCTACAAAAGTTTAGTGAGAGCATCATTTTATTCCAAGTAAAATATGTTTGATAACATATGGAAAAATATTATTGGTATTATAGTTAGTTAAGATCAGAATGAAACTATCTCTCTAGATATTTACTTAAATTAGAAACCTAATTTCTAGGTAATAATATCTACTAAATTAGATCCAGTAGTTTCAAGAACCTTTTCAATAGTACATATACTAAAAATGTATTAAAAATACAAGTTGGAATAATTAAAGAGATAATTTTTACCAGTTTCACATGGAATAAATCTCTCCAAGAGGACATATGCATGACATAAGAGGAGATTTATGTGGTAAGTTAAATTACATATGCTTCTGCAATGTATCAATCACATATTTCATGATATATACAAGAAATGATATTTCCAGCATATATTCTATGGTAGGAAAATATCAGTTATATATAAGAGAATTATAAGGGAAGAAATTAGAACTATCTAAGTGTAATTGGATAAGTACAAAGGATATGTTCATGGTATGTGGATAACAATAGATAAAAGTTACAAGGGGAAAATTAGTCTCCCTTGGATTATCATGATCTAATATCACATTTAGGCTAAGGTAATGAGTGATACAAGCTCATACAAGCCAATGGTATCCATATCTACAAATACTGAGTGCATTAAAACTTTAGTGGTATCTAAAGAATCAGTATGTAATATGCAATTAATGTTTCCATTTCTTTGAATAAAACCTAGTATGTAAATTGTTATCATAACATTAATTATAAAAATTCTACTAGTAGTACTAGCCAATATGTCAAGTTTTTTAAGGGTAAAAAGGTGATATACTTTTGAACATCATCTCTTGAGAAGTTTTACTCAAGGAGTAAAAGTTATAGATAGTATAATTGTCACACGGGGGAAATGTGGTAGGTCCGTGACTAAATTCATAACTCAGTAGAAACATGATATTATTATGTGAGAGCTAGCAAGGTTAGTTATCAAGTTGTCTCTAGTATAAGTGGGAGTGTTTTAATAATGTGTGTCATATATCCAAATTGATTGGTACTTTTTGATTACCATATCACAGATACAATGAGTTATACATGATGTATACTTACCATAATGATGTTGATATTTTTATGCCCACTATTTAAATGGTAATTTCCATAGATTAATTTTCATATCAAAAGATTATAGCAGTTCCCATGCTATAATGATAACCTTGAGATACAATGACATTAATCTTAAGTATATGTCTTATGGTCAAGATACAATATACTGACTAGAAATAGTTTATGTCTAACTATTAGGTTTTTGGATGCTTATAAGCATTGAGACTTTTTATCATGAAGTTCACACTTGGTAGTCTCTAGTAGTTGAGATCATGAGGATAGACCTGCCAATAGGAACACCACATGTTTTAGGTGTCATTGGTTGTTCCAATCTATGAACATGTTTATTGGTCTCTTGACTTGTGATCATTATCAATGTGTATCATTTAATTGTGTACTTTGATGCATGGTAAATACCATGGCATTAAAGTTGTGGCATTGTAGCTTGTTTTGGGTGTTTCATTGGTGGTATGGCATTGGTTGAATGATCAAAATAGAATTTTTCACTTTTGAATTGAAGAAGTAATATCTTGGGCCTAGTTGATTAAGATGGTAGTACCTTTATTAAATCCATGGCCATGGTATTAGATGGTAAATCTATCCAGTTAGATCAAAAAATAATAAATCAAGGAAAATACAATGATAGAAGTGTGTGTCCTCTTTTATGAGATAACATATAACAGAGAGATTATATTACATGGTATATGTTTATAGGATTTTTTTCATTGCTATGACTATTTCTTATCTCTTTAGGGACCATGATGGGTTTCTAGACTCTACTCTTGGTCTGTGAATATTTTCCACTGCTATTGAGATAAGGTCTTAGAGGGTCACACATAACAGTGTATTCAAGATTCTATCATATTCTGATGAATAGATATATAGGATATGGTGGGTCCCACCATGGGGCCCAAGATTAGTCCAAGTTTTATCGATCACTGATAATAAATAAATAAATTATTTTTGAAGTATATAATAATTGATTTGAATTTATTTATTAAAAATATTTTCAATTTTGTAAGTAAATACTTAAAATAATATTAGACGATTGAATATTATTTTAATATTAAGGGTTCATTTAATATCAGTGGGAATTACAATTCAAATTAATGACTTAGATCTATCACATAATATATTTAATATATATTACAAGTATGTGATAAAATATATATAATATTTATACTGCAGTTAGTTCATAATAATTATTTATTTATTACTTATTTAGTGGACACTAAACATACAAGGGTTGGGGAACCCTAATCAAGAATTTTAGACATCCACTATATAAGTAGATGAGGAGCTCATTTCTAATGTTCAATTCATTCCAATAGATTGATATTTCCTCTCTCCTCTTCTCACATCCTTGAGAGAGAAAGATGTCTTCCATGCAATCGATCCAAGGATGTCTTTACAGATCGTAGGAATGAAGTTGAGGTGAATATTTTAATGTCGAAGGAATCATCATAGATATATACTAGAACATTGAATTTTAAGATTTACATTTGTATAGATTCTTGAAGCATGTGTGTATGATCTAGAGGGTTTCATCTTCAGATCCTTTGAGAAACAGTCATCAGTGATGAGATGTAGTCGAACACACATCGAATTAAACGATGTAACCATTTATTTTTTTTCTTTTAATTATTCACATGAGATCTTTGGACCTCTACCAGGGCTTATATCATTCAACACTATAGAGTTACGTTTCTCCAGTAATAAAAAATTTAAAATCCTCAGCTTACCGGATTCTGCTGCATGCCCCGGTACCTTTATATTTTACAAAAAAATAGTAAGAAAATATCAAAGTAAAGTGCTGAAGGGATGAGAAACATAGAGGGATCACAAGGGGATAAGGATTATGTAGAACAATAGATTTATGATGATATTTATTTTAAAAGATCAATATAAACTTGTATATCACAAATAAGGGCTAAAATCAATGAGTACAACATCGTTGGTGACAAGGGGACTTCAGTGAAAATAAGGAGAATAGAGATTCTATAATAAACTTCAATCCTATCACAAATAGATCCTAATATATTTTAAGATGCATCTAAGGATGATATTTAGATGAAGGATATACATAAAGATCTTGATTAAGTATAGAATAATCAAATTGGGGAAATAATTTTGAGGATAAAAAATAAAAAATGTTATTAGGGACAAATGGGTTTTCTATAAAAATCAATGAATAAGAAAAATTGATTCATAACAAAGAATGTATTGTGGGTAAATTATATTCTCAAATTAAATGAATTGATATAGATGGGACATTTTATCCCATGGATAAGTTGTTAATGATTCAATTATTTTTTCCCTTAGTGATGTAAAGAAGGTCCAAGGTTTTTTATATGGATTTAAAATCAATATTCTATAATTTATTACTTGAAGAAGAGGTGTATATTGAGTAGTTGTATTGTTTTATTATTCATAAGGATGAAATAAAAGTTTATCAGTTGAAGAAATAATTATATGGGTTGAAGTAATCGCCAAGATCTTGGTATTCCAGACATGGTCAATATATGAAAAATCTCAGTTTTCAGTGAGGAGTATATCATAATATTTAGATCCAAAAGGGGAATGATAAAATAATAATGGTTTTTATTTATGTTGATGACATAATTTTTTGATTATCAAATGAAGCACAATGCAAGAATTTTTTAGAATTCATGTGATGAAAATTCTAAATTCCAATGATCTGTGAATTATCATTTTTCCTTAGTATGCAGGTGATATAAGAAAGTAATGGAACATTTATTTATTAATATAAATATTATAATGAGTTGTTGAAAATATTTTAAATGGAGGATTCCATGTCTATGATAACATCAGTTGTTATCCAGATGAAATTTTTAAGTGATGATGATGGAAAAGAGTTCAAAATTATGGAACATAGGTAGATTACTATGAGATTGGTACAGTTAATAGGAACAGGATCATACATTGTGTTTACAACTTGTCAAGTCACATAGTGAAAATTTTGTACAAAATAAAACCACTTGAAATTAGTTAGTAGAATAATATAATATATCAAAGGCATGGTTTATTTTGATATTTTTTAATATGAAATATCGCAATAAGAGTTATTAGGATATATAGATGTGGATTGAGATGGTTTAGAAGATGATAGAAATTCTACATTAGGAAGTGCATTTTATCTTGGAACCTTGTGAGTTTCTTAGCAAATAAAGAATAAATATTACATTCCATTTAGAACTATTAAATCTGAATAAATATTAGAAAATCAAGCATATACATAGATCTCAAGGATGAAATAGCTTGAGGATATTTAAGTTGAGGTGATGTATCATATTTTTATTAAATGTTATAATTATGGTGTTATTAATATTATAAAAAATACAATCCATTTCCCAAGAAAAAAACACATTAAGATCAATTATAACTTCATAAAAAATAATTTTTATTAATGCTTGGAGAAGTTTGAGTATGTGTCAACACGGCATCAAGTTTTGGATATCATGACCAAGGCACTTTCCAAATAAGTCTTTGAGAAGAATCAGTTGGGTTGTAGAATCATACAATTTTCATCCGCTTAAATGTTTTGGATAAGGGACCACAATTCCCTAAGGTTTTTATCATTCCACTCATATTATCAAAAAATGGTATATGTTTCAAGTAGTTTTAGTTCTCTTTGGGTTCATTGATAAATGGAGAGATATATAGCATCCCTATACTATATGGAGAGATTGAAAATGGGGGATAATATTTTTCTTGATTCAAGGGGATATTGTGGAATAAGTATTTGTATGTGTAGAAAGTATAGATTCAAGTATATACATGTGTGTTTTTTATAAGTAATGAATATTCTTCAAAAGTTTTTACTATTAAGTGTTTTCTAGAGAAAAGTATAAGGATCAATGAAGTGTTTCATTCAAAAAAATTTATTTAAATCTTATTTCTCATACCTATAATATATTATATGATTTTATAATGTATGATTAGGTGAATAAATGAATACATTATACTTTAGAGGATAGTTATTTCTGAAAGGTTTTGTTTGGAAGTTGTGGTTTTTTATTGTAGGGTTAAAGAAGTGTTGTCGATAAACCCAAAGAGGGATATTATTATTAAAAATTCTTAAATTTATTTTTGGGTTATTTTTATTGATAAATAAAGGATTTAATTATATAAAAATACACAAGGGGTCACAATAATGTATTTTGTGAAGGCTCAAGAAGTTTGGAGGAAGTTTGAGTTCTAGTTAGTATGATGGTGTTTAAGAAAAAATTTAAAACAAAAAGAGTAGAAAATTGGAAAAACATGTAAGAATAACTATACCTTATATCTTATATTTCATAGAAAATTTAAAATTCATAAATCTTTCTATATATATAATATTAAATTTGGAATACATAAGATTCATTCTAATGATATGTAATATTAAATTGTAGGAACCTGAAAAAAATTGGAAAAGTATGTGATATGTAATATTAATTTGTATGATGTGTGCTATTAATTCGGGGAAGAATTGAAGATATTTGGAAAAGTATGGGATATGTAAAAATAATATGGGGTGATACATAGTATTAACTTATAGGATTAAATGATATATAATATTCAACTTATCGATTCATAAGAATCATTCATTGTCTTAACTATGTTTTTGGATAAGTATGAAAATTCATAATATTCATGTATATATTGCAACTGATATGCATGAATAATTATTATTAATCTTTAGTATGTAATAATAAACAATTTTCTCTAAGTGTTCAACAAAAATCCAAAGGTGTTGGGTCATGTGAAAAAATTTGACATAAATTAGTTGTTTATTTCATGCTGAAATTTATGGATTTTTAAATGGATAAAGTCATGGGATATATCAAGGAATCTTGACTCGTGATTTATGGTGGGATTATGATATGATTTTATTTCCATTTTTTAAAATGTAAAATTCAAATGATTCAAGGAAGCTAGTCAAATGGAAATATAGGATAATTTTATGTAAATATTTTCCCCATATCCTTAATGTTATTCAAGGAAATATATATATAGGAAAAGGAAAATGAAACAAGAAGGGTGTTCAAGAGAATTTTCATAATAAAAAAACATGTTTGTGTGTGAACATGTGAACATGTTTGTGTGTGTGTGTGTTTATAGTGAGAGAATAAATAGTAATTGTGGTTCTTATTAGAATGTGAAGAAGATAATTATAAAGTTTTATCTTATTGGAAAGTTTTTCAAATTTTGTTTGTGGAATAAAATTTTTATTCACAAAGAGAGCGTTGAATTATTTTTTATGAGGAGAGAAGTGAGTTAGTCATTTATATTTGTGTTTTAAACCTATAGGGTTAGTTCTCCCACTCCAAAATGTAAAGACAAGTAGTACACTTAGTGAATTTGGTACACCATCACATTTATGTTATATGCTCCTTGGATATATCCCAGTGCGGGAGATCTAAGTAAAAAATGATCGTTTCACTATTTATTGCTTTATCCATTCATATTAATTATTAGGAAGAGAAAATAGTTATATCTAATTCTAGAAAAATATTATTGATGAGGGTCATTAAAAATTTAATATACCCCAATTCACCTCCCCCCTCTCGAGGTATTATCCTTGTTTGGGACTATTAAGTTCCTTCAACGTTCATAGTTTTGATCATCCATTCCCAAGGTGTGGCTAGGTCCTTGGGGTAGATTTCATCCTATAAGTTCCTTTGATTATTTCTTTTATATTATTGGGTTTTTTCTTATAAATATTTTTCATGCTCTTGTTTTGTATGCATTGTGTGAGTTTTTCTAATGTGCAGGTAAATTATGTGTAATGGACTAGACCTTAGAAGTCAAATCCCAAGGCTAGACCGAGACTTCCATATAGTCTCAGGCTCATTCCACAATAACTAAAGGCTGAAAATAGTTCAAAGGGATAAAAATAATCTTTGTCGAATGATTTTTTCTCAATTAAACAACTAATTATATGAGAAAATAATACATATTTTATTAGAAATTCAAAACTAACTTCAAAACACCAATTAAAGTAAACTTCTTGATTAGAGTACAATGAAAAATAAAACTGACCCAATTATCAAATATTTACATGAAAACCTAGTGTATTATACTAATTTAATGTGAATAGTCTAACTCCTCATTCAACACATGTTCAAACACTACCACATCAACTATAAACTCATATCCCAAGATCCATCACCCATGAACATTGAAACATTTATCTTACCTATATAATGACATAATAAATCTATATACACACCAAGATGTGTGTGTAGGGGTATGGATGAATACCCAATAAGATTTCACTAAATAATTTTCATCTAATTCAATACAGAAAAATTCCAAACCATGTAACCAATGCCATTGAAAACATATCAATATATTTAAAACAAAAAAATATATCTCAATTTTAGATAAATCCAAAGTAGTATATGAAAATAATATAACCAATTATTTTCCCTAGAAATGTAACCCTTCCTAGTTCTAAGCCAACATTTTTCCAATAAAAATACAATATATCCAAAGGATACATGATCATTAAATAAGAACATAACATAAATTATTACCTATGATCATAGCATAAACCTATTGTGGATCATCACCCACCCAAGTGGTCCCTAAATTTTATGATATTCCTCACCTACATCACAAAAGATATGGAACTGACCATCCATATCAACCATGTGACCATTCCATATTTACTCAACACTTCCCAATCATTTCTTATAACTATATCATTCATTTATCCAAAACAGTTTTACTTACCAAAAATAGTTAACCTGATTGACCAATTAAATCCAAGTCTTAAATATAACCAATTAATAAATAGAAGATTATTTTCAAAAAAAACATTTCAAACCCAATTTTCATGGTTTTATTCAAAAACACCAACCCAAGGTTATTCAAAAACCCCAATTTCCCAACCAAATCCAAAGGTTTAGCCTAAAACTTCAAAACACCCAAAGCTTATCAATTCGTAAAAATACTAATTTATCAAATAAATTTAAAAAAATTATTTGATAAATCACAAAATGTAGGAAAACAACCTAAAATAACACCAATAATGCATTAAGGAACCTTAATCTCATAATAAGTGAATAATGTCCACCCACATTAGATGATGATCATGTGATGGTCTCGAAATCCTATATCTGATGTTAAAAATCACAATATGATCCTACAAATCCTAACATCAAGAATATGGGATCATGATTCTTCTATTAATGATTTAAAACCACCTTCCAAATACCTAGATATAATCACAAGATATATATTTATCCAAGGAATAATAAATAAAAAGAGAGAATTAGACACATATCAAAAAAAATGTGAGATCATAAAGATCATCCCTCATATCTATTGGTGATTGGATTAATCCTAAAGAGAATATAATTTTTTATTAACATAGGATCCTAGAATTAAATCCCAAGAAATCCTAGGGTCATCCAAAGTTAAGTTAATGTGTACAATTTTGATTTTGGGAATCTATTGGGGTTTTTAAAATCCAAATTGTTTGGCGTGAATTTTCCTACATGATCATCTGGAATCATGTGTCGACCATGTGGGAACCTCTAAATGAAACCTTGATCTAGAAAGTCTCCCTAAATGGTCACCTAGGACCATTCACTAATCATGCACTCACCTTTTCCTCCCTTGGTAACCTATAAGGTCATGTAGCATGGTCCTTAGGATCATGTATCCTAACCATTTATGGTTCACTATAACTCTAAAAAATCAAAAATGAGGCTAAAAATCACCAATACTCAAAAAAGGGACTTACCTACCTAATCTAGAATGTTAAAATTATTCACACTATAGGAATTTTCATTCCCTAAAAGTTATCAAGATTTATTTTTTTGAAAAAATGATGGTCATTTTTGTTACATATGATCCTCTCTCCCCCTTGTCTTATTTTAATTAATACCATGATACTATAAAACCCTCACTAATGTAATACTTATTATTATCAAGATACTTTCCCACCTATCTAAAATCCTTATTGTCCTTTGCATAAATGTGATTTATAGATCTTTATCCATCACATCGCAGAAAAGAACATGAGATGGGTTTTGTTGGTACTTCCTCATCTAAGATACATGGAACACATTGTGTATTATAACATACTTTAGTGGAAACTCCAAGGAATAATACACATTTATTATTCATCAAGAAACCTAAAATGGACCCACATACAAGGGTGATAACTTTTCCTACTTCCCAAGTCATTTGTGTCCCAACTGTGGTTCCACTCACAAGAAGAATTGATCTCTAACTGTAAACTCCAATGGTCGTCGAAGATGATCAGTATAAGATATATACAAAGTTTTAGTCATCATTTATCACATTTATGTTAGGTGAACTCAATTAATCATCTCCTACACCTAGATAGGCCCCAAAAGTGATCCCTCACCTGATTCTTCCCAACACAATGGTGATCAGCATGATCTTCCATACAATGCTTCAAATAGAACCATCTGAATCAAAACATGATAGTTATTATTATAGATCAACTCTACCAAAGGCACATGATCCTTCCACAATCTCCCAAAATCTATATCACAAGATCAAAGCATGTCCTCAAAAAATTATATGTTTTGTTCTATCTATTCATCCATCTATGGTTGATATGAAATACTCATCTCCAGCTAAGTACTCATCACTTTCTATAACCATCTCTAAAATATTAAATTAATTCAAGGATATATATCTAACATGATAGATTAAGTAACTCCATTAATCTTAACCAATCCATATATAAATAGCTTACTCAGTTCCTTAACTGATGATACCTCTTGGATATGAAATAAGTGGAATGACTTTATGAGTCAATCCACAATCATCCATAGAGAATCATGATTCCATAGTGATTTTAAGAAACTAGTCATGAAATCAATCATGATTTATTTTCACTTCTAAATTGACACAAATAAAAGCTAAAAAATCCTTATAGGTCACTAATGTAACATCCCTACTCATCCCATTGGCTTGGTCCAAGTTATAGGTGGTATAACCTTAGGTGACAATCTCTAGACACCAATGGGCAACAATAAATACTGAGGGTTTAAACACAAATTAAAATGGGGAATGATTTACACTATATATGCATAGAAACGAACATGAAAATATAAATATAAATAAATAAACCAAATACATCTCTATAAATGTTGCATGCAAACAAGTCCAATAGTAATAAAAATGACAAAAACAGTAACAACCAATAAATCCATGACCAACATAAGAGTAATAGTAGAATAGCTTAAAAATAGAAACTAAAACTCTAAAGTAGGAAAGGTACTAGAACCACTCTTGACCATGACATGAGTATCTCCAAGATCCAACTCAGCCAACTATAACAACACCCATTAAGGTGCTCAACTACTAAAGTATGAAATAGGTCCCTTTCCAATATCACGAAAAAAAATCTATATATTAACTGAGGTGTATACATAATGGTGGGAATAAAAAAATAGGTAACTCCCTGAGAATTTTCCCATGTTCCACTAAGTCCAAAAATAGGTTACCTCATAGGAATTTAAAATAGTTAGGAATATTATCTGGCAGTAAACATTTTTTACAATATAAAATAAACAGATGAAAAAGCTTTCCAAAAGAAATGCAACCAAATATGTGTTTTCATTTTAAAGAATCCAAAAAAGTTAATTTAATTAAATTTTTCATATCATCCATGGTTTCCTATACACATACTCATGCATTCCAAGTGGAATCCCTATGATCCTAAGTGGTGATATGTCCTCCATTAAGTCATCGCTTGGTGGAAATCCTCCATGTGTCTTTCTGGACAGCATGAAGCACCATGTCTATTACAAAATGGCCTCATAAAATAAAAATCATAAAAATACACTAACCATATTCCTTTTTAGTTGTAACCCATATCCATTTATGCTAAAAAAAATCCAAACCCATATTTCCTTTAACAAAACCCATTTGGTCAACTTATCGAACATGTTGTAGGCAACACCCAAAACTCAGTTTCAAAAGAAAACCATTAAGATAACTATAAGTAGAGTTTTAGAAGGATAAAACCATTAAAAAATATAAGATAAATGTTTAAAATAAAACTAAGAGCCTTCATGCTCTAATAAAAGTGGAAAGAGGTAAAAACAACTTACCTTAGGTTTGTTTGGCGCAACTAATCCCTGGTGAATCTATAGATCTAGGATCATTCTTACATTCCTCTAAGGAATCACTAGAAGATCCCATTAAAACTTGTCAAATCCAATATATTTGAGCATGGAAGACTTAGTCTAGGACTTTATTCAAGATAAAATGAGCACATCTAACACAGATGGGAATAATAGAGTTCTTACCTTTGATTCATGAGATCATCTGCTTGAAGAATCATTGAAATCAAAGTATAGATATCGAAGAACAAAAAAAATCAACTAAGGAAACCCTAAAAATTGAGATATTGGATCATCAGAGTAATAATGAGTCTTTTGAGAAAGTTCCACATTAAAAATAAAATTTCTATATAATTAAAATCTTGTTGTATGGTTAAGCTACATAGTTTGACTAACTATATGCTAACTGTGAGAATTGAATATACCTATAAATTTTCTAATTCATATAGTTAGCCACATGGCTTTTCAAAACTATGAAAAAACGATGCACTTACTAAGTAACTCCCCAAACCACTCACATGATTTCCTAGATACTTGACCACAGTTTTTACTAATTGTGTTCAAATTGTACGCCTACAAAAAAGAATCCAAAACCTTATGAAAACTTTGAGAATATTCCCAAGACTTAACCTGAACATTCCTTAATTTAAATAAGAAATAAAATAGAGAAATACCTCAAACCAGGGGGGTTACATTCTACCCACCATTTGGATTTTCATCCTCGAAAAGATGCAATAAGATAGGACACTGCTCCCACATAAACTTCTTTTATTCCCAAGTTTCCTCTTGAATGTTACCATGCTACCATAGAATTCGTACTAAAGGTATAGTTTTACCTTATAGGATAGTATCTTGTCTATCTAGAATCTAAACCATTACATGGATAAAACTTTCATCTGAATCAAGAGTGCCATGGTCCCAACTGATCATATGATTGGGATTCATGTGATACTTCTTAAGTAGAGAGATGTGAAAAAAAATGAATAGAATTTAATCTCAACGTTAGGGTTAACTGATATGTGATATTTATAATATTTTCAATAACCTTTAATAGTCCAACATTCCATGGTAACAACTTCCCTTACTTCCCCAAGCATTAGTTAAACATTCAAGAATATTTGGTCACTCGCATTTAAATATAACGATCTAAAACGGTGGTCTTCATAAGATTTCATATCAACTTTAATTCATGAACATCTACTTTTAAATCATATATATATTTTCCATTGTCTCATGGACAATACTAGGTCCAATTAGTGGTGTTTACCCTATTTCCACCCAATATATTGGATAATGAAAAATAAATCCATATAATTCCCCAAAAGGGGCCACATATATCATTGTCTGGTAGTTGTTATTATAAGATAATTCCACCGAAGGCATATAATATTCCCATGAGCTACCAAATTCTATGACATAAGTTCTAAACATATATTCTAGTATATAAATTTTTTGTTTTGATTTCCCATCTATCGAAGGAAGATATGTCATGCTCATGGTTAGTTCAATTCTAAGTACCTATAGCAATGATCACCAGAATTGAGAATTGAATTAAGGTTATCTATCATAGATGGTTGAAACTATAACTCAATGTAACTTCACTACTTATCAAATATATAAATTTTCCAAATCCTCCACCATATTAGACTCTCTGATTGGGAGAAAGTGTGCTAATTTTTGTGAGTCGATTCACTATCATCCAAATAGTATAGTGCCTCAAAATCATCCTTGGTAGACCTGTGACAAAGTAAATGGAAATATTCTCCCACTTCCATAAAATTAAAGGCATGTATTTTATCATACCAGTCGATTATTGATGTTCATCATTTATTTGTGTCAGGTTAGACATTTCATGAAAAAATCTAGAATCTTGTGTTTCATACCTGACCATCAGAAATGAGTTTTCACCACATTGTACATTTTCTAAACACCCATATGAATAATTTAATTCTCTGAGATTTTATGATAACGTTATCTATAAATAAACTTTATTTCTTTGACATCTTTCTTTATATGTAACACCAACTTTAAATCAACTGCGTTATACTATTGGAATATTATTATTTAATGTGACAATTACAACTTATCCAATGGATTGATGGTTATGAATACAGATAACTAAATTATAAAAAAATATCATATGTATAAAATAAATTCATTTGTTATCAAAAGGATAAAAATGAAAATAAAAGTATTTTAATGTAAATAGAGATGTTTTTATGAAAAATAGTTTTTATGTGTAAAATGAATTTTTATTTAAATAAATTTGATTGATATTTATTAATTAATTATTTTAATAAAATTAAAATATAACATATTCAATAAAAAAATATTCATCTAAAGGTTTTTAATATGAATGTAATAATAATAAATTCATTTTTATGTTCAAATATGCATTTTTTTAAATAGTTTTATTGCATTTTGTACAATTATTGTAAAATGAATTTATACCAATTATAGGAATTAAATCTTGGAAAATGGATCCCATATTTTTAATTGGAAATTTCAAATTTTGTAAATATATCCTTTTTATTATTTTCATTATGAATAGTAACCTTGATAAATATTTTTCACCTTGGTAAGAGTAAAATGGGTAAAATGGGGTTAAACTTTTGGGATTCGGCTTTAAAATTTTCTATAACACTTGAATTTATCCTATTGGATGGGTGTATTTAGAAAATTATAATCCAATTTTAAAAAATATGGCCACTTTTTATCATTTTTATTTGATTTTAACCTTTATATTATTTTATGAAAATGATAGATACAAAATGTCACTCTCTTGACTTTAATATCTCTAATATTTTTTCTTAAGGATAAATTGAGGTTATGTTTAGTTATGATTATTTATTTGAAATATAAATTGTTTTTTATTATATTAATTTATTTTTAATTTTTAATGATGGAATGATTACTTTAAATTCTTAAACAATGCTGACATAATATTTATTCAATTAATAGAATAAATAAAATAAATTATTTTAAAAATATTAAAAGTAATATGATTTTGGGTAAATTATTGTTTTACATTAGTTTTTGAGATAAATATAACATAATAGTGATGTTTTAAAATTTTATATTATAATTCCATTATTATATTGATGACATTAAAATCAAATTAAAACAATGGTTCCAAAAATAAAATTAATGATATTTTATAATAAAAAAATATTTTATTAAATTATTTAAAATTTATAAAAGTATTATATTCATCCATGTGAATAAGATATTTTTAAAAATAGACATATTCCATTTTTTGTTCACTTATCATTTTATGGTAACATTCTTTCCCCTTAAATAGTAAAAAACTTTGATAGTGTGGTAATTGTCAAAAGGGTTAATGGGTGTTAAAACAAAGAGATAAGGGTGAAAATATTACCTAAAATTGTAAAAATTTTATTGTATAAGAGGATTTAGACTCATAATAATCATATATTATAAATATATCAATTTAATTCCACTTTTCCATGAAAGTTAATTTATGTTAATTAAATACTCTAAGTAATTCCAAGAGTGACCCTCCCCTCACTTATAAAAGGGAACCACTTATCTTCTCTTCGTCACACCTTTTGATCCTTATATATAAGAAAATACCTAAAAAATACCTTTCTATATTCCTTACCCATTTCCTATATCTTTTTTTCTTCCCAAAATATCATCCTTTCAAATCTTAAGGTATAAACCAAAATAGGTTTCTCAACAAAGAGGTATAAGAATTAATTGAGTACTTTGATTTTTATTTCTTCATTCACCACTTATAAATATATGGTATCCATTCCAAAATATTGAATTAAGTATTTTTGATATACTTAATTTTTATTATAATTATGTAACAACTATTATCCACATCATTTCCATCATATAGAAAAAGAAAACATCGCTCGTGTGTACGTGTGGACTACCACCTCCACGAAGCGATTTGTTTTATTTTTCATCACCACTTCACATTGATGGTTATAATGATGAAATTAATGAGTAAATATGATATATATTATATTATTATGGTTTTATAAATTTTAATTATCATTTAAATTTATTTTTTTACATCCATCTAAAAATAGAAACATCACTTGTCCATGTGCATGGACTACCATCTCCACAAAGTGGTGTAATTAATTTTTTATCATCACTTTATATGAATAGTTATAAAACTGTATATGATTATTAAATATGATAATAATGAAATTATTATAATTATATAGATGATGGAACAATGATAAAATTATCATGATTGGTATTGCTGAATCAAAACATACATAAAAAATGAAGCAGTTATCACCTAGAATAGTGGTTTTAATAAAGAATTGTAAATAAATAAGAGATAAGATGTTATAAGTAAATAATATATGGTATGATATATATTAGTAATGGTATTTAATATATTTATAATAAATATAAATTTATTATACATTAGTTTTTAATTCATATAAAAAATATATGGGACTTGAGGTAAGGGATTTATGTTTCAATCCCATTTTAATCAGGATTATTTATGCTTGAATTTTCATTGAAAAAAATTTATAATACTTATCTAATAAATCCATTTCATTTTATTATAATTTTTTTATTTATTTAATTTATAAAATATTACTATTTTACTCTCTTTGGAACTTAAATTGATCAGGAAAATTTTTTTGAGAAAAAAAACTTTATTTCCTCTTTGGTCGGAAATATTTTTCTTCAATGCCCATGTTTTCTTTAAAAAAAATTAAAGAATATTTTATTATTATCATATGAATTTTTAAATTAATTTTTACCCATATTTTTTTATAAAAAAAAATAAAAGGAATACTTTTGTCATTTTTTGAATGGGGTACTTTTGACTTTTTACCAAAAAAGTAAAAGAAATCTTTGTTTTAACATACATAGTATGAAAAAATTTTCTAGTCATTATAAACGATCAAATCTTTGAAGATTACTTTAAAATTTTACATTATTCTTTTCAAAGAAATTTTTTTCCATAATATTTTGTAAATTTTTATATTTTAATGAAGTGTTTTCAAAATGAAAAGGGTATTTTCCTCAAGAAATATTCTAGTAAGCTTTTAAAGGAATTTCATTCTATGATAAAATACTTTTATGTTAATTATGATTTTCTATGGATATTATCCAATTATTCTATCCTTATTCTTTTTATATAAGTTTTATTGTTATTATGATTATATTTTTATGATAACTATTTTTTTATATGGGTTATGCTATGATAAAATGTTGAAAAGATTATAAAACATGTTTCCTTTACATTTATTATGTTATGATGATATGATTAATGTTTTATGATCTCATGGAACACATATGTATGGTTTTTATTATGTGATGGGTGGTCCTAGAATTATATATTCCTATAATTCATTGGGAAAATATTTTTATATCATGAGATAATTATGGGAAATGATTTTATGTTCTCGATTCACTATAGAAAATGGGTAGGGATGTCTGATACACTATGGGAAATAGGTGTTAATGATGATTTCTTATGATATGATAAATAGATTTTGATGTATGATCTATTATGATTTGATAGTCTCGGTAGTCAAACTTGAAATATGAAATGGTTTCTATGCCTATGATGGTTCCACACTTTTATAACATGTTTTTATGTTTATTATTTGAACTCATGGTTCATGATTGATTAGTGATGATTCATAACTCTTATGATTCATGTATTTAAAAAGATAAAGATTTATTTCATGATTCATGATTATAATCCATGATAAATTGGTTATGAATTTTTCAAGTTATGATCATAATATCATACCCTTATTCTTATCTTATGTGTGCATATGATCATTGATTGATATATCTCTTATTTACCTTAATTAATAATTTAAGATCACCCTTTATTATGTTTCATTTCCCCATATTATAAAGAAAGGTTTTAAGTAGGGTATGTCAATTTAGGTATAAAGTGAGAATAACTTTATGATATATGATATAGAATGTTATTAAATAATATGATTATGTATCTAGTCTCCAAAGATATTAAACCTTTATGGTTTTGTAATGGATTATAATGTAATGTATTGAATATTCATCTAAAATGATATAATATTTATATATGAAAATATTAGGTCACCTAACTTGGTATTAGAGAGGGGTTTAGTCAATATTTGGATATTATGATTAAGGTTATAGAATACATTTATGCTAGAATTTTTATTGTGGAAATATTATCATACTTATCTGATAAATCAATTTAATTTTACTCTTCTTTGTTTATTAATGAAATTTTTAAGTAATAGTGTCATTTTCCTCTCTATGGTACATAAATTGATTGGGAAATTTTTTTTGAGGAAATTAGACATTATTTCTTCTCTGGCCAAGAATTTTTTTATTTTATGTTCATGTTTTCTTTAAAATGTTTTCAATAGTGTTTTAATATTCTCCTATGAATGTTTAAATTCATTTTTACCCATGTTTTAATTTTTATAAAAATGTTTCAAAGGAATCTTCTTATCATTTTCTGAATGAGTTAATTTTGACTCTTTAACAAAAATATGAAAGGAATATTTATTTTAACATACATGACATGAATATAATTTTCCTCTATCATGGGCACTCAAATATTTAATAATTAATTTATAATCTTCTATGTTTCTTTTCAAATAAAATTTTTCCATAATATATTTAAAATTTTAAAATTTTAAATAATTAATTTAAAAATAAAAATAGTATTTTCCTCGTGAAATATTTAGGTGATAATTTAAAGGAATTATCATCTATGATAACATCCTTTGATGTTAATTATGATTTACTGAAGATATGAATCAATTATACCATCCTTATTATTTATCAAGATTTTTTATTATTATTATGATTATATTTTTATGAAACTCGTTTTTTTTCACATGTTATGCTATGATGAAATAGTGAAATGTTTATAAAACTCATTTACTTTCCACGGGTTATGTTATAATGATATGATGAATGTTTTATGATCTTGTGACACACATATGTATGGTTTTGATTATGTGATGGATGGGATTGGAATTATATATCCCTCCAATTTATTGGGTAAAGTTTTATATCTCATGAGATAATTATGGGAAATGAGTTAATGTGATCAATCCACTATGGGAAATGGGTAGGGATTCCTGATCCACTATGGGAAACTGGTGGTGATTCATGATCCATTATGATATAGGAAATGGTTTTTTATTCTTGATACATTATTATTTTATGACCTCATTAGTTAACCTTGAATAATGAAATGGTTTCTATTCCTATGATAGTTCCATATTTTTATGACATGTTTTTATGTTTATGATTTGAAATTGTGGTTCATGATTGATTAGTGATGATTCCTCACTCTTATTATTTAATTATTTAAAATGATAAAGATTTATTTCATTATTAATGATTATGATCCATGGTAAATTGGGTATGAACTTTTTAAGTTATGATCATAATCTCATACCCTTATTCTTATCCAATGATTTCATATGATAATCAATTTAAATCTCTCTTATTTACCCTTACTAAGAATATGAGTTCACCATTTGTTATGTTTTATTTTCCTAGTTTATGAATAAAGTTTTTATGTAGGGTATTTCAAGAAGTGTAAAAATTGAGAATAAATTTATGAGAGATTATACAGAATGTACCTAAATAATATGTTTGTATATCCAGACTCCAAAGACACCAAACCTGTATAGTTCTGGTATCTATAATAATGTTATGTATTTAATATTCATATAAACTTAAGTAATATTTATTAATTAAAATCTTTTTTAACCTCAAATAATTCATTTTGAATGGTTATAGAACAAAAAAGTTGTTCTTGGAAAGACTGAAATATCACAATTCGGTTCTGAAAGCTTAATAAAGAGTTTGCATCCTACATTTGTCTATCAGAAGTTTTCCCAACATTTTGGTTTTACCTAATGAATATGAAATCAGGATCTGGTATTTGATCATCTTTTATATAATTCATCAAGTCATGAACAAAATTAACTAGAAATAAAATTTCATTCTCATTATTTTCAGCATAATCTAGATACATGTCAGTAAGCATGCTCATCAACTATCATTAGTCATGAGATTCTATGACCAGTTCTCTATATTATTTCTAGTTCAAAACATCTTCTATATAATTCCATTTCCCATGTATTTATACTAAGTTGAAATCAAAAAACTAGAGCTATTTTATCCATATTTGTTTCCACATGTTTAAGTCTCATTGAGAGAACATGTATTTCAAACTATTATGATCATTGAAGACTGTGAACTTTTCTACAAATAGATGGTAACTCTAGGAATTTAATGCATATAAAATGATAGCTAATAATAATTCATGAATCATGTAATTCTTATAATTCATTCACAAATTTCTTTAACTATAGGCCACAACATGATCTCCCTATATATAAAAACAACCAATATTAGTTCTAGATTCATCATAGTATACCATATAACTATTACTTAGATTTTGAAATATTGGTATGGGTTCCAAGGTGATATTATATTTTATCACTAGAAATCATTTTTTACAGTCATAATTCCATGTTAATGGAACACCCTTTCAGTTCAAATTATTCATGGGGAAGCAATCCTTGAGAAATATCAAATAAAGTGACGATAATATCATGATCTTCCCAAATAAATTGTATCTCGAAACATTATTTGGTGACTTCCAAGAGATGACTACTTCAACCTTCCCAAGGTCAATGGATATTCTCTCTTTAGAAATTTTATACCTGAGGAAATGGACTTATTGTATCTAGAAGTCACACTTAGAAAATTTAGCGTATAATAGGTGATCACACAATGTGATCAATACAGTTTCCAAATTTTACTCATAGTCATTCCTTCTTCAAGAATAAACCAAAATACCACAATAAAAGAATAAAAGTACCTATGGAAGATATGATTCATCAAGGACATGAATATTTTAGGTGCATTCATCAAACCAAAGGGTGTGAAGACATATTCATAATGTTCATATTGACTCTAGAATGTTGTCTTCATAATATCCTATTTTATAACTCTGAGATAATGATATCATGATCATAGGTCAATCTTATAAAACTACTTGGATCACTTTAATTGATCAAATTGATCATTGATTCAAGGAAGAGAGTATTGGTTTTTTATAATAACCTGATTTAGTTTATAATAATCAATACATAATCAAAGAGAATAGTGTACCTTTTTTATGAATAAAACTGACATAGCCCAAGGCGATGTACTAGGTATGATTAAACCTTTAACCTCAAGTTCTTCTAATTAGACCTTTAATTCCAAAAACTCTATCAAAACCATTTTGTAAGATGAGAGAAAAATAGGTCGTGTTCCTAGGAGTAGATCGATAAAAAAATTGATTTCTTACTCGTGTGGTAACCTTGATAAATCATTAAAAAATATATATGTGTATCAATACACTATGATAGTAAGAGACCTATTTCTAGTTTAATCTGGAATTCCTAGGGTAATTATTGATAACTGACCAGAGATGGTTTCTTCCATTGATAATAAAGAACCTACTATGCCTATATTTATATCTCAATCCCCCTTAATGACCTGAATAGTTCTATCTGGGGATGTGAATGATACTTATCAAGAATATCATTCAATATAGGCTTTAAATTTCACCTACTAGTCTATTCTAAAGATTATATCAAAAACATCCATCTCTAAGACTGTAAACTTCTAGAGAAATTACACTATGTTAGTGGTAATGGAACACATTGGGAACTTGAATCCTTTACACTCCCACTATCTAAGGGGTGTTGATTCTCATGGTGTGAGGCATCAGTTCCATGTGAAATCCTAGTTATTTAACCACATAATAATTAATAAAATAATTTCATGAACTAGGATCAAACAAGATATGCATAAGAGTTGAGTTTAAGAGGATGGTACCTCTCACTGTGGATGGTATCGATTTCTTAATCAATATGATCTACTCTACTTGGTATAACTGTCGATTATATATCATATGATAGCTCAATATTACTGTTGATATGTTTACTGAATAAACAAAGTGTTCTTGGAGGTACCTTGGTTCACTTGGGTATGTAGATGAGAACTATTCTGATGGGATTGTTATGTCCTAGCATACAAATACTAAGGCTGGGTTGAGCCAAATCCACTTGCTAATTTTAGAAGTTTATGATGACACTTTTTGAGTTTTCCTTTCTTTTCACAATGGTGGTAATTCCTTGGTAGTGTGGTTCATTCCTTCTTCTTGTGCATAAGTGTACCACCCTCAAAAAAACCTAGTTTATTATTGTGGTGGGGAAGATAAGATAATGATCCATTGGATTTTTTTTTTCATGGCCTTACCACCCTAGGAGTAACCCTCTCTCTTGTATTTATTCCCTAAGATAAAATTCCCACCAAAACTCATATAGAAAAAGGTGTCCCCTGTACTCATATTTCCTACAAGATCTCTTTCTCTGACCAATTCCTTATTTTACATTTTTTTTATAGTTAGTAATACATAACATTACCACCATTGATCGGATCTTAAGACAAAGACCTAAATCAAATATCCAATATTTCATTATATCACTAGTAGATACCTATGGTGAAAAGTGAACAAGGTGAGTGAATTTAGTAGTATATTCAATCACTGACATTTTTTCTTTTTATAGTTGAAATGATTCTATAAACTTTGCTATTTTTTAAGGTTTCTTGGAATAATTTTTTATTTAATAGTTCCACAAATCATTTCCAAGTAGGATCTCAATAAAAATTAACTTGAAAAACTAAGTTCCACCACTTTAGAACTCTATCCTCAAGAATATAAGTTTCTAGATTGAACTTTATATCATCTAGAGTTCCCAATAATTCAAAAATTATGGTCATCATACTTACCCATACATGTTCTTGATCAGGTCCATAATTGCCGTGAAATAATGGGGGTTATACTTTAGAACTTCTACCATGTGATTTACCTAATAAAGTTTCTCAGTACTGGGTCCCTTATCAACATACTGAAAGGATTATATGATACTTTAAACCAAATCCCATTTCACCTGTGGTTTGTGTGTAACCACATTCTTATCTTCTCCCTCTCACTGTTTTCTTATTCTCCTTACCAGTGTCATTTTTGTTCTACAATACATTATAGAAGTCAATAATTTAGAACTTTTAGTATTCATATTTTCATGCTTATATTTTCTAAATCAATATAACAATCATAATATCACAATACCAAAATCAAATAACCATGTGACAATGTTGTATTAGTGGAAAGTCTCTTTAATAATTCATGATACCTAGAACTCACCAGCTAAACCCATGATGATGAGTTAATGACACACCTAAAAGTACTTTATAACACTTATTTATACCCAAATTACCCTAGTAACTTGAATTTCAGTATAAAAGGTTATCTACTTATTTTTATGTTATACATTTCAAGATATAACACAACTTATTTATTTTCTACTATCCCAATATAAAGGACCGATCAAACTAATACCATTTGTAATATCCCTGCCCAACCCATTGTCTGGTATCGGGTCGGAAGTGATATTAACCTTAGGTTACATTCCCTAGACACCAAAGGCTAATAATAAATGATAAGGGTTCAAACACAAATTATAAGGTGAAATGATTTACCCTATATATCTATACACACACAAACATGACAGGACAAACAAAAATAAATAAACCAAATACATCTCTATAACTAGTGCATGCAAACAAGTCTAAGAGTAATCAAAATGGAAAAACTAGAAACAACTAATGAATCCAAGACCAATATTAGAGTAATAGTGGAACAATATAAAAAACAGAAACTAAAACTATAAAGAAGGAAAGAGTCTATCACAAAGGTGGAACCACTCCAAACCATGACATGAACAGCTCCAAGCTCCACCTCAACCAACTATATTAGCATCTATCAAGGTGATCCACTAGTGAAGTATGAAGCTGGACTCTTTCATGTATCATGAAAAACAACGTCAACATATTCACTAAGTTGCATATATAGGGGTGAGAATAAAAAATCAGTAAATAGTTTTCATAATATAAAATAAACAGATGAATATATTTTCAAAAATCAATGAAACCAAATATGTGTTTTAATTTTCAAGAATAAAAATCAGTTCATTTAATTCAATTTGGAATATCATCCATGTTTTTTCCACACACACACTCATGCTTACTAAGTGACATCCTTATGCTCATGAGAAATAATATGTTCTTCACCAAATCATCACTTGGTGTAAATACTCTATGTGCCTTTCCAATTGGCATCGAGCACTAATTCTATTTAAATAAGGCCTCATACAATTAAAATCATAAACACACACAAACCATGTACCTTTTTGGTCTGCACCAACAACTAGTTATTCCAAAAAAATATGCCAAAACCATTTTCCTTTAAGAAAACCCTTTTTATCAATTTATGAACATGTTATAGGAAACACCCCCAACCCAGTTTAAAAAACAAAAACTAGTAAGATAATAATAAATAGATTTATATTAGGGTAAAACCATTGAAAATAGAGGATAGATCTTTAAAATCATCCTAAGATCCTTCACATTCTAATAAAACTAGAAAGGCGTAAAAAACACCTACCTTAGGTTTTTTTAATGAAACCAATCCCTAGTGAATTTGCAGATCTAAGATCATTATTCCATTCCTCTAATGAATCATAATAAATCCCATTACAAAATTTCCACTCCCATATATCTGACAATGGAAGCCTTAATCTAGGGTTTCATTTAAGATAAAATTAGTATATATAAGACAAATGGGTAGAATGGAGTTATTTACTTTGATTCCCAAGATCATACACTCAAATAATCATCAAAATTAGATTATGTATATCGAATATTGATAAATATTTAACAAATAAACCCTAAAAATTGATATCCTGGGTCAGTAGAGGAAGAATGAGACCTTTTTCGTGCAAGTTTGGGGTTAAAAATCAAATTTTTATACAATTAAAATCCCATCACATGGTTAAGTTTCATAATTTTACTAACCTTATTCTAACCATGAATATATTTTATTTACATAAATTTTCTAATTCATGAATTTAGATGCATATTTTTTCCAAACTGTTCACTAACTATATACATACTCAGTAACTCTTCAAACCACTCGCACAATTTCCTGGATACTTAAGAATAGTTTCTACAAACCATTCTTAAACCTTGAGCCTTCAAAAAGGCATCCAAAACATTTAGAAAACTTTTAAAATCTTCCCAATACATAAACAAAACATTCTATTCTTTAAATTTTAGATCCATAGGCCATATTGATCACTAAGAGGGGGTTTGAATCAACGGTTTATATTTGATGAATTTTTTTTTCAATTGAATTCGACCAATTAAACTTGTTAAGGTTCTTAATTCACTCATTGATATTTCACAGTCTCAACTCATATGTAGAAATAATGAGAGATGGAATGAAACGTGGAATTTTCAAGGTTTGGTATAAAGAACTAATCCTTGACATGTTGGTTATACCCCCCCCCCCCACCCCCATCCCCCAAAATATGAATTATCCACTATAATATTATTATTAATTACAATGGTTTAGAAATTAACTGGTTATACACCTCAGTAGTCAATCCTCTAGTTGATCCTGGATATACCCCCATTAATCCAACTCTTTTTCATCAGTTGGTTAAACCCCCTAGACATCGTCACTTCTTTTTGAATGGTTATACCCACTAGCTTCAAGACTCTTCAGCAAGTAGTTATACCCCTCATTCATAAGAACCATATTCTTATTTTTTATCTTTTAATAAAAATATCTTCTACTCATGGTTTCTCTTGCACCAACGGATAATGATCTGCCTCCACAATATTTTGGATTAACTATAATGCTTGTTTACACTTCAAGATCCTCTATATCTAGTGAATAGTTCCGTTGGTCTTACTCAAGTACTTATAATCTTTATTAGATGATTAGGTCTTCCTTATTTTATCAAAATTCTTAGGAAATAATTATTCTGATGTTGAAGTATTGGCCTCAATATGATGTGTGCAAGAAATGAACACAATTTCTTCAGGTATTATTTTATGCAAGAATTATGTTGCAAGAATCAATCCACTTTCTTCTTGAATTATAAATTAAATATAAACAAGTGAACTTCATGAATGATTTACATGTACCTATCATTCAAAACCCTAGAACACATAATTCTTTTATTATTTTATATGCTATTTAGAAATTATATTTATTAGTGATACCTTGTATATTTTACCTAAACTATTTTATGAAAATGGATCAGATATATTAGGTTATTTTTTCTACTTCACATAACTTCTCAAGTGATTAAACATTCACATATGCATGCATGCATGCACTATATTCTCCTTGTTTCTTACACTCTCCTCATTCACACAATAGTAAACACATGATATAACATGTCTTATTCAATCCTATTTCCATCATGTAATGGTAAACACCTTTGCATAAGTGTAATCACCTTCATGTAAGTGTAAGAACCTTCATGTAATCCAAGTAACTTCATTCAAACCCAAAAGGTTTCACATAACTATTATTTATGAATCTCTTTGAGTGTGTGTAACACAAGAAAAGGCCTGTGGGATTTCCTCTCCCTCACACACAAAATTCATGTGATATTTTCCTCTTCACACGAGAAAAAAGATTCACAGAGAACTATTTCATTTTGGAAAATAGGAGACTTAATAATGATTTTCAATAACATTATTTCAGCTTGGTGCTTTGGTATTTATAAGTATAATCACTACCTTGCACTTCCTTAGCCGTTTTTTCTTCACTAACTTCAAATCCTAAAAAATGTGTCATTTCAATCAATATTTTGAATACTCAAAGATCACATAATTTGAAATATTTCTACATGGGTTTCCTTCTTTTTAATATCATGCAACACTGAGAAAGGTGTCATCTATTCCTTTAATCAATCCCCATATAAAGTTAAGCACTTTTGGTGTGTAAGGGTCACTCGTAAGCCTTATATAAAGGTAACGTAGTCCCCATGCACTTCACATAAGGGTTAGCAGCATAAGTACCTAAGGGTATCCTTGAGAGGTTGAATAATATCACTCACTACAATAATATTGATAAAATTAATTCCATCAGATAACCTATGTTATCTTCATATGTTTTTAAGCATTTGAATAGTACCCACAGATATGAAATCACGCATTAGTTTCGTCTGTGAATTCCCTTCACTGTATAAGTGAAACTCTCCCATCAGCAGATCAGTTGTGAGTATCCCAGGGTCCTCGCCCGGAACTACACCATGTACACATGGACTTCCATGGGTCACACCTCTTTGCACAGGTCCACTGGCCCACTCCATGCACACTCACTCAAGTACTCTTACTGGCATTATGCTCCCACTATTCTTTCCTACATGAAATCACTCACCCATGTCAGCATGTGAGCTACTTGTGATGACTCTCTTTTATGGTTTATATTGATCCCATAATAAGGTGGATTGAGATATCCCTTTTGGATTATGTAGTTGGCCATTTTTTTAATAAGGCCAACTAGAAAAATAATTCCCACTATCAAATTCCAAACCATTTAAAGTGTCTTCACTTCTCAACGTCATCATCAAATATTCTTCATTAAAATGAATAATTTCATGATCTTAAATATTTTTACATAGTCCTTATGCAATAATTAAATATTTTATGGCCTTATTTAATTCATTTTCTTCATCATATTGTAAATAATGTTTTTTCATTGACACAAGTCTTTGAGTTTAAAGACTGGTTCAACAATCATAACAATTAGAGATACTTAATGCTAAGGAGAAAAACACATATTGGCATCCTTCTTCAATTATAAAGTTTTCATACCTTATTGAAAACAAATGTAACTCAAATTAATTAGTCTCAACAATATCCCCATTTGAAAACAAGTATTCTTCATGTAAATGAATATTTTTATGGTCTTCAATATTTTTCAAGGTCCTTATAAAATAGTGAAATATTTCATGGCCTTCTTTAATTCCTCTTCTTCATCATGTTGTAAACAATGTGTCATCATTGAAATAGGTATTTTGATCTTTAAGACTGGATCAAAAATAATCAAAATTAAATCTACTTAATACTAAGGTAAAAAACACATATTAACATACTTCTTTGATCACCAATCTACCATACCTTATTGATAAAAAATACAACTCGACTTTATTAGTCTCAAAAATCCCCCTTTGAAAAAAAATATTCTTCATGCAAATGAATATTTTCATGGTATTAAATATTTAACATGGTCCTTGTGAAATAGTGAAATATTACATGGCCTTCTTTAATTCTTCTTCTTCATCATGCTTTAAATAATGTGTCATCACTAACACAAGTATTTGACCTTTAAGACAAGTTCAACAATAATCATAATTAGAGTTTTTTAATACTAAGTAGAAAAAAACATATTGACATCCTTCTTCAATCTCCAAGTTTTCATACCTTTTTGAAAAAAAAAACTCAACATCATCAGTCCCAATGATCTCTCCCTTTGAAATTGTTTTCAATGCCACAAAATAATCCATCATGTCAATATATGAATATCTCACTCTTTCTTCTCCCCCATATTGAAAATAAATGCAAAGGTGTTTTTAGGGGTATTCTCATCTCATAATTTTACCCAAGATATGTTCTCATCTATTATATAATTTTTTCTTGAAAACTATTGAGAGATGGATGATATCACATGGTTTTATATAAAAAAGATTCTATAGTTAATCAACCCTAAGTCTATGTGGGTTAAATCAATGTATAAAATAATAGAGATATAACAAAGGTTGTATATTTGTCTATAAACATCCATGAAGGTGAAATCATGTTAAAAAAATTTGAATTTTCATTTTATGGGTTGAAAGTAATACAATTCATCAATAAAATGATAAATCATATACACACTTCAACAAACACATCGTAAAGTTCAGGTGCACAAGAATAAATCCCCATTTGTCTCATCTTTTCATCAATAACGAACCCCCTAATGAATATGATTAATACAATTGAAAATTAGGGATGCGAGTGTGATTGGAATACCTAAAACTCTATTATTATCAAGATATCTAGAAAATTATAGAGTCATGTGAAAAATTATTTGACAGCCGCCTTTATCAATTTTTCTCCCACTCTAGGGATGCACTTCTCTTTTTAATTTCATGGTATTCATAAGAATACAAGAAAGAAAATATCTTCATGCTACCCAGAAGTGATAGCCTCAACCTTCTCCTTTAATTCCCTATATGTTAGCTCAAAACACATAAAATAAGAGAATAGGGAGGGGGCAATGGATTTCTCATAAGTAAATCTGAGGCTGAGAGATTCCTATAAACCTAGGACACTCTTTATTTATTATTTATTCCTTTACTTTGTGTGAAATATCATTTTCCATTATATTTATTTGAGTATATGGAATTCTAGGTGCTTTATCTTTATTTAAGAATAGATCCCATTATTTAGGAAGAATCTCCATGCAATTGTGTAGAGCATGTCCTGAATTACCACACCTTTCACACAAGTCACCATCTTTATTCAAGTTTCTAGTGATTGAAATATTTCCTTCTTTATTTGACTTATTGAGAGTTTCTACCTTGTATTATAAATCCACTTGCTTTTCTTTATCTTTATAAAACTTTTAATCTTCTTTCCTTTCCCTATTAGTGGTTTGTGTAGAAACACTTTGGAAAACCTCTTCCTTAATGGCCAAAAGTTTCATCCTAGAATACTCATAGAAACTATGGCTCTATCCTGAAAATAGTGTGTCAAGTCCACCACTTGTAACCACCCTTCCAGGGTTTCCTCCACCATATAAGGTTTCAATGGTCTTCTTACATTAGAAATTGGTATTTTTTCCCTCCTTTACTTGATCCACAAGTGAATAAGTGATATTGATTTAGTGTAACATCATTTTATTTATATATTTATGAGCTTTTGAATTTGAACTTGTCATTAAGACCATTAATTGTCATTTCTCATTTGATTCCTTCACCACTTAATATTTATTAATCAATTAATATACTACCATATTAGACTTGGTGTATAAGATAACTCAAAATAAAAAGTCTGAATATACTCCACCCATCTTTAATTCCATGGGTTCAAATCCCACTATTTGTTAATGTACCATATAATCTTGTGATCTGAATACACCATAAACCTCTCACCAAACAAAAAAATGTCTCTAACTCTTCAAGGCATGGTAAATTATCCCTAGATAAAGATCATGCATAGGATATTTTTTATCTTGTGATCATAATTACCTTGATCTATACATAATCACATTATCCCCTTTCATGATAACACACCTGATCTCGATTCCAGGTGTATCACAATACATAGAGAACCACTCACCAGACTCAATAAAGATCAACATTGGCACATATGATAGTTTATTCTTCATCTAATCAAAAAATATTTAACACATATCATCCTATGAAAGTTTTACAAGATTCAAATTCAACATCATTAGCAGAGACACTAACTTCAAAAAGTATTGGATGAAGCATTGGTAGTATCCTAACAATTCGAGGAAACTCTAAATCTCAAAGACATTCTTAGAATACTGCAAAATCATTACTACCTAAATTTTCTATAGATCCATTGAGATTACAATTTAAGAAATCTCATTCCCTAATAAATTTAATTCTCACACTCAAAATTTATATTTGTATATAATTTCATACAAGTTATCTCACAACATCTCCAGCACAGTCTTTAAATTCTTCCTATGATCCTCCTCTGATCCAGAATAAATCAAAATGTCATCCAAAAACACCATGATGAAAAAATAAATTTATTTATAAAATATATAATTCACCAAGGAAATAAAAATAATATGAACATTAGTAACCCTAAATGTAATTACTTAAAACAAATAATTCCCATACTTTCTCTTGAATGATGTCTTTGGGATGTTTTCCTCCTTCACCCTCAGCTGGTGATAGCCAAATCACAAATGGATCTTCAAAAACTATTTATCTCCCTTAAAATAATCAAAAATAATAATCAATGAGAGATTTAGGGAATTTAATTTTCATCATTACATAATTCAACACTCGGTAGTTAATGCATAACCACAATCTTCCATCAACCTTCTTGGAAAACAGAATGAGTGTTTCCTAAAGTGAAATACTTGGTATAATAATTATATTTCCCTATAAATAATCTAACTAAATATTCATATTTTTTATCTTTATAGGATCCATTCAATATGAAGGTAATGATATCATACTCATACCTGGTAACAAATCGATGGATAATTCCGCATCCCACTCTAATTGAAGCCTATATAAGTCTTCCATAATCGTATATAATAATTCCTTCACCATTGTCAATAACTAAAATTAATCCTTACATTTTACTATTCTAATAACCAACATAGATAACTAACATGTTAAATATCTAAAATCTATAATTATTATTTCTACCTAACTAGTATGTATATCCCGCTCCCACTGAAAAGTTTAAACACTCTCATTAGGTGAAGTAAAGGAAACCTTCTACTCATAGTAGTCAACATGGTACTTAAACTTCACTATATAATCCATCCCAATGATTATATCAAACATGCATATCTCTAAAACCAAGAATTCCCATGATATTTCCACATCTCTTATCACAATGGAACAAGATGGATACTCAAACCCTTGATCTACCCTTTCTCTAAGGGGAATCTTAATATTCAAGGATTGAGATGTTAACTACACATGAAAATTTAGGTGGTGAATTACTCATAAAAATATAAATGAATTAGATGTACTTATATAAAACATAGTAGAGACCATATTGGAAGTTTTAATAAGGGTCTCTCTCACTATTGTAGGCCCTACCTTGGACTCCTTTTGAATACGATCTGCAAAAACAATCCTTGACCCTTCTAGGCCTAAGCCTAATAGGGATTTCCAGAATTCCCCACCTATGAATTAGATCCAATATTTTTTGTCTTCTCCATAGGCATCCTTGATCCCTATTTCTAGTTGGAACCTCCAATGCTATCACCTTGAGAGAGAAAATCACAAAACTTCTAAAAATTATCAAGATTATCACACTAATGGAATGTCCTAGACTCATTAGGATATTCTCATTTCATGAGTGTCATACTACCATACCAGTAACATCCATGTTGCCTCATCTTCTGATAAGAACTTGAGATCATCAATTCCTTTTAACATCCTCCCTCCTAAGAATCATTTTTCTTCCTATTATGCCCTATATAAAAATAATTTTATCCATCAGGTCAAGGAAGAAAAACATGTGAACCCTTCTCACCCATCATGTTTTCCTCATCCATCACCAACTTTTTTACCAACATTTTATGGGTAGTTAAATCAAGATAATCTCCCTCAATTTAATCTCAGGTAAATAATTCATCTCGAACCTTCATGACTTAAGACTATCATTAGTGAACAACTCCAACACAAAAAGAACCAATTGTGTAAAGAGAGAATCATACTCCATTTTTGTTATGTTTCCTTTCTCTAACTATAGTAACTATTTATATTTCCTCAGTTTCAACATGTATGGATAAAACTACTTATTTAACATCTTCTATAATCTAACCCATGTCAGATCCTCATCCATATTATCTTCTATAACTATCTCTCCCCACATAAAATCTTCTCCTTAGATTATTTAAGTAGAGAACTCAACATTTAACACCTCATGGGTGTGAATAAACATTGTGATTATATTAATCCTCTTCAACCAATCATTAACTTTTATCACTCCTCTATTTCCCCTAAAAACATGAGGATTATTTTTTTGAAACTCCGATGCACAATCCACTTCCTAAGGTCACTCCTGATCTGGCCACTTCCCAAGAACTTAGATCAGTTGAAGTGTTTAAGAGTATATGAACACTATCCACATCCCTATCACTTTCCTTATACACATTCTCACCTCCCACATTCTTATCCACTTCCTCATAAACAATATCTCTATATGTAGTTGTCTCTATAAAATTTAAATCTATGAGAAAAACCACACAAGTAACCATGTATAAATTACCTCTATTAAAACCATAAAACCCAATACACAAGATACCAATTCTATGTATAAATGGATCTATTCACCCTTTAGTGATTCCTTTACTATAAAATTTTACACAAGCAATAAAAAATAATTTCAACCAAATTCTTTCAAAATAAAACACTTTAAAAATACTTTTTAAATCACCTTTAAAACCACTTTAAGGTAAAAAAATAATTTCTAAAAATATGATGCACATGTATATAAACATTACACATTCCTATCATGATGCATGAATTAACAACCCATACCAATCCATCATGGGTGATGATGCATATAGGGTACAATGTGCTAATATCCTAAAAGAGAGCGTTTTATCACTTAACTTACTCGAAATCCCTAGTAACTCAAGTTTCACAATAAAGAGGTTAGTTAAATTTTTTATAGGTGCCACTTATGTTTTAAACATTCTAGTATCTTCATTTACTATTTTTCCAAGACTCAGCCTTTAAAACCTAGCTCTAACAACCATGACCCAAGAGATTGAATCCTAAGGCCAGTTTAGGAGCACCACATGTCCTTATATGCATTCCTTGATCATAAAAGGTTATAAAATAGTGTCGATGGATAAGAATAATCATTTGGTAATGATTTTCCATTCAATAAACAACCAACTATATGATGTAAGAATGTAACTTTTATTTAAAATCCAAAACCACCTTTAAAACACCAAATAAAGTAAATCATCCAAACAGAGTGAAGTGGAAAATAAAACTTATTCAAGTATTAAATACTAAAATAATAATTTAGAAGACCACACCCATTATAACACATCATATAACACAAAACTTAACAATGTTGCATCCACCATGAACTCAAATCCTAATATCCATCACCCAAGAACACCAAAGTCTTTCCCTTGTTTTCATCATGATATAAGAAATCTACATGCACATTGAGATGTGTGGGTTGGCATGATTATGAATACCTAGTAGTATTTCCCTAAAACACTATCATGTAATCCCATGCAAACTAATTCTAAACCATGTAACTAATTCCATTAAAAAAATGTTAACACATTTAAAACAAAATATTTGTCTCAAGTCTAGATAAAACTAAAGTAACAGATGAAAAAATATATATAATAAATTATTTTTCAAATAAATATAACCCTTATTAGTTCCACCCAAACAAATATCAAACACATATCCAATATATTAAAATTTTACATGAGTAATAAATATTCACATAACATAAATTCATGTCTGTTATCATAGCATACACCTGTTGTGGGTTATCACTTGCCTAAGTGATTCCATAAATTTCATAGTGTATCCCACTCGTATCACACATGTAATGAAACTACTCATCCATATTAGCTAACATATACATCCATTAATACTTGAAATTTTTTTATCATTTCTCATACTCAACACATTCATTTAGCTAAAACATTTTACCTTCACCCGGTCCACCTATTGAAGACAATTCTTAAATATAACCAATTTAAGACACCAAAAAATAATTTTCATAAAACATCTATCAAACCTAAATTCCATAGTTTAATTCAAAAATTCTAAACCCAAGGTTATTCCAAAACCCCAATTTCCTAACCAACTACCAAAGTTTATCCAAAAACCCCAAAATTCCTAAATCTTGAAAATTCATAAAAATTCTAATTTATCAAATCAATTTAAAAAAAATATGTGATAAATTACATGATGCATGAAAATGACCTAAAATCGCACCAGTATCATAACAAGGAATCTTAATATCATATGTAGTTAATAAGATATACTTACCTTAGGTAGAAATCATGTAATGATCCTAAAACCATAGATCTGATGTCAACAATCATGATCTGATCCTCCAAACACTATTAGCAAGAATACAAGATCATGGTTCTTCCATTAAATAATTAAAAACACCTTAAAAAACATATATTTAATCCCAATAGATATATTTATCCAAAAAATAATAAATATAAAGAGCAGGAAAAAGATATATCAAAGAAAATGTGAGATGAAGAACATGATGGATTGTGTTGGTTGTATTTGTTGTCAATAATCTAGTAAATATGTCTTGGTTTCTTAGTGTATTGGGTGATGGATGAAGATCCCAATAAAGATGAGTGAAGGTGTTGCTCTTAAAAATGGTAAATGATTGTTGTTTCTTGGTTTCCTTGTGTAAATAGATTCAAGGTAGCAATCACACATTAAATGACTATAGAGTAGTTTTGTATGGAATTATGATAAGTGTTGGTTATATGATGAGATAACTATATTTAACATTTTTGAGAATTTTGAAGATATAGTTATTGAAATAACTTATAGATTTTTGATTGAAGAATAAAAAATCTAATTTGAGTTTTGAGAACCCATCCAAATATTACTAAGCATTAAAGATATTATATACAGTGAAAATTACTACTTGGATAAAGGTTTTAAGAATAAAAAATGAATATGGAGTTAAAAGGTCGTAAAGGTTCATGGAAATACTCAAAATTGAGTATACAGATGCTGAAAAAGACTTTGGAATTAAATTTAAAGAGTTCTAAAATATTCTAGTAATTTCCAAAGTTATTTAAATTAATTTGAGTTGATTTGAAGAGATTATAGATGCCCTAGATATTTTAAGAGGTTCTAAGAAGATTTTATTAAGTCCAAATTCATACATAATATATTGTGTTTGGATCATAACTAAAGAAAGGGTAAACTATTGGGTACTCATAGTATATATGATATATTTTCTCGATCTAGTATAGAATTAGCAAAGTGTGAGTTTCCATATATACATAATATTCTCTCAAGATGGTATATAATATATTTATTTAATTTTTGTGATAAAATTTTTCAAAGTCAAGTGATGTATATGATATTTGATTTCATGTGTAAATTTTTTGAAGTGCACTTTGAAAAATTGATAATGGAAGGAGCTCACTGGATGCATAAGATCCTCTCTAGATAATTTAGAAAAATCAAGAGTTGTGGAAGATATTTTGTAATGCATAATATTTTTTTATGATATATAATATATTCTCTAAATAATAATTGATTTGGATAAAGGAAAAAACCTTCATATGTATCTAAGATAGTTAAAGTGAATGTGTGGGATATTTTTCATATAATTTGTTGATTCAAAAAACTTATGCAGTGTATAAGTATTATAAAATAATAAATTAATACATTTATTAGAAAAAAATAAAAAATATATTACGAAAGTCTTAGATATCACTATTGAGATATATAATATATCCATTTTCTTGTGTAGGTTTTTATACATCGAAATAATGAGATTTCCATAATGAAATATTCTTAGAAAAATAGATTTTTCAATAATAAATCTATTATTTATTATTTAAAATATCAAAATTATTTAGAATAATTGTGATTTAAGTTTATTGATTTAAAATAATTAATATGAATCTGGTTTTTCTAATAGAGATCCACTCATGTTGTGAAAAGTTTTGTCACGCCACAACATAATTATTGTTGAATATTTTTATATAGATATAAAGAATGATTTATTACAAGTTTTGTGGAATTATTTTTGAGAAGAATAATTAGGAGTCTCATGGAATAAATTAAATGGATATTTAATTTGACTAGGATTAAATGGGATTAAAATAGATAAATGGTATTCTCAGAATACCATTGCATACGGGTAATTAAGAAGAAGGAAAGTTCTTTGAGATCATGGGAGCGTGCCTATATGATGAAATTGAAGATTAATTGAGGAGATAACTATGTAAATAATAGAGAAGTATTTATATATTCAAATTATATAAAATATATTATATGTGATTTAGTGAATATATATACTAAGAATAAGAACAAGAAAGATAAATATTGTAGATAAATATTGGGAATCTAATAATTCATTGATGCAGAAGAACTTATTAGGCATCAAGGACAAAGGAGGACCTGATGAGATTATGAATAGTAGATCCAGTTTATCAAAGAACTAGGAAGAATAATAATAAGTATATTAGTTAAGGGATAAATCAACATACATGGTTTTTTTCTCTCTGCTTTGTTGAGAATTTTAGATTGTGGAGCTACTGGGTTTTAAAGATCACAGGAGGCATGAGTGTTGAGAAAGGCCAGCAATCTAGATCCTACATAAGGTCTGGTTTCATGGTAATTTTTAGAGAATAATTTTTATGAAAATGTATAGATAATCTATATGAAATTGAATTTTCTAATTGAGAAGTATGAGATCAAATCATTTAGATTTAGCGATATCTAGTTAAAAATTTTGATCTTCTTTAGGAGAGTTGGAGGAAGATCTATAAAATAGAGAGAGTCGGTATAATGTTATAATAATTATTGGGAGATAGAAGGGATTATTAGAAGATATACATAGGTAATAGATGATACCTCTCCTAGTAAAATGATTATTCATGCCTCATGTAACAGTTTCTTTAATAGTGTAAAATATATTACTCAGACCAAACCCAATCGCAATAATGATTATATACCCACATTCATAAGAACTTTAACTAGTATTAGAGCTAACCAGGTTTCCTATGGTTGGATCTATTTTTAAATATGAAATGTTTTTATTAAATTGATATAAAGTTCATATTTGAAGATATTTCAAAAGAGTCACAAATATAAAATTCAGTTTCCATCCCTATCAAAGAAGATATAGAGGTTTAGACCAAAACATTTAAAAATGAGAAGAAAATAGAGGTAAATAAACTGATAAAGGATTCAAAAGAGAAACTGGATACACCAATACTTGAAGGTAATTAAAGGGTTTTCTTATCTAAATATATTTATAATGATTATTCTGATTAATCAAGTTCAAGATATAAAGATTATTAAGAGTGTATATATAATGAATCACTTAGTGATTTTTATTCTAAAGTTAAGGATTATCTTAAAATGGTAATTATTTAAGGTTTCACATATATACCTATATAAATCAAGGGGATACAAGATGGTAAATCATAGATGGGGTTAGAAACTAATGAAATGAAAGATACATTATCTAAGAAGTTATAAAAGTTCAACGCTCTAAAAAAATTATTGGATCCAAAGAAAAATCTATATTACTTTGAAATAAAGATTTTATCTAGTTTAATAATAGTTTTCATTGTGTGTTTGTGAGACATTTTTAATCTAGAAATATTTTTAGGAGAAGATACATGCACTATAAGAAACACTTATAACGGTCATTGATGTCAAAAAAATTGATTGGAAATCATGGATAAAATAGTGAAGGGTCTTGAAAAATATTTTCAAGAGAAGTGTAATTTGTATGATATTAGATTGAAAAGGTAAAAATAAAATTTAAATATAGGATGAGATAACTTTAAGACCATAAGAACTCTCAAATATTGAGATGTCTTGAGCTATATGTTCATTTGAGAAATCCGGATAACACCCTAGCATAATCTTTACAAAAACATGAAAAAAAAAGTGTTTCCATAAGTTTTTATGATAAGAGTATTACTTATAAAATGAATCAATCAAGTGTAAATAAGATATTGAGATCATTTAATGATTCATCTATGTAATATCATGGAGAAGGAAACCCATGATCTGTATAAATTTGTTTGTACTGATGTTATATTGAGGGTTAGTAGAGGATACTAATCAAAATCTAAATAAATATGGGTGAAAACAATGTTTATAAACCCACCAATGTTTTAAGGGTGTATGTGAGAAAGTTTATGAAGATAATATCCCTAATAATAACCCAAGATATTGATGATTCTATCCAAAAATAGCAAGGTGTTCAAACTGTAAAATCTAGCTAAAATACTAATAAAGACAAAATTATAATATTTATTGGTCATTGTTGGTTTTGTAATAAGTTTAGGTATAATTATATTAACTTTTTTCAAGATATTTCAACTTATGAATATTATAAAATTCTTGAATTAAGGGGGGAGATCATAATTAAAGAGAAATCTACAAAACAGAAGCAAAATACATAGAAGAAAAGAAATTTTTCTACTATTAACAGTTTTCGATATCTTGAAAACTTTTATGAGTGATACAAAAAAAGTGTTCATTATTATGAAAAGTTCTTGTATGGATAAATCTATCACAACCCATATGCTTATTTTAAAATAATACCACTAGAAATAAAAATAATAATAAATTAATGGGCCAAAAGTGTGTTATTATTTCCCTCTGGTCTAATAAAAATACAAATTTATAAAAAATAGATCAATGCTACTTAATTAATTAAAATGAATCTAAAGGTAGGTTGATATAAAACTCATAGATATAGTGAAATTAGTTAATTTAGGTTTTTAAAATAAATTATTTTAATTATAATGAAGAAAAATGTGAAGAAGAGATAGAATCAGTTTGGGTTTTGGAATCATTTTTGGGAAAATAAATGAAGAAATAAAAGAGAAACATATTGTTTAGTTTGAAATCAAATTTGAAAGGAATGCTATGGTTTTATAGTTTTAGGGTTTACGTGTAATTGAATTTTAGAAAATAATTTGATTAATCCATGTTTGACGTTAGAGTTGAGACGAGTTGGATCCAATGGTCATGGTATCCCCTTCTTGATATGGAAATCCCCTATTTCTCTTGGTCTAGTAATTTAGGATTTTTCCAAATCGAGTTATTCTTGATACCATTTTTAAACCTAGTTACCCTGAATGTGATAATGGAAATGCCTTAATTCAAGTTAACCAGAAGCTCAAATATAATGTCCCTTTTAGATTCAAATAACAATGGTCATGATAAAAGTAAAAGAAATGTATTGGAAATTGATTGAATAAACTACGAAAATCCAAATACATGAATAAGAAATAAATAAATCCAAAAAAACTTCCCCCTTTGGCTACATAACCATATCACAAAGAGGGATTACCCAAAAATCCTAGTGATGAGAGAATAATAGGTAAGGATGAAAAGAAAAGAAATCATAATGAAAAATTAGAGAGAAAGAAGTGGAGGATCCTGCAACAGTGCAGCTTCTCACCCTAGACTTTGGTATTCGGATCTCCCTTTAGTGTGGCAGCACATCCTTCTATTTATAGACTTACCTGGGGCTCAAGTAGCATTCAATGGAATTTATAATGGTTAAAAATATTCTCATGGGTGGTCAATGGTCCATAAAACAAGTCATCACCCATTGATATGTTGAATCTATCCATTTTTGGGTTATCCTGACTTTTACTCGACGTGTAATATGCGGACCTCAAAATTTTCACGGCATGTTGTACGAATTGAAAATATTTTCGGTAAATCATGGAATGTGTCACACCATGACACATATGTGTCACATTGTGACGTAAGTGATATTCACTCTAGTTGGTTTCTTTTACTTCATGACTTGTATTTCTTTCATGCCTTGTACTAGTTCACAATGATTACACAACATGTAAAGTCAATTTTTTGCTCTGGAAGCCTCATTTTTTTCTTGGTTCTTCAGTTTTGTGCCCCAAAATTGTTCCATGATCATAAAAATTTGTGGAAAACCTTATTTTAAGTGGATATCATGATCATTTCTACTCCTTTTTCTCATTTCCTTAACTTATAGAATTTTAACAAATTTTAAGAAAAAATTAGGTGTATGGGCATGCATTAACAATAAAATCATCATAATCGATGCATTTTAATATCAAAATGTATATAATAAATGAACTTATCAAACCCCCACACACTTGAATTCATACTTGTCCTCAAGGATGTAATATTAAAATACTACAAAGGGTGTTTACCTTACCATCATTTAAATATAATGTCAATAAAACCAATTGATTAAATATAAAGTTAAATGTTCGAGTATCACACATAGAAAATTTATCAAAGCCTCACTTTTCAAATAAAAACAAATCAATAGTTTATTTTATGTTTTCTCTGTTGAAATATTCAAGCCTTTTTTATTCATCCATTTTTACATTTCAATTCATTATTAATATACATGTCAGTTTCAATTTACATCACTTTGAATTTTTCCATTCACTATCAGGGTACAATTGTAAATAAAATTTATCACATACCTCAAGAGCATGTCACTTACCATAGGCTTGCAATGCATCTGTAATCTCCACTGTATAAAGATAGAGATCACAGTTAATCATGATAGATTTTTTGTTCAGTATCAAATAACTCTAAGGCTTCAGGGTAGGTAGGTAAATGAAATAAAAATTAAATCTAAAAAAGGATGTTTGACTCTAAATCAAAATTCATGACATCAAAATATAAGCTCTATAAATATCTCCCTTTATAAATTTCATTTATATCTTCCCCATAAAAATCTCAAAGTGGGCTCATGATACATATAATCACATTGAATGAATCAACATATCTTACTCTTTTTTTATTTTATTTTATTTTTATTTTGAAAAATATGTTTAATATAAATCTCACAAGCACCACCTAAATACATACAATCAAAATATCATCAATCTATAAGTGGTGATTTTTTATCCTCCCAAGACACAACCCAATTTTTTTTATCAATGGATGTGATTAATAAAACGTAATGAAAAATATATGGCCTCTCCTAAAATCATAATGAAAACTCAAAAAAATATCCTCAATGAAATATATCCTAGTACACCATATAAAATCCCTCCCCCACACTTATTCTTTTAAATATCATAAAAAACATTTAGAGGAAGGTAGTAATGGATAATATAGGATTTTTTCTTGAATAATTACCTAATAAGGTTGTTTGTGGCTTGTACAGGATTTAAAAATTATTAATGTAAGGTGGTTCTAAGGATAAAGGGTTAAAAAAATGTCTCAATCAAATTAAAAGTGATTATGTTCAGTCATAGCTTTGATAAGATGCAAAGAAAGTTCTAGATGATAAAATTCATGGGTTTCATAAGAAATATACTATAGAAATAATTTAATATATTATCTCAAAGGATGTATTGGGAATTATAATGAAGGGTTAGTACAATCACTTATGGAAATTTATAAAAATAATTATATCAATTGACCCAAATATCATAAATTCAAGATGGGACAAATCTCAAGAAAAAAAATCATTTACAAAAATCAAATTTTTTCCCTAAATCATGATTTTCCAAATCCTATTCCATGTGGTTATCCCTACAAATTATTTTCCCCATTTTTTCCATTAAAATTTATTAAAAGGTGAATTTTAATTCATGGATTGGTAATTATCCTAGGAAATTTATATCTCCTAGTTCAGTTAATTAAAGAAATATTAAAATGTGAGGAATGCAATTTACAGTTAAAATCTATAAAAAAATAGATGTGGGGAATAAAGTAGAAGTAAAATGAATTAAAATTATTAATCCCTATTTATATATGCTTCGAAGTTGGTTGCATAAGTTATAGCTTCTCCTGATCCATGACGTGTATTGGTCATGAAAAATCTACTTATATTTCCTGCTACTTATTACCATCCTTAGTCTTTATGGTCCTAAAAGAATAAAAATACAAAAGTGAAAGTATAGACCACAGTAAATGAATTTTTAATGATATTAGGGTGAGTGCATGAATGCCAATGAAAACAGAAAATAAATAAAGAAAAACACAAAAAACTCCGGTTTCCTGATCTTCATTGAACTGATCTACCATTTATTTATCAATACTAATGAACTAAATGGAAGGTCATGTACCATCCATACCTATTGTCCTTTTTCATATTATTTGGAGTTGGTCGGTTATATGATGTCAATGGTCTGACCCTTCAACTTCTCTTTCTTCTTTTAGTGTTTTTAAGTTGATCATTCTCTCACACAACAGAAACTATTTCATTTACATATTTACATTTATCAACACCCTTAACTTTAGGTGTTTTGTCTTCTTCAAACTCATTATCCTCTCACACATCATCTTTCTTTATTTCTTGGTGTATGTTGAAACTTACTTGTTCATGGCCAACTCTCAGACAGAGTTCTTTTCTTAGGATATCAATCAGCGCATGCCCAGTGGATAAAAATGGTCTCCCTGTAATGATTGGATTTTGATCCTCTTCCATATCCATCACTAATAATTCAATAGAGAAGTATAATTTGTCAAATTTTATCAAGATATCCTTGATTAGTACTCTTGGTTATTTTATTGTTGAATCTGCTAATTGAAGAAGTACTCTCATAGTATTCAAGACTTCTAGTCCCAAATGATTAAAATTCATGTATGACATGATATTGAAACTCTCACCTAATCTATACAAATATTTTCTACATTTTTTAGATCTGATAAAGATGGGAATCTAAAAGATACATGTATCATGTTTCTTCTTAGGCAGGTTCCTTGATACCACCATTGTACACTCTTGTGTGAGTGGAATAGGGTCAATTTCTTCCAACTTCTTCTTATTGGTTACCATGTCTTTCATGAATTTATCATATTTAATCATGTTTTTTAGAGTATTTTTAGAAGGAATATTAATATGAAATTTTTTAAAGTGTTTCAAAAATTTACCTTTCTACGCATTGTTCTTTACTTGCGCCATTCATTTTGGAAAAGTCAATCTTGGTTTGTATTGTGGTAGTTCTTCTTCAGCTTCTTTTTCCTTAATATTTTAAACATATTTTTCACTTTATTCCATTGGTTATTTTCTATTAATTTATATACCAATTCCTTGTGTCTTCTTCCCGCTTTTAAGAAGTATAGATTTTAAATCTTTATGTGGGAATACTTCAGGAAATCCTAGAAAGACACTACTGGGTATCTATCTGAGTTTTTTAGCAATTTGGCCAAATTTATGATTCGGATTCTGTAATCCAGCTTTTTGGTTCATTGATTCTTCATTTATTTCCTTGATTACAACCCCAGTTATGGTCATGAATGTATCCAATGCTTCCTCTAATGTATGGACCTAGCTTGTCAGTATGAGACCTTATGGTTCTTATTGTTGGTACCCTTGTGGAATTTTTTGATATCATTTTATTTATTGTTTTAGTATATTATAAACCTTAAATTGATTACCATAATTGTAATCATAATAATTTTTATCTTCCATATATATACCTTTGGCGTTTTGTTGTTGACCCATAATCAAATCCATCTTCTTGGTTAGTGATTCCATCTATTTTGTCATCCAGTTATTGTTATCGATTTCATGAACACCATTTTGTTGAATAAATTATCCTTGCCATTGGAAACTATTACTCTTCATTTCATCCAAAAAGTTTTACCTCTCTTCAGGGGACTTCTTCATTAGTGATCCTCCAGTTACAGTATCAAGAATTGACATGTTTCCATGCGACAAACCCTTATAAAGAGTTTTTATTCGTAGTCATAGATCTATACCATGATGAGGGAATTTATGATTCAAATATTTAAAACATTCACATGTAGATTATAGTGATTCATCCTTAAATTTACAGACGTTTAGAATGTTTACCCATGTGTTCATTGATTTGGAAGGTGGGAAGAATGGGGTGAGAACATTTTGTGACATCTCATCCCATATTGTGATGGAATGTGTTGGAAAGATTTGAATCCACTCTTGATCTCTCTCTCATAATATAAATTGAAATAGAAGAATCCTTACTTTGTCACTTGAAACATTATGGAATTATAATGTGTCGCAGAACTCTAGAAATATTTCTAGATGCGCGTTCATATCTTCATACGGTAGTCCAGTGAATTGAATGTTGTTTGAGATCATAAAAATAATTACTATCTTGATATTTAAGTGATTTGTAGTAACATGAGGCACTAGGATGATAGGTTAAAATCATGTATTTGATGGTATCCTATAGTCTATGATCATCTGTAGCCTTGAATCTCTTTGAAGAAACCTGAAAACTTGGTTGATTTCTACACCCACCATGTTCATAGTTCTATTCTTTCTCAGACTTTTCTTAGGTTCGGAATTGAATTAGAAAATTTATTTACATTTTTTGTGCATGTTGTGTTAATGTATTAAAATTTAAAATCTTGAAAATATCATCATGAAACACCCAATTTAAAAAGGAAATTGAAATAAAGAAATAAAAATAAATTAAAAATTAAAGAAATATAAAAACTAACTTGTAACCTTCCTTGGAAATGGTGCCAGTTTTGATGGGCCCAAAGTGTATCATTATTTCCCTCAGTTCTAATCTAAATAAAAATTTATAAAACTTAGGTTAATTATAATTAATTAATTAAAATTAATATAGGAGTAGGTCAAGATCAAACCCATAGAGATGGTGAAATTAGTTAATTTAGGTTTTTAAAAGAATTGATTTTAACTAAAATGAATAAAGAGGTGAAGAAGAGACAGAAGTAGTTTGGGTTTTGGAATTATTTTTGGGAAAATGAATGAAGAAAACAAAGTGCGTCAGATTATTTTGTTTGAAATTATATTTGAAAGGAGTTCCAGGGTTTTTTAGTTTCAGGATTTGGGTGCAATTGGATTTTAGAAAATAAGTTTATTAATCCATGTTTAGCATAGAATTTGAGATGAGTTGGATCCAATGGTCATGGTATCCCCTCCTTGATGAGACAAACCCCTATTTCCCTTAGTCTGGTAATTTAGGGGTTCATAAAATTGAGTTTTTATCAATACCATTTTTAAACCGGGTTACCATGTATATGAAAATGATCATGCCTTAATTCAGGGTAACCAGCTGTGCAAATATAATGATCCTTCTATATTCAAATACCAATGGTCATGATAAAAGTAAAATAAAGGGATTAGAAATTGATTGAAAAAACTACAAAAATAAAAAAATATAAATAAGAAATATATAGATCCAATGGCACCTTCCCACTTCAGCTATATAACCCTAGCACAAAGCGTGTTTACCCCCTAATCCTAGTGATGATAGAATAAGAGGTAAGGATGAAAAGAAAATAAATCATAAGGAAAAATATGAGAGAAAGTGGTGGAGGATCTTGTAGCAGTGCAGCTTCTCACCCTAGACTTTGGTCTTCGGATCTCCCTTTAGTGTGGTGGCTCATCCCTCTATTTATAGACTTCCCTAGGGATCGAGTAGAATTAAATGGAATTTATGATGGGTCAAAAGGTGGTCCCTAAACCATAAAATGAGTCATCGTCCATTGATTCATTGAATCTGGACATTTTTGGGTCATCCCGACGTTTACATGTCGTGTAATGATTACATATTGTGTAATATACAAGCCTCGAAATGTTCACGACATGTTGTACAAATTGAAAATATTTCTTGTAAATTATGTCATGTGTCATGGAATGACACATATGTGTCACGTTGTGACACAAGTGAACTTCAATCCAGTCTGTTTTCTTACACTTCACAACTTTTATTTATTTCACACCTTGTACTGGTTTGCAATGTGTAATGATTAAACGACGTGTAAAGTCTATTTTTTCTCTAGAATCTATGTTTTTTCCCAGTTCTTTGATTTTGTGACCCAAAATTGTTCCATGATCATAAGAATTTGTGGAAACCCTTCTTTTAAGTGGATATCATGATTATTTTTAATCCTTTTTCTCATTTCCCATAACTTGTATCACTCTAAAAATGTAAAGAAAACATCAGGTGTATATGCATGCATTGAAAATAAAATCATTACAATTGATTCATTTTAATTTCAAAAATGTATACAATAAATGAACTTATCAGAAATGCAGACAAGACTTCCTTGGGGAAGAAACAAAATAAGAGTGTTGAACCAAATACACCAAGTAATAACATTGTGAAAGATTTAATGCCTACATAGATTAATTTATTCTAATGTGGTATGAAATTCTATATTATATACCATTGTAAATTTTCCATGAACATTAAGATAAAAGGAATGGTTAGATTGGTTTAGCGGAAGAAATTTCAAAGGAAAAGTTAGAGGGTTTTCCTAAAATGGGTAACCCTAAGGTTTCTAAAATCTCAATGGAATGTGAAATCTTTCTAGACACGCTATTAAAAAATGTATAATAGTTATGCCATGAAAAAATAAGTTATTGAAGAATTAAGGGAAAGAACCAGTGTCTTATTATGACAAAAATTCTATTATGAAAAAGGATTCTACATAAAAAAAGAAGGTTGGTCATGTGTATAAATAATGCTTAACCATATGGTCAAAATAATTATAATTATCTAAGAAGTTAGAGAAAGAATAAAATAACGAAATATCATTACTTATTGAAGTAACAAATCCTATTCCTTCTAATATTAAAGATAAAAGGAGTAATAAGCCCTTATATTAAAAATATTTTTGGATATAAAAATTAGAGTGTTGAATCAGGTCCAATTTTTTTCTATCGATGGTTAAAAGATATAACGCTCTAATATAATGTTTATAGTGGCACTCAGGTCGAATCTTCGATGATGGTACTATTTTTAAAGTGGATTGTGTTTGTTTTGTCTTTTGAGGGGGGGGGGGGGTTTATTTGTATAGATTAATTAAATTTATTTATAGATGAATTTATTTTTAAAAAAATTATAAATATTGGGGTGATTTCATTATTAGGGATGCATGATTATGATATCCTTGAGATTTCTAATATATTACATTAAATTAACACCCACTTCATAAGATGATTTTGATCAGAATTCCCAAATATTGAGGATTTAATCAAAACCTCAAATAGGGTAATGATCTCAATAAATAATTTTTTATAGAAGTTTATTTATAGTTCCAATAATCCATATAATTCACATGTTAAACCAATAATTTCATTAATCCGTGACATTTTAAGTTTTAACATACATAATGTTAGCCTAAAGAATATTTAACAACCAAAAGATCTCAATCACTTGACATCCCCAAATTATGACTCATCTCAATGGACGATTTACTCATCCATTAATATGGTTAGTAATATATTTTAATGTTATTATATTGATGAGTTAAAATAATAAAAAAATTAATGAGATAATAAAAGAGTTGTGTTTCAAACACACACACACGAATGGTGAAGAAAGTTAAACATAAACTTTGGATTGAATAAGTAAGTGAAAGAGAAAGTGTTTTCAACTTAATTTAAATTTTATTAAGAAAAATTATAATAGTCTACATATTTTGGATTAATATGATATAATATTAAGATACTTTCATTAATATTTAAACAAAATTACAACTTAAATACTTATGACATTATAAATGAAGTATAATTCAAAATAACGTGAAAATAAAGAGAATAAGAAAGGTATATTAAGTGTAAAATTGAGTTTTGGAATTTCCTTGTAGAAATTTATAAAGTATTTGGTCATGAAAATGTATCCTACTAAGTTCTGAAATTCCATCCTCTTGCAAGGAGAATAGTGGGGTGTATTTATAGCCAAAGGTGGTGGACTGTTTTCATTCCAAAATATCCCCTCAAGTTGGATCAACCATTTAACCTTTTATATATATGAATATTGATAAATATTGTTCTTAAAAGTTTTATATATTTATGTTGAAATTAAACCCTCCAAATTTTGTGTCCATTGGAATTTTGAATCCAAATTTATGGATGTTTTGGGAAATCATGTGTTTTTGTCCAGAATTGTCCTGAATTTTTCCATGTCCTAAATGTGAATGAATTTATGGCTATGAATATGCCTTCAAATCTAAACCATTTATCCTAAAAATTTGTTATCCTATATATTTAATTTTTTCCCATAAAATTACATCTCATTTAGACTTCTACATTGGGAGAAAATTCAATAATTGCAGGAATTTTTTAAATCCCAAACAGAATTGTGAGCTAGAATTTAATGCATCAATTAGGATACTTATTGGTTGAGTTGGGAATTAAAATTTTTATCTGAGATATATTTTTATATCCTATAACATATTATAGAGTTTTATAAAATTTGGTATTTTTTATTGAGATACAAATTAAATCATCATATTTGGTCTAGTTTTAATCACATATTTGGTGGGCCTTCTTGTGTGGCCCATATATCCCTTAAAATGGATGAATGAGACAATAATCCTATTGGATGAATTTTATTAATTTAAATAAGTAATCCTAAAAAATAATAACCACACAATTTGGATAATTAGGGTGATATTAATGATTAAAATATTAAATAGACTCAAATATTAATTAATTCAAATAATCCTCAAAAATTATATTTAATATTAAAATATGGTTATTTTATACCAATTATTAACTTTTCCTTGAAAATTTTTAAAGGGAGTAGATAAAAAGTTATTAATAAATAAATAACATCAATGATCAAGAATTAATATTTCTTGAAAACTTATATATACATAGAAAGAAGTTTTTGGGTTGATAAATAAGTCTCAACCTTATTATTGTCACTAAGGAGAATATAAAGACTTACATTATTCCCATATTTGATTGTTTTTGTTTATTATATGGGGAATTTAAGGTGATATATCAAGGTGGGAACTTAATTAATGTTTTGATTATAATACAACATGATATTCCATACATCATGGAGTACTTGAAGCCTCCTTGCAACATTTTAATTAGTATTAGAAGAATTTTGGAGTTCATTTTTTAAGAAAAAAAACCACGATGAATATTATTAAAGTGTATCCCTTAAAGGGCAGCTAACAAGAAGAGAAATTTTTTTAATGTTTTATTATTTTATAATAAATCAAGAATTTTGGATGACCCTTAGATCAAAATTTTAGGTATGAAAACCACTTTACTATTATAATTTTAATTGTATCAAATATGATGCATCAAGGGGGTGCTTGTTTTAATGAAAGGTGTATTTAAGGGGGAGTAATCTAACTTACTATTAAATAATTTTTATATGTTTTTAGAATTTTATTTCAGGTTATAAAATTATTGATAAATATGTTTATACAATTCTTAATTAGTGAAATCAAAGTTTTTATCACATGTTATATTTTTTATAGACAACATGATATATATATTAATCTCTATTGTTTTATACCCTAAGAATTACCAATGTATACTTAATTTTGATTAATTTTTGTCTCATTTCTAAGAGAAATGTGGTTCCATTATTCTATCATGTGTATTTGATTGATTCTCTTAGTAAGGGGGGAGAAAATAAGAACAAAGAGAGAATATATGGATTATTAAAGTTACATAGATGAGTGCAAATTTCCCTTAAACTTAGACCATTATTGTAAATAAGGGGGAGACAAGGATAATTACTTGGATAAAGAAGATTTGTTGAAAAAATATTAACAATGGTTTATTATGATGCAATTTAAAGTATTGACAATAAATCCAAAAGGGGTAGATTGAAAACCCCAATGTATTTCATTGGTTTCATTTATTATCAATAAGATAGTTAATATATCTTACTATCATATTGTATTAGGTGATGGAGGTGTTGCGGTGTGAGATCTATTTCATGTGAAGGAGATAATTTTAGTCCACTAGAAAAATAATATCCAGGGGCCTCATTTTTAACAACCACAAGGAGATATAGTGGTATAAATAGAGTACTAGTTCACTAGAAGATATAGACTGGTGCACAAGAGTCACACCATCAGAAGTTATTTCACTAGTATATATATATATAATATATATTTAGAAGGGGAATGGTCAAATGGATGGGAAAGTTGAGTCGATTTATGGTTTTTACCAAATGAAGGGATCCTCTATGGATCTTATAGTAGGTATCTTTAGCCTGTAAAAAAAATATGGCAGTGGAAACTGGAAGAAATAGAGGGACTCTTCTATATAAGGCTTGGTGGGTCACTTGTGGAAAGTAGGATTGACCATGTAATTATGAGATCAAGATTATTGTAATATTTTCTCTTGATTCTTTGAATAAAGTGAAGTGGAATTCCCCCATGGATTAGGGTTTAAGTCTAAACCATGTAATCTCTTTGTTTTAATATTTTTCTTTCATGTTTTCTTCTAATAATTATTTTTTATGGTATTTTCAATGTTATTTTGGTGGTTTTATGTTGTGTTATACTGACTTGGGTGTACTTATCTTCTAAGTTTTGGGCATCGTATGTGGGGTTCATTATAGATCTATTACTTATACATGTCAAGTTCCAGTGGAGTTTCTTTTGTTGTTATAATTATAAGTTGATTGTAAGCCCAACAAGTGGTATCAAATCTCCCAGTTGGAGTAAGTCTGAATTATTAGTCCTTAGTGAAGGTGTTTCATGGCTTAGTTTAGTAGTAAGATTCTACCCTTTTCCTAGTATTATATTATCATTAAGCAATTGTTTACCTCTTATTTTACAATCTTCGGAAGTAGTGGGAGTTCACAATTTTTGGTGGGATGACATTAAAAGAAAGAAAGTTATGGTTGGAGAAGTTATATGAAATGGAGTTTGGGTTTCAAAAAATGAATATAGAGGATTTTATTCTACATAAATACCTCAATATTCTATTAACTATAGCTAATACATAAGGTATGAAAAATGAATAATGGGAAAGTATGGATAAGAAATCACTTAGGATGATATATATGTTACTTTCCAAAAACATGGTGTTCAACATCCGGGAAGTGAAGACCACATCGAAACTCATAAATACCTTAGTTGATATGTATAAGAAGCCCATGAAAATGAACAAGGTACCTTATTGAGGATATTATTTTATATTTTAATGTTAGAAGTAAGTTCTACAAATAATCATCTAAATGAATTTAATGTAATTTAAAATCAGACTGAATCAATAAACATGGACTTTAGAAACCAAGTTTGGGCAATGTTATTAATTTCCTCCCTTATGAAGTCATGGGATGAAATGGGACAATTATGAGTAATTGTAGTGGAAAGGTAGATTTAAATTTTGCATATGTATGAAACCTAATATTGAATGAATAAATTGTTTGTAAGGAGATACAGGTATCTTCTGGTAATGCTTACAGTGTATAAGGAAGAGGGTATACTATTGTATGGAAAAATTATTGGAAAGGGAAATGTCAGGGGATTTGAAGTAGGAGTAGCTTGGTGGAAGGTGCTCCTATATTTTGGCATTTTGGGAAAAAATGTCACTATAAAAATGATATCAGTTATCATAGGGATAAATCTATAAGATACAATTATAGAAGTGGTTCTGTGAACCCTATGTTAGAGTAGAGTGGTTTACTCCTAAGTACTGCCATCTCACTTGATTCTTCGGTGATAGAATCTAGAGCTTCATTTCATTCAACATCTAAGAGGTAGAGTATGAAAAATATTTGAAAGTGTTCATATGGGTGATAGGAAATCTCTTAATGTTTTTAGAATGGGATATTCCTCTACCTAAATTAGGAATAGAATATTTTTGAACTTTTAATGTTTGCGTAAAATCCCTAGATTAATGAAGAACTGAATTTCTATGGGAAAACTCAATGAATCAGATTTTTGTACAATTTTCATAGATAGAACAAGGAAAAATCACATGGATCCTGAAGTGCACTGTGTTTCATTTGTTGTCAATGAGGTATGTTGTTGTCAAGGAATGAATGGATGGATGTCAAGGAGGTTCAATATGTGAATGACAAAGGATGTGATGGTGTTGGTGATAAATGGAGAATGGCCATGGAACATAAAGATTCATGTCACTTAGGAGATTCACTAAGTGACATAGGAGATGTGGTTGAAACATTCTTCATGTACATCAGACGATTTTTGAACTGGTCTTTAAGTTCTAAGAACTTGTATCAACTGGATACAAAGTCACAACAATGTTTGAAGACCATGCATTGTATTGACAATGCATGAGGAGATGATCCATCCACAAGTTCTAAGTGGATGAAGTGGTTTAATGAAGTCCATGCACTATCACTTAGTGCATGTGAATTTGAAGAAGATCCAACATGATCTCTGATTAGATCAATAAAGAACATTGAAGATTATAAGTGATTCAGGAGTTCGGTTGATGAAGATAAACCTTTTGAATTCCATATCCTAAGTGAAGATCATATGAGGAGAAATAATGGAATTCTTAAGAAGAAGAATAGAAGAAGTGGAGAAGAAATGGCTTGAATGGCACTTGGCATTTGGCATATACTCATAGGAGAACTTTGTATTTGACAAAGTCTTATTCATGCCTTTGCCAAAAAATATGGCCAGCCAAGGCACCTTGAGGGTTCAACCCCAAGGCATGGGCGCTAGGCACCACACACATGGGGGAACCCGTGGGGTGAGCCCAGGGAGGCAGGACGCACCCAAGACACCGCATGGGCGTCTGGGGCACGCCCGGAGGAGCGCGGTAGGGGCGCATGAGCGCACCCGCGAGTGTCAAGCAGTGCATAGTGGGCGCCAGTGGGGCGCCCGAAGGGAGCAGAGGTGGGCGCAGAGCGCGCCCGCAGAGAGAACACGGTGCGGGGCGGCACCGTGGAGGGAGAAGATGCAACTGAGGTGAGGATGGGAGCGCTTTGGTAATAAGCCGCGTGAAAACAGGAGGCCGCTTCGATGTGGGACGCGGAAAAATCCCTGGGAGCGCATCCTGGCCGCACGATTGATCGCGCGCCAGATCTCAGCCGCACATATGATCCGCGGCGAGATGATCTGATCCAGGCCGTCCGAGATCAATTGAATCGTCGATCCAACGGCTGCGAGACCGTCTTCAACCCCGAGGAGGTTCCACTTGCGCGGCCAAGTGATCCTTTTTCCTTGGACTTGCGCGGTTGAAGACAGTGAGGCCGCACCACCTTGCGCGCCTTAAAGAACAAGTGGAGAAGAACCCGAGGGCCTTAGTGCTTATGTGCTAAACAAGAAGACCCGAGCCTCAAGAATTTGTGTGTGTGCATAAGTGGAGAAGGACATATTCGGGTGTGTGTGCAAGAAGGGAAGGAAAGGCCGTAGCCTTGTGCAACCAAAGGAGACCCGAGGCCTTAGTACATTTGTGTATGCATTCTTGAAGAGAGAAGACCACCACACTTTGTGTGTGTGTGCATTTGAAAAGAAGGCTGAGGATAGCTTGTGTGTGTGCAAAAATAGTGAAGGCCAAATACACACTCATTGTGTGTGTGAAAATCAAAGAACAAAGTTGTGTGTGAAAAACAACAAAGTGAAGTGGCCGAACCTATGTGTGTGCTCTAAGAGGAGTGGACACACTTAGAAGAAGAAGAAGACTCACACAAAGTATAACACACATTTAAGTGTGTAAACACATTGAACAAAGTGTGAAGTTCAAGTGAGGAGGTGTGTTCTATAGTTGACTACACCCTCTGAGGGTTTACTGCACCAAGAAGAGAAGAAGGGGAGTGCATGAATGCATGAATGAACGTGCACACGTGAACAAGTCTGAATCTGCTTGTGTGCATTTGAGGAGTCCAAGACCAGAAGATCTTGAAGATATTGTGTTGCCATGCATTCAGTGCATGAAGTTGTTTTGAAGTGAGACTGGACCAGACTAAAGTTAAAGATATCAGTTGTCTGAGTATTCAGTAGTTGGAGAGAAGACAGGTCATCCTTAGAAGAAGGAGATAAATCCTGAGCAAGACGAGAAGACCTGATCATCACAAGTGATCAGAGGTACAGAGCAAGGCCAGCAGTCTTTATCCCAGACTGCTGAAGATACTTGAAGAATCTTAAAGTGAAGAAGAGCTACTCGTGCGACTCGAGGAGCCAAGAGAAGACCCTGTGAGACTCAGGGTGGAAGAAGTCTTCAGTGGGATTCTGGAGCAGGCCAGTGGGACTCTGGTAACACTGTGGGACGCAGTATAAAGACCCTCCTGTGGGACTCAGGAGAGATACAGTGGGACTCTGTATCGACCATTGTAATTCTGACAAGTTATAATGGAAGAAACCATTTTGGGGTGTATAACCAACATGGAAAGGACGTAGGCCTTTGGTGCCGAACCTTGTAAATCCTTGTGTCCAGTGCCTTTACATTTACTGCATCATTCGTGGAAAGGTGAGAGATACAAGAGGAGTGGATCGAGGCCTTAACAAGCCATAGAGGTTTAATTGATTAAGAATCAATTAGTAAAAAGTTTTAAAGGATCACTGATTCACCCCCTCCCCCTCTCAGTGATTCACACTGATCTGGGCACTTCAATTGGTATCAGAGGGAAGGTTACCTCTAAAAGATCCAAGGGAGTCTTTATGAAGTGCAGATTTAAGGAAATGAGCGACCAGCCTCAAATGGAGATATCTGCCAAGACTCAGAAAAATAGAAAGAAGAAACAGGCCAAGAAGATGAAGAAAGCCTGTCCTAGCTGTGATGAAGTTGGAACAATGAAAGATCTTCAAAGTGCAATCGAATATCTTCAGAAGACAGTCCCCAAGGAAGTGTCAATGTGTATAGATACAGGCATCCTTGATCTTCAAGAAGAAAAATTACAGCTAGAAGAAGAAGCCAATACAATGGAAGATCAATTGGCTAAAAGGGTTGGCATAACCAACACTCTCAGAAAGCTGGTGAAGGCTAAAGATGAAACCATTTCTCTTTGCAATGAAATATATGAAGACACTGCTGATGAATTGCAAAGAAGTCTTTCTGAGAAAGAATTCTTTAAAGTAATAATCAAAGATGTTTACCATGCACTGGAAAAGAGGCACAAAGTTTTAATGAATGTCAGAAATGCTCAACTCGAAGACAAAGTCAAAATGGTGAAGGATCTTGACAATTCATTACAAGAAATGAAGAAGGTGCATGAAGACCAGTTAGAACAGCTGAAAGAAAATTGGGAAGGAAGGCTAAGAACTGTTGAGGATGAGAAGAACTCCCTTAACATGAAATTCTTAGAACTAGAGGTGATATTGAAAAATCTGCCATCACCCAAAGCTGAAGCCTCCCAGTCAGCTGAAAGAAGAAATGTTGCTACTCAAGTGAGCTTTGAGAAGGATGATTCTAAAAGAAATACATCCTCTAATGAAAGGGCAACATCTTCTAAAAAGAAGGTACCATCCATACCATCTTGTACTCATGCTTCTAAAAGTGTTTCCACAAAAAGTGCAGGATGGAAAAATAATTCCAAACAAGTATGGATGAAGAAAATGAAGAAGCAGAGCTCTCCTGAAACAGCACAACAAGTCAAGAAAAGTACCCTACAATCAGAAGGACTCAAGAGGTCAAGATTTGTGGGTCAATGTTGGTGTTGTAATAAGTATGGGCACTGTGCAAAGGATTGTTGGTACAATCCACTAAATGTCAAAGCACAACGGAATCCCATGCCAAGGGGGAGCAAGCCAGAAGGAAAGAAGCAACATCCACAGGTCCAGAGACATCTGTTTACTGCAAATAGATTTGGATTACTTGACAACATCTGGGATGATTGCAAAAGTGTTCAAAAAGATACATGTCAATCTCCAACTGTATCCAGAGCTCAAAAGAAGAAAAGATCACAGAACCTGGCTCAGAAAGAATCCTTGGGAAGTAAACAGAAGAGAGGTGACAATGCTCCCAAGAAGATTATGAAAAAGGAAAAGAAGTCCTTGGAATCTAAATCCAAGAAGGGTGATGCATCCAGAAGGACCACCAAGAAAACATGCTTCTACTGTGGAGAGAAAGGTCATACCATGGATCTTTGTGAACAAGCCATGGAACTGAATAGAAGCAGACTGAACTCAAAAAGACAATCAATCCAGAAGAAGCAGAAGGGATTGATTGAAAACAAGTTTCCTAAGAAAGGTAGCTTGAAATCATCAAAAGAACCATGTGGAACTTCCAGAACTGAGGCCACACTCCCAAGTGACTTACTTGTCATATGGCCAAATCAGTTGCAACTTGCCAAAGATCTACAAAGAGCTGAAGATGAAGTTCTGGCAATTGCTAAGGCAAAAGGGAAGAAGAAGATTTCACATGAAGATGTGTTGAGATCCACACCATCACAAACATCATTGAAGATCAAATGTGCAAGTGTGAAGAATGGTGAAAATGGGACATCTCGGTTGAGAGAATCTTCTCAACCTTGTTGTTCACATTGATGAACCAAGGAGGTTCCATCTTATTCCCTTATACTTCTGGTATTTACATGTGCTAGCATTGCAGGGAATTGAAGATGATGATCATTCTCATATGGAGAGTGGTTTGGACAGAATGGAGTGCACCCCTTGAGGGGGAGCCAATCAGAAGAAGATGGGATTCTAAGATTTAGTACCATCTTGAGAAAAGTGAAGGTATTCCAATCATACTTTCATCCCTTGTTTCTTAATTGAGTTTATCTTTTCAATTAAGGGGGAGTATGGATTGAAGACAAATGGATGAAAGGGGGAGCTTTATCTTTGCACCTGAACTTTCTAATGAGTTTTGTGAAGTTGTGCAGGATTTAGCAAATTCATTGTTATATCTGAAAAATTCCAAACCCCTAAGCAAGATCTCACATGTGTAGAGAATTATGGACAGCTTTGAATTCCTTGGTCATATCACTCTTGTTTTCTACGTCGGGTTAGCCCAAGTAGACTTAGAGTTGATTTACTAAAGGTTCTTTGCTAAAGAGAACATGTGACATCATCCCTCTCTCAGTGTTTTTCAAGAAAATACTTTTCAAAGGGAGGAAGAGATTTTTGAAAGATAACCACACCACACCTTTGCATTTGGTTGCCAATAAGGGGGAGAAATATTGGCACACATATTGACCCATTCATATGTGCTCTAGTATATTGCCAACAAATACAAAGGGGGAGATTGAAGTGCACTGTGTTGCATTTGCTGTCAATGAGGTATGTTGTTGTCAAGGAATGAATGGATGGATGTCAAGGAGGTTCAATATGTGAATGACAAAGGATGTGATGGTGTTGGTGATAAATGGAGAATGGCCATGGAACATAAAGATGCATGTCACTTAGGAGATTCACTAAGTGACATAGGAGATGTGGTTGAAACATTCTTCATGTACATCAGACGATTGTTGAACTGGTCTTTAAGTTCTAAGAACTTGTATCAACTGGATACAAAGTCACAACAATATTTTAAGACCATGCATTGTATTGACAATGCATGAGGAGATGATCCATCCACAAGTTCTAAGTGGATGAAGTGGTTTAATGAAGTCCATGCACTATCACTTAGTGCATGTGAATTTGAAGAAGATCCAACATGATCTCGGATTAGATCAATAAAGAACATTGAAGATTATAAGTGATTCAGGAGTTCGGTTGATGAAGATAAACCTTTTGAATTCCATATCCTAAGTGAAGATCATATGAGGAGAGATAATGGAATTCTTAAGAAGAAGAATAGAAGAAGTGGAGAAGAAATGGCTTGAATGGCACTTGGCATTTGGCATATACTCATAGGAGAACTTTGTATTTGACAAAGTCTTATTCATGCCTTTGCCAAAAAATATGTCCAGCCAAGGAACCTTGAGGGTTCAACCCCAAGGCATGGGCGCTAGGCACCACACACATGGGGGAACCCATGGGGCGAGCCCAGGGAGGCAGGATGCACCCAAGACACCGCATGGGCGTCTGGGGCACGCCCGGAGGAGCGCGGTAGGGGCGCATGAGCGCACCCGCGAGTGTCAAGCAGTGCATAGTGGGTGCTAGTGGCGCGCCCGAAGGGAGCAGAGGTGGGCGCAGAGCGCACCCGCAGAGAGAACACGGTGCGGGGCAGCACCGTGGAGGGAGAAGATGCAACTGAGTTGAGGATGGGAGCGCTTTGGTAATAATCCGCGTGAAAACAGGAGGCCGCTTCGATGTGGGACGCGGAAAAATCCCCGGGAGCGCATCCTGGCCGCACGATTGATCGCGCGCCAGATCTCAGCCGCACATCTGATCAGCGGCGAGATGATCTGATCCAGGCCGTCCGAGATCAATTGAATCGCCGATCCAATGGCTGCGAGACCGTCTTCAACCCCGAGCTCGTCCAAAGTCTCCCGCGAGCTGCCGACGAACCAGGCGCTCTCCGAGCATCGTTCTTGAGCTGTCGGCCACCATTTCCGAAGCCGAAGGCTCCATTGAGCTCGTCTAGACCTACCGAACACGATCATGCATTAAAAATATACTTGCATGCAACAAATGAGGAAATTCGATGAAGGCCGAGGCAAACGAAGTTGCCGAGGCATCGGGTGTTCGTGATTTTCATGGATTGGAAGAAAAGAGGTCGTGCATGCGTTCTAAGTCGCATGCACGTGAAGAAGACCGAAGAAAATAAATACCCGCGTGAACCGAGGGTAGAAACCAGATTTGAAAAAATCTTTAAAGAACCGAAATCTTCGGGGTTTCGAAAGATATCTCACGCGGAGGACAGAGGCTTCTACTGCCTATAAAAAGAGAGGCTGAACTCTCGTTTTTGCTTGCTGATGAACCAGAAAGAAGTCCCGTGAGTGTGCCTCGGTGCCTCGCGAAGTATTATCCGCGCAACTCAATTGCGCGACGAAGCCCCGCGCATGCTTGCGCGAGTGAGGCAGCCCGCGGTATTGTGCTTTACACCCGTGGCTTGCGTGCCCGTGGTTTCCATACCCTGCGTGACAGAATCCCCCGCGGCTGAGACGCCTTGCACCCGAGGAGGTTCCACTTGCGCGGCCAAGTGATCCTTTTTCCTTGGACTTGCGCGGTTGAAGACAGTGAGGCCGCACCACCTTGCGCGCCTTAAAGAACAAGTGGAGAAGAACCCGAGGGCCTTAGTGCTTATGTGCTAAACAAGAAGACCCGAGCCTCAAGCATTTGTGTGTGTGCATAAGTGGAGAAGGACATATTCGGGTGTGTGTGCAAGAAGGGAAGGAAAGGCCGTAGCCTTGTGCAACCAAAGGAGACCCGAGGCCTTAGTACATTTGTGTATGCATTCTTGAAGAGTGAAGACCACCACACTTTGTGTGTGTGTGCATTTGAAAAGAAGGCCGAGGATAGCTTGTGTGTGTGCAAAAATAGTGAAGGCCAAATACACACTCATTGTGTGTGTGCAAATCAAAGAACAAAGTTGTGTGTGCAAAACAACAAAGTGAAGTGGCCGAAACTATGTGTGTTCTCTAAGAGGAGTGGACACACTTAGAAGAAGAAGAAGACTCACACAAAGTATAACACACATTTAAGTGTGTAAACACATTGAACAAAGTGTGAAGTTCAAGTGAGGAGGTGTGTGTTATAGTTGACTACACCCTCTGAGGGTTTACTGCACCAAGAAGAGAAGAAGGGGAGTGCATGCATGCATGCATGCACGTGCACACGTGAACAAGTCTGAATCTGCTTGTGTGCATTTGAGGAGTCCAAGACCAGGAGATCTTGAAGATATTGTGTTGCCATGCATTCAGTGCATGAAGTTTTTTTGAAGTGAGACTGGACCAGACTGAAGTTAAAGATATCAGTTGTCTGAGTATTCAGTAGTTGGAGAGAAGCCAGGTCATCCTTAGAAGAAGGAGATAAATCCTGAGCAAGACGAGAAGACCTGATCATCACAAGTGATCAGAGGTACAGATCAAGGCCAGGAGTCTTTATCCCAGACTTCTGAAGATACTTGAAGAAGCTTAAAGTGAAGAAGAGCTACTCGTGCGACTCGAGGAGCCAAGAGAAGACCCTGTGAGACTCAGGGTGGAAGAAGTATTCAGTGGGATTCTGGAGCAGGCCAGTGGGACTCTGGTAACACTGTGGGACGCAGTATAAAGACCCTCATGTGGGACTCAGGAGAGATACAGTGGGACTCTGTATCGACCATTGTAATTCTGACAAGTTATAATGGAAGAAACCATGTTGGGGTGTATAACCAACATGGCAAGGACGTAGGCCTTTGGTTCCGAACCTTGTAAATCCTTGTGTCCAGTGCCTTTACATTTACTGCATCATTCGTGGAAAGGTGAGAGATACAAGAAGAGTGGATCAAGGCCTTAACAAGCCATAGAGGTTTAATTGATTAAGAATCAATTAGTAAAAAGTTTTAAAGGATCACTGATTCACCCCCTCCCCCTCTCAGTGATTCACACTGATCTGGGCACTTCAGATCCATGGTTATAGGAAAAGGACTGAAATACGATACCCTATATCTTATAAATTTCATCATAAAGATTGATGTATGTTAGAAAAGTAACTTCTACTGAACTTTGGCATGACCATCTTGGCCACCTCAATGATAAGGGAATGAAGATTCTATTTACTAAGGGTTTTTTTAATACTATAAGCACCAAGTGTGAAGCGTGTGATGATTACATCTTTAGAAAGCATTGGAAGGTGTCCTTAGAAACAAAAGTCAAAATTCCAAAGTTCTAGAATATGGATTTGGTTCACATAGATGTTTGGGGGACAGCTCTAGTGCATTCTCATGGAGGTTCACTTTATTATGTGACTTTCATTGATGATTATGGATAGAAAGTGTGGGTGTGATTCATCAATCACAATCCTAAGGTGTTCAGGGATTTCATTCAATATAGTTTTATGTTGGAAAATAAGACTATAAGTAAGTTGAAGTGGTTATGGTTAGAAAATAGTGGTGAATACAAAATATGGTAGCTCCATAGGTTTTTCTAGCAGAAAGGGATTGATTTTGATAAATAATACTAATTAATCTAGATTAGAATGTAGTTACATAAAGGATTAATGTGAATTTGGTATACATGGTTAGTTGAATTTGTATTCACACAAGGTTACCCAGTAGAAACTATAAATTCTAATGCATACTTAATCAATAGAAGTCTATCATCACCCATTGGGAAGCACCTTTTGGGGAATTTTTGGTCTAGAAGAAAGGTCGATTTAAACCACCACAAAGTTTTTAAATCACTCATTTATACCCATTTTTATTCCAAGGAATGAGATGATTTGGAGGAAAATTCTCAAGAATACTGTTTTATTTGTTATGGTGATAAAAAATTTGAATTTTAACTCTAGGATAATGAATCTAGAAAATTCATCAAGAGTTTAAGTGTGATCTTCAATGAGTAGATCCTATGGAAGGATTGAAACCTAGTGGGAAATTATAATGAAATAAAATTATCATATAAATATTAGGTTTACCTAGGTAGACTACCAAAAGATGCATATCTTTCAACAAATTCAAGAATAATGACCATTTAGGAAGCACCAGACCATCTGGTGTAGTTATTAGAAGAAGGGGGTTAAGTTTTGATAGTATTTCTAAGCCTTGAAGTTCTAGATAGTTCAAGGACTACTTAATCCTGAGCACCAAAATTTTATAATCTTGAAGTTACAGTATCGAAAGGAGCTCAAATACAAGGAAAACTATGTAGATCTACTAGGGAAAGGCCCTGAGTGAAAATGTATGGGAGTAGTTTTAATTTTTTTAGTTATATTGGATGATGGGTAGATTGAATTCCCATAGGAAATGAGGATTTTTAAGGATTCAAAATAGTTTTAGTTATCCATGAGGTATGAACTTGATTCCCTCTATATGTTTGGAATATGGGATCTAGCAGAGAGGCCATTTTTGAATAAGATTCTTCAAAACAAATAGATTTATCGGATGAAGGAAGAGGAATATAGTATGAATAAGTGCAAGTTTAGGCTAGTTGTGAAAGGGTTTCAATAAAATTAAATAGTAGAGTTATATAAAATCAATTATTTTTTAGTTAATCATATGAATATCTAAATAGTGTTGAGTATGGTTGCATCATAAGATATTTATCTAGAGATGATGGACATGAAGAAAACATTCCTTCATGAAGAATTGGATGAATAGATCTACATGTAGTAGCTAGATGGTTTCTAGGATCAACATAACTAGGAACTTGTGTATAAGCTCAAACTTAGCCTTTATGGTTTTAAGCAAGCACTAAGATGTTGGAATCTAAAGTTCAATGATTTTATGATGGAATAGAAGTTCATACAAAGTAATTTTTATAATTTCTATTATTATAAGGTGTTTTATGGTAGGAGTTTCATTATACTTCTTCTTTATATTGATGACATGCTGATAGCAGGTCTGAGGAAAGAAGGGATTGATGAGCTAAATTTTGAGTAGTCCATAAGCATTGAGATAAATAATCATGGTCTGGAAAAGAGGATTTGGGGGATGAGGATTGTGCAAGACTAAAGTTCTGATACATTATACCTAACCTGGGCCAACTATATCCAGAAGTTGGTGGAACGCTTCAATTTTAAATAAGTGAAACTTGTGAACATACCCCTGGTCAATCATTTCGAGCTAATTAAGTACAATTCTCCTTAAAAATAATTTGAGGTCAAGTTCATGGTGAAAGTTTTATATATATCACCTATCATAAGTTTTACATATTCCATGGTTTGTACTCATACATACATTTTATAGGTAGTGGGAGTTGGAAGAAGGTTCATGTTAAACCCTAGAAGGGAGAACTAGGAGGATATGAACTGGATCCTCTAGTATTTGAAAGGTTTTGAAGACTGGTCACTTTTCTTCATAACAGATAATGCTCTATAAGTTTTTATAAAATCTTACTTTAGTATAGATTCGGATTCATTGAAGATTACTACAAGGTTTTTTTTCACCTTTGGCGGAATGATGGTGAGTTGGATATCCAAGCTTCAACCAATGGTTTCACTTTCTACAATGAAATAAAATTATATTACTTTGATGAAGTCATATAAGGATATGATATAGTTGAAGGGGTTATTATAGGATCTCATAAGTGAATTGGGGGTTAAGATGTTTCTTCTTGAATCACAAATGATGGTTCACTTCACTGTAAATATGATGTTTCGTTCTCATAAGAATCACATTTAGATAAAGTATCACTTTATACAGACATTGTTGGAGGAATGAGTGTTAGTAATATAAAAGATCAAAGGGATGTAGAATCCAACTGACATATAGTCAAAGGTCATGAGTCAGGAAGTGATAATGAAGTTATGTAACTCGGTAAGTTTGGGTTGACTAGAAGAAAGGTATAGTTGGGAACCATGCAGTTGCCTTATGAAAATTCAAACAAGGAAGTATGTTTGGGTGCTGGTGAAGGACTATGTCACAAAAACTGAAAATAATCTCAAGTTAGAGATAGTTGAGGTGTGAGATCCATTTCATTAAAAATAGGGAATCTAATTCCACCAAAAAATGAATATCGAGGGACCTTGTTTCCAATAAATTCAGGGATATAGAGCAGTAGTAACAGAGTGTTAGTTCACCAGAAGATACAAAATGGTGCGTAGGAGTCAGTTTATCATAATTTCTTTCACTGATAGATATACAGAATATCTTATTTGTGATATCTTTAAAATGGGAACAATAAATTGGATGGGTAGGTTGAGTTATTGGATAGTTTTGACAATATGAAGGGATCCTTCATGGATCTTAGAGGAGGTGTAATTCATCCCATATAGACCAGATGGTGGTGGAAACTGGAAGCATCAGAATAGATTTTCTATATAAAATATGGTGGGTCACTTATAGAAAGTAATATTGGCCATGTAATTGTGAGATAGAGATTGTTGTTATATTTACTCTTGATTATTTGATTGAAATGAGGTAGCGTTATTCTATGGATTGGGGTGTAAGACCGAAACATGTAATCTTTTTGGGTTTCTCTATATCTTTCATGTTTTATTATGATAAATGTTTTTGATAGTCTTGTATGTGTTCGTATAATGGTTTTATATCATGTGTGGTGACTTGGGTACACTTATCTTCCTAGTTATAGGCATCATATGTAGGTTTCATTTCAGATTCATTGATTCTATGCATTAATCTCCGGTGGAGTTGCTTCAGCTGGTCTAATAGAAATCTGACTATGAGCCCAACAAGATGAAGGAATTAATGAATATGAGTAAAGGTTTTGTTAGGTATCAACATGAAACATCAATTTTTTGAAGTTACAACTTTCGATTGATCTACCCCCCCCCCCCCACACACACACATAGAGATTAGAATTTGGAACTAGGAAGTCCAAGTACCCTAGCCATTATACTGATCTGCACCTCCTTTTGGTCCTAGTCACCTAAATGGACTTCCTTCCCAAATAAGAAAACAATCAAGGAAAAACCATACGACATAACTAGAAGACAAAATACATGAAAATACATGGTTTTGATATCAGTATTACTCCATGGGGAACACACTCCATATTTTCATTAAGATAGATATGGATTTACAATGGATACCTTTATTTTGGTAAGCCTACCTAGCCCAAGTTACAAGGGATCCTTTTTGTAACACTCCTTCTAGACACCCTACTTGGAGAACCATAACAACACCTCTAGTGACTCTAGGTGCAAGCTCTCTATGGGGAAGTCCTTTAATAGGGATGGGTGTTATCCCATCCTCCTTCCTTTTGATGTTCTGTTACTAAATCATCAGTTGAAATATATAAAACTTATTTTCCTAGCCTATTCTTATAGATGATATCTTCATCTATCAACTGGTAACTTTTTGTTGCATCGCCATCCGATCTCTATAGAGATAATTCCACAAAAATCTGATATTCATAGGCATTATTTCACTTGATCAAAGGAAAATTTCACCTCAAATGATCCTATTATTGAATAGTATTACCTTTTATGAATTCTTTAATTTCACTCTTATATGTCAAATAGATTGCTATTATGTAATTCCTATGTGTCCCATAACTTCCCCTCACTCGAACACCATTATTTTCGATACCCACATTATCCAAACATCCTAAGACACATCTAGAACATATACCTTTTGTATAAATAAATATATCCTCCAAAATGTGGTTATATCTCAAGTTCATGCATTTAGGCAATCCTCCTTCTACATACTTGAGAACTACCACTACCACCATTGTAAATTTCAGTAAACTATCTTCCGCTTATCTACTTTCATTCATTTATCTTCAACTAAACTGCATCTTTTGGTCTAAATCCACTTATCTACAACTGTTGGTCTAAATCCAGACTTCTATAATTAGAGTGATTTTTCCTTCATATAATTTTAAAAATTGTATATTTTGAGGAATTAACTTCTAAAAATACTAACACTTAACTATAAAATAGTTCACACACTAAAACATAATAATATTTCACTTGAGAATCATTTTTTGAAGGTTAATCAAAAAAATTGTTGCCCTTAACAATGGTTAATGATTGCTTCTACTTTAATTTAATTATTAAAATAGATTCAAGGAAGTATACAAACATATAATGATTTTATAGTTGGTTTTTATGGAATTATGGAAAGTATTTGTTGTATGTTTAGATGTCCAAACCAAATTGGGCCACCCCTGATCTGGGAACCTGAGTTATCCTGTAGCAAGTCTCAAAGAGTGTTCTCGATGCCCACAGGTTAGAAACTAGTTTCAATTCTTAAAACATACTCATTGGGAATTATTTTTCCTAGATAAATGATATTAAACAACTAGAAAAATTTTACCAAAATTTTAGAAAAAAAATATTCATACATTATACTTCCATGTATAAACATAATAAGAAGTTTTCAAATAAAAATAAGGAAAACAAGGAATAAATAGAAATAAACATCAAAATAAATATAAAAAAATATAGTGTAATAAATAAATATCCAAAATATAATAATAGTCAACATGTTTGATGTATCTACGATAAAAATCAAACAAAATACCAACTTTCAGTCTTCTCATGACCCAAGGTCACCATCCAACACACTTTCTCCATGAGTGATCAAAAGGAGATAAGTCAATAAGTCCAAGATTCCTAAGAACCTAAACTTGAACTTGAAAAATAAACCACTCAATTTACAGACACTGAGTGGTGTAAGTAGGGTGTCAGCTAATAGCCAGGTACTATTTTACCAAATATTCCTTGAATTTTTTTTAAAAAACATTCTAGAAACAATAGTTTGAAATATAGTATTTTAAAATAGGTTTTTTAACACTTTAATAAAATGAATAAAATAGTTCACATCTCTCATTTTTTAAAACCAAGTAATGATTTTAACAAAACATTTAACTTTCCTTTTTAAACCCCATTTAAAAATGTACCTCCCAAAACCATTTCAAAACCACTTCTAGAAAAATTATATATATAAAATCCAACTTACCCAACTAAAACATCAAACACATAAATACAACTAAGAAAAAAAATAAAAAATAAGTAGGTGACTAAATAAACCAAAGTAAATAAAAATCATAATCAAAGGAAGGTATAAACAAAGGGTTGTTGAACAAAGGATGCATTTTAAAAAACCATAAAAGAAGGAAGGGTAAATGGAACATATCAAGATAGAATAATAGAAAAAAAATGAATAAAGCATAATCATAAACATGTAAAACAATAATGAAGTCAAGTAGTAGTACATAATCATGTATGCTAACAAAGAAGTCAATATAATATGTATATAATCATGGAAATATCCAAAACTTCCAATGAGATGATCCTAGATGCACTCAGGTGGGACCATCTGTTGTTCCATCGATGCATTACTAGTATATGACCAACCAACTTACTCTCAACTAGCCTCGCCAGTGGTTATCCTCTAGTTGGTATTGGTCTAATGATAGAGGATACAAGTTCATCTCATCAACACAAGTATAACTACTATATCTCAATATCTCACTAAAATCCTTAGGATTTCCATGATAGTAGTGTCAGTAGAGGATGAGGAAGGATGTGTGATATATCAGACACACGTTGATAATAAAATCTAAAGAAAATCATTTCAATATCATACCTCAACCAACCTTCATACACCCTTCTCACTTAATCCCCCACTTAAATTCAAATAAAAGCAATCAATAATACTATACACTCAACAAACTCATACTAAAATAGGTTTTATGGGGCTTAAATCCATGGTGTAACTAAATTAAGGAAAAACCAGGTGCGTAATGTGTCAACCAGACATTGAGTTCTAAAATTAAAAATATATTTTCAAAAGATTTCATAAAAATACATTCATAAATTAATTTCATTTATAATTCTTCTTTCAACGTATCGAACGGGCCTTCATGACACATTTTAGAAATATCATTAAAAACCAATTTTTGAAGAACCATTTTGAAATCCAAGGATCATTTTAAAACCTCATTTGGGTTATAGAAAATAATTTTTATTTAAAACACTCCTTAAAACAATGGGGATGTACCACTTTTAAACCATCCAATTCAATAGACCATAAAAACTTCAAGGTATATCTAAAAATGGCCCGAAGGCCTTCTTTTTTTATTTTATTATGGATAATCCCCATTTTAAGTGTTGAAGGGGAACCCATACATGACCCGTAGGCCCAAGTCATAAGGCTCGACATGACTTGAAATACATGACCTGAAGGCCCAGAGGCATACCATGCCCAATACATGACCCGTAGGCCCAAACCAAAAGAACTACCCCTCCCCATCTTCTAAATCATTGATCGCCTAACTCCCCAACTTGCATTGCTGATCATCTAGCATTTCCCCGTACAAAGCTGCACGGTGTCTGGTCCCAATGGCGGTTTCCATACCCTCTCATTCTTCCAATTTGATTAGCTCTGCTTCTGGTGACTGCTATTCTTATTTCTCTAATCCTCTTCTGGGGCCTGATATGTGTGAATTGGGCTACTCCATGGTCTAAATGGCATGAAGGCCCTATGACCTAAAGGCCTTTGATATCCTGAAGGTTCTTGGGACCTGTAGGCCCAAACCGGTGGCCTAAAGGCCCAAATAGGGTGAATAGTTTCAGCTACTATAGTACCAAATAGTACCTGCTACAATAAATGCTACAGTAACCCAGAAAGTCGCCTCCACCTGGTTTTGAACCTGGGTCTCTTAGATGCCAAGAAGAGCCCTTACCACTTGGGTATGGGCTCGTTGGCTTTAAGGTATAACATTACTAAATAATTACATAAACACTATAAACATTTGTAATCAATTAACTCGTGAGAAAATATTTGAAACACACACTAGGTTCTATTGAAAGTAAAATCCCAAATAATATGCCCTCAAAACCCCTAAATTTTCCCCATGTAAAATCATTTGAATATTTAAAACACCCTTTAAACACCAATTCCTTGAGAAAACCAATTAGTTACTTGAATAGATATATAAAATACATAATTTATAAGAAAAAAACTTATAAAAAACAAGCATGACATGGAATTCTAGGGAAAAGTAAATGACATGAAAACACCTACCTAGGTCAAACATGAATGAAGTGAAACCTTCTAATATGAGGAGAGGAGAGACCAAGATAGAAACTTCAAACCTTAGGAATACAAAAAATAATATATTAGAACAAAACCCCACCTAGTGTTTGGACAACATCACCCCTTAATAATATAAATAATAATAAATGAGAAATAAAGAAGAAGAAAGAAATAAATGAGACCAAAATTTGGAGAAATCACCAAAAATGAAAGGAGGAAGGCCATAGAATCCTAAGGAAGGGGGGTGGTCACTTGATTCTCTCTAAGTCAAGTCTTTTACAAATTAAGGTATAGGAATGGTGATAAGGGTTAAATTTGATCAGGGTAAGAATGAAATTTCACCATTTTGTAAATTTGGGTAGATCGCATGGTTGTCGCACAGTTTACCAAATCGTGCACCAACTATGCACCCTCCATTGGACACACCTGGGAGATACCACATGATTTGGATGCATGGTTTGAAAAACTATGCACCAACCATGCAAACAACTCTATTAAAAAAGAAAACCCCTTTCACATGGTCATCGCATGGTTTACCTTGATCGTGAGCTAACCGTGCAATAGAAAAAATTATTAAATATCACAAAAAATTAAAATAAAAGGATCTAAAACTCAATTAAAAGGATTAAAAATAATAAATGAATAAAATAATAAATAAAATAAAGGTCTAGGTCTGACAATTATCCCCACCATAACACTTTCTACCCTTAAAAAGTCATGAAATTCTCAAGGAAATATATAGACACTGAGTAATGGGATAAAATACACATCTATATATTATAAATGATACCCAAAATATTTAATCCATAGTTGGATCCATAACCTGGTTATTAAAATCAAGAAATACAACCAATAGGAACATTTAAAAAGGAATGATTCAAAAGTTGAGGACTTTAATAGGTCTCCCCAGCATATTAGGCTTTCAATTAACATGGTGGATCAACTGAGACTAATGATTCTAGGTAAAACACTATAAAACACTACCCATACATTCACCCAAGGAAACCCAAAACTGGATACTAATCCCAATGACCCATCCATAATTTCATCAAACAAACATAAGTCTCTCTAAAATAGCATAGAGAGTCGATTAACCTAAATAACATGAGAACATATTAAGGAACTAAGAAATATCAAAGGAATAAGGGATAATAAAGGAGTTACCACAAAAAAACTCTATTTAAATATAATATAGATCCAAATTAAGATAAATATTCCTTCATTCGTCAATGCCTAAACTTATAGAACATTTTAAGATGACCCAATTTCCCACAGATATGGCGGGTCTTCTGGACTCTGAAATGTGAGGGCTTAGAATTCCCAAGATGGACACATTGATGGCACATAGGATATTACTTTTTCATCAAAGGAATTGAAATATAATAATAATATTCTCCCAAACCATCCTAATTTCTTATCTCAGGCTCGTCCTACTTTCACTTCTCACAAGATGTTTAGCCTTTATTGATACCAAAAGAAACATGATCACCACCCCCATTGAATTTTCCCCTATGGTTCAAATCCTCCACCATGGACTTATTTACCACAACCTCAATAGAATCTGAAAAAATAAAGGAATTCTATAGTTTATTTCTAGATAGAGACCATTCACAAATATAGGAACCTTTAACAAGTCCTCGAACATAAATTTAGGAGATAAAGGGGTCAACTAATTAAAATGTTTTATATAATACTTCACTATCTGGTAACCTTATTGGAGGTTCTTAATCTTTGATTACCTCTACACTTTCACCTTCTTAGGAAAATTACACTCGATAAACATGATCTAAATGAATTCCTGAGACATACTTCCTTATAGCCGGGGTGGAATGATGATCTTCCACCACTCCTAAACTAGACCTTCAAACAAGTCCCGAATTGTTTTCACTCATGAAGATTTTTAATTTTTAAAGAAATAAAGGGTTAATTTAATTTTATCTATCCATTTTATAGCCTCTTGAGGTCCTTGATCAGTATAAAAGATGACAAAATGTATAGAATTCATCGGCTCTAACGCTCTATCTAGATCTTGGGTAGGGTTGAAAATTGTAACAACTAAATTCGATCCCTAGGAGATGCTAGGGTGAGAATATATCCATGATATATACTTTTTATTATCCTTTGATACTTTTCTAGGAGGAATGATTTGAATAAAAAAACAAAACATAAGACTCAAGAAAAAAATTCAAATTCCAACGCATCTTAATTAAAAAATAACCCATACAATCAAAATGTAAAGATCATTTTTGAAAAATAACCACTCTAATTAAAATCTAAAAGTTTATATTTAATCCCATTTCAAAATCATAACATTTCACTTAAAAACAAGCTTCAAACTATATGTTCCTTTTCTGAATTCATTTTATAATCCAAAACACCCCAATTATTTTAAAGTTGCCTTTATAAAAATTCCTCATAAATTTCCAAAACTAAGTCTTTACACTTTTAAATAAGGTTTTTCATTACAAAATATCGATAAAATTTAACTGAATAACATTAACACACCATAAAACTTTCCCTAATCCATCTCAAATAGAAATAACACATGATCAAAAGAAATATGAATAAAAAAATAAACCAAGAAAAAAAGTAAAGGGGTTAGTGGTTGTGCACAATTAGGCCACATGGTTTGATAGGCCATGCATTAAACATTTTAATATCACTATAAGCTTCATAAAACTATGTGAAAAGGTTCTTTATGGTTTTTCAGGACATGTGGGTAAATTGTTTTTATCTAATAACTCTCCCATTTTCACCCCAAAAACATATAAAATCCATAAATAGCTCACAAAACTTAAATATAACTCAAAAAACCACCAATTCAACTCAAAATACACTAAAAAATGAAGAAATCTTAAAATTCAAGACTTTAAACTTGACATATTGTGGTAACTCAGGTTTCATCATGAGAGATGGTCATTTGGAACCTACTCATGACCTACCTCCTGAGTTCCAATAATCCTCTATCCTATCTAATGGACTCCCAAAATAGTAAGGGCTCTCTGATACCATTTTTTCATGAACCAACTTAGTCTATCCCTAATAGAAGCACTAAAATTGACCCATGGAAAGGCTCAAATGGGATTCCCAATCCTTACATCCTAGTAGCTAGTATAAGGGCATAAAACAAACACTTTGAGAACATTTTTACCTATATAAATGATATTAAAAAAATTCATGATTCTTCCAAAAGTTTATCATGTAGAATTCATACATTAGGATTCCATGAATAAATTTAATAGGTTATTTTAAAATAAAAACCAGATAAATAAGGTATAACAAGAAATAAACTTACAGCTTAATAAAAAGAAAATCTTGGAATTGGACAAGATCTAAAATATAGTAATAGGAAACATAGATGATACATATATGATGAAAATGAAATAAAAAATACCAACCACTAGTATCCTAATAAACTAAGGTCGCCAACTAATACACCCACTCCATAAGTGAAAAAAAAAGATAGAATTCCACAAATTAGAGCTTTCTAATAACCTAAACTTGAACCTGAAATCAGTCCACATACACTAAGTTGTGTAAGTAGGGAATAATCTAACTGTCCTCTATGATTTCACCAAATATTTCATGCAATTTACTTTTTCAAAAAAATATATAAATTCTTGTTTTAAATATGGTGTCCTAAAATAGGTTTTATGACTCTTTAAGAAAAAAATACACATGTATACCGCTCTCCCCTTTTTAAAACCAAGTAATTATTAAAATAAAACATCTAGTTTTCCTTTCTAAAAAAAGTTTCAAAATGTACCGCCCAAAATAATTTCGAAACCAGTTCTATAAAAATGTTATAGAAACAACCCAACTTACCCAACTAAAATATCAAACACATAAATTCGACTAAGTGTAAAAAATATAAAAGAATAAAGTGATTAGTAAAACCAATGTCAAGAGAAATTAGAAATCAAGGAAAGTTATGCAAAGGGTTATTGATCAAAGGGTTAATTTTAAATAACCATAAAAGAATAAAATTTAAATGGAATATAACAATCTAGAATAATATTAAAAAAATAATAACCATAAGTAAAAACATGTTCAACAATAGTGAATTCAAGTAGGAATAAATAATCATCTATAATAATAAATAATTCAATATAAGATTTATATAATCATGGATAGCTTCTAAACTTCTGATGAGATTATCCTAGATTCACTTAGGTGGAACCATCTATCAGTCTATTGATGTATTCCTATCATTTGACCAACCAGATTACTCTCAATTATACTCATCGGTGGGTCTCCTCTAGTTATAATTGGTCTAACACTAGAAGATACGGGTCCATATCATCAAGAAAAGTATAGAAAATGTATCTTAATATCTCACTAAAACACCAAGGATTCCTATGATTCTTTTATCAGTAGAGGGTGTATAATAATGTGTGATATATCAGATACACACTGATAATGAACTATAATGAAAACCATGTCAATATCGTACTTCAACCCACCTTCATACACCCTTAACACTTAATCCCCAACTTGAATTCATATAAACACTATCAATAATCCGATAAATTCAACAAACTCATGATAAAATGAGTTTCAGGAGGCTTAAGTATAGGTTTTAACTAAATTATGGAAAAACCATTTGCATAAGGTGCCAACCAGGCCTTGAGTTCTAAAATTAAAAATATATTTTCAAACAATTTCATTGAAATCCATTTATAAATTAATTTCATTTATAATTATACTTTCAAGGTACTAAACGGTTCATCATGATGCATTTTAGAAATCTCATTAGAAATACTTTTTTTGAAAAACCATTTTTAAATCCAGGGAGTCATTTTAAAACCTTCATTAGGTTATAGAAATTTTTTTTATTTAAAACACTCCTTGAAACCATGGGGAATTCCAAATTTTAAACCATCTAATTCAATATACAATAAAAACATCAAGGTATAATATTACTAAAAAATTACAAAAAACACATTTAATATATATAATCAATAAACACATGAGAAAAAATTTGAAACACACACCAAGTTCTATTAAAAATAAAATCCCAAACAATAATCCCTCAAAACTCCTAAATTTTCCCCATATAAAATCATTTGAAGATTGAAAACACCCTTTTAAAAAAATCATTTGAGAAAAAAAAATTGGAACATGAACTAATATATAACATACATAATTTTTAAGGAAAAGAACTCAAAAAAACTAATCATGATATATAATTATAGAGAAAATAGAATATCATAGAAACACCTATCTAGGTCAAGCATAAATGAAGTGAAACCTTCAAATATGAGGAGATTGAAGGAAAAAAAATTCTTATTATTTTTTGGTCCAACTCAGCTATTGTTAGATTCAATAAATAATCTATAATGTTCATGGTGATAAATTCCATGACCAATGAATTTATCTAATGAAAATTGATAAATATCACCATAAACAAGAGAGAGGATCTTTCATGTTAAATTTATAATTAATTTAAAAGAATTAACTTGATCTTGATTAATTTCTATGATGAATATGTTGATTTCTTGAATGTCATTTGGGTTATATATTCATTGTGCTATGAGGACCCAGGGATAAAATACCTTTAGCAGTAATCCAAACATGCTCCTATGATCTCAAAGCGTCGTTGATGGTACTTTGGGTGTTAGTGTGGTGGTGTTGATCATATTTCATCACTCACCTCAGATCACAATATAATATTTTAGGTTTAAAGGATTGATTTTTGTTCTCTCATTCTTGATAGAGGGGGGAGGTGTAAGATATTCCATTGATCTTGAGAGAAAACCCTAGAGAAATTCTTTGTGGAGATAATTCTCTAGAGAGGAAATCATTATGCATGAATTTCATCTAACCCTAGTAAATGATATAATTAGGTATTTATAAATCTAGGTCAGAGAATGAATAATTTCACATAGTCCCTTAACATTATATTATTCCTTAGTGAACTTAAAATATATTATTATTATTATTATTATTATTATTATTATTATTATTATTATTTTCTTAGCGTTTTAATAAATCACAGATAAAACTAATATCATTTATTTAAATAAATTAATTAATATTTATTTAAATGATATTTAATATATCATTTACCTCAAAGCTATTAACACAGTCTGCATTTACCGAACCTAGAATAATAAATATTATTCATTTAATAAATAAATAAATAAAATATTCACAATCTTGTGAACAATTTTTTATTTTAAAAAACAACTCACAAAAAATAGTGAATGAATATATACGATCATTAAATCATGAATAAACATTATTCCTCAATATGGAGAATAACATTTATTCCAATAATTAAATTCAAATGGAATTTAATTAAGATCAATCGAAACACTAAGTGTGTGACCCTCCAGACCTCTTCCTTAGTGGAATTAGGTGAGTTTTCTTAAAGTCTAATATCAACATCTAGAAACACATAAAGTATCCCATAGATGTAAAAGTTAATGTCACTATTATAAAAAAACATATATAAATTCTATCTATGTAATATAATCCCTTTTTCATGATATCTCATCAAGTAGGTTGAATACCCATGTCATCAACCTATATACTTGATATGTCTTTCTTTAATTTCCTGAAATGAACTCATCAATACACCATGTCCATGGATTTTAATTCAATGGTTATATTTCAATCAAAGGGATGATACATTAACTTTCATAAAAATGGAAGGTACAAATCCTCACTTGACTTATTTATTAATAACATGTCATTCATAAAATACCCAATGCACCATAATTCCCACAAACATATGGAATTATAATTTTAGTTAGTACATCAAAGTATGCGAGTTATGATATGTATTAATAATAATATTAAAGTCTAATGACCATTATACACATTTAAAACCAGTAATATCTAATGAAACATCCATTATTATAGATTAACAAGTGAAAAATTTATAATATAAAGTCTCATATTCTTATTATCACATGATATTATGCAACATCAGTGTCCCATCAAATGACATCATATGACCATAGGACTTAATTTTAAGAATGACATCATAACACTTCAAGATTCTTAGCATAACAGGGAACAGTTATGACCACTTCAATGAGATGGATACTCTAGTACATTATCACATTAAATTTATATATAAGAAAAATAAATATATGATAATGTATTTATTAAAATTTAAGTATATGAATATATAGCTAATCTGAGGTATAAATTAGTTGGTTCTAGGGCACCAACTCTAAAAGACTCCCACTTTGACTAGATCCATATGCTAACGAATTTTAGTCCACTAGCTCTCACATGATGTTTATGCTTCTACTGAGATAAGGTATTATTCAATGGGTCCATCAAGTTATATTTCATGGAAACTCTATGTACTATGATGTCGCCTCTATAAGAAAAATCTATCAAGAGATAATCCAAAGTATGTTATTCATCCACTTATGTGACCTTGGCTTCTTTGTAAGAGCCACAACTATAATATTATAATGGTAAAATGTGATAGTATCTTTACTATTAGGCACTACATAAAACTCTTTAATGAGGTTTTATATTAAAACTACTTCTCTAACTATATTGGAAGCCACAATATACTCATACTCTGTTGTATAATTGGTGAACTTGACTTTCTTTAATCTCTTCTAGAATGTCAAAACTTTATTGAGAGTGAAGATATATCCTAATTATGATTTCATATCATATTAATCTATTTGGAAACTATTATTTATATATCCCTTGATGATTATCACCTCATATCCTCCATAAACTAGGAATATATCCTTAGTATGCCTCAAATACTTAAGGATATTTTTAAGAGTCATCTAATGGTAGTATTTTAGATAATCTTGATATATACCTACTATGTTTAATGTGAAGGAAACATCTAGCTTGGTATATATCATAGTATACATGACTGGACCTATCATAGTTGTATATGGGATCCTTTACATCATATGTATCTCCTTATGTGTCTGATGACACATTTTATTAGAAATATTTATACCACATGAAATTGGAAACAATCCCCTCTTGGATTGTTCTATACTGAATATTTTTAGTATCTTGTCAATATATGTACCTTGTCTTAGTCCAAGAAGACTCTTGGATATATCATGATAGATATTGATTCCAAGAATGTATATTGATTCACCTAAGTCTTTCATGGAGAAGTATTTGTTCAACCATGTATTAACATATTGTAAGACTGGTATCTCATTTCCAATAAGTATTATGTCATCAATGTAAACTATTAGAAAAATGATTACACTCCCATTAAACCTCAAGGCTCATAATTTTTCTTTATGAAACCAAATTCTATTATAGCTTCATCAAAGTTAATTTTCCATGATCTTAATGCATTCTTTAATCCATAAATGGGTCTATGAAATTTTCCTCACTTTTTGGCATCCTTTGGTGTTGCGAACCCTTATGGTTGTGTCATATAAGCATCTTCCTCAAGGTTCTCATTAATGAGGGTTGTTTTGACATCCATCGGTTAGACCTCATAGTCATGGTAAGTTATTATGGTGAGTAGAATTCTAATGGATTTTAGCATTGAAAATGATGAAAAGGTTTTATTATAGTCTATGCCTTGGTATTTTTTAAACTATTTTGATACCATACATAACTTATAAGTATTGAATTTTCTATCCATGTACATTTTCTTATTGAATACCCATTTTAAACCGGTGATATTTATATCCATTTTAGTATCTATTAAAATTCATAAATGGTTTTAGTACATGAAATACAACTCTAACTTCATGTATTATTTCCACTTGGAAGCTTTTGTTCCACTTACTACTTCCTTTTAAGTTATAATATCATTATTATCTACTAATAATGAGTCACTATCCTTGATGATTATAAAACCATATCTTTCAAGTTCCCTAACCTCACTTTTACTCCTACACGGTACTAGTGTGTCAAGAACTTCCTATTACCTGTAGATTTTGGGATTTTTTTATGCCAACACTTTTATATATTGATCTTGGACTTCATTAAAGCCTATATCTCTACCAATATATCTTTTTAATATGTCCACTTTATTAAGGAAAATGACATGTCTTTGCATTATTACTTTTTTGAATGAGGGTTTTAATAGGTAATATTCCCTTACTTCCTTGGGGTATCCTATAAAGATATATTTTATGCCTCGAGATGCTAGTTCATTACTTGAAGAGGACTTAAAAAATAATTTTCATCACCACACAGTTAGAAAAAATAGTTTTCCTTCCACACCATAGTTCATATAGAATACCATTTATTTATTTTAGTTATTATTTGGTTTAGTATGCATGTCTCTATCTATAACACTTATCCCCAAAAAGATAATGGAATACTTGTTTGACTCATCATTGATATCACCATGAATAACAAGGTGTGGTTCCTACTTTAACTTATATTATTCTATTGTGTTGTATATAGAGTAGTGAGTTGGGATAAAATTCCTAACTCCCATAGATAATAACTGAGTTATTGGTCAAAATATTCTCCTCTGTGGTATGTAAAGAGTTTCTTTATTTTCTTACCAAGTTGATTCTCAACTTCATTATTGAATTCTTTGAATTTATCAGGTAAATCTAAATTATAGCGCATTAATTGTATATATCCATATATACTAAATTCATTAGTAAAATTAATGAAGTGTGAGTATCCACCCATTTCTTCAACTAGAAAAAGTCCACAGACATCTATATGAACCAACTCAAGAAGTTCTATGGCCCTTTCACATATTTCACTAAATGGTGATTTGGTCATTTTGCATTGAAAACAAGTGTTTCATACACCAAGTTGGTTTAGTATTAAAGAATATAAATATCCATATTGGTATAATTTTTTTCTAGTGCTTTTTGTTTACATGAACTAAGCAGTGATGCCACAATTAGGTGTGATATGAGTCTTGAAAACTAAATTCATTATTGATTATCATTACTTAGTTTGTGTAATCCAACACATAAATACCATTATTTATGTGTTACATTCCCTAAAATATACTATATTTATAAAATAATAAAATTTTATCTCCAAATTTGAAAATAAAACCATCCATATCAAGACTGTACACATAAATAATGTTTTAGGTAATAGACAGAACATAATAATTGTTCCTTAAAATCAAGATTATTCTAGCCAATAATGTGAGGTGGTAGTCTCTAATAGTTACTACAATGATATTGGATCCATTAGTGGATCATAGATTAAACTCACCTAGTGAAACTCTTCTTAATCTACTTGGTTATTACAATTAGATAAAAATTTGACCACCATAAGTTGTATTTAATAATTAATTTATAAAAAAACAGATTTAACTTAATAAACAATGAACTTAAATCTCCCCCTTTCTTATTTATAGGGGTACAGTTCTTCATCCAGTGTAACTTCTTTACACATGAAAAACAAGAAACATCATGTACCATTACTTTCTCCTTAATCTTCCTTTTCTTTGAAGAATATTGGGAAGGAACCTTAGATTTCGTGTTATTCCTGGGGCCTTTCACCTTTCATTCCTATTGTTCACCACAATAATTGAATTATTTTTACACTTTGTATCCTTATCAACCTATAAAAGTATAGTGATGATATCTAGGAGAGACTTTACAATGTTGTTCATATTAAAATTTACAAAAAATATGGATAAGTTATAAGGGAGTTAAGCAAGAATGAGATAGGTGCATAATTCATCAGGTAGTTTAAACCCTCTAAACTCTAGAAAATGTAGATAATGATATTGACTACATGAGGACCAATTGGTGCACCTTATCCAATTTTACTCATGAAGAGTGCCTTGGATATCTCAAACTACTCATGTCAAGATCTCTCTAGATAAAGATCATAGAGATGCTTGAGCATGCTATAGGCATCCATGTTAGCATGTGAATTCATGAGTTTTCTAAACATGGATGGAAACATAAAACAATGGACATATAGCTCATCGTACAAGTGTTTTCTTGTAGACATCGATCACATCATCACTTACCTCCCTTATAAGAGAATCAGAAATTGGGGACTCTTGTAACACCCCAAGATTTTGAAAATAAATTTAATATTGAATGCACGAAACACTAAGTCTCTAAAAAATACCAATTTGTTATAACCTATCCAGTAAACATAATTTTACCACCTCTATGATTTTAATTTCAATAATATGAAATACACGGTTACAATAAGTAGGTTATTGAGTCTGATATGACCAACTTAAATTTTGGTGAATAGTAACATACCCTTATAAATAGTAATGTTAGCATTATGAATAGTGAAATACCTTTATTAATAGTAATATCACCTATGATAGTATATATATAGTATTTAAGTGAAAGTATGATGTACCTATATTTTGGAATAAGTAAATAAATGTTTCAAAAAATGTATTTTTCAAGTAAATTATGATTTTAATTAAAAATTAAATTAATCATATTTATAAAATTATTTTTGAAAAATTGACTTAATTTTTTTATTCTACATGTCAAAAAATGGTCAGGGTGAATTTTTGGGATTTTTCTAAAATTCTTGAATTTTTTATGAATAGTAAAATACGGTAATTTATCGTATATGTACATTATCAGTTAAATTAACTATTATTATCATCATTTATGATGTAAGAACACTTGTTTAGAACTCACATGAACATATTAATATTTTTTATCATATAATCATCACTATTTATTATCTTATATAAAAATAATAAACTAATGATTAAAATATTAAGAAAACCCTCCTCCCCTCCACTATAAATAACAACTCTTACACCCTCTTATCTTCACTTCTCTCAAGCCTTGTTCCTTATCGAAATTATGAATAAATATCCTACAAAGATCCTCCTCTGCAACCATCAGCCCTTGGTCTCATAAAAATACCAAATCCTCTTCCCTTAAGAGGCTCTCGAGGAAGGTTAATTCAAGAGGTAAAATTCCTTTTTTCTTTTCTTTCATTTTCATGTTCCTTTAATATATTTTCTTTCCTAAAATCTTCTCATACAAATGGTATGAAAACTCTAGTACCATACATGTACTGGAATTTTGTTATGCTGATAGGATAATTCATCTTCATCTCTCCTTTCATCCTCATTTATTCTAAAAATGAAACATCATCCAAGATGTGTTGATTTATCACATTCAAGGACGATAATGATTTCAATTTGATTTAACTTCTTCAACTCTAGACATGAAACCATTTTTATGGTTGAACCAAACTATTATATATTTATTCTATCTTATTTAATGTTCTAGAATTATTATGCACTCATGATGTAAAATAATAATACAAAACAAGGTAATTGTGAGCAAAATCTCTAAATTAATCCGAGCGTTTATCATTAATGTTTTATATAATTATTCACCTTCACTAAAAATAAACAAATGAATTTTATAACCATTTAATATTCTTAATGTTCATTAATAACATATAACATAAATTCTGGACTTCAACTCCTATCTTACATGAACTACCATACTCTTTTATAAGTGAGTCGATCATGAATATTATGAAAACAAGCACTCAAAAACAATGAAATTGAATACCTTAACCCATATAAAAGGCCATGAATGAACTTAATAAAGTAATAATAAACCAAATAAATTTATAAATGGTTCTATAATTGCTAATTAATGAAACTAATTTGGTTATTCAGGTCATTAAGATCAAGCGAAGAACACCCTCGGATTTAAGGTAAGGGATTCTCTCTCACTTTTATTCAAGAATCCCCCCTATGTTGTGTCCTTTTATTTTTAATTCCTAAGGATGTGGTATGTTTTATCACCTACACCATACTTTAATTATAATATATAAATGATTGGATACCAATTTACCTCTCATTAATCCCTCACAAGAACACTTGTTCCCATGCTGAAATGTTTGTAAGTGTTTCCTCATCTCACTTCCATTTTTGTGAGATATTTTGTATTCACTACTATTACTTATGTATGGTGTATGAATACTGCCCATTGATATTTCATATCATTAATCTGTTTATTTTCATAATATTTAATGTATAATTTTATTATTAATAATTTTGGGGCATACAATTTAATTGATTACAGGGTTGTAAATATTTTCTACTTGAACCTCCATTTTCATTCGGGTTGCCCTTATTCTCTACTCACCTTAATGAAATTATTATTTATTATTATTTACTCCTCATAAATTATTTTTTAATGTTATATATATGTTTACTAACCATAATCCTTCTTTATTTTATGGGGATTTAAATTTTTTAAAAGAATCTTTCAAAAATTCTTCTGAAATGCAAGCCCGATTCAAGGAACTTCTCAAATTCTTACATATTTTAAAGTTCACTCTATAATATGTTTTAATACATATTTATCTTTCTAAAATAACACATTTTAACAAAAAAATATATTTTTGTTCATTTCTGATTTTATAAAAGAAAACATGCATTTGCGCTTTAAAATCTCTTTAATGAATTCCTTAAAACGCACTAAAAAGTTTTAATTCTAAAGCTTATTTAAAAACACTTTTTACATGATTTCACTTTAGTGGGACATAATTTATGCCTCAAAATGAATCTTAATTTACTTACCTTTTCTTTTCTAGTATATACATGTTTAAAACCATATTTATGACAAATACAAATGATTTTCCAAAATAACTCTTCTTTCCAAAGTAAAATAGATTTTTCTCAACTCACTTTAACTTTTATGTGATATATGACTTGTTCACCACTTATTAATTACATGTGGTGTATGTAATACCCCTTGGTATATCATATAAATAGTCTCCTTATTCTCATTATATTCTAAGGGATTATTATTTGAATGTTTCAAGGTGTTATGGGACACTTTAGAATGTTTAAGGATTATTTCCTTAAGAATTTATCAATGGTATCATTTAAAAGTATCTTTATTTATGTCAATATCCTTTTATGAATCTTGTATTTTAGAGAGGTTTATATATTATTATATCATCTAAAATATGTTGTTCAAGGGTTTCTAATTATTTTGAATGTGGATGTTCTATCTTGATATCATTCACCAATTTACTTCGAATGCTTAGTGTTTATGTTTAATGTATGGGGAAAGTTATTTACATTTCATATGTTAGTTTCAATATGAATGTTTATGGTTTTTATGTTTATCCCCATTAATAAGAGGAATTAATTGGACTTATTAAGTGTCATGTGGGGCCCACTACAGACCCTTGGTGGATCAATAAGTCTCATGAGACAAACTATGGTCTTGGCATGAGGCCTTGAAAAAATGGATATTTATGGTCTTAGCACGAGGCCTTGATGGTATGGTTATGATGTCCTGCATTATGCATTCCCTCATTATGAAAATAGTATTGATGGTTCATGTGGTTATTCGACTAGTATAATACCCATGATTATGTTTTATTATGGAATTATTTATTCATCTCTTATTCCTGTCATAATGTGTTCATGTTTATCGTTAAAGTCATGTGTTTTTAGTTATTCACCATGCCTAATATTTATATTTATGATATCTTCTAATGTATTGCTTACTCTTACTGATCGTTTGAGCTCACCCCTTTCTTATGTTTTATTTTCTCAGGACATGAAGAAGTTTGTTATGAATGACCTGTAGGGATAAACTTATAGTTTTAATGTTCCCAATAAAACTTATATGTTGTATTTCATTTAAAGTTGTAATGTTGATATTATGTATGTATCTTGTTTCCAAAACTACTTAATTGATTGGTCCTTCATGATGCATCTTACTTGTTTATATGATAATGTAATAAAATAAGGCACCAACTCCAGGCAACTGGGGTCAGGTCCTTATAGTTGGTATTAGATGAAGTTTAGTAGAAAATTTGGAAACTAGATATAGAAAAAGTAGATTAGTGAAAAAAAAACCTAAGATAGAATTTGGAGATAAGAATACAATGGCATCCTACAATATTGTTAAGGAATATATTATGTGGTTTATCAAGAAAATACATCCCTATCTGGATATGAACAAGTAGAGGTGGATCTGGCACAAATATATCTAGGGATAAAACTCGAAAACACCACTTTGAGCTAGACTCGAATGAGAACTTGTGCACGACAACAGACCTTGTTGCACTCTTGGTTCAACACTCCTAGGGTATATGCATTGGTAAATTAATAAGCTTATTACAAACCATTATGAAGGATTTATTCCCTCAAAGTATCTAAAGTATATGGTTCTAGGATTTATGATGCATAAATTTATGTTATGTTTTATATCATGTTTATAGATATAAAAGGTTAATAATTTTATGAGCTAATATATTATATGTAATTGATTAGAAATGGTTCCTAGCATAAGAAATAATAAATTCACCAATTCACAAGATGCAAATAGTAATAAGGATCATATCTATTATGGTCTTAAGCCATTGTTTCAAAGTAAGATAGTCTCCCATGTGTCCTCATCATATGATTAAATAGTATCATGTGTTAACAAGGTATGTAAATAATTCTCTGAGTCCTATGGTTTTGAAGGGAAGCAAAAGAATAAGAGGATGGTAGAGAAAAATATGGATAAATGGAAGAAGGTAAAGAAGGTTTTTTCTGTATGTAATACCGGTGGAAAGAATCATCCTGGTAAATTATTGAAGGTAATGATAGTTTTTTATAAGTGTGGAGAAAAAGGACACCAATTTTTTTATTACAAGGGTAAGAAAAAGGTTTCTGATATACAATGATTCAACTGCAAGGGGATGGGACACTATGCAAATCAATGTCCCAAGCATCAAAGGAATATTCCCCAAATGATGTTACTGAATAATGATCAAGTTATGATACTTCCACAGATGAAGTGGAAGGATTAATATTCTTTATTAATAATAATGTCATTTGAATATTTTATCAGCAATGTACCGGTTATAATAGTTATGTAATATATGAGGATTGTACTATAGTACTATTTAATTAAGTATTTGAGGTCATATGATGAATTTTACCAAGGATAAGTGACTTAGTAGAAAGTTAATATCTTGAGAAATAATATGTATGAGGGAACTAAAACCCTAAATATATTCTTGATAGTTAAAATAATAATGAATAAATGATTTATTTGGATAAGTACTGACTACCCCAAAAATGATTATTGACTTATCAATAAGTGGTCTATCCTATCATTGATGAATTTTACAACCTTTTTGGATATAAGGAATATATCCAATAGAATGTGTAAGGATGAATGCATATTTCAAATAAGGATTTATGGTAATTTGATTTATTACCATATTTCAAGAGGACACATGATGAAGATATTCACATGTTTGGAATGTGAAAATTTAGGGCTACTTTATGTTGATTAAAGGAAAATAAGGTAGCAGATACCTTGAGTAGGATAGATCATGGAGTTCTAAAAAATTAGGATTGATAAGTACCTTGTGTACATAGATATAGCAAGGATGGATATGGGAATAATTATTAAGTGTTGGATCGTGATCTTTTGGAAAGTTAAACCATTTATGAAATGGTTTAATTTGATCATTGTATAAAGATTTAAAATTTAATGTCACCACATCATGTAACTTATTCTAAGAGATGAAGTATAGGTAGTTCAAGGAAGAATCAAAGGATAAGATCCTGTTTATGAAATATAAACGTATATTTATACACTTATAAAGTAGAATAATCCCTCAACTCTATGAAAATAGCCTTAAATGTTGTTCTGTTATCATAATCTTTGATAACATTAATGAAATTTTTCATAACTGTAGTTTATGGGTTTGTGGTAATCTAATTTCATATAAACCTATTTTCTATCACTAGAAACTCATATTTTGGTTTTTCTTATATGCCCAAGTTTTCAATTCCAATCAATGTCACTCCATTTGAAAGAATAATTTATTCAATTATTTATTTATTATTACTATTATTATTATTGTTTTTGTTTTTATTATTATTATTATTATTTGACCACATTTTTCCCTTAACCTTTTTAAGGAGGATATTCTATTAACCCTATTTTTTATATGGGTTTTTCATAGGGAAATTTTCAAGTAATAACCAATAACTTTCAAAGTGAAATATCAAATTTTGAGGATGAAATTTTTGTAAGGAGGGGATAATGTAACACCCCGATATTTTGAAAATAAATTTAATATTGAATGCATGAAACAATGAGTCTCTACAAAACACCACTTGGTTATAACCTAGACAGTAAACATAATTTTACCACCCCTGTGATTTGAATTTCGAGAACCTGACATACACAGTTGTGATTAGTAAGTTATTTAGAGTCTGATATGACCAACTTAAATTTTGGTGAATAGTAGCACACTTTTATGAATAGTGACATTCCCTTGTGAATATTATCCTCACCTATTATAGTATATATATAGTATTTAAGTGAAAGTATGATGTCCCTATGTTTTGGAATAATTAAATAAATGTTTTAAAAAAAGTATTTTTCAAGTAAATTATTATTTTAATTAAAATTAAATTAATTATATTTATAAAATTATTTTTAAAAAATGGACTTCATTTTTGGATTCTACGTGTCGAGAAATGGTTATGGTGAATTTTTGGGATTTTTCTAAAATACTTAAATTTTTATGAATAGTAAAATACGGTAATTTACCGTATAGGTATATTATCAATTAAATTCACTATTCCTAGCATCATGGATGATGTAAGCACAATTGGTTCGAACTCACATACATGTATTACTATTTTTGGTCATGTAATAATCATTATTTCTTGTCTTATGGAAAATAATAAACTAATGATTAAAATATTAAGAAAACCCTCTTCCCCTCCACTATAAATACTACTTCTTCCAACCTCTTCTATTCACTACTCTCAAGCCTTGTTCCTTCTCAAAATTCTGCCAAAATCTCCTCCTAATCTTTTCCCCCATTACCAGTATCCTTTGGTCTCATAAAAAGACCAAATCCACTTCCCTTAAGAGGCTCTCAAGGAAGGTTAAATTCAAGAGGTAAAATTCCTCTTTTCTTTTCTTTCATTTTCATGTTCCTTTAATCTCTTTCCTTTACTAAAATATCCTCATAAAAATGAAATGAAAACTCCAGTACCATAAAGGTACTGGAATTTTGTTATGCTAATGGGATAATTCATATTCATCTCTCATTTCCTCCTCATTTATGCTAAAAATGAAACATCATCCGAGATGTGTTGATTCATCACATTCAAGGACTGTGAGGCTTTAAATTTGATTTACCTTCTTCAAATCCGGTCATGAAACCATTTTTATGGTTTAACCAGAATATTATATATGTATTTTATCTTATGTAATTTTATGTAATCCTTATTCTCTCATTATGTAAAATAATAATACAAAACAAGGTAATTGTGACCAAAACCACCAAATTAATCCAAGTGTTTATCATTAATGTTTTATATAATAATTCACCTTCACTCAAAATAACCAAATTAATTTTATAACCATTTAATATTATGAATGTTAATTAATAACATATAAAATCAATTTTGTACTTCAACTCCCATATTACATAAACTACCATACTCTTTTATAAGTGAGCTGATCATGAATATTATGAAAACGAGCACTCACAAACAATGAAATTGAATATCTTAACCCATCTAAAAGGACATGAATAAACTTAATAAAGTAATAATAAACAAAATAAATGTATAAATTGTTTTTTAATTTTTAATTAATGAACCTATTTTTATTATTCAGTTCATTAAGATCAAGTGAAGAACACCCTCAGATTTAGGTAAGGGATCCTCTCTCTCGCTTTTATTCAAGAATCCTCCCTATGTTGTGTCCTTTTATTTTTAATTCCTAATGATGGGGTATATTTTATAACCTCTCCAACACTTCCCTTATGATATATAAATTATGTGATACCCCTTTACCTCTCATTAATCCCTCACAAGAATACTCGTCCCCATGCTGAAATGTTTGTAAGGGTTTCTTCATCTCACTTCCATTTTTTGTGAGATATTTCATATTCACTACTACTACTTGTGTATGGTGTATGAATACTTTCTATTGATATTTCATATCATTTATATATTTATTTTAATTATATTCAATTTATCATTTTATGATTATTAATTTTGGGGCATATGATTCAATTGATTACATAGTTGTAAGTATTTTCTACCTGAATCTCCATTTTCATTAAGGTTGCTCTTATTCTCTACTCACCTCAATTAAATTCTTATTTATTATAATATACTTCTAAAAAATTATGTTTTAATGTTCTATATATTTTTACCAATAATAATACTTCTTTATTTTATGGGTATTTAAATGTTTTAAAAGAATATTTCAAAAATTCTTTTGAAATGCAAGCCCGATTCAAGGAACTTCTTGAATTTTTACCTATTTGGAAGTTCACTCTATAATCAGTTTTAAGCCAAATTTATCTTTCTAAAATCACACATTTAACATAAAAATCTATTTTGGTTCATTTCTTTTTTTATTAAATCAAACATGCCTTTGCACTTTAAAATCTCTTTAATGAATTCCTTAAACCGCACTAAAATGTTTTAATTATAAAGCTTATTTAAAAACACTTTTTACATGATTTAACTTCAGTAAGAGATAATTTATGCCTAAAATGTAATATCAATGTATTTACCTTTTATTTTATGGGATATACATGTTTAAAACCAGAATTATGACAAATACAAATGATTTTACAAAATAAATCTTCTTTCCAAAGTAAAATAGATTTTTCTCACCTCACTTTAACTTCTATGAGATATATGACTTATTCACCACTTATTCCTTTCATGTGGTGTATATAATACCCCTTGGTATATCATATCAAGAGTATCATTATTCTCATGATATTATAAGGGATTATTATTTGAATGGTTCAAGGTGGTATGGGACACTTTGGAATGTTTAAGGATTATTTCCTCAAGAATTTCACAATGGTCTCATTTAAAAGTATCTTTATTTATGTCAACATAATTTGATGAATCTTGTATTTCATAGAGGTTTATATCTTATGATATAATCTAAAATATGTTATTGAATTTTTTCTGATTAGTTTGAATGTGGATGTTCTATCTTGATACCATTCACCAATTTACTTCGAATGGTTAGTGTTTATGTTTAATGTATGGGGAAGGTTATTTACATTTCATATGTTAGTTTCAATATGAATGTATATTTTTTTATTTTTATCCCCATTCATAATATGAATTAATTGGACTTATTAAGTATCATGTGGGTACCTATATAGCCATTGGTGCATCGGTAGGTCTCATGAGACAAACTATGGTCTTGGAATAAGGCCTTGAAAAAATGAATATTTATAGTCTTGGCACGAGGCCTTGACGGTATGGTTATGATGTCTCGCATTATGTATTCCCTCATTGTAAAAATATTATTGATGGTTCATGTGGTTATTCAACTAGTATAATACTCATGATTATGTTTTATTATGGCATTATTTATTCATCTTTTATTCCTTCCATAATGTGTTCATGTTTATTGTTAAAGGCATGTGTTTTTAGTTATTAAACATGCCTAATGTTTATGTTTATGATATATTCCACTATATTTCTTACCCTTACTGAGAATTTTATCTCACCCCTTTCTTATGTTTTATTTTCTTAGGACATGAAGAAGTTTATTATGAATGTTCTGCAGGGATAAACTTATAGTTGTGGATGTTCCTAATAAAAATTATATGTTGTATTTAATTTCAAGTTGTAATGTTATCTTATGTATGTATCTTATTTCCAAAACTATTAAACTGATCAGTCCTTCAGGATGCATCTTCCTTGTTTATATTCCAATGTAATAAAATAAGGCACTGACTCCGAGCAACTGGGGTCGGGTCCTTACAACACTAACATGTTAAGCTTCCATTCATGGAATGGTACATTACACAAGTGACTATACCATTCCTAGAAGTTACTAATAATAAATAGATTTTCCTTTTCTAGTATAGATCACAAGGATAACATGATTGATTAAATTTCCATTTTACTACAACAATATAAAATTAAATTTATATTACTTTACTTGATTACCAAAATGTGTGAGTCAAAATAATTTAATTATTATATTAGTCTCCTACTATTTTATCATGTCCCAATAGACCTCACCATTAGACTTTGAATTTTTTGTTGTATTGTTATTCTAGTGTATAGGATCCATATTTCCCTTCTCATAACCTAATAAAGGGTCTAGTTAATTACTCTAAGTTATTTTGGTTGGCGATATTGATAATTATGGGCTTGCAACTCTTAGATCTGTTGAGTGGACTTCCTAATCTTGAAATCCTGAATCATATTTCCTCAATAATTGACTCCAAGATACATCAATCTTATAAATGGATACTTGTATTGATTTCAAATTAGTTAATTAAAGCTAGAAACTTCATGAGAACTCTCGAATAAAAGTAAGTGTTCTGACAAGGGTTAGATTAACACTTAATTTTATGGCTTCATCCTAAATCAACTTATGAAAAGTGTATTCTGACATAATATTTTATTAAGGTATTTTTTTATTATGCATTAATTTTCATATTTTATAATTTTATATATCCTGTTAATATTAAGTATATTTTACTTAAGTGATTAACCATGTTTTCATAAAATGTTTACACATAATATTTTTATTTTATTCTATATGAGAATGATTTTTTTTAATTCATTTATTTATGTGATCACAATAGAGAATCTATAAAATAAGGAAAATAACCATGCATAATAAAAAATAAATATGTTTCAGGATAATAATCTTTATCTATCAGTTTTTTTATTGAGTGAATAATAAACAAAACATTGACCCTAGGGGGGAAACTCCTTGTGTCGGTCATGGATCAAGTTAAAGCATTCCACCTTTTTCATGTGTATCTCCTGGGTAGATTTCACCTCAGTTCTATCTTGAACTTCCTCCATTCACCTAGGAGATCCATCTTTACATATTCTTTACTCACACACAGTTGAGCGGGTCTAATAGAATGATTATAATTTTTACATAAAATAAATCATGGACAAATGATTCCTTACATAATAAGAGGAGGAGATGACACACAACCCATTATTTTAATTTAATTATAATAATTGTAAAAACTCATGAAATAATTAAATTAAAATAAATCTAACCCATGCGCAGGTCGATCAATCTCATGATCATTTATGCATGCAAAGAATGCACATTTAATATACTATCATTCATTTTATTCGTTCTTAATTAATATAAAATGTTCTCAAATTAATTAATTAATTTATATTAATTTTTATCCAAAGAGTCCTCAAGATTCTCATCCACTGTGATTTTAAACAAGTTAAATATATTAATTTTATTTAAAATTAATTAAGTAACATCATGTATTTGGAGGCAACATGGTGTGTACACATATGAATTACCCAATATAATCATCATCATATACCATTAATTCACATGAAATTTAGCATACATGACATAAAATATAATTACCTAGAACGTACTATCAATAAATGACACGCATACATGTGTTAATTTATGTTATGTATACCGCTTTTAATGCATGCAGAGTACACAGTATATAATGATGACCATACATAGCCTATAGTTTTGAATTTAATATAGAAATTAATTAAACATTTAATATTATTAAAAACTTATCACATGGTGTGTACAATAAAATAATTACACATAGACACATGTTGATTAAGTTTAATGAAATAATTAATTTTCTACCCAAGTCAAATTAATTACACAATGTACAACCAGGATTGGTGTCTACTCCATGTATACGAGTATGTATTACACGTCATGTACAGTGCCTACATGTCATGTAATATCTTCTACCCATGTCCATGATACATTCCTAGGTATTCAACATATATCTTGGTTGTGAATATTTATGAGGTACATGACATGTACCTCAGCTACACGCCATGTGAACTCAGTATTGCATGACTACCTATTTCACGTGTCGTGTATAAATACACATCGTGTCTTTGACCATGTGATTTCCACCATGAAAAGATATAAAATACATGGATTTTTTAAGCATGGATGATTATCACCTATCGACCGTTCAAGGGTCTAGTGCTTTACTGATGTGTATAGCGACACTCGGGTTGAATCCTCAATGATGATACTTTTTAATAGTCGATTGTTTTTGTGATTTTTCTTTTTAATGGGGGTGTTTACAGATTTAAAATGAAATTATTGATTGATTTAGATTGATTTAGAAAAATTATAAAGATTGGGTTGGGTTTATTATTGGTGATTTAATCTTATGATATCATTGAGCTTTGCTTTATATTGCATTAAATTAACACCCACTTCACAAGATAATTTTGATCAAAATACCCAAGTGTTAAGGAATTAATCCAATCCTTAACTTAACTAGGGTTATAATGTAAATAAAAAAAATTATGGTAGTATATTTATGGTTCCAATAATCCATGGAATCCATATGCTAAACAATACATGTCATCAATCCATGACATTTTAAGTTCAATATACACAATGTTAACCTAAAGAAAATTCAACGAGTAAAAGCCCTCTATCACTAAATATCCCTAAATTATGACTCACCCCAATGTTATATTTACTCATACATTTATATTTTTATTAATCAGGTTGGAATTATTATGGTGATTGGTTTAAATAAAATAAAAAGAATAGTAAAATAAAAGAGCGGTGCGCCAAACACACACATGAAATGTGAAGAGAGGTAAAATCACACTTTAGATTGAATGAGAAAGTGAAAGAAGAGAATGTTTTTCAACTTGATTTAAAATATTTTAAGAAAATTAATATTAAACAATAGAAGGTAGATGGGAATAAGAGATTATGAAGAAACATACATTCATATTGAAATAAAATTACAACAAAACACTTACAATATTACAAATGAAAATGAAAAGAAAAGAACATGAAAATAAAAATGGAGGAGTGGTATCTCTTGTTGAAAAAAGATCAAGCAAAGTCCTATCAGGGCCTTGTAAAGGATATAGTCATTCCAAACCTCCTCCTTAAGTGCTGAAATGAAAACTCCTTGCAAGGAGAGGAGGGGGGTGCATTTATAGCCCAAGGAGTTGGACTGTTTTCATTCCAAATATATCCCTCCACTTGGCTCGAAGATTGGACCATCCAGACAGAAAAATATTGAGATATCTTCTTATTAAAAGTTTTATATATACATGTCTTATGTCTACTATGAAAATTTGGTTACCATTGGACTTAATTAGACAAAGTTGTGACGAATTTAATAAAAAATTATAATCTGTCCTTTTTTATCAACACTTTTTCGAAGTTAGAAATGTGAATGGGTTTTTGAATAGGAATATGCCCTAAAATCTGAACCATTTCTTATAAAAAATATGCCAAATATATCTTTTATTTCACAATACCAAATATCAAATCTAATGGATTTCTATATTAGAAGAAAATTCAAGTATTGTGTGATAATTTTAATTCCAGGACAGAATAGTGGGCTGGACTTTAAAGCATCATTTAGACCCCATTTTGGTAGAGTTAGAACTTGAAATTTTTATCAAAGATGAATTGGACTATCCCTAGACTTTAGGTGGATAATTAAAGATTTTGTACTTCTGTATTGAGCCCAAAAATTCTATATTCATGGCTGGTCTAGTTTCTTCACAGATTCTTTGGGCCTTCTTTTTGGCTCATAAGACCCTTAAAATGAAAAAATTGGCTAAAGATTAATTCTAATGATATGTTGTAAATTGAATAAAGAAGCCTAAAAAGAAAGAACCATACAATTTGGATAAGTAGGGTGAGATATATAATTAAAATATTAAATTTAATCAATTAGACTACTTCAAAAAATGCTCAAAAATTATATTTAGTGTTAAAACATTAGTATCTCACACAAATTATGAACTTTTACATGAAATTTAATAAAGTATATAAAAATTTATGAATAAATGAATAAAATAAACTCCTATACACTTATTCTTATGAATTTCCTCATGTGCAACAAATATAAAAACATAACAAGATCATTCTCAATCACCAACAAATATTAAAATTTTGTTTTCCCCAATTAGGGGAGGTTTAGACCATTTCACTCATCTATATTGAATTCCACCACAAATTTTTATAAAAAAAAGGTTCTAAAAATAGTTCATTTTTCATTCTCGGATTTAGAAATGGAAAATATAGGCACTCGGAATTCACTCCTCTCAAGATGGTAAAAGTTTATTCAGGAAGGTTCACTCATTCACCAACCAAAAGTGAAAATATTGGAGTTTGAAAGAGCTCTCAGATACCATTCCCTATCCTAAAGTACATAAGAATCAAAAGGTATTATTTAGGGGTTTTCTATGGCTATGGGATGGTAGGATTTTAATGTCCAAGAGAGAGGAAAATAGAAACACTAACATGTAAAAAGAAATGCACAATTTAAAATAAGACATGGAAGGTTATCAAAACACATATTTATAAGGGCATGATTGTGTGAAGAAATACACAAAGGAGGAATAAAATTTGAAGGGGGTGATTATAAGATTAAATATTTACAAAACAAAATATCTCCCAATGACATAATCTTTTTTTTCTTTTATTTTTTTGCATTTTTTTTTTGAAATTTGAACTTGAAAAAGATCTTAAAATCATCTCCCAATCCATGTTTGATCTCCTCGTGATACAAATTGTAATAGTTATAACAAGATCAAAGTTTAACGAAGAGTGATTTTTGACCTACTTAAGACACAACCCATTTTTTGTTTTTTTGTTTTTTGATTTTTTTTTCCTGATTTTTTTTCTTTTATTGAACACTTTTTGATATCATGTATAAAATTACATAAATAAAAATCCATTCCCAAGGCTCACTGAATGAAAAACTCTACCCCACACTAAAATGGATGCTTTCCCTCAAGCATATGATAACACACTGAAAATTAATAAATGGATACCCAAAATGAAATCCATCCCCACACACACTTAAATTTCAATAAATTGTGAAATATAATTCTATGTAGATGTGGGGTGGGACAAGGTATTGGGCTTGTAATGTGGCTATCAAAGAAAAGGTTTCCATAGGCTTAAAGGGGATTTCAAAAGGAGGATTAATATAAGGTAATGGGAGGCTATTTGGATATTGTGATTCTCATGTGGTTCAGAAAATGAATCTATCATATTAATGCATACCAAAGTAGAAAATTCAACTTGAACGTCCAAAAACTCAATACTCACAATTGGGGGTGAAAAACACACAAAATGAAAAGATGTTCATAGGTGACCTTGGCATGAAATATAATATTGTTCCTTATAGTTTGGAAATAATCATTTTTCAAACCAAAAATTGATCATTCAAAATATTTTGGTTTTGAAACAAGATTATTTATCCAAATTAATGATGAAAATACAAAAAATTTGAGATGGAACCATGTCTTTTTGACTCCCCAAAATGGTTGGACAAAATTTAAAAATGGATGGTGAGTAAGTATGACTCTATTTTTTTGCATTGTTTTAGTTTTTTTTAGTTTTTTTAGTTTTTTTAAAATACACACCCACAAAAAAGAGAAATAGAAAAAGAAAGGTTTTGATGAAGAAATTGGTAAAAAATGAAAGAGAGGGGAAGAAGAAGAAAGAGAGAGAGAGAGGAATATAGGGAGAGATAGTTAAAGGGAAATAGGTTCCCCTGGTTTGGATTTTTTGGTTCGTCATCCATATCCAGTGGTGGGTCTACTGTAGAAGTTGTGGATCTTATGGAAGTTGATTTCATTCCTAGATTTTGTGTCCTCTCATGGTGATGCTTTAACTAATGTCCATTAACTGTGAATGTCCTTTTGAAAGAGGGGTCTTGGACTTGTACTGAACCAAATGGGTAAACATTAGTAATAATAAAAGGAGATTTCCAATGAGAATTAAGCTTACATGGGTGAATTCAAAATCAATAATTGAAGATAATTACCTTTTCACCTTCATGAAATGCCTTTTGCAGGATGTGTTTGTCATAGAGTACCTTGGTCTTTTCTTTGTAGATATTGGATTTCTCATAGGAATTAAGTTGAATCTCCTCTAGTTAATTTAACTACAATAATATCTCTTCACCGTATTTTTCACAATCAAAATTACAAGTTTTCATGGATTAAAATGACTTATGTTGGATTTCAACTGGTAAATCACTACAGGAAAATCTCCGCATAGTGGCAATTTTTTTTTATGGAGGTGGTTTAAACCTCCGCTAAATTGTGTATCGGTATAAAATATGTAGTGGTTTCTTCAATTTGGAAGTAGTTTCTGGTAACCGTTATAGAGATCTCTTTTCACGGCGATTGGTTGTGGGTTTGGAGGCATTTTTCATGGACAAAATGTTTTTTTTTTCACAGCGGTTTAAACTACCATGAAAAAAAAACCTTTTGTCAGGGAAAATAGCGGTGAAAGCCACAACCAACCACCGTGAAATGGTAATGGAAAATGAAAACTATCTTATGGAGGTTTTAATTTCCGCTAAATTATTGTATATAGCAGTAGTTTTAACTACCGTCGGTAGTAAGATACCAAATTATAGAGGCGGTTAAAACTACTACTAAAAATCGTCAATTTACTTAGCGGCGTTTTAAACTGCTGCTAAATGTAGATTTAAAAATAATCAGCTGATTCTACAGCCCCAGTACCAGTGACCTAAAAAAAATGTGCCAATTTCACATGCACATACATCCTACATCCAAAAGAATACAAGGAAACCAAAATTTTCATAAGAAAAATCACTTTTAAATCCACACACTTATTCAATTTGGAAACACATAATAGAGATAAAGAATATGGTAGGGTAAAGAAATATGATATTATAGGATACCACATTGTGGTCTAAATATTGCACTGTAAAAGTTATAAAATAATCTTATTCCATGGAGGGAGTTACCATGCCATTTCAATTATAAAGTCATAAGGGAAATGTACTAATCAATCCATAACTCATACCATTTCTTCCTATAGGATATTTACCAATTTTTTGGGATCCTAATTCAAGGTGTGATATATGATGAGTTCCTCCCTATAGAGAATGTGTGGGAGGACCATGAGAAAATTCCAACTCTTTTGTGGCCATTTACATGTTTGGTGAAAGGGACCAATGCAACAAGCTATGAGTAAAGGACATCTCATTCAAGAAGTAGTTGAACTACTTCCTGAACAAGCTAGATGAAACTCTATTAGGTTGGTAGAACACATTACCTTGTGTATTTGAATGGGGAAGGAGAAAATGTACATAAATATTCTATTGAATAGATAGTGTATGTAGTGGGGCTATAAAATAATGTCTAATTCTCCCATGTTCAGGATTACGGGGTTAATTTACACACTGATCTATAGCTGGATTCTTCCTGTGAGGGATGCACACATGGGGGTGTGGTCAAGGACCATTATTAAGGTGGTGATGTTTGATACGGGGTAGCCCATCAATCAAGATGTTCCTATATTGGAGGAGTTATACAATGTGCTATATTAGATCAGCCAAGGGAAGACTCTTCTCCATGTATGAAGTCCCTTTCACTTCTTATATTGCTATGTAGTATCATTCATGGGGGGATATGATTATTGAGACCACATCTCTCTACCCTACACCAATTTCCATCCATTAATTCAGAACATCACCTGAAGCTTCCCTCTCATATCAAAACCTATGGATGTGCTTGAAATGGTTAGGTCAAGAGAACAAATCATGTTCCACCCATTCCCCCTACCAACAGGGATGGTGACTGATGATGTTATGGGGACCATCAAGAAACAGTCATACCTCGTGGCCTTAAAAGGTGGGGTACTAGTGGTGAGGGATTATTTCTAGCTGAGATGTGATCCATACAATCCACATCAGTTTGAAAAGTTAGTTCAAGTTCATGTTGTGACTGACTCCAAATGCATACAGTGGTGTGTGTGACAAATTCCAACCTTCAATCCTGAGGATAATCTGACACATATTCATGCATAAGGATGGGAAAAGGGAGACAAGATATCCCACCACCAACTTATACCTACATGATTATCCATGAGTACACATGGTGTAGGGAGAGCGTGTTTATTAAGATAGATTCTAAAGTGAAAAACTACAAAGGCTGAGAAAGGAGTGGCCCAACAACAGCACGATCAAGGGAGAGCAGCAGGTGGCTCTCGTTCGGGAGGCGGAGTCATCCCAGTGGGTTATTATGTATCGGTTGTATAGAAAATTCATGAAACTGAACAAGTGGGAGCCATAGGGAGAGAAGCATATAAAGGATCGACACTCTTAGGAATGTGATAGTATGATGAAGGAGATCTCTATTTGGCAGTCTATGAGTACATTTTTCAATGGTTCAGGGAAGTTGTTGTGCCATATGGATATCCTTAGCGATGTCATTTTTGCTAAATCCTAGGATAACGGGGTCATCCATAGAATGTTCACTAATCTTCGTAGGATATAGAAACAACTCAATATATATGGGATGCATATCATCTGGCTATTCAATTCCATGTTAGGCTTTCACATTCACCATGATGAGGCGGTGTGGTATATAATGGAGCATGTGGATCTGATCAATTCATGGGTAACTTAAATCTACCTTACTATCCAAGTGAAGGTGCTTATGGCCATGACCACCCCTCTTAATATCTACTAGGTAAATATTTGGATCTTAAACATCAAATATATAACTCTTCTTTTAGAATTTCTTCCTGACTCCTTTTTCACTTGTTTAGGAATCGGGAATAGAGAAGGGAGAGGTTCGTGATGTGTTTGATATGGAGGTAGAGGGATACCATGAAAGGTGTTATTCCAGACATTAATGACCACTTCCCTTCCACTGATAATCATAATCCATGCATTTTTTAATTTTAAGGGCATCAGTGATGACCTCTTGGTACTCTTCCGAAGATCAAAAATAAGAGGGTTGTGATCCGAGATGAACTTTGGAAGAGTAAACCAAGATATTTTAGTGAGGGAACTCTTGTAATTAATCTAAAAGAAACATCTATCTAGTTTACCTGCCTATCTTTCATTTATAGTGAACCTTACCCATGTAAATTTCGTTCTAGAAATAGTAACTTCAGTTAGGTTATACTGATCTAAACAGCAAGAGAAATATTTTACAACAATTTGAGAAACGTATGGTCCAATATTTTCATATGGTCTTAGGAAAATATTGAAGTCTCCAATAATTGTCCAGTTTTGATCCATATATGATTTATAAATATAAATATTCATTGATACAACATTAGAAATGTAAATTCCCAGTGTCTTTGGAAGACTGGGTTCATAATACATAAAAGAAAACATGAGAAATCAAGAAAATGATAGGTCATGAAAATGTTAAGTGACAACTCTATGCTACACATGATACATATACAAATTGACTGTTACAATATTTGTCCAACATATCAACAATACCACTAATCACTGTCTGATGATGAACACAGCTCATCACCCTCTCCACCTCCATCTCTACTTCCTACTACCACCTCTAAGAACATTATATTGAAAATTAAATATTGTTTTATATTTATATTTAAACTTAAAACCAAGAAATGTTTTCAAACTAAATGATTTTGAATTTTTTTGATTTACCTGCTCACTATCATTTGATGCAATACCACCATGGGAAAATCCGGTTGTCTTATGATATAAATCAATCACCAATTTCTACAAAGTATATATCTGAGTCCCTTTTTCCTAAATTGTGTTTCATAAAGAAACAATCTCTCTCTAAGTATCTCGAGGTATAGACTGACTACAACCAGAAGTATATGCAGCTATAATCCCCAGTGTCCTGCTAAAGATCTCAGATGTTACGGGTCATAAACCCATCTCGCTTACTCGACCATGATGCTCCTTCCCAAGAACTTTAGAAATCGGGTCATCCTGAGAGACTGAGTAGGACTACGCAGGATTGGCATCCCATAGTTCTTTAATTTTTACCTAAAAATCAAATATCAGTCATATTATAAGCAATATATATTAACATAGTTACAAATGATAATAAGTTATTATAATGAAAAATGAGTTCATACCCCAACTTCTTTGGCAGACTCATTAACAAAACTTCCATCAGATTTTTTTGTAAACATTCAACCACAATTTTGTTTGGGATTTTGGGTGTCCTAAACTTGTGGATGTCACATTAACCCATCATTTTTATTATCTAAAAAATGCCACTTCATGTGTTTGGTGGTTTTCGATGACATGAATAATCTTTTCAATCGAGGATTTAAAGGAAAGTAATGCAAAACCTTTGCAGGTGTGTTCCTTTTCTTCTTATTCATGGTAGTACGTTGATTTAGACTTCCAACATCACCCATTGACTACCATCTAGAAGAAGAACAATTTTTACAATCATGTATACTTGAATCCTCTCATCGATAAAGCATACAATCATTGGGACATGCATGTATTTTTTTATAATTCATACCAATCTTGTTAATAACTTTTTTCATATCATAAAAAGACTTAGGGAGGTTTGCTTCAGAGAATGCATCACACAAAAATTCCAATATCATGAACATTACCTTATTTGTAATTCCACATAGGCATTTGATATGGTACAACTTCAGAATAAAATAAATTTTTGAATATTTCAAACATCCACTATACAACTCTTGATTTACATCATCAACTAAACCATGAAATGTATTTTCCTTAGTGAAGTTTTCTCTTATATCAGTCTCCATGTAATCAAGAGTAGGATCCAATTATATGCTAAAATCTTGATCTGGTTGTCCTACAGTCTCAAAAACATCACTTGTCACATTGGTATTTACAGCACCCTCATCTGGTTTTTTTGATATATTTTGATGTTGATGTTGGTGTATTGCAATGCCGAATGAATCATTTATAAGGTTCTACATTTCATTTTCCATTTTCGACGAAGTTGGGAGCTCTTTCTATGGATTAACATCAATTCTCAACTTTTCTGTAACATTTGATTCTCCATTCCAAATCCAACACAAATATTGATAAGGGAATTAGTTCAATATTAAATGTTCATAAACATCATCTCTCTTTAACCATCTTCTAAATTTACAATTAGGACATGGACATCTTATTCTCTATTCAACAGATTGATTGAAAATTGAAAAATCTAAAAACTCCTCCAAACCCTTAGCATACTGAGGCGTGTTCCTTGGTAATGTGATCCAACTCTTATCCATGTATATCACAATGTGCCTACACAATATTAAAAAAATTAAAACACATGACTATTACTAAAAAGGGAAAGATATTCATATATACTAGTTGAAAAAAAATAAAAATTTGTTAAAAAATGTTTTCCTATATAAATACATATGGTAAATAATGAACCCACCCACTAGAAAACCAAAGCATGAAAATTAAAATGATCCATAAAAGAAGAGGAGAAAAAGGATCCCATCCCTGTAGTTTTTCATATTTCATGCTACAGAAAAATAGATGGACAAACTAATGATGTCATAACTTTGATATCACTAAGGTAAGGGCTTGATAAATCATATAATAATTGATTAGAAGTTAGGAATATGAAATGTAAACAAAATCCTACCTTAAACATGACTCATTAATTTAGAAAATACATGGGGAAACAAGATATAGAGCATGCCAGGAATCATCAGGTGAAAGGATTAACGGCTAAGGTAGATGAATCCAAGGCTTATGAGTAAGGTATTTGTTTTTCTACACTCAAAGGAAACATGAAATTCCTAAGATAAATGAAATCATTTATATTAAATTTCCCAAAATAGATCCTGTAATAACACTAAAAATTATTATTGTCAATATACCTTTTCAATTTCCATTTATTTTTTTTTCAATTATAGAAAGTGGAATAACCTATTAAATACATAGTTTTATGGAATTAAAATAAAATATTCAATCGCCAAAACTTATCAATATACCATTAATGGTTAGATCATAAGTATATGGTAGATATGATCATGGAATAAATAACTTATTAAAAATGTCATGGATTCATGAGAGTTGATCACATGTCATGATATAAGGACATGTAATCTCAAATTACCAAACATATACCATAATGTAAGATTATGGAAACATAATATAATAAAGATGATCCATTGATCATAACGTAGGCATTAAAGAGTGTGACATAAAATTGTTACATAGAAATAATCATAGTAAATCATAACATAGAGGATCAGATATCACTACATGTTTCCCCTAATATAGTGGGGTATAAATTAAAACTTGATTATAATAACATAGTGGAGAAGACATCATAACCTAATATCATGATATAACATAATATCATTTATTCAATACTCAAGAATCCAACTATAATTACTCATATTTACACAAATCATGGAACACATTTAGAAAGCATGAAAAAGAAGGCACATGTGAAACCTAACTAATTTCATTTTCAAAATCATCTTTAAACCCATACTCACCTCAAAACCCTTTGAAAACATATTATGCTCCATTAAAACAATTCCTAAAACACAATTAAGAAGCACATAAAACATACTAAATTTATTTAATAATGTTAAATTGTAGAATCACATACCACAAGCTTGGAAACTTCTAGAATCTTGTGGAAAACCACAACCGCAACACAAAGGGAACCTATAAATGAAAGATCATACCACAACCATAAATATTGAAAATAAATAACAAATACCATATCTAACCCATGCCATTTTAGTGTGAAAATACTAAAATGGAATAGTGATTCGGCTCTAACCAAGCGCCATTTCTAATTCTATTTTGAATTGAAACCAAAGTAATGCGCTATATTTGACGCACCCCTATTCATGTGCAATCTGATTTTCAAGATTTAGCAAAAAAACATGGTGTTGGTTGGAGCACCTTCTAATTGTTGTTCTATTTTAGAGTAATGGCTACTACAATTTAATGTTTTGAATTGTAATTTCTCTAATATTCAACCAAAACAACCAAAAATCATACCACAACTGCACCACAAAGGTATACAGACCGACGCATAGGGGAAGCGGAGGTATTGACTGGAAGCGGTGGGTGGCGAGGTGTGGTGAGAGGCAGCAAGACGTGTCGAGGGCTTTGGGGGGGTCGTCAGGGTCATCAGGGTTGTAGGGGTTGCTAGGGTTGAGGGATCCTAGGGCTTCCGAGGGTCGCAGGGGTTGCAATGGGGTCGTAGGGTTTCTAGGGTCACATGGGTCATTAGGGTTCATGGGGGTTTCCAGGGTCGTCGGGGTCGCAGGGGTTGTCGGGATCACGCCTAGGGTTTCGGGGTGTCGGGGGGAAGGGTCATGCTTGTAAAAAAACAATTTTAGCGGTGGTTTATTAAACTACCGCTAAAGGTGAATAATTTTGTAGTGAATGACATGCTTTACCAAAAACTAGCCTAAAAGGAGACATCTCAATGGGTGTTTTATAGGCACTTCGATAAGCCCAAAGTGCTTCATCTAGTCTTTCAGGACAGTATTTTCTGGTGGTCTTTACAATTATCTCAAGTAATATTTTTTACATCTCTATTAGAAAGTCCAGAAATTTCATTTGTTTGGGGGTGATATGAAGCTGAAGTTTTATGTATAACCCCATTATTTTTCAAAATATATTCCATGGTCTGATTATAGAAATGAGTTTCTAAATCACTAATCAAGGCACACAGTGTTCCAAATCAATAGAAAATATGGGTTTTTAGGAACTCACTAACAGTATGTAAATCATCCTTCCTAGTGGGTTTTTCCTTGACCCACCTATAAACATAGTTAAAAGATAGAATAATGTATGAGAATACATTGGAAGGTGGAAATGTTCCTATGAAATCGATTCCCCAAACATCGAAGATATCACAAAAAATTAAAGGCTTTTGGGGAATTTCATTTCTTTTCAAAATTATGTGAAACTTTTAGCAAGTGAGACATGATTTACAGAACTCATGTGAGTTCTTGAAGAGTGAAGTCCAGAAGAATCCTGAGTCAAGGGCCTTTTGGGAGGTCATTTGTGGTCCAAAGTGGCCACCACTAGGCATTGAGTGACAAAATTCCAAGATTGAGAAATGTTCATATTCTCCTAATTTCCATGTCAGCCCCATTTTTCCAAAGTTTATTATCTTTCCAAAAATAAAATTTCAAGTAACTTTTCAGATTTAGTTTCTATTCTTTTGAAAAAAATAATTAAAAACACCAGAAACCAAGTAATTTACAATTAGAGCATACCATGGTAACTTTGAGTGAGAGATGAGAGGTGCTCAGTGGGGAATTCAGGATCAATTATTTCAGAATGAGAAGAATTAGAAATTATACTCAGGTGATCAACCATAGGGTTTTCTTTTCCAAGTATATCTTTAATCACAATATCAAACTCTTGGAGAATTAAAATACATCTTATTAGCCTCAGTTTGGAATCAATTTTATTGAGTAAGAACTTTATAGCAGAATGGTCTATGAAGATGATGATTTTGGTACCTAAGAGATAGGGTCGTAATTTATCTAAGGAAAAAACCACTGCTAATAGTTCCTTTTTAGTGACAGTGTAGTGATATTGAGTTTCATCCAAAGTTTTTTACGCATAATAGATGACATGAAGAAACGTTTCTCTTCTTTGACCAAGAATAGACCTAATGGCCCTATCAGAAGCATCACACATCAATTCAAAGGGTATGGATCAATCTAGGGTTTGGATTATCAGGGAAGATGTAAGAATAAATTTGAGTTTAACGAAGCCTCTCTTGCAAGCCTCATCAAAATGGAATGTAACATCATTTTGGAGTAGCTGAGTGAGTGGGAGGGAAATCCTACTGATGTTATGGATGAATCAACGATAGAAACCGACATTAATAAGGAATTAATGGATGTGTCAAACAGTTTTGGGTTCAGGAATATATTGGATCACCTCAATTTTAGTAGGATCTACTTGAATACCATCTTGTGAAATTATGTCTCCTAGAACAATCCCATTAGTAACCATGAAGTAACATTTTTCATAATTTATCACAAGGTTACATTTGACCCACTTTTGTAAGACCATAGAGAGTGATTGCAATCATGATTCAAATGAATCACCATAAATGGTAAAGTCATCCTTAAATACCTCCATGCAATTCTCAATTAATTCAAAAAATATACTCATCATACACCTATAGAATGTTTCAGGAGAGTTGCAAAGTCCAAAATGAATTCTTCTATATGAATATGTTCCAAAGGGTCAAGTGAATGTAGTCTTTTGTTGGTCCTGAGGTGCGATTGGGATTTGGAAGTATCTAGTGTATCCATCAAGAAAAAAATAGTGTGACTTTATGGCTAATCGTTCTAGTATTTTATCAAGGAATGGAAGAGGGTAGGGATCTTTTCATGATTCATCATTCAATTTCCGATAATCGATGCATACACTCCATTTGTTTTTCACTCGAATTGTGACCACATCTCCATGTTAATTTGTGAAAACATTTATCCCACCCTTCTTAGGTGCCACTTGAATTAGAATAACCCATTCACTATCATAAATTGGGTAGATAATACCAGATTAGATAATCTTGGTAATCTCTTCCCTAACTACCTCAAGTATGGGTGGATTGAGTCTTCTTTGTGGTTGTCTAATTGGTTTGGATGACTCCTCAAGATGGATGTGATGAATGAAAATATTAGGGTTGATTCCCAGTATGCCATCTAGGTTCCAACCTAAGGAATTTTTTTCTTCTAACTCCTAAACAAGTTTGGAATCCTCGGTTTCAATAAGTGTGGTGGAGACAATGATAGGAAAAGAGTGATCATTGAAGAGGAATGCATATTTTAGGTATTTAGGAAGATGTTTCATATTATTATCATCTTTAATTTATGGTATAGACAACTTAGTAATGGAGGAAGGTATTTTAGTTGGTTTTGATTCATTTTTCTTAATATTGTCCAAGGAGGAACAATAGATATCAGAGTTGATATAGGATTCAAAAGAGTTTTCAATATCCTCTAGATTAATGGAGTCTATAAATGAGAGGTCCACATCAAATTCCCCATTTATGACTTGGTTAATCATGGTAAAAATATCACAAGATCTTCTATCATTAGAACATGATGAACACGATGTAATAGTGTTCAATTGACTCTCAGAAGTGTCCTCAGAAGCATGGATTAAGAAGGCAGAGTGGTTCTCAGATGGGAATCGCATGGCTTGAAAAATGTTGAACTTGAACAGTTGGTCACTGAATTCCATTAATAGGATACCCACATAAACATAAATCTTAGTTCTTTCTATTATGAGGAATGGTCTTCCTAGAATTAGGGGAGATCAAGAAGAGTTCATCTCACCTTCCATGTCATGGACATAGAAATCAGCTGGTAAGATAAGATCATTAACTCAGACAAGTACATCCTCAATTATTCCCTTGGGACTGGTTATTCTTTGATTGGATAACTGGATGAAAATAACCATTAGGTGTAAGAAACCTAAACCAAGGTTGGATAAGATGGATTTGGGCATGATATTTATCAAGGATTATAGGTATATGAGTGTATCATAGAAGTGGAAACTTCCTATTTGGCATGGAACTATAAAGGTACCTGGATCTTTTCACTTCATTTCTATGGAATACTGGGTTGAATCATTCTCAATGGTCCTAATTTGTATCTTATGGGTACACAATTCCCTAATAAACTTGTAATACTTAGGAATTTTTTTGATGGAATATAAGATGGGAATGTTCACTTCAACACTTCTAAACATGTCGAGCATTTTAGTATCAGGTTCAAAGGGATTTATTGGATTATATATAGCTTGAGGAAAAGGAATTTGGTTCCTTAGAGGAATTTAAGGAGGTGAGGCAATGTCTTCAGGGTCATTTTCTAGATTTTTTTTCTTTTCATTTTAAATATCAATAGTCAAAGGTTTATTTGAGGATCCATCATGAGGCTTGGAAATTTGTTTTCTTGATCTAAGTGAAAGTTTACTTACATTACCCTTGGGTTTGGTCAATGGTTGAGCTAGGACTTGGGAAGAATTGGATGGTTTTTTCTGGCTAAGGTGGGATCCAAGTTAACCAATTTGGGTTTTAATGTTTTTAAGGATAGAATGAGTAAAGGAGGAAAGATCTTATACAAAACTTTCCCATGGTTTCTTAGAAGAAAAGGCATGTCTCGTATTGGTATTACCTAGATTTTGGTTCTTTTTAAAGTTCTTGTATTTGGTTGGGAATTGGGAAGTATCATTAGGATATTGGAATCCAAGAGAAGAAAGAGTATGATTGATTATTTGAGGTTGAGGAACAAAAGGATAAGGTTGTTGGAAGTTACCAGCACCTTGACCATATTGGAATTGGTTTGGAATTTGATGAGGGAACTAAGGGGGATGAGAAATGGGATTAACATACCTCAATACTTGGTTAAAGGTGGAAGGGAAGGGCTCAAAGTGGGGTTGGTTGTAGTTTTTAATAAACTGACCTAATTGTTGAGGGTTCATGTTCCTCTAAGAATATACTGCATTGAGCTCCATTGGACTAGATAAATCAGATGGATCCTATTGAAGTTGTGTACATGTGTTAGTTGGATGATTTGGTGAGATACATATTCCAAAATTCTTGATAGGTCTAGGGAATATAGATTGTGGAGAAGATAAGGTTGGGGCTTTGGCAGCCACCGCTAGTTGTCTCACAAGACCTATAAGTTCACTCATCCACTCAGTCATCTTTTTGGGCTCTATGGATTGATTCTCTTGGACTTTTTTGACTTGATCATGTGCTCAAGAATGGAATTTATACCTGTTTGAAGACATATTTCTTATGATATATCATGAAGTTGTGGTAGTTTTGACAATAAGAGAACCGCCACTTGCATCATCAATTAGAGTTCTCACCATAGCCAATAACCCCTCATAGAAGTATTGGATCAGGATTTGGTCAGGGATTTGATGGTGTGGGAAAGTTTACACAATATTTTTGAACCTCTCCCAATACTCATGGAATGATTCATTATGGAATTGACAAACACCAATTATTTCCTTTTAGATAGAAGCGGTATGAGAAGAAGGAAACAATTTTTCTAAAAAGAGATGCTTCATGTCAATCCATGAGTTTATGGAACCAGGAGGGAGGTAGTAGAGACATGAATTGCTAAATCCAGCAAGGGAGAAACGGAATGATCGAAGTTTTATTTTTTCTTCATAAACCCCTTGAGTATTCATAGCAAATCTCACTACTTGGAACTCTTAGAGATGAATATGTGGATCATCACCAACTAGCCCATGGAAATGAGGTAGAAAATGAATCAAAATTGATTTGAGTTCCAAATCAAGCTCAATGTCTGGATATTCAATAAAAAGGGGTGGGTAATTCATATCAGGGGAAGTGGGTTCTTTTAAGGTTTTTCCCTTTGATTAACCATTTCTATTTCAATTGGTTGGACAGATAATGGTTTAGGAGTGATTTGATTATCCCTAATGTTCCTCTGAATTTAGCGAAGAGTTCACTCAATTTTAGGGTCAAAAAGATCATAGGGATTGTTTGGGAGGCTACGAGGCATTCAGATAAGTTTTTAAGGATGGTTAAGGTGGTTTTTTCTTTGTGTTTTTTTTTCATTTATGATTTTTATGAGAAGGCGGGGTTTTCTTTGTGTTTTTTTCAGATTTTTTTTTTGGTTAATTTTTTTACTTTTTTTACAAAAACCGAGAACTAATGATTACTTAAGGCACCATCTATGGAAATGGAACCATTTGAAGTGCATATTATTGTCACCTATCAACCATTCAAGGGTCTTATGCTCTACTAATGTGTATAGTGGCACTCGGGTCGAATCCTCGGCGATGGTACTTTTCAATAGTTGATTGTTTTTATGATTTGTCTTTTTAATGGGGGGTTGTTTTCAGAGCTAGAATGAAATGACTGATTAATTTAGATTGATTTAAAAGTTTTATAAAGATTGGGGTGAGTTCATTATTGGGTATTTAATCTTATGATATCATTGATATTTTCTTTATATTACATTAAATTAACACCCACTTCACACTACTACAAATATGGCTTTTATTAGCACTAAAAATGACCTTTAACAGCACTAGAAAAGTGCTCTAAATATCGGCAAAGATAAAGGGGGGGTCTTCTATATTAGTGCTCCAAAAAGTGCTGGTAAATACCCCTTTTATCAGTGCTCAAAAAAAGCGTTGATAAAAGGGGTCTTTTATCAGTGCTTTTTTTGAGCGCTGATAAAAGTTAAAAAAATTAAAAATAAAAAAAATTAAAAAAAACTGCCAATCAGGGGGGGCTTTTATAGCGCTTGAGCCCCCATTTTACAGCGCTTTTCCACCCCCCTCCATCACCCCACATGCACCCCTCCACCCTTTATCAGCGTTATCCCCAGATTCACCCTTGCGCGTGCATCACTGCCTCCACCCGGATTTGATCTCGAGACCTCACCCCTGCACGCCTAAAGCCTTTTTCACCCCCCTATATTGATTTGTTCTCCTATTAGTGATATATCTATTTATTTATATATATATTTAGTTATATTTATTCGTATAGTAATATATATTTATATTAATATATATATATATATAGTTATATTAATATAAATATATAGTTAGATTAATATAAATATATAGTGATATTAATATATATATATTTATAGTGATATTAATACATATATTTATAGTTATATCAATATATATATGTAGTTATATTAATATATATATATATAGTTAGATTAATATATAGGTATATAAATATTCATATATTTGTATTTTAAATAAAATGGATATTAGTTATTATTTAGATAAAGCTAATATATTTTATATGTAAATATATTTTATTATTTATATTTATAATTAAATTTTTAGGTGTGAATATATAAAAAATATGTACATATAGTTATATATTTGATTATAAATAGTAGTGAAATATAAAAAACGATAAAATTTCAAAGACATAATATCAATATGAATGTAATACCTTGGAATAAATTCAGTCCCCACCAAAAAAATCCAATAATACCCCCTTAAACAAGGCTGAAAATCCACAAAATGTTAAAAAATCAGGGTACCGCGACTAAAAACTCAATTTTGGAGGCCTTTTGGGCCTCTTTTTGCCTCGGAAAAACCTTGAACGGGGCACCCCCTAGTCACAAAGATTTATATCTCATCGCAGGCTTTGATTTGATAGGTGGTAGAGCTCAAACGGACACCCGGATCAAAATTTATGGCCATTTGAAGTTCGAGTTGCGTTTTCAACATATTTTGGATATTTTTTAAATTTTTTTTAATTTTTTTAGTATTCAAATTGTTATTAAATGACTATTACTCCATAATAATTAGAAAATTATTAATTAAAAATATTTTTTTATTTTTTTTATAATCCATTTTAACTAAATATCTTATATATTAAGTGTAACTGTATATTTATACTTATCTAAAATATATTTAAAATTATATTTAAAAAATATAATTTATATTTATATCAATATAACTATATCTATATATTTAAATATTAATATATTTTTTAATGAATTTTTTTTGGAAGTAGACCCTTTATCAGTGCTTTTTTTAAAATCGCTGATAAAGGCCCCCCTTTATCAGCACTACTAAAAAAGCACTGATAAAGGGGTACCCTTTAACAGGGCTAAAAAAAGCGCTCTTAAAGGGGGTACCTTTATCATCGCTAAAAAAAGAACTGATAAAGGGGTACTTTTATCAGCACTTTTTTTAGCACTGATAAAGGTGCCCCCCTTTATCAGTGCTTTTTTGTTAGCACTGATAAAGGGTGGCGATGGGAATGCCCAGTTTTGTGGTAGTGTCACAAGATAATTTTGATCTGAATACCCAAGTGTTAAGGATTTAATCCAAGCCATAACTTAACTAGGGTTCTAATATCAATTAAAACTTGTTTATGGTAGTGTATTTATGGTTCCAATAATCCATGTAATCCATATGTTAAACAAAACATGTCATTAATCCATGACATTTTAAGTTCAATATACACAATGTTAACCTAAATAAAACTCAACGAGCAAAAGACCACAATCACTTAATATCCCCAAATTATGACTCACCCAAATGGTATATTTATTCATACATTTATATGTTTATTAATATGGTTGGAATTCTTATGGTGATGGGTTTAAAATAAAATAAAAATAACATGAAAAGAAAATAGCGGTGCGCCGAACACACACATGAAATGTGAAGAGAGGTAAAATCACACTATAGATTGAATGAGAAAGTGAAAAAAGAGAATGGTTTTAAACTTGATTTAAACTATTTTAAGAACATTAATATTAAAATGCATAAGTTGGATGAGAATAATATATTATGAAGAAACAAGAATTCATATTGAAACAAAATTACAACAAAACACTTACAATATTACAAATGAAAATGAACAGAAAAGAACATGAAAATAAAAATGGAGGAGAGGTATCTATTATTGAAACAAGAACAAGAAAATTCCTCCCAGGCCCTTTTAAAGTCTCTAGTAATTCCAAAATTCCTTATTAAGTGATTAAATTCCAACTCCTTATAAATATAGGAGGGGGATGTATTTATAGCCCAAGGAGTTAGAATGTTTTCATTCCAAATCTATCCCTCCACTTGGATCATATATTAGACCATCCAGACAGCAGAATATTGAGATATCTTCTTCTTACAAGTTGTGTATATATATGTGTTATGTCTACTCTGAAAATTTTGTGTCCATTTTACCTAAGGATCCAAAGTTATGGTGGTTTTAATAAAAATTATAATTTGTCCTTTTTTAACAACACTTTTTCGAAGTCAGAAATTTGAATGGGTTTTTAAATAGGAAGATGCCCTAAAATATAAAAAAATTCTTCTAAAAAGTCAGCTACCTATATATTGGATTTCAAAATGAAAAATATCATCTTGAATGGATGTCTATATCAGGATAAAATTCAAGTATTGTGTGCTGATTTTAATCCCCTGACAGAATAGTGGGATGGACTTCAAAGCATTATTCGGGCCCTATTTTTGTAGAATTGGACCATGAAATTTTTATCCAAGATGAATTGTATTTTCCCAAAAATTTTGGGGGAGAATTAAATAATTTGGACTTCTTTATGGAGCCCAGAAATTCTATCTTCATGTCTGGTCCATTTTCTTTACTGATTCTTTGGTCATTATTATATGCCTCATATGGCCCTTAAAATGGAATAATTGGCCAAATATTAATTCTAATTATATGTTTAAAATTGAATAAGGAATCCTAAAAAGAAATAACCATACAATTTGGATAAGTAGGTTGAGATTTATAATTAAAATATTAAACTGACTCAATTGGACTACTTCAAATAATGCTCAAAAATTATATTTAGTATTAAAACATGAGTATCTCACACCAATTATAAACTTTTACATGAAATTTACTAAAGGTAATATAAAAAGGTTATGAATAAATGAATAACATCAACTCCCCCACACTTAGTCTTGTGCATGTCCTCATGTGTAACAAATATAAAAACATAACAAAATCATTCTCACTCACCAAAAAATATTAAAATTTTGTTTTCCCCAATTAGGGGAGGTTTAGACTATTTCACTCATCCATATTGAATTCCACCACAAATTGTTATAGAAACAAAGTTCCAAAAATAATTCATTCTTCATGCTCAAATTTATAAATGGAAAATGTAGGCACTTGGAACTCACTCCTCTCAATATGATTAAAATTTATTCAACGAGGTTCACTCATTCACCAACCAAAAGTGAAAATATTAGAGTTTGAAATATATATAAGCTTCCATTCCCTATCCTAAAGTACATAAGAATCAAGATTTCTTATTTAGGGGTTTTTTATGGCTATGGTACAGTAGGATTTTAATGTCCAAAAGAGAGGAAAAGAGGGGTAAAACACTAACATGGAAAAAGAAATTCCCAATTTGAAATAAGACATGGAAGGTTATGAAAACACATATTTACAAGGGCATGATTGTGCGAAGAAAGACACAAAGGAGGAAGAAAATTTAAATGGGATGAGAAGATTAAATATTTATAAAAACAAAATTTCTCTAAATGACATAAGTGTTCTTTTTTTCTTTTTTTAGAAATTTAAACTTGAAAAAGATCTTAAACTCATCTCCAAACCCATGTTTGATCTCCTCATGATACTAATTGTAATAGTTATAATAAGATTAAAGGTTGAGGAAGAGTGATGTTTGACCTGCCCAAGGTACAACCCATTTTTTGTTCTTTATTTTTATTTTTTTCTTGATTTTTTTCTATTTTTTTGAACACTTTTCAATAGAATGTACAAAATTACAAAAATGAAAATCCACTCCCAAATCTCACTGAATGAAAACCTCTACCCCACACTAAAATGGATGATTTCCCTCAAGAATATGATAACACACTGAAAATTAATAAATGGATACCCAAAATGAAATCCAACCACCCACACTTAAATTTCAATAAATTATGAAATATAATTCCATGTAGATGTTGGGTGGGAGAAGGTATTGGTCTTGTAATGTGGATATCAAAGAAAAGGTTTTCATAGGCTCTAAGGGGATTTCAAAAGGAGTATTAATGTAAATTAATGGGAGGATATTTGGCTATTTTGATTCTTATGTGGTTTAGAAAATGCCTTTATCATATTAATGCATACCAAAGTAGAAAATTCAACTAAAAGGTCCACAAACTCAATACTCATAATTGGGGGTAAAAACACACAAAATGAAAAGATTTTCATAGGTGACCTTGGAATGAAATCTAATTTTGTTCCTTAAAATTGGGGAAGAATCATTTTCTAAATAAAAAATTGTTCATTCAAAAATTTTTGGTTTTGACACAAGATTATTTATTCAAATTTATAATGAAAATTCAAAATTTTTGAGATGGAAACATGTTTTTTTGACACCCCAAAATAGTTGGACAAAATTTCAAAAGTGGATGGTGAGTAAGTATGACTCTTTTTGTTTTTTTACATTGTTTTAGTTTTTTTTAGTTTTTTTATTGTTTTTAAAATAAACACACACACAAAATATAAAGAGAAAAATAAAGGGTTTAATGAAGAAAGTGGTAAAAAATGAAAGAGATAGTAATAATAAGAAAGAGGGAGAGAGAGGAAGAGAGAGAGATAGAGTTAAAGGGAAAGAGGTTCCCCCTAGTTTTGATTTTTTGGGTCGTCATCCCCATCCAGTAGTGGGTCTATTGTAGAATTTGTGGATCTGATGGAAGTTGATTTCATTTATGGATTTTGTGTCCTCTCATGGTGATTCTTTGACTGATGTCCATTAATTATGAATGTATTTTTGGAAGAGGTGTCTTGGACTTGCACTGCACTAAATGGATAAACATTAGTAATAATAAAAGGACCTTTCCAATGATAATTAATCTTACCTAGGTGAATTAAAAATCAAGAATTGAAGATCATTAACTTTTCACCTTCATGAAATACCTTTCATAGGATGTGTTATTCATGAAGTACTTTGGTCTTTTCTTTGTAGATATTGGAATTATCATAGGAATCAAGTTGAATCTCCTCCGGTTCATTTAACTACAACAATATCTCTTCACTATATTTTTCACAATCAAAACTACAAGTTTTCATGGCCTAAAATGACTTATTTTGGATTTAAACTGGTAAATGACATGTTTTACCAAAATATAGCCTAAAAGAAGACATCCCAATGGGTGTTTTATAGGAAGTTCAATAATCCCAAAGTGCTTCAGCTAGTCTTTCAGGCTAGTCTTTTCTGGTGGGATTTACAATTCTCTCAAGCACTCTTTTTACTTCTTTGTTAGAAAGTCTAGCAATGTCATTTGTTTGGGGGTGATATGAAGTTGAAGTTTTATGTACAAACCCATTCTTTTTCAAAAGAGATTCTATGGTTTGATTATAGAAATGAGTTCCTAAATCACTAAGCAAGGCATGCGGTGTTCCAAATCTATAGAAAATATGGGTTTTTAGGAACTCACTAATAGTATGTGAATCATACTTTCTAGTGGGTTTGTCCTTAACCCACATATAAACATAGTCAAAAGACAAAATAATATATGATAATCCATTGGAAGGTGGAAACAGTCCCATGAAATTGATTCCCCAAACATTGAAGATCTCACAAAAAATTAAAGGATTTTGGGGAATTTCATTTATTTTCAAAAAAAATCCAAACTTTTGGAAAGTGGGACATGATTTATAGAACTCATGTGAGTCCTTAAAGAGTGAAGGCCAGAATAATCCTAATTCAAGGACCTTTCTGGAGGTCCTTTGTGGTCCAAAGTGGCTGCTACTAGGTATTGAGTGACAAAATTCCAAGATTGAAGAATGTTCATCTTATCTTAATTACCATGTCAGCCCCATTTTTCTAAAGTTTATTATCTTCCAAAAAATACAATTTTGAATAATTTTTCAGCTTCATTTTCTGTTATTTTGAAAAAAATCAGGAAAAACACTAGAAACCAAGTAATTTACAATTGGGGCATACCATGGTAACTTTGGAGTGAGAGATAAGAGATGCACAGTGGGGAATTTAAGATCAATTATTTCATAATGATAAGAATTATAAATTATAATTAGGTGATCTGCCACAGGTTTTTATTTTCCAAGTCTATCTTTAATCACAATATCAAACTCTTAGAGATTTAAAATCCATCTTATTATCCTTGGTTGGGAATCAATTTTCTTGAGTAATAACTTTATGGTGGAATGGTCTATGAAGATGATGATTTTGGCACCTAAGATATAGGGCTAGAATTTATCTAAGGCAAAAACCACTTCTAAAAGTTTTTTTCAGTGACAGTGTAGTGAGATTGAGTTTCATTCAAATTTTTTGATGAATAATAGATTACATGAGGAGTATTTTCTATTCTTTAACCAAGAATGAGCCCATTAGACCTATCAGAAGCATCACACATCAATTCAAAGGGTAAGGACCAATATAGGGGTTGGATTATCAGGGAATATGTAATAAAATATTTGAGTTTAATGAATCCTATATTGAAAGACTCATTGAAATATAATTTAAAATCATTTTGGAGTAGTTGAGTGAGTGGTAGGGAAATCCTATTGATGTTATGGATGAATCACCAATAAAAACTGGCATGACCAAGTAATTAATGGATGTGTCGAACTGTTTTGGGTTCAGGAAGAGATTGGATCACCTAAATTTTAGTAGGATCAACTTTAATACCATCTTGTGAAATTATGTGTCCTAAAACAATCCCATTAGTAACCATGCAGTGACATTTTTCAAAATTCAGCACAAGGTTGCATTTGATACACTTTTGTAAGACCAGAGAGAGTGATTTCAATCATGATTCAAATAAATCACCATAAATGGTAAAGTAATCCATGAATACCTACATGCAATGATCAATGAATTCAGAAAAGATACTCATCATACACCTCTGGAATGTTTCAAGATAATTGAAAAGTCTAAAAGGAATTCTTCTATATTCATATGTTCTAAAGGGGAAAGTGAATATAGTCTTTTCTTGGTCCTAAGGTGTGATTGGTATTTGGAAGTGGTCAGTGTTTCCATAAAGAAAGTAATAGTGTGACTTTATGGATAATCGTTCTAGTATTTGATCAAGGAATGGAAGAGGGTAGTGATCCTTTCATGTTTCAGCATTCAATTTCCAATAATCGATGCATACACACCATTTGTTTTTCACTTGATTTGTGACCACCTCACCATGTTCATTAGTTACAAAAGTTATCCCACCCTTCTTAGGTACCACTTGAATTGGACTAACCCATTCACTATCATAAATTGGATAGATAATACCATCTTGGAGAATCTTGGTAATCTCTTCCCTAACTACCTCAAGTATGAGTGAATTTAGTCTTATTTGTGGTTGTCTGATTGGTTTGGATGACTTCTCAAGATGGATGTGATGCATGAAAAGAGTAGGTTTAATTCCTGATATGTCATCTAGGTTCCAATCTAATTCCTTTTTTTCTTCTAACACCTAAACAAGTTTGGACTCCTTAGTTTCAATAAGTGTGGTAGAGGCAATGATAGGAAAAGAGTGATCATTGAATAGGAATGAATATTTCAGGTGTTCAGGAAGAGGTTTCAGATCAGTCTCATATTTCATTTATGGGATAGATAACTTAGGAATGGAGTAAGGGATTTTGGTTGGTTTTGATTCATTTTCTTTAATATTGTTCAAGGTATAACAGTAGAGATCAGATTTGATATGGGATTCAAGAGATTTTTCAAGATCCTCTAGATTGATGAGGTCTATGAATGATAGGCCCACATAAACTTCCTCGTTTATGACTTGGTTAATCATGGTAAAAATATCACTAGCTACTCTATCATTAGAACATGATGAATATGATGGAATAGGGTTCAATTAACTCTCAGAATTTTTCTTAGAAGCATATATTGAGAAGGTAGAGTGGTCCTCGGATGGGTATTGCATGGATTGAAAAATGTTGAACTTGACCACTTGGTCACCAAATTCTATGGATTAGATGCCCACATGGACATCAATATTAGTTCTTGTTGTTAGGAGGAATGGTCTTCCTAGAATTAAGGAAGATCAAGAAAATTTTATCTCACCTTCCATATCAAGGACATAGAAATCAGCTGGGAATATAAGATCATTAACTTGGACAAATACATCGTCAATTAATCCCTCGGGACTGGTTGTGCTTTGATTGGATAACTGGATAAAAACAACTATTGGGTGTAAGGGACCTAGACCAAGGTTGGAGAAGATGGATTTTTTTCATGATATTTATAGAGGACCCTAGGTCTATGAGTGCATCATTGAAGTTGAAACTCCCTATTTGGCATGGAACCATAAAGGTACCTGGATCTTTTCACTTCATTGGTATGGACTGCTGGGTTGAAACATTCTCAATGGTCCTAAGTTGTCTCTTATGGGTGCACAATTCCTTAATAAACTTGGCATACATAGGAATTTTTTTGATGGCATATATGAGGGTAATGTTCACTTAAACACTTTTAAACATATTGATCATTTCAAGACTGAGTTCAAAGGGATTTATTGGCTTAGATACATCTTTAGGAAAAGGAATTGGGTTCCTTAGAGGAATGAAAGGAGGTGAGGCAATGGCTTCAGGTTTATTTTCTGGATTTTTTTTCTTTTCATTTTCAATATCAACAATCAAAGTTACATTTGAGGACCCATCATGAGGCTTGGAAATTTATTTTTCTGGTCTAAGTGAAATTTCACTTACATTACCCTTGGGGTTAGGAAACGGTTGATCTTGGAGTTGGTAATAATTGGATGGTTGTTTCTAGCTAAGGTAGGATGCAAGTTAACTGATTTGGGTTTCAATATTTTTAAGGCTATAATGGGTAAAGGAGGAAAGATCTTCCACATCACTTTCCCATGGTTGCTTGGAAGAGGAAGCATGTCTCGTATTGGGATTACCTTGATTTTGGTTCTTGTAAAAGTTTTTTTATTGGTTTGGGAATTGGGAAGGCTCATTTGGATAGTGTAATCCAAGATAAGTAAGAGTAGGATTGATACTTTTAGGTTGAGGAACAAAAGGATAAGGTTGTTTGAAGTTACCACCACCATGACCATATTGAAATTGGTTTGGATTCTGAGGTGGGAACTAAGGGGGATGAGAAATGGGATTACCATACCTCAAGCATTGGTTAAAGGTGGAATGGAAGGGCTCAAAGTGGGGTTGGTTGAAGTTTTTAATGAACTGACTTGATTGTTGAGGGTTGGTGTTCCTCTTATCATATACTACATTGAGCTCCATTGGACCAGATAAATCAGATAAATCCTCTTGAAGTTGTGGACATGCGTCAATTGGATGAGTCATTGAACTACAGATTCCACAATTCTTGATAGGTCCAGGGAATAGATATTATGGAGAATATGAGGTTAGGGTTTTGTTAGCCACCTCTAGTTGTCTCACAAGACCTGTAAGTTCACCCATCCATTCGGTCATCTTGTTGGGATCTATGGATTGATTCTCTTAGACTTTTTTACTTGATCATGTGCTCGAGAATGAAATTTTTTCATGTTTGCATCCATATTTCTTATGAGATATCGTGAAGCTGTAGGAGTTTTATCAACAAGAGCACCACCACTTGTGGCATCAATTAGAGTTCTATACATATCCAATAACCCCTTATAGAAGTATTGGATCAGGAATTGGTCAAGTATTTGATGGTGTGGTAAAGTTTCCACAAGATTTTTGAACCTCTCATAGTACTCATGGAATAATTCATTAGGGAATTGACAGAAACCACTTATTTTCTTTTGGATAGAAGTGGTATGGGAAAGAGGAAAGAATTTTTATAAAAAGAGATGCTTCATGTCAATCCATGAGTTTATGGAACCAGAAGGGAGGTAGTAGATCCATGACTTGGTAAAGTCATCTAGGGAGAAATGGAATGCTCGAAGTTTTATTTGTTCTTCAAAAACCCCTTGAGGTTTCATAGTAAAGTACACTACTTGGAACTCTTTGAGATGAATATGTGTATCTTCACCAGATAGCCCATGAAAATGAGGTAGAAGATGAATCAAACTCGATTTGAATTTGAAATCAGGCTCAATGTCTGGATATTCAATACTAAGGATCCAGTAATTCATATTAGGGGATGAGAGTTTTTTTAAGGTTTGTTCCCTTTTATTATCCATTTATAGTTCAATTGGTTGGAAAAATAATGGTTCACGAGTTATTTGATTATCCCTAATGTTCCTCTGAAGTTAGCGAAGATTTTACTCGATTTTAGGGTCAAAAAGATTAGAGGGGTTGTTTGGGAGGATACGGGGCATTAAGATAAGTTTTTAAGGATGGGGAAGGTGGGTTTTTCTTTTTGTTTTTTTCCTTTCATGTTTTTTATGAGAAGGTAGGTTTTTCTTTGTGTTTTTTTTCAGATTTTTTTGGTTAATTTTTTTACTTTTTTTTACAAAAACAAAAAACTGCTTACTATTTAAGGAACCATCCCCAGAAATGGTGCCATTTGAAGCATGTTATATTGTAACCTATCGACCGTTCAAGGGTCTAGTGCTCTACTAATCTGTATAGTGGTACTCGGGTCGAATCCTTGATGATGGTACTTTTTAATAGTTGATTGTTTTTGTGATTTTTCTTTTTAATGGGGGGGTTGTTTGTAAATATAGAATGAAATGATTGATTAATTTAGATTGATTTAATATTTTTATAAATATTTGGTTGAGTTCATTATTGGGGATTTAAACTTATGATATCATTGATCTTTGATTTATATTACATTAAATTAACACCCACTTCACAAGATAATTTTAATCGGAATACCCAAGTGTTAAGGCTTTAATCCAATACTTAACTTAACTAGGGTTCTAATATCAATTAAAACTTATTTATAGTGGTGTATTTATGGTTTCAATAATCTATAGAATCCATATGTTAAAAAAAACATTTCATTAATCCATGACATTTTAAGTTCAATATATACAATGTTAACCTAAAGAAAACTCAATGAGAAAAATCCCTCAGTCACTTAATATCCCCAAATTATGACTCACCCCAATGGTAAATTTACTCATTCATTTATATGTTTATTGATCTTGTTGGAATTCTTATGGTGATGGGTTTAAAATAAAATAAAAAGAACAAGAAAAGAAAATATTTGTGTGCCAAACACACACATGAAATGTGAAGAGAGGTGAAATCACACTTTAGATTGAATGAGAAAAGGAAATAAGAGAATGGTTTTCAACTTTATTTAAACTATTTTAAGAAAATTAATATTAAACTACATAAGGTATATAAAAATAAGATGTTATGAAGAAACATGCATTAATATTGAAACAAAATTATAAAAAAAACACTTACAATATTACAAATGAAAATGAACATAAAAGAACATGAAAATAAAAATGGAGGAGAGGTATATCTTGTTGAAACAAGATCAAGGATAGTCCTCCCAAGACCTTGGAAAGGATCTATTAATTCCAAAACTCCTCCTTAAGTGATGAAATTCCAACTCTTTTCAAGGAGAAGAGGGGGATGTATTTATAGCCTAAGGAGTTGGACTTTTTTTTATCGCAACACAATCTTTTGGGTTTGAAATATTGATTATTATTCTATCATTCTTGAGAGGGAGGATGGAGGTGGAAGATATTCTCTCAAGATTGAGATAAAACCATAGATAAGTTCTTCATGGAGAGAATTATCTAGAGATAAAATCATTATGCATGACTTTCTTCTCACCCTAAAGAATGACATATCAGGGTATTTATAAAGCTAGGTTGAAGAATAAATAATTGTGCATGTGCCCTTGACATTCTATTAATCCTTAGAAAACCTCACATATAATAATAATATTATTATTATTATTATTATTATTATTTTATTGATGTGTGCATAACTCATGGATAAAATAAATATCATTTCTTAAAATAAATAAATATTTATTTATTTAAATTATATTTAATATATCATTTCCAATGAACTTTTTAACATGATCTACATTTCCTCATCTACATTTACCAAACCTAGAATAATAAATATTATTTATTTGATGAATAAATAAATATAATATTCATGATCTTGCAAACAAATATTTATTTTAATATTTAACTCACATAAAAATAGTAACTAAATATATGGGATCATTAAATCATGGATAAATATTATTCTCTGGGCTCGATAATAACATTTATTATAATAATTAAATTCAAGTATAATTTAATTGATATAAATGAAAACACTAATCATGTGACCCTTTAGGCCTCTTCCTCAGTGGCATTAGGTGGGTTTGTCTAAATTCGAATATCAATGTTTATTAACACATAAAGGCACCTATGGAGGAATAAGTTAATGTTGCAATGATAATAACCACATATGAATGCTCACTATGTAATATAATATGTTTTTCATGATATTTCATCAATTAAGTTGCATACCCATTTCATCAGGTGACATTATACGACCTTAGGACTTAAGTTTAAGAATATCATCATAGAACTTCAAGGTTCTCATCATATCGGGGAACTGTTATGACCTTTTCAATGTGACAGATACTCTGATACATTATCACATTGAAGTTAAAAATTATAATCAATATATTATTAATTATTTATTAATATTAAATTTTATTAATATATAGGTAATCTAAAGTACAAAGTGGTTGGTTCTAGGGCACCAACTCCAATAGAGAGGAAGGACCAATACGGAAACTACACGCCCTAGGAATCTAAACCACAAGATATTAGAACCAAAATCCACCTAGGGTTTCTGAAGACACCACCCCTTAATAATATAAATAATAATAAATAATAAATAAATATGAATCAAGAGATAAAAGAGGCTAAACCTTGAACAAATCGTTAAAAACCAAAGGAGGAAGGCCATAAAATCCTAAGGAGGAGGGAGGAGGAGGTCTCTCGGTGATCCTCAATTTGAGTATAACAAAAATATAGGTATAGGTGTAATACCATGATATTTTATGAATTTTTTTCAATTAAATTAAATTACTTTGATATCTTTTATTACACGCAACACCAAGTTTTAACGAACCATGACAAACTATTAATATTATTATTTAAACAAGACCATTATTACCTAGCCGTTAAACTTGGAATTATGAATATTAATAACCAAATTTTAAATATTAAGTATAATTATTTTATATAGATAAAACATATTGATAAAAAATACTTAATTTTTGGTAAGGTTTTTATATGTTTTAAAATACTATTTTCTCAAAAAATTATTTATTTATTTAAACAATAACAAAAATAATTTCTGAGACTTTTATAATATTAATTTGATAAAATAAACTTTATTTTTTAAATAAGTGTTTCAAAATTATATTAGGGTAATTTTTTGTATTTTTTTGAAAATATTATTTTTTTGATGAATAGTGAAAAATAATAAATTTTATTGAAAACTGTCTTTTCGTTTAAATAATTAATAAGGTTAAATATTGTTTTAAAATGGTTTTTAAATTAAAATTAGTTCAAATATATATAAATTAATTCAATTTATGTCATTGGAATTATTTTCATATTAAATTATGATATAAAAACTTGTTAAACTTTTGAACATTTTCTCTTTGGAAAACTACTTTCTCGTCACATCTGCGGGTTTAATTTTAAATTAAAATTTTAAAATTATATTAATTTAATTAAAAAAATGGATTCAATATTTAGAATCATAATATTTTATATTATTTAATAATTTCAACTTAATTTATTACCCTAATGAGTAGTAAAAATAGTAAAAAGTATTTACCGTGGTTAAGGTAAAGATGGGTTTACCAGGGGTTAAACTAAAAATATATGGGTTAAAAATGAATCAATACTTTTTAAAACCCTATTTTATGAGAATATTTATACCTTATAATGTCTAATTATTGATAATTGTCTATTTTGGATCCTTGTGGCATGTGAAAAATGTGGGTACACCTTTTTCTTTCCAAAAAATTATCAATGTGTCACTCACCACACTTATAAAAGGTCACCTATTCGCCTATCCTCTTCACATTTACAAAATAATTTTTTCATCCAATAACTAAACAAATATTTTTATTACTTCCCTATTATTTTCTTAGAAGCATTTTTTTGTTCATAAATCCAACCTAGGAAGGATTTTGGTGCAAATCTAAGGAGGTCACCTGAAGAAGAGGTAACGTTCTTCAATGAGATTTTTTATTTTATTTCTTCTTAAACCTACATAAATTATTATTAAAACATTATTATATAATAAACTCATTATATTACATATACTTATATATTTTTATGTTAATTTCATGACCTACAACCATCTCCACTTCCATCAAATGGGATGTGAAATCATCATTCGTATGTACGGAGGAATACTGCCTCGTGAACCGATATTATTCATTTTCCATCACCACCTCTCATAGCTAGATATAATGATATATTAAATGTTTATATATTATATTTATGATATTATTATACTTATTGAATTATTATATCACATGTAATTTGTTACTTTTCATTCTGTGGGAATACGATAATGTTGTTCGTGTGTATAGCGGACTACCACCTCATGAAGTGATGTGATTCATTCAAACTTTACATGGAAGGTAATAAGGGTGGGTTTAATGAAAATATATGATATATATAGAATAAATATGATTATATAATGGTAATATATTATTTACATTTCTTTATTTCAATCTTTCTAGAAAATGGAAGGAACATTCATACGTACGTACGGCCTACCATCTTCATGAACGGTGTATTTCATTTTCTATATTTAACTTTTCTAGATTATTCTAAATACATATATACTGAATATATAAGATATTTATATCATGAATAAAATTATGGATATTATTTAACCATGATCAAGGTAATAGTTCCAAAAAAATAACAAATCAAAACATACATAAAAAATGTAGTTATTGTCTGAAACATGACTTTAACATGGAATAATTAATAAATAGGTAATAAAATGTCATAATTAAATAATATATGATATGATATATGTATTTATGGTTATATAATATATTTATCATAAACTTATATTTATTATATTGTAGGTTTGAACATGTACGAAATAATTCGAGACTCAAAGTAAGGGATTTTTGTCTCAATTTGCTTTCTTTGAGATATATGTTATGTTATGCACCTATCTTCTTTTATGAGGTGTATATACAGTCCCTTTAGCATGTAATATCATGAATTTATTTATTATAATTATATTATGAGTTTAATTTAACATTATTATTTTATGGTGATTATGATTCAAAGTTACCAAAGTGGTAAGGGTATTATGTTACAATATCATTGTTTACTGGGATTGCTCATGAATATTCTTCAAATGCTAAAATATTATGATATATATCTCAATAAACTCATTTATTTTCTTCTATTATATTTATTTATATATAATGCATATTTTTTCTTCATTTTTCTCTCTTTATGTACTCAATATTTTATAATGATTCTTTTAAGAAAAATTATCTTTATTTTTCTCTTCTGTCAAAAATCATTTTTCTTCCTAAACCATGTTTTATAAAAATGTTTTCAAAAAATGTTTTTAACATTATACAAATTATTTATTAAAAATATTTTTACCTATGTTTTAATTTTTACAATTTTTTTTGGAAGGAATCTTCATTTCATTTTCCAAACAAGGCCCATTTAGATTTTACCAAAAATGTGAAAGGAATCTTTGTTTTAATGTGTATGACATGAATGGAAAATTTCCCAAAATTATGAAAATTATTTTATTTAAATATTACTTTATAAATTTTAAGTTTACTTTAAAATAAAATTAATTCTACAATATTTTATGAATTTTTAATTTTAAAAAAGGTTATTTTCAAATAAATTATATTTTCTTCAAGAAACATTCCAGCTGATTTTTCTTTCAAAATAATTTTCCATCTAATATAAAATAATTTAATATTACTTATGCTTTACTAGGGATATAATACAAGGACACCATTCTTATTATTTATCTAAATGTTTTAGGTTTATTATGACAATATTTTTATGAAACTCATTTCTCTTCCACGGGTTATACCATGATAAAATTCTTATGAAACCTACTTCTTTTTCCATGGGTAATGATTTGATGAAATGATGAAGTGATTATGAAACCTATTTATTTTCCAAAAGTTATTTTATGATGAAATGTTTATAAAACCTATTTATGGGTTCTGATATGATTAATGTTTTATGACCTTATAGCACACATATGTATGATTTTAATTATATGATGGGTGGGACCTAAATCTCCCTCTAATGAATTGGGTAAAGATTGATATCTTATGAGATAAATAGGACTAGAGAGTGAACCCAGTTTAGTAAGAGAATATGTCCACTATGATAGTCTTGGGAGTGATCCTTGACTACTATGATGGTTTAGGGAGTGAACCCAATCTACTATGATAGTCTTGCAAATAAGCCTTGAACTACTAAGGAAATGATTTTATATGCTTATGTGTATACCAAAAATCTATGTCTTCTTCCAATGTTATGCTCTTATGATTCATGTTATTTTATTCCATTATAATTCATGTCTTATAAACTACCACAATTTATTCCATAACTCAATTTTATGATCTATGATATGTAGGGTATGGTTTTAAAATGTTATTCTCATATTTTCATAGCCCTATGCTCATGATATATCAATATCTACCTTATTTACCCTTACTGAGAATTTGAGCTCACCCTTTCCTATATTTCCTTTCCCAAGGTTATGATTAAATTTATTATGTATGATATATCTAAAAAGGTTCTAGTTATGAAGAACATAGTGGGAGATGACGTATCCCGCTTATGGACTAGTTGTTTATGTGTCCAAATTTCCAATTTCACTATAGATTTATGTTCCTCAAGCATGTGTTTGTGTAATATAATTATTGGTCAGAGTGAGTAACTCAATAGAGGGTGAATTGAGTTCCCAATATAAATTTTTGTTAAAAAAAATTCAAATAAATATCCCCTAATTAAAATAAATACACCCAGTTAATCAAAAGAGTAGTTTAATATAATTTTGATCTTTTAAAATATTCCTCAAAGCTTGATTAGTGCTCAATTAAAACAATATGAAAATTATTGTAACTTTTTAAATCAATTTACTCAATAAAATAATTATATAAACACTAGTTAATATTAACTATCAAAGTAGAAGTTTTGTTTGAAACTTAAAAACAAATACATTTTAAAGCTTTGTAAAGAATGAAAAAAACAAAATCACACAACAGAATAAAATAAGGGGTTCAATATCAAGATGAGACCTAATTCCATCCACTTAGAAATCACCCAATTCTAAGCATATTATATAAATATGATATGATCCAAAACCTAGATTGGGTATTCACACAATAGTTTACAAGATTTCAAGGACATATAGGGGCCTCTTCCACAATAACCATAGGAATAAAAACAATAAAGGCGACAGAGGGACCTCTTCCACAAACACTAGGGGTATATAAATGAAAATAGGGTGAATAGAATATCCAGTATTCTCCTTTTCCAGTGGAAGAGTCAGTGTGTGGTAATAAACAACACAAACAACACACTACTTGAAAATAAAAAAAACAAACATAGATAGAAACCAATAAGATATAGAAAATGAAGAGCTGTTTATTATGAAGTGATCCAAATACTTGAGTCTCATCAAATAAAGCTTAGAGAAGAGATCAATTTTTTTCTTTGAATGAAGTAGTAAAACAGAGTGTCGTAAAATTCTCTTTTTATGTCTGTAGGAAAGGATGTTGATCTTCAATGAGTTTATCTCTTTCATAGATGTAAGTCTGTAAGATTGCAACATGTAAGATCTCAAGTAATGATCCTTTCAATATATATTAAGTTAAATTCTTGATCATGCATCATATATGAGAGATAGAGAGTCCTTTAAAAATATATATAATGGAAGGAATGAACAATTGTTGAAGGATAATTATGAATATTTCCTAAAACCTCGTATTGGTCTTCGACGTTACCTTAAATGCATATATGAAATACTTAAATAATGATCATTAAATAATCCTTTGCATTAGATTCAATAATATATCCTTTGGAATCATTTAATTCAAATTCCTCATAATAGTGATAGTGGAACATGCTGATGGTGACTCATGTTTGGTGGTGAGTCGGGCTAGTGGTAGGTCATCTGATGGTGACTCATCTGATGGTAGGTCATCTAGCAATGACTCATTCTTGGTGGTGACTCATTACTGGCAGTAGCTCATCTCACAGTGACTCATATGACAATAAGACATCTAATTGTGACTCATTCCTGGTAGTGACTCGTTCCTAAAAGTGACTCATTCCTGGAAGTAGGTCATCTATCAGTAGGTTAATTATGGTGGTGACTCTTTTTTGGCGGTGAGTCTTTTTTGGCGGTGAGTCTTTTATGGCGGTGACTCTTTTCTGGTAGTGAATTTTTCTAGCTGTGGTTCTTTTCAACACTTTTCCTAATTTTCATCAGATTTCCTTTTATTGTAAAATTATATCATAAAATAGTAAATCCATTAAAAACATAATCAACATGATTTATGAGCATTAAAATAAAGAGGTTCTAACAATATCCCCCTTTTTGGAGATAGAAAATCATAGAATTTTATAAATCATGTAGAAAATAAACTTTAGTATAAAATAGATGTATTGGAAAAAGTAATGACATCTGATTAACACTTTAAAAATATAATGTGAAAGTTTGAACGTAAAGTTTAAAACATAAGATAAATAAAAATGATATCTAAGATAAATATGTGACGATAAATATGGTATCAACGAATAATGTCGACACACTTATGATATCACAGGTAAATGAGGAAATACATAGAACATAAATGTCATAATTATTCTCCCCCTTTTGGGATTATCAAAAAGTGAAGATAATAAATAAGAATGTCAAAGAAAAAAATATGAATCATAAGATAAATTATATTAAGGACAAAAGTGAGTGTATTACAACCAAAAATATAGATACAATAAAGTACCTATTAAATATAATGGCTAATCTCAATCACTCTTAGCCTAGGTACTAGGAATTAGTAGGTGATATTACCTTGTCAGAGATAGGGGACATAAAAGTAGAGGCTGAGGTAACTGAGGTAGTGACTATAGAAACAAAAGTAGTGACTGTAAGGACTGAGGTGGAAGTTGGTAGCTCTATGATGATCACTAGTCAAAGATTTTGGAATACTTTCACTAAAGACAAATTGAGAGGCTAAAACTAAGTAGGTAAAGAAGAATTTGTATCTTGAAAAACAAATGGTCTAAAATACTCTGGGGCAGTGGATGTAGCTGATAGATGAAAAGTCATTGGAATGGCCTCATGAGCTATTACAGTCATACCAGAAACATGCAAGAAATGCCTCATGAGATTGATGAAGCCCATATTTATGTTGCCTCTGTGTTCTATGGCATTAAAGAAGTATTTATTTTCCTCCATAAACAATAAAATTTCAGGTTTCATCTCCTTCAACTAATTGACTTGTTCCTTAAAATCTCTTATAACTATTGGAATCTGAAGGTTCTCAACTAGAAAATTGAAGTGGGAGTTCAATTCATGCTTGGTGTAAATCATGGAAAGGTAATATTTAATATCCTTGGTAATTATTTTCTAATCACCTATGACTTCATTTAATCATTACCTTACCATCTTATAAATATGATCACTAGTTTTCCTTATTTTTCTCAAATCCTCTTGATGGGTAGTAGGAACAACTCCCATAGCAGTATGAAGTTCCACTCTGACAACTAATTGAATCAACTCTATATCTAAGGAAGCTAAGGGAGGTGGAGCACTAGAAGTAGAACCCAATAATGGTATATTCTCTAACCTATCCAACAAATCATCCAGAGTGGAAGCAAAAGATTTATTCATATCCTCCTCCATAGACCTCATGGCCTATATCTCACTAGCTAGCTATTTGTTCTTAATCTCAACCTACTGAATGTAATGAATCGTCTTTGACTGTATGTGGCACAAAACCAACTCAAATATGTGTTTAGAATCATGCTCACTGAGATTTGTGACTGGAGGTTCCTAAATCCTCAAAATCCTAGAAAAATCATAAATAATATTCTCTCTAAAAGACTCTAGATAAGCTCTGAAAATAGTACCAATAGGCACAAGTACAACAGTAGTGGTAGGAGGTGTAGCATCTCTCTATCAGGAGTAACGATAGACTATACTGGCTTAGGTCTGGTAGGAAAATCTGAAGAAAATCCTTTAATCTCTCTTATAGTATCAATCTGCTCAACCATGGATCCCTTGGGATCTATCTCATCACAAACTGGGGCAGCAAGTCCACCGTGCTTTGGTGGATAGCTCTCATCAACATCTGAGTCTGAATAATCCAACCCAAGTCTCACATGCCCTGGGAATCTTTCCCACTCATCAAAAGTTGTGACACTCATCCTGGTATAAGATAAATTAGTAGCTTCTCTATTTTTAGGTCCAACTCGAGGACTAAAAAAACTAGGAGATTACTCTCCCTCAACAGATTCACTCATCGCATCTTTTTCAAAGATATCTTCATCAACATCATGAAAAAAACTTGGTATCTCTTAATCCCTAGTAGAAATAGAAACAATTGGGTAAGAATTATGTGTCTGAGTCATCTCATGATCATTAGAAACACCATGATCAAATCCATCTTCACTACCATCTACATCATCATATCCTTCATATTTATCATTTCAATCACTTCAATCATTTTCATTTTCATCATCATCACTTTCATTATCAAAGACATTAGCAATTTTCTTAAAATATTTAGATAATGAACTCTTGAACTGTTCTTATCCTAAAACTTCAGTTTCCTCTTCTTCATCTCCTTTACTTAAAATACTTTATCTAGCTGTTAGAGATCTTAGAGGACTAACTGGACCAAAAGAGACTAGACTCATAGGTATGTCAGGGTTACTTCCCTACTCAAATGATAACTCCTCATCAACAGATGCATTAGCCACATCAGCTTATTCTTTCTCTTCATCTGAGTACTCTACTACCTCATCTATATCCAAGCCAGGATCAACAATATTTTTTTGTCTAGAAGGGTGATCTATAGGATTAAAATCTTCATAGATCTTATCAACATCATCCACCCATTTCTTCAACCATGGGTTCCAATTTACCTTCATTATTTTATAGATCACTTTAGAAAATAATAATCCCCTACACTTTAATTTCAATTCTTTATCCTCATCAACTAACTATTTGGCCTCAATCATGGATGAATTAATCTTAGAATGAATAAGAGAGTTTGAATTAGATTATTTTTTTCACATATCCATCATATACACTATTAAATGCATGAAAAAAATGATTATGTATCCTCGTTTAATAATGTATAGGAGATACACATCTTGGTATCTCATCGTGTTGAAGTCTCCTTTTCTAAAAAATAACATGTGTTGTATAAACATAAACAACAATCTGCACTCACCATCCACTTCATTTGCAGTAGGTCTTCTTAGAGTTCCATCTTTTGTAAGCTCTTATAACACATTCTCATATACAAAAGAATCACTATCACTAAGAATAGACCCTTGATAGTAATTTTAAACTCCTTCATGGGGTAGTTTAATGCACTTATCCCGTTTCTTCAAAGAGAATATTGGCTCTTATACATCCATCATGCTTCTAATATGATCTTTATTATCTCCAAAACTAAACTCAGAAAATTGATAAAATTGGTGAACCAACCTAATATATAATGGTCTCTAATTATTTGAGAACTATTATATCCATCCTTGGTCCTAGATCACTTTGAGCACCATCAATTTACTAGACAACAACCATTCGACATTTAATTCTTTCTCAGCAACCACTGTACAATTTGTGAGTTACGAGTTCCATGGATCAACTACAGGTATGCTCGATTCTTCTCTAAGATTATTTGAGGGTCTAAACACCTCAATTGATGACTTATTAGGTTTCTATACTCTTACCATTGAAACGGAGTGAAGGTTCGGTTGAGTTCGAGAGAAGGCTAACAGTTGGGAGAGAAAGGTTAGCAGAGAGGTTCAAATGGAAACAGGCATAAGAGAGACTAAATATAAATTAGATTTAATCCCCAATTTATATAATTTAGGTATTTGAAAAATAAAAATCTAAATAAAAAATTTAAATTAAAAATAAATAAAATAATGAACTTGAAAATAAAAATTAGCAACATTGGGTAATTTCCAATAGTAGCTTCCTAATATTAAAGTCTAAACAAAATTTATTATTCATAATTCATGTTTAATATAGTTTAATCTCTCGTAATTCAATGTATTAGTGAAAATATTAGTAATATGATGTTCAATTCCTATTAATTCAATATTCATATCACCCTTTTGAAAATGATCTCTCAAAAAGTGATGTCTTGCATCAATATTATTTATTATAGAGTGATACACGAGATTCTTGGAAATATTTATAGCACTTTTTCTATCACAATTTATAGGGAAATTTATGAATTGGTATCCATAGTATAGTAGAGTGTGTTTCATCCAAAAAAATTGACCATAGCAACTACCTCAAGCTATGTATTAAGCTTCAAAAGTAAATAGTGAAACATAATTTTTCTTTTTACTCTACCAAGATACTGGAGACTTTCCCAAAAGATGATATGTTCTAGAGGTGTTTTTTCTATCTAACTTGAAACCACAAAAATAGACATTTTAATACCTCACTAAGTCAAATTATTGTCTACTAGTATAGAACATTCCTAAATTGGTTGTATATTTGATGCATTTGAAAATCATTTTAGCAGCAATTAAATGTGACTCTTTAGGGTTTTCTTGAAAATGAGCACACACACACACACACACTAAACATAATATCTACCCAACTGGTAGTTAAGTATAATAAACTTCCAATCATACCTCTATAATTGGTTTGATTTACTGGCTTCCCAGCTTTATCAAGATCCAACCTACAGGTGGTACTCATGGGAGTATCAATACTTCTAATTCAATCCAAACCAAAACATTTAAGAAGATATTTGGTTTACTTACATTTATTTAAGACAATTACTTATTTATTTTGAAAAATATGAAATCCAATAAATAATCTCAGTTAACCCATTAAACTCATTTCAAACTCATTTTGCATCATTTTTGAAAAATTAGAACAAAAATAATTTTTGTAAGATCCAAAGATAATATCATCCGCATAGATTTGAACAACTAAAACATCTTTTGAAATTCTTTTCATAAAAAGATTAGGATTAGCTATACCTTTTGAAAAACCTTCAGAAATTAGAAAAGAGTTTATCCTATCATATCAAGCTCTAAGAGCATGTTTTAAACCATATAATGTTTTTTTAATTTAGATACATAATTTGGAAAATGAGGATTTTGAAAATCGGGGATTGTTTAACAAAAACATCTTAAACTATATAACTATTAAATAATTCACTTTTGAAATCCATTTGATGTAGTTTGAAATTAAAATGTGTTGCATAGGAAAGTAGTATTCTAATGGCTTCAAGTCTGGCTATAGGTGTAACGGTTTCCTCATAGTCAAAACGCACTTCTTGACTATACCCTTGTGAAACTAATCTATCTTTATTTATTAATATAGTACCAGATTCATCAACCTTATTTCTAAATACTCATTTAGTTCCAATAGTCAAGGTGTATTCATGTCTAACTACAAGTTCCAAAACTTTATTTCTTTTAGATTTTTTAAGTTCTTATTGTATATTCATTACCAAAAATTCATCATTAATTACACCATTAATGTTATTAGGTTCAAGCTATGATAAGAATTATTGATGCTCAACCTGGTTTCTAAGATAATATCTAGTATGTGTACCTATACCTAGGTCTCTAACAACATCATTTATAGGATGGTATTTAAGAGTCTTAACAGATCTAGGAAAAGAAGGGTTGGACATCTCATGGTCATCTATAGGTTTAGGTTTGGGTTATGAAAGTTCCTCAAAACTGGATTATTTTTCTACTTGTTTCACAGAAGTGTCAGAATGTTTGACATTTATGTTCAGAGTTGAAAAATCATCCTCAATATTTTTTAAGTATTCTTAGGCTCGTGTGGATCTATTTCATTAAACTTGACATGAACAGACTCTTCCACAATCTTGGTTCTTTTATTAAACACTCTATATGATTTACTATTAGTTGAATAACCAAGAAAAATTCTTTCATCACTCTTGGAATCAAATTTTTTAAAATTATCCTTAGTGTTAAGAATAAATACTTCGTAACCAAAAAATATAATTTAATTAACCTTAGTCTTTCTACTATTACATGGTTCATAAGGGGTTTTCTTTAACAGAGGTTTTATTAAAACTTTATTAATTATATAGCAAGATATATTAATAGCCTCTTCCCAAAAAATAAACAGAAAGGTCATGTTTATTAAGCATAGTCCAGGAAATTTCTCTAAGTGTATTATTTATTATTTCTAAAAAAACATTCTGATGTGGGATCCTAGCAATAGAAAAGTTGTGATGATAGACATTTTTTAGAAAAATGATTCAAAGTATTGATTTTTTAACTCATAACCATGATCAATTTTTAAGGTCTTAATCCTAAGTCCACTAACATTTTCTACAGATTTAGCATACTTGGTAAAGTAATAGCATTCTTTACTTTTGTGAGATAAAAATAATACCTAATTATACCTAGAAAAGTCATATATAAGGTAATAGATATAGTTCCTCCCATTTAAACTAGATACTATAGATGGTTCAAACAAATCTTTCTGAACCAACTCTAGGGGTTCAGAAGTTGAAACCTCTTACTTTGATTTGAAATTATTTTGTGTTGTTTCCCATTTTGAGATGGGTTTTAGAATTTATCATTTGGGAATTCAAGTTTAGGTAGATATTTTACTAACCCTTTACTATTTAGCATTATAAGTGGGTGAATATTGCAGTGGTATGGTATCCTATTCCAAAACCATGATTCCTTATGAAAGGCACTTAAACAAGAAACGTTTTTTAGAAAATAAAGAATAAAAATTAACAGCATAAACATTTTCATTTCTCAAAGCAGTAAAGACTAAATCATTTTTAGAGTCAGAAATATTACAAGCATTTTTTTAAATTTCATGTAAAAACCATCATCACATAGATGTGATATTCTAATTAGATTATATTTTAAACCATCAACAAATAGTAATTTATAAATTAAAACTAAGTTAGAATTACCAAGTTGTCCAAGGATAATGATTTTCCCATTAGAATTTTCACCAAAGGTAACATGTCCACTATAAACTTTTATCAAATTTTTGAAAATTGAGTAATCTTCAGTCATGTGTCTGGAATAGCTGTTATCTAGGTAATGTATACTTTTACTATACCTCTTCAAGCAAATTCCCTACAAAATAATTTTTACACCAAAAATGATTTTGTTACCCAAATCTTCTTGGGTCCATAAATGTCAGTAATTAAGACTTTAGGAACCCATATTTTCTTAATGGGTTTCCTGTAAGTATTTTTTAAAATTTTGGAAATAAAAACTTTGTTAGGTCTAGTTGAATAAAAAATAGCAACAAAATTTCCAAAACTAGATCTAGTAATAAAACTATTCTTGAGAATTCTAATTTTTCTAGGTTAATAACCTAAACTAGTGATATAATTATGTGCTATCTATTTTCTCAATATTTGAGTTAGGGTTTTTATTCCATTATTAAATCTCTCTAATTATTTTTTTAACTTCTTATTATACAATTTTAATTCAATATTTTATTTCAATAGTTGATCATTTTTCTCTTTTTCTACAGCAAGATCAAAATTAATATTAACAGTTAAAGCATGTTGTTTCTTTAGAATTATATACTTATCTTTAAGTTCATATAAAGTATATTCTGGAATGTTATAATTTTCAAAAATCTCATAATTTGAAATATTTTCATCATTATTTTAATCTTTATAATGATTTGAAGTATTTGTAGGAGAATTAGTAAAAATGATTGATACCTCGGATGTGTTTGTCATGAAGCACATGTTTGCTCTATCATGTTTTTTCTCATGGGTCAATTCTGAGTCACTAGAGCTATCCTCAAAAGAACTCCAAGTTTCTTTCATCACTTTCTTGTATTTTCTATCCTTTTCATAATATTTATTTTTATATTTAATCTTTGGATAGTTAGATTTGACATATCCTTTCCTCTTACATTTATAACACACTATCTCATTTGAAGTGTCATCTCTCTTCCAATATTTATTCCAATTTTATCTATTATTATATTTTCCTTTGTTTCTTTGTTTCCTAAAGAATTTATTTTTCTTAAAAATCCTTTTAAACCTTCTGTCCAGATGCGTCATTTCTTTATCACTATCAGTTGGTTATTCCTCATCGCTTGAACTTTCTCTTTATGTTTTGAAGAAATAGACTTAAAGGCTACATACTTCCTTTTAGGTTCATCTTCCTCTTCTCGATTAACTTTAAGTTCTTCCTCATACATCATCAACTTTACAATAATCTCATTGATAGGTAGTTTTCTAATATCACATGACTCTTTAATTGATATTGAGGTCCCTCTCCATATTTCTAGAAGACCCCTCAACAGCCGCATGATTTGGTCTTTGTTAGAAACTAGATTTCCCAAATAATGCATTGTATTCACTATCTCATTGAACTTGAGATACAAATTAGAAATAAGATCCTCAGGTTTCATCTTAAATTTATCATATTTAATTATATAAGTATTTAATATCATTTCTTTCACATTAGTTGTTCCTTCATTAGAAACAACTAAAGTGTCCCAAATTTTATATTCAATTTTACATGCAGATATTCTGTTGAATTCTTTATCACCTAAAGCATAATAGAGGGCATTCATAGATTTAAAGTTATTGTTATAAATAGTTTTAGTAGCATCATCCCATATATTTTTAGCAATTTTAGATAATTCATATTTATCTTCAATAGTAACCCAAATTTCAAAACTCATGCTTTCAATATGCATCTCCACCTTGATTTTCCATTGAGCAAAGTTTGTGCCATTAAATAAGGGAGGAATGTTGGTATTAGAAACTTCTTGTTTATGTTCCATTAAAGAACTTAATTTAGAATGAAAATAAATTTAGGGTATTTAAAACACAACTAAAATCATAATTGAAAAGTTTTTTAAAGCCTTTGATATCAAATGTTAGTCGGAGTGAGTAACTCAAGAGGGGGGTGAATTGAGTTCACAAAACAAATTTATGTTAAAAAATATTTCAAATAAATATCCCCCAATTAAAATAAATACACTTATTTAATCAAAAGATTATTTTAATATAATTTTTGATCTTTTAAAAGATTACTCAAAGCTTTATTATTGATCATTTAAAACAATATGAAAATTAATTTAACTTTTTAAATAAATTTACTCAATAAAATACTTATATAAACACTAATTAATATTAACTATCAAAGTAAAAGTTTTGTTTGTATCTTAAAAACAAATATAGTTTAAAGATTTGTAAATAATGAAACAAAAAAATCACACAACGGAATAAAACAAGGGGTCTAGTCTCAAGATGATACCTTATCCCCCCCATTTGTAAATCACCCACTGCCAAGCAGATTATATGAATATAATATGATCCATAACCTAGATCGGGTATACACGCAATAGTGTAAAAGCTATCCAGGACACGCAGGGACCTCTTATACAATTTCCATAGGAAGAAAAAAAATACAAGATGCACAAGGACCTCTTCCATAAACACCATGGGAATAAAGATGAAAATAGGGTGAAGAGAATATCAAGTATTCTCTAGTTCTATCACAGAAGTCAGTGTGTGTTGATAAACAACACAAACAACACACTACTCAAAAATAAAATCAAAAAATAGAGGGAGAAAGAAATAAGATATAGAAAAGGCATATTTACTCAGTTTGAAGTGCTCTGGATGCTTGAGTTTCCTCAGATGAATCTTAGAAAGGAGATCGAGTTGTTTCTCTAAATATATCAATAAAACATATCATCGTCAAAATCCCATTTTTTGTCTATGTGAAAGGATTTTGGTCTTCAATTACTTTCTACCTTTAAAATATGGAAATATATAGGATTGAAACATGTAATTTCTTGATTAATTATCCTTTTAGTATACAATAAGTTCACTTCTTGATCACACATCATATATTAGAGAGAGATTACTTTGGAAATATATATAACAGAAGGAACAAATAGCCATTGAAGGATAATCATGAATATTTCCTAAAACCTCATATTGAGATCTAAAATTATATTAAATGCATCCATGGAATACTTAAAAAATAATAATTAAATAATACTTTGTATTAACTTCAATAATATATCTATTGGAAGAATTTAATTCAAATGCCTCAGAATAGAGACAGTGGCATATGCTGACGGTGACTCGTGTCAGGCGGTGAGTCAGGCAGGTGGTAGGTCATTTGATAGTGAATCATCTGAAAATAGTTCATCTGGTGGTGACTTATTCTTATTAGTGAATCGTTCCTAGTGGTAGGCAATCTTATGGCGTCCTTCCTTTTTATTTCATAACTTTTCATAATATTTTACAAACAGAGGATCTTTAAAGTCTAGTGTCCTTAAAAAAAGATACATAATACATGAAAACAAATAAAATTATTTTAATCCTAGTTAAAGGCTTCTTTAAATGTTCATACTAAGTGCAATTATTTCATCTCATAACCTGGAGACATACATTAAATGAAAGGGTGAGCGGAAAACAGGAAAAATAGTTTACATGTGAACTTGAGAGAATAAAATAAGAACATGAGAAAATATCATAAAGTCGTGAGAAGAGGCATATCACGATAATAAAAACTTGAATAATATCTTGAAAATTTGGATAAAATATTTAATTTAGACATTCATAATCATATCACCAAGTTCTATCCCCAATGTGTTATAAAAATTACCAAAGTTATTCACTAAGGTATCATGAAACTTGTCATCTCTAGAGATTAATTTCTTTACCCAATGCATTAGAGTGATATCAGGGTGAATCCTCAATATGTATTTATTTTCATGTGATCCACATATATCATAATCAAACTTTTCATAAATAACCCAAAGATAATAAAATAAATGGATTTAATTTCAAAATCGTGATGTTTGAAAAAGTGATTAAAAACATGATCATTATGTTATTCATAACCCACAAAAAGGGAATGAGGGTTTTATGTTTTTCAATTCCAGAATAAAACATATTATTTTTATGTATTTATGAATACCCATAGAAATTAAATAGTTTTGGGTATTCACATAAAGAAAATAAGATAATTTCTTGAGAAAAAAGAGAGAGATTTTGAGACGAAAATTCTGCAGCATAATGGCTATGAAACATGGTTTTAGAAAACATTAAAAAGATAGAAGAAATGGGTCACCCATTCATAAAAGACTCGTAATATAGTATAGTGATATAATAAAATGTAAATAAGAACATGGTATGGAAACTTTAAATACATACCACATAAAAGAGAACTTGAATAGAAAAAAAAAGAGAAGTTGAGAATTCCCTTACCTTGAAGAGTAACTTCTAAAACTCTAGGATCGAGACCTTGAGGGATTGAGGAAACTTTTGGAGGACTAATTGGGAGGTAAAAATATCATATATTTGAGGATAATTAATTTTTAATGAAATAAAATGAAGGAATGGCTTGTTATTTATAGTAAAATAGAAGAAGATTTTTATTAATTTTCAAGGACACCTAATCGGTGGTATTTGCAAAACCATGGGCTTGCCCATGGTATTTGCCCACAGTTTTGGCCAATTGGGACACCTCATATAATATTTTAGTCCAAATGAGTCTACCATCATTTTAAATTACATATTACATCATTATAATGTCATAAACACACTGAAAACTCAAAAACTGTATTTTTACTATTCACCAAAAAACAAAACATTTTATAAAAATATCATAAATTAAACCTGACCTAATATCGATGTTCTAAATTAAAAAATGAACTTCATTTTATGAAAATAATTTTCTAAATATTATAAATTTAATTTTTAAGTAAAATCACTATTTACCCAAACAAATACTAATACTGAACTAATAATTTCTAAAACAGTTATTTACTTATACTATTATATCACATTACCATTAAAGATGCCTATATTATATTTATACTTACTTAAGTGAGGTTACTATTCCATTAGTCATATTACTATTCATAAGGGTAATATTATTATTCATAATTTACTATTCACCAAAAATTAAGTTGATCTTATGATACTCTAAATTTCTTACTTATCAAAACTGTATATGCCCATTTTTTGAAAATAATTTCACATTATTAATTATTTCAAGTATAAAAAATATTTTAAAATACTCTATTTTTTAATATTCATCAATAATATGAAACTTCTTAGAAAAAAACTAAAAATTCATCCAATATTTATTTTTACATTTGAAATTCAAAAATGATGGTTATTTTACCATAATAAGAAATAAAAAATTAATTTATACAAATGGATTACACAAAGTAACTAAGGTCTCATTACATATCCCCTTATAAAACCTGTATAGGACCTAAGAGTAAGGTGTGCAATGGTGATATAATCTTGGTTCATCTTGGAAAACATTGCCTGAGTGGTGATTTCTATCAACTTGAAATTCTCCCATAGGCGATTACATTCAAGATTAACATATTGAAGATCATCTTGGGTTTGGTCCAAAGTAATTCCCAGTGACACTACCTCCTTCCCAATCTCTGAAAGATAGTTTTCGTATGGCCTAAGTCTATTTTATAAGTCTGTTTATTCTTATTTCTACATTAATTATTTATTATTATTTATATTTTAAACAATATTTATAACATTAAAAATTTATTATTGTTTCCAACGGTCATATTAACCAATGATCATATAACAATCAAAACATGATGGTCACATTTCATTTATACTTATATATTTTTTATTAATTATGACATAGTAAGACATACACTTTCAGGAAAAAAATATTATTCAAAAGTTCGGGTCATTATATTCTTCCCCCCTTAAGAAATTTTATCCCTAAAATCTCAACTCATACCCTCAGAAGAGAAAAGGTGTGGGTACTTCTGCCTCATAGTATCCTATGGTTCCCACATGGCTTCTTCATGTTTTTGGATCCACCACAACACTTTAACAAGGTGGGTAGTCTTGTTGTGTAGAACCTTATCTCTATGATCCAAGATCTCCACTGGCTACTCCTCATAAGAGAGGTCGTGTTCTATTTGTACCACCTTTGGATTTAGTACATGTAAAGGGTTAGGTATGTACTTCCTCAAGAGGGATACATAGAATACATCATGAACTTGTGCAAGATTTGGAGGAAGTTCAAGCCGATAGTCCACTGCTCCTATGCAATTAAGGATTTCATAGGAGATAATGTACCTAGGGATGAGATTCCCTTTCTTCCCAAAACTCATGACTCTCTTCCAAGGTGAAATTCGAAGAAAGAATTTGTCACCAAAATCAAACTCCAAGTCCCTTTGAATATTTTTGGCATAGATATTTTATCAACTATGAGAATCCTTAATATGTTGTTGGATGGCATGAACCTTTTATGTCATCTCTTGCATAATATCATGCCTAAGAAGATTTCTCTCACCAACTTCATCCCAAAAAGTAGGAGTTCTACATCTCTTTACATATAGAACTTCACAGGGTTCCATTTTAATTATCGAGTGAAAGATTTTGTTATATGAGAACTCAACTAATAGAATATGTTGATCCCATCCACCATTAAATTCTATTGAGCATGTTCTCAACATGTCCTCTAGTGTTTTAATAGTCCTTTAATATTTTCCATCAGTTTGGGGGTGATAGTTCGTACTGAAATTCAATTTGGTACACATAGAATGTTGAATATTTCTCCAAAATTTTAATGTGAACCTTGGATCATGATCAAATATGATAGAAAGTGTAACTCCATAAATCCTTACCATGTCCTTCACGTAAATCCCGGTAAGTTGATCAAGAGAGAAATTTTCCTGAATAGATATAAAATGGGAAGTCTTGGTGAGACAGTCCACTATAACCCATATCACATTGTTTCCTTTAGAAGTTATCAGGAGACTAATGACAAATTCCATAGTGATATTGTCCCAATTCCATACTGATATGGGTAGTGGTTGTAATACCCCTTTAGTAAGTTGTTGCTCTGTCTTCAATTGCTGACATACCAGGAACATTTTAGTGTAGTCAGAAATATCCATTTTCGTATTATCCCACCAATAATGATCATGAAGGTCCCTATACATTTTTGTGCTTCTAGGATGTATAGAGAAAGTAGATCTATGAGCTTCATCCATCATCTCCTTCTTTATTTCTGGAATAGATGGAACACATAGTCTTGTACGAAATTCTAATACACCTTCTTAATCAATATTGAACTCAGGAAACTTCCCATCCTTCAAATCCTCAAACTTATTTTATAACAAAGGATATTATTTCTGATATTTCTTGATATTCTCTAATAATTATGGTTTATAAATCATTTGGTATAGGGTTTATGATTTCCCTCCCATTACAATTCCCATGTCTAGCATCACTAGGTATTTGATAAAGGGATCTCCTTGGATCCTCATCATTTCTAGAACAATAGGGTCTTTCCTACTTAATGCATCAATGACTTTGTTTGATCTTTCGGGATGATAATGAATTGAAAAATCATAGTCTTTAAGAATTCCCAACCATTTCCTTTGTCTCATGTTCAATTCCTTTTGTATGAAAATATACTTCAAACTTTGATGGTCTTTGTATATATCACACTTATACCCATAAAGATAGTGCCTCAATATCTTTAGAGAAAAAACAACCACATCCTACTCTAGATCATGTGTATGATAGTTCTGCTAATGATTCTTCAATTTTCTAGATTCATAAGAAATCACCTTGTCATTTTTCATAAGGAATCACTCAATACCTTTTAGATATGCATCGCTAAAAATAATGAATCCTTCTCTATTTGAGGGAAGATTTAACACAGTTGTAGTAACCAATATCTTCTTCAGCTCTTGGAAACATTCCTCACACTCTTTTTTTTCAGATGAACTTAACCCCTTTTCGAGTTAACTTGGTTACTAGATTATAATTTCAGGAAAAAAAATTAACAAACCTCCTATAATATCCCATTAATCCAAGGAAACTATGAATATTAGTTATTGTTATAGGTTGAGGTCACTCCTCTGAAGCCTTTGTCTTTGTAGGGTCAATTATGATTCCTTCATTGGTTATAATGTGCCCCCAAGAAAGTAACTTTTTGTAACCAAAACTCACACTTACTAAACTTTACAAAAATCCTTTCCTTCTGTAGAGTTTGAAAAATAATCATTAGATGATCCTCATGCTCCTCACGAATTTTTTAATATATCATAATATTATTAATAAAAACTACCACAAAGTTATCAAGGTATTATTTAAATAATATATTCATCAAATCCATAAAAATAGAAAGAGTATTAGTCAATTCAAAGTTCATAACAACAAACTCATAATGCCCATATCTTGATCAAAAGGTAGTTTTTAGAATATCTTTTTACTTCACCCTCAATTGATAATAACCAGATCTAAGATCAATCTTGGAGAAGAATTGAGACCCATGAAGCTGGTCAAATAAGTCATCAATTCTTGGAAGAGGTTATTTTTTATTCACTGTGATCCCATTTAGTTCTCTATAATCAATTCATAGCCGCATTGATCCATCCTTATTATTCACAGAGAGAATAGGCACTCTCCAAGGAGACATACTCAGTCAGATAAACCCCTTATCTAGAAGATCTTGGAGTTGGTTCTTTAATTCCTCCAAATCCACATTTTTTATTCTATATGGGGTCTTTGATATCGGATGATATCTAGGTTCAAGTTCAATGGATAACTCTACCTATCTTTCTAGAGGAGGTCTGGGTAACTCCTCAGGAAATACATCAATGTATTCCTAGACGATGGGGACATTTTATATCCTTATACTATAATTTCCTTCTTCATCATCACTAATAAACTCCATAAAGAAGTCTATAGGAGGTGCTTCTATACAAAGCTCTGGTCAATAAATCTCTCCTTGGAAGGTAATTGTAGGTTTCCCATTCAAGAATACTGAGATTTCCTTGCTTCTGCATTTGATCTTAGCATTATACTTTAAGAGTCAGTCCATCCCTAGTATAATGTCTAATTCCAAAATGGTAATGACTACTAGATTTGAGATAAGATTTTTCTCACTAAAGTAAATAATAGAGTTTTTAAAAACTGATGATGCTTGGATAATCCCACTAGAAGTCTTGACTGATAAATCTACTTTTAGCAATTCATGGGTTGATTCTAAATTCTTTACAAACTTGGAGTAAATAAAGGAATGCATAGAACTATAATCAAACAAATTAATCGCTAGCTTTAAGATAAAAACAATAGTACCTTACAACACATCATTCGTAGCTTCAACATTATCTGTTGTGATAGAAAAAGCATGACCTTTCTCCCTTGGTCTTTACTGAGGCTGATGGTGATTCCCCTCCACTGCCCTCGGATTTGGACAGTGATTGGAAAAGTGACCAAGTTGTCAACACTTGAATCATTGGATGTCAGGTAGTTCCTATACTATTTTCCCTTTGTCATTAGTGTTGTGAAGTTGAGGCTTCACCTCACTACGACAATTCCGCATGATATGGCCATCTCTTCCACACTTGTAACACTTCCTTCTCCCAAGCAGGCAGTTCCCCAAATGTTTCTTCCCACATTTATTACACATGGGAAGTTGTACTTGCTTGCCTCCTATTCCCTGATAAAATATCCTCCCTAAGATCATTGATCTCTTCTTTTCATTGGATTTATGAGACCACTGTGTCTCACCAAACTCCAGTTTGACTTTCATAGCACTCTGCACGATCTCCTCGTAGTTATCATAGTCTCAGTTGGATAGATTATTCCAAAGATGAGGTTTTAGTCCACCAAAGAATATATCAACCTTCCCATTAGGATCCATAACAAATATTGAGGTGTAATGGGAAAGTATTGTGAAGTTCATCTCATAGCTTCCAACAGATTCATTCTCCTTCTTCTTCAGCTTGATAAACTTCTTCTCCATTTTTGTTCTCATCAAATGAGGGAAATACTTATTGAATAAGATCTCTATGAACTCTTCCCACTCTATAGCTTAAACCCCAACTCTTGGACTCATTTTTTTAAACATTTCCCACCACTGATCAACTTCTCCCTCTAAGTAGTAAATAGCTAAGGTGACCTTCTCTTGTTCTAAATAGTAGAGCACAGAAAATATCTTTTCGATAGAGCTAATCCACTGTTTAGCAATCAATGGGTCGATAGATCCACTAAAGGTTAGTGTTAATTGATTCATAAAGGGATCAAAATAAATTTATTCCCTTCATGGTGAAATCGGTCTCTCATCTTGATTCAAGCTATTTCCTATAACTTGAGTTAGGTGGTTCATTCTCATGAAAGTTTCCATTTCGGCTTCCATCATATGGTCATTAGCGTATGGTCCATTGTGGTCACCATTTTCACAGTTCCTCCTATTACCCTCCATTTTCTAAAAGAATAAAACCTTAGTGAGAAACTTATTCAATTTAAGAATACTTTACCTATACAATATTTTTATGTCTTAAAACTTCATGATTAAATATATTATTCTTTAACAACAATTACATTTCTCCATAAATACTTCATAATGATTCATAAAAATCTTGTGATTAACCAAACATATCCCTCTAGAGTGTCAAACCAAGAGTGTAGAAAGACCCATTTTCGTGCACCAGTTCCCATTTGAGTCTAGATCAAAGCAGTATTTTCAGGTTTTACCCCTAGATACATTTGTGCTAGAGCCACATCCACTTGTTCGTATCCAGATAGAGATTTATTTATTTGGAAACCACTTACTTAATATTTCACCAAAATACCAAGAAGTTTTCATCTATTTAAAATTTTATATAGGGTTATTCCTAAGGTTTTAATATCCTAATTTCCAAAAATAACCAAACCTCCCTTTGATACCAACTATGACATCCCGTCTTTTTATTACATAACTTTTCATTACATTTTACAAATAGAGTATCTTTAAAGTCTAGTGTCTTGGAAAAATGGTATATAATACATGAAAAAATATAACATTATTTTAATCCTATTGAAAATATTCTGTAAATTTTTTTCATAAGTACAATTATTTCATCTCATAACCTGGGTACATACATTAAAGGAAAGGGTGAGCCTAAGGCCCAATAAGGGAAAATAGGGAAAACAATTTACATGTGAACTTGAGATAATACAATAAAAACATGGGGAAATATCATAATGGAATGAGAAGAGTCATATCACAATAATAATAACTTGAATAATATCTTGAAAATGTGGATATAAAATTTAATTTCGACATTCATAATCATATCACCAAGGTCCATCCCCAAGGTGTCATAAAAATTACCAAGGTATTATGAAACTTGTCATCTCTAGATATTAATTTATTTACCCAATGCATTGAAGAGATATCAGGGAACACCCTTAATATGCATTTATTTTAATGTGATCCATATATATCATAATCAAACATTTCATAAATAACCCAAAGAGAATAAAATAAATTGGTTTCATATCAAAATCATGACGTTTTAAAAAGTGATTAAAAACATGATCATTATGTCATTCATAACCCATAAAAAGGGAATGAGGGTTTTATGTTTGTCAATTACAGAATAAAATATATCATTTTTATGTCTTGATTAATACCCATAGAAATGAAATAGGTTTTTTTATTCACATAAATAAAATAAGATAATTTCTTGAGAAAAAAAGAGATATATTTTAAGACGAAAATTCTGCAGCATAACGACTATGCAACATGGTTTTAGAAAAATATTAAAAAGAGAGGGGACAGGGGTAACCCATTCATAAAAGAATCATAATATAGTATATGTAAAGAATAAAATGGAAACATGAACATGGTATGGAAACTTTAAAGACATACTACATAAAAGAGAACTTGAATGGAAAAAAGAGAAGTTGAGAATTCCCTTACCTTGAAGAGTAACTTCTAAAACTCTAGAATAGAGACCTTGAGGGCTTGATGACACTCTGTGAGGACTCCTTGGGAGGTAACAATATCAGATATTATAGTTTTATGAATTTTTAATGAAATAAAATGAAGTAATGTCTTGATATTTATAGTAAAATAGAGGAAATTTTTTATTAATTTTCAAGGACACCTCATAGGTGGTATTTCAAAATCATGGGCTTTCCCATGGTATTTGCCCATATTTTTGGAAAATTGGGACACCTCATATAATATTTTAATCCAAATGATTCTACTGGCATTTTAAATTACATATTACATCATTATGATGTCATAAAATACACCGAAAACTCAAAAATTGTATTTTTACTATTCACTGAAAAACAAAACATTTTATAAAAATATCATAAATTCACCCTAACCTAATACCAATGTTCTGAATTAAAAAAATGAAATTTATTTTATGAAAATAATTTTTTAAATATGAGAAAATTAATTTTTAAGTAAAATCACTATTTACCCAAATAAGTACTAATACTTAACTAATAATTTCTAAAACAGTTATTTACTTATACTATTATATCACATTACCATTAAATATGCCTAAATTATATTTATACTTACTTAAGTGAGGTTACTATTTCATTGGTTATATTACTATTCATAAGGGTAATATTACTATTCATAATTTACTATTCACCAAAAAATAAGTTGATCTTATCATACTCTAAATTTCTTACTGATCACAACTGTATATGTTTGTTTTTTGAAAATCATTTCACATTATTAATTATTTAAAGTATAAAAAATATTTTAAAATAATCTTTTTTTCAATATTCATCAATAATATGAAACTTCTTAGAAAAAAACTAAAAGTTCGTCCTATATTTATTTTGACATTTGAAATTCAAAAATGATGGTTATTTTACCATAATAAGAAATAACAATTTTATTTATAAAAATGGATTACACAAAGTAACTAAGGCCTCATTTCATATCCCCTTATAACACCTACATAGGACCTAATAGTAGGGTGTGCAATTGGGATAGAATCTTGGGGCGGTTCGGACAACATTGCTCGAGTAGTGATTTCTATAAACTTAAACTTCTCTCGTAAGAGATTACATTCGGGCTTAACATGTTGAATCTCATCTTGGGCTTGGTCTAGATCAAATCCCAGTGATGCTACCTCCTTCCCAAGCTTTGATAGATGGGCTTCGTATGGCTTGAGTCTACTGGATGAGGTCATCAACTCTTCTTTCTGCATTATTTATCCATTAATATTTCTATTTTAAATAATAATTATAATGTTAAAAAAAATTCAACAGTCACATTAAACAATGGTCAAATAACGGTCAAAACCCGATGGTCACATTTCATTTATATGTATATTTTTTTTATTAATTATGACATAGTAAAAAATACACTTTCAGAAAACAAAATATTATTCAAAATTTTGGGTTGTTTCACATATGATGGTGACTCATCTGACGGTAGGTCATCTGGTGGTGACTCATTCCTGGTGGTGACTTATTTCTAGTGATGACTCATTATTAGCGGTAGGTCATATGGTAGTAGGTCAAGTCTGGAGATGAATCTTTTCTTGCGGTGGGTCTTTTCAACACTTTGCCAAATTTTTCTCAAATTTCCTTATATTATAAAATGATATCATAAAACAATAAATCCATTAAAAACATAATTAACATGATTTGTGAGCATTAAAATAATGAGGTTCGATAAATAATTAATATTTATCTAAAAATATGTAATATCTATATATGAGAATTTTGGGTCTTTACAGTTGGTATCATAGGATATGTTTAGTTAATCATTAAAAATTAGGATATGAAAACTTTATTGAGAACTTTAAGGATATGTTTGAGGATTGGTCTAAGGATGATTCAAAGTATAGGAAAATGTACTAGAATTTTATTTAAGGATAGAGTGAGTGATTTCCAAGTAATTGCATCCCTATCTGGATACTACAAGTGGATGTGGATATAACATAGAGGTACCTAGGGGTAATAAATCCAAAAATGGTGCATTATGTTGGACTCGATCATCACCCAGTGCATCAAAACGGGCCTTGCCAGACACTTGGTTTGTCACTCTTTGGAGATATGCTTTTGAAATTCACAAACTATTTATAAACAATAATAAAGGATTTAAATAGATGATAAATATGAATGAACTAGTATAAACCTAATATTTCATAGATTAAAAATACTTTGTCATGATTTATACATCTTATATGTGATTTTTTATGATTATGTGGTTCCCCGCTATGATTATTGTTTCTTACACTATGATTTTTAGTTTTAGTAAATGGTTGGAACCCTAAGGAACTGTGTTAATGATGAGTGCAATAGAAAATGAAATGATCTCCCTCTTAAGTATCCAAAAGTTATGAAAGATGTAATGAAAAATATTATTATTATTCTCACACAACTTTCTCAAGCTATGAATCATTTTGAACTTCCAAATGAGAAAAGGAGGGAATGATGTTTTATTGAGTCCTTCATGAGGCAATATCTACCTTCTTTTAGTGGTTACATTGATCCTCTAGTTTCTAAACAATGGATCAATACCATTAAAAATATATTTTCCATTATCTAGTGCTCATAACATGAAAAAATAATTTTTTCATCTATCGTTTAGAATTCGAAGCAGATTAATGGTGGACTCTCATAAAGAATACAAGGGAACATGATTAAATTGAATCCATGGAGTGGGATGAGTATAAGAGATTATTTTTTAATAAGTACTTCCCTCATATCCTTCATACAAAAATAAAAAAAAATTAATTCCTTGAGATAAACCAGAAGGGTGATGAATCTATTGGTGCCTATGAGGCAAATTTTAAAAGACTTGCGAGGTACACTTCTAGGATTATCATTCAACCTGAAAGTAATGTTGATCGATTATTTAGTGGCTTAAAACCAAGTCTTTAAAGGACATTATCCATAAGGGACTTCAATAGCTATGAATAAATTGTTCGATGTTCTCTCATGGTAGAAATAGATATCAAAGTTACCCATCAATCTCATGGTTTTGACAAGAAAAAGAATATGGAGTTCAAAGGAAATGCTAAAAACCATGGATATAGTAAGATGAGTTTTACTTCATGCTTAAAGTGTGGAAGGAAACATAGAGGAAATTTTCTTAAGCAGACTAGTAAATGTTTAAGTGTGGGAAGAAAGTTCATTGAGAAATTTATTTCCAAAGTAATGGGAAAAAGTTAGATAATGATGTGAATAGAGAGAAAGCTATATAGAATGCACCACCCACAATCCAGTGTTTCAAATTCATGGAGTATGGGCACTATGTTAACTAGTTCCCAAATCTGAAGGTTAATGATGATGATCGACATTAGTAGCCTCTTAATTCGAGAGAAAATATGAAATATCATGAAATCACTATTTCTGATGAGGGGTGTGGTAACTACATAGTGAAAGGTACACTTACCATCCACTCTATAACTGCTAATGCCTTATTTGACTTTGGATCTATCCATTCTTTCATATCTGGTGAATTTTATAAGGGTATCAAGATGACACACAAATGATTATATGTAAAATTATTTGTGAAAATACCTAATGGTATGATTATATCATCTCGTGTATATGATTCCTCTCTATTTTATGTTTGTGGGAATGTGATTTCAGAAAATATTTTTAGTCTTCCTCTGTTTGAATTTATGTTATATTTGAAATGGATTGGATTTCACTACATAAATTCGACATCAATTATCAAAGAGGGGAATTCACATTTAATATTCCAAACCAACCTATGATCTTCTATCAATGTGATGATAATTATGAAATTATGATGGAGATCGCATCCATTTTATAGGTTTTGATTCCCATTCAGAATGGGTGTTTATCTTAGATGGTTAGGGATAAACTTAACATCAATGATATAGCTATTGTGTGGGAATTTTTTGATGAATTTTTTGAAGAGTTTTAAATCATCCACTAAATCATGAAGTTGAGTTTTCGATAGAACTTATACTTGGTGCCACACCAATTTCAAAGACTCCCTATAAAATGGACCCTATTGAGTTGTAAGAATTGTAAAAGCAACTCTAAGAGAACCTTGATAAGGGATTAATTTTTCCAGGTGTGTCACCTTGGGGTGAACCTGTTCTATTTTTTAAAAAGAAAGATGGATCGATACACTATTCACTGATTATCAGGAGATGAACAAGATCACAATCAAGAACGGGTATCATCTACCCCATATTTATGACATATTTGATCAACTTCATGGAGATCAATACTTTTCAAAGATTGAACTTTGTTTTAGATATCATCAATTGAGGGTCAAGAAGTAGGATATACCTAAGACAACATTTTATACAAGGTATAGACACTATGAATATATTATGATTCCATTTGGTATTACTAATTCCCCTGATATCTTCATGGATTTAATGAATAGAGTCTTTAGATATTACCTTGATTAGTTTGTGGTAGTCTTTATAGATGATATTCTTATCTATTAAAAGAGAAAGTAAGAGCATGAAGATCACTTGAGAATTTTACTAAAGACCCTAAGGAAGGAGAAACTATATGAAAAATTTACAAAATGTGAATTTTGGATATAAAAGGTTTCATTTTCAGGTCATATAATCTTAATAGAGGGTATATCGGTAGATCCATCAAAGACAGAGGCTATTAAATATTGGCCCAAACTAACCAAAATGACCTATATATATAGTTTTTTTGGTTTAGTTGGATATTATTGATTGTTTGTGGATAATTTATCATTATTATATAATACACTCACCAAGTTAACTCAAAAGGGATCCAAGTTTCTATAGATAGATTAATATAAGGAAAATATCAAGGAACTGAAGAACATATTAGTCGACACACTTGTGCTTACATTACCTTGTAGTGGAGAAGGGTTTTTAATCTATAGTGATGCATCCAAGAAGGGATTGGTATGTGTTATTATGTATAATGATATGTTTATGGCTTATGCCTCATGATAATTGAAGGTTCATGAGAAAAAATACCCAACTCGTGATTAGGAGTTAACTGTGGTAATTTTTTAATTAATGATATAGAGGCATTATCTTTACAAAGAAAAGTGTGATATATATACCAATCATAAAAGTTTAAAGTATATATTCACATAGAAGGAGTTGAATATATGCTAGAGAAGATGGTTAGAGTTGATTAAAGATTATGACGACTCAATACATTACCACCCTGGGAAAGCGAACAAGGTGACTGGTGCTTTGAGTAGAAAGGATTGTCCTAGATTATTGATGATGAGGGTTATAAAAGATCCAATATTTTTGGATTTGAAAAGGATGGATATATAAATCCTAAATGAAGTGGATAAATCTTATCTTTCTCAATTTAATGTTTAGCCATCTATCAAAGTAAGATTAAAGAGGTGCAGAAGGAAAATATAGTGCTACAAAATATGGTTACAAATGTTCCTGAGTTTAAAATTGATCATGATTGAATGATAAGATTTAAGAACCATGTATGGGTTTTGTCCATACCATATTTGAAGGATTTATATAGGAAGATCGTATCTCTTCATTCTCTATTTCTCTTAGAAGTACGAAGATGTATAGAGATTTTAAATATTATTTCTAGCAGTATATCATGAATAAAGATATCACAGAGTTTATATCTCAGTTCTTGGTATGTCATCAAGTTAAGGATAAGATACAAAATTATAAGGGGATGTTACATCCATTACCCATACCAGAATATAAATAGGAAAACATCACCATGTATTTTATCATTAGACTCCCCAAAATGTCTAAAGGGAATAATGTTATATGGTTTGTAGTCGATCACCTTAAAAATTAAACACACTTCATCACTATCAGAGAATATTTCTCTCTGGATAATCATGTTAGGATATACATTAAGGAAGTGGTAAGGTTTCATGGAGTACCACATTAAATTGTATCTGATCAGGATCTGAGGTTTACCTCAAAGTTCTGAAAAAGTCTTCAGTAATCTTTTGATATGGAGTTGAGTTTCATCACTGCATATCATCCTCAAATAGATGGTCAATATTATAGATAAATTCAAACCATAGAGGATATGTTGAGATCTTATTCTCTATATTTTAAAGATTTTTGGGATCAACACCTTCCTCTAGTTGAGTTTTCATAAAATAATAACTTTCACTTAAGCATTAAAATGGATCCTTATGAATCCCTTTATGGAAATAAGTGTAGAGATCCAATATGTTGGAATGAAATTGGAGAAAGAAATCTATTAGTACCTAAAATAGTTGAATAAATGGTATATAAGGTTAGATACATTCAAAAACACTTAAGGGTGGCACAAATTTGATAGAAATTTTATACTGATAATCATCAATGTGATCTGAAATTTGAAGTTAGTGATAAGTTGTTTCTAAAAATTTCTCTATAGAAGAAGGTAATGAGATTTGGAAAGAAGTGAAAATTAAGCCCTAGGTATATTCATTCCTTTTAAATTATTAATTGTATTGGGATGGTAGCCTATTAGTTGGTTCTTCCACGAAACCTTCTGTATATCTCTCCTGAGGAAGTACATACCTGATCCTTCATATCACTAGTGGAAAATATATCTCCATGTCAGTTTTTTTTACTTTTTAATGTCAGTTTTTACCGATGTTTATGAAAGAGACGTTATAAATAATAGTTTCCATGTCATTTTTAATAAAAATGACATCTAAACAATAACAAAAAGAGAATTTAAGGGATCTTTTAATGTCAATTTTTTTATAAACTAGTATTGAAAACATATTTCTATGTCGGTTTTACTATAAATCGATGTGTAAAATATCGCATGAAAATTTAAACATTATTTTTTGGTAAAATTGATGTTGAAAGTCATATTATTTTAACGTGTAAAAAATCACTTAATACTTTCAACATCAGTTTTTACAAAAAACTGACGTTGAAAGTCTGCCTAGAAAAATTCGCTTAAGACTTTTAATGTTGATTTTTACTAAAACTGACATTGAAATTCCAATAATTTTGATTCCACATCGGTTTATAGAAAAATTTATATGGAAATTTGAATTTTTTAAAAAAATACAATAAATTACATAACCCAAAATTATCTAAAAACCTATAAAACGTAAAATATACAATAGAGAAACAACATATACAGCAGAGAACAAACCTATAAAAACAAACATAATTTAACAACTTAAATCAGAAAAATATTATCTAAATAATAATTTTTAAAACTATAATAAAAAAAAATACCGGATAATTTATAATTTAATCATGATTATTTGTCCTTGAAGCATTTCTTGGAGATCATTAGGTTGATTCAACTTTCCAATGAATAAGGGGGAGTAGTACATAGGCTGAAAAAATGTAAACTCAATCCACCAAGAAGCACTATAGGGAACACATGAAAGAAAACTTAATCAAAGAGGAGGAATTTTAATTTTATTGTAAATTAATAAATCTCAAATAGATTAAATACAAATTTATAAATTATAGACAGCACATACCTAGAAAAAACTTTGTTTCAATGTAGTTGAACATTATAGTAAGAGTATAACTCCACCTCAATTTCTTAGAATCCATGGACTTAATTTAGGTTTATACTCACAAATATATCTATAGATGAATTTCATGAAGCCGGTGTTAATATAAAAAAATGATTAAAAATTACATGGTAGACCCATGTAAAGGCAGTTACTATTACCATTCATCCATGTCCCAAGTTGAGAAATAGTTCCTAAATAGTGAAGTAACTAAGAAACATAAATGAAAAGTATGTAACATTACATTTTTATTCAATTTATGATGAGGATAGTAGGATAATGATGAGTTAATATGTGTATAGAAAATGTGATCAGTCCATGAGAGTCAATGGATAATGATGGTCTACGAATGTGGTCGATTAAAAATATGGCTATGGTGGGAAGTGGGTATCTCTGGTGGGTATGACTATGGTGTGAGAATAGGTAGGTCTTCAATGTGATCAGTGGGATTTTCAGGCCTCATAGGTGGGGTGTGGGTGTCGTTGGTTCTCAATGGTGACAAGATGAAGTGGAGGTGGTCTCTTCGGCGACGGCTGGAGGAGGATCATGATGGGTTGTAGTGGTATCGGTCAGTAATGAACATGGAGACAGTGAGAAACAATGGAGGACTCTCGATGAAATCGGGAGGAGGAGTGTGATGTCGGTGCCCTGGGTGGTGTCATCCTTGGTGGCGGGTCACGACAAGTAGTGGTTCAATGAGTTGAAAAAAAATGTGCATCCTAGTTCAGATCCAGATGGGGCTTAGAGCATCTCTTCCCAACTTTCCAGGGATACCGGATTATACAATCAAGAGGGAATGACATCGTCATCAGGACCAGGCACCGTACACTTCTATACGGGGAAATGCTCGTTGTGCATCCTTACAATGTTTTGGGAGTCTAAATATAAATATATTTTGGGTGGGTATTTTCTTGTGGGATCATGTTATCATGGGCCTTTAGGGTCATGTTCAAAGGCTACATATTCCTCCTATGTCTACAATCCATGTACGGTTCCCCCTCAACCATTGGAAGGGGATTATAAATAATAAAAAAAATAAAGGCCTTCAGGTCGTTCAAAAAAAAGAAATTCAACACCTACAATATTTTCTAGTGCAATGACCTACAGTCAGATCAACTCTAAATTAGAGAACAAAATACTTGATTTTATATAGATCAAGGTTTAATGACCCTCTATATGTAAAACTACTTAATTTGCTCAAGTATCTAAACTTTAACATAATTAGGAAGTTATTCATGAACAATATTAATGGAAATAGTACATGAATATAATTACATGAAACTTCAAGATAAGGCTCTGATATTCTCTATGCCAATATATAAAAAATACCATATACCATTGGGACCTTAACAGGATAAATAAAATGAACAATAAACAAATTAATCCAAACTATAGATGGATAAATAAAATAAACAGAAAAAAAATGAATCTAAATTAAATATGGAACGTTTGGTTTGCAATTTGGTGACTCCTTCCGAGATATATCAATACATACCTTGATTGATGTTAGAGTAACTAAGTTTTATGACTTTCCATGTGTAAAATTACCATTTCCACATATTTATACCCTTCAGTTATGTAATCAAAATGAAATATCTATCAACCTTAAATCATAGTTTTTAGATCACAACACTTGATAGCCCCTAAAATCACAACAGTGAAAACAGTCAAAAGCTGCATCAAAATAGAATTTATAAGGAGACAATGTTCAAAACTATACCAAAACAATATAAAAATCATATACTAAAAAACTAAATGATTTTATCATAGAAAAAATGTTAAAATAAAGTATCCTTATATCATTTAAATAAAAGAAATTGTGTAAACATAAAGAGTAAAAATGATATCATCTATACCTTATTTATCAAATTAATCAAACAGATTAACACTATTACAATGTGAAAGGTTATTGCTGAAAGGGAAGTAAAAATTTGAAAAAATGTTGATCAAAAAATAATATATGAAATTTGGAAATATGAAAAAACAAAATCAAAGGGACTATTAAGGACCTAATCTAATCTTTATGTGACATAAGATGAGTGATGTCATTTAATACCTAAAAAATCATCTATATATAGGTAGAATATTCTTGATTCTTATATCCCTAAAGAGAAAAGGAAAAAAGGAAAAAAATAGGATTAAAAAAAATATGTGAGAAAAATAGATAACTTAATACTACATCACCTTAGGATTCTGCATAACTTGAAAACAAAATTTTTTTACATTGTAAATGAAAGGAAAGAAATTAAACATAACATTATCAAGAAAAATAATAGAAGAATCGGTAAATTTTGATAGGAGTAGAAGTAACTCTGAGGGCATAAGTCATGCTTAGATGAAGTAGAAGATAGAATTTAAACACAGAGATGATGCATTTGAATATATGAACTGCAAACTTCCAGGTTGAAGTAATAATAAGAACCTAAAATGCACTAAACATTACAAAGACACTAATCAATGACAATATTAAAAGTTGGCAATATACAGTTTCAATTTATGGTGGTGGTTCGGGTTGGAAAATATAGTATCATGAAGATGGGTAAGTTATTTATTTGTATATGACTTGACCTCATTGAAAATATACAATAACAATAAATGTTATAAGATTAAAAAATAGAATATGTTGATATAAAACCTAAAATAATTAATATAACCATCCTTATCAAATTCATTAGTTATCTCAATTGTGATTATCTCAAACATGAATCTTAAAACAAAATAACTTCATTCCACCCTTCTTTTTTGATGATGAGACTGATTATAAAACATTAACTTGAAAATAAAAACCAACACACCTATATCAAAACATATATTATCTGATATAAAATATATTTACCAATAATTTCATGTAGTAGATTTTATTTGGATTTTGTTTCAAAAATCGATCATTGTTAAATATTTTCCATGTCTTGTATTTTCATATATCAATTATCAAAACGTGTATAAATAATAATAATAAAGAATAAATAACTTATAAAAAAGAATAAAACTTACTTTTTTAACAATTTTCTAAAAGATTTATGTACTCTACCTAATACACTAACTTAAAAAAAGAATAACCCTGTAAAATCAAACACATTATACCAACTAGAAGTAGAAAAAATTGGTGTAAATAATCATTTATTTAAATTTAATTAAAAGAGACATACTTGAAACATCTGAAACCTATAAAAACAAATAAAATATACAAATTTTAATCAAAAAACAATTGTATAATTACTCATTTTTAAACTTAAATAAAAAAATACATACCTGATAATTTAAAATATAACCAAACTTAAAAAATAGTTTGAAAATAAGAAACTTGTAAAAACAAATATAATACACAAACTTTAAGAAAAAAATATAATCTAATTAATAATTTTTTAAACTTTAAATAAAAGAGATATACCTTATAATTTAAATGTTAACCATACTTAAAAAATAGTTTTCAAATTTTGAATATGGGTAAGTTCTTTATCTGTATATGACTCAACATAATTAAAAATTTACAATAACAATTTATGTTATAATATTAAAAAACAAAATATTTTTATATAAAACCTAAAATAATTAATTTAACTAACCTTATTAAATTCAGTTGTCATCCCAATATTTATTATATCAAACATGAATCTTAAAACAAAATAACTGCATTCCACCCTTCCTTTTTGACGATGACACTACAGTTATAAAATATTAACTTGAAAATAAAAACAAACAAACACACACGCACACACACACACACATATATATATGAAAAAACATATATTATCTAATATAAAATATATTTACCAATAATTTCACAAATTTGATTTTATTTGGATTATGTATCAATAATTGATCATTGTTCAACATTTTTCAGGACTTTTGTTTTCATATATCAATTGTTAAAACATGTATAAACAATAATAATTAATAATAAAGAACTTATAAGAAAGAGTAAAACTTACTTGTTTAACAATTTTCTAAAATATTTACATACTCCTCATAATAAACTAACTTAAAGAAAATAACAACCCTGTAAAATCAAACACAATATACCAACTAAATTTATAAAACAATTGGTATAAATACTCATTTATTTAACTTTAATTAAAAGATCCATGCCTGATAATTTCAATAATAATCATAATTAACAAATATTTTGCAAAGAAACTACAAATATGGGTAAGTTTTTCATTCGTATACGACTCAACATAATTTAAAATCTACAATAACAATGAATGTTATAATATTAAAAAATAAAATATTTTGATATAAAACATAAAATAATTAATATAACTAACCTTATCAAATTTATTCATTGATCTAGTTGTGATTATCTCATACATGAATCTTAAAAAATAATAACTGCATTCCACCTTTCCTTTTTGATGATGACACGGTGGTTATAAAACATTAACTTGAAAATAAAAATCAATATATATATATATATAACAAAAATAAAATATTTTCTAATATAAAATATATTTACCATTACTTCCATGTATTGGACTGTATTTGGATGCTTTATATACAATCGATCTTTGTTAATCTTTTTCCATCACCTACATTTTCATATATATCAACTAAAAAAACATGTATAAACAATAATAATTAAAAATAAAGTACTTATAAACAATAATAAAACTTACTTTTCTAACAAGTTGATAAATTTTTTACGAACAGCACCTAATAAAGAGAAAAAACAATATAATGTTCATTCATTTTGGCAGAATGTGTCTATCATCCAATGACCGCTACAATATAAAAAGTACACAATTAATGAAATTATAATGACTATTAGTTCATAATTATATTAATGTTCTTACCTATCAATGAATAGAAAAAATCAGCACCTGGTCTCTATATTTGATAATCTCTCACATATATATGTAACTCTAGCATAAGTATTCACATATTGCACAACCATTGAAATGTATTCAAGAAATATAAGACCATAAACACCAGTGGTATCATTTTGAATAAGAAGTGTGTGTAGACCTAATTAAATAAGTGATATAGTAATTCTCTTGAAATCGTCTTTATTTAAATAATGAAAAACTGAAATATAAATTTACTTACAAAAAAATTTTGCAACATTGGCACGTAATGCTCATAAAAAATATCAAGATCCATGAAACATTTTTTGAATATTATCAATGTATAGTCTCTTATACATATATCATACATCACCCAAAACTCATAAATATTATCCAAGGAATAAGAAACCTGGTATAATATTTTTAGTCCATTAGAAATCTCAGAAGTATTTGAAGTTGTTGGTTCCAAAACCTTTTGTTTATTTTGTACTAATTATTTTGATTTTAGATACTCCTATATAAATTAAATGTCAAAAAACATTATTAATTTTCAATAAAATGTAATTTATATTTAAAAAACAATGCATACCTCGTATGTTAGATGATAAATAAGGCTAACCGTACAAAGTAAAAAATGACTCATACAATCTCCAACTCTAGTAACCTCCTTGGTGGGCAATGGTAGTATGCTAGTTGGATCAATAATATCACGTACTCATATTCATACCTGACCTAACTGTATAGGATGGTGATCTAGAGAATCCCCAAAAATATATACGACTCCATATTCTATAATACATACATGTGGATTTCCAGCATACAACTCACTGTATGATGTTAGGTATGAATGAGGAGGTAGAGGATTTGAGTACGCAGGCTGGGCAGGTTGGGCAGGCTACATAAGCTGCACATGTAACGTCTTGACCTCAGTAGCTTAGAGTTGGTGCGTTAATTTATTACATTTGCATGATTACAAGGAATCAAATCCCAAAGGACTGGTTAGTTCAATAATTTTGGAAAATCATATGCATGCATAAGTTCAACATTACAACTTGAAATGAAATACATTATATAAATTCCACTGGAAACTTCCACAATTCCTAGATTATCCCTACAATTCATTCATAATATATTTCATCGCATCCTAATAAAAATAAAACATAAGAAATGGATGATTTGGGATGCTCAATAAGGGTAATCAATACAATGGAAGATATCACAAACATAAACATTAGGCATGGTCAATAACAAAAAAACACATGCCTTTAAAAAATAAACTTGAGTATAACATGGAAGGAATAATATCTAGATAAATAATTCCATAATAAAAAATAACCATGATTATTATACTAGTTGAATAAACACATGGACTATCAATTACTAGTTTCACAATGAGGAAATTTATAATGTCGGATATCATAATCATTTTGTTAAGTCCTCATGCCAATATCACACATAAACGAGTAAAAACTCAAACTAGTTTGTCTCATGAGCCCTACCGATGCATCGAGAGGCTATAGCGGGCCCCTCTTATCACTTACTGAGTCTAATGCATTCCCCATATAAAATAGGTGAACATAATAAATTTATATATTCATATTTAAACTAACATATGAAATGTAAATAACTTTCTCCAATCATTAAACATAAACACTAACTATTCGAAGTAATATGGTGAATGGTATCAAGATAGCACATCCATAGTCAAACTAATCAGAAACCCTTCAGCAACATATTATAGATGATATCATAAGAGTTAAACCTTAATGAAATACAAGATTAAACAAAGGATGTTGACATAGATGAAGATACTTTTAAATGAGACCATTGAAAAATTCTTGAGGAAATAATCCTTAAACATTCCAAAGTGTCTCATGCCACCTTGAAACATTAAAATCATAATCCCTTAGAATATCATGTGAATAATGAGACTATTGATATGGTATACCAAAGGGTAGTACATACACCACATGAAAGGAATAAGTGGTGAACAAGACATATATCTCATAAAAGTTAAAGTGAGATGAGAAAATTCCTTTTTTACTTTGGAAAGACGAGTTCTTTTGGAAAATTATTTGTATTTGTCATGAAATCAGATTGTAAACTTGTATATCCCAAAAAATAAAATTTAAGTAATTTGAAATTATATTTGAGGCATAAATTTTGTCCCACTTAAGTAAAATCATGTAAAAATAGTTTTTAAAGAAGTTTTAGAAAGAAGACATTTTAGTACGGTTTAAGAAAAATAGTAAAGAGGTTTTAAAGAGGAAGGGAATTTTTGTTTTCATAAAACTATAAATGAACCAAGATAGTTTTTCGTTATAAAATTTTTTATTTTAAAAAAATAATTATGTATTAAAATAGAATATATAGTCCACTTGAAAATGGGTAATAATTTGAGAAGTTCCCTTGAATCGGGATTGTTTATCAGTAAGAATTAAGGAACTATTTCAAAACATATAATCACCATAAACAAAAGATGAAATGATATTAATATATGATTTTTAAGCATAAAAATAGAATATATAATATGTACACAAAAAAATCATTACATTTGCGTAAGGATAGTGAAGGAATAACCCGAAGGAAAATGAAGGTTCGGGTGGAATCCCTTACCACTTTGTAATCAATCGAATCATATGACCCAAAATTAATAATAATAAAATGATACATTTAATAACATAAAAATAAATAGATTCATGATATGATACCTCAATGGTCAGTATACATAGACCAGATGCAATAAATAACGGTGAATAAGGAATATCTCAAAAAATGATAGTGAGATGAGGAAACTCTTACCTTATGTCAGAATGTTTTCTGATCTTGACCTTAATGTCCTAGATAATAAAATTAAATCCATTAATTAATTAATTAAGAACCTTATATACATAGATTTTATTCACTATATTTTTTAAGTTCATTTATATCCTTATTCATAAGTTATAAGATTGAATTTCGTCGTTCCACAGTGTTTGTTTTCTTGGTTTTCATAATGGGTTCGCTTGTTTATAAGTAATGGAGTTCATTTGAAATAGATATAATTCTCCAGAATTAATTTTATATGATAGTAATAAACATTAATTAGATTAAATGGTCATATAATTTATTTGGTTATATGGTATGAGTATGAGTTATTTAGATGAAACATTAATGAAGATCATTTTGGTGATATTTCAATTATTACGAACTAGTATTGTCATATGAATTAATATTATGTATATATAATGGTTATAGAATATTAAATAGGTTATAATACATATATTATAGTTTTTTTAAACCTTAAAAATGGTTTCATGACCATATTTGAGGGAGAAATTGAAGAATGAAGTTTTTTCGTCCATGAAGATTGTAAATCGGCACCTCCAGGGCGATGATTTTATTTTTAAAATAAGAGAGAGAGAGTAAGAAGATTGATGATGGATGTTCCATTAACATGATATAATTATAGTATATAGATGATAATGGATTTATCATGATCATTTTGATAGATGATGTGATGATATAATAATAAAATAAGGAACTTAAAATAAATTTAAAAGGAAAAAGGAAGAGGAGTTTACCTCTTGAGTACTCCTCCTGGAGAACCTCCTTAAGGGAAGGGGTTTTGGTCTTTTAGAAAGACCAAGGGATCTTGGAAATGAGGAGAGATTAGATAAGATTATTTGGGTATAATTTTTAGAAGCTTCAAGGCTTATATAAGTGAATAGAAGAGGGAGTGAGGGGTAGCTTTTATAGCGGAGGAGAGGAGGGTTTTTCTATTATTTTAATCATTATTTTATTATTTTGGCACAAGACTATTAATAGTCTTGATTATTGTGACCTAAAATAGTAATAAGTGTATGTGAGTTCGAAACAATGTCCATTTACATTATCCATGACTCAATCATGATGTAGAAATTTATTTATTTATCGTATTTTGTAAATTATTGAATTTCACTATTGACCAAAAATTCAAGTATTTCAAAAAATACCAAAAATTCAACCTAACCATTTTTTGATGTTTAGAATTCAAAAATGAATTCTAATTAAAATCATCATTTACTCGAAAAATACAGTTTTTAAAATTAAAACTGGTTTTATAACACCCTAAAAATTAACTAATGTATCATTAAATTATCCTAAAATCATAGGACTACAAAATATTTATTTAGGAATAAATTTTAAGAAAATGAATTTTATTTTAAATAAATTTATTAATTTAAAATTGTAATTAAATATTTATTACTCACAAAAATACCAATACTTAATTATTAATTTTTAAAACATTCACTCTCATTTATAAGGTGCCTAAATTTTATTTATACTTTAATGAGTGAGGTTACTATTCATAATAGTAGAGTTACTATTCATAAGAGTAACATTTCTATTCATAAGGGTGCATTACTATTCATAAGGGTTGAGTTTCTATTCATCAAAAAATTAAGTTGATCCTATTAGACTCTAAAAAAACTTACTGATCACAATGGTGTATATCCATTTTTTAAAATTAAAATAAAAAAAGTGGTAAAATTAAGTTTAACGGCTAGGTTATAACTATAAAAAAGTGTTATTTCACAAAGACTCGGTGTTGTGTTCATATAAGCTATCTAATGAATTGAAATTATTTATGAATAAATATACCATATAATCTTGGGGTGTCATATTAATAGTGAATATATTCATAACATAATTTAATATTTATCAAAATAATTATACTAGTCAATATATATATTATTCTTTAAAATATTTAATTAAATAATCTATTGATAAAAATGAATCAAATACATATATTCATATTAAAATATTCTCTTACACAAAATAATACTATAAAATAGTATTTTTTTTTTAGAACATTAATTAATTAATTTGAAATCTGTAAATTATAATTATTTATAAATATTATAATTAATTTAAAAACTTAATTTTAAATTATTATTTTTCATAATTAATGTATTTAAAATTATAAAACAAATTACTGGGGTGTTACATTATTCCTCCCTCAACAGAATTGCATCCTCGCAATTTGAAATCGCACTTTGAATGTTAAAGGTTGATGCTTGAAAATTCCCTTGTGGGAAAGCCACATCAGAAATAGGGTTAATAAAAATATCCTCTTAAAATAGGTTAAGGTAAATGAGGTGGTCACCACAAAAATTGTGCTTTCGAATGGGGTGATATTAGTTGGAAGTAAAAACCTGGACATAGAAGAAAATTGAACTATGAAGTTCTGATGGAAAGTAATAGAGAACATGTTCAGATGAAAGTTGATTACTACAAAACTATAAACTACTATAATGAAAAAAATCATTGATACTATAAAGGATTATAATAATAGGACAAAATTTTATTTAATACTCTTTTCCTTGAGTTGAGGAATTATTCCACTCTATAAGAGTATAAATATATGTTTATCTTTCATAAACACAATCTTATCCTTTGATTGCTCCTTGAAATATCTATACTTCATCTCTTAGCACATGCTGCATAATGTGGTGAAGTAATATATTAACCTCTAAAACCTTATATAATGATCAAATTAAAACATTCATAAATGGTTAAAGTTTCCAAAATATAATGATCCAACACTTTAGAAAGAAGGTCATTGGATTTCCAAGATAAACTTATCATTATCCCGTAATCAACATGAATCAGCTCTAAATTTTCACATTCCAAACATGTGAATAACTTCATCATGCATCCTCTTGAAATATGGTAATAAATAAAATTACCATAAAACCTTATTGGAAACATGCATTCTTTAATATTCCTTAAGTAATATACATGTTATTGGATATATTCCTTAAATCCAAAAGTATTGTAAACTCCATTGATGATAGCATATACCGCTTTTCGACAAGTCAATAATCAGTTCCAAGGTAGTTCGTACTTATCCAAATCAATCATTTCTTCATCATTATCTCAACATCAGAAATATATTAAGGGTTGTATTTCCCTCAATCATGTGTTTTTTAAAAAGTTTAACTTTATACTGAATATATTTTCTTGGTTTCATTCAACATATGGTTTCAAATCCTTAATGAAAAATTATTGCAGTACAATCCTCATATATTCCATAATTCTTATAACCAGTACATTGTTAATAAAACATTCAAATGAAATAATTACTAAATGTACATATTAATTATTCCTCTTCATCTGTGGAAGTATAATAACATGATCATTATCCAATATCATTATTTTGGGTATATTTCTTTGACGCTTGGGAAATTGATCCACATAGTGTCTCATCTCCTCACAGTTGAATCATTATATATTAGAAACCTTTTTATTTCCCTTGCAATCACGAACTTAGTGTCCTTTTTCTCCATACTTAGAACAAACTCTCATTCTCTTCAAGCATTTTACAAGGTGATTCTTTCCATAATTATCACATGTGGGAAAACCCATCATTACCTTATTCCCTTTATCTGTCATTTTCTCTTCCATCCTTTTCTTCTCTTTCTTCCCTTCAAAGCCATAGGACTCAAAATTTTGGCTTAAGACCATGAAAGATATGATCCTTTTTACTCTTTTCATTATGTTCATTGGTGGAGTTCTCATTTATTCTACTAGGCGTCATTTCTAAATGATTTCATATACTAGATTAGCTCAAAAAATTATGAACTTTCTAAAACTCTACACATGGCATAGCACATAACATAAATTTATGCATCGTAAATTCTATAACTATATACTTTGGTTACTTTGGAAGCATAAATACTTCATAATGGTGGGTAAATTAAATGTGAATTTTTTTAAGAATATCATCTGGGAGTGTCAAACTAGGTGTGTATTAAGGCTCGTTGTCATGTACCAGATTATCCCGAGTCAATCCTGGAATACCTTGTCGGGGTTGTTACTCCTAGGTACATCTATGTCAGAACCATGTCCACTTGTAGTATCCAAAAAGAGATGTATTTTCTCGGAATATCCACATAATATCTTCCTTAAAAAAATTCTTGGATATTCTTGTATTCTTATCCTCAAAGTCTATCTTAGGTTTTTGTTCACTGATCTACATTTTCTAAATCTATTTTCCAATGATTCTACTAAACTTCTGCTGATACCAACTGTAACACTCTGACCCCAGTTGCCCAGAATAGGTGCATTAATTTATTAAATTGGCATTATTACAAAGAATCAAATCCCGAAGGACCAGGTAGTTTAGTAGTTTTGGAAAACCAGATACATACATAAGTTCAACATTACAACTTGAAATGAAATACATTATATAAATATCACTGAAAACTTCCAAAAATCCTAGATTATACCTACAATTCATTCATAATATATTTACTTGCATCCTAAGAAAAATAAAACATAATAAAGTGGTGATATCAGATTCTCAGTAAGGGTAATCAATACAATAGAAGATATTTTAAACATAAACATTATACATGGTGAATAACAAAAAAAACATGCCTTTAAAAAATAAACTTGAGTATAACATGGCAGGAATAAGATCTGGATAAATAATACCATAATAAAACATAACCATGAGTATTATACTAGTTGAATAACCACATGTACTATCAATTACTGGTTTCATAATGAGGGAATACATAATGTTGGATATCATAATCATTCAGTCAAGGCCTTGTGCCAAAACCATACATAAACGGGTAAAAACTCAAAAATAGTTTATCTCATGAGACCTACCAATGCATCAAGGGGTTATAGTGGGCCTCACCACTCACTTACTAAGTCTAATGAATTCCATATATGAAAGGGGTGAACATAATCAACATATAAATTCATATTTAAACTAACATATGAAATGTAAATAACTTTCTTCAATCATTAAACATAAACAATAACCATTCAGCGTAATATGGTGAATAGTATCAAGATAACACATCCACAGTCAAACTAATCAGAAACCCTTCAACAATATATTATAGATGATATAATAAGAGTTAAACCTCAATAAAGTACAAGATTAAACAAAGGATTTATACATAGATTCAGATACTTTTAAATGAGACCATTGAAAAATTCTTGAGGAAATAATCCTTAAACATTCCAAAGTGTCTCATACCACCTTGAAACATTCAAATAATAATACCTTATAATATAATGTGAATAATGAGACTATTGATATGATATAAAAAAGGGAATTACATACACCACATTTAAGGAATAAATGGTGAACAAGGCATATATCTCATAAAAGTTAAAGTGAGATGAGAATAATCCTTTTTACTTTGGAAATAAGAGTTCTTTTGGAAAATCATTTGTATTTGTCAAGAAATCAGATTTTAAATTTTTATATCCTAGAAAAGAAAATGGAAGGACATTGAAATTATATTTGAGGCATAAATTTTTTCCCACTGAAGTGAAATTGTGTAAAAATTGTTTTTAAAAAATCTTTATAAATAAAACATTTTAGTGCGGTTTAAGGAAAATAGTAAAGAGATTTTAAAGTGGAAGGGAATGTTTGTTTTCATAAAACCAGGAATTAACCAAGATATTTTTTCAAGATAAAATTTTTTATTTTAAAAAAATAATTATGGCTTAAAATATAATATATATTGCACTTGAAAATGGGTAAGAATTTGAGAAGTTTCCTTAAATCGGGCTTGTTTATTGGGAAGAATTAAGGGAACTATTTTAAAACATATAATCACCATAAACAAAAGATGAAATGATCTGAATATATGATTTTGTAATATAAAAACAAAATATATAATTTTTACACAAAAATAAATAAGCATTACATTTGGGTAAGGATGGTGAAGGAATAACCTGAAAGAAAAATGAAGGTTCTAGTGGAATCTCTTACCACTTTGTAATCAATCGAATCATATACCCCAAAATTAATAATAATCAAATGATATATTTAATACCATGAAAATAAATAGATTCATGATATGATACGTCAATGGGAAGTATACATACACGATACATAAGAAATAGTGGTGAATAAGGAATATCTTAAAAAATGGTAGTGAGATGAGGAAACCTTTACCTTATGTCTGAATGTTTTCTACTCTTGACCTTAATGTCCTGAATAATCAAATTAAATCCATAAATTAATTAATTCATAACCTTATCTATATATATTTGATTCATTATAGTTTTGTTAAGTTTATTTATGTCCTTATTGATAAGTTATAAAATTGAATTCTGTCATTTCAGAGTATTTGTTTTCTTGGTTTTCATAATAGGTTTACTTGTTTATAAGTAATGGAGTTCATGTGGAATGAATATAATTCTACAGAATTGATTTTATATGATACTAATGAAAATTAAAAAGATTAAATGGTCATATAATTAATTTTTTTATATGGTATGAGGATGAGTTTTAGATGAAACATTAATGAAGATCATTTTGGCGATATTTCGATTATCACGAACTAGTTTTGTCATATGAATTAATATTATGTATATATTCTGGTTTCATAATATTAAATAGGTTATGATATGTATATTATATTTTGTTTCAACCATAAAAATGGTTTCATGACCAAACTTAAAGGATAAATTGATGAATGAAGGTTCATCGTCCATGAAAGTTGTAAATCGGCACCTCCAGAATGATGATTTCATTTTTAAAATAAGAGAGAGAGAGTAAGGAGATTGATGATGGATGTTCCATTAACATGATATAATTCCAATATATAGATGATATTGGAGTTATCGTGATCATTTAGACAGAGGAGGTGAGGAGATAATAATAAAAGAAGGGACTTAAAAGAAATTTAAAAGGAAAAAGGAGTTAGGGACTAAGAAAGAGTATTTGGGAAGCACTTTGAGAAGATTCAAGGCTTGGAGGAGTGAAGAGAAGAGGGAGTGAGGGTGGTTTTATAGTGGAGGAGAGGAGGGTTTTCCCATTATTTAAATCATTGTTTTATTATTTTGGCTCAATACTATGAATAGTCTTGATTACTATGACCTAAAATAGTAATAAGTGCATGTGAGTTCGAATAAATGGCCATTCACATCATCCATGACTCAAGAATGATGCAGAAATTCATTTATTTAGCATATTTCTTAAATTATCGAATTTTACTATTCACTAAAAAATCAAGTATTTCAGAAAAATCTCAAAAATTTACCCTAACCATTCTTCGACATGTAGAATTCAAAAATGAACTCCATTTTATCAAAATAATTTTATAAATATAATAAATTTAATTTTTAATTAAAATCATCATTTACTTGAAAAATACAGTTTTTAAAATTAAAACTGATTTTATAACACCCTGAAAATTAACTAATGTCTCATTAAATTATCCTAAAATCATAGGAAAAAAATATTTATTTAGGAATACATTTTATGAAAATGAATTTTATTTTAAATAAATTTATTAATTTAAAATTGTAATTAAATATTTATTACTCATAAAAATACCAACACTTAATTATTAATTTTTAAAACATTCACTCTCATTTATAAGGTGCCTAAATTTTATTTATACTTTCATGGGTGATGTTACTACTCATAAGGGTCAAGTTACTATTCATAAGGGTAACATTACCGTTCATAATAGTACATTACTATTTATAGGGGTCAAGTTACTATCCATTGAAAAATTAATTTGATCATATTAGACTCTAAAAAAACTTACTAATCACAATGATGTATGTCTATTTTTCAAAATTCAAATCACAAAAGTGGCAAAATTAAGTTTAACTACTAGGTTATAACTATAATAAAGTGTTGTTTCACAGAGACTCGATGTTGTGTGTATATAAGCTATCTAATGAATTGAAATTATTTATAAATAAATATACCATGAAATCTTGGGGTGTTATATTAATAGTGAATATATTTGTAACATAATTTAGTATTTATAAAAATAATTATAATAGTCAATATATATTATTCTTTAAAATATTTAATTAAATAATCTATTGATAAAAATGAATCAAATACATATATTTATATTAAAATATTATTTTACACAAAATAATACTATAAAATGGTATTTGTTTTTTTAGAACATTAATTAATTAATTTGAAATCTATAAATTATAATTATTTATAAGTATTATTATTAATTAAAACACTTGATTTTAAATTATTAGTTTTCATAACATAATGTATTTAAAATTATAAAACAAATTATTGGGGTGTTAAAATGTAGGTTTTGATTTTCTAATCAATTATTCAAACGTAGCATGTCCAACTGATTAAATTTGATCGCCCGTGGAATTTTTTAGGTCTTTCAACTTAGTTTTTAAAGAATCTATTTCTGAGTCTCTTTATTTCTTACTTTGATGACTAAAAACTTTCCTGATATTGACACTCACTTAATATCCTCTTACACGACCAGGGTGTTATGGATTTCTTAAAGTAGTGGCTATAATGTTCATCCCACCCTCAGGGATAAAATCCATCAACGTCTCTTAATCCTGAAGGTCATCCTAAAATGAAAAATTAAAATGGTATATTAATGTTGTTAATTTAAAAAATATAAACATCGGTGAAAAATAAAAAATTATTTCTTATAATTATTTTAGCTACTTAGATTTCTATGTGATATACTTTCCATTTTTTCCCTTATCACTCTTTTCTATTTTTTTATAGCGATCAGGGGGGATAGAGGACTAAAACAGATCTCTTCTAAACCACTACTATATTAAGCTCTTAATGCATCAAACTTTTTTGAAATCATTTTCTCCTCTAATAAATGATACCCTCCACGTGATAAAGTATGAGGGTATCTGTTCTGCAATTGGATCTCTTGATAGGATCTCCTGGAGACATGTTACATAAAAATAAACTAATAAGTAATTAGGTAATATACAATAAATTTTAAAATATAAAATAATTAACATACTATAAATTCTCCATCATGTATGTTGGCAACAAATTTCTTCCATATATCTACATCTAAAAACTAATACTTGAGGTAGGGTTTTCATTCTGTAACATCCCAAAAATATATTTTTTATCAATTTTGTTTTAAAATCTTTTCATCGAACCACCACTAAAGATATAAATCTTTTCTTAATTTCTTTCATTCATTCAAAATTGAATGTCATCAATCATTGAATAAATTAAATATTAGTCATTTAAGATATATAATATTTAAAAAATGAGATTGAAAAATAAATAGATATATTTTACCATTATGGACTCTCACTACTTCTCTTTCATCATCTTGTCAGAGAACTTCCAATCAGGATGTAAAATGGTAATCCTGCAATGGTTCTTCGTGGCAATATAATTGGTAAATTATGTTGCATTTTAGCTAGTTGGGTTATTATTATCATCAAAATTAATATGTATTCTATGGTCTCCGTGAGCAAATGATAGTTTTTGTAAATGTGTAATCTCGTGTTTACTAACTCTAGAAATTGATTTCTCTGTATAATAAGGAGAAGACTCCTATGTAGGAGGTGCATCAGTAGTCTTGCAATTATTTTTTGTAAATTAAACATGTTCTTTCATTAAATAATCATATCAATGAATATTTAATAATATGAAAAAAAATACCTTGGTAAATGTTCCTCTACCTCTATGAAGGTCATTGAAATGGAAAAATGTAATGAAATTATGTATACCTTATATATTATTAGAAAATTGAATATTTAAAAACAATGATTGCAAAAATATGTAAGTAAAAAAATAGTTTCAGACATGTGTAAGTTTCAAAAGAAAATAATGGTGTCATGATTTTTAACCAAAAAATATGCAAGTTAAACTATTAAATATAAACATTAATTCTAAAATGATAGAAACATTTATAAATTTAAATATCATAGTTACAAATAAGTGTTTTATATGCATAAATTTAACCAAAACATAATGATGTGTGTTTGGTTTTTCAATCAAAAAATGTTTAAACATAGCTATTTAATATAAAATTTAACACAAAAATCATATAAATAATCAATATATATATAATTAAATATCCAATAATTAATAAAAATATAATTTTTCCATATATACATTTCATAAAATAAATAAAATATAAATATTTACTTGAATATTTAGGGGAGTAATTTAGTGTTTTCTCATATCCCTTAAGCATAATCATTCCGTACAGTATGGACTATGTCTGCATTATAATCATTGTTATCATCCAGAAATAAAAAAATAGATGAATAAGCCTCATATAAATTCATAACATCATCATCATCCTCATCACCCAAATTAATTATTTTCCCTTACAAAATGACAGACCACTAATCATTCTATGGATCAATGACATAAAATATTTGTTTTGCATGTGTCTCTGTGATAAATGGTTCATCTTTGCAACTAAACATTTTCAAATCAACCAGTGTAAACTCATAATCACCATGCTTCACACCAATATTATTATCAACCTAGTTACACTTAAACATTGTGACTCTAAATTTAGTATAACCAATTTCTCATATATTCTCAAGAACTCTAAAATATGTCATTGATGCAAAAATTGGGTTTTTATCTTTTTCACTCAAAAAAATCAGTGCTTAAGTGGTGACCATTACCCCACTATTTTGAACGGTACTCTTATCATCCTAATTTTTTTGTATAAAATTTGTACACATTAATATCAAAACCATACCATGTGATCACATTAAAATATGGTCCCCCTACCAACAATTTAAATGTTTCTAATACAGATATATCTATGATGAATTTATATTTAAACCATGAAACAAATGTCTTTTTATGCTCAATCGTCAACCAATTTTCATTTATTTTTGGATATCATACCTTTAATTAAACAATATGTGATGATATATATGGTTTAACCTCATCCGTGTTGTTTAAAATATATAAATGTGTCTATGTCACTTCATCATGTGGAATGAACTTTACCTTTAGGCCTTGAATCCCTCTACCTTCACTATCAACTATTATATGTTGAGATATAGGGAGACCAATATGTTCCACTTCATATAAATAATCAAAATAGAACTCGGTAACCTCTTATGATACATATTTTTGAATAATAGAGGCCTATATATGATAGGGATTTTTAATATATCCCTTCAAAATTTTCATATATCTTTCAAAAGGATACATCCAAGGTAAATAAACAGACCCACATATTATTATCTCACATACCAGATAAATCAATAGATGAACCATTATATTAAAAAACATAGGTGGGAAATACATTTCTAGTTGTATAAGAGAAGATTAATTATCCAACACATCTAAAAAATTTGGATCAATGACTTTGCTATAAATAGATTTGAAAATATTACATAATCTGATGATAGTCTTTCTGACAGGTGTTGAAAATATTCCATATAGTGTGACCAGTAGTAGTTATTGCATAAATACATAATAGTCATGAGATTTTATACCTACTAATTTGCAATCCTTCAATAACACCAAATTATTTACACTTTAATAATATCTACTGGGTACTTTAATACCATTTAGACACTGACAAAAATTTATCTTCTCACTCTTTCTTAATGTGTGACAAGCTGGAGGTAAATATCTTCTGTTACCTTTCATAGTGGGAGATAACTCCAAAAGTATTCCTATGGATATAAAGTCCAATATAGTATGCAATCCATCTTTTATCTTTATTTTTATGTCTAACAAAGTTCCAATCAAACTGTCACATATTTTTTTCTCAACATGAATAACGTCAATTTTGTGTTTTATCTCTAAAAATATTCAATAAGGTAGTTTGAAAATGATATACCGTTTCTTCTATATATTTTTTTATTAGCAAAACTTCCTTTCTTTCCAAATGTGAAATCAATATTTTTCACCCTAACGTAATATTCTTTAACTAAAAATGGTTGTGGGGAAGATTTTATTCCAGTAAACCATTAAATTATTTTTTTAATATATGTTAAGGATGATCAATTCACAAAAATATTTGATGTCCCATGTACATTATCTTTCTTAAATTATATAATTGATAATATGAAGTCTCTTATTCACAAATTTTACATGTTTTATATATCTTAACATTGTACCCATATAAGTTTTCATATGAAGGAAAGTTGTTTATAGTGAACATTATCATAACATGCAAAAGAAAATACTCTTTCTTGTATGCATAAAAAATTGTAACATTTGTTTCCCATAAAAGTTTAAAATAATCAATAAATGGTTAATGATACACATCAATATCATTTACTGGCTGTTTTGGTCCATAAATAATCAAGTTCATCATAGCATATTTTTTCTTCATACATATCTATAGGGAAAAGTTGTAAACTACCAACAAAACAGGTCATAAACTATATTGGCTATTGATCCTCCGATATGAATTCATTCCATTTTTGCATATTACCATTCTAAGATTTCTAATTTCAATTAAAAATTTAGGAAATTATTTATCAAATATATTCCACTGTGGTGAATCAATGGTGATGTAAGTTACCATTAGATATGCGCTCGTCTATATTCCATCTTAACCTTTTTAAATCAATTGAATTTGCAAATAGATTCTTCAAATGAGGAATTATTGGAAGGTACCAAATTACTTTATCAGGAGGTTTGATTCTAGTACCTAAGAATGAATCAGAGTTGAATTATTATAATTATTAGAAGGAATTATTGGAAGGTACCAAATTAATTTAGCAAGAGGTTTGATGCCAGTACCTGAGAATGAATCAGAGTATAATTTTTCATCTATCTTATAGTGTGATGTCCCACATTTAAGAAATTTTAATAAACATTTATATTCCTTCCTATAAAACACACAATCATTGGGAAAAGTATGTATCTTTTTATACCCCAATCCCATTAGGAATAATATTTTCTTTTCCTCATAATTGGAATCTAGAATATCATTTCCTTTTGGAAGTAGCTCTTTTAAAAAGTTCAAGTGACCCAAAGAAACTTTTATCACTCCACTCATTTCTTTATTTCAAGTTAACTAATCTCAGAACTACTAATAACACTGTATATTTAGTGCAACCTGAGAATAATGGTTTCTTAGAATCTACATACAATCATTAAACAGTTGCTATTTTTTATGTCTTCAAAGCCTACAACATGAATTAAATCTTCAATATAATCTTTTGTCTCATTCTGAATATTTTTATCAACATTAGATGCTAATTTTCCATTTTTTCACCATGCCAGATCCAACATGTATAATTATGGCTAAAACCATCGTAAATTAGATGACCCCTGATTTCTATATAATTTAACTTCTTCATATTCAAACACTTCATGTATGGAAAGAAAATTAAATCTTTGTTTTGAAGACTTATTTTAGAAAATTACAAGAAATAATCAACTCCTTTTTCATATTCATCAGTGGTTCTTCATAAATTTACCCAATTATGATTCATTAAATATATTATATTACAATAGGTGAATATATTAAAACATATAAATATTTAAAAATATATAAAAACAGATAAATTTTAAACATAAAAACATATAATCAAAACAATAAAGTATTGATATCCATTTGATCATAACAAAAAATTATACATAATGGTCAAAACATATTATACATAATTTATATTCAAAAAAATTATATATAATTTATCTTCAAAAAATTATACATAATTTATCTTCAAAAAATTATACATAATTTATCTTCAAAAATAAAAAATAACTTACAAACACTTATGCATGATTTATAAAAGATAAAAACATATAATAGCTAATAAACAATTATCATAATAAACAATTAAACATAAAAAATAACTTACAAAAAAATATGAAAAATATATCTTGAATTTTGAACAATTATATAAAATATTATACAAATAAGTATACAAAAATAACTTATAAACAATTATCATAACAAAAAATTATATGAAAAAATATATGAATAATTATACAAAAATTTATACATAAATAACTTACAAATAATTATACAAATAGTTATGAAAAATATATTAAAAATAATTATTATAATAAAAAATTATTATAACAAATAGTTAAACATAAAAACATATAATAACTTACAAAAAATTATGATAACAAAAAATTATACATAATTTATTTTCAAAAATTAAAAAATTAAAAATTTTGGAGCTCGATAATATAAAATACCTCTTGAATTCTGATAAAATCAATCAAAGTTCATGAAAATAGAGTGAACATTTCATGATTGGAGAAAAATGGGTGAAAAAAATAAGAAAAAAAGAGAACCAATAAAAACCTCAAAACATGGTTTTTCGGTTGACTGTAATAGCCCAAGGATCATAAAATAAGAATAAAGGATGAAAGATTCAAGAGAAAGAATATAAAAAGTGGATGAAAATTGACTTCAATAGATAATTTAATGTTGTTGAGGGTTATAGAATCTTTTGGGTTCCATCGTCAGTCAATAGTCGGTCAAGAGAGAGGGTTTTAAGAGAAATAAAAATAACGCTTCGAGTTGTCGGTATATTTTTTTAAAGTAATTTTAACTTTGATTTTCTTGAAAACTGACATTAAAGAGTTTTTAAAATGAGTTTTAACATCGATTTTTAAAAAAAAACTGATGTTAAAGAGTAATACTTTAGTATCAGGTTTTTTAAAACTCGTGATAAAACATCTTCAATATTACTTTTAACATCGGTTTTCATTAAAACCAGCATTGATTTTTTTACTAACTTTTAACATTGTTTTTTATAAAAACCAACATAAAAAAGTCTTTCATGCCGTTGGATCAAGATTTTTATTATGAGGATCAACCGGTGGAGATTATGTATCTTACAGATTAATTTATATGAAACAATACCACTCATTTGGTTAAAGTTGTGTGGTGAAACCACCAGTTTGAGGAAGCTACATGGGAACTTGAGGATATGATGAAGCAAAATTGTCCTAATTTATTTGTATCAGAGTGATTGGATTTTGAGGTATAAATTCATTTTAAGGAGAGTATAATGTAACACCTTGATATTTTATAAAAAAATCAAATAAATTAAATTTCTTTGATAGTTTGCATTACACGTAACACTGAGTTTTAACAAACCATAAAAAAACTATTAATATTATTATTTAAACAAGATCATTATTACCTAGTCGTTAAACTTTGCAGCATGAATAGGAATAAAAAATATTAATTATAATTAGTTTATATAAATAAATCATATTGATAAAAAAATACTTATTTTTCAATGAAGCCTTTATACCAGGAAAGCTCATCCAGAGGTAGACCTCTGACCATTTATTAATGAAAAGAAAAAGTACAGTAAGCAAGAAAAGCACAACAAAGCATACAAATACAAATCATATAAATCATCCCCATCACCATATTCCTGATGAAAAGTTTCATTCGTAGTAGTTGATTACCACTCTGAGATTTCATAGTGATTCATAACCTTAGCATACTTCCTTCTCAGGTTCAGCTTTTCCAACAAGAGAAACGCCATAAAATATTGCATTCCCTTCCTCACACCATTGATATCCCTTGAAAAATTCTCCCTCTTGGAGGATGATCTGGTGATAACTGGGTTCGGTAGGTAGGAGTAATCTTTTCTCAGTTGCCTTTTTGCTGGAGCATTCATACGACCTTCACATGCAGACAGTTTATTTTTTTCACTTTAAACAATATCACTATAGGATATTCTCGAAACATAATTATAATTATCTTTGTCACTATCAGAGACATTTCCCCATATTTTAGTGATGTGAATGGAACCAAAATTTTGGCATCTATCGGTTCCTCCAATCAACATACCCTCTGAAGCATATAAACATCCTCCTCCCATCGAATGCGATTGCACATCAATCGGCTTGAGGAATTGAAGTGGGAACTCATTGCCACAATCATCCAGGGACTCCTTTCCAAGAGAAACCTTACTCATTACAGGTTGGGAATAAGGAACAAGTTGTATATTCTCAGACTCATACCTTTGTGAACCTTCCTCTGTGAGAGGAGTCCTCTCAGTCACCAATATCTCAAACTGATTATGAATGGGAACATTAGGCACCTGCAATCGGCCACTTCCATTAACATCAGGCAAGGGATGTTTCTAGCCCCCAAGATCCAATTTCAGAGTCTCAAACACTCTCTTCATAGAGGGATTCACTGCAGGTGGCGCTGTCTTCACCACAGCTGCAAATGTTGTAGTCTATACAACTTCACCTTCCGTATCCGGATGAGACCGCCCATCAACCTTACCTCCCTTCTCACAGGAAACCACCCTTCCAGCACACTTCATGACCTCTGAAGATGAATCCTTCCCCTCATTTATACTGCTAGCAGTTCTCCCATGCAAAGAAGTCTCAGGTTGAACCTCCACCAGCAGTTGCTCCATACTGTTGTTACCAGAGCCACCAGGTCCCAATTCTACTACTTTCGAATTTCCAGTCACATTATTGCCTCGAAAAACTATCACAAGATGACCAAAATGATGGAAATTGACACATTAATTCATCCAAGACTCAAAAATAACCTTCTTCTTCCATCAGAATTCTTCCCTGTCCATGATCCAAACCCAATTCACAGGTGGCCTCGCAACATCCACTTCAATGCATATTCTTGGACAAACAGGATGACACAAAACCCCCGTTCTCTGATAAGAATAGATATATCTTCCAATCATATTTCTAATAAGTTCAAATTAATTTTTTACCATAATTAATAGTAAAAATAGTAAAAATTATTTATCACGGTTATGGTAACAATGGATTTACTATGGAGTTAAATTAAATATATATGGGTTAAAAATAACCTAAAACTTATTAAAAACCCATTTTATATCCATATTTAGACTTTATAATGTTTAATTATTAATAATGGTTCATTTTGGATCCTTGTGGCATGTGAAAAATGGGGTAAACCTTTTTCTTTCCAAAAATTAAAAGTATGTCACTCACCTTACTTATAAAAGGCCACCCCTTGTTCTCTCATATTCACTCTTCCAAAATCATTTGGTTCAGTAAATTACTAAACTAATATATTATTTAATTCCCTCCTCTCATAATAAAATACTTAGTTTGTTCTAAAATCCAACCTAGGAAGTCTTTTGGTGCAAACCTAAGGAGGTTACCCGAAGAAGAGGTAACGTTCTTCAATGATCGTTTTATTTTATTTCTTCATTCACATCCTACAATTATTATTAAACCATGATGATATGATAATATCAATATATTTAATATACTAATATATTTTTATGATAATTTCATGACCTACAACTATCTCCACTTCCATCAAATGGGATACAAAATCATCATTTGTGTGTACGGTGGACTATCGTCTCGCAAGTAGTGTTATTCATTTTTCATCAGCACCTCTCACGACTAGATATAATGATGTACTAAATGTTTATATATGATATTTATGATATTATTTTACTTATTTAAATATTATATCACATATAACTTCTTACTTTCCATTCTATGGGAATACGATAATGTCGCTCGTGTGTACGGCGGACTACCGGCTCACGAAGCAATGTGATTCATTCACGCTTTATATGGAAGGAAATAAGGATGAGTTTAATGAAAATATGTGATATATATGAAATAAAAATGATTCTATATTGTTAATATATTATTTACCTTTCTTTTATTTAATCCTTCGAGAAAATGGAAATAATTTTCATGCTTACATATATCCTACCGTCTCCATGAATATTGTATTTCATTTTCTATTATTATATTTTATACATTACTATAAATACATATATATTGAATATATATGATATTTATATCATAATTAACATTATTTAGATTATGTAACTATGATCAAAGTAATATGACCAAAAAAATAACAAATCAAAACATACACAAAAAATAAAGTACTTATTTCCCGAAACGTGACTTTAACATAGAATTATTAATAAACGGGTAATAAAAGGTCATAAGTGAATCATATATGGTATGATATATATATATATATATTTATGTGTGTGTGTGTGTGGTTCTATAATATATTTATAATAAATTTATATATATTATACAAGAGGTTTGAACGTTTATGAAGGAAGTTGAAACTTAAGGTAAGAGATTTTTGTTTCAATTTGCCTTCTTTGAGACATATGTTATGTTATGAACTTATCTAAATTTATGTGGTGTATATACAGACCCTTTTACATTTAATATAATTATTTATCTATTCTCATGATATTATAACTTTCATTTAATTTTATTCTTTCATGGGGCTTACGATTAAAAGTTACCAAAGTGCTAAGAGTTTTATGTCACAATATCATCATTTATCAGGATTGCTTGTGATTATGATTCAAATGATGAAATATTATGTTCTATCTCTCAAAAAACTCATGTATATTATTCTCCTATGGTTATTTTATGATAATACATGTTTTCCTTCATTTTCCTCTCTTTATGTACTTAATATTTCAAAATGACGTTTTTAAGAAAAACCGTATTTATTTCTCTCTTCGGTTGAAAACCCATTTTCTTTCAAAACCATGTTTTATAAAAATATTATGAGTTTTTTTTAACATTATAAAAATTATTTATTAAAGAAATTTTTACCTATGTTTGACTTTTTACAAAAAAAAATTGACATAAATATTCTTGTTGTTTTCTGAACAAGACCCGTTTGGATTTTACCATAAATGTGAAAGAAATATTTGTTTTAACATGTATGGCATGAATGGAAAATTTTCCAACATCATTACCATTATTTTATTTGAAGATTACTTGATAAATTTTCAAGGTTGTTTTCAAATAAAATTAATTCCATAATATTTTATGAATTTGTAATTTTAAAAAATGTGATTTTCAAAGAAAGGATATTTTTATCAAGAAACGTACCAAGTGATTTTTCTTTCAAAAACATTTTTCATCTAAAATGGAATCTTTTGATGTTACTTATGCTTTACTAGGGATGTGATCCAAGAATACCATTCTTATTATTTCTTTTAATGGTTTATGTTTATGATGAAAAGATGTTTATGAAACTCGTTTCTCTTCCATGGTTATACAATGATAAAATGCTTATGAAACCTGCTTCTTCTTCCATGGGTTATGCTTTGATTAAATAATGAAATGATTATAAAACCTATTTCTTTTCTACAGGTTATGTTATGATGAAATTTATATGAAACCCATTTCATTTTATGGGTTCTGATATGATGAATGTTTTATGATCTTGTGGCACACATATGTATGATTTTCATTATATGATGGGTGGGACCTATATCTCTCTCTAATGAATTGGGTAAAGATTGATATCTCATGTGATAAACAGAACTAGAATGGGGAGTAAACCCAACTCAGTAAGGAATTATGCCCACTATAATAGTCTTGGGAGTTAACCTTGACTACTATGATGGTTTGGGGAGTGAACCCAATCAACTATGATAGTATTGTAAATGAGCCTTGAACTACTAAGGAAGTGATTTTTCTATTCTTATGTGTATGCCAAAAATCTATGTCTTATGCCAATGTTATGTTCTCATGGTTCATGTTCATTGATTCCATTATGAATCATTTCTTATAAACTAACATGATTTATTTCATGACTCAAGTTTATGATCTATGATATGCAAGGTATAGTTTTCAAATGTTATTCTCATGTTCTCATACCCCTATATTCATGATATGTTGATATCTCCCTTATTTACCCTTACTAAGCATTTGAACTTACTCTTTATTATGTTTCTTTTCCTTAGGTTTTTATGAAAGGTATTATATATGATATGTCTAAGAAGGGTGTTAGTTATGAAGAACATAATGGGAGATGATATAGCTCACTTTTGAACTAGTTTTTTACATGTCCAAATTTCCAAAGGCATTATACCTTTATGATCCTTAGGCGTGTGTTTGTGTAATGTAATGAATATTAATATAAAAATATGTAATATCTATGTATAATAAGTTTAGATCTTTATAATAGGAGGGTGAGGAGGGTTAAATTAGATAAGGGTAGGAAGGTAATTTCACCATTTTAAAAATCTGAGTGGATCAAATGGTTGTCACATGGTTTGCCAAACTGCGCGTCAACTGTGCGCCCTCCACTGGACACACCTAGGATTTGTTACACGGTTTGACCACACAGTTGGAAAAATTGTTTTCCAACCATGCGTATAGCTTTGATAAAAACCACATACCCCTTTCACAAAGTTATCACATAGTTTACCCTAATCATGCGACATAAAAAATCCTTAAATCTCCCAAAAAAAACAAAATTAAAGGGCATAAAACTCAAGGATAGTGATAAAAATAAAAAAAATAATAAAATAATAAGGAAAATTAAGTTCAAGGTGTGACATGAGAGAACTATATTCAATAGTTTTGAGAAGTTTGAAGAGATGACTATTGAAACAGCTTAAGGAGATGTGATTGAAGAAGACAAAAGTTTGTTAAAGTTTTGAGAAACCATCCAAAGATTACTGAGAATGAAAGTTATTGTATACAGTAAATAATACCACTTTGATGAAGGTTTGAAGAGGCTGAAATTGATCTATAATTAAAAGGTATCCAAGGCTCGTGGAAATACTCAAAATTGAGTATACATATGTTGCAAAAAACTTTAGAATCAAAGCTGAAGAGTTTGAAAATATTCGGGTAATTTATGAAGTTATTTAAAGTCATTCAAGTCAATTTAAAGAGATTTGAGATGATATAGAGAGTTAAAGAGGTTCTAATGAGATTTTATAAGTTTGGATTCATATGTAAAATATTGTGTTTGGCTTAGAACTGAAGAAATAGTAAAGTGTTTGAATCTCACAGTATATGTAATATATTTTCTGGAGTTAGCAAAAAATTGGCAAAGTGTGAATTTACCTATATACGTAATATTCTCTTAGGATGGTACCTAAGATATTTATTTGAGTTGTGAGATGAAAATTTGCAAAGTAAATTGATGTGTATGATATTTAATTTCATGCATAATTTTTTTGAAGAGCACGCTGAAAAATTGGAAAAGGCAGGAGCTCACTAAATATGTAAGATCCTCTTTGGATGATGTGTAATGTATTGTTTTAAGTTGAAGATGGAGAATTTGGAAAAGGCAATAGATGCGTGAGATATTTTTTGATGCATAAAATATTTTTTATGATGCATAATATATTCTATATAGAAGAATAAATGTGACTAAGGGAAAAAAACTCATGTATGTACGTAAGATATTTAAAGAGCATGCGTAATATATTTGTTAGATAATTTGTTAGGTGAAAGAACTTACACAATGTGTAAGGATTATAAAATATTATATAGATCCATTTTTTGGGAAAATTTGTAAAGGAAAAAAATACTATGCAAATCTCATAGCACACCGTTGTGATATGTAAGATGCTCATTTTCTTATGTGGGTTTTCACACTTTGGAAAAGTGAGATTTCCATAATGAAATATTTTGAGAAAAATAAATATTTTGATGCTAGTTATGTTCTTCATTATTTTAAATATCGCAATTATTCAGAAGAATTCTGATTCAAGTTGATTGATGAAGAAGAATCAAGTTAAAGCCGGTTTTGTGAATTGAGAGCCACTCATGCTGTGAAGAGTTGTGTCACTCCACAATAGAATTATTACTGTATATTTTTATGCAGATATAAAGACCGGTTTATTGTAGGTTTTATGGAATTATTTCAAGAAGAAGAATCATGAGTCTCATGAAAAAAATTAAATTGAGATTTAATTTGACTATGATTAAATGGGATTAAAAGAGATAAATGGTATTCATGAAATACCATTGGAGATAGGTAGTTAGAAAAAAGGAATATTATTTGAGATCATGAGAGGATACCCACATTATGTGGTTGAAGAATAATTGAGGAGATCACTCTGTCGATAATAGAGGGAACTTTCTATGTTCAAAATATATAAGATATATTCTGTGTGATTCAGTGAATATATATGAGAAGAATAAGAAGGAGAAAGTGTAACGACCCAAGATTTTGAATAAATTTTGTTTCCTAACTTTGTGTGTTATTTTATTTTATACTCAACAAAACTATTTCATTTAATAAAATGAGTATAATTAAAATGAGACTGTTGGGTTTCGACTGTTATATGACCATTGGTCAATAAGACCGTTGGAAACTAAATGTTACAATTATTGTCTATAAATACAAGTGATCTTGATTAATTAATATAGAAAGAAGATTCGATGACCTCATCCAGTAGTCTCGGGCCGATCGAAGCCCATCTGACAGAACTCGGGAAGGAGGTAGCACCTTTGGGCTTTGCTCTGGACCAAACCCAAGCTAAACTTCATCATGTGAAGCTGGAATGAAATCGCCTTTGCGAGAAGTTCAAGCTGATAGAAATCACTACTCGGGCAATGTTGGTCGAGCCGCCCCAAGATTCTATCACCCTAGTACACCTTACTCTTAGGTCCTATGCTGGTTTTATAAGGGGTTAAGACCGTAACTACCTTGTGTAATCCTTTCATTTAAATAAAAATTATCATTTCTTCTTATGGTGAAGTTTGTGAATTTTTAAATGTCCGGATAAATATAGTATGCATATTATTGATGAATTTTAGAAGGATATTTTTAAAAATATTTATGTAAACCTTAAATAATTAATAATGTGTAATGATTTTCAAAAAATGGTCTTCTGCAGTTATGTTCAGTAAGAAATTTAGAGTTTAATAAGATCAACTTAATTTTTGATGAATAGTAATTTATGAATAGTGATTTTACGCTTAGGAATAGTAATGTGACCAAATGGATTAGTAATCTCACTTAAAGAAAGTATTAATATAATTTAGGCACCTTGATTAAGTAATGTGATTCAATAAAATAGGTAAATAATTGTTTCAGATTTTATTAGTCAAGTATTAGTTTTTTCGAGTGAATAGTGTTTTTTAATTAAAAATTAAATTAAAAATATTTAGAAAATTATTTTTATAAAATGGAGTTCATTTTTGAATTCAGAGCATCGATATTAGGTTATGGTGATTTTTGAGGATTTTTCTGAAAAAAAAAATGAATTTTCAGTGAATAGTGTTTTTATATAATAATTAAATTAAAAATATTTAGAAATTTTTTTTCATAAAATGGAGTTAATTTTTGAAATTATAGCATCATTATTTGGTTAAGGTGAAATTTTGGGGTTTTTCTGAAAAAGTTGAATTTTCGGTGAATAGTGAATTTTCAGTTTAGTGTTTCGGGTGTTTAATGACATCATTAAGGATGTAATAATTATGTAATAATTATGGTAGACTTATGAATAGTAATATAAGGTATGAGGTGTCCCAAGTTTCTAATACCATGGGCAAGCCCATGGTTTTTCCAATACCACCAATGAGGTGTCCCTTGGCCATTAATGTCTTGTCCCCTCAGTTCCCCTATAAAGACCAAGCCATTATCTCATCCTTTCCATTCCAAAATCCTCCTCAACTAAGTTCTAGTCTCCTTACCTCATAAGGAGTCCTCCCAAGGTGACCTCAATCCTCCCAAGGTCCCAAACTTCATGATTTTGAAGTTACTCTTCAAGGTAAGGGATCCTACCTCTCTCTTTCTTTTCAAGTACTCTTTCGTATGTCATTTCATTTAAACCCCATGTTCTTATGTTGGGGGATGTTCTTTTATATTCCTATTACTTCCCTTTTCATGATCATATGATGATAGATCCACTCTTACTCTCATCATTTCATTTTATGAATGTTTAAGTGGCGCCGTTAGGCTGCCGAATTTTTGTAAGGGATTCTTCCACCCTTCTCATTTTTCAAGTTCTATTTTAATGTCATTTCTTTCAAGTTCCTTTTATTATGTTGGGGTATGATCTTCTATATCTATAATAATGTCTTTTTTATGTTCATATGATTAGAGACCCTATTTGATCTCATCAATTCATTTTTTTAAGTTTTAAGTAACGTCGTTAGGCTGCCGAATTTTCATAAGAGAAATCTTATTTTTGTCTTCCTTTCAAGTTCTTCATTTCATATGGTATATCTTTTAAATTTCATTACCATGTTATTAAATCCTTTATATTATGTCCCCCTACTATTTTATAGATCATTTATGAGTGGGTGACCCATGTCCCCTCTCTTTTCAATGTTTTCTAAAACCCTGTAACATAGCAGTTATGTTGCAGAATTTTCATCTCAAAATGTCTCTCTTTTTCTCAAATTCTTTTATTTTATTAAGTGAATACTGAAATCTCTTTTTTATATAGGTGTATTCACATATATATCAAAATTTTCTATTTTAATTCTGGTATTTACATACACGAAACACGCTTTCCTTTTTCGTGGGTTTAAAATGACATAAAGATCATGTCTTAAAAGCAACTTTTAAAACGTTGTGATTATGAAATGAAACCCATTTATTTTATTCTATATGGGTTATTTATGAAATTTTTAATGATGATATATGTGGCTCACATGATAATAAAGAAAAATTTAATGGTGCACCCTGATAGCGCTCCAATGCATTGGGTAATGATGTAATATCTAGGGATTACAATTTTAACGATACCTTGGTGAATAACCTTGGTAATTTTAAATGACACCTTGGGGATGGACCCTGGTGATATATTCATGATTTTCTAAGTTAAATTTTGTATCCAAATCTTCAAGTTATGTTTCAAGTCCTTTTCTCTATGATATGCCTATACTTCCATTGCTCATGTCTTTATGTTTTTATTCAAGTTCTTATTGATATCACAAGTAAATTGTTTCCTTGTTTACCCTTACTGGGCCTTCTGCTCACCCTTTACTTTGATGTATGTCTCCAGGATATGAGACACAATAATTTAACTTAGGATGAACATATGATGAATCCTTACAATTGGATTATAAGAATGTTTTATGTTGTTTTCATGTTTTATGTCCCTGATTTCCAAGACACTAGACTTTAAAGATCCTCTGTTTATAAAATGTAATGAAAAGTTATGTTATAAAAAGGCAGGATACAATAAAAAGAGTCTAGAGAAGTATTGTGAATCAGATACTGCATCAGTGAAGAAGAGCTTTATGGGTGTTTAGTAAGAAAAATATCTCAACAGAATTTTTAATAGCATATCCAGTTCATCGGAGCAGAAAGAGGAGGAGGAGGAGGAGGAGTTGAGGGAGTGACCGACAAACATTGTGGTTGTTTATCCATTGTGTTAAGACTTTAAAATCAAGGAGCTACTGGGTTTTGAAAATCAAAGGAGGCTCAAGTGGTGAGAAAGGCTAGTAATAAAGATCCTGCATAAAGTCTGATTGCATGGTATTTTTCAAAGATCGATTTGCATGTAGGTGTATAGATCATCTGTAGGCAGTCAGTGACTCTGGTTGAGAAGGAGATCTGAACATTTAGATGTAGTGACATCCAATACAAATTTGCGATATTATTGGGGAGAGTTATAAGAAGGTTTTCAAACTAGCGAGAGCCAGTATAATGTTATAATACTTGTTTGGAGACAGAAAGGTTTATTAGGAGATAGTTATATGTAATAGATGATACCTTATCTGGGAAAAAGATAACACATGTTCCATTGCAACACTTTCGTTCATTGTGAAAAAGCAGTGGCTGAGTGTGCACTCACATTGTGATTTAACCTTGTAAAAATATTATGTGTGGCTCTTTACTTTATTTCTTTCTTTTCATATGATATGTGTGTGGTGGTTTTATCATAAACAGATCCACATTTACCTTAATTGGTAACAAGGGTTCAAATTTTGAGAGGGTTTTATAAATGTAAAGATTAAAGTTAAAAAGAATTTGGTAAAAAGTCACTCTAATTCACCACACCCCATCTCGAGTGACTGCACTCATTCATGCACACTTGATGATATCATCGAGATCAAACCTCAAATTTGTTGGTGATTTGATCGATCCTATAAAGAAAAGCATTGTTTGTTGATGAATAATCCTCAAATTCGCTCCCAAGGAACTCTAGGGTCATCTCAAGTCGAGTTAGGGTGTATGGTGGGGCTTTCAGGGGGTTGTTTGGATTTTTAAAAATCAAATCTCATATTGTGAACTCGGTGACATGGTTGGTCGAGACCGTGTGCTGACCACACAGGCGCCTCTGCCCACAACCCTATGTTGCATAGTCACTCGTGATCGTGCACTGACCGTGCACATACCTCTGGCTCCCTAGGTGATCCACACGGTCATGTCGCACGATCTCTGGGATCATGCACCCCAATCATGCCTGGTTAACTGCACCTTCAAAAACTAAAGAACGAGGCAAAAAATCACCAAGACTCAAAAGGTTCGAGATATTACATGTTGCATCCTTGACTCAATGTTGACCATGAGTCTTGGGGTTATGAGAACTCAATCTTCATATATATTTTTTGGTTTCAAATATTTTTTTATGACGTAGTTTGACTATTTGTTTTCTATTTATATGACAAACGAATATCATGACATGGTGTTCTTGTTGTGCACGTAGGTCCAAAACAGGTTGAAACACATAAAATTTAGCATGTCCATTTACCTTTCGGCATATTATTTTCGCAAGTTTCATGCACCTTGATATTGTCTATGACTTGTTTTTTATGTTCTTCGTGTTTATTTCTTTTTGTAAATAAAATAATAAAAACTCTATTAAACCTAGTGTTTTAGGAATTCATTATGGTGGAAATACTTTCTATATTGGTAGTACTCCCACTACTACAAAAACAGTCTTTATCAACGCTCAAAACGGGATTTATCAGCGCTAAAAAAGTGATATAAAGATCGGCACTGATAAAGGTGGACTTTATCAGCACTCATTTATCCCTGATAAACTAATCCTTTATCAGCGCTTCTTTAGTGCTGATAAAGGTGTATTTTATCAGTGTTTTTTTAGCGCTGATAAATGCCATGTCTGCTGCTACGAAAAAATCTGCAGTAGCACACCCGAACACCTGCAAAAAAAATAATCATCTCAATAAGATAATTAGAGCAAGTATACCCATGTAAAATTAACACATAATTCATAAGCTAATTAGACCAAGTATACCCATACAACAAGTATACTTGTACACCATTAACACATAATTCATAAGTTAATTAAGTACATAAAGAATTCAATTCAGAATTCAGGGGGTCGGGGGCTGTTCAAGGGCTTGGGGTGGCTGTCCAAGGGGGGGTAGGGGGTTTCTGGGGGGATGGGGCTATCCAGGGGGCTTTCTAGGGGGTGGGCTGGTGTCCAGGGTGTCGGGGGGCTTTACAGGGGGTGGGGGTGTCCAGAGGGGTGGGGGTGTCCAGGGGGTGGGTTGGTGTCCAGGGGGGGTGGGGGCAGTCCAGGGGGTTGGTGGGGTTGACTCGTACACATCACAAAGGACCCATGGATAGTTATTATAAGAAATCAACACAATATGAATACGTTTGGTCGGATTTCTGTAGGTCAGTTGTTGTTTTCACTTAAAATTGTGTCCATTTTAAACCAAAGAGAGACCCTTTGAGTGCTACCAGCCACACTATGCCTCCGATTGAGGTGGGGATGACTCGTACACATTACAAAGGACCCTTGTATCATTATCCTAAAGGATCAACACAATCTGAATGTGTTTGGTCAGATTTCCTTAGGTCAGTTGTTGTTTTCACTTAAAATTGTGTTCATTTTAAACAAAAGAGAGACTCTTTGAGTGGTACCATCCACACCGTGCCTTTTATTGAGGTGAGGTTGACTCGTAAACGTCACAAAGGACCCGTGGATCATTCTTATAAAAGATCAAGATAATCCGAATGTGTTTGGTAGGATTTTCGTAGGTCAGTTGTTGTTTTCACTTAAAATTGTGTCCATTTTAAACCAAAGAGAGACCCTTTGAGTGCTACCAGCCACACCGTGCCTCGGATTGAAGCGGGGATGACTCTTAAACATCACAAAGGACACTTGGATCATTCTCCTAAATTATCAACACAATCCTAATGGGTTTAGTCAGATTTCCGTAGGTCGGTTGTTGTTTTCACTTAAAATTGTGTACATTTTAAACAAAATAGAGACCCTTTGAGTGGTACCAGCTACACTGTGCCTCGGATTGAGGCGTATTTGACTCATAAACGTAAAAAATGACCTTTTTATCATTATTATAAAATATCAAGACAATTCTAATGCATTGGTCGGATTTCCGTAGGTCAGTTGTTGTTTTCACTTAAAAATGTTTACATTTTTTTTTTAAAAAGAGACTCTTTGAGTGATAGCGGTAACACTATGCCCAGGATTGAGGCGATGTTGACTCTTACATTTCACTAAGTACCCTTGTATCTTTCTCCTAAAGGATCAACACAATCTTAATGGTTTTGGTCAGATTTTCGTAGGTCAGTTGTTGTTTTCACTTAAAATTATGTACATTTTAAACAAAATAGAGACCCTTTGAGTGGTACCGGCCACACCGTGCCTCTTATTGAGACGGGGTTGACTCATACACGTCAAAAAGGACCCTTTTATCATTATTATAAAAGATCAAGACAATCCTAATGCGTTTGGTTGGATTTCCGTAGGTCAGTTGTTGTTTTCACTTAAAATTGTTTACATTTTAAACAAAAGAGAGACTCTTTGAGTGATAGCGGTCACACCTTGCCTTGTATTGAGGCGGGGTTGACTCTTACATGTCACCAAGGACCCTTGGATCATTCTTATAAAAGATAAAGGCAATCAGAATGTGTTTGGTCAGATTTTCATAGGTCAGTTGTTGTTTTCAATTAAAATTGTGTCCATTTTAAACAAAAGAGATACATTTTGAGAGATAACAGTCACACCATGCCTCTGATTGAGGCGGGGATGACTCGTAAACATCAAAAAGGACCTGTGTATCGTTCTCCTAAAGTATCAACACAATCCAAAAGCGTTTGGTTGGATTTACGTAGGTCAGTTGTTGTTTTCACTTAAAATTGTGTCCATTTTAAACCAAAGTGAGACTCTTTGAGTGATACCGGCCAAACCGTGCATCTTATTGAGGAGGGTATGACTCTTACACATCAAAAAGTACCCATGGATTATTCTTATAAAAGATCAACAGAATCTGAGTGTGTTTGGTCAGATTTCCGTAGGTCAGTTGTTGTTTTCACTTAAAATTATGTCCATTTTAAACCAAAGAGAGACCCTTTGAGTGCTACCGGCCACACTATGCCTCTGATTGATGTGGTAATGACTCTTACACATCAAAAATTACCCTTGGATCATTATCCTAAAGGATCAACATAATCTGAATGTGTTTGGTCGGATTTCCGTAGGTCAGTTGTTGTTTTCACTTAAAATTATTTCCATTTTAAACAAAAGAGTGACCCTTTGAGTGGTACCGGCCACACCGTGCCTAGGATTGATATGGGGTTGAATATTACATGTCACAAAGGACCCGTGAATCGTTCTTATAAAAGATAAATACAATCCAAATGCGTTTGGTCATATTTCCGTAGGTCAGTTTTTGTTTTCACTTAAAATTGTGTCCATTTTAAACCAAAGAGAGACCCTTTGAGTGCTACTGGACACACAGTGCCTCGGATTGAAGTGGGTATGACTCTTAAATGACAAAAATGACCCTTTTATCATTATCCTAAAGGATCAATACAATCCGAATGGGTTTGGTAGGATTTTCATAGGTCAGTTGTTGTTTTCACTTAAAATTGTGTACATTTTAAACAAAATAGAGACCCTTTGAGTGGTATCGGCCACACCGTGTCTCGTATTGAGGCGGGGTTGACTCGTACATGTCAAAAAGGACATGTGTATCGTTATTATAAAATATCAAGACAGTCTTAATGAGTTTGTTCCGATTTCCGTAGGTTAGTTGTTGTTCTCACTTAAAATTGTTTACATTTTAAACAAAAGAGAGACTCTTTGAGTGATAGCGGTAACACCGTGCCTCAAATTGAGTCTGTGTTGACTCTTACACATCATTAAGGACCCTTGGATCATTATTATAAAATATCAAGGCAATATGAATGTGTTTGGTCATATTTTCATAGGTCAGTTGTTGTTTTCAATTAAAACTGTGTTCATTTTAAACAAAAGAGAGACCTTTTTAGTGATAGCGGTCACATTGTGCCTCGTATTGAGGATGAGATGACTCTTACACATCAAAAAGGACCTGTTTATCGTTCTACTAAAGTATCAACACAATCCTAATGCGTTTGGTTGGATTTCCGCAGGTCAGTTGTTGTTTTCACTTAAAATTGTGTCCATTTTAAACCAAAGTGAGACTCTTTGAGTGATACCGGCCACACCGTGCCTCATATTGAGGAAGGGATGACTCTTACACGTCAAAAAGGACCTTTGGATCATTTTCTTAAAGTATCAACACAATCCTAATGGGTTTGGTTGGATTTCCATAGGTCAGTTGTTGTTTTCACTTAAAATTGTGTCCATTTTAAACAAAATAGAGACCTTTTGAGTGATACCAGCCACACTGTGCCTCTTATTGAGTAAAGTTTGACTCTTACACATCACAAAGGACCCGTGGATCGTTCTTATAAAATATCAAGACAATATTAATGCGTTTGGTCAGATTTCCATAGGTCAATTGTTGTTTTCACTTAAAATTGTGTCCATTTTAAACCAAAGAGAGACCCTTTGAGTGCTACCGGCCACACCGTGCCTCGGATTGAAGTGGAAATGACTGTTACACGTTAAAAATGACCCTTGTATCATTCTCCTAAAGTATCCACACAATCCGAATGCGTTTGGTCAAATTTCTGTAGGTCGGTTTTTGTTTTCACTTAAAATTGTGTACATTTTAAACAAAATAGAGACCCTTTGAGTTGTACCAGCCACACCGTGCCTTGGATTGAGGAGGGGTTGACTCTTAAATGTCACCAAGGACCCTTGTATTGTTATTATAAAATATCAAGGCAATCCAAATGTGTTTGTTAGGATTTCCGTAGGTCAGTTGTTGTTTTCACTTAAAATTGTTTACATTTTAAACAAAAGAGAGACTCTTTGAGTGATAGCGGTCACACCGTGCCTTTTATTGAGGCTAAGTTTACTCTTACACATCACCAAGGACCCTTGTATCGTTATTATAAAATATAAAGGCAATCTGAATGTGTTTGGTCATATTTTCATAGGTCAGTTGTTGTTTTCAATTAAAATTGTGTCTATTTTAAACAAAAGAGAGACCTTTTGAGTGATAGCAGTCACACCGTGCCTCAGATTGAGGCGGGGATGACTCTTACACATCAAAAAGGACCCGTGGATCATTATCATAAAGTATCAACACAATCCTAATGGGTTTGTTCAGATTTCTGTAGGTCAGTTGTTGTTTTCACTTAAAATTGTGTCCATTTTAAATAAAATAGAGACCCTTTGAGTGATACCGGTCACATCATGCCTCGTATTGAGGTGGGGTTGACTCCTACACATCACCAAGGATCCGTGGATCATTATCCTAAAGGATCAAGGCAATCCAAATGCGTTTGGTCGGATTTTCATAGGTCAGTTGTTGTTTTCAATTAAAATTGTGTCCATTTTAAACAAAAGAGAGACCTTTTGAGTGATAGCGGTCACACCATGCCTCGTATTGATACAGGGATGACTCTTACATGTCAAAAATGACCCTTTTATCGTTCTCCTAAAGTATCAACACAATCTGAATGGGTTTGGTCGTATTTCCATAGGTTAGTTGTTGTTTTCACTTAAAATTGTATCCATTTTAAACAAAATAGAGACCCTTTGAGTGATACCAGCCACACCGTGCCTCGGATTGAGGTGATAATGACTTTTACATATCAAAAAGTACCCATGGATAATTATCCTAAAAGATAAACACAATCCAAATGGGTTTGGTTGGATTTTCGTAGGTCAGTTGTTGTTTTCACTTAAAATTGTGTCCATTTTAACCAAACAGAGACCCTTTGAGTGCTACCGGCCACACCGTGCCTCCGATTGAGGTGGGGATGACTTTTACACATCAAAAATTACCCTTGTATCGTTCTCCTAAATGATAAACACAATCCTAATGCGTTTGGTCGGATTTCTGCAGGTCAGTTGTTGTTTTCACTTAAAATTGTGTCCATTTTAAACAAAATAGAGACCCTTTGAGTGGTACCAGCCACAACATGTCTCGTATTGAGGCAGGGTTGACTCTTACACATCACAAAGGACCCTTGTATCGTTCTTATAAAATATCAAGACAATCCTAATGTGTTTGGTCATATTTTCGTTGGTCAGTTGTTGTTTTCACTTAAAATTGTGTCCATTTTAAACCAAAGAGAGACCATTTGAGTGATACCGGTCACACCGTGCCTCATATTGAAGCAGGGATGACTCTTAAACATCAAAAAGTACCCTTTTATCATTCTCCTAAAGTATCAACACAATCCAAATGGGTTTGGTTGGATTTTCGTAGGTCATTTGTTGTTTTCACTTAAAATTGTGTACATTTTAAACAAAATAGAGACCCTTTGAGTGGTACCAGACACACCGTACCTCGGATTGAGGATGGTTTGACTTTTACACATCACTAAGGACCCTTGGATCATTATTATAAAATATAAAGACAATCCTAATGCGTTTGTTCAGATTTCCGTAGGTCAGTTGTTGTTTTCACTTAAAAATATGTCCATTTTAAACAAAAGAGAGACCCTTTGAGTGGTACCGGCCACATAGTGCCTAGGATTGAGGAGGAGATGACTCTTTCACATCAAAAAGGACTCTTGGATCATTATCATAAAGCATCAAGACAATACTAATGCGTTTAGTCAGAAATCCATAGGTCAGTTGTTGTTTTCACTTAAAAATTTGTCCATTTTAAACAAAATAGAGACCCTTTGAGTGGTACCGGACACACCGTGCCTAGGATTGAAGAAGGGTTGACTCGTAAACATCACAAAAGACTTGTGTATTTTTCTCATAAAGGATCAAGATAATCTGAATGCGTCTGGTTGGATTTCCGTAGGTCAGTTGTTGTTTTCACTTAAAAATCTATCCATTTAAAACAAAAGAGAGACCCTTTGAGTGGTACCGGCCACACCGTGCCTCATATTGAGGAAGAGATAACTCATTCACATCACAAATGACCCGTGGATCGTTCTCATAAAGTATCAAGACAATCCGAATGCATTTGGTCAGATTTCCGTAGGTCAGTTGTTGTTTTCACTTAAAAATCTCTCCATTTAAAAAAAAGAAAGGCCCTTTGAGTGGTTCATCATTCTTGCATGTTGTTGGTGTATATCATCTGTTAAAATGGGAAATTGACTCATTGGATAAATGAGGTTTTATTTAATAACAATTACAATATTCCAACGAACATTTATATACAACAATGTGTCATCTTTTTATCCCCTTAACCCCTCTCAAAAATGACCACCAATTGTACAGGTCCCCAAGTTAGATATTCATGTTATTTGTGTACAATCTTTCATCAGGTATTTGTCACACTCATTTATGAACATATCTATGTCGTCTTGTGAGTATGAGGCTTTTCAACAGTCAGAGTAGTACTGCAAAATATAAAAATAAAGAATTAATAAATAAATTAAACGAACTAGTAGTTGTTTTTTAAAATACCTCTTTAGGGATGCTTATTTCTTGATGAAAAACAATATCCTTCATAAATTTACAAACATAATAACCGCAATCATTATCGTTTGTTTGTTTTGGACACTGCAAAAAAATTGATCATTAGGAGAATAAGTAACTTGTGTTGAGATGTGTTTGGATAGTGAAATTTTATTATATATACCCTGATATTTGTCTAGAAGTAGTACTTGCTCGCCTCCTTATGCTTATCCCCTGTCCTCATTCATTTTTTTAGACGAAAATGATACACCGACCTATCATAACATAATTCTTAGTAAAATATAATATAAATTATATTACTTTATGTTTAGACCTAAAACGTAAGATATAGTATCTTACAGATTCAAAAACTTCATCATGTGTGGTCGGTTTGATGGATATCCTTGCTTTGAATCCAGAAAATAAATCGTTTTAGTATCCAAGTTCACCGTAATTATCAACCAATGTTGCCTAAAAACACAAAAAGGAATAAGTAATAAAAGAAGTGAAAATATAATTGATATGCTTTAATCATAGAGTTTACCCCTGCATGGTTGGTATTAGGAAGAGTTTGTCATCTGTAATCTTGATTTCAAATGTTTTCAGCAAGCCGTTCACTATTGCATCCCTTTTTAATGGCTTTAATTTTTTTAGGTGTGTTGATGTGGTATGAGGACTAATGAGTCCAAATCTTGGCTCATGGGAAAATTTCTTCAACTGTTTTTCATAAATGCGTCTGTCAACAATATAAAATGCATTTAGTCATAATTTGCACATTAGATCAGCTTTTAGAAAATCAATTCATGGAAAAATACCTCATATATACATTTACAACTGTGATTCCTAGCCAACCATTTTCAAGGATCTCATTTACATTTTCAGCAGCAACGAAATCTTGACTTTCCTCTCCGTATATATTCTCTTCGAAAACCACTATATGACTATTACCATCTTTTAGCTTCGTATTCACATGAGTCTTCAATGATAGTAAATGTAGATAGAGAAAAGGTGGTGTTATTGTGCTTTCAGTAGCTCCTTGGGATCATTTGGTCGATCCTTTATATGGTTTTGAGCCGACGTTTGTCACCCCCTTCCCTTTCTCCGTCTATAACAACAATCATTGGTTCAGACCCTTTTTTCATTAATTATTAAAGGTTTATCTTGAAAAAAGGGAAATAAATACCTCTTTGTCTACATTTACTCTTACAAGTTGTGATGGTCATGCAATGAATGTCCTAATAGCCTTTTCAACCATATTAATATCATCGTCAACAAGTGGAATAGGTAGCTCTGCATTTGGCTCATGAGCTACAGTAATTGTCACTTTCAAATGATCTTTCGGAAGTGGTCTATTATGCAGCATGGCATCTGGGATATTGAACATTGTAGCCCTTGCTACAAGGTGATATATGGGTGTTGACAGATATAAATCACAATCATTATCACCCTGTAGAAGATCAGTACAGAAAAATTATCAGTGTTTGTCTGATTCACATTTCATGGGAACAACTATTAGAATATTGATTACCACAACTAAGACAGTTCTTTAAGGAGAATGGATTGCCTCAAAGCTAGTGGGGGGTGGGGCAGGATGTTCACGCATTTGTTGTTCTTGACTTTTGTCTTCCCTTTGCTTCTCACCCATAAAAGTTTCTAGCAACTCTCCCTGCCATTGCAATCGTTCTTCAAGGGTTGCTATTTTTTTGCTCATTTGTTCCAATTTTTCATCTGTATCATCCATTTTTTTCTTCTTCTCAAAATATACTCAGGGTGTCACCCCAAACCCCACACCTCTGACATGACCTTATTTTTCTAGCTTCTTCAAAGCCGTCGATAATAGGTCTGTATCCGCTACAGGAGTAGCTAATTCCTGTGACTTTTAGATATAGGAAAATAACTAATTATTTTTATGTAATAGCAATTTAAAACAAATCTTTTTATCATCGTTTCATACTTACACATATTTCCCACACTTTTTGTGTGTTCTCATCTACTAACTTCCCTTCCTTGTTCACATGTGCCTCCTTCCAGCACATGACGTGGGATGGAAGTGTATTTGGTTTTAGACTCATCAATCTACATATAAACATAGAAAGATAATTATGATGTTGTTTGTTGGCACCTAACAATATTACTGTAAATTTAAAATACGTACCATTTTCTTTTCTAATAAAGTGTACCCCATCCTTGCTTTACGATAGGGGTATGCTAGTTTTGATGCACGTTCCTTATTTTCAGTACAGAGTTTCTGTTTCATAAATGAAATATTGACAATCAAAGTAATGAATACAGGTATCCTCAAACAATGTATTATCACCCACAATGTACCTGAAACTTCTCATCCCCACGGCGGCCAATAAATGCATCCCATGCTTCTTGGGATATCAGGTGAGCGTAGACAATGGGTGGGTGCAGGTTTATTTTACCTTTGGAATCTTTCAGGTGACATCTTGTTAAAATAGTGTGAAAACCTCAATGAATCCTTCCTGCAAGCCTTAGTACATAATCCTTGTGTGAATCATCTACTATAAATTTACTCTACAAGATATTGAGAAGAGTAAGACATTGTTTCATTATTTTATTTTCTAGTAAATTAAAGAAATAAATTCATAATGTTACCGTAATTTCTTCCCAGATCACAGCCTTCAGCCCGGACACAACATGGTGCCATGAATCTATGTCAATCGGCACGCTTTGCCGAGTGACAACTCCAATGTAGCTGATAAACATAGCCTTGTTTGGATTCACATGTTGGCCTCGTTCATTCCATCTGACTTCAAATTTGATTCCCTTGCTTTTCTCCTTAAGAACTTTGGCTAACACCGTCAAACTACGACACGCCTATGTTTTATGCGACGTCGGTCCTTCATTCCCAACCATTTCATCGATATCAACATCATCTATATGTTCATCTGAAATGGTATCAACAGCATGTGTTGATGGTTGTTGGACCTCAACACTAGAAGCAGCAGGAGCCACAGCAGGAGGAGCAGTAGGAGCAGCAGGAGCTGCAGCAGGAGAAGCAGCAGGAGCAACAGGAGCCGCAGTAGGAGCAGCAGTAGGAGCAGCAAGAGCAGCAACAGCTTGAGAGACTTGTTCAGCCTCAAGGTTAGGAGCACTAGAATGTGCAGAAGTCATTATCTGCAAAAGTGGTTGAATATTTAATTTAGATTACATAAATTCAGTAATGATAAGATAATAACATGAGATAACAATATCTATATTACAAACAAAATATAACCTATTTATTGAACTCTCTTTCTTTTTTTTCAAAGGTTGAAGGGATTTGAAACCTCTATCGATTATCCAAATACCTTCATTATGGTATCCTCTAACATACAAAACATCATCTACATTGGGACCGCTCTGAAATGATTGCGACGTACCACTGAAAGGATCGTCCTCAACTGAATTTTCATCGGAACCTTCAGTAGTTTTGGACGGTAACAGAACAATCGACCACTTTCGGTTTGCGGGATCTGGAACATAAAAAACTCGTATCGCTTGTGATGCCATTATAAATTTTTCATCTTTGTACCCTTCTTTACTAAAATCAACTTTCACAAATCCACATTCATCTATTTTAACACCACTATTGTTATCAACCCATTTGCATTGAAAAATCAGCAATTGGAATGTCATATAATCCAAATCCCATATTATTTTGATAATGCCAAAGTATGACATATTTGCATAAATTGGATTTTTGTCCTTACTACCAGAAACATGCATCGCTTCATCCACTAGTATAACTCCACTATTTTTCATGGTACTATCTTCATCATGTTCATCTGTATAGAATGTATAACCATTAATTACATAACCACTGTAAGATAATACATACACACTTAGTCCAGTGGCTAGCCATAGAAGTCGTTCTGAAATTGAATTCGGATTTTCATCCAACTACTTAAAAATATGGTCCTGAAACCATCCTATAAACTGGTGATTATGTATATTTGATAACCATTTTTCAGCCCTTGATGGATTCAACTGCCTAAGAATTTATTTGTGAGTTTCAATATATGGAGCAACCTCCCAACTGTTATGCAAAACATAAAGATGGGTCTGCTCCCGATCTGTAATATTAATTGTCACAACTTCTCTTCCAGAAATTCTCTCACCCTCAATGCATCTAGTGTGACAAGATTTCGGGAGACCAATGTTTTCCACATCAGATAGGTATTCGGTACAAAATTCAATGGATTCCTCAACAATATATCGCTCCACTATACAACCCTCTGTCCGACTTCGATTTTTGACATACCCTTTCAAAATATTCATATACCATTCAACAGGATACATCCATCTATAGTGCACAGGACCACAAAGTTGAATCTATCTCACCAAGTGAATCATCAAATGAACCATCATATCAAAGAATGTTTACCGGAATAATATTTCTAATTCACATAATATGATGATAATTTCTTTTTCCATAGCTGGAAATTTCGCTGGGTCTAAAACTTTGCTATATATAGCTTTGAAAAAGAAACAAAGTTTGGTTAACGTATGATGAACATTCTTGGGCAAAATGCAACGTAAATCTATAGGAATTAGATCTTGCATCAAAACATGGCAATCATGTGATTTCAAACCTTTTAACTTCAAATCATTCATTGACACAATGTTCTTGATATTTGATGAATACCCCTCTAGAACCTTTACATCATTGAAGAAGTTTCAAAACTAATATCTCTCCTCCCTAGAAAGAGTATAAGAAGTTGGAGGAAGAAACATTCGATTTTCACCCTTCACGGGAGCCAACTCTTCTCATATTCCCATGTCAACCATGTCCAACCTTGGCTTAATTCCATCTTTTGTTTTTTCAGGGGTATTTAGCAACATTCCGATAACACTGTCACGTACATTTTTTCCACATGCATCACATCAAGAAAATGTATAACGTAAAAACAATTCCAGTATGGTAATTCAAAAAAACTGATCTCATTTTTCAATCTATTTTCGTAAGGTTTTTCGAAAATGGTTTACCAAAAACAGTGTTCAGATCTTTTACTTTCTCAAATAGCTGATCACCTGTTAGTGGAGACGGTGTTGCGCGTTGTTCTGAACTTCCATTGAATGATGTCGTCCAAGATCGGTACTTATGTTGACGAGGTAGAAATCTACGATGTCCTAGAAACACAGATTTTGATGAATGTTTCAACATAATTTATTTTGTATATTCTTTACACACAGGACACCTTTGAGTTCCTTTAATGTTATAGCCTGAAAAATTTCCATAAGTAGGGAAATCATTTATTATCTCGTACAACATCGCTCTCAACGTGAAGTATTCACTTTTATAAGCATCATACAACATAACACTTGAATCCCACAATAACTTCAAATCCTTGATCAAAGGAGCCAGATAAACATCAATATCATTACCTGGTTGTTTTGGTCCTGATATAAGTATATATAACATGATGAATTTTCGCTTCATGCATAACCAGGGTGGAAAGTTATAATTTACCAACATAATAGGCCATGTACTATGAGTGCTGGTTTGAAAACCAAAAGGATTCACTCCATCTGTAGATAACGCAAGATGAAGGTTTCTCGGCTCTTTTCCAAATTCAGGATACTCATGATCAATTTTCTTCCATTGAGGAGAGTCGGCCAGATGACGTAATTTTCCATCTTTATTTCTTTTATCTGCATGCCACGACAATTGTCTTGCAGTTTCTTCACTTCCATATAGACGCCTAAACCTTGGAATGATTGGAAAGTACCATACAACTTTCGTAGGATTGGATTTATCTTGTATCGAGAAGCACCACACTTTGGGCATTCTTTAAGTGATTTTTTCTCCTTACGAAACAATATACAGTCTTTTGGGCAAGCATGTATTCTTTCAGAAATCATACCCATCAAGTGTAGCATTCATCTAGCTTCATATGTCCGGCTTGGGAGCTCATTATCTTTCGAGAGTATGTCATTCAAGAGAGAAAGTAGTTCTGTAAAACTGACATCACTCCATTCATTGCCTGCTTTCAATTTATACAACTTTAGTACAACTGACAATGTTGTATACTTAGTGTAACCAGCATACAATGGAGTCTTTGCACAACTCTTTAACTTCTCAAACAATTTTGGGCAATCATGGAGTTTATCTTCAATTATCTTTGTCATTTCTTCAATACAATCTTCATCATCATTGACATCTGTAATCACATCCTCCATACGGTCTTCTTCATTATCCATATTTGTATTCATATCTGATGATCCATAAAACGCAGTTTTATCCCAGCCAGTAGCTACATTCGCTTTGTCTCTGTGTTTATTCCAACATTTATAACTCCGATCTATTCCATGACATATCAAATGTTCTTCCAACTCTTATGGAGTAAGTAGTCTAGAATAACAACAACATAAACACGAACAAAGGATTTGAGAAGAATCCTTTGCGTGATCCTTTGCAAACTTGATGAACTCTTTCACTCTGTTCTCGTACTCTATTGTCAAACGATTAGTATTCATTCAATCTTTATTCATCTTCATCCTATTTGAATCTCAATATTAGTATTTATGGTTCAAGTACACCAAACAAGACTTCCAAATACAGTAGAAGAGAACCACTTCCTTATAAAAATAGAGATTAATAGAGCCTAACCATTAGTATTTATTCATCTTCATTAAATATAATTACTTTAGATTCATTATATCTTCCTCAAATCAACCCAGACCAAACACAAGAATAATCAAGAATGATGCATCTACCACTCCTAGGTCTCTTCCCTACATTCAATATCATCATGCCTAAATACCCATATATCCACACATACACATGTCATAAACACATAAAAAACCATATCTACATCAGAACCAAAGTACCAATATGGATTTCAATCAGGTTACTCGACTCAAGTGGTGGTGTGTAAGAAATAATAAGAAAATATAATAAGTATATAGTCACAAATAAATCTCAAACTGGTGTTAATAATCCAATAAACCAAAGGTATCATTCCATCTATCAGAATACTCTGAAGGAGCCCATATGCGACAGTAGTCCCAAGTGGTGAAGGTTCCTGAGGAGGAAGGGGAGAACGCGCACCTATCGGGGTTTGAGGTCAGGTCACTGAGGTTGAAGGTGGCCCGATACTCCTACAAGGGTTCATTCCATATTTCACAAACCATGTCCTGGTGCCCTAGGATGTTAACCCACTGCTGGTGGAAGTGAAACCGTTCCTGATGATCATGCCAAGAAGAAATGGAAACCAAGAGGGGGGAGTGAATCAAAATACCTCAAGCAAGATGGAAAAACATGGTATTTGAGAATAGGTTAGTGGCTTTCATGTTGACTAGACACCTATCCAATAGACTCCACAAGCGGTGATGGCCCCTGCAGTTGTTGCACCAGGTGAAACTGTCACCTGAGAAGCTGAGATCAATGAGGCCCTTCCCATCCATGAACTGAACAAACTCCATGATGGCCTTCCTCTGGAATGGGATTCTACCTTTCCTTTCCTTTGGGTTGGAAATGACATTAAAGTCACCCCCAACAAACAATGGATGGTGGTCGGGATCGAAGGTATTTTGTTCACTCCATAGAGATTCCCTTTGAAGAGGGTCATAGCTTCCAAAAACAAAAGTCACAAGGAAGGAGGACGTGCCATCGTTGGACACCTTGGTAGTGATGAATTGATTGCAATCTTGAACAGTCTCAACAACATATTTATTGTTCCAAAATACCCATTTGTGTCTGTTGGAGGGGTCAGAGTGTAGAAATCCATGCAACTTAATCTTTCAGGAGAATTCTATGATTATTATAGGATTTTTCGTGTTATTTGACAACAACAACAATGACATTATGCTTTTGGATTTCTATAGTGAGGAAGTCCGATTTAAGTGGGAGGATGATCTCTCATTGAGGTCCCTTGGTTTTGAACATGTTCGTAATCCCTTCTGGTTGGTAAGCTTCATATGAGTGGGAGATGAGGATCCAAAGGGGCAGGGGAAGGATGAGTAATGAAACTTGGGGGCTGGTGAGGGAGTTATCTCTGAATCAATAAGTATTTTGAGTTGGATGACAGGCTCAAAGCCAAGGGAGATAGAACAAACACTGCTAGGAAGGGGCCTGGCCACTACAGAGAAGCAGTCAGTAACCTCAGCGAGGGAGAAGGACAGAGATGGAGGTAGGGGTGGCAAGGCTAGAAAGCTTGGTGGTCTGGGCATCATGCCATACAAGTGCACTGCCAGAAAAAGTCACTTAGATAGCATGAAGGAAAGAAGGGGGGAACCCCTCGAAGAATGTAACACCCCAAGATTTCATAGTGTGTTATTTCTTCAAAATAATTCAATAACTTGCACTACACGCAACACTGAGTTCAATCACACCATGACTTACAAAAAAAAGCCATTCAAAAGAGGTTATGAATAGTATTATCTAAATTTTAAACTTTATATAATCCTTATAATTTTAGAATCCATATTATGAGTTTCTTAGATATAATGCAAGAACAAATTCATTTTCAGTATTGCACTTCTATCAACTTTTAATAGTGAACCCTTTTTAAATACAATATTTTAAACTTTTTGACTAAATGGGGACATCAAAAAATTTAAAATGAAACATCCCAAGCTTCCACGGTACGCTTTCCTTTGAATAATACAGTAGCGTGTGTTGTACGCAACTTCGAGTTTTAACACGCACCACAACCGATCAAACTAGCCGTTATGAATAGTAATACCTACTTTTTGAAATTATATATATTTTATATTTCAAAATTGACTTCATTTTTGGATTCGTAGTGTCGAATTTACCCTAAGGTGAAATTTTGGTACTTTTCGGATAACTTTCATATTTTGATGAATAGTGAAAATTACTAAATTTTAATTAAAAACAACTTTTTTAATCAAAATAATTAATAGTGATAAATTATGAATTTTAGTGTTTTTAAAGTATATTTAGAATATATTTTTACCATTTAATATAATGTTGGTCATTAGACATAATTTTACAATTAAACCGAACATAAACAAGTGTCAATCTTTTGATAGTTATTATCACTTAAAAACACGCTTTTTGTTTTGACAGCGGGAATTAATTTTAAATTAATTTCTGCCACTTCTGTGTTTTGAATTTAGAAAAATGGATTCCATATTTGGAATCAGGATGTCCAAATTGTATAAATAGGTAACTTTTATTTTTAGACATTTTGAATAATTATTGTGGTAAATATTTTATTTACCATGGTTAAGGGTAAATCTGGTAAATAAGGGTTAAAAAATAATATTATAATAATATTAAATTACCCTAAAACGTGTCCTAGCCTTATTGGTTGATACATGTTCGACCATAGTCATCTTTGGGTCGATTTTGGGACTCCATGGATCCACTTGTAAGTGATAATGACACTTTATTTTAATTAAGTTAAAATGAATACAAAAATGACACAAGCATATATCTTTTAGAAAAACAATTGTTAAATAGGGTTATATATGTTGGATTTTAGATTATAAATATTCATTAGAAAGATAAAAAGATTTCCTACATAATTATATTTTATTTATAATTTTTAGACATTAAATAATTTATTTTATTTATGACACAATGATGATGCAGTAATTACTATAATAGTGAAAAATTAAAATAATCGATATTATAAATACCAAAATAAATATAATATGAAACTTTTAATGAATTAAAATAATTTTCTAGGATAATATGATATATTAGGATTGATTTAATTGACTTTTTTCGAAGTAATAAATCTGTTATGAGTTTCACAAAAATCAACTATTGAATAGTGTCAAAATTGACATAAAAGAGTTCTTAAAACAAATATTATATTATTAATTGATATTAAATTCCTAAAAATCTAAGGTTTGGCCAAGAGACTTATATCATGATAGGTTCATCATTAATGGACCACTTGAGGGTCTCTTGGATGTATATAGTAAGTGTATTAACCATATTATATAAAAATACAAAGAGACATTGTAAAAGTGAAACTAATTAACTTAGAGTTAATACTTAAAGATAAGGTTAATATAAGTACCCAAACCTGTCTAAATTCTATTGTTTGAGTGGTTTTCGACCTATCCCCACCTTAAACTTTTAATAATCAACTTTGGAGCCATTAGAAACCGAATATGAATTTATTATAAATTAATATTTCTAGCTTTTCCAAAGGTGCCCCTCACCCCTCTTATAAAAGGGAACTCCTCCTTCTCATTTCTTCACACCTTCAAAGCCTTTTGGTTCGGCCAAAATCTGCCCAAATACTCTCCCAACATCCCTCACTACAACCTATAGGCCTTAGTTTTATCAGAAAGCCAACCTAAGGAGCCCTTTTGATCAAATCAAAAGGAAGAACCCGAAGAAGAGGTAATGTTTTCACCACCCCTTTTCAAGTTCCTTTCTTCTTCCACTTCTTCTTTCTTTGTTCTTACCATTATAAAATAATAAATCCAGTATCTCACATATACTGTGATGTTATTATAAATATGGTACAACCATATTCAGTATTCTATCCACCCTTTTAATAACATGTCACCATACGTGCGTACGTACGGCTTACCGTCTCCACGTCGTGGTGTAATTGTTATTCAATATATTATTATTTGGATGGGTATAATAATTATGTGTAACTCATGTAAATAATAAATATAAAATTTTAATGATTCTGTATATATGATATACCATCCATTTATATATTATTTTAATATCAAAAGAATGATATTGTCGCTCGTGCGTACGTACGGACTACCGTCTCCACGAACGCAATGAGATTCATTCTCCATCGTATCCATTCAAGTATAATTATCATTTGATGATTTGAAAAATTATGTTTAAGTACTTGATATCATTCTGGATATGAATAATATACAACCTATCCTTTACAAACATGGCTTACATAACAAAACATATAAAAGAAAACAAGTAAGTTAACACCCGAAACAATGATAATACTAAGATATTATTATCAAATAAATATTAAAAGATCATATATGATATCATATTAATATATATGATTCTTGAATAATTTAATAACAATTATTTCACCATTATACAGGAGGTTAACCTACCCCAACCAAGGAAAAGTACAAGGTAAGGGGTTTTCATCTCACTCCTTATTCCCGTGAGATTCATGCCATATTGTCACCATTACCTTTTGTGTGGTGTATGTACTGCCCATAATTATATTCTTTGTGTAATACAATCTATTTTATGTGTACTTACATATTAATGGTATGATACCTCTTTCATGGGTTGTATGTTTCATAAGTTACCAAATTGGTAAGGGTTATTTCACAATCTCTTCATTATCCGAGGTTGTTTATACGTAATAATATACTGGGATCTCTTTATCATCCACATCCATGATTCTTAATAATGTATTTCAAAACATTTTTACTATTTACAAGAATATGGGTTAAAGTCATTTATACCCTTATGTGTTTCGAAAGGAATCTTTCCCTCGTTTTCCAAACAAGGCACTTTTAACCTTTTCGACAAATTTAAGGTAAGAATGTTTTTTTTAACTTATACGGAGGGTGCGGCTATTTACCGCCGTAATAAAATCATCAAAGTTTTCCTTACAAGCTTATAAGAATATTTTCAAATTGAATGTATTATTTTATAATTATGTTACTTTTAAAATGATTTAAAAAAAGAGATATTTCTCTAAAATAGTTTTGATTTCATCTATGTCAACATTCTTTGATGTCTTTTAAGATTATTTGAAGTTGATTTATTATGATACAAAACATCCATATTTTATTAAAGGTTTTGTGCTATTTTTGACTATGGATAAGTTATTCTTATGTCACTCATGGTTTTTGTTTAGAGTATTGACATTTCATAAGTTATTTATAATCTGAATGTTTATGTTATATTTCAACCTTTCATTTAGATGAATGTGTTAGACAAGTATGTTACGGGTTGGGGACCGGTAAAAGTAAGCCCTCCGGTTTGGTCTCCGGTTATTAGAGGAACTCCGGTTTGGTCTCCGGTTATTAGAGGAACTCCGGGTTGGTGTCCGGTTATTAGAGGCATTCCGGGTTGGTGTCCGGTTATTAGAGGCACTCCGGGTTGGTGTCCGGTTATTAGAGGCACTCCGGGTTGGTGTCCGGTTATTAGAGGCACTCCGGGTTGGGTTCCGGTTAAGTTAGCCCCAAGGTCTTGGGACGAGGCATTGACAAAGAAATTAAAGTTCATCATTATGCATTCCATCATTATGAAAGTGGTTATTGATTTTTCATGTGATTATTTGATTAGTAGAATATCCATGTGAATAAGTAAATGGCATTATTTCATTTTATTTATGTCATACTATGTTGAAAGTTCATGTTTGAAAGGCTTTTGTTTTAGTTATACATTGCCTTAAATGTTTATTCTTATTTATGAAAGTTTTCGCTATATTGTTATCCTTACTGGGAATTTGAGCTCACCCCTTTTCTATGTTTTATTTTTCCCAGGAAGTGAAGAAGTAAATTATGAATGACCTGCAGGGATATTATGTGGGGATATGAGTGTGTATTTATGGAGACATTATGTTGTTGTAGTAGTTTTTCATTTTATGATGTAATGTAAAACTTATGAATATATATAGTGTTTACAAGGCTACTAAACCAATCGGTCTTTCGAGATTTGATCTTTCTTGTGATCATGCCAATGTTATGTAATAATGCACCGACTCTGGGTAACTAGGTTCGGGGCGTTACAGTTGGTATCAGAGGAAGTTTAGTACAAACCTTGGAAGCTAGATTTAGATAAACTCTGATTAGAGCACATAGACCTAAGATAAACTTCGAGGATTAGTATAGAAGAACTTCCTAGAATTTTGGTATTGTAGAGATTTTGTGAGTTTTCCGAGCAATACATCCCTGTCTGGATACGAGCAGGTAGAGGCAGCTCTGGAACAGATGTACCTAGGGGTAAAACCCGAAAACACCGCTTTGAGCTAGACTCGAACGGGAACTGGTGCACGACAACGGGCCTTGCTGCACTCTTGGTTACGACACTCCCGGGAGATATGCTTAGGATAACTCTCATTTTCTTTACAAATCATTATGAAGGGTTTATGAGTATATACTTCCTCAAAGGAGGCATTTTTATGATTATGGATTATATCCATAAACTATTTAATTTATGTTATGTGTTTCACAAGTTTGGGATTAGGTATTATTATTCATAAACTAATCTAGTGTATGCCATTGTTTAGAAATGGCGCCCAGTAGAAGGAATGAGAACTCTAGCAATGCACATGATACAAAGAGAAAGAAGGATCATATATTTCATGGTCTTAAGCCAGAATTTATAAGAGAAATAGTCTCGCATGTATTATCATCATATGAAGAAATAATATCATGTGTTGATAAGATAAGTAAAGAGTTTACTGAGTCCTATGGCTTTGAAAGGAAGCAAGAGAAGAAAAGGATAGAATAGAGAAAGATGGATAAAGGTAAGAGGGAAAAGAAGAATTTTCTCATATGTGGTAACTGTGGAATGAAACACCCTGGAACTTTCCTGAAAGGAATGGGAGTTTGTTATAAGTGTGGAGGAAAAGGGCACAAAGTACGTGACTGCAAGGGTAAGAAAATGGTTTTAAATGTACAATGCTTCATTTGCAAGGAGTTTGGACACTACGCGAACCTATGTCCCAGTCATCAGACTATGCCGCAAATGATGCTATTGGATAATAATCAAGTTATGATACTACCACAGATGAAGAGGAATGATTAGAGTTCTTATGTTGATTATGTCAATTGAGTGTTGTATCAACAATGTACTTGTTATAATAATTATGGAGTATATAAGGATTGTACTGCAGTACTATTTCATTAAGGACTTGAGATTGTGTGGAACAAAGAAAAGTGACTCAATAGAAGGTTAAATTTTTGGAAAATATATGGTTGAGAGAAAGATAAACCATAATATGGTTCTGATACCGAGGTAGTGATTTTAGAATAATACATGATTGATTTGGATAAATTATATTGGATATTCTTGACTACCTTGAAGCTGATTAATGATTTGTCTATTCCATCATTGTTGGGGTTTAAAACATTTTTGGATTGATGAAGTATATCCAGCATTCTATATGGAATAAGGGAGCATGAATGTAATCAATAAAGATTATGGTAAATCAGGATGTTTCAGTGTATTAAAAGAATACATGATGAAGGTATTCATATGCTATTACGGGGTAAAAAGGATCTACATTATGTTTACCTTCCTTATAAATGTTGGAATGTGAGTTTGGACAGAAGTATTTTGGATAGTTCTAGTTTGGATTATTTTGGATTGCCATAAAAGGACAACCCGGAGGTCGGGCGACAACCCGTCGCGTCCGGCAAGGCTGCGAGACTTGAACCCGCAACTGAAGGGCGACAAGGGTGTATCACCTACCACTGGCCCACGAGATGTCCTGGATTAAATAATGTAGTTTTTTTTAAAAGATATGGTAGATGAATTATAAATTCATTTATTTTGGAACCCTTTACGAATAGTATAAATAGAAAAAAAATTACATTCTATTATCTTTTAGAGTGAAAGATGAGTTTGTGGTAGAAATTTATTAATGGATAAAACTCTAATTATAAAGTAAGTATATCTCCTTATGATCTTAGCCAATCTCATAAATAAATTCCTTAACATTAATAAAAGGAACTTAGAACAAAAATGTTTTCCTAGATGGTACCTTAAATCATCACTAATTTATGGCTTTGGGATTTTTGGACTTTTCATAGCCATGTTCTCTACCACTCTCCATCAGATAATTGATGGTTAGATTTCTCTTCCATATCCATATTTTCCTACATGGAACCCTAGTATGTGTTATTTTCGGTAATCTTTATACTTTCCACTCTTTATTTTAAATAGAGGCCTCGTTAATTCATTTTTTGATGTGGGATTTCAACTAAGATATTTTGAAATGTCAAAAATGTGTTATCCTAATACCCTATGTTTTGTTGAACCGATGGTATTTTAAATAATCATAGATTGATGAGTTTAAGGACCTCAATTTCATACTTTTTTGTGATTGATGACCTCAATCACTACCTATAAATATTTACGTTTTTCCTCCAATTATATGTCTCTAATTGCCACCAATGTTCTCCTAATCGAGATCATAATTTGGTGGTGACCCTTTCATTTCTCTTTTCCTCATATTAAGACTAAATTTTAGTAACCCAATTTCCGATGTGGGTTTTCCCACAAATATATTTTCTATTTTCAACCTTTTATTTTCGAAGAACAATTTCAAATTGCGAGGACGCAATTTATTGAAGGAGGGGAGAATGTAACACCCCAAGATTTCATAGTGTGTTATTTCTTCAAAATAATTCAATAACTTGCACTACACGCAACACTGAGTTCAATCACACCATGACTTACAAAAAAAAAGCCATTCAAAAGAGGTTATGAATAGTATTATATAAATTTTAAACTTTATATAATCCTTATAATTTTAGAATCCATATTATGAGTTTCTTAGATATAATGCAAGAACAAATTCATTTTCAGTATTGCACTTCTATCAACTTTTAATAGTGAACCCTTTTTAAATACAATATTTTAAACTTTTTGACTAAATGGGGACATCAAAAAATTTAAAATGAAACATCTCAAGCTTCCACGGTACGCTTTCCTTTGAATAATACAGTAGCGTGTGTTGTACGCAACTTCGAGTTTTAACACACACCACAACCGATCAAACTAGCCGTTATGAATAGTAATACCTACTTTTTGAAATTATATATATTTTATATTTCAAAATTGACTTCATTTTTGGATTCATAGTGTCGAATTTACCCTAAGGTGAAATTTTGGTACTTTTCGGATAACTTTCATATTTTGATGAATAGTGAAAATTACTAAATTTTAATTAAAAACAACTTTTTTAATCAAAATAATTAATAGTGATAAATTATGAATTTGAGTGTTTTTAAAGTATATTTAGAATATATTTTTACCATTTAATATAATTTTGGTCATTGGACATAATTTTACAATTAAACCGAACATAAACAAGTGTCAATCTTTTGATAGTTATTATCACTTAAAAACACGCTTTTTGTTTTGACAGTGGGAATTAATTTTAAATTAATTTCTGCTACTTCTGTATTTTGAATTTAGAAAAATGGATTCCATATTTTGAATCAGGATGTCCAAATTGTGTAAATATGTAACTTTTATTTTTAGACATTTTGAATAATTACTGTGGTAAATATTTTATTTACCATGGTTAAGGGTAAATCTGGTAAATAAGGGTTAAAAAATAATATTATAATAATACTAAATTACCCTAAAACGTGTCCTAGACTTATTGGTTGATACATGTTCGACCATAGGCATCTTTGGGTCGATTTTGGGACCCCATGGATCCACTTGTAAGTGATAATGACACTTTATTTTAATTAAGTTAAAATGAATACAAAAATGACACAAGCATATATCTTTTAGAAAAACAATTGTTACATAGGGTTATATATGTTGTATTTTAGATTATAAATATTCATTAGAAAGATAAAAATATTTCCTACATAATGATATTTTATTTATAATTTTTAGACATTAAATAATTTATTTTATTTATGACACAATGATGATGCAGTAATTACTATAATAGTGAAAAATTAAAATAATCGATATTATAAATACCCAAATAAATATAATATGAAACTTTTAATGAATTAAACTAATTTTCTAGGATAATATGATATATTAGTATTGATTTAATTGACTTTGTTCGAAGTAATCAATCTGTTATGAGTTTCACAAAAATCAACTATTGAATAGTGTCAAAATTGACATAAAAGAGTTCTTAAAACAAATATTATATTATTAATTGATATTAAATTCCTAAAAATCTAAGGTTCGGCCAAGAGACTTATATCATGATAGGTTCATCATTAATGGACCACTTGGGGGTCTCTTGGATGTATATAGTAAGTTTATTAACCATATTATATAAAAATACAAAGAGACATTGTAAAAGTGAAACTAATTAACTTAGAGTTAATACTTAAAGATAAGGTTAATATAAGTACCCAAACCTGTCTAAATTCTATTGGTTGAGTGGTTTTCGACCTATCCCTACCTTAAACTTTGAATAATCAACTTTGGAGCCATTAGAAACTGAATATGAATTTATTATAAAGTAATATTTCTAGCTTTTCCAAAGGTGCCCCTCACCCCTCTTATAAAAGGGAACTCCTCCTTCTCATTTCTTCACACCTTCAAAGCCTTTTGGTTCGGCCAAACTCTGCCCAAATACTCTCCCAACATCCCTCACTACAACCTAGAGGCCTTAGTTTGATCAGAAATCCAACCTAAGGAGCCCTTTTGATCAAATCAAAAGGAAGAACCCGAAGAAGAGGTAATGTTTTCACCACCCCTTTTCAAGTTCCTTTCTTCTTCCACTTCTTCTTTCTTTGTTCTTACCATTCTAAAATAATAAATCCAGTATCTCACATATACTGTGATGTTATTATAAATATGGTACAACCATATTCAGTATTCTATCCACCCTTTTAATAACATGTCACCATACGTGCGTACGTACGGCTTACCGTCTCCACGTCGTGGTGTAATTGTTATTCAATATATTATTATTTGGATGGGTATAATAATGATGTGTAACTCATGTAAATAATAAATATAACATGTTAATGATTCTGTATATATGATATACCATCCATTTATATATTATTTTAATATCAAAAGAATGATATTATCGCTCGTGCGTACGTACGGACTACCGTCTCCACGAACGCGATGAGATTCATTCTCCATTGTATCCATTCAAGTATAATTATCATTTGATGATTTGAAAAATGATGTTTAAGGACTTGATATCATTCTGGATATGAATAATATACAACCTATCCTTTACAAACATGGCTTACATAACAAAACATATAAAAGAAAACAAGTAAGTTAACACCCGAAACAATGATAATACTAAGATATTATTATCAAATCAATATTAAAAGATCATATATGATATCATATTAATATATATGATTCTTGAATAATTTAATAACAATTATTTCACCATTATACAGGAGGTTAACCTACCCCAACCAAGGAAAAGTACAAGGTAAGGGGTTTTCATCTCACTCCTTATTCTCGTGAGATTCATGCCATATTGCCACCATTACCTTTTGTGTGGTGTATGTACTGCCCATAATTATATTATTTGTGTAATACACTCTAATTTATGTGTACTTACATATTAATTGTATGATACCTCTTTCATGGGTTGTATGTTTCATAAGTTACCAAATTGGTAAGGGTTATTTCACAATCTCTTCATTATCCGAGGTTGTTTATACGTAATAATCTACTGGGATCTCTTTATCATCCACATCCATGATTCTTAATAATGTATTTCAAAACATTTTTACTATTTACAAGAATATGGGTTAAATTCATTTATACCATTATGTGTTTCGAAAGGAATCTTTCCCTCATTTTCCAAACAAGGCACTTTTAACCTTTTCGACAAATTTAAGGTAAGAATGTTTTTTTTAACTTATACGGCGGGTGCGGCTATTTACCGCCGTAATAAAATCATCAAAGTTTTTCTTACAAGCTTATAAGAATATTTTCAAATTGAATGTATTATTTTATAATTATGTTACTTTTAAAATGATTTCAAAAAAAGAGATATTTCTCTAAAATAGTTTTGATTTCATCTATGTCAACATTCTTTGATGGCTTTTAAGCTTATTTGAAGTTGATTTATTATGATACAAAACATCCATATTTTATTGAAGGTTTTGTGCTATTTTTGACTATGGATAAGTTATTCTTATGTCACTCATGGTTTTTGTTTAGAGTATTGACATTTCATAAGTTATTTGTAATCCGAATGTTTATGTTATATTTCAACCTTTCATTCAGATGAATGTGTTAGACAAGTATGTTACGGGTTGGGGACCGGTAAAAGTAAGCCCTCCGGTTTGGTCTCCGGTTTGGTCTCCGGTTATTAGAGGAACTCCGGGTTGGTGTCCGGTTATTAGAGGCACTCCGGGTTGGTGTCCGGTTATTAGAGGCACTCCGGGTTGGTGTCCGGTTATTAGAGGCACTCCGGGTTGGTGTCCGGTTATTAGAGGCACTCCGGGTTGGGTTCCGGTTAAGTTAGCCCCAAGGTCTTGGGACGAGGCATTGACAAAGAAATTAAAGTTCATCATTATGCATTCCATCATTATGAAAGTGGTTATTGATTTTTCATGTGATTATTCGATTAGTAGAATATCCATGTGAATAAGTAAATGACATTATTTCATTTTATTTATGTCATACTATGTTGAAAGTTCATGTTTGAAAGGCTTTTGTTTTAGTTATACATTGCTTTAAATGTTTATTCTTATTTATGAAAGTTTCCGCTATATTGTTATCCTTACTGGGCATTTGAGCTCACCCCTTTTCTATGTTTTATTTTTCCCAGGAAGTGAAGAAGTAAATTATGAATGACCTGCAGGGATATTATGTGGGGATATGTGTGTGGATTTATGGAGACATTATGTTGTTGTAGTAGTTTTTCATTTTATGATGTAATGTAAAACTTATGAATATATCTAGTGTTTCCAAGGCTACTAAACCAATCGGTCTTTCGAAATTTGATCTTTCTTGTGATCATGCCAATGTTATGTAATAATGCACCGACTCTGGGTAACTAGGGTCGGGGCGTTACAAAGAAAATAGGGTTCAAGCATTGGATGACCTAGAAATGCATCAGAATCGGGTGGTGTTGTCCTTAAAGAAAAGGGTTATCCTTCATTCCTTACTTTATGGTGACATGGTGTTGGATCTAAGGGAATCGATGATACCTAGGAGTAATCTAGTGAAACTGGAATCCAAGTGTGAAGGACCTTAAATTTTTCATGAACTTCACTCTAATAGTGTAAACTCATTGGTCGCCATTGATGATGAGCATATCAATCTTTCCACCAATACTAGGTTTCTCAAGAGATATTTTACTTGAATAAACCATCCCTTTTAAAGAAAATCAACCCATGTCAAACATTCCCCAAAGATTCCACATTTTGATTTACAGTAAAAAAACTATACTAATAGAAAATCCTAGAATAATGGAGTAATGATAAAAGAAAAAATAAATATGTCATAGCCACATATGTTCAAATAGTATGTGAAATTATAAAAAATACCCCATAAAACACCACTAAATTCAAATTTCAAACAAAAATATGTTATTGAATCATGCCTCAAATCATGATGATACTCGTGCCTTGATACCTGCACCGTGATGCGCATGATCAACATCATCATCAACAACTTCACTAACAAGATAACAAACTAGAAATCATCACCTTAGGAACCTCACCACCCATTTCCAACCCAACATAACCTAATAATATAATTAAATCAAACCATATATATTCTATAATTCAAACCACACCTTCTCATAAAGGTGATTGTTGGAAGAATTTATATAACATATCCAGCCATACCACCATCAAATTGAATGGTTTCTAGGATCTAGAATAAACAAATACAAAATCACCTAAAAACCCACCGTAGTCATTAGAAAAAAGGTGATACCTTAGGAGTAATAGAAATATATTGGATGATCACCCCCAAGAACCCCATCACAATATGTAGGAAGAACACTCATGAATCTACGATGAAGCAGAATCATCACCACCGGAGGAAATGAAACCTAAGGATGAAATAATTCAACACAAAATCCACTAGAACACCATTGATGGGCAAGCCTCACATCCCAAAACTCCAATTAACAATGTTTTAATAGTGTGATATGATTTATAGAATAATAGTTCTAGAACCATTAGAAGAAGTTGGACCAAACTCGAGCTTCGACAGGGGGCATTACCCTAGACACAAACATAAAGAAGAAAAGGATGAATCATGTAGCCTACAACCATCACAATCTCAAATATCCATTAAATCTATCATGCCAGATCAACATATGGTTATGTGTGATGGGAGAGGAGAACAATATTAAAAAATGATTTGGAAAACATGCCTTAAAGGGAGGTCCGGCAAGGCGAAGCTCAGCGGGCGGCGGAGGTCCGACAACGCGAAGCTCGAGGGCGTTGCGGGCGGCGGAGGTCCGGCAACGAGAACATCGAGGGCGGCGGAGGGGAGTCGTAAGGTTCCAGTACCGCGAGAGCTTTAGGTCGCGATAAAACGAGGGCATTGTGCCACCGACTTTATAAAAAAACGGACTAAGGTTTTATCAGCGCTAAAAAAACGCTGATAAATCCATTCTGTATTGGCGCTAACATTTTAGCACTGATACAGGATTTATTTATCAGCGCTTTTCTAGCGTTGATAAAGCGTCCCTCTATCAACGCTAGAAAAACGCTGATAAAGAATCCGTTTATTTGTGCTAGAATTTTAGCGCTGATAAAGGGTTGCTTTATCAGCGGTTTTTTGCTTAGCGCTGATATAAGGGGGCGCTTCCCTTGCCCGTTTTTGTAGTAGTGTCCCAATAACACGGTGAAAATTTATTTATATGTTGATTTGTTGTGTTAATCCATGGGACATCCATGATGATTCCACACTCGAGTTCGAGGAATCGGTTGCATGCACGTAGAGGCATAATGCCTTACAAGCCCAAGGCATTGGGGGAGAGATGAAATCAATTGATACCCCTTTTAGAAAAATAAAATAAAATAAAATAAAAAGAGATGAGAAATTTTACGGGCGACAGAGATAACATGCATGGTTGACAACAAATGGGGTGTAACGAAATTTGAGGTATCTGAAACCTAATTATTTTAATTTTTCAAAACCCATACTCATTTATTTTTTTGACTGATAACCATAATTTTACTCTGTTATATTATAAAATATTTGTTTACATCCCCAACCTATTTAAATACCAAGTTTTAATTTTAAAAAAATTAAAAATTCTATTATATATCTAAAATGGATGGATATCAAATCAAATAAATATATTTTATAATTTTATTACCATTGTAAACACATGTTTAACGGATTAATAACAATTGATTAAATCAATTTTGAATTTGGAATTTATTTATAAATCTAATATGGATTAAAATCAAAATAAATAAATAAATTTCATAATTTTACTATTATTTAAAAATGTTTAGTTAACAAATTAATAATAATTAATTCAATAGAGTTTACATAATCTGATGAAATCTCGAACATTAATACTAATATCATTTTTTTCATGATTCCTCCCAAATATTTTTAATCACATGTGTGGGATAAACGAGGGGCCGGTGGCCCGGGTGGTGGTTAGACCTGTCAAAAAATCCGCAAATCCGAGGACCAATCCGTTAGCACGTGGATTTATGTGGGTTAGGGTCTTGAAAATTTAGGCCCGCAAACATTCGGACCGCATTTGATCCAACCCACAAAACTCGCAGCCCGCCGGGTGTCCGCGAGTCCCGTTTGACCCGCAATTATAAGTATTACAAAAAATTATTCTTGAAAAATAAAACAAAATAATATAATATAATAAATTAACATGAGTGTGAAAAAAATAGTTCAAGTTTTATAAAACCATACATAAATCATAAAAAAAATTGACTCATGTTAGATTTTAAACCGGACGGTAAGGTTGGTCGTGGGATATATGGCGCTCATGTGGTTATTTGGAACATAATAGAATTACTGTATTAAAAATTGATACAATAATTTTGAAAACGGATATACAAGACTACCATTTTGTTTATAATACAACGCTCTACTAATATTTTGATTTATGTATTTTAATTTTATTATTATAATTATATATATATATATATGTATATTACTATGAGTTTTTAAAAGTAACTTAGAAAAAATTAAAAAATAAGAAACAATAATAATAAATGTATAAGAATATCATGTATTAATATATTTGAATTGAAGATCCAAACATGTATTTATTTTAAAATTTTGATAATCAAGTCTCCAATACAAATTTTCATTGTAAAATTTCAGTGCAAATTTTGAGTACTGATTTGCACTCATAAGAGTAAAATTTCAACGCATAGAAAATATAATTTGATGATTTAAATTAGACATTTAAATGGAAATTTTAACTATAATTTTCTAATGGAAATTTCCTTTCATAGTTTCCGATGTAGATTTTCAGTGTAAATTTATGATGAAATTTTATAGTTTTTATTTATGTATCATTATATTTTTATTGTAGTTTTAATTGGATGTTTCTAGTGGAAGTTTACTGTAAAAGTTTATAATGAAAAATTTAAATGTAATTTTCTAATGAAAATTTACATTTTTCATTTTTGTTTTAATGTGTCTGCATTGTAATTTTAATGGAAAAATCGAACTGCATAAAACCTTTGAAAATTTGCACTAAGAATTTGCAGCGGCAGTTTGCACTGGAAAATTCAATAATAAAATTTGAGCATGCATTTATTTTAGAACTTTGTTAATCAAATTTTCAGTATAATTATAATAAAAGTCAAATGGAAATTTGTATCAGAAATTTAAGTGGAAATTTGAAGAAAACTTTTCTATTGAAAATCTTTACTGAAAGTTTTTCGTGCAAATTTCAAATGAAAATTTTCAGTTAAAATTTACATTTTTAATATATGTATTAATATATTTTTATTCTAGTTTTAATTTTTTGAAAAATTAAATTTTTTATTTATATTTTAATATATCTACATTGTAATTTTATGTGAAAAATTAAAAGGTCAATTTCCATTGAAAATTCGCATTACAAATTTCCAATAGAAGTTTGCACTGAAAATTTCCATTGTGGTTCAAATTTTTAGTGTGAAATTAAATTATTTATTTACGAGTTAAAATATTTAAATTAAAAATTTAATCATGCATTTATCTTAGAATTTTGTTAATCAAATTTTCAGTATAATTATAATAAAAAATAAGTTGAATTTAACACTAGAAATTTAAGTGTATATTCCAATTAAATTTTCAATGGAAGTTTGTAGTAAACATTTTTTGTCAAAAATTTGCAAAAAAAATTTCTAGTGAAATTTTAAATTTTTTTATTCATGTATCAATATATTTTCATTATAATTTTAAGTAAAGATTTGAAGTGTAGATTTTCAGTGGAAATTTACACATGAAATTTTCAATATAAATTTGCACAAAAAAATCAATAGAAATTTTCCTCTGTACATATAATAAATAATATATATTACATGTATATCTAATAAATATATTATATGCATTAAATAAATTTATATAATAAATAATAAATATTATTATATATATATATGTAGTAAATATTATATACATGAGTTGTAGTGTTAACGAGAGCCGCAAGAATATTGTTGTCCATAAACTGGTTTGGTCGGTCAAGTTAAATGACCCACCTGAGATGATATTAATCTCATAAATCATCAAAGATATAATCTTTTAATGGTTGTTGTTGTTGTTAGGGATATTGTTAATTAAAAACTAAATATTTTCACCAAATCTCAAACATTTCTATTTTTCGTTCCACTTTATCATGGTTCATGAAGCAAAAAAATATTTTTTCATATTATTTTTTTTAAGCCCGTGGGCCGGCCCGTTAGTCAGCGGGTCCTGCATTGTAGGGTCGGGCTTTTATTTTTTAAGCCCGCATTATTTGTGGACCGGGCCGGATCGCACAATAAAATCCGCAACCCGCATGATCCGCCCCGCGGGCTGACCCGCCCCGCCCAGTTAACACCTCTAGTGGTGGTGACTGGAACAGCATAACAGCTCAAGGGGGGAGTCAACGCCATTTCTGGTCAATGCGTGGAGGCTGTCGCTGGTCTTATTAATACAGTCGTTGGGATCAGGGAAGGAAAGCCGACTTTCCCTCCCTCGATCGGGTTCACGTTTCCCAATTCATGAATTGAGGCCCCCGCTTAGTGGAACTTGCAACCATTGGACGTTTTCTTCTTTTCGATTCCTGCTGCTGGCTGTTGCTGCTGCCTTTATTGACGACAAATGGCAGTGGTGAGTAGAACGCCTCTCATTAATTTGTTTCGTTCCGTTTTGTTTTTATTAAGCATTTAGCTATTGTTCCTTTCAAATTCTTATTTGAGGAATTCACCGCGCTGTCTGTTTTAAGTCCGGGTTTCTGAATTTTAGAATCGGCTGATTGGATTCGCGTTGGCTGGAGAACTGGAATTAGGGTTTAGTCGCGAGAGAGAGCTTAAACAATTGCATATAGGGTTTATCGCGTCCCCACGTCACGCCTTCACGAAGCACTTAAAATCCCGCAGGAATTGTTTAGGATCGTTGCTGTTGTTAAAAGCTTACAACACCTTGCATATTTGGTATACGCTTCCCATGGCTTAAAAAACAGAGCGAATGAGGGTCGCTGACTTGAATCGCCATCTATTTGGGCTGAGGGAGCTTTCTAGAAAATTGAAATTCGCCTAATCTAGCGAACAAGTTTACTGACGTCTGTATCATTGCTACTGTTATCTAAATTCTGTGTACTGGTTTTGAATTTCGCGCACTTAAATTTGAGAGAAATGTCGTTTTCAATTTGCAGTTGGCGAATAATTGTAGTTGAGTTTAGCTTCTATGCACCATAACACTAGAATGAAGTATTTTGAGTGGATGTTTTAAGTAATCATAGCACATGAAAATGCATGTAATTGATGGATATGCTACCACCTTTTGTCCCTGATTATGTTTAGACTCTGTAAACAGAGTAGAAGGGGCTTATGCTCAATCAATGTTACCAGTGGAGCTGATATTTAAGGGATGCATTTATCATTTTGATCTATCTGTTGGATTAACATAATGCTACATATTTTCTGCTTCTGAATTTTTTCCCCAGAACTCTTCAGTAACATATTCAATGAAGCACACATAAAATGTGTAATTAAAAATCCATGGAATTTACACACTGGTTGGGTTATGTTGGGACCACTGGCATGATGCGAGATAACCATAGAGCGGGAATTGCTGTGTGAATTTATGGTTTTTCACTAAAGTTTATACCTCAAGCACATGCTACTGCAACAGATCTTTACAGATGACAGATAGTCACCCCCCTTGCGTTGACGCTTCAAACAACTTCCTTTACACCTTAACCTCCATTTGACATAATTGGGTCCAACTCCCCCTTTGTCTCATAATGGCAACTTCAAAAAGTTCCTTGCAAAACAGATTTTCAAATAGATATCAACCTTTTGTGAAGGCGTTCATGTGTATACCTTGAAGTACATGCTGCTACCTAATCTTCCAAGCTATCCCTTGATTAGATAAATCTTTATTTCCAAAATCTCCCCCTTTATAAAAAATGTTCATGAATTCCATGAACTCCCCTTGCTGCAATGCCTCTGATATGCAGAAACCCCGAAGGGGAGATGGGGGTCTTCACTTTCCTTCTCGCAACGTGGTCGAGTCTCTCGGCTCAATTCTTTTTTTTCCCCACCTTTTGCTTCACTCCTGGAACACGCTCTTTCTTCATAGTGACCTGTTTCTGTTTCATGCCACTTAAGCACACATCCTCATCTACTGCAGCTCTTTCTTCTGCTTGCTTTGCTTCGACTCCTTGCAAGCTATCATGACCACTTCATTCTTCCCGACCTTCCACCTCTGCTTCTTTTTCAAAGGCACTTGCTTTAGGGGTCTGACCTTTGGAATCCTATCCAGACTCCTCTCATCTTCATGCTCATCTTTGTAGAAATCACTGAATCTGTTTTTCAATTGAACAAATTCTTCCTTTCTGCTTAAAAATTTTCCCTTGTGCAAAGTGTTGTAACCTGAGAGACACCTTGGGGGGGGGATTAGGGATGAGGGTGCTGCCCAACTCAAGTTTTTTTTTCACTCGATTGTCTCTTTATTGGATCTTGTTACCGTGTTAGTAGGAACTAGTGTTCAACATGTTGATCAATTATTTTCTCTCAGTCTCACAGAATTAATGTGGAAATGTAAAACATGCGCAAGACACAATGATTTTACTTGATTCACCACAAAAGGCTAATTCAAGGAGCATACGCCGACGGTGTGTTGACGTACTAGGAGATAACACTACTCACCATACGTGTTACAAAAGTTCAAGGATGCATTGTCGATCCTAGGGACACTCCCTCATCTTATCTCTTTGCGCACTACTTTGAGACAAGGAATGATCAGTTTATAGACGCGAGGGTCTCTTCAATAGTTTATTGACATGAACATCTCTTCCAAATCTGCGTAGGTTGCCGAGAAACCTTGCATCCTCATCTCCTGATAGATGCTTCGTTAAGCTCCACTTTCGTTGCACTCCTCTTCTTCAAGCTGGATAAGATCAACTCCTCGTAGAGAGTTGAGTCTTGCGTCTTATTCTTCCAAAGCTAGATGAGAGTATTCTCTTTCTGTGAGGATTTACTCTTCATCTTTCAAATGATCAAAACAACGACTAACCTCTTCCAGATGAAAATTGTCGGGATAATCTTGTTTTTCTCCTTCAACAGTTGGACATAGCTATGGAACTTCTTTTCCTTCTTTCCAAGAACCAGATGTAGCAATACAACACACGACTCTCCTTCCTCTGTACAAGACATATCAATGTTTTTAGGCTCATGTTCAATGTTTTGAGGCTCATGTTCAATGTTTTCAGGCTCATGTTTTCAGATATCCAATATTGCTCCTCTATCTTTCTTCGACTCATAGATTTTTTCAGATAGCTGCAGCGTTGATCCCTTTTCTTCTTCTTCTCTTCATATAAATATTCACCAAACCGTGCGAATGCTATTCCGGTAATATTTGGCGCCGTGATTTTCTCCATATTAGCTTCTCAATTAAATCACATGAATCTGTCCCCCACGATCTACGTCTCCAATTCTTAACAACTCACCATGATTATTGCCTTTTTCTTCCTTGTGATCTTCCTCAATTACCGTGGTTTCTTTCCTTCAAGCTTCCACAACATCCACACTCTTAACAACTTGCCATGATTATTGCCTTTTTCTTCCTTGTGATATTCCTCAATTACCGTGGTTTCTTTTCTTCAAGCTTCCACAACATCCACCCTCCACCGGTGTCAACTCCCGTTGACACCCATTTTGGTCAGGTCTATTCCCGACGTCCATCGACTGTATCCCCCGATCCGGCTAATGACACCGATGCTCCCGCTTCGTCTGATGCTCCTGCTCCGCCACCCGAGGACTTGCCCATTGCCCTACGGAAAGGTACTCGCTCCTGCTAGAATACCCCTCTATTTGTATCTTCATACAGGGGTCTGTCCGCTCTGGAGACAGTTTCTATACCTCGCACAGTTGGTGATGCCAAATTTTACCTCGGGTGGCTAGCTGCAATGCGGGATGAATTGCAGGCTCTGGAGGAAAACCATACTTGGGATCTTGTACCTCTTCCAGCAGGCAAACAGGCAGTGGGCAACAAATGGATTTACACCGTCAGGCTGAATCCCGATGGCACTCTCTATCGCCTCAAAGCTCGCCTTGTGGCCAAAGGCTTCACACAAACTTACGGTATTGACTACTTTGATACCTTCTCACCGGTTGCCAAGATGACCTCTGTCCGATTATTCATCTCTCTCGCCGCCCATCATCATTGGCCTCTTCATCAATTGGATGTCAAGAATGCCTTCCTCCATGGCTTCCTTGAGGAAGAAGTTTATCTGCAGCAGCCCCCCGAATTTTGTGTCTCCGACAATGAATCTCAAGTCTGCCGTCTCCGCCGCTCTCTCTACGGCCTCAAGCAGTCTCCCCGTGCTTGGTTCGACCGCTTTAGCACGGTCGTCACCGACTTTGGGCTTTCTCGCAGTATGAAGGACCACACTGTCTTCTACAGGACGACCACCCATGGCTGCATCTTATTGGTCGTATATGTGGATGATATCATCATCACCGACAGCGATTCTGTGGGTATCACCCATCTCAAGACCCATCTTCACCAGCACTTCCACACTAAGGATCTCGGTCCTCTCACATACTTCCTAGGTATCGAGGTTTCCTATTCTTCGGACACCATCTCACTCTGCCTACAGAAGTATGCATTAGATATATTGCAGGATGCTGGGCTGACTCAGGCCACTGCGGTCGACACTCCTCTCGAGCCTGGGGAACGGTCTCTTTATGCCTCCTCGGCACTGTATCCCCATCCCGAGTGGTACCGTCGATTGGTGGACAAACTCAATTATATCACCATGACTCGACCCGACATTTCCTGTGCAGTTGCCAAGGTGAGTCAATTTATGGAGCATCCGACCACCTCTCATTGGGATGCTGTTATCCGCATCGCCAAGTACATCAAGCGAGATCCTGCCCGTGGTCTTCGCTACTCCTAGCATCCTCATCAGCATATTGAGGCTTTTTGCGATGCTGATTATGCTGGTTGCCTTGCCACTTGGAAATCTACCTCTGGGTTTGCCATATTCTTGGCAGACAACCTCATTTCTTGGCGCAGCAAGAAACAGACGGTCGTCTCTCGCTCCAGTGCCGAGTCTGAGTACCGTGCCATGGCCACCGTCACTACAGAGATCCTTTGGCTTCGACAACTCCTCCAGGAGCTTGACTTTCCTCAGCAGACTTCTGCTCAAATATGGTGTAATAATCAGGCAACCGTTAAAATTGCTTCGAATCCCGTCTTCCATGAACGCACGAAGCATATTGAGGTGGACTGTCACTTTCTTCGCCACCACCTGGAGCATAATCATGTCAGCTTTAACTATATTCTGACGGCAGACCAGCTTGCTGACATCTTCACCAAAGGCCTCCCCGGTGCTCGCCTCACCTCGCTCAGTTTCAAGCTGGGGATCCACAACATCTGACGCCCAGCTTGAGGGGGAGTGTGTCATGGTCTTGTATGATGTCATCTTTATTTTTTGTGGGACTCGTTGTCCAAGCTGGGCATGTCCAGCTTGAGGGGGAGTGTTAAACCCTCTTTTTATTATTATTATGGGTATTTCCGAGTCCCACATCGGAATACTCCTTTGTACATTCCGCCTTCTCATTCTATAAAAGAAGGGCCCCACCTCACCTTGAAGGTAAGGGGGTTTCCCCATTCTACACATATCATAATCCTCAATTGGCTGATGACTTCTTCCAGAATGACTCTTATGTATTGCCTTAGAGCCGACTCTTCACCTTAAACAACAAAGGAAACGACCCTTATGTATCGCCTCTATCGCGGAAATGACTCTTACATATCTCCCCTTTATCACGGAAATGATTTTCAAGTATCTCCCCTTTGTCGTGGAGATGACCTTTACATATCACCCCCTTTGTCACGAGAATGGCCTTTACGTATCGCCTGGTAAGCTTCACGTTCAAGACTTTACCATTTTTCTTGCCAGTCAAATCAACCCTTACGTATTACAGTGTAGTTCAACACTTGCCGCATTTCCACATTCTGAGCATTTCAGAGCACCTTTACGTATCAGCCTGGATTACTTTTACGTATGGGACTTTGTCGTTCTTTTGAAATTTCCTTTTGGTTACCTTTACGTATTGTCTCCGTGACCTTTATGTATATAGGGTACTGTTCAACACTTCGCCATTTTTCCAGAAGCAACTACACACGTTGTGACCCATGTATTTGCACCGTGACTCTGACTCTTATGCATGAACTATCCCATACGTAAGGGTTTCCCCTTAGCTTTTATTTTATTATTTTGGAAAATATTACCTTTGTGTACTTGTGTGGATACTTACTTATCACAATAAGTGTCTTGCCTTTGCCACATTCCTTCTTTCGGACTTCCAAAAAATCTTCTCACCAATTCTAACTTCTGGACTTCCAGAAAACTTTCTCATAACTTCTAACTTTCGGAATTCCAAAAAACTTTCTCACAACTTCTATCTTCAAGAACATACAACCTTCACAACTTCTGGAACATCAACCTTCAGTGATTACTTTTGGAACAACTGGTTTTGCTTTCGTACCATCTTCAACCAACAATTTCCAGACCTTTATTTCTGAAACAACTCATGACTTCCGGACTTCCAATTTTACATTTCAGAACATCTTGAAACTCCAATCCATGTATGTCATTGTAATGCTTCCTCAACAACCCCAATGTGGTTCAATGTGTATGGTAACCATCTTCACTCCTTCATCCATATCACCATGTCTTCTAAAGTCAACCTTAATACACCATTAGCAAATCTAACATTTATTGTCAACAAATCCAACACACAACTTCCTGATTGCAACAATTCTCCCCTTTAGATTTTGTTGACAATACCACCATAAATCATACTTTACCTCTTAACTCCAAATCCTTCAAAACAAAGGATTTATGGTGCATTCCTGGAACAAATGGTTTTGGTTCCAGACCATCTTTCAACCCCAACAACTTTTGGACCTTTATTTCCGGGAAAGCTCATGGCTTCTGGACTTCCAATTTACATTCCGGAACATCTTGAAACTCCAATCCATGTATGTCATTGTAATGCTTCCTCAACAACCTGAATGTGGTTCCCATGTGTATGGTAACCATCTTCACTGCTTCATCCATATCACCATGTCTTCTAAAGTCAACTTTAATACACTGGCAACAAATCAAATACTTATTGTCAACAAATCCAACACACAACATTTTGGTTGCAACAATCCCCCCTTTGGATTTTGTTGACAATATTACTATAAATGCTACTTCACCTTTTAACTTCAAATTCTTCAAAACAAAGTACAGATTTATGGTGCATTCCACTCACTCCCCCTTTTTCAATTAAATGCAAAGGGTTCAACTTTGCTGGATATTTCATTTTCATTCCTACTCCCCATTTTGTGTTTCTCTAGTTCTGCCTTTGAGTTCTCTCATGTATCTCTGAACTCCATGGGGGTATCTTCATCAGCTTTACTCCTCCCTTTGTCAATAATCTTCTTGCACTAGATTTTCAAGAAAAATCATCATCTGGTCATTACTCCAGGAACCTCCAGATTTTGCGAGACTATGTTCCCCCTATTTATTCACTTCAAAGCTCTATAAGATTCCACAATGAACCTCGAGCTCTTTTTACCATTTGTCAGAAAATTCTGATTTAGGGAGTTAGAACTCTCCCCTTTGGCAATCATTACAGCTTTCATCCACTTGTTTTTGCTTTCAAAACTTTAGGCTCTTTCAACGACATGTTGAATATCATCTGAACCTTGAGTTATTTCAACCATCCCTCATTGTAACTTCGATTTCAACCCACTTTCATTTTCAGCTGCATTCTTCTCAAGAAATTTTATCGAGTGAATTTGCCACTTGGCAATGAGTCATCAACAAATCCTCTAAGCCTACTTAGTTGGAACTTGGTATAGGAATCAAGAGTAAGTCAACAACTTCAATGCGGTCCATGTCACTTACTTCCAAAAGCTTATGCCACTTGAGCAATTAAGTTTCTTCAACATTAAACTGCTCGTGATCCCAATCTCACACACACAAAACCGGCATCATATAAGCAATAAAGCATAAAGAGTGCGAGTCCTACCACATGTTGAACCAATTGATACCACTTGTTCATGATAAACCAGTGATACCATTTGATACTCATGATCTTCCATTCTTCACAGGGATTCTCCATTCCCGGATGAGGCTAATCAGCCTTTTAATGTTCATCACCAACTCCCCTTAATTTCTTTCAGTTCTAGACTCTAAATAATGTGATAATCTTCAGTGCGGGGAAACCACTTGTTGGTCATGATGCTTTCTTAACAGCTTTTAGTATCCTGGAAAGCAACTAGATGATACCACATTATTAGTTTATAAACAGATAGAACAAGTATTCCTCCATGGATGTAGCTGGTACTCCATCAAGTTGTCCGCTTTCTTCTTCAAGGTTTGCCACCACTTGGTAAAGGCATGATACCACATTTTGAATTTCAAAATTGGCTTGATACCATTTGGAAAACTCAGATATGGTTTTGACACCTGTTTTACTCCAAATCAAACTCCACACCACTTGTACTTCCTCGTCTCAGTATGTATAACAAGATTCAACTTTGATTTTTCATGGCGATTGCTTGATATTTCTTGTTGATCATGTTTTCTTTGACACCACGTGAATTTCTTCATAACTGCATGCATGTTCAGATTTAGCAAGGTTCTCCTTTCAATCTCTCTCACCCCACTTGTTGTCTCAAATTTTCTTTGACATCCATAGTGGTTTGCTTTCAACACCACTCACAACATGTATTTCCTTTCAGGGCATACACACCCCATGGATCGGATCTCCCCCTTAAGCTTGCATCACTTTTAAGCAACAATTACACATTTAAGCACACGAGGAGAGGGGTACCTCCGGACATCCTCAAGTTGAGGAGATTGGTTGGTCATTATGAACTAACCCTTGACGTTTGATCTGCTTCCAAGCCTTACTTTGGATAACACTACTAGTGCAATGTTATATTCATATGTTCTGAATTCTTCTTCTTACACGGCTTGGTATTCATCTCCTTAGTGAGAATCATCTCACTAGTGCAAGTTTTTTCCTTCGATGCGCAATCTTTGTATTCTATGCCGTGCCCCTTTCTTCATGCAATGACAACTCCACTGGTCTTCCACTCATGCTTTGTAGTGGTATGAATGAAACCACTTAAGTATGCCTCATGTTTTTCTTCTACAATGGTCATCAAAGCCACTTCGGATTTGTTTATCCTTATATGATATTTTCTTTGAACATCCATTCATATTCTGTTCAACGAGGGCGGTCTTCTTTATGTTCCACAATCTCTTCTTTTCTCTCCATGATGGGTGCTGTGAATAAGCCATCAATGATACTTGAGGCATCCTCCTTTGCCTCCCCACTTCATAATCATCCCACACCATGAATATGTTTTTGAGTAACGAATTTGTCATTCTCCCATTCATGTCTCTGTCATAGGAGCGGGGGATCTCATCTGGGCATCTTCGTTACTTTTGTTGTTGCGGTGCCTTTCAATAGACTCCCATGAATGAGATGTATCAGCAGGTCTCCTTTGATTGCACATCTTCAATTTCTTCTTGCACACATCCATTGTATGTCCAATGATGCTATAAAAATAGCACTTCCTTCTTCTACACTGTCCTTCAAGAAATTTTCTTGCCAAATCTTGCGTTCAAATTCTTCTTCTCTACTGATTTCAGATTTGTATTCTTCTTGCTATTGACTGAAGCCTCCATGTGAGAATCTTCAGTGTTTGACTTCTTACCCACAACGTGAAGCCCCCCCTCATGCTTCTTAATCCTCAAATCCTTCTCCTTCAGTTGGCTTTCTAAATTTTCAAAGGGAGAATTCTTTTCATTATGTACAATCTTCACTTGCTCTTTACTTTTAGGGTAGGCATTGATGTTTCATGGAGTTTCTTTTTTTCTATGCTTAATTTCAACCCATGAACAAGTTCTTCAAATATATCACTTTGTTCCTTCATTTTATTGTTCATTCTTGCAATGGACTCCTTTGAAGTCATATCTTCATCAACTTTCTGTTTGCTTCCTCTAAATCTGCTATGTAAGCACAGTTCTTTTCACCTTTTGCCTTCAAGAATTGTACTTCACTAAGTCTTGAAGCTTCTTTTGTTTGTTGCACAATCTATAGATTTACCACATGATGTGGTTGGATTTTTTCTACTATTATCCTCCAACCATTCAGGAGATGTATAATCTGTATCTTTACAAGAAACATATACTGTAGAGTTAGATGCAGATATGCAAAAGGAATCAATTTTGTTCACCTCAATGGGAATACCTAATTTCCTGGTTGCTTTCTTCTTGTCCTTCTTATTGCTTCTAGACATATGACATTCTTCTTTAATCAAATTCATATCCAGATCTCCAATTGATTCATGTTCTACATTGGTAGAAGCAATCTGGTTCTCTTCTTTCGACACAGATTCTTTACCATACAACTCTTTCAATTTCATCCACATATCCTTACTTGCAGTGTGCTATCTTTTTAGATACACTCTATTCCAAAGCATCCTTTAAGGTTTTCTTGGCACAAGCCATCGATCTTTAAATTTCTTTGATCCATTTCAAACACAATTCCATGCCGACTTAGCAAAACAAATCCATTTGACAGGATATCACGAGGGATTCCAACACGTACCTTTAAGTATGACAATGCAACTCCTAATTAGAAAAATGACTTACATCAAATAAAGGAATTTTCATTGTAGAAGTCATATCATACATAACCTTCAAATCTTCACAAGCTGAATACTTTAGGTTGAATCCACAACATAACCTATTGGCTCCAACACCACTTGTTCTACCTCGAAAGACACCTTGAGGTGGGGGTAAATCAGGGTGTTGCCAAACTCAAGTTTTTCTTTCACTTGATCGTCTATTGGATCTTGTTCCCGTGTTAATAGGAACTAGTGTTCAACATGTTGATCAATTACTTCCTCTCACAGTCTCACCGGATGAATGCAGAAATGTAAAACATGCATAGAACATAGTCATTTTACTTGGTTCACCACAAATCTAAGGAGCATACACCGACGATGTGTTGATGTAACCAAGAGATCACTCCACTCACTGTATGTGTTACAAAAGTTTAGGAAGGATGCACTGTCGATCGTAAACCAGGGTGTTGCCAAACTCAAGTTTTTCTTTCACTCGATCGTCTTTTTATTGGATCTTGTTCCTGTGTTAATAGGAACCAATGTTCAACATGTTGATCAATTACTTCCTCTCACGGTCTCACTGGATGAATGCAGAAATGTAAAACATGCATAGGATATAGTGATTTTACTTGGTTCACCACAAAGGGTTAATCCGAGGAGCATACGCCGACGGTGTGTCGATGTATCAAGAGATCACAACACTCACCGTATGTGTTACAAAAGTTCAGGAAGGATGCACTGTCGATCCTAAGGGTACTCCCTCATCTTATCTCTCAACACACTATTTTGAGACAAGGAATGATCAGTTTATTGACGTGAGTTTCTTCTACTGTTTATAGACATGAAAGTCTTCCAGATATGCATAGGTTGCTAAGAAACCTTGCATCCTCATCTCTAGATGATGCTCCTTTAAGCTCTACTTTCGCTCCACCCCTCTTCTTCGAGTCGGATTAGATCAACTCCTTACAGAGAGTTGAGTCTTGTGTCTTCTTCCAAATCCAAATGAGAGTATCCTCTTTCTGTGAGGTTTTACTTCATCTTTCAAATGATCACAACAATGACTCGCCTCTTCTAGATGATGATTGATCCTTGCTGAGATAATCTTGCTTCACTCCTTCAACGGTCGGATATAGCTGTGGAACTCCTTTTTCTTTTTCTTCTTTCCAAGAACCCGATGTAACAATGCAACCCATGACTCTCCTTTGTATCAAATATGACACTATTTTCAGGCTCTTTGTTTTCAGATATTTAATATTGCTCCTCTCTATCTTTCTTCGACTCATATTTTTTTCAGATAGCATCAACGTCGATCTCTTTTCTTCTCTTCATATAAATATTCACTGAACAAGGTGAATATTATTTCCATAATATTTGGTGCCATGATTTTCTCCATATTAAATTCTAAACCGAATCACCTGAATCCATCCCCCACGATCCATGTCTCCTTCAATTCTCAACAACGGCCCATGATTCTTGACCTTTTCTTCCTCGCGGTCTTCTTCAACTACCGCAATTTATTTCCTTCAAACTTTCACAACATTCGCAAGCTTCTCTTTCTTCACGCCCTTTAATCACGATGTGATTCCACGCATTGCGGCGTGACAACATCCACGATTGGTCGCATTATCAATTGTATTTTACGATTGATAATGTATATCGTAATCCGTGACTGGCTGGTGACTTATTTCAAAATGACTCTTACATATTGCCTTACAACAACGAAGGGAATGACCCTTATATATTGCTTTTGTTGCGAAAATGACTCTTACGTATCGCCCTTTTGTCGCGGAAATGACCTTTACGTATCACCCCTTTGTCATGGAAATGACCTTTACGCATCGCTCAATAACCTTTACGTTCGGGACTTTACCATTTTTTCTATTAGCCAGATCAACCCTTACGCATTCCAGTGTAGTTCAACACTTTGCCGCATTTTCGCTTTCCGAGCATTTCATAGCACCTTTACGCATCAATTTGGATTACTTTTACGTATGGGACTGTTGTTTTTCTGAAATATACTCTTGGTTACCTTTATGTATTTTCCCAGTGACCTTTACGCATGCCGGGAGCTGTTCAACACTTTATCATTTTTCCAGAAGCAAATTACACTCATGGCGTGACCCATGCACTTGCGTTGTGATTCTGACTCTTATGTATGGACTATCCCATACGTAAGGATTTTCCCTTAGCTTTTATTTTATCATTCTGGAAAATATTACCTTTGCGTACTGGTGCTGATACTTTTACGTATCTCAATAAGTGTCTCGCCTTTGCTACATTCCTTCTTCCGAACTTTCAAAAAACCTTCTCATAACTTTTAACTTTCAGAATTTTAAAAATCCTTCTCAACTTAGAACTTCTGGACTTTCAAAAAACTTTCTCACAACTTCTAACTTCCGAAGCATACAACCTTCACAACTTTGGAGCATCAACCTTCAGTGATTACTTCCAGAACCGGTTTTGCTTCCGGACCATCTTTAGCGAGAACAATTTCCTGACCTTTACTTATGGAACAATTCATGACTTCCGGACTTCCAATCAACATTCCAGAACGTTTTGAAACTCCAATCCATGTATGTCATTGTATTGCTTCTTCAACAACTCGAATGTGGTCTAAGTGTATGGTAACCATCTTCACTCCATCCATATCCCCATTTCTTAGCAGCTTGGGCCCACACATAGGTGCTGACCCATTAGTTAATCCACGGTCCCCAATTCTACACACATATCAGTGGAGGGGTAGAAAGGGAAACTCAGGTTAGTCTGTTAGAAGGGTATAAAGACAACTGTACATGTTTGTTACGAGGTATTCAGTTAGAAAGTAAAAACGGTATCGGTTGGAATAGAACCGGGCGGGAGCTGCGGACCGACTCTCGAACAAGTTTCACCGGTAGCAAGAGGAAGACTAGGAGGACTCTTCCGATTCTTCTTGTTGTATATCTCACACAGCTTTAAACACATTTTACTTGTAATATCAACCAATTATCTTGTTTTTTCTGCTAGAACTTTCTCTTTCCAGCCGCACACACTCACTAGCGTGACAGTTTGGCGGCTCTGTTGGGAAAACTTTTCGTTGGAGAGGAAAATCGAAGGCTGAGACGTCTTGCATTCGGAGTAGTGAGTCACGCGAGATGCATACGTTGTACACGTACGAACGTTTTTGAATTGTTTAAAAGTGGATGATAGAGAGTTCAATTTTCTCTTCGCATGAGCAGGAAAGTTGCGTTATGATATTGATGCAAACAAGTGTGGAGAATCGGATGAGATTTGTTGAATCGGCCATGGAAAGTATAAAGGAAGCAATGACTTCGATGCAGGAAAACATGGAGAAAATTATGCATATGCAGAATGAGAGCCAATGAGTGGCTTTGGATGTGGCACAACAGACAGAGGAACGTGTTATACTAATGGAATAAACCTTGGAATGCTTAAAAGGAGTAGAAGAAATAGTGGAACGAGGATCATAAGTGGAGAAACCAAACAAAGCTGTGCCAAAAAATTTCGGAGGCAGAGTTGGAAACTGTGGAATTTGGCGCGCGACTAGGGGGAAATTATTCTGCTGGGGAAGTTGTGTTGCTAGATGGGATGCGCAATGTGTCAAGGAGGGTCGAACTGCCAATGTTTACCGGAGACGATCCATTTGGATGGATTACCAAAGCAGATAGCTATTTTCCGATTAACAGGACTCCAAAGGATATGAAATTCCATTACGCACAGATATGCATGGAAGGTACAACATTATATTGGTTTTTTTCTTGGCACAGAGATACTCTTGGTTTGTCCTGGAGTGTGTTCAAGCCAACGCTTATAGATCAATATGGAAGAAATACTGATGGAGATGCATTGAAATATCTTAAAAATTTGAGACAGACCAGTTCAGTGGATGAATATATTGAGGAGTTTGAGCAGATTGCTTTGAGATTGATGGACTTTCCAGAACCGTGGTATATGAGTATGTTTATGGGAGGGTTGCAGCCCGAGATAGAGAATCGAATCTCCACGCATGAATCGACAAATAAAGTTCAAATGTTGGTCTTGGCAAGAAAGGTTGAAAAAGAGCTAATCAGTGAGGGAGTAATTCGAAATATTCGTTCACGTTCTGAAGCACCTCTTTTGTCGCGAAATTCAGGAGTGGTGGCGCCAAATTTGCCCACGAATCGACCTGTTTTTATACGAAATCGTCGAGAGGAAGAATTAAAGAAGAATGTAGGGGAGGAACGCCGGAACGAGGTAAGAGCGTTGAGTCGACAGGAACGGGATACCGCAAGTTGAAAGGTCCGTGTTTCCGCTGTGGACAACCATTCAGACCAATGCATAAATGCCCCGACAAACATCTTTGGGCGTTGGTTTGGGAAATTGAAGTACTAGAGGAACCGCTGGGAGAGAGAGATAATGCCAAGGAAGAGGATGGATGTTTTATAACATAGGGGGAAAAACCGGTTGGGCAACTGGCAGTTATGGCAGGAGAACTGTAGAATTCTCTAGTATGAGCGAAGCCGGGACAGCCGGGACATATTCGATGATGCTCGCTGGACATCTCTCGGGTGTTCCAGTACTGATATTAGTGGATAGTGGAGCCAACCATAATTTCATATCAAGACATCTTGCCAAGTTAGCAAATGTGGAGGTCAGCCCGACTAACACTTTCAGAATTAAACTTGGAAACGGCTCAAGAGCTTTCTCTCAAGGATTATCTAAACACATTAATATCAGCTTAGAAAATTTCGTTATCACAATTGATGCTTTTGTCTTTGACACTGGAGGACCGGATGTGATTTTAGAGATGCAATGGGTGAGAAGTTTTGGTAGTGTTTGACAAACTGGGGACATAAAACCATGGAGTTCTTTTGGCAGGGGCAGGAGATCAAATTGCAGGGAAATTCTTCTGGAAAGGAGACTTTAAATGGATGTCAAAACCTCATTCAGTCAAAGAATCTGCTTGTAGAAGGGTGAAATTGGCAGGCCCAACTTCAGATGCCAGCAAGGGTGGTTAGAAGCGGTGTTAGTGAAGACCAGAAACAGTTGGAGAAAATTTTGAACAAATTTCAGTTTTATGTTTGAGAAACCTCAAGGCCTACCACCGAGCAGGGAAACAGGCCATGTTATTACTCTTGTGGCAGGGGCGATACTGGTGAGTATTAGGCCATACAAGTTAGCTTATTGCCTTAAAGATGAGGTAGAACAACAAATTAATACAATGATGGAACAAGGAATAATCCGGCACGGTAACAATCCTTTTGCTAGTTCCATTATACTTGTAAAGAAAAAGGATGGAAGTTGGCGAATGTGTGTCGACTGCCAAGCACTTAATAAACTCACTGTTTCGGACAGGTTCCCTATTCCCATCATAGAGGAACCATTGGATGAGTTACATAGGTGCCGATTGTTTTCTCTAAGTTATCCGGATTTCATCAGATTCGAGTTGAGACAAGGGATGTTCACAAAACCGTGTTTCGAACACACGAGGGGCATTTTGAATTCCTTGTTATGGCGTTTGGATTGATGAACGCACCAACCACTTTCCAATCCACCATGAACAGAATGTTCAAAAATTCTTGCGGAAAATTGTTTTGGTCTTCTTTGATGACATTCTTGTTTATAGTAAAACTTGGGCAGACCATATGTGCTACTTACAAACTATCTTCCAAGTACTGCGGCATAATTAGCTCAGCTTAAACAGGAAGAAATGCTTTTTTGCACAACCGTTTGTGGAATATTTGGGTTATGTAATCTCTTCCAAAGGAGTTTCGATGGATCCCGTGAAGGTGGAGCGTGTTCTTAGCCGGCCATGCCCTCAAACTGTGAAGGGTTGTCACGACCCCCTCCCCACAAGGTGTACCCCTCCTGGGCCGACAATGTGAGAAGGGAGATAATGACCCTTGAGTCCCGCCTCCAGTGGGCCTCGGGTTGGCGACTAACACCGAGGGTATAGTAAACACACAAATGAGAGACATTACCCTCTAAGAGAACACATGCGAAAGAGAGAGATAAGACAGACACCAGCCAACTCCAACTCAGACTGCAATATAAAAGAAAACCCAAGTACACGTATGTAATGTCATGCAAAAGTACTACAACTGAATGGAAAAACTGTAAGTACCCGGAAAGTAAAAACAACAGCAACCACGAAGCCCGAACAGCTCCTGCAACCCCAAGCTAGTAGTAACCAGCCTGATCTCCAACCTGCTCCAAGTGACCTGAAAAACAGTTTATATATAGATAGAGTGGGTATAACAGTATACTCAGTAGGATCCTCCCCGGAGCCTCTCGTGCAAAAGTAAAGAAAGGATGCTAAAGCACAATGAACAACAAGGGAAACTAACTCGTCACCTAAACAGGTATGCTAAGTTCCCAGCCTCACCATGGCTACTCTCATCAAGTATCGCATACAAGAGTATATAATATAATAAAAGATATCAAGGGTACCCCGCTACCACTTCCCCATTGGTTTGTCGCTTTGCCCCAACGTCGCACGTCCTAAGCATCTCTCTCCAAAAAGGCTTGCCCGCAGACACTTGGGCGTAGCACCACAACATGCACTTCGTGCAACAAAACCACCACGTCCACGTAAGCAATGTAACCAGGTAGTTTTCGGGAGCCACCACAGCTCGCATAACGTGTATCATACGTCGGGTATTAAACCTCAAGCCATTATAGCCCATACACCGAGTAAGGATCCTCAAGCTATCACAATCTATACACGTTATACCTATAGTAGTCCATAAGAAACCATATCCAGAATATATGTGTGTGAATAACTACAAGCCATTACAACCCTCTACACACATATATGGGGAAAACTAACCGCTATGCCTACCAGCACAAGTAACTACCAAGAGAAGAGAGCGGAGCCAAATGGGGTAGTCAACCATCCATTTTCCCACCAGAATGTTGGGGAAAACACCCCCCAGGGCTCAGAATTTCCGGGGTGTCAGTTGTCCTAACTGACGGGGTGAAGTAGTGTATGGAAACACAAAAAGTACAGAATATACTATAGCTCACAACCACACTATGAGCATAACCCAGTCTTAGACTCAATTGCAAATAACGTCTCTCGGACTCCCACTGCCACTTCTAAGATTAGGTATCTTATAAGCACACAACCATTTAAAGAGCTTCATTAGATTACTTTATCCCCTTTTTTTATCAGTTGCACTTTACGTTAATTAATTCTTTAAACATTAATTAATTATTAACAATTTCACATTATATTTCATTAGCATCACATCTAAAGTCCACTGTTTCTTTAAAAATGTAACCTCAATATTGCGCCACAACAAACTCTAACCCCATGGGTTAATCATCATTCATTCAATCATTTATTAACATCATTATTACTTTCTCATATTCTCATGCATTCTAGAAAAACACTCAAAGCTACTAAACACAAGGGGGCTCAACTCGGTGAGTAGATGAACTACACGTCAAGTCTTTGCCACCTATAGCAAGAGCATAGACCCATCCTCCCTCGAGAAGCTAAACATGGAAAGCACGTGGCATACCCCGCACGTCTTCATCCCTTTTGGAAGGAGGGTAAGCAAAGACCAACTGCTTTGAGCAGTGGGGAAAGTAAGGTAGATAAACAACCAAGAAGAAATCAGCAAGCATTCAAACATTCACATCCAACCCGCAACCGCTCCCGCTTCTCCAGGCGCGCGATACGGAACTGCTTCGCCTCTCCCGCCGGCCCGGCGTCTCCTCTCGACGACCCATCTCCCTCCGGTGGTTCTCCGGCACCCCGCTCCTCCAGCCGCACCTCCCAGCCGTGGCTCCCGACACCCTCTCCAGACGACTCCTCCTGGTTGCAAGCACCGGCCCCGTCAACTCCAGACCGCGCCTCCAGCGCCAGTCCCGCCTATCCCGGCGGCCCTCCTCTGCGCGCAGCACTCCCAGCGGCCCTCCTCTGCACGCAGCACCCTCGGCGGCCTCCTCTGCGAGCGGCTTCCGATCAGCCGCGGCTCCCTCCAGGCGGACCAGTCCAGGCGAACCGGTCCACAGAACCGGCACCGGCTGCTCCCTCCAGACGCACCGTCTCCATCCCAGCAGATCGGGCTCCTCCCGGCTCTTCCCGTGCCCGGCGTGCTCCGATTCCCGGTTGGGACACCCGCCGACATCCACCATTCATCAGCTTTTTCCAGAATTTAGTCGGAGTCTTTCTTTTCATTGTGAGTCATGTACTTTTGCAAAACATCATCGCACTACATACATTCCTCGGGTGGATACACGGGCCTCAAACCCTTTTGATTTGGTTCATTCATATGTTTGGGGCCCTTGTACCATTTCGAGTCATTTGGGATATAAATACTATATATCTTTCATCGATGATTATTCGCGAATGACTTGGCTTTACCTCCTTCGCGAACGCTCCGAAGTGTTTTCCACCTTCCAAACCTTTTACAATGAAATTCAGAACCAATTTTCCACATCTGTCAAATGTCTCCGCTCGGACAATGGGCGTGAGTATCTCTCCACTTCCTTTCGGCAGTTTCTCCAGACAAGACATCCTTCATCAGACCTCTTGTCCTGATACACCCTAGCAGAATGGCGTGGCCGAGCGGAAACACAGACATATTTTGGAGACTGCTCGTGCCCTCCTCTTTCACCGACAGGTGCCTCTGCATTTTTGGGGCGATGCCATTCTCACCGCCACCTACCTGATAAACCGTCTTGCTTCCTCTATCCTTCAGGGGGAGACTCCTTTTCGGACTCTGTTCTCCTCCCTCCCTCTTCACTCCCTTCCAATTCGCGTGTTTGGATGCCTCTGTTACGTTCGCGACACATGTCTAGGTCTCTCCAAACTCGCTCCTAAATCTCTCCGCTGCATCTTTCTAGGCTACTCCCGCACTCAGCGTGGATATCGCTGTTTCTCCCCCGACCTACGACGGTATGTCATCTCGGCCGACGTTGCTTTTGTTGAGAGTTCTCCGTTCTCCCTTCTCATCCTGACCCTGCCATCGCTGATTGACTTCCTCTCATCATCCACCCTCCACCGGTGTCAACCCCTGTTGACACCCATTTTGGTCAGGTCTATTCCCGACGTCCATCGACTGTATCCCCCGATCCGGATAATGCACTGATGCTCCCGCTTCGTCTGATGCTCCTGCTCCGCCACCTGAGGACTTGCCCATTGCCCTACGGAAAGGTACTCGCTCCTGCCAAAATACTCCTCTATTTGTATCTTCATACAGGGGTCTGTCCGCTCTGGAGACAGTTTCTATACCTCGCACAGTTGGTGATGCCAAATCTCACCCCGGGTGGCTAGCTGCAATGCAGGATGAATTGCAGGCTCTGGAGGAAAACCATACTTGGGATCTTGTACCCCTTACAGCAGGCAAACAGGCAGTGGGCAGCAAATGGATTTACACCGTCAGGCTGAATCCTGATGGCACTCTCCATCGCCTCAAAGCCCGCCTTGTGGCCAAAGGCTTCGCACAAACTTACGGTATTGACTACTTTGTTACCTTTCACCGGTTACCAAGATGACCTTTGTCCGATTATTCATCTCTCTCGCCGCCAATCATCATTGGCCTTTTCATAAATTGGATGTCAAGAATGCCTTCCTCCATGGCTTCCTTGAGGAAGAAGTTTATCTGCAGCAGCCCCCCGGATTTTGTGCCTCCGGCGCTGAATCTCAAGTCTGCCGTCTACGCCGCTCTCTTTACGGCCTCAAGCAGTCTCCTCGTGCTTGGTTCGGCCGCTTTATCACAGTCGTCACCGACTTTGGGCTTTCTCGCAGTATGAAGGATCACACTGTCTTCTACAGGACGACCACCCATGGCTGCATCTTATTGGTCGTATATGTCGATGATATCATCATCATCGGCAGTGTCTCTGTGGGTATCACCCATCTCAAGGCCCATCTTCACCAGCACTTTCACACTAAGGATCTCGGTCCTCTCACATACTTCCTAGGCATCGAGGTTTCCTATTCTTCGGACACCATCTCACTCTGCCAACGGAAGTATGCATTGGATATCTTGCAGGATGCTGGGTTGACTCAGACCACTGCGGTTGACACTCCTCTAGAGCCTGGGGAACGGTCTCTTTATGCCTCCTTGGCACTGTATCCACATCCCGAGCGGTACCGTCGTTTGGTGGACAAACTCAACTATCTCACCATGACTAGACCCGACATTTCCTGTGCGGTTGCCAAAGTGAGTCAATTTATGGAGCTTCTGACCACCTCTCATTGAGATGCTGTCATCCGCATCGCCAAGTACATCAAGCGAGATCCTGCCCGTGGTCTTCGCTACTCCCAGCATCCTCATCAGCATATTGAGGCCTTTTGCGATGCTGATTATGCTGGTTGCCTTGCCACTCGGAAATCTACCTCTGAGTTTGCCATATTTTTGGCAGCCAACCTCATTTCTTGGCGCAGCAAGAAACAGACGGTCGTCTCTCGCTCCAGTGCCGAGTCTGAGTACCGTGCCATGGCCACCGTCACTACAGAGATCCTTTGGCTTCGGCAATTTCTCCAGGAGCTTGGCTTTCCTCAGCAGACTTCTGCTCACATATGGTGTGATAATCAGGCAGCCACTAAAATTGCTTCGAATCCCGTCTTCCATGAACGCACGAAACATATTGAGGTGGACTGTCACTTTCTTCGCCACCACCTGGAGCATAATCATTTCAGCTTTCGCCATATTCCGATGGCGGACGAGCTTGCTGACATCTTCACCAAAGGCCTCCCCGGTGCTCGCCTCACCTCGCTCAGTTCCAAGCTGGGGCTCCACAGCATCTGACGCCCAGCTTGAGGGGGAGTGTGTCTTGGTCTTGTATGATGTCATCTTTATTTTTTGCGGGACTCGTTGTCCAAGCTGGGCATGTCCAGCTTCAGGGGGAGTGTTAAACCCTTTTTTATTATTATTATGGGTATTTCCGAGTCCCACATCGGAATACTCCTTTGTACATTCCGCCTTCTCATTCTATAAAAGAAGGGCCCCACCTCACCTTGAAGGTAAGGGGGTTTCCCATTCTACAAAACATAACGAGCTCTAAAGGCTCTAAAGCACAAGGCATTCGGCCTTACAAGCAAGAGGGTAACCCAGAACCCTACCAGGCATTATCTTTTATCAAACAACCAGTTATTTAATCCATCTTGAATTAACCGGTTCATTAATAGTAGGTTCCAACTATGGGCAACCTAAACAGAAAGCTATCATAGTTATCAAAAATTGATTAAGCATGCTTAAGCATCAATTTGATTAACATCAAATTACAACAACAACAACCAGATTCATTTACATGCCTCTTTATCTTTGACAAATAATTACAATTAATCCCAGTTTACGTACTTTACCAATTTCCGTCAAGAACGACATGCTAAACATGGCAAGCATAGATATCAAACTATCTAGCAAAACAAGAGGCAATAACTTACGATTGATACTAATTTATTTATTTGGTTCAAATATTTATTATGTCAATTCCATTGTGGTTCAGTGGCTAAATCATGCCAAGTCTACGAATGCACGTAAAAAAATAGAGAAGCAACGAATCCCCTACCTCAAAAGGTTCTTGACGTTCTTTATACGAGAACAATCCACACAACGGATCACGATCGCCTCCTCCCGTGACAACTGCATCCACCCAAGGATGCCGCGGCACGACCGCACCAATCGAAACCCAAGAAAACTTAGAAGCATGGAGATCACATTCCATAATATGGCAAGGAGAAACAGGAGAAGATGAACCCAAAAGAACGACGATAAATCATACCTTATATCGAAGATTGATCGACACTGCTTGGTTGCACCAAAACAGGGGGTGCGCTTGCAGCAAGAAGAACTTCAAGGGGAACCAATCCAAAGAGGAAAGTTTGATCGCACGACTCCTATGGGAAGGAAGGAAAGGTTCGAGCGTCTCGTACCATGAAACAATAGTGAAAAACAAGGGAGGAAGATATCTCGCCCCTTTAAAAGATTTAACGGAGCAACGATTTAAGATACGTTGGATTTTCCATTAAACCACGCAGTTTGACCAAGTAAAGACATCCCGAGCCTTAGGAAAATTAATATTGGAGTTATGGGCTTTGAATCGGCCTTAAATCTCTTAAAAGAAGGCCTTGAATGCGTTTTACGTCAAAGAAACGTTAAATCGGCGAAACTAGAAAAAATTTGGAAATTTGACAAAGGAAATATGAAACAGTTCGGGAAACAATGTTCATGAGACAGTTTCTATGTCACAGTTTCTGTGACATCGTTTATGTGACACTGTTTCTGTGACACCGTTTCTTTGACACCGTTTCTCTGCCACCGTTGCTCTGCCACCGTTCCCATCACACCGTTTCTGTGACACCGTTTCTGTGACACCGTTTCTGTGACACCGTTCCTGTGACACCGTTCCGTGAAACAGTTTAATGAAACAGTTTGGAATTTTGGCAAAGTGTTGGGGACAAGTCACCTTAACCTCCCAGAACCTCTCAAATGTTGGATTGGTGTTGCCCGATCCGGTTGGGCCGAATGTTTGTGGCCCGCAATTGTTGCGGAGATGACCGACCGACGCCGACAGACACTGTAGCAGTGCGGACTTCGGGGTCAACTTTACTGTAGCGCCTTTGACAAAGCCAGCCGCCGTTCACTGTAGCGACGCTGACTCACTTTTCGAACAGTGATCGTCTTCTCCATTGTTTTACAGCTCATTTTCGGGCTAGGGTTTCTACTGAAAATCCTCTGTAATTTTGTGCTTCCGAATAGTGAAAGTTCTGCCTCTCCTGTGGATGTAGGGATTATTCCCGAACCACGTAAACTGTTGTGTTCTTGTCGCTTTTCTTTCTTACGTTTTCTTGTTTCTGTCGTGTCTTCCGACGATTCCGCAACATCAAATACTAGATTTCAGCAAAGGAATGGACCAGATTGGTCCGGGCCATTACAAGGGTGTTCGAGGATTTTTGGGTTTGACTGGGTACTATAGAAAATTTGTTGCGAGGTACAACAAAATAGCTAAACCCCTTGCTGAATTGACTAAGAAAAATTGTTTTAATTGGTCTTCTGCTGTTGAACAAGCTTTTGTAGCCCTAAGAGTGTTTGGTTTCAACACCTTTATTAGCTTTACCGGATTTCCTCCACCCATTTGTCATTGAGTGTGACGCTTCCGGATGTGGGGTTGGTGCTGTCCTAATGCAAGCAGGACGTCCAGTGATGTATTTCAGTAAGGCTTTGGTCGCAGTCAGTCTTTCCAAGTCTGTTTATGAAAAAGAAGTAATGTCACTCGTTTTAGCAGTTAACCATTGGCGGCAATATTTGGTTGGCAGATATTTTGTTGGCAGATATTTTGTTGTTTATACTGATCATAAAGCTCTCAAACACCTTCTTAGTCAACAATATCACACCGCAAATCAGCAGGACTGGCAAGCTAAGTTGTTGGGACTTGATTTCGAAGTGCTGTACAAAACTGGGTTCAACAATCAGGCAGCGGACTCTCTTTCCCGACGAGTTACAGGCGACCTTGACACTTGAAGCGAGCCTATTTTTCCGGGTTCTGCAGTTTCAGAACCACTTTGGCTGGATGTTGACACAATGAAAGCAGAAATCCAACAAGATCCTATGTTACGAAGTTTGATTTCAGCTTTGGAACTCCAACCAGCTCCACGGCCGAGATATTCCTTGCATCACGGGCTGTTATACTTGCGAGATCGGTTAGTTTTGTCTTCCCAGTCCAACCTTATTCCTAAATTTCTGCAATATTATCACTCATCTCTTGTTGGTGGCCATGTTGGGTTCAACAAAACTTATAAACGGATGGCCGTTGGTTTGTTTTGGAGGGATATGACAAAGCAGATCCAGCTGTTTGTCCGTGAATGTGATACGTGTCAGCGCCATAAATATCAGGCTATGTCTCCCACGGGACTTCTTCAGCCACTTCCGATTCCAGATTTAGTTTGGTACTAGATTTTGATGGACTTTATGTCTGGCCAGCCCAAGTCCTCGGGGGTAATTGTGTTATCTTAGTTGTTGTGGATCGTTTAACCAAGTATGCTCATTTTATGCTGCTGCAACATCCTTTCACAGCTAAGATTTGTGGCTGAATTGTTTTTTAGAGAAATAGTCCGTTTGCATGGCATTCCTTGTTCCATTCTCAGCGACCGGGATCCTATTTTTGTTAGTAATTTTTGAAGGGAGCTATTCCGTTTGGAGGGAACTACCTTAAAAATGAGTTCTTCATATCATCCACAAACGGATGGTCAAACGGAAATTGTTAATAAATGCCTTGAAATTTGCTTGCGTTGTTTTGCTTCGGAGAGTCCCTTTCTTGGGCCTGGTGGATACCTTGGGCCAAATATTGTTATAATACGGCTACACATTCTTCCACTAAAATGTCCCCTTTTGAGGCTGTCTATGGCCGTAAGCCTCCTGTTGTGCAACGTTTTCTAGGTGGGGATTCGCCAGTAGAAACCGTGGCTACACTCCTTACTGAACGTGATCAGCTACTGCTCCAACTCCGGCACAATCTTTCCCGCGCTCAACAGTTGATGGAAAGGGCTGCCAACAAACATTGAAGAGAAGTTTCTTTTGATGTTGGAGTACTTGTTTTTGTCAAACTCCGACCCAATGTTCAGACTTCAAAGTCTTCTAAGTTTAATCCCAAGTTAGCTTCCCGATTTTATGGCCCTTATCCAAATTTAGACCGCTTGGGAAACACTGCGTATAGACTTTCCTTGCCGGTTACTTCTCGGCTTCACCCGGTTTTCCATGTATCGCAACTCAAATGGGCGGTTGGGAATTCTACTGTTCAGTCCGAGCTTCTGGAACTGCGGGATAGCAACTTTTCCCTCAGATCTGTCCCGGCGAATATCTTGGCTACCAGAGCAGATTCTGGACACCTGCGGGGAAATGGCTAATTCAGTGGAAGGATACACCGACAGAGGAGTTTACCTGGGAAGATGCAGAGCGAATGTTGTCCCAATTTCCTGACTTACACCTTGAGGACAAAGTGCCATTCGAGGAAGGGGAAAATGTTAGCTGCTTGGGCCTGCACACAGGTGCTGACCCATTAGTTAATCCACGACCCCCTATTCTACACACATATCAGCGGAGGGGTAGAATGGGAAACTCGGGTTAGTCTGTTAGATGGGTATAAAGACACAACCTGTACATGGTTGTTACGGGGTATTCAGTTAGAAAGTAAAAATGGTATCTGTTGGAACAGAACCAGGCGGGAGCTCCGGACAGACTCTCAAACAACCGACAGCAGGAGGAAGACCAGGAGGACTCTCCCGATTCTTCTTGTTGTATATCTCACACAACTGTAAACACACTTTACTGGTAATATCAACCAATTCTCTTGTTTCTTCTGCTAGAACTTTCTCTTTCTAGCCGCACACACACTAGCGTGACACCCATGTTTTCTAAAGTTAACCTTAATACATTGTCAACAAATCCAACACTTATTGTCAACAGATCCAACACACAATATTCTGGTTGTAACAATCCCTCCTTTGGATTTTGTTGACAATACCACCATAAATCCCACTTCACCTTTTAACTCTAATTTCTTCAAAACAAAATGCGGATTTATAGTGCATTCTTGAAACAACTGGTTTTTCTTCCAGACCATCTTCAGCTTGAACAACTTTCGGACCTTTACTTTTAGAACAACTCATGACTTTCAGACTTCCAATTTGCATTCCAGAACATCTTGAAACTCCAATCCATGTATGCCATTGTAACGCTTCCTCAACAACTCGAATGTGGTTCCCATGTGCATGGTAACTGTTGGAGTCTCCATCCCACATTGGACTTCTGGGTTTATGTGGTTTTTATTATTTATTATAAAATTACCTCAAAACCTCTCTTAGAGAGACACCTTGGGAATTCGGTTCACCGCTTTTATCATTTATCATGGTATAAGAGGAGGGCTAACCAAAACCCTTTCCTCCCACCACTTTTTTTTTCTCAGAGAGTATACCTACGTTTTCCTCGTTAGGGGGCGGCGGCCCCAGGCCTTTGGCCACCGTTATTGCAGCGCCGTCCCCTGCCTCACCCGCTGCGCTCCGTTGCCGGATCCACGAGTGGCGACCTCACATCGTGCATCCCTCAACAACCGCGACAACTCCCGTCTGGGATCGTCTCCCCCCGTCTGTTGCGCCTCGCCTCATTGCCGACCTCTCCCTGCGCAATAACCATCGCGCCCCATCCCGGCCATCCCAGTAGTCCCGCTCCGTCGGCCTTCGCGACTCATCTCTGCGGGCATCTCCGATGTTGACCCTGCTGCCCGTCATCGACATCGCAGAGGACCGCCGTGCGCCGTAACCACATTTGCTGGACGAGCCCCAGTGCGACGACACCTCCTTTGTGTGACCTCTCCTGTGCGACAACCCCCATCGCGACAGGCTCTTGCAGCGTCGGCCCTTCTGAGTGATGGTCCTCTCGCGCAACTACCTTCATCCTCGACGCACCCCTTCTCTCCCGCGCGAAGTTCTCCTTCACGCGATTTCCAGATCTGGCGCGCTACCTCCCCCGTCCGCTCGCCCAGCCTGCGCGCGCGTCATTCTCTTTCCCGTCGGCCCTCTGCAACGACCCTCAACGACGTCCCTTTGCACACCGGTCGAGTCTCCCTCCACCCGACGCAACTCGCCAGCAGCAACCCACTCTACCCCGACTTTCTCGGGGCTCCGTCGTCTGGCCCCGCCTGTGTGGCTTTCCTGGCGTTTCGTTGATCAGCCCCGCCTCTGCGGCTTTCCCGGTGCTTCGTCGTCCGTCCCCGCCTGTGCGGCTTTCCCAGCGCTCCGTCGACCGGCCCCGCCTGTCGATGCATCCTCATTCCGGCTATTCCTGCTGGTTCTGCATGACGGACGTTGTTCGTTGGTGGACAATCTTTTTCAACGGCATCATCTATCAACTTCTTGAGGGGGAGTAACTGCAATGGTGGATATCTTTTGTTCTGTTTTGTTTTTTTTGTCATCAAGCTGGGTGTGTCCAGCTTGAGGGGGTGCTGAAAGTGTCTTTGCTTTGTTTTGTTTGGCTACTGGACTCTCCTTTCTTCTCTCTTTCTAGCACAGATCTGGAATTCACTCTTTAATTGATCCACGGGCCCCATTCTGTTTAAATCACATCTTTACTTTCAAGTCGACCTTCCATAATTCGAGTCACACAAAATTCCTAAAAGATAGGAACTTTGAATTCTCGATATCCCGCCTTCACTCAAAAACCCAGATTTGTGCTACTGTTAATTTCGACACCACCACGACGTGAACACCTTCAAGGTGCAAAGCCCTTTACCTCCAAGTTTCTTAGAGTACTTTACAGCGAGGTGCCCAACCTTTTCACATCGAAAACAAGCGAGTGGAAGCTTGCCTTTGAATTTTTCTTCTCATTTTTAGATTTAAGTAAAGACATCACCTTATTGACTTCCCTATCTTTGGGATTATACTTCAATGTGTGTTTCTTCATTGCTTCAAACACCACTTTTTGAGCGATCTCCTTTGCTAAGGGCTCGTTGTCGTTCTTCCTCATCTCATATGTAATGAGAGTGCTCTGAAGACTGTCCAACATCACCTCCTCTGGGTCTTTATCTTTGAGCACCGAAACCTTCGTATTGAAACGCGGTGATAATCTCCTCAGGATCTTCTTCACGATCTTGATATCGTCGAGGGTTTCTTCAAATTCACACTTGTCCTCCACAAGTACCTTCACCCGAACGAAGAATGCATCAACGAGTTCATTCGAGTGCATCCTCAAATCCTTGTACTTGTTCCACTGGACTTGCAATTTAGTTTCACGTACCTTGGAATCGCTTTTATAGATGTTAAGAAAATTTTTCTACAAGGCGTGTGGGGATTTACACGACATTTCCTTTGTGCAGAAACTCCTCCTAATTGTGTTGACTCCTTTGGCGTCAACACCAAACTCCTTTCGGTCTTTCTTTGATAATGCTCCGCTTTCCATGCTGATTGAGATCCCATGCATGGCAGCAGTTTAGACATCCATTCCCAACGATTAGAAATAGCGTTGTATATGAATTTTCCATAATTGAAAATTGGTTCCGTCGAAGATTGGAATTGTCGTGGTTGGTGATCGTTGCCATGATTTCTAAGAGAGAGATTTCAGCAACAACCTTCTCCTCTGTTTCCATTTGTGGGCCCAAACAAGGTAAATATCCTGGGGAGGGAGGTGAATCAAAATATCTCAATTTCTTCAAATGACCCTCGCCAACGATCTTGTTCCACTTTTACTAGGAACACCCCCCTGATGATAAATACGATGTGATAAAGCGAGTAAAGAGGGACATCAATTTTACTTGGTTTATCCAAGGCGAACTGTAACGCCCCGACCCCAGTTACCCAGAGTCGGTGCATTATTACATAACATTGGCATGATCACAAGAGATCAAATCTCGAAAGACCGATCAATTTAGTAGCCTTGGCAGTACTAGATACATACATAAGTTTTACATTACATTATGAAATGAAAAAACAACATTGTCTCCTTTGTACACATTCATATCCCTTAGAACTATCTCTGCAGGTCAGTCATAATATACTTCTTCGCATCCTGGGAAAAATAAAGCATAGAAAGGGGTGAACTCAGGTGCTTAGACTATCCCTGCAGGTCAGTCATAATATACTTCTTCGCATCTTGGGAAAAATAAAATATAGAAAGGGGTGAACTCAGGTGCTCAGTAAGGATAACAATATAGCGGAAACTTTCATAAATAAGCATAAATATTTAAGGCAATGTATAAGACTAAAACACAAGCCTTTTAAACATAAATTTCAGCATAATATGACAAAGATAAATCAAATAATGCCATTTATTTATTCACATTGATATTCTACTAGTCGAATAATCACATGTAATATCAATAGTCAATTTCATAATGATAAAATGCATAATGCCGGACATCATAACCACATAGTCAAGACCTCGTTGCAAGACTACCAATAAGATTTTGTCAAGGGCTTGTGCCAAGACACTAGTTTGTCTCATGAGACCTACCAATGCATCGAGGAGCTATAGTGGGCTCCACCCGTCACCTACTAAGTCCAATGCATTCCTCATATGAAAATGTTGAAACATAACATAAACATTCGTATTAAAACTAGCATACGAAATGTCAATACTTTAACCATAAACCATGAATGGTATAAAAATACCACATCTATAGTCAAACATATCACAAAACCTTCAATACAATATGGAAGATTGTATCATAATAAATCAACTTCAAACTAGCGTAAAATCCAACAAAGGATGTTGACATAGATGAAATCAAAACTATTTGAGAGAAATATCTCTTTCTATTTTGAAATCATTTAAAAGTCCTGTAATTTTAAAAGAAAACATTTATTTTGAAAATATTCTTATAAGCTTGTAAGGGAAGCTTCGAAAGTGTTACAACGACGGAAAATAGCTGCACCCGTCGTATAAGTTAAAAAAAACATTCCTTAATTTTGTCGAAAAGGTCGTAAAGGACCTTGTTTGGAAAACGATGGAAAGATTCCTTTATAAACATCTCATAAAAAGTCAAACAAGGGTATAAATGACTTTAACCCACAATCTAGGAAATAATAAAAATGTTTTGAAATATATTTTTAAAAAACACGGATGTGGATGATAAAGGGGTCCCAATAGATACTCACGTATAAACAACCTCGGATAATGAAGAGATTGTAGAATTAACCTTTACCTTGTACTTTTCCTTGGTCGAGGGTACGTTAACCTTCTGTATAATAGTTAAATCATTATTATTAAATTATACAAGAACCACATACATAAATATGATATCATATATGATATTCTAATATTGCTTTGTTAATAATATTTCAACAGTATCATCATTTAGAGTGTTAATTGATTCGTTTCCCTTTATATGCTTGGTTACGTAAGCCATGTTATGAATGTATTTGATTCATATCAAGAATGATATTAAGTTCTTAAACATTATTTTTAATCCTAAAATGAAAATTATTCTTGAATGATTATGACGGGGAATGAATTTCATCGCGTTCGTGAAGACGGTAATCCGTACGTACGCACAGACGACAATATCATTCTATTGATGGTGAAATCGTATGCAATCAGATGGTATGCCATATATACAGAATCCTTGACATGTTATATTTATTATTTACATCAGTTATACTCATTATTATACCCATCCAAATGATGAAGTGTTTGAATAACAAACTACACCACGACGTGAAGACGGTAAGCCGTACGTACGTACGTATGGTGACTTGTCATTCATAGGATGGATAGAATAATGAATATGGTTGTACCATATTTATAATAACATCACCGTATGTATAAGGTACTGAAGTTATTATTTTGGTATGGAAACAACAAAGAAAGAGGAATTGGAAGAAGAAAAGAACTTTGAAAGAGGTGGTGAAATTATTACCTCTTCTTCGGGTGTTTCCTTTTGAGTTGATCAAAAGGGCTCCTTAGGTTGACTTTCTAATCAAAGTAAGACCTCTAGGTCGGAATGAGGGTAGTTGAGAGGATATTTGAGCAGGGGTTGGCCGAGCCAAATGACTTTGGAGGTGTGATTTTGAGAAAAAGTGAAGTACCCTTTTATAAGAGAGGTGATGGTCACTTTAGGAAAAACTTGAAATATTATTTTATTTATACAATCATATTCGGTTTATAATGGCTCCATAATGATTTATTTCGAGGCTAAGGTGGGGATGAGTCTAAAACTTCTCAACCAATAGGTTTTAGACAGGTTTAGGTCACCATATTAACCTTATTTTTTGGATTTAACTCTTAGTTAAGTAATTTAACTTTTACCATGTATTCTTGTATTATTATAAAAAATGGTTAATAAACTTACTATAAAAAGCTAAGCGAACCCCAAGTGGTTCATTATTGATATATCTAACCTTATCTAAATCCTTTGGCTGAACCTTAGATTTTTAGGAATATTATATCAATTAATAATATAATATTTGTTTTAAAAACTCATTTATGTCAATTTCGACACTATTTGGTATTTTGTTTTTTTGAAAGTCATAACACCTTTATCACTTCAAACAACATTTATTTAATCAACCATAACATGTCATATTAACCTAGAAAATTAGTAGAATTCATCAAAAGTCTCAATTTACATTTATTTGGATATTTATAATATCAATTATTTTAATCTTTCATTAATAAGGTAATTACTGTATTATCATTGTATCATAAATAAATTTAATTATTTGATGTCTAAATATTATAAATAAAATACCATTATGTAGGAAATATTTTTAGCTTTCTAATGAATATTTATAGTCGAATTTATCTTATGTATAATCCTATATTAAAAATGGTTTTGTTATTAAACTTTGTATTTAACACTTTTAACTGTTTTTTAAATAAAATAATAATAAATGTCCTAATCTAATCCAAGTGGACCAAAAGGATCCTATTTTATTCCTAAGGTTGATTTTGGTTGAAATACACTTATCCAATAGAATTAGGACATGTGTTAGGGTAATTATACTATCATTTTTTACCTTTAATTACTCTTTATTTTTAACCGTGGTAAATAAAAGACAAAAGTCACTATTCACCAAAAATTATTTTCATCCTATTGAACCACATTTTACTTACTGATGTCAACCGTGTCTCTCGGATTTTTGAAATTCAATTCACAGAAGCGGTAAAATTACGTTTTATGCAAATTTGCAAATGCGCCTAGAAGGTGGTTAAAAGACTGTAAAAAGTTCAATAAAATTATATATATATAATATTAATATAAAATGACTCCAATGAATTATATTGAACTTATATAGGTATTATGTATCTATTTTGACCTAAAATAAATTAAAATAAAATAACTAATTATTTAAATAAAAAGTCGGTTTTAAACAGTAATGCAATGTTTTTCACTATTTATCAAAAAATGAAAGTTTTCAGAAAAATATCAAAAATTCACTCTAAGCTAATTTTGATATTCCGAATCTAAAAATGAAGTCTATTTTGAAAAATAAAATTTATAAAATTTCAAAAAGTGGGTATTACTATTCATAACGGCTAGTTTGATTGGTCGTGGTGTGTTAGAACTCGAAGTTGCGTACAACACAAGCTATTGTATTATTCAAAGAGAAGCGTACTGTGGAAGCTTGAGGTGTTACACGAACTAATCCAAGAAGCATACAACGACGATGTGCTGATGTACCAACAACACTAAGAGCACTGCTTGTTTCTTGACAATTTAGAGCGGCTACATTGACCTTCTGTAACGACCCGAACTTTTATAAATGAAATTTCTTTTTTAAATGAATAAATACCTTATTAAGTAACGTGGTTATAGAAATCACATGCCCTATAGTTATTTTGAACCGTTATAAAATATAGTATGTCGGATTTAAAAGACCGTTAGGAATCATAACCGTTGATAATATAGCCATTGTACAGTGACTGTTAAGATTAGTATATATTAAGGGTTATGATAAAATCTAATTGACACAGACGGAAGAGACGATGACCTCGATCGGTAGAATCGTATCCTATGAAGCCCATTTATCGAAACTTCTGAGGGAGATGACATCACCGGGTTTTGCCATTGACCAAGCCCAACTGAGATTCCACAACCGAAGCTCGAGCGAAACTGTTTACGGGAGAAGTTCAAGCTTATTGAGATCACGACCCAAACCTTGTTTCTTGAACCACCCCAAGAAAGCACTGTCATCACACACTTTACCCTTAGGGTGTACGCTGGTGTAATAAAAGGTTATGCATCTAGACCTAGTAATATTAATTTGTATATTTTCATTGTAATAAAATAATGATTATATTTGTCCCCTTTCATTATTACTTTATATATACAATTATACACGAGTTGATAAAAATAGATTTTGATACGAAGAAACCAAAATTGTATTTTTGAAAAATATATGGTTTTAATTAAAACTCTCTTTTTTGATAAATTTAAGAATCTTGAAATAAATGATATTTTCATATAATATTCTTATTAAATAATATTTATTTATATACAAATGATAATAGAATTTATTGAAGCCCAATGTAATCTTTATAAGGGTTAAAAAATTGTTGTCGTAAAAACCAGTAGTTTTCAATAAATGAGGTTTTTTATTTAAAAAAGGAATTTCTGATATTTAGAAAATTATTTTGGTAAAATGAATATTATTTTTGAAATCAACATGTCGAAATTAGCTAATGGTGATTTTTTCATAATTTTCAGAGTCAAATTTTTGAGTAAAAATTAAATACGGTATAAATATACGGTCTGTATTATGACAACATAATAGCCTAAAAGTGATGTAATCAATGCTATATAAGAAATCCACGACCAAATATAGATTTCCCCTTTAAAATAATGTGCTTTTGAAGTTATTTGATCAATTTTATAAATCTTTAATAAATCTTATAAAACCTATACTATATTGTAAGATTTTAAAATCAATTCTTTATGAATCTACATAACTAATGGTATTATTTTAGTAACTTCGGTTCTTGGCTTTGTAAAATATTGAAAACAACTCCTCTGGCAGAAATTATGGGAAAAAATCATGAGAAGGTTTGTGGTTTTGATTATTTTATTATATAGAGTCCAAAACCTAAGTTTAGAAATTAATAAAGAATTCCTCTTTTTTTTTTTTTGCTATAAATACCCAACCCAACCTCCCACTTATCTTCACTCAAAACCCATTGAGCATGAAATTCTTCTCCCTCTTCGTCTCTAATGCCCTCCTAAGGTGTTCTCAAGCTCTTAAAAAGCTTCTCCTAACCTTTTAGAAGCGCCCTCTCAAGGTAATAAATCCTCTTCCTCTTCCTCTTCCTCTTTATTCAAGTACTTTCTTTGTATTATGCTTTTTGATTTCCAATTGTTCATGTTGACGTGTTTTTACACATCCCTTCACTGTTATTATAATGCCCAAGTAATGAGAGATCACATTTCACTCTCATTAAACTCTTCCATGAATCTTTATGTACACGTTATGTTGCCGAAATAATCCCGTTATTTTCCATGCTAAACATTTTTGTTGCGTATACCCATCCTCATTTACATTCACAGGTATTCACCTAGATGTAACCATCCATTGATTGGGGACTCTCATATATGTAACTCACACTCCTTAATCGTGGGATTAAAAGTGATAAAACACATTTTTATGTTGTTTGATCTATGTAGTACACAAATGCACGTACATAATATGAATGTGACAGATGAGCCTAAAATTATATAGCCCTTCTTCAATGCATTGAGTAATGTTTTTATCTCATGAGATACCATGTATGGTGCATGAGAGGTTATTTTACGCACACTATGTTATGATGTCTCGACGGTTAGCTTTGACTTATGCTTATGATGTCATGTTTTGTGTTGTTACCGTATTCCCATGTTGCCTTGATGTTATCATCTTATATCATGCTTCGATGTTCATGTTTATGATTCTCACCCTTTTATGCCACCTTGATATACCCCTTGACTCACATGAATTTCGTCCATCATGTTATGCTTTGATTATTTCTTTATAGGATTTTATAGCTCATTCTTTTCTTAGGTACGTCCCTAGATTATCTCGTGCAGTATTAGATGATCAATGAATTTTAAGGGCTTGTTATGAAGTTTTAAATAATGTCTTGGTTTCCTTGTTTCAAATCCTTGTTTCAAGTTAATGTTTTCTGTAACTAATTTTCCAAAGATACTAGGCTTCTCGATCTTTCGGGACTATAATGTAATAAATCATGAATTAATGTTTATTAAAAAATGGGTTGTCATAGTTGATATCAGAGCAAAGTCTAGTTATTTTTGGGGATCTGGATTAGAATACCTTAGTAAAAGCCTTAGGGATAAGACTAAACATAGAAAAACATGTTGGATTGGTGTTGCCCGATCCGGTTGGGCCGACACTGACAGGTATTGTAGCGGTGCGGACTTCGGGGTCAACAGTACTGTAGCGCTTTTGACTTCCAGCCGGCAGACACTGTAGCACTTTTGACAAAGTGAGCCGCCGATCACTATTGCAACGCGGACTACTATTCAGAACAGTAGACCGTCTTCTTCATATGTAGCCCATTTTCGGGCTAGGGTTTCTGATCGAAATCCTCTGTAATTTGCTGCTCCCGATTAGTGAAATTCTGCCTCTCCTGTGGACGTAGGGATTTTTCCCGAACCACGTAAATCGCCGTGTTCTTTATTGTTTTTCCTTTCTTTCGTTTTCTCATTTTCTGTCGTTGTGTCTCCCGACGATTTCGCAACAAAACATCCCTAAATTTTAGTAAAGTATAGAGTAAGTGATTTCTAATCAACAAAATCCCAGTCTGGATACTATAATTGAATGTGGATCTGACCAAGTTGTATCTAGGAGTAATAACCCCGAAAATGGCGCATTGATTATTAACTCGATCGTCACTTGGTGCACGACATAGAGGCCCTGTTGCCCACTTGGTTTGACACTCCCGAGGATATGTTTTGGTAAATTCACAAGCTTTTTACGTACCATTATGAAGGAAACAAAATGCCCATAAAATTTGATGTTAGGAAATAAACCATGGATAACAAGGATTGAAATCTAGAAATTCATAGGGCGAGGTATGTATATCATTTTTGAGTTATCCCTTCAATGTTCATAAGTTTCCCTTTTATGTGTGTAATATTTTGATAATTTTCATAGTCAATGACTAGAAGTAGGAGGAACCGAGTCAATAAACAATGTGATGACTGTCCAAATGAGTTGCCCAACCCGATGGGAGCAGAAGTCGAGAACTTCATGAACAATACTTATTTAATTAACTCAAGTTTTGAACATAAATTTGAATAAGGGGTAAAACCCACATCCCCTTAAGAAAGAAGTTGTAATTGAGACCTTTATGCGACAAAACCTTCGACTTTCAGTGGATCTTTAGATCCCTTAATTGCAGAATAATGGATAAATTCCATTGAAAATATCTTTTCCGTCCTTCAATGCTTCGAGTAAGAGAAGGTTGTGCTAACTGTTTATTGTATGGAGAGAGAAGCTAATCAATGATAGACGTTGATAAAAAATACGATGTCCGAAAAAAAGATCGAAGAAATGGAGTGGGAAGAATTCCGAAAAATATTTTTCAATAAATATTTTCTCGCATTCCGTCTTAAAATGGAGAGTAATTTTCTTAGTCTCAAGCAAAAAGACGACGAATCTATCGGGGCATATGATATTAACTCCACTAGACTTGCGCAATACGCCTCCGACTTTGTCATTGACCTCGAAAGTAAAGCTGACCGCTTCTTTAGTGGGCTAAATCCAAATCTACGAAAAGCTTTGGTGATTTGAGAATTCGACACCCATGAAGAAATTGTCCGATGTGCCCTCTCAAAGTCGAAATGAAGATCAGCGAATCTCAGAGGACTCATGGGTCTGGAGATAGGAATCGGAGAATAGAGTTTAATTCTGGGGGAGCGATAGAGAAATCTCACTGTGGCAAGAAAGTCTAACACCCCACTTGTCAAAAGTGTGAGAAGAAGCATCTTGAAAATTGCCTGAAGGGGATAAAGAAATGTTTTAGGTGTGAGAAAGAACACCTAGCTAGCGAATGCCGACGGGAGAAACAATGATACTATGCGAATCAATGCACTAAGCCAAGGGTTGTCGATGATAACCGACGACAAGCCTAGAGGGCAAGGGCGTGCTTGTGCCATCACAATTGCTGAGGTGGATCCTGACAACGATGTGGTGACAGGTACACTATTTATTTATTAAAAGATAATGAACGTACTATTTGATTCTGGTTCTACGCATTCTTTTATATCACACAAGTTTAGTATAACTATTCAAACACCGCCTCAAAACCTGGAAGTGGAGCTATCGATGAAAATGATAAATGAGGCAATTATTGCATTCAAAGTATATAACTTCTCCCTTATCCATATTTGTGGGTTGAATTTTCCTGCAAACTTTGTGATACTCCATTTAGCGGAATTCAATGCAATTTTGGGTATGGATTGACTTTCCTTGCATAGAGTCAACATAATTTGTCTGGAGTAGGAAATTATCTTCGGTATCAAAAATCACCCTCCAATTCTATACAAGTGTAAGGAGGAGGATGAATCTCCTTTGGAATCATCATCTCAAGTATGAATATCATCGCCTTATGAGTAAGCGTATCTAGCTCAAATGATTGAGACTAAAAAAAAGGTCATCCTTGATGACATGCTCGTTGTAAGAGAATATGATGATGTGTTTTCCGAAGAATTGTTTGATCTTCTTCCAAACCGAGAGGTTGAGTTCTCAACAGAACTTATATCCGGAGCTTTGCCAATATTCAAGACTCTATATGGAACGATCACTATTGAAGTTGAAGAGACGAAAAAGCTATTACAAGAGAATTTGGATAAAGAGTTTATTCGCCCAAGTGATTCACCATGGGTGCGTCGATCCTCTTCGTCGAGAAGAAGGATGAGTCAATGCGTTTTTGCATTGATTATTGCGAGCTCAACTATTTTCGATGCTTTCGCAGCCGGGGCGCTCATCGTCACAGCGACACGCGTTTCTTTCCATGCATTCCCGCTTTCCAAAGGCGGATGACCTCCGCCACCATGGTTGGTGATATTGGCTTTTTGATTGAAATGAGATGATAAGATGTCGGTTCCTCCTTCCATGGATTTTTCCTTGAAACTCGTTTCCTAGTCCAGGTTTCTCTCATAGATTTGAGTAATGTTCGTGAAACTCGTTCCCGATGCCATCTTGAGGTGGACGCCGGTTAATTACGTTGCTTCTGTCTCAACAGGGAAGCAACCTTCGGTCGGAGTAGATGGTAACGTCGGACATATCTTGGCATCACTGAATGTTGGGTGCATTGGGCACTTGTAAAGCCTTCCTTTTTTGGAGGACTTCTCATGTGTGAGGAATCCTAGGCGCGGAACCCAAGACATCCTGTGTTGGTTATGAGGTAGTTGACGCTAGAGGCTTAAGTCTTCTGAGGCTTTTTACCTCAGACATCCCATGTTCATTGTATGGACTAGAGATTCTGGATCAGGTCACAAGTTTAATGTTTTGTGGAGACATATGAGGGGTGGGTTTAACGTCTTGCAGGGAGAAGCTGGGTGCAGGTTTAAAGTCTTGCGGGGATGGATCAGAACGCCTTATAGGGGTGGATCGAGGCACGAGTTTAATGTCTTTTGGAGACGGATCAAAACGCCTTATAGGGGCGGATCGAGGCACGAGTTTAACGTCTTGTGGAGATGGATCAGAACGCCTTATAGGGGCGGATCGGGGCACGTGTTTAATATCTTGTGGAGACGGATCAAAATGCCTTATAAGGGCGGATCGAGGCACAAGTTTAACGTCTTTTGGAGATGGATCAGAACGTCCTGTTGCGACGAATCAAGGGGGGATGTCCCTAGGAGGGAAGGTTTCACACCGGGATGATGTCGAGTGATCAGGACACCTTGTGGAGGCGGATCAGGTGGTTGAGTGTGTTCCTAGGAGGGAAGATATCACACTTGATGATGGTCGTGATCGAACCTCATGGAGGCGTCCTACATACCTTGTTTGAGAGATAGAGATCAAAACCCACGTAGTTCGATGCCGCAGTTTAAGATAGCGTGACATGACCGGTCCATACAGTTTAACGTCATGCGATAAGGACGCTTGTGTCGTGGAAGGAGCGTCGACGAGGGATGGTCCGGGGCTTACGCGTGGAAGCTGTCCAATGCAAGAGGATCACTCTGCTGGAGATGGTATAGAGGTTACGCGTGGAAGCTGCCCGAGTTCTGCTATGGAGCAACAATGATGTGAATGGGGCTTACGCGTGGAAGCTGTCCAATACAAGATGATCACTTTGCAGTAGATGGTATGAGGTTTACGCGTGGAAGTTGCCCGAGTTCTGCTATGGAGCAACAATGATGTGAATGGGGCTTACGCGTGGGAGCTGCCCGAGTTCTGCTATGGAGAAACAATGATGTGAATGGGGCTTACACGTGGGATTTGCCCGAGTGTTGCTATGGAGAAGCAATGATGTGAATGGGGCTTACGCGTCCGGGATACTACTAGGAGCATCGATAATGTGATTGGGGCTTACGTGTGGGAGCTGCCCAGGTGCCGCTATGGAACATCATTGCTATGGAACAACAATGATGTGGTTGGAGCTTAAGCGTGAAAGTTGTTTGTCCTGTCTTCCTCATGTCAGGTCAAGAGAGCATTCCATGTTCATTGCATGGGGTAAAATTACAGTTTAACATCATGTGGAAGGACTAGGTGCACGGGGCTTATGCATTGAGCTGCCCGTCCTTTCTTCATGTGAGGTCATGAGGGCATCTCATGTCCATTGCATGGGGTAAGATTGCAGTTTAATGTCATGTGGAAGGACGTTGTGTGCGGGGGCTTATGCATGGAAGCTGCCCGTCATTTCTTCATCATGTCAGGTCATGAGGGCATCCCATGTTCGGCATGGGGTAAGATTACAATTTAACATCATGTAGGAAGACGTGGTGTGCGTGGCTTATGATTGGAAGCTGCCTATCATTTCTTCCTCATGTCTGGTCATGGGGGCATCCCATGTCCATTGCATGGGGTAAGATTACAGTTTAACGTCATGTGGAAGGACGTGTTGTGCGGGGCTTATGCATGAAAGCCGCCCATCATATCTTTCTCATGTCGGGTCATGAGGGTATCCCATGTCCATTGCGTGAGATACGATTACATTTTAATGTCATGTGGAAGGACGTGGTGTGCGGGGCTTATGCATGGAAGCTGCCCATCTTTTCTTCCCCATGTCAGGTCATAAGGGCATCTCGACCCGCTAATGGGTCAAAGAATATGATTCGGGGGTACATTTGAGGAGGCCCATGGGGCTGCTTGGGAGCAACAGGGATATACCGGGGACTTGTGCGCTAGGGCTGCCCATTCGTTATCCTCGCGTTAGACCGTGAGGGCATCTCGGCCTGCTAATGGGTCGAGGGATATGATTCGAGCCTTACACCTGAGGAGGAGGCCCATGGGGCTGCTTGGGAGCAGCAGGTATATCGGGGACTTGTGCGCTAGGGCTGCACATTCATCATCCTTGCGTTAGACTATGAGGACATCTCGGCCTGCTGACGGGTCAAAGGATATGATTGGGGCTTACACCTTAGGAGGAGGCCCATGGTGGATGTTTGGGCTCTCATGATCATTACATGAGGTGGGTCAATGGATATGATTGGGGCTTATAGGAGGAGGCCCATCGTGGCTGTTTGGTGTGGTTGTCTCATGATCATTACATGAGGCATACATCTTATGTTCGACATATAAGACATCTTACGTTTGACATATAAGACATCTCGTGCTTTTCATATGAGACTTCATATTCTCATCATATAGGACATGCCACAGTTTAAAGTCATGCAGTGAGGACTACTAGGCATCTTAAGACATATCATGTTTGTCACAGGAGGCATCCTATGCTTTGACATATAGGGTATACTATAGTTTAATGTCATGTAGTGAGGACTACTAGGCGGAAGGTACCTAACAATGTGTCACGACCCAATCATGGGGGTCCTGTCCCACACCAGCAAGAACATCAAAGCTGCGGTTCATCTGGTTAGTCCTTATCTAAGAGATGGGAGTCGCGCCGACAAAGAGGAGGATGATGCGTGTCAACCTTGACACCACTGGTTAGGAGTTGGGGCCACTCTCCTGATGAGTCCATGGCAGGACGAAACCAGTGAACCTCACACATGAAGAGCTGGACGGCTGAACCCCGCCCGCCTTGGAGGGGGCTGGGGTGCCGCACGAGCGAACTGCTGTGCTGAGACGCTCAGCCCGTGACAAGTGGTATCAGAGGGAATGTGCCTCGTGGTGTTGCGGAATGCTGCCGGACGGACCTTGGTGGTGGGAGCGGAGTCCCGGGGTGTCATGCGGAGGTGACACGACATAGATGGTCGCACTTGCGAGATGTCTGAGGCAGAGACGCCACTATGAAGGGTGGGTCTCGTGGAGGTGGTTTTCGACCCTGAGAGAGAGGGTGGACCACGGTGGTTTGCGACCCAGGGAGTGGGTGGGCCATTGATGCCAACGACAAGGAAGAAGCGTCCCCTGAGGCCATGCTTGGTAACCGGTTAGTTGGAAGCAGTCGCGGACACACAGAAGGCCACGATCCTGCATGCACGAGGGCGTGCATGGAATGGTGGTAGGAGAATGTCACGACCCAATCATGGGGGTCCTGTCCCACACCAGCAAGAACATCAAAGCTGCGGTTCATCTGGTTAGTCCCTATCTAAGAGATGAGAGTCGCCCCGACAAAGAGGAGGATGGTGCGTGTCAACCTTGACACCACTGGTTGGGAGTTGGGGCCACTCTCCTGATGTGTCCATGGCAGGACGAAACCAGTGAACCTCACATATGAAGAGCTGGACGGCTGAACCCCGCCCGCCTTGGAGGGGGCTGGGGTGCCGCACGGGCGAACTGCTTTGCTGAGACGCTCAGCCCGTGACAAATGACTGGTGTGAGACTTACGCAAGAGCGACCTTCTCTAGTTCAACCTGACATAGGAGTCAGGTGATGAGGTTTCATGTGTTGCTTGAGGAGTATTTCGACTTAAGGTACTTGGGGAATTGAAGAGGAGAATCTCAACCCATGGAACGAGGAAGGGACCGAGAGGAGTAGGTCGACTCAAAGTATTTCAGGGAGTGTAGAGGAGGTATCTCGACTCATGGTATTAAATGGGGTGGACGTTGGGGCCGTATAAGGTGCAACCAAAAACGTCCTCGACCTGACTTGAAAAATTTGCGGTGCGACTCTCCATTTTTCATGGAGGTCAGTGACGGTAACGAAGGGACCGGGCCGAGCACGAAGGTAGGGAGTTCGCGGAAATTGGAGTTTCGCGAGGCATGACCATCTTACGCGAACAATGTTCTTCATGGATAGAAGCTTCCCGAAACATCCTCAAACACCAACCCATATATGGAGGGGCTCGTGTGAGGGAATTCGCGAAGGATTACCCATTGGTTAATGAGTTACGCGAATTCGTGAAACGAGCTACGCTTTTGGATCAAGGTCTCCAGCATGTGGTCCATTCTTGGGCGCGTTTTTTCGGTGGCAACATCAATAAGATCACGATAAAGAACATGTATCCTCTACAACAGATTGATGGCTTGTTCGATAAACTACGTGGAGCCCAGTATTTCTCTAAGGTGGATCTTCAGTCGGGATATTATCAAGCAAATGTGAACGCAGATATCCCCAAGGCTGCTTTTCGTACAAGGTACGTACACTATGAGTTCATAGTGATGCTATTTGAACTCACTAATGCTCCAACTATCTTCATGGAGTTAGTGAATAGAGTCTTTAGGGACTATCTCTATAAACTCGTGGTAGCCTTTATAGACGATATTCTTATCTACTCCAAAAGTAAGGAGGAGCATGATGAACAATTGAATGTTGTACTGAAGATTTTAGGAAAGGAAAAGTTGTATGCGTACAGTAAATGCGAGTTTTGGATGAAGTAACATTCTTGGGTTATTTTATCACGAACAAATGTTGGGCGGAGGCCGGCTGCACAAAGACTCAAGAGGGGGGTGGAGGGGTGGTGAATTGAGTTCTTGAAAATTTCTTAGCTTAGAACACCACCCTCTTTAAAATATGATTTTGATCCTTTCTTAACACACGCACGCAATGGAAATAAAAGCGCAAAGAAAAGAGATCAGACACCAGAGATTTATAGTGGTTCGGGGCACAAAAATCCCTTTGTCCACTCGACCGATGCTCAACTTCAAGAGTTTGGTGATTTTCACTAGACCGGTCCTTTTACCGGGGACTGTCAATCCTTTTTCCAGTGACTGCACGACTGAGTGCAAACAGTCGACACTTGTACATTATCGGGAGCTTTTAACTGGGCTCCAACAAGGCTTTACAAACATCAACCTTCAAGGTTCTATTACCTGAAACCTTCCCAGCGAAAGAGAGAATAAACAGAGTTTATAGATGACACTCATAGTTGTAAGATACAACTGACATAAGAGAAGAAATCTTCAGGAGAGAGAATAAGAATATGAAGCAGCTTGGGGAGTCTTCTGAAACATGGCAATGGTGATCTTGATATCGCAACTGTAGAACTCAAATCTTCTTCTTCTGCATAAAAAAAAGTAGTACATAGAGAGTTTTAACAGAGTTTGAGTGCAAGTGCTTCTTCTCTTCTTTCAAAAGTTCTCTATATTTCTCTTCTTCACCACACGTGAAAAGGCATGCAGAACTTCTCTTTTAATCCCTTAGCATCAGATCCATAAAATCTGGGCTTGAAATTAAATTCCACACGTCCTTTTCTAGAAAATACCTAGACAACAGTACAGTACTGGCCATTAATTTATCCTTGCACATATTCTTTTCTCGGCACTTGCAACTTTTTATAATGAATTTTACTATAAAGAGGTGATCCCACATTTAATGCATGAACGGCAACATTAATTTCTACTGAAAGTACAATAATGGCAATGGTGATCTTGATATCGCAACTGTAGAACTCAAATCTTCTTCTTCTGCATAAAAAAAAGAGTAGTACATAGAGAGTTTTAACAGAGTTTGAGTGCAAGTGCTTCTTCTCTTCTTTCAAAAGTTCTCTATATTTCTCTTCTTCACCACACGTGAAAAGGCATGCAGAACTTCTCTTTTAATCCCTTAGCATCAGATCCATAAAATCTGGGCTTGAAATTAAATTCCACACGTCCTTTTCTAGAAAATACCTAGACAACAGTACAGTACTGGCCATTAATTTATCCTTGCACATATTCTTTTCTCGGCACTTGCAACTTTTTATAATGAATTTTACTATAAAGAGGTGATCCCACATTTAATGCATGAATGGCAACATTAATTTCTACTGAAAGTACAATAATGGTAATAAATAGCAGGTTGCTGAATGACGTAGCTGATTATGGATCACCATGTAGCTGAATTCCACAGATTTATATTCACGTAGCCGAATTCCACAGATTTGAATTCACGTAGCCGAATTGATCCATGATAGGTTTCAATTGATGAGAGAGAGAAAATCAGTAAGAACTACTATTAGCAGCAGAATTTACAGAAAATCAAAGGAAGAAGAAGAGAGATAAGTAGAGGAAGAAGAAGAATCTCCAGGCAGTCGCTGCTCCCCGAAGCCTTAGGCCACAGCCCCCTTCAGCCTTGGCTGAATCACTACAGAAATATCCGTGAGATCCCCCCATCAGCAGCCCTCCTATTTAATAACCCCCACCTGCTCCAAACAACCCCAACTAACCATCTAAAACATTTTACAACATTGCCCCTGGCAATTATTAAACCCCTCTGCAGCAGCACCCAAGACCCCCTACGTAGGCTGTGCTGAAGAATTCCAGCCACATAGCAACCTGCTCCCTACCTTGGCAGCTTATTAATTCCAGCATACCAACACCTATCTCCCACGTCCCTGCACAGTCAGAACCTTCATCCGCATGTCCAAGGTCTCCATCACAACAGCACCCAGCCCCTGGCCACATTCCTATTAATTCCGCCCGCCTAAAACAAACACCTTGTCCTCAAGGTGGAAAATCTGGATAATGAACCGCTGGGGCTATATGAGGAATGGCTGGGAAGCAGAAAATAGCACAAACCCCGATCCTTCGATGATGTTGATGAAATGCAGATCACAAAGATGAAGGTCCTTAAATTCGGAAGCCCGCTCATAAGCAACAGGGATGCTCGCAGAGAGTTTGGCCAACGCATCAAACATTCCTCCATGGCCCCATCTTCCAGAGTCATTCACACAGCTGAATATAACAGCAGGTTCAGATGGGCAAACCTTTGATGGCTGTGTGCAATTCCCATAAACAAAGTGAACAGAACCCGAAACTGACATCAATTCATGTTCAACGGTGCCGATCGGAAGTTTTACAGATAAAGAATGATATCCATGAGCCACTTGGCCAGTTTTTCTTCTTCTCAACCTCTACTATTCTGGCCTCGGTTTTAAGATTCTTTTTCAGGGGCAAGATTCCCCGAGACCCCTGCCAAAGAACCGAAACATTGCTTGACTTGGATTCCTTGATCTCTTCAACCCATGAGAGATGTGAAGCTTCATCAATATCAGGTTCATATTTCAGAGAATCGCAGCCTTTTACTGTAACAAGGCATGTCGTTCCTCTTTCCTTGGCTGCTGTTGATGCCTCATTGCTATTACCTTTTCAACCATGACACTTAATTTCAAAATGTTCAGTTCAGCTGACTTTTCATAATAAACCTTTATGGGATCAAATGTATGTAATCCAAGTATAATGGATTGGAAAACTCTGCTCTCGGCCCCTACGGATTCTTTCGCATTCAGGAACGTGTCATCTCCTCCCACAACATTATGGCTGAGCTGTAATTTCTTCTCTGCACTCAATTCGGTGTGCTCGTTGGAGAGCCTGCTTGTCCACTTGAGGGTTCCAATCTTGCACATAAATATAACTGTATTAGCAGCCACAAGATTTAAGTCAACTCCCCCTGCTCCGATAGATATCAAAAACACAAATGCACTATCAGGAGCTGCTGGCGAGATGGAACCATCATTGAATAAATGCTGACTAAAGCTTCTAATAGAAGCAAAATGTTGCTCAGCTCGGACAGAACCATTAAGACGCTTATAAGAATATTTCTTAAACTCCATAAAATCCTGTAAAATGTGAAAAGTGATTGCCATCTGTGCAAATAGAAGAATTCGATGTCCATGATTCTGCAGCTTCTGAAGCAGCTGGTCTAAAACCAGCAGTTTACCACTAGTCCATGGCGGTGGCTCTGGCGGTGGCCTTAGCAACCATGCAACTCCAGTCTGCCTCCTTGCCCTCTTGCTCTCCTTGCACGCAAAAGAATCTGCAGGCCGACACGGTTGGCTCAAACTGCTCCTTCCCTGTTTAGCCCACTCCGCCTCGTTAATCCTTCCAGCAATGACCTCCACTTGATTCACCTGATCCTGATTTTCTTGATGCTCTGTCAAGGCAGCGGAGTCCGTCGAGTGGTCCTGCTGCAAACTCAACAACAGACGCATCTCCTCTTGTTCTACAGTCCATATCCCCTTGTCAACTGCTTCCACCTCATCCTTTCGGCCCCCCTTTTTTTTTTCAGTTTCCACCGGCTTGAATCTGCTCTCTCCATCCTCTGCTATGACTGATGTTCCCTTACAAGAACTCCGATCAGCACTTTCCGCCTGGCTCTTCACAAGTTGAGAAGTAGCCGTCGACAGCTAAAACATTTTACAACATTGCCCCCGGCAATTATTAAACCCTTCTGCAGCAGCACCCAAGACCCCCTACGTAGGCTGTGCTGAAGAATTCCAGCCACACAGAAACCTGCTCTCTACCTTGGCAGCTTATTAATTCCAGCACACCAACACCTATCTCCCACGTCCCTGCACAGTCAGAACCTTCATCCGCATGTCCAAGGTCTCTGTAGGAGGATAAAATGAGAGAGATCCGAACCCCCAAGGTGTTCTCTCTAAAGGAGCCCTTGGGGTTAATTTATAATGAATATTAAAGACCACACCGGACCTCAAGTCCGATGTGGGATGCAGACTCCAACACTCCCCCTCAAGCTAGGTGTACCTAGCTTGGACACATAAAGAAAAAACAAAGCAAGCAACAACCTGCAAACACTCCCCCTCAAGCTGGACATACCCAGCTTGATGACAAAACAAGACGAAATAAAATAAAGGAAAATACTGCAACACTGATGCTCCCCCTCACGATTGCAGCTCCCCTCAAAATGATAGATGGATGATGTTGTGGGTGCAGCAGAAGAAACCACTCAGATCGGCTGGTTGACGGAGCACCAGGAATGTCGCAATAGTGGGGTCGGTCGATGAAACGCCGGGAAATCCAAACTAGTACCGGGAAAACCGCTTTGCGGGGCCGGCGACGGGAGGCGGGGACTCCGCAGAAATCGTTGCGGGATCTGGCGGCGCCAACGGACCCAAATCCTAGGTGGTCGAGCTGCTGCGCCAGCGAATGGGCGTGCCGGCGGATAGAGATGCGGCTGACGAGAGTCGTCGGGAGATGCCGGCGAGGCGGGGATGCCACAGGAGGTGCCGGAGAGCCGAAACTTGGAGCAGGGTAGCCGCGGGGAGAAATTGGAGCCGGCTGGCTGCCGGAAGAGGAGCGCAGGAGGAGGCTGGCGAGGGAGCCGGACAGCGGGAGGTGGCGCTGGAAGCCGGCCGGGAATGGAGGCCGGCTGTCGCGCAGAGAGGGGACGGCGAGGCTTGAGGCCGGCTGCTGCTGGAGGATCCAGCAGGAATGGAGGCCGGCTGTCGAAGGCGCCGGCAGAGGGAATAGGGAGGCGGGGCTGGATGTCCGCACAGGATGCGGCGCGCATGAAGGACGCGGCGCCGGGAAGGATCCGCTCAGGCTGAAGGAGATCCGCTACAGGGGAGGAGCGCCAGGAAGCAGGTACGACTGGATATGGATGGGAGGCGCGCGCATGGAGGAAGGAGATCCGCGCTGGATCTGGACGCCGCCGGGAAGAGCCACGGAGGGCCGACGACGGGAAGCCGCGGGAGAGACCCGCGGAGGGGACCCGCGGCCAAAGGAGACGCCGGGATGAGGTCGGCCGCTCGGGAGGAGGAAGCCGCCGGGGGTTGCGACACTGCGGGGAGGCGGAAAGATTGCCGCAGGGGAGAAGGGGCCGCGTGCCTTCGTCGGGGCGGAGCGAAGCCGACAGGAAAAGGGGCCGCATCGGGAGGAAGGCCGGCGGGAGGAGGCGCTGCTGGAGCTGGCGGCGACTAGCGGGCCGTCGCCGGGACTGCGCAGGCGAGGCGGAAGCGCCGTTGGCGACGCGCACAGGCGGGAGGAAAACGAGGCGGGTGCCGGCGTCAGGATGCCGCAGCAGGAGGCGGGGACTCACGCAGGGAGCCGCGCAAGGAGAGGGGCGCCGCTCGAGGGAGAGAGGGTCGCCGCGCGCAGGAGGAAGATCCTCCGGGAGGGAGGGCCGCCGGGGCAGGGAGGGCCGCCAGAAGGGAAGGCGCACCGAGGGGGAAGCCGCCGGACAGAGCCGGAGCGGGAGGCTGCCGCTCGGGAGGGATGACCGGCAGGAGCAACGGAGGGAGGGGGCGGCGGCTATTTGGATTGGAGCAGCCGCCCCCCGGTCGGGGAAAACTCTGAAGGAAGGGAGAAGAAAAAAAAATAATTAGGGAGGGAGGGTCGGGAGTAAATCCCTCTGATACCATGTAGAATGAGAATAAGGAGAGAAACCCGAACCCCCAAGGTGTTCTCACTAAAGGAGCCCTTGGGGTTAATTTATAATGAATATTAAAGACCACACCGGACCTCAAGTCCGATGTGGGATGCAGACTCCAACAGTCTCCATCACAACAGCACCCAGCCCCTGGCCACATTCCTATTAATCCACGTAATCGTTCTTCACACAGTCGATTTATCCACGTAGCTGAATTGCGTAGGTATTATTCACATAGTCGAATTTCTTCACGCAGACTTGTTCACGTAGCCGAATTTGATGCAGCTGAAGGAATTACGTAGCCATTTAGAACCATGTAGTTGTTTTCACCACTTATCCAAATCCCATAGCCGTTTTCACCATGTAACTGATTCATGTAGCCGTTTTATCGACATAGCTGATTGTTCACTTAGGCGATTCATCGACAGCGATTTCCATGTAGGCAATTTCGCGACGTAGCCGTTTCACGTAGGTGTTTCCTTCACATAGCCGATTGTTCGATGTAGCTGTTTTTCCATGTTGTCGATTTTCTATTTTTGGCAAATATTCGTCAAACTTTCAGATTTGCAGATTTCAACAAAATGAACTAAACAAGTACTTTAAAAACCCGATGAACACACTTATGAACAAACTCATTAGTAACATATGAAGGATATTTGTTAAGAACCAACACCGGGTACTTGTATAATAATGGTGAACCAGCAGAAAATACATGAAGAAGAGGAAGAATAAAATCGGGAGAGACTCCCGCCCAAGCCCCATGACCGATCTGCTCAAAGCAGCCCATTACATTCCCTCCTTCTGGATGTCCCTCCTCTCAACCTCATCCCTTTATTTATACTAAACCTCTCCCCTAACAACTAATAATATTCACAAGATATTCTGTGGGCCCCAAAGGCATATTTCATATATTTTCCTAGCATATTCCTCTCTCTTCTAACTGCACTAAGTGGCCAGCATAGTATCTATCACTGCCACCGTCCCGAAAAACCACCTTGTCTTCAAGGTGGTGGATCCCGCCGGATGCCAAGCAATCTCTCATATCAGTCGTGCGCCATGTAACTTGACTCCACGTATTCCCCTGGCAATCTCCCAGATGGAACTGCCAGCACTGTAGACCCTTCGTGTGTGGTGCGGCGCGAGCATAGCTACTTTCCAGGCAATTTCCCATATAGTCCTTCTCGGGTGATGATCATCCGATAGAAGGTCTGTCAATGGTTTGCGATGTTGCTCCTTTCGGTGAGATGGTACCTGAGTCGCCATGTTCTTCCTACAGCTCTCAATGATCCCCACCACAATCACCAGACTAGCAGTGTGGGCGAGCGAATGTGCCGCCACTCTCATGGCGCATCCCTTCACCTGTACAACACTAGATGTCACCGTTGGCACCATTGCTTTGGAGCTCCCCTTGCTTGCAATATCCAATGGAGGGGTGCGTACGGCAAGCTCGTCCCCCTGGAGTGTCCTCGCCTCCCGATGACATAGTTTCCCAACCGCCACATGTTCCGTGCTGCAAGCGAGAGAAGAATCTACCATCGCCGCGAGTCCAGATGGAGCCCCCACGACGCGCCCTTGTGCTGGAATTGTGTCATGCGCTGTGGAATGTGCCACAAACAACACGAATGCTTGAGCAAGCGACTGCTCATGCTCCTCTTCTTTTGCAAATCCCGAAGTAGATGAATTTGCTGCCAAATTTATCGATGTCGGATTTTTGTTTCCTGTTTGTTTGACTCTGATTGGCACCCAGGCTGATTCAGGTGGCAACATGTCACTCGTGGGAATCGTCGGCTCCCGCAAAAGGATTCTGAAACTCTGTTTCAAAGAATCTTTCCAGTAATTTGTCTTTGAACATGGTTCATGACGCATTTGGGTAGACTTCCAACACCACGTTACACAAGTATGTCGCGACTTCTGCCATAGATACCCGAGCACGGAGAATCTTTGATTCCGTCGGAGTCCGGTGGATAGAGAAATATCATTCTGCTCGTGTGATCCAGCCCCTAGGATCCTTCCCATCGAACACCGGTAGCTTCTCCGGGACCAGGTACAACTGCTTGTCCTCCAAAAGCGGTTGCTTCCCCGAGCGACAAATAGTTGCAGTGAAATAATTACAGAATGCCGTCTGCTCTAGCGCTTCTTGCTCCTAGCAGTGTTGGCGCTGCTTTAAGGAGTCAACCGCCATGGCTATCGCCCCAACCGATGATGTCAAGTTTGCCAACGCAGCTTCCACCTGTCCCATACGTTGTTCTGTGATGTCCAAACGCGCCTACATCTGAAGTGTTTTCCCTCCTTCAAAAGAAAATCCAGTGGCGTTCCCCTCTCGTGGAAACATCATGTGTCGCGCCTCCTGCTTCAAAACTGGGCGCAGGTCGCCTCCTCTGTTCTGTTGTTTTTTTTTCAAGGGAACTCAACTTTTACTGTGTTCTGTGATGTCCAAACACGCCTCCATCTGAAGTGTTTTCCCTCCTTCAAAAGAAAATCCAGTGGCGTTCCCCTCTCGTGGAAACATCATGTGTCGCGCCTCCTGCTTCAAAATTGGGCGCAGGTCGCCTCCTCTGTTCTGTTGTTTTTTTTTCAAGGGAACTCAACTTTTACTGTGTGGAGAAAGAGAAAATAATAATAATAATAATAAATGGAGCCCGCCTCTTCCCACGCGATCGGGGGATCCCAGGCGCGTTCCTCCTCCTGCGCGAGCGGAAAGTCCAGGCACAGAGAAACGAACAAGGTGCCACCGGAGAACAGTCGTGGTCACCTGGTACGGGAGATGCGAGCTGGCCAGGAGCGTTGCCTGGTGTGGGAGATGAAGATGATGGCCATCGGGATTACGCGTGGGTCGCGGCAGTGTGTGATGTAGATAGAGAGTGCACCCGCCGGCTGAAACGTACGGGTCGCACGAGTCGTCACGTCCCAAACTAACAGCGCGCCTCAGATCAACGAGAAGGCATCATGCGTTCGAGGGAGTGGAAATGGAACGACAATGCGTCTGAGTGAGAAGTTGTCGATTGCGCCTCTTCGCTGTGCCTCCGCCAAAATGAGCAAAAAAAAAAAAAAAAAAACTCCAACAGACGCCAATGGGGGAAAGTCGCGGTCTGACAGAAACGCGACGAAGGAGCAGCATTATACACCGTTGCTGAGTGTAGTCTCCTGTGTGAAAGAGGATCTAGTCGTGCGCCTCTGGTGACCAAAGAGGCGTAGCGGCAGCGTACGCCTAAGCTGTAGGGAAGCTGGAAGCGACGGGAAACGGGGAAACAACGGCAGAGGAAGAGACGAGAGGGTGAGGGTGCTCCGGTAGTAGGGAGCAGCGGCAGGCCGGACCAATTGTTACGAACCAACACCGGCTACTTGTATAATAAAGGTGAACCATCAGAAAATACCTGAAGATGAAGAATAAAATCGGGAGAGACTCCCGCCCAAGCCCCATGGCCGTTCTGCTCAAAGCAGCCCATTACATTCCCTCTTTCTGGTTGCCCCTCCCCTCAACCTCATACCTTTATTTATACTAAACCCCTCCCCTAACAACTAATAATATTCCTAGGATATTCCCTGGGCTCCAAAGGCATATTAGTGGTCCAACAATCTCCTGCCTTTTGATGATCACAAAACCCGCAAGACATTAAACACAATTTTTTTAAAGGTTTTACAGGATTTTGCAGAAAACTAAATAATATATATATTACTTTTAAAATGTTGTGTCTATCCTTTTCTTCTCCCCCGTTTATTAATCTTCTTCCCCTTAATTAGACACTTCTTCCTTTTATTAAACTTGTCTCTTTTTTGTGTCATTAAAAAAAAGGGTAAGGTGAGGAAAAAACACTTTTAATTTAGCACTTATAAAGTGATCAAGTACAGAGGTGAAAATGAATGAGAATTTTGACAAGATTTGAAGTTCAGTAAAACAACAAATAACACAAAAATAAAGGAATAAAACATTAAATGAAAATAATCGCTAAGAAACACATTAAATGAAAACAGTCATGGAGAAACACATAAGAAATTGATACAGTTTTTTTTTTATTAATTATCAACATTTGTACAAAAAGACACCCATTCAACACCCACAAAATTACATACACAACACACTAGTCAGAAGACCCGGGCTTATGGATTGGGTCAAGCTGAGATGGAGGTTTGGGTCCATCACTGGAGGCAACACTGATTTCCCAATCTCCGTAGTAGCACGATCTGCAGATTCAACTGTTAATTTATCTCTTGGATTCTGAGCAGGCGTGCTGGGAACTCCTTCATGATCATCTGGAGCAATACTGAAATCATAGGAACCAACAGACACAAAATCCAACTTCTTTGGAAGTTCCGAAGGTGAAGCTTCTTCTCTAGACCGTTACGGCAGCATCCACCTTGGTTTGCTCTTTCCTATAAATGTTGGCTGAATCATTAACAATATCTACTCTCTGTCTGGTACCTCGAAAGGTATCCCGAGGAGCTGGTCCGAGAGTCCTGCCTTTAAGATAAAACAGAGCATCTGCAAAAATATCAATCCGCTTGATGATATCTGACTTGCAGAACTCTAGAATAGCAGTAGATGTCTGTCTAAGCATCTGGGAAACTGTTGCTAAACCATTGTTCAACATTCATTTGAAAGTCTCTAGCTGTGCAGAGGAAAAACTCCGAGGAGCACTAAACACAGGAGTTAGCAGAGAATTGGATGAAGCAACTGGAAACTCTAAAACCAACTTCTTCAGAATCCGATCGATCGGATACTTGCAAACAGATTAGTCTGCCATTTATAGATTGCAACTTCTTTTCCACATTGGCTAGCTGCTCTACTAAAACTTGAGCTACCTCCTGAACAATACTGGTAAGAGCTGGAGGAAATGAGGTACTAGGAGCAACAACAGGCTCAGGTGCAACTGGAGCAGGTACAGTAGGGGCTGGAGCAACTGGTTGCACTGAAGGGATAATCCTGAGAGGCTTGTAAAGAACAAGCTCTTCCCTTGTAGGAGCAACTGGAACAGCTGGAGTTGCCTCAGACTCTGAGGAACTGGAATCCTCTTCTAAAGGGTCAGAGTACAACCCTTCAACTTCCTCATAAATCTTGACCGGCAAGTCTGTAAAGCGCTGATGATTTCTGGTTACTGGACCAATTGACCTAAAAACCATACCTTGCACATCCTGAGAAACTTCTAAGGTATCTTTCAGCTTTACACTCATTGATTTTTCAAGATATCCCATCATGTCATTTAAAGACATATCAGTTCCAACACCAAGCCTTCTAACAGCTTCTCTGGTGCCCTGGAACTCAGCCAAAAGATCTCTCTTGAAATCTTACATTACATAGGTGTGAACGTATAACATTGAAGAGACTGAATCTGAGAGGACAAAGAATTCATCTCAGAAGATATCTGATCAAACTGATTCTTAAGGTCAGGATCCACCGAGGGTTCTGAGACAGTTGAGATAGAGGGCTAAAACCTCTTGATAAACTCAAACTGGCTTACCACTATACTTTTCTAAGTATGTAAGCTCTCCTTTTCAGACTTGAAAACTCTGAATCTCATCAACAACATCCTGAGACATATTAGATTGAACCATAGGAAGATTCTGAATCATTTCTCTTTGACCAGCAACAAGAACACCAAGCTCATTGATCTCAGATCTAGTAGCACAGATTCCTATCTACTTGGAATTTCAACTCCCCAAGATCTTTAACGTTCACTTCAGAGCTAAAAGGTTGCACAGAGTTCAAACTTTTGATGAGGTCAGTTTGGATTGCCATTATCCCAACTAGCCTGTCAAAATCAGCTCTAGAAATTAAACTTTCCTCGAGTTTTCTGATCTCATTATAATCTCTCTCCTTTGAGATTGTCAAATTCAGTCATTAGAGCAGAAGCAAAGGTTTGCATACCTCTCTTACTAACTGAAGGTGCATCCTCATGCATAGGAGGAGGTGATGGCATGGATGCTTGAGTGTGAGAATGATCAGCAGTCTCCATAAGCACATCCCCAGTTCTATCTCTGCCAGCAGGTGATCCAGGAAGAATTGGATCAACTTCAGGGTGCTCCACTTTAGGTTTTGTCTCAATAGCCGTCTCAACAAGCTGAACAGATTCCGCAACTCCAACAACTTCTGCTTCTCGGCTCTGAACTGGCTCTTCTGCAGCAGGTATGATCTCTGGCAACTGAGGCTCTGATCTGGCAACTACGGACTCCTGCACCTCCCCAGCAGACATCGTCTCAACAGGTGCTGTTGTATCCCTAGGTGGTGAGGTTTGGGATGACTCCCCCCCGAGCTACACCTTCCCGTCCAACAAGCTTTAAGGAGTTTGAAGAAGTAACCCAAAAGTAGCAAATAGTCTTCAAGAGAACGGCTAAAAGGGTATTTACAACCTCTCCTTCATTGAGATCCACCTTTCCCTTCACAACAATGATGCATAAACCACATCATATGCCTTGAAAGATTTAGCTCAACATTGTTAATCAGAACATATAAGAGGTGCATGTCCTGAAATAACTCCTTTTCCATTTTACCAGCTCTCTGGGCAATCCCAGTCTAAATGAATTAACAAAGAACTTTCCATTCAGCTTCTAAATCCTTTAGAGGCTTCTTCTCAAAAGCAAAGGTTCCAAACAAGAACTTGAAAACCTCGGTTGGTCCCATTGAACTTGTACTAACTAGAGTTTGGCTAAAGCTACCCCCCCCCCCTCATGAGGACAGTGAAAGACTTCGGCCTTTTCTACTGATGAAACAAACACAACTTTCCCGTTCACGTTCGACGACAAGATATCCCCTGTTTCACCGAATTGGAACTGTTCATTCCTCATGAAGTCGTTCACTTCTTCCTCAAACAAGAAACCCGACTTCATTTCATCGAAAACAAACTCCCATCCTTGAAACTGAAAGACTTTCTTCATTTGCATTTCGATACTCTTCACCCAAGCCATATCCACAACTTTTCCAGCTAGTACCCTGCGCAGCACACCACCCGGTTTAGCTTTCTTGGAAGAATCGAAACTTCCATCGTCACCTTGCTTGGACTTTCCCAGAAGATCGGTAGAAGGTCATGAGGGAATCAAGAGAGATGAAGGAAACAAAGGATGACGGTTCGACTTCTGAGAGACGGAACGTACACGAAAGGTAAAAGGGTTGAGGCTGGATTCAGAATTTTAGGTCATGAACCTGATTTACAAGAGGTGTACGTAGCCGATTTGGAATTTTGGACCGATTCTGACTTAAAATAAATAAATAAATAAATAAAAACTAGGACACACATCATCTTCAATTTAAATATAAAAGGAATTTTGCAAATAAACTAAAACAAAATGAATTCACTTAATTTTTATAATTCATTAAAATACTAAGAGATTAATAATTAACGCAGAAAATGAATTTTAAAGAAATAAAATAAACTTATTTAAATTCAAACAACCTCAATTCTCTTTAAAAGAATATGAAACGTTCACACGTAATAGGCTAAATAAAGATATCTGCTAACTGGTTCTCAGTAAAGATAAACTCAAGAGTAATATCATCTTTTTGAACGGGATCTCTCAAGAAATGATGTCTCAGATCTATATGCTTTGTTATAGAATGATTTATCAGATTCTTTGAAATGTTGATAGCACCGGTGTTATCACATTTGATTGAGACTTGATTATAATTGAATTTAAAATCCTTTAAGGCGTGTTTTATCCACAACACCTATGCACAACTACTGACAACAATATATTCTGCTTCAACAGTAGATAATGCAATGAAGTATTATTTCTTTTTAGACCAAGAGATTTGCCTAGAATGTGGTAGGTTCTTGAAGTACTTTTCTTATCTAGTCTACAACCATCAAAGTCGACATCGGAATAAGATGTCAATTAAAATCAGAAGTTTTTAGAAAAAGCAAGGCAAAAGAATTTGTTCCTTTTAAATACCTTAAAATTATTTTGGCTGCTATTAAATGACACTCCTTAGGATTAGTTTGGAATCTAGCACATAAGTATACTACAAACATAATGTGTGCTCTACCAGCAGTCAAATACAATAGACTCCCAATTATTCCTTCGGATAGCTAGTTGGCAATTGGTTTTCCAGCTTCATTCAAATCAAGCTTTTCATTAGAATTCATAGGAGTTGTATGTACTTTACTGCTTTAAAGTCCAAATCTAGCTTTTCATTACACAATTTTTTATTTGTAGAACTAAAAATCATATCATCAACATATATCTGAACTAACAAAATATCCGAAGATCAAGTTTTCTTAAAAAGAATAGGATCTGCTGCTCCTGAAAATCCATTTGATAAAAGAAAAGAACTTAATTGACTTTCTGGTATCCACATTGCCTGCATAATCAACATCTACATATCCAACAATTAGTTCATCCGTACTTAAATTTCCACCAAAACATAAAGACAGGTTAGTTGTATGTGAAACGTATTTAAGTAACCATTTCAGGGCTTTCCAATGAGGTTTCTTTGGATTGGCCACGAATCCGCTGAGAGTGCAAATAGCAAAGGCTATGTCAGGCCTAGTGCAAATCACGGAGTGCATCAAGCTGCCAATAATGTTGGTGTAAGGGATCTTTGACATATATTCATTGTCAACAGCAGTAGCAGAAGCTTGAGTCAGAGATAGTTTAAAGTGTTGAGCAAAAGGAATATCATCTGGCTTCAAGGTCTCAAACAAGTACCTCTTTAGTACTTTCAAGATATAATTGGGGCAAGTATAACAATTTATCAGGTCTGTCCCTTATAATTTCCATGCCTAATATCTATTTTGCTGCTCCTAAATCTTTCATCTCACAAACACTCTCCAAATGAGACTTAATAGAATTAATGAGCTTCATATTATTGCATATTATCAACATATCATCTACATAAAGCAGTAGATAAAACATGTAGTTTTTAACGCATTTATAGTAAACACATGCATCATGTTGGTTCCTGTTAAATTGATTATCCAACATAAAAGAATCAAATTTCATATACCATTGTCTAGATGCTTGTATTAGATCATACAAGGATTTATTTAAAAGACAAACTTGGTTAGGCTTGAACTCCTTTTGATAATCATCATGAGCTTTCATGTACAATTGCTCATTAAGGTCACCACGGAAGAAGGGAGTTTTCACATTTAATTGTTTTATGTGAAAGTCATTTAAAGCATCAAAAGCAAGTAGCAGTAGAATAGAAGAATACTTAACTGGTGAAAAAATCTCAATATAATCAATACCCTCTCTTTGAAGGTAACCCTTGGCTACTAATCTGGCCTTGAATTTTATTTTCTTTTCATCAGTGTTATCTTCCTTTTTTTTGTAAATCCATTTACACCCAATGACCTTGACATTAGGAGGTCTATCAACAATCGATCAGGTATGATTTTTATTCGGGGATTTCATTTCTTCATCCATGAAAGAGATCCATTCTTTGAAATCTCTGTCATTCAAAGCCTTGCTTATGGGTTTGAGGATCCTCATCAATGAGATCCCGAACAACATGAAAGACAAAAGAAGCCATATCGTATTGGTCGAATTGAGCAGGGGGTCTAGTGATTCTCCTAGCTCTGTCTCGAGTCAACTGGTAATCACTATAAACATCAGGAGGTTCAGAATCCGAGTTTGAATCAGAACTGGACTCATTTCAGATTTCACTTTGAGGAACAGGTGGAGGAGGCTCAACAGTAGCCTCATACTGAGTTGAAGGATGAGGATCAACGATCCCATTATGGGCTGTATCATCACTGTCATGCGTGGCAGATTTGGATTTAGAAGAACAAGATTCATGAAATACAACATCTCTACTGATTATACACCTTTGGAATCCGGGTTTGTCAAACCTACAATTTATATCCCTTGTCACCATCAGGGTATTGTAGCAATGCGGACTTACTGTAGCAGCAGGCGATAGGTCACTGTAGCTCCGCGGACTTCTTTCCACTGACACTGTAGTGTTGTTGAAAACGTCGGGAGCAATGAAGCGAAAAACAGATCACAAAAGAGTAAAAGGGAAAAAATAGAAGAACGAGAACACAGAGATTTACGTGGTTTGGGAATAATCCCTACGTCCACGAAGAGGCAAAAGTTTCACTATATGTCGGGAGCACAATTACAAGGAGAGAATCAGAGTTTCTAACTACTCAAAACCCTAGCCTGAAATGGGCTAATAAGGACGAAACACTATTCCACCAACCGTCAGAAAGTCCGCTCGTAATAGTGAAAGACGGTTGGAAGGCCGCGTCGCTATAGTGAAAGTTGGCCACTCAAGTCAAAAGTGCTACAGTGCCCGACAACTGGAATTCCACAAAGTTACAGTACTATTGACTCCAAAGTCCGCACTGCTGCAGTGCCCTGTCGGTGTCGTCCGGTCAGCTCTGCTATAGTGTCAGATACGCTACAGCCACCCAAATATGGGCCGGGGCCTTCGACTCCCGGAGTAGGAGCGCGTTGCCCCCTGCACCCCCCAACGAGCTCGCCGCGGAGCTCGACCCGCGAAGGTTGCGACCTGCTGCGCAGTATGGGTCGGAAGCATTCGACCCAACAATATCCAGAACGGATCGGACTACACCAAACCAACATTTAGCAACTTGGGTTTGGGTGGCTGAAACACTGTAGTAGTGTGAACTTCAAGTCATTGGTCACTGTAGCACAATGGACTTATTGCGTGGTTGGTGACATAGTGCCTCGTCTTCTTTATTAGCTCATTCGAGCTAGGGTTTCTATGTGTGAGAGAAACTCTGAAAACCTCTCTGTATTTGTGCTCTAAAATTATTAGTGAAATGTTTTGCCTCTCCATGGACGCATGGATCATTTCCCGAACCACGTTAATTGTTGTGTCCACGTTCATCTTCTTCTTCTTTTGTCCGGTTTTTCTTCATCTGCAAACCTATTTGTCGCTTTGACTCCCAACGTTTCCACAACATAACACCAGATTTAACGTGTTTCAGCCTCTTTGGGGACTATGTGTGATAGAGTCCTGCTGCCAATTAATTTGGGGGTATTATTGTCTTTGTAAGGGGCAGTTTGTTATAGGGGTGTGGGGTGAGTTTGTTATGGGGGAATATTCTTAGTTTGTTAAGGAGGGAGATTATAAATAAGGGTGGAGGGTTAAGGTGAGGGCATCCTGGAGTTTATCAGTTTAGTGGGATGCTTTGAGCAGATCGGCCTTTTGGCTTGGGCAAGAGCCTCTCCCAATCTCCTCCTTCCTCATTTCTGCTGTAATTTCCTCCTATTTGTTGTATTTCTGCTGTAATTTCCTCCTATTTGCTGTATTTCTGCTCCCTTTTTATATAAATACAAAGTAGCTGGAGCTTGGTTCCTATCAATTGGTCCGACCTGCCCTTGCTCTCTGCTGCTGAGCACACACACCGCTGCTGCTGAGCACACCCAGTTTGTTCTTCTGCTGCATCACGTCTAGCGGAGCATCATTTTTCTGCTGCTGGTTTTATTTTCGTTTGACAGAACCGCGCCCCGCTGGAAATTCGTATGTAGGAGAAACGCTCGGTCGGCTGGTTCTTCAGCACCCGACGAACCGACTCCGACACACCGACCTTCCGCAACAACAGACGCTCGACCAGGAGGACCGTTGTGGAGTCACGCGCTGACCTACTGTAACGCGCGCAACCAGGAGGACCGCTCCAGATCTTCCTCGTTCCACACAGCTGCGCCCCGTTGGGTCGTTTCCTCCTAGAGACGCGCACCATCAACTGCTTCTTCTCTGACGTCGTGCTTCTGACTCCTTCCAGTTGCGTCGCGCACCCCTGCGTCCGTCATCCTCTCACTCCTTGCCGGCTTCACTTCAACTTCCGCCGCCGCCGACTCTTTTCCTCCACAACAACACCTCGCAGCTACCACTCGGCTTGCGTCCACCACTCCAGCTCGTGTGTTCAGCAGCGGCTCGGCCGGCCGACTCACGTTCCTCCGTTCCCCGCCTCTCGACCTGTCTGGCCGACTCGTGTCGCAGTCACTCTACGGGAGGGGGGTGCCCGACTGGTTTTCATTTAATTAGGAAAAAAAAACAGAGTTTAGTGCGGCCCGGTTTTTTGACTCGGGAGGGCAACGCCGCAACAAAAAAAAAATCACTGCTGCAGGGGGAAGTCTGTTTTTATTAGCTATGGCAAATTCTAAGCAGGAGATGCAAGATCTCTGGGCTTCACTAGCCCAGGTGACCCGCAATGAGGAAAAAAATTTACAGGAGTTTTTATCGGAATTTTCGGCCACACATCCGGAGACGTGGATCTCAAGGGCTGAGGAATATTTCTCGCGCAATCAAACGCCGGATCAGATGAAGGTACCAATGACACGCCTCTGCATGTCCGATATGTCCGCACTTTGGTTTTTAGTGGCCAAGGACCTGCAACTACGTTAACTTGGGCACATCTTAAAGAAGCAATCCTTGAGGATTTTGGAAGCTCCATCACCGAACCCTCTGCAACTACATCCGAGTTCCTACCACAGGTACCGCAGGTGTCCGCGTCGCACTCCGCGGGGCCTACCAAACATGAGACGCCCAACCGGAGCAAAGGGCTGGCCGCAAATCCTGACGACACTATCTCCAGCCAATCTGTGATAGACCTCCCGAATATTGAGGTGGACACTTCAAAGTTCATAATGCTGGAGCACGGGCCGCGGCAGATTGAGCCGACTCATACAGGGGCTCTTGTTATTTTACCACCGGTTGTACAGGGCTCGCTCGCGGTGTCGGAATGGGGTCTCCAGGTTCATGAAGGAGGTTCTTCCATTTTTTTCACCCTCGCAGCCGGGTGGTACCAGTTGTACTTGCGGCCCAGCTCAAACATTATGGAAAGCGACAATCTCACTTTCGTCTCGCCATCCCTGATCCATGACGGCTGTCGACGTGTTTGGGAGATTGTGTGGCGAACACTTGCGGCACAAACCCCTTATACAGGACCACAACAGAGGATATTGAAGATTGCCTGGCACCATTGCCTACCTGGCACCCCTTGTTTGCCGCTCCCTGCAGCACGAATGATATGGAAGATCGCCTGACATGCCTGCGCGATCAACCACCTTGAGGACAAGGTGGTTTTTCGGGACGGTGGCAGTGATAGAGACCTGCTGCCAATTAATTTGGGGGTATTATTGTCTTTGTAAGGGGCAGTTTGTTATAGGGGAGTGGGGTGAGTTTGTTAGAGTTTGTTATGGGGGAATATTCTTAGTTAGTGGGGTGAGTTTGTTAGAGTTTGTTATGGGGGAATATTCTTAGTTTGTTAGGGAGGGAGATTATAGATAAGGGTGGAGGGTTAAGGTGAGGGCATCCTGGAGTTTATCAGTTTAGTGGGCTGCTTTGAGCAGATCGGCCTTTTGGCTTGGGCGGGAGCCTCTCCCGATCTCTTCCTTCTTCCTCATTTATGCTGTAATTTCCTCCTATTTGTTGTATTTCTGCTCCCTTTTTATATAAATACAAAGTAGCCGGAGCTTGGTTCCTATCAATGTGCACGACAAAAACACCACCCCACACACGCATTTTATTAATCTTGTAGAGTGATAAAAGGAGAAGGACCCGAATCCCCAAGGTACTCTCTAAAGGAGGTCTTGAGGTTCTTTTATAATGAATAGTAAAGACCAAATCGGACCGCAAGTTCGATGTGGGATGCAGACTCAAACACCCCTCTCAAGCTAGGTGTACCTAGTTTAGACACATAAAGAAAAGTGATCAAAGCAATGACAATACAAAGCAAACAAGAAATGCTGCAAACACTCCCCCTCAAGCTGGACATGCCCGACTTGATGATAAAACAAGACAAAACCGAATAAAACAAAGATAGATCGCCATGGCTGCTGCTCCCCCTCACGAAGATGGATGATGTTGCTGAAAAAGATTTGTCAAGCCGCTCAAGTGGTGCCGGTTGACGGAGCGATGGGAAAGCCGCACTGGCGGTGCCGGTTGACTAAGCGCCGGAAAATCCGCGTAGGCGGGCCGATCGTCCGAGTTTCCGGGAATACCGCACGGGCGGGCCGATCGTCAGAGTTGCCGGGAAAACCGCACGGGCGGGCCGGTCGTCGTAGCGCTAGGAAACCGCAGGAGGGCTGACATGGAGGCGGTGGCTGCCGCAGGGGGAGGCCGGCATGGAGGACGCAACTTTGTAGGTGCGGTGATTCCGCAGAATCGTTGCGGGATCTGGCGGCGCTAAAGTGCCCAGATCCAAGGCGGTCGAGGTGCTGCGCCACGGTGGAGGAAGCGCGAGGGCGTGCCGGCGGACAGGTCGTGCGAGCGGACAGGGGAGACAACGCTCTAGACTGGAAGGGGCGCGCCAAAATGGTTCCGCCGGGAAAGGGAGTCGTCTGCTGGGAGAGTAGCGCAGGAGGAGGGGGCTGCCGCAGGAAGAGGCCAACATGGAGGGAGCTGCAGTTCGTCAGGAGGGGCCGACAGGGGGGGGGGGGGCTGCGCACCTGCTCGGAAGGCACTGGCCCGCTGGAGATGTTATGGAGGGAAGGGTCGGGCCGGCGAGGTATGATCGGGACGAGGCGCAGCAGTTGTTGTGCAGGGAGCCGGTGCTGCTGGAAGCAGGAGGGAGGTCCTGTCGTGAGAGATCCGCCAGAAGAAAGCCGTCACCTGGAGTCCGTTGCACGCACAGTGAGCTGCGCGCCGGAAAAACCGAGGGCTGGTGCGGGTGGACGACGACCATGGAGGAGGCTGGCGGCGGACAGGATCCGGCCAGATCTGGCCAGATCTGAGAGAGAGAAGCGGAGCATTGACGGGAGGTGCAGAGCCAGACAACGCCTTCGGGGAGAACTTTCGCAGGAGGAGCTGGCCGTCACGTGCCGGAAGGAGGGAGCCGTCGCCGTCGCGCGCAGAGGAGGAAGCGGGGAGGGGTGGGCCGTTGCGAGGGAGGGATGGCGCGAGAGGGCCGCAGGAGCTGCGTCGGGCAGAAGCCGGGAGTTGCGCGGGAGGACGAGGCCGTCGCGCACAACGGGGAGGGGTGCCTGGGAAGGAGGCGCCGTGAGGGAGGGATCTGCCGAACAAAACCGGAAGGCCGGACAGAACCAGGAGGATTCCTGGGAAACGAGCCCGAAGGGGCGGCCGCAGAAAATAACCCTAGCCCTACATGGCCCCCCTCCCCACCAGGGGGAATTCTTTAAAAACTAGGGTAGGAATAAAAAATGGGTGGGAGGGTTCGGGTTTAGAGACCACCCTTTGATACCATGTAGAGTGATAAAAAGAGAAGGATCCGAATCCCCAAGGTACTCTCTAAAGGAGGCCTTGAGGTTTTTTATAATGAATAGTAAAGACCAAATTAGACCGCAAGTCCAATGTGGGATGTAGACTCAAACAAATCTCAAAAACAAAACGGTTTAGGAAACAAACGAACAATACAAACAATAAGAAAACAAAAGTGATAAGAAGCTCTATTTTCAAGAACTAAAGAACGGAGAAGCAGAATACTTACTAGCCGGAGAGGGTAGCTTTTCGGCGAGGGTAGAATGAAGAAGTAGAATACTTACAAGCTGGAGAGGGTAGCTTTCCGGCCGTCCTGATCTCTTCGTGATACTGGAACACCTTTGGATCCGATGGTTCACACTTCCTCAGGAGCTCCTATATCAAGCGAATGGCCACACTTTTTCTACATGAAGGAACCTCATCAATACTCCACCATGAATGACGTTTGAGGAGTAGCCGAGGAGGATGACAGACCGAAAGTTCATAGGAAGCATAAATCGACGGGGGAAGCTAGGGTTTCACCTGTACAAATGAGAGCCGAAAACCAGGAGCAGCGAGCCAAAGTCGAATACCAACCACCTGGGCATGCAGGGGTGATCAATTCCCTTGACACGCCACTCTCCCTCAAAACAGATGAACCAACCAGGAACCGCCATGCAAGAGGAACCTGAACGGCGCAAGAGATCCAACGCCCAAACCCTGAGTACATGGAGGGCTGCGATTAAAAGGGTGACTAGGCGACGCATGCCAAACGGATCAATGAGGTGGCGAGGGAAAAAGGCGCTGGTGAAGGAATTAAACGGGGAGCAGGCTGAGTAGACGGGCCACGCCACGGGCCACTAACCATGTGGCAAACCCAACCAACCAAAAGGATCAGCCCACAGAAACATATTGTATCCAGTATCAAATTTGAGCATAATAATAGATCAAAATTTGCATGCATGTAGAAGCAAACTGGCAGAAATATTAAACAAGACAAATTCAACATGAAAACACCTTAAATTCACAACTGTTTTCAGGTGGTGGCAAGTGATGGAGCCTAAAACCTGGAGGTTTTCTTTAATAAAGGGTAACGGTGTCTATGTGGGGGGTTAGTCTCTTAGGGGGGAGAATCTGGGGAATATGGTAGTTTGTTAGAGGGGGGAGAAGCTGGGCTCATGTGTTTCTCTTCTCCATTCTTCTTCTACCTCTCGCCTGTAATTGTGGTCCCTTATATTAAGTAGCCGTTTTCTGGTGTTCCCTTGCTGTGAGGTCTTTATCACTATTTCACACAACTCTGCCGTTTCTGGTGTCCCCTTGCTGTGAGGTCTTTTATCACTATTTCACACAACTATGTTCGCTCAGGAAATCTACTCCATGTATTTCGTTGTCCAATGCAATGAGATGCGTGAAGAAGGAACTGCAGTTGAACAGCAACGCGTTGAATGGAAACTGTGTGGAGGGATTCACGTTGAGTAGAAACTCAAATGTTATAAGAAGGTGCTGGGCCTCTCGACCATTTCTCTTCTCCATTTTTCTTCTACCTCTCGCCTGTAATTGTGGTCCCTTATATTAAGCAGCCGTTTTCTGGTGTCCCCTTGCTGTGAGGTCTTTATCACTATTTCACACAACTATGTTCGCTCAGGAAATCTACTCCATGCATCTGTTTTCTTACAATCACTTTGTGTAACATTTGAGTTTCTACTCAACGTGAATCCTTCCTCACAGTTTCCATTCAACGCATTGCTGTTCAACCGCAGTTCCTTCTTCACGCATTTCATTGCATTGGACAACAAAGTACTTTCTACTTCACATGAGTCTATTCCTTAGCCAAATATTCACTTCCAACTCCAAACACTTCAAGTAGTACTCTTCACATTTCAACTTCACAATAATATCTCCAACTCATATCACAGTCCTTTATCCATCCAGTCCCTGAACTGTGATCATTTTCTTCATTTTCAGCACAGAACATTTGTATTTAATCACAGAACACATGTTATTGCACACAAAACATATGTTCTATTAAGCCTTCACTTATTCAAATTTCATTAGCCGTCTTCCAAGTCTTATCCCCTTCATCATCACAGCACACTTGAGACATCGCTTTAGAACATTTTCCTCAACCCATAACTCTGTACAAAGCATCTTCCTTCCAGTATAGAACAAACATATTCACACACAGGTTGATACATTCTCTCATTGGTTGACACTTGCTCTTCATGGGTTGACATCAAATCAAACAAACCAGTAATCCATTTGGTCCAACAAATTATGGGTTAATAAGACTTTGGTAAGTATTTTCTTGCTGAGTTGGGACTAACCTTTTATACTTTATATGCATCTGTAAACGATAAATTTGGGCTGGTGGATCATTTCACAAGAGCTTCTTAACTGCTGGTGAATTAACAAGTAGTTCAGGGATTATGTTTATTAATTGTGCCGAATGAGGATGGAATTTTTTTGACCAGTGATATACCACCACCATGTCAAGACATGGCATATTATTTTAAAGGGAATCTGCAGCTGAAAGCAGAAATGCTGCCTAGAATAATGGAATATCCGTTCATTTATAGGAGGCTGTGCATACCTAAATTAGATTTCTTTGGTGCAATGGACACTACCCTTGTTTATTTGTGGGAAAATGAAATTAAATGCGCTACTTTTTCTTTTATTTTGGACCACTCAAACACTCCATTTTTCCTCTTATGAAGTGGACCGTAGGTAGTACAATACAAGGCAGTTATTGATCCAGTACCGAGTCACTTATGATAAGTGCTTTTGTGCAAGTGTTTCCAGATTGCTTATATAGATTGTAATTTTTTGCCACTTATTTAAATTGTTTTCTCCTGAAATTTAATTGCAAGTGTTTTTTCAGAAATAGAAAAAACACTTTATTTTTCAGATTGCTTATTATAAGTGATAAGTGCATTAAGCAGTTTTCATTAAATGCTGTCAGACCCTGAATGCCATTGCTATCTGTTAGCATGGGAAGACTTTGGGCTTCTGTTTTCTTTGTCACATAAACCTTGTTATATTTCCATTCTTTTCTATTGCTGCAGCGCTCACCTGTGCAAGCAATAGCAAAGCCAGCAACAAGGGATTTAGATTCAATTAGATCGAAGACCGAGTATCAAATTGGTCAAGAAGGTGTTGAGCCAAGAAGCAAGGCCGAGCTAGAAGCACCAAAAGGCCCCGGACCATTTGCTCAAAAACTTAAGAGTCTGCCAAGCCAGGATGACAGTGACCTAAGTGCCTTGAGGGATCCTGACTCTCACCATGATTCTGTTGGCTCCAGAACTCCTGCAGATCCTCCTCGCCGGCGCCATGGTATTGCCAGTGGAGGGAGTACTCCCAGAAGGGCTGCACGGCAAAATGCTGGCTCTAGTAGTGTTGAACAGTCGCCACTTCACCAACACCAACTGGCGCGGATTGGGGGTCGGAGCAATGGAGTGCCCTCCCCTTCACAGGAGAGAAAGTTTTCATCAGATGGCCATGGCTCATCTCCCTCTACTCCTTGGAGAAACCGACCAAGATCAGCTACTCGTGGCGATGAGACGGTAATATTCTTCATTGATACTTGTTACTTATGATAAACAGTTTGAGGAAATAAGAAGTGTTTGTTTTGTTTATTAAAAAAGATGCGCACTTAAATTCCACAAGAAAACCTCTTGAATAAGTTGTAAAAAAGCACTTTTTTCATAAAGGGTCTGTTTGGCAACACTTATTGAAAACTGCCGATAGCACTAATCAGTTAATGTAAGTGTTGTGGAAGTGTTTCTAGATTGCTTATTGTGAAAGTGATTTTCTGCCACTTATTTAAGTGGTTTTCTTCTGGAATTTAAGTTTTAAGTGTTTTTCTACAAACAAAACAAACACCACTTATTTTTTAAAACTGCTCATTATATGTGTTAAAGTGCTTAAACAGTTTTCAGTAAATGCTGTCAAACGGACCCAAAGTGCAAGTAGTTTTTCAGAAACCAAAGAAACACTGCTTTATTCGAAGTGCTACTGTGCATGATAAGTGTTATTAGCACTTTTCAATAAGTGTTGTCAAACATAGCCTAAAGAGGACTCTCAGTTATCATAAGGGCTCCGTTTGGCTGTGCTTATTGAAAGCTGCTTATAGTACTCATCACTTGTAATAGGTGACGTTTATTCTGTTTCTGGAAAGAAACCACTTTAATATGTTGCAGAAAAATGCTTTTTCAGCAAGAAATAACAGTTATACGGAACCACTTACTGTAAGTGATAATTGCTATGAGAAAATTTCATCAAGTATTGTCAAACGGAGCCTAAGTGTGCTATAAGCAGTTTTCAATTAGTGGAGTCAAACCGAGCCTAAAAGGGATGTAATTTTCTTCTGGTTCTACAGTGCCTGGATTAGTCAAAGAGAGTCAATTCATAGGATTGGGAAAATAAACTCAAAATTTATGCAGCCTTTCCAATTTGATTTCCTGTTTTCTTGCCATCTGAGCTGCTGAAAGGAAGGCAGAATTCTTTTTCTCGTTTTTTTTTAAAAAAAATTGATAATTGAATGGCAGCATGTGCCCTTTGATGTTTTGTCTAAAATTGGGGCTTCATATCTGCATTTTCCTCCATGCCGCTGAAAGTGCTCTCTAAGCATTGTCATATTGTTTCAAGTCCGTTTTTTTAGGGTTCATTTATATAAAATGGCAGTGTTTTTGCTTAAGATTTCTTTTATCAGAAAGCAGTATCTAAAAAAAAACACTTCAGTTTTTTTGAAAAGCTATTTTAACACCTTGAATTCTTGAAGATGACTAATTGAGTGGCAGAAACATACTTTTTCAATAAGGTCCTATTTGACACCACTTAATAAAAATTGCTTATAGCATTGATCACTTTTGATAATCAGTTTCATTCTGTTTTTGGAGAAAAACTTGACACTTTAATTCCCGAAGAAAACTTCTCAAATAAGCGGTGGAAGAACGTTAAATAATTTAGCGACACTTGAAACAGAAGCAATTATCACACATGAAGCAGTTTCTAATAAATGTTGTCAAACGGAGCCAGCAAATCTGGAAGCACTTGTTAGAACCTGAGGGTTGGCTACTTGTATATTGCAGAGGAATTCGGAATTACAGAGGATAAGAGTAGGAGAGGAAGAAAGAAACCGTGAGGCATGCAAGCACTCCCGCCCAAGCCAACAATGGCCAACATCCCGAGCCCACTACTGAACTAACAAACTGACTCCCTCCCCTCCTCTCACCTCCTCTCACCCCCTGCCACTTATTTATAATGGAATCCCAACATCCACGTGGACAATATATTAACCATAATCTCTTTCCATCTAACAACTAATATTCCCCTGCTAAAAAAGACGCTTATACCCCTGCTCCTCTATAGCAGGTCTCTATCACTGCCACCGTTCCAAAAAACCACTTTTTCCTCAAGGTGGTGGATCCTGCCGACATGCCAAACAATCTCTCATACCAGTCGTGCTCCATGTAACTGAGGACAAGGTACATTGATTATGCAGTTGTGCCAAACAATTAGCCAAATGACTCTCCCTACTCCATGGGTCATTAACGCCCGTTGGCAACGCATCTTGACTTTACGTATTCCCCATACAATCTCCCAGATGGACCTTCCAGTCCTGTGGACTCTTCGTGTGTGCTGCGACCCGAGCATAGCTACTTTCCAGGCAATTTCCCATAGAGGCTTTCCCAGATGATGATCAGCCTGGAGAAGGTCTATCAGTAGTTTGCTTGCAATGCTGCTCCTTTCGGTGCGAGGGGTCGTGCTTCCGGCAGTTCCCAGTGATCTCCATCAGAATAACTTGTGCCCCCTCTAAAGGAAGCTGAGGGAGTGGCATGTGCTGCTTCGTGGATGGCGCGACCGGTGTTTGGCGAACAAATGTGCAGCTACCTGCATTGCGCAGTCCGACACCATGATAGAACTAGGCGCTACTGGTAGTGTCACTGTGTCCGGCTGCCCCTGGCTCACAATCACTCACTAATGCAGGCGTGCCTATGGCCAATTCGTCTCCTTGCTGTGTCATTGTCTCCCGATGGGACAACCTCCTGGCTGCCTGATGTTCCGCTACACCGGTGGGCCATAATTCCACCGTCAATGCGTGGCGGGACAACACCCCTCGTCAAACTGCTTTGCCGCCACATTGCCCAAAGTTGAAGTTTGCATGTTGCCAGTAATAGGGGTTGCGAAAAACGCATCCCATTGTGCGTCTGTGTTGAGTTTTGACAGAAAAATATCAATATCCAAATTAGTTGGTGGCTGCCCAAGAAGAATTGCAGCAGTTGGTGACCGCCTTTGATGACCAGCCGCTGGAGAAGACCTGCTGTAGCCTTTGATGACCAGCCGCTGGAGAAGACCTGCTGTAGCTGTTGGTGGCCACCCATGATGACAATCCCGCAGGAGCTGGTTGCCATCTGGAAAAAAATTTGCACCGGCCATTTGCATCGTCTCCTCCCTCTGGTGCTATATATATGTGTGTGTGGTGTTGTGTGAGATTCGACAAGGAAGAAGAGAGATATATGTGGGATTTTGTAAACTTTGTATCCCCATTTAAATAAGAAATTTGCTGCCTTCCCTGTGGACGTAGGTTATCCGACCGAACCACGTAAATCGTGTGACAGCCTGTTCAGTTTTCTTTTTTTTTTTAAAAATTGATTCTGCATTTGATTAAAATTAAAAAGTAATTTTTTTGATGATAACCCAAATATGTTAAAATCATTGTTAGATTTACCTAAAAAACACTTATTTTTAAGCTGAAACAAACGGATTATGAATCAAAATTGGTATGTGTGACAGCCTGAACGCTGTGCGGCTGTTCCAAAATTTGGGGACTGGGACGAGACGAATGCAGCGTCTGCCGATGGTTATAGCCTTATCTTCAGCAAAGTGAGAGAGGAGAAGCAGAGCGGTGGCATGCCAACTGAGCCTCACCGAAATGTCCAGAAGCAGTATGACACCAAGGACATATCCAAGGTGTGGTGCTCCCAACATTCTGATTTGCTCTATTTGGTTGTCACTGTACATTTGTTATTATTTTTGTTAGTTTCATTGGTTTTTTTTGTGAATGTTGTAAACCCTTTTTTCCTCTCGCAGGGATGCTTCTGCTTCAGATGGGGTGGAAAATGATTTTTTGTTTTTTGTTTTTTGCCAATTTGTTTTGGGGTGTTTGGATGGAGTGAAATCTTGCAATGTTTGTATTATATACTTAAAATCTACTTTGGGTGGAAGGATTCTTGTCTGTCATAGTGTTCTGGTCAGTGCATTTGTTCTACTGCCACCTTTGTACAAGCAAAGTAATAATTTTGTTCCAGGGTATGTGTTCTGTTCATGCTGTTTGTTGGAGGTCATCCTTAGGTCTTGTTTGGTTAATCCGGTTCTGATGGATTTGTTTTTTTTAGTTTTTTTATTATTTTTTTCTTTTAAAGTTGAGCGGTTTGGTTGATTCATATTTTCAATAATTGAATCATTTTAGGAAATCATATTTCCTTATTTTTGAGGAATTAAGCCATGTGGAATATTGAGTCATTAAAGTTTCATTAATTTTGACAATCCTAAATTGAGAGTTCTAGAAGAATGTTAAGTTAGAAGTCTTATTTTTATTGTCATTTATAGAATAATGCTTTGGTCAAACATTAAACAGATTTCACCAACAAAGTAACATGGTAATTTGTTGATTATCCTTGTCTCATTCGATTTGAGAAGGGGATTGATATCCAAGTGGTTCAGAGATCTAATTCTGAAACCTATAGTTTCCGAGTTACTGTAACTGTTGCTGCAGTGATTAATATTTTCGGAAATACTGTTCACGTGTATTGTTTGTGGGTGTTATTTGTATTGCTCATGAGTATTATTTGTTGGCACTGCCAGATTGTCGTGGAGTTTCTATAAGCAATATGATTTCTTGTAACGCGACCTGATCCACCAATGGTATGCCGAGTGTGTCAATCCAAACCCGCTTTCAATAGGTTAGGGACTGATGATTTGTTGGGATATTGACATAAAATATTAATGTACAAAATTTAATAAGAAATCACATCATGTGAGACATTTAATGGTGGACCATATTAAATGGGAAGGGATATTGATCCTACTAATTGGACATCAATTGGGTAGCGAAATGTCTATATAAACAATTGTTGCGAAGAGGTGTGCAGGGTTGACAAGATGTAATCCATCGAGAGCGGGAAGGGGTTACTGCATTGGCGGTAGCATGTGTGCCACGTTAGCATTGAATATGTGCGAACTAGCAGCGACGTGATCGATGATCTGAGCTATGTATCAAAAGTCTTTATGATAGCGGTGATTCAGTGATGTGTTTCGATTGATGATCGGTGGTACATTATGATGGTGAGAGATTGAGAGAGAAGTCTTGACGAGCGTGAGAAAATTGTCGATGACGGCGTGCGAAAAGATCCATGATGGAGAGTCATGTGTCGACAATCTTATTGGTTGCAGAGATCAAGCGACGTGTTCTGGTTCTCAAGATCGAGGATATGATAAAATGATGTCCATCTGTGTCAAAAATGCATTTGGGTGAGAGAAAAATTCTTTTGAGTGTGTTGTAAAAATCATTCAGGTGACGTGTAAAATTTCTTTGAGTGATAAAAGGTTTTTGAGTGAATATTCTGGTGTGTTTTGCGATCGCTTTTGCTGTGACGTCAGGCTCCGCCCAAAAAATGATGTCAAAAGAGATGATCATGGACCTGTGATGATTGTGATGGAGCCATGAAATCACATTATGATGAAAATTCGTTGAAGGCAGAGTCAATCATGATTAGACATGTTGCGAAATCGCTAACGATGGGGCTAAAATCATGAATACAATGATAACGAGGTCAATGGTAGTGGAGCTAATGAATGCGGAGTTAATGATCATGATACACTAATATTTTTTGTCAAGGTGGATTTTGTTGGGATATTGACATAAAATATCAATGTGTAGAATTTAATAGTGAATCATATTATGTGAGACATTTAATGGTGAGCCACATTAAATGGGAAGAGATATTGACCCCATTAATTGGACAACAAATGGGCAACATAATGCTTATATAAACAACTGCTGCAGAGAGATGTGTACATTGGTGATAAGATGTAGTCCATTGAGAGTAGGAAGGGGCTACTGCATTGGTGGTAGCATGTGTGCTGCATCGACATTGAATAGGTGCAAACTAGCGGCGATGTAATCGATGATCAGAGTCATGTATCGAAAGTCTTCATGATAGTGGTGATCAGGTGCCATGTTTCGGTTGATGATCGATGATACATTATGATGACGAGGTCATGAGAGAGAAAAGCGTTGACGAGCGTGAGAGAATTGTCGACGACGGCGTGCAAAGAGATCCATCTATCGTAAGTCTTCTTGGTTGTGGAGATCAAGCGGTGTGTTTCGGTTCCCAAGATCGATGGTACGATAAAATGGTATGTTCATGGGTGTGTCAAAAATGCATTCGGGTGAGAAAAATTCCTCCAGGTGCGTTGAAAAAAAATCTTTCGGGTGATGTGTAAAATCCATTCGGGTGATAAAAGTCATTCGAGTGAATCTTTTGGTGTGTTTTGGGACTGTTTCCGCTGCGACATCAGGCTCCGCCCCAACACAACTAGTGACAAGAAGGAATGACATACTTGAGAGGACTTAACCTATAATGCGTTGTAATAGATGTGCAATTCCAATTCATGAATCACCCTATTAATATACATATAATTAAACTGTATAACAATGCATGTATGAGATATCAACCAACAAGTACAACACCACATATGTAAAAACCATGAGAAGAACAATACATCAAACTAGTCTTTGAGTACAATGAACATAAGATAGGGAGAGACTCCTCCTCACTGCAAGGACTCCTGGAACGATCTCCATTTGCATCCATCATTGTCATAAACCATTGTACACCATCACACATAAAACTCGAAGTTAACGACCTAACTGTAAGTCGTATATTGAAGGTAACCGAGTCTACCTGAACTTGTTGCAAGACCTGAAACACCTGTATTTCTCATCATCACAACTACCCATACCATATAACTCCCACACTACCTCGTTTTAACCTTAGTGGGGGGCCCACACCCCGCTAAGGAATGGTTGTTAGTCGAGTGGATGTTGCGGAAATGTCGAGAGTCGCACAATAGTGGTTTGCAGATGAAGAAAAGACAGAGAAAAAGAAGAGGAAGAAGAAGAATACAGACACAACGATTTATGTGTTTCAGGAAAAATCCATACATCCACGGAGTGGTAGAAACACTTCACTATGAAATCCGGGAGCACAAATTACAGGGAGATCAGAGTTTCACACACACAGAAACCCTAGTCTGGAATGGGCTAATAAAGAAGATGAAGTATTGTGACACCAACCACATAGAAAGTCCACACTGCTACAATGAACAATGACTGAAAGTCTGTATCACTATAGTGCCACGACCCCCATGTCCATGCTGCTATAGTGCTGATGGATGGAAGTCCACAGAGCTACAATACCGTTGTCTCTAAAGTCTGCACTGCTACTGTGCCGTGTCAGTGTCAGCTGGTCAAATCTGCTACAGTCAACCAGAATTGCTATTGTGCCCCAAAATTTGGGTTGGGGACCTTCATCCCCCAGACCCCCAGAGCAGGGGTGTGTTGCCCCTTACAACCCTCAACGAGCTCACTACGGAGCTCGACCCACAGAGTTGCGACCTGGTGCGCAGTATGAGCCGCAAGTATTTGGCCCAACATCATGCAAAACAGATCGGACTACACCAATCCAATAATGGAAGTGTCGATCAAGGGGATACTAACTTAAATGGATGAAGGACCAACACCCTATCACATGGGAGGAGTGCAAAATTCTAGAGGTGAAGGATCCGCGCCCCACCATGTGGGGCAATACTGACACCTCATCAGGATCGAGGGAGTATTGAACCTATGTTTGAAAAGTCCAATATGGAGGACCTACGCCTCAGACTAGCGGAGGAGTGCCTACTCTATGATGCATGTGAGGGACCTACACCCTGTCATCAGAATGTCGACATGTAACGACTCCAGTTTTCATGATCAAACTATTTGGATATATATATATATATATATATATATAGGTTTTTTTCGGAGTTGGTGCGGTGTCAGGGGTGTCATAGGACCCCAAAATAGATATATTAGCAATATTAAATATATTAAATTGTGAGTACACATCTTTTAGAATAAATGGATTTCCCATTGATCGGAGGCTTATGTGGGAAAATTGAGACCATGGTTGAATCCAGAGTGTGGAGTTTACCCAAGGCGCGCTATAAGTTTTGCACGCATCAGGATTTGAGATGCCAACATATTAAGTGAATAAATTAAATTAAATAATTTAATTCGTTAAATAAATACTGTGACCTAATCCCCCTATTTAAACCTAGTTATGGAAAATTCGCAGGATTAGCCGCATAACCCTGAGAGATTGTCAACAGTGGGAGAGTCCAACACCACGGGATAAAACCTTCGACATCAGCTCAAGGGGCATTCATGGATCAATGACAAAGTTCTTAGATCTCACTAATGATAGCGACACAAAATCGCTCCTCTTCAGCGATCAATCCAATCGACAAGTAGAGCTTTTTTATTTGTGGATTCTTCCCCTGTTATTTGAGATTTTGAGCATGAATTATTCATTTGCTTTGGATTTCTGATTTTACCTTGTCATTTTCACAACCCTGTTGATTTATAATTTTATTCTCGAGTTAGAATTATTTATTGATAATGAATCCTTAGTTTTTTAGTTTCCACAATGACGTTCATTGGCCAAATTCGCATCGACTAACAATGATTCCCACTTTGACGTTTCTTAGGTTTTCTCCCATCATTCTTTGCATTCTTCATTTTCGACCCTATTTTAGGTGGCGGTTAAACTATTATCGTTCGGTTCAAATCATGATCGAACTCTCAGATTCGTTTTGACATGCGTGTAGATGAACGTGATGATTGTGGCACTTTTAGATTTGAGAAATGGAGGAAATGAGATCCAAATAAGGATCAATAGGGCTTTCCCTAAAATTGGGAAAGTGGCAATGGTGGGCTTAGGTGGCGAATTCTGTTCCAGAAAAACAAGGGCCAGAGATCAGCCTCCAGTGATAGAAGATCCATGATTGATGCATCTGGAGGCATCTTGGGTTAGATTTACGATGAGATCGACAGACGTGGAAATCTTTATGATGAAGATTTGACTTCCTATGAAAAACTCGACTACATGCCATGTGTTTCAGAAGAATACACACTGTGTGGTCTGCTGTTCGTGATGGCTGGGGTTTCCTGATCGAGTTAAGCATCACACACTGTGTGGCCGGGCCCACAAGCCATGTGGCCTTACCCATGTAGCCAATCGGTGTACTGGGAGTACACACCTAGGACCTCAAATGGTCCTACACGTTGTGCCCTCCTGATGGACTTGTTGTATGGTGTTACTCGATCAGCCGAGCCGTGTTCAGAGGGTACATGCCTGAGACCCTAGGTGGTCTCATAAGACGCATGGCTTGGAAAACATGCTATGTACTTTCCATTTTCACATGTCGAGTGGAGCAATAGGACACGACCTGGTGAGGATTTGGTATCACACACCATGTGCTCCTTTTCAAACGTTCTACTTGTCATATCTCATCCTTCAAGATTTAGAATTAGACCCATGAGTAGTCCTTCTTGAGTAGTTTTTCATGTTGAATACAATGAAGACCTTTATTTTGACATCAGAGATATGACGTGAGGTGATATGAGTGAGACACTTCTTCCAGCAATGCTTAGCTGATGATAGGGTTTGAGCGTGATCATCAGAGTGATGCTGGGTCAACACTCTCCCGATGGTTGGGTTTTCCAGGGAGTGGGCTCCCCATATCATATATACTGGTAGAGTCGGTACTTCCCCATATTAAAAAGGTGCAAGTATGAGTTGGTACTCTGTTATCGAGCTCTAGTGGGGAGAAGACCCTCCACTAGAGTTGGTACTCCCTCAGTTGTGGTACCCTTTAGCAAGGTGCAGTTCTTCCATTTTGATTCTCATGAGGTTACGCATGGTGCTTGGCTTTAGAGATGAGATTTATGGAGCTACATCCAAACCCATCATTATTAGTAGGATGTGAAGATCACAATTACTCTCTCTTTGATTTAGGTTTCTTTATGAGTATATCTGATTTTTGATTTTCTTTTCCCCTCCTTGTCTTGTGGGTTGAGTTGACTGCTTATTTCTATTAATTCCCCTTTGGTTTTCGGGGGCGTCCTACTGGGTATGTATATACTCACCCATGCATGGGATTTTCTCACATGTTTCATGTCTTATATAGATGATAGATAGTTAGATGATGACCTTGGCAGACCTAGTGTTGGTGGATCTTAACTGCACTTGGTGACAATGATCGCATGCGGTGGTGGGTACTGGTGTTCGGGAGTATGGTTCTACCTCATTGTCAGTAGTTAGGTTGGAAATTACCTTTATTTTTGGTTGGACGTGTATTTTTCCCGTTTCAGGATTTGGTTATATTTTTATTATTGAACTATGTTTATTCTTAGAGGTTATTACATGCATTGTTTCCACTTGAGTAATATACTTTATATTATCCTACATGGTTGTGATGTACTTGAAGGTGTGAATGTGTATAGGTTTATTAGGCTAAGGCCTACCATATGTGTGATATTCCTACTCGGCATTGATCGCTAGCCCTAGACCTATTGGAGGCGGGTTTGGGGCGTCACACTTGGCTTACTGTTAGTCTAGGAGGGGCCCTGGGGGTTGGGTCATGACAGAGTGGTATCAGAGCGGTCTATCCTAAGGATGATGTTTGGAGTTATATGTATTGCGTGGATTAGTTTGAGAACTTATGGTGATGATGTTGAGGTGTTTCAAGTTCATCTCTTAGGCCAGGGAACCCAGTGATGGTGCAATGACAAACGTATCCATGCACTAAGACTTTGATAACTTTCTTTTTGAATTGTCATGCCAAGGCACCGATTGGAGGGAAACCAATGGTATATGCATTCATATAGGAATGAGTCTTTGATTTTCATGCCCTTAAATCAGCTCCCCAGTTATGCACATTTGTCCGTGGCACGTCTTGTTAACTTTCAAGATGACTCCATGATGACATCCAGCTAAGATACATAGATAGGGTCGTGATGATGACTGGTTGAGTGATAAAGCCTTAGTGTAAGGACCCCTCCCATGTGGTTTTCCCTCCAGGTGACTAGAGAGCAATGCTCCCACCTAACGAGTGATGCATGGGCCCACCTCTAATTATTTAGGTTGATGTTTGTCAGCATTTTGAGCAGTCGATTGTTCTTTCAGAATAGGACGATGATGCATGTAGGTTTAGCATATTGCGCGAGTTTTAGCAGTAGAGAGCACTCAGGTTTCATGGAGAGCTAGACCCTTAGGTAGTAGATGATTGACTTTAGTTGGTGGTTCAAGTTTTTTGGTTCCTGCAGACCCTAACTGATCATATGGTTGTTCTTGAAACAAGTCTTCTTCATGAAATAATAGGGAAATAGTGGAGTTTGGTCACCCAAACCCATGACGAGGAGATACTCTCGTGGGAGGAGTCTCAACACTTCTTTTACGATGAATACTATCCTTCAACCTTGCGCTCTATGTGGATTTAGGAGCTTCTGAAGTTATAGTAGAGTAATATGACTGTAGCGGAGTACATGTCAAGGTTCAACCACCTCATGCACTACTCTCTTGACATGGTGAAGGATGGATACTTCTGGGCTTGGAATTTTGAGAAGGGCCTCTATAGGGACATTTGAGCTAGCATAGTCTCTCTATGCATTCCCACTTATGCTAGGATGGTAGAGCGAGCCTTGGTGATAGATAATTACCTGACAGAGGAGTGTTAGGTAGCTAGAGTTGGTAGTGGACATCATGGATTAGAGTCATTTTTTATAACCAATAGACATCAGACTTCAGGTTCTTGGCATAGCAGGCCTTCACGTAAGCATGCTCAGTCCTAGGGATCAACAACATAGGGATATCTAAAAGGATCCAGTCAATCGATAGATAGATGGTATTATTCTTGTGATGCGTGGAGTTACATGGTTCATGATTTTTTGACTTGACACTCTGCAGATGGTGGTCAGACAATGGATGAACCTCCACAACAGAGGCAACATCACGATCAAGAATTCCACTATCTCACACATCTTTTGACATTGCGATCTAATGTTCAGTGGAGATTACTTCACATGGAACCCCTTAGTAGTTTCGATGAAATAGAATGAGGCCATTATAGATTGGACCAATGATCCACAATGTATGCCTAGACTGATTATCCCCGTAGGAGAGTTAGGTGAATATGGGAAGATGAGATGAGATTCTCCTTTAATGGAGAGAAAGACCTTTTGGAAGACAAAATGGGGCTTTTGAGCAGAAACCTGTAATATATTTCCCATAAATTGGTGAGTTTATCCCTTGGTACAATGAACTCTTTAGACATATAACTTCCAATGGTAGAATAAGAATATATGGATGTTTTCCTCAAAGATTTTCTGGTACTACCTCCATGCTGAGAGATTGACTTCTGTATTGAATTTCACCCCTAGAATGGGATGATATCTTCTACAACATATCAGATGATCCCTACCAAGCTCCAAGAGTTGAGGGTATAGTTAAAGGACTTTCGGGAGAAGAGTTTCATTAGACCCAGTTTGTCCCCTTGGGCAGCTCCAACATTGTTCTCTAAGAAAGAAGATGAGTTATTGAGTCTATGCATTGATTATCTACACCCGAATTAGGCAAAGATATATATTAAGTACCCCTTATCGAGGATCAATGACCTATTCGACCAGTTGAAAGATGAGAAATGGTTCTTAAAGATTGATCGTAGGTCTGACTACCACTAGTTGAGGGTTCACATGGAGGATATTCTGAAGTCAACATTTTGATGTCACTATGGGCATTATGAGTTTCTAGTGATTCTATTTGTTGCGAAGAATGCCCCACTGTATTCATGGGAATTATGAATCATATTTTTCAGACTTTATTGGATTGGTTTGTGGTTTTCTTTATTAATGGCATTCTTATATACTCTGTGTTTGAGGAGGAGTACATAGAGCATTTGAGGATGGTCCTCAACTTACTATGGGAGTACTAGTTATATAAAAATCTCTCAATTTTTTATATCTAGATTAGAGAAGTTCACTTTATGGAGAACACCATATCTAAACATGGTGTAGATGTGGGCTTGACAAAGATAGAGGAAGTGCTAACTTGGGACCAACCCAAGAGCATGTATGAGGTGTAGATTTTTCTTGGATTTTATGGAAACTATCGAAGGTTTGTGACAAAATTTTCCAAGATTGTATCCCCTTTGACTTCTTTGGCATGAAAAGGGAAGTTGTTCGCATGGACTATGCGATGTCAGAAGGCCTTTGAGCATCAGAGGTAGAGCCTAAACAATGATCCTATTTTGAGTTTTCTTGTTACGTAGAACTTTGTCTCTATGGTCTAGGATCTTCACCGACTGCTCCTCGTATGAGAGTTCATTCTCCAGTTGTACCACCTTCAGATTTAGTACACGTGAGGGATCAGGTATGTACTTTCTCAAGAGAGATACGTGGAATACATCATGAACTTGAGTCATATTTGGCGGAAGTACAATTCAATAGACCACCAAACCTATGCGATCAATGATCTCAAAGGGGACAATGTACCTAGGGCTAAACTTCTCTTTCTTTCCAAACCATATGACTCTCTTCCATGGTGATATTGAAAGGAAAAATTTATCTACAACTTCAAAATCCAAGTCCCTTCAACATTAGATAATATAACTCTTATTCCAATTATGATTAGCTTTTATATTTTTTTTGGATGGATTGAACCTTTTCTATCATCTCTTACACATGATCAGGTCCGAGTAGCTTTCATTCAATAACTTTATCCCAAAAAGTTGGATTTCTACATCAATTCCCATAAATATCTTCACGTGGATCCATTTGAATACTTGAGTGGAAGCTGTTATTGCATGAGAAGTCAATTAATGAAATATTCTTATCCCATCCTCCTTTAAATTCCATTGAGCAGACTCTCAGCATGTTCTCGAGCATCTGAATAGTCCTTTCAGATTGGACATCAGTTTGGGGGTGATAAGCCATACAAAAATTCAGTTCAGTATTCAATGCATGTTGAATACTTCTCCAGAGTTTATATGTGAACCTTGGATTATGATTAGAGATGATAAAAAGTGGTTCCCCACGCAGCCTCACCACTTACTTTATGTATATCTTAGTGATTTGTTCAAGAAAGAAATCTTCCTGAATAGTGATGAAGTGGGTAGTCTTGGTGAGTTGATCCACCATAACCCATATCAAATTGTTTCCTTTGTATTTCTTTAGGAGACCAATGACAAAGTCCATGGTGATATTCTCTCATTTTCACATCGGTATAGGCAATGGTTGCATCATCCCCTTGGACTTCTTCCACTCCTCTTTAACTTACTGACATACCAATAACTTTAAGATATACTCAATAATCTCCTTCTTGTTGTCCCACCAGAAGTGTTCTCAAGGATCACAATACATCTTGGTACTTCTAGGATGGATAAAGAAAGATATGTGCATTATCCAATATCTCATTCTTTATATCAGGTGATGAAGGAACACAAATCCTAGTTCCAAACTGAATCAAACCATCATCATCGATATGTAATTCATGAAACTTTCCTTCCTTTATGAATTTCACCGTCTTCTGAAGCTCCAAATCATCCCTTTGTTCCTCCTTGATATTCTCTTGGATAGATGGTTAGAAAATCATTTGAGAAAGGTAGGATGTATTTCTTTCCATTATGATTTCTAGATCCATCCTTTGCATATCCATGAATATAGAGCCTTTCTCAATCCATATCAGGGATAGAGTAGTAGGTTATTTTTTGCTTAGAGCATCATTTACCTTGTTGGCCTTTCCCAGATGGTAGTGAATAGAGAAATCATAGTCCTTGGTTAGCTTTAACCATCTTATTTAACACATTTTGATCACCTTATGTGTGAATATATACTTTAGACTCTTGTGATCGGTATGTATGTCACACTTCTCGCCATAGAGGTTGTGCCGCAAAATCTTCAAGGTGAATATCAAAACTGCTAACTCCAGATCATGCATCGGGTAGTTCTTCTCATGGATATTTAGTTTTCGTGAGGTTTAGGCTATCAATTTTTCATTCTATACGAGTACACAACCCAAAAATTTCTTTAAAGCATCACCGTATATCACAAAACCTTCTCCACTTGATGGTAGTGTGAGTACAAGTGTAGTGATTAGCCTCTTCTTGATTTCCTTAAAGGTTTCCTCATATTATTCCATCCAGACATACATTACCCCTTTCCATGTTGACTTAATTATCTGGCTATACAATCATGATTTTTTTTCCACAAAACGCTGGTAGTACCCTACTAATCCAAGAAAAACTATAGATTTCTTTAACACTAGTGGGTCCGATCCATTCCACAACTACCGTTGTCTTTGAAGGGTCTAAAAAAATCCCATAACTTATGATCATGTGTCCCAAGAATGTGACTTGATACATCTAAAAGTCACACACTTTATGAACTTAACACACATTTTATAATTCCTTAATTTCGTAAGCACAATCCTTAGATTCTCTTTATTTTCCTCCTTTCTCTTAGAGTAAATGAGAATATCTTCAATAAACACTAACAAAAATTTTAAAATTTGTTTAGGTAGTCTATAAATACTCTATCAATAAAATCTATGAATATCATAGGGTAATTAGTAAGTCTTAATGGAATCACTATGAACTCATAGTGTCCATACCTTGTATGGAAGGTTGTATTCTAAATATCACCCTTATTTACCTTCAACTAATGATATCCAGAAGGATGATCCACCTTTGAGAAGTACTGATATCCTCCTAGTTGATCAAATAAGTTATCAATCCTTGGAAGGGGATACTTGTTTTTTATAGAGATCTTGATGAGATCCTGGTAATCTATACACAAACACATTGATCCATCCTCTTTATTTACAAATAGCACCAGCGCACCCCAAGGTGATGCACGAGGACATATGAACCCTTTTTCCAAACTCTCTTGCATCTGCTTATTTAACTCCTCTAGTTCAATAGGGTCCATCCTATAGGGGAATTTAGAGATAAGAGTGGCTCCAAGTATAAGTTCTATTGATAACTCTACCTCATAATCTAGTGGAATTCTAGACAACTTTTCAAGAAATACATTAGTGTATTCCCTAACAATGGGAATTTCCTTAAGGTTGATGTTTTTCTTCGACTAAATTATTTGGAAAATGTATGCTTCTTCACAGGGTAACATCACCCACACCATCAAGGGATTATCCAAAGGATATACACGACCTTCCTTGCATTTGTATAGGAGAATTTGATAGTTCGGAACATAGAACATGATTTCCTTTTCCCAAAAGTTAATGCGTACTCTATATAATGAGAGCCAATCCTTTCCCAATACAACATCAAATTCCACCAAGGGAAGGATTACGAGATTCACTGGAAAAATCTTCCCACATATGATAATAGGAGAAGAGTCCAACACTTGGGTTGCAATGATCACACCACTAGGTGTTTTTATAGATATCTATACTTAAAGGTATAAAGGCTCCGATTCAAAAGTTATAGTAAAATTGTAGGATATAAAGGAATTCATAAATAAAAAATCAAATAAAACTTTTTCTATTCTTGAGTGAATAGGAAGTGTACCTTTTATGACTACATTTCCACTATCCACTTTTTCAGTAGTGATGACATAAGCTTTCCCTTTATCCTTTGGATTTGGTGGTTGCTGACACTGACTACCCTCAAGGACCAATGGTTTAGTACACTAGATTATATAGTGACCTTTCTCCCTACAATTGAAGCATTGAACCATGAGTGGTGCATTATGAGGTTCCTTCCTTTCCTCTATCACGTTGGATGAATTCTTCATGTCTCTTTGACATTCATGAGTTTGGTGGCCTTCTCTACCACACTTGAAGCATTTCTTCATCCCCTTGAGGTAATTCCTATGATGCTTCTTCCCACATTTTTGACATGTGGGTGGTTGGATCCTCTTTTATAACTTTTCATTTGACCCACTAGCTTAAAACTTAATTCTTCTCTTCTTATCTCCATAACCATGAGACCATTATCCAAAATCCATCTATAATTTGAGAGTATATAAAACTACTTCTTCATAACTCTCAAAGGATTAGATAGCTAGATCCTTTCAAAGGTGTGGTTCTAAACCACTAAAGAATCTATCTATTTTTATATAATTGTTGATAAAAAATCCCAAGTCATATCTTACAAGCCTTATGATGTTTTCCTCATAATTCATGAAAAATTAACCTCCCTTTTACTTCATCTCTAATAATTTTATCTTTATCATTATTTGAAGAGTTCTAGGGAAATATTTATTAATAAATATTTTCTTAAAGTATTCCCACTCTATCTATTTCATTTCAGACTTTGTCTTAATGTTCTTTATCAATGTACAACATTCATCAACTTATCTATCTAAATGATATAAGACTAGCATCACATTCTTCTTCTTAGAATAGTGGAGCATGAAAAATATCTTCTCTATTGAGTTAACCCACTGTTCTACAACAAGTGGATTAGAAGATCCACCAAACATCAAAGGTCATTTCTGCATAAAGGATTCAATAACCAGTTGCTCCTTCTTGGGTGAAGGAAGATATTCCACATGGTTTAGGTTATTATTCATAACCTGAGACAATTGGGTAAGCATCTTTATGAAGTTTTGAACTCTATCTCTCATCACATTGGGAATGCCATCAGGAAAATTGTTTCATTATCCCTCACATGGGTTGTTATCTTGGTTTCTCATGGTTCCCACCATTTTCTAAAATAGAAAAGATTTGAACAAAATGAAAGTCAATAAATCATGAATAAATAATTTATTCTTATGTGAAAATTAACACTAAAGCCATATCTTATGGGACCCCTATGTTTAGCCTTTTTCTAAAATGATTATTCTAGAATGTTTACCAATACTTTGACTTATACTTAAGGTTTTCAATAACATTTTCTAATCCCAATTCCCAAATTAAATGAACTATAGCTCTGATAAAAATTATAGTGACCTAATTCTTTCTTACATGACTATTACATCATTTTAATATAAACAATGTCATAGTGATACAAATCCAGGATCCAAAGGTTTAGTTTCTTGGGAAAACCAGGCTCATACATTAATTGTACATAATAAAGCTTAAATATTATTTAAATTATTCTTCTTTATCCTTATAAAGATATCATGATCTCTTTAGTATATACAGTCACCTAATGATATATATCAAAGAAAAGGGCGAGCTAAAATCCCAATAAGAGGAGGAATAAGGGACCTAGATCAATAGTACTGGGTGAACATAATCAACATTATCATATCATAAGAATATGACTATCATCAATATCATGATGGAAACATTTGATAAAGGCATTGAGTGTAGAATATGCATAATCATCATAACATAGTGGTCAAATACCACACATAATTGTGAACAAATCTAGAATCAAGTTCACACATAACATATGCACATAAATCATAGTATAATCATTGTGAAAAAATATAGAATCATATTCAAACATAATACACATAATACCATGATATGTATCACATTACCCAATAAATTGGAGGACTATATAATTTCAGGCCAACCCTTCACTTCATAAATGCTCATAAATCATGCATGACATATAGAACGTATAACAATCATAGTCATGAAATAAGCCCATAAAAAGGAATGAGTTTTATAAAGGATTTCATATATAATACATAATGTAATAACCATTTTAATTACCAAATGAAAAAGGGAGATTATACTTTGACACAAAATATTGTTTTTCTTTGAAGAAGAAACAACTCAAGAGGAGTCAAATATGTGTTTAAAAAAAAGTCTTTTTGAAAAATATTTTTAATTGGTTTGAAAATAATTTTGAAAAGGTAGAAACATGTATATACCTGAAATAAAAGGGAAAGAATAGTGAAAATAAATTTTAGGGACATTATAGGAATATCCATACTGAAAATAAGGTGAAAGAGAAGACAATCAAAAAAGAAGGAATTGGGTTTGAGATTCCCCTTATCTTAAATCCTACTTTATTTTTTTGCTTTTCTGCCTCATGAATAATAAAAACAGCTTCATTAAAAAATTAAAACATAAGTGAATTTATTGTCATTTTTCACTATTTATAAATTATAATCATTGGATTATATTTATTAATTTCTGTTGTTGAAGTTTAATCATTTTGATATCATGTTTTCCTTTAAACTTTCTTATTTTACTTCGATTCCACTATTTTTCTCAAGGTAATCTATACATAAATAGAATAAATTATAGAAGCATAAAATACATATATTTATACATTTATATATCATAAATAATTTATTATAAACAACCATAAGTTTGGAGATAAGGAAAGAATTGGAAACATCCTCATTGGTGGTTAACCGACCACTAATGCGACATTATTTGATGAGGATGAAAGAGATGTATGAAATATAAATAATTGATAAGTATAATTTTTACCATAAGTTTAAATCATTAAAATGATGTTAAAATAATTTATAATTAACCCTAGAAGATTTGGTTTTGAAAGGGATAGAGAAAAAGGGAAAGAGGAGGAAAATGCAAAGAAGAGCTGATGAAAATGTACCCTCTTTTTAGTTTGCTTTTCTTGTATGACACTAAACTACCTTGATGGTTGGAGTTGGTTTACTCCAGAATTACTCTAAGGGTTATAAGAGGATAAAGAGAGAGGATTTTTCTAGATATATTACTTTGGAAAGTGAGGGAGAAGTGGTTTTCCAAGGGGAGGGAGAAGGATTATTTATACTTGAGGTGACGAGTATTTTTAAAATAAAATATTGAATAAAATATTATATCTATTAAAAACCTTGTAATAGTGAAATTTTTTACACAATGAATCGTATATCAATATAATATAATTGTTTTAGGACTTTAAACCCCTTTATAATTCGAATTCACTAGTTTATTAAAAAGGAAAGTGGAAAAAGTGAAATTTTTTTATTTTAAAGGAATACTTTTGACTGACTTTAGAAAGTATTTTTTAGGTTTAGAAAACATGTTTATTTTATTTTAATGACTAATTTATCAAACTAAATATGTTTTGGTTGATCCAATATTTCTATAATATATATATAATTATTACATTATGAATGATGTAATTTAAAATACACCGGTTAAAAAAACTGTATTTTTACTATTCATCTAAAAATTGAAGTATTTCATAAAACTATAAAAAAAATCACCCTTTGAAAATTTCAATGTGATGATTTCAAAAATTAAATTCATTTTATAAAAATAATTTTATAACATAGGTTATTTTAATTTTTAATATAAAAATTACGATTCTTTTATGAGATACCTTAAAATATAGTTTATTAAAAACGTGTTAATATTTTCTTTGAGTTTTTAATCATGATATTTATTTTATAGTAGTACAATATTTAAATTTACTTAAATTTCTCATGATAAATATTATTAATATTACATTTTATAATTTTTGAGCTCAAGTTACTATTCCAACGGTCAGGTTACTATTCCCAATAGTCATGTTACTATTCCAATGGTCACATTACTATTCCAATGGCCACATTACTATTCCAATGGTCACATTTCCTCCTATAAAAACTACTACATTCCTTTATTCATTATTCACCTCAATTACTATCAAGGTTCTACATTTACATTTTCTATAATAGTGATTATTTTACTAGTATTTTGTTTCTTTTCTATAGTTTTGGATGTGGGGATAATGAATCTAGTAGATTGGAAGGATCTGAATTTTCCTATTCTATTTTTATTAATTTATATTTTTTGTCCCATTGAAATGTTTGAAATTTTCATGGGTTTAGTTTCTAATCAGTGTAATGATCTTTATTAATTAAATAAATTGATTTTGGTTTCTTTATATATTTTATGTTTATAATACTATATAATATAATATAAAACACATTTATTTCAAGAATAAAATATCATTTATTAACTATTAGTTATTACATTATTCCCCCTTTCAAAAATTCCTTCCCTGAAATTTCAACTCATATTCTCAGTTGGGTTATGACACACAAGGGGAGTGATGGCCCTATGCCTGCTTTGAACATCTCAACAAAACCTTGAAATCCTCTTTACAGAGCTAAGATCCTCAAATTGATCATCGCACCTCACCAATGAACTCTAATGAAGAAGAAAATGAAGAAAATGACACCATTGCACACAATGTAAAAAATGTTCAGAATGGACTATTCACTTGTTCAATTATGACACTCGGTCAAGAAGATATGAAAAATGAAAAGTGTGCATAGTAGACAACATGTACCCCACTGGACATGATGTGTGAGCCTTAAATAGTAGCTGGGTGTGTACTGCTACTATGTTACCATGTGAAATGAAACTACATAATGTGAACCAAAAATGCACATGACATGTGGGTCTCCCTGTAGCATCCTCGATTTGGTTCACCTTTACTATGACCGAACTAGGTTCCACGTACCTCAATCATTTCTCCTAGTATTCTAGAGGCTACTGACCAGTGGCGAGGGTATATATGTGAAATGGGGATACTATACCCTCTTTGGTACATATAGTGACAAATAAATGTAAAAGAAAAATAATCAATTAACATAACATAAAAAATGAATAATAAGAACCAAGAATAAATAAAAAATATTCAATAAGATCACCCATGCTATAACAAAATGAGCACCTACATTTTCAAGAAACTATACATGTATAAACAAGATATTCTGTGGGTAGTTTGTAAACCAATATTATTAAAAGTAAATAAAAAACTAGAGATGAAAAACAAATTGGTCTTGAGTCTATTCCCAATCCCATCTCCTGCACTTACTATCCCCAAAAATCAACCATCGATAATAGGGCCCTTTCCCCTACCTAGATCCCTAACTATAAAGACATCTTGGGTACCAGATTACCTGAGTATGGTGTGAGTACAACTTAGTAGGATACCACTAAATGCGTCCCTAAATAGACTAGAAAATATAGTGACAGATCATAATGATATTATAGAATAATAATTAAATAATAAATATAATAAAAGCCACACCCTCTAGTGCTTAGCTAGCCACCCGGGGTAGGATCATAAATGCTTCGACCAATGCTAGGGTGTCTCTGAACATATCACTATAAATTTTAAGGTCGATGAGGTAGTACATTCCTATAAAAAATTATAGTTTTTTATATTTCCAATAAAATACACTTTTATGGGTTAAATGGGAACCCAAAAAAGCATGAATAAAAAATAAAATAAAATAAATTAGGCCATAATTAAAACCACTGATCTATCCCAAAGAAAACCTTAAAGTGTGGGAACCGTGATCCATTTGAATACTCTAATCAATAAGAAATTTTTCCCACTCCTACTCATCGAAGGTGAGATCCTCAAAGAAAGAATATATCTTGTTCCAGGTCTTGATGTACTCCTCCATATTAATATTTCCCTCATTAAATCCAGAGATCAGAATATGATATTGAGTGTTAATCCATGATGATTATTATTTCTTGAAATCAACTTGAAAATTTCTAATATACATCTTGTTGATGTATTACTTAGGGGATTTAATGATAAAAACCCCTTCTACCATCTCCTCCTTTGAGTACAAAAGCAAGTCCCTTAAATGTGCTAGGTTGACTTATTATTTATCCTTCCTTCATGTACCCCTCTATTTTTTAACTATAGTTGATATTTTTTAGCCTCAAATACTTCCAAAGGACCCATATCTATGAGGCATCATTTCAAATTTGTTGTAAAAGTGGGTTCCATAGACCTAAATTGAACAATAATTTTCAACTACCATACCATGTGTACAATGAATAATGAATAATGTATTCTTACCATATAGTGTTGATATTTATGTATCCACTATTTACATGGTAATTTCTATAGATTATTTTTTATATCAATAGGTTATAACAGTTCCCAACTATAATGAGAATCTTGAGATACCATGATAGTGATCTTAAAAATATGTTATATGGTCTAGTTACAACATATTGACCATAAAAATATGATGTATGATTATCAAGTGATGAGGGACTATAATAATTGAGACTTCTTCTCATGATGTTCACACTTGATGATCTCGAGTAGAGGAGATCATGAGGACTAACCCATCAATAGGAACAACACATGTTTTAGGTGTCATTAGTTGTTCCTATATATGAGCATATGTATTAGTCTCTTGACTTGAGATCATCATCAATGTATATCATTTTATCACATACTTTGATTCAAGATGAGAAGCATGAAATTTATTTCATGGTGAGGTATCTTGCATTGGGTACATCATTAGTGGTATGACATTGCTTGAATGATTAAGATAAAATATGTTACTTCCGAAAGGAAGTGATATCTCAGGCCTAGTTGACCATGATGATAGTACCTTTATTAAATCCATGTCTATGGTGATTGAAGGTAATTATATCCAGTAAGGTAACATATAAATAAAGTGAGAAAGGATGATGACACAAAGTGCACATTATGCTTTATGAGATATCACGAGACAAAGAAATTATATTACACGGTGTGTGTTCGTAGGAGGTTGTCATCGATATGACTAAACCTTATCTCCTTTGAGGCCTTGCTGGATTTCTAGAATCCACTCCTAGTCTATGAGTATCATTCATTGATATTGAGATAATATCCTAGAGGGTCACACACAAAGCATATTTGGAAGTTTGGCCAATTCTATTGAATTGGAGTTTTAGGACATTGTGAGCCCCATGGTGGGGGCCAAGTGATGTCTGAGTTTAAATGATCACATGGAATAAATAAATTCAATATTATTCAAGTTTGGAATAATATCTATTGAATTTATTTACTTATTATATTCATGATTTATTTAGTGAATATTAAGAAAAATATTTTTTTAATGAATATTAATTATTAAATATTCGAGGTTCGTTAAATATTTATGTGGGAGAAATGAGTCAAGTCAATGACTCGTATTTTATCATGTAACATTATTTTAGTGTTAAAATCATGTGATAATTTATTTATGACCATTGAGACATGTTTTCTCAGTAATAAGTATCGTTTGGGGTATATTTATAAGGTTAAACTTATTAATGGTCTAAAGTGAAAATTTTAATAAGTTTAACCTACTTATATAAGCTAAAAAATGTCCAAATTCATGATACTATTTCTCCAATTAATTTTAGTGAAATTATCTCTTTTCCCTCAAGTTCTAGAGAAATAAAGGGGAGTTTAAGGAACAATGATTCAAGTTCTCCCACCTAAATTGAAGAATTGAAAATCCTAAGATTGTATCAATGTCGAAAGTGCTTCATCTCTCTGTGCTAGCACCCGAATATCGAATGTCGATGGTAAAACAAGATTCTGATATGCGTGTGGATGATTTAGAGGGATCCTACTTTGGTTCCTTTGAGGAAAATCACAAATTATGATAGAAACGTGATTCCAATAAAAATTTGAAGAGGTACAGTTTATATTTATGCTTTTATGCTTAAATTAAATTACATGAGATCCTCGGGTTGTAACTAGGCTGCAATTATGCTGGTGATGACATCATGATGTCAATCATAGTGTAATTTTTTAAAATTCTTGATTTTTTGGGCTTCCTCTACACACCCGGTACCAAAAAATGGTATCAGTGTGACTACATATTTTTTAAATCCAATTAAAATTAAATTTTCATTAAATCAGAAGAGGAAATTGTTATGATCTCATCACAATAGAAAAAGATCTAATATGACATCTAATGAACAAGATATGGCCATCTAAAAATTGATAAATGCATTTGTATGGTTGGTTTTTAAAGAATAAAAATTCATTTTAACCGAGTTAGTGGGCGGTAAAGATTTTTCTAGTGATTCTTAGTGTTTCAACTAGGTTCAGGTGGTTGGATCAGTATTTTTCAAGAAGTCCCATAATTCTACACTATTTTAGAATTTGTTTTAATTAAAAATATTTCAAAAGCACTATCTAAATTGGCTTAGAAAAATTAGAAGAAAACAAAAAATGGAAAGGGGGGGGGGGAATGCTGACCCAACATAGTAAAAAAACAATATATATATATAAATATATAAAGGGGTGGCTAAAGATGCCCCGTGTAAATAGCTACCCCCTTGAAGTGGGTGGGGGGTGGGTGGGGGTTCGTTCATCCACCCACCTATGGAGGGTGAAGACTCATATATATATATATATATATATATGTATATATATATTTAAATACATGTGGGTGACATAACTTCCCCCTTGCAACCAGTCCCACGTGGCTGCACACGGGCCACTAACACCGACTGACCCAGGCTAGGCCGAGTCAAACCCTTGTTGACCCTCTTGGCCTTATCCAAGTCCAGATATGGCCTAGAACCCATAGTTTGGGGTTTCCGAGCCACTCAGGAGACAAATTTTTTTTAAAACATTTTCTAGGACTACGTGACTTGTATTTTGAGAATTAAAATTAAAAAAAATATTTTAATTAATTTAAAATGACCTCGAGTAAAATTTATTGTGAATTTGATTTTATTATGAATTTATTTTATGTGCTGAATGATCTTGAGCATCGACTGAACAATTTTTATCTAGAATTTAATTAATTAATTTATTTATTGTAATTGTGTGTGATGATTGTAACAATTAATTTATTTTTGATGGTCTACACATCATCTCATCCCGTTTTATATGTATAAGGGCCAACATGTCCATGAAAATTATTCTACATGTATTTTTCATTCTTGATTTTATATATAATTTCAAGGATTATATAATAAGTAGACTTCATTGAGATGAGGTGAAGTTCTAGATGAGACATATAGAAATTGGACGGGGGTAAGCACTGTGACATGAGTCATGCACGACTCAGGTAACAACCCCTAGGGTCACGGTTTATCCATTTACTATAAATTGATCAAACGATAGTAAATTATCAAGATAAGTCATATTATTTATTTATTTATGCATAGTTTATTATTATTTTGTGAATGTGCCTTTTATACAATCACATAGAATAATAAACATGTCTGTATAGATAAAAAAATCAAGACATGGTGAATATTTTTATATTTAATTCATTGTTAAGTTGTGAGCATGATCACATAATATGATCATATTAAATATAAAATTATTTCATTTTTCAATAAATAATAAGAACACTCAAAGAAATATTAAGTCATAACACCTTCAATCGCTCAAATTTGAACAAAATCGGATGTACAAGGTGTTTGTCAGTTGTAGTTGAGGATGCCTCATACTATTGTAGAATTCTTATGAGATAGATGGGTTGACTTAACTAAAGTTGAAAACAAAGAAATATATATAGCTAGATTATTGTATCTTTAGAGGCAAATTGTTGAGTAAATTAAGGTTACGATTCATAAAATCTATTACTTCAATCAACAGTTCAAGTACCTGCGATTCAATGTGGTTGGCTTGTCAAAATCCTAACTTGAAACTCTCTAAGTGGTGGTGTATCCATAACTTGGACCATGAGGATAGTTTTTAAGGATACTTTATACTTGAATACTTTAAGGGACTGGATATTCCAAATTTAGTAGTTGAGGGAAACTAGGGTTTGATAAAATAGTGGGTGACATTTAAGATAATAAATCTATAATGTTTAGTAACTGATAATCAAGATAAAAGTACTAATTGTATTATGTTTAATTTTGTAGAAAATGGAAATTAATACCACAGATACACTATGTTCAACATTGGAAAAATAACATGTCCTCACCGGTACAAATTTCCAAGAGTGGTACATGTACTTGCACATAGTACTACAATATGAAAAGAAATTATATGTGTTGGAGTCCCCACTACCTGATCAACATTCTTAATAATAAAGTGAGGATGAGAAATATTCTTACAAGAGACTCATTAATAATAAATTTTATTTTTATATCATAATTCTATCATCAATTTATAAATATCTGTAGATGCAACATGAGGAGATGGATAATTATAATATATTGTCTCATCTCTGAGAATTTTATGAGGAGAAAGTGAAGTGAGAAATCAATGAGATTATGATCATAATGATCACATATAGATTGAAAGATGAGACTCAAGATAGTCCTCATGTACTCATGATGATATAGGATGTTGATAAACTAGATGAATTGGGATTCAATATGAATCAAGAACTTTTATTTCATATCAATTTATCATCCTTACCACCTAGTTTCTCTATTTTTATTAAAAGTTATCAAATGATTCATTTAGAGAAACCACCTTGATATCTTTTGGGAAAGGTTTTCAAGGAAGATTAGAATTTAAAGAAAGTCAAATATTTAATTCTTAAGGTAAATAATAAAAAAGGAAAGGTGAAGTAAAATTGTAAGTACACCACAAAAGGTACTTTCACAATAAGGGAGAATAATGAACATGAGGCTATTTGATTTATATGTGTAAAGATAGGTAAATGGAAGATAATATGCAATGAAATGAAGAAGAAGAAATCATGAGAATCTACTTCAGGTATATTCATCATTAAATGTAATATTTCATATATAATCCTTGGGTATTAGATATATTATGTTACATATTTGTTTATAAAAATAGGAACCAAATAATTCAAGAAACATTTCTATAAATCAAGGTGTGTTCTCTAAGTGACTGAGAAGAAATGATACCCACATCAGTTGAGAGAATCAAATAATTCTCATTGCCAAGTTAATGGTTCTTGTGAAACTATAACTATGTGTTTAATGTTACTAGAACATTTATGAATGAATATTGTTTATGTTATTTCATACACAAATAATAGTTAATTAATACATGAATAATTGGAAATACATGATGAATATAAAATGTAAGACTCCAATACCAAGTTGGGACAAGATAAGTCTCTGTTTACTAAAACTAAAAGTTTTTGTTAAGGATATACCTAGTAAAATATTTAGAATATTTAGAGATAAAAAATATAGGTATTATCGACACATTTACTTATCTATTTTTGGAAAAATAAACCTTCAAAAATAAAGGTAATCTACAAATATTTCATAATTAGTTTAGCTATAGAGCATGAACTATTCCAAGGATAATCTTGAGGTAAATTTATATAGTTCATGAGATTAATTTAAGAGTTTTAAGGAATTAAAAAGTTAAGTAATAAAAAATCATGGTTAGAAGAAATGAGTGTCTTCGGGGCTATGAGCCACATAATATATCAACCATGAATTCATTGATTATTATGAGGATAGAGTGGATTTATTCCTAAATTCACATTTCCTTATACAAATAAAATCTATGATGTTAGTAAATAGGATTGATGATTAGTCTTAAATGAAAACATTGATAATTAAAATATATAATGGAGAAATTATTAAATGAAAACTTCCTTATACACATCAGAGTCATGATATTAGTAAAAGGAGTATCAATAATGAGACTCATAAGAATTATAAAATATTCCATTATCATTTCGATACATGATTAAAAATAGAGGAGTTATCCCATAAACATATTCAAACTATAATGAAAAATTGATATCATATGAGTTATAATATGAAATAAATTCATTATGTCATAATAAAATGTGTTTAGATGCAAATATTTTGTTAAGGAGAAGAAAAAAACAAACATGCATCAATAAAAACAAAAAATGCATCTCCTTTATCATCCTAACATTCATATAGAATATTATATAAATACCTAAGATAAAAAAGTAATAGTCGAGAGATAGATTACATTTCTATAAGAGGGTGAAAATCTCTATTTGAGATAGTGGGAATAATATTGACTTGGGTTAAGTCAATTATAGAGATTCATACGTAGTTGGAATAGGAATAAGTTCCACAAGATCTTATCGAAAATGAATGTTTTAAAGACACATACTACATAATAATTTTAAAAACCATAGTGGTGGTTTTATATTCACCATAGTAGGTGATACATTATTCATTGAGAATAATGAATCCTACAAGTAATTAGTAAATAAAAACAAGATAATATTGAAAAGTTTATAATAATTTAGAAAATAGATACCATGTACCAAAACAAGTTTGTATTTTGGTATTTTCTCTAATTGATGTAAAGACATTGGTGGGTATTCAAGAGAGTCTATACATGGGTGGTACAAGAATGGTACTAATAAGGATTTATTGGTTATACCAAATCTTCATTATTAAATCTATTTTAATTCCACATGTCATAGTAACTTTCTTTGATCATTATATTTTGCATTAGATGTTATAATTATCTTTCTTAGAAGGTGTTTTTATGATGACACTAGAAAGGGTTGATGACACCAATGAATGGAAATAAAAATCAAAATTTGTAGAGTTCCATTTATGGATTAATGAAAGCTTTGTGATTATATAATATTCATTTGGAATGAATATATTCCATGTGTCTATAAGACGAGTTCCACTATTTTTCATGTAAAATATATTGATAACATATGTAAAATAATTGTTTAGTCTTATAATTAGTTAAGACTAGAATGAGAGTAACTCTCTAAAGATTGGATTAAATTAGTAACTTAATTTATAGGGAAAAAGATCTACTGTGGTAGATCTAAGTGTTTCTTAAACCAAGAAAAATTATATATAATGATAAGGTATTTGAAAAATACAAGTTGGAACAATTCAAGAGAGATTTTTTACTAATGCCACATGGAATAAATCTCTCTAAGAAGACATGTATGAGGCATAAGAGGAGATTATAGTGGTGAGTAAAATTTATTTAGCACCAATGATGGATCTATCACATATTCCATGATATTAACTAGACATGATATTGCCAAAATATACTTTATGGTAGAAAATATCAGATAAATTCAAGAGAATTTCACGAGAATTGGTCAGAACTATCTATTTGTACTTGAGAATGTACAATTAATATGTAATTGGTACTTAGAGAGGAAGAGACACCAGTTATAAGGGGACACATATTGGTCTTACTATGGATCAATATGATCCAATATCACAATTAGGCTAAGGTAATTATAAAGAAAATATCATTAAATCCATTGGTAGTCATATCTATAAATATCGAGTGCATTGTGTCTTTTAATGTAGCTATAGAAGAAGTGTAAAATTAATAACGATTTATTGCAGTACTTAGAATCACACAAATTAATTAAATTATTATCATAATATAAATTATGATAGGATAACTATAATATTACTATCCAAGATGTCATGTTTTGATAGAGGATAGAAGGATATACTCACGATTATCATCTCTTGAGGGTTTTTTACACAAGGAGATGAATTTGAAGATAGAAAAGTATCTATGTAATAAAAATGTGATATGCCCAGTAAATAAATCCATAACTTAGTAGAAGCATGATATTATCATGTGATAGATATCCAATTGATAATTAGAAATTTGGATCTAGTTCATTTGGGAGTGTTGTAAAAGTGGGTTCCCTAGACCCAACTTGAATAATACTTTTCAATTTCTATATCATGTATACATTGAATAGTGTATGATGTATTCTTGTAATAATAATGTTATTATTTCTACTTACACTATCTAAATGGTAATTTCCATAAATTATCTTTCACATCAATAGGTTATAGCAGTTCCCAGCTATAATGAAACCTCAAGATACCATACCAGTAATATTAAACATATTTACTATGGTTTAGTTACATCATATTAACTAGAAACAAATGATGTTTGACTATTAAGTGTTAGTGCATCATAAAAATTTATATTTCTTCTCATAAAGATCACACTTAGTGATCTTGAGTAGAGAATATCATGAGGACTAACCCGCCAATAGGAACACCACATGCTTTAGGTGTCATTGGTTATTCCTATCTATGAGAAAGTGTATTAGTCTCTTGTCTTGAGATCATTATCAATGTATACTATTTTATCACATATTTCAATTCAAGATTAAAATTATGAAATTTATTTGATGGTGAGGTAGCTTGCGTTGGGTGCATCATTAGTGATATGACATTGGTTGGATGGTCAAGATAGAATTTGTTGCTTCTGAAAGGATAAGATATCTCCGGCCTAGTTGACCAAGATGGTATTAACTTTATTAAATCCATAACCATGGATATTGAAGGTAATTATATCTACGAATATCACTTATAAATAAAGTGATAAAGGATGATGACACAAATTGTGCACCATGCTTTGTGAGATATCATGATTTCAATTGATTATATTACACAATGTGTGTTCATAGGAGGTTATCATTGATATGACTAAACCTTATCTCATTAGGAGCCTTGATGGGTTGATAGAATCCACTTATAGTCTATGAGTATCACTCATTACTATTGAGATAAGGTCCTATAGGGTCACACATTGAGTGTATTCAGAATATTGTCCAATTCTATTGAATTGGAGTTTTAAGAAATTATGGGCCCCACAATGAGGGTTGAGTAATTTCCAAGTTTAAACGATAACATGGAATAAATAAATTCAATATTATTCAAGTTTAGAATAATATGTATTAAATTTATTTACTTATCATATTCAAAAGTTATTTAGTGAAAATTAGAAAAATATTTTTTGAATGAATATTAAATATTAAATATTTTAGGATCATTAAATATTTATGTGGGGGAAAAAGTCGAGTTAATGACCCATATTTTATCAATAACATTATTTTAGTATTAAAAGTATGTGATAGTTTATTTTTGACCATTACGACACATTTTCTGGGTAATAAGTGTTGTTTTATGTTTATTTAGAAGGTTAAACTTATTAATGGGATAGAGTAAAAGTTTAATAAGTTCAACCTACCTATATAAGATAAAAAATTTCTAATTTCATGGGTACTATTTCTCCCATAAATTTGAAAGCATTTCTCTCATCTTCCTCAAGTTCTAGTGAGAAAAAGGGGAGTTTAAGGCAATTAAATCCATGTTTTACCACCTTGATCAAATAATTAACAATCCCATAATTATATTGATTTTGAAAATACTTCATATCTTTATACTAGCACCCAAAGATCAAAGGTCGATGGTTAAGAAAGCTTCCGATAGATGCGCGGATGATCTAGAGGGATCTGACTTTGGTTCTTTCAAACAATGATCACCAACGATGTGTGAAACATGATTCTAATTGAAATTCAAATATATGTAGTTTTGATTTAAGTTTTTGTACTTAAATTAAATTACAAGGGATACTAAGGTTGTAGTTAGGCTACAATTATATCGGGGATGACATCATGACGTCAATTTCAGTGTAAAAAATTTTATATTCTATATTTTTTGGGATTCCACTACATGCCTAGTACCCAAAAAATTATATGGACCACTGTAGAAAAATATAAGGCCAAGGGGAAATGTAACCCCTAATTATATGATATCATACCCATGGATTCTCAATCCTTGATCAAATTAGCACAAGCTTAATGGGAAGGTGATCTATGGCCATAGGGATCTCAACCCCATGGTATATCAATCAAATGATCATAATGAATAATAAAGGGGATATGAGACCCCTATCTATATATTCTTACTCCATGGAATCTTGACCATGGAACAAAAATATTAGATAAATGGAAGAGGTGACCCCTGACCACAAGGTCTCACCCCATGAGCATCTTGAACACAACATATCATTTTCATACAATGGGGAGAAGCATCCCCTATCACTATGGTCCCACCCCATGAGCATATATAATTAAGCATAATAGTAGTGACCAATGGGAATATGGATTGGATCCAAGATGATCTCAGCCCATAGGTGTTTTGACCCTCAATCCATCTCAAATAAAATGGAAATGAGGAAGGGGGGACCTTATCTATAACGATCTCAACTCAAAGATTCTCTATTTAGATAATAACAAAAAAAATCATGGGAAAGGTTCCCAAAGTCAATATTAGTTTGAAACCTCATATTTCTTAACCCCACATGTTAATCATCCAATATATATAATAAAACAGTCATTTATAATTCAAATAAAGTCTGGAAGAAGCATAAAAAAACTATATAATTCATTTCTAGGTCGATCCTCACTAGCCAATCACATGTATATAATTTATCCCAAGGTCTACCCCTTGATCAACTTAAACAAATAGAGATACCCACTCCTCACTTATAACCCCATGAAAAAGTGACTGTAATATCCCAAAGTCCTACTTTAAGGTCAACCCAAGGCATCCCCTATGAAAAATACATAAATCCATACTCGATGGTGGCATATGGAACCTAACTAGGTCCATTGTACCAAAATATAACTCAAGTAACCCATCATTGGACTTTAGGTGTAAGGATTATCCCACTTTAAAATCAAGCATGTGACCATCGATGACCATAACCTCAAGGTATTCTAAGAAAAAGGTTTTCTATGGCTTTAAACATAATTACCCTATACATATGGATCAACGAGCTACAATTCATATTAATTTTAGTTCAATCACTCAATGATAGTGAGACCGAATATCATACGATGTAATAAAACATACATAAACCTTAGGTAAAATTTAGGGACCACCTACCATGATCCAATAAAATCCCATTCATTAAAAAACCTTGAAAAAATTGGATCTAATTAGTATAATTATAAAAATATAGAAAACCACAAATTTAGGTAATAAATGATAGAACATTCCACAACAATGATATAAAACTAGAAATAAGGGAAGAGAAGTTGTATCCTTACCACATGTAACCTCCCACAATGAATGAAACTCGAAACTGATGATAAATGAGAGAGAACCAAAACTTGGAAGAGAATAAACCAAGGGAAAGGGAGAGGATATTATAGGGCTGGGATGAAAAAAATGATAGGGGAAACTAACTTAATAACAAATTAAATTATATCAATTAATTAAATTAAAATTTTAAAAAAACTATAAGGGGGTACTGGGTACCTACCCCACAGTCACTGGGTACTTGGTCCCCCACCAGGTACCCACTCTTGGTCCACTAGACACCTAGTGTCTTGGGTAGGGTAACCCATCCCCATTGATACCACAAACCAGGTACCCGATGCCTTCTATCTCTCATGGTAGAAGTCTTGACATTGGAATCAAACTCCTAAAAGAATCCACAAGAAACCTCCAAATCCTCTAATACTCCAAAACACCAAAATAAATGTGGTCAATGAAAATTTAAAGGAATTCATACTTATATGGATACACAGTGTTACAAAATCCCCTATATAGGGAAGTTTACCCATGAGAGTCACCAAGCCTTGTTAGAGAATAATTCTAGATAGTGCATCCTAATATCAGAATCACGCTCCCACGTATCCTCCTTGATATGACCGCATTTACACTACACACATACTAGAGGAACCATATTCCCATGAAGAGTCTTCTTACTCTGATATACTATATGAATGAGTCACTCCTAGAATGATGCATTAGGTTCTAACTCAACATCCTTTATGCTGATCACATGAGAGGGTTCTATGTTGGGGTGATAGATATCTTTCTAAAGAACCACTAAAATATTTCCATCAAAATATACTGGGTAGAATAAAGTACTGAAATGAGATACACATTATAATGCACCAGAACTTAGAATACACATAACACCTAATTCACCATACCACAATTTTAACTCTTAAATGAAACATAGAAATTAATTTCATAAGATAATTAATGAAAGAATGAAAACATATAAAAAAACACAAGTTTTTTTACATGGTTCATATGAGAGTCCTAATATATGGAAGGAACACTAATTTAATTTTATTCAAGGAATCATAAGATGATTACAATATAGAATTCAAGTTATAAGTGATTTCACCATACTAAAATAGTGTAATTCTACTAGTGATTCTGGTAATCATCACCTTTCAATCTTCACAGAGAAAATTCCACCAGATCCATCTCTACAGAAAGCCCTCTGTTTGGTCAAAGACTTCCACCACCACAAATCCATCTTCTAGTATTAAATTCATGATTCCAAAATTCTCATGAGTTTACTATTATATGCTCAAAAATTAATTTAATATATCCTTTTTTTTTGTAAAATCTATAGGTGAATCTTTTTGAATGATTTTGATGTATTCTTAGAGTTACTTTTATACAAGTCCTTTGCACCTCCGCAATAAAACCATCATAAATTGAAGTACCCTTGGAGTTTTTGATGGTTTTTATTTGTTTTCAATATTTTATGAGAATCATTTTAAATTTCCAAGGGAGTGTTTACAGATATAAAGAATGATTTTGAGAAGTTTTGATTTGACCCGAGGTCGATTTAAGTGGTTATATGAGTGTTTCCATGTTTTGAAATTATTATGATGGATGTTTAATATTTGGATAATTTAATTATTCTCTGAGCATCATGTAATATATTCTACCACTGTATAAGTGAATTGATATATGTGTATGAAATTTAGTGATTTGAAAAGGATACTTGAGCCATGTGTAGAAGAATTATGCCATGCGTAAGTGAATTGATCTATGCATTGACATTTGGTCACTATATATAAGATTTGTTCCACACATAATTGAATTGATTTTCATGTATGGAATTTAGTAACTATGTAGAATATTTTTATAACATAAGTGAATTGATCTATGTGTATGATATTTGGTGATTCAGATAAGATATTTGTTCCACATGTATAAAGATTTCCTATATGATATTTTCCTTTTTGAAAAATCATGTTTCCAAAATTACAACATTATAAAGAAATAAAACCTGATGATACTAAAGTTTTCCCTCAAAGGTTTAAACATCACTTTTGATATGAGATTCAAGATAATTTATGTGGGTATTTAAAAATAATGATCAATGTACATATTTTTTTGAATTTTCAAATAGAAATCAACCAAAAAACTGAGAAAAGTGTTGAAGCTTTGTTTTTCATGAAGAAGCTACAGATATTATTTTTGGAATGTTAATGGGATGATGATACACTAGTATTTAGTTCCATTTTTTGGGAAATATTACAGTGATTCAAGATGAGTTCATTTTGAAAGTTTTTATATCATAAAGTTGAGTATGCTCGAACTGTTGAGATGTGATGTGGTGATTGTAGAGTCTTGTGTACATGAAGAAGTGATAAATAATGTATGTTTATTTTTTCTGAAGATAAAATGAATTTTATTATTGTTGATATCAGTTTTGAAGTTTGAAGTTTATGGTTTGAGAAGATGAAGTACAAAATGATACTTTGGTAACTCATGTGGATACACTATCCATGATGGATATCTTTTGATAATGGTGCACAAAAAAGTAAGGTTTCTTGAAGTAGTATCTTTATAATTACTTCTTTGTATGTTAAGATAAAAAGTTTCATTATTTTAAATTTTAGGATACTATTTATGATGAGAGAAATTTAATTCTCTTAAATAATGTGCTTTTGGAAAATCAAATTTGAGAATATTGTGATAGTAGAAAAAATAAAATACCACTACTAATGTAAAAAATTGATATACACATTACTAAGGATATAAGGAGATGGTGAGAATAAGTAAGTTGAGAAATAAAATAGGGAATAAAAATATCAGGAGAATAAGAGAGCTTGAATATTGATGTTCAAAAGTCCTCATATATATATATGTGTGTATTTGAAATCGAGATATTAGTGAATCAGATATGATATTGAGTATTGAGAAACAAATCTATATCAGAGTTTTCATGAAGTGAGAATTTTTTTATTGAATATTATTAAAGGCTCATGGAGGAATATATTCATATTTTATTACTAATGGAACAAAACCATCAAAGTGATCATAATTAATTAGGTTTTATTACATTGAATCTTTAGTGTGAATTTTCACATTCCAGTGTGACTCTAGAAAGGGATAATTCAATGCTATATAGATACATGTAATCTTAATTCACTTATTCTTATAGTGAATAATCCATGGTTAGGGAAACTAACCAACCATGGAAAGGAGTAGGTCTTATGGGAAGGATATAAACCTTGTAAAACACTTGTTTTTATTTTTCTTACATTTTTTATATGTGTGTGTGAATATGATATTTTATACTTGAGTGGATCAAACTTTAATAGGTTATAGAGTTTGATTTAAAAGTAAAAATAAATAATAAAAACTGGTCTCCACTGATTTATCCCCCCCTTCTCAGTGAAGTTATCATATCCTAAGGAACTTCAACTAGTATCAGTTAAAGGTTTGCTTTATCTTATCTATTTAGGTTTTTATTATGGATAATTTAATTTTTGTAAATAATAGTGGTTTTATGGAAAAAATAATCATAGATAAAAAATAGGATGTTTTCATATATTCTATACCTTATATTGGATGCTACATATACTACAATTATTGTTTATCCACCCATTTAAGGGAATACTGAAATTCACTTTTTAGATAAAGGAAATATGGAGGTTTATAGAAAGTTACAAAATACTATTCTTATATCTTTATTAGAAAAGGTTTACATGAAAGTTATGGGAATTCAATTAGCCAAATAAATATGGGATTAGGTGGAAAGTAGCTATGCATAAATGAAAAGTTAAGGAGTCTAAACTAAAGATTTAGAGAATCCATTTTGAATACATCAATATTGATGAAGAATAAAATATCAATTATTATTTTATAAGGGTCAATGATATTGTAAGTAATATCTAAGGATTTGATGAAAGGATTAGAGATTCTAAAATTTTAAAAAATCATAGAGAAACTTTCTGAATAGGTTTAAACCTAAAATAATAGGTCTTAAAGATAGAAAATACTGATCACTTGGTGATTTGAATGATATTCTCATAGTCCATGAGATGATAAAACTTCCAGCCTTCAAGAATAAGGTTAAAGATGAAGTGTAATTTGAGGCCATGAGAAAGTTGAAAATCAATGATGATTTTGATGATACAAATTCAAGTGAATATGAAAATGAAGGGGATGATGAAAAATTTCAAAGAATCATTTCCCCTTTTAAAAGAATTTCAAAAAAGGAAAGAGTAAGAAAAAAGGAAAATTTCCACTTAAATGATAAAAATGTAATGGAATTGGGAATTTTTCTATTAACTGTTCTAAGAATAAGGGAACACAATTTGAATTTGAAGAAGATATGAAACCATAAAAAATAAGTGATGTAAAATTTCAAAAGAGTTATTAAAATCTTAAATAAGAAATATTTTCTTCAAGTAATGAAAGAAATATGATGATAAAAGAAGAAATACCTGATCACTCATCTAGAAGTGAATATGAAAGTGAATTTAGTGATAAAGTTACCAATTTCATGGATCATTTTGAAAAATTATTTGAAACTTCATTTAGTGAATATGATGATTTATAACCAATTGAATTGGGAAACATGTTTAAGGATGATCTTGAAACTTTTCTTGAGAATAATACCATAATAAAGAAATAAAAGAAAAATATGGTGAAAGAAAATAAGAAATTTACTAAAGAGAACAATGAGTTTGAAAAGAAATAAGTAACCCTTATTGATGAGTTAAAAAAATCTAGGTTGAAAGATACTGAACATAAGAATATGATATAAAATATTGAATAAATATTTTATTTGAAATAAGTTGAATTATAAAAGACATAGTCTAAGTGTCTTAAGGATAATAATGAAATGAAGAATTTGAAGGAGTATTTTAAAAATTCAATTGAATTCAAGGATGAATCCTCTAAGTTAGTTGAGAGAACTTTCTCAAAAGTTTAGGTTAAAACTATACTTGATAAATCTACCTATAATTCCATTTTCAATAACAATATAGGTTCAAAATCAAAATTTGGTCAATTTTGGACCAAGAAAAATGACGATAAACCTTAATTTATTTCTTTATAATAAAATAAGAAACCAATAAGCCTTATGAATCTTAAGAAGATGAAAATATAGACCCAAAGTGTACAACAAGAACAAAAATGTGGACAAAATTTCCTGCATAATTTCTATGATCCTAGAAGATAAATATTTAAAGGCTATATCCATTTCTATAGAGTTTTTTTACATGAGTAATACACATGTTAGTACAACATGTCACTATCGAGAATGAGGCATAAAGTCAGGGGAAGTCATTTAGAGGAGATGAACTCAGGTTCTTAGAGAAGATAGGGCGTAAAGAAAAATACTTCCAATTTTCCAACTCATAACAGATTTGAGTGCCATGAGGAATTATGTGTAAGGAATGACTTGTAGGGTCATAGTTTAGTGAAGTATATGGAAATATTTATTGTACATGTTTCCTATACTAATAAAGGAAATGGTATTCAAAATCCCAAGGAAGAAAAATTATGTATAACAAAAATTTCATTTAAGGTTAGAAAATGAACTGAGTAATAGGTTCTTATTAGTGGGTTCCCTTACCACATGACAAGTGATCTAAATATTATGATTTTTTTGAGAAACATGAAGGGGTATTGGTTATATTTTATAATTAATATTCTTAAAAAATAAAGGGTATTATATTGATTAAAATTGAAGTTGAAAACCTAAAATTAAGTAATGTTTTATATGTGGAAGAGATAAAGCACAATCTGTGGAGTGTCAGTAATATCTATGCTAATGAGCATGAGTTTTTTTTCCTCAAAAATGAATCATGAATCATTGAAATATTTTAGGATGTAAGGATCATCAAAAAATAAAATAAAATAATGAAGTACAATCTATTTTTAATTAGCAATACAACTAATTTATATTATCTGGGTGAAAAAGAGGAGAGTATTCTATGATACATGAGTCATGGCCATCTCATCCAAAGAATCCTAAGAAAAATTTAAAAGAATTATTTTTTGATATATATTACCAATATTAAAATATAAAGTAATGTTATTTATGGAGCTTTTCAAAAAGGTAATAGGACTCATAAATCTCACAAGAAGGTTGACATTCTTTCTACCAAACAATTGGAACTCATTTACACTAACTTATGTAGTCCCATGAGATAAAATTATACAATAGGTGATTTATATTTCATCACAATCATTAATTATTATAATAAAATGAAAAATGTGAAGTTCATAAAGTATAAGTTATAATCCATTTAGATGTTTAAGATTTTCAGGAGACATGTTGAAAATGATTTGTGATTCTTCATCTAGAAATTTAGATATGATAATGGTAAGGAATATATATGTGATAAATGTGAGAGATATATTATCAAACATGGAATAAAGTATCAATTAAACACACTATATAATCCTCATAAAAATGGTTTTTCTGATAGGAAAAATAGAATAATTGTTGATATGGAACGAATAGTGCTAGCTGGAAATAAATTCTCAAAATATTTTTGGAGAAAAACCGTGTGTACTACTTTAGAAATTAAAAACTAATAACTCTTGAGACTTGATACACATTATAATCCTTATGATATATATTATAAGAAAAATCCAATAGTAAATTAATTTAATTTCTTTTGTATTTTTTGTTTTATAAAAATCAAAAGCATCAAGTTGGTAAAGTTGGAAGAGAAAGCCAATGAAGGGGTATTTATGGGATATATATTAAGTGGAAGTGGGTACAAGTGTTAGTAAAAATGGATACACAAGATTTTTGAATGTCTTGATGTTAAAATAATTAAAAATCAACATCAACATGAGGTGTTATTTGAGGATTAAGGTGAGGAAACAAAATATGTCAACAATAATAAGTTTGAAAAACAGATTCTAGAACAAACAAAATTTGGGCAGAATGTTGTCAATATTGATTTTGATTAGAAATATGAAGATGATACCACTATTAAATATATATTGAGATCTAAACGACAGAAAATAATGTTTATATATAGAATATAATAGGTATTTAGGAGGCACCAATCAAAACTAGAAGAATACCAAGAATTAAAAACCATACAACTCTTATACCACAAGCTGAACTAAGAATTGTAGCTGATGAAGAATGGGTTCAATACATAAATTTTGAGATTAACCAATTTGATAAAAAAATCCACTTGGTATTTAGAGCTAAGGACCAAAGATAAAAATGTGATTAACATAAAGTGAGTGTTTAGAAAAAAAATGAATGAGAAAGATGAGGTGAAAATGAACAAGGCTAGGCTAGTATGCAAAGGATATACACAAATGGAAGGATAAGATTTTGAGGTAAACTTTTATTCAATAGAAATACTTAAATAAATTAGGATGTTTTTGGTAGTGGATAGACAAAAACACTAAATTTTATCAAACAGATGTGAAATAATTATTTTTGAATGGTGATCTTGAGGAAGAAGTTTTCATTGATAAACCCGAAGGTTTTATTATGGATTTTGATAGAATCATGGCGTGTAATATGAAAAAATAATTTTATGGATTAAAACATGTTCCTAGATATTGATACTCAAAACATAATGGAAACCTAAGGAAGAGAGGATTTTCAAAAGGGAAAGTGGACAATAATTTATATGTCAAGGAACTATCCATAGGCACATTACTTATCATAGTGTATATTGATGATATGATTTTTTCTAGTGATAATGTGTATCATTATGAGTAATTTTATAATTATATGAAAATGTATTTTGATATTTCTTTATTAGAATAATTTTTATACTTTCTAGGATCATATATAGAAAAAAAATTAATCACATCTTTTTATCCCATGAAAAATATGTTAGAGTGTTATTGAAATGTTTTGGAATGGAATATTCAAGAGAAGCTTCCACTCTAATTTCAGTTAGAAAAAAACTATGTAATGATGATAATAGAAACAAGTTTGATAAAAAAAATAGTTTAGAATATTCATTTTAATACAATTATATTTGAACACTTCAAGACTCGACAGAGACTATGTATTAAAACTTTGTGCTAGATTTCAAATAGATCTAAGGGATTCACCATGCTTGTAGAAAAGTGAGTTCTGAGATATTTGAAGGGAATTTTGAACTATGGACTATTATATAGATGTAGTGCTGATATAAAATATCTTGGATTCAGAAATGTATATCGGGAAGGTGATGGTATAGATAGAAGATTCACTTTAGGTGGTACTTTCATCCTTGGAGAGGGTTGTGTGAGTTGTTACTGTAAGAACTAATATTAATCAACCCTTAGCACAATAGAATCAGAGTATGTGAAAGTCACCCATGCATAAACACATGTTTTAGGGATGTAGGTGAAACTAGCTGATTTGAAGGTTGAGATTAAGATGCCATTCAAGATACTTTGTGATAATCAGAGTGTAATAAATCTTTTAAAGAACCCTATGCAGTATTCTTGATCCAAACACATAGACATCAGGTATCATTTTATTAAGAAAAGAGTGGCCAATGTAGATATTAAGCTGAAATACATTTCTACTTAGAATCAAACTTTAGATATCTTCAAAAAATTTAATACCCTAATATATATTTTTGGATTTTAAGTTGAAACTTCATGTGACACCTTACCCTATCATCTATGGATGACATACCCCATAAGGATTTAGATTGTAATGAAAAAGTGGAAGAAATAGTGACAAAAATATTTATTCAAGAGGGATAAAATTATCGATAATAGGAGGAGTGTTAACTAATTTTTGGATTTTAAGTTGTGGATAATTTTTAATGGGGGATATTCTTATATGTGAGATATAGATGTATGCATTGAAGGGGAGTTAATTTAAGTTACTTGGACATATTTTCTTATCACCAAGAGATGAAATTATCTAAAAAACATTACCTTATATAGTTTTTTGGTGTAAGACACATATTATATGAGTAAGGATATGATTTTATGATCCTAATGATATTTTTTGAGTGCTAAAATAGATTTTATTTTACTTTTAAGAGTTGTGTAACAACCAAAGATATTGTGATATATTTCTCTTTACATATTTTTTTTGATATCTTGTTTTGAATGAAACACTGAGTTAAAAAATGAAACAACCTATTAAAAAATTATTATGTGAAAATTATATCATTTTTTAATTCATTATGTTAATATTATATTAGTCTAAAATTTTGGGATTTTCCTAAAAAGATTGATTTTTCAATGAATAGTGAAAATACAGATTTTTGTAAAATTATCATTTCTTTTAATTGAAAAACCCCCAAAATTATTTGAATTTAATCCTAAATTAACATAAGACTAATTTATTTATAAATAATATAATTAATTAAACTTTAGTTATCATTACTTCTGATTTTTGTATAAGTTCATTTTTAGACTTAAAAACACATTTTTCTAAAAAACCGTCTTTCAATGCATTGTATGTTTTTTATATTGAATTAATTTATGCCAATTATGTGAATAAAATTTGATAAAATGGATTAAATATTTATAATTATTAGGTTTACATTTTATAAATACGACTCTTTTATTTTTATACATTATCAATGAAAACCGTGGTAAAATTTACCACCTTGGTAAAGGGTAGATCAGGTAATTAAGGTTAAAAACTAATGTGACGAGGATTTAAAATTTATATAAAACTTTACTTTATATTATTATATGAGTGTAGTTAAAAAATTATCATCCAAGTCTCTAAAATATTTTCAATTTCTTCCATTTTTATTTGATATTTCGTTTATATTATTTTAAGAAAAGAATAAAAACAAAATGTCAAACTCTTGAATTTAATATCTTTAATATTCTACCATAAGGATAAAAAAAGTTTACAATCAGTTTTAGATGTTCGTTTTAAATATGAATTATTTTTTTAGTATTGGTAATTTATTTTTAATTATCAGTGATTGAATAATTACGTTAAATGCTTACACAACACAAACCAAATATTTATTTAATTAATAAAAAAATAAAATAAATAATTTTAAAAATATTAAAAGTAATATAATTTAGGTGAATTATTGCGTTACACTAATTTTATATTTAAATATGACATATTATATATGTTTTAAGAGATTATGTTAAAATTATATCTTTGTCTTGATGTATTTAAAGTCAAATTAAATAAACAGTGTCAAAAATAACATTAATGATATTTTATGAAAATAATAAATTATTTAAAATCATTAAAATATTGAAATAGAACAATGGGGATAAGATAAGGTCTAAAATTTCATCCATTGACCACTTATGATCCAATTTTTAGCTTATAAGTAAAATTATAACCCTTTAATATTTAAAAAGTCATTACCACGGTTAAGGTTAAAATTGGTTAACCAAGGGGTTAATCCAAATGATAAGGTTTAAAATGATATATAATACTATAAAAATTTTATTGGATGATTATATTAAGACCAAATACTACTTATATTAGAATATATTAAATTATAGAACCATCTTACATGAGTTAGACACATATTATATTATAATATTTTATAAATTTCTAAAAGTTCCCCTCCCCTCACTTATAAAAGGACACACCTACTATCTTTTATTTAAACAAACTTGATCCATATAAATCAATAAAAACATACCCAATAATATTATAAAAATCCATATACAAGTTCTGGAGGTGTTTTTATTCCTAAAAGAGCAACCCTAGGTCCTTTAAGAAGAGATCTAATGGAGATCTTTCAAAGAATAGGTAATCATCTTCACCAAGCACTTTCATTTTTATTCTTCCTTTAACACCTTAAATTATGTCCTAATAATTACAATATAATAAAAAAATATATTCCATATAATTTTATTCTATTATTTTTATGAAATAATATTTATCCATCCTCTTATTCATCAAATGAGAAACAAAACTATTGCTCGTGTGTACGAAGAACTACTGTCTTGCGAACCGATGAATTTTTTTCCTTTACCGCCTCACATGGATTGTTATAAAGATGGATATAATGAATATATATGATATTTATGACCAAATTATGATTTTTAATTATAATATCATATATACCTTCTTACCTTTCAATCCATTATAAAATGATAATGTCGCTCATGCGTATATATAGACTACCACCTCCACAAAGCAATGCAATTTGTTTTTCATCTATGATTTACATGGATAGAAATAAGGATAGATTTAATAAATATATATTATATATATGTTATAATAATAATTTTTAATGGTTAATTATTATTTACCTTTCTTTTATTTCATCATTCAAAAGTGAAAACAAAGTTCATGCATACGTACGACCTACCATCTCCATGAACAATGTAATTCATTTTTCTATCTCAATTTTTATGGATGAATATAAATATATCTATAATGAATAAATATTATATTTATATCATTATTAAAATTCTAGATATTATGAAATAATAATCAAAGCACAAGGACCAGAATTACCTAATCAAAACATACATGAAAGATGAATCAGTTAACACCTAAAAAAATGATAATAATAAAATATTATTAACAAACAGGTGATAATATGTTATAAATGGATCATATATGATATTATATATATATTTATATGGTTCTATTATGTAATTATAATAAATATAAATTTATTATACCAGAGGTTAAAAGAACTTAAGAGGCAATTTGAATGTGAGGTAAGGTATTTCCTCTCAATTTCTACTATGTTGAGAAATATTTGATATTATACATATTTTTATTAGGTGTATATATTACCCCTTTGATGTATTTAAAATTAATATCTATTTATTCATAATTATTAAAGTTTAAATTCCAGTTTATTCTTTGAAGGGGTTATAATTTGAACGTTACTAAAGAGTTAAGAATTTATTTTACAATCTCATTTCTTAGGATTAATCTTATTTTCATTGGAATAATATTATAATAAATCATTCAAAAACTCCATCTATTTTATTATCCTATATATATTTAAGGAGTTTTCATATTTTATTCTAAATTTTCCTCTATTTGGAACTTTAATCAGTATAATTAATATTTAAAAGAAAGGTTAATTTTATTTCTCTTTTTGATCGATTATATTTTTCTTTGATGTGAATATTTATCTAAATTATTTTACAAATATCCTTTTTATTTACTCAAATGATTTATTAATGAAATTTTTTGTTATATTTCATGACCTGTCCCAGTGGGGCCCATGCTGTGACTCCCCAATCCCACCTCTAATAGGCCGGGGGTTGGTGACTAGAATCAAGTAAGCATATCACTAACATAGGAGGCATTTACTAAGTACCTGTACACACACACACACACACACATATATATAAGCCCAAAAATGATGAAATGTAAAAAAAACACCAAGGAAAAAAATTCATGCATACAACTAAACCCAACCAACAGAGTACAACAAAAGTAAAGTGCAAAAAGTAAAACTGGTCCAGAATACAAGCCCACAAAAAACAAGAGTCTGAAAACTATAAAGTACAACATGTAAGCACAAAGAGGTACTGAGAATACTGATATAAGCCATAAGAACACCTTGGACTATAGGGAACTCAAAAAGCTCGGTCCAATCTTGGTCCGCCTTAGACTCCATCAAAAGGTCGCTCATCTGCACAAGACACGACACGTGTGGGAAAATCCCATGTAGGGGTGAGTATAAAAATAATCTTTAGAGGACCTTGAAAACCAAAAAGAAATATGTAAAGTAAAGGTACAATCAGCTCTACACAGTATATGTATACTGAACATATAACAAGAGAAACACATCCTGATATACTCAAAAATCAGACCTGTAGTCTAGGGACAAGTCGCACAACCACATACCCCAGTTAGGGATTCAGTTCGAAGGTTCCACAAAGCACTCATCTAGGAGAACTCACTCCACAAGTCTGATAGCTCTAATAACATCCGTCCGATAAGTACCGTTCATCGGAAAAAGATATGAGAGATAGATACACTCATTCCAGGAGAACACACTCCTGAGTGGGAAAAGATCATGATAAACAGATGAGGATCACTTCCAGGGCCTTATAGGATACTGTAACTCATCCTAATTCACCTTATAAGTAGAGGATTGATGTCCTTTAGGATTAGTCATGTCGATACCTGACTCTACCCAGGGTCAAGAATGGATAGAGGATCTCGCTCTAGGCCTCTCGGAGGGATACCTAACACTATCTCAGAAAGTCCAGCTGAAGGGATCATACTCTTGTGGATGTAACTGATACCTTAACTTCAGGGGAATATGAAAAAGGGAAAATAACCCAAATGAAACTTGTACAAGGAATGGTGGACAAGAGGATCAAGCCATGTTCCAGGATATACATAGTGTGTAGAAGGGGTCACATGCCATGTCTCGTGACTCCAGGTAATAACCGTGTGTAATGGCCCGATTTAGAGGGGACATGCCATGTATAAAGGTAAGTACATGACACGTAGAATGGAACACATGATATGTATGAGTAATCGGGGTCCACTATGTGTACACTGGCCATTGCCCGTACATGGCTTCAACTCGTGTAGGCTATCCCGTGTTACTGGTACACAGGGTAACCCACATAACCGGCCTGGTATGGCTGTGTAGTGAAGTATACAACCATGTACTCCACCCTGTGTTTGTGTATCCCCTAGATACATGCTTAGTCCCACATAGTCACCTCTACCATGCCGCGTAGGTTCTACACACTGTGTTGCGAGCCGTGTAGTCTATCACATGCCCATGTGATTCCCAGATTACACGTCAAGCTTCGAGGAAGGGACCACATGCCATGTGATAGGGTTCAAATGCCATGAGACACCTATCTATCTCTAAAATTGGTAGCCACTATAGAGCTGGTCCCACACAACACATTTTTCAGAATACACACCATGTTTTTCAGGAATTTCCAGAATCACTCTCCTCCATCGGCACACCTGTAGTGATGCTTCTCTCTTCGATCCTGCCATCCAATCACCATGAACCTCAAGGGTTTAGGTCTCCCTGATATAAAAAATCTGATTATGTCAGTTTTGGACCTTCGATCGGCCCCAAAAACATGTTCCGATTCACCCATAATAAGAACACTCTTAGAAAGCTCGAAGAACAAGAACTCCTGAACCATGTCGATTCATTCGCCACTATTGCCGTCGCAAATCCGTTGGGTCATCATGATACAAAATTTTCATTTTGGGATCATTGAGACAAGAAAAAAGCATGCAATGATTCCTCATTCGTATCCCCATGAATAACATGAAGAATGCGGGGAAGAGGGGGAAGAAATCCAATAAACAGAAGAGGAACGAACCTCCACTATTGTTCGTCACGGTGTTAATCTAATCCCGTTAGAAGGTTTAAATAGGGTAAATTAAAAGAATAAAACATGGAATGAAAAATTCCCTAGGAAAGAACCTGATAAATCCCTCCTATAAGAACGACAATGCACGGATAAACCAGTTTTTGGGTTAATTCATGTTCGTCATTGAATTAAAGAACAGGGAAGAAAAAAAACTTAAAACAGAACCCCTAACTTGAGAAGGGATCAATTGATGAAGAATAGATCACGCTGTCATCGTTTCTGAGATCCTTCAACTCTGTTAGCATAGTGATTTACAATTTTGTTTCGTCGTCATTCATTATCGAGAGTTCTCTCCAAGATCCAAGAATTCTCCAAAGTTTCTATCAATTTTCTGCCAATGGCCAACATTCTATTAACCCATTAAAAAGAGGGAATGCGTTTCAGCATTCCATTACTCTATAATATTAATGAGTCAGAATTTATGTTTTGGAGTCATTATTCTGTGTCATTAAATAATAAAACAGCTGCCCCATCATTGCGCTGCAGCGAACGTTTCCAAATAAAATAAAATAATCTTTTCAAATTATTTTATTTTATTTTATTTTACTAAAAACTTCCAAAAATTAATTTTTTCCCTCGACCTGCGCTGGTCGAGGTTAGGCCCGTTCTTAGGTAAAGTCATCGTCCTAGATGCAATAGTGCCCTAATATTTTTAATCCGATCATCCATTTTGAAACTTCCACAACTGCGCACACACACTGAATCACTTAACTAAAAAAAAGTTCAAACCACCATTCCGGGATCACCGGGCCTTAGAATGACGTGCCATCTTCGTACTTGGTCTCAAAATAATTCCATATAATATTTAAAAATAATACATAGAAAATATAAGACATTAAATTCTCCCCACCGTGGGGATTTACATCATCTAAAATCCAAAATAAGGGCTACTCAAAAAGATGTGGGTACTGGGCACAGATCTGAGCTTCCCGCTCCCACGTGCTCTCCTGAAGGTTACCATGCTACCAATGTACACAAACTAAGGGAATTAATCACCCACGAAGGATCCTCTCCTACCGATCCTCAATATCCACTGGGTACTCAGTAAATTTTCTCCATCCTCGATGTCCAGCTCACCCTAGTCGATGACGTGCGATGGGTCATGCATGTACCTCCTCAGCTGTAACTCGTGGAAGAAATCATGTACCCAATGCAACTACATCGGTAGAGTTAAGTGGTATTCCACCTCACCAACTCTGTACAGTATCTAGAAAGGTCCGATGAACCTCATAGATAGCTTGCTGCCTTAGCCAAATCTCCATAACCCTCATCAAGGTGAGACCTAAAGGAAGACATGGTCTCCCTCCTCGAACTCCAGAGGTCTCCGTCGCCCATCAGCATAAGAATTATACCGGCTTTGTGCAGTCTTCATCTGCTCTTGGATGATCTACACCATCTTGGTGATAGCTCACACCAACTCTGGACCCATAAGTACTGACTTTTTGAGGTCGGTCTAGCAAAGCGGTGACCGACATGGTCGCCCGTACAAGGCCTCAAACAGTGCCATTCCAATGGTGGAGTGGTAGTTGTTTTTGTATGAAAACTCCACCAATGGTAGGTGGTCCTCCCAACTGCAACCAAATTCCAAGATATAGACTCGCAACATATCCTCCAGAACTTGTATGGTCCTCTCTGTTTGGCCATCTGTCTAGGGATGAAATGCTGTGCTCAAGCATAGTTGGGTCCCAAAGGCCTCCTAAAAACTCTTCCACAACCAAGATGTGAAATGAGCATCGCGATATGAGACTATCGTTGAGGGGAATCCATGAATCCAAACTATCTCTTGCACATAGTGGTGTATCAAGATCTCTATAGAACTCTGCTCCCTGATAGCGAGGAAGTGGGCCAACTTGGTGAGTCGGTTAAAGATCACTCAGATAGAATCGTGTACCTTGGATGTTCGTGGTAAGCCTGTCACGAATTATATCGATATCCAATCCCACTTCCACTTAGGTACCTACAAGGGGTGAGCTAACCCTTTTGAAACCCGGTGCTTAGCCTTCACCTACTGGCATATAAGGCACCGAGAAACGAACTCTGCTACTGTCTTCTTCATGCCTGACCACCATAACTACTGTTAGAGAACCTGGTACATCTTCACCATGCTACGGTGTACCTCCAAGGGGGATATATGAAATTCCCTCAGGAACTCCTATCGCAATTCCAATAGTACAATAATGCATCCTATGAAAAGAAAAACGTGCTCCCCACCTTGTGAATATCCATCAGAAGCATGTCATGTGGATAACTAAGCACATAAATCCTCACAGTCGACATCCCCAAGCTATGCCTCCCTAAATCACTATAAGAGTGGAGGGGTGACAACCATCAACTAAAGGTAAGTTTCATCCTCTATTTCCACAAAGGATAACTGTAACGAGGCCAAATACTCTGTCACCTCACTCAAAAGCTACAAGCTAGATCTCCTGCTAAGAGCATCTTCTACCTTGTTCCCCTTCCTAGGAGTATAGATGATCTTGAAGTTGTAGTCCTGGAGAAACTCTAGCCAATGCCTCTATCTCAGATTCAGATCCTTCTATGATAATATGTATTTTAGGCTCTTGTTGTCAGATTAGATGATAAACTGCTTGCCCATAAGGTAGTGTCTCCACATATTTAACGCGAATACTACTGATGCCAACTAAAGATCATGGGTCTCATAGTTCTTCTCGTGCAGTCTTAGCTGGAAGAAACTATAAGAAATCACCACATGTCCTTGCATTAGGACACATTCAAGCCCAGTCCCTGATGTGTCGCAAAAAACTATGTACCTGGAACCCTCCTCCGGAAATCTCAAGATCGGGGCACTCGTCAAAATCTATCTCAACTGCTCGAAATAATTTTGGCACTTCTCCATCCATATGAAGGGTTTCCTCTTCCTGGTAAAGGTTTTCCTCAGTGCCGATATCTAGGAGAAATAAGGAATTAATCTCTGGTAATATCCTACCAATCCAAGGAAGCTCCGCACCTCCGTCACGCTCTGAGGGGACTCCCATGCTAACACTACCTTCACCTTGTATGGGTTCACAAATACTCCATCTACTGAGATGAAATTTCCTAGAAAGTGGACCTCCTGAATCTAGAACTGGAACTTCAAGAGATTCTCATAAATCTGGTGATCTCAAAGTACGTTTAGAACCATCCGTAGGTGTCTCTCATACTCCTCCTCTGACACTGAGTACACAAGGATGTCATTGATGAAGACTACTATGAACTGGTCTAAATACAGTTGTAAGATCTGGTTCATAAGTCCCATGAACACCACAAGGGAGTTCATCATGCCGAAAGGCATCACCAATTACTCATAGTGACTATAGAAGAATCAAAAGGTTGTCTTCAGTATATCCTCATCCCGTACTCATAACTAGTGGTAACCTGACCGAAGGTCAACCTTTGATAACTACTGTTCCCCTCTTAGCCGATCGAAGAGGTCGTTGATCTTCGGTAGTGGATACTTGTTCTTCACCATGACCTAATTTAGGAACCGGTAATCCACACACAAACTCAAACTTCTGTATGCCTTATTGGAAAAAAAACTGGGGTAAGTGTCGTACCGGGGTGTAAGTCGTTGTAGAATTCGATCTTCTGGTGGGGAGGTAGTCCTGGAACATCTTCTAGAAAGACGTCCTCGTACTCTACCACTACTATTGGGAACTGAAATCTCACAACATCTACTACTCTAAGGGTAAGGATAGCCAAATCATGAGTGATCAGCTGCAACCTCTTATGCATAAACCCATCCTGTGCTTCCTGGGTATCCTTTTCACTGAAAAAGGAAAACTTCATCCCATCACTGTGGACACACCACACTCTTCGCCTAAAGCATTCAATCTGGGCATGGACCGAAGATAACCAATCCATCCCGAGAATGACATCATAAGGCCTTGATGCTGCCACCAAGAGGTTCCAATCAAAAATATCACCTCCAAGGGTAAGATCACACTATCTAAAAATGTGTGTGATCGTCAAGTCCTCTAATATAGGTGTCTCTAAATGTAAGGTTCGAGTCAACAAATCTACTGGAATATCAAGGTTTCACACAAGACATGTAGAGAGGAAGGAATGACTCGAACCTATTCTATAAGTACAATATCTAAGGTATAGAAGACATAGATCATACCTTAGATAATCCTTGGAGTCCTTGGGTCATACACCTCGACTGCATGCAGCTATCCCCACCCCTGTCCCCCAACTCCCTGAGCCTGGTGCAGACCTCCTGGGGGTGGTGGTGGGAGTAAATCAAAGTGTATTCCACCACATGTAGCTCTTCCTTATCCTCTGCCACGTGCTCTTCCTAGAGGTTCTGTCTACTCCACTCTCTGCCTCTACCTCGATGGTCCATCCACCACCTCTCTATCAGCAATTAGACAGGTCGAAAAATCTCTAGCGATATGTCCTCTACCATTGCATGAGTAGCATCGCCTCTCCCTAGGATGATTGGATCCATCCAGAGATACCTGGACTATCAATACCATATCTTGGGTCTTCCTGTGATGTATCCCACGTCCTGATACCTATTCCTGATGTTGGATCCCTACTGCCAAGGTCTCTGCACCAGTCTGCCTACTGCTGGCTTCCGTCGACTATCTTTGCTTTGCTAAGAAGCTCTCAATCACCAAGGGCCACTCAAGCACCCCAACATAAATCAAAATTCATAGAGGCATGACACTATCTCAAATGTCCTATCGTAGACCTCGCTCGAAGGTTCGAGCTCTAAAGTACTAATCCCTAACCATATCCATTGAGTACATGGTGAGGTTGGTGAACCTTGATGAATAGTTAGCCACCGTCAAAATTCCCTACTGAATCTGAAGAAGCTCCTAGATATGCACTGATATTAGCGTAACTGGAGAGAAATCCTCCCTAAAGGGTCTCTAAAACTCCATCCATGAAAGATTATCCTCTTCGTGAGTCTATGTGGTTAGACTCCACCATCATCCCACTGAACCCTGAAGAAGGCTCTCTCCTAGGATAACCATATAGTCCACTAGTGTCCTCACTAGATAGAAAACTCTGATCACTACCTCAAGCCAGTCCTCAGCTACCTGAGGGTTGGGTATGGCTCAGAACCTAAGGGGTCTCTATCTCTGGAACTCCTGGAGTGCGCTCAGCCTACACCCCTCGTCTATCAGTACTGCAGGTACCACAGGCTGCTCCACTGGTAGTGGTATAGAAGGTGAACCACCTAGAGGTAACACATGGGGAACTGGTCCCTATATCAAAGCCTCGTCACTGAGGGGGTCTTCCTCATGATCGCGCTACTGAATCCTAGCGGGTATGCATCGCGGAGGCATCTTGTAAGGAAACAAGATGTACCATAGTCAATGAGTATATCTGGATAGCTGACACAAAGAACATGGAAAACACAACTCATTCCTATATGATGCATGTACCATTATTTTACTTCCCATCAAATAGTTTTTTCATGTATCGAGTCAAAAAACAGGTTATCAGAGTCCTGGTGTATGGATATGTCGGCTGCCCGCACCAACACTGGAGTCCCTGGCCTGAAAGATGAACTCAAAACACTTTACATTGTTTCCCCAAACCAACCTCACAAACTCTTGGTACTAAGGTAGAATCTATTCCTATGATAACACTCTATCATGACCCGTCCCAATGGGGCTCATGACGCGACTCCCCAAGCCCGCCTCCAATAGGACAGGGGCTGGTGACTAGCACTGAGTAAGCATATCACTAACATGGGAGGTATTGCCTAATTACCTGTACACACGCACACATCTCTAATCCCACAAAAGTCGAAATGTAAAAAAACAACTAAGGAACAAAATTCATGAATACAACTAAACCCAACCAAAAGAGTACAACAAAAGTAAAGTACGAAAAGTAAAACTAGTCCAGAATACAAGCCCACCCAAAAAAAGTCTACAAACTACAAAGTATAACCTGTAAGAACAAAGAGGTACTGAGACTGATGCTTAAAGCCATAGGAACACCTCAGCCTATAGGGAACTCAAAAATCTCGGTCTAATTTTGGTCCTCCTTGGACTCTGTCAAAAGTTTGCTCGTTTTCATAAGACACGACATGTGCGGGTAAAGCCCGTGCAGGGGTGAGTATAATAATACTCAATAGAGGACCCCAAAAACCAAAAATAAATACAAAAAGTAAAGGTACAATCAACTCTACACAATATATGTATACTGAACATATAACAAGAGAAACATATCCAGATATACTCAAAACTCAGACCCGTAGTCTAGGTACAAGTCACACAACCACATACCCCTACTAGGGATTCAATTTAAAGGTTCTACAAAGCACTCATTTGGGAGAACTCACTCTATGAGTCTGATAGCTCTGATGACATCCATCTGATAAGTAACATTTGTGGGGAAAATCCATGAGAGATAAATACACTCATTATGGGAGAACACACTCTTTAGTGGGGAAAGATCACAATACACAGATGAGGATCACCACCAGGGCCTTGGAAGATACCACGACTCATCTAGATTCACCTGCTAAGTAGAGGATAAATGTCCAATAGGATTAGTCACATCGATACCTGACTCTAACTAGGGTGAAGAATGGATAGAGGATCTCACTCCGGGCCTCTCGGAGGGATACCTGACTCTATCTTAGAAAGTACTGCTCAAGAGATCATATTCCTATGGATGGAAACGATACCTGACCTTTAGGGGAATGATAAAAATGGAAACTAACCCAAACAAAACTTGTCCAATGAATGGTGGACAAGAGGATCAATCCACATTCCAAGATATACACGGTGTGTATAAGGGGTTACACACCATGTCTCACAACTCCGAGTACTGCCCATGTGTAACGACATGAGTTAAATGGAACATGAGTAAGTACACGACGTGTAGAATGAACCAAACACTGTGTCCGAGTAACTGGGGTCCACTCTGTGTACGTTGGCCATGTGCTCGTACACAGCTTCAACTTGTGTAGTACATCCTGTATAACTGATACATGGGGTAACCCAAGTAACTGACCCGGTCTAGTCGTGTGGTGGAGTACATGACCATGTACTCCACCCCTTGTCTGTGTATCCCCTAGATACATGCTGAGTCCTATGTAGCCACCTTTTCCATGCCACATAGGTTCTACACATTGTGTTGAGAAGCCGTGTAGTCCATCCCGTGTCCATGTGATTCCCAGAATCCATGTCGAGCTTCAAGGAAGGGCCCAGATGCCATGTGACAGGGGTCACATGCCATGTGACAGGGGTCACACACAGTGTGACACCTTTCTGTCTTCTGAATTATAGCCTCTGTAGAGATGGTCCCACATGACTTGTTCTTTAGAATTCACATCATTTTGATAAAAAATTTCTACAATCATTCCCTTCCATCAGTACACCTCTGGTGATGTTCCACTCTTCTATTCAACCATCCAATTTCCATGAAACTCAAGGGTTTAGGTCACCCCGACATCATGAAGCCGATTCCATCGGTTTTGGGCCCCCCTTAGGCCCCAAAACATCTTACGATTCACCCACATGAAGAATGATCAAATAACTAGAACTTCCGAACCATGTCGATTCATTCGCCGCTATCACTGTCACACCTCCGCTGGGTCATCATGATGTTAGATCTCTGTTTTGGGATCATTGTGATAAGAAACAGGTGTGTAACGATTCCTCATTCATATCTCTATGAAGAACACAAAGAATGTGGGGAAGAGGGGGAATAAATCCAATAAACAGAAGAGGAAATAACCTCCACCGTTGTTTATCACGATGTTAATCCTCTCTCGTTAGATGGTTTAAATGTGGTAAATTAAAAGCATAAAACATGGAATGATAAATTCCCTAGGAATGAACTTGATGAAGCCCTTCTGCAAAAACGATGATGCGCAGATCAACCAGTTCATGGGTTGATCCACATTCGTCATTGAATTAAAGAATGGGGAAGAAAAACAACTTAAAATAGAACCCCTAACTTGAGAAGAGATCGATCACTGATGAAGGGATCACACTGCTGTCATTGCCGAGATCCTTTAACTCTGTTGGTGCATTGATTTGAACTTTTGTTTCATCATCAGTCATTGTCGAGAGTTCTCTCCAAGATCTAAGAATTCTCCATAGTTTCTCTCAATTTTCTGCCCATGACCAAAATTCGATTAACCCATTAAAAGGAGGGAACACGTTTCAGCGTTCCATTATGCTGCGACATTAATGAGTCAGCATTTCTATTTCAGAGTCGTTATGCTGTGTCATTAAATATCGAAATATCTGCCCCATCATTGTTCTACAATGAACGTTTACAAATAAAATAAAATAAGCTTTTCAAATTATTTTATTTTACTAAAAATGTTCGAAAATTAACTTTTTCCCTCGACCCGTGCCAGTCAAGGTTAGGTCCATTCTTAGGTAGTCTTTGTCTCGGATGCAATGGTGCCCTCAGATTTTTAATCCGAGCATCAGTTTGGAAACTGACACAACCGTGCACACACGCGGACTCACTTAACAAAAAAAAAGTTCAAACCACCATTACAGGATCACCGGGCCTCATAATGATGTGCCATATCCGTTCTTGGTCTCAAAATAATTCTATATAATATTTTAAAATAATACATGGAAAATATGATACATTACATTATCCTTGAATTTTTACAGCTTTTTTAAAGAATCTTTCTAATGTTTTCTAAAAGGGTCATTTTTGAATTTCTTTATAAAAAGTAAAAAGGAATGTCTTTTTAATGTATACAATGTCAATATATTTTCATACTACCATAAAATTTTTACACCATTTATCTTATTTTAAAAGTATTCATTGATTTTATAAAGAAAAATATTTAATGAAATATGATTTTAAAATTTTTCTTCTATTTTATTTATCTCTCCAAACAACATGATTTTATTATAAAACCTATATTTTTGATGAATTGATGGATATATTTTATCTGTTATTAATTTTTCTTGTTATTAAATTTCTCTTGAAACATTCACTTTATTGTGATTATTTTTCATTAGAAATTACATTTCTCCTAAATATATATATTTTTTGTATTATGGATATGATTATTTACTAAAAAATATTCCATTTCTATATATGGTGTTTTACTTTGAAAGTTATTTGAATTACTAGGGAAATATTTATATTATGTATTATTTACTCAATAAATACATTTATTGATCAGGCATATTATTTATGAAATAAATTGATCGTTCAAAATATGAGGAATGCATTGGAAATATAGTGATTGATGGGGCCCAAAATTATATATCCCCTTGACACATCAGTAGGTCTCATGAGACAAATCAGTTGGATAACCTTATTTAAATGGGTTTTTGGTATATAAATACCCATCAATTAAACTTTATTGATACAAGGATTTGACGGTAAAGATATCATGATGTATGAGATCATGATGTCCAATATTAATCATTTCATTCATTGATAATTAATTTTTTATTATCCCTAAGATTACTAAACTAATATTATACATGGATGCATTTAGTGCTCATGTTATTGATTAAATTGCATGTGTTTTCAATTATTTTCCTTATCGTATTAATTATGCCTTATTTACTCATGATAGATTCTACTGTATGTAACTCTTACTTAGAATATGAGCGCACCCTTTATTTTTTTTCTATTCTTCAGGGTATGAATAAGGATATTATGAATAATATTAAGGATACAAGAGTGTTTCTTATACTATGCATTTTATATTTCCATTGAAATATGATAATGTATATAGTTATTCAATAATACTAATCCGATCGGTTCTTTAGGATGAGATCCATTGTTTATTATACCAATATAATAAGGTAGAAACCAACTCTGGGTTGCTGAATTTTGGGTTTCAATAGTTGGTATTAGAGAAAGTTTAATAGAGAGATTGGGAACTAGATTTTTAATGAACATAGCTAACATGAGAGTTATGATAATCCCATATAGTATTTTAGAACTTTTATAATTAGAGAGTTTTTTATTTTTTGGCTCAATATTCATGATGATTATAAGAAAAATTAGTTTGCAACATTATTCAGTGATGGAGCCTTAAAAAATAAAGGGAATCAACACCCGTAGAAAATGAAGTGATTACCACTGAGCAATATAATATAGATGGTGTTGTAACTAAGAATATTATGGCTATACTTGGGTAAATTACTGATGTTATGATGAATAAACTTTCCCAAATTGAGTAACTTGTTATTCCAAAACATGGTTCTCTTATGCTGGTTCACTTCAAGTGACATAAGACTCCATACTTTAATAGAAATACTAATCCATTAGTAGCTGAACTATAGATTAATTCTCACAAAAATATATTCCAAGATTTGGGATGTAATTAAAATGAAAAGTTTATTCTGGAAGTGTATTGTTTGAAAGGAGATTCTGATTAATAGTGGTCATTGATTTAGAAAACTAAAGAGGCTAAAGAAATAGAAATCATGGAATGTAGAACTTTTAAAGTGATATTATTCAAGGAACACTTCCCCTAAGAATAATGAGCTGAAATAGACAAAAATTTCCTCACTTTAAAGTAGAAGGAAAAATAAAGCATGGTAGAGTATGAGGCTAACTTTATTAGATTTTCCAGTCATGCTTAATATTAAATACATTATCTGGAAAGAAATATTTACCATTTTTTATGGGATTAAGATGAGTCTCTAAAGGAAACTATTTTCTAAAAAGCTTTCATCATATGATGATATAGTATCATGTTCTATTAAGATGGATATATAATTTTATAGATCTTATATCTTCAAGGAAAATTAAGATGAAAAGTGGTCTGATGAGTACCAAGAAAAAGGGAAAACATCAAATAAGTATAAGAGAATGAATCAATTTACATCATGTAAAATTTTTGGGAAGAAACATCCTAGAAAATTATTAAAGGTCTAAAAGTGCGAATATAAGGTTCATCTAGCTAATAAATATAATGAAATGAAATAAACCACTGTTATCTTATGTTTCAACTATAAAAATATGGTTCATTATTCAAACATGTGATGTAATCATCAAGGGAAATTACTATAAAAGAATCCAAGTGGAGAAGGTAAAACATATGGAATTACTAAAGTTAAAGTGAAAATTCCTAGTGATGGGGTGAATGGTAAACTTATCATACACTCTAGAAGTGAAAATGTTTTATTTGATTTTGGTTCAACCCACTTTTTTATATCTAAATAATTTTATAAGTGTATCACATCACCACATCAATGATTAGAATTTGAGTTTCTAGTGAAAACTATAAATGGTAGAATGATCACATGTCAAGTCTATATCCCCTATTTGATATAAGTTTGTGGTAATGTGGTTCCTGAAAATCTTGGTATTCTTTCTATAGTTTAATTTCATATAATCTTAGGAATGGATTGGATCTCTTAGTATAGATACCATATCAAATTTTTAGGAAGAGAAGTTATATTTGAAATTCCAAATAAACCTATGATAGTCCATAGGTGATAGGATGAACTGAAACTCCCAAGGAAAATTAATTCCATCATATGGGTTTAACTACCTATTCATGAGGTATATTTATCTTAAATGGTTAAGGATAAATTCAAAATTGAGGATATGAATATTATATGGTAGTTTGTTGATTTATTTCTTTAATAATTTCCTTGTCTTTATCCAAATTGTGAAGTTAAGTTTTCAATAGAACTTATACTTGGCGCTACACCTATTTTAAAGAATCTATATAGAATGGACCAGATTGAGCTATAGGAATTGAAGAAGCAACTCTAAGAGAATCTAGATAATGGATTCATTTATCCTAGTTAATTACCATGGTGTTCACCTATTCATTTTATTAAGAAGAAACATCTATCAATGCATCTTTTCATTTATTATTGAGAACTTAACAAGATCACTATTAAGAACTAATATCCTCTACCCCATATTTATGGTATGTTTAATCAATTACGAGGAGCTAAATATTTTTACAATATTGATATTCAATCTAGATATCATCAGCTAAGAGTCAAGAAGGAGGATATACCCAATATATCTTTCCATACAATTTATGATCATTATGAATTTATAGTAATGCCATTTGGACTTACCAATGATCTTATTATATTCATGGATTTAATGAATAGAGTCTTTATAGATTACCTTGATCATTTTTTTGTAATATTTATAGATGATATTATGATATAATCCAAGAGCAAGGAAGAGCATGAAGAACATCTTGGAATTTTTCTAAAGTCTGTGAGGAAGGAGAAGTTATATTACAAATTTACCAAGTGTGAATTTTGGATACAAAAAGTGTAATTATTAGGTCATATAATTTCAAGTGAGTGTACATTAGTGGATATTTCTAGGAAAGAAGTTATTGAGAAATGGAATTGACCAACCATGGTAACTGAGATCTGTAGTTTTCTTGGGTTGGCTGGATACTATCAATGCTTTTTGAGAGATTTCTCATGAATGTATAATAAAATCACAAAGTTGACTCAAAAGGGGGTTAAGTTTTTAAGTATAGATGAATGTGAGGATAATTTCAAAGAAATAAAGAGAAGGATGGTCAGTGCACCTATGCTTACATATCCTTGTAGTAGAGAAGGCCTTGTGATTTATAGTGATGCAAAAAAGAATAGACCAGGATTCATCCTCATGTAGAATGATATGGTGATAGATAATGTCTCCCACCATTGGAAAATTAATGAGTAAAATAACCTAACTCATGATTTGGATCCAGAAATAGTAAATTTTACATTGAAGATATGAATCCATTATCTGTATAGTTAAAAGTGTGGTATATATACTGATCATAAAATCATTAATTATATATTTATATATAAATTGTTGATTATACACTAGAGAAGATAGTTGGAGTTGATCAAAGATTATGATTTCTCAATACATTACCACCTTGGGAAGGAAAAAAAGGTTTCTAATGCTCTAAGTCGGAAAGATCATGCTATCTTTTCTATGTTAAGGATTGAAAGGGATCTAATATTTATGGATTTTTAAAAGTTGGATCATGAAATCTTGAGTTAAGGGGATATATATTATCTTTCTTCAATAAATGTTCAACCATACATCCTTGAGAGGATTAAGAAGGCACAAAAGGAAGATATGAAATTATAGAATAAGGTGAGGAATGTTTCCAAGTTCAATAATTAACAAGTTAGAATAATAAGGTACAAGAAACAAGTGTGTATACCATTAATACCATAGTTGAAGAAGGAGCTTTTGGATAAAGATCATAGTTCATTATTCTCTATTTATCTTAGAATTAAAAAGATATATAGAGATCTGAAAGAATATTTCTAGTGGTATAACATGAAAAGGTATATTAATGAGTATGTATATTGATGTTTTCTATGTCATAAAGTTAAGGCTATGAGATATAATTCTAAGGGGATGTTATAACCATTACCCATACTAGAATGGAAATTGGAAAAAATTACCATATATTTCATCATCTGACTCCCAAAAACATATAAAGGGAAAAATACTATTTGGGTTATAGTCAATCGCCTTATGAAATTAAATTTCTTTATCTCTATTAGAGAAGATTATACCCTTGGTCAACTTACTTGGTTATAAATTAAGGAAGTTATGAGATTTCATGAAGTACCACTCTCAATTATATTTGATTGGGGTCCAAGATTTACCTTGAAGTTTGGAAGAAGACTTCAGCTAGCTTTGGATATAGAGTTGAGTTTCATTACTACTTATCATCCTCAGAAAGATGGCCAATCTGAGAGGAACATTTAAACTCTAGAAGACATATTAATACCTTTCTCTATAGATTTCAATGGTGGTTGGGATCAACACCTTCCTTTGGTAGAATTTTCTTACAACAATAAATTTCACTCGAGCATTCAGATGTCTCCTTATGATTCGCTCTATGGAAGGAAGTTCATAACTCCAATATGTTGGGATGGATTTATAGAAAGAAAGATATTAAGACATAATATAGCAGAGTAAATGATAGAGAATGTTATATCCATTAAAAAAAACATAATGGAAGATTAAATTTGATATAAAATTTATGCTCATAATCATTGATGATATTTAGATTTCTAAGTTAGAGATAAGGTATTATTAGGAATATATCCTTGGAATAAGGCTACGATATCCAGAAATAAGGTAAAGATGAGTCCTAAATATATCAGTCCCTTCAAAATTCTTGATCATATTAGGATAATAGCTTATCATTTGGTGATTACACTAAATATCTCTTAAGTTCATGATGCGTTCCATGCATCACTCTCGAGGAATTACACACCTAATCCTTCACATGTACTAAACTCAAAGGTTTTAATATTAGAAAAATATATATTATATGAGAAACAACTGGTGGAAATTCTGGATTGTAGAGAGAAAATGCTATGAAACAAGACCAATCATATGGTCAAAGTTTTGTAGTGAAATCATAAAATTGAGGAATATATATAGGAACCAGATGATGTGAGGAGGTATAAGTATACTTAGTTTTTTGTATCAGAGTGATGGTATTTTGATGGTGAAATTCTTATAAGGGGGTAAAATGTAACAACCCATGATTTTATGATATATTTCTCTTTAAATAATTTTCTTTGATAGTTTACTTTATAGAAAAAAACAAGTTAAAAAAAGAAACAACATATTAAAACATTATTATGTGACAATTATATAATTTTTTAATTCATCATGTCAATATTATATTAGTTTTATTTTTTTAATTTTTCTAGAAAATTGATTTTTTAGTGAATAGTGAAAATACCAATTTTTATCAAACTTCCATTTATTTTTATTTAAAAATAAACCTAATTATTTGAATTTAATATTAAATTTACATAATAAACCTTTATTTAGAAATAATATAATTAATAAAATTTGAATCATCTTTATACTTTATTTTATTATAAGTTTATTTTTAGACTTAAAAACACATTTTAAAAAAAATTATTTTTTGTCACATTTTATGTTTTTATATTAAATTAATTTATACCACTTTTGTGAAATGAATTTTATAAAATTGATTCCATATTGTAATTAGTAGGATCAAATTTGGTTAATATATCTCTTATTTTTAGGCATTATGAATAGCAACCGTGGAAAAAATTTATCCCCTCAATAAAGGGTAAATTATGAAATTAAGGTTAAAAACTAATGTCATATGGCTTTGAAATATATAAAAAATTTTCCTTATCTTATTAGATGATTTTAGTTAGATAATTCTCATAAAATCTAAAAAATATGGGCACTCAGTGCCATTTTTTTTGATATTGACCTTTATATTATTTTAAGAAAAGAATAAAAACAAAATGTCACACTCTTGAATTTAATTTATCTATTATTTTTCCACAAGGATAAAAATAGGTTATGTTAATTTTTGAATGTTCATTTAAAATATGAATTAATTTTTTTATCTTGGTATTTTTTTTAATTTTAGTGATTCAATAATTACCATAAATGCTTACTTAATGGAGATAAAATATTTATTATTCTTTTACCACCTTCAATTATGTATTAACCATTAAAATATAATAACACTAGTATATAACATATACTTAGATGTTATTATTTTTATGGAATAATATTTATCTATATCCTTCTTCATCAAATGAGAAACAAAACTATCGCTCATGTGTATGGCGGACTAATGCCTCATGAACCAAAGTATTTTTTTCTATTATTGCCCCACATAGATTGTTATAAATGTATTACTAATGAATATATAAAATATTTATGAAATAATTATTCTTATATAATTATAATATCATATATACATTCTTACCTTTCAATCCATTGGAAAATAATAATGTCACTCATCCGTACGTGTGGACTACCACCTCCACTAAGAATTGTGTTTTGTTTTTCATTTATGATTTACCTAGAAAGTAATAAAGATATATTTAATAAATATATATTATATATATGATATATTAATAGTTATATAAAGGTGAATTATTTTTTACCTTTCTTTCTTTCCATCATCCGAAAAGAGAAAAAAACGTTCATGCGTACGTATGACCTACCGTCTCCATGAATAGTGTAATTCATTTTTTCTATCTCTAATTTTTATGAATGAATCTCTCTATCTATATATAATGAATATATATTATATTTATATCAAGATTAAAATTATAGATATTATGGAACCTTAATCAAATTATAACTACCAAAACTACTAAATCAAAACATACATGAAAAACAAAGTAGTTAACACCCAAAAAAATGATAACAATAAAATATTGTTAAAAAATGGATGATATGATGTTATACATAGATAATATATGATATTATAGATATATATATGGTTATTTTATGTAATTATAATAAATCTAAAGTTATTATATTGGTGGTTAAAATCACTTACGAGGCAAGTCAAACTTGAGGCAAGAGATTTCGTCTCAATTTCCAATCCATTGAGTCATATTTGATATTATAGAATTTTTTTATAAGGTGTATATACTACCAATTTTATGTATTTAACATGAATATATATTTATTAATGATTATTAAAGTATCAATTCAATTTTATTCTTTCAAGGGGTTACAATTTGAAAGTTACTAAAGAGGTAAGAATTTATTTTACCATATCATTTTTTTGGGATTTATCTTATTTTCATCAAAGGAATATTATAATACATTCTTCAAAAACTGTATCTATTTTCTTTTCCTATTAATATTTAAGGAGTTTCCATATTTTCTTCCAACTTTCCCTCTCTTATTCATTTGAATAAATAAAATTAATATTTAAAAGAAAAGCCGAGGTTATTCCTTTTTTGACAGGGTATACTTTTATTACATATCCATATATTTCTAAATTATTGTACAAAAGTAATTTTAATTTACTCAAATTATTTATTAAGGTCATTTTAAATTATTATTTACTTTTTAAAAGGTTTGAAATTAATATTTATAATGTTTTCTAAAAGGTTTATTTTTAAATTTCTTTACAAAAAGTCAAAAGGAATGTTTTTTAGCTTATACGAAATTAACATATTTCCCACTAATATAACCATTTGACACTATTTATATTATTTTATATTTTTTCAATGATTTTACAAAGAAAAATATTTAATGAAATATTATTTTAATATTTCTATTCCATTTTCTTTATCTCTCTAAATAACATGATTTTATTACAAAACCTATATTTTTGATGAATTGATAGATAATTTTATCTCTTATTAATTTTGTGGTCATTAAATTTATCTTGAAAAATTCACTTTATTGTGATAAATTTTCATTGGAAATTAAATTTATCCTAAAAATCCATATTATTTGTATCATTGATAGTATTATTAACTAAATCATATACCATTTTTATATATGGTGTTTTACTTTGAAATTTATTTAATTGATTGAGGAAATTTTGATATTACATATTATTATCTCAATACAAAATTTTTTTGATAAGAGATATTGTTTATTAATTAAATTGATCATTCAATATATAAATAATGAATTAGACATGCAGTTATGGGTGGGGCTCATAATTATAAATCCCCTCGATGCATTGATAGGTATTATGAGACAAATCAGTTGGATAACATTATTTAAATGGGTTTTTGGTATATACATATCCATCAATGAAACTAGATTGGCACTAGGATTTTATGGTAAAGATATCATGATGTATGAGATCATGACATACAATATTAATAATTTCATTAATTAAAAATTCAATAATTATTATTCACGAGAATAATGCTTTAATATTTTCCATGGATGCATTTCATGATCAAGTTATTGATAAAATGAAATATGTTTTCAGTTATTTATATTTATATATTTATTATGACTTATTTACTCATGATAGATTCTGATGAATGTTACTCTTAATAATCATCCAAGATCACCTTTTATTTTTTTATTTTCCAAAGGATATGAAAAAGGATATTATGAATAATATCAAGGATGAAACAATGTTTCTTATCCTATGTATGTTATATTTAAAATATAATATATGAATCTTGTATGTATCTGGTTCTTTAATACTACTAAAATTATCAGTCCTTTGGGATAAGATCCCTTATTTCTTATACCAGTGTAATAAATTAGACATTGGCTATGGGTTACTAGAGTTTGGGTTTCTACAAGTTGAATGGAGTTTCCAAAAAATATGAAAGGGGGATATTAAAGTACCCTTGAATTTTTTTATGGTTTTCATTTGTTTTCAATATTTGTTAAGAATCCTTGTAAATTGATGAGGTAGTGTTTTCATTTGTGATGAATGTTTTTGAGATGTTTTTAGATGATTTTATGTTTATTTAAGTGGTTCTATGAGTGGTTTCTATAATCTTAAATTACTATGTTGAACTTTGAATATTTTCCTAAGTAAATTATCTTATGAGCCTCATGTAAGATATTCCATCAATGAATAAGTTAATTGATCTACACATATGATATTTTGGGACCCACATAGGATACTTGAGTCATGAATTGATAATTGTTCTATGTGTAAGTGAATTGATCTATGTGTTTTACATTTCTTCACCACATAGGATATTTGTTCCATGCATAAGTGGATTGATCTAAACATATGATATTTAGTCACCACATAGTATATTTGTGTTTTATAAGTGAATTGATCTATTTATAAAATATTTGGCGACCCATGTAGTATATTTTTTCTATGCACATAAAGATTTCCCATATTATATTTTCTTTTGTGAAAAATTGGGTTTCCAGAATTATGAAATTTTTAAAAAATATAACCTGATGATATTGAAGATATCCCTCAAATATTTAAAAATCACATTTGATATGTGATTCAACCTGATTCATGTGAGTATTTAAAAAATATGATCAATGTACATTTCTTTGTGAAGTTTAGAATGATGTTCAACCAAAAAACTGAGAAGAGTATTGAATCTATGTTTTATCTTGAAGAATCTCTATATATTATTTATTGAATGTTAATGGGATAATTCTATACCGGTATTTAGTTCTAAAAATCATTAGTAAATATTAAAATGATTCATTTGAGTTCATTTTGAATGTATGAATATCTTGGGGCTGAGTATGCTCGAGCTGTTGAGATATGATGTAGTGACTTCTAAGTAATTTGAGCATTTAGAAGTGATAAATAATGTATGCCATTTTTTTGAAGATAAAATGGGTTTTATCATTTATAAAATCTACTGTGAAGTTTAAATATTATTTTTTGAGAAGATGAATTATAGAATAGTACTTCGGTAACTCATGTGGATACACTATCCATGATGGATATCTTTTGATAAAGGTACATAAAAAAGCAAGGTTTCCTGAAGTAGTTTTTTATAATGACTCTGAATGGTGGGATAAAAAGTTTCATAATTTTCTATTTAAGGATATTGATTATGATGAGAGTAATTTAATGATCTTAAATGAAATGTTTTTATAAAATCAAATTTAAGAATATTTTGATTGCAAGAAAAATAAAATATCACTAGTGATGTAAAAAAATTGATATGCATGTTACTCAGGATATATGAAGAAGGTGAGAAATAATGAATTGAGAAAGAAAATAGAGCATCAAAATATTAATAGAATAAGAGATCCTGAAGCCTTATATTTAAAAGTCATAATTTATATCTATTTGAACTTGATATTTTAGTGAATCAGATCTTAGGTTGAGTATTGAGGACTAAATTAGAGTTCACACGAAGTGAGCAAGCTATCCTTGAATATTCTTAAAGCCTCATGAAGGAATAACTTAATATATTATTCCTAAAGCTACCATATATTCAAAGTGATCTAATGTAACATCCCAGGTAAATAATGAATAAAACATTTTCATATTTATTAATATTTATGAATTAAACATTAATTCTACTTTAAAGGGGTTGCTATGTTCGATAGCGTACCCGATACAAAACAATGAGTTTCTTTGAAATCCTATGTTGCACACTAGTAATAAAATAATATTATTTTAAATGGTAGTTAACGCCTATCCATTGTAATGGCGGGAATGAACAGAACTAACTACAAAATGATTATATATGTTTGTCAAATATTTTTACTTTTTTTCAATAAATGTTGGAGGAGTAAAAATGCAAATGAATCCAGTTTTTAAGCGTAAACATTCTAATATTCTTTAAAAGGTCGATTAACCGCCTTTTGATGGAGAAACCCTTTTAAATCCACTTTATGAAAATTTTATAGGCTCTATTTTTCAATATAAACATATTATTTATGATTGGGACATTGAAATTTACCTTGGGTTAATTTTTGGTATTTTTTTGACAATGTTCATTTTTCAATGAATAGTGAAAAATACTGCATTTTACATCAAAACTGCTTTTTTATATAATTTAATTATATGGTTATATTATCTTTTTAATTTGTTTTAAAGTGTAATTAGAATATATTTTTACCATGTAATACAATTACGGTCATTGATATTAATTTCACTTTTTAATTGGGCATAAACAAGTGCCAAAATTTTCATAAATATTGTTTCTAAAAAACCCGCTATTTGTTTTGAAAACGAGAATTATTTTTAAATTAATTTTTGCAATTTATGTGTTTGGAATTTGGTAAAATGGATTATATATTTTGAATCAGAAGTTCAAAATTATGTATTTAAGACTTTTATTTTTGGACATTATGAATAGTAACGACAGTTATTATCTTTAATTATCTTGATTAATGAGTAATCAGGTAGTTAAAGATAATAAAATAATATCATAATAATAAAAAATGACCACAAAATGTGTCCTAAGGCTACTGGTTGTCTCATGGCCGACCATGGGATGTCTTGTGCCAAACTTGGAGGCCCCATGGAATCAATTTTGTGAGAAAGTGACTTTTTATCTTTTTATTTTTAAAGAATGTTAAATGTAACAAAGAATGTATCACCTAAGTAAAATATTTTTAATTTTGTATAAATAAATGATCTTTTGGAATATAAATATTCATTATAAATATAAAAAGATTTCCTACATCATGATAGTTTTTTTATAATTTTTAGACATTAAATTTATTAAATTATTTATGACATCATGATGATGCAGCGATTACCTCATTAATAAAGGATTTAAATAAAATGGAAAGATAATGTAAAATATAAGACTTAAACATGTAAAAAACCTATTGGATGGGTGGATTTCGAACCCTTATCACCTTATCCTCGAAACACATCAATGTGGGACCATTAAAATCCGAAACTCATTCTAAAATAAAGTAACATTTCCTTACTTTCCAAGAGTGCCCCTCCTCTCCTCTTATAAAAGGACCCCACCTCTACCTATTTACCCACACTTCCAAAGACTTTGGCTCAGCCAACCCCCCCATTTTGTCTCTCCACATCCCTCTCTTACTCCTTGAAGCCTCACTTTGGGCAGAAGTCTTCCCAAGTATGCCTTTGAGCTCAAATCTAAGAGAGTTACCCGATTTTGAGGTAATGTGTTCACTTGTGTTCTTTTGTTTTATTTTGCTTCTCCAACCCCCTAAACTCTTTTTATTAATTTATTTTGTAACAACTCCAGTATCTTAAATATACTAGGATGTTTTTATAATAATCATTCGAGCTACACTTACACACATCTACATCTAATGGTTAAAGAACATACTGTTTCTGTGGTTGGTGAATTTCTGCCTCACGAAACGATGATTGTTCAATCTTATTTTAAACACCTTTAATGGTGGCCATTAAGATGTCACTATATTTATATATGATATATATTATGTTTATGTTTCCCTTATACTTATGTATTTTTCATTTGTGGTATACCTTTATGGTTTCCATTGTGGGTAAACACTATAATTTCATTTTAGGAAGTGCGGACTACCGCCCCCTCAAAGTGATTTGATTCGTTAATGCCATTTGTGGGACGTATAAAGGATGGATTTAAAGTTATTATATATGATGTTATACTGGAATTATAATATACCTCTATATAATTATTATTTCTTCCCATTAAATTATGAGATAGAAATGAAAGTAGCGTTCATGCGTACGTACGGCTTACCGTCTCCATGAACGGTGCATTTCATTTCTTATCCCCAAATGTAATGTACTATTATAAGTACATATATATAATAGATATATATGATGTATGTTACATATAAATGATTAATATAATTCTGTAATTAAAATATACATACCTCTCATTTAGTTTTAATTCCATTAATATGACATAGAAATGAAAGTAGCGTTCATGCGTACGTACGACTTACTGTCTCCATGAACGGTGCATTTCATTTCTTACCTCTAAATGATTATGTGATATTATAAATACATGTATATGATAGATATATATGATATATATGATATCCAAATCAGGAATGTCATTCTGGATATAAATAACCTTTGACCACACGAACAACATGTAATTGTAAGAAGTCCACTTTCGACTTAAGAACCAAATATCGACAAAACAAACATTATTAACTTAAATGGTTACATAATGTTTATAACATGGCAATAAGTTATATAAAAGGAATAATGAAATTGAAAAAGGTTCTTAAGCAAATAGAAATTAACACAAGTTTATTATTCAGGACGTTAAAGAATGATCGAGTCAAGTCGGACCCGAGGTAAGGGACTTCGTCTCAATCTCCTTTCATTGAGGCATATTTCGTTTTATACACAACTATCTTTTATATGGTGTATAAACCCCTTTGAATTTTACTTTTATACAAAAGGAATCTTTTTCTACGAAGCGTTTTACTAAACGACAAAAAGGAATGTTTCTTTTAATGTACGCAGTGACAATGACCTTTTCCGCCGCTGCGAGTATTATTTGGTCTTTGGATTCCTCAACAAGCCATAATGTTTTTAAAATAAAATAAATAACATATACTCTTTTATGTATTTTGGTATTGAAAATGGTTTTGATAAAGGATTCTATTATGTCAATATATTTAAATGATATATTGTGATTTAAATGTGGAAATGTTATCATTCCTTTATATTGGTTTTATGTTTTATGATTTTATATTGGTACTTAGACATTTGACGGGTGGTTACGTGATAAACCATATGATGGGTGGTTCCGTGAATACCAGGACGGGTGGTTACGTTATAACCTCCAATGCATTGGGTATGGAAATCGGCCGTATGGATATTCCATTAAGTATGTATGGAAGTTGGCCGTATGGCTATTCCATTAAGTGATATGTGTGGAAGTCGACCGTATGGTTATTCCACTTAAGTATGTTTATGTTCCAAGTTACCTTTATATGTAATGTGATCTTTTTATGGGTTTTATGGTAACCTTTTGGTTACAAAAGGGTAAGTAATGATCTTTTATTCAGTGAAGATTTTTTACTACTTCATAAAGGTGAAAAGTATTACTTTGATAAAGTATACATGGTTTACTTGTTGTTTTGATAAACTAACAGTTTTCATTCTTTGTGTATCCCTTACTGAGATCTTTATGCTCACCCCATGTTTTTTTGAAATGTTTTTCACAGGACCTAATGTGGAATAGGGTCAATAATGGGATCAAGGGAAAGTCATGCTATATAAAACTTGAAACTAGACATGTTTCTTTTTAAGAGTTTTTTTATTCTATGTAAACTTCGTAGAAGTGTCTACTTTGTAATCTTTTGATATGTAGTAGTTATGTTCTAATTATCTAAAACTCTAAACCTGAAAAGATACTCAATTTGAATTATTCATTTAATTCAATATTAAGAGATGTTCATGGCCGGGGCCTTATAGTTGGTATCAGAGGTCGGTTTAGACAACTTTAGGAGTTAGAAAATTGTTAAATTATAAGTTAATTTATGGTATGACTGAAATGATATAGCATTTAAAGATTACCATGTTGCTTCGCCTAAGATATTTCTGTGTTCAGAATGGTTTTCCGCAGAGGAAACAAAGCAGCTATGTTGGGACGACATTAGGAGGAAGACAACCTTCCAAATCAGCAACCTGAGATGGTCGGAATCGGAACTGAACAGTTTGTTGCAGTGATGGCACAGTTGACTCAGGCTATAAATGGTGGTGGTATCCATGCATGAGATCATCCAGATCAACCGCAGAGGAACATGTCAGTGGTGGAACATTTCATGAGGAAACATCCCCCATAATTCAGAGGATCATCTGACCCCGTGCAAGCTGAATGGTGGATTAAAGCAATGGAGAAGATTTTTGATGTCATGGGGTGTTCAGAACATCAAAAGGTTAGTCTTGCTATTTACCATTTTGAAGGTGAAGCTGATCAGTGGTGGTCGATGGTGAAAAATATCAGGGATAGTGATGAGATTGAGGATCTTCACTGGGATGAATTCAAAGGTATGTTTCTTGAGAAATATTTTCCTAAGGTGGTTCGTCTTAGGATGGAAAAAAAATTCCTAGAATTGAGGCAGGAGGATGATTCAGTGGCTGCTTATGAAGCAAAGTTCACTCGATTGGCAAGGTATGCTCCAAACTTCATACGAGATCTTGATAGTAAAATAAACCGTTTTTACTCAGGGTTAAAGCCAAAGTATCGAAGGGATTTAGCTTCTCGTGAGTTCAAAAGTTATGAAAAACTTGTTCGATGTGCGGAGAAGGTGGAAATGGAGTTTGCCAATGATCAGGTGTTCGATGACAAACAACAGAATAAGAGGTCCAGTTGGCAGGCAAAGGGGAATAATTCATCAAAGAAGCAAGGAGGTAAGAAAACCAAATATCCATCCTGTGAGAAGTGTGGTAAAATGCATCCTGGAGAATGTTTATCCAAGTCTGGTAAGTTCTTTCAGTGTGGTAAGTCTGGTCATATTACTCGTAACTGTAAGGAAGATGATCAAGCAGGCAATGAAAAGCTAGCAGTAGAATGTTTTAAGTGTAATGAAATGGGTCATTATACAAATGAGTGTCTAACGAAGAACTCGACTGGGGGAAAGCAGCCAGACTACAAGCAGAAAGGGGTGGTGAAATCCTTTGCAACAACTTTAGCAGATGTTGGGCAATCGAATGAAGTGGTATCAGGTACAATGTTTGTTTGTTCAGATTATGCCAATGTGTTGTTTGATTCAGGGTCTACACACTCTTTCATTTCTGAGAAGTTTTCTAGTAAATTGGAAATTCCATCTCAAGATATGAATCCTGAACTTATGGTAAAAACACCCAGAGGGAACGTTGAGACAAAAAGGAATTATAAGAACCTTCCTATCCTTGTGTGTGGAAAGAATCTACCAGCAAACCTTATTGTTTTGCCTCTAGTAGAGTTTGATGTTATTTTGGGCATGGATTGGCTTTCTGTTTATCATGCTAAGATTGACTGCAGAGCTAAAATGGTTTCTTTACAGAAAGATTTTCAGTTTGTGTACAAGAATATACCCTTGATTTTGATAACATATCAGGAAGTTGAGAAACTAGTAAAAGATGAAAATGAATGTTACCTTGCACATATTGTTAAAAATAAAGGAACTGTTCAGATTAACGATGTGCCAGTGGTAAATGAGTATCTTGATGTTTTTACTGATGAGTTGCCTGGTATTATTCATGATCGGGAAGTTGAATTTACTGTTGACTTAGTTCCTGATTCTAAGCCAATTTCAAAACCCCTTTATCGAATGGCTCAAGTTGAACTTTTAGAGTTAAAGAATCAATTGCAGGAGTTATTAGATAAAGGTTTCATTTGACCTAGCACATCACCATGGGGTGCTCCTGTCTTGTTTTTTAAAAAGAAAGATGGCTCAATGAGACTTTGCATTGATTATAGAGCCTTGAATAATATTACTGTTAAGAACAAGTATCCTTTCCCTCATATCGATGATTTGTTTGATCAGCTCCAGGGAGCTTAGTATTTTTCGAAGATTGACTTGAGGTCAGGGTACCATCAGTTGAAAGTAAAAGAAGCAGAAGTTCCGAAGACTGCGTTCTGTACTAGATACGACCATTATGAATTTTTATTTATTCCTTTTGGGTTAACCAATGCACCTGATATATTCATGGACCTTATGAATAGAATTTTCCATGAGTTCTTGGATAAGTTTGTGGTTGTTTTCATTGATGATATTTTTGTGTTTTCTAAAAGTAAAGAGGAGCATGAAAGTCATTTAAGGGTTATCTTGCAAACCTTAAAATAAAAGAAACTATATGAAAAATTTATCAAGTGTGAGTTTTGGTTACAACAAATTTCTTTCCTGGGTCACATTGTTTCAAAAGATAACATAACTGTTGATCCTTCTAAAACAAAAGTTGTTGAAGAATGTCCAAGACCCACAAATGTAACCGAGATCCATAGTTTTCTTGGTTTGGCAGGTTACTACCGAAGGTTTGTTGAAAATTTTTCACGGTTATCTAGTCCAATGACTAAGCTAACTCGTAAGGGTGTTAAGTTCATCTGGACAAAAGAATGTGATGATTCTTTTCAGGAGTTGAAAAGAAGATTGGTGAATGCTCCAGTTTTGGCACTTCCTTCCAGGAATGGTGAGTTTTTTATATACAATGATGCTTCGTTGAAGGGACTTGGCTGTGTCCTTATATAGAATGATCAGGTAATTGCTTATGCTTCACGTCAGTTGAAAACTCATGAGGTAAATTACCCTACACATGATTTGGAATTAGCTGTTGTTGTTTTTGCTTTAAAAATTTGGAGGCATCATTTGTATGGAGTAAAGTGTGAAATATATACTGATCACAAAAGTTTAAAGTATATATTCACTCAGAAAGAATTGAACATGAGACAGAGGAGATGATTGGAATTAATCAAGGATTATGATATTACAATTCACTACCATCCGGGAAAAGAAAATAAAGTGGCCGATGCTTTGAGTCGAAAAAGTAATGCTTCATTAACCATGATACGTTTGGAACAAGATCCTTTAGTTTTTGATTTGATGAACTTTGGCATAGAAGTTGTTGGTGCAGGAAGTTCTCCTGTTTTGTTTCAGGTATCAGTGAGATCATCCCTATCATACAGAATTAAGCAAGCACAGAGGGAAGACAGTGAGTTGCAAAAAAAGGTAGAGCTAGTTCAGAAGGGTAAGTTGCCTGAATTAAACATTGATAATGATTGTGTTTTGAGGTTTGGGAAGAGATTATGTGTGCCATGTGATTCACAATTGAAGAATGAGTTGTTATGTGACGCTCATAGTTCCCTGTTTTCAGTTCATCTTGGCAGTACTAAGATGTACAGAGATCTGTGGGAGTATTACTGGTGGGATGGAATGAAAAGGGATATTGCTGATTTTACTGTGAAGTGTTTGACTTATCAACAGGTTAAAGCAGAGCGGTAGTTACTGAAAGGGATGCTTCAGCCTTTACCAGTGCCAGAGTGGAAATGGGAAAACATATCCATGGACTTTGTTGTGGGATTACCGAGGACATCTCGAGGTAATAATGAAATCTGAGTTATTGTTGATCTCTTGACTAAATCTGCTCATTTCCTTGTTATACGAGATACTTTTTCACTAGATCAACTTTCCCGTTTGTATCTTAAAGAGATAGTCAGGTTACATGGAGTTCCTCTCTCCATTGTGTCCGATTGTGATCCCAGGTTTACTTCTAACTTTTGGAAAGGCCTTAAGAAGTCGTTGGGTACTGAATTAAATTTTAGTACAGCTTTTCATCCTCAATCAGATGGGCAGTCAGAACGAACAATTCAGACCTTGGAGGATATGCTACGAGCTTGTTCGATGGATTATCAGGGAAGTTGGGACCATCATCTTTCTTTGGTTGAGTTTTCTTATAATAAAAGTTTTCATTCCAGTTTACAGATGACACCATTTGAGGCATTATATGGGAAGCAGTGTCGAAATCCAGAATTTTGGGATGAAGTGGGTGAAAGGAAGCTGATGGGACCAGAATTGGTAGAAGAGATGGTAGAAAAAGTTTAGTTGATTCAGAAACACATGAGAACAGCTCAGAGCAGGTAGAAGAGTTATGCGGATAACCAGAGGAAGGATCTATCTTTCGAGGTAGGTGATCATGTTTTTCTCAAGGTTTCTCCATGGAAAAGTGTGATGCGATTTGGTAAGAAAGGAAAAATGAGTCAAAGGTTCATTGGACCATATGAAATTCTGGAGAGTTGGATCAGTTACATACAGAGTGGCATTACCTCTGAGTTTATCTCAGGTACACAATGTTTTTCATGTTTCGATGCTGAGAAAGTATATGCTAGATCCATCTCATGTTTTGAGTCCAGAGGTAGTTCACCTGGAAGAGAACCTATCTTATGAGGAACAACTAGTCCAGATTCTTGACCACAGGGAGCAGGTGTTACGGAATAAGGTGATTCATCAGGTAAAGGTTTTGTGAAAAAACCATATGATTGAAGAGGCAACATGGGAATCTGAAAATGCTATGAGGGATAAATACCCCCACTTATTTTGATAAGTGAATAAAATTGCGAGGACGCAATTCCCAAAAGGGGAGAAGGATGTAACATCCCAGGTAAATAATGAATAAAACATTTTCATATTTATTAATATTTACTAATTAAATATTAATTTTACTTTAAAGGGGTTGCTATGTTCGACAGCGTACCCGATACGCAATAAAGAGTTTCTTTGAAATCCTATGTTGCACACTAGTAATAAAATAATATTATTTTAAATGGTAGTTAACGCCTAGCCATTGTAATGGCAGGAATGAACAAAACTAACTACAAAATGATTATATATGTTTGTTTTTTTCAATAAATGTTAGAGGAGTAAAAATGCAAATGAATCCAGTTTTTAAGCGTAAACATTCTAATATTCTTTAAAAGGTCGATTAACCACCTTTTGATGGAGAACCCCTTTTAAATCCACTTTTTGACAATTTTATAGGCTCTATTTTTCAATATAAACATATTATTTTTGATTGGGACATTGAAATTTACCTTGGGTTAATTTTTGGTATTTTTCTGAAAATGTTCATTTTTTAATGAATAGTGAAAAATACTGCATTTTACATCAAAACTGTTTTTTCATATAATTTAATTATATGGTTATATTATCTTTTTAATTTCTTTTAAAGTTTAATTATAATATATTTTTACCATGTAATCCAATGATGGTCATTGGGATTAATTTCACTTTTTAATTGGGCATAAACAAGTTCCAAACTTTTCATAAATATTGTTTCAAAAAACCCGCTATTTGTTTTGACAACGAGAATTATTTTTAAATTAATTTTTGCAATTTATGTGTTTGGAATTTGGTAAAATGGATTACATATTTGGAATCAGAATGTCAAAATTATGTATTTAAGACTCTTTTATTTTTGGACATTATGAATAGTAACAACGGTTATTATCTTTAATTATCTTGATTAATGAGTAATCAGGTAGTTAAAGATAATAAAATAATATCATAATAATAAAAAATGACCACAACATGTGTCCTAAGGATACTGGTTGTCTCATGGACGACCATGGGATTCCTTGTGTCAAACTTGGGGCCCCCATGGAATCAATTTTGTGAGAAAGTGACTTTTTATCTTTTTATTTTTAAAGAATGTTAAATGTAACAAAGAATGTATCACCTAAGTAAAATATTTTTAATTTTGTCTACATAAATGATATTTTATACTATAAATATTAATTAGAAATCTAAAAATATTTCCTACATCATGATATTTTTTTTATAATTTTTAGACATTAAATTTATTAAATTATTTATGACATCATGATGATGCAGCGATTACCTCATTAATAAAGGATTTAAATAAAATGGAAAGATAATATAAAATCTAATACCTAAACATGTCCAAAACCTATTTTATGGGTGGATTTAGAACCCTTATTACCTTATCCTCGAAACACATCAATGTGGGACTATTAAAATCCGAAACTCATTCTAAAATAAAGTAACATTTCCTTACTTTCCAAGAGTGCCCCTCCTCTCCTCTTATAAAAGGCCCCCACCTCTACCTCTTTACCCACACTTCCAAAGCCTTTGGCTTGGCCAACCCCTACCCATTTTGTCTCTCCACATCCCTCTCTTACTTCTTTAAGCCTCACTTTGGGCAGAAGTCTTCCCAAGGAATCCTTTGAGCTCAAATCTAAGAGAGTTACCCGATTTTGAGGTAATGTGTTCACTTGTGTTCTTTTGTTTTATTTTGCTTCTCCAACCCCCTAAACTCTTTTTATTCATTTATTTTGTAACAACTCCAGTATCTTCAATATACTAGGATGTTGTTATAATAATAATTTGAGCTACACTTACACACATCTACATCTAATGGTTAAAGAACATACTGTTTCTATGGTTGGAGAATTTCTACCTCACGAAACGATGATTGTTCAATATTATTTTAAACACATTTAATGGTGGACATTAAGATGTCACTCTATTTATATATGATATATATTATGTTTATGTTTCCCTTATGCTTCTTTATTTTTTATTTGTGGTATACCTTTATGGTTCCCATTGTGGGTAAACACGATAATTTCATTTTAGGAAGTGCGGACTACCGCCCCCTCAAAGTGATTTGATTCGTTAATGCCATATGTGGGACGTATAAAGGATGGATTTAAAGTTATTATATATGATGTTATACTAGAATTATAATATACCTCTATATCATTATTATTTATTCCCATTAAATTATGAGATATAAATGAAAGTAGCGTTCATGCGTACATACGGCTTACCGTCTCCATGAACGGTGCATTTCATTTCTTATCCCCAAATGTAATGTACTATTATAAGTACATATATATAATGGATATATATGATTTATGTTACATCTAAATGATTAATATAATTCTGGAATTAAAATATACATAACTCTCATTTAGTTTTAATTCCATTAATATGACATAGAAATGAAAGTAGCGTTCATGCGTACGTACGGCTTACTGTCTCCATGAACGGTGCATTTCATTTCTTACCTCTAAATGATTATGTGATATTATAAATACATGTATATGCTGGATGTATATGATATATATGATATCCAAATCAGGAATGTCATTATGGATATAAAGAACCTTTGACCACACGAACAACATGTAATTGTAAGAAGTCCACTTTCGACTTAAGAACCAAATATCGACAAAACAAACATTATTAACTTAAATGGTTACATAATTTTTATAACATGGCAATAAGTGATATAAAAGGAATAATGAACTTGAAAAATGTTCTTAAGAAAATAGAAATTAACTCAAGTTTATTATTCAGGACGTTAAAGAATGATTGAGTCAAGTCGGACCCGAGGTAAGGGACTTCGTCTCAATCTCCTTTCATTGAGGCATATTTCGTTTTATACACAACTATCTTTTATACGGTGTATAAACCCCTTTGAATTTTACTTTTATACAAAAGGAATCTTTTTCTACTAAGCGTTTTACTAAATGATAAAAAGGAATGTTTCTTTTAACGTACGCGGTGACAACGACCTTTTCCGCCGCCGCGAGTATTATTTGGTCTTTGGCTTCCTCAACAAGCCGTAATGTTTTTAAAATAAAATAAATTCCATATAATCTTTTATGTATTTTGGTATTGAAAATGGTTTTGATAAAGGATTCTATTATGTCAATATATTTAAATGATATATTGTGATTGAAATGTGGAAATGTTATCATTCCTTTATATTGCTTTTATGTTTTATGATTTTATATTGGTACTTGGACATTTGACGGGTGGTTACATGATAAACCATATGACGGGTGGTGTCGTGAATACCAGGATGGGTGGTTACATTATAACCTCCAATGCATTGGGTATGGAAGTCGGCCGTATGGCTATTCCATTAAGTATGTATGGAAGTTGGTCGTATGGATATTCCATTAAGTGATATGTGTGGAAGTCGACCGTATGGTTATTCCACTTAAGTATGTTTATGTCACAAGATACCTTTATATGTTATGTGATCTTTTTATGGGTTTTATGGTAATCTTTTTGTTACAAAAGGGTAAGTAATGATATTTTATTCATTGAAGAGTTTTTACTACTTCATAAAGGTTAAAAGTATTACTTTGATAAAGTATACATGGTTTACTTGTTGTTTTGATAAACTAACAGTTTTCATTCTTTGTGTATCCCTTACTGAGCTCTTTATGCTCACCCCAAGTTTTTTTGAAATGTTTTTCACAGGACCTAACGTGGAATAGGGTCAAGGATGGGATCAAGGGAAAGTCATGCTATATAAAACTTAGAACTAGACATGTTTCTTTTTAAGAGTTTTTTTTATTCTATGGAAACTTAGTAGAAATGTCTACTTTGTAATCTTTTGAGATGTAGTAGTTATGTTCTAATTATCTAAAACTCTAAACCTGAAAAGATCCTCAATGTGAACTATTCATTTAATTCAATATTAAGAGATGTTTAAGTCCGGGGCCTTAAATCTAACTCATTCAGGTTTTATTACATTGTATCTATAGTATGAAGATGAACATTCTAGCTAAACTCTAGAAAGGTATAGTGTGATTCTATGCCCATACATGTATTTGGAATTCACATGTTCTTATAGTGAAGAATCTATTATTGGGGAGACTAACCAACAATGGAAAGGAGTAGGAATTCTAAGAAGAAGATAAACCTTGTAAACATTATTATGTTCATTGATCCAACATTTTCTATAGGTGCGCGTGAGGATGATATTTAAAACTTTAGTGGATAAAACTTGAAAATGTTTCAGAAGTTCATTTAAATGTAAAAAAATAAAATTTAAAAACCATTCACCACTAATTCACCCCCTTCTCAATGGAGTTATTTGATTATAATATACTTTTATGGGTAACTTCTAATTTCCTACTTCTAACTATCACTATCTAGTCTGAGTAACTTCCTATATTTCATAATTTTAACTTCTACTTTCACTAGCTTCATCAAAGTTTTGAAAATTAGTCTTTTGAAATATCTCATTCAATCAGACTAAGTTCCATAGCCTAAAAATTATTTTTCACACATGGATGAAATCTAAAAACCCCATAGTTGAGAATCATTTTATAGGCTTCACCACTATGTCTTCCATCAACATCTGAAAATCTTCTTCCATTCCTTGAACTTCTATTGCAACTGTATGGTTTCCCCACCATTCTTTCAATCATCCCATCCCAACTAAGGCACAACACCACCTTAGTAAATCTTGTAATACAAACTTCATCAGTATATTTCTCAAATACTAAGATATTATATTTCATAGATATAACACTTTTTACTTGAAAAACTTTTATATTAAGTGATACTTTAGTGGAATATGCTTCATCATAGTGTGATTTTTTTTGGTTTTTGGATAAGTGAAACACACTTTGTAAATCACACAATAGCATTCCACCATTTTATTTCTTATGATATATTTAAATAGCCCCTTCACCATGATAAACTCCTTCATAGATTCTATTAAAGTAATTCACCCCACTTCCTTTATTAAGAGTGCAATTATAAGGTGAATATTCAATATCCAACTCATATTCATCCCTCAAAAAGTGAATAGATATTTGGTCATGCTATTCTAAGTGTCTAAATATCCCCCAAAGTTAGATCCAATAATAACCTATAGTGACTCATACCATTCAAATAAAATTATCAGGCTTCTAGAACCATTTATGTATCAAGGAATCTACTTTACAACCTCTCAATGTTCTCTTCTAGGATTGTACATGTACTTGTTGACAACTCTCGCTGCTTTAACAATGTCTATTCAAGTAAAAACCATGACATGCATCAAGATTCTAAGTACCAATGCATGTACTCTACCTTATCCTATGTTCATGGTGCCTCCTATTTAACCAAATTGAGATCTCTTGTAGGGGGTGTGGTAAATGGTTTCACCTCACTCATTATTAAGTATTCCAACACCTTATGAATGTAATATTACTAAGTAAAGAATAAATTTATATAACTTAAGTCTTAAAAAATAAATATCCCCAACATTTTTATCCATATAGAGATCCTTTATCTCAAATATTTTGAATAATTTAGCCTTTATATCATTAATTATTTCCTTAACTAGACCTGATATGAACATGTTTTCAACATAGATAAGTAGGATGATGATGGTCCTATTATCAAACACCTCCCAGTAACACTAATGATTAACATTTCTTTGAATGAAATTCATATTTTCTATAAAAGTGTTAAACTCTTAGTTTCACTACCTTGGAACCTACTTCAACTTATAAAGGCTTTAATTTATCTTGCACACAATATTTTGGTTCCCATTATCCATGAAACTAGCTGGATTATTTATATATATTCCCTCATCTAAGTCTCCGTGAAGGTATTTTTCCTCCACATACAACTATTCTAGATGGAATACCTCAAAGGAAACCATACTAAGTATCTTCTGGATAGTCATATATTTAAATTCCAGTGAAATGATCTAGAATAAATCCATACCTTCTATTTGTTAAAAACCACATTATTTGTACCTCCTTTCACCATCTTTTACTCATTCAACTAATACACCCATTTGTTCCAAAGTAATTTCTTCTTATCATACCTTTACGACAACTCCCATGTACCAAATACATGGAGGGAATAAATCTCAGACCTCATAGAAAACTCCCACTAATTTGATTCTTTTATATTTTTAGCCTCTTCTAGGAACTTAGGTTCTCCATCATCTATAATTAGCAAGTAGTGAAAGCTAATTTCATACCTTTACACTTAGCACCTTGCCTTGGAAGACCTCTGCAACTATCCCTACAATTTTTCTCTTTATGATACTAAAACTTATGGAGATTTATATTTCATATATATTTCTTCTAAAACCCTTCCTTGATCTTCCATAGTGCTAGATATTTCTGGTATATACTAACTCAATAAAACCTTCATAACTTTACTATATTCTAGAACATCCTACTTATAGTCTGGTACTTCAGATACCATCATGATTCTTGAATTATTTGGAATATTTTTAATTTATAGATGTATATTAAGTATAACCTCAACTTCCAATGATGCTTTGATCTCACCAGACTTATCCATCCGGTTCTTATCATTCCATTATATCTCTTCATTAAGGACAATATTTCAACTTTTGACAAATTTACAAGAGTTTTTTCCCCAAAGTTGAAAACCAAAATCTTCATCATCATACCCTAAAAAGTAACATGATATAAATTAGCCTCAAGATTGACTATTTTATTTGAATAAATATGAATATTGGTAAGTAAACTGAAGAGTTTTATATGGGTAAGTTAAAACTTTATTCTATACCAATAGAGTTCTAGATGTTCCTGCACCAATAGAGAAGAGGGACTTATACTGATCAAGTATTCCACACAATTCACCACTTCTTACAAAAACACCTTTGGAAAACCCATTTGAATTCTCAGACTCTTTTCCCTTTTAATCAATATATGATATATTCTATTAGTGACTCTATTATGTTCTAGAGTATTTTTCAAGATCTTCTCAAACCATATTCCCTCACACAAACAAAACCTCGACAACTACCTACTTTTTTACTCATCACTATTATCACACCTAAAACACTTAAGTTTGCATTTGGTTTTATTTTCCACCATGGATATCCATTAGAAAAAGGTTCCAAATACCTTATAATGGTTCTGGATAATAAACACTAACACATTTTGTATCACATTGTCGATGAATATTATATAGAAAAGCGACCCTTCATGAGAATGAATCGAAGTGGGCCCCCATACATCCATATAAACCAACTCTAAATTTTGGTTCTTTGTGCCTCACTTTTCATTTGGAATAAAACCTTATGCTATTTTATAAAATACAATAATCACATGTTCTATACTCCAGGATTTTGATTTTCAGCATACCATTAGTGGTGAGGATCTTCATCCCTTTATCACTCTAGTGACCTAAACAATCATGCCATAAATTTGTGAAAGTTACTTATCTTACATACATTTCACTTTCTAATACTCCCATAAGGTAAAAAATTACTTCCTTCACTCGTTTTTCTACCACCATGGAACCACATGAAAATTTTCATGCACTATCCATGAATTTAATATAATAACCTACATTGTATCACCATCCAATGGAAATTAAGTTTTTTCTTAATCCTGATATATACCACATGGAACACAACTCCATAAAACATCTATTACTTATTTGGATATAAATAGAAACCTTAACCATGATCTTGAGAGATTTATAATCCATAATATTCACCTTGATGAATCATTCATAAGTATAGTTATTAACCATAATACCCTTATATTTTGGAATACATATTTCTCTAAATTAATAATATGATTGATAATGTGCATTACATATTACAACCAATGTAAAAAAACCAAAAAATGTTAAGATAATATAATTAATAAATCTATAATAAACACTAACATAGTAAACCATTAAAATTTATTACCTCTGGAAGATAAATAATTAATACTAGTTAGTATCAAAAAATGCTATTTTCAATAAAATCCATTTTCTTTATATTATGTATTTTATTTTAAAAAATAAACTTAAAAATCATATAATTTAAATTTAATAAAATAAAATTAGTTTTTTAATTCCTCACATCAAAATTTACTTAGTATGAAATTTTGAGCTAAAAAAGGTCGATTTTTAGTCAAAAAATACGATTTTTATGGAAATTATAATTTTTGTGATTTTATCATTATGTAAGTATAAAATATATATTTTTTAAATAATAAAATATGTATTTAATGAATAAAATTATTCATTTTAAAAAATTATTTTAACATGGAAAACCTATGTCCAATATTTTTAGAACTAAAGTAAAACATTACTTTAATAAAAAAATTGTTTTTTTCTTAGAATCAATAATTTTTAAGGTGAAATTAAGTTTTTGATTTATTTTAAAGACTCATAAAATTTATTTTTTTATTATAAATTATTTTATTCCATTAAAATCAGAAGCCATGATAATTTTACCTTATAAATAATTTTTAATCTTAAAAACATGTTTTATTTAAAAAACTATTTTTACGCAATTACATGCATTGATTTTAAAATTAATTTTTTAACAAACTTAGAAATTATACATGATAAAATTATTTACAAATTTAATATCATATAGATCAAATTAGTTAATAAGTTCGATTTTAATTTTGGTTATTAAAATTAATTACTAAGGTTAAAAATTATTCACCCTGATAAAAAGTAAAAATGGTAAACAATCTTTTACTAAAGGGAAAATGAAAAAATGTTAAAAAAATGTTTCAAAATAGATATTTGAGGTGTTTATGAATAAAAAATCACCCAATTTACTCAGTTTTTCCTTTTATAATCACTTAACCCTTTAATAGTGAAATAACATTATTGAAATTCAATGGGTATTTCCAAAACTCTCATTCTCTTCCCTTATAAAAAGGAAACACTTACAATACATAAGTACTCACATATCAGTATAATTTATTATTTAAATTATTCCAATTTTCTCTTCCTATAACCATAACACACTTTAATAATCTTTTTTTTCACCTTTAGTTTTCATAAGGCCTTCATCTCTAAGGAGTTTTCCAAAAGGAAACTCAATCTTCCAATGTGAGTATTACTTTCACTTAGTATTTTATTTTACTCTACTTCATAATAATATTTTATAATATTTTTAATATAATTAAATAATTATAATTATTAAAATTAAATTTCATTATATTAATTTAAAAATAACTATGCAATCCTTTCCATTCATTAAGAAAAACAAAATAACATCGATCGTGTGTATATGCAGAATACCACCTACATAAAATGATGTTGTTAGTTTTTTTATCACCACATATAATAGATAGTGTTGAGGATATATTTATTGAATTATAATGTTATATATGAAAAAATTATAACTATGAAATGGTAATTTATCATATACCATCATTCCATCCATCCGTTGAGAAATGAGATTGTTAATTGTGCGTACGTTTGGACTACCACCTCCATGAACAAATAATTTCATTTATCATCATCACCCATAGTTTATAGTTATAAGAATGGGTTTACTAAGTATATATGATAATCATGAAAATTTTAAGATTATAAATATTTTATATTATAATTATCTAAAGACATTCCCTTACTCATGAAAACATTATAAAACATTACCATTTTGGTTGGTTTTACCACCCATGTGAACAATGTTATAATGTTTATGTCATAAATTCTAATAGGAAATAATATAAAGGTAATATCATGTAATAATTATGAATTTATAAGGCATCAATGGTTCTGAAAATGTGTTATTATTATTTTAAATATTTATTAATATATAACCTTTCAATTGTTATTTATGTCGAAACTAGTTTACCATGTTTCCCATTTTCAAAAACCATATTCACGTCTTTCACTTAATGAAAATATAAATTAAGGAATAATTTGAAAACAATTATTATTATATATTTAATATTAATGGAATTATGAGATTTAAATAACTTTGTAATATTCTACCTTTTTATCATGATATTTGAATGAGACAAACAAACGAACACTCTGACCCCCATTAGTGAAAATAACTATAACTAAGTAATAAATTTATAATGAAGGATTATAAATAAATTTTATAAATAGAAATAAATTATAATAAGTTATTTAATTAAGTACTTAATTTATTTATGTTCATTATACATGATCTTATAGTTAGGTCGAGTTAGCAGATACTCATGGTAAAAGTTTTTCATCAATTTCTCTTCACCGAGACATGTTTTAAGGTTATACACCAATATAAAATTTATATGAAGTATAAATTTCTCAAGAATATATTTTGGAATAATTCATTATTTAATTAATTTTACTTTAAAAACCATATGATTTGTAATCTTACAATCACTTCTGATTCAAAAATTACTAAAGTCGTAAGGGTTTTTGTCTCAAATTCCCCTATTTGATGCATGTTTTGTATTATAAATCTAATTTATTTTAAGTGGTGTATATGATTAATAATAGAGTTTTTATATCATAAAATAACCTTTATTCATATTAATTTAAGTTCAATTTAAAACTATCTCTCTTTTAATAGGGTTTGAGTTAAATGCTCCTCAAATTGTAAGGGGTTTTCATGACTCAAATATTTTCCTTAGGTCATAATCACTCCTCTTTGACTATTATATTTAAAAATTTATCTATTATAACATATGATTATGTTTTACTATATTTTTAATTTATTTTCTATAGAAGTAATTTTTTGAACCAAATTCTTCTTCTTTGGTACTTCTATTGTTTTGTGAAAATTTATTTTTGTTACGAATAATTCCCATTTATTTTAATGATTTTTTCTTCCATATCTATGTTTTTACTTCCCACCAATATTCTACGTACCCTAGTAGAAACTCAAATTGTTTTTATATCCAATTATCCCTTTATTCCCCTTAATTAATTTTAAAACAAAGGTTTCAATTTTCTTTAAATGATGTGGGATTTCAATAAATGTGTTTTAAAATATTTAAAAGGTTTTTTCTTACAACGAACTTATATTATTATATTATAATTTAATTTTTGACATATGTTTTATTTATTATCAAGGCTTATTAATTGGAATTTATTTATAATTAATGTTTTATGAAGTTTCCTTTTCATCTTCAAAAAATGAGTTTTAGAAGTGACTTGAATATCATATATTTTTAAGATGATATTGTGAAACACTTTTTAAGAAAAATTCCATTTTTTATTTCTATTCTATTTTCAAAGGATTATTACCCAATTAATTAATGGTTCAAAAATCACTCTATATATTCTATTTTTAAATACTAATTTTGGTTGATCATGTTTTTGATATTAAATGATCATGTTTTTTATGTGGTACCATTTGGAAAAGTTATGAAACCCACGTTCTTATCACATGTTATTTATGATATTATGAATGATTTTATATTAAGTGGTACTCTTATGAATGGATTAATATGTGTAGGTTCCTATATTTTCCTCCAATTCATATATTAAGGATTTATATATGATGATATAAGGATGTTAAGCATGAAATATTTTTTTTGTTCACAACATGAAGCATGTGCATTTTGTTTGTTCACAACATGAAGTGTATGCATTTTGTTTGTTCAAAACATGAAGCATGGATTTTTTTTATTCACAACATAAAGTGTGGGAATTTTTTTTCATAACATGAATCATGGACATTTTTTTGTTCACAATTCTATTATTTCCCTACACTTATGTTTGAAACAAAGTTATTTTCAATGCTAGGTTACAAGGGCATGATACACTTCCAAGACATATGCCTATGATAACGATTTATGGATCATGTTTATTATCTCATAATTATACACTATTATTCCATTTTATATGTTATTTATTTTATATTTCATGTCCTTATATCATGAAATGTGTAAAAATATTATTTTTCTAAGTTATTTTAAAACGATATTCCTCCCTTGATCATTTTTTCTCATATGCTTATGATATGACCCTTGATAATGTGTTGACGAGTCTTACATTACTGAGCATTCGATCTCACCCCTTTCTCTCATGTTTTATTTCTCTAGGCTATAAAGATGAGTATAACCTATTATGTGTCTATAAGTGGATCTAGTGTGGTTCGTATGTGGAGAAATTTTCACATGTATTGAAAAATAAGTTGCTTATGTAGCTGATCCTCAAAGACACTAAACCTTATATTATTGGGATTGAGAGATATTTTATGATTTTTAATGATTATACTATTGTAATATTTCAAAATAAAGATATGTTAATATCACTTTGTACCAATCTAGTGTTTTAAAAAATCATTTTTAGATCGAGATCTAGGAGTATAGGTCTGGGGAACTTCAGTTGGTATTGGAGAACAATTTTGTTATTTTTTAGTGTTAGTTTGATTATTTTTGGAGATAAATTTATTTAACTTTGATGTTAGGGTTAGATAACCTTAGTGAAAACCCAATAGATGAGTCTATGTATGGGTAGACATCCTAAAATATTGGTAAATTATTAAGTAAGTGGTTTTCCTAGAAATACATCCTTGTATGGATAATAAAAATGAATGGAGAATTTGGAATAGAAGTACCTAGGGGTAATTACCATGAAAAGGGATAATTGGGTATTAAATTAATCATCACCTGGTGCAAAAGAATATGCCTAAATTTACACCTATTTTAACAATCATGTGTGATAATATTTGGTTAATCACATTCTCTTTACAATCCATTATGAAGGGTTTATTATATTAAGGAATTAGGTTAAGAAATATGATATAACCAAACATAAATAAACCTATATTTAATAAATATTGATTTAGGTTGAAATTAAATATAACATGATGGTTTCAAAGAGTAATAAAATTTGAGGTAGATTTTTTCATAATTACCTTATGATATATATAATGATCACCAACAATTAACTCTTTTTGTTTTAGAAATGGATGGATCTAGGAGAAAATTATTTAAAAATGAATGTAATGAAAAATACAATAACATTCTCAATGAGAAACCAAATGGGAAAGAGAATGGAGTGAAAACCTTTCTGAAAATTCCACCCCAGTTTATGAGAAATAAAATGAAAAATTTAAAGTTCCCAAATACACCAGGGAAGGTGAAATTTGATTTAAAGTCTTTCATCTAATAACATCCACCATCCATCAGTTTCTCTTCTAATCCACCTATTTTTGATCAATATATAAATACAATAGAAAATATATTTTCTATACTATAGTGCTAGAAAAATGAGAAGGTTGTTCTATATGTTTATCATTTAGATAGTAAGGCTGACCAATGGTGGAATATCATTAATAATACCTCAAAAAATGAAGAAGTATACTCTATTGGATGGTATTAATTCAATAAAGTGTTCTTTACCAAGTATTTTCCTCATACACTTTGCATGAATATAGAGAGAGAATTATTGGAGTTAAAACAAAAGGAGGATGAATCCATTGGCACATTTAAAGGAAACTTCATGAGTCTCCTGAGGTATTCCTATTGTTTTATCTCTGACCCTGAGAGTAAAACCAATAATTTATTTAGTGTATTAAATCCAATGATTTAAAATAAATTATACATAAGATACTTTGGAAGCTATTAAATAGTTTTTTTATGTGCACTGATAGTGGAAATGGAAACTAGAGACTCTTATTATTCTAGAGAAATAAAAGGGAAAGTAGAGTATCATGGAAGCTCCAATGATAAGTCACCAAGGGGAAAGAAAATACAACCACATATATATAAAAAATGTGGGAGTAAACACCTAGGTAATTTCCTCCAAGGAAAAATGATGTGTTTCATATATGGAAGGATTTAGAACAAAAATAATGCTTGTCATAAAGAGATGAAGAGGATAGGAAATTAAATAATGAAAAATAATGCCCCAACTAATTCCTCACTGCAACTTCAATGATTCAAATGAAATGATCTTGTGCATTATGAAAATCAATGTTCTAAACCCATAGTTAACAAAGATAATAGGCCCAAACAACCTCATAAACCAAGGGAGCAGGGAAGAGTATATGCTATCATTACTGCTCAAGTGTATTTTGGTAATTAATAAACACTTATCATATACTCTAGATTTGTGGATTTATTGTTGGAGTTTTATTTTTATAACCCAACTATATCTAGTATGTTTTTAAGAGAATTAAATCACCACCTTGATGATTTTATTATCATGGAAAACTTCTAGATGCATTTTTATTATATCATAATATAAAGTTTATGGAAATATTATTCATGTGAATCTTATTAATTCTTCCTTAAGAGGAATTTAATGTTTTTTATACATTAAATTTCTCTCTATATAGAGACCCCACATCAATTATGAGAATAATAAACACATAATAAATATTTCAAACCAACCCATGATCATATATCAATTCAAGTCTGGTTATAAACTCATTATAAAAATAAATCTATTATATTATCCATGATACCCAATCATGAGTGATGTTTAGTTAAAATTATTAGAGAAAACTCAATATTATGATTGACCTATTATGAGGACAAAAAAGATATATTTCCTTAGTTTGAAAGTTTGATATCTCTCTATAAATTAATCTCAAGTTTCATATATAATTTATACACTATTATATATTTTCATTAGTAGGTAATAATTAAAATTGAGAGGAAACAATTTATTTAAGGGGTATAATGTAACGCCCTAATATTTTGGAATGTATTTTCCTCTAAATTAATACTATTTTACATAACTTACATTACACACTACACAAAACATAAAAAATACACAACATATTAAGAGATTTTTTTAATAAATATATAATAAAGACTAATATGGTAAACCATTAAAAGTTGTTACCTTTATAATATAAATAAATAATTTGAGTTAATATTGAAAAATTCTACTTTCAATAAAATTCATTTTCTTTATATTATATATTTTATTTTTAAAAATAAATTTTAAAATTATAGAATTTAAATTTTATAAAATAAAATTCATTTTTTAATTACTCACATTAAAATTTACTTAGTATGAAATTTTGATCTATTTTTCTTAAAAGGTTTATTTTTAGTAAAAAATATGGGTTTTTATGAAAATTATGATTTTTGTGATTTTATCATTATGTGAGCATGACCTAGAAGACTAAAAAACCATTTAAGTACTAAAATATTTATTTAAGGAATAAAATAATGTATTTTAAAATGTTATTTTAACTTTTAAAACCTATGTCCAATATTTTTAGAACTAAAGTAAAATGTTACTTTAATAAAAAACTGTATTCGGTATTTTCTTTGAATCAAGAATTTTTATGGTGAAATTTAGTTTTGGATTGATTTGAAAGCCTAATAAATTTTATTTATTTTTATAATAAATCAATTTATTCCATATAAATTATTAACAATGATAATTTTACTTTATACATAACTTTTAAGCTTAAAAACATGTTAAAAAAAAACCATTTTTACGCGATTACGTGCATTTATTTAAAAATTAACTTTTTAAAACTTTAGAATTTTCATATGATAAAATGATTTAAAAATTTTAAATCATAAGGTTCAAATTATTCAATATGGAAAATTTTAATTTTGGTCATTAAAATTGATTACTAAAGTTAAAATTTTGTTACCCTGGTAAAAAGTAAAAATGGTTATCAATATTTTACTAAGGGGGAATGCCAAAAAATATTAAAAAAATACTTCAAAATGTAAGTTTGATGTGTGGATAAAAAAAATCACCCAATTTATTCATTTTTTCTTTTTATTCCCTTGACCCCCTAATAGTGAAATAACATTATTGAAATTCAATGGATATTTTTAAAACTACCATTCTATTCACTTATAAAAAGTTAACACTTTCACCACTTAAAGACTCACCTATCCTTATAATTTCTTGATGAAACTACGAATTTTTTCTTCATATAACCCTCACCCACTTCAATAAGATTTTTTTCATCTTTATTTTTCTTAAGTCCTTCATCTCTAAAGAGTTTACTAAGAGAAAAATCAAGCTTCCAATATGAGTATTGCTTTCTCTTAGTATTTTATTTTACTAAACTCCATAAAAATATTATTTAAACTTATTAATATAATTAAATATTTATAATTAGTATACTTAAATGTAATTATATTAATTGAATAAAAATTATTCAATACTTTCCATCCACTAATAAAAACAAAATAACATCGATCGGGCGTATGTGCGAACTATCGGTTCCATGAAACGATGATGTTTGCTTTTCATCACCGCCTATCATGGTTAGTATCATGGATTAATTTGATTAATTATAATGTTTTATATGTCAGATTTAAAACTCTTAAATTATAATTTATTATATAACATCATTCAATCTATTCATTGAGAAATGGGATCATTGATCGTGCATACATGCGAACTACTGCCTCCACAAACAAAAAATTTCATTTGTCATCACCACCCATTGTGGATGGTTATAAGAATTGATTTAATAAGGATATATTATAATTATTAAATGTTTAATATTCTAAATATTTAATATTATAATTATCTAAATGCATTCCCTTACTCATGAAAACAATATAAAACGTTACTATTTCGGTTTGTTTTACTACCTATGTGAATGATGTTATAATGTTTATGCCATAATTAATAATGGTAAATCATATAATGGTAATATAATGTAATTATTATGAATTTATTATTTATTAATTATTATTTAACGGTATTATAAATATTATAAATATTTATTATATACCACCTTTCGATCGTTAAGCATGTCAAAACTAGTTTATCATGTTTCCTATTTTCACAAACCATATTCATATATTTCAATAAATGAAAATAATACTTAAGTTATAATTATAAAAAATGATTATTATATATTGAATAATCAAGTAATTATTAACTTAAAACCAATTAGTAATATTCTTCCCTATTACCATTATATTTGAGTGAGACAAACAAACAAACATTCTAACTCCCGTTAGTGAAATAAGTACAACTAATTAGTATATTTGTAATCAAGGATTATAAATAATGGTTATAAATGGTAATAAATTTAAATAATATATTTAATTGAGTTATTAAGTTAGTTATATACATGATATATGAGGTTATATAAAGGCTGAGTTAGAATAAACTCAAGGTAATGATTTTTTCGTCTCAATTTCTCTTCATTGAGACATATTTTAACGTTATTAACCAATTTATTATTTATATAGTGTATATAATACATGAGAATTTATTTTGGTATAATACATTATTTAATTAATTGAATTTACATAATCATATTATTTTCAATCTTCTAATTATTTTTGATTCAAAAATTAATAAAGCTGGAAGGGTTTTTGTCTCAAACTACTCTTTTGAGGCATGTTTTGTATTGTGAAGATGATTTATTTTAAGTGGTGTGTATAATTACTAATTGATATATTATATAAATAAATACCCTTTATTAATGGTAATTTTAGTTAAATATAAAACTATAACTCTTTCTATAGGTTTTAAGTTAAATGCTCCTCAAATTGTAACAGGTTTTCATGACTCAAATATTTTTTTGGGTCATAATAACTACTCTTTGACTATTATCACTAAAAATTGATATATTATAACATATTATGATGTTATGTTGAATTAATAAAAATATTTTATTAGGAAATAATGTTTCACACCAAATTATTATTCCTTTATTATTTTATTTTTTTTGTGAAAATGAATTGTTGTTAAGAATAATTCCCATTTCTTTTAATGGTCTTTTGTTCTATATCCATGTTTTTACTTACAACTAATATTCTCCTTACCCTAGTGGGTAATATTTTTTTTATCTCCAATGATCATTTTATTCCCCTTTATTCATTTTAAAACAAATGTTTCATTATCCTTTTAATGATATAGATTTTCATTAAATTTGTTTTAAACTATTTAAAAGGATTTTCCTTAAAATGAACTTATATTATTCCATTATACTTTATTTTTTGACATATGTTTTAATTGTTTTATAAGAATATTTAGTGTATTTTTTGGAATTAATATTTTAATAAGTTTCCTCTTAATATTTAAAAAATAATGGGTTTTTAAAGTGACTTAAATATAAAATATTTTTATGATGATATTACGAAACACTTTTTAAGAAAAACCCATTTTGTGATTTCTCTTACATTTTCAACATATTATTCCCAAATGAATTAATGGTTCATAAATCACCATATATGTTATATTTTTAAATAATCATATTGGTTGATCATGTTTTTGGTATCAAATGATCATGTTTTTTATATGGTACCATTTTTAAAAGTTAAGAAACCCATTTTATTCTCATGGGTTATTTATGATAAGATGAATAATTAGATTTTAAGTGGAACTCTTATATATAGATGATGATGAGTGAGGTCCTATATCACCCTCAAATGAACTAGTTAAGAATTTATAACTCATAAGATAAGGATTATAAGCATGGATATTTTTTTATTTATGAAATGAAGAGTTGGAATTTTGTTTGTTCATAACAAGAAGAACAAGAATTTTATTTGTTAACAGCATGAAGAATGAGAAGTTTATTTGTTCACAACATAAATCGTGATCATTGTTTTTTCACATAAAATGAAGTTTGTATTTTTTTTTCAAAACATAAATCATGGGAATTTTTTCCTCATAATACGAAGTATGTAAATTTTGTTTGTTTACAATTTTATAATTTCCCTCTACTTATATTTGACCCAAAGTTCTTTATTATTCTAGGTTTCAAGGGAATGTTACATTTCTAATCCCTATGCCTATGATTATGATAAATGGATCATGTTTATTATCTCCTGATTTCATACTCTTTTTTCCATATTATATGTTGTTTATTTAAGATTACATGTCCTTCTATCATGACATGTTAAAAAATCTTATTTTTAAATTTTATTTTATAAGATATTCCTACCTTGATCATGTGTTCTCATATTATTATGATCTAACCCATTAAAAAATGATAATTATTCTTCCCTTATTTATCTCTTGAGATAACCCATTTCTTATGTTTTATTTCCCCAAGTTATATAGTTGAGTATAACCTTGGAGATGTCTAGAAGTGGATCTATTATAATTATTATTTAGAGAAATGTTTACATGTTTCAAAAAATAAGTTACTTATATATATGATCCTCAAAGAAACTAAACCTTTAATTCTTGGGATTGTGATATTTTTTATGAGTTATAATGATTATACTATGGTAATTTTGTAAAATAAATATGGGTTCATCTTAATTTGTGCTAATCTAGCCTTTAAAGAAAGTTTTTTAGCACCAAATTTTGGAATGTAGGTCTGGGAAATTTCATTCACAACCCTATTATCGGATGTTGATCGAAATGAAGTGTAAAAGTATATAATCCAAGACTCAAGTGATTTGGAGGAATTATATAGTAAACCTATTGTATCTTCCAATACAAGATTCAAAGATCTAATTTTGTAAGTATATCTTCTAGAATTTACTCTCAACTCATTATAATTCTTCTTTAGGTGGAATTTATTTCCATAATTGCAACATATTAAATTGCCTTATTTCGAGCCACTCCTACTTTGAATTATTCTTATATTATCCTTATTATGACCTTTATAGGCTATGAGTATTTTTATTTATTATTCATTATAATAATTTCCATAATATTATTGTATTTAATTCTAAAAATTTTCCTCATTCAATATCAAGTCTCTTACATTAAAAAAAACAGGGTCTATTTTTCTATTTTAGTTTCTCACCATGGCCACTATCACATACTATGATTCTAGGAGTGATAATAACAACAAAAATTAACACTATGAATCTCTAAATATCTCCTTAACTAACATGAATTGACTCCAAATCATTTTGAAGTTTTTGATGTGATGTTCCACTGATTTACCTTCTGAAATATTCATGCCAAAAAACCTTTGTAAAAGGAATACCATATTCATTGAAATCAACATATCATACATGTCAGTGAGAGTCTTCATAATTTCTGAAGTGGTTTTCACTTTATAGATGTTATAAGTGACATTTTTGGCTAACTAAATCTAAATAAACCCTAGTGATTTCATATCCAACCTTCCATATTCTTCATTCTTCATTGTTTCCATCTTGGTACACATGAATAAAAGATCAAGGTTTTTATATAGAATATTTTTCTCTATATGAATTATCTATAACCTAAAATCTATATCATCAAACTTCTTTCCCAAGACCTTACTTGTAATGTATAAAACATTTTAAATGATATTTTTTTCTTTAGAAAATGTGCATTATATTATATTATACACAAAAAACCATATCTCTTTAATAATGAAGTGAGTATAAAGGAAAATGTGATAATTGAGATTCAACCATTATATGAACGTTGGTCAAATATTAATATTGGTAAATATGAACATTGGAAACAATACTCTTGGTAATAATTTTAACATTATAATTAGTGTTTATAAGTAGAAATGAAAAAGTATAATTAATGCATAAAAGAGAAGTGATGGCCTTAACTAGTAGATTCATGCTGTATAAAGACCATTTGTGAGAACTTGGGAGGGAGGTAGTATCCCTGGGGTTCTCCCTTAATCAATACCAATCTAGGCTTCAACAAGTGAAGCTTGAAAAAAATCACCTATGGGAGAAGTTCAAGTTAGTGGAAATTACCACTCAGTTGATATTAGCCGAGCCGCCCCATGAATCTATCACCATCACACACCTTACCCTTAGGTCATATACGAGAGTTATAAGGGGTTACATGTCTCAAAATTAGTTAATTATAATTCAATTTATTTTTATAATTAAAATATTTATTATATCAATTCCATTTTAAGAATAAATTTTCTTAATAAAATATATGTTTAATTGAGATGAATTTGATAAATTGATTTTTTTCAGACACAAATTATAATTTTCAAAAAAGATATAATTTTTTATAATAAAATAAGGTATTATGAATAATAATAATTTTAATGAATTAATATGTTAGAATGTTTTTAAATATAAATGATAAAATAATTTTATTATGTTCAAGGAAAATTTTAAGTGTTAGAAATTTAACTATGCATTACAAACCAATATTTTTTTAATAAATAAGGTTTTTTATATTTAAAAGTTAAAATTATCATATTTAGAGAATTATTATGATAAAATAACCATCATTTTTTAAATTAGCATGTCAAAATTTGTTTAGGGTGAATTTATGATAATTTTCTAAAATAATTTATTTTTTTATGAATAATAAAAATAAAATTTGAGGTTTCCATTATGTTTAATGACTTCATAATTATTTCATAATGATTTAATAATTAATTAACCACAATAAAATACCTAAAATATGTTATTTTATTAATATCAAGTATTTTCATATATTTTGATCAATTTACAAACCTATAAGTTACTTTCCAAAGTCTAAAATGGAAACTTTAACATTAAAAACATTATTTTGTTGGAACTTTACTTTTACATGACAAAAGAAGTAATAAAAAATGATACTCAGTTCTTATGGGTTAAAATAACTTAAAATATAACTCAAATTCCTAAAACCATGGGCAATCCAAAGGTTTTTCATTTTCCAAAACCTAAATTTCCAAGTCCTATATTTGGAAATTATTAAACAAATCCTCTACTTTTACTATAAATACCCACCCATTTCTCTGTTTACTTTCACTCACAATCCATCCTCCATTAATTTATGGTGTATTTACCTCAAAATGAATCCCCAAAGGTGTTCTAAATCCCCCAAGGTTCCATTCCTTAAGATTTAGGAGTAACACTTCAAGGTAAGGTAATTATCCTTCCCTTTTCTTCAATTCTAGAACCTCTTTTTGTATTTGTCTTATAAATGTTATGGTCACTATATTTTATTAACATTTTTATACCCTTACTTCCAAACTATGTTTTATAAATGGGAGAACCCTATCCCCTTTCATTTTACTCTTTTCTAAAACCACATTTTATACCCATTATGTTGCCGAATTTACTTCTCAAAACTTCTCTATTCTTCTTAATAAATTCTATTTTATAGATAACTTAACCATTTTCTTTTCCATGGGTATTCACCTAGATGTAAAAATGATTTATTTTATTTTGGTATTTACACATAATAAAACCACTTTCCCTTTTTATGGGCTAAAAATGACATAATTATCGTGTCATTAATCACTTTTGTATGCCATGATGTTGATAAGAAACCTTTTCTTTATTCTCCACAAGTTATTAATGAAATAATTTATTATTATATATGTGGATCAAATTAATTAAGACATATTAAGGGTTCTCCATGATAGTTCTCAAATGAATTAGGTAAAGAATTTAATATCTAGAGATGACATGTTTTATAATACCTTGGTGAATAACCTAAGTAATTTTCATTTATAACACCTTGGTAACAAACCTTGGTGATATGATTATGAATGTATCATTTAAATGTTTTATCCAAATTTACATGTTATAATTCATGCTCTTTTTTATGACATTCCTCGTGTTACCTTGCTCAATCCATAATGATATTACTCATGTTTTTTTTGATATTACTCATGATCACATGTAAACGGTTTCCCTTACTAGGCCACATGATCAAAAATTTCCTTTGATGTATATCCCCAGGATATGAGATGTTGTAAATGTACTTAGGATGAACCCATGAGGATGTATTAATGTGGATTTATAAGAATGTTTTAAGTTTTCATGTATTATGTACCTTATTTCTAAGAAAATAATCTTTAAAATATCCTATGTATGTACTATGTAATGAAAATTTATGTAATAAAAAGGTGGGATGCCATAGTTGGTATCAAAAAAAAGTTTAGTTATTTTTGGAAATTATGATTTGAGAACTTTAGGAAGAACCCAAGAGAAAAGTTTAAATATAGGAAAACATCTTGGTATTTTGGTAAAGTATTAAGTAAGTGATTTATAAGAATATAAATATCTATTTGGATAAGAACAAGTGGATATGGATCTAGCACATATATATCTAGGGGAAAAACTAGAAAACAAATATTTTAGATATAATCAAATATAAACTGGTCCATGAAAATGGTCCTTGCTTCACTCCTAGTTTTACACTCATGGGGGATATGTTTGGTTAATAACAAGATTTTTATGAACCATTATGAAGGATATATAGAAAATGAAATTGTTGTTAAATAATAACATATTTAAGAATGATGTTTTAAGACATAAAATTCCTTTATAATTATAAGATCTAAAAAGAAACACATTCTCACTAAGTTTTTCTTATTTTAGAAAATGGTGGGAAATAGGAGAAACCACATAAATGATGAGTGAAACGAATGATGTGCTGATGCCCCTATAATGGAACCCCAAATGGAAAAATTCATGAGAATGATGAATCAACCATCTCAAGTTGTGAATAATAAATTGAATCAATTTAAGAGACCAAATTCACTTATAAGGGAACAACTTTCCATTAAGTCTTTCATACATCAATGAACACCTTATTTCAGTGGATCTACCAACCCATTGATTGCTGAAAAATAGATAAAATCTATAAAAAAGGCCTTTTATATACTCCATTATTTAGAGAAAGATAAATTCCCCCTGGAAGTATACCTCTTAGAAGGAGAAGCCAATCAATGGTGGAAAATGATTTTAAAAAAAAATACAATAAAGGAGATTGATGATATAGAATGGTAATAGTTTAAGGAAATATTTTTCTGTAAATATTTCCCCTGTTTGATGAGAATAAAAATGGAGAAGGAATTCCTAGAACTAAAGCATAAGGAAAATTAATCAATAGGAAGTTATGAGATGAACTTTACAATACTTTCTTAATACACCTCTATATTTGTTATGGATCCTAAGGGAAATGCTGATAGATTCTTTAGTGGAATAAGACTCCACCTATAGAGGAATATATCCATTTTAGACTATAAAAGATATGAGGATAAAGTTCACAATTGTCATACTTGGGGTTTTATTTTTGTTCTTGGACCTGATTCATTTATGGGTCTCAATTTTTTCTCTCGAGATACATGTGTGATGGGTTGTAATTTTTGAGTTATTTATTTCTTTATTTTTATCCTATAGATTTTTTATGGGGTTTTCCTTTGAGTTTTTGTAAAAAATGTAAGTTTTTGGGTGAATAGAAAGTGGTGCATAATTGGTGCATAGTTAGGGGAAGCTACACACCTTTCCCAAGAAACTGCACACTAAGGTGTAATTTTTGGATATAGTTGAATCACACATTTGGTGCACAGTTTTTCAAACCATAAGAATAATCATGTGACAAGTTCCTTATGTACAATGGTGACCACACAATTTGTAAAACCGTGCGAGAAAACTATGCGACTTGTCTAGGTCATTAAAAATTAGATTTTACCATTTTCCCTTTTCTGATATAACCCTAAATCTGGCCCTTTTATTCCCCACTCAGGATTTCTAGCCCTAGAATTCTCCAATCCTCCCTCTTAATCCCTTGTATCTCCTCTCCCTTGGTGGTTTTGGTGGGAAATCTTTAAGATTCTTCTAGTAAGTCCCTCTTTCCTTGGTTTCTCCCTCTTTTCTAGGGTTTTTATCCTTCTCTCTTGGGGTTTCATTTTTCCAATGGGTTGGGTGTCATTTTTAGGGTTGAATATTTTTTAATTAGATTCAATATTGATGTATATGGTTTAATATTGCCTTTATAGGGTTCTAATGAGGTGATACCATGGTGTAACATTGATTTATAAAATTTTCTCCATCTGAGGTATGTGGTTCAATGATTGAACATTATTTGGTGATTTTAATATTGTTGCTTTATTCCTTGGTTATATTCTATGGATGGCTCATAAGGTGGGAAATACATTTTTGAAAGGTTTTGAGATGCATATGAAATAAAAATAGGCTTACTAAAGGAAATTAGTTGTATTTAAAGTGTTTTCTCTGGTTGTGATCTTTGAATGTGTTTTGTAAATTATGTAGGTTTTTTGATAAATTGTGCACGAGGTATGAAATGGGTTTTTAAAAGGATTCAAGGTGAGGTTGAGATGAAAATTGGGTTTCCAAATGAAATAGGTCATGTTCCATGTGTATATTACGCATGATTCCTTGTTTTCTTCTTCAAGGTGTTTGATAAAATGTGTATATAGTGCTGAACACATTTTTAATTTTTTTGGTGTACGTTTGGATTTTTAAATAAGTATTAGGTTATGAAATGGTGGGTTCTCATGTGTATGATATTTATTGGATTGTTATTGTGTAAAAATGATGTGTCATGTGATATATGGAATGTGAATTGATCACAAAGGGAAACCTAGTTATCTAGATGGGTGGACTAGGACTAGTAATAGTACTCTAGATGACTCAAAAGTGGTTCATCTCAGATTCATCTAGTATGATTGATGATTACAACACTAACTAAACTATGATAATGATTGGATAACATTAAGTCCATGGGGTTCCCATCCTAATGGATCATGCATGAGAATTCTATTCGTCATGATTACTATACCACATTTCATTAATATATGATGAACCTAGTGTCTCATTGATAGCTAGTGCCAATAGGGTCTTCCTATGACATAGTTCTCTTTTGTGATATGGTACGCACCTTCAGTATATGGTATACTTTGTTGGTTATTCTAAAATAAATCATGTTTTCCTTTAAAATTATTTTCATAATTTTTTTCCTAGTTTCCCTTTATAAAACTTGCATATTAATTTGTCTTGTAATGTTTTTACCATAGAATCTCTTTATTGGGTGGCATCCTACTAGGATTTGGATCACACCCTACATACACCTTCGGGTGTATATATATCTTGTTTTGTTTGACTCAGGTAAAAGAAATATGCAGGGAGATCTTGATTTGGGTTACTAGTGGACTTCCTTGTGCGATGTTGATGGTGGTGATGTCTTGAGTATGTTTCTCCTCCTATCACATGGAGGTTTTTGGGATAGTGGTTATTCCATTTTGTTATAACAACTTTGGTTTTTTGTTTAAAGTTGTATATTTGAATCTATAAATATTTATTCCATGTTTGGTCATGTTTTTTCAGCCTTGTGTTATTGTTATTATCAGTTGTTTATATTTATGAAATTGGGTGAAATAATTCCCAAAGTATTTTATTAATACTCGGTCACTAGTTTCTAGCCCATAGGTATTAGGAATGCCCTTCAATCCATGCCGCAAGCTGGGTCAGGTGTTGGGTTGGATGGAACCCCAACCTGGTTTGTGAAAAAAATGGTATTAAAGGATGTTATGCTCTTTTTGGGATAGGTAATTTATGGAAGAGTTTGGATAGACGAGAGATAGGATTTTTAGGACTTGATGTTTTAGTTGTGAGTAAGGTTCCTAACTATCACACGTCATGATAGGACTTGAGTCTCTATGGGAAGTCTGATTTTATTTGGTTACTTAGGTTTTGTGAATTGTTTTGTGTTTAGGAAATGAAAATATAGTTGGTTAAATGTCCTCAGTGAGCTCGTAAGGCCTGGAAATCCATGTGGAGATGTGGAAATGGTCCAAGAATACTCTCTATGATGGTGGTGTGATTGGAGTATGGCCGCTAACTATATAGTCGAGTCACTCATCGATACTAGTTTCCCCTTGTGGATCGTTTTGGGTCATTCTTAGTTTTGAAAAAATGTTTTGTGAACCCTTGGTTTGGAAATTATGAAAAATAGATTTTAAAGTGAAAATGGTTTGGTTTTGGAAGGATTGAAAATGAGTTTTCAGAATCAATTTGAATAAATATTTGGAAAAGTGTATTTTTATAAAATTATTTTCGGGTGAAGTAGAAATGAGTTTATTAGAAATTAAGTTTTTGTAACCAAAACTTTGGGTTTATTTAATTTTATTGTTTATAAAAACATAACTTATTTTCAAGACGGTTTTTGGGAATCCATTACAAATAAGAAGAAATGATTTTAAATAGAATGGTTTTTGATGGAATGGGATTTGTTGTGTTGTTGAAAGTGTTTTGAATAAGAAAAATTGGTATTTGAAAATGGTTTTGAATGGAATGAGATGTATTGGATTAATGTGTGGAGTTTGAAATGGGTTTTGATTTTGTGGTTTGTAAACTTCTGAAAAGTTTTATGAATTTATGAAAATATTAGTGGACTGAGAAGTTGAAAGTATGATTTGAATGTTTTGTCTTGGAAAATGGAAAAGTTTTATTTTGAACTTTGGAATTTCTATGAGTGATCACATACATGGATAAATGGAAATGTGGATAGATAATGGAATTAATGGGTGAGTTCCCAAATTGGTATGAACAGAAGGGTTCCCAGTATGTCAAGAGAATATGCATGCGTGTGACTCTATGGAAAACCATTGGTAAGTGTGAAACCCACCAATGTTGTTTTCTTTTCAAAAGTAATTTTTATAGAAAATGTGATGTTTTGATAACTTGTGGTTTTGTAGTGTGTATATTTTGAGTTGGGATTGTTGTTTGTGAGGTTTTTTTAGTTTTATAACTCTTTTTTTAATGCTGTTTCAATTTTGAGTCCTATCATTGAGATGGGTTTGAGATAATGGTTAATGGGTTCTTCTGAAAAATGTCTTAGGAAGCCATTGGGTTGGTTCCTTTTGTGGGTTTGGAGTTTTTTGTGGTAAGTTTTTTCCAATGGATTATTTTGGTTGGGTTATCGATTTTATTTTTGGATAGTGTACTCCTCATTAATGTTTTATGAACATTCAAAGTGTGGCCAAGGGAGATTCACCATTGGAAGACCCTCCAGTTGATAAATGTAACGACTTTCTTCTTAAGTTTCAGAAAATGAATCCACCTCACTTTTTTTCTTTGGTCAAGCTGAACCTCTCATAGTGAAAGAGTGGATGCATAAATATAAAGAAAATTAAGTTTCCTAGAATTGTATGAGTCTTTAAAGATGAATCTTGTTACCTCTATACTTGAGGTGTCAAGTTTTGTGTTGTGTCTATGCTAAGAAGGATTTATTGAGGCAGTTGACTTTAATCTAGTCTCAGGAAGTAGTAAGGGGAGTTCTGTTAAAGATATGGGGAATTATCTTGAAGATGTTGGTTTTGGTTGAGGGTATTAAAAAGGGATCTAGATATTTCAATAGCTCCTTTTGGGTGTAAGATAATGTTATTCCATCAGTGTGGAAAACCTTGTCATATAAAACCATTGTGTCTGAATACTCCAAAGTCCTGCCATGCTTTTGGATGCCTATGTCACTGGTACTAGTTCAGCCACGGTGTTTCTTGGAAGTTTTATGGAGCTAAGTCTGCCTCTTCTAAGAACATACCTACCTGTTTGTAGGATAATGTACGGTTTGGGGATCGGTTTAAAATCCCCTTCCCTTGGAATGCCTCTTAGTTATAATGGTTGTTACCGGTGGTGTTTCATGGTGTTTTTCTTTTGGAATGAGATGTAAGAGTTATATTTTGAATCTTTTTAGAACTTCTATTTTAATAGGAATGTTTTTTCATTTTGGAGATCCTGAATTTCTCTATTATAAATGAAGGTGTCTTCTATGTGTTCCTTGTTTCCATTGTTTCTTATTAAGATGAAAGAGGATGATGTGTGTGCATCTTCTAAGTCCCTCTCTAGGTGAAATTACCATGTTGGAGAAAAATGGTTCTTGTGGTGCGTTTCATTCTATTGGTCTTACCCGGATTACTGTGTGGCTTCCTATGGAACTGGAGGAAGGAGTTTTGATCGGGGATCTTCAACTCCTTCCTTAGAAGAAGGAGATGCTTCAAAAATTAGGGATCCATCTATAGTACTCTGAGTGAAGTTGGAATGAAGTTAGGAAAATGCCAAGGGTATGGTAAACCTTGATGTAGCTTTGGTTTCCTCTATTTGGGTGAGGGAAGTTTAAGGGTCCTCATGGGAATTTTTCTTATTGTTACAAGTTCTTCCTTATTGAAAAAAGTCTTAGTGATTTTATCCTTGTGTAATTTAAATGTTTTTTCCTTTTTATATACAAATCTTTATCTAGTGGTCATGTGTCTAGAATTCATGAATTAGTTTCAATTTTGGGTTTATGCCCATCTGAAGGTGGTCGTGTCCCATGGTTATGGTAAACTATATAGTATTTTCCACTTCATTTGGAGTTCCTCTCATCATATCCTTTATTTAGGGGCTTATTGGAATGTGTATTATGGTTTGTGTGATAATTTCCTAAGATAGACCATGTTGGGTTTCCCATGTCAATCTGTTCTAGTTGATTAAACTGGTTTGTTCTTATGGTGGGGAGACCCACCACAGGTCTTATTGAAATTTCTTCTGGAGTAAAATGATACTAGTTCGTTTCTTATGGTGGGGAGTCTATTTGGGCCTCCCTGTATTGATAATATGGTTTAGTCTTTGGTTTAGCATGGAACTAAGAGGTTTCATTTGTGGATATTAGATTTGAGTCTCCATTCCAAGTTTCATTTAGGTATCTTAGTGTTCTCCCAATGGTCTTGTTGAAGCAAGATTGTAAAAATTGTGGCTTGAGTTTTTACGTTACTTTATAGAAGTGGTTTGGATTTTTTTTCTAATATATGAAGTGTTCTTGGATTTATAGTTTGGACTATATGATGTGAGAATTTCTTTTCTCTTGATTGATCAAATAGAGGTGCTGTGTTGTTTTGGGGCTAGAAGGTGTGTGGTGGGGAGATCATTTTGACCTCCCAAGTTGAATTTTTGAATTTTGGTTTCTATTCATAATGTCTTTAATTTATCCTTGTTTTATGTTTGTTGGAAATCTTCTTGAGATATAGTGGAGTATCAATTTTTTTAGAATCAAGCCTTGTTGTGGCTTTTCGGGGGAGAAAAGCATTATGGTGGAGATAATTGTCACACCCAATTTTTTATTTTTGTTCTTGGATCCAGTTTATTTATGGGTCTTAGTTTTTTCTCTCAAGATACAGGTGTGATGGGTTGAAATTTTTGAGGTATTATTTTCATTATTTTTAGCTTAGAGATTTTCCATGGGGTTTCCCCTTGAGTTTTGGTAAAAAATTTACTTTTTTGGATGAACAACAGGTGGTGCACGGTTGATGAATGGTTAAAAGAAACCATGACCTTTGCCAAAAAAACCATGCTCCAAGTTGTAATTTTTGGACAGAGATGAATCACATGCTTGGTGCATGGTTTGTTAAACCATGTGACTAAGCATGCAACAAGTTCCTTATGGATAGTGGTGACCACATGGTTTGTAAAACCATTCAGGAAAATCGTGCAACTTATCCAGGTCATTAAAAATTGGATTTTTACCATTTTTACTTTTTTGGATTTAACCCCAAATCCTCTCCCTTCTTCCCCCACTTGGGATTTCCAACCCTAAAATCCTCCAATACCCCCTCTTGTTCCCTTGGATAAACTCTCCCTTGGTTGTTTTAGTGGGAAATTTTCAAGATTATTCAAGTAAGTCCCTCTTTCCTTAGTTTCTCCCTCTTTTCTAGGGTTTGTATCCTTCTCTCTTGGGATTTCATTTTTCTTTTAGGCTGGGTGTCATTTTTAAGGTTGAATATTGTTTAACAGGGTTTGATCTTGATGTTTATAGTTAAGTATTACCTTTATAGGGTTTGACTGAGGTGCGACTATCGTTTAGAATTGATTTCCAAAAGTTTCTCTATCTGAGGTAGGTGGTTCCATGCTTGAACATTATTTAGTGATTTTAATATGCTTTCTTTTCCCCTTGGTTATATTCTAAGGATGATGTGTAAGGCGTGAAATACATTTTTGAAAGGTTTTGAGATGCATATGACATGAAAATGGTTTTTATAAAGGAAATTAGTTGTATTTCTAGTGTTCGCCTTTGTTATAATCTTTGAATGTGTTTTTTAAATTATGAAATATTTTTAATAAATTTTGGATGAGGTAAAAAATGGGTTCTTAAAAGGTTTCAAGGTGTGAATGCGAGGAAAATTGGTTTTCCAAAGGAAATGGGTCATGTTCCATGTGTATATTGTGTGTGATTCCTTGTTTTCTTCTTAAAAGCATTTGATAAAATTTGTAAGTAGTGTGGAACACATTTTGATATGGTTTTAGTGTGCGTTTGGATTTTTAAAGAGGCCTTGGGTTATGAAATGGTGGTTTATAATGTGTATGATATTTATTGGATTGTGCTTGTGTGAAAATGATGTGTCATGTGATATGTGGAATGTGAATTGAGGATAAAGGGAAACCTGGTTATCTAGGGGAGAAGACTTGGACTAGTACGCTAGATGAATTAGAATTGGTTCTTCTCAAATTCATCTAGAAGGATTAATGATTAGAATGCTAACTAAACTATGATGATTATTGGAGACCACTACACCCATGGGGTGTCCTCTTCTAGTGGATAGTGCATGAGAACACTGTTGGTCATGGTTTCTATACCACATTTCACTAAGATATGATATACCTAGTGTCTCATTTCTAGCTAGTGCCTATAGGATTTTCCCATGACATAGTGATCTTTTGTGATATGGTACTCATTGTTGGCATATGGTATACTTTGTTGGTTATTCAAAAAGCATGCATGTTTTCCTTTAAAATGATTTTCATAAAAATGTTCATAGTTTCCCTTTATAAAACTTTCATGTTAATTTGTATTGTAATGTTTTTAGCATGTAATCTATTTATTGGGTGTCATCCTACTAGGATTTTGATCACACCCTACATACACCTTTGGGTGTATATAGATCTTGTTATGTTTGACTTAGGTAAAGGCAAGATGTAGGTATATGGTGATCTAAGTTGCTAGTGGCCTTCCTTGTGTGGTGTCGATGGTGGTGATGGCTTGAGGATGTTTCTCCTCCCATCACATAGAGGTTTTTAGGATATTGGTTATTCCCTTTTATTGTAGCACCTTTGGGTTTTTGTTTAAAGTTGTAAACATGAATATGGAAATATCTATGCCATGTTTGGTTGTTTTTTTCAGCCTTGTGTTGTTTTTATTATTGGTTGTTTATGTTTATGAAATCGGGTGAAATTGATCCCAAAGTATTTTTTTGATACCCAAGCTCTATTTTCTAGCTCGTGGGGATTAGGAATGCATTCAGGACATGAAATGGGATGGTTCAAGTGTCAGGTTGGATGGTACCTCGACCTGGTTCATGATAGGAGTGTTATAAATGTTGAAATATAGTTTGGAGAGATGAAATGGTCCCATAAATATAATTAAAATAAGAGATAAATAGATCCAAAATTAGAGATTAACTTTGATCATGGAATAGGTGGAAAGAAAGTTCAACTTCACATATGTAACAAATTTGGGAAGAAGAATTCAGAGAACTGCTTTCTTGGGAGTGTAAAATGTTAAAAGTGTGGAAGAGATGACCATATATCTCAGAACTATCATAGTGAGGTGAAGCCCCAACTTCTCAACAAAAATGAAAAAGGAAAGATGGAGAAATCCCATCTAGGTATCTAATTATTCAAGTGTGTAAATCTTGGGAAATTTTTAAATCAATGTCCAAATCAGAATATAATGAAGGGGAATCACCATCAACCTTATCATAGGCCAAGGGAGTAAGGTCGAGCATTTTTTATCATGAAGGATAAAGTATAAGCTCCAAATTATGTGGTAGTAGGTACTCTAATTATTATCTCAAATATATAAAGTACTTTTTTTATTCTAGTTTTATGTATTCCTTTATTTCATCTAAGTTTTCATGGAATATAAAATTAACCCCTGAATTGCTAGAAGTAGAGTTATCATTCAAGAATCATGGAGGGATTATCATAGCATTAATAGTGTATAGAAACTCTAGTATTAACTTTGTGGAGTACAATCTCATCATAAATATAGTATTCATTCCCATGGTGGAATTCAACACTATACTAGGGATAAACTGGCTCTCAAAGTATAATGCTAAGATCAACTACTGAAGTAAAGAAAATTTAGTAGTCTTTAATGGAAAACCTACATTCATTTTTCAAAGGATAGATATCCCAACCTGATATTTTTCAAGAATAACATCCCTTATCCTTGTTTATGGAGATGATCAGTAAATAAGAAGAATAAAATGAAAGTATAAGAATAGAAAATGTTCCCATCATTCAGGAATACATTGATGTATTTTATAAAGAGTTACTTGGATCCCCCCTAGAAATAGAGGTAGAGTTATCCATTGAACTAATACATGTATCCAAGCCTATATCAAAGACCCTGTATAGAATGGAAAATTTGGAGCTAGTGGAATTAAAGAAACAACTTCAATATCTTTTGGAGAAGCTATTTATCTAACCAAGTGTGTCTTCTTGGGGAGAACCTATTCTATTTTTGAAGAAGGATATATCAATGCAACTATTAATTCATTATAGATAACTTAATGGTCTCACATTTAAGAAAAAGTATCCTCTCCCAAGGATTGATGATTTATTTGACCAACTTCATGGGGCTCAATTCTTCTCCAAGATTGATCTTCAGTCTGGTTATCATCAATTGAGGGTGAAGAAAGAAGATATTCCAAAGACTCTATTTTGATCAATATATGAGAATTAAGAGTTTGTTGTTATTCCCTTTGACTTGACTAACAATCCTTCTATATTTATGGATTTTATAAATAGAGTCTTTAATTAATACCTTTATAAATTTATGGTAGTTTTTATTGATGATATTTTGATATATTACAAAATTCGCAAGGAGTATGAAGATCATATAAGAGTTACATTAAAAACTTTGAAGAAGGATAGGATATTTGGAAAATTTAGCAAATGTGAAATTTGGTTACAATAAGTTTATTTATTAGGGAACATTTTAACTAATTAAGGAATTTTAGTTGACCCTACCAAGAAAAAGGTTATAGAGGTGTGACCTTATCCTACAAAAGTAATAGAAATTCATATTTTCCTTGGTTTATAGGGATATTATAGGAGGTTTGTGAAAAAAATTTCATGACTTTATAATACAATAATGAATTTAACTCAAAAAGGGAATAAGTTTATATAGAAAAAGGAGTGTGAAGAAAGTTTCCCAAAACTAAAGAAGAGGTTGGTTACTCCACTTGTGTTAACTCTACCCTCTTTCAGAGAAGGATTCATTATTTATAGTGATGTATCTCTGAAATTTCTTGGGTGTGTCCTCATAAAAAATGGAAAGGTGATTGATCATGCATATTTACAGTTAAATCCTAATGAGAATAATTATCCAACACATGAACTTGAGCTAGCTACTGTTATTTTTGCTCTAAAAATATGGAGGCACTATCTTTATGGGGAGAAATGTGATATATACATAGACCACAAAAGTTTAAAGTATATATTCATGAAAAAGGAATTGAAAAAGAGATAAAAGATATGGTTGGAACTTCTTAAAGACTAATACTATTCAATCCATTATCACTCTAGAATAAAAAACAAAGTTACTGATGTATTAAGCATAAATACCCTATTTTTCTAGAAATGATTAGGATTAAAGGAAAGACATTGACCAAGGACCAATTATGGATAGACATGGGAATCATGATGGAAGGGACACTATAAATCCTATATCAAATTGTTTCTAAACCATAATTACTAGATAATATCAAGAAATATCAAATATAAAACCCTTTGTTACAAAATTAGATAGAGTATGTGAAGAATAGAAAGTTTCCTGAGTTCAATTTTGATTAATAAGGTGTACTGAACTTTCATAAAAGGCTATGTGTTCCATCTATTCCAAATATAAATAACTAACTAATGGATGAAGCTCATATCTCTACATTCTCTATACATCCTTGAAGCACTAAAATGTATATGGACCTTCGTGATCATTATTGGTTAGATAATATGAAATGAGATATTTATTACCACACTAAAAGGTGCTTGATGTGTCAATAAGTGAAGGTGGAGTGACAAATTCCTAAAGGGGTATTAAACCACTACCCATACCAACATTGAAGTGGGATAATATCACTATGGCATTTGTCACTGGTATCTTGAGTACATATAAAGAAAACAATATGATATGGGTTATAGTGAACTGACTCACCAAGACTACCCATTTTATCACCATTTAGGAAGATTTATCTCTTAACCAACTTTCCAAGATATACATGACAGAAGTGGTATGGCTGAATGGGGTACGAATTTCTAGAATTTATGGCAATGATCCAAGGTTTACATATAGATTTTAGAGAAGTATTAAACATGCTATCAATACTAAATTTAATTTCACTATGACCTATCACCCCCAAAATGATGGCCAATATAAAAGAACTACTCATAAACTCTAGGATATGTTAAGAACATGATAAATGGAATTTATAGGTGGATGGGATAAAAACGTCCCATTAGTTTATTTATCATAAAACAACATCTTCTACTCAAGTATTAAAATAGAACCCTATGAATCTCTATTTGAGAATCTATATAGAACTCATGCTTATTGGGATGATGTTAGTGAGAGAAAGCATCTTGGGCTAGATCTTGTGCAAGAGATGATAAAAAAGGTTCATGCCATCCAACAACATATAAAAGCTTCTCATAGTCGATAGAAGAGATATGTTGACAACTGTCGAAGGGACTTGGAGTTTGATGTTGGTGACAAAGTTTTCCTATGAATATCACCATAGAAGAGAGTTATACAGTTTTGGAAGAAATGGAATCTTAGACCTAGGTATATTGCCCCCTATAAAATCTTTTATCACATAGGAGAAGTGGCATATTGACTTACATTTCCAAAAAATCTAGCTCAAGTTAATGATTTATTCCATGTATCTCTCTTAAGGAAGTATATAACTGATCCCTCACATGTACTGAATCCATAGGTGGTATAAATGGAACATTACCTCTCTTATGAGGAGCATTATATGGAGATCATGGATTATAGATAATAGGTTCTATACAAAAAGACTACACACATCATCAAATTGTTGTGTAGGTGGCATAAATATGAAGAAGCGATATGGTAACTGGAGGAAAAAAATGAGATAGAAGTACCCACACCTTTTCTCAACTAAGAGAATGAGTTGAAATTTTAGGGAAACAAATTATTAAGGTGGGATGAATATAACAAATCGGATTTTTTAAATGATATTTTTTTCCTAATAAAATGTTTTTTATATTATATTATACACAAAAAAAACTATATCTATTTAATAATGAAGTGAGTATAAAGGGAAATGTGACCATTAGGATTCGAACGTTATATAACTATTGGTCAAATATGATAATTGGTCAATATGACCATTGGAAACTATACTCTTGGTAAAAATTTTAACATCATAATTAGTGTTTATAAGTATAAATGACAAAGGATAATTAATATAAAAAAGAGAAGCGATGACCTCAACCAATAGACTTATACCGTATGAAGACCATTTGTTAGAACTTGGGAGGGAGGTGGCATCACTAGGGTTAACCCTTGACCAATACCAATCCTAACTTCAACAAGTGAATCTTGAACAAAATATCCTATAGGAGAAGTTTAAGTTAGTGAAAATTACCACTCGGTTGATGTTAGCCGAGCCACCTCATGAATCTATCACCATTTCACACCTTACCCATAGGTTTCATGTGGGTGTTATAAGGGGTTATGTGTCCAAAACTTTGTTACTTAAAGTGTAATTATATTATATAAATAAAATCTTTATTCCATCAATTCAATTTTAAGAATGGTTTTGCTTAATAAAATATATTTTTAATTGAGACGAATTTGATAAATTGATTTTTTTAGAAACAAATTATACTTTTCAGAAAATATATAATTTTTTATAATAAACTAATGTATTTTTAATAATATTTATTTTAATGAATCATTATGTTAATTTTTTAAATAGAAATGATAAAATAAGTTTATTATGTGCTAGTAAATTTTTAAGTGTCAGAAATTTGACTATGCATTACAACATGCTATTTTTTTTAATGAATAAGTTTTTTTATATTTAAAAGTTAAAATTATCATATTTAGAGAATTATTATAATAAAATGAACATCATTTTTTAAATAATCACTTTTGAAATTAGGTTAAATAAAATTTATGAGAATTTTCTAAAATACTTTATTTTTTCATGAATAGAAAAATACAGTTTGAGGTTTTCGGTATGTTTAATGAATTAATAATTATGTCATAATGATGTAATAATTAATTAACCACAATAAATGAACTAAAATATGTTATTTTATTGAATATCAAGTATTTTATTATATTTTAATCAATTTAAAAATCTATAAGTTACTTTCCAAAGTATAAAATGGAAAATTTAACTTGAAAAAAATTATTTTGTGGAAACATTAATTTTCCATGGAAAAATAAATAATAAAAAAATTATAGGTTCTTTTGGGTTAAAATAACTTACAATATGACCCAAATGTCCAAAAAATTGGGTAAAAACCATGGTCAAACAAATGTTTTTTCATTTTCCACAACCTAGATTTCCAAGGCCAATATTTGGAAATTATTTAACAAATCCTCCAATTTTTCTATAAATACCAACCAATTTATCCATTTAATTTCACTAAAAAATCCATAATCCATGAAGTTATTGTGGTTTTACCTCCCAAGGATCCCCCGAGGTGTCCTCAATCCCCCAAGGTTCCATTCCTCAAGATCTAGGAGCAACTCTTCAAGGTAAGGGAATTATCCTTTATTTCTCTTCAATTTAAGAACCTCTTTTTGTATATGTCTTATAAATATTATGGTCACTCTATTTTATTACCATTTTGTTTATACCATTACTTTAAAATTATGCTTTATCAATGGTATACCCTTATTTCATCTCATTTTACCCTTTTCTAAAACCATGTTTTATACGGGTTATGCTGCCAAATTTATTTCTCAAAATTTCTCTCTTATCTTCGATAAATTATCTTTTATATTATTTGTGTAGATAACCAAAACTTTTTATTTTCCATGGGTATTTACCTAGATTTATTTTTTTGGGATTTACACATAAGAAACCCATTTCCCTTTTCTTGGGCTAAAAATGACATAATGATCATTTTTGTAAGAACTTTTGTACGCCATGATTTTGATAAGAAACCTATTATTTATTATCCATGAGATTTTAATGAAATGATTGATTATAATATATGTGACTCACATTAATTAATACATATTAATGGTGCACCCTGATAGTGCTCCAATGTAATGGGTAAATAATTTAATCTCTAGAGATGGCATGTTTTAGGATACCTTGGTGAATAACCTTGGTAATTTTCAATTATGACACCCTAGTTATATGCTTATGAATGTATCATTTAAATGTTGTAGCCACATTTCCATGTTATAATTAATGATATTTTTTTATTATATGCATCATTTACTATTTCTCATGCCATAATGATGTTCCTCATGTTCTTATTAATATTCTACATGATCACATGTAAACTGTTTCACTTATTGGGCCTCATGTTCACCCCTTTCCTTTGATGTATGCCCCTAGGATATGAGATAAAATATATTTACTATGTATGAAACCATGAGGATATATTCTAGTATATTTAGATTTTTTTTAAATTTTCATGTATTATGTACCTTATTTCCAAGAAATTAAAATTTAAAAGATCCTATGTATGTACCATGTAATGAAAATTATGTAATAAAAGGTGGGATGAAATATTACTCTCATATAGTTCCATGAATTTTAAGATAGTGAACTTTAAAAAATTTATAAAAAATGTAAAAGTGGTTGAAAATTGCTTATCAAAACTCTCCTATAAATCAAAGTAAAAAATGAATCCCACTAAACTGAGATCTGAATCACCTTCATAGGGTCTAGTCATCCAAAACTCTCTAATTTTTTTTGATACCCCTTGTTGGGATCATGATTATCATTTGATATAACCAATAGATGATATACAACATAACTTAATGGGAAGAAAAAAGTACCAGTATGATCCCCATGTCGTGATGCACTAAAACTTATAAGACACATCACACCTAAGTCACTAAACCACAATTATAACTTCTGAATGAAACAAATAAATTAATTTTTAAATACAAAAATTAAAAGAATGAAATCATAATAATAAACATAAGTTTTTTTATGTGATTTATAAAATAGTCCTAATCCATAGGGGGAATGTTGATTTACTTTTATTCAAGGAATCAGAAGATTATTACAATGCAACATTCAAGTTATAAGTGATTTCACCCAACTAAAATAGTAGAGTCCATCCAGTGCTTTTGATAATAAACGACTTATGAAATTTATAGAGAAAATTCTACTAGATATGATCTCTATATAAAGCCCTCTGTTTATTAAAATAATTCTACTAACACAACTCCATATTCTGGTATAATGTTCATAATTTATAAACTCTCATGATTTTACTCTTACATTTATGCAATTTAATCTTATTTATACCTTTTACACAAAAACACTAGGGGAATCCTTCTGAATGACTCCTACATATTACTATAGTTACTTTTGTGAAATTCCTTTTCATATAAATACTAACTCTATCAGACTTTTTCATGGGTAATTTCTAATTTTATTTTTATGACAACCAATTTATAGTCTATGTAACTTTAATTCTTCTATAATTTTTTATACCACTTCTGCTATCTCCATCAGAGTTTAGTAAATTAGTCTTTTGAAATTTATCCTTCCATTAGACTAAGTTCCATAGTCTGAAAATGGGATTTACACATGACTAAAACCTCACAGTCAGGATGATATCTTTGAAGTTGAGATAAATGGAATATATTATTTATAACACTATATATCTAAGTAAGTTCTACCCAGTAATCCACAACATTACTCATATACATAACCTTAAAATACCCTAAATACATAGGTACCAAAATTAACTACCTCTGAATATGATGTTTCCCTAAACATGGTGACACTAAAAAAACCAACTGCCTACCTTAAAATATAATGGATGGAAATCACTAGTCAACATATGATCTCTTCGTACTGTATACAGTATCTATTCTCTTCTAGATCAACTGGATATTCTTAGAAATTTCTTGTATGAGACTCATCCTGATAACCACTGGATCTCTAGACTCTATCCAATATAAAGTTTATTATCATGGTCTACTATATAAATCCTCAAAAGGAACTATCTGAATTGATTATTGATAACCATTATTGTAGGAAAACATGGCTTAAGTGAGAGGAATTTCATAGTAACTACTAAAATTAAAGACACATTCTCTCAACCTATCCTCTAAAATTAAAATAGTATACTCATTCTACCCATTAGTTTGAGGATGTTATGTAGTTTTCAAGTGAACCAACATATCTAGTTATTTTGATAAACCTTCCATTAGTGATTCATAAAATGAGCATTGTAGTCTTAAATGAGAATCTAAGACACATCGTGAAGATGCACAATATGATGGAAATAGAACCTGACTAACTCATCAATGGATAAATACTCCTAGATAGGTATAAAATAAAATACTATGGTTAGTTAATCGATGATAACCCATACCATGTCAATTATTTGAGGCATCCTAAACAACCCCATCACAAAATCCATTTTCACATGATCCCTATTGACACCAGATAATCCAAAAAAGCATAGAAAAAGGTAAAAATTAAAAATTTCCATCAGATAGATATCAAAAAATTATATCCAATATTAGATCGCCCTATTATCAAAATAATGATCTAGTTAATTTAAATAAGTATGAAAATTAAATCAAAATAATAACATGTTTGATTTATAGTCATTAGCATATTTTTCTCCTCATAAATTATTTTTTCTCAAAGGATATGAATTTGGAACTCTCTAGATCATCCAAAAATACTTAAAAATATTTCTAATACATTGATATCTAGTATTTTCATTCCAACATGAAGAAATAAGTGGCTTTCGATGTACTCACAATCATTGGAGCACTATTTACTCAATCTAGGGAGGATATCTTGGATTGGGGTACTACAAACTCTTTTTTCCACTCTAAAATGTTAAAGATATAAGTTATATTATTTTAATTCTTGGTAGAAATAGTAACCAATAATTTGGGATTATTTTATCTTAAATAGTTAGGTTAAAACTCATTAAAATTTATTTTTAGTACTATAATAAGTTTAACCTTATAAATAAACCATATTAAAAACTCATGACCTAGTAAACTTATCATAATTTTAATAAGCATTTTATCATTTATAAAATCAATATTATTCTATATAATAAAGCACGATTCATTAACTCAACCCATTTCTCTTGTAAATATTCAATGAACCTTGAATAATGAATATTAATTCGTAAATTTGTTTTCTTATATTCACTTAAACTTGTGAATAATTTGAGTTAATAAATTGAAAATCTATTATTATAAACTTGAATAATATTTAATATATTTATTTTCTTGCAATCATTAAAACTCATATATTACTAGATCCAGTTTTGGGGTCCATTATGTTCTAAAACTCTAATTCATTAGAATTGGGAAAACTATTAAAAGTACTTTGTATGTGATCCTTTAAGACATTATCTTGATAGCAGTGAATGTCACTCACAAACAAGAAGTGGTTTCTAAAAAAATATCAATGTTCCTAAAGAGATAAGGTTAATTTATAACAATGACAATCTCTCCTATGAACATGCACTATGTAATATAATCTATTTATCTCATGATATCTCATAAAGATGGATTCATATATCATGTCACTATCCAAACATGATTTATTTATTATTTATTTGACCATACTAGATGAATTACCTCCATATAACTTGACCATGGATTTACTGAATGTGATGCAACCGACTTATTCTCCCAAGTATGGTGCTAAAATTACAATTCTTTTACATATTATCTTTGATACCAAATAAGTGACCCAAATTTAACTTTTAAAATTACAACATCATTAACTAATATTGAGTCACAACATTCCTAATATCTTTTTAGGTCTAAAAATTTATAGAATTAGGAATTATATTACATATCAAGCCTATACTATTCCTATTAAAAGGAAAATTTTCCCATTAATACAGAATCTTTGAATACTACCCCATGTTTACTCAAGAAAATCAAGTCCTGACTCTATAATTTATCCTACTCATCAATGAACCCTATTAAAAACATTTATAAACTTATGGAGAGTATAAAATCTCACTAAGATGTTTTTTAAAATAAATTATAAAAACCAATTTTAAAATTCTTGAAAACTCCTTTATTTTTTTAAACAAAATACTTTAGTATTTGCAAGAGCATTTTAAAAATTACCATTTAAAATAAAAATGTTTTTTAGAAATCAAATTTCATAAAAAGGATGCTTTCAAAAACTTTACTTAAGAGGACATAAAATAATAAAGTCTTCCTTTTTAAAAATACATGTATTTAATATCCATTATGAAATCATTAATTTCATTTTAAACTTAATATTTTACTTTTGAAAAATTTCACAATATTTCCTTATAAAATCCAATGATACTCAATAAGCTTAAAATAAATCCTTGAGGCTACCTAGAGAATTGAAGGAATATATAGGTCTCACCCATCACTTTGCGGACAAATTACCTTGAGGGTTGGGTTCACCCCATACTTCATCATCATTTACAAAACCCAAGTTCTAAATTTTAATAAAATATTTTTATTATATTTCCTTTCTCATCATAATTCCATTAAAAATTTATTTTCAAATACTTAATGTAAGTTTTTTAATTTAATTTATAAAAATAAAAATATATAAATGAATGCATAGGTGGAAAAATAACAATAATTTTTTTTCAAGGAATGAATAATTTAAAAATAAAATAAAATTAATGATCATAAGAAACTTAAAATTCATGAAAAATATTTAAATAATATTTAAATAAAGTAGAGAATGATTTTCAAAACAATAATGGTTTATAAATGAATATTCAAAGAAAAAGGGTGATTTTCTAAAAAAAAATTCAAAAATGAATGATAGCTAAAAATGATTAAAATTATATGAAAATAATATTCTTTTAACAGGAAACATAATTTACCAAAAATATAGAGCGTGAGAGTTTTTGAAATAAAATATTTTAAACATGAAATAATAAATTTGAAACTCTTAAAATACAATCTTTGAAAATAATTCTTAGAAACCAAGTTTTATTTTCAAAATACCATTGAAAAACTAATTTTTATCTTTCTATAAACAAACATAGGAAATCTTGGAAACTTTTTATAATAGATTAAAAAAACAGTACCCTTACTCAAAGCTAAATAAAACTTATTTACAAAACTTTTCTCCCTAAACGGATATGTCCTTTCTCAATATCTCTCTATCTCAATATCTCTCTATAACCCTAAACCATAGTAAAAAACATGAATTATTTTTGAAAAACTTTGATATATGAAAACCCAATGAGTATTATCTCATTTAAATAGATAACTACATATTGTATTTGATATATATAATATATATATTATATTTCTCAAAAGTCTATCTGTAGTGATCTATATAAATAACTGATTTATCTATTTTTATTTCTGATCCTCCTTAGCACAAAATACTTTAAATTGATTATTAAATTTATTTACCCCTATTCATACTGCCTCCCTTAAATGAAGAGAAATGTATGTATATATATATATATATATGAAACCTATCTCCGACCTTAAAATAGTTACAATGATGATAACATATGTGCATGTTTAGCATTTTATATTTATTCATTAATCAATATTAACCATATTCTCTTGTAAAAGGTTCTTCACATAGTCCCCCTCCATGTATAGTTCTTCTTAAATCCAAAAGGAAGAAATGAGGTAGGTCACATGATGAAGGGTAAGCATGAAAAAAATCCTAAAAATCATGTTTTAAAGGAAAGTTTGAAGATGAAAATGAATCATTTTACACTTCATAATTTTATTTTATCCCAAAATATATCAAATTACATGATTTTGTGAAGATATTATTATCTAAACATGCAATATATATATGATTTATTAATATCTAGTAAAAACTCCTTACTAGAGGCTGAAGATAATTGCTGAAGGTTTTATGCATTTGGAGGAGGAAAAATAAAATGTTGATAGTTTTAAATGGATTCATATGAATATTTTTTTAATATGTTAATAATACCTATATAATGTGATCCCACATTGGTTTTTTCCTTTGTACATGTGCTCTGTTATATTACAATTCATGGATTAACATATCGTTGAATTCCAAAAGGATTCGGTACTCTCCTTTGGCCTCCCATGTCAACCAGCATGAGAGAGGCTAAGAATCCACTACCAACCCGTACACCTCATGCCAGACCTATAAAAAGATTTTATTAATAACCTTTACATAGACAAACTTTATATCAAAATCTACCTTGGTGCCTTGTATTTACCCTTGCATAGTTTTTAAATTTTTCATGCGTACTTTATGTGAGGCATTGCCATTACCCTTACAAGATAATCCAACCTACCAATATATGCACCTATCCTTATGTGAGCATACCCTTACCCATATGTGAAGTTCAAAACCAAACATATAAATCCATAAAAAACTAATAAACTTATGATTTTTTTACTTAATTTATCAATTTAATATAATTTTTAATTTTCATTATATTCTTTTTAAAAATCATAATGAATATTCTATTACTATTTATATTTAAAAAATATCATTAAATATATTATTTCAAATTAATATAATTATCTCCTATATTATATTTAAAATTAATGTAAACATTGTATAAACATTAAAATTTACAATTAAATACATTTACTTCAAATTAATATAATTCACTTATAATTATATTCATTTCTAATTAATATAATATTTATATTTATCAACAAATATTATATTTCTATTAGAATTTATAATTATATATTAATTAATATAATTATCTTATAAATATCTTATATACCTTCATTTAAAACTAATACTTTATATATCAGATTTTTTTATTTCTCAAATCATATTATTATTAAAATTTATATATATTTATTTCAAATTAATACACCATAATATTTATATTACTCATTTTTATTAAAATTTATATTTACCATTCACTATAATTTATCATCAAATAATTCATAATCATTAACAATTAAATTTATCAATATAACACCCATATGTTCATATAGTATTTTAATTAAAAAATAAATATAACTTTTAAAACGTGAACATATTAATAATAACTTCATGTTTTATAAACATCTATTTATATAATTTCTTGGGAATATATATATAAATATAGTTAAATTAATAATTTAATAACATTAATACTAATTTATTTATGGTGTTTAAAGAGAAGAGAATTTAATTTTATAATTTTTTTAGGCTAAGATATATCATTGTTGGTTTTAGTTGTGAAACAGACTGTTAATACAATATTCATTTAGAAGAAAAATTATATACTAAAACTAAGTTTGTTACCATAAAGGTACTACTATCCTAATCAATAGGTTTAGAGATATCTCTTCCGATATTTGCAAGAAAAAAATCCATTCATGATTATTTAATCAATGTCATATCATCAAAAATGAACTTTATGCATGCTACCTCACCAAAAACTTAAACAATTATGGTTTTAATAATGAATAAAAGTTCTTGAACAATGATATACATTAATAATAATATCAATTCAGGAGGCCAATAAACATGTTCATAGATAAGAATGACCAATGAAACCTAAAAAATATGGTGTTCCTATTGGTGTGTCAGTCCTCATGATCTCATATACTTGAGATCACCAAGTGTGAACTTCATGAAAAGAAGTCTCAATGCTTATGACCCTCCAATTCTTAATAGTCAAATTTCATCTGTGAACCTTTATAATTATGTATCTAGACCATTTGATATATGTTAAATAATAATGTCATACTATCAAGAGGTTCTTAATATATCTTAGAACTTCTATAAACTTTTGATACAAAAATTAATCTAAGGAAATTACCATATATATAGTATATGTAAAATAAATATTAATATCATGGTAAGTGAAAAACATGTATATATCAAGATGTATACATGAAATGGTAATCAAAGTACACATGGAAGTTGGTTATAAGGAACCCACTCTCACAACACTCTCACTTTCACTAGATCTAACTAATAACAACTCTCAATCCTCTAGCTCTCACATGAGATTCATGCTTATGCTAACATATAGATTTAGTTAGAGGGACTTCCAGGTTATCCACTATGGATACTTAGATAACTGAAATTTAACTCTCTGAATAAAATCTCTTAGGATATGATTCTTCTGAAGTATATTATTTCTATCTTTTGGTATGAATTAGGATCTTTAGAATGTACCACTACAACAACCCTTTTTTTAGGAAGCATATTATTTTCATAAAATACATGTTATTAATTTTATTTTTTTTAAAGGAATTGAAATAGATTAGGTTATAGTCCATATAAGATAGAAATTAAACTAACACTTTATTCATTCATAGTAAATTATTACAACAAAATAACATGAAAATAAGTATTAGTCACCATAGATTATTATATCCTTTAAAAGTACATAAATTAAAAGTGGACAATAAATAGATAAGAATAAATTCTTCATCATTAGGAAATAATATGAATCATCTTCATCCTTGAGGATCACTAATAGCCAAACAAAACGTACAATGATTAATAACATCATGAAATTATAATTATGTAGTGAGATCTAAATGAAAACTACAAAAAAGAGAAGTGTGACTTAAGAAGTGAATGAAATTATTGATTCTAGCATGTCTATATATAGAAATGAAATATAGTTTTCATAAATATGGTCATTAGAAATATGGTCATTGATAAAATGTTCATTGTATTTACATGTATTAAATAGGTATTCTGAAGTTGTGTATTGACATTAGTAAATTTAGAATAAGATATCTCACAATGAAATAAAATATAATATTAAAATATTATAAATTTATATAAATATATATATATATATATCTATGAATTACATATTAATATTAATATTATTATTAAAATATTATTTTATGTATTTATAAAATTAAAATAAATATTTTAATATCAATGGATTAGTAAAATTAAAATTTAGAATATAAATAATTAATTTTAATGGTATTTTGTTAAAGTGTATTTAGTATAAAGGTAACATTTTTTTAAATAACTATTTATTAAGTGTTTTATATTTTATCCCAATAAATTAAATTGAAAATTTTTAAAATAATATTATATATGTACTAATTAATTAATAATATTTAAATTAAAAATTTATATGATACAATATTAACAACACTTAATGTTGTAAAACATTTTTTTCCAATAAAACTAGTTTTTTGTTATATTTTGTATTTTTATTTTAAGAATAAATTTATAAATTTTAGAATTTAAATTTTAAAAAATTAAAATAATTTTTTACTTTGAATAAAAATAATAGTTTAGGATATATATTTTTTATATTCTTAAACAATTGAATTTTTTGTTGAGTAGTGAAAAACCATTTTACTAAAATAATAACTTTATAATTATATAAGCAAGTCCTAGAAGTTTATAAACCTTTAAATTGATAAAATATGTGTTTAATAAGTAAAACCATACATTTTAAAAATACTACATCTAATTTAGAAAACCTATGACTAATATTTTAGGAATAAGTAATATTTTCCAATAAAAAATATTTATGGTATTGTCATTTCATTAAATAATATTTTGAATAAATTTGGTTTTGGATTGTTTTTTAAAATAAATAAATTTTATATTTTTTTATAATAAACCAATTTATATCATTAAAATAAAATAAATGTATAATTTTACCCTACACATAAATTTTAATCTTAAAAAATCACTTTTTCTAAAAACATATTTTTACACATTGCATGCACTAATGTTAATATTCATCTTTGTTACATAAATATTTTTTATATAATAAAATGTATTTAATATTTTCTAACAATTAGATCCAAATTATGTAATAAGTTTAATTTTATTTTTATGAATTAAAAATGAATTACTTAGGTAAAAATTATTTTCCATGATAAAAAAATGGAAAAAGGAAAAATTCTAAGATTAAAGGACATAATTTTTTTTAAAAAAAGTTTAAAAATGAATGGTTGAGGTATTATCATCCTAATACCATAAAAAAGTTCATTATTATCTATTTTTTATCCACTTTTAATGTTTAACATGTGCTTCATTTATATTAAGTGATTATAATTACAAAAATTTCATTATGAACACTTATAAAGGGGCCTCTCACTACCCCTTGAAGTCCACCATAAAAATTATGTTTCTTATTTAAAATCATCCATTATAAATTTAACTATAATTCTATTCATTTTACTTGAGATTTTGGTCATAATATATTGTCATAATACCACTATTTCTATAGAGTCTTCGAAGGGAAAGCCTAAGTCTTCGACATGAGACATTTTTTCCTAACTTCTTTTATTTGTATTATTACTTTACCACATATAATTTTATAATTATTGTATAGTGAAATTATTATTATTTTTATACTTAATGTTATTATTCTAATGGAATAAATATTAACCTCATTTCCCCTTTTCGATTATTAAAAATGAAAATGGAATTCATGCATTGTACAAACTACTACCTCTATGAAGTAACAAATTATGTTTTTCACCAACACATATATTTATTAATTATAAGGGTGAAATTAAAGAATAAATATTATATATATAATATAATTATGATAATTAATAGTAAAATTTTAATCCACCTTAATTTCATCTCATTAGTTGGGAAATAAAAATGTTAACCGTGTGTTGTGCGGACTACCGTCTCCACAAAGTAACGTATCACATTCTTTATATAATTTATTTATTATTCATTAAAATCTATTAAAATATTATTTAACACATTAAAATTATCTAAATAATTTTTTTTCTTTTTTTAATAATGATATTATTAAAAAATCAACCACTTTCATAATCATAATCATTCATTAATTAAGGTATGTTCATGTCTGGGTCGGTCTAACCACCTACTTAAACAATGCTGTAAAATAATATCATAGATGAATATGAAAACTTAATTATTGATAATATATGATATAAATAATAAAATAATTATTTTATTTTTGTTCTTTAATGGTAACATTAATATGAACTCATTAATTAAGATACTTCCATTCGTTTGTTAAAAACCATTGAAACATTCTTGTCCCCAATTTCATCTATAAAAAATGTAACAAAAAAACCATGGAATTAAATTATAAAATTCTAAATAATTATAAATCATAAATTATAGTTAATTTTATGTTTTGGGAGTGATGAAATTTGGGATTATAATTAATAAAAACACATCTTTTATGAAACTAGTTCAAAACGATCAAGATTACTCACACCCAATATTCAAAATTGATAACAACTAACTAATATACATATAGAGAATAATTATAAATAAAGTTTATAAAATTATATATATATATATATATATATATGAATAAGGTTTTAAAATAGGTTATTAATATATTTATTTTTTTATACAGGAGATTCAATCACTTTAGTGGAATTCAGAAATTAAGGTAAGGGGTTCTTTGTCTCAAATTTAATTTCATGAGAAATAATTCTTATTCTACACAATAATATATTTAATATGGAAGGATTATTTCCTAATGAATTTATTTTATCATATTTATTTAATTTATTATGTTTTATGAGACATATCATTTTATTTCATTAAATGTATTTCAATTCAAAGGACATCGAGGTTAAAAGTTTTGATTTGTCTCTATTTCCAATTCCACGAGACATGTTTGATATTGATCACCATAAAATCTTTTATATTGTGTAATAATTACCCTATTGACTTAAATTATAATTAATAACTTCAATTTCATGATATTTTAATGTTCATTTCATGATAAAAAACTTATGTTCTTTTTATTCCTACTTTACCATCATCATAAGTGTTTCTTCTTCAATCTCAATTTTAAATCAAGATTGTTTCTGAAAGATAATATATATAGGAAATTTTTATGATCATAATTTATAAAAAAATAAATAATTTTATTCTAATATAATTATTTTTGGGGTTTTTTATGTCATCTCACTATTTTATTTTCCCTCTTGGATCATTATTTCCCATTTTAAGGAAACCAACCCTATATCTTATTCTTGGTCTGGGACATCCATTGTTTCTATGTCTATATTCATTGGATGTATTTTTGAATATAATTATATATTAATCAATAATTTATTAAAGTTATTTTATACTACTTTAACTTATTTAACAGTTTAAAAGAAAATTTTAAGGTTTTCTCTAGGGGTCATTTTCATCAAAGTGTGAAACAATTCTCTTTTAATGTTTTTCAAATAAACAGATATTTCCCCTAACTTTATCTTTTGATATGAATATTTATCTCTAAAGTTTCATAGTTTATAAAAGAAATTATTTTTGTTTTATATTTATAAAATATTTTGTTTTCAAATTATTTGAAAAGACCAAGGCTATTTCTTATTTGCAAGGTATATTTTTATAAAACTCCAAAAAAGTATTTTTCATCCAAGTAATTGTCTTATATTATACTTGATCAAGGATATCATTTAAATGACACCATTCACATTATCTATTTTTATGGATTATGTAATGCTATTTTATATTAAATATATGATAAATCACTACCTTTTTCTTTCCCAACCATCCAACTTGAATAGGCATAACTTTTATTATAATGACTTTGATTTGTGAATACCTTATTTTCCATTCATTTTATTAAATTTTATTTACCTATATTCCATACATCTATTGATTTGGGAAATTATTGACTTAACCGTATACCATTTATCTATATGGTGTAAATAGCATATGCTTTATTATCTTGATTTAAGGGTATTTACCTGGAAAGTTAGTGAATAATTTTGTATACCCATTTATATTCCATGGGTTTATCATATAAAGATTATTTATGGAATTATGAATGTTTTTCTTATGTGAATCCATTTTAAAATGACATGAACTCCATTTTATTTCCATGGGTTCTTTGTGACGTGAGGAATAAAACCCATTTTTTATTCCCATGGGTTCTTTATGATGTGATGAATGATTGATTTCAAGTGGCACATGTAAGTATGAGTGAATGATGGGTGGGGTCTTATATTTACCTCCAATGCATTGATTGAAGATTTATATATCATGAGAAAAGTATTCATGAGTAAATTTTAGACGCTTATAAGAGTGGGAACTGATAGTGTGGCTCATGGAAGTAATGTTCAATATACTAATGTTTGTGACATATTTGAATGTTGTTCTATATTTTTTATATAATTCTATCATAGATCTATTTATTAAATCATGTTTCTAATATCTCTTGATTTATTTCTTATATTATTCCATGCGATGTTCTATGACTCTCATTTTATGATGTAATATTTATTGGGTATTATTTTCTTATGTATCATGATTATACCCATATGATGATCTTATGCTTACTTATGATAATTGATTATTATTTCTTATGTTTACCCTTATCAACCATCTAAGGCCACCCATTTCTTATGTTTCTATTTCCCTAGGTGATTAAGATGAATATAACTTTTGAGAAGTATAAAAGGATACTAGTGTAGCTCAATTATAAAGAAATGTTCAATTATTATAAAATTAAATTTCTTATATATCTAGTCCTAAAAGACACCAAAACTTCCATTCATGGGATTGGGGGATTTTTTTGTGAGAAGTAATGTTTAAATTATGTAAATGATATAAAATAAATACATGTTTATCTTGGGTCACTATAGTTGGTTTAAAGTAGGGTTTAGTTAATTTTTAGGATTATTTGAGTCCTTTTTGTGGATTGTGATTAGATAAATTTTGTGAAATCCTTAAATATAAGTCTAAGTATAGGATGTTTTTTTGTAAAGTATATATTGTGTGGTTTTCCTAGAAATTACATCCTTGTATGGATATTATAATGTGGATGCTGTTTTTGAAGAAATGCACATAAGGGTAACCACCTTACAAATGATTGGTTAATTATCACCTCAATCTTTACTCTAGTGTATGATGAGTGGGCCTAATACTTCACACCTGGCTTGACACTCTTGAGGGATATAACTTGGTCAATCACATTATATTTATAATCTATAATTAAGGATTTATTATGTTAAGGAATTAAGTTATGAAGTATGAGAGAACACTATATATAATAACCTAGATTGTACCAAGTGACCTATTGGGTGAAGCAAGTGCGACATAGTTGAAATGAAAGTATCATAGGTTGAAATTAATGTGAAATTAGAGAAGACATCTTAGGATTTATCTTTCATATTAATATGATCATTTACATAGACTCAATTGGATATTATTATAGTCATTTTGGTTTTAGTATTTTATTAGATTTAGGATCTTGAAAATGAATCCATGAAAGTTATGTCTCTAAAAACTCCCAAGACTTATCTATAGAGGCATATTTGGAATAAATAGTTGAGAATATTAATATATGACTATTATGATGGAAAATATATATTTCCTTTTATTCCCTAATATAGAAAGTTTTTTTATCTCTTTTGAATCTATATTTTGAGTTAGGGTTATCTTTTAGATACCCTTAGGTATTTTTATTAGTTAGTGATAATTAAAATTATGATGATGCAATTTATTTATGGGGGAGAATATAATGCCATAGTTTCTTTAAAGTAATTGAAATAGATTAGGTAATAATCCAAATAATATATGAATTAAACTAATAACACTATATTCATTCAGAGAAAAAAATTACATTAAAATCACATTAAACTTATTATTACTCACCATGTATAACAACCATAAACCTGTAATCCTAGATTTCAGGTTAAAAAAGTAATCTTTAAATTTATGGCTTGATACTGATCAATTTGACCCAATTTTAGCCATACAAAACTTACATAAATAAAATGATATATATGATCACTTACACACCTAAGTAACTTTTAGGTTTAGAGATTTAGAGATTTAGGAAAAACTCTTATATAACAACATAGATATATAAACAAATATTTCATAAAAATATACATCATAACCCACTAAGTTCTTCAAATATAGTAACCATATTTAGAATAACATAATTAAAAACATCCTTCAAAACTTGGGGAAAATGAAACGTAATAAGGGTGAGATTAAATTTTAAATAAGGCTAAAAAAACATTTACAATTGAATGTCACCAGTGAGTATAAAATGGGCATAAGGGTATGATGATATAATCAAAGCACATGATCAGAACATAATAGAAATCATACCTATAAAAACCTGGATCTTTAAACATGTGACATGGAATAAAGCATTAACATAAGACAAGAGTCATATAAGTAAACAATCATGATCCATGTGAAAACAATCCTTAAAAAATAATACATTAGAACTTGATTCAAGCATAAATAAAATATCTTGGTAACTTGAAACATCATTTTAATACCACTCTTACAATAACTCTTAAAAATGTAACAAAAAACAAGGTAAATTCTAATATTTACTTAGGTGAAACTTAATTGGTTAACTTTTTCTATTTACCTAATGCAATGGAGGGCTATAACAAATCCACTAATCCTTAGTTTATAATGTAACCACACATCCTTGGTTTATAATAGAACCACCCTAACTTGGTTTATAATGGAACCAAACATCCTTGGTTTATAACAGAACCACAAATCATTAGAAATAATTTTCAAGAACCATAACATGAATAAAGTACATATAACTTTCATTTTATCATAAAACTATTAGAAACAACCATCATTCCTTCTATAACTTGATTAACCCATGGAAAAAATAGGTTCTATGGAAATATATTTGAAACAATAATAATAAATAATTAGGATTATATCATTAAAACATACCCCCAGTGAAATATAATTAACATCAAGGGTTGATGTCATTGATGAATAGAAATAAAATTAAAATATAATCAAAAACATTATAGATAAAAATAACATTTTCACATTATAAATCACCTTTAAAAACTAAAAATTTCCATAATATTAGGGGAAAAAAATATTTTAAAAGAATTATAAAAAAATTTAAAGTAATATTCAAAGCATTGATTGTTCATAATGGTGAGAAATCCCGTACACATCATAATCGTTAAAATAAATATTTTGTTGAAACCTTTAGTAAAAATTACATCATTCAAAAAATTACAATAGATTATTTTTAAATTTTTTGTAAAAAGTAAAACATGGGTAAAAAATAATTTAAACAATCATTTAATAATAGGTAAAAAAATTAGAATTTTTTTAGAAAACATGCATATAGAAAAAAGGTTTTCAAACCCAAAAAGAATAAATAATGATGGATTTTCTTAAAAACATTATGTAAATAATTTTAAGTACAAAAGAGAGAAATATGACACTAAAATATAAAAATTTCAGAAATATATAGAGTATAATAAAAATTAAATGGGTTTATAAATTAAGAATCATATAATCTCCTCAATGAAAATTCCAACATAAACAATCCCGATTAAAATTGGATTGAAACATAAAACCATTACCACTTTGGTTACTTTTTGAAACACAATACATATGAAATAATAACTTCAAATGAAACATTAAATATCATTAAAATAATTATATCCATGATATAACATGTCAAAGGGGCTGTATATACACCTTATAAAATAATATAGGTGCATAACATTAATGTCTATCCCAAAGAATAATAATTTGAGACAAATAACCTTACAAATATAATATCATTTAATTGGGAGTTAATAAATAGATATATTATGTTTAATAAATTTAATTCCATAAAAAATAAGTGTAAATACAACATAAATCAAATAAATTCCATTTCACACATAATCTTGATATAATATCAATGAAGAAGTGATATAACCCAATGAAAGAAAATTGAGTTAAGAAACATTCACCACTTTGTAACTTTAATGTCAACTCAACTTAGATAAAATAATTTTAATTGAAAATAAAAATATAATGAAGTATAAAGGATTCATTATATAACATATAAAAGGTAATTAAATAAAATTAAAATATACCTCAATTAAGGGAAATTGATAGGAAATCCCTTACCTCGAGTTTAAAATTTCCATGTATTTTTTCTAAATCATGCATAATAAAACTATATCAATTATTTATTTATTTAATAACATTTTATTGGTTTATTACTTTATCATTAAACCATTTTTTCAATTTTTTCAATGAAAAATTTAATTACACAATCGGTTAAGTCTATATCAGTTATTTTAAGGTTGTTGAGTTCATAATTTCTAAAAAAATTTGGTATGTTAACCACGATCAAAGTGGTAATTGTTACACAATATACAAAATAATAATAATGACATAATTTTATATTTTTATAAATCAATTATACTTTTAAAACTAACCATGAAAGATGGTTTTGAAAAATGAACTATGTTACAATCATAGAGACGGTGGATAATACATACACATGAGTAATGTTTTCATTTTTCAAAGATCATGATAGAAAGAGGGTAAATATTATTTTATCTATATATAATAATTATTATATCATAAATAAAATATAATTTCTTTAAATACACTTATATATGCCATCCATGTAATGCGATGATGAAAAATAAATGACATCCCTTCATGGAGGTGATAATCCACATGCACGCACAAACGATGTTATCATTTTTCAATGGATGGATATGTAAGAAAATAGATAATATATTATCTTTATATAATGATATATATTTTATTAAAATCATATATATACATTAAATCCATCATTATAAACTTCTATAAGAGTTAGTGAAGGAAAATGAGTTATATCGGTTCAACATGTGGTAGTCCACCGAAAAGGTATGAAATTTTAAACCATTTATCATAATAATTATCCCATTTCAATATTTTTTATGTTTTTAAATAATTTAATAAAATCTTACTTAATATAAAATATAATTGATGTCATTTTTGACACTATTCATTTAGTTTGACTTTAAATACCAGAATATAGAAATGGATTTAGAATATAAATGTTTCACACATCTCTAATATGTTATATAGATATATAAAATTATTTGAACACTATAAATCACCCAAAAAATATTACTTTTAAATTTTTTAAAATCATTTATTTGTTTTTTCTACTTCTGGCTCAAGCACTATTTTGGTGTCGCGTAAGCATTTAAGGTAATTATTTCACCGCTAAAAATTAAAAATAAATTACCATGATAAAAAATAATAATATATCCTTAAAATAATCATGTATAATGGAACATAAGTTATTTTTATCTATTTTAAAAAATATAATAAATATTAAAATCCATAGAGTGACATTTTTGATTTTATTCTTTATTTAAAATATTATAAAGGTAAAAATCAAATATAAATGAAAAAGGTTGTATTTTAAAATTTTGGATGATTATGTAAAGAATATACTCATAAAATGAAATTATGAAAAGTTTTTGAATTAATTTTAATCCTTATATCCTTAGTTTTAAACATAATTAACCTATTTTACCTTTTCTGTGGTAACAAGTATTTACTATGGTTACTATTAATAATGAAAAAAAGAAACTATTAAAAAAATTTGAAACTAATTCTTCCAAATATGGGATCCATTTTTAAATATTCAATTCATATAATTTATAGAATTTAATTTAAAATTAAACCTGCAAAACATGAAAAAAAGAGATTTTCCAAAAAAATAGCTTTTTAAGAATAAACATATTTTTATACTAAATTAAAGTATAATTTTGATTACAATAACATTTATTGAATTATTTTTAATAATAATTAACTAATTAAATTTTAAAAATAATCTAAAATATAATGCAAATTTGTAAGTACTTAAAAAGAAAAGATAGTTTTCAATAAAAATCATTATTTTTCAATATTCATTGAAAAATCAAACTTTTCAGAAAATTATCAAAAATAAATCCTAAGATAATTTTAAAATGATGAATTAAAAATATGATATCTGTTTTATCAAATAAAATTTCTAAAAGTGGCAGAAATTAATTATAATATTCTCTCATAAAATGAAATAAAAACCAATTTTGAAGAAAATGTATTTTAAAGAATAAAACAAATTTACTAAAAATTGAGTACATATTTCTTAAGTATCCATATATTTTTATTGAGTAGAATATTTATATATATTTTATAATTTGGTTAATCCTATTCATATCCACCAATTCAATAGTTAGGTTATAACTATTAAATTTAATTAATAATATTTCATTGTTCATTTAAGCTCGGTTTGTGTATTGTATATTCCATCGAACATGATGTTCATTTAAAATAATAGGGTGTTACATTGTACCCATTTAATAAATTTATTACTTTCAATTTGAACATGATCTTGATAATAAAGGGTTTTACATTTGAAAATACCTTTTTTGAAAACCCATATCCTAAAAAGGGTTCATAAAACTTCCTCTTAAAAAGAGGGAAAGAGAAATAAAAAAGTCATCTGGAATAACACATAACTAGGTTTCCAAATAGGATACATTAGTGGTAAGTGAAAATATAAACATGAAGGAAAAATGTAATGTCCAAATAATGATGTAGAGTGATAGAAAAAACTGATCACAATAAAGTGAATGATCACAAGAAAGTTAATTATCAAAAAAATATGTATTAATAAGGTGTGAAAAAGACTATAGACTTATCATAAATAAAGGAAATATGATAAATTATTTGTTCCAAGATGTTTTTCCAAGAGTTTATGAATTCTTTTACCATATTGATTAAAAAAATAAGGAAATATACTTACTTGAAAAGTATAATTTCACCTTTTAATCAATTTCCACCATAATCTCATATTTTTTTTCAAAAAATTAGTATTCAAAATGAATTTTTCATGCCCAGATCACTAAAATAAATATTTTAATAGAAAAAATAATCCAAAAAGGATAAAAATCTATTCCTCTTATGTTTAGATATTAACCAAAACTGTAGTGGTTATTATAAGGTAATATAATATCCAAAATCCATAAACCTTTATATAAATAAATAATACATTAATCTCCAAAATTCCATAAAAACACAAAAGGTTCAACATAGATCATTCCATAAATAAATATCCTTATATCCCAAATAACCTCAATAACCTCAACATTAAATAAAGTTTTAACCTCAAAGGTTTTCTCATACCTTTTAACTTACATCCACAAAAATGTTTAAACATTCTTCTGAAATAATATTTTATGTTAAAACTAAGGGTTTCATATACCTCAATCTAATAAAAATTCTCCCAAAATATCATTAGTCACTTTAAAATTATATCAAATAAAACCTCAAAATGAGTGTCTATGTATTTGAACTTATGATCAACCCTAAACTTAGAAACTCATGATGGTATCCATAACTCTTAAGTTAACCTCACATGAAAACATCCTAATCTACAATGTTATCCAAACCTTTCTTATGATACCAATTATAACAGCCCCAAACCCACACTCCCTGATCCAGTGCTAAAAGAATAATATTTTCATTTCTAGATTGATTCTAATAAATGTGACATAATTTTAGCCATCCAAAAATTATAACACTTAAAAGAGATATAGGATCACTTACATACCTAAGTACCTTTTAGTTTTAGAGTTTTAGATAATTATAACAAACTCTTTCATAATAACTTTGATACATAAAAAACTAATTCATAAAAATATATGTCATCTCCCACTAATTTCTTTATATATAGTAACCTTGTTAGAAAAAACATACTTAAAACCATTCTTCATAACATAGAGAAAAGGAAATAGAATAAGGGTGATCTCAAACAACCAATAAGGGTAAACATAAGAATTAACAATTGAATGTTATGAGTGAGTATAATATGAGTATAAGGGTATGATAAAATAATAAAAGTGCATGAGCATATCATAAGATAAATCAGACCTATCAAAACCTATATCATTAAACATGTGAAATGGAATAAATCTTTAACATAAGGAAAGAGTCATAAAATTCATTAATTATGAGCCATATGAAAATAATCCTTAAAATAAGGATACATTAGAAATTGATGCAAGCATAAAGAAAACATCTTGGTAACTTAGAACATCATTTTCATATCACTCTTAAAATCACTCTTAAAAATGGAATAAGCTACCTAGTAAATTCCAATAATCTCTCATTAGAAACGTAACAAGTTAACTATTTCGGTTTATCCAATGCATTGGAGGGCTATAACAGAACCACCTATACTTGGTTTAAAATGTAACCACCTATACTTGGTTTATAAAGGAACCAACCATCCTTATTTTATAACATAACCACCCAGACTTGGTTTACAATGAAACCAACCACCATCATAAAAAATTTCCATGAACTATAACATGAATAAAGTATATATATCTTTCATTTCATAAAAAAAAATAGAAACAAACATTATTAATTTTATAACTTGATTATCCTATGGAAAAGAAACGAGTTCAATGGATATATATTTTAAAAAATCATAATACATCTAGATAAATAATTAGGATGGTATCATCACAATATATCCCCAATTAATCATTAGTGACATTAAGTTTTTATGTCATTGATGAATAGAAATACCATTTAAAGATCATTAAAATTATTCTTAGGGAGAACATAATTTTCACTTTATAAATCACTTTTAAAAACTAAAAATTACCATTATATTAGGGAAAATATTTTATTTGAAAAGGTAATACAATATTTAAATAAATGAGTGGTCATGATGTTTGGAAATTTTGTTCATGTTGTAATTGTTAAAAAAAGATTCTATTCACACATTCTATAAAAATAACCTTGTTTAGAAAACAACAAGAAAATTATTTTTTATTTTTTTGTAAAAAGTCAAACATGGGGAAAATTGAATTTATAAAATCATCATAGAATATTGAAAAACATTTTTGAAAACATTTCAGAAAACATGTATATAAAAAAATGTTTTATATCCAAAAAAGGAGAAATAAAATCAGCTTTTATTAAGAATATTTTATGAACCATTTTAACTACCAAATAGATAAATATGGCACTAAAACATCAAAATTTAAAAAATATCTTGAGGATAATAAAAATTAAATGGTTTTATAAAATATTAATCATATAATTTCCTTAATGTAAATTCAAGAATAAACAATATTGATTAAAATGGGATTGAAACATAAATCCATTATTACTTTTGTAACCTTTGAATCATAATCCCCATGAAAGAATAACATCAAATGAAACTTTAAATATCATGAACATAATGAGATTCATGATGTAACATGTCAAAGGGGATGTACATAAACCTAATAAAATAACATAGGTTCATAACATAAATGTATGTCCCAAAGAAAGATAATTTGGGACAAATAACCTTTCAAAGATCATATCATTTAATTGAGAAATAATCAATAGAGAAATTATATTTAACAAATTTATATATAAAAAAAACATGTGGAAATAAAATAAAAAACCAGAAATTTCATTTAACACATAATATTGACATAATATAATCAATTAAGAAGTGATATAACCCAATGAAAGGAAACCGAGTTAAGAAACCCTTACTACTTCATAAATTTCAATTCAAATCACCTTGGATTAAATAATTTTAATTAAAACTTAAAATACCATGAATTAAGAATCATTCATGATATAACATGTAAAATTGAAGTATATACACCATATAAAAGGTAGTTAGGGTTTTTTATAGTGGTAAAGGTAGCCCCGTAATTCTATATCAAGACCAAGATCAAATCCTAATGGACCCATATTTCGAGGTTCAAATGTTGAAAGATGGGGAAATGGACTCATTGAATAATGAAGACAACCAGGGGATTTAGGGAGAGTTTCAATGTTAGGAGGGCGTGACCACAATGGTAATTGGGGGTGTTGACATCAATGTCTTCAGTGGTGATGAGAAGGGAGCCTAGATGGTCACTTAGCATATCAGAGGTAGTGACCATAGAAGTAGAAAGGTGAAGAATTGAAGTTGATGAAAGACTGATGATGAAGTTTGGAGGTATGATAGTGGATGGTGCAGGGGCCACGATAGAGGTGTATTGTGATAGTGAGACTCAGCTTCATGAGGTACGGTGGTGGGCTCGAGCCACAATTGGGTAGGTAGTAGGTTGGACATATCCACTATTTCAGGCCTATATAAGGAATATTTAGAGAATGAGGTAACCAATAGTAGATATATGTAACGAACCAAACTAACTCAAATAGACAAGCCACTCAAGTTGGACTATCATAGTGGTGAGGAAAAATAGGATAATGGAAAGGAGTCTCATATATTACAAAATAATAAAAACAACTAGATTATAAAGTAGAAGAAAGTGATACAACTAAGGTACATACAATCCAATCAAAATGGACTAAACTAGAAAGTATAAAAATATAAGACTAAACAATCTCTATTTTTCAAACCGTCACATAAAATCCATAATGATATGAATGATGTGATGAAAAGAGAAGACAACATGCTTCATAATTCCCTTACCTTTACTTGAATTTTACAAAACAATGTCAAAAACTACCCATAGGAAAAATTAGGATGTGATCACAAATCCCAATAGGATTCAACCAAAGAATCTATACAAAGTATAATATCAAGTATTCTATAGTTATAGCTTTAAAAAAAAATATAGTTTTAAAAATAATTTTCAAAGATCAAAACCCTTTGTAATTTATCCCTTGGATTTCATAAAAGCCTTCCATATTCTCAAAATAAGGAATATGATAAGTATAAGTGAACAAGCATGAGAGAATCACCAATATAAACCATGAATACACCATAAGGAAAACATGTAAGAAAATAAAAATGAACAATCTATCATGTGAAATAATGTGATAAAATAACCATGACCAATTCATCATGCGAAATAATGTGAGAAAATAACCATAACCAATCCATCATGTGAAATCATGTGAGAAAATAACCATGGCCAATCCATAATGTGATAATCCAATCATAAATGATAAAGCACACTATTTAGGATATAACATATGGGTATATATACTATACATAAAAAGAAATCCACAATCTAGGCCTATGCTAGAATCTAACCAGTATAACCTCTAGTGGAATTATACCCACTAAAGTGAAAGAAAATATCAAGTGGCATCACACACATTATTAGTGACATGTCTATTCCTGACACACCCAGGGTTACCCAATGTGCTTGGTTTGTCCAAAACCATTTAAAAATTCATGATCAAAATTTATAAAACATTTTCAAATTAAATATAATCCTATTCAGTTCTTGAAAACCCATTTTTAAACCAAAACTACAATTCAATTATTTTATCAAAAACTTGGTGTGAACAAACCATTTTTAAAGAAAAACACATAAAAACATGATTTATTTCCAAAAATAAATTTTAATCAAAAATAAATTCAATTAAATGAATAATCTAAATAAATTTATAATAATAATAATCAATTAAAAAAATTATCCCTTTATATAGATACACCTACCTCAAGAATAGAGGTAGAACTAATAGCTTTAGAAAACGGAGACTGGGGAAGAGTAGATCATGTCCTCAGGATCCTAGATCCATAAGAAACACATAAATCCCCTATCAAACCCATTATATATAGAATATATAGCCCATTTAGGTTCCACAAGATGAGAGGAGAATAGATACAACAATGATATAAGAAGAAAAGGAAGAAACAAATAAAAATGCAACATACTATGAGTTAATCCATCAAGGATGATGGAAAATCCAAAGGAAGAAGCCAATTGAGTGTTAGAGAGATATTAGGTTGAGAAAATATGAAATTAGGGGTAATTAGAGGTTAAAATATGGTCCCATAGATTTTTAATTAAAACTTAAAAACATTAAATGTCTATCCACATGGTTTTCTAGAGAGGTTATATAGTTAGGAGTAATCGTGTGCCTTAACCATGCAACCTATATAGAGCTTCTATTTAGGGAAAATAGTTTGACTGCATGGTTACTTTAACAATGGAAAAACTATGCATAACCCCTATTCCTAGGGTTGTACATTTTCTAGGGGTGTCCAAATGGTTTGGACAAACCATGTGCCCCTTCTAATAGACCATTGGTTGGATTCAAGGTTTCCTAGTAAAAAATACATAGTTTTCCCTAACTTTGAACCAATCGTGAAAATCCCCAAGGACTCCCAAATTTTTCTAAAAACTCCTGAGAACCCCCAAATCTAGACCCAACTAAATAATAGACAAAAAGGGCCAAGAAGTACCTGTAAGAAAGTAACATAATGTTAAAATCTCCCCACCATAAAGGATTTATGTCCCCAAAAAAGTGATCAAGATTACAGGTTTGTAAAAAGAGAAGGCCAATTATACCTCATAAATGATTATAGATCCCACATCTCATGAATATCCCATCCACACTTCCATAATAACTAGACCAAGGGAATAATTTTACTACACAACACCTTATCTTGGTGATCCATAATATAAATTGGTATTTTAGAAATGGATGTATTAGGATCAAGATCAACATCATTCCATTAAATCACATGGGAATGATCCGTTCGATACCTCATTAGCTAGGAAATATGAAACACATTGTGAATCTAAGTCAAATAAAATGGTAAGTCTAACTGATATACAACCTTTCCAATTCACTCCATAATCTCAAAGGGGACAATAAATCTCAGTGACATATTAACTTGCTTACCCAACCGATTATGCACCAAGTGAGGTAAAACTATATGAAAAACCTGATCATGGAACTCAAACTCCTGAGGCTAATGATGATGGTCCTAATATGATTTATAATAGTTCTATGATGTGACTAGACTTTTCTAGATCAATTTCACATTTTCCATCATCTCCTTAATGAGACTTGGCCAAAACAAGGACTTCTCTCCCAACTCTACCTAGAACAAGGTAGATCTAAATTGATTCCCATACAATGATTTAAAGGGTTCCATATTTATTAAATCCTGATAACCATTGTTATCAGAAATTTAAACTAGAGGAAAATGATTTTCCTAAGATCCACCAAAATCAAGCCTTCTATCTTGAAGAATATCCTTAAGAACCTAAATAGCTCCCTCTGTATTTCTATCAATCTAAGGATTATAATCCTTTCTTGATTTCAATTGGGAACCCATAACCTCATACACAAATTTCTAGAACCTATATGTGAACCTAAGGTCCCTATCAAAAAAATCATAGATGAAACCTCATTAAATCTCACAATCTCTTAGATATGAAAGTCTTTGAGCTGTTCCACTCTTGTCGCCTCCTTCATTGGTAATAAATGAACCAATTTCATAAGTTAATCAATGATCACTCAAATAAAATCCTTCCCACTAGGAGTCTTTGAAAAAATAATGATGATTTCCATGGAAATATCATTCCACTTACATACTATAATGGGAAAAGGTTTCAAAAAACTAGCAGGTCTCTAGTGTTACACCTTAATTTTATGACAAATGAGACACCGTGATACAAAATTTTCAATCAACCACATCATTCCTGGACATTAAAACTAATGTATAAAGTCATGATACATCTTGGTATCCCTAGGTTATATGTAACAACATGACCGGTGTCCACTATCTATCAACTCCTACCTCATAGAAATCAGAAAAACAAACCTGCTATAGAAGCAAAAAGCTCCACTAGGAGATCGAGGCCACTCACTTGAGTTCTCCCAACCATAAAAACTTTTACCTAAGCATTGGAACTTAGTGTCTATCACCTACTTGAGCTGAAATCTCTCATCAAAAGACCATTCATATTCCATAAATAATAAGAACACTTTTCCACCAACCTCTTCCACTCACAAGCTCATCTTAGTAAACAAACTCACCAAAGAGAAATCCTCAACCAATTCCTTCACATATTGTGTTAGTAATTTTCTACTCAATGAATCAGAAACCACATTAAATTTCCCATAATTGTAAGTAATATAAAAATATAAAGTCCAAAGATACTCCACCTAGTGTCTCTATCAAAAGTTCATATCCCTATGAGTAAAAATATATTTAAGGATCTTATGGCCAGAATACATTACAGGACACTCCCTAAAGAGAGTGATGCCATGTTTTTGAGTACATGCACAACTGATGCCATCTAAATATCATGGGTAGGGTATTTATTCTAATGATAACATAAATATAAAGAGATATAGGCCACCACCTATTTCCCCTATACCAAGACACATCATAAACCCATACCAGAATCATCATAGAAAACATTATAACCCGAACTCGGTTCCAAAAGAATAAAAAATGGCAATAAAGTCAAACCCACCCTTATCCCCTCAAAATATCTCTGATATTTGTTATTAAATTCAAAATTTACACCCTTATATGTTAAATATATCATTTAAGTTTCATAGTTAGAGAAATACTGAACAAACCGCCTATAGTAACCAGCCATGCCCAAAAATCTACAGATCTCAAACACATTTCTAGGATGCTCATAGGACATAAAACCTATAATTTCTTAGGATCCACCAAGATAACCCTCTAAAATATTACATCCCCCAAATATTTCACTTCCCATATCCAAAATTCACATTTTGAAATCTTACCACATGAAAAATGTTCTTTTAAGTTTTTAATAATGATATCCAAATGGTTCATATTCTCCTCCTCTAACTTGGAGTACACAAAAATACTATCCATGAAAACAATAGAAAAAGTGTCCAAGAACTGATGTAATATTTTTTTATCAAATCCATAAATAATTAAGGAATTTTAGTGAGTCTTTATGGAATAACTAGAAACTTGAAATGCCCACACAAGCTCCTAAATACGATCTTAGGTATATCCTATTCTCAGAATATCAATTGTTGGTACCTTGACCAAATTTCAATCTTTGAAAAACAACATTCCCATATAATTTGGTTAAAGAGATCATCAATCTTGGGAAAATGATATTTATTCTTAATAGTCAACCGATTTAAATTTTGATAATCAACATAAAGTCTAAGACTCCCATATGCCTTCTTAGCAAAGAGGATAGATAAATCCCATAGTGAAATTCTAGGATGGATAAATCCCTTAGCCTCTAGGTCCTCAATATGGACTTTATGTTCCACAAAACTAGTAGGTTCCATTCGATAAGATGATATATAAATGGTCATTGTACCAGAGAGCATTCCAATAGTATACTCGACCACTCTATGTGGTGGTAAAATAAAAAAATAATTTAGAAATACCTCAGGGTATAAACCCACCACTGTAGGAATAAGACAAACCAAACCAGGCTCAATAACATCAAGAAACATATCTAACAACTAGAATGAGATTTACCCAACATAAGGAAAAAAATTCCATTACCTTCTTGATATAGGGTCCTACTCACCCTAAAAACATGAGTGACCCCATCAGAAGATAAAAATTAAACCCAATGATGATAAAAGTCTATCTAGACATTAATGTTGATCATACAATTTATTCCATGTATCAGGTCTAAGATGTAAATAACAAGAAAGAAAATCCCACACCACCTCGAAGTTAGATATCATCACCGGACATACGGGACACTTGAAACCTTGTTCAGAACTCTTTCCCAAAAGCATGAAAAATTAAAAAATAATGGTATAAGTTCCAAAATTAATCTCAAAACATCAAATAGATTTGATGATATATAATAATAAATAGCACTCATATTAAAAAAATCAAGCACCATATAAGATGAAATAAACACCGTACCTATAATAGTAGATAGCCCTGCTTCAGATTACTCTGGTGTACACTATTCCACATAAATCTATCATTTCTTAGCCACATGAACATACCCCTTGTCCTGAGGACTAAACCTACCACCCTTGGAAGAATTGATAAGAAAATACATACCATTGGTGAGAGTTGATCTGACCTTAATGCCTTGGTACATCCTTTCAAAAAATAATTCAAATGTCCTAATAGTCTGCAATGATAAAAATTATTAGGATACACCATACATTTAGTATTTTTATGACCAAAACTTCCACATTGGTAGAAAAAATATTGCTTATATCCTAAAAAAGTCCCTAAAACTATTCCTGAAGAAAAATAACCACCCTTGCACTTCCTTTTCTGTCCAGAAGACACACCCTGGCTAACAACTGCACCAATTAAAGCTCCACCAAAACCAGTCTTTCCAGTTATGTTAGCCTTTTACAAATATTATTTCTTAACTACCTCTATGAAGGTTAAAAGGAACATGATAATAAAAATCAACTGAATATCAATACTCAGTCAAAACTCAAACCTCTGATCCTTTAGGTAATCATTTATGAAATGCTCTAGTACCAAATGAACCAACTTAGAAAAATGGGTGGAATACTACAGAATAGTATGATATCTTTTCTCTAAGGTTAGAAAATCTTAGGTCTTCACTACACATAATGTCTTAGGGTAAAATTTCTGATTGAATATTTTCTTAAAAGAAGTCAAGGTAAAATCCTCATGCATCATATATTTCAAAATAAAGTCCCAACATCTCCTTCCTGGACCCTCAAGCACATAATTGAAAAAACCCACCTTAAAGTCCTTAGGAGTCTTCAAGAAGCTGAAGATACTCTCAATATTATCAAGACACTTCTCAGATTCCTAGGGTCCTTTTTCACCATAGAATATGGGTGGATGCTGCTCAGTGAATTCTAAGCCACGATCCACTACACATCCTGTGTTCCCAACACCCACTTAATTGAGAGTCTAGATAGTTCAGATTATAGATTCTACTAAATAAGGGTCCACTGGAGGATTTTCTTGTGAAACTTATCTCATAGTGTCCTCATCCAGATTCAAAAGATCTATTCTAGGAGGAATCATTTAATAAGAATAAGACAATAACCAATCATCTTGTTGAGAAAAATTCTAAAATCATTAGCCCAACTTTAATAATTTATGTTAATACCTTAAAATAATGATAATTTAAAGCAATATGGATTCAATCGATGAAACAAAACACTTTAAAAATAAATAGATCTATTTAAATAAACTCTCTATCCAGATCATTCAAATGACCTCAAACTCTAATTTTCAAACTTGGTAAAAATTTTCTGACCACCCATGGTAACTTAAGTTTAGACATGAAATAGAGATGATCAGGAACACTCCCACACATACTACCCAAATCCCAAAAGTCCTAACTCATATCTACCCAAGGCACAAAACCAAACTCAAGTAGTGTTAACACACTTCAGGCTAATAATTTCCCTATGATACCATTCTATAACAAACCAACCTGAGTCAACTAGAAAAGCCACATAATCTATCCTATCATAGTGGTGAGGTGTAACAAGATAATAGAAAGGAGTCTCATAAATAAAAAAATAGGAAAAAAAACTAGAGTATAAATAGGAAGAAAGAGATATAACTAAGGTCCATACAATCCAATAAAAACTAACTAATCTAGAAAGTATGATAATTCATGAAAAATAAGTATTCATGTGTCTAACCATTGCCTCCAAGACATCCCACAATGATAGATATGATTAAAAGAGAATCCAAAACGATATATAATGACATTTTCTTTACCTACATCCTTCAAAACAACATCTAAAACCACCAAAAAGAAAAATTAGGGTGTGATCCCAAAGCCCAGTAGGATCCACTACAGAATCTGTATAAAGTCTAATATCAAGAATGTTGTAGTTCTAGCTTTAAAAAAAATAAATCTTAACAAATAATTTACAAAGATAAAATCCATTTGTAAATCATACCTTGGTTTTTTATAAAATCCTTTTATATTCTTAAAATAAGAAATATGAAAAATATAAGTGAATAAGTATGAGATAATTAGTAATACAATCCATGAATACACTATAAGGTAAACATGTAAGAAAATAACCATGAACAATCCATCATGTGAATTCATGTGAGAAAATAACTATGACCAATCCAATATATTAAATCTTGTGAGAAACTAACCATGACCAATCCATTATGTAAAATAATTTAAGAAAAATAACTATGTCCAATCGATCATGTGATAATCCAATCAAAAATAAAAAATCAAATTGTTTGGTCTCTAACATATGGATATACATACTAGACATAAAAATATCTCCCTAATATAGGCCTATTATGGAATCCAACTAGTATAACCTCTAGTGGAATTAGACCCACTAAAGTGAAATAAAACCTCAAGTTTCATTACACACACTATGGGTGACATGTCTATTCCCAATGCACCCAGGGTTACCCAATGTGCTAAGTTTTTCCAAAAACACTTAAAAATTCATGATCATAATTTATAAAACATTTTAAAATAAAGTTATATATTATTCAGTGCTTAAAAACCCATTTTTAAACCAAAACCACCATTCAATAATTTTATCAAATAGTTGGTGTGAATAAATTATTTTTAAAGAAAAACCCATTTAAAAACATGATTTATTTCAAAAAATCCATTGTAACCAGAAACAAATTAAATTCAATGAATAAACCAAAGGAATTTACAATCATAATAAGTAATTCATAAAATTATCCATTTTTATAGAGACACATACCTCAAGAATGGATATAAAACTAATCGCCTTAGAAAATGAAGACAAGGGATGATTATATCAGGTCCTCATGATCCTAGATCTATAATAAACACATAAATACTCTATAAAACCACTTATATCTAGAATATACATCCCCTTCAAGTTCCAAAAGATGATAGGAGAAGATATCCAATGAAGATATAAGAAGAAAAGGAAAATGCCATAAAAAAATGCAACATACCTTGAGTTGATCTATCAAGAGAGAAGGAAGTCCACCTAGAATCCAAAGGAATATGCCTCTTGAGTGATGGATAAATATTAGGTCAATCTAATATGAGATTAAGGGGTCATTAGAGGTTAAATAGAGCCTCAGGTGTTTCTAATTAAAATTTAAGAGCATTAAAAGTCCCCACATACAATTTACTGGATAGGAAACATGATTAGGAGTAACCATACACCTTAACCATACACCATATATAGAGAATATGTTTAGGATGCATGGTTTGGATACATAGTTACTTTAACCGTGCACCAATTGTGCATGAACCCTCTTCCTAGGGGTGCATGGTTTGGAGGGTTGGCCTCATGTTTTAGAAAAACCGTGCACCCCTTCTATTAGACCATGTTTAGAAGCATGGTTTCTTGGGCCACACCAAACAATTTTACCTAACTGTGAAGAGCTTTAAGGGATCCAATTTTTTTCTAAAAACTCTCAAAACGACCCTAAAGCAACCAAACAAAGCACAATAAAAACATAGGTAAATAAGTTCTTGTAATAAAGTAACATAACATTAAAACTAACTGAATTGGGATTGATTAAGAGAGTATGGAAGTCGCCATCGGTACCAAGCACTATGAAGTTCTTCATGGGAAATTTTTTTCTGTTCTTTTATGCAAGGAAATACTTTAGGATCATTAGGTGAGAAAGAAAGATAGGGAGGGGTTTCACTATGTGTATGGTCCTTGGGTCCTCAGGTCATGTACTAGGACTTGTGCCTCTGGGCCTACATGTTATATAGGATTATATCTCAACCCAGTTAAAAAGATGGGTTATCCAAAAATAAATAAAAATAAAAGGCCTTAATTCATGAGTAATATACACCATATAAAATAAATTAGGTTCATAACATTGAAATATGCCTCAATGAAAACAATTGAGGCAAAATACATTATCTCAAGTCCAGACTTGCCATGTATGTTCTTTAACTCCTATATAATAAACTTATATAAATTATTTTTTTATTTAATAACATTTTATAGTTTTATCACTTCACCATTAAACCATTTGTTTTATTTATTTCAATGAAATATTTAATTACTTAATCGGTTAGGTCCACATCGGGTATTTTGAGGATGTTTGATTCATAATTTCAAAATGACTTTGGTATTTTGAACATGGAATATATTATTCCATTCTCTCCAAAATAATTATCATGAAATAATTTTCATTTTTATATATAAATTATAATTTTGAAACCATTCATGAAATATGACTATGAAAAATGAACTACATTACAATCATAAATATATGTATGAGTAATGTTTTTATTTTTCAACGATCCTGATGGAAAGAATGTAAGTATTATTTTATATTTAAAAAATTATTATTATAGCATAAATATAATATTATTTCTTTAAATACACTTATACATACCATCCATTTAATGCAGTGATGAAAAATGAATCACATCGCTTCGTGGAGGTGGTAATCCACACGTACACAATAATGTCATTATTATTTTTCAATGGATGGATAATTAAGAAAATAGATACTATATTATCATTAAACAATGATAAATATTCCATGAATATAATATATATACATTAAATCTATCATTATGAACATCCATAAGAGGTGATGATGGAAAACGAATTACATCGGTTTGAGAGGCGGTAGTTCGCTGTACACATGAATGATGGTTTAATTTTACATTTGATGTAATAAGAGAAAGATATAGGTTATGAAATTAATAAAATAACTTATAAATATATGTAAGATAATTATTTTATTATTTTATAATGGTTTAAAAAGATTTAAATGTTGTAGAATAAGAAATAAAACTAAAACATTCAGTTAAAAGTTATGCATATTATTTAGAAAAACTCCTTTTATTTACACCTTAATCCCTCAAATATTGGTGTTATTTAAAAAAAAAATACCTCTAGAATGTGGGGAGGTATGTTAGGAAAGGATTTGGATAGGTATTGGATGAACTAAATAGATATTGAATTGTGGAGTGGAGAGGAATGGTGGTTCACTTTTATAAGTGAGGGTGGGTCATTCTAAGAATTCCATAAAGTATTAAATTAATATAAATTAATTTTTATATTCATGTGGCTCCAAAGTGATATAATTAAAATATATAATTCCCATGGGTTGAAATAATATCATATAATAAAATTTTGACAATTTTAGGTTATTTTTTCACTGTTATTTATTTTCTTTAACCCCCGATTAACCCTTTTGACAATTACTGTGATATTAATGTTTTTTACTCTTTAAGGGTCAATAAAGTTACTATAAATGGAAAGTTAACCCATAAATGAACCATAGTTTATATTTTAAATTTTATCTAATCAACTTGAATGAATATAGTATTTTACTAATTTTAAATCATTTAATAAAATATTTTTTAGTACAAAATATCATTAATGTCATTTTTGGAAATACATGAAATATTATAATATAATATGTTCAAAACTCATGTAAAATGGTTATTATCATGACCCACATTATTTAAGATGAGGGAAGTGATAGAAAGATGCTGAGACCTTCCTTCCTCAAGATGAAGGAGAGATAATGAACCCCCGAGTCCCGCCTCCAATAGGCCTCGGGGCGGAGACCAACACTAGGGGTATAAAAATCTCACAAAAAATGGAAGACATTACCATTTTTTTATAGTATCCAAGATCGAGAGATAAAATGTATCAACCTCAAAAAACTTCAAGATAGATAAATATAAAGAAACCAAAATCCATCCCACATGCATGTTTAAAGTAAAACTACTAAAAATACAAAGAAAACTCCAAAGTAAGTACCAAAATAAATCTAAGTAGTGACACAACAAATGTCCCCAATGTCTGAGCTAGAAAGGTATAACACAGTCTGTGTAATCTCCCTAGAAACCTAAAAATAGTTTTATATATGTAGGGTGAGAATACAAGTATACTCAGTAGGGAAAAACCAAAGTCACCCATGCACAAGTGGGAGAAGCATAATAATGCCCCTATGAGAAAACATCAGAAACTAAAAAGCACCTAACATGGTATAATATCCACCCCAACCTCACCAAGGCACGCTCACCAAATAACTCAAATCAATTAAAGTAAAATACTAAGAACATAGATATTTGGGTACCCCACACCACTTCCCATTGGTTAACTACTCATCCCTAACAGTGAACGTCCTGATACTACCATGCTCTTCCAAAAGGCCCACTATCACAACCTACCCATATACACCTGAGCCGCACACCACATCACATCCTGCCCACAAACTCTTGGGCCACAACCACCACACATCTTGCTTAAAAACACTTGGGCCTCATCCTGAAGACACTTGGGAAACAAACCACCTCTCACACAGTGAATACCATAAATCTGGTATTAAATCTCAAGCCATTACATACTTCCTAAAGAGCCTTGGGTGATAAATGCCTAGAATAAGGAGCATGATAAAGTCAGTAACCAACCATCCATCCTCCCACCGAGATTTTGGGGAAGACACCCTCCCCCATAATAATGGGGGTGTATGATATATAGTGCTTAACATGGATAGGGTGTGTATAGAAATCACAAGGAACTACAAGTTTATACATATAGGTAAACAAACACTCAACCCAACATATGGGTTTCCAAACAAACAACTAGCCCACACAAAACTTCCCTTGATGATACCCATACATGCACATCCACAACCAAAACATCCACCCACCCATTTTATTTAACCACTTATCATTCTTTATTTATAAGTTTAGTTATTTCATTACAACACTACATGGGAAAATACCAACCATAACCATACCCAACACATTCTGTAACACAAACAATACACAAACAGATTGTAGTCCCACTTCACAACACTGTCCAATAGCTATAACGCCGCCTATAAGTAGTCCCACTAATCTAAAAGACCATATATTCCATAATCAATCAATCTATCAAATTGAGATTCCATCACACCTCCTGCACCACCTCATACAAAAATCCCACAACAACCACCACCAAAACCACAACCCCGTTGCACACACATACCACACCATTATCACAGAACTAAAATACCAACATAGACACAAGGATAAACATAACCACATACAACAAACAACCACACCAACAAGGAAAATTTTATTCAAATTTAGAAGCACTCATGATTTAATTCCATTTGATAAAACATGGGTTATCACAGAATAAGTTCGATACTAAGGAATCCATTTATTTAACTAAATGTTTGTGATTAACCAGATTTTAATTCTTGCAGAAGTGATTCACAAATCATTCAGGTTCTCAAATAGATACCACCAATGGCTATGATTTTCAAAATAACACAACCCATATGATTCCCAACATGGATCTAGGATAACATATAAAACAAAATGATCATCACCATCATGCTCCCATCTCCTCATTTATTACTTTTTATTATCCTTTTTAAATTTGGATTCATTTGTTCTCACAAGGAGGTATCATTATACTCACCCTACATGATACAAAATTAAAAGAGAGATGAAAGAAATAACTACTTGGAACAACAAGCAACCAAAAATCCTCCTTGTACAAAAAATAGGGGGGTCGTGCGAGCAGGAGACTCTAAGGAAAACTGGATCGATAGTTACAACACAACATGTGAATCCATGGGAAGGGAAGGATATAGGAACACCAAGGAAAAATAGAAACACAATAGGAAGAGAAAGTATCGAATTATAAAATCCATATCCTATATCATTGGAAGGGGAAATGGTTTCAAGGGCCATTAAAGTCGGGTCGTGGCCAAGACCACACAGTCTGACTATTTCAAAGTCCCTAAAGCATTAGGATATTAACCATATAATTAATATCATTAGAAACACCTTTATAAGTGCCCAAATTATGCTTTAAACTTGATTTACATAAAATAAAATGTAAGAGGGGGAAAAACTAAAAAAACTGAAAATGAGTCACTGATGGGTGAGTCACTGATAGGAATCCACCGACAACGAGCCATTGACAGCAAGCCACTGATAGTGAGCCACCGACAGTAAGTCACCGATGCTGAGATACTGACACTGAGCCACCAGCATGATATACCGACATCTGACTCACCAACACCCTAACTCACTGATGCCCAGACTCACTGACATCCTGACTCACTAACACCCTAACTCACCGATGCCTAGAATCACTAACGCCTTGACTCACCGATTCCCTGACTCACCAACGCCATGACTAACCGATGCCCTAACTCACAAAATCCTTAACTCACTGATTCCCCAACCTATCGATGCCCCGACCTACTGATGCCCTTGAACTACTGATGCCTTCAATCAACCGACACCCTCGACCTACTGATGCCCTTGAACTATAGACACCTCAACCTACTAACACCTCAACCTACTGATGCCCTCAACCTACTAACACCTCAACCTACTAATTCCCTGAACTACCAATGCCTTCAACCAACCGACGCCCTCAACCTACCGATTACCTTGAACTAAAGACACCTCAAACTACTAACACCTCAACCTACCGATGACCTCGACCTACTAACACCTCAACCTACTAATTCCCTGAACTACCAATGCCTCAACATACTGAATCCCTAACCTACCGACACCTCGACCTACCAACGCCCACGAACTACTGATACCCTGTAACACACCGAACCCTCTAAACCGAAGCCGGTGCATTACTTGTTATATTTCCATGGTTAGAAGGAATGGAAATTTAGAAGGAACGATCAATTTAGTAGTCTTTAAGAAATTATATACATATATGTAACTCAAATTACATTGGAAAAGGTTACAAAATACAATACATATTAAAAACTAAATACTACATCCACAGAAACTCAATAAATTATCTACTCTTCATCACACATTGAAGGTAAACAATGAAAGGGGTGATATAAAATTATCAGTAAAGGTTAAAAATTCCAAAATAATGAATCAATAATAACTTAATTGTAAACAATTTGACATAATCAACATGGCATGGTGAATAAATGAAAAACTCACGCCATTAATAAACTAAGAATGAAGCTACATCCATATATTTTTCCACAGTGAAAACCTCATGGATAGTAATAAATGATAATGAATAAAGATAATGATTATTAAATGGACTTCATGTATCTAGCACATGATACCATAGTACCGTTAAAACAGTTTAATTCTGTGGGTAGAAACCCGTCTGATTTTTGGAAACAAACTCGAAGGGTTTGTTGCCAACTGATTTTTCTCATGAGACCTACCGATGCATCGAGGTGATATAACGGGCCCCACCCACCACTGCATGTCCAAATAATTATTTATAAATTGATTCAATACAAGAGAAATATTCCTTTTAAATATCCTTATAGATTAGAGTATACCGATTCATCAATATTTTTATAATTAAAATAACTTTCCAAATAAACACAATATATAAAATGGTATAAGATTTAGACAAAAAACATATCCATGATATGAGATTATGGATATTTAATGTAAATATAATATCAAATAAAAAGTGATCTCAAATGGTCATTAGGTACACCACATAAAGATTATTAGGTTCACCATACAAAGTTAGTCACAACATAATAGTATTTGAGACAAAGTCTCTTACCACAATGTAATCAGTCGAATCATATGGCCATAACTTAATAACACTCAAATTAATCATTGAATAACATGAATATAAATATAATAATGTTATTATATATCAAATGGTAGTACAAATATACCACATACATGAAATAAGTGGCGAACAATGAAAATCTCATAGAAATGAAAGTGAGATGAGAAACCCCTTACATTTTCCTCGAGTGTGTTCTTCATTTGTTTTTATGACCTTAATAATAAAATTTAGATTCATTAATTAATAATTCAAGAACCTCATATAAATTTAATTTATTTAGTATAACCTTATTAGGTTCATTCATGTCCCTTTTAATGGGGTTAAGAGGTTCAATTTTATTGTTTTGGAAGCATTTTCTTCCTTGGTTTTCATGATTCGTTTACTTGCTTTCATGAATAGAAGTTTGTTTGAAATGTGGTAAAACATACAGAATTGTTAATATATATTATTTGTGACATTAAAGAGATATAAATTATCTTATAATGTTTCTGGGTTATATACTTGAGGATGAATCACTAGTTAAAAATTATTGATAAACACTTGGATTAAGTTTGGCGGTTTTGTGAACAACGAACTTGTTTTGTATTATTATTACATATTATGAGTGTTTAGGGATTAAATAACATCAATGAGATGAAATAAATATATTATGATCTGATTGAACCGTAAAAATGGTTTCATGACTAGAATTGGACAAGGTAATGAAAATTGAGAACCTTTCATCCTTGAGTGTGATAAATTAACACATCTCAGATGGTGTTTTCATTTTTAGTATAAGAGGAGGGGGAAAAGAGTTGAGGATAAAATATTATATTAGCATAATATAATTACAGTTCATTTAAGGTAATATAGTTATCATGTCATTTTTATGAATTGAGGTGAAAAAAGAAGTATAAAAAAAGGAACTCAAAATAAGAGAAAAATTGAGAAATCTCTTACGAAAATTTGGCAGCCTAACGACATCACTTAAAATTTAATAAAATAGTTTGATAAGGGAAAGGGGGAATCTCATAAATCTTAAATAATATGGAAATTAAGGGAAATAAGGAATGAAATATACCCATATAATCCAATTGAAAATAAAATAGAAAACATAAAATGAAATCTTTAAGAAAAGAGAAGGGTGGTTGATTCTCTTACCTTGTAGAGTAACTCCTAAAACTTAAAGGTTGGGACCTTGGGGGTTTGAGGAAACCTTGGTATGACTCCTAGGAAGGTAATACCACCAGATCTTCGAGTATATTGAGTTTTGAATGAATTAAAACGAGGGGGGTGGGGTGAGTGAGTATTTATAGTAATTAAGAGAGAGTTTTTTATTAATTTAAAGGGACACCTCATTAGTGGTTTTTGCAAAACCATGGGCTTTCACATGGTATTTTCACATGAATTTAGACACTTGGGAAACCTCATGTCATAAGTTACTGTACACAAGTCGACCAACCTTTTATATTTAATTATTACATCATTATGATTTCATTAAACTACCGAAAACTAAATACTGTATTTTTACTATTCATGAAAAATTCAAGTATTTTAGAAAAATCCCAAAAATTCACCCTAACCATTTTTTGAAATGTTGAATTAAAAAACGGAATCCATTTTTTAAAAATAATTTTATATTTATTTTTAATTTAATTTTTAAATAAAGATAAGTTAATTCAAAAAATAACAATTTTAAAGATATAATTAGTTCTATATCTCATTGAAAAATTAACCAAGATCTAATTATTATATTATCTTAATAAAATAAAATATTATCAGTATTTACTATTTATAAGGGTCATATTACTATTAATATTACTATTCATAAGGGTATATTACTATTCATAAAAAATCAAGTTGGTTCTATCAGACCCCAAATGACTTACTGGACACAACTCGAGAGGACTGTTTTTCAAAATTCAAAACATAGAAGTAGAAAATTTATATTTAATGGATAACTAATAACTTTATCCTATAATGTTTTGATTCAAAAAATACTTAGTGCTTCAAGAAATATAGGATATCTAATGAATAGAAAGTATTTAAGAGGAACATACCATAAAATGTTTGGAGTGTTATATTATTCCCTCCTTCAGAATTTTCTTCCTCAAAATTTTATGTATAAAGCCCACCAAAAATATGTGGGTGGTTCTTATTCATAACATCCTCCAGTTCCCATGTTTCTTCCTACATATTTTGGTTTTTCCAAAGAACCTTTACAAGATGAGTCGTCTGATTTCTCAATACCTTCTCCCTTATGTCAAGAATCCCGATAGGCTCTTCACAGTATAATAAATCAGGTTCCAGTTCTATTTCTTCATAGGTGAGTACATGCATTGGGTCTGGAATTTATTTTTTCAACAAAAACACATGGAATACAACATGAAATTTGGAGAGATTTGGCAGCATTTCTAATCGGTAAGCTACAACTCCGATTCTTTCCAGAATTTTAAATGATCAAATGTACCTGGGGCTCAGTTTCCCTTTCTTACCAAACCTTAAGACACCCTTATATATAGATAATTTCAGAAGGACATGATCTCCCACTAGGAATTCCAAATCCTTTATTTGGTTGTCTGCATAACTCTTCTGCCTAATTTGGGATGCTTTAATATGGGCTTGGATTTTCTTCACCTTTTTCATGGTCTCTTCAATAAGTTCTAGGCCTATAAGTTTCCTCTCACCAACTTCATCCCAACAAGTTGGAATTCGACATCTCTTTCCATATAATGCTTCATATGGAGCCATTTGTGTGCTAGAATGAAAAATATTGTTGTATGAAAATTCCACCAAAGTAAATTATTGATCCCACATACCTTGGAATTCAAGAGAGCATGTCCTCAACATGTCTTTTAGAGTTTGAATAGTCCTTTCAGACTGTCTGTCAGTTTGGGAGTGATAAGGAGTACTCATACGAAGCTCATTATTTAAAGACTTCTGGAGACTTTTCCAGAATTTTGATGTAAACTGGGGATCTCAATCAGACAAAATTGATATAGGTTCACCATGAAGTCTTAAAACTTCATTAATATAAAGTCTTGCTAGGCACTCAAGTGGTAAATCCTCTCTTATAGGAAGGAAATGTGCTGATTTTGTGAGACGATCAACAATTACCCATATTGCATCATTCCTTATAAGTGTACTTGGTATTTTGGTGAAACAATCCATCATAATGTTGTCCCACTTCCACATAGGAATAGTTATAGGTTGCATCACTCCTCTAGGATGTTGTCTCTCTACCTCCACTTGCTGAAAAACTAGACACCTTGACACATAATCATCAATTTCCTGCTTCATATTATCCCACCAAAAATATTCCTTCATATCTCTATACATCTTTGTGCTACCCAGGTGTATAGAGAAATTTGATCTATGAGAATCATCTAATAGTTACCTTTTTTTAGCTCAGGTACTGATGGAACTCATAACCTCTTCCCAAAATTTAGAACTCCTTCATCATACATGAAGTCTTCCAATCTCCCATCCTTAATGGAAATAATTTTCTTGTGTAGATTTTCATCATCAGATTGAGGGATTTTTATATTCTCTAGTAAATATGGTTTAGCAATCATTTGAAAGAGTAAAGATGTTTTCCCTTCTTTAACATTTACCATATCCATCTTTATTAGATCCATGAATATAGGATCTCTCTCAATTCTCATTTGAGTCATAAGTATATGATCTTTCCTACTTAATGCATCTGCCGGCTTATTTGCCTTTCATGGGTGGTAGTGTATTAAACAATCACAATCTTTGAGTAACTAGAGCCATCTACTTTGCCTCATGTTGAGTTCTTTTTGTGTGAAAATGTATTTCAAACTTTTGTGATCTGTGTTTATCTCGCATTTTTATTATAAAGATAATGTCTCCATATCTTTAGAGCAAATATTATAGCTACTAACTCAAGATCATGTGTTGGATAATTTTTATCATGAGTCTTCATCTGCCTTGATGCATAAGAAATAACTTTACCATTTTACATAAGGACTCAACCCAAACTATTCTTTGATGCATCACTGTACATTACAAATCCATCACTTTCATATGGAAGAGTCAAAATTGGAGTATTGACTAATATTCTTTTAAATTATTCAAAAAATTTGTTACATTATTTTGTACACACAAACTTAACTCCTTTACGTGTGATCTTGGTTAGCAGGTTAGCCAGTCGGGCGAAATTCTGAATGAAACGCCGATAGTAACCTGCTAACACAATAAAACTATATACCTAGATTATGTTTGTTGGCGTGGGCTAATCTTGGATTGACTTTGTCTTCATAGGATCAACTAGGATTCCATCCTTAGAGACAATATAACCTAGAAAATAAACTGATTGGAGCCAGAATTCACACTTTCTAAACTTCCCATATAATTCGTTTCTTCTAAGAGTTCTCAGAATAATTCACAAGTGATCCTCATGGTCTTCATAGATTTTTGAGTATACCAGGATATCATCGATGAATACCACAAAAAAGTTATCAAGATATTCCTTGAAAAATCTATTCATTAAATCCATGAAAACAAATGGGGAATTCATCAGTCCAAAATGCATAACTGCAAACTCGTAATTCCCATACCTGGTTCGAAATGATGTCTTTAGAATATCTTCCTTCCTCACACGCAGTTGATGATATCTGGATCGAAGGTCAATATTTGAAAAGTTTTGATCTCTATGATGTTGATCAAATAAATCATCAATCCAGGGTAGAGGATAATTATTCTTTATTGTAATAGCATTGATTTCCCTATAACCAATGCATAGCCTCAGGGATATATCTTTGTTTTTGAAAAACAAGATAGGGGCTCCCCATAGAGAAACACTAGGTTGAATAAATCCTTTGTCACTCAACTCCTCTAGTTTTTTATTTAGATCCACTAACTCCACAGTAGCCATTCTATAGGGGGTCATTGATATAGGTCTTGTACTAGGAATTAAGTCAATGGAAAACTCAATTTTCTACTCTGGAGGATGTCCAGGTAAATCCTCTGGAAACACATCAATGTATTCTTGCACTATATTAACATCTTCAATTTGAAAACTTCTTTCCTCACCCATAGTCATCGAGTTCTCTTCCTCTATATGAATTTAATTCAACAGATCTACTGGGGGTGGTTCTAGATAAGAATCATATGGTGAGGTCTCTATTATAAAGATAAGAGATTCTACACCATTTTCAAAAATTTTAACTTCCCTTTTCTTGCAATAAATCTTCACATTATAGTTTGAAAACCAATTCATACCGAGAATTATATTAAAGTCAGTGATTGGTATGATGATAATGTTAGAAACTAAAGAACGTTTATGTGTCATGAGGGGAACTAGTTGACATGACTTTGTTGTAATGATGCATCCTATAGGAGTTTTGACTGATAACTCCTTTATTAAATCAAATTGGACATGTATAATTTTCTTGGAAAACTGGGATGATATAAATGAATGCGATGATCCAGAATCAAATAAAGTGTTGGCTAAGTTTGAGGAAATAATTAAAATACCTGCCACCACATCCTTAATAACTTCATCTTCTGTGGTTGTAATCTCATAAGCTCTCCCTTGCTATCCTGGCTTTTTCTGAGGCATGTTTCCTTGGAACTTAGGACAATCATTTTCCTAGTGTCCCATATCTCTACAATTGTAGCATTGAACATCATAAAATTGTTTCTTCCCCTTGTATTCATGAGATATATGACCCTTTTCTCCACACATACAGCAGACTCCCCTGGCTTTCAAGAATTTCCCGAGATGATTCTTTCCAGAGTTCTTGCATAATGGTAATTTCTTTGTTACCTTATTCTTATTTGGTACTTAAACTTTCCCTTGGTTATTAGATTACCTCTTCTTATCTTGGTTTCTCTTGAACAAATTTGATCTAGAAAATTCATTCTCTATTTTTATGGCACTTGATACAATTTCATTATATGATGAAAATGTTTGAGAATCCAGTGCCCTTCGATGACTTGGCTTAAGACCTTCAAAGAAATGATCAATCTTGTCTTCTGAGTCACGTACGTAATCTAAGACATACCTGGCTAGCCTTGTGAAGGTTGCCTCATACTCTATAACACTGTCTTCTTCCCTTTTCTTTAAGATAAGGAATTTCTTCTTCATTTTGGTTTATTTCTCATGAGGGAAATATTTTTTCAAAGAATATGTCCTTAAAAGTCCTCCATTCCATATATTCTATTTCTTCTTCCACTGTGGTATTCTGAATCAAGGACCACCATTGACCAGCATCTCCCTTGAGACAATATACTGCCAATACTACCTTTTCATTTTCATTGCATCTTAATACCATGCATATATTTTCAATAGACTTGATCCATTGCTCAGTAACCACTGGGTTAGTAGTCCCGCTGAAAATGGGGGCTTCTGCTACATGAAAAAAAATCCAAAACAGGTGTGGAATGGTTATTCATTACAACTTGAACTACTAGAAAATTGACCTATACCCACGGTTTTAAACCATGGGTATAACCCCCAAAATCATGGGTATAGGCTATACCCACAGTTTTGGGAATCATGGGAAACCGATGCATGAGGATAGGTCCCCGACCTATACCCACGGTTTGTAAAACTGTGGATATAGCTATTTTCCACCGTTTCATAGGCATATACACGATGAAAATTCTTATTCCCATAGTTTTTAGAACCATGGGTATAAAATATTAGAAATACATATCAAATATCAGTAAAAAGCATCTGATGAATATTGATCCCGTGACCTTCAACTTGAGATCCTACAGCCTAACCAACTGATCCGCTTAACCTTTCTACATATATGTCTGAATATCCCTATATATATTAACATTTAACATCTGTCCTGGAAAACAATAATTCAGTGAGCTTTGATCCCGCGACGTTGTGTGTGAAACCATTCCATCTCACCAAAAAAGCTGTGATAATTACGTTTTTATATTTATATATCTGTCTAATAATATTAATTTTAACTTCCTTTAGAATTTTTTTTTTCTGGGATTTGAACCCACGTTCCTACGATGCACATAAAGTCTTTTACCACTACGCTACATAGATTTATTTTAATATTTAGATATATCTTGTAATATATATATATATATATATATATTTAAAAAATTGGATTAAATAAAACTACGAGTGGAAGTTTTGAACCCACATTACTCATAGAATGCAGGACTGGATTACCACTACACTGGGAAAAATTTCAATAAAATATACATTTATTATGTATATATATATTTTAACACTTAAAAAATAAGGGACCCTATACCCATGGTTCAGTAAAACTGTGGTTATAGGTCCAAGCTATACCCACAGTTTATGAAAACCACTATACCCACGGTTTAGAAAAACCATGGGTATAGGATTATATACTGAAATATATACCCACGGTTCATGAGAAATGTGGGTATAGATTCCACCTGTACCCACGGTTCAATGTAAACCGTGGGTATAGGTTTTCCCGTGATTTTTTTGTCTTTGTGTTCTTACGCGGGTACCCTATACCCATAGTTTAGCAAGAACCATGGGTATAGGTCAGAAAATGTCACCAATACCCATGGTTCATGAAAACCATGGGTATTGGTGAGTATATACCCACGGTTTTTGGGAAAACCATGGGTATAAACCCATTTTCCAGTAGTGTTGAGTAAGTTGTTTCAATATGGTCATGATCTGATCTGCTCTAACATTGACTGTGTTGACTTGCTCAGTGGGGAGATCCCTACCATGCCCACGAGTATTGATTCCCCTTATTCCATTAGATGCAATTTCTAAAGAATATCACACACTAGATTAGGGTATGATTCATAATGTATAATATTATCTTAACAAAATACTTAGCATAAATTGAGATCCTATCCATGGATAATCCCATAATCAGAAAAATGGTTTATTTGAAGAATAATTTACATTTCAGTCCTTCATAATGGATTTTAAAGAAAATATGAATTATCCTAAGCATATCCCCCGGGAGTGTCGTAACCAAGAGTGAAGCAAGACCCATTTTCATGTACCAGGATACCCCAGGTCAATCCCAAAACTCCTTGTCAGAGCTTTCACTCCTAGGTACATCTGTGCCAAAGCCACCTCTACCTTCTCGTATCCAAACATGGATGTATTTGATAGAATAATTAACATAATATATTCCTTACCAAAATAACCGGGCATTCTTATACGTTTATCCTCAAATAAAACCTTAGGGATTTGTTCCATACTATACAGTTCCTACTCTAGTTTTCAAGTTTTCTACTAAACTTTCTCTAATACCAACTATAACACCCCGAACCCTCTTAACCAGAGATGGTGCATTACTTGTTATATTGGAATGGTAAGAAGAAATGAAAATACAGAAGGAACGATCAATTTAGTAGTCTTGAAGAAACTAGATACATATATGTAACTCAAATTACATTGGAAAAGGTTACAAAATAAAATACATATCAAAAACTAAATACTGCATCCAAAGAAACTCAATAAATGATCTCCTCTTTATCACCTGTTGAAGGTAAACAATTAAAGGGGTGGGCTCAAATTCTCAGTAAGGGTTACAAATGGAAGAATCATGAATCAATAATAACTGAATTGTAAACAATTTGACATAATAAACATGGCATGGTGAATAAATGAAAAACTCACGCCATTAATAAACTAAGAATGAAACTGCATCCATAGATTTTTCCATAGTGAAAACCTCATGGATAGTAATAATTGATAATGAATAAAGAGAAGGATTAATAACTGGACATCATGTATCTGACACAAGATACCATAGTACCATTAAAATGGTTTAGTTCTGCGGGTAGAAACCCATCTAATTTTTGGAAACAAACTCGAAGGGTTTGTCGCCAACTGATTTGTCTAATGAGACATACCGATGCATCGAGGGGATATAATGGGCCCCAACCCCAAATACATGTCCAAATAATTATTTATAAATTGATTAAATAAAATATCATTATTCCTTTTCAATATATGTATAGAGTAGAGTATACATATTCATTAATATTTCTATAATTAAAATAACTTTCGAAATAAACACCGTATGTACAATGGTATACAGTTTAGACAACGAACATATCCATTATATGAGATTATGGATATTTAATGTAAATATAATATTAAATGAAAAGTGATCTCAAATGGTCATTAGGTACACCACATAAGGATTATTAGGTGCACCATACAAAGTTAGTCACAACAAAACAGTAATTGAGATAAAGTATCTTACCACAATGTAATCGGTCGAATCATATGACCAAAAATTAATAACCCTAAAATGAATAACTGAATAAAATGAATATAAATATAATCATGTTATTATATATTAAATGTCAGTACACATATAAAACATACAATAAATAAGTGGCGAACAATGAAAATCTCACAGAAATGAAAGTGAGATGAGAAACCCCTTACCTTTTTCTCGAGTGTGTTCTTCCTTTGTTTTAATGACCTAAATAACCAAATTTAGATTCATTAATTAATAAGTACAGAACCTCCTATACATTTAATTTATTTATTATAACCTTATTAGGTTCATTCATGGCCCTTTTAATGGGTTTAAGAGGTTCTATTTTATTGTTTTGGAAGAATTTTCTTCCTTGGTTTTCATGTTTTGTTTACTTGCTTTCATGAATGGAAGTTCATTTGAAATGTGGTTAAGCATAAAGAATTGTTAATAAATATTATTTGTGACATTAAAAAGATATAAATTATCTTATAATTATTCTGAGATATATATTTGAGGATGAATCATTAGTTAAAAGTTATTGATAAACAATTGGATTAAGTTTGGCGGTTTTGTGAACAAGGAACTTGTTTTTTATTATTAATCCATATTATGAGTGTGTAGAGATTTCAGAACATTAATGAGATTAAATACATATATTATGATTTGGTTCAACCATAAAAATGGTTTCATGACCATAATTGGACATGGTAATGAAAATTCAGAACCCGTTGTCCTTGAGTGTGATAAATTAACACATCTCAGATGATGTTTTCATTTTTAGTATAAGAGGAGGGGGAAAAGAGATGATGATGAAATATTCCATTAGAATAATATAATTAAATATAATGTAAGGTACTGTAATTATCATATAATTTGGATGAATTTAGGTGAAGAAATAAGTATAAAATAAAGGAACTCAAAATAAGAGAAAAATTGAGAAATCTCTTACGAAAATTTGGTAGCCTAAAGACGTCACTTAAAATTTAATAAAATAGTTTTATGAGAGAAAAGGGAGAATATAATAACTCTTAAATATTATGGAATGTAAGGGGAATATAGAATGAAATATCCCCACATAATCCAATTGGAAATAAATGAGAAAACATACAATGAAATCTTTAATAAAAGAGAAGGGTGGTTGATTCTCTTACATTGTAGAGTAACTCCCAAAACTTGAAGGTTGGGACCTTGGGGGTTTGAGGACACCTTGGGATGACTCCTAGGAAGGTAATAACATCATATATTCGAGGATATTGAGTTTTTAATGAATGAAAACGAAGGGGGGTGAGTGGGTATTTGTAGTAATTAAGAGAGAGTTTTTTATTAATTAAAAGGGACACCTCATTACTGGTTTTTGTAAAACCATGGGCTTTCCCACGGTATTTTCCCATGAATTTACCCACTTGGGACACATCATGTCATAAGTTACTATACAAAAGTTTACCAGCCATTTATATTTAATTTTTACATCATTATGATGTCATTAAAATACCGAAAACTCAAAACTGTATTTTTACTATTCATGAAAAATTCAAGTATTTTAGAAAAATCCCAAAAATTCACCCTAACCATTTTTCGATGTGTAGAATTAAAAAATGACATTTATTTTTTGAAAATAATTTTCTATTTTTTTAATTTAATTTTTAAATAAAAACAAGTTAATTAAAAAAATAACAATTATATATATATAATTAGTTCTATATCTCATTGAAAAATTAACAAAAATATCATTATTATATTACCTTATAAAAATAAAATATTATCAGTATTTACTATTTATAAGGGTCATATTACTATTCATATTACTACTCAAAAGGGTGTATTACCATTCATCAAAAAATCATGGTGGTTCTATCAGACTCCAAATGACTTACTGGTCACAAATCTAGATGGAGTTTTTCAAAATTCAAAACATAGAAGTGGAAAATTTATGTTTAATGGATAACTTATAACTTTCTCCTATAATGTTTTGATTCAAAAAAGACTTAGCACTTCATGCAATATAGGATATATAATGAATAGAAAGTATTTAATAGGAACATACCATAAAATGTTTGGGGTATTATATTATTCCCTCCTTCGGAAATTCCGTCCGCGAAATTTTATGTATAAAGCCCACCAAAAAGATGGGGTGGTTATTTTTCATAACATACTCAGGTTCCCATGTTGCTTCCTTCATATTTTGGTTTGTACAAAGAACCTTTACTAGACGAGTCGTATGATTTCTCAATACCTACTCCCTTTTGTCAAGAATCTCAATAGGCTCTTCATAGTATGATAAATCTGGTTCCAGTTCTATTTCTTCACAGGTGAGTACATGAATTGGGTCTGGAATGTATTTTTTCAACAATGACACAAGGAATACATCATGGAATTTGGAGAGACTTGGTGGCATTGCTAATCGGTAAGCTACAGCTCTGATTCTTTCCAGAATTTCAAATGGTCTGATATACCTGGGGATCAATTTCCCTTTCTTACCAAACCTTAAGACACCCTTCTATTGAAATACTTTCAAAAAGACATGATATCCCACTAGGAATTCCGAATCCTTTCTTCAGTTCTATGCATAACACTTATTCCTACCTTGGGATGCTTTAATATGGGCTTGTATTGTCTTCACCTTTTTCGTGGTCTCTTCAATAGGTTCTAGGCCTATAAGTTTTCTCCCACCAACTTCATCCCAACAAGTTGGATTTTGACATCTCTTTCCATATAATGCTTAATATGGAGCCATTTGTATACTATAATGAAAACTATTATTGTATACAAATTCCACCAAAGTCAAGTATTGATCCCATATACCTTGGAAGTTAAAAGAGCATGACCTCAACATATCTTCTAGAGTTTGAATAGTCCTTTCAGACTGTCCGTCAGTTTGGGGGTGATAAGCAATACTCATAAGAAGTTCAGTATTCAAAGCCTTCTGGAGACTTTTCCATAATTTTTATGTAAACTGGGGATCTCAATTGGAAACAATTGATAGAGGTGAACCATGAAGTCTTAAAACTTCATTAATATAAAGTCTTTCATGGCGCTCAAGTTGTAAATCCTCTCTTATAGGAAGTAAATGTGCTGATTTTGTGAGACAATCAACAATTACCCATATTGCATCGTTCCTTCAAGGTTTCCTTGGTAGTCTGGTGAAAAAATCCATTGTAATGTAGTCCCACTTCTACATAGGAATAGGTAGAGGTTGAATCACTCCTCTAGGATGTTGTCTCTCTACCATGACTTGCTGAAAAACTAGACACCTTGACACATAGTCAGCAATATCCCGCTTCATATTATCCCACCAGAAATATTCCTTCAGATATCTATACATCTTTATGTAACCCAAGTGTATAGAGAAATTTGATCTATGAGAATCGTCTAATAGTTTCCTTTTTATCTCAGGTATTGATGGAATGCATAACCTCTTCCCAAACTTCATAACTTATTCATCATACATGAAGTATTCCAGTCTCCCATCCTTAATAGCAATAATTTTTTTGTATAGATTTTCATCATCATATTGAGAGATTTTTATCTTCTCTAGTAAATATGATTTAGAAATCATTTGAAAGAGTAAAGATGTTTCCCCTTCCTTAAAAATTCCCATATCCATCTTTAGTCTATCCATGAATATATGATCTCTCTCAATCCTCATTTGAGTCACAAGTCCATGATCTTTCCTGCTATATGCATCTGCCACCTTATTTTCCTTTCCTGGGTGGTAGTGTATTGAACAATCGTAATCTTTGAGTAACTCGAGCCATCTCCTTTGCTTCATGTTGAGTTCTTTTTGTGTGAAAATGTATTTCAAACTTTTTTGATCTCTGTATATCTCACATTTTTCAATGTAAAGATAATGTATTCATATCTTTAGAGAAAATATTACAACTGCTAACTCAATATCATGTGTTGGATAATTTTTCTCATGAGTCTTCAACTTCCTTGATGCATAAGAAATAACTTTACCATTTTTCATAAGGACACAACCCAGACCATTATTTGATGCATCACTGTATATTACAAATCCATCACTTCCAGATGGAAGAGTCAAAATTGGAGCATTGACTAATCTTCTTTTGAATTATTTGAAGAATTAGGTACATTCTTTTTTCCACATAAACTTAACTCCTTTACGTGTGATCTTGGTTAGCGGGTTATCTAGTCAGGAAAAATTCTGAATGAAACACTGATAGTAACATGCTAAGATAATAAAAATACATACCTCGATTATGTTTTTTGGTGTGGGCCAATCTTGGATTGCCTTTGTCTTCACAGGATCAAATAGGATTCTATCCTTAGAGACAATATACTTAGAAAGGCTCGGAGCATGAGTAGAACCCATACTTCCCAAAATTTATTAAGAAAAATATAAAATTCATGTGATTACATGAGGTAAAATGATCTTGTACCAGCAAGATAAAATCCAACATAGGAAAGAAAATGGCAAGAAGCACCTCAAAAATCTATGTAAATCCATAAGAGTTTGCATGACCAAAAGAGATCTGCTTCTGAAGCACATACACTTTGCCGAAAGCCTCCACCCAGTTCTGCATTTGTGCTCACACAAGGAAACAAACTCTGAATCGACAAAACAACCTAACTTCAGTTTCTCCAATGTAGAGGACTCAAAATAGAAAATAGCGAAAACATGTCATCTGGGCCAACAAACTCCTTTACTTTCTGAGTGACATAATCATCATCCTCCAAGGCATGAAATTCAAAAAGGAACAACCCACAAGTAAACATGACAAGGTCTAAAATTCCCAAACTTGTGTTATGGCCACATGGTGAGAGTATGTAAGAGAAACACATAAGGCTTATTGCCTACATTTTCATAGCACTGGTCCATGCCCTTGGTGCACTGCTAGCTTGTTCATCCATGCTAAAAAATGACTCAAGGTCATCACTGTTTTTATATTGATTCTCTACTTTGTGTGCTGTTTTGTTCTCTTTTCCAATAGAAAACTCCTCCAATTCATCCAATGAGGATAGAACTGAACTCCTGGTGGTGTCAGGGGTTGTCATAAAGCATTCTTTCAATGGTCTCTTGATGACGTTTCCATATGGCTCCATGCCTATCCTCATTTTCTCCTTTGATTTACTAAAATCCTTTAGCAGACGTTCCAGCTCCAAACATAAATGAAAAGACGTTAATTGAATTTATTGAGGATAAACCCCTCTCTGTGTCCGTCAAGGGGCCAGTAGAATTACTATGCATCTCCTTCGGCCCTCCGTCATTAAACAGACCATCAAAATCCATCTCTAACGCGGTATATTTTCTCCATGGTACACTGATTTCCTTGACATTGACACCAAATATCCATTCAAGATAATTTTCATTAGCTTGAGATTTCTCTTGTGCAATAGAGGGCCCACACACCCTCCTAGAGCTGCAGAACCATGGAAGAAGCAGCCGAGGCAGTCCTATGAGATATATATTCCCACCGAAGTTGAAGGTAATTAAAATCAGGGTCTTTATGGAGCTCAAATTCTACTCTATCAAACATTTTCTCCCTAATACTGAGATAATCAACAATAGATATTCCTTACTATGATATCTTCCAAAAGACAACCTTTCTTGTTCCTCAATCCAAGGGTAAAATTCCTCCTTGTATCCTTACTTAATTACACGAGTGCAATTTATAAGCTTAATTTTATCCTCTTGTTCCTCAATCTAATGGTAGGGTTCTTCTTCACCCGATGAGGAGTCCCCCTCTTCTAGATTTTCATTGGGCACTGGATGTGGAGGAATGATGATTTATTTCATTTGAATCCCTGAAGATCTAGTGACAATGGTTCTCCCTAGCTTAGAGTAATCAATGCATTTTTGAGTCTTCTTGTGATGCAGAGTAATGAAGCCATCGGGACCAGTAAGAGGTTTCTTACCATTTTTTTGCACTCTAATGCATATAATAATCCTCAATTTGAAGCGCATGATCATTATCATCATTATTATAATCACCAGAAAGTGAGTCTCTTGGGAAGCCTCATGAGAAGGTGGAAAAGCTCCTAAATTGTCTTTAATAGGTTCAAAATTAAGGACCACATCTACAAACCCAAAAAAACATCGACCTGTGCGCATTGAGGCTGCACTGGAGAAGAATACGGGACCGATGGAGACAAAAATGGGTCCTTAGCATTAGAGGGTCCAGCTTGTTCAACAAGAGGCCTTCTCTCCTTCTCAACCCAAACTGATTTCATTTTACTCGTCAGAGGTTTTACAACATAACGATTATTCAAAGAGTCCTTCCCAGGGCCAAAATCTCCAAGGGAGTGTCTAAGATGTAGGCAATTAGAGCAGTATCTAGGTAAGTTTTCATAAACCACTTCTTGAAAAAAACCCACATCACCATTCTAGATCCAAATAATTGAAGGTAGTTTCTTTGTAAGGTCAACCTCAACACACACACACACAACTGATGGTCTTGTGAGATTTTGAGTAGTAGAATCTAACTTAATGGGATGACCTATAAGTTTAGAAATAGGAAAGAGGCCAAGTTGTTTGAAGAAGTGAAATGGCAGTCCTGGGAACCCTAACCAGACAGGGACAATTGGGGATTCAGCGCTCAAATCAAACGTAGGGGACCATTTAAGGACCTTCATTGTACAACCCCCAAAAATCCAAGAACCCTTATACCATATCCAATAATAATTATTTTCAGAGGAGAAACGAATCGCAATATTCAGTGTGTTGAGCAACCCAATTTCAAAATCAGTAAAACCAATGGATTTGAATGCTTTCCGTAAAAAAAATCAGGCAGGGACGAAGCTTAAAGAATTTCACAACAATAAAAAATATGAGATCAAAAGATAGAAAATTAACCTCCTCATTTGAAAAGGCAATGGCTGCATGACCTCTATGGAGAAATTTCTTTGCATGAAAGGAATCAACGGGTGTTAGGTAGACATCAAGAGCAACAGATCTGACATGAGTGTTCCCGATAACCACATATGCGAAGCTTCGCGAATCATGACATCCGCGCTCATCGCTCACTCTTGGCTGCTCCATCCTGGAGTCTTTAGAGACAATATAACATAGAAAAGAAACTAATTAGAGCCATAATTCTCACCTGCTAAACTTCCCATATAATTCATTTCTTCTAAGAGTTTTCAGAATAATTTGCAACTGATCCTCATGGTCTTCATAGATTTTTGAGTATACCAGGATATCATTGATGAATACCACAACAAAGTTATCATGATATTCCTTGAAAACTCTATTCATTAAATCCATGAAAAGAGATTGTTCTTTCATCAGTCTAAAAGGCATCACTATAAACTCATAATGCCTATACCTGGTTCGAAATGCTGTCTTCGGAATATCTTCCTTCCTCACACATAGTTGATGATATCCAGATCGATGGTAAATCTTTGAAAAGTATTGACCTCCATGAATTTGATCAAATAAATCATCAATATGGGGTAGAGGATACTTATTATTTAGTGTAATAGAATTGATTTCCCTATAATCTACGCATATCCTCATGGATCCATATTTCTTTTTGACAAACAAGACAGGGTCTCCCCATGGAGAAACACTAGGTCAAATAAATCCTTTGTCACTCAAATTCTCTAGTTGTTTCTTTATCTCCACTAAATCTAAAGTGGCCATTCTATAGGGGTCTTTGATATAGGTCTTGTACCAGGAATTAAGACAATGGAAAACTCAATTTCCCACTCTAGAGGATGTCCAGGTAAATCCTATAGAAACACATCAATGTATTCTTGTACTATATGAACATATTCAATTTGAATATTTCTTTCCTCACCCATAGATATTGGGTTCTCTTCCTCTCCAAGAATTGAATTCAATAGAGCTACTGGGGGTGGGTCTAGATAAGAATCAGATGGCGAGGTCTCTACTCTAAAGATAAGAGATTATACACTATTTTCAAAAATTATAACTTCCTTTTTCTTTCAATAAATCTTTGCATCATAGTTTGACAGCCAATTAATACTGAGAATTATATCAAAGTTTGTGATTGGTATGATGATAAGGTTAGAAAATAAAGAAATTTTATGTGTCATGAGGGGAACTAGTTGACATGCCTTTGTTGCAATGATGCATCCCCTAGGAGTTTTGACTGATAACTCCTTTATTAAATAAAATTGGACAAGTCAAATTTTCTTGGAAAACTGGGATGATATAAATGAATGCGATGATCCAGAATCAAATAAAGTGTTGGATATGTTTGAAGAAAGAATTAAAGTACCTACCACCACATCCTTATGAACTTCAACTCCTGCGGTTGTAATCGCATAATTTCTCTCTTGCTCTATTGGATTTTTATGAGGCATGTTTCCTTGGAACTTAGGACACTCATTTGAATAGTGTCCCATCTCTCTACAATTGTAGCATTGAACATCATCAAATTGTTTCTTCCCCTTACATTCATGAGATAGATGAACCTTTTCTCTACACATATAGAAGACTCCCATTCATTTAAAGCATTTCCAGAGATGATTCTTTCCACAGTTCTTGCATAATGGTAATTTCTTTGTTCCCTTGTTCTTCTTTGGAACTTCACCTTTCCCTTGGTTATCAGAGTACATTTTCTTATCTTGGTTTCCCATGAACAAATTTTATCTAGAAAATTCCTTCTCTGTTTTGATGGCACTTGATATAATTTCATCATATGATGAAAATGTTTTAGAAGACAGTTCCCTTCAAAGACTTGGCATAAGACCTTCAAAGAAATGATCAATCTTGTTTGCCAAGTCACGTATGTAATCTACAGCATACTTGGATAGACTTGTGAAGGTAGCCTCATACTCTCCAACATTGTCTTCTTCCCTTGGATTTAATCCAAGGAATTTACTCTTCATTTCAATTCATTTCTCACGAGGGAAATATTTTTCAAAGAATAATTCCTTAAAAGTCCTTTATTCCATACCTTCTATTTCTTCTTCCTCCATGGTATTCTGAATCAAGGACCACCATTGATCAACATCGCCCTTGAGAAAATATATTTCCAGTACTACCTTTTCATTTTGATTGCATCTTAATGCCATGAATATCTTTTCAAGGGACTTGATCCATTACTCAGAAACCACTGGGTTAGAAGTCTTGCAGAAAGATGGAGGCTTCTGCTGTATGAAACGATCCAACACAGGTGTGGAATGGTTATTCATAACAACTTGAGTAAGTTGTCCCAATGTGGTCATGATCTAATCTACTCCAACATTGACTATGTTGACTTGCTGAGTGGGGAGATCCCTACCTTGCCCATGAGTATTGATTCCCCTTCTTCCATTAGACACCATTTCTAAATAATAACACACACTAGATTAGGGTATAATTCATAATTTATAATATTATCTTAATAAAATACTTAGCATAAATTGAGATCCTATGCATGGTTAATCCCATAATCAGAAAAATGGTTTCTTTGAGGAATAATTTACATTGTAGTCCTTCATAATGGCTTATAAAGAAAATATGAATTATCCTAAGAATATATCCCGAGAGTGTTGTAACCAAAATTGTAGCAATGCCTATTGTCGTGTACCAAGATACCCTGGGTCAAGACTGACACTCCTTATCAGAGCTTTCACTCCTAGGTACATCTCTGCCAGAGCCACCTCTACCGACTTGTATCAAGATAGGGATGTATTTTCTAGAAGGATTCACATAATCAATTCCTTACCAAAATACCAGGATATTCTTGTATGTTTATCCTCAAATAATACCTTAGGGATTTGTTCCCTACTATACATTTCCTACTCTAGTTTCCAAGTTTTCTACTAAACTTCCTCTAATACCAACTGTAACACCCCGAGACCTCTAGACAGGAGCCGGTGCATTACTTGTTATATTGGCATGGTTAAAAGAAATTAAAATCTAGAAGAAACGATTATTTTAGTAGTCTTGAATAAACTAGATACATAGATGTAACTCAAATTACATCGGAAAAGGTTACAAAATACAATACATATCAAAAACTAAATAATGCATCCACAAAAACTCAATAAATAATCTCCTCTTCATCACCTGTTGAAGGTAAAAAATGAAAGGAGTGAGATCAATTGCTCAGTAAGGGTTAAAAATGGGGGAATTGTGAATCAATAATAACTGAATTGTAAATAATTTGACATAATCAACATGGCATGGTGAATAAATGAAAAACTCACGCCATTAATAAACTAAGAATGAAACTGCATCCATAGATTTTTCCAAATTGAAAACCTCATGGATAGTAATAACTGATAATGAATAAAGATAATGATTACTAATTGTACTTCATGTATCTGGAACATGATACCATTGTAATGTTAAAACGATTTAGTTCTGTGGGTAGAAACCCTTCAGAATTTTGGAAACAAACTCGAAGGGTTTGTCATCAACTGATTTGTCTCATGAGACCTACCGATGCATCAAGGGGCTATAACGGGCCCCAATCTCCCCTGCATGTCCAAATAATTATTTATACATTGATTCAATACATGATCAAAATTCCTTTTCAATATCCGTATATAGTAGAGTATATAGATTCATCAATATTTCCATAATTAAAATAACTTTCTAAATAAACACCGTATGTAAAATGGTATACGGTTTAGACAAAAAAAATATCCATGATATGAGATTATGGATATTTAATGTAAATATAATCTCAAATGAAAAGTGGTCTCAAATGGTCAGTAGGTACACCACATAAGTATTATTAGGTGCACCATACAAAGTTAGTCACAACAAAATTGTAGTTGAGACAAAGTCTCTTACCATAATATAATCAGTCGAATCATATGACCATAACTTAATAAACCACAAATGAATCATTGAATAAAATGAATATAAAAGGAATCATGTTATTATATATCAAATGTATGTACACATATATCACATACAATAAATAAGTTGCGAACAATGAAAATCTCACAGAAATGAAAGTGAGATGAGAAACCCCTTACCTTTTGCTCAAGTGTGTTCTTCGTTTGTTTTAATGACCTGAATAATCAAATTTAGATTCATTAATTAATAATTCCATAACATTATATATATTTAATTGACTTAGTATAACCTTATTAGGTTCATTCATGGCCCTTTTAATGGGTTTAAGAGGTTCAATTTTATTTTTTTGGAAGTATTTTATTCCTTGGTTTTCATGATTTGTTTACTTACTTTCAGGAATGGAAGTTCGTTTGAAATGTAGTTAAACATCCAGAATTGTTAATATATATTATTTGTGACATTAAGGAGATATAAATTATCTTATAATTATTCTAGGTTATATACTTGAGGATGAATCATTAGTTAAAAGTTATTGATAACGCTTGGATTAAGCTTGGCGGTTTTGTGAACAATGAACTTGTTTTGTATTATTATTCCATATTATGAGTGTGTAGGTATTCCAGAACATTAATGAGATGAAATACATATATATTCTGATCTGTTTCAACAATAAAAATGGTTTCATGACCAGAATTGAACATGGTAATGAAAATTGAGAACCCGTCGTCCTTGAGTGTGATAAATTAACGCATCTCGGACGGTGTTTTCATTTTTAGTATAAGAGGAGGGGGAAAAATATGATGATGAAATATTCCATTAGAATAATATAATTCTAGTTAATGAAATATACTGGATTTATCATATCATTTTGATGAAGTTATGTTAAGAAATAAGTACAAAAGAAAGGAACTCAAAATAAGAGAAAAATTGAGAAATCTCTTATGAAAATTTGTCAGCCTAACGACGTCACATAAAATTTAATAAAATAATTTGATGAGAGAAAGGGGGGAATATCATCACTCTTACATAATATAAGAAGAAAGGGGAATATGGAATAAAATATCCCCATATAATCCAATTTAAAGTAAAATAGAAAACATAAAATGAAATTTTTAAGAAAAGAGAAGGGTGGTTGATTCTCTTACCTTGTAGAGTAACTCCCAAAACTTAAAGGTTGGGACCTTTGGGGTTTGAGGATAGCTTGGTATAAATCCTAGGGAGGTAATAACCCCATATCTTTGAGGATATTGAGTTTTTAATGAATGAAAATGATGGGGGGGGGGTGAGTGGGTATTTATAGTAATTAAGAGAGAGATTTTTATTAATTAAAAGGGACACCTCATTAGTGGTTTTTGAAAAACCATGGGCTTTCCCATGGTATCTACCCATGAATTTAGCCACTTGGGACACCTCATGTCATAAGTTACTGTAAAAAATTCAACCATCCTTTTATATTTAATTATTACATCATTATGATGTCATTAAACTACCGAAAACTCAAAAGTGTATTTTTACTATTCATGAAAAATTCAAGTAATTTTGAAAAATCCCAAAAATTCACCCTAACCATTTTTCAATGTTTAGAATTCAAAAATGAACTACATTTTTTGAAAATAATTTTCTTATTATTTTTAATTTATTTTTTAAATAAAAACAAGTTAATTCAAAAAATAACAATTTTAAAGATATAATTAGTTCTATATCTCATTGAAAAATTAACCAAGATATCATTATTATATTACCTTAAGAAAATAAAATATTATCAGTATTTACTATTTATAAGGGTCATATTACTATTCATAAGGGTATGTTACTATTCATCAAAAAATCAAGTTGGTTCTATCAGACTTCAAATAACTTATTGGTCACAACTCTAGATGATTATTTTTTGAAATTCTAAACATAGAAGTGGAAAATTTATGTTTAACGGATAACTTATAACTTTCTTCTATAATGTTTTGTTTCAAAAAAGACTTAATGCTTCATTCAATATAGGCTATCTAATGAATAAAAAGTATTTAAGAGGAACATACCATAAAATGTTTGGGGTGTTATATTATTCCCTCCTTCAGAAATTTCATCCTCGAAATTTTCTGTATAAAGCCCACCAAAATATGTGGGTGGTTCTTTTTCATAACATCACCAGGTTCCCATGTTGCTTCCTCCATATTCTAGTTTTTCCAAAGAACCTTTACTAGACGAGTCGTCGAATATCTTAATACCTTCTCCCTTGTGTCAAGAATCTTAATAGGCTCTTCACAATATGATAAATCAGGTTTCAGTTCTATTTCTTCATAGGTGAGTACATGCATTGGGTCTGGCATGTATTTTTTCAACAAGGACACATGAAATAAATCATGGAATTTGGAGAGACTTGGTGGCATTTCTAATCAGTAAGCTACAGCTCTGATTCTTTCCAAAATTTCAAATGGTTCGATGTACTTGGGGATTAGTTTCCCTTTCTTACCAAACCTTAATACACCCTTCTATGGTGATACTTTCCGAAAGACATGATCTCCCACTTGGAATTCCAAATCCTTTCTTCGATTGTTAGCATAACTATTCTACCTACTTTGGGCTGCATTAATATGAGCTTGTATTGTCTTCACATTTTTCACGGTCTCTTTAATAAGTTATGGGCCTATAAGTTTCCTCTCACCAACTTCATCCCAACATGTTTGAGTTCAACATCTCTTTCCATATAATGCTTCATATGGAGCCATTTGTATAATAGAATGGAAACTATTGGTGTATGCAAATTCCACCAAAGGAAAGTATTGATCCCACAAACCTTGGAAGTCAAGAGAGAATGACCTCAGCATGTCTTCTAGAGTTTTAATAGTCCTTTCAGACTATCCATCAGTGATACGAAGCTCAGTATTCAAACCCTTCTGGAGACTTTTCTATAATTTTGATGGAAACTAGGGATCTCGATCGGACACAATTGATAGAGGTGCACCGTGAAGTCTTACAACTTCATTAATATGAAGTCTTTCAAGGTGATCAAGTGGTAAATCCTCTCTTATAGAAAGGAAATGTGCTAATTTTGTGATATGATCAACAATTACCCATATTTCATCATTCCTTATAGGTGTCCTCGGTAGTCCGGTGACAAAATCCATTGTAATTTTTTCCCACTTCCACATATGAATAGGTATAGGTTGCATCACTCATCTAGGATGTTGTATCTCTACCTCCAATTACTAATAAACTAGACACCTTGACATATAGTCAACAATTTCCAGCTTCATATTATCCCACTAGAAATATTCATTCAGCTCTCTATACATCTTTGTGCTACTCGGGTGTATAGAGAAATTTGAGATATGAGAATCATCTAATAGTTCCATTTTTTTCTCAGATACTGATGGAACACATAACCTCTTCCCAAACATCAGAAATCCTTGATCATACATGAATTCTTCCAATCTCCCATCCTTAACAGTAATAATTTTCTTGTGTATATTTTCATCATCAGATTAAGATCTTTTTATCTTCTCTAGTAAAGATGGTTTAGCAATCATTTGAAAGAGTAAATATGTTTACCCTTCCTTAATAATTCCCATATCCATCTTTAGTAGATCCATGAATATAGGATCTCTCTCAATCCTCATTTGAGTCAGAAGTCCATGATCTTTCCTTCTTAATGCATCTGACACCTTATTTTATTTTCTTGGATGGTAGTGTATTGAACAATCAGAATCTTTGAGTAACTCGAGCCATCTCCTTTGCCTCATGTTGAGTTATTTTTTTGTGAAAATGTATTTCAAACTTCTGTGATCTGTGTATATCTCACATTTTTAACCATAAAGATAATTTATCCATATATTCATAGAAAAGATTACAGTTTCTAACTCAAGATCATGTGTTGGATAATTTTTCTCAGGAGTATTCAACTTCCTTGATGCATAAACAATAACTTTACCATTTTTCATAAGGATGAAACCATGACCATTATCTGATGCATTACTGTATATTACAAATCCATCGCTTCGAGATGGAAGAGTCAAAATTAGAGAATTGACTAATCTTCTTTTAAATTATTCAAAGAATTTGGTACATTATTTTTTACACACAAACTTAACTCCTTTACGTGTGAGCTTGGTTATCGGGTTAGCTAGTGGGGCAAAATTCTGAAGGAAACACCGATTGTAACCTGTTAAGCCAATAAAACTACGTACCATGGTTATGTTTGTTGGCATGGGAAAATCTTGGATTGCCTTTGTCTTCATAGGATCAACTAGGATTCCATCCTTAGAGACAATATGACCTTGAAAAGAAAGTTATTGGAGATAGAATTTTCACTTTCTAAACTTCCCATATAATTCATTTCTTCTAATAGTTTTCATAATAATTTGCAAGTGATCCTCATGGTCTTCATATATTTTAAAGTATACTAGGATATCATTGATGAACACCAAAATAAATTTATCAAGATATTACTTAAAAAATCTATTCATTAAATCCATGAAAATAGAAGGAGAATTAGTTAGTCCAAAAGGCATCACTGTAAACTCATAATGCCCATACCTGGTTTCAAATTCTGTCTTCGGAATATCTTCCTTCCTCACATGCAATTGATGATATCCAGATCGAAGGTCAATCTTTGAAATGTATTGAGATCCATGAAGTTGATCAAATAAATCGTCAATATGGGGTAGAGGATACTTATTATTTATTTTAATAGCATTGATTTCCCAGTAATCAACGCATAGCCTCATGGATACATCTTTCTTTTTGACAAACAAGACAGAGTCTCCCCATGGAGAAACACTAGGTTAAATAAATCCTTTGTCACTAAACTCCTCTAGTTGTTTATTTAGCTCCACTAACTAAAAAGTGTCCATTCTATAAGGGTTATTTGATATAGGTCTTGTACCAGGAATTAAGTCAATGGAAAACTCAATTTACCGCTCTGGAGGATGTCCTGGTAAATCCTCTAGAAACACATAAATTTATTCTTTCACTATATGAACATATTAAATTTGAATATTTCTTTCCTCACCCATATATATTGGATTCTCTTCCCCTCCATGAATTGAATTCAATATATCTACTAGGGGTGGGTCTAGATAAGAATTAGATGGAGAAGTCTCTCCTCTAAAGCAAAGATATTCTACACCATTTTCAAAAATTGTAACTTCCTTTTTCTTGAAATAAATCTTCACATCATAGTTTGACAACCAATTCATACTGAGAATTATTTCAAAGTTAGTGATTGGTATGATGATAAGGTGAGTAACTAAAGCATGTTTATGTGTCATGAGGGGAACTAGTTGACATGACTTTGTTGCAATGATGAATCACCTAGGATTTTTGACTGATAAATCCTTTATTAAATCAAATTGGACATGTCTAACTTTCTTGGAAAAATGGGATGATATAAATGAATGCGATGATCCAGAATAAATAAATGATCTCCTATTCATCACTTGTTAAAGGTAAAAAATGAAAGGGGTGAGCTCAATTTCTCATTAAGGGTTACAAATGGTGGAATCATGAATCAATAATAACTAAATTGTAAACAATTTGATATAATCAACATGGCATGGTGAATAAATGAAAAACTCATGCCATTAATAAACTAAGAATGAAACTGCATCCATAGATTTTGCCACAGTGAAAACCTTATGGATAGTAATAAATGATAATTATTAAAGAGAATGCTTATTAACTGGATGGCATGTATCTAGCACATGATACCATAGTACCATTAAAACGGTTTAGTTCTGTGGGTAGAAACCCGTCTGATTTTTGGAAACAAACTCGAAGGGATTATTGCTAACTGATTTATCTCACGAGACCTACCAATGCATCAAAGTGCTATAACGGGCCCCATCCACCACAACATTTCCAAATAATTCTTTATAAATTTATTCAATACAATAGAAATATACCTTTTCAATATCCTTTTAGAGTAGAGTATACAGATTCATCAATATTTCCATAATTAAAATAACTTTCCAAATAAACACTGTATGTAAAATGGTATACAGTTTAGACAACAAACATATCGATGATATGAGATTATGGATATTTAATTTAAATATAATCTCAAATGAAAATTTATCTGAAATGGTTAGTAGGTACACCACATAAATATTATTAGGTGCACTATACAAATTTAGTCACAACAAAATAGTTGTTGAAACAAAGTCTCTTACCACAATGTAATCGGTCGAATCATATGACCCGGACTTAATAACCCTAAAATGAATCATTTAATAACATGAATATAAATATAATAATGTTATTATATATAAAATGGCAGTACACATATACCACATACACGAAATAAGTGGAAAACAATGAAAATCTCACAGAAATGAAAGTGAGATGAGAAACCCCTTACCTTTTCCTCGAGTGTGTTCTTAGTTTGTTTTAATGACCTGAATAATCAAATTTATATTCTTTAATTAATAAGTCCAGAGCCTTATATACATGTAATTGATTTTTTATAACCTTATTAGGTTCATTCATGGACCTTTTAATGGGTTTAAGAGGTTCAATTTTATTGTTTTGGAAGCATTTTCTTCCTTGGTTTTCACGATTCGTTTACTTGCTTTCATGAATGGAAGTTCATTTGAAATGTGGTAAAACATCCATAATTGTTAATATATATTATTTGTGAAATTAAAGAGATATAAATTATATTATAATGATTCTGTTTTATATACTTGAGGATGAATCCTTAGTTAAAAGTTATTGATAAACTCTTGGATTAAGTTTGGCGGTTTTGTGAACAATGAACTTGTTTTGTATTATTATTCCATATTTTGAGTGTGTAGGGATTAAATAACATTAATGAGATGAAATACATATATTTTGATATGGTTCAACCATAAAAATGGTTTCATGATCAGAATTGGACATGGTAATGAAAATTGAGAACCCGTCGTCCTTGAGTGTGATAAATTAACACATCTCGGACGATGTTTTCATTTTTAGTATAAGAGGAGGGGGAAAAAAGATGATCATGAAATATTCCAATAGAATAATATAATTAAATTTTATTTAAGGGAATGTGATTATAATGTTATTTGGATGATGTTTGGTGAAGGAAGAAGTATAAAATAAAGGAACTCAAAATAAGAGAAAAATTGAGAAATCTCTTATGAAAATTTGGCAGCCTAATAGCGTCACTTAAAATTTAATAAAATAGTTTGATGAGAGAAAGGGGGGGTATATAATAACTATTACATAAAATGGGTAGTAAGGGGAATATGGAATGAAATATCCCCACATAATCTAATTGAAAATAAAATAGAAAACATAAAATGAAATCTTTAAGAAAAGAGAAGGGTGGTTGATTCTCTTACCTTATAGAGTAACTCCCAAAACATGAAGGTTGGGACCTTGAGGGTTTGAGGACACCTTTGAATGAATCCTAGGTAGGTAATACCACCATAGAATCAAGGATATTTAGTTTTTAATTAATGAAAACGAATGGGGGTGAGTGGGTATTTATAGTAATTAAAAGAGAGTTTTTTATTAATTAAAAGGGACACCTCATTACTGGTTTTTGAAAAACCATGGGCTTGACCATGGTATTTTCCTTTGTATTTAGCCACTTGGGAAACCTCATGTCATAAGTTACTGTAAAAAAGTCAACCATACTTTTATATTTAATTTTTACATCATTATGATGTCATTACACTATAGAAAAATGAAAATTGTATTTTTACTATTCATAAAAAATTCTAGTATTTTAGAAAAATCCCAAAAATTCACCCTAATCATTTTTTTGACGTGTATAATTCAAAAATGAACTCCATTTTTTGAAAATAATTTTCTATTTATTTTTAATTTAATTTTTAATTAAAAACAAGATAATTCAAAAAAATAACAATTATAAAGATATAATTAGTTCTATATCTCATTGAAAAATTAACCAAGATCTCATTATTATATTACCTTAAGAAAATAAAATATTATCAGTATTTACTCTTTATAAGGGTCATATTACTATTCATATTACTATTCATAAGGGTGTGTTACTATTCATCAAAAAAATCAAGTTGGTTCTATCAGACTCCAAATGACATACTGGCCACAACTCTAGATATCTGTTTTTTGAAATTCAAAACATAGAAGTGGAAAATTTATGTTTAATGAATAGAATGTATTTAAGAGGAACATACCATAAAATTTTTGGGGTGTTATATGCCCTGACCTACCGATGAAAAAAATAAAAATTTGGAAAACTCTTGAAATGAGGTACCATTGCCTCCCAGAACACCCCAAACACTATATTTTGACAAAGTAATGGAACACAGAGGTATGAGCCATTACATTATATACCTTTTAAACTATTCTCACCCTATATAATTCAAAACTAATCTAGAAGAAGGGGGGGGGGGGGTCTAAATAACCACCTCATTGGAGTAAAACCTCAACATCCAAGAACACCTCAACACAAGCACCAAAAGTCACACTGTCTAAATATATGAATCAAAGAGTTTCTTTCACCAATGTCAATATAAAATCTACTTTGGGTGGAACTAACTCTCCTGTATGGGTTTAATCACATCTTCATTAATGCATCTTGATTAGGGATCAGGTCCTCCCCTCCTCACATGTTTGGAATTTATCGTACATCAAATAACAAGAAAACAACTCATCTTATAGAAAAAAAGTTTCAATAATTACATCACAAAGAAAAAAAGATGAGTAAGACTCAAAATACCTCTGGGTAATGGGAACACATCAACTTCTCTTACTCCCAAGTACTCTCCTCCAGGACACCATGCCTCCACAACATGCAAACCAAGGGAATGATTTATCCATGAAACACCTTATCATAATGATCTTAGATATCCATGGTTGATCCATGAACGTTGCATCATCCTAGATATCCTACTCTGACCAATCATTGAAATGAGAGTCATCATGAAGATACCAATGAAGTTGGGATACATGAAAGATGTTATGGAGCCTCCACAACTACGGTGGCAATGCCGACTGGTATGCCATCTTTCCAAATCATCCCAACACCTATAAAGGTCTGATGAACCTGGAAGAAAGATTACTCCCTATTCCGAACCTCCACTACCCACATCGAGGAGAAAAATTCATGAATACATGGTCCCCAACCTCAAATTACAAAGGACTTATCCTGTGATTGACATATGACTTATGCTGGTCCTATGATACCTTTATCCTCTCATTGACAAGCTACACCGTCTCTATGATACTCTGCACCACGTTTGAGCCAAGAAAAACTACCTCCCCAACTTCTGTCCAGCATATGGGTGAATGACATGGTCATCCATATAATGATTCAAACAGAGCTATTCTAATGGAAGAGTGACAAATATTATTGTAAGCAAACTATAACAAGGGAAAATGTTTCACTTAAGACCCACTAAAGTCTATAACACATTCCCACAACATGTACTCCAATGTCTAGATGGTCCACTCTGTTTTCACATCTGTTTGAGGGTGGAAAGTAGTGCTGAGGCGTAACTGAGTTACAAAGGCATTAAAATCCCCTAAAGACAATATAAAACATGTATCCTAATCTGAGACGATGGAACTTGGAACTCTATGGAGACACACCAACTCATCCACATACCTCTGTGCTAAGGCATCCACTTTGCTTGACTCCTTGATCGCTAAGAAAAAGATTATTTCATCAACCAATCCATTACTACCCAGATGGAATCACATCTTCCCTAATCCCTGGGTAATCCTGTGATGAAATACCTTGAGATGTCATCCCACTTCCACACAAAGAAATATAAGGGATGAAAAAATCCAATTGGAACACGTTGCTTAGCCTTCACTTTATGACACACCAAGTACCTTTCCACAAACTCTGCCACTTCCCAATTCATCCCAGGACACCAGAACTGTTCCCTCAAGCCTCAGTATATCTTGGAAACTCATGGGTGTACCAATAGGGATGATTTATGAAAATCACAGAGAAATTAGTCATGCATTTCCATTGTAACAAATAGATTCTCATAGAATAACATCTGATTCTAGCTATCCTTTGACCATCCCTCCGGAGCATCACCCTGGTCAATGCGATCACGCATCACCACTACCTCTAAGTCTCCACACTAAGACTCCTACACATTCTACCTCAGATATGAATGTATCTTCATCTGAAATAGAAATCCTCTGCCACTATCCATTCCTGAATCTAAGTGAAAGGAATCCAACTCCTCCATCTCCCTCTAAGCATCTTCAGATTCCCAAACCACTTCCTTCTACAACTTCCTACTCAAATAATTAGCCACAACATTCCCCTTTCCTAAGCTATAGGAGATCTCAATATCATAATCTTGGAGAAACTCCATCCACCTCTACTGCCGCAAGTTCAAGTCTCACTGAGAAAATATGTACCTTTATATCTTGTGATCGATGAAGACCACAAAAAAATCCCCAATGAGGTAATGTCACCAAATCTTTAGTGATAACAAGAAAAATGCTAGTTCTTGATCATGGGTGGCATAGTTATATTCATGGGGACGTAACATCCTATACCCATAGGATATCACTACCTGTTTCTGTATATGCACACACCCCAAGCCTATACGAGAAGCATCACACAACTCCTAAAACATAACCCCTTACTCTAGAAGTCTGAGAACTGAAGCACTAAACAACTTCCCCTTAAGATAGACGAATGCCTCCTGACACTGCTCGCCATACAAAAAATCTTATCCTTTTCTAGTTAGAGTTGTCAAAAAAGCTTCTACCAGAGAGAAATTAGGTACAAATCTCCGGTAGTATCCTACCAGAACGAGACAATTGTGAACCTCTACCTAATTCTTAGGTTCTTCCCAAGAAATGACTGCCTCGAACTTCGATGGGCCTACTGCTAACCCCTTTTGAGACACCACATTTCCAAGGGAGTGGACCTCTCATATCCAAAACTTGCACTTGGATAGCTTTCCATAGAGCTGGTGGTGCTGAAGGACCTCTAGGATAGTCCTAATATGCTTAGTATAATCCTTCTATGACCTCGAGTAGATAATGATATCATCAATGAATAAGATGATGAACCAATCTAGGAAATCATGAAATATAGAGTTCATAATCCCCATGGACACGACTAGTGAGTTCGTAACACTGTATGAAATAACCACGAACTTTAAGTGCCCATAACTACACCAGAAAGTAGTCTTCAGGATGTCAACCTCCTTCAACCTTAACTGGTGATACCTAGACTATAGATCAATCTTAGAGAACCAACCTTCTCCCCTTAGCTATTCTAAAAGATTTTCTATTCTCGGGAGAGGGTAACGGTTCTTGAGTGTTACCTGATTCAGTCATTGGTAGTCCATGCATAGACTCAGACCACTATTTTCCTTATTTGAAAATAATATTGGATCACACCATGATGACACATTAGGTTGGATGAAACCATTATTCATCATATCGTCAATCTGAATCCGAATCTCCCACAACTCAGAAGGTACCATCTGATAAGGAGCCATCAAGATCGAATGAGCACCAGGCTGTAAGTCTATTCCGAAATCAATGTCACATTGAGGGTGTAGAGTCACAAAATACATAGTAAAAACATCCATAAACTCTACGACAACCCCCATAACCTCCACCATATCTATATCTATCGATCACAATGATATCTCAGCTAACAAGGAAAAAAGTGGCTCTATGAACTCGCTTCCCATATGACAGATCAGCTCGCTAACGAAAGCTATATGCTGGAATTTCACGTATGAAAACATGAATATTATATAGTAGAAGTTGATAATAGCACTCATAGAGTACAACCAATTTATTCCAAGGATAAAACCATATGGATTCATCTATAGTAGATAGAGATCCCCACTGGATTGATGCAACCCCAACATCAGTCTACATCCCTAGAAAACATCAAACAAGATGATCTGACCTATGACTGGTGTACTAAACACTAGGGGTATGAAAAGTCCCTCTATTTCAAGTCCCAAGGCATGGGCCAGACTGGGTGTAATGAAGGATTATGATGCTCCTGAATCAAACAGGGTGCAAGAAAGCATACTAAACAAATTGATCGTACCTTGAACGATCTTTGGCCCTACTGGAATTTCTACCTCTATGACATTAAACTAACCACGCCTATCTCATATGACCCTATGATATTGGAAACCTCCCCAAAAATGCCCTAGTAGAGGACCCTGAGGAGAACCTTGAGGTCGGACTCCTCCTACACCGTCCACCCTTAGTAGAGCAGGGTCCTGCTGTCCCTACTGCTGGAAAGGCCTGGTTGGAAACTATTAATGTGGTGGGTGCTTGACCTGCCCAGCTCCACCATACTAAGTTTGAGTCAGACATTATCCTTGGAGGTGACCCCGACCTCTACAAAAAAAACACCTCGGCCCTAGGCCTACGGGAAAAGGGCAAGGACTAGAGGTTCAGAACTGAAACTGCTGGGGTCAGCTCCTTGCTACCCAAAACCTAGAATGCCTTGTCATAGAAGACTTTCTACTAATGACCTTCCCCTTTGAATAACTCATATGAATTACCTATCACAGTAGAACTCCTTGCGAGTGTATTATTTAAATTACCTCAACCTTATTCTGGACCTCTAAGTATGTCGGTAGGGTGAAGGGAGTAACCTCATACTAAAGAGAAGGACAGAGTGCTTCCTCTAAGCACCTCACCTGAGACTCTTCATCCGGAAAGAGATCCAAAGAAAAACATAGGATATCCTTGAACTTGATCCCTAATTCCCTCACTGACATACTCCCCTACTGGAGGGAGAGTAGTTCTTGCCTCTTCTCAGCTTTCATCATGGTAGAAAGGAATTCCGCTCGGAACTCCTTCTCAAAGCCAGCCTATGAAATATCGGTCTCCTTCCTCTCCCCGAGGTAAAGCGTCCACCACTGACGTGCTTCTCCCCTCATCTAGCTCATTGCCAGAGGAACCCATTACTTCATTGGAGCCTGGATCAAGCTGAAAGTGATCACCATATCCTTCAGAGCCAACTCTATGTCTCCATGTCTGAGACACTACCCTCGTACTTTCCTAGATTTTTCTACTAGAAAGCATGAAGAATATTCTACTATTGATTATACTCCTCTGCTAGGTTGACCCTCCGCTAGTCAACTGGGTCAGCCTGCTAACCCTCTACTGCTCGTACCACTCACAGACGATGTTTAAGAGCCATAACTGAAAGGAAAAAAGGAACTCCTAATCCTGAGTAGCATGGAATTTATTTAGGATTCATTTGAACTCATTATTTATTTTAATTTCCTAAAAACTCAAAAAAAAAACAATAACACAAGTCATCATGATGCATATACCTTTCCTAGGGTCTCTACCCCGCAAACGGTGTAGCCTCACTTTGTCGTTCAGTAATATTAGAGTCCATTCATTAGATCATGGGGGCCCTAAAATCCCATGTACTAGATGGTCTTACCTAGCCTATGTCATGCACCAAGATCACCTAACACTGTCTCCCTACCAACCCATTCAATCCTCACTGTGCCTAACTCCAAACTCAATCCTACATCTCAACCTTCTGCCTCTGATAAAATTATGTCATGAACTGCCGTCTTCAAAATGAGGTAAGGGATAATAAGGTACCAAGACCTTACTTCCTCAAGATGAAGGAGAGATAATGACCCCCGAGTCCTGCCTCCAATATGCCCTAGGGTTGCGACCAACACCAAGGGTATAGAAATCTCACAACAAATGGAAGGAATTAATCTTTTTTTAAAGTAGTAAAGATCAGGAGATAAGATGTATCAAGCTCAAATAACTCCAAGAAATATATATATAAAGAAACCAAAATCCATCCCACATGCATGTTTAAAGTAAAAATACTACAAATACAAAGAAAACTACAAAGTAAGTACCAAAATAAGACTAAGAAGCAACACATCAACCATCCCCAACGTTCGATCTAGAAAGGTCCAGCATGGTCCACATAATCTCCCCAGAAACCTAAAAATATTTTTATATATGTAGGATGGGCATATAAGTATACTCAATAGGGAAAAACCAAATTCACCCATGCACAAGTGGGATAAGCATACTAATTCCCCTGAGAGAAAATAATAGAAACTAAAAAGCACATAACAAGGTATACTTTCCACCCAACCTCACCAAGGCATGCTCACCAAATAACACAAGTCAAGTAAAGTAAAATAGTAAGAAAATTGATATTTGGGTACCCCACACCACTTCCCACTGGTCAACTACTCATCCCTAATGGCGAACGTCCTGATGATACCACACTCTTTTACAAGTCCCACTGTCACAACCTGCCCACATACACCTGATCTGCACACCACATCACATCCTACCCGTAGACACTTAGACGAAAACTACCACACATCTTACCCAAAAACACCTAGTCCTAATCCTGAAGACACCTGGGAAACAAAAAAACTCTCACACAGCCAATACCAGAAATCTAGTATTAAACCTCAAGCCATTACAGCTTGACTGAAGAGTCTTGGGAGATAAATGCCTAGAAGAGGGAGTAGGGTAAAGTCAGTAACCATCCATCCATCATCCCACTGGAATGTTGGGAAAGACACCCCCCATAATAATGGGTGTGTTCAGCACATAGTGCTCAACATGGGTGGGGTGCGTATAGAAATCACAAGGAACTACAAGTTTATACATATAGGTAGAAAACACTCAGCCTAAACTATGGGTTTCCAAACAAACAACCAAACCACCCAAAACTACCCTTTTTTCTACCCCTACATGCACAACCACAAAAAATCCACACAACAGCCACAACCAAAACATCAAACCACCCCTTTTATTTAACCACTTATCATTATTTATTTATAAGTTCGCTTATTTCATTCCAACACTACCTAAGAAACTAACAACCGCAACCTTACCCAACACATTTAGTAACACAGAAAACACACAAATAGATTGCAGTCCCACTGAGAAACAATGTCCAACAACCATAACGCCACCCAGAAGTAGTCCCACTACTCTAAAATTCCATCCATTCCACAATCAATCAATCTCTCAACTTGATATTCCATCACAACTCCCGCACTACCTCATACACAAAGACCACAACAACCACCACCAAAACCATAGCCCCGCTACACACACATACCACAACATTTTCATAGAAATACACTACCAATATAGACATAAGGCCAAAAATAACTACATAGAACACACAAACACACCAAAAAGGAAAAGTTTATTCAGATTTAGTGGCACTCATGCTTTAATTACACTAGATAAAATAGGGGTTATCACAAAATAAGTTCGATCTTGGGGAATGAATTTATTTAAATGAATATACATGATTAACCAAATTCTAATTCTTATAGTAGTGATTCACAAATTATATAAGTGCATAAATAGAGACCACAAATGACAATGATTTTCATAAGAACACAACCAATATGATTCACAACATGGATCAAGGATAACATATAAAACAAAATGATCATCACAATCGTGCTCCTAGCCCCTCATTTATTACTTCTTATTATCTTAGTTAAATTTGGATTCATACATTATTACAAGGAGGAATTTTTATACGCACCCTGCATGATACAAAATTAAAAGAGAGATGAAGAAAGTTCGTACTTGGAACAAAAGGAGACTAAAACTCCTCCTTGCACCAAAACAGGGGAGTCGCATGAGTAGGAGACTCCAAGGAAAACTAGATTAATGGATACAATACAACACATGAATCCACAAGACGAGAAGGATCTTGGAACACCAATAGAAAATAGAAACACACTGGGAAGAGAAATTATCAGCTTAGAAAATCGAAATTCCATATCAACAGAAGGGGAAATGGTTTTAAGGGCCATTAAAGTTGGGATGTGGACAAGACCACACAGTTTGACTATTTCAAAGTCCCTGGAATATTAGGATATTAAAGATATAATTAATATACTTTGAATCTCCTTTATAAACACATAAACAAGGCTTTAAACTCGATTTATGTCAAATAAAATATAAGAGGGGAAAACTGAAAGAATTGGGAAAAATTGGAAATGAGTCACTAACAACAAGCCACTGACAGTGAGCCACTAACAGTGAGCCAATAACAGCAAGTCACCTACACTAAGATACTCATGCTATGCTACCGATGCTGAGCCACTGGCATGACCTATCGATGCCTGACTCACCGACGCCTTGACTCACGGATTCCCTGACTCATCGATACCCTGACTCACCGACACCCTGACTCACTGAAAACCAAACCTAACTATTCCCTTGACCTACCAAAACCCTTAACCTACTGACGACTAGACCTACCGACGCCTTGACCCACCGATGCCTCAAGATAACGACACCCTCGAGCTACCGTCACCCTTGACCTACCGACGCCTCGACTGACCGTTGCCCTGATCCACTGACAAAAAAATTAGAAATTTTGGAAAGTCTTGAAATGAGTTACTGTTGCCTCCCAGAACACCCGAGACACGAGATTTTGACAATGCAATGGACCGCAGAGGTCCAAGCCATTACAATTATAAAATGAATGGATTTAAATATAAGTACGATTTGGTATTAATATAATCACCCAATAAAATTTAGACAGGTTTATACATCATTTTAAACCTTATATTTTTGTTTAACCCATTAGTTAACCAATTTTAACCTTAAACATGATAAGTATTTTTTCAATATTAAAGAGTTATAATTTTAATTATAAGGTAATAATTGACTCATAAATGGGAAAAGGATAAAATTTTAAACAATTTTAAATCCTTATTATCCTCTTTCAATATTTTTATGATGTTTAAATAATTGAATAGAATATTATTTATCATAAAATATCATTAATTTTATTTTTGAAACTATTCATTTAGTTTGAATTTAATGATAATAATATATAAATGGTTTTAAAATACAAACCTTTAAAACATCTCTAGTATTTTATATTTATATATAAAATTCATGTAACAATATAACTCAATAATAAAATATTACTTTTAGAGTTTTTAAAAACATTTACTTGATTTTTCTACTACTTTCATAAGCACTATGTCGGCGTTGCATAAGTATTTAAAGAAATTATTTCATTACTAAAAATTAAAAATAAATTACCATGATAAGAAAAATTTATCATTAAAATAACCATTTATAACTAAAAATAATTTGTTTTTCCATTTCAAAAAACATTATAAATATTAAAATTAAGGGAGTGAAATTTTTGATTTTATCCTTTACTTAAAATATTATAAAGCTAAAAATCAAAGATAAATGAAAAAAATGTCATAATTTTGAAGTTTCTAAGATTATAGATAAAATAGAATAATCCAATGAAATTATCACATGTGTTTTAATGAATTTTAAGGCTTATCTCATTAGTTTTAACTCTAATTAACCCTTTTTACCTTTACAATGGTATTTTTTTACCAAGGTTACTATTCATAATGACAAAAAATAAAAGAGACCTATTAACCAAATTTGAACCTAAAAATTAAAAATATTGGATACATTTTTTAGGATCCAATACATATAAGTTCTAAAATTTAATTAAAAATTGAAGCCGCAAAATGAGACGAAAAGAAATTTTCTATAAAAATATGTTTTAAGTATAAAAATGTTTTCATACTAAATTCATGTATAATTTTCATTATAATAAAATCTATTTGATTATTTTTAATAAAAAGGAACTAATAAAATTTCAAAACTAATATAAAATATAATGTAACTTTGTAAGTACTTGAAAATAAAAAATAGTTTTCAATAAAAATCAGTATTTTTCATTATTTATTGAAAAATCAAAATTTTCAAAAAATTATCAAAAATTTATCCAAAGATAATTTTAATATTCTATATTCAAAAATTATATAATTTTAAAAAAATACAATTTATAAAGGTTTCATAAGTTAATTATAATATTCTCTTAGAAAAGTTAATAAAAAATATTTTTAAAGAAAATATATTTTTGAAGAAAAAATATTTTTTAAGAATAAAATGAATTTTACAAAAATTCTGTACTTATTTACAAATAATCAATAAATTTTCATTGATTGGAACTTTATATATATTTCATAATTATGTTAATCCTATTCATACTTACCAATCCAACAACTAGTGTATAACTATAACATTTAATTAATAACATTTATTTATTTTTTTAATATATGTGTTGTGTGTTGTATATGCTATCGAGAATAATATTCTTTTAAAATATCAAAGTGTTACACAATTAATTGTTAAATCATTTAAAAGTGCATAAAATAAAAGTAGTCAATACATATTAAAGAATAATATCTTCAACACTAGGATATCTTCTGGATCATCTTCACTCATGAAGATCACCAATAGAAAAATAAAACCTATAATGAGGAAGAACTTCATGAATGGAAAAATCATGTAGTGAGATATAAATGAAAACTATTAAAAATAGAAGTGTGACTTAAGAAGTGAGAATATAATGCTTGATTCTAGCATGTCTATATATAGGAACAAAATATGGATGTTATAAATATGGTCATTAGAAATATGGTCTTTAGAAATATGGTCATTGAGAATATGGACATTGGATATATATATATCCAATAGGTATACCAAATTTGTATATTTTTAGTAGTAAATTTAGAATAAGATAACTCATAATGAAATAAAAAATATAGTATTGAAATATTATATATATATATATATAGATATATTTATGTGTAACATATTAATATTAATAATATTATTATTGAAATATTATATGATGTTTTTATAAAAATCAAATAATTTTTTTAATATCAATGGATTAGTAAAATTAAATTTTAGAATTTAAATAATTAATTTTAATTGTATTTTGTTAAAGTGTATTCAATATAAAAGTAGTATTTTTGTAAAGAACTATTTTTTTATGTGTGATATATTTTATCCTAATAAATTAAATTAAAAAATTAATTTTTTTATTATATATGAAATAATATATTAATATTATTTAAATTAAAAATAAATATGATATAATTTTAACAACACTTAATTTTTAAAATCACTATTTTGTTAATAAAAACTGTTTTTATTTATATTATATATTTTGATATAAAAAATAACTTTTTAAAATTTTAAATTTTAATTTATCAAAATGAAAATCATTTTAGGACTTATAAGAACAATATTATATTTGGATAATTTGTTTGAATTTTCTTAAATAATTGGATCATTAGGTGAATAATAAAAATATCATTTTTACCAAAACTAAAACTTTAAAATTATATAATAAAGACCTAGAAGTTTATAAACCTTTAAATTTATAAAATATTTATTTAATAAGTAAAACCATACATTTTAAAAATTCTATGTCAAATTTATAAAACCTATGATTAATATTTTAAGAACATAACTAATATTTTACAATAAAAACTGTTTACAGTCTTTTATTTTAATTGAATTATATTTTGGTAAACTTTGGTTTTGGTTTTATTATTAATAAAAATATTATTTATTTTTTTTATAATAAACCAATTTATATCATGAAAATTAAATTAATGCATAATTTTACCTTACACATAAATTTTAATCTTAAAAATACACTTTTTCTAATAACAGGTTTTTACACGTTACATACGCTAATGTTAAAATTGATTTTTATTACACATAAAAATTTTATATGTTGAAATATATTTATTATTTGGAGTTATTAGATTCAAATTATGTAATAATAAAAATTTCATTTTTAGGCACTAAAAGTAAATTACTTAGGTAAAAATTAGTTGCCGTGAAAAAATAAAAAATGGTAAAAGTGAATATTCTAAGACTAAAGGACTTAAAAACATGTTTTAAAATGAATAGTTTAGGTATGATCGACCTTATATCATCCCAAACTCCACTATTATTCATTTTTTTATCCACTCTCAAGTTTAACATGTGCTACCTTTATATTAAGTGATTATAATTATAAAAATTCCATTCTCACCAAATATAAAAGGGTCCTCTCACCACACCTTCAAGACCACCCTAAAAATTAATTTTAATATTGAAAATTTACCCCTTTTAATTTAACCATAAAACTATAAATTTTTATTGAGTTTATGGTCACAAGATATTTCCTTGTGACCTTCATTTGCAAGGTTTTTTCCAAGGGAAATCCCAATTCCTCAATGTGAGTAATTTTTTACTAAATTATTTTATTTTCATTATTAATTTCCCAAAACTAATTTTCTTATTATTTTATAATGATATAATATTTTTTTTTATAATTATTGTTATTATGCTCAAGTAATAAATATTTTCCACTTTTCCATTTTTCTATTAATAAAAATGAAACTGTCATTCATGCATTATGTGGATTACAACCCTCATAAAGCCATGACTTTAATTTTTCACCATGACCTCTATTTGATAATTATAAAGGTTAAATTGAAGAATAAATATGGAATATATAATATAATCATTATTATGAATAGATAAATTATAATCCACCTTCATTCCCTCTCATTCATTGAGAAATGAAAATGTAAACTATGTGTTGTGCAGACTACCACCTTGAAAAAGTAATGTATCTCATTTTTCATATGGTTTCTTTCTTATTCAATGATTTTTAGTGATAAAAAATCCCTTCTGTAGAACTTTAAAAATAGAAATATATAGTAATTCCATTAATTAAGGTATGTTCATTTTTGGGTCAGTCTAATACCTTACTTGAACAATACTATAAAATAATATCCTGGATGGATATGAGAATTTAATTTATGATAATATATGATATGAAGATGAAAAAAATAAATTTATTTTGGTACTGGAATGGTAACATTAATATTAAATCATTAATTAAGATACCACTGTTAGTTTGTTAAAAATCCGCAAAACATGTTTGTTGCCAATTTTTTTCTATAAGAATCATAAATAAACTACCATAGAATGAAATTATAACATTATAAAGAATTATAAAGAATCAATTATTATACCTTGTATGATCTAGGAATGATAAAATTTCGGTGAAGAATGGTAGTTCCATGTTGTAAGTTTGGTTTGTCTCACTGAACTCCGGATCATGATTGTTTTTAAGTCGATGATTTCTTTATGGTTTTCCCCCTTCTTCCCTTAAACAGGGGGGGTGCTTTCAATAAAAAATTTTAAAGGCCTTCGGGCTGTTGGATGGGTGAATAATGGAAACCCCCCTATTATTATGATACTAGTTCAAAATGATAAGATTACTCACACTCGTTAATGAAAATATATAATAACTAGTTATTGGGGTGATAGGGTTGAGGATCAATAATCCACTTTTCAGGTTGGCAAGGTAAATGTAGGAGAATATGAGATCATTGAGGACCCAAAATCAGATGCTGACATGCAAGGTGGGAAGAAGCGAGGTAGGAAGAAAAAAAATGAAATTCCATGAAAAGATAGAACAAAATGAAGGGTCTATGACTAGGGGTAATGACCCCAAATGATGAGGACACTTTTTTGAAATTTAAAAGGGATAAGGAATCCCCTAACGACTAGATCCCTTAGGAATTTTATTTTATCCAAAAAACTAATGCTAATTGGGATTGCTGAACCAAAAATGAATTTTGAAAATTGGAAACATTTCAAATGTAATTCTCTAGGATATCATATTTTTCTCAGAAACTTAATGATGGTGACATGAATCATCTATAGATTCTTAGATATGAGAGATTTCAACTGGTCACATGCATATGGGAAAGGAAAAGCATCACTACTAATCTTTTCATCTTAGGTCACATGGTGTAGGTCACCTTAGTGTATTCCTCAACATATTATATTAGAAGAAGGGAAATCTGAATAGAATTAGGGGAAATATCTAAGAAAAAAACTCAAAAGTGGGTGGTGATGGGTGAATTCAACATGATCCTCTCACCTGATGAAAATACAGGGTCAAATTTTAATTGGACAAGAACCAATTACTTCTCACAATGCATCGATTAGTGCAATCTCATCGAGGTCCCAATTACTGGATCAAACTTCACTTGGAGCAGGTTCACTTGTAATGAAATAAAATCAAGAAAAAAATGATAGGTTATTTTTTCAAATGGGGGATAGAAGTATCATTAAGGGCATCTATGTCTTCACTATTAAAAAGCATCATTCTGATAACAACCCTATTTTTATAGAGCTTCACACCATCTCAAGGTCATCCCCGCTCCCATTTTATTTCAATAATGGTTGGGTCACCATAACTAGATGCAAGGAAATTGTCTCAAAGGCCTGGAAACTCACACAAAATGGAATCCCACTTCAAATTATCATGGATATGATAAATCACACAAAGAGTTTATAAAGAGAGTGGATAAAAAACTATTTTTCTAAGCTTGATATTGATATTCATCTTATAGAGCTACAACTTTCAAGAATCCAAAACAGGGAGTAGGATTTGGAAACCCCTTATAAAGAAGAAGTAAAAGCTCTCACTAAGATTTATGATCACTTAACCATTAAATAGATTCTAGATAAGATTCATTTGAATGTAAAATGGATGAAGGAAGGTGACTGAAATTACAAATTCTTTTACATAATTCACAGGGAGAAAATAGAAAAGGCTGGGAATCATGCCATCAAAATAAATGGATAGCTGTACACTTTTGAAAATGACATATCGAAACTAGTGGTAGATTAATTTAACATCCTTTACACTGATGATTTTATAGACAACACATCAAAGATGATTGGTCACATTCTCACTTGTATTTATGATAATCAAAATCAAGATCTCATGAGGGCACCATCCAGGGATGAAATGAGGAAGAATATTTTTTCCCTTAACATGGAGAGTGCTGCTGGCCCTGATGGTTTTAAAAATAAGTTCTTTATGTATTATTGGGAAATGATCCAGGAAGAATTGATTAATGTTGTCAAAGACTTATTTTCTCATGCTTTTATACCTTATGGAATTAACTCAAACTTCATTGCACTAATTCTGAAGAAGGAGAATGCGGTTGATATCAAAGACTTTAGACCGGTGGCCCTTGGTAATACTATTCCAAAAAATTATCAGTAAGGTTCTCATGTACAGGCTTGGAGAAATTGTCAAGGATCACATTACTCCAAACCAATATGGATTTTTTCCCAGAATATGTATTTAGAATTGTCTTTTCATAGCCTTTTATAATATTAACATCATATGCAAGAAGACAAAAGAAGGGAACTTTGATCTCAAAGTTGACATATCTAAATCCTTTGACACCCTCAAATGGAGCTTCCTGCTTAATATTATTAATAGGTATGGATTTTCAAGAACTTTTTTGAGACTAATTAGATACATTCTATCATCATGAAGGTTGTCTATTCTTATTAATAAGACCCCAAGAAGATAATTTCCATGTACTAGGGGAGAGAGACATGGTGGCCCCCACTTAGGGCTACTATTTACTATTACTAAAGATTATTTGAGTATGTGAATGAAACAATCCGAACTTTTGGATAATATTAGTTTTTTAATTTTGTGTGTTATTTCATTTTATACTCCAAAAAACTGTATACTTTAATTAATGAAGTGATACCATTGGGTTTCGACTGTTATATGACCGTTGGTCAATATGACTGTTGGAAACTAAACTCATAATGTTACAATTATTATTTATAAATACAAGTGACCTTGTTTAATTAATATAGAAAGAAGAGTCGATGACATCATCCAGTAGACTCACGCTGTACGAAGCCCATCTGTCAGATCTTGGGAAGGAGGTAGCATCTATGGGCTTTGCTCTAGACTAATCATAAGCTGAGCGTTAATATATGAAGCTTGAACAGAATCACCTAAGGGAGAATTTCAAGATGATAGAAATCACCACTCGAGCAATGTTATTAGAACTGCCCCAAGATTCTATCATCATAGCACACTATAAAATTAGGTCCTATGCAAGTGTTATAAGGGGATATGTAATGAATCCTTATATACTTTTTGTAATCCCTTGGTATAAATAAAATTTTTATTTCTTATTTTGGTAAAATTTTTGATTTTCAAATGTCTGGATAAATATAGGATAAGTACTATTGATGAATTTTGGAAAAAAGATATTTTAAAATATTTATGTAAACTTTAAATAATTAATAATGTGAAATGATTTTCAAAAAATTGTCTTCTATAGTTGTGATCAGTAAGAAATTTAGAGTCTAATAAGATCAACTTTATTTTTAGTGAATATAAAAGTATGAATAGTAACATACCCTTATGAATAGTAATGAATAGAAATGAATATTAAATCGGCCAAAAAAATAGAATCTTCACCCATGAATGTGTAAATAAAATTTAGACATCTTAAAAGTGAAAAAATGATCATAGTATAAATTTTGATATTTTTGTATGACATCAATATTTTATTTACAATTTTATAATTAATTTAATAATTTAAAATGAAAATGTATTTTCATAAAATTTAATCATAAAATTTTAATGTATTTTCTTATGGTTATACGATAATTTTATGGGACCTTGATTACTTTTTCAAGGTGTCACAAAACAAGTTATAGTTTTAGAGTTGTTTTTTTGAATAAATAATTATTTTTTTTAAAAATTAAATTAAAAATATTTAGAAAATTATTTTCATAAAATGGATTTCATTTTTGAATTCAGATCATCAACATTATGTTAGGGTGAAGTTTTGGGATTTTTTCTGAAATAGTTGAATTTTCAGTGAATAGTAAAAATAAAGTTTTGAGTTTCAGGTGTTTAATGACATCATTGATGATGTAATCCTGATGTAATAAATCTGGTCGACTTATGAATAGTAATATATGTTATGAGGTGTCCCAAGTGGACAATACCATGGGCAATCCCATGGTTTTTCAAATACCACTGATGAGGTGTCCCTTGGAAATTAATTAAATATTCCCTCACTTTTGCTATAAATACCAAGCCATTCCCTCATTACTTTCATTAAAAAATATTTATCAATAGAGTTATAGTATTTTTACCTCCCAAGGAGTCCTCACAAGGTTCCCTCAAGCCCCCAAAGGTCTCAAATTACAAGCTTTTGAAGTTACTCTTCAAGGTAAGAGAACCTTCCACCTTCCTCTTTTAGTCATTATTTCCTTTAAGTTATGTCTTCCACTTTCCATATTCTTATGTGAGGGTATATTCTTATATATTATTATTAATTTCCATTTCATGTAAAAATGACGGGATACCCTTTCTTATCTCATCAATTTATTTTCTGAATTTTTAAGTGATGCCGTTAGGCTGCTGAATTTTTGTAAAAGAAATCACATTTTCTCTTTTCTTTCAAGTTTCCTTTTCACGTGGTGTGTCATTAAACACCATGATCTTATTTATTTTTATTATATACCTCTACTATAAATTATTCATTTATTGATGGGATATACTTTTCCCCTCTCTTTTTTTAAAACCATGTTATATAGCCGTTATGCTGCAGAAATTTTGTCTCAAAATATATCTTTCTTTTTCTTAAGAAATTCTCTTGTTTTATTTATCTGAATACCCAAATATATTTTCATTTACAAATGTATTCATCAATACATAAAATCTATCTATTTGATTCTGGAATTTACATACAAGAAACCCTCTTTCTTTTTCCAAGGGTTATAAAATACATAACGATCATGTTTTTAAGCACTTTTAAAACGTCACAATTTTGAAGTGAAACCCATTACTTTTACTCTCTATGGGTTATTTGTGAAATGTTTGATTATGATCTATGTATATCACATGAAAATAAAGACATATTAAGGGTGCACGTTTATAACTCTCCAATGAATTGGGTAAATAATTTAATCTATAGAAATGACATGTTTCACGATACCTTGGTGAATAACCTAGGTAATTTTTAAGAACCTTGGGGATGCACCTTGGTGATATGTTCATGAATTTATAAATTAAATGTTTTAGCCACATATTCAAGTTATGGTTCAAGTTATTTTCATTATTTTAGGCCTCTACTTTCATTTTTCATGTCTTTATGTTTTTCATCAAGTTCTTATTGATATCACAAGTAAACTGATTCCCTTGATTTCCTTACTAGGCCTTCTGCTCACCCTTTCCTTTGATGTATGTCTACAGGTTATGAGATGAAAAATCTGTACATAGGATGAACTTATGATGAATCCATACAAGTGGATTAGAATAATGTTTTATATTTTCATGTTTTATGTTCCTGATTTTAAAGACACTAGACTTTAAAGATCCTCTGAATGTAAAATGTAATGAAAAGTTATGAGATAAAAAGGCGGGATGCCATAGTTTTTATCAAAGGATATTTTAGTTATTTATGGAAATTAGGCTATGAAAACTTTAGGAATAACCCTATAGAAAAGTTTAAGTATATAAAAACTTCCTAGTATTTTGGTGAGTATTGAGTAAGTGGTTTATCAAGAAAATACATCCCTGTCTGGATACGAGCAGGTAGAGGCGGCTCTGGCACAGATGTACCTAGGTGTGAAGACTCTGACAAGGAGTTTCAGGCTTGACCTAAGGTATCCTGGTACACAATAATGGGCCTTGATTCAGCCTTGGTTATGCCACTTCTGGGGGATATTCTTGGTTAATCAAAATATTTTTATGAATCATTATAAAGGATTTATAGAGAAATGTAATTGTTTAAAGCATGAAGTTTTAAGATATAAAATCCTTTATAGTTATAATATTCATAAATCAAATAATTTTCTCACTAAGATTTTATTCTTTTAGAAAATGGCAGAAATAGGAGGAACCATTCAAATGTTGACCACAATGGACCATGCGCTGATGGCCTTCTGATGGAAGCAGGAATGGAAACTTTCATGCGAATGATGAACCAACTGACTCAAGTTATGGGAAATTACTTGAATCAAGCTGAGATATTGATCTCACTACGAAGGGAACAACATTCCATTGATTCATTTATGAATTAATGACCACCAACCTTCAGTGGATCGACTGACCCATTGATTGATGAATAGTAAATCAGCTCTATAGAGAAGATCTTTTCTGTGATCCACTATTCAGAGCAAGAGAAGGTCACCCTGGCTGTCTATCGCTTAGAGGGAGAAGCTGATCAGTGGTGGGAATTGATTAAAAACACAAGGCCAAGAGTGGAGGTTGAATCTATGGAGTGGGAAGAGTTTAGAGGGATCTTATTTAGTAAGTATTTCCCTCGATCGATGAGAACAAGAATGGAGAAGGAGTTTCTCAAGCTGAAGAATAAGGAGAATGAATCTATGGGAAGCTACGAGATAAACTTCACAAGGATTTCACATTACACCTATAGATTTTTCATGGATATAAATGGTAATGTTTATAGATTCTTAAGTGGACTAAGACCTCATCTGCGAAAGAATCTAGCCAACCGAGACTATGATATATATGAGGAGATCATGTGAAGTGTGATGAAAGTCAAACTGGAGTTTGGAGAGATGCAGTGGTCTCATAAATCCAATGACAAGAAGATATCGATGGATCCAAGCTTAGGGAGGAGATTATATTATGGAAGAGGAGGCAATAAAGTGCAACATACCATGTGTAATAAATGTGGGAAGAAGAACTCGGGGAACTGCTTTCTTGGGAGAGAGAAGTGATACAAGTGTGGAAGAGATGGCCATATCATATGGAATTGTCAAAGTAAGGTGAATCCTTAACTCCCAAACACTAACGACAAAGGGAAGATGGTATAGGCCCTACCTGATGTCCAATTCTATAAGTGTGGAAAACTTGGCCACTTTGCCAATCACTGTTCAAATCCGAGGGCAATGGAGGGGAATCACCATCAGCCTCAACATTGGCCAAGGGAAAAAGGTCATGCTTTTGCTATAACTACGACTGAAGTTGAAGTGCCAAATTATGTGGTGGAATGTACTATTATTGTTCTCTCAAACCTAGTAAGTACTTTGTTTGATTCTGGTTCTATGCATTCCTTTATTTCCTTTAAGTTTTCAAAGAATTTAGAATCAACCCCAGATTTGATAAAAGTAGAGTTATCAATCAAGACGCCTGGTGGGATTATCCAAGAATCATCAGTGTTTAGAAAGTCTAGTATTTACTTTAGTGAGCACAATCTTATCTCAAATCTAGAAGTAATTACCATGTTGGAATTCGACATTATACTAGGGATAGACTATCTCTCAAATTATAATGCTAAGATCAAATGCAGAAGCAAGGAAATCTCAGTAGTCTTGAATGGAAAACTTACATTTATCTTCCAAGGAGAGATATCTCGACCTGATCTATGTCTATAAGAACCTATTATATCCTTCTTTATAGATTTTATCAGTGATGAAGAAGAATGAGATGAGATTTTAAGGATAGAAAACGTCCCCATCTCTATGAATACGTTGACGTATTTCCTGAGGAGTTTCCTAGACCTCCCTTAAAAAGAGAGGTAGAGTTCTCCATTTAACTTGTACCTAGATCTCAACCGATATCAAAGAACCCCTATAGGATGAAAAATGTGGATCTAGAAAAATTAAAGAAACAAATCTAAGATCTTTTTGAGAAGGGGTTTATCTGACTGAGTGTGTCTCCTTGGGGAGCACCAGTTCTCTTTGTGAAGAAGAAGGATGGATCAATGCAGTTATGTATTGATTATAGGGAATTGAATGGGATCACAGTGAAGAACAAATACTGTCTTACAATAATTGATGATTTATTTGACCAACTTTGTGGGGCTTAATTTTTTCTCAAAGATTGATCTTAAATCTGGTTATCATCAATTAAGGGCGAAGAAAAAAGATATTCCAAAAATTGCCTTCCGATCAAGATATGGGCATTACGAGTTTGTTGTTATTACCTTCAGACTAACTAATGCACATGATATAGTGTAATAATGATCTCTCTCAAATTGTTATTTTAAAATAGATGAAATTTTGGAGAAAATTTCCCCCTCTCACACTTTCTTTATGCTGATGACATCCTTATTTTTTTTCCAAGCGACTAAGAGAACCATTTCTAACACTCAGGATTTCTTTTTTCATTATGAGGAATTTTCTGGACATGCCATCAGCTAGGATAATTCATTTATTATTTTTGGTAATATAACCTCTATGGGAAATTAGAACATAGTGGTAAGGAAACTTGGAGTGTGTAGGGGATAATTTCCTTTCAATTATTTGGGTGTTTGATTGTACCACGATTCACTGTGTAATTTTCACCTTTACACCACTATGTTAAACTTGTTTTATATTGAAAATTATAAAAACAATGAAAAGTTTCATTCCATGTTTGAATCATTTATTTTGTGTTTATAACTTTTAAAAAGGGAAATGTTACTTTTTTTGATGATTCCATTGCAGGAGAAGGTGATTTGAAGGGCCTATGATGATGTCCAAGAAAAATGGGCCAAACTGCGCAAGATCCATGCACACCAGTGGACTCATCTTCACACATCTCCTGAAAAGTGCATCCAAATGGTCTAATATTTTTTGGTCTGGTCCAAAATTCATTGGGATACATTTCATATGAAGAAAACCAAGACTCATTCGGCCATCTGGTTTCCCAACTGACCTGATTTTTCCAGCACACCGCATCTGCATGAAGTCAAAAGTGGTGTGCTGTGATATATCTATATCTCAGGATATAGGTTCCCAAATTGATCCAAAATTTAGGTGGATACAAAAAATTGGTGGGGATACAAATTTTTTATTTATCTAAATCAAGATAAGGCTTTCTAGAGGTCGAAACTCATGTGACAAGAGTTTTTAAGAAATCTGTGTGCTCAAAACCACCTTCCCATTTTCCTATAAAATGGTACCTTGGGCTCCCCATTTGTAATTTAGGCCAGGAGGAAAAGATATGGTATTTTGGATACCAAAATAAGTCTTATCATCATATAAGTAGTTCTAGAGGCCCCTATCCTCATAGGGGAATCAATCATGAAGAAGGAGTTCCACCCAAGCCTTCTTTTCCTCTTGATGATGAGCTAAACAGTGGATGATCATGTTTAGGAAGTTACACAAACTTGAGAGGGAGTTCCATCACATGTTATTCTACTAGTTTTTTTTTATAATATGTGTTTTTAATATTTCACTTATTTTTTTCTTGACATGCTTCCCCCTGATTAAATTTCATTTGATATAATTAAGTGGAACGCTTTTTATTTCAACACCGATTGGGTTGAGATTTCATGTGGGAATCTTGGGTTGTCTGATTAGACAACACAATAATATTATTTATCTCACACATACATAATATTTAAGTATTATTTTCTGGACCTCTTATTCTATGTTTTATAACCAAATATTGGAAACACGATTGTTGTTCCAAGGGGTGGTTCTTTAAGCATCTTTTGAAGAGGCAAGAGGGGAGTCAAGATCTTGACAACCTTCAACCAAATAATTAAACAAAACCATGTTAAATTTTCAGAACAATGAACTATCCAATATGTGTAGTGAAATTGAAATGATCTTATTCTCTCATAATTATTAATACATCACCTTTATTTATCAACTATTTAACTCTTTAATTAAGTAATTTAATTAAATCTATTTTCAAAAACTCCTCCCTCTTTTAGTAATTCTTATTAAAAATACATACTCAAAACCTATCAATGATCATCAAGAGACGACCTAGGGTCTTCCATAGACTATAAATAAATCTTAAAATCATAATCAATTTGACTTTTCATGAGAGCACATTCAAATTTTGACACCATTGTCGGGGAGCGCTTTGGTTTTAGTGCGTGTTTTTGATATTTTTTTAGTAAATTTTGTGAATGTTTGTTTGTTTTATCTTATACCTTTACATTTCTTATTGTGTTATAATTCATTTATTTTGTAGGTTCTGTGTATGATTCTTTTTAATATGGGAGACTTACAACATTTCTAACCGGAACCAGAGAGGATCCTACATTAATGACCCTAATATACACAAGAGGAACCTGTGAATGAGGATGCACAAAACTTCAACACTCATCTTGATCCTTCTTATTCTTCTTAGGGAAACCAAATTAAAACTAAAATTAACGTGAATAACATGGATGAAAATAGTCAAATACTAAAAGAACTAACCTCTCCTGATGTTGATATCCAACCCACCTATATTCAATTACAAGGCGATGCACCCAATTTTGAACTAAAATCTGGTTTAATTCATCTATTACGAAGATTCCATGGACTTCATGGAGAGGATACACACAAGAATTTAAAAGAATTTCATACTGTGTGTTCTATATTAAAACCTATAAATGTGAATGAATAACAAGTAAATCTTAGAGCATTACCATTTTCTTTAGAAGATACAACAAAATATTGGTTATATTATGTTAATTCCTCAACAAGAGGCTGGGCGGACATGAAACGCCTTTTCCTTGAAAAATATTTCCCAGCCTCTCGAACTAAAACAATAAGGAAAGAAATTTGTGGGATATGACAATCTCAAGAGGAAAAATTACATGAATATTGGGAACACTTTAAAAGGTTATGTTCAAGTTTCCCACACCAAAAAATAAGTGAAAAAATTTTAATTCAATATTTTTATGAAAGATTAATCCCTATTGATTGAAATATGATTGATGCTACTGCAGGTGGTGTGCTAGTTGATAAGACTCCAATTGCTGCAAGAACCCTGATTGATAACATGGTGAAAAACACACAAAAATTTGGTTCATGGTCTAATGGACCAATTCGAGGTGTCTATGAGGTACAAAGTACTGAATTCGAGAAGAAGGTGGACACAAAGTTCGAAGAGGTAATTACCCTTCTTTGACAACTTGCTCTTTCCCAAGGGAAATCCCAATCTCATCCTCCAATCAATTATGGTATATGTTCTTCTAACACCCACTACTCTGACCAATGTCCTCAATTGAGGGAAACATCTAAGAGTTGTGAGACAATATTTCTTGGGCACCCCTATAACCAACCATTTAGGCAATAACCTTACTATCCATCCAACCATGGGTAGAAGGATAGCCAAGCCTATAGGTAATGGGGTATTCAAACCAAACTCAACAACAATGGAACCAACCGGGGAAGAGTAGTCATCCACCACCACTACCTAGAAATTCTCAACCACCGCAAAGTAATTTCCAACAAACCCCTCCAAAACCCAAGCCTAGACTAGAAGATACGATGAAAATAATGGCTACCAATAATATCCAATTCCAAAAAACCACTCAGGTAGCTATACAAGACCTCAAAACCCAATTAGGCTAACTAGATAACTCAGTAGGTGAAATTCAAAGTCACGGATCAGAAAAACTTCCCTCTCAACCAATAGTTAACCTTAGGGATAAAGAAATTTTTAGTTCCATCACCATTAGGAGTGGAAAACAACTAGAAAGTAAAATGAATCCTCCATTAGAGTCATCCCCTCTAGAGGAAACCTCTATCCCAACCATTAAGAATGTTATAAATGTTGAAGAACCTTGTCCTAAGAGAATCCCTTACAAAGGAAAGAGTGTGTATATTGATGAGTCACCTAGCCCAACCATTCCTCTTCCATTTCCTCAAAGGGCCACCCAACCAAGAAAACAAAAGGAAACTGAAATTGATAAGGAAATATTGGAAATTTTCAAGAAAGTGCAGGTTAACATCCCATTGATTGATGTTGTGAAGAAAATTACATGGTATTCAAAGTTTCTAAAGGAGATGTGTACACACCAAAGGAGACTTTGAGGTGATGAGAAAGTGAGCTTGGGGAGGAATGTTTCAGCATTGATAGAGCCATAACTTTCCACCAAGTGAAATGATCCTGGAACATTCTCAATTCCGTGCACCATAGGGGAGTATTATTTTTCTAATGATATGATTGATTTAGGTGCCTCTATAAATGTGATGCCTCAATCCATTTACTCTAAATTGCAGGCTGGGGAACTGAATACCACTGGAATTATTGTTCAACTGGATAATTGGAGTACCGCATACCCCTCTGGTGTGTTAGAGGATGTTCTTGTCAAGGTCTAAAATTTAATTTTTACTATTGAATTTTATGTGCTTAAAATAGAGGATGATAGGATGAATGGAAATGCCCCAATTATATTGGGGAGAACCTTATTGAAAACCACCAAAACCATAATTAATGTTCATAATGGTACATTATCTTTGGAGTTTTGTGGTGACATTGTCCACTTCAATATCCTTGATTCCATGAAGCACCCCTCATAAGAACATTCTTATCTCTCTGTTAATTCAGTTGATGTACTTCCTTCCCCTGAAAAATAACATTTCTTTCCCCTGATCCCCTTTATGAGTTTTCTTAATTGATTGAAATTATAGGTAATGAATCATGAATTGATTGTTTTGTGTTCTAGAAAAGTTTCATGCATGTTTATTAATTGATAATTTCTTAAAAACCGAGGATCCAATGACTATTGATGATACTAATAAGCTTGTAAAAGCTCATTCCTCATATGAGGATGACACCATTGAGAAGTTAGATGAGATTAGTGACCTCTCACTTTCACACACACTCCCATTAATCCAAAATAATTCTGAATTGAAACTGAAACAACTACCTCAAGATTTTAAATATTCATATCTTGAGAATAGAAACAAGTTTCCCATCATCATTACTAGTTCACTATTTCCTGAGCATGAATTGTGACTGCTTGAACTATTTAGGGAAAATAAAAAAGCTTTGGGATGGACACTTGCTGACATTATTGGTATTATCCCATCAAATTTTACACATCATATTTTGTTAAATGATGAGGCTAAACTAGTGAGGCAGACACAATGTCGACTGAGCCCAAACCTCCTAGAAGTTGTGAAAAATGAAGTAACAAAATTATTAGCTGCTGGAATCATTTACCCTATCTATGATAGCCAATGGGTCAGTCCCGTTCAAGGTGTTCCTAAAAATACTGGCCTTATAGTAATCAAAAATGAAAACAATGAATTGGTTCCAACTCATGTGCAGAATAGTTGGTGTGTCTTTATAGACTATCACCGACTAAACCAACACACTAGGAAGGACCATTTCCCTTTTCCATTTATTGACCAAATACTTGAGAGGCTAGAGGGTAAGTCCCACTAATGTTTCCTTGATGGGTATTCTAGATAATTTTAGATCTATATTGCCCCTGAGGACCAGGAAAAGACTACGTTCACTTGTCCTATTGGCACATTATCCTATAGAAGGATGCCATTTAGTCTGTGTAATGCTCCAGGTACTTTCCAACGGTGCATGATTAGTATTTTTTGGATTACTTGGAGAATTTCATGGAAGTATTCATGGATAATTTCACTATTTATGGATCCTATTTTGATAAATTTTTAAGTAGTCTTGCTTCAGTCCTAAGTCGCTGTATTGAAAAGAATCTCATATTAAAATATGAGAAATGCCATTTCATGGTGAGGAAAGGTATAGTTTGGGGGATTGTCATTTCTGGGGATGGTATTCAAGTAGATAAATCAAAATTGAATGTCATTTCTTCCTTAATATTCCCCAAAAATGTATGGGATGTGCGGTCTTTCCTTGGTCATGCTGGATTTTACCATCATTTCATTCATGAATTTAGTAAAATTGCACTCCCCCTCACCCGATTACTCAAAAAAGAAAAGGAATTTGTTTTTGATAAAGAATGTGAGGAATATTTTAATAAGTTAAAATAGAGTCTCACGTCACACCCAATAATCCAACCACCTCGGTGGGTTTTACCATTTGAGCTCATGTGTGATGCCTCTAACTATGCATTTGGGGCAGTCTTGTCACAAAGGGTTGATCGAGCTCCACATGTCATTTCCTATGCCTCACGTACTTTGGACCTTGCCCAAGAAAACTACAAAACAACTGAAAAAAAATTCCTTTCCTTTGTATTTTCCTTGGATAAATTCAGGTCATACATTTTGGGGTCTAAAGTCATTGTGTTCTCAGACCATGCATCCCTTCGGTATCTCCGTAAGACACTGGAAGCCAAGCCACGTATCATTCACTTAATGCTCCTCCTTTAAGAATTTAATCTTGAAATTAGAGATAAAAAAGGAGTATAGAATGTGGTGGATGACCATATCAGTAGGATTACACCATCCTTGGACATTGAATCATACCCCTGTATTCCTATAAATGATATGTTTCTTGATGAGAAATTGTACCGAGTGCAATATGTTACTCCTTGGTATGCTGAAATTGTAAATTATTTGGTAGCATCTTTCATTCCTACTAATTTTAATAAAAACCAAGCTAGTCGTCTAAAACATGAGTCTCATTGGTACATTTGGGATGAGACCTACCTCTAGAACATGTGTAGTGATCAAGTCCTTAGGAGTTGTGTTCTTGATAACAAGTTTCAGTCTCTCCATATATTTTGTCACACTCTTGCTTGTAGGGGCCACTTTGGTCCCCAACAGATTGCTCTCAAGGTCCTTGATTCTGGTTTCTTTTGGCCAACACTTTTTCAGGATGCCCATGTTTTTTGAAAATCTTGTCCTCATTTTCAAAGAATGGGGAATGTATATAAAATAAATTAAATTCCACAACAACTGTTGCTCTTTCATGAAATTTTTGATGTTTGGGGAATTGAATTTATGGGTCCATTTTTCAATTCCTTTGGCAACTTGTACATTATTCTGGCAGTCGATTATGTGTCAAAATGGGTAGAGGCTCAAGCCGCAAGGACAGATGATTACAAAATAGTTGTGGAATTTTTGAGAACTCAGATCTTTTGTAGGTTTGGATTACCTAGGTTAATCATTAGTGACCAGGGTTATCATTTCTGCAACCGAACAATGCAATCAATTTTGCATCGGTATAGGGTTGTTCATAGAATGTCTACTTCATATCACCCACGGACCAATGGTTAAGCCAAGGTGTCAAATAGAGACGTAAAACAGATTCTTGAAAAAATATTTCAACCCAATAGAAAATATTGGAGTCTTTGACTTGATGATTCATTATGGGCCTACCATACTGTTATCAAAACCCCAATTGGAATGTCACCCTATCATCTTGTGTTTAGAAAGAGTTGTCACCTCCCTATTGAGATTGAGCATCGGGCCTACTAGGCCATCAAACAATGAAATTCTAATCATTTTGGTGAAGTTTCTCAAAGGAAGTTACAGATTTAGGAGCTAGAATAAAGGATAAAAGATTAATATGAGAACTCCATGATTTATAAGGAGAATTCCAATGCTTCCCATGATTGTATCATCCTTCATCGTCAGTTTCACATTGGGTGGAAGGTCCTCCTTTATAATTCTAGGCTTAAGTTTCATATAGGTAAGCTTCGTTCCCACTGGTTTGGACTATACATTGTTATTAATGTATCTCTATTTGGAGTTGTTCAGGTTCAAAATGAAGAAACCAAGAAAAACTTCACTTTCAATGGGCAGCGGCTGAAGCACTTCCATGAATCCCTTCCAGAGTTTCAGATGGAGGAACTCCATGTTCAAGAAGCAACATACCAATGAAACACACCAGGTTTTATCCTTCCTTATTACCTTCTCAATTATTACAGTGAGGATACAACACATTCTAGGTGTGGGGGGGATGGGTACATTCCTGGGTTAGATAGGAATTTTCATTTTTTTCTCATTCTTTATTCTCTTTTTCATATTCTTTATGATATTTTCACTTTTCCCCATCTTGTTGAGATCATTAGGATATCTATTTTCTTTCTTCTTTCTTCTCTTTTTCGCCTTATTTATGGTATTTTCATTTCCCCCATCAAAAATTTCAAAGTTCCATGATTTGGTGACCATAAGGGGGGGAAAGTAAAAATACCATAAAGAATGGAGAAAAAGAATATTTGTATGAAGTTAAAATCAGGGAGTGATTTTTAGTGGATTGGTTTTCTGTCAATGATATAAATGGTTGCATCACTGTGAAACATTTGAGATGATTGATGCCCCTTATGTGAGTAGTTTTTTGGGAAAACTGTGTCACTAATATCGTACATTTTTGCACTAAACCACAAAGTGTGAATATTTCTTAATTAATATAAGGTAAATATATGTTAGGTTAATATTTTTTTCAGCTTTAAATGATATTTCCATACATTCGTTCCTTATCCGATCTGTTTTATTACTGTACCAGATTGACCTATGTGTGTGTACCTAATGTCTGACTATTGTACACCCTAAAAAAAGGTTGTGTTTTTGGTAGGTCAAAAACCACTCCTCCTCAACCTTTGATCTTGTTATAACTATTTCAATTAGTTTCGTGAGGAGATCAAACAAGGGTTGAGAGATGAGTGTGAGATTTGTTCTAATTTCAACTTCTAAAAAACAAAAATAATAAATGAGGGGAGTGATTAAATGTACAACATATGGAGATATCTAGGTTGGGAGCTTATGGTTTGACTTCTGGGAATGCTTAAGTTAGTGGGTCTTGAAATATGATTGCAAAGGATGTAGGGAAGGTTTGGTGAAAATTCTTTTAAAGATTGATAATTTTAAAATAACCTATATTTATTAGATAGAAAGTGGAAAGAATAGAATGGAATGGTTTTCACACACAAACATGGAGAGTTAGTGGAATGGTTGAATTTTTAATTCCTTGCTCATATTGGTGTCAGGAATCTCTTTGAATTTCATTTTTATATGATTTATGAGACATCTTTTTCTATTTTCACCAGGACGAACTCCTTGGTGTGGTTCGTGCATTGATCAAATTACTTTAATGAATTGAAATTTCCTCAAATGTTAAATCTTCATGATGTTGGTAATATATATATGCATCATTTTATTTGGATATGTGACTTTTCTAAGGAGTGAAAATGTTTAGGTGTGGGGGTGTGATCGTACCACGGTTCATTGTGTAATTTTTACCTTTACACCACTATGTTAAACTTGTTTTATATTGAAAATTATAAAAATAATGACATGTTTTATTCCATGTTTGAATGATTTATTTTGTATTTATCACTGTTAAATAGGGAAATGTTAATTGTTTTGATGACTCCATTGTAGGATAAGGTGATTTAGAGGGCCCATGATGATGTCTAAGAAAAATGGGCCAAACTGCGAAAGATCCATGCAAAATAGTGGAATCATCCATGAACTTCTTCTGAACCGTGTATCCAAATGGGCTGAAAATTTGTGGTTAGGTCCAAAATTCATTGGTATACATTTCATATGAATAAATACAAGACCCATTCTTCCATCTATTTTCCCAACCGACCTGATCCATCCAGCACACTGCATCTGCATGAAGTCAAATGTGGTGTGCTGTGATCTGTCCATATCTCCGGATATAGGTGTCAAAATTGAGCCAAATTTTAGTTGGAGACATCCAAGAGGTGGGGATAAAACTTTTTTATTTTCTTCAAATTGAGTTAAAGCTGTCTGGAGGTATAAAATCATGTGACAAGTGGTTTTAAGAAATTGGTGTGCTCAAAACCATCTCCCCATTTTCCTATAAAATGGAACCTTGGGATCCCCATTTGTAAGTTCGGAAAGGTGGAAAAGCTCTGGTATTTTGGAGACCCAAATAATTCCTTTCATCATCCAAGGAGTTCTAGAGGCCCCTATCCTCATAGGGGAATCAAGGATGAAGAGGGAGTTCTACCTGATCCTTCTCCTCCTCTCGATGGTGAGCTAAACAGTGGACGATCATTTTGAGGGAGCTACAAAAACTTGGGAGGGAGTTCCAACACATGTTCATATACAGATTTTTTATAATTTGTGTGTTTAAAATTTCAATTATTTTGTTTCTTGACATGATTCCCCCTTATTACATTTCATTTAATATAATTAAGTGTAATTCTATTTATTTCAACACCGATTGGGTTGAGATTTCAAGTGGGAATCTTGGGTTGTTCCGATTGGACAACACAATAATTATATTTATCTCAAACATTCATAAAATTTAAGTATGCTTTTTAGACCTCTTATTCTATTTTTTATAGCCAAATCTTGGAAACATGATTGTTGTGCCAAGGAGTGGTTCTTTAAGCATCGTTTGAAGAGGCAAGAGGAGAGTCAAGATCTTGACAACCTTCAACCAAATAATTAAACAAAACCATGTTAAATATTCAGAACAATTAACTATCCAAGATGTGTAGTGAACTTGGAATGATCTTATTCTCTCATAATTATTAACATACCACCTTTATTTATCAACTATTTAACTCTTTAATTAAGTAATTTACTTAAATATTTTTTCAAAACCTCCCCCCTCTTCTAGTAATTCTTATTAAAAATATATACTCAAAACCTATCAACGCTCCTCAAGAGATGACCTAGGGTCTTCCCTAGACTATAAATAAATATTAAAATCATAATAAATTTGACTTGTCACGATAGTGTGGTCAGTGTTCGATTTTTTTAGGGAAAAGTTAAGAGTCAATATCTTAGAGGGATTAGTAGTGGAATCATGAACCAACATGCCAACTAGAAAGGAAAATCAATGTCCTTGGTGAGAAGAGTTTGTCTTGTGAACCCAATCATCACATCAAAGTTTGTGTATTCTTTTTTCCTATACAGGTGGCCCTGAGGCCTCCTAAAGGAATTTCAAGGAATGATCAGAAAATTTATATGGACCAAATCTGTGCATGAGAGAAAACTAATCACTGTTTCATGGAAGGACTCTGTCAAACCTATTGAGACTGGGGGGATTATAATTAAGGAATTGAAAATTTTAAATGATCGGCTAATTGATAAGTTCACATGGAACATGCTCACCACAAAAAATCCTTCTTGTGATTTTTTAGTTAACATGTTCAAGGGTAAATTGATGGATGGATATCCACACTACTTTAGATCTTAGGTCTATCCCTTAATAAAGCTATCCGTAATAGGTATCATAAAGAATAATAAATGTCTTATGAGTAGGAATTCTAATCTCAAATGTTGGAATACATGTTGGCTTGAGAACCCCCTCCAAAACATGATAAGTGTTACCACTGATCAAATGCAGATAACCATTTATAATTTTATTACACACTACAGTACACTTGATTTTGTTCCTTACGGGTTGTAATGGAGGTATAAAACACTTCCTTTTTGGATGTTGAAACCCTTGTGTGAATACCTAGGGATAATGGTCACTTCACACCTAATGAATACTAAAATATAAATAATGTGAGCTCCACCAGGATTCCATTTTGGATTGCCAAATTCAAAGCTAGCTTCATACAAACATCTAGGTTTATGTTCTTATAGAGGTTTTGGAGGAACATGCTACCCACATGCGAGCATATGAGGTGTGATGGGAAATACATTACCTTGGAATGAACTCTATATCTTCAAGATGGCGAGGATATCTATCACATCTTCATTGATTATAGACTTTAAAAGTCCCTATGGAAAAATTTAGGTCACACATTTGGGATAAATCTTTATACAGGGGGATCCATGGAGGAGCTACTGCACTTTATACATAGTGCTGGGTAGAGCAAGTAGGTGTACCACCTACTGTTAGTGGATGAATCTTTAATTGTTACTGCAATATAGAAGGCACAAAATGTGAGACTATTTGAGTACCAAGATCCATCCACTTACACTGTAATGTTGTTGATGTATAGGGATGTCCATTCCACTACAAAAATCTAGACTAGAGTAATGAATAATGATATTGAGGATTTGAATATCATAAGGTTCTTGGGTGTTGTAGGTAATCCTAAACAATCCCCTATTCTAAAATCTATGAGATAGATACCCCCCATTGCATGGTGGATGAAAGAGAATGTCAATGGCGTTACCATGGGTACAACAGGCCCATCGGGTTGTGGAGGCATCTTCCGAACATACCGTTGTTTTTTCAAAGGATTTTTTCATCACTATACTAGGATAGGAAATGCATATGAAGCCAGGCTATGGGCAATGCTGTATTCCATTAAATATTCTTTCCATCATAACTAGAATTCTTAATGGATTGAGTTTGACTATGAGAATGATGTAACAACTCTAAAGTAAAGAATTAGGAGTGTCCCATGAAGGCTTCTACCTCAGTGTATTGAATGTATAAATCATGACATATAGATTAACTTGATTGTCTCTCATGAGTATATAAGGGACAACATAATGGAAGATGCTTTGTCAAAGAGGATGGTACTTAAATCAAGAACAATGTGGGAATTTCGAACACCCAATTATTGTACCACTTTGGTGAATGAAAACATGTGGTGGGTGGTCCACTCCTGGGTGTGAAACCCCCCCTGTATTGCTTGATCTTTGTTTTTGTACTCTTTTCTTTTAATATTTTTTTAGGATCAGAATCACCCATAACCTAAACTTTCTTGGTAAATTTTCTTCCAACACCTTTTATTTTTGAATAACCTATTTTCCATTTCTTTGACTGAACATTGGTCAACTATATTTAATATATTGATTGATTAGGGAAATTATTGAATTTAACATATACTCTTTATTTATGTAGTGTAAATACTATATGTTTTATTATCACAATTGAAAGTTATTTACCTAGAATGTTACCAGATATCTTTTTATACCAATTTATTTTCTATTGGTTTACCATGTTATGATTATTTATAGAATTATAAATGATTTCCTTATGTGAATCCATTTAAAAAAAGGTATTAAACCCATTTTCTTTATATGGGTTCTTAGTTATGTGAGGAATGAAACCCATTTTCACCCCATGAATGATTGATTTGAAGTGGCACACATAAGTATATATGAATGATCGGTGGGAACCTATATCTCCCTCCAATTAATTGTTTAAGGTTTTATATCTCATTAGAATAGTATTCATGAGTACATTTCAGTTGTTCATAAGTGTGGGAACTGATGGTGCATCCCATGAAAGTAATATTCCCTATACTAATTCTTATTCAATATTTGAAATATGTTCCACTTTTTTATATTATGATCTCACATATCATGTTTATTTAATCCTATTTCAACACTCTATTTATTTAGTATGTTATTATTTGTCATATTCTATAGCTCATGTTTTATGATCTAATATTTATTAGGTATGACTTTCTCATGTATCTTGATTATACCCATATGCTTATCTTATCCTTACTTATGATCCTTAATTTTTATCTCTTATGTTTAGTCTTACCAAGCATTTGATATCGCCCCTTTATGATGTTTCTATTTCCCTAGGTTATGAAGATGGTTATAACCTATGAGAAGTCTATATGGAGTCTAGTGTGGATAAATTATAGAGAAATGTTCGCAAGTATTTTAAAATAAAATTACTTATGTAGCTAGTCCTTAAAGACACTAAACCTTACGTTATTGGTATTATGAGATTATTTTGTGGGATTTAATATTTAAATGATGGAAATGATTTAAAATAAATATATGTTTATCTTGGTCCACTATAACCCCTACTGCATTATTATCATAGTATAATGTAGAAAGGACTACATTGTTAGGTACAATGCCAAGATACAAGACAAATCTTTGTATCCAAATTACTTCCTTACTTGCATTAAAAGATACTATATACTTATATTCTAATGTAAAATTGGTGACCATAGGTTTCTTATAGATTCTCCTTCTCACTAAACTACCATTCAAGAAAAATAAATAGATTAACTATGATTTAACGTCACTATGATCTATCTAGAATATACCATATGTGTATCCCCTCACTATTAGTACCTCATATACTATATACACTAGGAATATATCATTTTTTTGTCTCAACTAATTTAGGATGGTTTTAACTACTACCTAATACAGCTCTTCTATATTATCTTGATATCTTATCAACATGATTAAATCATAGTAAATATCTAATCTCGTATATAACATGACATACATGATAGATCCCACTATTTAAGAACAAATATTTCTTCCCATTATATTGATCTCATCTTGTGTTTGTAGACACATTTTCTTAGAGATATTAAGTCCATGTAAAATTGATAACAATCATCTATAGAATTATTCCATATTGTACCTTTTGAGTACCTTGTTAATGTATTTACTTTGACTTAGTCAAATAAGCCTTTGAGATATATCATGAAAGATCTTGATCCCTAAAATATAGACATATATACCTAATCCTTTCATGGAGAAGAATTCATTTAACCATGTATATAATTATAATAATACTTTTACTTAGTTTCCCATTAATAATATATCATAAACATATAATAATATGAAAATTATGGCACCACCACTAACCTTATTATAGACACATGGATCTATTTCAGTCTTAATGAAACCAAATTTTCTTATGGGTTCATAAAAATGAACATTATATGATTGTGATTCCTAATTCAATACATAAATTCATCTCTATTGTTTTCATACTTTATTGTAATTATTATACATTATAAACCTTCTTGGTTATTTCATATAGATGTCTTTAACTAACTTCCCATTTAGGAAAGTAGTTTTGAAATCCATTTTCCAAATTTTATAATTATGGAAATCTAGTATTATAAGTAATATTATAATTGAATTTTTCATTACAAATGGTGAGAATGATTCATCATAATAAATTACTTGATATTGTTTGAAATCCTTAACAACCAATCATGATTTATATATATTTACTCTAATATCCATGTAAAATTTTTTCTTGAATACCCATTTGAACCCAATAGGTTTTACATCAGTTGGCGGGTCTATCAAAGTCCAAACCTAACTTTGGAATATGAAATTCATTTCATAATTCATGGATTCTTTCTATTTATCATCAAATTTTCCATATAATGCTTCCTTATTGGATAAAGGTTCATTATTCTCAAGGAATAATGAATCACATAAATCGGTGATAAGAAAAACATATCTCTTTAGTTATCTATCCTTCCTTGTATAACTACATAATACTTTTGTCTTAGTAACTTCATCTGCTCCCACTATCTCTTGTGGAATTTTTTCTGGTACTAACTCTTGTACATATAGAGATTCAACCTCATAATAGTGAATATTTATTTCACTATTTTCATTATAAATATGTCCCCTTTAAAGAAATATATAATTTATTTCCACAATCACTTTTCTATATGATTGGTTCTGTAGATAATAATAGTTGAGGTTATAGCCCAGTGGTAAAAACAACCCCATAAACCTGCATCCAAAATCCCTAGTTTCATTCCTGATAATAATGAATTTTAGGTGAGGGTATGGAACTTGATGTTGGGTTATCATTGGCAATGAGAATGTTGTGTGGAAGATAGCACAAATGCGAGGGGAATCACCATCAAGATTTTCTATGAGTGGAAAATAGAGGCTTTGACAAACATGGCATCAGAAGCGGAGATAAAGAGGTGGTCACTTAGTGACTTCGGTGGTGGGAACTCATGTAACATCCCATTAACTTTCTAAAAGGTACATTTTAAACCATTTAATGGTTTTCCTTATTTATTATATGGGTAGGTATGAGGAGGAATTCGGATGATACCTATAATAGTGAAGTTAGAGATTTGTTGGATTCTCAGCTTTAATTGGTCATTTCTATAGCCTGTTGAATAATTACATTCCATGTAAAATGGTTAAACACAATGTAAATCCTAAAATTAAAATAATTCTTTTATAAAGAGGCAATAGTTTTTTCCATGGATATGAGATTTACATATTACACGATGTGTAACTAGGTTACCCTTTGTAAAAAACCCAGAGTTTTGTTTTTTAATAGGCATTCCGAATGAAATTTATTTTTGTTTCTTCTTCCAAAATTTCATGATCTTGACCTATATCCTTCCCCAGGTGATTTTGGGAGCATCAAACCCCTCTGGACCTTCTCATTCTATGATTGCTCATTATGGAAATCATGGTGTGTCTTTCTGGGTAAGCATTCTTCATACCTCTCCATCTCTTTCTCTATTACTTCCTTGGAGTTTGATGGTTCATCTTGATTTTGATAAACTTAAGACCAATGTTTTTAATCTATTTTCTAGGTTGAGTTTCTATATATTATTTTCATTTATTCTTGTTGGCGAGTTTTTTTGCGGGCGTTGTGTTTCCATGAGGAAAGTAAGTGGTTCCATCTTTGGTTTCCAATTTAATTAGAATTTAATTGATTGATTTAAATTCAATTTGATAAAAAAATGAAATTTCTTAAATAAAATAAATTTAATTAAATCATTTTATTAAAAATATAATTCCATTGAATTGGGGTTTTGGTTCGGTTTGGCATGAATTGGGAAAACCCCCAATTACAGTGAATTGGGAAAACCCCCAATTACAGTGAATTGGGAAAACCCCCAATTACAGTGAATTGGGATGTGTTTGTGAAATGGATGGAAACTGTATGAAAGTTAAATTATTGGATTTAATTGTGAAATGGATTGTGAAATTGCATGAATTGGTTTTAAATCTATATTTTTTTGTTAAAATGAATTAAAAATGGTTTTGATGGAAACCCAATGGTTTCATCGTAAGAAGGAATGCATTTAATTAAAAATCCGTTATGATTTTAAAAGAGAAAATTTTTATATTTGAAATGGGGGAATGAGATTTAATTATATTTTAAGAAGTCTTGAAATAAAATTTCCACCATTTTTGGTACTTAATCACATGAAATCCTTAGGTATTTAGTGTGTTATTTGGACAAAACTTTACGGTTTACAACATTCTAAAACATTATACCAACACATCCCATTCCTTAGGTGATAGTGATGAGTCCCCTTTTCCTTAAAACTAAATGGGCATATGTACATACTTTCTGTTTAACAGTGGTGGGTCCCAATATCCTGGAACTTCCTTTACTATTCGGAACATAACCATGTTTCTCTCCTGTTTGTATTTCAAATGTATATTCCATTGTTATAAATTTCTTTACATACCTTGTAAATTTATATAATTTTTTTGTATAAAAGTTTTTGTTTAATAATTTTTTTGAAAAGTTCCATTTTTATAAAGCACCCTTTTTTTAAAGAAAATTCCATCATATGAAATATATTTCCATCATATGAAATGTGAAGCATGAATTGCTAATGTGTTTTCATATTTTAAATTGTAAAGAAATATTTGTTTAAATATGATTTTGTGAATTCCAAACCTACTTATTTGAAAATTTAAAGCACTCTCTTAGTTAATATGATATTGAAAAATTGTTATGAAATCCTTGGGTGGAATCCTACTAGGATTTGGATCACACCGTACTTGTTACTTTGGGTATTTTTAGATTATCTCCCTCTAGGTTCGAACAAGGGAAATTGATCTCTTGGTGGTGGATCTAGCTATTAAACCATGGACTTGGTGAGTTATGTCCTTAGGGACTTGAGATATTTTCCCTATTTTGGTACTTTGGTTATAGTACTGTGGGATTAAATTCCTATTTTAATTCTATTACATTACTCCCATTGGTGTTTATTATGATATTCATATTGTATTTTTTTTACTTCCTTAATTGTTGGTGGAAAAATCATCCCCACTTTCAGTTTTTACAATGCCAGGTGTTAGTCACTAACCTGTGGGGATCAGAAATTCCATTTAGGCTATGTCAGGACTGAATCGGTTATCGGGTTACCAAGGTACCCTGGTTGGTTCATGAAAAAGTGTTATTATAGGGCAGTTTAGATTTTTTTTGAAGTCAGTATGCATTGTGAAATCTTGTCGGGACTTATGAGGTAGTTGAAATTGAGTGTCTGGCTAGCTCTCACCATAATGAACCTTAATTTTCTAGGGGTGGTTAGGGAAATACGTCTTGTGGAATAGTTCTAGTATGTTCCCTGTTCTGATTTGGATGTGTTGAAATCCAAATCATAGTTGTTCTATTTTTTTGGAATAATTTCTCTTGTCGCTTTGTTTGAGTGTTAATTTGATGTCTTTTTTATTGTATACTGATGTTGTGTAGCATCCTGCCTTTGGGAAGATGTGATAATCAGTTCTAGGTGGAAGATGCTATTGAACTGTAGTGATAAAATCCTCTTGTGGACCCGAACCTGGTTAATGTGATTGTGCACACTGTCTAAGATTTGGGATACACACCACCTCTAGTTCCCATTCAGGAACCAGTTATGGAACCTCATATGAATGTTCTAAAAGTTAGTTCTCCAGATTTCCTTCACCAGAATCCAACACCATTTAAAGGCTCAAATTTTCCTCAAGAGTTTTAGGAATGGTTGAGTAGTATGGAATGCTTGTTTGGGTTATTAGACACACTTGAAGAAATCAAAGTGAAGTGTACCACCTTCGTGCTGGAAGGACCGAGCGTGATATGGTGTGAAAATATTGTAATGATGAAGAAGCATGAGGGATTAGAGTGGAAATACTTAAAGGTTATTTTTACTGACCACTTCTATCTAGATTTGATGCTGTTGGACAAGTCTATGGATTTTTTCATACATGATAAGGCTGACAGGACCATGAAAAAGTATGAAAACCGTTTTGATGAACTTGTGTATTTCACACCTGAGATAGTATCAAATGATAGGATGAAGGCTCAAAGGTTTGAGTTGGGAATTCATTAGGATATTTGTTCTTAGGTTTTCTTTCTAAATATTCCTTATTATATTGACGTACTAGATAGAGAACTTATGGTCGATATGGACATGGCTGGAAAGTCAGGGTTTACGAGAGTTTCTTTATCTCCTAGTGGTTGTGCATTCATCTAAGAGAAAGAGGAAGCGTGATGATTGTAGTAGAGGTTCTTGATAATAGGGTCATTCTAGAACTCCTGTAGTGTCTAGAAGAGTTCCTTTGGTCTGTTACCAGTGTGGAAAGACAAGACATTTAAAGAGGCGTTTCACTAAGACACCCAAGAACTATTGGTCATACGGATGCTTAGGGAACTTGCAAAAATTCAATCATATCTATTCCACTATGAATAGTGTAATAGATTCATTATCTCCTCCTAGAACTATGGTGCAATCAGATGCTTCATGTGAAAAAGGGTTCCAACCACAAGTATCCAGAATGAAGCTTCTTCATACAATGGAAGAGTCTTTAGAGTAAGTGGATATGGGCCCAGCAATCGTGAGATCTACCATTACTATAGTTTCATCATTAGTGACTTCTCTATTTGATACTAGTGCATCTCATTTTTTTATTTCACACCATATTGTAAATCTTCTTAAATCTTACTATAGATATTTTATCTTGTGAAATGGATATTATTAAACCCCTTAGTACAAAGAGATAACAGGATATCTATAGCGCCTCTTATGTCTTCATTCTATCAGATGTTGAGATTTCTCATAGATTTATAGTTCTCAACATGAAACCTCTTTATGTGATATTTGGGATGGATTAGATCATTGCCAATAAATCCTAGATTTATTATTATCTTCGATGGGTCTCCTTTACTACACCTAGTGGCATGTATCATGTTTTTCAAGGTGAATGTAACCCAAGGTTGTGTAGGGATAGACCTCCTTATCTGGAGTTAAGGAAAGTAATACCATTGTTTTCCTTTGATATAGTGTGAGAATCTTTGATTTGTGATCTCCCTCTAGTTTTCATCAAGTTTCCCAATGTTTTCCCTTCTAACTTCTCTGATTTATCACTGGTAAGGGAGGCTGAGTTCTCTATTGAATTATTGCTAGGTACTAAACCAATATCTATTCCCTCTTACCTTATGGAACCATCTGAAATGAAAGAGATAAAGTCCCATTTAGACAATGTTCTAGAGAAATGATTTATACATCTGAGTGTGCCACCTTGGGTGGCACCTGTTCTCTTTTATAAGAAAGATGATGATTCATTTTTCCTTCTCATTGATTACCAAAAGCTCAATCGAGTGACCATAACGAAAAAATATCAATTTCCATGGATTTATAACCAGTTTGATCAGTTTAAGGGGTGAAATGGTTCACAAAGATCAACCTTAGATCTGCTTACCATTAGTTAAGGATAAAAGAGCCTGAAATTTAGAAAACTTCCTTTTAGAGCAGGTAAATTCATTATGAGTACCTTGTTACGACCTTTGGTCTAACCAATGATCCTGTAGTCTTTATGGTGTTAATTAATAGGATTTCCTTGAGTATCTGGATACCTTTGTGATAGTATTTGTAGATGAAATACTTGTTTACTCTAAGTATGAGGAGTATCATGTGAATCATCTGAGAATAACTCTGAGTTTGCTGAGAAATCACTGAATTTATTCCAAGATTTCAAAATGTGATTTTTGTATTTGGGAAGTGAAATTCTTGGGACACATGGTGTCAAAATAGGGAATATCAGTTGATCCTAAGAAGGTGAAGACTGTTATGACATGGGAAAAACTGTGAAATGTCTTCAAGATTCAGAGATTCCTAGGCTTATCCAGATATTATAACCGATTCATGAAGGACTTATCAAAGTTGGATTCTATAATGAATGCACTAAATAGTAAGGGAGTAAAGTTTTATTTGTATGAAAAATACCATAATTATTTTATTGATCTGAAATGTATTTTGACAACTGCGTTGGTGTTGAATCTTCCAGAGTCCGGGCAGGGATATGTGGTCTTTTGTGATGCACTGGGTTCAGGCTTAGGCTGTGTTCTTATATTGGGTAATCATGTAGTTTATTATGGATCTCCTTAGCTTAGGTCACACAAGAAGAATTATTAAGCCCATGACCTTGAACTAGAATCCGTGATGCACATTCTTAAAATTTAGAAGCATTACCTTTATGGAGGAAGGTTTACCGTGTATTCTAACCATAATATCTTGAGTTATATATTCCCTAAAAAATATTTGAATATCCACGAGAGGTGTTGGGTGGAATACCTATAGTCATTTGATTTTGACATCTCCTATACCCCAGGGAAAGGTAATGTAATTGAAAATTCCTTGAGAAGGAAACTTCCAACCCATAAAGTAAAAGAATCATTGGAAGAGTTCAATTTGATGGATCTCTTAGCACAATTTCATATTGGAGTCTAGGAAAAAGGGGATGAAGTTTCTTTGGACAATGTTCAGTTGATATCCTCTCTTCTAGAATTGATTATTCAGGAGAAGTAGATTTATGGTGAGTTCTATAGCATTAGAGACTCTCATTATGGTGGGGAGATAGTTTCCCAATAGTTTCTCTCCAAAGAGGTAATTCTGTGCTATTGGAATTATTTTGTGGCACCATCTTCGATAAGGAAAGCTGTGATGGGGGATTATCATAGTTCCTAGTGGGAAGTTCACCTAGGATCCAAAAAGATGTTCTATGATATGCATAAGCAGTTTTGGTTTCTATTTATGTGATGGGGAATTTTTGAGTTCATTTCTTATTGTTATACATGCCAACAGGTTAATTCCAATCACTATAAACTTTTAGGTTTGCTTCAACCACTTCCAGTCCCAATATAGAAGTGGGATGAGATATCTATGGAATTTTTGGTTGGGTTTTCACATACCTAGAGAAAGAATAATTAGATATGGGTTGTGATTAATAGGATCATGAAATCTGCTCACTTTATACTCATTCATGATACAACCAACATTGAGGAGTTGGGAAATCTCTATGTGAAAGAGATTGTTCATTTTCACAGATTTACCTCTTATATAGTTTATAATAGGGATCCTTAGTTAACTTCTCACTTTTGGAGAGGCCTTCAAGAGGCATTAGGATATCAAGTTTGTTTTAGTACAATATACCATCCACAGTCAGATAACCAAACAAAAAGAACTATACAGATTCTCGAGGATTTGATTTGCGCTTGTGTTATAGACTTTGGTGGAGCATGGGATGATCATTTTTTGATGGTTGAGTTTTCTTATAACAATAGTTACCATTCCATGATCAGAATGGCTCCTTTTGAGTCCTTGTATGGCCGGCCATGTAAATATCCATTGTGTTGGTTGGAGAGTGGTGAAAGTTCCTTGGTTGGACCGAGCTTGGCCTAAAAGAAGAAAAAAAGATTTAGTTGATCCTTTAGAGAATGTTGAAGGAATAAACCTAATATAAATATTATTATGATCATCACCATATAACTTTAGAGTTCTCAGTTGGTGACTAGATCTTGAAGGTTTCACCCCGGACGGGTCATCGACGACTTGAAAGGAAAGGGAAGATTGCTCCTCATTTTGTTGGACCTTTTGAGGTTATCGAGTAGATGGGGAAAGTTTCGCATCATTTTTCACTACCACCACAGATGAAATCAATACATAATGTGTTTCATGTTTCTTAGCTTTGAAAATATCAATATGATACATCGTATGTTCCGAGTTAGAGTGATCTTGAAATTGAACCTGATTTATCTTTGACTGAATGACCAATCAAGATAGTTTATTATAAAACCAAGGTATTATGTAGGTGGATGATACCTTTAGTTTGTGTGCTATGGAAGCATGATTTTTATTCTCATGCTACATGGGATAGGGAGGCACTGATGATAGAGTAGTGGCCTCATTTTTTTGGCATGGAAACTTATTTATAGGCTTTCTAGGGACATTAAGTTTTTATGGTGTGGAGGTTGTAACATCCCATTAACTTTATGATATGTACATTATAAACCTTTTCATGTTTTTAATTTTTTATTTTCTGGTTAGAACCGAGGAGGAATTGGGAGGATACCTATAATGGTGAATTAAGAGGTTTATTGGATTCTCATCTTTAATCAATCATTTATATAGATGATCGAATAATTACCCACCGTGTAATATGGTTACATTCCATGTAATATGGTTACAAATTGTGTAAATATTTAAATTAAAATAATTCATTTTTAGAAAGAGATGATTGGTTTTTTGGCGGATATGATATTTACAAATTACACAATGTGTAACTGGGTTACACGCTATGAATAACACCGAGTCTTGTTTTCTTAACAGGAAATCCAGATAAAATTTCTTTTTTTCTTCCTCTATACTTTCATTCTCTTGACCTAGAGCCTTCTCAAGGAAATTTTTGGAGTCTCTAACCCCTCCTTACCTTTTTTTTGAAAATTGATCATTATGGTGATCACAGTATGTCTTTCCGGGTAAGAATTCTTCATAAATCTCCATCTCTTTCTCTATTCCTTACTTTGAGTTTGATGGGTCATCTTGAGTTTGATGGATCTAAGCCCTATGTTGTATAATCTCATTTCTAGGTTGAGTCCCTAGATCTTCTATGCCTTCATTCTTGTTTTTGGGTTTCATTGCGGGAGTTGTGCTTCTGTGAGAAAGGTAGGTGGTTTCATCTTTGATTTCCAATTTAATTAACCTTTAATTACTTGATTTAAATTCATTTTTATTTAAATATTCAATTACTTAAATCAAATAAATTTATTTAAATGGGTTTATTAAAAAAATAATTATAGTGAATTGGGGTTTTGGTTCACTTTGGCATGAAATTGGGGAAACCCCCAATTCTAGTGAATTGGGGTGTGTTTGGGAAATGGATGGAAACTATATGAAAATTAAATTGATGTATTTAATTGTTAAATGGATTGTGAAATTTCATAAATCGGTTTCAAATACCTATTTTTGTGAAAATGACTTAAAAATGGTTTTTATGGAAACCCAGTGGTTTCATCATAAGAAGTATGTTTTTGATTAAAAACATATTATAGTTTATAAAGAAAAAATTGGCATATTTGAAATGGGGGAGTGAGATTTAATTTTATTTTAAAAAGTCTTGAAATAAATTACCCATCATTTTTGGTACTTGAGCACATTAAATCCTTAGGTAGTTAGTGTGTTATTTAGACAACACTTTATGATTTACAAAATTTTAAAACATTATATAATCAAAAATTATTCCTTATGTGATGGTGATGAGTCCACTTTCCTTAGGCCCAAAGGGGTGTATTCACATACTTTCCATTTCAAAGTGTTGGGTCCCTATATCCTAGAACTTCTATACCTATTTGATACAGGACCGTGTTTCTCAGTTGTTTGTATTTGAAATTTATATTCCATTGTTATAAATTTATTTATATTCCTTGTAAATTTATATAAAATGTTTTATATAATAGTGTTTATTTAATCTATTTTGAGAAAAGTTACATTTGTATAAACCACCCTTTGTTTAAAAGAAATTACATCATGTAAAATTTATTTCCATCATCTGAAATGTGAGGCATGGATTTCTAATGTGTTTCCATATTTTAAATTATGAAGCATGATTTTTTAAAATATGATTTTATGAATACCAAACTTGGTTATTTGAAAATTGAAATCAATCTCTTGGTTAATTTGTTATTTGAAACTTGTTATGGAATCCTTGGGTGAAATCCTAATGGTATTTGGTTCACACCCTAGTTGCGCCTTCAGGTGTTTGTGTATTATCTCCTTCCAGGTTTGAGTAAGGGAAAGGGATATCTTGGAGGTGGATCCAAATTTTAAAACTTGGACTTGGTGAGTTGTGTTATTTAGGGCTTGGTATGTTTTCCCTATTTTATTAGTTTGGTTGTAGTACATTGGGATTAAATTCCTGTTTAACTTATGGTACATTAATCCCAGTGGAGTTTCTTTTGATATGAAAACTATGTTGTTTATTTTACTTCTGTAATTTTTAGTGGTAAAGTATTTCTCAATTTCAGTTTTTATGATTCCAGGTTTTAGTCACTGACTAGTGGGGATCATTAATGCCCTTCGGGCTATGTCAGGACTGACTTGGTTATCGGGTTACCAGGGTACTCAGGCTGGTTCATGATAACTTGAAATGAGGGAATGGGTGATGGTGGCTATCAAGTGACATTATCAGTCTCCCAAGTAGTTATGTGATTAGTGTTGGGAATCTATGACAATATGAGTATAGGGTTATGACGGTTTTAGGAAAAAATATATATGGTGCACAATTCCAAAAAAAAAGTGCAGACCCAGATTGGGCTTCAAAGTAGAAACGCCCAACTTTGCAGGGCTACTAGATTAGAAAATATGAGAGGGTATGAAATCTTCTATCGATACAGAGCACCATGCATCTCTACATGAGGAAATTCTAATTGTGTAACCATGTAAGTTTGGAGAGCTAGGCCAAATGTATCAAAATATGCTGGGGAGGGGCTGTTCTAGTGGGGTTAGGTCTTTGGGGGCTTCAGTTTCATGTACTTATTTCATGTGCCTATTGGGACTATAGGTCATGTAAGGGTTCCCCATCAAAACAATTAAAAATAGTATTATCGAAAAATAAATAAAAATTTAAGGTCTTTGGGATTTTAGGGTTATATAGATAATGTTATTTTTGTTTCCTTAGGATAATCTATAAAGATTCACTTAGTGCTTCTAGATGGTATTTTTTCATTATGTGTTGTCTTTAAAAACACCTCTCATACCCATACACTTATTTGCAATTCATTAGGTTTATTTACATACTATAACTCATATATAATCCTATCTACCACTTTAGTTGGTACTCAATTTAATGTATATGCCTTTTTTTGTAGCGCATTTACCCAAAATGATAATGGTAAAGTTTCAGGAATCATAATTAATCTAACCATGTATAACAAGGTATGATTACTCATTTCACTTATATTATTCCATTGAGGTGAACAAGTAGGAGTGAGTAGGGAGATTATCCCAAACACCTTCAAGTGATTGATGAATGCTTGGTTAAGATATTCTCTTCCAAGATCAAAGCCGATTGATTGTCTATTTCATTATGATATTATATAAACATGTTAAAGGAATATAACTTATACCTCATTAATTTGATATTTCCATATCTACTAAAGTAATTAGTAAAAGTACTGAAGTAAGAAAACACACCCCTTTCCTTTAATATAAATGGAACACATACATCAGTATGAATAAACTCCAGTAGTTATGTATCCCTTTCTATTTTCCCAATGAAAGGTGATTCATGATGCACCTATCTCTCTCATAGTGTTTTCATGATCACAAAAAATATTCTATGTTTCTAATGGTTTCATTTAAGTGAGTTTTAGTGTTTATATTGAATTCAAAGTGATGGAAATCAATAACTCTTGAATATATTTTTATGTATTTTTGAAGTCTGGGAATTGTCTTATTTCATGATCCAAGATCATGGAAACATGTTTTATAAATCTTATAATGACTTTTAAGAAAGTAGATATAGTCATACATGAAGATGCAGGTGTAAAGAAAACACCATATAACCAGTTCCATGAGACATTAGCAAATTTTACATAGAAGACCCACTGTCCAGCTGATAGAGTCCCACTAACTGACTGGTAGTGAAGGAAGAAGCACCCCCAACCAACAACTGTCCACCGACTAGCTGATAGTGGTGTACCAGCTTGAGGGTACCGGTTCCATAAGTAGCTATAGTTTCAGGTATTCCACCAAATAACCAGTAGAGGATACCATATAACCAATGGTGTTGGTATATACTCTCATAAATGGAATTTATTATGATAAAAATGACCATTATGGTATTCCTTTTCATCTTCAACATCCCTAGTGAATTCTGGAAGATTCCCACACCTCTTAGAGCCTATAAACGAAGTCACTAGGCCTATTGAAAGTTAAAATATGCTCCCAACAATTATCTTTGATATATCTAACACTAAATTTCTAGAATTATTCAACTCCTCGCAAATATATAATCTCATTTTCTCATACTCTAAAAGCCTCTCACCCTTTCTCATAAATCTATCATCTTAAAAAATTTATCATTCATCCAATATATTTTTGAGAAACTTTATAATTGGTTTTCAAAAAATCAATCCTCTCTCCTCTAATCACCTTTCTCCAATGGGTTCTCACTCCAAAAGCGTGAGTTATGGGTTCCTTGACTACCGATGAAGATCAAGAGGGCTGTCACAAACTGAAATTATGAGGGATTAATTTCTTGATCATCCTAAAGATCAAGGGATTAATAAGATTGACCTTTAGACTCGAGGGGTGGAGACATAGGGGATCACATTGAGTTATTTATAAACTCCTTATCAATTGTGTTTTCCATATCTTTAGTTTATTGAATTGCATAATTTAACATCGATTCACATACTTTCATAAATTATATTTTATTATTTCCATGATTAATTTACATTGATATTATATTTTTAAATCAGATCAAATTTATCAACTATCACTCAAAAAATTTATATCTTTCAAAATTATTTAAATTTAAATTTTCATTTCATTTTAATTTAAATTTTTAAAAGTTAAATTCACCCCTCTTTCCATATTTCTTTGACAAAAAATTGTTATAAAAGGTTTTATTTGTGTTTTTTATCAAAAAAATTCTTTTTTTTCAATATTTTATTTCAATTTTGTTTCACAAATCTTAATCAATTTCAAAGATTGATTTTATTATGGAATAAAATTTGTATTTAATTTCTTTTATTTTTATGGGACTAACTACCCCTGTTAGATAAATCAAATGTCAAATTTTCTTGGTAGTATTAGTTAAATATTTTGGAAAATGGAAATGTGTGAGTATATTTCAACTAAAGAATATAAAGAATAATGGACTCCCAAATATGTTAAGAATTTTGAACTTAATTGAAAATATATGAATTCTTTACATTGTGGTCTTGATAGAAATGCGTTTAATCATGTTTATACTTGAAAAAATGATTATTAAATATGAAAATTTTTAGAAGTTACCCATGATGGAACCAGTAAGTTTAAAGACACTAGAATGTATAATATCATCATGATTTTAAAATTTCTCTATGAATCCTAATTAATATATCAATAGCATTTGATGGTATTTACTAACATTTTTAATGGTAGAAATTCCTTTAGTGGTTATTTATCAATATAAACAATCATAAAGAAAACCCTATGGGTTTTACCTAGCTTTGGGGATCCCAAAGTCACAACCATTAAAGAACCAAAATATGTAAATAAAATGATAGTTCAAGGACTCATCATATCCTTAATGAAATAGAAAATAATGAAAAATCAACAAGAAACAAATGAGGAAAATAAAGTTAAATAATTAAATAAAACCATCACCTTCAAATCTACTAAGGATAAACAATCTAGAGGTGAAGTTCAATAATTTTTCAACTCTCTAAAAACATGAACAATTTATTTAACAAGGCGAAATTATGTAATCGATCCAAAAAGGTAAGTCAAAAGGTAGAACTGGAGTTGAAATTATATGAATGTAAAAATAAATGTCACATATAGCTAGAGTTCCCCATATAAAAAAATAATCTCAAATAAAAGAAAGATGGTAAGGAGGCTTTTATAGTCACTACATGGAGTGCAAGTGATGACTCCATGGATTCAAATTTCTCATCCACTTCAAGTGACTTAATCCCTAAGTGCCTTATGGAATATTTTGATTAAGAATTCAAGGAAATCACCCCTCTTCCTATTTCCTTTTCTTATTCTTCTTCTTATTCTTATTCTAGATCCTCTTTTTATTATAATATTACATTCAAATTAATTATGAATACCAAAAATATTATTGTGATCAACTCAAAAAATATTTTCATAAAATTTCTTCTTTATATAAAGACATTGAAAAGAAAAATAATCAAGTGATTCAAGAAAAATATCAACATAAAAAAGATAATGATATTCAATTTAAGAATAAATAAGATATATCCATCAAAGTTAAGAATACAATCGATGTCAACAAACTTGAATCCACCATTAAATACCTAAAAAGTAATTCATTCAAATTCATACAAGGAGAAAACAATTTAAATAAAATTTTGGCTCCCAAAGACAAAGAAAAGAATAGGTTGAATATGGTTTCTCCAATAATACAAGAACATTAAAAAATCCATTGAAAACTAATTTTTTGAAATGTTGTTTGAAAAATAAAATTTTTAATTATTGAAAAATAATCAATCATTTAATTTATGAATGTGATTGAAATAATTCATGACATGGAAGACAAAAATTAATCAATATTTTATCCTTTTTTTAAAAAAAACTTATTCCAAAAAAATATGGATTTCTAAGTATTTATTAGATAACAAAATGAAAACATTTAGTTATTTTATTTTTTAGGAAAAGTTTATTTTTAGTAAAAACTAATAAGAATTTTGTTATATAGATAGTGGTTAATGAAGGCACGTGGATGTTGAAATCTATGAATTTGAAATGGACACATCAGTAATTATAGAATAGAATCACTTGTCTAACTCAACCATTATCAACTTGTATGAGATCTACACAAACTGCATTACAAATATCACATGGTTTGTGAAGCATGAGAAAATGGTAAACAAAAAAAATCCTCTTTTAAATCCAATAAAAAAATTTATTCTTTAAAACCTCTTAAATTAATTCATCTAAATTTATTAGGAAATTATAAAATAGAAATTATAAGAAGAAAATACTAAACTTTTTTAACTGTTAATGAATTTAGAATATTCACTTGGGAATACATCTTATCTCATAAAAGTGAACCTTGTAAAGATTTCATCATGTTTTCTAAAAAAATTTAAAATGAAAAAGGTTTTAAAATTATTTTTATTTTAAGTGATCATAATAGAGAATTGGATAAAAATTAATTTTATTATTTATGTTCTTTTAGGGATATAACCATTATTTTTATGCTCCTCAAACCCCTCAAAAAAATTATGCATTAGAGAGGAGAAATATATAAGAAATTAAATTAAATAATTTAAATTATTTGAATTTACTGAAATATTTTTGGGTTGTGACCATGAATACTACTTTTTATATCATTAATAATATTCTCATAAGTCTTTTTCTTGAAAATACCCCTTATGAAATTTTTAAAAATAAAAAACCCAAAGTTAGTTTTTTTAAAGATTTTTGGTTATAAATGTTTTATTTTAAACAACAAAGAAAATCATGTTAAATTTTATTTTAAATCCAATATTTATTGGGAAATACAAATCATGAAATGAAAAATGAATCTTTAATAATAGAACCAAAATGGTGGAATAATCAATCCATGTTGTTTTTTATGAAAATTTTACAAAATATCATTTTCAAAATGTTTTTAAAATTTATTTTTAAATGAATATTTTCAAACTAAATTAGATGAGGAAGAAAAATATTATCCATAAAACTCATTCCCTTATGATTTTAAAAAATATAAGGACTATCTCCTTGAAAATGTCATTATATATTTTCATGTGGGAACTCTTACTCATAGATTAGACTTAAAATGATGTTTAACACATTTCCTTTGTCTCTCTCCTAGAACCTAAAAACCTTAATTATGCCCTTAATGTAACACCCCGAGCTTCCACAATACGCTTCTCTTTCAATAATGCAATAGCTTGCATTGTACGCAAGTTGGAGTTCTAACACACCGCGACTAATCAAAGTAGCCGTTATGAATAGTAATAACCACTTTTTAAAATTATAGAAATTTTATATTTCAAAATGGACTTCATTTTTGGATTCGGAATATCGAAATTAGCCTATGTTGAATTTTTGGTATTTTTCTGAGAACTTCTAATTTTTATGAATAGTGAAAAATACTTAAAAACAAATTTTTTAATCAAAATAATTTATAGTGATAAATTATACTATTTAATGGTTTTAAAGTATAATTAGAATATATTTTTACCATTTTATCAAATGGTGGTCATTAGAATTAATTTAACATTGAAATTGGACATAAACAATTGCCAATCTTTTGATATAAATTGTTTCTTAAAAACACGCTATTTGTTGTGACAACGGGAATTAATTATAAAATTAATTAATTAAACTTATATGTTTGGAATTTTGTAAAATAGAAATCATTTTTGAATTCGGAATATCAATTATAGCTTAGGGTGAAATTTTGGCATTGTTCTGAAAAACCTCAATTTTTGATGAATAGTGAAACCACTAAGTGGTAGTTAAATAACTAATTTTTCGTTTAAATGAAATATTACCACTTATGTGATTTGATTTTCAAAAATCAGACATACATGGTTGTCATTAAGAAGTAAAATGTGGTTCAATTAGATTAAAATAATTTTTGGTGAATAGTAACTTTTAAGTTCTTAATCGCGATTAGAGGTAATTAGTGTAGTTTAAGGTAAAAATAATGTTTTAATAATATGAGATGAGCTTGACACATGTCCTACCCTCATTGGATGTGCCATGGCCGACCAAGACAATCCATGGGTCAACTTGGGGACCCCATGGAGCCACTTTAGTTGGAAAGTGACATAAATACCTTTTATTTAATGTTAAAGTAAAAAATGACACAAACATGAAATGTTTTAATAAAAATTTTTTTACATGGGGTTATACAAGTCATATTTTTGACTATAAATAGTCATTGGAAATCTAAAAATATTTCCTACAACATAGTATTTTTTTATAATTTTTAGACATTAAATAAATTAAATTATTTATGACATCATTATGATGCAGCGATGACCTCATTATTTAACGATTTTAATAAAATGAAAAGATAATGTACAATCCAAGGCTTAAACTTGTCCAAAGACTATTGGATGGGTAGATTTATAACCCTTATCACCTTAGCCACGAATTATATAAGTGTGGGACCTTTAGAATCCGAAAAGCATTGTATAATAATGTAAAATTTCCTTACTTTCCAAGAGTGCCCCTCCTCTCCTCTTATAAAAGGCCCCCACCTCTACCACCTCATTTACACTTTAAAACCATTTGGCTCGGCCAAACTCTGCCCAAATACTCTCCCAAATTCCCCCTATTACTCCTAGAAGCCTTACTTTGGGCATAACTCTACCCAAGGAAGCCTTTGGCTCAAATCAATAAGAGTTACCCGATTTTGAGGTAATGTCTTCTCAAATGTTGTTTTGTTTTATTTTTTTTCTCCAACCCCCTAAAATATTTTAATTAATTTCTTTTGTAACAACACCAGTATCCTCAATATACTAGGATGTTGTTATAAGAAGGATTAGAGCTAAACTTACACACACCTACATCTAATGGTTAAAGAACATACAGTTTCTGTGGATGGCGAATTTCTGCGTCACGAAACGATGATTGTTCAACACTCATATAACACCTTCAAAGGTGGCCATTAAGATGTAACTATATTTATATAGGATATATAATATGTTTATGTTTTACTTATGCTTCTGTATTTCTCATTTATGGAATACCTTATGATTTCCATTATGGGTAAACGCGATAATTTCATTTTAGGAAGTGCGGACTACCGCCCCCTCAAAGAGATATGAATCGTTAATGCCATATGTGGGATGTATAAAGGATGGAGTAAATGATATTATATATGATATTATACTGGAACTATATTATAACTTTATATAATTATGATTTCATTCCATTAAATACGAAATATAAATGAAAGTAGCGTTCATGCGTACGTACGGCTTACCGTCTCCATGAACGGTGAATTTCATTTCTTACCTCTAAATGTTATGTAATATTATAAATACATGTATATACTGGATATATATGATATATATGATATCTAAATCATGAACATAATTCTGGATATAATGGATATATCACCACATGAACAACTTGTAATTATAAGAATTTTATTTTTGACTCAAGTACCTAAGATCGACAAAATGACTGTTATAAACTTAAATAATTACATAATGTTCATAACATGGTAATAAGGGATATAAAAGGAATAATGAAAATGAAAAAGGTTCTTAAGTAAATAGAAATTAACTCTAGTTTATTATTCAGGAGGTTAAAGAACGGCCGAGTCAGGACAGGACGCAAGGTAAGGGAACTTCTTAACCCAATTTCCATTCTTTGGGTTAATCTCCTACTTTCAAATTATGTCATGATATTATTATGTCCTATTTTGTATTTTTACTTCCTTTATGTGTAACTATAGTTAATACAAATAATAGATCTATTTTATTTTAAAAATGATATTTTTAAGGACTTCGTCTCAATCTCCTTTCATTGAGGCATATTTGGTTTTATACACAACTTTCTTTTATAAGGTGTATAAACCCCTTTGACTTTTACGTTTATTCAAAAAGGAATATTCTTTTATATGAAGCGTTTTACTAAACGACAAAAAGGGAATGTTTTTCTTTCCGTACTTATGCGGCGACAACGACTTCTCCGCCGCCGTGACCATTATTTGAGTTTCGGCTTCCTCTACAAGCCATCATTTTTTTAATGAAAAATAAATACAAAGTTTTAACTTCCTTTTATTTTGGTATTGAAAATGGTTTTGAAAGCGTTTTTATTATATCAATGTGTTGTATTGATATCTTGTGATTGAAATGTGGAAATGTTATGTTTCCTTTATGCATGTTTTATGTGATACGATTATGTTATGGTTTATGATATGTTTAAACCTATTCATATGAGGAATGCATTGTACTTAATAAGTGATGGGTGGAGCCCGCTACAGCTCCTCGATGCATCGGAAGGTCTCATGAGACAAACTAGTGTCTTGGCACGAGGCCTTGACAAAATCTTATTTGTGGTCTTGGCACGAGGCCTTGGCTACGTGGTTATGATAGTCTGGCATTATGCATTCCATCATTATGAAAGTGGTTATTTATATTGCATTTGATTATTCGACCAGTAGAATATCCATGTGAAGAAGTGAATGACATTATCTCATTTTACTTTTTCCATATTATGTTGAAGTTCATGATTAAAAGGCTTTTGTTTTAGTTATACATTGCCTTAAATGTTCATGTTTATTGATGAAATCTTACGCTATATTGTTATCCTTACTGAGAATCTGAGCTCACCCCTTTCAATGTTTTAATATTTTCTAAGATGTGAAGAAGTATTTTAGGAATGACCTGCAGGGATACTCAGAAGAGGATATGAGTGTGAACTATGCAGACTTTGTTATTAGTTTTTCACTTTATGATGTAATGTAAGACTTATGAATGTATCTAGTGTTTACAAGGCTACTAAACTAATCAGTCTTTCGAGACTTGATCTTTTGTGATCATGCCAATGTTACGAAGTAATGCACCGAATCTGGTTAGCTGGGGTCGGGGCGTTACAGTTGGTATCAGAGGCAGTTTAGTACTAACCTTGGAAGCTAGATTTAGATAAACTCTGATTAGAGCACATAGCCCGAAGATAGACTTTAAGGATTAGTATAGAAGAACTTCCTAGAATTTTGGTATTATAGAGATTTTGTGAGTTTTCCGAGAAATACTTCCCTGTCTGGATACGAGCAGGTAGAGGAGGCTCTGGCACAAATGTACCTAGGGGTAAAACCCGAAAACACCGCATTGAGCTAGACTCGAACGAGAACTGGTGCATGACAACGGGACTTGCTGCACTCTTGGTTACGACACTCCCGGGGGATATGCTTAGGATAATTCTCATTTTCTTTACAAACCACTATGAAGGGTTATGATTATATACTTCCTCAAAGAAAAAATTCCTTTTTATGATTATGGATTATATGCATAAATAGTTCAATTTATGTAAAGTGTTTTACAAATATGGAATTATGTATTTTAATTCATAAACTAATCTAGTTTATGCCATTGTTTAGAAATGGCGCCTAGTGGAAGGAATGGAAACCGTATCAATGCACACACTCCGTGTAGGGATTTCCCTCCTGCTCAAGATAATTATTGTGGATCTGGAGATACAACTAGTGCTGATCAACTTATTACCATACTGGGACAACTCACTCAGGTTATGAATAATAACCTTACTCGTATGGAGCACCCTGATCCTCAACGTGGAGGATCAATGTTATAACGCTTCATTTGGAAACAACCACCAACATTTAATGGGGGTACAAATCCGTTAGTAGCTGAGCAATGGATAAACTCCTTAGAGAAAATATTCCACGCCTTGGGGAGTAGCGAAAGGGAGAAGGTTATCATGGCAGTTTACCACCTCACTAGAGATGCCGATCAATGGTGGTCATTGATTCAAAATACAAAGGAAGATGATGACGTATTGAATATGGAATGGAGGGAGTTCAAAGAGATTTTCTTATAAAAATACTTTCCTCCTGACCATCGAGCAGATATGAAAAGGCAATTTCTGATTCTGAGACAAAAGGAGGATGAGAATGTCACAAATTATGAGGCCAACTTTACAAGGTTGACGAGGTATGCTGCAGATTATATACGTAACCCAAGAGGTAATATTGATCATTTCTTTGATGGGTTTAAACCATTTCTCCGTAGAGCTTTAGTATCACAATCTTCGTCAACATACGAAGATATTGTCTCATGTGCTATCAAGACAGAAAAGGAATTATCTAAGTCTTATGACAACAAAGTAAAGCAAGAGAAGAAGAGAACGGTGGAACAAGAGACAGATAAAGGGAAAAAGGGAAAGAAGGATTTTCCATTATGTGATAATTGTGGGAAGAATCACCCTGGTACTTGCCTAAAAGGAATGGGAGTTTGTTATAAATGTGGAGAAAAAGGTCACCAGGCGCGTGATTGCAAGGGAAAGAAAGAGGTTATCAATGTTGAATGATACAATTGTAGGGAAATGGGTCATTATGAAAATGAATGTCCTAAGCGTCAGGGAAACTTACCTCAGAAAAGGCCAAGGGATCAAGGACAATCTTATGCTGTTACTACAGTTGAAGCGGAATAATTAATGTATTGGTGCTTTTGGACTCATGGATTATATTCTGGTTATTAGAATAATGTGATATATATATAAGTATTGTACTACAGTACTTGTTGTTTCAGTAAGGTTTTAATATGATGAAGGAAATCATATTTTTATTATGTGACAATAAGAGAAACTTTACTTTTTTTGGGGAATCTGATAAATTGATTTTGGAATTAAGAGACCTTTTAGAGAAAGTCTGGACATAGGTATTTTGGATAACTATAAAGGTTGGAGTGGATTAAGTTGATCTTTGGATATTATTGTTTAAGGTTAAAAAAATTTTATGAACATTATTTTTGGAATATTATACTACTATAGTTTTAGGAAAAGGAAAACCTGCAGGGTGGGGCATAACCCGTCACGTCAGACAAAGCTGTAGGAATCGAACCCACAACCATAGTGCGACAGGCCTTTATTTCCTACCACTAGCCTACAGGAAGTCCCTGGTTATTAAAAAATAATTTTACTAATCTAAATGGTATGTGTTAACATTTCGAACCTTATATAATTAGGATAAGTATAATATTTTTGAGTTCTATTATATTTTTGAGTGAAAGATGAGTTGAAGGTTGAAACTATAATTGTCAAGCATAAATATATATATACCTATCTCTTATTCAATGAATAGATTAATTATTAAAATTTAGTAAAGGGATATTAAAACAAAAAATGTGTTATCCTAATACCTTATGTCTTGTTGAACCGATAATATTTTAAATCAACATAGATTGAAGGCATTGAGGCCCTCAATTTGACACTTGTTTGTGATTGATGACCTCAATCACTCCCTACAAATATTTACGTTTTTCCTCCAATTATATGTCTCTAATTTCCACCAATGTTCTCCTAATCGAGATCATAATTGGGTGGTGACTTTTTCATTTCCCTTTCCCTCTTATTAAGGCTAAATTTTATTAATCTTATTTCCGATGTGGGTTTTCCACAAAGGTATTTTCTATTTTCAACCTTTTATTTTCCAAGAAAAATTTCAAATTGTGAGGACGCAATTTATTAAAGGAGGGGAGAATGTAACACCCCGAGCTTCCACAATACGTTTCTCTTTCAATAATGCAATAGCTTGCATTGTACGCAAGTTCGAGTTCTAACACACCGCGACTAATCAAAGTAGCCGTTATGAATAGTAATAACCACTTTTTAAAATTATAGAAATTTTATATTTCAAAATGGACTTCATTTTTGGATTCGGAATATCGAAATTAGCCTATGTTGAATTTTTGGTATTTTTCTGAGAACTTCTACTTTTTATGAATAGTGAAAAATACTTAAAAACAAATTTTTTAATAAAAATAATTTATAGTGATAAATTATACTATTTAGTGGTTTTAAAGTATAATTAGAATATATTTTTACCATTTTATCCAATGGTGGTCATTAGAATTAATTTAACATTGAAATTGGACATAAACAATTGCCAATCTTTTGATATAAATTGTTTCTTAAAAACACGCTATTTGTTGTGACAGCGGGAATTAATTATAAAATTAATTAATGCAACTTATATGTTTGGAATTTTGTAAAATATACATCATTTTTGAATCCGGAATATCAATTATAGCTTAGGGTGAAATTTTGGCATTGTTCTGAAAAACCTCAATTTTTGATGAATAGTGAAACCACTAAGTGATAGTTAAATAACTAATTTTTCGTTTAAATGAAATATTACCACTTCTGTGATTTTATTTTCAAAAATCCAACATACATGGTTGTCATTAAGAAGTAAAATTTGGTTCAATTAGATTAAAATAATTTTTGGTGAATAGTAACTTTTAAGTTCTTAATCGCGATTAGAGGTAATTAGTGTAGTTTAAGGTAAAAATAATGTTTTAATAATATGAGATGAGCTTGACACATGTCCTACCCTCATTGGATGTGCCATGTCCGACCAAGACAATCCATGGGTCAACTTGGGGACCCCATGGAGCCACTTTAGTTGGAAAGTGACATAAATACCTTTTATTTAATGTTAAAGTAAAAAATGACACAAACATGAAATGTTTTACTAAAACAATTTTTACATGGGGTTATACAAGTAATATTTTTGACTATAAATAGTCATTGGAAATCTAAAAATATTTCCTACAACATAGTATTTTTTTTATAATTTTTAGACATTAAATAAATTAAATTATTTATGACATCATTATGATGCAGCGATAACCTCATTATTTAACGATTTTAATATAATGAAAAGATAATGTACAATCCAAGGATTAAACTTGTCCAAAGACTATTGGATGGGTATATTTCTAACCCTTATCACCTTATCCACGAATTATATAAGTGTGGGACCTTTAGAATCTGAAAAGCATTGTATAATAATGTAACATTTCCTTACTTTCCAAGAGTGCCCCTCCTCTCCTCTTATAAAAGGCCCCCACCTCTACCACCTCATTTACACTTTAAAACCATTTGGCTCAGCAAAACTCTACCCAAATACTCTCCCAACTTCCCCCTCTTACTCCTAGAAGCCTCACTTTGGGCAGAACTCTTCCCAAGGAAGCCTTTGGATCAAATCAATAAGAGTTACCCGATTTTGAGGTAATGTCTTCTCTATTGTTGTTTTGTTTTATTTTTCTTCTCCAACCCCCTAAAATATTTTTATTAATTTCTTTTGTAACAAAACCAGTATCCTCAATATACTAGGATGTTGTTATAATAAGGATTCGAGCTACACTTACACACACCTACATCTAATGGTTAAAGAACATACAGTTTCTGTGGATGGCGAATTTCTGCCTCACGAAACGATGATTGTTCAACACTCATATAACACCTTCAAAGGTGGCCATTAAGATGTCACTATATTTATATATGATATATAATTTTTTTATGTTTTACTTATGCTTCTGTATTTCTCATTTACGGAATACCTTATGATTTCCATTATGGGTAAACGCGATAATTTCATTTTAGGAAGTGCGGACTACCGCCCCCTCAAAGTGATGTGAATCGTTAATGCCATATGTGGGATGTATAAAGGATGGAGTAAATGATATTATATATGATATTATACTGGAACTATATTATAACTTTATATAATTATGATTTCATTCCATTAAATACGAAATAGAAATGAAAGTAGCGTTCATGCGTACGTACAGCTTACCGTCTCCATGAACGGTGAATTTCATTTCTTACCTCTAAATGTTATGTAATATTATAAATACATGTATATACTGGATATATATGATATATATGATATATACATCATGAACATAATTCTGGATATAATGGATATATCACCACATGAACAACTTGTAATTATAAGAATTTTATTTTTCACTCAAGTACCTAAGATCGACAAAATGACTGTTATAAACTTAAATAATTACATAATGTTCATAACATGGTAATAAGGGATATAAAAGGAATAATGAAAATGAAAAAGGTTCTTAAGTAAATAGAAATTAACTCTAGTTTATTATTCAGGAGGTTAAAGAACGGTCGAGTCAGGACAAGACGCAAGGTAAGGGAACTTCTTAACCCAATTTCCATTCTTTGGGTTAATCTCCTACTTTCAAATTATGTCATGATATTATTATATCCTATTTTTTATTTTTACTTCATTTATGTGTACATATAGTGAATACAAATAATAGATCTATTTTATTTTAAAAATGATCTTTTTAAGGACTTCGTCTCAATCTCCTTTCATTGAGGCATATTTGGTTTTATACACAACTTTCTTTTATAAGGTGTATAAAACCCTTTGACTTTTACGTTTATTCAAAAAGGAATATTTTTTTATACGAAGCGTTTTACTAAACGACAAAAAGGGAATGTTTTTCTTTCCGTACTTATGAGGCGACAACGACTTCTCCGCCGCCGTGACCATTATTTGAGTTTCGGCTTCCTCTACAAGCCATCATTTTTTAATGAAAAATAAATACAAAGTTTTAACTTTCTTTTATTTTGGTATTGAAAATGGTTTTGAAAGCGTTTTTATTATATCAATGTGTTGTATTGATATCTTGTGATTGAAATGTGGAAATTTTATGTTTCCTTTATGCATGTTTTATGTGATACGATTATGTTATGGTTTATGATATGTTTAAACCTATTCATATGAGGAATGCATTGGACTTAATAAGTGATGGGTGGAGCCCGCTACAGCTCCTCGATGCATCGGAAGGTCTCATGAGACAAACTAGTGTCTTGGCACGAGGCCTTGACAAAATCTTATTTGTGGTCTTGGCACGAGGCCTTGGCTACGTGGTTATGATAGTCTGGCATTATGCATTCCATCATTATGAAAGTGGTTATTGATATTGCATGTGATTATTTGACCAGTAGAATATCCATGTGAAGAAGTGAATGGAATTATCTCATTTTACTTTTGCCATATTATGTTGAAGTTCATGTTTAAAAGGCTTTTGTTTTAGTTATACGTTGCCTTAAATGTTTATGTTTATTGATGAAATATTCCGCTATATTGTTATCCTTACTGAGCATCTGAGCTCACCCCTTTCTATGTTTTAATATTTTCCAAGATGTGAAGAAGTATTTTAGGAAGGACCTGCAGGGATAGTCAAAAGAGGATATGAGTGTGGACTATGAAGACTTTGTTATTAGTTTTTCACTTTATGATGTAATGTAAGACTTATGAATGTATCTAGTGTTTCCAAGGCTACTAAACTAATCGGTCTTTCGAGACTTGATCTTTTGTGATCATGACAATGTTACGAAGTAATGCATCGACTCTAGGTAGCTGGGGTCGGGGCGTTACAGTTGGTATCAGAGGAAGTTTAGTACTAACCTTGGAATCTAGATTTAGATAAAATCTGATTAGAGCACATAGCCCGAAGATAGAATTTAAGGATTAGTATAGAAGAACTTCCTAGAATTTTGGTATTATAGAGATTTTGTGAGTTTTCCGAGCAATACTTCCCTGTCTGGATACGAGCAGGTAGAGGCGGCTCTGGCACAGATGTACCTAGGGGTAAAACCCGAAAACACCGCTTTGAGCTAGACTCGAATGGGAACTGGTGCACGACAACGGGCCTTGCTGCACTCTTGGTTACGACACTCCCGAGGGATTTGCTTAGGATAATTCTCATTTTCTTTACAAACCACTATGAAGGGTTATGATTATATACTTCCTCAAAGAAAACATTCCTTTTTATGATTATTGATTATATCCATAAATAGTTCAATTTATGTAAAGTGTTTTACAAATATGGAATTATGTATTTTAATTCATAAACTAATCTAGTTTATGCCATTGTTTAGAAATGGAGCCTAGTGGAAGGAATGGAAACCGTATCAATGCACACACTCCGTGTAGGGATTGCCCTCCTGCTCAAGATAATTATTGTGGATCTGGAGATACAACTGGTGCTGATCAACTTATTACCATACTGGGACAACTCACTCAGGTTATGAATAATAACCTTACTCGTATGGAGCACCCTGATCCGCAACGTGGAGGATCAATGTTAGAACGCTTCATTTGGAAACAACCACCAAAATTTAATGGGGGTACAAATCCGTTAGTAGCTGAGCAATGGATAAACTCCTTAGAGAAAATATTCCACGCCTTGGGGAGTAGCGAAAGGGAGAAGGTTATCATGGCAGTTTACCGCCTCACTAGAGATACCGATCAATGGTGGTCATTGATTCAAAATACAAAGGAAGATGATGACGTATCGAATATGGAATGGAGGGAGTTCAAAGAGCTTTTCTTAGAAAAATACTTTCCTCATAACCATCGAGCAGATATGGAAAGGCAATTTCTGAGTCTGAGACAAAAGGAGGATGAGAATGTCGCAAAGTATGAGGCCAACTTTACAACGTTGGCGAGGTATGCTGCAGATTATATACGTAACCCAAGAGGTAAGATTGATCATTTCTTTGATGGGTTTAAACCATTTCTTCGTAGAGCTTTAGTATCACAATCTTTCTCAACATACAAAGATATTATCTCATGTGCTATCAAGACAGAAAAGGAATTCTCTAAGTCTTATGACAACAAAGTAAAGTAAGAGAAGAAGAGAACGGTGGAACAAGAGACAGATAAAGGGAAAAAGGGAAAGAAGGATTTTCCATTATGTGATAATTGTGGGAAGAATCACCCTGGTACTTGCCTAAAAGGAAAGGGAGTTTGTTATAAATGTGGAGAAAAAGGTCACCAGGCGCGTGATTTCAAGGGAAAGAAAGAGGTTATCAATGTTGAATGCTACAATTGTAGGGAAATGGGTCATTATGCAAATGAATTTCCTAAGCGTCAGGGAAACTTACCTCAGAAAAGGCCAAGGGATCAAGGACAATCTTATGCTGTTACTACAGTTGAAGCGAAATAATTAATGTATTGGTGCTTTTGGACTCATGGATTATATTCTGGTTATTAGAATAATGTGATATATATATAAGGATTGTACTACAGTACTTGTTGTTTCAGTAAGGTTTTAATATGATGAAGGAAATCATATTTTTATTATGTGACAATAAGAGAAACTTTACTTTGTTTGGGGAATCTGATAAATTGATTTTGGAATTAAGAGACCTTTTAGAGAAAGTCTGGACATAGGTATTTTGGATAACTATAAAGGTTGGAGTGGATTAAGTTGATCTTTGGATAGTATTGTTTATGGTTAAAAAAATTTATGAACATTATTTTTGGAATATTATACTACTATAGTTTTAGGAAAAGGACAACCTGCAGGGTGGGGCATAACCCGTCACGTCGGACAAAGCTGCAGGAATCGAACCCACAACCATAGTGCGACAGGCCTTTATTTCCTACCACTAGCCTACAGAAAGTCCCTGGTTATTACAAAATAATTTTACTAATCTAAATGGTATGTGTTAACATTTCTAACCTTATACAATTAGGATAAGTATAATATTTTTGAGTTCTATTATCTTTTTGAGTGAAAGATGAGTTGAAGGTTGAAACTCTAATTGTCAAGCATAAATATATATATACCTATCTCTTATTCAATGAATAAATTAATTCTTAAACTTTAGTAAAGGGATATTAAAACAAAAAAATGTGTTATCCTAATACCTTATGTCTTGTTGAACCGATAATATTTTAAATCAACATAGATTGAAGGCATTGAGGCCCTCAATTTGACACTTGTTTGTGATTGATGACCTCAATCACTCCCTACAAATATTTACGTTTTTCCTCCAATTATATTTCTCTAATTTCCACCAATGTTCTCCTAATCGAGATCATAATTGGGTGGTGACTTTTTCATTTCCCTTTCCCTCTTATTAAGGATAAATTTTATTAATCTTATTTTCGATGTGGGTTTTCCACAAAGGTATTTTCTATTTTCAACCTTTTATTTTCCAAGAAAAATTTCAAATTGCGAGGACGCAATTTATTGAAGGAGGGGAGAATGTAACACCCTGAGATTCCACAATACGCTTCTCTTTCAATAATGCAATAGCTTGCATTGTACACAAGTTCGAGTTCTAACACACCGCGACTACTCACAGTAGCCGTTATGAATAGTAATAACCACTTTTTAAAATTATAGAAATTTTATATTTCAAAATGGACTTCATTTTTGGATTCGGAATATCGAAATTAGCCTATGTTGAATTTTTGGTATTTTTCTGAGAACTTCTAATTTTTATGAATAGTGAAAAATACTTAAAAACAACTTTTTTAATCAAAATAATTTATAGTGATAAATTATACTATTTAGTGGTTTTAAAGTATAATTAGAATATATTTTTACCATTTTATCCAATGGTGGTCATTAGAATTAATTTAACATTGAAATTGGACATGAACAATTGCCAATCTTTTGATATAAATTGTTTCTTAAAAACACGCTATTTGTTGTGACGACGGGAATTAATTATAAAATTAATTAATGAAACTTATATGTTTGGAATTTTGTAAAATAGACATCATTTTTGAATTCGGAATATCAATTATAGCTTAGGGTGAAATTTTGGCATTGTTCTGAAAAACTTCAATTTTTGATGAATAGTGAAACCACTAAGTGGTAGTTAAATAACTGATTTTTCGTTTAAATGAAATATTACCACTTCTGTGATTTGATTTTCAAAAATCCGACATACATGATTGTAATTAAGAAGTAAAATGTGGTTCAATGAGATTAAAATAATTTTTGGTGAATAGTAACTTTTAAGTTCTTAATCGCGATTAGAGGTAATTAGTGTAGTTTAAGGTAAAAATAATATTTTAATAATATGAGATGAGCTTGACACATGTCCTACCCTCATTGGATGTGCCATGGCCGACCAAGAAAATCCATGGGTCAACTTGGGGACCCCATGGAGCCATTTTAGTTGGAAAATGACATAAATACCTTTTATTTAATGTTAAAGTAAAAAATGACACAAACATGAAATGTTTTACTAAAAAATTTTTTACATGGGGTTATACAAGTCATATTTTTGACTATAAATAGTCATTGGAAATCTAAAAATATTTCCTACAAAATAGTATTTTTTTATAATTTTTAGACATTAAATAAATTAAATTATTTATGACATCATTATGATGCAGCGATGACCTCATTATTTAACGATTTTTATAATATGAAAAGATAGTGTACAATCCAAGGCTTAAAATTGTCCAAAGACTATTTGATGGGTATATTTCGAACCCTTATCACCTTATCCACGAATTATATAAGTGTGGGACCTTTAGAATCCGAAAAGCATTGTATAATAATGTAAAATTTCCTTACTTTCCAAGAGTGCCCCTCCTCTCCTCTTATAAAAGGCCCCCACCTCTACCACCTCATTCACACTTTCAAACCATTTGGCTCGGCCAAACTCTGCCCAAATACTCTCCCAACTTCCCCCTATTACTCCTAGAAGCCTCACTTTGGGCAGAACTCTTCCCAAGGAAGCCTTTGGCTCAAATCAAAAAGAGTTACCCAATTTTGAGGTAATGTCTTCTCTAATGTTGTTTTGTTTTATTTTTCTTCTCCAACCCCCTAAAATCTTTTTATTAATTTATTTTGTAACAAAACCATTATCCTCAATATACTAGGATGTTTTTATAATAAGTATTCGAGCTACACTTACACACAACTACATCTAATGGTTAAAGAACATACGGTTTCTGTGGATGGCGAATTTCTGCCTCACGAAACGATGATTGTTCAACACTCATATAACACCTTCAAAGGTGGCCATTAAGATGTCACTATATTTATATAGGATATATAATATGTTTATGTTTTACTTATGCTTCTGTATTTCTCATTTATGGCATACCTTATGATTTCCATTATGGGTAAACGCGATAATTTCATTTTAGGAAGTGTGGACTACCGCCCCCTCAAAGTGATGTGAATCATTAATGCCATATGTGGGATGTATAAAGGATGGAGTAAATGATATTATATATGATATTATACTGGAACTATATTACACCTTTATATAATTATGATTTCATTCCATTAAATACGAAATAGAAATGCAAGTAGCGTTCATGCGTACGTACGGCTTACCGTCTCCATGAACGGTGAATTTCATTTCTTACCTCTAAATGTTATGTAATATTATAAATACATGTATATACTGGATATATATGATATATATTATATCTACATCATGAACATAATTCCGGATATAATGGATGTATCACCACATGAACAACTTGTAATTATAAGAATTTTATTTTTGACTCAAGTACCTAAGATCGACAAAATGACCGTTATAAACTTAAATAATTACATAATGTTCATAACATGGTAATAAGGGATATAAAAGGAATAATGAACATGAAAAATGTTCTTAAGTAAATAGAAATTAACTCTAGTTTATTATTCAGGAGGTTAAAGAACGGTCGAGTCAGGACAGGACGCAAGGTAAGGGAACTTCTTAACCCAATTTCCATTCTTTGGGTTAATCTCCTACTTTCAAATTATGTCATGATATTATTATGTCCTATTTTGTATTTTTACTTCCTTTATGTGTACCTATAGTGAATACACATAATATATCTATTTTATTTTAAAAATGATCTTTTTAAGGACTTCGTCTCAATCTCCTTTCATTGAGGCATATTTGGTTTTATACACAACTTTCTTTTATACGATGTATAAACCCCTTTGACTTTTACGTTTATTCAAAAAGGAATCTTTTTTTATACGAAGCGTTTTACTAAACGACAAAAAGGTAATGTTTTTCTTTCCGTACTTATGCGGAGACAACGACTTCTCCACCGCCGTGACCATTACTTGAGTTTCGGCTTCCTCTACAAGCCATCATTTTTTTAATGAAAGATGAATACAAAGTTTTAACTTTCTTTTATTTTGGTATTGAAAATGGTTTTGAAAGCGTTTTTATTATATCAATGTGTTGTATTGATATCTTTTGATTGAAATGTGGAAATGTTATGTTTCCTTTATGCATGTTTTATGTGATACGATTATGTTATGGTTTATGATATGTTTAAACCTATTCATATGAGGAATGAATTGGACTTAATAAGTGACGGGTGGAGCCCGCTACAGCTCCTCGATGCATCGGCAGGTATCATGAGACAAACTAGTGTCTTGGCATGAGGCCTTGACAAAATCTTATTTGTTGTCTTGGCACGAGGCCTTGGCTACGTGGTTATGATAGTCTGGCATTATGCATTCCATCATTATGAAAGTGGTTATTGATATTGCATGTGATTATTCGACCAGAAGAATATCCATGTGAAGAAGTGAATGGCATTATATCATTTTAATTTTGCCCTATTATGTTGAAGTTCATGTTTAAAAGGCTTTTGTTTTAGTTATACATTGCCTTAAATGTTTATGTTTATTGATGAAAGCTTCCGCTATATTGTTATCCTTACTGAGAATCTGAGCTCACCCCTTTCAATGTTTTAATATTTTCCAGGATGTGAAGAAGTATTTTAGGAATGACCTGAAGGGATAGTCAGAAGAGGATATGAGTGTGGACTATGAAGACTTTGTTATTAGTTTTTCACCTTATGATGTAATGTAAGACTTATGAATGTATCTAGTGTTTCCAAGGCTACTAAACTAATCGGTCTTTTGAGACTTGATCTTTTGTGATCATGACAATGTTATGAAGTAATGCACCGACTTTGGTTAGCTGGGGTCGGGGCGTTACACTTAATGATGAAAATTAGGTTCTTTATATACAAGAAGAACTATATAAACTCACTCAAAATGTTGTATAGAATTATGGGGGAAAACCTAATGATCATCCTTTCATAGGATCTAAATGGGTTTTTATAAATAATATAGTTGAATATGGTAGTATAACTATAAATAAATCTCGTTTAATTATAAAAAGGTTATAATCAAGTAGAAGTAATTGTCTATAGTAAAATCTATGTTCCTGTCACTCGATTAGAATCTATTAGAATATTTTTAGAATTTTACTCTCATATTAATTTCAAAATCCTTCAAATGGTTGTCAAAAGAACATTTTTAAATGGTTTTATTGATGAAAATGTTTTTTTGTAACAAAGAACTAGTTTTTAAAATCCTATTTTTTTAAATTATATTTCCATATTATAAAAATAGATTTATAGTTTAAAACAAACCCCTCAATCTTAGTATAAATGTATTTAAAATTATGATTTATTAAATGGTTTTAAAAAAGGAAAGTCTGATTCAAATATTTTTCCAAAACACTTATCAAATGATTTATTACTTGTTCAAATTTATGCTGATGTTGTGTTTCCAGCTCTATGAAAAAATCTATCTATTTTGAATTTTCTAATTTAAATAAAAAGGAATTTTAATTAAGATTTACGGGTAAACTCAAATTCTTTCTTTATTTTCAAATTTCTTAAAGAAATGATTGTATCTTTTTAAACAAAGTAAGACACAACAATGAAATGTTAAAATGATTCAAAATAAACCTTGAAAAGGAAATTATTATACCCATAAGTATAACTTGTAAGATTATATTTAATGAATCCGATAAACTAGTTAACAAAAGGGTTTATTGAACTGTGATTGGTAGTCTAATTTATCTTACTATGAATCAGCCTGATATCACATTTAGTGTTTTTATTTGTTCTTATTCTTAATCAAATCCAAATTAATCTCATATTAAAATTTTCAAATGGTTTTTTAGTAGTTAAAAGAATATAAGATCTTAGTATGTATTATATAAAAGGAACTTATTTTGAATTAAATTCTTTTTATGATGATAGTCTTGGTGGATTCCAACTAGATAACAAAAGTAAAAGTGGGAGTTTCCTACCACTAGGAAGGTCCATTGTCTTATGGAGTATTATGAATTAGAAATCAACTGCACTTTCTATAGCCAAAGTGGAATAAATTGTCTTTAGAATTTTTTTGTCCAAATACTATGGATAAAACACTCTCTCTTGGACTTTAGGATTACATTTAACCATATCTATATCAAGTTTGATAACACAAGTTCCATAAATATTTCCAAAAATACTATCCAAAACTCTCACACTAAACACATTGACCTTGGGAAATATTTAGTAAGAGATGACAGGTTTTGATGTCATCCTCAATACGGACTGGCTAGTAGCTTATCTTGATTGTTACCACCGGAGGGTGATTTTCACATCACCAGAGGGTGCAGTGTTTACTCTTAAAGGTGATTGGGATCTCCAGGAAAGCCGAGCTAGACCAGAGCATCGTGGGCCATGCGGGATGACAACCCATATCACTAGTTTGTTTCTGGATGATCAGGGAGTGAGTCAGATGGACCTTCCTCCGGTAGTTGAGCACTTCAGGGATGTTTTTCCTGAAGAATTTTCAGGTTTACCACCTAAGAGAGAGGTGGAATTCTCTATTCATCTAGTGCCAGGAGCTGCACCAGTATCCATTCCTTCTTATAGGATGGATACGGTGGAGTTGCAAGAGCTCAAGAAATATATTGAAGATTTGGTGGTAAATGGGTTTATTCAACCCAGTACTTCTCTGTGGGGTTCGCCAGTCCTTTTTGCGAAAAAGATGGACAAAAATATTAGGCTATGTGTGGAATATCAGAAACTGAACCAACTGACGGTTAAAAACCGATATCCCCTGTCACAGATAGAGGACCTGTTTGACCAGCTCCGAGGAGCTAGGGTGTTCTCGAAAATTGATTTGAGATCAGGGTATCACCAGGTGCGTGTTTGACCTACAGACATACCTCATACAACTTTTTTGTAGTAGGTATGGTTTATATGAGTATCTGTTTATGCCGTTCGGTCTCATGAACGCGCCAATAGTTTTCATGGATTTGATGAATCTCGTATTCCATCCTTACTTGGACTCATTCGTCGTGGTTTTCGTGGATGATATTTTGGTGTATTCTCGAAATTGAAACGACCATGCGAACAATCTTGAGATCATCCTGAATACACTAAGAGAGCATCAGATATATGAAAATCTTACTAAGTGCCACTTTTGGATAGATCAGATTCACTGCATGGGCCATGTTATCTCTAAGACAGAAGTGAATTTAGACCTAGATAAGGTTAGAGTTGTGGTTTCTTGGGAACAACTCAAGAATTTATTTGACATACGGAGTTTCTTGGGGATTTCTGGTTATTATCGTCATTTCATACAGAATTTTTCACGCTTAGCAGTGCCATTGACATGCCTGACTAAGAAGGGCATGAAATTTGTACGGACAGATGCTTGTGAAGCATCCTTTCAGGAGCTGAAAGGATGGTTGACATCAGCACCCGTCCTGATACTGCCAGAACAGGGCAAGAGTTACATGGTCTATTGTGAAACATTAGGTATTGGGATGGGTGCAGTGTTGATGTAGGGAGATAGAGTCATGGCATATAGATCTTGGCAGCTGAGGCCACACGAGAGTAATTATCCAATGCATGATCTTGAGCTAGCAACAGTTGTACATGCGATGCGCTGTTGGAGACATTATTTATTGGGAGAGCATTTTGTGGTGTACACAGACCACAAGAGCCTCAAATATATCTTTACTCAGCGTGATCTGAATCTTAGGCAGTGATGGTGGGTGGAGTACCTACAATCCTTTGATTTAGAGCTTTCTTATACGCCTGGTAATGGAAATGTAGTGGCTGATTCTTTGAGCAGGAGGACCCAAATATAGGCTGTGCAATAGGCTAGAAACAAATGGAATCTTATGTCCTTGTTCTATGAGATGCATCTTGATGTGCAGAATTTCCAAGGGAAGTCTTTTCTATTGTCCTTAGCTGTGACTTCTACCCTCCTGGACAGAGTAAGGAAAAGACAAATATCAGATTCGGAAGGCCTAGTTCTACCGAAAGGTGTGTCAGGTGAGGACCCTCCTCCTGGTTGGATGATAGGCGAGGATGAAGTTCTTCGTATCCATGGACGTGTATGGGTTCCTGTGGATATTAGAGAGGAGATGATGCGGGAGTTTCATGCTTCAGTTTGGGCAGTTCATCCCGGAGTCACTAAGATGTATCATGACTTGCACCGACAGTACTGGTGGATGGGTATGAAGTGGGAAGTGGCTAGTTTCATCACGAGATGTTCCACCTGTCAGCAGGTGAAGGCGGAACACCAGCGGCCAGCTGGGATTTTACAGCAGTTACCAATCCTGGAGTGGAAATGGGATAATGTTGCGATGGAATTAGTGACTGGTTTGCCGAGGTCACCTCGAGGTAACGATGCTGTGTGGGTTGTGGTTGATAGGATCACGAAGGTTTCTCATTTCATGCCGATCAAGGATACCTTCAGTGTGGATGATCTGGGAAGGTTGTATATCCAGGAGATAGTACAACTCCACGGGGGCCCATGCACCATTGTTTTAGACATGGATGCTCATTTTACGTCACGTTTCTGGAAGAGTCTTTAGAGGGTACTGGATACATAGGTGATTCTGAGCACAATATACCACCCTCAGACTGATGGCCAGTTAGAGCGTACGATACAAGTTCTTGAGGACATGCTGCAAGCATACGTCCTAGATTTTGGGGGTTATTTGGAGATGCATATTCCCCCAGTTGAGTTTACCTATAACAATAGTTATCAGGTGACTATAAAGATGGCACCATACGAGGATTTATATGGTAGGCCATGCTGATCACCCCTGTACTAGTTAGAGGTAGGTGAGGCAGCTTTACTGGGACCACGTCTTGTTCAGGAGACTTCTGAGCAGGTCCAGTTGATACAGAAGTGGATGGATACCGCACAGTCTCATTAGAAGTCATATTCTGATCGCCACAGATGACCCTTAGAGTTTAAGGTCATGGATCAGTCTTTCTTGCGTGTTTCACCGAGGCTGGGACACAGGCAGATCAGAAGACATGGTAAGCTATCGCCGAGATTTTTTGGGCCTTTTGAGATTCTAGAGAGGGTTGGGCCAGTAACCTATCGGTTTGAGTTACCTCAGAGGTATCGATCCATGCATGACATGTTCCATGTTTCTTAGTTATGTCAATACTATTCAGACTCGTCTCATACCTTCCAGCCTAAGGAGGTCGAGCTTTAGGTAGATGCATCCATTGAGGAGCATCCGATTTGTATCGTTGATTGGAGAACGAAGCTTCTCTGTGGCTAGTCAGTTCCTATAGTATGGGTCCTATGGAAGCACAACCATTTACAGGATGAGACTTGGGAGTGGGAGGCTGACTTATGTGCTCAGTGGCCAGAGCTGTTCGCAGACGAATCTTGACCACCCTTCAGAGAGCAATTCGGGGACGAATTGCTATAAGGGGGGATGATTGTAAGAAATTGGGTTTTCGAATGAGGTACAGATCCTTTTATTTTCAGTTTAACTGTTCTGTTGAGGCCTAGTGTGGATGCCTAACTTGACCGTGGGAGTTACAGAGGTGTCTGGGGCTTGTTTGGAGCCCGGAACAAAGTTTTATGCTGGAAATGGCTTGGCACACGGTTTGCGCATGGCCTGCGCATGGACTGGGTAAACCGTGGACCTTGGTGCAGGACTGCCAGAGGAAAGAGAACAACCTGCGCACAGTTTGAGGAAACCATGTGGGTTGTTCGTGCGGTTTCCCCTTGCCTTCCAGTAAGGTCCGCAGGGTCTCCTCATGGTTTTCCAGGCCGTGCGGGTAAACCGTGCGACCTGAAGTGTTTTGAAATTTAATTAATTTTTAATTAAATTAATTAAATTTTTATAAAACCTAATCTATTCTCTTCTTCTTAAACCAAACATCATTAGGTTATCTCTCAAGGAAGCTAAAGAGGATTTTGAGCATTCTCCTTCGTCCGATCTCCATTTCAACCGCCGTTCATCTCGTTATATCCGCAACAGTAAGTCCTCGATTCCTTTTTAATCCTTCTCGATTATTCTAGTTATAACGAACATAGATTTGATTAAGGCTCATATGCCCTAATTTCTCATTCCTCGTCTTTTCTTCATAATTCTCCCAAACTGGGACAAATCAGAGCCTGATACTAGACGATCTTTCTAGTACGAGCCTAAGGTAGGTGGTATCATGCTTTTCACTGCTGTCAAGCTGTTTATATATGCTGGAGTGCCGCACGCTCAATTTTGGGGTGTCTCTTAAACCTATAATTTAACCATATTATTACCTATCATGTTGTAGGTAATCTAAATAGGATGGTATGTTCATGAGTTAGGTTGTATTCCTTGGACAGAAACCACCCCTTGGGTGCGTTTCCTTGAATGACTCTTTTATGGATTTTGACCCAGGATGCCTTTGAGGCATGTTTTTCCTTTCCCTTGTGGGTTGTTAAAAATGGAAATTGAATATGAATGGAATTGCAATAATATGAAATTGTAATTGAAATGGTTTCGGGTATGGGATAGAGTTTTTCCCCTTGAACCTTGTATGAAAATTCTTGAATTTCTAGCCCACGTGAGTTAAATGCTTTTGAACTGTTTTAAATGTGAATCCAAGTCATGGGTGAACCATGGAACCAATGTGAGTTTCTATGGATGGACTCATATGAGACTTGTTACTGAAGTGACAAGTGAATCATAGATCCCACGTGAGATGCCATGGACGGACTCAATAGGGCATGATATGTCATGGGAGATACCCAGATCCTATTTATAGGATCTCGGGGATGGGATCAGATGACGGACTATACCGCACCTAGAGCGAGGCTAGGTACCTAGGAGGTTCGCCTAAACGGGCTTGTAGAGCGATGCCGGGGTCCTAGAGGTTCGCCAGAATGAGCTTGTAGGGTGTTGGTGGATTTTCTCCCTGAATGATGCCTGGTTTCCGAATTGAGTATTTCAGGAACGAGTTCAAGGAATGTTTGAACACTTGAATGAAATGGTTAATGAAAGGAATTTATAATTGAAGCGATGCCAAGCCAAAGCACAATCTTAGGTCAGACTTTCTTGTTTACTGCTTTCCATATTACACTACTGTTTTATATATTCACTGACAGATTAGAATGGATCTTTGGTGGTTGCCTACTGGGATTCAATCTCACACCCTGTTTGGGTCATGTTTTTGGACCCAAGAAGATTATATGATTGCAGGTAATGAGAAGGGAAAAGGCCCTTGTACTGGTACTTGAATTTCTGCTCGCAGTGGGAGCGTAGGGGACCAAGCTGAGGCTTGTGATGCGACAGGGGATACATTTTGGTTTCTTTTTGGGATTTTGTATACTTGTACTGTATTGTATTGACTTGCACCATTCCATATATATCAGATCCTTCTATTGTTATCTATTCCTGCTGTCTATGTGTTGTCTACTGGTTACCTTCTTCCACTATTGTGTGTTTGTAATTCCACTGTGATACTTTGGTAATGAGGGCATAGTCTCCCCACGGGCTCACCTAGGCCCTCGTTTCTAGTCGGCAGCCTCTGGCATTTGGGGAGATGCGCTTGAGGCCATGTGGTGACCGATCCGGCTACCAGGTTTAATGGTAAGTCAGGTCGGGATGTTATAACCATGAACCTAGTGGAGGCTACATAGTACCATTGGCATCAGAAAAAAACTCTTAGAAATGACATTTATTATGGTGGTCTTCTTTAGCTTAAATGGCTTCAGAAAATTCCAAAATATTTACACAACTCTTGGATCCTATAAAAGGAGTCCTTATGATTCTTGTAAGTTATAAATTTCTATAAAAAATACTCTTCTATTGATCTTATACTGAATTTTTATAATTCTTAAATTCCTCTCAAAGATCTAATTTCCTTTTCTTATCCTCCAAAAGGCTCTCTCCCTTTCTCTCAAATATCTCATCCTAAAAATTATATCATCCATCCAAGTGATTTTTGAGAAAAATTGTATTTTGTTTTCCAAAACTAAAATATCTATCCCCTAATAACTTTTCTACAATGGGTTATTACTCTAAAAAAGTGAGGGATGGGTTCTTTGGCTACCTGTGAAGCTCAATAAGGTTCTTGCTAACCAAAATTGTGAGGGATAATTTTCTCGATCACCGTAAAGATTAATGTATTAATAATATTGAAATATAAAATTAATATGTAGATTTAAAAACCCAGTTAATGATAGAATAAATCATTTTCATATTTATTAATATGAATTAAATAATTATATTAGTTATAAAAATATTAAGTAATTTTTAATCAAAAATGAAATTGTTTTAATTAAACACTTTTATTATAAGGTTTTATTTAAAATATTAATTTAAAAATTTTACAATTTGATTTTGATAAAATTAATATAATTTTTAAATAATAATATATAAATTTACTTTAGGTAAAATTTTGGGATTTTTTGGAAAATATTGATTTTTTCAGTGAATAGTGAAAAATATAGATTTTTTTTAAAAAGTTTTTTCTTTTTAATAAATTTAGAAATTTAAGAGTCCAAATATTTTTTTAATATATTTTTTAAAAAACATAAGTATTATTTAGTTATATTTAATCAAATTAATTAATTTTTAATCAACTTTATTTTGGTTTTTAATATAAGTTTCTTTTTGGGTTTAAAAACGCATTTTCTAAAAACTATTTTAAAATACAGAATGTTTTTACTTTTTAATTATTTAAAATAATCCATAATGGGGAATGTTTTAAATGATATATATATATATATATAATATCATTAAATATTAATTTATTTTTATACTATTATTATTATTTGTCATAGTGTTAATATAGAATCATCTTTTTCTAAAAAATACTCTTCTTAAAAACCCGTTGTCTCATTTTTTTGGTGGGATTAATATAAAATTAAAATTGGAAAATTATGTAAATTGAATTTAGAAAAATGGATAAAATATTTGGAATCATAATAATTTATAATTTATAATAATTCAAACTTAATTTTTAACTAAATTTATTAGTGAAAACAATAAATATTAATTACAACGATTAGGGTAAAAACAAGTTTACTTACTCGTCAAGATTTAATCTTAAGGGAAAAAATAACCCAGAAATTTGTAAAAAAAATAATTTTATATAAATATTTATACCTTATAACTTCTAGGATAGAGTTTTTTTTAAATTATTGGGTCCTGGTGACATGAAAAAAATGTTTGGAATTCACTCTTTCAAAAAATTAAAAGTGTGCCGCTCACCTCACTTATAAAAGGCCACCCCTTCTCATCCTATCTTTACACTTTTAAAACCAATTGGTTAGGTATTTAACTAACCAAATAAATTCCAAAATTTACTCATATCATCCTATAATCATTACTTTGGTCATAAATCCAACCAATGAAGGCCTTTGGTTCAAACCAAAAGGAGATACCCAAAGAAGATGTGACGTTCATCAATGAGCATTTGGGTTTTATTTATTTATACACCTATTAAATTATTATTATAACACAATGATATAATAAAATAAGTATCTTATATATAATGATATGTTTTTAATTTAAGGTTATGATCTAAACCCACACACACTTCAATCAAATTGGTTACGAAATCATCATTCATTTGTACGGTGGACTACTACCTTAAAAAACGATATCGTTCATTTTTTCCATTACCACCTCTCACAATTGGATATAATTATTAATATAAATGTTATATATGATATTTATAACATAAATATATATATTTTTAATTATATCATATATAACCTTTTGATATTCCATTCTTTAAGGGATACAATAACATCACTCGTGTGTACAACGGACTACTAACATGCGAGGCGATGTGATTCGTTTTCACTAATACATTACATGGAAGGTAATAAAGGTAAATATAATGAATATATTGATATAAATGATATATTTTGGATATAAATGTCATATTTATCATACTATAAGTATACTATGTAATTTTCTTTCTAACCTTTTCACACACTAAAAAGTGATAACATCGTTCGTGGATGTGTGGACTACTGCCTCCTTGAAGTGATGCGATTCCCTTTTTTCTTCACCAATAAATAAAAATAATAACATATATAAGTATATATTATCAAATAATATGGTATTTTTTATACAATGATCATTATTTAAAGATAAAATGTTTTTTACCATCTTTCTATAATGATTATTGAAAAATGGAAACGTTACTCATGAGTACGTATGACCTACCGTCTCCATGATCATAACATTAGTCCATTTTTCATAAAAATATTTCTTAATTGGGTTTGAAAGTTTAATTTATTTATAAATATGATATTTTTTTTATTATCTATATGTTTAAATAATTACCACTTTGACCATAGTCGACCTAACAAAGTCATTTTTTACACATAAGCCAAATATAGTCAAAACATACGACTTTTAATTAATTGATTAAGTAATTTAATATAAATTGTAAAAAAATTAAATAAAAGTAATAAAAAACTTGAAATTTTTTCTTAAGAAAGTAAAAAATTAACATAAGAATTTATTATTCATGAAGATAAATATAAACATGTCAAGTCAGACTCAATGTAAGAGACTTCATCTCAATCTTCTTTCCTTGAGGCATATCTTGATTTTATATACCTATATTATTTTAAGTGGTTTATATAAATCCCACTATACATGATAATTAATTTTCATATTCTCATGGAATTTAATCTTTTTTTAATTTCATTCTATCATGGGGCTAATGATTCAAGTATTTCTAAGTGATAAGGGACTTTTCATTTTAAACAATCATCTTTTAATATTTTTCCTTTAAACTTTATTTCTATTATATGTGCATGTTTTTCTTTAAATTTATTTTGTAAAAATTTTCATATGGAAATTAAATATTTATAAAGTAAATTTTATACTTTATTTTCAATTGTTTTCATAAGGAATATTTTTATGTGTTTTATACAAAATGTTTTAACAAATGAGATAAGGAATTCTTAATGTACACGACAAAAATGACTTTTCTACCACAACAACCATTATGTGATTTCTATATTACTTTATAATATTTAATGTTTCCCTTAATGAAAAAACCTTTTCTTTTTTTGGGGGTATTTTGGTATTGATTTTTTTCCAAAAAAAGATTATTTTTATATTAAACAAGGGGTTTTTAAAGAAAATGGTATTTTGATATCCAAAAGTGATTTGTTTACGAGTTTAATGGAGTTTTTAAAATGTTTTATGATGAAAAAGTAAAATCATAAAAATGTTTTATTCAAGATATGTTACTTGAGCATTATATGATTGGGTGGCCCTGATTGCATCAGATAAACCCGTTATAGCTTATACGATGGGGAAATCCAGATAGCATTGGGTGATCCCTTCATAGCTTATAAAATGGGGTAAATTAGATTGAATATGGTGAGATCATTATATATATTAAATTATGGGTGAACCCAGATAGCACTCCCGTGCATTGGGTAATGTTCCTTGTCTTAACTAGTAAGAAGTAAGGAGTTACCATAGGGTTTGTCCCATGGATTTAATTGGGCTCCAATTACTTTTGACACAAGTTTAAAATGGTTTATTAATGTGATGCTCTAAGTTACTGAGAAGGGATTTTATTTTATTTCTAGGGGTTTTAATGATTTTATTTGAGGAAAAAGGTGTATGTGTTTTTCATGTGATTTTTTTATTTCATATTCTAAAATAACTTTAAAGATGGAGGTAAATATTATATGAGTTTATATGTTTTCACAAGAATAATGGTTTTCATCTTGAGTGTATCCATTACTGAGTTTTTTGTGAACATCCCATATTTTTAAGTATTTTTCACATGTTCTAAGGATGGGTAAGGGAAATGACGAGGTCAAGTTGAAAGTTATGAATATTTTCCATGAAAAGAGATCATGTTCTATTTTAAAGGTTTTATATTTTGAAAAAAATGGATACTAATAGGAAGTGTCCACTTTATATTATATGGTTTTTTAATGTATCAGTTATTTCCTAATACTATAAAAATATAATCCTAAAAGATCATAAAAGTGAAAGAAATTAAATTATTTACTGAAACTGAAGATTATTTAATGTTTAAGTTTGAGGACTTATAGTTGGTAAAAAAGGAAAGGTTTAGATAAATTTAGAGATTAGGATAATGTTAATAAATTTACCTTGAAAGATTTTATATTATGATGAAGTTAAAATGATATATAATTTAAATATTACCATGATTTTTTTATATACTACTTCTATTTAGAATGGTTTTCTATAGAGGAAATAGGGAAGCTGTAGTGGGAAGGAACTGAGAGGAAAATATTCTTCCAAATCAGCATCCTAAGATGGATGGAATCAGAAAATAATAGTTTTTTTTCCGTGATGGATTAGTTAAAACAAGATATAAATAGTGGGGGTATCCATGATAGAGAGGAAAATGATCTTTCCTGAAGGAACATATATTTTTTGGATAATTTCATAAGGCAACATCCCCCATCATTCAGTGGATCATCTGACCTTGTCATATCTTAAGGATGGATAAATGCTCTAGAGAAGATATTTGATTTCATGGGATGTTTGAAATATTAAAAGGAAACTCTTTATGTTTATTGTTTTGAAGGTGAATTGGATCAATAGTGGTATTTGGTTAAGAATACCAAATAAAAATCTGATCATAATTCCATGGAATAGGAAACATTCAAGGATATTTTCCTTGAGAAATATTTCCCTATGTTTTTTTAGATCAGGATGAAAAATAAATTCTTGGAATTGAGTAGAAAGACAAAGATTCTGTAGCTGGATGTGAGGAAAACTTCACAATATTGGCTAGATATGCTTCAAATTTTATTCATGACACCAATATTAAAATTAATATATTTTAATCAGGGTTGAAACCAATTTTATGAAGTGCATTTCATGCATGAGGATTTAAAATTTCTGATAAAGTTGTTCATTATGATGAGAAATTTGAGATGGATGTTGCTGACATGATTGTTTCTCGAGATGAAAAAAATAAGAAAAAGTAATGTTGGAAAGGAAAAAGAATAAATTACCTAATAATTCTTGAGTTAATACCCCCAAATGCTCATAGTGTGGTAAATGACATTTCAAGGAATGTTTGATGGGGTCTGGGAAGTGTTTCTAGTGTTGTCATTTTGGTCACAAGACTTATAACTATAAAGAAAAGAGACATAAATAAGAAAAGAATGGGGTAACCAATAACCATATAATATTGAGGTGTTTTAATTACAATGATTTGGGTCATTATGCTAATTCATGTTTGAAGTTAGTTACAAAGGATGAAACTCATCATGATCAGAAACAAAAATGTGTAATGAAGTCATTTTCTACTACTACAGTTGAAGCTAGTCTATCAAATGTAGTGGTGATGGTATGTTACTTATGTATTTGAATTATACCAATACCCTGTTTGACTCTGGATCTTCATATTCTTTTATTTTTGAGATTTTTTCAAGTAAATTAAGTATATCACCTAATAAAAGTAAGATAAAACTTTTGTTGAAAACTCTAGGTAGAGGTATTAAAACAACCAAGATTTATAGGAATATTCCTATTGTTATAAATGGGACGGTCTTTCCTAAAAATATTATTCAATTGGTCGTATTAGAGTTTGATATCATTCAAGGTATGGATTGGATTTCAGTGTATCATGATAAGATAAATTGAAGATCTAAGAATTACATGTTCAACGATTTCATACCTTTTATAACTTAATAAGAAGATGCTAAATTGATTAGAGATACTATTTAAAGTTACCTAGCTCATATTGTTAAAAATTAAGAAAATGTTCCAATTATTGACGTGCCAGTAGTAAATGAATACATAAATGTATTTATTGATTATTTTCCTTGTGTTATTCCTAATTAGGAGGTTAATGTTTCTATTGAAATAATACCTAATGCTAAGCCTATTTCTAAATCCCCTTATCAAATGGATCAAGTGGAAATTTTATAATTAAAAAAGAAATTGAAGGAGTTATTAGATAAATGTTACATCTGACCTAAAAATTAACCATGGGGTGATCTTGGTTTTTTAAAAGAAATATTTCCAATGAGACTTCACATTGATTATAGACCCTTGAATAAAATAACTGTTAAGAACAAGTATCCTATACCACATATAGATTATTTATTTGATCAGATCCAGGGAGATTAATATTTTTCAAAGGTTGACCTAAGGTTAGGGTACCATCAGTTGAATGTGAAGTAAGTATACATTATGAAGACTAAATTTAATACTAGATATGGAAACTATGAGTTTATATTTATGGATTTTGGGTTATCTAATACACCTACTATATTTATGGAACTTATGAATAAAAGTTTTCATGAATTATTGGAAAAGTTTTTATTTATGTTTATTGATGATATTTCAATATATTCTAAAATTCAAGAGGAACCATAAAGACACCTAAGGGTTGTTTTGAAAATCTTAAAAGAAAAGAAACAATATGGGAATTTAGAAAGTGTGAATTTTGGTCGCAAAAAATTTCTTTCTTTAGAAATATTATTTATAAAGATATAATAAATGATGAACTTGTTAAAAAAAGTTGTTGAATAATGGAAAAGACCTACAAATATCATAATTATTCATAGTTTTATTAGATTAGCTTGTTACTACCAATGGTTTGTTGGAAAATTTGCTTGGTTTTTAAACCACTAACAAGGTTAACTCAAAAAAGTGTTAAATTCATCTAGAAAAAAAGAATATGATTATTATTTTCATGAATTTTAAAGAATATTGGTGAATGCTCCACTTTTAGACCTTCCTTCCATAAATGGTGAATTTATCATCTATAGTGATGCTTCATTGAAAGAAATTGGTTAATTACTAATAAAAAATTATCAGGTAATTTCTATTTCTTCATGTGAGTTGGCACATCATGAGATAAATTACCCTTTACATAATTTGGAATTAGCTACTATAGTTTTTGATTTGAAAATTTAGAGGCATAATTTATATAGAGTAAAGTGTGGAATATATATAGATCAAAAAAGTTTGAAGTATATATTCCCCCAAAAATAATTGAACATGAGACAAGGAAGATGTCTATAACTAATCAAGGAATATGATTTCACAATTCATTATAATCCTTGAAAAGAAAACAAAGTGGCATATGGCTTGAGTTGAAAAAAAAAATTCTACATTAAACATGTTCTATTTTGAATGTGGCCCTTTTGTTAATGATTTGATAAAATTTTTCCTAAAAGTTTTGGATGTTGGTACATCCTCTATTTTGTTCCAGGTTTCATTACAATCGACTTTTTCAGAAATAATTAAGAGAGCTCAAAAGGAGGAACAATATTTTTAAGAAAGGGTAGAATCCATTAATTAGGGTATGTTTCCTAATTTAAATATTGATGAATAAGGTTTTTTAAAATTTGGAAAAAGATTATGTGTGACTTTTGATTCCTAGTTGAGGAAAAAAATTTCAACTAAAGCTCACTGTTCTCTATTTTCTATTCATCCGAGTAACACTAAGATGTACAAAGACCTTCCGGAGTATTACTGATGGAATGGAATGAAAATAGATATTGCTGAATTTATTATGAAGTGTCTGAATTTTTAGTAGGTTAAATTATAATAGAAGTTACTAAAGGGGATGCTTCTTCTTTTTCTACTAACAAAGTAGAAATTTGAGAATATATCAATGGATTTCATGGTAGGATTTCCAAGGATATTAGGAGGAAACAATGTGATTAGGGTTATTGTTGATTGATTAACTAAATCTGCACACTTCCTTACCATTTGATATAAAATGTATTTAGATAAAATTTCTCAAATTTATTTAAATAATATAGTTAGGTTACATGGAATGCCTCTCTATATTTCATTATACCGTGATCTCGGGTTTACATCTAATTTTTATAAAGGAATTAAGAAGCCATTGGGTATTAAATTAAATATCAATACAAATTTTCATCCTCAATCTAATGGAAAGTCTGAGAAGATAATTTAAACCATGGAATATATTATTTATTCTTATTCAATGTATTATGTGGAAATTTGGGATCAACATCTTTCATTGGGTGAGTTTTCTTAAAATAATAGTTTTCATCTTAGTATACCAATGGTGCCATTTGAGGAATTATATCGAAAATGATGTCATATACTATTTTTTTGGATTAATTAGGTGTAAGGAAGTGTATGGGATCATATTTGGTAGAGTAAATGACTAATAAGATAAAGTTGATTCAACAACATATGAGGACAGCTCAGAGCAGACATAAAAGTTATGTAGATAGCTGAAGGAAATATCTTTTTTAGAGGAAGATGATCATGTATTTCTAGAAGTTTTTACATGTAAAAGTGTGATAAATTTGGTAATAAGTGGAATATGAGTCCATGTTTAATTGGAACACATGAAATCCTAGAGAAATTTAGATTATTTTCCCATCGATGGGATTTTTTCCTTGAGTTTATCTCAAGTACACAATGTATTTCATGTTTCAATGTTAAGGAAATATGTTCCAGATTTATCTCATGTTTTGAGCCTTGAAATAGTTTAGTTGGAAGGGAATATTTCTAATGATAAATAGATAGTTCATATTCTTTAATATATAGAGATTTTTTTTTTCAGAATAAGGTCATTCACTAGGTTAAAGTTTTATGAAAAAACTATATGGTAGAGGAGGCAACATGAGAATCTGAAAATGCTATGAGAGAAGGATATCCCCACTTTTTTAGTAAGAGAATAATATTATGTGGATGAAATTTATAAAAGGGGGAAGGATTTAAAAATCAATTTAATGATAAAATAAATCATTTCCATATTTATTAATATTAATTATATAGTTATATTAGTTATAAAAATATTAATTAATTTTTAATCAAAAATGAAATTGTTTTAATTAAACAATTTTATTATAAGGTGTTATTTAAAAGATTAATTTATAAATTTTATAATTTTAATTTTATAAAATTAATATCAATTTTTAAATTAGAATATCAAAATTTAATTTGGATGAAATTTTGGGATTGTTCAGAACATAATGATTTTTAGTGAATAGTGAAAAAATACTAACTTTTATAAAAAATATTTTTTTAATAAATTAACTAATTTAAGAGTAAAAATATATTTTGAATATATTTTAATGTAACATATTTTTTATTTTGGTATATATAATCCAATTAATTAATTTTTAATCAATATTATATTTATTTTAACATTAGTTTGTTTTTATGTTTAAAAATGGGTTTTTTGAAAAACTGTTTTAAAATGAATAAATTTTCTACTTTTTAATTAATTAAAATAATAACTAATGGGGAATGATTTAAATGAAATTTATATACTATATATTAATTAATATTAATTTATTTTAATAAAATTATTATTATTATTCATTGAGTTAATATAGAATCATCTTTATCTAAAAACACACTTTTTAAAAACCCACTATCTCTATGCGTCTACAAGATTAATATTAAATTAAATCTAGCCACTTAGGTGAATTGAATTTGGAAAAATTAATTCCATATTTTAAATAATCACAATTTATAATTTCTAATAATTCTAACTTAATTTTTGATCAAAGTGAATAGTTAAAATAGTTAAAATTAATTGCAACGATTAAGGGAAAAATGAGTTTACTTAGTGGATAAAATTTAAACTTAAGTTTCAAAATGACCTAGAAACTTATAAAAAAGAAATTTTATGGAAATATTTATACATTATCCCATCTAGAATCTATTTTGGTTCATTATTGGGGAATGGTGATATGAAAACTACATGGGAAGAATCCACTCTTTCAAAAAATTACAGGTGTGCTACTCACCTCACTTATAAAAGGCCTCCCCCTATTCTCATCTATTAACACATTAAAAAACAATTGGTTAGGAAATTTATAGACAAAATAACTTCTATAATTAACTAATATCATCCTACAAAACCAAATTTGGGTATAAATCTGACCAAGGAATTCCTTTAGTGAAATCCAAAAGGAGATGCCTGAAGAAGTGATAATGTTCATCAACTAGCATTTTTGTTTTATTTATTTATCTACCCATTGAATTTATATTATACAATGACTATATAATAAAATAAGTATATTAAATATAATTATATTTTTTTATTTTATTTTTATGCTATAAATATACACACACTTCCATCAAATGGGTTATGAAATTGTCATTGGTGTGTACGATAGACTACCGCCTCACGAAATGATGTCATTCGTTTTTTTCATTAACAACTCTCATGGTTGGGTGTAATGAAATATTTAAAGTTTATATATGATATTTTTATAATAATTATAAATTTTTAGTCATTATATCATATATTAACTATTTATATTCCATTCAATAATGGATACGATAACGTCGCTCGTGTGTAAAACAAACTACCACCTCTTGAAGCGATATGATTCATTTTTAACTAACGCGTTACATGGAAGTTAATAAGGGTAAATATAATTAATATATGTGATATAAATTACATATTTATGATATTAATGACATATTAATAATTCTTTAATCATATTATAACATTTTATTTCTTATCTTTTCATGCACTAAAAAAGTGATAGCGTCGTTCATGGATGTGTGGACTACCGCCTCCTCAAAGCGACGCGATTCTTTTTTTTTCATACACCACATAAAAATAATGATATATATAAGTATATATGATTAAATAATATGATATTTTTATATAATTATCATTATAAAAAGATAAAATGTTTCTTACCCTCTTTTCATAATGATTATTGAAAAATGGAAACGTTACTCATGCATACATATAACCTATCATCTCCATAAACGTAAAGTTAGTTAATTTTTCATAACCATATTTCATGATTGGTTTTAAAAGTATAATTTATTTATAAATATGATAATTGTTTAATTATTATCATCTTTTATATGTTTGAATAGTGACCTCTTTGACCATATTTGACCTACCAAATTCTATTTCGACATATAAGATGAATATGGTCAAAACATCCGAATTTAACTTAATTGATTAAGTAATTGTATAAAAATTGTTAAAAAGTAAAATAAGATTAATAATAAAATTGAAAAAGGTTCACAATTAAGTAAATAATTAACATAATTTTATTATTCTAGAATATAAAGACACACATGTAAAGTTAGACTCAAGGAAAGGGACTTCGTCTCAATCTCCTTTCATTGAGTCATATCATGGTTTTATAAACCTATATTATTGTAAGAGGTGTATATATATACCCTTAGAAAATATCATTAATTCCTCTATTATCATGTTATTTAAAGTTTTTATAACTTTTATTCTTTAATGGTGCTAATTATTCAAATATTTCAAAATGATTAGGGGATTTTCCTTTAAAAAAATATTCTTTTAATGTATTTGCTTCAAAATATCTTTCTCTTCCATGTCCATGTTTTTATTAAATTATTTTATGAAAGTTTTTTGGTGTTAATAAAATATTTATAAATTATATTTTATAATTTATTTTCAATGCTTTTTATAAGTAATCTTTTTACAAGTTTTGTACTTAACATTTTGATAAACGATAAAGGGATTCTTAACGTACACAACGATAATGAATCTTCCAACACTAACCATTTTGTATTTTTTAGATTTAATTGCAAGATATAATTTTTCCTTCAATGAAAAACCATTTAACCTTTTTTGTGGTATTTTAGTATTGAAAATTATATTTCAAAATAAAAGGCTATTTTTATATTGAAAATAGGTTTTTAAAATAAAATGGTATTTTGGAATCCAAAAGTTATTTGTTTACGAGTTTAAAGGAGTTTTTTAAATGTTTTATGATGAAAATGTGAAAGAATAAAAATATTTTATTCAAGATATAGTACTTGACTATTATATGATGGGGCATCCCAGATAGTGCTGGTTGATCCCGTTATTGCATATATGATAGAGCGACCTAAATAGCACCAGGTGAGCCTATTACAACTTAAACGATGGGTGTACCTAGATAGTGCTATAATTCATTTCGAATTGTTCCTTTTTTAACAATAAATAAGGGTGTAGTTACCAAAGGGTTTATCCTATGGATTTAATTGGGCTCTAGTTAATTGTAACACAAGTTTAAATTGGGTTATGAATGTGATCCTGTAGGTTTCAAAGATGGGTTTTTAATTGATTGATATGGGTTTTAATTATTTTATTTGAGAAAAAATATTTGTGTTTTTTTATTTTAAAATGTTTTATTTCATATTTTCAAATAAATTTTAAGATAAAGGTAAATGTTTTACGAGTTTAAATGTTTTCATAGGACTAACGATTTCCTCCTTTTATGTGTACCTTACTATGCTTTTTGTGATCAACCCATATTTTTAAATGTTTTTTCAGAGGTTATAAAGATGGGTAATCAAAAGGAAGAGGTAAATTTGAAATTAATGGATATTTTCCATGAAAATAGATCATATTTTAGTTTAAAAGTTTTATATTATGGAAAAATAGATACTAATTGGAAGTGTACACTTTGTATTGTATGGTTTTGTAATGTATGTGTTAAGACCTACTTCTCTAAATATCTAAACCTGAAAAGATTCTCAAAGTTAAAGAAAATAAATTATTGACTAAAACTCAAGGTTATCTAATTTTTAAGGCTAGGGCATTATATTATAGATTTAGAGGATCAAATTGATCTATTTCTAAACTCCTTATCAATTGTGTTTTCTCTCTCTTTACATTATACCATTGCATCATTTAACATCAATTCAAATTACTGCATAAATTTTATTCGATTGTTTCGGAACTTAATTTACTTTGATATTAAATTTTTAACTCAGATAAAATTTATCAAATACCTCTCAATCTATTTATCACTTTCAATATTGTTTAAATTTTAATTTTCCATTCCCCACACTTTTAAATTTTCAAAAGGGAAATAAAACCCACCTATTTCTATATTTCTATGATCAACACTTTAATATTTTTTTCTTATAAATAAGCATGAAATAAATATAAGGGTTTTAACTCAATATATTATAAATACACCACTTTATATAGTTTATTTAAATGATTTTCATTTACATGAACAAGATTGATGTACCATAGATGGGTAGGGTTTAAGACTTTATCGTTGGATTTATCATTGATTAAGAAACTGGTTTTTAAATTTTAAGTATGTATAATCCAATGTTAATATGTGTCATACCATAAAAAAATTTATCCTTATAAAAGGAAAAACATTTATTTATGAACTTGAAATAAAATACCTTAGTATCTAGACTCAAAACTAAGTTAATTTTCTTGATAATCAAAGGAATATAATAAAAATAATTTAATAAAAGAACTAATATACTAGGTAAAGTAAGAAGATAATATCCAACCACCAATATTGCTAATATTTCACCATTCTATTTTGTGAAATACACCACTTGAAATTTTCTTAAATCTACTTGGTTCCTATAATTGAGTAAAAATGGGTGAACCAAATGTTGTATCTATTAGAATTTGTTCCCTAGAAATTAATTCTATACGCTTTATCATTACCTTTAATCATTGTTTTTAATATTAATAAAGTATTTATCACATCATTATTTTTCTTCTACTTGATAGAGTTTTAATAACTGATTTTTTTTATTGGGAAAAACAAAATAAAACAAAGTTGCTCCCAACCCAAGGAGGACATAAATGATAAAGTCCAAGGTCATCACCCATGAAAATGAGATTACAGTCATTAGGTAGGGACCCCAAATCGATGTTTAATATAATATTATCACCTATAATCCCTTTAATTTCTAAATAACTAGCCACAAAATTACCTTCCCTCCAAGTATGACTAACTTGAGTGCCATGTTTGCAAAAAAGTATTCATTTTTTGACAAGGTAAGCCAACTCCCACAACGATCAATATTTTTATTGAAAGAACCTAACCAATATAGAACAATCCGATTATACTTCTACAAGTTGAATATTATAAAGCCAACACAAAAAAAGGCTTGTTACCATAACTCTTACCTACACTCTAAAAGAATTAGCTGACCCATAAAAGGAGTTGAAACCCAGAATCACCGAACCCATGCTATCTCTCACCAGACCACCCCTCTCATTTCTACAGAAATACATGACGCATCCAAATTCAGTTTAATCCCTTTGTTGGGTGCCTTCCATTTTACCCATATACTATGATTGTATCACCTACATTCCATATTAAAGAAAATACTTGGTAAAAACCTTTTTGGAATAGAAGAAGAAAAACTGACCTTGATAAAAGAAACAAAATCAACCATAATATCCTTAATCAGCACCTAAAAGAAATGAAGGGAATTAATTATAACTTCTCTTAATTTTTTCTTAGCCTCCCAAAGGGTCCAACACACAGTTGAAAAATCCACTGCATGAACTTTCACCTCTACCCCTTGCTGGCCAACTCCCTAGAACCAAGACTCCATAAAAATAAGTTCCATATTGATTTCTGTTTTGGCATCACAAATAACTAAAATATTAAGGCCAAGATCACACCCTTTATCTTCACATTCTTATCTTTAGTAAGTGATTGATTTTTCATTCTACAAACCATAAAGTACATATTAAATGGAATCTACTTACACCAAATATTTGATGCCCAATCATTTTTCCTGCTTCTTTCATATAACATGTTATTGAAATCTTGACTACTAAATTTTATTTAAGTCAAAATCAAGAAAACACATCTATCTGGTTCATCAACCAGACATATATTCCCATAAAAGTTATTTTGATCTAGATTAAGAATGATGTTGATAAAATCTAGGAATATACCTACCTCCCTAAATGAGATATTTAGAATTGGGATCCTCAGAAAAAATATTGGTTCTTCAGACTAGTTTATCTTTCACATATTAATATCTCCATGAATGACAACCCACCTAACATTGTCTTTAATATATTCCAAGATATAAAAAATGTACCATGTAAATGTCATAAATCTCTTATTTCATCATTTTCATTCAACACATTAATCCCCACATCTGTCTCTCATTATTTTCTCCCATAATGAATTCCCTTCAATGATGTCCCATGCCAATCTCGCTTGCATGGAATACATAGTTTATGGAACACTACATAAACTGATACCACCTTCATCAATAATCATCTATCATAATTTCAATGATTCCCAATGTAATTTTTCAACCTAGTTCACATCACATAATAATTAATTCATTATATTCTCTAGAATTTTGATTGTCCACTTTGATGGCTTGATGATAGAGAGAACATGAATTGGAACAGAAGTAAAAACACTGTTAATCAAAGTAATATATCCTCTAAATTAGATGATTATATTTTACAATTATATATTTTTCTATTGATCTAGTTCATGTTGATATTAAATAGGGCATTTTTAACTCATACATTAGATATTTTTTCTCTAATATTCTCCATTGAAAGTTTCTGACTCTGCATGCTAAGTTTTTCTTAAATTTTAATACTATGAATTCTTGAAAATTTATTATATATAAACATGATGATCTTCATTTTATTGATACAATGGAAATAAGGATTACCATATGTAGTCATGAATTTAATGAACTTTTTAATTGATATCTTCCTTCCATTAATAAAAAAATAACAAGTCCTCAAAAAAAAATAAGGTGGGACAAAATTCTACTCTCGAACTTGTTTTTGAAAGGCACATTCCTCCCATCCTTAAAATCTTGATTTATATTCCTTTAAAGAGCCTCCTGATCTAGGATAAATATGTTTGGAGGAAAAGGGTCCCCTTTACTTACTCTATATACAATTTTAATGAATCCAAATACCCTTTCCATTAATGAGATTTTTCATCCATGAGGAAGCATAAAATCTAAAACACAGATCACAAAACCATTCATGGAAGATGAATTTACTCATGTCTCTTATAATGAAACTCCATTATTACCTATCATAGGCCATTTCCATGCAAACCTTGATCATAACGTTGGATCCAAGCATCCTTTTTTTTTCAAGTCTTCCACCATTTCTTTTGCAATACCAATAACCCCTGGATACTTCTCCCATGAACAAAATCATGCCTCTCCATTGATATCAGCCTTGAAATAACATAAATAATTATTCTATTAATAATATTAGAAAGGATTTTATAAGAAAAGTAATATAGTAAGATTTTCCTATAATGATTAAGAGTGGTAGGGTATTTTACCTTTAGAATAAGATCCACCTTAGAGGCACAAACAACCCTATTTAGTGCTCAACCTCTATAGATGTCCTGCGTTGCCTTCCCCACCTAGGCCTTGACAATATCCCATGCTACCACATATAAGGCACCAAGGAATCCATCTGGTCTAGGTGAACTTTCTTATTTCATACTAAACACAATATCTTTAATTTATTCCTCCTCCAGTATAGATTTCAACCCACCATTATCTCTACCCTCTACCACTCTTGGAATAAATCTCATGAAAATATCTTCTTCATTAACCCAAATTTTACTTTATTTATTATAGTTATTTGGTTCAGATATAAGGTTTTAAAAATAATCCAAATCCATCTTTCTTTCTACCTCAACATCCGTGGTGTAATATCCATCCTCATGTTGTAAGTTAATCCTTTTTCTGAATTTTTATCCTTCATCAATTCTAGAAAATAAGTGGTATTATGATCCCACTATTTGATCCATATATCTCTCGATATCTACCTAAAAACCCTTTATATCTCCAAGAGTTTCTCGGCCAATATATTTTTCTTCTCAATAAGAGAAATAAAAATTTCATCATTCTTGCCGACCTAAAGTATCTCCTCAAGTCTTTCAATGTCCTATTTGATCCCTTCTAGGATATAGTTCTAATCCATTCTATTATAAAAATATTAATTCACATATAGGTTCTATAGTTGGATGATATCATTTAATGGGAAACAAATGATATAGTCTATCATAGGTGGAGACTCATAAGAAATTGGAACACTTTCTCATGATTTTCTTTAGAGTAGGAGATTATGATTATAAGACCCACCTGTAAGAAATCCACATTTATATGTGTCATTGGATGTCACTATCTACGAAAATATGTATTAATCCTTAGACTTTAATATTATTATTAATTCATATAATGAGTCATTCACTTTGGCACACTAGCCAAAACCATGACATTATATTTTTTTTAAGAAGTAGGGTATGTTGGGTGTGTTATGAGTGATACTAAATTAATGAATAATGTGAGAAAGGATCTATCCCTTCTATGTTTAATGGAAATATATAGTGTTGGATAAAATTAATGGTGATACAAATTGAGGGGGGGGGGGAATTAGTTTGTATAAAAATTTTAAATCCCTTCCTCTCTCGTGTTTTTTAGAACCTCTCCTAAGATACTCACAAATGTAGAAATTCAGATGACACAATATAACTATAAATGAGGTTCACCTACTTGTGGATGAATGCATCCTAGGTTACATGTGGTTATTATCCCATACACATATTCCCCTTATTGTCATAAAAAATAACCCAAGAAAGGGTTTGAACTTGAAACTGAATAATTTGTTGGCACCAAGAAATTACAATATCACATTATAGAGAATAAATGGATCCTTTTTAAGAGTGACACATATGAGAATATGATACTTCAAATGGAATTCAAATGATGACCTTCCATTTCCTTACACAACAATATCAAGTATTTATTCCCAATTATTCATTTTTTAAAATTTTGAAACAAGAGAATATTAACTCAGCATTTTAGAATCATATATATATTATTTTATATATATTTATTCATATTAATTAACTAATAATAAAACACTTTTTCTATATTTATTTATGAAAACATCACTTGATTTTCAATGCCTTGGATTGAATCATTCAAATATATAATCCTTGAGCAAAAGTTTCCTTCAAAACATCCTAAAGGTTCATCTATATACTTGAATATTTCCTGGGTGTGGTATTTGAAATAAAAAAATCTTTCCCTAAGTTCAAATTATCTATAAAATCCATGAATTTTAGTTTTCTTGATATTCCTATGTAGGAATGGTGATGTGGAATCTCATTATGTAGCGTGGAACCAATCTCAACACCCCAATATTCTCCTCTAGTTGAACTCATTTGATTTTGGAAAGAATCATGATCATGTATTTTATCTTAATGTTTTATCAACAAAGAAAATTATACTTTCATCATCTGAGTTATTTCTTATTTTATTTATTCAAAATATAAATTATGTAATCTCAAATTTTCTTACAACAACACCCTCAAAAATCTCTTTAATCATTTAATACTTACAGTTAATAAAAATTCTTTCATTCAGTGTAATGGATTATGCCCCAAATTCTTATGCTCAGTCTCAAAGACTTATGATTATGCCTTTATCAATTTTTTTGGCACACTTTTAAAGTCATATGACCCGTTCAAAGTCTTACAGTGAAACATAAATACTTATTATGAATCCTTATGATGATGAATATTTTCAATCCATGTGTAAATAATTATGATAATGAATTCTCATTTTTCCACCAGAACCCAATTCCTTTTAGTCACTCAGATATTCACACAAAAGGATTACATTAAGTCTCAAAGTCTTACAATAAGAGAATTTTCCATTTTTCTAGTTTCAAATCTACGTTTCACACTTTCTTCAAATGAGTTTTGGGATTATGCAAAGTAACTCTAGTAAATTTTTATCACATCAAGACACCCTCTATGGAATCTTCAAAGCATACTTAAAAATCAACACACCTTGGATAGATTCTTCAAAACTTCAGCTACTCCATCATTCATTATGGCTAGATTTAAACTTTATAATCAACAACTCTTTAAGATATATATAGAAGATCCACATCAAGATATTTACAAACTATAATAGAGATATATTACTCAATTCTATAAAATTTCATATATATATATATATATATAAATACCAATACATAAATCATCAATCATAAACATGTATCGATGAAAAATAAAACATTATCCTTTGGGGTTCAAAAATATCTCCCTTTAGTTTGTTGTCATTATAAACCTTATCTCCCCATTATTGAAAATAAAACCAAAGAGATAGACTTTAATGGATCAAATCAAACTTATATTATAAAAGGAATCATGAATCAACCATCTCCAAGACTATATAATCAATCTCATTATAGAAAAAAATATGGTTAAATCAATCATTAATGATTCCCATAAAATTTATCAACTCAACACTATTAGATCTTTAGGAAAATGAAACACATATTTCTTAGGTTATATCCTAAACCACTTAGAACATACATAAAAATATCTCATATCCAGGGGAAACAAATTTATCCCCTTGAAAAATAATTCTCCTTAAGAATCGAGAAAGAAATGGTGGAAAAGTAAACTCAAACAAAACATACGTCAATGAGAGGGAGTGGGATACACCCCCATTTGCAACATAAGATTCTATAATGATTCAATTATGAGAGATTTTTTAATAATATATGTCAATTAGTCTTTTTAAGGGATAAATTATAGTCTCATTATTCCATATTCAACTTCATCCTTTAAAAAAATGATACTTAATCTTGATTTTTTTGAACGGGAGTGCTACACCATATTTTTGGATAGATTAATGGATCTTTGGTTGTCACAACTCATGATCAGAGGATAACCGACTTCAAAATTTAAGTCTTATATATGTGTCTTCATCCATATAATCTATGTCATTACTAGTTATTTAGACACATAATCAGCTTCTATATAGTTTAGTGTTACTAAGATTTTCTTTCATCAATATCATGAAACACTACTTTTTCTAATAAAAAATTATCTAATAGATGTTTATTTTCTATAATCTATAGATCTTTACAAATATTCATTAGTAAATCCTATTAAATCCATATCACCTATCTTATTATACATTATTCCATAGTTGAAATTATTTAAAATGTGTCTAAGGATCCCCATTACATCTAGTAGATGTGATTTATTAGGATTGGATGGGAACCTATCACAAAGTGTAACAACATTAAAAATATCTAGTATAGTGTATATTAAATACATGAGACCCACAATTATACTTTTGAACTAATTCCCATTAACAATCATTCCTTAATTATCATTTATAATCTTTATACCCACTTGAATGGGTATGGAAACTCCTATAACTTTTTCATGTCAAAATTCTTTAAGAGTTCTTTAAAATATTTATCTTTAAAAATAAAAATGAAATATACTTATTGAGAAATTTATAAATTAAAGAGAAACCTCATTTCCCCAAGCATTTACATCTAAAATATTTCTTTGATGTGTCTTGAGAACTCCTCAAATAATCTTTCCTCACCTCTAGAAAATATTATATAATCAATATACACAATCAAAAAATGACGTGGTTACTATATTTTTTACATTCAAGTCCCTATATACCCAAAATTTCTTTAAACCCACGACTTTAAGATATCCATATAGATTGAAATACCAAGATATTAGAGCCCACTTCAATCCATAAAGAGATTTCTTTAGTTTTCATACTCTATTTCCATCTGAATCAATCATTATGAATTAAGGATATTTCAGGTATACTTCCTCATCAAGATCACTATTTAGAAAAGATAATTTAACATTCATTTAAAATATCTTGAATATTATATGAGATTCTATAGAAATTAATGTTTTAATAGACTCAATTCTAAACACTGGGGAAAAAGTTTCATGAAAATAATCCCCTTTAATTTGTGAGTATCGCTTGCATACAAGTTTGGCTTTGTTTCTAGTCAAATCACCATCCTCTTCAAGATTATTTCTGAAAACCTATATAGATCCAATCACATTATTTACTAGGTGTTTGAGAACAAGTTACTAAGTTTCATTATTTTCAATCTAGTCCAGTTCTTCATTCATGGCCCGAATCCATTTCTTTTATTCTAAATCTTCTTCAAATATCTTAGGTTCAACCATGAACAGAAGACTAGTATAACTAGTTTCCATAATATTCCTTATTTTATAAACACCTTTATTTCCCCCCCAATTATGTGCTCAACATTAATTTTTTTTATTAGCCTTGTATTTTTCCTTCTAGACTTTACTTATCTATCTCCATTGCTAGAAAATGAAAAATCTACATCCTAGGTCTAAACCATTTTTTATGTATTTTGTTCAAGAGGTTCTAATCTGACATCATTTTCCTCATCATTAACAATGATTGTTTTCCTTATTTCTTCTTCATTTTCAAAAGCTGTGACATCATCACTATCAACAATTCTTTCATATTTTTTTTTGTTTTAAAACATGTAAAATTTTTCAATTTTTGTGTACCTAAAAAAGATACCATATTCATCCTTATCATCAAAAATTCCTCCACTTATATCATTTTTCTTGATTATGTAAGGAATTTCAAAAACCCTAAAATGTTTAACACTTGGATTTATTTTAAACTATATTTTATTGGGAGTCATTTTTGAGTTTGGTCTTAATAAAAATATGTTCTAAATTATTTTTAGAGTTTTGTTTGCCTATAATTAGTAATACATTGAGGTTTCATGTTCTTATATCATAGTTCTATCTATATAAACTACACTTCATTTCTTCCTTTTAGCCACTTTATTTAGTTGAGGTGTATATGTAGCACTGTATTCATGTATGATTCCATTTTTGTTAAGATACTATGTGAACTATATTTTTGTATACTCACTCCCATTGTTTGATCTAAACCACTTTAAGTACAAGCCTATTTGTTTCTATGTAAGTCTTATAAGACTCTTGAATCTTCCCAAAGCCTATGATTTGTGTGACATGAACATAATACAGTTCATCCTTGTGAAATCATATATTAAAGTGATAAAATATAAATATCTATTTTTTTAATTCTTATTCATTGGAATGCATATGTAATACCCCTGGTTTTAGGAAATTTAACATTTTATTATGTATCTGAGCTTATATAATGTTTGGATTAATTTTAAGAGTTTATGGTTGGGTTTTTAAGGTTTTTTAAAGGGGTTGGGAAAAGGCTTGGCATGGGCTGCGACATGGATGCTTACACTATGTTGTAAGGGAAGTCACTGCGACATGGAGGTGTACGATGTAATGTAGGGTTCTGGGAATAAGGGGTTGGAACCATAGTGGGTGTGGGATGGAGGTGCTAGTTATGGAATAGGGGTAGCATAGGAAGAATTTAGAGATAATTCCAATTTTGTTATAGATACAATGTGGATACTCGTTTGCGGTGTGGACTCCTATAAGAAGTTTTGGGTTGCTACTACCATTTTTAGGGTGCATATTCCATGGATTTGGGATATAGAGTAGACCCCCTTTCTCATCCTTAGGTCCTAGAGTGTAGTGGGCATGGATATTCCATGTTCATTTCCCAATTTTCTGGATATGCACCCTGGAGATCACTACAGATCTTAGAGGGATTTTACCATCACTATTTTTTTATAGAGAAGTAATCCGTACGATGATCTAGTGTGGTTTCTAGAAATTTTATACCATGGTCCCTTGGCCACACCATAGTATTATATTTCCATCCTAGGTATAATATTCATACTAGAAGTTGTCAATTATTTTTGATAATATATATTACCCTATCAACATCCAAGGCTACCCTAGGAATTTTCCATTTATCTTAAACATCCCAAATCTATTTTTTTGGATATTCAATAATTTGATCATGTAAATTAAATGTTAGGATCCTATAATTCCTTATTTTATATATCCTTGGTTTATCTTGATTGAAATTATAAAATGATATTAGAATATCTTGATCTATGTGGTGTTTTTGTGTCGATGATATCCCCTTGTGTTTTATTAGAGAAATGGAAATAAGGGTTGAGACAGGTGGAAACATCTTTGATCCTTGTTCCAGTTAATATAGTTTGAGATAAATGGATTCTATATCATATCCACTATTCTAGAACTAGAAGTCTTAGTTTGTTTTAAACATTTTATTGAATTTTCTATGGTACAATGTGTGATTTCTTAAAGGAAACTAGATTGGTTGCGGTTTAGAAACATGAAAAGTTGTATGGATTTTGAAAACCACCATTTTTGTATAATTTTAAAACTATTATTTTAAAATTATGATTTTTTTTCATGTATGAAAAGGTTTGGATAAATTATTTCAAAAGAATAATTTTTTTTGAGAAAGTTTTTGGCATGGTAATTGGAATAATTATGTTGGTTCATGTTCAAGGGGAATAAAGTGCGGACGAAAAGTGCCACAGTTCATGGTTGGATGGGTTATAGTCATGGAGTAACACCATTAATGGTAAAACCAATATTTTTTTCATGGTTCTATATATAGATGTGTGTGTGTGTGTGAACATGTGCATGGATCTTTTTCTAGTTATGTGTGTTGGGAAGTCTCTAGGGAATGTCTATTGAGTTTATACTCACCATTTGTTTGGGAACATTGGTGTGTTTTTAGATGTCATCTACCGGGATACTAGGAAGGGGAATATATTTTATTTCTCTAGAAATGCTTCTTGATACTTTGGGTTTGGAAGCTGGTATTGGATCTTGGATCTTGTTTGGGTGGTACTTGGGATTGTTACTTAATGTATTTGAGTCATGTTGTAATCTGGATTTTTTGTATGGATATTACATGTTCTATTTTAACTCTGATATTGTTTCTACTGGTCTTATACTTGGGAAGTATCTTTGATAATCAAACATCATGAAGTGGTTTATATATTTAAATATTATCTTGTCTAATTGTTTTATCTATAAAGATAAGATCATCCCCTAATGATCTTATAATACCTTTTAATTTATTAGTGGACTTTGGTGTCTTAGGGATGTCACCTAAGATTAGTGACACCTTGTCTCTTCTCAATATAATGAGTTAGGGAGGGATGTTACAAATGGTATAAGTCTTGGTTGGCCTATATGTCTCTTAAGATCGTATCAAGATGATAAGAATATCAAAACTTGAAATGTATATCTTAAAAAGACTTAACTAACCTTTTTATACTGAACTTCATATTAACAGGTTATCCAAGGAGAAAAGTGTTCTAAAAAACTTCTAGGGGTATTGTAATCTCATCACCATGGGTTTAGCCTATGATTATTTTATATCATGCCTTGCAAGTGAGACTTCCCACTAGGAATACATTGTTCATTTTGAATTTGATGGTTTATGTAAATGGTTAAAATAGTTGATTTTTGAAAAAGTTTTATTTCTTATTTCTTATGGTGATTTTGAGTTAACTAAGCCTTTAATTAATAGTGAGTGATGACTAGATGGAGTTTTTATCTAGTTATTGAAATGGAATTAGGTATATGTTATAATAATCAACATGAAGAAGTTACTAAAAATATAGTTTCACCTAAACCATAATTGGACCAAAAATTGGTCCAAAGCATCATTTAGGATTTTCAAGCCATAGATAAGGGAAATATGAATAATTAACCTCATAAAATGGACCACTCAGTTAAATTCCAGAAACAAAATAAACCCATATTTAAGGGGCATTTCAAACTAGAAAAGTGGTGGTGTGGCTAAATTGGATAAATCAATTTTTTTTATTTATTGGTCACATCGACCGAGATGAAAGTCCAGTTGAAAATGTATTTGATGGAATATATTTCACACCAATGGTGGGATTTATATGTTCGAGTTGAATTTTAACATGTAATTATATGATATTATTTGTAGGAATTGTTCAACAAATAATTCTACCCTCATATGTTCAGAATTAAAAGAATAACTTATTTCTTCAGCTTGAAACAATAAAATATATTCATGATAGATTATATGGATAAGTTTATTAATTTAGTATAATTTTATCTAGATTTTTCTAGCAGTGCATCCTTGAAAGCACCCATCTTTGAATCTGGGCTGTGACCAAAGATTCTCTCAAAGATAGTTGTCCTGTGTATTGTGGACTATATAGTTATGTTAAATAGAGCGATAATGAAGGAAATATATTTTTTTTGAAAATTAAATAAAAGGGAATATGTTTATAAACATGGGGTTTTATGGGATTTCAAACACTAGAGAAAAGTGGAATAGGGACACCTACTTCCAAGTTGGGGGAGTGTCTCAGAAATAGACCACTAAATCAATTAATTTCCCTCCATGACCTAATATAAATCTTGGATATTTTCAATGTGGGTATACTTATCATAAGAAATAATATTTTATAGCATCAACATGAGCATGTTATAACTATAATCTTAGGGGACACCTTCAACATTATTGTCATAGCTCTCCTAAGTTTGGTGCTGGAGGTGAATCTCATGTTTCTAAGACATCTTATACTTTAATGGGAAGATCTCTTAAGAATAATTATCATCCTTAGAACCGAGAATGTCAAGGTGATTTAAGAAACACCATTAATCCTTAGGTTTTGTAATCTCATCAAAGAAATAAGGATCATGGAGGATCTGGTAAGAATATTTATGGTGCCAAACATATGATCATGGATGATTAATTAGGTCCTTCAATAGTGCGTGTTAATATTTTTTTAAATTATTCACTTATGAAATATTGTTTTGATACAAATACATCACACTCCTTTATTTACACTCTTGTGGTTTATTATATTGGTTTACATGTTGAGATGATACCTTATGTCTTGAAGCTTTAGAAAACTATTGGGCAATGAGAGTGTCGAGACTTTCAGTGTGTATTGTGTGATGTAACGATCAATGGGGATGAGTTGGATTGGGATTTATCAGTTCTAGAAATATATATCTATGATCTGATTAAAGGAATGGATTGATTGACATTGTTTATGGTTCTAAATGTTTTTTATACCGGACAAGTGAGTTTTAAATATTTTTATGGCGTTATGCATTCTATTGTGATGCATCAGGATCTGGGATGGGTTGTGTTCTCATACAGGGAGATCATGTCATTGATTATGGTCCACAAAAGTTACGAGTGCATGAAAATAACCACCAAACACCTTATTTGGAACTGTATGTTATAGTTCATGCATTAAATACTTGGAATAATTATATTTTTTGTGATAAATTTATAGTGTTTATGGAATATAAGATATTAAAAAACATTTTCTCATAGAGATATATGAATTTAAGGAAATATAGATAGATGGAATGTTTGAAAATGTTTAGCTTCAAATTGATGTATAAACCAAGATAAGGAAATTTAGTACCATATGCATTGAGTAGGAAGTCATATAATCAGTTGACTAAAGTGGCTCTTAATTTATATATCTAATGTCGATCATAAATGACATGCATCTAGATTTTGCAAAGAAAGGTAATGTTACAATTTTCTTTCTAATTTTTATTGTTCATAATTTGGCTGAGTAGGTTAGAGTTTCTTAAACATCCGAGACTGAATGTTTATCCATGAGTTCAAAACTCAATTGTGGGGAGACCATTGAGGTATAGACACTAAATAATAGATTAGTTATGAATTTTTTAGATTAGATTGTGGATTCTTAAAACTACAAGGACCAACACATTTCTTCCTAACACCATTCAAGATGGGTTTTCTATCTTGGCATCCATAATATGTATAAAGCACTGAGAGAATAATTTTGGTGGGCAGATGTGAATAGGAAAGTGTAATAGTTTTTTTCAAGATGCCTCACCTATCAGTAGGCCAGGGAATATCACCAATGAAAAGTAGGTATGTTACCCTATTTATAGATTCCTATATGGAAATGGGATGAAATATCCACAGATTATATGATAGGACTACTAGGAAGGATTCTGAAACATGATTCCATATGAATGATTATAGATTAGATCACGAAGTCCTATAACTTAATCCCCATCCTTAAATCCAATACAGTGGAATATTTTTCCAAAATCTTAATTTGGGATGTTGTAAAGATGCCTCGAATCCCTATTGAAATCAAGTTTTACCGAGACCCCAGGTTTACCTCTCAATTTTATAAATTGTTATAGCAATCCCTTGGAACACAATTAACTACGAGTGCAACTTATCATCCTCAAATAGATGAAAAATATGAATGGATTATACATACATTAGAAGAAATTCTTATAGAATATATGATGTATTTTTTAGGCTCATGGGAGGAGAATATATTATTAATAGAGTTATCATACAATAATAATTATCAATACTTGATATATATAGCTCTTTTCAAAGAATTGCATGTCCATCCTTGTTGCTCTCCACTTTATTGGGTGAAAGTGGGTGATAATTCACCTATGAGAGCTAGTCTAGTGCATGAGACAACGAAGAGAATTTATATGGTCATAAAAGGGATAATGATGGATACGATTATTTAGAATTCATATGCATATTATCATCAAAAACTGTTATTGTTTGTGGTATTTGATCATGTTTTATTTAGAATATCACTAATGATATGGCATAGTCATTTTGGTAAAAAAGGAATGTTTTATATTCAATATATTTTACCTTTTGAAATAAATGAATGGGTGGGTGATGTGTCTTATTGGTTGGATTTACTGCTAAATTTTAGTTCAGTGCACAACCTGTTCCATGTATCCTAGTTAAAGTACCAGCTTGACCCTAACCTTGTGATTCAATGGGCTCATGTTCAAATTAAACTGAATGATATGTTGATTCACATGAAAGTACAAATTTTGGATAGGAATGAAAATATATTTCATGGTAAATACATAAATTTAGTGTGGGTTTTAGGGAAACATTGTCAGATTTAGGAAGAGACATAAGAGCCTGAAACAGAAATGTTGGACTAATGGCTTGAGCTCTTCCCAAACAACATTGGTTTTCCACTTTATGAGGATGGGAATACCAATGGAGGGGATAATGTAACACTCCCAATTTCAGATACTTTACCCTTTTATTATGTATTCTAAGATTATATAATGTTTGGGTTAGGTTCATGAGTTTTAGGTAGGGTTTTTAAGGGGGTTGGGAAAAAGCTATGCATGGGTTGTGGTGTGGAGGATTTCATTACATAGTAAGGAGAGTCACTACACCATGGAGGTGTGTTCTATGGAGTAAGGTTATGGTAATAAGGCTTTAGAGCCAAAATGGTCATAGTGTGAATGTGGTGGGTACATCATATGGGAATTATATGAGGAATTTAGATATACTACTAATTTTGGCATAACTATAGTGTAGAGACATGACTACAATATAGAGTCCTATAGGGATTTTTGGGGCGCTACTTCCATTTTTGAGGTGAATATACAATGGAGTTGAGATGTGGCATAGATCCCCCTTCCTCATCCCTAGGTCATGCAATGTACTAGCCATGGATTCACCATGGTCCTTTCATGGTTTTCTAGATATGTGTCATGGAGCTCACTATGGATCTAGAAGGGATTTGACTAGTACTAATGTGGTGTGGAGGAGTAATATATAACATGGTATTATGCGTTTTTTATAAATTCTATTCCTTGGTTTCTTGGATGCACTATGGTCTTATATTTCTCACCTGGGTGTAAGTTTATTTTTGTGATTTTATTTTTTTGATAAAACCAGTTATCTTATCAACTTCTAGAGATAACCTTGTGTTTTCTAGTGATATTCAACATCTGGAATCCATTTACTTTAGATATTTGAGCATTAAATCATGTAAATTAAAGTTTAGGATACTATTCATTCTCCTCATTATATATCCCCTTAGTTTATCTTGATTAAAACCATATATTGGTATTATAACACATGGATCTATGTGGTTGGAGTTTTATTGACGAGATCTTCTTGGTTTTTAATAGAGAAATGGAAATAATAGTTGATACCTATGGAAATTTATTTGATCCTTGTGATAATCAAGATAGTTCTATGTAGGTGGCATATTTATCATCTCTACTTTACTAGAACTTGAAGTCTTAGTTTGTTTTAAAGGGTTTCTTTAAATTTTAATGGAATATTGTTTGATTTCATGAAGGAACCCCAAATGGTTGTGTTTTGGAAACATGATAAATTGGATTGATTTTAGAAAACCGTTTTTATTTATAATTTTAAAATTATTATTTTAATATTATTAAATGGTTTTGATGTATTAAATTTTTTTATGAAATGATTTAAAAATATGAACTATTTATGTGAAATATTTTGGCATAGCAATTGGAATAATTAGGTTGGTGTGTGTTCAATGAGAATTGAGTGTGGATGAGAAGTTCCACTATTCATGGTTAGATGGGTTATAGTCATAGAGTACCAACATTAATAAGAATACCATGATTGTGTGTATGGTTGTGTATATGGATGAAAGTATGTGTGAACACAGGAAAGGTTATTCCAAATGTGAATGAATGAAAGCAAGAATGTTTATAGTTTTCTCACATGGATTTATCTTTCAGATTTATATAAATTTTTTAAATATTTTCAACTATTTTATATAAAATGTTCAAACTAGTTCTTGTTCTAGTGGTGTTTATTGGGAATTATCTATGTAATTACTACAGAGTTTGTACTCACCCCATGCTTGGTCACTTTGGTGTGTTTGCAAATTTCATATACTATAATACTAGAAAATGGAAGATATCTTATTTATCTAGTAACGTTTCTTAATAATTTGGGATTGGTAGGTGGTGTTAGAGCTCGGAGCTTATTCAGGTGGTACTTGGGATCATGAATTGACATCTTTGAGTCTAATTGTCATTTGGATTTTTTTTCATTAGATATTCTATGTTCTTCTATCACTCTGATATTGTTTATGTTGGAAATATACTTGGGATATATCTATGATTCTCATTCATTATGTAGTGGTTTAGATATTTATATCATTTCTTGTTTGGTTGTTTTATATATAAATGGAAAATCATCCTCCAATGATCTTCTAAGACCTTGGAATTTATTTTTAGTCTTTGGTGTCTTGGTGATATCACTAAAGGTTAGTGGAACCTCATCTCTTCTCAAGTCAATGAGTCATGGTAGATTGTTAGAACATACATCAGAGTGTATTAGTTCAAGAAGATTTGAAGATTGAATTTCAACTCCCTTATGTGTCTTATAGACCATTTTTCCTTTTGTGTATATTTTATAAAAAATTATGGTGTCTTATTTTAGTAAGGTAATATTTCTCACAGATTCTTCTTGGATCAGTTTCATTATATTCTTTTAGCCATGGTGACTATTACTTCTATTAAACAACTAATTTTCAGCTTGTTTTCTTAAGTAACAGACTATACTTTCTTCCTTAATTTGAATTATATTTCTCAAGGTTATAATACCCCTTATAATCACAAACCCATATTTAATTCTTTCAACTATGCATCTATATATACCCTAACCTTTTACACATATTATTATATTATTTTTAACATAAGTATCTAACAGATACAACACAAAGATCATAAGGCCTAGTTTTTTATAAGACTAGGTTTATAATACATCAAATGGAAACTAAAACATAATATATTTATTTTATTCTCCTTAAAAAGATCTTAAATTACTTATATCTCCTAAAACAATATAGGATAAACCATGGAATGGGTGATCTATAAAGCTTAGTAAGGGAATAACCATGTAAATGAAGAATATCATATGATTCAAAAGACATAACATGATAACATAAAAGGTATGGATCATGAATAATCATATGGGGTCATAAAATAAATAAAATATAATCATAATATTATGTAAACATAGTAATGTGTTAGAAATATAAGACATTACATAAGAATAATTCAAGGATAACCACCAATACAACATCACATGGTGGATATATTTCCATCATAAATTAGGTTTACTCTTTAATCCCATATATATCACCTCATGAGTATGAAACATTACCCAATGAATTATAGTGCTATCTGGGTGCACCTATTATAACATTTACATGCATATGTTTTCCACATAATTAAATCAAACATAATACATAAAGATAAGTATTACCCATATAAATAAATGGGTTTCATAATCATGTCATAAGGCATAAACAAAGGAAGTATCATAATGGTTTCTATAAAATAAAGGATTAAATAATTTTAGGACATTAATAAAGTAAAAATAAGGATAAATCATGAGTAATCATGTCAAACTAAAGTGAATATGTGAAAAATAGTGTTTAGGTAACTTTGAAAATGTTCTACTTAATTAGGGTTTTAGGGAAAAGAGTAAAGATTATTTAAAAGGGGTAGGAGAATAATAATTTCCATAAAACCATAAGTGATTTTTTTCAATATAGTAATGTTTTTTTATAAATCATTTATTTTTTTAAAAAATTTCATCAAGTGGTACTTTAAAATAGGCAAAGAACACAGAGAAGTTCATGTTAATCGTCTTTTCAAAAGAAAATGAGAAGGGAACCATTAGAACAAGTATATCCCCATAAAATAAAGGTTAAATAAAAATGGTGTATATTTGTGGGAAATATATTAAAAATATATAATAAGTATATAATAATAATATAGAGGTAAATTGAGATAAATACAGAGAAAGGGTAACCTAAAGAAAATAGGGTGGTTTAGAGAGATTCCTTACCTTATATTGTAGATTCATTATGTACTTGAACTTAATGTCAAGAATATCTATATTATATAAATAAATAAATTAATTAAGAAAATTTTATATTTATATTTTATTTAATATAATTTTATTATGTTCATTTATGGACATTTTAATGAGATATGAAGTTCAATTTTGTTGTTCTAAGGGTGTTTGTTTCATGATTCCAAGGTGAGATCACTTATAAATAATTATTGTAGTTTTTTTTAAATGGGAATACAACTAAATAAGTGAAATTAAATGTTATTCATGTAATTTAATAAATTTAAATGGTCACAAATACTCATTTTTTATTTTATATAGTTAAAATTCATTTAGTGAAACGTTAATTTTAAATAGTTTGTTTATTTAGGCTGTTTTACCGACCATCACAAAATTAATTTTTTTTATTTAATTAAATGATTATTGAAACATTAAATAACATGAAATAAGTTATAAAATACTAATTATAATTATATTTATCATTAATAATATATTTATAACCATCTTTTATGGTAGTAGAGAAAAAACGAAGTTCTTTGTTCATGGAGGTAGTGAAACAACCCTACCGTGAGAAAAATATTCATATAAAAATCAATAGAAGGGAGGGTATAAGATGAATAAAAAATAAAAAATAACATTATAGAATATTTATAATACCAGAGTCATTTTATTTTCTTGGCTATTGGGGGGGGGGTGTGGGATAAGGTATAATATGAAATGAATTTGGAAGGGGTAAATTGAGAATATTACCTCTTAATTCTTGTTTCCTTGAAATACTTATATGGAACATTAAAATGTGATTTTTGTGAGACTAGTAGAATTAGAACATGATATATAGGATTGGGAAGATAATTGGGAAGAATTTTGACAATATCCAAGTCTTATAGGTTTTGACGAGAAGGGGTGGTATTTATAAGGGGAGGAGAGGGATGTTTTTTAAATATTATATTCATTAGTTTATTATTTATTAAAAAATATATCAAAAGTACTGATTATTGTGACTATATATACTAATTGTTTTATATTATTTCGAACTGATGGGTTTTTAGATCATCTATGACTAAAAAAATCCAATTATTTATCTCATAATGTTAAATACCATAATTTACCATATTTCACTATTCAACAAAAATTAAAATATTTTTTAAAAATACCAAAACTTCACCCTAACCATTTTTATGTATATATTGTAAAAATGAAATCAATTTTATAAAAATAATTTTCTAAATATTATAAATTTAATTTTTAAATAAAACATTCATTTATTTGAAAAAAACACCATTTTTAATATCATTATAAATTTTGATGCCCCTTTGAAAAATTAATTATGGTCTAGTAAAATTATACTATCATTATAATAAAACATAATATTAATTTATAAATAAATTTTATGAAACTAAGAATTATTTTATATCATTTTATTTATTATAAAAATGCAAATAAAACATATATGTTTCACAAAAATTCATTTTTTTAATTTTTAAAACATTTATTCACATGTATTATGATATAAATATGTCATATTTTCATTTTTTAAGATACGTAAACATCATTTTACAATTAAATAGGTGAAGTAACTATTCTAATGGTCACTTTACTATTCTAATGGTCAGGTTACTATTCCAATGGTCAGATTACTATTTTTAAAAAGATAAATTTGTAATAATCATATGGGTTCCCTAATTTCTATAAATACCTTATATTACATTTATTCCTTATTCACTCCCAATTTTTCTTATGGTTATATATATTTTTATTTTCTAGATGAATATTTTATTACTAATACTTTGTCTTATCTCTATAATTTTTTTCATGAGTGAAATTATTCTGGTGGATTGAGTAGACCCAAATTTACATATTTTAGTTATATTATTTTATATTGTTTTATCTCATTGTAATATTTTCAGTTATTATGGCCATTTTTATCCTATTAATGTAATATTAAAATTATTTCAATAAAATATATTTGGTTTTATCATATGGTATATGTGTATTATATAATGTCATATTACTAAGTAAGACACAATTATATATGTAGAAGGAAAATTCCATTGATAATTCCATGTCATTACATTCTTACCTCCTTAAGAAATTTCACCCAAAAAAATTAATTTTACATACTAAGGTGAAAATAGGTGAGGGTACTTTTTCTTCATAGCTTTTGTCAGTTCCTATGTTTCCTCCTCATACTTATGGTTTTTCCATAGTACTTTGACTTGGTGAGTTTTCTGGTTGCCTAGAACTTTGTGTCTATGGTCCATGATCTTCACTGGATTCTCCTTATAAGATATATCATTTTCTAGTTGTAACAACTTTAAATTTAGTACTTGTAAGGAATTTGGTATGTACATCCTCAAGAGGGATATGTGGAATATTTCATATACCTAAAATAGAGTTGGTGTGAGTGCTATTTTATAGGCTAAAACGTTAATGAGATCAAGAATATCAAATGAGAAAATGTATATGGGACTTATATTTCTATTCTTCCTAAATCTCATGACTCTCTTTTATGGATATATGTAGAGGAATAACTTATCTATGACCTCAATTTTCAGTTCCTATTGATGATTGTTAGCGTAGAAATCATTTCAACTCTGAGCATCCCTAATATACTAGTGAATGGTCTTGACGTTTTCTACTATTTCCTCAACCATTTCTAGTCCTAATGGCTCATGTTCACCAAATTCATCCTATCATGTAGGTGTTATGCATATTTTCTCATAAATATATTCATATAGATCATCTAGATTCTTGATAAGAAACTATTGTTGTAAGAGGAATCATCCATGGGTATATTTTTGTACCGTCCTCCATTAATTTCCATCGATCATGCTCTTAACATGTCATATAGTGTTTGAATAGTTTATTCAAACTAGAAACCTATTTGGGGGTGGTAAGACATATTTAAGTTCAACTCAGTGCTTAAAGAAAATTTGATACTCTTCTAGAACTTATAGGAAAATATCATATCTCAATCAGATACAATCAATAATGGTACTCCATACAACCACACCACTTTACTGATGTATATTCATGCATGTTGATCAAGTGAGGAGCCCTATAAAATTATAATGAAGTGAATAGTATTTGTAAGATGTTCCACCATAACCCATGTAGCATTATTTCCTCTAGATTTTTTTAGAAGACCTATGAAAAAAGTTCATGGTGATGTTTTCCCATTTCTTTATAGGAACGGGTAATGGTTACATCATACCCTTAGAATTTTTCCTTTCAGCCTTTACTTTCTGACACACCCGACACTTTTATGTATATTTCATGATCTTATTATCCATATTATCCATATTATCCCACCAATATCTCTCTTAGAGATATTTATACACATTCATTATCCTTGGGTGAATGTATAAGGTTAATCTATGTGTATAATTTAAAATATTCTTCAGTATCTCAGGATTTTATGGTACATATAGTCATGAACCAAATCTTACAAATCTTTCCTTATCAATTTTGAACCTAAGGATTTCCCATTTCTGATAACTTTCACTTTCTTATAAATTTCAACATAATCTATTTGTTAATACTTTATCATTTACATAAGGTATGATTGAGAAATCCTTTTATAAAGAAAATATAATGTTTCTTACTTTATGATTCCCATGTCTATCCTTACCAAGTCTAAGAAGATTGGATCATTCTAAATTCTAATCACTGATAAAGTTATAGGATCCTTTATACTTAGATCATCTTCCACTTTATTCAATTTTCCTAGATGTTTGTGTATTGAGTAGTAATAATACTTTATTATCTATAAACATTCTCACTAGTTCATATTAAAATACTTCTGTATGAATATATATTTTAGGATCTTGTGATTTTTATATATCTTACACCTGCCTGAATGGCCCAAAGGCCTTCATTTTTATTTATTTTTGATAACCCCCTTTCAAGGGATGAGGGGGAACCCTTACAAGGCCCGTAGGCTTAGAGATTACATGGCCCATAGGCTTAGGAGATTACATGACCCGAAGGTCTTAGGGAATTCAAACAGACTATTTACAAGGAACTTCCCCTCCCCAACATCTGAATCTTGATAGTATCTCTCTACCTTTGCATAACCGTCTGGCTAGGATTCCCATGAAAGCACAGGCTAGTACCGATGGCATATCCATACCCTCTTATTCTGACAATCCATTTGGCTTTGCTCTGGTGAGTGCACCTGATCTGAATCCTCTTTTAGGGCTGCTCCTTTTATGTAGTGTGTATGGGGCCTACATTCATGTGGCTCGAAGGCCTTGGGGTGACTCTAAGGCCTTAAGGTGGCCCGAAGGCCTTGAGAATCAACTATCCCGAAGGCCTTGGGTGGCCCGAAAGCCTTGTAGGACCCAAGGACCAAACCAGTGGCCCGAAGGCCCAGATGGATGAATAGTTCCAGCTGCTATAGTACCGAATAGTGTCTACTACAGTACTACTACAGTAATGCTACAGTTCCTACTATATTACTGCTACAATACCAAAAATATGCCTCCACCCAGATTTGATCTCAGGTCTCTTGGATGCACCTAGTGAGTCCTCACCAAATGGGCTGAGGCTCTTGTGATATCTTACACCTCTCCCTATAGAGATAACGCCGCTATATATTTAATGAAAATATGGAAACAAAAAACTCTAGATCATTCATAGGATAGTTATGCTATTGAAATTTTAGATGCCTTGAGTCATATTCTATCACTTTATCATTTTGATTCAGTACACAACCAAAGTCTTTTGAAGCATCACTGTATACCATGAAGAGTTCCCCACCGGTGGGTAGTGTAAGTATTAGTGCATCAATAAGACTATTTTTTTAACTCTATGAATCAATATTCATATTAATTGGTCTATATATAATTTAATACCTTTCAATTCAGTTTGTTTAGTGGTTTTTATAATCATGATAAGTTTCTCAAAAATCATCGGTAACACCCATCTAGTCTAAGGAAACTACGAATTTCTATTACAAATGCTATCATGGGCCACTCCTCAATTTACTTTGTCTTAGAAGGGTCTATAGATATCCATTTTTTGGTTATAAAATTACCCAAAAATGATACTTCCTATATCCATAACTCACATTTACTTTACTTTTCATATAACTTCTCCTTTCACAAAGTTTTTAATATAATTTTCAAATACTCTCCATGTTACGCTTTGATTTTAGAGTATATATATATATCACCTATGAATACCACAAAAATATTTTAGAGGTAATCTCTAAAGACTCTATTAATTAAGTCTATAAATATTACTATAGAATTATTGAGTCTGAGGGGAATCATTATGAACTCCTAGTGTCTATACCTTGTTTGGAAGGAAGTCATGGGAATATATTCATTCTTCACATTTAATTGAAGATACCTCGATCGAAGGTCCACCTTAGAGAAATAATGGGACCCATGTAGTTGATCAAAAAATTCATCTATCCATGGTAGGGGATTCTTTTTATTTATTATTATTTTATTTAGATCATGATAATCAATGTAAAGGAACATTGATCTATCCTTATTTTTGATGAAGAGGACCGATGCGCCCCATGATGAAGTACTTGAGTATATGAAACCATTTTCCAAATTCTATTGTAATTTCTTCTTTAGTTCTTCCAACTCAATGGTTCCCATTCTATAAAGAGTCTTGGATATGGGTAGAGATCTAGGTATATGTTCAATTGAGAACTCAACCACTTATTTTGGAGGAAGACCAAATAATTATTTAGAGAATACATCAGTTTAGTCCCTAATAAAGGGAATGTATTTAAGCATGATTATCTCATTTTTCTCAATCATTTGGTATAGATAATATTTCTCACAAGGAAATAATTCCCACACTAGAGATGAATATTCCAAAAGAGATTCACCCTCCTCCTTACACTTGTACTGAATCAGAGGATGACTCGGGATGTAAAGAGTGATCTACATCTCCAGAAAGTTGATGTTGGATATATATAAGGAAAACCAATCCATACCCAATATATAATAAAACTCCACTAAAGGAATTAAGATGATATTTTATAGGATGTTCAATCCAAAAACATTTATTAGGGAGGAGTTATATACTTGGGATGCAATAATTTATCCATTTTTTATACTTAAAGATATCTCAACCCCTATGTTTTTAGGTGGTGTTTAAATAGATCTACTAAATTTATAAGATATGAAATAATACATAAAAAAAGTATGTCTTATTTTATTTAATTAATAACTAGCATACCTACCACTACATCATTGTTGGGATCTAACTCAGTAGTAGTGATCACATATGCCTTTCCTTGCTTCCTTGGAGGTTGTTGTCATTGATTGCCTCCAACAACCCATGTCTTAGGGTATTGTTTTTTATAATGCATGTGTTCCATGTAGTTGAAACATTGGACTATAGAAAGAGTGTTGATATAAAACTTCTTTTCTCCCACCACATTAGTGGGATTCTGTGAAGCATCACCCAGTTCCCTTAAGATAGTTTCTGGGATTATTCTTCCCATATTTTTGACATGGTTATAGTTGGGTTTTCATACTTCTAGGGGATTTATCCACCGATCCACCCAAAGAAAACTCTATTTTATGATTTTTTATCTCTAGGTCCATGAGACCACTAAATTATCCAATATCCATCTCAACTTTAAGGTCAAGAGAGGGAATCTCTTCATAGCTTTCAAAGTCCCAAATCACCAATGATTTTCATATACTTGACTTTAATACACTAAACAAATAGTCCAACTTATATTCATTATTAAGGATGATAAAGACAGATGCATATTGTGAAAGCCTTATGAATACTCATATTCCTTTTACTTCAGTCTAATGAAATCTCTCTTCATATTAGGATGGATAGTTTGGATAAAATGTTTGTCAATTTTTTTCTTGAATCCTTTCCATTCCATGGAATCAATTTCCACTTTGGGATTCATGTTCTTGATTAGTATGTACCAATGATCAGCTTCCCCATTAAACAATAGACAGTAAACATTACTTCTCTTATTTTAGGCATTGGAGGATAGTGAATGTCTTATCAATAGAGTTAATCCATTGTTCTATGATGTGGGTATTAGAAGATTCAATAAAGGATGGAGAACTTTATCACATAGAGGATTCAACCACTACTTGATCTTTCTTAGGAAAAAGATGGTGTTCCACATGATTCAATTTATTATTCATAACTTGAGCCAATTGTGATAGTACTTCCATAAAGTTCTTTTATCCTACTCCCATTTGGTTAGAAATCTCGTTAGGTAAATCATCACATTTCCTATCACATTGGTTTTTGGAATAGGTTCTCTTATTTCCCACCATTAACTAAAAATAGAAAAACAAAATTAAGGATTTGAATACTTAACTAATGATCATATAAAAAGGAAACTATGAAATTACATAGAATAACTTATAAATGAAATGTATATCCTAACTTATGAGTCTCTAAGTTTAAATCTAGGTTATCTATTATAATTTTTCCATTAGGTTTTCTAAATTAATAATCTACTTAAGTCCATCATATTGGTTCATAAAGAGTGTGAATTTTCCAAAGAATATCCCTTGAGAGTGTCTAACTAAGTGTGTAGCAATTCCTATTTTTCATGAACTAGGTAACAATCGATTCAAATCTTAATGAACCTTTTTCAGGGTTTTACCCCAAGATACAACTATTCTAGATCCATATCCACTTGAAGTATCCATACAAGGATGTAATTGATTGTAAACCACTTTCTTTGCACTTTACCAAAATTGTAGGATATTTTCCTCTACTAATACTTAAATTTAGACTTATCCCTAGAGTTCTCACTATATTATTCTAGTCCTAATGCCCAGAAATGACTATATTATGATCTGATACCAAGTATAGTGACCCAAACCTTTTACACATATTAATATTTTATTTTTAACATAAATATCAAATAGACACAACCCAAATACTATAAGGTATAATGTATTTGTAAGACTGGGTTCGTAATATATAAAAAATAAACTAAAACATAACATCTTTATTTTATTATTTTTAATGATTTCTAAAATACCTTCATGTTCCTAAAACTGCATAAGATAACCTAGGGAATTTATAAAATAAAGGGGTGATCTATAAAGCCCAGTAAATGAATAAAAATATAAATGAATCGTATCATATAATTCAAAAGGTATACCATGAAAACACAAAAGGTGTGGTTCATGAATAATCATATGGAGTAATAACATAAAGAACATGGAACCATAAGATTATAGAAACATAGGAATTTTGCAGAAACATAAAACATGATATAATCATAAGTCATGACTACTTTCTAAGGAAACATAACATGGTAGATAGAGTCCCATCATGGATTGGGTTCACTCTATAATCCCATACATATCACCTCATGTGACATCCCAGACCTAGTTCACTTAATAGTAACCAAACCTGGTTGGCCACATGAGCTCAAGCACGTCTCCCCATATGACAGAGGCTATTGAATAAGATAAAGAATCTATGGTAAAAGGGTGGGAAGACTATAACCTCATGATCAGAGTGTAGCATAATGGTATAATCATAAAATTCAATAGTAGAAATATAAGAAATAACTGAGTAGTAGAATAATAAACATCCATAATATAAAAAAATAGTTAATCGAATCAATAGTGTCATATACAATTATGATCATGGCATGCTATACAAAAGACAGTAATACATTTTAACAAATATCCAGTACAATACATTTATCAAAAGTACAAAAAGACCAAAAATAACTATCCCTGATAGCAGCACAATCCCAAAGCCCAGTATTATGCTCCCCTACTCCTATAAAAAAATCTATTAAGCAATCTCAATAGGGTGATTTCCCATATCCTTACCTGTATTCATGAAGAATTTCCAGGTAACCAATAATGGCTCAAACATAGTGTGAGATAAAACTCAGTAGGCCACCATCAATAGTGTCTATAACAAATCCTATCCATGCATATAAGATGAAGATGTGTACATATATAACATGTGTACAAGTAGAATAGTATAAGTGATGATATCCAATCTATTAGATCTCATAGTGATCAAGAAACTAAATCACGAGTCTATCTATAAGACATAGAAAGCATAAAAAATAATGACCTACTCCATTTAATCAAGTGTTAGGCCTACCTAGGATAGGGTCCAAGGAGTAGTAATGTACAGTGAAACTATATATGCTAAGTAAAACAAGTAAACATGATCCATGGAGTATAAATTTCCAAGGAATCCTAATAATATTATTAAATTGGATCTAAGTAGTATAAATTTCTAAGGCATCGTAAAAGATAAAGAAAATCAGATCTAAGGTGTAGAAAAGTCCAAGGAATCCTAGAATTTCAAGTAAATTTTTAAAAACTTGATCCTTGGATTGGAAATGTACAAATCATTCAAGTAAGCCAGATAGATAGGATACAATGTGTAGAAATATCTAAAGAATCTTAATATGATCATTATATCCAAGGAGTAGAAATGTATGAGGTATCCTAACAAGTCAAGTAAATCAGATCCAAGGAGTAGAAATGTATGAGGTATCTAACAAGTCAAGAAAATAAGATCCAAAGAGTAGAAATGTCCAAGGCATCATAACATGTCAATTTAATAAGATCTAAGGATTATAAATGTCTAAGGAATCCATGTAAATTGGATCAATGTAGTATAAATTTCTATGGAATCCAAATATGGTCATCAGATCCAAGGAGTAGTAATGTCCAAAAAATACTAACCAATTCATTCACTAATTCATTAACCATTCATTTAAACATTTTACTAATACCTTCATGATTATAAAAATATAAAGAGATTATCAATTTCATACCATTAAATTAAAATTTATAAGGAAATAAAAGGTGCTAAAAACCTTTTACATTTCACTGTAATACCTCATTCAATTATCAATTATACAAGGAAAGACCATCACACCCTAAGGGTGAAATAAACATGATAGAAAGGTGGAACCTACCCAATTGGAGATTCACGTTGAGTTAAAAAATCTCTAACCTTGATTAAAAGTGTCAATTCCATGTCTCAACATGTTTATATCAATTAACCATTGGTTAAAATAATTTTGAAGTCATCTCCAAGAAATTATGATGTGCGGCATAATGAAAAAATAAATAAACAATGTGACATTGAGGGAAAAGGAATAGACCAACCACCTCTGTTTGGTAAAGGAAAACCCATCCAGTCTTAGCCTCTAATTCAATCCAGATAATAAGAAAATGAAAAATGGTCAAAAACCTAAAAATAGGGCATACGATCCTACACCAAAATAAAATCACTAATAGAAATGAAAACAATGAATGGTGTATGAGTAATATAGCACTCACTGACATGAATCTAAAGATATGAATAAATCTCAAATTAGAATTCAAACGGATGAATTATATCAAATTATAGGATAAGGCTTGGGGATCTCACTTGGGAGAATAATGGTAAGCTACTGGAGGAAAAATAGAAAATAGGAGGATGGTTTAATAATTTAAGATTTAAGGGAAAAATGGTAATTTTTACTCAAAATATAGGCTTTTATGGTTTGGCTACAGGGTTGGACAAACCATGCACCAACTATGAACATGTCTATGTCCAAGAACCCCCCTCACACATTTTATTTGAATAGTTTGGGAAAACATGTACAAACCATGATTTTTGCCTATTCTAAAAAATTTAGGTAGTTTTCACAGACATAAGACCTTAGTTTCATGGTTTACTCAAACCATGCATCCCTTGATAGTGGGATGGACCACCCCACATGTTTTACCCAAACCCTTCAGCCTGGTCAACATTATTTCTACTAATCATGTGGCCCATTGAATTTTCCAAAAATTCAGGCTTCAAGCTTCGAACAATAACTTGCAATGCCTATTTTATCTATAACCTCACTGGGAATCTACAAAAAGTGAAAAAAAGAATTAAACTAGAAATAAAATGGTTCCTTACCCCATAGAAAATATGATATCTTATAAGCATCCCCTATTAAAGAAATTATTTCTTGAATTTCCCTAAAAAGAGTGGTAAAGCATTGTTCAAGAATAACATTGGGCATTAGGCACGTGCGTTGGCCTTCTGATAACAAGTCTCATCTTGTATATGGTCATGCTACCATATAACCTATACAAGAGGAAATTCCTGGACTCAGAGAACCTTCATTCCTTGATCAACAATACAAATAGGATTATCCTCAAAGGATGCATCTACATCCAACTCAACCTCATCGAGATAGAGAATATGTGATGAATCATAATGATATTGATTAATCTGAGATACATGGAAGTGGTCCTACATGGACCGATACCTCTAAGATAACTATAAATGATAGTATACTGACCTAAATATCTCTACAACATTTAAGGGATTGAAATAAAAATGTGAAAAATTCCCCTATTTCTCAATCAGTCTATTCCCTAGTCTAGGAAAAAATCATAAGAAAACATGACTCCCCACCTCGAATTCTAGTGGACGATGATGATGAACGACGTATGACTTTTTTCTAGATTGATTTTTATACAACTTATTCTTGATAATTTGAACCTACTATAAAGTCTCTTGAATGATACGAGGACCTAGTAGAGTTGCCTCTCCTGCCTCTAACCATCACATGTGTAAATAACACGACCTACTGTATATGGACTCATAAGGATCCATATGTATGGTTACATGGAATCTATTACTATAATAAAACTTAACTAGGGGTATATGTGTCTACCAAGAACCACCAAAGTGAAGGAAACATTCTCAAATCCTATCCTCAAGAACCCATATCATATTCTCGGATTGACCATCTGTCTAGGGATGATAGATTTTACTCAGTAGTACTTGTGAACCCAGTTCCCTATGAAACCCATACTAGAACCATGAAATGAATTGAACATCTCTATTCGATATGATAGATTATATAAACCTATGGAGGCATACGATCTCATGAATTTAAATCCTCCTTAGCTAATCCACTTAAAGAGTCTCCTAAAAAATGGGTAGAAAATGGGTGAAATTTTTCAACTTATCTACAGTCACCCATATGACATCACTTCACCAAGGTGATCTAGGAAGTCCCTTAATAAAATAAAAGGTGAATTCATCCCATTTACACTCAGGAATAGGTAAGAGATGTAAAAAGACCATCTGGGAAATGGTATTCTACATTCACCTGTTGATAGGCGGAACACTACATAATGAACCCAAAAATCTCCTACTTTATCTTCGACCACCAGTATTGAAGACATAAGTCATGATACATCTTGGTAATATCAGAATTCACATCCCATATAGAGGAATTTTAATCTCTTATAATCTACTCTTGAATGTTTTTAGGAACCCATACACATTCGTGGATGCACAATATCTCATCCTCATCAATTGTCCAACCAGGAGGTGGGTCATCTCCTATAAAGCTCTCCCATAGGACCCAACCCTCAGAATATGATAACTGTTTCATCATCAATATATCTATAATAATGTAATTAATTACTAAATATGATATAGAATTCTTCCTAAGAGTATCTTGAACCTCCAAGTGAATCTCTACAAATAAGGCCATAAGTTTCCACTCATTATTGGTCTCCTAAACTACATATATCTGAATCCTCCTACTCAGTGCATCGACAACTGCATTGCCATTTATGGACATATAAGAAAGAAAAAAGTTAAATTATTGAAGGAATTTTAACCACCATTATTTCTTAATATTTTTGTTACACTATTTAAATATACACTTGAGCCATTTGTGGTCCGTGCACACCAGAAAATGCTCCCCCAGTAAATAATTCTGTAAAAAATGAAAGGAATAAACCACAATGTCTAACTCAAGATTTTAAGTCCGGTAGTTCCTATCACTTGGCCTCAAATGAAGAGACTCATATTACATGACTCTATTGGGGTTACTTGGATAATATTCACTTCCTAGGTCATATATAATTCTTGGCTTTGGAAGAATCGGAATCGATGCAGAAGTCAGTCTCCTTTTTAGCTCCTAAAAGGCTATCTCATAGTTATCTGACCATATAAACTTCACACCCTTCTTATTCAATCCTATAATAGGTAATGATAATCATGATACTTCCCATATAAAGCATTATTAATATCCAAGTAACCCCAAGAAACTCTATAGATCAAATATGTTATTGGACTTTTCTTAAGAAACTACAACTCTCACGTTCCTTGAGTCAACTGATTCTACTTTCTTTGAGATAATATGACCTAAGAAGTGAATCTTATCCATCCATAAGTGGAAATAAGTGAGATTATCATATAACTAATGTCATCTCAGTGTATCCAATATGATCTCAAGATTTTTATCATGGTTGTGTCAAGTGTGAGTATACACCAAGATATCATCCATGAATACCACCATAAATGAATCCATATATGGATAGAAAACCTAATTCACTAGTGCCATGAAAACTACTGGCATGTTTTTGAGGCCAAATAGTATAACTAGATACTCATATAGACCATATATGCTATGAAAATTTGTATGAGGTATGTCTGCAGCTCGAACATGCACCTTATAATAACCCTATCTCATATAAATATTTGAGAGCACACGAGATCCTCTGAGCTGGGAGAAGAGATAATCTATCAAGGATAAGGAATATCAGTTTTAACCATTAACAAGTTAAATTTCTATTAATCCATACATAAATAATTGGTTCCATTCAAATTCTTAGTGAAAAGGACCATTAAAACCCATGAGGAAATGTTGGGTTGTATAAACCCATTTACTTCCAAGTCCTTAATATACATCTTGAATTCTTGTAACTCAGTATTATCCATCTTGTAAGGAGGAATGGATACTAGTGAATCTCCTAGAACTATATAAATAGAAAACTCTACTAATCTTCTAGGAGATAGTCCTAAAAAGTCATTCAAGAAAATGTACCAGAAATTATCAACCACTAGAGGGAAATATTTCTGATGAGATACCTGATCATCCACATATAATCTAGAAATCTAGGTAGTCATCCCACCTATCCCACGATGCTTGGGTCTAGTTTGAATCTCATGGACATTCCATTCATCCTTCGGAATAAAAACTCTTCCCTCTAGTGATGTGAAGGTCACCCTACGGTGACAAAAGTCTACAAAAACCTGAAATATAACCAACCAGTCCATCATGAGAATGATGTATAAACCTATCATATTGAGGAAAAATAGGTCCCATATGAAGCGACACCCACCTAACTCAAGGGTAAACTCCATACATAGGAATAAACTCTCAGATCATATCCCCAAATAATTATCAAGTGTCGTCAATCCAATGGAAAACTAGACATTGATACCAAGGATCTCCACAACTAGTATAAATATAAATATATGAGAATCACCTATATTGAAAAGTGTAGATACTAACATAGAGGCTACTTGAATAATACCTCTTACATTAGAAGTTCTAAAACTTTTCTCCTATAGTATCGACTGTACTATATACGTTTGGTATAAACTGTAGTCCTATGATATAGCCTGACTACCTTGGGAAAGTCTGCTCTGCTATCACTTAGAATCTTGTGTCTAGCTACCACAACCACAACCACCACCTCAAACTGACCGGTCAATCACACTCCAGCTACTTTCTTAATTAGAAATTGCTGACACCACTCATTAATGTAGAGTTGATACATACCCTATATCACTGGATACTAGAGGAAAGGTCCTATAGAAGCACTATAGATTGACCATCCTACATCAATCTCGACACTAGACTGGGTTTATATCAAACTAGTTCCTCATATGTCCCTTCCTCTCACACTGATGATAGAGAACAATACTAAAAAAACTCATGATATGCCTGGTATTCCCCTCTTTAGATACCTCAAAGTTTCTCTTACTACTTACTGACATGGAACCATGAGGTCGAGAAGCTAATATACCCTACTATGAACCCCAATCTTCCCTTAGGTTAAGTTCAGTAATCAAAACCTAATTTTCAATTTTTTAAATAGTATAAAGCCAGAAAACATTTGTCTACAATCAGATGTCATACCTGAGACCATCCTCAAATCTCCCGGATTCTGACAACTCGTCACCTAACATAATAGGTGTGAAATGATGGAGATCTATAAAACAAGAAAAATAGTCCATAACTAATAACTTTCCATAATCCAGATGCATAAACTCTCTAGATCTATCAACCCTCAATTTCTCAAGATATATATAATCATAAAATGATATATATAAATTCTTCCAAGATATATCTTGATGATGATCCATCTAAGTAAACATGTACCACTATCTCTTAGAGGAATCCTATATCATATATGTAGAGATATTCACTCTCCACTCAGGAGGCTTCTCGATATGTTCAAAAATTAAAATCATGGATTCTAGACATGAATCTACATACTATGGTCTTTCATCCCAAAATAATAGACTTAAACTGCTGTTGAAACTCACCTGTCAACTTTTCCATAGTCGAGATAGGCTGTGGTTCTCCCTGAATGGTATGTATAAAACATATAAAGCCCTCTTATAACTGAACCTCAACACCCATATCAAGAATAATAGGCAGTGCCACAAGAGGCACTACTATAGGTTTTTCTGGTGGCCCATGTACCACCACCTTTAGAGTATGGTCATCACCACTATCCTAGCTCATGACTGGATTCTATTATGGTGTAATATCTCCTCAAATGACAAGCACATGCCTCAGTCAAGGTTCAATAACAATTGGATATAAAAACAAGATAGGCTCAATAATTCATAACATGAGTCACACCCCTCTACCTACTCATAAATCCAGGTCTGGGACACATTCACGCCATAAAGGAAATCTAGAGCCACTACCTACCATAGCTATACAAGTCAGTTCAGAGTCATTTCTCTACTATAAGGCATGGGTTTTGGTATAAATATTTTCAATTTCAATATATAGTGGGAAAACCCTTTAAATTTCAATTGGTATCCCCATTTAACAATAATCATTAATTTCATAATTCAATTTCATTTAAATTGAATATCATTTATATATAAATTTCCTCTAAAAGGATAAATTATAGGGATCACCACTTCCAATTTATAAGGTCCCATACAACTTATAAATATAAGAGTGGTGTCTATTTAATCCAAACTAGTTATTTATCAAGTTTCTGCATGAAATGTCAGCACAATTCCATGGCTATAGAAATAAGGAACCAAAACAAGATGTAAGCAATGCACATGATGACATAAATATGGTATGGAATAATGTGTGACATATAAATATAGAAGTTCCTATAATGATGTATGATGAAATATATACTTTCCATACCAATCCAAGGGTAAAAATATATAATCATAAGGAACATCAAACATTAAGTGCATCACCAAATCATGAAGTATAACTAATAATAATAGGAATAAACAAAAACAACATATCCCATCCTAGGAAAATTAAATTTTCCTATACATGAATTAACTAATCCTAAGCATATATCATTACAAAATTATGATACCTTCCTAATATCCTATATAATATTTGAAAATGATAAGTCAAAAGAAAAAAAAGAAGCTCTGATACCACTCTATGATTTCCCAGACCCAGTTCAATCAACAATAACCTAACCTAGTTGGCCACATAGCCTTAAGCATTCCTCCCCATATGCCGGAGGCTACCGACTAGAAGTAAGGGTCCATAGTGGAATAGTGGGGATACTATACCATCATTATTAGAGAGTATAAAAATGATATAATCATTATAGTAAATAGAGTAAGCATAATAAATAACATAGTAGTGGAAGAATAAACATCCATCAAAAAAATAACCAAGTAATTTCATCAAAAGTGTCATATACAATGATGATCATAGAATTATATACAAATGAAAGTAATACATGGTAACTGACCTCCAGAATAGTACATGTATCGAAAGTACAAAAAGTCCAAAAATAACTATCCTAAATAAAATCATGAACCCAGATCCTGAACTTATTATTCCATGATCATATACATAAATATATCAAGCTTCCATAAATGGGCGCTTGACCTTGTCCCTACCTGCATCCATGAAGTCTGTCTGAGTTCCCAATGATGGCATAAATATGGTGTGAGCTAATACTCAGTAGGACTCTACCAACAATGTCTATAACAAATACTACTCATGAATATAAGCTGAAGTAGTGTGCATATATAACAGGTGTATAGGTAAAATAGTAGAAGTGATGCAATCTAGTATATCAAGTCTCACTGTGATCAAGAAACTAAATCATAAGGCTATCTATAAAGCATAAAAATAATCAACAACATCAACCTACCCCATGTAATCAAGTCTCAGGCCTACTTGTAATAGGGTCCAAGGAGTAGTAATGTCCAAAGGAAAATATATTTTCTAAGTAAAACAAGCAAACAAGATCCAAGGAGTAGAAATGTCTAAGTAATCCTAATAAGCTTATTAAATGATATCTAAGGAGTAGAAATGTACAAGTAATCCTAAAGTGTATATAAAATATGATCTAATGAGTAGAAATGTCTAAATAATCCTAGAATTCCAAGTAAAATAGTAAAATTAGATATTTGGAGTGGAAATGTCTATGGAATCCAAGTAATCTAGATAGATAAGATCCATGGAGTATATATGTCCAAGGAATCCTAATGTGAACATCGAATCCAAGGAGTATAAATTTATGAGGAATCCTAACAAGTCAAGTAAATCAGATCCAAGGGGTAGAAATGTACAAGTAATCCTAACATGTCAATTAAATAGGATCCAAGGAGTATAAATGTCCAAGGAATCCATGTAAGTAGGATCCATAAAGTTGAAATGTATGTGGCATCCAAATATGGTCATCAGATCCTAAGAGTAGCAGTTTCCAAGGAATCCTAACCAATCCATTTAGAAATTCATTAACCATTAATTTAAAAATTTTAGTAATCCCTTAATGATCATAAACAAATCAAGGAATTATCCATTTCATAACTTTCAATTAAAATTTACAAGGTGCTATAAGGTATTCAAAACCTTTAACAATTCACTTTAATACCTCACTCAATTCTCAATTATACAAGGAAATATCATCACACCTAATGGGTGTCATAAATGTGATAGAAAGGTAGAACCTACCATATAGGTAGTTCATATTGAGGTAAAAAACATCCAAACTTAATGAAAAGTGTCGATTGAATGTATCCAATTTTTATATCAAATAACCCTTGGTTCAAATAATTTAGAAAACATCACCTAAAAAGTCCAGAATACGGTACAACTAAAACAATATATAAACAATGAGACATTAAGGGAAAAGTTATAGAATATAAACCATATCTTGGTAGAGTGAACTCATCCATTATCATCATCTGATTTGATCTAGATCAGAAGAAAATAAAAGAATGATCGAATGACTTGAAAATAAGGCATAAGAGCCTGCACCAAAATAGATTCACCAATTACAATGAATATAGTGAATGGTGTTTGAGGAATAAATTACTCACCAAGGAAAATCCAATGAGATGGACAGATCTCAAATTGGACATCAGAGAAAGGAATCTGATCAAAGTTTTAGAGAAGTATTGTGGTGCTCACCTGGGAGAAGTATGGATTTCCATTGGAGGAAAAATAAAAAGGAGGAGGAGGGTTAAATCATTTAATAATTAAGGTAAAATGGTCATTTTACATCAAAATAAAGGGTCACATGATTTGTTTATATGGTAGGCCAAATCATGCTCCAACCGTGAACACTTATCTATTAAAGAACCACCTCACATAGTTTGAGAGACCATGAAAAAACCCTAATTTTATTCTCTACTAGAAACTGCTAGTGGTTCACATGGGCATTCAACCCTATGTACATGGTTTCCTCGAACCATGAAGCCCTCAATAATGGACTGGACCACCCTACATGGTTTACCCAAACCATGTGGAATGGGCTACACAGTTTCTACTAACTATGAAACCCATCTACCTCTTCTAAAAACTCGAGCTCCATGCTTCAAAAAATCCCAGAACACCCCTATTTTCTCTATATACATAATAGGCATCAATAGTAGGTCAAAAAAAGGAATTAAAACAGAAATAAAAAGGTTCCATGCCTTATAGAAAATCTTGGACCATAAAACTCATGAGAATAAAAAATTACCCAATTAATTGGAGTGCCACCTGGGTTTACCCATCATAACATGTACGTGAAAATGTGTGCCACATAAATAAATCAAGTGTAAGGCATAAACATAAATATTACCCATGTAAAGAAATGGGTTTCAAATCATATCATAAGGAATAACCAAAAGTCATATCATAATGGTTTTAATGAAAAAAGAAATTAAATAATTCTTGGACATTCATAAAGGAAAAATATGTATAGATCATGATAAATTATATCCAACTAAACTGAATATGTGAAAAAGAGTGGTTAAGTAACTTTGAAAATGTGCCACTTAAATAGGGTTTTAGGGAAAAGAGTAAAGAGTCTTTAAAGTGGGTAGGTGCATAATAATTTCCTTAAAAACAGAAATGTGAAAAATGATTTTCATTATATGAATGAGTATTTTTTATAAACCATTTAAGTTTTAAAACATTTTATTTATTGGTACTTCAATAGAGGAAAGAAAAATGGTAAAGTTCCATTTATTCAAATTTTGGAAAGAAAAATAGAATGGAAACTTTAAAAAATATATATTCCCTTCAAATAGAGGTTAAATAAACTTTTATATATGTGTGGGAAATATATAAAGAACATATAAGAAGTATATAATAATAAGAAAGAGATAAATTGAGGTAAATAGAGAGAAATCACAACCAAAAGAAAATAGGGTGGTTCGAAGAGACCCCTTACCTTATGTTATAGAATCATTATACACTTTACATTAATGTCCTGAATTAAAAAATTAGATTACTTAATTATATAATTTATAAACTTTTATATTTATATTTTATTTACTATAATTTTATTATGTTTATTAATGGCTATTTTTAAGAGATATATGTTTAATTTTGTTGTTTTGGGGTCATTCGTTTCATGATTCCAAGGTCAGGTCACTTATGGATAATTATTGATGTTTTTTTAAAATGGTAATAAAACTATAGAAGTAAAATTAAATGGTATTCATGTAATTAAATAAATTTAAATGGTACCATGAACTCATTTTTGTTTTGATAGTAAAATGTTAATGTTAAACGATTAGTTCATTTAGACAGTTTTAACAACCATCACAAACTTAATTTGTCTTATTTAATTAAATGATTATTGAAACATTAATTAACTTGAAATAAGTTATAACATACTTATTATAATCATATTTATCCATAAAAATATTTTTATAACCATTCTTGAAGGAGGTGGAGAAAAAATTCATTGTTCATGGAGGTGATGAACCAACCCTATTATAAAAAATGTATTTGTTTAAGAATCAAATGAAGGGAGGGTATAATATGGATATAAAATTAAGAAAATAAAATTATAGTATATTTTTAATACTATATTCATTATGGTATGTTGGTTGTTATAGGTGGTAGAATGTAGAAAAAAAATGAATTTGAAAGGAGAAATAGATAATATTAACTCTTAAATATCGCCTCCTTGAAATAATCCTTAATGAACCTTGAAATGGTATTTGGGTTATACTAGAAGCACTAAGACATGTGGGAGAGTATTGGTAACACAATTGGGTAGAATATTGGAAATCTATAAGGATTATAGGTTTTGAGGAGAGGAGGTGGTATATTTAAGGGGATGGGAGTGGCGTTTTTTGAATAATATATTTATTAGTTTATTATTTTTTCTCAAGAGAATAAAAAATATTATTACTGTTACTATATATAGTAAATAGCGCATCTGATTTTAAACTAATTAGTTCTTACATCATCCATGACTCAAAAAATTCATGTATTTAGCTTATAATATTAAATATCACAATTTACCTTATTCAACTATTTGAAAAAAATTTAACTTTCTCATAAAAAACTAAAAATTTACCCTAACCAATTTTGATGTATAGATACAAAAAATGAAATCCATTTTATGAAAATAATTTTCTAAATATGATAAATTAAATTTTAAAATAAAATGCTCATTTATTTCAAAAAATTCCAAATTTAATATTATGATTGATTTTATGACCCATTGAAAAATTACTTACAGTCTCATAAAATAATCCTATCAATGTAATAAAACTTTATATTAATTTATAAATTAATTTTATGAAACTAAAATTTATTTTTAATCAATATATATATTATAAAAATGATAATAAAACATATATGTTTAACAAAAATACAAACACTAATTTTATACATTTAAAACATTTATTTACTTGTATTATGATTTAAATATGTCATATTTTAATTTTATACGATACCTAAAAATTATTCTACAATTCCATAGGTGAAATTACTATTCTAATGTCCAAGCTACCATTCTTAGAGGTTAAATTAATATTATAATGGTCCTATTACTATTCCAACTGTTAGATTTGTAATAGTCATATGTGTTCTCAAATTTCTATAAATACATCATATTTAATTCATTCCTCATTCACTCTCATTTTCTATCAAGGTTATATATATTTTCATTTTCAAGATGAATATTATATTACTAATACTTTTCCTCATCTCTATAGTGTTGTTTGTGAGTGTGTTTATTCTGGTTGATCAAGAACATCCCAATTTTTATATTTCAGTTATCTTATTTTATATTGTTTATCCCCTTATAATATTTTAAATTATTATGGGAATTTTTATCCTCTAAATTTAATGTTCAAATTATTATAATAAAATATTGTTGGTTTTATCATGTGGTACATGTACATTATATAATGTTATATTACCAAATGAGACATAATTTTATATTCAGAAGGGAAATTCCATTAATAATTCTCGGTCGTTACAACATCAATTTTTCTTAAAGATAACCACATTTCAAGAATCATGCAATTTTGATACCGTCAACAAGTTATGCATTAGTCCTTTAACAAACAACACACTATTTGGACATATTTAATATTTACCAATTTTTTCTATCATACTAATTTTAAAATTAGGTGAACTATCATCACCAATTATTACATATCACCCTTTATATTAATCATCATTTTAAATATTTTTTCATATCACCTATCATGTGAGATGAACACCCACTATCCATGATCTAAGGATTTTCAAATTTACAAGCCTTAAATGAAACTTTTAAAATATTTTCCTATTGAAAAAACTGTATCTAACTCTAGTTGTTATAAAAATTATGACATATATTTAGCTAAGCTGGGATAAAAAAAAATGAGGTGTGGTGATATTGATCACATATTCCATATAATTATTTAAAGAATTCAAAGATGTTTCTTATTTCAACTTTCTTTTCAAATTTTTGATGCCTTGGTTGAGTTATCAGTTGTGTTTTCTATATCCACCTTGATTATTAATATCATCTCAGTATAGGAAGAGACATATTATACCAGAAGTTATAAGATTTATGAATAAAAATCACATAACTCCACCAGTACCTCTAAAATATTCTATTCTGAAAAAATTCTAATACTAAATAGGTCGTTGTATTTCTCTATTTTTAGAACTTGAAAAAGTATATCTCTCAAAGTCCTTAAATAGTGTTCTTCCTTAAATATTTTCAACCTACGAACGCTATTTTTTTGAGTTTCTTTCTTTCAAAATTTTAATAGATTTAAATATTTCTTCAGAGCATTCAAAAACTCTAGATTAAAATATATCCTGTATTTTTTCAGTATAAGTTGTCTTCATGTTCACTAAAACTTATGTAGACTTTTACTTTTCATATCTAGAATCTTTTATAGAGTATTAATTTTATATAGGTTTATTATAACATTATCCTCATTCTCCAATAACCTTGTTCTTATTGTATTTAATTTTCTAACCTTACTTTTTCATTTCATCATTTTGACTTCAGAGTTTGTCAATTTTCTTGTCCCCTAAGATGACGATGGAGGGTTTTTATTGAATTATTTTTTCCTTCCTTGAGATTTAGGGATTTATTATCTCATGTTCTTTGATAAGGTTGTATTTTTCATCTTGAAGTTGAATTTTCTTGTTTGATCCACCCTTTATCTTGGTTTTTTCTTCTCTCAACCTTTAAATTTATTTAAAACACATCTTTATATATATTCTAATGGTATATTCAATAGTAGTTATCTTTGATTTGGGAAATAACCACCACTGTATTCATATTTTTATGGATTTACTTATTCATCCTATTTTAGTATAATCACTCTTTGAGTGGAATATCAAGGAACTTCCTCAGCACCACTTTCTTCGCTATCATACACACCTTATTCAATTGATATAAAGTTCCTCCTAGAGGAACTAGGTGAAAAATTATTCATTCCTTTTGGTCGAGAACAAGTTAGATCTTTAGTGGCGGTATTCCACAGAGATTCCTTATAATTATTTTCTATTCCAAATTTCATTGAGAAATTAGATGAAACATTTCCAACCATTCCATAATTAAATCATTTAAATGGTAGTTTACCTCTATACTTACCTCTTCCACCTTTTTTAAAATTTATTTTCATGAGAGAAATTTTTTTAGAAAAATATTATATATTTTCTCCTTTATCTAAATTGAACTATTTTCTCAATATTTAAATATTTTATTGATTTGAAAGAAATTTACTTTTCCTACTTTCCGAGGTTTTAAGAGTAGATACTCTTCTTATTTCTTATTTAGTGAGAGTATTGTGGAGTTAATCGATTGTGAAGTCATCAAGATCTTGATATTTTTGATCTAATAAATTTTAATTAAATTTATCCAACATGATTCTGATCAAAATTTTCACAACAGTATATGCCTTAAGATTTTATTTTAATCATCTAATAGAGATCTGAATTACATTTACTCTAATAAATAATTCATTATAATTTTATCATTATGTATTCTGACATCTTTAAGCTGTTGTTGACTAATTTATAGATTTTCATATTCACCTTTTTTATTTCTTTCATAAATTCTATTGTTTATTCTAAATAACAATACTAGTTCTTAAGACCATGACTACAGTCAAATCTTTTTTTGATATAAAAGATAATAAATCATTTCTCAACTTCCCATCATTTTCAATACTTCTTTTCCCAATCAGAAACCACATTGAGTATTTATCTAGTAAAGTGAATCCAAATTTAATGGAATCAAGAACTTAAATCCCCATAAAAGTATCGTAAGAGACCATTCTCTATTTCTAGGATTGAAACCCTTTACCATTAAATATAAAGATTACTTGATTTTTAATAGAATTATGTTGATTTACATCAAAACCTGAGAGATAAGAGAGTAAAATTTTTCTATGATACAAATTTTTGGATCACATAAAGGGTGATACACACTAAGAGGAGGGATGGTAAATCGATGTGTATACTAATTTTAAATCCCTTCCTATATTGATATTTTTCAGAAACTCTCCCAAGATACTCACTAATAATGAAAATATAATTACATAACAAAATTTTTAATAAGGTTCACCTCCTTGAAGATGAACACACCCCTAGTAACATGTGGTTATTATCCCACATGCACATTCCCCTTATTATTATTAAAATAAACCTGAGAAAAGGTATGAAATTGAACTCATACAATATTATATAACCAACTAGTTATAATCTGACATCAATAGAGCACAAAAAAATCCTTTTAAAGAGTGATCAAATATGATCATATGAGCCTCAACACAAAATCAATACGATGATATTCCTCTTCCTCACACAATAATCTATAACCACTATTCTCAATTATTCATTTTTACCTTCGATAAAACATTGTATAAACTCATATTATCATAATCATATCTCTCATACTTAATTTCTTGTTATTTATATTCACCTAATCATATTAAAATACTATTTCCATATTCACTTATGAAAACCTCACTAGATTTTTGGTGGAATGTATTAAATCATTCAAATTTATAATCCTCGAGTCAGAGGTTCTTTCAAGACATCCAAAAAGGTTGGATAAAAAACATGTTATTGGGTGTGATATTTAAATTATCAGGTTAGTTTTATAAATTCCAATTCTCCTTTAAATCCACACATTTTACTTGATATTTCAACATTGTTTTGATGACATGGTATATAATTCTATTGTATAAAACTTATATCAACAACCCAACATTATCCTCAAGTTAGAATTTATTTGATTTAAACACAATTCATGATCATTTGTTAGATCATGATGTCTGATACATGAATAACATCACACTTGAATTATCTAATTTATTTATTCTTTTATGTTTTTTATGATATAAATTTTGTAATCTCAACTTTTCTTACAGCATCACCCTTAGAAATATCCCAAACTGTTAAATACTTATAGTATGCACAAAGGATAAAATTCAATGAAAATACTTATGCTCAAAATACTTAAACTCAAAGTCAAAGATATATATTTATGCCTTATCCAATTTTTTAGCCCACTTGAAATGTCATACAATCATCTCAAAGTCTTATGGAATAACTTAATGAATTATGGTGAACCCTTATGATGATAATGATTTAAAATCTATAGGTAAACACTCATGAGCATTCCTTTTTTCCTACCTCATTCCAAAGCCTCATGAACTTTAAAATATTTATTCTAAAGATTTAAATTTAGGCTCAAATTATTACGATCAGGGAATTTTCTATTTTTCTAATTTCAAATCTAAGTTATAGACTTTCTTTAGATGACTTTTGGGATTCTTCAAATAAACTATAATCCTTTTTAATCACTTAAAAATGTTGTCCAAGGAATATTCAAAGTTTAATTATAGTTCAAAACACCTTTTATAGATTGTTAAAAAATTAATCTCCTCTCTTTCTTATTTGGTATAACTTTCAAATCTATAAATGACAAATCTTTATGATTTATATGGAATTTGCACATCAAGGTCTTTTCAAACTGTTATAAATAATACTGCCTTAGCTCCAGAACATGTCATATCTCCATGAAGATCAGAACATAAATCTTCAAACTTTAACAAGTAGTGAAAAAATACAACATCATCCTCTATGGTTTAATAGATACTGTAATCCTTTTATTGGGAGTGGAACTTCCAAATTAAGTCAATGTCCTTGGAATTCTATTTGTTGAGTTTAATTCCTATAATTTAATGAAATAGATATCAAGCACATAGGTTTATGAAAACAACATGAAAACTACTTCATTAGTGATATCAAGATAAATATATTACATTACATAATGTACATTAATAGGAGGTTTAAGTCACTGAAACATTAACTTCTTTCTCTAAGGAATCCTTAACCTGTTGCTAGACACTAGCCTTGGACTTAAGGTAGTATATCCTAATGTCACTAAGAAAGGGGACTTGAGGTTCATACATTAAGTGTATTCAGAACCTTAATTAAAATCTATAAGAATTTAATAATTTAGATAAATATTAGTCCCATGTACAGTTTAATAATTACTTATGATAGTCTAATCACAAATATCCAATCACTAGTTATTCGAGAGAATATATATGTGAGTTGAATATTTAATAAATATTTATTCACCATGACATAACCCCCTCAGGATGGTACTTCTCATGGGATGATAGTGAAGTGAATGAGTGGCCCCTGAGGCCCACCTCTAGTAGGCCCCTGGTTTGATACTAGCACTATTGGTATAAAAACACTCAAATGGGTGCCAATACCCTCTTAATTCCTAAAAAAGAATATATTAACAACACCCAATCCATCTTCATATAAGTAAAAAAGAACCATAAATACATTATATTCCTTCACATAAACAAAATTATATGTACATTACATAAAATAAACATAAAATACATGTTAGAAAAATAAGAAAACTCCAAACATCCTTTAAATCTTACCAAGATACCAAAAAAAATCTCTAATCCCTATCAAACTATCCTATAAACACTTGAAAATTATAGTGGGGTGAGAATTTGAGATTAAATAGTAGGATAATATCTCTAAATTGAATAACATTTATGTTCAATAAATGTGAAAGAATAGGAAAGAGTGAAATCATCCAAGAAAGAAAAATAAAAAAACTCATATACATGAGAAAAAAATGAATAAAGGGCACTTGAAACACCATCATTAAAACTTCTCCGCCACCAATACCACCATATCTAACATCTACACTAGGAATATCATCAAAACTATAACCTCCATCAGAAGTACTGACATCATCAAGCCTAGAAGAAATTAATCATAACTCCAACCATCACACTTAGGGCTCTCCCAACCAAATTGGCAGTGAGCTAGTAGGATCACCTTGTCACCAAGTGTATGGACATGAGTATTAAACTACACTAGCAACATATCATAAAAAATTAAGCTCTATAAAACTACCACCTTCAATGTCCACCAATAATGGAACTAAACACATATCATATCTCATGGAATTAACTGCATATCACATCTCATATCACTAACCATATATCAAAATTAATTTCTAGGAATCTCCCCCAAGTATTCCACCATTTGTACATCATATATCACTACCCTACCCACGTATCTCCTTAAAACCATCCTTGGTAGGATAATGTAAATATGAAATACTTCAACCCCATTACCTCCTTTAATTAACACCCTCATACCAAAACATCCTCTCTTTTACGGTAGGGTATCATAAACATCTAGGTAGTCAACCTCATAAACCACCCCTACCATGCACGAACTTCACCATATATCATCATTATCCAATAAATTTATATTGCATAAATCCTATTTCTATGTATCACATCTCCACCATAACTTCCATCACAAAAGACCAGCAACATAAAAAAGAATAAATTTACATATAATAATATCATCACAAGTATAACCAATTCTAAGTAAGAAGAAAATATGTACAATCAATAATTCACATCACCCATATCAATTCCACAACATCACTTATCATTTTTCCAAATATAATTAAATTAATTATTAAATTCATTTACTAATTTTAACCCACCCCATTAATTATTAGACCTTATTGAACACACCCATAACCAATAATCTATACTCAATAAGGCTCACAATCCATACACAACATGGACGATAATATATACACATCATTATTCCGTACCAACTTTAAGTGCTTAACCATTTTTGGTTATTTTGACAAAATATATCACTTCAAATAATAATTTCACAACATGAATGACAAACCAATCAAAACAATTTTCATCCAAAATTTCAATCCATTAATATATTTAAGTGATTAATCCATTTATAAGGGAGGAATGATTTTCAATGGAAGCAGTAACATAAAACCAAAAAAATGTGAATGAATCATAGAAATAAATACATTATATAATTATAGAAGTTATAAGGTATTTCCAATATTCCCATATCTATTTCATTATCTATTTTAGGTTTTATTACTCTTAGAGGGAAAATTTTCAGATGTTCTCCCCTTTCTTATACACCAAATCATACAAAAAAACATAAAAACATACTTGGGAGAATATATAACAAGTAAACCAAGAATATTAATTTTAAAATATAAAAGATAATTATCAATATTTCTGACCTCAACCAATGCTTAAAAATCACTTGAAAATGATTATAATAAGGGGAATAAGGATGAAACTTGACCCAACCTACACAAGATAAACTCCCAAAACCTTAGATCATTAAATATCAATTTATCCAAGAAAAGGTTCAATTACATGAAAAGGGATTATAATACCTCCTAAATTTACTTATGGTTATATCAAGAACCAAGTGGAATAAAATAAGAACAAGGGAAATCAAAGGGAACCTAGAATATATAGCTATAACTAGAAAAAATCATTCAGGGAGTGATAAGGGATTTCATATCACGAATGATTCAATACTAAAATCCATAAAAACTCAAGGCAAATGGATCTTATAAAACTCAAAAATCACTCAAACCATAAATATAGTATTTATTCCATGAATAATTTTAAACCATAATTACATCAGATCTTCCTAAGTCACATTACTGGAATGTCATATCATTCACTCTATAAACTCCTCATATAGTTGTAATTTCTTCTCTAGCTTGACCTTTTCCTCCTCAAACTCCTTATGGATGCCTCTAATACCCAAAAAATAAAAAATAAACATATATATAATGTCAATATCATTACATAGAATACAAATCAAAGGATTATAAACCCCAAGAATCAAAACTAATCCCAGAAAGAAAATGCCTTCCACCAAAACACACTCTTCGGTGATACCCCACAAACGCAACAGACCTATTACAAACATACTCAGAAAGATATATACCATGATACTCCTAATAAAAAATCACATAGAAAGCCTAATAAAAAATATAGATACCTCTAAAATAAGATTCCAATACTGGATGAATAAAAAGTGGAACCATCCTCTTCACTAACAACCAACTCCCCCTAACTACTCCTTCTACATTAACCATGTAAAAAGATATCCATATCTTAGTAAACAATTTACTTAACTTGTTTGACTCATTTTATTTAATTTTAGAAGGGAAGTTCCATAAATTTTCATAAAAATATAAATAATTCAATATAACTTTAAAAGAAATTTAAAAATACACTATATGTTTTTTGTGAAAGGAGAAGAACCCTTCTAATATTTCCCCCTCTACTAAATCTCAATTGGAGAATGGGAAACATGATGAATATTGAGAGATTCACACTAACCGCTCTCCACAAAATCACATCGAAAATAGATCAACTCACCAGACATATGAAACTTAGAACCAATCAAACTTAGAGTAATAATTTTCAATCTATCATTAGGGGATCACCTAAATCTATTCATCCATAAATATCAATACACAGAACCTAGACTATTCAACTCCACCTTCCTAACCATTCAATTGGGATTTTCACTCTTCACCTACTTTATAGATAACCATTTATCTATGATCTACACCTGATCATTAACTACTCCCACAAGAAGGAACTAAAGGGACATGATAAAATATAATTTTTTTAAAGAGGATTCAAAACACTATACTCGTTCTATCTCCTTGGTTAGAAAATGTGGAAACCAACTAATAAGGTCTATAAAGCAGACCTGAAATCTAACCACAATTTTACCCCTACCAAATCTCTTTAAGATACTTCCAATAATCACACATATTTACTCAATAAAGGAAACCCTCCTGGAATATTTCAAAAAACTTCCCCCCATAAATATCTCCCTGATCACCACACTTATTTTCCCAGAATATTCAAGACAATTTTCAAAAAAATACAATAGCCAAAGAAAATCAAAATTCACTTGGGGTCTTAAATAACCTAAAAGAAAACTTAACCTTATCTAACCAATCCTAAATATTGGGGATGGAGTATCCAATGGATAATTTTAACACTTCCTGACTCTATAATTTAAATAAGGCTCTATACCAAGATCACACTTTCTCATTCTGACATCCCAAACCTTGAGGACATTTCAAAAATATAGTTTAGGATAGGGAATAAAAAGGTTAGTAAAAACCACATAATCAATACAATCAATACACAGAGAACATCCTCACATTATTGAATCACATCAAGGCAAGGACATCCTCACTAGCCAACTCTCCCACACAACCCACCACACGACCACATCACCATCCTCCTTCAACTACAACACCACACCATCTATATCAAATATCATCAACATAGACTCATTAAAACTCTCTTACAAATAACTATTCACACTACTATTTCATCCTCTATATATATCATGCCAAAAACTACCACAAAAACCACAAAATACCTCCTCATCCCACATAAATTTCCAAACCATCACTACTTGAAGAACACAAATCAAGGAGTCCAATTAACCAAATTTGGATATTGTCCACTTTGGGTGGCCTTGACCCACCCACGTGGTTTTAGAATGTGTAATAAATATAATAAATCTTTATGGGGAAGGTATTTATCTCTATTAATATTCTTTAACCCATAACATAAATTGCAATCATAATCTCAATCACAACAAATCCAATCAATAAGATATATAACTTAATCACTTATTTCCACTTTTTATAATAATTCTGGTTTGTAAAGAAAGATCATCTTCATCAATTTCAAGTTTTTTCGGAAAAAACTTCTTATTACTAACTTTAAGTGGTTAAAAATTTATAGTAGGTGGGTGATTCCATCAATAAAACCATAATACAACACATAATAATATTAGGGATAAATGTTCCCAATAATAAGAGACATCATGTCTATGATCACACAATTTTTACGTCTTGAAGCATAAAGATTCATGTATTAGGATTTATTATGGGATATATTCTTCATAAATAGATTTAAAACATCATTTTATAATTTTAAAAATTATTTTTCAGAAAGAAATATCAACACTTAAATATAAAAATTAATATATAATGCAACCACAAACAACACTCAACACTTAAAAGTCATTTTTAAGGGAATCATCATGCCTTGAATTTAAATAACTCTAACCTGAGACTAAGTTAAAGATAAAAACTATAAATGTTATGTTATTACAAATATGGATTGAAATACTTAAAATAAACATTTGAATACTATGGAAACATGATTCAAATAGAAAAAAATTGTACATGATATGTTCTCTTAGACCATGATATCCACACCCAAATCAAGTATTTATTAAAAAATTTATCATGCATTAAACATGATTTTATATTTTAAATAGAACATGTATTCATATCTCAAAATAAATCAGTACATGTTGGATCACTATGTATCATTCTTGACTTACCTAAAATAAACATTATTTAAAAATTTCATCACTCAGGAAAACATTCTTATACAAAGAAATAAAGGTAACATGATTTTACTTCCATATTTTAATAATACATGATTTGAACATAACATGATTTTATATTCTAAATAAAACATATTAAATATGATACATTCTCAAGATTTACATATTATAAACTATATAGTAACCAAAAAAATATTTTCAACTTTAGACATGCTCCCCAAAATAAACTACTCTTGGATTAACATAGAAGGCATAATTTTTTCATCACTATAAATTCTATCAGTCTTGAAAAGAATATGTTTTATCATGTAAACAATTTTATGTCTTAAAAGTTTACTAAAAAATATCCATATAATTTTCTAAGATTTTAAAATAAAAAATCAATGTCTATCCTTATAATAAATTCTTAAAGAATAAAAGCAACATATCATGAGGATAAAGGTAAAAAATGGAATGGAATTCATATTTTAATGTTCAATATACATGTTTATACAATCCATCATAAAAATTACCTTAACCATTATTTTAAGAGAAGATATATTTTTAGAATTAGAGAAATTTTAAATTGTTAATTTTTATCACTAATAAAGGTTAACATTTTCCAAAATTTAGAAACACATGACAAAAAATTTCTATCCTTGTAATGGATTTACAACACACACATAAAACATATAAATATATTAATAATACATTACTTAAGTCATACCAAAAGTAAGGGGAAATTTATTCATGATAATGTTTTAAAATTCAAATGAATCATCAATAACCATGATGGTTATTTATTTAAATAATTATATAATTTAAATAAGCAAAACCAAATTTTACAATAAGTTTATAACGCATGATTATGATATATCATGAATGAAAAACAATACATGGCACATCAAATTTCATTCGAACCAAGAAACTCTTAAACAATATTCCAAAATAATTGATTTCAATATACCAATATAAAATTTATATAAGGTAACATTTTTTACAGAGGTTCTCAAAATTTAGAAACTATTAAAAACAAAATACATTAAGCATTCTTCGATAATAAGTTTTAACATTTGGAAAATAGGTTAACATGCTATGAACATTATCATTAAAAAAAATCAATTTATGAAGGACCATTTTATAAAAGGCAAGGGAATAACACATTAAAGTCACAAAAATGTTTCAGAAAAATAGTTCATGCTAGTTAATAACCATTTTAGTCCTTTTATTCAGGTTATATGACCAATTCAGCAAACAATAATTGTTCATTAGATATTAAAACACATCTATAGTCAGATAAATGAATATAAAACTCAAAATGTAAATGCTAATAAAAAATGACCATGATTCATGTAAATACCTATAATTTTACCCTATAACAATTGCAATTCAACTTAAAAATGTTCTGTAGGTTGTAAAATTTCTTACGTTGGATAACAAAGGCCCCTAAAAATACCCAGTCTCCTTGGTCCATGTCACATTTTAGGATTGAGTTTCACCACTTCCATACCAATCCCATGTAGTCCTCACCTATGCCTAATTTCGATCTCCACTCTATCTCACAACTAAAACCCCTGATACCACTTTTCATGACCCCTCTTCTAATAGTCCTCTTTGGCTAATAATTAAGAGAAAGAGTTACCTATAAGTCCAAACTCTAGTAGGACTCAGGTTGGTGACTAGCACTGAGGGTATAAAAACACTCAAATGGGAGGTGTTACCCTCTTAATTCTTAAGAAAGAAGATATAAAAAATCACCAATCCAACTCCATATAAGTAAAATGAATAAAAAATCCATAATTTTAATATCTATAACTAAAATAAAATTTTCATTCCATAAAATAAATATATAACACATGCAGTAAAACCAAGGAAAACAAAAAAATCCTCTAATTCTCACCAAGCTACCCAAAAAATAACACCAATCCCCATCAGACTATCCTATAAATACTAGAAAAACGTGGTTGGGTGATCACTTGGAAAAAATCAATAGGATTATCCCTATAAATAGATCAATATTTTTGTGCAATAAATATGAAATATTGAAATCATAAAAGTGAGAAAAATAACAGACATGTATACATGATAAAACATGCATAAAGGGAACAAGAAACACCATCATTAAAACTCCACTTCCACCAATCCTTCTATCTCTAACATCTAAGCCATGAAAATCATCAACACTACAACCTCCATTATAACTATCATTATCCTCAGGTCTGAAATATATTCATCTCTGATCTAATCTTCTTACTAAAGGGATCTCCCACACAAATTGGTACTGAACTGATAGGATCAACTCCTTTTTATGTATAGGGACAAAAGTATGAAAAAGCACCAAAAATATATAATCATCCATAAAAAATTACCAAACTAACACCTTCCATTTCCACTAATGATGACACCAAACACATATCACATCTCAAAGATCTAACAACATATCACATCATACGACACTAACCACATACGACACATCACTACAAGAAATGTCTCTCAATTGTTCCACTAGCTATACATTAAATATCATGACCCCAACCATGTATCTATTTGAAACCATTCATTAATAGGGTAACAAAAACATGATGGACATCAACCTCATATCCTCCACATTCCGTGTATATCCTCTACTAATGTATCATCTCCTTTATAGTAGGATATCATGAACATGTAGGGAATCAACCTCATTCCCTCCCCCTACCATGAATGACCCCAACCATATATCATCATCATCCCTTGAATTTATATTGCATAAATCAAACTTATACATATCACATATCCACTATCACTTCCATCATGAAATAAAAAAAACATGGAACAAGAAACACCTTCCATAGAACAATATCATCAGAATAATAGACAACACCAAGTAAAAAGGAAAACTATATAATCAATAATTCACATCATCCATATTAATTACAAAAAATAATTTAATAGTTTACCAAGCATCATTAAATTCATTATTACGTTCATTTAATCATTTTAAAACACCCTATTAATTACCAAACCTTACTGAACACACACATAGCCAATAAGACACACTCAACAAGGCCCACAAGCCTCACACAACACAGGCAAAAATCCATACATTTCATTATTCCTTTAAATTACAAAATTTAACTACTTAACCATTTTAAGGGTATTTCCACACAATCCATCACTTCAAAGAAAAATTTAATAACATGAATGAATTTCTAATCACAATATTTTTCATCCCACATTTCAATCCATTACCATATTTAAGTGATTAATTCATTTTTGAGGGAAAACTTTTCTTAATTGATATAAATAGAAAAACCATAGCAAGAAAACCAATCATGTAAATTAATACATCATAGAAGAATAAGTGTCATATGACATCTTTAATTTTCCCATATACAGTGTATAATCACTTTTATGTTTCATTCCTCTTAGAGGGAAAATTTAACATGTTCTCTCCTTTTCTATAAACCATATAACCTATAGAAAACATAACAACATACTTGTGAGAAAAAAATAAAATAAAAAAATTAATTCCATAAGATAGAAGATAAGTCTTAAGACCCCCACCTCAACTGGTGCTTAAAAATTTCTTGGAAATGATGAGAAACTGTAGAATAGGGATACCAATAGATATTCCCACACGAGAGGAACCTAAAAAAACCTTGTATTTCTCAATATCAATCTATCTAAGCATATAATTAAAGATATTTAAAAGGGGCCAAAATGCCTCAAAAAATTTCCTAGGGTTCTATTAAAAATTAAGACAAAAAAAAGAAGAATGAGTTAAATTATAGGGCCCCCAAAATTTATAGCCAATCCCATAAAACATCATTCCTGATGTGATAATTAATTTCATGATGTGAATGATTTGAGACAATAATACACCAAAAATCAAGGCACTTAGATCTTAGAATCCTAGAAATAATTCACATAGTGAATATAGCCTTTACACTATGAATATTATCAACCTATAATTATAATAAATCTACCAAGTTCATATTCATGGTGTGCCACATCATTCATGAAGTGACCTACCCCCATAGCTAGAATTTAAGCTTCAACTTGATCTATTTCTCCTCGAGATCCCTTTAGATTAATTTGGCACCAAAAAGTTAAAAAGTAATCGATTCAGAAGGTTTGTACTATTAAAAACTAGGTAATTATTTATTTAATTACATGAATATATAATATTTATTTATTATGGTTTATTCATAAGTTAATAAATAAATATTTATTTGGATATGAGAATATTTAATAAATTTTTATTCACTATTTTTCAGAAAATATTTTTTATTTTTTATTGATTAATAATGTAATAATATTTATTTAATTAAATGAATAGTCATTATTCAAGGATCGATAAACATTATGGAGGATTGGTAGTCTGGGTTTAATGGTTTGATGAGAAATATCATATTCAATATTATTTGAAATAATATTGATTTATTTATTCAAATAAATAATATTTATTTTATCCATGAGTGAAATTCATGACAAGAAAATAATAATAATTCTATTATTATTTATAAATAGGGTTCACCATGAATTAAGAAAATAATAAGAGCCTTTATGAAATTATTATATTCTAACCCTAGCTCTATTTAAAACCTTTTATTTCATTTTTCAAAACACTATCTATTCCTGTCATAGTGCACAATGATTTCTAAGTGGTCTCTCTCAACCCCTATAGAGATCCTCTCTTATAATGATCCCAAGAACATATAAAAACTCTCCTCCTCCACTAAAGAAACACCTTCTTTCTACGAAAGTTTATACTATGATCAATAGAAATTCTTTCAAGTCTTAAAAAATAGGTGTCCTTTGGATAATAAAAAATGAAGAAAAAATTCAATAAGTGGTAATTATTTAATAAAATAAATAAATTATAAATCATATTGGAAAGTATTCTCTCTTTTTGGTTTTGATATTTTTGTTACTTAATATTTGGTTTAAATTCCTTGGTCATGAAATTATTCATAATGTACATCTCAGAATTACTATTGATTATGAAAAAAATCCATGTTAGAAACTAGCCAATAGGAACTTCCATTTTGACCAAAACTTCAAGTGGCATTAGAGAAGTCATATCATAATTTGTAATACTTTATTATTCATTGATCAATTATGCTCATTTTTTTGTTTTTCACTTCTAATTTATCTTTTATTTAATCCAAAGCTTAATTAATATGTTTTTAAAATATTAATATGATTTTTTAAAGTTTTATATGATCTTGAACATGTTAATAACACATGAATAATTATTTAAGATTCTATTGGAGAGGTACAGAAGGTTCTGGAAAGTAGACATGGTTATATGATGTGTAACTAAAAAGTAAATTTCATGTACTGAGGTTCATCACACATGAATGTTCCATGAGATACATATATCATTGGGTAATTAATGACATATTTTTTTTCATAAAATTCATTAAATATACCTTGTGTTGACTTTGACATCTTGACTCGTGGTCTGTCTGACCACACGACATGTAGCTGGTGTACACATCATTCCTTCCACATGGTTTAGTGAAAAAATTCACACTAATTTTGTGATCAAATATGTGTCAAACAATGTTTGATATTGGAAACTATAAAAATCAATGATTACATGATGTGTATATGGTGTAAATTCCATGTGACTCATTCTATACTTGTTTGAATTACATTCTGAGTCAGTGGATAGGTTTTTTCAAACACATGAAAAGAGAAACACACAACATGTTGCACCTTAGTACATACAGTGTATCCAATACAAGAAAAAAATTGAGTCTCTAGGTATCTATCACAGACACATGGTAAGTAATAAACACAAAAATATAGCTCGTCTGTATACACTGTGTAGTCACCTAGTAATGAACATGATTAAATCACATAAGGAATAATTATTTACAACATTAAAAAACAAATTACATGGTTCTCAGCAAGTGTGTTGACTAAGTAATAAAGTATTCAGAATTAATAAATTCTTAATTAATTCAATGTAATCATCTATAAATGCTGGTAAACCATTTATTTTTCATGATGCATCATATGATGTTTTTCTCAAAGACTTTTTAGATGGAAATTATGATAAAATAATTAATTAATAAAATTAATTCAAGTTTATTTATCTTAAAAATAATGAATGAATTGATATTAATTATATCTAATATAAATTTTAATATTAATTTCATGTATATGGATAACCATGATCTTAGATTGACCTTTATATGTAATTGATTGATTTAATTTATTATTATTTCATGGTTTCTATAATAATTTAACAAATTAAATAATGGCCTATTTTTCATTCCACTCCTCTCATTATATAAGGGCATGTGTGACTAAAATTGATTTTATATAAACCCCCCTAACCACTCCTTTGGTTCCACTCACCTATGCATGCGTAAATATTCGGTAATGGATAGATCTCCGAATGGGTGGAAAAAATTCAAGTTATGAGTTGAGGTAAAATCAATCCAGGAGGTACACAAGATCATAATTGGAATGCTACAAATTGAAACATTAATGGTTCTAGGATTTTATTACATAGGGTCAAAGGTTAGTTTATTATCTTCTAGATAAAACAACCATTATAAAATTCCATGTGTATCACACTTTATTTATTAAATTTCTATCAGTTTCATGGTTAGTTATTTATATATGATTAATCATTTAATAAATTAATTAATAAGCATGCAAGATGGAATTAAAATAAAATTACAATATGTTTAAAATTTATCTTTAATTGGTTAATAATGTAATTAAAATAAACTTAATATTAACAATAATGTAATAATACAAATGGGATCTTTACATATAATGATTAAAAAATCCCTGAATTAAAATATTAAGTCATAATAGTCTTCCATTACCAAATTTAGAATAGGGATAATATTTTGTAGAGTATTTATCAAGACCTCATTAGGTGAATACCATTTAATTAGAATTTCTAAAGAAGGGTTTGGGTTGAATTAATTAGTTTTATATAAAGAGGAGTATCCTTTACTAGAATTGGTGTAAATTTGGAGGCAACACGTTGAGGAAATACAAACATATAATTTCTAGATTTGGGAGTCCAATCAATAGATTAAGGAGCTAAGAGTTATTGTAGTCAAAAATTTATGCTTACCTAAATACCATCAAATAATTGACCAAGACCTCACTTGGGTTAGAGGAGAGACATATGGATCCATGCCACTAAAATATCCATACAACAAGATATTCCGAAACAAATGGAGAGGGATATTAGGTTTTGATAAAATAGTAAGTGATTAATAAATTTAATATTTATTATATAATTTAGTAATATTGATTAAGTAATAAAATTATGTCCTTATTTATTATAGAAGTGGAAATCCACACGACTTTGACTGTTTCACTGTGATAAATTATAGGGAAGGACAACATTCCTGATAACTCTAATTTCCTGGAAGGACATAGGCACTTGTGCATTATACTATTCCCTAAATGGAAATTTTATGTATTGAAAAACCAAATTTATGAAGTGATTAGAAAAGGGGTTATGGAAGAAGAACTATCTCTCTACATGATACATTTGGATGACTCAAAAAATTTCTAATGTTTCATTCCATCATCCATGTATAGTAATCTTATAAAAAAAATAAGAGGGTATGGATGTGTATAGAATCAAGTCTCAAATTCATGATATTTATCTAGAGAATGTGAGATATGAGATCTCTAATGCACTATTATTGTAAAATCTTAAATATTTAGTTCCAATTAGGCCCCATGCAACCAAGATGATTAGATATATATAGAATTTAGATATCTTGTGATTTAAGATCCCATATGATATTTTCACGAATCTCATCTACCCTCACTACTCAAGATATTCTCCAATTTCATTATAAATTATAACATGAGAAATAGTGAGAAGAGTCTTTATAAATTGATTATTATGATTCTGCATGTCGATAAAGACATGGGGCCCGAATATCCTGAGACCCTTATTATGAATAAGAAAAGGAAGAAATAGGAAAATGGGCCCTAGAAAAATTTCAATTATAAGGCTCTCAACCACCTTTCTTCTAAGAAAATTAAGATACAAAGATTGGGGAAGGAAAAATATGCAGTCTGTTTTTTAATGAATAAAACAAGGCCACTGGAAGAACTATACCCTATTAAATAAGAAAGTAGAGGCTCAAGGTGTGTTCATTATTGAGTTGTAATATTTCTTTATATACACATTGGGTATTATATAAAACTTTTTTGGTCACATATTCATATAAATATAGAAACAAAGTATATTATAAATTATTTTTAGAGGAGATATGGATCTTTGAGTAGCCAATGGAGCATGACTAGCGGCTTTGAATATAGGAAGATACTACCTTAAATTTCTAAATGAGATGATTTTGGTTTTAAAAGATTCTTTATATGTATCAATTGTTACCAAGAACATAATTTATATATCATTCATAGATATAGATGTTTTCATTTTCTAGTTCAAAAATAATATTTATTTATTTTACAGTGACATCATATGTTATATAATGAAAAATTTAAATAACAATCTTTATGTATTAAATTATGAAAACTAAGTGTTGTAAATCAATAAAAAATTAGGTTTGCATGAATCATTTCACACCTAGATATGGAATCATTATCTTGGTCATATAAATGAAAAAAATCTGAAAAAAATCTATCAAGAGAGTTATATAGAGTCTTCTGAGCTAAAATAAATTGAAAAATGTCATGCTTGTTTACAAGGGAAAAATAAAAAACCATAATTTATTAGACAAGGTAAAATGTCTACAGATCTTCTATAATTTATACACAATGATGTGTATTGACCTTTTCTTGTATAAGATAGTGGTCAATATTCTTACTTAATTACTTATGATAATGTTTTAAGTAGATATGAATATGTCTTCTTAATGAGGTATAAGTTATAATTGATTGATAAATTAAAAGAGTTCAAGAATGAAGTAGAGAATAAACATGGTAAGAAGATAAAAAATATTCAAATTGAATGAGGTAGTGAATATATTAACCAATATTTTATTGACTTTATATGACAGTATGAGAGTCTATCTCAACTCACTTCACATTATATACCATAATGGAATGGTGTTAGTGAAAGGAGAAATCAGACCTTACTTAACATGGTGAGGTTTATGATGAGAAATTAATATCCACAATTATCCTTTTGGGGATATGTATTATACACTAAAATATACACACTAAACTAGGTTCTAACTAAAGTGGAAAGTAAAATACCATATAAGTTAATGTATGGAAGGAAATATGTGTTGTTTAACATATATATGGGGATGTGAAGAATTTTTTAAGGCCACCACTAGAAACTAACTAGCACCCTAAAGCATGAAGTGTGTCTTTATAGGGTTTCCCAAGGAAAAAAGGGGATAATATAAATACAACCCCTCAAACAAGAATGTAACTATCACAAGACATACTATTTTTCTCAATAGGGAGAACATACTCAAAAAGGACAGTGGAAGAAATATTGACTTCTAGAATATTTATGATTAGGATACATAAGAGTTAGTAAAGGAAAATATTCCATAGTTCACCATGGATGATGTTTTTCTTATAAAAAAGTACTATGTAGGAGCATGAGAGAAGTTAGAGAACCAAAAAAATATATATTTTTCAATTATATAAGAATAGTGACTCATTATTTCTTGACAATAATGATCTTATTTCCTATAAGGAGGCAGTAGAGAGCTCAGAATCCACAATATGGAAAAAAGACATAAATTCTAAAATGGATTCAATGTATCAGAACCAAGTATGGGTTCTAGTTTATCCACAATTTAAATGTAAATCATGTGGTTTGAAAGTGGGTATTCAAGAGAAAAATAGTCATGAAAGGTAAAGTGAATACCTATAATGAAAGTATAACTAAAAAAAGGTTTAAATTGTGTTAAGTAATTGACTATGCTGAAACTTTTTATCTAGTTTCCACATTTATATCCAATATAATTATACCTTCCATAATAGAATTCCATAACTATGAGATTTGGTAGATGGATGTTAAAATAACTCTAATTAATAATAAATTTCTAGAAGTTATTTATATGGAACAAAATGAAGGGTTTGTAACTTTGAATAATGAATATTAAATTTTTAAGTTGTATAATCCATTTATGGATTGAAGTAAGCATTTAAGTCATAAAAAAATCACTTCAATGAATCCATAAAATATTTCATATTCATAAATAATTAATGTGATCCATGTGTTTATAAGCGGTTTAGTGGGAGTGTGTTCATATTACTTTTAGTATATATTGATGGAATATCACTTATTATAACCTGTGTTATATTCAGTTAAGGATTGGTCAAAAAGGGTTCCTCTTTAAAGGACTTAAGTGAAACAACATATATCCTTGGAATTAAGATCATTTGAGATAGATGAAAAAATATTCTTGGACTATGTTAAGGTATATATATTGACTTGACACTAAAGATAATTATTATGGACCAATCCAAGATGGGATTGGTTCCAATGTCATATAGTACACATTTCTCTAAGAAAATGTATCCTAAAAAACAATTAGAAAGAGAGAGAGAGACTGAGTAAGATTTTATATGATTCTGTATTATGATCTATCATGTATTCCATGTTATATACTAGTATTTATGTTACCTATACTTTGATCATGGTTGGTTAATATCAGAATGATAATAGAGAAAAAAATTAGTCTTTAATTAAGGTTATCCTTAAGTATCTAATGCATACTAAAGATATGTTCTTTGTAAATAAAGTAGATGAAGAGATGGTAATTATAGGATATACTGATGTTAGTTTTCAAAAAGATTATAATGATCTGAAGTCATAATTAGGATATGTATTTAGTCTCAATGGAGGAGATGTGATCTACAAGAGTCCAAAGCAACCATATGTCATTGATTTTACAGTGTAATCCAAGTGTACTGTGGCTTATGATGTATCCAATAATGTATTTTGGATTCAAAAATTCATCCAATATATCTATATGGTTTCTAGTAGTAAAGACATTATCAAATTGCACTGTGATAGTACTATAGTGGTGGATATCACAATGGAGCCAAGGTCACATCAAATGAAGAAGAACATACTCTATAAGTATTAAATCTTGTGAGATTTTTCTCTAAGATACAAGGTCTTAATGAGAAGAGTTTTAATAGAGTAAAACAGTATAGACCCATTTAATAAATCCTTATCCTATTAGAAGCATGAATTCAACGTGATAGATAGTCAACTGAAGGTTATTAGTAGTTGTCTCTAGTGAAAGTGAAATTTTGATGGAGTTAATGCCCTAAAACAAACATGTATATATACCTTATGATTACCATTATGAATTATTTTTTATGTTAATAAAGTTACTTACATATCATGATTATTCTTCTATGTGGCATAATATGTGATAATTCCCTAAGGGTAACTGATGCATTGAAATGTTATAAAAGTTTTCTACTATGATGATAACTTAGAAGTTCCATGATAGTATTATTGAATATATGTTCTATATCCTAGAGATATCATTTGATGATAAAAAATGATATAGCATATCAAGGGTGTAACACTCGAGATTTTTATGAGTAATATTTTGTTTTTATATATCATCAAAGGAATATTTCACTACATACTAGCTTGGATTACTTTACACGCAATCGCGACCTTCCTCGATAGCTTGCGTCGTACGCAATACTGAGTTTCACTAAATAGTAAGATGCTATTAAAATATTATTAAAACTAGCCGTTATGAATAGTAATAACCACTTTTTGAAATTTTATAAATTTTATCTTTCAAAATGGACTTCATTTTTGGATTCGGAATACCGAAATTAGCCTAGGGTGAAATTTTGGTATTTTTCTGAAAACTTTCAATTTTTGATGAATAGTGAAACCACTAAGTGGTAGGTTAAAAACTGAATTTTTGCATAAAACTTAATTTTACCGCTTCTGTGAATGGAATTTCGAAAATCCGACAGACACGGTTGATATCAGTAAGTAAAATGTGGTTCAATGAGATAAAAATAATTTTTTGGTGAATAGTAACTTTTTACTTTTTTTACCGCGGTTAATAGTAAATAGGGTAACTAAGGGTAAATAAGATATTACTATTACCCTAACACATGTCCTAATTCTATTGGATAAGTTTAATTCGACCAAAAACAAACTTTGGAATAAAATATGACCATTTAGGTCCACTTGGATTAGATTATGACATTTAATATTATTTTATTTAATGAATAGTTAAAATAGTTAAAATCAAAGTTTAATAACTAAAATATTTTTAATATGGGGTTATACATAAGATAAATTAGATTATAAATATTCATTATAAAGCTAAAAATATTTCATACATAATGATATTTTATTTATAAATTTTAGACTTTAAATAAATTAATTAATTTATGACACAACGATGATGCAGAAATTACCCTTTTAAGGAAATGTTAACATAATTGATGTTATAAATGCCCAAATAAATGTAATTTGAGACTTTTTATGAATTCCACTAATTTTCTAGGTTACTATGACATATTAGTGTTGATTTAATCAACTTGGTTCAAACATATAATTCTGTTATGACTTTCACAAAAATCATATATCAAATAGTGTCAAAATTGACACAAAATAGTTTTTAAATCAAATATTATATTATTAATTGTTATTTTATTCCTAAAAATCTAAGGTTAGGCAAAATGACTTAGATATGGATATATATATTAATAATAAACAATTTGGGGTTCGTTTGGCATGTTATAGTAAGTGTATTAACCATATAGTGAAAGAAAACAAAAAGACACGGTAAAAGTTAAATTATTTAACTTAGAGTTAAATCTAATTGATAAGGTTAAAATAATACCCTAAACTTGTCTAAATCCTATTGGTTGATAGGATTTCGACCCATCCCCACTTTATATTCTAAATAAGACCCTTTGGAACCATTATAAACCGATTTTGACTTTAATATAAAATAATATTTTGAGATATTCCTAAGGTGCCCCTCTCCTCCCTTATAAAAGGGCACCTCCTCCCCCTCCTCCTCACACCAATTTGAGCACTCAAGCTTGTCCAACCCCTGCCATTTTATCCTCTACACTTCCCTAGAATAATCCTAGAGGTCATGGTCTTCTTCAAAGACCAATCTTAGTTCCCTAAGTGGAGGATTCAAAGAGGCATTCCAAAGAAGAGGTAATATCCATTACCGATCTTTTCAATTTATTTCTTCTTCAACTTCTTCTTCTTTAGTTGTTTCATGATAAAGTAATAAAATCAGTATTAATTACATACTGATATGTTATTATAAATATGAAACAACCCTAATTCACCTTCTATCCATCCTACGGAAAAATAAAATCACCGCGCGTGCGTACGTACGAAATACCGTCTCCACGCCGTGGTGTAATCTATTTTCCACCATCACCATACAAGGATGGGTATAATGGTGTAATGAGTAACTATTTATGATTATTATAAAGTAATATTGATACTGAAATAATATATATATACTCCAATACAATTACACGATCATAGGAACGATATCATCACTCGTGCGTACGTACGGAATACCGTCTCCACGATGTGATGCGACTCGTTCTACATGATCATCATTACATAGTAATTATATAAATGAATTGAATGAATAAATATGATATATGTTACACTAATACCATTCTGGATATAAGGTATCTATAACCTTAAAATAAGAATAAGAATTTATTCGGCAAAACACGCATAAGAACAAAAGGCAATAAGGACCCGAGTAACAAGTAACAATGAAATATTACTAACAAGAAGCTAAGAATATGACCATATATGATATCATATCAATATGTATGATTCTGGAATAAGTCAATAACATTATTTAAACCATTATACAGGAGCTTCGGACATGTACAAAGCAAATCGGACCTAAGGTAAGGGAAATATCACAATCTCACTTTTATCCGAGATTGTTTTTACTTTAGTAATTACTGGGGTGTATTTTATCATCCACATCCATGTTCCCTCAATATGTAATATTATTTCCATCATTCTACAATAGTTTATATCCAATTTTACCCTTCGGTAAGTTTTTTGTAAAAGATATTAAATGAATCTTTTGTTGTTTTTCGTACGAGGTACTTTTTGACTTTTCTGACAAAAGTACGAAGAATGTTTTATTTAACTTATACGACATGAATGGATTTTTAAAACATTATTTCCAAGAATCTTCCTTTAAAAAATTTCAAGTTTATTTTTAATCAACTTCTTTTAGTTTATAATTGTATGACATATTAAGAAAGGAAAAGTGTTTTTGAAGAAGAAAGGATATTTTCCTCAAGAATTCATTTCAAGTGTTTTATCAAAATTATTTTCCATCTAAGATAATATAGGGTTCTGTTTTTATCCCTATTATTACATTGATTTGATTATGTTGTGATGGAAGTATTTTTATGAATTCCTTTATCTTATATGAATTGTTTTATGATGTCATGTTGTTTAAGAATCCCATTTTTTATTACATGGGTTATGATATGATGTATGATTTATGATTTTGTGGCACACATAAGAATGGTATCATTATGAGATGGGTGGGACCTATATCTCCCTCCAATGCATTGGGTAAATATTTTATATCTCATGAGATAGATATGGCTGGAATGGTAGGTTATACCGGTTCAGTGAAACATGACTGAAATGAGGGTGACTCGGTTCAGAAAGGGACTTTGTCCACTAAGATAGTCTTGGAAATGAGTCATGACTAACAAGAAATGATTTTCCATGATTATGTGTGCATGCCACAAAGTTTCAAGTTTCATGTTATGATTATGGGTATCTCATTTTCACTTCTATGATTTGTTCCATGTTAAGATATTATGATCTCTTTTGCAGGTTATGATTTTCAAAAAGATATGATATGATTTTTATTTCTTTTATTTGCCCTTGCTGAGCATTTGAGCTCACCCTTTTATGTTTTTCCCCCCAGATCAGGAAGATGGATATTAAGTAGAATATTCTAAAAGGGACCCTAGATATGATGAAATAAATGGGAGACACTGTATAAGATTTATGAACTAGTTATTTATGTTTCCCAGTTTCTAAAGACACTATACCTATATGGTCCTTTGTGGTTTTGTCATATGTTGTAATAAGTGTGCTTCAATTTTGAAGTATTAACAATGTATGTAAAGTATGGGTCGTTATAGTTGGTATCAGAGGAAAGGTATAGTCAACCTTTGGAAACTAGGATGTGAAAGCCTTAGTAAGAAACCTAAGGATAAGTCTAAGCATAGAACACAATCTTAGTGTTTTAGAAATGGCCATGAATACCCTAGGATAAGACCTTAAGTGTGAAATTTTATCCTTGATTATGTGGTTTTCCTATTATAATTAGTGTTTCTCACACTATTCTTCTTGGTTTTAGTCAATGGCTGGAACCCGAAGGAACCGTGTTAATGCGGAATGCGATGGGCAATGCAATGATTGTCCCCCTGAGCAACCAAACGATATGGGAGATGGAATGAAAAATCTTGTAGCCATGCTCACACAACTTTCTCAAGCTATGAATCATGCAGGACTTCCAAACGAGCAAAGGAAGGAGCAACATTCTGTTGAATCCTTCATGAGGCAGCGTCCACCTTCTTTAAGCGGGTCTACTGATCCATTAGTTATTGAACAATGGATTAGTACTACTGAAAAGATATTTTCAATTCTTCAATGTTCTGAACATGATAAAGTCATCCTAGCAGTGTATCGTTTGGAAGAAGATGCTAATCAATGGTGGAATCTTATTAAGAATACGAGGCAAAGGGATGAAATTGAGTCTATGGAATGGGATGAGTTCGAGAAATTATTTTTCAATAAGTACTTCCATCGTATTCTCCGAACAAAGATAGAGGAAGAGTTTCTTGAACTGAAGTAAAGGGATGATGAATCTGTTGGTACCTATGAAGCAAATTTTACAAGACTTGCAAGGTACGCTTCTGGTATTATTATCCAACCTGAGAGTAAGATCGATCGATTCTTTAGTGGCTTAAAACTAAGTCTTCGAAGGGCGTTAGCCATAAGGGACTTCAATAGCTACGAGGAAATCGTTCGATGTGCTCTCAAAGTCGAGATGGAGATTGGAGTAACCCATCAGTCACATGGGTTTGATAAGAAGAGGAAGATGGAATTCAAAGGAAAATCTAAAGAGCACACTGAAAAGAATATGAGCTTTCCCTTATGCTCAAAGTGTGGAAAGAAACATGGAGGGAGTTGTCTTAAAGGGACAAGTAAATGTTTCAAATGTGGAAAGGAAGGTCATCGGGCATTTGAATGCCGCGATAATGGGAACAAGATGTCTAATGATTCAAACAAAGGAAGGGATACACAGAATGAACCTACTACACTTCAATGTTTCAAGTGCAAGTAGATGGGGCATTATGCCAATAAATGACCAAATCCAAGGGTTGATGATGATGGTCGACGTCAACAAAATCTTAAGGCTAAAGACAAAGGAAAGTCACATGCAATTTCTATCAGCGATGTGGAGTACGATAACGAAGTGGTGAAAGGTACACTTACCATCCACTCTAAAGTAGCAAATGTTTTATTTGATTCTGGATCCACCCACTCTTTTATTTCTGAAAAATTTTCTAAGGGTATCACCGTATTACCTCAACAATTAGATGTTGAGTTAGCTGTGACAACACCTAATGGCACAACAGTCGCATCAAAAGTTTATAATTCTTCTCCGATCGAAGTTTCTGGGAAAGTGCTTCCTGCAAATCTTGTGATACTTCCTTTAGTGGAATTTGATGTGATTCTTGGCATGGATTGGCTTTCTCTACATGGAGCTCATATCAATTGCCAAATAAGGGAAGTCACATTTCATATTCTAGATCAATCTACGATCGTCTATCAATGCAAGGATGAACATAACCTTCCAGTGGAAATTTCTTCCATCTTATGGGTATTGATTCCACTAAATGAAGGTTATTTATCTCAAATGGTTGGTGAGAAACTCACGATTAAGAATATGCCCATTGTACGGGAGTTTGATGATGTCTTTCCGGAGGAATTACCGGGTCTTCCACCAAATCGTGAAGTTGAGTTTTCAATAGAACTCGTACCGGGTGCTTTGCCTATTTCAAATACACCTTATAGAATGGCCCCAATTGAGTTGCAGGAATTTAAGAAGCAACTCCTAGAGAATCTTGATAAGGGATTCATATGCCCTAGTGCGTCACCTTGGGGAGCACCTGTTCTATTTGTTAAGAAGAAAGATGGATCAATGAGACTCTGCATTGATTATCGAGATCTTAACAAGATCACTATCAAGAACAAATATCCTCTCCCACGCATTGATGAATTATTTGACCAACTACGCGGAGCTCAATACTTTTCCAAGATTGATCTTCATTCAGGGTATCATCAATTAAGGGTCAAAAGGGAGGATATACCAAAGACGGATTTCCGTACAAGGTATGGACACTATGAATTTATAGTGATGCCATTTGGTCTTACTAATGCCCCTGCTATCTTCATGGATCTAATGAATAGAGTCTTTAGAGACTATCTTGATCAATTTGTGGTAGTCTTTATAAACGATATTCTTTTCTATTCAAAGAGAAAGTAAGAGCATGAAGATCACTTGAGAATTATATTGAAGACCCTGAGAAAGGAGAAGCTTTATGCCAAATTTACCAAGTGTGAATTTTGGCTTCAAAAAGTTGCATTTTTGGGTCACATAATCTCAAAAGAGGGGATATCTGTGGATCCAGCAAAAACAGAGGTTATTGAAAGATGGTCAAGACCAACAACAGTAACTGAGATCCGAAGTTTTCTTGGTTTGGCTGGATATTATCGACGTTTTGTAAAAGATTTTTCACGATTATCTAATCCACTCACCAAGTTGACTCGGAAAGGAGTTAAGTTTGTTTGGACAGAGGAATGTGAAGAAAATTTCAAGGAGTTGAAAACAAGGTTATCCAGTGCACCTGTGCTCACACTGCCTTGTAGTGGAGAAAGGTTTGTGATCTACAGTGATGCATCCAAGCAGGGATTGGGGTGTGTTCTTATGAAAAATGATATGGTGATAGCTTATGCCTCACGACAGTTGAAAATCCATGAGAAAAATTACCCAACACATGATTTGGAGTTGGCTGCGGTAATCTTTGCATTAAAGATTTGGAGGCATTACCTTTATGGTGAAAGGTGTGATATTTATACTGATCATAAAAGTTTAAAGTATATTTTCACACAAAAGGAGTTGAATATGCGTCAAAGAAGATGGTTGGAGCTGATTAAGGATTACGACTGCTCAATCCATTACCACCCTGGGAAAGCAAACAAGGTGGAAGATGCATTAAGTCGACAAGACCATGCTAGTTTATCCATGATGAGGATCACAAAAGATCCAATATTTATGGATTTACAAAGGATGGATCTTGGAATTATAATGGAAGGGGAAAAATATTATCTTTCTCAAATGAATGTTCAACCATCTATACATGTGAAGATTAAAGAGGCACAGAAAGAAGATGTCGAGTTACAAAAGAAGGTGAGAAATGTTCCTGAATTCAACCTTGATTGTGATGGGATCATAAAGTTCAGGAATCAGGTTTTTGTTCCTCCCATCCCCGAATTAAAGAAGGAGCTGCTGGATGAGGCTCATAGTTCTTCATTCTCTATTCATCCTGGAAGCACGAAGATGTATAGGGACCTGAAAGAGTACTTCTGGTGGGATGGCATGAAAAGAGATGTTGCTGAATATGTCTCTCGATGCTTGGTTTGTCAACAAGTTAAAGCTGAGAGACAAAAGTCTAAATGGATGTTACAACCATTACCCATACCCGAATGGAAATGGGAAAACATCACTATGGACTTTGTCACAGGACTTCCTAAAAAATCCAAAGGCAATAATGCTATTTGGGTCATAGTTGATCGTCTTACAAAGTCTGCACACTTCATTGCTATTAGAGAGGATTTCTCTCTAGATCAGCTTGCCAGGATATATGTAAAGGAAGTGGTAAGATTTCATGGAGTACCACTTTCTATTATATCTGATCGGGATCCAAGATTTACCTCGAAGTTCTGGAGAAGTCTTCAGCATACTCTGGATACAGAGTTGAGTTTCAGCACTGCTTATCATCCTCAGACAGACGGTCAGTCTGAGAGAACAATTCAAACCCTAGAAGATATGTTGAGAGCTTTCTCTATGGATTTCAAAGGAGGTTGGGATCAACACCTACCTTTGGTGGAATTTTCTTATAATAATAGCTTTCACTCCAGTATTCAGATGGCTCCTTATGAAGCTCTCTATGGAAAGAAATGCAGGACTCCAACTTGCTGGGATGAAGTTGGGGAAAGAAAGCTATTAGGACCTGATCTCGTTGATGAAATGGCAGAAAAGGTCAGATCTATTCAACAACAAATAAGAGCAGCTCAGAGTCGACAGAAATTTTATGCCGACAACCGAAGAAAAGAACTAGAGTTTGAAGTGGGTGATAAAGTGTTCTTACGAATATCTCCCTGGAAGAGGGTTATGAGATTTGGAAAGAAGGGGAAGTTGAGCCCTAGATATATCGGTCCTTTCGAAATACTAGATCGTGTTGGAAAGGTAGCTTACAGATTGGCGCTTCCACCGAATCTCTCTCAAGTTCACGATGTGTTCCATGTATCTCTCCTGAGAAAGTACATACCTGATCCTTCACATGTACTCAGCTCAGAAGTTGTACTGCTGGAGCAAGATCTTTCTTATGAAGAACAGCCGATAGAGATTCTGGATCGTAGCGAAAAAGTCCTACGAAACAAGACCACTCGCTTGGTGAAAGTTTTATGGAGGAACCACCAACTTGAAGAAGATACATGGGAGCTTGAGGATATGATGAGGGAGAAGTATCCTGATCTGTTTGTTACAAAGTGACGAATTCCGAGGGCGAAATTCTTTTTAAGGGGGTAGAATGTAACACCCGAGATTTTTATGAGTAATATTTTGTTTTTATATATCATCAAAGGAATATTTCACTACATACTAGCTTGTCTTACTTTACACGCAATCGCGACCTTCCTTGATAGCTTGCATCGTACGCAATACTGAGTTTCACTAAACAGTGAGATGCTATTAAAATATTATTAAAACTAGCCGTTATGAATAGTAATAACCACTTTTTGAAATTTTATAAATTTTATCTTTCAAAATGGACTTCATTTTTGGATTCGGAATACCGAAATTAGCCTAGGGTGAAATTTTGGTATTTTTCTGAAAACTTTCAATTTTTGATATCAGTAAGTAAAATGTGGTTCAATGAGATAAAAATAATTTTTTGGTGAATAGTAACTTTTTACTTTTTTTACCGTGATTAATAGTAAATAGGGTAACTAAGGGTAAATAAGATACTACTATTACCCTAACACATGTCCTAATTCTATTGGATAAGTTTAATTCGACCAAAAACAAACTTAGGAATAAAATATGACCATTTAGGTCCACTTGGATTAGATTATGACATTTAATATTATTTTATTTAATGAATAGTTAAAATAGTTAAAATAAAAGTTTAATAACTAAAACATTTTTAATATGGGGTTATACATAAGATAAATTCGATTATAAATATTAATTAGAAAGATAAAAATATTTCCTACATAATGATATTTTATTTATAATTTTTAGAATTTAAATAAATAAATTAATTTATGACACAACGATGATGCAGTAATTACCCTTTTAAGGAAATGTTAACATAATTGATGTTATAAATGCCCAAATAAATGTAATTTGAGACTTTTTATGAATTACACTAATTTTCTAGGTTACTATGATAAATTAGTGTTGATTTAATCAACTTGGTTCGAACATATAATTTTGTTATGACTTTCACAAAAATCATATATCAAATAGTGTCAAAATTGACACAAAATAGTTTTTAAATCAAATATTATATTATTAATTATTATTTTATTCCTAAAAATATAAGGTTCGGCCAAATGACTTAGATAAGGATATATAAATTAATAATAAACAATATGGGGTTCATTTGGCATGTTATAGTAAGTGTATTAACCATATAGTGAAAGAAAACAAAAAGACACGGTAAAAGTTAAATTATTTAACTTAGAGTTAAATCTAATTGATAAGGTTAAAATAATACCCTAAACTTGTCTAAATCCTATTGGTTGATAGGATTTCTACCCATCCCCAATTTAGCTTCGAAATAAGACCCTTTGGAACCATTATAAACCGATTTTGACTTTAATATAAAATAATATTTTGAGATATTCCTAAGGTGCCCCTCTCCTCCCTTATAAAAGGGCACCTCCTCCCCCTCCTCCTCACACCAATTTGAGCACTCAAGCTCGGCCAACCCCTGCCATTTTCTCCTCTCCACTTCCCTAGAATAATCCTAGAGGTCCTGGTCTTCTTCAAAGACCAATCTTAGTTCCCTAAGTGGAGGATTCAAAGAGGCATTCCAAAGAAGAGGTAATATCCATTACCGATCTTTTCAATTTCTTTCTTCTTCAACTTCTTCTTATTTAGTTGTTTCATGATAAATTAATAACATCAGTATTACTTACATACTGATATGTTATTATAAATATGAAACAACCCTAATTCACCTTCTATCCATCCTACGGAAAAATGAAATCACCGCACGTGCGTACGTACGGAATACCGTCTCCACGCCGTGGTGTAATCTATTTTCCACCATCACCATACAAGGATGGGTATAATGGTGTAATGAGTAACTATTTATGATTATTATAAAGTAATATTGATACTGAAATAATATATATATACTCCAATATAAGTCCACGATCATAGGAACGATATCATCACTCGTGCGTACGTACGGAATACCGTCTCCACGATGTGATGTGACTTGTTCTACATGATCATCATTACATAGTAATTATATAAATGAATTGAATGAATAAATATGATATATGTTACACTAATAACATTCTTGATATAAGGTATCTATAACCTTAAAATAAGAATAAGAATTTATTCGGCAAAACACGCATAAGAACAAAAGGCAATAAGGACCCAAGTAACAAGTAACAATGAAATATTATTAACAAGAAGCTAAGAATATGACCATATATGATATCATATCAATATTTATGATTATGGAATAAGTCAATAACATTATTTAAACCATTATACAGGAGCTTCGGACACGTAAAAAGCAAATCGGACCTAAGGTAAGGGAAATATCACAATCTCACTTTTATCCGAGATTGTTTTTACTTTGGTAATTACTGGGGTGTATTTTATCATCCACATCCATGTTCCCTCAATATGTAATATTATTTCCATCCTTCAACAATATTTTATATCCAATTTTACCCTTCAGTAAGTTTTTTGTAAAAGATATGGAAGGAATCTTTTGTCGTTTTTCGTACGAGGTACTTTTTGTCTTTTCCGACAAAAGTACGAAGTATGTTTTATTTAACTTATACGGAATGAATGGATTTTTAAAACATTATTTCCAAGAATCTTCCTTTAAAAAATTTCAAGTTTATTTTTAATCAACTTCTTTTAGTTTATAATTGTATCACATATTAAGAAAGGAAAAGTGTTTTTGAAGAAGAAAGAATATTTTCCTCAAGAATTCATTTCAAGTGTTTTATCAAAATTATTTTCCATCTAAGATAATATAGGGTTCTGTTTTTATCCCTATTATTACATTGATTTGATTATGTTGTGATGGAAGTATTTTTATGAATTCATTTATCTTATATGAATTGTTTTATGATGTCATGTTGTTTAAGAATCCCATTTTTTATTACATGGGTTATGATATGATTTATGATTTATGATTTATGATTTTGTGGCACACATAAGAATGGTATCATTATGAGATGGGTGGGACATATATCTCCCTCCAATGCATTGGGTAAAGATTTTATATCTCATGAGATAGATATGGATGGAATGGTAGGTTATACCGGTTCAGTGAAACAGGACTGAAACGAGGGTGACTCGGTTCATAAAGGGACTTTGTCCACTAAGATAGTCTTGGCAATGAGTCATGACTAACAAGAAATGATTTTCCATGATTATGTGTGCATGCCACAATGTTTCAAGTTTCATGTTATGATTATGGGGATCTCATTTTCACTTCTATGATTTGTTCCATGTTAAGATATTATGATTTCTTTTGCAGGTTATGATTTTCAAAAAGATATGATATGTTTTTTATTTCCTTTATTTGCCCTTGCTGAGAATTTGAGCTCACCCTTTTATGTTTTCTTTTCCCCAGGTCAGGAAGATGGATATTAAGTAGAATATGCTAAAAGGGACCCTAGATATGATGAAATAAATGGGAGACACTGTATAAGATTTATGAAATAGTTGTTTATGTTTCCCAGTTTCTAAAGACACTATACCTATACGGTCCTTTGTGGTTTTTTCATATGTTGTAATAAGTGTGCTTCAATTTTGAAGTATTAACAATGTATGTAAAGTATGGGTCGTTATAAAGGGTGAGGAATCATAGGAATTTGAGACACTTTATCATGATTTTCACCATTGGTAATCATTAGAGTAGGAGATTATGAGAATGAGACCCTCTAATAAAAAATCCATATTTATATGTGTAATTGGATATTCCAATATTCAGATGTGTGTATAGATCCTTATACCCTAATATAATTATTAATGCATATCATGATTCATATACCTTAATATACTAATCAAAATCATGACATTATATGTTTACAGGAAGTAGGTTACATTGGGTGCATCATGAGTGATACTACATTAATTAATAATGTAAGATAAGATTTGTAACTTCCTAGCTTAATTTAAGTTGATATCTCAAGACCTTTTATGGGTGTAGAACTTCCAAATTAATTCTATGTACATGTTATTCTATTTGGGTGAGTTCAATTCAAGAAATCCAAAGAAAGAGATAGCAATAAAATAGGTTGATGACACCAACATGAACCCATCTTGATTAGAGATATTAAGATAATGAGATTATATTATACTGTGTATGTTTGTAGGGTGTTTTATTTTATTATGACTAAATTATTTCTCTATGGGAGAATTTGTGTGTTTCTAGATGAAAACCTTGGACTTCAGATGGTGTTGCTAAATGTGACTCTAAAAGAGGCCTAGAGGGCCAGACACTAAGATTATTTTGAACCACTGTTAAATTCTATATGAATTTAACATATTGGATAAATATTATTCATGTATGTGGTTTAATAATTATTCATGTTAATTTGATAAAAAATATTTCATCAGAAATTTTTTGGTACAATTTGTTTGTGAGTTTAATTTTTAATAAATATTTATTAACTATGTATTTATTTAATTAATTAAATGAATATATAATATTTTTTATTCTGTTCTATTCACAAGGTAACAAATATTTATTTATTTGGTTATGTAAATATTTAATAAATATTTATTTAATAGTTTTGTAAAATGTATATTTATATATATTTATTAATGAATAATGCAGTGATATATATTCAATTAAATAAATAGACATTATTCAAGGCCAGATAAAGATTGAGGAGGATTGGAATATTGTAACACCCCAATATTTTGTAATTTTTTTCGAATTAATTTATCATTTTGAAAATTTTTCATTTCACGTGACATTTTAAATAGTTATATATATATATATACATATATTAAAACACTAAATCAAATATTCCTTTCACACAACACTAACTTGGATTGCGCTACATGAGTAACCAACTTCGTTGACACTGCATATAATACCAACTTGGCTTGTGCTACCAACAAAACTGACTTGGCATATGTTACACGCAACACCGATGTTTCTTTGAATAATTATTTTTTTGTTATAATTATTTAAATGAGATAATTATAACTTAGCTATTAAAATTAGTTATATGAATAGTAAAAACTAATTTTCAAAAATTATTTATAATTGTTTTATATAGATAAAACATATTGGTAATGAAAGATATGATTTCTGGTGAAGTCATTTTATGCTTAAAAATACCATTTTCTCGAATTAACCGTTGTTTATAATAAAATTAATTTTATATTTATTTATAAACTTAATTTGATAAAATAAACTTAATTTTTAAATTTATAATGTTTAAATTATCATAGGTTTAATTTTTGAGATTTTTATGAGAAAATTCATTTTTTATGAATAGTAAAAACACTTTGTTTTAGTTAATAACTACCTTTTAGTTTAAAGAATTATTAATTCTAAATTATACATTAATTTTTAAGGAAAAATTAGATCAATTATACATCTATTAATACCATTTAGGTAGTTACAATCAATTTCACTTTGAAACTGAATATAAAAATATAAAAAAAATTTAAACATTTTTCTACTTTAAAAACCCATTATTTCACCTCGTCTGTAGGATTTTCAAAAATATTAATTTTGAAGCTTGTGTGGATTAAGTTTTAAAAAACTGACATAAAACATTGTAATTAGTACAATATTTATAGTGTAATAAGATTAACTTAAATTTTTTACCAAAAATATTCGTAAAGTGGTTAAAATTAATCAAAACGATTAATGTCAAATTAAGCTTAATTAGGGACTAAACCTAAATATTTAGGACCCAAATGACCTATAAACTTGTGAAAAACTCATTTTATGACCATTATTAGGACATAAAGTTCCATTCATGATTTATTTGGTTTTTTATAAATTTTTTAGATAATAACATGTTTGCACCTAACTTGTTTTAAAAAATTAGAAGTGAGTCCTTTTCCTTCCCTATAAAAGGACGTAACCTCTACCTATTCTTAACACCTCTCAAACCTATTAAGTTCAGAAAATATATACCAAATACACTACCCAATATACCTCCCTTACTCTTATAATAATTTACTTGGGAATAAGGCAATCCAAGGAATCCTTTTGGCACAAACCAAAAGGAGTTACTTGATTAAGAGGTAACATCTTCTCTCAAGTCATTTCATTTATTTTCCTTATCCACATCATCAAACTCTATTTATTATATAATTAAATAATAAAACCATTATCCTAAATAAACTAGGATGTTTTTATATAAATTTTTTGACCTACACTCACACACACCCTTATATAATTGGAAACAAACATACTGTTTCTGTGTACGATGAACTACTGCATCATGAAACGATGATTGTTAATTTTTCCATTACCACCTACCATGGTGTCTATTATGATGTAAAATATTTTTATATATGTCATATATTATATTTATTATGTCTTTAATCTTTTACATTTATTTTTACAACACATATCATTTTTTACTTTCCATTTTGTGTTAATACAATAATTTTGTTTGAGGAAGTGTGGACTACCACCCCCTCAAAGCGAGGGATTCATTCATACACTACATGTATGTATTAAGTATGGGTTTATGGAATATATATGATATGTATATGATATAATTAAACTAATATAATAATTATATATATATATATACATATATATACATATATGTATTTTACTTTTTCCCCTTTCAACCAAACAATTAAACAAAAATAACATTCATGCGTATGTACGACCTACTGTCTCCATGCACGGTGTATTCCATTTCATAATTATATATTCCATATATAATATATATAAATGATATTTATATAATCATTTACATTCTATAAATCATGATATAATTATAAGGACACAAGATATAACAAATTAATACACATGCGGAGAATAAAGTAAATATTACCTGAATTGAAACCTTATTATATGATTTTAACAAGAGGGTAATATAAGGTCATAATCAAACCATAAATGGTATAAGATATAAGAATATTGTTCTGTAAAAGGTTTATAATAAATTTATATTTATTATATAGTTGTTTTGAATGAGTATGATAAGATTTAAGACATAAGGTAAGGGGACTTCATCTCACTTTTTATTTCCGTGAGATATATTATATGTTGTCCACTCTTTATTTTTACATGATATGTACTACCCATGATTTTTACATGTATATTATGCTTATATTTATGGGTATTTACATACCCTTTTTATTATCTTTCTTTCATGGGGATTAAGTTTCAAAAGTTACTAAATGAGTGAAATATTTTTGTTTCAATTTTTCTTCTTTAAGACTCATGTTTTGTTTTTCACCTCAATTCTCTATCAAGGTGTATATACGTCGATTTCAAATGTTATATCATGAACCTCCTTATTTTCATTATATTTTAAGATTCATGTAATATTATTTTCTTACATGGGGAGTATGATCCCAAGTTACCAAGTGATAAAAGTTTATTGAAACAATCTCATCACTTTTTGAAGTTGTTCATGTTTATGCTTCCTTTGAATAATTCCTATGTTACATATCTCAATAAATTTCTGAATTTTATTCTCCGATAGTTATTCTTACTATATTCAGGTAGTGGTACTATTTTATAATATTTGGCACATAATATAGTTAAGAAATTGTTTTTAAGAAAGCCTGACTTTACCCTCTCTTCAGTCGGAAATATATGTTCTTTCAAAACATATTTTTTAAAAAAGGGCTTAAAAGAATATTATACCATTATCCTATAATATTTAAAATAAATTTTTACAATTTTTTCTTTTACACAAATTTTCAAAGGAATCTTCTTGTATTTTTTTTGAATGAGGCAATTTTCTATCATTTTTACCGTACAAAAGGAATGTTATTTTTTTACCTCCTACGACATGTATGGATTTATCCTCCTTGAATACATTGAATTATTATTTTCATTTTTAGAGGTTATATTTTTTATAAAATGTTTTTAAAATTTATTTTCAAATAAAATATTCTTCAAAATGTTTTCAATCCTATTTCCTAAATTTTCTATGAAAATGGTTTTCAAAAAAATTTCAAGCTCTATTTATAATTTTTCAAATTATTTTCAAGAAAAATGGTTTCCAGAACATTTTTAATCTTTATTTATAAGTTTTAAATGTATTTTCATGGAAAATATTTTTCAAATAATTTTTAATATCTATTTTTAATTTTTCAAAGTATTTTCAATGTAATTATTTTCAAAACACTTTCAAGATTTCTTTATATATTTTCACTGTGTTTTCTAAGAAAAATATTTTTAAAATGTTTTGAAGATTATTTTATATGTTTTCAAGGAAAAAGTTTTTAAGATGATTTCTAGTCTTCTTTATAAGTTTTAAAGGTATTTAATATGAAAATGATTATCAAATGGTTTTATGTACTAATTTTTTTCAAATAATAAAGGATATTTTCCCCAAGAAACATTTTTGAAAGATATTTTAAAATTATTTTCCATCTAATATTACCTTTTTTTATGTTACTCATTCCCTTATAGAAAATGATCTAAGGGTTCCATTCACATCCTTTCTATGAATGGGTTATTCTTAATGTCATGGTCTTTATGAAACATGTTTCTCTTCAACGGGTTATATGTTTACGAAAATACATTTTTTCCATGGGTTATATGCTTTTAAACCCTTTTTTTAACAGGTTATGATTTGATGAAATGAATATGAAACCTATCACTTTTCCATAGGTTATGATGTGATAAAATGTTAATGATACCCATTTAATTTGGTGGGTTATGATTTTATGTTTATAGAACCCATAATTTTTCATAGGTCATGATATTATGAATGTTTTGTGGCACATGAAGGCATGATTTCATTTTGTAATGGATGAGACCTATATCTCCCTCCAATGCATTGGGTAATGATAAATGTTTTATGAGCTCAAAGGGTACATGGGAGGGCATCCCATGCCCGAAACAAGAGGTTAAATGGGAGGAAATACCATACCCAAAATAAGAGGGTAAATGGGTGGAAATCCCAAGACCAAAAAAGAGGGTAAATGGGAGGACATCCCAAGACCTAAATAAGAGGGTACACGGGAGGACCTCCCAAGCTCAAAATAAGAGGGTAAACGGAAGGACTTACCAATCCCAAAATAAGAGGGTACATGGGGGGGCATTACAGTCCCAAAATAATAGAGTACATGAGAGGGAATCCCAAGGCCTAAGTAGGTACACGAGTGATTATCCCAATCCTAACATGTTACCAAAGCCTTGGTAGACTGCCTTGACATAGGGGTTTTATAAGTGTTTTCCATAATTACATGTTTTATTACTATATTATTCTTTATTGGCTTATGTTCAATATTTTCTTATTATTCATGTCTTATGAACTAATAATATTTATTATGATCTTTTATATAAAGGGTATGATCTTAAAATGGTATGCTCAAGTTCTATACTCATTTGTTTTGTTATGCTTACACATTTTCTTCATTTACCCTTATTGAGTATCTAAGATCACCCCTTTCTTATGTTTCCTTTATCTAGGTTATGAAGAAATTTTTTAGTTATAAGTACTAAAGGTTTATATCTTTATGGGAGATGTTGAAGATATTTCACCATGATAAAATATTTTGTTTCCAAGTTTCCAAATACACTAAACTATTATGATCCTCGGGCATGTTTTTTTTCAATGTACTAAATATTCTTCTAAAATTATGTAATATCCTTCTAAGTTACACTTGGGTATCTATAGTTGGTATCAAAGGAAAGGTTTAGTCAACCTTTGGAAACTATGATGAGGAAACTTTAGTGATATCCCTAGGTATATTTGTAAAGAAATATATAGGGATGTCTCCAAGGATAAGTATAAGGATGATTCAACATTTAGGAAAATGTCCTTTAATTTTGGTAAAGGATGGAGTGAGTAGTTTATAAGAAATTTATCCATGTCTAGATACTACAAGTTTATGTGGCTCTAGAATAGATGTACCTAGGGGTAACAACTTTGAAAAGAAGTTCTGGGCCTGACTCAGGGTAATCTGGTACATAAAAACGAGTTTTTCTGCACAACTAGTTTGACACTCCTAGGGGATATGCTTTAGGAATTAAAAAACTCTTCATGAACCATCATGAAGGATTTAGATATAAGTTGTATATTAATAACCCAGGATAAACCTATCATATATTATATTAAGGAAGGTTTCATGATTTAGACATACCATAAGTAAATTTTTTCATGACTATGTGGTTTTCTACCATGAGAAGTAATGATCACACTATGATTCTTTGTTTTAGTTAATGGATATAACCAAAAGAATGTGGGTTAACATTGATTCTGACATAAAATCTGGTGATTATAAATGGAATAATTATTGGAGATAAATATATTATGATTATTCTGAATCAGCTATCGCAATATATGATTAACAATGTGAACTTTGGTGATATTCATAACACATTTCATAAGAGGAAGATTTACTTTTATAAATGTTAAAATTATAAAGATCATAGAGAAAAAAATATTGGGATTCCTAAATTTCAATGAAAATAGAGAAAGAAATTTTAGGAATATCTCAAATAGAGGGGAAGATGTTATGTCTGTAGGAAAAAGGGTAATAGAGCGATGAATTGTCATGGAGTTCAATGTCTCATCTGTGGAGACAATAGGTATTACCCAACTCAATGCCCACACATAATAATATAATTTGAAACCAAGGAAAGAACTATTCCATTCCAACCATTAAATGGTAAGGATTGAATTATTTTATGTATTTAGATCCAAGAATTATGAATGGTGAATTACATAAGGATTATTCAGTTTATGTTTTTCACTATAGATTTTAAAAATATGTTGACTAGTTATAATGGATAAGAAAAGTGATTTAATGAAAAGGTTATATTCATGGAAATCACAAGATTAAGGGAAATATAACCCTTAATGTGTTCCTAATGTTAAGATAATGATTTTTGGTTAAGAAAAATGTTGGATATAAATTAGTGAATTAGACAGTACTGATTACCATGGATCTGATTATTGATTGGTTGAAAAAGTTATCTATGTCATGGTAACACCCCAAGTTTTTAAGGATATTTTTTTTCAAATAAATTAAAATATTTAATTATATATTTCAATTCACTAAGTCAAACATTCCTTTAACACTAAATCAACTTGTCGTATGTTACACACAACACCGAGTTGGCGTAAGATACACGCAACACTGAGTATATATTTTGTTAAATGTATAAAATAAATAAGTTTGTATTATATTATATATATCACCAATGGAATATTTAACTACATGAAACACTGACTTGGCTTGCGTTACATGCAAGAGCGACCTTCCTTGATAGCTTGCATTGTACGCAATATCGAGTTTCACTAAACACCAATATATTATTAAAATATTATTATTTAATGGGATATAAACTAGAAATTATGAATATTATTAATTTTTTTTAATTTTATATAACATTAAAATTCATATTATTTATTTTCTAGACATTATATAAGAAAAAATTCAATTTTTTCAGATAAAATACGTATTTTTAAAAAAATGCAGTTTCCCCACCTTTTGATGGAGAACCCATTTTAAGTATAGTTTTTAACAAATTTATATATTATATTTGACAAAATAAAATTATTATTTGGAAGATGGAGATCAAAATTTACTTCCGTTTATTTTTTGGTATTTTTCTGATAAAATTCATATTTTAATGAATAGTGAAAAATACTGTATTTTAATTCAAAAATGCCTTTTCATCTAATTTATTTATATAGTTAGATTATATTTTTAATTGGTTTTAAAGTTTAATTGAAATATATTTTTTATAATTTAACTAGTTTTGGCCACTGGAAGTAATTTCACATTTACATTGGATATAAACACATGTCAATCTTTTGATAGTTTTAGCTTCTTAAAAACACGTTTTCTTGTTTTGACAACATGGATTAATTTTAAATTAATTTCTACCAATTATATTTTTTGAATTTTAAAAAATGGATTCCATATTTGTAATCATAAGGTTCAAATTATTTAAATATTCCCCTTTTAGTTTTAGATATTATGGATATTAACTTTAGTAATTATTTTTATTTACCCCGGTTAAATGGTTAATGAGGTATATAAGGGTAAAAATAATCTTATAATAATATAAAACTACCCTAACACTAGTCATAATCCTATTTTATGAGTTATAGGAGACCCAAAAAACACTTTGGACACACATTTGTCCTTTGGGAGCTATTTGAGTGTGATAATGACATGTTATAATAATTAATTTAATGTAAAGATAAATTTAACATAAACATGTATCTTTTTACTAACAGAAATTTAATATGGGGTTATATAACTCATATCCTAGACTATAAATAGTAATTATAAATTTAAAAATATTTCCTACATCATGGTATTTTATTTAAAATTTTTAGACATTAAATTAATAATTTTTTTATGACACAATTATGATGTAGTGATTACCTTATTAATGAAAGATTTGAATAAATGATATTATAAATATTAAAATAAATGTAATTTGAGATGTTTGATTTCATCCCAGAATTTTTTGGATAGAATTGAAATTTTAGGGATTCTATAATTATTTTTTTGAGGGAATCAAGTTTATATGACTAACAAAAATCAATTACTGAATAATGTCAAAATTTACATAAATGAGTTTTTAAAACAAATACCATTTTATTAAATAATATAATAGTCATAAAAATCTAATATTCAACCAAATGACTTACATAGAATTAAAAATGTCATTAATTATCAACTTGAGGTTCTCTTGGAATTTTCTAGTAACAATATTAAAGATATAGTATAAAAATTCAAGAATACATGGTAAGAGTTAATTTATTTTACTAAGGGTTAAAGCTAAAAGATTAGGTTAAATTTGTGACCTAAACATATATAAAACCTATTTTTTTAGAGGATTTAAAAATATCCTCATCTTATCCTATAAATATATTATTTTTTAGCTATTATAACATTAAAATAATTTCATAATAAAATAATATTTCAATACTTTTCTAAAGTGCCCCTCCTCCCTCTTATAAAAGACCACCACATCTACCCACTTACTCACACCTATCAAGCCCTTTGTTTCATTTAAATTATACTAAAATATGATCCCAACATACCTAAATTTCTTCTATAGAATACAATTTGGGGATAAATCCATCCTAAGGATACCTTTCAAGCAAATCAGAAGGAGATACTCGAAAAAAGGAAATTGTTTTATCACCTCTTTCAAAATAATTTTCTTCTTATACTTCCTATTATTATATTTATTCCATAATAAAGTAATAAATCTAGTATCTTATAAATTATAATATGTTATTATAATCATGGGACAACCTTATACCTCTTCTATCCATCCTACGAATAAAAATATCACTATGTGTGGGTGCGTACGACTTACCGTCTCCACGCCGTGGTGTAATTTTTTATTAAAAAAACTTAATTTGGATGGGTATAATGATGATTAAAATGGATTTAAATAAATAATATAACATTCTAATTATTATTTATAATTTATATACCTTCCAATTCCATACCATTTAACCATTACAAGAATGATATCGTCGCTCAAGCGTACATACGACCTACCGTCTTAACGATGAAATGTGATTCATTATACATGATCTTTATTAAAACATGATTATATACATGAATTAAATGAATAAATATGATATATATTATACTAATATAATTTTTAAATGATATAACTACAACCTAATAAGTGGAATATTAACTTATCTGAAAAAACTTTCATAAGAACGTAAAGATTTTAATATCCGAATAACGCTTGAAAATGAAATGTTACCAACAAACAGATGATTATATATTCATATAGGATATCATAAAAATTATTATGATTATTAAATAAGTCAAAAACATTATTTAAATCATTATAAAGAAGGTTTAGATACATAAAAATGATATTAGACCTATGGTAAGGGATAATTTACTAATCTCACTATTATCTGAGATTATTTATACATAATTATTTACTGGGATATATTTATCATCCACATCCATGTTACCTAAATATTTAATACTATTTATATTCTTATAAAAAATTTTAAATTTTGTTTTACCCATTGGTTAATTTTTACTAAATGGTATGAAAGGAATGTTTTGTCGTTGTTTGATATAAGGTACTTTTATTACTTTTCCAACAAAAGTATGAGAAGAATGTTTTTTAACTTATAAAGCATGAATGGATTATAACACTTTCATAATTCATTATTTATATGAATATTAATTTAAAATATTTCAATTATATTTTCAATTAATTTCTTTTCTTTTAAAATTTTGTTTCATTTTTAGAAAAGAAAACATTTTTGAAGAAGAAATGATATTTTCCTTAAGAATTAATTTCAAGTATTTTATCAAAATTATTTTCCATCTAAGCTGACATAGGGTTATGTTTACATACCTATTATTAATTTGATTTTATTATGTGTATGATGGAATTATTTTTATAAAATCCATTTATTTTATATATATTATGATGGAATGATGTTTAAGAAACCCATTTTTTGTTCCATGGGTTATGCTATGATGAATGGTTTATGTATTTGTGGAACATGTAAGAATAATTTTATTATGATATGATTGGGACCTATATCTACATAAAATTCATTGAGTAAATATTTATATCTCATGATATAGACATTACTAGAACGAAAACTAAATCTGGTTCAGTAATACAGGGATAAAATTATAAGTATATCTGGTTTAGTAATACATGGCTGGAATGAAGAGTGATCTCAGTTTAGTAATGGACTTTGTTTGGTATTATGGTATTGGCTATGATACTTGTCTAATATGGAAATTATTTTCTATACTTATGTGTTTTCCACAAGTTCATGTTTTATTCCAATGCTATGTTATCATGGTTAATGTTCCTTTATGATTTATTCCTTATGAACTACTAAGATTTATTTGATGACTCAAGAATTCAATATTCAAAAGTTATGTTCATGTTTTTTTTACATTTATATGTTTATCTATTGTATGCTTACCCTTACTGAGAATATAAGATCAAACTTTATTATGTTTCCATTCATTAGGTATTAAGGAAATCATTTATATGGGAGTACCAAAGGGGAAGATCTTAATGGGAGATGTTGAAGATCTTTCACAAGTTAGAAGAATGTATTACATGTTTCCAAAGACACTAAAATATTATGGTCCTCTAGCATGAATATTTAAAATGTAATAAATATTCATATATAAATATGTAATATTCATATATGCCATTCTGGGGTCATTATAGTTGGTTTTAGAGGAAATGTTTTGTCAACCTTTGGAAACTAGGATGCATAAACTTTAGTGATACCCCTAGAGATATTTCTAAGGGATTTCCTAAAAATATGTATAATTATAGGTTACAGTCCTATAATTATAGTAATGATCATGAATAACCTAGGATTAAACCTAATATGTTAGATATTGAAAATACACCCCCTTGATTATGTTGTTTCCTTAGTTTGATTTTTCCTCTCATACTATTCTTTTTTGGGTTTTAGACAATGGATGGAACCCAAAGGAACCATGTTAATGATCAATGTAATGGGAAATGCAATGATTTTTATCCTGAACAAAAAAATGTTATGGTATATGGAATGAAAAATATTATCTCTATACTTACACAAGTTATAAATCACTTTGGACTTCCAAATGAGTAGAGAAGGGAACAACATTCTTTTGAGTCCTTTATGAGGCAATGTACACCTTCTTTCAGTGGGTCTTCTGATCCACTTGTTTCTAAACAATGGTTCAGTACCATTGAAAATATTTTTTCCATCCTTCACTTTTTGGAACATGAAAAAGTTACTTTAGCTATTTATCATTTAAAAGGTGAAGTGGACCGGTGGTGGACTCTAATCAAGAATATGAGGCAATAAGATGAAATTGAATTCATGGAATGGGACGAGTTCAAGAAATTATTTTTCAATAAGTAATTTCCATGTATTCTTCAAATGAAAATGGAAAAGGAGTTTTTTGAGCTTATATAAAACGATGATGAATCCTTTGGTATATACAAGGAAAATTATACAATACTTGCAATGTATGCTTCTAGCTGGATCATCCAACCTAAAAGTAAAGTTGATCGATTATTTAGTGTATTAAAACCAAGTATTTGAAGGGTGTTAGCTATAAGAGACTTTAGTTGCTATGGATAAATTGTGAATTGTGTTAGAAAGGTATAAATGGAAGTTGGTGTTACATATCAATATCATGGTTTGGACAAGAAACAAAATATAATGTTCAAAGAAAAATCTCAGAAAAATGGTGAAAAGAAGATAAGTATTTCCTTATGCTCAAAGTGTGGAAATAATCATGGTCGATACTATCTTAAAGGGACTATATAATGTTTTAAGCGTGGAAAAGAAGGTCATTGAGAAGTTTAGTTCCAAATTAATGAGAAAAAGGTAGCTAATGATGTGAATAGAGAAAAGTCTATAGATAATGCACCACCCACACTTCAGTGATACAAGTGTAAGGAAATGGGGAATTATGCTAACCAATTCCATAATACAAGGGTTATCAATGATGATCAACGTCAATAAACTCTTTAGGAAAACAAAAAACAAAAATCACATGTGATCACTATTGGTGATGTTGAGAATGAAAATGAAGTGGTGGAATGATTGAGTGTGTATATAATGGGATTCCAGAATAATGTTGTAGAATCGATTTATGATATTATGTAATAATGAAATATATATATAGTGGTCCATTTTGGTTTACCACATGTATTTGAAATTATATTCTGAGTGGTACTGGTAACCATGAAAAGTGATTGAGGTAATAAGGTGATGTTTTTGGAAAACACATGATTTAGAGAAGGATGAACCTTAATATAAACATGATGTTGAGATAATAATATTTGGATAAAGGTATATTGGATAAGAAAAAGTAAATTGGAAGATATTATTTACCTTGTAACTAGTTAAGGATTTGTTAAAATATGGGTTATGCTATCTCAGATGAAGATTACAACTTTTTGGACTAAAGAATAAGAAAAAATTCATGTTTTCAATAAGGATATCTGATAGATCAGGTTATTACCATGACTCAAGAGAATACATGATTAAGGTATTTACATGTTTAGAATGTGACAACTAAGAACTAGATTATGAGATATGGGAGATAAATTTTAAAACAATTTAGTTCACATCTTTCTAAAGGTGTAGATTTTTATTTTTGGAAGGATTGTAAGGTTATCCAATTATATATAATATAATTTATACTCTAGTTGAATTTTGTTAGATTAATATATTATCTCACTATAGGTGGGCTTATGCATATTTTATAATCTGCGTTAACATTTTTTCTAAGATATAGGGATTAACCTATCATTATATTTATGGATCACATGATCTACTAACAATTTAGGAATGTAAAATTCAACTTCATTTCATTGAATAAGAGATGAATTAGAAATTTTTCAAGTCATGACCAATGGTGAGATTATGCTAAATTCAAGTAAGTATTTCTTCTCATTTTCATCAAATTTAGAGAAATGATCTTGAAAACCAAAAATTTTATCTTAGTAGCTTCTTATCTGATGAATCAGATGGTCCCATAAATCATCGTATATATATGGGTTTCTGGTTGTTAGCTTTCCCTAAACCTTGTTCTCTATCACTATCCATCAGAACTTGATAGTTAGATTTTTCTTTCATATCCATGTTATCACTTCCTACCTATGTTATCCTACATGGAAACCTAGTGATGAGTTACTTTGGGTAGCCGTTATGATTCTAACTTTCCTTTTTAAAATTATGTTTTAGTATTCCTTTTTATGATATGGGTTTTCATGAACGAAACTTTAAAGTAGTAAACCTTTTATAACCCTAATGAATTTTGTGGGTCAAATTCATTTTATGGGGGGTAGAATTTAACACCCCAAGTTTTTATGGACTATTTTTTTAAAATAAATTTAAATTTTCATTTATATCTTGCAATTCACTTAATCAAACATTCCTTTCACACTAAACCGACTTGTCGTATGTTTCATGCAACCTCGAGTTGGTGTACGATACATGAAACACTGAGTATAGATTTTGTTCAATGTATAAAAGAACTAAGTTTGGATTTTTCTATACTCAACACTAAAGTAATCTTTCACTAAACAAAACACTAAATTGGCTTGTGTTACACACAAGAGTGACCTTTCTTGATATATTGTGAAGTACACAATACCGAGTTTCACTAAACAATGATATATTATTAAAATATTGTCATTTAATGGGATATAAACTAGCCTTTATGTATAGTATTAACCATATTTTTAATTTTATATAACATTATAATTCTGCTTAAGTATTTTCTAGACATATAAGAACAAATTCTATTTTTTGGATAAAAGAAGTATTTTTAAAAAATGCAATTTTGCCACCTTTTAATGGAACACCAATTTTATGTCTAGTTTTTAACACTTTTATATATTATATTTTAAAAAATAAACTTATTATTGGGAATAGGGATATCAAAATTTACTTTGGATGAATTTTTGGTATTTTTCTGATGAAATTCATATTTTAATGAATAGTGAAAAATACTGCATTTTAATTCCAAACTTCCTTTTCATATAATTTATTTATATAGTTAGATTAACTTTTCAATTGGGTTTAAAGTGTAATTTAATTATGTTTTTATCATTTAATAAAATTTTGGTCACTGAAAGTAATTTCACATTTAAATAAGACATAAACACATGTCAATCTTTTGATAGTCTTTACTTCTTAAAAACACATTTTCCTATTTTGACAAAATGAATTAATTTTAAATTAATTTATGTCAATTATATGTTTTGAATTTGGAAAAATGGATTCAATATTTGTAATCATAAGGTCTAAATTATGTAAATTTACCCCTTTAATATTTGGATAATATGAATAGTAATGTTAGTAATTATTTTTATTTACCACAGTTAAAGGGTAAATTAAGTAAATAAGGATAAAAATAATATTATAATAAAAAAAACTACCCTAAAACTTGTTATATTCATATTGAATGAGTTACGGGCGACCTAGAAATCAATTGTGATGCACATTTGTCCTTTGGGAGCCATTTGGGTGTGATAATGACATGTTATAGTAATTAATTTAAAGTAAAGAGAAATATAACATAAACATATATCTTTTTACTAAAACAATTTTATTATGGGGTTATATAACTGATATCTTTGAATATAAATAGTAATTATAAATATAAAAATATTTCCTACATCATGGTATTTTATATATAAATTTCATCCATTAAATAAATAAATTTATTTATAGCACAATGATGATGCAATGATTACCTTATTAATGAATGATTGAAATAAATGATATTATAAATATTAAAATAAATTTAATTTGAGATTTTTAAAGAAGTACTAGAATTTTTTAGATATAATATACATTTTAGGTATGATAAAATTCTTTTTTATAAGGAATACAATTTTTTATGACTTTAACAAAAATCAATTACTAAATAGTGTCAAAATTGACATAAATGAGTTTTTAAAATAAATACTATTTTATTAAATGATATAATAGTCATAAAACCTAAGATTCTGAAAACTGAATTATATAGTGTTAAAAACTTCATAAATTATCCAATTTAGGTTCTCTTGGAATTTTATGGTAACTATATTAACCATATATTATAAAAATACAAGAAGACATGGTAAGAGTTAATTTATTTAACTACGGGTTAAAGCTAAAAGATAAGGTTATATTTGTGACCTAAACTTGAATAAAACCTTTTGTGTGGGATTATTTATAAATATAATAATGTTATTTTTTAAATATATTACTTTGGATCTATTATAATTCTAAAATCAATTCATAATAAAATAATATTTTAGGACATTCTTAATGTGCCCCTCCTCCCTCTTATAAAAGGCCACCACATATAACCACACCTCTCAAGCCCCCTGAATCATCCAAATTATATTCAAATAAGATCCAAAAATACCTAAATTACTCAAAGAGACCACACTTTGGGCATAAATGCATCATAAAGATACCTTTTGTGCAAATAAAAACGAGATACTCGAAAAAGAGGTAATTATTTTATCACCTCTTTCAAAATTATTTTCTTATTATACTTAATCTTCTTTTGTTTTTTTAATAATAAATTAATTAATAAAGTGTCGTATACATTTTGATATTTTATTATAATTATGTTGAAACCTTATACATCCTTTTACCCATCCTACGAATAACAATACCACCATGTGTGCATGCATACGACTTACTCTTTCCACGCATTGGTGTAATTTTTTATTCAAAAATAATTAATTTAGATGGGTATAATTATGAGTATAATGGATTTTAATAATGAATATAATATTATAATTATTATTTAGAATTAATAATCCATCCAATTTCATATTATTTAACCATTAATTGAATGATATTGTCGCTCATGCGTACGTACGGCCTACCATCTCCATGATGTGATGTAATTCATTTTATATGATATTAATTTAACCATGACTATATACATGAATGAAATGAATAAATATGACATATATTATAATAATATAAATTTTAAATTACATAACTATAACCTAAGAAGTGGAACATGAACTTATCCGACAAAACATTCATAAGAACATAGAGAAGTTATTATCCGAATAACAAGTGACAATGAAATGTTACTAACAAACATATAATAATATAATAATATATAATATAATAAAAATGATAATGATTCTATAATAATTAAATAAAATTATTTAAATAACTATACATGAGGTTTAGATATATATCAAGGATATCAGACCTAAGGTAAGGGATACTTTTGCAATCTCATTATTATCTGATATTTTTTATACATAATTATTTAATGGGGTATATTTATCATCCACATCCATGTTCCCTAAATATTTAACAATATTTCTATTATTTTACACATTTTTAAAGTCAAATATAACCATTGGTGAATTTTTACTAAACGGTATAAAAGGAATATTTTGTCGTTATTTGATACAAGGTACTTTTTTTGACTTTTCTGGAAAAAGTACAAGGATATTTTTTTAACTTATACGGAATGAATAGATTATTATGATTTCATAACACCTTATTTACATGAATCATACTTTAAAATATTTCAAGTTTATTTTCAATCAAATTCTTTTCTTTTAAAAATGTTGGGAATTTTGAGAAAGGAAAGCATTTTTGAAGAAGAAAAGATATTTTGCTCCAGAATTAATTTCAAGTATTTTATCCAAATTATTTTCCATCTAAGATGGGTTATGGTTATTTTTATATCCCTATTATTACTCTTATTTTATTGTGTTTATGATGAAATTACTTTTATGAAAGACATTTAATTTATGTGGATTATGATGGAATGATTTTTAAGAAACCCATTTTTTATTCCTTGGGTTATGATATGATAAATGGTTTATGTTTTTGTGGAACATGTAAGAATAATTTCATTATGATATGTGTGGGACCTATTTCTACCTCAAATGAATTGGGTAATGATTTATATCTCATGAGATAGATATTTCTGGAATGAAAAGTAAATACGGTTTAGTAATACATGGCTGAAACTACAAGTATATCTGGTTTAATAAAACATGTCTAGAATGAGGAGTGAACTCAGTTTAGTAATGGACTTTGTCCTCTATGATGGTATTGGCACAAGCCTTGGATAATATGTATATTTTCTATGATTATGTTTTTTCCACAATTTCATGTTTTTTGCCAATGCTATGTTATCATGGTAAATGTTTCTTTATGATTTATCCCTTATGAACTGCTAAGATTTATTTCATGACTCAAGATTCTGATATTCAAAAGTTATGTTCATGTTTTTTTACATCCATATGTTTATATATTATTTTATTACCCTTACTGAGTTTATAAGCTCACAATTTCTAATATTTCCATTCCTCAGGTTATAAATAAATCATTTATATAGAAGCACTAAAGGGGAAGATATTTATGGGATATGCTGAAAAACTTTTCAAAGTTAGAAGAATGTATTCCAAGTTTCCAAAGACACTAAACAATTATGGTCCTTTGGCATGGATTTGTAAAATTTAATGAATATTCTTATAAAAATATGTAATATTCATATACGTCATGCGTGGGTCATTATAGTCATCAAGGATAAAGATTACAACTTATGGGATTTATAGAATATATATTATAATCATCAAAATAAGAAATCATGGATGTTTTTTAAAAGGATTTATTGTAATTAAGGTTATTGAAATGTTTCAAGGGAATATACGATAATGGTATTCATATGTTTGAAATTTAAAAAACAAGTGGTACTTTGTGATATGTGGGGGATCAATTTTAAGCTAATATCATGACTTTATTTCTAAATATTTGGATTTTAATCTTTCATAAGGTTTATGTGGTTAACAATTTATGGAAATTTTAAGTTAAACTTCATATCAAGTCAGTAAGATTAAGGTGTTATATCTCTATATGATTATTTAAGAATATTTTATAATCTATTAAAACTACTTTGTGTTGATGAAAATGGTTGAAAAATGTGATTTTATATCATGGATCAAATGATCTGTTAGTACTTGAGGAATTAATAAAAAAGTCACCTTACTTTTTAGAGAAATAGGTGTAGTGGATCAACAACCACTAAAGGGTGAGGTTGTACTGAAATCATGTAAGTAGTTATTTTCATGAAAATTCTTCAAGTTTAAGAGAAAGGATCTTGAAAACCAAAATATTTTCCTAGTAACTTCTTTTCTGATGAATCTGAAGATCCCTTAGGTTATTAAAGATTTATGGCTTTAGGATTGTTAACTTTCTCCTGACCTTGTTCTCTATCACTCTCCATCAGAACATGATAGTTATATTTTTCTTCTATTTCCATGTTTTCACTTCCAACCAATGTTCTCCAATGTGGAAACCTAGTTATAAGTTACTTTGGGTAACCATTATAGTCCCAACATTCCATTTTAAGGGAAGTTTTAGTATTCATTTTTACAATGGATTCTATGAATGAAAATTTTGAGTATTAAACCTTGGATAAACCAAATGAATTTCAAGGGTGAAATTCATTTTAAGAGGGGTAGAATGTAACACCCTGCGATTTTGGGAATTATTATTTTTGAATTAATTTATATTTTTGATATTTTTCATTTCACCAAACCTGGTAAATAGTTATATATATATATATATATTAAAATAGTAATTCAAATATTACTTTCACAAAAAATGACTTGTTTTGTGAAACATGAATTACCAAATTGTCTTTCTCTATACAGAATAACAACTTGGATTGTGCTACATGCAACAATGACTTGGTGTATGTTACACGCAAAACCGATGTTTCTACAAAACATCATTTTTGTATTATAATTATTTAACTGATATAATTATAACCTATCTGTTAAAATTAGTTATATTAGTAGTAATAAATTATTTTCAAATATTATTTATAAATTATATATATATATATATATATAATGTATTGGTAATGAAATATATGATTTTTGTTAAAGTCCTTTTATGTTTTAAAATACCATTTTCTTGAATGAACCACTTTTAATAATAAAATAAATTTTATATGAATTTAGAAATTTAATTTGATAAAATAAACTTTTTTTTATGTCTAAATTATCTTGGGGTGAATTTTTGGGATTTTTCTGAGAAACTTCATTTTTTGATGAATAATAAAAAATACAGTATTTTAGTTAATAACTACCTTTTTGTTTAAATAATTATTAATGATAAATTATAACTTAAATTTTTTTTAAGGTCAAATTAGATCAATTATACCTCTATTAATACCATTTATGTAATTATAAAAAATTTCACTTTGAAATTGAATATAAAAACATAACGAACTGTTGAACATTTTTCTACTTTAGAAACCCGTTATTTCGTCCCATCGGCAAGATTAACAATAATCTTAAATTTTCCGCTTATGTGGATTGAATTTTGAAAAAATTACATAAAAAATTATAATAAGTATAATATTTATAGTATAATAATATTTACTTAAATTTTTTTCCAAAAATATTAGTAAAAGTGATTAAAATGAATCACAGCGATTAAAGTCAAATTAAACATAATTAGGGACCAAATCTCTATATTAGGGGCCCAAATGACCTATAAACTTATTAAGACCCATTTTATGGATATTATTAGGCCATAAAACTTCCATTATTTATTTATGTTGGTTTGGTATTACTTTTTTTAAGTAATAACATTTTTACACCTAACTTGTTTTCAAAAATTCCAAGTGATCCATTTTCCTTCCCTATAAAGGCCACCACTTATCCCTCTTATTCACACCTATAAAACCTATTATGTTGGGAAAATATCTTCCATATACACTTAAAAAAATTCATACCTTCCTTATAGAAGCATTCCCTTGTGATGAATTCAATACAAGGAATCCTTTTCGCACAAACCAAAAGGAGTTACCCAATTAAGAGGTAACGTCTTCTCTCAAGCCCTTTCTTTTATTTTCCTTATAAAAACACTAAAACTATATTTATTATTTTCTTATATAACAAAAATATATATAATAAATATAATATGATGTTTTTATGTAAATTTTTCAACCTACAATTACGCACGCCTCCATCTAATGGGTAATGAACATACTGTTTTTGTGTAAAGTGAACTATTTCATCATGAAACGATGATTGTTCATTTTTCCATTATCACCTACCATGGTAGAAATAATGATGGAAAATATATTTATATATTTCATATATTATATGTATTATGTCTCTAATATTATTTATTCATTCACATATCTTTTTTTACTTTCAATTTTGTGTTTACAAAATAATTTTGTTTGAGGAATTGTGGACCACCGCCCCTCAAAGCGATATGATTCATTCATACACTACATGGATGTATTAAGTATTTTTTAGTGAATATATATGATATATAAATAATATAATAAATATACTATAATAATGATATATATATACATATATATACATATATGTATTTTTCTTTTTCCCTTTCAACACGACAATTAAAAAGAAATAGCATTCATGCGTACGTACGGCCTACCATCTCCATGAATGATATATCCCATTTCATAGTTATATATATTATATATATAATTTTTATAAATGATATTTATATCATTTTTTACATTATTAAAATCATGATATAATTATAAGTACCGAAGATATAACAAATTAAGACACATGTGAAGAATAAAGTGAATATTACCCGAAGTGAGACCTTAACATAATATTTTTAACAAGGGGTAATATATGGTCATAATAAAACCATATATGGTAATATATATAATAATATGGTTCTAAAAAAGTTTTATAATAAATTTATTTATTATACAGGTGGTTTGAACGAGTAAGACGAAATTTAAGACACAAGGTAATGGGATTTCATCTCACTTTTTATTTCTGTTAGATACATGCTATGTTCACCACTCTTTCTTTTTATGTGATACATGTAATACCAGTGATTATATTATATATATATTATAATTATATTTATGGGTATTCACATATCCATTTCATGATCTTTCTTTCATGGGGATTATATTTCAAAAGTTACCAAATTAGTGAAATAGTTTGGTCTCAATTTTCCTTCTTTGCGACCCATGTTTTGTTATGCACCTAAATTCTCTCTTGAGGTGTATATACTTCCATTTAACATGTTATATCATGAAACTAATTCTCTTAATTATATTTTAATATTCATGTAATTTTATTTTCTTACATGTATATTATGATTCTAAGTTACCAAGTGATACGAGTTTATTGAAACAATCTCATCGCTTTTCGAGATTGTTTATGTTTATGATTCATTTGATGAATTCCTATGTTCCATCTCTCAAGACATCCATGAATTTTATTCTCCTCTATTTATTCAATATATATTCACATAGTGGTACCATTTTCTACTATTTGGTACATAAGATAGTTAAGAAACTGTTTTTAAGAAAGTCTGACTTTACCCTCTCTTCGGTCAAAAATATATGTTCCTTCAAAACATGTTTTATAAAAAGGGTTTCCAAAAATATTATTCCATTATCCTATAATATTTAAAATAATTTTTTTATATTTTTATCTTTTACCAAATTTTTCAAATGAATCTTCTTGTTTATTTATGGACGAGGAAATTTTCTATCCTTTTTACCATGCAAAAATAATGTTTTTTTACCTCCTATGATATGTACAGATTTATCAACCATCAATCCTTTGAAAATTTATTTTCATGTTTAAAGGTTATTTTTTAGAAAATGTTTTTAAAATGGATTTTCAAAGAAAACGGTCTGCAATTTTTTTAATCTTATTTTATAAGTTTTCAACGAAAATGAGTTTCAAAACGTTTACAAGCTTCTTTTATAAGTTTTCATGGAAAATGGTTTTCAAAAAATTTTAAAGATTTATTTATATGTTTTAAAAGTATTATAAAAAAATGTTTTACCAAACATTTTCATGCTTTATTTATAAGTTTTCAACGTATTTCCAGGGAAAATAATTTTCAAAAAATTTTCAATATCTATTTAAAAATTTTCAAATTATTTTCAAATAAATGATTTACAAAACGATTTCAAGATTTATTTACAATCTTTCAAAGTGTTTTGAAAGAAAATGGGTTTTAAAATGTTTTGAAGATTATTTTATAAATTTTCAGGAAAAGGTTTTCAAATGATTTCAAGTCTTCTTTATAATTTTTAAAGGTATTTTCTATGAAAATTATTATCAAATTGTCTTATGTATTAAAAATAATTTTTTCAAAGAAGAAAGGATATTTTCCTCAAGAAATGTTTTTGAAGGATATTTCAATATTATTTTCCATATAAGATAACATCTGTTGATGTTACTCATTACCTTATAGAAAATGTTTTAAATTTTCCATTCATATGATTTCTATGAATGGGTTAGACTTAATTTCATAGTATTTATGAATCCCATTTCTCTTCTATGGGTTATATGTTTACGAAAACCATTTATTTCTACAGGTTATATGATTTTGAAACCTACTTATTTTAACAAGTTATGATTTGAAGAAATGATAAGAAACCTTTCTATTTTCCATAGGTTATATTGTGGTAAAATTTTAATGATACCCATTTCATGTCGTGGGTTATGATTTTATGTTTATAAAACTTATATTTTTTTTCACAATTTACGATATAATGAATTTTTTGTGGAACATGAATGCATAATTTCATTATGTGATGTGTGGGATCTATATCTCCCTATAATGAATTGGGTAATGATAAATGTTTTATGATCCCAAAGAGTACATAGGAGGGAATCCAAAGCCCGAAACAAGAGGGTAAATGGGAAGAAATTCCATTCCCAAAACAAGAGGGTAAACGAGAGGAAATCTCAATCACGAAACAAGAGGGTAAATGGGAGGATATCATAAGCCCAAAATAAGAGGTTACATAAGAGGACATACTAATCCTAAAAAAAGAGAGTAAATTGTAGGACAACCCAAGATTGAAATAAGAGGGTACACGAGAGGACATACCAAGCCCAAAAGAAGAGGGTACACTGGAGGGAATCCCTAGCCCAAAGTAGGTACATAGGTGGTTAACCCAAGCCAAACATGTTACCAATGCCTTGGTTAGCTACCTTGATATACCGTTTTATATGTGTTTTCTAAAATTCCATGTTTTATTCATACAGTATGCTTTCTTGGATTATGTTAAATATTTTCTTATGATTCATGTCATAAGAACTACCAATATTTATTATGATATCTGATATTCAGTGTATGTAATCCAAATGTTATTCTCAAGTTCCATACCCTTTGTTCACGTTATGATTACACATTTTCTTTATTAACCCTTACTGAGCATCTGAGCTCACCCCTTTCATATTTTCCTTTTCTCCAGGTTATGAAGAAAGGTTTTAGGTTGTAAAGACCTGGAATTTCCATGTATTTTTTTAATTATATTGGAGTTTTATGAGTCCATGAAAATTGAAGGCCCATGATTCCGAGGCCTGCTGTGCCCGGAATGAATTTCTGAACTTTTTTTGGGTACATTCAATAAATTTACAAGAGGGTTTTTGTAACTTTTGAACCGATGCTCATAATTAAAATCTGAGGACACCATTGAACTCGTAGTGACCATTTTTGCTTAAGGGGAATTTCACCTTAATGACAGTTGGTTGAGGGTGAAAGTTATTTTTTGTGTTTTTCATGAAAGAATAAAGTAAAATAAAAATATTTAACTTTTGTATTTTCTAAAACCTCCCACATGTAAGTTATGGAGGTGGGGACCACTAAACCTAAAACTCCAATTTTGAATTTCTAGTGGTGGGGACCACCCAAACCCTCTTAATGGGAGAAACCCATTGAACTCCCTCATTAATGAAGAGTTAACCCATGGTCTCCCTCCAACTTTAAATATGCCAACACTTTTCATTTAATTGAGTCAATTAATTGAGCCAATTGATTATGAAAAAGTGCCAACATAATTAATCTACCCAATTTTAATTATATTGGCACCTCTTTCCTTTGGGAGGATTTAGTTGGAGAAGGATAATGGGAGAGCTTATAGAAATTATCTCCATCGGAGAATAACCTCCATCGAAGAACGATTATCTGACGAACCGACGAACGAACTCGGGATCAGAGGCGTGTGGCGGGCGCGAAAAAAGTCGACATCTTCGAATTCTTTCTCACACCAACATAAAAAAACCTTCGAGGTAGGTTGGTTGTTTTAATTTTTCCCCCTTACACGTTCTTGAAAATTATTCATAAATCAAGAAGAAATTATAGCCACTTTCTACCGCTCTAACGTGGAGAGTGCGGGCCAAAAAAACATTGATCGACCTCTCTGTAATTCTTGTGATTGTTGTATTTTTCGCAATGGAGGAGGCTGTCAACCAACAATGGTGGGGAACGAGAATGGAGGATGACACCATGACTGACTGCAACAAAGATGTCGACGCAACCACGCCGCCCGATGGAAGAGAACTGCGGCTTCTGCCGCGACGATGAAGAGATGACGGCCGGCGAAGCCGGCCACCGGAAAAGGTGTGGTGCTTGACCGCGCCGCTCGTAGAGGATGTCAGAACATTTGTCCATCCATGAAGGACTGCCGAACTATGGCCCTCGTGCCGCCTGGCGGGCCCCGCGCCGCCCCGCGACCCCCGTGCCGCACCGCGAACCCCGCACCACCTCGAGCCCCCGCGCCGCCGCATGGCCCCCACTCCACGCTGCTGCCATCATGCCTCCCACGTACCCCATGCCTCACTGGAGCCATTGCACCACACCACAGCCCCCACGCTTCCCCGCGGCCGCCGCGCCGCACCGCGGCCCTCACGTCGCCCCGCGGCCGCCGCGCCGCACCGCGGCCCTCACGTCGCCCCGCGTCCCCTGTGCCGCCCCGCGGCCTGCGCACCGCAATGCCGCCCGCACGCAGCTCTGCAGCCCCCGTGATGTCTCGCGCCCCCACACCACACCGCAACCACCCCTCTATGCTGGGCCGTCCAGCGTGGGCCAGGACAAACCTAGTGGGCCGGGTCGGGTCGGACCGACCGGGTCGGACCAGACCCGGATCAGCTATGACCCATTTCTACCTTTTTGGCCATAACTTTTTCACTGTGTGTCTATTTGATGAACTATCTATGACGCTGGAAAACTTGGAGTGAGATGGTCCCTTTAGTATACCCCACTGAAGATTTGGATAAAGTTGTGGAATGGTCGGGTTGGACCGAGCAAGAATCCAACCGGGCCCTCAGGACTAAAAGACTAATAAATTAAAGACCAGGCATCTGTTTGACACACCGTCTATTGAATTGAGACCCGGAAGATGTGGCGGTACTTTGGGATACTTCTTCATGGGACTTCGTGGCAGATGGAGTATCGACCAGTGGCTTGAGGAGCGGACCCTCCTGTAGATGAGCAAGCTTAGTGCAGGAATCCTGTAGCAGGCTGTGACGATGTACTAGGATCCTGTGTGGGTCTGACGACATACTGACGATGTACTAGGATGCTGTCTGGGTCTGACGATATACTGACAATTTAATAGGATCCTGTGTACGTATGATGACACACTGATGATGTACTAGGATCCTGTGTGGATCTGACAACGTAATGACGATGTACTAGGATCCTGTGTCGGTTTGATGACGTACTGACAATGTACTAGGATCCTGTGTGGGTCTGACGAAATACTAACAATGTAATAGGATCTTGGGTGGGTATGATGACGTACTGATGATGTACTAGGATCCTGTGTGGGTCTGATGACGTACTGACGATGTATTGGGATCCTGTGTGGGTCTGAAGACGTACTGACGATGTAGTAGGATCCTGTGTGGGTCTGATGATGTACTGACGATGTACTGGGATCCTGTGTGGGTCTGACGATGTACTGACGATGTACTAGGATCTTATGTGGGTCTAACGATGTACTAGGATCTTGTGCGGGTGTGATGAGGTACTAGGATTTTGTGTGGGTCTGATGATGTACTACGATCCTATGTGGGTCTGATGATGATTTAGGATCCTTCGTGGGTCTGCCTCTTAATAGAGTAAGATGATTTAATAGTTACATCTAATCTTCATTACTAATATACCTAAGATGTACCTAGTGTTAGCTGAGTCCGTACCTATATGGTACTTTCCATTGTGGTAATACCTTGGTGGTATTCTTCTGTATGGAATACCTATGTGGTACTTACCTTTGTGGTACTCCTTCATTTTTGGAACAGTTGAGCTTGGGATTTTGAGTTTGACTCTATGTTTCCTCATGATTTAGATGGGAATACTTGATAACTTAGGTATATGTATGGGCATATACTGAAGTAGGGTTTTCAGTTGATTTCATGCTATGTGGTTTATCCTTTGTGGATTTTGTGTGACCTTGAGGGTCTCAAGGTCCCTACTAAGTATCGTTATACTCACACCTGCACAAGCTATGCCCACACCTTGTTGTGTTTGGTGCAGACGACGAACAACACTGACTGAGGACGAGGGTACCAGGACTGGATGGTGCTCGGAGGTAGACTATACAGCATGTCGGTACGTAGAGGAGACGGGCGGACATGGAGGGATGAAGAGGAGATATGTACCTACCATTTTGGTAGGAACCTCAGAGGATGACCCAGTATATGTATTTCTATTTCTTCAGTTTTATTTTATTTCACTTGTACTTGTACTTTTACTGTTGGGATTGTATTCCTGCCCCTCTTACTTTTAGCACTCTTTTTTCTATACAGTTTAATTGTGTTCATATCTTGCTCTATGGTTGGTTGTGTGTGTTTATAGGATATAAAGGAAATGAATTCCCGGTTTTAGAGGATACGCCTTTCAGTGCTTGTCTCCAGCCCCTGGCCTATGGAAGGCGGGTTTGGGGTAGTCACGGCACGAGCCCCGGGGGGACGAGTCGTGGAAAATTGGTACTAGAGGGGTTGGTTCTACTGTATAACATTGGACAATGATCTTTTTAGATATAGTAGTGTTAAGTGTAGTGAGTGTGGTTATTATTTTAGGGAATCCAGTGTTGGTGTGGTGACCGATGTATCCATACAAAAGGACCCTGACTTCTGATTTCTGACTCAGTGCATGAAAACACTAATTGTGTGCATGTTTTCAAGAGTCTTCATTGTGAAATATTTAAGTAATCTTACCAAGTATAACTTTTTGACCATGGTGCACCTATTTCTTTTCAGGATTCCTCCACACAGACAACCATCTAGGGTTCTGGATATAGTACGCTCTGATAGCCCACCGACCGAAGAGGCCTCAGTGCAGGGCCCTCTTCCAGTAGAGGCACCCGAGGGGGCACCAGCGGTACCATTACCCATTGGGACACTGATTCCACTATCCCCAATAGCAGAGGGTGCACGTCACTTGAGAACTTCATACGAGTTACAACTCCAGAGGCCACCCAAGTTCAGGGGAGAGACGGAACCACATGCAGTTGAGGATTGGCTGGAGGCCATAGTGAGAGTCTTCCGACTGGTAGGGACACCAGCTGATCTCATTGTGATCCTTGTCTCCTTTTTTATATAGTCCGCATCAGGTAGATGGTGGAGCTTGATGCTCCAGGTTCATGATGATGTGATATTTCTCTAGGTAGGCTTTGAGAGCCAGTTTCGGGCAGAGTTTATCCCAGTGACTCTTCGCGCAGTGCGCATACAGGAGCTTCTTCATCTGCAGCAAGGAAGCATGACTGTGGCTCAGTACTCAGTGAGGTTCACTGACCTCTCACGCTCCTCCACTGATATGGTGCTGATCCATTCTTCAGGGCCCAGACCTTTGAGCATGGACTCAGGCGAGAGATCAGAGATTCAATGATTTCTCTCAGCATCCCGACGTAGGCAGGGGTGTTAGAGAGAGCCCTCTTAGTGGAGAGTTTTCTTGCTGAGCAGTCACCAGCAGCGAGACCCACCACCGAACGTCATGTAGCATAGTCTTCTATAGTTGGCAGCAGACAGATTTCATAGAGGTCCAAGAGGACTAGACCTACTGGTAGATGACAACATGACTCAGGATCGATTTTGTGGGGTACCAGAGACAGAGCTAGTCATGTGAGGAACATACAATGTTTCACATACGACGGGTAGGGTCACATGGCTCATGACTACCCAACCCACCGTACAAATGATCAGAAGATGATTGAGGGACCGCCTTGGTATATACAGAGGTTCAATTAAGGAGGTCTACAGGGAGTAGGTGGATGTGGAAGAGGATCTGTCCGTGCAACTGACAGTGGGTGATGATTTAAGATGTTACCGCCACCAACACTAGGTGGTCCACCCCGACCATAGGGAGTAGGAGGACAAGGGTGAGCTCAGTACCAAGCAGCTGAGGCCTATGACCAAAACACTCCTAAGATGATATGCAGTACAATCTGTGTCTTCTCCACCTTAGCTGCAGTACTTATATACATAGGTTCCAGTCCATCTTTTATTTCCACTGCCCTCATTCAGAGCACATAAATTCCGACTGAGACGTTAGATCGATCCTTACAGCCAGAGACTCCTACGGGAGAAGATTCGATGATTACGCACTGGTTCCAGTAGTGTGAGATTACTCTAGGAGGCAAGAGCTTAGGCTAAGATCTCCTAGTAGAGTCATCAAGGCCTTATGACGTCATCTTGGGTATGGACTCGTTATCTATAGTTCATTCTCAGATTGATAGTATCAGGTGAAAAGTGTAGTGTGTCTGCATGGATGGGACCTGGTTTACCTTCACCGGCGAGAAGGGATCCTTTTCATAACAATATGGACTTACCCAAAGGAGAGTGATGCCGATCACTCATTAGTTGTATAACCTTACCCTTGGAGTGGTTGATGTGGGGAGTCCAAGCTATCCTCTAGTGGTGGACCAGTATGTAGATGTCTTCCATGATGATGTTCCAAGTCTACCTCCTCACAGAGAGGTGGACTTGTAAATTGACTTTTACCCCGGGATGACACTGATATCTACACCAGCATATCATATGGCACCCTTGGAGCTTCATGAGTTGTGGGTACAGCTGGAGGACTTACAGGGGAAGGGATTCATTCGGCCCAGTGTTTCTCCTTGGGCAGCCTCGATTTTGTTTTCCAAGAAGGAAAATGGGAGTTTGAGACTTTGTGTCAACTATTAGTTCCTAGAACAGGTGACCGTGAAGAACAAGTACCCACTCTCAATGATTTATGACCTCTTTGATTAGTTGAATGGAAAACAGTGGTTCTTGAAGATAGTCCTTAGACCAGGCTATCACCAGCTCAAAGTGCGAGATGAGGATGTGAAGAAGATGGATTTCAGATGTCAGTATGGCCATTAAAAGTCCTTGGTTATGCCATTCGATGTAACCAACACTCCAGCAATGTTCATGGGACTCATGAACATGATCTTTTAGCCATATCATGATCACATTATGGTGGTATTCATTGATGACATTTTGATCTACTCGACTACTGAGGAGGAGCATGCCTATCATTTGCAGGTAGTACTAGACACACTCCGAGAGCACCGACTATATACTAAGCTCTCAAAGTTCTAATTCTGGATCTGAGAGGTTCACTTTTTGGGACATGTAATCTCAGAGGTTGGAGTTGCGGTGGATCCAGTGAAGATTGAGGATGTACTTGCTTGAGATCCACCCAGGAGTGTGATGGAGGAACATAGTTTCCTAGGTTTAGATGGATACTACCAGAAATTTGTACCAGATTTCTCCAGAGTTGTAGCACAACTAGAAACGTTGATGAAGAAGGGGATACCCTTCATGTGGTCACAGAGATTCTAGCGGAGTTTTTAGGATTAGAGGCATATGCTGACTAGTGCCCCCATCTTGAGGCTTCTGGAGGAGGGCGTAGGGTACGTAGTCTATTGCGATGCATCAGGGACCAGACTTAGATGTGTCTTGATGCAGGAGCGAGCAGTGATCACATATGGTTCTCGATAACTGAGACAACATGAGCATAACTATGCTACCCATGAACTGAAGTTTGCAGCAGCGGTCTTTGCCTTGAATATATGGAGACATTACTTGATGGGTGAGCATTTTACAGTGTACTCTGATCACAAGAGTCTCAGGTATATCTTCTCTTAGAAGGACCTGAACCTGAGACAACAACATTGGATTGAGTTCTTCTAGAACTATGAATTCGAGATAGTCTACACTCCTTTGCAGGGGAATGTTGTAGCAGATTCACTCAACAGGAGTTCTGGTATATAACTGCTAGGCGAGGCGACTGAGCAGCTCACTGCTTTGTAGATATCCTTTATAGATCTAGATAGAGTAGTTTTTCTTCATTCTCTTACAATCACTTCCCCACTTTTTCAACAAGTCAGGGAGGCACAACGTGGGGACACTTACTGTGAGGCTCGATGTGCTCAGATATCCACAGGGCAGGCACCTAATGGATTTTCTGAAGGTGGGGAGCACGTCATTCTCTTCAGAGGACATACCATGGTACTAGTGTCACTTTGAGAGTAAGTGTTGAGGGAGTTCCACACATCCCCTCTAGCGGTACATCCAAGAGTGGTGAATATGTACCAAGATCTTCGACGACAGCATTGGTGGCTGGGAATGAAGAAAGCACTTGTAGAGTTTGTCAGTCAGTGCCTCACTTTTCAGCAAGTGAAGGCAGAGCATCAGGTACCATTAGGCTTGGTTTAGCCTTTAGAGGTCCTAGAGTGGAAGTGAGATGAGATATCCATGGACTTAGTGACAATAATTTCACGTACGTACAGAGGTCATGATTCTATCTAGGTGATCGTCGAACGACTCACCAAGTCAGCCCACTTACTACCAATCAGAGAATAGGGTACAGTAGAGAGCTTGTGACGCCTCTTTATGTAGGATATTGTGAAGATACATGTAGTACCCTTGACGATTTTCTCCGATAATGATGCAAATTTTACTTCCTAACTATGGAAGGGGTTGCAGGAGGCTTTTGGGACACAACTTTGTTTGATCACCGCCTTCTATCCTCAGACAGATGGCTAGACTGAGCAGACCATTCAGAATCATGAGGAAATACTGCGTGCTTGCATCCTCGACTATGGTCGCATCTAGGAGGATCACTTATGTTTGGTGGAGTTTGCATACAACAACAGCTATCAATCCACCATTGGGATGACACCTTTTGAGGAATTGTACAGGTGACCTTGCAGATCACCTTTGTGATGAACTAACTCAGTGGAGTTAGCACTAGTGGGACCAGAGATGGTACAGGATACCACAGAGAAAGTGCAGATCATTCAGGAACAGATGAAGACTGCACAAAATAGGCAGAAGTCTTATGCCGATAGAAGACGAAGAACTCTATAGTTTGAGGATGGTGACCACGTCTTTCTATGGGCCTCACCTCGACGAGGTTTGCAGAGATTTGAACGAGATGGAAAGTTATCTCTGAGGTTCATAGGACCCTTCCAGGTCCTCAACAGAGTTGTTAAGGTATCTTACCGCATATCTCTTCCACCTAAGTTGCACAGGGTGCATGACATCTTCCATGTATCCCTGTTGAGGAGATACGTGCACGACCCTTCTCACATCATCGACCACGACGAGCTGGGCATTGATGATGGGGTGACGTTTATAGAGGTTCTAGTATAGATTGAGGATCGATAGGAGTGGGTCCTTCGTGGCCAGTCAATACCTATGGTGCATGTTCAATGGCAGCACATGAACCTCTAGGAGAGCATATGAGAGTGGGAGGCTCAGATTCATGTTCAGTACCTCCACTTGTTTTCCTAGTATTGTGTTGTAGATTTTGTGGACGCAAATCCCTGAGGTAGGGAGAATGTAAAGACCCAGAATTTCCATGTAATTTTATTAATTATATGGGAATTTTACGAGTCTGAGAAAATTGACGGCATGTGATTCCAAGGCCTGGTGTTCCTGAGATGAATTTCAGAACTTTTTTTCAGGTACGTTCAGTAAACATGAGAGTAGGTTTTTGTAACTTTTGAACCGATGCTCAGAATTGAAATCCAAGGATACCATTAAACTCTCAACACCGATTTCCTCTTAAGGAGACTTTTACCTCGATGGCAGTTGGTCGAGGGTGAATGTTAGTTTTTGTGTTTTTCATGAAAGAATAAAATAAAATAAAAATGTTTAACATTTTTATCCCACATGTATGTTATGAAGGTGGGGACCACCAAGCCTAAAACCCCCATTTTGAATTTCTAGTGGTGGGGACCACCTGAACTCTCTTAATGGGAGAAACTCCTTGAAATCCCTCATTAATGAAGTGTTAACCAATGTACTCCCTCAAACTTTAATTATTCCAACACTTTTCATTAATTGAGTCAATTAATTGAGCCAATTAATTAAGCCAACGTGCCAACATAATTAATCTACCCAATTTAAATTATATTGGCACATATTTCCTTTGGGAGGATTTGGTAAGCGAAGGAGAATGGGAGAGATTAGAGAACATCTCTCCATTGAAGAACAACCTCCATCGAAGAACGATTATCCGACAAACCGATGAACAAGCCCGAGATCGGAGGCGTGTGGCGGGCACGATGAACGTTGACATCTTTGAATTATTTCTCGTGCCAAAATCAATGAATATTCGAGGTAGGGTAGTTATTTTAATTTTACCACTTGCCCGTTCTTGACAATTCTTTTTAAATCAAGAAGAAATTATTGCAGCTTACTACCGCTCTAATGCGGAAAGTGCGGGCCAAAAAAACATGGCCCGACCTCTCCGCAATTCTTGTGATTAATTGTTGTGTTTTTTTCAATGGAGGAGGCCGTAAACCAACACTAGTGGGGAACCAGAAGAGTGGAAGACACCACGGTCGAACGCGAAAAAGGCGTCAGCGCAACCACACCACCCGATGGAAGAGAACCGCCGCTTGTGCCACAACGACAAAGGGAGGACGGACAACCGAGCCATTCGCTGGAGAAGGCATGGTGTGCAACCATGCCCCGCTTAGAGGACGACTGGACATCCAGCCAGCAGCAGCGGACCATCGTACCATGGTCCACGCGCTGCCCTACCGCCAGGCCGAGACGACCAGTGAGGGCCAAGCCAGACCTAGCAGGCCGGGTCAGTCCAACCGGGTCGGACCGGACCCAGACCAGCTTCGACCCAATTTCTCTCTTTTGACCATAACTTTGGAACCGAGTGTCCGTTTGATGAATTGTCTATAGCGCTAGAAACCTTGGAGCGAGACGGTACCTTTGGTATACCCCACTAGAGATTTGGATAATGTTTTGGAATGGTCGGGTTGGATCGAGCACGAATCCAACCGGGCCCTTGGGACTAAAAGGCTAATAACCTATAGAAAAGACGTCCATTTGACGCACCGTCTATTACGTTGAGACCCCTATGACATGGTGGTCCTTTGGGATAATTATTCCTGGGACTTAATGGCAGTTGGATTGTTGACTATTGACGTGAAAAGTGGACCCTCCCGGAGACGAGCAAGCTTAGTGCAGAAATCTTGTAGCTGAATCTGATGATGTACTAGGATTTTATGTGGGTATGACGACGTAATGACAATGTACTAGGATAATGTGTGGGCCTGAAGAAATTATGATGATGTACTAGGATCCTGTGTGGGTCTGACGATGTACTGACAATGTACTAGGATCCCGTGTGGGTCTGACGACGTACTGATGATGTACTATGATCCTGTGTGGATCTGATGACGTACTGACGATGTACTAGGATCCTATGTGGATCTGAAGATGTATTGACGATGTACTAGGATTCTGTGTGGGTTTGATGATGTACTGACGATGTACTAGGATCCTATGTGGGTCTGAAGACGTACTGATGATGTACTAGGATCCTCTTTGGGTCTGATAATGTACTGACGTTGTACTAATATCCTGGGTAGGTCTGACGATGTACTGAAGATTTACTAGGATCTTGTGTGGGTATGACGATGTATTGACAACGTACTAGGATCCTGTGTGGGTATGGAGATGTACTAATGATGTAATAGGATCATGTTTGGGTCTAATGATGTACTGACGATTTACTAGGACCCCATGTGGGTCTGACGATGTACTAGGATCCTGTGCGGGTCTGACGATATACTAGGATCCTGTGTGGGTTTGACGAGGTACTAGGATCCTATGTGGGTCTGATGATGTACTACAATCCTCTATGGGTCTGATGATGATTTTGGATCTGTTGTGGGTCTTCCTCTTAACAGAGTAATATGATTCAGTAGTTACATCTAATCACCTTTACTACTATACCTAAGATATACCTGGTGTGAGCTGAGTCCGTACCTGTATGGTACTTTCCTTTGTGATAATACCTTGGTGGTATTATTTTGTATGGAATACCTGTGTGGTACTTACCTTTGTGGTACTCCTTCCTTTGTTGAACAATTGAGCTTGGTATTTTAAGTTAGAATCTGTGTTTCCTCATAATTTAGATGGGCATACTTGATAACTTAGGTATATGTATGAGCACATACCTAAGTAGGGTTGTCTTTTGATTTCATGCTATGTGGTTTATCCTTTGTGGATTTTGTGATACCTTGGGGATCACGAGGTCCCTTCTAAGTATCATTATACTCACCCCTGAATGGGCTATGCCTGCACCTTGTTGTGTTTGGTGCAGATGACAGACAGTGCTAACTGAGGACAAGGGTACCAGGACTGGATGGTGCCTGGAGGTGAACCATACGATGTGTTGGTACAATGAGGAGACGAGCGGACATGGAGAGATGAAGAGGCGATCTATACCTACCCTTCAGATAGAAACCTCAGAGGAAAACCCAATAGCTACTTTTCTCTTTCTTCAGTTGTATTGTATTTTAGTTGTACTTGTACTTTTACTATTGGGATTGTATTACAACCCCTCTTACTTTCGGCACTATTTTTGCTATATATTTTACTTGTGTTATTATCTTGCTATGTTTTTGGTTGCGTGTGTTTATAGGATATAAAGGAAATTCCTTCCCATTTTTAGTTGCTATGTCTTTCAGTGCTAGTCGCCAGCCCCTGGCCTATGGAAGGCAGGTTTGGGGTTGCCACGGCATGGGCCCTAGGGGGACGGGTCATGACATAAGTAAAAATACTAATGGTTTAAATCTTTATGGGAGATGTTGAAGATCTTTCATGAGGATAGAAGATTTTGTTTCCATGTTTCCAAAGACACTAAACTATTTGGGTCCTTAGACATGTATTTTTACAATATACTAAACATTCATATAAAATGATGTAATATCCATGTATGTTAATCCTAAGTCGCTATACATATCGAGTATGATTTTCAAACAATAAATTCCATATTAAATATTATTTTATTTATTCAAGAAAATAATATTTATTATATCCATGGGTTCAATACATGATAAGTAAATAATTATAAATTTATTTTTATTTAGACATTGGGTTCCTTGATAATTAAATAAATTAAAAGTTCCTTTGTAAAATTATTATTTTCCAACCCTATTTCTATTTAAACTCAATTATGAAATTTTATGAAACTATATCCATTCTTATTATTGTTCACAATGAGTTCTAAGAGGATTCTCTCATGCCTTAGAGATCTCCTCTCATAGAACACTCTCAAGAATTCAGATCAATTATCCTCATCCCCAGAGTGATTCCTTCTTGACTCAAAGGATTTTACAATGATCAACAATAATAATTGAAATCATTAGAAACATATGTTCTAGAACCTATAAGATTATACAAAAATGAATAGATGTTCATGAAACATGTGTGGATCACTACTAGAGGGAATGTACTCTTGATTCATTTGATGCAATGATATTATGTCAACATGGATTCTTCTGATCATTAAAAATGAAGAAATAATTCCAAAAGAGGTAATTATTTATTAAATTAAATTAACTATACATTAGATTTGAAAAGATACTCAATTATTGGTTATAATATTTATATAAATTAATATTCAATTTAATTTCATTGGTCATGATATTCTTTATCATGTAAATATTGAAATTATTATTGATTATAATAAAAGGATGAGTTGGAAACTACTCATTAGGCACTTCTGCTGCACCTAGAACTTTCAGTATCCAATACCCAACTTATAAAAAATAAGCATTTTGAATTAAATGAAAAATTTACCTAAAGTGGAAGCATTATCTTGATTTTTATTCATAGTTAGGTAGTTCTTTTTCTAGTATCATTTATTACTAAATGAAAATAGATAGCTTCCTACTCATTTATTTCCCTCTGTATCGTTATATTTTTGGTGGGGTGGTGCATTGGTGTATTTGGATTTGGCATATCCATATCCCCTTATCACTTTACCTTTCTTTTATTATTTAATATAAGAATTAAATATTTTGTGTTCTCTATAGCCTTATCAGCTTAGTGAACCAAATTCAACATATTAGAAGGTGAATTTTTTAGGTTGTTCATATTATAGTTAATAATGAATGTCAAAAAGATGGGTAGTAATGATGTGGGTATGAGATCCATTGATTTATCTTGGTATAGTTTAAACCCCATGGACTCCATTTACACAATGTACTTAATAATATTTAACACATGATTTCCTTCTTAATTTTATTCTCCTCACTTTCACCTATATAGCGTACTAGTGATCTCATACACTCTTACCATTATATATCCTAATACAATTCTTAGTGATTTGTAAATTTATTGTATAAATCATTATTCTCATGAATTTTATTTAATTCACTAGATAAAAATGATAACATGATGCAATGGACATCCATTTTATCATATATATGCTTCTTACATGATTCTTTTTCTTCATTTCTTACTCCCTAAGGAGGCTTAGTAGGAAGTTGGGACTCTGACACAAAAGCATCCTCTCTTGGTATAGTACACTACACAAGTACCTATAAAGTTCATAAAAGTTATTTCCAATTAGAATATTTCTATTATCCAAGATTTATCTTAGTGATATTAAGTTGGTGGTAGTGATTTCCATTTGATCTAAAATAAAAAAATACAGCATATTAGTACTTTGTCTTTATTATCAATATTATAGACATTATTGATTTATTAATCTTTAAAGGTCTGCCATTATTTTATCAAATCATAGTTTACCTCAATTACTAGATTAAAAATACTATGTTTTTTAAATATTATAGTGTAAAGTATCCTTTAAAACTTCTCCTCATGGTCTAATCTTTGGATACACTATTACTCAGAGAGTTTTAAGGTAGGATTATGGCTAGCCAACCACATTGACTCATGGATCCTTTAACTTTTCAGTATACCACCAAATTTTATAAATCCTAACTTTGGATTTACTCAATACTTTAACTATAAAGTTTTAACAAGATAGGCATGGTTATTTATTTTCTAAAAAACATAGTTAATTTGGATCACCACTTTCATAAGAACTCCCCAAAGTTAGAGACACTCTCAAATATGGATGAAGAATACCTCATACTTATGGTTATGTTCAAATTAAAGTGATGGTAGGTGTTTGAATTAATATTTCTTTGAGGTATTTTTTATTTTTATGGATAATGATATCCTTTTATATTTAAAATTCTTGTTACTATGTGATCACACTCACAAATTAACTATTCATATATAGAAATAATTCATCACACATTAATTTATTTTTGTCTATGAATTATTGTTTATTATTCTACATGATTGTATATAAACTAAACATACACAAAATTAATAAAACATGTATAAGATAAATAAATGACATGATTATAAGATAATGAATTTTCCATTAAGAATATAATGGAACAATCAATACCCTATAGGTAACTCGTTGAGTCATATCTTCCTCAAGTTTTAATTCTCTCCCCATATATTGCATCTAAATCCCATATGGTGATTTTCAAAGTCTTTGTTTGAACCATGTCTCTTTCATCCTCATCATTATATAATAATACTCACTCACAGGTGAGGGGGTCCTATGGATATGGGATGTAGAATAATAATCTCTCTCATAGATATGAAAACACTTATACATATAATAAGGTTGATGGATGATGCACATATGATCATTTATTAATTATTTTTTACAAAAAATACATGAAATAAATAAATAAATAGATAGTAAAAACTAAACATACATTGACTGATAAATCTCATGATTAGTATCCATGCATTATAATATCATAATAAAATTTAATTTGAAAATAATTCCACTGAAGAGAATTTATTATGAATTAAAATAAATTAAACTAATTTTAATTCCTAATTTCAAATTTTAGTGGTTACATAAATGATTTTATTAAATTTCTAACTCCTCTCGTCAGCCCTCAACTAGAAATAATATTACCATTCCCACACCAAACAACCATTTTTCATATAATATGTATCATGACACATTCCAAAACCACCAAAACTACCATAAGGAAATCCCTTTTTCCCAAAAAACCATACATGATGCCATAAAAACCAAAATATCTTACATTAACAACCACTTATTCCCATTCCAACCATATAAACCAACCAAAAATAAACTACCCAACACCCCCATCACAAAAATATGGCCATATAAATTACCACACAAAAACCCCCACAATAGCCATACATTTCAAATAACTAAAAATAAGGATAATAACCACCCACAACAACTAATTCCAATAATAATACACTTCCATAATTCCATTTTTACAACATGATACCATATAATTTTAACATATCTTTCATAGGTGATATCACAAAAATTCTGGATTTCACACAACTGGTTCATTACAATATTTAATTGATTAACATTTCATTAAGGGTGATTCATTTTATAAAATTATTAACATAGAATATATAACTTAATGAAAACAATAATTTTCAGAAAAAATAATAAAATTTTATAAATCATATAATTAATATAAATAAATAATGAAAAAACACGTGTATCACCACATTCTCTTCAATTTACTTCAGTACAATTCATAAAACTTTAGTAAGTTTATCCTCACCATCCAACCAATGTAATAAAAATCAGGTTACTTCCACATTATACACAAAATAAAAGAGAATTAACAAATCCACCAACTCAATAAAATATTTAAAACCACTACATAATAACAAAGTGAGAAAAATATGATCATCAAGCCATAACTATGCAAGAGAATCCTAAAAAATTTAGAAAAAATAATAACTATCCAAACTTTTACTAGAGAAACTAAATTCAACCCTAAATCACTACTATAACCTTTCTATATGAGAAATAGTGAAAAATAACCAAGAGGTGAAGAATATGAACTCATCCCAGAACGCCAACATTTTAGCTTCTGAAGATAAGGGATTAGACCAATCAAAGGACACTTAACTAACTCTAAGTATGCACCTCTGATTTCTTGTGGTTTGATAGAAATCAAAGGAATCTAAAAGAATTTGGAGGGAATTCCATATTTATACAAAAACTTTTAAACTTCATCTGCATAATATGATAGGACATGACTACACCATGACTGAAAAAATCAAATTACCTTCCAAAATCAACACCATGAACCATTAGACTTCACCTCATTCAAAATATAGTCAAATTGTTTAATATGATATGATAAAATAAGAGTCACACTATAACCAAAGAACCAAAATGTGACGTCACCCAAAATAAAACCACCCAAACTCAACATATAGGTTTTCATGTCACATTAGCTATTTCCATGTCATGAAGACCATTTATAGAAAACCTAAAAACTACCCATGAAACTATCCCACCAATAATAATAACTATATACCGTGATAATAAAATTGGTAATGTGTATAAGTGTAAGAGAAAATAATTTTAATAACGATTATGAAAATTTCTATAAGAGACATTAATTTTTTAATGACTTCTCACTTTACAAAAATTCCCCCATCAAGCCCTTGAAATCATGACACACTTCCACCATACTATAAGTAATAACCATCCTTGAGATAGAAAAAACTCCAACTCTTGTAGCCTATGAACTAGGCCCACAACGGCTCCTCTATTTTGTGACACATCAACTTTAGATCCACCCCTCTATTATAGCCATCCCTTCACAATGTGACTCAAATGGATGTGCCAAAAAAATTTTCTCCTAGATGAAACATCAACTCTAATGATACCTCTAATGACATGAAACATACTTCCAGGCCTTGAATCATATTTGGAAAACATAATCTCAACTAAACCACCAACTATTTTCCTCCAAACTTCTTATGAAACCTCTAAGACTCAAACAATGAAATATAACAAGAAAATAAGATATAGTAAGATAAGTCTCAAATGATTATTATCCCAAAGATTCAAAACCAATACCAAAATAAAAAAACCATAAAAAAACACCCCCAAAAAGATACCTCTCAAATGGAATGATGTCGTACCCATACACAAAGAAACATGAGAAGAGTAAATAATCTCAACAAATTAGTGCGAAATAAAATAATCTCAACATATCAACATCAAAAAAACATATCATAATCAAAGAAAATACGTATAAAAACATATTGGGATAATAAGAACACATCTATGAATCATGTTCTCAAGTAAATTACTCTAAGATTCTATTTCTACACTAAACATGAACCAAATAAATAACTTCCCATGAATAACCTTATCTAAAAAATCATGAATCTTGACTAGCCACTCAAAAAAGACAAATTATACTCCACATTCAAATCTCTCCAATAAATTAAATGATAATCATCTTCAATATATAAATTAATCTAGAACACTTTAAAGATATCATGGATCTTATCCAAATACATGGGAATCACCAATTGATATTCAAACCCTCTTATGCACCCCAACACTTTAAAAAGGATGATAAATAAAGGACATAACTACTCACCTTACCAAAAATTCACTAACAATGAAAAGGGGATACCCCAATGAACACATGATCTATAACTGCATACTTCATGGGTCTTATTAATTTATCAACATAAAACTTATGATGGTCTTTCACCACCATCATATTCTCTCAAATAATCTAAACTTTATTTTTCATTTTCTGCATGACACCTAGTTCAAAGATTGCTAACTCCCCAAACTTGATCTGACATGATTAAGATCTATAAGACTAAAATACAATTAATCAAATAGAACTATGTTAATATAATATTTGTATATATTTTTACAAGAAATCGTAACTAAGGTGAGGTGCTTCACCCATGATCCGTAAAAATCCAAGAAGCAATCTCAAAACATTTCCTCTAACATCTAAATAGTTAAATCTATATTCCTATCAATATGAGGATGGAAATAAATGATAAAATGTATCTGAAATAAAAAATAATTATAGAGTCATACTAAAATTACAAGGTGAAATAAGGATCCCAATTAGAGATGATGGTTCTCATTACCCCATCAATCCTCATTATCTCATCCACATACCATCTCACCAAAATACCCACATCACTTGACTTCTTAATCACCAAGAAAAGAGAAAACTTAGCCAACTGATCAATAACCAACGAAATATAATCATCCCACCCTAGTATCATGGTAAAATTGTGATTAAATCCATTGATATATCCTCCCACTTCCATTTGGGTATATTCAATGGCTACAAAAAATCAACTAGAACATAGTTCTCTACCTTCACCTATTAATAGGCTAACATCATGAAAAAAACTCCAACATAGACTACTTCATTGATGAACACTATAACTAACTTCTAAAATAATGATACATCTTGGATATACCAGGATTCACTACCAAAGATAAGTTACGAAACTCATGAAGAACCTACTCTCACATCACTAATGAAAAAACCAATCTCCACTGAAACAATATATGATAACGATCATCTTATGAATAGCCCTATAGAGTATCATCATAGAATAGACAATACCACATACCCTCTATATTTGAGTATCCCCACTATGACTCATCTACATACTTCATAAAGTATTATTACACTGTAATTCATAATGAGAAACCCCTACCACCAGATTTCTCTAAATAATGATAAATAACATCAATGCCTTCCATCACCATATAAAATTCTATAGAATCATAATCAAAATCTCCTTATTAATTTATAATTATTGAATGTGTAACTAAATTAAAATTCATGGAGGTGTTTGAGATAAAAAATTATTATTCTTAAAATAATTCTATCCACTAATGTTGGTGTGAGTTCAAATCCCATCGATAGAAATAATAATTCAAGATAATAAGAACTATTAAGACCAAAAAGTGAGCACTGATGAGGTAATGTCATTATAAATTTAGTTAAAAGACCACCAATGCTAACTTGAGATCATGAGTTTGATAGTAACACTCATTAGAAATAAATTTCCTAGAACCATATGAAATCACTACTTACTAATGCATCAAGATACATCCAAACATGAAATGAGAAGCATCATAAAAGACCTTGAATATTAATCCCTTTTATAGAAGTCAATGAATATAAGCACTGATCAACCTCTCACTCACATAGTATAAAGCTACCTAACACCAATGTATCCATAGAAAATACAAGTCCTTCATAATAAAGACTATTTGTGGGGTATTAATTCAAGATAAATTGGACATAAAACCCTTATAGTTTCCCACAAAACCAAGAAAAATAAAAAACTCTGCAACATTTTTGAGTGATAGAAAAAAAAATAAATTCCATGATATTTGATGGTTCAACTTACACTACTAAATGAGACACAATATGACTAAGTAAATTCACCTCACGCACTAAAACATGCACTCAGAAAACTTTTCGTAGTAAAAGTATTGATAATGTAATTTTAAAATTTCCATCAGTTCCTAGATATAATCCTCCTCTACCTTTGAATACATGAATATTTCATTGATAAAACTACCATGAACTGATCTATGAAGTATTAGAACATAGAGTTCATGAGTAGCATGAATAAAACTAGTAATTTCATCACACTAAATGATATAACCACAAACTCTAAGTACCCATACTAGTACCTAAAGGTAGTATTTGGGATATCCTATCATTTAAACCTTATTCGATGATACTTGTGCCATAAATAAATCTTTGAAAACTATCCATATACCTTAAATTGATCCAAAAAATCATCTATACTCAAAATGTGATAACATTTATTTACCATCACATGATTTATTCATCTATAATCTATAAACAATCTCAAACCACTCTCCACTTTCTTATGGAATAACACTATGGAACACCATAATCGAATGTTAGATCAGATGAAACTATTTTTCATTAAATAATCAATCTAAAATCACAAATCCCATAGATCATAAGGTTTCATCTGATAAATATCCCTTATAATTAGAGATACACAAAGATAAAACTCTATCCTAAACTTAATATGACATTGAGTTGGTAGCGTCACAACTGCTTTAGGGAATCTGTTCAGAAAATCCCTAATTTTTTTGGAAAAGCCATCACATTTACCTTTACTAAATCAAATGATAGAAATTCTAGATAATATTATAATAGATATAAACACCCATAACCCATCCAATAATATAGATTGCCAATGAACATCGCATGTTTGACCTTCCCATAAAATAACACAACTATCCTCTAGAAAAAATTGATGACTACACAAATGGAATACAACTATTAAATATCAAGGATGAAATAATGGGGTTATATCTATAATAATAATTAAACCTTATATGAATGATACTTCTCTATCATCATCTCACAAACCCTGCACATATCAAGTAAACTTGTCTAATCTTCAACCGGCTTTGTCAACACTTAGGGCACTAGAAACCTCACCATCTTGAGTCCCAAGAAGCAAAACAAGGTGGCTAAAATGAAGGAGTGTGAATATATAGTATAAAATAAAGAAAAAATAGAGTATATGATAAAAAAATATAACCACAAATAATATTTAGCTCATCTAGAACTGATATATCCATATCATGAAATTGTCTATATCAAACTCCTTTACCTTGATGATCCTACCAATGACCACCTTCACGACCATGCTTATCCCTATGACCTTGAGGGTGGGGAACATAATGAGTATGAACCTTTCTAGATCTATCTACTCTCAATGGAATAAAGTTTTACTATCCAAAAAACTAATAAGGTATCTAAGGAAACTTTTATTGAGGTTTGAATAGAAATTTACCCCCCACACTAAACTAGTCCCTGAGTATGGTTGAGAATTGAAATTACCAATGAACACCACAACTAAAATAAAAGAAAAATGGTATAGATATACAAATGGATACATGATAACCATTAGCTCTATAGAAGTGAAAGGATGAATACTGAGGTTGAATCCTTTCCCGTTGGATCCTTGATTATTCAAAAATCCAAGAAACTCCATTTATCGATATACTCTTTAGGAAGCTCTGATGACTCCCATATTATGATGATCCCAATTGTTCGTGCATCCTCTATATCACCACATCCTTCTTACACATCTCCAAATACACAAAAAACCTAAATGGGGTGGCTATATAATAAATAACTAGGCACAACACGTCTATAATGAACCTCTCTCTAGACTCCTGATCTAGAAAAATGTTAGAGTAGAAGCAAAGAAGGTCATTGAAGTAAATCATGAGCTCCTACATGATCAAGATCCCCTGTTAATAGGAGGTAAAATTATACCTCTTCACTACCCTCATTATTGATGATATAAATTCTTTATAGAACAGACTCTAGAAATCATCCCAGGAAACCTCCACCTCCTCCTGCTCCCCACGATACATAATCAACTACTGACGAACTATACCTCACATATGGATACCAACCAATGAAACTCGATACCCCACTCTATATAAAATCAAAATGAATGAAATATCGATATCATATAAATAAAAAGTACTCTCTAAATAAAAGATGTGCCCCTCATACTTCACCAAGACTTGATTTTGGAACTCACACACCATCTTCCTCCAGTTCTTATCCTCCCCAGCTAGATCAATCCTCTAATGGTCAGTTTGATTATACTACTATATCTTTCTGTATATAACAAAAAAATATTACAACTAGTACACATATCTTCAAGAATAAATAAAAATCCTAAACCTAATATCATGGAATTCAGTTATTCTTTATTTAATTATATTCATTTCAATTTCCCTATAATCACCTAAAATCAATCAAAAGTGTTAATACGTATGATACACATAAAACTTATAGGTATCTACCATAAAATTAGTATTAAATATCCTAATACATTCCAGAAGATTAAGGTACATGTATCAGATTACAAGGGGCCTTCACCTGTGTCCTAGATAGTCTACCTTATTATATCATACACTAATTTCAACTAACACTATTTATCTATTAAGACCATGTAATCCTCACCAGCACCTAACTCCAAAAACTATCTGAACTCTTTATACATAGCTTTGACAAAAATTTTACATGAATTTACCCCCACTAGTTACCTCAGTTGGGTCTATAGTGAATATGTGAGTGACCCCAAAAGCTCACCTATAATAGGAAACATGTTTTCAACTAGGACTGGGGGTATAAAATGTATAAATGAGAGGCATTACCTGCATAAATCTTAGGAATATATCAATAAATCTTGTAATCAATGACACAATATAAGATAAACTAATATCCTAGAATTCATTTCATTCTATACAAATATAACATCTCCAAAATGGAATGCCAAAAAGAAATTCCTATGACAGTAACTCCAACCACAACTCCAAGATTTGAGCTAGTAATCCCTAGATCGATATCCAAATCCCTCTTAACAACCTATAATTTTTTTTATAAATATATGGGTGATAATAAATATATTATTAGTAAGATACTTATAAATACCCTCACCAAGAATTTAGAATAAGAATAATACTAATGATTTAGTGAATAAACAAAAAAACCAATAAGAACCCACCATGCCAACTTTCACCCAACCTCACCAAGGCTCACTCACTCAACATCACATCCAAGTATAATAATATAATATCATAATAATTGAATTAAATGGTACCTCAAAACTTTTTCCTCACTAGTTTTTCAATCTCCTCCCCTAATGATTTTTTTGTTCTCCCAATCTCTTCCAAAACCATGTCATTACACACCGTATCCCACAACACAATCATACCACATAACCAAGACACATCCACAAAATCTCATATCTATAATCACATACCAAATCTGAACCACACATCAAAACCTCATTAAATATATCCATAATCATAGGGTATTGTGAATATGAAGGACATCAACCTCATTCCCTCCCTCTAACATGGACAACCCACACCTTTTATCATCATCTCAATCGCATAAAGATTTTATCCAATATATCATATAATAAAACTTTAAGATATTACAAAACATATTTTTATACCTTTTTTGAAACATCATAACCAATGATACACTAATAAGGGAGAGTGGAAGAGATGTATTAGTTAGCCACCAATTTCCTCACTGACATAGTTTTTTGGGGAAAACACTTGAAACAAAAAATATTTAGGTAATGGTAAAGTGATTTGACTTGGGTGGGGTGAATTTAAAATAAAAAGAAAATATAAGTATAATAGATCTACACAAAATACCTACCTAAAGGGTTTAGAAAAAAATAACACTTCCACAACCATACCATTCACCAAAAAACCACTGCAATGTGTTACCATCACTGACAATTAATATAATATAAACTAGCCCCACTTTCCACAAATATCTTCTACAAAAGCCATTAATAATTTTATATCTAAAAAAATACTTTAACCCTTGCTAATTTACTATTTCCCAGCCATATTAAATTTATAATTATATTAAATTTTATATTTAATGAAAAATAATTTCTTTATCTATTAACTAAGTCTCATTCAAGACATCACCCATTAATTTCAATCATTTACAATTCATTTATAACATGAAATTATTCAATTATATCCGACAACCCTTTACCATATTTATCATCAATAATCAAATTAAATATCACCAAGAAACTATATTACCATTCCCATACCACATAACCACTCACCATACATTCCGCATCACAACACATTCCAAAACCACCACAACAACCATAAATCCAACCATTTTCCCAAAAAACCATCCATGTCACTATAAAATCCCAACCACCATATATTGAAAATAATTTATTCCCATTCTAACCATAGAAAGAAACCAAAAACCCACTTCCCAACATATCCCATCACAAAAAATTAACTATATAAATTACCACACATCCCCCAAAATAATCACACAAGTCACATCACTAAGAACACCCATACCAATCAAACAAAACCCCCAACTCCAGTTATAATGTGCAATGGACCAAAACCACACTCTCGAATCTAATGATAAAAAAATATTTTATATTTTTTATAAATATTTTGGTGAAGAATATAAATATTGATAATCTTTTCAGTTTAGATCGTTGGAAAATTAGGGGAAAAGCATATTCATATCCTTGTTTTATAAAATTCTACAAACAAATATATTTCTTCACTCGAGTTAGATCGTTAATTAATACCGAACACCACGATATATTTATAATCAATAAAACTGTTAAAATAATTTTAAAATTTAGGGTGAGTAAAAAATTTCTATTTAAGTGTTTTTAAAACATACAGTAAAGCCCTTTAACTTTTCCCTAAATATAATTAAAGGTTTTCAAATTCCAGAAATAGAAGATTATTTTCTAAAAAATTAAGATTAATATTTGAAAATTTAATATCCTTTGAGAATATAAAATGATTTAAATAAATCCTGATTTATACTTTAAAAAAATTAAAAAATTATTTTGAAAAACAATTTAAGAGTATAGTGGTGCTTGGAAAACCTCAATAAATCCACGTGACCTCTAATAGTATCACTTTTAGGAAAATTTCACCTAAAGTTCATGGGTTCACTCTCCATTCCTAATCACCACTTTCGATACCAAAGTGCTAAATTTTGTATAAATTGTTTTGGTAAAGTATTCCTATATTATTATAAATATATTAAGAACTTTTGAAGAACTTCATTTATGTAATTTATTTTCAAAAGGAAAAATAATTACATATCTAATATACTTTACCAAAATTTTCCTCCAAATAAAATCCTTACTTTCATCAGATGTTAAATACTCTAAACATTTATAAGTAATAATTCAAATTAATATTGGAAAATTATACAAATAAAAATTCATATATGGAATTCCAATGGTAAATATAGTGCATGAACATACCTATATATATGAATAAAATCCCTAGTTTTTAAATAACATTTCATGTATAAAGTGATAATTAATACTTTAAAAATGACTTGAATATTTTGTAAAATTCTTGAAACATACACTTTTAGAAAGAGTTTTTTGAAATAAAATAAAACATTTTACCCCATAGGCAATGTTTTTTGGAAAATAAGTAAAAGAGTCATCAAAAATAACTTTATTTACATGAAAATGGGTTTCAAAAGAAATAGAAATTTAATTAAAATAATTTTATTCCCATAGTAATGTTTTGCAAATTATAAAACAAGGGTTTAAAATAATATTCCCCTATAATAATGGTTTTTAGAAAATAAAATAGGAGTTAAAAATACAAATTCCTCTTACAATAGGGGTTTTAAAGTAATTTTTGTAAGTTTAAGAAAACATTTTCCATTACCTTTTATAGATTTGATGAGTTCGAAATATTTCCCCTAAGAGTTTACATCACCACTGTGATTCGATGACTCATTATAGGTTTTACAGTATGAGGCTATGGAAAAATAAATATCTGTCAGCAAGGGACTTAATTTATATTGATGTGTTTAGGAAAAGATTTCATGGGAATACCTTTCAAGGATCCTAGAATTTAATTCTTATTTTAATTGTATCTTCAATTTTCAACACGTGCAGTTTTTTCCTTTTAATATGAATATCACACACACACACAAATATATATATATATATATATATATATATATATATATTACAAGATACCATTATATCAAGCAAACATTGAGAAATATCAAAATGATTCTCCCAAATGACAAAAATATAAATATTGTTTTTTATATTTATGTTTATAGATAATATATAATTATATATATATATATCATTACTCCAATTAGTGAATGCCCTAGGAGAAAGACTATGAACTGAAAAATATAAATCAACTTCTTCTTGATATGTGCATATCAACCAATATTTATTTTAGATTGATATAGTTATATATATAGTTCATTTATATCAGTTTTGTTTAGTGTATTATATAATTTTTCTTGGATCAAGGCAATTCCCACTGACACCGAATATGTTTTTTGTAAAACTAATTTTGTTTGTTTTAGATAATCATATGCTACATGATATGATGTTGATGTGAATGGTTCATGGATGTTATAGTTATAGATCAATGAAAAAAAGTGATAAAGACCTCATACATGGAGATAAATTCGAGAGGAATTTTAATTTTTAGGGTTTCGTGATTTTATGTTTCAATGATTACAAGTTTTTCATCAAAATAAGACAACAATGACATTGATCCAAGTCATAAGCTTAAAAGGAAGAAGAATCAAACACCTTAAGTTTTAATGAATTATTATATTTGAATAAATTAAATTTATTAAATTTATTTATTGAAAATAAACACTAATGTAATATTTCATTATACGAAACACTAAGTTAATCTCGTGTTCTATTCAATGCTAGCTGAGCTTGCGTTACACGCAATATAGAGTTAAAAAAACCATGATATATTATTTATATAGTTATTAAAATGTGACGATTATGACACAGCTTTCAAACATAGTGATATGAATATTAATAAATAATTTTTATTATATATAATTCCTTTTATATTAATAAAACATATTTATAATAAAATACATAATTTTCAGTAAATTCATCATATGTTTCAAAAATTCTATTTTCTCAAAAAATGTTTTTATGTGTTTTTGTGAATAATAATAAAATTATTTTTTGAAACCTTTAGAACATTAATTTGATAAAATAAAAATAATTTTTAAATTTATAATTTCAAAATTACCTGAGGGTGATTTTTCGGGTTTTTTTAAAAGTTTTATTTTTTGATGAATAATAAAAAATACCGAATTTTAATTGAAAACTACTTTTTTGTTTAATTATTTAAAAAGTTAAATTATATTTAAAATTGGGTTTAAAGTATAATTAGTTCAATTATAAATTTATTAATCCAATTTAGGTATTTTTAATCAATTTTATATTTATTTTTTATATAAAAATTTGTAAACTTTTTAACTTTTTCGCTTAAAAAATAGTTTTCTCATCACATCTGCGAGATTGATTTTAAATTTTTTTCCACATAAGTGGTTTAAATTAAAAAAAATTTATTCCATATTTGGAATAAAAATAATTTATATTATCTAATAATGTTAACTTTCTTTTTGACCAAAATGAATTGTGAATGCATTAAAAATTAATTACAACGGTTAAGGTGAAAATGGGTTTATCAGAGGTTAACTAAAAAGAGAAGGGTAAAACAACCTATAAATTTTTTTAAAAAGATTTTATAGATATATTTTGACCATTAAACCAATATTTTTCTATAATGGTACATATTGGACCCTTGTGACATATGAAAAACATGGGAGCACTCAACTCTTCTCAAAAATACAAAGAGTGTCCTCTCCTCCACTTATAGAAGGACACCCTGTATCCTCCATTATTAGCACCTTCAGACCTATTTGGTTCATAAAATACTAAAAAAAACTTCCTAACTCTAATAAAATTACTCTAGAATACTTATTTTGGACATAAATCTATCATAGGAAGGATTTTGGTGCAAACCTACGGAGGATACCTAAAGAAGAGGTAACATTCTTGAACAAATGTTTTTGTTGTATTTCTTCCTCCAACCCCTTAAATTAATATTATATAATGATTATATAATAACCTACGTATCTTAAATATTCTTATATCTTTTATGTAAATAGAATAACCCAAAACCACCTCTACTTCCATTAAATGGGTTACAAAATCATCATTTGTGTGTACAGTGGACTACCACCTCATGAACTGATTTTGTTTGTTTTTCTATTAACACCTATAAAATATAGAAATAATGATGCGTATATTGTTTTTATATTATATATATGATTTTATAATTATTTTATAATTATTATATCCCACATAACTTCATATTTTCCATTTTTTTGGAAATATGATAGCATCGTTTGTGTGTACGGTGGACTACCGCCTCATGAAGAAATGTTATTAGTTCATGATTTACATTGAAGGTATTAAAGATAGGTTTAATGAAAATATCTGATATATATAACCTAAAAATTATTCTATAATTATAATATATATCACCTACTTTAATTTTTTTCAATCCAATAAAAATGGAATTAGCATTCATGTGTATGCACAACCCACCGTCACTATGAACAATGAATTCAACTTTCTATAACTAAATTGGATGGATTATTGTAAATACATGTATTATGAATATATATGATATTTATTATATGTTTATAATTATTTATGTTTTGGAATCATGATAAAATTAAGAGGATAAAAAATATAATAAATCAAAACATATATGAAAAACAAAGTGGTTATTACCTGTGACATAACTTTAACATGAAATCGTTAATCAATAGGAAATAAATGGTCATAAAAAAATAATTCATGGTATTATATATATGAATATAGTTCTATAATAGGTTTATAATAAAATTATATTTATTATTCATCAGTTTTGAATGAGGATAATAGAAGTGAATAGGTAAGGGATTTTTGTCTTGATTTTCCTTCTTTGATACATACGTTATGTTGTGAAACAATATTATGTCATGAGGTGTATATAAATACCCTTTGAAATGTAATATAATGAATTTATTCATACTCACAATATTTTAATTATCATTTTATTTTATTCATTCATGGGTCTTATGAATCAATGTTACCAAAGTGGTGAAGATTTTATGTTACAACCTCATAATTTATCGAGTTTGTTTATGATTAAGTCTCAAATGTTGAAATATCATGATCTAGCTCTAGTTATTAAGAAATTGTTTTTAATAAAATCCATCTTTATTTCTCTCTTTGGTTAGAAATATATTTCCTTCAAATACAATGTTTTCTAATTTTATTTTAATTTTTTTTATTTATATATTAGGATTTGAAAAGAAATTTTGACCAGTTTCTAACTTTTAAAAAAAATCAAAAGAAATCTTCTTGTTAAATAATGGTCATTCGGATTTTACCTAAAATATAAAAGGAATCTTTATTTTAACATTTAAGGCATGAATTTTGTTTTCTATCATCATGAACAATCATTACTTTGAAGCATACTTTAAAATTTTTTAATGTTATTTTAAAATAAAAAGGTTTTCACAATATATTGTTCTTTTACAGAGATTTTATAAAATAGAAAGGGATATTTTCCTCAATAAATGTTTTAAAATATATTTCATTATTATTTCCATATAAGATTAAATCTTTTGGTATTTCCCATTTCTTACAGTAGATATGATCCAAGGATACCATTAATATTCTCTCTTTGAATGGTTAATGTTATGATGGAATGGTTTTTATGAACCCATTTCTATTCTAAGAGTTATAACATGAGAAAAGAATGGAGTTTCACAAAGAATATGAGTCAACATGATGAAAGTTGAATTAAATAAATTGGTGAAATCTTATCAAGAATATGATTCAACTTGATGAAATTGACTCTAGGGATTTGGATGAGTTAAATAACTTATTTTTCAATAAGTACCTTTCTCATATTATTTTTACAAAGTTAGAGAAGGAGTTACTTAAGCTAAATAAAAAGGATGATGAATCCATTAGTACTTATGAGGAAAATTTTACAAGCCTTGTGAGGTATGCTTCGGGTATTAGCGTCCAACCTGAAATAAATGTTGTTGTATTATTTAATGGATTAATACCAAGTATCCTAAGGGAGTTATCCATAAGATATTCCAATAAATATGAAGATATTGTTTGATGTGGCATCAAGGTGGAAATGGAGGTTGGAGTTAAATATCAATCTCATGGTTTTGATAAGAAAATAAATAGGAAGTTCAAAGGAAAATATAAAAATCATGTAGAGATGAATATGAGAATTACTTTATTCTCAAAGTGTGGGAAGAACCATGGAGGAAATTTTCTTAATGGGACTAGTAAATTTTTTTAAGTGTTTAAGGGAAGGTCATAAAGAAATTGACTATCAAGGTGATGGGAAGAAGTTATCTAATGACATGAATAGAGATAAATCTGCATATAATGAACCTACCACACTTCAATTCTTCAAGTGTAAAGAGAATGGGAATTATGAAAATAAGTTCCCAAACCTAAGGGTTAATGATGATGATTGATGTTATAAAACTATTAAGTTGAGGGACACAGGTAAATCTCATGCGATCACTATTTTTGATGAGGGGTGGAATAATGACATGGTGAAAGGTACACTTACCATCCACTATAGAACAACTAATTTATTATTTGAATCTGGATCTACCCATTATTCAATATCTGAATAATTTTATAAGGGTATCAAGATTCCACCCAAATAATTAGATATAGAATTAGTAGTGAGAACCCTAATGGTTTGATGATCACATCTAAAGTCTATGATTCCTCTCTTCTTGATGTTATTGAGAATTTTCTTATGTAAATATTTTTATTCTTCCTCTGGTTAAATTTGATGTCATCTTAGTCATGGATTATATTTCACTACATAAAACCGAAGTCAATTGTCAAATAATGGAATTCATGTTTTATATTCCAAACCAACCTATGATCGTATATCCATGTGATGATTTGTATGAACCTCCAATGGATATTACATCCATTGTATGGGTATTAATTACCATTCAAAATGGGTTTTTTTTATCTCAGATGGTTGGAAAAGACATGAAATTAATGATATTACGATTGTGTAGGAATATATTGATATATTTCTAGAATAATTGCCTAGTATTCTACTAAAAAATAAAGCTGAGTTCTAAATATAACTCAGACCCGGTGCCACACCTGTAACACCGCAAGGTTTCAAAAATAAATGCATTTTTATAATCTATCCATTAAACACAACTTTGTCTATACTATGTTTTGAATTTTGAAAAACGATCATCTAGAGTTATAATCAGTAAGTCATTTGGAGTTTGATAGAACAAACATGATTTTTTTGTGAATAGTAACATACCCTTATGAATACTAATATAACCCTTATGAATAGTAAGTAACGATATTATTTTATTTTCTTAATGTAATAAGATAATGATATCTTAATTAATTTTCCAATGTGATATAAAACTAATTATACATTTAAAATTATTATTTTTCAAATTGAATGTGATTTTATTTATGAATTATATTAATAATATTTCGAAAATTATTTTTGAAAAATGGTGTTTATTTTGGAATTCTAAAAGTTGAAAAATGTTAGGGGTTATTTTTTTGGGATTTTTTTGAAATTCTAGAAATTTTGATGAATATAGAAATATGGTAAAATACCGTATATTCAAATTATCAATTAAATTCACTATTTAGGACATAATAAGTGATGTAAGGAAACTTGGTTAGAACTAAAATGCACTTAATACTATTAGGGGTCACATGAAACAACACTATTGGTTGTCTTGATGAAAATAACAAAATAATGAATAAAATATTCAAAATTTACCCCTCTCCTCCATGATAACCCCCCCTCACTCCCTATTCTCCTCACTCCTCTAAGCCTTGAATCTCCTAAAATATCTATCCAATTAACCTTCCCTAGTGACTCCCCATTTCCAAGAATCTCATGGTCTTTCCAAAAGACCAAAACCCCTTTCCCTTAAAGAGGTTATCAAGGAGGTTATTTCAAGAGGTAAATCACCCTTCTTTTTCATTTAGTTTCATTGCAATTTATCTTCTTTTGTTATCCTATCCTCTCACACTATGTAAAAATGACCATGATAACTCCATTATAATATATATACAAGGATTATATCATGTGAGTGGCAGAATCATCATCAATATTCTTACTCCCTCCCTTTTATTTTTATAAATGAAATTAACATCCATGAGGTTCCAATTTATAGATTTCATGGATGACGAAGTTTCGTTATTCAATTTATCCTTCATTACTTGTCATGAAACCATTTTTATGGTTTAACAAGACTATAATATATGTATTATAACCTAATTAATATTCATGAACGAATATATATACATATTATTAATTTATATGAAAAAACTAGTTCATAATAATTCAAACACTGCCAAATAATCGAAGTGGTTGTCATCTAATGATTAATACTCATTACATGTAACACAATGATATAAATGACCATTAGAAATTCATTATGTTCATAAATAATATTTAATTTAAATTCTGGATATTTAAAACCATTCCACATGAACTCCATTACTTAAAAACAAGAGAACAGATTATGAAAATCAAGAAAAAGAATACTCCGGAACGACATAATTCGATATTATAACTTATCAACAAGGATATAAATGAACTAAATAGAATTATGATAAAATAAATACAGGTATAATATATTATTAATTAATTAATTAATGATTTTAATTTCATATTCCAGGACAATAAGTTCAATAGGGGAACACATTCGGACTTAAGGTAAGGGTTTTCTCACCCGAACCTCCATTTTCTTTTGTGTTACTATTATTGTCTAACTACCTCAATTAAATTCTTGTATATTATAATTTAGTCCTCATAAAATTTTTGTGAGTGTTCTATAAATTTATATCAACCATAACTCTTCCTTATTTTATGGATAGTTACACGTTTTAAAAGAAACTTTCAAAATTGTTTCCAAAATACAAGCCCGATTCAAGGGAAATTCTCAAATTCTTACATATTTTCATGGGCCCTATATAATATGTTTTTGGAAACAATTATCTTTATAAAATCACGCATTTTATTATGAAAATAATTTCTTAAATCACTTCTGGTTTTTTACTAAGAGTTTTCCAAAAAGAACTCTTCTTTTCAAAATAAAAGAGTATTTATCTCAATAATTGATTAATAATTTTATAAGAGTATTTTTTTATGATTCAACACTCTTGTTGATTCTTATGAATTATTGTATTTAATAATTTATTATGTCTTATACTATATTTTATTGAATGTTTTATGACTCATTTTATTTTGGATGATCTATCCTAAAACTATTCACTATATTACTCAGAATTGTTAGTGTTTTATGTTTAATGATTGGGGAAAGTTAGTTACATTTCATATGATAGTTTCAATATGAATGTATATGTTGTTTCGGTTTATCCCCACTCATATAATGGATTAATTGGAATTATTATGTGATGGGTGGGGCCTGATATATCCCCTCGATGCATCGGTAGGTCTCATGAGACAAATAGATGTGGAATTGGTCATGGCCTTTCCCAATGTGATATATGGTTTTGGCTGAGGCCTTAATAATTTTTAGACATGTTGACCGAGGCCTTGAAAAAATGTTTCAGAATGTCCAACATATGCACTTCCTTCATTATGAATCTAGTAATTGAATTTTCAGGTTGTTATTCGACTAGTATGATACACATGATTATGTTTTATTATGACATGACTTACTCAGCCCATATTCCTTCCATAATGTTTTCAAATTTATTATTTGTGAAGGTGTGTGTTTTTAATTATTCATCGTGCCTAATGTTTATGTTTATGTTATCTTCCTATGTATTTCTTACTCTTAATAAGTTTTTGAGATCACCTCTTTTCTTATGTTTTATTTTCCCAGGATATGAAGAATTTAGTTATGAGTGACTTGTAGGAATAATATTTGAGGCTTGAATGTTTCTAATGGAATACATTAGTGTTGTATTTCCCTTAATGATGTAATGTTAAACTTAAATATTTATCTTGTTTACAAAATCTACTAAACTACTTGGTACTTTAGGATACATATTCCTTGTTTATATTCTAATGTAATAAAATAAGGAACTAGCTCCGAACAAATGGGGTTGGGTACTTATAGTTTGTATCAGAGGAAGTTTAGTAGAAAACATTGAAACTAGATTTAGAAAATGTAGATTAAGGAACAATTCCTTAAGGTATAATTTGAGGAAAACATACAAGAACGTCCAGGTATTTTGGTATGGAATAGATTATGTGGATATTTCTAGAAAATACATCCTTATCTGGATACAAACAGGTAGAGGTGGCTCTAGCACAGATATACCTAGGAGTGAAAGCTCTGACAAGGAGTTTCGGGCTTGACCCAGAGTATCCTGGTACACAACAACATGCCTCACTGTACTCTTGGTATTTACACTCTTGGGGGAAATGATAAGGATAATTCACATTTTCATTACAAGAAATTATGTAGGATTTAAATGTAAATTTTTTCTCAAAGAAACCATTTTTGTGATTATGGGATTATCCATACGTAGGATCACAATTTATGCTAAGTATTTTGTTATATTAAGATTATACATTACAATTTATAACCTAATATAGTTTATGCCGTCATATAGAAATGGAACCTAGTGAAAGAAATGTAAACCACATGAACACGCGTATCCCATGTAGGGATTGACCTCCAATGAAAGCTAATGATGTAGGCTCTGCTGCTGTGACTTGTGAAGAAAAGCTTATAACTATACTGGGATAACTTACTTAGGTTATGAAAAATAACCTTACCCATATGGAGCATCCAGATCCACCACATGGAGGAGCTATGTTAGATTTATTTATGTGACAACAACCTCCATCGTTCAATGGGACTACAAACCCATTTGTAGCTGAGCAGTGGATAAGTTCTCTAGAGAAGATATTTCTCTCTCTAACATGTAATGAAAGAGAGAAGGTCGTCATGGCAGTTTATTGTCTATCAGGATATATAGATCAGTTGTGTTCATTAATCCAAAACACAAAGTAGGATTAAGAGATATAATATATCTAATGGAGGGACTTTAAGGAAATATTCATAGAGAAATACTTTCCTCATGAAAAACGAGAAGATATAGAAAGGCTGTTTCTAAATTTGAAGTAAAAGGAAGATGATAATGTTACAAAGTATGAAGCTAACTTCACAGGGTTAACAAGGCATGCTATAGACTACATATGAAATCTGAGGATCAATATTTATTGATTATTTGATAGCATAAATCCATTCCTACGACATGAATTGGTGTCCAAAAGTTTTCATCATATGAGGATATAAATTCATGTGCTATCAAGATAGAAATGGAATTCCATTATTATTATGAATTTAAGGAAAAGAAAGAGAATAAGAGGGTTGCTGAAAACTATGGGAAAGGAAATAAGGAAACAGGGAAGAAGGTAAGATTTGAATTTCTACCCTATGATAATTATGGAAGGAAACACCCTGGTGCGTGCTTAAAGGGAAACGTAATATGCTACAAATGTGTAAAAGGCCATCTTCCTAGTGATTATAAGGGGAAGAAATAATCTATTGATGTTAAATTCTATTATTCTCGGGATTTGGGGAACTATGCTAATGATTGTCCAATGCTTCAAGGAAACATGCCATAGAAAAGGCCAAGGGAGCAAGGTCAAGATTATGCGATCACACATGTAGAGGATGAAGTTCTGAATGACATGGTGGCAGGTACTTTAATCATTTCCTCAAAATTAGGCAATGCTTTATTTGATTCTAGATCATCACATTGTTTCATATCTTCCCATCTTTCCAAGAAAATTAGATATTTCCAATCTGACTTATTAAGGAATTTTTAAGTCAAAACTCTTAACAGAAGTATAATTGTAACAACGTTTTGTGAATCAGTTACCATTATTGTATATAAACATGCCTTGTATGCTAATATTATTGTCATACCCATGATTTAATTTGATTTAATCCTTGGTATGTATTGGATTTTGGATCATAATGAAAAAATTACTGTAAGAAGAAGGAGGATATAGTTTTTGAAGATGATAATGAATTTCTTATCATTAGAGCAGAAACATCACCATCTGATTCTCATCTAGACCCACCCCAGTAGCTTTACTAAATTCAATTATTGGGTAAGAAGGGAGTGAAATAACTATGGATGAGGAAAGGAATGTATAATTAAAAGATTTACATATTTTCCAATAATATGTTGATGTGTTTTCAGAGGATTTACCTAGATATCCTCCAGAATGGGAAATTGAGTTTTTTATTAACATAAATCCAGGTTCAAGGCCCATATCAAAGACCACTTATAAAATGGAAATTGTGGAGTTAGTGGAAATAAAGAAACAACTAGATTAATTGAGTGATAAAGGATTTATTATCCCTAACATTTCTATATGGGGAGCCCCTTTTCTTTTCATTAAGAATAAATATGGGTCTATGAGGTTGTGCATTGACAACAGGGAGATCAATGCTATAACAATAAAGAAAAAGTATCCCCTACCTCTCATTTATGATTTATTAGATCAACTTCATGGAGCCCAATATTTTTCAAAGATTTATCTTTGATATGGATATCATCAGTTGCTTGTGAGGAAGAAAGACATTGCAAAAAAAGAATTCTGAACTAGGTACGGGCATTACGAGTTTACAGAAATTCCTTCTGGACTAACTAATGAACCATCTATTTTTAGGGATATAATGAATAGAGGTTTCAAATAATATCTTGATTAATTTTTGGTGGTGTTTATTGATGATATCTTGGTATACTATAAAAGCTATGAAGATCATGAAAATCACTTGCGCATTATTCCGAAGACTCAGGGAAGAAATGAATTATATGGGAAGTTTAGAAAGTGTGATTTTTGGCTCCAATTAGTTTCCTTTTTAGGCCACATTGTCTCTAAGGATGGAATATATGTTGATCCTATGAAGACAAAGGTTTTTCAATAATGTACCACTCTAATGAACATAACTAAGGTACGTAGTTTTATTGGTTTAACAGGTTATTTTCAGTGTTTCATTCAGAACTTCGCCCGTTTAGCCAACCCAATTACCAAGATTACAAGAAAAGGTGTTAAGTTCATATGAAAAAAGAATGTGAGGAATTTTTTAAATAATTGAATAGAATATTATTGAATTATACAATCTTGACTCTACCATCAGGGAATGATGGATTTGTGATCTTTAGCGATGAATCAAAGAAAGGACTTGGCTGTGTATTTATGCAGAATAATAGAGTGATTGCCTATCCATATAGTCAGATAAAAATTCATGAACAAAACTACCCAACTCATGATCTTGAGTTAGAAGTGGTAATATTTTCTTTGAATATTTGGAGACATTACCTCTATGGAAAAAAATGTGAGATATATAGAGATCATAAGAGTTTAAAATATATCTTCTCACAGAAAGAACTCAACATGAGACAAAGGATATGGATTGAGCTACTCAAATATTATGATGTCACAATACACTACCACCCAGGGAAAGAAAAAAGGTGGAAGACGCTTTGAGTAGAAAATACCACAAAATTCTGAACAAGATGAGTGTTAAAAGGGATCCTTTGTTCATGGATCTAGCAAAGATGGATATGAGAATTATCAAGTAAGGTAACACATTACTAATTTTTCAAATGGTTTCCAAACCTTCTTTACTGGAAAAGATAAAAAATTTCTCAGGCTGACGATGAGGAGTTTCAAAAGGAAATTAAATCTGTAAATGATGGGAAGTTGATTGAATTTATATATCAATATGGCATTTTGAAATTTGGAAAGAAGCTTTGTGTTCCCGCTATTCCTGATCTAAAGAGGAAACCATTAGATGATGCTCATAGATCTAATTTCTCTATACACCCTAGTAACACAAATATGTATAGAGATATAAAGGAATATTTTTGGTGGGAAAACACGAAAAGGGAGATTGTTGATTATGTGGCGAGATGTTTGGTGTGCCAATAGGTGAAGACTGGAAGAAATCATCTTCGAGGAGTCATGAAACCCCTTCCTATTCCTATGTGTAAATGGGATTATATTACAATGGACTTTGTCATGGGTCTACCAAAGAGTCTAATAAATAATTACGTGATATGGGTCATTGTTGACCATCTTACAAAATCAGCACATTTTCTTTCTATAAGAGAAGATTTACCACTTGAACTTTTAGAAAGACTATATTTTAATGAAGTTATAAGACTTCCTGATATACCTTTATAAATTTTTTCTAATTGTGATCCCCATTTTACATCACAATTTTGGAAAATTATTCCAAAGGCCTTAGATACTAATCTTCATTTGAGAACTTCCTACCACCCACAAATTGATGGACAATCAGAACAGACTATTCAGACTTTGGAAGACATGTTGAGGTCTTTTTCACTTGAATTTCAAGGCATGTGAGATCAATATTTACCTCTCGTAGAATTTTCCTATAACATTAGCTTCTATTAAAGTATTCAAATGTCACCATATGAAGAATTATATGGAAAGAAATTTCATACACCAACTTATTGGGATGATGTTGGTGAGAGAAAGCTCATAGTCCTTGAAATTTTTGAGGAAAAATTGGAAAAGGTGAAGATTATCCAAACCCATATCGAAACAACTCAAAGTATAGAAAAGAGCTATGCTGATAACCAAAGGAAGGATTTGGAATTTCAATAAGGAGACCATGTTTTCTTAAAGGCATCTCTATGGAAGGGTATTATACAATTCAGTAAGAAGGGAAAATTAATTCCCAGGTACATCAGACCTTTTGAAATTATGGAACGAATTGTAGTCGTAGCTTACCATTTGGAAATGTATCCAAGTATCTCCAAAGTTCACAATGTGTTCCACGTGTCAATGTTAAGGAAGTACATGCCAGAACCAACACATGTACTCAACTATGAAGAAATAGAACTTGAGACTGATCTGTCTTATTGTGAAGATCCTATCAAAATTATTGATACCAGAGAACAAGTATTGAGAAATCGGACGACTCATCTGGTAAAGGTTCTTTAGAGGAACCATAAGATGTAGGAACCAACATGGGAGCCTGTGGATCTTTTGTTGAAGACATACCTGAATATTTTTAGGTAACATTTTTTGAATTTTGAGGAAGAAATTTATGTAATGATAAGAGAATGTAACATCCCAAGGTTTTGAAAATAAATTCATTTTTATAATCAATCCATTAAACACAACTTTTCCGCTACTATGTTTTAAATTTTGAAAAACGGCCATCTAGCATTGTGATCAGTATGTCATTTTGAGTTTGATAAAACAAACTTGATTTTTTTGAATAGTAACATACCCATATGAATAGTAATATGATTAGTAATATAATCTTTATAAATATTAAATAATTATATTATTTTATTTTCTTAAGGTAATAAGATAATGAGATCTTAATTAATTTTTCAATGTGATATAAAACTAATTATACATTTAAAATTTTTATTTTTAGAATTAACTATGATTTTATTTAAAAATTAAATTAATAATATTTAGATTTTTTTTTTGAAAAATGGAGTTCTTTTTTGAATTTTACAAGTCGAAAAATGGTAGGGGTGAATTTTTGGGATTCTTATGAAATTCTTGAATTTTTGATGAATAGTGAAATATGGTAAAATACCCTATATTAAAATTATCAGTTAAATACACTATTTATGACATAATAAGGGATTTAAGGCCACTTGGTTCGAACTCACATGCACTTATTACTATTAGGGGTTACATGAAACAATACTATTTGTTGTCTTGATGGAAATAATAAAATAATGAATAAAATATTCAAAATTTACCCCTCTCCTACACTATAAACCCCCCTCACTCCCTCTTCTCTTCACTCCTATAAGCCATAAATCTCCTCAAATATCTACTCAATTACCCTTATCTAGTCAGTATCCACGTCCAAGAATCTCCTGGTCTTTCCAAAATACCAAAATCCCTTTTTTAAGGAGGTTCTCAAGGAGGTTATTTCAAGAGGTAAAACATCCTTCTTTTTCATTTAGTTCCATTTCAATTTATCTACTTGTGTTATCCTCTACCCAAATCCTCTATCCAAATGACCATGATAACTCCATTATAATATATATATTGGTATTATATCATGTTAGTGGAAGAACCATCATCAATATTCTTACTCCCTCCCTTTTATTTTTATAAACGAAATCAACGTCCATAAGGTTTCAATTTATAACCTTCATGGACAACAAAGTTTTTTTCTTCCATTTATCGTTAATTACTGGTCATGAAACCATTTGTATGATTTATAAAAACTATAATATATGTATTATAACCTAATTAATATTTAGGAACCAGTATATGTACATATTATTAATTTATATGATAAAAATAGTTCATAATAATTCAAATACTGCCAAATAATCAAAGTGGTTGTCATCTAATGATTCATCCTCATTTAATGTAACCAAATTATATAAATTACCATTAAAAATTATTTATGTTCATAAATAATATTTAATTTCAATTCTTCAGATTTACAACCATTCCACATGAGCTACACTACTTAAAAACAAGAGAACCGATTATGAAAATCAAGAAAACGAACACTCTGGAATGACAAAATTCGATATTATAACTTATCAATAAGGATATAAATAAACTAAAAAAATTATGATAAACTAAATTAATGTCTAATATGTTATGAATTAAGTTATTAATGAGTCTAATTTCATATTCCATAACTTTAAGTTCAATAGGGGAACACATTCAAACATAAGCTAACAGTTTTCTCACCCAAGCCTCCATTTTCATTCAGGGTTACTTTTATTGTCTAATTACCTCAATAAATTTATTTTATATTATTATGAAATCCTCATAAAATTTTTCTAGGTGTTATATATATGTTTATCAAGAATAAAACTTCTTTATTTTATGGATATTTACATGTTTTTAAAAATAACTTTCAAAATTGTTTCCAAATTACCAGCCTGATTCAAGGGAATTTCTCAAATTCTTACCTATTTTCAACAACACTCTATAATCTATTTTTGGAAAACATTATATTTATAAAATAAATAATTATATTATAAAAATAATATCTTACTTAACTTATGGGTTTTTACTAATATTTTTCCAAAAAGAACTCTTCTTTTCAAAATAAAAGAGTATTTATCTCAATAATCGCTTAATGATTTTATAAGAGTATTTTCATCTGATTCAACACTCTTGTTGATTCTTATGTATTATTGAGTTTAATAATTTATTATGTATTCTACCATATTTTATTGAATGTTTTATGACTAATTTTATTTTGGATTATCTATCCTAAAACCATTCACCATATTACTCAGAATTGTTAGTGTTTTATGTTTAATGATTGGGGAAAGTTAGTTACATTTCATATGATAGTTTAAATATAAATGTATATGTTATTTAGGTTTATCCCCACTCATATTAGGAATGCATTGGAATTATTATGTGATGGGTGGGGGCTGCTATAGCCCCTCGATGCATCGGTAGGTCTCATGAGACAAATAGACATGGAATTGACCAAGGCCTTTCCCAATATGATATATGGATTTTGCTGAGGCCTTAGTCATTTTTAGATGTCTTGGTCGAGGCCATAAAAAATGTTTTAGAATGTCTGGAATATGCACTTCTCTAATTATTAAGCTAGTAATTGAATTTTCATGTGGTTATTCGACTAATAGAATACCCAAGATTATGTTTTATTATGACATTACTTACTCAGACCATATTCCTTCCATAATGTGTTCAATTTAATTATTTGGGAAGGCATGTGTTTTAAATTATTCAGCATTCCTAATTTTTATGTTTATTTTATCTTCAGTTTTATTTCTTACTCTTACTGAGTGTTTGATCTCACCCCTTTTCTTATGTTTCATTTTCCCAGGATATGAAGAAGTTAGTTATGAGTGAATTGTAGGAATAATCTAGGAGGCTTGGATGTTTCTAATGGAATAAATTAGTCTTGTATTTCCATTCATGATGTATTGTTAAACTTATATATGTATCTGGTTTCCAAAATATACTAAAATACTTGGTTTTTTGGGATACATATTCCTTTTTTATATTCCAATGTAATAAAATAAGGCACTGGCTCCGGACAACTTGTTTCGGGTCCTTACAAAACCAATTTCAAAGGCTCCATATATAATGGTCCCAATTGAGGTACATGAATTGAAGAAGAAACTCCAGGAAAAACTTGGTAATGGATTCATTTTACCATGTGTTTCCCCTTGGGGTGTACCTATTCTTATTCTAAAATAAATATGGATCAATGCAACTCTACATTGATTATCAGGAGCTAAAAAAGATAAAAATTAAGAATATGTATCCTATTCCCCATATTAATGAGTTGTTTGATTAACTATGTGGAGTTCAATACTTTTCAAAGATCAACCTTCATTATGGATATCATTAATTGAGGTTCAAGAAGGAGGATATACCAAAGATGTTATTCTATAAAACATATGGAAACTATGAATATATAGTGATTCCATTTAGTATTATTAATTCCCATACTATCTTCATGTATTTAATGAATAAAGTGTTTAGATATTACCTTGATCAATTTGTGGTAGTATTTATAGATTATATTCTTATCTACTCAAAGAGAAAGAAAGATCATGAATATCACCTGGGAATTATACTAAAGACCATAAGGAAGGAAAAAATATATGTGAAATTTACAAAATGTGAATTTTTGCAAAAAAAAATTCATTTTGGGGTCATATAATCTCAATAGAAGTTATGTCAGTAGATCCAACAAACACATAAGATATTGAATGTTGGCCTAGACCAATCAAAATGACTAATATCTGTAGTTTTATTGGTTTAGATAGATATTATTAATGTTTTGTAGATAATTTCTCATGAATATCTAATCTACCCCTTAAGTTAACCTGGAGGGGATCTAAGTTCTCATGGAAATATGAATGTAAGAAAAATTTCAGAGAACTGAATAGAATATTAGTTAACACACCTATTCTTACATTACCCTAAAGTGGGTAAGGGTTTGTAATCTATGCTAACGCATACAAAAAGGGATTGGTATGTGTTATTATGCATAATGAAATTGTTATATCTTATGTCCCATAAAAATTTAAGGTTCATGAGAAAACATACCAAACTAATGATTTCGAGTTACCTATGGTAAAATTTTTATTAATGATATGTAGGATTATATTTATAGATAAAATTGTGATATATATACTAATAAAAAAAGTTTCAAGTATATATTCACACAAAAGGAGTTGAATATGAACCAAAGAATATGGTTAGAGCTGATTAAAGATTATAGATTCTCAATACATCAACACCTTGGGAAAATGAACATGGTATCTAATGCGTTGTGTTTAATGGATCATTCTAGCTTATCCATGATGAGGATAACCAAATATCCAATATTTATATATTTGAAAAGGATGGATTTAGAAATCCTAAAAGAAGTAGATAAATATTATCTTTCTTAATTCAATGTTCAACCATCTATCCAAATGAAGATTAAAGTGGACTAGATGAAATCTGTGGAGCTATAAAAGATGGTTATAAATTTTAATGAGTTTAACCTTAATCATGATGGAATGATAAGGTTTAAGATCTGTGTATGTGTTCTGTCCATACTAGATTAAAATAAAGAGTTGTTAGAGGAAGCTCATAGTTCTTCATTATCCATGATGAGGATAACCAAATATCCAATATTTATATATTTGAAAAGGATGGATTTAGAAATCCTAAAAGAAGTAGATAAATATTATCTTTCTTAATTCAATGTTCAACTATCTATCCAAGTGAAGATTAAATAGGACTAGATGAAATATGTGGAGCTATAAAAGATGGTTATAAATTTTAATGAGTTTAACCTTAATCATGATGGAATGATAAGGTTTAAGATCTGTGTATGTGTTCTGTCCATACTAGATTAAAAGAAAGAGTTGTTAGAGGAAGCTCATATTTCTTAATTATCCATTCATCCTGTAAGTATGAAGATATGTAGATATTTTAAATAATACTTTTGATGGGATGGAATAAATAGAGATACCATAAAGTTTGTATCTCACTGCTTAGTATGTTAGTAAGTTAAGGATGAAAGACAAAATTATACAAGGGTGTTCCATATATTATCCATACCAGAATTAAAATGGGAGAACATCACCATCAATTTTCTCATTAGACTCCACAAAATGTATAATTAGAATAACACTATATGGGTTATAGTAGACCGACTTACTAAGTCATCACACTTCATCGCTATCAGAGAAGACTTATATAAAGATCATCTTTTCATGATATACATTAAGTAAGTGGTAAGGTTTCATAGAGTACTACATTCCATTATATTTGACAATGATATGAGGTTTACCTTAATGTTATAGAAATGACTTCATCAAGATAATGATATATAGTTGATTTTTATCACTACATATCATCCTAAATTAGATGTACAATCTAAAATAACAATTAAAACCCTAGAGGATATGTTGAGACATTGTTCTTTGGATTTCAAAGGTGGTTGGGATCAACACCTTCCTCTAGTTAAGTTTTCTTACAATAATAACTTTCGATCAATCATTTAGATGGATCATTATAAATATATATATGGAAATAAATTTAGATCTCCAAAATTTTGTAATGAAGTTAGAGAAATAAATCTATTAGGACTTGAGATAGCTAAAGAAATACAAGATAAGGTTAAATCCATTCAACAAGACATCAAGGGAGCTCAGAGTTGGTAGAAATAGTATGTTGAAAATCGCTGACATGATCTAAAATTTGACATTGGTGATAAAGTGTTTCTAATAATTTCTCTATGGAATAAGGTTATGAGATTTGGGATGAAAGGGAATCTAATCCCTAGGTATATCAAACCCTTTGAAATTCTTGGTCATATTGGGACGGTAGCCTATCGCTTGGAACTTACACCAAAACTCTCTAAAGTCCACAATGTGTTGGATGTATCTATCTTGAGGAAGTACATACCTGACCCTTCAGATTTACTAAATTCAATGATTAAAATATTTATTATGAGGAACAATTGGTAGAGAATTTGGATCAAAGAGAGAAACTTCTACGAAAAAAGACCACTCACCTGGTCAAAGTTCTATGGTGAAACCATCAGTTTGATAAAGCTATGTGGGAACTTTTGGATATGATGAGGAACAAGTATCCTCATTTTTTAATATAATAATGAATAATTTCAACGGTGAACCTCATGTTAAAAGGGGTAGAATATAACAACCTATTTTTTATGAATAATTATTTTTGAATAAATTAAATTTATTTATTGGCTTATGTTACATGAAACAAAAAGTTAATCTTGTTTTATATAGAATAATAAGTTAATATTGTGATACATGTAACACTAGATTATCTTGCATTACATGCAACACTAAGTTTTAACAAAACCATGATATATTATTAATATAGTTATTCAAATGCGACCATTATAACCTACCCATTAAAAATAGTGATATGAATAGTAATAAATAATTTTTATTAATAATAATGGTTTTATATAATAAAAAATATTTATAATAAAATAAATAATTTTCAATAATGTCTTTATATCTTTCAAAAATACTATTTTATCAAAAAAATGTTTTTTGTATTTTTGTGAACAATAATAAAATTATTTTTTGAAAGTTTTAGAAAATTAATTTGATAAAATAAAATTCATTTGTAAATCCATAATTTCAAAATTATCTTATTGTGAATTTTCATATTTTTTTGTAAATGTTTAATTTTTATTAATAGTGAAAAATACTAAATTTTAATTGAAAAATTTCTTTTCGTTTAATTTATTTATGAAGTTAAATTATATTTTAAATTACTTTTAAAGAATAATTAGTTCAATTATACATATATAAATCCAATTTATTTCATTAGAATAAATTTTATATTGATTTTTTATAAAAAAAATTGTAAACTTTTGAAATGTTTTTCTTTAAAAACCTTCTTTCTTGTCACGTCTACAAGATTAATTTTAAATTAATTTTTTACACCTATGTTATTTTAATTTAGAAAAATGTATTTAATAATTTTAATAATGATAATTTATATTATCTAATATTTTCAACTTAATTTTTGACCGAAATGAATTGTGAATGCAATTAAAATTAATTACAACAATTAAGGTAAAAATGGGTTTATCGGGGGTGTTAAACTAAAAATATAAGGGTAAAAATAACCTATAAACTAGTATGAAATCAATTTTAGGAACATATTTATACCATGAAACCTATAGGGTTTAATAATGATCCATTTTTGACCCTTGTGACAAGTGAAAAACGTGAGAGAACTCAATTATTTTTACAAATATGAAGCTTGTCCTCTCTCCCACTTATAAAAGGACACCCACTCTCCTCCCTTTTTTAGACCTTCAAACCTCTTTTTTCAGTAGAGAAATTAAAAAATAAATCTTGAAATCCCATACCCTAATCATAGAATATTTATTTTTGATATAAATTCATCCTAGAAATGTATTTAGTTCAAAGCTAAGGAGGATACCGGAAGAATAGGTAACATCATTCAATGAGAGTTTTTGTTTTATTTCTTTATCCACCCCATTAAATTATTATTATATAATTATTATATAATAAAACTAGTATAATAAATATAAATATATGTTTTTATTTAATTTTTATGACATATAACCATCTACACTTCCATCAAATGGTTTACTAAATCATCATTCGTGTGTACGACGGACTACCGCCTCGTAAACCAATGTCCATTTTTTCATTACCACCTCTCAAGGATTGAAATTATGATGTATCTATTGTTTATATATTATATATATTATTTTTATTATGTTTTTAATCTATAATTATTATATCACACATACCTTTGTATTTTCCTTTTTGTGGGAATGCGATAACTTCATTCGTGTGTACGATAGACTACCACTTTGTGAAGAAATGTGATTCGTTTAATATTTTCCTGAAAGGAATTAAGGATGGTTTTAATAGAAATATGTGATATATATGACATAAAAATTATTATTTAATGACAATATATATCACTTATGTTTTTTTTCTTTCAATCTAATAGGAAAATAGAAATAACGTTCATGCGTACATACATCCTACCGTCTCCATGAACTGTGTATTTCATTTTCTATCACTAAATTATATGGATTACTATAAATACATATATAATGAATATATATTGTATTTATATAATTTTTTATCATTATTTATATTATGGAACCATGATCAAAGTAAGAGGAAAAATATAACACATCAAAACATATACGAAAAACAAAGTGGTTATTACTTGAGATGTAACTTAAACATGAAATTATTAATAAAAGAGTTGTAAAAGGAAATAAGAAAAATCATATATGGTATGATATATATAAATATGGTATTTTAATAGTTTTATAATAAACTTATATTTGTTATACAAGATTTTTTGAATGGGTATGAAGGAAGTCAAGACTTAAGGTAAGAGATTTTTATCTTGATTTGCCTTCTTTGAGATGTACATTATATTGTAAACTTATATTATTTAATGAGGTGTGTATATATACCCTTTGATATGTAATATCATTAATTTATTCATAATCATGATATTTTATGTTTCATTTTATGTAATTACATTATGGATATTATCAATCAATGTTACCAAATTGATAATGATTTTATGTTACAACTCATCGTATATCAATATTGATTATGATTAAGTCTCCAATGTTGAAATTTCATGATCCAAATATCAATAATTATCATGAATTTTCTTATACTCTTGTTATTCATGATATCTTCAAGTAATGGAATCATTTTTACACTCTTGTTTACATTAAATTATTAAGAATTTTTTTTTAAGAAAAGTTGAATTTATTTATCTCTATTGTCGGAAATACATTTATTTCCAAAATCATATTTTCTAAAAATATTTTCAAAAATGATTTATTACTATCTTATTATCTTTAACTTAAATTTTTATTCATTTTTTAATTTTTAATTTTTTTTGAAAATAATCTTCATGTCATTTTCCAAACAATGTCTATTCAGATTTTACTGAAAATATGAAAGTAATATTCATTTTTACGTGTACAAAATGAAATATATTTTTTGACATAATGTACAATTATTTATTTAAATATTTATGTATATTTTTCCAAGTTTATTTTAAAATATTTTTTTTTAAAAATGTTTTATGTTTTAAAAAGGGTTTATTGAAGGGAAAATGATATTTTCCTAAAGAAATGTTTTAAAAGATCTTTCAAAATTATTTTCCATAGATGATGAAATCTATTGGTGTTACATATATATTACTGGGGATATAATCCAAGGATAAAATTATTATTCTTTCATGGAATGATTAATATTTTTATGGAATTATGTTTATCCAACCCATTTGTATTCCATGGGATATACCATGAGGAACTTCTTATGAACCATGCTTCTTTTCCGAGGTTATTCTATGATGAAATAATTATGAAACCTATATTTTTTCCATATATTATGACTTGATTAAAATTTAATGATTCCCATTTCATTTCATGTTTTATGATACGATGAATGTTTATGATCTTGTGAAACACACAAATATGTTTTTCATTTTTTAATGGGTGGGACCTATATATCCCACCAATGCATTACATAAAGATTTAAATATCATGAGATAGATAGGGTTATAATGGGAGTGAACATGGTTTATAAATACATGGTTGGAAGGAGGAGTTAACTTGGTTCACTAATATAGGGCTGGAATGGGGTGTGAACCTGATTCAGTAAGACACAACTAAAATGGGGAGTGAACCTAGCTCAGTAAAGGACTTTGTTCACTATGATGGTCTTGGAAGAAAACCATGAATAATATGGAAATGATTTTCTTTATTTATGTATATTCCAAAAATTCAATGTCTGATGACAAAGTTATTATCTCATGGATCATTTTATTTGATTCCATTATGATTAATGTCTTATGAAATAATAATATTTATACCATGGCTCAGGATTATGATATTTGATATGTAGGGTATGGTTTTCCAATATTACGCTCATGTTAACATGCCCTTATGTTCATGTTATGAATATATATCTCCTTGTTTTCCCCTACTGAGAATATGACCTCATCATTTATTATATTTCCTTTCCCCAGATTAGGAAGTCATGTATTATGTATAATATTTCTAAGAAGGGTGACAATTTTGAAGAAATTAGTGGGAGATGACGCAACTCTCTTATGGACCAGTGTTTAGGTTTCTAGATTTACAAAGGCAATAAACTATTATGGTCCTTAGGTGTGAATTTATTAAATGTAATTAATATTCATAAAAAATGATTTAATATTTATGTATAAATATACAGGGTCTCTTAAAATAATAACCTAACGTCATAAGTAAAATAAGTGAAATGTCAGTGGGTTTTCACATGAGGTTAAGGACAACACTCAAAATGACTAGATGGATCAGATGAAATTGATTGGATAATCCATGTTATTTGTGGATGTTTTTAGGTGGGTGAACAATATTCCATTTTTACTTGTCCCAAATCAATTCTTTAAATGGTTTTAATATTTAATATATTACTCATTCTTTCTTTTATCACTTGATCCGACATCAGAGTTTGGCTACCGTAACACTCTCCCCTCCCAACACACCACATGGGGTATACTAACCCACTCACCCCCTATGCACTCTGTGGGTGTTATTCACTCTCTATGTATTCATTTTCCTTTATGTCCTCAATAGCTAGTCCATAGGTGCTCACCTCATTCTTTCCACCATGCTAGTCACTTTGGCCGACTCTCCCTCATAGTTGAGCCTTGTTCCCATAGTGAGGTTGATAAACTAGAACTTCTAGCTTATTATGGTTGTAATTTTTTTTAACTAAGTAAAAATAATTTTCTTAAATTTTAATATACATAGTATATTTCAATAATTTCTCTATAACTATACATGCATTTTTTTATTTTACCAATATATTTATTCTAAAGAAATAAATTTAGTATAATCTCTTATTAATGTCTAAACGTTATAATGATTACTAAAATTTGAATTAGTATTAACTATTCATAAAACATTATATTGTTGAAAATGTTCATTTATCACATGTAATTATTTATCATCATATATTTATAAATACTATTATTTATACATAACTTGGAAGGTATAATTCAACCAAGGATTATATTTTAAATTAACCCATTAAATTTTTCCTATTTTAAAGGATTATAATAAATATCTAACAATGGTCATATTCCACATTATATAAATACCCTCTTAACATAAATTTTTATAATCCAAAATCTATATATTCTATCTTTTTTTCTCACAAGGATGGTACCCATTTTCCTACTAATTTTCATTATTACCATCATTGTATTTAGAGTATTTATAATCATGGATGATCATAAAGATGAGGGATATGATTTTTGGGTTATCATGTTTAGTTTCTACTATTCTCTTTTATCTCCAAAAATAATTGCAAATTTAATATTCATGACACCTTAGTTAGGAGAATAGTTCAGAAGAGATGTTATTGTATTAATATTAGTGTATCCTTTTCAATAAATTTAATTCAATTTGTTTTTAAGTTTAAGAAACATACTTATTTATAGAATTTTATTAAAATACATAAATACATTAAAATTATGGGATGTTATATAAGGAACTTCTATAATTACCCTTTTAAAACATGTGATCATTTTCATTTAACATCTCTTATATGGGTGATAACACAATAATTGTAGGTTTTACAAAACAGATTAATTACTAATTTTTACTAGATTATCCTTTTATGAAGGGTGATTCTAATAATAAAATTATAGAAATAGACTATATAACTCCACAATAACAACGATTATTAGAAAAAACCATAAGAAGTTTTCATCCACATAATCAATATCAATAAATCATAGAAACACATGTGTATTCCCCCATTACCTTTAATTTAATTTATATTAATTAATTATCTTAATTAGGTTAATCCTTAAAATCCACCTAAATAAAGAAAAATCATGTTACTTTTATATTACAAACAAAATAAAAGAGAGTTATAAATTTACCTTTATAAATCAAATATTTACAATCATTGTATAAGAACTAAGTGAGAAAGATTTGATCATTAGGTTAGAACAACACAATGGAATCCTAAATTTTTTTATAAAAAATACACCAATAAAAACCATGACCTAGAGACACAAAAAGAAACTCCAAATTTCTTCCACAGTATTCTCAGATGAAGGAAAAGGTAAAATAAACATGAAAAAAAGAAGATTAAGTCAACATAGATCACCACTAATTGATCTATTAGAGTTAAGGGATGAGTAAAATTTAGAGACACTTAAATAACCCTAAGGATGGACCTATGATTGGATAAGTTTAAAGAGAAATATAAGAAATATGATATAATTTTGAGGGACTACCAAATTTATACTAGAATTGGAAATAACAACGTCATGGTCTGAATGGTTATGCTCATACCATGACTAAGAAAAATTGAACTACCTTTAGAAACCCATGCCATGATATACTCTAATTCTATGAATTTAAAGAATGATTACATTATTTAATCGGATATGATTGATTAAGGTTCATCCCACAACAAAAGTACCACAACTTGACATCACCCAAAAAATAACCACTGAAACTCAACATCCAATTCTCCATATCTTGGTAGCTATTACTACATCATGAATCTATTTTGTGGAAAACCTCACAACTAATAAAGGAACTATTATTCCACAACCAAAATATTTATTCCATGACCATGAAATCAAAAAAGGGTAAAATTATAAGATAAAACAAAATTTAATAAGATTCATTATAATTTCCATAAGAATAATTAAAAATTTTATAAGACTTCCCACTTGTCTAAAATTATTCCTTTGAAACCTTCACACCACAACATAATTTTTCTACAACATGAATAGGCCTCATCCTCATGAAAACAATAATTCCCACTCTCACAGCCCACACACCAAGGATGAGACTCCACCTATACGCCACAATAGATCAATTGGAGATCTACACCTCTATTTCAACTATCCCTTAGTTCCATGATGTAGAGAATCATTCTATGAAATTTTTTTCGAATATAAAATATTTTGTTTAGTTAAAACTTTCATGGAATGACACATGATACCACATCTCAAATCACCCCTCCCATTAAAAATATTATCTAAAAAACCTCCTATTATCCTCCAACCTTCTCCTGACACATCCAACACTAAAACCATGCAATGTAATGAGTCAAAAAGGAATATTAAATTATCTTATATACATCAAAAATGATTCTCATCCTTGTGAATAGAAACCATTCCCAAAAGATAAATGAAAACCACCAAAGAAATCACTCCCCCAGAAGATACCTATCAAATATAATGACACCATCACCAACTAATAAAGATACATAATAAAGATAAATAATCTAAAAAAATTGATAGAAAATAAAGAAATCTCAAAAAATAATCATCAATAAGAAAATATCATAATAAAGTAAAAAAGCTCAAAATATCATAGAATACTGAGCATGAATCATCAAATAATGTTCCCAAGTATATTCCTCTATATAAACATGTCTCCCCAAAACCCAAACTAAATGAATAACTAACCCGTGAATCACCAGTTGGAATAGTGTATCCTGATCCATTAGATGACATTAGGACAAAATCTAGCATCCCATACTATATAATGAATCACAAATCTTTTGGTTTTAATTCTGTAGTGATGTTACTGGTCGTTGTAGGGTGAAACACATCCTTGCTCAGGGGTCTGAGGGAATAATGACTCCAAAACAAATTTTATAGGAACTATTGAAATGATAAACACTATAGAAGAGATAATTTAAAACACTAATAAAAGTACTCTAGCAGTTTAGACTTCCACATTGTTACTGTAGCATATTGATTAGTGTTTCCAAAAGAGTAATATATCTTTGCAGACTTTCAAAAACTAGTTATTATAGAATAATGGATATACTGTATGGATTGATAGTATACCAACATGGGTTACGATAACACCAGGTTGCTTTATGAACTCATTTTGAGCTAGGGATTCATAATGTAAGATTATACTAAATATTTTTTCTTCTCAAAAATAGTGAAGTGTTCCATCTCCCCAAGGATGTAGGGATTACTTCTAAACCATGTAAATATATGTTTCTTGTGGTATTCTTCTTTTTCCCTTGTTTTAATAACATTTTACTCATATTTTGAAAATTTGATTTTCATTTTTTTATCCCAATGATTTTGTAACATCTCCTTCTCTAGAGGATCCAGAATATTGACCTATTGATCCATGAACATCCCATTATCCTAAACATCCAAATACCCCCAATCAATGACATAAGAATCATTTTGTATATATTGAAAAATACAAGACACAAGAAAGAAATTTTAGATATATTCTTAATATAGAGAAAGTGCTAAATGATATGAAACCTCATCGACACACCCCAAAACCTCAAAAGGCTAATAAAATAAAGAGATAGATTACTCTCTTGACAAAAACATTACCAACCATGATGAGGTGAACCCCTAAAGAGAACATGATATCAAACCATGAACTCTATGGGTCTCCTCCTCCAATCATCACAATACCTCTAATGGTCATGTACCACCTTCATCCCATCCTGAAATCATACAAAACTTTTTTTTCATGATCTACACCACATATGGTCTAAGGAATGTCCACCCCACAACCTCAGTTCATCAAAATAGAGATCTATAATACTACTCATACAATGTATCAAATAGTGGGATGACAATGGAATAGGGGTATCTATTTTTATATAGAAGACTCAACCAATGGAATGTTTTTCACTCATGATCATCCAAAATCCAATATGTAAGATCAAAATATATCCTTCAATGTTTGAATGACCCACTAAATCTACCTATCCATATAAGGATAGAAAGAAATACTGAGATATATTTTAGATCCAAAATAATTATGGATTCCTCCTAAAAATTATGAGTTGAAACAAGGATCCTGATTAGAGATGACACTATTTTATACCCCTTAAATCCTCAATATATCATACACACACTTCCTCCAAAAAATATACATAACACTCAACTCCTTAATCACCTTAAAAAGTTATGAATTCATTAATCAATCCAAAATATCCCAAATAATATCATACTCACCCCAAGATCATGGTAAAGTGGTGATGAAATCCATAAAAATATTCTTCCACTTCCACTTGGGGACATCCAATGGCTACAACAAACCTCTTAGGATATGATGATTTGACTTTTTTTTTGCTGAAAAACCAATCATTGCGATAAAAACTCTACTATAGACTTATTTATCCCCAACTACCAAAAATGATTCCACAAGGAATAATATTTCTTAGATATTGTTGGATGAACTTTCCAAAATGAGTTATTAAACTCATAGATAACATCATCTTATATCACCAACGAAGCAACCAATATCTCGTAAAACAACATCTGATTTCAATTATTCTCTGAATAAACATCCAATGTATCACCATGAAATATATAATCCCATATAACATATCTCATCAAGTTTCCCCACTAAAAATATTCCACCTACTGCATCAAGAAAGACTACACTGAAATCTAGTACAAGAAACCTATACCAATAACCTCCTCAGTATCAAGATGCATCACCTCAAGCTCCTACATCAGTATCTAAGAATCCAAAGACTCGTGAATAACATCCCCTAATAACTTTTAACTTATTACATGAATAATTAAATTCCATTTCCCTAGGATTTATGATATATTAAAGTTTTATTCTTTCAAGTACCCCATCCAATGTTTCTGATATTGGTTTAGATCCCAATGTGAGAAAATATACCTTTGGATCTTGTGATTTATAATGACCAAGAAGAACCCACTAATGATGTAACATATCTATATCTTCATAGAAAATAAAACTTCTACTAACTAATGATTGTGGGTGTTATAGTTTTGTTCATGAGGATATAACTTCCTAGACCCATAATAAATCACTTCAAACTGATGCATCAAGACATATAATAACTCAATATGATAAGTGTCATAAGAAACATTGAACATCACTCCGTCCTCTAGAATCTAGAGAATTTGATCACTATTCAACCTCTAATTCAGGTGGTTTATAGATTCCCAACACAAATTTGTCTGTAAGAATGCATATTCTTTTATAGTTAGAGGTATTAATGGGGATTCAATCTAGGTGAAATAAAAAACACTTCAGATAGTATCCCAAGAGACCAAATAAACTAGATACCTATACAAAATTTTTGGATGATTCCTAAGAAGAAACTTTCTCAATATTTAATGGATTAATATCAAATCATGGACCAGGCACCACATGTCCAAGGAAAATAACCTCAAATATCCAAAAAGTTTTAGTTAGAAATTTTTTTATGGAGCCTATGGTGCTGAAGGAAATATAAAACAACCTTAAAATTCTTGACATGATCCTCTTTTGATATTAAGTACATGGGGATGTATTTTATGAACAATACCATAAACTAATCTTGGAAATTATGGAAAAAAGTATTCATGAGTCCCATGAATATAGCTAGGGAATTTGACACAATGAATTTCATAATGACAAAATAAAAGTTCCTATAATGGAACCTGAAGGAATCCTTTGAGATATCCTATACTTTCAACCTGATATGATGATATCCAAAACATAGATAAATATTCAAAAACTTTCTAGATCTATTCAACTAATCAAAAAACTCTCTATTCTAGAAAGTTGATAGTGGTTTTTGATCATCACCAGATTAAACCATCGATATTATACACACAACCTCAAACCACCATCTACCTTATTGTATAATAACATTAGGTAACCACATCGTTACACTCTATGATGGATGAAACTATTCTATATCAAATCATCAATCTGAATCCACAACTCCCATAGCTAAGAAATTACCATCCGATAAGGATCCATCAAAATTAGATAGATTCAAATATAAAAATCTATCCCAAAATAAATATAATATCAAGGGACTAACATAACAAAATATTAAAATAATAAATATCTAAACTCCATAAAAACATAAGGAAACTGTACCCTCTATGCCTCGACTAAATCCAAAGACAATGCTATCAATTGTGATGATAACAAATCTAGACACCTTGACACATTTTAGAATCCCACTCACTAATAGAAAGAACACTTTGTACCTAATCATCACAGAACAAAATTCTAGTCCCGAAATAATTGGTGACTATACCATGTAATAAAACTAGTCAATGATAAGGATGATATTTTTGGTTTGTATCTATAGTAAAGAAAAAATCACAGACAACTGATGTTTCTCCATCATCAGCTCACAACCCCAACACAAATCCTAAAAACTAATATGACCTTCAAATGGATTAGTAAACATTAAGGGTACTAGAATCCTCTCTATATTGAATCCCAAGCTATGGAACAAGGTCTATGCAATAAAGGAGTGAGAACCTCCATAATCATATAAATAAAAATCCAGACTTGATGATAAATAGATGGTACCATAGAAAATCTATAATATATCTAATGATGATATCTTCATATCAAGAAACTATCCATATACAATTCCTTTTCCATTATAACCCTTATAAAAACCACTTACATGGATTCACTTAGTCCAATACCCCTGTGGGAGAATAACATTATGGGGTAGACCTCTTGCAACCCTATCTTCTCTTGGTGAAACAATGGCTTATGTCCTCTACCAATAATAAGATATCTATGGAAATTATTATTGAGGTTGTAATGGAAAATGTAATCCCACACCATTTTTTTCAATAAGGATGTTTGAGCATAGAAATAACTCACGAACATGACTTATGTAATAAAACCACACTAGCATCAAGCTCTACATGGATGTAACGATCCAAAATTCTAGACCTTGTAAAACTATTGTTATGTTTGATAAAATTTATTACAGGCTAAAAAAATGTAAAATTACTACAAAAAATTTGAAGAAAATTATTAATCAATCTATAATAAAAATTTATATGGTAAACAATTAAAATTTATTACCATTATATGATAAATAATTAATATGATTTAATATTGAAAAAATATATTATAAATAAAATTTATTTTAATTATGTTATGTGTTTTATTTTAAAATATAAGGTTAAATATTTCAAAATTTAAATATGATAAAATATAATTCATTTCTTAATTACCACAACAAAATGTACTTATTATGAATTTTTGAGTTTTTTATAAAAATGTTGTTTTTTATTTGAAAAATATGGTCTTTGTGATAACAAAATTTTTTACGATTCAATAATTATATAAACATATCCTAAAAGAGTAAAAAACCTTTTAAGTAATGAAATATTTATTTAAGGAATAAAATTTTTTATTTTAAAATATTCTTGGAATGTATTAATCCTATGTCTATCATTTTTAGAACTAAATTAAAATGTTACTTTAATACACATAGTTTTTCGTATTTTTTTCTAATTAAGTGTCACAATAGTGAAATTCAATTTTGGGTTGATTTAAAACAAACAAAACTTTTATTTTTTTTATAATAAACTAATTTATTTCAGTATATATGATAATATTATCATGTACATAAATTTTTAATCTTAATAGCACACTTTTCCTAACAAATTATTTTTACACATTATGAGCGTTTAGTTAAAAATAAACATTTCAAGCCCTTAAAAATTTTATTTTGTAAAATTATTTTAAATATTTATATAAAAGGTTTAAATTATTTAAAATTTAAAATCTTAATTTTTTTTCTTAATATGAATTACTAAAGTTAAAAATTAATAACGAAGATGAAATCATTTTAGGGTAAAATTAGAAGATTAAATTAAAAATCCTAAAAAACTCTTGGTTGTCTAAAAATGATTGTATGACGATAATATAGATCCAAACACACCCCACATCCAATTTTTTTTTGGATCCATTTAACTTTGAATAGTTACATCACATTATTGAAAATGTAATGGTTACTTTAAAAACTACGCTTCTCTTCACTTATAAAAATGTAACACTTACACTAATTAAAGAATAACATATCCTTATAAATTATTATTTAAATTCTTAAAAATTACTCATAATATAACCCCCAAATATTCCCATAATATTATTTACACCTATATTTTTCTTAAGTCATTCATTCCCAAAGAGTTTTCCAAGAGAAAACTCAAGATTCCAATGTGAGTATTACTTCCACTTACTATTTTATTTTATTCCAATCCTTAAAAAATATCCTAAAACACAATTGATATAATAAATATAGAATTATTATTATACTAAATTTTCATTATATTAATTTTAAATCAATTATGTACTACTCTCTATCCACTAATAGAGACTAAAACATCAATCACGCGTATATGCATACTACCGCCTGCATGAAGTAATGTTGTTCATTTTTCATCATTGCCTATAATGGATGGTATAAAGGATGAATTTTATGATAATATATTTTTAATATGTCAAAAAGAAAATTATTAAATGATCATTTTTATATACCATCATCCTTTCCATTCATTGAGAAATGAGATTAATCGTGCATATGGCGGACTACCGCCTCTACGAGCAATGGATTTAATTTTTCATCACCACCCATAATTGATGGTTCCTATAATGGATATAATTAAAATATTTTATTTTTATTAAATATTTAATCTTATATATATTTCACATTATCATTATTTTAATACATCACCTTACTCATTAAATTATTATAACATGTAACCATTTGGGTTAAATTTTACAGCCTATGTAAATGATGTTATGAAGATTACGTGATAAATGATTATGAGATGTCATATAATGGTAAAATAATTTAATAATGATATAATTAATATTTTTTCATTATTATAGAAAGTTATTTTTAATATTTAAAATATTTATTAAAATATCACTTTTTGATTGTTCAACACGTCAAAAACTAGTTCATCGCCATTTCCATTTCCACAAGTGATATTCATGTATTCCACCAAATGAAAATTGGGATTATTTAGTAATTGAAATAAAATGATTATTATTTGTTTAATTATCTATGAATTATTAACTTTAAACCACTTAGTGAGAATCTTTCCTGTCTTCGTGAAGTTTTTCACAAAACAAACAACCTAAAGTTATAACACTCGTTGATGAAGGTAAACTATAACCGATCAATATATTTGTAATATATGGTTATAGAATAATTATAAAAAGTGTTATATGTTTATATTAAGGTTTTGAGATAGTTTAATAAGATATTTATACTCATTATACAAGAGTTTAGAGCATGATTGAGTAAGTAGGAATAAAAGGTAAGGGTTTTTTGTCTCAAATTCCCTTCATTGAGACATATTTTTGTTTATACACAAGGTTAATTTTATATGGAGTATATGATTCATATTTCTCATAGTATATCATGAATTAACTTTAATTAATGTAATTTTGAATTTCAATTTAAATCTTTATCTCCTCCAATTATTTTATTTAAATGTTTCTCAAGCTGTAAGGGGTTTTCAACTCAAATCCCACTATTTAAGACATGTTTTATATTATGAACCTAATTACTTTTAAGTGGATTATATACAACCTAATTGATATATTATATCATTAAATGACCATTATTCATGAAAATTGAAGTTCTTTTTAAATATACCTCTCTTTAAAGAGGTTTTGGGATAAATTACCTTAAATTTTAAGGTGTTCTTTTTCTTAAATTTGAATTTCTTGAGACATGTTTGCGTTATACTCCATGTTTTATTTTTCACGGCGAAAATAAATCACTTTTTAAATTAGGTATCATTATTCCTTTATATTTATTATTTTTCCATTTTATATTTATGGGGAAAATCCACTTTGTATTCAATGCTTCCTACTTGATTTTTCCATCATCTAAAAATACAAAGTTATCCAGATGAAACATACATATCTTAATTGGATATTAATTTAAATTAAATATTCTCCTTCCAAACAATTCTCTTCTCTATTTTTGTGAAATAAAATATGGATTATTTTCTATTATCTTAATAATTATATTTATCCATCTAAATTGGAAAATATAGTACTCTTTTTATGATGTGGGTATTAAAAAAAGGTATTTCAAAATAATTTCCACCCAAAAAATATTTTGATAATATTTATGATTTTAAATTAATCATTTATTGAAGTTTATTTTTCAAATGTAATTTTTTCCAAAGTTTTGACATTAAATTTTTGAAAATAACTTTTAAAATAAAACTATAAATTCATCATTTTGTAAATATGTTTAAAATAATCACCTTTTAACTTTTTAGTGGGAATAAATCTTTCCCATATCCTTGGAATTTTATTTGAAACTTTGTGTCTATGTTTTCATGATTTATAAAATAAAAATTATTTTTCCTCTAGATTTAAAAAATATATCTTTAAAAATAATTTCAAAAGATCAAGGGTGTTTCTTATTAAAAAAGTTTTTTTTTCAAAAATCCTTAAAAGTTTTTTTCATCTAAGTCATTAACCTTTTTCATATATTATGCTTCGTTGAGTATATTTCTCAAATGTAACCATCCACCTTATTTCTTTGGATTGATTATGTAATTTCCATATCTTTTGAGAAATGGTCCATCAACTCCTTTGTCTTTCTTAATTATTTTTGATGTATAACCATAATTTTTATTCACATGCTTTTCCTCTATAAATACCATTTTTTTTATTCCTTTGATTTAATATAATTTTTCTAGATTCCACACATTGATTGGTTGGGGAAATTATTGACTTAACCTTATACCATTTATGTATAAAATATAAATAAAATATGCTGTATTATCTTTATTGAATGGTATTTACCTAAAAAATTACTAAATTTATCTAGATACCCATTTATTTTATATAGGTATATCATGTTACGATCATTGATAAAACTATGAATATTTTCCTTATATTATTCCATTTGGAAGGGATATTAAACCCATTTTTTACATGAGTCATTTTTATATAATGATGACTTATTGTTTTAGCATATATATATATCTATGATAATGGGTGGGGTCGTATATCTCTTCTCAATGCATTATTTTGAGGTATATATATCATGATCTAGGTAATCAATAATGAATTTTAGTTTCTCATATACATGGGAACTAATAGTGTTGCTCATTCAAGTAATGTTCCCAATAATAGTGTTTCAACATATTCATAAGGTATATCAATGTTACTATATCATGGATCATATTTATTGGATATTATTTCAAAACCCTTTATATTATAACCACATTCTCATCTTATGTTCACTTATGATATTTTATTTTTATCACATATGTTTACCATTATTGGGAATCTGAGCTCAGCTTTTTCTTATGTTTCTTCCCTAAGAAAGGTAAGATGTGTCTATAAGGGTGTCTTATGTGAATAATTTGTGGGAGATTTTTATGACTAATAATTTTTTTATATAGTGTAAAAAATAACCATTTGTTGAAAAATACATGAGTATTTCTGTTAATATATTTTTATATTTCTCTAAAACTAAAAACCTAAATGGTATTGGGAATGTACTAAAATGAAATATTTTATTTATTTAATGTAATTTGGATGGTCTTGTCTATGAGCAAATATAGTTGGTATCATTGTAGGGTTTAGATAACATCAATGATTAGGATGGTATCTGTTTAGGATAAATGATGAGTTAAAAATTTCATCAAATCTTCAAAAGATATGGAGGATTATTATTTCAAAGAAATAAATAAAAATTTATTTTTGTTGAGATAATATTTTGAGTGAGGAGATAAGATAACATCAGTGAAAACCCTTGGGAAAAGTCTAAGATATTTTTTTGAGTATATAATAACATCTTAAAATTTTGGAAAAGTAGAGATTATATTATTTTACAAGAAATATTTTTTTTGTTTAGATACTATAAGTGAATACATGCTATGAAAAAATGTACCTAGGGGTAATAACCTTGAAAAAGGAATAATGGGTATTAACTCAATCATTACCTAGTATAAAATAATTAGGCCCAACTGAACACCTAGTTTGAAACTCCAATCAGATATTCTTTTGTCAATCACATTTTTTTTATGAACCATTATGAAAGATTTATTTTCTAATTATTTTAATGGATTAGGTTAAGAAATATAAGTGAACCTAATTTTAATAAAAATATATTGAACTGAGTGTATCAAAGGATGAAATGAAGGTGTTATTATAAAAGACATATTAAGATTGATTTTTCATGATCAGAAGATCATTTAATCTGATTTTATTGGTAACCATTTTGGACTTAGTATTTAGCTAAAACAGATCATGAAAAATTAATCCGAGAATGGTATGTATATTTAAACCAATATGTCATATAATAGAATAAGGTAGTATACATAAATGGTTGAGAATATTAGTATACTAGTATTATGGTAGAATAGGGGAGTATCATAGTCTTACTAAATTTAGTGAAGATGTCATATTAATAGATATTAATTATTGACTCTTAGCTATTTTCACTAGTGAGTCATATTTATTGATGATATTTTGGAATATTCTAAAATTTATTAGAATTATATGAAATATTTAAGGATTTTTATTTTATAAATTTTCATTTAAAATATTGTAAAAAAATATTAAATGGTGTAAAAACCTTGAAAAGTGATTTTATGACATGGTTATATTTTGGGATTACTATTGGAGATCACATGATTGGGGTATGAACAACTCTTAGTGTAAGATCTTGACCTCACGTATAGGTACGTCTTTATTTAAATTTTGGTTAAGCTTACTATTTTATATCTAATGAAGTGGTTCTTGGGTGTATGAGATGTTTCAGGGGAATATTAGGTGTTCAAGACATGAAAAGAGAAAGAAAGATTCCAAACAGTGTGTAACACACTATTAGCACATAGTTAGTACTGACCGTGCACTTGTCTAGGGGAATCCTGCTGCCAGACCTCCTCTAGGACAGAGGCTAGTGCATAGGAAATGCATAGTTTTCCAAACCATGTGGGTACTCCTAGGATTCCATGAGGTTTGTACCCTCTTGGATAGAGGGATCCACATGGTTGGTGCATGGTTTGGTCAACCATATGGCAAAACCATGCGTCCCTTAAAAAGTGTGAATTTATGATTTTCTCTCTCAAGATTAAATTATTCTCCGCAAAATTTTTCCCCTATTACTTTTCCATTATCTTGGTCAAAGACCAAACATTCATAGACATACAAGGTATGGTTATCCTTATATTTTTAGGCATTTGGAGTGCTGTTGGGTGTGAATCGAAGCTATGGGTATGTTTTTGACTCTGTTTCATTTCATTTTCTGGAAGAGGATTGTTGTGTTGTTTCCTATATTTTTGAAGCTCTAAACCCTTTTTATTTGGGGTGATATTCTTATTTTTGGTTGAGGAAAATTAATTCTAATCAAGGGTTGATTTTGGATGATAATTTGTGTTCAAGAATGAGGTAGGTGTTCTTAAATATTTTTTTGATAGTCTCAATGTTTTATATGTGTAAGTGGTTGTGAAAATGTACTACTTGATTCATTTTAGTTTATTTGGCTAAGGAAAGTAATTTGGGCCTTAGTGTGAGGTGTGAAACCCATTTCTAAACCCCATCGGGCCATTGATGATTTGAGATGGGACCTAGGGATAACCATGTTGTTTTACAAACATTTGGTAATGGCAAGTTAAATGGGTAAACATTGAGATAGGGAAATTCTAAAAATGAATAAGTTATAATGGTTAAATTGGTTTATGGTTATGGTTAAAGGGGTAAATTGAAATTTTTTTATGATAGTTTTGTAAATTTCATAAGATTATTTTGAAATGGTTTGAATGATGTGTTTTGGATTTTGAACCAATTATGGTTTTAAATAAAAAATATGTTATTCAAAGTAGGAAATGTTTTAAAATGAGTCATGGACCTAAATGTGATTTAAAAAAGGGTTTTTGAACATATTTCAAATGACGATTTGAAATATGGGCATGGTCACCTTTTTTGAATATATGTTAATGACCAATTTAAATGGTTTTAAATTTAAATGAAAGTGTTGGGTAAAGGATTAGTTTTTCAAAGAGAAAGTCCCGTGGTTTAAAGGGGTGGTTTCAAGATGATTTTAAATGAGTATTTTTATTATTGTGTTATCATAGATTGTGAATTGAAGTTTACATTAATTAATATCTAGTTTTTAATATGGATTAAAGGGGTGTTTAATATGATGGTATATGTGTTGAAATGATTTAAGGCAAAATAATGGAAAAAAATTGAAAGGTTGAAGAAGTATATGCACATGTCTTAGTGGTATGTTATTCAGTTTGGTTGTCATACTAAGGCTCTATGCACCTAAATCTCAGACCAAGGTTCCTTGTTTGGGTTGGGATAAACTAATTCTATAGTCTCCACAGATTTATTACTGAGTTAGGATGTAGAACTAAGGATATATGCTCCTAACTCCTAGAATGAGGTTCGTTGTTTGGATTTGGCTAGATTGATGCTCTAGGCCCACCGATGAGTTTTATGGGTTGGGATGTTAGAATGATCCTCTATGATTTCAAAGCATATGAACATGGATTGATTGTTAGAATAAGGATATGAGGTAATTTAATGAATTTTTTGATTAGTGAATGCACCAATGTGATTAAAATAGTGTAAACTCATATTCTATGTCTTAGGATCCTAGTGTGACCAGAGCTAGTTTAGTTGGTTGGTTGACCCTAGAGTACTTGTAAGATAAAATGGTTGTTTTGATAATTTCTTAAATGTGAGACATGTTCCTTTCGTTTCCATTCTTATTTATTTCACATTCTTATCTTTAATACACTATTGTATAGAGTGGTTATTTCTTTAAACACTATTGGTGGTGCCCTACAGAGTTGTAATCAAACCCTGATCAGGCCTCCACGACACTTGGGTATCTGAGCAGATGCTACTTGTTTTATGGTATAGGTTTAAGGAAAGGACCTGGTGATTAGTTAATGCGTGGTCTATTTGGTCATAGTATGGTATTTTAGGATTGGTTTGGGACTTGGACCTATGTTCAAGATAATTTTTTTAGATTGGGGGTTTGAATCTTAATTGAATAATTATTTGACATTTATTTTATTCATCAGATTGTTGTAGCATGTACTACATGATAATTTATTTGCTATTTCTTTATTTTTTCCATTTATTGTTCAGCAAGTTATTTTATCTATTTATTTTAATTAATTTTTTGATTTACTTTAATATGTTTGTATAGTTTACCCATGGGTTTCTTTAGAGTCATGTTACTAGTCGAAAACCTATTGTGTATGGGGAGGTATGCTTGAGGTCATGTGACGAGTTGGCATGGGGCACCAGATATAGTGCCTACTGGGTCTGGGATGTTACAAAGTGGTATTAGAGGTGATGTATTTTGGATTTATATGTGGCAATGGTAGATAGAAGTTTAGCATAATGTTGGGTCTGGGTAATGAGATCGTACCTGGGTGTCTGAAGCCCCACACATGAGAGAAAACCCAAGTTTCTAGGTGTGGTAATTGAATTTTGTTTTATGATTTTACAGTTAGATGATACTTCTACCTCACATGGTGCACTTTTGTGTGATATTATTGATTTATGGGATTTATCTCTTGGACTAGTATGGAAAGAGAAGGTCATGTGAGTTTATACATTATACTAGGAACATATGATTGATAGGTCATCCATATGTTGCCTATGATTGATAGTTATTGGGGAATCACATGTTAGCAATGTACTTTTATACATGTGGTTTGATCCAGTTGATCTTTCCATGATATGGTAATTAATGATTTTTTGAAATATGAATTTGAGACAAGAGGTTATTTTTGAAATGTTGGCTTAATAAAACTAATTTTTTTTTAAAGTGTAAATCCTTAGGTTGGAAAATGGAATATTTTGAAATGTTAAATCATTGTTTTAAATTCTAAAGTTTGATTAAGAAGGGGAATGGGAAATAACAGAACTTATGGGGACACTGCAAATGGGTATCCCTAGTGTTGTGTTTCAGACCCTATGTATGGTTGGTTTGGGAAGTGAGAGTTCCCTATTTTGAGACCTCGGTTTTAGGTTTTGAGAATTTCTTGGGTTTTAATGCATGGTAAAAGAGATGTTCTTGTGGTACCCTCATTATGGATGTGGCCTTTTGGGATGTGATATGTTTCCTAGTAATGTGGGTGTAGTAACCCTCATAGCTTGTGATTATGCAAGTTGTGTTTTGGGCCCTAGAGTGGGTGTTTGGATCCTAGTGCCTTTGATTTTGTATGAGTATCTTTGGTGTGAAAGCAAGAGTAAATTGTTTCTTTGTTAACTCTATGTAGTGTGTTTGGGAGTGGGGTAAATATGGTCACCCGTGAGTAGTGAGTTTCTTAAGGTTTGATGTTCATGGATTAGGGAGAGATCTAGTGACATTTTCTTGATGTGACTCCAGTTTATAGAGTTGGTATCATTTGATTTTATAGGTGACCATGAGAGAGGTCAGTCAGGGTTTCTGGTTTTTTTGGATTCATATGGAATAGGTATACATTTTGGATGTTGGAAGTGGCACAAAAAGATGTTCTCCTAAAGGAGGTTTAGACAAGAGCTCCAAGTAAAAAAGGTTAATGGTTTTTGCGATGAGAATCATGTTTTGTTTATGAGTGAATGTATTGTGAAATCATGGGTAGCCTCAAAATTGGTTGGCCCAAAGTTTTAGGTGACTTGGAAGGAGACACATGGGAGGTTGCTTTAGAGGAGAAATAGATCCACAGTTATTGCTATCGAGTTTTGGTGAATGTGCATGGTAATGACTTGGTTTCTTTCTCAGGGAGACACCTGAGTGCATGTGGATGGCTGTAAGGTCATTTTCATTTGGCATGATCATTAGGGTACTAGAACCGATGGTGTTGATAACATTTAATATAGGAATCAGGATGAGTTTTTATATGTATGGAAAGGGTAACAAAAGTATATATGGACACTTTGATTTGGGTGTGACATCTGGGGTGAGGTGTTGTCACGTGGTGGGGCCTATTATATGATTTTTTTGGTTTTTGGATGAGACTATTGAGAATTTATTTAGTCTGATGGGGTTGAAAGACTTGGTTGCCTATTTAGTTTTGTAAGTGGGTGTTTGGGTTTGGTGATGTTTGACTTGTGCATTCTAGAGTTGGGTTCAGTGACTAGTTATAGGAAAGTGTGTGACCTTGAGGCTCTTGATGAGGTTTAGATATTAGGGCATGTACTGGGGATCCACGATGCCATTTGGGATGTGTGAACATGTGTATTGGATGAGTTATTGTTTTCTTTGGTGTGATCATAGTGGAAAGTGCTGTTTGTGTGAAAGATAGTTGGGTTTTAGATGGATATAGTGGTAATTGTGTTTCTGTGTGAATATCTAGGGTTGTTCTATAAGAACTCAAGTGGGGTGATGGTAGTGGTGCCAAGGGGAATGTTGGGTCATGACCGCTTAGCAGAGGTTCGTGAAGTGGTGGTGAGTTTTAGTTTACAATCCCATTCGAGTTGTGGTGTTTGAGTGTTGATGAGATGTTTGCAGGTAGGGAAACCCAAGACTTTATATTAGTCATGATGTACCCATAGTGGGATATAACATTAGTGTTTTATAGTCTGTAGTGGTGTTATTTGATGAATTCTTACTGTACTTTTAGCTAATATTGATCATGCTCAATATCTTGACATCATCTTGGGTATGCTGAGAGAGATATGTTTTTATTAATAGCTACATGGACATTTTTTATTTGGATATGGGGCCTCTTGAAGGTTATTATCATGGGATAGGATATTTGAAGCATAATGGTGGTAAGTACACTATCAACCGATTACTGGTGAGGTCCTCGGGATGGTCCAGATGTTGACCAATGTCATGGGTTCCATTCTCAGAAGCTGGTAACGAGTAGTGGGTGATGTTGGTTTTGTTTTTCTAGGAAAAGATAGATAGAAACATATATGTTTTGGGGTTTTTATTATGATTTATGTGTGATCCATGCTTGTTGTAATTGCTTGAGGTAAAGTAGTGATAATGCAATCCCTAAAGAGGGTAGTGGTATGTCAATCATGGAGGTGTGGAGTAAGTTATGGGATGGATGTGGTGACACCAGGTTGAGAAAAAAAAACCTATGAAAAACACGTTTGGATTTCTTAGGAAATACTATATGGGCCTTGGATGTGATGGTTGGTCTAGCTAAGCTTTGACTTCAGGCTCTAGGTGGTTCTCAAAGAAATCCAAGATGCTTATGTTAGAGTTATTTATGGGAGTAATAAGTTATGATAATGATTGATGAAATAGAGGTTGGGAGTTAGAACATCATCGAGAGTAGGGACTAAACTTAGTTAGGTGTGTTTGGGTGACCTTGGAATTCCTCTAAGTGTGAAGGTATCTTGGTCATGTGGATCAGTGACGTACCAACATCGGAGATAGACGTTTCCAGGATGAGTTGATTGGGGTAAACTCAACTTGGCTAAGAATAAGGGGGAAAATGTGGTGAGTTTAAAACATCAATTTTTGGGTGTTTTGGAATGATAAGTGTGTTCAAAAAGTGAAATGGGTTTCTTAAGAACCTAATAAACTTTAGTCAATGTATGGATGATAGAGGTGCTTGTGTGAAGAGTGTTGATGGGTGAAATGGAGTGATGATGGTATAGATAGTAGGGGATACATTGACAATAGAGCTTCACTGAAATTTGGGGAGTAACTCTAGTAGGTGCATTGGGTGATGGTGATTTTCCATAAGAGAAAAAGGGTGTGGTCAGAATAGTCCACCTATGATTAGATATCTTAGTGGAAAGTGTTTCATAAATAGAAGAAAACTTGAGATAGGTCAAGTTATTGTCAGTACATTAATGAATGGTGTATGCACTTCCCTTCCAGGATTTTTTGATGAAAATTTTTGATGCTAGTGTTGGATGGTGTTCACATGGGTGTTGGGCACAATGATTTGGGAAACATGTCAAGTGAGTTGTAAAAATTGAGTTGAGGTTATAATGGTATTTTTCAATGGTGTTGGTGCCAACAATTGGAATATGGTGGTAATGATATAAAGAATATGATGGGGAGTTCCATAGAAGTCAAGTGATTAGTTGATGATGTGATTAGTGTTTTGGATTGGATAGACTTGGGTAAGAACCATCATATTTCTTAGGTATTGAGGATAGGTGTTGGATCAGGTTTTGACTGATTGAGCACATTGAGATAAAGGTTATTCTTGGGGTGTGCTTTGTATGTTCGGATGTGGAACAAGGCCATGTGAATCAAGTTATGGACTAATATAGGACACAAATTTTGGTAGAAAAATGTGTGTTCCTCAGGTGATACCGATATTGGTTCACATTAGTAAATTGAAAATGCGGTAAGATGGCACCAAGTGATTTGGTACATGAGTTACAGAGAGTATCAGACTGAATGTGTTTTGATTGGCTCTCCTAGGGTAGTGTAGTGCTATGACGATACCCCTTTTGTGTGGTGGTTTAGTTTTTTTACCCAAAAATTTCTATTGTGTTAATGTTGGTAATGATAAGTTGAGGTGGAGGAATCCTTATGGAGCATCAAGTTCGTGATTTTGGATCACAGTGGGGAAATTTTCATAGGGGTAGGTATATTCCCTTGGCCTGAGTGTTGTTACATCATGACTGAGCTTGGAGAACAATATGGAGGTTGGAAGTTGATATGTGGGACCCATGGACCAACCCTTTGTCATGTATTCTTATTATTTCTTGTAAAGTATAGCTCGAGGATGATCCATTATAAGGTGGGGAGGTTATAAGATCCTGACCTTATGTGGAGGTACATACTTGTTTAAATTTTGGTTAAGATTCCTTTATTCTGGAAAATGAAGTGGTTCTTGGGTGTATGGGATGTTTTTTGGAGAATCTTGGGGGTTTTGGACACAATAGGATTAGTAAAGGGGACAAAAAGTGTTCAATACATGGTTGGTGCAAGGTTAGTACTAACCGTGCACTTGATCAGAAAAACCGTGTGGCTAGACCCCCACTCAAATAAAAGATGGTATATGGGAAGCACATGGTTTTCAAAATCATGTGGTTTCTCTCGAGAGACCATGTTTCTTAGCCCCTCTTGTTTAGAGGGTTCCACATGGTTAGCGTATGGTTTTTCCAACTATGTGTCCCTTTAAAAGAGGAATTTCTAATTTTTCACTCTCAGGATCATATGATTCCCCCATAATTTTTCTCCTATTCCTCATCTAGGATCTTGGGTGATGAACCAAACCCTCTAAGACTTCCATGGGATGATTCTCCTTAAATTATTATGCATTTGAAGTTTCTTTGGGTGCGAATCAAATCTCTAGGAAAGTCTTTGACTCCGTTTCCATCCATTTTTTGAAAGCATCTTAGTGTGTTGTTTCCTCTCCTTTAGAATCTCTAAACCCTTACATTCTAGGGTGTTCTTAATATTTATAGTTTAGGCCAATTTAGTTTGAATCAAGGGTTGATTTTGGATGAGCGGTTGTCTATGGGTATGAGGTAGGTGGTATTAAATATTTTTCCCATAGTCTCTACGTTTTATATGTGTAAGTGGTTGTGCCAATGTAAAACTTGTTGCGTTTTTGTGTCTTTGGATGAGGAATGTAATTTTGGATTTAGTGTGAGGTGGGGAACCCCTTTCTAGGCCCCATCCAGTCTATTGATGATTTGAGATGGGACGTAGGTCTAACATGGGGTATGATAAACCTTTGGTAATGGTGATTTAAATGGTTAAACATTGAGAAAGGGAAATTTTTGAAATGAATAAGTTGTAATACTTAAATTGGTTTATATTTATGGTTAAAGGTTGAGATTGAAATGGTTTTATGCTAGTTTTGTGAATTAACTAAGTGGATTTTGAAATGGTTTGAATAATGTGTTTTGGATTTTTATCTAGTTAGTTTTTTAAATAAATATTTTTTTGAAAGTGGGAAATGTTTTAAAAGGAGGTATAGACCTCAATAAAATTTGAATTAGGTTTTTCTTGAAGAGATTTCAAATGATGATTTTGAATGTGGTCATGGTTCCATTTTGTTATTTTTTTAATGAAAAATTTAAATAGTTGGAAATGGAAGTGAAAGCATGTGGGCATGGTTTAGTTTTTCAAAGAGAAAGTCTTGTGTTTTAAAGGGGTGGTTTCAAGATAAATTTAAATGAGTTTTTTGATCGGTGTGTTATCATGGATTATGAAATTAAATTTATGTTGATTACTATCTAGATGTTAATATATCCTAAGTGGGTGTTTGGTATAATTGTATATGTATTTAAATGGACTAAGTCAAGTAAATTTTAAATAAGTTAAATGTTTAAAGAAGCATGTGTACATGGATAGGTGGTAAGTTGTTGAGTTAGGTTGTTGGAATGAGGATTTATGCTTCTAACTCTTGGAAAAAGGTTCATTGTTTGGGTTGGGATAGAATGATTCTCTAAGACCCAAAAATGTAGTATTAAGCTGGGCTGTTTTATTGAGAATCTATTATTATAACTCTTGAACTAAGGTTCCTTTTTTGGGTTCTGCAAGACTGATGCTCTAGGACTACCAATGTGTTGTATGGTTTGGTATGTTAGACTGAGGCTCTATGCTTCCGAAACGTATGGATATATATTTATTGTAGGACTGAGGATCCAAGTTAACTTAATTAATTTTTTGATTAGTGAATCCACACATGTGATTTAAATAGTGTCAACCCTTATGTTATGGATTTGGATCCCGATGCGATGAGAGATAGTTTAGTTGGTTGGTTGACCCTAGAGTACTTGAAGGAAAAATGGTTATTTGAGAATTTATTAAATGCAAGAAATGTTACTTTTGTTTCTTTGATTATTTATTTCACATTATTATCTTTCATAATCATTTGTATAGACTAGTTTTTTCTTTAGACACCATTGGTGGTGGCCTACAGAGTTTTACTCACACCCTACTCGGGCTTCCATGGTACTTGGGTACCTATGAAAATGCTACTTGTTTTTTAGTATAGGCTTAAGGTATGAATCTGGTGTTTTTTCATGAATGGTTTTTTTGGTTAGAATATGAGATGGTAGGACTGGGTTGGGTCTTAGGTCCACTTTTGGGATTATTTTGGTATCTTTGGGTTTTGTATCTTATTTGTATGACTTCCTAGAATGTAGTGTATCCATTAGATTATTGTAACATGTTCCTCCTGGTTATTAATTGAATTTTTTTGTATGTTTTCCATTTATTATTATTTTTGGTTATTTTATCTATTTATGTAACTTATATTGTGTATTTACTATGATAAGTGGGTATAGTCTCCTCATGGTTGTCTTTAGACCTGCGCTACTAGTCGATAACCTTTGGCATACAGGGAGGTGCACCTGAGGTCATGTGACGTCCATACCCAAGTAACCAGAAATAGTGGCTACCAGGTCGAGTATGCTACACTTAGGCTTAACATATTCTTGAGGTTGAGGTAATAAAGGGTTTATTGATTTTGATAAAATTGATTAATATTGTATTGATAACCTTGGAATTGATTATTGAATTAATGAAAAATAGATCCACAACATGTTTGATAAATTTTATCTAATTTTTGGATTATGATATATATTTTTTTGTTTATGAACTTATGAACTAGTTATAAAAAAATAATGGGTTATATGTAGAGTTTTTAAAAAAAATATATAGTATCATTATGGTTTAATTTCTCAGAGATTCAAATTGTTTTGGGAAAAGTTAATGGAGAAAATATGACTAGGGTATATACATACTTGGGTATATGATTGTATGAACAGAGAATTCTATTTTAAAAAATAAAAGTAACTTGATATAGCCAAATAGAGTAGGTAAATTTCATATTAGGTTATACCTCGAATGATGGATATGTTAATAATACCCTCACCTAATTTACTCAATGAGTTATAATTAAAATTTTTAGGGAACAATTTATTTAGGGGGGGGGGGTGTAAGGACCTGAAATTCTAGACCTCGTAAAACTGATGTTTTATTTGATAACTTGTGTTACATGCTACAACTAATATAAAAAAATTAGATGAAAATAATTAATAAATATATATTAAACACAAATATATTAAACAATTAACATATATTTCATTTATAAGATAAATAATTAATATGAGTTAATATTGAAAAAAATTATTTTCAATAAAATCTCTTTTCTTTATATTATGTGGATTTTTAAATTAAATTTAAAGATTAAAAAATTTAAATTAGGTAAAAAATTAATTTTTTAATTTATCACATAAAAATTTACTTAGTACAAGTTTTTTTTCTAAAGAAGTTAATTTTTAGTAAAAAAATGATTTGGTTGAAAATTAAAATTTTTATGATTTTATCATTATGTAAGGGTATCCTAGAATAATAAAAATCATTTTAAGTAAAAAAACATGTTTTTGAGGAATAAAAATATTAATTTTAAAATACTCTTTGAAATTATAAATATGATGTTGAATATTAATAGAACTGAATTAAAATGTTACTTTAATAAAAACCCTTTTCAGTATTTTCTCTAGTTAAGTGTTTTGATAGTGAAATTTTATTTTGGATTAATTTCAAATCCACATGAATTTTATTTTATTATAATAAATCATATTTTTTCATAAAAATTAGCATATATGATAATATTATTATGTATAAAAATTGTTAAACATAATAATAAAATTCTCCTAAAAAAACCATTTTTATGCCTTTGGTGAAGTTATTTTAAAATTATCATTTCAAACACTTAAAAAATTTATTTGGTAATTTTTTTTTTAAAATTTTATATCATAACGTTTAAATTGGGTAAAATTCAAATAATAAATTTTTTCATTAATATTAATTACTAAAGTAAAAAATTAATTACCAAGGTAAAAGTAAATTAGAATAAAAGTTAAAAAGTTAAAATAAAAAGTCTAAAAAGACATTGTCTTGTTTCCAACATGAGTTTATGAGTATAATATACAACCACACACACTTCTCCTCAACATTTTCCCATTTTGGAACCATTTACCATTGAATAGTAACATTACATTATTGAAAATTTAATGGTTACCTCAAAAAACACACTTCTCTTCACTTATAAAATGACAACCCTCACATACTTAAAGAATAAAATTTACATTGAATTTATTATTTAAAATTTTTAAACATTATCCTCATATAGCCTTTTCACATCTCTTTTATCATTTTTTCACCTTTAGTTTGCTTAAGGAATTCATTTCAAAGGAGTTTTTTGAGAGAAAACACATGATTCCAACATGAGTATTACTTTCACTTACTATTATTTTAATTCAATCCTTATAAAATAATATATAAACTGATTAATATAATTAAATAAGTATCATAAGTATACTCAAATTTCACTAAATTAATTTAATAATGATTATTCACTATATTCCATCCACTAAGAGAGACTAAAACATCGATTATGCATACGTGCAGACTACCACCTTCAAGAAGAAATATTGTTCATTATTAATCATCTCCTATCAAGGTTTCTATCAAGGATAGATATCGTTAATAAATATTTTTTTAATTTCACAAAATATAATTATTAAATGATTATTTTTCATATACCATCATTCCATCCATTCAATAAGATATTAGATCATTAATCTTATGTTAAGAGAACTACCACATTCATGAATGATGAATTTCATTTTTAATCACCACAAATCATTTATGTTTCCTAGAATTGATTTATGGATGAAATATTATTTTTATTACATGCATAATCTTATTTATATTTCATATTATCATTATCTAAGCACATCATCTTACACATTAAATCATTATAACACATTACCATTTGGGTCAATTTAACCACCTTTGTAAAAGATGTTATAAATATTATGTCATAAATTATTATGGGATTTAATATAATTATAATATAATTTAATAATTATATATTTGATATGTTTTTAATTTATTTTAATTTTTTTCTTAGTATTTGAAAAATTTATTAATATATCACCTTTCGATCATTAAATATGTCAAAAACTAGTTCATCCTAATTTCCATTTTCAAAAGTCATATTCACGTATTTCACTTAATGAAAATGAGTCTTAAGTAATAAAGAAAAAATGATTATAATTTATTTAAAAATATTTTAATTATTAACTTGAAACCACTTAGTGATAATATTTCCCATCTTCTTGAATTTTTCAATGAAACAAACAACCAAAATTTTTAACACCTGATGATGAAATTAAACTATAATTGGTTAATATATTGGTAATATGTGGTTATAATATAATTATAAAAATGTTAGTATGTTTATATAAAGTTTTTAGATAAGTTATTAAGATATTTATGTTTATTATATAAGAGGTTTGATCATGGTCAAGTAAGCAGGAATACAAGGTAAGGGTTTTTGTCTCAAATTCCCATCATGGAGTCATATTTTTTTCTAATGTAAAAATTTAATTTTATAGGGTGTATATGATTCTTATTTGTCATATTATATCACAAATTATGTTATGTTAATGGTATTTAAATTTAAATTTAAATTCCATACTCTATATCTTCCAAGTGTTGGATTTTAAATGTTACTCATGTTGTAATGGGTTTTAATCCAAAATTTCCCTCTTTTAACATGTTTTGTATTATGAACCTAATTTATTTTAGTGGTTTATGTGATACCTAACTAATATATCATATCATGAAATACCCTTTATTCATTGTACCTAAATTTATATTTAAATATATATCTCTCTTAATAGTTTTTATTTAAATTCCCCTATAGTTATTGGGGGTTATTTATCTCTAATTTTAATCCCTCAATACATGTTTATGTTATACACCATGGTTTATTTTCCATGGTCAAAATACTTCCCCATTATCATTTTGTGTCATTACTTCCTTATATTTTATTTTTTAATTTTTTATATTTATGGGGAGAACTTTTTTTTCAATTCTAATATTTTTACTTGATTTTTATCTCACCTAAAAGTACATTGTTATCAATAAAGAATATCCATCTCTTAATTGGATCCTTATTTCAAGACCATATTTTCCTTATATCCAATTTTATTCTCTATTTTTGGGAAAGATAATATGGATTATTTTTTATGATCCTAATAATTCTATTTATACCTTTTAAAATTGAAAATATAATACTATTTTTATGATGCGAGTTTTCAAAAAAAGGTATTTCAAAATACTTTCCAGCCAAGATATCATTTAATAATATTTATAAATTTTCAATAAATTTCAAAGGTATAATTTTTCCAAAATTTTCAATTAAACATTTTTAAAATAATGTTTGAAAGTTACCCATAACTTTACCATTTTATGATTATGTTGAAAATGATATATTTTAATGTTTTCCTTGGGAACACATCTTTCTGCTATATTTTATGTTTTATTTATAACTTTCTATCTATTTTTTCATGGTTTCTAAAATAATATGTTTATTCTATATTTAAAAAATAAATTTTTTAAAATGATTTAAAAAATCAGGGATATTTATTATTTCAAAGTATATTTTTACAAAACTCCTTAAAAGTAATTTTCATCTAAGTTATTATCCTTTTTAATATATTATGCTTGATTGATGATGTTTTTCAAATATAACCACCCACATTATTTCTTTGGACGACTTATGTAATGTACATCTATTTTTGTGAAATCATCCATTATTTTATTTTCCCCACTGAATATTTTTTATGTATAAATGTAATTTTTCTCTTAATTACTTTCCTATATTAATACCTTATTTTTTATTCCTTTTATTTAAGGGTATTTTCCAATATTCCATATATCGATAGTTTGGGGAAATTATTGACTTAACCATATACTCTTTATCTATATAGTGTAAACACCATATTCTCTATTGCCTTAATTGATTGGTATTTACCTAAAATTTTACTTAACATATTTTCATACCCATTTATTTTCCATGGTTATATCATGTTTATATTGTTGATGGAATTATGAATTATTTCTTTATATGATTAAATTTTAAAGGGATATAAAACCAATTTTATTTTTAGGGGTTATTTATTACATGATGATGAATTATTATTTTAGAACACATATGTATGGATGATGATGTGGGGTCCTATATCACCCTAAAATTAATTTTTTAAGGTTTATATCTCATGATATAGGCAATAATGAGTTTTTTCATAAGCATGGGCACTGATAATGTGAATCATGAAAGTAATATTTTAAATACTAATGTTTCTGATATATTTCTAAGGTATGTTAATGTTATGATCTCATGGATCATGTTCATTGAATAATGTTTCTACACCCTTTAAAATTATGTATTTTTCCTTATATCTTGTTTTATTACCTATTATTTATTGGTTATAAATTTCTTTATGTATACGAATTATACCCATCTTCTTATATTATGCTCACTTATGATATTTTATTTTTATCGCCTGTGGTTACCATTACTGAGAATTTGATCTCTCCCTTTTATTATATTTCTTTTTCTCCTAGTTATATAAGATGTTTAGTATCTTATGTGAATAATTTATAAGAGTTGTTTAAGACTAAGTAGTAGTTTATATAGTGGAAAAATACATTAGTTGTAAATGACAAGAGTTTTTATTAGTTAAAGTTTTATCCAAATTCTCTAAAACTCTATACCAAAATGGTATTATGAATGTATTGAAATGCAATATTGGATTTATGTAATGTAATTTGGATGGGAACATATGTGGGATGCTATAGTAGATGCACATGAACTATTAACTCTAGAGAAGTGAAATGAAGATTGTTGTGGGTGACTCTTTTTTGGTCAAAACCTAGACTATATTGACTTACATATCCCTCCTCAATACTCAATAATTCATGATAAATCCCATCTTGATATGATCCTTTCTACACATGAATCTTCTCAATCACATAGGTGATCTTCTAAACCTCCAGATATATAAGAAACCTAAATGGGGTGACTAAATACCAAGTAATTGAGAATGGAACCTCATTAATGTTCCTCTATTTGAAATCCTTGTATGGAATAAGAACACGGGTGAACTAAATATGATCCTTGAAGTTAATCCCATAATCCTTTATACAAATGTTCCCCTATTGATGGGAGAGAAACTACTTCCTATTTTCCTCATTCTTTTTCAATGATATGAACATTTCATGGAACTTCCTTTGAAAATCATCTCAGGAAACATAAACCTCCTTATACTACTCAAGATATTGAATCCTACACTGGTGAGCTACATCTCACATATGGATGAATTCCAATAGAACTTGATACTCTACCTTGGATAAAATCAATCTAAATGTGATATTGAGCTCCTAAAACCAACACCCAGTCTCCAAATTGGTGACAGTCCCCTCATACTTCACCAAGATTTAATTATAGAACTGAAAAAAATTATTCCTCTAAATCTTATCATCTTCATCTAGATCACCCTCTAGCATTCAAACAAAATTTTCCTAGATCAACTTTTCATAAAAACCAAATATTGATAATGACCAATACACATCTTTTCACAAAGAATGAAAAATCATATACTTGGTATCATGGAATTAATTTAAGATTTATTTAATTCGATTCATTTGTTTTTTACCATAGTCACCCAAATTTTAACACAAGTGTAAACAAGTATTATATATGTACCTATTATAAGTCTCTACCCAAAAATAAAAACTAACTTACCTAGGGTGTTTAGTAAGATTAAATTCATAACATTGAATCACAAGGGGGGCCTTAATCACCTATGTCCTAACCACTACCCCTTTATACATCTCACACTAAGTTCATCTTACAACACTTCCCTACTAAATTCTAGTAATAATCACTGATTCATAACCAAAAATTCAATCCTAAATATCATCCATAGCCATTACACCACTTTTTCGAAACCCACCCCCACTAGGAACCCCTCTCGGTCCAATAGCGAAGACAAGAGTTACCCTCAAAGATCTCCCCCAATAGGCCATGGGTTGGTGACAAGTACATAAGGTATAAAACATAAAAATGGTAGGAATTACCCTAATAAATTCTCATAATATATAAATAAATCCATAAATAAAGGAAATAATATAAAATAAACCAATATTCCATAATACATGTCATGTTATATAGATATAATTTCCCCAAAATTAAGTTCAAAAATGAAATTTATACATCAGTAACTCGAACCATAACATCAAAATATAAGCTAGTAAATTCTATATGGATCTCCAAATCACTCTTGGAAACTTGTAAAAAATGTTTATATATATTGGGGTGATCATAAATATAGAATAATTAGGATCCTCCTCAATACCCAATTTGAAAATGCTGAAGAATTTTACTAATGATTGTTCAACAAGAACATACCATGTAAAATATAACCCAACATCAAAAATACTTGATTATCCGACATCACATCCAAGAATAGTAACATCATATTTAAATAATATAACAAAAAGGTTCCCATAAACCACTTCCCCATTATTTTCCCTCTCTCACACCTCAATGAAAAATTTCAGGGTGCTCCCAATCTCTTTTGTAGCTATGAAATAGAAAAAAAAATCCCATAATATAATTATTCCCCATATCACAACCATATAAAAATAATATAATACCCTAAATCACATATCAAATCTAAAAAATAGACAATACCCTCATGTCATATATCCCTCGTAGTAGGGTATGATGAAAATTTGTACATCAACCTCATGCCCTCCCCAACCATTCATATCCACACTATATATGATCTTATAAATCACATACCTAAATCATACAATATATCCCATATTATAACCATAAGTTGATAAAATACATATAATTATACCTACCTTGATCCATCATAGTCTATTATACACATGGAAGGGATAGTTGGAGATATGGATAATTCATCCATCCATCCCCTCACCAACATGGATGTTCAAGGAGAACACCCAAAATCAATAAAATTTGATCCTCAAAAGGTGATTTGAATCAAGTGGGTGAATATGAAATCATATAAAAAATAAAAGTATAATACCACCCCACAAAATACTAACCTATAGGGTCCTCACTAAAAAATCACTATCATACCCATACCAACCACTACATTATCACTTCATGCGTTTACACTAATAAAAATTACTATACTACAATACATCCCCACTTCCCACACAAATCAACCACAAAAAAAATAAAAAATTTCCCATTTATTCCTATCATTTAACCATTCTTAATTTACTATTTACTAATAATATTATTTTCATTATTCTATTTAATTCCATATTTAATGATGGAATATTTTTTTATCCATTAACTACATTTCATTCTATCCATTACCCATAAATTTCAGTCATTAATAATCCATTTATATCTTATAGTTCTTCAATTCAGTCCCACACTCCTTTAACACATTTATCGTTATAATAATATTCTCTATCGTCGACCAAAAATCCACATAAAAACACATGCCAAAACCACCACAACTACTATAAGGAGAAACATTTTTACACATAATTATTCATTACCCCATAATATCCTAAACACCACACCTTAATAACAACTTATTCCCATGTCAACCATAGAAATCATCCACAAACCCACTCTCCATTAAATTCGATCACCCAAACCAGCCATATAAATTATCACACAACCCCCATAATATACACACAATTTAAAATACTAATAATAACAAAATTAACCACATAAATAAACACACTATATAAATAAGGTACTTCTATAATTAAATCTTTAAAACATTCCATCATATTAATTTAAATTCTCTTTCATATGTGATAACACAACAATTCCATATTTCACATAGCTAATTCATGACTATATTTACTTGATTAAACTTTTATGAATGGTAATTAAAAAAATAAAATCACAAAAAAGAACATATAACTTAAAAACAAAGAAAATTATTTGTAAAAACTGTAAGAAGTTATCAATCACATGAGAAATATCAAGAAATCATAGAAACACATGCATATGACCCCATTACATTCAATTTACTTTAGTCTAATTCATTATATTTGTTAGGTTAATACTTACCATCTACAAAAATCAAGAAAAATCTTGTAAATTCAAAATTATAAACAAAAATAAATGAGATTAATTGAATCTCCAACATAAATCGAATCTTTAAAAATACTTCATAAGAGAATGTGAGAAAGGTATGACCACTAGGACAGCACCACATGAGAGAATCCTAAAAAAGATAAAAAAATAGTTCCTATAAAAATTCAAACTAGATAGACAAAAATCATAGAAAATCGTTGACAGAACCTTCCAAGATGAATAATATCAGAAAAGAACCAATAGGTAAAGAAGTAAAATTCAACCTAGATCAGCATTAGTCATTATTCTGAAACCAAGGGATGAGTCCAATATAGGGTCACTAAAATACTTCCAAGTTCACACCTATGATCAAATACTTTTTATGATAAATTAGAGGAAACAAAAATTATTTTAAGGGGATATCAAATTTATACCATAAATATATCATAGAACATCACAATGCGATAATTCATGGTCACACCCTGACTATGTCAAATCAAACTACCCTATGAAATCAATGTAATGATCTACTCTACATACCCAAATTTAAATCGAGGTAAAATTATTTAATCTGATATGATCTATGAAGGGTTGTTCCATGACCTAAGAACCACAACATGACATCAACCAATATTGAAATACCAAAACTCGACCTCCATGTATCCACATCCTAATAGTTGTTATCGCAAAAAAATATCATTAATGTAAAACCACACAACTATCCAAGTAACTATCATTCTATGATCAAATTATATATATAATGACCAGGAAACCATTAAAGGGAAAACACAAGATAAAAAAAATTCCAAAAGGTTAATAAAATTTTTTGTAAGACTTATCACTTTACTAAAATTCCCCATTCAAACCCTTCATGCCATGGTATACTTCTTCCACACCATGACCAGGAATCCTCCTCGAGATAGCATGAACTATAAAACTCATGGAATCTATAGTAGGGTTGAAATATCTCCTCCATGAAACAAAACATTAACTAACAATATACCCTATATAATAGATATCCCTTCACAGGATGACTTAGAGAACCAAAACATGAAATTTTTATCCAAGCTAAAATAGAATCTCTAATGATATTATAAGTGGAAATCAGATTAACATGAATATGAAGGTCTTGTTTGATTGGTTCATTCTTCTTATTTTTTAAATATCAAATAGAAACAATTTTGGGTATTTGTATTTTTGTGAAAAAACCTATCACAATAATAAAACTAATGTGGTGGAATGATGCATGCATTGAATTATTTTGGATTTTTGGTCTTGAAAAAATGGGTTGCCTATTTTTTGAGTCTCAAAATATGTAATGGCATGCCATGGCACATGCTGTGGTGTGAGAAAAATATTCCTATCCAAAATTATTAGTGTAGAACACATTGTGGACTAATGTGTTTTAGGGTGGTTTGGAAGTAGTTCAAATAAATCAAACTAAAATGGTGTACAATAGACCATATTGAAGAATGATCAATCCATGGTCTATGAATTGTTCTAGAGTTTGAGTGGATTTGATGATGTGACATAGTTGATGAATTAAGGGTTACTCATATACAATTTCTAAAGTCTTTAATTTCATCAATGGTGACTAAGAATTATTTAATAATCTAAAGGTAAAAAAATGAGTATAGTTCAAGATAATTTGAAGAGAATTTAATTATAAGTTTAAGGAATTTTGTAGTTTGAATTTTAATTTTAAATTCAAAATATAACTTGATGCATAATATTTTTTTATGTAAGATAAAATAGAAACATTGTATTATACAATTATCTAAAATTGATATTGAAATATTAATTTGAAAAAATGATTTTAGATAATAGAGTATACAAGAAGAAGTGTATACACTTTTTTATGTGTCATTATGAAACCTGTGTTGTGTGTTATCGAAAAAAGGAAGTCCAAATATGTTCTACATTGTGAATAACTAAGAGTGAACTATATATTATTAGGATACAATCATTAAGTGAAAAAATATTATCTACCTAAATAAAGAAAAGACAACATCATTAATAAACTTTATAAATGAAGAATATTTTCTTCTTATGTTAGGATACTTCTATGTTGTATTATTATAACACAAATTTATGGATAAAACCATCTAATTGTATAAAAAAAGGTGGTTTAGTGAATTGTTTGGTTTAAAGTGATTCTATATCATGCTAATGGATTAGATACTCATTTTGAGTAGGGATTCCTATACTTCAATTATATATGTTTATTTACTTTCCTCAATGTCCGTGATTTAAGAGGTGAGATCAATCACATTAATAAGTGTTATAGATTGATTTTATATGAAATAATAGAAGAAAAAATGAAATATTTTTCCCTTATACACCCCTTAGTGAACATAAATTGTTCCAAGGTGTATCAAACTAGGGTGTTACATCGGGTGTGTACTCTACCACACCTCAAGCAATACAAAAAATTATATATGGTGTGTGGTTTGATATCACACCTCATGTAATGTTTAACACTGATATGAAATCTTAGATACTAATGAGAAGGATAATAATGATGTGTGATGGAGATTAAAATGTCATGTGATACTTAATATGGTTCTAGAAGACCTATATTAATTTTTATAGTGACAAAAAATGTATATTTCTATGACCAAATTCCACATGATTTGGAATTTCAGAACCATAACCATTTATAGACCTTGTTTTGTTTCACTAATATTATTTTTCCACTATTTACACCACCCAATTCATTTTCTCCACATCCCCTTTCCTACTTCCATTGTTACCCTCCGATGATGTCCCTCCAGTCACTGCCACCTCTACATATGAAAAACCATTTGTCACCCATGCCTAATGTTACCTCCTTCACATTTCCACACCTAGCCAGCCTCACCATTATATATTACCAATCATCTTTCCATTCTTGTCATCAAATTTCAATCCATTGAAAATTATAGGACCAGTGATGAGTGTCAATAAAGAGGGGGATAAAAATAGGAAACAATGGTCAATAGGGGTACTAACCACCTATGTTTTCTTTCACAACTATATACTATAGGAATATGATAAATGAGTTTCTTTAAAAAGAATGTTTTTTAATTATGAATAGGAATCATTCATGAGAAAATTTATACATCAAAAATTTAAGATTCAAATATTAATTCTCAAGGAATGATCATATTCACATCATTGAAAATTGTTAGTATAAAATAATTAAAAATTTATCTATAATTCATGAGATAATCAAATAATATTCCAATAATCTTGAAATTTATGCCAAAAATCTGGGATTTCAGGAATAAAAAGGCATATAAGTCAATAATGGACCATACTTTAATGTAATACCATAAGTCTTTGAATTTTTTTGATTATTTCACATTATTTTATTGTCATTGCTATTACAAAGCTGATGCGTGTTCCTCCTCCTCCATGAAATCAGCCTCCCATCTCCAATACCACCCCATCTTGGGTTTATGTAAAAGTATTTATGTAAAATAATAAATAAAATTAATTAAAGGAGAATTTATATTGTGGACATGGGTCAACTAATCATTTTTAATGGAAGACTTAGAATGGTCTCAATCAAGGGGATAAAACACCCATAAAGAATTCTTACACTGGAAATAACTCCTCATTCTGAACACAACTATGGTGTTAGAATTTCTATTTGAGATATTGTTTATATGATACTTCCTTTTTTATTGGGGGATAAATATTTATTTTTCTGATAAATATTAAATATCATTTATAATTTTACTAGCTCAAAATATTATCAAAACAAAAATCGAGGGGAACAATTATGCTATAAGATAATAGATTAATAAAATAATTTCTATGATCATTAAATAGGGAAAATCTGACATTTTACCCCTTTAGAGGACTTGAGAATGTGAAAATAAAAAATGAGTCAATACTATCCAAGGAAAAACCATGGTTACTATATATTATATGGATATCATTTAGGTTGACCACTCAAGTTGATATTTATGTCACTCTCACATGGGTTTTATACAATGATGAGCCTTTAAGATATCCACAAGTGAATTTGATTTTAAGTAGGAATCGTTGGATCCTCCAAGTCATTCCCTATAAAATGGTTTTACCATCATTAAAAAATATAAGTCCTTTTCATCATCTATTTGTAGTATTTGAATAACTTTATCATTACTAGCATGACTCATAAGTCTATCATTTAGAGGATAGATAAAAGGATATGAAATTTATATATAGAAATGTGAATATAAACATCATAATATTTAATCATATACTCCCATTGATCCCCATAATTAACCTTCTAACAACACCATTTCACATAGAAACTCTAATGACATGACTTATCATGGTGAGACTAGGGGTTACTAAATTAAAAACCAAGACTTGTAATAGTGGGGCTAGGGTTTCTATACAAAAAATGGTTAGAGGGGGTGGAGACTAACATTGACGATATATCCACCCATAAAATAAAATATTAAAAACCATCGAAATAATTTCACTTATATAAAATCAATAAATAATGATCATATCAAATTTAGACACTAGATATGGGTATTAGACAACATGAAAATATATAGTAAAAAATTATGAACTGTAAAATGACAAAAAAACTGTAAATAATAAATAAAATTGTGCATTTAAACCCTTGTGAACTAGATATTTCAGTATTGATTTAGATGTAATCATTACTTCTAGACACAGTCACTACATATAACCCTATCACAAAAATATATTATCTTCTATTGTTGCCGTATTACAACCAGATTATTAGCCACTTATTTTTTTGATTTGGTTTAGTCTCAAGCATGTCTTAGTGATAATCATGGCATTAGTGACTATAAACCTTCATATTTTGAGAATAATCTCAATATCTAGTTTATTCAGGGGATTTATGAGGTTGAGGATTTTTAATTAATTAGAGGTAGTGGAAAATTTAATTAATATATATATTTTTTCAACATTAATAAATGATTTTTTCTTAGAATTAATGGAGATATTTTATTAACATTAATATCAATAAAAAAGGAATTTTGTCTGGATTAATTTCAGATATGGACTTTATGACTTTATTATATGATTTAGTGAAATAATCTTTGGGCGATGACGTTGGGGTGTGAAGAAAATATCATTATATTCCTTTAGGTTCTATAAAATGAGTAGCATTGGGTAGAAAGTAATTTTTGGAGTTCTTCATGATACAGTTCATCAAGAGGAGGAAGGGAGCTTTCGTATTTACTGTAGCATATACAAAGCATCATCAAGAAGCAACAATGATCTAAATATTAATTGAATTGGTGTCTATAATGAAACATTTTTAGATATAATATCAAATAACAGTTATATTTCTTCATATAAGGGTGATATTTTGTGTTGAGAGAATGGTCATCAAGATAATTTTAAAATAGAAAAAAGGTGTATCGGGGTGTGGTTTTCATACAGGTTTATCTATAGTGTCATTGTAATTCATGTTTGGGAATTGAATTGAATTTTGCAATATTTTATTATTAGTTGATTTTTTAGACGTTTCCTACTATTTTTAAACCTTCAAATTGGATGGTTTTCCCATATTAAAAATATATATTTATATATATGATTTTATATTGTTTTTTATTCCATTATTTCATCATGTTTCTCATATTTCCATTATAAGTGATTTTATTCGTAGGATTATGATTCTATCCAATAATATTATGAAAGATTATGGTTTGGTATTATAAATTTTCAATGGAATTATGGAATATTTTAAGAGGATAAATGGTTTATAAGTGAGAGAAGATGTTTGATACACCTTATAATATTGAGGTACAAGTCTGTGGAGAATACAACTACAAAGAGGAATCATCAAATATATAGTACATGAGATCACTTATCATAAGTAGAAGAACATAAACCAAGATTAAGAAGGTTTATAAGCGAGTATATATTGGAAGAGGTGTTTTAGTAATTACCTCTAATTATTTTTCTTTATAGAATTCCATTAATAAAGAAAGGATTAAAATTTTAAGATTGAGGTGATATACTAGGAGGGATCATGGTTATAAATTACTTTATATAGGTACTCATAATTTTATATAGATCCCTATTTTGGGGAGAAAAATATTTATGGTTCTAATATTGTTTGGTAGGATAATATAGATATAGGTATGATAAAGAAAAACACATTTTAATTTATTTTGGAGGGATAGATCTCAGGTTTCTTTCAGAGTTTCAAAAGGGAATCACCATATATTTTTATAAAGGATGATGGTTGATGTGATTCCAACTAGTTTTATTTACAATTTAGTATGATGGATGTTATATCATTATTTAAAAGGCCGAAGGAGGAGACTGATAGGGTTCAATTTTTTGATTGGAGAGAAATATAAAATTAACTAATGGAAAGGTTGTATCAACAATAATAGGGGAATTTTCCCTAATAATAATAGAGATATTTTCTCAAAAATAATATAGATAAAAATGGAATTGTGACTAGATTAATTAGAGATAAATAATTGGTGTCTTTACAAAATTATGAAGTGAAGTATTCTTTAGGTGATGACATTTTGATTTGTAAAAAATATACTTGGATTACATCAGGTTTTATAAAATTGGAACCATCTAGGGGTGAAAAAATTGGGAGTTCTTCATGATGTATTCATTTTAGAAGTGGGAGGGAGATGAAAAATTTGTGGTAACATATGAAACATGTTTTCAAGAAGTAAGAGTGAGCCAAACAATCATTGAAGTGGTAATAAGAACAACACATTTTTAGATTTAATCTATTATAAGGATTATTTTTTCACATAAGGGTGAAATTTCTACATGGGAGGATGGATTTTATCATTAGGTTCTTTTTCAAGGAGACAATATAGGTGTATCAGGGTGTTTTTTTCACACTACTTTTTCTAAACTCTCATTAAAATTTACTTTTGGGAATTGAATTGAATTTTATACTCTTTAATTAATTAAATTTTTAATAGTTTCCAGCATGGTTTTTTAATCCTCCTCCTTGGATGGGTTTTCCACATTAAAAAATGTTTATTTTGTTCTTTATTTTTTTCATTATTTCATTTTATTTCTCATAATTCCATCTTAATTGATTCTCTTCATATGATTGGGAATACCCACAATAGTGGTATCATAGATTATGATTAAAGATTTAAATTTGTGGGAATTATAGAATCTTTCAAGATGATTAAGGGTTTAAGTGTAATGATTGATGTTTTACACACTGTAAAAAACTTAGGTAAAGGTGTGTGGTGAATATAGATGCAAAAAGAGATTCATAATATTTATAGACTAGAAGGTATACTTGCATGATTTGGAGATCATCAACTCGGATAAAGAATGTTTGGAAGAAGAAGAAGATAGAGAGATGTGTTTAAACTCACACACATAATTTTTTTTCTTTAGACAGTTCCACTAATTATGAAATAATAAAGAATTAAAGATCAAGGTGACGTGATAAAGGAGTAAGGGTAAAATAAGATTTCTTTAGGTACTACTTATTTTTGTAGTGATAACTATTATGGGATAAAATGTTATTGGTTTTTGTCTTACTCAATAAAATATTGTAGATATAGGTATGAAAAAGATAAATGTGTTTAAATTTATTTCATAGGGGATCTATCAGGTTTTTTAGAGCTTCAAAATGGAATTTTCATATTTTTGGAAGAGGTTGGTGGTTGGGGTCATGCAAACTAGTTTTCCTTCCAATTGAGTTTGTTGGATGTTATCTCCTTATTTAATATACCAAAGGTAGATATTTATAGGGTTTATAACTTTTATTTAAGAGAGGGAAAATTTTAATTAATGGGGAAATTTTCTAAATATTAATACGGAAAATTATCTCAACATTAATGAAGATATTTTCTCAACCTTAATACGAAGAAAAAATGAATATTAACCACATTAATTGGATATATGGACTTGTTTTCCATATAATAGGATGTAGTGATAAATTATTTTGGTGACGATGTTGTGGTTTATACAAAATATCCTTCAAGTCCTTATGGGTTTATAAAATCAAAATAATTTGGTGGTGAGAAAAATTGGCAGTTCTTCAATAAATAGTCCACAGAGAGAAGGAAGAGAGTTTCCTCTTTCATTATAGCATAAGAATAATTACATAAGGATTATAAATGATCCAAATAGTCATGTAAGTAGTGTTGAAAATGAATCATGTTTAGATTTTATCTCTAAGAAGGGAGATGTTTTGTCATAGAATGGTGTTTTTTCATAAAAAGATGAAGTTTTCTATCAGCATGATTTACAGAGAGACAAAAAGGTTTAATAGTGTTTAGTTTTTATATATGATTTTCTATGGTGTCATTTTAATTAATGTTTTTCTTTGAATTTAATTTTATACTATCTGATTATTAGTGTATTTTTTTTGTAGTTTCCTTACCTTTTTTAATCACCCACATTTTAGGGGTTTCTATGTTAAAATAATTTGTGTGTTTTATTCTTTTTTTATTATATTATTTCATTATTATTATATTATTACATAAAAATATATTTTATTTTTAGGATTAGGAATATCTCTAAATAGATCAACCGAATATCCATATAAATATTTAAAGGTAGTTTGTCTTTATTTTGTATAATTTGTTTTGGATGATTTCCTAAAAGGTATGTGAATAGATCCTAAAATAAATTATTTATTATTGATTTATATTCTAATAATTCTAATTTTATTCTTGATCTTAAATATGTATATTTAGATTCTTATCTATTGGGTTTTTTTTTGTGGAGGATGAGCTTTAAGAAAATATAAGGGACACATATCCTCTGAAGATAATTAATGGTAGTGTTTCTCAATAAAATATAGTATATTAGAGGGAGTCTATTCCACACCTTCTATGATATAGGATCAATAATTATATTAGAATAATAACTTTAATAAATGGAAAAAAATTAAAAGTAAATCAAAAGGTATAGGATCTAATTATGGGGAAATTTTTTAGGCTATTTGGTCCCTATATAAAGGGGAATATTCACAGGAAAGGGTGAAAGTGATGTATAGTGATACACTGCTATAATGGTGCAGTCCACCCCATGATAATTATATTTTTCTCTTTTGAACTCACCCCCATGGTTTTGTTTTCTTTGGGCTTAAGAGATTAGATCACTCCCCTGACAAAAATATTTGGGTATCAGAGTGCATAGTGAAACTCTAGTCCTTAACCAAACCATTAATATTATTCCCTATGATACCCATAAAACCACATGGGTTTACTTTTTATTCAGACTACCTTATAACATGATAATTAATGGGTATTAATGGAAGATTTATCCAAACTAATTTATGAGGTATTCTTTACCTAACGTATCCATGCTCACATCACTACCTAACTAGTCACATTGATACTACCATATAAATTTAACATAAGTGAGTGGTATAACATCCACCTCCCATCAGACACCAAAAAATAATTTTCCTCTCAATAAACCTACACACAATCCTTTTAATATTATTCTTATGAGAATACACAAACACTAGTGGAAGAGTTACAACTCACCCTAAACACCACTCATTTTACTAAGAGGCTTAAGGGTAACTCAAGATTTCTGATGGCTTACCCCAAGGCCAACTATTCCCATTCTATCACACATATTACACTTATAAGTGACTTATGGGAACCTATAAAAGGATTAATATATTCCATTAATTTAATTTATATCCCTATAGGGTTTATATATCTCAAATCATGCATTTAAGATTAATCCCTTTACCATCGATATCCAAGACATAAAGATAATGTTCAAGGGTCCATAGTGTCCTAAGACACTTCTATTCCACTCATTTATTTTAATAGAAAAAATAAAAATACATTTTAAGGTTGATCACAAATAATTTGTAAGACCCCATATCATATTCTTTATAATTAAAAGTATATACGTTAGGGATATTTTTAAAGACCACTTACCTCAATACTAAGTTACCCCCTTTTTAAGCTTATCCATGCCTCATATAAGATCAAACATACTCTCGAGATCCTATATCAAGACTCAATATAGAAATAAATAAGTACAACAACTAATAATTAATTATTTAGTTTTAATAAAAGCGGAAAAATAGTAAAAAATTCACTAGGAAGAATACACTCACTAAAACATCAAGAAATTCCATGCAAACATCCCGTGGAATCATCCTAGTAATCCTATAAATGAATTAACCATCAAATGGAACCCAAATACTCACTAATTAAATTATAAAATGGAATAAAACCTAGAAAAATTTACTAGGTGATGTACCTATAGTGAAATATTAAGATACAATGTTCATTCATCCTCTCAGGATGTCCAATATCCATTACCCTAAAAATTCACATGCTTTGGGATGATTAAACCATGTTATGATAGAATCACTATCAATCCATATCCCAAAATCATAAAAAATCATAGTATAAAAATGGGGGAAAATTAATAGAAGAATGGTAGAGAATAACTTACATAATATTATCTATATAATTATCCAAGAATAATCCATCTCCCTGAGGTATTGATTGGAGGAAGAGGTGGGGTGGGGGGAGTTGGGTGATGTTATTGAAAAAATGACTATTGTTGTGTAGTGCATGACCTAAAATCAAAGGGGTATGGAAAAAACATGATAGGTTTTCCCCTATATTTTAAAACTAGAAAATGTTTATGTCATGAAAAAGGGTATAATTGAGTCAATCTAAGCCTAGCATCTCAGTACTTGATCATGAGCATGGTACTTGAACTCGATGCTCAAGATTGAATCGATGCTAGATACAAAATAAATTTAACGTATCAATATTGAGATCAATATTGAATAGATCTTTATGAAGATACTCTATTAGGATTGATATAGTTCAATTAGGATAATTTAATATAATTTTTTTTAAAATATAACTCTAATTTTATCATGACCTGGAGTTTTTACTCAAATAGAAAGATCAAACTTGAAATTAAATACTTATATATTAAATAAAAAATATATATTAGATTCTCAATTAATCTCAAAATAAACATGATTGTGTTATTATAATACTCAAAATCAACCCTATTTAGTACCTGATTAACTCAAGATCAAGCTCAAATTAAAAAAAATTGAGTCAAAATTGAGTATTTTTCAATATGATCTTGGGTAGATTATTAACACTCAATATTGTTTATATCCCTAGTCATAACATGACCGTAGGTTTCACAACATTATTCCTTTACATAAGTTTTAGTCATGGTATGACCTGGGGGATCATATTTTGACACCACCCCATTACTTCCCTCTTCAGTACTACCCTTCCTCGCATGGATGGATAACCTAATATTGAATGGGGATAAACTGAAAATGGCATATCAACCCTTGAAATTTAAATATAGAAAATATCTCTATCATTAAGTGAACATATGATTCATGGTGTTATTCCCTAGCCAGGGTTCTGGTCACAAAATATCCTAGTGTTCATGGCGTAATGTCACCCTGTGACCTCCCTCCAAGACATGAATCTTCCTCTATGATCTCTTCTTCAAGAAATGATCCCAATGGTCATGAAATAGAACAATAATATCGAACACAACCAAAAATACAAGTCCTTGACTTCTATTGAATGAACTCCTCTATCTACGGTGTGACCTCCCCTTCCATGTCTACAACCTCTTTGCTACATTCCATGTACCTCCCCTTACAACACCCTTCATGAAACAAACCAGTTGTCATGGAGTAACCACATTACTCATATGAAATATCACAAGGTAGTATATAAGAGTCTCCCATACCTAATATATAAGGGCCTTGAATATTTCATGATAGTTTCCACCTCAACGTGACTATTTATAAAGGTCTTTTCCTTATGATAAACCCATATAAAATTTTCCATGTCATGTCAATCACTTTTCACAATGTGAAATACTACCTATATGTTGAGGTGTTTATATTACTACAACATGATCCTTTGAACAAACCATTCTCACAACACCGACCTCATCTTTCGTGGAATAATGATAAACCTATAGTAAAATTCAGTTACAAGGCCACCCCTAACTTACTTCAAAATTTACCCAAGAAGATGAAACTACTATTGGGCATCTAAATACGTCCAAAAACATATCCTAGAGACATTCCAACCCTTAAATTATGAATCAATATCCAAATTATCAAAATTTCTATTTTTTAAGGACCAAAAATCCAAATTTCCCTTCAATTTCACTAACACATTCAACGTGTGTTTTTAAAACCTCCCCACAATAACTCTACCCATCCACCAAAAGTATCCTCATGAATCTTCTATAATCTATATTGACAACCAAACCCTACTTCTTGAACTAAATTTTATGTCTCCTATCATTTATGGTCATGAAAACACTAAACCCAAATCAGTTACACTACTCAAAAATCAACCAGCCTGTATACCATGTATTCAATTATTTCCATAAATTCCCATAAAAATACCCATATCAGAACAACAATTACACTTTCTCAATTCACCAGTGTTACCCACCATCAGTTGATGTCACTAGTCCATATCCGACCACTACTTTTCCTTTATCACACTCTAGCATCTTTTGACCATCCTCATTAGAGAAAACATTCTCATTCCCAAGTTCCATCTAGAATACAAGGTCCCACCTAGTTAATCATTTCAACATGATATATAAGAGAGATAATATTCTATAGACCTGGCCACCCATCGAATTGCTTAATGAAACATATAATAGGTCATAAAACCTGACTTTCATCACACATATAACAGTTTCTAATTATCAAACTTACTATCCATTCATGGTTTTCATTAATCGATACCTACATTTGGGCATGTTACATTTACCACATAAAACTCAACTAATTATATCCAAGAACTGTAAAAAATCCAAAACTACCTCCAGTTTGGTCCAATGACATGTCATTCCAAATATTTACTAAAAGATTCTTATAATGAGCATCACATGCTTATATCATCCATGGTGTAATCCCCACCTAAATACTTTACTTATCACTAATCCATGAGCATGATATTACATGATATCCACCATAAACTGAACATTGACACTCATGGGACCCACTCATATTTATTGAATAAGTCCAAATCCTATGTCCTTCTCATGAGACTAATAATACCATGGATCCTTACAAAATGGATCTCCAATACCATCGATAATCTACAACTGTATACCTGATCCCAAGAAATCTAACTCAAGGTCTATGAAATTTCTCACTACCATGTGACTCTCACATTTAATTACACTATAGTTCCTACCAAATCCCATTAGAAACTCACAATCATGTCAATGTCTAACTAACCATAGTTAAGGAACTACTATGACTCCATATCCATCAAACCCTCCCACTTATCCACACAATGTTTTAAAATACTAAATAATTAGAAAACCACATTACAAATCTCAAAATATAATAAATTATATCTCACATGATCTGATTGTATAAGCATATCCTCAATCCCATTTACCCTCAATCAATCTACCATTATGTCATAAAGTCTCATCTCAATAACTGGTCATATCCTGATGCACCTATTTAAATGTTCAAATCTACACTTTAAAAACCATAAAATCAACACCTACTCTAACTAAATCATTATATAACATCAAAGTTCAACACAATTTCATATATTAATCAACCAGAACAAGGTTTATTACATGGTCACATCATCATCTCTATAACATGCCAGAATGATAAAGGGTTAAATGAATAAAATATATGACTCATGTCAATAAGGTTCACCTTTCTTTTATGGAGCCTATATAATTAGAACTCTATAGTTTAGCATATTTTTCCTAGAGTAGTGATCAGGATGGGTGAACTTCTGGGATGTTTCCCAAGATGTGTGTGAGCAATGAAAACGACACTAAACAGAACATGTGTTGGACTGTGGGTACAATCATTAGTCAGATGACTCGTTTGGGCATGTTTGTGGGCACTATGGTGGGGACCACTTGTATATGGGGAATTGGTGGTACCTGGAACGCTATGACCTGATGGCCATGTTAAATAAGGGTGTTTATGCGGTCAGTAGGGCCATTTTTTCTTAACGAGGTTATTATTCTATAAAGGAGGGGTGAATGTAACACCCTAGAATGATAAAGGGTTAAATAAATAAAATATATGACTCATGTCAACAAGGTGAGCCTTTTTTTAGAGCCTACCTGATTAGAACTATAAAGTTAAGAATTCAAGGCATGGTTTAGTGATCAAGATGGGTGATCTTATGGGAAGTTTCCCAGGATGTGTTTGAGTGAGGAAAAACACACTGGAAAGAAAAAGTGTTGGATTGTGGGGATATTCATTAGTCATATGACATGTTCAGGCATGCGGGTGGTCCCCAAGGTGGGGACCACATGTCTACGGGGAAATTGGAGGGGTGAATGTAATACCCCAGAATTATAAAGATTAAAATGACTAAATTATAGGACTCTTGTCAACAAGGTGAACATTTCTTTTCAAGATCCTACCTGATTAAAACTCTAAAGTTAAGCATGCTTGGACTAGTGTAGTGATTATGATGGGTGATTTTCTAGGAAGTTTACTAGTATGTGTGTGAGTGAGGACAAAGAACATTGGAAATAACTTGTTTTGGCTTGTGGGGATAGTCATTGGTCATATTAACCGTTTGGGAAAGCGGGTGGGACCGAAGGTGGGGACCACATGCTGTGGGCAATTGGAGGTACCTGGAGGGCGAGGACCCGATGATCTTGTTAATATGGGGTGTCTATGCTATCAATGGGGCACCGTTTTTAAAATATAATATATGATCACAATACACATGTAATCTTCCATTGGTCCCATCAACATCCCATGAATTAACTCCAAAAAATCAATGCACCAAGGATTCCTAGACTCCATCAAACCACACTAACACCACTCATGGTCCAAAAACCAATACAAGTCACTAATTATAAAAAAATTCCCCAATCCATCCTATCCACACATTTAAAAAAACCAAAATCAACCACCATGAATTTTCATATATTATTATGACCTCACCCAAGAGTTACATAACCTACACAACTCAATCTTACCATCCCAACTATCTCTCAATAATCCTTTCATAAACTTTTCCAGCATGTCATCCAGGACCTATCAATCCTAATCAAACAAAAATCATTCCAATATTAGAAAATTATTAGGTCACACTAATAGACCTATCACATAGGTAAAATAAGTTATCAATTCATTTACCCTTGGTAATAGAGTATCCATCAAACCAATTTTCACAATAGTGCTCAATGTACCCTACTACCAAAACAAATTATACCCAAGTATGCATACACCCCACTATTACCATACCATACCATTCTACACATGACACCTTGAGTCATATACCATTATTACAAGGCTTATGTGGCTAACCCATGAGCTAACTTGGCATCACAGATGTGTACATATCATCAATTATATCCTCTCCTGTTTAATTAACCAGCTGACCATGACTTCCATGTATGGCATATTCATTACAAGATAGAAAGAATCATCTATTATATTTCATCAAATTCTATAACCAAGGCATCTCCCACATGCCTATATCATACATTTGATAGAACATATTATCCTTATCTCTCAAAAAAATAATCTATCATTGATTCCCATTTCTAATGTAATTCACAAGACTAGGATAAAACCTATCACAGGTTAGCATAATATACAATAGCTCATCTGAAAATATATTAATAAATAATACTAATTATTAAGAAGAAATATTTTAGGTATATTAAAATAATCCTTATAATTTACATATATCAATTTCTCTCGCTTGATTGATACAAGTGAACATGAAGAACATGATCCAAATATTTTTTATTTCCAATTAAAATGGCATATTATGTCGAATATATTTCATATTAAGGGTGGATTATTTATTTCTCTCAATAAAACAAGATCCATTTATGATATGGGCGATGAAGTTGAAGTAATTTATGATAGGGGACCCCTCAAGGAAAGAAAATTGAATTGTTTTTCCTAGATGATATTGAAAAAACTAGTCTTGTGAGGGTGGGTGAAAATATAGAAGTAGAAGAAGTGATGTTCATAATAAAATATGATAATAACATTAACAACCAAGTGAAAACTAATTGTAGGATCGAATATGAAGTAATTTTTTAAGATTTAATTGTCTAAATAGGAATAAAACTGCATATAATTTAATTATAGGTTTAATTGAATTATTTTTTTATTAATATTTTTATAGTAATTTCATGCTCGAATAAATTTAGAGATGGTATCTTCTCTATATAACATAACAACTATTCTAATATCACTACCCAATGTACACTTATAGTGCAATATATTCAATCAAAAAATGTTATACAGGATCCATTGATTTCACAAGACAACCTTTATACTCCTATTACCTAGAGTACTCTAGGAGTATATGATAGTTAATTATATAATGATACATTATTGGAATCCTAAGGGTTTGTATTTTACTTATTTATAATATGTGGATATTAGTGTTTTGGTTTTGTTGAAAATATGTTATGAAAGAATTATCTTTGAATGATTATAAATGATATGCTTAATAAGGAATCTATAAAAGAAAGTGGTTATTCTTGGATGAGGAAATACTTGGATCATAGATGCAATGCATCAGACATGAACACTTGAAAGTACCTATATTAGAGTTCCACTTGGGACCTCAGTAATGCCTACCTATACACAAGAGGATTATAAATAGTAGTGAGGGTATATTATGGTATGGTGGGGGGATTATACCCTCACATTAGGGTGTAATAACAATGGAAATCATAACAATAATATGTATATTCAGAGTAAAGAAATAAAAAGACATCAAGAATGTGCCAATAAATAATCACAACCCATACCATCTCAAAATGAGATATATATATTTCAATTAGTCACACATCCATAAGATATATCCTAACCACCAATATCACAAAAAATAATTATTTTTTTTGGAAACACCATAAAAAATGGGTTCATGTCCTAGACTAGTCCCAATATCCCATCCTCCATCCTAGCAGTCTGAATCAATTATCAGTTATAGGAAGATTACCCTTATCTCATATTGTAGTCATAATGTATTCTTAGGTACTATGTGGCGACCCAAAAATGGTGTAAATATGACTCAGTAGGCCGCTAACAATGATAACTAAAAGAATATCCAACCTAAGTATATAGTGTATGATGATGTGAATAATAAAATAAAGGAAAAAAATAAATGAATAGAATCACTGTATACCCTTAGACTTTACAGAGACACATAGTATTGGACATAACTACTTCAGCCAAAGAAATATGTCTTCGATCAAAATAACTCTTTAGGATTAATCACTAATTCCAAAGGGATTGGACAAGGAAATAAAATTGTTTAACATCATTCCCAAATCAAAGGGGGGATTTTCCCAAGGAATTATGAGCTATCACTTGTCATCACTGATACATAGGGGGTAACGCTAGAAAATCAAACATTAGGTTTCACCACAAAATCTAAGGGGAAATAATCCCAAGGAATTCTAAAGTCTCAAGTGTCATCACATAACCTAGGAAATGAAGTATCAAGTATCATAAATGAATCTATGGGGAAATATCCCAAAGTAATTATAAAGTCTTAGTCATCACTGTTGAGTCATATTGGGTTACCTTAGGAAATCATGTATCACACATAATCACATAATCCAAAAGGAAATGAACCTAAGGAATTTCAAATCCACTTATCATAATTCATGTATGTAATAAATTCATACAACTACTCTTTTAAATAAATTTCATTTGGACTCATATAATAAATATGTAACTTGGATACTAAATAATTTCCTAGGCATCCCCAACTACACACACTATCAAATACTTTATTTACATCACCCCTAAGGTTTCTTCTTTAAATTTACAAATTTATGACCCAAGTCAAGAACACATCGATTAGTGACTAAAGTCTTGATCCAATTTCCAAAAAAAAAATCATGGCCTATGGATAGATCAAATTACATTATCAGGGGACATTAAACATTTAATTATTAATTTAGGCCAATCATGAAGTATTTTTTTCGGGCCTCACATCATAAACATAATAAAAATGGTGATAATTTTAAGGTATATCTTAAAAACCACCAACCTTATACTCATAGAAATCTAATCATACAAAATTAGACTTAGATTCATGTTAAAATGAAAAAAAATTGAAAAATAATAGGAATAACATATAAATAAGGAATAATAGATAAAAATTACATGAGACCACTTGAAAGTGAATAAAAATGAGAAAAGAGGAAACATAAGGATATACTCACCTTTTTCTTATAAGAATAATGGGAAATGATTGATTTTGTAGGGAAAAAAGGAAGAAATCCACTTGGGAAGAGGTATCTCTAATGGGAGGGGGTAATGTCACATGTACTTGATGAGTGGTAGGGAATATTCTATTTCAAACCCCCTTAATTAAATAATTTATTAAGAAAACAAAACAAAAAAAATGATTCCCATACATGAATCATGGTGTGACCACTCGGTTTGCACCATGACTAGGTTATGGAAGGGGTCATCCACTTTACCTGATATTTTCATGATGTGACACATTAAGTCATGCCATGAATGAATATAACCTATAGTTTTTACAATGAAATCCTACTCAATCTTCCTGAAAACTCGCTTAGGCTATTTCAAACACTTGAAACATTCATAAATAGGAAACCTACACAGTGTTTAGCCAAAATTTCAAATAATGCATACATTTAAATGGATGGGGTTTTATATCCTCCCCATCATAAGGAAGTTCATCCTTGAGATGCTCTAAAAACATCACTAAGCCTCATTAGAGAAAAAATCTGGCCACTGGGCCCTCATGTTCAACTTCCACTCTCATGTCCCTTCTGGATTATAATCATGCTTCCACCACACCCATACCAGAGGAACTTTGTTTCCATTATATATTATTCTCACTCTAATCCAATTCAAAAACTTGATTCTTTTTAAAGGTCATGTTAGGATTGAGATCAATATTTTTAGTATTAATTATATATGAGGGATTTAGGTGACATCACATAAACTATGATACATGGAAATAATAATGCATAACACTCAAATGATACTAAAGATAAAGATAATATAAAACTTGAACAATATTATCTACTACCTCAAATTATGCCAAAAATATTAGTGATAAAATTCCCTACCTCTAAATATGATGATGTCCCAGCATCAGTGACACTCACAAGAATACTCAGCCATACACCTTAAACTCAAGAGTCTGACATCACTAGTCTTCATAGTATCTCTAACTACTTTGGGAGGTCACCATATTCTTATAGATTATCTAAATATGCTCTGATATATTCTATATGATACTCATTATATTTAACTATAACACACTAGACTCCAACCAACATAGAGGTGAACAATATAGTCAACCATATAAATCCTTGAAAAGTGACATATGTATAGTCTCCTGATAATTATTATTTTATATATTCTCTCCTGAATCCAAGTGGTTCTCTCAGGAACCAACAAATTATATGATAAGTGATCTCAATATATCCCCTAGAATCGAAATAGTCTTATATGACTTTCCATTAGTCTGCAGATGATAGGAAATGATCATATACACATATGTACTGCAAACCTTTCTAGAAATGTGATATGAAACATACATCCCTATAAAATAAAACAATCCAAGGGATCCTATATAAGCACACAATCTATTGAACATAGTTCTTTACAAACCTTTCTATTGAAATTATCTTCTATATTAGAATTAAATGAGCTATCGTTTTCATCTGATCTATGATCTGCCAAACTATATCACTACCTCAAGGTGTGCTCAGTATCTTTACCATGATGTCTATAGTGATGTAATTATCCTTCTACTAAAGAGTGGGTAAGGGATGTAAAATACTAGTGAGATATTTGTTCTAAGACGTCACCTACTGACAGATGTAACATCATGTAACAGAAACATGATATTTCATTTTTCATTCTCGACAACAAGTACTTTCGATGCATGTCATGATACATCTTGGTCTGTCCTAGGTATACCAACTACTTATAATATTGAAAATCTATTATTAGATTCTAAAAAATGTCAATAGAAACCATGTTAACCCTGTTAACCTAAATAATATCATCATCATCAAGGATCCAATCTGTAAGTGGATCTACACCATATGTATCAACCATTATGACTAAGCACTCTAGATTCGATAATTGACATATCTTTATCTTTATGAGAAGTGAAGGTGCAATAGATAAATATTTAAGGGTCACTCAACCCTAGTACTTCTAAACATCAAAATGAATTTTTAAAAAGTGGGTTATCAACTATCATTTACTTCTAGACTCTTGAACCACTTGAGTTTTCATTTTTTTTATCTTAAATCACTTATGACCACATTTCTATTTCACAGGGTATAAACCAATTAAACATATAAAAAACTAAGTGTAATCAACCCCACACTATGGATAAAGGTTTAGGTACCATTTTAGGAAGATATATTTTAGTATTTTATTTGTTAGTATACATAAAAAATGTACCCCCAATAAATAATACCTCCAACATCTTAGTGAATACACTACTAATTATGTCTCCAAGTCATGTGTAGGGTAGTTACACTCATGTGGATTTAGATATTTTGACTCATATGCAACCACATGAAAATCCTACATCATGTCTTCCCCTAGCCCAAACCCAGATTCATCTCTATATATGGTATACTCCCTATCCATATCAGGTAAGTTCAAGATCTGTGTGGTATCTAACCATACCTTGAAATCTTAGAAATTTGGTTCATAATAGTCAGAAGAGATAAACTTCACTTCCATTCTAGATAGACCCATCATTGATAATACTAAACAAGATATGTCCAAGATAAACCTCTTTTAATAATTATCTAATCAAAAAATTCTATGTAGGTCAAAGGCATTTTTGGTATGATCACAAGATACAACTTCTCAAATTTTAGTAGGGTTGATAGATACACCGATCTCAGATATGAAATGAAAAAAATTTGAACCAAGATAATATAAAATTACTCCCATAGATCTTTTTATAATATTGATGCCCCAAAGTATGCTAAAAAAGATCTATAGGTGTTTCATGTGTACCTCCATTGACATGGATTACATGAGAATTAAATTAATAAATACTGCCACAAAGGTGTCCAGATATTGGTGGAAAACCCAATTTATTATATCCATAAACACCTATGGATTGTTTTTTAGACTAAACAACATAACTAGATACAAATATAGTCCATACCTACTCCTGAAATCTGTATGAGGTATGTTTGAAGGTCTCACCATAAAATGGTTATAACTTGATCACAAGTTGGTGTTAGAAAATACTTGATCTAATTTAACCTGATAAAGTAATTCATTGTCATGGGGAAGTGGTTGTCATTTTCTAATCACAATTTGGTTCAACTTCTGATAACTAATTAAAAAATTCAAGGAATCATCCACCTTCTTAGAAAAAAGGATTAGAGGAGTTTAAGGAGAAATGATCGACCAAACAAACCTGTTGGCATAAAAATCCTCTAACTAAGTATTGATAACTCATAGCTTCACATGTTACATTCATTAGGGTGGAATAAAAACAATATTTTATCATGGATTGAGCTCTATAGTAATCTCCACTCTTATCTTTGGAAGAAATCCTAATATATACCTTGGGAAAACATCCAAAAATTAGTCAAATTTTGGTGTTAAAACTTCCTACTATGTGTACCAATCATCCAAAATAAGGCTAGAAACATGGGATGAAATATCACACAACTACTTATGATATAGTACTGAATAACCAACCTGAATATCCCATTACCCAATATGAACACACTCACTACACTTGGGAGATGTAAAATACAACCGTTGATGGTAACAATCAATATGTACTTAGTATGACACTAACCAGTCCATCATAAGTTTCATATCAAAACCTATTAACTATAGCATAAATAGATACCATAATAATCAATAACAACCAATATCTATGTCACATTATCTATACTGGATAGTTTCCTTTTATCGCATTCCCAAAGTAGTTTTAATATACATAACCCCATACAAATGATCTAAAGTAAGGTCTAAAAAATCTAAAAATTGAGAAGATATAAAATAACGGTTAGCCATTATATCAAATAAAGTGAATGAAAAAGTAGAAGTTACCATGATCATACCTCATGATATAGAAGTTTCCACATTTAGGATTGAAGGAGTAGGCTATATAATCTGTAGCTAGAAAAAACTATAAACCTGAAACCCTTCATGAGATCCTTGAGCTATATTACCCTACTGGTGCTACTTAACCCACCCTTGACACCTATGGACTCTTCATTTACCTAAACGACTAGTTTAACTCTAACTAACTTTATTTTTCGATGCAACCAATCCATCCCCTAAAACCTAAAACTATCCATATCCTCTATTATTGAGAATCTATTGATAAATCATACAAAATCCATATAAATGTCCCATTATGTGACATGCTCAACACTCAACAGGTGGTCAATCACAATGAGGCTAAGTGGGGCCAAAATTTTCACATTAGTGACACTACAATGCACCACCAACATGAGGAGGACAGGATAATCTACTACCCTGGATACTCTTCCCACCACTTCTCTAGGACAAAATTACAAAAGAACACTCCATGAATCCTCAAGATCCACTATTAGTTTTTCAAGAAGATATTTCATTCTATTAGCTTTAACCCTCAGACATGTTCCTCTCTGAAATTAGTACCCAGTTTATTACCTTAGAAAATGATAAAGTTCAAAAAAATTCACCTAAACTTGAATCTCATATCAGAACCCATCCTCAAAGTACCATACTTTAACAACCTCATCCCCATATAGAATAGGATAAAAGTGTTATAAATAAGTGAAATGATTAACATATTTATGATAGATAAATTCCCTTGTGTAAGGAGCCTCCTCTTAACCCTATCATAAATAAGGTTATTTGAAAAGAAATGGTCAAATAAATGGGTCTCAAAGTCCTTCCAGGAAAATCCCACAAGATGATCATCCTAGACTAGAACACCCCATCACCATTTCACTAACCCTCCAAGAATATATAATTACAAATTCACCCTCCTCATCTGAGGTATCTCTAGGTTCTCAAAAATCATATTGATAGACTAAATCCAAAACTCACATGCCCGGGTAATTTCACCCCAATAAATGACAATGGGTGACGCAAATGAAACTCTATAGTAAGATATGACAATGTCGACACAATATTTAGTGCTTCTATCTCCATCACATACACTCATCATAGAAGGAGAGTTATGTATGACCATGAATGATAGGGACAAGTCCATGCGAGAATTTAAATCCATAAAAAACTGAATGATGAACCTATCATGAATCGTTACTGAAATAAGAATTTTATTGATCATGCATTCTTATTGTTGATACTACATTTATGGGTTTCTTATTCATCATTAGAATCCAATAGAATATTTGATGAATATAACATTAGAGATAAATATATCTATTAAATACAGTGGAAATCAAATAACAGTAATGGTTTCCATGAAACAAAAGCCTATGAAAACTTGATCTTATAATGATACCATTGTTATATATACCTAGGTTATGAGGTACCAACTTATATGATTACATACCAAACATATATAACACTCGATGGTGAATTAAATAGTGTTGGAGTACCACTATTAAGGAATGATTACAACATTATAGACAACCTACACTAGTTTGGATGGGTTGGGGCTATGGATGATAACACCATGTAGAAAAACTAGTAGGGTGAATATAACTACCATCTCAACATAAAACTGTTTCAAGAGTATCTCCCTAAAGAAATGAAATTTTTACCTTCCTCCTATTAGGGAAGTAGGAGTGAATTTATACCACCTCTATAAAACCATTCAAAAGTTTCTTATAACAGATCCTATTTACTATGGTTATTTTCATTGATGTGTGACTCTAATTTCATCTGATTATACAAAAAAAATTATTCTACTGTTGATCATCCATACTCAGGATACCCAAAGGTGATCCCACCAAGATAATACAACCACTAAAACTCAAGATCAAGTCCACATCCATAATTATTTCAGCACCCTTGAGGTCCATCAACATATCCTAATAGTATCCTAGGGCTAATTCCACATCTCCACTAGATGAAAGAATGAAAATTTATCAATGTTGTCCTTTATAATGGATTAAAATGACAACTCACCAATAAGGGAGAACATTTACCAACATGGAGGTCCTATTAATGGTATCATGTTAGATATAGAACTCAGTAGAATATATAATCGAAAAGTTAATAGAGTTTCAGTTTTTATTAAAAAATCACAAGGGAAATACCAACCAAAAAATATGAAGAAATTTTTAGCACATTTCATCTCTAATATCCTCCATTAGATAGAAACATACTTAGATTATGGATGTACAATCTTTATGGGAATCCATGTTTTCTTCTATATATTTTTCATTAAAAATTATATCACTAATAAACCAACTGATGTTGTGGAACATGATGTTGTTAAATAACATGATAAATAAATGTTTTATATAGATATTTACACTCAAATAGATATATATGGGGAATAATTTTATACCCAATGCCAAAGGAAAGACCATGATTTTTTATCCCTTCCTATAATTACACTACTGACCAATCAATTGTCTAGTGCTAAAGATAAATGAAAAGGACTGAAGACATCAACATCATACTCATCACCGAGACATGGTAATACAACCTCAATAGAATTATAGGATCACTAAATTATTAGTTAGAATAGAGAATACTGACGAGCTAAATTCTAAATTACTTAAGGTAAACATTGCCACTAAGTATGATCTCTAAGAAAATGTTTCTAAATATCCTTTAACTCACTCCCTTCAATGGGAGGATATTTATCAACCTACAAAGGTAGAATCAAAGAACACTATCAATTTAATATCATATAAACTACCCCATTTTACTATAACATAAATTTACTATCAAGAGTTACCTAAAATGAGGGAACATGATATTATTATCCAAGAAATTAATCAAAGGATCACTCATGTGTGTCATTGATCACTTATTAAAACAATCGACACAAATATTAGGAAGATATTATGAATAAAGTGTTAACTCATGCTCTAGAATCATAGGAATTACTAGATGTTCTTACTAATAATAAGGATCTATGGAAATATGAAATTCACTGATACAACTTGATAGTAATCTATATCCAAATTGGGTTGATTTTGAATCCTCCTCCATCCAAATTTAAGAATCCTAACTTCTTAACATTAGTTATAATGGGAGGTACAAAAAAACATGTAATCCTTTTATTTTAATCACATCCTAATATTAGTATTCTTGGAATAATAAGATTGTCACACCATGACCTTAAATTTCTTTATTTTTTTATTTTTTTCTTGAGTTTTTGATATTTTTCTTGATTTTTATGCTTAGGAGTTTAAATTTTTTTATGAAAAGTTTGTTTTTTTCATGATATTCACACTATTATTAAAAGGTTTAGAAAACAATATAGATGATCCTTACATAGTTTCTCTAAGGCACATTTTTTAGTGAGCATGTTTTAGTGAAAACCATATAGGTATACTTAAATAAGAGGTTTCCTAGTTCATTTGGATGTGCATGGTTTAGTGAACACAAGTTTCTCATAGTTTAAGGACAAACCATTGAGTAATCCTTACATGGAAATTTCCTAGATCATTGATTACACACTATTAAGATAAAACATGTGTAAATAATGTAAAAACCTATTGTTATTAATATATGGTATTTTCACTATTTGAGCATGGTTCCCTAGACCATGAAGTCAAACCATGCGACTCACCCAATTTAATTTTTTTTTCCAAAAAACATATCACTAAAATTTAACCCATATTTGGGTCATTTATTCTCCATTTTATGTGAAACCTCTAAGGGGAGAGGATCTTGGTTATTTTCCATCATCCACTTTGATTTTTTTGGTTTTTTCTTTCACTTTCAAGATGAATCTCGAAGGATAAAACTCATTCTTCTTCTTTTTACCCTTTCTTTCTCATTTCCTCTATTTCCCTTTCCTTGGAATCTTCTTTTTCAACCCCAAGGAAGAAATTTTTTAAATTCCTTGTGATTCTAGATGATAGGGTGTATATATTGTTCCTCATATATTATTATTCTCATATTCAATAGTTTCTTCACTTTAAAACATGTTCCAGGTAAGCAATTACTTGTTTTTACTTTTTATTATCAATCTATGTTGGGATTGAGTTTTATAAATTCAATTTTCTTCAAATTATATATGATATATATGAAATGTTGTTCCAAATAGGTTTTATTAATGGTATATAGAAACAAAATAATTTTTTCAATTATAATTTTTTTTTCACATGATGATTTATGGGTTTTAGAAGGTTGTAGTTTTGGGTTTTATTGTTGATGGAAATTTATGTTTATTTTTAATATTTTATAGTGATTTTTATTTTTTATAACTCCTTAATATATTCATGTGATTGTCTAATAATTTTTTACCTTTATTATTACCATGATTTATGATTTAAGATTATTTCAAAGTGGGGTTTTGTTCCTTTATTTCAAAGTGTTATCAATAATGTAGGATTTCAAAATAGTTTTGGTAAGTGGTTTCAAAGTGAAATTTTAGAGATTGATAAAGAGGACCTTTTGGAATCTTAAAAATGATTTTTTGAGAAATGTTTTATTTAAAAGGTATTTTTAAAGGATTTTTTTTATAAATCTTATTACTAAATTAATATGTGAGTCCTAGTTGCCACAATAATTAAACAGTATTTCATGAACACATTGCACATTTATGATATAATCATGTGTTTGGATAACTAGTGAACTATATATTATTATGGTTTGTGATGTAGATATGTGTATGTTATACAAGGATTGAATAAGGGGATGTCATGAGGTGGGATGAGGGTGATTATATTATAAAAATTACCTCCCCTATTAATACACAATTCATATGGATCATATACCTCTTAGTGAGAGGATGAGAAACAGTAATTATTTAGTCTTAAAGAGACGGGATGTATCCCCCTAGGTATGGAATATTCCTAGTCCTTAGGGGAGTTAGAATAGTAAGTCTAGTTTAGAGAATTCAATTGGTTATATACTGGGAATGCATCGATATGATAATATATGTCCCACATGAGTATAACTGGGATCATCTTATGGGGTTTCTTGGAGTCTTCCATAACTATATATACTTCACTATTTTTCTTAGTCATCAATTTGTTTACATATGATTCATTGATTTGATTTTTTATTACATTAATGCAATCCATTATTATTATATTACATAGATAATATGATTTCTAATGATTAAGTTATCAAGATACTCATATTTGTCCTACCTTCTATTTATTTATAGTAGTGTAGCTGATTTATTATTTTGGTAACTGATTTGAGGACTATATTTTACTTGTAGGTTGATTTTCAATGCGTAACAATTTTTAAATGTGTTTAAATATTTTTTTAAACAAAATTTTAAATGGTAATTTTAATAAAGGCATAATTTTTTGATATTTTTTTTATAATTGATTTTTTTCATTTAAAGAAAAAGGGAAAGGAAGATTATAAAATAGTTAGATATGTGTTGTTGGTTTTTATTTATGTAATTACATAGGATTTTTTTGCTAATTGTATTAAAATTAGGATCTCTATAATGTTGTGAAAAAGGTATTATATGGTATTTATAGGTTTTAAAATACCTACTATAAACATGTACTCAAACCTATTATCATTTTCATGTTCATTTATGGAATTACTCTTGGAGTGGATTGGTATTGAGGGTGTAAGGTAACCTTGGGGTTATATAGAGATTTAGTAAATTTATTTTGGTTTTTATCTTATATCCTAGATGATCATGATGACCATATTTATTCTAGATATTTTTTTTCTATTGTAGTTGTATATTTATTTTGATGTTTTATTCCTAGTTTGGTTGTTTTTATTTTTTATACACTTATTGTTTTTTTATGGATGTCCAATGTATGGATGATACATGTTAGAATTATTTTAGAATACCCTTACATGTTAAAAATTATTTATTTAGTGAAATTATTCTATTCGAGTATGTTCTAATTCTGTTGGTGTTTTCACCTATTTGTGGGGATTGGGAACACCCATCAGGTATATCACAAGCCTTATCAGGTGCCTGGTTGAGGGTTAGCCATGATTGGTTCATGATAAAGAGTTATGAAAACTTAGATGTTTCATGTAAACCTTATCAGTTCTTGTATTTGTGTTATACAATTATCTTATTTCTATTTCTATTATAAGTAGGTATGATCTTCATTCGCAATTACACTAGTAATTCATCTCTATGTTGAAAAAAATTATCCTTTACCTCTCTATTTTCAAGTATCATGAGAATGAGATATCCATGGATTTCATTGTAATATATAAGGCTTTTTCATACTCCTTATAAATAAATATTTCCAAAGAAAAATTACTAGAGATCTATGTGTAGAACATATAGGATGAGTTTTAAACCATGTTCAACCCCTAGAAGTACCTTGGTGGATTTTTAGAGTTTGTGACTACACATATTGTCTAGATATTACTATTTAGATAAGCAATGAAATATCTCATCAAGAACCATAATAATAGATAAGGAAGTTATGTAAAGAAAAAATAACTGATTTTACCCATAAGATGATAATACTGAGGTGATAAGTCATTGAATATGGGAAGAGAAAAGTTTATTCCTTCCAAAATTTTATTTTAATAGAGTACACCATCTCTTCCTTATAGAATAACATGATTGTGTTTCTATAAATTAAGAATTGAGAAGAAGGAATTTAGAATTATCACTCAAATTATTTCCTTCACCATTTTATACTAGGTTACACGATCTATGGAAGCTTACCACAAAAATAATAAGAATTTTATTATAAAGATAGTTGAATTAATGATGAGAGAATGTACAAAATTATTGGGGATCAAATATAATGAAGACCAAAGGTATCAACTCAAATAATATTAGCCCACTTGTATAGTCCCAAGGTGCATATGATATTTTTACAGACCAGTTTACCCAAAGAAAAATAATAATAGAAAAATGAATCATATGTAAATTTATAAAATCTTGATGACGGTATGGTAAAAAATATAGATAATCATTCAAATATCATCATCAGGTCATCAATAAATCAACCGGTGGTGCCCCTAATCCCATAAGTAACTATGATGATGGTATATTTTACTTCTCAGAATCCTAATATTCAATGAAATTGGAAGAGGTTAGACCAAGAAAAATAATAGGACCCAATGATTTAAAAACCAGTTTAGAGTTATATAAACTCTATGCCCCTATAAATGGGATAATGGGTACTATCATACTAAAGGATCCAATTGGAACTATCCCACCAAATGATCCAATGAGAACTTTCCCACTAAATTAGACTATAGGTGTAAATACCCCAACCCTATTAGCCGAGAGACAATGGTTACTTTATTACATTGAAGTAATATTTAAGTGATCATATCCCAAAGGAGTAAATAGTTTAGTAGTCTAGGTAAACTAGAAAAATACTTTAATCTCACCTTACATTTTAAAACATAAAAATATAACACAGTGAAAGTAAACATCATTCATCCGTGAACTTATTAATAGATTACTTCTTTATATAATGGGGAATGAAAACAAAATAAGGGGTGAGATCAAATTCTTAGTAAGGGTTACCTATAGTGAAATATATCCTAGGTAAATAATAAATAATCAACATTAAAAGGTAAATAATATAAAACATATTCCATTAAATCAATAACTTGAGTATGAAGAATAATATGGAAATGATAAATAATGATTAAATAATTATATATAACTAATCACACGAGATTGAAAATTATCCATGAATATAATAACTACTTAAATAATCACATGAAGATCAATTAATAATCTCATAATGATGGAATTCATAATTCAATACACAATAAACATACCCTCAAGGTCCCATTACAAATATATTACATAAATGGGAAATTACCTAGCCAAATACCCACACTAGTTTTTCTCATGAGACCTACCAATTAATTTAGGGGATATAAAGGGACCATACAATCATTTACTATGTCCAATAAAATCATTAAATGATAAGGGTGAATAATAATTCAACAATAATCAACATAAACATTCATATTGAAAATATATCATATGAAATGTTAATATTTCCCTAATTAAACTGATCATAGACCATTCAGAGAAAAAATAAGGGAGGTATCATTAAAAAATATCCCTCATGGAAATATTTAAAATAAATGGTTGTAGTCATTGATGAATAAAAATACCATGAATGATCATTGAAACATTCTTCAGAAAAACAAAACTTTCACTTTGAAATTCACTTTAAAAAATAAAAAATTTCAAGAATATAAGGAAAATTTTTTCTTAAAAATAATCATGAAACATTTTAAAGGAAGCTTCAAAGTATTGAGTGGTCCTAATGAAATGACTTTTTTTCATTAAAAATATGTTAAAAATGATCCTGTTCATATTTTTGGTAAAAAGTAAAAAATTACCTTATTTAGAAAATGATATGAAGAGTCCTTTGAAACCATTTTGTAAAAGTAAAAAATGGGTAAAAATTTATCTATTAATTCATTAAGTAATAGTAAAAAAATAAAAAAATTAAGGAAAATATGGATATAGAAGAAAACAACTCTTGACTAAATTGAAAAAAAATTATGTTTTCCTTAAAAAAATTGATCTATTGAGTAATGATGATATTGAAAAATACACCCTTACCGCTTTAGTAACTTTTCAATCACACTCCCAATGAAGAAAAAAACATCAAATGAAACATTAAATATAATTAATATAAAGGGAATCATGATATAACTTATAAAAGGAGTATTAGATATTCCACATAAAATAAATAGGTTTACAATACCAAATTTTTCTCAATAAAGAGGAAATTGAGACAAAATCTCTTATAATGATCATCCAGTTAAAATGAGAATTAATCAAAGAATTGATTATGCGTATAAAATTTAAATAAAAAAGAACAAGTTAAAATAAAAAAATAAAATAATCAAAATTTATTACACACATAATCTTATAATATCAAATAAAATGAATAATTAATAAAACCCAATAAAACGAAATTCAGTTATCATACCCCTTACCACTTGGTAACATTCAAATAAAATCACATTGGGTGAAGTAAATTGAATTAGAACTTAAAATATCATGAATTATGAATTATTAATGACATAATATGTAAATGGGAAGTATATACACATTTTAAATAAAATTAGATGCATAAAATTATATATGTATCGATGAAGGTAAATTGAGATGAAATACCTTACCTTAGGTCTGAATTCATTCATACGTGTTTGAACTTCTTATATAATAAATATAGATTTACTATACATATATTCCAGAAAAATAATTATAATTATATTTATATATATAATTCCATATGTGATTTACTTATAACCCTTTATCACCCATTTATTAACAATTCATTATTAAAATCATTATTCCGGGTGATAACGGCTTCATTCTATTATGTATGATTTGGTTCGATAGTTTTGATTCTTGTACTTTGATCATGGTTACATAATCTCTAGTATTTTAATCATGATAAAAATATTAAATGTATTCATTGTATATATATATTTAGATTCATCTATAATGTTATAGATACATAAATGAATTACACCATTTCTAAAGACAATAGATTGTACATTCACATGAATATTGTACATTTTTTTATCTGATGGAACAAAATACCAAAAAATAATATTTCACCTTTATAGAATCACTTTTATATAATATATATCATATATATTCATTATATCTTTCCTTATTACCATCATTTTTAAAATAAAATGAAAAAAAATCACCTCGCTTCGTGGAGGCGGTAATCTACATGTATACATGAGCAACATCATGACTTTCCAATAAATTGAAAGGTAAAAATGTTGTTGTGGTATGATAATTATAAAATTATTATTATGTTATAAATATAATATATATACATTAAATACACCATTATATCAAACTGTGATAGGAGGTGATGGAAAACGAATCACATCTGTTCATGAGGGGGGGCACTGTACACACGATCAAAGGTTTCATTTCCCATTTTGTTGAAGAGTATATGAATATAGGTTATAAAATTAAAATAATAACATCTAAGTTTATGTAAGATATTTGGGTTATTATTTCAGACTAATTTAATAATATTTAAAAGGATTTGGAATACAAAATGCCACAAAAACACCCAGTCATGAATGATACCTCATCTCTAGACAACCTCTTTTGGTTTAAAACAAAAGCCTTTATAGGAGGGTTTCATAATTAGAATAAGGCCTATAAGAGATGTGAAGGTAAGTAAGGAAGGAATTGATTAAGGTATTTTTCAAACCAAAAGGCTAATAAAGTGTGAATAAAATATGAGAGAGGGTGAACTTTTATAAGTGATGGCTGGGGGCCCATTTGGAAATTTCTTAAAATAATATAAAATGATAAAGTCATCCTCAATAAAAATGCCCCAAAATGGATAGAAATTAAAATTTAGGATAGTTTATGGTTGAAATATGGACATAAAATAAGACTTAATAAAGTTTAATTAGAAATCATACCCTTATCTTTTGGTTTAATCCCATGGTAAGCTCATTTTAACCTTAAACATGGTAATAATGTTTTATTGTTTTTACTATTCATTATGACAAAAGATTAATTTTTAATTATAAAATAATATTAATTATTAATATTTAAAATATCTAATCCATTTTACAAAGTAAAATTAATTTTATTTGAATAATTTAATTTAAAATGTAACTCACATACGCGATTAAAAATAGTTTTTTGAAAAATTCATTTTTTAGAAAATAAAAGATCTTATATTAATTATATAACTAGAAATCATAATTGTATGAATTTAAATTAATAAATATAAATATTTAATCTAAAAATTTCATTTAAATAATTTCTCATTAGGTTCTACATTAATTAAGTAAATTTGAGAAACATTATTCACTTAAATATAGTTTTAATAGAAATGTGTTTTTAAGCATAAAAATAAAATTATACCAAAATACAGGGTAAATATGATTCAAAAATAATTAATTAGAGTAAATAAAAATAAATAATACTTATTTTACTTTTAAATGAATTAAAAATTATAATGGTTCTTTTAAATTACTTTATTTATTGAAAATAAATGAATGTTTTACAAAAGCAGTATTTTTCCCTATTCATTGAAAAATATCTATTTTCAAAAAAATCCAAAAACTTCACCCTAATTAAATTTATATATACTGATTTAAAAAATTAATTTTTTTTATAAAATACATTTTCTAAAATTTTCATAAATTATTTATAATATTTTCTCACAAAAAGTAATAAAAAAACAACACATTTTTTGAAGAATAAAATGTATTCATTAAAAATTGAGTGCTTATTTCACCACGATTTATAGATGAATCTATAATGAATAGTATCTTTATATATATCTCATAAAGTAGTTAATCTTATTCATATGGTCCAATTTGAAAACTTGGTTATAACAATCATGTTTAAATAAAAATATTTCATGGTTCATTTAGGTTCGATGGTGTGTATCGTATATGCTATAGAATATATTTTTTTATAAAATACCTAGGTGTTACAATGGGAATATTTATACTATACATGACCATGTGAACATTCCCAAAAAATTATACCATTGATACCATCCCACCATATGAGGTACACTTCCAATGAGGAAAACTAGTTCTCCTTAGTGAATGTAATTTGAGTGATGAGGAATCTTGATAAGAAAGAAAAGTTTTATGAAATGGAAGCCTAGTTTCCCATAATCATGGTATCAATATACTTTGAAGATTTTTTACCTTGTTTTGGTAAGTGAAATAGGTTTTCCTATCCTATAATCCCATAATTTTTGAAGAAGATCTTGGTGGTTTCCTACCCACTTTTGAAGATGGTATCTTCAATCACATTTATTCCTCAGAAGGAAATGTTGATATAGAATGTTCTTGATGTCAAGAGTAGATCTAGTCATTGTGGTATAATCCCAAAATTCCATTATTATCCACCCATCATGCCATTGGGAACGACAAGGGTGTTACCATGTCTTCTTCTTGTTATCACCTTAAAGCTATTAAGTGTATCTATGTTGAAGAGTAGACCACTCAGTATTTTTTGATAAAATAAAAATATATTGAAAATAATTATAGTGTTACTACAGGAAATAACTCCCCTTTATGATTATTTTCAAGAAAAACCCACCCATTCCCTAGTTAGAACCATACAAGATCATCCCCTTCCACTAAACATATCTATAGTGGATCTTCATGGCTTTCCTACCCATAATGAAACTCTAGAATTATACTATAATGGTCTACATGGTAGTAAAATACCCCATCACATAGGTTTAGGGGGATTTTCATATTTTTCACCCCTCATTTGGTGTATTATAGATATCGATCAACCTCAGTGATCACCATATAGTTCCCAAGGAAGTTGTAGTTCTTTTATCCAGGGGTGGAACCATTGAAGACTTAGTCATCAATTAATTAGGTTTCTATCTTAATGAACTAGTTTAGACTGGTGTATATAAGCAGATGAATTATGGGAGAGAATTTTTTGCATCTGGAAATAATTTTATGATGGAGATATTTTTCTTTTTGAGAAAGCTGATAAAGTCACAATCTCTTATATTAAATATATCTTTGAGCATTATGAGGAAGCCTCTGGACAATTTATTAGATAGGTTAATTATTTTTTGGTGTTTGGATAAGGAGTATTAATTTCTAAGAAAAATAGATTTGGAAGGGAGTTTTGTGTTAGGAGAGGAACTCTCCCTTTAATCTATCTTGGGATGACACTATTCTATTGTAAGTTTAAAAGATGATTTCTAGAAGGGATCTATTCAAAAAATTTCAAACAAATGGAAACATTTAATTCGAAGACCATGTCATAGGTAGGTAGAGTTTTCTAGGTCAATTCAGTGATAAAATCTATGTTTTTATATGGTTTATCGTTATATAGATGACTAAGAACTCTCATTAAAGAATTAGAAATCATGATTTGTAATATCATTTGGGTAGGGTCTATTCATGAAATAAATCTAATAATAATTGTATGGAAGAAGTATGTCAAGCCTGCTGATATGGGAGGAATGGGAGTCAAATAACTCATGTTGTTCAATGACTCTTTAATAAAAAATTTCACATGGAGTCTCCTCTCCTTGAATGATCCCTCTCTTTAGTTTCTTGACACCAGATTCACTATTTGATTATTGAGTTGTTTATCTCTTTATGTTTATTCCTCGATATGTATGAACATAAACCAAGCATATCATACTATTATAATAAGTTAAAAGTTTCTATATCCAAGAGATCCTCCATTAATTGTTAGACAACCTCATCGATCTGGAGGCCACTTAATGAGGTAATTAAATTTAATCATTTTGATGAATCATGTGACCACATCTAAATTTCTATATATGTTTCTTCTCAAGAAAGTTTCTTCTTCAAATCAAAGTTAAATTTTATAGATATGAATACATTGATCATGATACAACTATTTTCGCACCAAAACTAAATAGAATCTTTACTACTAAATAATGTTATAGTTATGACTACATCAATGCTTCTTGTACACGATCATGGGTGATGGATTTTAAGAAAACCTTCATTCCACTAGTTGAATTTTTTCTGATATAGAGAATCTGGAAGCACAAACTGTCACTACGTGGGATTTTAAAAATGAATAGGATCTCAGTTGATTATTCCTGATACATCTATCTACATGATGATGAAACTATGGAGCAATTTTTTTTCTATTATAGATTCATTAATAGGTTATGGCTTTATGCATTGAGTATTTTTGGTTGTGCACATGATTTTAAAAGTATTGAAGGGATGGTAAAATACATTCAGCATGTAGTATACAATGATAAAATATATTCCTGTATACTTGCTTCATCTTAACCTTCTATATTCTATGTATGTAAGGCTAATAATGAGATTTTCTTTGAGGATAAAATTATATCTTTTAAAGCTGAAGCTTGTGCAATCCACAGAGCTATTATTATTGCTTCTATGATTCAAAATGGATATATGAATAATGAATTCTATGAATTATTAATTCTGAGATCACTTGGTGTTAAATTTAGAAGAAAAAAACCTTTTATGGATAAATTAATTAGGTTTATTACCTCTATTTCATGGTGGTTGATGGTCAATGTTGATGGGGTGGATTCAGGTGCACTGGGTCCTTTGGGTTCTAGTGGTGTCTCCCGTACTCCATGAGGTATTGTTAAAGGATTCTTCTTATACTTCATTGGAGTTAGTTATGCTATTGAGGCTAAACTATGGGCCATTATAAAGGTAGTTTGGTATTATGTCCAATTTGGGTGGCAATATTTGTGGGCTGAATCTGATTCTACGTTGGTTGTGGATCTACTTAAAACACACTCAAGAAATGTTCCTTGGAGAATGTTACTACTTTGGGTTTCTTGAATCTTTATTATGGAGTGTATTTCCATTGATATCACTCATGTATATAGAGAAGTTAATTAGTTTTCCAAAAATCTCTCTAAGAGAGCTGTCAAAGAGACCAATTCTAGGTGGTCTTTTTTGATGCCGGATTTCTGTTCATCTTTGATTGAAGTGGATGCATGTTGTTATTTTCATAATTGATTTTTTAAATCCACATTGTAATAACTTTATGTTGCCATTATTTTTATAATAAATATCTTTAGTAGTAGGATTTTCTGACTTCTGAACCTTTTGATTATATGAGGAGATAATAAAGTCAATGACACCCAAATCACTACTTCATCCATGTGAAAACCCAGAGGAGAACACATAAAGTGTATAAAAGAATCTAGGTATCCTATATTTACTAGATATATGAAAAAAGGGATATTTATTTAGGCCTAAGAATGTGTCTACATATTTAAAAAATTTTCAATATTGAGACTTTGAAGATTAAAAGAAACGATAAAGAATTAATGAAATATCAACCAAACTATTGTATTTATTAATGAATTTTTGAGACATATGATAAAAGGATTATTTTTCCTAAAATAATGACTCTAAAAAGATATATATATATATATATATATATATATATCCTGATTGAGTTTTAGAATCCCAATACTCATGCGATATACGTGCAATTCATTTTCACTCAAGTAGAAAAGAATCATGGATGAAAATCCAAATCAGATACAAAGTATTTAGTGGAAGACTCAAAATTGCACAACACTAGGTCATTATCAAAATAAAACTACATGATGTAATGTCTTAATTATAAGATCTTAAAATACATGGTGTATAATTTGAGTCCCAAGATCTTATACTACATGACATGGAGTCCTTACCATATGACCTTAAACTATATAGTGTATGGTTTATCCCACATAACCTTAAATTGATCATATTGATCAATCATTAGTGACTTTAAACCATGTACCTCCATTTATATAAGGTATAATTCATTATATTCCCCTTATGTTTTCATTGGGAGAGTTTAAATCCATGTTAAAAGCCATAAATTGCCTCAAAAATGATATAGTTTAAATAACCAATGACCAAGATTCCCCCATTACATATTGAGACCTCACTTAATTTATCATAAGGTTTAATTTAACCTTATCACCCTGAAGGTTATTTTCCATATGGCTAAATATTCTATATAATACATGATGGTATATTTTTAGAGTATTCCAAAACCTTTATTTCATCTACTGATTCACCTAACATACTTTACATCGATGATTTCTAAATCACTATCAGCCCAAAAATCCATAAGTTAAAATTCTACACTTAGAAACCCATGAACTTGAGATTAGATTCTATTCTCAGTATCCTATGAACCTTGAGAGTATCCTCTTACTATTTCATATAAATTAGTAACAAGACAATTTGAATCTAAAAAGGACTCCTCTTATTGGTAATGACATTCACGCCATATATCTGGCTTCCAAATAGATGGTTGTTTTTATCTTAAAGATACAATATTGTTATCCCATAGAATATTTTCTAATAGTGAGATGATAATTTCTCCATTACCAATTGTTATCCTATTCCCACTAGTCAACATTAGATTATCTATTATTTATACATTTCAAGACATAAATTTCCTCATATGCTCCCCCCATGTTCAAGAAGATATGAAATATCTCTAAATTTTATTCCCTTATACCGTATATACACTATTGAGGAGTATCCAAACCACATGAGAATAAATAATACTACAATATTTTGCAAATATTTATAAATATAAACTATAGAAATCATGGAGTCCTCATATCACAACATTATGTTGAAATACATGAGTTCCTTATCTCAAGACTATAAACCATGTGGTAACTGATCCTTTCCACATGACCATAAACTATTTAATTCATAGTCTATCCCAAATGACATTAAACTATTAAAAAATATCCATGCCATATGAATTTAAACTATTTGGATTAGAATACTCTATAAAACCTCAAATGTTAGAATTTCCCCTTATGTTAGAGATTTATTTTCATAAGTGTTCTCTTTCTAAATATATTTCGATGAATATAGAAAAATATTCTTAACTTATCCTCATGGTTCACCTAACCTAGGAAAAAAATCCTTTATAAAAACTATTTGTGGCTTGATTTCCATTTTCATGTGATACCTAGTGATTCCTATATCTCTTTTTTATGCCCAGCAAGAAGTTTCATTTCCTTGATAGATTTTTCCTTGGAGATAAGACCTTCTCCAGTCAATAATGGGGTTTCCCATTCCCATTCATCAATATGGATCCCCTTCAAATTTTCTTGGTGTCGAGACCTCATTAACATTAGGTTTCCTTCTCACATTGGGACAATCTTCCATTCCATTATCATGTCTTTCATGCATAATCCAGATCTATATAATGACTCCCTTTTAAGAACTATATGTGACTTTATTCATATTATGTCAAGATATGTAGTGATTTCTAGACTTTCTATTTCAGGTTTAACCATGAATATCACCTGATTTAATTTTAGTTATCAGTTAATTACTCATTCAAATTAGGTATACGACCTTATTCTAGAAGTAGAATGAATGTACCTAATTTTCTTCTACACATGAGCTATATTTTCAGAGAGATTACTTATAACTACATGTGGATTGATTCCTATTCACATAGGATATGTATTTATGCTTAGATATTTTATCCTAGAAAAAATAACAAAATCGATCCAAGTATCATGACCTAAAACTAAATGCACCTGTTCTTGATGATGTCTATATTTGAATTGGTCTCTTCATTCATATCAAGTTTCCCTTGAACTTGTTTCTATATAGTCTTCCTTAACTTTTAGTCAAATTTTTATGATCTTAACCCTCAAAAACACTTGGTCAAAGATTTTAGACCTTAAATATCAGTTTGACTAATCCAACTAAAAAAACTAAACTATCAAAGGAAAGAAACACAATACTTAAAAAAGTGAAAACCCCTAAATAAAATCATGGAAAAAATTTAAGTCTTTTCTCATTGGGATTACACCTCACATAACCTAAGAAAAATTAGATCATTAAAAAGAATGAAAAAAATGGTGAAAAGCGTGTCAGGTTGAAAATTCATAAATAGAGGCTTGAGAAAAATCAGAGTTACTTCCTGAAAATAAAATTCCTTTTCATGGCTCAGGTAAAATTTAATGTATAAATGAAATAGTCATAAATATTTTAGGACCTAAAACTTGTACCTATAAAAATTAAATATATACTCAATATACCCACAATTCTAACTAAAAGATAGAGCATATATTCTTTTTCTCTATGAGTGGGTTTGAACTATACCATTAGAGCATTATTATCCATGACGAGACCACTTCTTCAATTTGAGAAGGCCACATATTCAAGTGATTTTATGCCTGAGTAGTTTTATGTTTTATCCATTTTCCTTTAGTATGTGTTCAATACAATATGGTGTAACATTTAGTGTGATAAAAACATTCATAAAAATCTTTTCTCTATAAATATAATTCATATTTACAATGTTTAGGTCATCATCACCCAAAAAATATTTATTTGAGATTATTATCATTAAAATAAAAAACCTTGGCTGTAAAATATTAGTTCCTATTTTATAGTAACTATTAAAATGGTGATTAAATGATTTTAAAACATTATTATTCTTGGTAATGAAATACATGTTGCGCATTTATCCTATTGACTAGGAGAATATCTTTATGAAAAGGGGATATCCTCCTTAACCCCACATGTTATTTCCTAATTGTGTGATGGTAGTTTTTACATTACCAATATAAAACCTATTCCACTTGTCTCTATTTCCCATTTTATTAGACATTCTTATGTTATGATTTACATATTCCATAACTTAACTGTTCAACTAAATTCAAATATCCTTAATGTTACAAATTTTTTCACTATACCCATTGTATAGGATAGAATATAACATTATACTCTTATTATATTTCATATTTGGGTGTAGATTTCCTATAAACCAAATACCATGAGTGGAGATACTCATCATGGTAGCTTAAATACCATTATTCAAGATATTCCTCTTGGTAGACACAAATTCTTGATTTTAGATTATCCTCATGGTAAAATTCCTATCAAGTATATTCAACTAGTGTCATAACCCTAATCTATAATATTTTTTTCTCACTATTGATGTTTCTTATAATGGTTTTGGTTATATCATTCATATTTTATTATTTCTTCCCATTTATCTGAGTTTAATATACAACATTGGGTTCATTATTAATGTATGGTCAATTTCCACCTATCACTGGACACGTCACCTCCCATCTGGTAAAACCTATAAAACCTTAAACATCATCCATGATTGGTCAAAGTTGTATGATATTACAATTCATCCATCTTTGGTTTAAACTACAAAGGCATAAACTTAAAAATAGACATAAATAATTTTTATGACGAAAACCCTTAAAGGGAGGATTTAGAGAAAGTAACATCTCTAGTCTCTAATCCTTCTACATTCATGGATTTGGATAAATTTAGAGTGTAAGAAACATAAAACGTGGTATAAAGACTTGTATGGTTAAAAACCAATAAAGGGAATCCTAAATAAAAGTCAAGCCTTTGCTTGTCGAGCATCAATATCTCATGGATTAGAAAAAAGATAGAGTGGAAAAAGGAAAAGAGGCATAAAGAATATAAGGACTAAAAAATATCTCTTTAAGAAGTCAAAATATTATCACCGGAACCACTATTATAGGATAAATTTTGAGTAAATACTCTTTTCCCCATACACATGAGATTAAACTATGCCATGAGTACATTTTTTCCCATAGTAAGGACACCTCTTCACATTGAATCATACCCAAATTTTTGATGATTGTATACTCATTAAATTTTATTCAATATCCCTTCACCCGAAGAATGTGTTTAGTACAATGTAGCATAATATTTTATGTGATCCTACCCTTCTTGAATATTAATTTATCTATGAACCCACTTTACACCTTTGATGTTTGAATCATCACCAACCCAAATCCTTTAATTGAGATTTTCCTCTTGGTATTACAAAAATATTTTTCTTATCTTATAAGTTCCCCCATTCATATAAATTCATCATGAATGTATATAATTTCAAAATAAATTTCACTTCTTGGTATTAAATTATGTTCCACATATATAACCTACTAAAAAGAGGCATGCTTTCATTCTGAAGAAAAAACTTATAAATACATTCTGTACTTTCCAATGTTGCGGTGGTGGTGTCTCCATTACTAATGGTTAAATTATCACCGCAAATCTCAATTTCCCAATGATTATGAAATACTTATGCAATGATTTACACATTATATATTTGAACTATTCAGGGGTATTCAAATACCCTTGATGTCACAGATTTTTTCATCATACCAACTAAAAAGAAAGATTATGACATCCTTTTATTATAACCTTTCATATGATAACATGAAATATCTATGAATAAAAAAATTCCATGAGTTGAGATACACCTATTAAAATCCAAAATTCCTTGAGTTAAATACTCCTCTTGGAAGAATAATTTTCTTAATATGAGATAATCCTCTTGGAAACACCAATTCCTTGAGTGGATATTCTCCTTTTGGAAGTATCCAATTGGGTACTTGGTCCTTATCGTATGAACCTAAATTAAATGATACATGATCCTCATTTCATTAAACTAAACTAAAAAACTCAATGGCACAAATTACATGAACATAAAATGTTTAGATTAGAGTGTTATATATGGAAAAATTCACTTATGTACAATTTTGATCCATGTAATATTTCATAGTGTATGAGTTGAGAAGATCACATTAGGTTTTCGACAAAAACCCTTAACTAAGATGAATCCATTTTATTATTTCTTGTGAAAATCCTAGTTGGAACATGGAATCTTTTACAAGAATTAAAATATCTTTTATTGTCATTCTTATAGGATATACAATGATATATAGATCATTTATATCAGACCCATCCAAAAAGGCCACTTTCATCTAAACTCTCCTTTTATATAGAATCGTTATTCACATTTGCTTTTTTGCATCAATTATACATTGGGACGCTATATACATAAACCAAAAATATAATCTTAGGCATAATTATAGATTTATTCTAGTTAAAATTCTATACCAGAATAAAAATTCCAATGTTAATATCTAAATGAAACTTGATTCCGATTCTCACAGGATAAATGGTGACATCCCGATCGATATCTCAGATCCAATAAAAAATTATACTATTATTCGATTAACCCATACCATCCTATTATTTGTACCTATAATTTCCAACAAGGTTTTACTCTATTAAACCTATGTGTGATACCAAAATCCCTGATTCAATTATTACTTTTGGTAATATAAACATTAATTATTGAGATTCTATTCCTAGTGCAAAAAATACTTAAGTTGAGATTCCTCTCTAACAAAAATGAAATACATGGGGCCAAGATCCTAATCTTGGATACACAAACACATTGATTTTATATTCTAATATTAGTACAAAAAATCTTAAAGTTGAGATCCTCCTCTTGGTGAAAATATTCTCTTTGGTGGGTCACCATTAGAAGGCCACCAGATGTTCAAGTAATATGATAAAGTTTCATATATTACCTCAAAATAAACCTGATTTACTTATAAAAAAAATATAATTCTAGGGGGGTATTTTGTTTTCATATAAAAATATATTCCACACACTTTTCTATGGAATCCATGATATGGTCCTCGCTCAGATAACACAAGTTAAGTATGGGAAAAATGTATCTATATACAATATGGAGATGAAAATGAGATCTCCATGTGCTACATGATTTATTACACACATATAGATAGCTATTTATTAAAAGTGATTCTTAATCTTGTGATGTTGTGGTGATAACCACCTACTAAGAGTATACCATGTATGTCATCCATTTATGATGAAAAGGGTTTTCAAAACCATAAAATCTATTTTTAGGTTCCTTTAGACACTTTTTTCCTTTTAAAACACCTTATATAGGATAAGATTTTATCTAGGGTTGTATTTAATTTTTAAGCACAATTTTACTACTTGTGGATCCAAAATGGACTTGCTGATCAAAATTTATAGCTATTTTATGTAGGGTGTCATTTTAACATAAAAAATTTTAAAAGGAAATTTTTTCATAAATAAATCATACCATTCATAGAAATATAATCATTTGTGGCGTGGGAACCATTTATGGTTCTATTGATGTTATTCATCATGGTCATGTAACATCATCTCTACTGGGATTATTTTTTAGCATCATAATAGAAATACCTCACAACCATTTAAGATTCTCATGGATGAGAAATCATTTTCACCACCATGATCAAGAATAACTCATGGTTTTATAACATTCCTATGATGAGGAAATGATTATTGAAGATAAAAAGGCAATACTTCATGACTCCTTAAGATTCATATGCCCTATAAATCATTTACAGCGTCCCCATGATGATCCTTTGTGGTTATGAAAATGAAAACATGTATCTTTTAAACAGTTTATTTCATGATTTATTACATAAATACTCACTTAATACAATCCCAGAAGATCGAGAGGCCTAGCGTCTTTGGATAATTAGGAATATGTAACAATAAATAAAAATAGGGATACAAAAGATTAATTAAAAACTCTAAAACATTCTCTTAAATTCTATTGTTCTTTTAATATTGCATGAGATATCCTAGGGATGTACATAATAAATGGGTGAGCTATAATGACTAGTAAGTGAATAGTCAAAGAATAACATGATGAAAGTAAATACATGTGAGTCAAGATACATGTCAAAGTGGAATTACACTATAGAAAAAACTGATTTAGCAGTGAGTTTTTCATAGCAGTTTTAAAAATAGCCACTATTTTAAAAAAATATTTTTAAAATATTTATTTATAAAAAATATTAAACTCATTTTCAGTAGCGTTTTTTAAAAATAATAGCCACAAAATAGTGGTGGTTTTAATAAAAACCACCACTAAATTAAAGGAACAAAATTGAAAAAAAATATTAAATACTAAATATTAAATATTATTTACTATCATATATAGTTTATTATTTATAAAATTAATCAATTATAATGGGTAAATTAATAAATATTAATAAATATTAATTAATAATAATTTTAAACTTAAAAAAATCTTTAGTAATTTGAAAATAATACTTTAACATCAAATGACCATAAATTTTGATCTTAGAGTCCAGTTTAGCCCCAAAACCAATCTAATTGAAGAATATGAAATGAAATAAAACAAAAGTTAGATTTAAATTTTTTTGTAATTAAAATAATAAAATTTATTATAGTTTCATGAAAATATTTAAATCGAACTCAAACTTCAAATGAACATTAATTTTGATCTGGGTGTCTCTTTGGGCCCTACCATATATCAAATTGAAGTCTGTGTTGAGATCTACACCCTAGTGACCTAGAGGACTTTGGGCATGTTTTTTAGGCCAAAAAGTCATAGAAGTCTTCCAAAATTTAGTTTTTAGTCAGGGTATCCTAATTTTTTGACATTTTATTGAATTTCATCCTCGTTTAAGGGGGTCTTATTGTCTTTTTTCACTGGGGATGGAATTTATTTCCAGGACTTACATTCATATTAAAATTATGGCCATGTTTTTTTATCATTTTTCTCAATTTACTATTATTTATAATTAAAAATATAAATATTTTCTTATATTTACTTATAATAAGTAACTTTTATAAATACATAATTACATATAAATTTATTTTTAAACATATATACCTTATGAAAATAAGTATTTATTATTCATTTAAATTAAAATAAATAACCATCAATTTTATTTAGCTTATAAAAATAGATTAATATGTATATATATACCAAGAACATAAGCCTTAGCCCAGTTGGTAAGGATTCCGTAAGTGCATCCAAGCGACTAGGGATCAAATACAGGCGGAGGCAGAATTTTCTGGTACTGTAGCAGTACTATAGCAGGTACTGTAGTTGGAACTGTGCAGTACTGTAGGAGGTATTGTAGCAGAAACTGTGTAGTACTGTAGCATTTACTGTAGCGGAACTATGCAGTACTGTAGCTGGTACTGTAGAAGACACTGTTTGACACTGTAGCAGCCGAGAATATGCCCCCCGTTTGGGCCTTCGGGCCACCGATTTGGTCCCCGAGTCCTTTAAGTCCTTCGTGCCACCCAGGCCTTCGGGTCAGTAAGACCTTCGGGCCACCTCAAGGCTTCCGGGCCACCTTAAGTGAAGATGCAAACCAGACAACCAACAAGGAACAAATCGACAAGGAGGATGAGCGAGGAGCTTTCACCACAGCAGAAGCTAAACAGATTGCAAGAATGAGAGGGTATGGAACCTACCATTGGGACAAGCCTGTGCATGCACGGGAATGCCTTGCCGAACAACCATGCGAAGGTGGAGAGCTGATTTCACGGTGAAGATGCTGGGGAGGAGCAGTTCTAAGTAGTTAGTCTGGGTTGTAAGTAATGTTTGAAGCCTATGAGCAATGAATTCCTCTATGGCCTATGAGCCATGTAATATTACACCTATGGGCCTTGTTAGGATTCTACCTCACCCCTTGAAAGGTGTATTATCAAAAATCAATAAAAAATAAAGGCCTTAGGGCCATTGGAGGATATACCAATACAAGTAATGTTTATTTATAAACATGTGTGTTAATAACCAAATCAATATTTATGTGTATATTCTAATATATGTAAATAAATTCATATATATGTAAATATTTGTCTGTATAAATCATATATAAATGGTTTTTATAAAAATATATCATTATCATTAAATATAGTATATAAATGAATTTATAATAAAACTATATGAATATATATATACACATATATAAATAATTTTTCTATGTACACATGCATGTGTATTGATATATATATATATATTTGAATATATGTAAATAAATATTAATATATAATATGTATATATAAATCATACACATTTAATGAGATTTCATCTTCATTTAAGAGTGTCTTCATATGTTTTTATGTCATTTATGATTTTATTCTATTGATTTATATATCTATTGATTTGATGGTGTTGAAATTTTTGTGTTCTCCCCTATTATAGAAATTTATTACCAATCATATATATATGTTTATATGAATTTATAAATATTTGTGTATATTTTTATACATTTGTAAATACTTATACATATTTATGTTTATATATTTTTATATCATATATGTGTAATTATATATAGATATATTTATATTTTATTCTGTTTAAATATATATTTAAATTAATATACAATTATATATCTGAGTGTGTTTTTATATATTTATGTAACAAAAATGTGTGTTTATATTTATTTATGTAAATTTTGTTATATGTATATATATTTAAAGGTATTTATATACATTTATTATTTTATTATTTTATTATTTATTATTTATTCAATTATTACTTATTATTTATTATTTTAATATTTATTTATTATCTATTGATTTATTTTTATTATTAAATTGTTGTTAAATACCTATTTAATATTTATTTATTTATTTATTATTTATTATTCATTATTTAAAATTTTATTATTATTAAATAATTATTAATTAATTATAAAATATTTATTTCATATTTTTTATATATTTAATATTTATTTATTATTTCTTATTTATGTTTTACTTATTATTTATTTGTTTATTATTTATTATTTATTTATTTTTTAAAATTATTTTATTATTTTGTTATTTATATATTATTTATTTTTTAATTATTAAATTATTAATTATTTATAATAAATTAATTAATAATTAATAATTATTTAATTATTATGTATACAATTGTTATTAATTAATTTTTAATTTATTATTATTCCATTATTAATTTACAATTATTTTATTATTTATTTATTTTTCATTATTATTTATTTATTTATTTATTATTTATTTTTTTACTATTTATTTCTTCGTTGTTTTTTTATTATTTTTACATTAATTAATACCTTTTTTAATTTTTAATTTTTAATTATTATAATATTAATGTATTATTACTGTATTATTTATTATATATTCATTATTTATTCACTAATTATTTATTTAAAATTCCAAATTTAGTATTTATTATCTATTATCTATTATTTATGATTTATTTATCTTATATTAATTTATTTTCTCGTTAATTTATTATTTATTTAGTACTTATCTATTATATGTTATATATTTATTTATTATTATATATTATATATTATATATTATATATTATATGTTATATATTATTATTTTTTATATATTTATTATTATTTACTATTTATTATTTACTGTTTATCATTTTCTGTATATTATTTATTAATTACTATTTATTATTTGTTATTTATTATTTTCAATTTATTATTTACTATTTATTATTTACTATTTACTATTTACTATTTATTTTTTATTATTTACTATTCATTATTTAACATTTATTACCATATTATATATATATATATTATTCATTTATAATTAATTTATTAATTTGTACTTATTACATATTAAATATTAATGATTAATGATTAAATATTCAATATTGATTATTTATTATTGGTTATTGATTATTGATTATTGATTAACAATTATTAATTAACAATTATTTAGTTTGTATCTATATGTAATATATTATTTAATTTTTCAATCAATATATATTCAAGAATATTAAATTATATTTATTTACCACATGAAGTGTCTCCTGGAGTGATAAAGTCTTTTGAGAATAAACAAGAGGCAAGAGGTTCAAATCTCAACAAATGCAGAGTTTCTATATATGGAATGTGCATGTGCATGTGCATGAGCATGGACATGGGCATGTGAAGATAGTGTTTTTCCACCCTTGGAAGGTGAACTAGGGGACGAGTTCCTTCAAGGGGAGAAGACTGTAAGAACCTTGGATTTCACTCAAGTATATATTTTTTTAATTTTGGTTTAATTATTTCTTTTGGACATACTATGTATGCCCTATCAAGTTATAAAGGTTGGGGGGTGGGTATTTGTGGCTTGTTTGGAGCTCGAAACCCCAGCCGGTGGAGAAAAACACTAAGTTGCAAAGTTAGTAGAAATTGTGCTCCTAGCCCGCATGGTCTCTCCTAACCATGTGGGGATTGACAAAGAGTAGTAGGGGGCTTCATGGTTTAAGGGAACCCTGCTCCTAGGGCTACATAGGCATTCCAAAACTGTACTGTTTTTAGCAGAGGAGAATGACATGGTTGGCACATGGTTTCTCTAAGTTTACAACCTAACCCTGCAGGTCCCCTCTTATGGAAGAGGCCTTTTCATGGTTGGCGCATGGTTTAAACAATTGTGCGAACCATATATTTTGGGTAAAAAAGACCATTTTACCCTTAATTTTATTTTAACTCACTCTATCCCTTTCATTTCTCTTCCAACAGACAAGAGGGCGTCTATTCTTCACATTGTAGCTTCCAAAGCCTCTTACACCTAGGCTCTTCAATTACTCTCTGATTTGAAGTCTGTTTCGATCCATGTTTATCATATTGGATGCATATCAATAATAAAATAATAAAATAATAAAGTAATAAAATAATAAAATTACAAAATAAAAAAAACTGTAACATCCTGGACCTGGATGCCACTTAACCCGTTCCCAGGGCGGGTTTGGACAAATACCCTCAAGTACGCTTCCCCATACACTAGAGGCTAATGAATAACAATGAGGGTGTAATAGTATTACAGTGGGGAGACTATACCCTCAAGTAATAGTAGTTCAGTAGATAAAAAACTAATAAAATGTAGTATAAGTATACAAAAAATAGACATAATCAATATGTAATTGTGAAAATGTAAAAAAATAACAAAATAAGAAATAAGAAACATAAGATATAACTAAACAACTGAATACAATGACTAAAATCCTCAAAGGTGGTGTCTGATACATGATTCATGATATACAATAATACAAAAAGGGTGAAAATAGGGGAAGGAAGATACTATAACTATAAAATCACAAAAAGAATAAAAGCTACCCTAAGCATATAGAGCCTATGCCCAATCCTTTGCTCCTAAGATCTAGATAGAAATACAAGTCAACAACTTGCAGAAGGTCCTTTTCCGTTACTCTTTTTTACAATAAACATAGTCTTCCTGGGTTCCAAGGGAAGCCCGAGTAGTGGTTAGATAAAAATATTAGTAGGCCACCACCAACAGTGTCTACGTGTAATCCGAGTAGGTGACCGTAACTAAATAGTGTGCTAGCATAAGAAATAAAATAAAGAAATACTGAATAAATAAAAAACTTCCTGCTCAGGTTCTTAAAGGACACTTGGAGGGTCTACATGCTTCATCACATGGCTAGAAATTCTGATCATGTCACTATATATATAATATATATATATATATATTGGTAATATTATAACACTCAAGAGGGGGGTTGAATTGAGTTCCTAAAAAAATTTCCGTTTTAAAATATTTATTTAAAATTCCCCCTAATCTAAAATAAAATATGACCTAATTATCCAAAGTAAAAAAATTTATAAGGGTTTTGATCTTCTGAAACATTTCTCAAAGATTTATTAGTTCTCAGTTAAAACAATATAGATTATTATTTTAGTTTTTTAAATCAATCTACTAAACCAAATTCTAATATAAACACTATCTAATATTAACTATCAGAGTTAAATAAATGTTTTTAATGAATTAGTAAAATAGTTAAAATAGAAGTTTGAAAGAAACAAAAGATAAAAAAACAAGAGGTTTAGTCTCAAGATGAGACTTAGTTCTCTTCACTTGGTGATCACCTTCCACCAAGAAATTTATATAAATAAATTTGATCCACAACATGAATTGGGGTAAACAATTATATACAAACTGTCCAAGTCAATTGACCTCTACCATAGTTCTCATGGGAGTGAAAATTACAACATTCCATGCATTGAACTCTTCCATTTTTATCCATGGGAGTGTAATGTGTAAAAAGATATGTTTTTGAAGATATCAATATATATTCAAGTTTGGAACAGGATATGGTGCGTGTTTATAAAACAGAGATACACACACACTTCTTGAAATGTAAATAATGTACACAAATAGAGAAATATGATAAGAATGGTGTTTAGAAGGGCTTGTGTGATGTAATTTGCAGCTTGTAAACTCTTTAGAGATAGCAGAAGTGAAGTTGGAGTCAACTTCTGAAAACAGGTAAAAAAACGGAGTGTCGTGAGTGCTTCTGTCTTCTATTTCTAGTGAGGTGTATGAATTGGAGGATGATCTCTTCTTCTTACAGCAAAAATTTTATTCTCTTTAAAATATTAACAGTATTGCATAGTGTGAACAACTAGTAGTCCGTGTATTATTCTAGGGTGTACAAGTAGCTCAGAGTATTTTCTTAGATCACGTCATTTTTATTATTGATCTAGATATTCCCTTTATACAGTGTAACAAACAAGAATCAAGTTCCCTATTACCTCATACCTCCTACTGGTCCCCAACATCCATTTAATGTTTTATACAAAAGAAAGAAAATCTAACAAATATAATAAGTAGTGATAAGTTTCATAAATATGACCGTTAGAAGTAATTTTGAATTTAAATAGAAAATAAAGGAATGATGGTGTCTAAGGATCAGTAGGTCGGGCTTTTAGTAGATCACTCTATCAGTATTTAATGCATCGGTAGGTGATGCATTAGTTGGTGATTCTTTGGTAAGTGATGCTTCGGTAGGTGATGCATTGGTTGGTGATGCGTCAGTAGGTTATGTGTTGGTAGGTGACCCGTCAGTTGGTGATGCATTGGTAGGTGATTCATCGATATGTGATGTGTTGGTAAGTGATGTGTCTGTAGGTGATGCGTTAATGACACATGCAGTTAGTAACTCAAACTTCTGTCAGTTTCTCATCCTTAGTGAAGTTTATAAGAATCTATTAGTAGGTAATTTAATGGTTGGTACTCTTTTATTAGGTACTCTGTCAGTAGGTACTCTATCGGTAGCTCATCCTTAGCAAAAATTCCGGGAAGCTGTCAGAAGGCCAGGGTTCAGTGACATATTCTTCTCGGTGACTAATACTTATCCAAATCATGGTAACTACTCTTATGACATGAATATTAAAAATATTGGTTAACATTAAATTAAAACGTGGTTAAATAAGATGTAACTTAATAAAACATAATTAAGAATGATTTGTGAGCATTAAAAATAGAGGAGGGCAACAATCTCCTCCTTTTTGATGATCAAAAATCATGGTATTATAATGTTTTTAATGACCAAATTAAGGTCTTATTAACATTTTATACAAATCATAAGATATGAAATTTTAAGATAAACACAAAAATTTTACAGATCACATAGTAAGATTTTCTTTTTAATATCTTACTCCAACTGAGATACATGCAATATAAATTCTCCCCTTTTAAGATTATAAATAAACAAAGAATGAAAATAAGGAATATATAATGAAATGAAAACAAAGAATATATTTCATTTTTCAAATAGTATAAGTGGTAACAAAAATAGTTCAATATATCCCTATCAATGATTCATCCAATCATTTCTTCTCCAAAGTAGAGTCCATTAATTATTTTCCCTTATCAGAGGCAGCAGGGGTAAGAGAATGAGGGGCAAAAGTAGTGGTTGGAGTGTTAGTGCGGATACTGAGGGAAGGAATAAGAACTATTATAAAAACAGAAGGATCAAGGGTAAGGATAAAAGATGCAGGAGGGGTAGTAAGCTCAAGAAGAATGATTATTCTGATTTTTCGTAGATCATGAGCATGAGTCATGCATAATAGTGACATGGGTGCAGAAGAATAAGTATGAGGGTGGAAGATAGGATGAAGAAGAGAAGCTACTGGAGCGAAAATTGCAATACTATTATGATGTAGGTAAGGTTTCAACAGATTAATGAAGTCCTTGATGATCTGACCACCATAATATATATCCTCTTCAAAATATTTTTTATTCTCTATAAACTTTTGAAGATTAGGAGTTAAGTACTTATGTTTCTTGACTTGATCTTTGAAGGCTTGAGTAACAAGAGATATATTAAAATTTTCAATTTAAATACATGAAATGACTATCAGGCTGATGCTTTGTATAAATCATTTTAAAGTACAAGTTTACTATGTTAGTTATCTCTTATAGAGCATTAGTGGACCCTTTTGTGAAAAATATCACCATGTAATATACATGATAATCATTCTACCAAATTTTTCTTAGGATTTCTTGGTATGTGACGCCCATCATAGTCTGAATATCTTCTATTATTATAGTTCTGATCCTCTCAACATCCAGATACTAAGAAACAGGTGTATCTAATGTGGAGGAACCTTTCAAGATATCTCGGATATCTAGTCTCAACTAATTCAAATAAAGGGCTTGAGGATAAGAAAATTCAATCCTAAAATATCCATCCTCAATTATTTTCACCAGCATATCCAAAGTTATTCAATAATTAATAATTAGACTGTTAATGGCCAAAACCATAATATTTAGTTCATTTCATATTTTTTGATTGTTTAAGACAATTACTTTCGACATTGAGATCAATTAAGGATAAACCTAACAAACAATTCTCTTTGTGATCACAACTACTTCACTTTCACTAAGACATTACACTAGAGCTAGTTGATGTGGAGGGATAGATCTAACCACAACTAACAACTCTTCCTTAAATCCATTGAATTAAACCTTAGTCACATACTCTACCAGCTATGGTACAACTACAAGAGTAGGATCAAGAGAAGCTATCCTATCATATGAATTAGATTACTCTAAACCCAAAGTCAAATAACCAAGATCCTTTCTCTACACATGCACAAATATATCATCAAGAGGAAAACATACATCAAAATTCACTCTTTTGGGTTGTCTCTCTCCCCTCAACATATACTCTTCTTCTATCATAAACCAATTCTTGTACTAGATCAACTGAAACTTCTCTTTTAGAATGAACTTTATCATGTATATGGACATCTAGAGCTCCTTTCTCAACCACACGTACCTCAAGAGATTCGTGGGATTGCACAACTAGTTCTTGTTCCACTAAATAAGTATTAGAAATATCTTCATGCTCAACAAGAGCTGGAGTAATATTATTAGTTTCATCAATAGGAACTTTACCATCATTAATATGGGCTGATACACTATCAGATTCACCACTTTATTCTTCCTCATCACTTCCATCCGCATCTTCTCCATATTCATTATCATATTACTCATAATCATCTTCATTTTCTTCCTCATCTTTATCACCAAAATCATAATATTCTTCACTTCCACTTTCTCCTTCTTCACCATTTGAATCCTCATCACTATCATATCTACAAATATACTAAAAATTCTCTAACTCTTCATTCTCCTTATCATCATCCTCATCTAAAAGAAGTTCCTTTGCAGGAATAGGCATATGAGCGATGGAAGGACCAAGGTCATCCTTTCAGTATTTTTAGCTATATGAGGTTCAATTATATCATCAATTGGTGACTCATTTACTTGATCTTCCTTATCTACAACTTCCTCATTTGAATACTCAAAAGCTTCATCTGGTCCTAGACCAAGGTCAACCATGTTTTTGGGCCTTGAGGGATTCTCAACAGAAATAAAATCATCATACAATTTGTTATTGTCCTCAACCAACATCTTCTTATAGGGATTACAATTTATATTCATTCTTTTAAAGATAGTTTTTTGAAGTAGAAACCATCATAGACTGAAATTTTTTCTTCACCCTCATTCATTAAACCCTTATCATTCAGCATAGTAAAGATAACCCTGGGATAAAACAGTGAATTTGTTTTGCAATAGGGTTCTATCATTTCACTTATATGCACCATAAAATATTTTCACAGGTTCAACTTATATCATTTCTTCAATAGATACAAAAAATATAATTCTCGGTACTTTTGGGAGGTAAAGTCCCCTTTCTTAGGACATAACTGATACTGAATAAACTTGAACAACAACTTGCATTCACCATCAAGTTCTGTTTCTATAGCCCTTATATGATATTTATTACAAGCAATCTCAGCCAAAACATCCTCAAATTGAATATATTACTAGGTGGAGGTGCGTTTCCCTGATGATAATAAAATACACCCTCATGGGGTACATTTAAGAATTCTTCCCAATGCATAGATGAAAAATATATTCTTTTTACATATACTATATATTTGATCCAAAATACCTCTGATCCTTCAAGAAGAAATTCCACATATAGATAGAACTCATGCACTAGCCTTGGATAAAACAGAATATCATTATTGGAAAACCAGACCAACCATCCTTGATATTGCAACACATTTAACAAGAGAGAGTTACTTGTCAATATTCATTCCGAGTGTACTTCTTTCTCAGGAGCGATGATATTGTTCACAAGTTCTAGATGAATATGTTTCAGTTAGGGCTAACTAGATTAACCTATTTTCATCTTATATGGGTGATAATCATCCAAATATCTCTCAAAAACACAATTAACTTGATCCATTAGTGAGATTCGATGGTTTTGGGTTCAAAGGAGAAATGTAGCAGGAGTTCAGGAGAGAAAGGTTCAAAGGTAAGAGTGATAGAGAAAGAGTGTGAGAGTGAGAAAAAGTGTGGGATCGACCCTTAATTTAATTTTTTAACAATTTAAAATCATAAAATACTAAATTTAGATTAAATTAAAATGAAATAATTAAAAAAGTGACGTTTTATATTCTAGATAGAAAAATAAAATAGTATCGATCAGTGAGACACATCGATGAAACCTATCGGTAAGTCACAATCGATAAGTCATATTAGTGAGTCATCATCAGTAAGTCCTATATGAGAGTCATCATTGGTGAGACATCATTAGGGAGACATCATTGGTGAGTCATGTTGGTGAGACATCATCAATGAGACATCATCGATTAGTCTTGTCAGTGAGTCATCATTGGTGAGACATGTAACAATTATTCACTCAAAGATGATCATTCCTAACTAATGTCTAATGTAACTCCATCTCTCGGAATTTAATGTCTTAGTAAAAATTTCAACAAGTTAAAGTTCAGTGGCAACAAATTCAAGAGTTATATCACCTTTTTGATAATGATCTCTCGAAAAGTGATGTCTCACATCAATATGTGTTTTTTCTAGAATGATAAACTAGATTCTTAGAAATTTTAATAGAACTTTGGTTATCACAGTTTATAGGTACATGTCTAAATTGATATTCATAATCTAGTAATGCGGGTTTCATCTATAGAATTTGAGTAGAAAAACTACCAGAATGTTTGTATTTATCTTATCTAGAAGATAAGGTAAAAAAAATTTCTTTTTACTACACCATGAAACAAGAGACTTTCCAAAAAAGTAAAATGTTATAGAGGTGATTTTTCTATATAACTTACAACCACCAAAATCTGAATCATAATAACTGACTTAGTCAAATGGATGTCCTCTAAGGTAGAACATTCCAAAGTTGGAAGTATATTTGTGGTATTTGAAAATTATTTTAATAGAAAGTAGATGTGACTCTTTAGGGTTTACTTGAAAAGGATCACACATAAACACACTAAACATAATATTAGGTTGACAATCAGTTAAGTAAATAAGACTTCCAATCATACCTGTATAATTACTTTGATACACTAATTTTCTAACATAATCAAGTTCCAATTTAGAGGTGTCACTCATAAGAGTATTAGTACTTTTTATGCTATCCAAGCCAAAAAAATTTAAAATATATTTATTTTATTTACTATGATTTAAAATAGTACCTTATTTATTTTGAAAGATTTGAAATCAAAGAAATAATTTGAGTTTACCCATTAAACTCATTTTAAATTCATTTTTCATTATTTTTGAAAAAAAATACCTAAAGAGTTTTTATAATATCCAAAAATAATATTATTAACATATATTTGAACAACTAAAACATCTTTAGAAATTATTTTTATGAAAAGAGTAGGATCATAAATCCCTTTCTTAAAACCTTTGGAAATAAGAAAAGTGTTGAGCCTATGATACCAAGATCTTGGAGCCTATTTCAAACCATAAAAATATTTTGTTACTTTAAAAACATGATTTGTAAAATGTGGATTTATAAAACTAGGGGGTTGTTCAACAAAATAATCCTCAAATATATGCCTATTTTGTAATGCACCTTTAAAATCCATTTGATAATGTTTGAAATTAAGATGTGTTGCATAAGATAGAAGTATTATAATTGATTAAAGTATGGAAATAGGTGAAAAGGTTTTTTCATAGTCAATTCAATCTTCTTGACTATAACCTTGTGTGACTAATATATCTTTATTCCTTACTATAGTTCCATCTTCATATACATTATTTCTTAACACCAGCTTAGTGTCTATTATCAAGGTGTCTTTGGGTCTATCAACAAGTTTTCCCAAATTTGTTCCTTTTAAACCAATTCAATTATTCTTGCATATCCATCACCCAAAATTCATCATTGATTGCATCATTGATGTTCTTAGATTCAAGATTTGACAAAAAGTATTGATGTTTAACCTGGTTCCTTAGTGAATCTCTAGTCTGTGTCCCTTTATCTAAGTCTATAAATACAATATATATGGGATGGTTCTTTAGGGTTAAAAAAGATCTAGAAAAATAATGGATGGTTATCTCAGGTTTATATACAGGTTTGAGTTCCCTTTGGTTATAATTTGGAGAGTTTATAGAGATAGATTTTTCTGTTCTTTAATAGAAAAATCCAAAAATTTAGGATTTATGTCTATATTTGACAGATTGCCCTCAAGATTTTCTAGGGAGGTTTTAGGTTCATGTGGGTCTGTTTAATCAACTTTGATATGTATAGATTCTTCCACACACTTGATTCTCTTATTAAAGACCCTATATGATTTTATAGAGGTTGAATAACCTAGAAAAAGTCATATATCACTTTTTGATGCAAATTTGTCAAGAATATATTTTTTATTAAGGATATAGATTTTGAAACCGAAAAAATTGAAGTAATTAAACTTGGGTTTCCTATTATTCCACAAATTACAGGGAGTTTTATTAAGGACAAGTCTAATTAAAACTATATTAATTATGTAACAAGCTATATTCATAGCTTATTCCAAAAAATTCAGTAGGTAAATCATATTCACTAATCAAAGTTCCGAATATCTCTTATAGGGTTCTATTTCTCCTTTATACTACTCCATTTTATTGGGGGTGTCCTAAGAGAAGATAAGTTATGACTATAGACACTTTTTGAGTAAAAATATTCAAACGTTATATTTTAAAACTCACGAATATGGTCACTTTTTAAGGTTTTGATCCTAAGTCCACTTAATTTTTCTACTTACCTAGTATACTTGGTAAAATAAGTGTAGGATTCACTCTTGTGAGCTAAAAAGAAAGTCCAAGTATACTTAGAAAAGGCACCTACTAAAACATAGACATAGTGCATCCTATTTTGACTAGAAACTCTAGATGGTGAAAACAAATCCATGCGAACCAATTCAAGGAGTTGTAAAGTTGAAACTTCTTTCTTTGGTTTGAAAGATATTTTTTGTTGTTTTAATTTTTTACAAGGATTACATACTTTATCATTTGGAAACTCATGTTTAGGTAGATCCCAGACTAGTTATTTTCTAGTTAGATTTCTAAGGGACTGAATGTTACAATTGACTATTCTCTTTTTTTATATCCAAGAATCATTATGAAATGAACTTAATAAAGATACATTTTTAGAAACTAATGAATATAAATTATTGTAAGAAACATTTTAATTTCTAAAATTTGTAAATACTAAATCATTTTTAGAATTGAAAAAATTTCAAGAATCATTTTTAAATTTAACTTGAAATCGATCAGCACATAACTGTGATATTTTAAGAATATTATACCTAATATCATCCACATAAAGAGAATTAGAAATAAAAATTGAATTGATTTTACCGATTTGGAAAAGGATAATTAATTTGAATTTTGAATTTTCACCAATGGTGACATTCCCACCATCTACATTGATAAGGTTATTGGAGCTAGAATGTTCCCATATCATATTTTTTGAACAACCACTGTCAATGTATCATAATCTATTACAATAAATCTTCAAAAAACTTTCTTACAAAAATAGATAAAACATGGAAAGATTTTGGAACCTAGATTTTATTGGGTCCAGTAATATTAGTAATTAATGATTTGGGAACCTAAATTTGATTTATGGGTTTCTTATAAATAGTTTTTAAAGTCTTATAAAAATAAACTTTATTAGATTCCAAGAAACTAAAATTAGTTGAAGAATTTTTAGTGCTGGATGTTGCAGAAGATTTTTTAGATTTAGGTATAAAAACGGATTTTCCAAATTTGGATAAAAAAATTGGTTTAAACAAAATTTCTTTTTCTAGGTTGATAACCAATACTAGTAGTGTATTTTGGGGAAACTTGTTTTCCATGAATTTAAACAAAGGTATATTTACCATTTTTGAACTTCCTTAAATACTTCTTTAATTGCTCATTAGTCAGCTTATGTTCTATATTCTCATTGAGTAGATGAGCATTATTTTCCTTTTCAATAGTAAGTTAAGACTTCATAGTATCACAAAGAGCATGTTATTTCTTCAAAGATTTATATTTATCCTTTATTTCATTGTATATATCTTCAATAATTTTATAGTATTCAAACATATCTTAATTTTTCATGTTTTTAAAATCAAATTTATCTCCAAAATAATAAGAATTATGTACAGGAGATTCTAGAGTTACATCATATGTTTTTGTAATCAAACATATGTTGGGTTTGTTAGAATAATAATCATGTGAAGATTCATATACACTAGATATATCCTCATAAGCACTCCATGTGGCTTTAATTTTCTTTTAATATTTTCTATCTTTTCCTTATATTTTATTTTAAACATTAAATTAGGAGATTTAGCTTTCACAGGCCCTCTTCTCTTGTACTCATAGCATACTATTTCATTAGTGTTTTCGTTTTTCTTCCATTACTTTTTTCGAATTACCCTTCTTGTCATACTTTGCTTTAAAACAATTATTTCTAAATAATTTATTCTTTTTATAGAAATTTTTTAATATTTTGGATACCCGTGCCATTTCCTAATCACTGTTACTCGATGATTCTTCATTTCTAGAACTTTCATCATGAACTTGAATTTTTTGTTTTTATTTGTGTTTAAAAGCAGTGGTTTTGAAAGCCATTGAATTTCTCTTTGGTTCTTAATCTTCCACTTTGTTAAACTTTAATTCTTATTTATACATCATCATCTTTCCTATCATCTCATTTAAAGGTAGTGAATCAATGTCACAAGATCCTCTAATGGATAATGATGTCCCTCTCCATATTTCTAGAAGAAATCTCAAGATCCTCATGATCTGTTCCATTGAATTAATTATCTTTCCCAGTGAAATAATTATATTCATGATCTCATTGAAACTGAGACACATATCATAAATACGTTCATTAGGCATAATGTTAATTTTATCATATTTAATTATATATGTGTTAATACTAATTTCCTAAACATCAGTGGTTACTTCATGTGAAATTTATAGAGTATCCCAAATATCGTAGGATGTTTTACATGATGAAATCCTATTGAATTATTCATCACCTAAAGAACAATATAAATCATTCATATATTTTAAAATATTTTTATTGGCTGTCTTAGTGGCATCATCCCATGTGTTTCTATTAGTAGAAGAAATCATATATTCATCAACTATAAAAGACCATATTTCAAAACCCATACTTTATAAATGCAATTAAATTTATGTTTCCACTAAGAATAGTTTGTTTTATTAAATTAGGGAGGTTTTTTGGTAGAAACACCTTCTTGTATATTGTTCATTTAAAATAGTTTTTAAATATTTTTAAGAATAATAAATTTTTAAATAATAGAAATTTAGAGATCTTTAAAACACAACTAAAATCATAGTCGAAACAATTTGAAGATTTCAAAAGATTTAAGAACTAAAAAGTAAATCCTATGATACCAAATGATGGTTAGAGTAGGACACTAAAGAGTGAGTTGAATTGAGTTCCTATAAAAATTTACGTTTTAAGGGATTTATTTAAAAGTAACTCTAATATGAAATAAAATATAGCCCTTTTAACCAAAGTAATAGATTTATAAGAGTTCTGATATTTTTAATGACTTCTCAAAATTTTATTAGTTCGAAGTTGAAACAATGTGGATTATTATTTCAGATTTTGAAATCAATATACTAAACCAAATTCTAACATAATAACTACCTAAGATAAACTATCAAAGTAAAGGAATTTTTTTCAATGAATAAGTAAAATAGTGAAAACAAAGCTTTCAAAGACACAATAGAAAAAAAGAGGTTTGTTTTCAAGCTGAGACATAGTCCTCTCCACTTGGTGATCACCTAACACCAAGAAATTTATATATATAAATTTTATCCACACATTGGATTAGGGTAAAAAATAGTATACAAAATATCTAGGTCAATAGACCTCTACCATAGTTATCATGGGAGTGAAAACTACAACATGACACATAGGCACCTCTTACACAGTATTATATGGGAGTGTAAGGTGTAAAAAAGATAAGTTTATGAAGATATTAATGTATCATCTAATTTGGAACAGGAGACAGTGTGTGTTTATAAAACAGAGAAAAAAACCAGTCAAAATGTAAATAATGTACACAGGTAGATAAATATTATGAGAATAGGGTTTAGATGGATTTTGTGATATGCTTTTCAGAATTTGATATCCTTAGAGATGGTATAAGTGAAGCTGGAGTCAACTTTAGAAAACATGAAGCAAAATAGAGTGTTATTAGTGCTTCTGTCTTCTGTTTCTTGTGAGGTGTATGAAATGGTGGATGAGATCTTATTTTTACAACAAAAATGTTCTTCCTTTTAGAATCTCATCATTATTTCATTGTGTACAAAACGAGTAGTTCTTGTATTGTTTTAGGGTGTAGGAGCAGCTTGATATATTGTCTTATATCACAAAATTTTTATTGATGATCAAGATATTACCTTTATATAGTTTAATAGACAAGTAACATGTTCTCTAGTACCTTATACCTCATACTGGTCTCTAACATCCATTAAATATTGTCTATAAAAGACAACCATGATCATTAATATAACAAACAGTGCTATGTTTTATAAATATGAGCATTGAAAGTAATATTTAACTGAAATAGAAAACGAAGGAATGATAGTGTCTCATTATTGGTAGATCGTTCTATTGGTAGATCATGCATTGGTAAGTGATGCATTGGTAGGTGATTCCTTGGTAAGTGATGTGTCAGTAGTTGATGTATCGGTAGGTGATGCATCTGTAGGTGATGTGTCAATAGGTTATGAGTCAGTAAGTGATGCCTCAGTAAGTGATGTATCGGTAGCACATGTCGTCAGTAACTCAGAATTCTATCAGTGTATCATTCTTAGTGAGGTTTTTGAGTTTCTATCAGTAGGTAATCTATCAGTAGGTAATCTATTGATAGGTACTCTATCGGTAGGTACTCGGTCTGTAGCTCATCCATAGTGAAAATTTTGAGAAGCTATTGGTAGGTCAGGTATTAGTGACATTTAATTATTGGTGAATTATACTTATCCAAATATTGGTAACATGTCTTATGATGTGAATACTATCAAGAGAGTTTAATATTAAATACAAGCATGGTTAAATTATATGTAACTTAATAAAGCATAATTAAGCATGATTTCTGACCATTAAAACGAGAGGAGGCCAACAATATATATATATATCTTAGTTATATAGTACATCCACCTATATGAACCCAGTGCATGTTAATGCCTAATGTTCATATACCTGGAATGATAGTGATGGATGGAATGGGATGTAACTCAATTTTCCAAGACTAGTCTAACAAGCCAAAAATCTCTATTGATAGGGCACATACCCTACATACCTATAGATTGAGAGTGACATACTAATTCACTCGGGATGATGAATGTGCACGCCATGGAAACACTCTAAGATGGTACATGGCAGTCAAAATACAATCTTCCATACGGTATCAATGGTGTGAGATTCCATACGCAACACCGATGAAAGGAGGTGTGATTACTCTTCCATCTCATCACCCCTTACCATCTCTAATAACCCTTATAAAAGTGTATAATATGTAAAAATGAAATAGGGAATTACCTCCCAACCATTTCATTTCACATATCCCATATATATATAAGGAAGAATATTCATTTATAGAATTACACATAAGGCACAACATCTTATGCATTTCAATTTAGACATTATAAATGACATGGTCATATATATAATTCAATTCTATTTAAAACATTTCAATTGACATAAGGAATTTTATAAAGTATAAGATAAAGGAATGGTTTAAATCATCCTATATATGACATGACCATTCATTTCATTTCAAGGTTAATAAATCTGTCATTTGTGAGCCATCATATACAAGATAGCTGATTCAATTTTCCTAAACATGAAAAAATTATTTATAAAGAACAAAGGGAAAAAAGGAAAGTATAATGGCAACAACACAATTTTCCATTGGGGAAATTCCAATTATAAGAGGAACAAACACCTATGGGGTGTCTTGGTTTCAATTAAATACACATGAATCAAGGTATGTCTTATTTAAAATCCAAGACAAAAGAAAAATTGAAATCTAGGAAAATTGGACCAATTGGCCAAAGTGACCAATTTTCCTTGAAACACCCATGAGGTGGCCATAGTGAGTAAGTGTGATCTCTAAACCACTAAATAAGAACCAATTCACTAGAATCAATGTGCTAGATTCATTTATACCTAAAGTAAACAATGTAATTGAGATGCCCAACAAAGACCGATATATACCACAACAAATAATTACGAAATGGCCAAAACTCAAATAGAAAACGACATGACCACCTACCTCAATCCTTTAGATGATACATCATTCTATATGGAATCATATTTAAAATATTTTGGAAGATATCTAGGAAAAAATGATTTTCCTTGAAAATAGGAAATGATGATCATGCATCTAAACAACATGATAGATGCTTACTAAAACCAATATAAGAGGCTAGGGTGAGATTAGCCTTACCTTGAGGAGTTAAACACTCCTGATATATCAACGATCGGATTCCAAACAAAGAAAATACAGAAAAACCAAGATTTGAAGATAAAACCACCCATGAGAGGAAGGAGCTACTAGAAACTGTAGGAACAAGATGAAGAAAAAAGGGAAATTAGGTTTTCAAATTAAAGAGTAAAAAATGGTCATTTCACCCCAAAAATAGGAGTCAATTGGTTTAGGTGCATAGTTTTCAAACCATTCAATAAGAATATTTTCCAAAACTATAGAAAGATACATGGCCATATTCCTAGTATCCCATGGTTACAAACAAACCATGAACCATATAGGTTCCCCTTTCTGCGGCTACATGGGTGTGCACCCTAGGTTGCACAGTTTAAGAAAAAATATGCGACTGAGTCACTTAGCCAATTTCCTATAACACTGGGCTTCAAAGGATCCCCAGACACTCATATGACCACCGTGACTTGATTAAGACTCATAATTACAGAAATTTAAGGTATTAAAATTAAAAAAATGACGATCTGTTGCTTCAGTAAAAAGACAGGTCATTACAACCACTCCTTAAAAAAACTCATCCCCGAGTTGGACTTCTGAGTGTATATAGGTACTGTCAAAAAAGAGTTCTATCCATTGAGCTTTTATATCAGCTTCCCATTCCATGGTATAATCCTAGACTTGGCTATACTTCCATAACACCCATATAAGTGGAATTAACCTACCTTATAATGTCTCCATGCTCTGATCAACAATACACATGGGATACTCCTTAAAGGAAGCATCCATATCCAATTAGACCTCATCATGTTTAGAGACATGTGTTAGGTCATGAAAATATCTTTGAAGATGATATACATGAAAGATATCAAGACTAGAATTATATCTCTGAGGAAGTTCCAATAGGTAAGCCACTGGTCTTATCCATTTCACAACCATGAAGGGTCCAATGAATCTCGTTGAGAGCTTACCTTGCTTCGTAATATGTTTATACCCCAATATGGGTGAGACTCACAAGAAAACCAGGTCTCCAAAGACAGTCTTGAGAGGTGACCAACATCTGTTGGCTTACAAATTCTATCTAGACTAAGCTATCAACATGCACATTCTGATAAGCTGGACCCTCTTTATAATCTCCTAGATGTGTTTTGGTCCCAGTAGAGCTACTTCCCTTGCCTCTAACTATAACGACCCATACTTTACATACATTGTTATTACTTTAGAATGGAAGCATAATTATTACAACATATAACAAAACCATGAAAGGACTATATAGGTATAGTGTCTTTAGAAACCGGGAAACATAAACAACTGATTCATAAATCATCTACATTGTCTCCCATTTAATTAATCATATCTAGAGTCCCTTTTTTCCTATTCTACATAATACCCTTCTTACAGACCTGGGTAAAATAAAATATACAAAAGGGTGAGCTCAAATTCTCAGTAAGGGGTAGACAAAGGAAATATCAATCATATCATATCCATAAGAACATAACATTTTGAAAATATTAACATGTAAACGAGATCATAATATCATGACAATGGGATGAATCATAGTAGTGAAAATTAATCCCAAATAATCATATGAAACATTGTGGCATACACACATAATCATAGAAAATCATTTCATACTAGTCAAGGCTCATTGCCAAGACCATCATAGTGGACAAAGTCCATTACTGAACCGAGTTCACTCCTCGTTCCTGTCCTGTATCACTGAACCAGATTAACTTTCCATTCCAGCCATGTATATCTCATGAGATATGAATCTTTACCCAATGCATTTGAGGGAGATATAGGTCCCACCCATCTCATAATGAAATCATTCTTACATGTGCCACAACATAAACATACATCATTCAGCATAACCCAAATAATAAAATGGGATTCATAAACATCATCCCATCATAACATAATCCATAAAACACAAATTGATATCATTTCATCATAATAAAAGTGAAACCATGTAAATCATAGAGACATTATACTTGAAACATACACATATTAAATAATTTCATCTTAGATGGAAAATGGTTTTGATAAAACACTTGAAATAAATTCTTGAGGAAAATATCCTTTCTTCTTCAAAATCATTTTATTTTCAAAAAATGACATTCAATTTTAAAATAAAAGATTTTTGTTGAAAATAATCATGAAATATTGTAGAGTAATCTTTATGAAAATAAGGCGTTATAAAACCATAAAAATCCATTCATGTCGTATAAGTAAAAAAAACATTCTCCTCGTACTTTTGTCGGAAAAGGAAAAAACTTCCTCGTATGGTAAACAAAAGAAAGATTACTTCCATAACAAAAAGTTAAAGTCAAAGAGGGGTAAACGTGACATTAAAAATACATGTAAGAATATTAAACTTTTTATTAAAAACATTTTTATTGACATGGATGAAAAATATAACCCCAGTAAATACTTACTTATAAGCAATCTCGGATAAAAATGAGATTGCAAAATTATCCCCTACCTTAGGTCTGATTTGCTTTATACGTATCAAAACCTTGTGTATAATGATTTTAATAATGTCATTTAATTATTAAAAAATCATATTCATTTTAATTATATCATATATGGTCATATTCTTATCTTCTTATTAGTAATATTTCATTGTTACTTGTTATTCGGGTGTTCATTGCTTTATGTTCTTATGCATGTGTTGTCGAATAAATTCTTATTATTATATTTTTAGGTTATAGATACCTCATTTAAATAATGGTATTAATTTAATATATATCATATTTATTTATTAAATTCATTTATATAATCATGATTCAATGAAGATAATGTATAACGAGTCACATCACATCGTGGAGACGGTAGGCCGTACGTACGCACGAGCGATGATATCGTTCCCATGATCGTGGAATTGTATTCAAGTGTATGTATACTATTTCAGAATATATATCAATTTAAAATAATCATATATATTTATTATTTACGCCATTATACCCATCCAAGTAAGGTGGTGGTGGAAAAAATATTACACCACGGCGTGGAGACGGTATTCCGTACTTACGCACGCACGGTGATTTGATTTTCCGTAGGATGGATAGAATGTGAAATAGGGTTGTTTTATATTTATAATAACATATAAGTATATGATTGATACTTATGTTATTACTTCACAATGAAACAACTAAATAAGAGGAAGTAGAAGAAGAAATAAATTTGAAAGAATCGGTAATGGATATTACCTCTTCTTCGACACGCCTCTTTGAAACCTCCTCTTAGGGCACTAAAATTGGTCTTTGAAGAAGACGAGGACCTCTAGTATGTTTCTAGAGAAGTTTATAAAGGAAATGGTCAGGGTTTTTCCGAGATTTAAGGCTCTAAATTGTGTAAAGAGTAGAGGGAGGAGGTGCCCTTTTATAAGGGAGGAGAGGGGAACCTTTGGAATTATAAGAAATATTAATTTATAATAAATTCTAACCCCACTTAAAAACCACCAAAAATGACTCAAATCCGAAACTTAGATGATATAGGGATGTAATATCGTCAAAAAATAAAATTTAGATAAGTTGGGAATTTATTTTAAACATTATCAACACGATTTATCCTTATAAAATCTATTTAATTTTATTTGTGGTAATAAAATTCTAAATTTTAAATCATTATAAATAATAACTTATATGTTGTGAATTTTCCATAATTTTATACTTTATTACATTTTCGATCATATAAATTTCAATTTATAATTTTTAAATATTTTTGTGATTTTTAAACAATTTTATAATATGTAATTTTTATAAAATAACAATAGTGTAAATTTTGACACAATTTATTTATTTGAATTTAAATAAAATATACACAGAAGATATGTTAAAATTAAAATATTTAATAGATTCATAACATGTTATATTTATCTAGAAAATTAGTGGAGCACATTTAATAGTTCATATAATATTTATTTTAATACTTTTAAAATCATTTATTTGATAATTCAATCAATAAAATAATTTCAACATCATTATTTTGTCCAAATTAATGATAATTATTTAATCCCTAAAAATTATAAATAAATTCAAATAATGTATATAACTTTATTAGATTTCTGGAGACTATCCATGTTCTATGTTTCATGAAGTTTATCACTAAATTAAAATTATTATATTTATAAGATTTAAGAGAGTGACATTTGTCACTTTCTTTGGTTTTAATAATAATTAAATTATTTTAATGGTAATAAGTCCATAAAATAAATTTATTCTGACCCTTAGGTGATATGGGTCGACTTTTATTCATCCAATAGGATTTTGGAAATTGTTAGGATAATTTTATAATCTTATTTTTACCCTTAATTACCCGATTTACCTTTAACTGTAATAAATAAAAATTACCGTAGTTACTATTCATAATATCAAAAAATTAAAAGTAACCTATTAACATAATTTGGACCCACTAAATCCAAATATGGAATCTATTTTTCAAAATTCAAAACAAAGAAGTTGCAGTAATTAATTTAAAATTAATCCCGTTGTTAAGAAAACAGGTTTTAAAAGTTAAAACATTGCCAAAGATTGAAATGTTTTTACCTATGAATTCAATGTAATATTAATGGTAATGACATAAATTATATTAAATGGTAAAAATATATTCTATTTATACTTTAAAACCATTCAATATTATAATTTAAGCATATAAATTATTGCGATGAAAAAAGTTGTTTAAAATATAGCGTGCTTTTACTATTCATTAAAATATAAAAGTTATCAGAATAGTATGAAAAAATTATCCAAAGTAAATTTTTATATCCTGATTCCAAATAATAATTTTATTTTTTTATATTTAACTTATAAACATGTCAGAAACTGGATTTAAAGTTGGTGCGCCATCAAAAGGCAACAAAACTGCATTTTTTGAAAAATACTTATTTTACCCGAGAAAATTATATTGTTCTCATACTATATTCTAGAAAATATTCAAGATGAATAATAATGTTATAAAATTAAAAATTTAGTTAATACTATTCATAACAGCTAGTCCATAATAATATTATAAGAATATATCGTTGTTTAGTGAAACTCGGTATTGCGTACTACATATGCTATCGAGGAAGGTCGTGATTGCGTGTAACACAAGCCAAGATAGTGTTGTGTGTAGTGAAAGATTACTTTGATGTTGCGTATAACATAAGAGATAAAAAAATATACTTCTCATAAAATATCAGGGTGTTACATTCTACCCCCCTTAAAATGAATTTCACCCTCGAAATTCGTCACTTCTTAACAAACAGATGAGGATGCCTCTCCCTCATCATATCCTCAAGCTCCCATGTAGCTTCTTAAAATTGGTGGTTACTCCATAAAACTTTCACCAATAGAGTGGTCTTGTTTTGTAGAACTTTTTCACTACGATACAAAACCTCTATCGGTTGTTCTTCATAAGAAAGATCTTGATCCAATGGTAAAACTTCTGAGCTTAGTACATGTGAAGGATCAGGTATGTACTTTCTCAGGAGAGATACATGGAATACATCGTGAACTTGAGAGAGATTCGGTGGAAGCACCAATCGGTAATCTACCTTCCCAACACGATCCAGTATTTCGAAAGGATCGATATACCTAGGGCTAAACTTTCCCTTCTTTCCAAATCTCATTACTCTCTTCCAAGGAGATATTTGTAAGAACACTTTATCACCCACTTCAAACTCTAGGTCTCTTCTTTGGTTGTTGACATAAATTTTTTTGTCGACTCTGAGCTGCTCTTATGTGTTTTTCAATAGATCGGACCTTTTCTGCCATCTCATCAACAAGATTAGGTCCTAATGGCTCTCTTTCCCCAACTTCATCCTAGCAAGTTGGAGTTCGACATTTCTTTCCATAGAGAGATTCATAAGGATCCATCTGAATACTAGAGTGAAAGATATTATTATAAGAAAATTCCACCAAAGGTAGGTGTTGATACAAACCACCTAGAGTTTGAATTGTTCTCTCAGACTGACCGTCTATCTGATGATGATAAGAAGTTCTAAAACTTAACTATGTATCTAAAGTATGCTGAACACTTCGACAAAACTTCGAGGTAAACCTCGGATCATGATCAGATATATTGGAAAGTGGTACTCCATGCAATCTTACCACTTTCTTCACATATATCCTGGTAAGCTGATCTAGAGAGAAATCTTCTCTAATAGAAATGAATTGTGCCGAATTCGTAAGACGATGAACTATAACCCAGATAACATTATTGCCTTTGGATGTTTTAGGATGTCTAGTGACAAAGCCCATAGTGATGTTTTCCCATTTCCATTCGGGTATAGGTAATAGTTGTAATATCCCCTTAGACTTCTGTCTCTCATCTTTAACTTGCTGACAAACCAAGCATTGAGAGACATATTTAGCAACATCTCTTTTCATGCCATCCCACCATAAGTACTCTTTGAGGTCCCTATACATCTTCATGCTCCTAGGATGAATAGAGAATGAAGAACTATAAGCCTCATCCAGTAGCTCCTTCTTTAATTCTGGGATGGGAGGAACACAAACCCGATTCTGGAACCTTATTATCCCATCACAATCAAGGTTGAATTCAGGAACATTTCCCACCTTCTTTTGTAACTCTGCATCTTCTTTTTTTTTTCCTCTTTAATCTTCAGATGTATAGATGGTTGAACATTTATTTGAGAAAGATAAGATTTTTCTCCTTCCATTATAATTCCATGATCCATCATTTGTAAATCCATAAATATTGGATCTTTTGTGATCCTCATCATGGATAAGCTAGCATGGTCTTATCGGCTTAATGCATCTCCCACCCTGTTTGCTTTCCCAGGGTGATAATGAATTGAGTAGTATTAGTCCTTAATCAACTCCAACTATCTTCTTTGGCACATATTCAGCTCCTTTTGTGTGAAAATATACTTTAAACTTTTATGATCAGTATAAATATCACACCTTTCACTATAAAGATAATGCCTCAAAATATTTAATGCAAATATTACCACAGCTATCTCAAAATCATGATTTGGGTATTTTTTCTCATGGATTTTCAACTGTTCTGAGGTATAAGCTATCACCATATCATTTTGCATGAGAACACACCCCAATCCCTTCTTGGATGCATCACTGTATATCACAAACCTTTATCCACTACAAGGGAGTGTGAGCATAGGTGCACTGGATAACCTTCTTTTCAACTCCTTGAAATTCTCTTCACACTCCTCTATCCACACGAAAACTCCTTTTCAAGTCAACCTGGTGAGTGGATTCTATAATCATGAAAAATCATTAAAAAACTGTCGATAATATCCAGCCAAACCAATAAAACTTTGGATCTCAGTTACTTTTGTTGGTCTCGACCATCTTTTGATTACCTCCGTCTTTGCTGGATCCACAGATATCCCCTCTTTTGAGATTATATGACCCAAAAATGAAACTTTTTGAATCCAAAATTCACACTTGGTAAATTTGTCATAAAGCTTATCCTTTATTAGGGTCTTTAATACAATTCTTAAGTGATCTTCATGTTCTTCCTTGCTCTTTTAATAGACAAGAATATCATCTATAAAGACTACCAAAAACTGATCAAGATAGTCTCTAAAGACTCTATTCATTATATCCAAGAAGATAGCCGGGGAATTAGTAAGTTCAAATGGAATCACTATAAATTCATAGTGTCCATACCTTGTATGGAAAGCTGTCTTTGGTATATCGTCTTTTTTGACCCTTAATTGATGATACCCTGAATGAAGATCAATCTTGGAAAAGTATTGAGCTCCGCGTAGTTGGTCAAATAAGTCATCAATGTGTGGGAGAGGATATTTTTTCTCGATAGTGATCTTGTTAAGTTCTCGATAATCCATGCAAAGTCTCATTGATCCATCTTTCTTCATAAAAAATAGAACAGGTGCTTCCCAAGGCGATGCACTAGGGCGTATGAATCCCTTATCAAGATTCTCTTGGACTTGCTTCTTCAATTCTTGAAACTGAATTGGGGCCATTCTATAAGGTGTCTTTGAAATGGGAATAGCACCCGATATGAGTTCTATTTAAAACTCAACTTCACGATTTGGTGGAAGACCTGGAAATTCATCCAGAAAGACATCATCAAACTCCCGTACAATGGGAATATTCTTAATCATGAGTTTCTCTCAAACCATTTGAGATAAATAACCTTCATTTATTGGAATCAAGACCCATAAGATGGATGAAATTTCCATTGGAAGGTTATATTCATCCTTGCATCGATAGATGATAGTAGATTGATCGGGAATATTAAATGTGATCTCCCTTCTTTGGAAATTGATATGAGCTCCATATAAAGAAAGCCAATCCATGCCAAGAATCACATCAAATTCCACTATAGGAAGGATCACAAGATTTGCAGGTAGCACTTTCCCACGAAATTCAATTGGAGAATAATTATAAACTTTTTATACGACTGTTGTGCCATTAGAAGTTGTCACAACTAACTCAACATCTAATTGTTGAGGTAATATGGAAATACCTTATAAAATTATTCTGAAATAAAATAGTGAGTGGATCCAGAATCAAATAAAACATTTACTACTTTAGAGTGGATGGTAAGTGTACCTTTCACCAATTCGTTATCGTACTCCACATCGCCAATAGTAATTGAATGTGAATTTCCTTTGTCTTTGGCCTTAAGAGTTTGTTGACGCCGATCATCATGAACAACTCTTGGATTAGGGCATTGATTGGCATAATGCCCCATTTACTTTCACTTGAAACATTGAAGTTTAGGAGGTTAATTCTGTGTATCCCTTTCTTTGTTCGCATAATTAGACATCTTCTTCTCATTATTTCAACATTCAACTGCCCGATGACCCTCTTTTCCACACTTAAAACATTTTCTTGTCCCCCTAAGACAATTCCATCCATGTTTCTTTCCACACTTTGATCATAAGGGAAAACTCATCTTCTTTTCAGTGTGTTCTTTAGATTTCCCTTTAAATTCCATTTTCCTCTTCTTATCAAACCCTTATGACTAATGGCTTACTCCAATATCCATGTCAACCTTGAGATACAATCGAACAAATTTCCCCGTATCTATTGAAGTCCGTTATGGCTAACGCCCTTCGAAGACTTGGTTTTAAGCCAATAAAGAATCGATCGATTTTAATCTCAGGGTGGATAATAATGCTGGAAGCATACCTTGCAAGTATTGTAAAATTTACTTCATAGGTACCAACAGATTCATCATCCTTTTGCTTCAATTCAAGAAACTCCTTCTATATTTTTTTTTGAAGAATATGGGGGAAGTACTTATTGAAAAATAAGTTCTTGAACTTGTACCATTATATGGAATCCATTTCATCTCTTTGCCTCATATTCTTGATAAGATTCCACCATTGATCAGCATCACCTTCCAAACGATACATTTCTAAGATTAATTTGTCATGTTCAGAACATTGTAGAACTGAAAATATCTTTTCAGTGGTATTAATCCATTGTTCGGCCACTAATGATCAGAAGACCCACTGTATGAAGGTGGATGTTGCCTCATGAAGGATTCAATAGAATTTTACTACCTCCATTGATAGTTTGTAAGTCATGCATGGTTCATAGATTGAGAATGTTGTGTGAGCATGGCTACACGATTTTGAATTCCAACTCCCATAACGTTTGGTTGCTCAGGGGGACAATCATTACATTGCCTGTCACATTCAGCATTAAAATGGTTCCTTCAGGTTCCAAACATTGACTAAAACCAATAAGAATAGTGTGAGAAACATTAATCATAATAGGAAACCCACCTAATCAAGAATAAAATTTTACACTTAAGGTCTTATCATAGGTTATTCATGGCCATTTCTAAAACAATAATATTTCCTTTTATGCTTAGCCATATCCTTAGGGTTCTGACTAAGGCTTTCACATCCATGTTTCCAAAGGATGATTATACCTTTCCTCTGATACCAACTATAACAACCCATAATTTACATACATTGTTATTACATCAGAAGTGAAGCATAATTATTAAAACATATAACAAAACCATGAAAGAACCATATAGGTATAGTGTCTTTAGAAACTGGGAAACATAAACAACTGGTTCATAAATCATCTACATTTTCTCCCGTTTATTTCATCATATCTACAGTCCATTTTGAAATATTCTACTTAATACCCTTCTTATAGACCTAGGGAAAAGAAAACATACAAAAGGGTGAGCTCAAATGATCAGTAAGGGGTAAACAAAGTAAATATCAATCATATCATATCTATAAGAACATAACATTTTGAAAATATTAACCTGCAAAAGAGATCATAATATCATGACATGGGATGAATCATAGTAGTGAAAAGTAATCCCAAATAATCATATGAAACTTTGTGTCATACACACATAATCATATAAAATCATTTCATATTAGTCAAGGATCATTTCCAAGACCATCATAGCAGACAAAGTCAATTATTGAACCGAGTTCACTCCTCGTTCCAGTCCTGTATCACTGAACTGGATTAACTTTCCGTTCCAACCATGTCTATCTCATGAGATATAAATCTTTACCCAATGCATTGGAGGGAGATATAGGTCCCACCCATCTTATAATGACATAATTATTACATGTGCCACAACATAAACATAAATCATTCATCATAACCCAAAGAATAAAATGCGTTTCATAAACATCATCCCATCATAACATAATCCATATAAAACAAATAGATATCATTTCATCATAAGAAAAATGAAGACATGTAAATAATAGAGACATTATACTTGAAATAAACACATATGAAATAATGTCATCTTAGATGTAAAATGGTTTTGATAAAACACTTGAAATAAATTCTTGAGGAAAATACCCTTTCTTCCTAAAAATAATTTTCTTCTCACAAAATGACATTAAATTTTAAAAGAAAAGATTTTTGTTGAAAATAATGATGAAATATTAAAGAGTAAGCTACATGAAAATAAGGAGTTATAAAACCATAAAAATCCATTCATGCCGTATAAGTGAAAAAAAACGTTCTCCTCGTACTTTTGTTGGAAAAGTCAAAAAGTTCCTCGTATGGTAAACAAAAGAAAGATTCCTTTTATAACACAAATTAAAAGACAAAGAGGGGTAAAAATGACATTAAACTGAAATGGAAGAATATTAAACAATTTATGAAAAACATTTTTATTGACATGGATGAAAAATATAACCCCAGTAAATACTTACATATAAGCAATCTCAGATAAAAATGAGATTGCAAAATTATCCCTTACCTTAGGTCTGATTTGCTTTGTAAGTATCTAAACCTCCTGTATAATGATTTAAAAAAATGTAATTTACTTATTAAAGAATAATATTCATTGTTATGATATCATATATGGTCATATTCTAATCTTCGTATTAGTAATATTTCATTTTTACTTGTTATTCGGGTGTTCATTGCTTTATGTTCTTATGCATGTTCTGTCGAATAAATTCTTAGTATTATTTTTTTAGGTTATAGATACCTCATTTACAGAATGGTATTAATGTAATATATATCATATTTATTTATTAAATTCATTTATATAATCATTATTCAATGAAGATCATGTAGAACGAGCCGCATCACATTGTGGAGACGGTAGGCCGTACGTACGCACGAGCGATGATATCGTTTCCATGATCGTAGAATTGTATTGAAGTGTATGTATACTATTTCAGAATCAATATCACTTTACAATAATCATATATAGTTATTATTTATACCATTATACCCATCCATGTAAGGTGTTGGTGGAAAAAAGATTACACCACGGCGTGGAGACGGTATTCCGTATGTATGCACACGCGGTGATTTCATTTTCCATAGGATGGATATAAGGTGAAATAGGATTGTTTCATATTTATAATAAAATATTAGTATATGAGTGATACAAAGGTTATTAATTAATAATGAAAAAACTAAATAAGAGTAAGTAGAAGAAGAAATAAATTTGAAAGAATCGGTAACGGATATTACCTCTTCTTCGACACGCCTCTTTGAAACCTCCTCTTAGGGAAATAAAATTGGTATTTGAAGAAGAACAAGACCTCTAGTATGTTTCTAGGGAAGTTTAGAAGGGAAATGGGCAGGGTTTTGTTGAGCTTGAAGGCTCTAAATTGTGTAAATAGGAGAGGGAGGAGGTGCACTTTTATAAGAAAGGAGAGGGGTACCTTTGGAATTATAAGAAATATTAATTTATAATAAATTACAAACCCACTTAAAAACCTCAAAAAATGACTCAAATACGAATATTAGATGAGATAGGGTTGTAATATCATCAAAAAATAAAATTCATACATGTTGGGAATTTATTTTATACATTATCAACATAATTTATCTTTATATAATCTATTTAATTTTATTTGTGGTAATAAAATTCATAATTTTAAATAATTATAAATAATTACTTATATGTTGTGAATTATCCATAATTGTATACTTTATTAAATTTTAGACCATATAAATTTCAATTTATAATTTTTAAATATTTTTGTGATTTTTAATCAATTTTATAATATGTAATTTTTATAAAATAACAATAGTGTCAATTTTGATACTATTCATTTATTTGAATTTAAATAAAATACACATAGAAGATATGTTCGAAATAAAATATTTAATAGATTCATAACATGTCATATTTATCTATAAAATTAGAGTATAACATTAAATAGTTCATATAATATTTATTTTAATACTTTTAAAGTCATTTATTTGATAATTCAATCAATAAAATAATTTCAACATCACTATTGTGTCCTAATTAATGATAATTATTTAATACCTAAAAATTATAAATAAATTCACATGATGTATATTGTTTTATTAGATTTCTGTATACTATTAATGTTTAATGTTTCATGAAGTTTATCAATAAATTAAAATTATTATACTTATAATATTTAAGAGAGTGACTTGTTGTCACTTTCTTTGGTTTTAATAATAATTAAAATATTTTAATGGTCAAAAGTGCATAAAATAAATTTATTCTGACCCTTAGGTGATGTGGGTTGACTTTTATTCATACAATAGGATTTTGGCAAGTGTTAGGGTAATTGTATAATCTTATTTTTACCCTTAATTACCCAATTTACCTTTAACTGTAGTAAATAAAAATTACCATAGTTAATATTCATAATATCAAAAAAATAAAAGTAACCTATTAACATAATATGGACCCGCAAAATCCAAATATGGAATCCATTTTTCAAAATTCAAAACACATAAGTTGCAGTAATTAATTTAAAATTAATCCTGTTGTTAAGAAAATGAGTTTTAAAAGTTAAAACATTGCCAAAGATTGAAATGTTTTTACCTATGAATTCAATGAAATATTAATGGTAATGACATAAATTATAATAAATGGTAAAAAAATATTCTATTTATACTTTAAAACTGTAACATCCCAAGTAAGTAATGAATAATAGATATTTTTATTAATGATTAAGATAGTGTTATAGAGGCTTAAAATGAAAATAAATACAATCTTATGCATGGAATACAATAATATTCTTAAAAGATTGTTTTACTGCCTTTTGATGGCAAACCATTTTTGAATCTATATTTTGACAATTTTATAAACTATGTTTGTCAAAATAAACTTATTCATTATGATTGGGACATCAAAATTTACCTTGTGTGAATTTTTGGTATTTTTCTGACAATATTCATTTTTTAATGAATAGTGAAAAATACTGCATTTTACATCAAAACTGCTTTTTAACCTAATTTATTTATATGATTAGATTATGTTTCGAATTGGTTTTGAAGTGAAATTAGAATATATTTTTACCATTTTATCCAATGGTGGTCATTGGAATCAATTTCACTTTGAAATTAGACTTAAACTGGTGTCAATATTTTGATACTTATTGTTTTGTAAAAACACGCTATTTGCTCTGGCAGCGGGAATTAATTATTAAATTAATTAATGTGACTTATATGATTTGAATTTTGTAAAATAGACTTCATTTTTGAATTCAGAATATCAAATATAGCTTAGGGTGAATTTTTGGTAATTTTCTGAAAAACTTCAATTTTTGATGAATAGTGAAACCACTAAGTGGTAATCAAGCAAACTGATTTTTCAGTTAAATGAAATTTTACCACTAATGTGTATTGAATTTTGAAAATCCGACATACATGGTTGTCATTAAGAAGTAAAATGTGGTTCAATGAGATTAAAATAATTTTTTGGTGAATAGTAACTTATTAAGTTTTTAATCGCGATTAGTGGTTATTAGTGTAGTTTAAGGTATAAATAATGCTTTAATAATATGAAATGACCTAGAAACATGTCCCAACCTTATTGGTTGTGTCATGGCCGACCAAGACAAGCCATGGGTAAACTTGGGGACCCCATGGAGACACTTTGGTTTGGAAATGACATAAATAACTTTTTATTTAATGTAAAAGTAAAAATGACACAAACATAATATGTTTTACGAAAACAATTTTTACATGGGGTTATAAAGATCAGATATTTGATTATAAATATTCATTGGAAAGATAAAAAGATTTACTACATCATAGTATTTTTTTATGATTTTTAGACATTAAATAAATTAAATTATTTATGACATAATCATGATGCATCGATGACATCATTATTTGACGATTTAAATAAAATGGAAAGATAATGTCAAATCTATGAACTACACATGACCAAAACCAATTGGATGAGTGGATTTCAAACCCTTATCACCTTATCCACGAATTATATCAATGTGGGACCTTTTGAAACCGAAAAACATTTTCAAATAAAGTATTATTTCTTTACTTTCCAAAAGTGCCCCTCCTCTCCTCTTATAAAAGGCCCACACCTCTACCTCATTTCACACACTCCTCAAGCCTTTGGCTCGGCCAACCCCTGCCCATTTACTCTCTCCACATACCTCTCCTCATCCTATAGGATTCCCTTTGGGCAGAATCCTTTCAAAGGAAGCCTTTAGGCTCAAATCAAAAGGAGTTACACTTTTTAAGGTAATTCATTCTCTCATGTTCATTTGTTTTATTTTGCTTCTCCAACCCCCTAAACTCTTTTTATTTACTTATTTTGTAACAAAACCAGTATATTAAATATACTAGGATGTTTTTATAAGATATATTTGAGCTACACACTCACACAACTACATCAAATGGTTAAAGAACATACGGTTTCTGTGGATGGAGAAATTCTGCCTCCCGAAACGACGATTGTTCAATACTCATTTAACACCTTCAAAGGTGGCCATTATGATGTCACTATTTTTATATATGATATATAATATGTTTATGTTTTCCTTAAGCTTCTGTTTTTTTTTCATTTTGGGCATACCTTTATGGTTTCCATTATGGATAAACACGATATCTTCATTTTAGGAAGTGCGGACTACCGCCCCCTCAAAGTGATTTGATTCGTTAAATACCATATGTGGGACATATAAAGGATGGAACTATGATATTTTATATGATATTATACTGGAATTATAATATAACATTATATCATTATGATTCCATTCCAGAAAATATGAAATAGAAATGGAAGTAGCGTTCATGCGTACGTACGGCTTACCGTCTCCATGAACGGTGCATTTCATTTCTTACCTCTAAATGAATATGTAATATTATAAATGCATGTATGTACTGGATATATATGACATATATTATATCTACATCATGAATACCATTCTGGATATAATGAACCTTTGACCAAATTAACAACATGTAAGTGTAAGAAGTCTATTTTTGACTTTAGAACCAAATACCGACAAAATGAACATTATTAACTTAACTGATTACATGATGTTCATAACATGGTATAAAAGGAATAATGAACTTGAAAAAGATTCATAAGCAAGTAGAGATTAACTCAAGTTTATTATTCAGGAGATTAAAGAACGGTTGGGTCAAGTCGGATACGAGGTATGGGACTTCGTATCAATCTCCTTTCATTGAGGCATATTTTATTTTATACACAACTTTCTTTTATACGGTGTATAAACCCCTTTGACTTTTACGTTTATTCAAAAGGAATATTTTCTATACGAAGCGTTTACTAAACAACAAAAGGGAATGTTTTTGTCGTACGTATGCGGCGACAACGACTTCTCCGCCGTCGTGACCGTTATTTGAGTTTCGGCTTCCTCTACAAGCCATACCTTCTTTTTAAAAGAAAAATAAATACCATATTTTACTTTTCTTTTATTTTAGTATTGGAAATGGTTTTCATAATGTTTTTATATCAATGTGTTGTATTGATATATCATGATTGAAATGTGGAAATTTTATGTTTCCTTTATGCATGTTTTATGTGATATGATTATGTTATGGTTATTGGGCATTATTATGAAGACGGGTGGTTCCGTGATAAACTAAGGGCGGGTGAGCCCGTTATAGCTCTCCAATGCATTGGGTAATGCGAAGGAGTGCAACGTTAAGGTTTCTCCGAAGATATTTTAGGGAATATACTGTGATGGGTATTCCAAACGTAACCAAGAGGGTTACTCCCTACGTAAGAATGTTATGAATGCCTCAAGTTACCTTTATGTCTTATGATTTCTATGATTTATTCATGATTTTATGAGGTATGTTAAAGTGCCTATGATTTATGGGTAAAGTATGATTTCATTCTTATGTATATATGAACTCATGTTTCCTTTCCATGTTTTTTTATAACCCATACTGAGTTTTTATGCTCATCCCAATTTTTTGAAATGTTTTTCACAGGTCAAGGGAAAGGTACATGATAAGTTGATAGAGTCAAGGATGTGTCAAGAAATAATCCATGTTTTTTTTAAATGTGTTTCCATTGATGGGAATGAAGAATACTATCTTTATGTAACCACTTTGTTTATATGTGGAATGTAATGCAAGTTTTATGATCTAATTCTCTAAAACTCTAAACTCGAAAAGATCCTCAATGTGTAATCTTGTAATAACTCAAGATTAAGTAAGGTTTAAGGCTGGGGCCTTATAGTTGGTATCAGAGGTCGGTTTAGATAACTTTAGGAGTTAGAATTCTATTAAATGATTATCCAAATTTTTTTTTTCTTTCGAAATGATATAGCATTTAAAGATTACCATGTTGCTTCATCTAAGACATGTTTGTTCAGAATGGTTTTCCGCAGAGGAAACAGGGAAGCAGTTCTAGGAAGGCATACAGAAGGAAATAACCTTCCGAATCAGCATCCAGAAATGGTCGGAATTGGAACTGAACAGTTTGTTGCAGTAATGGCGCAGTTGACTCAAGCGATAAATGGCGGTGGTATCCACACACGAGATCAGCCAGAACAACCGCAGAGGAACATGTCAGTGGTGGAACATTTCATGAGGAAACATCCACCATCATTCAGAGGATCATCTGACCCCGTGCTAGCTAAAGGGTGGATTAAAGAATTGGAGAATATTTTTGATGTCATGGGGTGTTCAGACAATCAAAAGGTTAGTCTTGATATTTATCGTTTGGAGGGTGAAGCAGATCAGTGGTGGTCTATGGTTAAAAATATCAGGGACGCCGATGAGATTGATGCTCTTGACTGGGATGAATTCAAAGGTATGTTTCTTGAGAAGTATTTTCCTAAGGCTGTTCGACTTAGGATGGAAAAGAAATTCTTGGAATTGAGGCAAGAGGAAGACTCAGTGGCTGCCTATGAAGAAAGGTTCACTCGATTGGCAAGGTATGCTCCAAATTTTATCCGGGACCTTGATAGTAAAATCAATCGTTTCTACTCAGGATTAAAGCCAAAGTATCGAAGGGAATTAGCTTCTCGTGAGTTTAAAAGTTATGAAAAGCTTGTTCGATGTGCTGAGAAGGTGGAAATGGAGTTTGCCGATGACCAAGTGTTCTATAACAACCAGCAGAAGAAGAGACCAAGGTGGTAGGAGAAAGGTAAGAATTCTTCAAAAAAGTCTGATGGTAAGAGAACTAAGTTTCCAGTTTGTGATAAATGTGGCAAAAGGCATGCTGGGTAATGTCTTCTGAATTCTGGGAAGTGCTACCGATGTGGTAAGATGGGACATAAGGCTCGTGATTGCACTGAAAAGGATCAAGGTGAAGGTAAGAACAAATTTGATTTACAGTTAGTGAAATGTTATAAGTGCAATGAGATGGGTCACTATGCAAACGAGTGTCCGACAAGGAGCTTGAGTGATGGGAAGCAGTTAGACTACAAGCAGAAAGGGGTGGTGAAATCCTTTGCAACTACTTCAGCAGATGTCGGGCCATCAAATGAAGTTGTATCAGGTACTTTGTTTGTTTTTTCAGATTATGCCAGTGTGTTGTTTGATTCGGGGTCTACACATTCTTTCATCTCTGAAACCTTTTCTAGTAAAATGGGAATACCATCTCAAGAAATGACTCCTGAACTATTGGTAAAAACACCTGGGGGAAGTGTCGAGGCAAAAAGAATTTATAAGAATCTTCCTATCCTTATCTGTGGAAAGAACCTACTTGAAAACCTTATTGTTCTACCTCTAGTAGAGTTTGATGTTATCCTGGGTATGGATTGGCTCTCTATTTACCATGCTAAGATTGACTGTAGAGCTAAAGAAGTTTCTTTTCAGAAATACTTTCAGTTTGTTTACAAGAATGAACCCTTACTTTTGATAACATATCAAGAGGCCGAGAAACTTGTGAAAGATGGAAATGAATGTTACCTTGCACACGTCATTGAAAATAAATGAACTGTTCAGATTAATGATGTTCCAGTGGTAAATGAGTATCCTGATGTTTTTCCTGATGAGTTGCCTGGAATAATACCAGATCGGGAAGTTGAGTTTACTGTTGACTTAGTTCCTGATGCTAAGCCAATTTCAAAACCCCCTTATCGAATGGCACAAATTGAACTTTTAGAGTTGAAGGAGCAATTGCAAGATTTATTAGAGAAAGGTTTAATTAGACCTAGCACATCACCATGGGGTGCTCCTGTTTTATTTGTTAAAAAGAAAGATGGTTCTATGAGACTTTTCCTTGATTATAGAGCCTTGAATAATATCACTGTTAAGAACAAATATCCTTTGCCTCATATCGATGATTTGTTTGATCAGCTCCAGGGAGCTCAGTTTTTTTCAAAGATTGACTTGAGATCAGGGTACCATCAGCTGAAGGTAAAGGAGGCAGATATTCCGAAGACCGCGTTCCGTACGAGATATGGCCATTATGAATTTGTAGTAATGCCTTTTGGGCTAACCAATGCACCTGCTGTATTCATGGACTTAATGAATAGAATTTTCCATGAGTTCTTGGATAAGTTTGTGGTGGTTTTCATTGATGATATTTTGGTGTTTTCTAAAAGTAAAGAGGAGCATGAAAAACATTTAAGGGTTATCTTGCAAACCTTAAAAGAAAAGAAACTGTATGGGAAATTCAGAAAGTGTGAGTTTTGGTTGCAACAAATTTCTTTCCTTGGTCACATTGTTTCTAAAGATGGAATAACTGTTGATCCTGCAAAAACAAAATTTGTGGAAGAATGGCCAAGACCCACAAATGTAACCGAGATTCGTAGCTTCCGTGGTTTGGCGGGCTATTATCGAAGGTTTGTTAGAAATTTTTCACGGTTATCTAGTCCAATGACTAAGCTAACTCGGAAGGGTGTTAAGTTTATCTGGACAAAAGAATGTGATGATTGTTTTCAGGAATTGAAAAGAAGATTGGTGAATTCTCTAGTTTTGGCACTACCTTCTAGGAATGGTGAGTTTGTTATATATAGTGATGCTTCATTGAAAGGACTTGGTTGTGTCCTAATGTAGAATGATCAGGTAATTGATTATGCTTCACGACAGTTGAAAACTCATGAGGTAAATTACCCTACACATGATTTGGAATTAGCTGCTGTTGTTTTTGCTTTAAAAAATTGGAGGCATAATTTGTATGGAGTAAAGTGTGAAATATATACCGATCACAAAAGTTTAAAGTATATATTCACTCAGAAAGAGTTAAACATGAGACAAAGGAGATGGCTGGAATTAATCAAAGATTATAATTGTACAATTCTTTACCATCCGGGAAAAGAAAATAAATTGGCTGATGCTTTGAGTTGAAAAAGTAATGCTTCATTAACAATGTTGCGTTTGGAACGTGATCCTTTGGTTAACGATTTGATGAACTTTGGCATAGAAGTTGTTGGTGCAGGAAGTCCTTCTGTTTTGTTTCAGGTATCAGTGAGATCTTCTCTATCAGATAGAATCAAGCAAGCACAGAAGCAAGACAGTGAGTTGCAGAAAAAGGTAGAGCTGGTTCAGAAAGGTAAGTTACCTGAATTCAACATTGATAATGATTGTGTTTTGAGATTTGGGAAGAGATTGTGTGTGCCTTGTGATTCACAGTTGAAGAGAGAGCTGTTATGTGAAGCTCATAGTTCTCCGTTTTCAGTTCATCCAGGTAGTACTAAGATGTATAGAGATCTGCGGGAGTATTACTGGTGGGATGAAATGAAAAGAGATATTGCTGATTTTACTGTGAAGTGTTTGACATGTCAACAGGTCAAAGCAGAGCGGCAGTTACCGAAAGGGATGCTTCAGCCTTTACCAGTGCCAGAGTGGAAATGGGAGAATATATCCATGGACTTTGTTGTTGGATTACCGAAGACATCTCGAGGTAATAATGCAATCTGGGTTATTGTTGATCGCTTGACCAAATCTGCTCATTTACTTGCTATACGAGATACTTTCTCTCTTGATCAACTTTCCCGTTTGTATCTTAAAGAGATAGTCAGGTTACATGGAGTTCCTCTCTCCATTGTATCGGATCGTGATCCCAGGTTTACTTCTAACTTTTGGAAAGGCCTTCAGAAGTCATTGGGTACTGAATTAAATTTTAGTACAGCTTTTCATCCTCAATCAGATGGGCAGTCAGAACGAACAATTCAGACATTGGAGGATATGCTACGAGCTTGTTCTATTGATTATCAGGGAAGTTGGGACCAACATCTTTCTTTGGTTGAATTTTCATATAATAACAGTTTCTATTCCAGTATAAAGATGGCACCATTTCAGGCATTATATGGGAAGCGGTGTCGAACTCCAGCTTTCTGGGATGAAGTGGGTGAAAGGAAGTTTATGGGACCAGAATTGGTAGAAGAGATGGCAGAAAAAGTTCAGCTGATTCAGAAACACATGAGAACAGCTCAGAGCAGGCAGAAGAGTTATGCGGATAACCAGAGGAAGGATCTATCTTTCGAGGTAGGTGATCATGTTTTTCTCAAGGTTTCTCCTTGGAAAAGTGTGATGAGATTTGGTAAGAAAGGAAAGCTGAGTCCAAGGTTTATTGGACCATACGAAATTCTGGAGAGAGTTGGATCAGTTTCATACCGAGTGGCTTTACCTCCGAGTTTATCTCAGGTACACAATGTTTTTCACAATTCGATGTTGAGAAAGTCTATGCCAGATCCATCTCATGTTTTGAGTCCAGAGGTAGTTCAGCTGGAAGAGAACCTATCTTATGAGGAACAACCGGTCCAGATTCTTGAACATAGGGAGCAAGTGTTACAGAATAAGGTGATTCATCAGGTAAAGGTTTTGTGGAAAACCCACATGATTGAAGAGGCAACATGGGAATCGGAAAATGAAATGAGGGATAAGTACCCCCATTTATTCGATAAGTAAATAAATTGCGGGGACGCAATTTTCTAAAGGGGGGAAGGATGTAACATCCCAAGTAAGTAATGAATAATAGATATTTTTATTAATGATTAAGATAGTGTTATAGAGGCTTAAAATGAAAATAAATACAATCTTATGCATGGAATACACTAATATTCTTAAAAGATTGTTTTACTGCCTTTTGATGGCAAACCATTTTTGAATCTATATTTTGACAATTTTATAAACTATGTTTGTCAAAATAAACTTATTCTTTATGATTGGGACATCAAAATTTACCTTGTGTGAATTTTTGGTATTTTTCTGACAATATTCATTTTTTTAATGAATAGTGAAAAATACTGCATTTTACATTAAAACTGCTTTTTAACCTAATTTATTTATATGATTATATTATGTTTAGAATTGGTTTTGAAGTGAAATTAGAATATATTTTTACCATTTTATCCAATGGTGGTCATTGGAATCAATTTCACTTTGAAATTAGACTTAAACTGGTGTCAATATTTTGATACTTATTGTTTTGTAAAAACACGCTATTTGCTCTGGCAGTGGGAATTAATTATTAAATTAATTAATGTGACTTATATGATTTGAGTTTTGTAAAATAGACTTCATTTTTGAATTCATAATATCAAATATAGCTTAGGGTGAATTTTTGGTAATTTTCTGAAAAACTTCAATTTTTGATGAATAGTGAAACCACTAAGTGGTAATCAAGCAAACTGATTTTTCAGTTAAATAAAAGTTTACCACTAATGTGTATTGAATTTTGAAAATCCGACATACATGGTTGTCATTAAGAAGTAAAATTTGGTTCAATGAGATTAAAATAATTTTTTGGTGAATAGTAACTTATTAAGTTTTTAATCGTGATTAGTGGTAATTAGTGTAGTTTAAGGTATAAATAATGCTTTAATATTATGAAATGACCTAGACACATGTCCCAACCTTATTGGTTGTGTCATGGCCGACCAAGACAAGCCATGGGTCAACTTGGGGACCCCATGGAGACACTTTGGTTTGGAAATGACATAAATAACTTTTTATTTAATGTAAAAGTAAAAATGACACAAACATAATATGTTTTACGAATTTTTTTTTACATGGGGTTATAAAGATCAGATATTTTATTATAAATAGTCATTGGAAAGATAAAACGATTTCCTACATCATAGTATTTTTTTTATGATTTTTAGACATTAAATAAATTAGATTATTTATGACATAACCATGATGCAACGATGACATCATTATTTGACGATTTAAATAAAATGGAAAGATAATGTAAACTCTATGAACTACACATGGACAAAACCAATTGTATGAGTGGATTTCGAGACCTTATCACCTTATCCACGAATTATATCAATGTGGGAACTTTTGAAACCGAAACACATTTTCAAATAAAGTAATATTTCTTTACTTTCCAAAAGTGCCCCTCCTCTCCTCTTATAAAAGGCCCCCACCTCTACCTCATTTCACACACTCCTCAAGCCTTTGGCTCGGCCAACCCCTGCCCATTTACTCTCTCCACATCCCTATCCTCATCCTAGTGGATTCCCTTTGGGCATAATCCTTTCAAAGGAAGCCTTTAGGCTCAAATCAAAAGGATTTACACTTTTTAAGGTAATTCATTCTCTCATGTTCATTTGTTTTATTTTGCTTCTCCAACCCCCTAAACTCTTTTTATTTACTTATTTTGTAACAACACCAGTATCTTCAATATACTAGGATGTTGTTATAAGATATATTTGAGCTACACACTCACACAACTACATCAAATGGTTAAAGAATATACGGTTTCCGTGGATGGAGAAATTCTGCCTCCCGAAACGATGATTGTTCAATACTCATTTAACACCTTCAAAGGTGGCCATTATGATGTCACTATTTTTATATATGATATATAATATGTTTATGTTTTCCTTAAGATTCTGTTTTTTTTTCATTTTGGGCATACCTTTATGGTTTTCATTATGGGTAAACACGATATCTTCATTTTAGGAAGTGCGGACTACCGCCCCCTCAAAGTGATTTGATTCGTTAAATACCATATGTGGGACATATAAAGGATGGAACTATGATATTATATATGATATTATACTGGAATTATAATATACCTTTATATCATTATGATTCCATTCCAGAAAATGTGAAATAGAAATGGAAGTATCGTTCATGCGTACGTACGGCTTACCGTCTCCATGAACGGTGCATTTCATTTCTTACCTCTAAATGAATATGTAATATTATAAATGCATGTATGTACTGGATATATATGACATATATGATATCTAAATCATGAATACCATTCTGGATATAATGATCCTTTGACCAAATTAACAACATGTAAGTGTAAGAAGTCTATTTTTGACTTAAGAACCAAATACCGACAAAATGAACATTATTAACTTAACTGATTACATGATGTTCATAACATGGTATAAAAGTAATAATGAACTTGAAAAAGATTCATAAGCAAGTAGATATTAACTCAATTTTATTATTTAGGATATTAAAGAATGGTCGGGTCAAGTCGGATACGAGGTATGGGACTTCGTCTCAATCTCCTTTCATTGAGGCATATTTTATTTTATACACAACTTTCTTTTATACGGTGTATAAACCCCTTTGACTTTTACGTTTATTCAAAAGGAATATTTTCTATACGAAGCGTTTACTAAATGACAAAAGGGAATTTTTTTGTCGTACGTATGTGGCGACAACGACTTCTCCGCCGTCGTGACCGTTATTTGAGTTTCGGCTTCCTCTACAAGCCATACCTTCTTTTTAAAAGAAAAATAAATACCATATTTTACTTTTCTTTTATTTTAGTATTGGAAATGGTTTTCATAATATTTTTATATCAATGTGTTGTATTGATATCTCTTGATTGAAATGTGGAAATTTTATGTTTCCTTTATGCATGTTTTATGTGATATGATTATGTTATGGTTCTTGGGGATTATTATGAAGACGGGTGGTTCCGTGATAAACTAAGGGCGGGTGAGCCCGTTATATCTCTCCAATGCATTGGGTAACGCGAAGGAGTGAAACGTTAAGGTTTCTCCGAAGATATTTTAGGGAATATACTGTGATGGGTATTCCAAACATAACCAAGAGGGTTACTCCCTACGTAAGAATGTTATGAATGCCTCAAGTTACCATTATGTCTTATGATTTCTATGATTTATTCATGATTTTATGAGGTATGATAAAGTGCATATGATTTATGGGTAAAGTATGATTTCATTCTTATGTATATATGAACTCATGTTTCCTTTCCATGTTTTTTTATAACCCATACTGAGTTTTTATGCTCATCCCAAGTTTTTGAAATGTTTTTCACAGGTCAAGGGAAAGGTACATGATAAGATGATAGAGTCAAGGATGTGTCAAGAAATAATCCATGTTTTATTTTAAATGTGTTTCCATTGATGGGAATGAAGAATACTATCTTTATGTAACCACTTTGTTTATATGTGGAATGTAATGCAAGTTTTATGATCTAATTCTCTAAAACTCTAAACTCGAAAAGATCCTCAATGTGTAATCTTGTAATAACTCAAGATTAAGTAAGGTTTAAGGCTGGGGCCTTATAAAAACAATACAATATTATAATTTAACCATATAAATTATTGCGATGAAAAAAGTTTAAAATATAGCATGTTTTTACTATTCATTAAAATATGAAAGTTATCAGAATAATATGAAAATATTATCCAAAGTAAATTTTTATATCCTGATTACAAAAAAGAATTTTATTTTGTCAAATTTAACTTATAAAAATGTCAAAAACAAGATTTAATGTTGGTGCGCCATCAAAAGGAAGCAAAACTTCATTTTTTGAAAAATACTTATTTTACCCAAAAAATTTATTTTGTTCTCATACCATGTTCTAGAAAATATGTAAGATGAATAAAAATGTTATAAAATTAAAGATTTAGTTAATAATATTCATAACAGCTTGTCCATAATAATATTATAACAATATATCATTGTTTAGTGAAACCTAGTATTGCGTACTACATACGCTGTCGAGGAAGGTCGTGATTGCATGTAACGCAAGCCAAGCAAGTGTTGTGTGTAGTGAAATATTCCTTTGATGTTTTGTATAACATAATACATAAAAAAATATACTTCTCATAAAATATCAGGGTGTTACACTAGCCATCACATAGGTGAGTGGTAGGGCCTACCATATAAGGCTTCCTAGAAATCTATCTTGATGGTATCCTGAAAGATGTTGTTATAAGAAAATTACACTAGAGGAATGTGTTTCTCCAAGGAACCTCAAAAGTCAAGGACACATGCATCCATCATGTCCTATAGAACTTGAATTTTATGCGCCACCTATCCCTAAGTTTGTGGGTGATATGTTGTGCTCAAAAGTACTTACATCCCTAAGTCCTTTTGCAACCCCTGCCAGAATCGGGACATGAAATGAATTTTTATGTAAAAAGCAATAGGAAGAGGAGATCTATGGAGACATACAACCTCTTTGACACACAACCTCCCTAGATCATCTACCAAGAATGTATCTTTCATTGGTAGGAAGTGTCCGAACTTCATCAAACAATCAATAAAAACCCACATCGTATCATTTCTACAAGGTAATCTGGGTAGACCAGTCACAAAGTCCATCAAAACATTGTTCCATTTCCACTCAGTAATGAAAAATAACTATAGAATCCCTAATGAATGCTAATTTTCTTCCATCAACTACAGATATATGGATCATTGAGTGATGACTCCAACAATCTCTCATTTCATAGTAGGCCACCAGTGTTGTCATCCTAGATCCCTGTATATTTTTGTGACACAAGGATGGACCGCCCATTTTGAGGTGTGTAATTACTACATAAGATCCTCTTTGATGTCTTATTGGACCCATACACTCCCATTGAAAAATAGAGTATCATCCCCATCCATAGTCCATCTAAAAAATATATCGCCATCTGAGACACTTTCCCTTAGGAGAAGACCTTCATAATCAGAAATATATCACATTCTCACATACTCCAAGATAGTATATGTCACTACTATGGATGGAAGAATTGTCTTACCATAGGCCTTCTAAACCTCAACACGTATCTCTAAAAATAAGGATATATTCTTCCATTCATCATTGGGATTCTGAACCACCTATGTTTGATTATTTCGGCTCAGATCATAAGCCATATAATTCCCTTTTCATTATGTGTAAGAAAGATAAAAATCAAATGACTCTAGGTAATACACACTCCCGTGTAGCCTAAGATTCAGATCCCACTGTGTAAAGATTTACTTGAATATTCTATGGTTAGTGTATAAAAAAAGTTCTCTTCAAGTTAATAGTGTCTCCAACAACATAAGGCATGAACAAAAGCAACAAGCTCAAGGTCATACATCACGAAATTACACTCATGAGGCCTCAACTAATGAGACCCGTACACAAAAACTCGCTCATCGTGCATCAAAACAGATCCAAGAATGAAACATGACACATTATAGTAAATAGTGTAGGCCCTACCTAGAATTAGAAGAATTAGTACTGGTGCTGAATTTATTCCACCCTTCATCTATTGAAATGCTACTACAAAAACTTCTGACCATAGGAATTTCAAACCATTCTTTGTAAATCCCATAAGAGGTGCTGTAAGGTGTGAGAAATCCTAGATCATGTATCTATAATATTCAAAAAACCCCAATAAACACTAAATGTTAAAAAAATTATCAGGATTCTTCCAAGAATATATATATCTCACTTTCTCAGGGTCTACTAAAACTCTATACTTTGAGATGATGTGACCCATGAAGTGGAATTTGTAAATCAAGAAGTGTAATTTATTAATATTATCATATAGTTGATGCACTCTCAATGTATTCATAATTATATTAAAATGGGTTGAATGGTCATTTATAGAGAGTGAATACATAAGATATTATCAACAAGGAGTATCATAAATGAATCTAGATATAGTTGGAAGACCTGATTTCTAGGATCCATAAATACCATAGGTACATTTATGAGTCCGAACAGCATAAACATGCACTTTTATAAAATATACCATCTTCTGAAAGTAATGCGATGTATGTATGAAGTCCTCACATTCACCTAATGATAGCTTGACCTAAGATATATCATTGAAAGCACCTTCACTCCTTGGAGCTAGTCAAAGAGTTCGTCTATCCTAATTAGTGGATACCAATTATTTACTTTTAGACGATTCAAATAGAGTTAATCCCCAAAGAGCCTAAGGGTACTGAATTCCTTTTTGAAAAAAAGGATTGGTGAACCGCAAGGATAAGTGTTGGGGAATATGAAGCCTTTATCCTCTAGATCCAATAATTGCTTCTTGAGCTCAAGAAGATACTTAGGTGTCATCCTATAAGGAGGAATGGTCATAGGTGCTTCTCATGGCATAAAATCAATAGTAAATTCTACCTATCACACTGGTGGTAGTCTTGAAAATTTCCCAAGAAATAAATCTCTTAAATGATCCACTATAAGAGGAAAAATTGTAAGTTGTAACCCATAGTCATCAAGATAAGGACTGGTAATTTTCACTGCCACATTACCCAGCCTCTATTGTTTGGGTCCAGCTCATGTAGAACTAACATCACATTCTCCCTTATGTACCTGATTAAAAACCACTGGAGATATAAACATCACCCTATGATGATATTTGTAAATATAAGCTCTATAGGGAACTCAAAAGTCTATCCCAATAATTAAATCAAATCCTATCATACCATGGGAATATAGATTTCATACGAGAAGGTAACTTCTTATCTCAAGGGGAAAATTCTAATACTGTTGAACTCCCTCTGAACGGATACATAATGATGTATCTAGAATCATAACTCAATGAAATTACTCGATGTTAAGGCCCATAATATCAATGATTTACTCAGATATAAATGAGTGACATGAACCTATGTCAAATAGAGAAGGCACTAAAGTGGAGGCGACTAGAATAATACCTCATATAGTAGATGGTTCAGTGCTATGCTCTTATGGCATGTAACTATCCAATACCACAACCTTGATTCACTTCTTTACTACCCTAAGTAGGACCCATTTTCTAGTGAAAAGAATCATATGTCTGGATTCCACTACCTTGGCTGCTACCCTGGATTGACCATCTCGTGGAGTTCTAGTTTTCTTTCAGGATCCTACTAACCCTTCTCCAGACCAAGGAGTAGTTTCAAATCCCCACTCTCTTTGAACTAAAGAAAAATTCCAACAAAAATAATGGATATGGCCCATCCTACCATAACCTCTGCACTTGACTGAATTCCATGGAAACTGTGGATTAGTATGCCCCATCATTTCACACTGGTGATAAATAAGAAAGCTATTTGCATGAGGTTCTTGACTACTTCCACCTTCTCAATAAGTCTCAAAATGTCTCTTTCACCCATATAAATATCCATTGGAAGATATAGGTTCCAAACCACCCTAAATCATACCTTTTATCAACCATTAGATTCTACTATGTGAGTAGGGCCTGGTTAATGATTTCTGTAATGGTAGTCAACCTGAACATGTTAACCTATAATCAAATAGTTTATTACATCATATTATTGAATTTCCTGGTTTTCATAAGGTTATTATATTTCTAGAGAGGGAGAAAACCATTGTATCTCAGTGAAACATGATGAGTATTCTATAACTGATATTCTCCCCTACTAGATATTTATAAATTCTCTCGCTCTACCATCATTTAGAGACTACAGAAATTTGTAGTCATAGAAGACGGTCTTAAATCCACCCCAAACTATCTCATGTTTCCAATCCTCCTGGGTGAAAATATCCCACCACCTCTTAGTCGATTCATGTAGAATATAGGCTACAAGCTTGACCCTACACTCTATAAGCATCTCCAGATGTTCGAATATAGACAAGATCACCTCATGCTAATACTCCAGAACATGAGGTCCTCCACCCCCCAAAAGGTGGTAGGATGATTTAACTATAACTCTTGAGTCAAATATACCATTATCGGGGTAGGTCAAAAGACTCATTTCATACCCTGAATAATATATAGAAAACCATCTTTGAACTGGGCATCAATGACCACATCATGAAAAGAAAGAGGACCCACAAGTGGATCTATATGAGGAATAATTGGAGGCTCATATCCCACCACCTCAAGAACATGATCATCACCATGTTCAGGGTGCATGAATCAAGGATTTCTTAGCGGCATAACACTAAAATTCCAAACAAAAAAAAAATAAGGGATTCAATTAATTTAAGAGACTACATTTAAAAAACAAGGACATGAGTAAAGCCTTCCTATAGAAAATACCATTCCTCTCTTCCTTCTTTAAAATATATGTCTAGATAGTACAGTGGGCCATTATAGGCTATAAGAACATAGAAATTCTCACTACCCTCCAGTAAGTTCAATTTCAGGAATATGTCTTTGAGTTAGATATGTATAATATGGATGTATTCAATTTAAAAGTCATAGTAATTTTCAATTTTAGATTTTTCAAAAATTTAAAATGCTTTTAAAAAATGATAAATCCAATGATTTACTATTTTCAGTCCATAAGGGTCTATACACTGTAGGAACCAAAACATGGCATTCAATTGGTAGTATTTTTTATTTAAATTGTGATTGTTCAAGTATTGAAACTACCTTTATAATGGCTGGGTTATGTGGAATGCCATTTCCCAACCCATAACATCCCATACTCCTTATGAATTATAATGTAGCACCAACTAAACTCAAACTATAACACATTCCCAATAATGTAATAAGTCTTAGTAAAATTTAATATATAACAAGGCACAATCAACATGAAACGAGAAATGGTTTTTGAAAATTAAACACAGCATGTAAAGATGCATGGCCTATAATTCATGTTGTGCCTATAATGTTTCATGATATAATGCATCAACCTTATTTCATCAGGACTAATAAAGAAATAAAATTTTAATTTCACTAATATCAGTAATATCAAAAAACATGCGAACAACACAATAGTGAATTCGTATCAATAGTAAATAGAATAATCAATAACAATTATAATTTAGGAAAACTTGGTCTTTACCCCGAACAAGGGTTCGTGATGCCCAAGAATGAATTATAATAAAATCCCTAGCATTTCAAATATCCACTCTATTTTCTCCAAATAATAAGTCAATAAAGGAACCCCTCTGATCCAACTTTTCAATATCCCAAACTCAGATTCCACTTAACCCATGCCCCATGTCTGGTTAGCCATATGTCATCAAGAGTGCCTCCTTATATGGAAGAGGCTTCCGACTAGAAGTGACGGTGTAAGGGTATTACAATGAGGAGAAAATACCATCATGTCAGATAATATTAGTGGATACAAAAAATAATAAATATTAGTAAAAGAATACAACAAACAAACACAATCCACATATATCTGTGGAAGTTTAAATAGATAAAAAATAAGAAAGAAGCTATAAAAAATATAACTAAATAACAGAATATAATGACCAAAAGACTAAATGTAAGTGTATGATACATGATGCATGACATGCTATAATACAAAAACTGGAAACATAGGGAATACATATACTATAACTACAAAATCAAAAAAAGGTTTTTCCAAGTATCTTGATTATAACCCTGATACACTGATCCTAAGCTCCAGCTAGAAATACAAGTCAACAACCTATAGAAGAGACTTTTCCCTTACTCATACCTACAACAACATAGTCTTCTCAGGTTACAAGGGTGGTCCGAGTAGGGTGTGAGATAAAAATATTAGTAGGCCACAACCAACGATCCATACATGTAATCCAAGTAGGAAATGATAACTAATCAATGTGAAAGAATTAGCTAGAAAGTAAAGAGATGTTGAATAAATAAATAAACTCATTATCATGTTCATTAAGGACACTTGGTGGGTCAACCTGCTTCATCTCATGGCTAGAAAGTCTGATCCTGTCACTATATATATAGTAATAATATATATATATATAGATTAGTTATGGATTTCATCCATCTATATAAACCAAGTGTGTGATGATGCCTAATGGTCATATACCTAAAACTCTAGTGTTAGATGGAATGTGAAGTAACTTACTTTTTCAAGACCAATCTAATGATTCAAAATGCTTCAACGATAGAGTACATGACTTACATCCATCTAAAGTGAGAGTTCCATACTACTTCACTTCGGATGGCGAGTTTTCATGCCATAGAAACACTCTAAGATGGATCTTGGAACTCAAAATCCCATCACCCATATGGTATTAGTGGTGTGAGATGTCAAACTAAACACCGATGAAAGGAGGTGTGATTAACTTTCCGGATCATCACCCCTTACCATCTCAAATAACACTTATAAAGGTGTATAATATGTAAAACTTGAATGGGGAATTATCTCCCATCCAATTCATTTCACATATCCCATATATATATATAAGTAGGAATATTAATTTATATAATTAAACATAAGGCACAAAAACTTATGCATTTCAATTTAAACATTATAAGTTGAACAGTCACATATAATATTCAATTCTATTTAAAACATTTCAATTTACAAAAGATATTTTATAGAAAATAAAAAAAAGGCATGGTTTAAACCATCCTATATATGTCAAGACCATTCATTTCAATTAAATGATAAACAATTCATTATGTGAGAGCCATCATATATAATCCAACTCATTCAATTTTCCTAAACATATAAAATTCATTTCTAAGGCACAAAGGGTCAAAAGAAATGTATCAAGGAAACAACATAATTTCCTATTAGGGAAATTCCAATTCTAATAAGACCAAACACCTATGGGGTGTCTTGGGTTCAATTAAATACACATGTGTTAAGGGAAAGTTCATTTAAAATCCAACCCAAAAGATAAATTGAGATATGGGAAAATTGTACTAATTGGCCAAAATGGAAAATTTTACTTGTCACACCCATGGGGTGGCCATAATTAGTAAGTGTGATATATAAACCACTAAAAAGAACAAATTCACTTGAATCAAGGATATAGGGTTATTTAGACATGAAAAATCCAATATAATTGAGATTCTTGGTAATGGTCAGAATATGGAACAATGTATAATTATGAAATGACCAAAAGTCAAATATAAAGTGTCATGACCACATACCTCAAGGCCATATATGATTCCTAGCTCGATATCAGCCTCAGTTTTGAAACAGTTTGGAAGAGATATGAGAGATATAACTTTACCCTAAAAATAGGTCAAATGAGCATACATATAAATGTCAAGATATATCTGAACTAACACCAAGATATGAGGCTTCGGTGAGATTAGCCTTACCTTCATGATTTCAACACTTATGATGGATTGATGATCATATGATTAATGAAGAATATATCGATGATCCTATCTTGGAGGAGAAAACCATCCATGGGAGGCAGGAGTTGCAGAAAACTATAGGAGGAGGAAGAAGAAAAAATAAAATTATGTTTTAAAATTAAAGAGAAAAAAATGGTCATTTCACCCCAAAAATAGGGGTCACATGGTTTAGGTTCACAATTTACAAATCTTGTGAAAATCATTCACTAAACCTCTATCCCAAAACTATAGTATGCTGCATGGTCGTGCACCTAGGCCAACATGGTTGGAGAAAAACTATGAACCCTATAGGTTCCCCTGTCTGCAGCCACACGGGCGTGTGCCCTAGGTCGCATAGTTTCATACAAAAAGTGTGGACCAATCAATTTTCCCATTTTCAAGAACTTCAGGCCCATAATGAGCCCCATATGCTCTCGTGACCTTAGTGACTTTATTAAGACTCAAAATTAGGGCCATTTAATGAATTCAAATAAAAAACTAATGATTCTTACCTTCACTAAAAAGAGGAGTTGTTTAAAAAATCACCAATAAATGATTCCCATAATTTTAAAATATCGTCACTAAATCATTCTATTAGAGTTTGGAAAACCTCCACTAATTTATTGTTGAAGCACAATTTAGTAGCAGTTTTCCAAAACTGTTGCAAACTTATTTACCAGAGGTTTAAACTACCAGTAAATGAATAAAACCACTGCTAAACATGTATTTTGGTGTAGTTTAATGGGGTTTATATTCATAAATATGAACATAAAATAATGATATAATATGATAACATCAAGGAAACATAGGAATGGGGCAACAACATAAAAGATGAAATAATAAAAATATTTCAATGATAACCACTAATATATCATAACATAGTGTACTTATAATAACATCCCATGAACTATACATGAAATATCATGATATTAAAAACATTACCTAATGCATTAAAAGGGTATATAATTCCGAGTCCACCCATCACATTCATATCAAGTACATACATTGTGTGCCACATATGTCATACAAAATTTGAAAATTTTTCATCAATTTTGATCCCATGATTAAGGAGTGTGGGTTACATACATGGAATTACCCAATCAATTAAATATTGGAATTTCTATGTGAATACACTTGTTTGGAAATGAGTTTGGGTATTCCCCACACAATTGTTTGGGAAAGAAAATCATATGATAATTTTGACAGCATAACAGGTGTATATAAGGATTCATGGAAGGGTTTAATGAGAGAGAAATGAGGTATATAATTACTTAGAAATAATAAGGATAATAAAATTGACGTGTGAAATAAATTCTAACTTGAAAAATTGGATATTAAAAGGAATAATATAAAGAAATTCCTTGATAAAGAGGAAGATGGGAGGATCCCTTACTTTGCTAGAGGGATTTTAAAATCATGAGAGGACCTTATTAGGATCTTAGGAACACATTTGAGGGGGGGGGGGATTTGGTTAGGCATAGAGTGAGGAAATTAATTCTAAATGGGATTTTGAGTGAAGAGGAGTGGGCGGATGGGTGGGTATTTATAGAAAAATAGAGGATAATCCATTTTTAATTTCTAAACTTATGTTTTCGACTCTATGTGATAAAATAATCAAAACCAAAAAACTACTGATGGTTTTTGTCAAATAGTATTGGTTTTGAATATTTTATATGTCTTGGAACCTAAAATATTAAAATAATACCATCAGTGATGTTGAAGTGAGTCATTTTCATAAAGAATTGAATTTTAAACCTTAACATATGATACAGGTTTTGGAGGATTCATTAAAGGATCAAAAATTTAATCTAATTTATTCATAAAATCATTATTTTAAATTGAGAACCTAAATTTTGTAGTGGATTCCTTTTATATCCTTTATTACATCACTTTTGTGATATTTTGATGTCATAATGTAGACAATATTTTATATAATGTATAATTTTTACCTAAAAATTTTACTCCCTCATAAAATTATGAAAAAATCACAATTGGATAATTTTGGTGTGATTATTTAGAAAATAATATTTATTTCAAAAAAATAATATCTTAAATATGGGGATTTTCGTTTTTAAATAAAATATTTTGTTTCCAAAAAATAATAGTTTTTACAAAATTAACAAATTTCAGACCCTTATGAAAATTTCATTGGACTTCATTAAATTAAATTATCATATATGTTTAATTAAAAATTATTTAATAATAATATCCTTTTAGGAAAATAATTTCATTTAAAAAAAATAAATTTATTAAAAAGTGTTTTTATTGAAATTATACATTTCCCAATGATACAATTTTTATTTCATCAAATCAAAATCCAATTTTAATCAAATTAATTTATAAAATATTAATAAAAAGAGAACAATATACTCATTTTTTAATTAAAATAAAATATAAAAATTTATACTACTAGGGTCAAGATAAATAACCCCTTATTACACTAGTGTATTCCCTAAGGGTAAGGTGGGTGATGGTGGTACTTTCTTGGGGTGATTCGGTGAACATGGTTTAGGTCATGATCTCAATAGGCTTGAAATTCTACCCTAAATAGGGTTTTTCATGACTTTTTTTGTGGAATCTCGACTTGAGTTTGGTTAATATAAAATCTCATTGATGTTATCTCCCTGATAGGATCTAATAAATGGGGTTTATAGGGTATGATATTAAGGGTTAGGGACCTCAATTCATCCATCTATGGTAATTGGACTTTATCATAACTCTTAATATATATTATCATTATTGTTTATATAAAATAACTATATTATCAATGGTTATGGTTATTTACATTCATTTAAAACTACCAAGATATATTTTATAATAGTCAAAGATAACCCAAGAAGTGTTTGTGCTTTCTATAACAATATTTATCAATAAATATTTTATTCATTCCAAAGGTAATTTCATTGATAAAAGTTTTTTTGAACATATTCTTCCCCCCTTTAAAAATATTACCCATGAAATCTCACTTTTTACCTTAAAAAAGACGATGGTAAAACTATTTCATCGCCTTTCCCCATTCCCCGGTTTCTTCCACAAACATTTGGGTTTTCCAAAATACTTTGACCGGGTGAGTTTTCTTATTTTATATAACCTTTTCTCTATGATATATGATCTTAATGGGAAGATCATCATATGAAATCTCATTCTCCAAGGGTACTACCTATAGATTCAGTACATATGAGTGTTATGGTATTTACTTCCTTAAGTGGGATACAAGGAACACATCATGTACTTGATATATGTTATACAGAAGTTCTAGTCAGTGGGACACATATCCAATGCGATCAAGGATATCAAAGTGAATGATGTATATAAGAATAAGATTTCTGTTCTTTCCAAACCTCAGGTATTTTTTCATGGTGATATATGATGGAAAACCTTATCTTTGACCTCCATGTCTCATCTATGATTTCTTACATAGAATTTATGTCAACTATGTGTGAATTTAATTTGATATTTAATGACATAAAACATATATATCATCTATTATATAATAAAACGTCTCATAAGCTTCTAATATCTAAATTTATCCCAATATGTTGGAGTCCAAAACCTCTCCCCATACAGAGCCTCATAAGGTGTCATTTGAATATTATAATGGAAACTGTTGATATATGAGAACTCCAATATGGGGAGGTTATGATACCAATATACTTGGGAATCTATTAAACATGATTTACAAATATTCTTTATAGTTTTAAGTGTTATATTATACTAAAAATTTGTCTAAGGGTGATAAACAATACTAAAACTCATCTCTGTATCCAACACTTGTTGAAGGATTTTCCAAAACCTCATGGTAAACATTGGATATTAACCAGATATAATGTAGAGTGAATATCCATGCAGTATTAAAAATTTAATTATGTATATATGGTAAATTTGTTCAAGATATAAATATTCCTTTATTAAAATTAAATTCACTGAGTTTGTAAGGTAATCAAATACCACCCAGATGGTGTTATTTCTTTTAGATGTCTTTAAAAGTCCTATAATAAAATCAATTATTATTTTTTACCGTTTCCATTCTAGTATGGGCTATGGATACATCATACCCTTATATTTCTATCATTGATCCTTGCCTTTTTGGCATAACAAGAATCAAGATATTTTTTTCAATCTTCATCTTTATGTTATCCCACATGAATGGTTTCTTCTCATATCGATACATCTTAGTACTTCCTATACGAATAGAAGAGGATGATATATGAATATTATCCAAAAGTTCCCTATTCAATTTTAGTTTTGATTGGATAGATATCTAGGTTAAAAAAAAATTTAACTCCATTTTTAATAAATTTGTACTCTAGAATATTCACTACCTTTCTCTATATTTAATCATCATCTTTTTTTGAATCCTTGATCCTTTCAAGAATGGATGATTAATCAATTTTTTTGAGAAAGTTAGGATGAATTTCTTGTTATGATTCCCATATATCTCCTATTCATGTACACTAATATGGGATCCCTTTTAAAACACATCCTGGATAGGGATTTGGAATCATTTTTACTCAGATCATCTTTTATTTTGTTCACCTTCATAGGATGGTAATGAATTGAACAATAATTATCCTTGATTAGATCAAAAAACCTTCATTAGTGAATATTAAGCTATTTTTTTGGGAATATATACTTGGTGATTTTATGATTTATATATATTAAACTTCTACCCACCTGTATACTGTTTCGAAAACTTTAATATGAATATCATTGAAACAATTCAAGATCTTATGTCTTGTAGTACTACTCAAGGATATTTAATTGGTGGGTTTTATAGGTGATCACTTTTCATCTTTCATGAGTACACAACCCAATAATTTCTTAGACAAATAACTATAAATAATAAATCATTCCCCACTGGTGGGTAATATGAGCGTAGATTCCATGATTATCCTCTTTTTTTAATTAAATTTATCTCTTAAAATTCATCAGTAGAGAAACAAATTTCACTCTCATTTTAGTTATCTTCTTTAGAGTGACTGAAATAATGATAATTTTCTCACAAATTGATGATGGTACTCAGTTAATCCATGGAAACTATAGATATCCATTACATATTTTGGACTTGTCCATCCTTCAATTACTTCTATTTTTAAAGGATCTATAAATTTCCCTTTGTTGGTGGTAACATGCCCCGATAATGTAACTTGTTTCATCCAAAAACTGTATTTTCTATACTTTTTATATAACCTTTATTTTATAAAGGTATTGAATACATCATCCAAATACTCATCATGTTCCTCATTAATTTTAGAGTAGATAATAATATCATCAATAAAGAATACAATAAATTTATCAAGGTAATCCATAAAGACTCTATTCATTAAGTCCAGGAATAAACCTAGATAATTAGTGAATCCAAATGGAATCACTATAAACTTACAGTGCCCGTATCTTATATGAAAAATATTCTTGGGGGGGGGGGTATCAACATTGTTAAAAATTAATGGATAATATCCCAAACAAATATATACTTTAGAGAATTACTGGGATCCATGTAGAAAATTTAACAAGAAATCAATCTGTGGAAGTGTGTACTTATTCTTTGTTGTGATCTTGTTGAGATCATTATAATCAATGAAGAGATACATTAACCCATACTTATTCATAGAGAAGAGGACTAACACACCCCATGGTGATGAACTTTGGTTTATAAACCCTTTATCAAGATTATACTATAGTATATTCTTTATCCCTTCAAGTCTAATAATGTACATTATATATGGAGTCATGTATATTATCAATGATCAGGGTTTGAGTTTGATTGAGAACTCAAACTCTCAGTTTGGAGTAATACTAGGAATTTTTTTAGGAAACACATTAGTTTATTCCCTTAAAATGTTCATGTCATCAAGGATGATCTTTTCCATATCCTCAATAATTTGATCTAGATAAACTCTCTCATAAAGAAATAATATCCATGCCTTAGATGATGATTCCAAAGGAGTTTCATCCTCTTCATTTCACTTTTATATAATTATAGTGTGATTCTTGATAAAAAGTGTGATTTATTTATCTTGTTAATTTATTATATATCTATATAATTATATATAACTCATAAAAATAATAACATAAAATTCCATTAAAGGGAGTATTCCAAGGTTCCCTAGGAAATTCAGACAAAAAATATAGACATGGAAGAAGTTATATAATTGGGATGAAATAATTTCCCCATTTTCTATTTTCTTTGATAACTCAAATTACATGTGTCGAGGTGGGGTTTGAATATTTATACTAAAATTTCATGATATGTATGAATGTATATAAACATAGTCAAATAGAACATTTGAAGATCATGGATGGATGATAAGCATTCCTTTCACTATTTGATTCTAGTTCTAAACATTTAATTCATCCAAAATAGACTTAGGGAAAAGAAGTTTCAAAACATAAAGCATATAAAAGGGAAAATTATAAACAATGAATGGATAGCACATAAATAAAAAACATTCCTTATCTTATGAATTTATAGGTTTCGATCTATGTTATCCATGGTCTATTTGTTGACATTAAATTCCATAGTATTTTTTTATTCACTTCACAATGGTTTGTAAAGATCTTGTGAATTTACCAAATCATATCCCATATGGGTGTCAAACTTGGTATTTAGAAATGCAGCTCTTTTCAGAAATAGATGACAATCAAGTTAACACCCAATGATCCTTTTGAAGGTTATTTTACCTAGGTACAGGTCTTCTATAACCACATCGACTATTAGTATCCAAATAGGAATTTTATTAATTAGAAACAAATTTCCCGCTACTTTACTAAAATTTAAGGATATTTTCATATGTTTATTATTATTCCTAAAGATTTAATTAAAGGTTTTTCATACTAATCCTAAAAAATAACTTGACCTTTCCTCTAATACCAACTATGAAAACACATATCTTTTATATAAACAATTTCATGATTTATTACACAATGACACACTTAATATAATCCCAGAAGATTTAGAGACCTTGTGTGTTTAGGTAATTTTTTTACATATTAAAAAAGCATAAAATAGGGATATAAAATGATATTTAAAAACTCCATAAAATCCCCTTAATTCCATTGATCATTTAATAATTCATGGGATAACCCGAGGACGTAAATAAGAAATTGGTGAGCTATAGAGTTGAGTAAGGTAAAAATAAAAGAATAACATGATGAAACTAAATAAAAATTACTAAAAAAAATATCAATGTCACATAAATGGGATGATAATAATAAACATGAACATTAAATAATGATATAATATGATACCATTAAGGAAACATAGGAATGAAGAAACATCTTAAAAATGAAATTATCAACATAAGTCAAGGATAATAATTAAGAAATAATGACATAATGTTTATAGGATAACCCCCTCATGAACTATACAAGGAATATCATGAGATAAAACATTGAAAAATTCATTATAGTGATATATAATTTGGGCCCACCCATCACATTCATATCATATAAATCCATTTGTGTGCCACATAGATCATAAAAATTAAGAACATCTTTCATCTCCATTAATCCCATGATTAAGGAGAGAGAGTTAATTAAATGTAATTATGTAATAAATTAATTATAGATATATATAGGTGAATAACCTTGAGTGGAAATGGGGATGGTTATTTACCAAAAAATTGTTTGGAAAAGAAAATCCCAAGATAATTTCATCATCATAATTTCTGTACATAAGTATTCATGGAAGGTTTTAATGATAGTGAAAGGAGGTTTATAATTAACTTAAAATCATAATAATTGTAAAAGGGATTTGTAAAAACATATTGAAACAAGAAAAATTAGATATATAAGGCCATGATATAAAGAATGTGCTTGAATAAAGATGAGGACGAGAGGATCCCTTAAATTGAGAGGGAGCTTCTAAAAGCTTGGTATTAGCTTATTATGATCATAGGAACATGTTGGGATGGATTTATAGATACATAGGAAGAGGAAAATTATTATCAATTATTTTTTAGTGAAGAGGAGTGTGAGGCAGGTTGGTTATTTATAAAAAATAATATTAATTTTTTTTATTAATTTCTAAACATAGGTTTTGGAATCTATATGATAAAATAATCAAAACCAAAAACATTACCATCGTTTATAGAAATGGTTTCTACCAAATAGGATTTTTTTAAATATTTTATAAATCCAATAACCTAAAATATTAAAATAATACCATTGGTTATGTATAAGTGACTCATGTTTATATATAACTAATTTTAATACCTTAAAATATAATATTGGTTTTGGAGGAAACCTTAAAGTGTTATAAAATTAATCAAATAACTTAAAAAACAAATTATTTTAAAGGATACATATATATTTATCAGGGTATTAATTTTATAGAATTTATCACAACAATTTTGGGCTATTATGATTTCATAAAATAGCCTGTATATTTATTCCATGTTTAATTTTCACCCAAAAATCCGAATCTCTCAAAAAATTATGAAAAATACACAATTGGATAATTTTGATGTGATGAATTCAAAAAATATATTTATTTTACCAAAAAAAGTATCCAAATATTGTATGTTTTTACTTTTCAATAAAAATATTTATTTTCTGAAAAATACTAGTTTTTACGACACTAACAACATTTTTACACTAATAAAAATATGATTATACTTTGTAAAATTATATTATCATATATATTTAAATAAATTTTATTTAATAATATCAAATTTTTATGAAAATAAATTTATTTCCAAAATTCATGAATTTATCAAAAAGATTTTTTTAATTGAAACTACATATTTTCCAAAGATACAATTTTTATTTCTTCATATCAAAATATAATTTTTATGAAATTAATTTATAATGTAATAATAAAAAGGAATAAATATAATAATTTTTTATTTAAAATTAAATATAAAAATTCATACTTCTATGGTTTAGATCAATAAACCCTTATTACACCAACATACACCTTAAGTATAAGGTGTGCAATAGTGGTACTTTCTTGGGGTGGTTCAATGAATAAGGTTTGGGCCATAACCTCGATAAGCTTGAACTTATCCTTTAAATAATTCCAATAATGTTGTAGTTTTTGAATCTAGATTTTGGATTGGTCAATATAAAATACTAGTAATTCCATATCTATTAAAATTTTGGATAAATAGCACTCATAGTGTATGATCTTATTGATCAGGGTCAACAATTTTTCTTTCTGTGTCAATTGAAATTTATCATAAAACTTAATAAACACTAATCTTAAAAATCACTATAAAATATAGATAATGTTAATTTATATAATTTTAAATGAAAATTTTAAACTAATAGGATATATTCTATTATGGCCCAAAATAATGAATTAGTGAACGTTTTTTCTACAACTAATTACTTAATGCGGAATTTATTCATTCAAAGGAAAATTTCATTTATAAAATTTTGGGTTGTTATAGTGAAAATATTTTATGACATAAATTATAAAAAGATGATTATGAAACACTAACTTTAAATAACTTAGACACACATCAATTAGGAGGAACTATTCTTCCATGACATGAACTTTGAGAGAATAATCATATTATTTTTGAATTTTTTGTTTTTCAGAATCCCAAAAATAAAAATTAGGTAAATTAATAATATAGGTTAGAGAGGGATAAATAAGGGGACCATGTAATATTTTTTGGTAATTCCTTTTTAGTATAAATTCCCCATAGTGCATCCCTCACAAGATCCTTCACAAAGGATTCCCATGTAACCACTTTGTAGAGGAATTTGCATGTTATTATTATACGATCTGCAGCCTCAAATGATTATAAAGTAATCCTTTCATGGAAAACATTTTTTAGACACCATAAATTTATATAACTAAACCAACTCACATAGAAATCCAATCTTATGAAAAATTGGTTCTTTCTATAATGTGTGTTTCTATTTTTCCAATGGGATAATTCCGTGTAATATTTGACCATGTGTAACCTAATTCATGAAAGATTACTTCTACAGGAGATTAAGCCTAATTTTGTGGTAAACCCTCCTTTCACATAATCCAAATAATTTATGATACTTTAGAATATTATATCACATGTTTCCATATTTATAATGTTTTACCACTATATAAGATTGGGAATAGGGTAACTTCTTAAAAAAATTAACATCTATGTAGCCTATACATAATCCCTAAATCAATTACTTGATTCAAGATACTCATCCTGGTTTCTTCATATTCTTTGAGTTAAGATTTTTCAATTGTTTCCCCCATATTACAAGATTTGATATTTACCTCTTGGTTTCCCAAAATACCTTGAGTCAAGATAATCATCTTCGTTTCCCAATGTACCTTGAGTCCAGATTCCTATATTAGTATCCTTGAATTCCATGAACTAAAATCCTACTCATGGTTATCCAAGAATACATTTACTTTGATAAACTTCTTAAATAAACTAGAAAGGTACACCCATCTATAAGTCTCATACCAACCATTTCTAGGAACCTTTCGCATAGTAGTGCAATCCACATGATATTAAATTGTTTATATAAAATCATGGATGAAATAACTTAAAAGTAACCATTATGGTTCTTGTTACTTGAACTTAAAAGTTATGGAATGTCTCATTAAGTGGATTAAAACTATATGGATGTTTTATTCTCTTTACAAGGATACATAGGAGTCCCTTTTCATGGGCCCAATCCCAACTCCACAACACCTCATACCTAATTTACCATGACCCCAGTTCCTACTTAGAGGGAAATAAACTCGAGAGTACCAACATATATGGATTTAAAATATATATTAACCTTATAATTGGGTAAAATGAGATGCAATATAACCCATAAGTACAATTTACTATTAAATAAAAGTTGTTAGTCAATCAATTTGTTAATGTAATTTTTTTTATTCTTGTGAAGTATTGTTGAACATGTATTAAATATATATGAGAGTATTGGAATAGTAAATAACACCCATTAAGGGATGAGATAAACTTAAATTATCTTTCCTGAAAAAAGATTCCATCATCACCACACTAGGTAATCAAGAGTTCTCTTTCCTTTGGAAAGTAGGAGAATAGTGCAACACCACTAAAAATGAGAATTAGTATTCAAGGGAATACAAAACCACTTTAAATAATATTATTATGTGATAGAGGGGCCCAGAATAATATACATCCCTTTAATAAAATGGTTAAATCTTTAAATCTCATGATATTATTCTGTTTAGGTCATGGGAAGTGTTCCTAGTATATATTGTTATTCTTATATTAGTGGTTAGGTATAAATTATGTTTATGATATATTATGGTTATGTATGCAAAATATTCTTTTTTTATGTTTATGTTTCAATTATTCATGATCATTCATTTGTGATTTACTTATTATTATGTCATGTATCAAGTTAATTTTTTATATCTAGATGGTTTTGATATGTTCATTATATTATTTAATACTTATTAATCATTCATGTTTCTTATTTTAGCATGCACTATGTTTTTTCACTTACGGGTATGTTATCTCAAACTCCTATGATTATATATTTCCTCATGGTTTCTTATTATGTGATACACCTAAGAAGGATTAATGATTCAATTATTTTTTAGAATAATTTTATACTTTAGTGTGTTTTAAGCTAAAATACTCATTTAATCTCTAAATATACTAAACCTTTTGGTTTTGGGTGTATGTTTTAATCATGTGTTAAAATTTTTAATCATTTAAAATGAAGTAATATATATATATATATATATATATATATATATATATGTTATGTATGGGTCATCATAGTTATTTTCAATGAAAGGTTTAGTTAATTTTATTGATTAGGATAATAAGCATGAAAGTGTAAAATATAAATTGACCATGGTTAAATAAAATGTGTTACAGGTTAAGATATATTGATGTATATTTTTTTCATGCGTATAATGATTCCTAAAAAATTTATTGAATATTATTATTTATTTTTTACACTAAAAATTTTGAATTTAGTAAATTATAATAAAAAGAATCAAGAAAATGAAGTGGTGATGGGTATAATTATTATCCATTAATAACTATTATCATCTTATTTTATTATGGGTCTATATGTTCTTTCATATATTATAAGGTCACTAAAATTGTCTATTTATAGCCCAAATAATGCAAATTGAGTTACCAGTGAAAACATTATATGGAGTGGTGATTACATGAAATGTAATTAAATATAATCTAATTAATATTTATTAGAAGTTACTTCATATATTTCTAGTTATTATTACTTGGAATAATTAATTGTGATATTAGGCATTGATTATATCTTTATATATATAACTTATATCAATTATTAGGATAGGAAAATCTTATTTTATATTATAAATTATCTAATTATACAAAATAGAAACTACAATAGAATTGTGAAAAGTAATTTATATGCCTAAGTGCTTAACCATGGGGTGTATTGATCATAGTTTTTTAATAAGGATGGAAAAATAAATATTTCTAATGATTATCATGAACTAAACAAGATATAAATAAACTATAAGAATCCTCTACCCTGTATTGATAACTCACTCAATGAAATTCAAGGGGTTGAATACTTCTCAAAAGGTAGATCTTTGATTTGGATATCATAAACAGAGGTAAAAAGGATATACTGAGGATAGAATTCCATACAATATATAAATCCTATGAATTAATAGTTATCCTTTAAGTCTCAAAAATACCCCAACAATATTCATATATTAAATTAATATTATTTAGAGATAACATAGATAAATTTATGATAGTATTTATAGATGATATTATCTTTTATCTAGGAACAATGAAGAAAAGTAATAGTAGTTGGAGTTATGTTAAATACATAATTAAAGTATAAATTTTTTAAAAAATTAAATAAGTGTGAATATTTCCTATAGAAAATATTATTTAGGGGTTATCTAATAAAAAGTGAGGGTATATCTATGGATATGTTACAGATATAGGTGATTAAAAAAAAAACCCAGACACTTATTATAAAAATTATATAAAGTTTTCTTGGACTACTTGGATACTATTGACACTTTGTGAGAAATTACTCATGAATGTCTTATGATGACGGACATTTTATAGTTAATTTTTAACATAATTCATTAAAAAAATTAATTGATATATTACAAAAAAAAATATTTTTATGTTTAGTTTCTTGGAAACTAGGTACATAACTCATGGAGTATACATATAACATACTAAAAGAAATCTTTATTCAATCATCTTTAAATAATCCTTTATAAACCATCATAGGCCACAAGAACTACATTTGATTTCTTGGGGACATACATAAAAATAAAATGGTAAACATAACATCCAATATTGGGATAAATAGGGAAATAAAAATTAATTGATCATCATGGATAAATCATGAGGCATGATATAAGATAATGATCATTATTATATGTTTTATAGCATAAAAATATGGTTACATTGTAAAAATGAGATATATATATATATATATAAACATATAAGAAAGTTTAATCACAGAGGTGTTATAAATAATATTACTAAGGTTTTTCAGTGAGGAATCATGAAACATTACCAAGGAATTATTCCACGTTATTATAAACATGTTATCTCTAGAGATTTATTATTTACACAATGCATTAGAGTACTATTAGGTAACTCCCTTCATATTCCCCACTTTATCTGTTCTACATAGACCATATTTCATAAGAAATTATTTCATCATTTTAACCCATGAGTGGGGAATTTAGGTTTCATACATGCATGTCATCAATTAATAAATTATAGTTATAATAATTCATTTGAATGAAATTATGGATATGTATTGGCAATATAAAATTATGTCATGAAAAATCAAATAACGATTTCAGAAAAATAATGGGTATACATAATAGATTATAGAATGTGATTAATGAGATAGAATGGTAGTCTCTCATTAATAGAACATAATTTAGAAACTAATATAATTGTTATAAATATATGAAAACAGAATTAGTTTGAAATAAAATACTTACTATATATTATGTTCTTAAAAAAATAAAGATGAAGAGATCCCCTTTAAGTATCACCTCCTAAACTTAAAGGGAAGATTCATTGAGAATTTGGGTGCTTCTCCAAAGGGATTAATGAGAGAATATGTGAGGGGGGATGCAATAATGATCTCGAGAGTTAATGGAATGGGGGTATATATGTGGGTATTTATATAAAAATGAAGAGGATTTTTTATTATTTTTCAAACATAGCCTTTAGAATTATCGGTTTTGAAAAATATATTTTCCATGGGCTACCAATGGTTTTTGAAAATAGATTATGAAATTAATAACCTTATTTTTGACATTTAAAAAATTTATAATATAATTTATATTTTATATATTAATTTGACTAAAAAATGACCCTTTTTCATTAAAAATACTTTTTTAAAAGTCAAAAGTTGTTTTTACCATTTGAAATTTCATTATATCCATTTAAAAATTGTTTTAAAACTTAGAAACAATAAAAATATTAGTTAAAATTATTAATTTCTTGAAAAAATTAATATATATTATTACATCATTATTATATAGTAATAAAGTCAAAAAATACATCGAAAACACAAAACTATATTTTTACTATTCACTGAAAAATAAAATATTTCACAACATTATTTAAAATTAACACCAACCTAATTTTGATGTTATTATTTAGAATATAAAATTTATTTTATGTAAATAAATTCCTATGTTTGAGTAATAAGTTTTTTGAATTTAAAAGTTACATATTTTTATAAAATATTATTTTTAAATGAAAACATACTATTTTTTTACTTTGTGTAATTCTAAATTTTATAATATCAAACATATATATTATTAAGAATTTTATGGATGTATAATATCATATTTAAAATATAAATATTATATATAATAAATTTAAATTTCCTTTTGAATTTGTCTTCGACTATTTTATTGGGTATTTTTACTAATCCAAAGGCTATATAATGGTCACAATGCAATGGTTGGTAATAGTTGTGTAACGGTCATACCAAAACTACCAAATTTCCATTTAAAACCTATATATACTGAAATATCCTAATACTTTATCATTAAATATCTCACCTACATAGGTTTCACACCTACCTTGATAATGTCTATTTTATTCCAAACACTTCTCTCTCTTTTTATAGTGTTTAAGGAAGGATTGATTTTCATGGGAGAATTCAGGCCTATGGATTTTCCCTTAGTGTATGAACTATTATTTGATGTTTATGTCCTTGTACTATTCCCATCTATTATATCCAACATTATTTAATGATTTATAATATTCCTGTGTAATATACTTTCTATGTTCTTTTACTATAAAAAATAAAATAGTCATTGTGAAATAGGATTTATTTTACTAATAACAGAATGAAATTTTGGACTGTTACATGTCTCATCAACTGAAAAATTTAACTTGGAACAAAGGGAAATTTATCAAGATATAATATAATGAATTAAAATTCAAGTATATTAAGAATATATTGGTTACTGTACTTATATTCATTCCACTTTATAGAAGAGAAGTGTAATCTTATGTCTTGGTAGGGTTAGTGGGAGTAGAGATCACAGTGTTGAAGATAAATTTGGGTTGGTTTGTTTTTTCTTGATAATCAAATTGATTTTTTGAAGTAAAAGGATCTAATTAGAAATGTTTTTATATTATTTAGGAGGGTTTGATTATATTTTAATGTTTTTAGGGATTCTTAAGTGAGTGGTGGCATGCAACCAGAAAATGAAAAGACCACAAGGTACCTTGTGGAGTGGTATTGGGTACCTGGTGCAACAGTTAATGGTTCTAGAAATTTATCCAGATACCATTGGGTACTCAGTGGAAGGGTTTTGGGTTCCAGGTATCCCTAGAATTTTATTTTTTTTAAAACATTAATCGACTTATTAATTATGTTTTAAATTAAAACATTACCCTAACCTCCCTAACTCTCATTACTTCTAGGCCATTATTAGGGAGGCCATGATACTTTCCTTATTATTTACCCATATCCTTCCTCCACACCAATATTCTTTTTTTATTATATTATTAATAGTTATCCTAAATATGTTTTCTCATATTGTTAATTTTATCCTTCTACATCCTTTCATTCAAAATTTCCATCTTTATTCATTACTAATTCATCAAGAATTTATCATTTTAGATGGTCTTACATGATTTTTTGATTTAATGATTTCGAATATGATTCAACCCATGATTATGGATGAGATTAATCTATATTATCTATGGTAGGTGTTACTTTTCAATTTAGTCAATTTATATGAGTTTTCAAAGACACTATGATGGTGATCTATGTTAAGGGTAATCTTATGACCCGAGATTTGACAGACAGGGCTTGGGGTGGTCATGTGATCTTGAGTGAGGTTTATTTGTGTCATGATGTATATATCACATGTGCTGTATAATTATTTTAATAATGTTTTATTGATTTTAGTCTCTCCATAAATTATGTTTATTTGTGGTTATAGACTATAATTATTACAAGATCCCATATATGATAATTGGCCATGAATTGAGTCTTGTATAGCCTTCTAAGTTTCGTTGGAGTAGTTTTTTACATTTTATAGAGTAGGGTTTGAAATATTTTAGTGATTAGTATGGTTATTTTATGTTTTTCAATTTAAATTTGTTTTATTTGGTTAGGTGACTCATAGGATCACGTGATATATTTAATATAGGGTCTTATATTTCATTGTTTCCCATGAGGCTATCACTATTATGAGTAGATTAAGTTATTAATTGACTTGGAAAAAGTTTTCTAGTGAATCTGGTAGTATGAATGGTAGAGTGGAATGGAAAATTATTTATCACTCTGGATAAATGGTTTATATTTTTCAAATTTTGGTATGATGTTTTGGAATTATTTGGTATTTTCCATTTTAGAGATTTACCTAGGTGGGTTGGTAATGGAAGGGGGTGAGTTTAATTATAAATACCTTTACATTATTCGGATCACATAGGATTATATAAACATTAAGAAGGGGTGAATCATTTTTTTATAATATTATTATAAATCCCAAGCCCTCTCCCGATTCTTCATCAAGATTCTCCCTTAAACTCAAACCTGTACGGAAATAAAAGTCATGAAAAATAGATTTTTTAATGAGTTTTTCCTATGTGGTGGATGGATATATCCTAAATGTGTGGTGGTTTTTATACCCACCATATTTTTCCTTTTATTATCAAGAAAAAACTTAGTCAAATGAATGACATTTAACCTATAACAATACTGGCACAGACCAAAATTTCACGAGAGAACAAAATCGCAGAAATAATTAAAATAATACATCTTGAAAGAAAAATCACCAGTGAAATAACATGTCACATAGACAATGTGCATGTGATATTATTCCTTCACAACTCAAAATAAATATTTATAAGTATCTTATTTCTTTTTTCTTTGATAGTTCTCCTACTATAATGTAGTATCAGATATCTTCAATAAGAAATAGAATATTTTATTCACTTCTAATATTTGTATTTGGAATCATGTGATTATATTTTCATATATGAATATATAAATTTCCCTTTATAATAGAAAACATTTCCTCAATTATCATTCAATCCTAGTAAAATATTTCTTTTAATTGATATTGAATCACCATAAGAGTAAATATTATTTAATTTTTAAATATTCTAAAAAAAGTACAGTCATTTATTCTATCTACACTATAATGCATGTTTTCATGCATAGAAAATCATAATTCAACCCTTTAATTCACTGTGTGAATGAAACCTCGGTTTCCTTTTAATCAAAATAGACACAAAGTGACATCTCCACTCAAGAAAAAACTAATTCTCAAATAATAAAATCAGCTTCAACTAGAATTTCTCTTTAAACAACTTTGTGTAATGTTCTTCTACTTAAAAACACATTATATCTCAGTTTCATCTTCAATTCTATATTACAGAACCCATGCTATTTCAAATAATGGATAATCTGAATTAGCTACATGATATTTTATACTTTAAGATCAGTACAACATCATATCAATTGACTTTACCAAAGTATATTCTATAACATATTCAACCATTTAAATTTATGCAAAGAAAAAATATAATAATTATATTACACATATAAAAATATAACTTACTTTTATTACATTTTACTAATTTTATGGGACATGTGTAATAGTTTTTAAATATTATATATTGTGTAATATTCTACAATTTTCTATATTTATTCTTGAGCTATGAGAAAAACAATTACATATCATATAATATGTTATATATCACAATTTTCAAATTATTTTTTCATATTTCCCTCAGTAGAGATATATTACATAACATTATAAATATATTACATATCAAAATAAATCTCATGGATTCTCAATAAAACTTACACATTCCTTTCCTTTTTTATGTTCACCTCTTGAGAAGAAAAATATCACAAATAATATATTAAATTTATTATATATCTTAGGATGAATTACCTATTTTTAATATTTCAATTATTCTGGGAATATTACATATAATATAAAATATGTCTCTATATCATGTAATTTTATTAATTTCAAACAACCAAAAACAAGAATTTATATAATCATTATTAATCCATCACAAACCATATTTAAAAATCTCACAATAAATTCAGCTTCATTCAGAAACCTTCTTGATAAAAAAATCCTTCACAAACAAATATATTGAAAACAAATTACCCTAATGTGTGTTAAAAAACTGCCCTTTTGGATTTTTTATAAATACAAATACCATGCATGCTAGTTTTCTTATGTCATTACATCAAAACATTTCTCCCCCACAATTCATACTCAACCTATTTAAAGTTTCTGAATTGTGATTCTATTTTCTCATCTATATTATCATTAAAGAAACATATATTGTGAAGGATATAGTACCAATTTTCTCAAAGAAATATACCATGAACTAATAAAATCTACTTGACATTTCTAAGGGTAAAGAAAAATATTGATTAATTATAACATCAAGGATGGTAATGAAAAGGTCAACATATAATTCCAACTTAGAATATTTATCTAGAAAATAAGAATTTTAATTTCAAATTATCTTATTCAATTACTCAATAAACATATGATAAAATATAAAAACATATTGTTTTCTCCACCTGCAGATTAATTGTCCCCTTAAGTAAAAATTTAAGAATAATTTAAAGAGGATAAGAAAATAAAAAAATGTACTTTATTATTGCGATGTGGGATTCACTCCCATTTGTATCCTAGACCTATAAAAAACCTTGGATTAAGTGGATTAGTGGGGATATCAACTATTTGTTCTCTAGATATATTTAATTTTAGTTTATAATGCATTTATAAAAAATTTCCTTCATATAGTGATATTTAATATCAATGTGTATGAATATAGAGTTATGCAATATTTTATTGGATAAATTTATGAAACTTTGATTATGAGAACTAACAACTAGTTGATATTTAACATTAACCTATATTTCATCAAGCCATGTATTCATCCATATCATCTATGAATCTATCTATGATGAATCCATATATTAAAAATCATTATATATCAAGGTAACTAATGATTTATTCTTTGAGTTCCATGTAATGAAACATTTACTAATAAAAAATTATTAACTATATGATGACTTCCTATCATTAAATCCTCCATAAAATTCAATATATGTAAACCATTTTTGATCAACCCCACCTTTATTCTTTTACATGAACTCTTAATTTAATGTATTTATGATATATATTAGAATTATTTTTACTTATATAATATGGGATTCATTTGGATCCAATTGAAAACTATACAAAAGAGTAACTTTAGATACTATATTAGGCCTTGATGCTGTCAGGTATAAAAGACTCCTAATTAGTACATTGAATTATTTTTCATTGATATATCTCCCTTATTCAGCCTTACCAAGATTTGATCCTACTGAAATTGGTATATACAAACCTCTATACACCTCTATAAATAAATTCTTTAATATCTCCTTAGAATATGATTCTTTTAAAATGGAAATTTAATCAGAAGTTTAAATCATATATAAATCCAAGAAATTTTTTATTTCACCATGTAAAGACATCTCAATCTTAATTTTAATTTTTTATTAAAAATTAAAAATATAATTTCTCTTCAATTCTTGAAAAAAATATTTTAATTAATATAAAAAATCATAAAAATTGATGTGGTATTATTATTATTTATATATAAATTTATATCTACCCACACTTTCCAAAATTTTATTATTCTCAAATATTCATCCATATTGAAGTACCAAGCTCTTGTATCTTGTTTCAATCCATAAAGTGACTACTTTATCTTATAAAATTTTCTTCTACCCAATTCAAGAATAATGAACTAAAGTTGTTCAATGAAAATGTCTTGATCAAGTTCATCATTTAGAAAACTAATTTCACATAAATTTTGAAAAAAATTTAAGCATTTATAATATATAATATTAAGAAAGATTCATATTTTTTAATTTCTAGAAACTAAATAAAAGGTTTCACCAAATTAAATTCCTTCAATATATGAACATTCCTTACATACTATCCTTTCTTTATTTCTAAAAACATCTCTTATTTCATCTAGATTATTCATAAAAAACCAATTTATCACCAATAAAATTATTTTCCTTAGAAATAAGAATAAGACCCCATGTTTCATTATTTTACACTTGATCAAGATAGTCAGTAATATATTTAATTAATTGTTTATAATAAAAATCTTATTCAAAAGTTTGGGATTTAGTCTTTGATAAAAACTAGTGAGAGTAATTTCTATGAAATTTCTTCTTATCTAGATCCCTTAATTATGATATCTAATAAAATTTTTAGGTTCAAAATTATTCTTAAATCTTTGATATATTCCTATTTATTTAATTTCATCAAAAGTATCAAGGGTAATAAGTAGAGTGTACATGTTCTCTACTAACTTATATGTTTTAGTCAATATTTTCCATAGTTTTATAAGAAATAAAAACATCCTAATCATCTTTCCTAATAAATATATTGATATTTAATTCAGTTCCAAATATCATTACACTATCATAATATAAAATAATCTCAAACATATTATTGAAATATCTTTAGACACCTAAATTTGGTATGTAATCAAGGAATATTCCATATTCATCTTTCTCATCCAATTAACCATAACTTATATATTTTCTTTTGATCAAACAAGGACTTATGAACACTCTAAAGTGTTTTACAGATTTATTTTTCTTGAACCACATAATATAAGAATACATAACGAATTTTTTCCTCAAAATACATTTATTTTATACTATTGTAAAAGGGGTAATATTTTAAAGCCAAAAAATATAGAACTATCATGATCAATAATCATAGTTTTGTTCATATAAACAAGTAATTTATTTTCTATTCCTTCCACACAATTTTCTTGGGGAGTATATAGAACATTGAAATAATTTTTAATTCCATGTATATAGATATATTATCATAACTTTTTATTGGAATATTTAGTACAATTATAATATCTCAAATTCCTCAATGTTAAAACAATTTATTTTTCTAAAATCCTTCTATAACTTTTGAATCTATCTATAGATTGAGACTAGTGATACTTGAACATTAAAAATTTAATTCTTTTGATGTCATCAATAATGATATTAAGTATTGACATCCATTTTTTGAATTATGTTATACTATATTATAAACATCATAGTAAATTAGATCTAATGATTTTTTAGTTAAATTTACAACCCCCTTATGCCTTTTGTTAACTATTTTTTTTATTTATGAAATGTATTACAAATAGTAACAATTTATTATTTCAAAACTCGAATAATTATTAAAACATATTACTATATCAACTTCCTTATATTAATTTATCTAAGATAACTATGCCATTTATACCCCAAGTAATTTTTTTCTTGCAAGATCAAGTAGAAATTTTTCTAGGCTTCTCCAACTTGAAACAAGTTAGTTAAGGTTCTAACTCATTTTATTATAATTACATAATACCATAACTATTAGAAACAAGGTTATTCACAGATATAAATTGATGGTGTGTTGTGTTTGTTTTCAATCCTCACTAGGTTGACCATGCCAAGTGATCTCATCAATGCACATGGATTCAGTGTTGAAGGTAGCATAATTTTATAGTATTTTCCAAATTTTTGGGATCCAAAATTTGGAGGATGGAAGAAGTTTTCTTTTAAAAGGAAATACTATCATGTAAATAAAATAGTTTCTATAAAGTTTGAATTATTTTCCTAGAGTTGAATAAAAATGAGTTTTTGGGGAAACCTAATCGAAATATAGCTAAGGATAGTGTTTTGTGAGAGGCTTGATGTTTCAGAAAAAATAAATATTGTGAAAACCCATGAAATATAGTTGGAGTTGTACACAAAAGGGAACATCAAATTGATGAATTTTAGTGAACTAATACATTTTCTCCCAAGGTTAATAGCACACTATATAGTTGAAAATGGGTGAGAAATGTCAATAAATAATAATGTAACTATATTAAAGACTCTCCCTCTCTATCTATCTGTTAAAGGAGATCAAGATCCATTTGTTTATGAAAGATTTGATAAAAGTATATTTTCATGAAGTAGGTTTGCATGAAGAAAATAAATTTTGTCTATCAAGACCAAGTGGGATTCTTAAAGCATTTATTTTTCATGAAAAATTTGTGTTTCATGACAAAAACAGAAGTTTCATGAAAAATGAGGTGTTCTGCAAGAGTATAAAACTTGCATGAAATACTTAAATTTTGTGTAAAAGTGAAAGATTTCTGATAATTATAGGTTTTGAATTTCTATTTTGATTGAACAGTGAATTCAAGGGCATTGATACTGGACTATGGTTCATGGAGAGTATCGTTCTAATTCGATAAAAAGATTTATGTGTCCAATCTACTAACATGACCATCAAATCAATAATCTTATAAATAATTCACCCAAAAAAGTGAGGGGGGGGGGAGCGACCGAAGTGATTATAGGGAGGCATTGTGATAAACCAAACAACTATTATAAAGGAAATGTTCTTGAAATAGAGTGATATTTTTTGATCAATTGTAATCCACAATATCTGGAGAAACTATAGTATTTAGGTGAAACCAACACACTGTCGGTGTATGATCATTTAACAAGACATTAGTGGTGAACCAATAATTTTTTTGGTTTATGTTGTGTTTTTATTTATGTATTTTGATATTTGATAAATTAACAATTCAATTATAAATGTTTAAGAAGTTCCTACCAACATAGTGACAAGATCCATCTCATTCAATGAAAAAGTACACCCTAATTCACCACTCACCTCTCAGGTTATTCTAGGGTATTATGATAACCTATTCACTATAAAATCATTCTTTAAAAATATAACTTCACTAAAATCATAATAATGTTTTGATACACTAAATTGATTATGTTTTATCCTATTAACAAATATAACATTGTTGGGACTGATATGATTGTCCCCAATGTTGTCCATTCAAACCCTTTGATATTTTATGAGATATCATTACCAAAGGTGGAAACTCTTCATTCAAATATTCTAATATTTTTTGGATTGTCCAAATTAACTTTCATAGGGGTTGAACCAATATTTTCAATGATCTATGGTTTCTTAAATTTACATAATTTAAATGTAGCTTTAATAAATTAACTTTTGGTTTAAATGGATTCCCTTTCTACACACTTCCTAATTTTTGTAGCTTTAATAAAATTAACTTGTGGTTTAAATGGATTCCCTTTCTACACACTTCCTAATTTTTGACCAAGATTAATTTGAGCTATTATAAATGTTTGAAATTCATTCATGATGTGTCTTTCTTGATCAAACCTCCCACAAAAGTCTTGTAAAATTTCAAATATATTCATCACTTTAATATTTTTTTGACTATTGTAGATTTTGATCAGTTCTCATCTACTAATTATACCCCCATTATTAATACTCCCTTATTAGTCCTACTAATGACATATTATACCATAAATTGTATCTTTAATTACCAATGTCACCAAAATATCATAAGTAACCCTAAAATCACTTCTTTTAGTAGAAATTATGTTGTTGTGTGGATCAATTTTTAACTTATTTTTGACCTTTTCTTAGTTGATCCTACTAAAACCATTTTTGATATTCTTCCATGAGTATTTATAAAAGCTATGATAATTTTTTAATAAATTTTCATCATTCCAAATATGAGTAGGTTTTGTTTTATCTTTAATATTTTTGGTAAAATAAGACTACTATTTTTCATTAAATTGATCTAGAAACAAATATCTCATTTATGTTAAGATTCTATTATACTTTAATTGTTCCTATTTATCTTTTTTTAAATATAATTCTTAAATATTACTACTTAGATAATTCATCTATTCCTATAACATCTCTATTCCAATGATATTTGAGACTATTGTTTTCTTCTCAACTTTAACAATATTTACATTTTTCTTATCAGCCTCTTTACCGACATGGATAATAATGGAGTTTACCTCAAAAATAATATTACATTTCATAGAAATTTCAACTTTTAAGTTTTCAATTTCATTAACCAGATTATATTTATCAAACTATATTTTATTTTTCATATATATCTTTCTTTTGACATGATAATTATAATCTCGCAGTCTTCCAATTTACTTCAAAAACATTTTAATTTCCATTATCATAGTATACTATATTATATACTTTCATTATTTATTTGTAAAATTTTAAAGACCTACATTGGTATGAGTTTTAAAATTCTACGGGAATTTGAATTTAATACTTATATAGTAAGGTTCATATGATAATTATTACAGCAATCGAGTTTTAAATGTTATTAATATCTAAAATATATGCTTTTCGTATGAGGAATGAGTCTTAATGGGTGATTTGGGTGCTCAAGTGGATGTGAGGGCAATGTTGGGTGAGGAAATGGCGCTATTTTCTAGTATCCATTTGAAAATTAGAGCACCAAATCATATGTATCACCATAATGGAGTGACAAAATACTCAGTCCTAGGGTATGGAGACATTTACTAGGCATGGATCTTAGATAGCGCCACCATGTCCTGGTGCCTAGGCACTAAGTGTCTTGGTGGGTGTGGCACCCAGGTGCCCCACCTATGGAGAATGATGACTAGGGACTAGGGAATGATGTTGTGTTTGGAATTTTAGTCGGTGGGATTCAGTTTGTTTCCTAAAAAAATGGAATTCCATGATGTCACTTGGATGTGACATTGGGATTTTTGATCGAGAGGTATCATAGTGGAAAACGACAACTAGGGGGAGGGGCCATGGTAGTGGAAGCCATTTTCCCCTCCATGTTATAACTTTTTTGTGGAAAATACCATTTTAACCTTAAATTATTTAGGGTATTGGAAACCCTTTTCTTCTTTCTTGTATACAATTTAGCTAAGGTAAATCATACACTTTTAATTCCTTTGACCACCACATTGTATGGGGTGATTTCTTGTTTAATTTCTTGATGATTTGAGGTGAGTTATCCTTTTTCTATTCCTCATGTCATATTATCTTTGGCTGGCCATTGATTCCATATGTCTTGTTTAATGGTTTCCTAAATTATTCTAATAGAGCATGGTGGATTTATCTTGATATAATGGGTATTTTTCATGCGATGGGTAAATGATGTTCCATGGTGATGATTGAATCTCTTCTCACACTGTTTTAATAAATGTACATCATGGTATAAATTTATCTTAATGATTTGGAATTTTTTATAAAATAAGACATTAGAATAGGTTTATAAATTGTGAATTTCATATTTATTATGTTTGGGTGCATTTTGGGAGTGGACCACATCGTGTTTATTGAGGTTTTGCTGAGCGATTGATGCCTGTTGAGGTTTTGGGATTTATTACTAATTAATTTAATTTGTGAATTATTTATAAATTTTTAAAATGTGTTGAATAATTAATAATAAATAATTTTTAATTAATTATTAGGTTTTGTTCTTTAAGTATGGTTATTTGAAATTTTATGCAAGATTGGATGCGCTTTTGTGGGGATAACGGAATGTGATTTTGAAAATAGAAAATACTTTAAATGAAGGCAGGTCATCCCTTGAATATACCCATTTTGTATTTTTATTTTTTTATATGTAGCATGTGAAATGTAATGTATCATTACCATTGTTTATTTAATTGATTAATTATATTGGTTATTTTATTTTAATTTAATTTCTTTGGATATATGCCACAAAGTTCCAAGGGCCAAATTAGACCCTTGTGTACAACCATGTTTAACTCAACTATTGATATCCAATGACTTGATTAATTTTTCATGTCATGAGATATGTGTACCCTTGAGAGGTGTATTTTTTATTATGTATGCATAATTACACTTATATAGTTTCCTTGTTGAAATTCAAGTAGAGGGATGTGATAGGATGAGAATTAATGATCCTCGTAGGCCTTGGTAGATTCTTAATATGCCTTAGATCCATTTAGAATATGAAATGAATGTGGGGTGAGTGATCCTCCCCAATTGATATGTGATTAAATCAGTTGGTTGACCCTATATATATTAGTGGATAGGTTGGGATTGATGGATGACCTAGTTTGTCTAGGGAAAGGTATAGGATTGAGGCCACCTCCCTTGTCTAATACTGATATAGGATTTCCTAGGAGGACAACGAGGCTATGTTTTGAGAACATTATAAAAGATCCCCTATGGGAAGTCTTAGATTTGAAGTAACCTAGGGGACCTCAGTGGGTACCTAAGTTGGATATTTAACTTAGTGAGGGAGCATATATGAAACTACTGGTGATGGTTGTTACTATCACCATATAACTCAAACCAATAAAGAGACTTATATAGACTTATAGATGATTACAAGATGTTCACTTTAGAGGGTGAATTTTTATCGTGTTAAGGGTTCAGGAAGGGGGATGAACTTTTTGAGAGGTGTTATATGAGATGATTCAGGCAGGACTCGCATCCCACTGAGATGTTGAAATATGGTTTGGGGTTCCTTAGACACACTCCTTAGGTTTGTATGGAGGGATGAAAAGTCCCCTAATATGAATATACAATGATTTGGGATTCTTTAGACACTCCTTGGATTCATGTGGTGGGATTAACCTTCCATTATAATGCATATAATATGGTTTGGGGTGCCTCACACATGCTTATTAGATCCGGATGATTTGATTTTCTAGTCGGGTGAACCACACCCTAGGACTTGAATGAGGTAATATATAGTAGGGATATCCATAGCCATGGGATTCGAAATATTAATTTTCACCTAGGGTGGTCTATACCCCAAAACATGGATGATGTGATATATAACATGATGATCCACACCCCTAGACTCAGATGAGGTGATATCTAATAGGTGGATCCATACCCCTTGTATAGAAACCCCAACCCCAGAAACATATAGTTGATGTATAATTTATTATATTGCAATAATATAAAATGTATTTAATCCCAAAAGAATTATTCATTTAGTATTCTGGAATAATATTATATATACATGATTCCCATATTACAATGGAAAAAAATATAGCATAAAAAATTATCAGATCCTTAATATTATTCATAGTATCCTTCAAAATATCTTGTGTATAGGAAAAAAATAAAGGGTGAGATTAGATGCTCAATAAGGGTTACGAACAACAGAAAACATCATGAGTAAATATAGAATAATCAATATCATATGCTAAATAACTAAAAAACATTCAATTTAATCAATAAATTAATCATAAAATCCATCCATGGAAAATATCAATTTAGTAATATCATGGATAATAATTTCTAAATTATTCTTGCTAGTAATGCTTAATGTAGGAAATCGTGGTCTTAGAAATCATGAAATATTAACTATCAAGACATTGGATCATGATAATTTAATGGATTTATTTGTATGCACCAAAAACCAATTGAAAAGGGATATCCAACTAATTTGTCTCATGAAACTTGTCGATGCATCAATGGAATATTTATAATAATACCCCACCCATCACTATATGTTCAATAAATTCCTCAATTAGTGAATGGACAATTTAATTCATAATATATATACTTCATCAAAAAATATCAGCATTGAGTAAAGAATATGGAATATTAAGATTTACAGAATCAATCAAATAGATTTCAAAATAAAACACTCTATTTGAAAATGGTATACGGTTTACAAAATAATCATATTCATGATAAAATTAATATGTATATTTAGGAGGAGTGTAATTTCTAATGAAAATTTATCACAAGAAAGTGAATGCTTCAAGAGAATGTTAAGGACCACCAAATTAATTAATGATAAAAGTGACTGTCGATTCATCAAATATATAGGTTTTGTTCTAAACAAATATCCTTTTATGAAATAAAACTAATAGAATAGAAAAATTTAAATAAAATTTAATAAAATATTTTCTTTATAAAACCATTGAATACATGTAAAATAAGAAAAAGAGTGTAAAACATTTATGGTCATGGGAAAATCTATTAATGTCATATAAGTTAAAAAAGTCATTCCTTTTTACTTTTTTTTAATGAAAGTAAAAATTGAACTTTTTGTAAAAAAAATAGAAATATTCCTATAAATACTTTTCAAAATTTAAAGATAACATAAAATATATTTAATAAGTAATTTTAGGAGATAAAAATTACTATTGTGAAACAATTTTGAAAAATATATACATAGAAGAAAAATATACCGGATCAAAAGAAAAATAAGACTGTAATTTCTTTTAAACATTACTTTGAATGATTCAAGAAAAAAAACAGAGGAACATTTTGAAGAAAAAATGGGAAGTTATAAACAATAAAAAGTATAATAAAATTATTTGTTCTTATGAATGATATATTATAATATTACTTTTATGAAAATATAATAAATCCCAAAAGAATGTGAGATTGTAAAATACATTCTTACCACTTTGGGGACTTTAAATTTTAACCCCTTGAAAGTGTAACTTATCTTTAATCATTAATAATCATAAATAAATATATATTCATATTAAATAGAGCATATGGGAACTATATACACCTCATAAAAATAAATATTTGAATAATATCAAATATGACTCAATAGGTTGAAAACTGAGAAACAATTCCTTACCTCACATTTCACATTAGTTAAAAACAATTTTCCCTCTGGTATATTGGTATTAAACATGTTATTAATTTATAATAGAAGTATATTATTATTTAAAATATCATATATGATCCTCTTATAACATATTATTACCTTTTTGTTAATAGTATTTCATTATTACCATTGTTTTAAGTGTTAACTGCTTTGTTTTTTCATGTATGTTTTGTTATGGAAGTTATAAACATTTTACTTTAATTAAATTTCCATAATATAATTTTTTTAATAATTATATCAATATTTAATATATTAATTTTATATCTATATATATTTATACCTAAAATTTTGATAAATAAAATTGAATTATTCCACTCATGGAGTGTTAGGTCGTACATGCACATAAATAATATTTTTACTTTTTGAAGGATGAAATGAAATAAAGGTAAATAAAAAGTCACCTTAAAATAATATTTTTTATATCATATAATTCATATATATTAATTAAATCTGTCCATTTTACCATCCATATAATGTTAGAAGGAAAAATAGATCACAACGCTTTGTAGAGGTGATAGTCCACACGTATGCATGAGAAACATTATGATTTTTCAATAGATTGAATGGAAATAAGGTAGATATGGTATTATAATTCAAGAATAATAATTATATCAAAAAATATAAAACTTATCTGTTATATATTTTTTCAAAATCATTCTTGAAATTTGGATATGGAAAATGATTCGCATCGCTATGTGGAGATGGTAGACCATACATATACAATAACGATACATTCACATCCAAATTGATGGAAAAGTGGTTGAATAATAGTGGTTAAATAACCATAATATAATTTAATATATTTATTATAAAAAATTTGTTATTTTATTAAGATTAAAAAAAATTATAGGAGGTAAAATAAGAAGTAAAAAAGTAACATCTTCGTTTAGATGATTGCTTTCCCTTTTAGAAACCTCTTTCATATCTCTTCTTATGGATCCTAAGGATGAAAATTTTGGAATATAAGAAACTTAATAACTTGGATAAGGATATTTATAAGATGTTTTAGAAGGGTTTTTTCAAGATAAGTGTCTTAGGATATATATAGAATTGATGGGATGAGGTACCCAATTATAATTAAGGTGAGTGGCATACTAGAAATTACACAATGATTTAAAAAATCATTTAGTCACATTCTTAGAGAATTTATCTAAAAAGGACAATATTATAATATTATAAGGTTAAGGTAGAAATAACAAAAAAAATGTTGTTTTAAAAAGTTTTTATAACATTTTAATCCTAATCTTTTAGGTATTACCACTTGGTTAATAAATTTTAACCTTAAAAGTGGTAATGACTTTTTTCAATATTAAAGTTTTATAATATAACTTATAAGATGAAAATTGGATCATAAAATAAAAATGGAAGAAATTTTAAACCATATATTATCCACCTTATCCTAGTTAAATATTTTTTATGATTTTTTAAAAATTTAATTAAAAATTATTTTCCTAAAATATCATTAATTTCAATTTTGATACTATTCATTTAATATGTCATTAAATACATAAAGAATATATATTTAAAATATAATGATTTCAAAAATCACTAATATTTTATCTATAAAATTAATGTAATACTATAAATCATCTGAATGGTGTTATTTCAATTTTTTTAAATTATCTAATTTATTTTTATAATACATTAAAAATAACTATGTTGGAATTGAATAAGAGTTTAATGTAACTATATCATCAATAACAATTAAAATTAAATTACCATAATAAAAATAAATAAATTATATTCAAAATTAAGTTTTATATTCATTCCTAACATATTTTTATCCTTATATGTACATGTAAAATAAATGAAAAGCAAGAGTGACATTTTTGAATCTACTTTACCTAAAATCACAAAAATTATATATATTCGAATTGGTCGTGGATATGGTTTAATTAATCCCATATAATGAAATAAATTAAATTTTTGGTTTTATTTTAAATGCTTTATTGCATTATTTTTAACTTTAATTACATGCTTTACCCTTCACTATGGTGATAAATTTTACCATGGTTACTATTCATAATGTATAAAAATAAAAGGGTCCTATCTTCCAAATTTGAAGTAAATAATTAAAAATATTGATTTCAATTTATCAAATTTAATTCTATAAGTTTTAGAAACTAATTTAAAAATAATAATAAACCGAAACAAAAAAAAGTTTTCATGAAAAAATATGTTTTAAGGCTAAAAATTGACTTATTTAAACATACTATAAAATATAGATCATAATGGAATTAATTATATTATTTTTGGAACACCCCAAGGTTTTGAAAATAAATATAGAATGAAATTTTATAATCTATCCATTAAACACAACTTTTCCTCTTTTATGTTTTGAATTTCAAGAAATGGTCATCTTGAGTTGTGTTGAGTAAGTCATTTGGAGTCTGATAGAACAAACTTGATTTTTGGTGAATAGTAACATACCCTTATGAATAGTAATATGAATAGTAATATGGAACTTATGAATAGTAAATTATATTATTATTTTATTTTCATAAGGAAATATGATAATGGGATCTTCATTAATTTTTCAATGTCACATAAAACTAATTGCACTCCAAGATTGTTATTTTTCGAATTAACTATGACCTTATTTAAAAATTAAATTAATAATATTTAGAAAATTATTTTTCAAAAATGGATTTCACTTTTTAATTCTACACATCAAAAAATGGTAGGGGTGAATTTTTGGGATTTTTCTGAAATACATGAATTTTTCATGAATAGTAAGAATACAGTTTTGAGTATTCGGTAGTTTAATGAAATCATAATGTTGTAATAATTAAATATAAAAGTATGGTCGACTTGTGTATAGTAACCTATGACATGAGGTGTCCCATGTGGCTAAAACTATGGGAAAATACCATGGATAAGCCTATGGTTTGGAAAAAAACACTAATGAGGTGTCCCTTTGAAATTATTAAAAAATTACCTCTATTTTTCTATAAATACCCACTCATCCATTCGTTTTAATTCATTAAGAATCCATAATCCTTGAAGATCTGGTGGTTTTACCTCTCTAGAAGTCCTCCCAAGGTGTCCCTAAGCCCCCAAGGTCTCCTCCTTCAAGATCAAGGAGTTATTCTACAAGGTAAGGGAATCCTTCATACTCTTCTTTAAGTCGACACTTCTTTTATGTTATCTATTTGAAATTCCTTTCTAATATGTTGAGGTTTGATTTTATTAATTCTTCTTACTATTATTTTGATTTCAATATGATGAGATACCCATTTGTTCTCATCATTTTATTTTATGAAATTTTAAGTGATGTCGTTAGGCTGCCGAATTTTTTATAAGGGATCTCTTAACTTTTCTTTTATTTTCAAGTTCATCTCTTTTATTTTTCTCTCCTCAACTCCTCTATCCAAATGATAATGATAACTCCAGTATCATCTATATAATGTAAATACATCATGTTAATGGAATTACCATCATAAAAATTCTTACTCCCTCCCTTTTATTTTTATAAACCAAATCGACGTCCATGAGGTTTCGATTTATAACCTTCGTGGATGACAAAGTTTCGTTCTTCAATTTATTCTTTATTACTGGTCATAAAACCATATTCATGGTTGAACAAGAATATAATATATGTTTTATAACCTAATTAATATTTAGGAACCAGAATATGTACATATAATTAAGTTATATGACAAAACTAGTTCATAATAATCCAAATACCTCCAAATAATCGAAGTGGTTCTCATCTAATGATTCATCCTCATTCCATATAACGAAATGATAGAAATTACCATTACAAATTCATTATGATTATAAATAATATATAATTCCAATCCTGGAGATTTAAATACTTTCTACATAAACTCCATTACTTAAAAACAAGTGAACCGAATATGAAAATAAAGCAAACGAACACTCGAGAACATCGAAATTCAATACAATAACTTGTCAATAAATACATAAATGAACTAAACAGAATTTTGATAAACTAAATAAATTTCTAATAGGTTTTTAAATAAGTTATTAATAAGTATAATTTCAAATTCCAGGAGCTTATGTTCGAGAGAAGAACACGTTTGGAGTTAAGGTAAGGGTTTTTCACCCAAACTTCCATTTTCATTCGGGTTACATTAATTTTTTAATTACCTCAATGAAATTATTATGTATTGTTAGGTACTCATCATATATTCTGTGTGAGTATCATCTATATGTTTAAAAAACATAAACCTTTCTTATTTTATGGATAGTTACATGTTTTAAAAGGAACTTTAAAAATTGTTTCCAAAATAGAAGCCCGATTCAAGGGAATTTAGCCAATTCATATCTATTTACAAGGGCAATCTATAATATGTTTTTGGAAACCATTATCTTTCTAAAAATAATAATTTTATTATGAAAATACTATCTTACTTCACTTCTGGTTTTATACAAATATTTACCAAAAGAACTCTTCGTTTCAAAATCAATGAGTATTTATCTCAAAATTGCTTAATGATTTTATAAGAGTTTTTTCCTTCAATGATCTTATAGATTCCATGATATTATTGAATTTAATAATTTATCAAGTCATATAACATATTTTATTTGATGATTTATGACTAGATTTATTGTGGATGATCTATCCTAAAACCATTCATCATATTATTCCGAATGGTTAGTGTTTATGTTCAATAATTTGGGGAGGTTTGTTACATTTCATATGATAGTTTCAATATGAATGTATATGTAGTTTATATTGATCCCCTCTCATATGAGGAATGCATTGGACTTATTATGTTATGGGTGGGGCCCTCTATATCCCCTCGATGCATCGGTAGGTCTCATGAGACAAACTGTGGTCTTGGCACGTGGCCTTGACAAAACGATTATTTTATGGTCCTAGCAGAAGGATTGTATGGCATGGTTATGATGTCTGACATATGCACTTCCCTCTTCATGATGCTAGTATTTTAAGTTCATGTGGTTATTCGACTATTAGAATACCCATGATTATGTTTTATTATGGAATTATTTATTCAACCCATATTTCTGCCATAATGTGTTCAAGTTCATTATTAAAGGCATGTGTTTTCAATTATTCACCACGTCTAAAGTTTATATTAACTTCTGCTATATTGCTTACTCTTACTGAGCATTTCAGCTCACACCTTTCTTATGTTTCATTTTCTCAGGACATGAAGAAGTAATTTATGAAAGACATGCAAGAATAATCTAGAAGATGTAATGTTTCTAGTGGAATAAAAGTGTATTGATTCCATTCATGTTGTAATGATAAAATTATGTATGTAACTTGTTTCCAATAATACTAAAATACTAAGTATTTTAGGATTCATATTCCTTGTATGTATTCCAATGTAATCAAATAAGGCACCGGCTCTGGGCAACTGGGGTCTGGTCCTTACAGTTGGTATCAGAGGAAGTTTAGTAGAATACTTGGAAACTATATTTTGAAACCGTAGAATTAGGGAAGAGTCCCTAAGTTAGTTTGTGAGGATATAAATACAATAATGTCTTGGTATTTTTTTAAGGAATATATTATGTGGATCATTCAAAAAATACATCCCTATCTGGATACAAGCTGGTAGAGGTGGCTCTAACACAGATGTATCTAGGGGTAAAACCCGAAAACACCGCTTTGAGCTAGACTCGAACGGGAACTGGTGCACAACAACGGGACTTGATACACTATTGGTTATGACACTCCCGGGGGATATGCTTAGGATAATTCAAATTTTCATTACAAGCCATTATGAAGGATTGAAATGTAAAGTATTTCTCAAAGAATCCATATTTATGAATATGGGATTATCCAGTCGTAGGATCTCAATTTTTTCTAAGTATTTTATTATGTTAAGATTACACATTATGATTCGTAACCTAATCTTGTGTATTAAATTATATAGATATGGAACCTATTGGACAGAATGGAAATCACACGATTGTACGTGTCCCCTGTAAGAATATTCATCCGACGCAAGATAATGATGTTGGCTCAAGTGTTGTGACTGGTGCTGAGAAACTTAAAACTATACTAGGATAACTTACTCATGTTATAAATAATAACCTTACCCGTATGGAGCATCTGGATCCACCACGTGGAGGAGCCATGCTAAGTCACTTTATGCAACAACAACCTCTATCATTCAACAGGACTACAAACCCGTTTGTATAAGAGTAGTGGATATGTTACCTTGAGAAGATATTTCTCACTTTGGGATGCAATGAAAGAGAGAAGGTTTTCATGGTAGAATATCGTCTATCTGGAGATGTGGATCATTGGTGGTCATTAATCCAAAACACAAAGGAGGAGGAGGAGATAAAAGACATGGAATGGAGGTATTTTAAGGATATCTTCTTTGAAAAATATTTCCCTCATGAGTAGCGAGCAGATATAGAGAGACAATTCCCGAATTTGAGGCAGAAGGAAGATGAGAATGTTGCAAGGTATGAAGCTAACTTCACAAGATTAGAAAGACATGGTGTAGACTACATACGAAATCCAAGGATCAAAATTGATCAATTCTTTTATGGCCTAAAGCTATTCCTCCGGTGGGCACTGGTCTCCCAATGTTTTTTATCATATGAGGATATAGTTTCATGTGACATCAAGACAGAAAAATAATTCTCAAAGTCTTATGACTTTAAGGGAAAGAAAGAAGAGAAGAGGGCTGCTGAAAACCCTGGGAAAGGATATAATGAAATGGGGAAGAAGGGATGAGTTGAGTTTCCACCATGTGACAGTTGTGGAAAGAAACACCCTAGTGCATGCTTAAAAGGAAAAGGTGTATGCTACAAATGTGGTCAGAAAGGCCATCTTGCTGGTGAATGAAAAGGAAGGAAGGAATCCAATGATTTTCAATGCTATATTTTTTCGGGATATGGGACACTATGAAATGATTGTCCTAAACGTCAAGGAAATATGCAACAGAGAAGGTCAAGGGACCAAGGACAAGCTTATACAATCACAACTGCAGAGGTTGAAGTTCCTAATGATGTGGTGACAAGTTCTTTAATTTTTTCCTCATGTTTAGCCAATGATTTATTTGATTCTAGATCATCGCATTGTTTCATATCTTTCCAGTTTTCTAGGAAAATTAGATATTTATAATTTGATTTAACAATGGAGTTGTCAGTCAAAACTCTTAAGGGAAGTATCATTACTACAAAGTTCTGTGAATCAGTTCCCATTAGAGCATATAAGTGTTCTTTATCTGCTAATCTAATCATCATACCCATGATTGAATTTGATATAATCCTCAGTATGGATTGGATTTCAGATCATGATGCAAAAATTTCTTGTAAGAAGAAAGAGGTTACGATTTTTGATGACGATGATAAAGAACACCTTATCATTAGAGCAGAATCATCACCACCTGATTATTATCTAGATCTATCCTTAGTATCTCAACTAAATTCAATTATTGGGGAGTAAGAGAATTAAATAACAATGGGTGAGGAAAGGAATGTTCAAATATAGGATGTACTTATTGTGAGAGAATATGTTGATGTGTTTCTAGAAGATTTACCTGGACATCCTCCAGAATGATAAATTGAGTTTTCTATTGATTTAATTCCTGGTTCAAGGCCCATATCAAAGACCCCTTATATGATGGCCACTGTGGAATTAGTGGAACTAAATAAAAAAATAGAGGAATTGAGTAATAAGGGATTTATTCACCCTAGTGTTTCTCCATGGGGAGCCCCTATCCTTTTTGTTAAGAATAAATATGGACTTATGAGGTTATGTATCGACTACAGGGAGATCAATGCTATAATAATAAAGAACAAGTATCCCCTACCTCACATTGAAGATTTATTTGACCAACCGCATGGAGATCAATACTTTTCAGAGATTGACCTTCTATCTGGATATCATCAGTTGTGTGTGAAGAAGGAAGAAATTCTGAAAACAGTGTTTCAATCCAGGTATTGGCATTACGAGTTTACAGTAATGCCTTTTGGATTGACTAATGCACCCTCTGTCTTCATAGATATAATGAATAGAGTTTTCAAGGAATATCTTGATGAATTTGTAGCGGTATTTATTGATGATATCTTGGTATACTCCAAAAGATATAAAGATCAAGAAAATAACTTTTGCATTATCTTGAAGACTCTTAGAAGACAAGAATTATGTGGGATGTTTAGCAAGTGTGAATTATGGCTTTAGGAGATTTCATTTCTTGGCTATATTGTCTCTAAGGATGGAATCCTAGTTGATCCTGCAAATACAAAGGCAATACAAGATTGGACCACGCCCACAAACATAACTGAGGTGTGCAGTTTTATTGGATTAGTAGGTTATTATTGGTGTTTCATGCAGAATTTTGCCCGACTGGCTAACCCGCTAACAAAGCTCACACGTGAAGGGGTTAAATTTGTTTGGAAAAAAGATTATGAATAATTTTTCAACAAACTGAAGAGAAGATTATTCAATGCTCCAATATTGACTCTACCATCGGGGAATGGCATGTTTTGTAACAGCCCAAGATTTTATAAAAAAATATTCTTTTTAATTTTATTAATGTCTTGTGTTGTACGCTACACCAAAAGGAGCTTGCACAACACACATCCTTGACTTGACTTGCATTACACGCAATCACGACCTTCCTCGATAGCGTGTGTAGTACGCAATACCGAGTTTCACTAAACAACGATATGCTATAAAAATATTATTAAAACTAGCCGTTATGAATAGTAATAACCACTTTTTGAAATCCAGTAAATTTTATTTTTCAAAATGAACTTTATTTTTGGATTCGGAGTATCGAATTTAGCCTAAGGTGAAATTTTGGTACTTTTCGGATAACTTTCATATTCTGATGAATAGTGAAAATTACTAAATTATAATTAAAAACAACTTTTTTAATCGAAATAATTAATAGTGATAAATCATTAATTTGAGTGGTTTCAAAGTATATTTAGAATATATTTTTACAATTTAATACAATGTTGGTCATTGGATGTATTTTCACATTTAAACTAGACATAAACAAGTGTCAATCTTTTGATAGATATTGTTTCTTAAAAACACGCTATTTGTTTTAACAGCGGGATTTAATTATAAAATTAATTAATGCAACTTTTATGTTATGAATTTGGTAAAATAGACTTCATTTTTGAATTCGGAATATGAAATATAGCTTGGGATGAAATTTTGGCATTGTTCTGAAAAACATCAATTTTTGATGAATAGTGAAACTACTAAGTGGTAGGTTAAAAACTGAATTTTGCATAAAACTTAATTTTACCACTTCTGTGAATGGAATTTCGAAAATCCGAGAGACACGGTTAATATCAAGGACTAAAATGTGGTTCAATGAGATGAAAATAATTTTTTGGTGAATAGTAACTTTTTACTTTTTTTACCACGGTTAATAGTAAATAAGGTAACTAAGGGTAAATATGATATTAATATTACCCTAACACATGTCCTAATTCTATTGGACAAGTGTAATTCGACCAAAAACAAACTTAGGAATAAAATATGACAATTTAGGCCCACTTGGATTAGATTAGGACATTTATTATTAATTTATTTAAAGAAGGGTTAAAATAGTTAAAATCAAAGTTTAATAAGTAAATCATTTCTAATATGGGGTTATACATAAGATAAATTCGACTATAAATATTCATTAGAAAGCTAAAAAGATTTCCTACATGATGGTATTTTATTTGTAATTTTTAGACATCAAATAATTTAATGTATTTATGACACAACGATGATGCAGTAATTATCTTATTAATGAAATATTGACATAATTGATGTTATAAACACCAAAATAAATGTAATTTGAGACTTTTTATGAATTCCACTAATTTTCTAGGATACTATGATATATTAATGTTGATTTAATCAACTTGGTTTGAACATTTAATTCTGTTATAACTTTCACAAAAATCATATATCAAATAGTGTCATAATTGACACAAAATAGTTTTTAAATCAAATATTATATTATTAATTGTTATTTTATTCCTAAAAAGATAAGGTTCGGCCAAATGACTTAGATAAGGATATATATATTAATAATAAACAATTTGGGGTTCGTTTGGCATGTTATAGTAAGTGTATTAACCATATAGTGAAAGAAAACAAAAAGACACGGTAAATGTTAAATTATTTAACTTAGAGTTAAATCTAATTGATAAGGTTAAAATAATATCCTAAACTTGTCTAAATTCTATTGGTTGATAGGATTTCGACCCATCCCCACTTTAGCTTCGAAATAAGACCCTTTGGAACCATTATAAACCGATTTTGACTTTAATATAAAATAATATTTTGAGATATTCCTAAGGTGCCCCTCTCCTCCCCTATAAAAGGACACCTCCTCCCCCTTCTCCTCACACCAATTTGATCACTCAAGCTCGGCCAAACCCTGCCATTTTCTCCTCTCCACTTCCCTAGAATAATCCTAGAGGTCATGTTCTTCTCCAAAGACCAATCTTAGTTCCTTAAGTGGAGGATTCAAAGAGACGTACCAAAGAAAAGGTAATATCCATTACCGATCTTTTCAATTTCTTTCTTCTTCAACTTCTTCTTCTTTAGTTGTTTCATGATAAATTAATAACATCAGTATTACTTACATACTGATATGTTATTATATGAAACAACCCTAATTCACCTTCTATCCATCCTATGGAAAAATGAAATCACCGCGCGTGCGTACGTACGGAATACCGTCTCCACGCCGTGGTGTAATCTATTTTCCACCATCACCTTACAAGGATGGGTATAATGGTGTAATGAGTAACTATTTATGATTATTATGAAGTAATATTGATACTGAAATAATATATATATATATACTCCAATACAATTCCACGATCATAGGAACGATATCATCACTCGTGCGTACGAACGGAATACCGTCTCCACGATGTGATGCGACTCGTTCTACATGATCTTCATTTCATAATGATTATATAAATGAATTGAATGAATGAATATGGTATATACTACACTAATACCATTCTGGAAATGAATTATCTATAACCTAAAGATAAGAATAAGAATTTATTCAACAAAACACGCATAAGAACAAAAAGTTATAAAGACCCGAGTAGCAAGTAACAATGAAATATTACTAACAAGAAGCTAATAATATGACCATATATGATACCATATCAATATGTATGATTCTGGAATAAGTCAATAACATTATTTAAACCATTATACAGGAGCTTCGGACACGAACAAAGCAAATCGGACCTAAGGTAAGGGGAATATCACAATCTCATTTTTATCCGAGATTGTTTATTTGTAAGTATTTACTGGGGTGTATTTTATCATCCACATCCATGTTTACTCAATATGTAATATTATTTCCATACACCTACAATGTTTTAAATCCAATTTTACCCTTTGGTGAGTTTTTAGTAAAAGATATGAAAGGAATCTTTTGTCGTTTTTCGTACGAGGTACATTTTGACTTTTTCGACAAAAGTAAAAAGAATGTTTTTTTTAACTTATACGGCACGAACGGATTTCTACTGTTTTATAAAGCCTTATTTTCATGAATCTTCCTCTAAAAGTTTTCAAGACTATTTTCAATAAAATATCTTTCTTTTAAAATTGCATGATGTTTTGTGAAAAGAAATTGATTTTGAAGAAGAAAGGATATTTTCCTCAAGAATGGAGTTCAAGTGTTTTATCAAAATTATTTTCCATCTAAGATAATAAAGGGTTCTATTTTTATCCCTATTATTAAATTGATTTGATCATGTTGTGATGGAATTATTTTTATGAATTCCTTTATCTTATATGAATTGTTTTATGATGTCATGTTGTTTCAAGAATCCCATTTTTGTTACATGTGTTATGGGATGATGTATGTTTTATGATTATGTGGCACACATAAGAAAGGATTCATTATAAGATGGGTGGGACCTATATCTCCCTACAATGCATTGGGTAAAGATTTTATATCTCATGAGATAGACATGTCTGAAATGGTAGGTTATACCGGTTCAGTGAAACAGGACTGAAACGAGGATTACTCGATTCAGAAAGGGACTTTGTCCACTAAGATAGTCTTGGCAATGAGTCTTGACTAACAAGAAATGATTCTCTATGATTATGTGTGTATGCCACAATGAGTAATGTTTTAAGTAAGGGTTTCATTTTCACTACTATGATTTATCCCATGTTATGAAATTATGCTCTCTTTTGCAGGTTAAGATTTCCAAAAATGTTATGTTCTTATGAAAATTATGTGATTGATATTTCTTTTGTTTACCCTTACTGAGCATTTGAGCTCACCCTTTTATGTTTTCCTTTCCCCAGGATATAAAGAAAGGTTTTAGGTAAAAAAAAGGAAGATCTTTATGGGAGATGTTGAAGATCTTTCACCACGATTAGAAGATTATAGTCCGAGTTTCCAAAGACACTAAACTATTACGGTCCTTGTGTGTGTGTTTTTGTAATGTACTAAGTATTCCGCAAAAGTAATGTAAAGTCCATGTACGTCAGGCTTCGGGTCTCTACAGTTGGTATCAGAGGAAAGGTTTAGTCAACCTTTGGAAACTAGGATGCGAAAACGTTAGTGAGATCCCTAGAGATATTTCTAAGGTATGTCTAGGGATGTCCCTAGGGATAAGTATACGTATAGGTTATAGTAATATAATTACGCTAACGATCATAGAATTAAACCTAAGATGTTGGATATTGAAGGTACTCCCCCTTTATTATGTTGTTTTCCCTAGCATGATTTTTGCCTCTCACACTATTCTTTATGGGTTTTAGACGATGGATGGAACCCGAAGGAACCATGTTGATCAATGCAATGGACAATGCAATGATTGCCCTCCTGAACAAACAAATGTTATGGGAGATGGAGTGCAAAATCTTATTGCTATACTTACACAAGCTATGAATCATTCTGGACTTCCAAATGAGCAGAGAAGGGAACAATATTCTATTGAGTCCTTCATGAGGCAACGTCCACCTTCTTTCAGTGGGTCTACTGATCCATTAGTTGCTGAACAATGGATTAGTACTAATGAAAAGATATTTTCAGTTCTTCAATGTTATGAACATGATAAAGTCATCTTAGCAGTATATCGTTTGGAAGGTGAAGCTGATCAATGGTGGAATCTTATCAAGAATACGAGGCCAAGAGATGAAATTGAGTCCATGGAATGGGACGAGTTCAAGAACTTGTTTTTCAGTAAGTACTTCCCTCGTATTCTTCGAACAAAGATGGAGAAAGAGTTTCTTGAACTAAAGCAAAGGGATGATGAATCTGTTGGTACCTATGAAGCAAATTTTACAAGACTTGCAAGGTATGCTTCTGGAATTATCATCCAACCTGAAAGTAAAGTTGATCGATTTTTCAGTGGCTTAAAACCAAGTCTTCGAAGGGCATTAGCTATAAGAGACTTCAGTAGCTATGAAGAAATTGTGCGTTGTGCTATCAAGGTAGAAATGGAAGTTGGTGTTACATATCCATCTCATGGTTTTGACAAGAAACGAAAGATGGAGTTCAAGGAGAAATCTCAGAATAATGGTGAAAAGAAGATGAATGTTTCCTTATGCACAAAGTGTGGAGAGAAGCATGGTGGAGATTGTCTAAAAGGGACTAGAAAATGTTTTAAGTGTGGAAAAGAAGGTCATCGAGCAGCTGAGTGTCGAAGTAATGGAAAAAGGGTTTCTAATGATGTGAATAAAGCAAACACTGCAGAGAACGCACCGCCAACACTTCAATGCTTCAAGTGCAAGGAAATGGGGCATTATGCTAATAATTGCCCTAATCCAAGGGTTAGTGATGATCAACATGAGCAACCACTTAAGGCAAAGGACAAAGGGAAGTCACATGCGATCACTATTGGCGATGCTGAATATGACAATGATGTGGTGGAATGATTAAGTGTTTATGTAATGGGATTCCAAAATAATGTTGTATCATGGAATATTGGGATATTTATGTATTGGTCTAATGTGGTATTCAAAGTGATTGAGTTATTATGCGCATAATGAAGGGAAAATGAGAAAATGAAATGTTTAATAGTATTCATGAGCTCATGATTGATATAAGGACTAAGTGATATCATGGTTTGAGTATATAGAATTTTGAGGATTTTGGTATGTGGAAAGTGTTAACTTTTAACTGCACTCATGTTTTCACTAAGGTATTCAAGAGAATACACGATTAAGGACTTTGAATGTTTGGAATGTGACCAACAAGACATATCTTATGATATGTGGGGATCAACGACAGTATTAAATCTCTGGTAATCGTTGTCACTATATTATGAGAGTGGACTGCAGTATTATAAGCCTAAATATTAGACTGGATTATGTTGGACATAAGTTAGTATTGTTTAAGGATAGAAGATTTTCGATATTATTGATGGGATGTTATAGTAACGTAGTTTTAGAAAAAGGGACAACCTGCAGGACGGGCGACAACCCATCGCTTCGGACAAGGCTGTAGGAATCGAACCCACAACCAAAGTGCGACTGGCCTTTATCGCCTACCACTGGCCTACAGGAAGTCCCTGTTTAGTAGAAACTAGTTTTATTATATTAAGCAGTATGATATATGAAGTATAAGTCCATTTTAGGAACTATATATGATTAATCTCACTATAGAATGACTTATGTATATTTAATAACTTTTGCTTACCTTTTGTTTGAGACAGATGGAATGACCCGTCATTATATCACATGATCTGCTAACACTTCACGAATAACAAATTCAACTTCATTTATTTAAGAGATGAAGTGGAAATTGTTCAAGGCACGAACAACAGTGATATTGTATCAAAATAAAGTAAGTATTTATTCTAATTCAAATTTTCAACTTTAGGGAAATGATCTTGAAAACCAAAAATGTTGTCCTAGTGATCTTATACCTGATGAATCAGATGGTACCTTAGATCGTCACAAATTTATGGATTTGTGATTACTGGATTTTCCATAGCCATGTTCTCTACCACTCTCCATCAGAACATGATGGTTAGATTTCTCTTCCATATCCATATTTTCACCTATGTGGAAACCCAGTGATTAGTTTATTTGGGTAATCGTTACATTTCATACTTTAGTTTTTAAAGCCAAGTTTTGGTATTCCCTTTTACGATGTGGGTTTCTATTAAAGAAACTTTCAAATAGTAAACCATTTATAACCCCGAAAAATTTCGAGGGCGAAATTCATTTTAAGGGGGGTAGAATGTAACAGCCCAAGATTTTATAAAAAAATATTCTTTTTAATTTTATTAATGTCTTGTGTTGTACGCTACACCAAAAGGAGCTTGCACAACACACATCCTTGACTTGACTTGCATTACACGCAATCGCGACCTTCCTCGATAGCGTGTGTAGTACGCAATACCGAGTTTCACTAAACAACGATATGCTATAAAAATATTATTAAAACTAGCCGTTATGAATAGTAATAACCACTTTTTGAAATCCAGTAAATTTTATTTTTCAAAATGAACTTTATTTTTGGATTCGGAGTATCGAATTTAGCCTAAGATGAAATTTTGGTACTTTTCGGATAACTTTCATATTCTGATGAATAGTGAAAATTACTAAATTATAATTAAAAACAACTTTTTTAATCGAAATAATTAATAGTGATAAATCATTAATTTGAGTGGTTTCAAAGTATATTTAGAATATATTTTTACAATTTAATACAATGTTGGTCATTGGATGTAGTTTCACATTTAAACTAGACATAAACAAGTGTCAATCTTTTGATAGATATTGTTTCTTAAAAACACGCTATTTGTTTTAACAGTGGGATTTAATTATAAAATTAATTAATGCAACTTTTATGTTATGAATTTGGTAAAATAGACTTCATTTTTGAATTCGGAATATGAAATATAGCTTGGGATGAAATTTTGGCATTGTTCTGAAAAACATCAATTTTTGATGAATAGTGAAACTACTAAGTGGTAGGTTAAAAACTGAATTTTGCATAAAACTTAATTTTACCGCTTCTGTGAATGGAATTTCGAAAATCCGAGAGACACGGTTAATATCAAGGACTAAAATGTGGTTCAATGAGATGAAAATAATTTTTTGGTGAATAGTAACTTTTTACTTTTTTTACCACGGTTAATAGTAAATAAGGTAACTAAGGGTAAATATGATATTAATATTACCCTAACACATGTCCTAATTCTATTGGACAAGTGTAATTCGACCAAAAACAAACTTAGGAATAAAATATGACCATTTAGGCCCACTTGGATTAGATTAGGACATTTATTATTAATTTATTTAAAGAAGGGTTAAAATAGTTAAAATCAAAGTTCAATAAGTAAATCATTTTTAATATGGGGTTATACATAAGATAAATTCGACTATAAATATTCATTAGAAAGCTAAAAAGATTTCCTACATGATGGTATTTTATTTGTAATTTTTAGACATCAAATAATTTAATGTATTTATGACACAACGATGATGCAGTAATTATCTTATTAATGAAATATTGACATAATTGATGTTATAAACACCAAAATAAATGTAATTTGAGACTTTTTATGAATTCCACTAATTTTCTAGGATACTATGATATATTAATGTTGATTTAATCAACTTGGTTCGAACATTTAATTCTGTTATAACTTTCACAAAAATCATATATCAAATAGTGTCATAATTGACACAAAATAGTTTTTAAATCAAATATTATATTATTAATTGTTATTTTATTCCTAAAAATCTAAGGTTCGGCCAAATGACTTAGATAAGGATATATATATTAATAATAAACAATTTGGGGTTCGTTTGGCATGTTATAGTAAGTGTATTAACCATATAGTGAAAAAAAACAAAAAGACACGGTAAATGTTAAATTATTTAACTTAGAGTTAAATCTAATTGATAAGGTTAAAATAATATCCTAAACTTGTCTAAATTCTATTGGTTGATAGGATTGCGACCCATCCCCACTTTAGCTTCGAAATAAGACCCTTTGGAACCATTATAAACCGATTTTGACTTTAATATAAAATAATATTTTGAGATATTCCTATGGTGCCCCTCTCCTCCCCTATAAAAGGACACCTCCTCCCCCTCCTCCTCACACCAATTTGAGCACTCAAGCTCGGCCAAACCCTGAAATTTTCTCCTCTCCACTTCCCTAGAATAATCCTAGAGGTCCTGTTCTTATCCAAAGACCAATCTTAGTTCCTTAAGTGGAGGATTCAAATAGACGTACCAAAGAAAAGGTAATATCCATTACCGATCTTTTCAATTTCTTTCTTCTTCAACTTCTTCTTCTTTAGTTGTTTCATGATAAATTAATAACATCAGTATTACTTACATACTGATATGTTATTATATGAAACAACCCTAATTCACCTTCTATCCATCCTACGGAAAAATGAAATCACCGCGCGTGCGTACGTACGGAATACCGTCTCCACGCCGTGGTGTAATCTATTTTCCACCATCACCTTACAAGGATGGGTATAATGGTGTAATGAGTAACTATTTATGATTATTATGAAGTAATATTTATACTGAAATAATATATATATATATACTCCAATACAATTCCATGATCATAGGAACGATATCATCACTCGTGCGTACGAACGGAATACCGTCTTCACGATGTGATGCGACTCGTTCTACATGATCTTCATTTCATAATGATTATATAAATGAATTGAATGAATGAATATGGTATATACTACACTAATACCATTCTGGAAATGAATTATCTATAACCTAAAGATAAGAATAAGAATTTATTCAACAAAACACGCATAAGAACAAAAAGTTATAAAGACCCGAGTAGCAAGTAACAATGAAATATTACTAACAAGAAGCTAATAATATGACCATATATGATATCATATCAATATTTATGATTCTGGAATAAGTCAATAACATTATTTAAACCATTATACAGGAGCTTCGGACACGAACAAAGCAAATCGGACCTAAGGTACGGGGAATATCACAATCTCATTTTTATCCGAGATTGTTTATTTGTAAGTATTTACTGGGGTGTATTTTATCATCCACATCCATGTTTACTCAATATGTAATATTATTTCCATACACCTACAATGTTTTAAATCCAATTTTACCCTTTGGTGAGTTTTTAGTAAAAGATATGAAAGGAATCTTTTGTCGTTTTTCGTACGAGGTACATTTTGACTTTTTCGACAAAAGTAAAAAGAATGTTTTTTTAACTTATACGGCACGAACGGATTTCTACTGTTTTATAAAGCCTTATTTTCATGAATCTTCCTCTAAAAGATTTCAAGACTATTTTCAATAAAATATCTTTCTTTTAAAATTGCATGATGTTTTGTGAAAAGAAATTGATTTTGAAGAAGAAAGGATATTTTCCTCAAGAATGGAGTTCAAGTGTTTTATCAAAATTATTTTCCATCTAAGATAATAAAGGGTTCTATTTTTATCCCTATTATTAAATTGATTTGATCATGTTGTGATGGAATTATTTTTATGAATTCCTTTATCTTATATGAATTGTTTTATGATGTCATGTTGTTTCAAGAATCCCATTTTTGTTACATGTGTTATGGGATGATGTATGTTTTATGATTATGTGGCACACATAAGAAAGGATTCATTATAAGATGGGTGGAACCTATATCTCCCTCCAATGCATTGGGTAAAGATTTTATATCTCATGAGATAGACATGGCTGAAATGGTAGGTTATACCGGTTCAGTGAAACAGGACTGAAACGAGGATTACTCGATTCAGAAAGGGACTTTGTCCACTAAGATAGTCTTGGCAATGAGTCTTGACTAACAAGAAATGATTCTCTATGATTATGTGTGTATGCCACAATGAGTAATGTTTTAAGTAAGGGTTTCATTTTCACTACTATGATTTATCCCATGTTATGAAATTATGCTCTCTTTTGCAGGTTAAGATTTCCAAAAATGTTATGTTCTTATGAAAATTATGTGATTGATATTTCTTTTGTTTACCCTTACTGAGCATTTGAGCTCACCCTTTTATGTTTTCCTTTCCCCAGGATATAAAGAAAGGTTTTAGGTAAAAAAAAAGGAAGATCTTTATGGGAGATGTTGAAGATCTTTCACCACGATTAGAAGATTATAGTCCGAGTTTCCAAAGACACTAAACTATTACGGTCCTTGTGTGTGTGTTTTTGTAATGTACTAAGTATTCCGCAAAAGTAATGTAAAGTCCATGTACGTCAGGCTTCGGGTCTCTACATGTTTGTTATTTATAGTGATGCTTCAAAGAAAGGACTTGGTTGTGTCCTTATGAAAAATAATAGGGTTATTGGCTATGCATCACGATAGCTAAAAATTCATGAGCAAAAATATCCTACTCATGATCTTGAGTTAGCTGCTGTAATCTTTTATTTGAAGATATGGAGACATTATCTCTATGTTGAAAATGTAAGATTTATACTAATCACAAGAGTTTGAAGTATAGTTTCTCACAGAAATAACTCAACATGGGGAAAAGGAGATGGCTTGAACAACTCAATTATTATGATTTCACGATACACTACCACTAGGGGAAGGAAAATAAGGTGGAATATGCTTTGAGCAGAAAGGATCATGGAGTTTTGAACAAGGTGAGAGTTAAAAAGGATCCTATTTTCATGGATCTAGTAAAGATGGATATGGGAATAACCATGGAAGGTGAAACATCAATGCTTTTTCAAATGATTTTCAATCCATCTTTTCTAGAAAGGATAAAAAGTTCTCAGGCGGATGATGATGAGTTTCAAAAGAAGATTAAAGCTGTGAATGATGGGAGATTGAGTGACTTCGTATATGAAGATGGAATTTTGAAATTTGGGAAGAGACTTTGTGTTCCCGATATACCTGATCTAAAAAAGGAATTGTTGGATGATGCTCACAGTTCCAATTTCTCTATACACCCTGGTAGCACTAAGATGTATAGAGATTTGAAGGAACATTTTTTGTGGGACAACATGAAGAGAGAGATTGCTGATTTTGTGTCAAGATGTATGGTTTTTCAAGAAGTGAAAGCTAGAAGGCAAAATCTTGGAGGAGTATTGCAACCTCTTCCCATACCTATGTGGAAATGGGATAATATCACGATAGAATTTTTCATGGGACTAAAAAAAGACTCCTATAAGGAACGATGAAAAATAGGTCATTTTTGATCGTCTTACCAAATAAGAACATTTTCTTACTGTAAGATAAGATCTACCTCTTGAACATCTATAAAGACTATATATTAATGATGTTGTGAGACTTCATGGAGTACCCCTATCGATTGTTTCTAATCGTGATCCACGTTTTACATAATCATACTATAAAAGTTTTCATAAGGCCCTAGATACTGAACTTCGTTTGAGAAATTCCTACCACCCACAAACTAATGGAAAATCAAAACAGACTATTCAAACATTGGAAGAAATGTTGAGGTCTTGTTCACTTGATTTTCAAGGCATTTGGGATCATTATTTACCTCTCGTGGAATTTTCCTGCAACAATAGCTTCCATTCAAGTATTCAGATGACACCCTATGAAGCATTATATGGGAGGAGATGTCGTACACCAACTTGTTGGGACGAAGTTGGTGAAAGAAAGCTTGTGGGTCCAGAACTTGTTGAAGAAACAATGGAGAAGGTGAAGATTATCTAGAACCATATCAAAATAGCTCAAAGTAGGCAGAAGGGCTATGTTGAAAACCGAAGGAAGAATTTGGAATTTCAGGTAGGAGATCATGTTTTCTTGAAGGTATCTCCATGGAAGGGAGTTATACGTTTTGGTAATAAAGGTAAATTGAGTCCCAGGTACATAGGACCTTTTAAAATTCTGGGCCAAATCGGAGCCGTAGCTTACCGTTTGGCAATTCTGCCAAGTCTCTCCAAGGTTCACAATGTGTTCCATGTGTCAATGTGAAGAAAGTACATGCCAGAACCAACACATGTACTCACTTATGAAGAAGTGGAACATGAGACCGATTTATCTTACTATGAAGATCCTGTAAAGATTCTTGATACTAGAGAACAAGTATTGACAAATCAGACGACTCATCTTGTGAAGGTTCTATGGAGGAACCATAAGATGAAGGAAGAAACAAGGGAGCTTGAGGAGCTTATGTTAAAGACATACCCGAATCTTTTTAGGTAATATTTTGTAAATTTTGAGGACAAAATTTTTTTAAGGAGGGGAGAATGTAACACCCCAGGGTTTTGAAAATAAATATAGAATGCAATTTTATAATCTATCCATTAAACACAACATTTCCGATTCTATGTTTTGAATTTCAAGAAATGGTCATCTTGAGTTGTGTTCATTAAGTCATTTGGAGTCTGATAGAACAAACTTGATTTTTGGTTAATAGTAACATACCCTTATGAATAGTAATATAACCATTGTGAATAGTAAATAATAATATTATATTATTTTCATAAGGTAATCTGATAATGGGATCTTAATTAAGTTTTCAATGTCACATAAAACTAATTGCACTTCAAGATCGTTATTTTTCGAATTAACTATAACCTTATTTAAAAATTAAATTAATAATATTTAGAAAATAATTTTTTAAAAATGTATTTCTCTTTTTAATTCTACACGTCGAAAAATGGTAGGGGTGAATTTTTGGGATTTTTTTAAAATACATGAATTTTTCAGTAATAGTAAAAATACAGTTTCGAGTATTCGGTATTTTAATGACATCATAATGATGTAATAATTAAATATAAAAGTATGGTCGACTTGTGTATAGTAACTTATGACATTAGGTGTCCCATGTGGCTAAAACCATGGGCAAATACCAGGGAGAAACCCATGGTTTGGAAGAAACCACTAATGAGGTGTCCCTTTGAAATTATTTAAAAATTGCCTCTCTTTTTCTGTAAATACCCACTCATCCATTCATTTTAATTCATTCAAAATCCCTCATTCTCGAATCTCTAGTGGTTTTACCTCTCTATATGTCCTCCCAAGGTTTCCTTAAGCCCCCAAGGTCCCCTATTTTAAGATCTAGGAGTTATTCTACAAGGTAAGGGAATCATTCATTCTCTTCTTTAAGTCGACACTTCTTTTATGTTATCTATTTGAAATTCCTTTCGCATATGTTGAGGTTTTATTTTATTCATTCTTATTACTGTTATATTGATTTCAATATAATGAGATACCCTTTTGTTCACATCATTTTATTTTATGAAATTTTAAGTGACGCCGTTTGGATTCCAAATTTTTCATAAGGGATCTCTTAACTTTTCTTTTATTTTCAAGTTCATCTATTTTATTTTTCTATCCTCGCCTCCTCTGTCCAAATGATCATGATAACTAAAGTATCATCTATATACTATAATTATATCATGTTAATGGAAGAACCATCATAAATATTCTTACACCCTCCCTTTTATTTTTATAAACAAAATCGACGTCCATGAGGTTCCGATTTATATCCTTTGTGGACGACAAAGTTTCATTCTTCAATTTCTTCTTCATTACTGGTCATTAAACCATATTCATGGTTGAAACAGACTATAATATATGTGTTATAACCTAATTAATATTCAGGAACCAGAATATGTACATATAATTAAGTTATATGACAAAACTAGTTCATAATAATCCAAATACCGCCAAATAATCGAAGTGGTTCTCATCTAATGATTTATCCTCATTACATATAACCGAATGATTTAAATGACCACTACCAATTATTTATGATTATAAATAATATATAATTCTAATCTTGGATATTTATAACCATTCCAGATGAACTCCATTACTTAAAAACAAGTGAACCGAATATGAAAATAAAGGAAACGAACACTCCAAAACGAAGTAATTCACTACAATAACTTTTCAATAAAAACATACATGTCTAATAGGTTTTTAAATAAGTTATTAATAAGTATAATTTCATATTCCAGGAGCTTAAGTTCGACAAAAGAACATGTTTGGAGTTTAGGTAAGGGTTTTTCACCCGAACTTCCATTTTCATTCGACTTACTTTCATTGTCTAATTACCTCAATGAAATTATTATGTATTGTTATGTACTCATAATATATTCTGTGTGAGTATCATATATATGTTTACAAACCAGAAACCTTCCTTATTTTATGGATAGTTGCACATTTTAAAAGGAACTTTAAAAATTATTTCCAAAATAGAAGCCCGATTGAAGGGAATTTCTCCAATTCATATCTATTTACATGGGCACTCTATAATCTGTTTTTGGAAACCATTATATTTATAAAAATAATCATTTTATTATGAAAATAATATATTACTTCACTTATGGTTTTATACAAATATTTTCCTAAAGAAGTATTCTTTTCAAAATAAGAGTATTTATCTCAAAATTTCTTAATGATTTTAGAAGAGGATTTTCGTTCAATGCTCTTATTAATTCCATGGTATTATTTGGATTAATAATTTATGAAGCCATATACCATATTTTATTTAATGGTTTATTAATAACTTAATTGTTGATGATCTATCTGAAAACAATTCATCATATTATTCTGAATGGTTAGTGTTTATGTTCAATAATTTGTGAAGGCTAGTTACATTTCATATGATAGTTTCAATATGAATGTATACGTTGTTTATGTTGATCCCCGCTCATATGAGGAATGAATTGGACTTATTATGTGATTGGTAGGGCCCTCTATAGCCCCTCGATGCATCAGTAAGTCTCATGAGACAAACTATCATCTTGGTACGAAGCCTGGAAAAAAATATTATTTTATGGTCCTAGCACGAGGCTTGGAAGGTATGGTTATGATGTCCGGCATATGCACTTCCCTCCTTATGATGATAGTATTTTAAGTTCATACGGTTATTCGACAAGTATAATACCCATGATTATGTTTTATTATGGAATTATTTATTCATCCCAGATTTTTTTCCATAATGTGTTCAAGTTCATTATTAAAGGCATGTGTTTTCAATTATTCACCTTGTCTAACATTTATATTAACTTCCACTGTATTGCTTACTCCTATTGAGCATTTGAGCTCACCCCTTTCTTATGTTTCATTTTCTCAGTACATGAATAAGTAATTTATGAATGACGTGCAAGAATAATCTAGGAGACATTATGTTTCTAGTGGAATAAAATAGTGTTTTGATTCCCTTCATGTTGTAATGATAAACTTATGTATGTAACTTGTTTCCAATAATACTAAACTACTCGGTCATTCGAGATTCGTATTCCTTGTATGTATTCCAATGTAATCAAATAAGGCACTGGCTCTAAGAAACTAGGCTCGGGTCCTTACAATTTTAAATAAAATGGATCTTATGTAACTTAAATAATAAATCAAAAATAGAGTTTACATTTTTAAATTACGTGATTTAAGGAAAATAATTGAAAATTTTAAAAAATTAGTATATTCACTATTCATTGAAAAGTACATCTTTTTTGAAAAATCCCTGAAATTCAATATAATATAATAATTAAATAATGAAAAATGATATAATTTCAAAATAATTATATTAAAAAAATCAGGGTTTTTGAACCAGTTGTTGTGTGTAAATCATACCATCAATGAAATTATATTTATTTAATGAAAAATATATATCATAAAATTTTAGGGTATTACATTCTACAACCCTTATAATAATTTAAACCTAGAAATTATATCACTAAAATTAAAAAAATTAGGATACTTCTATCTCATCACACACTTGGGTTCCCATGTAGATTTTTCAACAGTATTACTTCACCACAAGACATTGACCAGGTGAGTGATCTTTTTTTGTAGAACTTTCTCTCTATGATCTAAAATTTGAAACATTTGGTTATCAAAAGACATATATTTCTTTACTAGGAACATTGATCTCTTATTTAGATGTTTCAGTTCTTCTTGGTTAGTGATCACCTTCATGGGGAAGACCTACAGTTTCTTCAAGGCCACCTGCGGCCTAATGTAAGGTGAATTCATATCTCCAAGCCTCTTTATAATCACCCAAGACATCCTAAGCCACCTCCTTCATAGGTGCATTAACAATGGTTTGATCCAGGCATTCCAAAGAATTCATAGGTCTCCTTCCATCTCCCACCTTATGTTTTATGACGATACATTCATCTTCATGAATTCCAATAAAAGATATATCAGAGCCTTCAACAGGATGATGGAAGGGTACTACCACTGGAGTGGCCAGGTCATCAATAAGTCTAAATGCACTTTCTTCATCTCCAATAAGTGCTTGCCTAGACGGATTCCCTATATCCAATAGAGCCTTGACATGCAATGAGGGTCTTTACCTATAGAGTTTTGGGGGCCTCTATATCCTAAACCTGGACCCAGATCAGGGATTTTGATTTCTTGATTAGTAGAATCATAGACTAGATCCTCAACTGGAAGAACAGATACCTATCTTTCGAGGGACAGATCACGTTGGTTAATAGTGTCCTTCTGTCCACCCCATTCCATTCTATTTTATCCATCAAATTCCATAAAGGCATCATAAATAGGAATGAGAAGCTCCTGGAAAAATTCATTTGGGATCCAACCACGTAAGGGAGCTTCCATTGGTCTTCCTGGAGTAGGGTGGAAAGGTCGGTGGGGGAAGGTGGTATTAATGTTCGAAACCTCTCTGATACCCTTGCATGAATGGATGGAAATCTGGTATGGGAAGTTCTCGACCAAATCACGATATGGGGGATTACCATTCATAAATCCCTTTCAGGATTTCCAACCCAGCCTGAAGGCCCTGCCTCCCCACTCTGGTCCCTGATCTCCCCTCTGATCACGGCCCTCTGGCCTTTTTCCTGGTGGATCTTTGGTAAGGGAGACATATCCTTCTGGCATCACAATTGGGATGGACTTCCCCTTGACATCCTAGGATGCCCTGTCACCTCCATATCCGTCATGGAGACAAGTTTCTACCCCACATTAATCAAGGCTATCCTAGATGAGGACCAACTATACACCTTCAAACTTATTGAACTCGGTTCGGAGCTATATAAGTGTGTCTTCTCTCACTCTTCCTTGGGGGCTTTCATGGCCAAGACTTTTCGCTATTCCAAGGTGATGCATGATCAAATAGAGAGTCTGAATGATACCCTTTGGCTAAGGAGAATCCCTGTTGAGTACAACTTCCTCACTTCAAGGATTGGGAAAAAATATGTTCCTACTAACGATAATGTCAAAGGCTGTGGCATTCCCCTGGAATCGAGATTCACATATTACAGACCCCACATCGAGGAGACAACGACTCATCTTTTCTTCAAAGGGGAATGAGAGAGCACTGTGTGGGAGTAATTTGGTGAATTTACTACTCTAAGTGCTCAGAACATGACAGAAATCGATTTACTAGCTAGATGGTTCCATGGAGCACGTGAGAAAGCCATGAAAAAACTATCCTTCTCACTGGTCCTGCATGATGACTACTGGTGTATATAGAAATTGAGGAACCAGTTCAAGCATGATGAAGGTCAAGCCTCAGGCAGATCCATCGTTTCTAGGATGAAGTACCTCCTCCTTGATTGGGTTTTCCTCTTCTCCAACTGGAGGGAGGCGCCCACCCTTCATAAGAATCAACCCCTGGTCCCCCGTATCACCCCCAGGAGTAGTTTTCATAGAGACCACTGGGTGTCCTAGTACCCCCCCCCCCGTCTAGGGGCCTGAAAATGAATATGGATGGATCCTGAGTGATGGGGATTCTTCATGGTGGTGGGGTCATTCATGATGTTTCTCGCTTGGTCCTTATGGGTTTTTGGGTGTCTGGGGTGTGACTCTTCCCTTTTAGCTGAATCCAAGGCGATGCTTCTTGGTTTCTCTCTGCCAGCAGAGGAGCTTTGAGATATTGGAGTTTGAAACAGATTCTATGCTTCTCCATAACGCCCTGCATGGCATTGGCTCCACCCCGTGGTCGATCCTCTATATCCTCAAAAAGTGTCGGTCCCTTCTTGGCATCAACACCAAGATTCTGTATTCTTTGCGTGAGGGAAACCAGGTGGCTTACCATCTTGGTCCCTTTTCTATTCTTGGACATGATCCTATTTTTATCAATAATTGGAGTATGTTATCTCTAGTGGGGGTCAATTTTATTTGGGGTGATGCCCTGGGTCTCCATTTTTTCGGGCCCCCTTAGGTCTTCTCGACCTTGGTTGTTTTGGTAGTATGTTTCCCCTTTCCCTTGCTTAATAATTTTTTTACATTGGATGGATAAGGATAAAATTTCCCTTCTTTTAAAATACCATAACCATATTCCAAGGAGATATTCATTGGAATACCATATCACAAACTTCAAAATTTAGATCTCACCGATTATTTTCAAGATAAATATTTTATTGACATTGACATTCCCTTGTGTGATATTGAATGGATATAACCTTCTCGACCATTTCCTTATCTAGATCAGGTCCCAATAGATTTATTTCTTTAAATTCATCCCAATATGTTAAATTTCCACACTTCATTCCATATATGGATTCATAAATATCCATCTAAAAACGACTGTGCAAGCAATTTTTGTAAGAAAATTCTACCAAATAAAATCATTTATCCCAACCACCTTTGAAATATATAGAGTATGCTCTCAACATGTCTTCTTAATCTTAAAATGTCCTCTTAAAATGAATATCAATATAAGGATAATAAGAAATAATGAAACTCAACTTTGTATCATAGCCTATTGAAGTCTTCTCCAGAACTTCAATGAAATCCTTGAATCCTTATCAGATACGATTAAGAGTGGTACTCCATGATTTCCCACAAATTACTTAATGTATATCTGAGTATAATGATAAAGAGATAACTCATATCTTATATAAAAAATTTGATTATTTCTTAATAAAATTCTCTAATACCCAAAAATAATTATCCCCTTTAGATGTTTTTGGGAGTCTGATGGAGAAATCCATGGTAATGTTTTCCCATTTCCATTACAGAAAGGGTAATAGTTGTAACATCCCATTAAACATTTATCTATTAGTATCAACTTTATGACACGCATAGAAACTTGATACATACTCTAAAATATACATTTTAATGTAACTCCACTATAAATATCATCCAGGTCATTATATATCTTCATACTTCTGGGATTAATAGAGAGTGATGAACTATGTTATTTATCCAACAACTCCTTCATTAAATTTGGTATTTATGGAATTCATACTCAATTTCTAAACCTTATCATTTTGGTATGATCATGATTGAACTTATGGAAATTGATCAAATTATTATATAATTCCACATCTTCCTTCAACAACTTCTTAATCCTATCATAGATGGATGATTGAACAATCATATGATAAAGATAAGATCAATCCCATTTCCACATGATTTCAAGATTCAATTTTTATAAATACATAAATATTAGACCCCTTTTAATCCTTATCATTTACAAACTATCATATCCTTTCTATATCATAGTATTAGCCACCCTTTTTACCTTTCCATGGGGGTAAAGCATTGATCAATCATAATCTTTGATGAACTCCAACCATATTATTATGCTCATGTTAAACTCTTTCTATGTAAATATATACTTCAAGGTTTGGTGACTTGTATATTTATCATAATATATACTATAATGATAATTCCAAAATATATTTAATGTAAAAATTACAAATTACAAATAAAAATCATTATTTTGGTAATTCTTCCCATGAAATATCAATTGAAGAGAGGAATAATCTATATCAATACCATTGTACACAAGGAATCATCCCAATCCTATCTTTGATGCATCACTATATATCACAAAGCCTTATCCACTATAAGATAGTGTATAAAAAAAACACTGATCAACATTCTCTTCAGTTACTTGACATATTTCTCATATTCATCTTTCTACATGAACATAAACCCCTTCTAAGTCAACATGGTTAGTGAATTATATAATCAAGAGAAATCTCTTGAAAGTCATTGTTAGTATCTACCCAACATAAGAAAATTATTTATATCAGTTAGTATGGTTAGTCTAGGACATTGGTCAATAACATCCATTATTGAGGGATGGACCGATATACACTCACTTTAAATTATATGACCCAAGAATGAGATTTTGGTAGCCAAAATACACAATTGGTATATTTGGTAAATAAATTATCCTTCTTAAAAGTCACAAGTACGATCCCCAAATATTCTCCATGCTCTAACTTTATCATCAAATGTATACTTATTTTATATATAAATACATTTTCATATTGATTAAGGTAAGTTATAATGATTATATTCCTCAAATACATGAATTTATAAGGAGAATTGGTAAGTCGAAATGGAATTACTATAAATTCATAATGACCATACCTTATACTAAAGGATTCCTTGGGTTTATCCTCTATATTGACACTTAGATAATAATATCCAGGTCAATGATAAATCTTGGAAAGATATTGATCTACTCACAATTGATCAAACATATCATCAGTATAGGGGATAGTATAATTTTTCATGATAGTGACTCTGTAAAGTTCTGAATAATCAGTACAATCAATCTTCGACTCATATTTCTTAAAAACAAAAAGAATAGGTACACCGATTGGGGATGTACTAGTCCAAATGAATCCCTTATTTAGATTCTCCAAGCGTTTATTTTTAGTTTCTAAAATTCAATATGGAACATTCTATATTAAGTATTTTTAAATAGGTTTACCTCTTGGTGTGAGTTCCTTGGAAAATGAAACTTCATGATTCAGGGGAAGGCTAAAAAAATATTCTAGAAATATATTGTAATAGACATATCTTAATTTTTGAGTTTCTCCCCAATCATCATAGCTAAATATCCCTTGTTAATAGGTATTAAAACCCATATGATTGAAGTAACATCCAATATAATTTCAGGTTCATAATCTCACCAAAAAAATATCAAAGGCTGATTTAGAAAATCAAATGAAACTTCCCAAAGAAAATAATATCTTTTTAGGGAATTAATAAATTTCTCATATATCAATGGATTTGTAGTTACACTAAAAGATGAAGGCTTCTATTATACGATGTGATAAAAAATTGTTGAATCATGATGTGGAATAACAAGTTTCTCTATATGGGAAAGTTTTCCCATCATATCCAGGGTCATATTACCTAATATGGACATGACCTGCACATTCCAAGACCTGTTGTATAGGTTTTCTTAGTAGGGATATCCCTACATTATCTATGGAAACTGATTCCCTATATTTTTGTAGGTTATATCTGTAAATAATGGAACACACTCAGATATATCATAATAATTCTAAATATTGACCCATAAAATATAAATACCTATAATTATTAAAACACTTAAACACTATAGGGTATTATCATAATTCTCATATTAGCTATGATAATATATAATCTAGTTCCTAAGGTTTATAAAAAACTGTCCTCTAATAACAACTATAAAACCCTAACCTTAGTAACCTAGAGTTGGTTTCCACTTTACTAAAATGTAATAATATACAAGGGATCTCATTCTAAGGTAAAATCAATTTAGTATTCTTTATGAACTAGAAACGTATATGATTCCCATATCACATTTGAAAGATAAAATTAAGAGTTTAAGAAACATTATTGAATACTGGATTTTATTCCTAATATCATTATTCATATCATGGGGAATGGAAGAAAAATAAATAGTGATGCCAAATTTTTAGTAATAGTTACATAAAATATAAGATAAAATTAATAAATAAGGAATGATCAACATGGTAAGGTAAATAACTAAAAACACATTCTATTTAATCAATAACTTGAGCACAAAATGCATACATGGAAAATATAAATGTGGAAATATCATGGATAATATTTAATAAATTCTCAATGATGTAAATGATTAATGTTGGATGTTATGATCTTGTACATCATGATATCATCATTATCATGTATGTGATCTAAGATGGTTTCATTAGTGCGTACGTATACTTAAAAAACCGATTTAAAAGGGAAAGACAACTAATTTTTCTCATGATACCCATCGATTCATATAAGGAATATCTATAATCTAGAACCATCAATTTATTCATGTCCAATGCATTCCACATATATTTAATAATCAATTTAATTCATAAATAATATTTGTTATAAAAAATATCCTTATTGAGTAAACTATACAGAATATTAATATTTCTCCATCCAAACAAATAGATTTTATAAAAAAACACTATATATAAAAATGTTATAGAGTTTAGGAAATAAAAATATCCATGATGCAATGAGTATGGATATTTAAGAAAATTTTAGTGTCTGATGAAAAATTATCACAAGAAATTCAAATTTTCTAGATAATTTTAATGAGAATATAATAAAATGACTTATTTCAAAAATATTGTAAAATATAGATCATAAAGGAATTAATTAGATTATTTTTAATAAAATGGATCTTATATAACTTTAATATTAAATCCAAAATAGATTTTACATTTTTAAATTACGTGATTTAAAGAAAAGAATTTAAAATTTTAAAAAATTAGTATTTTTCACTATTCATTGAAAAATAAATCTCTTTTGAAAAATCCCAAAAATTCAATATAAGATAATAATTAAATAATGAAAAAATGATATAATTTCAAAATAATTATATTTAAAAGAAGTTCACAGTTTTTTAACCCATTGTTACGTGTAAATCATATCATCAATGAAATTATATTTTTTTAAAGAAAAATATATATCATAAAATTTTAGGGTATTACATCTTAAAACCCTTATAATAATTTCACCCTAGAAATTATATTACTCCAATTAAAAAAATTAGTATACTTCTATCTGATCACACACTTGAGTTCCCATGTATATTTTTCAATTGTATTATTTCACCACAAAACATTGAGCAGGTGAGTCATCTTGTTTTGTAGAACTTTCTCTCTATGATCTAGAATTTACAACATTTTTTATCAAAAGATATATATTTCTCCACTGGGAACATTGATATCTTGTTTATATGTTTGAGTTCTTCTTGGTTGGAAATCACCTTCATGGAGAAAAACTACAATTTCTTCAAGGCCACCTGCGGCCTAAGGCAAGGTGACCCCATATCTCCGATCCTCTTTATAATCACCAAAGACGTCCTAAGCTGCCTCCTTCATAGGAGCATCAACAATGGTTTGATCCAGCCATTTGGAAGACATCAGAGGTCTCCCTCCATCTCCCACCTTATGTTCGCGGACGATACATTCATCTTCATGAATTACAGTAAAAGATCTATCAGATTATTCAACAGGATGATGGAAGGGTACTACCACTGGAGTGGTTAGGTCATCAATAGGTCTAAAAGCACTTTATTCATCTCCAATAAGTACTTTCCTAGACAGATTCCCTCTTTCCAACAGAGCCTTTACATGCAACAAGGGTCTTTCCTTATGGATTATTTGGGGTCCCCTATCACCTCATGCCGAACCCAGATAAGGGATTTGGATTTCTTGATTAGTATAATCACGAACTAGATCCTAAACTATAAGAACAAATACATATCTTTTGAGGGTCAGATCGTGCTGGTTAACAGTGTCCTATTTTCCACCCCTATCCATGCTCTCTCATCCATGAAATTACCTAAAGGCATCATCAATAGGATTGAGAATCTTCTGGCTAGATTTATTTGGGATCTAACTGTGGAAGGGAGGCGCCACTGGTCTTCATGAAGTAGGGTGGAAGGGCCGGCGGGGGAAGGTGGTATTAATGTTCTCAACCTCTCTGATACACTTACATGCATGCATGGAATGGTTTCATGGTAAGTTCTCGACCAAAGAACGCTATGGGGGATTACCATATATAAATCCCTTTCAGGATTTCCAACCCAGCGTGGGCCCCCCACATCCCCTCTCTAGTCCGTGATATCCCCTCTGATCACGACCCTCTGTCCTCTTGCCCGATGTATCATTGGTAAGGGATACATATCATTCTGGCATCAAATTTGGGCTAGACTTCCCCTTGGCTTATCGGGATTCCATGTCTCCATGATCTCATTCAGGGAGGAAAGTTTCCACCCCACCTTTATCAAGGCTGTCTTAGATGAGGACCAACTATACACCTTCAATATTAATGATCTCGGTTCAGAGCTAGACAAGTGTGTCATCTCTCCCTCTTCCTCGGGGGATTTCATGGCCAAATATTTCCCCCATTCCTAGGTGATTCATGATCATACAGAGAGTCTAAATGATACCCTTTGGCTACGGAGAATCCCTATGAAGTACAACTTCCTCACTTGGAGGATCAGGAACAAAGTTGTTCCTACTGACGATAAGGTCAAAGGCTTTGGAATTCCCCTAGCATTGAGATGCCCATGTTGTAGACTCCACATGTTGGAGACATCAACTCAAATTTTCTTAGAAAGGGAATGAAAGAGCATCATGTGGGAGTAATTTAGTGAATTAACTGCTTTGCGTGCTTAGAACATGATGGAAATGGATTTCCTGGCTAGATGGTTCCATGGAGCAGGAGAGAAAGGCAGTAAAAAACTATCCCACTTGGTGGTCCTGCATGCTGGATGCTGGTGTATTTGGGAGGAGAGGAACTAGTGCAAGCATGATAGAGGTCATGCCTCGGGCATATCCATCATTGCTATGACTAAGTTCCTCCTCCTTTATTGGGTTTTCCTTTTCTCCAACTGGAGGGAGGCACCCACCCTTCATAAGCTTTAACCCTGGGTCCCCGGTATCACCCCTGGGAGTAGTTCTAACAAAGGCCACTAGGTGTCCTGGTCCCCCACGTATAAGGGCCTGAAATTGAATAAGGATGGCGCTTGTGCAGTTTGGATTCATCACGGTTGTGGGTTTGTTCATTATGTTTCTGGATTGGTTCTTTTGGCTTTTTCTGGGCATCTGGGGTGTGGCTCTTCCCATCAAGATAAAATCAAGGAGATGACTCTTGGTCTCTCTCTCTTTCAGTAGAAGATCTTTGAGCTATCGGAGGTTGAAACAGATTATATGCTTCTCCATAACGCCCTGCATGTAATTGGATCCACCCCGTGGTTGATCCTCTATATCATCAAAATGTTTCAATCCCTTCTTGGCATCAACACTATGGTTCTGCATTATTGGCATGAGGGAAACCAGGTGGCTGACCACCTTGCTTATATTTCTGTTCCTGGATATGATCCTATTTTTCTCCACAATTGGAGTAGCTTATCTCTAGTGGGGGTCAATCTAATTAGGGTTGATGCCCTAGGTCTTCATTTTTTTAGGCCCCCTTAGGTCTTCTCAACCTTGGTTGTATGGGTAGTATGTTTCCCCTTTCCTTTTCTTAATACTTTTTTTACATTGGATGAATAGGGATAAAATTTCCCTTTAAAAATACCATAACCATATTCCATGGACATATTAATAGGAATACCATATCACTAACTTCAAAATTTAGATCTCACCGATGATTATCAACATAAATTTATTATTGACTTTGAATTTCTCTTATGTGATATTGAATGGATATAACCTTCTCAACCATTTCCCCAACTAGATCAGGTCCCAATATATTTATTGATCTAAATTCATCCTAATATGTTGGAGTTCCACACTTCCTTCCATATATGGATTAATAAAGATCCATCTAAAAACTATTGTGCAAGCAATTTTTGTAAGAAAATTCTACCAAAGAAAATCATTTATCCCAACCACATTTGAAATATATAGAGTAAGCTCTCAACAATTATTCTAGAGATTAAATGGTCCTCTTAGACTAACCATCTATATAAGGATAATAAGAAATAATGGAACTCAACTTTTTATTGATAACATATTGAAGTCTTCTCTAGAACATCAATGCAATCCTTAAATCCAGATTTGATACGATTGAGAGTGGTACTCCATGATTTCTCACATATTCCTTTATGCATATCCATGTAGGATTATAAAGATATAAATCAAATCTTATATAAAAAATGTGATTATTTCTTAAGAAAATTTTCTAAAACCCAAAAATAATTATTCCCTTTAGATTTTTTTGGGAGTCTGACTGAGAAATCCAGGGTAATGTTTTCCCATTTCCATTACAGAAAGGGTAATAGCTATAACATCCCATTATACATTTATCTATTAGTATCAACTTGATGACACACATAGTAATCTAATACATACTCTCAAATATACCTTTTAATATTACTCCACTATATATACCATCTAGGTCTTTATATATCTTCAAACTTCTGGGATGAATAAAGAGTGATGAACAATGTTATTTATCCAACAACTCCTTCATTAAATTTGGTATTTATGGAATACATACTCATTTTATAAACCTTATCATTTTGGTATGATCATGATTGAACTTAGGGAAATTGATCACATTATTATATAATTCACCATCTTCCTTCTACAAATTCTTAATCCTCTCATAGATGGATGATTGAACATTCATTCGATAAAGATAAGATCTATCCCATTTCCACAAGATTTCAAGATTAAATTTTTATAAATACATAAATATTAGACCTCTTTTAATCCTTATCATATAAAAACTATCATGGACTTTTCGGATCATAGTATTAGCGACCTTTTTTACCTTTACCTGGAGGTAATGCATTGATCAATCATAATCTTTGATGAAATCCAACCATATTATTTTTCTCATATTCAACTCTTTCTGTTTAAATATATAAATCAATGTTTTTATTAGTATATTTATCATAACTTTTACTATAAAGATAATTCTTAAATATCTTTAATGTAAAAATTACCACTACCAAATAAACATCATTATTTGGGTAATTATTTCCATGAATTTTCAATTGAAGAGAGGCATAATCTATATCAATACCATTATACACGAGGAATCATCCCAATACCATCTTTGATGAATCACTATATATCACAAACCCTTATCCACTATAAGATTATTTAAGCACAAAAACAATGATCAACATTCTCTTCAGTTCCTTGAATTATTTCTCATATTCATTTTTCTACATGAACTTAACCCCCTTTTGAGTCAACATGGTTAATGAATTATATAATCAAGAGAAATATCCTAAAAATTATTGTTATTATCTACCCAACACAAGAAAATTATTGATTTCAGTTATTGTGGTTAGTCTAGGACATATCTCAATAACATCCATTATTAAAGAATGGACCGATATATAGTCACTTTAAATTATATCACCCATGAATGAGACATTTGGTAGCCAAAATACCCAATTGGTAAATTTGGTAAATAAATTATACTTCCACAAATTCATGAGTATTATCCCCAAATATTGTTCATGCTCTACCTTTGTCCTCAAATGTATAATTATTTTATATAAAAATACTTCCACATATTAAATATGGTAATTTATAATGATTATATTCATCAAATACATGAATTTAGTAGGATAATTGTTAAGTCTAAATGGAATTACTATAAATTCATAATGACCATACCTTATACTAAATTATGCCTTGGGTTTATCCACTATATTGATACTTATCTTATAATATCCAAGTCAAAGACAAATATTGTAAAGATATTGATCTTCTCACAATTGATCAAATATATCATCAATATAGGCTAGAGTATAATTTTTCTTAATAGTGATTCTGTTAAGTTCTGAATAATCAGTACAATCAATCTTCAACTCATCTTTCTTAAAAACAAATGGAATAGGTACACCGCATGGGGATGTAGTTGGCCAAACTAATACCTTATTTAGATTATCCGCTAGTTTATTCTTTAGATCTTAAAATTCAATATGGACCATTCTATATTAAGTCTTTTTAAATAGGTCTACCTCTAGGTATGAGTTCCTTAGAAAACTCAACTTCATGATTCAGGGAAAGACTAGGAAAATATTCTAGAAAGATATTATAATAGACATATCTAAATTATGAGTTTCTCCCCAATCATATGAGATACATATCCCTTGTGAATAGCTATTAAAACCCATATGATTTAAGTAACACCCCTTGGAATTTAAGGTTCATAATCTCACCAATAAAATCTCAAAAGATGATTTAGAAAATCAAATGCAACTTCCCAAAGAAAATAATATCTTTTTGAGGGAATTAATCAATTTGTCATATACCAATAGATTAGTAGTTCCACTAAAAATGAAGGCTTCTATAATATTATGTGATCAAACATAAGTGAATCATGATGGGTAATAACATGTTTCTCTATACGGGAAAGATTTATCATTATATCATGGGTCAGATTACCTAATATGGACATGACCTGCTCATTATAAGACATGTTTTATTGGCTTTCTCAATACGTCTATCCTTACATTATCTATGGGAATTGATTCCCTTTATTCTATTAGGTTCCATCTGTAAATAATGGAACACATTGAGTTATATCATAACAATTCTAAATATTGATCCATAAAATAAAAATAACTATAATTATTAAAATACTTTAACACTATAGGGTATTATCATAATTCTCATGTTAGTTATGATAATATAAAATCTAGTTCTGATGGTTTTTAATAAACTGTCCTCTAATAACAACTATAAAAACCTGACCCTAGTAACCTACAACTGGTTTCTATTTTATTAAAATGTAATAAGATACAAGGGATTTCATTCTAAGGTATAATCAATTTAGTATTCTTGAAGAACTAGATACGTATATGATTCCAATTTCACATTTGAAATATAAAATAAAGAGTTTAAGAAAAATTACTGAATATTGGATTTTATTCATAATATCATTATTCATATCATGGGAAAAGGAAAAAAATAAATAGTGATCCCAAATTCTTAGTAATAGTTACGTAAAATATAAGAAAAAATTAATAAATAAGTAATAATCAATATAGTAAGGTAAATAACTAAAAACACATGCTATTTAATCAATAACATGAGCACAAAATGCATACGTGGAAAATATCAATTTGGAAATATCATGGATAATATTTAATAAATTATCAATGAAGTAAATGATTAATGTTGGATGTCATGATCTCATACATCATGATATCATCATTATGAAGTCTGTGATCCAAGATGGATTAATTAGTGGGTATGTATACATAAAAAACCGATTTAAAAGGGAAAGACGACTAATTTTTCTCATGATACCCATAAATGCATCTAAGGGATATCTATAATCTATAAACACCCATTTATACATGTCCAATTCATTCCTTATATATTTAATGATCAATTTAATTCAAAAATAATATTCATTATAAAAAAATCCTTATTAAGTAAACTATATAGAATATTAATATTTCTCCATCCAAACAAATAGATTTTATACAAAAACACTATATATATTAATGGTATATAGATTATTAAATAAACATATCCATGATTCATTGAGTATGTATATTTAAGAAAATTTTAATTTCCAATGAAAAATTATCACAAGAAATTCAAATTTTCAAGATAATTTTAATGAGAATATAATAAATTAAAGATAAAAGATGGCCATCAATACATTATAAATATAGGTTTTGAACCAAAATCATGTCATTTTGTTAAAGAATAGAAACATTTAGATAATATTTCATTAAATATTTTTCTTTTTAAAACCATTGAAAACATGTAAGATAATCTAAATAGGTTAAAATGATTTTAGTGGTGGGAAAACCTGTTAATAAAATATATATTAAAATAACATTTCTTTTGAATTTTTGTAAAGAAATTTAAAAATGAAATTATTCAGAAATCATTATGAATATTCATTTAAATCCTTTTAAAAGGTGAAGGAAAAAATATTTATTTAATATTTCATTATAGTAAATAAAAATAACTTTTTTAAATTTTTTTGGAAAATATGGACATGGAATAAAAATATACCTGATCAAAAGATAAATAATATTGAATTTTATTTTAAACATTTATCTTCTTGATTAAAGTTATAGAGAGAGTAAAAGTGGGAATACATAATTAAAACTATTTAAAAATATAGAGGATAGTAAAATGATTAGATTTATAAAGGATATATTACAATATTATTTCATTGAAAATATAACATGTCCCAAAATAAAGTGATATCATAAAATATGTTCTTAGAAATATGGTAACTTTTAAATTTTAACCCATTGAAAGAGTAAGTTAAATTGAATAATTAAACACCATAACCCAATATATATTCACATTAAATAAATCAAGGTGTTAGTATAAACACCTCATAAAAATAAATTGGCACAAAATACTGAATATGTCTCAATGAAGTCGAAATTGAGTTGAAATCCATTACCTTACATTTTCATTTAGTTTAACATGATTCAACCTCATTTTTAATGGTTCTAAAGGTGTTATTAATTTATAAAAAAATATTAATATTTATAAAATCATATATGATACTATTATGATAATTTATCACCCATTTGTTAAAAATATTTTATTATAATCATTGTTTTGGGTGTTAACTACTTTGTTCTCTCATACATGGTTTGTCACGGAAGTCTCGATAGTTATACTTTATTGTGGTTAGATAGTATACATAAGGTTAATAATTATTTAAATATCATATATATTCATTATATATATATATTAATATTAAATCATAAATGGAAGAGATATAAATATGAATTTAAAAGTTCATGGAGACGATATGTCGTACATACACAATGACACTGTTTTCAATTTTTGATGGATGAAACAAAAGAAAGTTAAATTTTAATACAGATTAATATAATAATTTTAATATAAAACATAAGATATATATTAGTTAAATCTATCATTATTACCATCCATGTAAATTAGAAATGAAATATAGATCACACCACTTCGTGGAGGTCATAGTCCACACGTACAAAGGAGCATCATTATCATTTTCCAACAAATTGGTATGTAAGAAGTTATTTATGAAATTATAATTATATAATAATAATTATTTTAGAAATATCTTATTTATTCCTAATATTATTATTTATAATAATTTTTTAAATATTTATATAGAAAATGAATCACATCACTTCATGGAGATAGTAGGCCATACATATGCACGAGTGACACCTCAACATCCCATTAATAGAAAATAGGGTGATTAATGGTGTTTTCATAATCATAATAACATTTACATATATTTAGAATATTTAATTTAATAATTTATTATTAATTACAACAATTTAGAAGAGTTAAAATAATAAGTAAAAATAAATGGTCTTGGTTATTATGATTAACTTCTCTTAGAGAAACCTAATTCAAATAGCTTATTAAGAGGCCTAGAATCGGTAATTTGGGAATAAAAAAATCTATATAACGTGTATAAATTTGTTTATATGGTTTTTTGGTAGGTTATTAAATATCTATGTGGCTCATGATATGTGAATAATTGAGTGAAGTAGGTGCCCATTTATAATCAAAGTGAGTGGCACACTTGTAGTTTTTTAAAGTTTTAAAATATTATTAAGTAACTTTCTTGGAAAACGGTATCCAAAATTAGTAATATTTTATGGTGATAAAGTTAAAGTACAATATAAACTTTAAAATTAGGTTTAAAAAATTGTTCAGTTCATTTTAACCATTAGCTTTTGGTTTATCCCCCTAGTTATTGATTTTACCCTTAACAATGGTAAATACCTTTTTCAATATTTATGGGTTATGATTTTACTTATAAGATGAAAATTGGACCATAAATGACCAAGTGAATACATTTTACACCATATATTATTCAAATTTTCCTTGATCAGATTTTTTATGTTTTTTAAATAATCTAATAAAATTTTATTTTCATAAAATAGCATTAATGTCATTTTTGAAACTATTCATTTGATTTGATATTAAAGACATCAAGAGAAAGAATAAATTAAAATATAATTATATAACACATCATTAATATTTTATTTTTATATCTAAAAGTCATGTAATACTATAATTCAACCAAAGTTTATTTTTTAAATATTTTTTGAAATTATTTATTTTATCTTTCTATTACTTGAACAAATACAACATTGGAATTGCACAAGTGTTTAAGGTAAATATATCATCACTAAAAATTATAAATAAATTAGAATCATAAAAATAAATAAATTATGTTCAAAATAAAAGTTTATATTCATTAATAACATATTTTCCCCTATATGAGCATATAAAAGAAATTAAAAACAAGAGAGTAAAATTTTAGAATTTTCTTTACTTAAAATATTATAAATGTAGACAACAAGGAAAAATGGAAAAAATCTATATATATTCAAATTCAAGATGTACATTGTCTAATTAAACCCACAAAATGAATTAAATGAATGTTTTGGGGATTTTTAATTCCTTATCACATTATTTTTAAACATAATTACTTGATTTACCCTTTAGCGAAGTGATAAATCTTACAATAAATACTATCATAATAAATAAAAATAAAAGGTTAATATCTAAAAAAATTTAACATCCCAAGTCAAAATACATAATTATTTTTTTCAAATTCAATTCCATTAATTTTTGAAAATTAATTTAGAAATAAACTAGTGAAATATGATAAAAAATGATTTTCTAGGAAAAATATATTTTATCAAAAAAATTGACATACATAAAAATCATAAAACATAGGGATACTTGTGCTATTAAATAGTTTTTTAAAATCCAATGAATCTTATATCACTTTAATACCAAATAAAAAATATAATAGTTATCTTAAAATTGCATGATTTTAAGAAAAGATATTTTTTACAATAATCAATTATTTTTAATATTCATTGATTTTTTTTGAAAAATACTAAAAATTAAACCTAATATAAAAATGAAATGATGAAAAAATGATATAATTTTAACATAATAATATTTTAATTTCTTTCTTATTTTTTTAATGTTTATGTTGTGTGTAAAGTAAACTATTAAGGAAATTAGATTTATTTAAAGGGAAATACATATTTTAAAATCATGGGGAGTTACACCTGGACTTGAATGAGGTGATATATAGAAGGGGGTATAAAAACCCTTGGACTCAGATGATGTGATTTCATATAGAGTAGATCCACACTCCAAGATTCAAATGTTGTTTTTTCTTGGTAGGCTACAACATTGTTTTAGGTGATATATTCCTAAAAGGGTATGTACTGGCTCTTATTGAAATTTTGCTAACATGGTATGCCTTGTCTCTAGGTTATGGATTAATATAAGGGAAGAGGATAATCCTTATCTCTATGTGATGGTTTCTATTAACACTATTTTGCGACATTCTTAAAGACACCCTAACACTATCCAAAAAAGGTTTGGTTCGATCCTAATTTCAATGGAAGAACCAAAGTATCAATAGTGTTTATTTATTTATGTTTTAAGAGTTTTATTTATTTATTCATGTAGTAATTTGACATTGAAATACATTAAATTTAATTGTTATATATGTCACTACATTGGTAGTTCCATATTTATTTTTACACACCCGTTTCTTAAGAGACCATGAAAGATAGGTAGCTAAAGATATCTTCACTGATCATAGGTTTAGGATAGAAAAAAGGGACATAGAAACATGACTGATAAGGATAAATATAATTAATTATAGTTGGATGAGGTATCAGTCATAGATAACATTAAATACTTATTTTATTTTTTTTATTTCATTTATTTACTTATGTGATCAAACTGGTGGGTGATCTGTATTGTATAATGGCATGAATGCAAGTCTATATGCATTATTTAGTTTTATATTCATTTGATATAGCATGTTGTTATTGTTTATTTTTTATGAATAATCTGATTTATTATTATTGACAAATTTTGGTTATTTTTTCTATGCTATATCACACTTTGATATAGGGGTATAGTCTCTCCATCGTAATAGTTGAAACCCCTAATTCTAATCAGAATCCTCTAATGTATAAGGAGGAATGCCTAAGGTCCCAATATAGGATCCACTTAGTGACCATGGCTTGAAGAAGGATGTTAAAAAATGGAATTAGAGATTATAGGTGATTGATATCAAAAAAATTATTAAAACTTTGTTTTCTGTTACTATTTGAGGAGATGGTAGATAAGTGAAATAATAATGAATTGGAACTTGTGAAAGATATTAGATTAGTTCATCAAAAACACCTATTTTGATTGGAATTCTATATAATTAGTGATATGGGATTATTGTACATGTTTTCTAATTTTATAGTTATATGATTTCTGCTAGCGTTAAACACATGAGGTGTGAGATTTATGGTTTATTATGGTTTTGTCTCTTTTCCAATTGAAAATAGGCTATGTACATGCATCATAATTAGAATATATAATTCACATGAAATTTGTATGCCCATGTGGGATTGATATAACTAAAAAAGAGGGTTTGGTTTGTTCATGTTTTAATAAGAAATTATATCATTTATTCTCATATAACTTGGTGGTGGTATCATACTCATGAAAAAAAATTATTTATCCTTCTTGATGATAGTCTATGTGGATCTTATGATGAGATGCTCGATGATGGAGACTATATAGTTCCTCTTGTAAGGTATTTTTAATGACCCATAGTAGGTATGTTATGGAATTTTATACACCAGTGTTGGTTCTAAAAGAAAAAAGGTTTGATTTTCTAAAGTTTAAACAATAACCTATATGGTGTTTTCTTAAATATCATGTTAGTGGAATTATAATCAATCGAACCATGTGACCATATAAAACTCATAAAAAATCATGGTAGGGAGAGTCTATTTTGAATATGTGCTGATAGATGAGACTATGATCCATGGGTTGGTGAGTCCAATATGATAAGTCCAAATAAGAATCAACCAATGATTTTGATTCTCAAGGGGGTAGTCCCATATATAGATCCTTGGTGAGAATCAATTCACTATCATGGTTGATAATTAAATACTTGATTCATGTGTGTATATGTGTAATGAGATTGTCATTCTCAAGGGGTCGTTCTGTATACAGGTTCCTAGTGAGAATCATCTCCCTTAGGTAGGTGGATGAGTTGACATGTGATTTTGGTTATGGATACGTGTAGATAATATACTAGAGTGGGTAGTTAGATGTGTGTGTTATCATGTGATTATTTATATGAGGTTAGGGGTATTTCTCAAGAGATATTATTATAAGAATTATGGTCGATGGATTAGTTAGAAAATCCACGTTTTTTAGAGACATGACTTAGGATTAGTGAGTTGGGTACAATAGATGAAATTAGGTGTGTTTTATGAGTATCTTTTATGTGATTGGTTATCCAAGGGTTGTGAGTACCTTAGTGGAGAGAAGTATGGTTAAATGGTTTAGTTTTGATATGGTGCAAATGACGCACTACTGGTATACGGTATAACCATGGTGATGTTTTTTTTATGAGGAAAACACCATAAGTGATGGTGGAATGATATTTATGTTTAGTTTTAGAGGGTGGGATCATTTAATACCCAAACCTATTAATTTTGAGTGAAATTTTTGAATCACATGAGGGCATGGATGGAATCTTTTGGTTTTAAAATGATTCTAGTAGGAGGGAAATTGTGGAATAGACCATGGCATTGGTGAAGTGTACAATTTTAATAGTAACATTGGGGGTATTCTGGATTGATGTTTTTGACATGCTAAGTGGAATGGTTAGTAATTTAGGCACGCGATACTAGGATGTGATAACATACAACTCACGGTAGTGTGAGTTAAATTCTATGATCAGGTGGCATGAGAAATTACACCCTTTGGGTTTGGATGAGACAATGGTTCTAAACACTTGTAATGTGTGGTGCTGTTGAATTATAAATCAATGAGTTTCTATGTGAGGGTAGAGGATGAATGTTTTAAATGAGGTGCTCGTAGGATTAGCGGGGAGGTGTTTTGTTAAAGAGGTGCTATTGTGGATAACAACTAGTAGGGGTGGGGTCATGGCATGGTGTAATCCATTTCCCATCCATGTTTTATATTTTTTTGGGAAACCCCATTATACATTTTAATTATTTAGGGGATTTTCCCCCTTTTCTTTTTTCTCACATATTCTTGATCTAAGGTTGCTCTTCCCTCTTCAAATCTTAAACCCACCTTCATATAAAGAAATTTATTTAGTGGTTTATTAATTATTGAAATTTATTTATCCGCTATTCTTCATCCTTTAATCTTATATTATTTTACCTGTTTATTTATAATATCTCTGTATAGGGTTTCATTGAAAATTCTACTGGATCATGGTCGAATCGTATTGACATGATAGCTATTTTTCATGTGATAAGAAAATGATACTCCATGGTGATGATCACACACAATCACACATTTTTTAAGAAAGGGTATATCCTCATATGAATTTCTCTAATATTTGTTTTGAATTTGGATGAAATTGGCTAGTGGTATGAATGGATAAATTGGGGATTTCATGTGGATTATTTTTGGGAGCATGTCATGAGTGGAGAATATCCCATTTCTCTAGGTTTCAGTGAGAAATTGTTGTCCAATGAGATTTTAGGATTTATACCTAATTAAATTAATTTTTAAATTATTTATAAATTGTTTAAATGAGTTGAATAATTAAATACAAATATTTTAAAATTAGTTATTGGATATTATGACTTGAGAGAGGTGGTCATAATTTTTATGTCATCTTATATGGTCTTCAATGGGGATCGATAAGCTTGATTTTATAGTGGGAAAAGACTATGAATTGAGGTTGGTGGTCCCTTATACACCCCCCTTGTTATTCAATTTTTGTTTATATATGTTTTATGTGATATGTTCTGTATTTACACAAATGATTATTGAACTATTTAGTTATATAAGTTTTTTAAATTAAATATAATTTCAATGTATAGACAAGATAAAGTGAAAAGGGCCATGTTGGACCATTATGCACTAGCATATTTTCCATTGTCATTGATGATTGGGTCCATGATTGATTTGTGTTCCTTGATATACATGAAGGATTTAGGGGTGTATTTTGGATTATATAAGACAAGTGGACCTTTTTATAGGTGACTCATCGACCATTGAGTAGAATGATGTGATGAGATGATACTTAATGGACTTAGTAAGAATTATTGAACCCTTAAGATTCCTTAGATACATTTAGAATATGAGATAACCATGGGGCGAGTACTCCATTCCCACTGAGATTTTATTACCTAGGTGGGTTGACCCTATAGATACTGGTGGATAGGATGGGTGTGAGGATTAATCTAAGGTGGCTTGCTAAGGTGGTGGGATTGAGGAAACCTCCCTTTTGTGATATCAATGCATGATTTTGTATGAGGAAAATGAGGCAATGTGTTGGAAATGTGATTAAAATGCCCCGAACCTAGATTACTAGAGTCAGTGCATTATTTTAATACATTGACATGATTACAAGGAATCAAGTCCTGAAAGACCGATCAGTTTAGCAGTATTGGAAAATAGATTACATACATGATCATTACATTACACATTCTAAGATACAACACAAAAACAATTATTTGAAAATTCTATTGTTTCCTTAGCTTAACCCTACATCTCAAATATAAAACACTTATTGGGATCCTGGGAAAATTAAACATAAGAAAGGAGTGAGCTCATTTTCTCAGTAAGGGTAAATAATTTAGCAGAAGCTATAAACTTTTAAGGCAAGATGTGTAATAAAAACGATAGACTTTTAAAAATAAATATGAATATAATATGAAATAAATAAATAAAACATTACCAAATAAACATGAACATGGATATTCTACTATTAGAATAATCACATGTAATAACTAATTTCATAATGAGGGAATTTATAGTACCTGACTTTAATTTCTGTGTTAATTCCTCGTGCCAGGACTTAGGGGATAACTGTAACCAGACTCCAACCCAGAGAGCCTCTATAACCAGAATCTGACCCAGAGATCCTCTATAACCAGACTCTAACCTAGAGGGTCTACTGTAACCAGACCCCAACCCAGAGGTCTTACTTTTACTGGTCCCCAACTCGGAATATACTAGTCGAATATATTCATCTTAAGAAAAGGTTGAAACATAACATAAAAATTCGTATTAAAAATAGCGTATGAAATGTCAATACATTAAACATAAACCATGAATGGAATAAAAATAACCCATCCATAGTAAAAAAACATCACTAAACCTTAAATAAAATATGGGAGATTTGTATCATAATAAATCAACTTCAAACAAGTGTAAAATTTATCAAAGGATGTTTACATAGATGAAATCAAAACAATTTGAGAGAAATATCTCTTTCTATTTTGAAATCATTTAAGAGTCAAAAAATTATAATGAAAAAATTTATTTTGAAAATATTATCATAATATTTTAAGGGAAGATTCAACGATGTGATAACAACAGAAAATAGCTGCACCCACCGTATAAGTTAAAAAAACATTTTAACATTAATTTTGTTGAAATTGTCATAAAGTACCTTGTTTGGAAAACAATGGAAGGATTCATTTATAAACATCTTATAAATAGTCAAATAAGGTTATAAATTACTTTATCCCGTAGTCTAGTAAATAGTAATTTTTTTTAAAATAAATTTTTAAGAAAACACGGATGTGGATGATAAAGAGGTCCCAGTAGATACTTACGTAAAAACAAACTCGGATAATAAAGAGATTGTGAAATTAACCCTTACCTTGTACTTTTCCTTGGTCAAGGAAAAGTTAAAATCCTATATAAAAGATAAATCATTGTTATTAAATTATAAAAAATGATATACATAATTATGATATCATATATGATCTTCTAATAATTCTTTGTTTATGGTATTTTAGTATTATCATTGTTTCAAGTGTTAACTGTTTCGTTTTCCTTTACATTATTTGTTATGCGAGTCATGTTGGTTATGTATGGAATGTTTCTTATTCATATTTAGAATTATATCAAGTCGTTAAACATTATTTTTAATCATCAAATGAAAATTTTTCTTGAATGGTTACGATGGGGAATGAATCTCATCGCGTTCATGGAGACGGTAATATGTACGTACGCATGAGTGAAAATATCATTATTTTGATATTAAAATTATATATAATTGGATGTTATATCATATATAAAGAATCATAATAATGTTATATTTATTATTTACATCAATTATACATCATTATTTTACCCATCCAAATAATAATGTATTGAATAACAACTACACCACGACGTGGAGACGATAAGCTGTACGTACGCACGTATGGTGACTTGTCAATCAAAGGATGGATAGAATAATGAATATAGTTGTACCATATTTATAATAAAATAATAGTATATATAAGATACTGGATTTATTATTTTATAATTAAAACAACAACGAAAAAAGAAGTGTAAGAAGAAAAGAACTTGAAAAAGGTGATGAAATATTTACCTCTTCTTCAGGTTCTTCCATTTGAGTTGATCAAAAGGGCTCCATAAGTTTTATTTATGACTAAAGGAAGGACTCTAAGATTAATGGAGGACAGTTTAGAGGATATTTTGGTAGGGTTTTACCAATCCAAATGGCTTTGAAGGTGTGAATTTGAGAGAAGGGGGAGTACGCTTTTATAATAGGTTTGAGGGGCACCTTAGGAAAAGATTGAAATATTTTTTATAATAAAATCACATTCAGTTTATAATGGATCACATATAATTTATTTTGAAGATAAATTCGCTATAGGTCGAAATAATCTCAACCAATAGGTTTTAGTAATGTTTAGGTTACCATTATAACTTTATCTTTTAGATTTAACTCTAAGTTAAATAATTTAACTTTTACAGTGTATTCATGTATTCTTACACTATATGGTTATTAAACTTACTATAAACATCTAAAAGAACCTAAAGTGGTTCATTAATGAAATATATAATACTATTTAATCCCTTTTTCCTAACATTATATTTTTAAGAAAATTATATCAACCAATAATATAGTATTTATTTTAAAAATTAATTTATTTCAATTTTGAAACTATTTGGTATTTTGATTTTTTGAAATTCATAACAACCTTATAACTTAGAAAACAATTAATCTAATAAACCCTAACATGTCATATTAACCTATAAAATTAGTTAAATTCCTAAAAAGTCTCAAATTACATTTATTTGGATATTTATAATATCAATTATTTTAATCTTTTATTAATAAGGTAATTACTGCATCATCATTGTGTCAAAAATAAATTTCATTATTTAATGTCTAAAAATTATAAATAAAATAAAATTATGTAGTAAATATTTTTATCTTTCTAAAAAATATTTATAGTCTAATTTATCTTATTTATATCCCAATATTAAAATGTTTTAGTTATGAAAACTAGAATTTGACACTTTTAACTCTTCTTTAAATTAAATAATAATAAATGTCCTAATCTAATCCAAGTGGACCAAAAGGGTCATATATTATTCATAAGGTTATTTTTGGTCTAATTAAACTTATCCAATAGAATTAGGACATGTTTTAAAGTAATAATAATATCACTTTAAACACAATTACCCTATTTACTTTTAACTATTGTAAATAAAAGTCAAAAGTTACTATTCACAAAAAATTATTTTCATCTTATTGAACCAAATTTTACTTAATGAGGTTAACCGTGTATCTCTATTTTTTTAAAATTCAACTTACAGAAGAGATAAAATTATGTTTTATACAAATTTTCAAATGCTCCTAGAAGGTGGGTAAAAGATGTTAAAAAGTTCAATAAAATTTTATACATCTAATTAATTATAAAAAAAATTACAATGAATTAAATTGAACTAATATGGTTATTATGTATCTATTTTGACTTAAAATAAAAATAAAATAATAATATATTTAAATAAAAACTGGGTTTTAAACAATAACACTGTTTTTTTTACTATTCATCAAAAATTGAAAGTTTTCAGAAAAATACCAAAAATTCACCCTAATATAATTTTGATATTATTAATTCAAAAATGAATTATATTTTAAAAATTTTAAAATATTGACGTTTTATTAATTAATTTAAAATTAATTCCCATTGTCAAAACCAAAAGGCGTATTTTTAAGAAATAATAACTGTCAAAAGATTGACACTTTTTTATGTCCAATTTCAAAGTGAAATTACTTAAAATGACCATCATTGGATTAAATGGTAAAAATATAATCTATTTATAATTCTAGACCATTAAAATTACTAAATTATCGCTATAAATTATTTTGATTAAAAAGTTTTTTTTAGTTAAAATATAGTATTTTTTCACTATTCATCCAAATATGAATGTTATCAGAAAAACACCAAAAATTTATTGAAACTAAATTATTATTACCATATTCTAAATAAGAAGATTATTTTGTCAAATTGAATATATATAAGTCTCAAATATTGTATTTAAAAAGGGTTTTCCATTAAAAGGTGGTAAAAATGCATTTTTTGAAAAATACTTCTTTTATCTGAAAAAAATGAAATTGTTCTTACATTATGTCTTAGAAACTCATAATATTTATTCAAAAATTATATAAATTATATAAAGTTCAAAATTCAGTTTATACTATTTATAACCTCTTTTGAACAACTATTTTGGTATTCCATGGTGTACATGAACTCGGTGTTGCGTGTAATGCAAATTATTTAATTATTTTGAAGAAATAACATACTATGAAATCATGGGGTGTTACAGTGACAGAGGATCCAATGTGGAGTGTTCTAGCTATGACGATACCAATGGGAACCTGGTGGGTACCCCAATGAGATATTGACCCAATAGTGTGTGCATATGGGAAATGGGTAGTGATGTTTTTTGTTGTTACCTTCAACAAAAATTTATGAGAAGATTTATATGGATGTATTGATGATTACAGGCCATGCACTTGAGAATCCAATGTTACATTTTGGTATGGGTTTGGGAAGAAGGAAAAATCCATCAAGAGATGTTATAAGAGATGATTTGGATGGGATAAAATTCCCATACAGATGTTTAATTTATGGTTGGGGATTCATTGAAAAAACTTCTTGGGTTCATATAGTGGGATGAACAACGTACCAATACACAAATACTTTGTGTTGGGATGACTTGTACATGATCCTCGGATTAGTACGGTAGGATACACTATCTACCTAGATGTAGATAATATGGTTTTGTATTCCTTGGACATGATCCATGGATCCAGATGATGTGATGTCTAGTAGGGGGAACCACACCCCTAGACCTAGATAAAGAGATATCTGATTGGGAGAGCCACACCTTTGAACTTGGGTGAAGTGATGTTTGATGGGAGAGATCCATACCTATTTAAATGGATGGAGGGATATCCAGCAGGGGAGATAGACCCTTGGAACTAGATTAGTTTTTGTATAGAAGGGAGGGATATTCCCCTATACTTGGATGAGGTGATATTGTAAATGGTGAGGCACACCCTTGGTCTCATATGATGTGTTGTTTGGTAGAGGTGAACCACTCATCGAGACTTGGATGTTTTTTTCCTAGTAGCGTATTCCATTGATCTTGGTTTTGGATTATTAAATGGAAACATGGTAGATTTCGATGCAATTTTCTTGGTATGGTACACCCTAGATCTAGGTGATGAATTCTTAGTAGGGGAGGGGCACACCCTTGGATATAGGTGATGGTTTTCGTAGGAATGGTTATGTGAAAATCTTATGGACAACCCAAAACCAGAAAAATTAGGCTCAATTTAATACCAATTTTTATAGAATAACTTGAGGATCGATAAAGATAATATATTTATGATTCTATATTTTTGTTTATTTATTTTTCTGGAAATGTCACATGTACAAACACTGTATTTACTTGTTATTTATGAGACCAAATTGGGGGTTACCTATGGACAGGCCCGACCCAAGGGCAAGCCCCGCGAGCCCCTGGGCTAGGGCAACAAGTGTGTTGGGGAAACACGCCACCACTCTCTTCGTCGCATCTTCTCTATCAGTCATATTTTGTTCATTTCTCTGTCTACTGCGATTGAGCCTCCAAACCAAACCTTCCCCCAATAGCCCCTCCCCAGCTTGCCCACCTCATTTCCCAATTGGTATTGTGGCCCGTCATGCTGCCCATCCTATCATGATTTGTCAGTACTTCCACCCCATCACCACCGACCGACGTCAACAACGTTGGGATCGCCTGATTCGTCTGCTTTCACCTGTTCTTTGCGTCACTAATTGTCCTCAATGCAACCTCCATATGCTTTTCACCCATCATCGCCTCCATAAATTCTTCATTATCGGCATCCTCACAGGTTTGTTCCAAACGACCTTCGTGTCCCTTCCCTACAAAACCCACCTATGTAAACTTATTATTATTTTTAATCTGCAATCATAATTATGAATTTTTTATATGTGCTATTTATTTTGAATATATGAATTGTTTTAAAAGTATCGTGTTTCGGATTCACTAGATTGATTTACAATTATTTATGTTTATTTTTTTAAATTAAATCAAAGGGAAAAATTTTCTAGACATATCTTGGGCAATCAATTTTCTAGGGTCGACCCTGCCTATGGATTTTTACTCAAACCCTACTTGGGTATATATGAAACTTGGGTACTCTAGAATATCTTCACTGATCATAGGTTCAGGTTGGGAAATGTTCTAGAGTTTCATGATATATAATTATTACTTGGATAGAATAAAGATAGATGAAGTATTAATTGGGGATAAAAATATATTCTTATTGATTTTTATTTATTTACATATGTGATCAAACTAATGGGTTCTCAATCTTATATATTGTATTGACTACGATTCTGTATGGATGTTATCTTCTACATTCATTTGATATATCATACTGTTATTTTTAATAGATTATGATTACTCTGATTTATTATTATAATTACCCTTTAGTTGTTTCTACTGTGTTATTATACACTCTGATGTGGTTATTATAGTCTATCCAAGTTAACACCCTATATTACCACCACTACTTTGTACCCTTAGTTATTTGGGGAGGCATGACTAAGGTCCCTATGGTGACTCATTCAATCTAGGGATTACATAGTCATCATAACTTGGGGAAGGTCTTTATAAAATCGACCATTGACTTTTGAGTTATCTTGCCATAAATCACTTATTATTATTCTAAATTTATGAGAAACTTTTTCGAATACTCCCTATAAATATCTTCATTATCACCACATTCTTAACTATCAGATACACCCTCTTAAAATAAGGTAGAATTTATTCTGATGAACTTTGGTGAAATTTTCATATTTCCCTTTTGATTATGTTTTCTTCTGAGAACATCCCTTATTAGTGAACTTCCTATTTTATTCATAATATCGATTATAATATTTAATTTTATTGTGAATGTTGGTATAAAATAAATATTTTTTCTCAATTAAAATTTTTATAGGAATATTTCCTTTATATATACCTTTCTCATGTGTATAATTTATTATCATCATAGAAATACCTTCAACAATGGAATATATATTTTTCTATTTATCATATATAGTGTGATAATATTCAAAATTAAAATTATTTAAAGCTTTAAAGGTAATATAATTTTCTTCCTCAACCTAGATATTGAGAGATTATCCTTTTCTCTTATCATAATTAATGAGAGTGATGTAAAGTTCATCAAATATGAGATCATCAAGATCACTATCCTTGAGTTCCAAGATATTACCATTAAACTTATCAGAATAATTATTATAATTTTATTCACCATATTATATTATTTAATAGTTTCCCTAAATCATTTAATGGAACTAAAAATAACACTAAATCTAGTGAAAAACATCAGAAATGATTCACTGCCATCCATTTTTACATATTCAGACTGCTGTTTAATAAATTTCCTGTTAACATTTTTCACCTTATTTTTTCCTTTATAAATTCTATGATGTATTTTCAAAATCTCATTTATAGTTCTAAAACTGATTAATTTTATAATTTTCTTCTTGTATAAGTAATATAATAAGGCATTTATTGTCTTTCCTTCACTTTCAACATTCTTTTTATCAAAAAGTGATCACACCAAATTCTCTTATGGAACTGTGAACCCTATTTTGGATAAAATTAATAACATAAAGGCATAGAGAGAGAAGGTAAAGAACCATTTTTTCATTAAAATTATGGAATATTTTTCCATAGAATGCTGGTATACCTTTTTTACTCATTATGTTGTGGTTACCCATAACCAATTTCAATAGTGTTAACCGAAAATTCTATTTTTTATTTTAAGGATAGAAGCTTTAAGAGAAAGAGAGAACCACATACATCAATCAGGAATCCAAATACAAGATAATTAAATGAAATTTTAAATTCAAAACCAACATCAAACCCGAGGAGGCTTCGATCCAAGAGTGACCACATTAGTAGGAGACACGTCGCTGAGAGTAAACGTGGTCTACGATTCCAATTTTTAAGTTCACACAGGATGAGATAAACACTGGAGGGGGGGGGGGGGTGGGGGTGGAGAAAACAATGTTAAATTTTTATTTTAAATCACAACTACTCTTCCACTTATCATTAATATATCCCCCTTTATCTCGTACTAATTATACAATAAAAGGAAACCACAAAAAAATTAATGAGGTTATCCTTTATGATGAATGATTACATCCTTATTGTGTAGTGGTTTTTATCCTATATAGATACACAATTAATTATTTATTATCAATAAAAAAATGAGGAAAAGTTATAGGCTTGAACATGTATAATTTATGGAACCAACTAGACTCTCATGAAAGCACAAAAGTTTTTTAACAGTTATAAGAAAGCATATTTAATAAAAAATAATATGTGAAAGTAGATGTCACATGGAACAGGGGGATATGGTATTCTTCCTTTAAAACTCACCAAAAATATTCAACTATATCGTCTTTTATATTTCTTCAATTCTATTATTCTTCTCACAGAATTAATTATTATATCTCCTAAAAAATAATTCATAAGTATTCATTTTTTTGTCTTTTTTTATATTTGGAATCATGAGAATATATTTTTCATATAAATATGGAAACCACACTTGATAATATGCAGTGAATCATTAATACTCATTAAATACAAGTAAAAGATTATAATTTTAGAAGATATTAAATCTCCATAAGACTAAGGATTATTTAATTTTCAAATATTTTATAAAGACCACAATTTTGTATTCTATCCATGTTGGAATGCATGTTTTCATGAAAACAAAATCACAATGAAACCATTTATTTCACTATGTGATGGAAATATAAATTTCCTTATAACCATCTCAAATCATATAACCTTATTCAAATGGTATTTCTTTTCATAAAACTACATGACATGTTTTTTTACTTCACAACATGAAGTCCATATCCAAGCTCATATTGATATTCAATTATCCATCAACAAACTCATATTTACTTGAATCATGTCCAATAAAAATTAATATACTGATAATAATACTTAAAGAACAATCAACTATCATCCGGGTAGAAATTCAAAAAAACATCTTCCAAACAATATTCATCTTATAAAATTTTTGCTAACTAAAAAAAATTATATAATATAATAAATATATTTCACATCTCAGTGTAAAACATCCCCTTGTCACATTTCCCAAACCTAATTTCTCAATTGTAATATTTTTTAAATATTACATATGGCATAATATTCTCAAAATTTTCATAATTCTACTTGAACAATAAAAATATTTTACATAATATAAATTACTTCCTATATCACCCTATACAAATTTATTTTATATATTTCCCTTAAATATAATATTTTACATAACATAAAAAATATATTATAAATTTTAATAAATCTTACATATATTCCAAAACACTTACACATGATTTACCTTTATTAGTTTTACCTTCTCTAGAAGAAACATATCATACATAATATATTATGTATAGTACATATATCTGGATAAATCCTCCCTTTTAATATTTTAGTTCCTCCTTCAATATTATATATCATATCTCATATGCTAAATATCTAGTATATAACTAATTTTCGAAATTATGCAACCATAATTTTCAAACTTATCCCCCATCCTTCCCAAAAAGTCTCCAAATTTCTCACATCAAATTCAACCTCATTAATAAAATTCCACAAATATTAGAATCCATCACAAAAATATGTATTGAAAAAAATACAACATCATCATCAAGTGGGTATAATAGATACTATTAATAAGCTTAAATTTATGATGACAATTTTACTCATACCTACACTAGGGGTGGATCCTAGTGGTCATGAGAGGTGACATATTGAGAGATGGTGATACCTTCTCATTAATATAATTTATAATATTTTTTATAAATAGAATAATATAGAAAGGAAACATGATGATAAATGTATAAATCTCATAATATTGTTTGTTTAAAATTATTTACCCATGAAATTAGTTAAATTTTTTAGTATCTTGAGTTTATTATTTTGATTATCATTTATTCTTCCATTGAGAAAAGTTATTCTTTTAGTATAAAAAGGTTGTCCTATTTTTGAAAAGGGGATTCATTTTTCTGTTTTGTTATAAAGTGATTATAATGATACCCCATTCTATTAAAGATGATTCTTATGGGATTATTTTAATATTCCTATGGTAGATTAGGATATCAATTGTTTAAAATTATTATTTTTAGGTATCAATTTTAATTTTATTTTGAGTAAGTGAAATGATATTTATATAACTTATTAATGTTATTCCTTGAAAAAATTGTCTTTCCTGATGGGACAATGGTTGGGCATGTGCATAACAGTTGAATATGAGAATGTATACACTAGATGTATATGGGTTTATGATATAACAATATGGGTTACATGGGTACTAAAACATGATTTTTGGGACGATTCGTAGGATTCATTATTTATTTTTTATGAAACATATTTCATTTTACTTAAATAGGGTATCCTAGGTTACCTGATTCTTATTCCCACTTAAATGAGGATGTGGTTATGAAGTTATAGTGGGAAAATATTTCTCCAATAGAGTATTGGTAATCACTACAGAATTAGTACCATTGTTATAGATTCTTAGCATGACTCAAGTAAGGTATAAGGGTTGTTACTTTGTTTGGATAAGAACGAGGAAACCTAAAATTAAGTAATTACATTTTATGTTTTTATTTAATAAATATTTCCAATTAAAATATTAGTTTTTTCCGAGTTTATTCATATTTTATGTTTCTATTACATGTATTTTTATTTTATTCATTTATAAATATTTATGTATATATATAATGGTTTATGTTAGGGACACTATTGGTGGGGGCCTACAAAGTTAGGTACTCACACCATTCACATGAATCTAAGTGAAAATGAAATTTAGCATAATCATTTTCAGGTATAAGAAGGTGTGTGAGGGTAAATGGTTGGATATTTAATGTATTATAAGGATGTTAGTTAGAATTTTAGGACTCCATTTGGGCATAAAGTTATGGTGGTAATCCTAGTATAGAGGTGTTTTTTTATTAATCATTATATCAATCTAGTTTCATCATGTTGGAGCTGTCTAAAATTTCATTATGTATATATAATATTTTATGAATATTCTTGAAATACTATGATGTTTTTATCCACATTAATATATATGTCCAATTTATATTTTCATATAGGTACAATATACACTCGTAAGAATACAAATTATAATTTAATTTTAAGAAACATATGATATATGACTAGTTCATGGTGATTTTTTGGGAATAATTTGGTATTAAACTGGTATTTCAGAAAAATATTATAAATAATTGGCCAATGTTAAAACTAGACCCTAAAATTTCATGACCCCTCCCTCTAAAGGTACCCATCCTGGGATGGTAGTGAAGAAAGGGAGATAATGACCCACTAATATTGCCTCAAATAGTCTATGGGTAGATGACTAAAACTGAAGGTATATAAATCACACACAGGAGAGGTAGTTACCTAAATATATATTTATGAAATAATACAAAATATTGAAACCACTAAGGAACACTATACATAAATAAATATGTAGTCCTAATACATAATGTAAAATCATTAATAACTAGAACAACTGATTGGAAAAAAAGCACAAAAACAATCCTCGTAAGTGACCATGAAACTCTAGTATCTCTTAAACAACTCCTTAATATAGTAATGTCTAGGCCTGCCACCAATAAACCCACATGTTCTTAGAAATTTTTTTATATATGCATAGGGTGATATTAAAATATATAATTAGTATAATCCTCCTAAAAACCTCTTATTAAAAATGTGAAATAAGCATACTAAATCCTAGTGATTAAAAATGAAACTAACTTATCACCTAAATTGGTAAATCAATTTCCCTTTCCTAACCATGTCTTACTCACTATGTAACACATATAATTAAATCATTCTATGTTAAATATATATATATAAATGAAGGTACCTCATTGCTACATCCATATTGGTTTATCAGTGTCATTCCCTAAGGACTCTCATATTGTGATCATCCCTTCCATTATTCATTTCATATCTCATACAATCATATCGTAACCATTCTATATCATGTGAATCCTGACAATTCATTACCATCATCATCCCTGTTAGTAACTGAGTGTATTCCCAAATTCCACTAAACCTATGTAGGTACATTATACCTCAATCCATCATATCCCATGCACGTATAACCATATAAATATATTACCATCACAACCAAATATAGGTATGTTCTATAATTCAAGATGATATAGAGCATACATAAATGAATAGTAAAACAGATAACCATCATAGCTCGAGTAATAAAAATTTATATACTATAATATATTTTATCCTAGGATATACCTACACATAACTACATATAAAGGTAAAGTGGGGGAGATAGACAATCCATCCATCCAGTCCCTCTCCATCCTAGATATTGAGTAAAATACCCACAATAAAACATTTGGGTGATAATTTCCCTACCAACATCGGTGGTAAAGCATATAAAATTTTAAAATATAGAATATATCACACACCACCACACTAAGAGAAACTATATAGACTTATATTCATCTTTATCCATCCCCACACAAGACACATAACTACCTTTTCTAGGGTCTAAATATAAAACGTGCATACTCATAAATGTTTTCTATCAATTAATTAATAAACAATTAAATAATATTATTTTATTTTAATTTCCAAGATCAATAATTTTTTCTTCTAAATGAATTTCAAATAATTCAATAAATTCCTTCCCTATATTCTCAAGTATGCCAACATCACCAATAATCACTATGAACCATATTTATTGATTTTTTAATTCATTTATTATTTCACGAGTTTCATGTACTCTAGAAATCATCCTAATATACCATAACAAATATGTACATTCCAAGCATAGAGTAAAACAATTTCAAGTAGTTAGAAGATATCCAAAAATATATGGATAACTAACCATTCAAAAACATCAAGCATGAATATATTTTAATAGCCATGCTTTGATATAAACTCATATTTACCACACTGATTTCATTCAAATTCCATTTTACATAATGTAAATCTATTCCATCCTCATCTACATCAACCATCACCATGTCCTTGGGATCCAAACCCAATTATCCTCAAAATTATCAACCATTCCAGGTTCAAAACCAATAAAAAAATATCTAACATCCTAGATCACAGACAAAAATTAGTTAAGGTATTTTTAGTACATAATTTTAAGAGGAAACTATACATATGAAAATAAGGAATTATATCCTTTAATAAACAAATACAATCTAACTCAGCTACAATAAATTATATTTTGAAAATGACCATTTCAATAATTATCTTGAATTAACAAATTTATTATGTGTAGGTTATCAACCTCAATAAAATAATAGGTAGGAGCTAAAATTAGGTGGGAATCAACATAAATATGCTTCAATAATTTCTTCCATTTTGAAATGATTTTAATAAAAATTGTAATTAATTATCATGAATATTTAAATTTTCACTTAATATATTGAATTTTTATTGTTTACCCATTTAAGAATTTAAAATAGACTAAACAATGACAATACTCATAGATAACTAGATTAAATAGTATCTAATAATTATTCAGAAGAAACATCAAGAAACATCATAAAATCTCATTTGATCATGAGAACCCAAATATTTATTTAATACCCATATAAATAAATATTTTGTATCTATAACATGCGAAAATTATCTTATTTCAATTTTCTAATATACATAATTTCAAAAATTATTATTATTATAAAATAATAAATAGATGATACAAGAACATGATATACCCCATTTGATATTTTAATTTTTCTATACTAATCACTAACATAATTTATTTTATATACTATAATTTTTTCTCATTATTTGATAATTTATAGAATAATAAAATATCATTCATCATAAAAAATGCAACTTCATCTTCATCCTCATTTGTTAATAAATTTCTAGATTGAATAAAATGTATTATTTATGTGATTTATATATTATTTTTAGTCTTAATGTTGATCACATATATCCTTCTAGATAAAATAAAGCACAATTAAATTACACTTTTTTAGAAATCAAAAGGGAAGAATCAGATCCTCTACCTAGAAATAACACCAATTCATGATACACTAATAACATAAGAGAGAGGGGTCTCAAGTAGGATTGAAACTCATAGAAAGAAATAAAATGATTTCATAAGGGTTAGAAGACTCAAAAAATGATGGATTTCAATCAACTATATGTGAAAAAATGAAAGAAAAATGAATGAGTGAAAATAATATCCTTTTAGGAAAATAAATATGTCTCTTTTGGGTATGTGCAAAAAACTAGTCAAACATTCCTTTTTTAACTCATCATTAATTATTTTTATATTTAATTAATTTTTAATTAAATATGCATGACTGATTTAAATCTTATAATACCATTTAAATCAACATTTTAAATTATCTCTATCGATTCAGGTTTTAAATCTCCCTTTCTCCTTTAATATTTCATTATTTTTCATTAAAAAATCATATCATTCAGAAAAATATGGGATTTCCTACTTAAGTAGATGAGTAACTATGAAGACCGACCGTGAAAAAGAATACATGGATCTACCTAAAAAAGTAATCAATATACTACATGAAAAACCATGTGACCTTGAGAATTTACTACACTACATGTATTTACCACATGAAAAAAAAATATCCATGCCAATTAATCACATCACAAGAATTGACCACCGAGACAAACCAAGTCATCATGTCGATCGATCGTATGGTTCGAACACATGAACAAGAGAATATATGAAAAAAAGGACAAAACACATGGATAAAGGATAAATCAACCAAAAAATAAGGTAAGGATCGACAACATATATAATCAAGTGACCACACTATATGATAAGTGACTTCATTGAAAAACGTACAACTTCATAGTAAGACAAGAGACCATACAAATAATGGAAGGAATAAATGCATGACCAAAGGAATGATTTATTACTTGAATAAAGGATCAACCAAAAAAAAATCAACATACCATATAGTTAGACAAGTGACCACTAAAATAAACTTATGACCACATGGTTAGACAAGAAACCACATAAACACAGGAAAGATGTACCACATAAACAATAGAAGGATCTACAACTTGAACAAAGGAAGGGATCACATTTTCATACAATTTACCTCATGAAAAAACTTATGACCACATGATCAGATAAGTGAACACATGAAAAAAATTATAAATCGACAAGTTAAAGGAGATGTGTACCATCTTGACACCTTTAAAATCTGAGAGGATAAGATGTAAATTTTTAGAAGTCTAGGAATTTACATTTGATACCTCTCAAACTATTCAAGTCATCAATAATATAAAATAATGCTAGAAAGAGAGAAAGGGGTTTTTGGTAGCCACCTTGTTAAAAACATCTCAAGGAACTCACTATAACATAAACACAATCATCCCAAATGTGGAAAATAGTTTATAACCCCGCAACACTATAAACAACCTCAAAATACACTTTTAGGGTAGATAAAACAGAAAATGAAAAATTTATAAACAATAATAAAATTAAGGGAAAAAATATTATTAAGTAGCATACAGTCAAATTAATTGTCTCAACAAAAGGGGAAAACTAAGAATATCAAAAAGAAAGATCAACCCTAGAATAAATTGGAATGTTTAGCATGCATATGCGAATCCCAAGCCTAAGTTATCCCATTTAGGACACCATGCTATCACATAACAAAAACCAAAGGAATATCAGTACTAGGAAATACCTTCTTCTGACAATCATTACTATTAACAATCCATTAATCAATGGTAACACCATATTCAATATCTTGATCACCCCTATCAATGATGTGGGGATCATCATGAAGATATTAGTGATGATATGAAACATAGAACATTTCAGAGATTCGGATCAACTACAATGGTAGTGTTAACAAATATACCATAGCTCTAATGCATTCCAACAACATAAAAGGTCCAAAAATCCTACTATAATTCTTACTCCTCAAACCAAAACTATACTCCCCATGACTTGGAGATTCCTTCAAGAATATATGATCTCTAACATAAAACTACTGATACCTCCTTCTTTGAACAACACAGGAATTTTTATGATCCTATCCTTCCTTCATTTTATCACAGAGCACAAGTTGGATCTTTGTAGTGCTCTCCATCAATTTTTGTCTGAGAATGGATGAATCTTCAACCATGGTCTAACATAATGAATATTGAAAATTTCATCCATACAACTCTTTTAATGATTCCATTCAAATGGTAAAATGATAACTGTAATTGTAATTAACTTCCTCCAAGGGTAGGTTCCTCACCCACGAAGCTCTTAAATCCAAAATTCATGTGCTAAATATGTGCTCTAAAATATGGATAGTTTGATCTAAAAGACCCATAATTTCATATATGAAGAATGTTCTAATGAATAACTGGGATCTAAAATCACAATAGATACATATTTATACCCAAAGGTCAATTAGGGATCATGATAAAAGATAGTAATATTTAGAAACACATGAAGTCTCACCACCTTCTCTTGATACACCCTTGTAAAAACCTCCACTAAGGTTGACTTCTTAATCACTAATAATTGAGATGATTTTATAAATAAGTCTATAATAAATCATATAGAATTATAAACACCCTGATATCTAGGTAAAAAAATAATGAAGTATACTGATATGTCCTCCCACTTCTATTAGTGTATAAAAGTGGTTGAAGAAAACAATGAGGAACACGATGCTTAGACTTCACCCTATGGGAAACCAAAAATCCAGAGACAAACATAGAAATTGAGTGATTTATACTAGACAAATAAATCTGAACACTCATAGCATGATACATATTTTCCACACCAAGATGTATCACTAATGGAGGAATTTAGAACTCATATATTACCACATCACACAACATCAAAGGAAAAGAAATATTTATCTAGAACAACAGACAATATTGTTTATCCTACAAACACCCATAAAGAGAATCACCATAGAAAAATAAATCACAATCAAAATCTATCTTAGAATTTCCCAACTAAGCACATGAGCCTCAGCCCTGTTAGTGAGGTATCCTTAAGTGAATCCACAAGACCCAGGTTCAAAACTAGGTAGAGGCATATTTCCAGGTCACTGTAGCAGGTACTATAGCAGTACTATACACTATGTAGGTACTGTAGAAGAAATACACATTGTACAGGTACTATAGCACAACTGTAAACTGTGCGGGTACTGTAGTAGGCACTATAGTAGGTACTGTTCGGTACTGTAGTAGCTGGAACTATTCACCTTGGGCCACCGGTTTGGGCTTGGAGTCCTTAAGGCTTTCAGGCCACATAGTAATTTAGGTCCGTTGGGGTTTCAGGGGACCTTTAAGGCCCACAGGACACCACAAGGACTTCAGGCCACATGCAGTTTCTCTAGACACAGTACAAAAAAAGGGGCAGCCCCAAGAAGAGGATTCAGATCAGGTGTACTCACTAGAGCAGATCCAAATGGATTTTTCAGAGTGATAGGGTATGACTATGCCATTGGGACCAGCTTGTGCTTACACGAAAAGCCTAGCCAGATGACCATACGAATGTGGAGAGCTATTATCATGATGCAGATGAGGTGGAGGGGAAGTTCTTTGTAGATAGTCTGGTTAGATTCCCTAAGACCTTCAAGTCATGTAATATTCTAAAGCCAACGGTCTATGTAATCTCTGAGCCTACAGGCCTTGTAAGGGTTCCCCCTCATCCCTTGAAAGGGGGGGGGGGTGATCAAAGATCAATAAAAATGAAGGCCTTCGGGCCATTCGGGCTAGAATTACCCAACTAAGACTCCTTCACTTGATACACCAAATATGAATACACTAATATTTGATAAAGACACCATAGACCATCAAATTACCCCATATCAAGGTGAAATAATGAGAATATTACATCATTATCTAAGAGTCTCCATACTCATACACAACACCAAAATGTGAATTCCTAATAAAAGAATCAACCATAAAATTTCCCATACTAGTTGTAATATGAATCTAAAAATCATAATCAAGTAACAAATCCATCCAATGTTATTGGTGTAAATTCAAATCATAATTGGAGAAGATATAATTCAAGCTATTATAACCTGTGAAGGACAAAAAGTACTCCCTATTGAGATAATGCGGCCCCAACTTGAAGGTCATAGAAATTGCAAGATCATGGGTGGAATATTTATATTCACGAGGTCATAAATTTAATTAACCATAACAGATAACTGACCTATGATATGTTAATATTCATCCCACACTAGTGCAGAAAATGTTTTTTATGGTGGTTATTTTTTATTTTCGACATCACATTTTGGTCGAAGTTATTACAGGAGATGTTATAAACATAGTTTTTTATGTTAGTTATTTTACAACAGACGTGAAAAACACATATCTGAATCATTTTTCATGTCGGTTGATAAAAACCCAACGTGGAAAATGCTTCTAAGTCATGGTTTATTACGTCATTTATTTAATAACCGATGTGGTATATACCCTTTCACGTCGATTATTATATAACCGAAATCATAAAGCACTCTTCCGAAGCATTTATCACATTTTTTATTTTTATAACCGACATTATAAAACTATCTGCCAAGAGGTTTCCAACATTGGTTATATAATAACCGACAAAAAAACATATCTAAAAAATTTGTTATAAAACAACCGACGTAAAAAAAAATATCCATTCCAATTTATTACATCGGTTATGAAATAACAGATGTAAAAATCATATTCCATGAAGTTATTATGTCGGTTTCCAAATAACTGATGTTAAACCTAATACCAATGAATTTTTTCTGTCGGTTACGAAATAACTGACATAAAAAACAATTTTTTTTAAAATAAAACCAAACCACTGCTATGCCCAGCCAAATTACCTGAAACAGAGAAAAAGGTTACAAAAAACAGACCAGAACAGACCAGAACCCCCCACCCTACTGGACAGCCCCCACCACACCCCTGGACACCCCCACACCCCTGGACAACCCCACCACCCCCTAGACATCCCCCCACAGCCCTGGACAGCCCCCACCCTCCTGTATACCCCCACACCCCCTGGAAAACACTCCCACACCCCTGGAGAACCCTCCTACACCCCGGAAACATACCAAAAAGTTACCAAAAACAGACCAAAACCCCACCACCCCACTGTACTGCCGCCACCACACCGCTAGACATCCCCCACACCCCTGAACAGCCCCCACCCCCTGGATAGCCCCCCCCCCCCGAACCCCAGACAACCCCACCCTACTGGACACCCCCACACCCCTGGACTGCCCCACCCCCTGGACAGACCCGCACACCCCTAGATAACCCCACCACCTCTTGGATATCCCCCTACACCCCTGGACAACTCACCACCCTCCTATATACCCCCACCATCTGGACAAAACTCCCACACCCCTGTACAGCTCTCCCACACCCTTGAAGCAGAACAAAAAAGCTACCAAAAATAGAACAAAACCCCCCACCCCACTAGATAGCCCCCACCACACCCTGGGACAACCCCAAACCCTTAGACTACCCCACCCCCTGGATAGCCCCCAACACCCCTGGAGAATCACCACCCTCCTGGACACCCCCACACCCCTGGACTACCCCCCACCCCCTGGATAGCCCCCAGACCCCTGGACAACCCCCACCCTACTGGAAACTCCCACACCCCTGGACTGCCCCCACCCCCTGGATAGCCCCCACACCCCTGGAAAACCATATCACACTCCTAAAACGGAATTTTTTTTTACCAAAAACATATCAGATCCCCCCCACCCCACTGGACAGCCCCCACCACACCCTTGGATACCCAACACCCCTGGAAATCCCCCACCCACTGGACAACCTCCACACCCCTGGACACCACCTATACATCCCTCCACTCGCCTAGACATCCCTCCCACCCCCCTGGACACCCTCCCACCCCACTAGATAGCCCCCACCACACCCCTGGACACTCCACCCCACCTCACTAGAGACCCCAGACTAAAAACAGACCAAAACCCGACCAAAACCCAACTAGAACCCTCCCACCCTACAGGATAGCCCCCACCACACCTCTAGACACCCCCACACCCCTGGACTACCCCCAACCTAGAAATCCCCCCAAACCCATAGACACCCCTAGACATCCCTCCACTCACCTAGACATCCCTCCCACCCTTCTGGACACCCTTCCACCCCCACTAGACAGCCCCCACCACACCCCTGGACACCCCCACACCCCTGGACACCCCCACACCCCTGTACTGCCCCCACCCCTTAGACAGCCCCTGGATAGCCAGTGTTGGGAGAGGAGGTGCTGCCATCCCTTAGAGGGATGAACGCCGCTGGAAGGTACTCATCACTCCCACATACGAAGCTTGAGCTCTCAAAAATGTTTCACCAATGCTTTCTTCCCCTTTAAACATCATTTATTCTATCACATTAATGCTAGAATGACTAGGGGAAAATACCATCACACATGATGTTGTTTCTCCCTTGGTTACACTGGCATCAATGTGATATAATGAATGATGTTTACAGGGGAAGAAAGCATTGGTAAAACATTTTGATAACTCAAGATTTTCATGTGGGAGTGATGAGTACCTTGCAACGGCTTTCAGCCCCCCAAGGGATGGAGGTTCCTCCTCTCCCACACCCTGGACTACCCCCCCCCCCATCCCCATGGACACCCAGGACCCCCCACCCAACTAGACAACACTCCCACACCCCTAGAAACCCCCCTCACCCCACATGATACCCCCACATCCTTGGACACCCCCTGGACAGCCCCCAATCCCCTGGACAACCCTTCCACCCTCCTGGAAATGCTCTCACCCCTTGGACTGCCCCCCCCCACTCTCATGGACACCCAGGATACCCCCCCCCCCCACACCCCACCAGACATCCCTCCCACACCCTGGATACCCTCACCCCACTGAACACCCCCACACCCTTAGAACCCCTCCCCGCCAGACCAGAATCCATACAAAAAAACATTATAAGTAGACCAAAATAAGAAGTAGAGAAAAATTAAACATTCAGATATATAACATTCAAAACATACAATGTCAACTTAAAAAAATTAAATCCAATCTAAATAACTACCAAATACACAATTACAATGACAATATTCAAAATTACATTTTACACTACAAACAACTAAAATTCAATCAAACCTGTAAAATAATTTGACGATTCCACTTGTAAGTGTATGACTTCTTGAGAACTATTGGGTTGAGGGTCATCAAGTAGCTACAAATTAAAAGGATATTAGTTAACGTGTATAATGAATAAATCAAATTAAATATTATGGCAACGTTTAAAAGGAAATCTTACTGGGTCAAATTTCAAAACTTCCCCAGTTGTTATTATTTCGTACATAAATCTTAACATATAATATCCACATTCGATGACACCTTGTTGTTCATGACAATTCTATTTGAATGAGTGTAAATTCAATATATTATTTTTATGTAATAAATCAAAATGTACAATTTATAAATGGATATTTACCTTTATATTTACATATTTGATCTTCACACTCCTTTTCATTGTGTTTTTTCAAAACTAGACCCACCCCTGTTAGAAAATAATATGAATGGGATAAATTTAAAATTCATTATAATATATAAAACTATTGAGAAATTGAAACTTAATTTTCCAACATATTCTTAAAACATTCCTGCACATCACCATGGATAGAGCATATCCAATAAAGTGTTTTCTCCTTTGGGAAAAAACCCCTAACATTCAATGATCACTGATAAAAAAATTTAAGGTTAGTGTTTTTTTTATGTTAAAAGATAGTGAACTCTTTCATATAGATGTGTTTCATAACTCTCAAAAAAATTCATCATCTAACATTGTGTGACTATATTTTGTTCATGTATTTCAATAATATAAAGCATTCTTTATTCCTCATCTAATGCACATGCTTCAGGGGAAATCAAATGTGGGTCCATGAATCCTTATAAATATGTCCACTCATTCTTATCACAAATTTTATAAAGATACCTAATACAAAACAAACATAAGTATAACATTTTTAATAAAATAATGCAGGGAAAAGATGTTAAGACTTACATGGAAAATATTTACACTACTTAGATGCCCAACTTATCTCCAGTAACAAGATCTATTATATCAGTTTTCACAATCCCCACATTTATTTCATGTCCATAAACATGAGATTCCATTGGAAACTCATAATGATCCAGCAAAAAATTTGAATATCTTGATAATATGTCAAGACTACGAGAATCTGTGTCTGATTTCAGAACCATTTGTCTTTGTTGTTGTCTATACAGTATTTCATTACCTTTGAAGTATTCTTGTAAAAATAAATAAAAAAATATATTAGTTTTCAAATGATAAAAAAAATTTAATAAAAAAATAGAATATACAACATACATACCTCTATGGAAATGAGTCAAAGAAGTCTGGATGGACAAACTAAAAAATGGTCGATACTATGCCCAACTGTCGTTACCTCATCTGTAGGTTATCGTACTCAAGAAGATCTATCTATAATATCATGTACAATGACCCTCTTAAGCTCTACCTCTAATTGTTGATGATGAAATGTATCTCCTATACAATATACCAACCCATATGAAACTATATGATATTGAGGATCATCAACATACAACTCGTAATAAGTAGGAAGTTTCGAAGGAGGAGTAAGATAAAAAATGGGGTCCGCAGGCTGATGTGGGGGAGTGGGAGCTACTGGCAGAGGTGGAGGATAAATAATGGGGTCTACAAGGGGAGGTGGAGGAGTGAGAGCTGCAGTCTGAAATTGTATTTGCATGTCTAAAAACATAGACTATAATGACGCTCTAATATTTTCCTCCATCATCACATTAATATTATGAACTTCAGCCTCAAAGGATTCTATTTTCATTTTAAACACCCTCAACATAAGAATTTGAAGAACATGGAAACACTTTTCTTACCGATACACCTTCCAGATATCCTCGTTCATGACCAGGATGTTCGGGCTCTCCTAATGCTGCAGGTAAAATATCTTGCCTCCCAGCAGCTGTAAATACCCCCTGTGAGATCTGCTCCTCAAGAGAATTATGTATTAATTAATTAAACATTTCTGTAATTATTGAAATTATATGAAGAAAATAGTTAACTTAAATAAATAAAATAGATATCTTACAATCCTCTCAGCAATGATTCTCAAATATTCCGAAAGATATTTCTCTTTTTTCCCATCCGAGCTCTCTTCTATTTTTCATGTCTAGAAGGAGGGTATGGCGGGGCCACCTCTCTAGATCTTGAAGACTTAGCTGTTAGTTTTTGTAAATTTTCCGCTATCATTTGTTCTTCCAATAATGTATACCCTCCCCGAGATAAACTAAGAGGGTATACATTTTTAGATTGGATCTCCTGATGAGATTTCCTAGTTTTCAGTAAATTAATAATAAGAAATCATTAACAAAACATTAATAAGATCATTTATTTAAGAAATATTATAAAATTTTACATTGCCCTTACCTAAAATGAATCTTTTCTTATACTTTCAACAAACTGTCTCCTTGTGTCTTCACCTATGAATTGATATATATGAAATGGATTGTCATGAATCCTATGGCCAAAAATGAAATTAGATGTGAGGGTTGATTTGAAATCTCTCTATCTCCTGGAATCCATCGATAAGCATTTCTTCCTGACTCCTCCAGTGTCAGGAATATCAAATTTCATCTAATAAAGAAGTGGTTAAACATATTATATATACTAGAAACATTTAAAGAATAGGAAAACATTAGCAAAAGATCTTACCAAAATAATCTCCCACAACTGAGAGATTATCTCTTTTTCCACACTTCTCCAGTCATCATACAAAATTCTTAATTTTCACTTACCCTCAGTTGATACAAAACTCTTAAAATATTTTGCATTTGGACCTCTAGAAATATCATCCTCATAAAACTCAATGAGTATCCTCTGATCCTGTGAACGGTCAAGTGATAATTTTGGTAAACGTTTTCAACCACATTTCCCAACTCTTGAACTGTTTTTCATAATGGGATCACATGAAGAAGATTGGGAAACATCAAGGGGAGCATGTGAATGTTACTCCCCAGAGGTATGACTAATATGATCAACTCTAGAATCATGTGGTTGATCAACTGATTGATCTATCATTATCCTTTAAATCAAAAAAACAAACATTAGTTCACAAATATACAAATTCAAATATTATAAAACTACTATAATTAGATAATAGAAAATTGTACTAAGTTATGTAATAGTATTCATGGTTAAAATGGTAAGCATGTTAAACAATGATAAAGATTGTAAGGATGGTCAAGATGGTAAACTTGGTAAACCTGGTAAACATGGTAAACATGGTAAAGTCATTGCCACTGAACAAAAATAATAGATATATAATTTATGTAATGGTAAACATGATAAAGTAAACAAAAAAAATTAAAACAAACAAAAACTTATATATATTTTGTTTTAATACATGAATTAATAAGGAAAAAAAATACAGTATCTAACATTTAATGAAAATAATAAATGTAAAAAATAAATAAAAAAAATGTAATCTATAATTTAAGGAATTTATAAATGGATTGTTTTCCCAAATTCCTTCGTCATGATAGTTCCTTATGGCACAAACTATGTCTTCAACATGCTCATCATTATGTTCTGTTAATCTTTCCATGGAAGTAGGGATATCATATAAATAAGAATCCTCATCAAATTCATCCTCACCAACATATTGTTTTTCCTTTGTAAAACAACAGAACACTAAATATCTGATTGATCTACTACATAGATGTTTTTTCATGTGTTTCCATTATAAAAGAATCAGTTGTGTCTTCCAATCTTTTCAGGTTAACAACTGTCATTCCAAATTCATCGTGTCTGACACTGTTGTTACCGATAAACCATTTACAGTTAAAAATAGGAACTTTAATTTCAATGAAATCAACCTCCCATATGTTTTCAATCACTCCATAATATTCACTTGATGCAGAAATTGGGTTTTTGTCCTTAGTACTCAAAAAATGCATTGCTTCTGCAAACACCAATACACCACTATTCTGAAGTACACTTATATTGTCCTGATATTTTGTATGAAATGTATAGCCATTAATGTCATAATCGGACTATGTTATCACATTTAAACATGGACCACCCACTATCCATTTTAATGTCTCTGATATATATGATCTACCAAGAAAGGTCTTTTTAAAACATGACAAAAAATGTTTTATTGTGCTCTTTCAAAATCCACATTTCATTCTTCATTGGATGACATTTTTTCAACTCATTAATATTCAATGTGATATACAGTTGAGCATCAACTATGTTTTTCAAGATGTATGATTCTAAATTCTTCATCTGTTCAGTTGACAACGATTTGAATTTCAAGCCAACAATCACCTTTCCCTAATTATTAACACATTCATGGAATGATGGAGGCAAACCTATGTGCTGCGCCACAACCAAGTAGCCCGTACAAAACTCTGCAACCTCCTTAGAAATATAATTTTCAATAATGGAGGCTTCAGGTCGATATGGATTCCTAACATACCCCTTCAATATTTTCATATACCTTTCAAAAGGATACATCCAATAATGATATACAGATCCATAAAGCTATATTTCTTGAACCAGATGAATCATTAAATGCACCATTATATAAAAAATGTTGGAGGAAAATACATTTCCAATTGACAAAGTATACAAATTGAATCCTTTTAAAAAATGTTCAAAGCATTCACATCAATCACCTTATTACAAATTAAATTGAAAAAATAACACAACTTCATTATAGTCTTTCTGACATGGATGGGAAATATTCCATGCAATGAAACTGGTTGAAGTTGTTGTATCATGACGTGACAATAATGAGATTTCATACCTATCAACTTCAAGTCCTTCAATGAGACAAAATTTTTTACATCTGAAGAATAACCTTGAGGAACATTGATATCATGAAGACACTGAAAAAAGCTAATTTTCTCCCTCTTTGATAATGTATGACAAGCCAAGGGAAGAAATGTCCCACTTCCATTAAGAGTGGGAGCTAACTCCAAATGTATTCCTATTTATAGTAAGTCTAATCTTGCATTCAAACCATATTTATTCTTTCCTTTATTATCAAACAATGTATAAATCAAATGGTCACAAATATTCTTCTCCATGTGCATGACATCAATATTATCTTTAATTTCATTATATCTCCAATAAGGTAGCTCAAACAATATTGACCTTTTCTTCCAAATATGTCTATCAGTACCAGATTTCTATTTCTTTCTTAATGTCACCTCAAGGTTTTTCACCCTCTCAAAATATAGATCAGGGGATAAAGGTTTTTGAGAAATATCAAATTCTTGTGAGCTATTGAATACCTTTTTTATTCTTCTATAAGACTGATCCATAGGTAAAAAATTTTGATGCCCCATGTACACTATTTTCCCCCCATGGTTCAATTGACAATATGAAGTCTGTTTTTCACAAATTGGACATGCTTTATGCCCTTTAACACTGTATCCAGACAAATTTCCATATTCTAGGAAGTAATTTATAGTGAACAAAATTAGTGCATGCATTTGAAAATATTCCATTTTATAAGAATCATACACCCTAATACCATCCTCCCATAAAAGTTTCAAATCATAAATCAATGGTGACAAGAAAAAATCAATATCATTACTGGGTTTTTTCGGACCATAGATCATTATACTCAACATGGAATATTTTCACTTCATACAAACTTCACGAGAGAGGTTGTAAATTACCAATAAAACAGGTCATGAATTTTTTTTCTTTTGAGGGTTCGGTATGGATTCATTCCATCTGTGCACAACCCTAGTCTGAGATTTCTAATTTCCTTTCCAAATGTAGGATACTGCTCATCAATTTTCTTCCACTGTGGACAATCATCTGGATGACGTATTTTTCTATCACATAACCACTCATCAGCATGCCATATTAACCTTTTTGCATCACATGAATTAGAAAATAAACATATGAAACAATGAATTATAAGAAGATACCAAAATACCTTTGAAGTGATCTTTTTAATATCTACATAAGCCGGTGATTTTTCTTTCACCTTATACTATGATGTCCCACATTTAGGACACTCTAAAAGAAATTCATATTCCTTTGTATATATTATACAGTCATTCGGACAGGCATGTATTTTCTTGTATCCCAATCCCATAGGGCATAATATCTTCTTGGACTTATAATGTGAATATGGAAGATCATTATATTTTGGAAGAATTACTTTCATCAATTATAGCAGCTCTGTAAAACTTATGTCACTCCATCTATGTTTTTCCTTAAGGTTAATCAATCTTAACAATGCCGAAAAAATCACAAAATCTGTACAACCAGGATATAATGGTTTTTCAGAATCACCATATAGACATGAAACTATTGGTTCTATCTCAATTTTTTTTACTGCAATATCGAAAATCATTTCTTCAATTCCATCGGAGTCACCATCTTGCGAATCATTATCATTAGTGACATTCCGTCCAGTTTCTCCATTCCAAATCCAAGGTCTATAACTCAGATTAAAACCATGCAAAATTAGATGATCTTTTATCTCTCTACTTTTCAACATCTTCATTTCCAAAAATTTTAGGCATGGATAGAAAAAAATGTCACTACTTGGAACATTTCCTTTAGAAAACTCCAAAAACGCATCAAAACCTTCCTCATATTCATTTCTCATTTGATGTGTCGTAATTCAACTTCGACTCATTATTACCTATAACAAATATCAAAATTACACATCTTTTTAAGATAAGAAAAATATATGTTTATATGAAAGTTATAATAATTTGAATGTAAAACAATTTTGAAATATTAAACAAATCTATGCGTGTTTAAAATAGTTGCTTGAATATGATTTTAAAAAGAAAATATAGTTAGATATAACAGTTTTAAATTCATCTTGGATCCTTTATTCTTAAAGTTCACAAATAATACATCCTGGTGCAACTGGATACCAAATTCACCCTTCCCTAAAAAAAATATGGATTATAAATATTAAAATATGTATACATTCACTACTGAAAATTACACAAATCCTAACGATTTGAAACCTCTAGACAACCACCATGGACACCCCCTGGACACCACCCCCACCCCTGGACATCACCCCCACCACTTTTGGACACCACCTCCACCCTACCCCCTTGGACACCCCCTTAACACCCCCAACCCCCTGGACACCCCCAACCCCTTGGACACCACCCCCACCCCCTTGGACACCCCCTGGACACCACCACCCCCTTGGACAGCCCCCACCCCTCTAGAGAGTCCCCACCCCCTGGAAAACCCCCCACCCCTCTAGAAAGCCCCCACCCCTCCTAATAACTGTAGAACAAATCTATTACTATTAAACCATCAATTTAAAAATGACAAAACATCCCTAATAATAGAAGGAATGAAGGAGAAGAAGAATTGGATGAAGAAGAAAAAAAGAAACAAAGAATAAAGGAAGATGAACTTGGAATAAGTAACTTATTTAAAAAAATTCCATGGAATCCAAGAAAACCATGAGACCTCTAATGGTTTATAGAAAATTGGAGAAAATGGTGTAAACATGAGAATCAAATCAAATTTAAAATAAAAACATGGATGCAGAAAATCATAGTGTAATGCCTATCATCATGACACAATGGGGTTAGGATAACTGCTCATCTTTGAAAACCACGACATGGTCTCCCCCATAACCCATAATTTTATCATAGTCAATGACTGGTCAAAATATATATAACCAAATATAATCATATTGCAACACCCCTTATCTTTTCATAATGATTGAACCCCTAAAAATAATAGTGGAAACATCAAACATAGACTGTACCAACCCCCTTGGACAACACCCCCACCACCTTGGACACCACCCCACCCCCGTAAACAACACTAATAAATTATATCCTAATATCCATGAAACAATACAATCATCATGTCATAATATCACAAACCATGATTCAATAGTCAATCCCAACTTACACTTATCCCCCGCCACCATGGACACCACACCACCCCCTTGGACACCCCCTGGACACCACCACCCCCTTGGGCACCACCCCCACCCCCTTGGACACCTCATGGACACCACCACCCACTTGGACAACCCCTACCCCTCTGGACAACCCACTACCCCCTGGACAGCCCCCCACACCTCTAGACAACCCCCACCCCCTTGGACACCCCCACCCCTCCTGGAAACCACCCCCATATCCTTCCCCCTTGGACACCCCCAACCCTCTGGACAGCACCCAGACAACCCCCTAAACCCTTTGGACTGACCCCCACCCCCTGGACAACCCCCCACACCTCTAGACACCCCCACTCCCTTGGACACCCCACCCCTCTTGGACACCACCCCCACCCCAACCCCCTTGGACACCACTCGGAACACCCCCAACCCTCTGGACAGCCCCTAGACAATCCCCCAAACACTCTGGACAGGACCCCACCCCCATGGACATACCCCCACCCACCCACCCCCTTGGAGATCCCCCACCCCCTGGAACCCCCCCCCCCCCACACCCTTGGACTCCCCCCCTCCCCAAAACCTCTCGACAGCCCCTCGAACCCTCTGGACATCCCCCCACCCCCCTTGGATAGCCCCCACACCCCCTGAACCCCACCCCCACCCCTTTGACATCCCCCGAACCCCCTTGGATACCCCAACCCCCTTGGACAGCCCCCTCCCCCATGGACACCACCCCCACCCCCTTTGACACCCCCTAGACTCCCCCACCCAACTAGACAGCCCACCCACCCCCCCTGGACACCCCACCCACATCCACAGCCCCCACCCCCTTGGAAACCCCCCTGTATGTGCACACACACATGATAGAACATACAAAAACCTTAACATTCATGGTATCACTTTCATAGGTTTATTTTACCAGAAAATAATTCAGCATGGTATAGATGAACACTGTGAAACTAACCATGATATCAAGACCAAAGAAAAATAACATCTCAACAAGTTAGTTTAGGGCATCACGGAAAAAAACTGAAAAGGAGTTGTGTGAGGCTTACTTGAGTGTTATGAGTTGACCTAATAGATTTGATAATAATAAATATTAAGAATGATGTTAAAAAAACGAGGTTGTAGGGAACGACTTTGATGAATCGATTCTAGGTTTTCCACATGAGAGAGACGAGTCGCAGGTCTCCCAAGTGAAGAAAACAGAATGACTTAATACAGGGTGAAATAAATCATTTAAACGATTTATCACGTCAGTTATTTAATAACCACCATGATAAAATATTTTTTTTAGTGTTTATAATTTTAGTTATTTAATAACCGACATATAAAACTATTTATCACGTCGGTTATTTTATAATGACGTGATATATGTCGCTTTATACCGACGTCATAAATTGATGAGATTTTCTTTATCACGTCAGTTCTTTTATAACCGACGTGGTAAAGCGCAGAGCTTTCCTTTATCACGTCAGCTGTTTTATAACCAACATGATAAAGTGCACCAGATTTCATTTTCACGTCAGTTATACAATAACCGACATATAAAAGCCTTATCTATGCATATTTTACGTAGGTTATAAAATAACCGACGTAAAATATGTATTCTAATTGATATATCACATCGGTTATAAAATAATCAATGTGATATATCGATCATTAAATCTTTGCAGGTCGGTTAAATGAAACCGACGCGAAAAATGCCGACGTGTTAAACATTTTTTCCACTAGTGCCAATCCAATATTCAAATAATTTTCATAAACATCAAACATGATTACCTCCTTTAAAACATGAATAACTATAGAACTAACCATATTTTACTTAAAATACTCAAAATAATCCTAATAATTTTTAATCCAAACAAACACCTAATAATTACTGGTTAATACTATCATATGATTCAAAATCTGAGAGAAATTGGGTGCAAACCATTAATAATAGTTAGGAAGACCATTAAAACTCTGTACCTATACAAAATTATTAGGGTCTAACCAAGAAACCACCACCTCAGTATTTTAAAAATTAAAGAATACTACACATTGAGATATTACATTACCTATGAAATTATCCTCATAGGATTGGAACAAACACATTGATAGCTTCCAAAATAGATAATGAAACTGAATAACACCCAACACATCTAACAAATTATCTGTATGCACCTCCCCTAACACAGAGAACATAAATATGTTATTGATAAAAACAAAAAAAAGGATAAAAACACACTGAATATTGTATTCATCAACCCCATGAACATTACTAGAGAATTTATAACTTTTAATGACATTATAAAAAATATTAATTTCTATAAAAATATCTGAAATTATTATTCATGATATCCCCATCCTTTATATTCATATGGTGATATCTATACCATAAATCAATCTTTAAGAACTTGATAGCCAACATAAAATGATATAATAAATCATCAATCTACAAGAGGGGATAATGGTTATTCCCCATCACATGATTCAGATGGAAATAATTTACAAACAACCATAGACTACCATCGACCTTATTTTCAAAAAGAGCATGATATCCCAAGGAGACAAACTAGGGTGAAGGAATCCTCTATATAGAAGATCATAAATCTAAATTCATTACTCTTAATACTCATAAGGGTCTATTTGATATCAGAGACATAAATATCTAATAAATTATTAGATGTATCACTATCCCAAACTTGATCTCTAATTAAGGGGTTAGTTTCAGAACCTATTTAAGAAACATGTAAATTTACACTTTAATAACCCTTCTAAAAATCACAAGATAACCCATAATAGAACATACAATCATACTGAACATTAAACAACATTAAGTCTCAACATGTATTTATCCCATTAAAGGGTCTCTCTCACCAAAAAACACTGCATAGTCTCAATCATCATCATAGAATAGGATAAAAATCTTAAATAAATCCATGATATCCTTCACCGAAGTATATATAATCTATTTTAAGGATAATGTGGTATGGATATATCCATAAACATAATAATTCTTACTAATAAATATATTTCCCCAACACTAAATCATAGTATATATTCACATCATTCAAGATAGAATAATATATACTTAGTGCAGTTAATGGAATGGGAACTGAAATAATATCTAACTCAAGTCCTTAATCATGGACTCGGTTGTGAAAAATAAAAGAGTGTATAGATCCTGAATAAAAAAAGTCATAAAACCAAGTATAAAATAGGTATATAGTACCATGAAAAATATTTGGATTTCTTGGTACTAGAAAATAAAGGAAATTTGTTTGACCATTTCTAACACCATGTATTATCTAGCTCTAATAGAGACCAACTCCATGATCTCACTCATCTAATTTACCCAGAGGATATAGGGTATCACATGGATACCCTCCTTCTTACCCATACCCTTTTTAATGATCATAATCATGAGCACCCTATTTCAACTATTACCTCAATTGATATTTCAAGAACAGACGATTCAGAATTAGGCCACCAGCTATACACTAACAATTATGGAAGGTAAAAAAACTATCAATTCTGATGGAAACAACCTTAGTCAGAAAATAAAACTATGGTTATTCCACTTGAATGGTCTTGATAACTATTATTACTTGAAAAAAAAGTTAAAGAAGATTGAAAAATACACTTAGATAACCAAAAATTATTCTTATGACTAAGATAAGGAGAACTATTCCTTTCTATAATCCAAGGAAAATATTGAATCCTCCCATCCCATGATGATTTGATCTTATAAAATGTTATCTGAGGCCTCCTCCATCACAAGTACAATTGTATATTTCTTTAACATAAGTGGGGTGACCTGGAATTAGAAGCGTGGATGGAAAACCACTTCAAAATACTACACAATATCCTTCTCATTAGGAAGAAGGTCCAAAGCATAACATGCGAGGTTATTATATTTGATACTAAACTCCCAAACATAATAAATCCCCTAATGAAGTGTGAAAACATCTCTCTGACATGATTCCATGGTGATAAAAGAAATAAAATCCTTTTCAAACTGGTCTAAATACTTTTACCAAAAAATATTAAACTCTTTCGGAGACACTATTTTGAAGTTGTCCCACAAAACATTATCACAGTCAAAGCAACTAAATGCTTCTTATTAGCACAAATAGAACTGGAGGATTTATCCACCTCCTCCATAAAATCCTCTATATCCTAATTATAATTATATCCCTCATACATCTAAAAATACCAACACTGAAACTCTTAGAGTTCCCATTTCCAAGATTCATTATCATCATCTTCGACTCAACAAATATCTTTTTGGGTCATTCTATTAAACATATTTTTAATGAAACTGATAGAGATATAAACCTAGAGGAATATTCCTAAAAGAGAAAACATAATGAATTCGTGAAAATGGTGAAAACTAACAATTAAATTCATTTAATTAATTCATTTTACATTTTCCCATTTCCTACCTAAATTCAAACATAGACACAAAAAAACACGATGCATGATCCTTAACTTAGTATCTACCCCACAAGTAACATCAATTTATTTATCATGTTTAATAAACATGAAGTTCCTTTATTTGAATCACTGAGGAACCGAAAATCCCATGCCATAACCAATATCCCTTGTTTAAAACACATAATAAACTTATATGATATTATTTCTCTACCAGCCCATGCATCCACACTAGGTCCTAACACCGAACTTCATCCAATATTTAAACCATTGGCTCTAGTACCACTCTTTAATGACTCCCTCCCTCTAAAGGTACCCTTACCAGGACAATAGCAAAGTAAGGGAGATAATGACAACCAAAGAAAACCACCAATATGCCATAGTTTGGTGACTGTTATTGAGGGTATATGAATCAAATTTATGGGAGTCATTACCGACAATATAGATTTAACAAATAAGAGATATTATAGAAACCACCAATTATTAACATTCAAAAATAATGAATCAATCCTAAAAACTAATTTAATATCATATATATCTAGAAAAACTAAAAGGAAAAAAATTTAATGTACCAAAATAACCCTTGACAGTGATCACATGGTTCAAACATATCTTGAACAACTCTAAAAGCTAGTAACACCTAGTTCAATCACTAACCAGCTCCCATGGACTGAAAAAATACATTATATATATATGTAGGGTGAGAAAAATAGTAATAATCAATAGGATCCTCTCAAAAACATATCATGGAAAATGTGTAAGAATTCTACTAAAGCCTAGTAAATTTAAAAATAAAACTAACTTGTCACTTAAATAGGTAAATATATTTTCTCATTCTCAATGTAGCTCACTCACCCTGTAACGCATGTAGGTAAATCATTCTATATCAAAAGAATATATATAAATGAGGGTACATAATACAAAAAACTATTATTTAGTGAAAGTTTGAAAAACATCACTAATTTTAAATTTCTTGAAGTTTATATGAAACTTTAACTAATTTAACCACAATTTTTTTTTTGAAAATTATGATAATTTCGCTTTGTTTTATGAAAACGTCGCTAATTAATTACATTTAAAAACATCACTAAATTTAAATAAAAAAATATATGTATATATATAAACACACATATAATCATTTATTTATATATTAAAACACATTTACATTTTAAATTTAGCCATGTTTTTATAGAAACATTGCTATTTTAATGACATTTTTATGAGTGTTTTAAAACATGACTAATTATATATATATATATATATATATTAATATATATATAATTATAAATATAATTATATATATTTATATATAAAAATTTATTTTGATATAAAAATACAATAAAATATATTTAAATATCATAATATATATATATAAGGCATATATATATATAAACATACATATACATATATATGTATACACACAGACATATATGTAAATATAAATATAAATTTATATATATATCTATATATCTATATGTGTGTGTATATAAACACACACACACACATAAAGACACACACATAAATATACAAACAAACAAACACACACACACAAAAACATATTGATTAATTATTAACATGGATTGAACAACATCCCAGATCAGAAAACCGATGTGGGTGAGGTATAACAATATCATAATGGGTGTTTCAGTTTCATAATACTTTATACTATTAATAAATAAAAAAATTTATATAATATATTAATTTTTTAATACTATTATATGTTAATAAACACATATATATATAAATAATATTTTAAAATTATATATATATTTATAAACAAAGCCATTGACATATATTTAAATATTATAATATTTATATATATAATAACACACACACATAAATATATATATATACATATATTTATATATAAAAACAAGTATATATTTTAAACTTAGTCACATTTTTAAGAAAACGTGGATATATATATAAATAAAAATACACACACATACACACACATAAACACACACATATATATATTAGTACACACACACACACAGATACATATATATATATATATATATATATAAATAAAATTTTATAATTATATATATAGACACACACACACACATATAAACACACATACAGATATATATATATAACACACATATATAAAATTAAATAATATAATATAAAAACATATATATATTAATATAAACACACACAAACACACACACACAGATATATATAACATTATATATATATATATATATATATATATCTGGGTACAACTCAATGGAATCATCCCTATGGGTCTCTGCAAGGTCTTGAGTTCGATCCTCGCTGAGTTCTTCCCTAAATTTGTCTGTTTCATGTATTTATTGGTAATTTATCCCATTTTCCTACATCAGTGTAAATATATATTTATATATACCAACACACACAAACACACACAAACACACACACACACACAGACACACAGACACACAGACACACAGACATACACACACACACATATAAACAAAAACACATATTTAAACACACACACACACACAAGTATATATATATATATATATTTATAAACACAGATATATATTGAATTTATTAACATTTTTAAGAATATGTGGAAAATTATATATATAATTAAAATTCTATTAATATATATATATATATATATATATATATTAATGAAAATAATTATAATTACACACACACACACACGAATATATATATATATATATAAATTTATACACACATGTGCACACACACACACACACACATATATAATATAAATACATATATATAAATATAAATATATATATATATTAATATACACATATTAATTTAAATATATATATATTTATATATACAATATTAATTTTTGAGATACTGAAATCTATTAACATATATAAACAGAATAATATATTTTAATTAACAAATCTGGTTTAAAGGGGTCGTTTGGACCTTTATTAAGTGTCATAAGGCACTAAGATCAAATCCCCTAGGCAACATATATTCAGCATGCATCGCTTGTATTGTAGGGACTAGGGGAGGGTGGTTGAGTCTGTGAGGTTGGTGGGGAGCATATTGGCATCCAAGTGTGATGTGATTAAGGGAGCATGAGAGGGGTAGTTAAGAATGTGAGGTGGGTGGGGAACATAGTGGAGGAAAGAGCGCAAGTCATGGGGCATGGGGGAATAAAAAATAATATTATTTTGAAAATGAGAGGGAATTTAAAAAATAAAGAATTTTTAAACAAAAGATTATATATTTCAAAAATAAGTACCTATGTTTTAAAAAAACATTTTTAAATGAAGTTTCATTTACTAAAGTTTTTAAAAAATGTCGATAAAAGAATTATCGATGTTTTAAAATGCAGTTAATGTAAAAAAAACATTAATTTTATTTTATTTATTGTTACTCTGCCCCATTCAACCCATTGTCTTATCATTATCATGCCCAAATATTTCACGTCCTATGCTCATCGCTTATTGAAGTTACCCTACATCTCATCCAATTGCATCACAACCATTCTATATTGTGTGAATCCCAACACTTCATCATCATCATCATCCCCACTAGTAACCAAGTTTTTGTTCAGAAGTTTCTACAACCCATGTAAGTTCATTATACCTTAAAAAGTTACAACACATGCACATATACCCAGGAAATCCATAATCACCATATTCAGATACAATTATGTGTGATACCTAAAGTAGTTGCAACTTGTATATAAGTGTATCATAAAATCAATACCCATTACAGATTAGGTATGAACACACCATATAACATAATCCATTATAGTTTGACATAATCCTACACATAAATATAGTCAAAGGTAGATTGGAGGATAAGGAGAATTCATTATATTCTAGATGTTGAGGACCCCCCTAACAATTTTTTTTTAAAATTAGTTTCCCTACCAACACAGGTAGTGAAGCATATGAAATTTTAAAATATTAAATATATCACATACAACCAAACTAAGAAGAACTACCTAGACTTATACTCATCTACAATTATTGTTTCCTAAGACATATGGTTTCCATTGATATATTCCAGATCAAAAACATGCACAATCCTCGAAGTTGTTTAATAATTAAATAATATTCCATTATTTAATATTATTTTGTTTTCATTTCCATGATTAGATATTTATTCTTCTAAAAAATTCAATTTGGAACTATACATTCCTTCCTTATATTCTCAAGTATTTCATCACTAACTATAATCACCTTGAACCATCCCCATTCATTTATTAATTTGTTTATCATTTCATGAATTTTAGGTACTTTAGGACTCATCCTAAGCCACCAAAAAAAATATACACATGAGTTCATAGATTCTAATTATGTCATGTTGTTGGAACCAATCAGAAAATATCTTCCCAAACAGCAATTGAAAATCAACATATAAGAATATATATTAATGAGAGATACCCACTCTAAACTCATCTAGACAACCCTGTTGTCATTATGGCACCATTAACATACCATCACCGACATTAAATATAACCATGGACCCCAGCTCCCAATCTATTTCTCATAAAAATTTCCAACCATTCTAGGTTCCCAATAAAAAAAATAAAACATGGATTTAACATCCTTGAGGATTCACACAAGGTCTCAAAATTATTTTCATCAAACAATTGTAATGGGAAACTAAGACCATGGAACCAAGGAATTATAGCATTTAATAAACAAATATGGGTTTTATCAGTGAATGAATTTCCATTATACATCAAATTTATTATGTTTTTAAAGTTAATTTACAGTCTAGGGAAGGCCCTATGTCATCTCTCAAGGACATTTGATAGGTTTAGAGTGTTTATTTTTAATAATAATTACTTAAATAAGGGGTGTTTTGGAAAAAAGTTTTTTTAAACTAATTAATTAAAGAGTTTAATAGTTGAAAAAGGAAGGTGGTTCTTTTTGAATTATGAGAGGACTTAATTTAAAGTCCATTAAAAATCTTGTTTATTTCATCATTTTAAAAGATAAAAAAGGTTTAATGGAATCCTTTGGTTGAGGGTTTTTAAGATCTCAAATCCCTTTTTTTCTCATAAAATGATTCACAAAGAACCAACCATTGACAGAACAATCATGTTGTCATAGTTGGGACCTCAAGTATAGAGAGATGGATTCAAAATCATAATAATATTTCGTGTATGTGTGAGATAAAGAGGATACTTGTGTTTTACAATCAGAAAAACCAAAGATTCTCACTTTAAATCTCAACCCAATCAGTTTTGAGATAATTTTTTTTTCACTTGATTAATCCAAAAAAGAATTCAATGAAGATTCATGTTAAGACAAAACTTAAAAGAAATGTTTCACAACCAAATTATACAAAACCAATAGAATATCAAGTGTCATAACCCCCTCCCAAGTATGTGTAGCTTCCTAAAAATGACCATCCACCATTTATCTCGCTATTGAGAGGATGAGGAGGCTCAAGTGGAACTTTGCCTTCATCCTTGATCCCACTATGAGTATTTGGGTCTCTCAAATTTTAAAGATGGTAATAGGACTACTATAAGAATCCAAAATGGTAGATATTTTCTTTGGTTTTGAACTTACAAATGGGGTTACCAAGGTACTCTTTTATAGGCAATGTGGATGGTGGTTTTGGGAATCTAGATTTAGATAAACAACTTAGCCCATGGTTTTGGGAGGGTAGAAAACCTTATATTTCTTTGGGGAAAACTGAAATTTTGTTTCGACACATCTTGAATATCTCCACCAAATGTTTGGAATCATTTGGTGGATTACAGCTCTAGATATTTTTGAAATAAAGAATATAAATTTTGACTTGATGTTGATTCAGTGTCATTGACATTTTAGTATTTTGGGCCACTTAATAGATTAATTGGTATTGGGTGTATTCATAAGATTTGTATCCCAAAAAAATTCCAAATCATTCCGAAAACAATTAATTCCAATTGGATGCATGGATTAGTTTTAGTGTCCATTTGAGTCCACTGGGGTTCTTAGAATCTTGCCTAGTTTGGCCCATTTTCATCAACTTCATCTTGGGCCCTCCAAATCACCTCCAACTACAATAAAAACATCAAAACAAGTGAAATTTACATTTTTTAACATTAAGAAAAATTAAATGATGGAATAATATAGGATGTTCAATTTGTTATAATTATTTGAAATTACACTACAATTTTTTTTTAATACAATGGTATAAGGGTGAAATAATACCGTGAATCATGGTGAAATCACACCCCCATACCTAAAAATTTTCACTCTTGGGAAAAGCCACATTTACAAAAATTATGCATGGATATGTTTCCAACATCATGAAGATTTAACAATGGAAATTTAATTCCTGATAAGAAAGTAATAAAATTAAAAACCTCACCAAGGAGTTATTCTCAAGGATCACGGAAATAGAGGTCTCATAAATTGTATCAAAAAGAAATTCAAGGAGATGAATGATACTGATTTGAGAAAATAATTCAAAAGTAATTATTGTCACTAACTCTCCACCTATGTGTGTGAAAACAATTTCATGATATTATTTCCACTTTATATCTAGTAAATCTAGGTTATTTTAAAAAATTATGCTTAAATTATTATTTCCACCAAACCCACCCTACATCCTTTGCAAAAAAAATTTAAGACCCACTCACTTAAGCATTCCTATATATAAAACCATAAGATAAAAACCTAGATATCCCCACATGTTGTACATTTCATCACTGCCCTCATTTTTTTAAAAGATGAAGTTGGAACAAATCTCACCGACATCACTCAACCTTTGTTTGACCTCCTCATGACACAAATTGTAATATTTATAACAAGATAAGAGGTTGATGAAGAGTGGTTTTTCGACTTGACGATGTAAAAAAATATTTTTTTTTGTTTTTGTTTTTGGTTTTAATTTTATTTTTTCTGTTTTGAGGGTGTACAACATTTAAATAACATGTACACACACATAGGTCAATATGGTATAGTTAATAAAAATATTAGATAAGGAATAAATGTATGGAAAAATCATTTTGGAAAGATGATAAATATTAACCTAACTTGAATTAACCATCTATTGCGTATGAAAAATTAACACTTCATGGTTGGGTGAAAAGATGTATGAAGATCTTAAGTGACACAATTTTCCCCAAAATCACACAAAGGGTACCATTATTCTCAAATGTTTAAAAATGGTACAACCATTCATATCATTGAAAAACCCAATTTTAAAGAAAAATTCACACCCAAAAGTGAAATTCATGATAAAACGCACATTCTACCAATTATTTTTTTAAAATGTTAAAACAACTTGAAATAGAGATATTCCTCAAGCCTTTTAAATAATTTCTATGATTAAGTGGCATTAATTTCCCTGATTAAGTGGGAATAATTTTCCATGATTAAGCATGTATCATTTTCCATGATTAAGTGGGAATAAAAAATGAATATTCCGGCCAAATGGTGATGGGGAAAAAGAAGTGGGGAAGCAACAATACTATTCCTAAATCTAAAAAGAGAAAAATAACAAAGATGAAGAAAATTCCTAACTAACCAAGGTATTCAGCCACCCCCACAACTAGAGTATACAATTTCCTCATTGTAATAATAGTACATATTGGAAGGATGGATAAAATATAGTTGGTGTTATTCATAGGTTTCTTCTTGAACATGGAGTTACTCCATCAGGGACTCCGAAATGGATTCATGAAAGTTCTTCAGCTGCTACCCATTGATAGTGAGGGGTTTTTTGTTTCTTCATTTTCAAAATAAACAAAGCCAAATGGATAAACATATTAACAATGTATAGACCAAAACATGAGAAAAGTTCTTACCTAGATGCAAGTTAAACCATGAATTTTAAAGGAGGAGCTTCTTCTCAATGTAAATTGAAAATGAAGGATGAGATATTTATGGCCAGCCTTGGTTCACTCCTTATAAATTTGGGAGTTCTCATATGAATCTATACTCATTTCCTCCAATTATTGAATCTCCATATTTCTTTGAGCACCTACACCAGGAATATTATAATTTCATTATTTAATTACCTAGTAGGCCTAGTGATCTATCTCAATAAGGGGTGAAAAATCTTTCCAAAAAACAATATAATAAACTGACATTCCAATGATAATTTTAAAGGAAGTACGGTAAGACTATAATGAATCATCAAGTCTAAGACTCAAATCTTTTTTTATTGGTTTGAACCCTTTTTTAAATTATTTGTTTTACCTCCCTATTACACACCTCACATTTACCATTGTTTTTTAGATGATAAATAGTAGACACTCAATGTATGACCCCATCAAAACATAAAAATTATTGCATTTTTTTGGTTCAACAAATAAGAACCCCGGTCACTGATGATGAACCTATGTAATCCGAACCTATAGAAATTTTGGGTTCTAAAAAATTCAACAACTATTCCATAATCATCAGTCCTCATGTCCTATGACTCTAACCACTTGGAAACATAATAAACTACTGGAAGAATGTATAAGTTGCCAAAGGAATTAGAAACTGACACCATAAAGTAAATTCCTCAAAAAAAATTCATTGAAGAGAGAAGGTTGTTGTGGAATTTAATTTATTTTATATACATTCCCCACTATTTTATGGTGAGGAAAATATTTATAGAAATCATGGGAATCCCAAAATAATGTTAGCCACAATAGAGATGAATCAAGTACCTTGTGAGCATTCTACTGGGGACCAAAGTGTCCTCCACAAGAAAGAGTGTGGAAAAACCTAAGGAAAGACTAAAACTCACTACTAGGAACATAACTCCTAAGTACATGATCACTAAATGTGAAATAAAGGTAGGGTTCATCCAAGATTTACCAACAAGACTCATGTTTTAGATGGTCATCTTGGTTTTTTTGAAATCATCAGGAATCCTAGATTCTACCAAATAATTTAAAATTTTGGAAAACCAAGGAATAAAATAATTCAATCAATACAATTTATCATCTAAAAACATGTCATTTTTGGGAATACAGGGGGACGAGTCAATGTATGAGGATTGGAGGATACTATCGTTATGGTTTGCCACCCCATTCTCTGATCCTTTTTATCCCAAATTTGTAAATTAAATTCTTAAAGGAGGAGCATCTAGTGAAAGAGACATGGTTTGGATTTTATTTTCTTAAGGATATACCATAGGGCTACATGGCCTAAGAACATAATTAATTTTGACTATAAAAGGTATGGCCTGAATTTATCTAAGGAAAACAAAATTGAAAGAAATTCTTTTTTAGTTGTATTGAAGTTTTAGTTGGGTAGGGTCCAGTGTTCACAAGGCATAGACTATAAAATGCAAATCTTGATCGACCGTTTGTGATAATACTGACCCAAATTCATAGTTAGAGGAGTCACCAAAGAACTCAAATGGTATATCCCACTGAGGTGGTTGGATCACTAGTGGTGATGTGAAACTCCATTTCAATTAGTTCAAATTATCTTCACATTCTTTATAAAACACAAATTATTTTTCTTTTTGGAGTAATCTAGATTGGGGGAGTGCAATATTATTAAATAAAAGAATGAAATGAAGGTAGAATCTAGCATGAACTAATAAATAATACACATCCCACACATTTTTTAGGAATGGTAGAGAAGAAATAACATCTAATTTTGATTTATCTACTTGGATACCATCCCCATAAATGACATGCCTCAGTACTATACATTTTCTCACTATAAAATGGTATTTATAATAATTTAATACAATATTATTTTCAATTCAGTTACATTGGAAAGAACCAATACTACTCAAACAATGATCAGAAGAGGATATGTAAACATTCAAATCACCCTTGGATACTTCCATGAAATCCTCTATGTAATCTGAAACAATACTAACCATGAATCACTGGAAAGTATCCAGATCATTACACAAACTGAATGGAATCCTATTATTTAAAAATGTGCTAAATGGGTAGGTTAAGGTTGTATTTTCCCAATCCTTGGTGGAAATATGGATAAAAAATATCCAGAATACCCATCAAGGAAATAGTAGCAATAATTACCTCGTATCCTCTTTAGCATCTGCTCAATGAAAAACAATGGGAAATTTTCCTTCCTAGTGTTTTATTTTAGTCATAGAGATTCTATACAAACATGCCAACTATTCTACACATGCGTTGGAACAAACTCACTTTTTCCATTTTTAATTACCATTAGACCATTTTTTAGGAACTACCTTACACCAGACTGGACCATTGGTTATTAGATATGTGGTAGACAATTACAACAACCAATAATTTTGTTACCTACAATTGTAAAACATCCAGGAGTTTTGGGTTCAGTTGAAATTATTCTCACCTCACTAGTTTAGCATCATAATTTAATAATATATAATGTGTAAAAATTTATGGTCTAATTCCAGTAAAGTTAGTAAGTGTCCATACCAATGCTTATTTATAATACCTAAAATATTTATGAAGTAAAAATTCATTCTATTGAGGGATCGAATTATCAATGATGATAAACAACTTATTTCTATTTTCATGATGTGAATATTTCAAAAAATTTAGCTGAGGTTTAAGTTCTAATTCAGGGGGATTTTGGATTGATGATAGTGAATGTGAAAGTGAGAGGTCACTGATCTCATCTAACTACTCAGTGGCAACATACTCAGATAATGGATTCCCTTTTACAAGCTTACTGGTATCATCGATTGTTATGGGATCCTTAGTGTTCAAGAAATCATTAATTAACAAATATTTGTGAAATTTTTCTAAACTAGTACAACATTCAATACATGATTAACTTCCTATAATATCAATCAAGGATGAAAACATTGATTAGGGATAAAGGGAAATAAAATAATTTTTTTTTCAGGGTAAGATATTACATCAATAGAATTAGCTAAAAGTATGGAATGTTCTTCTATGGGGTAATTTATGGAATCATAGATGTTAAAGTAGAAAATGTCACCACTAAACTCTATATTTAATGTACCATTGTGGATATTAATTATATATTTTTTATTTTCCAAGACATGAATCCACAATATAATTGGTCCATGTCCATTCATCCCATCATCTTCTATTTTAAGAACAAAAATAAGTAAGAAAAATTAAAAATTTCACCCTCACCAGAACATCCTCTAACACACTAGTAGAATGTGATGTAGTCTAGTTTGTTAGTTGCATAAATATTATAGTGGGAGATAATTCCCCAAACTATAATGAGGATAAAATAAAGTGAGGCATCACATTTATAAATGAACCTAAATCAGTTGTATCATCAAAAAAGTAATACTCCCAAATGGTCCATGTAATCAAGAATGTTCCTGAATTTTTTAATTTGGTAGGATGTGATGGCTATATCAAGGATGAGATGTTTCTTTTAAACCTCAAATTTTTATCACCAAAATATTTTATTCAGTGTTGAAACATATCCTTTAGAAACTTGGTGTGTCGTGGAATTTTCTTTACGACATCAATCAATGAAATATTAACCTGCACATTTTTAAAAATTTCCAAAATTCCATTACCAAGTTTAGTTTTTTTGTTTTCATGGTTATTTGGACCTTTAAAAAAATTGAAGAGGAATGGTTGGGCTAGGTGGATCATCGACAAAACCACTCTTACATTCAATGGAATTTTTCTTAGGACAATGATTTTTCTTATTTGGGTCTTTTGAGATGGTTGGAATGGAAGTTTCCTTGAAAGGGGATTAATCTATTGGAGGATTCATTTGGATTTTATGTTGAGATCCACTCTAAAGGGTAATTTCATTGACATTTCTCTTATCCTTAGGGTTGACTAGTGCTTGAGAGGGTATTTTACCTAACCCATGACATTGAATTCCCCACACCGAGTTGGGGAGTTTCCCTAATTAGGTTTTAGGTATTGTATGAATTCTTGGACGGTTGGCTAGAATTGGAAATTATTTGCAGCCATTTTTTCATCATGTCTTCTACGTTGGAGATTGGGTTTTGGGGATGGTTGTTGTAAATGTATTTGTGGTGGTTGATTATTTTTGGGATGATGGTGGTGGATGACTACTCTGCCCTGGGTGGTTCCATGGTTGTTGAGTTTGGTTTGAAAACCTCCTTCCCTATAGGCTTGATTGACTTTCCACCCAGGGTTGGATGGATATTAAGGTTCTTGGCTAAAGGGTTGGTTATAGGGGTGACCAAGAAATATTTCCTCAAAAATCATAAATGTTTCTCTTATTTATAGTTCAAGAGGTTGGGAAATATTTTTCATGAAAAAGGTGTTTCATGTCCACACAACCTATAATAGGGGAATTAACATTGTACAACCATTATTTTACTTTGTCTTCTTATAAAAAAAGGGCATTACCTTAGCTTTACTTGTTCTTCATCCATATTAGTCATTTTTAATATAAAATACACAATATTAAATCTTTTTAAATTCTTATGTGGGTCTTCTCTACAATGTTCATGAAATCTTGGAAATAAGTGATTTAGATATAATTTTAGTTCAAAATTTGGTGCTTCTCCTTTGATTTGAATATAAGTGTGTTGGATATCAATATTAGGAGAGGTTAGTTCATTTGGTGTTCTATTATTTTCAGAAATTTTATATAATTTATATTTCATTTCTAATTTTGTTCTAGAAGAAGAGGGGTTTAGATAAGTAGCAAGATGTGGTATGTACTTCTTCAAATGGTTGTCTTGTGTGTTATCATTAATGTAGGATCCTATCCAATTTTGTATCAAAAGGAGGTAAATCTACCAGATTAAAACTCTTCATTCACAAAACCTACATAAAAAATAAATTAGAGAATAAAAATAAATGTAATGGTAGAATATAAAAAAAGATATATTCACAAAATTTACTAATATCTTATAAAACAACACACTAAAAACCAAAGCGCTCCCTAGAAATGTTGCTAAAATTTGAATGTTCTCTCAAGAAACATCATATTTATTATGTTTTTATATTTTATTTATAGTCTAAAAAGACCGTAGGTCATCTTTTAAAGAGAGTTGATAGGTTTAAAGTGTGTATCTTTTTAAAAAATTACAAAAATAAGGGGATGATTTTTAAAATAGTTTAAAAAATAAAATGACTGAATTAAAGAGTTAAATAGTTGAAAAAGGAAGGTGGCGTTTTTAGAATTGTGAGAGAAGTAGGTCATTTTTATTTTACTACGTACACATCTTTGTTTAGGTCATTGTTCTGAAAAATACACATGGTTTAATGGAATCCTTTGGTTGTGGATTGTCATGATCTTGAATCCCCTCTTGGATATTAAAATGATGCAAAAAAAACAACCCTTGACACAACAATCATGCTATCAAGTTTGGAACCTCAAGAATAGAGTGATGGATGCAAATTAATTCTTATATCTCATGTATGTGTGAGTTTAATCGGATGGTTGTGTTGTGTAATCGGAATAACCTGAGATTCCCACTTGAAATCTCAACCCAATTAGTGTTGAGATAATAAGCGTTTTAACTGATTAAAATAAAAAAAAATCAAATAAGATGCATGTTAATAAAAAACTTCATGGAAATGTTTCAAAAAAAATTATAAAAAACTAGTACAAGAAAAAGTGTCAAAACTCCCTCCCAAGTAAGTGTACCTTTCTCAAATTACCATCCACTGTTTATCTCACCATTAAGAGGAGGAAGAGGCTCGAGTGGAACTTAACCATCATACATGATCCTACTTTGATTATAGAGGCCTCCATAACTGACAAGATGATGAGATTAATCATCTAGGACTCCAAAATTATAGATCTTTTTCCATGGGTTTAACTTATAAATGGGGTTCCCAAGGTACTCTTTAATAGGAAAATTGGATGGTGGTTTTTGGAACCAATATTTATATAAAACACTTAAGCAATAGTTTTGGGTGTGTAGAAAGACTTTCCTCACTTTGGAGAAAACTAAAACATTCTTTATCCACCTATTTAATATCTCCAACGAATGCTTGGTATCATTTGGTGGACATAATATCTATATATGGTCAGAATACATAACAAACCTTTTGACTTCATGAAGATTTAATTTCTTGGATAAATGATTTTGGTTGGGCAACTTAATGGATGAATTGTTCATGGGTTTCATTGTAAGGGCAGTTTAAAACCAAATTTTGGATCATTTAATAAAATTTCATCCCAATTGGATGAAAAAATTTGTTTCCATGGCCATTTGAATCAACTAGGGTGCTTTGAATCTTACATAGTTTGGACAATTTCTCTTCAACATCATCCAAGGCCCTCCAAATCACCTCCAACTACAATTAAAACATAAAAAGAGTGAAATTTACCTATTTAATAGTGATAAAAATTAAATTATTGAATAAAAAATGAAGTTAATTTTTTTAAAATAGATGGAATTTACAGTACAAAATCATTTTAATACAATGGCATATGGGTGAAATAAAACAGTGAATCATGGTGCTATCACTTAGCTCCAATAAATTCTCTTTAGAAAACAAACATTTTAATGCCAATATTGAATTAACTAGTTTTTTTATATTTTTATCATCATAAAACCTATTAGAAGTATCTAAAAATAGTTATGAATCAAAATAAACATTCATCAAACATTACTTCCATGTTAAAACAATTTCAAGAAAAATTATAATTAATTATTAGGAATTTTCCACTATTAACTTAATATTACAGATTTAAATTATTTATCTAACTCATGAAATTAAACAATGATAAAAAATATAAAAATATAAAACCAATAATATAATAAACTATCTAATAAACATCAAGATGTCATATCAAGAAATATCATAAGAGCTCATACGATCATAAAAACCCAACCATTTATTTAATCCCAAAATTAGAAAATATTTTTAATCTAAAACATCAAATAATTTAATTATTTAAATTATCTGACATCCAACAATTTAAAATAATTTTTATCATGAAGTAATCAAAAAATATACTACAATATCAAATATCTTCTCAATGATTTGTATTTTTTCATACTCTACATTAACATCTAGAGTTTTAGATAATATTATTCTTGTTTTATTTTTATTAAATAATTTCAAGAATAATAAAACATAATTAATTATAAACATCCCATTATTTTAACTTCTTCCAACTTTAATAAATATCTTTATTATATAATAATTATTTTTCATTTGATTACTATATTATTATCATTTTTAAAGTTTATCACATCCACCTAGGCAAATTAATGCATGATTAAATCAATCTTTGCACAAAAAAAGAGAAGATTCGGATCCCCTATGAAGAATGAATCCCAAGTCACACTATACAATGTATAACAGAGAGATGCAATTTTACATAGGTTAGAAACTCATAAGAAAATATAAAATTATTATAGAAGGGTTTCCGGGCTCTAATAGTAAGGGGTTTGGATCATCCTTCCTTGAGAGAAATAAAGAAAAACTTATATGAAATAACTATCCTTTTTAGTAAAATAAATCTGACTCTCTAAGGTATTTCCAAAAATCTAGTCAAAATTTCATTTTAATTCATTATTTATTATTTTTAGATTTAATTCTGGTTTAATTCCCCCAAAATGACTCATTTAATTATTTAAATATCATCTATGTGAAAGATATAAATTATATCCATCAGTTTGGATTTTAAATATTTCATTCCCTATAATATTTCCTTATTTTATATTGAAAAAGGTTTACATTTTTCTAGGAAAATTTGGTATTTTTTCTTAAGATAACGAGTGACTATGAAGACCATGTGTTCAAAGAAACCACATAGATTGACCAAAAGAAGCAGAAATTTGCTGTATGAAAAATAAAGTCACCATGAAGATCAACCACAATGCTTGGATCGACCACAAAAACAACCAACCTATAACATCCTAACCCTATTGACCACTAATACGGTAGACGAACTGGTGGTTCATATGGCTTCCATTATGTCTCTCCATATACCAGAGGATTATGACTAGTAGTGAGGGTCTATGAAGGTGATAACAGGGAGAATATAGCCTCATAATTAGAGTGCCACCATGGTTTATCATATACTAAATAATATAAAACAACAAAATCAATAATAAAATAAATATAGATTAGTGGAAGATAATAACAACAACTTAATTTAGAAGATGGAAAATGCCAATATACAAGAATGTATACATGTCCAGATGATGATACATAACTATAGAAAAATACATAAAATATGTACAAGATAAAATATAGTACTCAAATAAAGAAAATATAAAAAGGTCTCGTGGGTGATCTCCATGAGCATATCAAGATCCATCTTGGTCTGGTGCTCCTAACTCCCATGTACAAGAAAAGTAGAACAAGCAATAGTCCATGGTCTTACCAGCATAAGGTCAACTCGAGTTGCTAAGTGAAATGGAAGCCTGAGAATAGTGTGAGATATAAATCCAATTTGGTTACCACCCATGGTGTCTATTAATTAAAGTAAAGTAAATTTGTGTGTAAGTGTAATAATAAATCAACAAAACTAAAATAAACAACAACCAGCCTGCCCAAGTACCTAAAGTACACATGGAGGCTCTACCTACTTTGTCTCATAGGCAAGATAAAGATACAATTATTAACCATATGTATATGGTAATATTATATACATTTTATAACTATATATTTTTTCAACATATATGAACTGAGTGTGTGACGTTGCCTAGTTTCCATATACCTGTGATACTAGTTGCCTGCTGGACTTGGTGTAACTCAGAAATCCATAACAAGTATAAACGATTTAAAAATATCATGAAATAGGGTAAATGCCCTACATCCCAATTGAGAGTGAGACATCAGGAATGAAACTCAAGATGGTGAGTGACCATCATGCCATCACTTCTAACAAGAGTATTGTGCCTCAGCCTATGTCCTATAAGTATCATTGGCGCAAGATTCCACGAACTCGACACCATATGTAATGGGTCATGATTTTACTCTATTATCATCAATCCCTTACCATCTCCCACATCCCATTTAAGGCATAATAATATATCAATAATAATAACTAGATCCATGAGGCATTACCTCTCAAGCTCTATATTTATTAATCCCACTATATGCAAGGGAATTTCAGTTATAATGTAGTATATACTAAGCCTGAAACGAACAGTGTGGGCTTTCAAAAATTAAAATTTCATCAATTAATTTGTTCTTATTTAATTACGACAAGAGGTGTGGTCATACCAAAAAATTTTAATTTCCATTTAAAATAAATCATCTATTACAATCAAGGTAATCAAGCCATGTTGAAAAAAATATCCTAAACACTACATGAAAATGAGTCCATAAAATCATGTAATTTTTTTTGAAAAGGATCAATAGTTACTTAAAAGTTACCATGGTCCCTTGAAAATTTCCTTGGTAATCCCATTTATTACACATTCCAAGCCCTTGGATGGAGTTTGGTTTATTATTAATTCAGATAAGAGATGGTCCAAGCCATGCACTTAGAAGGATCAAGGGTTCCATCAAAATATACTAAGGGATAATTTCATTTCCTAATTCCATTATAGGCCATGTACTCCACATTTCATATATCAATAGTAATATCAAAGCTTATGAGAAGGACCAAAACATTATGCAAAGAACATCATAAAACACCGCTCATTATTTTTTAATTTCAAAGGAAACACACCTCAACCAAGGGGTTTTATTATAAAAACAAAACATTATTCCTAAAATAATTCATCAAGAATATTTAAACATCTATTAAATGTAGGTTTTGGGTCATCAAATGAAAAAAATTATCTTAACTAACAAACATGGAAATTCAATTCATTAAGGTTCAAATGGAATTAAAAAAGTTCGACTATCATTTAGACAATCACATAAAAGGGGTAAAACCTTTTATAGTCTAAGTCTAACTCTTAGGTGGCATTCCAAGATTTTAATAATATAATTAAAAAGGGTAAGTTTTAATTTTCACACCCATGGGGTGTCCATATATGAGGTTCTAATCCTCTTATTTACCAATTAGAATCAAAGGAAGTATATAATAATGGAACATTCATTTTGATATAAATAAATTACTTTTAAAGAAATACACCAAAACGACAACATGTAGCGTAATAAAGGTAATCATAAAATTATGGACACTTGAAGAAAAAGTTATATACCACCAAACATATGATTAGGATGTATCACTCATCCAATATCAAGCTATGATTCAGTTAGATTTGGACGAAATCAATGAAACATACATTTCCCCCAAAAATAAGAAAATTGAGCTCACACCAAAATAGAGAAAAATATGAAATGAAGAATGTAAAATAGATTCTATAGGACTCAAGATCTTACCAATGAAGATACATAGAGACTGAAAATGATCAAATCAGATGACAGATGAAGGAGAATAATCAAAGCCTAAATTACTCTTAGAAGAGGAAACCCATGACTCAAGGAGAGCCTCACATGGATGGAGGAGGAGGAAAGAAAGAAGAAAAATAATTATTAAACTCATTAAGGATATTTTTTGTAATTTTAATCTAAAACCTATGCCATATGGTTTGGCTATACAGTTTGGATAAACCATTCACCAACCGTGTGACACCATTTTCTTTAGAAAATCACCTCGCACGATTTTCCCCACATGGTCTGCCTAATCGTGCACAAACTGTGAAATGAATTGTTCTTAGGTATTGAATAAGTGGTACTAACCATGTGGGCTAGTAATATGGTTTGAATAAACTTTTTTCAGCCTACGCGCTACACATATATACCTCTCCTTAGTCCTCATAGTTTTCTACTGGGTGCCGCATGGTTTCAGACAAACTGTGTACCCTCTGAAAACTCTCCAAACATAAAATTTCCTACCCCAACACTCCCAGAACACGAGGATACCTCCAAGGGATGACTTGTTCCTTCACGTAAGTCCAAAAATAACATGTTTAAGTGTTCCAAATTTCAGAATTACATTCTGATGCTCATTTTGAAAAATGACCTATCCTGTAAACACAAAATTCAAATTCCTTTGAATTGTCATCCGTCTTAAAAGCACATGTCATTAAAAAATACCCACATTATAAATTCTAATCCCCAAGAATCCTTATGGAACAATGAAAATATCACCCCATATATAAGGGTTATGATGTCTTATTCAAATATCCACATTTCATTTCCAAATTCCGAACACACCTCAAAGCATTAATTATGCCAACAACACTTAAGCCATCATAACATGAGATAATACTCATTTTCTGAATGAATCATCAATACAAACCATAACCAATGTCATTTAACAAGAGAAATGAACGTTTCATCATCTCCTTAAACATTTGGTTGATGGTGCTCTCCATTATAGGTCTTATCATTAAGAGTAGGCCAATTCTGAATCAAGGTACCTCCACTTTTGGAATTTATTTACAACCATGACTCTAATAATTTTAATGATGCTTATCATATGATTTTTAAAATGGTTGAATGGTCAATTCTCCATCAACCTAAAATCCAATTCAATATATATTTATATGAAAATACTCCATCGACACATACTACAATCACCTCCTAATGACTAGCCTAAAAACAGTCCTTCGCCAATTGTATATTTTAAACATAAAGGATAAAAAATTAATCCATTACCATCTGAACCTTATTAAGATGCCTGAGTTATATTTCCGACATTAAACAATATGAACACAAATTCATTCCTCCAAGTAATTTCATATTAGAAACATGCATGTTCATGAAAGCCTAAACTTAAGTTCTAGTTACACTTCTAATCCAACCATCAGTTGTCCATTTAATTTTTCACGCCTCAACAGAAACAAGGATGTAATCCGGGTTCATCCCACTAGAATAATTAACCTTTAAACACACCCTTGAGACCCACTACATGTCCAAGATAACCTTAGTTTATTTTAAACTTGATTTCAAGGAACTAACCGTAGGTATTACATACTCAATGTTTACAAGTGATATGTTTTGCAAAGCCAAAATTCCTACTTCTGATAATTGATTGAGCCTATAATGACATCTACCTAGTGATCAAGTCAAAGGAAAATAGTTGGTGGCCATGATTCAGTTCAAGGTGTTCCTACATGGGATCCTAATTATCACCCATGATTAAACATGCCTCGATTAGAAACACATGAAAACATGAAAAAAATATAAGAACAGCTTCAATAATCCCAACAGATTTTCACCCTTAGCGCGTCCTATAACCGACACTATCTTATTGTACCATGGGAAATTCCTAGATAAGGGATGTGACTATAATGATACATGTGATTCTTCATCCATTATATACTTGGACAAGGGTAAAATAACATAAATTAATAAATCAATAAGTAGTAGAAAGTACAAGATTAACTCATGGTGAAATCACATCAATCGTAGTATCAAACAACATGAACAAAAACCCCAACCCTAACTAGTTGGTAGTTTTCCCATGGAAGGGGAGATCAGTCCAAATATGATTATTTACCAAGGGCTGAAAAATTCATAGTCTCCTATTTACTATCCCAACACAAGAAGTTAACGGAAACAGTAAGGCGCTAATTCCACTTTGTAACATTCCAACCCGAGTGATCCCTAATACAGTAGTCAGACTGGTGGGTAACATGGCCTCAAGCATACCTCCTCATATTCCAGAGGCTGCAGAATAAAGGTGAGGGTCTATGGATATGATAGTGGGGAGACTATAACATCATAATAAAAGTATCACAATGGTTTATTAGATACTAAATAAAAAAAATATCAGAATCAATAAGAAATGAAAGATAGAGTAATGGAGGATAAAAGTAACAACTAAATATAGAAGATGGAAAATACCAATATAAAATAAGGAATACATGTCCATATGATGATACATAACTAATGAAAAAGATACAAAACATGTAGAAGATACTATACAATACTCCAATAATGAAAATAAACAAAATGTACCATGGGAAATCTACACGAGCATCCCGATCTCCATCTTGGTCATGTGCTCATAAATCCAGGGTATAATAAAAGTAGCACAAGAAATAGTCTGTGGTCATATGAGCATAAGGTGTACTTGGGTACCCCAATGCATTGGCGGACATAGTAGGGCATGAGATATAAATCACAATAGGTTACCACCCTTGCTTTATATGAATAAATGTAAATTAAATTAGTGTGCATGTATAAGAATAAAGAAAAAAACTGAAATAAACAACAATCAGCCTACCTATGTTCCTAATGGACATCTGGAGTCCCTAACTACTTCATATAATTACATGAATGAAGATCCAACTAGTTACCATATGTATATAGTAATAAAATATACATAGTATAATTATATAATACATACACATATATGAACCAATTGTGTGCCAATGCCTGATGGCCATATACCTTGGATACTAGCCACAGGATGGACCAAGCATAATGTAGACTTCAATAACTAGTCTAAACAAGCCTATAAGCTCGAGAAATAGGGTACATTCCTTATATACCAATAGAGTTAGACACATCATGCATGTTACTCAAGATGATGAGTGATCCATCATGAAATTACTCTAAACAGGGATCGTGGCACATCATCCCACATCCTATATGTATCACAAGTGTGAGACGCCATGAACTCAATACTTGATGTAAGGGAGAATGATTTTCCCCATGATCAACAATCCCTTTCCATCATTCATATCCTATTAAATTCATAATGATATATCAATAATAATAACCAGATCCATTAATCATTACCTGTAAGGCCCTGTATTTATTAAGCCCACTACAAACAAGGGAATTACATTTATTGTATAGTATGTACTAGGCAGTAAATGAATGGTGTGGCCTTACTAACCTTTACATTTCATTTTATTATATAAATTTCAGGTAACCTTGGAAGAAAACCACCATGAACATTCTATTCCATTTAATATCATTCAATTAAGTCACGATTCTTTAATTTTGACAAGAGGCATGGCCATTCCACCAAATTTGATTTCCATTTCAAAAAAAAACCATTTATAACATTCAAGGAAAGAAATCCATCATGAACAATATATCCAAACCACTATATTCCAATGAGTAAATAAAGGAAAACAATTATTTTTAAAAGGATCAAGAGGTACTTAGAAGGTATGATAGTCCCTTGGAAATTACCTACATGGGTAATCCCAATTATTAAACATTCCAATCCATTAGAAGGATCTTGGTTCATTAGTTATTTATATAGAATATGGACTAATACCTGAACTTAAATGGTGAAATGGTTCAAAAAACATTTACCAAGGAGAAATCCATTTCCTTATTCCATTTGAGTCTATGTCCTCAACATTCTAAATCTGAATAGTAACATCAAAGGATAGGATAAAGACTAAAACATTAAGCCAAGAAAATCATAAACCAGTACTCATAATTTTTTTTATTTCTAAGAATCCACACCTCATCCAATGGATTTTATTAAAAAACATGACATTGTTCCTAAAATAATTCATTATGAATATTTGAACATCCATTCAAGGAATATTTAAGGTCCTAAAAAGAATCAATTTAACATAACTACAAAAAACGAAAATTCAATTCATAAAATTTCAAATGACATTAAAAAAGTGACACTTTCATTTAGATAATCACATTGAAGGGGAAAAACCAATTATAGTCTACGAAGAATTCTTAGGATGAATTCCATGATTTTAATCATTTAATTAATAAGGTGTAGTTGGATATGGAAAAACAATGTGGTGTTCATATATGAGGTTCTCATCCTATTATTTACCAATAATAATCAATGTATGTATACCAAGATGCAATAATCATTTTGATACGAAGAAAAAAAATTTAAATAAATGCATGGAATAGGCTGGCGACCAACAATTATAATAAAAAAAATGGAAAAAAATGAAGAAAAATTCACAGATCTCCTTTCTTATTATTAATATATATCAATCGTCAAATATAAAGCTTTTATTCGGCCATGTTTAGAAGTAATTGATGAAATAGATATTTTCCCTAAAAATAGAGAAAATGAGCTCTCACTAAAATAACACAATAAAGAGAATTAAGAATGTGTAATTGATTATAGGGTACTCGAGAGATTATTGATGTAGATCCATAAAGAATACTTTTGATTGAATAAGATGATGGGTGGAAGATAAAAATCAAAGCCTGTGTAAGGATTGGAGGAGGAATCCCAAAAACTCAAGGAGAGCCTCCCATGGCTAGAGGTGGTGGAAAGAAATAAGAAAAAGAATTCTTAAACTCATTAAGGGTATTTTCATATTTTTTTCCTAAAACCTGGTTCACACAGTTTGTCTGGATAGTTTGGACAAACCATGCACCAACCGTGTGCCACTCACTACTTAAAAAACTCACCTCGCATGCTTTTCGCTGAACGGTAAGCCTAATCGTACACAAATCCTATGATGAATAGTGTTAAGGTACTACATAATTGGAACTGAACATGTGGTATAGGTACACTATTTGGATAAATCATGCTCAAATCATGTGCTTTACATCTTTACCTCTCCCTAGGCCACACATTTTTTTGCTGGGGGACATACGATTTAATACAATCTCTGCACCCTTTAAAGACACTCAAAACATGAAATTTCCATCCCTGGTGCTACAAAAACACAAAGAGACCTCCAAGGGACCTCTTAGGCCCTTATTAATGTTCAAAAATAACTAATTTAAGTGTTAAAACTTTCAAAATTATGTTCCTAATCATGGTTGGTAAAATGGCACATCTAGAAAATGCAGAAATTTGAATTCCTTTGGATTTTCATCTGGTTGAAAAGCACGAGTCATTACACAAGTAATTGTACCAATTGAATTCACCACATGCATCAAACAAAAAAAAATGGATTAATTTTTTTATTGAATATATAATTTTACAATAGGAATAATAAACCACACACAAAAAGAAAGGATAGACCACATGAATAAAGTGAGGATCGATAATAAGAATAAAAGAAGGACCGAACACCTGAGCAAGAAACTGATCAAATGATCAGAAAATAGATGACAAAAAAAATATTATGACTAAAATTTTAGACTTGAAATAATATGATCAATGTAAGGATTGATCAGGTGAAGAATGATATGATCAAAAACATTAAAAAAGGAAGGAAATACACATGAACAAGAAAGAGACAATATAGTAAGATAGGAAACTAGATAAAAAAAATTATAACCTCATGGTCAATAATGTGACCCAACGAACAAAGGATGGATCAACTATATGAATAAAGTATAGATCAACCATATAAATAATGGAAGGATCAACCACATGAAAAACAAAGTGACTACATAGTAATAAAAGTGACCACACGAAAAACTTATGACCATATAATTAGAAAACAGACAACATGAGCAAACTAAAATCACTGCTAGTCATTAGGAACTATAAATTAGTAAGCATTCTAGACTATGTGAAAATTCAACTTAGGTAAGTGAAATATGTAGGATAGGTTGTTTCAAAGTGGTATCTGATTGGTGTTTTGGTTTTTTTGGATTCTTTAGATAAGAGATATAATCGTTTAAGGCTTTATATGTAACTCATAAATATAATTTATTAACACATTTTTGGTGAAAGAACAAACTACTAGTGATATAAGGGTATTCTATAGGAACTTAAGAAATTTGTGAACTTTTTGGTTGTGTATCTAGAGTGTAAAATAGTGTAACTTAAGAATAAATCTAGTGGATCAACTTTGAGTGTTTTTTTTATTTTTCATGTATAATATTTGATAGATAGGTTCACATGACATGTGTATTCTTGTGTGTGATTGGTATAATAAATTTTTGAAATGTTTTTTTAAATACACAATAAATGTTTTTGATAAAAAAAATTATGAATTATTTTGGTAAAAAATTTGACTTTTTTTAGAAAATACCTTTTATATTAGGTATTTAGTTAATTAAAGTGTGAATAATATAATGATATGTATTTTTATGAATAATTTATTAGTGGCTCATTATGAATATAAAATAAACCATGGTTAAAATGCTTGAGTATTTTTTTTAAAATATAAATATGGGGTTTTGGTTAAAGAGAATATAAATAATTAAATAATACATATTTTCCTATGAATCCTATGATAAAATATTTATTATTAGAGCATATTTTTAATGATTTTAGTGATATTTATCCCTTGATAATGATGATTTTGGGATATTAATCTAATATGTGGCCCTATGACATAAACAAAATCCATTTTCCTTGAGATATAATTTTTGTGGTTCGATCCATGCGAGAGATATTATGATTACCTGGTTTATTATTATTTTTATGATATATATGAGTGATGGGAAAAAATACTGAGTTAACTGTTGCATATAAATTTCCAAGATTGTGTTTGGGTTATGAAAAATAGATAGTTATTTTGGTGGATGGTTGGGGTGTGGGAGATGGGTTTGGAACATGTATAACTCAGTAACTTGATATATAAATTAAGGATTAATTTAATCAAAATCATTATAGTATGATTCATGTGGGTAGATAGAACATTCAAGATTTTATAATTTTTGTAATCATTAAGCTCTTATATACCCTGATGATGAGTTTTTTTGTTCAGGTGGTCTATAAAGAGATGTGGACCTGATTGATTATGTTTAAGTGATAATTAAACCCTTTTCCGGTATAAAGTGTAATACAATGGATGGATTTTTCATAGTAATGGTGTTGTGTTTTTTAGGGTTTCAAAGAAGGATTAAGAGATAGTGACTAATGTCATATTTGACTTTATAAAGATATCCGACCCATTTTTTGGTTGTAAGTTAAGACCCAGTACATTGAAAACTATATCAAAGTAATTCAATTAATTTTTTAAGGAACTGATTCTCCTAGAATATTCATGTGATATTGATATTATTTAAAAAAGTGACACATATAATTGATAAATTACTATAAATATGGAGATAAGGAGTATTTTAATTTCTTAGATGAATTTACACTATCATTTATATAAGATATCTTCTTTCCAGAGGCAATACACCCAAGAAATATTGGGAAATTCATAGATATATACCAGTTTAATTGATCAATGATAGATGAATATGATGAATTTAGATGATCATTCTTCATTGTCTCAATACTTTAGGAGAATGAATTCATAAAATAAATTTATTTAGAAGGACTTTATGATTCATTAAGAGTATATATATTAAAATTTTTACTTGAAGTATACTTCATATTAGTTAGGAGGATATTATCACTAAAGGAATAATATTTTTGACCTCTAAATTTTACAAACATAATGTAAAGGTTTGAAATAAGTGGAATCATGATGAAAATTTTTGGGATGTTGTAAATTGTGCCAACTTATGAGTTGGATATGAACATCTTAGTTCTAGAGAAACATTTCTTTTTCTTGTTTTTCCATTATGGTAGGATGAGGAATGTATTAACTCTATGGTATGAAGGACTGAATGATTTTCAGGTTTGTGTAAGGCTTGTCAATATATGAGCATCATAATATTAGAACATATATTTTAGTGGTATTGGTAGTTTAAAACATAATAAATACCTCTAACCTAGTGTAAATCTCATGAAGTGGGGTTTTAATGTCTTATATTTTCCCTGTATTATTTTTGGATATTATATAGATTAATTCTGAGACCATACACTGAGACGACATGCAATTACAAGGCCTGATGTTCTAGGAATAAATATTTTAAATATTTGACATATATTAATTATTACATGCACATAATTTTCATAAAAAAGTGAAATAATATATAAACAGAGGTATAGATTAGAAATTCAAGGGTACTATCGAGTTTAGAATTCGAGGTCTACACTAGGCATGACACAACCTTAGTAGTCATGGGTCATTTATGGAAAATCCATTACAGGCATAAAAAAATAACTAAAAATAATGAAATTATTTTAATTTCTTTTTTTGATGCAGTGACACAAAAATATAAACCTTCCTCCTTAAATTTATTACTATGGAAAAATCCAAGGGTTAATCGCATATCCCTAGAGCCATTGGAGAGCCGCTAGGGAGAACATTAGAGAATTTCTCTTAGGTAAATGAAGATCAAATCATGGACCGATTATTGACACACAAAAGAATAAAAAGATACCTCCAAAGAACATGGAACAACTTCTTTCATCATAAAATATTGATCCCAATCAAGTTAGTATGTGTGTTTCGATTTGATTCTTCCCCATTCTTGATTTCTATGATGAGTTTGAATCAATCAATGAACAAATTGATCTTCTATTTTATCGATATGTGGGATGAGTTTATTTTTTGGGGATTTTAATTTAGAGTTTTTTATATATTTGGTTCTTCATTATTCTCCCTAATGACAATGAATCGATGACAACTAAACATGACCATGCTTCATTCACATTTTTCATGTTTTGTGATTTTCTCCTACATTTCTCCATTCATCGCAAGCATTATTTGTTTTCGATCGCTATTCGATGTATTACTGTTGAATCAATAATTTCAAACCTGTTTCTTGATGCAACGAAATGAGATAATAGATCTGGACTTGGCACGCTGAAACTAAGGTAAAATGGTGGTAGCGACGAATGGATCAAACTAGTTTAAGAACCCCTAATATATTTCCAAATGTACAGATAGTGATAAAGACAAACATAATTTTTTTCCAAATGGATTCAATGGATGGAATCTGCCTAATGACCATGATAGGGTTCGCCCGGGGTATATACTTTCTTTTAGGAAATATTAGAGTTGGATTTCATGGTCATGGTGTCATAGATGCATTCCGACGAATTATCAAGGGTTTCTAGAAAATTGCGATTCATACGGCATGTAATACAAGATTACATGATGCGTGGGTCCCTATTGGTGGTGCCAAGGGTTATGGATAAATTTAAATATCACACGGAGTGTGACGCCATAAATTTTTTTGTAGTATCTCCCTAGTGAAATAATCAAGTACCTCAGAGATACACATATAAAGGGTGTACTACATGGGAAACCTACATGGCATGTACTCCCCTACACGGACATGGTCTGGACCAAGTACATGGCCTAAGCCATGTACATGTGGTGTTGAAGCCATGTACTGACACATGATTAGAATACCCAAGTAGCCTACATGATTTGTACTACTACACATACACATATTTATTACATGGTCCATTTACATGGGTAGGACTCGGGTTCAAGGGACATGACGTGTGACCCCTACTATACACCATCTACTCTTTTATACATGGAATGGATCCCTTGTCCTCTCTTTTTTGGACAATTTTCATTGGGATGTATTCCCCTTATCCTTTCCCTGAGGGTTAGTATAGAATCATCCCATACTCCTAGGATAACGATCCATTCAGTAGGACTTCTTGGATAGAGTAGTTGTAATCCCTCTGTAAGGCTTGAAGTGATATCCTCTCATATGGATAACATCAATGATATCAAACTCAAGAAGTGTGTTATCCCTGATGGGTGCTTTGTGGATACTTTGAGCTAAAATCATAGGGTTTTTATACTACACCCATGAATTACCTTTAGAATATGTGTCTTTGTTGAGTATATCGAGATATTCTTGTTATATGTATTGTAGACATATACTTATATAGATATGACTATATATTCCTAAATTATATGATTTATGGTTTCATGTTTTCCTACTAAGTAATTTTATACTCACCCATAAATGGGATTTTCCCACACATGTTGTGTATTGTGTAGATGATCGAACTTTTGATAGATTCCATGGGGGAATAGGACTAGAAAGTGATTTATGAGACTCGACAGGATGAGGTGTGTTCCGGTAGTATTCCTATAGTAGTCCCAATTTCCTTTTAGGTTGAAATTGTGTTACATAATTTTGTGGTGGCCTTGTAGTTGGCCATTTTTTACTTTGTTTTACTTCATGTCATAATCTTGTTATGGTATTATATGTATACATGCATTTTTGTTCAGTTTGTTTTACAATTTAGTATTATATACACTTGGATATGTGTGTGTGTACCCGTATTAAGCCTAAGATATCCCATGTTAGTGATATGCCTTCTCGACGCTAGTTTCCAGCCCTTGGAATATTGGCGGTAGGCTTGGGTAGTCACATCATGGGCCCCATTGGGATGGGTCATGACAGAGTGGTATCAGAGTGACATGTTTTACTTTTTGACCACAATTAGTGAGATTAGTTTGGGGTAACAATGTTAAGTGTTTTAAGTTTATCTTTTTTGCCAGAGACTCCAACATTTGTGTGGAAGACGATGTATCAAAACACTAGGACTCTGATCACCTGCTTTTTGACTTGGTACATTAGAACATTGGTTGCATGCAAAAAAAGGTACATGCATCATATAAGATTGGGTGGTGGATTATATATCCTTCTTGAGTCATGTCTCTAGATATAATAATTGATCGTGGTACATCTTGTTTATTTTGTGATGCCTCCATGACATATTCCATCCAGGATTCAATATTAGGATCATGAGGATGATCTTCTCAATGATGATGTATCGATATAGAGACTAGTTCCCGAGATGTTACCTCTGGGGGGTGCACCAGCCATACCACTTGAATATCAGCCCATCGTACCCACAATACCAGTATATGAGGTGTACAAGATGAGTTCATTTCACTAGTTTTAGTGGTAGAGACCCATCAGGTTCTAATGTGATCCAGACCAATAGGCAACTAAGGACCATTTTGAGGAACTAACTTGAGTTTTCCATCTTGTCAAGTCTCTGAAAGATCAAATAATGGTCTTGGTGGTGATTATTTTTCATGACTCGATAGGGAGATGGTGGGGTTTGGTAACCCACTCTTACGATGAGGAGATTCTACGAAGGATAGAGTTTGAGAATCTTTTTAGATAAGAATTCAATCCAGCTATGCTAAGGGATATATGTATCCAAGAGCTTCTGTAGCTCCAACAGGGCAGTAGGATAGTAGGAGATTATTCATTGAGGTTTACCAACCTCTCTAGGTACTCGATGAAAATGGTTCAATATCATTTCTTTAGGTATCATACTTTTGAATGAGGTCTACATAGAGAAATTTGAGGCAATGTTATCCCTTTATGAATTCGTACCTATGATGGGGTTCTAGATAGATCTTTGGTGGTTCATAGTTTCTTAGTTGAGAAGTTATGAAAGGTGGTTTCCAATGGTTGGCATACAAAAGAAGAGACCTTGGAAGTAGGGATCGATGTTAGTCTTTGGGACATGGATGTGACAAAAATTTTCAGAGGAGGTCATAGGATAGAGGTACAATGGTATAAGACTCACAGGGTGCTTCCAGTCATCCTAGAGAGAGGCGGTGAAACTCATGTGATGGAAGGGGATATAATGCTTGAGATTTTCCAACCAAACACACAACTGATAGAGATACTATAGATGGGATGCCAAGGTAGAGGTAGAAGGAGGAACATCCATTTTCATAGGGTAGTGGAAATAATAGAGGATCTTAGAGAGTAACAAGAGATGGAAAATGTTTTGACTTGTTACCGCCACCACCCCCAGGAGGTCCATGCCAGGATCAGGGAGCTAGAGGACATGGGAGGGAAATGCTGCAAGTGGTTGAAGCATAAGAACCAAAGGCTCCGAGAATGATTTGAGGTATGATATTTTCCTTTTCTACCTTATCTATAGTAATGATATACACATGTGCTAGTAATTCATTTCTTTCAAAATACCTTTTATGAGACTTATAGATTATAGTTTTTCCCTTGGTTTAATCGTTTTACTTGGAGAATCCTACCAAAGATAATATAGTGATCAAACACTTTTTCCAACAGTGTGACTAGACTCTTGGAGGAAATATTTTCTATTGGAATCTATTTGTAGTAGCATCGATTCCTTATGATTTAATTATTGGTATGAAATGGTTATCCATAGTTCATTCCTAGATGGATTATTTTATGTAAAGGATGCGGTGTGACAACAATGACAAAAACGGTTTTACATAGTCAGCGAAACATATACCCAGGTAGCATAGGATGAAATCATGCATTGGAGGGTGTAAATGATTACTAATCTGTTGGATTTCATGACCCTTCATGTAGTAAATTTTGTGAGTTTCTATTTTCCTACAATGGTGGCGGATTATGAGGAATTCTTCCCTAAAGATGTTCCAGGCCTACCTTCCCACCTAGACATAGTATTATGCATTGATCTACACCCATGGGTGGAATTGATATCTGAACCAGCATATCAGATGGATCCTATAGAGCTTTTTGATATGCGAGTGTAGTTGGAGGACTTTTAGAGTAAGGGATTTGTTAGACCCAGTGTTTCACCCTAGGTAGCCCCATATTGGTTTTCCATGAAGGATGATGGATGTTTGAGGTTGTGTGTGGACTAATGGTTCTTGAACAAGGTCAAAATGAAGAATAAGTATCCACTACCGAAGACTGATGACCTCTTTGATCAGTTTATAGGGATATAATGGTTCTCAAATGTTGACAACATTCATCATATCAACAACTATGAGTATGGGATGAGGATATACTGAAAATGACACTTAGATATCGCTATGTTCACTATGAGTACTTGGTGATTCCCTTTGGTGTGAAAACCACTCGAGCAGTTTTCATGGGACTAATGAATTGGATCATTCATCCCTTGTTAGATCATCTTGTGGTAGTCTTCATCGTCAACATCCTTATGTACTGAGCATCTGAGGAGGAGCACACAAGACACTTGAGAATAGTTCTAGACGTACTCTGATAGAATTATATTTATGAAAATAGATTGATTTTATAGTTCTATATTTAGGTGGTATACTTTCTGGGACATGTTATCTCAGTAGAGGGAGTGGTATTGGGGTCAACCAAGGTCGTGACATTGTTAGCTTGGGATCCAACCAAGATCATGATAGAGGTGAAAAGATTACTTGGGATTAAATGATATTAATAGAGATTAATATATGACTTCTCCATGATATAATCACCCATGATAACTTTGACTTGAAAGGGATAACCATTTCTGTGGATGAATAAGTGTCAATAGGATTTTTAGTAGTTGAGTTATAGTTTGATGAGTGATCCCATATGAATATTTCCCTAGAAGGATCTTGAGTATGTAGTATTATATGATGTATCAGGATATGATCTTGACTGTGTTATGATGTAGAGGAATGGAGTGACTATCCATGGTTCACATTAGTTGTGGCCACATGAGCACAACTACACAACCCATGATCTTGAGTTATTATCAGTAGTCTTTGCACTAAATATGTCATGACATTACCTGATAGGTGAGTAGTTTATCAACTATTTTGATCATAAGAGTCTAAAGTACACATTCCCTTATAAGGATCTTAATTTGAGATAGAGGTGATGTATAAAGTTCCTCTAAGACCACGACTTAAAAATTGTTTATACTCTTTGGAAGTCTAACATTGTGGTAGATTCTCTCAGTAGGAGATGTTATTTATAGTTTCTGAATAAGGAACTAGAGTAGTTGGCCACCTTGTATATATACTTCATGGATGGAGATGAAGAAGCATACCTCGAGTCAATGGTTGTTACCCCTCTTCTTTTTAAGCGAGTCAGGTATGAATAGTTAGGGGACATCGATTATGAGACCCTATGTATTGAGATATCCATTGGACATGATCCTGATAGATTTTATAAAGGTGGGTAGCATGTAATTCTTTTCAGATGATGCACGATGGTACCAATAAAATTAAATGTGGATGTTCTGAGAGAGTTTCTTACACCTCCTTTGGTGGTACATCCAGTTGTGGAAAATATATACCATGTCCCATGATGGCAGTTCTAGTGGCTAGGAATGAAGAAATAAGTTTCATAGAATTTATCTTGATGCCTTAATTCTAAGAAAGTAAAGGATGAGCACCAAGTTCCAGAGGTTTTATCTCAACCCCTCGAGGTTCTATAGTGGAAGTGGGATGGGATATCCATGGACTTCATGACATTATTACCACGTATGTCTAGGGGACATGATTCTATCTGGGTGATCATTGAATAACTTACCAATATGTCCACTTCTTAGCTACCCAAGACTAGAGTTTCATAGAGTGTTTGGGGCACCTATACAATCTGAATATAGTCTAAATATATGGATTTCCTTCTACGATCATTTTGAATCATGATTACTGCTTCACATCATGGTTTGGGTGGGGATTAAATGAGGATTTTGGGAATCATTTACACTTGAGAACAATGTTTCACCCCCAAACTGCTATATAGACTAAGGTAGACCATTCAAGCACTCCAGGAAAGGCTGTGAGATTTCTTGTAGGAATTTGGATGCAGTTGGGATGATCACCTACAACTGGTGGAGTTTGGGTACAACAACAACTACTATTCCACTAAGGGTATGAAACCATTCAGGGATTTTTTATAGGTTACCCTATAGGTCACCATTTTGTTAGACTAACCATGGAGAGTCATCAATCATGGGACAAGAGTTTGTTTGATCAACTAAAAAAAGGTGCAGATCATCCAGGAGTGAGAAAAGACTATACAGAGCCTTCAAAAGTCTTATTCTGATAAATGACAAAGGCCTTTGGAGTTTGTGGATAGAGAGCATGTGTTCCCATGGATACCACCTTGACCTAGATAATATATATTTGGCTAGGGTGACAAGCTTCCTTTGAGGTTCACTGGAAGTTTACAAATACTGTTTAGAGTTGGAGAGGTGGTATACCTCTTAGATCTACATATGCAGTTATATCGGGTACATGACGTCTTCCACATGACACAACTAAGGAGGTACGTGCATGAACCATCACATATTGTCGACTGGGTAAAGATATACATTGGTTATAGAAAAAAATTTGTTGAGTACCCCATAGATATTGAGGATTAGCATGATAATATCCTTTATTGGCGATTGATTCCATTAGTGTATGTCTATTGGTAGCACAATAATATCTAAGAGAGGACATGGGAGCGGGATGGTAAGATTCATGCTCAGTACCCACATATATTTGTGTATCCCTTATTTTGTCTTTTTAGGAATATAAATCCCTAAGGTGGGGAGAATTTATTGTCTTATATTTTCAATTTATTTTTTTATATATTAAATGGATTATTTTTTTGAATATGAACTGAGACGATGTGCGATTATAAGGAAAAATATGTTCAGAACAAATATTTAAAATATATTAAATATATTAAATAGCATGCATAAGAAATTTCTCTATTCATTATATGTATTATTCATTTGGCAGATTTTTTGACGTGTTATGGATTAATAAATCATTTCACACCCATTTATTGGCGCAACAATCCAATATTGTAGATCGAGGCATGGAATGATGAAACTGATGTGTGATGCTGGTAATGATGAATATATCAGACCAGTTTGAAAGCCCCCAATTTTGAGCGGGATGTGACAAATGTGATCAGGATGAAGGAAATATATTTTTAAACTGATTCAAAGTGTATAATATGGTGAACGTTCATGGAAGGGTTCAATGGGGGTAGATCCCTGCTTTTTGATAAGATCATAGGTGAATTTCAAGGTAATGATGGAATGGGCATGCAGGGAATAAAGATAGATGGTTTCTAGAAAATATTAATACACACGACATGTAATATAACATTACATGGTGTGTGGGACTCATCGGGAAGCAGCTTGGGTTTTAGAGAAATTGAAATATAACATGACTTGTGACCCTGTCACATAGCATGTGGTCTCTCACCGGTGGACTCAGTTTGTACCTCAGAGGTACACAAACATGTGGCAAACTACATGGGTAGACTACATGTCGTGTAATCCCCAACATAGACACATTCTATACCAATTAAATAGGACAAGTTGTGTAATGGTACACGACCACATATACACAGGCTAAAGCCGTGTACTAGCTCATGATTAGACTACATGAGAAACCTACACAACGTGTACTACTATACAGACACAACTTTATTACATGATCCATTTACATGGGAAGGAATTGAGGATAGGGGATATGACTTATGAACCATACTATATTCTATTTACTCTTTTATACATTGATAGGACCCCTCGTCCTATGTATCTTGGAAAAGATTCTCTAGGGTGCATTCCCCTTATCTTTTCCTTGAGGGTACGTATGGAATAATCTCTTAATCCTAGAAAAATGATATCTTTAGTCGAAATTTTTTGATAGAGTCATTGTAATACCTTCATGTGGCTCATAGTGAGATCATTTATTCATATTTATTCTCTAGGTAATGTTCTTCAAATCATTGTGACCAACACTATGAGAGCACCGATCCTCTACCTAGCATGTTAATCCGTATTGAGTTGTTGGTATAACCCAGAGGCCTCAGAATTGATCCTCATATGTGTATTGTATTATCTTTAAACAATCAATGTATACTTATAATGATGATAACTAAATAGAAACAACTCTTGGATGAATGTGATCAGTGTTATGAGACTCAGGAGTGTGTTCTACAGAATGAGAGCTTCGTCGATCCTTTGAGGTGAAATCCTGGGGATAATATACTATAGTCGTGAATTACCCTTAGACTATGTGTCTTTATTGATTATATCTGGATATTCTTGTTATATGTTTTTTTGAAATATACCTATGTATATATGACTTCATTTTTCTTTTTTTATTCTTTTTGGTTTCAAGGATTCCTACTAAGTATTGCTACACTCACTCAAACACGTGGTTTTTCCACACACGTCATGTCTTGTGTAGATAATCGAAATTTTACAGAGTCATTGGAAGACCGAGACAAGAAGATGATTATTTCAGATGAATAGTATGAGGTGTGTTCCTATGATATTCTGACAACATTACTAATTTACATTTTGGTTGGAATTATGTTACATATTTTTTTGGTGGGATTATATATGGACCTATTTAATGTCATTTACTTCCTTTCATACTCTGGTTATGGGATTATATGTATGCATGGATGGTTGTTCAGTTTTTTCACATTTCGTCTTTTTATAGGCTTGGTGATATGTGTGTGTGTAGGTACTTAGGCTATGGACTCCCAGGTTAGTGATATCCCTTCTCAATGATAGTCACAAACCCCTGGCCTACATGAGATGGGATTGAGAAGTCGTGGCATAGGCTCTCTGAAATGGGGAGTGATAGGGATATGTAGGTTGTTGGAAGTATGAATCATGGATAAATGTGAATAAATGTTAATGAGGAACTAAATTTATCCATTTATCAGGGAGCAAGAGATAAAGAATAACCTATGGTGGGGTATAGACCATCAGTTTTTCTTTAACATGTTGATTATTATGAGTGAGGTATGTTAAACATCATGTGAAATGTGTTGAGTGAACTTGTTTCTGGCCATAAATATTTTACATAATATTTCTGATATAAACATGTGGGAAACTCCTAGTGAGTATAGGAATGATTGATTTTATTTTTTTATTAGTATTTGTTAGTGAGAATTAGATCACATGGAAATTATCAAAGAGAATATAATGATTTAAATGCTACATTATAAGATATTGAGAAAATTGATTGATTCATGGCTGATTCCAAAATATATATATTTTATATCATTCTTGAATGGGTTAGTATGTTCAGTAGCTGATAGATGTATAATTTAAGAATGAATTAGTTTTGATGCTTGGATGAATAATATTCATGCACATCTTGGTAGTGTAGTTGAAGTCTCATTAAATTAAAGAACTATCTAGTGTATCATCTCCCAAGATAGGGGTCAAAAATTTGGTGCAGATTGTTAGTAGATTCTTTTGTGATACTCTAAATGGGTTGTGGTTTGGTTTAGATGATTGAAACCGAATGATATATTTTTAACATAAATGATTGGGTATAAAGGGATACAAGTAGGTCCAAGGCATATTTATAACCAAAGAATTCATTTCTTTAGAATCATAGTGTTTAAGATGATGCTGAACTTTGGAAAAACAAGTTATATGAAGTATCAATTGGATATTATCATGGATATTCATCCATGATGGAATGAATTATTTATTATGAATGTTGTTCAGATATAACTAACGTGTATCAAGTATCATATTATAATAATTTGGTGAAAATGAATTTTTTAGGTTCTAGTGTGTATAACATGGGTTTTTTTAAAGATTAATGGTGAATCTGATTGATGTAGGAGAATTGAATTTTAACAATTCTAGAGGGTAAAAATAGGGGATGAGAAGTCATATTGTGTGGTGTTTTTAATGACCCATGTTCCAAACGTGTTACTTGGATAAGAGAACATTGGTCTTAAGTTGATTTAGTTCCAAAGATAATTTTTTTGGTTCTTCTATTTTGATTGATTTTTTTGATGTTAGAGGATGGAATTGGGAATGGTTTTATTGTATTTAGGTGCGTTAATTAAGAGTCTGAAAGTTTAGACGATGGTTAGTGGACTGGTGGATTGCATTATGGGACCAATGATTAAGCATCCACGGCCTAGATCCTACCCACATGGATCAATCTAGGGAGCTTCACACCTTAACCACACCTCCTCACTTTATAGAGGCTAGTAACTAGTAGTAAGGGTTAATGATACCACATGGGGAAACTAAACCCTCAATATCATTATAGGAAATAATATATAGAAAAATATAAAAAATGATAGACACCACATAATTTAAAATAATAATGGAAGGATATCAATGTAATAATGTCACACCATGCTATAAAAAATTACAAACATGCAGAATATTTAGTTCTATATTCTAATAAGGAACACCCAATGATCCAATAATATATAAGACCCATAAAAAAGAACAAAATAAAATAAAAAACCACTACTAATCGTCTAACATTGTTTAAACTGGACTCTACCTATTTTTTGATTTCCACCAACCCACCCAACTATACAAGTGTTATCACACTTAATTTTATATCTATATATAATCTATAAATACATCGAGGTTCACGTACATGGTCTAAGAACAAAAATTAGTAGACTATTATTGATAACTGATCTAATAATAATCAATACACATGTGAATGCATTTACCAAATAAACTAAAATCTTTAAAAATCACATGTATACACCAATGAAATCATTGGATACATAATAATTAAACCTAATATTTTACTCATACCTATTTTGAACAGTTTAATTTATGGTTTAAATGAATCATATAGTATATTTTTCATGATCTCATCCATACATTCATTAATTTCTTGTTTAATATATAAGGTTTTAATAATTACTAACCATTCCCTAATGCCTCATGCATACCATTGATCCCTACCCATTCGATATGAATAATCTATAATGTCCATCTCACCAATCTATTTATAATAAATGGACACTAGTTTGTTATATCACCCAATCTATTCAGAATAATGATATTTTGATTATAAAATTTTCTAATCCATTCACAGGGATTAATCTCTCAATTAGTATATCGTCTAAACCATTCACAATAATTAAAATCATATTTAGAATATCACCCATTATAAACACTATAATTCATCTCTTGATTGGCATACCATCCAACCTAATAAAAACACCAAATATCTTAGTGAAGATACCACTTAACCTATCCATCTATATATCTTTATTGCTATATCATGTAACACATTCATTATTATCAATATATTTTTTTTCATATCAGCCAAACCATTCATAGGAACCCATCTATTGTTTTTGGATATTTCCCAACCCTTTTACAAATGGATGGAAGAGAATACAAACAAATAAGATCAATATATCTATACTCAAGATAGTAAAACATAATATCTTTGAGGTAGGTAACACAACTAATCCTGTAAGTTCCCGAATTTCATTTCTGACATGCTCTTTTATTATCAGGAGAATCATCCACCACCTAAAAGAAAAACATTAAGAATAGTGATCAGAATACAATAATAGAAGAATTCATACCTAAAAATACCCTTAAATTGAACCCATAACACCTTATATGTTATGTATTATGACATTCCCATCATATAGTTCCTAATTATAAATTTCAAAATTCTCATGCCCATAGTCACTAAGTAGACCCATTAATTCTAAAAAAAATTCAATCTATCCTTCATTAGGTTAACAGTCATCATTAATTTTATCCCACCATTTTTATAACATCTTACCTAATTCAATATCTTAGGTTACGAGTGTTATGGTGATTTATATAAAAAATCACAACTAATTTGTCCCATGTAGTATCCTATGGTGAGACAGTCCACGCCACACCCTAACCTTTGAAATTTCATTATTTTATTTTTTTCTTCATCTTGGATCCTTTGGATGAGGTTTGGGTTGAATCGTAATTTTAATTTTTATGTTTTTAAACCTTTAAGTGATTTTTTTTGAAAAATATAAGTTTTTGGGCATGGAAACAAGAGGATCATGGTTAAGGAAAACCATGTTTTTCACCCAGGTAACTGTGAGACTTCTTTTGGGGTCTAGGGGTAGGGCACATGGGTTTCATATGGTTTGGAAAATCGTGTGATATGATTTTTCTATTTTGATATTTGAGACCTTAAAATATGGGTATAGTTTGAAAAACCATGTGGATAAATCATGATATCTTCCTAGATTCTTAAAAACATGAAATTCCAAGTTTTCCCCTCTATTATTTTAACCATAATTCTTGGTTTTCTCCCCATTTTCAAACTAGGTGCACCAGGGGGATCTAGGAGACCCTCCTCCCTTGCTCTCCAACCTAAATTGAAGCCCTTTTATGGTTAATAATGAGAGTTCTTGTGATTTTTTGTTTACTTCTTATTGTATTCTCACTTCTATTTTTAGATCATGGTCTATCTTGAGGGAGTTTCTCTCTTGGATGAACTCTAGAGGCAGGGGACGATGTGTGGGTTGTTTTCTTTGAAGATATGGTGTGCACATTGTGTATTTGTATTTGATATACATTCTCCAAAAGTTATGTTGCGTATGCACATCAGTGATGTTGGTGTCTCTATCCATTTCCATTCCATCACATTCCGTTGATGCTTGAGATTTCCTTTAATGCCTTTAAAATGCTATAGCATTGCTTGTGATGTCTTTGTATGAATTGTTTTGGTGTTTCTATGATAAAAAATGGGTGATAAATATTCTTTCAAATAATTCCTTGGATTAAGCCTTTATTTTGATGCATTCAAGGTGTTTGATGAATTGATTTTTTTTAAAAGTGTAATTATTCATTTGTGGTATTATTAGGAATTTATTATGTTTTTTAGCTATGTTGGAATTATAGATTGCGAATAATGTGGGGGTTTTATGACTATTAATTTCTTGATAATTTTTGGTAAAATGTTTGTAAAGGTTTTTCTTGTTTCTCATTAAATACATACTTGTATTCTTGAAATTTGTGTGTTATTGTTGAGTTTGGTTGTAAAGCATGTGGTGTTTCTCAAAAATGGTTCTTTTGGTATTTTTAAAATAATTTTTTGTGGTCTTGGATTTAAAAATGATATGTTGGGTTCCTTTAAAAAAATTTGGTTGTTTAGTTGTTTTGTAAGGCCCATATGGAACCTTCATGAAATTGGTTCTTCATTGAAACTTGGTTTTCAAAGGCTTCTCATCCCTTCCCTATTTCCTTTTATAAATTGATTTCTTGATTACTAAACAGTGTGTTGGTACTTCATGTGACTATAAAATTATTTTTAAATGTGTTTCCAAAATCTTTATCCATGTAGAACTTTGAATATATGGTTGATTTTTAGAGGCCCATTTAGAAACTTATGTGTGTTGTATGCCTTCATCATGGTTTTGAAAAGGTGTTGGGAATGGAACTGATTATGGAAATGTGAGGACTGTTTGACACATGATATGTATTGGGAGTTTTTTTAAAACATAACATGACCCGTACCCCATGGACCATGCTGTGACTACCCCAAGCCCGCCTTCCACAGGCCAGGGGCTGACAACTAGCACCAGAAAGGCATATCCATAAAACGGGAAGGCATTGCGTTTTAACCTATATAGACACATATTCCATGTACACAACAAGAAGAAACCAATAAGTAAACTACTGTAGTAAAAAGTGTGCTGAAATTTTAGGGCCAAAATACAAGCCCAAATGTAAAAGTACTAGTACAACTGAAAGGTAAAATATAAATGAAAAGGGGAAAAAGCTCGTGGATCATCCACCGAGTATCTTACCTGAAGGGTAAGTACAATTCACGATCATTGTTCCTTGCATCACGTCATGCCAAATGGTCCACCTCCGAGTACCATCTAGTCCTAACTCCCTCAACCTCAATCACTATTGTCTATCATCTACACAAGGCACACAAGGTGTGGATGAAGCCCGTGCAGGGGTGAGTATAATGATACTCAGTAGGGACAGTGAGACCTCTATAGGTCTCCCTGAGTTCGACAAATGAAAATGAAAAGGAAATACCACAATCTCAAAGCACTAAGAAATAGATGTCAACTCAACATAGTTATATTCCCATACAAATACCTAAGTTATCAAGACATACTCATCTCATACGTGAGGGAAGAAAACCACAATGGTAACACCATGACGGTAGAAGTACCGTATAGGTAACACCACAATAACAACACCATGAAGGTAGAAGTACCACATAAGTAACTCCATGAAGATAGAAGTACCACACAGGTAACACCACAAATATAGAAGTACCACACAGGTAACACAATGAAGATAGAAGTACCACACAGGTAACACCACAATGATAGAAGTACCACACAAGTAACATCACAAAGGTAAAAGACTTAGCTCACACTCAGGTATAACTTAAGTACAGAAGTATAGATGATTAGTCCTAAGCTAGATCATCTTATTTTGTTAACAAGCACTTCTCTTGACCCACACATGATCGATAGGTACTTACCCCCGCTTACACACACAGGATCAAACCGACACAGGATCAGTATGTATTGACCGGAAGAGGATCACTGAGCGCTAACCCACACAAGATCTGATAGAAGCTGGCCAACACAAGATCTATAGATGCTGACCCACATAGGATCGATATATGTAGATTCAAATAGGATCTATCTTCTCTCTTCACGTTGCAGATTTCCCCAAGATTCCTTGCTCTTGATGCGTTTGAGTTTTTTAGAATCTACCCCTCGAGAGATCGGTCATACCTTGGCTGCCACTAATATCCACAAAGGAGTAACCCAAAGGACCGCTATGTCGTAAAGGTGCCAGCACGATGGATGGTCTGTCAATCAAACACCAGATCTGTGAGTTATAAGCGTTTTAGTTCTGATGGTCCGGTTCGATTTGGGTTAGATTTAACTTGTCCATACTCCAACTGTCTCCAAAACTCAAGTGGAGTATACCAAAAGGTCCATCTCGATCCAAGGATCCCAAAATTACAGACAGTTTGTCAATCATACGTCTGGTTCTCAAGATACGGGCCTTTAAGCATTTCTTCGGTTCAGGCAGACCCAGTTCTGGTCAACCCAACCCAGTCTGGGTCCCACCAAGCTGGGCGGCACCGTGGTGGGCTCGGCCCGTTGGGCTGTGGTCTGGCCTGGCCCGTTGGGCAGGCGGTCTGGCCCACAAGGGGGCACGGCCCGCTGGGCAGGCGGCCCAGCCTACAAGGGGGTGTAGACCGCTGGGCGCACGACCCACTGGGAAGGCGGCCCGACTATGATGGAGCGTGGCCTACTATCCACCATTGAAGGCACAATGGGGGGGGGGGATTCCCCTCGATATCCCTAACAGCCCGGAGGTTGTTCGGTTTTTTGAAATGGCGGCATCAGGTGGGTGTCTCCCGGTCACCGCAGAACCCATTGGGTAAGCCCAGGTTCTGCCTCTGCCACAACCCTTTGCTCACTGGTGGTGTTCTGGTCACACCACCTCCCTACTCACCGACATTGTGCTAGTCGCACCGCCTCCCCTCCTACGGTCGACCGATATACTAGTGGCCTTCTCTGACCGCCACAACTAACGATTCGCAACCCCTTGTTCACCGGCGGTGCACAACGGCACACCCCAACTCCTCTACGGTCGGCCAGTACCGGTCGTTCTGATGACTTCCACAGCTTAGTGTCGTAGCCTCCTCTTATGGTGTGCGTCGGTGCGCCACCTCCTTCATAGCCAGTCGGTGCTGTTGCACCGGTGGTTCTTCCACGAAGGGCGCAATGGTGGAAAAGTAGCGGAGTGTTATGGTTTAGTTTTAAGTCACATACCCTCCAAATTAGCTTATAATCATAAGGGAGGATTTAAGGGTTCATGAAATTCAATTGAAATAAAAAATATTCAAACCCCTACCTCATGAATTATGGAGAAATGTCTACGGTTGAGAAAGTAGTCCATTGTTCGTCGTCCACATCAATTAGCCTCCAATGACACCGCTCAGTTGTCGATCTCATGTTAGTGGTTTCTATGTCACTCATCACCTCCCACTAGAACCCAATCCATCCTCCAAGGGTTTGGCGTCTCTACACTTTGTCAGCACTTCTTTTCATGGCGATGTAGTGCCGACACCTCTCTCCAAGCTTCATATAAATAGGAGAGGTGGGGGTCATGCAACGTTCATGGAATTAATGTCGGCTCATTAATTAATAACCTTCATAATTTTCCAATGGTGCAGTTACATATAATTTAAGGGTTAAACCATTTATTGGATTAACATGTTATTGGTCCCACATTCTGCTTGTCCGTTGGAGGAAAATATAAAATAGAAAATTAAAAGTAACTTTGTTTTTTTTATGATTCTTTTAAAATTCCCCAAACATAACTTTTTGTAACATCCCATGTAAGTAACAAATATTATATTTTCATATCTATTTCTATTTATGAATTAGATAGTGTTTTAGAGGCTTAAAATGAGAATAAATCCAATCTTAAGCATTGAATTCTCTAATATTTTTAAAAGATTGTTTTACAGCCTTTTGATGGAAAACCATTTTTAAATCTATATTTTGAAAATTTTATAAGATCTATTTGTCAAAATAAACATATTATTTAGAATTGGGACATTGAAATTTACTTTGAATAAATTTTTGGTATTTTTTTGACAATGTTCATTTTTTAATGAATAGTGAAAAATACTGCATTATACTTCAAAACTTCTTTTTAATCTAATTTATTTATATGATTAGATTATATTTTGAATTTGTTTTGAAGTGAAATTAGAATATATTTTTACCATTTAATCCAATGGTGGTCATTGGAATTAATTTCACTTTGAATTTTGACATAAAAAATTATCAATCTTTTGATAGATATTGTTTCTTAAAAACACGCTATTTGTTTTGACAACGAGAATTATTTTTAAATTAATTAATGCAATTTATGTGTTCAGAATTTAGTAAAATGGATTCCATATTTGGAATCAGAAGGTATAAATTATGTAATTATGACCATTTTGTTTTTGGACATTATGAATAGTAACGACGACAATTATCTTTAATTATCGTGATTAATTATTAATCGGGTAGTTAAGGGTAATAAAATAATATCATAATAATATAAAATGACCCCAACTTGTGTCCAAATACTTTTTTGAGTCATGGGAGAGCATGGGATTCCTGGTTCCAATCTTTGGGACCCCATGGAATCACTTTAGTGTGATAATGACCTTTTATTATTTTTTTAAGGAAAGTATAACCAAAGTATGTATCACCTAAGAAAAACAATTTTAGTTTTGTTTATGTATATGATATCTTAGACTATAAATAGTCATTTGAAAGATAAAAATATTTCGTACATCATGGTATTTTATATAATTTTTAGACAATAAATAAATAAATTTATTTATGACACCATGATGATGCAACGATTACCTCATTAATGAACGATTTAAATAAAATGAAAAGATAAGTTAAAATCGAAGACATACACTTGTCAAAAATCTATTGGATGGGTGGATTTCGAACCCTTATCACCTTATACTTGAAATATATCATTGTGGGAACTTTAAAATCCAAAAATCATTTCATAATAAAGTAACATTTCATGACCTTCCAAGAGTGCCCCTACTCCCTCTTATAAAAGCCCCCCGCCTCTACCCCTTACCCACACCTCTCAAGACCTTGGCTCATCCAAAACCTACTAATATTATCTCTCCACATCCATCTATTCATCCTAGAAGCCTTACCTAAGGCATAAATCTCTTCACTAATCCCTTTTGGTTCAAACCAAGGGGGTTACCCAATTTAAAGGAGATTAAAGAACGATCGAGTCAAGTTGGACACGAGGTAAGGGACTTTGTATCAATCTCCTTTCATTGAGGTATATTTTGTTCTAATAAAAGAATTTTTTTTATCCGCTGTATAAAACACCTTTGAATTTTCATTTCATTCAAAAGGAATATTTTTCTATGAAGCGTTTTACTAAACGACAAAAATGAATATTTCTTTTAATGTAGGCTGTGACAATGACCTTTTCCGCCTCCATGAGTATTATTTGATCTTTGGATTCCTCAACAAGCCGTAATGTTTTTAAAATTAAATAAATACCATATACTCTTTTATGTATTTTGGTATTGAAAATGGTTTTGATAATGGATTTGTTATGTCAATATATTTAAGTGATAAATTGTGATTGAAATGTGGAAATGTTTTCTTTCCTTTATAATTGTTATATGTGTTATGATTTTATAATGGTAGTTGGAAATTTGACAGGTGGTTATGTGATAAACCAACTAAAAAGTGGTACCGTGAATACCAGGATAGGTGGTTACGTTATAACCTCCAATGTATTGGGTATGGAAGTCGGCTATATGGCTATTCCATTTAGTGATATCTGTGGAAGTCGACCGTATTGTTATTCCATTTATGTATCTTTATGTCCCAAGTTACCTTTATATGTTATGTGTTATTTATATGGGTTTTATGGAAGTCATTTGGTTACAAAAGGGTAAGTAATGATCTTTTATTTATTTAAGAGTATATATTACTTCATAAAGGTGAAAATTATTATTTTGATAAAGTATTCATGGTTTACATGATGTTTTGAAAAAATGTAATAGTTTTCCTTCTTTGTGTATCCCTTACCAAGATTTTTATGCTCACCCCAAGTATTTGAAACGTTTTTCACAAGAAATAATGTGGAATAGGGTCAAGGATGGGATTAAGGAAAATTCATGCTGTATTAAACATAGAACGAAACATGACTCTTTTTTTCAAGAGTTCATGTTTTGTAAAAAAAATAGAAACTATGTAGAAGTTTCTACTTTTTAATCTTTTGAGATGTTATAGTTATGTACCAATTCTGTAAAAATATAAACCTGAAAACATCCTCAATGTTAATTATTCTTTTAATTCATGATTAAGAAATGTTTTAAGGCTGGCTCCTTATAGTTGGTATCAAAGGTCACTTTAGACAACTTTAGTAGTTAGAAAATTGTTAAATTCATTTACATAAATTAATTTATGGTATGATTGAAATGATATAGCATTTGAAGATTACCATGTTGCTTCGCCTAAGATATTTCTGTGTTCAGAATGGTTTTCCGTAGAGGAAACAAGGAAACTATGTTGGGACGACATTAGGAGGAAGACAACCTTCCAAATCAGCAACCTGAGATGGTCAGAATTAGAACTGAACAGTTTGTTGTAGTGATGACACAGTTGACTCAGGCTATAAATGGTGGTGGTATCCATGAACAAGATCGACCAGATCAACCGTAGAGGAACATGTCAGTGGTGGAACATTTAATGAGGTAACATCCCCCATCATTCAGAGGATCTTCTGACCCGGTGCAAGCAGAAGGGTGGATTAAAGCACTAGAGAAGATTTTTGATGTCATGGGGTGTTCATAACATCAAAAGGTTAGTCTCGATGTTTACCATTTTTGGAGGGGAAGATGATCAGTGGTGGTCGATGGTGAAAAATATCAGGGATATTGATGATATTGATATTCTTTACTGGGATGAATTAAAAGGTATGTTTCCTGAGAAATATTTTCGTAAAGTGGTTCGTATTTGGATGGAAAAACAATTCATTGAATTGAGGCAGCAGTATGACTCAGTGGCTACTTATGAAGAAAAGTTCACTCAACTAGAAAGGTATTCTCCTAATTTCATACGATATCTTGATAATAAAATCAACTATTTCTACTTAGGGTTAAATTAAAAGTATCTAAGGGATTTAGCTTCTCGTGAGTTCAAGAGTTTTGAAAAAATTGTTCGATGTGCGGAGAAGGGGAAAATCGAGTTTGCCGATGATCAGGTGTTCTTTGACAAACAACAGAATAAGAGGTCTATTTGGCAGAAAAAGGAAAAGAATTCATCAAAGAAGCCAGGAGGTAAGAAAACCTAGTATCCATCCTGTGAGAAGTGTGCTAAAATGCATCTTGGAGAATGTTTATCCAAGTCTGGAAAGTGCTTTCGATGTGGTAAGTCTGGTCATATTACTCGTAACAGTAAGGAAGATGATCAAGCAGTCAATGAAAATCTAGTGGTAAGATTTTTTAAGTGTAATGAAATGGGTCATTATGAAAATGAGGGACTAACGAAGAACTCAACTGAGGGAAAGAAACCAGACTACAAGCAGAAAGGGGTGGCGAAATCCTTTGCAACTAATTTAGCAAATGTTGGTCCATCGAATGAAGTAGTGTCAGGTACACTATTTTTTTCTCAGATTATGCCAATGTGTTGTTTGATTTAGGGTCTACACATTATTTCATTTCTGAGAAGTTTTCTAGTAAATTGGGAATTCCATATCAAGATATGAATCCCGAACTTATGGTAATAACACCTGGAAGAAAAGTTGAGACAGAAAGAAATTATAAGAACTTTCCTATCCTTGTGTGCAAAAAGAATCTACCTGCAAACCTTATTGTTTTTTCTCTAGTAGAGTTTGATGTTATTTTGGGAATGGATTGGCTTTCTATTTATCATGCTAAAATTGACTGTAGAGATGAAGTGGTTTCTTTTCAGAAAGATTTTTAGTTTTTTTACAGGAATGAACCCTTACGTTTGATAACATATCAGGAAGTTGAGAAACTAATAAAATATGGAAATTAATGTTACATTGCACATATTGTTGAAAATAAAGTAACTATTCAGATTAATGATGTTCTGGTGGTAAATGAGTATCTTGATGTTTTTCCTGATGAGTTGCTTGATATTATTCATGATTGGGAAGTTGAATTTACTATTGAATTAGATCCTGATTCTAAGCCAATTTCAAAACCCACTGATCGAATGGCTCAAGTTGAACTTTTAGAGTTAAAGAAGAAGTTTCAGGAGTTATTAGATAAAGGTTTCATTCGACGAAACACATCACCATGGGGTTATCCTATCTTGTTTGTTAAAAAGAAAGATGAATCAATGAGACTTTGCATTGATTATAGAGCATTCAATAACATCACTGTTAAGAATAAGTATCCTTTGACTCATATCGATGATTTGTTTTGTCAGCTCCAAGGAGCTCAGTATTTTTTGAAGATTTACTTGAGGTCAGGGTACCATCAGTTCAAGGTAAAAGTAGCATATGTTCCGAAGACTGCGTTTCATACTAGATATGGCCATTTTGAATTTTTATTTATGCCTTTTGGGTTTACCAATGCAACTTCTTTATTCTTGGATCTAATGAATAGAATTTTCCATGAGTTCTTGGATAAGTTTTTGGTCATGTTCATTGATAATATTTTGGTGTTTTCTAAAATTAAAGAGGAGCATGAAAGTCATGTAAGGGTTATCTTGAAAACCTTAAAAGAAAAGAAACTTTATGGAAAATTCAGCATGTGTGTGTTTTGGTTACAACAAATTTCTTTCCTTGGTCACATAGTTTCAAAAAATGGAATAATTGTTGATCTTGCTAAATCAAAAGTTGATGAAGAATGGCCAAGAACCGCAAATATAACCAAGATCAGTAGTTTTCTTGGTTTGGTGGGTTATTACCGGAGGTTTGTTGAAATGTTTTCACAGTTATCTAGTCCAATGACTATGTTAACTCAAAAAGGTGTTAAGTTCATCTAGATAAAATAATGTAATGAGTGTTTTTAGGAATTGAAAAGAAGATTGGCGAATGCTCTAGTTTTGGAACTTCCTTCTAGAAATGATGAGTTTGTTATCTACAGTGATGCTTCATTGAAGGGACTTGGTGGTGTTCTTAAGCATAATGATCAGGTAATTTCTTATGCTTCACGTTAATTGAAAACTCATGAGTTAAATTACCCTACAAATGATTTGGAATTAGCTACTATTTTTTCTCTAAAAATTTGGAGGCATCATTTGTATGGAGTAATGTGTAAAATATATACTGATCACAAAAGTTTAAATTATATATTCACTCAGAAATAATTGAATATGAGACAGAGGAGATGACTGGAAATAATCAAGGGTTACGATTGTACAATTCATTACCATCCAGGAAAAGTATATAAAGTGGCTGATGCTTTGAGTCTAAAAAGTAATAATTCATTAACCATGCTATGTTTGGAATGTTATCATTTGGTTTTTGATTTGATGAACTTTGGAATAGAAGTTTTTGTTGTAGGAAGTTCTTATGTTTTGTTTCAGGTGTCAGTGAGATCATCTCTATCAGACAGAATTAAGCAAGTGTAGAAGAAAGACAATGGGTTGTAGAAAAAGGTAGAGCTGGTTCAGAAGGGTAAGTTGCCAGAATTTAACATTGATAATGATTGTGTTTTGGGATTTTGGAAGAGATTAGGTGTGCCCTGTGATTCAAAATTGCAGAATGAGTTGTTATGTGAGGCTCGTAGTTCCCCGTTTTCAGTTCATCCTGGAAGTACTAAGATGTACAGATATCTACGGGAGTATTATTTGTGGGATGGAATGAAAAGAGATATTGCTAATTTTACTGTGAAGTGTTTTTCTTTCTAGCAGGTTAAAGTAGAGTGGAAGTTACCTAAAGGGATGCTTTAGTCATTACTGATTCCTGAGTGGAAATGGGAAAATATATTCATGGACTTCGTTGTGGGATTACCAAAGACATCTCGAGGTAATAATGTAATCTGGGTTATTGTTGATCGATTGACTAAATCTTCTCATTTCCTTCCTATTCGAGAAAATTTCTATCTAGATCAACTTTCTTGATTGTATCTTATAGAGATAGTCAGGTTACATGGAGTTCCCCTCTCCATTGTATCTGATCGTGATCCCAGGTTTACTTCTAAATTTTGGAAAGGCCTTCAGAAGTTGTTGGGTAATGAATTAAATTTTAATACAATTTTTCATTCACAATCAGATGGGCAGTTAGAAAAAACAATTCAGACCTTGGAGGATATGTTACATGCTTGCACGATGGATTACCAGGGAAGTTGGGACCAACATCTTTCTTTGGTTGAATTTTATTATAATAATAGTTTTCATTATAGTATACAGATTTCTCCGTTTTAGGCATTATATGGTAAATGGTGTCGAACTCTAAATTTTTGGGATGAAGTAGGGGAAAAGAAGCTGATGGGACCAGAATTGGTTGAAGAGATGGCAAAAAAATTTCAGTTCATTCAGAAGCACATGAGAAGAGATTAGAGAAGACAGAAAAGTTATGCGGATAACCAGAGGAAGGATCTATCTTTCGAGGTAGGTGATCATGTTTTTCTAAAACTTTCTCCATGGAAAAGTGTGATGCATTTTGGAAAGAAGGGAAAGTTGAGTCTGAGATTCACTGGACCTTATGAAATCCTTAAGAAAGTTCGATCATTTGCTTACAGAGTGGCTTTACCTCCAAGTTTTTCCCAGGTACACAATTTTTTTCATGTTTCGATGTTGAGAAAGTATATGCCAGATCCATCTCATGTTTTGAGCCCAGAGGTAGTTTAGTTTGAAGAGAATATCTCTTATGAAGAACAACCAGTCCAGATTCTTGACCATAGAGAGAAAGTGTTGCGGAATAAGATAATTCATTAGGTGAAGGTTTTATGGAAAAACCATATGGTTGAAGAGGCAACATGGGAATTTGAAAATGCAATGAGGGATAAATAACCCCACTTATTCAATTAGTAAATAAATTGAGGGGACAAAATTTCCTAAAGGGAAGAAGGATGTAACATCCCAAGTAATTAAAGAATAATAGATTTTCATATATATATGTCTATTTATGAATTAGATAGTGTTTTAGAGGCTTAAAATGAGAATAAATCCAATCTTAAGCATAGAATTCTATAATATTTTTAAAAGATTGTTTTACCGCCTATTGATGGAGAACCATTTTTAAATCTATATTTTGATAATTTTATAAGCTCTATTTGTCAAAATAAACTTATTCTTTAGAATCGGGACATTGAACTTTACATTGAATAAATTTTTGGTATTTTTCTGACAATGTTCATTTTTTAATGAATAGTGAAAAATACTACATTATACTTCAAAACTACTTTTTAATCTAATTTATTTATATGATTATATTATCTTTTGAATTGGTTTTAAAGTGAAATTAGAATATATTTTTACCATTTAATTCAATGGTGGTCAATGGAATTAATTCCACTTTGAATTTGGATATAAACAATTATCAATCCTTTGATAGATATTGTTTCTTAAAAAACGCGATGTGTTTTGACAACAGGAATTATTTTTAAATTAATTACTGCAATTTATTTTTTTAGAATTTGATAAAATGGATTCCATATTTGGAATCATAAGTTCCAAATTATGTAATTAATACCTTTTTGTTTTTGGACATTATGAATAGTAATGACGACAATTATCTTTAATTATCGTGATTAATTAGTAATAAGGTAGTTAAGGGTAATAAAATAATATCATAATAATATAAAATGAGCCCAAATTGTGTCCAAATACCTTTTTTTGAGTCATGGAAGACCATGAGATGACTTGTGCCAAACTTTGGGACCCCATGGAATCACTTTAGTGTGATAGTGACCTTTTTTTATTATTTTTTTTAAGGAAAGTATAACCAAAGTATTTATCACCTAAGTAAAACAATTTTAGTTTTGTTTATGTAAATGATATATTAGACTATAAATAGTAATTGTAAATATAAAAATATTTCTTACATCATGGTATTTTGTTTATAATTTTTAAACAATAAATAAATAAATTTATTTATGACACCACGATGATACAGCGATTACCTCATTAATGAACGATTTAAATAAAATGAAAAGATAAGGTAAAATATAAGACATACACTGGTAAAAAATCTATTGGATGGGTGGATTTCGAACCCTTATCACCTTATCCTAAAAATATATCATTTTGGGACCTTTAAAATCCGAAAATCAATTCATAATAAAGTAACATTTCACGACCTTCCAAAAGTGACCCTCCTCCCTCTTATAAAAGGCCCCCATATCTACCCCCTTACCCATAACTCTCAAGCCCTTGGATCATCCAATCCCTGCTCATATTATCTCTCCACATCCCTCTCTTCATCCTAGAAGCATTACCTGAGGTAGAAATCTCTTTATAAAACCCTTTTGGTTCAAAACAAGGGAGTTACCCGATTTAAAGGAGATTAAAGAATGATCGAGTCATGTCGGACACGAGGTAAGGGACTTCATCTCAATCTCCTTTTATTGAGGCATATTTTGTTCTAATGAAAGAATTTCTTTTTATACTCTATATAAAACAACTTTTAATTTTCATTTCATTCAAAGGGAATCTATTTCTACGAAGCGTTTTACTAAACGGAAAAAAGGAATGTTTCTTTTAACGTGCGTAGTGACAATGACCTTTTCCGTCCCCGCGAGTATTATTTGATATTTGGCTTCCTCAATAAGCCATAATGTTTTTAAAATTAAATAAATACTATATACTCTTTTATGAATTTTGTTATTGAAAATGGTTTTGATAATGGATTTGTTATGTCAATATATTTAAGTGATATATTGTGATTGATATGTGGAAGTGTTTTTTTCCTTTATAATTTTTTATGTGTTGAGATTTTATAATGGTACTTGGACAATTGACGGGTGGTTACATGATAAAGCAAACAATGAGTGGTGCTGTGAATACCAGGATGGGTGGTTATGTTATAACCTCTAATGCATTGGGTATGGAAGTCGGCTGTATGGCTATGCCATTTAGTGATATGTGTGGAAGTCGACCGTATGGTTATTCCATTTATGTATGTCTATGTCCCAAGTTACCTTTATATTCTATGTGTTCTTTATATGGGTTTTACGGTAATCTTTTGGTTACAAAAGGGTAAGTAATGATCTTTTATTCAGTGAATAGTATTTAATACTTCATAAAGGTGAAAATTATTACTTAGATAAAGTATTCATGGTTTACTTGATGTTTTGAAGAAAACTAACCATTTTACTTCTTTGTGTATCCCTTACCGAGTATTTTATGCTCACCCCTAGTTTATGAAATATTTTTCACAGGACATAATGTGGAATAGGGTCAAGGATGGGGTCAAGGAAATGTCATGCTGTCTTAAACATGGAACTAGTCATGACTCTTTTTTTCAAGAGTTCATGTTTTGTAAAAAAATAGAAACTGTGTAGAAGTGTCTACTTTGTAATATTTTGAGATTTAATAGTTATGTCCTAATTCTCTAAAACTCTAAACCTGAAAATATCCTCAATGTGAATTATTCTTTTATTTTAAGATTAATTAATATTTTAAGGTTGGGTCCTTATACTTTTTCTCCAGACCTACTGCGGTCAAAGTGAATCTTCCCTTAAGCGAATCCCAACACTGTAGATTTAACCGTGTCCTTGGATTTTTAATCCGATCACCGGTTCAGAAGTTTGAAAATTCCCCTTGTGCTTTTACTAAACGTACCTTAAAAAATGTTCCGAAATTTATTCTGGGCACTCCGGGCCTCGAAATCATGCTCTGTCAATTTTTGCAGACTCATAATAATTCCATATAATTAAAAAAATTAAACGGAAAATTTGGGTCTTTACATTCTCCCCACCTTAGGGAATTTCTTCCCCAAAAGCCACAACATATAAAAAGGGATCAAATGTGGGTAATGAGCATAAATATGAGCCTACCACCCCCATGTGCTCTCTTGGAGGTTCCCATGCTGTCAGCGAACATACACCAGAGGTATCAACCGCCCACGAAGGACCTCCTCATGTTGATCCTCAATCTCTACTAGAACCTCCATAATTGTCGCCCCATCATCAAAGTCCAACTATCCATGGATCATGATTTGAGATGGGTCATTCATGTATCTCCTAATCTAGGATAAATGGAATACATCATGCACCCTCTCCAGCTATGGCCAAAAATCTAGGATACAAGCATGAAGCATGTCCTCGAATGTCTGTATTGTCTGATTTATCTGACCATCTGTTTGGGGATGAAAGGTGGTGCTCAAACATAGCTGAGTCCCAAACGCCTCCTATAATCCCTTCCACAATCGGTATGTGAAACATGTATCATAGTCAGATACGATCGTCAAGGGAACCCCATTTAGTCGCACAATCTGCTGTATATAGAGGCGTCCCATTCCCTCTACTAATCCCTGCTATTAGATAGGTATGAAGTGGACTGACTTGGTGAGTTGGTCAATGATTATCCATAAATAATCATGTCCCCTAGATGTACATGGAAGCCCTATCACAAAGTCCATGGAGATACCATCCCACTTCTACTCCATCACCTCTAGTGGCTGAGCTAAGCCGACTAAAACCTAATACTCGGCCTTCACTTGCGGACAAGTGAGGTATCATGGAACAAACTCTACCACTACATTCTTCATCCCTGGCCACCATTTCTAAAGTCAGAGGTCCTGGTAAATCTTTGCCACACCAGGATGTACCACCACAGGGGATGTATGTAACTCCATTAACACATCCTCATATAGAGCGATGGGTACCATGGTACATCCTCTAAAGAGGATGATGTGCTCCCCACCTTTAGAAAATCAATCAAGTTACTGTCATGATGATATATGATCATGTTGAGCTTCAGAGTCAATGTCCCCAATATTCGTCTCCTTTAATCACTGAAGGAGTGGGGGAGAGACTGTTATAGACCGGAGGTATGCTGCTCCATATTTATCCACAAAGGATATCTGCAACACGGCTAGCAATTCTATCACCTCACTCACCAACTGTCGACCAGACCTCCTACTGAGTGAATCTTTTACCACATTCCCCTTACTAGGACTATAGACTATCTCAAAGTCATAGTCTTGGAGGAACTCTAGCCATCACCATTGTCTCAGGTTCAGGTCCTTCTGAGAGAAGATATACCTGAGACTCGTGTGATCAGTGTAGACTGTAAAACATTTTCCCATCAAGTAATGTTGCCACATCTTCAAGGCGAAGACCACTTATTCTAACTTCTGGTCATGGTTAGAATAGTTCTTCTCATTTTTCCTCATCTTTCGTGAGCCGTAGGCGATCAATTATTACTCTTGCATCAGGACACACCCAAGTATGGTCTCTAATGCATCGCAGTAGACTACATACGCAATGCCCTATTCTAGAAGCCTCAAGATGGGAGAACTCGCTAGTCTCTACCTCAGCTCATGAAAACTCTGCTGGCATCTCTCTGTTCATACAAAGGGATATCCCTTATTCATCAATGCTAAAAAAGGGCGTCGCAACTCTATAAAAGTTTGGAATGAATCTCCAGTAGTATGCAGCCAACCCCTGGAAACTCTGCACATCGGTCCCACTTCTGGGTGGCTCCCAAGAATGTACATCCTCTATCTTCGCTGGATCCACTGCAACTATAGACTCCAATATAACATGTCCTATAAAGTGGACCTCTCTTCTCCATAAATGGAACTTCAAGAGATTACCATAATGCTGGTGCTCTCAGAGTGTATCCAAAACTATCTACAGACAATAGGCATGCTCCTCCCGTGATGATTAGTATATAAAGATGTCATTGATGAAGACCACCAAAAAGTGATCAAGTTATAGCTAGAAGATCATGTTCATGAGTTCCATGAACACTGTAGAGGCATTGGTCCTGCTGAATGGCATAACCAAGAATTCAAAGTGGCCATACCGACATCTGATTGTTGTCTTCTGCACATCCTCATCTCGTACTCTGAGTTGATGATAGCGTGATCTGAGGTCTATTTCCAAAAAACCAACGATCTCCCTTAAGTTTATCTAAAAGATCATCAATCCTCGGAAGAGGATACTTGTTCATCACGATCACCTAGTTCAGGCACCGATAGTCCTCACAGAGTCTCAAACTCTCATCTGCCTTCTTGGTGAAAAAATTGGGGCTTCCCATAGAGAAACATTGGGCCTCATGAACCCCATTCTTTGAAGTCCTCCAACTATAACTATAAATCACGAAGTTCCATGGGATCCAACTGATATGATAGTGTAGATATCGGTGTCATCCTAGGGTACATGTCTATGAAAAAGTCTACCTCTCTACATGAAGGTAGTCCTAGAACATCATCAGGAAAGATATCAGCATACTGGTCTACCACTACATGATAGAATAGACTCTCAACATCTACTACTCTGAGGGTATGGCTAGACAACTGGTGTGTGATTGGATTCACCCTCCTCAAGGTAAGTCCATCATATTTTGAAAAGGATACCTTGTCATTGGTGAATGAAAACCTAGTCCCATCCTTGTGAACACACCAAACTTCGTGCATAATACAGTCAATCTGAGCATAGACTGTGGATAACTAGTCCATACCCAAGATGATTATGTTAGGCCTCGACGCTGCTACTAGAAGATCCCATCTGAAGATCTCGCCACCTAGAGTAATCTCACACTACTGACACCAGTGTCTAATCACCAAATCTTCTCCTGTAGATGTTTCTAGCCGTAAGGATTGAGCCAATAGCTCCACCGAAATCTCCATGCTCCGAACGAGGGATGTGGAAATAAAAGAGTCACTTGAACCTCTATATATAAGTAAATCAGCAAAAGAGGAGTAGACGTAGATCGTACCTTTAATCATCTCCAATGAACCGTTTTCATAGGCCTCAACTGCATGAAGCTGAGCTCGTTTGTGTCCACCTGCTCCATGTGGTCGGGGTGGACCACATAGAGGTGGTTGTAGTAGAACCTCGAATCACTACCCACCTCCTACTGCACAGCCAACTCCTCTACCACGTCCGCCTAATGCTTGCAGACCTCCCCGATGAAATCTATGCCTCTACCTTGGCGGTCCCTCGACTATCTGTAGGTTGTTCGTATGGTGGGTTGGGAAATCGCGAGCCATGTGACCCTACCCGCCACACAAGTAGCAGTCCCTGCTCCTAAGTTATCCTCCTTTATCCCAGGATCCCTGCACCACTGACCATGTATCCCGAGTTCATCCACCAGAAGTCCTACTCTGCTTGGGCCCCTACGTCATCCATCTACTTCCTTTAATAGATGAATCTTCTACCTGACGTCCGATGGTGGCACTCACTGTCGGTGCCTACTCACCTAGGAAGCTCTCCACCAAGAGATATCTCTCTAGCACCCTAGCCTGCGTTAGAATACTGAGCGATATCATAGATGCTCTTATCTCCCGCCAGAGACCCTGCTCAAAGGTTTGGACCCTGAAGAAAGGATCTTGTACCATGTAAGTGGAGTAACGGGAGAGATTAGTGAACCTTGTCGAGTACTGGGCCACAGTCATGCTACCTTGATATAAGTGTAGCATCTCTTGTACATGCATAGTTCGTAAAGTCACTAGGATGAACTCTGCCCCGAAAAGGATCTTGAAGTCTGCCCAGATGAGAGTCACCTAGTCATATATCTAGAGCATCAATCTCCACCATCTCTCCACTGTTTCCTGAAAAGTACTGGCTGCTAGGATCACCATAAGGTCATCTGGTGTCCCAACTAGTCGGAAAACTATAACTATAGCCTCCAGCAAATTCCTCAGCTGGTTGTGGGTCCATATCTTCATGGAACATTGAAGGCCTATGCTACTGAAACTCAAGAAATGCACTCAGTCAGTGTGAATCCTCTACTGGTGGGGCTGGTGGTAAGTGAAGCCCAATGGGTAGTGGTGTTGCTGGTACACCACCCAAAGGTGCTAATGCCCTAAGAGGGCCCTACACTAAAGCCTCATCGCTCGGTGGGCCATTATCGCATACTCTCTCAGAAATACCGGCTGGCTGTCTACATGGAAGCATCCTGAAAGAAGATAGGTGTGCCATGGTATATAAGTTATAATTGGTGAGATGTCTCTAAGAGATCATAAGAAAAACTTTTAAAAACACACGCAATCAGTTTTTTCCTACACTGAGTCGAAAATTAGAAGTCTGGGTGCTGGGGTATGGATACATCTTCTGCCACACCAACACTGGATTCCCCAAACTAAAAACCACACTAACAACACTTAACACTATTTCCACATCGAAAAGATTAGAGCCCTAGTTCTTCAATAGAACCGGCTCCTCTAATACCACTTTTTCACATCTTGTCCCTCGGGGCCTGTGTCATGACTACCCCAAGCCTGCCTTCCATAGGCCAGGGGCTGGAGACTAGCACCAGAAAAGAATATCCCTAAAAAAATAAGGAATTTCCTTTTAACCGGTAAAGACACATAGTCCAAGAACACAACTTGAAGGAACAACTAATGTAGTAAAAAGTGTGCTGAAAGTAAAGGGTCTGGAATACAACCTCAACTATAATAGTACAAGTACAACTAAAAGGTAAAATACAAATGAATAAGGGAAAAAAACTCTTGGATCATCCTGTGAGGATCCTACTAAATGGGTAGGTACAACTCATGATCAGTAGTCCCTACTTCACATCATGCTAAATGGTCCACCTCTGAGTACCGTCTAGTCCTGGCTCCCTCATCCTCGATCACTCCTATTTGTCATCTTCACAAGACACAAAAGGTGCGGGAAAATCCTGTGTAGGGGTGAGTATAATGATACTCAGTAGGGACCCCAATACCCCCATAGGTCTCCCCTAGTTCCACAAAGGAAAAACCACAAAGCAATAACTCAATATCAAAGCATGAATCAACAGACGTCAACTCTACTTAGGTATATATCCATAAATATACATAAGTTATCAAGACACACTCATCTCATAAATGAGGGAAGAATACCACAATGGTAACACCACATAGGTAGTAGTATCACACAAGTAGCACCATGAAGACAGCACCACAAAGGTAGAAGTACCACACATGTAACACAACGAAGTTAGAAGTACTACACAGGTACCACCACAAAGATAGAAGTACCACACAGGTAACACCACCAAGATAGAAGTACCACACATGTAACACCGTGAAGATAGAAGTACCACAAAAGTAACACCACGAAGGTAAAAGACTGAGCTCCAACTCAGGTATAACTTAAGTATATATATAGAGATGATTAGTTGTAAGATATATCATCATATTATGTTAATAAGAACTACTTCTGACCCACACAAGATCGATAGGTACTAAACCCTCTGACCCACACAGGATCTAACCCAGATAGGGTCAGTATGCAAAAACCCACATAAGATCACTAAGAGCTGACCCACATAAGATCGGATAGAATATAATCCACATAGGATTGATAGATGCTGACCCACATAGGATTGATAGATGCAGACCCACACAGGATCGATGTTCTTTCTTCACGTTGAATCCCGCCACATGATTCCTCACACTCGATACGCTCATGTTCCATAGAATCTGCCCCTCAAGATATCAGTCGTACCTCGCCCTCCACTAAGATCCAAAACTAAGTAACCCAAAGGACCACTATGTCTTAAGGGTTCCAATGTGACGGACGATGCGTCAATCAGACACTAGGTCTGTGAGTTATAAGCATTTTGAATATGAGGGCCCAGTTGGATTTGGGTTCGATCCAACATGGACATACTACAAATATGTACAAAACTCAAGTGGAGTATACCAAAAGGACCATCACAATCCAAGTATCCCAACGATGTAGACGGTTCGTCCAACAGACATCTGGTTCTCAAGATATGGCCCTTTAAGGGTTTCTGGGTCTGGTTGGGCCCGAGTCTTGTCGGACCCGGTCGAGTCCGACCTGACCCAGTTCGTCTAGACCTGACCTAGTTTGGGTCCGACCCAGCTAGGTGGGCCATGGAGGAATCAGCCCGCTGGGAAGTCAGCCCCGACCGCGGTGGAGCACGACTCGCTTGGGGCGTGACTTGTTGTCCCTCTGAGCTAGAAACAGAGGGTGGTCACTTCCCCCTGGTATCCCGAATAGCTCAGATACCGTTTGGTTTTGAGAAATAGTGGCACCATGTTGGTGACACCTAGTCACCGTGGAACCCTCCGGGTAGGCGCAAGTTCTGTATCCGTCGTGGCTTCAGCCACGACCCTCTGCGCATCGGAGGCGCACTGGTCACGCCGCCTCCCCTTTCGTGGACGAACGATATGCCAACCACTGTGGCTAATGAGCCACGACCCCTTGCTCACTAGAGGTGCATGATGGTGTGACTCACCTCCTCCGCGTCTGACCAGTGCTGGTCGCTTCGATGACTATCGTGGCTTAGTGTCACAACCTCCTCTTGGTCATGCATCAGTGTGCCGCCTGTTCCATAGTCGGTCAGTGCCACTATGTCGGTGGTCTTCCACGAAGGGTGCAAGGGTAGAAAAGTAGTGGAGGGATTGGGTCTGGTTCATTAGGCTTACGCCCTCCGTATAATCTTGTAATCACAAGGTAGGAGTTAAGGGTTCAAGAAATTCACTTGAAATAATCAATAATCAAACCCCTAATTCAAGAATGATGGAAAAACGTCCACAGTTGAGGAAGTGAGTCAGTGTTCTCCATCCCCCACAACTAGCCTCCAATGACATCGCTCAGTCATCGATCTTTGGTTCGGGGTTTCGGTGTCGCTCGTCACCTGCTTCTGGAACCAGCTTCATTCTCCCAGGGTTTGGCATCTCTTCTCTTTGTTATTACTTTGTTTCTTAGCGAAGTAGTGCTGAGACCTCTCCCCAAGCTCCATATAAATAAGAGAGGGGGAGGGTGTGAAACATTCATAGAATTAATAGAGGCCCATTAATTAGGAACCTTCCAAATTCCCAAACGGTTTTGTTACTTAGAATTGAAGGGTTAAGCCATTTATTGGCTTGACACATCACTGGTCCCACACTACGCTTGTCCGTTGGAGGAAAAGATAAAATATTAAATAAAAATTAACTAAGTTATTTTTATTATTCTTTTAAAAGTCCCAATGCATAACTTTTTCTCTAGACCTACTATTTTCAATGTGAATCCTCTCTTAAATAAATCTTGGTGCTTTAGATTTAACAGTGTCCTCATATATTTAATCCAAGCAACAGTTCAAAAGTTATAAAACACCACTCGTGGATTTAAAGAACGTACTTTAAAAAAGTTTAGAAATTCATTTCGCGCACTCGAGCCTCTGAATCGAGAGCTATAAATTTTCAAAAACTTGTAATAATTCCATATAATTAAAAAACATTACATGGAAAATATGGGTCTTTACAAAAGTCATTTGATGGGAAAGCCTATTTTTATTTTAAAATGTATGGGAAAGTGTTTTTTGAATCACAAATGATGTGGCATCCGTATTGGCACTTGTGTGTGGTTTATTATGAGATAGGAACACCTATGGAAGATTTTTTGAGATGTGGGTATTCTGTGGGTGGTGTAGGTCGTTGGGGAAGACAAGTGTGATGGAAGGAGTTTAGGTGATCCACACCTGCATGGGAGTCTATTTCCAATGTGTATTTCTGTTACTATCCTGAAATTAATGGGAGTCTTTTAGAGGCTCGAGTGATAGTTTCTTGTCTATCCCGATTATATTGGTTGGTAACCCCTTGATTTCATAAGGATATGTGGGTCATGCTAGTGGATTGGTCAGTTTAGAGTGTCCAATTGGTTATTGACTATGGAGGTCCACAATATTCCGACAAGTGAGTTCGATCTGAGTACGTTAATGGATCACTCTTTGGATGTTTAGATAATTCCCATAATTATCAATATATAGTTTTTCTTTATTTTTTCTACAATTTGGATATTAGTCTTACTGGTTTTCTTCATGATATTTTGGTTTCCTTTACATTATATACATACCATTTTTATTATTGGGTATGCATTTCACTTGGGTATTGGTTTTGAAACTGGGTTGTGGAAGGTAAAATCATTTTTGAAAAAGAAATATAAATGTGTTGTATTAAATAGAGAATTTTCAGAATGATTTATTTTGATGTTTAATTTTTTTAAAATGAATATTTATGAATGTATTTCAAACTAGCATTTAGGTATTTTTTCATGAAAGGTAATTCAAAGATTCTATGGTGATTATGTACTGAGCTATTTAATCTCACATCCTACATGTGCCACTCGGCTGCGGAAGACTTGAGATATTTTTTAAGTGAAGGTTTCTGGCTCAGCTTCTCAGCATTGGAGAAGTTTGGTCTTGTGGTTACTGGTGACCAAAAGGTCATGTGGAGATCTTGGTGGTGTATTACAATTTTACTTTTGTTTTCAATTTTGTTTTGTTCAGGAAATATTATATCTAGATCAATATGTATATTAATTGAGATTCAATTATTGTAAGTTCTTCCACTTCTTCAGTTTATTTATTTGATACGATTTTATTGGGAAGAATCATTCCCATAATGATTAGTTTGATGACTTGCACTAGTTGCTATCCCGTGGGGATCAGGAACTCACTTTGGGCCATGTCTAGGATTGGGTTGGACGTTGGGTTGGATAGAATCCTAGATCGGTTCATGAAAAAAATGATATCATAGTAGACCCTTATTATATTAAAATTTAGGTAGATAGAGATTAGGACCATCGAGACTCAGGAGGTAGTTAGGGGAAGGATGTCATGAACCCTTCCTCATTCAAATCCTCAAGTTTCTAGGGGTAATTTAGGTATGATTCCTAGTATTTGTTTTAGTTTTTTTTTTTGATTGAGGAATGAAAATAGATGTTATCTTGTGTCATGTTGTGATCTCACATGGGGTAGTGACCCATGTGGAGTTTATGTTCATGGTTCAAAGCCCTCTTAATTGTTGATTCTTTCTCAGGGCATGGACCAAAACCCATGTCACTAAGTTATGCATGACCACAAGTTCCTCGCTCTAGTAGTTTTTTGTGAGGTGTGTTTTGTCTTGGTTTTAGTTGGTGTGAGTGAGTTTTTGAAAGGAAGATTTCTTTTAAAATGAAAACTGTCTCTTAAAATTTGTTTTTTAATTGGAAATAATGGGATTTAGATGAGTGTTTTTTATATTTATAATTTGATAAATTTGTGGATGGGATGATGGGATGGAATGTGTGACCCTTGGTACTTGTTATGAATGTTCACATATGTGTGGGAATGTATGAAAAGTGAATGATGGAACTTGGGCATGGATTATGTAAGAAGAAGTGGACAGACACATACATGATGGTTCAAACAATTCCATTGGCGAGTGTTTGAAACTAAAAGTTCACCTTTAATTTTTCCAAAAATTATTTTTGAATGGGAAATGATCTTGGAAATTGGGTTGTCTTTGGAAAGTGGGTTATTATTTTATAAAAATATGATTTTGGAATTTGGAGAGTGGCCTTGGAAGAACGCAGTTTTGAAAATTGAAATGAAATGGTTAATTTTAATAAGAGTATTTTTGTTTTGTTTATAAATGTTTTCTTGTGATCTGGTTGTTCTTGATTGGGAAGGTATTATTGTTGTATTTTTTGTTGATGTTTATTTTAGTTCTATGTTTTATTTTGTTTAGAATATTCCTTCTAGAAAGGTCCCTGAAATTTCTAGTGGGTTTTTCCCAGTTTATGATTCTTCTCAGTTGTTTCCTATTTTTCATGGTGGTCAAGGTCCATTAGAGGTAGTGGAATGACTTGAGAAAGTTGAATGTGTCTTACGATCATTAGGAACTCCTGATGTTTTTAGAGTCGGGTGCTATTATAGGTTTGTTTTAGGGTACAAATTTTGATCAGTGGAAAGTGATTACACCATCTCTGATGAAAGTCTGGATGATGTGGGAAGTTTTTAAGTTCTTTTTTTTATGATTTTTTATACTAAAGTAGGTGAATACAAATAAGTTTAAAGAGCTCCAGAGTATTCATCAACGATAGTAGATACTGAAGGCCTTTCTTGACAACTTCAAAGAACATGTTTCTTTATCTTAGAAAATAGAATCATATGATATATTGAAGGCTCACCTTTTCCTTGTGGGTCTTCATATAAAGAACAAGGAGTGAGCCCTCTCCTCCAAGGATTTTTAATTTGAGAATTTTGTTGATGAATAATTCTAAGGTGAGTTGAAGCACTATCAATTAGAAATATAGTGTCCCTTGTCACCCATGGAGGTCCCTCATTTGGAGAGAGGTGTGTTTCAGAGGAACCTATTTCTAAAAAGCCTCTTTCTTTGGTTATAGATTCTAGTTCATTAGACCATTCACTTGTATGTATTCAGTGTGGCTGGTTTGGTCATCCGATGCTCTATTGTCACAATACTCTTAAGACTTGTTGTCATTGTGGTTATTTGGGTCATTTGGAGAAGTTTTGTAAGAAGAATTTCCCAAAAAAGAATTTTCGATCAGAGGATGTCAACTCCTAGATATGAGGCAGTAAATGCTTCGTACTTTAGGGATCTATCCATAGTCCCTAGAGTGAAACCCACACATAATCTGGAATTACTGAGGGTGTGGGGAACCTTGGTTTAGTATTAGTATCCCATGTTAAGATAAGGACATTTGGATATTTCTTATCATATTTTTTATTTTATTATAAGTTTATATTTTTTTTAAAGTGTGAGATATTTTATCATTCATAATTAGAGTTGTTATTTTAAATTGGATGTTAGAAATTAACTCGATTGTTCTTCTTTTGTGGTTTTCTTATCCCTTGTGTGGGTTAGTTCCAATTTCAGTTTTTGATCATTTGGAGGACAATAGGATTTGGTGGAATAAATGTTTATAGGTTGTTTATAGGTTCCTCCCATGGGTTTCCACATGTTTTGGGGGTATTTGTTGTGGTTGGAGTTCATGTTTTGGTGCCATCGTGTTGAGAGTATTAATATTGGTGGTGGTAGTCAGGTTCCTATGGTGGGGAGAACCCTATAATGTTATCCCTTTGTTCATTATATTGTAACATACTCTATAATTATTTGGGTGTGAATTGTGAATTTAGAGGGTCACCCCAAAGTTCACGTTTTTTTTCTTCTTATTTTGGATTAGGGGATGAGTTTTGTTTACCTCTCAGTTGGGTGACTTTCATGGAGAATAATGTGTTTGTGGTGGGGATAATTATCACACCCCAACCATGGAAATTCCTTTATTTTATTCCTTTTTTGATATTGGATCTTTTTTTTGAGGTTTATTTTCAGCCTCAGTTTGGTTTTTTATGTTTATTAATCCTTTAGGTGAGTTATTTTGGAAAAATGGATGTTTTGGGCTTTACAGTAATGGGCACATGGTTAGCGAATGGTTTAGGGAAACTATGTGGATTCACCCAAGTAATAGTGTGGCTTATTTTAGGTTACAAGGTAGGTATCCTGGAGTTCACATGGTTTGGGAAACCATTCAGTAATTGTAAAAGTGGTTCAGTCAATTTAGACAGTGGCGAACACTCACTTTTCACACAGTTTTCCAAACCATGCATCCAAATCATGCGAGCTTCCCAAATTCTTAAAAACTTGAAATTTGAAGTTTTCCCCTTTATCCTTTTAACTTTAATTTGGTTTTCTCCCCTTGATCTGCCAAGGGGAACTAGGGGGATCCAGTTAACTATCCCCCTTGCTCCTCAACATACATTGAGTACATTTTAAGGCTCCTAAGGTGAGTTCTTGTAATATTTGGTTGATTTATTATTATCTTATCCATTCTCTTTTGTGATCATGGTCTCTCTTGATGGGGTTTCTTTATTGGTCAAACACTCGAGAAAATGGATAATTTCGGGGTTGTTTTCTTTGAATCTATGGTGTGAGGATTGTGCCATGGTATTGGATATCCCTTCTCTTGAAGGTAAGTTTCATTTTCACATTGTTGAGGCAGGTGTTTCCATCCATTTCCTTTCCATCACATTCCACTAATGATTGATATTTCCTTTAATTACATTAAAATGATATAACCTTTCTTCTTATGTCTCTGTATGAAATATTTTGGTGTTTTTATGATGTAAAATCGGTGTGAAATGGTTTTACAAAGGGTTCATTTGATTTTTTTCATTTATTTTGACACATTTAAGGTGTCACTACTACAAAGGGGACATTTCCCAACACTTGTATACCAATGGTTCAATGGACCATTGGTATATGTTGTCTTTACCAACGGTTTTCATAAACCGTTGGGAAAGTCCTTGAACAACTAACTTTTCCAAATGGTTTTATAAAACTATTGGGAAAAGTGGGGGAAAAATAACTTTTCCCAATAGTTTCCTAAAACTGTTGGGAAAAATGGGGAAAAAGATAGTTTTCCCAACAGTTTTGTGAAACCACCGAGAAAGATTGAGTTTTCCCAACGGTTTTTAAAAACCATTGAAAAAAAGCCCCAAATTCTATAAATACAGGAAGCGGCCTCCCCACGATTGTAGAATCCTTCCGCTCGTCTCTAGAAGCGATTCCTTGAAAGAAGAACTTCCGAATCCCCACATCTTCCATCGGTTCAGTAGCTACCAGTTTAGACTCCTTCCATATTTTATCAAGGATATAGTTCCACCTCTTATAAAGCATATACTTCTATTCTCAGTGATTTCTTTATTCCCAATTTTTAGGCTTTTTGTAAAATTTTATGATTGTTCCCCGAATTGTGTACTCAAATACCTATATCAGTGTATGTCCAATTAATGTTTTCATTACACATTTACATTTATAAGGCCATGGTTTCTCTTTATTGTGTTCTAATTTTAAAGATTCATAGTTTTTTAATCTTCTTTAAATATTATAGCTTCATGTATATGAACTAATAAGTAATTTTTTGTAATATTTATTGATATTATTTCATGAAAATCACTCCTTTCATTAAGATCATGCCAAACATGAAGATCTTGTTCATCTTAATTTTTGTACACTATGTGAATTACATAACAAGTATGTATCATGTTTCTATCAAAATCTATATATATATATAAAATGACACACTATTCACTTATCCTTTGCACAATAGAACATATGGAGTATATTCTTGAACTTTTCCAAATAGTATGTGGTCCCTAATTAGTACTTCTTCCTTCTTCATGAAACTAATTCACAGAATTTCAAATTCGCAATATTAGTGAATATTAGTTTTTCTAATATAACCATTAATCATTCTGCCTTTGACATCATACATGTGTTATTCAATCACCTTTTTAAAACACAATGACCATTTTCACTGATTCTGGGTTCCTCAAAATGCTTGGGAAAATCAGAAAAATGCATGTATTGAATCGTGTTTGTCATATGGTTTCATGGATACAAGTTCATCTCGAAGATCATGACTGTGTGGTTCAAATATCATGAGGACCATGATATTATTATTCTTCACACAAATGAAGTTTTTTTCTACATCTATGTGTTTTTGTTTTCACTTTTGATTTGGCCTAAAGGGGAGATTTGTGGTCATTAATCAAGGTTGTGAGAGGTTATTTAGGATGTAAGATAGTATGACTTCATTTTACTTGATATATCCAATATTATTATTGATTTATGTTCAATTTGATTATCTTTAACAAGTGATGTTATTTAATAAGTTGTTATTAATGGTTGTAATAATGATTATATGGTATAAGGGTTCATATGGTGTGTATAAGGGTTCACATGGTGTGTATAATGGTTGACATGGTATTAGTGAACTCAAGTCTTTAATTTAAGCCGTCATTCTCACTAGAATGTAAGAAATTGAATGATGTAAACACATCCTCACATGATTTCTTACCCTAGATAGTGTCCAACATATGGAATATGAGCTTTTGAATTCATCAGTTAACCAGGCTCATATATTCCATTTCCCCCACGATGATTGTACTAATAAAACATTAGGGTTAACTAAATATGGTTCTCATTGTACGTTGCATATTTTGTGTCCTTATTGGAAAATAATCACTTTTATGAGGGTGTGGTGCTTTTCACCACCCATTCTGGTATGTGTAGACATCCATAAAAATGTTAGATAAGTCACAAGTTTAATTCAGTAATGTTGTTATCATTGACATACTTTATTAAGAATTTCAAATTTAAAAATAATTGTTTTTGTCTATACTTAATGAAATTAAATCTTTCTATAGGTCATGAACAACCTATTAGTGTAGAAGCCTAAAATCTATTCACCCATGGGGTGCGCTTGACTTGGGGAAGTAATTGGGTAATGAAAGGTATTGCTAGGTGTCAATAATGAGTGATTGAACATGAGTGAATGATTAGGGATGCCTATAAAAAATGATGGGACCTGAGGCATGTGCCTTTTATAGACCTAATAAACATGAATATAAATAAATTTTAATTTAATTTATGAGTACTTGTTCTTTACATTATTTTAATAGTTCACTACATCGACTAGAAACATCTTCCTTTATCGTTTACTTAAATGAATTTTCTATTAAAGTTCAATCCTATTGAATTTTTTATGACAAAATGACTTATATAAATTCTTTTTACAGAATGGAAAGAAGTTGGATGTATGAAACCGATTGGATCTCAAGTGATTTTCAAAAGAATTTGGAGAGATTTATAGATTTTGCATTTCAGAATGCTTCAAATAGTGGTCGCATACACTGCCCATGTTCCAATTGTGTTAGTAGACCTTGGTTGAGCCGTGAAGAAGTCAACTAACACATAACCAAAAATGGTTTTCAAGAAAACTACTTTGTGTGGTATCACAATGGGGATAAAATGAAATCTCAAATTGGTGATGATCGAAATGAAAATACTGGAATGGAGAATTTGTTAGATGATCAATTTCTGTTTATTCTCCATCATGAAAAAGAAAGGATTTCAACTGAAGAAGACCTCGATATGAGCAGAGCTGACGCATCTAGTGAAAATGATGATATTGATAGGGTGAAAAAATTGAATTATGCTGCCATGACTCCAGTATATCGACAATGCGATAAAATGAAAAAGTTGGACTTTTTAATCTGATTATTTCATGGGAAAACTATGTATGGGATTTCTAATATAGCAATCGATTACATTCTTACCCTCTTGAAGGATTTAATTCCAGATGATGCAGATATTCCCTCAAACCACTATATGGCATGGAAGTTTGTTGAGGAACTTGGATTTTCAAGAAACAAAATTCATGCTTTCCAAAAAGATTGCATTTTATTCTAGGAGAAAACCGCTGAACAAAATGATTGTATAAAATGTGGCACATCCCGATGGAAGTCAAAATCTAATGGAACACCATCCCGCATTCCACAAAATGTAATGTAGCACATTCCATTGATCCCCAGACTCCAGAATCTTTTTATGTCTGAAGACATATCAATAAAAATGAGATGGCATGATACTGAGAGAAAGAAGACTAATGATGAGTTGGTTCATCCTACAGATGTATTTGCATGGCAGATATTTGATGCTTGACATCCTGATTTTACAGCTGATGTGCGTAATGTGAGGCTAGGTCATTCATGCGACAGTTTTAATCCCTTTGGGAAGGATCTTACTTCGCACAGCACATGGCCAGTTTTTATACACATTTATAATCTTCCCCCATGGTTTTTGTATGAAAAAACCTTTCACATTTATGAGTATACTCATATCTGGTCCTTCTGATCCCGACATTGATATTGATGTCTACATGGAACCTTTAATTAAAGAGTTGAAACTTCATTGGGATGTGGGTTTCCGCACATACGATGCATGTTCGAAAGACATATTTCAGATGCGTGCAACGCTTATGTGGACGATCAATGATTTTCCAGTTTATACTATGATGTCTGGATGGAGCATGAAGGGAAAATTGTCATGTCCAGTTTGTATGAAGAATACATGATCCAGAATACTAAAACATCATTGTAGTTTTAGTTTTATGGGACATCGACGATTCTTGCCAAAGGATCATCCATATATAATGAATCATCGAAGATTTGATAATACCATAGAGACCGATGATCCACCTCAGCGTATGTCTGGAACTGACGTGCTTATTGAATTGAAAGATTTCAGTTTTTTGTTCGGTAAGGGTCAAATGAAATCTGGAAAGAGAAAGAATGTTTCCACTGAAACCTATTACAATTGGAGAAATATGAGTATCTTTGTTTATTTTCCTTATTGGTCAACCAATTTGTTACGTCATTTCTTAGACGTAATGCATATTGAGAAGAATATATGAAAAATGTTTGTTTCAGTTCTTCTAAATGTCAAGGGGAAGACAAAAGATGATTTTCGATCTCGACATGACTTGGTGGATTGGGGCATCAGACCAGAATTACATCCTGTGCGTATCAGTGAAAATAAATGGCAACTTCCATGTTCTTCTTATGTGATGACACCTACGAAAAAAAACAATTTCTGGAAGTATTACAGACTATAAGAGTTCCTAATGGCTATTCAAGAAACATATCTAAATGGGTCAACAGAAGAGAGTTAATGATAAAATCTTTGAAGACTCGTGATTATCACGTTCTACTGCATGAGTTTCTTCCAATAGAAATCCATCATCTTTTTTCCAATAATGTAAGGGTGGATGTTATTCAGTTGTGCTATTTATTTAGAGATCTTTGTGCTAAGAAGTTGTCCAAGTCTTTCTTGCAAAAAATGTTGACAGATGCCCCATTAATTTTGTGTGAGTTAGAGAAAATATTTCCTCCATTTTTTCCACATGCATGTTGCATTTGACTATCCATATTCCCACTGAAATACTTTTCCGAGGACCTGTTTCTTTTCATTGGATGTATCCAACGGAAAGAAATATGTTCACATTAAAGTCTTAAGTCCTAAACATAAATCATCTTAAAGGTTCTATCGTGAACGGTTACTTGGCTCAAGAATGTATGGATTTCTGCTCGATGTATTTGTCTGATCATGCTACAAGATTGAACAGACCAATGAGAAATGAAGCATAACAGTATGAGAAAATTGAACCCAATTTTCCATCACTTCCTCAAATAGGAGGAATCCCTGGATCATATACATTGAAGACATTAAGCCATGAAGAGCGGTAGATGGCACATCGCACAATTTTGTTCAACTGTGATTTGTTCGATGACTATATCAGGTAACTAAATTGATTATGTATATCTTACATATATATCTGTTAAAATATTCATATTTTTTATCTATAGGGAACATAAAACAATGATAAATAGGAAGAATCATTCTTTATCTTTGATAAGGAGAGAGACTTTGCATAACAAAGAGTTTTCTTCTTGGCTAAAATTGAAGGTATAAAAAAATTAATGTTTAAAATAATTATATCAATATTTAATTAAGTTTAATAGTAATTTATATTGCAGCTATTGAGTTTTTCTGCTGACTCTGTCTCTGAGGAAGTATGAGCTTTGGCTTTTGGTCCTAATACAGTGGTTCGCGACTGTAAATCAGTTGTTATCAATGGGTACAAATTTATTGTCACTAGATGAGCAAAGAACATGAGAACACAACATGATGGTGTTATGGTTACTTCCACAACAGATTGTTAGTCCAGTGTATCAAATAGTAGACCGCGATTTGAAAATTTGGGTTATTATGGATTTGTTGAGAAAATAATAATATTGGATTATTACTCTCATGGACGAGTCACAATGATGAAATTCCATTGGTTTGATTCGATGACGAGACATGGAACATTTATTGATGATTGTGGATTTCAAGTAATTAATATGACTTGCACTCTTGCTACCGAAGAACCATATGTGTTGGCATCAATGACTAAACAAGTTTTTTATGTCAAAGACCAACTTCGACCGGAATTTGGTGTCATAGTTGAAGTAATTCCAAGAAATATTTTTGATAATGGTGATGATGGAATTGACACTGTCCCTAGTTCCATTAGAACCAATCCATTTATTTCTTTTGATGACTCAAATAGCTCAATTGTCAAAGATGATTGTGAACCTAAAGTTGTGGTTCAAAATATATAGAATCATTCATCCATGTTCTCAATTATTTTGGTTTACCTCGAGTTGGGTTGTTAAGGTTGGTAATATTCAAATTGATTTAGTATTGATCACAAATATGTTTTAGCTAACTTGACCGTTATGTTAATTTTCAATGTTTACTTGTTGCAGTTTTATTTGAATGGAATTTTCTAATTTAGAATTGAACTATATTCAAACATAGTCAAAAAATATTTCTAACTTGGTGAACATTACAACTTGTATGATTTATTAAATCCATTCAAGATCTTCTGAAACAATTGATAAATGACTTCACTGTTATGTGAATTTTCAATGTTTATTGGTGGCAGTTTTATTTGAATTGCATTTTCTAATTTGGAATTGAACTGTATTCAAACATAGTAAAACAATATTTCTAACTTGGTGAACATTTAAAATTCTATGATTTATTAAATCCATTCATGCTCTCTTATAACAATTGATAGCTGACTTGACCGTTATATAAATTTTCAAGGTTTATTGGTTGCAGTTTTATTTGAATTGCATTTTCTAATTTGGAATTGAACTGTATTCAAACATAGTCAAAAAATATTTCTAACTTGGTGAACATTACAACTTGTATGATTTATTAAATCAATTCAATCTCTTCTAAAAAAATTGATAGATGACTTGACCATTATGTGAATTTTCATTGCTTATTGGTCTCAGTTTTATTTGAATTGAATTTTCTAATTTGGAATTGAATTGTATTCAAACAAAGTCAAACAATATTTCTAACTTTTTGAACATTACAACTTGTATGATTTATTAAATCCATTCAAGCTCTTCTAAAACAATTGATAGCTAAATTACCAATGAATCCCCCTATTCCCTCATATATTTAGTTTTTTGGGTTACACATTAGTTTTCTTTTTCTTATTATTAACATATTTGTTTTCAAAAGCAGAAAATGAAGGCAACTGAAGAGAGACGAAGGAAAAAAAATGATGGAGAACAATCGTCGAATAACGAAGTTGTGAATTCCATCATTAGTGCCTGTAGTGAGTACTTTATTTCAAATTGATATATTTAAAGAATATATAATTTCATGTGATTAATTTTTCTGTAAAAATTTGTATAGGATCCACCAATACGTCGATAGTTATTCGACGAGGAGCCTAGTACTGGTCCTAGTACTCAGGCCGGTGGTACGAGGAGGGTTCGTACCAGAGGTGGACGAGCAGCTGCGCGTACCTGACTATACCATGAACCTCCCACTGACATGTCATCCTTCCCACATTCTGATCCCGATGTGTCATTAGGGACACACGAGATATTTAGGCCTCCCATGTTTTCACTACCTCTTGCATCTTCTGGCCCATCATTTTCACATCCCATGATGATTCCCACTCCCCATTCAGCATCCGGTCAGACAGCTGTCCCATCTTCTTTTCCTTCTAATTCTATCTATCTGAGATTCTATATTCCATCGTCTTCGACTCCTGTTCCACCACAGGGTGTTCCATCAGTTTTTGTGGATCTAGCCGCACTCATCGATCAGACCGGCACAGGTATATTTATAGAAACCTAAAAAAAAATTATAGCAATATTTATTATCATTATAATATATTTTGATAAAATATTTGTTTTTCTTTCATGACAGATACATCTACTGATAGGAGGCATGGGTGGGGGCGTACATGCATGCCTTCGTTGTGGAACCACCGCACACAGGTTATGGTGGATTATAATGAAGACAACCAAATGGTTGAGAAAACAGGGTAGCAATGTCGGAGTTTTTTGGCGACGCTTTCCAAATACTCCGAAATCATTCCCGTCAACCCGCTATCATGGAGACATTTTCCACATGAGGTCAAGGATAGAGCTTGGGTAGAGATATGGGTAAAAACACTGTTCTATTTAACGCCATGAATTATTTTTTGTATTTATATGAATTAATATTATGATTTTAGCTTCGATTTAATTTTCCCAATGGTGAGGGTGCACGACCGGAACGTCTAAAGGATTTAGGTGAGATTTAGAGTGCCTACAAGCATGAGTTGTATATTGGCTGGGTTTCTAGAGTTGGCACTGAGTTAGAGGCAGTACCAGTGGTAGATGATTTTCCTATAGAGCATTATCGTCAGATGATTACTCATTGGACGAGTACTGAGTTTAAGGTATTAATAACATTTGAGGTTTTTAAATAATAACTTTCATGGTTTGCATTAATACTATCTATTGTATTTTTGAATTTTATTTAGGAATCATCTAGAAAAATTAAAAATAACATTGATGCAAATAAATACCTCCACACACTTGGACGCACTACGATGCCTGATCATGAGAGAAAGTAGGTATGATAATTTTTTATAAGTTTTCTTTACGACTTACACATTCTTTTGTTTCATTAATTATTTAATTGTTTTATAAAGTTTTCATATATCTTTAGTTTTCAATGTCATTGTAGAGGCAAATACAAAATATTGAAGGTCATGTGCCTTGAGCAAAAATTGTTTGCTGGAGTAGACGAAAAAAGGATGGAAGTGTCGTCAATGATGTGACTCAGCAGCAGATTGTAAGTTTTAATCTATTGAATTTATATTATAATATCTATTTTTTAACTTAATAATATATTTATATTTGTAAAGGTCTGCTTTAAAGTCCCTCGATGCCCAAGAAGCAGATAATTTTGGGCCAAAAGATCACTTACATCAGGTGGTGGGAGAGGAGCACTCTGGCAGAGTACACTGCCGACCTAGGATAGCCCCGACGGGGTATGGGCCCTCCTCAGGTATGAGCTTTAGTGCCACTGAGCTGCAGAAAGTTAGGGCACAGGCAGAACAGGCTGAGAAAAGGGCCATAGAGATGGAATAATAGTCTTCTAGGGAAAATAGTGTGTTTATGAAATTTATTGAAGTTCTACGTCCCACACTTCTAGCAGAGGCCAACCCAGCTTTTGAGGAGTATATGTCGTCGATACGTTCTATATATGGTGAAAAAGGTGGCAGTTCTAGTGGTGGTCAGGATGATTTCTAGCTTGACGATTATGATGGAAAGGAGTCTGATGCAGAAGAGGAGGGAGAGGAGGAGGGCGAGGCGGGTGGCGAGGGTGAGGAGGAGGGTGAGGGCGAGGAGGGCGAGGACGATGATGGGGATGGGGACGAGGGTGATGATGATGGTGATGATGGTGATGGTGATGTGGGACATGTTGATCCATTACATTTTTGACTGATATTACTGAGATTTGATATTTAATCTATTCTAGTTGTTGGTTTCATCTAGACTTGTAGTATAGTATTGGAGTTGAGTTATTTGTATATATTATCTATTTTAATGGATGTTGTTGTATTTTAGTGGTTGTGTTTTTGGGAACCCCCCTCCTTCCTGAACCCTAGAAAACCCCCCAACCTCCTCCCTAAACCCCGGAAAGCCCCACCAGACAGCCCCCCAGACAGCCCGCCGGACAGCCCCCCCACCCTCTTCCTTGGACCCCAGACAACCCCCCGAACACCCCCCAGATAGCCCACCGGATAGCCCCACGAATAGCCCCCAGACAGCCCCCCACCCTCCTCCCTGGACCCCGAACAACCTCTCGGACTGCCCCCAGACAACCCCCAGACATCCCCCCCACCCTCTTCTTTGGACCCCAGACAACCATCCAAACACCCCCGGACAGCCCCCAGAGAGCCCCCCAAATAGCCCCCGGATAGCCCCTCGGACATCCCCCCACCTTCTTCCTTGGACCCCAGACAACCCCCCGAACACCCCCGGATAGCCCCCAGACAGCCCCCCGAACAGCCCCCCCAAACAGCCCCCCACCCTCCTCCCTAGACCCTAGATAGCCCCTAGATAGCCCCCTAGACAGCCCCCACCCTCCTCCCTGGACCCCAGACAACCCCCCGAACACCCCCTCCTCCTTGGTCCCCGGACAGCCCCCCAGACACCCACCAGATAGCCCCCCCGGACAGCCCCATCGGACATCCCCCCCATCCTTCTTGATTTCATTTAATACTAGAAAATCTATAATATATATTTTATTTATTTTAATCATGATAATCAATGTAAATAACATTTACACATCTAATCAATATCATAGATTCTTGGTATGTTATAAAAGAGATGTATTCATTGGGCATGACATTGTTAGCTTCGAAATGTTTCATAGCATTATAAACATAAATCTAATCCATACTAAGAATGATATAAAAATATTTTATATAAATGTCGACAAGATTTTATGTAAATACCATTCCACTAATAGACACATGAGGATTCTCATAAAATGGACAACATTTTAAGTACATACGAAAAACCGACCAAACGCATTTGGTTTCTGTTGAAACATTAGAGAACGATCCACGGGTCATATGTGATGTGTAAGAATCCACCCCGCCTCAATCCGAGGCATGGTGTGGCCGGCACCACTCAAAGTGTCTGCCTTTTGTTTCAAAAGGATGTAATTTTAATTGAAAAACATCAACTGACATACGAAAAACCGACCAAACGCATTCGGATTGTGTCGATACTTTAGAACAACTATTCATGGGTCATATGTGACATGTATGAGTCAACCCCTCCTCAATCCAAGGCACGGTGTGGCCGCCACCACTCAAATTGTCTGTCTTTTATTTTAAAAGGACGTCATTTTAAGTGAAAAACATCAACTGATATACGGAAAACCAACCAAACGCATTAGGATTGTGTCGATACTTTAGTAAAACGATCCATGGGTCATATGTGACATGTACGAGTCAACCCCACCTTAATAGGAGTCCCGGTGTGACCGAAATCACTCTACGTTTCTCTCTTTTGTTTAAAATGGGAAACATTTTAAGTACATACGGAAAACCGACCAAAAGCATTTGGTTTCAATTGAAACTTTAGAAGAATTATCCATGGGTCATATGTGACATGTACGAATCAACCCCGCCTCAATCCGAGGTGCGGTGTGGCCAGTACCACTCAAAGTGTCTGCCTTTTGTTTCAAAAGGACGTCATTTTAATTGAAAAACATCAACTGGCATATAGGAAACCCACCAAACGCATTCAGATTGATTCAATACTTTAGAAAAACTATTCAAGGGTCATATATGACGTGTACGTTTCAACCTCACCTCAATATGTAGCACGGTGTGGCCGCCACCACTCAAAGTTTCTGTCTTTGGTTTCAAAAGGATGCCATTTTAAGTGAAAAACATTAACTTCCATACTGAAAACTGACCAAACACATTTGGATTGTGTCGATACTTTACCAAAATAATCCATTGGTCATATGTGATGTGTACGAGTCAACCACACCTTAATCAGAGGTACGGTGTGACCAGAATCACTCTAAGTGGCTCTCTTTTGTTTAAAATGGACAACATTTTGAGTACATACTGAAAACCGACCAAACACATTCATTTTCCGTTGAACCATTATAAGAGAACGATCCATGGGTCATACGTGACATTTACGAATCAACCCCACCTCAATCTGAGACACGGTGTAGCCGGCACCACTTAAAGTGTCTGCCTTTTGTTTCAAAAGGACGTCATTTTAATTGAAAAACATCAACTGACATACAGAAAAGCGACCAAACGCATTCATATTGTGTCAATACATTAGAACAACAATCCATGGGTCATATGTGATGTGTAAGAGTCAGCCCCGCCTCAATATGAGGCGCGGTGTGGCCGGCGCCACTCAAAGTGTATATCTTTTGTTTCAGAAGGACGTCATTTTAATTGAAAAACATCATCTGGCATACGGAAAACCGACCAAACGCATTCGGATTGTGTCGATACTTTAGAACAAGGATCCATGGGTCATATATGACATGTACGAGTCAACCCCACCTCAATACGAGGCACGGTGTGGCCGACACCACTAAAAGTGTCTGCCTTTTGTTTCAAAAGGACGTCATTTTAATCGAAAAACATCAACTGGCATACAGAAAACCGAGCAAACACATTCAGATTTTGCCAATAATTTAGCACAATGATACATGGGTCATATGTGACGTTTAGGAGTCATCCCTGCCTCAATCTGAGGTGTGGTGTGGCTTCCACCACTCAAAGTGTCTGTCTTTTGTTTCAAAAGGAAGTCATTTTATGTGAAAAACATCAACTGGCATACAGAAAACCGACAAAACACATTCGGATTGTGTCGATACTTTAGCACAATGATCCATGGGTCATATGTGATGTGTATGAGTCAACCCCATCTTAATCAGAGGCAAAAAGTGGCCAAAATCACTCTAAGTGGCTCTCTTTTGTTTAAAATGGACAACATTTTAAGTACATACGGAAAACCAACCAAACGCATTTGGTTTCTGTTGAAACTTTATGAGAATGATTCATGGGTCATATGTGACGTGTAATAATTAACTCCACCTCAAACTGAGATGCGGTGTGGCCGACACCACTTAAAGTGTCTGTCTATTGTTTCAAAAGGACGTCATTTTAATTGAAAAACATCAACTGACATACAGAAAACAAACCAAATGCATTAGGATTGTGTCAATACTTTAGCACAACGATCCATGGGTCATATGTGATGTGTATGAGTCAACCCCATATTAATCGGAGGCATGGTGTGGCCAAAATATCTCTAAGTGTCTCTCTTTTGTTTAAAATGGACAACATTTTAAGTACATACCGAAAACCTACCAAATTCATTCGATTTCCATTGAAACATTAGGAGAACGATTCATGGGTCATATGTGACGTGTACAAATCAACCCTGCCTCAACATGAGACGCGGTGTGGCCGGAACCACTCAAAGTGTCTGCCTTTTGTTTCAAAAGGACATCATTTTAATTGAAAAACATCAACTAGCATACGGAAAACCGACCAAACGCATTCGGATTGTGTCGATACATTATCAAAACGATCCATGGGTCATATGTGATGTGTACAAGAAACCCTACCTCAATCCGAGGCGTGGTGTGGCCACCACCACTCAAAGTGTCTGTCTTTTGTTTCAAAAGGACGTCATTTTAATTGAAAAACATCAACTGCCATACGGAAAACCGACCAAACGCATTCGTATTGTGTCGATACTTTAGCACAACGATCCATGGGTCATACGTGACATGTATAAGTCATCCTTTACTCAATACAAGGTGCGGTGTGGCCACCACCACTCAAAGTGTCTACCTTTTGTTTCAAAAGGACGTCATTTTAATTGAAAAACATCAACTGGAATACGAAAAACTGACCAAACGCATTCTGATTGTGTCGATACTTTAGAACAACAATCCATGGGTCATATGTGACATGTACTAGTCAACCCTGTCTTAATAGGAGGCACGGTGTGGTAAGAATCACTCTATGTGGCTCTCTTTTGTTTAAAATGGATAACATTTTAAGTACATAAGGAAAACCGACCAAACGCATTCAGTTTCCATTGAAACTTTAGGAGAATGATTCATGGGTCATATGTGACGTGTACGAATCAACCCCGCCTCAAAATGAGACACGGTGTGGCCGAAACCACTCAAAGTGTCTGCCTTTTATTTCAAAAGGACGTCAATTTAATTGAAAAACATCAACTGAAATATGGAAAACCGAACAAATGCATTCATATTGTGTCGATAATTTAGCACAACAATCCATGGGTCATATGTGACGTGTACGAGTCAACCTCGCCTCAATTCGAGGTGCGGTGTGGCTGCCACCACTGAAAGTGTCTATCTTTTGTTTCAAAAGGACGTCATTTTAATTGAAAAACATCATCTGTTATATGGAAAACTGACCAAACGCATTCGGATTGTGTCAATACATTAGAAAAACTATCCATGGGTCATATGGGACATGTACAAGTCAACCAAACCTCAATACAAGGTGGGGTGTGGACGACACCACCCAAAGTGTTTTCCTTTTTTTCAAAAGGATGTCATTTTAATTGAAAAACATCAACTGGCATTCGGGAAACTGACCAAATGCATTCGGATTGTGTCGATACTTTAAAAAAACGATCCATGGGTCATATGTGACGTTTATGAGTCAACCCCGTCTTAATTGGAGGTACGGTGTGGCCAGAATCACTCTAAGTGGCTGTCTTTTGTTTAAAATGGACAACTTTAAGTACATACAGAAAACTGACCAAACACATTCGGTTTCCATTGAAACTTTAGGATAACGATTCATGCTTCATATGTGACATGTATGAATCAACCCCGCCTCAATCTGAGACGCGGTGTGGCCGGAAACACTCAAGTGTCAGCCTTTTGTTACAAAATGACGTCATTTTAATTGAAAAACATTAACTGGCATATGGAAAACCGACCAAACGCATTAGGATTGTGTCGATACTTTAGCACAACCATCCATGGGTCATATGTGACGTGTACGAGTCAACCCAACCTCAATACGAGGTGTGGTGTGGCCGCCACCACTCAAAGTGTCTGTATTTTGTTTCAAAAGGACGTTATTTTAATTGAAAAACATCAACTGGCATACGGAAGACCAACCAAACGCATTTGGATTGTGTCGATACTTTAGAAAAACGATCAATGGGTCATATGTGATGTGTTCGAGTCAACCCCGCCTCAATCCGAGGTGCGGTGTAGCCGCAACCACTCAAAGTGTCTGCCTTTTGTTTCAAAAGGACGTCATTTTAATTGAAAAGCATAAACTAGCGTACAGAGAACCAACCAAACGCATTCAGATTGTGTCGATACTTTAGCACAATGATCCATGGGTCATATGTGATGTGTAAGAGTGAACCTCGCCTCAATCCAAGGCACGTTGTGGCCACCACCACTCAAAGTGTCTGTCTTTTGTTTCAAAAGGACATCATTTTAAGTGAAAAATATCAACTGGCATACAAGAAAGTGACCAAATGCATTAGGATTGTGTTATACTTTAGCACAATGATCCATTGGTCATATGGGATGTGTATGAGTCAATTCCGCCTTAATCCGAGGCACGGTGTGGTCTGAATCACTCTAAGTGGCACTCTTTTGTTTAAAATGGACAACATTTTAAGTACATACGGAAAACCGACCAAACGCATTCAGTTTCCGTTGAAACTTTAGGAGAACGATCCATGGGTCATATGTGACGTGTAAAAGTCATCCCCGCCTCAATCCGAGGTGCGGTGTGGCCGACACCAATTAAAGTGTCTGCCTTTTGTTTCAAAAGGACGCCATTTTAATTGAAAAACATCAACTAGCATACGGAAAACTGAGAAAACGCATTCGGATTGTGTCGATACTTTTGCACAACGATCCATGGGTCATATGTGATGTGTAAAAGTCATCCCCGCCTCAATCCAAGGTGCGGTGTGGCCGCCACCACTCACAGTGATTGTCTTTTGTTTCAATAGGACGTCATTTTAAGTGAAAAACAGCAACTGAAATACGGAAAACTAACCAAACACATTCAGATTGTGTCGATACTTTAGAAAAATGATCCATGGGTCATATGTCACATGTACAAGCCAACCCCGCCTTAATAGGAGGCACGGTGTGACCAGAATCATTCTAAGTGGATCACTTTTGTTTAAAATGGACAACATTTTAATTACATATGGAAATCTGACCAAACACATTCAGTTTCTGTTGAAACTTTAGGAGAATGATCCATGGGTCATATGTGACGTGTACGAATCAACCCCGCCTCAATCTGAGATGCGGTGTGGCCAACACCACTCAAAGTGTCTGCCTTTTGTTTCAAAAGGATGTAATTTTAATTGAAAAACATCAACTGGCATATGGAAAACCGACCAAACGCATTTGGATTGTGTCGATAATTTAGCACAACGTTCCATGGGTCATATGTGACGTGTAAGAGTCAACATCACCTCAATCTGAGGCACATTGTGGCCGATAGCACTCCAGGTGTATGCATTTTTTTTAAAATGGACATCATTTCAGGTAAAAATATATGGTATACAAAAAACCAATCAAGTTATGAATTGACTTCCGGATTCCACATATAATTGTCATCTAAATTTTAAATTGTATTCCAAATGAATTATGTATGTTTATAATTACGTTATGAATTCTAATTTAATTATGGATGTGTATAGTTCCATCATTATATGTTAAATTTGTATGAATTTTTTCTCTATATGTATGTGTTAGATGGTTATTGCAGGTACAATAATTTTATATGTATGTCTTAGTTTATTGAAGGTACAGTAATTGGATTGAAAATGAGAGGGAAACCAAAAAATGAGACTTGGTAGGAAAATTGAAGAGCTGCTGGGAAAATTGCAGAGCTACTGTTCAATTTTTCTCAGCATAGGCTATGCCAATAGTTTGAAACTGTCGGCATAGTATCTCTGGGTTCTATTTTACCAACGGTTCCATGAACCATTGGCAAAAAACTTTTACCAATGGTTTAGAAAACATTGGGAAAGAGGAGACCTTGGGGTTTTCCCAAAGGCTTGGCCAAACCATTGGGAAAAACATTCCCAATGGTTTGGCATAACCGTTGGGATAGGGTAATTTTTCTCCACCCTATCCCAATGGTTTACAACTGTTGGGAAAATATTTCCCAACGGTTTGGAAGAACTGTTGGGATAGGGTAATTTTTCTCCACCCTATCCCAACGGTTCACTATAAACCGTTGGAAAAATCTTTCCTAATGTCTTACTTCCCTACGGTTTGCAGAACCATTGGTATAACATATACCAACGGTTCTGTAGCCTTTCCTAATGGTTCTAAACCATTGGGAAATGCTATATTTCTAGTAGTGTGTTTGATGAAATGAATTTTTGTTTTATAAAACTGAAATTGAGAACTTGTGGGGTTATTTGTCCACAACTATATTTTATAAGATTATTTGGAATTATATATTGAGAATTATGTGGCCTTTGGAAGCCTCTTTATGGCTTGATAATTTGTCTTAAAATGTCTGGAAAGTTTCTCATAGTTTTTCTTTAATTTCTTACTTATGTTGTTGAAATTTGTGTGAAATTTTTGAGTTTGGTGGTAAAGAAATTGGTGTTTCTAAAAAATGGTTCTTTGGTGATTTATAAATTAATTTTAAGTGTTTTTGGATTTATGAATGATGTGTTGGGTTCTTTTAAAATGTGTGGGTTTTTAGTGGTTTTGTAAGGCACATTTGGAACCTTTATAAAATTTCTTCTTCATTGAACATTAGTTATCAATGGTTTCTCCTCCCTTCCATATTTCATTTTAAAATTGGTTTCTTTATTTATAAATAGTTCTTTGGTACTTCATGTGACTATAACATTGTTTTCAAATTTGTTTCTGAAAGCATGAATTGTGTGGAAATTTGAAAACATTGTTGATTTTCATAGGCCTATTTGGGAACTTATGTTTGTTTTATACTTTAAGAATTATTTTGAAAAGGTATTGGGAATGGAATTGGGATTAATATTATGAGACCCATTTGGCACATGAAATATGTTGGGAGTTTTTTTAACTTGTATAATGTGAAATATGATTGGTATTTTAAAATATTTGGAAAAGTGGTTTCTAAAACAAAAATGATGTGGAGACCTGATTGGCACTTGAGTATAGATTATTACCATATGGGAACACCTATGGAGGATTTCCCAATATCTTGGTTATTACAAGGGTGGTGTGAGTTATTTTGGTAGCCAAGTGCAGTGGCTACAGGTTAGGTGAGCCAAGTGTTTCAGGGACTCTTTTACCATTGTGTGTCACTATAACTATCATGGGATTCATGGGAGTCTTTAGAGGGTTGATTGATGGTTGATTTTTGACAATGATTATATGGGTTAGTACCCACTTGACTTCATAGGGCTAGGTTGAGTGTGCCACTGGATTGGCTAGTTTAGAGAGACCAGTTGGTTATTGTCTATGAAGCTACACCATACGCTAGCAGGTTAGTCTAATATGAGTACATCCAGGGATAAATCTAGGAATTTTTATGAAATTACCACAATTATCTATCTATATGTTCTATTTATTACTACTACACTTTTTATAATAGTAATATTTGTTTTATTACTACTTGTTTGGTTTCCTCTGCATTATATACAAACACTTTTTAATATTTGGTATGCATTTTAATTAGGTATTGGTTTTAAAACTGGGTTAATGTAAGTAAAACCATTTTTGAAAAAGAAAATCTATAAGGGTTGTTTTAAAATGATAATTTTTTGAAATATTTATTTAGTTGTTTAAAATTTTTTAAAGCATATTTTTGAATATATTTAAAACTAGTATTAAAGGACTATTTTGTGAAAGGAAATGTATGGATTTTATGGTTATTACCTACTAACATGTTTAATCACACACCCTAATTAAACCAAATAGTGTCGGTAGGCTCAAGATATGTGGTAGATGTAGGTTTCTGTTTTGTCTTCTCACTTTTAGAGTAGTTTGGTATTGTGGTTAGTGGTGATAAGGAGTTCATGTAGAGATCTTGTTGGTGTATCCTAGTTTTAGTTTTGTATTCAATTTTTTATACTCAACTGTTATTATATATTGATATGTTTTTATATTTATTGAGATTCAATTATTATTGGTTTTTTCCGTTGTTCATTTTATTTATTTAATATTGGTTTAGTAGTAAAAAATCATTCCAATAGTGATTACATTGTTTTCCGTAACGAGTTTTCTTCCCATGGGGATCAGAAACAACCTTTGGGCCATGTCTTGATCCGAGTCGAATGTCGGGTTGGATTAAATCCCATCTTGGTTCATGATAGTCCCCATCGAACAACACAAAATTCCACACATTGTGTAAATCACTTAATATTTTCAATATATACCTATATTTCCATTCTCTATTCTATATGTATAAGATATTATCCCCTTGAAAATTCACATCTCATAAGGTTCCTCAAGGATCCATTTATGTGGAACATCTATAGATCACTATTGTCAATAGAACCATACCTCATCTCGCATGATGTTTCACATAAACATTTAATATTTTACCCATATTTGGACACCCATCTAGGTGCCACTCATAATACATCCTAAGTCCATCCCATAAATGGGGTTATAATACCACTAAAAATATAATATAATTCAAGTGAGATCATCGTAAAATCCTTAATAGGTTAATATTAGTATCAGAAGACCACATTATCCCTCCAAATTCCACTTGGTCCGAAGGCACATCCATTTCCCCAATTTTTAGTTCACATAATTATTGAAATTATGTTTAAGGGAGGTAATATTAGTAACCATCCATCTTATAATGTAGTTATCTATATTATACACATTCTTGTTCATCTTATCCAAGATCATATAAGTTAAAACTAGACATAAACCATGATCATAATCCCATATCATGAATAAATAACCACATTAATTAATTATTACCCTCATATAATTAATTTACAAAACTAATTCATAATAAATTAATTTAGAAATAATATGGGAAAACTCACTAAGTAGTGTACACTCATTAATATCCAAATAAACCCATGAAAAAACACATAGATCACTAGTGAACCCTTTATGAGAAAAATATCTAAAATATTAGTATAATTTAACAATTAATTTCTTACCATTTTCCCAAAATCCATTAATAAAATATCTAATTCACTCCCCTTTAGTGAAATGGTGAAAAACCTTCCATGTTCATTATTACTCAACACACCTAATACATCTCGTATGAAATACACATCATGGTAGAATTATTTCACTAAGCTAAAGTGAAATCATATATGAAATCCCTAGTCAATCCATCCAAAATTGGAGGATGTACATTGGATATAAATGAAAAAAACAGGAGATAAACCTTACTTAATTAATGACCAAATTTACACTAATTTCAATGGATCTGAAGGAAAAAGAGGAGAGTATGGGGGAGTAATAGAGGATCTTATTCCTCGATTGGATATCGAGAAAAACCCAATCCTAACATAGTTTAAAAAAACCTAGAAAATACTAAAATCCCCTACTTTAATTAGGGGAAAGAAAGGTTACCGAAACTCTAATGGATTCCACTAGACATACAATGTGGCTCTTGGTTTCTGATACCCTCAACAATACCCCTATTGGTGGGGGAAAATAGCTACCTCCCAACCATAAAATATTCAGTGGTCTCTACTAGGATTTTTTTTCTTTCAATTACACCCACCTTCACCAGCTTATTTACTAAACACTTGAAATTCCATATAAAGACTTTTCATTCAAAAAACATACATCAAAACCATTATTTGAAACATATTAAAAAGATATTTAATATATTCTTATAAATTTATAATAAATAATACAAACAACACAATATCTAGTTCGACTATACCATTATACTTCTTTCCACACCATCAACACCCAGTGACTTGGGTTATTACAATAAAGAACCATAGGTACTCGATAGAGGGGAAAAGGGTACCTAGTAAAACTGTTGCTGTAAGGTAATGGACCTTACCACAACATTAATTTATTTTTCAAAGATTTATACATGTTTTTGGGGGTTTGGGTAGTTGAGAAGTTACCTATAGAGGGGATGTTTAGTTTTTTTATAAGAACGTCTAAATCACCCATGTTGGAAGAGGCCACATCATGGTGGAATTTTTAGCAGTGTTCTAAGTGTAGTATTATATCATTTAAAGTAGACATTAATGGATTAAATTATATTTAGTTCTTAGTTAGAAAATTACAGTGGTCCGTGGCATGGTTCTATCATTTTAGAGGGCATGTTTCTTGGATATTTCTAGTGGAATACCTGTGTAAAATGGGGATATGATTTAATGCATATTTGGTGAGAATAAAGGATCTATTCCATGTTCAAACTTTATTTTTCTCATTATGAGTAATGGTGTGAGTTTGAAATTATGATGGTGCCCCATATATCATTTTTGTTCTTTGATTTTAGTTAGGTTCAAGATTGATAAAACTATTTTGATGGCTACAACTTCTTATTATTGGTCAAAACATTATTTAAAACAATTAGAACACCCTATAAGAAAATATGATATAATATTTTTAAGTCCAAGGTTTTGGATCATTATTTTATTGATGGAATACCAACTATTTTATAATAAACCATTTCACAGTAGAGGTAATTCAAGTATTCATATAAATAGGGGTAAACCTCTCCTTTGGTTAAACTTTATCTTGTTCTCTCAAACTCTATCCAACCTCATAACATATTTTGGTTCTCCTAAGTTGTCTCTCTGATGGTTATAAACCTCAAAAATCATTTTTCTATTTATTATTTGATCTATTATTCCCCCATTCTCTTTTTTATCATATTCCATTCCTTTTCTCTTTATCAATTTATTCTTAGAGGATTTGGTAAAGGGTTTCTTCTAATTTTAGTTTGTTTTTTATTTTGGATTGGTGATAATTTCACCATGGTTATGTTTTATAATCTATACATTTAGTTTGATAGTTCTTGAACCTTGGATTCTTCATACTTTTAGTAGTACCAGTTTGATACTTAAAAAATGCAAGGGACTTGAGACAATCTCCTCTATTAATTTTTTGTAATTATGGAATTTTTATTATATTGTTTTCATTGAGTAGAAAATATGAATTAACTTGAATAAGATAATGAATCATACTAAATTAATTAAATGGTAAGTGAGTGATTAAAATCGGTTTTACTTGAATCCATGTAATTTCTTATATATTAATGTTACTTATTTGAATCACACTACTATAGAGGCATTGGTTTCCACTACTAATAGGTTATTTTTAATGTACATTGTGGCTTCATTTACCTTTTTTATCTTTGTAAACTCTTTAATTTCATGGTTGGATAAATAATGGTTGGTTATAGAGGATGGTTTTGTTGATAAAGTTTTTTTGGATGTGATAGTAGGTGATGAGCTATAATGTTATTTTGGTAGTGGTTATATGTCTGGTTGTATAGAAAGAGGATTGTTCTATGTTTTTATGGTGGATATTATCATGGGTTATATTATAAACATTGTGTTTTGGTACTTAATTGTTATGAGATTATGTTATATTTTCCTAGTTCAAAGAAATTTGGTTAAAATTAATGAAATTGGTAATGTAAAAATGGGTTTAAATTAATAAATTGCAGCTTGTTCAATGAAATAATATGCTGGGACATAAAGAAAAAGTATAAAATATATATAAAAAATTATTCATGAATGGTTTAAAATTAAATTTTGATAATAAATTTAAGGTGGATGGTATAATGATAAATCAAAAAATTAATAATGATGTTAAAAAATTAGATTTTATTCGATTATTATATGGTTATTCAGGGTGGTTAAGTAAGATGATGTAATAGTTATGGTTATAATTTTTGATGTGATGTGGATAGATTTATGTGGAATTTGTAGGATGAGTTATTATTTGTGAGTCTAACCATAATATTGTTTTTTATAGTATTATTCTACTATGTATTTTTTATTTTATTTCTTATACACTACTACCCGGGTCAAATAACCTTATCAACACCCATATGGTGTTTGGTTTTGGGTGTTTTCCCCAACATCTAGATTGTAGATAAAATAAATGATCAACTAATCCCTCTTCTTCATTCTCTCTCTCCCTCTCTCTCTCTCCTATAGATATATCATAGATGGTAATTACAAAAAATTATGATGGATGGGATATAATGGATTGTAATTAGAGAGATTATGATGTGAGTGTTGATTATGATGTGATAGAGGTTTTGATACATGGTGGGGGACATTCTTGGTAGGATGGTGGAATAATAATGATTCTCTTAACGTTTAGGTTACCATATAGTGATAAAGTTGTGAAGTACATTTTTGATGTGGTTATATGACATGGGGTAGTAGTTGTGGTTATGGATTTAGTATACAGTTTCGGTTATGATGTGGTTATATGAATTAATATGGGATTAGAGAACCATGAAATATGCTATTGAGGAACAATAGAGACTATATCAGCAAGGAAGTTGTTGTGCGTTACCCTATAGGTATGTTATTTTTATTATATATTACTATTATAAAATGAGTTATTAGGTGATAAATTCATATTGAGGATGGTTGATAGTTGGCTTGGTATACGAGTGAGTTGGTTCTACAATTTATTCTTCGAGGCATTGGTATACTTCTTCTAAATTGTCTAGGAATGTTTTAGGGATGATCCTATTGATTATATGCGTATGTTCACCCCTTTATATTTGAAATTATTTTATAGGTTTCTAGTATGGTTCTGGTGATCTATCTAGACACACTAGCTCATGGTGTTTAAGGGAAACTATCATAGGATTTTCTATTGTTATTTACTTATGGTGTCTATTTTCATGTTTAAAATTACATGAATTTATGGGATATTTGTTTTATATATTATTTTATGTGGAGTATATTGGTGTTTATTTATATATTTCTTGGATTTATGAGGATAATTATTTCTATATATGTGTTTTGATACCCTTGGTGCAAGTCTACAACTAGTGGCATATTAGATGTGGGATACAATGGTCACTATCCTGTTCATTTTTATCTAAGGAGGGGTACCAGTTGGGGTGGGTCATGATAGAGTGGTATCAATGATTTGTTTTAGATATTATATAGTGTTTGGAGTTAGGAGATATTGGGGTTTTCATTGATTTGGTATGAAAAAATATCAAATGAACTTGAAACATGATATAGTAAGGGATACCAACTAAGAGATAGTGATTTAAAGACCCATATAAAACAATACAAGGACCTTATTTTTACTGAACCTACAAGGATATATAATGTTGATTGTAGGGTAGATACGTAGGACATTACACACAATATAATTATATTCTATTTTGATTAAAATTGGGGTGACTCTTATAAAAAATAAAAAATTAATTAATGATATTAATTGGAAATTTCATTTTTATAGGCTTAGGATTTCCCTAGTACTATGTTGTACAGATGGTTTGTGGTTATCATCACCATGTAGTTTAGGATGGAGATCTATAATAGCATAATATAGGGATCTATAGAAGTGTTGACTTAACCAAGGAAGATGATTCTAAAAGGAAGATACTACAGAAGTTTCAAAAATAGCGATTGGGGTAAAATATGGGGGCTTCTTCTGACAAAAACAAGAAGGACTAGTTGGAGGATCTCAATATTACTTCTAGTATCATTCATTTAAAGAAGTAACATTGGATTTCATTGAATTTTAGTTATCAAAGATGTATTGATTTATTGTGGTGGTTTCTATATCAGGGTGAATTTGAGGAGTTAAAATTATCATGGGATGATTTAAAAAAGTAATTACTTGTAGATTTTTTTTATCGACACTAAAGGTGGAATGTGTTTCTCTCTCTTTAGAAAAGGATCATTAGTGTTCAAGAGAATGAGGATAAGTTTAAGAATATTCTTTGATATACCCTTGACAATGTCCCAGATTAGGGGGCTTGAGTATGAAATTTTGAATATGCATTTAATCTAGAGATTCATGATCAGGTCAACCCATTTATATTACCAATATAATTTGAGGTTCTATATAAGGATGAGGTGATTGAGAAAATATAAACATAGTCTGGGTCATCATTGGAGCGGGGTCATTAGTGATTACTAAGGAGTATATATAGACAAGTAAGTTCTTAGATGTTAGGGAAGTTAAGGTTTTTTTTGGTAGGGAGTTAGTCTTATCCATATTTACACTTATCTATATATGGTAATTATTGAGCTTATACTCAGTGATTTGTTCCAGTATGTATTAATTTTTTGTCTAAGGTTATAATTATTTTTACTTCTTGAGTATTCTTGGTGGCCAACAAGTCAAAGGTATTTAGATTTTGAGGCATCTTTAGTAGCATTTAACTCTAATTCATTATCAATAATAGGTCCAAGTGTCTTTCAATCAATCACAAGGATATAGAGTAGGAATGGGAACATCTTGTGATATCACCTTCCAATATATACATAGGGATGAGTGTTGTCATGGAGGTGGTCATCAGGAGGGTTAATAATCTAGATAAGTTGGGCGTGGTCAGTTATATTCCATAATGATTTTTACTTCATGTGGGTATATATTTTCCATGGTACTATATGCTTATCCTCTACCTTGGCTTATGCATTGTTTCAGTTAGGAGTTTCACACAAATTCAAAACCCTTTCTTATTCTAAGATATTGAGATCAAGATACAAATAATTCCCATTCCCATCATGATATTTATAATATTTGGGAGGTCAGTCTTATCTTTTTAATGTGTTCTAGGGTAATGATTTAAAGATAGGGAAACATCAGTAACTGATGGATTTCATATTATTATTAACATAAACATATGTTGTCATTCATGGATTAGATTGGCTATACTCTATGAATGTGTTTATTGATTTTTTTGAGTAGATTCAACTTATTTCATAAAAAATGCCAATAAGTTGCTTTTTTAGTGAGTAGGATTATTATATAGGTTTTAGGCATTCAAATCCACTTTTATCAGAAATTGTAAATTAGTTTTCGAGTTCAGTGTATGTAAAGGTAGAGTTATTACAAAGATTCATGGAGGATTTTATAGATGTATTCTCTATTGATATTATAATACTAACCCTTTTACATGATATCAAGTTTGAGATAGAGTTACAAACTAACGTATCTATGACTTTGATAGATCCTTATCAAATGACACATTATTAGTTATAGGAGTTGAGGAATCGATTGAATTATTTTTTGGAAAATTGTTTTAACTAACCTAGTGTGTCAGCTTGGGGTTGAGGTACCCTAGACCCATACTCCTTAGTATGATGTTAAAAAACACTATTTTAAATATGGATTTGATACCAAGGGATATTTCTTATGATAAACTTTAATATTTTACACATTATTTTTAGATATTAATAATTATATATAATAATTTTTTCACAATCGCAAAATCCAAAGGTTTAGTGTCTCTAGATATTAGCTATATAGAAATAATATTTTGAACACTTAGTTTTAATAAATATTTATTATACACCCTTCCTAGACATATCTTAAGTTATAATTAACTTTATTACCTAGGGAATGGAAAACATAAGAAAGGGATGAGATCAAACACTCATAAGAGATAAACTTATCAATATGTATTCAAGTGTTATATTATAGAATATGAGAAAAAATGAGCATGAAATAAATATCTTATGAGAAATAAAATAAAAAAATAATATTTGAACATACGTTATAATATAATGGCATGTAATCTCAAATGATGAAACATATACCGGGGCATAAGAGTAAAAAATCATAAGAAAATAATCATGAACCATGGAATATAACATAAACATATAACATAGAAATTTGGGATAATCTTATGAAAACCTAACATGGTTATAAAACCCATTATGTTGTGAATAAAGAAAAACTTCCACACATTAGGATTTGAAGAAAAAAATGGCTACACATCATGTCATTATCTCATGGGACATAAAACCTCGACCAATGTATTGGAAAGAAAAATAAGACCCCAACCATCCATAATAATCATCCATACATATGTGTTCCACATGAAATAAATCATTCATTATATCATAAATAATCAAGGAAATAAAATTAACTTTCCATCATTTTTGAATGGTATCACGTGAAATTAAATTAAATGTTAAATCAATTGATACCCGAAATTAAATTACCCAAAATATTTTTCACTCAATGATATATAAAGGGTGATTTAGAAAAAAACTCCATTTTATATAGATAATTCTGATATAAAGAGGAAAATAGAAATTTGAAAAAGAAAAAAATATTTTATAAAACATTTCATTAACTTTTTGTAATTGGTAGATTTTATAAGCCAATTTGAAGAATAATTTTTAAAAATGTAAAAAAATCCTAATTTGAAGAATCATTTCAAAGAAGGTAAAAAAACCTTTTAAAAATAAAACATTAAAATAAATCCCAAAAATGGATACTTGAAAAGATATAATGTTCAAGACAACCAATTCTAAGTGAAAAATTAAATATATGATCATAAAAGGAAACCACGATATTATTTTAAAACACCTTTACTAAAACTCTCCTTATTTAAAAAGGTAGTACATATTTCATTTAAAAATAGATAAATATAATTATGTGAATCAATATAAATAATTCATATTTATATTTAAATATAAGTAAGGAGAACATTGGAAGGATAAAATATATAGACATAGAATAAAAAATCCATTAAAGGTGATGAGAGTTATTCTTAACAACAATGAATTATTACTGATAAATAAATCCATTAAAAAAATAATTTTTTTAAAAATGTAAATTCTATATAATACAAAGAGGAAATAAAATATAACAAATTCATAATACAGAGACCCACATTTTTATACATTATTTTAAAAAAAATTCATTAAAAATATATTACATAGATAAATTTCAAAGATCTTTTGAGATTCAATGTCTTGAAAATGAGGTAAGTCATACATAATGTTTATAATGAAATAATAAATAATAAATTAATTTAATATTTTTAAAACAAACCTTTATTATTCCTTCATAGGCCATGTCAATTAAATTGATTTCATAGGTGTGTAAATCAATAGAAAAGGGTAAACATAAATCATAGTAAGCGATAAAAAAGGAAATGAAACATGATCTATCACAATGAATAAAACATGAAACATAAAATGAGAGAATAATCATAAGTATCTGATATATAAAATTTAAATGTGGCTAAAATATGAAAATGATACATTCATAAGCATATACCCAAGGTTTAACTCCAATGTTTCATAAAAAATATTACCATGGTTTTTCACCAAAGGATCATAAAACATGTCCTCTCTAGAGATTAATTATTTACCCAACAAATTATAGTGAAATTAGATATAATTCATAATTTATGTGTTTTATATAGATCATATATAATAATAAAACATTTCATCATTAACCCATGGAGAATAAATAACAAGATTCATATAAAATAATGGAATACATAAGTGTTTAAAGACTTAAAATTTTCATCATTTTTAACCCATGAGAAGAAAATTTGGGGTTAAAATTAAAAAATACCCAATAAATTAAGTATAATTACATCAACATGAATACCTTTGAATTAAAATAGGTTTGGGTATTCGCAACATAATAAAGGTGGCATGGAAAATTAATGAATGATTCTGTTTGCATAAAAAGTATACAAAGTAATTTATGGAATATTCATAATGAGAGAGAGTGGAATTATTTTATTAATAGAAACAAATTTGGTAAATAATGTAATGATAATAAGTACATGATAAAAAATAACTTGGGAATTAAAATATTATCTAAAAATGAAGTACTTGGATAAACAAGGAGATGAAGAAAAAGCCTTACCTTAAGTATAACATCCTAAAATTTTATAAGCGATTCTTAGAGAGATTTAGAACTTCACCAATAGTCATAATTGTTTAATAATAGATGGAGGGATGTGATAAATATCCATGGAGTGAATAAAATGGGATAGATAGGTGTCTATTTATAGAAAAATGAGTAGAATTGTATATTTTTTTCAAATATATCCCTTAGAATTATAGATTTTGGAAAATAAATTCTCCATTGACCACCCATTGTTTTGGCTCCTATAGAATAAAATTAAGAAGGTTTATTTTTGACAAATTATATCTCGAGAAATAAAAATCATTTTTATATTTCTTTTAGCATGGGAAAATAATTTTTTTTAAATAATATTTTTAAAATATTAAATTCTATTTTAGTCTTTGTAAATTTGTTTATGGGCTTGTAATGTCTTTTTAATTATTTAAAAAACATATCATAATAAAATAAATTATGTTTTTACATTTATTCACATATTTTTAATTATTAAATCATTATTTAATATTTATGCAGTCATTAAACATATTGAAAACCAAAAAACTATATTTTATACTATTCATTGAGAAATAAAGTATTTAGAAAATTATAAATATTTCACCCTAATATAAATTTTATGTTATAATATAAAATATAATTTAATATTAATAAAATAAATTCCTATGTATGATAAATATTTTTTATAGATAAAAAATAATATATTCCCTACAAAATATTATTTTAAAGGGAAACACAGTATTTATTCACATTTAAAATATATGAATTTTATAATATATTAAATATTATTTTATAAAAAGTTATAGAAATATATTAAAAAAATTAAAATGTAACAACCCATGATTTTATAAAATAAAAATATGTTTGATAGTGTATTTAACATGCTACACCAAGGTTAAATGACCCCACAAACATATAATCTTTATAAACTAGCCATTAATTTTATAGTTTTCAATAATATTAACTAATTATTGATATATATATATATATATATGTATATATATACAAGCCCTATTAAATATAAATTTTAAATAAATATTTAGTAAATAGTCAATCTCTTTTTAGCAATGTAATTTTATTCTTCACAAAAATGTTTTCTTCAAAAATTATTTTTATTAATTTTCATACAAATAATTATAAATAATTTTTGATACATTAGTAAAATTTATTTGACAAAATTAAATTTGTTTTTAAAATTAGAATATCAAAATTTACTTTTTGTGAAATTTTGGTATTTTTCAAAAAAACATTGATTTGTTAGTGAATAGTGAAAAATACAAATTTTTGTAAAAAAGTATTTTCTTTTCAACAAAATAAGGAATTTAAAAGTCCCATTTTGTTTGTAATATTGTTCAATGTGACATAATGATTCTTTGTTTATATTAAATAGACCTATTAACTTTTTAATAAACTCTATATTGTATTTTATTTTATGTCTGTTTTTGGGTTTTAAAATGAGATTTTTCTAAAAATTGTTTTAAAGTGCATAAGGTTTTTCATTTTTAATTTTTAAAAATAATAATTATTGAGAAATGTTTTAAATGAAATTTATGTATTATATATAAATATATATTAATTTATATTCATATAATAATTGTTTTTAATCATAGAGTTAACACAAATCCATCTTTCCTTGAAAAATCCACTTCTTGAAAATCATCTTTTTCATTGTTTCTATAGGTTTTGTTTTAAGGTTAATTTTTCAAATTTTGTGAATATATTTCTGTAAAGTGGATTAAATATTTATTATTTTTATTTTATAAAATGTTTAAATTTTTTTGACCATAATTTATAATGAAAATAGTAAACATTAATTACCATAGTTAAGGTGAAAATGCGTTTATCGAGGGTTGGGGGGTTAAAGTAAAATATTTAAGGGTTTAAATGACCTAAAAACATGTATGAAATCTATTATATTGTGATATTTTGAATTCATAGTGTCTAATAATTTATAATAATCTATTTTGGACCCTTTCTTCATGGAAAAAACATGCCTCTACCATTTTCTTCTAAAATATTACAGGAGTACCCCTCACCTCACCTATAAAAGGCCACCCTTCCTCTCTTCTTCTAACCCAAAAACCATTTTCATTAAGAAAATAACTACCCAAATCAATTTATAAATTCTATCCCACAATCTTATAATTCATTTTAAGTCCATAAATCCATTCTGTGAATACTTTAGTTACAATCTTAAAGAGGTGGTATGAGAAGAGGTAAAATTTCTAATTATGTGTTTTTATATTATTTGTTAAACAATATGCTTAGAATATTATTAAAATATGATAATATGATAAAAACAGTGTATAATATATATTTAGATTTTATTATTTTCTTTTTATCACATAATTCTATCTTCTCTTCATCAAATGTGATATGAAATCATTATTTGCGTGTACGACGAACTACCTCCTTGCGAACCTATGCCATTCATTTTCCATAATTACATATCAAAGATTTTTGTAATAATAAATTTAAAGAATAAATATGATTTTTTTAATATTTATACATTTTCAATTATGATACCACATATACCTTTTTTTACTTTTCATTCTGTGGGGGATATGATAGCATCGCCTGTGTGTATGGCAGGCTTCCACCTCACGAAGCGATGAGATTTGTTTTTAATTATCTCTTTATATGGAAGGTACTAAGGACAATGTTAATGATTATATGTGATATAAGTAAAGTCAAAATGATATTACTAAAATATGTTTCATTAAGAAAATATAATATTCTTTTTGTTTTTTATACTAAAAAATTATAATGTCATTTGTGTATATGTAGACTACCGCCTCCACGAAGCGATGAGATTCTTATTTCATCACCACTTCAGAAGAATGATATATCTATGTATATTAAAATAAATATTATATTATATATAATATTATTATAATTTTTTAAAGGAAAGATAATACATACCTTTTTTCCTTAATAGTCTTTGAAAAATTTAAATGTTACTCAAGCATTTGTACGACCTACCATTTCCATGATCACAACATAGTTCATTTTTCATAACAATTATTTCTAATTGGTTTTAAATGTGTAATTGATGAATAAATATTATAATTATTTTGGATAAATTGAAATAATTACCTCTTTGAACATGGAAAACACACCAAATCCACTATGAAAAAATGAACTGAATGTCCTAAAAACACCCGATGTGGACTTAACTCATTAAATATTTAAATATTTCATTAAAAATAAATAAAAAATGATTTAAGTATGAAGTATTATTACTATAATTTTTTTTATAAAATAAAATAATTAATATTTGTTTATTATACAAGAGTTAAAGACATACAAGGAAAGTCAAGGATCGAGGTAAGGCTTTTTCTCATCTCACGTTGTATTTTGTGAGTCATATACCATATTAAACACTTATTGTTATTATGTGTTGTATATACTACCCATTTTAAATGTAATATCCTTAATATATAAAATATAATCTTATTTTCAATTTCAATTTGAATTATTTCATCCATGGATATTTGAAATGAATGTTACCAGTGGTAAAGAATTTTATAACATAATTTCTTTTCATTGGGTTATACTACTTATTCATTACCTTTGATATTCGAATATTATTTGTGAATTGAAACTTTAATATATTATTTCTTATTTCCCCTTGTTATATTTGGATTTAAATTTTATACACACAATTGAAACATTGATTAAGTCTCACTTAAACGTTATGATCATTGTAAAGGAATTCATCTCAATGTCCATTCATTGAGGCATATTTTGATGTTATTCACCTATATTATTTTATAAGGTGTATATACAATCCATTTTACATGTTATCTGTTGAATTTATTTATTATAATGATATTTACTGTTTTTTTATTTTTAATATTTCATGGGTATTTTAATTTAAATGTTTCTAAAGTGGTAAAGTAATTTTTTTAAAAAATCTATTTTAAAGTTCACTTTTCAACTTTTTCTAAAGGAATATATTATTTTTAAATACGATATGGATGGATTTTTCCAAAATCATGATGCCTAGATATTTTTATGTTTCAAATATATATTTCCAAGGTTCATCTAGAAGAAAATTGATTTTTATGGGTATTGTTTCATAGATTTTAAAAAGTGATTTTAAAAAGAAAATATTTGTATAAAAATATGACTTCATTACTCTCTTCTTTTAAAATACATTTAAAAAAATACATGTTTTCTAAATTTTTTTCAAAACATTTCTTCTATAATTTTTAATGTAATTTTTATCCTTAACTATAGTTTTAAAATATGTTTTAAAATGAATCTTCCTATCCTTTCCCAGATAATTTTTGTTTTTCTTTTAATGAAAATGTGAAAGAAATATTGGTTTTAACATGTACGATGTGAAAAGATTTTCTTTCATTCATAAACATTATTTTAAATGAATATTATTTAACAATTATAGACGGTAATTTTCAAGGAAATTTTTTTCCAATTTTTTTTTGATTTTTTATTTTTTAATAATGATTTTCTATGTGAAAAGGTTATTTTCCTCATGAATGTTTTGGTGTTATTTTAATGGTATTTCCATTCATCAAAGTTAAAAAATGTTATTTTTACATTTGATATAATGGAGATATTTTGTATTTATAATGTCCTAATTATTTATTTATATGGATTATGATTATTTCAATGGGATTATTATGGAACCTACTTCTTTTCCATATATTAATCATGTTTCGAAAATGCTATTCAGAATCCAGTTCTTTGTCATGGGTTAATTGTGATTAAAATATATTTTCACAAATTATATTTACATTACATATGTTAATCATGTTTCAAAAATATTGTTATGTAACACGTTTAGTTTTAATGGGTTTATCATGTTTCGAAGAGATTTTTATGGAGCACCTTTGTTTTCAATGTGTTAATCATGTTTCAAAAAACATGTTATGAAATCCATTTATTTTTTATGGGTTAATAATATTTCAAATAAATTTTCATGGAACCTGTTTCTTTTTCATTGGTTAATAATTTTTGAAATAGATTGTTATGAAATCCATTTCTTTTCCACGAGTAGATAATGTTTCAAAAAGATTATTATAAAAACTGTTTATTTTCCATAGATTAATCATGTTTCGATGAGATTGTTATGTAACCTATTTATTTTCCATGGGTTAATCATGTTTCAAATAGATTGTTATAGAACCCATTTCTTTTCCATTATTTAATCATTTATCAAAGAGGCTATTATGGGACCTTTTTTCCCATGGGTTAATCACGTTATGAATGAAATAATGGTTACTTAGATGATTTTTATGATTAAAATAATGTTCTATGTACTTTATTTATGGTTGATGGAAATTAAGTATGATGGGTGCACCTAGAGAGTGCCAGGTGAGCTTGTTATAGATTATACGATGGCTGTTCCCAAATAGCTTTAGGTGAGCCCGATATAGCATATACGAAGGGTGCACCAAAATAATATAGTGTGAGCCTGATATAAATTATATGATGGGTGTGAATATATATTCCTAGTATACATTGGGTGATGATTATTTTATCCAGATAATAATATTTTAATTGGACCATATGTTTATTTCATTTGTACATTTTTTTATTGATTTTTTAAGTTTTATATAAAGATGATGTCCAAAGATACTGAAACATTTTCATTATTCTATACTTGGGTTATACAAGTTTACATAGATCAAGATTAATATCACATAGATCCTGATTATTTATAATATTTAATATTTAATTTATTAATTCCTTATCAAATTTTTCATGTTTGATGTTCTAGGAATTTATGGGTATGAATATTCTTATGTTATGCTCATGCACTTTGATTATGCAATCATACCCTTATGAACTTATTATAATCATTGATTTCATTCAATTATTAATGATTATGTTTAACCGTAATAAGAATTTTAGTTCTCCCTTATTATGATTTATATTACATTGGTTATCAAGAATTAAATTTAATTAATTATCTATAGAATGGTTTCATATGGATGATGATGATGACATAATGTGAAATACGAAAAGCTAGGTTAAGTGGGATGAAATCTCATTGATAGAAATTGGTATTGTTTATGAAAGAGTTTATCATAATTATTTAAAACTCTAATCCTAAAAGGTACTTGATAATATAAGTGATAAATTATTACTTTTTATATTGCATGTTTTGGATGAATAAAATTGGGTCACCTACATCGGTTTCAAAGCCCAAAATGTTATTTTTATTATTTCAACATCAGATGTAGGAGTGTAGGATTAGGGAAATTATAGTTATTATCAGAGGAAAATTTTAGATACATTTGGAGATTATGAATTTTTCTTGTGAGGTTATATTAAAATTTAGATACCATTATTGGAATATAAGATTATGTATGACCACAAGTTCAATGCCTTAGACACCCTTTTGAGGTTTTATGTGATGAGATATTAAAGTGATTAATGACAAATTATGAGATGTTTTATTAGGTTTAAGTATAAAAAATAAATCAATTTAATGTAAATAATTCCTTTAAATTTTTCATAAATATGTTTTAGGGTATTTATAAACTTAATAGTTTTTATGATCTTGTATATTGAGAAAATCATGAGAACATATGTTTTATCATACAGATAATTATTAGATTGAAAAGTTATTTGGTGACAATGTAATTAATAAAATTTAAAAATAAGTATCTCTATATTTTTGTGATAATAATATAATATATATGAGATAAAAATTGAGCATAAAAATATCATTAATATTGAGGTCATATAGGTTATTTGGAATATATGTTTATGGAATTATTTAGTTTAAATTTTGGGATTACTATTGAATTTTGAAGATTATTGTACCATATGAATGTTTATTTATTTTCACAATTATCTTACCATAATCTATCAATTTTGTTTTTGGTTAATGTATAAATAAAAAAGGATTTTTTTTATCCCTTTTATGGTTATGTGGCCATTAAATTCTGATTTAAGTGCTTTAGGAAATAAAAATTCATCTTAAATACTCATTATTTGGAGAAAAATGGGATTACGATGGTAATTGGCCAAAGAGTGAAATTATACTCATAAAGTAAGTATATTTCATTATTCTATTAGTATAGATTGAAAAGAATTAACAAAATCTAAAAAAAGGATCTTGATTTTTTTCTATTATAGTTATATTTGAGGATATTAATCACATTTTGACACCTCTTTGGTTTATGGTTTTTTGGTTGTCAACATTCTCTTGATTATTCAATTTTTTTGTGATCAATGACTTATATAATTCTATATCATTATTTTAGAATTATAATTTTATTACATGTCAAAATATATACTTCCCAACAATGTTCTTCTATATGGAAACCTAGTATGTGTTATTCTGTATGACCTTTGTATGTCATTTTCTCTCTTATTAAGAGGTTGTTTTACTATCCTTTTTTATGATGTAGGTTTCAAAAAAAGGTTATATTCAAAGGTCCAATAATTTATTAATGAGATAAAATTATGATTTAAAGGAAATAATATAATAAATTGGAGATGATATACCACCCAAATATTTCAAAAAATAAAACTATGTTTGATTTCTTATTCGACACAAAACATTCGTCTTAAACGACCCACGAATTATACTAGCAGTATAACATAGCCATTAAATTGGTTGATATGAATAGTATTAAATAATTTATGATATATATATTTCATAATAAATATATATTATTGAAAAATATTTATTAAATAATGAATCAATTTTTAGTAATGTAATTTTATTCTTCAAAAATATGTTTTCTTCAAACATGTTTTTTATAAGATTTCATGAAAATATATTATAATTAATTTTGGAACTTTTTGAAAATTTATTTGAAAAAATAAAATTCATTTTTGAAATTTTAATATAAAAATTTACATCAGGGGAATTTTTTGGAATTTTTTGGAAAATAGAAATTTTTTAATGAATACTAATAAATACATTTTTTCATAAAAAAAGTATTTTATTTTCAATCAATTAAGGATTTGAAAAGTAAAAATATGTTTTAATAAAATTTAAAATTACATAATTATTAATTAGTTATATTTAATAAAATTAACAAATTTTTAATCAAATTTAAATTTTATTTGAGTATGTGTTTATTTTTAGGAGTAAAAACTGAATTTTTATAAAAACAATTTAAAGTTATTAATATTTTTAATTTTTCATTAATTAGAATTACACCAAATAAAAAATGATTTAAATAAAATTTATATATTATATATAAATAAACACTAATTTATATTTATATAATGATTATTATTAATGCTAGAGCGAATATAAAGTTGCATTTTTTTTTTGAAACAAGTGCCTTTTGAAAACATTCTTTTTTCATCACATATATGGGGTTTGTTTTAAATTTAATTTTTATACTTATATGAATAGAATTTGGTAAAATGGATTCCATATTTTTAATCATAATAATTTAATTTTTATAATAAATTAAAATACAATTTTTACCATAATCAATTGTGAAGATAGTAAAAATTAATTACCATGGTTAAAGTTAAAATTGGTTTATCAGGCATTAAAAAAAAGTTGCGAGTTAAAATGACCTAACAATTTGTCTAAATTATATTTTATGGAAATATTTAGACCTTATAATGTATATTTATAGATAATAACCCATTTGGAACCTTGTGTCATGTGAAAAATATGGGTAAAAAGTTTTCTTTGAAAAAACTACATGTGTGACACCCACCTCAATTATGAAAGGCCACCCTCTTCCATCTTCTTCACAAATTAAAACCCCTTCATTTCGACCAAAACCATCCAAAATTAATTTTTAAATTTGATCCCCTAATCTTATAATCCATGTTTTTCATAAATCTATTCTATGTATATATTAGGTATAATCCTAAAGAGGTGGTCCGAGAAGATATAAAATTCTAAATTATTTGTTTTTGTTTTTCTTCTTCTTATAAATCCTTCATGTATTCCTAAAATAGACTCGTATAATAACATATAAATGTAATATATACTTATGTATTATTAAATTAATTTAATAAAAAAAATTATATCTCTTCCATCAGATGAGATATGAAATCATCAATTGTGTGTATGGTAGACTATGACCTCACGAGCTAGTGTCGTTAATTTTCCTTCATCGACTCTCATGGATTATTGTAATGATGGATTAAAAGTATATATATATATATGTAATTTATAAAATATTTATAATTTTTTATTTAATGCATAAAATATAATTTTCTTACTATCAATTCGGTAGGGGATATGATTACATCGCATGTGTGTATGGCAGACTACCACTTCGCGATGCAATGTTATTCGTTTTTAAAAAATTATTTAAATGGAAGTTAATAAGGGTAATTGTAATGAATATATGTGATATATGTGAAATAATAATTATATTCATGACATATATATAATTTATAAAAGATAATATAATATTTTATTTATTACACTGAAAAATGATAACGTCGTTCTTGTATGTGTGGACTACCACCACCACGAAAATATGTGATTTTTTTTCATCACCACATCGTAATAATGATATAAATATGAATTTTTAAATAAATAATATTGTATTTATGGTATTTATGATCATTATAATAAATATAAAATAATACATGAAATTTTTCCATAATTATCATTGAAAAATGGAAATATTACACATGTCTACACACAACCTACCACCTCCATGAACGTAACATATTTTATATTTCAAAACCATTTTTCATGGTTGATTTTAAAATTATAAACTATGAATAAATATAATAACTATTTCAAAATTATTATTCTTTTTATGTTGAAATATTTTCTAATTTGATCACAGTCAACACACCGAAGCTATTTTTAAAAAATGAACGGAATGTCATTAAAACACCTGATGTGGACATAAATGATTAAATATTTAAATATACAGTTAAAATAAAATAAATAAATCATTAAATCACAAGGTATTAAAAATTATTTTTTTATTATGAAATAACATAATTAATTTATGATTATTATATAGGATTTGAAGTACATACAAAGAATGTCTCGGCTCAAGGTAAGGGTTTTTCTCATCTCACTTTTTATTTCTATGGGACACATACAAGATTCAACACTTGTTTTTATTGTTTGGTGAATATACTAATACTTTTAGATGTAATACCATGAATCCATAATATATCATCCTATATTATTTTTCTATTTTAATTAATTCATCCAAGGGTATTTGACTTGAAAGTTACCTAGTGGTAAAGAATTTTACAACTCAATTTATTTTCATTGGGTTATATTACTTATTATTTACCTTTGATATTCAAAGAATATGTGTGAAATGAATTTTGAATATCATATGATTCATTAAAAATTGTAATATTTTAAAATACATTAGATAAACATAATCAATTCATTGATTAATTCTCACATCAATGTTATGATCATTGTAAAGGACTTCATGTCAATTCCCTTTTTTTGAGGCATATTTTGTTGTTATTCACCTATATTATTTTATGAGGTTTATATAAAACCACGTTTACATGTTATTTCATGAATAAATCTATTATAATGATATTTAATGTTTTTTTATTTTTAATAAATCATGGTTATTATGAATAAATTTTTTCCAAAGTGGTAAATGAATTTTTTTAAAATACTATTGTAAAGTCTCATTTTCTACTATTTTTAGATAAAATGTATTTACTAACAAACATGAAAAGAATTGATTTTTCCACTATCATGATTCATCAATTATTTTATATTTACTTTATATCTTTTCAACTTTCTTTCTAAGGAAAATTGTTTCTTTTTTGTGTGTGTACAATTATTATATTTAAAATATTTATTTTAAAATAATTTTTTATGAAAATATTAATTTTTTTTCTCTTCATTTAAAAATAATTTTTATTTCAAAATCAATGTTTTCTAAAAAAAATTCATAATTTTTTTACTATGATTTCTAAAGTTAATTTTTTACCATAATTAGATTATTGAAAAATGTTTTAAAATTACTCTTCTTTTTTTTCAAAATAACACCCATTGGGATTTTATAAAAAATGGGAATGTGGTTTTTTTTACATGTACCACATGAATAATTTTTCCCACCCTCATTACAATTATTTTATTTGAATATTAATTTAATATTATAAAAGGGTATTTTCAACTAAAATGTTTTTCAAAATATTGGATTTATTATGATTTTTTCAAAAATATTGTTATGAAATCCATTTATTTTCTACTAGTTATTCTAGTTTCAAACAAATTTTTATAGAATTCATTTATTTTCCATGGGTTAATCATGTTTCAAATAGATTATCATGGAACCTTTTATATTCAATTGTTAATCATGTTTTAATAATATTGTAATGGAGCCCATTTTTTCCATAGGTTAATTATGATTCAGGGAGATTGTTATAGAAACCATTTCTCTTTCATTGGTTAATCATGTTTCAAAGAGATTTTTATGGAACCCATTTATTTTATTTGGGTTAATCATGTTTCAAAAATATTTTTTGTGATACAAAATTATTTTGCTTGGTTTAATCATGTTTGAAATTGATCTACAAGGAACCTGTTTCTTTTCCATGGGTTAATCATGTTTCAAAGTGATTATTATGGAACAAATTTCATTTCCATGGGTTAATCAGGTTTAAAAGAGATTTTTATGGGATCCTTTTCTTTTCTAGGGCTTATCATGATTCAAAGAGATTCTTTTATAATAAATTTCTTTTCCATGGGTTAATCATGTTTCAAATATATTATTATAGAACCCATTTCATTTCCATGGTTTAATCATGTTTCAAAGATATTAGTATGGAACCGGTTTTTTTACATGCATTTATCATGTTATGAATGTAATAATGATAGTCTCTATGAGTTTTATGATTAAATTCATGATATATTTAAATTATTTAGGGTTCTTGCATATAATATATGATGGGTGGACCTAGATAGCATAGAGTGATCTTGATATAACCAATATGATGGGTGCGTCCAAGTATATAACTTATATAATGGGTGTTCCCAGATAGCACCTGGTGAGACCAATATAGATTATATGATGGGCATGCCCATATGGTGCTATAATGAATTGGGTAATGATTATGTTCTCTCAAAAATTATATTGGAACTCAAAAATATAGTTATTTTATTTGTAAGTGTTATATCAAGGTTCTGTAATTTTTATATGAAGATGATTTTCCAAGATACCAACACATTTTTATTATTCTTTGAATTGGTTGTAAATGTTTTCATTGATCAATATTCATATCACATGGATCATGATTGTTTATTTTGATGAATCATGCCTTTGTTTAAGACTTATTCTATTTTTTTCATGTTTAATGATCTAGTATTGATGGGTATGAGTATTCTTATGTTATACTCATGAAATTTTATTATAAAATCATGTCCTAATGAATATATTATGCTCATTTATGGCATTCAATTGTTAATGATTATGTTTAACCTTACTAGTCATTTTATCTCAACATTATTATGTTTTATTTTACCCAGGTTTTTAATATTTATATAGAATTAATTTGGTGTATAACGATTTCATATGGATGAAGAAAATGACTCAATGTGAAATTATAAAGTCTTGGTTAAGTGGGAGAAATTCTCATCTATAGACGAGGGTATTATTTTTGTAAGAGTTTCTCCGAATGATCTAAAATTTTAAACCTAAAATTTTTTCAAAAATTTAAGTGATACATTTTTTCATTTGGATATTATAAGTTTAGGATGGTGAAAATTGGGCCTCCATCATCACTTCCAAATTCGTAAATATAAAATTTAAAATATAATCATTGGATCTTGGATCATGTGTTTGGGGATGGTAAATAAAATGTACTTATAAAAATTTTAATTTACTTTTAAATTGATATTTTACTATTCTATTGGGTATTATTACTATTCCAATGTCCAGGAAATAGTTAGGTTATAACCATATAATAATAGGTACATTTACTTTTACACCCTATATATAACCTACCATCTTCATACTTTCACCATTCCCTGCCTAACTTCCAAATCTTATACACTTACCTTGATAATGGCTATGTTATTCCTAATTATTACCTTAATTTTTATAGTTATCATGATAAGACTAATCTTCATGGGAGAATCTGAGCCTATGGAGTTTCTATTAGTGTTTGTACTATTATTTAGTGTTTATTTTCTATTATACATATTACTCTTTAATCATCAATATTATTACATGATGTAAAATATTCTTATGGAATGTAATAACATTTGTATATTCTCTTAACATAATAAAATATTCATTTTGAGACATGGGTTCTTTTACGAAAAATAGAAATAAATTTTGACTATTATATTCCCCCCTATGAAATGTCATCATCAAAATTCATGTCCCGTCACATAAAAATGGGGGCATTTCTCCTTCATTTATCCTTCAACCTCTGAGTTTTCTTCTTAGAACTTGTGATTTTTCTATAAAATTTTCATGAGTCTAGTTTTCTAGTTCCTCAACAATTATTCACATTAATCAGAAACATGGATTGTTTATTCTTTATATGAAATATTATTTTATAATTCCCCACAAGTAGTTTCAATTATATGAACTGGTCTTGGAATATAATTTCTTAATAAGGAAACATGAAATACATAATTTTTTTGCAAAGACTTGGGATAATTATTATTATCAAGAAACTACTTTAACACACTCTAGAATATCAGATGATTTTATTCACCATCTAAATGGAATTTATTTATTTCTAAATCTCATGACTATTTTTCATGGTGATATTTTGAAGAATAAATGATCCAAAAAATTCAATTCTTGGTCCATCCTTATTCTGTATGAATAACACTTTTTTTGACATTAAGATGGTTTGATATATTTTTTGGATCAATTATATCTTATTTATAGTTTCATTAAAAATTTATAGTGTCTATACTTTTACTTATATAACTTCATACCAACATGTTGGAATTCTAAACCGCTTCCCATATATTTATTCATAAGAATTTCCTAGAATACATGAGTAAAAACTATTGTTAAAGGATAATTTGATAGGTGGAAGTTGTTGTCCTCAACTAACTTGAAAATCATGTGAGATATCCTATAAAATGTCACCCTATATTTAAGTATCCCTCTTAAAATACACATAAATTTACAAATAATATTTTTTTATAAGGTTTAATTTGGTATTCATATCCTTTTGGTGGCTTCTCTAGAACGTAGACATAAATCTTGGATATGTGTGTGAAACAATTGATAAGGGTTATACAATATGTCTCACCACTTATTGAATATATATATGAGCATGGTTCTCAAGGGATAAATCCTCTCATATAGTAATAAATTGGGAATACATTGTTAATTTTTCATCAATTACCCACATGGAATTGTTTCCATTGGATTTTTTAGGAAGGAGAGTAATAAAGTCCATAGTGATGTGGTCAAACTTCCATATTGGTATGGTTTGTGGTTTTAGTACTCCGTTGAGAAATTATTTATTTTTATTACTTTGATTAAATACTATACATCTTATAATATAATCGTGAATATCCATTTTATTTTTATCCCACTAAAAATTATCTCATAGTTCTCTATATATTTTAGTGATTCTAGAATTTATATAGAAAATTGAGCTGTGAGCTTCATACATCATCTCTTTAACTGACTATGGAATTATTGGGATACATAGAGTTGTTTCAAACATAATTACTCCTTATTGATCAATATTAAACATAGAAAAAGTCCCATTTTTAATAGAATTTATCTTCTTCTATATGTTATGGTCATCTTTTTTTTACATTCCTGATCTTCTCCAATAACAATATATTACAAATCATTTGGGATAATATTGTTGATTATCTTTCCCTTATTAATTAGAAGTCAATATTTACAAAATCCTTAATCAATTATCTCCTTTAATCCCAATCATTTCAAGAATATCAAGATAATTACTTCTCATCACATTAGTGACTATCTTTTCTTTTATAGGGTGATAATGAATAGAACAATAATACGCCTCTATAAGATCCAACCATCTACTTTGTATCATGGTATGTTTTTTTCCTATAAATATGTACTTCATACTTTGTGGTTAATGTATATATCAAACTTCTCTCCATAAAGACAGAATCTCCATATATTAAATGTAAATATAATTACAGCTAAATCCAATTCATGGGTATGATAATTTTTTCATGAATCTTTAACCACCAATATGGATATGGAGTAACCTTATCATTTTTTATGAGTATTCATTCATGTCCCTTAAAAGATACATAATTATATAAAAAACCTTCCCCATCAGGGGTAATGATTAGCTTAGGTATAATAAGCAAATAATTCTATAGTTATTTGAAACTTTCTTAACAATAATTTTCTAGATAAAATTACCTCCATTTTGAGTAAGATATTTTGTGGATTAAAAAGGGATTTGTTTTCTCAAAAGCACATATAGAGTATCTAGATAGACTAAGGAAGATATGAATCCCAATTACTGTTATTATATGAGGACAATTATCTATGACCCTTGGATTTTTAGATTAGTTGAAATTCCATCACTAATCACATTTTGTCATAATAATTATACTTTTTTTAACCATAAATAAAATTTAATAAATTTACTAAAATGATTATAATTCCTCAAAGTTTGTAATATGATCATTAGAAAATCCTCATGCTCCTAATGAACATTGGAATATATCAGAATATTATAAATAAATACCAATAAAAACTTATCAAGGTAGTCCCGAAAGAATCTATTCATGAAATCGATAAATTTGGAAGGAGAATGAGTCAAGACAATGGGTATAACATGAAATAAATAGTGACCATACCTTTTTTAGAAGGAATTATTTAGAAAATTATATTTCTTTCCCCTCAATTGATGAAACTACAATCATAGGTTATTCTTGGAGAATAATTAAGCCTCATAAATTTGGTAAAATAAATCATCAATCCTCATAAGTGTGTATCTTTTCTTAACTTTTATCTAATTCAGTTCTCTATAATCAATTCTTAGTTGCATTGATCCTCCCATCTTCTTTACAAGGAGAACATGTGCTCCCTAAGGAGGAACAGTCGGTCAAATGAAACCATTATATATATGATCTTGTAGTTTCTTCTTAGATTTATTGAACACCATGTATGCTATTATATATGGGGTTTTAAATACTGTATTTGACCAAGGTATGAGTTAAATTGATAAATATACCTCTCTTTCTTAAGGAGGTCCAAGTAATTATCTTGGTAATACATTAATTCATTCTTAAATAATGGGTTCCTATCCTATCATTAAATATTCTCTATATTCCCCTTATTTACCAATAATTTACATAAATAAAGTAATTATAAGTGGTTATTAATAAAAATAATTTTGGTATATATCTCCATTAAAGATAATTATTGGTTTTCTCTTCAAGAAAAATGAAATTTCTATAATTCTATATCTGAAAATGGTATTATAAATTTAAATCCAATCCATCCCAAGTATGATGTAAAATTCCTCCATTTTAATTAAAATCAAGTTTGTAGAGAGATTAAACTCACCATAGTTAATAGAGAAATCAATATATATGATTGATTCCTCAATATTTCTTCCTATAGTTTTAACTAAAAAATACACAGTGATATATTTAGGGTTAAATTTTATGTTCTTTACAAACATTAATGAGATAAATAAATTTATAGAACTAGAATAAAACAATTTACTTTTTCTATTCGAGTGTCTAATGACTGTACATAACACAAAATCATTCAGAGCCTTGACTCCAAATATTTTCAATACAAAAAAATGACCATTATATCTTGGCCTTTTCCATGGTTTATAAAAAATTCAATATTTTATCTTCTGATTTAGATATTGGTTATAAAAATTTCTTTACTTCCCACAATTTAATTATTGTACTATATGTTGTGCTTGAACCATATTCCTTTTTTCATTTCATTTTTAATTTCATGGATTCACATCTCAATAATATTTTTTCGCTATATGGATATCTCTAAATAACTTGTAACACTTTCCACTTCCTTATATACTATTTCCCATATGCATCTTTCCACATCTTTTTCACATAGGTTGTTTTTTAATTCCCTTCTCTTCTATGATTAGAATTATTTCCAAAATTTTCCTCTATCCTAATTTTATTATTATTCATTCTTTGAGACCACTTCATAGCTCCAAACTCAATATCCACATTTATATAACACCACACAATCTCCTAATTTATCCCAAAGTATATAATTTCAAGATCTTTTCAAAGTCATGGTTTTAACTGACCAAATAATTAGTCAATATTCCCTTTAGAATCAATGACAAAACTCGATGTTTGTTATAAAATACATGTTTATTTTATCTCATAATTCCCCGCTAATTCATTTTAATATTGTTACAATTTAAGGAATTATTTTTCCAATCATGTTAAAAAGGATAAATGAATGTACTTATTTATTTTTTATGTCTTCCTACCCAATGTATTATACCTTATCTATGGGAATTTAATTATTGATTAGTGTCCACCACAGACTGAATTATACATCTAAGAGATAATGTACCATAGTAAATTTTTCCTACATAGAATAATGGGTTTAAAAAATATCATTTCTATAATATTGATCTATTATTTTGAGATTAGTGGATCATTGGTTACACTAAAAATTGTTGGTCATTGATGCATGAAGTATTAAACTATTATTTACTCATCCCATGGAAAATCTAGATTATAAAAAATCGTTTAGGTTGTTATTAATGACATATGTTAATTGATTCATCATCATCATGGAGTTTTAAACTCTAACTTCCTTTATATTAGGAAGACCATCATTGCATTTTCCATCATATCCGTTATTTACATGAGTCCTATTTCCTATTATTTTTCTAAAAGAAAATAACCAAATTTTATTTTTTTACCATTAGAAATATTTTAAAAATATTTATAACGTAAATAAAATCATTAAATTTTATAATAACATGATTCAAGGATATTATACTATAATAAAATTTTTATAAAATTATTTTATCTATATATAATTAATAATGGTTTTTAAAAATAAAGTGATTAACAAAAGAATATGCTAGGGGACTGTCTCGCTAGGTGAATAGTATTAGGCCCACTCTTCTCACACCAAGTAAAGATCAGGTTGATAATAAACCACGCCTTTTCGAGGTGATTACCCTGGGAGAATCTATTCTAAATATATATTAACTATCTTCTATCCATACAGGGATGTAATATCATGAAAACCACACAGTATATACTTTATAAATATTCTGGAGGTTTTATTATATTTATAATTATACCAAGGTTTATTATGAAATTTTTCTAGTCCTAATTTACAGAAATAAATAAACCTTATTCTAATACCAACTATGGTGACCCTGTTTTTTGTTACATTACTTTTAACATAATTATTTAACAAAATATAGAATTTAAAACTTTAAAGGGTATTTTTTGGTTTAGTGTATTGGAAAATAAGTACCTAATATATAAATTAAATTATGGAAACATATGTATATAAATTATTTAAACCAATTAAAATAATATTTTAGTATTCTATCCTAGTTTACCTCACTGAAGGTTATTTTCTATAGATATACATCTATAAAAAAGGGTGAGAATAAATCATAGTAAGGGATAATGAAAGTAAATGGAACACAAACAATCATCATGGATAAAATAAAAGGAATAACATGAAAAAATAATAATAATTATGTTATACATAACATGGAAATGTAGATAAAACATAAAAATGATACATTCTTAAGTATATCACCAAGGTCTATGAGTAAGGTATCAAAAAACATGATATCATGGTTATTCATCGATGTATCATAAAACATATAATATCTGTTGATTAAATTTTTAACCAATTAATTTGAGGGATATCAAGGTTCACCATTCATATGTATTAATAAATGATTACCACATATATCATATATCATAATAAATAATTTCACTAACAATCCATGGAGAATAAATAAAGATTTTATTATAAAATCATTGCGTAAATAAGTCTTCAAAGACATGGAATGTTCATTATTTTAAGAAAAAATAATGGAATGTGGGTTTCATATATGGAAATAAAAAATAAATTAAGTGTAATAACATCTATATGTATACCATGGAATAGAAATAGGGTTTTTATTATCAAATAAAAAAGGGAAGAATATAAAATAAAAGAATGATTTTAGAAACAAAAAGGGTATAACAAGTGTGTTATAGAATGAGAATAATGATACTAAAATGAATTATCTCATTGATATAAACCTATTTTATAATAATTTAATGATCATTAGTTCATGAGAATATTATAATTTGGAAATTAACCGTCAAACTACAAAGTAAGTACATGGATAAAAAGTGAAAGGAAGATAATCTCATACCTTAAGTATCATTTACTAAATTTAGAGTAGTGGTTCATTGAGAGATTTACCAAAATATTAGTGGGAGAATAATATAGGGAAGAATGGGATAAATAAATTGTTCGTGAATGAAATAGGGTGGAGATTTTGATAATTATAGAAAAGTGAGTTGAAGTTTTTACTATTTGTCAAATAAATCCCTTATAATTATAGGTTTTTGAAATTTAATTTTCTATGGATTGCCTAGGGTTTTGGATTATGGTTTATGAAAAAAATAAGACAGTTTTTGAAATATTTTATTTTATGAACTCAATAATATTTTTCATATTAATTTTGGCATGAGAAATTAATTTTTGAAATAAATAATTGTTTTACAAGCTTAATTTCCACTTTTTATTGGGAAAAGTTATTTATAGGTTTATAAAGTCATTTTAATTCAATAAAATAAACTATATTAATAAATTAATTTTTTTTATTATGGATTTACATATTTAATTGTTAAATTATTATTACATATTTTTTTATTCATAAAAGATACCAAAAACATTAAATTATATTTTTATTTTTCACAGAAAAATAATTTATTTTAGAAATTACTCAAAATATTACCCTAATACAATTTTGATGTGATATTTTCAAATATTATGGTTATTTTATGAAAATAACTTAAAAAATTAGAGAAATTATTATTTAAATAAAAAATTTACATCTAACCTATAAAATATTGTTTTTAAAGGGAAACACATTATTTATTCACTTTAAGAGTTTTCAAATTTCTTAATTTTATATGTATTAGTTTATAAAAATAATTTATACATATAATAGCATAGATAAAATATAATTTTATTACATTATAATTTAATTTTAAACTAATAATTTCTACGACCACAAGATTTTGCGGCTAATTATTTTTTGAATTAATTTATCTTTTCTATATTTTTCATTTCATTTGTCACTGGAAAATATTCTTTATATATATGTATATATTAAAACACTATGTCAAACACTCATTTAACATGACACCAACATATATTTTTCTACATGGAATACCGAATTTTCTTGCGCAACAAGTAATAACGGCTTGGCGTACGCTACACGTAACATCGACTTGACATACGTAACACACAACACTGATGTTCCTATTAATCATTATTTTATTGTTATAATTATCTAAATGAGATAATTATAACCTAGCTATTAAACATATTTATATGAATAGTAATAAATAATTTTAAAATATTATTTATAATATTTTTATATAGATAAAACATATTGGAAATGAATGATATGATTTTTGGTAATTTCCTTTTATGTTTAAAAACACCCATTTCTTGAATGAATTGGTTTTAATAATAAATTTATTTTTAGACACAACTAGAAATATATTTTATAAAATTAAATTTATTTTTTATTTTAGAGTGTAAAAATTATCTTATGGTTAAATTTTAGTATTTTCCTGAGAAACTTCATTTTTTTTAAATAGTGAAAAATACTACTTTTTAGTTAAATACTAGAATTTCATTTAAATGATTATTTTTGTTAAATAATATTATAATTTTTTTAAGAATAAATTAGATCAATTATAAATCTATTAATACAATTTATTTTATTATAATCAAATTCAATTTTATATTGAATATAAAAAATGAATAGACTTTTGAACGTCTTTATACTTAAAAATCCCATTGTTTCGTCCCGTCTACGACATTAACATTAATCATAACATTTCCTATTATGTGAATTGAATTTAAAAAAATCTATATAACCCATTTTTCTTGTTTTAATATTTATATTCTAATAATATAATTTTTATTTTTGACAAAAATGATTAGTAAAAATTATTAAAATTAATCATAGTGATTAAGGTCATATTAATCACAATTAAGGATTAACCATAATCCTAGGGGATAAAATTACATAGAAACTTGTAAAACCCCATTGTATGGTCATATTTAATCCATAAAACTTACATTATTTATTTATATTTTTTTATAACATTATTTAGGTAAGAAGACAACAACACTGAACTAGTTTTCAAAAATTCTATGTGGGTCTTTTTCCTTCCCTATAAAAGGCCACCACCTCTCTCACATACTGACTCCTATTAAAACATTTAGGATCAGCCAATAAATACCCATTAAACTTACCAAAATTCATATCTTTCTCTAAGAATTATTACCTTGGAAAAAATTCAATCCAATGAAGCCTTTTTGAAAAAACCAAAAAGGGTTACCCGATTAAGAGGCATCGTCTTCTCTCGAGTCCTTTCTTTAATTTTTATTATCCACCCATAAAAATATATTTATTATATTATTTTACAAAAAAACAAGTATCCTAATTATACTATTATATTTTTATGTAATATTTTCAATCTACACTTACACACACCTCAATTTAATGGTTAATGAACATGTTGTTTCTTTGTATGATGAACTACTGCCTCACAAAATGATGATTGTTCATTTTTCCATTACAACCTATCATTGTGGCCATTATGATGTAAAATATATTTATATATGATATATATTATATTTCTAATATCTTTATTCTTATGTAATTTTTATTTATTACATACCTTTGTGCTTTCTGTCTTATGTAAATATGATAATTTCATTTGAGGAAGTGTGGACTACCACCCCCTCAAAATGATATTATTCATTAATACACTACATGGATTGTATAAAGTATGATTTTGGTGAATATATATGATATATATGATAACATAAAGATACTTTAATAATTATATATATACACACATATATGTATTTTACATTTCTTTCTTTCAAGTGGACAATTAAATGGGAATAGCGTTTATGTGTACGTATAGCCTACTGTATCCATGAACGGTGTATTCCGTTTCATACTTATATATTATATAAGGTATTATAATATAAATATAATTCATATTAATTATATTTATATCATATTTGACATTCTGTAATAATGATATAAGTATAAGGACAAAAAATATAAAAAATTAATACACATATGAAAAAACAAAGTGAATATTACCTGAAGTTAAACCTTATCATAGGATGGTTAACAAGAAGGTAATATAATGTTGTAATAAAACTATATATGGTATTAGACATAATAATATGGTTATTTAAAATATTTATATTAAATTTATATTTATTATACATGTTATTTGAAGGAGTACGACGAGAGTGAAGACACAAGGTAAGGGGATTTTATCTAACTATTTATTTTAGTGAGATACATGCTATTTTTTCCACTCTTTCCTTTTGTGTGGTGTATGTAATAACAATGATTTTATTCCATTTATATTATATATAAAATTAGGAGTACCCAAATATCCATTTTAGGATCTTTATTCTATATGGTGTATGTTTAAAAAGTTACCAAATCAGAGAAATAATTATGTCTCAATTTTCCTTCTTTGAGATTCATGCTTTGTTATTGACCTAAATTCTCTTAAAGGTGTATATACTTCCATATTACATGTTATATCTTGAATTTAACTCTTTTCATGATATTTTATGCTTAATTTAATTTCATTTTATTACATGGAGTGTAGTATCCCAAGTTACCAAGTTATAAGAGTTTATTGAGACAATCTCATCACTTTTATGATTGTTTATGTTTATGCATCCTTTTATGAAATATTATAATCCATATCAGAAGAAAATTAATGAATTTTCTTCTTCTATAGTTATTAGTGATATATTAATGAATTGTTACCATTTTATAATGTTTCAAATCCTATGATAGTTAAGAAATATAGTTTATAAAAGCCTTACTTTACCCTCTCTTCAGTTGGAAATCTATTCGAAACCATGTTTTCTAAAAAGGGATTCAAGAATATTATACCATAGTACTATAATATTTAAAATAATTTTTTACCCAATTTTTCTTTTCCCAATATATTCAAAGGAATATTCCTATTTCTTTCCAAACAAGGACTTTCTCTAACATTTTTACCATGCAAAAGGAATGTTCTTTTTACCCCGTATGACATATACGGTATGACAACCATTATCTTTATTACACAATTAAAAATGATTTATTACATTAAATTAAACTTAATACAAATATGAGGATAGACAGATCTAGTATCTTGGTAAATTAGGGACATTAAATGAAAACATAATACATAAAAATACAATATCTTTATATAAAACATCATTTACATGACCACAACATTCCCTCATACCTAGCATTGCATGGAATAACATGAGGACATGCATAATAAAAGGGTGAGCTATAAAGACCGGTAAGGGAGTAAAAAAGGAATAAAATGAACAATATAGTACATTTTAGGAAAATTCATATCAATGGAGAACAATAGAAACATGAACATAAAGGCGTGATATAACATGATTATCATAACATCGAAATGTGGAAACAACATTTAACATGATATTAGCATGAGGAAAATACCATTGAACATGGAGAATGATTAAACCATCATTTCAATTGAATTATAATGATTAAAACCTAATTTCACTTGATGTATCATTATACTATTCTTTACCCAATGAATTAGAGCGCTATCAGGGTGCACCATTATTAATCATTTCATTTCATGCATAAGCATGCCAAACGAATCATATAACATGGATTTATTAAGCATGATCATTGATTCCACAATAAAGGAATGTAGAATTAATATATGATATTATATAATCAATAATTAAATGTCAATAAATGGGAATACCCTTCATAGAGAAATGGGCATGGTATTCACTACATAATGACTTTGGCTAGAAAAATCGTTGTTCCATTTCAGCAGCATAACGACATGATATACGAATTCATAAAAATGGCTTATGAGAGAGAAATTATTTTCTCATAATATTTACATTAAATGGATATTTAGGGGGTTATATAGATACATGTACCAACATATATAATGGAATTTAGATTCATAGTACAAAAAAATTACTTGAATGTAAATGAGAAGAGAGAAGTTCCTTACAAAATTTTGACATAGTAACAGGTGTGTCTCGAAGGAATTAATGAGAGATAAAGGGATATATCCACATTCAAACATAATTAGGTTAGTATGGGGAGGTGATAAATTATACCACAACATTTTTAATTTAAAATACAAAGGTATATCAACATAAAGAAACATGGAAAAAAATAAGAAAGGAAGAAATCCCTTACATGGAAGTGTTATCTAAAAGGATTGGGAGAGGCTTGAGAGAGGATTCATGGGAGCTTGAGGGACCTTGGGTGGACTATAGAGAGAAAATTTTAGTGTTTTGTCAAGATCCAAAGTATCTGAGTGAAGAAAAGTGGGATCATGGGTTGGTTTATATAGGAAAAAGGATGTAATTCTTTATTATTTAGGTTTTGGACCCTACACATTAAACTAATCAAAACAAAAAAATATCCCATGGTTTTTCCTAGGGTTTTTTAAAAAAGAGAGTGGAAAAAATTATATTATAAGGCCAATAGACAAAATTCTTAAAATATTAGGCTTTCTTATATAGAGGTGAGTCACACTCTCAAGGAAAACATTTTAAAAGGTTCAAATATTTTATAAGCCTTGGAAGGTCCACTAAAGATTTGTAAAATAAATAAAACAAACATAAAATCACATAATTTTAATCATAAAACATATATTGGCCTAAAATTTCTTTTTTAGTATTTTACTACTTCCCTAATAGTTCATTATGATGTTATAAAACACATTATATAATTAAATGATATTTAATTATTACCCAAAAATTTTGACTGTCTTAAAAAATTATGAAAAATTGACCATTGGATAATTTATACATATTGATTCGAAAAATAATATGCGTTTTATCAAACTAATTTTTTTAAATATGTTAATTTTTTACTTTTAAAATAAAAACTGATATTTTTTTAAAATTCATGGGTTTGGACAAAAACAGCTTTAAAACCTTAATAAAAATTACAATTGTATCATAAAAATTATACAATCATTTATATTTAATAAAATGTAATTTTTTAATAATATTTTATTAGAATATTATTTAATTAAAAAATACATTATTTCATCAAAATATATTTCTTAATTGAATATTAACTAAAAAAATACTATTTAAGCTTTAAAAACTACTTACAAAGTAACAATGATAAAATTAATGTATATTCCTTATAAAAAATAATGTACATATTCATAGCGCTAGGGTATTTTTAAAGAACTCTATATAACACCCATAAATTTCGTAAGGATAAGGTTTGTGCTAGTGATATACTCTTGGGGTGGGTTGGATAACATCGCTTGAGTGGTAATCTCAATCAACTCCTACTTCAGTCGTACTCAATTCCATTCAAGCTTCACGTGTTGGATCTCAGCTTAGGATTGGTCACGATTAAAGCCCAATGACACAATGTACTTTCTGAGCACTGAAAAATGGGTTTTGTATATAGTAATAATACTGGATGAGGTCATCGCTTCTATTTTCTGAGTAAATAATATTTGTTAAAGCCCTATATTAATATTAATCATGTGATCACTGTTCAACTGCTATATTATTGACAATCAAAATTTTGAAGGGTATTTTGAAATAAAAAACATAAAACCAAGGAAGTGCATATGTTATATAACCAATTTACATAGTAATACATTTAATTAGATCAATATGAATTTTCATTAATAAAATTTTTAGCCTTTACAATCATCCCCCCTTAAGAAATTTCACCCTTGAAATTTCCTTTTCCTACACTAAAACAGATGCAGGTAACTCTACTTCATTACTTCCTCCAATTCCCACGTTTATTCTTCAATATTTTGGTTTCCCAACAACACCTTGACAAGGGGAATTGTATTATTTCATATAACTTTTTCCTTATGGTCTAATATCTTCACCAACTTCTCATCATAAGAGAGGCCATTCTACAATGGGACCATCTCTAGATTGAGTACATGCAATGGGTCTGGTATATACTTCTTTAAGAGTGATACATGGAATACATCATTTACATGGGACATGTTCAGTTAGAGTTCTAGTTGGTATGCCACTGCTCCAATGTGATAAATGATCTCAAAAGGGATGATCCACCTTAGACTAAGAATTCCCTTCTTCCAAAATCTCAAAACTCTCTTCCATGATGATATATAGAGGAATACCATGTCTCTGACATCAAAATCTATGTCTCATCAAAGATTATCATTGTAGCGCTTTTTTCAAATCTGATTAGTTGTAATGTTCTATTGGATGGTCTTAACCTTCTCCACCATTTCTTCGACCATTTTGGGCCTAAGAGTTTTTTCTCCCCAACTTCATCCCAAAATTTTGGTGTTCTGCACCTATTCCCATACAAGGCTTCGTAAGGATCCATTTGGATGCTTAAGTGTAAACTTTTGTTGTAAGAGAACTCAAATACATAAAGATGTTGATATCATCCTCCTTTCATGTCCATTGAGAATGCTCTAAACATGACCTCAAGTGTTTGGATAGTCCGCTCAGATTGTCTTTAAGTTTGAGGATGATATGTTGTACTGAAGTTCAACTCAATATCCAAAGTATGTTGAAGACTCTTCCAAAATATAGTGGTGAATCTTTAATCTCAATTGGATACAATATATATTGGTACTACTTGAATCCTTACCACGTCTCTGATGTATATCTATGTTAGTTTCTCCAATGGGAAATCCTCTCAGATTTCAATGAAGTGTGCAGTCATTGTAAGACGATCCACATCAACCTAGATATCATTTTTTATCTTGGATGTCTTCGGAAGTCTGGTGACAATGTTCATGATGATATTCTCCCATTTATATGATGGTATGAGTAATGGTTTCATCACCCCATTACACTTATGTATCTCAGCCTTCACTTGCTGACACACCATGCACTTTGATGTATACTCAGCGATATCCTTATTCATGTTATTCCACTAATAATTATCTCGATGATCTTGATATATATTTGTGTTTCTTGGGTGAATGGATAAATTTGAACTATGTGCATCATCCAAAAGTTCCTTATTCATCTCTGGACATGATAGAACATATAACCTTTTCACAAATCTCAGAATTCCTTCTTCATTAACATTGAACTCTGAGGATTTCCATATTTCGATAGTTTATGCTTTCTTCTGAATTCCAACATCATCCTTTTGAGCATCCATTATCCTTTACAAAAGATATGGTTGAGAAATCATTTGTGAAAGGATTAATGATGTTCCCTTCTTTGTGTTTCTCATTTTCATCTTTATAAAATCTAATAAGATTAAATCCTTTTCAATTCTCATCTATGATAGAATTGCTGGGTCCTTTCTACTTAGATCATCTACCACCTTGTTCGCTTTTCTAGGGTGGTAATGGATTGAGTAATCATTGTACTTGATGATCTATTACATTCTTCATAGGCGCATATTCAACTATTTTAGTGTGAATATATACTTGAGGTTTTCGTGATCCGTGTATATTTTAAAGTTCTCCCTAAAGAGGCAATGTCACCAAAATTTTAAAGTGAAGATCACTACAGCCAACTCCAGATCATGTGTTGGATAGTATATCTCATGAAATTTAAATTTCCTTGAAGCATAGGAAATGAATTTATCATTTTTCATGAACAAACATCCCAAGACCTTCTTTGAAGCATCACTGAATAACACAAAAATTTCACCACTTGTGTGTAATATGAGCATGGACATAGTGATAAGCCTCTTTTTCAACTCCTTGATGCTCTCTTCACATTCATTACTTCAAGAAAACGTTACTCCCTTAGAGTTAGCTTGGTAAGAGTGTTGTACAATCATGATATATTTATCAAAAATCTGCGATAATATCTTGCTAAACCCATGAAGCTACAAATATCCATTACCGATGTTGGCCTTGGCCATCACTCAATTGCAGATGTCTTGGAGGGATCCATAGATATCCTATCTCTTGTGATGAAATGACCCAATAATGATACCTCCTTCAACCAGAACTCAAACTTGTTGTATGATTCATATAGCTTCTCCTTCTTCAATATCTCTAATATAGTGCATAGATGCTCCTCATGATCCTCGTTGGGTTTGGAGTATATTATAATATCATCTATAAAGACTACCATAAATTTGTTGAGGTAATATCTGAAGACTCTATTAATCAAGTCCATGAAGTTTTTTGAAGAATTAGTGGGTCTTAAAAGAATTACTATGAATTCATAGTGCCGATATCTTGTTCAAAAAGAAGTCTTGGGGATATCCTCCTTCACCCTTACTTGGTAATATCTCGACTGAAAATCCACCTTGGGGTAGTATTGTGTTCCATGTATCTAATCGAACAATTCATCAATTCATGGAAGATGATACTTTTTCTTTATCGTGATTTTGTTTAGATCATGATAATCGATTCAAAGGTTCATTGAACAATCCTTCTTCTTGAAGAAGAGGACTGGTGCACCCCATGGTGAAGCACTTGGGAATATAAACCCTTTTTCCGGATTCTATTGTAGTTGTTTCTTCCACTCTTAAACCACCAAACCATCTATTCTGTATGGAGTATTGGATATTGGAAATTCCCTAGCTATAAGATCAATTGAGAATTAAATATCTCTTATAGGAGGAAGACCACGAAATTTCTCAGGAAACACATCAGTGAATTCCTTCATAATAGGCATGTCTTCAAGGATGATTGTTTCATTGGACTCAATCATCTGAGACAGATATGCATACTCATAGGGAAGTTATATCCATGCTTGAGATGATGTTGATAAAAAAGATTCATCATCCTCCTTGCACTGGTACAGAATCGGGGGTTGATTCTCCTATGGAAAGTGATTTCCCTCTCATGACAATTTATGATGGCTCTACATACAGAAAGCAAATCCAAGCCAAGAATTTCATCAAATTCCATAATAGGGAGTATGAATGGGTTCTCTAAGAAGAAGAATCCACAAATTGTGATAGGGGAGGAGTTATATTCAGGGGTGGAAATGATTTCCCCATTTGTCGTACTCACCGACATCTTTACTTCCATGATTTGTTGTGGTGTTGATATTGTTCTACTAAACATTCAGGATACAAAAGAATGCGTAAAAGCAGAATCAAAATGTATGTTATCAATTCATGAATGAATAACTAGCGTACCTATCACCACTTAATTATCACGGTTCAATTTGGCGATAGTGATGGAAAAATATGTCCCTTTATACCTTGGATGTTGTTGGTTGCTCTTGAAAACCCTTTCCTTAGGACACTGGTTTACAAAGTTCCCCGATTCATTGTAGTTGATGCAATATACAATGCGTTGAGGGTCGAACAAGGAATTTCTCTTTTTTTTGTCACATCCACGTGTTCTTCTTGTCAGTAGTTAATGGCTAGGTTCCCTTCTCTTCTATACCTAACGCATTTCCTCATCGCTATGAGAAAATTTCTACAGTGCTTCTTTGAAAACATTTGAAAAGTGGGGTGCTTGATTTTGTTCGAACCATTGGATTTATCGATCATATCTCCAAAATTTATGTCCACATTACGTATCATATCTTCATGATACCCCTGATATTCAATGATCTTCATTTTGGCTTTGAGGGAACATCAGACAATTTCCTCATAGCTCTCAAAGTCACAGATCGCTATGTATTTCCTTAGGCTATGTTTTATCCCACCAAAGAAGGGGTCAACCATGTATTCTGGGGTAATGAAAAAGATGAAGGCGTATAATTATACCATTGTAAATTTTTCCTCATATGCTCTGAAGGATTCATAATCTTTTTTCTTGAGGGAAAGGAATTCACATTCCATCTTATGTTGGAGGGCACACAGAAAATATTTATCGAAAAACATTTTATAAAAATCATTCCATTTCAATGCCTTGATCTCTTCCTCTAGATTTATATTTTGGCTAATGTAAACCATTTATCAGTTTCACCCTCTATCTATAAGAATCAAGAATAACCTTATCTTTTTCATAACATTGAATGATATAGAATATCTTCTCAATAGAGTTGATCCATTCTTCGAAGATTAAAGGATCATATGATCCATTAAAATTAGGAGGCCTTTGTCTCATGAAGCCCTCGATTGCGACTTTCTCTTTCTTTAGGGGGGGTAATTTCTTATGGACCCATGTTTCTACTCAAAACATGAGTTAACTAAGAGAGTATCATGACAAAGTTCACAATTCCCACTCCCATCAGATTGAGCATCTCATTAGAATAGTTGTAACATTGATCTTCGCATCAGTTTTTAGCCTATGTCCTCCTTTTATCGGATAATGGATGGAATAAAGGGAATTATAGGGGTAATATATAAAGGGTAATCCGAAAACAAAAATGGATGACTTATAAATTAATTTTATTTGCTTAACTTATGAATTTATAGGCTTAAATCATTGATATCCTTGATATTATTCCTAATATATATTATTATGGTTATTTTTTCCCTTAATAATGGTGGATACTAAGCTTTTGAATTTACCAAGTCATATCCCTCGGGAGGGTTGTAACCAAGAGTGAAGCAAGGCTCATTGTCGTGCACCATTTCCCGTTCGAGTATAGCTCAAAGCAGTGTTTTTGGGGTTTACCCCTAGATACATCCACAATATATCCACCTATACTTTATCATATCTAGACATGGATGTATTTTATTGATAAGCCACTTACTCATTACTCACCAAAATTTGGGGATGTTTGTATTATACTTAGTCTTATCCCTAAGGCTTTAATAAGGGTTTTCTAATCCTAATCCCAAAAATAACTAAACCTATCCTTTAATACCAACTATAATAACCATTCTCTTTATTATACACTTAAACATGATTTATAAAATAAATATTCACTTAAGACAAATCTGAGTGTAACACCCCAAGATTTCATAGTACGTTATCTCTTTAATGTAATATAATAGCTTGTGCTCCACGCAACACCATGTTTGAGCGAACCACGACTTACCAAACTAGCTATTAAAAAAGTTGTTATGAATAATATTAACTACATTTTTAATACTCCATATAATTTTAACATCCATATTATGTGTTTCTTATAAAAAATATAAGAATAAATTCAATTTTTCAAATAAAGGAAGTATTTTTAAAAAAATACAATTTTACCACATGTTAATGGAGAACCCTTTTTAAATCCAATATTTGATACTTTTATATATTTAATTTGACCATATAAACTTCTTATTTATAATGGGGACATAAAAATTTAGTTTGGTTAAATTTTTGTTTTGTTCTGATAACTTTCATATTTTTGATGAATAGTGAAAAATACTATATTTTAATTGAAAACAAATTTTTTAATCAAAATAATTTATAGTGTCTAATTATAAATTTTAATGGTTTTAAAGTATAATTAGATTATATTTTTTGTCATTTAAATAAATTATGGTCATTAGAAGAAATTTTACATTTGAATTGGACATAAACACATATTAATTTTTTTGATAGTTTTTACTTCTCGAAAAACCTCTTTCTGGTTTTGATAATGGGAATAAATTTTAAATTAATTAATGAAACATATAGGTTTTTAATTTTAGAAAATATAAAACATTTTTTAATTCAGAATATCAAAATTATCTTAGGGGTAACTTTTGGCATTTTTCTAAAAACTTTCAATTTTGATGAATAGTGAAAAACACTTCAATATTGTTTAAAACCGAATTTTATTTAAATAATAATTATTTCTATTTAATTTTTTTTAAAGTAAAAATAAACACATAATACCTATATTTGATAAATTTTTTTAATGTTGAGGGGCAAACCCCTTTCATTGAACTCAAAAAAAGATCTCTTTTTGAGGACTAGGGAAATGAGAAACCCATTACAAGGACCAAATGAGAAAATAAAACCCAAAAGGGAAAAAGGAATTAAATGAAACCAAATTCCAAATAATTAACAAATATCTGAATAAAAAATATCCAGGAGTCTTTTTCCCCTTTTATAAAATACAACATTGAAATCCGTTAAATATTTTATTGAATTTTTTTATCGTATTTTACCGACCTTTAAGGCACATTGGTAAATTTTCATAAAATGCAATTTTATCGCTTTTGTGAATTTAATTAAAAAAATCCAAGAGACATAGATAACATCAGTAAGTAAATTTTTTTCAATAAGATGAAAATAATTTTTGGTGATTAGTAACTTTTAAATTTTATTTACCATGGTTAAAAGTAAATAGGGTAATTAACAGTAAAAATAATATTCAAAATTACCCCAACACATGTCCTAATTATATTGGATACGTTTATTTTGACCAAAATAAACCTTAGTATAAAAAATACCATTTTTATCCATTTGGGATAAATTATGACATTAATTATATTTTATTTAAAGAATAGTTAAAAGTGTTAAATTCAATGTTTAATAACTAATCCATTTTTAATATAGAGTTACACATAAGATAACTTCAACTATAAATATTCATTAGAATGATAATAATATTTCCTAAATCATGGTATTTTATTTATATATTTTAGAAGTTAAAATAATTAAATTTATTTATGACATAATGATTATGCATTAATTACCTTATTAATGAAAGATTAACATAATTGATATTATAAATATAAAAATAAATTTAGATTGAGACTTTTGAAGCCATCCACGAATTTTATAGGTTCATATGACATGTTATGGTTTATTTAATGTATTTTTTTCTATGTAATCAACTTTTTATGACTTTCACAAAAACTAAAAACCAAATAGTGTCTAAATTGATGTAATAATGTTTTTAAAACAAATAATATATTATTAAACGATATAATAATCCTAAAAATATAAGTTTCAACAAAAGGGCTTATATAATGATAAATATGTAATTAATTAAAAAATTGAGGTTCTCTTGTAATTTTATAATATGTTTATTAACAATTTAATATAAAAATACAAGAAGACATTGTTAAAGTTAGACTATTTAACTAAGAGTTAAATCTAAATGATATGGTTAATAAGGTGACCTAAACTTTTCTAAAAGATAATTGTTGAGGTGTTTTCTACCCATACCCACCTTATCCTCTATTTAAATCTATTTTTAGCCATTATAAAATGAACATTATTTTAAAATAAAAATATATTTCAAGCTTTTCCTAAAGTGACCCTAACCTCTCTTATAAAAGGGTACTTCCCCTTCTCTTAAATTCACACCTCCAAAGCCATTTTTATCTACCAAAAACAACTAAAATATAATAAAAACAACCCCCTAATTAACTTAGAGTCCTTACCTTGATCATAAGACAACTTAAGGATCCCTTTTTATCAAATCAAAAGAAAGAACCCGAAGAAGAGGTAATTACTTCATCACATCGTTTGAAGTTCTTTTCTTCTTCCACTTCCTCTTTATTTGTCTTATAAATACTAAAATAATAAATAAAATACCATATACATATTGATTTGTTATTATAAATATGGTACAACCATATTTTTTATTCTATACTTCCTATGAATGAAAAAGTTACCATATGTGTGTACCTACAGCTTACCGTCTCCACGTCGTGGTGCAGTTTGTTATTAAACACTTCCTTATTTAGATGGTTTTAATAATGTGTATAATTGATGTAAATAAAAAATATAACATGTTAATTATTATTTATATATGATATACCATCCAATTACATACAATTTCATCATCAATAAAATGAAATCATCACCCGTGCGTACGTACGGCTTACCGTCTCCATGACGCGATGAGATTCATTTCCATGTTCACCATTCAATGATAATTATAAATATATATAATATTCATACATTTATTGGATATATATATATATATACATATATATCATTCACTTACTTCTGTTTAATACAATATGAAAACAGAAATGGCGTTTATGTATATGTACGACCTACCGTTTCCATAAACAGTATTTTCTATTTCATATATATTAATATATTATACATACTTATATTATAAATATATATGATACATAAATAATGATTTATATTCTGTAATCAATTAAATCATTATATAAGTTATGCGATCAAGAATAACAAGTTAAAACACTTATGATAAAGAAAGCAATTATTATCTGAAATGTTATTCTAACATAGAAATTATCATTAAATGGGTTTGGTAAATCCATAAATGAATAAGGTATGATATCATAAATATGAATATGGTTATTTTATAATTAAATAACATACAATGATCATTTTATAGGAGGTTAAATGTACCCTCTACCAATGGAATGTACAATGTAAGGGTCAATTCCATATTCTAATTATTATTCGAGACTGTTTATGTATAAGCATTTAATGGGAAATTTTTATCATCCATGTCCATGTTTCATGAAAATGTTTTCAAAATTAATATTTTAAGGTTTTTTGGAAGGAAGTCTTTATCAAGATCTGAATTTTAAATATTTTAATGATTTATTTTTATATTTCTTTTTAATTAATGTCCATGTTTTAAAATTGATTTTAAAGATGTATTTATATGGACATGATTGTTTTAAAATGTTAATTCCCTTAAAAAGTTTCAAATTGGTATGGTACACTTTAATTCAAAAATATATTTTAAATGACTTCCTTTATAAATGTGTGACTTTTAAATGATTTAAAAAAAGTGGATATTTCTCTCCAGGAGTTTTACTAATCATTTTAAAATATGTCAATATCCTTTACTAGATATTATTCTTTATTGAGTTTGATTTATTATAATACAATATTCCATATTGTATTGAATTATTTATGGTATGTTTGATAGTTGATGTGCTATTTTCATACCATTCATGGTTTATTGTAAAAGTATTGACATTTCTTATGATGGTTTTAATACGAATGTTTATGCTATGTTTCAATATTTTTATATGAGGAATACATTAAACTTACTATGTAATGGGTGGATCCTGTTATAGCTCCTCGATGAATTGGTAGGTCTCATGAGACAAACTAGTGTCTGGGCACAAGGCCTTGAAAAAAAATTTATTTTTTGCCTTGGCATGAGGCCTTGACTGTGTGGTTATGATGTCTGGAATTATGAATTCCCTTATTATGAAATTAGTTTTTACCTGTGATTATTTGACTAGTATAATATCAATTATGATTAATTTTTTCCATATTATGTTCAGGTTTTTGTTTAAAATGTGATTTTTTATTAAAAATATTTCTTTAAAAGTTTATAGCTTTGGCTAAATTATTTACCCTTACTTTGCATCTGAGATCACCCCTTTCTTATGTTTTATTTTCCCAAAATTCCAAGAAGTGTATTGTGATTGATATGATGGGTTTAGCTTGGGGAATAATGGCACTCTAAAAGGATTTTTTATGTTGTGTTTTATGTTAGAATTTGTAATGTAATGTTCGTGTATGTAATCTATTTTGTTATACTGCTAAACTGATAGGTCCTTCATGACTTGATTCATTGTAATAATTCTAATGTATTAAAATAATTCGCTGGCTCTGAGATTCTCGTGTCGAGGCAATAAAGTTGGTATATGAGGAATTTTAGCAACAACATTGGAAATATATTTAGATAAACATTGAATAGGAAACGTTAAACTAAGATGGAATTTGAGGATTAGTATAGAAGAATTTCCTAGAATTTTGGTAATGTAGAGATTTTGTGAATTTTCCATGCAATAAATCCCTGTCTGGATATGAGTAGGTAGAGGTGGCTCTCGCACAGATGTATCTAGCAGTAAAACCTGAAAACACTATTATGAGCTAGACTCAAACATGAACTGGTTCATAACAACAGGCCTTGCTTCACTCTTTGTTACCACACTCCCTGGGGGTATGCTTAGTGTAATTCACATTTTAATTACATACCATTATAAAGGATTTATGAGTAAATGTGTCAGAAAATAAACCATTTTTATGATTATGAGACTAAATATTCAAATAATGTTGATAATTTTTCATGTTTTTAGATTAAACATTATGATATGATCTAACATAGTGTATTTTTTCAATTAGAAATAGCACCGAGTAGAAGGAATGAGAACTCTAGCCATACATAAGATCCAAAGAGTAAGAAGGATCATATCTTTCATGGTATTAAGCCAAAATTTTGAAGGGAAATAGTCTCCCATATATTATCATCATGTTAAGAAATGGTATAGTGTATTGATATGACAAGTAATGAATTATCTAAGTCATATAGATTTTAAGGGAATCCATAGAAGTATAGAATGGAATAGAAAATGTTGGATAAAGGGAAGAAGGGAAATAATGATTTTCCCATATGTGATAAATGTAGAAATAATCACCATGGGATGTTCTTGAAAGAAATGGGAGTTTGTTATAAGTGTGGAGAAAAGGACACTGAGTTCATGATTTCAAGGGTATGAAAAAGGATTGAAATTTACAGTGCTTCATCTGCAAGGAGTTGAGACACTACACGAATCAATGTCCCAATCATCAAAGTATACCCCAAATGATGCTATTTGATAATAATAAAGTTACGATACTACCATAGATGAAAATGAATGATTATTGTTCTTAAATTGTTATTAATGAATTGTGTCATTTGAGTACATGTTATAATAATTATAAAGTATATAAGGATTTTACTGCAGTAATTTTTCATTAACTATTTTAGATTTATGGTTCCAAGTCAAGTGACATTGTTTCAAGTTAAAAATTTTGGAAAATATATGTTTAGGGGAAATATAACCCTTAATATGTCTCTGAAACTGAGATAATAATTTCGGAATAAGATATAATTGAGTTAGATAAAGTATATTGGATATTATTGAATACCTTAGAACTAATTAAATTTTTGTTTATTTCATAATTGTTGGAGTTTACTACATTTTTTTATTTGAGGAGTATATCTGGTATTATATAACGAATAAGGGAGAATGAACATATTCAATAAAATTTTATGATAATTTAGGGTGATACCATGTTTTATGAAAATACATGATGAAGGTATTCACATGTTATTATGATGGAAAAAAGAGATCTTTATTACGTTTAACTCCAATATAAATTTTTAGACTGTGAGTTTAGACATAGGTATTTTTGGATAAGTCTAAAGGTTGGAATAGAGTAAGTTGAGAACATGATGTTTTGTATGAGGTTAATGTATAATTTATTGGATACTCTGACATAACCTTTGGACTTTTATTAAACATATAGAGGATTAAGGAAATACTTGTGTTCCTAATGATTTATTAAATGTGCATCAGTTTTGAACATTCATTTCCTAGTATAAGGGATGAAGTGAAAATAGATCGAAACACAACCAAATAATGAGATTATGATTAACACAGGTAAAGAAATAAAGTATGTTTCTTGAGTTCTTATCTTGATAGTAAATTAATCCATCCTCTTCAAAAAACAAAGTATCTAATTTTTTTTAACCTAATACCTTAGGTTTTGTATAATCGATGATATTTTAAATCATCATATATTTATGGCTTTGAGGCCCTCAATTTTTTCATTTATTGTTAACTTAATTTTTTTGATGTCATCAATCCCTACATATAAATATTTACATTTTTTCCCCAATTATTTTTCTATAATTTCCACCAATATTCTCTTATTAGAAACTCTAATTTGGTAGTGACTTTTTCATTTCCCTTTCCATCTTATTAAGACTAATTTTTAGTAACCCTGTTTCCGATGTGGGTTTTCCACAAAGGTATTTTCTATTTTAAACCTGTTATTTATGAAGAAAAATTTAAAAATGTGAGTATGCAATTTATTTAATGAGGGTAGATTGTAACACCCCAAGATTTCATAGTACGTTATCTATTTAAAGTAATTTATTAGCTTGCACTACACAAAACACTGAGTTTGTGCAAACCACGACTTACCGATGTAGCTATTCAAAATGTGATTATGAATATTATTAACTAAAGTTTTTAATAATAAATATAATTCTAACATCCATATTATGTGTTTTGTAGAAAAAAATATAAGAACAAATTCAATTTTTTAGATAAAATAAGTACTTTTCAAAAAGATACAATTTTACCGCCTGTTAAGGGTGAACTATTTTTAAATAAAATATTTGAAACTTTTATATATTAAATTTGAACAAATAAACTTCTCCATTATAAGTAGAGCATAATAATTTTTTATATAAATTTTTGGTGTTTTTCTGATAACTTTTATATTTTGATGAATAGTGGAAAATACTAAATTTAAATTGAAAACAAATTTTTTAATAAAAATAATTTATAGTGATAAAATTATAAATTTCAATGGTTTTGAAGTATGATTAGATTATATTTTTATCATTTAATCCAATGATGGTCATTGGAAGTAATTTTACATTAAAATTTTACATAAAGACATATCAATCTTTTGATAGCTTTTACTTCTCAAAAATCTGCTTTCTGGTTTTGACAATGAGAATTAATTTTAAATTTATTAATAAAAATTATATGTTTTTAATTTGGTAAAATAGACATCATTTTTTAACTCAGAATATCAAAATTATCTTACGGAAATTTTTTGGAATTTATCTGAAAACCTTCAATTTTTGATGAATAGTGAAAAAACACTACATTATTAATAAAAACCGACTTTTATTTAAATAAAAATTATTTTTATTTAAATTTATTTTAAATTAAAAATAGATATATAATACCTATATTAGTCCAATTAAATTCATTATATTCTTATTATAATAATGTTAGATGTATACATTTTTTTTCAATTTTTTAACGTCTTTTACCCACCTTTTATGCACATTTGCAAATTTGCATGAAACATAATTTTACCGCTACTGTGAATTGAATTTAAAAAATATAAGAGACAAATTTTACATCAGTAACTAAAATGTTTTTTAATAAGATAACAATAATTTTTTTTGAACAATAACTTTTGAATTTTATTTACCACGGTTAAAAGTAAATAGATTAATTAAAGGTAAAAATAATATTAAAATTACCCCAACACATGTAATAATTCAATTAGATAAGTTTATTTAAAACAAAATAATCCTTACTAAAAAAAATATCATTTTGATCCAATTGTTTTTTATTAGTATATTTATTATATTTTATTAAAAGAAAAGTAAAAAGTAATAAATTCAATGACTAATAACTAAACCATTTTTAATATAGAGTTACAATAAGATAAATTCTAATATAAATATTACATAGAAAGGTAAAAATATTTCATACATAATGGTATTTTATTTATAATTTTGATTCATTATGTAATTAATTTTATTTATGACACAATTATGATCCATTAATTACCTTATTAATGAAAGATTAAAATAATTGATATTATAAATATCAAAATAGATGTAAATTGAAACTTTTTATGTTTTCACGATTTTAATAGGTGAATAAGACATGTTAGGGTTTATGTAATGTATTTTATTAGAGGGAATCAACATGTTATGACTTTCACAAAAACCTAATAGCAAATAGTGTCATAATTGACACAAATGAGTTTTTAAAAATAAATACTATATTATTAAATGATATAATAATCCTAAAATTATATTTTTCTAGGAAAATAAATAAATAATTATATACATGTCATTAATGAACCAATTTATGTTCTCATGAAATTTTATAGTATGTTTATTAACCGTGAAATATAAAAATACAAGAAGACATGGTAAAAGATAAACTATTTAACAAAGACTTAAATATAAATGATATGGATAATATGGTGACCTAAACTTTTATAAAACCTATTTTTTAAGGGGTTTTAAACCCAATCCCAATGTATCCTCTAAAAAAATCCATTTGGATCCATTACAAACCGAAAATTATTTTATAATAAAAATATATTTCAAGCTTTTCCTAAAGTAACCATAAGCTCTCTTATAAAAGGGTACTTCCCCTTCTATAAAATTCACACCTCCAAATCCATTTGGATCCTACGAACACTACTAAAATCTCCTCCAAAATACCCCCAATACATCCTATAGGACTTACTTTGATCATAATACAACCTAATGATCTCTTTTGATTAAATCAAAAGGAAGAACTCGAAGAAGAGGTAATTACTTTATCACCTCTTTCAATGTACTTTTCTACTTACAATTCATCTTATGTTGTTGTTTCCATACTAAAATAATAATTCCAATACCTTTTATGTACTGAGATGTTATTATATATATTGTACAACCATATTCATTATTCTATCTATCCTATGAATGACAAATTCAACATATGTGCGTATGTACGACTTACCATCTCCAGGTCGTGGTGTCGATTGTTATTCAACAATTCATTATTTGGATGGGTATAATAATGAGTATAATTGATGTATATAATATAAATAACATTTTAATGATTCTTTATATATGAAATACCATCCAATTATATATGATTTCACCATCAATAGAATGATATCATCGCTCGTGCGTACGATTTCGTGGTTTCCTCGGCTTTATCTTTGGTGATCCTGTCTCTTGCCCTGAAGGTTGGATAAGGTGAATGCTTGTGTTGATTGATTTGGTGTGTTGAATGGGATGTTTGGTTGGTCTTAATCCTTTTATGATGCATGATGTTTTGAAATTTGTAAGTCATGAAGTCCTGTATGGTTTTTCACTTTTCCCTCAAAAGTGTTTGATGGTTTCTCACTTTTTCCTCAAAAGTGTTTGGATAATAAAATTTTTAATTTTCAGTAAATGTACGTATGACCTACCATCTCCTTAAATGAGGTTTTCCGTTTCATATATAAATATATTATACATACTTATATTCTGAATATATATGATAGATAAATAATTTTTTTTTCTGGAATCAATTAAATCATTATATAAGTTATATGATCGAGAATAAAAAGTTAAAACAAGTATGATAAAGAAAGAGAATATTACCCAAAATGTTATCATAACATAGAAATTATTATTAAATGGGTAGTATAAATCCATAAATGTTTAAATTATGATATCATAAATATGAATATGTTTTCTTTATAATTTAATAACATAATATGGTGATTATGCAGGTGGTTAAACGTACCCTTGACCAAATGAAAGTACAAGGTAATGGTTAATTCCTCAATCTCATTATTATCTGATATTGTTTATGTGTATGTATTTAGTGGGAATATTTTATTATCCATGTCCATGTTTCATAAAAATGTTTTCAAAATTAATATTTTTTTTTGAAGGAAATTTTTATCATGATCAGAATTTTAAATGTTATAATGATTTACTTTTCTAAGTATTTTTAATTAATATCATTATTTTTAAAATGATTTTAAGGATTTATTTATATATTCATGATTGTTTTAAAATGTTAATTCCTTTCAAAAGTTTCAATGTGGTATGTGAAACTTTTATTCAAAAAATTTTCTAATTGACTTTCATTATAAATGAGTGACTTTTAAATGATTTCACAAAAAGTGATATTTCTCTCCTAGAGTTTTACTAATCATTTTCAACTATTTCAATATCTTTTACTGGATATTATTCTTGATTGAGGATGATTTATTATAATAAAATATTCCATATTGTATTGAATGAGTTATGATATGTTTGACTATTGATGTGTTATTTTTGTACCATTCATGGTTTATGGTTAATGTATTGACATTTCGTATGCTATTTTTAATACTAATATTTATTTAATGTTTTATCATTTTTATATGAGGAATGCATTGGACTTAGTAAGTGAAGAGAGGATCCCACTATAGCTCATCGATTCATTGGTAGGTCTAATGAGACAAACTAGTGTCTTGACACAAGTCCTTGATAGTCATTTTATTTGTAGTCTCGGCATGAGGCCCTGACTATATGGATATGATGTCCGGCATTATGCATTCCCTCGTTATGAAATAAGTTTTTTCATATGATTATTCGACTAGTAGAATATCCATATTCATGTTTATATGGTATTGTGTGATTTATTTTTTCCATATTATGTTAAATTTTATGTTTAAAAATATGTTTTTTTATTACACATCTTGCCTTAAAAGTTTATAACTTCCGATTAATTATTTACCCTTACTGAGCATCTGAGCTCACCCCTTTCTTATGTTTTATTTTCCCAGGATTCCATGATGTGTATTGTGATTGATATGTAGGGTTAATAAAGGGGAAAAATAGAATTATAAATGTATTATTTATGTTATGCTTTATGTTATACTTTTTAATGTAATGTTCATGTATGTAATCTATTTTTTGAGCATGCTAAACTGATCGATCCATCGGGGAGTGGTTCTTTGTAATCATGCCAATGAATTAAAATAATTAACTAGATCTGGGATTCTAGGGATGGGGTGTTTCACTGAGTATCAGAAGGTTTAGTGTCTTGGGAAATTAGGGACATTACATGATAACATTAGACATAAAAAATACAACATATTTATTGAAAACTTCCTTTACATGACCACAAAATTCCCTCACACCTAGCATTATAAGGGATAACCCGAGGACATGCATAATAAAATAGCAATCTATAAATTGTAGTAAGGGATTAAACAAGGAATAACATATAGAATATAGTGCATGTTAGGAAATATGAATATAAATTAAGAGAAAGAGAAACATGAACATAAAGTCATGATATAGCATGATTATCATAAAATAAAAATGTGGCAACAACATTTAACATGATATTAGCATGATCCATGGCCCATTACACTTGGGGAATGAGTAAAACCTAATTTAAAATGAATTATAATGATTAAACTCTCATTTCACTAACCTATCATGACACTAATATTTACCCAATTAATTGGAGTGCTATCAGGGCACACCCTTCTTTCCAATTTCATTTCATGCATAAACTTGCCATGTGGATCATATAACTTGGATTCACTAAAAATCATCATTTATTACACAATAAAAGTATGTGGAATTAATACATGGAACTATATAATAAATAATTAAATGCTCATAATGGTGAATACCCTTGATAGATAAAAGGGCATAGTATTAACTACATAATGAATTTGGATTGGAAAATTGCAATGTAATTTCAGCAGCATAACTACATGACATAAGAATTCAAAAAAATGGATGACGAGAGAGAAATGAGAGACTCTTCATATTTAAATTAAACATAATGTATTGGGGTCAAATATATACATGTCTCAACATATTTAATGGAATTTAGATTCATAATTCAATAGAATTTCATGAATGTAAATGAGAAGAGAGAAGTTCCTTACGGAATTTCAGCATAGTAACAAGAATGCATGTGAGGCCTTAATTAGAGAGAAAGGGGTATCTCATCATTAAAACATAAGGATGGGAGTATTTTGGAGGTGAAAAATTAAACCCAAACATTTTTAATTGAAAATAAAAAGGTATAGCAACATAAAAAATATGGAAAAAATGAGAAAGGAAAAAATCCCTTACATGGAAGTGTGACACCAAAGGATTGGGAGAGGCTTGAAAGAGGATTATTTGGAGCTTGGGGTACATATTGGTGATTCTAGAGAGAGTAGGTCAAGGGTTGGTCAAGCTAAAAAGTCTTTTATTGATGTCAAGTGGGGCATTGAGTGGGTTTATATAGGAAGATGGAGGGAATTCTTTATTATTTATGTTTTGGACCCTACACATTAAATTAATCAAAACCACAAACCGTCCCATTTTTTGAACATTGTTTTTTAAAAAGGGGAGTGGAAAATATTATTTTATAATTACAATGGCCGAAAATCATAAAATATTAGGCTTTCATATGTGGAGGCGAGTCAGACTCTCAAGGAAAACATTTTAAAAGGATAAAATATTTTGTAAGCCTTGGAGGGTCCACTAAAGCATTATAAAATAAACCAAACAAACATAAAATGAAATTTTTTTAATTGTAAAAAATATATTGGCCAAAAATTTCATTTATATTATTTTTTTACATTAATATTGGGTCATTATGATGTCATAAAAAAATTATATAATTAAACAGTATTTAATTTTTACCCAAAATTCGACTATCTCAGAAAATTATGAAAAATTCACCCTTGGATAATATGGATGTACTAATTAAAAAAATAATATTCATTTTATCTAACTAATTTTCTAAATATGAAAATTTCTACTTTTAAAATAAAAACTAACATTTATAAAAAAATCATGGGTTTAGACAAAAACAACTTTCAAACCTTAATAAAAATTAAGATTATATCATAAAATTTTTACAATCATTTATAATTAATAAAAATTAATTCAGTATTAATATTTTATAAAATATTATATAATTAAAAATCTATTAATTCATCAAAAAATATTTCTTAATTTAATATTAACTGAAAATACTATTTGTACTTTAAAAACACCATAGAAAGTAACAACGGTAATATAAATGTATATTATTTATAAAAAATAATGTAAAAAAAGCATAGTGCTAGGGTCTTGTTACAAAACCCTCTATAACACCTGCATAAGACCTAAGGGTAAGGTCTGCGATGGTGACAGACTCTTGGGGTGGCTCAGATAACATCTCTCATGTGGTAATCTCAATCAACATCCCCTTCTCCTGTAGTCGATTCCATTCAAGCTTTACGTGTTAAAGCTCAGCTTGAGATTGGTTAAGAGAGAAGCCCATTGATGCCACCTCTTTTCTGAGCTCTGAAAAATGGGCTTCCTAGAGAGAAATTATACTGGATGAGGCCATCTCTTACTTTTACTAAGTAAATTGGATTTCATTAAGCTTTATATTTATACTAATCATGTGATCACTGTTCAATGAATATATTATCAATGGTAACAATTATGAATAGTATTTTAAAATTCAAAAACACAAAACCTAGTAATGGAATATGTTATATAACCATTTTAAATAATAATACATTTAATTAGATAAAGTGTAATTTTCATTAATAATAGTTTTCCCTTACATACAGATTTACCTGTCGACATTTCTTTAACGTTTTCTTTGAATTTTTAAAAGGATAATATTTAAGAAAATGTTTTCCAAAGTAACTTTCATTGAAAATTACTTTCAATACTTATTTATAAGTTTTCAAAAATACATTCAAAGTAATTATTTTTATAAATTTTTTATTCTTATTTTATATGTTTTCAAGTAAAAGGATTAAGAAAACATTTTCATGCTCTCAATATGTGTTAAAAGTGTTTTCAAATAAAAATATTTTTAAAATGTTTTGAAGATTATTTTATAATTTTTCTAGGTATTTTTTTCCAAATTATTTTAATTCTTCTCTATAAGTTTACCTATATTTATTAAGAAAATTATTTTTAAATTATATTATGTCTTAGAAATCCTTCTAATGAAATAATGTATGTTTTCATTAAAATAGGTTTTTTGAAAGATATTACAAAATTATTTTCCATATATAATGAAATCTATTGATGTTACTCATGACCTTCTCAGAATTGATCTTATTTATTTTAATGGGTTTTGCTTATGATGCACTGCTGTGCATAAGGAATTTCCACTTTTTTTAATATCTATAAAATGGTCTTTGTGGATGGTTTTGCATGAATTTCACAATTTTGATGTACCTTGTTCTTTGTTTTTCGGTCACAAAAGGATAAAGCTTAGAGTCTATGAATTTCAGAGATTCAGAATGGAATTGGAGGCTTAAGGGCCCTTTTCCCCTGACTATGCTGAGATGGAGTCACCTGGATCATGAACTAGACATGAAGAATGAGCGAATTCATGAATTTCAATGATAGAGGATACTTGTATGGTCTCCACACGGTTATCCAAACTATGTGCAAACCATGTTTGAGAAGATACCTTTGATAGTAGCATCCGTACAGTTGGCGCACAGCCTGACCAAACCATGTGACCCATCCAGGAAAACCGTGCCGCTCAAGGATTTGAGAAAGAAGAATCCACACGGTTGGTGCACGATCTACCAAACTATGCACCCAAATCGTGCAGACGACTGCAACCTTCTCATTTTTTGTCTTTTCGCTTTTCACCCACTCTTTGACTTTAGGTTTCTTATTCTAATGGAATTGGGACAACTGTAAAGGGCTCTCTGAGACCAACAATACTAAGGGGGAGTGGGGAAAAGAGGGGAAAATGGTTGGGAACTAAGGAACCATAGGAAGGAAGGATTTTGAGGGCTGGTTCTTGTAATTCTATTGTATTTTTTGGATTATTATATTTTTTTGTTGTAATGTACACTATGATGAATCTTAGTAAGTTTCTTATCCTTTTCATCATGAGTAGCTAAACCTTCCTTTTGTTGGGGTTTGGGAAAATGTGGGTTCGTTAGAACCAATTTATCTCTTATTATGTTCCTTCATTGTCTCTCACCTAATTCTCCCAACTTCCATTTCTTATTTTGATAGAAAACCCATATCGGACCAAGAATGGAGTTTCTAGGGATCTTTGATAGAATTACAACAAGGATATCAATGACCATTGGATATACTTTTCGTTTCTAGAGAGCGGTTCTTAAATTAAGAGTTGATAGAAATCAATTTCCAGACCAAGGGATTGATTCCTACTGACTTGATCAGAACTCACCAGCCCAAGGGAGTTTTGACACAAGTGAATCCTAGAAATGTGAGTTATCATGTACAAAACAACACAATAACAAATAAGGTTTAACTTCCCACACAAATGTCCTGCCCTGACACATCTTCATTAAAATTCAAAATCCAGTTTTAAGTAATTTTTAGTTTCATGTTTAATTCGTATTGAATAAAAAAATTCCAAGTACTTAGTTGTCTTTTGAAATCCCCACCATGAACCAACTAATCATATTTAAATTCATAATCTTCACTAAAATTATTTCAAATCAAGATACATAAAATGAAAATATTGCTTCTCTGTAGATCGACCCCATACTTGAACACAATACTAGTTACAAGTTAGGGAAAATAAATTTGGTGCTGAAAACAATACTTCAAGAAAATGACCATCAAAATTTTGGCACTGTTTCTGGGGAGAGAGTGTCATTTTTTAATTGAATTTGTGTCATTGAGTTAAATCAAAAATATATTTTTTTTTAAAAATAATAATAAAATATTTTTTTCGTAATCTCATTTATGTTTTTCATTGTTTTTTTCCTTTTTATGATGGGTGTGTAGTTTGTGTTGTGCAGGCCTGTAGGTATATGAGTGGCCAAGTCAGTCATTCTCAGATTTTTGAGTCGTCGGAGTTACACCCGATAGATCCAAAAATCAAGAGAATGTTGTCCAAGCGACGTCATGCACTTATGGGTGATCATAATGCAAATGACCTGTTGGCACAGCAGGAGGAAGAACTGGGGGCTAAGTAAGGAGTTGGGAAGCCATTCATCATTTAAGGAAATCCTCCACTGGGTGGTGAGGAAGAGGAGTATATGAATCAACCGTGGTCTTATGTGGAATACCTGCCGAGGAACCAACAATGGCCACAAACTCAATTTGTACCGGGGTTCGGGCAGCCACAACTGCGACAATATATTCCATGGGAGCAGCCTCCCTTTTTTCCTTAGAACCAGCCGGCTTATTATCCTAGAGAGAAAAAACAGTTAATTCCCCAAGTACATCAGGAACCGATGTTTCCATTCCATACTCCTATGGAATATGGATTACCATCCATTCAGGGAGAAGACACTGAAATAGTAAGACCACTAGTGCTGGCCCAAAATTTTGAGATCAAGTCGGCAATAATGCAGTTAATTCAAAATATAGTTCAGTTCAGTGGCTTGCTGAGTGAAGACCCAAATGCTCACCTCTACAACTTTTTAGAGATATGTGACACATTCTGGTATCATGAAGTGTCATAGGATGCAATGCTACTTTGGCTATTTCCCTTCTCATTAAGGGATAAGGAAAAGGAGTGGATAAAGGGGCTACCTTAGAGATTTATTCTTACTTGGGAGGAATTGGCCCAAGACTTTTTATCGAAATAATTCCCTCCCTCGAAAACGATCACCTTAAGGAATGAAATTAATAACTTCTAATAGTAAGACTCAGAATATTTGTATGAGTCATGGAAAAGGTTTAAGGAGATGCTGAGGAAATGACCACACCACAGACTGCCATTGTGGATGCATGTCTGGACTTTTTATGGCGGTCTGACAACTAATACAAAGTATGTGGTTGATGTAGCTATTGGAGGGACATTCGGGAGGAAGTCCCCTGAAGAACTTTTTGAATTGTTGGAAGACATGTCAGCCAATATTTTTCAGTGTCATTCCGAGCGGGGAACTCAGAAAAGGGGCATGCATAATATTGATGCCACCACCATTCTTGCAGCTCAAATCGATGCCATCTCAAATACGATCGACACTTTGAATTTAAAACATCCATATCAAGTTCAAGTTGTCAGTCCACCAGCATTTAGTGATTGCGGTGACAACCATGATATGGGTGAGTGCCCACAGGTAAGTGTAGGAGCCTCTACCAGTGATGAAAATTATGTTACATAGAACAAATGACCCAAAAAAACCCTCAATACCAAAACCAGTGGTGGAAAGAGAATAAAAGTACCGGATGGGGGAAACAACAGCACAATACTCAGCCCTGACCACAAATACCACCTTATTGCAGGCAACAATAGTTTCAAACTCTGTATCCGAGGCAGCAATAGGGAATTTTTTTTAGCAAGGAGAATATCAATAGCAAGGGTATCAAAACCCTCGTTCTGCTCAACTATTGTGACTGGCACCTCCCCACAAGTAACCCAACAACATCAGCAAGAACCTCCCTCATGGATTGAAGAAATGTTTTACAAATTTATAAATACTATAGAAAAATGGTTTCATAACCAAGAGGTGTCAATTAGAAGTATTGAGAACCATATTGGGCAGCTTTCCAATCAGCTTTCTCACAGACAGCCCGGTATACTACTGGGTAACACTGAGAAAAATCCCCAGGAGGAGGCTATTTCTGTTGTTCTACACAACGAGAAAGTGCTGACACATAAGGTAAATATCAGTCAGGGTGAAACACCATTAAAGTAGTCCACATTCTCCTTAGGTGGAGAAGTTTTAGCTAAGGAAACTTCCTTGAAACATGAGCTGGATAAAGAACCATAAGTCCCACATGATAAGGTAAAAGAAGTGGTTAAATCCTATGAACCCCCATTCCATTTATAGCAAGGATGAACAAAGGAAGCTAGACCATAAATTTTCCAAGTTCATGGAAGTCTTCCGAAATATTCATATCAACATCCCCTTTCCAGTGGAATTAACTAAAATTCCAACCTACATGAAGTTCATAAAAGAGATCCTTTAAAATAAATGGAAGATGGAATACTTGGGCACCATTCCCCTGACCAAGGAGTGCTTGGCGGTGGTCCAACATACCCTCTATCTTAAGATCCAAGATCTAATAAGTTTTTCTATCCCATTTACTTTCAGACCTAGAAAGTTTGGAAAAGCCCTTTATGATTTGGGGGTGAGTGTTAATTTAATTCCCTTCAGAGTACTCAAGAACTTAGGGATGAACGATCTCAATACAACCCGTGTGGCACTCCAACTAGTTGATCGTTCTGTTAAATACCCTAGGGGGTTGTTGGAGGATGTGTTGGTTAAAGTGGGGAAGTTAATTTTGCCACCAGATTTAATTATTCTTGACATAGAAGAAGGCCAAGAGAAAAAATTAATTCTTGAAAGTCCCTTTTTGTCTACCAGGAAGGTGTTAATTGATGTGCACCAAGGCGAGATGATCTTCCTTGTAGGTGATGAGAAGGTTTCCTACAACATCCCAAAGGTGGTAAAACATGTTTCACTGATGGAGCAAGATGATTGTTGTGCTTTGACCACAACAGCTAAGTGCTTAGGCCTAGAGGAAGATGATATAAAATATTATTCATTCACCAATGAACCTGTTCTGGGGGACGAATAGTTTGAAGAAAACCAAGAGGATTTAAGCTTTATTGAAGGCCTAGGCAGCCATTACTGGCAAAGGACGATTGTTCTAGATTTATTAGAGTGAGCCGAGGTTGAGGCGATCATACCTTCAATTCTCAAGGCTCCCTGGCTCGAGTTGGAACCTCTCCCCTCCTCGTTGAAATATGTCCATTTGGGAGAGGACCATACATTACCAGAGATCCTAAATGTCTCGATCTTTGGAGATCAAGAGGAGGCTCTTCTAAAAGTCCTACGAAGGCAGAAATAGGCCATTTCCTGGACAGCCACTGACCTTAAGGGTATAAGCCCCACGGTCTGCACCCACAAGGTACTTATGGAGGTAGGGGAAAACCATCTCTCCAAACACAATGAAGACGGAACACACCCATGAAAGAAGTGGTCCAGAAGGATGGGATTAAATTACTCGATGCTGGGATTATATACCCTAACTCTGATAGCCTGTGGGTGAGTCCTCTTCAGGTGGTGCCTAAAAAGGGAGGAATCATACTAGTTACAAGTTAGGGAAATTAAATTTGGAACTAAAAAAATACTTCAGTAAAATGACCGTCCATCTTAATGCCATGGTCTTTAAAAAACCCAATTTTCATGGATGGGTTATGTGGTTTTGAAACCCATTTATTTTAAAAAAAATTGTTTACAATGAAATGATTATGAAACATGTCTCTTTCCATATGTTATGATACGATTACATGTTTATAATACCCATTTCATTTCATGGTTTATAATATTGTTATTTTTGGTACTGTGGAACATATATTTATGATTTCACTATGAGATGGGTGGGACCTATATCTCCCTACAATTCATTGGGAAAATATGTATATCTCATGATATAGACATGGATATAAAGATTAATGTACTTGGATCAGTATTACAAGGATGGAAAGAGAAACAAACTCGATTTAGTAATATGGGGTCGGAACGAGAAATGAACTCGATTAAGTAATACAGGGCTGAACAGGGAGTGAACTCGGTTAAGTAAAATAGGTCTAGAATGAAGATGGAATATGATTTTGTAATACAGGGATGGAACTTAGTGAAATCGATTTAGCAAAAGACTTTTTCCACTAAGATGGTCCTATAACCAATTCCTTAACTACTATGGAAATCCTTATATATGCTTATGTGTCTTCCAAAATTCCATGTTTTATTCCTATGTTATTCTTTCATGGATTATGTTCTTCATTTCCTTATGATTCATGTCTTATGAACTACCATGCATTATTCCATGATTAATGTACACGATCTTTGATATCGAAGGTATGATATCCTATTTTCATGATCATATTCTCATACCATTATGCTCACAACTATGCTTACATATCTCCCTTATTTATCCATACTGAGCATTTGAGTTCACAGGTTTCTTATGTTTCCTCTCCCCAAGTTATGAGGAATTTCTTTAGGTAGAAGTACTAAAGGTGTAAATATTTATAATATATGTTTAAGATATTTCACTAGGATAGAATATTTTTTCTTTATGTTTCCAAATACACTAAACTATTATGGTTCTTAGACATGAATTTTTGAAATGTGTTGAATATTCATCTAAAATGATTTAATATTCATGTTTGTCAATCTTGGTTCACCATAGTTGGTATGAAAGGAAATTTTTAATCAACCTTTATAAACTATGATGATAAAACATTAGTGAGATCCCTATGTATATTTCTAAGGATATGGTTAAGGATGTCTCTAAGGATAAGTATAAGGAAGAGTTTACATTTAGGAAAATTTTATGGAATTTTGGTAAAGGATGGAGTAAGCGGTTTACTAGAAATATATCCCCATCTAGATACTAAAACTGGATATATCTCTAGAATAGATATACCTCGGGGTAAAAACACTGACTAGATGTTTTGGGCTGGACTCAGGGTAAATTGGTACATAATAATGGGCCGTGATGTACACCTGGTTTGGCACTCTCATGGGGTATACTTTGGGAATTCATAAAACTCTCTAAAAACCATCATGAATCATTAAAATAGTAGCTGGCTATGAATAACCTAGGATTAACCTAGGGTGTCATAGATTAAGGATGGTGTCACGATTTAAACATCCTATAAGTAATTATTTTCGTGACTATGTGGTTTTATGCTTCGATAAGTAATTCTCACAATATGATTTCTTGTTTTATTCATTGAATAGAACTAGAAGGAACTTGGTAAACATTAAATGTTTTAGATGTATAAATCATCCAAATTATGTGAATTGATTTCCAAAGTAGAAATCACATAATGAGAATCAGGAAGTTGGTATGAGTATTGGTTATAATTATAAAAATAATGGGACACAAAACTACAAGTAAAAGGTATGTGATGTTCTTCAAGTATTTTTTATATTAAAAATAAGAATCATGAATATATTTAGGTAGTGGAAACTTAATAATGATTCATATTTCATATTCTAAGAGAGAGTTATTAAGGAATATATTGATGAAGACTACGTAATGGTTTAAAAAAAGGTTGGGTTAATGAAGTATTTATTTTTTGGAATTAAAATATTATATTATATTAATCATGAAATATTTAATTATTTTTAGTATAATTTTTCATTATGGTTTAAAATGGACATATTGAAAGGGGATAAAGACATAGAAAAGTTATTTCATGGAAAGGTGATATTTTTATTAGGGGAAGCTAACCCTTAATCAATGACTATCATTGAGATAATGTTATTTGGATAAAGCCATGCAGGATATGAATAAGTAAATTTGATGGTAATGATTACCTTATTACTAATTAAGGACCTATTTACAAGTAGTTCATTCTATTAGGGATGAATTTTACAACTTCTTGGAGTTATGGAATATATCCAAAAATATAGGGAACACAGAAGCATGCATGTTTTCTAGAAGTATTTATGGAATCTCAGTTTATTACAATGCTTCAAGAGAATATATGATTATTCTATTCCCATGTATACAACTTATCAACCATGTTTTAATTTTTTATATATGGGTAATCAATGTAAATTTAATTTCATTAAATTATTTATAATGCTCTGAATTTTCCCCTTTCAGATGGAATAGAAGGTTAACCATTTATGGAATGTTTAATTTAAACATCAAATGAAGTTAGTAGGATAAATTATTGTCTCTCCATAGGAGTATTTATGCATATTTGATAGCCAGTTCCAAATAATTTGTGTTGATGATGATTGATGATAAATGAGATGACATATTACAGATCTCATGATCTGTTAGTACTTATGGAATGAAAAAGTCACCTTCTTTTTTAGATAATGAGGTGATGTGGATCAAAAAACAAAAAGGGTGTCGTTGTTCTGAAATAATGAAATTTTATCTTTTCATAAATTTTTTTCAACCTTTGGAAAAAGGATATTGAAACAAAAAATATTATCCTAGTACCTCTATTTCTGATGAATCAGATGGTCGCTTAGTTCATCGCAGATATATGGCTTTCTGATTTTTAAATTTCTATTGTATTTTTTCTCTATCACTCTCTAATAGAGGTTTATAGTTTTATTTTTCTTTCATGTCCATGTTTTCCCTTCCTACATATTTTATCCCATGTGTGAATCTTGTAATGAGTTACTTTGGGTAACCATGATGGTTACAAATTTTTTTAAAGAATAGTTTTAGTTTTCAGTTTTTTGATGTGGGTTTCCAAGAATGAAATATTCAAGTATTAAACCTTTGATAACCAGATAAATTTTGAGGGTGAAATTCATTTTAATGGTGTTAGAATGTAACACCCTGAGATTTTGTGAATTATTATTTTTTGAATTAATTTTTCTTTTTGATGTTTTCCTTTTTATGTGACACTAGAAATAGTTCCTAATATATATATGTATATATATATATATTAAAAAATTAATTCAAACATTGATATCACATGTCACCAAATAGGATTTCACTACACATAGTACCAACTTGTCTTCCACTACACATAACACCAACTTTGTGTATGATACATGAAACAATGAATTGGCGTACGTTACACAAAGCAAAAATGTTTCTAAGAAACATCATTTTATTATTGTAATGATTTAAACGAGATAATTATATCCCTTATATTAAACATAGTTATATTAATAGTAATACATAATTCTCAAATATTATTTATAGTTTTTTTATATCAATAAAACATATTGGTAACAAAGGATATTATTTTTGGTAAATTCATTTCATGTATAAAAATATCATTTTCTCAAATAAAATAATTTGAAAAATAAAATTAATTTTTGACACATTTAGAAATTTAAATTGATAAAATAATCTTCATTTTTTAATTTATTATTTAGAAATTATATTAAGTTTAATTTTTTGTGATTATTCTGAGAAAATTTTTTTTTAGATGCATTGTGAAAAATACTGCTTAATAGTTAAAAATGACTTTGTATTTAAATAATTATTAATGTTACAATATATTCTTATTTTTTAAGGTCACATTAGATGAATTATAAATCTATTAATACAATTTAGGTAATTATAATCAATTTCACTTTTAAATTAAATATAAAAACTTAATAAACTTTTGAACTTATTTCTACTTCAAAAACTCGTAATTTCGTCATATCTGAGGGATTATCATTAATCATAATTTTTTCACTTCAATGAATTGAATTTTAAAAAATGACATAAAAAATAGTAATCAGTATAATATTTAGAGTCAAATTACATCATTTTTATTTTTGATCAAAATTATTAGTAAAAGTGATTAAAAATAATCACATAGATTAAGGTAAAAAAAACCTAATTAAGGACAAAAATTTAATCTTAAAAGACCAAATGGAATAGAAACTCATCCAAAACAACTTTTAAAGACATATTTCAGAAAAAAAAACTACCAATATTTATTTTAATTGGTTTGGTAATAATTATTTAGGTAAGAACATGTTAAAGCCTAACTTGTTTGAAAAAATTTCAAGCGAGTCCTTTTCCTTCCCTATAATAGGCCACTACTTCTCCCACATCCTCGCGACTATCAAATATCTTAGTTTTGACCAAAATACACCAAAAAAACATCCAAAAATCCCACCCTTAAACCTAGATTTATTCCATTGGGTATAATCCAATCCACGGAATCCTTTTATCACAATCCAAAAGGAGTTAGCCGATTAAAAGGTAACGACTTCTCTCAAGTCTGTTATTTTATTTTCCTTCTCTACCCAATAAAAATATATTTATTCTATTATTATATAACAAAACAGTATCATTAATATACTATTTTGTGGATATGTAAATTTTCCAACCTTCACTTACAAAAAAGTCCATTTAATGGGAAACGAACATACTGTTTCTCTGTATGACTTACTACGACCTCATAAAATATTGATTATTCATTTTTCCATTACCACCTATCATGGTGGCCATTATGATGGACACTATGTTTATATATGATATATAATATATTTATAACATATTTATGTTTCTTTAATTTTTATTTAGAACATACCTTTATAATTTCCATCTTATGTAAATATGATAATTTCGTTTGAGGAAGTGTGGACTACCGCCCCCCTCAAAGTGATATGATTTGATCATACACTACATGGATTTTATTAAGGATGGTTTTAGTGAATATATATGATTGGTTTTAGTGAATATTAATGATAAATATGATATCATAAATATACTCTAAAAATGATATATATATACATATATGTATTTTTTTTCTTTCAACAACAATTAAACTGGAATTGCATTCAAGCACATATACAACCTACCGTCTCCATAAATGGTGTATTTTGTTTCATAATTATATATTATATAGATTATTATAATTAAAATATAAATTATATAAATGATATTTATATCATGGTTTACATTTTGGAATCACGATATAAGTATTAAGAAAAAATTATAACAAATTAAGACACATACGAAAAACAAAACGAATATTGCCCGAAGTGAAACCTTAACATATGATGGTTAACTAGAGGATAATATATGGCCATAATAAAACCATATATGGTATTAGATATAAGTATATAATTCTTTAAAATATTAATAATAAATTTAGGTATTCAATTTCAATTCCAAATGATCACAAAAAAATTTACTTCGAAGATAAGATAATTATGAGGCTTAATAACAATAATACCATTAAAATTAGACATGTTTTTCATATTTTCTAGCCTTATATTTTTGTTTTAACCATTATTTTACACTATTTAATCTTACCGTGATATCTTGTTTTTTACACTTTTTGGGTTAATGTAATTACTATAACATGTCAAATGACAAAAAAAGTTATATTTATGATATATTATCACTTATCCTTTCTATTTAGATAAATATTAGATTTTTATAAATTTTATTACATTTTAAAAAATATTTTATATTTTAAAGTATGAATTTTGTCAATTTTGAGAGTATTCATTTCATGAAATTATGTAAAATATACTAAAAACATATCTCATTATAAAAAACTAAATTAACTCAATTATAAAATGTCATAGTCATCCATAAAATTATTTTATGACATCAAATATTTCAAATTTTATTTATTTAAATTTATTAATATCATTTATTTAATTCTTTATTTAATACATCTATTACTACATCATCATTGTGTCATAATTAAATTTAATTATATAAATCATAAAAATTAGAAATAAATTACCATTATTTAAGAAATAATTTTAGATTTATAATGACTATTTATTGTTGAAGATATCCCTTATATAAACCCATATTAAACAACATTAATTTTTGAAAACAAAAGTTCAACAAAATGACTATTCATTGAATGTAATATTAAAAATGAATTAAAGTCATCCGTGTGGCTCCAAGTGGTCTCAAAATAGACCCAACGATGATCATGGTGGGAATAAACTAATTCATTTAAATTAGTACATGTTTTGGGGTAGTTTAATATTATATAATATTTATTTTACCCTTAATTACCATATTTACCTTTATCCATGGTAATACAAATAATTAATAAAGTCACTATTAATAATGTACAAAAAGAAAATGGTCCTATGTATATATTTCAAAATTATTATTTCAAATTTGGAATCCATTTTTCTAAATTAAATACACAAAATTGGTAGAAATTAATTGAAAATTAATCCCACTGATGGAATGAGAAAACGAGGTTTTAATGTAAAACGTTCAAACATTCTCATAGTTTTTATATTATATTTTTATTTGAAAAAGAACCCAATGAACTACATTGGTTTAACTGATAAAAACATAATATAATGATAAATTAAAACAATGTTAAATAACAATCTAATAATATAAATAAATTAGAAGAAAAGTCTGTTTGAATTAAAAATGAAATATTTTTTACTATTGATTAAAATATGAATTTAATTATAAAAATACCAAAAACTCAATAAAAATAAATTTTGATTTCCTTCCTTCATATAATAAGTTTATTTGGTCATATATAACACATAAAAGTGACAAAAACTTGATTTAAAATGGGTTCTCCATCAAAAAGAGGTAAAACTACATTTTTTTAAAACGCTTATTTTATCCATAAAATTGAATTTTTTCTTATGTCATGTTTAGAAAACACATAAGTTGAATTTAAAACAATACATTAAATTAATATTTCACTAATATAATCTAAAAGTGTTATTTTGTTATTTTACAAACACAATTATTCATATTTAAATAGTTTTTCATAAAAATATATCATTTATATTCAATTGGTTTCACTATGGGAAAATGGACCTATACCTACAGATTTCCCCAAAACCATGGGTATATTCATCAGATAAAAATACATATACCTACAGTTTTGAAAAACTGTGGGTATAGGTTTCCCGCGTGTGCGTGAAAAATTTATTTTTTCAGCGGGAAGAAAAACCATTTGGCAGGAGTTCTATACCCACAGTTTATTCCCTTATACCCACAGGTTAAATAAATATATTTACTAAAATATATATACATTCATACATATATGTGGTGATGGGGTAGTGGTAAGACCGCTTGTGAATGGATAAGCGGTCGCGAGATCGAATCCCATGGGCCACTATTTTGTAAAATATGCAATACCCACAGTTTCCAAACCATGGGATTAAAGTTATAACACGTTTGAAAAACCTATACCCATGGGTTTTATAAACCGTGGGTATTGTTCATGGACCTATAATGACGCCACCAATGACCAAAGTTCCCCAACCCATGGGTATAGCCTATACCCAAAGTTGTGGGGTCTATACCCATGATTTTGAACCGTGGGTATAAGATCATTTTCCAGTAGTTTTGTAAGTTTTATTTCAAGTTAATTTGGTTACAAATAAATCAATATATAAACATGTGTAATCAATATTTTCAAAATTCAGTTATCACTACTCATTCCATCCATTCTAATGTCTAGGTGATATCTACCATATTAAATAATAATATTTAGTTGTTCATTTAAGATCGATGTGGCGTATCATGTACTCTATCGAACATGGTGTTCCACTTAAAAAAATAGGATGTTACATTATCCCCAATTTTGGAAATTTATTTATTAAAAATTGAATTTTTGGTCGATAAATAATGTATGAATTTTTAAAATATCATTATTGAAATGTCACATCAGAAAAAGGAATAATAAAACATCCACTTTAAAAGAAAGAAACAACAATATGAAGGTTACCGGAGATAACAAATACAAGGATTCCATGTAGTAAAACAAGGGAATGAATGATAAAACTAAATCTAAAACAATAATAGAGAGTTATTGAGAACATTATCATTGTAATTTTAGCCATCACAAAACCATAAATATGTGATTTGTCAAAAAACCATTGAGAAATGTAAACATATAATTTATTGGTTTTAAGATCCTTTTTAATAGAGTTAAGGAATTAATTTACATCATAGAACTAGAAAATAAATAAAATTACTTACTTGAGAAGTAGAGTTTCATGTTTTAGTCAATTTCTACCGTAATCTCATCTTTTCCTCAAATCGGTGAGTATTTAAGATTATTTTTTTCTCACATGAAGAGATATAATCAAATTCTTAAAGGCCACACCACTTTCAAAAGTTTAACTATAAATTTCATCAACCATTGAAAATTAAACAAAACCAATATTGTTAGTATAATACCATATAACTATGCCAAAAATAATAATACATTATAAAGGGGACTACTTTTAATCTCTAAAATTCATAAGTAATACCCAAAGTCCAACATAGTATATTTGATAAATAATTTTCCTTAAAATTCTTAAAAATAATCAAAACTAATATTGAAACCCAAAATTTAAAATGATTTGATCATATAGTATTCTAAGATAAGTTTTAACATTTATCTACAAATAATAAAAATTGGTCTTAATGTCTTATACCAAAAATCAATTTACTAATTATATATTCTCACTGATAGGTTAATAATTTCGATAAAAAAGGAATTTTATATAATTTAACAATTAAAAATACTAGATTATTCCAAAATATAATTGAACATTTATTCCTCAAATAAAATTCAATAGAATTCTATTTACCAAGATCCAATAGGGTTCCAAAAATATTGAACGTCATCCAAAATAAGATTATTAACTTAATCATCAAATTATTTTCCAATCCAATGGTTACCTATTTGATAAAATATATATCTCCCAAATAAAATTATTATTAATCCAAATAATAATTTATCTAAAAAGAACAATTCATACTAACCAGGGACTTCACATAGGCATGTGGTAGGTGGTAAATCCCTATAACGCTTTGGTTGTGGGTTCGATTCCTGCAGTCTTGTTCGATATGATGGGTTGTCACACGGTTTTCATGTTATCCTTTTTAAAAAAATGTATAATTCTTATAAAATTACCAAAATGAGATAAAATAATAAAAAATATCCATAAAAATTTTTAACCTCAATGTTATTCTATACCTTTCATTTTTCAACCCAAAAAAGTAACAACCCCCAACTACCTCAAAAATAAATGCCTCAAAAAACACTGTTAATCACCTTGAAATTTCAAAACATAATCCTTCAAATGGTATCTAAGAAATTAAAATTATGATAAATCTTAAACATATAAACACATTATGGTATATATATCTCATAAGAAGAAATCCTTACCTCCAATGATTTATAAACTCTTATCTAATTGCAACTATAGAGACATGACCTTAAACATAAAAAAATGTTGATTTAAGTAAATAATTAACATTGAGGATCTTTTCAAGTTTATATCATTATAGAATTAAGAAATAACAAATACATTACAAAAACATAGAAATAAAAAGTGTAAAATTCTGACAGTATCTATTTCTTCCATTACATAAAAACATCTAAAAATAAACATGGTTTCTTTTCATGTATAATCATCATAACATTTCATTGATTCAATACTAGAATCTATTCTCCCTTCAATAATATAAAAACATTTAAAAACATGGTATGATAGTAAATATCTTAGTAAGGGTCATAAAAATAATGAAAACCATTAGTATAGTTAAAACATGGTAACCCATTTAGTGTTCTTTGGGTGAATGAAACAACAAAATTGAACATGACTAACACTCATACCTTTTTTCTCAAAGAAAAACATTAAAAACATTAAAAAATAAATTAAAACTAATTTAGGTGACACATATAATCATATATAAAATTTTTTTGAACCCCTTTCAATTAGAGTAACAACATGGTCGAATTCCAAATTGTGGATCTATAATGGGGATCACCCTTAATATAAGCTATATCGGGCTCACCCATGTACTATAATGGGGTGTATACCTTCACATGAGCTATAAAAGGATCACCCATGAGCTATAATGTTGATAAACCCTTCATATAAGTTGTATTCGGCTCGCCCATGAGCTATAATTGGACTAAACCATTTTTATAATCTATATCTGGCTCACCCATTTCGTATAATACTCAAGTACCATTTCATAAATAAAACATGTTCATCACAAAACACTTTTGAAAAAATCATCTAATCCCATATGAAAAACATTTTCTTATAAAAATACCATTTTCATTTAATAACCCATTTTCAATACCAAGATACACAAAAAAAGGGAATAAGAAATTTAATTTTCTTTTACAAACAAAAAGGATTATAGAGTAATTTAAGAATCAAATAATGGTTATGGAGAAAGAGAAGTTTTTGTCTCCATATACATTAAGAAGAACATTCATTTTGTCATTGGTAAAAAAGTTCCATAGAAAACGTGTAAAAAGATTAATTTTTTAAAACCTTTGAATAAAATTCAAAACATTTAAAAAAATCCTTTAACATCCTTTTATATCCATATATTAAATATTTAAATTAATATCTTGAAGAAAAATAATTGATAATTAAATATTTAAACATTCAAGGTGTCCCATACTACATTGAACACATAAATATTAATTTTCATGAATTAATATATTTTAAAAAATATTAAATAACATAAGTATAGATAATATATAGATATTAATTGTCATAGTGGATATATATACATCTTATAAAATAATAAAGGTGAATATTAATAAAAAATGTCTCACTGAAAGGAGATTGAGACAAAGTCCCTTACCACAAGCCCGAATCATATTTTATGTTCATTATCTTCTTGAATAATAAAATTAGGCCAATTTAAACATTCTTGATAAATATTTTCATGTTCATTATTACTTTTATATAACTTATAATCATGTTATAATAATTATATAATTATTTAAGTTCATATCAGACATTTGGTCGATATTCTGTACTTAAGTTGTAAATAAAATTTGTATGATGTCAATAGTCCATGTGGTCACAATTCCGTCATATCAAAAATAATATTCAATAAATAAGGATCAATTTTATACATCCTTTATTATTTTCAATCAAACCATTAACTATGGAAATAAAAAATGAACAGCGTTATAATCATGGAGACTTTAGGCCATACTTACTCATGAGTAGCGTTTCCATTTTTCATTAATCATCATGAAAATAAAGTAATTATCATTTTATCTTTACAAAATTATCATAATATTATTAAAATCATAATAATAATTTTAATATATTTATATATATCATAAAAGTGATTTGGGGAATAAAAACTATTCACATAGCTTTGTGGAGGTGACAATATACACATACACACGAATGGCCTTATCATTTTTATGTGCAAGGAAAGTAAGAATGTAATCAATATATTATTCTCATATACTAATAAATATTTCATTAATATCATATATATTCATTAATTACATCATTATGATTAGTCTTGAGAGACAATGATGAAAAATGAACTGTATTGGTTTGCGTGGCGGTAGTCCGTCGTACACATGAACAAGAAGTTCATTTACAATTTAATGGAATTAGAGAATGATTTGGTATTGGTATTAACATAATAACATCCCAGTATATTAAGGATAAAATATTTATTATAACATCAGGGATGTAATATATTTTATGTAAGTGGAAGAATAAATAAAATAGAAATACTTAAAGAAAACAATACCTATTATTCAGTTGATCACCATTGAAGAATACATTAACACCTCCAAGGAGTGTGTTCTGCCAAAAAAAAAGGAATCAAAAATGTGCATAGGGATTTGGGGAATGGTTTTGGGAAGATATTGGCTAATCCATTTAGTTTTTGAATTGTGTGTATTAGAGAATATTGATTACCTTTTTATAAGTGAGGGGAGGGGCACCCTTGGATTATAAAAAGTATTAAATTAATTTAAATTCAATTTCAATCAAAATGATTCAAAACTAATTCATTTCAGATATAAGAATATTTTTGGGTAGAATACCCATTATCCAATTACAAATATACAAGTGTTGAATATTTTTTAATCCTTATCTTTTAGTTTTAACCCATATATTACCCTTTTTAATCTTACAGTGATATCATGTTATTTACAGTTTTTTGGTTGATGTATTTACCATAACATTTCAAAAGACCCACACATGTGCCATTTATGATATATTTAGACATATACTCACCATTTGTGTGAATATTATATTTTTATGAATTTTATAACATTTAATTATTTTTTTTATAATTTAAGGTACGAATTATACAAATTTTGATACTATCCATTACATGAAAAGTTTAAAATATCATAAAAACATGATTCCCTAGAAAAAATACATTAACTCAATCATAACATTTCATATTAATCTAGAAAATTTGTTTATGGAATCAACTATTTCAAATTATATCTACTTAATATTATTAAATTCATTTATTTGATTCTTTATTTAATAAATCTATTACTACATCATCTTTGTGTCATATTCGAATTTAACTATTTAATTCCTAAAAATTATAAATAAATTAACATGATGTAAGTAATATTTTTATCATTATATGTACAATTTATATGTTCTGACTTCAACTGGATTAGATATACTATCAATGGGAGGCATGCTAGCAAGTTGGACCATTGCCTAGTACAGATGAATGATAGAAGTGATACAATGGAGGCTTCTGGTTTAACTCTTCCAAGGTTGCATTCAGATCATAATCCTATCAAAGTTGAGTTATGTTTTAGTACGGTAAGGTCTGATCCTCTGCAATTTAAATTAAACAATGCACGGTTAGTTGTTCAAGGATGCATGGAAATTATTATGGAAGCATGGGGATCTGATGTCACTGGGTTCTCTTCACACATTTTGATCTCGAAATTGAAAATTATCAAGGATAGACTCAATGTTTGGAGAAAATAATCCTTTTCCAGCATTTTCAATGACATCAAAGGGGTTGAATCTATTCTATTAGATTGCCAGAAAAGGAATATGCAGCAGGATTCCCCATCTCAAGAGGAGCTACAAGCTTCCTCAAAGCTTGATAGTCTTTTGTCCCTTAAGGAAAATCTGGATCGAAATCAATTGAATATAAAATGGCTGAAGAATGGGGATAGAAATACAAGATTTTTCCTCTACTTTCAAAGGGAGAAAAAGATTAAGAAAAATCTAAAGGCTTATATGATTGATGGTAAGTTACTCACTTCTGAAAATGAGATTACTACTACTATGACTGGTCACTTTGAGAAGCTATACTCTGATTCTAGTGTGAACAACTCAAGTAGGATTTCCACATGTATTGAATCAACTCTGGATGAGACTCAAAACAAAAGACTCATTGATATTTCATCCTATAAAGAGATTCATCATGCTTTATTCTCCTTGAATATGGATAGTGCTGCTAGCCCAGATGGATTCGCTAATAAATCCTTTATGTTCTACTGGGATATCATCCATGTTGAGGTTATTAATACTATCAATTAATTCTTTAAACATTATTTTATGCCTCTTGGTATGAACACCAATTTTATTTCCTTGATTCCAAGGAAGGAGAATTCTTTAGATGTCAAGGATTTCAGTCCTGTTGCAATTTGTAATTCTATTCCTAATGTTATTAGCAAGATTGTTTCTCTTCGCTTAGGTGATGTTTCTAGGGATCTCATATCTACTAATCAGTTTGGCTTTGTACCTAGTAGAAATATTCAGAATTGTCTATTTACTGCATCAGAATACATTAACATCATGAAAGGTAAGACTCAGAATGGGAATATGGCCTTGAAAGCTGACATTTCTAAGGCTTTTGACACTATACGATGGGACTTAATTTTCACCATTCTCAGGATGCATGGATTCTCAAATAAGTTTATTGATCTGATCTCTTCTATTATATGTAGTGCTCATCTCTCTATTCTTGTTAATGGTTCCCCCACGGGTTTCTTTCAGTGCTCAAGGGGGGTAAGGCAAGGTGATCCCTTATCTGGGCTTCTGTTTTCTCTGGGTGAAGACTACCTCAGTATATGTCTGAATGATCTTGTCAATACAGGTATTTATCAAAGAATGAAATCTAGTAGGAATATCTTTGCGCCCTCACACTTGTTGTATGCTGATTACATCCTTCTATTTTGTAAGGCTAATAGGGGAATTATATCCTGCACCAAGAGCATATTCTCACATTATGAAGAGGTTGCAGGGCAAGCAATCACCTGGAGTAAATCCATTGTTGTGTTTGGGGAAGGAGTCTCAATTGTGAAACAAAATAGGATTTTAATTATGATACGGGTTAATATAGGGGAATTTCCATTTGATTACCTAGGGATACCTCTGTTTTGGGGAAGAGTGAAACAGATTCATTTGGAAGGAATTGCCTTAAAAATCATTAATCAGTTGGCTAGTTGGAAGGGAAAGAATATGTCTCTATCTGGTAGAATCTGTCTTGTCAATTCAGTTATCACTTCTATGTTTGTTTATTCTTTCTCGATCTATAGATGGCCAAGATCCCTTATAAAGGATTTGAGTGGTTTGGTTCATAATTTCATTTCGAATGGTTCAACACAGCAAAGGAAATTGGTTATTGTCTCCTAGAAAGAATGTATTAAACCAGTTAAAATGGGTGGAATGGGATTTAAGGATATTAATTTATTCAATGACTCCTTACTTCAAAAATTCACATGGAGGCTTCTTGCTAGGCCATATTTCTCTATGGAATTCTTTGTTAGGAGGTTCGGTGACAGATTACAGAACAGGAAGTGCTTGTACCTTAAATCCTCAGTTTGGTCTTCGGTTTTAATCACATTCTCCAAGATCATGACTCAATCTATATGGCTGGTCTTCCCTAGTTCACATCTGAATTTATGGTCCACTTCATGGCTGTCATCCCCCATCAGGGATTCTATCACTATACCATCATCAATGAAGAATCTATCCATATCTGATATTCATGGGAATTTTGATGTTTCGGAAATTATTCCAGCTGCTCTTTATAATGATATTTTCAACTACGATTATGTTGAATCTGATGTTTTCGTGTGGAAACCATCTTTGAATGGATACTTCTCTACGAAGGAATGTTATAATCTCTTGTGTGGTTATGAATCTGGCTTTCCTTTATGGATGGTGGCTGTCCACAAGCCATACATCTTGCCTAATGATGCTTTACTCATCTGGAAGATATGGTAAAACAAGTTACCCATTCAAGCTTCTCTACAGCGATCATGTATCATCACTATTCCAGTTTTCTTCCTCTATATAAAGGCAGATGAATCCCTTATGCACTTGTTTATTCACTTTGATTTTGCTATGAGTTTATGGAGTTATCTGCAAGATGTTTTTCATTACTTCCTTGACTTTTCATCTATTCCTTCCCAGTTATGCTCGGTCCTGCAGTCCTCCTTTAGTGAGAATCTTAAATCCTTGCTACTTGATGCTACTGTTTTAGTTGTATCCTACATATGGAAGTCTTTTAATAGACTGATCTTCGATAATGTCAAATCCAGCCATTGTGAAGGGATCATGATGATTCATAAGTGCATTAAATTGGCATCAGTGAATCAAATAGGCTCCATGCATAATGACATTTCTGAGTTTCTAATTCAGAGATCTCTTGGTGTTAGTGGCAGGGAAAGGAAACCATGTTTGCTGAAATATATGCGATGGATTACCCCTATCTTTAGCTAGTTAAAGGTGAATGTTGATGGGGTAGCCTTGGGTGCACCGGGCCCTTCTGGGTGTGGTGGGGTGTTCAGAACCCATCAGGGTTTTTTCAAGGGTTGCTTTTTCCATTATGTTGGCCATCCGCATGAAATTGAGGCTGAACTATGGACCATGATTTAGGATATCAGGTACGTTGTTCTCTATGGATGGAACATGTTATGGATGGAGTCCGATTCTTTAGTTGATGTCCATATTTTGAAGGACTGGTCCCAGAATGTACCATGGAGGATGATGTCTGCCTGGATCTCTTGTCTAAATCTTGCTCAAAGATTACTCCTTGATGACTCTCATGTCTACCGTGAAGCAAACCAGGTTGCTGATGCCCTCTCCAAAAGGGCTGTTATGGAGGTTAGTTCCAGTTGGTCTTTCTTTCTTCCCAACTATTGTGATAGTTTGGTTAGGGATGATTGTAATGGTGTGATGTGCATAATGGTTTTTAAGGCACCCCTCTTTTGAGGTTTTTGTACTGTTTGCTTTTTATATAATATTTTTTTGGAAGCAGGTTTTTTCCTGGCACTCGGACCTTCTAAAAACTATATATAAAAAGGGTTCTCCATCAAAAGGTGTTAAAACTATATTTTTTAAAAAATACTACTTTTATCTGTAAAATTGAATTTTTTCTTATATCAAGTATAGAAAACCCATAAGATAAATTTTAAACATTTTATTGAATTAATATTTAATTAATATAATAAAGAAAATGTGATTACATTATTTTATAAATAATAATATTTAAATTTAGAATTTTTTTTATAAAAATACATTCTTTATATTAAATTGGTTTTTTAGTTTCATTTCAGGTTAACTTGGTAACCAATGAATCAATATATAAACATGTGTAAACAATATTGTCATAATTTAGTCAAAACTATTAATTCCCTTAATTCTCACAGTTAGGTGATAACTAATATATTAAATAATAATATTCATGTTATCATTTAAGCTCGATGTGGCGTATCATGTATGTTATCGAGCACTATGTTACATGTTAAAAACTTTGGATTTTACATTATATATTATTTTCAGATTCCAAACATTACATAGTAAAATAATATTACAATCCCAATATCCAATGGTCTATTTTCATTGGGGAAAATCTAAATATTAGTGTCAACATTTTCCAATAACTTTACTATACTAGATTCCCTTATAGACATCTCCAATTTTATAATAATAACTATAACGTGGGAAATGGAAATATAAGAACGAGATGAGCTTAAAAACATAGTGAAGAAAAAACATATCAATATTTTATTAAGGGTAATATTATAAGCATATTATAAAACATTATCATGTGAGAAATATTTTATTAAAAATGACATAGAAAAGTAAGATTTGTCCATAAGGCTTAATATAAGGGTATATAATCTAAAATGATAAAAAATATACCATGGAATACGAGTGAGGAATCATGAGACAATAATTATGAACCACATGTCATAACATAAGAATATAACATAGATATCTCGTATAATAATAGGAAATCATAACACTGTGAGTAAACCAAATGATTCTCATGCATTATGTTGTGAAAAAAGAAAAATTCCCATGAACCATGTTGTGAACCAAATAAAAATTCCCACAACCCAGTTTGTGAAAAAAAATTCCCATGCATTAAGGTGTGAATAAAATAAATTTTCCATGCATCATATTATTATCTCACGAGATATAAAACCTTAACCAATGAGTTAAAGGGAAATACATGACCCTAATTTACACATAATAATCATCCATACATATGTGAGACACATGAAATATATCATTCATAATATCATAAGGAACCCATGGAAATACATTGGGTTATATAATATTTCGAAACGGTATATTATGATATGAACTTAATAGTAAGATCAGTTAATACCCAAAATTCAATCACCCAAAAAGAGTATCTCAAAAAGGTAATTTATAAGCCGATTACTAAAATAAAATTCCATTTGAGATAGATATTTTGGAGATGAATAGGAAAATAGAAGTTTGATCATGAAAAATAGCTTTTAGAAAACATTTCTTAACATTGTAATAAAGGGAAGAGGTTATGTGCTAGTATAAAAATAATTTACAAGAAGGTAACATTAAAACCTTTTAAAACCCCCCAGTTTAAAAATTTCCCAAAAAATATATCCTTTAATGAAAAATAAATTTTATGAAAACAAATATGGAGTGGAAGATTAAATATATTATCATGAAAATAAAATAACAATGTTATTTTAAAACACATTTAATAAAATTCATACCATTTAAAGGAGAAAAACTAAAATGCTTTTGAAATTGGGTAAGTAGAATTATTAGGATCAAAATAATAATAATACATATTTGGATTTCAAAAAAAAAATTAATAACATTAGAAGGAATAAGAATATGAAGATATGATAAAAATAAATTAAAAGGGATCATAATTATTATTAAAAATGAAGTATTCTAATTAGGACAGAAATTCATCACGAAGATTGATTTAGGGTGAAAATGTAAATTCACTTAAGAAGAAGGCGTGAAATCAATATAGTACATTCATATGATAGAATAACTCAACCATATAAGAATGGAGTTCATAATGAAAGATAACAATTCCAAAAATGGAATTGATTTTACAAAACACCTTATAATATTGGTATCATTTGAATCAAAAGACGATAAAGAATTAACCTTGAGATGTAATTATAAATATATTTAATGTCATTAAAGTATAATAAAAAATAAATATTTAATTATATACATGACACATTATAAAACAATTAGTGAACACTATATATGTCTAAATAAAATAAAAGTGAGATGAGAAACCCTTACCTTGAATTCCTACTTGATCAGATTTTTTCTATATTTTTTTATAATAATATTTTTCTCATAAAACATCTATTTGAAAAGTCTATTAACATTTATTTATTTATTGAATATATTGTTTTCATTTATTACATAATATTTTTCCTTTCTTAGTTAATATTAATTATTTTCAATTAGTGGTTTGGAACGTTCCTTGTTTGTCTGGGTATACATATTACAGTTTTCACTCAATGTTTATAATTTTCCAATATAAATAATATTAAATTTATTTAAAATATAATTTAAATAATTTTTTAGTAATTTACATGAACAGACTATGGAATATTTAGGTATGATTCATAATTAAAATTTTTTAAATGAGTTTGTTTCAGTAAATTTTATTAAATAGATGTTTGTTTAGTAATAATGTGTTAAATCATAAAATTAACATTCTAAAAACCTATTTTTTTCTATATATTAATATACTATTTTACAAAATTTAAGTTTCCATTATCATCCTTGGTAAAAATTCATAGCATCATTCATGTTGTCATTTAATCTAACCAAAATAAGTCATATTAGATAAACATGGATAATTATGATTATAGAATTATTTTATTATAGTATCATTATTACAAAATTATTATAAAATAAATAATTAAAAATAATTATATATTGTTTTTATAATTTGAGATCATTTTTAATATAATAATAATAATAAAACTGTTCATAGAGGTGGTAAAACATACCCAAATAAAAGCGTGTTAAAATTCTTGAATAGATAAAATTAAAATATTTAACAATGGTAATATTAATTAACAAAATATAAAAAAATGATAATTTTGTAATAAATAAAATTTATTAATAGGTATAATAAGAAGAAATGGAAGAATGATAAGAGAGTAGAAAAATATTATGTATATGAATTAAATCTTTTCTTCGAAACGTACTTAATTATGAATAGATTTTGGAACTTTTTACAGACTAGAAGCTAAAAACGTGGGAGAGGATTATTTGGGATGAAATTTTTGTAAGTTATAAAGGAAAAGTAAGTTTTATACAATATTAAATTTTCTAGGGGAAGTATCCTTCTATAAGAGAGGGGAGTGACATTGTTGTATATAATTAAAAAATTAAAATAATATGAATTCATTTTTATTGGAATGTGGACCAAATAAGTTTAATTTCAATGAAAAATTTATTTAGTGTCGAAATAAACTATACTAGTAAAATTAGAGAAATTTTAGTGATATTTGTATCCTTATATCATAATGTAACCCCCCTTTTAACCATTTTAATCTTTATCACCATGATTTAATTCTTACTATGTTAACTTATTTTTTAGAAAAAGAATAAAAATTAACATATAATTTTTTTAAATAATGATTCAACATATTAAATCTATTTCATTATTTTAATGTTTTATAGGTTGTATATATTTTAAATAAAATTACAAAAAACACAACAAAAAATAGTTTTATAAAAAATGACCATTTATGTATAAAAATGATTTTACACAAAAATCATGTCAAAAATTTACTATCATGCCACTTATTTAATTATTAATAATTTAATTACATATATTTTACTTTAAAAACGTTCCAAAATGAATTTTATTAATTTAATTACTTCATTAAAAATGGTTTTAGGATAGTTATTTTATTAGAATAAAATTACTTTTATGTTCCAAATTGCTAAACAAATATTTATATATCAAAAATTATATGTTATAATATTTTATTTCACTAGTTTGAATACATATTTTTTCAATAAAAATATTTTAAATTTTTTAACTCATTCTTATATCATGATGATTAATTAATAGTGAAGATATTTGTAAAAATGTTATTTTCCAATATTTAACCAAAAATTAACCTTTGTATAAAAATAAAAAAAAATTAAAACTAGGATAATTTTTTCATTAAAATTCAAAATTATGTTTAATTGATAAAATTAAAGATACTATTTTTTTGAATTTATCTTTTAAATTAAAAATAAAATGAAATGAAATACTATTTTCATATGATATTTACTTTTTAAACATTAATTGTTCTTAAACCTATTACATATAAATTAATAATTACATTAATGTTGTGGATTATATATTTTTTTAATTTATTATCAGAAATTTTATTGTAATCTGATATGAATATACCTAGAAGATATATATCTAAAAAATACATATACGTGGACCATAAGACCAAAAATAATTTATCCAATGATTATATGTCCATTGACCATTTTTTATTCTTATATATAGATTTACACGATTAACTAAAATCTATTCTTATTATCCATTTAATTCCATCTAAAAATGCCTATTTTATTCATAATTTTGTGACTTGTTTCTATAGTTCCAGTTAGGGTTATGATCTTTATAAGTACCTTCTCCTAAATCTACCAATAATTATGAGTTTAATATAAATTATTGAGGTTTATTTTATTCCCATTATATTTTAGGTTTAGAGTTATATAGAATTAGGATAAAAATATTACACATCAAAACTTTATAAAACCACGAGGAAACATCCACTCAATATCTATTTTTTTCAAAAACATGATTCTTAAATTTAAACACCCATTCCTTGAAAACATGTTTTCTTATTTTAATATGAAAACACATAGTGAAAATATTGATATTTATATTGTTCCTACACATCCTTAAGACTTATTAAAGTAATTTAAAAATGTGGTATGAGAAAAAATAGACCAGTAAGGGATACAAAAATAAAGAAACTCATTGCTCTGTTTTAAAAATAATGGAGTCCCATAGAATCTTTTCTTTTTTTATAATTATACTTGATCTCAGAATAATTATTTACTTAATTAAGAAAAAAAATTAACTTTCAAATTTTTTTTCATAAAAAATATCATAAGTAATATTAATGGAAAATTATAGTATTTAGGTTTCCTGGTAAAACATGTGTACCAATGAAAACATTTTTTTTAAAAAAAAAAATTAACTTCATACTTGAAGGGGGAATGCAATTTTCCTTTAAAAATAATCTAGCTTTCTTACCATATGAAATTAAACTAATTTAATTAAAATTAAGTTTAAATAATATAATATTCATATTTTTACTCTGGAACATCACAGTCATATCACTCTTATAGTCACTCTTACAAGAACTCTTAAAAACTGATAAACCAAACCAATTAATTATATCATATATTACCCTATGAAGAAAATAATTTCCTAATTCATTTTTCCGATATATCAGGATCAATAATCTTCATGAAAAAATTAAAAAGACCAAAAAATTCACAAAATACATAAAATATTTCATTTCCATCATACAAATTCATAAACTATTTTTTTCATTAATGAAAAATTAAGGATAAATTATTTATATCTATTAAAAATAAAGGTTCCTAAAAAAATAGAATAATATTTTAAAAAACCAATAAAAAATTTATAGGAATATTTTTATAGAATAATAGGAATGATAGAGTGAAATTATTTTAATGATGTATATGTTAAAAAACATTATTTTCACACTTTATAGTGAATGTAAAAAAGTGTTTTGTGGAAAAATAAAATAAATAGATCCCTTTGAAAATTTTTAAAATAGAAACCAAAGAAAAATATAAAATAACCATAAAAACAATATAAAATTTATAAACACGTTTAAAATATCTATTTGGTGGAAAGTTTTCTAAATAAAATGTTAAAATTTTGAAAGAAGGTTTTAAAGAAAAACCCATACCAATTTAGTAAATTTTAAATATAAATAAAATTGAAGAAGGGAAACTAAAATGGATTTTTAAACCACATTAAATTTCAATAATAAATAATAAAATAAATAAATAAATATGTTTATATACAAATAAAATAAAACTTGTGGTGAAAATGTCATAATTGTTAAAGAAGACAAATTGACAAGAGAAATCCCTTAAATTCTATTTGACTTGCAATGTACATACATTAAATCCTATAGAAAAAAATATATTAATTATTTTACTGTCTAACTCACATTTTTCAGGATTTTAACCTTATAATAATCAATTTTTTTTCATTTATTGCCTTATCCTATATTATTACGAAATTGGTTAAGTTCAACTTAGTTGTTTTGAGGACACTTGGTTTATAATCTAAAAAATTTGATTGGATGAACATGGTCAAAGGGGTAATTTTAACATCAAATAAAGAATATAAAGTTATAAATAATTGTCACTTCTTATAAATTTAATAAAAAAATTAGAACCATTCAATAATGTTAGATATGAAAAATAGAATCACATCGTTTCATGGTGGTGGTAATCCACACGTAGGCATGATCGATGTTATAATTTTCCAACGAATGCAAGGTTAAGAATGCATGTAATATTTTTAATGGTCATAATTTTGTTATAAATATCATATGTATTCATTTTATGGATAATTTTAACCATCCATATTAGATATGATTGAAAAATGAAGCACATAATTTCGTGGAGGTGGTAGTCCACATATATGCACTAGCAATAAATTCATTTCCCATGGGATGGAAAAGAATATGAAAAAGGATTTTACTATAAAATAAAATAAAATTTATTTATATAAAATATATTTATCTTTTCATATAAGAAGGATTATGACTGGTTTAAAAGAGTTATAATAATAAATAAACATGAAAGAACCCGGTTAATAGTAATATTTATTCTTTAGGAAACCACTATAGATTACACCTTAAGATATCTAGGATAATCTTTTAGATATAACAAAAACTCTTGGATAGGTCTAGGGATGTTAGTTAAGTATTTCTGTAGGTATTGGTTGATATAATGTGAATATGAATTGGTTTTAAGAGGGAAAATAGAGGATATGTGAATACTTTAGGAGATGGTTGCTTTAGAGTTAAAATATTGTTTCTTAATATTTAATCAAACCACTTGTGAGTGAAATTAATTAAAATGAATTTTACGAATAATTAAGGATATAATTACAATTATTTTACCATTTATTCAGTCCAAATATAAAATTAATATTCCAACGACCTCTTTTAATTCATATAATCCAAAAATAGTATTTATTATGAACAAATCTAATTAAAGATCCAAAATTACAAGAATAAATTTATAATTTCAAATTAAAATTTATAATTTATTATTATAAACCATAAATGAGGTTCTTATTTAATAAAATATTTTATAATTTTTTATGTAATTGTTATATAATAATGATATCATCAAAATCACGATCCTGCAAGACATTAATTTTTACTTTTTCACTAAAAAATAAACTTTGTCAATAAATTACCAAAAAATCACTCTAAGATAAAATTGATTATATTATATCAAAAAATAATTACATTTAATTAAACTAAAATTATAAAATTTTGAAATTTCTCTACTAAATAAAACAATATATTACATGAGAAAATAATTTCTTTAGAATACTTTTTTATGAGTGATTACACCTATGTTTTTATTATCTTATACTTATTATTTAATTAAAAATTATTTTTTTATAGCTATAAAAATTATATATTTATGAAATTATTCTTATTATTAAGTTGAAATTATATTTTAATAATATAATTTAGAAAAAAAGTATAGTATTATATTTTATATGTTATGATTAAAATTATATATTGATGACAATTTTACCTTTCAAAATACTACATTATAATACATCTGTAACCATTTTGTAATAATAAGACACAATATATAATATTAATCACATTATAAAATATAAATAGTTAAAAATTTCATAATATTATTTTATTAAATAAACATGGTTCATAATATTTCAAATGAATGTTTTTGATTAAAAAATATATACATATAATATGATAAAAACTATTTGAAAAATAAATGATCTACAATGTTATTATATATTTATGATAAATTATTATTTTTGAGTAAAAATTATGTTTAACTATATATCATATATTTCAAATAAAATGTTATATTACATTACATTAAATATGCTACATCAATGTGACATTGAAAATATTAATAATACAATGTTAACCATTTTATTATGATGATTTAATTACTATGATTATATTAATGTAAAACTAAAACTAAATTTAGTTATCGATTAAAACTATATATGTGTAATGAATGGAAGATAGAATTAGGAAAACACATGGGATAGTGGTAGGCATTATGTTGTTGTCACCCTTAAGTCTTGGGTTTGAGCCCTAAAACTTTACTAATGGTGAAGATTTATCATCCGAACTATGAGATTCCAATTTATTAAAAAATCTTTTTATATAATAATAAAGATACTCATTTAGAGTTATTATTTATAATTTAAAAATGAATGTTCATCCGAAAGATTGAATGTTTCACCCCCTTAAAGAAATTACATTCTTATATTTTTCATTTATTTATATACAATATAATAGGAAATAATAATTACTACTTTAAGTTAAAATACAAATGTCTTATATTATATTTATGATATTTACATAATCCTTTGTCATGAAGTCCATATATCAAATAAATAATCATGTCTTTGATGGTTTTACCCTTATAAAATTAGATTGATGAGTTGATCTTTTTAAATAATATAAAAATATTCTCTGATCCATATATTTTTTATAAATGAAATGGTGTTGGATAGATCAAATAGTTTCTTATAGGTTGTTTGGATATTTGAAAATATTTGAAAATAATTTCAATAAGATTTGGAAATAATTGTGATTAATAAATAATCATAAATGGCTAAGAATATTCGATGAGATATTTTATTCCTTCCATTTTAATAAAAGATCAATAAATCTATTTAAAATAATATCTTTAAATAAAAATATTTAATGTGAGTAAATAAAATTTCCAATGAAATTATACAATACTTAACCTTTAATACTTCATTATAAATAATAAGAAGATTCATCCTAAATTGATTTATGTTTGTCTCCTTATTAATCCAATAATAAAAATAAACCAAATTCTCCATAGTTTTCTAACCCATAATATTATATTAACCTTCAAACTTATTATCCTTAACCATTATATTAACACTTAATTTTGTCTTATCAAATGACATCCAAAACCCTATAGTTATCTAAACCCTAGATCTAATAAAAAAATAAAGACCCATGTCTTTATAAACTCATAATTATTAGTTTAAAAATAAATATTAAATTTTCTTACATTCCCATGATCTTTTAGGTTGATATTTATATAAAACTTGGAGAAAAATATTACTTATCAAAACCTTACAAATAAAGAAGGACACTTCTACTCAAAATCCATTTTCCCACAAAAACATGATTCATAAAATTTAAACTATTTTTTCATTAAAAACACATTCAATTATTTTAAAAAGAACCCTCATAGTGAAAATATATATATTTCAATAGTTCCTATAAAATCTTAATAATCTTGGAAGTCATTTGAAAATTTTGTATGATCATAACAAGATAATTAGGGGATATTAAAAAAAGAAACCTGTTTTTTCCACTTTTCCATTTATGAATTCACAAAGAAAATATTTATTTCATATTATTATCCTTGAGCACCAAATAATAGTTTAATAACTCAATAAATCAAGTTCACTTCTAAAAGGTTTTCATAAAACATATCATTATCATTTTCAACGGAAAAAAGTATAATTATGAGGTTTTCTTATAACACTTGAGTACTCATGAAATTATTTTCATAAGAAACATACTTTTCACCCTTAAAGGGGGAATAAATTTTCCATTAAATGAAAAATAATTATATTATATTATTAAATAAAAATAAATAAAGAAGAAATTTATTTGAAAGTATAAAATAGTCATTTAGGAAGCTTGGGACATCATATTTTTATCACTCCTATTGGAACTATAAAAAATGGAGTAACCTAACCCATTAATTCCAATATATATCCCAAAGACATAAAAATAATTAATCAATTAATTGGAGAGTTATATGATGCTCATTAATCATTATGGACAACATACAAGATATAAAAATACATAAAACACATAAAATCTTTTATTATCATTATAAAAAATCATAAATATTCTCTTTAACACATATACAAAAAACACATTCAAGATTCACTTAAAAATAAAGATAAATTCATTTTTATTTGAAAAATATTAAAAATAAAAAATTCTTAGAAGAAAGGTAAATAATATATAATTTCATAAACTTTAAAATGTTTTACTCTTGTCTTCTTAAATAACAACGGTCATGACAATAAGAAATTTTATTCATGTCGTATATGTTAAAAACATTATTTTCACACTCTATAAAGAAAGTCAAAATATTCAGAGATTACTTTTAAATTTTTTATACTAAGGACAAAGGAAAATATAAAATACAGTTAAAAATCATATAAAATTTAAAAAGACATTTGAAATATAGATTTGGAGAAAATGTGTCAAAATAAAACTATAATACATTAGAAACACAGTTTTAAATAAAACCCTTACATCTTTGGTATCTATTAAATTAAAATAATATTGAATAATAGAACATTAAATGGATTTGTAAATATAAATAATTTTTTGGAATTTATAATAAAATAAAATAATATTAAAGTTCTTACACAACACAAAATAAACAATATTGTGAAAATTTGATAATTCTAATAGAAGGGAAATTGAGAAGAGAAATCCCCTGCATCGAGTCCAATTCACCATGTACATTCTTTAAATCCAGTATAATGAAATTATTTTAATTATTTACTACAATGATAAACATTTTAAATATTATTCAATTATAATATTATATTTCATGTCATTTATATAGTTACTAAATTGGTTAAGTTCATGTTAGTCATTTTTTAGATGTTCACCCTAAAATCCCAAAAAAACTTCGGTGTGTTGAACATGGTAAAATGTGTAACTTTTATAACATATATAGAATAAAAATAAATATATAATTTTAATTTTTATATATTAAATACAAATTTATAACCCTGCATGAAATTAGGATATGAAGAATGAACCACATCACTTGTGGAGGTGGTGGTCCCAATGGACACATGAGTGATGTTATCATTTTCCAATGGATAAAAGGGTAATAAGATAAGTAATATGTTATATTTATGAGATCATAGTTACATAATAAATTGTATATATATACATATATTCATTTTTTCTATTTTATTAACCTTTTATGTGAGGTTGTGATGAAAAATTAATCACATCACTTCAAGGAGGTGGTAGTCCACATGCACCCATGAGAGATATTTTTAGTTTCTATATGATTAAAAAAGAGTATAAAAATTATAGTAATGTAAAAATCATAAAAAATCAGTATATTATAGATATTGAAGTTATTATATCATAATTTTAAATATAAAAATGATGGAGGTAAAATAGATAATAAATCTTAATGAAATCGGTTAAGAGTTATACCTTTTCTTTAAAAAAACGAAACATGTATTACCCCTTAAGCCTTTGAGTTTGGTCTTTTGGGGAGATCAGATTATATAGACTGTGAATGGGGATTTTGGGAAGGTATTTGAGTAGTTATAGTTTAAGATAATGTAAATAGGATGTGGTTTTCCAAGGGAAAAGGTAAGAGTATTTGTACTAGAGGATAAGGGTGTTTTAGAGTTAGTATATTATTTATTTTAATATTTGGAACATCCAATTATTGGTGGAAATATGAAAGGTCATGTTTTTTTTGGACAAAAATTTTGAAATGATATTGGACTTATTTCTCTCAAATGCATGTAATTGATAAAATGGTCTTTCTACGATTGCATATGATCTTAGATAAATTCTCTAACCACTCTATTGGTCCTAGAATATAGTGTTTACCATAAGACATGAGTTTGGTGGATTTCAAAGTTGCTATAATTTTATCAGAATAATAAATATTTAATATTTGATAAATTAAATAATACATTATTTATTGTTGTTCATTCATTCATATCATTTCAATGGAGGATCATATGAGGATTCTGTCTCCACTGTTGAGTTCAAAATGGGGATTTTTTTTCTAGGTGGGGTGAAAAATCAGGTCGGGCACTGAGGTCGGCCAATGCCCTATTTTCTTTTATTCTTTTTTGTCTTATTTTTTGTTTCCTTTTCTTTCTTCTATTATATTCTTTTCATTGTTTATTTTCTTCCTTTTTGTGCATAACCTTCTGATTCCCCCTTCACGTGACTTAATTTAGGAGGGGGATAGAGAGAAATTGAAAGAGAGAGGGATAAAGGGAGGTACCGTCATAGAGATCTTGAGGTCCCAGATTGAGGTGTGGCAACCTCGGGCCACAGATATGGGTGAAGCTTCGATGTATTCCACCCAAATATATGACATTTCTTTACCTTAAATACTTCTTAGATTCATTATTATCAATTTTTAAACCCATATTATTCTTAATTCTAACACCTTGTGTCCCGATCTATTGATTTGGGGGTGAAAACATGGGTTTTGGGGAAATTCAAGGGTTTCCCATTTAGAAAAACCAATCTTAATTGTATTTTTCAAGGTAGACACACAATGTGTTATTACCATGTTGGGAAGATGAAATTTTAAAAGTACACACCATTTTCTAGGGTGTACACTCCGTGTCCTCGGTCTTATCCATATAGCCAAGTATTCGACCAAGATACCCATATAGGGGTACACGTACAGACCCCATGTGGGTAGAAAACCATTCAAAACAACATGGATTGGCCAAGTAAATGACTAGTCAATTTGAGGGACATGGGAAGGTACCCTAGGATACATACAATATACCAACATTACATGCCATGCACTTAAGATTTTACATGATGTGTCTTTCCAGAGTACACACCCAGGTGGTACTTCGGGAGTATACGTTGTGTACTCATGGAAACTTGTAGTGTTTGGTCCCCTTGTAACCCTTTATTGTGTTTTTTTGAATCTTATGACCCAAGACTCAGAATTGAAACCCTAAGTAGTCCATTCTCAATGTCTTTTCATGTATATCATGATGGTGGGACACATGATGTGTTTTGAGGACTCCTAGGAGGAGTTCAAGACAGTTTTTTGAATGGTTTTGTTATTCCTTGTTAATTTTAATCAGTTGTATCTTGAGAGTGATAACTGATTAAAGATAGGTCGTGAGCAATATCCCATGAGATATTCCTTTATAGCCTTTACTTGAGTATGCCCCCCCCCCTATGATATAATCCCTTATTTCCTAAGATTCTATGAGTTTGATTGTTCTAAGGATCCCCTTTAGGATGCCTCTACTTATGCTTTAACCTAGAGGATCCCACTTAGGATGTCTCTATCCTATTACTATTACTAGTTATCCCATGATGGATTAATTTTCTTACAACATGACCTAAGGAATCCCTCATAGTATCTCTTTACATGTGTACCATTATAAGGACCCCATATAGGATGCCTACTCCTTCATAGCATGTTTTGAGGGTCCCGTATTGGATGCCCCTTCCTTTATACAATTTAGAGGATCCCTTATTGGATTCCTTCACTGCTTATAGTTCTAGGATCCCATCTTATTATAGTTCTAGGTTCCCATATATTATTCATCCTTTTACCTTTTTATCTATCTACCCCATGTAGAATTCCTTTACTAGTGTTTAGACATCGAGGATCCCAAATAGGATTCCTCTTCAGTTATTTGACTTGAGGGACCCAGTGGGTGCCCCAATGTTTGACCAACCCTGAGTTAATACATATGGTGTTCCTAGAGGTGGTATTAGGTGTCCCATTTGAACCGATTCCCAACTTGTAATCCCATGGGGATTTGGTAGTAGTGTTGGATTTAGGTGTTCGACCACATTTGCTATTGTTTATATATTTCATATGTTTACTACTAATGCAGTTATGATTACCAAAGGTACTTATTGGTTGGTGTATATTGACCCTCATGCGATATATCTTTCTTCCTTTTGGGATTCCCAAACGTTCTTTCTAGGACCTGACTTCTGAGACATGTTATTTCCTATGTTCATTTTTATACCCATAGGTACTACGAGGGATCTAACTATTGACCATATATATTTGTTTATTATTTTATTGGGATGTCCAGAGGTGGCACCTAGAATCCAACTATTGAACCTTATATTTTGATATATGGGCATAAAATCCCTAGTAATGATACTCATGGATGATTATTATCTCACGAGTGATGAGGATGATTACACTCTCCCCGAATCATGTGTTAAATGAAGACGATTATGCTCTCCTAAACCCATGGTTTTTGGTGGATGATTACACTCTCCTGAAAATCTAGTTTATAGTGGATGATTATGTTATCCTCAATCAGTGGCTTATGGTGGAAGACTATGCCCTCCCCAATTTATCATATGATGAGGATCTCTAGATGTTCTCTATGGGATCAAGCTTATGACACCTTTAATTTATCTAGGTGTTTGAGCATGGAATATCACACCCACATTTGACATTCACTTTTTTATCTCGATTGGTTAGTATGAAATATCAACAGTGAGTTCGCATACATATCGCCTGAGGGGAAGACCCTTAGGGTTCATTCGAGTTGCAATGTCATGTCCACCTATGGACAGCGACCTAGGGCTCAAATATTAGACTAGATTTACAAGGAATGAGAAGTACAATGACTAGCTTAGTGACAATTTATAGGATTTCCATAGGTACTTACTTGGAATCCTTTTTTATAGTTATTGGAGGAGAGTATGGGTGAACCCAAGTATAAGATGAGTACCACCTTTGGATACCTAACTTGCTCAAAGATATTCCCCATTTCTGCCAATGAAGGTACATGCCAATTAAGTTTATAGACCAATAGATAGATTTAATTATACATGGCTTGAGTGGTATGACATCCATCTCAACGCCCTTGCACAAGATGTCTAGGAGATCATGATTAAAGAACTAAGTATCGACTACTATTGGATTTCATGTTATTTAATTCACTTACTCATGAATATTCCTATTAATGTATATATTTCTAGGTATGATAATATACATGTATACATCTATATATATGGAAATCCAAGGGGGAACTTTCCATGTTGACCGGGATTACAGACCCTAGGTCCGACCACGGTATCATGTTTATTGGTTTTACATATCTTTTTAGTTTCTTATTAGATAAGGCGATCAGTTTTCTTTTGCATGCACTTATAGAGGCATATTTATAGTTTCCTCATATGGGTGGCCTACTGAGATTATTTCTCACTTAGACATGTGACCCTTGGTATATTTTTATACCTTATTTAGTCTTCTAAGGTTTAACATAGTTTCAGGGTGGATATGGATGAGGCCTATAGCTTCATGTTCGAGTGGAGATACTCATGTGGGTAATTATGTTTGGGCTAGTGTAGTTTTACAACATCTAGAGACTGGGTATGTGTTTTGATAGAGAGTTAGTAGTTGATACCTATAATTTTATTTCATTTAATTTTATACTTTTTGTATCTATATGGTTGCCCACATGGGTTACCAGTGTTGTATTGTATGCGACAACTGTTTGGAATTTTATAGAAATTTTCATCTATTATTACATCCTATACTATTTCAGTTTCTCTATATATTACACACTCTGTTTATTTATAATTTTTTTATGATACATAGATATTTTCCCAATTTTCTTACTATGATATGAGGTAGTAGTCTCCACATTGTCACATCTCTGGTCCTCGCTTCTAGTCGACAGCCTCTAGAATACATGGAGGCGCTATATAAGGCTCACAAATCACCGGCTCGGGGCACTGGTTTAGTGGAATCCAATCCAGGATGATAAAAATAGGTATCATATCCATTATTTTCCTAGTTATTAAAATTTGGAATATGGTAGATAAGAGTATTATGAATGTTTTAAAACCAATTATGGATATTAGACTAGTGTATTAAGAACACTTTTCTATTAATAAGTCCAGATTTTTAGGCTATGGGATTGTTTTTTCAATCATTGATTTTATATTTGAATATAATTTTCTCCTTTAATGATGCACATGTTGTGTGTATGTTTTGATTTAATATGGATATCTTTCTCTTGGCCATTGGAAATAGGTCAATATTGAATTTGACTCTTTTCTAGAAATCGAAAGAGGCATCTCAAGCATCGTATTTAGTACATAGGATTCACATCATATAGGCATGATAGTGTGCATTTTTACTAAAGAATGAGTCCTATTAATTTGTGATTTATTTTATTTTATATATATTATTCTAATGGAAGGTTATGTGGATCTAGATTGAGGCATTGGTGTTGAGTACGATGACCTAGTACTTATACATAGGAGGTGCAGTGACCCTTGTAGGTGGATATGAAATGTGATGTCATTTTATTGTATCCCTTGGATAGTGTTCCTTCATAGGTCATGGTTATTTATTCGGATTGATGAGTATGATTCTGATAGAAAGAATTACTTTTCTCAAGAGCTGGACCACTAGGGTATTTCCGTATATGAATTCCTTGTGAGTGTCAGTTTAGTACATTCTTATTTTTTAGTATTGCGGTCTCCAGGGAGAAGTTCCTTATTAGGTTACTCAGTGGGGATGAGGCTCTGGTAGGCCATGTTTCCATATTTTACCACTGTAGGTCATTGTTATCAGTACCTTATTTAGAGAGGTTTGATGATTTGGATTAGGTGGATTGAGCTTATGACCTAGTTTTGAGACATATTCTATAGGGATAGGTGCGAGAACCGTAGAACCTTAATTTTGATCTAGACACATGTAGCATAACGCCTACTTTGTTTGGAGAAATATTTCTTCAGAGGCTAGACTATGTTTTCATATGCGCGTTTTGGATATGAGCTTAGTCTTATACTCATTTCAAAATTGATGGATGGTAGGAGATTGAGTTTTCTGCTATAGGTATGTTGAGGACATCAGCTTTTCCTAAGAACCTAGTGTTTTTGTGCTTTTAATGGTTGGTTTTTCTAGGAGGGACTGTTCAGGTTTTTGGACCTGTTGACCTATGTTTCCACTATCACTAATATGTCCAGATAACGAGTAGATTCTCGTGATTGTAATGACATTGTGTGATGGGTGGTTGAGGAATACATTGTGGAACACATAAAGAGATCGATTTTGAAAAGGATTTATAAGAGGGCTTGTAGATTAATGAGACAGATGTTCCTTATAGAACGATCATTATATCCATATAATATTTGAATTAGTGGAGTACAAGTTGGGTGGTAAAGGTACATTCCTGTAGTGTGTGAAACAGTTCATCTGGAAAACGGTTAGTGGTTGGGTGTGAGATGAGTACCATTGTTTTCAAACCTCTCTTGGGGATTGGTGGCCTCGAGAGTTGTGGTTAATGTGATGAATGTTCCACCATAGTAAAGTAAACATAAAAATGAATCATGTACCATGATATTTTTGGACCATGGATAAATCATGGTGAAGTTTTGATAGGATGTGAGAATGGCTTGAATGGATTTGTACACACCTTTTTTAGAATATTAGTTTACCCATGTTAGAGATGATCATGCTATAACGTGACTATGCATTGAGTATGTTGTGATGGAGTCTTCCCTACACCCAACTTCCTTACATTTAAATATCCTTTTTTGGATGAGGAAACGGTCGAGGTTGCGATTGAGGAGAGGTATAAGGTAAGACATATTGTGGTGAGTGAACCATTGGATATTTGAGGGTGGTGAATATAAATTTACATATAAAATAAGTATTTTCCTTGAGTCATTGAGCTAGGATTTTGGTTTTAAGGTGATGATAAGGGTATTCTTATGGTGGGGAGTACTAGATCTTTCAGTTAAATATGTTCCATGTAGGAGACAGTTGTTGATGCTATGAGACTGGTCATCAGATAGTCTAGTTATATTTTTGTGTGTAGATTCTTGAGTGGAGAACATGGCTTTTAATCTTACCACTTTGATTCACATGGACGAGAATGTTTACTGTGGGGACATTGTAAGGACCCTTGTTTTTTAGAGGTCAATTTTGAGCATTAATTTTAATTTGTTTTCTCTCAGATGCTTATAAGGGATAAATTGGTCTTTTTTACATTAGAAGATGACCTTGGATATTTTTTTGGCCATTCCTTTGAACCTGGAATAGGGGTTTAACTCTACGATTGAAGTTTAGCGGATTTCTGAGTGGTTTATATTTTAGAGGAATAATAAATATTTATTATTTAATATTTAATAAATTAAATATTAAATTATTTTCATTTGTTTGTATAGTCATATTTTTTTAATGTAGTGTCAGATTGAGATTCTATCTCTAAAATTGAGTCTAGAATGGGGAGTTTTTCTAGGCGGGGCATATACTCAGGTCGAGCAATGGGACCGACTAGGGGCCCATTTTCTTTTCTTTTATTTTTCATTCTTTTCTACTTTAATTTTCATTATCTATTCACTATGGATTTACATTTATTCCCTAAGGATTCCCCCTTCATGTGACCTAGTATAAGAGTGAGAGAGTGACAAAGAGAGAGAGTGAGAGGTAGAGAGAAGGAGGTACTGTCGTGGATCACTCAACGCACTGAATCGATATGTGACAACCGAGGACCATGGAAATGGGTGAAGGTGAGACATATTCCTCCTAAATTTAAATCATTTGTTTCTTCAAAAAATACCTTTTATATTCATTTTTTCACTTTATAACCCCTTTTATTATTACTTATGGATACTTGTGGCCCGATCTATTAGTTTGGTGGTGAAAACATAGGTTTCATGGTGATTAAATGGTTTTTCATTTGGGAAGACCTGTGTAAATGGAATGTTTCTTAGGGAGACACTATGTGTTCTTCCCATTTCGGGAAGAAGAAATTATCAATCTAAATGACATGTACTAGGGTGTACATACCATGTATTGGGTCTTTCTTGTCTGTGTAGCTGAGTACCAGGCCAGGCTACCCATGTAGGGGTACATGGTCGGGTAGAGTACATGGCTAGACCCCATGTGGGTAACATGTCATGTAAAAGTACATGGCTAGGACAAGTACATGGCCATAAAATTTGAGGGGTACACCATGTATAGTACACACCATGTACCCACCTTACACAACATGTAATCAAGAATTTACACACTGATTATAGCTAGAGTACACGCCCAGGTGGGGTTTCGGGTATATACACCATGTACTCAAGGAGACATGCCCTGTATTTCCCCCTTGTAACTCTTTTTGTGTTTTTTTTATCTTTTCACCAATGAGTAGTAATTAGACCAATGAGTAGTCCCTTATGAGTATATTTTTACATATATCATGAAGGTAAGGCATGTGAGGTGTTTTTAGGACTTTTAGTTGTAGTTATGCATTTATTGAAAGGATAGGTTCTTCCTCCAGTAATTATAATCAGTTCTCTCTTGAGAGTGAGACCCAATCTGAGATGGTCCATGATCTATCTCACATGACTGATGCCTTCATAGATTTTTCATGAGGATGTATTTCTTTATGAGATGATCACTTCTGGCCTAAGAGACTGTGAGTTTAGTTGTTCTGAGGATCCCATATAGGATTCCCCTACTAATGCATTGATATAAATAATCCCTCATAGCATTCCCCTGTCATCTTTCTACTATCTAGGATACCCTGAGGGCTGAATTTTCTTACTAGATGACCTATATAATCCCTTATAAAATAAATTTACCCATGTACCATTTTGAGGATCCCACATATGATTCCCCTTCCTTCGTACCACATTATGATAGTCCCATGTAGGAAGACCTTTAATTTGTACCATTCTGAGGATCCCTTGTTGGATGCCTCAATTTCTTAACATTTGAGGACTACATTTATGATTAATCCTTTTAACTTTTCAACTGAGGATCCCAAGTAGTATTCCTCTTTATTGTTTTGAATTAAGTGACCCATCAGGTTCCCAGATGTTTGACTGACCCTAAGTTAGAATGTTAGGTTTGGGTATATATAGTATCATGTGTCACCTTAGAACTTGTGCCGAACTTTTAAGCCCATAAAGATATTTTAGAAGTGTTGGGTTTAGGAATTTGGCCACCTCACCATTTTTTTATATGTTTCACATGTTTACTAATGAAGCAACGATGATGACCAGGGGTGGTTCTTAGTTGGTGGATGTCGATCCTAGTACGAGGTGTCTTTCTACTTTTTAGAATGCCCAAATGTTCATCCTGGGATATAGCTTATGAGCCAAGTAATTTCTTATGTTTATTTTTATACCCATTGGTACTACATGGGATCTATCTTTTGATTAGGTATATTGGATTATTATATTATTGGGATTTCTAGAGTTGTTTCCTAGTATCCTATTATTGATCCTTCTACTATGGTATATGGGAATAAAATACATATTAATGATACTCATGTATTATTATGATCTCTCGAGTGATGAGGATGATTAAACTATCCTCAGATCATGGGTTAAATGAGGGTGATTACACTCTTCTCAGCCCAGGGTTTTCAGGGGATGATTAAACTCTCCTAGAATTGTGGTTTATAGTGGATGATTATTCTCTCATCATCCTTTGGCCTATAGTGTATGACTACGTCCTCCACAGTGTTTCATATGACAAGGATATTTAGATGTTCTATCTTGTATTATCGCCTAAGGGTTAGTCCCTTAGGGTTTATATGAGTTACAATTTCATGACATCTTATAGACTGGGACCTAGGGCTCAGACATTGGACTAGATTTACATTCCATGAGCAGTATGATGACAAGCTCATTGACCATTTAAAATATGTCTGCATGTAATTCCACGGGATCCTTCTTTATAGTGATTGGAGGAGAGTATAAGTGAACCCAAGTGTAGGAAGAATAACTCTCTATGGTAACGTAGCTTGATCAGCGATATTTATAGCATTAGTAGAAGCAGGTAAATTTCAGTTGGGATTATAGTCCTAGATATCGAATTAATTATATATGGATTGATTGATACAAATTATAGCTCAATACCCATTCACAGGATGACCCTTTGATCAGGATCAAAAACCCAAGGATCAACTAGTATTGGTTTTTATGTTATTTCTTTCTCTTACTCATGAATAATCATATTTCTATATATATGTATTAGTATGAGTCTATACATGCATATTTATATAGATATGGACATCCATGGTGTGACATTATTAGTTGACCAAGATTATAGTCCAATGGTTAGACTGTGGTTTCATGTCTATTGGGTTTTCAAATCTTTGTAGTTGTGTCTTGGCTAGGTGGAGTAGTTTTCTTTTGTACACTTATAACAGAATATTTATAGGTTCCCAATGGGGGTATCTTATTGATATTATTTCTTACCTCAGCATATGAACCTCAATGTACATGTAGAATTTATGCCTTATTTTTTGGTTGAGAACAGTTTCATGGTGGATATGGATGAGTCCTAGAGTTTCATGTTCGAGAAGAACTCCTCATGTGAGTTCTTCTATTCTGGCTAGTGTAGTTTGACAAGATCTAGAGACTAGGTTTGTGGTTCTTCTTTGAGTTAGTAGTATATCTTTGTACTTTCATTTCATTTTCTTTTGTACTTTATATATATGTATGGTCATCCCAGGGGGTGATTAGTGTTTTATTGTATGACATTGATATTCGGGATTTTATAGTAATTTTCATTTATTATTACAACTTGGTATATTTAGGTTTATTTACAACTTACACACTTTGTCTATTTACCATTTTTATCACATTTATCAGTTTATCCTATTTTTATAATTTGATATGATGGCATAGCCTTCAAAATATCACACCAAAGGCCCTAGTTTCAAGTCGGCAGCCTCTGCCATATGGGGAGGCTTGCTTGAGGCCTCATAACCGATTGACAAAGTGCACTGGGTTAATGACATAAGAGCCAGGACATTACAAATTAATTAAAATAATTTTTTCTGATAATTAATTATAAAAAGTTTATTATTTTACCATTAAACCATTTTAGAAATTAATGGAAGCTTCCAACCATATCCACTAATGGAAAGAACCCAAAAAATATTAAGGAAAAATCTTATTATAGTTCCAAAATTTCAATTATAAATTAATAATTTAAATTGATTCTTTTAAAAATAATTTTAAGACTCTTCAAATGATTTTATGATTGAATAAAATATTTTATAAATATTTTATGTAATTATTATATAATAATTATATAATAAAAAATATTGGTACTGATAAAACCATAATTTCCACTTTTCGCAAAAAATCAACTTTGTTCGAAAAATACCAAAAAATAACCCAATTTTTATTTTGATATATTTATATAAAAAATTAGATCTCATTCATCAAATTAAAACTCTAAATTTATGATATTTTACTTTAAAAAAATATTATATCATATATGGAAAACTATTTTATTTGGAATAAATTTTTTCTTCTATTATAAGTGATTAGATATATATTTTTTATTATCTATTACTTATTATATGATTGACAATTAATTTTTTTTATAAAAATTATACATTTTATGATATTATTATTCTAATTATGTGGAATAAAACTTTTAATAAATAATCAATAAAATGGTATTATAGTCATAAATTTTATTTTCTATGATTAAAATTAAATATCAATGACCATTTTACTTTTTTTAAAACTACATTATCAAATATTTATAACCCTTTTTCAAGAAAAACACTATACATAATAGTAATAAACTTCTTAAATAAAAATAATAATTACATTATGAAGTCATTTTATTAAAACAAATTCTTCTAAACTTTTTTTAATGATATTTATGATTAAAAAATATGTTCATAGAATATGTTTAAAACCATTTAGAAATTCAATAATCTAAGATGAAATTAAAAAACAAAGATAAAGTGTTATTTTAGTGTAAAAGTGATATTTAACCATTTACCATTTTTTAAATAAAATGCTATATAAAATCACATTATATATGTTACAACATTATAACTATAAAATCATATTTCATACTATCTTATCCATTAGATTATAACCACCTAATTACTATGATGATATGAACATAAAACTAAAGATTAATTTATTTATCAAATAATATATATATATATATAAAAGTTGAAATATGGATGAAATACATCACGTGGGCTAGTGCCATATGTTTTTCCCATAGAAGCCTCTAATCATGCATTCGAGCCCCGTCACCCCTCCAGATGCGACATGCTATCTACTTTCCTATATGTTTCCCTTTTTTAATAATTAATATTAATGAATCAGAAATGGGTTCATTTAGAATTTATATTTACAATTTAATAAATTCTTTTCATTGGAAAACTAGGATGTTACAATAATTATAGTGATCCCCAAGGATAATTTTTTTATGGTTATGGTATTTTTATATACATGTGAATTTGATCCAATTGTACTTTTCTTAATGATTTTTCATATTAAAACCATATAATATATTATTTCTTATATGTTATTGTAATATTTTATCTAAATAAAATGCACTATGTTTCATTTTAGTTCATTGTTAAGTGTGAAGAAATCTATAATATCTATTTAAATTGGAATAGATACTAAAATAACAGGGTGTTATAGTGTTTGTATAGTGTTAATTTATAATATGGAAGATTGTAGTATGTGGTTATACATAGACTACCATATATTGAAGTAAGTATTGATGAGGAATCTTTATCCTCTACCATGTATATGTGATATTTTTTATCAGATAAATAGATTCAAATGGTTTTTGATGATCAGTCTATGGTCTAGATATATTAAAATGAGGATAAAGGAAGGGAATATCATGAAGAATTATTTTAGGTGTTATTATGGTAACTTCATGTTCATACATATTCTATTCAATGTCAAATATTCCTCATATATTTTCATTGGACTCATGATATCTTTTTTTCATGATTCCCTAGATTAGTTTATAATAGTTTTGTTCAATGAAATCCACCCATACTCAAAATTAGATGATGTTAATGTTGAGAACTTTAGAGTCATTTTACAAGTACTTAAATAACACAAATCAATGCAACGATGTACAAGTGAAAGTTTTGTACATTAGAGTTTAATTTCCTTGGGTATGTGGTGGCTCATCATGAGGTAATGGTAGATCCTTCAAAGATATTTACAAATATTTCTCAGAAGTAACCCATGAATATGACAATGGATTCTGGATTCAAATGTATTTCAAGCTACAAAGACTTTTTATGTAACACCCCAACCCCTCTAGACCGGAGCAGGTGCATTAATTGTTATATTGGAATGGTTATAAGGAATGAAAATCCTGAAGGAACAATCATTTTAGTAGTCTTAAAAGCTCTAGATACCTAAATGTAACTCAAATTACTTTGCAAAAGGTTACAAAATACAATACATAACAAAAACTAAAAAAATTCATCCACAAGAACCCAATAAATGATATTCACTTCATCACCTGTTGAAGGTAAACATTGAAAAGGGTGATCTAAAATGCTCGGTAAGGGTTACAAATGGAGGAATCATGGATCAATAATATCTTAATTGTAAACAATTTGATATAATCTACATGGCATGGTGAATAAATGAATAACTCACGCTATTAATAAACTGAGAATGATACTACATCCATATATTTTGTCCATGTAAAAACCTCATGGATAATAATAAATGATGATGAATAAAGAGAATTATTATTAATTGGACATCATGTATCTGGAATATGATACCATAATACTATAGAAATAGTTTAGTTCTGTGGGTAGAAACCCGTCTGATTTTTGGAAATAAACTTGAATGGTTTTTCGCCAAATTGATTTGTCTCATGAGACCTATCGATGCATCGAGGGGATATAGAGGGACCCACCCGACACTGAATGTCCAAAGAATTCATTATACATATATTCAATACAATATAAATATTCCTTTTTAATATCTGTATAGAGTAGAGTATACACATTCATCAATATTTCCATAATTAAAATAACATTCCAAATAAACACCATATGTAAAATGGTATACGGTTTAGAGAAAAAACATATCCATGAAATGAGTTTATGGATATTTAATATAAATATAATTTCAAATTAAAATTGATCTCAAATGATCAGTAGTCACACCACATAAGGATTTTTAGGATCACCATACAATGTTTGTCATAAAAAATAGTAGTTGAGACAAAGTCTCTTACCACAATGTAATCGGTCTAATCATATGACCAAAACATAATAATTCTCAAATGAATCATTGAATAACGTGAATAAAAATATAATAAGGTTATTATATATCAAATTTCTATACAAATATACCACATACAAGAAATAAGTGGCGTACAATGAAAATCTCATAGAAATGAAAGTGAGAAGAGAAACCCCTTACCTTATGCTCGAGTGTGTTCTTCGTTTGTTTTAATGACCAGAATAATAAAATGTATCTTTATTAATTAATAACTACATAACCTCCTATACATGTAATCTATTTAGTATAACATTTTTTGGTTCATTCATGTCCCTTTTAAGGGGTTTAAGGAGTTCTATTTTATTGTTTTTGAAGCATTTTCTTCCTTGGTTTTCAGGATTCGTTTACTTGCTTTCATGAATGAAAGTTCATTTTAATTGTGGTTAAATAGAATGAATTTTAAAAAAATATTATTTGTGACATTAAATTGATAAAAATTATCTTAAAATTATTCTATTTTATACACTTGAGGATGAATCATTAGTTAAAAAGTTATTGATTAATGCTTGGATTAAGCTTGGCGGTTTTTGTGAACAATTAACTTGTTTTGTATTATTATTTCATATTATGAGTGTGTAAATATTCCAGAACATTAATGATATGAAATACATATATTATTATCTGGTTCAACCATTAAAATGGTTTCATGACCAGTAATGTAAGGGAAAATGAAGAATGAAACTCCATCGTCCACAATGGTTATAAATTGTAACCTCATGGATGTTGATTTCATTTATAAAAATAAAAGTGATGGAGTAAGAATATTGGTGACTGTTATTACATTAACATGATATAATTATAGTATATAGATTATACTTGAGTTTATCATGGTCATTTGGACATAGGAGGTGACTAGAGAAAAATAAAAGAGATGAACTTGAAAATAAAAGAAAAGTGAGATATCCCTTATGAAAATTCGGCAGCCTAACAACGTTGGTTAAAATTTAATAAAATGAAATGATGAGAGAAAAAGGGTATCTCATCATATTGAAATTGAATATACAGTAATAAGAACACATAAAATCAAACCCCAACATATGAGAATGGAAAATAAAATAGATAACATAAAATAATTGTCGACTAAAAGAAGAGAATGAAGGATTTCCTTACCTTGTAGAGTAATTCCTAGATCTTGATGAATGGGACCTTGGGGGATTAAGGACAACTTTTTAGGACTACGAGATAGGTAAAAACACCAGATATTTGAGGATGAGGTATTTGGAATGAAATAAAATGAATATATGTGTGGGTATTTATAGAAAAACTGAGGTTGTATTTTAAAATTTTCAAAGGGACACCTCATTAGTGGATTTTTCCGAACCATGGGCTTGAACATGGTATTTTCCAATGGATTTAGCTACATGTGACACCTTATCTATTATATTACTGTACAAAAGTCTACCATACTTTTATATTTAATTATTACATCATTATGATGTCATTAAACTACCCAAAACTCAAAACTGTATTTTAACTATTTATGAAAAATTCAAGTATTTTATAAAAAATCCAAAAATTATTCATAACCAATTTTCAATGTGTGGAATTCTAAAATAAACTCCATTTTTTGAAAATAATTTTCTAATTTTATTAATTTAATTTTTAAATAAAATTATAGTTAATTTGAAAACTAAATATTTTAAAGGTATAATTAGTTCTATATCACATTGAAAAATTAATTAAGATCTCATTATCTTATTACCTTAAGAAGATAAAATATTTCATTATTTAATATTTATAAGGGTCAAATTACTATTCATATTACTATTTATAAGGGTCTGCTTCTATTCATCAAAAAATAATATTGGTTCTATCAGACTCTAAATGACTTACTGGTCACAACTCTAGATGACAAGTTTTCGAAATTCTAAAACATAGAAGTGGAACATTTATGTCTAATGGCTTGGTTTTGAATATATCCTAAATAACCAAGTGTTGTTTCAAATGAACACAATGATTTAGGCTATGAAAGGATTGTATTTAATAGAATCATACCATAAAATGTTTGGGGTGTTATATTATTCCATCCTTCAGAAATTTTTTCCACAAAATATTATCTAAAAAGCCCACAAAAAAGATGTGGGTGGTTCTTCTTCATGAAATCCTTTGGATCCCATGTAGCTTCCTTCATATTATAGTTTCACCAAAGATCCTTTACTTGACGAGTTGTCCTATTTCTCAATACCTACTCCCTTCTGTCAAGAATTCAAATAGTCCTTTCACAGTATGAAAAATCAGGTTCCAATTCAATTTCCTTATAGGTGAGTACATGCGTTGGGTCTAGCATGTATTTATTCAACAATGAAAATGGAACACATCATGGAATTTGGAGATATTTGGCAGCATTTCTAAATAGTAAGATACTATTCCAATTCTTTCCTAAGTTTCGAATGGTCCGATATACCTAGGTCTTAGATTCCCTTTTTACAAAACCTTAAGACACCCTTCGATTGAGATACTTTCAAAAACACATGATCTCCCACATGTAATTCCAAATCCTTTCTCTGATTGTCAACATAACTCTTCTACCTAGGTTAGGATGCTTTAATATGGATTGGATTGTCTTCACCTTTGTCGTGGTATCTTCAATATGTTCTGGTCCTATAAGTTTCCTCTCACCAACTTCCTTCCAATAAGTTGGAGTTTGACATCTCTTTCAATATAATGCTTCATATGTATCCATTTGAATAATATAATGGAAACTATTATTTTATGAAAATTCCACCAATGAAAATTATTGATCCCACATACCTTGGATGTCAAGAGAGAATGACCTCAGCATATCTTCTAGAGTTTGAATAGTCTTTTTAGACTATCCTTTAGATTGGGGGTGATAAGAAGTACTCATACAAAGATCAGTATTCAAAGACTTTGGAAGGCATTTCCAGAATTTTGATGTAAATCAGGGATCTCAATCAGATAAAATTGATAGAGGTTTACCATGAAGTCTTACAACTTCATTAATATACAGTCTTATTAGGCCTTCAAGTGGTAAATCCTCTCTTATAGGAAGGAAATGTGCTAATTTTGTGAGACGATCAACAATTACCCATTTTTCATTGCTCCTTGTAGGTGTCCTTGATAGTCTAGTGATAAAATCAATCATAATGTTATCCTACTTCCACATAATAATAGGGAGAGGTTTCATCAATCCTTTGGGATGTTGTCTCTCTGCCTTCACTTATTGATCAACTAGACACCTTGAAACATAGTCAAAACTTTCCTACTTCATATTATCCCACTAGAAATATTCTTTTAGATCTCTATACTTCTTTGTTTTATGTGAGTTTATAGAGAGATTTGAGCTATGATCATCATCTAATAGTTCCCTTTTTAGCTCAGGTACTGAAGAAATAGATAACCGCTTCCCAAATTTCAGAACTCCTTCTTCATACGCGGAGTTATCTCGTCTCCCATCCTTGATAGAAATAATTTTATTATTTACATTCTCATCATCAGATTGAGAGCCTTTTATATTCTCTAATAAAGATTGTTTAGCAATCATTTGGAAGAGAAAATATGTTCACCCTTACTTAACAATTCTGATACCCATATTTACTAGATCCAAAAATATAAGATTTCTCTCAATCATCATTTGATTCAGAAGTCTATGATCCTTCCTACATAATGGATCTTCCACCTCATTCACCTTTTCTAGGTGATATTGTATTGACCAATCATATTCTTTGAGTAACTAGATCCATCTCCTTTGCCTCATGTTGAATTATTTTTGTGTTAAAATTTATTTCAAACTCTTGTGGTCCGTATAAACTTGACATATTTCTTTGTAAAGATAATGTCCCCATATTTTCGGAGCAAATATTACGACTGCTAACTCAAGATCATGAGTTGGATAATTTTTCTCCTGGGTCTTCAACTATCTTGATGCATAAGCAATAACTTTTTCATTTTTCATAAGGACGCAACCCAGCCCATTATTTGAGGCATCGTTGTATATCACAAATCCATCACATCCAGATGAAAGAGTAAAAATTGGAGCATTGAAAAATATTATTTTTAATTAATCAAAAAATTCCATACACTATTTTTTTCACACAAAAAACTCCTTTACGTGTGAGCATTGTTAGCGGGTTAGCCAGTCGAGCAAAATTCTGAACAAAATTCCGATAGTAACCTACTATGCCAATAAAACTATGTACCTCAGTTATGTTTATTGGTGTGGGCTAATATTGGATTTCATTTGACTTCATAGGATCAACTTGTATTGAATCCTTAAAGAAAATATGACTTAGAAAAGAAACTTATTGGAGCCAGAATTTGCACTTTCTATACTTCCCATATAATTTATTTCTTCTAAGAGTTTTTAGAATAATCCGCAAGTGATCCTCATTGTATTCATAGATTTTTGAGTATACCCAGATATCATCGATGAATACCACAAAAAACTATCAAGATATTCCTTGAAAACTCTATTAACTAAATCCATGAAAACATATGGTGTGTTTGTCAGTCCAAAAGGCATCACTGTAAACTCATAATTCCCATACCCGGTTCGAAATGTTGTATTCAGAATATCATCCTTTCTCACACATAGTTTATTATATTTGGATCGATGTTTGTTCTTTGAAATCTATTGAGCTCTATGAAGTTGATCAAATAAATCATCAATATGGGAAAGAGGATACTTATTCTTTATTTTAATTTAATTGATTTCCCTATAATCAATGCATAGCCTTAGGGATTCTCTTTCTTTTTGACAAACAAGATCAGGGCTCCCCATGGAGAAACACTAGTTCGAATAAATCCTTTGTCACTTAACTCCCCTACTTTTTTCTTTAGCTCCACTAAATTCACATTGGCCATTATATAGGGGGTATTTGAAATAGGTATTTCACCATGAAATAAGTCAATGGAAAACTTATTTTCCTGATCTGGAGGATGTATAGGTAAATCCTTCGGAAACACATCAATGTATTGTTTCACTATATTAACATCTTCAATTTAAATACTTCTTTCCTCGTCTATAGATAGTGTTTTATGTTCCTCTCCATGTATTGCATTTAGTAGAGCTACTGAGGGTGGTTTTAGATAAGAATCAGATGGTGAGGTCTACACTCTAAAGATAAGAGATTTTACACCATTTTCAAAAATGTTAACTTCCTTTTTATTTCAATAAATCCTCACATCATAATTTGACAGCCAATCCATACCAATAATTATCTCATATTTAATAATTGGTAGGATGATAAGGTATGCAACTAAAGCATGTTAATGTGTCACAAGGGGGACTAGTCGGCATTCCTTTGTTGCAATGATGCATCCCCTTGAAATCTTGATTGAAAAATCCTTTATTAAATCAAATTGGACATGTCTAAATTTCATGGAATATTGGGAAGATATAAATGAATACGATGATCTAGAATCAAATAATGTGTTGGCTATGTTTGAGGAAACAATTAAAGTACATGCCACCACACCATTAGAAACATCAACCTCCGTAGTTGTAATCGCATAAGCTCTCCCTTATTCTCTTGGATTTTTCTGAGGCATGTATCCTTGGAGAATATGACACTCTTTTTTATGATGTCACATATCACTACAATTATAGCATTTAACATCATCAAATTGTTTCTTCCCCTTGAATTCATGTGATATATGACCCTTTTCTCCATAGTTATAGAAGACTCCCTTTCTTTTTAAGCATTTCCCGAGATGATTATTTCCACAGTTTTCACATAATGGGAATTTATTCATTCCCTTGTTCTTATTTGGCACTTCACCTTTCCATTTATTATCAGAGTACCTCTTATTATATTGGATTCTATTGAAAAAATTTGATCTAGAAAATTCCTTCTCGGTTTTGATGGCACTTGATATAATTTCATCATATGATTAAAATGATTGAGAGTCCAATGACCTTAGAAGACATGGATAAAGACCTTCAATGAAATGATCAATATTGTCTGCTGAGTTATGTATGTAATCTACAGCACACCTAGCTAGCCTTGTGAAGGTATCCACATACTCTACAACACTGTCTTCTTCCCTTTTATTTAAGCCAAGGAATTTTCTCTTTATTTCGGTTCATTACTCACGAGGGAAATATTAATTGAAGAATATTTCCTTAAAAGTCATCCATTCCATATAATCAATTTATTCTTCCTCTGTGGTATTCTGAATCAAGGACAACCATTGATCTTCATTGTCCTTGAGACAATATACTGCCAGTACTACCTTTTCATTTTCATAGCATCTTAATGACATGAATATCCATTCAAGGGACTTGATCCATTGCTAAGAAACCACAGTATTAGTAATCCCACTGAAATATGAAGGCCTCTACTGCATGAAATGATCCATCATAGGTGAGGAATGGTTATTCGTTATAACATGAGTATGTTGTCCCAATATGGCCATGATCCAATCTGCTCCAACATTGACTGTGTTGACTTACTAAGGGGGGAGATCCCTACATTTCCCATGAGCATTGATTCCCCTTATTGAATTAGAAGCAATTTATAAACAATGGAACACACTATATCCGAGTATGAATAATAATGTATAATCTTAACTTAACAAAATACATAGAATAAATTGAGATCCTATGCGTGGCTAATACCATAATATAAAAAATGATTTCATTCAGGAATAATTTACATTTCAATACTTCATAATGAATTGTAAAGAAAATATGAATTATCCAAAGCATATCCCCTGAGAGTGTCGTAACCTAGAGTGTATAAAGGCCCATTGTTGTGTACCAGGATACCCCGAGTGAAGCTCGAAACTCCTTGTCGGAGCTTTCACTCCAAGTTACATCTATTCTAGATCCACCTCTACCTGCTCGTATCCAAGAAAGGATGTATTTTCAAGAAGGATTCACATAATATATTTATTACAAAAATACCAGGATATTCATATATGTTTATCCTCAAATAATACCTTAGGTATTTGTTCCCTACTACAAATTTCCTACTCTAGTTTCCATGTTTTCTACAAAACTTTCTTTCATACCAACTATAACACCCTGACCCCCTAGACTGGAGCTGGTGCATTACTTGTTATAGTGGCATAGTTAGAAGGAATACAAATCCTGAAGTAACAATCAGGTTATTAGTCTTAAAGAAACTAGATACATAAATGTAACTCAAATTACATGGGAAAAGGTTACAAAATACAATACATAACAAAAACTAAAAACTGCATCCACAGGAACTCAATAAATGATCTCTGCTTTATCACCTGCTAAAGGTAAACAGTGAAAGGGGTGAGATCAAATTCTCAGTAAGGGTTACAAATGGCATAAGAATGAATCAATAATAACTAAATTGTAAACAATTCGACATAATCAACATGGAATGGTGAATAACTGAAAAACTCATGCCATTAATAAACTGAGAATGAAACTGCATCCATAGATTTTGCAATATTGAAAACCTAATCGATCGTAATAACTGATAATGAATAAAAAGATTTCTTATTAATTGGACATCATGTATCTAGAAAGTGATACCATAATACTGTAAAAAAGGTTTAGTTTTGTGGGTAGAAACCCGTCTGGTTTTTGGAAACAAACTCGAAGGGTTTGTCGCCAAATTGATTTGTCTCTTGAGACATACTGATGCATCGAGGGGCTATAGTGGGACCCACCCACCACTTCATGTACGAAAATTCTTTATAAATTGGTTAAATATAAGAAAAATATGCCTTTTCAATATCCGTATAGATTAGAGTATACATATTCATCAATATTTCAATAATTAAAATAACCTTCCAAATAAACACCGTATGTAAAATGGTATACAGTTTAGACAAAAAAAAATCCATGATATGAGATTATAGATATTTAATATAAATAAAATTTCAAATTAAAATTTATCTGAAATGGGTAGTAGGAACACTACATAAGGATTATTAGGTGCACCATACATTTTTTGTCACAACAAAATAATAGTTGAGACAAAGTCTCTTACCACAATATAATCGGTCGAATCATATGAAAAAATCGTAATAATCCATAAATGAATAATTGAATAAAATGAATATAAAGTTAATAATGTTATTATATTTCAAATATCAGTACACATATACCACATACATGAAATAAGTGACGAAAAATGAAAATATCACAGAAATGAAAGTGAGATGAGAAACCCATTACCTTATGCTCGAGTGTGTTATTCGTTTGTTTTCATGTCCTGAATAATAAAATTTAGCTTCAGTAATTCATAACTAAAGAAACTCATATACATTTAATTGATTTTTATAACCTTATTAGGTTCATTCATGTCCCTATTAAATGGTTTAAGAAGTTCAGTTTTATTGTTTTGGAAGAAATTTATTCAGTTGTTTTCATGATTTCTTTACTTGCTTTCTTGAATGGGAGTTCATTTGAAATGTAGTTAAACATCAATAATTGTTAATATATATTATTTGTGACATTAAATATATATTAATTATCTTATAATGATTCTCGGTTATACACTTGAGGATGAATCATTAGTTAAAAGTTATTGATAAAAGCTTGGATTAAGCTTTGGTTGTTTTGTGAACAATGAACTTGTTTTGTATTATTAGTTTATAGTATGAGTGTGTAAATATTTCATAACATTAATGAGATGAAATAAATATATTAATATCTGGTTCAACCATTAAAATTATTTCATGACCATTAATAAAGGAGAAGGTGAATAACGAAACACCGTTGTCCACAAAGGTTATAAATTGGAACCTCATGGATGTTGATTTCGTTTATAAAAATAAAAGGGAGGGAGTCAAAATATTGATGATTGTTCTTAAATTAACATGATATAATTATAGTATATATATGATACTGGAGTTTATTATGTTCATTTGTATATAGGAGGTTAGGATAGAAAAAGAAAAGAGATGAACTTGAAAATAAAAAAGGTGAGAGATCCCTTATGAAAATTCAGTAGCCTAACAAAGTCGCTTAAAATTTCATAAAATAAAATGATGAGGGAAAAATGGAATATAATCATATTTAAATAAAAAAGTATAGTAATAATAAGACATAAAATAAAACCCTAACATATTATAATGGAAAATCAAATAGACAACTTAAAAGAAGTGTCGACTAAAAGAAGAGAATGGAGGATTTCCTTACCTTGTAGAGTAACTCCTAGACCTTGAAGGATGGGACCTTGGGGGATTAAATAAACCTTTAGAGGACTCCAAGAGATTTAAAATCACCGTATCTTTGAGGATTAGGGATTTGGAATGAACAAAAACTCATTAATGAGTGGGTATTTATTGAAAAAGAGAGGTAGTATTTTAATAATTTCAAATGGACACCTCATTAGTTGTTTTTTCCAAACCATGGGCTTTCCCATGGTATTTTCCCATGGTTTTAGCCATATGGGACACATCATGTAATAAGTTACTATACACAAGCATACCATACTTTTATATTTAATTATTACATCATTATAATGATATTAAACTACAGAAAACTCATAATTATATTTTTACTATTCATGAAAAATTCATGTATTTTAGAAAAATCCCAAAAATTCACCCTAACCATTTTTCGATATGTAGGATTCAAAAATGAACTACATTTTTTGAAAATAATTTTAAAATTTTTTTAACTTAATTTTTAAATAAAATTATAGTTAATTCTAAAAATAAGAATTCTAAAGTTATAATTAGTTCTATATGACATTGAAAAATTAATTTAGATCTCATTATATTATTACCTTATGAAAACAAAATATTATCATTATTTACTATTTATAAGGGTCATATTTCAATTAATATTACTATTTATAAGGGTATGTTACTATTTATCAAATAATCAAGTTGGTTCTATGAGGCTCTAAATGACTTACTGGTCAAAACTCTAGATGACTATTTTTTGAAATTTCAAAACAGAGAAGTGGAAAATTTATGTCTAATGGATCTGTTTTGACTATCTCCTAAATAACCAAGTGTTTTTTAAAAGGAACACAGTGCTTTATAAAATACAAGTTATGAAAAGAATGTATTTAATATAATTATACCACAAAATTTTTGGGGTGTTATATTGTATATACTAATTAACATCATTTATATTTCAGATACTTAAAGAGAATCTAATTAGTGATATTATAGATTATTTTCCAAAAGAAGGAGTTATGTTCATGGTTTCGTATAACACGTATTGTCTAGGAATGGGTTTTTTCATGATGTGGAAAAAGGAGATGAACTACAAAAATCCTTATTAGTTTTTTCACCATTCACATAAGTCTTTGATCCATGATCTATATTTGGAATCAATAGTGATTTATCTGAATATGTGGTGATATTAAATCAATATTGAATGTTTTGTGTCATTTATAAATCAAAAAATATTGAGGTGTATCTTTTCTCAGTGAGATTTTAATTTTCATTAGTGGAGAAAGAATATGTTCTTAAAATACTATAGATTTAATATCTCTTATAGCTTATGGACTTTTAATGTAGTAACAGATAAAATAATCAGGAAGTGATGTCGTGATGTTGTTCATGTGTTTAGAGATGCATAGAGAGTGATATGGGATGTTCTATCTTGGTATCTTGGTATTTAGGATTCTTATGATAGAGGTTTTATATATTAGATTAATATATAACCATACATGTTATTGAATGTTGAAGAGTTAATGTTTTTAAGATATTTATGTGGAGTATTAGAATGACGGTATAATCTATGGGGATGATCCCGATGGATTCTTATAGGATGATTTGTATCGGGTGTTTTTATAGATTTTTTTATCTCATTGATGATGAAAATGGCAGTTATTTGTGGTCTTCGTGGTTTAACAATAGATATTTATTTTTATAGGTCAAAAGTGAATCATACCATGAGGATTATATTCTGGTGGATGGTATAAAGCGATCATTAGTATAGTTTCTATCGTGATATTTGTCCTATCATGGGGTGAAGTTAAAGAATTATGTTCCTATATTTTTTTATATCCATTGTAGGTTTTTGAATAGAAGTTCGATGATATCTATAAGGATTGGGTCCCTATTTTTTCCCAAGAATAGGGAGTATGAAAATCTATTTGGGTTATTTAGTATCATTTAATGAAAATAACTCATTTATTACTGGTTAAAGAGTTGAGTGTTGTGTATTATTTGGTAAGGCAGTATATAGATGAGATAGTGAATCTTAATAGGGTTCCAAGGACCATTATCTCCACTCAGGATCCTTATTTTAAATTGTATTCCTAGGGAGGCTCCTAGAATTATTTTTTAAAGGACCATTCAGGATCTATTTGACCACTGAGATGGGGATGGGTGAATTAGTGATATTTCTATTTTGAGTTTACTTTCATAATAAAGAAAATTAACTTCCTATTATAAATATACTATTTTTATAGAAACATTAAATAATAAAAAACATATGAACATAGGTATATCTAATGTTCGCTTCTTAAATATTACTAGCTAGCCTTTGGAATGGTTTAGAAGTAATCCCAAAATACAAAAACTACTAGAAAAAAATCCTCTGAATGTGGTTACCATAAGCAGAGAGTATCCATTCACACAAAATAAACTATAGAAAATTTATAGAGAATTTTTACCTCATAAATATAAATGATATAATAAAGTTTTTGTAACAACAATAAAAACAATCACCAAAAAACTTTAGTATGTTTTCACTTTTCTAATTTGAACATTCTTCAAACATAGTTTTCTGGTAATTAATCTTTATTCATCACTTTATTTCACAATAGTTGGAAATTATATTATTTAATTTGATGAATGTTCATCTAATATGTTCATTATATATAATTAGAATAATTTTTATCTGGTTCCTTCTTGTATATAGATACCACTTCTAAAGTTTTAGTCATCTAAAAACCTCAATAGACTACTTGTTTGATATTAATTGACACAAAATTCATCCCAATAGTTTATTAATAAATGCCTCTTTAACCTATCATCCAAATTGCTTCAGTACACTTTTTATCCAATACAAATTAATGGGAATAACTTATATCAAATTTTTAAAACTAATTCCATTTTATAAATTTTTTTCTTATTTAATTTGCAATTATATAACACATCTCCCCACTTCTCCAAATTCCTTTATCACCATAGTGCACAAAACCCATTTATATAGGTGTATTACCTCTGAAAATTTAAGGAAATAGAGAAAATTCATTTCCAACAACATGCTCAAAACTTTTGAGAACACTTATAGAAAAATTTATACCATTAAACATAATAAAATCTCTAAAAAAATAGAATCTCTCCCTAAGACTCTAGGATAAAAAACCTTTTCAAACTTCCTCTAAAATTTTCAAGAATCATGATCTTCCTCTATTATTTTAAAAACACTAAATGACCATATAAATCATGTCACATTTGTTAAAATTAAAAAATTGTAAGGTCCTTTAAAAAATAATAACATTATACAACTCATGTATACAATAAAACTTTGTATTAGTTCTTTTGACAGATTAAACTCAATATGGTGTTCCTGCCAAACTTCATAGGAACACATGGAATGTCTTCCACCTAACACTTAAACTATTCAATGACTTACATCTGAACTCTTATGTTTTATCCTTTATGAACTGACCTATGACCTATGAAAATTATAAAAAAACAACTATATACTTAATCAGATACATTTGTCTAATAAATCAGTATTAGCTTCACTTTGAAACTTTATACATGGCCATCTAATAGGTATTGTGCATAATCAGAAATCCTTCTTTATAAAAACAGTAAAAATGGTTTATCCAATTTACTCATAATAATGTAATTGTAAGAGATATTTTAATGGTATTCATTCTAATAAATTCCCCATAAAAATCCATTTTTTACATTGAAAAAATTACTCTCATAAATTATCTTCCCAAATTACTAACCCATAACAATTCATTCCACTCCAACATCAAAACATCATAGAAACTAAACAAAAAATTCTTATAATCATGAAATCATTATTTTATAAGAATTAAACCAATACTCCTCATTTATATAGAGTCTTGGATAATAAAAATTTCAATGTTCATGATGTTAAGAACATTAAGAACATCAAAGAATCACTAAATTTTACTTTATTGAATAGTCTATCTAATGGACCATGTATGCAAGACAAGATAAACAATCAACACAAGGATTGGGCCAATTAAATTATACTGGTAAATTATATCAAATGAACTAAATTAATTACACTCCATCAGATCAAATTTATATAATATATCAATAAGGTAAAGTGATTTATGTCAGACAAAAAATATGACACTTTTGAGAAAACCCTTTTCAAGTAGAAAAAACATCTTCTTAACATATTGTAGGTTCTTTGAAACAACTAAAAACCTCTTGGTCCATTCCGTTTTAGCTTTTAGTTTTGTCTTAACAATGTTTATGGATAGGAAAATAGATAAAAATAGATGGGAGGAAATTTTTCTTAAATATGACATTGATTTTGGTTGTTCGTGGGTGTAGTGGATACCTTTAGTTGAGTTTACCATTAATAATGTATATAAATCATTCATTATAATGGCTCAATTCAAGGTGTTTTATAGGAATTATTTCATATCACTATTTTTCAAGACTAATATTCAAGACTCTTAAGTCATTAGATAAGTTTTGGTGAAGATCATGATTGAGAATGTGTAGATGATTTGTGAATGGATATAGGTGGACTATGACTATCAGAAGTGCTAGGATTATTAAAGGAGGAGGTATCTAGTGTTTGACATGATATATCATGAATTCATTAATTATTATCCTCATCATGTGGAATAATGTTTCATCTAGGTAAGTATACTTTCCCTTAGTTTATCTGTCCTTTAAAGGTGTAGGGTAATGTTGGTGAGGTGGCGTATCAATAGATCTTCTTTCAGAGCTAGATCAGATTCGTGTGTTGTAACTTCATTGGAATATGAACAATGACTAAAATGTCATTGATTAGGGATATAGGATATGAAATTATGTTTGTAGAGTTGTTTTTTTATGATCTATGATCTGTAGAAGAATGTTTTTTGTGGGTTCACCATTCCCTTAGTTCATGTATTAGAGTGGAATATTGGTTTGGAGGATTATATGTGAGAATAGGATTCACAGATACATTCTCAATATCACAATATAATTGGAACCTTTTTTTACATGATGTTGGGATTATTTGTTTTTTACTACTATTTTTGAGGTTGATTCATTATTTTGTTAAGGTTATGTTCTAGTGGCACTGAGGATATATATTGATAGGTATCTCTTAGAGGTGTTTGGATTTCATGTTTATCATCTTCCCCAATTTGATTTTGATTCTCTAGACTAATAACCATTTAATAGTATCTAATATATAGTCCTGGAACTTCTTAGTACTGTATATTGTGTTTCCTACACTTTGGAATTATTGTGTGGGGGGGTATAGATTTTATAAATGATTCAGGCAGGGGATGTAAAATTTTGGAATAAGGTAAAAAATATTTTAAAAGAGGATATTCCATAGTGGATATAGTAGCCGTGTTTTGGGAATTATTATTGAGTATTTTTAGTAGAAATGACTTGGTCTTTCCATTTTGAGTTTTTAGTTTGTGTATTTTAGGTGTCTAAGGAATGTTTTTATTTGTTTTAGAGGACATGGAGACTGAATATTTTTAGTAGAATCCATATATAAATTAGGGACATGTTGTAATGCAGGTTTTGTTGGTTTTATGGAGCAATATCATGGTCATGGGTAATTTTCAGCATGGTTGGTCATGGGGTGAGTTTGAAACAGTGAGGGTGGCCTCTATACCAAGATGATTCATCAATGGGTATTAGGATTTAGTCCCCCACAAAAAATTTTATATATGTTATGTCATGGTACTAGTCAAACTTGTATTTAAAATAGCTAAAATGGCCACTATTAAATAATAGATATTCGATTTTAATGTCAAAGGTTTTTATATCTATCATTTAATGAGGGAATTTTTTCAATTTTATAATCCCTCAAATTTTATAAGAGGTCCTTCAAATTTTTTGATAAATTTTAATCAAAAATTTATTTCATTAAAATTTCTTCCATTATCTCAAACTCTAGTAGACTTCATGACCCCTTTTGGTGATCCATAGTCATCCTTTTAGTGTATAAAAACCTAAAAAAATATTTGGTGATTTCTTCGTGGATACAAGTTTTCCATATTCTCTTCCATATTTTATTCCCTTACTTTACTCTCAATATATTTATTCTCAAAGGATATAGAGGATAGAATATTTTTTTTCTTAGTGTTTTGTTATATTTTAATGATACGATTACTATGATTAGGTTGTGTGTGGAGTCCCTTTAAGTTGTTTGGAAATATATCCTTGTTTTTTTCCATTATTTATGTGTTTCATCAATGAAGATTTTAATGAGGTTAGGGATTGGTGATTTTTCACTTATTAACTTTTGTAATTATAAATTTTCATGCAACTATTTAATTGGGAGGATAGTATAGATTAAATTATGTAAGGTAATGAATCGTGCTAAATAAATTAAAAGTAAAGGGGTGATCCACATGTTTTTACTTCATTCTATGAAATTTCGTATATACTGATGTTAATTTCAAGATGATCTCTATTATAGAGACCATAGTTTCCACTATTGATATGTTTTAATCCCCTTTCATATAAGGAAAATATCATAAAGTGGTTGTTGTTTTGATTTTGTGGGAATATAGAATCTTAAAGTTGATATTTGTATATGAAATAATAAACTAATATAAATGAAAGATTAATTATCGAATGTTTAATAAAAATTTATGTTTTGTTCCTATGTTTTATTATTGTTTGTACAGTCATTATTTTCATGTTTAGAATGGTATTGTATGGTTTTAGTGGATGGTTTAGATGGTAAATAATATATTGGTTATGATGGAAGAGGATGGGTTGTTTCATGATTTTGATATCTATGGTATGGTGGTTTATATTGACAAAAAGTACTTTAATGATTAATATGGCTGATTTCATCATTGGTTATGTGGAGTACATTATTATTTTGGAATTTTTTTGGGGTTACATTATTTTATATTTATAGAATAAAACATGTCTAGAATTAATGAAATTGGTAATGGAATAAATTCGATAAAATTGATATATATCAATTTTAACAAATAAATAAACTAATGGGATATAAATATAAAGGCTATAATAGATGTTTATAATGATTAATGAATTGTTTTATACTAAATATTGATAATTTATGTAATATGGATGGTAAAATGATATATTTATAAATTAATTACTATATAATAAAATGGTAAATTTATCCCTTATTGTATTGATATTTTGGGTGGTTGGGTATGTTATAGTAGTAGTTGTGGAAATGATTGTTGATGTGAGGTGGCTAGCTCGATGTGGTAACATTGGGGAGAACGATTTATCATTATTCAACCCTTAGTATTATGTTTGTGTGTGATTATTATAATTTATCTCTTCATGTTATATCTTATCTACCACTACCCATATTGGATAACCGTATCGATGCCAATATGGTTTTGGGTTCTAGGTGTTTTGTCACATATTCATGTTATTGAGGGGACATATAACTTAAAAGTTTCTCTTCTATAAACTCTCTTGAATTTTTATCATAGTATATAATGGCCTAAGTTTATAATTAATAACCTATAATTTCTTATAGTTAGTGTGTAACACCACTGGTTTCATGTGATTTTCCCTTATAATATGTTTTTTGAACATACACAATACTAGGTTTGAGTTTAGAGTGTTTCGGGATAGTTTAAAAGTTCTTTTAATGTTTTGTGAAGGGTTAATGGTTTTAGAATAATATTTATAAATCTTGAAATATCTATAGAAAACCATGGATGGTTATACTGGGAGTCACTAGTGAGGTTCACAGTCAGAGAATTGTTTACCCTATCCATTTGCATTCTAGGAAGAATCATGAAAATAGAGACAATGAGAAAATAATGCTTGCGGAATTTTTTTATAAAAACTTATGATCCAACAGTGTGATGATGTTTCCTTGGGGAAATATCACCACACACTTTTTGAAAATTTTTCTAAAAAATATGGCTCAGACCATGTGGCTACCTGGGTGAAGTCCAGTGGCATGCGCATAGTTGGTTAACAGTTTGAAAAACCGTACAACCTAACCGTGATGTATGGAGTAAATGCTCTAAAAATTATGTTTTAATTTGTATTAATTACTCATAACCCAAATTTTTTGACCTATTTTTATAGTTTCTCAATCTCCTTTCCACTCTAAGGATTCTTCATGAATCTCTTTGGTCTAAAAGGATATTTTGAAAAAACTTTATCTCTTTTTTTAGATACTATCATCTTATCTCAGAAGGTTAATTTAAAATATTCTCTAATGGATATATATATGTTAATTTTTTTGATCTTGAAGATATATTTTTGGATTTATTGATGGGAAGAAGATTCATGGTCAGATCTAGAAGTTATTAGTTCAGTTATAAATGTTCATCATCCGTTGAGAGGTAAGTGGATTATCTCCCATTTTACATGTCCTTTAACATGAAGTATTATTATTTAAATTATTTTATGATTATTTTTTGTTTGAAAGTATCATGGTTTTAGTACCAAAATACTTATTTGGGGAATGATTCTCACCAGGGGATTATTAAAATTATTCAAAAAATGGGGTTCAAAATGAGATGTTTTATTAGAACAATATAGAATGAGAACATGGAATAAATGGTGGTGTGTGTTAATATGTATTTGGGATAGAAAATGATGTCAAAGTACCTATATAAAAGTGGGATGGAATAATGGAATGATTTTCCCCCCAAAAAATGGTTCACCAGATGAAGAATTGGTTAATGGTTGACTCACCGATCATGAGTACAGTGAGATTCATGGTTGACATGCATGTGTGTGTGTGGGGGTATGAACATGGGTTGGTTATTCCTAGTTGTAGGAAATTCTTTAATGTTTTTTTAATTTTTTCCATAATTGAATTTATCTTTTGGATATAAATTTTTTTTCTACCTCTATTATGATTTACAAAAAAATTCTAACATGTTCTTATCATAGTAACATGTGATGGTAAGTCTATGAGGATTGATTTCTTAGTTATAATAACTCTTTCATGGGATCTATGGTGTGTTTTAAGATATATAATTCCAAGATAATGTTAAAGAAAAGGTTCCACATTTCAATAATAGAGAATCATGATGTTTCCTTCTCAGTAGGTGTTTACGTCATGGAGTAATCTCTTGGTGTCATTGGAGTGATTCAACATTAGTGTTTCTATGTTTAGATGTATTATAGTTACTTGTTTCACATTTATCTCATATCACTACTACAATAATGTTTTATTCTATTTCATTCTTTTGATTTTTTATTTCTAATAGTCATGAATCATATAGTTTGTTTTTCCATTTTCATTTCATTGCTATGGTTATTTTAGTTCTTAGGGTAAATCAAACCCAAACATGCCATTATTGTAACACCATGATATTTTAAAATAAAAACATCATGTTCAATAGCATATGTGACATAATGAAAAATTCTATAAAATAATATAACTCCTCAAGACTATAGGATATATTTATTTTTAAATAAATTAAATTTTTATCTATTGATTTTAAATAAAAAATAAATTTTTTGAAATAGAAAGAAATGTTTGCGGTAAAAATGTATTTCATTGAATGGTGGATTAGTCCTAAATTAAGAACAGAATTATAAATCAATTATTACAAATTTTATCTTATTTATTTGAAAAAAAATATTTTTTAAATAAAAATATCAAAATGTTCTTAAGGTTATTCTGTAGTGTATTTCTGAAAGTTTCATTTTTTGATGAATTGTGAAGAACACTAATTTTTAATTGAAAACTCCCTTTTTTATGTAAATTTTTTATAGTGTTAAATTATATTTTAAATTGGGTTTAATAAAATTAGATTAATTATATATATATTAATTTAATATTGATTATTTTAATCATTTTCATATTTAATTTTCATATAAAATTTATAAACTTTTGAACATTTTATCTTTGAAAACATGATTTTTCATTGTGTCTGTGAGATCATTTTTAAATTAAAATTTTACAATTAAGTTAAAAGAATATAAAAAATGGATTAAATATTTTTAATCAGAGTAATTTATATTTTATAATATGGTCAACTTCATTTTTTGACCAAAATGAACAATGAAAACACAAAATATAATTACTATGGTTAAGGTAAAAAATGGGTTTACCTAAGGGTTAAAATAAAAGTATAAGTGTTAAAATGAATTAAAACATGTAAAAAATTAATTATATTGAAATATTTAGACCTTTTAAGGCTAATTAATCTAACATAATCCATTTTTTCCCTTTTTGACATGTGAAAAATATGGCTATACATTTTTTTTTCAAAAACTATAAGCGTGCCTCTCACCTCAGTTAAAAAAGGCCACCTCTCCCTTGTCCTCAAAACACTGTCAAACCCTTTTTTGGAAAATAACTATAAAAATAACTTCAACAATTCAATAAAATAATACTATCTTAATTTTTTTCACAAATAAATTTTAGTAATACTTTAGGTATAATCCAAAAGAGGTGGTCCGAGAAGAGGTAAAATCCTTAATTAATCATTTCTGTTTTATTTCTTCGCCCACCTCATTAAATTATTATTAAACCATGATAGGATGATAAAATAAGTATCTCATATACACTGAGATTTTTTATGTTAATTTCATGACCTAAAAAAACTCCACTTCTATCAAATGGGTTACAAAATCATCATTCACGTGTACAATATACATCGACCTTGCGAACAGATGTTATCCATATTTCCATTACCACCCATCATCATTAGGTTTAATGATAGATATAATATATATATATATATATATAAATATATATATTAATTATAACATAATTATACCTATTTAGTTACTATATCATATATTTATTTTAATTTCCATTTTTAGAGGATACAAAAACGTTGTTTGTGTATGTGGGGACTACCGCCTTCATGAAGTAATGCGACACTATTTTGATCACCACATCACATGGATAATATATATGTATATTTAAATAAATTATATTTCATAAATTATATTATAATCATTATTTATAAATAAAATATTACTTACCTCATTTCTATAATGATTATTAAAAATTAAAATGTTACTCATGCATACGTACAACGTACCATCACCCTGATTATAATGTAGTTCATTCTTCAAACCATAATTCATGATTGGTTTTATAAGAATAATTTACATAAAAATATTATAATTATTCCATTATTATTATTTTTATATGTTTAAAAAATTACGTAATTTACCATAGTCAACCTACGAAATCAATTTTTAACACATAAGAAAAATCTCATCGAAACATATAACGTAAACTTAATTGATTAAGTAATCATGTATAACATTATACTAAGTGAAAAAAAAAACTATTAATAAACTTTAAAATTTTATTTCTAAAGTGAATAATTTACACAATTTTATTATTTATGAAGATAAAAAATGTACATGATCAGTGTGACTCAAGGTAAGGGTTTTTCATCTTAATTTTACTTCATTGAGACATACACCATATTCCCGAATTATTTCTTTTATCAAGTCTATATATTGATTTTTTGGTATGTTATATCATAAATGTATGTATCATAATAGGTTTTAACATTTCATTTAAGATTATTTATTTTATGGGGCTTATGATACAAAAGTTACCAAACATTTAAGGGTTAATTTCATAATCACATAATTATTCAGGATTTTTTTGTTTAAGTCCACCTTGGGGAAATTATTTAAAATTTTCATCTTAATAAAATATATTTTCCTATACTATGGGTATGAATGAAAATTTTCAAGTACTAGTAAAATTTTTCTTTTCTTTTGTACATAAAATTAGTAATAAAATGGTTTTATGAGAATATTAATTTATTTATCTCTTTTGTGGGAAATCATATTTCTCCGAAAACGATGTTTTCTAAAAATGTTTTCGAAAATGTTTTAAAATTATGAAAATTATTTATAAAAAAAATATTACCCATTTTTACTTTTTATTTTTTTTTTGAAAAGAATATTCTTATGTTTTCCAAAACAATAGACATTTATCCTTGAATGAAAATGTGAAATGATTAATTATGTTAATATGTGTAGAATGAAACTTTTTTCCACCATTATGTCCAATAAATGTCTTATAAATTATTTTAAAAACTTCATATAGGTTATCTTTTAATAAAATGGTTTTAAAATAGTTTTTTTACATTTATTTTTAAAAAATAATTTTAATGTGAAATGTAAACATTCCATAAAAATGTTTCCAAGAAATTTTTATGGTATTTATAATCATAAATGAAATAAACCATTTATTGAAATTATGATATACTAGGGATATGTTGTGTTGATACCATCCTTGTTATTTCATTGGATGGTTTATGATTATTTTGACTGAGGATGTGCAATTTTATTACCATCCACAATATCACTCTGGAGGGTTTAAAACTATGTTTATTGATTGGGGAAAGTATTAAAAAATACTATGATAGGTTTTAATAATAATGATAATATAAAGTTTGGTTTAACCCTCACATATGATGAATGCATTGGAATTTGTAAATTGTGAGAGGGGTCTGATTTGTCAGCTCGATACATAGTTAGGTCTCATGAGAGAAACGAGATTAGGCCTTGTCTAAGGCCTTACCCTTTTATATGGTTATCTTGTTATAAGGCCTTGACAAATTGGATGTCTTGTAGAAAGGCCTCGATGATATGTTTTAGATGTCCAACATTATGAATTTTTTCATTATCAATTAAATTATTGATATTCTTTGTTATCAATTAGTTAGAGTTTCCATGGTTAAGTTTTATGTTCATGTGATAATTTATATGGATTGGTTTTATCATCATTTTTTCCATTCATATTGAGTTAAATTTTCAAATTAAATGGGATTCATTTCAATTATTTACATTCCATATTGATTATTCCATATTTATTCATATCTTCTTTTTTAAAATTACACTTAAAAATCTTCTAAGATCACTTATTTCTTATATTTAATTTTACATAGGTTATGGGGAAGTGTTTTATGATTTATATGCAGGGATACACTAAGAGGAATAATTGAATTTTCAAATAATTTTTTTTGTGTATTTTACGCTCTAAAATATAATTCAAATTCCAAGTAGGCATCTAGTTTTCGAACAATACTAAATTATTTTTTTCTTCATAATGTGATTACATGTATCTTATAGAAATTTAATAAATAATCCATCAGATCTAATGTACTGGGGTTGGGGCTACAATAGTTGGTAATAGATGACGTTTAGTAGAAACCATGGGGACTAGATATTGGAAAACATTTAATAATAGACATAAAACTATGATATAATTTGAGGATTAGTAAATAATAACATCCTAAAATTATGTTAAGGAAGATATTATGTGGTTTTATTACAATATATATCTATTTATTGTTAATAAAAGTGAATTTGGTTCTAGAAGAGATATACCCAGGGGTAATTACTATGAAAAGGGAACATTGGGATTGACTTGATCATCAGTTGTTGTATGAAAATGTTTCTTAATGTGCACCTAGTTTGACACTATTAGGGTATATTCTTAGGACAAATCAAATTGTGTTTAAAAACCGTTATAAAGTATTTTGAAATATATATATCCTCAAAGAAACCATTTTTATGAATATTATATTATCTACGAATTAATTTTTCAATTAATACAAATCAGTACACTAATTTATATATTATACATGATGTTTTTTATGATATGATATTATCTAGTGTATTCCATCATAATAGAAATAGTACCTAGAAGAAATAATGTTAACCATATAAATTTACGTAATCTAATGAGAAATAATGATCTTTTTTTAATGGGATGAAACCAATATTTTCAAGGGAACAAACCTTCGAAAAATTATCATCATATCAAAACATAATACCAAATGATAAAACAACTTAGAAAAAATTATCTATTTATTATGGAATCAAAGGGCAGAAGGGAAATAAGAGGAATGTAAATTAAAATGGAGATAATGGGAAGAAGAGAAATAACGATTTTCCCACATGTGATAATTTTGTAAAAAAACACCCAGGTACTTTCTTAAAAGGAATGAAAGTTTTCTACATATCTGGATATAAAGGACACTATAAATATGATTTTAAGGGAAAGAAAAATGTTTCTAATTTTCAATGATTATATTATAAAGAGATGGGCCACTATATAATTGAATTCCATGAGTGTTAATGAAATATATATTAAAATAATCTCATGAATGATGGTCAATTATATGCTATAACCATAAAAGAAGTGGAATTGTTAATGTTTTTTGTTTAGATTCATGAATTATGTCATTTTAGTTTTTAATAAATTATATCCTAGTTATAATAAAAATAAAATGTATAAGGATTTTAATGTAATACCTTTTATTTAAGGATTTGAAAGAGTATGTTGAATAGTACCGATAACCAAGAAAAATTATTTAGTGGTGAGTTTAAATTACTGGAAAACACAAGATTGGGGAAAATTTTAGACTTAAAATGTTAATGATTTTTATATAATGATGTTAGGATAAATATATGATTGATATGGATAATTTAATTTAGATAGTAGTGACTACCTCAGAAATGATTAATTATTTGTTGAAAAAGTGGTTTATTCTATCATTTATAGAATTGAAAACATTTTAATTTTTAAAGAATTTTTATAATAATCTGTTTTTATTTAAGGAATATGGAAACATGAACGTTTTGAACAATGTTTTATGGTAATTAAAGTTATTAACATGTTTTAAGAGAATACATGATGAATTTATTCATATGATTTGTATGATATGATTAAGAGATAATTCATATTGTTTGGGGAGGTTAACAATAAGTTCATTTTGGAAATTTATTGGGCTTGTTTATATAGTGTTGGATATGAATCTTTTGGAAATGTTATAAGGATTACCATTTATGAAATGGTTTAAGTAGAAATTTTTATATGGTTTTAAATATTAATATTTCATTTCACCATATGAATATTTTTTTCATATTCGATAACCTATGATTACAATTTTTTACAATGATAATTAGATATTGGAGAAGTAACTTATCATTCTATTATATATATTGTGATTTTTTAGTGCATCAGGAATAAAAAACTCATCTTAATTTCTTAGAGTAAGAGATAAAGTGTAAATTGATAAAGTTTCAATAAAATTATGATATTGTGCATATGAAATAGAATGAAATAAATTAAGAATATCTTCTCAAGAAAATTATTCATCATTAGGATAATTATCTAAAAATAAAATGTTATCCTATTACCATAATTTCTAATGATAGTAATGACCTTTTTCATAACTATCTGGTTTATGGATTTATATTTGATAATTTTCAAAAGATTATTCACTTTCTTGTGATCAATTATTTTTGTACTCTTCATAATTATTTGGGAATAATGATTTTTCTCCATGTCAAAATATTTACTTCACTCCTATGTTATTCAATTTGGAAACCTAGTATATGTTATTCGAGATGAAATTTTCACAAACCTTTTTATTTTATGAAGAGAATTTTCTATTGAATAATTTTTATGATGATTGTTTCCAAAAACGGTATTTCAAAATTTCTAATCCTTGATTACTGAAATCAATATTAAATAGAAAGGACACAATTTATTAAGGGGGTAGAATGTAACACCCTTATATTTTAAAATAGGAACACCATATTCAATAGAAAATGTGACAAGAAACACCATGATTATAAGAGAATTTAAAACCACAAGACATTATGATATATTTTTTAAATAAATTCAATGGTTATCTATTGGTTAAAAATAAAATAAGAACGATTCAAAAGAGAAAAAATTATTTTCTAAAAAATTATATTTTTCTAAAAGGCTGAATAGCCGTGCATTGTGAACATAATTTAAAATTAATTTTTACCAATTTTTTATATTTATTTGAAACAATAAACACAATTTTTTAAATTATAATATTAAAATTATCTTAGGGTAAATGTTTGGGATTTTTCTGAAATTAATCATTTTGTGATGAGTAGTGAAAAATACAGAATATTAATTGAACAATTCCTTTTCATTTAAATTAGTTATAAAGTTAAATTATAACTATATTTTTTATACTTAAAATTATTAAAATTTTGTATATATTAATCCAATTTAGTTCATTATAATAATTTTCTTATTAAAATTTGATATAAATTTTTTTCTAAACTCATAAACATTTTCACTTTGAAAACCAACTTTCTTGTCATGTCTACAGGATCATTATTAAATTAAAATTTGAATCTATTATGAATTAAATTTAGTAAAATGGATTCAATATTTGGAATTTAATTATTTATATTTTCTAATTAGGTAAAATTAATTTTTTAAATTAAATTAATAGTGAAAAAATAAAAATTAATTACCATGGTTGAGGTAAAAAATTGGTTCACCAGGGTGTTAATCTAAACAAATAATGGTTAACATGACATATTTTTTAAATATATTAAATGGAAATATTGTGACATTATCATGTCTAAGTATCTTAAATAATCCATTTTTTCCCTTTTTTATGTAAAAAACATGGGTATACCTTTTTATTTTCAAACATTACAAGTGTGCCAGTCACCTCACTTATAAAAGGCCACCCCTATCTTCTCCTCTTCACACCTTAAAACCTTTTGTGTAGGACAATAAATATGTAAATAACTTTTAAAATTTCCTAAAATTATCCTAAAATCCTTTTTTTAATAAATGAATTTGAGGAATACTTTTATCAGGGTCCTAAAGAGGTTGTCTGAGAAGAGGTAACATTATTTACTATGCATTTTGGTTTTATTTATTACTCCACCGCATTGAATTATTATGAATTAATTAGTAGATAATTATATCAGTATATTAAATATAATATGATGTTTTCATGTTAATTTTAGAACCTAAAACCATCCACACTTCCATTAAATAGGTTATGAAATAACCATTTTTGCATACGGTAGACTACAGCCACACAAAATATGGTCATTCATTTCTCCATTACCACCTTTCATAGTTGAATATGATGATGGATATAAAGTATATATATTATATTTATAAAAAAATTATAACTATAGAGTCACTATAACATATATTATTATTATTACTTTCTATTCCTTGGGGGATATGATAATGTCACTCATGTATATGGCATACTACCGCCACATAAAGCGACGTGATTTGTTTTGCACTAATACTTTACATGGGAGGTAATAAGAATAATGTTTATGAATAAATGTGATATAAATGAAATAATTATAATATTAATGAAATTAATGTCATTTTTAAAGGTTAATATATAAATCTTCCTTCATACACTGAAAAATGATAACAGTCGTCGTGTTTGTGTGAACTACTGCCTTCATGAATAGATGTGGCTCTATTTTAATAACCAAAATAAATTGATGATATATATTAGTATATTTTAAAACATGATATTTTATAAATGATATTATGTTCATTATTTAAAGATAAAATATTACTTAATTACTTTCTGTAATGATCATTGATAAATGGAAACGTTACTCATGCATATATATGGCATAACGTCTCCATGATTGTAATGTACTTAATTTTTAATTACTATATTTAATTATTGGTTTTAAAAGTATAATTTATGTATAAATAGGGTAATAATTCCATCATTATTATTCCTAAAATGTTTAAATAATGTCATTTTTTACCATAGTCCACCTACCAAAGTATTTTTGACACATAAGAGAAATATATTCAAAACATCATATGTAAACATAATTGATTATGTAATCATATATAACATACTAATAACTCAAATAAAAGGAATATTAAACATTAAAAATGCTTTTAATAAATTAAATAATTAACATATGTTTATTATTCATGAAGGTAATTAATTTACTTGATGATTCATCCTCAAGGTAAGGGTTTCTCATCTAACTTTTACTTCTATGAGACGAGAACCATATTCACCAATTATTTATTTTGTGTGTGTGTATATAATAATTTATTTATGTTATATAATTTATTTATTTATATTCATGGTAATAAATGTTTCAATTAATGTTATTTTTAACATGGGGCTTATGATAGAAAACTAACCAAAGTGGGAAGGGTTTATTTCACAATCATATCATTATATAGGATTATATTTTATTAGTAACCATTGGGGAAATTATTTGATATTTATATGTAAAAATAAATTTATTTTCATATAATATGGTTATTCATTAACTTCTTCATGTAAAATAAAAATTTTACCTCTCTTTGGTACTTAAAATGAATAATAAAATGTTGTTATGAAAATCTGAAATTATTTTTCTCTTATTTTAAAAATAATTTTTTATAAAAATGCTTATATTATAATTTTTTTTCAATAATATTTTGAACCTTTTAAAAAATAGTTTATTAAATTCATTTTTACTCATATTTAGTTTTGATTTTTTTTAAAGGAATCTTTATTTCTTCATCAAAATAATTCCTATTCGGGTATTAGAGAAAATGTGAAGGGAATATTGGTTTTAACTTGTACGAAATAAATATAATTTTCTACCATAATGAATAATTAATATTTAAAAGTTATTTTACATTTTTGAAAATGTAATTTTTCAAATTAAAAGTGGGTTTTAATATTTTCAGAACTTTTAGTTTTAAAAATATTTTCAACGTGAAAAGGAATTTCCCTTAATTTTTTAATGATATTTTTATGGTGTTTCTACACATCAAAAGAATCAAGCCATTTTTGAATTTTTTATACAATAGGGATATGATATATTGATATTATTATTATTCTTTCATTAGATGTTTTTTTATCAGTTTGATTGAGGATGTATAATTTTTTTTACAATTCACCATATTACACTAGATGGTTTACAACTATGTTGATTGATTGGGTATAGTATTAAAATTTTATATAATATTTTTAATATGAATGTTTATGTTGATTTTATTTTACCCCATTCATATATAGAATTCATTAGACTTTTTGTGAGCTGGGTTGGGCCTTCAATAGGCCCTTGATGAATCCAAAAGTCTCATGAGACAAACTAGATTGAGTTTGGGCAAAGGTCTTACCCATTTATATAGATGACATGGTGTAAGGCCTCGATGGTATTAGATGTCTTAGCCCATGGCCTGGGCAGTATGTTTTAGATGGCTAGCATTACGCATTCCATCATTATGATTTTAATTATTGATATTCCATTTGATTATTTGATTAGATATAATATCCATTGGTATGTTTCATGTTCATGTGATTATTTATGTGGAATTATTTTACTATCATTTATTACTATCGTATTATGATCAAGTTATTGATTAAATGGAATGATTTTCAATTATTTACCTTGCTATATTGATTATGCCTTATTTATTTAAAGATTTATCTATACGCTAACCCTTACAGATTATCTAAGATCACCCATTTCTTATATTTTAGTTTCCTTAGGATATGGGGAAGTGTTTTTTGATTGATATTCAAGGATACACTAAGGAGAATATTTTAATTCTCCAAGAGAATTTAATATGTACTTTATATTTTAAAATGTAATGTGAATTTCAAGCATGTATCAATTTTACAAAAACTATAAAACTATTCCCTCCATTGGGTTGTGATTACATGGATTATATACTAATGAAATAATGAAACCAATTTATATGGAATACTAGGGTCGGGGTTACTATAGTTAATCCCTTAGAATTTATTTCAACTATATGGTGTCCTTGAGATGTCAACTATGGTTGGTGGAAATTTGTATCTTATTAAGACTATGAGTTAAGGTAGTATTTTAGAAATGAAATAATTCTTGGTCAATATTTATATCATATTGGGATGGTATAAAGAAGATTATAATTTCATAAATTTAGGTGTATTTTTTTAAAAATAAGTAGCTAATAGTTTTATGATGAACTTCATGTTTCAAGGGTTGTTTGATTAAAAAAGTATTCTATGAAACTTATAGGTGTGTCATAATCTCATCATCATGGGTTTAAACAATAAGTGTATCATGTCATGCATTATTAAAAATGATTCTCACTTACACTGTATTGTTCATTTGAAATTTCATGATTTATGGAAAATTCTGAAATTTGTAAAAATGGTCAGATTCTGAAAAGAATGTTGGTAACAATTTTCACTTATTTGGATTTGGAGTTTTCTAAGACATTATTTTATTTTGAGTGATGAATAAGTAGTAATTTTTTCTAGATATATAAAATAAAGTTTTATAGATTTTTTAGAAATTGATAAGAAGAATATATAGAAAATGTGGGTTCACACGAGGCATAAGTGATCAAAAAACATGTCCATAATATATTTTTAGGATTTTAAAGCAATTTATATTGGAAATAAAAATAATAAAAAAAAAAAAATCAATCACTTAATAACATTTCTAAAATAGAATCCACCTATATTTTTTGGGGGCTGGTTTGAGCTTTAAAAATAAGAGGTTTTATATAAATGAGTGAATTGAATAATTGATTTCTTGAGTACACTAACCGAGATGAAGTTTATGTTAGTAGTTTGTATGATAGATGATGTTTTCTAAGAATATTTGGATTTATCTATTCATTAAAGAGTTGACCAGGGGATTACATGGGAGAGAATAACCATTCAAAAAACAATTATACCCAAAAAATTCAAGATAAATCAACAAACCAATTTCTTGACCTTGAAGTGAGAGAATATATCCTTGGAAAGGTATACAACTAATTATATAACCATAGTTCATTTCACTCCATAGGTGGATTACATTGAATCTTAGACGGCCCAGACATTTAAATCAGGTCTAGGACCAAATATTCTTTCTAAAATACCGGTAATCTATATTATAGATTATATAGTGATAGTTAACATGGATACTATGGTAGAAAGATATCTTACCAAAAAACCTGTTGGAGAAACTTTGTTTCTCTCTCTAGGAACAAGTGGGAACTCAAATTCTAAGAACAAGAGGAAGACATACACCTATTTTCAACGACATGGTGGACCTCAGACAAAAACCAAAAAATTAGTACACATTCATCCAAGACCCAATAGTAAGATTAGTATTTTCTATAATGTTTTAATGAATCACATGAAGTGAGACTATACAACACTAACTTGATTTTGTCAAGAACTATAATTAGATGGGGGACATTGAAAATTATTTCCATAATGCTTCAATGTTTGGTACTAGAGATATATCTCATGTTTCTCAAAAATCTTATGGTTTGACTAAATAAACATTCCAGGAAAACTCTTATCCTCCTAGTTGGCTGAACTATGGTAATTTTAGAAACACCATGTACCCTAAAATATTTAATCTCAATAATAAATAAATGATAAAGACGGAATAAGTGAGTTGTTTTATAGTGTTGAGATGATGATCATGGAGGATTAATTTTTTATTTTGTTAATAAAATGGACTATTCTTTTGTATTCTACCCCTATGAAAGAATTTTTTGAGTATGGTTTCATCCCAATATTTTATTTATTATTATGTTTTTGGTAGTATGGGTTTTCATATTGGTATTATTCCTTATCTTTTTAATCTTTAAACTCCACTTGGTCAACAATAGTGTTAAGACATGAATTGTTCTTCACGTTCTATAAGTATTTATGGGTTGAAATTAGTTCATAATTTCATTATTCTTGATATGAAAATCTATGACCATGTTTTGGGAAAGGATTGGTTGATATCCTTTAATTACACTTTGATTATTATACAAGGTAGGCTAGTTTCAAATATTCTTATGGCATTAAGAATCTCTCTAAAGAATATTGAGATGTGAATGCAAGAAGAGTAAGACCTTTGTTAATAGGGTTTGAGAATATATCTTATCATTTGGTAGTGATTAATTTTTAATATATTGATTCAGTCAAACATAGATATTTTCTTACAATAATTGACCAATTCCCTAATGTGTTTCCTAAAAATTTCTCCTGGTTTTCACCTGAAAGAGAATATGAATTAAAAATTAATAAATTACTAGGGACCAATTATATTTAACATCCTTATTATAGGATTCCACAAAAAATAATGTAATTGAATATTTTACGTCAAGAGCTGTAAAGAGAAGAGTTCATTTGACCAATTACATCTCCATGGAAAACAATTTTAATTTTTGTAAATAAGTTGGATACAACTCTTTGGATATTTATATATTATCATATGCTCAACCATTTTATGATAAAGAATCAGTATCTTATTTCACGAATTTATGATCTATCAATCCAATTTTGGGGATCCACATGGTCCCCTAATATTAATTTCTGTTGAGGGTATTATCAAAATTAACTTATAAAAAAGGATATTAGAAAAAAACATTCTAGATTTGTTATGGAAATTATGAATATGTGTTTATTCTATTAGGAATTATAAATTCACTAGATGTATTTATAGAATTTATGAATCAAATATTGTAGAGGTATATTGAATATTTTGTGGTGGTATTTATCAATGATATTATAGAGTATTCTAGGACCAAGGATAATCATTAGCAATACTTAGATATAGAGTTTGGTATCTTATGGAAGCATATCTTTTATGTTAATTATTTAAAAATTGATTTATATTGAAAAGAAGTATGTTTATTTGTTTATGTAATCTATGAAATAGGAGTTTATATACACCCTAAATAGATCGAGGCCTTTAACTATATTCTATCACTGAATAATTTTTTTGAGATGCACAACCTCCTCATATTAACATGATATTACTGATGCATTGTTCATGTCTTGACACTACTTGTATCACTAATGAAAAATCTTACAAGGATATGAATTCCTTTTAAATGGAATGATAAAGGCCAAAAAAAATTTCAGGAGATTATAGTTCATATTACTTCAACACTTGTCCTTACATTTCTTGAATTCAGAAAAGCATATGTGGTTTATTATAATGCATCAAGATATGGATTGGGTTATGTTCTCATGTATTGAGATAAATTTTTCTCTTATGGTTTTCAATAATTATGGGTTCATGATTAAAACTAACCAAAACATGATTTGAAATTATCCACAGAGATATATTCATTAAAATCATGGATCCATTATATTGGTGGTGATAAATTTATAGTGTTTATGGAACATTGTATGTTGAAACACATTTTATCACAAAGATATTTGATCCTAAGGTAATGAATATGCATGAAATGTTTGTAGATTCTTATCATTTAATTGATATATACACTAGGTAAATGGAATTCCATGGTGGATACATTAGGTAATAAGTCTTGCAATTAGTTATCTAAAGAGGATTTGGATATATGGAAGCTAATATTATTAAAAGTTGATATGCATAGAGATTATGTTGGTAACAGTGGTGTTGCGGTTTTATTTATAGTCTCCATTTTTCCTAATTTATTTTAGTAGGTTATACATTCTCATACATCCAATCCTAAATGTCTATCTATTAAGTAAAACTCAATGGTGGAGAGAACATTGAGGGATGAAAGTAGGATAATAGTTTAGTGTTTCATTTTATAGACCATAGCATTGTTCCTATAAATTATTAGGAATAAGTTATTTCTACCTATAATCATTCAAGATGGATAATTTATTTGGGTATTTAGAATATGTATAATTCATTGAGATCACAGTTTTGGTGGGATGACATGAGGAAAAGAGTGGTAGAGTTTGTCTCGAGATGCCTCACCTATTAGTATGTAAAGGCAGATCACTAAAAAACCACTGTTATATTGTTTGGTTTACCTATTCCGATGTGAAGAAGAAGTATATACCTATAGGATTGGTCATTGGTCTACAAAAAATAGTTTATAGACTTGATTCCATATAGGTGACTGTGAATCATCTCATTAGATTGGCTCACATAATACCAATCTATGAATACAGTTTAGTGGAAGAATTTTCAAAAAAAACATTTAGAATGTTCTGAAGTTTCATGAAATATATGTTTCAATTCTGTATAACTAGGACCCAAGGTTTACAGATCAGTTTTAGAATTTTATTTAGTATGACCTTGGAATTTAGTTGACCATGAGAATATCTTATCATCCTCAAATGGATGGAAAATCTGAATAGATAATCAAAATTTTGGAATACATTCATAGGGATTTTGTGGTGTATTTTTAGGTTCATAGGAGAATAATATACCATTAGTGGAGTTCTCTCCCAATAACAGTTATCATTCCTTGGTATACAAGAATACTTTCAAATCTGTGTATAAACCTCCTTTTAATTATTCATTTGTTTCGGTAGAAGAAGGTGAGAATAAACTTATTGGACATATCCTTGTGAATGAGTCAATAATAAAGAATCATATGTTCAAAAATAGGATGGTGATGTCTTAAATTCATCCTAAATTGTATGTTTATCACTATTATTGACTATTTTCATTTGGGGTGGGCAATCCTATTTTTTTTAATAATATCTATAAGGATAGGGAATCTTAAATTTGGTAAGAAAGGTGATTTTTATCCACAGTAAATTTCCCCATTTTAGATACTTGAGTATTTTGGAGATGTGGATTATCAATTACCTTTACCACCATGGTTTTGTTTTGTAAATAATGTTTTTAAAGTATCTCAATGGAATAATTACCAACCCAATCCTGACCATGCAACTTGATGGGACCATGTTGATCTCGAAACAAATGTTATGTTGATTCATGTGCCAATTCAAATTTTGGATATAAAATATAATTAATTTATTAGGAAAATCATTAGTTTTTTATGAGTTTCATGGTAACAGAGTTAGATTTAGGAAGAGACAATATAACGTGGGAAGGAGATTCTAGAGTAGTGGACCAATCTCTTCCAAATAAATGTCAATCTCCCAATTTTTAAGGATAGAAATACTAATGGTGGGAAGAATTTGACACACCTGAATTCATTTAATTTACCCTTATATTATGTATTTCAATCTTATATAAAACATATTTTGTGTTTTGATGTTTATGGATAATTTAAATGTGTTTTGTATGTGTTTTAATTTTTGAATAGTTTCAGAATGGTTAGTAGAAACTATGCACTATATCTATGAAACTATTCAAGGTAATGATGGTAGTCACTTTGTAGGTTCATGGTTAGAGCATGGTTTTCCCAATCTGTGCATTTCCAAAATAAAAATTTGTAAATGAAGATAGTGTAAAATCAAGGTTAACACATGATCTATCAAACAATGTGATCCAAACATGTGATGGGATGGTCTTCAGACAGTAACACCTCATTATCGGTGCACATTTTTCAAAACCATGCGACTCAAACAATGTGTCTAACCAGGTGTTTTCTAGTAGAATGTGTATAGTTGTAACATAGATTAAAAAACCAAGTGATATAACCTTGTGAGGTGAAGTTAATAATTTTTAAAATTATATTTTAATTCAAATTAAGGCCCCTTAACCAACATGTTTTTCTTATTCTTCCTAGGATTCCAACTCTTTTATTCACCTTGGTTCTATTTGACATTACGATCAGTCTGGAAGGAGATGTTGATAAATCTTGGTGTGTTGGATTTCAAAAATTACTGGTAAGACATAATTTTCCATATTTCTCATTAGATACTATCATCCCCACTCACTTGGATTGTTAAAAATATTTTTTCATTGATAGATCTATGTTCTTTGTTTTGGTCATTGATGAGATCTTGTTGGATCTATTAATGGGAAGATGATTCATAGATGAATCTAGAAGTTCTTGGTGACTTCCTTTATGTTTATCATCCAATGAGAGGTAATATACTTCTATTACATTTAAATAATCCTATAAAATTATGGAATAATATTTAAATTCATTTTTCATTTACTTTTTTTTGAAAACTATATTTGTTTTAGTGATAAAATATTTTGTTTTGGAATGATTCTCACAAATTTCTTGATAAAACAATTGGATTGAAATAGTTTTCAAAATGAAAATTTTAATTAGAATAACATGGCATGTGATCATGGAATACATGGAAGGGTGTTTTCAGTTTCATTTGGGTCAGATAATGACAAGAAATTCCCATAGTTAAAGTGCAGTGAAATAAATATGTGAAGTACCCTCATCAAAATGGTTCATAAAGTGACGACTTTGTGAGAGGATCACTCCTGAATCATGGGTATCGGGAGGTTCATAGTTGGTATGGATATCTGTGTGTGTGTATGTGTGTATAAGAACATGTGGTGGTTATTCCATGTTGTATGAAAACGTTTAATGGTATTATTAAATTTTTTCCATGAAATGTATTTATGGATTAGATATAAATGGTTTATATTCCTCTCTTATGTTTTATATAAAATTTTATAACATGTTCTTGTCTTAGTGACATGCGATGAAAAGTATTTGGAGATTTTATACTGAGTTATACTCATCCAATTCTTTGGAGCCATGGGTAATCTATAGATATTATCTTATAATATACAAGTAAAGGAAATGTGTTATATTTAAAAGTGGATCATCATCACATTTCCTTTACAATTGGTGTTTGTATCTTAGATGTGTCCCTTGGTGTCATTAAATTGATACCACATTGGTGTTACTATATTTTAATGAATTTATATTAATTAGATCTTATTCTTCAGCTATCACTGCTACTCTAATGTCTTAGTATGCTTTTTCTTTGAATTTTATTATTATCAGTCATGCGTCATATCTTTGTTTTGGTATTTTTTATTTCATCCCCATGGTTTTTTCCTTAGGTAAAATCATCCCACAAATTTCCGTTAAGCCCTTGAAATTTATTATCATCATTTTGTATCCTAGAGATGCCAACTATGTTAAGTAGAACATTGTCTATTCCCAAGAAAATGAGAATGTGTTGGATATTACATAGAGTGGCTATGGTATTATTGGGAAAAAATCATTCAAGGTATCATTGAATAATTTTTGATGTGATTTTGTTTGTTGACAAAGTGGACATCTATGTTGTGATTGTTGACAAAGAAAACAGTGAAATAAAAATTTGTTGACAAAGGGGATTTCATAGTGGCATGTCGAGTTCAAGGGATGTGGTTAACGATCAATGTTTGAGTCTAGAATGTCAAAACATTAATGGATGATCTGGAGATGGTAAAGAAAGAGCAGATACAAGGTGTTGCTGTTTTCCAGTGTTTTCCAAATTTATAGGCCTGAAAATCGAAAATAAAGAAATGTGGTTTCTAGAAAAGGAACTTGTGTGCCATGTACTTAAAGGAGAGGAAACTTGTGCACCTAATGTCATTCAATATCAAGAAACTAAACATATGGAAAAGGTATAAAGGGAACCCATGTTTTAGAGTTGGTTGTGCAATTGATTTGCACGATAGAGACTTGCGCGACGAGGGGAGACTTGCGCCCCATTGCGCATGGTTTACAAATGCTTATAAATACAGATTGACCCCTCCTCATTCTGTGTAGGGTTCAACACTTAGAAAAATCATAGCTCTCGTCGCACAGGTGTGGTGGTTGTGCAAGTGGTGTGTGGTCGCGCAAGTATACATTGCACTCTAGGTGATAGTTGCATGCCAAGGTGGTTTGGGTGAGAAAGTAAGTGATTCGCGGAAGTTTTGAGTTTTAAAAGAAGACGTCGCGCAAGTGGTTTGGTGAAACTTGCACGCCAGATTTTGAAGAAGCACGAATGTTTTTTGTTGCGCACCTATATTGGTTTGGGCGTAAAATGGTGTGTGTCACGCAAGTTTGGAGTTTCAGAAGCTTGTGTCGTGCAAGTGGTTGAGGAGGACTTGTGTGTTGAGACTTGCGTGCTAGCTTAGAGAAGGGCACGAAGTAAGGTTGTTTAAAGGCAGTGGTTCAGCGCTGCGTGGAAGCTAAAATATTTCCTAATACCCTCAATGCAAAGAGAGATTCATATACGGGTGAAATTTGTACTTCAATAGTTCATCTACATACAATAGAGGATGTATTCATTAGTGATAATGAAGAGACCTTTAGGTATATAAACTGTGAGTTGATCCTTTCCATAACAATGAGAAAAGGAAGAGGAAGAAGGTGATCCTCTCCACCGGCAGTGAGCCAAAGAGAGAGAAATAGGGAGGGGCCCTTGGAAAAGCAAAGAGTTGACCCTAAAATTTGTCAAGGCAGTGAGCCTGGTAATAGAAGTGATATATCCTGAACCTTGTAAATAGCAGTGTGCTTATATTGGATTTGGTAAATCGGAACATTGCTGGTGTATGCTCCTTGGACGTATCCTAATGAGGGTGAACCATGTAAAAATTGATGTGTCATGTGCATGCTTTACTTTCTATATCTATTGTGCAACGGGAAAGAGAGAGAATCTTGTTTTTCTTAACTACGAAACAAGATCAACACGTTCTATAATTTTAAATTAGTCATAACCTGATTCACCCCCGCCTCTCAGGGCATTCAGCCTTGTGGAACTAACAATTTTTATCATAGGGAAAGGTTGATATTAGTTCTTCTCTCAATGGAGGTCACCAATCATAAAGTGATTCTGATCTTTGACAAGAACAATTTTCAGCTATGAAAGAATCTGATGCAACACTACTTCTGATCTTTAGGAATGGATGCATTCATAGTAGCAATGCAAGGCATAAAAGATGATATTAATAGTGGTGCATTATCAGAAGTTGAGAATAGAGAGTTGGATGCTGATGCCACATCAATCAATACCTTAGTTTGAGCACTATACAATCCTATATATAAAAAGGTGATGTCTTGAAAAATGTCACAGGCAATGTGGGAAAAGTTATTAAATATATATAAAAGGGATGCAAAGGTCAGAGAGGCAAAGCTGCAAGTGTTGTGGAACAAGTATGAAGATCTGAGAATAAACCTGAATGAATCTATTGATGCATTATTTGATAGGGTAAATATTGTAGTGGAGGACATGAGAGGTCTTGGAGAAGTTATTGAAGATCTAAAAATTGTGAAGCGCATCATGAGATAACTTCCACGTCAATTCAATCCAAAAGATTCCATTTTGGAAGATAACGACCTGAAAAGCAGACATTGGATAACCTGCACAACACCCTTGATGCATATGAAATGAGAAATGATGATAACGACACTGTGGAAAAGGGGAAATACAAAGAGGTGTCATTTAAGCCCATGAAGAATCTCACCGTTGAAGATTCTTAGGAGGATGAAGAAACAGATGAGTTAATGTCATTCCTCTCCTCAAATCTTCAAATAGGAAAAGGAAAGATCAAAGGGAAAATTCCACTTTCTTGCTTTAGATCTGGAAAAGTTGGTCATCTTACCGCAAGGTGCCCCAAAAATTTTCAAGAAGAAAATGATGAAGTTTATGTTGAAATTCCAAAGAAGAAATCTTTAGCCTATGTGAAAGGTAATAAGTAGTTCAAGAGAAATTTCTTCAAGAAGAAGAATCGTCTTTCACAAGAAAAAGATAGTTCATATTAGTCTGAGGTTGAAGAGGTGGAGGAGATTGATAATTGAAAAGATCATGGAGAAAATTCTAGGGTGGCAGTCGTCGGTAGTTCTCATGAGTAGAACGAAATGGAAGGTGATGATGAAGAAAAAGAAGTTGAAGGAAGAATAGATATACAAGCTGAGTTAGAGGATCCTCTTGAGGAGATAGTGGTTTGGAGAGCCAAAAAAAAGAAAGATAACAAAGTTTTTCGTGATACCAAACTCTATATGCAGGAGATGGAAGAATAGAAGTTGGAGTTTATGGAAGAAATTGAGAAACTCATGTTATCAACACTAGAGAACTTAGAATTTGTTAGTGAGTATAAGCTCAATATTGAAGAACAGAAAAGAGAGATCGATGTCTTCAATAGAAATTTGAAAGATCAAGTCAATTATATCAAATATCATGAAGAATAAGTGGTCATTTTACGACAAATAATGAAGGATCAAGAAAAACTCTTGACCTCCAATGTGATATCAGAAAATCAGGTCATTCAGAAGATAGAAAAGATGAAAGATGAGGCTAGTAGTTCATCTAGAAAGAAGCAGAAATTGAGCTCAGATGTTAAGGGTGATTCAGGGATTAATTAGAAACAAAAATCTATAAAAATTGAAGTCAGACCACAAGCCCCCATCCTAATATTTAAGGATGATTTGGGAACAAATAAAAATCAGAATAGTCGGAGATCTCAATGGGAAACTTGTAGTGAAGTGACACGCAGGAATGCTCCTTACATTAGGTGCTATTGCTGTGGAAAGATGGGACACTCACAAAATGCATGTTCTAAAGGCAAGATATATCTAAGGGCACAAGAACAACATTGGATTCCAAACATATCTTTATATTATAGAACATCCTTTGAAGGTAATTTTTTTTTGGTGTGGAGGATTTGGGAACATGGCTTAATATTTCAAATCAACCATTCACAGGAATGTGCCAAAGAAAAACTCGAGCAGTCGTAAGCACCAAGTTAGGGAATCATCAAGTGAGCTGAAAACCCAAAATCAATTTGCAGCTCTATAGGAATAAGATGGTCCATCAAACTCTAAGTAATATCAAATTCTCTAACCTGCACCAAGTGTGAAGTCAAAGACATGGATCAAAAAGAAAAAGGGTGAGAAGGCAGTAGTTGCTAAAATTTCCCTTAACGATTCAGAACGTTCAAGAGTATGGATCCTTGACAGTGGTTGCACAGCTCATATGACAGGAAAAATGGATCTCATTATAGGCATAAAATATTACAAAGTAGGAGTTGTCAAGTTTGGGGATGATGATGGGCTAAAGATTGTAGGTTTCGAAAAGGCTAAATTTGGGGTAAAAGAAATGAGATGTGCTGATGTCTTGGTAGTAGAGGGTCTTAGTCATAACTTGCTCAGTGCCAGTCAACTAAGTGACTCTGGGAACTCTATCCAATTCTTCCAGAAGAGGTGTGTTGTGAAAGGAGAAAATGGAGCAGTTGTTCTATAGGGAAGAAGGACAAAGGGAAATATTTACCTTGTAAGTGGAGAAGAAGATACAAGCCTTTTATCCAGAGAAGAAGAAAACCAGCTATGGCATAAGTGACTTGGTCATCTCTTCCAACCATCCATATAAGATTTGGTAAAGTGTGATGATACTAGAGACCTTACAAAATTATCACGTGATCGCACTCATACATGCGATGCTTTCCAACAAGGGAAGATCATCAGAAAGACATACAAGCCAAAGGAAGAGAAATCAACCAGAGTGCTCGAATTGGTACATGCTGATGTTTGTGGACCGATCACACAACAAGCCATAAATGGGAAAAGGTACTATGTCATTTTCATTGATGATTATAGTATAATGTCTTGGGTATTTTTCATTACCCATAAGACAGAAGTGTTCAGTTGTATTAAACATTATAGAAGGGAAGCAGAAAGAATTATTGGGTAGAAAAATCTGTAGTTTTGTACTGATAACGGTACAGAATTCACAAACATTCAAGTAGAAGACTATCTCGAGAATCATGGGATAAGGCATCATGTTTCATCCATGAGAAATAACCAACAGAATGGAGTAGTTTAAAGGAGAAATCAGATCATCAAAAACATGTCCAGAACAATGCTTATTTAAAAATACCTACCAGGGAAATTTTGGGGGGAGGCAGTTTTGACATTGGTCTATATTTCGAACAGGGATTTGTTGTGTGTGAAGGAAGGGAAGACTCCGTATGAAATGTGGTACGAAAATAATCCAACGTTGAAATACTTTCGAATCTTTTGAATTAAGTGCTCCATTCTCAAAAAATAGAATCACATGAATTTTGAGTCATGAGGATATGAGAGGATATTCCTTGGCTACTCAGGGAAAAGAAAATCATATAAATACTTCAATAAAAGGCTGGGAAAAATTATTGAAGGAAATGATGTCACTATAGTTGAAAATGAATAGAATACTCGATGACCTATTGAACAATTTATGGATGAAAGTGATGAGGAGGTAAGCAACACTGGGGGAGTATAAGTGGCAGATGCTGACTCAGAAGAAGACAATGATGATGAAAAAGAAAGTGTCAAGTCTGTGTCTACAAGGAAGCCAAATATTCAAGCTAAAATTGATAGGCATAATATCACTGGTGATCAGACAGCTCTAGTTCAGACAAGAAGAATGAAGTCACTACATCATATATCTTTTCTATCTCAGGTACAGTCTAAATTCTTTGTTGATGCCGCTGAAGATGAAAACTGGGTTCAGGCTATGAATGAAGAGCTTGATTCGATTGAGAAGAACCAGATGTGGGAGATTGTTTCGAGACAAGCAGATAAGAATGTCATTGGGACTAAATGGGTCTATCACAACAAGATGAATGAAGATGGTGCAGTGGTTGGAAACAAATCATGACTAGTGTGCAAAGGATACTACCAGATAGAGGGAATAGATGTTGATGAGACATTTGCACCGATTGCAAGTCTAGAGACAATCTGATTATTTTTAGCCATATCAGTTCAAAGAAAGTTCAAAGTGTTCCATATGGATGTCAAATCTGCATTTCTTAATGGAGTTCTAGGAGAACAAGTGTATATTGAGCATCCAGATGTTTTTCTCATTCATGAGGTTGAGAACAAAGTTTACAGACTGAAGAAGGTGTTGTGTGGGTTGAATCAAGCACCAAGAGCATGGTACTTAAGGGTTGATCAATACTTAAAGAATCTTGGTTTCCATCATGAGGGATTTGATTACAATATCTATTTTAGCAACTACAGTAATCAAAGGATTATGGTGTTGGTCTATGTCAATGACATAATATTTGGTGGATCAGATGAAGCTTATTGTAGACAGTTTTCCGAATTCATGAAAAATGTGTTTGAAATGTCAATGATTGGAGAGTTAACGTTTTTCATTGGTCTACAGGTGACACAAGGATAGAATGGAACATTAATTTCTCAATACAAATATGAAAAAGATGTTTTAAGAAGGTTTAGAATGGAAAATTCTAAGGATATGAAAACTCTGATTGCTACCCGAATAAAATTATTCAAAGATGACGATGGCAAGACAGTTAATATCACATAATACATCAAAATTATTGAAGTTTGTTATACTTGACCACAACAAGGCCTAACATTGTTTTCACCACATTCTAAGTAGCGAGATATCAGAGTAATCCCAAGGAAAGCCACATGCTTTTAGTGAAAATAATACATCGGAATATCAAGGGCATGATGGATGTTGGCTTGACATATAATAACAAATCTCAAATAGAGTTATTGGGATATACTGATGCAGACTGGGCCGGTTCAACGGATGACAGGAAATCAACATCTGGAGGTGCATTCTATCATTGTGGATTATGTATTGCTTGGTTAATCAAGAAGAAGGATTGCATTTCATTAATCACTGAAGAAGCTGAGTATAGTGTGGCCACTCAAGCTTGCACACAATTATTATGGATGAAGCAACAGCTTGAAGACATGGGAGTTTAAGTGAAGTCTCCAATAATAATCTAGTGTGATAACTCAGGTGCTATCCATATTAGCAAAAATCCCGTCAATCATTCAAGGGAAAATCACATTGAGATAAATTATCCTTTTATCAATGAGAAGGTTGAGCAGGGACTCGTGATGTTGGATTATGTGCCTACAGAGCTACAGATTACAGAAATTCTGACAAAGGCATTACCCAAGAAAGATTTTGAGAGACATCAACTGGATTTGGAGTTTAGTCATCTCCCCTCACTTGAAAGAGTGTGGATGTGGACCCCTCCCCCCTTTCCCCGAGGTATGATGTCTTTTTACCTAATTTACTGATATGTGGTATCTACTCTATCACAGACGGCAAAGGAGTGTCCTTCGTGTTCGTTGACATAGGGGAATAAAATAGTGATTGCTCAAGGGGGAGACAGTGTGGCTATTTGACAAATCCGTAATGATATGGGGAGAAGCTGACAGGTGGAGCAGCGAAATGGGGGGAGCAATGAGAAAGGGGTAGCGTATTAAATCCGACGATGCTAGAAGTGATCGATCAAAGAATAGATATCACGACAACTGAGGATCGTGATGAAAGCAGAAGAGTGGTTTTGGAATATGGTAATAAGATTTCCAAAAATTGGTATTAGTTTGGTGTCAATAGTGGGAGTTATAGATGAAGTGATTAATTGATGAACTTTTCATTTACTCATGTTTCACACTCCGAGATTTTCTCATGTGGGGTTAGATTATGTGTTGAGTAAATCGTTGATCGCTATCAGAATCGCAATAAGTGAATGGTGGCTGAAGAATTAAAGATGTATCTTTTTATGGAAGATATTTAAAAAAACCCAAAGGGGAGGTTGTTGGGAACGAATCTCTCAAGGTATCATTGAAGAATTTTTGAGGTGATTGTGTTTGTTGACAAAGTGGACATCTGTATTGGGATTATTGACAACACAAACCATGACATTCAATTTTTTTGACAAAAGGGATTTCATAGTGGCATGTCGAGTTCAAGGGACGTGGTTAATGATCCATGTTTGATTCAAGAATGTCAACAAAGGAATGGATGATCTGGAGATGGTACAGGAAGATCAGATACAAGGTGGTGTCGTTTTCCAGTGTTTTCCAAATTTTTGGGCCTAAAAGTCAAAAATAAAGAAAAGTGGTTTTTGGCAATGGTACTTGCGCACCGTGTACTATAAGGAGAGGAAACCTGCACGAAAAATGTTTTTCAAGATCAGAACATAAAAATATAGCAAAGGGATATAGGGCGCCCAAGTTTTAGAGTTGGTCACACAAGTGATTTGCGGGGTAGAGACATGCGCGATGAGACTTGCGCGCCGAGGGGAGACTTGAGCGTCGTTGCACAGGGTTTCCAAATGCCTATAAATATAGATCGACCCCTCCCCATTCTATATAGAGTTAAACACTTATAAAAATCATAGCTCTAGTCGCGCAAGTGTGGTGGTCGCGCATGTGGTGCGTGGTCGCGCATGTATAAGTTGCGCGCTAGGTGATAATTGCGTGACTAAGGTGGTTTGGGAAAGAATGTAATTCATTCACACAAGTATTGAGTTGTAGAAGAAAACATCGATCAAGTGGTTTGATGACACTTGTGTGCCAGATTTTGAAGAAGTGTGAAAGTTGTTGGTTGCATGACAATATTGGATTGGGCGTAAAAGGGTGTGTGTCACGCAAGTTTGGAGTTGCAGAAGCTTGTGTCGTGCAAGTGTTTGAGGAGGACTTGTGCGTCAATACTTGCATGCTGGCTTAGAGAAGGGCATCAAGTAAGGTTGTTTCATGGCAGTGGTTCAGGGCTGCGTGGAAGCTATAAGATGTCCTGATACCCTCGGTGCAAAGAGAGATTCATATACTGGTTAAAGTTGGACTTCAACAGAGAATCTACATCCAACAGAGGATGTATTCATTAGTGATAATGAAGAGACCTACAGGTCTATAAACTGTGAGTGGATCCTTTCCAGAGTAGTGAGAAAAGGAAGAGGAAGAAGGTGATCCTCTCCACCGGTATTGAGCCAAAGAGATAGAAACAGGGAGGGACCCTTGGGAAAGCAGTGAGCTGACCCTAAAATTTGTAAATGCAGTGAGCCTGGTAATATAAGTGATCTATCCCTAACCTTGTAGATAGTAGTGTGATTATTGTGGATTTGGTACATCGGTACATTTCCAGTGTATGCTCCTTGGATGTAGCCCAGTGAGAGTGAACCAAGTAAAAATTGTTGTGTCCTGTGCATGCTTTAGTTTCTATATATATTGTGCAACAGGAAAGAGAGAGAAGGGTGTTTTTCTTAACTATGAGACAAGATTAGCAATGTATTTAATTTTAAATTAGTCAGACCTTGATTCACCACCCCCCCCCCCCCCCCTCAGGGTATTCATCCTTGTGGAACTAACAATTGGTATCAGAGGGAAAGGTTGATATTAGTTCTTCTCTCAATGGTGGTCTCCAATCATAAAGCGATTCTGATCTTCGACAGGAATAATTTTCAGCTATGGAAGAATCGGATGCAACACTACTTTTGATCTTTGGGAATGGATGCATTCAAACAGCAATGCATGGAATAATAGCTGACATTAATAGTGGTGCATTATCAGAAGATGAGCATAAAGAGTTGGATGTTGATGCCACAACAATCAATGCCTTAAAATGAGACCTATCCAATCCTATATATACAAAGGCGATGTCTTGAAAAACATCACATGCCATGTTGGAAAAGTTATTGAATATATATGAAGGGGATACAAAGGTCAGAGAGGAAAAGATGCAAGTGTTGTGGAACAAGTATGAAGATCTGAGAATGAACCCAAATAAATCTGTAGATACATTCTATGACAGGGTGAATGTTGTAGTGGAGGACATGAGTTGTCTTGGAGAAGTTATTGAAGATATAAAAATTGTGAAGTGCATCCTGAGATAACTACCACCTCGATTTAATCCGAAAGTTTCCATTTTGGAAGATAAAGACCTTAAAGAGCTGATATTGGATAACCTCCACAACACCCTTGTTTTATATGAAATGAGAAATGATGATAACGATGCTGTGGAAAAGGGGAAATAAAGAGGTTTCATTTGAGGCCATGAAGAAGCTCACCATTGAATATTATTAAGAGGATGAAGAAATAGATCAGGTAATTTCATTCCTCTTCTCAAATCTTCAAAGAGGAAAAGGAAAGTTCAAAGGGAAACTTCCACTTTCTTGCTTTAGATGTGGAAAAGATGGTCATCTTGCTGCAAGGTTCCCCAAAAAATTTCAAGAAGAAAATGATGAAGTTGAAGTTGAAATTCCGAAGAAGAAATCTTCAGACTATGTGAAAGGGAATCTGTAGTTCAATAGAAATTTATTTAAGAAGAAGAATCTTCTTTCACAAGAAATAGATAGTTCAGATGAGTCTAACGTTGAAGAGGTTGAGGAGATTAAAAATTGAAAAGATCATGGGGAAAATGCTATGGTGGTAGTCGTCGATAGTTATCAAGAGAAGAAAAAAACGAAATGTGATGATGAAGAAGAATATTTTAAAGGAAGAATAGATTTGCAAGCTGAGTTAGAGGCTGCTATTTAGGAGATAGAGGTTTGGAGAGCCAAAACAAAGAAAGCTAACAAAGTTGTTCGTGAAGCCAAACTCTATATGCAGCAGCAGGAAGAAGAGAAGTCTTAGTTGATGGTAGAAGTTGATAAACTCAAGTTATCAACACTAGAGAACTTAGAATCTATTAGTGAGTATAAGATCAAGATTGAAGAATAGAAATGGGAGATTTATGGCTTGAATAGAAAAGTGAAAGATCAAGTCAAGGGTATCAATGAGCTTGATGAAGATGTGGTTATTATGCGATGAAAAATGAAGGATCAAGAAAATATCTTGACCTCCAATGTGATATCATAAAATCAGGTCATTCCGAAGATAGAAAAGATGAAAGAGGTGGCTAGTAGTTCAGTATGAAAGAAGTAGAAATTGAGCTAAGATGTTAAGGATTATTCAGGGATTAATCAGAAATAAAAATCTGTGAAAATTGAAGTGAGACCACAAAAACCCAACCTGATATTGAAGGATGATTTGGGAACAAAGAAAAATCATAAGATTCAGAGATCTCAAGGGGAAAAGGGTAGTGAAATGACACGTAGGAATGATCTTTACATTAGGTTCCATTGCTATGGAAAGATGGGACACTCACAAAATGCATGTTATATAGCCAAGAGATACCTAAGGGCACAAGAACAACAGTGAAAGCCAAACAGAACTCTATATTATTGAACATACTTTGAAGATCATTGTTTTGGGTGTGGAGGATTTGGGAACATGGTTAGATATTGCACATCAATCATAAAAAGGAATGTGCCAAAGAAAAACTTGAGCATTCGTAAGCAGTAAGTTAGGGAATCGTCAAGTGAGCTGAAAACACAAAATCGATTTGTAGCTCTATAGGAAGAAGTTGGTCCATCACACTCTAAGTAAGATCAAATTCTCTAACCCACACCAAGTGTGAAGTCAAAGACATGGATCAATAAGAAAAAGGATTAGAAGGAACTAGTTGTGGAAATTTCCCTTAAAGCATTAGATCATTCAGGAGTATGAATCCTTGACAGTGGTTGCACATCCCATATAACAGGAAACAAGGATCTCAATATAGGCATAAAATATGACAAAGAAGGAGTTTTCATGTTTGGGAACGATGAAGGGTAGAAGATTGTTGGTTTCAGAAAGGCTATGTTTGGGGAAAAAAGAAATGAGATGTGCTGATGTCTTGGTAGTAGAGGGTCTGAGTCATAACTTGGTCAGTGTTAGTCAACTATTTGACTCTGGGCACTCTATCTGATTTACCAAGAAGATGTGTGTTGTGAAAGGAAAAGATGAAGTAGTTGTTCTACATGGAAAAAGGACAAAGGGAAATCTTTAACTTGTAGGTGGGGAAGAAGATACATGCCTTTTATCCAGAGAAGAAGAAAACCATCTGTAGCATACGTGACTTGGTCATCTATTCCAACCATCCATAGAAGATCTAGTAAAGTGTGATTCTGCTAGAGACCTTCCCAAATTAATAGGTGATCACACTTATACGTGCGATGCTTTCCAACAAGGAAAGATCATCAGAAAGAGATACAAGGTAAATGATGATAAATCAACAAGAGTGCTCGAATTGGTACATGCTGATGTTTGTGGACCGATCCCACCATGAGACATAAATGGGAAAAGGTATTATGTCCTTTTAATTAATGATTATAGCATAATGGATTGGGTACTTGTCATTATCCATAAGATAGAAGTTTTTAGTTATATTAAGCAGTATAGGAGGGAATCAGAAAAGATTATTAGGCAGAAAATTCTGAAGTTTCGTACTGATAACGATGAAAAATTCACAAACAGTCAAGTAGAAGACTATCTCGAGAAACACGAGATAAGGCATCAGGTTTCATTAGTGAGAACTCCCCAATATAATTGATTAGTTGAAAGGAGGAATTGGATCATCAACAACATGGCCAGAACAATGCTAATTTAAAAGGACCTACAAGTGAAATTTTGGAAGGAGGCAGTTTTGACATCGGTCTATATTTTGTATCGGCTCGGTTGTGTCTGAAAGAAGGGAAGACTCCGTATGAAATGTGGTACGGAAAGAATCCAACGTTGAAATACATTTGAATCTTTGGAAGTAAGTGCTTCATTCTCAAAAAAGAAAATAACAAGAAGTTTGAGTCACGAGGAGATGAGGGGATATTCCTTGGCTACTCAGGGAAAAGCAAAGAATATAAATACTTTAACAAAAGGTTGGAAAAAATTGATGAGAGCAATGATGTCACTATAGTTGTAAATGAACAGAAAACTCAACGACCCAGTGAACAGTTTCTAGATGAATATGATGAGGAGGTAAGGAACACAGGGGAAGTAGAAGTGGCAGATGCTGACTCAGAAGAAGACACTGATGATGAAAAAGAATGTGTCAAGTCTATGTCTGCAAGGAAGAAAAAGAGTCGAGTTGAAATTGGTAGGAAGAATATCATTGGTGATCAGACAGCTCTAGTTCAGACAAGAAGAATTACGTAATTGAAACAGACGTCCTTTCTATCTCAGGTAGATCCGAAATGCTTTACTGATGTAGTTGAAGATGAAAAGTAGGTTCAGTCTATGAATAAAGAGCTTGATCAGATTGAGAAGAACCAGACGTGGCCTATTGTTTCGAGACGAGTAGATAAGAATGTCATCAGGACTAAATGGGTCTATTGCAACAAGATGAATGAATATGGTGTAGTGTTTCGAAACAAATCATGACTAGTGTGTAAAGGATACTCCCAGATAGAGGGAATAGATGTTGATGAGACATTTTCACTAGTTGCAAGGCTCGAGACAATTAGATTCTTTTTAGAAATACTAGTGCAATGAAAGTTTAAAGTGTTCTAGATGGACTTAAAATCTGCATTTTTGAATAGAGTTCTAGAAGAAGAAGTGTATATTGAGCAGCCCGATGGTTTTGTCATTCACAATGATGAGAACAAAGTTTGCAGACTGAAGAAGGTGTTGTATGGGCTGAAACAAGCACCAAGATCATGGTACTCAAGGCTTGATCAGTACTTGAAAAAGCCTGGTGTTTAGCTTGGGGGAGTTGATTACAATATCTATATCATAAACAACGATAATAAAAGGATGATGGTGTTGGTGTATGTTGATGAAATAATATTTTGCGGATCAGATGAATCTCAGTGCAGACAGTTTTTCAAATTCATGAAAATTTAGTTTGAAATATCAATGATTGTAGGGCTAAAATTTTTCCTTGGTCTACAGGTGAAACAAGGAAGAAACTGAACATTCATTTCTCAATACAAATATTCTAAGCAGGTTTTAAGAAGGTTTGGAATGGAAAATTCCAAGGAGAAGAAAGATCTAGTTGCTACATGAATGAAATTATCCAAAGTTGTGGATGGAAAGGTAGTTAATATAACAGAATATAGAAAAATTATTGGAAGTTTGTTGTACTTGACCACAACAAGGCCTGACATTGTTTTCGCCACATGCCAAGAGGTGAGATATCAGAGTAATCCCACGGAAAGCCAAATGCTTGTAGTGAAAATAATACTTCGGTATATCAAGGGAACGATGGACTTTGGCTTCACATATAATGACAAATCTCAGATAGAGTTATTGGGATATACTGATGCAGACTGGGCTGGTTCAGCGGATGATAGGAAATCAACATCTAGAGGTGCATTCTATCTTGGTGGATTATGTATTTCTTGGTTAAGAAAGAAGCAGGATTACATTTCTTTAAGCACCGTAGAAGCTGAGTATATTGCGGCCACTCAAGATTGCACACAGTTATTATGGATGAGGCAGAAACTTGAGGATATGGAAGTTGAAGTGAAGTCTCTGATCAGAATCCAATGCGATAACTAAAGTGCTATAAATCTTAGAAAAAATCCCTTCCATAATTCAAGGACAAACTAAATTTAGATAAAGTATCTTTTTATCAAGGAGAAGGTTAAGCATGGACTTGTGAAGTTGGAGTATGTGCCTACAGAGCTACAGGTTACAGACATTCTGACAAAGGCCTTACCCAAGGAAGCTTTTGAGAGACATCAACTGGCTCAGGGAGTTCTGTCATCTCCCCGAACTTGAAATAGTGTGGATGTAGACCCCTCACAACAACAAAAATTGACTCTAGCAGCGGGTTTTTAGAGGTAGTTCTGGGAACCACTGCTAAACCTTTTTTAAAAATGGTTTCACGGCGGTTTATAATAAACCACTACAAGACATTTTTTTACAACGCCGAACCTTCCCCCCACCCCAACCCCCTTCTCACCCCATGACCCCACTTCCCCTGTGACCCTAGCCCCCCGCGACCCCAACGACCCCACTACCCTGGCAACCCCGCTTCCCCCAGCGACCCCGACCCCCCGCGACCCCGGCGACCCCGACAACCCTTCTTCCCCCAGTGACCCCGCTTCCCCTGGCCCCACGTGACCCCGACGACCTATACAAACACTATCGTTTGAAATAAGTTTTTTTATTCTTTTTTCAACTCAATTTCATTGCCAACCAAAGTTGGGTTCTTGAAGAATCGAGTCATGATAGAGGTATTAGAGTTCATTACTAATGATATTTTGGTTGTTTTATTAATGTTTGGGTAGTGGTGTTAGAGGTGTTAGAGTTTTTCCTTATAGGGTAGATAATCCAGTATATGTAATGATAGTTGATTAATTCCTAAATAAGAACACTAATTATATATTATCTAACATGATTACTTATGTTATTAATTATAGAATACAATTGGATCAGTGAAAGCATTATATAGTGATCAGGATTTGATTTATGTGCTTGTTTTCATGTGATAAATGAACAACCACGAGATGGATAGTCTTGGAAATATTTCTAGGTAAATGAGTATGAGGGGCGTCTACTTATTTCCAGGTTATGAATTTATCACTTTGTAGATTCAATTTCCAATACTTAGATGATAATTCAATATTATTTTTTTACACATAATTATAATAAATTTGTGTATTCTAAAACATTTCCTTATATAATTGTAGGTTTGTTAAATCACAATACCTACTTTCCTATCGATCTATATTAATCAATTTTACTAAAAGGATATTTATTTTCTTACTCATTATATGATAAAGATTTTAAGTGATTCCTTAATGATAAATAAATGTGATATTGAAAAAGTGTTTCAATATTATATTTAAATGTTGTGACTTTTAAGGGATCACGTGGAGATATTTTGAGTTGTGAATATGGTTGTGATTTTTTTGGGAAATTTTATTGTGAGATAGTTCAACTAAGTTTATTTTGTATTTAAATTTTATTTGTATTTTCTTTCTCTATATGTTATCCAAACTAGATGATTTTTCATTAATATTTATAGTCTTGGATGAAAGTAATAACTTTCATTGAATTTGTATCTTTTTATTTTTCATTATTTTTTGAAATGGATAACTTATTTATTTATAATGCCTACTTGACTATAATGAATTATGACACTTAGGTATGGAGTTCCTTATACTTTTTATACTTGATCATGTAATCCATCAAACATTTGTTACTCAAGAATAACATCCCTTTACTTTGCATAAATTTCTTTTGAGTGTTGATGTGAATAGTATTGAATTAATTATAACTTATTGTAGTGGTTTGGATGAATATAATTCTTCCAGGTTCCGGAATATAATGTTTAGAGATAATTCCTTCTGGGATCTATTTACACCTATGTGATTCTTATTATCTTATTATGTTGCCCTAGATGATAGTACCAACACCCCACGTTTCATCTCCAAATTCCCAACATGATTTTACTATGAAACTCCAAACACCAAGCCCAGACACATCAACTATTCTTCAAATACCCTAGTTTAATCCCAAAACCACATTAGCCGCATCATGAATGCCATTTATGATGTGGTATCCACCTTACCACATCAATTTTTATGCAACAACACTAGTAAGTCCTTCTCTAGATGAATTATACCAAAGGTGCTCAATCCCACCCACCAATGTGCTATCATATCTCGACCACGATGCCTTAAAACTCAAGGAATAATTTTTTTTTCAATGTCTACACTGAAGTATGAATCTGACTCTTAGTTCAACTCTGTGGTCAGATCCTCAATTGTCTCATTTAACCATAATTCTTCACTCATGATCACTAAAACATATATGATCCAAATCACCCTCCAGTCACACCACCACTCTTTTCTATGTTAATACACCAAAGAGAGGTCTTGGAATTCAATCCACACAAGGTTTTTAGAACCTCAAAACCTAATCTCCCAAGTTATTTCATCATGCATTTCCATGAACACAACAACTTATCATGCCTCAAGACTACCATCCCTCATGTGGTTCTTTTCAGTACAAATTAACAATGTGTTGAGTTTTGTATACAACATAAGGTTTTCCCAAAACATTATTTATAATAGATTTAATCAATATTAGAGTTTTATATTAATACTCTATAGAGAACATAGGTTGGGGTTATGTCAAATTAACAACTTTCTTTGGTTTTCATGGTAAAGTAGCTACCACATTATTAGCACATTGTTTCTCTTTACCAAAGAAACATCCCCTATCCCAAAAACTAGAGGGTTTATATCTAACTTAGGGGATCATCTTTATTACATTATGTTTCTGTAATATTATACTATCGTATATATGAATCTCTTTCTCTATTTAGTAGTAACTATGTGTTGTAATTTTTTTATTATTGTGTAGGAACATTGTGATATACATGGATAAAAGCTGGATCACATTTCCAAAGAACACACCTCAGTATGTTAAGGGTTTGAATGGGTTTTTGGATTTTGAAATTTCTAATAAATATGTTGAAGGGAGAAGAAAATGTGCATGTCCTAAATGTAAATTTAGGACATGTTTGAAGAGAGATGAAGTTTATGAACATTTAATATTGAAGTAATTCCCTGGTCAATATTTGTGTTGAATTTGGCATGGAGAATCGAACGTTATAGAAAGATTGAGCAATGATGTTAATCCATAGAATGAGGTACCAAGTTCATAGAAAATGGAAAATTAAATGAAAAACCTCATAAATGATGCATTTGGCACTGCAAGACACCACTATTAGAATAAAAACATATCAGAACAACCAGAAGAGGGTGCTACAAATTGCAACGTAAAAAGTGATTTTTTAGAGACTGTAACACAGGAATATCAAGATTGTAACATATCATTGGATCCTCCTCTTGACTCTATGAAGCAAAATTTAAGAGAAAACTTCACTGAGGAAAATGTGTTTCATGATTTAGTTGATGATGGAAGTCAAGAGTTGTATAGTGGGTGTTTGAAATATTAAAAGCATTCATTTCTGCTGAAGTTGTACAATATCAAATCTCTATGTGGAATTAAAAATAAAGAAATTTCCTTGATATTGGAATTGATTCGTGATGTATTTCCTGAAGAAAAAATCCTAGAATCTTTTTATGATGTGAAAAAAGTTTATAACAAGCTTGGTATGAATTATACAAAAATACATGTGTGTCCCAATGATTGTATTCTTTAATAGGGAGAGGATTCAAGTAGACAAAATTGCAAGAAATGTTCTTCTTCTACATGGAAGGAAAAGGGTGATGTTGGAAGTCTGAATGAACATAATTTAATGGAGAAGAAGAAAAGGAACACACTTGTAAAGGTTTTGTGTTACTTTCCTTTGAAGCCTTGATTGAAAAGATTATTCATGTCATCAAAAACCACTGAATACATGAAGTAGAATTTTGTAGATAACAAAAATGATGGGTTAATGAGACATCCATGAGATTCCCAATCACGGAAGACATTTGATTCATTATATCTATATTTCTCAGAAGATCCTAGGAATGTTTGAATGAGATTGGCTGACGATGGATTCAACCCATTTGGGACTTTGAGTACGAGTTATATCATTTGGACAGTTGTTTTGATCCCTTATATTCTTCCTCTGTGGATGTGTATGCCACACAAATATTTTATCCTTTTGATTATTATTCCTAGAAAAAAAATGCCTGGAAATGATATTGATGTATAATTGCAACCTTTGATTGACGAATTGCAGGAGTTATGGAGCAATGGTGTTAAGACATTTGATTCTTCTTCTAAAACAATGTTCAAAATGCATGTTGCTTTAATGTTGACAATTAGTGACTTCACTGGGATTGGTAATTTATCTAGTTGGAACACTTACATGAGTTTGTCCTGTCCCGTTTGTAACATTTATTTTGAGCCCAAATGGCTACCTCACTGTAGAAAACGATTCTTCTTGTGTCATTGAAGATTTCTCAATAAATATCATAGATTTCGGTTGAACTGATCAAAATTTAATAGTTCCATTGATCGTAGATCACCACTAAAGTTGTTAACTATTCTGAAATATTGACACAACTTGAAAATGTTGAAACAGAATTTGAAAAGGTTCAATATTTTAATGATAGCGGAAAATGGGTCTGAAGTGCATCGTCAAGTGAAATCGGAACACAACAATGGAAGAAAAAAAAAATATTCTTCAAACTTCCATATTTGGAATTTAATTCATGGCGGAATAATATTGATGTGATGCTTATTGAGAAAAATGTCTATGAAGATTTGATTTTCACATTGCTTAATGAGCATGGAAAGTCGAAGGATCATCTCAATGCTCGCAAAGACTTACAAGCAATGAACACAAAACCTGATCTCTGGGAAAATGAGAATGAAAAGTATCATTGACAATTTTTTCAATAAAAAATAGGGATAAGGATACATTCCTTTAAATTTTAAAGAATGTTGAGGTATCTGATGGGTATTGAAGTAACATCTCATGGTGTGCTGACTTGAAGAATCATAAGTTACATGGATTGAAAAGTCACGATTCACATATTTTGTTACAACTGTTTCTACCATTGGCATTGAAAACATTATTATCTGAAAAAATTACTAATGTTATACTCCAATTATGTACATTTTTCAGAGAACTATGTAAGAAATATCTACATCCATTTCAGCTTGAAAATCTCTATGGGAGGTTTGTATTTACCCTTTGTGTAATGGAGATGATCATTCCTCTGTCATTTTTTACTGTAATGATGCATTTAACTGTGCATTTGGTTGAGGAAGATAAATTAGGAGGCCCCGTTCATTATCGATGGATGTATCCAATTGAGAGGTATTTTATTTATAGGGTTTTCAGTTAATTAAACAATTTTTGGTACTTAATTAAATGAATAATTATGTTTATTTTATTTTACAGATATATTGAGCATTTGAAATCATACATGAGAAATAAAGCTCAACCAGAAGGCTCTATTGCTGAAGGCTATTTGGCTGAGGAGTGTCTTACCTTTTGTTCTCGATACTTGGATGATATTGAGACAAGATTTAATCAAGTTAGAAATGTTGAAGACACATCGAATCAATCTCAAATACATCATAAATACAAAAATATTTCCGGTTATTGGCTGATCAGTTGGGAGGATCTGAAATGTGACACTATCTAAATTGGAATTATTACAGGCACATAGATGGATGGTGCTGAATAGTGAAATAGAAGATCCATTTATTGATGAGTTGGGGATACAAAAAATGAGATGAATGAGAGGCCGAACACAAAATGAGAAAGATATAACGAAAGCTGTTAATAAAGATCCTGTAGAATGGTTTTCACAATGTGTAAGTTCATAAATATTGCAATAAATACAAATATTTGTTTAACACATACATTTTTTAAATATAATAAAGTATATTTCTTTTTTTAGATCATGAATACTGATACTCGAGCAGAGGTGTCAGAAGATTTGATGTTTCTTGCTAGAGGTCCTCTAAAACAAGTTAGAAATTTCGACGCTTATAATATGAATGTCTTTAGATTTCGTACAGTCGATCGAGAAGTGGGTTTGAAAACACATAATAGTGGTATATTTACATTTGATGAAGTGGAATACTATGGAAAGATTCATGATATTATTTAATTAAACTACCATTGAAATTTTTATGTTATTTTATTCAAATGGAGATGGGTTGATATTATCAGAGGTGTTAAAAGAGATTCCTTTCAATTTACTTCTGTGAACATCTCTCACTTTATGGATGTTGGTGATCGTGTACTGCATGATCAATATATATTATCATCGCAAGAAAAAATGGTATATTATTTGAATGATGTTGTCGGTGAAGGGTGGAGTGTAGTTTCTCACGTAATACAAAGATATTTTTATGATATTGGTGATGAAGTGGAAAATTTGACCTCTGAAATAGAATTTAATCAACAATAGGAAGCATGATTATTTTTCCATCATGATATTGAAAATATTAGTTTATTAATGATGAACGAAGTGGATGAATCAATGGAGCAGGAAAAAAATATGATTGAAGGGGAAAATGATTGTATATATAATTATTTATTTATTCAGCAACTACTTGTTTCATTTCTGTAGTCATTCATTATCATTGTTATATATATTTTGTCTGTTAGTACTGGGAATATATTATCATTATTAATATGTTTTATGCATAATTTTTTTGAAATATATATTATGAACATAATTATATTTGATTAAATCGCAGGAATGCCAAGGAGGAAGCGGTAAACTATTTCATCTAGTTATGCGACAGATGACGATCCATATGGCTCCCTCCCCATGACATCTGAGGAACCATCTTCCTACACCCTGCACTATCTCCCCTTAATCCATCTCTCACACCATCTGTGGATGTCCCATTAGAGGCTGAGATGTTGAATCTCCCTCCAGGAGCCTCAGTAGTGGGGCAGCAACACGCCCCTTCCTGTTCATCACAGGCGTACTGGAGTGTCACTGTCGTAGGTACAAATTTTAATTAAATAAATTTATTTCATTTTTTTATACTAATTGATTGCTCATTGAAGATGAAAAAATGAAACTGTGGAGAAAAACATAAAAATTTTAGATGTTTGGAATATGACTGGTGAGAAGATAGTCGTCCCATTTGTTTCTTATGGGGTCCCAACCAATGACGCTGCGGGGTTACATGGCCAGATTCTAAGCCAACTAGCAGCAGGGCCCATTTCCCTTCCTATTTCTTATGATGATTGGAGAAATATTCCTCCAAGCTAGAAAAATGATTTTTTTGATTCTCAAATAAAGGTAAATTTATTACATTATGGTTTAATTGAATGTCATGTTTCTAATATGTTCAAAATGAATTTCTGTATACAGATGTTCTTCAACTTTAGAGTTGTTGATGTGATAGTACGGAAGTGGAAATTGAAAAATCTAGGTAAGAAATGGAAAGATTTCAATTGGATATTGTGGTTTGATTTCAACTATACTTCATTGATCGTGCAACTAATATATGAGAAGATATCTAGTGGGGTACCGAATGAACAGTGGAAGGTTTTTTTTGACAGACATCGTGATGAGAAACAGATGGTATTGAAATATATATTATTATATTATCCACATTTTACATTTATACATGTATATGAATAAGACATGACATTGAACACATTACTATTGAATTGAATTTTATTTATTTCAAGATCTCTCAAGACAGAATGCATCAAACTAGGCTAAGCAAGTCATCCCTCACACTACGGGCTCAAAAATCTTTTCTAGAAGCCCAACGACATTGGTAATCTTTTCATTTGTATAAATATTTAAAATAAAATATAATCTGTTTAATATATTGAATTATTGATTTATATTTGCTTAATTCAGTCACAATGTTTAGGGCACTAAGCATCACGAACTGAACTGTGGTTGGATGTTCACAAGAAATCATATGGAAGTTTTGTTAATGAGACTACTAAAGAAGATGGGGTATGAAGTCAATTTTTTATTATAACAACTTATTATCAGTTTTTACTATGTTAATATATATTGATATTGGATTTATAGGTAAAAATTAAAGAACTATGGGACGCTAATCCTACACAGTCCTACTCAGTCTCCCTGGATGACCTGGTTGGTAAAGTACTTGGGAAAGATCATCCGGGTGGAGTACGCGGGATGGGTTTGGGACCCGTACCATCTAAGGTTTTTAGTAGGCCACTGGGGATGGCAGTTGCATATACTCCTGAATTTTGTCATCCCATACCCAAATATTCTCAAAAAGAGATTGTTTCTCTATGAAACATAGTTCACCAGTAGAGGGATCAGATATCTAATTTGTATAAAGAGTTGACTAAAATACATCAGTAGATGAGAAGATATTCCCCTGGTGGTAGTGAATCGACTGGTGGTATGTAGGTAAATCACAAAAAATCAAAATCATTTAGTTTTCTAACATTCATTGGTTTTAAGTTTTAATATAAATATGCAACTGTATTTAATTTTCAATATAATGTTCTTACAGATGACAATAGAAAGTGAAGACGAAGGTGGAGATGGTGATGATGAATCATCAGACCGTGAGTAGTTGTTTTGTTGATTTGTTGAACAAAAATGGGAACACTTGGTTTGTATATGTAAAATTTGTAGCACATATTTTCCACCAAACATTTTCATGTCCTAAAATTTATTTGATTTATCATGTTTCATTTTATGCATTTTATTGATTTCTGATGTTTCTTTTTATGTCTTGATTTCTCAAGTGTGGTATACATCATTCCATTTAGGCATGTTTTTGAATTGGTAGTCTAGATTTTGGATAACTAAGAGTTAAACCCATTTTTGATGTGTTGAAAAAATTGGGTCATTTCATAGTGATCAAGGGGATAGTGTTGTGGACACTTTGGTGAGGCCCTTATAATTTGTCTTACTAAGAGGCCCTTATGAGTGGTAATTGACCAGCATGATAGGTTTTGTGTTTTTAATGTATCTAGGTGTGAACTGTGGGTCATGCTAGTTTTGTGGGTATGAACGACCTAGGATGACTGATAGTGTTGTGTATCTATATATTATGTTAATGATTTTGGTTGATGAGATTTGTAAGGGTGGTTATTTTTTGTTGTATGTGTTACCCTCTTGGAGAAAGCTATGTTGGGATGTAGAATGTTGTATGGGATGAGACCTCACCCTATGTGAGAGCATGGTAGTATGAGATATGGTTTTAGATGAGGATTGTGATATAATGTAACAAATAACCATTAGAGGAGGTTAGAGTTGTGAGATATAATACATTACTTCTTCTATGGCCCCATCCTATGTGGCAAGGTAGAGGTATGAGATTTAGTTTCAGATATTGTATGGGACCTTACACTGAGTTTGAAAATATTAGTATGAGACTTGATGTGAGATCATGATTTTTAATGAGAATAGACCCTAAGTGAGAGGGTAGAGGTTGAGACTCAGTTATGGAACCATACACTAATTTATAGGGTACCCATCTGGGTTTGTACAGTGGGGTTCCTTCTCTTTCAATATTGGACGATGAACGTGAGGTCTAGAATCTTTGTGTTTTATTTAGAACACAATAACCACCATTATAATATTGTTTTATTTATTAAAGACAATCAGAAACAAAGAAGGAAACATAAAATACGCAAGAGGTCCCATTCCCTCCCCCCATTGTCCTAGCCTTAGCTAACGAGGCATGAAATAATGTAGAACGAGTGAATCCCCCTTAATAAAGTTGACCCCCTCTGCATTGATGCTGACTACATTGTGAAGAAACACCTCTGCTGTGTTAGAAACCTCCACTGAAGCCAATTAGTTAGCAACCTTATTCCCCTCCCTCCATGTATGAAGCACTTGTACATTGCTATTAAGCCACTTTCTACATTTTCTGATCACATAAAAAATTTAACAAGGAACATCACCATAACCATTCAAGGCATTGTGAACAATAATAGAGTCTATCTCCACTTTAGAAATTTCTAACCCTTTTTGCCTACATAACTCCAAACCAATCTGCATTGACAATGCCTCCACCTGAAGGGAAGACACCAGATGAAATTTGGCTGAGAACACCAAGTAATCCGATCCACTACTATCGCACACCACCCCTCCTCCTCGTGCATACCTCAACCCACAAGAACCATCTGTGTTCATCTTTAAACGCACGGACGGAATCTGCCAGCAAACCCATTCACCCCTCCTGTTACTGGACGTAGGGACTACTCCACCACCTGACTGAAATCTTTTCATAAATGGCGCATTCATCCATGATCTAACATCCTTATTAAAATCAATCAATAAATTCATAGCCCATGAGATAATAGTCCAGCTTGTAACCTGCCCTCCCTCATGCCTCGACCTTTTATGTTCCTGCCAAATACACCAGCAACCCGCATACATCACCACCGAACGTGCCGCCCACTCATGGTCCCCATCCCCTGTACCTTGGAACCATCTGTCAATAAAGGCCCGGATATCCCTATATGAGGTAAGGAAATCCGTGAATTACCCAATAACCTTCCATATCTCACTGGCCCATTCACTGCCAAAAAATAGATGTGTGATGGATTCCTCACTGTGAATAGTGCATCACATGCACCTAGATGCCAAATGAATACCCCACCTATGGACATTGTCATCAGTTGGGAGAGCACCATTCCTTATCTTCCATGTGAGGAAGTCATATTTTGTGGCAATTTTTTTTCATCCAAATTATCTCATCCCACCCGCCATTCTGCACCTTTCCATGAACAATGTGTCGAAATTATTTGGATGAGAACCGGCCTGATGAGGAAGTAGTGAAGGCGCACTGGTCCTCTTCTTCATTCAGCTCGATGAGACTAAAAATATCTCGCTGCTCTTTATCCAACACGGTGTCAACAAATGCAGGAAATTGGATCACTTCCCTGAAGGTTATATCAGGTACCGGACAGCCTGAGAACCCGAGTATCGATCCACTCCAATTTTTGTTCCAGAATGCGATATCGCATTTCCCCACAATCCATCGGGAAAACAGCTATATAAAAGAAAAATAGGGCACACCATTTCCCATATCATGGAGAAAAGTCCCTTCCCAGGGTCTTGAATGCAAGATGCGTACATGTGCATGGTAATCCCCCATAGCGTATGACGTTAAAGCACACTCTAATCCGGCCTCACATGCATGTAGTAAAGGGTATCTTTGAGGTTCTGCACATTAATACCTCTCTCACACACCGGATTCTCCATTTTTTCCCAAGAAACCTATTGCCTCCTTCCCTATGCACCTGGATCCCACATAAAATTAGCCAGAAACCTGTCAATGGATAGGATCACACCTTTCAGATCCATTATGTGTGAATGACCGTGAATAGGAGCAGCCACTAGGAAACTGTTGACAAGGGCGATCCTACCTCAAAAAGACAAAAATTTATTATTCCAGTTCAGAACCCTATCAGTGATCCTAGAGATGAGGTCGTCAAAATCTCTGATCCTAAGCTCCTTGTCCAATATAAGAGCTCAAAGATAAGACATTGGGAATTCACCCCTCTGCATACCCAAAAGTCTGCTGATAGTCTCCACCCTCTCCATGGAACACTTGTTATAAATGTTGAATTCACTCATGAACTTGTCGATAATCTGGCCGCTCTAATGATAATACTCACCCAGAACTTTATTTAGATTGTGAATAGATCTACTTTCAGCATTAAGGAACAGAATAGATTTGTCTGCAAACATGAGGTGAGAGATGGTCGGAGCCTTCCTCCTCTGACAGTAATAGATAATTTATATTATAATACATGTATACAATTTATAGGATGGTGATATGAGGTTCACTAGGTGATACCCAACTATGTTTTACACTCACTCCCTATATGGGAACACCGACACACATGTAGATCTAATATTTCATTTTCAAGAGATATATATTATGGGGGATCAATAAGGATCATCTAGAAGTATGTTTAGAGAGTAGTCAAATAATGGACCTATGTTTTATAGTTTATTATATCATATTTTTTCAATTTATTCTATACTAATTTCCTAGGTTGATGTTTCTTGTTGTATGTTGGTATGTACAATATGGTTCATTCTTATATAGCATGTCAATGTTTACCTTTTTTCAATTTATTCTATTCTGATTTCCTAGGTTGATGTTTCTTGTTGACTATTGGTATGTACAATATGGTATTTCTGGCGCGATTTGTTTTTCAGGGCAGTGGTGCAGCGGAAGCAATTTTTTTTTCTGGGCAGCTTTTTTCACAGGTTTTAACCGCCACGAAATGTACATTGGTGGCAGTTTAAACGGCCGGTAAATAGTGAAAACCGCCGCAAAATGTAAATTTTTTTACGTTTCTCGGCGGTTTTAACCACCGCTACATAGTCACATCATAGCAGTCTCATTCTGCAGCGGTTCTCATGACTTCAGCGGGGTTTTACGACCGGTGGATTTGAGTTTATTCACGATGGTTATAACCACCAAGAATAAATTGACATCAAGTGTAACACCCCGAGCATTCATGATATGCTTCTCTTTCAATAATGCAATAGCTTGCATTGTACGCAAGTTCGAGATTGTAACACACCGCGACTAATCAAAGTAGCCGTTATGAATAGTAATACCCACTTTTTAAAATTATAGAAATTTTATATTTCAAAATGGACATAATTTTTTTATTCTTAATATTGAAATTATCCTAAGTTGAATTTTTTGTAATTTTCTGAGAACTTCCAATTTTTTATGAATAGTGAAAAATACTTAAAACAACATTTTTAATCAAAATAATTTATAGTGATAAATTATAATATTTAGTGGTTTTAAAGTATAATTAGAATATATTTTTACCATTTTATCCAATGGTGGTCATTAGAATTAATTTCAATTTGAAATTGGATATAAACAATTGTCAATCTTTTGATATATATTTTTTCTTAAAAACAAGCTATTTATTGTGACAATGGGAATTAGATATAAAATTAATTAATGCAACATATATGTTTGGAATTTTGTAAAATAGACATAATTTTTGAATTTGGAATATCAATTATAGATTTGGGTGAAATTTTGGCATTGTTCTGAAAAACATCAATTTTTGATGAATAGTGAAACCACCAAGTGGTAGTTAAAAAACTGATTTTTTGTTTAAATGAAACATTACCACTTCTATGATTTGATTTTCAAAAATCCGACATACATGGTTGTAATTAGGAATTAAAATGTGGTTCAATGGGATTAAAATAATTTTTTGGTGAATAGTAACTTTTAAGTTTAATTAATCGCGATTAAAGGTAATTAGTGAAATTGAAGGTAAAATTGATATTATAAAAATATTACAACACCTTTACACTTGTCCTACCCCTATTGGATGATACATGGACGACCATGAAAATACATGGGTCAACTTGGGGACCCCATGGAGCCCCTTTGGTAGGAAAATGACATTAAAAACTTTTTATTTAATGATAAAATAAAAATGTCACAAACATGAGTTGTTTTTCTAAAAAATTATTAAGTGGGGTTATACAAGTCATCATTTTTACTATAAATATTCATTAGAAATAAAAAAAGTTTTCCTACATCATGATATTTTTTTTATAATTTTTAGACATTAAATAATCTAAAATATTTATGACACAATGATGATGCAGCGATTACCACATTAATTAACGATTTAAATAAAATGAAAAGATAATGTAAAATATAAGGATTACACTTCTCAAAAACCTATTTTATGAGTATATTTAGAACCCTTATCACCTTAGCCTCTAAATATATCATTGTGGGACTTTTAGAATCCGAAAATCATTTCATAATAAAGTAACATTTTAATCTTTCCAAGAGTTCCCCTCCTCTCGTCTTATAAAAGGCTCTCAACTCTACCACCTTACCCACACCTCTCAAGCCTTTGGCACGGCCAAACCCTGCCCATTTTGTCTCTACACTTCCCTATATTACTCATAGAAGCCTCACTTTGTGCAGAAGTCTTCTCAAGGAATCCTTTGAGCTCAAATCAAAAAGAGTTACATGTTTTAAGGTAATGTCTTCTCTTATGTTATTTTGTTTTATTTTGCTTCTCCAACCACCTAAACTCTTTTTATTAATTTATTTTGTAATGAAAAAAGTATCCTAAATATACTAGGATGTTGTTATAAGAAGTATTCAAGCTACACTTACACACACCTATATCTAATGGTTAAAGAACATACTGTTTCTGTGGATGGAAAATTTCTGCCTCACGAAACGATGATTGTTCAACACTCATAAAACACCTTCAATGGTGGCCATTAAGATGTCACAATATTTATATATTATATATAATATGTTTATTTTTTACTGAATCTTCAGTATTTTTCATTTATATCATACCTTTATGGTTTCCATTATGGGTAAACACGATATTTTCATTTTAGGAAATGCGGACTACCGCCCCCTCAAAGTGATTTGAATCGTTAATACCATATGTGGGATGTATAAAGGATGGAGTAAATGGTATTATACATTATATTATACTGGAATTATTTTATACCTTTATATAATTATAATTTCATTCCATTAAATATGAAATAGAAATGAAAGTAGCGTTCATGCGTACGTACGGCTTACCGTCTCCATGAACGGTACATTTCATTTCTTAAATCTAAATGTTATGTAATATTATAAATGCATGTATATACTGGATATATATGATATATATGATATCTAAATCATGAATATAATTCTGTATATAATGGATATTTCACAACATGAACAAATTGTAATTATAAGAAGTTTATTTTTGACTCAAGAACCAAAGATCTACAAAACGACCGTTATTAACATAAATAATTACATAATGTTCATAACATGGTAATAAGTAATATAAAAGGAATAATAAACTTGAAAAAGGTTCTTAATCAATTATAAATTAACCCTAGTTTATTATTCATGAGGTTAAAGAACGGTCAAGTCAAGTCGGACATGAGGTAAGGGAATTTCTTAACCTAATTTCTATTCAATGGGTTAATCTCCTACTTTCAAATTATGTCATGATATTATTATGTCCTATCTTGTATTTGTACTTTCTTTATGTGTACTTATAGTAAATACATATAATATATCTATTTTATTTTAAAAATGATCTTTGTAAGGACTTCATCTTAATCTCCTTTCATTGAGTCATATTTGGTTTTATACACAACTTTCATTTATATGGTGTATAAACCCCCTATGACTTTTACGTTTATTCAAAAGGAATCTTTTTATATGAAGCATTTTACTAAATGAAAAAAAGGAATGTTTTTCTTGTTGTACGTATGTGGCGACAACAACTTCTCCACCGCCATGACCATTATTTGAGTTTCGACTTCCTCTACAAGCCATAACTTTTTTTAAATGAAAAATAAATACAAAGTTTTAATTTTCTTTTATTTTGGTTTTGAAAATTTTATGTATCAAACGTTGTTTACGAGTCTTAATATATGAAAACCCAGTGAAAATGTATATGTATTTAACACAAGCTTAATTTTTTTTTCAGAAAACCTGACTCTCGAGTGTGGTAGACAGGAAGGGATTCGGCGTGGACCCATTATGGCCTGTAATTAGTCGAACAGTCTCAGAATTAGTTGTTTTCTTTTTAGAATCTTTCATAATGTTTTCAGAAAAACACTGGAGTATATTTGAGAAATTATAAATGTAGGTATCTTCTAAAAATTTAACTGGTATTTTGATGCCTCAATTAATTTCAAACGGTATTTTAAAAATGGTATTCATAAATGTTTATATACCATATTTCATATAAGGAATACATTGGACTTAGTAAGTGATGGTTGGAGCCCGCTATAAATCCTCGATGCATCGGCAGGTCTCATGAGAGAAACTAGTGTCTTGGAACGAGGCCTTGACAAAATCTTATTTGTGGTCTTGGCACAAGGCCTTGGCTATGTGGTTATGATAGTCTGGCATTATGCATTCCATCATTATGAAAGTGGTTATTGATATTGCATGTGATTATTCGACCAGTAGAATATCCATGTGAATAAGTAAATGGAATTATCTTATTTTACATTTTCCATATTATGTTGAAGTTCAAGTTTAAAAGGATTTTGTTTTAGTCATACATTTCCTTAAATGTTTATGTTTATTTTTGAAATCTTCTGCTAAATTGTTATCCTTACTGAGCATCTGATCTCACCCCATTCAATGTTTTAATTTTTACAAGATGTGATGAAGTATATTATGAATGACCTGCAGGGATAGTATGATGGGATATGAAGACATGATGTATTTTTAGTTTTGTTTTACTTTACGATGTAATGTAATACATATGAATGTATCTAGTGTTTCCAAGACAACTAAACTAATCGGTCTTTCGAGACATGATCCTTTGTGATCATGCCAATGTTACGAAGTAATGCACCGACTCTAGATAACTAGGGTCGAGGCGTTACAGTTGGTACCAGAGGCAGTTTAGTACTAACCTTGGAAGCTAGATTTAAATAAACTCTGATTAGAGCACATAGCCCGAAGATAGACTTTGAGGATTAGTATAGAAGAACTTCCTAGAATTTTGGTATTATAGAGATTTTGTGAGTTTTCTGAGCAATACATCCTTGTCTGGATACGAGCAGGTAGAGGCGGCTCTGGCACAGATGCACCTAGGGGTAAAACCCAAAAACACCTCTTTGAGCTAGACTCGAACGGGGACTGGTGCACGACAATGGGCCTTGCTGCACTCTTGGTTTCGACACTCCCGGAGGATATGCTTAGGATAATTCTCATTTTCTTTACAAACCATTATAAAGGGATTATGAGTATATACTTCCTCAAATAATTTTTTTTATGGATTATATCCATAAACCGTTCAATTTACATTAAGTATTTACAATTTTAGAATTAGTCATTGCAATTCATAAACTAACCTTGTTTATGACATTGTACAGAAATGGTGCCCAGTAGAAGTAATGTGAACTCCATCAATACGTATGATCCAAAGAGTATGAAGGATCATATCTTTCACGGTATTAAGCCAACATTTAGAATGGAAATAGTCTCCCATGTGTTCTCAACATATGAAGAAATACTATCATGTGTTAATAAGATAAGTAAAGAACACTCTGAGTCTTATGGATTTGAAGGGAAGAAAGAGAAGAAAAGGATGGAAGACAGAATGATGGATAAAGGGATGAGGGGAAAGAAGGATTTTCTATTATGCGATAATTGTGGGAAGAATCACCTCGGTTCTTGCCTAAAAGGAATGGGAGTTTGTTATAAATTTGGAGAAAAAGGTCACCAGGATCGTGGTTGAAAGGGAAAGAAAGAGGCTATCAATGTTGAATTCTACAATTGTAGGGAAATGGGGTATTATGCAAATGAATGTCCTAAGAATGAGGGAAACTTACCTCAGAAAAGGCCATGGGATCAAGGACAATCGTATGCTTTTACTACAGTTGAAGTGGAATAATTAATGTATTGGTGCTTTTGGACTCAAGGATTATATTCTGGTTATAATAATAATGTGATATATATAAGGATTGTACTACAGTACTTGTTTTTTGCATTAAGGTTTTAATATGAAGAAGGTAATCATATTTTTAGTATGTGACAATAAGATAAACTTTACTTTGTTTGGGGAATCTGATGTTACAATTGTTTTTTGAATTTAGAGACCTTTTAGAGAAATTGTGGACAGAGGTATTTTGGATAACAATATAGTTTGGAATGGATTAAGATGAACCATGGACAATAGTTTTTAAGGTTAAAACATTTATGAAGATTATTTTTGGAATATTATAATACTATAGTTTTAGGAAAAGGACAACCTGCAGGTTGGGGGATAACCCATCGCGTCGGACAAAGCTATAGGAATCGAACTCACAACCATAGTGTGACATGCCTTTATTACCTACCACTAGCCTACAGGAAGTCCCTGGTTATTAAAAAATAATTTTCCTAATCTAAATGTTATGTGGTAATATTTGGAACCTTATAAAATTAGGATAAATAGAATATTTTTGAGTTCTGTTACCATTTGGAGTGAAAGATGGGTTCGTGGTAAAAATATATTAAAGAATGAAATCCTACATGACAAGTAAGTATATTTCCTTACGTTCTTAGAAAATCTCTTAAATAAATTCCTCAACTTTATAAAAGGTAACTTAAAACAAAAATTTTGTCGGTTAACTTTTCCAACTGAGGATTCAATGACCGTTTAACCAATCACAAGTTTGTGATTTTCTTGTGGTTAAATTTCTCCTAATCCTGTTTTCTACAACTCTCCATAAGACCTTGATGGTTTGTTTTTCTTCCATATCCATATTTTCATATAATCCTAGTATGGGCTATCTCGGGTGACCTTTGTACTTGTCTTTCTTTATTTTAAAGTAATATTTTTATTAACTTTATTTTCGATGTGGTTTTTCCACAAAGGTATTTTCTATTTTCAACCTTTTATTTTCAAAGAAAAATTTCAAATTGTGAGGACGCAATTTATTGAAGGAGGGGCGAATGTAACACCCCAATCTTTCATGATATGATTCTCATTCAATAATGCAATAGCTTGCATTGTATGCAAGTTCGAGATTGTAATACACCACGACTAATCAAAGTAGCCGCTATAAATAGTAATACCCACTTTTTAAAATTATAGAAATTTTATATTTCAATATGGACTTCATTTTTGTATTTGTAATATCGAAATTATCCTAAGTTGAATTTTTTGTAATTTTCTAAGAACTTCCAATTTTTTACGAATAGTGAAAAATAATTAAAACAAATTTTTGAATCAAAATAATTTATAGTGATGAATTATATAATTTAGTGGTTCTAAAGTATAATTAGAATATATTTTTACCATTTTATCCAATTGTGGTCATTAGAATTAATTTCAATTTGAAATTGGACATAAACAATTGTCAATCTTTTGATATATATTGTTTCTTAAAAACACGCTATTTATTGTGACAGTGGGAATTAGATATAAAATTAATTAGTGAAACTTATATGTTTGGAATTTTGTAAAATAGACATCATTTTTGAATTTTTAATATCAATTATATCTTATGGTGAAATTTTGCCATTGTTCTGAAAAACTTAAATTTTTGATGAATAGGGAAACCACTAAGTGGTAGTTAAAAAACTGATTTTTTGTTTAAATGAAACATTACCACTTATGTGATTTGATTTTTAGAAATCCGAAAAACATGATTTTCATTAGGAATTAAAATGTGGTTCAATGGGATTAAAATAATTTTTTGGTGAATAGTAACTTTTAAGTTTAATTAATCGTGATTAAAGGTAATTAGTGAAATTTAAGGTCAAAATGATATTATAAAAATATGAAAATACCTTTACACTTGTCCTACCCCTATTGTATGATAAATGGCCGACCATGAAAATCCATGGGTCAACTTGGGGACCCCATGGAGCCACTTTGGTAGGAAAACGACATTAAAAACTTTTTATTTAATGTTAAAATAATAATGTCCCAAACATGAGTTTTTTTTACTAAAAAAATTATTAAATGGGGTCAAACAAGTCATATTTTTTACTATAAATATTCTTTAGAGATCTAAAAGGATTTCCTACATCATTATTTTTTTTATAATTTTTAGACATTAAATAAATTAAAATATTTATGACACAATGATGATGCAGTGATTACCTCATTAATTAACGATTTAAATAAAATGAAACAATAATGTAAAATATAAGGCGTACACTTGTAAAAAACCAAGTGTATGAGTAGATTTAGAACCCTTATCACCTTATCCTAGAAATATATCATTTTGGGACCTTTAGAATCCAAAAAGCATTTCATAATAAAGTAACATTTCAATCATTCCAAGAGTGCCCCTCCTCTCCTCTTATAAATGGCCCCCACCTCTACCACATTACCCACACCTCTCAAGCCATTGGCTCGGACAAACCCTGCCCATTTTGTCTCTACTCTTCCCTCTATTACTCCTAAAAGCCTCAATTTGGGCAGAAGTCATCCCATGGAAGCCTTTGAGCTCAAATCAAAAAGAGTTACTCGTTTTAAGGTAATGTCTTATCTTATGTTATTTTGTTTTATTTTGCTTCTCCGACCCCCTAAACTCTTGTTATTAATTTTTTTTGTAACAAAAACAGTATCCTAAATATACTAGGATGTTGTTATAATAAGTATTCAAGCTACACTTACACACACCTACATCTAATGGTAATAGAACATACTGTTTATGTGGATGGCGAATTTCTGCCTCACGAAACGATGATTGTTCAACACTCATATAACACCGTCAAAGGTGGCCATTAAGAAGTAACGATATTTATATATGATATATAATATGTTTATGTTTTACTTAATATTCGGTATTATTAATTTATTACATGCCTTTATGGTTTCCATTATGGGTAAACGCGATATTTTCATTTTAGGAAGTGTGGACTACCGCCCCCTCAAAGTGATTTGAATCGTTAATGCCATATGTGGGATATATAAAGGATGGATTAAGTGGTATTATAAATTATATTATACTGGAATTATATTATACCTTTATATAATTATAATTTCATTCCATTAAATATGAAATAGAAATGAAAGTAGCGTTCATGCGTATGTACGGCTTACCGTCTCCATGAACGGTGCATTTCATTTCTTACATCTAAATGTTATGTAATATTATAAATGCATGTATATACTGGATATATATGATATATATGATATCTAAATCATTAATATAATTCTGGATATAATGGATATTTCACCACATGAACAAATTGTAATTATAAGAAGTTTATTTTTGACTCAAGTTCCAAAGATCGAAAAAATGACCGTTATTAACATAAATAATTACATAATGTTCATAACATGGTAATAAGTAATATAAAAGGAATAATAAACTTGAAAAAGGTTCTTAATCAATTATAAATTAACTCTATTTTATTATTCAGGAGGTTAAAGAATGGTCAAGTCAAGTCGGACACGAGGTAAGGAAATTTCTTAACCTAATTTCCATTCATTGGGTTAATCTCCTACATTCAAATTATGTCATGATATTATTATGTCCTATTTTGTATTTTTACTTTCATTATTTGTACTTATAGTAAATACAAATAATATATCTATGGTATTTTAAAAATGATCTTTTTAAGGTCTTCGTCTCAATCTCCTTTCATTGAGTCATATTTGGTTTTATACACAACTTTCATTTATACGGTGTATAAACCCCCATTGAATTTTACGTTTATTTAAAAGGAATCTTTTTATATTAATCATTTTACTAAAAGACAAAAAGGAATGTTTTTCTTGTTGTACGTATTCGGCGACAACAACTTCTTCTCCTCCGTGACCATTATTTGAGTTTCAGCTTCCTCTACAAGCCATAACATTTTTTTAAAATGAAAAATAAATACAAAGTTTTAATTTTCTTTTATTTTGGTTTTGAAAATGGTATGTATCAAACGTTGTTTATGAGTCTTAATATATGAAAACCTAGTGAAAATGTGTATGTATTTAACGCCAGCTTAAAATTTTTTTCAGAAAACCTGACTCTCGAGTGTGGTAGACAGGAAGGGATTGGGTGTGGACCCATCATGGCCTGCAATTAGTCAAGCAGTCTCAGAATTAGTTGTTTTGTTTTTAGAAGCTTGCATAGTGTTTTCAGAAAAACACTGGAGTATATTTGAGTAATTTTAAATTTAAGTATCTTCTAAAAATTGAACTAGTATTTTGATGACGCAATTAATTTCAAACGGTATTTTAAAAATGGTATTCCTAAATTTTTATATACCAATTTTCATATAAGGAATACATTGGACTTAGTAAGTGACGGGTGGAGCCCGCTATAGCTCCTCAATGCATCGGCAGGACTCATGAGACAAACTAGTGTCTTGGCATGAGGCCTTGACAAAATCTTATTTGTGGTCTTGGCACAAGGCCTTGGCTATGTGGTTATGATAGTCTGGCATTATGCATTCCATCATTATGAAAGTGGTTATTGATATTGCATGTGATTTTTGGACCAGTAGAATATCCATGTGAATAAGTAAATGGAATTATCTCATTTTACTTTTTCCATATTATGTTGAATTTCATTTTTAAATGGATTTTGTTTTAGTCATACATTTCCTTAAATGTTTATGTTTATTTATGAAAGCTTCCGTTATATTGTTATCCTTACTGAGAATCTGAGCTCACCCCTTTAAAAGTTTTAATTTTTCCAGGATGTGATGAAGAATATTATGAATGACCTGTAGGGATCGTATGAGGGGATATGAAGACAGGATGTTTTTTTAGTTTTGTTTTACTTTACGATGTAATGTAAGACTTATGAATGTATCTAGTGTTTCCAAGACTACTAAACTAATCGGTTTTTCGAGACTTGATCCTATGTGATCATGCCAATGTTATGAAGTAATGCACCAACTCTAGGAAACTGGGGTCGGGGAGTTACATCAAGGGCTCGTAAAAAACCCCTCTAAACTCAGTAAAACGACTACGAAATGAGGCAACTACGATGCTTTCCTTAAACCATCGCAAAATAGAAATAACCACCGCTAATAGATTGGTGACGCCGTATTAGGCGGAAGTTTATAGAATCCTCCACCAAACAATGTATTGGCGGTTTAAACTGCCGATACACGCAAAACTAACCACCACTAAACAACTTTTACATTGTAGTGCCTCCCCCCTCTCCCCGAGGGATGATGTGTTTTTCCCTAATGTACCGATATGTATTCTCTACTCTGTTACATTCTTCAAATGAGTGTCCTTTGGGTTCGTTGACACAAGGAGAAAAAATAGTGGTTGTTCAAGTGGGAGACAGTGTGGATATTTCACAAATCATGAATGATATGGGGAGAAGCTGACAGGTGGAGCAGTGAGATGGGGGGATTAATGTGAAAGGGGTATCGTATTAAATCTGACAATGCTAGAAGTGATTGATCAAAGAAAAGAAATCACAACAGCTGAAGATCATGATGAAAGTAGAAGAGTGGTGTTGGAATGAGGTAAGAATATTTCCAAAAATTGGTATTAGTTTGGTGTCAACAGTGGGTGTTAGAGATGAAGTGATTCATTGATAAACATTTCATTTACTCTTGTTTCTCACGCCGAGAATTTCTCAAGTGGGCTTAGAGTATGTGTTGAGTAAATCCTTGATCGCTATCGGAATCGCAATAGGATAATGGTGGCTAAAGAATTAATGATGTATCTTTTTATGGAAGAGTTTTCAACAAACCCAAAGGTGGAGTTTGTTGGGAAAAAATCCCTCCAGGTATCATTGAAGCATTTTTAGGTGATTGTGTTTGTTGAAAAAGTGGACATATGTGTTGTGATTGTTGACAACGAAAACCATGACCTACAAATTTGTTGAGAAAGGGGATTTCATGGTTGAATGTTGAGTTTAAGGGATATTATTAATGATCCATGTTTGATTCATGAATTTAGAAAAAGGAATGGATGATCTGTAGGTGATACAAAAATAGCAAATACAAGGTGGTGCCGTTTTCTAGTGTTTTCCAAATTCTTGGGCCTGGAAATCTAAAGTGAAGAAAAGTGGTTTTTGGAAAAGGGACTTGCACGCTGTGAACTTGAAGGAGAGGAAACTTGAACACCTAATGTTTTTCAAGATCAGAACATCAAAATATGGCAATGCGATAAGGAGAGCCCAAGTTTTATAATTGGTTGTGAAAGTGATTTGTGTGGAAGAGACTTGCGAGCCGAGACCTGCACGGCGAGGGGAGACTTGTGATCCATCGTACTGGGTGTCAAAATGCCTATAAATACAGGTCGACCCCTCCTCCTTCTATATAGAGTTAAACACTTAGAAAAATCAGATCTCTCATCGTGCAGGTGTGGTGGTCGCGCAAGTGGTGTGTGGTCGTGCAAGTATAAGTTGCACGCCAGGTTATAGTTGCGCGCCTAAGGTGGTTTGGGATAGAAAGTAAGTGAGTCATGAACGTTTTGAGCTGTAAAAGGAGACGTCGTGCAATTGTTTTGGTGACACTTGCACACCAGATTTTGAAGAAGCGTGAAATTTGTTGGTTTCATACCAATATTGGTTTGGGTGTAAAAGGGTGTGTGTTGCGCAAGTTTGGAGTTGCAGAAACATGTGTCACACAAGTGGTTGAGGAGGACTTGCATGCCAGTTTTGAATTGTGCTCCAAGACTTGCGCACCATCTTAGAGAAGGGCTCCAAGTAAGGTTGTTTCAAGGTAGTTTTTCAGGGCTGCGTGGAAGCTAGAAGATTGCCTGATACCCTCGGTGCAAAGATAAATTCATCTACGGGTGAAAGTGGGACATCAAAAGAGCATATACATACAACAGAGGATTTATTCATTAGTGATAATGAAGATACCTACAGGTCTATAAAATGTGAGTGGATGCTTTCCAGAGCAGTGAGAAATGGAAGAGGAAGAAGGTGATCCTCTCCACCAGCAGTGATCCAGAGAGAGAGAAATAGGGAGTGACCCTAGGGAAAGCAGTGACCTGACCCTATTCTTTGTAAAGGAAGTGATCCTGGGAATAGAAGTGATCTATCCTAAACATTTTAAACAGAAGTGTGCTTATAATGGATTTGGTACATCGGCACATTTCTGGTGTATGCTCCTTGGACATAGCCCAGTGAGGGTGAACCAAGTAAAAATTGATGTGTCCTGTGCATGCTTTACTTTCTCTTTATATTATGCAACGGGGAAGAGAGATAAGGGTGTTTTTCTTAACAACGAAACAAGATCAAAATAGGCTTTAATTTTAAATTAGTCATACCATAATTCACCCCCCTCTCAGGGTATTCAGCCTTGTAGACCTAACATATATTATGTGATAATGAATATTTGATAGAGTTTTTGATACATATTGAGGAGAATACATGGTAGTGGGTATGAAGTTTATGTATTTAACATTAATATTACCCTACTTTTATAATGGTGAGACATTTCATTGTGATGTGGTGATATGTTATATAGAAGTGGATGATCTGTGATGTGGTTTTGGTGTGTAGTATATGTTTGTGGTTATTATTTGATTATATGAATAATGAAGGGATGATAGCACCAATACATATCTTTTTGGGGTGTGAGTGTGACTAGATTAGTGGGGAAGTGGTGAAAGGTACAATCCTGACATGTTCTTTTGATTATATATTGTTTCTTAGAATGGAGTTTCCATGTCAGTGTTAATTGAGAATCAAATAAATATTTCTATTTAAAACTATTTGAAAATAAAATCCACTAATTTATAAACCACAAATTAACTAATACAATAGGTATAACTAATTTTATGTTTTTAAATAAAAACATAAGGACTTGATTAAAACTCATTTAGAATAACTTTATATAATCATAATATTTTTAGAATACCATACAGACATCATACAGTAGAAATTTAACTAGTAAAATCTAGCTATCAAAATTTATTTTTGATAATGTGATTTGAAAAAAATGTTTGAAAGAGAGTAAAAAACATAAATGAACACACCGTGGAAATATAAAAAAAAAGAGGATCTGTCTCAAGCTAAAACTCAGTCCCCTTCACTTGATAACAACCCACTATTAGGCACATTTATTAATATAAATAGGATAAACCACAACATAAATTAGGTATACATGATATAACATCACACATGGATATACAATGTATCACAGATCCACTTCCATAGTTGATCATGGGGATATAAAGATGGTTGAAATCAAAAAAATTATATCTGAGTTCTCTTAATTGTTGTATAAGAGTATGTTATCAATAGATATACAGAATAAACCCACTTGGACATTCCTCCCACACCCCTGGAACCCACCACTGGACCCCCCCACACCCCTGGACTTCCCCCACCCTCCTGGATATCCCTCCACCCCACTGAACAACCCTCCTACACCCCTGACCCCCCCAAACCACTGGTCACCCCCACACCCTTGGATACCCACTGGACAACCCCACCCACCCCTCTTGGACATCCCCCACTCCCTTGGACATCCCTCCCACCCTCCTGGACACCCTCCCATCCCCCATGGACACCCCCACCCAACTGGACAACCCTCCAACACCCATGGAAACCCTCCCACCCCACTAGAAACCACCAACCCCTGGATACCCCCTACAAATCCCCCCTTTGGGATATCCCCACACTACCCTAGACAGCCCTCCCACCCTCATGGACAACCCACCCTACTGGATAGCCCTCCCACACCCCTATAACCCCCCCCCCCACTGGAAACTTCCCCGCACCCCTGGACACCCCTGGAACACCCCCCCCCCCACCTAGACATCCCCCACCCTCCTGAACACCCTCCTACACCAATGGACACCCTCCCACCCCCATTAACACCCCCACCCCACTGGACAACCCTCACACACCCCTGGAAACCCCCACCCCAGTAGACACCCCCACCGCTGGATACCCACTAGACATCACCCACCCTTCTGGACAGCCCCCACCCTCCTGAACACTCTTCCACCCCAATGGACACCTCAGACACCCCCACTCCACTAGACACCCCTGCCACACCTTTGGAAAACCACCACACCAATGGATACCCCCGCACACACCTGGATTCCCCCTAGAACCCCACCATCCTGGACAGCCCCCCCCCCACTCCCCTGGAGATCCCTCCCACCATCCTGGACACCCTCTCACCCCCATGGAATCCCTGGATACCCCCACCCCACTAGACAGCCCCCAGTCCCTTGGACCCCCCCCCCTCACCCCACTGGACACCTCCACCCCTGGAAAACCCATGGATATCCACCCACCCTCTTGGACATCTGCCACCCCCATGGACACCTCAAACACCCCCACCCCACTTGGCAACCCTCCCACAACCTTGAACAACCCTCCCACCCTCCTGGACATACCCCACCCTCTTGGACACCCTCCCACCCCAATGGACACCCTCCCACACCCATGGACACCTTGGATAGCCCCACCCCACTGGACAGCCCTCCCAAAATCATAGACACCCCACCCCACAAGACACCCCCACCCCACTCCCCTAGATAGCCCTCCCACCCTCCTGAACACCCTCCCACCACCATGGACACCCTGGACCCCCACCCCCACCCCTGGACACCCCCTAGATAGCCACCACCCTCCTGGACATCCCCCACCCTCCTAGACACCCTCCCACCCCCATGGACACCCAGGAACCCCCCCCCCCCCCCCACCTCACTGGAAAACACTCCTACACCACTAGAAACCCCCTACCCCACTAGACACCTCCCTGCACCCCTAGACACCCCCTAGACAATGCCCACCCTCCTAGATATCTCCCACCCTCCTGGACACCCTCCCACCACCATGTACACCTTCCCACCCCAAGGACACATTAGACACCCCCATCCCACTGAACATCCGTCCCACGCCCCTGGAAACCCCCCAACCTACTCGACACCCCAACCCCTAGAAACCCCCTAGACAGCCCCTCCTATTGGACAGCGCCACCCTCTTGGACACTCTCCCACCCCGATGGACTCCCCGGACACCCCCACCCCACTGAACACCCCTTCCACACCCATGAAAACCCCCACCCCACTAGACACCCCACACACCCCTGGATACCCTCAGGACAGCCCCCGCCCCCCACCTAGATAGCCCCCACTCCCCTGGACAACCCTCCCACCCTCCTAGACACCCTTCCACCCCCATGGACACCTTGGACACCCCAACCCACTAGACAGCCCACCCACACCACTGGAACCCCCTCTCCCACCCCACTGGATACCCCCACCCCTAGACACCCCATGGATAACCCCCACCCTCCTGGACAGCCCCACCCTCCTGGACACCCTCCCACCCCCATGAATACCTCAGACACCCCACCCCACTGGACAACCCTCCCACACCCCTGGAACCCCTACCCCACTGAAGTAACCAGACACCCATGGAAACCCCCACCCTCCTAGACACCCTCCCACCCCATTGACACCCTAGACACCCCCCATTGGATTTCCCTCCCACACCCCTAGAATCCCCCCTCCCACTAGACACCCCCACACCCCTGGAATCCCTCCCCCTAAGACCAGAATCTATACCAAAAAATCCATCAGAACAAGAACAAAACAAGAAGTAGAATAAAATTAAACATTCACATATATAACATTCAATACATAAAATGAAACTAGAAAAACCTAAATCCAACCTAAATGACTACCAAATACACGATTACAATGACAATATTAAAAATTACATTTTACACAACAAAAAAACTAAAATCCAGTCAAACCTGTAATATAATTTCACCATTCCACTTGTAAGTGTTTGAAGTCTTGAGTAGTATAGGTTTGAGGGTCATAAAATATCTATAAAGTAAAAGTGTAGTAGTTTAAAAATATAATGAATAAATCAAATAAAATATTATCGAAAAATTTAAAAGGAAATCTTACCAGGTCAAAGTGAACAAGTGTTCCAGTTGTAATTATTTCATACATAAATCGTAGCATATAATATCAGCGTTCGACGATGCCTTGTTGTTCATGAAAATTCTGTTTAAATGGGTGTAAATTAAAAATATTATTTTTATGTAAACCATCAAAAATTACAAATAGTAAATGTATATTTACCTTTACTTTTACATATTTTATTTGGAACTCATTTTCATTGTGGTTTGCCGAAAGTAGACCCTTCCCCTGTTAGAAAATAATATAAATGGGATAAATTTAAAATGAATTATAATATATAAAACTATTAATAAATTGAAACTTACTTTTCCAACATATTCTTAAAACTTTCCTGCACATTTCCATGGATAGTGCACAACTAGTAAAGTGTTTTCTCCCTTGGGAAAAAAACCTAACATCCAATGATCACTAAAAAAAATTAATGTTAGTGGTTTTTTATGATAACTAATAATGAACTCTTTTCCAGAGATATGTTTCATACCTATCACAAAAATGCATCATCCAAAACTGTGTGATTATATTCTATTAAAATCATTCAGTAATATAAAGCATATTTTGTTCCACATCTAATGCATATTCTTTGGGGGGAAATCAAATGAGAGTCCTTGAATCCATACACAAGTGTCTATTAATTCTTCTCACACAAGTTACAAAGATAACTAATACAAACTATACATAAGTACAAATTTTTAATAAATATAATATAGGGAAAATGTGTTAAGACATACATGGAAAAAAATTTGCACCATATTGATACCCAACTTATCTCCAGTAACAAGCTCCATGATATCATTCTTCAGAATGCCCATATTATTTTCACATCCAAAAACAAGAGCTTCCATTATAAACACATAATGATCCGCTAACAAATATGAATGTATTGACAATCAGTCAAGACTACTAAAATATGTATATGATGTCAGAGCCATTTTCCTTTTTTGTTGGCTACACAGTATTTCTTTACCTTTGACGTATTCCTGTAAAAATAAATAGAAAACTATATTAGTTTCCAAATGTTAAAACAACTTTAATAAAAAAAATAAAATAGAAGATATAACATACATACCTCTATAGTAATGAGTCATAGAAGTATGGATGGCCAAATTAAAAAACGGTCAATACTATTTCCCCCTTTCGTTACCTCATCTCTAGGTAATGATACGTGAGATGATCTCTCTATAATATCTTGTACATTGACCATATGATTCTATACCTCTAATTATTGATAATGGACTATATCTCCTATATAATATACCATCCCATATGAAACTATATGATGTTGAGGATCATCAACATACAACTCAAAATAAGTAAGAAGCTGTGGCAGAAGAGTAGGATAAAAAATGGGGTCTGTAGGCTGAGGTGGGAGAGTGGGAGTTATTGGCAAAGGTGGTGGATAAATAATGGGATTTGCAGGGGGAGGTGGAGGAGTTGGAGCTATAATCTGAAATTTTCTTTGCATGGCTGCAAACATGGACTTCACAGATCCACTAATATTTCCCTCCATCGTCGCACTAATATTATAAAAATTATCCTACAAGGATTACATCTTTTATAAAAACCCTCAAAAAAGAATTTGAAGAACGTGGAAACACTTTTCATACTGATACACCCGTTAGATATCATCATACAAAACTAGGATGTTCAGGCTTTCCCAATGGTGCAGTTACAATATCTTGCCTCTCAACTGCTATAAATACCCCCTGAGAGCTCTTCTCTTCAAGATAATCTTATATTAATTAATTGAACATTTCTGTAATGATTCAAATTATATAAAGAATATAGTAAACTTAAATAAATTAAATAAAGATCTTACAATCCTCTTAGCTACAATTCTCGAATATTTCAAAATATATTTCCCCTTTTGGCCCATTTGAGCTCTGTTCATTTTCATGTCTAGATGGAGGGGATGGAGGGGAAACCTCTCCAGATATTGAAGGCCCAGCTCTCAGTTTTTGTAATTTTATTACCATTATTTGTTCTTCTAATAGTGTATACCCTCCCCAATATAAACTATGAGGGTATACATTTTTGGATTAGATATTCTGATGATATGTCCTTGTTTTCTATAAATTAAGAATAATAAATCATTAACAAAACATTAATAAGATAATCTATATAAGAAATCTTATAAAAGTTTACATTGCCCTTATAAAAAATGAAAATTTTCTTAAATATAAAAAAACTGTGTTCATATCTCTTTATCTATGAAAGGATATATATATGAAATGGATTGTCATGACTCCTATGACCAAAAATGAAATCAGATGTGAGGGTTGATTTGAAATCCCCCCATATCCTAGAAGCCATTGATAATAATTTCTTCCTAACTCCTCCAGTGTTAGGAATTTCAAGTGTCAACTAATAAAGAAGTGGTAAAACATATTATACTAGAAACATTTAAATAATAGTCAAGAAATAGAAAAAGATCTCACCAAAATTGTCTCCCACAACTGGAATATTATTACTTTGTCCACACTTCTCCAATCATCATACAAAATTCTTACTTTTCTCTTACCCTGAGTTGATATAATACTCTTCAAATCTATTGCATTTTGACCTCAAGGAATATGATTCTCATCAAACTCAGTGAGTATCCTCTGGTCCTGCATACAAGAAAGTGATAATTTTGGTAAACATGTTCCCCCACATTTACCAAATCTTGAACTCTTCTTCGTCATTATGGGAGCACATAAAGAAGATTGGAGAACATCAAGAGGAGAATGTGAATGTTCTTCCCCATAGGTATGATAATTATGCTCATCTCCAGAATCATGTGGCTGATCAACAGATTGATCTATCATTATCCTTCAAATAAAAAAACAATAGTTTACAAATATAAAAATTTAAATACTATAATAATAATGTAAACAAAAAATAGAAAATTGAACTAAATTACATAATAGTAAACATGGTTAACATGGTAAGCATGTTAAAAAATGGTAAACATGGTAAACTATGGTAAACATGGTAGTGTAATTGTAATTAAACAAAATAAATAAATATATAAGTTATGTAAAGGTAACCTATGGTAAATAGTGGTAAACAATGGTTAACAATGGTAAAAATGGAAAACATGGTAGACATGGTAGACATGGTAGACATGGTAAACATGGTAAACATAGTAAACATGGTAAACATGGTAAACACGGTAAAGTAATTATCATTCATCAAATATAATATATATAATTTATGTAATGTTAAACATGATAAAATAAACTAAAGAAAAAGAAAATGAACAAAAACATCTACTTATTTGTTTTAATATGAGTTTTAATAATGAAAAATATGACAATATTTAACATTTTATGAAAATAATAAATGAAAACAAGAAATAAACAAAAATTACTTGTAATATTAGGAATGTACAAATGGATTTTTTTCCCAAATTCCTTTATCATGATCGTTCCTTATGACAAAAACCATGTATTCAACAAGATCATCATTTTGTTCTGGTAGTATTTCCATAGAAGTAGGGATCTCACATAAATAAGTATCTTCATGCTATTGATCCTCACTGACATATTGTTTTTCCCTTGTAAAACAATAGACCACTACAAATCTGATTGATCAACTACATAAAAAAGCTATTTTGCATCTGTTTCCATTATAAAAGAGTTTGTTGTGTCTTCAAATATATTCAAATTAACAACTGTCATTCCAAATCCATCATTTTTGACACTGTTGTTAGCGATAAACCATTTGCAGTTAAAACAGTAACATTAATTTTAAAGTAATAAACCTCCCATATTTATCAAATGACTCCATAATATAAAGTTGGTGTAGAAATTGGGTTTTTGTATTTAGAACTCGAAAAATGCATTACTTCTACAAACACCAATACACCACTATTTTGAATAGAACTTATATTTTCCGGAGAATTTATATGAAATTTATATCCATTAATGTCATAACCGGACCATGTTATCACATTTAAACATGGACCACCCACTAACCATCTTCATGTCTCAGATACATCTGATCTACTATGAAAAATTTTTTAAACCATGACAAAAATATTTTGTTGTGATAATTCAAAATACACATTTCTTTCTTCATTGGATGACTTTTTTCAACTCATTAATATGTAATGTGATATACGGTTGAGAATCAGCTATGTTATTCAAGATGAATAATTCTAACTTCATTATATGTTCAGCTGACAACGATTTGACTTTCAATCCACGAATCCCCTTTCCCTCATTATTAACTCATTCAGGGCGAGATGGAGGCAAACCTATGTGCTCCGTAGCAGCCAAGTAGCTTGTAAAAAACTATGCAAACTCCTCAGAAATATAATTTCCAATAATGGAAACTTCAGGGTGGTATAGATTCTTAACATACCCCTTAAATATTCTCAAATACCTTTCAAAAGGATACATACAACAAAGATATATAGGTCTACAAAGCATTATTTCTTGAAGCAAATTAATCATTAAATTCACCATTATATCAAAAAAAGATGGAGTAAAATACATTTCCAATTGACAAAGTATAGAAAGAACATACTTTTCCAAAATTTTCAAAACATTCACATCAATCACCTTATTACAAATCTAATTGAAAAAACAACACAACATCATTGTAGTCTTTCTAACATGGATGGGAAATATTACATGCAATACAAATGGAAGAAGTTGTTGCATCATGACATGACAATCATGAGATTTCATACCTATCAACTTTGAGTCCTTCAAAGAGAATTCTTTTTTTACATTTGAAGAATAACCATGAGGAACTTTCATATCATGAAGACCCTGAAAAAAGAAAACTTTCTCCCTCTTGGATAATATATGAAAAGCCGGGGGAAGAAATGTTCATCTTCTATTAGAAGTGGGAGTAAACTCCAAATGCATTCACATTAATAGTAAGTCTAATCTTGTATTCAACCCATATTTTTTATTTCCTTTGATATATATCAATGTTCTAATAAAACAATTGCAAATATTCTTCTCCACGTGTATGAAATCAATATTACATTTCACTTCATGATATCTCCAATATGGTATCACAAACAATATTGACCTTTTCTTCCAAATATGTCTATCATTACCAGATTTCTGTGTCTTTCCCAATGTCACATCAAGTTTTCCCACCCTCTCAAAATACTCATCAGGGTATAATGTTTTTGTAGAAATATCAATTTCTTGTGATCCATTGTATTCCTTTTTAGTCTTCTATAAGAGTGATCTATAGGCAAAACCTTTCTATGACCCATGTTCACTGTTTTCCTTCCATGGTGCAATTGACAATATGAAGTCTGTTGTTCGCAAATTGGACATGCTTTATGCCCCTTAACACTGTATCCAGACAAATTTACATATGTTGGGAAGTCATTTATAGTGAACACAAGCACTGTACGCAGTTGAAAATATTCTATTTTATAATAATCATACACCCTAATATCATCCTCCCATAAAAGTTTCAAATCATCAATCAATGGTGACAAGAAAACAACAATATCATTTTTGGTTTGCTTCGGACCAGAGATCATTATACTCAACATGAAATATTTGTGCTTCTTACAAAATTCAGGATAGAGGTTGTAAATTACCAATAAAATAGGCCATGAAATATTTGTGCTACTGAGGTTTCGGTATGGATTCTTTCCATCTGTTCACAACCCTAGTCCGAGATTTCAAATTTCATTTCCAAATGAAAGATATTGTTCATAAATTTGCTTCAATGGTGGAAAATCAGCTGGATGACATATTTTTCCATCACATATCCGCTCATCATCATGCCATATTAACCTTTTTTCATCTTGTGAATTATAAAATAAACATTTAAAATGTTGAATTATAGGAAGATACTAAAATTCCTTGGAAGGGATCTTTGTAATCTCTACATCATCTTGTGATTTTTCCTTCAACTTATACTGTGATATCCCACATTTATGACACTCTCACAAAAATTCATATTGTTTTTTATATATCATATAGTCATTCATACATGCATGTATTTTCTTATAACCTAATCCCATCAGGCATAATATTTTCCTGGCCTTATAATGTGAATCTGGAAATCGTTGTCTAATGAAAGAATGTCTTTCAACAATTGTAGCAGATCTGTAAAACTAATATTACTCCATCCATGTTTCGACTTCAGGTTAATAAATCTTAACACTTCCAACAAAACCGTAAAATCCATACAACCAGGATATAATGTTTTTGCAGCATCACTATATAGATGTGCAATTGTCGGTTCTATCTCAATTTTTTCTGCTGCAATATCACGGATCATTTCTTTAATTCCATCAGAGTTAGCATCTTTCAAATCAACATCATTAATAGATCTGACATTCTGTCTAGTTTTACCACGCCAAATCTAGGGGCTATAACTCATATTAAAACAATGAAAAATCATATGATCTTTGATCTCTCTACTTTTCAACTTCTACATATTCAAAAATTTTGGGCATGGACAAAAAAATGCCACTGCTTGGAACATTTATTTTAGAAAATTCCAAAAAAGGCATCAACACCTTCCTCATATTCATTACTCATTCAATGTTAAATAACCCAAATTTGACCCATTATTACCTATAACAAATATAAAAAATTATGAATATTGTTAAGATAAGACAAATATATATTTATATGAAAAATATCATAATTTGAATGTAAAAAAAATTAAATAAAAAACAAATCTTTGTGTATTTTAAGAAAAATATGCATGAAAATGATTTTTAAAAGAAAATATAGTTAGATATAAATTTTTAAATTCATCATGGATCTTTTCTTTTAAGGTACATAAAGAATACATCACGATGCAATTGAATACCAAATTCACTCTTCCGTAAAAAAGATATATGAAGTGTAAATATTAATATATATATATTCTCTACTGAAAATTACACATATCCCAATGATTTGAAACCACTGGGATAGTCCCTAACACCATTGGGATAAAATAACCCAACAGTTTCACACACCGTTCACATGATGGTCATTGCAGTAGCCCTATACCAAATATTCTACATGAACTGTTGGTATAGGCTACCTGAAGTTAAAACATTCCAACGATTTCAATGAAACTGTTGGGATATATATATATACCAAGGTGGTGTCCAAGGGTGTAGGGGTTGTCCAGGGGGGTTCTGGGGGTTTTCTAATGGGTTAAGGATTCTCCACGAGGATATGGGTTGTCCATGTTGTCCTTGGGGGTAGGGGGTGTCCAGGGGGTAGGGGTTGTCCCTATGCATTTCATTTAAATAAAATATTCATTTGCTACTAGTTTGAAATTTTGGAAAATAAACATAGTTTTTCTAAAAATAATCTTAATGAAAATATTTTAAACCAATCATTCAATTTTACCAAAGAGAAACACCACCATTATGGAGCATAATCAATAATTATATAATGATGGCAATGGGTAAGTAGTATTCAAGTAACCATACAAGATGAGGCACCTAGATTATCCACTACGATTAAACAAGTGTTAGAGAACATGTTAATACCTAGGATCTTAGGGGAATATATAGAACATATTTTAACATAATCCATCCTTTTGGCATGCCTGATGCAATCAAACTTCCCTAATGCATGAGGGGAACCATCCCTAAATCAGAGCATGTTTATACTAAGGGTCATTTAGCCAGAGTAAAATTGTAAACTAGTTCAGAAATAATTATCGAATAATCCACAAACAATTCATGGTTCCCAAGTTATGTCTAAAATGGGCGTGATCCGCGGATTATCAAACAATCAACCATATATAAAGAATAAGCACAAGACACACATAAGCCACAAACCCACAAGAATCACCCCAGAAAACCACTCCAAGGAAGTCCCCTTGCCTTAGGTCCATCAACACACAATATAAGTCCCATAACAAGGACATTGTAATTCCTTTTTAATAATGATAAGGAAAGAGACACATTCCAAGGAGAGTTTTCCAAAGAAAACCCACTTTCTGAAAGTGCCAACCGGGCTACACCCATTATTTTAAAAGAAAAACATTTTCAGAAGTATCCAAACACTCCATTTTGGAATCCATGGAATATTTGAATCACATTTTAAAAGGCACAATATCATTTGGATATCATAAACTGCTTATAAGGGCTAACCAAGATTTTAATCAAACACTTGATGTGCAGGGCAATGTAAAATAATTCCACAAAATTTAATTCAATGGGAATGCAACATGATTTAATTCATGTAATCTTTAAAAAAAATTATATATTTTGAACAAGCATAAAATTAAGGTATAAACATCAATAAATCAATGATTCTTAAATTTAAAGGTCAATAAATAGGGAAACCAACCTCAATCCAAGACACCTTCAATGATGACCACTCAAAATGGCTTCACGAAGGTCCAAATGAGCAAGGGATACCAAGAAGAATCGTAACAAGAAAAAACCCTAAATTTAGTATCAAAGAAACAAGAACCCTAGACCAAAGTATCCAATGAAGCAGAACAACTAATAAGAAAAAGGAAGAAGAAAGAATAGGGAGAAAGCAGATATTATACGGAAACATTTCCCCCAAACTTGTAGAAATCACTTGGAATCACCATTGGAAGGAGGTGAGAGGCATGGAGAAGAGGAGGATGATACTCCTAGGGTTTCATGTTCCAAATGGGGGAGAAAGAGGCGTTTGTGTGTTAAAATTTGATAGGTTAAATGGAAAAAATACATTTTTAAAGAACTCGGGCATTGTTCATGGTTATGTTGCACCCCCTACACACCCCCACCCCCTAAACAGCACCTCGACCCCCTATGGACACCCCCAACCCCCTGGACACCCCCACCCCTAGATACCCCTACCCCCTTGGACATCCCACTCACCTCTGGACACCACCCCCACCCCATGGACACCCCCACTTCTCCTGGACACCACCCCCACCGCCTACCCACTTGGACACCCCCTGGACACCCCCACCCCCTGGACAGTCCCCTCACCCCCTCGACACCACCCCCACCCCTGGACACCCCTACCCCATTGGAAATCCCCCCATAGACACCACCCCCACCCCTACCCCATTGGACACCCCTTAGACACCCCACACACCCTAGACACCCCCACCCCTGGGACAACCCCATCTCCCCTTTGGACACCACCCCCACCCCCTGGGCACCCCAACCCCCTTAGAAAGCAACCACACCCCCCAAGACACCACCCCCACCCTCTTGGACACCCCCTAGACACCCCACCCCCCACTGTGTGGAAATACCCCCCAACACCTCTAGACAGCCCCCCCCCCCCCCCACACTCTGGACACACCCCACCCCCATGGACACCCCATATCCCCTTGGACAACCCCCCCCCCCCCCCCCCCCGACACCACCCCCACCCCCTGGACACCCCTACCCCATTGGAAAGCCCCCTAACCCCCCTAGACACCACCCACACCCCCTTAAACACCCCTTGGACACCCTATAGACACCACCACCCCCTTGGACAGCCCCCACCCCTATGGACAGCCCCCACCCCCTTTACAAACCCCAACCCACAGAACTTCCCCCACCCCTTGGACATCCCCCATCCCTCTGGGCAACCCCCCCCCCCCCATGGACAACCCCACCCCTAGACACCCCATACCCCCTTGTACAACACACTCACCCCTGGACACCCCCACCCCTAGACACCCCTACCCCCTTGGACAACCCCCTCACCCCATGGACACCACCCCACCCCCTTAGACACCACCTAGTCACCACCACCCCCTTGGATAACCCCCACTCATCTGGACAGACCCCACCCCCTGTACAACATTGCAACCCTCTGGATGGCCCCCGCCCCACCCCTGGATATCCCCCCATCCCTTTATAAATCCCCCATTGACACCCCACCCCCTAGACACCCCTACCCCATTGGAAAACCAACTCACCCCCTGGACACCAACCCACCACACCCTTGGACACCCCTACCCCCTTGGACAACCCCATAACCCCCTTGGACACCACCCCCACCACCTTGGACACCCCGACACCCTTGGATATACCCCACCCCCCTATACACCAACCCATCCCCTTTGACACCCCCTGGACACCCCCCAACCCCGGGAGACCCCCAACAACTTTCACAACCCCCACCCCCATGGAAACCCCCTGTACGTGCACACACACATGATAGAACACACAAAAATCGTAAAATTTCATGATATCACTTAAAAAGGTTTATTTTACCAGAAAATAATTTATCATGGTATAAATAAACACTATAAAACTTACCATCATAACATGAACAAAGAAAAATAACATCTCAAAAAATTAGTTTAGGGCATCACAGAAAATAAAAACTGAAACCAAGCTGTGGGAGGTTACTTGAGTTTTTTGAGTTGACCTGATAGATCTGATGATAAAAAAATATGAATAATGATGTTGGAAATAAAATTTTGGAGGGAACGACGTCGAAGAATCGTATCTAGGTTTTCCGAATGAGAGAGACGATTCGTAGGTCACCCAATCAAAGAAAACAAAATGACTGGATACGGGGTGTGATAAATCATTTAAATTCTTTATCATGTCGGTTATTTAATAAATGATGAGGAAAACTATTTTTTTAATGTTTAAAATGTCAGTTATTTAATAAATGGTGTAAAAAAATTTATCACGTCAGTTATAAAATAACCAACTGTGATAAATGTCACTTTATCACATAGGTTGTTTTGATAACTGACGTGATAAATTTCCAAGATTAGCGTTATGGCGTTCGTTATTTTATAACCGACATGATTAAGTGCTAAGATTTGATATATCACATCAGTTATAAATAACCGATGTAAAAAATATAATCTCAGTTTTTATTATGTCAGTTATAAAATAACTGATGTAAAAAATTGATTCTCATCGATTGATCATGTCAACTATAAAATAACCGATGTGATAAATCGATTTATACAGCTTTTCATGTCGGATATATAGAACTGACTTGAAAATTTTTGACTTGTAAAAATTTTTTCTCAGTAGTGATATGACGTGAACGATAGGCTTAACCTGTTTAAAAATAGGATTCCCCATGTATGAATAGTGTGTTATATCCCCACACCACCCACCTTGTGGGATAAAAATAGGATTCCCCACGTATGATCGTCATGGGATGCCACCTCCTCCTCTGCCATTGGATAAGACCCCAACCCTAGTGAAACTTCTATGTGTATGCCCCAAGTCATCATCGGATGAAACATGAGATTTGGTATGAAACCCCCAAATACACAAGAATTTTCCATGTTTAATCCCCACACCATCCCTCATTGATTCTCATTTTTTATTGAGAACATCCTTACCACATGATGTTAAACTCTATTGATTCTTCCTATCACATGAACAGAAACTGTGGCATAAAACTATATGTGTTTTGATCACTATCCCTTAAAAATGGTGTATAGGACACCTACTTGAGGTTTAATTCTGAAATCTCAACATTCTCATTAAATTTTGATGTATACCCCATGAAGATAGTAAAAAAACATGTTATCATCTCCCCATATGGTTTAAATCTATCTTTCATCATCATCAAATCACATAGTGTGAACATATTCTCTATTGTAACACACTAAAATCCACCAACATATTCATATTGTGAAAGTTTTTCTAAATGGAACCTAATAAAATCCAATGAACTATCCATAGTGAAAGAATATTCCCTATAGGAACACACTAAAATACACCTAAATCTATATAGCATGAACATATACCCAATGGTAACTCAATAAAATCCACCATTTATCCATATTGTGAACATATTCACCATGGGAACACACTAATGCACACTTACCTGTCCCCATAAGATGTTAAAATTATAACCCACAAAAAATATCTACCCTATAAAATAACAATGGTATACTTGGGGTAAAATGAATTATATTCCTTACAATTCAAGAATAAATTACCCCTGGTAAACATCATATGCCTTGGGTTCAGTTCCTAAGATTCCCCACACAAGATATTCCCTCAACATCAAAAGAGGAAGACTTTAAAAATTCCCAATATTCCCAACATCATGAAATATAAGTCATGGTCAATGTTAGTATCTAAATTAACTATTGTTTTATTTTTTTTCATGATAGAAGAGGTGTAATTAGTCATCACCCACCTAGATATGGTGGTTGAAATGAGTTTCATGAACATGAATTAGATTCTTGAGGGAGACCGAGACTAGGAAATGATCTCCAAGGAGAAATCCATAGAAGGGGTAAGTGACATCTCAATATCCTTCTTCAATCAACGATCTAAAATCTCAAATCAATGTTGTAGATCCCACCCACTATTGGAAATAAGGAATGTGGGGAATGAAATAGTGTGTTATGACTAATGAAAATTTGAGATTGATGAGAATGATGAACCCAATGTGAAGTTCTTCACTATCAATAGTGAGATGATCATTAATTCTAGACATCATCTGATTTTATTCATGAATTTATCTAGATATTCATCACAAGGTCCCTACCGAATAGATAGTAGTCTTGAAGTGTATCTCTTCTCTAAAAAGTTGGTCAAGTGAAGGTTTTTTTGGGCATCCCCATTCTAGAGAATCATTGAAATCAATCCTCCCTCAACCATGGAGGATGGGGATTGAAGATGGGAATTGTAGGCATCACATTAATTGGAAATTCACTAAAGATTGAATCCATGTATATCACAGTACTCAAGAAATAATGAATGCATAATTACTAGCCACCAACAAGCATAGGGGAAGGTGGAATAATAGTGTGACAATCCTATAGCACTACTCTTCTTCCATGATAGCCACATCTTCTATAACTATTGGGAACCATTCCCCTATATACCCTTCATAGATCATCAATAAAATAGTTATCAGATCTATTTATTCAATATGAGAAAGAAGGGGTCATCATAACCATTGATATGGACCAACATGACCTGGAAGGACAACACCAATATGGTAACTCCACCAACAAGGTCCACATCTGGAGATCACTGGCTAATCATGAAGAAAAAGTAGTTTGGGTGTCTATCCCTAAAACTCTCTAACAAATTCCTCCCCTGTACTGATGCGGTATGGGACATATGATCCACATCCATAGAAACCACCACCCATGATCCAACAAATAGGTCTCCCACTCAATCATAATAGTGATTCCAACCATCTTCATAGGTCAATGAACTAGTATATCTCACCCATGCTCCACCAATATTGGTTTAGAAAACCTAATGTTGATGCTTAGTGAAGGCCAAAAACCCTACCCATCTGAAGCCATCTTCTTTAGCTCAAATTTCCCCAACTAACGTTAAATATTCAAACCATACTATTGCAATCACTTCACGAGGCCTTGTATTCAACCTCTTAGGAGAGAGATCGTAGCCACCTATTAATTAAGTTATGTTGACTCTCCTGGACATTGTCACCAATGAAAAGAGTTATAGTCCATCCCATGAAGAATAATTTCAATAAAAAGGTCCTCCCAACACTAATACAATCTGAAATATAGGTCCTCTTAATGCCGATGAAATGCCCTAATCTGAAGACCTGTCTCCAGGTAGGAGGACAAGAAACTACTATGGGGGTTGTAGCCACTATAAAGTTAATAGTATGTGTGGAAGAAACCCAAGAAACTATCCGTAACCGGAACATAGAGGATTATCATTCCATTTTAGGTAGAACCATGGGAATTTCTTTTTCATTATTGATATCTTAGATTCATATATGAATGATGAATCTTTGAGGGTATCATCACCACCACACCCTAGATCTATGTATAATCTTCTCAACCATAACCAACAATATTAGAAACTGAGATCCATAAAATCCCCAAACTTAATCACATGTTCTTATAGTGGAAGGAATATCTTTTCTCCCTCTATGGAATCATAGTTCAACCATATTTTCTACAATCACATTCCCTCTTATCCGCCTCCATACTAGAGGAAAGAGAGACATTTTGGTCTTGATTGAAACCCTCATATGATGGTGAGAACTTCACTGTGACCAAGATAGATGTTTCTTCTCTTTCTCATGATAAAGTTGTAAACACCCCATACTACATGGATATGATCATGAATATGGACCTTCCATCCAATTAAATTCCAATTTTTAGTGGATGATTAGCTCATGTGATAGATCACCATTTAGATAATTAGTATAAAAGTTAGTCTATGTTAGTTCTACCATTAGTTTCATGGCCAATTATAGTTGAGTTTTGGGCAGATCGGGATTAGGATGTTTCCCTGGATAAATAATACGATGACTTGTGCAGGTTTGTAGTAATTGAACTGCTATTAGTAACATTTTGGTCCCCCAAATCCTTAAATGTTAGCATCCTAGAGTCCCTCATAAATGACCCAGAATAATTCATTTTCCATAATATTTGGGAAACGTTCAAGTACATTTAAGATCATTATCTAACATACCCAGGACTCCATTAACATCTCAATGGCCTCCACCAATAGTGAAATAGGGTTGAAATCACAATGCTACTTGTAGTGTATTTCCCTATCATGTAAAACAATCATATATATTCTAACAGACCTACATTGGGAGTGTCACTTTGATTTAAATATTTAAGGAAGTGGAAATCTAACATGTCTAGATCAGAGGTTGGGGGAAGTACATTTCCATTCATTTTAGTCTTATCCCATGAAAACAAAGAGATCATCAGTCCATCCCACCCACTGATAATAAATGGTCTTCTCTAACCACCACTATGGTGAATATCATTAATATCAACCCTCCTAAGGATCCACAAAACCATACCATTGATAAAGGGAACTATAGGGAGAACCTTCACCTAAGAATGACACATTGCCATGTGAATCCCCCTATTGGAGTGAACACTCAATAACAGTGACGGGCCTGGGACTTGGGAGTCCCCCCAATGTTGAATTTCTTCATTCTTGTTGATATCTCAAATAAAAGGAAAGGGATATATTAGGATCCCATATCAATCAAAGATTTCACCTGAAAATTATTTAGATACTATGATGGCTACTTTTCTCTAGGAGCATGAAGGATCCAAGAGTCTTACTATAGTGATTATCTCCAAACAACATATAGGCCATGATTATTTTAAAAGGGACACTATATATCATCTAGTTGGTCGCCTATGTTTTCTTGTCCAGACACCCAAATTTGAACTAGAGGGACCCACTCAATCTATTTTGGAATAAGTCGGTAGAAATTAAAAATAACCAAGATATGAATCACCTTCTCCATATGAGCAGTGCACCTATCTACCTTAATATCACATTTTTCATTCCTATTGGGATGATGATCCAATCAGAGAACTAGGGATAAAAAATTCTCACTAGGATGATGTGATAACTACTCTCCCCACCCACCTTGAGCTTCCAGAAACTAGAGAGAAGTTAATTTATCTTTAAGGAAAGTCATATCTGGTATCGGTAGTCTGGATGAACCCACAACCAAAATTCAAAATTCTATGAATCACCCCATTCAACTATACAAGTTATCCGCTGCAGCATCTACCCCACTTCACCACACAGTCTAACCCAATGTTAGGGACTCTAGAAAAATTGGATTCTACCATTATCTTATGATTTTTAAGACCCCAGAAGGACCCTAAATCATGTAGTACAACCATATGTCCCTGAGATACATCTCATATAGGGAGGATATCCACATATAGTACTTCAACTTGTTCATATCCATCTTGGGCAAGACTAGCATCATTAACCTCTTCAAATGAAAAAAGAGGCATGATGAATGAGTTAATGACTTCATTTCTTTTTGGAAAAGTCATATATACTCACTTGATAAGAAAAATTCCAATTAAAATCATTTTACAATGTGCCTGGAGAATATCAGAGATGAGCTGGTACACTCCCTCATCTCTATGAATTATTCGGGTAGATTTTTGGACTTCTCTTAAAAATAATATTTACTAGATGAATACATGTAGAGGAATAAGAAATGGACACACCCATTAGCCCTTATTACTCCAGTGCGATGGGTAGTTAAATAAAAGACACCCACTTCTATACACGTAGTGGCACATGAGCTAGTTCACCTACTGGTGCCTTTACCAGAAGAACCTCTCCATGTGTATCCTTTTCAGGCAAAACCTCTCCCAGTGCATCCTTTCTAGAAATTTTTTTATTAACAGAGCATTTAACTATCAGCTTTTAAGGTTTAGAAACCCAAGTTTCCTTTCATAGAAATAACATGACATACTATATCAAGTATGCACAAGTCCCAGGATATTTCATCCATTTCCTAGAAATGTAGATCCTAAATTTCCCCGATTGCAGTATATCACAAGAAGCTAAACTTACCAACCACAGTAATAACTTATTGTACCATAAGATAATTGGATATATCATTAATGAATTATATTTATTCTAATATTGGATCAAAGACTAGGTGGAACATGGCCTAGTCAAGTTAATAGATATCCCAACATCAGTGGAACATTTCACTACGGACCCTGATAGTGACATCGATGATTGGGGGGGGTACCAGACCCCTATCCATAGAAGAAAAAAGTAAAAAAAAGTTTATATGGAAAGATATTCTACAATTACCAAGATATTATACATACCTGTTGGATTAGAATATAACATATTGCATCTACTATGTCTCCTCTAGCTACCACTAGCACATCTGCATCATAACCATACATGTTCAAAGAGAGAAGGATTTAGTAGTGAAATAGAAATTTGAGTTCCTCATTTATGCCGACACTAGCCTGTACTCTTGGAGACTTTATGACTATTGAATTAGGATATTCACTCAGAGTTCATTTGGTCCTTGAATATTCTACAATTGAAGAGTAGGAATATGCCTATGGGAATGTTTTTGAACCTGTGTATCATTATATGATACTCAATAATGAGGAATGTCATGTTACCCCTTCAAGGAAACATGGATGATGCAATCTAAGAAGTGGAAGGGGATGCACTGGTAGGAAGAATGTTTTGGATAACATTATAGACCATATAATTCATGCTAATAAAATTAGATATTATGACTCAAAAATAAAAAACCCTCCCAAACCACTACGTCAAGAGAATTGTTGTGGTTTACAATATTTGTAGACCACACAACTCGGTGAGCACTACGCTGTGATCAACCCCATCCATACAAGGCCTGAAAGAAACCATCTGAAACCCAACCATCAGGTGATCAAATAAAACTAGTTAGCCAATAATAAATTATATCCATCACCATCTAGTCCCTATGTCCCCCTCCAAATGTTTATATTACACTCCCCACTAAAGAACAACCGTATATAGGAAAAAATAAGCATATTGTATGTAAATATGAAATGATGAAACACAATTTTGGCATACCAGTTTGGATCTTGATCCTGGAGGTACATCACCTATAAAAGAAAATATTTGTCACCCTTATTAAATTGTTGAAAATCAACCTTTAATTCTAGAATATGGTAGCTACCACTAAGGCCTATTATGCAGAAGAAGACAAATGATATAAATTTCCGACCATCATTTTACTTCATAGGAAGTTGAGGGTACTGAAAATCACAAGAACATATGCCCATTGTATATGACAATCTAGTTTAATGTCTTGGAATTCTACTACTCCATATTAGATACCAGCTACAAGATCAATATCAACATATATCGAATGATCCACAAGATGGTGCTTATAGAAGAGAATATGATACCCTCCAACATAATAACTTATAAGTATGAAATAAGAGAGAAGAATCCATGCTAAAAGATTAATCTAAAGACCCCATTCAGTATAATATTATAGAGAACATTATTTGTGGTGGTCTTATAGGATACATCATCAAACACACTATTGGGAAGGCCCTGACATCATTTTCATTTAGTGGTACAATCTTTATACAAACAATGCTTCAAATACACCATTGACGGCCGAGTAGTGGTTATATATAAAGATTATTATTCCATTAAATCACGTAAGGTCTATTATCTGGATGATGGGTACTACATATGGGAAGGAAAAAAACCCCATATTGACAAGGTAAATCGCAGCAACACCCTCAATGACAAAAAATTCCATATATTAAATCCTTGAGAAAACATGAAATATATATATATATATATATTCAAAATAATCTATTGATTGGAACCCATGACACTAAACATAGGTTTTTATTTATAGTACCCAAGAAGAAAGAGTTCAAAAAATTTTCTCATACTCTTACACTGAATAAGCCTGACCAATACAAGAAGTCCTTACCCCTTTAAAGTACAAATATGTTCTTCCCATGGATACTAATCCATTTCATTACCACATGTTTTAAAAAGTAGAGATAACATGATATAATTAAATCTATCATTATTTCATAGATTTCAATAATGTAATTCATGGTTGGAAGCTGAAGGGGATTGGATCATTAGTCATTTTCACTATAGTCTCCATAGAGAAAGAGTCCCTTATTTAAGACTCCTCCCTCAACACATTAGATTGCGATTCTATCACCAAATCTTAAATTTTAGGATATTTTATTCATACCTTTAACTCTAAGATCACTGATGATCAAGAGGATCAACATGAAACCCTTCTTAAACATGGAGAGGGTATTCTACCAATATTGATAACCTATCATAGGTAAAAAATAGCAATGAGTTGTATTCATGGCCGACACTAACTAGTGCAACTATGACGCTAGAGGAACTACAATAGTAGGAAGAATTCCAAAAATATCACTATGATGTGTTCAATTGTAGTTATATCCAGATGAAATTCCTTTATCCAAAGATCACCATCCATCACTTCTTTCTCTTAGTTTATCCCCATAGGTTTAATAAGCCTCCTAGAAAAATTAATCCTTTAGATGCATCCATGGTTGATAAAAGTTTTACATGATTATTAAAGTAAAACATCATTAGAGAGGCCCAATACCCAAAATGGATGGCTATCGTTTTCCAATTTAGATAGAATAATCATATCACCAGATCCTGTATCGACTTATAGGACCTCAACTACCATTTTCCAAAGGATCAATTTACCTTTCAAGTGACAAATATATTCATTGACACTATGGTTGGGTTCTTGGACAAATCATCTATGAATTTATACTTCTATTATATTCTTTTACAAATAGACCATATGGATGATGATTCCACTACATTCATGCACCCAAGGTAACTTTATAATACTAGGTGATTACTTTTAGTTTTAAGAATGAAAAAGATACATACTAGGGGGAAATACCCCAAAAAATCAATCCACCAATCAACATATTAATGTAGTGTTACATGGATGGTTTGGTTGTTAAATATGTTCTAGTACAATCTCTAATATCAAGAGAAATTATTAGTCTTCCACCATTCACACCACTTGAAAATGAACTCTTTGAAGTTTTAATTCAATGTTACCTTTAAAATTTTTATCGACTTCATCATCATATATAAAGCCATCCAGATTGATACAAAATATATAAAGTCTGTCTACCAAATTTCTCCTCCAAAAAATATTTGAGAGTTGATAGGACTCAAAGGAAACATGTAATATATTAAAATATTTTTTAAAAATTAGTTCGTCAAGTGTAATACCTTCTCAAAGCTCACCAATAAAGGCATCATTAATTAGTTGGATGAGTACTTCTAGACTATATTTGAATATAAGAAATAGTATCTACTATAACCTCCAATTATGATTCCACCCATATAAAGAAATCCATTTTTTATTATGTGATGGCCTTGGAAAATTCCCATGGAAACTTTATAGATGAGAAGAATATTCACTGTCATGAGAAAACTCTATATTAACCCCGCCTCATGCTCATCAACAAGGAGACAAGATACTCCCTCATTGAGAATTTGTTTATTGTGATGGTCTTTCTAATAAAAAATTTGTGACATGAAATGCATCACCATGAGATATAGTTGGTGTCCTTTGTAAAATCACTAAACTACATCCTCAACCACACCATACTAATTCGGTGATTTTAGTGCTAGGTAGTAATCCTTAAGTATTTCAACAACATGATTGTCTTGTAGAAATTAGTCAAAGGAAAACTATTGTAAGACTTCTTGGATATCCATATGACCCCTGTGGAACATCACCTAGATGTTGATTTCCCAAAATAATCCATTTTTTTAGTAGATCAGGCTATTCTATATTGGAAATTTCATTTTAATGGTTCATCTTAAAGTTTTACTAGGATAAGGTTCAGTAAATCCCAACTAAATAGAGTAGGCATGGGAATTATCTTCATCACTCATGTGTATTCCATCTTTCTCAGATCATTCCGACTATAAAAAGGAATAACTAATAATGAGGAAGAGTATTAAGATCATATTACTAGTGTTGAGTTTTCCCTTGATATTGATGTCCCCTATTTACTTGTGAAGTCTGATTCTGATTTGTTAATTGAGTATATTAAGGGTGACTATGGCATCATAATGCAAAAAGTCTTTCCCATGATGGAATAAAATCACATATAATGAACCAATTCCCTTAACAACCAAAGGTGATCCATGTTTCTTTGTCACAAAATAGACATGGTGATTCTTTTTCAAGCATAGATATATCCCATACATGTGACGCCCCGACCCTAGTTACCTAGAGTCGGTGCGTTATTACATAACATGGCATGATCACAATGGATCAAATCCTGAAAGATAGATCAGTTTAGTAGCCTTACAAGTACTAGATAAATATATAAGTTTTACATTACATTATAAAATGAAAAACAAAAACAACAGTGTCTCCTTTGAACACATTCATATTCTTCAGACTATCCCTACAGGTCCGTCATAATATACTTCTTCACATCATGGGAAACATAAAACATTGAAATGGGTGAGATTATATGCTTAGTAAGGATAAAAATATAGATGAAACTTTCATAAATAATAATATACCTTTAAGGAAATTTATAAGACTAAAACACAATCCTTTTAAATTTAAAATTCAGTATAATATGGAATAGATAAATCAAAAAATTCCCTTTTCTTATTCACATGGATATTATATTAGTCGAATACTCACATGTAATATCAATAGACAATTTCATAATGATGAAATGCGTAATGTCGAACATCATAACCACATTGTCAACACCTCATGCCAAGACAAAAAATATGATTTTGTCAAGGACTTATGACAATACACTAGTTTGTATCATGAGACCTACCGATGCATCAAGAAGCTATAGCAAGCGCCACCCGTCACTTACAAAGTCCAATGCGTCCCTTATATGAAAATGTTGAAACATAACATAAACATTTGTATTAAAACTAGAATACAAAATGTCAATAATTTAACCATAAACCATGAATGGTATAAAAATAGCACATCCATAGTCGAATATAAAATAACCCATTCAATACACTATCTAGGATTGCATTATAATAAATTAACCTCAATAAAGAATAATACACAGTAAAGGATGTCGAGATAGTTGAAAATGATCAGTTAAACTCTTTGAGAGATATATCATTTTTTTCATGAAATCATTTAAAAGTCACACAATTTAAAAAGGATTACTTTTAAAACACATTTTTGAATCAAAATTTCCCAAACCACTTTGAACCCTTTGAAACTAATTATCATTTTAAAACATTCATGTTCATATAAATAAATCCTTAAAACCATTTTGAAAACATGGAAATTAATGAGAATGATTTAGAAGAATAAATATTTAAACCATTTAAAATTATGTTTTATTTAAAGAGTCCCTTAAAAAGAGACCTTTTGAAAACACTTTTATGAAACATGGACATGGATAATAAATATGTCTTAGTAAAAATATACACATAAACAATCTCGGATAATAAATAGATTGAAGAATTAACCTTTACCTTGTACTTTTCCTCGATTGAGGGTATGTTATCCTATTATATAATAGTTAAATCATTGTTATTAAATTATAAAATAATAAAATACATAAATATGATATTATATATGGTCTTCAAATATTTCATTGTTAATAATATTTCAGTAGTATCATTTTTTCAGGTGTTAACTGATTCGTTTTCCTTTATATGATTGGTTACATAAGCTATGTTTGTTATGGATAGAATGTATTTGAATCATACTCAGAATTATATTAATTTCTTAAACATTATTTTTAATCATATAATCAAAATTAATCTTGAATAATCACAGTGGGGAATTAATCTCATCGTGTTCGTGGAGATGGTAATCCGTACATACACAAGAGCGACAATATCATTCTATTAATGGTGAAATAGTATGTAATTGGATGGTATATCATATATAAAGAAACATAAACATGTTATATTTATTATTTACATCATTTTTAATCATTATTATACCCATCCCAATAATGATGTGTTTTAATAACAAACTACACCACGACGAGGAGATAATAAGTCGTACATACACACGTATGATGACTTTTCTTTAATAGGATGAATTGAATAATTAATATGGTTTTACCATATTTATAATAAAATCACAGTTTTTATAAGGTACTGGAATTTTTATTTTGGTATGGAAACAACAAAGAAAGAGGTAGTGGAAGAAGAAAAGAACTTTGAAAGAGGTGATGAAATTATTACTTATTCATCAGATGTTTCATTTTGATTTGATCAAAAGAGAACCTTATTTTTGATATATGATCAAATCAAGGCCTCTAGGTAGAATTTAGAGTTTTTGGGAGGAAATTTGAAAGGGGTTTTACTAATCCAAATGGCATTGGATATGTGATTTTGAGATAAGGTGAAGTAACCTTTATAAGAGAGGTGAAGGTTACTTTAGGAAAAGCTTGAAATATTATTTTATTATACAATCATATTCTGTTTATAATGGTTATAATTTTACTTTTTGTAGTATAATGTGGGTATGGGTCGAAAAACACTCAACCAATAGGTTTTAGACATGTTTAAGTCATCATATTAACCTTATCTTTTAGATTTAACTTGTTGGTAACTAGTTTAACTTTTACCATGTCTCCTTGTATCTTTATATTATATGGTTAATAAACATACAATAAAATATCAAGAGAACCTGAAGTAGTTAGTTAATGACATTTATATTATTATATAAGTCTTTTGGCCAATAATTAGATTTTAAGACTATGATATTATTAAATAATATAGTATTTATTTTAAAAAATCATTTATGTCAATTTTGACACTATTTAGTATTTGATTTTTCGTAATGTCCTAACAACTGACTACTTTAAAAAAATAATTTAATAAACACTAAAATTTCATATTAACCTATAATATTCTTGTAATTTATAAAAGTCTAAATTTACATTTATTTGGATATTTATAATATCAATTATTTTAATCATTCATTAATAAGGTAATTACTGCATCATCATTGTGTTATAAATAAATTTAATTATTTAATGTTTAAAAATTATAAATAAAATACCATTATGTAGTAAATATTATTATCTTTGTAATGAATATTTATAGTCTAATTTATCTTATGTGTAACCATATATTAAAAATGTTTTGGTTATGAAAATCTGAATTTAACACTTTTAACTCTTCTTTAGATAAAATAATAATAAATGTATTAATCTAATCCAAGTGGACCAAAAGGATCATATTTTATTCCTAAGGTTGGTTTTGGTTGAAATACATTTATCCAATAGAATTAGGCAATGTTTTAGGGTAATAATAATATCATTTTTACCTTTAATTACAATATTTATTTTTAACCGTGGTAAATGAAAGTCAAAAGTTACTTTTCACCAAAAAAAAAATTCATCTTATTGAACTACATTTTACATACTAATATCAGCTGTTTCTCTCAGATTTTTGAAATTAAATTCACATAAGTGGTAAAATTACATTTTATGAAAATTTGCTAACGTTCCTAGAAGGCGAGTAAAAGGCTGTGAAAAGTGTTGAAATAGTGGGTGCCCTAGACCCAACTATTATGTGATTTTGATTACCATATCATGTATAGAGTAAACTATGCATGATGTCTTCTCACCATTATAGTGTATAATTTTCTGTATCCACTATTGAAATGGTGATGTACAATGATTAATAGTTGTATCAAAATTTTATAGTAGTTCCTAGGCTATAATGAGATCCTCTAGATACTATGACATTAATCTTAAATATATGTTATATGGTCTAGATACATATTACTAATTGGACATAGTAGATGTATGACCATCAGGTGCCAGGGGATAATAAGCATTGAGACTTCTTCTGATGATGTTCGCACTTGGTGATCTCTAGTAATGGGATCATGAGGACTGACCCGCCAATAGGAACTCCACATGTTTTGGGTGTCATTGGACATTCCTATCTACGATCATGTGTAATGGTCACCTGACTTGATATCATTACCAATGTATGTCATTTCATTGTGTACTTTGATGCAAGATGAAAACCATGGTGATGAAGTCGTGGTGAGGTAGTTTGTGTTGGGTGCATCGTTGGTGGCATGATATTGGTTGACTGGTCAAGAAAGGATTTGTCTCTTTCGGGTTCTGTAAGTAATATATCTCAGGACATGTTGATATGGATTGCAGTACCTTTATAAGACAATGGCCATGTAATTCAAGGGTAAATCCATGCAGTTAAATCAACAAACTATAAAGCAAGAAAAGGGCGATGACACGTGAGTGTGTCCTGCTTTATGAGATATTACGAATAAAGATATTATATTACACAGTGTGTGTTCGTAGGCTGGTTGTCGCTACAGTGACAATCCTTATTTCTTCAGGGGCCATGATGGGTTGCTAGATCTCACTATTGGGATATGAATACTATTCACATCTGTCGAAATAAGGGTCTACACACAATACAGTATTCAAGAATATTCTCTATTCAGTTGAATAAGAGTTTTGGACATGGTGGGACCCACCATAGGGGTCTGGGATTTGTCCAAAGTTAAACAATCACCCATGCAATAAATAAATTCATATTATTCTAGTTTAGAATAATTAATGTTGAATTTATTTATTAAATGTATTTATGAGTTTTATTAAATACCTGAATAAAATATTAATTGATGAATATTAAAATATTCAAGGTTCAATTAATATTTATGGGAGTGACGAGTCGAGCTAAGGACTTAATTATTATCATGTAATATATTTTAATATATTACATGTATGTGATCATAATATTTATGACTCAGAAAAGTAATCGTAAAATGTCATTGATGGTGCGTTAAGTATTCAGGGTTGGCGAGGCGATACCAGGTATTTTAATTAAGCACTACAAATAGAAGAGGAGGGGATTTTTCAAAATAATATTCATGGAAATTCTCTCTCCTCTCCTCTCTCCCACACTCTAGAGAGAGATTCTCTAGATCCATGGAGCTCGGATGGATATCTCTCTCTCTCTCTCGGGCATCGCTAGCGAAGCGATGTGGTGATCGTAGGAACGTCAAAGGAATCTTCGGTATTCCATGCTAGCACCCAGACTATGACAAACGGTGCTCCTACGGATTCCTTGAAGCACATGTGGATGATCTAGAGGAATTTGGCTTCGGATTCATTGAGTAGTGATCACCAACAACGGGCAGACGTCGTGCGTGGCTTCAGATCTAAACTAGGTATTTTACGGTTTATGTTTGTGCTTAAAATCCTTCATGCAGGATCCTCGGCTAATACTGGGCTGCTCTTATCTGATGTCGACATGTTTTCATCGACCGTCGGTGGAATGTTTTTAAAAACCCACCTGTTTGGGGCTTCCGGTGCATGCCTGGTTCTAACAAGAAGTTCAATAAAATTTTATATATCTAATTTTATTATAAAATGACTCCAATTAATTTAATTGAATGAATATAGGTATTATAAATATATTTTGACTTAAAATAATTTTAAATAAAATAAAAAATTGTTTAAATAAAAAGTCCGTTTTAAACAATAAAGTAGTATTTTCACTATTCATCAAAAATTGAATGTTTTCAGAAAAATACCAAAAATTCACCCGAAGCTAATTTAGATTTTCCAAATCCAAAAATGAAGTCCATTTTGAAATATTAAATTTATAAAATTTCAAAAAGTGGGTTTTAATATTCATAACAACTAGTTTGATTGGTCATGGTGTGCTAGAACTTGAAGTTGCATACAATGCAAGCTATTGTATTATTCAAAGGGAAACATATTGTGGAAGCTTGGGGTGTTACAATATTTCCTCCAAATAATTTAATCCTAGAAATTTCTTGAATATTAATGCATAAAATGATTCAGGTGTTTCTTCATCATAAGTTCCTTGGGTTCCCACGTTGCCTCCTTTATCTTATGGTTTCCCCATAGAACTATTTCCAAACGAGTCATTCGGTTTCTTAGAACCTGTTCTATGGTATCAAGAATCTTGATAGTCTCTTCAAAAAAAAGGAAAAATGATTTCTAGTTCTATTTCTTCATAATTGAGTACACGTGTTGGTATAAGCATATACTTTCTTAATAGTGATACGTGGAACACATCATGAAGTTTGGAGAGACTTGGTGACATTTCCAAATGGTAAGCTACAACCCAAATTGGTTCTAGAATTTTGAAAGGTAGGATGTACCTTGGACACAATTTACCATTCTTACCAAATAGTGTAACACCCTTCCATTGAGATACATTCACGAAAACATGATCACCTACTTGAAATTTTGAATCCTTCCATCAGTTATTGGCATATCTCTTTTTCCTACATTGAGCTTCTTTGATATGGGTTTGGATAACCTTTGCCTTTCCCATTATTTCATCAACATGTTCTGGGCCTATGAGTTTTCTTTCACCAACATCATCCCAAAATATTGGTGTACGACATCTCTTTCCATATAACACATTATATGGTGCCATCTGAATACTTGAATGGAAGTCATTGTTATTGGAAAATTATACCAGAGGTAAATAAGGATCCCACATACCATGAAAGTCAAGTGAGAAAGAACTAAACATGTCTTCTAAGGTTTGAATAGTTCATTCTGATTTTCCATCAGTTTGTGGGCGGTAGGTAGTGTTCAAATGAAGTTCAGTATCCTAGTCCTTCTAAAGACATTTCTAGAATCATGATGTAAAATGGGGATCACAATAAGAAACAATATATAGGGATACTCTATGAAGTATTACAACTTCATTAATATATATTCTTGCTAGACATTCAAGTGTTAAATCTTCTCTTAGAGTAAGAAAACATGATGAATTGGTAAGATGACCAACAATGACCTATATTGAATCATTCTTTATAGGATTATTTGGTAGTCCCATGACAATGTCCATAATAATATGATCCCATTTCTACTCAGGTATGGGAAGAGGTTTCCTGAATCCTCTAGGATGTTGTCTTCCAACTTTAACTTGTTGAAAACCATAAATCTTGACACATAATTAGAGATATCTCACTTCAAGTTGTCCCACCAAAAAATGTTCCTTAAAATCTATAAAAATCATAGTTCAACTAGGGTGTATTGAGAAATTAGAGCGATGAGCATCATCCAACAATTACCCTTTTAGATCAGGTATGTTAGGAACACAAAGACTCTTCCCAAATTTTAAATTCTCATCTTCGTATACCAAGTTTATCAATATCCCATTAATCACAGCATTCATTTTCCTTATAAACTTTTCATCATCAGTCTGAGAACTCTTTACCCATTCTAGTAAAGATGGTTTGGAAACCATTTGAAAAATTATTGATGTTTCACCTTCCATGGTTATTCCCATATTCCTATTTACTACATCCACAAAAATAAGATCCCTTTTACTCTCATCTTGTTCAAAACTCCACGATACTTTATTCTAAAATAATCTTCCACCTTATTTTCCTTTTCCGAGAGGTAGTGTATAATTCTATCATAATCCTTGAGTAGTTAGAGCCATCTCCTCTACCTCATGTCGAGTTCTTTTTGTGAGAAAATATACTTCAAGATCTTGTGATCGGTATATATATCACATTTTCCCCATAGAGATAGTGTCTCCATATCTTCAAAGAAAATATTGCAGATGCTAACTCAAGATCATGAGTTGGATAGTTTTGTTCATGAATTTTTAGCTATCCTAACGCAATGAAAATAACTCTATCATTATGCATAAGGACACAACCATGTCCTTTCTTTGAAGCATCACTATAAATAACAATACCATCATTCGCCGATGGTAGAGTCAAGATAGAAGCATTGAATAATCTTCACTTAATTTCTTTAAAAAATTCTTCACACTCTTCTGTCCAAAAAAATTTAACCCCTATAAGTGTGATCTTGGTTAATAGGATAGCTAATCATGAAATATTCTGGACGAAACACTGATAATAACCTGCTAAAACAATAAAATTGTGTTCCTTAGTTATATTAATCAGGAATGGCCAATATTGTATTGCTCTTCTATTATAAGGATCAACATATATTCCATCCTTTGAGACAATACAGCCAAGAAAAGAAATTTCATGATTTCAGAATTCACACTTCCTAATCTTCCCATATAATTCATTTCTTCTTAGGGTTTTCAGAATAGTGCGCAATTGATTTTCATGGTCTTCATATAATTTTAAGTATACTAAGATATCATCAATAAATACAACTATAAATTCATCATGATATTACTTGAAAAATCTATTCATCAGATCCATGAAGACATAGGGTGCATTAGTCAATCCAAAAGGCATTACTATAAACTCATAATGCCCATACCTCATTTGAAATGTTTTTTTCAAAATACTTACCTTCTTCATAGAAAACTGATGATATCCAGATCGATGGTCAATCTTTGAAAAATATTGATCACCATTAAGTTAGTCAAATAAATCATTAATACGAGGTAGGGGATACTTGTTATTTATTTTAATAACATTGATTTCCTAGTAGTCAACGCACAACCTCATAGATCAATCTTTCTTCTTAACAAAAAATAACAGGGGCTCTCCATAGAGAAACACTAGGGAGAATAAATCCTTTATTACTCAATTCCTCAAGTTTTTTCTTTGGTTCCACTAATTCCACAATGGTCATTCTATATGGGGTCTTCGATCTGGGCCTTGAACCTGGAATTTAATCAATGGAAAACTCAGTTTCTTATTCTAGAGTATGTCCAGGTAAATCCAATAGAAACACATCCTCATATTCACGTACAATAGGTATGTCCTCAATTTGAAATTTTTTTTCCTCACCCATAGTTTTCATGACCCATCCTCTGGGGACCGTGCCGTGACTACCCCAAGCCTACCTTCCATAGGCCAGAGGCTGGAGACTAGAACCAAAGGTGTATTCCCATAAAATTGGGGAGGCATTGCCTTTATAACCTGCAATACACACAACCAAGCACACAAAATATACTAACTCAAGTAAACTGAATAGTAAACTGAGTGAGAACATTAAGTAAAGGGGCCATAATACAAGCTAAAGTAGAATACATAAGAAACGGAAAGTAAAAGTAAACAGGAATGGCTCCTATGAACACCTTCCTAGGATCCTACCCAAAGGGTAGGTACAAATCTTGGTCGATCATCTCTGTGGTACACCTCGTCTAAGGTCCACCTCCGAGCTACCTCCTGTCCTGGTACTCACATCCTCAGTCAGCACTGTCCATCATCTGTACCAAACACAATGAGGTGTGGGCATAGCCCATGCAGGGGTGAATATACCGATATTTAGTAGGGACCTTGATACCATCAAGGTCACACTAAATCCACAAAGGATAATCCACAAAGCATTAAAATCAACTGAAAACCCCACTTAGGTATATGCCCATACATATACCTAAGTTATCTAGTATACCCATCTCAATCATGAGAAAACATAGAGTTAAACTCAATGCCCAAATATCAACTATTCCACAAAGGAAAGAAACCCACAAAGTCAAGTACAACATAGGTACACAACACAGAAGAGTACCTCTAAGGTATTACCACAAGGAAAGCACAGCTCAGGTATGAACTCAACTCACCCCAGTTATAACTTATGTACAATAGCAGAGATGATTAGATAAAACCACTAAATCATATTACTCTGTTAAAAGGAAGACCCATACATGATCGCTCGGTTATGATACACACAGGATCGCTGGGTGCTGACCCACACAGGATCGCTCAGTTCTGACCCACACAAGATCGCTTGGTGCTGACCCACACAAGATCGCTCAGTCCTGACCAACACAGGATTGCTCGGTGCTGACCCCCATAAGATCGCTTGGTGATGATCGACACTAGATTGCTCGGTACTGACCCACACAGGATCGCTAGGTGCTAACACACATAGGATCGCTCGATGCTGACCCACAGAGGATCGCTTGGTGATGACCCACATAATATCTCTCAGTGCTGACCCACACAAGATCACTAGGTGCTGACCCACAAAGGATTACTCAGTGATGACCTACACAAGATCACTAGGTGCTGACCTAAACAGGATCACTCAGTGCTAACCCACAAAGGATCGCTCTTCATTATTCTTTTCACAACCAGGTATAGGGTTCCTGCGCTAAGCTTGATCATCTCCAGGAGGGTCCTCTCCGCAAGCCGCTGGTCAATACTCCAACAACCACAAATTCCCATGAATAAGTATCCCAATGGACAGCCATGTCATAGGGGATTCAACGCAACATATGGTGCGTCAATCGGACACCTGTTTTGTGAGTTATTAGCCTTTTAGTCCTGAGGGACCGGTTGGATTTGTGCTCGATCCAACCTGACTATCCCCAACATTATCCAAATATTTAGTGGAGTATACCAAAGGGACCGTCTCACTCCAATATTTTTGAGGCCACATATGGTTTTTCAAATGGATGCCTGGTGCCAAAGCTATAGCTGAAAATGCATAAATGGGTCGAAGTGGGTCCGGGTCCGGGTCCAGTATGACCCGGCCCGGGCGACACGGTTAGGGTCACCCTAGCCCGTGCTAGGTAGCCCAGCCTGGGAAGAAGCATGAGGGGAAACAAATGCCACGAGGGGACCGTGAGCGGCGCGGAGGGCCACAGGTGGTACGGAGGGCCTCATGGCGGCTCAGAGGGCTGTAGGGTAGCTCGAAGGGCCGCAGACAGCACGACAGGCCGCAGGTGGCTCGGATGGCCGCGGAAGACACGGCGGGCCGCGAGCGGCTTGAAGGGCCACAGATGGCATGATGGGCCACCAGAGGCATGGAGGGACTGCGCGGTAGCACGGATGGGCCGTGGGGCAGCTCTGCAGGGCCGCGACGAGGCACAGCGGGGCTGCAGGGTGGCGCAACGGGGCAGCGGGTGGCGTGACGGGGCCGCGGGCAGTGTGACGGGGCAGCGAGGCAGTGCAACGGAGCTGTAGAAGGCGGAGGCCATAGGGAAGCACTCAGCCAGGGCTGGTCAGGCGACGCGGGCACGCGCTGAGTCTTCGCCGGCGGCCAGATTGACCGGGCACCCTCCGTTGTTGCCTTCGTCACGACCGGACATGGTGCTAGCTGCCGTTCTTGTGTTCCACCGGTGCCAAAAGCCAACACCATTCTCCATCACCGTCATGATGAACACAAAAATAAAATGAATAACGTTGAAGGGGTCGGGTGATTTTTTTGGCCCACACCCTCCGCATTAGCGTGGTAGCAAATGACTCAACTGATGCATGAATCAAGAACGTGAAAATCCACAATCCCCCGACAATGATTATTCCCAACCCATAGAAAAAAAACATCCACTCTTTGTTTATAAGTAAAGAACTTGGGAAGTATAATCATTCATAAATCACCCCTACCTCGTTCTTTTTATTTGTTGGAGATTATCTGTGGGTGAAGAGATGATGTAATTGGGAGTAGACAGACGTCGGTGATGTCATAATTTCCTCAATATTTGGTTCATTGACCTTGAAGACATTCATTGTCAACGAATTTCGCAGGAAATAAGTCGAAGATGAAGTTGGCGTTCTTCGTTGGAGAGATTTCTCCCAAGGCTCCTTCCTTTTCCAACGATTAATTTCTCCCAACACACCAAAAAGAAAAGGTATCCAATATAATAAAATATATTGGAATAATTTAAAATCGTAATAATTAATTAATTGGGTTGGTGTTTTAATTAAATGGGGGTGGAATAATTAATCAAGGATAAGTTCAAGAGACTTCCCCTCATTTAAGTGGGAGGTTCAAAGGGGTTTTAATCCCTGGTGGTCCCCACCACCATAACCTCTCATGGGAGGTTTTAGGTTTGGTGTTACCCACCTCCATTACCTCAAGTAGAGGTTTAATTCTGGTGGTCCCCACCTCTCAACATCTACAAGGAGTTTCAAATTAAAATAAAAAGTAATGTTACAGAATTTTATTTTTATTTTATTTTTCCACGAATATGTGAAAAGTTAAGATCCACCCTCGACCATCAGCGGTCGAGGTTAAGGTCTCCTTAAGAAAATACCAGCACTAAGAGTTCAATGACGCCCTAGGATTTAAATCCTGATAACTGGTTTAAAAGTTAGAAAATACCACTCACACATTTACGGAACCTACCCAAAGAAAAGATCATAAATTCATTCCAGGCACTCTGGGCCTCGGAATCACGTGCCGTAGATTTTTGTGGACTCATAAAATTCTCATATATTAAAAAAATACTTGGAAATTTTGGGTCTTTACACTCTCCCCACCTCAAGGATTTACGTCCCCGTAAGCCACATCACACAACTAGGAAAACAAGTAGGGGTAATGAGCACGAATCTGAGCCTCCCGCTCCCATGTGCTCTTAGGGAGGTTCTCGTGCTTCCATGGAACACACACTAGAGGTATGAACTGCCCTGGAATTACCCACTCTTTTTGATCCTCAATCTAAACTAGAACCTCTAAAAATGTCTCCCCATCGTCGATGTCCAGCTCACCATGGTCGATGATGTGAGAAGGATCGTGCACGTATCTCCTCAGCTGTGATACGTAAAAGACTTCGTGATCCCGGTACAACTTAGGTGGGAGAAATAAGCGGTAAGACAACTCACCAACTCTAATAAGGACCTGAAAAGGTCCAGTGAACCTTAGAGACAACTTTCCACCTCAGCCAAATCTTCATAATCCTCGTTGAGGTGAGACTCATAGAATGATGTGGTCACCATCCTCGAACACCAGAGGTCTCCATCTCATATTGGCATATAACTTCTACCTATTATGTGCAGTCTTCATTCACTTATGGATGATTTGTACCTTCTCTATTGTAGTTCGTACCATCTCTGGTCCCACCAGTGCTGACTCCCTTGGGTCATTCTAGCACAAACATGATATGCAGGGTCGCGCCCATACAACGCCTCAAAAGGTGACATCCAAATGGTGGAGTGATAGCTATTTTTTGTATGAAAAAACCACCTAAGATAAGTGATCCTCCTATCTATGATCGAAGTCGAGGAAGGAAGCACGTACAATGTCCTTGAGGGTCTGAATGGTTCACTCAGTCTGACCATCTGTCAGAGGATGGAAGACGATGCTCAAATGAAGCTGCGTCCCGAAAGCCTCTTGCAACCCCTTCCATAGTCTGGAAGGAAAACGTGTATCATGATCGAAGACAATCGTTGGGGGTACTCCATGTAGCCACACAATCTACTGCACATAGAGGAATCCCAAGCTCTCTACTAAACCCTGATCTCTAATCGGTAGGAAGTGAGCTAACTTGGTGAGTCAGGCGATGATCACCCAAATAGACTCATGTCCTCTGGATGTTCGTGAAAGTCCTATAACAAAGTACATCTATATCCCATCCCACTTCCACTCTTGGACCTCTAAAGGCCGAACCAAGCCCGTTGGTACTTGATGCTCTGCCTTCACTTGCTGACAAGTGAGGAACCGAGAGACAAACTCTACAATTTCATTCTTCATTCCCAGCCACTAGTGCTATTGTTGGAGATCCTAGTACATCTTCGCCACTTTTGGATGTACCGCTAGAGGGGATGTGTGGAACTCCCTCAGAACTTCCACTTGAAGTGACACTGGTACCATGGTACTTCCTCTGAAAAGAATGAAATGCTTCCCACATTTCGAAAATCCATCAGGTGCCTGCCCTGTGGATATTTGAGCACGTCTAGCATTGCAGTCAGTGTCCTCATGCTGTGCCGCCTTGACTTGCTAGCAGTTGTATACCAGATCTCTTTCTGAGTGCATATGCTACAACATTCCCCTTCCCAGGAGTATAGACTATCTCACAGTCATAGTCCTAGAGGAACTCAAGAAAAAATCATTGTATTAGGTTCAGGTCCTTCTGAGAGAAGATATACCTGAGACTCTTATTATCAGAGTAGACTATAAAATGTTCGCCCATCAGATAGTGTCACCACATCTTCAAGGTGAAGACCACTACTGCTAACTCCAAGTCATGGGTTGCATAGTTCTACTCATGTTGTCTCAGCGGTCGATAACCATATGTGATCACTACTCACTCCAGCATTAGGACACATCCGAGTCTGGTCCCTAACGTGTCACAGTAGACTACATAACCTACGCCCTCCTCCGGTAGCCTCAAGATGGGGGCACTAGTCAGCCTCTATCTCAGCATCTGAAAACTCCACTGACATCTCTCTGACCACATGAAGGGTTTCCTCTTCTTCGTCAATACTGATAGAGGTACATGAACCCAAGAGAAGTCTGGCACAAACCTCCGGAAGAATCCAGACAAACCCAAGAAACTTTTTATCTCCATCACACTCTTGGGTGGCTCCCAAGCAAGTACCACCTCAATCTTCACAGGATCAACTGTAAATCTGTCATCCGATATAACATGACCCTGAAATTCAACCTCTCGAATCTAGAACTGGCACATTGAGAGCTTACAATAAAGATGGTGCTCTCGGATTGTGTCCAGTACTACCAACAAATGGTAGTCATGATCCTCCTTAGTAGCCAAGTAGATCAAAATGTCGTCGATGAAGACTACAGCCAAGCAATCAAGGTATGGTTGAACGATCCTATTCCTGAGTCCCATAAACACTACTAGAGTGTTGGTTACACCGAATGGCATAACCATGAACTTGTAAAGGCCGTACTGACATATTAAAGTCATCTTCAACACATCATTGTCCCGTACTCTGAGCCGGTGATAGCCTGGTCTGAGGTCTATCTTCATGAACATCCTTGTTCACTTCAGCTAATCAAAGTAGTCTTTAATCATCAGAAAATGGTACTTGTTCTTCATGGTCACCAGATTCAGGTGCCAATAGTCAACAAAAAGTATCAGGCTCCCATACGCCTTCTGGGTGAACAAAATCGGGGCTATCCAAGGTGAAACACTGGGCCGAATGAATCTCTTCCCCTTAAAGTCCTCTAGCTATACCTGATGCTCACGAAACTATGCGGGAGCCATCCGATACGCTGGTGTAGATATCAGTGTCGTCCCAGGGTACAAATAGATGTAAAATTCCACCTCTCTATAAGGAGGTTGACCTAGAACAACATCAGTGAAGACATCCATGTACTAGTCCACCACTACTGGATAACTCGGACTCTCCACATCAACCGCTTTGAGGGTAAGGCTATCCAACATATGAGTGATCGGCTGCACTCTCCTCCAGGTATGTCCATCCTATTTTATAAAGGCTCTATTATCACTGGTGAAGGTAAACCTGGTCCCATCTGTGCAGACACACCACACTTTGTGCCAAATATAGTCAATATGAGCATGGGCTGTAGATAACCAGTCCATACCCAAGATGACATCGTAAGGCCTTGATGATGCTACTAGGAGATCCCTACCGAAGCTCTCGCCTCCTAGAGTATGGTCGCACTGCCGGCACTGGTGCGTAATAATCAAATCCACTCTCATTGGAGTCTCTAACCATATGAATCAAGCCAATGACTCCATCACAATCTCTGAGCTCCGAACAAGGGTAGTGGCAATAAAATAATGATTGGAACCTGTGTCTATAAGTACAGTAGCTAAGGTGGTGTAGACACAGATCGTACATATTATCATCTATGAAGCACCGTGATCGTATGCCTCAGCTGCCTGGATCTGGGCTCTGCCCTATCCACCTAGTCCCTGTGGTCGGTATGGACCTCTTGGTGGTGGTGGTGGTAACATCTTGAATTGTTGCCCACCGCCAACTACACGGCCAACTCCTCTGCCAAGTATGACTACTCCCTGTGGAAATCCTCGGTAGATCCTATGTCTCTGCCTGGGAAGTCTTTAGACCGTCTGCTGATCATATGTAAGGCGGGTCGGATAGTCACGAGCCATGTGACCTTGCCCACCACATGCGTAACACAACCTGCTCCTGGCATGACAGACTCTGCCTCGGGTGCCTCACACAACTGACCATGAATCATTCGGTCATCCACCTATAGGTCTGGTCCTCTAAGACCTCTGTGAAATCTGTCTGCTACCACCTATAGAAGACTCCACTACGTGATGTCTGGTGGTGGGTCTCGCTGCTTGTGACTTCTCAGCAAGAAAAATCTCCACTAAAAGGGCTCTCTCTAACACCCCCTCCTACGTCGGGATGCTGAGTGAGATCATTGAAGCCCTGGTCTCCTGCCTGAGTCCCTGATCAAAGGTCCAGCCCCTGAAGAATGGGCCCTGCACCATATCTATGGAGTATCAGGTAAATTCAGTGAACCTCACTACATACTGAGCCATAGTCATGATTCCCTACTGTAGATGAAGTAGCTCCTGTATGCGCACTGCATGAAGAGTCGCTGGAACAAACTCTGCCCGAAACAGGATCTCGAAGTCTTCCCAAAGAAGCGTCACCTCATCGTGAACCTAGAGCATAAAAATCCACCATCTGTCTACTTCTACCTAAAGAATATGGTCATCAATGGTCACTATGATATTGGATGGTGTCCCAGCTAGTCAGAAGACTCTCACCACAACCTCCATCCAATCCTCAACCGCCTTTGGGTCCTTCTATCCCCTGAACCTAGGTGGCCTCTGAAACTGGAACTCGTGCGACATGCTCAAGCAACATGCACCCTCTACTGTTGGGTCTAGGGGCATCGGTGGACCAACAGGTAATGGTACCACCAGTGCCTCTACTGGAAGAGGGCCCTGCCCCAAGCCCCCGTTGCTCGGGGGGCTATCATTTCATACAACTCTCAAAACCCTAGCTGGTTGTCTTCGTGGAGGCATCCTTAAAAGAAATAGGTGCGCAACGATCAAAAAGTTATACCTAGTGAGATGACTTAAAGATATCACAATGATAACTCCTCAAAACACACAGAAAATCCATTTTTTCATGCAATGAGTCTAAAATCAGAAGTCAGGGTCCTGGTGTATGGATATGTCGGCCGCTGCACCAATACTGGATTCCCTAAACTGATAACCACACTCACTACACTTAACAACATTTCAATTAAAAGAAGGATCGAATTCCTATGTTCTATGGTAGAACTAACTCCTTTGATACCAATTTGTCACGAACCGACCCCCGGGGCCCTTGCCGTGACTACCCCTAGCCTTCCATCCATAAGCCAGGGGCTGATGACTAGCACCGAAGGTGTATTCTCCTAAAAATTGAATGGAATTGCCTATATAAACTGTAATACACACAACCAAGAACACAGCAAGATACAAACCCAAGTAAATTGAATAGTAAACAGAGTGAGTACAATAAGTAAATGGGCCAGAATACAAGCTCAACTAGAAATTACATGAAACTGAATGTACAGGTCATCTGGAACAACTCCTATAAACACAAACCAAGGATCCTACTTGAAGGGTAGGTACAAATCTCGATCGGTCATCTATATAGTTTGCCTCGTCTAATGTCTAGATCCGAGCTACCTTCAGTCCTGGTACCCTCGTCCTTAATCAGCGATGTCCGTCGTCTGCACCAAACACAACAAGGTACAGGCATAGCCCGTGCATGGGTGAGTATAATGATATTCATTAGGGACCCCAAGACCCTATAGGTCTCACTAAATCCACAAAGGATAATCCAAAAATCATGAAAATCAACTGACAACCCAACTTATGTATATAACCATATATATATCTAAGTTATCAAGTATACCTATCTCAATCATGGGGAAAAACAGAGCTAAACTCAAACCCCAAAGCTCAAATATTCCACAAAGGAAGAAAACCCATGAAGGTAAGTATCACAGAGGTATGCCACACAGAAAAATACCAATAAGGTATTACCACAAGGAAAGTAATTCTCAAGTACAAACTCAGCTCACCCAAGGTATAACATAAGTACATTAGTTGAGATGATTCGATGTAACCACTGAATCATCTTACTCTATTAAGAGGCAGACCCACATAGGATCACATAGTGCGGACCCAAATAGGATCTCTATGTGCTGACGCACATAGGATCTCTCGGTGCTAACCCACACAGGATCACTCGGTGAAGACCCACATAGTATTGCTCGGTGCTGACCCACACATGATCGCTCAGTGATGACCCACACAAGATCTCTCTGTACTAACCCACACAAGATCTCTTGGTTTTGACCCACACAGGATCACTCGGTGCTGACCCACAGAGGATCTCAAGGTGTTGACCCACACAATATCACTCAGTGCTAACCCACAGAGGATCACTCGGTGCTGACACACACATGATCACTATGTTCTGACCCACACAAGATCACTTAGTGCTGACCCACACAAGATCGCTAGGTGCTGACGCACACAGGATCACTCGGTGTAGAACCACACATTATCGCTCTTCATTCTTCACATCAAAGCCAGCTACAGGGTTCTTCGGTCGAGGTAAAGGTATCCTTAAGTGAATACCAGCACTGCAAGTTCAATGGTTCCCTAGGATTTTAATTCTGAGCACTGGTTCAAAAGTTAAAAAATCATCCATGCACCTTTACTGAACGTATCCAAAAAAAGTTCAAAAATTCATTCTAAGCACTCCAGGCCTTAGAATCACGTGCCGTAAATTTTCATAGACTCATAAAATTCCCATATATTAAAAAAATTACATAAAAATTATAGGTATTTACAATAGTTATTACATTCTCATACTCCCAAATAATTGAATTTAGTAGAGCTACTGGGGTGGATCTAGATAAGAATCAGGTGGTGATATTTCTACTCTAAAGATAAGGTACTTCTTATCATCATCAAAAATTGTAACTTCCTACTTATTACAAAATATTTTCTCATCAGCGTACGAAATCCAATCCATACCAAGGATTATATAAAATTCAATAATTATTATGACGATGACATCAGTAGATAAAGAATGTTTATATGCCCTAATTGTAACTGATTGAAAAAATGTTGTATAAATGATACTTACCAAAGGAGGAAATATTTTATCTAAGGAACATATCAATTGTTCAGATACAAACGGATTTGTGGTCCCATTGAATATTGGTGTTTTTGGCCTCATGAATTGGTCTAACATTGATCCTCCATGATGGAGATCATTGTGATCCATACGGGTAAGGTTATTATTCATAACTTGAGTGAGTTGTCCTATTATGGTGATAAGCTGATCAGAACCAGTTGAATAACCAACTCGACTATGATTATCTTGAGCAAGAGGAAAATCCCTACATGGATTACATTTGTTTTTATGGTTTGCATTCCTTCTACTAGGCTCCATTTATAAACAATGACATACACTAGATTAGTTTATGAATCGCAATACATAATTACAAACTTGTAAAACACTTAACATAAATTGAACGGTTTATGGATATAATCCATAATCATAAAAAGGTTTTCTATGAAGAGGTATGTAATCATAAATCCTTCAAAATGGTCTATAATGAAAATGTGAATGATCCTAAGAATATCCCCTATGAGTATCATAACCAAGAGTGTGGCAAGGCTAATTGTCGTGTACCAGGGTACCTTGGGTTAGGCCCCAAACTCCATGTCGATGTTTTAACTCCTAGGTAAATATGTTCCAGATCTGTCTCTACCTTCTTGTATCCAGACACAAGTTTATTGCTTGGAAAACTCAAAAATCTATACATTAACAAACATCTAGGAAGTTGTTCTATATTAATCCTCAATTTTTATCTTAGGGTAATGTTATATAATCAGAGTTTTTCTAAATATAGTTTCAAAGGTTTATACTAAACATCTTCTGATAACAACTATAATACCCCAACCATAGTTACCCTGAGTTTGTGCATTATTATATAACATTAGCCTGATCAGAAGGGATCAAATACCAAAAGATCGATGAGTTTAGTAGATTTAGAAGTACTAGATACCTAAATAAGTTTTACATTAGCTTATAAAATGAAAAAAAAACAACAAAATTGTCCCTTTTGAACACATTCATATTACTTATACTATCCATACAGGTTAGTTATAATATATTTCTTCGCATCCAGGAAAAAATAAAACATAGAAAGGGGTTAGATCAGATGCTCAACAAGGATAATAATAGAGGAAACTTTCATAAATAAGTATAAACATTTAAGGCAATGTTTAGGACTAAAACACAATACTTTTAAACAAAAACTTCAGCATAATATGGAAAAGATAAATCAAATAATTCCATTAACTTTTTCACACAGATATTCAACTAGTCGAATAATCACATTTAATATCAATAGACAATTTTATAATGACACAATGCATAATTTCGGACATCATAACCACATAGTCAAGGAATCGTTCCAAGACTACAAATAAGATTTTTTCAAGGCCTTATGCCAAGACACTAGCTTGTCTCGTGATACCTACCAATGCATCGATGAGCTATAGCGGGCTCCACTCATCACTTACTATGTCCAATGCATTCTTTATATAAAAATTTCAAAACATAACATAGACATTAATATTAAAACTAGCATACAAAATGTAAATAATTTAACCATAAACCATTAATGGTATAAAAATAGCACATCCATAGTCAAACATATGATAACTCATTCAATACAATATTGTAGATTGTATTATAATAAATCAACCTAAATCAGAATAATATCCAGTAAAGGATGTTCACATAGTTGAAAATTATCAGTAAAAATCATTGAGAGAAATATCCATTTTTCGTGAAATCATTTAAAAGTCACTTGGTTTATAAAGTAAGACATTTAAAATAAATTTTTGAATCAATTTGTCCCATACCACTTTGAAACTTTTGAAAGGAATTAACATTTTAAAACATTAATGTCCATATAAATAAATCCTCAAAAACATTTTGAAAACATGGAGATTAATGAGAATTATTTAGAAGAATAAATATTTAAACCATTTAAAATGATGTTTCAGATAAATATTCCTTTAAAAATAATCAATTTCAAAACTATTTTATGAAACATTGGCATGGATAATAATTATGGCCCGGTAAAAACATACACATAAATAATCTAAGATAATATTGAGATGGAGGAATTAACCCTTAACTAGTAATTTTCCATTATAGAGGGTATGTTAAACTTATCTATAATAGTTAAATCATTGTTATTAAAATATACATGAACATAATACATAAATATGATATTATATATTATTTTCTAATATTTCTTTGCTAATAAAATTTTAGTAGTATCATTGTTTTGAGTGTTAATTGATTTTTTTTCCTTAATATGCTTGTTTACGTAAGCCATGTTTGTTATGGATAGGATGTATTTGATGCATATCCATAATGATATTAAGTTCTAAAAAAATATTTTTAATCATATAATTAAAATTATTCTTGAATGATCACGATGGGGAATGAATATCATCACGTTCGTAGAGACGATAATCTTTAGGTACACACGAGCGACAATAACAATATATTGATGGTGAAATAATATTTAATTGGATGTTATATCATATATAAAGAATCATTAACATGTTATATTTATCATTTATATCAGTTATAATCATTATTATACCCATCCAAAAAATGAAGTGATTGAATAAAAAACTACACCTCGACTTGGAGATGGTAAGCATTACACATGCATGTATGGTGAATTGTCATTCATAGGATGGATAGAATATTGAATATGGTTGTCCCATATTTATAATAACATAAAATTATGTATAAGGTACTGGAATTATTATTTTTGTGTGGAAACAACAATGAATGAGTTTGTGGAAGAAGAAAAACACTTTGAAAGAGGTGGTGAAATTATTACCTCTTTCTCTGGTGTTTTCTTTTGAGTTGATGAAAAGGGCTCCTTAAGTTCGTTTTTTGATAAAATTACATCCTATAGGTTGAATTTAGGATATTTGGGAGCATATTTTAGCAATGTTTGGCCGATCTAAAAGGCTTTTGAGGTTTTATTTTGTGGGAAGGGGAAGTAACGTTTTATAAGAGAGGTGGGAGTTACTTTATGAAAAAACTTGAAATATTATTTTATTATACAATCATATTCGGATTATAATGGATCCAAAATTATTTATTTCTATTTTATGGTGGGTATGGGTCGTCAACCACTCAAACAATAGGTTTTAGAGAGGTTTAGGTCACCATATTAAACATATCTTTTATATTTAACTCTTAGTTAAATAGTTTTACTTTTACCACGTCTCCTAGTATCTTTATATTATATGGTTAATAAACATAATATTAAATGCTAAGAGAACACTAAGAGGTTTTTTGATGACATTAATATTGTTATACATGTATTTTTTCTGATCCATAGATTTTTTGGACTATTATATCATTTAATAATATAGTATTTGGTTTAAAAACGCATTTATGTCAATTTTGACACTATTTAGTTTTTTATTTTTTTAAAGTCCTAAAAACTTATTACATAGAAAAATATTCATTTAATAAACCCTAAAAAGATATATTTTCTTATTAAAGTCATGGAATTCATCAAAAGTCTCAATTTACATTTATTTGGATATTTATAATATCAATTATTTTATTCGTTCATTAACAAGGTAATTACAACATCATCATTGTGTCATAAAATAAATCTAATTATTTAATGTATAAAAATTATAAATAAACTACTATTATGTAGTAAATATTTTTTTCTTTCTAATTAATATTTATAGTTGAATTTATCTTCTGTGAAACCCTATATTACTAATGTTTTTGTTATAAAAATTAAAATTTAACACTTTTAACTCATATTTAAATAAAATAAAAATAAATCCATTAATCTAATAAAATTGGAAAAAAGGATCATATTTTATTACTAAGGTTATTTTTGGTCTAAATACACTTATCCAATAAAAATAGGACATGTTTTAGGGTAATAATAATATAATTTTTACCTTTAATTAACCTATTTACTTATAACCGTGGTAAATAAAAGGCAAAAGTTAAAATTACCCAAAAATTATTTTCATCATATTGAACCACATTTTACTTACTCCTATCAACCTTTTCTCTCAGATTTTTGAAATTCAATTCATAGAAAGGTTCAAATTATGTTTTATGCAAATATTCAAACGTGCCTAAAAGGTGGGTGAAAGACAGTAAAATGTTCAATAAAATTTTATATATCAAATTTTATTATAAAATCACCACAATGAATTTAATTTAACTAATATTGGTACTATGTATACAATTTGGATTAAAATAAATTTAAATATAATAAATAATTATTTAAATAGAAATTCGGCTTTAAACAATAACATAGTGTTTTTCACTATTCATAAAAAATTGAATGTTTTCAGAAAAATACAAAAAATTCACCCTAAGATAATTTTGATATTTCAAATCCAAATATAAATTCCATTTTGAAAAATTAAATTTATAATATTTCAAAAAGTGGGTATTACTATTCATAACGGCTAGTTTTAATGGCCGTGGTGTGCTAAAACTCGATGTTGCGTATAGAGCAAGCTATTATAATATTCAAAGGGAAACATACTGTGGAATCTTGGGGTGTTACAATACATATCCAAAAAAGGAATATTTGGTCATTAATGGGGCACACTAGAGGGTCATCATCTCCACCACTCTAGATGATATAAAAAAACTAGTCTATCATCTATCCACTAGTACTTATATTCCATGGGTTTTAAATTCCAATATTGTTAAGGAAACTTATGATTTGATGACCCAATTCATTGAGTATCTCTAGTATGGTATTATCCCTCCAAATCATGCCAAGAGTGAGGAAATATTCCATCATGTTGTACATTTCACCCTCAAGAGAGACCATTACCCAATGAATACTCTCTACACTAATATGTGTAATGTAATTATTCTCCTATTCATCTATGAGATAGAGATACCTCAGTTAATAAAAGAGGTCCATGCTAGATCATGTGGATCTCCTCAAGAATGTTTAAAAATCTCCCACCGAATTCAGAATTGGGGTTACTTATACCCTGCCATGATTCATGACTACATTGAGTTCACCAAAAAGTATCATGCATTACAAATTATTTTTAACATTTTGTATCAATCAACGGAGCTTCTCCACACAACTATGTACTCTTATCCCTTTGTAGTTTGGGGAATCAACATTTTAGGCACCTACCCACCAGCGATGACTTCGACAGTGAAGGTTCATTCTAACCATAATATATTTCTTCATGAAGTGGGAATTTGAAGTTCCCCTTAAATAAGTTAAAACTATAACTGTGATTGAGTTCATGAATGACAACACAATCATTGGTTGGGGTTTCCTCACACCATTCTCACAGATAGTGGCACTAACTTCTGGGCTGATGAGATAATGAAAATTTATGCCATGTACAAAATCCAGTCCAATCACACTTCCATTTACTATAAACATGTTAATGGACATATCGATAAATTTGAAAAAACCCTATCCATCATGTTACTGAAGATGGAGGGCCAAAATAAATAGAGTTTTTCAGATATACTCCCAAAAAACCTCTAGGAATATTGAAATATGAGTTGAAGTTCATCCCATGAAAAGAAAATTTTCCCTAGTGTATTGAAAAAATGATGATTTACCTATTCAGGTTTAGTTACCATTTATCCAAATATAAATTTATTACCAGAATATTTTGGATATAATAGTGTAAGTCCTTATAGATATGTTGTAATCTATGGTGGAAAATAGGATACAATCATTTTCCAACTTAGAGAGGCACCAAAATAGTGTAACAATATCATTTATCAAGAAGGTCCTCCTCCAACCCTTCCTTCAGGGTGGCATGGTTCTTGATCTCAGAGTGCTATTGTTACCTACTAAAAAAATGCTAAAGATCGAACCCATGTTGGAAGGACTATAAATTTTCTTTAAAGACTATTTCAAAGGATCATATTATTTAATTACCATTGAGGATTATCATATCACAAAACACACTAACACCATGCATCTCAAGAATTAATTCATGTGAACAAACTCTAATTAAAGCTATTCGACCTTAAACTAAAGCAACATGGTCAAAGAATTAAGGCCATAAACTATTTTCAACCCCCTGGTATAACTCCAAAATGTTAAACAAGAAATTCATAAGGTCTGAGCTCCATGAAATAAAACTAGAAGTATATTTTTTCAATTCTATATGAATTTAAACTACATGTTCGAACATCCTCAGCACACAACATTAAACTATAGAATTACCTTGTGTAATAAAAATGGGATGCCCTATACGATAAATATGATATGAACAAGAATGGGAATCCTCAATATATGATGATAAAATTTAGACATATCTAGAATACCAATCTTGGGTTGTCTCATATGATAAATATGAGATGAAAAAAAATTAATGTTTTTGTACATGATTTTAAACTATTGCCTTACCTAATGTAATGAACATGGTTTTCCTTATTTAAAAAATATGGGATGAAAAAACCAACATCCTTTGAACATGTTGTTAATATATATCCATTCCCCAAATGAAAAATATGGGATTCGTCATATTATAATTATGATATTACCAAAACCAACATCCTTATCACATGATATTAAAATACAGACTTACCTAGTGCGACAAATACAACATGGCTCTTATGACAGGTATTTGATGACCAAAACCAACATCCTCCACACATGAAATAAAATTGTTTCTTTAACCTATGTGAAAAATATGATATTTATTTTATGAATAGTATGAGACAAGAAAAAAATCCTTATCATATGAGGTTAAATTGTAGACTTACCCTATGTAATAAATATTGGTTTCCCCACAATAATTTTGGGATCAACTAACATCCTCCCAAGCAAGGATTCCACAATTTCTACATTTCTCTCCCATAGTTCAATGATCCATAATGACACATGGTTTGATTCCCATTCCAAATTGGATAGATAGGGATTATTCAATCCAAAATCCCAATATTAGTATAAGAACCTATATATTTTGGGCCCCTAGTCCAAACCTCCTGACCTTAAACTATGTGCAATTGGTTTTTGGATTTCCTTGTGCGGTGTAGGGATTATTTGGCTCCATAAAAATATTTTTTAATGCTATTTAACCAGTAATACATTCTCTAGGTACCTATTACCCATTATTTCTAAGAATTGTAACCTTGAACCATATGAATCTATCCCTATGTGGCCCTTTATTTTCACAAGTTTCTCTACCCCCAGTGTTTCGGTAAACCAATCACCACTTCTCTTTTCCATCACATCCTTTCTCAGCAGGACTTCCCCTACCAACATCAGTCTCCCAACAAACCATGGTCGATAACTACATTTGGGTTAATTAACATTCTCTTGAGATACATATCAATCCCAAGAACCCTCATCCTAGTTTTATCACCATCGTTAACACATTACAGTGTCTTCACCCCTATGTATCAGGACATCAACTTGCGTGAAGTTTATCTTGAAAGTTTTATTATAAAAGGTTAACCTTGGTCCTCAATCAACATAATGTTATCTCTATTTCAATCCATACAAGCCTCTTTAATAAACCCACCCCATTTGGTCTAATCTATATTACCATAAGATAGCAGCGACCATAGTCAGTGCTAAATGAATTTAATCTAAAAAGACTACCATCCTAAAAATAAAATGCTAAACTATACTCTTACCATACTTGGTGAAAATTGGATTCACACATGATAAATATGATATAAATATCTAACATTCTTAGTACATGATGTCAAAATTTATTCTTACCCAGGAATCTCAGAAACATGAGATGCCTCATAAGATAACTATGATATTATTTATCTTCCTCACCAGAGAGGAATCCAACCCTCAAAAATTGTTCACTTATCAAGACAAATTACAGAACTATATGTGGCTTGGTTCCCATTACAATGGTATATGTGGTGAAACCCAGATATCTTATCCTGGTTCCAGTCCCACCACCAATTTATTTTAGGGCCCCTCCCCCTTAGTGTCGGGCTTATTCATATCCTTTTATTATTATAATCTACCAAATTTGAGGATAGAGTAGAGTGGCCATAAAATTTTATATCCCCTATGACCTACACCACTTCCAATTCTACATTTTTTTACTCCCATTGATGTGGTTCCTCATTATTCCTATTGATTCAAACAAGACCTTCTAATGGAAAATGTTTCTAGAAACAATGGGACACCAACTATCCTAGGAACACACCATAAAAAATCTATGTAAATTGTGTGATATGTCCCACATTTTGAACATGGTTAATTACTGATTCTCATTTTTGTGTCCCATCATTGACCTTTAAAGCTATGGAACCCATGTTTTAAACATGGTAAAAAGTTTTCCATGCACATCAATTAACCCTTCATGATCCTCATTTTGGAAGTTACGATTTCCTTTCCTTCCACATCCCATTTCCCAGGTAGTAATTTCAACACTCTATGTGTCATCCTCTCATACACATACACGTATAATGACTAAGTTAGTTGTCGATTTTTAGACTTTATTAGGTCGACATCCTTTTCCTTTACTGTTCTCTCCATAATGATAATGAGAACCTCATGACCACTCCTTTTTTCTCACACTGATCATGACTCAAGTGAGCTTAAGAGTTAGGGATTAATTTCCCTATGAAAGGTTAAAATATAAAGGTGTCCCTTAAAATATGGTGCCAAATTTTATATTGTTCTAAACTCTAAAAATATAATGTTGGATCTCAATTCCAAGAATAATAATTTTTAAACATGTGAGACTCACCCAGGGGATATTTAATATGGAACATGGACTCTTTGACCAAAAATTTATATTGGGTTACAATTATTCCATGACACATACTTTCTTTTGATGATTTAATCCCCTCTTTGATTAACAATTTTTTACCATAAACTATTTAAAACCTCGTAATCTGACTAGTATGAACAAAAAGATCCCAGTTAAAGTTTCACATATGTATTTCATGTTGAAAAAAAGTGTAAACTTATGAGAGAGTAAAAATCCCACCTCTCATATTACTCTCATGATATGGTAACTAATAAGGGTGTCAATAAATAATGTTCAAAACCAACATGTGACACTATGAACCCTAAAAAAATTAGGATATGCTCAGTGGACCCCATCAATTCATGAAAACTTTAGATCCAAATCATAGATCTTTTTTTTCATGAGATCCTCTATGAGGTACCTCAAATTAAGTAACCTTTTCGAGCATCCCACTACCATGAACTAGTGGGATTTATTCATGTTGGTTTACATATACTATCCAAAAGATTCTAAAATTGTGCACCCTCTATCCCTATTTGATGATGTAAAATAATTAATATTGTTAGTTCTTCATCGGTGAATCCTTCCCCCCATTAGTTTTCATCCACCTACTTCACTATTAAAATTATTTGACCATCACCAAACATATGAGATGATGTTAAACTTGTAAGAAGATTCTAATCCTCATTCCAAATGATATTCCAACCTAATTTGTTTAGAAACACCAATAAATAATTATTAGAGTGTTGAAATATATTTTAAAACCCCCTAATATCATCACCATGATTCACATCTTATATTATTGGAATCCCCATAATCTTTCATGTATAATTGGGAGACCTAATGGAAATAGTTCCTAGCCATATTGGGGAACCTACTATCCTTCGAACAAAATCTAAAAGAATTATGAAGACATTTTAATAGGTCCAAAGTTTCAATCTCAATCAATAAATAACCATCATTTTATCATCCCAATACATAATCGAGTGATAGTAGGATATTTCTTTCAAATATGGTCAATAATTATCCTCAATCTTCTTATCACCCCTATGTATTTTAGATCATGGGAATCCCAATTCTTAATTTTCATCCACTTTTTTGAGTAGAACTCTATTTCCCTAGTATTACACTTTTTTCCACTAGTTCATATTGAGAAGTCGCATAATCTATGTGTAGAATCCCATTATTCAACCAAAACATTCATGATTTGGGAAATAGTAATAGTTAATAAACAATTCAGACCTCAAGTGCTCGACCCCTTTCTAGAACTCTCATATAAGAGAGAAATCTTATGTTTCAACATTGTTCTTCACATTGACCATGAATCACAAGGTTATCGGTGTCTATTACAGGTTTTCTCAATAATTTGATTGAAATTTGAAAAAAAAAATAAAACATTTAAGAATATGGGAATTAAAAAAATAACATCAAAATTTTTGGAGGGTCACCACACAGCAGTTAGTTTATTTTATTTCAAACTAGATCAAGGTCCCTAAGGCCCAACATTAGTGATTGAGGATTATAATTAAACCAATATTTTTCAAGTAGCCTCAAATTTTTGATATTTCTTGGTAAACACCAATGATTCCACATAGGCTATGGAGTGAACTTCATTGGCCAAAATTCACACATTGTCCTTATTGGATTAGAACTCATCCATAAGAGATTCCACCTATGTGTCTATAGCCTCAACTAATTTAAAAAGATCCCTCAATTAGATGATGATTTCTACATAATAATTGAAGATAGCTATAGGATTCCATGCCTTCTTTTCGAGCTATGAGATCTCCTGCTCAACCACCTCGAGTGCCTGAGTTCTATTATGCGTTTTCTTATGACAAGAAACATCTAACTCCTATGACTTTTCACATTCTTTTTTGATGAGAATATTCCAAGATATTGCTTGGAGGCAAAGATATACCACACTTATAGTCCACAGGATGACCAGAAAATGGTGGAGTGACCAAACCTATTTTATCAAGTGTGTCGGGGGAGTACGAGTGATTAAATTTCAATGACTACTCCATTACCTACAACAAACAACCTAGTTTTACACAGAAATTTTTTGATCCATAACCCTCAAAGTCCTCAGGAAGCACATGATCATGTGCATCGAAGACCACTAAAAAATTAGTGGTAAGATCATTTATAGGCATGTACTCAGGTTGGCTAAGCCTCAAGTTACATGTAAATACATACTCTATAGATTTTTTTCCCGTAGTGGTTTCCCCAGCCACCTCCTACGACACCTCCAAGGTAGGCTCAAGTGTCAAATCATCATTGACCATATCTATTGGTTGTGTGATCTTGACCACCATTATTGAGACACATGATCTATAATTCACCTATTTTGGAACATCTAACATAGTATTGGTCTTCATAACCACCATGACCATCTCTATTAGTGAAATAATATAGAATACATCTATTAATGTCTTCTCTCCCGCGGCTACCTCTTATAACAGCTCTGTGGTTAGAATATCAAACACAACCTTCTCAACCACTTTTATTGAAGAAAAAACATCCTTGTTCATCTCTATTATGATCCCAATGTAAAACATAACTTACATGGATGTTGTCTCCACTATCTCAAGCATCGAAACTATTGGATGACCCCTAAACATAGTTTGAACTCCAATTTAATGTCTATTTTTAGTTGAGAATAAAATATTGGATTCAAAACACAAAAAAAATGTTAAAAAGGGGGAATACTTACAAGAGTTGTACAAAAGGACATGAAACTCATAGGGATTCAAAGATAATCCCCCTAGTGACAACAATAACCTAGTAGCTTACACCATAGCAATAAAAACATTCCCTATTTCTTGATTTAAAGGTTTTATTCAATAGAAACCATAAAATTCATCACCATTTGAAAACGTTGATGATTGATCCCATATTATAGTATATGTGTCACCATGAAGTACTTGGTACTATTTATCTATCATCTCAGCCACTTTCTCCACTTCCATAACACATATTTTCCCAACTATGACAACAAAATTTGGGGTAGGCCTCGCACCCTCCCCATCAATGTTGGGAGTTACATTCTCATACTCTACTTGAGTTTCATCAAGAATCTACCAATCCTCTATGCTTGTTTATTCCCACTCAAGTGAAGATGGAGTTAGATAGAAACCTTTAAGGTTTAATAATGTTTAGGGAACATGAAAACAATAAAATTAATAGATCAATGATAATATATTCTCCCAATAGGGATCCCAGATAGCTATCATATCCACAAAATTACACCTCCTCAAAACCCTCTTGTCCTTGAACACCCACAACTACCTATCTTTCTGAGATATGTGGAGGGGAGGGTATACCCAATAACAATTTCACCTAAGTAGGGAGGGGACATGCTACACCGTGAGAATGGATCAATACATTCGACTCCATGATATACTAAACCACCTCTCACAGGGAACATTAAATCATTCCCTTGCATGGTCCGTGTTTGAATGTTTTATACCATCACTATTGGTATGATTTCATATCCCATGAAGGGAGGCTAGTTGTATGTGGATCCCCCAACTCTCTTAGGAATCAGGGAAAATGGCGTCATTAGGGATATATGGGTAATAAAACCACTTCCTCAGATCTTATACTTGCTCCCTTTGAACTGATTTAGTGGGTTGAAATTCCTCCCAAGGATGCATGCTTGGGAGTTTTAATCCTATTAATTATACCCTCCTTGAAGCTTCTACATGTGTAGTACAAAGCATTACTGGAGCTACAATCAATACTATACCCACTAATATATCTCTACCTCCATCGTGTGTCCTTACCACCAGTCACTGGTCATCCTATGGTTATGGGACCCCTTATTCCTCATCCAAATGAGTCATTGGTCTCCTTAACATGTCCCCAAGATACACACCCTCCCAACTCATCTTATATTCTTGGATGATCCAATAAGTGGTAGTATGTGGAAGCACCTCATTCCACCCATTTACCTCTTCATACTTGAAAATGTTCCACATATTATGAATAATAAAGGGGTTTATATTATTCCATACCATTTTATAAACCTTTAAAGTAAGATACTGGAGGTACTGTAACTATCATGCAAAATGGTGTGTGGTATACTTCTCAAAAATCAACTTACAATCTACTTTGGCCACCAATACCCAAACATGAATGTCCATGAAGTATGAACATTGATCAATGGTCCCTATTCCATTATTGGTCTCTATTTCATTGAGGAGGGGAAACATATGGAAGATGAAATGGTCCAACAACTCAATCAACATTAGTATGTCAACTGATCCCATGTTGAGAGGACGAATCCCGATGATTTTGAGGATCAATGACCAAAACTATTTTTCAAGAAGAGAGATTGGGTTTTGGTTTTCATATTCTCTCATGTGTTTGGAAACCTAACCATATGGTAAATGGAATATCCCATATACCTGGAAGGGGATCTTCCTCTGACTAACGAAGTTCATGACCTTATTTAGCTTTACCTGCACTGGGATCTCTACATTATTGTTCTTACAAATTTATAATGTCACTTTCATGATGAGGGTTCTTGGATTCACCCCCATATGAGCATCTAGAATCAAGAGTTTCAACCCACATATCATCATGGTAACGAATCCCATCATCCTAACTAAATGTTCCTTAGGATACCAACTGTATCTCTATAGGTTCTAGTAGATCACCTCTAGGATCATCCAATATGAACTCTCTTTACCTCACTAAGACACTTTAGGAAACCAATGTAGCCTCCATGGTATATGTTTTTGTGTCTCATTAATAATATGACTAAAAAATTATTTGAAAGGGTTATTCTTAATTCGTAGATTTTTCTCACCCATACCTTGTACCAATAATAGCAAAACCCTTCTGATTGCTGACATATTCTTCTAGAAATCCCTAATATCCTTAGTTTGGAGAAACTAATTACACATCTCCCCTTGTATAGAGATCCCTGTGATACATTAGAGGACTCATAAACTAATTTTGAACTCCCCATAATGAAAATAAAATGTATCAGTCTTTATAATCAACATAATTTTTAGGAATGGTGTTTTGGTGATGGTAAACTTGAACATGTGAGGTTAACACTACCTCATAAATAAAAAAACACTTCAACTCCACCTCAAACTCATGAGAGGATTGTCATTACCAATATACCCCATCCCAATAATCTATGAAATTGTCTCCCTATTAATAATTCCATTCCTCAGTGTATCCCTAAATAGTTTCTATCATATAGATGTTGAGGATGATCTTATATTGATTAGTGGACATATCTTTATAAACTAGATCCCCATTTATGTTGTTCACATTATATCAAAAGGTGTGAGTAGAGAGTGGTGTGTGGTCCTTCAAAATAATCCCCTTGATAGCTCAATTCCTTTGGTACTTCATATGAATGCTCTTAAACCATTAAGAGTGTTCATCGTAATTATCATTAGGGATGAAAACATCATCCATGAACTTAAATCTGTATAACAGTAGTCTATTTGAACAGGGATACCACTATTATGACCCCATCATCTATTTATTAAGTGTTTCATAATCTCAAACACTACAAAAACATTCCCCAATCATAATATTTTTTTTTCATATCATTTTTTAAATCCATAAAAGTATCTGCTTCTTCTACATCCATTTCTTCCTTGAATTATAAAGTCTTCGAGAACTGGGATGAGAAGGTCTATTAAAAAGGTTCAAGTTTACATAAGTTCATAATATTCACTAAAGTCTCGTCAATTTTTTATTTGTTTCTGAATAGTTATGGTTTCTTGAGCCATGAGGATTGAAATCACAAAATGATTACAATGGTCCTTTGTTCCACTAAAATAGATAACTATCCTGTCTTCCATGAAAAGTTTTTATCCCCCCAAGGGACCCCTTTTCAATTTATAAGAACAAGGTCATAAAAAATTTCATGAAGAGGGATAAAAATTTACCATTTTTTGTTGGTTTACCATCATGATATAAACTTCCTCTCCCTTTTTCGATCTAATTATATTGGAGGAGGGATTTTTTGATTCCAAAATACATATTTTCAATGAAATTTCGAATAAGGAATCGATGGTTTTAAGTGAATCTAGGCCAGGAAAACTCAAAAAATCATGTAAGGGACAATGTTAAGGAATTTTAAAACCATTATAAACAATGATTCCTCAATAAGGTTACAAAATTCTTTGGGGTCGATATGCTATCCTCTATGAAACATATATCGGATTCACAGATTTCACCACACTATGAAGAGGTTTTGGTAATAAAATTTTGTTATCATATGTCTATTCATATAATTCCCCATTCATTAAGAAAGTTATAATCTTTTATTAATACCTCTATCATTCAAAAAATTAATGGCCTCATCTCTACTAATCCTATAAATATATACCCACATCAAACATTTAATAGGGTGGTGGCCTTTCAAAATCTAGAAAGGCCTTAATTTCATGAAACTCTATCCTTCACAAGTAATATAGAATATAAATTCATAAACATAAGCATTTTCCATGAAACCACGTCTCAATGGTTCTTGAGAACTAGAACCCATTGTATAGATATCTTTCATTAAGGAATATGGCCTTCATTTAGGAAGAAATCACTTTGTTTCTCTTGGGATTTTGAGAGAAAATTATCCCCCAAAAAACTAATCCCATGGGACTCAAAAATTACGACAAGGTAGGGGAATCCTATTTCACATAAGATACACCTTAATGAGACCCCAATCCTTCATGATTACCCAAAATTTCACATGACACATGGAATTAATGAATCCTATATCCTTCGTGAAACCCAACACTTCATGAAACCCATCCACTGTGCCTCTATATGATGACTCCTATTAGTTTACACCCATTCACAAATGTTGAGTCCCATAGACCCAGTCTAAATCCAATACATGTTCATTTGAACCTCAAATTACCATGAAACTATTATCATAAACCCTTTTGTCCACCCCCTCTTCTTCAAGGATATATTAGATCATTACCTTTAATTTTAAACCTAAGAATAATAACAACAACATTGGGACTCCTTATAGCCACTCGTTCATGATAGTTTTTATTCCATGCACCTCCCAAAAGAGTAGGCATAATTAGAATTTAATTCCTGAAGTAGGAATAATCAAGGTAAACTTCCAAACATTCCTGATAGGGTGGTATTATGCTGGATCTTTATCTCTTACGTGGAAATCTTCTCCCTAGGCGTATGTGCTACAAACATCAGAGCTATATGAAAAACAGTATATTCTAACATCCAAATCATATTAAATTAAACTTCACAACAACATAATTGGAATATAATATAAAATTATATCCTTAACTTATACAATGAACATAGGATACCCTATGTATGACTAGCATGGGATGCCCCTAGACCTCTTACAATGTGGGATGACCACCTTATTCCACAAGTATGTTAATAATGAGATTCCACCACTCCACCACCATGATATGAAACTGAAACACTAGGGAAAACTATATTCATAATCCCCACACCATAATTGGATGAAATTCCACAGTTGGTAGGAGAACCCCACACACCCGGACAACTTGCATGTATAAGCCTTACACCATCCCTCATTGATGCTCCTTCAACAAAACGAGTGTCCTTATTACATGACTTTAACTAGCATGGACCGATACTATTGCATGAACATAAACTAATGTATCAAACTACAAAGGTTTTGATCTTTTCCTCTTAAATAGGGTATATTGGACACATCCCCGAGGTTCAATCCTAAAATGCCCATGTCTTCCCCATGGAGGTGGAAAAAGTGTGATTATCTCCCTCTATGTGGGAATACTATCTTCCATCACCATCAAATTCTCATAGTGTGAACATCTTCCCCTTTGGAAAAATCTAAAATCAACATAATAATCAAGAGTGTGAACATCTTTTCAATAGAAACACACTAAAATCCACCTTTTTCTCTATAATGTGGATGTCTTCCCCATGGGAAGACACTAAAATCCATCTCCCTATCTATAGTGACAGAATTTTCACTATAGGAACACACTATAATAAACCTACATATCCATAATATGAATATATACCCCACGGTAAAAAACTAATGTCCACCTACCTTCCTCCAAATGATGTTAAACCTACGACCCACCGAAAATATCTACCCCATATAATAAACATGGAATGAAAGGGGTAAAAAGCCTCAATTTTATTATGCCTCTAGTGTAAGCTTCCATGTTGCTAACATGGGATTCCTTGGGTTCTATTCCTAAGATACCTCACACAAGACATTCCCTAAACTTTTAAAAAGGAATATTTTTTGGTTTCCAATATGCCTACTCCCATAAATACTCAAACATGACCAGCATTAACTTCAACTCAATTTGTAGGTTGATACCCCGTCAAGACAAATGTAGTGTAAATAACTGGAATCCACCTCAAGATGGTGTTGTGAATGAGTTTCATGAATTAGTATTAGATCATTATTGGAGACCTGAACTATGAAATAAGCTCCAAGGAGGAATCCATTGAAGGAGGAACCAACATCCCATCACAGTATTTTGATCAAGGAGACAATATCACTTATAATGTAGGTAGAGGACACCTGTATTTATAAAGTAGGGATGTGGGGAAATAAATTGTTCATCTTTATCAATGATCCACAAACCTAGTGAGAATGAGTTGAAAACAATTCTCATAAAAATAATAATGACTAAATCATTCACTTAATTCCCAAAATACTATAAATTATAATTCATCTTATCACATAAAATAACATCATTTTAATTGTTAACATGTTTGTCAATATTTTATTTTCTAAAATCATAAAATTAATAAAGGTTTTATAAAAATGTGCTTAAATAAAGAAGCCATCATAAAATTTCCATGGGAAAAACAATATTTTTGAATTTATTTATTAATATTTGAAAAAAAGATCTTATAAATATTTATTTAATACTTCCATATTCTAATATTTTGATAGATTTACAAGTCACATGTATTGATCTTATAATAATTAATCTTAACATGCATTATAAATCCTCTAGATTGCTTTACAAATAATAAATTCATATTAGTATACCACAATATAAATTTGAGAAAAAAAATCCTTTCTAACAAGATCTTTCCAATTTATCAATTCAAGTATATAATTAATTTAAGAATAATATTTTCATTTGATATTATGAAAAAACTAAGAATATATTCATTTAATGAGTTTTATGGTGGTATGAATTTCTAAAATTAATAGATTTATTAGAATTTAACGTTAAAAAGTTAATAATGATGCATCAAATAATTATATATTAGTAAGAAAATACCTTATAAATAATAAGAAAAAATCAAAATTGAATCATTAATTCAATATTTGATAATGTTTCTTGCATCACTCGTAATTTTCCTATACCAAAATCAGTGCATTCTCACTTAAACATGGTTAATTATTTATTATATTCATTTCATCAGATCATAGGAGGCCACAATATATTGATCATATATGGAATCCATGAAATTAATTTTTTAGAATAGTTTAAAAGGGGGCCTAAATATATGTACTCAATATAGAACCCCAGATTCTCCATAGTTTAATGTTAGACTGCATTATTTCCTACCAATCCATGCTATAATCAATTGGGTATTAACTCAAAATATCATCTTAACTCTCAACCAAAATATTCGATACAACATTTTCATAACTAAACTCAATTCGAACCCCTCATGGGTCGATATATGATTTGGGAGTGACTTCTGAGGATCGCCTCCTATAGGATCTAGGTTGATGAATAGCATCTAGTAAATTTTTTAGGAATATGGGAGGAATTTACCTTTTAATTTCGTGGAGAAAAGAATAAAATCACCAATTAACACCCATAGATTCCTATAAAAAATATGTATTGATTCCCATAACCTAATTTAATATACAATTCATAAATTATGAAAATAAAAATAAATATAGGCATGTAATTGAAACTCTAAAATCATCATTTGACTCTATCCAAGCAACTAGAAAAATAGCTCCAATATCTACTGAACTAACCAGTAGAACACGTTGAAACTTATAGAAGGGTGAGAACATGGGAGTACTCATTAGAATCATGTAATGACTTGCCAATTCCCATTGTCTTGAGAGCTCAATGAGTCATTAATAGGATTTAAGAGACATCCCCAAGACACCAAAGGTTCTCAATAAATGCAGAAGGGTTTCGAATACATGTGGGGAATGATTTCCCCATTATGAAATAACCCAGTAAACCAACCAACCAAACATTGACTATATGATGCATGAAAAACTGAAAGAAAACTAAAAAAACTTCATTTATGTCAAACCACATCTGAGTACACAATAGTGGAAGACCAAACCTAGTATCAAAGTGAACAATAGATAAACAACTCAAGAATCTCAAAAGACACTAAGACTTCGTTCCCCACAGGCTCCGACCTCTAAAACATCTCCCATGCATCACCACGGTCCACTAGCAATAGGATTCTTTACCTTTACCTTGTCCTGGAACACGACATCTGTAAAAGAACCAATGTGACAAAGTAGTGGTGAGTATAAATCAATGTAGGTATTCCCTAATGAATTCCCTATTCATGACACTAGGATATAAGAGTTAGCAACAATTACATAAAAACAGTTTATATAAAACATTTTCTCAAAAGTAGTTTATAACTAAATATAAACAAGTTTCCAAAACCATTCGTAACCAAAACCATACAAGAGCAATTGAAACCAATTTTCCAACAAGTTATTTTTCCAGAAAATTACCAATCATGCTTTAGAACCATCTCACAAAATCCCTTTCTGGCATGCCCAATCATTCCCCAACCCATGCAACAAACCATGCATGCAATGTTATGACAGTTCTATACTCATGAGAGGTTTCTCATAGATCAACCAAGTCGTAAAAAGGTAATTGTTTAGAATGTTCCATTAAACCTTTGTCACCGAGCACAAGGTCATATTTCAACCATTCCTCGTTCATATATTTACCATGTGCCATTAAGCGTTTGGCACCAAGCACAAGGTCCTATTTCCATCAAGCCTCGTACATGCAACATGAACACACACCACAAATTCCCAAAAATCATGAAAAAACAATCCTTTCCATAAAAAGATTTTATTGAAAACCATTTACATCAAACCATGTGTGTTCAACCAAGTAAAACCATTTTAATAAAACCAAACTTTTATTGAAAACCAAACCATAATCAAATTTCAAAACAGTTCTTTCACTTAAATAAAACACCTTATCTTTATTGAAGACAACTAATTAAAACCATTTCATTAAAACATCATTTTTATTGAAAAACCGTTTTCATCAACCATTTACAATTACAACAAATCCCTATTTTAGAATCTCTATTTAAAAATCAAGAACCAAAGTCGTTATTCAAAATCCCCAATTTTCCAGATTTCCCAACCATCACTCAAGAGGGCTTCCAACAAATGTTAAACAACCAAATCAAAATAAATTCAACACCACACATTCAATTTGAAAGTCTGAAAATCAATTATAACAAGAGGATTCCAGAGAGAAGTCTCATACCTCAATGGTTTTTATGAAAACCCTAACGAACAAAGAACACAAAAGAAAACAGGGTCGATTCTCCAAGAATTCTCCTTAGATCTCTTATCCTAACACAACCAAGACCCAATCACATCATATTTGGAATCCACACACTTTGATCTACCCATAACGTGCATAGAAATAATAAATAAAGATAAAAGGATAAGTATATCTAAGTAGATCTAAGAAACTGATCAAGAACAACCACATACCTCAAGAATCTGGCTTCGATTTTCCAAGAGAAGCCTTCAGATCACCTCCAGAACGATGGGAGATCCTTCCTTGACCTAAGGAGAACCAAAATCCCAAGTTAGGGCCGCTTAAGAGATTAAACGAGGCGTTTAGAGGAAAAAATGCATGAGATCCACAATTTAAGGATCTCATTTAAGTGCTTTCACGGTTAGTTCGCAAGTTTTGACAAACCATGTGCTAACCGTGCATTAGCTACTACCTCGACCTCCCTTCTCGCACGGTTTTGATGCATGGTTAGACAAACCATGCAATGACCATGGGGGAGATACTACCTTCAAGACCCACTATGCGCGGTTTGGCCGCACAGTTTAGACAAACCGTGCACCGCCCGTGCGACTTCCCCTTTTCCCCAAAACATCATTCCAAGTTCTCCCGACTCTCCCATTCAACAAACTTAACTTTAAAACCATGAAAAGAATAAAGTAAGGGTTACATAACAGAATCCAGGGGTACAAAATTCTACCCTTCATTGGTCTTTCCGTCCTCGAAAAGTAGAAAACCTTCAGCCAACTAAATGAGTTCCGGCCAATTCTATTTCATTTCCTTTTCACGTTCCCAAGTCTCTTCCTAAATCTGACCATGCTACCATAAAACCCACACTAGACCGATGATTTATACACAAAAGACTTTCTCTTTCCTATCAGAAATCCATACCGAGATATGTATCAATGAAGCATCCGACTCAAGGTCAACGTGATCCCATCTAATGACATGGTCAGGATCAGGCTGATACTTTTTCAACGGAGATACAAGGAACACATTACACACTAAACTAAAACATGGTGCTAATTCCAACTGATATGCCACCTATCCAACCCATTTTAGTATCTCAAAAGGGCCAATGTATCTAAGAGATAACTTTCCCTGCTTCCCAAAATGACAATGTCCAAGACTTGGAGATATCCTCAAGAAGACATGATCACCCACAACGAACGAAAAACAGTCTTCGATGGTGACCAGCATACGACTTCTAATGACTCTAAGCTATCTCCATCATCTTTCTAATCAACTGAATCTTCTCTGTTGTTTCTTGGACAAGGCTCTACCCAACTAGTGATGTTTCACCTGTTTCCACCCAACATAGTGGAGAACGACAAGGACGCCCATACAATGCTTCAAACGGAGCCATGCGTATTGAGGCTTGATAGCTATTATTGTATGAGAACTCCACTAAGGGTATATTCTCCACCCATGAGCCTCCAAAATATATTACACAAGCCCGAAACATATCTTCCAAAGTTTGTATCATCCTCTCAGATTGCCCATCCATCCAAGGATGATACACCGTTCTCATAGTCAACTGAGTCCCAAGGGATTTCTATAATAATTTCTAGAAACGAGATGTGAACCTCAGATCTCTATCTGAGACTATAGACAATGGTACACTATGACTCTTTACCACTTCTCAGATATAGATTTTTAAAATATCTTCCACCATATGGGTTTCATGTATAGGGCTGAAATGGTCCGACATGGTTAGACAATCAACTATCACCCAAATGGAATCATCTTTCCGGACTGTTCTTGGAAGACCTCTAACAAAATCCATTACTATCTTATCCCATTTACACACTATGATAGGTAATGATTGTAACATACTAGCTGGTCTCTGATACTCTGCTTTAACTTGCTGATAAGTTAATCACCGTGAGACGAACTCAGCCACCTTTCTTTTCATGCCGCTCCACCAAAATGGTGCCTTTAACACCTTATACATATTCTTTGTACCTGGGTGTAAAACCCATCTTGAATGGTGATAAGCATGAAGGATTTGTCCATGAAAAACCATAAGTACAACCATCCGACCTCTGAAAGACAAAACTGATCCCCCATCAAGTTTCCAGACATCAATGGTCTCCCCACCGTTGAGTTTTGAACTTACAACCAGACGTTCTGCATCATATTTTTGTGCTTATGTAGAGACTCGTATCCTGCCGTACATGGACATTACATTACTTTTGCGGAATACTTAGTACATAACAAAAACACACACACACAAGGATCGTAATAGTTTAGTGTCTTTGGAAACTCGGAATATAATCTTCTAATCGTGGTGAAAGATCTTCAAAATCTCCCATAAAGATCTTCCTTTTTTTTACCTAAAACCTTTCTTTATATCCTGGGGAAAAGAAAACATAAAAGGGTGAGCTCAAATGCTCAGTAAGGGTAAACAAAAGAAATATCAATCACATCATATACATAAGCACATAACTTTTGGAAAATCTTAACCTGCAAAAGAGATCATAATTGCATAACATGGTGTAAATCATGGCAGTGAAATGTAATCACAATAATAATAACTTAAAACATGAAACTTTGTGGCATTCACACATAATCATAGAGAATCATTTCTTGTTAGTCAAGACTCATTGTCAAGACTATCTTAGTGGAAAAAGTCCCTTTCTGAATCGAGTAACCCTCGTTTCAGTCCTGTTTCACTGAACCGGTATAACCTACCATTCCAGCCCTGTCTATCTCATGAGATATAAAATCTTTACCCAATGCATTGGAGGGAGATATAGGTCCCACCCATCTCATAATGATACCATTCTTATGTGTGCCACAAAATCATAAATCATACATCATTTCATAACCCATGTAATAAAAATGGGATTCTTAAACAACATGACATCATAAAACCATTCATATAAGATAAAGGAATTCATAAACATAATTCCATAACAACATAGTCAAATCAATGTAAAAATATGGATAGAAACATAACCCTTTATTATCTTAGATGGAAAATAATTTTGATAAAACACTTGAAATGAATTCTTGAGGAAAATATCCTTTCTTCTTCAAAATCAATTTCTTTTCACAAAACATCATGCAATTTTAAAAGAAAGAGATTTTATTAAAAATAGTCATGAAATCTTTTGGAGGAAGCTTCATGAAAATAAGGCTTTATAAAACCGTAAAAATCCGTTCATGCCGTTTAAGTTAAAAAAAACATTCTTCGTACTTTTGTCGGAAAAGTCAAAAAGTACCTCGTATGAAAAAGCGACAAAAGATTCCTTTCATATTCTTTACTAAAAACTCACCGAAGAGTAAAATTGGATTTAAACTATTGTAAGTGGATGGAAACAATATTACATATTGAAGGAACATGGATGTGGATGATAAAATACACCCCAGTAAATACTTACGAATAAACAATCTCGGATAAAAATGAGATTGTGATATTTCCCTTACCTTAGGTCCAATTTGCTTCGTATGTGTCCGAACCTCCTGTATAATGATTTAAATAATGTCATTGACTTATTACAGAATCATATTCATTGTTATGATATCATATATGGTTCACTTATGACATTATATTACCCGTTCTTTTGTAAATTCCATGTTAAAGAAGCGTTTTGGGTAAAATCGTTTCATTTATCATAGGTGTTTTGACTTGTTGTTCTTGACATCATTATTACTTATATCATGATTTACTTACTTAAAGAATATAAAATATGATTTATATATCATATATATTCAGTATATATATATATATATAATAGATAGATAAATAAAATGAAAAACACCGTTCATGGAGACGGTAGTCCGTACGTACGCATGAACGCTGTTTTTCTTTCCTTATTGTCTTGAAATGGAAGTAAGTAGATGACATACATATGTATATATATACATAAATACAGTAGCTTTATAATGTCATATATTTCATTATTATTTCTTATATATACATTATAATCATTCTTAAATGGTTAACATGGAGAATGAATCTCATCGCGTCGTGGAGACGGTAGTCCGTACGTACGCATGAGCGATGATATCATTTCTATAAATATTGAATTGAATTGGAGTGGATTATACAATATATCAGAATCAATATGATGTTGTAATAACTATGTATAGTTATTCTTTACACCATTATACCCATCCATGTAAGGTGGTGGTGGAAAATAGATTACACCACGGCGTGGAGACGGTATTCCGTACGTATGCACGCGCGGTGATTTCTTTTTCCGTAGGATGGATAGATGGTGAAATAGGGTTGTTTCATACTTATAATAACATATCAGTATATGAGTGATACTGATGTTATTACTTCATAATGAAACAACCTAAGAAGAAGAAGTGGAAGAAGAAATAAAGATGAAAGAATTGGTAACGGTAATTACCTCTTCTTTGAAGTGCCTCTTTGAGACCTCCTCTTAGGGCACTAGAATTGGTCTTTGAGGAAGACCAGAACCTCTAGGATGTTTCTAGGGAAGTGGAGAAGGGATTTTGGCAGGGGTTGGCCGAGCTTGAGTGCTCAAATTGGTGTGAGGAGGAGGGGGAGGAGGTGTCCTTTTATAAGGGAGGAGAGGGGCACCTTAGGAATATCTCAAAATATTATTTTATATTAAAGTCAAAATCGGTTTATAATGGTTCTAAAGGGTCTTATTTCGAAGATAAGGTGGGGAGGGGTCGAAATCCTATCAACCAATAGAATTTAGACAAGTTTAGGATATTATTTTAACCTTATCAATTAAATTTAACTCTAAGTTAAATAATTTAACTTTTACCATGTCTTTTTGTTTTCTTTCACTATATGGTTAATAAACTTACTATAACATGCCAAACGAACCCCAAATTGTTTATTATTAATATATATATCCTTATCTAAGTCATTTGGCCGAACCTTAGATTTTTAGGAATACAATAACAATTAATAATATAATATTTGATTTAAAAACTATTTTGTGTCAATTTTGACACTATTTGATATATGATTTTTGTGAAAGTCATAACAGAATTAAATGTTCAAACCAAGTTTATTAAATCAACATTAATATATCATAGTAACCTATAAAATTAGTGTAATTCATAAAAAATCTCAAATTACATTTATTTTGGTGTTTATAACATCAATTATGTCAATATTTCATTAATAAGATAATTACTGCATCATCGTTGTGTCATAAATAAATTAAATTATTTTATGTCTAAAAATTACAAATAAAATACCATCATGTAGGAAATCTTTTTAGATTTCTAATGAATATTTACAATCGAATTTATCTTATGTATAACTCCATATTAAAAATTATTTACTTATTAAACTTTGATTTTAACTATTTTAACCTTTCTTTAAATAAATTAATAATAAATGTCCTAATCTAATACAAGTGGGCCTAAATGGTCATATTTTATTCCTAAGTTTGTTTTTGGTCGAATTAAACTTGTCCAATAGAATTAGGACATGTGTTAGGGTAATAGTAATATCATATTTACCCTTAGTTACCCTATTTACTATTAACCGCGGTAAAAAGTAAAAAGTTTCTATTCACCAAAAAATTATTTTCATCTCATTGAACCACATTTTATTCCTTGATATTAACCGTGTCTCTCGGATTTTCGAAATTCCATTCACAGAAGCGGAAAAATTAAGTTTTATGAAAAATTAAGTTTTATGAAAAATTCAGTTTTTTTAACTACCACTTAGTAGTTTCACTATTCATCAAAAATTGATGTTTTTCAGAACAATGCCAAAATTTCATCCTAAGCTATATTTCATATTCCGAATTCAAAAATGAAATCTATTTTACCAAATTCATAACATAGAAGTTTCATTAATTAATTTTATAATTAAATCTCACTGTTAAAATAAATAGCGTGTTTTTAGGAAACAATATATATCAAAAGATTGACACTTGATTATGTCTGGTTTAAATGTGAAATTACAACCAATGACCAACATTGTATTAAATTGTAAAAATATATTCTAAATATACTTTAAAACCACTCAAATTAATAATTTATCACTATTAATTATTTCGATTAAAAAAGTTGTTTTTAATTATAATTTAGTAATTTTTCACTATTCATCAGAATATGAAAGTTATCCGAAAAGTACCAAAATTTCACCTTAGGCTAAATTCGATACTCCGAATCCAAGAATGAAGTTCATTTTGAAAAAATAAGATTTACATAATTTTAAAAAGTGGTTATTACTATTCATAACGGCTAGTTTTAATAATATTTTAATAGCACATCGTTGTTTAGTGAAACTCGGCATTGCGTATTACACACGCTATCGAGAAAGGTCGCGATTGCGTGTAATGCAAGGCAAGACAAGGATGCGTGTTGTGCAAGCTCCTTTTGGTGTAGCGTACAACACAAGACATTAATAAAATTAAAAAAAAATTCTTTATAAAATCTTGGGCTGTTACATTCTACCCCCCTTAAAATGAATTTCGCCCTCGAAATTCGTCGGGGTTATAAATGGTTTACTATTCGAAAGTTTCTTTAATAGAAACCCACATCGTAAAAAGGAATATGAAAACCAATCTTTAAAAACAAAAGTATGAAACGTAACGGTTACCCAAATAAACTAATCATTGGGTTTCCACATAGGTGAAAATATGGATATGGAAGAGAAATCTAACCATGATGTTCTGATGGAGAGTGGTAGAGAACATGGCTATGGAAAAGCCAGTAATCACAAATCCATAGATTTGTGATGATATAAGGTACCATCTGATTCATCAGGTATAAGATCACTAGGACAACATTTTTGGTTTTCAAGATCATTTCCCTAAAGTTGAAAATTTGCTTAGAATAAATACTTACTTTATTTTGGTACAATATCACTTTTGTTCGTTACTTGAACAATTTATACTTCATCTCTTAAATAAATGAAGTTGAATTTGTTATTTGTGAAGTGTTAGCAGATTATGTGATAGAATGATGGGTCATTCCATTTGTCTCAAACAAAAGGTTAGAAAAAGTTATTAAATATACATAAGTAATTCTATAGTGAGATTAATCATATATGGTTCCTAAAATGGGATTATACTTCATATATCATACTGCTTAATATAATAACACTAGTTTCTACTAAACAGGGACTTCCTGTAGGTCAGTGGTAGGCGATAAAGGCCAGTCGCACTTCGGTTGTGGGTTCGATTCCTACAGCCTTGTCCGAAGCGATGGGCTGTCGCCCGTCCTGCAGGTTGTCCCTTTTTCTAAAACTACGTTACTATAACATCCCATCAATAATATCGAAAATCTTCTATCCTTAAACAATACTAACTTATGTCCAACATAATCCAGTCTAATCTTTAGGCTTATACATAATACTGCAGTCCACTCTCATAATATAGTGACAACGATTACTAGAGATTTAATACTGTCATTGATCCCCACATATCATAAGATATGTCTTGTTGGTCACATTACAAACATTCAAAGTCCTTAATCGTGTATTCTCTTGAATACCTTAGTGAAAACATGAGTGCAGTTAAAAGTTAACACTTTCCACATACCAAAATCCTCAAAATTCTATATACTCAAACCATGATATCACTTAGTCCTTATATCAATCATGAGCTCATGAATACTATTAAACATTTCATTTCCTCATCTTCATTATGCGCATATCATCTTATTTCCAAAAAATATCTCAATCACTTTGAATACCACATCAATAAATATTGCAATACTCAATGATACAACATTATTTTGGAATCCCATTACATAAACACTTAATCATTCCACCACATCGTTGTCATATTCAACATTGCCAATAGTGATCGCATGTGACTTCCCTTTGTCCTTTGCCTGAAGTGGTTGCTCATGTCGATCATCACTAACCCTTGGATTAGGGCATTTATTGGCATAATGTCCCATCTCCTTGCACTTGAAGCATTGAAGTGTTGGTTGTGCGTTCTCTGCAGTGTTTGCTTTATTCACTTCATTAGAATCCCTTTTTCCATTACTTCGACACTCAGCTGCTCGATGACCTTCTTTTCCACACTTAAAACATTTTCTAGTCCCTTTAAGACAATCTCCACCATGCTTCTTTCCACACTTTGTGCATAAGGAAACATTCATCTTCTTTTCACCATTATTCTGAGATTTCTCCTTGAACTCCATCTTTCGTTTCTTGTCAAAACCATGAGATGGATATGTAACACCAACTTCCATTTCTACCTTGATAGCACAACGCACAATTTCTTCATAGCTACTGAAGTCTCTTATAGCTAATGCCCTTCGAAGACTTGGTTTTAAGCCACTGAAAAATCGATCAACTTTACTTTCAGGTTGGATGATAATGCCAGATGCATACCTTGCAAGTCTTGTAAAATTCGCTTCGTATATACCAACAGATTCATCATCCTTTTGCTTTAGTTCAAGAAACTCCTTCTCCATCTTCGTTCGAAGAATACGAGGGAAGTACTTACTGAAAAACAAGTTCTTGAACTCATCCCATTCCATGGAATCAATTTCATCTCTTTGCCTCGTATTCTTGATAAGATTCCACCATTGATCAGCTTCACCATCCAAACGATATACTGCTAAGATGACTTTATCATGTTCAGAACATTGAAGAACTGAAAATATCTTTTCAGTAGTACTAATCCATTGTTCAGCAACTAATGGATCGGTAGACCCACTGAAAGAAGGCGGACGCTGCCTCATGAAGGATTCAACAGAATGTTGCTCCTTCCTTTGCTCGTTTGGAAGTCCTGCATGATTCATAGCTTGAGAAAGTTGTGTGAGCATGGCTACAAGATTTTGCATTCCAGCTCCCATATCGTTTGGTTGCTCAGGGGGACAATCATTGCATTGTCCATTGCATTGATCAACACGGTTCCTTCGGGTTCCAGCCATCATCTAAAACCCCAAAAGAATAGTGTGAGAGGCAAAAATCATGCTAGGGAAAACAACATAATAAAGGGGTAGTACCCTCAATATCTAACATCTTAGGTTAAATTCTAAGATCGTTAGAGCAATTCTAGGACTATAACCTATACGTATACTTAACCTTAGAGACATCCCTAGACATACCTTAGAAATATCTCTAGGGATCTCACTAACGTTTTCGCATCCTAGTTTCCAAAGGTTGACTAAACCTTTCCTCTGATACCAACTGTAGAGACCCGTATCCTGCCGTACATGGACATTACATTACTTTTGCGGAATACTTAGTACATAACAAAAACACACACACACAAGGATCGTAATAGTTTAGTGTCTTTGGAAACTCGGAATATAATCTTCTAATCGTGGTGAAAGATCTTCAAAATATCCCATAAAGATCTTCCTTTTTTTTTTACCTAAAACCTTTCTTTATATCCTGGGGAAAAGAAAACATAAAAGGGTGAGCTCAAATGCTCAGTAAGGGTAAACAAAAGAAATATCAATCACATCATATACATAAGCACATAACTTTTGGAAAATCTTAACCAGAAAAAGAGATCATAATTTCATAACATGGTGTAAATCATGGCAGTGAAATGTAATCACAATAATCATAACTTAAAACATGAAACTTTGTGGCATTCACACATAATCATAGAGAATCATTTCTTGTTAGTCAAGACTCATTGTCAAGACTATCTTAGTGGACAAAGTCCCTTTCTGAATCGAGTAACCCTCGTTTCAGTCCTGTTTCACTGAACCGGTATAACCTACCATTCCAGCCCTGTCTATCTCATGAGATATAAAATATTTACCCAATGCATTGGAGGTAGATATAGGTCCCACCCATCTCATAATGATACCATTCTTATGTGTGCCACAAAATCATAAATCATACATCATTTCATAACCCATGTAATAAAAATGGGATTCTTAAACAACATGACATCATAAAACCATTCATATAAGATAAAGGAATTCATAAACATAATTCCATCACAACATAGTCAAATCAATGTAAAAATATGGATAGAAACAGAACCCTTTATTATCTTAGATGGAAAATAATTTTGATAAAACACTTGAAATGAATTCTTGAGGAAAATATCCTTTCTTCTTCAAAATCAATTTCTTTTCACAAAACATCATGCAATTTTAAAAGAAAGAGATTTTATTAAAAATAGTCATGAAATCTTTTGGAGGAAGCTTCATGAAAATAAGGCTTTATAAAACCGTAAAAATCCGTTCATGCCGTTTAAGTTAAAAAAAACATTCTTCGTACTTTTGTCGGAAAAGTCAAAAAGTACCTCGTATGAAAAAGCGACAAAAGATTCCTTTCATATTCTTTACTAAAAACTCACCGAAGAGTAAAATTGGATTTAAAATATTTTAAGTGGATGGAAACAATATTACATATTGAAGGAACATGGATGTGGATGATAAAATACACCCCAGTAAATACTTACGAATAAACAATCTCGGATAAAAATGAGATTGTGATATTTCCCTTACCTTAGGTCCAATTTGCTTCGTATGTGTCCGAACCTCCTGTATAATGATTTAAATAATGTCATTGACTTATTAAATAATCATATTCATTGTTATGATATCATATATGGTTCACTTATGACATTATATTACCCGTTCTTTTGTAAATTCCATGTTAAAGAAGCGTTTTGGGTAAAATCGTTTCATTTATCGTAGGTGTTTTGACTTGTTGTTCTTGACATCATTATTACTTATATCATGATTTACTTACTTCCAGAATATAAAATATGATTTATATATCATATATATTAAGTATATATATATATAATAGATAGATAAATAAAATGAAAAACACCGTTCATGGAGACGGTAGTCCGTACGTACGCATGAACGCTGTTTTTCTTTCCTTATTGTCTTGAAATGGAAGTAAGTAGATGACATACATATGTATATATATACATAAATCCAGTAGCTTTATAATGTCATATATTTCATTATTATTTCTTATATATACATTATAATCATTCTTAAATGGTTAACATGGAGAATGAATCTCATCGCGTCGTGGAGACGGTAGTCCGTACGTACGCACGAGCGATGATATCATTTCTATAAATATTGAATTGAATTGGAGTGGATTATACAATATATCAGAATCAATATGATGTTTTAATAACTATGTATAGTTATTCTTTACACCATTATACCCATCCATGTAAGGTGGTGGTGGAAAATAGATTACACCACGGCGTGGAGACGGTATTCCGTACGTACGCACGCGCGGTGATTTCTTTTTCCGTAGGATGGATAGATGGTGAAATAGGGTTGTTTCATACTTATAATAACATATCAGTATATGAGTGATACTTATGTTATTACTTCATAATGAAACAACCTAAGAAGAAGAAGTGGAAGAAGAAATAAAGATGAAAGAATTGGTAACGGTAATTACCTCTTCTTTGAAGTGCCTCTTTGAGACCTCCTCTTAGGGCACTAGAATTGGTCTTTGAGGAAGACCAGAACCTCTAGGATGTTTCTAGGGAAGTGGAGAAGGGATTTTGGCAGGGGTTGGCCGAGCTTGAGTGCTCAAATTGGTGTGAGGAGGAGGGGGAGGAGGTGTCCTTTTATAAGGGAGGAGAGGGGCACCTTAGGAATATCTCAAAATATTATTTTATATTAAAGTCAAAATCGGTTTATAATGGTTCCAAAGGGTCTTATTTCGAAGATAAGGTAGGGAGGGGTCGAAATCCTATCAACCAATATAATTTAGACAAGTTTAGGATATTATTTTAACCTTATCAATTAAATTTAACTCTAAGTTAAATAATTTAACTTTTACCATGTCTTTTTGTTTTCTTTCACTATATGGTTAATAAACTTACTATAACATGCCAAACGAACCCCAAATTGTTTATTATTAATATATATATCCTTATCTAAGTCATTTGGCCGAACCTTAGATTTTTAGGAATACAATAACAATTAATAATATAATATTTGATTTAAAAACTATTTTGTGTCAATTTTGACACTATTTGATATATGATTTTTGTGAAAGTCATAACAGAATTAAATGTTCGAACCAAGTTGATTAAATCAACATTAATATATCATAGTAACCTAGAAAATTAGTGGAATTCATAAAAAATCTCAAATTACATTTATTTTTGTGTTTATAACATCAATTATGTCAATATTTCATTAATAAGATAATTATTGCATCATCGTTGTGTCATAAATAAATTAAATTATTTTATGTCTAAAAATTACAAATAAAATACCATCATGTAGTAAATCTTTTTATCTTTCTAATGAATATTTACAATAGAATTTATCTTATGTATAACGCCATATTAAAAATGTTTTACTTATTAAACTTTGATTTTAACTATTTTGACCTTTCTTTAAATAAATTAACAATAAATGTCCTAATCTAATCCAAGTGGGCCTAAATGGTCATATTTTATTCCTAAGTTTGTTTTTGGTCGAATTACACTTGTCCAATAGAATTAGGACATGTTTTAGGGTAATAGTAATATCATATTTACCCTTAGTTACCCTATTTACTATTAACCGCGGTAAAAAGTAAAAAGTTATTATTCACCAAAAAATTATTTTCATCTCATTGAACCACATTTTAGTCCTTGATATTAACCGTGTCTCTCGGATTTTCGAAATTCCATTCACAGAAGCGGAAAAATTAAGTTTTATGAAAAATTCAGTTTTTTTAACTACCACTTAGTAGTTTCACTATTCATCAAAAATTGATGTTTTTCAGAACAATGCCAAAATTTCATCCTAAGCTATATTTCATATTCCGAATTCAAAAATGAAATCTATTTTACCAAATTCATAACATAGAAGTTTCATTAATTAATTTTATAATTAAATCTCGCTGTTAAAATAAATAGCGTGTTTTTAGGAAACAATATATATCAAAAGATTGACACTTGATTATGTCTGGTTTAAATGTGAAATTACAACCAATGACCAACATTGTATTAAATTGTAAAAATATATTCTAAATATACTTTAAAACCACTCAAATTAATAATTTATCACTATTAATTATTTCGATTAAAAAAGTTGTTTTTAATTATAATTTAGTAATTTTTCACTATTCATCAGAATATGAAAGTTATCCGAAAAGTACCAAAATTTCACCTTAGGCTAAATTCGATACTCCGAATCCAAGAATGAAGTTCATTTTGAAAAAATAAGATTTACAGAATTTTAAAAAGTGGTTATTACTATTCATAACGGCTAGTTTTAATAATATTTTAATAGCACATCGTTGTTTAGTGAAACTCGGTATTGCGTATTACACACGCTATCGAGGAAGGTCGCGATTGCGTGTAATGCAAGGCAAGACAAGGATGCGTGTTGTGCAAGCTCCTTTTGGTGTAGCGTACAACACAAGACATTAATAAAATTAAAAAGAATATTTCTTTATAAAATCTTGGGCTGTTACAGCTTATTTATCATCTTTACTAAATCAGGAACAAGTGTAGCTGAAAAGAAAAAAACAAAATCACCTCGGTCTTCACATTCCACATGCATGTCGGATTAGGCCGATATCAAATGCCATTCGTCTGAAGCTTCTTTCCCCAAATGAGCATATGAATTTCTACTCAATGCATCTACCACTGAATTTCCTTTTCTGGGTGTGTACATAAAGTCAAATTCAAACTTTTGGAGATACTCCATCCATATCCTTTTCCTGATATTCAAATCTCACTGTGAGAAAATGTGTTTCAGGATTTTTTGATCTGTAAACAACGTAAATTTCTCACCAAAGAGATAATGTATCCATGTTTTCAAAGCACAAACGACTGCAGCCAAATCCAAATCATGTGTTGGGTAATTTTTCTCATGCCCTCTGAACTGCCTTGAACCATAAGCAACCACATGATCTATTTTCATGAGAACACAACCCAAACTTGATCCTAAAGCATCACAATACACCACATACCCTTATCCCGATTCTGGAAAGATCAAGGTAGGTGCCGATGTAAGACGAACTTTTTGTTCATAAAAGGACTTATGACATTTTTTTCCATTGGAAGAGAGAATTATTCTTAGTCAGAGCTATCATTGGTGAATCTAGTCATGAGAAATCATGCAAAAAGCATCGGTAGTAACCATTTAGATGAAGAAAATTGCATATCGCGGACACATTCTTCAGTGGATGTCAAGAGATAACGACTTCTATATATTCAGGATCAAAAGAAATGACTTTCTCAGAAATGACAGGTCCAAGGAAACATACTTCCCATATCAAAAAATCACACTTTGATAATTTGGCATACAAATGATTATCTCTCATGATTTGTAACACTATTTCCAGGTGCACCTCATGATTTGCCCTTGTATTTGAATAGACCAAAATAGCGTCCACAAACACCACAACAAAATAATCCAGATATCACTGAAATATCTAATTCATCAAATCCATGAAGACTGCTGGTGCATTCGTTAGACTGAAAGGCATGGATACATATTCATAGTGTCCATATATGCTTCTGAAAGCAATATTTTCAATATCCACCTTCCGAACTCACAATTGATGATAAAATGATCACAAGTCAATCTTGAAGAACCACTGAGCTCCCCTTAATTGATTTAAAAGGTCATCAATGCGTGGAAGTGGATATCCATTCTTTATCGTAACTTGGTTAAGCTTATGATAATTAACACACAGCCGAATATTTCCATCTGCCTTCTTCACAAACAAAATCGGTGCTGCCCATGGAGAAGTGCTTGGTCGAATGAAACCCTTACTTTCCAGCTCCTCTAACTGCACTTTCAATTCTCGTAACTCTATCGGTGCCATCCTATAAGTCTAAAGGGAAATAAGATTGGGCCTAGGAAGGATATCAATCATAAACTCCACTTTCCTTAGAGGTGGTAACCCTGATAAGTTCTTGGGAAAGACATCTAGAAATTGATCCACAACATCTAGAAAAAATTTTACTCAATCTCTTCCATTGATTCCAATGTCAATGCTTCAATTGTTAAGAGATAATTCCCACAATTGGTTCCAACAAGCTCTTTGCACCTTTCTTTATCATCCTCTCTCCTCTGAAGAGATTCCCAATGCCATCCTCAGTATTGAAACTAATTGTTCTCCTATAATAATCGATGTGAGCCTTAAACATTGTCAACCAATCCATACCTAGGATTACGTCATAGAAATCCATGTCCAACATCAAGAAGTCCCATTTTATCTATGCTCCATCAACAGTTATAACACATCCTCTACACACAAAGGATCGACATTCTCTTTCACCAAGAAGAGTTTTTAGTTTCGAAAAAGAAGGCACCATTTCCAGTTTTAAACATAGAAAGTCAACAACATGAGAAGCAATGAAGGAATGTGATGCACCATTATCAAACAACACTTTTACAAGGGTAAAATTAAAAATCATCGTACCTCTCACTGTATATGGTGCTACCTGATCATCGATAATTATCTGCTCAGCTCCATACAATTGCTTCATCGTTGAACTTTTCTCCTTGTTGCCTTGTTGAGATTGCCCTTGTTAATGGGTCATGTTATTTAGAGAATCACCATGGCTGGATCTGTTATGTTGAAGAGACTAATTCTGTTGTCCTCTTCCTGGCGAAGCATTCGATACTTGCGATGCCTGAGAAGTGTCACGTGCACCTGACCTTGGAGAATTCCTACAATAGCGTTGTAGATGTCCAATCTTGTTGCAATTATGACATGCTCTAATTTGTGTCTTACACTCTTACTTTATGTGGTCAGTCGAACCACATTGAAAGAAACCTGCTTTGCTCTGGGGTTGTGGAGGAAGGTTTTCCGATCCCGATGTCTGATAGTGATTTCCACTTGCACCGTGAAAATAGGTGTCCCTTTTCCTCTTGTTCCGAGAGGTTGAGTTCCCACCATTTCTTGTAGGTATCAACATTCCTCCTCTTATAAATCCCAAGATATCCCAATTAACAAAAATTGCTCTGTTCATCATCTCTTTATAATTCGTAATATAGAGCATCAAAATCTTCAATAGAATATCTTTCCTTAGCCCCAATTCGAAGATTCATGCCTTCAACAATGCACTGCTACAACCTATGGTGAAAAACGGACTATGTTCATCAACTTAGCCGCATAATATGTTGCATATAGGCTCTCATTCTTCAAGATGAATAAGTTTGTTGTTTTCTGGATCTTGAAAGTGTGAGGATAGAATTTTTTGTTGAACAATTCTCCAAAATACTCCCATGTAAGGCATTCATCCAATTTGGATTTTACAGCCAAATCCCACCACTAAGGTGAAAGATCCTCATGCATATACGTCGCCAGCTTTACTTTCAGCTCTACTGTTGTTCCGATGAAATCAAAGATACAATTCATCTTACTTAGCCACACCTCTGACTTCTCGGGTACAACATTACCCTAAAATTTTGGTGGATTATGCTTCATGAACTGGATGGTATGATCCACATGCATTGGTTCATTCCTTCGGTTACTCTTATCCACAACATGAAAATCCTAGACAATACTCTAAACTAGCTCTTGGTTCACACATGGTTCTGGTGAAACCACATTCTCTGCAGCCTCTTCGGGTTGGTTCCAACCATGCCTATCAGGTTCCATTTTATAAACCAACAAAAAACTCCATCAATCTCTCTCTCTCTAGCAACTAATGGATTAGAATTTCAAATTCTATCACATCATCTATCAGAAAATTGTTTTCCAAAACATTTTTCCCCATGTTCAACCATTTTTGAAAACATTTTTCAGGCTTTTAAAAATCAGACAGTTTTCAAAATACACCAAATACCCTGTTTTCAAAATCATTTACTTGAAAACGATTTCTGAATTTTTTAAAAAAATTCACCTTGCCTGGAATCCTTACTCATTCCTCACGATGAGATATGCAATCCTAGTGGGAAGTCATTCATATATAATGCATTCCATGCTTGTCTCATTGGCTAAACCCATGATAATGAGATTTCAAAATTCTAGAAGTGCCTCTAATCACTTATTTACCCCACTCTATGGTAACTTGAATTTATTCATAGAGGGATTAGCTATGTCCTTTTATACTATACATTTCATGTTCTGACAATCCTACTCTTGTCTAAGATTTCGACCCAAGGAATAGATAAGAATGAATTTTAACTCCAAGACCAAAAACACTGATGTCTACTTGTTATGCAAGGACCGAACAAGTTGATACCATTTGTAATGACCGGCCAATTCCCATTGACTTGAGAGATCAACGAGTAATTACTAGGAATTAAGAGACATCCCTAAGATTCCAAAGGCTGGCAATAAATGATGAAGGGTTTTGAAAACAAGTGGGGGATGATTTACATTTTAAGAAATAAACCAGTAAACCAACTAACCAAACATTGACTATACGACGCATGAACAACTGAAAGACAACTAAACAATCTTCATTTATGTCAAACCACATTAGAGTACAAAAAAATAGAAGACCAAACCAAGAATCAAAGTTCACAACAGATAAAAAACTCAATACTCTCAAAAGAAACTAAAACTCAGTACTCCACAAGCTCCAAGATCCACAACATCTCCAAAGCATTACCATGAGGCACTATAAATAAGATGCTTTACCTTTACCTGGGTCCTGGAACACGACATCTGCAAAAGAACCAAAGTGCCAAAGCATGGGTGATTATGAAACCCAGTAGGTGTTCCCCAATGACTTCCCTACTCACGCCACTAGGATAGAAGAGTTAGTAGCAATTATATTAAAATAGTTTATATAAAACATTTTCTCAAAAGCATTTTATAACTAAATATAAACAAGTTTCCAAAACCATTCATAACCAAAAGCATCCAAGATCAATTCAAAACAATTTTCCAACAAGTTATTTTTCCATAAAATAACCAATCAAGCTTTAGAACCATTTCAAAAAATCTCTTTTCGGCATGCCCAATCATTCCCCAACCCATGAAACCAACCGTGCATGCAACGTTATGACATTTACATGCTCATGGTCAGTTTCTCATTGATCTACCTAGTTTTCAGATGGTAATTGTTTCCCATGTTCCATTACTCCTTTGGCATCGAGCACAAGGTTATATTTTGACCAAGCCTCATATATATTGTTACCATGTTCCATTAAGCATTTGGCAACGAGCACAATGTACTATTTCCACGAAGCCTTATACATGAAACATGAACACACACCACAAATTCCCAAAAATCATGCCAAAACCATCCTTTCAATAAAAAAACTTTTATTGAAAACCATTTCCATCAAACCAAGTGTGTTAACCCAAGTCAAAACATTTCAATAAAATCGTACTTTTATTGAAAAGCAAAGCATAATCCAATTTCAAAACAGTCCTTTAACTTCAATAAGACATCCCCTTTTTATAGAAGACAACTAATTCAAAATTTTCAATAAAACACCCTTTTTATTGAAAACCCATTTTCATCAACCATTTACAATTCCAAAAAATCCCCATTTTAAAATCTCTATTTTAAAACCCAGAACGAAAGTAGTCATTCAAAATCTCCAATTTTCCAGATTTCACAACCATCACTCAAGAGGGTTTCCAAAAAAAATTAAACAACCAAATCGCAATCAATTAAACAAAAAAAATTAGATTTCAAAGCCATCCAATCAATTATAACAAGAGGAGTGGAGAGAGAATCCTCTTACCTTAATGGTTTTGACGAAAACCCCAACGAACGAATAACACACAAGAAAACCAGGCCGATTATCCATGAATTGTCCTTATATATCTTCTCCTAACACAACCAAGACAAAATCTAATCATATTTGTCATCCACACATGTAGATCTACCCATAATGTGCGTATATCTAAGAAACCAAGGGAATAGGAGAAGTAGATCTAAGTAGTTCTAAGAAACTAATCAAGAACGATCACATACCTCAAGAATCCAGATTCGATTCACCAAGAGAAGCCTTCAGATCACCTCTGGAATGATGGGATAACCTTATTTGACCTTAGGAGAACCAAAATACCGACTTATGGCCACTTAAGTGCTTAAATGAGGCATTTAGAGGCAAATATTTGTGAGATCCACAATTTAAGGATCTCATTTAAGTGACCTCACTGGTAGTTCACATAGTTTGAAAAACTGGGCGCTAATCGTGTGCTACCTACAACCTCGACCACCCTTCTTACACATTTTGTCCGTACGGTTAGACAAACTGTGCACTGACCGTGTGGGAGATAATGCCTCCAAGACCCACTGCGCATGGTTTGGCCGCACGATTTAGACAAATCGTGTGCCGCCCGTGCGATGTCCCCTTCCCCTCAAAACACAATTCCATGTTCTCTCGACTCTCCCTTTCAACAACCTTAACTTTAAAACCATGAAAAGAATCAAGTAAGGGTTACATAACCAAAATAGGGGGTACTAAAGATCACTTTTATATAGAATTATATATTGATAAGAAATAGGTGGAATGGTATACATACATAAAAAAATCTATGAAATACAATGTTATTTGTAAATCTAATAGTTAATATAATAGTCACTTATAATTTATTCTTAATAATATAACCTACAGATAACTCATTAAATTAAAAAAAAATTATTATATGTGAGAATGGAAGTTTTTTATTTCCAAGGATTTCTAATAAATAATGAGGAATTGTAGAATATATCATTATATAAAAAGTACTCCATAATTTTATAACCATAGAGAATACAATCAAAAAAACAGGAATTACTAACACTTATCTTGTACTAATCATTCAATCATCATATCCATGCACCTAATTCATCCATATCATTAAATCCCTTCAAACTGTGCATCCACTTCAACATATCCCTATCCCCATGTAACCACATCATCACATCCCACACCTCATTCTACACATCCTGGCCTCCATGTACCGCATGAACCACTCCATCATATCCCTATGATGAATTTTGTTTAATAATAAAATGAATATTGGAAAAAGAAAAAACACCAAAAAATAGACACGTATTTTATTAAGAAATAAAAAATATTCAAAAACCATAAAAAAAGAGTATACCTGATACCCATTTGCAACAACTTCCATCTTATAGATCTCAATATATTGTTTTGGAGATATCACTAATAGTAGTTTAATGTATTCTTAATTACTCTAAGGGATTAAACCATTGGATGGATCCAAGATCATACTAAGATGATATTCAAATATTTAAGGGGAGATAATTCATTTATTGGGACATGAAAATAGAACTTCATGAAGAAGAGAGTTTCTATATAATTATTTTCATGAAACTAATGACTGTATCATCAAAAAAAAGTAATCAATAAAGAGAACTATTCTACTTATATATGATTATCTCGATGCTCATTATTCATATTTTATTTCACCCATTTTATCTATTCAGTATAATTTATTGAACACATTTCAACAAATTAAATCTAGGAATTTAATGAACCAACCATTGGTGTAAATATAGATAATACCATTATAGAGAAATAAACTAGGTTTCTCATCACATACAATAATTTAAATATAAAAATCATGTATATTTAATATTATATTTATATATTTTATATTGATTCATCATATGCATGATAATATATATGCATCATATTCATGCATTACATGTACTTTTAATAGATCATATTATATATTATGTGCATATATATATATATATATATCATGGATCATATTCATCAGTAATTTAATATTATGAATGAATATTTCATGGAAAATTGAATAATGACCTAATTGTACTAAAATACATTAATGACTTTGTAAAAAAAACTAAACAACTATTTTTGAATCAATGAAAACTATTTTTCATACAGTTTTTCGTCAAACAATCTTTATTTTTAACAAATACATTTGAAAAAATTTATCCTTACCCAAGGGCCTAACTAAGTGACCTTACGGTCCTTTCTAGAATTGATGATTAATATAAAATAGTTATTTCATTGATGTATGAAAATATTGGCCTCTAGAAAAGAATCAGTGCTACTCAAGCTACTAAGGGGTATGGTGTGATCTTTTTCAAACATACTCATATCTATTTAAAAACATTTCCACTCTAAGATGTTTCATATACATCTTTTTTTAACCAATAGGATCCATTTTAAAAGATAATTTTCATCCACTAGACATGGAAGAGATAATCATAGTATAAATAATAATATTTTCTTGATTTTTTGAAAAGTATTCTCTTTTTTGTAAATACATCACATGTCATTCATCTCATAGATGAGTATATCTCATTACCCCATTATAAGTATTTTAACACATAATATGTTACTCAACTAAACATGGACATGCAATTATTTAGTATAATTAAATCAAGGTTTATATTTATTTACTTGTACTATATGTGTACAAATTATCTCTTGGATATGATCCAAACAATGGTACGATCAACAACATACCCAACAAAAAATGTATTAGCTATGTTATTTTAAAATACGTGTAATTAGGATATCAACGTATTAATATTTTAATCTAGTTATCTTTCCAAAAATATGTAAGAAGGGCTAATAATAATCTTACACCACGATGTATATCTAAGACTATATGACATTCAATGAGATATACATTAGGGTGTAAATCCAAGTAATACGTATCTAATTATCTCTTAATGATTCCATTGTTCATTCCAAATATATAACTATATATAATTACTACATTAATATATTCAATATAATCATCAAATATCATCACAAACTATAAAAATCTGTGATGATCATCCATTAGGGACAAATAAAAGTCATACTTTGAGGGGATATTATCATTCAAATTTTCATATAATGTAAATTACAACATATATGAATGAATGATCCTCGGGCATATCATTTATTTTAATAATATGATATATTTTTTTCAACCATTAATACTTATCTCTCATGTTTTTATACCCAGAGATTCAACATGACTCCCATGTTGTTGTCTTGGTAAGGGTTTCATCAATGGATCTACTACATTCTCATATATAGCCTTGCTATAGATATTCACATCTCCCCTTTAATTGACCTATCATATAAGATGGTATTTTATAATGATGATTTTTCCTTTAAATGATACAGTGGTATCTTATCCTGAGCAACAACCCCATTATTTTCATAATATTGATTAATTTATCTCTGAATCCTAGGAACCACTAGAAGTTTATTAATAAACTTCATGATACAAACATTTTTCTTCAAAGTATGAAATATAATGATGTACTCTAACTATATCGTTGACTCCTATATGGTGTCTTTCTATGAAATATTCCAAATAATAGCTCCACCATTTACAGAAAACATGAATATTGATTGAGATATAAGATCAATTTTTTCATATTGGAGACTCAAATCCATGTAACTGTTTATAAAAATTTCATCTATCCTCTATGTGTTTTGACTCGATATAAGATATGTCTTATATATACCACTATAGATCTTCATACTGATAATATAGGCTACATCACTCATGTATTTAATTTAGAAATATATACCTAGCCACAACTTCATAGAATGATGTATTGGGATATTATTTCTAATAAGTATTATTTTATCAAAACACAATATCATAAATACTATTATACTCATACTAGAACTATTATATATATATATATATATATTAATCATCCACTTTATTAATGAAACCAAACTATTTTAGGGAATCATAAAACGATATATTTTAACTATGAGAATCTTACTTCAATCCATAAATAGACCGTTGTAACTTACATGCATTAACAATCTCATTTTTCTCATAAAAAACTTTTGGATATATCACATACAAAACTGGAACCAAATTCTTATTTTTGAAAATGGTTTTGGAATCCATTTTATACCTCATAATCATAATGTGATGTTATGGAAATAAAAATATGAATGAAATTTATCATCAAAACTAGTGAAAATGTTTCTTCAAAGTAAATAACATGAACTGTTTTCTAACATTTTTCCAATGGGTGTGATTCATAGATACAAACTCTAACATCTAAATCAGTTTTATCACAAAAAACTCAATTACATCCTATGGGTCTTACCCATTCAGGTGTATCTTCTGAATCCAAACCATGGTTAGTGTGCATAGAGTCCATATCCGATTCCATGTATTTAAACTATTTATCAAAAGCATAACTCTCTGTATAATTTCATTAATAAGTAGGTTTATCTCATATGAATGTTAATTAATAATAATTATAAACAATAAATTTATATCTTTCTCGTTCTTGATGAATTCTAGCAAAATTAAAAGATTCTTATGCAACTAGATTCAATTCTTCATCAATAACTTCTGTTAATTGTCTCACCCTCCATATTAGGAACACATCCTATTTTTTGATCATGAAATTCTCTACGTTCAGATTTATACTTACAGAACAATTTATCTATGTATTATTTCTGTAGGAAACACTATCTCATTCTACAAACATTTTTTATTTAGTAGGGTTATAGAAATAATTTTCCTTTATTTCACAGAAAGAAAAAATAACCATCATTATGAATTAGGGACTAACTTGTTAGAATAAAATTATTGTATGAGTTATTCAAAACCCCAACTCCTTTAAAAATAAATAATGAGATTTTTCCAAATAAATATCTCATATGGTGTATTTACGATTACTTTAGATAGAATTTTGTTCTGTAAAAATGTTGTAGTTTCTAAAGCAGAGCACCAGAATGAAATATGAACGTAAGTTATACACATAATTGATGGAACCATGTCTAATAAAGTAAAATTACTCATCTAAGACACACCATTTCATTATGGAATTCCATAATGTGTGAGTTATAAAAAAATTCTAGAATATATCATATTTTTAATGAATTATTAGCTTAATTATTCACCACCCTGAATTCATAAAATAATATTAATAATGTTTCCTAGATGATTTCTTATTTTCTTGGAAAAAAATTGAACATTTTAAAAGTTACATATTTTTTATTCAACAGAAATGCATAACCAGAATTATTAATGTTAATAGAAAAAGTACCAAATTACAGAAAACCTCCACTTTCTTTATTACTCATTTTTCCATACACATAACTATTTTGGAGATACAATAGTCTATTATCCATTTCACATTTTCTCCCAAAATACTGTTTTTGTGTTGTTTCCCATTAAAAAAAATTCACATATAACAAATGATTCATAATTAAACGAGTCAAACAATCTATTTCAATTTATTGTTTGAAAGAATTTCCCATTTATGAGACCAATGTGACAATCCCAAAGGTAGTTGGGATTATAATCAACCTTAATTCACAAATTCTAAATCTTATAAACATGAATATCTATATGTGGAATAAATTAACCACTCAATATATTCCAAAAAAATAAAATATTTCATTTTTATGTATAGAAACAATTATATTCATAATAATGAATAAAATCCATATCTTTTCCAAACCATGAAAGGAAATTAAATACTTATTTATATAAGAAGTATAATAATAATTTTCTAGTTATATGATTAATCTACTAGGTAGATTTAGATCAAAAGTGATGACTTATAATGAATCCAATTATTATTAATTACTAAGTTGAAAATATACAATTCCATTTACCAATTCACTCATATCATTAAGTATATGTTTTCAGCATAAATTTGTGGCTCACACCCAGTATCTAATACCCATGAGTTAATGTTTCATGAATTAATCTCTATAAAATTCACATTCAGATGTCGAAAATGTTTTTATTTGAGAAAAATTCTCACCCATGAAAATAATTATTTAATAGTTTAATATTTCATTTATATTATTCATCTCAAAATGAAATTCATTAAGTATTCCAAAATCCAACTCATGGAAAAATTAGTTAATGATTATCATACAATATTTATTTTTGTCAAGAAATTTTAATGAATGCGATCCCACTGAAAATGATGAACCCTCACATCATATGAATTCAGTGATCCAAAATCTATATTTCACTAATAAATTACCCCACTCTGGTATAAAACTTATCTCTTAATTTATTCAGGAAAAAATCCATCCTAATCAAAATAGATGTGAGTTTTTGTATAGCTGATTGGAAAAATATTTGTCCATATACATCAAATATATAGTATTTAACTCTATTACAATGGTATCCCAACATCTGGGGTTTCCTTTGTAATTTTAATGGAATGAAAATATTAAAAATTAGATAACACAATAAAAAAATTGAGGAACCCTACATTGGTAGTAAAATACCCAATTTGATAATCCAGAGTTACACATTACTTGTTGGGCTCACACAAGATAGTTAATGTGAATATAAATTTGGAATTAAAATATCTAGTTGGATGATCTAAGTCTTGAAATTTTCCACTTTGGAAGTAAAATTACACTTAGTATTTATAGGTATAATTTAATATAGATCATATGTATATTAAATTATAAACTATTGTATCTTATAAAATATTTATTATTTAATGTTTTATTCTTTTTTTGTAGGCAACTTTCTAACAATTTAGTTTTTTTGAAATTTCTATTCCATCTACTAAATTAATACATTCACATAACATTAACATGTAACCATTTACCCAACCCACAATTTTGTGTCACTCCGCAAAAAATAGAAGCTAAAATATTAATACATATGTAAATTCATCATATACATACAATACATTAACTATTCATGTAAATACATAGAGTTATATAATATTTAAAATATATACTTGAGTAATCCCAAGGAAATAGATAGCTAACCTAATTTACGATTCTAGACATGGAATAGCCTCTATGAGGACATGTGGTTCGACCTCATGTCCCTTTACTCAGGGGGACACTACCAAAAAGAAATTATAATTAATGATTTTTTTAAAACCTAATATACAAAAACTATATCAAACAACTATTTTCAAGCACCTGACTTCAAAAACAAACTGAGGTCAAGGAAGGTTAAAATTTAATTTTATAGAGTTTTACTTAACATGTAATGTAGGGCTCTAACTCTTAGAAGAATTTTAAAAGTTAAAAATAATGAGTACACAATATTCATATTTATTAAACAATATACTAAATATGAATTTCAAAAAACATTACCAAAATAAATAAACCTTTTTTTTTATTTCCCAAAACCTGAGATAAATAATAAAGAACTTTTCATAAATAAATTCTAATTATAAATATTTTATAAATTAAAAATAATACAAACATTTTTATATGCATTTCAATATGAAATCATTAATATTTTTTATTATATGGAATTTATATGATATTTCATTAATTATAAAAAAATTATAATTCAATTTCTATGATACTAAAAAATTAAATATTCTAAATGTCATGTATTTTGTAATTTATAAACACAGTATAAATTACCCCTAATAATTTGTAAATGAACCTTTTATTTATATACCCCAAGAATTCTATATAATTTGAGAAACATTATTCTAAAAATTATGATTTAATATTTTGTAATATAATGTTTCATGATGATTTAATTAATAAATTATAGACCTTTTATAATTAATTAATTAATAAATTCTTTATAAATTAAATATTCCTAAAATACATTTTAGTATGATATATAAACATTTTATAAATAATTTAAATAATTTAAAATTTTTTAATACAATTTTGAGTCTTTTTGATTTACCAATTTGTAGAATCCATATTCTACATGAGGGTAACCTAATACTACTATTACATAGACTATATATGTATGGGTAGATCTTCATGATTCTTACACAGTGTATACTTCATAAGGGTAATCCTACCATTTCCATTACATAAAACATTTGGTTACCTTTATGTTTAAAATCTACACAAAGGAAAAAATGGTTATGTTTATTTATACCTTATACATAAAGGTAGCTAGGTATTTCATTACACTATATAAAGGTAACACTATGATCACCTTTATGTAGAAAAATGATTACCTTTACTCAAACCATTTATGTAAAAGTATCCAAAACATCACTATGCCTCATAAAGGTTATAAAGAGGATACCTTTATATAGACCCAATAACATAAAGGTAATTTAAGGGTAACATTTACATAGATCCTCTATATTAATTTAATCCTTGAAAAACTATACATTGATTAAATTCTATTTATAGGTAGATAAAACTACATATTTTTTTACAATATGTCATTCATCATTTTAAAATTTATATATTCATCAAAAATTGTGATTCAAAATCATTTAAAACTTAAATAAAACTACTCTGATTCCATTTATGGGTTTAATTTAATCATCTAGTGATTATTGGAAGTTGAAAAAAAAACAAAACATAGGATAATATATCTTCCAGAAAAAATATAAAATAACCCTAAAACAGAGCACATCAAATACACATTTGTAGAAACTTATATCTTCTTGATCTCCAGAGAATGTTTGAGAGAGATCACCAGTAACATTTGAATATAAATTTACTAGATTTATGGGAGTGAAACATTCAAAGTATCCATGATCCTATAATAAGTATTCCCAAATGATAAAGGGGTTCTAGAACTTTTATTGATAAATGATAAAAAACAATTCGAGTAGAATAATATTTATATATAATTATTCATATGAAACTGATGATCATATGACCATCAACAATACTCAACAAAGAGAACTATTCTTCTTATATAGGTGAAACCTAATACTCCATCTTCATAAAAAATATGATTCATTTGTGGTGTTGAATTTAATTTATAGAACTTTTTTCAATGAATTAATCCCATGACTTTAATGTAAAAACCATTATTTTGAATGATAATGAAACCATTTGGATGAAATGAACCAGTTGTTGCATGTTATTCAACAAATTATATAAAAAACTCAATCATATTTTATATGATATATATATTTATTTATAATATTATGACATCATATTCATGATAATATATTTTCATCGTATGAATGTATAAAATGAACATTATATGTACAATGTTATATAATATTACATATATATACATTAGGAATCATATTGATGTGTATTTGCATCATATAGAGGTATATTTTAATACACATGTGCATCTTGCATCACATTAAACCACTTCATCACATCCCAAAATTGTGATAAATATTATTCCATTGTATCTAAATACATGATATATACATTAGTCCATCTCAATCTAGGGATATATATATTTGTAAAACTTAATCGATTATTGCCTATAATAAATTTAAATATCATAACCTTGATTCATTACTACCCATTTATGTAAATATATAATAGTAAAAACCAGAATTCATTAACACCCAAATCAAAAAAACACTAAAAACATAAAATAGGGTAAAAAAACATTCACATAAGAAATTAATCAAAAAAATAAACACATAGAATCTAACAGATTGATGAAAATCATACAAACAAATAACCAACCACAAGTATTAAAATAAATGCAACAAAAATATATATAATAAGAGAAGATAATGAAGAAGTAAGAGAACTAGTCAGACCTTTATATGATTAAATAAAAACCACAACTAATTTCCCTCCTCATTTATCATTCTAAACCATCATCTTCCAATTAATTATTTTGTCAGGTCTATTGGAAGTTGCAATGGTTTCATATAAAATATTATCATTTTTATTCAATTAATTAGTTATTTAAATCATTTAGTCAATTAAACCAAATATATGTGAAAAAAATAAGATTCCAACTCCATTGAACATGTCTTAAGAAATAACTTATAATGTTGTAAATAAAATGGAAACTGACCACTAATTTAATTATAATACTATGAATTTTCCAAAATAAAGTCCTAGTAATAACATTACAATTCCACTAAGCTGGGAAATAATTTCTACGATTTTAGTCTCATTTTATCTCATTACAATCCTAACCTATGTTAATAATATTAAATATTGATTACTATCACTTTCGTGTTCTTTATAGATATACATTCTACCAAATAATTTAAAATTCTAGGATACATTACCACATCTATTTATTATTACGATACTTCCTTAGAATCTGAGTTACATTCATGTTATTATTTTTTGTTAATATCTCTTTAATAACTTATATCTCTTAACATTAACAACCAATTTTATAAGTAAAATTCATCATTCTTTAACATTCTGATTAAATTTATGAGTCATCAATGAATTATTATTAAATCATAGTTGTACATGATTAGTTTATTTTGAGGACGAATATTTATCTACATAGTAGAATATATAATCACATTTAAATAAAAAACACAAATTAATCAAACCCATACAAAACAAAACATATATAATATAAAAAATAAAATCATCATTCTCTATAGCACTCATTTTCAATCATCCTTTTATGTAGAATCACATTTTTAATTTTTCATTGTAAAAATAATTAATAATCACACTCATCTTTCCATATCCATTTCCAATATTCACATTTCGCTTATTTTTACCCATTTAAAATATAATCCTAAATCACTGGGTAATAACATATAATTGGAATTATATTTTAAATATAATAATCAATTCCATAATGATAAAACCATATTTATTTCTTATTTCCCCCAATACCAAATCATATTTCCCTCTATTTAAAATTTCACATTTATTCTGGTTAATCATTTGTCCTGGAAAAAGAAAAGTAGTGCCTCACATAACATTAGGAAATAACTGATAATCAATTTACGTTGATATATATGGAAGAAAGAATAAATAGAGTAATGATAAATAAATTAACCACACATTGTATAAACAAAAAGAAGGTGAGGAATTTAAAGGCTTCTTCCCCCGAACAAAACAAGGGATCCAATTAAAAGTAATATAGAAAAGTATATTAAGTAAAAATTAATCCCTACACATGAATAACTCATAAACACCAAGCTAGAGGATTAATTATTAACATTCTATCTCTGATGTTAATGAATGGTATATTTTCAAATTTATAAGGTTGGTATAATTATTATTGGTTTAGGGAATATAATGAGGTATTACAACTGATCAAATGAGAGAGTTTCCCCATACTCATTTATAAGGGATAATATTTGAGAATAAATATAATGATAATTATAATTATAAAATTAAAGTGGATGGAAATAAGGAATTCTACGATTCAACAAGTCATAGAGTTTTTTTCATCATATCAATCATATAATATGTCAAATAGTAGAGAATTATAAAAACCCCCTAAACCATAATAAAAAAGGCTAATAATTGGATATGGTACACTAAATCATCATAAATTGTATTTTCATCACCCTAAAGTTCTCATAGGAAATACTTTTTAAAATCTAAATTCATGAAAATGAAGAATCAAATGGAGAACAAGGGATATCTTTTAAAAGAAAAGAAATCTGATTTCCATGAATCATATTTATAAAAACTATATTACTCTCATATTTCTTGAATTAAATATATTATATAAATTTAAATAAATTATTAAAAAACATAGAGCATTTAGTGTGTTTAAATGATAAATGAATTTATAACACATAACACACACACACACACAAAAACACACACACACACACAGATATATTAATTTCTTCATTTTTTACGAACAAAGTCATAAGAAAATTTCCATATATATTTAACCTTTTTAAAGTTTTATTTTCATTAAATTTTATTATTTTTCTAAATTTATTTTCCAATAATGTTTAATGATCATCACCCAAATGTTTTTTTGGAAACTTTATATATATATATATATATATATTTGTTATATATTGTTTTTTAAAACGTTTTTTTAAAAGTATTTTACAATTATTCTATTTTTTTAACATAGATTATTTATTAATTTAATGGTTTCTTTCATTTTTATAATGAACTGCCCCCCCGATCACATCATGCTTGTTTTTTAAGTAATAAACTTCTAAAAACATAATTATTCAAGAAATAAAGAATTTTTTTGGGGGTTAAATTATCCATTTTTAATCTTAATTTTAACCTTCTACAACACATCAAAAATCACTATTGTTAAAAATAATAATTAAATTTAAAATAATGTATTTGAAAATTATTTATTTTAAAACAAATATGTGTCAAATTCCCAATAAAATCAAACTTTACAATAAAAATTTTCTAACTAATTATATATCAGAAAAAAAATATAATATAATTGATTATAATATAGTATTTTATTAATTAATTTAAAAAGAATTTTGAAAATACACTGGATATTTAGAATAACTTCATTAAAAAAGATAAAAAAATGACATGGATAAATAATCTTCAAATAAAAATGGATACATAATACATTATAAACTCATACATAATATTTTGAAGATATGAATGAACCAGTTTTCATATATAGGATTATATCTTCATGCATAATATATTATTCTTTACACAAATTTGAAGATAAAATTTAAACCCATGAATTATAAAATTAACTAAAAAATAAATTCTTCTTTAATTATTGATATTTCACAAACTATGAAATCTAAATTTTATGTTTTATATATAAAATCAAAGTAATGGCCCAAAAATCTCCGAACCTTTACAACCATATCATGAAACATTCCCTGGTTTTAAAAATTGAAATTATTAAACTAAACTCCTCCAATTTTTAAACCCTCAGGCTTCCTTTCACTACCAATCATTCATGCACTTCTATGGGAGATATTTAGGTGATTTAATTCCCCAAAATTTTGGTTTTAGATTTATTTCATTTGACTCCGAGTAGATTTCCTTGAGTTTTAGGATCATTTGTCTTATTATTCTCCTCTTCCCCTCTTATTTACTATTATTACGTTACAAGTAATCATGGATTCCAATCCTTTTGTCCTAGGGTGTGTATAATCTTGTCATTTCTTGTGTCAATGGATTATGAGGATTCCATTGAGTCTTATTATAGATTTTTTCACCATATGGGACATGTTTAGTTCATGATTATTTCAGTTTTTAGCCTTTTATTATTTCAAAATTAGTTAAATGGTGTTATTTTTAAATAAATATTACTTTTTTATTGCCTTGACAATTTTCAATACATGAAAAGGATATTTAATTGATATTTAGGCTATGTAAGGTTAACTCTAATTTTTAATACCCTATACATGTTTCATAAAATTATTTAATGATTTATTTAGAAAAAATCCAGCAATTAAAAAATAATTTTATGAAATTTAATTTTTGTAATTCTTTTCAAATATTAATAACTCAGGGATTCAAATTAATTTCAAATTAAATTGTGTCTTTTCTAGGGATTGTTTTATTTAGTTATTATTGGGTATTTCTTTTGGGTATAATTTTAATTCATGGTATTTTATTTTATTCTTATGATGTATTATTAACATTGAGTTTCTTTTTATTAAAGATATTGAGATTGAAGTGTTGAGTTTTACTTGGGTTTTAATAGGGAAATTCCAAATATATAACCCTATTTTTTATGATTTATTGCCTTTTTGGAAGAAAATTCAAGGAATATAAGGTTCTAGTTATTTAAGTGGGATAATGGCATAATTAGAACATTATATATGTAATTTGGAATAGTCATATTTCTTATTTATGTGTTTTAGTGTGATGATTATATGAAATGGACTGTGTTTCGATTTAAAAGGTATTTTATTGAAAAATAATTTGAGAGTAGGGGAAGAGTTATTTGTATATTAATGTTTTTTAATATGATTGATTCTTACTTATGAAATAACCTTCCTTTTATTGATCATAGAAGTATGAGATCATGGGAAGGGAAAACATGAATAATATTTCTAGGCATGGTGCATCATACCTATTTTTAGATTATTTATAGGATTATAAAAATGATACCTTGAGATATATCAGGGTGCCAATTTCTGGGGGGTCCTTTTTATGGGAATTGAGTTCACTCTCTCCAATTATTACACACAATTACTTATGATTCTCTAATCACCGACATTGTATAGGTTTCCTAGTACCTCTGACCTAATTTCTCTAGGGCCACTCCCATGATATTTTTACTTTCATCCCCTAGGTATATTGAAAATTTTTATTACTCTTTACATTTATCCCTTTATTATATTTACATGACTATGTTATGTTGATATTTAGTTCGAGTAATTTGTTTTCATTATTTTAGATATTTTTATTTATGGTTTTCTTTGATACTTATATGCCTTATTCTCTTGGTTTTTTTTGTTTTTTTATTTTAAAAATCATTTTATAAAACATTTTGGCGGTAAAATATAAAATAAGGATTTGATGATCAATAATATGTATAACATTATTGTAAATGTTTTCATTGACTTATTTTAAAAAAATATTTACATCAAAATTGGTTAATTTCTCATTTAATTATATAGTGTGGGTAATTAAAAATGCTAGTTCTATCATAGATTAATTAATTATTTTTATTCCCTATTAAATTGTTTGAAGGAAATATTTTTTTAATAAGGTAAACAGTATGTTTTTGTAAAATTAAATTATGTGGTTTAAGGTGATTGGTTTTAAAAACGAGTAAAAATATTATCATTATATTGACCTTTTCAAAATGTCATGATTAGGAATTACATTTAATGGTAATCCATGGGGTTTGGGGTGGTTAAGTACTAGGCCTTTTTCTTACTCTTATAAAAAATTTCTTTTTCAGTTTTAGTTTCATAAGGAAGCTCATTGTGTGGATATATTAACTTGAGTCTCTCATGGAGATATTATTGGGATATTGGATTTTGAATTTGGGGTAACATATATATTTTTATACAGTATTTTTGGGATCTTATTTTTATCCTATATGATTTAAGTAGTATTTTTTTGGTCTACATATATCTTTGGATTCCATCATTCTTTTTGGTTGTATCAACTTTATGTTATAAAAATGATAGTATGTTTATTATTCCTCATTTATTCTTGTTTAAATATAAAATATATTATTTGGTTATTCATGGGAATCCAATATATGGACTACTCTATCTATATTCCTGTAAGAATTCCATTTCATGGTGTCTTATATTTATTAGAAAAAATCCATTCCCAAGTGTGTTTCCTTGATTCCTATGCATTATCTTCCACCCACGGGAGATTATGAAAGATATTTGGGATATGTTTTTATCTTGTTCAAGTGATGGGTCTTGTTGATCCAGGTTGGTTCTTGAAAAAAATAAGACCCCTCACAAGGAAAAAGTTTGGTAGAAAAATCATATGTATGGGGAAGAAACGTAGAAACTTGAAGATGTAATGAAACAAAAGTACACTTATCTATACTCACATGAGTAATGTATTTTAGAGGGTGAAATTATTATGTGTAAGGAAAATGTGACAACCTATATTTTACTATTAAATTTCTTTTTATATAATCCGTGCATCATAATTTAATAACCAGTATCATTTGAAATAAATATATATAATTTGTAGTGCTTTATTTCATTAATATAATATATTAAAAATGAATTAAAAATTAATAAATGAAATTTATATGTAATATAATTAATAAAATTATAAGAGGACAATAAATAACACTAAATACTGAAAAATGAAAGCCTAGAAAATTGTTCCTTATAGTATTCCTTGAAAATCATATATTCAAGGATTATTTTAAAATTATAAAAAAATATTAGTAATATGATTGATATTTGGATAAAAAATAAGTTATAGAGATGAGTAGTTTATTGTTGTATATCAATATGTATGGAAATATATAGATGATGTTTATATATAACCATTGGTTATAAATGAAATTTTTTATATACATTCATTAAGTATATACCTAGTTGTTGGTTAAAAATAATTTATGGGATAAGGTATTTTTTATATGGATGTTTGGAGAGTATTGGTTAAAAAATTATGAGACAATGATATGTAACCGTTATTATTTTTATATTAAAAGAGTGATTATATATAATAATAATAACATTGTGAAAATTATGTAAAAATAGAGATTTTATATTATAGAATTTTCATTTATTTGATCTTCTGAAGGAGGTAACATCACTAGGGTTTTCCCTCGACCAATCTGAAGATAATATTCAACCAGTGTTGTTTGAATAGAATCATCTATGAGATAAGATCATGTAAGTATATATCTCTATATTACCCATGATAACTCAATAACCACATGAAAATACAACTATTTCTTATCTATCCTATAAGGATTATATAGATTTCTTGAGGGATTATGTAAGCCGAAATTATAGTGTTCTCAACATGTAATTATAAATGTTATAATAATATCTATTTAATTATATTTTATAATAGGAATTATTATAAAATAATTTAATTTAAAATTAGTGTAATAATTATAAATGATTTATAATTTTTAATTAATAATTGACAACTATAGAAAAATCATTGAATGATAGTGAACAAAATAGTATCATTATCATTCAGTGAAATCGTTTTTATTCTAATTTTTTTTCTTATGTATAATATGTTTTTATTTAAAATATAAATTTTCAATATTTTAATAAATAATACAATAAATTAGATTTAATACTTGTAATAAAAATTTAAAAATTAGATAAAATTGTAAATAGTAATTTTTTGGTAAGAAAATAATTACTACTATAAATAATTAAACAACATAAAATATGGTAAAACTTGGTATACATGACCAGACACAAATTTAAATTATAAAAATTGATTTGTATATAAATAAATGAAAATTTTTAGGTATTGAGGTCATTTTTTATATCTCAAAAAATTCCCCCACCTTACTCACCTAACTTACCTAACCCACGCAAGTACCATGTGATTCCAATATCTTCTTTAATTTACCACAATATTCTATAGAAATTTACTTTATAAATATCAACCCATTAAAACATTTTAAACAAAAAATAAGGATTATTTTTATCTCAAAACCTCAAATAATTTTCAACACATATAATTCTTTTTTTCATTTAGAAGCATTCTTTCATAAGGAGTCATCAAGCCTTCATTAAAAAAAGGGTATGTAAGTGATGATTTGACTTTGGAAAAGAAGGTAACACCTTATACATTACCTATTTATTTTATATTCTTAGTAAAACACTTAATAATTATAATTAATGAAGTAACTAACATAAATTTATATCAATACAATTAGATAATAAATTTACAATACAAGAATATTGATGAATTTATAATCATTATTTCCTTATAGTATGTTCATTTTTGGATTGATTTAAATTCCATCTTGAATGATGATACAATATTTTCATCCTTATTATAATGGATGATTAATAGAAAAATAAATAAATAATACATATGGTATTTGAAATGAGTTTAATTTATTTTTATGGTTTTGGAATGTAAATATAAAAATAAATCATCATTATTATGTAACCTTCCACGGTTGATTAAATTACCCAAAACAAACGAATTAGGAAATATTTACTTATGAACTATATGTGAACCTTTTTAAAAAGAAATGGTAACTTTAAAATATATTATACAACAATTATTCTGATTCATTGAGTATATCATAGATGATTAAGTCATAAACACAGAATGATGATTATAACCTCAATACCTAAACAAGAATGGATTAATTCAAACTACTAACCTGCAGTGATCAATAAAAGGATTAACTGAAACAATAAATAAGTAATAAATGAATATAATTGATTAATATTAAAGTAAAAAATATAAATAATTTTATTAAATAATTATGTAATTAATATATTTTATGTATTTAAAGAGTAAGGGTGTCTATGTTTATGTATGATGTTAAAGAAAGAGGCACTCTTCTTGACCACTCTGTTGACCAGATCGTTATCATCCATATCAATATTATTTTTTATATCAAATCATGAATAAATTTATATCTAATTATTTTTCATTAAAAAATATCATATTCTTTTGGTTTTTTCTTAATTCTTGCTTTATATTTTTTGAAAGGGGTTTCACTCTTCATTTCATTCACATGTTCTCTTTTTCTCACCATTTAATTCAAAAAAAATTCATGAAACATTCTTTAGAAGTATTTTTAGAGATTTTATTAAAACAATTATTATTTATTCTATGCTAAATTTTTTAATTTACTCATACATATTTTCCTTTTTCATAAATCATCAAAATATCAGAAATATCCATACAAAATTTTTATAAAAATTCATCACATTACCTTAAAGAATCTACTTATTCATGTTTCTTTCCATATATAAGTATTTATTCATTGGATGTATCTTATTAACATTTTTATTATAAATATGGAAATATGATTTCTAATATGGGATATTTTAGAATTCTTGTTTAAAAATATCCTTTCAATTTTCTAGAACACTTTGACATAAAATAATTCTTATGAAATTAATTCTTAATAATTTGTTCTCTTTATTCGAGAGAATTGTTTTTCAATTTCAATATTATTTTATATTAAAAAACATGGATATATATTTTCTTATATATGATCTCCTTCTTTATATATTTAATATCATGGAATCATCTATGTTTTCTCTTAGGATTGTTTCTATACCATATGAAAATTTCTATATAACCCATTTTATTTTCATGGGTTATTCATGATAGGAATTTTGATGGATATATGAAAGTTATAATGTTAATTTTGTACAATTATTTATTTATTTATTAGTTTGTAATAGTTTTGATCATAATTATACATCCCTCTAATGTATTAATAAATCATTATATTTTATGAGATTATAATATATGCATCATGGGTGAGGAGACAAGTCCATTATGTTATGTTTAACATGGTGGTTTGACATGAATTATGTTTATTACATCTTATGATTAGGCATTTAATACATTATTATGTCATATTTATTTCTTCTTGTTTCACGATCAATCTATTATAATTCACTCACACATATAACATTAATAATGTTGATGTTTTTATATTTTTATGGTTCTCATATATATTTTTTTCATTTTGTTATGCATATTAATAAATCACGTATCTCATATTGATAATCCTTTGTTTTTTACATTAAGGTATTTTTAAATCAATATTTATTATTATTATGTATTTATTTAGATCGTCTTATACATTGTTATTACTTTTAAGGATTATTATGTAATTAATTAAATGGACAAAATATATTATATATGGTGTGAAATGTTACAATATGTATATAACCTCTAAATATAATAAAATTTTATATTATAATTTTTTGTTTTAAAAATGATTTGTTATGAATAATTGTGTAAAATAACGTAAAATCCAAGTATGTTAACAAAGGTAATCATAACAGATTCATTGTAGACATGATATGAATTATTTACACTCTATAATATGTGTCAATTGATACTTGTTATTATCATCCATTTATCATTCCTACCTTAATTTGAGTGAAAATATTTTAAAAGAATTTTGATATAGAATATCGGAGTTATCTACTCATGTTTGAGGTTAATCAAAGTCGGTGGATCCATTCAATGGTTGTATGTTATTTATTTTCCATGAAATTTCATCATGATACATAATTATTCTACATATATAATATGTGATGTACATATTATCTTGAATTAGATATATTATACTTGAGACTATGAAAATTAGTAGCATAAAAGAGTGATATTTAGAAGTATAGGAAGTTAATCTGTAGTTTTAATTGATGGGAATAAATATTATATAATCCATGGATGTTTTGAGAAACAATTTATTACTTCCCACCTAGCATGTTTGATGTTATTCAAAGTTGAGTCAAAAATAGATGTGTTTTTTGATTTTGTGAGATATTTTAATAATGACTATATTAAGGGGGTTGTTAACATAACTATTTAATTTGTGATCAATTACAATGTTGAATTGAATATACGTATATCTCCTATTTCTATGTCTCCTTACTAGATGATGCCTACAGAGAATTAGGAGTGGTGAATTCACATTGATGTTATATTGAATAAAATTTTTGATGACATAGTTTGTCTACATGGGGTGTTATTATATTATTCATTTGAATGTTTGATGTTAATTTGAGGGTCTGTATTGATTATTGATATTTGAACCAACTAATATTTAAGAACCACAATCCGTTATCAATGATTGATGAATTATTTGACCTATTAAATGTGAAAAATTAATTCTAAATTTTTGATCTATGTTTAGGCTATCATAAAAAAGGTTTAAGGGATGAGGATATTTTAAAAGATTTGATTTCACTAAGGGATTTTTTATTTCATGTTAATACCCTTTTGAAATATGAATATACATGTTTAATTTGACAGATTTATGCATTTTGTGTTTATAGATTATATTATCTATCTAACTATAACTATCATTGATAAAGTCTTTGTTTATTCAAAATAGGAGGATGAACACACTAATGTTTTTTGGGTAGTTTTGGGAGTTATTTATAATCAGAAAATTCATAAGAGTTATTACTGTTTAATATTTGTATGTGATAGGTTCATTTTATAATACATGTTATTTCTTAACATGGCCTTATTGTGGATCCAATAAATAATGAAATGATAGTCACTTTGTGAGATACCTAATAATATTTTCTAAGTAAATTACCTTTTTATATTATTTGGATATTATTGGGTGTATTAATTCCCTTTTATAATAACATCTCAATCAATTTTAACAACAAATATTTGAGATTTTAATTAAAATAATTGATGTTATTTTAGATTCAAATTCATGAATGAGAAACAGACTTGTTCAATGGTTCTTTTATTACATTAAGAGAAAAATATGTTCAATGTTTTTAATGATTCTTCTTATTTGATTTTATGATACATTTTGACACATGATAAAGAAATTATATCTCACATTATTAAATAATTATATCCTCAATGATATAACTATGCAACCAAATATCTTGAACATGTGATTCATGATATATATATACAATAATATAATAGGCTCTATATTTTCACTTTATGTTTTAAAAATTATTATTATAATTGGGAATGTTTTATTATAGATTATTATTTAGAGATAACTTATACAACTAGAAAATGAAATATTTCAATTTATGGTGTCAGATATAAATTATTTTCTAATGTTTCATAGAATAAATGTGATAGGGTGGAAGATAATATAATAACATAAAATTTTTGATCATGACATGGAGGATGTAGGAAATATAGATTTATTCTATTATATGGTAGTGGATTATACCATGATTTAGAAGTTAATTTAGTCTTATCACGTATACCATGAGATAGAAGTATGGAAGAGTTTGAATATCAAAGGTAATGCTTCTGATGGTTGAAATAATGATGCTAAACATTGGATTTAATTTAGGGATAACAATTTTCATATCATGTCATATAATAAATTATCCTATGCAAGTCTTATAGAAAACATTTAGCTATGAATATATGTATAGGGATAACACACTATGCTTCAAATAGATATTTATAGTTGCCAGAAAAGATGAATTATATGATGGAGTTTTCATCCATAAGTAAATGATGAACATTATGTTATTGTAGGTTTATTTTATATTTGGAATATTTTTAAAGGAAGTGGGAAGAAAATTCTTTGGATTTTATAACATTTTCCCATTTTCATTAATAGTTTATGATACTATATTGGTTCTTTTTTATTCATTAACAAAGTATTCAAATTTCATATTGATTAGGGTATTTATCTAATTCTTGAGTTTAAAAAGACATTATATAGCGGAGGTGGGGAGATTTCATGGAGTCCCTTAACTGATCATTTTACCCATATAATTATGGGGAAACATGAATAAAATTTTAGCAACTAGAAATTAAATTGAGGGTTTATATTCTGGATTTTGGCATGTTATAGGTTAATATTTTTTTCACTTAGTTATGTTTTTTATAGTAATAACTATAAATTATCTATTCATATCACACTATTCAAGGTTTTTTATGGATGAATGTTTTAATCTTTTTTATATTGGTTCTATTTTGATGAATCACTAATTATTATTCAAAAATAAATGTGATCATAAAAATAGAAAGTATAAATAATCCATGGAATTCGGAAGACTATAAAAAGTTGTTAGAAACCTTATGTGGACTAGAGGATGAGACTATTGGAGTATACTATTAGTGATACAATTAGTGATAACATATTATTGAGATAAAACTCTACATTATCTTTTCATGAAAAAGTTATATTATAATTAAAGGGCATTCAATCGAATTTTCGGAATAAGAGGTTAAAAAATAAATAAGTGAAAGCGATGTGTTGTATGGAATTTATAATTTAGAAATGAAAAAACACAAAGTTATTTTGGCTGAAAATGGAGGATAATAAGGAAAGAAATATAGAATTGAATTCTATTTTTGTATAGTGGAAGTTATGGATTAATGAGTATAAGAACTATGTTTAAGATATGTTAGTGTAAGTTATGAACATCAGAAAATTTATATGGAGACAGTTAAAAGGTTGTAGATTTTATTTAAAAAGGGAAATGTTATGTTTTTCATAGTCTCAAGAGGATTGAAAATGCCACTACGTTTTTTAGAATCCCTATGTGCTGAGAACCATTTAAATAATTTCCTATAAATAACCCAAATCAGAAAATTGATATGGATGATTGTCGAATGAAGAATTTTGAGAATGGATTATCTCTGTATATTCTCTTAAGGATTACATGAGATGATTAATTGTATGATATACCTCCTGTCATAATTATTTTTATAAAGGATATTATACAATACTAAATTTCATTAAGTCCATGATATTAAATATGTTTCTATAAAGATCGATATTAAAAAATTGGGTTTCATAATTTTAATTAAGATGTGATTCTAGAAGTATTAGTGTGAATATGTTTCCTAAAAAAGTGGTTTCAGTCATAATAGTGAAGTACAATTGTAGAGATTTTAGATGTTAAGAAACTGAACACATAAGTTTCATTCATTGAGATTCTAGAGTGCTAGGATAATATTTTTTTTTATTCATGAGTCACCGATACATGTTTATTCTTTATTTATTGATTATATAGACATTACAAGACCTAGAAATTGGGATGGTAAGCAGGTGAAAAATCATATTATTATATAGGCTTAGAGGAAGATAATATATTTTTACATAAGTAGCTTGGAATTATTGTGGTATTTATCATTGTGTATATTTATTAATTTTAAACTAATCGGAACTAATATACTCATTATTAGGAGATAAAATTTCCAAAAACAATTTACTATTTTAGTATTAAACCTATATAACAATGTTATAAATGATATTTGATTCTGGTGGAGAATACATGGCTTGGATTCAAATTGAACACAACATAGATGTACTCACTCATATTGTGGGAGGACCATACAAAACTATTATTTGATATATATTTATTTACCATTCTATTTTAATCTCAAAAGGATACCATTTATATTTGATTTAATTGGGATCTATTATATTTTATTTTATTATATAATTAAATGAAATTTTAAAATAAATACTTATGATTCAATTCCTCTTTTTCTGAGGTACAACAAATTCCTAATAATTTCAAACATATATGTCATATTAGAGGAAATCTATTATATATACAAAACATGGCTTCTTTACAACTAATGTGTAACCTTCTCATGGTTCCATGTCACCCAAAAACCTCTAATTCTACCTCCAAATCCAAAAACAAATAACCGTATTCCCCCCCATCGAGATTTCCTTACACTCTTTCTAGGGTTCCCGCTCCCCTCCACTTTGTGACTCCCCTACCCCACTACTGTTCCTGATAACCCTCTCCAATCCCACCATCACATCCGCGTGATCCATCTCCACATGCTCTGCCTCTGGACCCTCCACCCATGCTGCCACCAATATTCCCTCCCTATTATGGTTTCCATTCCTCATTCTCCTCCTGTGGAATACCTCGCTGCCACCTCGCCTCCAGATGATGGTGTATCCGCCTCCTCATAGAATACACCAGAAATCCTAACCCCCATAAAATCGTATGATCTTCCTTGCCTAAGACTATTGTTGACTTCTTCTCCTGCAATAAGTCACATAAACTTCCTTGCCTATGGATACCACTATCCCATTCTCTTAAATAAAGTCTTCATTCAACCGTCATCACCTACCCAAACCGATATAAGCTTCAACACCCACAAACAAACCCTATATATAAAGTACATATTTGTGTTCATTAGAAGATATCAAGGATGGGTCAGGATTTCCCCATTGCAAAGCTTCATCCCACTACTAGATTCATCACATGTATAGTAATTCTGTCTCCTTATTTCTGCTTTCAAAAATTTTCCAGTATTCACCTTCTAATTTCATTATATTCATAACAATTTCCCATAATCTATTTCCATCCATCTTCATTCATGTTTCAGGAGTTAGGTATCTACTTCTTTCATTTGGTCAACATTTATTTAGAACATTATCTCTTTAAAGATCGTAAATATCCAGTGATCTATAATAGGACTACTTAGAAACAGGTTTTTTCAAATCCCTATATTCAATTCTTTTTAATTCTTCCTTCTAATATTCTTCCCCCTCTATTCATATGTATATTTTCTATGTATTGTGGTTGTTCCTCTTTTGTAAATCTGGTTCTATACTGATTCTTAGTTTTATTGTTGTTTCACAAGATTTATTATTATTTAGTATATGACTGTGGTGGCTGTAGGTTTCACTATTATTTTAAAGGATGGAGTACTCTAGTTTACACTGTTGTAGTAATTATCATGATATTTGTTTCATAATTCCATTTAACATTTTATTTAAAATTTAGTTATAAATATTTTTTCACATATTATGCATACATACATTATACATCGTACACATTCAAGGATCATATTTCATTAATATTATCTTCCCATAACCTAATTTTTATTACTATGGTCCACTTTCTATTTATTTTTTTATTTTATATATATTAAGAATCATTACATGTTTATATGGGAGATCCATTATAAAGAGATGCGATGAAAATTTATGATGTGTACCACCACATTATGGTTAGTATTTTATTATGAATTTCATTTTTCTAATACTGATTCCATCACATTTTTCAGTTTTTAAATTTTATTTTTATTTTTTCCATTTATCTTTTGATTTTAAAAATTTATTTATAAATTTATTTTCTCATATTATACATATGCTCACAAACCGATTATTTGCGTCATCAAATTTTCATAAGGAGGAAGATTATTTAGGTAATTATTCATATTCTAAATTTTTTATTTTGGTATTTTTACATATTTAAAATTTTTAGTTTTTTTCATATGTTTTCTTCTGCAATGACATGCATCATATCTTTTAATCTAATTTCAATTGTTCTAAAACGATTTAATTCCAAATTAATAATATGTTTTCTACATTTATGTATTTTTTATTAATCATACTTTCATTGGAATTTCTTGTATTATTTCCAAGTAATAATTTTTATGAAATTTCAAAACTTTTTACAATTATTTTATTATAATATATTTGACAACAGCATATTGTCTATTTCAGCGGGTTATTGATTTCAATTTTATTTCATTATCTTTTTCAGAAGAAATTTTTTTCTCTTAAACGGTGATAGGGTAATTTCAAATTCATATATACCAAATATTCATTTCATTCTTCCTTTTCCTTTCATTACCCCTTTGTTCAGAGGTCATTTATTTCAGTTCTACAATTGTTTATTTCCTATAACTGTGATTCATTAATATTTTTTATCAATAGTGTATAATTAAATTTTCTCACTGTTGGATTATATTTTAGAAAGTTGGTGTCATGTAATTTTTTTTATGTCAAATAGGTTCAACTATTTTTATTTATCTAATAATCTAACATTATTGGAATTTCAGCCATCCTATAAAGATGAAATGACATGTTTAGTGATAGTAAAAATCTACCGGTTCTCACACCATGGAAAATAATACATTCTATGTTAATTTTACATACCCGAAATTAATGGGAGGAATTAAAATGAGAACACACCATCAAATTTATAAACACTCCAAGGGGGACTGAAATTGTTTATAGTATAAAAACTATTAATGATCATTGCATGGATTTTACAATGTGATAAAATCAAAAGTATTTTTCATGTGGGTTACATCCCAATAAATTTTTTTATTTAACACTTTTTCATATATTAAATTGGAAATTTATATTAAATTCAAGGATGATTAGTATAAGAATTTTAGTCATTGATCATGGGTAATGTTAAAAAAATATTGTGGGAAAAAAGGGATCATACTATCTATGTGGATGAATACTACTAATTTAGAACTACAATCACAAGGATGTTTCTCCATAAACCTATCAATGTCTCTTTCCACTATAACCTTTTTAAAATAGTTTCCATCTATGGTAAATGAATCTTCTATCCATCCATCTTGGCTATTGGCCAATATAGATTCAGGCTTTTTCACTGATTTCATTTTCAACTATAGAAAATGTTTTAAATTTTTTGTTTTATTTCATTACCCCCTACATATCATTTTATAAATGAATTTCCCATTATTTTATTTCAATTATTTCAATTCATTTCCCCCCTTGAATATAATTTATTCTATTTCATCTCTACCTGCATATATTATATATTTTTACTCTATTTTTTAATCTTTCTAATTTTTCCCTTCATTTCACTTAGTACGATGTTATTAAGTGTGAGTTTTATTTGTGAGTGGGTTTTAACAGAACAAATTACACTTATCCGAGAAATGATGGAGGTTAGTTTGGTTTCATTACATGTGACTGTTTTTATTTACCCATATTGTGAAGGTCAACATACCAGTTTTATGAAAAAATCTACAACCTGGGCCATTCTAGATTAACGATGATAGTGACGGGGAAACGACATTGATGGAGATGGATTCTGTTTGCTGAGACTCATTTAACAGATCCATTATAGCATGAAGTTAGGCACAGTTCTTGAAAGACATGTGTGTAATAGATTATTTTACGTAGCGTATCATATGTATTGTTACGATCCCCACTATATAGAAACTTGCACATGAATTGGAATCACATCCTCTTATAAGATCTCCATATATTTTGTTACAATTAGACATATCCACTTCCAGGTCCCTAGGTATGAAATTTTCTACAGCATGGATGCAACTATTAATGGATTGAAAATTATCTCATGATTCTGAATTACCTCAGTGTGCAGGTCTTGTAATTATAAGAGGCCTTGATGCATCAATGAAGTTTTTTTATGTGATCATGCCCATCCTATATGCCACTCTGAATGTTCTTTTCATTCATGTTAATTAATATACTATTATGTACATACTTATGTTGTTTCTTCATGTCAATTAGAATGTTATTTTCAATTGTATTTTTCATTCATGTCCATTTATCTTTGACATTAATACTTATTCTATATATTCAAGTATTCTTATTATGTATACTTATCCTTTATATATTCTTATGATGTATTCTTATACTGTATATTCATGTATTCTTATGATGTGTTAGATAAGCATGATTCCAACCAATCTCATATTTGTTAGCCAAAGAATAAATTCATTGGCGATGGATCAATTTCACAGGTTTTGGCTGCATTAAGAAAGGATGTGTTCAACCAATTGCTTATTATAATGGCACAATTGGAACACACTGGTGATAACCCAAGCACACATGATAGGATTGTGTTGCATATTCAGTCATTCTTATGTTGTATACTTATTTTGTATATACTTATGCTATATAATAATTATTTCATGTTCATTTCTTAATTTCTTAGGGACATTAATACTTATGCTGTTTCAATCATGTTCGTTTTTGAATGTATATATTCTATTAAATTAGCTCATGATTCTAAATTACCTCAATGTGCATGTATTGGGATTGTAAAAGGCCTTCATGCATCAATGGAGCTACTTTATGTGATCACGCCCATCCTATGTGCCACTCTGAATGTCTTTTCATTCATGTCCATTAATACACTATGTTGTATATACTTATGTTGTTTTCTTCATGTCCAATTGAATGTTATTTTTAGTTGGATATTTCATTAATTTCCATTACTATACAACATTAATACTTATTCTACATATTTAGGTATTCTTTTGATGTATAGTTATTATGTATATATTCTTATATTGTATTCTTATGTTGTATATTCAGGTATTCTTATGATGTGTTAGAAAAGGATGATTATAACCAATCTCATATTGGTGATCAAAAGATGAAATGCATTGGTGATGGCTCAATTTCACAGGTTTGGACTACATTAAGAAAGCTTGAGTTTAACCAATTGCGTACAATAAAGGTAGATTTGGAACATAGTGGTGATAGTCGAAGCACACTGGATAGGGTTGTGTTTCATATTCAGGCATTCTTATGCTTTATACTTATGTTGTATATACATTTGTTGTATAATAATTCATTCATGTTCTTTTCATAATTTCTTGGTGACATTAACACTTATGTTGTTTCATTCATGTTCGTTTTTGAATGTAAATATTCTTCTAGATGTTTTTTTTATATTCTCCATCATGCATTTGTATGTTTAATTTTTTATAGTGTTGGTATACTTATATTTTTTTTCCTTATATATTCTATTATATTCTACAATATGTTTTCAATATTCTCCTATGTTATTTTATTTTCCTTACTTTCCTTAAATGTTTTCAATTATATAGAGCTTGTCCAATTATATTCCAATATTAAGTATCACTTTTTTTTGTTTTTAATATATTCAATATTCATAGATCATGTTAAATTATATTCTAATAATGGACCTTTTGAAACTGGTAGAACTTTTCTTTTATCTTCAACCCTGCTCATGCATTAAAGAACGGATGAAATTGTTTTTTGAAAGGGTGTCATAACAGGTTTTGATTGACATAAATTTTTCCAATTTAATGGTCTTAGAAGTAATATTAACGGACTAATTATTTTTACTTACAGATTATTTCTTTAGACCAGGGGAATGATAGAAGAATATATCCTTACTTAGAATGATCCCTCTACATCCCATCATTCTATGTCTGCATGTATCCAGATATGATTTTTCCAAAAACAACAATACCATTAACTATTGATTTAATCTGTTTCTATTCAACTATGTCCACTGTGTTGTAACCATCAACTCACTTATGCGATTCCAAGGGTTTTGAAGTACATGGATTAATGATTTTTCAAATAGAATGTGTCTTCCTGATGCAATGTTTTTCCGCCAGAATGCATGACCTGCCCCCTCAAAATATATGTACACAATATTGAACTGGAATACATCTCTACCAGAATGTCTGAACTACCCCTACTAAAGGTATATACTTTTCTAGGTTCTTTAGTACCATGGAATATGCATCCAATTTGCAGTTTCCAAATAAAAATTTCAGGAATTGGAAGAATACTTCTCACCATGAAGAATTCATTACTCCATCATTCCTACAACCTCCAAGATCAAGCAAGGTATGTGATAATTTCATTTATACTATCTAATATGTTAATATCTCATATTTTATTTTCATGGAACTTATTTTCTATCATGTCTCATTACAAGGGATCAATTCATGTTTTCATATAACCTGAGATTTCCATGATAACTCTTATAATTGTTCTGATAAGCCTCTATATGAGTGGTATGGATTGATTTAGAGGAAACAAAAAAAGTCGCAATATCAATAGTTGATTCATTTATTACTTAACATTTATACAAAGGATTAATAGAATCCAAAATATTACTTTTACCAAATAGTTTCATATAAAAATTGGGAACATATTTTTTTTTGGAAAATTTCTCAAAGTCTAAACATCACAACATGTCAGTTTGTGGAAAACATATTTTTCTTTGTGTATTATAATTATTCCCCAACACATATCATATTTTTTTGAACATATCTTCTTTTAATACATTCTCTTTAACTTTTAGTTTCATAGTATGCAATATTATTTTCCGAAATTCAGTTTATATTGAAGTGAGGTTTCTGTGCTTGACTATTCCAAAGTGTTTCACAATAAAATTAATATATCTTATTTAACCAATTATAATGTTGTCTTCTTAATAGAGTCACATCTAATTTAAAATTATTAACTGCTTATTTGTGAGTAAAATACATTAAATGTTATAATTTCTTCGCAACTATTACAAATAGTACTCTCTTAAGAAGACATGTAATAATAATTACATATCATTGTGCGTATGGATGGGTGAGTACTAGTTAAGATAAATGTGGGGTATCCATTTATAAAAAGATGTATTAGATATCCTATTACTCCCATAATAATACACTCTCCTCTCATATTTTTTTTAGTGGTTATACATGAGTTATTTAGTGTTAAATGATGAATGAGGTTTGTTGGATGGGGAATGGTGAGTGAGAGACAATAATAACTATGTAGTTGAGGTATGTGACTGTAGTCATTACTGTTATTTAATTTTAATGATTTTATTTTTATTTTTTTATAATTCACGAGGTATAAATAAATTAGAATAAAATTAAAAATATGATGGAAATTATAATTTAGAGTAATAAATAATATGGAAAATGAAAATTAAAAAATAATGTAAGTATAATATTTTGGTATAAATATTGAAAACTATGAAAATGAAACATATTTCATGGTTAAATTAATTTATGAATTTTTTATATTGAAAAATAAATTATGATGAGTTATATTTATATATATTATGTATATTTTATTCTATGTGTTTGACATAAAAGTTAGGTTAAATGGGTTTTATGCATAGTTTACAGTAAATTTTGTGTTCCAAGGTGATGCTATAAATGTTGTTTTCTATGGTTTTTATAGAGGATCAAATATTTTATTTTATTTTTGTTTTACAGATTTATAGAAATATATTTTTGTAATAATTATTTGGTAAAACCAATTTTCTATAAATATGTGAAGTTAAAGGGTAGTATAAATCCTTATTTGGATATGTAGTGAATTATGACAAAAATATTTATGCACTAGGATAAGGAGGATGATGATGGATCATTAAGGAAAGATGATGGGATAACCTTACATATTATTATAGTTTTATAATAATTGAGAGTTATTCTTTTATAGTTTATTATTTTGGTAAATAAGATGTTTCATTATTTATTTCAATCGTATCCACCACATATGTTTGTATCAGGTATGACCCAACATCGATGTTGGATTAGAATATCAACCATTATCTATCTCCCACTCTCCTTTATATGATGTAGTATTAAGGATAATGTTTTTCTTGATGATGTTGTTTTTGAAATTGATGTGCTTTGTTGAACATTGTTCATTTAGTAATGAGATGGGAGACTTAATAAATTTTATCTCTATCCCATCCTTTTTTATCAGAAAACCACATTAATGGTTTTATAAAACTAAAAAAATGATTTAAGACACATTTGTGCTGACTAAAAACCCAAAACACTAAATTGACCTAGTTTGGATAGGATTCCTTAAACCTCAAAAGAACCTATCAAATCACGTTGAATTCATAGATCTGTCTTAGATAGAGAGTGTCCTTAGGACTTTTGAATTATAATGATGAACCAGAAACATTATCAAATGAGAACCATTGTGATTTTTTCACTTGCTTCCTTTATATATGGATCCCTACTATGTAACATACCTAAACTGGAATCTACTAAACTGGTGCCCTGATCTGAGTCATCACATGACCTCAAGCACGTCTCCTCATACACAAGAGGTTTAAGACTAGCGGTGAGTGTCTAATTAGTCACGTGGGGAGACTATACCCTCTTTAACAGAGTAATTAACAATAGAACCAAATATAAATAGAGGAATAATATGAACCGCTAATAAATATAAAAGTCAAACATCTCTCAAACTAGGTACAAACCATAATTCAACATTAAAAATGTCATGAAATATTAGTAGTTCACAGTGAAGAAAAACCCAAATATAAAAAATGGCCAAATCCCAAAACGGGCCACAACTCTATGTATGTATCCTTCTCCACATATATCAAAATACCAACTCAATATCCTAGACTAGATCCTTTGTCCTTGTCCTGACCTGAAACCATGAAATCTTACCCTTTACCGAACGCCCAAGAAGGGTGTGAGTACAAAACTCAGTAGGCCACCACCAACGGTGTCTAAAAAATATCTTGTTTAATAGATACTTCATGAAAGTATAAAATACATGGAAAGTCAACAAGGAACAATTCTTGTTTCATTAGATGATAAAGATCATTGAATTCATGACTATCATTTATCCCATTTCTATATCTTATACAATTTTTTCAATATAAACTATTTTTAACAAATGATCTTTCGGTTAGGCATATAAATAATATCTACATGGGTATAAGGTAATCAATCTTTATTTATAGTGTAAAATAAGTCAAGTCCCTATCTCACTAGAGAAACACATATCACATCAAAAAATTATCCTCACCTCGAAGCCTTTGTCTGGGTGGAATGAAACCGTTAAGGGAATATAGACTCCATCCCCTTCCATAACCTGTTCATTTATGGGTGGAGTTCAGAGCTTCTTTCTAACCTAACATATGGGCGTAGAACCACATTTCAATAACCCACTATCCCAAGCCATGTGCACATGGTTATTTAACAAATCACCAAAACCTCACCATAACATAACCATGAATAACCAATTCCATTGGGAAATCAAAATACATGAAAAAAACACAGGAATTACTACCATTCCATAACCCATTAACAAATTTAACAATTAAAATTGATAACCATATTTCCAAATTCCCATTATCATGCCTTAACCCATTAAGTGTTTTCTACAACCCCCATAAATATCCAATATTCATCAACTACCATATATTATCCCACTTATCCTTTCACCATATCATAAGAATTTACCCCTTATGCATTTCATGTTCAACTCTTATAATACATAGCATAATCAACATATCACATTCAACCCATTAGGAATGCCCCATGATTTTATATGTATAAACTCATTCCATATTCACTAATTCCCTTATGAAACCATTTACATGTTTTCAATTCACAAGTCGTCTCCAATTTCACATGCTAAACATTTCATATGTACTAGTCCCTTTTGGTATTTCAACATAATTCATATACCATTGGACACAATCCCATTTAACCCAATTAAATGAATTTAAATTCATGCCAAAAAACCCTTTAGGAAATTACATGAAAACTTAGGCACACACATCCATATTACATTTATAACTAAATCACTTCTTTAGACATGTTCTACATGGTATTTACATTATCACTTGTTAAAACTTTATTTAACCCTATCATTTTATAGGTCCAGAAAAGTTGGTGGACCCCATGGGTGGCCCTAAAATGGTAAAGTCATCATATATGCATCCCATTGGGATCATGGGAGTTTCAATTAGTCAATTAAAAACCAATTTTTATCAAACACTCCTACTGAACCAGGAAAAAAATTAGTGAAAATGAAGAACAAAAACCCCCAAGCACAAATCTAAAATAAAACTATTGGATTATACTTGTAGACCACCTACCGAGAATCTGATGATGAGAGAACTCTTAATCATGTCATTGTATCTAGATTCAAACACCTCTTGAATCCCCAACCTAGGATTCACTAGAAAAGGAGGGACTTAGGGTGTCAGAAGTATAAAAAAGAAACTACAAACCCTGATTCACAAAATAGAATAAAGTAGAGAATTAGACCTACCTATGGATATGATTCACAATTAATGACTCTCCAAGTAGAAAATAATTGATGGAAAACCTCCCTTTTGAAGCTTGGTTCGTCCAAGATCATAACTAGGGTTCCATGGGGTGGTATATAGGAGAATCTTGAGTTGGTGTTTAAAATATTGGTATGAATGTTTTGTAAATTTCTCAAAATTTTCTGGGCCACACAGTTTACCTGCATGATTTTCCAAACCGTTCACAAACCACGCGTGATCCTTTATCCAAAAAACACCCCTTCACACTATTTCCTTGGTATTCTGTATGGTTTTAATAACCATTCACCATCCATGCATAAGCCTCTATCCATGGATACACGGTTACCTGGGATACTCCACATGGTTTGAACTAACCTTGGGAAAAACATGCAACATGCCCAAGAACTCACTTTTCCTCCTATTTTCATGTCTCAAACCTCCGAAACACTCTTGAGCCTTCACATGAACATGGGGAAACACTTATATAGACAAAAAGAAGAGAACAAACCAAAACATAAACCAAAAATACCTTAAGAAAATCTGGGATCATACATCCTCCCCACCATATAACGACTCATCCTCAAGCTGCTTTTTCAAGATTCACTATGCTTCAGTAACTAGAGATAATTACAGTAGGCCTACATATCAATTTCCATCATCCATGTTCCAAGTTTCACACCTCTATTTACACTAAACACTGATCAAGTTCATGAACTTTCCCCAAAAGACTTCATCACCAAAACTACAACATGAACCGAAAACTCCTCAATGATGAATCTACTTCAACCATACCCAACAACTAGAACTTCACAGTGAGAATATAGTGAAAAATTCCTAAATCACTACACATGGAAACATCATAGACATCATTACATCATCATATAGGAACCAGTCAAGACCCCCTTGGTCTGATCCTCTACACAACACATGAACCAAATCACTTGCAACCATTCTCCTCAGTTTTCCCTCAACACCAACAGTGACTAAACCCCACCTCTCCCAAAAGATAAGACATGGTCCTCTCAACCACATTTCATATCCTACATCAATTCATCACTATTTATGATAAAAAATCACTTCAATATGAACTCAATATTCACATCACCTGAAGTGATCCAACTCAACAGGCACGAATATCTGTAAGGAATTACCCTGCATTGGCATCCAGCTAAACCATCAAACCGTTCGGGTGGACATTCCTACATTATCCATTGAAGGACTAAGATCAAATCGACCTCACTCAGGTATAGATTCATTTCTATAAAGGAACTTACTGCCACAACATGAACCCCAAGGCAGGTCACTCTCACCACACCCATTCAAGTTTACCATCTCAGGTCAGACAACACCCGACTGGATTGTCCCAGAACATACACCGTCCACTGATGGCACACTACACCATTCTCCACCTTCCTAAGGTGATTACTAATATGAAGCATATTATTATCATCCCATGCACCAACTGAGGTCATTCTGTGAATTCTGGTAGAGTTCCATCATCACAAAATTACTTCCCTCTAGACCACCATCTGAATTCATCCTTAGCATGACACAACATCACATGTACAAGGTTCCCCCAACATTAACATCTTCCAAAACCACCCTTGGTGAAATTTACCTTGTATAACCCTAATCTTCGTTGGAGTTATATAATCCAACCTATATTTCCACAACATGTTATTATATCTAACCACACCTTCCTATGACTTCAACATAGACATCATAAGATTCACATGGAACCACCTTGAGCTCAAAGCCAACACTTGGCTCATTAGTCACCACATCCAAGGCCCACATGACCTCTTCAAAGAACCTATCATGAACTTCATAGGTTACCCATTGGCATTCAGGTGACACTACACCAACTTGATGTTCTTCTCTCTACATTTAGGACTAACTTATCACTCCCCTCCTTCGGAGATTCGTTACCATTTCTCTTCAAGAGGGATTACAATTTCCATATCTTAAACTCAATCACAAGATAAACCCTAAAACATAGGCATGAACATCTATTTTTTTTTCAAAAAAAGAAAATGAACGTCACCTAGTTCACGTTCTCTTCTTCCATGAATAGTACCCATGATGTTTGTCGACATTTGGTCATCATGAGGACCTCACCCAAATCCATCGAGGGAGTACATCCCATCAGCAAGATCCATACATACCATTTCCCTGTATGAAAACATCATGATCTACCGCATCCAACCAAACGCCTTCTTGTCTCTTGGCATGAAGCTTGAGATTCTCAACATACCTGGGACAATATCAAGATATTGGGTAGGACCATCACTAGCTGAGGTACATTAAGAAGTTATCGAATAACACCACCACCAAATAATCCATTTATGATTTCGAACTATGGGACACCATGAACTATAAAGGATCTCAGGCGCCCTTACCGAATGCATCTCATCAACACTAAACCACCTCTCCTCAGGTGTGGTTTCCAACAAAGCCTCACCACCGCTCAATGACCGAATAAAAATCAGCCACGAACCAATGCTTCTGATATAACTACATTAACCACATCTCTCAAGTTATTTTTATGTATCCGTGAAAGATAACAACTGAAGAATATTGATCTGCTACACCAATCAAATGAACAATATATCACAAATAAAACTTTATCTACAGGTATCCCATAACCGGATTACTTACCAAACCACAAATCATTGTTATTCAGCATCATCAACCCTGGAAATCCTATAAGACTCACCCAAAAACAAAACCTTCATATAAAAAATTTCAGCCATGTGACCACTCCCACATCGGGTGTCATCATCGAGAGAGAGCATATAACAAAACATATGAAAACCTTGTCTCCCCCACTTGAAAACAACTTCGAGTCCTCCATTAATCATCATCCAAACAGGTGAGTCCGGCATCCACATGATACAACACTTTGAAACAAACATTACCACTTATCCAAAACACTAGTGTGCCCTTATAAAAGAACTAGGTACAACTATACCATTTACTAAAACTTGGTGGTACTTAATATACATAGACACCAACTCTGAAGCATATCCCATGATTCATATTCCAATGGGCATGTACCTCTAGGATTACCTCCCATGAGGTCACCCTTGATTTTATGAAACTATCATCGTGTAACCACAACTCAAGTGGAAAACCCATCCATCAACTTTACCACTCATCCCTCAAGGCCAAAACATCACCATGAAACACTATTGAGTCCCACTATTAATGTCCAAAACATCTACATGTGAGACACAAACCCAATAGCACTAGAATATCTTTCCGACCTCTCTCATAGGTCACATTAAAGGTTTAATGATACAAAATATCTAAATTTTAGTCACTACTAAGAAAATACTTTGGTCATCCCTCCAAACAATTCATATCAGGACACGTACAAAGCAATTCCCATGAATGGAACTCTTACCCCAGTTCAAATGCACATAGTGCCTAGAGTACCAAAAAACCATTTATTCTAGTTTACACACCAAAGGTGTACACATTCGTTAGAAAAAAGATCCAAAAACATTTTCCATGATTCAAAACATGACTCGCAAGGTCACAACTCACAAGGTCCCCAAGACCCAGGCATCATCCTTAGGGTGCATCATGCACTCCATATGGTCACTAACCATGAGAGTTTACATACTCTCATTACCTAATTACTCCTCACAACCCAACATCTACAACCCTTCTAGGGTTCACTAAAGACACCACCTAGTCCATTTCATAACTAGGAAAGCCTCAAAATCCAAATACAATGTCTCAAACCAAGGAACTTTCACTTACCACCCCATACATACTAGGGTCAAACCGAAAACACAAATGATACATACCTTTGAGCTCAATCAATCTCATTTTAATATTCTCATCCATCCGACACATCAAAGAATGACCGATAGGATTTAAACAAAGAGAAAGAATATCACATGCTTTAAAAAATATAAAAATCATCATTTATACTCTATCCCAATGGTAATCATCACACTTAGAACACTACCCACTATTGTACGAAATGAGAATCATGCTCAAAATGAGGTAACCAATTTACAAAATCACATGTCATTCATCAACACCTCTTACAACCAATTAGTCTTTTACAATAATATCCTCTACTCTTAGAAACATTTATTATTTCACAACATGTTGCAAACATCATTTTAACTCTTTTACACCTTTCATAACGGGAAATTTATTATCAATTTTACCATAATTATGCAATAATTGTCTCTTAGAAACCTAATCAACATTTAAAATTTACCACAACCCAAAATTTTAAATTGGTTATAAAATTTATTTGTACACGATATTTCTTAACTATTCATTTTCATTCATTTCATTCACCCACTTACATTACCATTGTTAGGGAACAATTTATTTAGACTTATCGAGGAATTAAAATGAATTATAATATCTAAGAACCACACACCCATCTCATGAGTGTGCCTAAAATGATGCATACCACTTATTATTAGGTGCCTAAAATGATGCAGGAATGCACAACCTCATTCCATTCCAACAACGAGAAAAAATATCATAAATATGTCAAATCACACAACATTTCCATCACCCAATGGTGAAATATCATTCGAATGTAACAACACTCATCAATATAAACAATTCCCTCCCATAGTGACTTGGGTTTTCCCTCATAGATGGGTTAGCTACTCCCAAGAGTGAGTTTATTACCAAGGACCGATACATCCTAATATTATTTCTACCATTTCCAAATAGTATGAAAGTGAAAATAACTCCTTTGATACCAGATTGTAACATCCCCAAACCGAAATCAACTACCCCAATACCCTGAGCTGAGTCATCACATGTCTTCAAGCGCACATCCATGTACGTTAGAGGTTTCCGACTTGTGGAGAGGGTCTAATTAGTCAAATTGGGAGACTATACCCTCTTTAACAATGTATGTCATAGTAGAACACAATATCAATAACGAAATAATAGGAACAAATAATAAACATACAAGTCAAACATCTCTCAAAATAGGGTCAAACCATAATTCATCATTAATAATGTCATGACATACTAGTACTTCATGGTGAAGAAATCCCAAAATAAGACAAACTACCAAATCCCCCAATGGGTCCCGACTCTTAGTATAAATCCATATCAATATATATCCCAAGCCTTACTCAACATCACATAGCAGGGACTTTTCCCTTGTACTAACCTGCTACCAAGAAATATGTTTGGGTACCCAATGACGGCCTGAGAAGGGTGTGAGTACAAAACATAGTAGTCCAACACCAACAATGTCTACAAAATATCCAGTCTAATTGATAATGCATGAAATTACAAAAAAACAACAAGTAAACAAGGAAAATTACATTTTCCATTAGATAAAAAAGTTAATTTAATTCATGACTAGAATTTATCCCATTTCAATATATTATACCATTTTTACTACATAAACCATTTTTAACACATGTTCATTGGGTTAGGCATATACGTCATCTCTACATGGGTCTAAGGTAAAAAATCATTAACCATTGGGGAAAATAAGTCGAGTCCCTATCTCACTAGGGCTACACCAATCACATCAACACATTATACTCACCTCAAATCCTCAGTCTTTGTGGAATGAAACTGTTTGGGGAATAGAGCCTTAGTCCCCATCCTTCACCCGTGCATTTATGGCTGGAGGATAGAAATTATGTCAAACACAACCCGTGGGTGTAGAACCTCATGTCAATACCCCACTCAACCAAGCCATGTGCACACGATTATTTATCAATTCTCCACAACCTTACCATAACACAACCAATAATAACTAATATCATTGGGAAATTAAAATACATGATAATAACATTGGAATTAATACCATGCCATAATGCATTAACAAATTTACTAATTATAATACATATCTATCCAGAAAAATTCCCATTATCATGCCTTAACCCATTAAATGTTATAAAAAACCCCCATTATTAGAAAAAATTCATCAATTACCATATATTAACCCATATATCTCATTCACCATCTCACAAGAATTTACCCCTTATTCATTTTAGGTTCAACTATTTTAATACGTCGCACAATCACCTTATCACATTCAACCTATTAGGTATACCCCACGATTTACCATGTATTAAATCATTCCATATCCAAAAATTCTTATATGAAACCATTTACATGTTCTCAAATGACAAGACATTTACAATTTAACATGCTCAATATTTCATATTTACTAGTCCTCTTTTGAATTTCAACAGAATTCACATACCATTTGACACAATCCCATTTAACACAATTAAATCACATTAAATTCCGGTCGAACAACCCTTTATGTAATTACCTGAAAACCAAGTCACAAATATCCATATAACATTTATAATGAAATATTATATTTAGACATGTTTTTCATCATCTTCTCATTATCACCTGACAACCCTTCATTTAACCCTACAATTAGCTAGGCCCAAAAATGTCGGTGCACCCCATGGGTGGCCCTAAAAGGATCAAGGCATCCTCAATGAATCCCATGAGGATCGTGAGGGTTTCAATTTATCCCATAGAAATCCATTTTTGAAAAACACTCCAATGGAACCCTTAATAGAATTAGGGAATATAAAATACAAACATCCATGCACAAATCTAAAGTAAAACTGTGGGATAATACTTGTAGACCACCTATCTCAAATATGATGATGAGAGGCCTCTTAATCATGGACTTGGACATGGATTCAAACAACCCTTGAATACCCAACCTAGGTGTCACCAAAAAATAATTTTCGGTATCCATAAGGATATGGAAGAAACTGCAAACCCTAATCCACAAAATAGAAGCAAGAGGAGTGTTAGAATTACCCAAGGCTTCAATCTCCAACCCACAGTGCTCTAAATGGCCAAGAATCAAAGGGGAAGCACCCTTGGGAAGCTCATTTTGTCCATTCCAATCACTAGGGTAGTAGGGTTAGTATGGAGGATAATCAAGAGTTAGGGTTTAAAATACTGGTATGGCACTTTTTTAATTTTTTCAATGTTTCTGGGCCGCACGGTTTACCCGTATGGTTTTCCAAACAGTTCACAAATCGTGCGTGAGGAACTATCTATAAAACACCCTTTCCCATGGTTTAGTGGGAATTATTCAAGGTTTTATTAACCATGTTCTAGCCATGCGTAATCCTATGATCATGGTTGCACGATTACTTGGGATACTGCACACAATTTTCATTAACCATTCATAAATTGTGAAACATGCCCAGGAACTCCCTTTTCCTCCTATATTCATGTCTCAAACCCCCATAACACCCCTGAGCCTTCACATGAACATGAGTAAAAACCTATATTTCAAAAAATAAGAGTCACAACCAAAACTAAAACCAAAACATACCTTAAGAAAATTTAAGATCTTACTTGATGAACACAATTATTATTGACCACATGAGGAATTAATACCACTAGAAAAACAAGAACATTCAGAGAAAAAAATCCACTTGTTAAAAACCAAAATCCAAGATGAACTACATATTAGAAGTTATTGATATATAAAGATTATAAATGGTATTGTTATTATGTTTATGAAAATTTTGAAATTATATAAATGGAAATCCACAATTTCGATTGGAAGAAGCATCAATAGGTGTGGTGTACACATGGGATCCAACTACATGGAGACTACACATTTTCAAAGATATGCACTTGGTTACTATAGAGAGGTCAGAGAACATAATGTTGATTTTCACTATCTGTAACTTGAAAAATAATTCAATTATAAAAAAACCATAATGGAATAGACGTCAAACATGAAACCATACAACTATAAAAAAATATGATAGAGTATGAAAACTACTCTCTGAGAAAACTTGTAACAAGGGATTGAATGAAGATTACATTAATGGTAATACTAAAAAATATAATGGGGTCGGAGGACCAAGTATCCCCCTTATAATATGGATAGAAAAGGGGGGTTCTACTTAAGGATACGTGCAATTAACCCAGCATGTAATATATGCCTTATAAGAAAGAACAAGAATCATTGGTAGAGATTAAATTGACTCTACCTCCCTTGGGAGGATAAAGATAATTAATGTGGAGAATAATGAAAAAAATAACTAATCAAAGAAACACTAAAATGGGAGAAAAAATATATATTTGATGAATTTTAGGATTATTATCACTATAAATAATAGGTAATGAGTGATAGTGAATTGGAAAAAATCCCTATCCAATGAGAGATACTCATAGTCACCAATATTTAACCTTGCGGTGATGAAGTTGATGATTGTTAGTTTTGGAGGGACCTTTTTTATATTCATTTATTTGGAATAAATTATATAATACTTAATACTAATTAAATATAATAATATGTTTTACTCAGTTTTTATTAGGGAGGATGGTGTATTTGGTGTGATTTGTTTTGTGGTTTGGATGAGTTTAGTGTGTGTGTTTGAGAATGAAAATAAATTGGTACTTGAATTAATTTGTAAAATAATTTTCTTACCTCATATACTTTTCCTAACCCAATAAATCATGATTCATTAAGACAACACTCTCCTATTTTATCAATAATTTGATGAGACCCATACCAGCTTTCCGTAGTTATTCTGGTTCAAACTAAGAAGTTAATTTCCTACACTACACCATGATATCACCTACCCAAGTGATTCTAAATATCTAATCACACCATAATCTAACCAGTAACATCAATCACTTGTTAGTGAATAAAATCTAGGGGTCTTGTGTGTGTGAACCAAGAAGATGAAAAAGAAGTAGTGAATACAATAATGAAGTGTAAACCTCATACTATATGAATATGAAAAAATCCATTTGGATCAAATAAGAGGGAATTTATCCATTAAGTACCAGAATTAATTATAAGGGGTGGAAGATATTCTCTATGTGTTTACTACTATGGGTATAGATTATTATCACCGGTGAGGGAGTACAAAATTAGAAGAAGTTAACAAAAAAACAATCATAAACTAACTTAGATCAAATATCAAACTATGAAACCAACTCAAGCGACAATAATATCAAAAGAGCATTTTCAATCCCCATGATATTGTGACAACCATGCGAGAATCATTAAGAAACATTGGGATTTATTTGGTCCCAAACTAAAATAAAAAAATGACATAGAATATTTTAAAATAATTAAAAAGGGAATGATATAATATTCCATAAATAGAAATGAAAAATGGTAGTGATACATCAAAGTCCAAAAAAGATAACCCAATATACATAATCTTGAAATGAAACCTAAAGAAGACAAAATATACAATAACTTTTCCATGTGTTTTATGGGAAATATCCCATCATCCCACCAACATATAAACATTCATAGATAACCATTAAAACCACCATTATTGTGGTTCCTTTACCTTTCCAACATTAAATAAAATAATTTATGCACACACATGAGGGTAAGTGAATGGTGTGATAAAAAAATCCCAGTAGGATCCCACAATGTTTTAAAAAACAATATTTATTAGTTAAATCTAGATATTCTCAAATTTAGTAAAAACATGGATTGAATAAAAGGTTCTCAATTTATCTCAAAATAATGGAAATTAAACCTTTTTATCAGATACAAAAACTTCACATAAATAGTTAAAAATCACATTAGATAAAAATGATTCCATTTACTAAAGCATGTATGAAAAAACTATATAAAAACCAAGAATAATGAAATGGACACTTGTTATAACACAGGACAATAGGTTTTCCCAAAAATGATGAATCATGACTAGTGAAAGCTAAATATCCCTCTCATCTTCTCACCAAAGGAGAAGATGAATACATTTATGGGTAATTCCCCCATCAATGTCATATAAACTAGTCCTCAAAACACCCACTAAAAGAGCTTAATATTACTTTGATGTGTAATTACACATGAAAAATAAATGAAAAGTTCCATTCCCATACTCATACTTATGTACCGATGGCTCCCATGTGTTGTTATTATGAAAATATTTCAAAGGGGTTATCAAAAATCAAGAAAAATTCCATAAAACATATCCCATTATCAAAACCATTATTTGAGAATAAATTTTGACAAAAAACATCATTTATTTGAAATAATCATTCTTTTGTTACTTTTTAATGGTAAAACTATTTTACATCAAAATCTATTAGACACACAATTCATTAATGTGGAATCATACAAATAACCATTTAGAAAAACAATTAGTCAAATGATCATAATACAATTCATTAACCAAAGACTTTATAAGAAACCACAAATATCAACACATGATTCACACATTGAGAACAAAATATCCAAAAACCATGAGGAAATAGTCCATAGGAGGGTTCTATAAAAATAAATTCTATATAATAGAAATTAGATTCAGTGGTCACATGGTCGGTGAAGAAGGGATGAGATCATACACCCCATTGACCCTAAGATCCATAACCTGAACACACAAGATCAGACATCTGAGAAGAAAATGAAAAATATATATATATGAGAGTATAGAGAAAAAATATCACATGATGGTTAGATTAGATAAAAACAGTATATATATACTACCATTTCATTAGATAATTGAAGAATATAAGGTATCAGATCAAACATTCCAAATAGAAGACAATGAACTAATCTGGGGTCAAATTTCTTAATATAGTATATCAAGGGATCTAGGAATGAAAAATTAAAGCCCCTCCAAGATCCGGAATAAAATTAGTTTTAGGTAGATAGATTAAGAAAATAAATTAGGGTTCTAATATAATGAAAAAGATATAAAAATATGTTACAAAACCAGCCTCTGTCAACACCAAAGGCTGGTAGGTGGTTACAACAGAAATACAATGGCTATTTCCTAACTGATTGAATATTTTGTAGAGGCCCACTGGCATGCTAGTTGTTTAAAAATAGATATGTAGTGACTTCCATTCTTATAATATGCTTGGTGTCCTCTTGAAAAATCTAACAAGGCCTATCTACCTTAAAAACCCATAGAGTCACATTTTCCTCTTCTTGAAACCAAAATAAAACATCTTAAAACATGAAATAATGATGCACCACAACCACGATGTGATAATTGTACCCATCATTGGAATTTCTGTCCTGATAAAGTAATTAATAAGTGGGATTATCTATAAATATAAGAGGTCACTGCTCCCACACAAATTTTCAACCTCCCACTTCTCAAGAGAATCCAATCAATGTTTATATAAATAATTAAATAATAAAATTGATTTACCATGAAAAGGATTCACCTAGGATTCAATTATTTGAACTGGATCTTGGGAAACTAATAAATTTTGTTCAAAAACAAATTCATCTTAATAGAGAATATGTGATGAATTTTGGTGATATTTATTATGAAGAGATATGTGGAACACCTCATAAATCACAATCAACATAGATTTTAATTCCAAAGGATAAGTTATATTTCCAATCCCCTTAGTGATCATAAACATTCCTACACATCTCAAATAAAAAATTCCACACTTCCCAAGATAAAATTGACCCAACTGAGGTGATACCATCAGGAAAATCCATTCACCAATTGAGAATTCTAAAGTATGATGCAAAAAACCGATATAATATTTCTATCAACACTATTCTATCACTAATCATTGTCATATCACTAGAATCGTCGTTGAAGTCTCTTGGAATCGAATCATCCTCATAAGATAATCATCACCAAACATTGACTAGAAAAAATATTATTTACCTTTATTCTCATATAGATCATTGAATGAAGACATTATAATTCAAGACATGTGGCTGTTGTTATAAGATAACATGACCAGTCCTAGATTGATTTCCCATGATCTTCAAAAATCTAAAACATAATAATAGAGAATATCATATATAATATAAGTAGAACTCTCTTCCTAGATATCTTTATGTGTATAGTAAGAAGAAATCAATTTTACAAGAGTCCCCAATTCCTCAAGGGGACCCTTGAAGAACCTGGAAGTAGGTATGGGATCACTATTTAAGATGATTAAAGATGATACTACATGAAACCGTATAACTTCCTAAATTTAGAGCTCCACCAAGTCAAGAACTTTGGGGATTTCTTTATTTAGAAATAATTGATCCATCTCTATCAAAAAATAAATCACCTCCCAACTAAAATTCTTCCATTAGGGAGTCTATGGTAATCTAATCATAAAATCCATTGACACATCATCATATTTATACACTAAAACTAGATGATGCAAAAGAAAACATGAAGTATTATAGTTCATAGCCATAATCTATTGACATTTATAGAATTGAGACTCAAAATTATCTACGTCAAGTTTTATACAAAACCACTAGAACCACCATCTCATGTCATAATACATCTTCTTGCTATGAAATATGAAAATCTTGTATCAATGGGACCTTGATTAATAGAGGGATGAAAATAATACTTGAAACAAAGAAACCCATTAGAATAGAGTGACCACTGACCTGAACAATAGTTGAAGTCAGTCAATGTTTAAAATGTTTATTCCAACTAACTTTAGTTTATGTGGAAAGTAGGGTCTAACACACAGAGAAGGTAATTATGACCACTAATCTTCTAAAACATTGCAAAAGACCCCACCATTGTTAGTAGTGGGATAAATTTTATATTTTTTTACTTTTTATTATTTATTATTTTGTTTACTAAATTAGTAAATTAACACTATTTTTTATGTTTTTGATAAAGACTAGGATGAAACTGAGAAACAATTGTGAGTAGCAAACAATAGAAATATAGATCGCATATAAATGATCTATGAAATTAAATGCCCAGAAAAAAAATCCATTCTACTGGTTTTAAAGTGATTACTATTCACATAATTTTTTTTAAGTATACAAGCATTTTAAGAGAGGTACCTACTTCCCTCTCTAGGAGTTAAGTCATACAGTCGGTCAATCTCAGAGTTCGCCACTACAAGATAAATCAACTTCCAAAATTGTGAATTGAAAAAGACTACAGAACTAAGTTACCATAAGTTCTGAAGTTTAATAAATTTATTTACTTATGGAAGATGAATCAACAATCATTCTCTCCGAATGATTGTGGAATCAGAAATAAAGTGCTAGTGGTACGATGTAGTTGAATGAATTCAGAACTGATCTCACCGATCAGTTCTGGATACATTTAATTGATAAAATGAAAAAGAGGTAAAGATACCAGTAGAATTTTGTAATTCCTGAAACTCGAATTTTTAGAAAACTGACTTTTTCTTTATCAATACAGAAAAAATAAACATTCTATAACAGAGTAGAAAACAGTAAGAAAATAGGAAAAGAGAACTCCCCAATGATGTTATCTCCACTCGAGCTCTATCAACTCCATGGTTGTCCACTAAATCTCTCTACTTCAATGAAAGAGAAGATGTCGTGAGTGAATGTCTATCTCAAATCAATGAGTTTCTTTCTCTGCTTTTTAATCCACTATTATCTACTTCATGTCACTCCTTGTTTGTCATCGACTTTAAATTCCCTTCTCATGTGCACTGCACATGTGCATTTTTTTTCCACTGACATGTCACATTAACCTCTCCTTCGTAACTAAAACCCGATGAGTTAGTTGAGTCAATGTGGACATATTTTAAACTTTGGTATAAACCTCAAAGTATAAAATAGAGGATCATTAAATCAACTAAAAATAATAGTTAAAATAATTAATTAAATAATAAGATTTATTATAAAATATTATCATCAATCAAAAAAACATAATTGTTTATTTTATTTAATTTATTAAAAATTGTTATATAAGTTATTATTTATATTTGTTAAATTATTACTAAAATAATTAATGACATTAAAAAGTTGTATTATAATTATTATCTTATTCACATCATTAATTAATATGGTTATTAATTTATTATAAAAATATTTATTTTAAATATAAAAATTTAGATATTATAATTTATTAATTTAAATATAATATTTAAATTATTATTAATTACATTAGTTTATTTATTTATCAATTCTATTTTATTAATATTTATTATATTATATTTATTATTTATTAATAATTATTAACATTTAACATTATAATTTAGTAATTTTTATTATTGTGTTTATTATATATTTTTTTATTTTATTTTTTATGAATAAATTATCTCCCCCCCCAAAAAATCAGCACAACATGGGAGGGGGCAGGGTTTTGGTGCTGTAACCAGCTACAGCGACCTCTTCTTCTACCCAGTGACACCTACCTCCTCCACATCCGGTGAATTGAATCCTCCTTTCTTACAAAGGCGTTCGACAAGAGTGCTCAACTGTGGTGTGATAATGGTCGAAGGCTTCATCCCTCGGATCTGCAGTCCAAAGCTCTCTTCTTCCAGGTGTAACAACGAAGTGAGTAGGTGTCGATGACATGGTTTCATCACGCGAAAAAAGTTCTGATCTGCGGTGGTAATAATAATTATCTCGGATGTTCTTCGAATCAGTCTCAATGGAGTCCCTGCTTTATCTTATTTATGAAATCGATCAGACTAGTGGAAACAACTTCATTGACTTTTTAATAAACTTAGTGGGATCTACAACTAAGACATTGGCTTGACGTAGTTTCCTTCAACCATTGAAAACTAGCTACTTCGAACTTTGGTCTCATATTTCTCATGAACTCATCCAATAAAATTATAGAGACTTTTTCACTCTTGAGTGTTTTTATGGAAAAAGTACCCTGGTTTTGGGTAGGGCGGCGATGACTCACAGGTGAAGGCCGAAGCCGAGTGCGAGTTGTGGAGATTGGAAGGTGCGATGCCGTTGATGATGTTGAGATACCAATAGAGGAAAATGGTTAGAGAAGGTTGGAGGAGGGAAAGTATCGGTGATTCATGACTCACCGATAGAAGAAATTGAAGAAGAGGAGGAAACAATTTGAGAAAATGGTGAACTAATGATGAGTGTGTGAAACACTAATGGAATTAATAAAAGTAACCATAATTGAAGGGTGATGGAAAGTGTGAAACTGATAGAGGAAATGGATCGGTGAGTAATTGAATCAAATATAGAGAAAATAATGGTCGGTCATAGTGGGAAACTAATTGAAAAATAAAAAAAGTGACATAGATAGTTAAAAAAAAGTAATCGGTGTGATGAGAAACGGATTAAAGGAATTAAATGATGAGTTAATGAAACACTGATAATTAAAAACAATTCACCCATGTGATAAATTGATAAACTAATATTGAGTACATGAGACACCAATGGAATAAAATAAAATAATATAAAATTACAAGTCACAGATAGATAAAAAAAGTATCGGTGAGTTGACCCACTCATAATTAAAAAAAAGAGATTGAAACCAATGTGAAAAAGGGGCTGATGGTGTTTCAAAGTGATCGGTGAGTCATAAATCACCAACAGTTATAAAAAAACATCGGTGCGTTAAGGGATCAATGAGTCATGATCAGTGAGTCGAAACATCGGTGTGTTGTGACATTGGTGCATTAACTCACAAATAGAATAAATTGATATGTTAAAATATTAATTTTAAAAATAATAATAAAATGATTAAAATGAATAAAACATTAATTAATTAAAACAAAAGAAAAATTAACTAAAATGTTAAACATTAAATAATTAACTGTAACTAAAAACTAATTAATTTTTTAAAAAACTTAAAATAAAAGTAACTAAATTATTAACTAAGAATAAAAATATTAGGATTAATTAAATATATGACGAAATAAATGAAAAAAATATAAAGAATTTACTGCAAACCTGAAATTAAAATAACAAAAATTAAAAAAATATATTAATCAACAAAGTTAATTAGTTCGATGACAAAATTAAAGCATATGATTAAAACACATTATTTTATTAAACATAAACATATATTGTTAACTTATTTATTTAACTGAATAATTAAACTTGTTAATAAATAATGTTAATTAAATTTAATAAATCTAATTTAATGATTAATTTTTTAAATTAAAAACTAAATTACATTAATTCAAATAACAATGAACAATTAATTAATTAATAAACATTAAAAAGTTAACCAGATTAAGATTATTAAACTAAAAAGTAATTTAATGCAATTAGAATATTTAGAATGACTAAATAAAAATAATAAAACACATATTTAATTATAAAAATGATTAATTAATATATTAGAATAATAAATAGAAAATTTCTATTATTTATTAAAAAGGGTAAAAATACATGATTAATTTTTTTAAAAATTAAATAAAAGATGTGGAAAAACTATGTAAAAATAGATCCACATCAAATTCCCCCACACATAATCATTGTTTGTCCTAAAAAAATCCCATGTTTTGTCATTTTTGAAAAATATTAAAGATTATTTATGATTTTTACCACACTGTAACATGTTCAACACTTAAAACAGAGTGCAGAAACATTAAAACAAGCTTTTTTAAAAATATGTTCAAATGATGTCTTTCCTAGAACAAATAATCAAAGAGTAATATATAAAGCTATGAATCTTAATGAAATGAAGATTTCATGCCTCATATGTGATACAACTTAATGACTCACTTCAATGCAAGCTCAATTTCTAAGTCCAAGAGTGAAAAGAAGAAACATTATTTAATTTTTCCTAAGCCATTTATGATGTGCTAAGCACTATTCAATACACTTATTCAAGGTGTACAGAGGGAATATCATAAACAGAAATGTACCCAGCATCTTGGGTTTTAGAGATTCACCATGGGATCCCAGATGCGTAGATTACTCTAGTTCCAAAAGATTAATATCAAAACCAATTACATTGTCTGATTAAGGAAATTACTTTAATAATTAAAAGAAAATGAGTTCCCTATAGTCAATATCAAACGTTAAGATCCAAATATTTTGATCATAAATCCACTAACAAGTCACCCATAACAATCTCAAAAATTGTCCTTAAACATAATTTCCATAAAACCACAATGTATACTCACACAATAGTCATCCAACCCCATTAATTTCAAATTCAAAGTAGTTATTAACTACCAGTAATACACTGTCCCTTGGAAAGATCCAATTAAGTACAGTCTCAAGCCAAAAAATTATGACTGAATTTTTAAAAAATTTAACCATTTTTTACAAAAAAATAATTTGTTGAGAAGTGAGAATAGATGGTATTTCAATTAAGAATAGTTTAGCACTGTCAAGAATTGACCCCCTCCCCAACACTTAAAACCTAAATTTATCCCCAAAATTGACATCTAAAGTGGAGAAAAACAATTTAACAGAAGTTATAAATAGACTTTCAATTATGTAGATTTATGACTTGTATATAGGGTCTCTTTGAAGTTCAAAAATATTGTTTTCCATAATGAAAAACGTAAAAGTAGGTCCATTATCAAGTAAACAGGTTAATATTTATTTCAGTGAAAAATTTGCAATAAAACTCAAAAGTAACATTTCAAGTGTAAGTGCACTGTGTACTATGTGAAAGCATTTAATTTTTTTGGTTCAAATAGATATTCAATGTATCCGAAAGATTCATGATAAACACACTACAGAATAAGAAACTTCGATGGAACACCTTACAAAAAACCCACTTGTTCCCCCCCCCCCCAAAAAAACCTAATTCCAAGAAGTGAGAATATTTTGAAAGTATTGAAATTCAGTTTTCAACAGTGAAATAAATGCATATTTTATTCCAATAAAAATATAATTTCCTAGGAAATCAAGAAATGTAGCAGAATTTTATAATGCAAACACAATTTTCACAATCAGAAACATATCGAACAAAATTTTTATTCCAGACAAGTAGTATTTTTTAAAAAAAACATTAAAGAGAATAGAAATGTAACAAAATTTAATAGTAAAATACTTCCCTGATGATTTTTTTCATTAAATTATTTTCATGGGAATTCAACTCCTTAAATGACAAAACAATATATTCTTGAAAACTATGAAATAGAACAAAGAAAACTAAGAACAACCTGTAACAGGAATTCCACAAAAGCAGATCACAGAAGAATCACTTTATTCAATGTTAAAAATTAAACACAGTAAATACAAATAGAACCATGGGTTGTCTCCCATGATGCTTTATGTTTTAAAGTCTTGATCCAGACATTATTTAAGATCAGTTCTCAAGCACTATGAAGGCAGCCAAGCCTTTTGGTTTCCCCTCAAAATAATGTTTCACTTTCTGCCCAATAACCAACATGGATTTGTTCTCTTCAGCTATAATTTCTATAGCCCCATTATTAAGAAATCTACCTATAATAAATGGTCTTGAATACTTGTACTTCATCTTTCTAGGAAAGATTTTGAGTCTAGAGTTTAAGAGGACCTTCTATCCAGGTTTAAACTCTTTGGTTTGAATGATAGAATCACAAATTATTTTAGTCCTCTATTTATAAATCCTTGAATTGTCATAACTCTTTCTCCTAATCTCAACATGTTCACTTAACTAAAGTAATCTCCTCTCACCAGTGCTCTTAAAATCAAAATTTAGAGCCTTAAATGCCCAAAAAGACTTATGTTGCAACTTCACAAGTAAATGAAAACATTTCCCAAACAATAGCCTGTAAGGGGACATACCTATTGGGGTATTTAAAGTAGTTATATATTCCCATAAAGCTTCATCCAATTTAAGAGACCATCGTTTCCTAGAATTTGACAGAGTTTTCTCAAGTATTTGTTTAAGTTCTCTATTTGAGATTTCCACCTCTCCATTGGACTATGGATGATAAAGAGTACCTGTTTTATGGACAAAACTGTATTTCTCCATCTATTTTTTAACTTTTATGTTCTTAAAGTGTGTTCTATTATCATTGATAAAGGCTTTGGGAAATCCAAATCTAGAAAATATGTTCTTTTGGACAAAATTTATTACATAGTTGGCTTGATTATTTGGTAGTGTCGCTTCCTAAACCCATTTTGAAACATAGTCTATAACAACAAGAATATAATCATTCCCATGAGATGATGGAAATGAACCCATAAAACCTAAACCCCATACATAAAAAAATTCAACTTCTAGAATTCATTTTGGGGGTAACTCTAGCTTCTTACCCATATTTCCCAACCTCTGACATCTATCACAACAAACCAAAAATCATATAGTATCCTTAAAAAAGTGGGCCAATAGAAACCAGATTATAGGACTTTATGAGTAGTTCGTTCACCACCATGGTGACCTCCACAAGGCGAGGAGTTGAAACTCTCTAAGACATGAAGAATATCTTCATCACACACACACATCTTAAGGATACCATCTGCACATCTCCTAAACAAAAATGGATTATCCCAAAGGTGGAATTTATGCATAAAAATGAATTTATTTCTTTGGTAATTTGACAGATTTCTTATAATGAAACATATTTCATGGAAGTTGGCAAAATCTACAAACAATGCAGATTGTCTAATTGATATAGTCATCAGCTTGTCATCCAGAAAGGAAGAGTTTATCTCCCTTGGATCTTTAGATTGACTATGAGTAAAAGAAATCCTAGAAAGATGATCAGCTACTAAATTTTCATCTCCCTACATATCCCTAATATCTAAATCAAACTATTTCAACAATAGAATCCATATAATCAACATGGGTTCAGTTTCTTTCTTATAAAACAAGTTCCTTAAGGAAGAATGATCAGTGAAAATAAAGACTTTAAAATAAAAGAAATACTGTTTAAACTACTCTAGAGAAAAAAAATCTTGCAATTATTTTGTAGTAGTGGTGTAATTATTTTGGGATTCATCTAGTAGTCTACTATCATAATACACCACATGTAACATCCTATATTTTTTCTATCCAAGGAGCACACATACAGCCACGTCCCTATAACTGCACATAAGTTCAAAAGGTAGTTTCTAGTTAGGTACAGTGATAATGGGTGATGTATGAGTTTCTCTTTAAAAAGATTAAATTATTTCAAATAATTTTCATCAAAATTGAAAAGTTTCATCCTTGAATAAAAAAGAACACAAGGGCTTAGTTATTTTGGAAAAGTATTTGATGAATCTCCAGTATAAACCGGAATTCCCTATGATAATTATAACACCTTTAACATTTCTAGGAGTTGGGAGTTTTTAAATGACCTATATCTTTGTAGTATCAACTTATAGACCTTTTTAAAAACCTTATGACCAAAAAATATACCTTTTGTGATCATGAATTGACACTTCTCCCAATTAAGAACAAGGTTGGTTTCAATGCATCTATTTAAAACTAATACAGGATTTCCAAGACAAGTATCAAAAGTTCTACCCATAAGGGAGAAATAATCCATGAAAACCTCAATGATTCTTTCAATCATATCTGAAACTATAGCCATCATACACCTATGAAATCTGGATGGCGCTCCACACAATCTAAAGGGAATCTGCCTCTAGGAAAATGTCCCAAATGTTTATGTGAATGTGGTCTTTTATTGATCCTTTGGATCAACAAGAATCTGGTTGTAACCAAAATATCTATCTAGAAAATAGAAAAATTCATTTCAAGAAAGCCTCTCATGAATTTGATCATGTAAGGGCATTAAAAAATGTTCCTTCCTAGTTTCTCCATTCAACTTTCTATAATCAATATAGACTCTCCATTTTGTGGCTTTCTTAACACGGATTTCTTCATTTTTTTAATTTTTTACTTTAGTGAAACCTCCCTTCATGGGGAAAACCTAGACAAGGCTGACCCAAGAACTATAAAAAAAGGGATATGTCATTCTGGTGTTGATAAAATTAATCACTTCATCTTTAAAAACTTTTTTCATGTTTGGATTCAATTTTCTTTGACACTCTATCCTAGGATTATGTTCATGTTTCATATGTATTTTATGCATGCAGAATGAGGGTTAATACCCTTTATATCAGATATGGCCTAGCATATGGTAGATTTAAACTTACCCAAAACACTTAACAAACTTTCTACTTGGGTTTCATTAAGACCAAAAATAATAATGGCAGTAAAAGTGTAATTCTCAATAAAAAGTGAATATTTAAGATGGACATGGATTGGTTTTAGTTCAAGAGTGGGTGTTTCTACACTGGAAGAAGAATCTTTGGCCTGGGAGGTTTAAGGAATTAAACATATCTCTTGTTAGGAGTTTTAAATGATGAAATATTTTCAATTTCATTTTTAGATTCATAAGTAACAATGTTGTTGTCCATAGTGGGAAGAATACTATCAAGACTTTCCAGATCAAAATCTATAATTCAATCAAAGTAGAATCATCATGTTGTGTAAATAATTATCACTCTACATCATCAAAGTGTTCATAATAGTTTTTATTAACATAAAACCCCTCAAATTTACTAAAAAAATATCCTTTGTTTAGAAGCAGATGACTCTTTTACAGTAAAAACTATACAGTTGTCCAGTTCGGGAAAATTTTCCAGATTAGGTGTTTTAGAGAAATTTCCAATTTCTAAGACAGAAAAAACATAATATTAATCTTCTAAATTATTTTCTTTAGTGGAGGATCAATTTTCTGATTTTAAGATTTTCTAATTGAGTTTTCATCTTTTAAGAACTCTACCATTGAACAGTATTCGGAAAAAGTTGTTCCTTTAACATTTTTAAACACATTGAACTCTTCTTGTTGTCCTCCAATTTTGAAAATTATATAACCCTTAGACACATCAATAACAGCAGCACCACTGTCCAAGAAGAGCCTACCCAAAATGATGGGAACCTCTTGACCACAGTTTATATTTATGACTAAAAAGTCAGCAGGTAGAAACAACTTCCCAAACCCAACTATAAAGTAATATACCCTACCCACATAATGGGTGAATGATCTATCAGTAAATTGCAGTATAACTGTGGTGGGATGAATATCACCCAACCTTAACTTTTCAAATAGTGAGTATGGGAACATATTAATACAAGATCATAGATCACACAAACAGTTGAGCTGATTATAATTTTCTAAGGTACAGGGAATGACAAAGCTACCTAGGTCTTTCTGTTTAGGTGGAATTTTTTTTGGAGTACATCACTTCTCTCCTCAGTGGGACTGTATGTAGCAAATTATTCTAGTGTTTTTTGTTTGAAAAAGTTTTCTTAAGATATTTCAAATAATATGGGATTTTAATTAAGGCTTGAATAAAAGGAATGTTTACATGAAGTATTGAATGGAGACCAAGGGACTGAAGAAGTTCATCCCTGGTGTTACTTTGAGGATTCATCTTCTCAGGGAAAGGGATGGGTGGGGAAAAATTTTTAAGAAAAGTTGGTATATCCTTCACCTATTCCTAAAATATTTCTTTTCCTTTATTCTTTATATTTTTAGATGACTTTTTATCTTGTGATTCAGGTGAAAAATTTAGATTTCCATCATTTTCAGGACTTTTCTGTGAATTTCCAGCATGTGAATAAAGAAGATTTTTGTTACCCAATTGTAGCAGATTTTCATTTTGGGCATTTTCAAGGTCTAGTTTAGTAATATTTTGAGTATTAATCAAACTTTTCGATACAACAACCATGGAATTATCTCTAGGGATAATCTCAGTGGTACTTGGATGTTAACCTTTTACCCTAGATGAAAAATCTCTAGCAGGTTGTCCTAGCTGTGTTTCCATATTCTGCATTCTAAAATCAGTTTTCATTTTTTCGGACACATATTGATTTTCATTTTTGGTTAAATGAGTCATGTATCTTTCATATTGAGATTTAATTTTGTTCAATATTGGATCATGTTTAAAATACAACTGATTATCATTGTTTCCTTGTGTATTTGAAGACTCACCCTTTTGTTGATTTTGAAAATTTAGTCTTGGTTGATTAGTGTAATTTGGGGAAGTTGTTTGTTTGATTAGGCCTTGATCATTCCATGACAGATTTGAAAGGTTCCTATAGCTTTGGTTGTAATTTTTTGAAAATGGATCTTCTTTAGTAGGAATCCTAGGACCAAAATTAACAATGTTTGAATTCTCTTATTGTTGGGATACCATATCAAAATTTGGAAAAAAATTAGTATGCACCAAAACAATACACTAGACACACTGTTCACTTAAATACTGGTTGGTATTTTGCCTGAAAAGTTGATTAAAATTTTGTTTAGAATTCTGGTTCATTAAAGATTGAAGTTGGTTGCTGATTTCAGCCAGTTGAGCTTGAGTTTTATTCATTGAACCAGTGTTGGAATTAACATTTCTATTGACTCTTTTTCTTCATGAATTTTTATGTTGAGAGTTCAGGGAAAGGTTGTTAATGGCTTGTCTCAATTCTTCATTTGTATTGTCAGTGTAATTACCCCTAGTATCTTGATCAACTAGATTTTGTCTAAAGGATGACAACTCTTCATAGAAGGTGTCCATGAGTATATGATATGGGAGTTGATGATGGGGACACTGCCTATGAAGATCCATGAATCAATCCCAAGATTCATGATAATATTCCCCATCCTCTTGATAAAAACTAGTGATTTTAGTTATAAGTTCACCCTTTAGTATTTAGGGAAAAAATTTCATTATGAAAGAGTTGTACACTTGATCCCCGTTTTCAAAAATATTCTCATCTAGACTCAAGAACCAGTTCCTAGAATTCCCTTTAAGAGAAAAGGGAAATACTCTCATTAATAGCTCATTTTATGTGAGTCCTATAAGAGGTAGCTATTTCATAGTGTTATGTAAATCTCTAATGAAGTCTAGAGAGTCCTCATGAAATAGTCCATTAAATGATGGAAATAGTGAAATGTGGGACGGTTTTGGCTCATAATTTCAGGCCCTATGACTAACTCTAATAGACTATGGATTTCTTGAAACTTTACGTAGTTGGTATTCCCTCATCCTAGGCCTTTCATTTTCATCTAAGAGTTTTGGATGATTTTTTATGTTGTTAGGTGCAGGAACTCACTCATCTAGATTTTCCATTTAAGTTTTTTTTCTTTCTTTGAGTAGTTAAATATTTATTTAATTCAGGGTTCAGGGGCTCTAATATAACACCATAATTTTTTATGATCATGAAAATAGAAAAAAAAATATTCAACAGTAATGAAAATAGTAACAATTTAGCAAGGAATAAAGCGGTTTTTTTACCTTTTTCAATTTTTCAATTTTTTTAGATTTTTTTAAATGTGAATTTTTTTTAGTTTTTTTATAAATAGAATAGATCGTGCTTTCCCCAGAAATGGCGCTAAAAACATGACCTGAACTGTCATTGAAGGTATTCAAAGTTTAAAATTTATATTCCTACTAACATCATTATATGTGGCAAGCATGGTTGAACCCACAGAAAAGGAAATCATGACCACTAATCTTCTAAAACATTCAAAAAGACCGCACTGTTGTCAGCAGTAGGTTAGATTATCTATTTTTTACTTTTTATTATTTTTATTATGTTTATTAATGTTGTAAAGTAACACTATTTATTTATGTTTTTGATCAAGACTAGGATGAAACTGAGAACAAATTGAGTGTAGTGAACAACAGAAATATAGAGCACTGATAATTGAACTATCAAAGTAAATTCATGGGGAAAAACATCAATTCTACAGGTTTTAAAAGGAATACTATTTACAAAAAAAATTATTGCCGTATACCACCATTTTAAGAGAGTGACTTACTTACCTTGCTAGGAGTTAATTCATACATTCGATCAATCTTGGTGTTCGCCACTTCGAGATAAATCAACTGGAAAAATTGTGAATTAAAAAAGGTAACAGAACTAACTCGTTGTATGTCATGATGTTTACTAAATTTTTTAACTTATGGAAGATTTATCCCCAATCATTATCTCTGAATGATTATGGAATTAGAAATAATGTGCTAGTGGTATGATGTAGTTGAATTAATTCGGATCTAATCTCACTGATCAATTCAGGATACATTGAATTAATAAAATGAAAAGGAAGTAAAGATACAAGTATAATTTTGTAATTTCCCGAACTCAAAGATTTATAAAACTACATTTTTCATTACCAATATAGAAAAAAGAAACATGCTAGAACAGAGCACACAACATTTATAAATGAGAAAAGGAGAACTCCCTAATGATGTGCTCTACTCTTGGGCTCCATCAACTCCATGGTTGTCCACCAGATCTCTCTGCTTCGATGAAAGAGAAGTTGTCATGAGTGAATGTCTATCTCTACTCAATGTGATCCTTTCTCTTATATTTAATCCACTATCATCTATTTCACATCACCCCTTTTTTTCACCAACTTTAAATTCCCTTCACATGTGCACCGCACACGTGCGTTTTTTCTCGACTGGCACGTTGCAATAACTTTCCCCTCACAACTAACTCCCGCTAAGTTAGTTGAATAAATGTGGGATTTTCTTTTGACTTCGGTATGAACCTGAAATTATAAAATAGAGGATAATTAAATCCGCTAAAAATAAAAGCTAAAATAATTACTTAAATAATAATATAGATTATAAATGATTGTCATTAATTAAAAAAACACAATTGTTTATTTTAGTTACTTTATTAAAAATTGTTACACACATTATTATTTATATTAGTTAAATTATTACTAAAACAATTAATTACATGAAAAAGTTGTATTATAATTATTAAATTATTCACAACAATAATTTTTACAGTTAATCATTTATTTCTAAATTATTATTTTTAATTTTTTATAAAATTTTTTATTTCAAATATAACAATTTAGTTTTTTTAATTTATTAATTTTAACATATTTTCTTAAATTATTATTAATTAATTTAGTTAATTTATTTTACAATTCTATTTTATTAATATTTATTATCTAATATTTATTATTTATTAATAATTATTATCATTTAACATTATAATTTAGTAATTTTTATTATAGTTTTTATGATAATTTAATTTTTATTTAATTTTTTAAGACTAACCTATCTCCACCCCCCAAATCAGTGCAACAAGGGAGGGGTAGAGTTTCAACACATCAACCAGCCGCCACGACTTATTCTTCCACCCTGCGGCACCTCCCTCCTCCACATTTGGTGAACCGACTCCTCCTTGATTACAGCGGCGTGCGACAAGAGTCCTCAAATGCGGCACAATAGAGGTCGAAGGCTTCATCCATCAGATATGTAGTGCAAAGCTCTCTTCTTCCTAGTATAGCAGTGAAGGGAGTAGGTGTCAACAACATGGTTTCATCACACTACAATGATTATGATCTACAATGGATATAATAATCATCTCGAATGTTCTTTGAATTTGTCTCAATAGAGTCCCTACTTCATCTTATTTGAGAAATTGATCAGACTAGAGGCAACAATTTAATTGATTTGTATGGAAACTCACTGGGATCTGTAACCATGAAAGTGGCTCAACATCATCTCCTTAAACCTTTGAGAAAAAACTACTCTAAACTTTGGTCCCATATTTCTCATGAACTTAGCCAAAAAAATGCCAGTTACTCTTTAATCTTGATTGTTTTATGGAAAAGTACTCATGTTTTGGTTACAGTGGCAGTGACCCACAGGTGAAGGCAGAAGCTAAGTGCGAGTTGTGGAAATCAGTAGTTGTGATTCCATCAGAGATGTTGAGAGACCGATGGAGAAAAAAATTTGAGAGAAGGTTAGAGGAGGGAAAGGATTGGTGAGTCATGACTCGGTAATAGAAGAAATTAAAGAAGAGGAGGAAACAATGTTATAAAATAGTGAACTAACGGTGAGTGCGTGAAACACCGATGGAAAAAAATAAAAGTAACTATATGTGAAGGGTGATGGAAAGTTGTGAAACCAATAGAAGAAATGGATCGATGAGTCATTGGCTCAAATATAGAATAAAAATTGGTCGGTCGTAGTGGGAAACTAATAAAAGGATAAAAAAGAGACACTAATAGTTAAAAACAAAGAAATCTCTGTGACAAGAAACCAATGAAACGAATTAAACAGGGATCAATGAATCACTGATAATTAAAAGCAGGTCACCGATGTAAGAAATTGATAAAATATCAGTGATTACATGAGATACCTATGGAATAAAATAAAATAAAATAAAATTACAAGTCAACGTTAGATAAAAAAAGTATCGGTGAGTCGACTTAGTGATATTTAAAAAAAATGAGAGATAGAAACTGATGCACAAGAGAGACCTATGGTGTTTCAAAGTGATATGTGAGTCATGAATCAGTGATAGTTATAAAGAAATTCATTGTGTCAAGGGATCATTGAGTCTCGATCAGCGAGTCACAACATCTGTGCATCACGACATCAGTGTGTCGACTCACCGATATTACAAATTGATATGTTAAAAGATTAATTTAAAACCAATAATAAAATGAAAAAAACATTAATTAAATAAAACTAAGAAAAATTAACTAATCTTTTAAAGATTAAAAAATTAACTGTAACTAAGATCTAACTGAATTATTTTAAAAACTAAAAATAAATGTAACTAAATTAATAACCAAGAATAAAAAAAATTAAGACTAATTAAATATATGTCTAAATAAATGAAAAACATATAAAATGATTTTAACTCAAACATGAAATAAAAATAATTTAAATTAACAATAGATATTAATCGTCAAAGTTAATTAGTTATATGATAAAATGAAAACATAAGTTTAAAAACATATTATTTTATTAAAATTAAACTTAGATTGTTAACTTATTTATTTAACAGAATAATTAAACTAGGTAATAAATAATGTTTATTTATTTTAATAAATCTAATTTAATGGGTAAAGTTTTAAATTAAAAACTAAATTAGATTAATTCAAATAACAATAAACAATTAATTAATTAATAAACATTAAAAAGTTAAGCAGATTATGATTATTAGAATAAAAAGTAATTTAATATAATTAGAGTATTTAGAATGACTAAATAAAAATACTAAAAACACATATTTAATTATAAAAAATTATTAATTAATAGATTTAGTATAAGAAATACAAAAGTTCCATTATTTATTAAAAAGTTTAAAAATACATGATTATATTGTTTAAAAATTAGATAAAAGGTGGGGAAAAACTATATAAAAATAGAACCACATCAACCACCCAGTGACAATCTTCCGAACATAATGAAAATCTATAATTCCCTTAAATTTACCATCCTGATTCTATTCTTAAAAAATTGATTCAAAAAGAGATTATTTATGAAATATTATTGTTAGAATTATTCTCAAGTCATCCTCTAAATAATCATTATGAAACCAAGGAAGAATTCCCGCCCAAATATACAAATCTCTTGATTAAAAAATGTATGAGAGGAAAGTTCCTTCTATAAGAGAATCAATAACAACATTCCCCTTAAAAGGGGATTTGGTGATATGAAATTAGTATGACTTAAGGTACCCACCATAAACCTATTTATGAAGTTCATGTCCTCAGGATTTATGATATAAAACAATCTCCTATGATAAAAAATATGGCAAAACTATCCCAAAAAATGTAGTGTCACCAACAATAAATAGTATTCATGACAGCTGTAAGTTCCAAGTCATGGGTGGAATAATTCTTATCATGCGAAAGAATATAGTTAGAGCTTTATGCCACTACATAACTATGATAACAAGAGGACATCCCAAACCTGCACTTAAAGAATCATATTAAACAACATATCCTTAAATGTATTCTTTAGATTTCAACATAACATCTTATATTAGACATCATTTCAACTCATCAATGGATGTATACAACTTTTCTTCTCATTATAATATCAATCCTTTCTTGGTAAGATAAGTTAAAAGAGATGAATCATTCGAGAATTCACTTACAAACTACTGATAATATCTAGTTAGACCCAAAAATCCTCTAATCCCAATGTCAATATGTTTCTCTAACCAGGACATAACATCCATCACCTTTTCATGATCAAATAATATTACATATTATGAAACTATATTCTCTAATATATTAACTTCCCAGATCCATAAACCAAACTTCAATATATTAGAATAAAATAAATTATTCCTTAATATTCCCTAAACCAATCTCAAATTATTCTCATGTTCATCATTATATTTCAAATATTTTAGGATATCATCCATAAATACCATAACAAGGAAATTGGGTTATGTATATGATATATTTTTCATTAGGTCCATAAAAACACCAATAGTGTTAGTTAGGATGAACAGAAACACAAGATATTCATAAAGAATATACCTTCTCCAAAAAATGTCTTCGAGATATCTACATTTTTAACTATGATCTAATGATAACTTGACCAGATATTAATGTTTGAGAACCAATTACCCCCATTAACTGATTGAATTAATCATTGATATAGTGAAAATTCTATTTATTCTTGATCATAACCTGATTAATAATTCTATAATTAGCACAAATGATATATTGATTTGGGGACACTATTAGAAAATAACACTGGGAATCCCTAAGTAGATACACTAAGATAGATGTATCCTATCTATAATAGATCATCCACATAAAATTTTATCTCCATGAAATTAGGTAGTTACATATGGAAAGTTGTAATAGAGATATATTGAGTACTAGATACAAAGTAGATAGAAATCTACACCTCTATTTATAGAAGAAGAATAGAAATTTCATCCAGTAAAAACTTGAGAAGGTCCCAAACTACTAAAGGTAGATCAAAACTAGATGGTAAAACACAATGTTAAGGCACAAAAGTTGAAAACAAGTTCCAAATATCTAGATAAAATGGTCCAATTACTAAACCTTAGGTTACACTCTATCTACAATACATTAGTACATCCATAAAAAACAATTTAACAAACACCCGGATGATAACATTAAATATTAACCCTATGAGAAACCAACAAATACATCCATAGAATAAGGTGAAATAGATCTAGATAAAGCACCAAAATGTACCATACTAACTCTATATCAGATATGGGGGGAGATAGAAAAAATGATAATTAAGCCCCTACTGATTTTTCATGAAAAGAGGCATTTGCAGCTCAATAGCATATGATGTGAGTTTTGTAGGAGGTTTCAAAAGAACCACATAATAAGAAGGTATAAAAGAATTTTATGATAACATGTAAAAAAAATAGGTAATTAAAATTAATTAAATATAGTAACTCTCATAATATGTAGGACAACATTGACTTCCCCCTAGATTCTTCCATTTTATAAATTTTCTTCCCTCGCGAGGCTCGTTTCTGGATCCCTGAAGGTATTGAAACTTCAGAATGCACCAAAGTACACATTGGAGATATGGAAACTAAATCGAATTATGAGTGGATTGAAGCTGGATGAATATATAAAAATTAATATAACATAAAAAATAACATAGGCCTTCATTAGTGTGGGAAAATACAACTTGGTGTTTCATTTCATTCTAAAATATAAGAAAATTAGTGGAACAATATTATCTACAACATGTGATAACAAGGGATCCAACTATTGAAAAATACCACTTCTATTACCTCTATTTTTATTATCCCATTTCATAATCTTCCCATGAAAGCCACTTCATTTAACATTAGGTGAAGAATAGTGTCTAACAAGAATAGTTTACCCTCTATTTCAAACTCCTCCAATATACCCTATATCACCACTTCTATATATGATGTTATGTGTTTCAAGAACACTTGATAAATTATATCATTTCACAATCCTATTTGATACCTTTGAGACTTCATATTTTCATTATTTACGACCCTAGAATAAAAATAAACCATCTTCTAAAAGGGATTAGCATATTCGGAAACCGCGAAATCACCTTGTTGAATATAGGGAAACTCCATATAGAAGCCCATAACCCATGATTATGGGAAGAACAATTTATGCAATATGGTTTTTATTTAATTAAAATATAATCCCTTGTGTTAGTTTAGGAAAACCATAGTACCCAAAAACCTCTATTTTGGACGTTCAGTCTTAAAGGTATTACATTTCACCTTTGTATATTTTTATATATCTATAAATTCAATGATATGGTCAATATTATCTCACGAGTCATCTGCATATGAAGGGTTATTAATCCCTTTAAGGGATGGTCGATTCTAGTGGAGAAACACTTGAGCCAAATATTTATCTACACCATCTCACAGTTTCTCCTCTCTTTCTTCAGTCTGATTTAGTATTACATTTTGGTCCACTGTAAGAACTACAAACACTGTATCTTTAACAAGGATATGATTAATCAGGGGGTTCAATTAAGGATAATTCCTTATGACACCCTCCCAAGGAACTCTAGGAAGTCTTATATGATGAATAATTCTACACATCATAGAAATAATGGAGACCATTATATGATAAAACATCATATTTTAAATTAAGATAACATATGCATATAATTGAGATTAGATCAAAAGTCAACATTATTGACACATATACAAATACCCTATGAAAACTCAAGGCTCATGATGATGAAGAGATAAATAGTAACTAATATCTAACCTACAGATTGGGTCCGGAAAATCTTATCTCTTATTTTCCAAACCTCCAATGACATAAAAACACTGAGAAAACCATCAATTGATACAAATTTTTCACAAAATAAGTCAAATAACCCATTAAAATAGGAACCAAACCCAACTAACGAAAATGTATGAAGCACATTCTTGATCCTCATAGGCTAGTGAAAAGAGACCTGATATCATTGAAAATAATTGGGAATGATTTATACAAATCATGAGAGAAAAAAACCAACATAGAATAAACTAAAATAATGGAAAATTTTAACAACATAATATTCCATAAAAATAAACAGTGGTGGTGATACATCATGTTCTAAATAGGAGAAACAAATTTATATAATCTAGATGGGAACCCCAATGAAAAAAAAACTGATAACAACGCCACTATATGGTATTTAGGAAACATCTCACCATCTCACCACCAGATACCCATTCCCATCTAACCTTGAAACCCACCACCATACTGTGATTCCTTGACCATTTATACACTATATAAAATAATATTTACACCCACTGGAGGGTAAGTATAGGGTATGAGTAAAACAAGACTAGTTTGATATCTCCAAGTGTTCCATAAATAGTCTTTGTGAGATAAATTTTTATATTATCTAATTAAATTAAAAAATGTAATAATAAAAAGTTTCTCTATTAATATAAAAAACATGGAAATTTTCCATATTTATTAGATACAAAACAATTTCACATAAATAGTTAAAAATAGCATAAAATAAAACAGGTTATGTTTACCCTATCATTAATCAAGATCAATATCAAAACCAATCATATTGTACGAAATCCCTAGAATAATGTAGGACCATGCTAGATGGGTTTCTTATATATTGATAAATCATGATTAGTGCACACTAAACATGTCCCTAACACATCATCTAAAGGAACCACATAATGTCTTATTGTTAAATCCCCCTATAATAATTTATGTAAACTAGTCCCTAACATTCTTTCTAGAATATTATTGGATTAGCCCAATGTTTAATACATCCACATTAATCAATGAAAATTAGAATTTACAAACACTTACACAATTACACAAGTCTCCCATGTAATATTCTTATCAAATTTTTTTGAAAGGTTTATAACAACTCAAGAAACAATTCCAAAAAAATATGTCAACATCAAAACCATTCTTTTAAAACTAATTCTCAAAAAATAGTTATTATTTGGAATCATCTCCCCTTTATCAATTTTAAAATGGAAAACCATTTTTGTAGAAAATAATTTACACATGAATTTTATAAATATTGAATCATGACAATAACCAGTCAAAAACAACTTTAGAAACTACAGATCACATGTAGTTCAATAAAAAAGAGATTATATCAAAGAACTTACCTCAATAGTTGGATGTCAACATGAGAACATGATATCTATGCACTAAGAGGAAATTTTCCATAAGAGAATATAAGTGGAGGAAATATAAACTAATTCTATTTTATAGAAATGTAATATAGTGATCACATGGTCAATAGAGAAGATATGAGATCACGTGCCTCTTCCAACATGAGATCTACACCATGACACAATTGGATCTAATATCCAAGTGCCAATCAACCAAAGGATATATGAGAGATAAGGTATAAAACGTCACACAATTGATAGATTATATCACTATATAATATAATCACTACTAATAAAATATAGAGAGGAGGAATATAAGAGATCATATGGACATAACCAATTTTATGAAAAATAACTAATCGGGTATTAAAAAAAATTAGAGATGATTGAGGGATCCAAAAACAACCAATAGAGGCCTCTCTAGTATCCATTGTTTAATTAGGTTATGGGGTTATGGATTAATAAAATAAAATAGGGTTCTAGTGGCATGGACTAAACAAAAATCACTTTCATAACTAGCATAGGTGGACACCCATAGCTAGATGGTGAACACTATAGAAATGAAGTGTCTGCTTCCCAGCTTATCAGAAGGCTGTAATTTTAATAGAATATTGTAGCCACTTCCAATACCACTAACTTTCTAGTAGCCTCCTACAACCCCCACTAAGGCCCTAACACATTGAAATCCCCCCTGAGGCACCTATCCATCTTCCTAAAACCCAACAAAACTTTTCAGAACATAAAAAAGTGACATACCTTGACCAATATACAAAACAATCATATGAAATAGAATCTTAATTCAATTTACCTAATGGTTTCCTTATATTTAACGAACAATCATCTTCTTTATAAGGGTATTTGAGTGAATATGGGATCATTTAATTTAGCACCCCAAGATTTCATAGTACATTATTTCTTTAAAGTAATTCAATAGCTTGTGCTACACGAAACATCGAGTTCGAGCGCACCACAACTTACCAAACTAGCCGTTCAAAAAGCGGTTATGAATATTATTAACTAAATTTTGAATTTTATATACTCAATGTAATTTAAAATCCATATTATGTTTTTCTTAGACTTAATATAAGAACAAATTCATTTGTTTTCATATAAAAGAAGTTTTTTTCAAAAAATACAATTTTATCACCTTTTAATGGAGAACCAATTTTAAATCCAATATTTGACACTTTTATATATTAAATTTAGTGAAATTAAATTCTTCTTTATAAGAGGGACATGAAAATTTGGTTTTTAAATTTTTTTCATACTTTTCTGATAACTTTTACATTTGGATTAATAGTGAAAAATACTAAATTTAAATTAAAATAACTTTTTTAATCGAAATAATTTGTAATGTTAAATTAGGAATTTGAGTGGTTCAAAATTATAATTAGATTAAAATTTTATCATTTAATATAATTTATGTCATTGTATTTAATTTCACATTTAAATTATACATAAACACATGTCAATCTTTTGAATGTTTTTACTTCTTAAAAACTCGCTTTCTGGTTCTTACAACAGGAATTAATTTTAAAATAATTAATGTAACTCATATTTTTTAAATTTTAAAAAAATATACTTCATTTTTGTATTTGGAATATCAAAATTATCTTAGAGTGAATTTTTGGTATTTTTTGAAAACATTCAATTTTTGATGAATAGTGAAAAATACTACATTATTGTTTAAAACCAAAATTTATTTAAATTATTATTATTATATAAAATTATTTTAAAGTTAAAATAGATACATAATACATATATTATTTCAATGTAATTCATTAGAGCCATTTTATAATTAGATTAGATATATAGAATTTTATGGAATTTTTTAACGTCTTTTTCCCACCTTTTAGGCACATTTGCAAATTTGCATAAAAAGAACTTTTATCGCTTTTGTGAATTGAATTTCAAAAATCTGGGACACACAGATAACATCAGTAATTAAAATGTATTTCAATAGGATGAAAGTGTTTTTTTCTATGAATAGTTACTTTTTAATTTTATTTACAACGGTTAAAAGTAAATAGAGTAATTAAAGGTAAAAAGAAATTATAATTACCCTAACACATGTCCTAATTTTATTGTATATGTTTATTTCAACCAAAATAAAAATTAATAATAAAATATGATCCTTTTTTCCACTTTTATTTGATTAGGACATCTATTATTATTTTATTTAAAGAAGAGTTAAAAGTGTTAAATTCAAAGATTAATAACTAAACCATTTTTAATAGAGGGTTATACATTAGATAAATTAGACTATAAATATTCATTAGAAATCTAAAAATATTTCATACCTCAAGGTATTTTATTTATAAATTTTAGACATTAAATAATTAAATATATTTATGACACAATGAGGATGCAGTAATAAAAATATTAATGAATGATTAAAATAATTGAAATTATAAATATCAAAATAAATTTAAATTGAATGTTTTGATGCATTCCACAAATTTACTAGCTTAATATGAAATGCTAGGGTTTATTTAATGTATTATGTTCAAAGTAATAAAAAGTTTTGTTGACTTTTAAAAAAACCAAATAATAAATACTATCAAAATTGGAATAAATACTATTTTAAAACAAATACTATATTATTAAATGATATAATATTCCAAAAAATATTTGGTTTAGAAAAATGACATACATAATAATAGATATTTCATAAATTAACCACACAAGTTTCTCTTGGAATTATATACTATATTTGTTAACCATGTAATATAAAAATACAATAAGTCATTGTAAAAGTTAAACTATTTAACTGGGAGTTAAATATAAAAGATAAATTTAATATGGTGACATAAACTTGTATAAAACCTATTGGTTGAGATGATTTAGACCCATCCACACCTTATCCTTAAAATTAATACATTTGGATCCATTATAAACTGAATATGATTTTATAATAAAAAATATTTCATATTTTTTTTTCACAAGTGACCCTCACCTCTCTTATAAAAGGGTACTTCCCCTTCTCTGAAAATCACACCTCCAATGCCATTTGGCTCAGTCAAAACCAGCTCAAATATCCTACCAAAAACCCCCCAATTAAACCTATAGGCCTTACCTTGATCATAATCCAACCTTAGGATCCATTTTGTTCAAATCAGAAGGAAGAACCTAATGAAGAGGTAATTACTTTATCACCTCTTTTAATGTTCTTTTGTTCCTCTGCTTCCTCTTTAGTTGATTTCTTCCTCACTAAAATAATAACTCTAGTACCTTATACATATTGATATGTTATTATAAATATGGTACAACCATTTCCATTATTCTATCCATCCTATGAATAACAAAGTCACCATATGTACGTACATACGACTTACAGTCTCCATGTCATGGTGTAGTTTTTTATTCAACACTTCATTATTTAGATCGATATAATAATGAGTATAATTGATATAAATAATAAATATAACATATTAATGATTCAGTATATATAATATTCTATCTATTTACATATGATTTTACCATCAATATAAATATATCATCGCTCGTGCGTATGTACGACTTACTGTCTCCACGACCCAATGAGATTGATTTCCACATTCACGATTCAACGATGATTATAGAAATATATATTATTAATAAGTATGTAATATATGAAGTAATAATGCTACTGAATATATATATATATATATATATATACATATATCTCATTCAATTATTTGCGTTCAATACGATATGAAAACGGAAACATCGTTTACAGCTACGTACGGCCTACCGTCTCCATAAACAGTGTATTCCATTTCATATATCTATCTATTTTAAATATTTATATTCTGAATATATATGATACATAAATAATGTTTTATATTCTGGATGAAATTAAATCATGATATATGTGATTAGATCAAGAATAACAAATTAAAACATGTACGATAGAGAAAGCAATTATTAATCGAAATATTATTTTAACATAAATTGTTTTATTAAATGGGTAGTATAAATTCATAAATGAATAGCGTATGATATAATAAATATTAATATGGCCCTGTTATAATTTAATAACATACAATGGTCATTATGAAGGAGGATAAATGTACCCTCAACCAAAGGAATATACAATGTAATGGTGATGGGCCCGTAAGGGGCATCGACCTCGAGAGCTCCCCTCAGATTAGGGTTTCCCTACGACATCCTTCTCCATTCCTCCATTATACCTCTTCTCTAGCTCTTGACGGCATGCGCTATCAGTGATCCTCTCATCTTCTTCATCCCAGCATCTCCATGTGGCTTCCATGTTTCGGAGACATCGCGTCAGTGATCAATGGATGGGGTCTGAGATGTGCTCGGTGGCCGCTGTCAGGTTCTCGGCTGGCAGGTATTGTTGGATCATTTCGTGGTTGGTTTCTTGTCTTCCTATCGAGTCATTATGTGGTCACATATGGAGACCTCAGGACATCTCAGATCTGGAGGCACCCTCTCTCCATTTCTCCACCCGATCCTTCTGGCCAATGTTCTTGGATTCTTGTATCTTCAACCCATGGTTCCACATTAGGAGAATTGATTCTACATCGAAGGTGTCATAGGGATTGTAGCATACCCGGTTCCGGTGCTATTCTGGTTTGGTTTTGGAAGCTATATTCTTGCATCTGGTCCATTAAAAGATTGCAGAGGGCGACCTCAAGAATGATCAAAGCTGGAATCGTCGCCCTTTTCAGTTTATTTCTAGAATTTCTTCTCGGTATTTTAGTCTTGCATCCATTGGTTATGAGTTCAGAGTATTTTTGATGAAGCCTTCTCCATAACTCACCCTTCGTCTTCAGTTATTGAGTGTTTCTGCTTCCTAGTTATGTTTCAGCCTTGCTCTAAGGTATGTCCCTTTAAAGCTTTCCGTTATTCTTGGATTTGGATGGTACAACCTCTCCCCAGACTCCTCTACCATTTCACTCTGCCCTGTCAATCCATACTCTAATTTGTTCAAGCTCTACGGCTCCCATGGAATTTTGGATGGTGTTGGTATCCTCATTAATGGAAGTCATGTTTTGGTAATCTGGTTATGGTGGTGTTGCTTCTCACCATAGTAGTGCAAATGGATCCCTCCCATATGGTCATCTTGGTCTGTGTGCTATAGTAAACTGACCCCTGCCTCATAGCTCTGAAGGTCTGGATTCTAGCTCCTGACGTCGCGTTTCATGGATGGGTGGTCACTGGTGCGGCGACAGTGCAGCATCCCAAGGACGGGTAATGTGTTTGATGGTTTCGTGATAGACACACTGTTCGATGGTCTGACTTTCTGGGGGAGGTTTTTGGATGGGTCTCCCATAGACCGTGTTTCTTGGTCTTCTCATTTTTAGTTTTTGGTTGATGTTCTGTTTATCCTTTTGAGCGGGTCTGGTCTTGGGCGGGGTTTCATGCCTGTCCTGCTTATGTTTATCCTTTTTTCATGGAGGTTCTCTCTTTTCTATAAAGTGTTTTCATAAATTCAAAAAAAAAATTTGTGGTGGTATAAGGTAAGGGTTAATTTTACAATCTATTTTATTTGAGGTTGTTTATATGTAAGTATCTATTCGGACCTCTTTATCATCCACATTCATGTTTCATAGAAATGTATTTCAAAACATTTTTAATATTTCTATATTATGGGTTAAAGTCATTTATACCATTTTTTGACTTTTTATAAAATGTTTTGAAATAGTTATTTTCATCACTTTCCAAACAAGGTACTTTATGAACTTTTTAACCAATTAAGGTGTGGATGTTTTCTAACTTATACAGTGGGTGAAACTACTTTTGGTAGTTATAACACCATTGAAGCTTCCTTTACAATCATATATAAATATTTTCAAAATAATTTTTTTCTTTTATAATTATGTGTCTTTTAAATGATTTTAAAATAGAACGATATATTTCTCTCAAATAGTTTTGATTTCATCTATGTTAACATCCTTTGATGGATTTTACACTTGTTTGAAGTTTATTTATTATGATACAATCTTCCATATTGTATTGAAGGTTTGGTGTTATGTTTTACTGTGGATGTTTTATTTATATACCATTCTTGGTTTATGGTTAAAGTATTAACATTACGTATTCTAGTTTCAATACAAATGTTTATGTTATGTTTCAACCATTTCATATGAGGAATGAATTAGACATATTAAGTGACGGGTGGAGCCCTCTATAGATTCTATAGGAATCGGTAGTTCTAATGAGTCAAACTAGTGTTTTGGCACAAGGCCTAGACAAAATATTATTTTTAGTCTTGGCACGAGGCCTTGGCTATGTGGTTATGATGTCCGACATTATGCATTCCATCATTATGAAATTATGTATTGATATTACATGTGATTATTCAATTAATATAATATCCATGTGTATAAGTAAATGGAATTATTTGATTTATCATTTCCATATTATACTAAATTTTATGTTTAAAATGACTTTTTGTTAGTCTTATACATTACCATACATTTTTATATTTATTTATGATAGTTTCTTCTATGTTTTTAACCTTACTGAGCATCTATTCTCACACCTTTCTTATTTTTTATTTTTCCTATGATGAAAAGAAGCGTATTATGATTTATAAGTAGGGTTAAGCTAGGGGAATAATGGAATTCTCAATGTATTATTTATGTTGTGTTTAATTTTATAAATTTTAATGCAACGTTCATATATGTAATCGATTTTCCAAGACCGCTAAAATAATCGGTCCTTCGGGACTTTTTTTCGTGTAATCATGCCAATGTATTAATATAATGCACTGACTCTGGGTAACTGGGGTTATTGAGTTATAGTTGGTATCATAGGAAGTTTAGAAACAACCTTGGAAATAGATTAAGGTAAACATTGATTTTGAAACATTACCCTACGATAGACATAGAGGATTAGTATAGAATAAGTTCATAGAATATCAGTACTGTAGAGATTTTGTGAATTTTCAAAGAAATACAACTCTGTCTAGATATGAGCTATTAGAGGTGGATCTAGCACATATATACCTAGACGTGAAAACTACAACAAGGAGTTCCAGGCTTGACTTAGGGTATCCTGGTACATGACAACGATCCTTGCTTCACTCTTGGTTTTGACACTACCAGAGGATATGCTTAGGTAAATCAAATTTTGTTTAGAAATAATTATGATCGATTTAATTGTAAATAGCACCTCAAAGAAGACATTTTTTTATGATTATGGTATATAATCATAAACTGATCAATTTATGTTTGGTTTTTTACAAGTTTAAAATTATGCATTACGATTCATAAACTAACCTTGTGTATGACATTGTTTAGAAATGGTGCCCTATAGAAGGAATGATAACTCCAACAATACACATGATCCAAAGTGTAATGAGGATCATATATTTCATGTTCTTAATCCAAAATTTATAAAGAAAATAGTCCCCCATGTATTATCATTATTTGAAGAAATAGTATCAAGTGTTAATAAGACTTTTAAAGAATTTTTTGAGTCATATGGATTTGATGGTAAGCTTGAGAAGAAAATGATGGTAGAGAGAAAGTTGGATAAAGGGAAGAAGGGAACGAAGGATTTTCAAATATGTGATAACTGTGGAAAGAATCAACTTGGTAAATTATTGAAGGGAATGAGAGTTTTTTATAAGTGTGGAGTAAAATAGGACACCAAGTACATGATTGAAAGTGTAAGAAAAAGATTTCAAATGTACAATACCTCCTCTATAAGGAGTTGGGACATTATGCAAATCAATGTCCAAATCATCATAGTATACCACAAATGATGCTGTTGGATAATAATCAAGTAATGCCACTACCATAGATGAAGAGAAATGACTCGTTTTATTATGTTGTTATTAATAAATTATGTAATTTTAGTGTTGTATCAATGATGTACTGGTCATAAGAATTAAGTTGTATATAAGGATTATACTGCAGTAATATTTCATTAAGGATTTGAGATTGTATGGTACCCAGAAAAGTGACTCAATAGAAACATAATTGTTTTTGAAAATACATGGTTAAAGGAATGATAAACCTTAATATATCCTGATACTGAGGTATTGATTTTTCAATAAGAGATTATTGATTTGGATAAATTACATTGGATATTATTGAATTCCTTGGAACTATTTAATGGTTTGTTTATTCCATCATTATTGGAGATTACCACATTTTTGGATTTGAGGAGTATATCCAGTATTATATGTTTTAAAGAAGGAATAAGGATTTACATACCTATTTAAATACAGTTTTATGGTAATTAATTTTATTTCCACATTTTAAGAAAATGCATGATGAAGGTATTCACATGTATATTATGTGACCAAACATATAAATTTTGGACTGTGTGCTTGGACAAAAGTATTATAGATAAGTCTAAAAGTTTGAATTTATTAAGTTTCTCATTGGATACTATTGTTATGGTTAAATAAATTCTTATGATTAATTTTGGATTGTTATAAAAATGAAAACCTCGAGGTCAAGTGACAACCTGTCGTGTCTGGAAAGGCCGCGAGACTTAAACCCGCAACGGAAGGGTGACAAGGGTGCATCACCTACCACTGACCTAAATGATATCTTGAATTATATAAAATAATTTTGTTTAAAAGGTATGATTGTTGAATTTTAAATTCATTTTTTTTGGAACCCTATACAATTAGGATAAATAGAATATTTTTGGGTTCTATTATCTTTTGGAGTGAAAGATGAGTTTGTGGTAGAAATTAGTTCAATGATGGAACTCTACTTGTCAAGTATTCTTTATTTTCTTATTATAAGAAGAAAATAATTCTTAAACGTTAGGGAAATGATCTAAAAACCAAAATTGTGTTATTATAATACCATATGTTTTGTTGAACTGATGATAGTTTATCTCATCATAAATTTATTGCTTTAAAGCCCTAAATTTTCTATTTATTGTTAACTTATTTGTGATTGATGACCTCAATCAAGCCATATAAATATTTTACTTTTTCCTCCAATTATGTGTCTCTAATTTCCACCAATATTCTCTTATTCGAAAACCTAATTTGGTGGTGACTTTTTCAATTCTGTTTCCCTTTTTTTTAAGACTAATTTTTATTAACCCTATTTCTAATGTGGGTTTTCCACAAAGGTATTATCTATTTTATATATTTTATTTTTGAAGAAAAATTTCAAATTTCAACAACAAAATTTATTGATTGAGGCGGAAATGTAACATCCCATGATTTCATAGTACATTATCTTTTTAATGTAATTCAATATCTTGGGCTACACGAAACACCGAGTTCAGGCCACGACTTACCAAACTAGCAATTCAAAAAGTGGTTATGAATAGTATTAACTACATATTGAATTTTATATACTTAATATAATTTTAGAATCCATATTATGTATTTCTTGGATGTAATATAAGAATAAATTCATTTTTTTAGAAAAAAGTAGCAATTTTAAATAAATTCAATTTTACAGCATTTTAATGGAAACCCCTTTTTGAATCCAATATTTTACACTTTTATATATTCCATGTAATAAAATTAAATTTTTTATTCGAATAGGGACATAAATTTTTTATAAATTTCTGATAACTTTCATATTTCGATGAATAGTAAAAATACTAAATTTTAATTGAAAACAACATTTTTAATCGAAATAATATATTGTGTTAAATTATGAATTTTATTGGTTTTAAAGTATAATTAAAATATATTTTTATCATTTAATATAATGTACATAATTGGATATAGTTTTACACATAAATTGTACAAAAACACATGTTAATCTTTTGAAAGTTTTTACTTCTTAAAAACCTGCTTTCTGGATTTGACAATGGGAATTAATTTTAAATTAATTAAAGCAACTCCTATGTTTCTAATTTGGTAAAATTGAATTCATTTTTTTCATTCGGAATGTCAAAATTCTATTTTAGTGGATTTTTGGAATATTCCTGAAAACATTCAATTTTTGATGAATAGTGAAAAACATTACGTTATTGTTTAAAACTATATTTTATTTAAATAATAATTATTTTTATTTAAAATTATTTGAAAGAAAAAATAGATATATAATACATATATTAGTTTAATTTAATTTATGGGAGTCATTTTATAATAATATTAGATATATAATATTTTATTGAATTTTTAATGTCTTTTACCCACCTTCTAGGCACATTTTTACATTTGCAAAAAAACATAATTTTTCCATTTTTTTAATTGAATTTCAAAAATATGGGAGGTAATATTGAAATCAGTATGTAAAATTTGGTTAAATAGGATGAAAATATTTTTTTGAATAGTAACTTTTGAATTTTATTTACCACGATTAAATGTAAATTGGGTAATTAAAGGTAATAATGATATTATAAGTACACTAACACATGTCTTAACTCATTTGGAAAAATATATTTTGACCAAAATAAAATTTATGAATATAATATGATCTTTTCAGTCCACTTGGATTTGATTAGGACATTTATTATTATTTTATTAAAAGAATAGTTAAAAGTGTTAAATTCAATGTTTAATAGTTAAACAAATTTTAATATAGGTTTATAAGTAAGCTAAATTAAACTATAAATATTCATCAGAAATTTAAGAATATTTCCTACATCATGGTATTTTATTTATAAATTTTATACATTATATAATTAAATTTATTTATGACATAGTGTTGATGAAATAATTACCTTATTAATGAAAGATTAAAATAATTGAAGTTATAAATACCAAAATAAATGAAAATTGAGACTTTTTATGCATTAAACGAATTTTAAAGGATAAAATTACATGTCAGGGTTTATTTAATGTTTATTATTTGAATTAATCATGTTTATTTGACTTTCACATAAAACAAGTACTAAATAGTGTCAAAATTGATATAAATGAGTTTTTAAAACAAATACTATATTATTAAATGATATAAAATTCTTAAAAATATATGGTTATGTAAAAGGACATAAATAATAATATATATTTCATTAATGAACTACTTCATTATCTCATGTAATTTTATAGTATGTTTCTTAACCCTGTAATATAAAAATACAATAAGACATTGTAAAAGTTAAATTATTTTACTAAGAGTTAAATCTAAAAAATAATGTTAATATGGTGACCTAAACTGGTCTAAAAACTTTTGGTTGTGAGTATTTATATCCATACCCACCATATCCTCGAAATAAATCCATTTTTATCCATTATAAACCAAAAATGATTTTATAATAAAATAATATTTCAGGTTTCTTTTCTTAAAGTGACCCTCACCTCTCTTATAAATGGGTACTTCCCCTTCTCTCAAAATCACACCTCCAAAGCCATTTGGCTCGACCAAAACCTACTCAAATATCCTAAAAACTACCCTTAATTCATCATAGAGGCTTTACATTGATAAGAAACCAACTTAATGAGCCCTTTTGATCAAATCAAAAGAAAGAACCCGAAGAAGAGGTAATTACCTCATAACCACTTTTAATGTTATTTTCTTCTTATACTTCCTATTTCTTTGATTTTTTTCTATACTAAAATAATAACTCAAGTACCTTCTACATACTGAGATGTTATTATAAATATGTTAAAACAATATTCATTATTTTACCCATCCTATGAATGGAAAAGTCACAATATGTGCATACGTACCACTTACCGTCTCCACGTCGTGGTGTAGTTTGTTATTCAACACTTCATTATTTGGATGGGTATAATAATGACTATAATTGATGTAAATAATAAATATAAATTTTTAATTATTCTATATATATAATATAACATCCAATTACATATTATTTTACCATCAATATAATGATATCATCACTCGTACGTACGCACAACTTACCGTCTCCAAGACGTGATGAGATTCATTTCCACGTTCACCATTCAATGATGATTATAAAAATATATATAATTAATAAGTATGTAATATATGACAGAATAATTCTACTAGAAATATATATTTATATATATGTATGTATGTTTTTAAATATATCTCATTCACATACTTCCATTCAATACGATATGAACATAGAAATAGTGTTTATGTGTACGTATGACCTAGCATCTCCATAAACGGTATTTTCAATTTCATATATCTATATATCATATATATTTATATTCTGAATATATATGATACATAAATAATTTTTTATATTCTGGAAGAAATTAAATCATGATATATGTGATAAGATCAAGAATAACAAATTAAAACATGTGCGAATGAGAAAGGGATTATTACCCAAAATATTATTTTGACATATAAATTATTATTAAATTGGTAGTATAAAGCCATAAATGAATATCATATGATATCATAAATATGAATATGGTTATGGTATAATTTAATAACATACTATGGTCATTATATAGATGGTTAAATGTTCCCTCGACCAAAACAAGGTACAGGGTAAGGGTTAAAATTACAATGGCTTTTATCCAAGGTTGTTTATATGTAAGTATTTACAGGGACTTATTTAACATCCGCATTCATGTTTCGTAAAAATGTATTTCAAAACATTTTTAACTATTCTTATAATATGTGTTAAAATCATTTATACCATTATTTTAATTTTTAATAAATGTTTTGAAAGGAATCTTTTCATCATTTTCTAAACAAGGTACATTATGACCTTTTAGGCAAATTAAGGTAAGATTTTTTTAACTTATACAGCAGGTGCAGATATTTACCGATGTTATAACACATTTAAAGAATCCATTACAATATTCTACGAATATTTTCAAAATAGTTTTTTTCTTTTATAATTATGTGACTTTTAAATGATTTCAAAATAGAAAGAGATATTTCCCTCAAATAGTTTTCATTTCGTCTGTGTTAACATCCTTTAATGGATATTACACTTGTATGATGTTGATATATTATGTTACAATATTACATATTTTATTGAATTTTTTGTTATATTTTTGATTGTGGATATGTTATTTTATACCATAATTGGTTTATTGTTAAAGTATTAACATTCTATATGCTAGTTTTAATATGAATTTTTATGTTATGTTTCAATAATTTCATATGAGGAATGCATTGGACTTATTAAGTGATGGGTGGAGCCCTCTATAGATCATTGATGCATATGTGGGTCTCATGAGACAAACTAGTGTTTTGGCATATGTCCTTGACAAAATATTATTTGTAGTCTTGGCATGAGGGCTTGACTATGCGGCTATGATGTCCGAAATTATACATTCAATCATTATGAAATTATGTATTGATATTAAGTGTGATTATTCAACTAGTAGAATACCCATGTGAATAAGTAAATTGAAGTATTTTATTTATCTTTTCCATATTATACTAAAGTTTATGTTTAATAGGTTTTTTTAGACTTATACATTGCCTTAAATATTTATGTTTATCTATTATAGTTTCTGTTATGTTGTTATCCTTACTGATCATCTGAGCTCACAGCTTTCTTATGTTTTATTTTATCCAGGATGCAAAGAATTGTATTATGATTTATATTTTGGGTTAATCTATGAGAATAATGGATTTCTCAATGTATTATTTATGTTGTGTTTTATTTTATAAAATTTTATGTAAAATTCATATATGTAATCTATTTTTCAAGACTCTTAATCTAATTCGTCCTTCGGGAATTTGTTCTTTGTAATCATGGAAATGTATTACAATAATGCACCAATTCTGGGTAATTGGGGTTCAGGAGTAACATTTGGTGTCAAAGGAGGTTTAGAAATAACCTTGGAAATATATTAAGATAAACTCTGATTTTGAAACATTAACCTAAGATAGACTTAGAGGATTAGTATAGAATAACTTCCTAGAATTTTTGTACTGTTGAGATTTTGTGAATTTTCCAAGAAATACAAAACTTTCTAGATATGAGATGGTAGAGGTGGCCCTGGAAAAAATGTACCTTGATGTGAAAAATCAAACAAGGAGTTTCGGGCTTGACTCATGGTATCCTGGTACATGACAATGAGCCTTGCTTCACTCTTTGTTACGACACTCCCATGGGATATGCTTAGGATAATTCAGATTTTGTTTACAAATCATTATAAAGGATTTATTTGAAATACCTCCTCAAATAAGACATTTTTTTATGATTATGGAATATAAGAATAAACTTTTCAATTTATGTTGTGTATTTTACAAGTTTGGAATTATCAATTACAATTCACAAACTAACCTAGTATAAGTCATTGTTTAGAAATGGTTCCCTATAGAAGGAATGAGAACTCCAAAAATACTCATGATCCAAACTATATGAAAGATCATATATTTCATGGTCCTAAGACAAAATTTAGAAGGAAAATAATCTCCCACGTATTCTCATTATTTCAAGATATATTATCATGTGTTTATAAGATAAGTAAAAGATTCTCTATGCCCTATGGCTTTGAAGGGAATCTGGAGAAGAAAAGGATGGTAGAGAAAAGGTTGGATAAAGGGAAGAAGAAAAATAAGGAATTTTCAAATTTATGATAACTGTGGAAATTATCTCCATGGTAAATTCTTGAAGGGAATGAGAGTTTTTTATATGTGTGGAGAAAAAAAGGACACCGGGTACATGATTGAATGGTTAAGAATAAGGTTTCAAATGTACAATGCCTAATCTACAAGGTGTTGGGACACTATGCGAATCAATGTCCCCATCATCAGAGTATACATCAAATGATGCTATTGGATAATAATAAAGTTATAATACTACTATAGATGAAGTGAAATGACTAGTTTTCATATGTTGTTATTAAAGAATTATGTCATTTGAGTGTTGTATCAATGATGTATTGGTCATATGAATTATGGAGTATATAAGGATTGTACTATATTACTATTTCATTAAGGATATAAGATTGTATCGTACCCTGAAAAGTGACTCAATATAAAGAATTTTTTTTGGACAATACATGGATGAAGGAAAGATAAACCTTAGTATTGTCCAGATACTAAGGTATTGAATTATTAATAAGCGATGATTGATTTTGATAAATTATATTGGATATTATAGACTACCTTAGAACTAATTAATGGTTTTTTATTCAATCATTGTGGGATATTGGAAAATTATTGGATTTAAGGAGTATTTCCAGAATTCTATATTTTAAAGAGGGAATAATGAAGTACATACCTATTCAAATATGGTTTTATGGTAATTCATTTTATTACAACATTTTAAGAAAGTTCATGATGAAGGTATTCACATGTATATTATGTGACCATCCATTTAAATTTTTGAATGCGCGTTCGTACATAAGTATTATGGATAAGTCTAATGGTTGGAAAGGATTAAGTTTATCATTGGATACTTTTGTTAAGGCTAAAGAATTTCATTAGATTATTTTTGTATTTTTATAAAAACGAAAACTCAGAGGTTGAGCGACAACATGTCGTGTCCGGCAAGGCTGTACGAATTAAACCCGCAACCGAAGGGCGACAAGGGTGCATCACCTACCACTGGCCTACGTGATGTCCTGGATTGTATAATATAGATTTGTTTAAAAGGTTTGATAGTTGAAATATAAATTCAATTTTTTAGAACCCTATACAATTAGGATAAATAACACATTTTTGAGTTCTATTATCTTTTAGAATGAAAGATGAGTCTGTGGTAAAAATTAGTTGAATGATGGAACTATACTTGTCATGTATTATTTATTTACTAATTCTATGTAGAAAATAATTCTTAATATATACAGAAATGATCTCAAAACAATAAACATGTTATCCTAATACCTTATGTTTTTTGAACTGATGATTTTGTAACTCATCATAAATTTATGGCTTTGAAGCACTCAATTTTCCATTTATTATTAAATTGTTTGTGATTGATAACCTCAATCACTCCCTATAAATATTTTTGTTTTTTCTCCAATTATGTGTCTCTATTTTCCCTCAATGTTCTCCTATTATAAACCCTAATTTGGTGGTGAATTTTTAATTTCCCTTTCCATATAATTAAGACTAAATTTTATTAACCTATTTCCATTGTGGGTTTTCCACAAAGGTATTTTCTATTTTAAAACTTTTATTTTTGAAGTACAATTTCAAATTGTGAGGAGACAATTTATTGATGGAGGAGAAAATGTAACATCCCAAGATTTTATAGTATGTTATCTCTTTAATGTAATTCAATAGCTTGGGCTACACGCAACACCGAGTTTGGGTGCACTACGACTTTCCAAACTAGACATTCAAAAAGTGGTTATGAATAGTATTAAATACATATTGAATTTTATATACTCCATATAATTTTATAGTCCATATTATGTGTTTCTTGGACATAATATGAGAACAAATAAATTTTTTTCAAATAAATAAATTATTTTTCTAAAAATGAAATTTTACAGCCTTTTAATGGCCATCCCTTTTTAAATCCAATATTTTAATCTTTTATATATTAAATTTAATTAAATTAAATTCTTCTTTTTGATATGGAAATAAAATTCTTGTTTGGATAAATTTTTGGTACTTTTCAAAAAACATTCATATTTTGATGAATATTAAAAATACTAAATTTTAATTGAAAACATCATTTTTAATCAAAATAATTTATAGTGTTAAATTATGAATTTTAGTGGTTTTAAAGTATAATTAGATTACATTTTATCATTTAATATAATGTACAAAATTGGATATAGTTTTGCACTTAAATTATATATAAACACATGTGAATCTTTTGATAGTTTTTATTTTTTAAAAACCTGCTTTCTGGTTCTGACAAAAGGAATTAATTTTATATTAATTAATGAAACTCATATGTTTGTAATTTTGTAAAATTTATATCATTTTTTCATTCAGAATATCAAAATTCTCTTTGGGTTGATTTTTGGTATTTTCCTGAAAACTTTTAATTTTTGATAAATATTTAAAAACATTGCTTTAATGTTTAAAAACGACTTTTATTTATTTTTATTTAAAATTATTTTAAAATAAAAATAGATATATAATTCCGATATAAGATAAATTTAATTCATTATTGTCATTTTATAATAAGATTAGATGATTAAAATTTTATTGAATTTGTTAATGTCTTTTACCCACCTTCTAGGCACATTTTCAAATTTGCATAAAACGTAATTTAACACTTCTATGAATTGAATTTCATAAAATATTATAGAAAATATTGAAATTAGTAAGTAAAATGTGGTTAAATATGGTGAAAATAATTATTTTGTGAATAATAACTTTTGAATTTTATTTACCACGGTTGAAAGTAAATAGGGTAATAAAAGGTAAAAATGATAATATAAGTACCCTAAAACATGTCCTAATTCATTTGGATAAATATATTTTGACCAAAACAAACATTAGGAATAAAATATGATCATTTCGGTCTACATGAATTAGATTTGGACATTTATTATTATTTTATTTATATAATAGTTAAAAGTGTAAAATTCAATGTTTAATACCTAAACAATTTTTAATATAGGGTTATACATAAGATAAATTGAACTATAAATATTCATTAGAAATAAAATAAACCATACATCATAGTATTTTATTTATAATTTTTATGCATTATATAATTAAATTTATATATGACACAATGATGATGATATAAATACCTTATTAATGAAGGATTAAAATAATTGATATTATAAATACCAAAATAAATGTAAATTGAGACTTTTGATGCATTACACAAATTTTATATGTTAATATGAAATTTTAGTGTTGATGTAATGTATTTTTTCAAATTAATGAAGTTTTTCTGACTTTTACAAAAACTAAATACTAAATAGTGTCAAAATTGACATAAATGAGTTTTTAAAACAAATACTATAATATTAAATGATATAATATTCTTAAAAATATAATGTTTTGCCAAAGGACATATACAATAATAGATATGTCATTAATTAACCACTTTATTTTATCTTGGAATTTTATTTTATGTTTCCTGACCATGTAATATAAAAATAAAATAAGACATTGTAAAAGCTAAACTATTAAACTAAGAGTTAAATCTAAAAGATAATGTTAATATGGTGACCTAAAGTTGTATAAAACCTATTAGTTGAGAGGATTTCGACCCATCCCCACCTTAGGATCGAAATAAATCTATTTTGAGACATTATAAACCAAAAATGATTTCATAATAAAATAATATTTCAGGTTTTGTTTCCTAAAGTGACCCTGACCTCTCTTATAAAAGGGTACTTCTCCTTTTCTCAAAATCACACCTCTAAAGCCATTTGGCTCAACCAAACCCTGTTAAAATATCCTACCAATTTCCCTCACTTCATCCTAGAGTCCTTACATTGAACAGAAGCCAACCTATAAATCCCTTTTGATCAAATCAAAAGGAAGAACATGAAGAAGAGGTAATTACTTCATAACCTCTTTCCAGGTTCTTTTCTAATTTTACGTCCTATTTCTTTGATTTTTTCTATACTAAAATAATAACTCATGTACCTTCTACATACTGAGATGTTATTATAGATATGGTATAACCATATTCATTATTCTATCCATCTTATGAATGAAAAAGTCACAATACATCTGTTCGTACGACTTACCATCTTCATGTCATGGTGTAGTTTGTTATTCAACACTTCATTATTTGGATGGTTATAATAAGGAGTATAATTGATGTAAAAGATAAATATAACAAGTTAATTATTTTTTATATATAATATAACATCCAATTACATATGATTTTACCATCAATAGAATGATATCGTCGCTCATGCGTACACACGGCTTACCGTCTCCACGACATGATGAGATTCATTTCCACGTTCACCATTCAATGATGATTATAAAAATTTATACTAATAATTAGTATGTAATATATGACATAATAATGCTACTGGATATATATATATATATATGTGTGTGTGTGTGTGTGTGTGTGTGTGTGTATTTACATATATCTCATTCACTTACTTCTGTTCAATACGATATGAAAACAGAAACAACGTTTATGCGTCCGTACGACCTACCGTGTCCATAAACAATGTTTTCCATTTCTTATATATTTCTATTATAAATATTTACATTCTGAATATATATAATACATAAATAATTTTTTATATTCTGGGAGAAATTAAATCATGATAAAATTGATAAGATCAAAATAACAAATTAAAACATGAACGATTAAGAAAGCGATTATTACCTGAAATACTATTTTAACATAGAAATTATTATTAAATGAGTAGTATAAAGACATAAAAGAATAACATAGGATATCATAAATATGAATATGATTCTTGTATAATATAATAACATAATATGGTCATTATACAAGAGGTTAAATATACCCTCGACCAAAGGAATGTACAAGGTAAGGGTTAATTTTACAATCTATTTTATCTGAGGTTGTTTATATGTACGTATCTGTTGCGACCTCTTTATCATCAACATTTATGTTTCTTAAAAATGTATTTCAAAAATTTTTTAATATTCTTATAATATGGGTTAAATTGTTTTATACCATTTTTTGACTTTTTATTAAATTTATAGAAAGGAAACCTTCCGTCATTTTCCAAACAAAGTACTTTATGAACTTTTATATAAAATAAGGTAAGATTGTTTTTTTAACTTATACAGCGGGTGTGGCTATTTTTAGCTGTCATAACACATTTGAAGATTCCCTTACAATGTTATAAAAATATTTTCAACATAATTTTTTCCTTTTATAGTTATGTGACTTTAAAATGATTTCAAAAAAGAAAGAGATATTTCTCTCAAATAGTTTTGATTTCATCTATGTCAACATCCTTTTATGGATTTTACACTTGTTTGATGTCGATTTATTATGATACAATATTCTATATTTTATTGAGGTTTTTGCGATATGATTGACTGAGGATGTGTTATTTTTATACCATTCTTGGTTTATTGTTAGAGTATTAACATTCTGTATGCTAGTTTTAATACGAATGTTTATGTTATGGTTTAACCCTTTCATATGATGAATGAATTGGAATTATTAAGTGATGGGTGGAGCCCTTTATTGCACCTTGATGCATCAGTAGGTCTCATGAGACAAACTAGATTTTTGGAACAAGGCCTTAACAAAATATTTTTTGTAGTCTTGGCACGAGGCCTTGACTATGTGGTTATGTTGTCCAACATTATGCATTCCATCATATGAAATTTTGTGTTGATATTACGTGTGATTATTCAACTAGTATAATATCCATGTGGAATAATTAATTGGAATTATTTGATTTATATTTTTCATATTATACTAAATTTATGTTTAAAAAGAATTTTTTAGTCTTATACATTGCAATAAATTTTTATGTATATTTATGATAGTTTCTGCTAGGTTGTTATCCTTACTGAGAATCTTAGCTCACACATTTCATATGTTTTATTTTTCCCTTGATTCAATAAAGTATATTTTGATTTATATATAGGGGAAAGCTGTGGGAATAATGGATTTCTAAATGTATTATTTATGTTGTGTTTTATTTTAGAAATTTTAATATAACGTTCATATATGAAATCAATTTTCTATGACTGATAAACTAATCGGTCCTTTGGGAATTCGTTCATTGTAATCATGCGAATGTATTAAAATAATCCACCAACTATGGGTAACTAGGGTCAGGGAGTTATAGTTGGTATCAGAGGAATTTTTTCAACAATCTTGGAAATAGATTAAGAGAAACTCTGATTTTAAAACATTACCCTAAGATAGAAATAGAGGATTAGTATAGAATAACTTCCTAGAATTTTGATACTGTAGAGATTTTGAGAATTTTCTAAGAAATATATCCCTGTCTGGATATGAGCTGGTAGAGGTGGCTCTGGAACAAATGTACCTAGATGTGAAAACTCCAATAAGGAGTTTCAGGCTCGACTTAGGGTATCCTGCTACATGACAACGGGCATTGCGTCACTCTTGGGTATGACACTCCTGGGGGATATGCTTAGGATAATTCACATTTTTTTACAAAATCATTATGATAGATTTTTTTGTAAATACATCCTCAAAGAAGTCAAAATTTTATGATTATAGAATATAAGCATAAATTATTCAATTTATGTTATTTATTTTACAAGTTTGGAATTATGCATTATGATTCATAAACTGACCTAATGTATGTCATTGTTTATAAATGGTTCCCAATAAAAGGAATGAGAACTACAATAATATGCATGATCCAAAGTGTAAGAAAGATCATTTATTTCATGGTATTAAGCCAATATTTTTAAGGCAAATAGTCTCCCACATATTCATATTATTTGAAGAAATGTTATCATGTGTTAATAAGATATATAATGAATTGTCTGAGTCCTATGGATTTGATGGGAATCTAGAGAAGAAAAGGATGGTAGAAAGAAATTTGGATAAACATAACAAGATAATGAAGGATTTTTAATATATGTGAAAACTTTGGGAATAATCACATTGGTAAATTCTTGAATGGAATGAGAGTTTTTTATAAGTGTTGAGAAAAAGAGACACTGATTATGTGATTGAAAGGGTAAGAAAAAAGTTTCAAATGTACAATGCCTAATCTTTGAGGGGTTGGGATACTACATGAATCAATGTCCTAATCATAAAGTATACCATAAATGATGTTGTTGGACAAAAATCAAGTTATGATACAACCATATATGAAGAGAAATGACTAGTTTCTTATGTTTTATTAAAGAATTATGTCCTTTGAGTGTTGTATCAACGGTGTACTGGTCATACAAATTATGTAGTATATAAGGATTGTACTGCAGTACTATTTCATTAATGATTTGATATTGTATGGTACCCTGAAAAGTTACTAAATAGAAAGAAAATGTTTTTGGAAAATACATGGATTAAGGATAGAAAAACCTTAATATAGTCTTGATACTGAAGTATTGATTTTGGAAGAAGAGATGGTTTATTTGGATAAATTATATTGTATATTATTGACTACATTGGAACTAATTAATGGTTTGTTTATTCTGTCAATGTTGAAGATTACATCATTTTTGGATTTAAGGAGTATATCCAGTATTCTATGTATTAAAGAATGAATAAGGAAGTATATACCTATTCAAATATGTTTTTATGGTAATTTAAAATATAACCACATTTTATGAAAATACAAGATGTAGGTATTCACATGTATATTATGTGACCGTCCATATAAATTTTAGACTATGAGTTCAGAAAAAACAATTACGGATAAGTCTAAAGGTTGGAATGGATTAATTTTATAATTGGATATTATTGTTAATGTTAAATAATTTCTTAAGATTATTTATGGATTGTTATAAAAAGGACAACTCGGAGGTCGAGGGATAACCCATCACATCTGGAAAGGTCGTGAGACTTAAACACACAACCGAATAGATACAAGGGTGCATCACCTACCACTGGCCTACATGATGACCTGGATTGTGTAATGTAGTTTTGTTTGGAAGGTCTAATAGTTGAATTATTAAATCATTTTTTTGGAACCCTATACAATTAAGATAAATATAATATTTTTGAGTTCTATTATCTTTTGGAGGGAAAGGTGATTTTATGGTAGAAATTAGTTAAATGATGGAACTCTACTTGTCATGTATTCTTTATTTTCTTATTCTACGAAGAAACTAATTCATAAATTTTAGGGAAATGATCTCAAAACCAAATAAAATTTATCCTAATACCATATGTTTTGTTGAACCGATGATATTTTAATTTATCATAAATTTATGGCTTTGAATCACTCAATTTTCAATCTATTGTTCATTTGTTTGTGATTGATGACCTCAATCACTCCCTATATATATTTACAATTTCCCTCTAATTATGTGTCTTTAATTTCCACCAATGTTCTCTTATTCAAAATGCTTATTTGGTGGTGAGTTTTTAATTTCACATTCCCACTTATTAATACTAATGTTTATTGACCTTATTTCCAATGTGGTTTTTCAAGAAAGTTATTTTCAATTTTAAACCTTTTATTTTCAAAGAACAATTTCAAATTGAGAGGACACAATTTTTTAATAGACTGTAAAATGTAACATCCCAAGATTTCATAGTATGTTATCTATTTAAAGTGAGTCAATAGCTTAGGATACATGAAACACCGAGTTCAGGCGCATCATGATTTACCAAACTAGCCATTAAAAAAGCATTTTTGAATAATATTAAAAATATATTAAATTATATATACTCCATATAATTTTAGAATTCATATTATTTATTTCTTGGACATAATAATATAACAAATTCATTTTTTTCATATAGAAGAATTATTTTTCCAAAATGCAATTTTATAGCCTTTTAATGGAAAACCCTTCTTAAATACAATATTTGACACTTTTATATATTAAATTTAATTAAATTAAATTCTACATTCGAATAGGGAAATAAAATTTTTGTTTGTATAAATTTTTGGTACTTTTCTGATAATTTTCATATTTTGATGAATAATAAAAATACTAAAATTTAATTGAAAACAAACTTTTTTATCGAAATAATTTATAGTGTTAAATTATGAATTTCAGTGGTTTTAAAGTATAATTTGATTATATTTTTATCATTTAATATAATTTACATCATTAGATATATTTTCACACTTAAATTCTACATAAAGACATGTCAATCTTTTGATAGTTTTTACTTCTTAAAAACTCACTTTCTGGTTTTGACAATGGGAATTAATTTTAAATTAACTAATACACCTCATAAGTTTTGAATTTGGTTAAATTGAAATCATTTTTTCATTCAGAATATCAAAATTATCTTTGGGTGGATTTTTGGAATTTTCTTGAAAACATTCAATTTTTGATGAATACTGAAAAACATTGCATTATTGTTTAAAAATGACTTTTATTTAAATAAAAATTATTTTTATTTAAAATTATTTTAAAGTAAAAAAATATATATAATACCTATATTAGTTCAAATTAATTCATTGGAGTCATTTTATAATAATATTAAATGTATAAAATTTTATTGAATTTTTCAATGTCTTTTACCCACCTTCAAGGCACATTTGCAAATTTGCATAAAACGTAATTTTAACTCTTCTATGAATTGAATTTAAAAAATCCAAGTGAAACTGTTGACGTCAGTAAGTAAATTTTTTTTAAATAGGATGAAAATAATTTTTTTGTGAATAGTACCTTTTGAATTTTATTTACCACGGTTAAAAATAAATAGGGTAATTAAAGGTAAAAATGGTATTAAAAGTACCCTAAAACATGTCCTAATTAATTTCGATAAATATATTTTTACCAAAATCAACCTTTGGAATAAATTATTATCCTTTCGGTCAACTTGGATTTGATTAAGACCTTTATTATTATTTTATTTAAAGAACATCAAAAGTGTTAAATTTAAAGTTTAATAACTAAACCATTTCTAATATAGGGTTATACATTAGATAAATTAGATTATAAATATTAATAATAAAGATAAAAATATTTCCTACATCATGATATTTTATTTATAATTTTTATAAATTATATAATTAAATTTATTTATGATGAAAGGATGATGCAGTAATAACCTTATTAACGAAAGATTAAAATAATTGAAATTATAAATATCAAAATAAATGTAAATTGAGACTTTTGATGAATTACATGAATTATTTAGGTTAATATGACATGTTATGGTTGATTTAATGTTTTTATTTCGAAGTAATAATCTTTTTTTGACTTTCACAAAAACAAAATACTAAATATTGTCAAAATTGACAGAAATCAGTTTTTAAAACAAATAATATATTATTAAATGATATAATATTTCTAAAAATATATTGTTTATTAAAAGGAAATAAATAATAATAGATATTTCCTTAATGAACCACTTGATATTGTCTTGATATTTTATTGTAATTCTCTTAACCATGTTATATAAAAATACAATAAGATATTGTAAAAGTTAAACTATTTAACTAAGAGTTAAATATAAAAGATAATGTTAATATAGTGACCTATACATGTCTAAAACCTATTGGTTGAGAGGATTTAGACCCATCCCTACCTTAACATCGAAATAAATACATTTGGATCCATTATAAACTGAAAATGATTTTATTGGAAAATTATATATCGGGGTTTTTTCCAAAAGTGACCCTCACCTATCTTATAAAAGGGTACTTCCCCTTCTCTCAAAATCACACCTCCAAATCCATTTGGCTTGACCATACCTTTCTCAAATATCATAAAAACTACTCTCACTTTATTATAGAGGCCTTAAATTGATCATAATCCAACATATAGATCCTTTTTGATCAAATCAAAAGGAAGATTCTGAAGAACATGTAATTACATCATAACATCTTTCGAAGTTATTTTCTTCTTCTACTTCCTCTTTATTTGAGTTTTTCTATACTAAAATAATAAATATAGTACGTTGTACATACTGATATGTTATTATAAATATTGTACAACAATATTCATTATTCTATACATCCTATGAATGGAAAAGTCACAATACGTGCGTACGTACGGCTTACCGTCTCCACGTCGTGGTGTAGTTTGTTATTCAACACTTCATTATTTTAATGGATATAATAATGAGTATAATTGATGTAAATAATAAATATAACATGTTAATGATTATTTATGTATAATATAACATCCAATTTCATAAAATTTCACCATTGATAGAATGATATCACTGCTCGTTCGTACGTACGGCTTACCGTCTCCACGACGTGATGAGATTCATTTCCACGTTCACCATTCAACGATGATTATAAAAATATATATTATTAATAAGAATGTAATATGTGACACAATAATGCTACTAGAAATATATATATATATTCATATATATTCTTGTATGTATGTATGTATGTATGTATTTACATATATCTCGTTCACGTAATTCCATTCAATACGATATGAAAACAGAATAAGCATTTATGCGTACATACGACCGACCGTCACTATAAACGGTGTTTTCCATTAAATAAATGTATCTATTTTACATATTTATATTATTAATATATATGATCCCTAAATAATTTTTTATATTATTGAAGGAATTAAATCATGATATAAGTGATACGATCAAGAATAACAAGTTAAAACATGTATGATTGAGAAAGCGATTATTACCCAAAATATTATTTTAACATAGAAATTATTATTAAATGGGTAGTATAAAGAAATAAATGAATAAATTATGATATCATATATATTAATATGGTTTTGGTATAATTTAATAATATACTATGGTCATTATACAAAAGTTTAAATGTACCCTTGACCAAAGGAATGTACAGGGTATGGGTTAATTTTACAATGGCTTTTATATGAGGTTGTTTATATGTAAGTATATACTACGACCTCTTTATCATTCACATCCATGTTCCTTAAAAATGAATTTCTAATTTTATTGTTATTCCTATAATATGGGTTAAATTTATTTATACCCTTGTTTATCTTTTTTATAAAATGTTTTGAAAGGAATATTTTCGTCATTTTCTAAAAAATGTACTTTATGACCTTTTCGAAATATTTTGGTAAGAATATTTTTTAACATATACGATGGGTGCATAAATTTTCCTCCATTATAAAACCTTCAAATATTCCCTTACAATCTTATATGAATATTTTGAAAATATTTTTTTCTTTTATAATTATGTGAATTTTAAATTATTTCAAAATAGAAAGAAATATTTCTCTCAAATAGTTTTGATTTCATCTATGACAGCATCCTTTAATAGAATTTACCCTTGTACGAAGTTGATTTATTATGATACAATCTTCCATATTGTATTGAAGGTTTTTTATTTGTTTGACTGTGGATGTGTTATTTTTATACCATTCATGGTTTATGGTTAAAGAATTAACATTCCGTATACTATTTTTAATATGAATGTTTATGTTATGTTTCAACCTTTTTCATATGAGGAATGCATTGGACTTAGTAAGTAATAGGTGGGGCAGACAGTTTCTCCTTGATGCATCGGAAGGTCTCATGAGACAAACTAGTGTTTTCGCTCAAGTCCGTGGAAAAAAATCTTATTTGTAGTCTTGGAATGAGACCTTGACTATGTGGTTATGATGTTTGGAATTTGGTATTCCATCATTATGAAATTATCAATTGATATTACATGTGATTATTTGACTAGTATATTTTCTATGTGAATAAGTAAATGGAATTATTTGATTCATCTTTGCCATATTATACTGAATTGTAAGTTTAAAAGGATTTTTTTAGTCTTATACATTACCTTAAATGTTTGTGTTTATTACTAATAGTTTATGCTATATTGTTATCCTTAATGAGCATCTGAGATCACCCCTTTCGAATGTTTTATTTTTTCCAGGATGTAAAGAATTGAATTATGATTGATATGTAGGGTTAGGCTAGGGAAATAATGGTTTTCTTGATGGATTATTTATGTTGTCTTTTATTTTTTGAAATTCTAACATATCTTTCATATATGTAATCTATTTTACAAGACTCATAAACCGATCTGTCCTTCAGAACATGATTACTTGTAATCATACCGATGTATTAGAATAATTTGTTGACTATGCGTAGCTGGGGTTAAGGCATTACATTTAATGAGTTAGAAACTTCATCACCATGTTGAATTTTACAGACTTACACTCTTTTGATCGAGTATTGAATTCCCTTATTGCACTCAAAATCATCATAATATTTGTATCCCAGCTTCAATTTCTTTGGATTTTCTCCACATGTATCAGTTGAGTGTCCATATTTGATTCACATTATGTTATTATTTTTTTATTTTTATAATATTAATTTTCTAGTAATTTTAATATTGGTATATTCTAGGATTAGAATTTAAAATTATTAGCTCTTTTTGTGAATCACATCGGTTTTCCATGATTAGAAGTAACAATGTGGAAAATGGATGTTTGGTTCTCTATTTTTAAATTTAATTTGATGTAGTTATCCAAATGATAGTTAAAAAATGTGGGGTACTAGGGAAAATCAAGTCACAATTGTTTTTATGGTTATAGAATCCTCTATAATATTATCCCATGGTTCAAAAAACCATAAAGCTAGATCATGTCAGTTACTCAGTTTTTAATTTTTCATAATTTCAAAAAATTCCCCTCACAAATTATAGACCAATATACCCCTTATTCCTCCCACTTTCATGGAACTAAATTTATAGAAGATTCATCACCTTATCACACCCTCTCCAATAATATTTAATATCTTTTGATTATTTTAAAATGGTTCATTCATTATTTTCAATTGAATCTCATACTTAGGAACTCCTATTCCTTATCTTATCCCTCTCCTCTTTGTTTTTTTCTTCCCCCATTATTGCGACACTTTTTTGTCTAAGTTATAGGGTTTCATTTTTCCTTATTTTTGTTATTACTTCATTCGAGGGATGGAAATTTCCTCTTAGAGTTTCTTTCACCCTCTATTTGAACTTCAAAACCATTATAATTTGATTCAATGTTTGTTTTTTCTTTAACAAAGTATTAATATGAGAATCATTATTTTTATATTTTTTAAAATAAATTTTTAATTTTTACAAGAATGATAAAAAAACGTTCTCATTAGAAATCTAATAATAAAATTGATTTTTATCATGGTTTTCATAGAATGTGAATGTTTTTTATTTTTTAAAGGCCAGTTAATATTAGATACATTATCACCATGCACATCAATTATTTTAGAATTTTTTCTAGAATATCCATTTTAAATTAATTAGGTAATTTTTATTTATTTTTAGGTGTTTAAATTTAATTATAAAATATTTTAATTTTAGTTTCAGATGATACGTGAAATTTAAATTACAGATAAATTGTTCCAATAATTATTTTAAATAATATATAATTCTTATATGTTCTTTTAACCTATTTTATCCATTAAATCAACATGAAAATAATATTTGGACCCATTTAGTATTTTAAATAAAAATGTCATTTTATTATTTTATGGGGTTTAAAATGGTTTGATAAATAATTTAATAAGAGTGTATTGGATATAGGATATCAATGTGTTGGTTTTTAAAAGTCATTTGAAATAGAATTTCAATCCACTAGAAATGACATAAATGTTAAATCCCTTTTAGTTAAAGTATTATTTAAAAAATTAAATGTTTTCAAAATGGCATGAATTCTTGAGAAAATATTTGTACCTCTTGTGTTTTGCCTCTAATTAATGAGAATATTTACAATTATGTTATTATTTTTACTCCTTTTTGGGATGTTATTTATTTTTGCGATGGTTATGTAATGTGTAATAAAGATATATTTTTTTAGGGATTTAGATATCCGATGGGATAAATATTTTAATGTTTTATAATTCTTGTGATGGTATTTTATCGGTTGTATTATCACCTCTACTTTTTTATTGGTTATGGGAACTCGACTGACCTAGTTAGGGACCACGATTTTGGACACACTGGTTAGTTTACACCCTAGCTAGTGAACCTTATTTGATTAGTATTATAAGGATATGAGAGTGATTGTGTGAGGAGTTTTTGGGTAATATTGGTAATCTTGGAGGTTTTATTTATAATGAAACATATCTAAAAAGTTAGTCCAGTGAATTTTGATAATTTTATAATCTTCTCAGTGTAGAACCCATGATGAGGCCCATGATCTGTATCCTTTTCTTGGTGATTGATATCAGGAATAATTTTTTTTTTGATTTTGTCCCCTATTCTATCATTTTTTAGGGACCTTAATTTTATTTATTTGGTTTCACTTCATATTCTAGTGGTCCCTGTTGTGTTATATTTCATTTTCTATGGGTTAGGTGTGTTTTAAAATAGAATTTCCAGTATTGTTTTGTAAATGTGAATTTTATTTCTAGTAATTGGATTTTAAAGATGTTTGAAAAAATATCTTGATGTAATGTATTTGACCTTGGAAATCCAGAGTGGTTTTATAATTGATTTTTTAGTTTTATAAATGGATTCGGATAAAATAACTCTTTTAAAGTGACTATTCTTATTTTATGTGAATAAAATAATAATGTTTTTAAAATGTCACAAGAATTGATATTGGGTTTTGATGAAATTATATTTGAGAAAAAATATTCTAATTTATTTAAAAGTAAATTGAAAATGAAACTTTAATTAAAGGTTTTAAAACTTGTAAGGTCAGTGGTGGACTAATAAACATGTTTTTTCTCACACCTATTATTATATTCCAATTTAATGTTTCATTTCAGTTCTTAATTTTCAAAGGGGAATTAACAATAGTAGGACGGTCAGTGTGACTTGTGAAGTCACATTGAGGTTAGTAGTTTATTCTATATTATTTAGTATACCATTTTGTATTAGAAAAATAATCCTTCTTTTCTATGATAGAAAATCATGATTTCCCTCTGCCTATATCAAACTACATGTCACACTATTAAAGCCCCTTTTAATGTGAAGTATGTTGGTTTTGGAGGTGGTCTGAGTATGCGATGGTGGATTTGATAATATATCCTAATAGAATGAATCACATTATTGTCATTTTTTATTGGTAGTATATGTATTAATTTTTTTGTCTCATGGTAGTGGTTTCTAAGGAAAGGGAATGATGTTTTAGGAAAATGTCCTCTAGAATTGTTTCATGGTGGAAACATGATATAGATATCTTTTCTTCATGGTGATGATTAAGTGTTTTCTCAGATGCACCTTTTAGTAGTCTAGAAAAATCACTGACGAAGGTGTGGGGTGAAATATGACATTCATCAGTGATGCGAGGTTCAAGATGATCATGTTACAATGCTTCAGTGATGTTTTTATAGTGTATGGAAACATAATAGATTTAGTTTTTGTGGTTTTTTTGATAGTTCAATCATGATTATTGGAGATTTTAATGCTTCATTTTTTTTAATTTGAAACTTTTAATATTTTTAGTATTTTTGTGTGGGATTCATGTGTGGAATTTTGTTTCTATTTTTGGAATTTTATTGTATAGTTTCCACATATCTATAAAGAGATTTATTTGAATCTCCCAATAAATGAAATATAAGATTATTTGTTTTCCTATAATTAGAGGTGAATTATATATGTAGAGTCTCGGTGATGGATCTTAGGGGTTATTTCTGTAGTGAGAGTTATTGGTGAGCTTAGAGAATTTATTTTAATTTTTTAAAATGTTTATATTGATTTCTATTCTAGAATATAGAATTGTGACTTATAGAGTGGTCACTCCATTTTTTCAGAACTTATCAACATTTATTTAAAGTAAAATAATTCCAAAAGGTTTTACATAGATTCATAGTTACTAATTTCCAACCATTGAGGATTTGAAACATCGGTTTGGCCCTATAAGTAGTATTAAAGCATTCGATAGATGTATATATCATTTCATTTCACTAAGAATCATATATGATCCTAGGTTATAGAAAATACATTAATTTATTTATGGTTTGTCAAGATAGAAAAGAGAGTAGGATGGTCATCTATAATTATAAGGATGGCCATGTGTCGGTTCGTTATCACCCCTTTTCACAATGACACTTGAGTCACCATGGATAATGGGAATTGAATTTTGAATTAAAGTTTTAATTTGGATTGGTTATAGTGGATTTCATCTTCATTGGCATGGTATGAGATTCCTTGGAGAATTTGTAAGATTTGGAATGATAATATTTGTAGGATCTATAGTATGTGGTTGTTTTGCATGTCTTGATAAATTCGGAAATAACTAAATTCTTGATCTAGAAATGTTTTAGGAGTTTTTACCTGACTATACCTTGTACCATCAAACCATGTATCCTAGTCCATCATGGTTTTACATTCCTCATGGTTATGTTACTTAGAAACATCTATTATAAGGTCATTTCAATTGTTTCTCTAAAATGAGAGAGAAATTAAGTGTGTATTGTGATATATTGATGATGTTGTTTTTTATGATGTTCCTTTTTTTCATATAATCATTGTGAAATCAGTTTTTCTCTAAAAGGGGATGATTTTATGGAAATTTATCTTTGTTTTAAATGAAAATTAGTTACTAGAAATATTTTTTTTAAATATTTGATTTCATGATGAAATCTAGAAGGTGTTAGAGATTTTATGTGGTGTTAATTATTATAAATTGAATGCGGTTTTAAATTTTTTTAAAAATTAATGTTTGATAAAATATTTTGGAAAATGATTGTTGGTTTTGAGTTTCATGGTTGTTTTTATAATATATTGGAATGTTTTAAGATATTTTGGTACATTAAAATGAATGTATGAATATATAAAATTTAGATTTAACGATCGTTTATAAGGTAATTTATCTATAACATTATAAAGGGAATTAAGAAGTTATTTTAGTATGTTTACAAAAAATGTGGGAAATTTAAAAAATGATATTTCTTGTATTTTTTGTGTTTATGGAAGTTTATATTGAATCCATTATTATATATTTTGGATTTTAATGAAAAATGTGTTTTGGTATATGAAAACAATGGGATGTTTTTTGATCAATTGATTGATTTTGGTTTTGTATATTGATTATTGTTGGAATTGTCAGTTTGATGTGTGGTACATAAACTATTTGAGTTTCTATTTTATGATATTTAAAAATTTTCTCTATAAATTTATTAAAATTTTATTGATAATTTGTTTCAAGGAATAACCTTAAGGGTGATACAACTAATTCATTTTATGTGGTCCATCTAGTTGGTGTCCCTACTCAAACTCTATATTTTGTGGAAGTCATTAATTTATCCTTCTTTTTGGAATCATTTCAAGGTTTATTAAATTATATTCATCTCTAATTTATTGGTAGTATTTGTTCATCATAGATATTTTATATTAACCTATTTGTGTTCTTTTAAATATCAATGAAAACTTTCTTCTTAATGGGGTTCTAATATTTATTGATTCTCTTTTTAGTGGATTTGGAATTTGTGAGGGATTTTGAGGTGTCATTATCTGGATTGTGATTTGGGTGACTCTATAAGGGTTATTGTGGTATTTTAGTAATTTTGTGTTGTTTTTTATTTAATGATAATTCTGTTTTGGATATCGTAATTTTTAATTAGTTGTGTCCATGTATCTCATGGCACATTGTGGCTATGTTTTGAAGATTTTTGTTTTATGGTTTTGAACTGGGCAACCTTAGGTGACTGCCTCGATGTCTGAATTGGATATAGTTTGGTTAAACACTAGTAGAATCTTCTTGAAATTATTGTATGCACCATGGGTGTAATTCCATGTGTGAGGTTATGTGTTACCCTCCATTCATGACTCTAAATGTATGGATTGATCCACGTTGTTTAATTTTGATGGATGTTTCCAGTTTTAGATGTTGTCTTCCTTGGTTATTGGGTGATGATGTTTTTTCTAGTCCCTCTTGGATTCCTTTAGAGTATACCTCTTTAGTTGGTTTCTTCCTTATTTTATTTTGATCTGGTTTCATATATGGTTGTTATGATTGATCATGGAATTATAGATTCTTTTGGTTCCTAGTTAATGTTTGGTGAACTTAGTGTTTCATATCGAGAAGATAGTGTGATCCTTGACCCACCATTTTTAGTGAAGTCAAAATTATGGGGATACCTTAATCCGCCATGATAATGATTAGAACTTTTGTATCTTGGTGGTGAATTTAGAGGCACATAAAGATGTTAGGAGTTTCAGAAGGATGTGTTCAATTAGTGTCTCTCTTCCATAGTAGCATTTATAGCATCTCATATACCTCACCACTTTCTTTGGGTGTTTGAATTTTAATGTTTCATTTTTATTCATTTGTTTCGAATTAATTTACTAGGAAAAAGGAATTGTGGTGGGGTTGTTATGACACCCCACATTATTGTTGTAATATTTTTATAATTTCTTTCAAGTAAATTGAAATTTTGGATATTCTGGGATTGGAATTTAAAATTTTGGGAACATTTATTTGTGTTACATAGTTTTACATGGTTATTAGTGACCATATAGAAACCATGCATTTGGGTATGTATTTTCATGGTTTCATTTGAAATGGTTAGTGAATATTTATTTAAACCAAATGAGGTACCAGAGTAAAGAGTGTGAGTTATCAAGGGAAATGATGAGTAACATTTTAGCGTGTTTAGCGGCCTTAAAATGGATGGAACATGATTTACTAAACTATATAACTAAAATAAATGATTCACTATTTTTTTTAAAAAAAATTACATTTCAAAAAATTCTCCAATGTAATTATAAAAACCTATATATAATATTCCTCCCACTTGAGTCTCTTGAAACCCCCCTTAATGGTTTCCCATTTTTGTGCCACCCCACATCCCATTTCCCCACTTATTTTATGATTCCATTGTGGTTCCTTCATGATTTATGAACAAATATATAAGGTAATAACTCTCCTTATTTCACTTCTCCCAGTCATCTCGATTTATTATTCCCATATCTTAAATCCCTATTTTTTCAATACCATAAGTTGTTATTTTCAATTTGTTTCAATGATTCCTTCATGGATAGTAAAAAATATGCCTTCTTTGACTTATTTTCACCTCACATTTGATGTTTTAAAACTTTTTCTTTGGATTCAAGAAATGTTTCCCATTCCATAATTTTTATTTTCAATTTAATTGATTTCATGAGTTTTAAAATCATGTATTAATTATATTATAATGGTATTATATGGGTTTTTTGTTTTTTAATAATTTTTTTATCTCGGTTTCCAAATAAAGAAATTTTTTTATTGTGATTTTAAATATAATTTTATATAACCATGAACATTATGTGTTTTAAAAATTTCCCTAATAGACCTTATAAAATAATTATGTGATTTTAAAGGGTTTTTGGGTCTTCAAAATGAATTTTAAAATATTTTACTTGATATTTCATGTGATAATTGAAATTTTAAATATTTATAAAGTTTTTTAATATATTTTTTAAAAAATATGTGATTTTTGAAATTCTTTAGCCATATTAGGACACTATATGTATTTAGAAATTATATTATGACCTATTGGGTGTTTTAAAAGGAATGTGATTTGGTTCATTGATGGATATTCGAATGGGTTGTTAAATCATTTTAGAATAGTTTCATAGAAATTGGATTTTAGTGTGATGGTATTAAAGAATAATTATTACTAGAAAAAAATGAATAGAAACTGCTTTTAACCTCAATAAAATTTTGGTAAAAGACATGTTTTTTTACATTAAATTATTTTCTAATGGATTGGTGCATCTAAACCTTTTTTACCCTTGTGTTTCCCATACATTTTTGGGATTTATTAGTATTATGTGATACTTGGTATTATATTTTTATGATTTTCTTTATTTATGATATGGTTGTTTGATGTAAAAATAATATATTTGTTGTGAGGTCATTAAAGGTAAGGAGAGATCCATATTATTCCATGTTATAATTCTTGTGATGATATTTAATTAGTGGTATGATCACTTATACATTTTATTTTTCAAGAAAACCTATGTAACCAAGTAGGAGGCCTTGTTTTATGCTACACTAGTTACTTTAAACCATAATATCAAATACCATATTTTTTTTTCTTAGGATAGGGATGTTCCCTGGTGAGGATTGTGTTGGTAAGACAAGGTATCTATGATGTTTTTTATGACACAAAATTTTATAGCAGTTGGTACAACGTTTAAAAAAAATTCTAGGATCCTTTCTATATAGAACCCAATATGAGGACAAGGACATTCAGATATATCATCTTACCCTTATTCATCAAATTTTATAATTCACTAAATCTTTTCATCTCCATTATTTATTAACACTTATTAGATTTCTCATATCCAGGTTTTTCAAAATCACTTTTAGGTTGAGGGTATTTTTTCTCAAAGAAAAACATCATATGGTAATTGATAACCCTTAGTAATAATTGTAAAACTAAGGGTACATAAGAAATGGTTGGGTAGCAATATCATAGGTATCTTTAACCATTTATTTAATATCTAACTCATATTCACATGTGATTTTATAAACTTTAAAATAATTATAGATCAGTTGACATATTCTTATTTTACTCTAGTTTACATGATCATTCCAAATGTTTTTTAGCAAGACTCAATATGGGTTAATAAATAATAATTGATATTTTACCTAAATTTAAATTCTTGAGTATAGATTTATTTTATTGTAATTACAATTAATTTTTTTTGTCACACTCCATTATGTAGTTATAAAGAAAAACCTTTTCATAATTCCGATTGAAACATGGTTATTTATTAGTTTTCATAGTGGGGAATGTTGTTTCAAAATTTTATTGTCTATTTTTTTCCAGAAATAAACAATCAAAAATGAAGTGAAAATAGAATGATTAATTTACATCCCAAAATAATATTTCTCCCCCCCCCACAAACACACATATTATAGATACCAATTTCATTTTTTACATCCATAAATGGTTAATAAATAGTAGATTTAAAGATATATTTTTTAGTCTAGGGTGTATGATATATAAATCTGAGAAGGTTCTTATATACATTTAGTAGATTGGAGTTTCAAATACTCTTTTGGTTCCTTCCAAAATCCATCATGAAACTAGTTCAGTTATTTTCAATTCACATTAATGGGTTATTGGGATTTATATATGATCTTAACTATACCAAATGAAAATGAGTTAGTCAGTACACTTGTTCTTGTCCATTTGGAACAAATATTATCTGACATGATATTCATTATGTAATAAAATAATATTACTTTCTCTCTAACAAGAATGTAAATTTTTTGAATGAATTTTTATTAGATATATCAAGAATTTTTCTTTTTTACATCAGAGTATTGACATAACCTTTATTTATCAGCTCTTCTATTTCCATCATCTATAACTTTCATTGGTCTCTAGCCCGACTAAATCAAGTATTTACCTTCATCATAGCCTTGCTGTATTTTTGATAAAACTCAAGAATAAAGTGGAATATTTTCCCATAAACTATTCAATAAGGGGAAATTCCTTGGGTATTTTGAAGATAGTTATGTATGCCCACAATGCATTATCAATCTTTTTTCGATAGTACCTTTAGTTAGGCCATATTGTTATTTCGGAAATCCTCTTTATATATCTATTGAATACCTACAATTTTCGTTTTTATGGTTGGTAGATAGTAGGGGTATTGTGTTATACACCATAATTCCTCATGTGGGCTTCCATATTTGAGATTTATAATTTCTTTCCCTAATTAAAAATTATTTCATGTGGTATTCAAAAATGATAATGATATAAAATTTATAAATTTAATACCCTTGTAATTTTTTGTGATAGTTTCTTTGTATTTAATCCAATTAGAAACATAATGTACTGCTAAAAAATATATAAAAATCAAAACAAAATAAGAAATAGTTCCACAAAATATTAACCCCAAACAAAAAATATTTCATAGAAAATCAATTTTTTTGGGAATTTATTGAGTTTTGGAATCCCTATATTAAATTATTAGTTTTTAAATTATATTAGGAAAATTATGTGAGTCTTTAAAAATTGTTTCAGAAAACAAAATGGCTTCTAAAACATATATATATAATATTTGATGTCCTAAATGGCCACTACGTGCAATGATATTACAAATTATAAGTATAAATTTATGTCTTCATTGAGTAAACATATCTTAATCACTTGATCACTAAAAATATTCCACTAATAAAGAATATTTAAAAAAATATTATGATTCATAATTATTCTAAAAAGTTATTTTTATAAAATAAAAAATGTATCATTGATGTGACCAAATAATTATATATTTCAGCATGCCATGGTGATTTTATAAGTTTATAGAGTTTCCCACTAGGGAGAAAATAATTCATGCATATTTTTGTTGGTGTTTCTCCCTCAGTAGTATGGGTTAATATACATAATTGGAATGTATCTAAGTTATCATATACCCACTTTTATTTGGTTTCCAAGTTGAATTCTTATATAAACATAATCTACCTCACTAATATCAGTTTTACAGTATCTATCTTGGTAAAATATCAGAGTGTTCCATGATTGTAATAAATAATTACATTGCATCCTAATAATTAATAATTGAATTTTTCTAATGAAATAAGAATAGAAAAACTCCTTATCTATTATTTTACTATTTATTTGGGATATCTTTATACTATATGATATCAAATATGAATCCCCATTGGTCTTTTGGGACAACAATACCCCCAATGCTTGATTAGAGACCTTACCAAACACTTTAAAAGGGTATTCCCAAAATTATTGACTAATTAAATTAGATATGTTCAAGAATTATTTAAGTATATAAAATAATTTCATTCATTATTCATCAAATATAAATTTAATTTCCATCATGTGTAGTCTAGTCAATAGATATTTAGTTTTTCTAAAATTCCCAATAATTTTTTTAAATACAAAATGTCTTGAAAATGATATAATATGTTTAACAGTTGAGGTGTAATTTAGTTTGAAAATGAAACCAAACATTGATTTGTTATGTTCAATTCATTCCATAAATATAATGTGGTCTAGGATATTATATCTCTTCACCATTAAATGAATATATTAAACATTCAAAACTATATTATTTTCAATGAATTTTTTGAAATATATTTTTGATATCGAAGAAAAATTTCAAATAGGGTCCCATAAAATATAATGTAATCAAGTAATACCTCATAGTTTCTTTAAATTCACACTGAAAATATTATTTCCTAGAAATAGTGAATTCTACATGGGTTATTTTATATCCTAAAGGGATTACTTTAGTATGAGAAAAATTAATAAAGGGATTGGTTAATGTTTTTTGTATGGTTATTTTAGTTAAATGGAAACCAAAAAACAACCATAAAATCCATAATAGAATAAATAATGTCCCTTCTTAGCTAGACTATAGAATAATTTATCTACAAAAGGGATGGATAAGTTGTATTTTTAGGTTACATAGTAAAATCTCAAATAATAAATGCAGAATCTTAAGCTATTCTAAATCCTAATTGACAATGGATCATTATTTTGATTTTAAAAAAGGGTTGATCTCAAATTTTTGGACACAATATGAATGAAACATACCCATTGAGTGTATGCAATATGTTATATGAATCTAGATCATAACAAAATATAAAATTATTTTTTCACAACTTCCATTAGGGATGGGTTAATACTTATTTCGGTATATCTTTTAAGTATTGACTCATATTATAGGATAATTAAACACACATAAATAATGGGACTAATCCTTAATATTTCCCTTAATGACCAACCAATGGCCTTAGAATTGTTTTTCAGAATTTTATCAACTTATACTCTTTATTAGGTTTTATTTTTTTGAAACTACTGCTTGAAATTTTTTATTTTATTTGTCAAAAAGGGTTTTTATATTAGAAATAATAAGGTTGTGTTTTAGTTTAGTTGGTAGTTATTCTGATGAATCCATCTTACTGTTTTCAATTATTGTACCCTTTGTATAAAATGTATAATTATTGGAAAAGATTATGTAAATCAGATAATATATTCATCATCTATCTCTTTAAATTGGATACTAAATAGATCAAATTCAAAATTTAGTTCATTTTTAAAAATATAATGGACATAATGTTTTGGTGATTCCAGGAACTCTTAAATTTCAATGATATACTCTGAAATTATAATTAATTAGATAGAACAATAGATAACATCAAAGTGAGATAATATGAAGATAGATTATTTTTCTTGAGGTAATTCTATTTAGTCTAAAAAACCAATGTTTTTTGTTTCATCTATAAAATATAATGAAAGTGTTTCTTCAAGAAAATTTTTTATACATTAAGTTGTTTTTAGAAATGTACTACTTATTATGACGGGGGAATGAATTGTACCACTTTCTTCCTCAATTTAATATATATAAAAATTCGTAGGGAATTATAGTCTTTTCACTCTTAGGAGTACATATTCCAAGTCTCATACCTAGTTTGTAGTTGTTCAGTTATCCAATTTTCCAGTATATCATTCTAGATTAAGTTATTATATCTATTGTGAAGAGTACAATGAGTAAGTCATAAAATTAATTGATTCTCCAAAGTCAAAAAATGAATTAGAAAACTAATATCTCATATGGTACAATGGATAATAAAATTTCATACGTAATGATATTTCTTAAACAGTTCTGGGGTTATTTAAGTAGAAACATTTGTAATTAAATTCACAATTTTTTACCCTTGAATTCATATTTTCTTAGAAAAAATATCATCAAGAAACATTACATAAACTTGGAATTATTTAATGGAATCAAATAATGGGATTTGATTTCAGTATTCATGAATGTTTACATAATGTTGTGTTATAGATCTTCTTCACTAGTATTCTTGAGTGGGATCACTCTTGAAGATATATTATGATGGGGTGGAGGAAAATTATACATCTTGAATTTTACCTTGTGTTTATATCTGGTTATTTCTCTATGGGGGCTAGTAATAATTTTTTCTCAGGTATTCCACTTGTATGTTCAACATCCATTGGTGTCCATTCCAATATTTTCACCTCCCTATAACTTCTTAATGTGATAGAACATATAGTTATCATAATATTATAACTTTATTGGGTATGAATATTAATCTTAACATGGTTTATAAAGTTATTCAAAGTGTTAATAAAAATTATAATATTACCATTAAAATCTTATAACTATGATCTATTAGTTGTGAGAGTGGATAATTAGTTACTTTGAGACCCAAAAAATACACTTTTAATTTCATTCATTCGCCTTTTTGGTTCTTTACATGAGTTTTGTAGCTTGTATGGGGATGGGGATTGTTTCTATAGAATGGTAGAGGTTGGGAATAATATTTATAAGACTACTATAAGGGTTTCCATGATGTCTACTCATTTTAGTCTCCATACTAAATTTTAGAACACTCCATGAATCCTTGATTTCTAGTTAGTTTTTAGTAATGCATCTGGTATATAACAAAAAAATCATTCACATGATGGTAGACATTAGTGAAATTATTTATAAAATAGACACGATGACATTGTCTATTTGGTGTGGCTGGTGATGCTTCATAAACCCTTTTTAATACAAAATATCTCAAAAACCATAGCTAGTTATTAAATTGTAGTTTTTGGAATATGTGAGTTGGAATTTTTTTCCACCTGTACTCCTCTAGTAGTGGATGTTCTACTGGGTTTTTAAGTGTTTTGTGAGATCCCTTCTATTATTTGTCACATCTTTAATGGGGTTTTTCTCTACCTTCCTCTATAGAATCAAAATCTAATAGGATTACATAATTTTATAGAAATCCTTGGTAATAAAACACCAAGAAAAAGTGTATTTAAAATGGATTTTGTGGGTATAATTTTATCAACATATTAAACCTTTTCTAAAACTCATATATATATTCTATAGTTTATTACTTTATTCTATATATCTCCTTCATTAGTTGTGTATTTCATGAAGAAATAAATAATTTATATAGGTGGTCACATAACAATTAATCTTATGGGGTTACATATCAAGACTATAGAATTTATATCCACACCTCATTTAATACGTTGAAGGAGAAAATAAAAAATCATCTATTTGATATGAGATTCTAAGACTCATCTGGGATTAAAGAAACACCATAAATTTGCAAACTATCTCAGTTGTGGATTATGGTAATTAACTGCCAGATCATAAATCTTAGGAAGTAGTTGGATTATTAAAATTTTAAAGTCAAACTCTTATTTGTTATTGGGATATTGATATTAATTATTTTTAGTAAATTAATTGTAAATAAATCCCTTGAATTCCTATTCAGTGGATCCATAATGTCTATCTTATTTTCCCTTCCTAAGGTAACTCTTATAAGAGGAGCAGTATAGAGATACTAACAACGTAATTATTAAAAACACCATACCCATTTTTTTATTGATTCATAAAATTTTAACTCAATCTAGTAAAGTCCGTTCAACCTCTGGATCAAAACCAATGACCGTATTTGAGTTAGATCATTTCATATATAAAAACATTAATTTTTTTTTAAAATAAAAACCTTAAAACTATCTTTCATCATGGGAAATGATTCTTTGTTAATGTGGTGGTTGTCACAATCCTCACATTGAAAAACATTTTAAATGGAACTAAATGTTAAAATATGTCATAATCAGTTTATCATGAGAGTGGAGGGTGCTTTAGTCTGATTTTCTTATTGTTTGAATGGGGTTGGTGTGTCTATGTTTGAGAATATATATAAATGGGTTCTTGAAATCATTTTGAAAATAGTTTTGTTATTTCAAATATTTTACCTAGCCTATCCTAGAAATCAATATTCCCTAATAAAAAACTCTCGTTTTCTCTCCCTAATTAGTTGATACCTCAACAAATTTTCCTTGGTGATTTTAGATAAAATTGTGATGTGAAATGACAACTACACACCATTATCTTTCATAACCAAGTGACTATAAATAAGGAATCACTCATAAATAATTTCATAGATAATATGGCAATGAATAAGGATTAAGGGGACAATCTGAGTGATAAAAGTAAATGAAAAAGAATTAGTGAATATAATAATATAGTGGAATCTTATGATTATAGAAATAAAACAAAAGATGTAGAAAGGTCAAATTAATGATAATTAATCCATTAAGTACTATAATTTATTAAATTGTGTGGGGGGATATCCTTGTCACAAAAAACTATAGGTAAATTATTCCTTCATTGGAGAGGGAGTATAAAATTAAAAAAAATTAACACTCTTAATAATTCAGAGTGGAATTATCTTGATTGATCAATCTCCTGTTCTTCTTGGAATAAGTATCCTATTTATAGCAGAAATATAGTGACCATGGGATACTTTCTTACTTTACTGGCACATCTCCCATGTTAATATCACTATATTAATTTGATTTCACTAAGAGTTATAATCTATTTATTCAATTGAAATCATCCTATGTTTTATTTCAATAATCCCACTTTCTATGATGGTTCCATATGTCTCAGTTGATGGGTTGGATTCCACCAACAATATCTTCTCTAAAGTATTTTTCTTACTTAGAAATCATCCCATGATCATCACCTTATTCTTTAGTGGGATGGGCCGCATTTAAAAATTTTGATGTGGAATTTACTAATCTAGGAAAAAGAGAGGAAAAAATGAATTATATATCTTTGATTACTAATTTAGTAATTTTAAATTTTTAAATCCATATGGTTTAGAATGGGAAAATATCTTAATTATTAAGCTCAAACTGAATCCTTATAAAAGTGTCTTGAAATTATTACAACGCAATTGAAATATAATAAGGGTGATATGGAAAAGTATGACATAAAAATTCATAAGTATTAGATAATGGACATCTATATATTTACATTTCCCAAGTAATGTTTACACATAAACTATTTAATAATACAAACTATTGGGGAAAATTATTGCGGTATGGATTGGAATTATAATATGATGAATAGATGTTCATACATGCTCATTGTAGTCTTAAAAAATCCTCATAATGTTTTAAAAAATCTCAAGGAAGTCATATGTATTGGCCCTTTTACATTTTTTTTTATCATTGGACATGAATTATTATAAACTCCCAACAAAATATAATGACTTCATTGCTTCTCCATTTTTCCTTGTCAATCAGCTAGTTCTGAAAACATAATATAATCAATGTAGGCTCTATCAAGAAAAAGAAAATTTATTTAAAACCATGAATATCAATATTAAATCCATAAAACTATTTATATCTTGAATAAAAATAAATTTATGTCTTATCTAATTAATTAATAACAAAATAAAACAATTATAAATTAATATTTTAATCAATTTATCATTATAATTAATAATTTAAACTACATAAAACTGAATAATTTTATTATGAATAAAAGTAAAATGGAAAAAAAATCCTATAAAGATATCTGTTTTCATTTTGAATATTTTTGGGTTGATCAGTTATCTTCTTTGTATTCACTATAAGAAGGATGTATGTCATATTTTATTTATTCCTTCATGGTTTCAGCAGTATGATTGAATCACATCAAAATGAGTGTTTTCGGGGGAGGAACATACGTAATATTTTTATACTCATACCTAATTTATATAATTATTTTAAAGATATATATGATCATGTGCCTAGATGTGTTGGGAAATGTTATATTAAATATGATGTTTTGGGGATTTTGAGTTTTTATCATTTTCATTCATTTAGAGGCATTATAGATTATTAATAGACTTTTGTTTCCACTAATGTTTTTTCTTTATATTTATTTTTTTAATGATATTTTTTACTTAAATTTATCATGATCATTAATTTTTTGGTTTTTCTGTATTCATATTTGATCTTTATATTGTCGGTAGATTCATGGTTTATTATCTTTTGAGCATAACGAGTTTCATTATTATGTGATTATACCCTTAGTTCTCATCATCATCCCCCAACCTAATTAAGTATGGGCATCCCAATATTATAGAAAACTCATGAGGTTTCACTATTAAATTGGGTATATACATGTAACCTTAATAGGGTAAATGAGAATATAACATACTCATTTGATGTTAAGGAATAAATAAAAAATATTTAAAAACATGAACTCACAGGTAAGGTATGATATTCCATATCAAGTAATATCACATAACATTCCCCTAAAAATTTTACCAAAGAATATAATATGAATTTACACCACCAATAATAAGTGTCCCCATATAATGAATCACACTATATAGTCACCCATTTTCCAAAGGGTTCACCTTTTAGTTCAAAAACATGAAACCGCATGTGTGGTGGAAAGTCAGTTCCTACCCAAATAACAATCCAATTGAATTCACACTATGTTTATATTTAATAAAAAATGTTCTTGAATCATGGGTAGTTATCAAATATTAAAATAAAAAAAGATAATTTTTCTATATAAATCTTGTATGTGATCAAAAACTCCATTCCAAAATCCATATATCATCATCACTAATCATCAAATTACGATCCATCAATGTGGAATGTGGTTCTCCAAAAATAATCAATATTTTTAATCCATTTGAACAATAATATTTTGATTCATGTATAATTGTATCCACATCATAAGAAATATATATCCTTGAATTGAAAATAGGAGTATAGAAATCAAAGAACTCATAATAATAAAAGTGTCACGGTTTCCCCATGTCAGTTAGTGTGAATGAATCTTGGAATATCCCAAAAATAAAATAATAATACACTCTAACTAGGAATTTCTATCACAAAATATTACAAAGGAGAAGAAAACATTTTTATATCTATATATCCAGGTAATAACCATCATCATTTTATAAAACCAATCAATCAATTTTTTTTAATTTCGGTTCCCCCATCCTCAAAGGTATGGAAGGGGTAGTTTTCAAGTTATATAAGAGTTTATCCATAGTGTTTAAAAATACATTAAGATCATACAAGAAACATGTAAGGATCCAAAATGATAAAAAAATTCCCTCGAGATGAAAACCCAAATTATAAATGTATTTAGTAGTATTTTTTTCCCATTAATATGTAGAGAACATTAGTATAATGTCCCACTAAAATGTAACATGATATCATAATATAGATAATTTACTAGTGTAAATAATGGTATTATTTTCATTAAACCTGAGAGAATTAAGTATTTATACTCCTAATTAAAATGTGTTTAGTCTTAGGTAGTTTTGATCTATAGAAAAGGTTTGGGAATTTGTTTCAGTTATTAAGAGTGAAAAAAGAAAACATGAAAAAGCTAGAAGAAATAGTGAAAGAAATAATGATGGATTAATATTGATAAAAAATATAGATGAGGGATAATTTAATTATTAAAATAGAATTAAAATGTTCAACTATAATCATTCCAAGGATATGATTTTTGATCAATGGTCGAAAAGAAATGGTAATTTAAAGTGACTATTAACTCTTAAATATAATTGATCGCGCAAAAAGTGTTGAACTAACATCCACTAAAATATTTTATACTTACTCTAATAAGGATCATTAAATCAAATATTAGGCTTCACAACTTATCAATTGTGAAACTAAACACTAAAACAAGAATTGGTGGATCACATATAATAAAATACTGCTAAACCATGGAGTTCCCATATTCTTTTGATTTTAAAATTTATTTTGGAATGATTTTTAAAGAAATATGTTTTTAATAGTTTAAAAGAATAGTGAATATCCCGAAATATCATTTCCTCTTGAATATTTTAAGAGTTTACAATTAGAAAAAATGGCATAAAGGAGGAGAAAAAATTTAAGAAGAGATAACATGATTAAAGATCAATAAGTGAAATAGAAAAATATAAGTCCATATGAAAAATTTAGCCAAAAAATATTTTAGATGAAATAGTTTTCAACAATGAATTCATTATAGAATAAGTATAACTAGCAGATAAAACAACTGATATAGGAAGCGGTTATAAGAAAGAAGTAAAATATACTCTGTCAAGTAGATTAGTATCCTATTCAAGCTCCCCATATCAAATTCTATACAATGTATTTGTGAATCTTGATCATCATGTATCTAGTACTTGGTTTCCCTCTTATGATTAAATTTAGTTTCTAACTATGAGAAATTATCATCGAAACTCTGGTCATGAACTCACAACCTACTATTTCATTACATATATTGGGTATTTACATGGTTAAATTCTTATTTTTTATCATACTCCTGATGTTACATGATCTAAACCCCAATCAAAATGCACTCATAACATGCATGGGTAGAAATAAGCTCTCTGTAACTTGGTTTAGCCTTTTTAGATTATTCAAGAACTTCGAGAATCTTCCAGCACATCCCCAAAACTTCAATTTTCAATCCCCCTTTCCTTCAATTTTAATCAACTTGTGGTCTTCCAATTTTAATTTTAGGGATCATAATACTCATGGTCAATGATTATGAAATATAAGACTGAAAAAATTTATAAGAAATCAACTAGAAAATGTAAGCTTTTTGATGAGATGTGAAGTTCTAATTATCAATAATTTAAAAACTATGAAAATTTATTCCCATATTTTTTTTCAAAATTAAATAATTGAATAATGAAATAATTATTTTCGAGAAAATATCCATTAAACAATAACAACAAAATTTATAATTTAAATAATATTAAAAAAATAAAAATACAGTTTCTAAAAAATATAAAATTTAATATCAATAACCATAGTACATTTAAGTACCAAGATAACTTATTATTATTAAAACATTCAATAAATTCCAAATATAATATTATATTAGCCTATCATAAAAAATTACCCATTAATATAATTATTTGACAAAAATTATATAATTAATCACTCAAAAGGATGTGAAAAATAGAATAAAAAATTGGCCATATCCGTACCTTAGATGCATCCTTCAATAAATGAAAAACAATGTTGGAGTCATTCTTAGTGACCTCCATCTACCAAGATTCATTTAAAATATTCAATGGGGAGAAAAAAATATCATATTATCCTTCATTTGAGATGTTAACACCATCAAAACCATTGCTCCACCTGATAGACTATAACACCATTACCAGAAACCATGAAAATCAGCATCATCATCACCATTAGCATTATCATTATATTAGAGAAATAAATCGCATTTAATATTAAATTAAAATACAAAAATAAAAATTTCAAATCTAAAAATATCCAGCTTTTTAACTTACACCATCCAAAAAGAGGAGAAAATGATGGAATGAATATAATATATGCTATCTAGAACTGATAAATTATACTACTCTAAATCATGAACCAATAAAAATATTTTAAATATTATCAGAATTCACCATAAAAAATAAACCAAATAGAGGGGGAAATAATATAGAATATACCTATATTATAAATATTAATTGTAACGCCTCGACCCTTGTTACCTAGAGTCGGTGAATTAGTGCGTAACATTGGCATGATCACAAAAGATCAAGTCTCGAAGGAACAATTATTTTAGTAGCCTTGGAAACACTAGATACATTCATAAATGTTACATTACATCATAAAGTGAAAAATCACAATAACATAGTCTCCATAGTCCACACATCTGTCCCCTTCAGACTATCCCTGCAGGTCATTCATAAAATACTTCTTCACATCCTAGAAAATATTAAAACATTGAAAGGGGTGAGCTCAGATGCTCAGTAAGGATAACAATATTGCGGAAGCTTTCATAAATAAACATTAACTTTTAAGGAAATATATAACTAAAACAAAAGCCTTTTTAAACTTGAACTTCAACATAATATGGAAAAAATAAAATTAAATAATTCCATTTACTTACTCACTTGGATATTCTACTAGTCGAATAATCACATGCAATATCAATAACCACTTTCATAATGATGGAATGCATAATGCCAGACTATCATAACCACGTAGACAAGGCCTCGTGCCAAGACTACAAATAAGATTTTGTCAAGGACTCGTTCCAAGACACTAGTTTTTCTCATGAGACCTACCGATGCACCTAGGAGCTATAGCGGGCTCCACCCGTCACTTATTAAGTCCAATACATTCCTCATATGAACAGGTTTAAACATATCATAAACCAAAACATAATCGTATCACATAAAACACATATAAAGGAAACATAAAATTTCCACATTTCAATCAGAAGATATCAATAAAACACATTGATATAATAAAAACACTTTCAAAACCATTTTCATTACCAAAATTAAAGAAAATTAAAACATTGTTTTTATTTTTCATGAAAAAATGTTATGGCTTGTAGAGGAAGTCGAAACTCAAATAATGGTCACGACGGCGGAGAAGTCGTTGTCGCCACATATGTACAACAAGAAAAAAATTACTTTTTGACATTTAGTAAAACGCTTCATATAAAAATATTCCTTTTGAATAAACTTAAAAGTCAAAGGGGTTTATACACCATATAAAAGAAAGTTGTTTATAAAACCAAATATGCCTCAATGAAAGGAGATTGAGACGAAGTCCTTACAAAGATCATTTTTAAATTAAAATAGATCTATTATGTGTATTCACTATAATTAAACATAAATAAAGTACAAATACAAGATATGAAATAATAATATCATGGCATAATTTGAAAGTAGGAGATTAACCCAAAGAATGGAAATTGGGTTAAGAAATTCCCTTACCTCGTGTCCGACTTGACACAATCGTTCTTTAACCTCCTGAATAATAAACTAGAGTTAATTTATATTTACTTAAGAACCTTTTTCATGTTCATTATTCCTTTTATATCACTTATTACCATGTTATGAACATTATGTAATTATTTAAGTTAATAACGGTCATTTTGTCGATCATTGGTACTTGAGTCAAAAATAAAATTCATATAATTACAAGTTGTTCATGTTGTGAAATATCCATTATATACATAATTATATTCATGATGTAGATATCATATATATGCAGTGTATATATTCATCTATAACATTACATAACATTTAGAGGTATGAAGTGAAATGCAACGTTCATGGAGAAGGTAAGTCGTACGTACGCATGAACGCTACATTTATTTATATTTTGTATTTAAGGGAATGAAATCATAATAGTATATATGTGTATTATAATTCCAGTATAATATCATATATAATATCATTTACTCAATCCTTTATACATCCCACATATGGCATTAACTATTCAAATCACTATGAGGGGGAGGTAGTCCACACTTCCTAAAATGAAATTATCGCATTTACCCGTAATGGAAATCATAAATTATGACATAAATGAGAAATAAATAAGCATAAGGAAAACATAAACATAATATATATATCATATATGAAAATAGTTTCATCAAAATGGACACCATTAGAGGTGTTATATGAGTGTTGAACAATCATCGTTTTGTGAGGCAGAAATTCACCATCCACAGAAACAGTATGTTCGTTAACCATTAGATGTATGTCTGTGTAAGTGTAGCTCAAATAATTCTTATAAAAACATCATAGTATATTTAATACACTAGTTTTGTTACAAAATAAAAGAATAAAAATAGATTAGGGGGTTGGAGAATAAATATAAAACAAAACAACATTAGGGAAGACATTAACTTAAAATCGGGTAACTCTTTTTGTTTTGAGCCAAAGGATTCCTTGGGAAGAATTCTGCCCAATGTGAGGCTTCTAGGAGTAATATAGGGAAGTTTAGAGAGTATTTTGGCAGAGTTTGGTCGAGCCAAATGGTTTGACGGTGTGAATAAGGTGGTAGAGGTGTGGGCCTTTTATAAAAGGTGAGAAGGGGCACTCTTGGAAAGATTGAAATGTTACATTATTATGAAATGATTTTCGGATTCTAAAGGTCCCAAAATGAGATAGTTCTAGGATAAGGTGATAAGGGTTCTAAATATACTCATACAATAGGTTTTTGACAAGTTTAAGGCTTAGTGTTTATATTAAATTTTCATTTTATTTAAATCGTTAATTAATGAGGTAATCGTTGCATCATCATGGTGTCATAAATAATTTAATTTATTTAATGTCTAAAAATTATAAATAAAATTTCATGATGTAGGAAATAGTTTTATATTTCTAATGAATATTTATAGTCAAATATTTGACTTGTATATCCCCATTTACAAATTGTTTTAGTAAAATAACTCATGTTTGTGACATTTTTATTTTAACATTAAATAAAATGTTTTTAATGTCATTTTCCTAACAAAGTGGCTCCTTGGGGTCCCAAAGTTCACCCATGAATTGTCTTGGTCGGCCATGACTCATACAATAGGGGTAGGACTAGTGTAAAGGTATTTTCATATTTTTATAATATCATTGTTACCTTAAATTTCACTAATTGCCTTTAATCGCGATTAATTAAACTTAAAAGTTACTATTCACCAACAAATTATTTGTATCCCATTGAAACACATTTTACTTCCTAATGAAAACCATGTATGTCAGAATTTTTAAAATCAAATCACATAAGTGGTAATGTTTCATTTAAACGAAAAATCAGTTTTTTAACTACCACCTAGTGGTTTCACAATTCATCAAAAATTGAAGTTTTTCAGAAAAATGCCAAAATTTCACCCTAAGCTATAATTGATATTCCAAATTCAAAAATGATGACTATTTTACAAAATTCCAAACTTATAAGTTGCATTAATTAATTTTATAATTAATTCTTACTGTCACAACAAATAGAGTGTTTTTAAGAAACAATATATATCAAAAGATTGACAATTGTTTATGTCCAATTTTAAAGTGAAATTAATTATAACGAACACCATTGGATAAAATGGTAAAAATATATTCAAATAATACTTTAAAACCACTCAATCGTATAATTTATCACTATAAATTATTTTGATTTAAAAAGTTGTTTTAAGTATTTTTCACTATTCATAAAAATTTGGAAGTTCTCAGAAAATTACAAAAAATTCAACATAGGGTAATTTCGATATTATGAATACAAAAATGAAGTCCATTTTGAAATATAAAATATATATAATTTCAAAAAGTGGGTATTACTATTCATAATGGCTATTTTGATTGGTCAGGGTGTGTCAGAATCTCGAACTTGCGTACAATGCAAGCTATTGCATTATTGAAAGAGAAGCGTATCGTGAAATCTTGGGGTGTTAAATTCTCCCCTCCTCCAATAAATTACATCCTCACAATTTGAAAATGTTTTTCAAAAATAAATGCTTGAAAATAGAAAATACCTTTGTGGAAAACCCACATCGGAAATAGGGTTAATAAGAATATAACATTAAAAGAACGAAAGAGAAGTACAAAGGTCACCTGAGATAGCCCATACTAGGATTCTATTAAAATATGGATATGGAAGAAAAACAAACCATCAAGGTCTGATGGAGAGTTGTAGAAAATAGGATTAGGATAAAGTTAACCATAAGAGAATCACAAACTTGTGATTGGTTAAACGGTCATTGAATCCCCAATTGGAAAAGTTAGCCGACATCGTTTTTGTTTTAAGTTACCTTTTATAAAGTTGAGGAATTTATTTAAGAGGTTTTCTAAGAATACAAGGATATATACTTACTTGTCATGTAGGCTTTCATTCTTTAATAAATTTTTTTAACCACAAACCCATCTTTCACTCTAAAAGGTAATAGAACTCAAAAATATTCAATTTATCCTAATTGTATAAGGTTCTAAATATTACCACATACCATTTAGATTAGGAAAAATATTTTGTAATAACTAGGGACTTCCTGTAGGCTAGTGGTAGGTAAAAAAGGCCTGTCTCACTATGGTTATGGGTTCGATTCCTACAGCTTTGTCCGACACGACGGGTTATGCCCCACCCTACAGGTTGTCCTTTTCCTAAAACTATAGTATTATAATATTCCAAAAATAATCTTCAGAAATGTTTTAACCTTAAACAATACTATCCAAGGTTCAAATTAATCATTTCCAACCTATATAGTTATCCAAAATACCTCTGTCCATACTTTCTCTAAAAGGTCTCTAAATTCCAAAATCAATTGTAACATCAGATTCCCCAAACAAAGTAAAGTTTCTCTTATTGTCACATACTAAAAATATGATTAACTTCATCATGTTAAAACCTTAAGGAAAAGAAACAAGTACCGTAGTACAATCATTATATATATCACAATATTATTATAACCAGAATATAATCCTTGATTCCAAAAGCACCAATACATTAATTATTCCACATTAATTGTAGTAACAGCATAAGATTGTCCTTGATCCCTTGGCCTTTTCTGAGGTAAGTTTCCTTGACACTTAGGACATTAATTTTCATAATTCCCCATTTCCCTACAATTGTATCATTCAACATTGATAGCCTCTTTCTTTCCCTTGCAATCACGAGCCTGGTGACCTTTTTCTCCACATTTATAACAAACTCCCATTCCTTTTTGGCAATCACCGGGGTGATTCTTCCCACAATTATCATATAATGGAAAATCCTTCTTTCCCTTTTTCACTATATCCGTCTCTTGTTCCACCGTTATCTTCTTCTCTTTCTTTACTTTGTTGTCATAAGACTTAGAGAATTCTGTTTCTGTCTTGATAGCACATGAGACAATATCTTCGTACGATGAGAAGGATTGTGATACTAAATCTCGATGGAGAAATTGTTTTAACTAATCAAAGAAACAATAAATCTTACTTCTTGGGTTACGTATATAATCTACAACATACCTCTCTAACCTTGTAAAGTTGGCCTCATACATTACGACATTCTCATCCTCCTTTTGTCTTAGACTCAAAAATTGCCTTTCCATATCTGCTCGATGGTCACGAGGAAAGTATTTTACTAAGAAGAGATCTTTGAACTCTCTCCATTCCATACTTGATACTTCTTCATCTTCCTTTGTATTTTTAATCAATGACCACCACTGATCGACATCTCCAGTGAGGCGGTAAACTGCCATGATAACCTTCTCCCTTTCGCTACTCCCGAAGGCGTGGAATATTTTCTCTAAGGAGTTTATCCATTACTCAAATACTAATGGATTTGTACCCCCATTAAATGTTGGTTGTTGTTGCCTCATGAATAGGTCTAACATTGATCCTCCACATTGTGGATCAGGGTGCTCCATACGAGTAAAGATGTTATTCATAACCTGAGTGAGTTGTCCCAGTATGGTAATAAGTTGATCAGCACCAGTTGTATCTCCAACTCTACAATAATTATCTTGAGTAGGAGGTAAATCCCTACACGAAGTGCGTGCATTGATACGGTTTCCATTCCTTCCACTAGGCGCCATTTCTAAACAATGTCATAAACTAGATTAGTTTATGAATCGAAATACATAATTCCATACTTGTAAAACACTTAACATAAATTGAACTATTTATGGATATAATCCATAATAATAAAAAGAAATGTTTTCTTTGAGGAAGTATATACTCATAAACTCTTCATAATGGTTTGTAAAAAAATGAGAATTATCCTAAGCATATCCCCCGGGAGTGTCGTAACCAAGAGTGCAGCAAGGCCCGTTGTCGTGCACTAGTTCCCATTCGAGTTTAGCTCAAAATAGTGTTTTCGGGTTTTACCCCTAGGTATATCTGTGCCAGAGCCACCTCTACCTACTCGTATCCAGACAGGGATGTATTGCTTAGAAACTCACAAAATCTCTACACCAACAAAATTTCTAGGAATTTCTTCTATACTAATCCTCAAAGTCTATCTTATGGCTATGTGCTCTAATCAGAGTTTTTCGAAATCTAGCTTTCAAGGTTAGAATTAAACTGCCTCTGATACCAACTGTAATGCCCCGAACCCAGTTACCCAGAGTCGGTGCATTATTTCATAACATCTGCATGATCACAAAAGATCAAGTCTCGAAAGACCGATTAGTTTAGTAGCCTTGGAAACAGTAGATACATTCATAAATGTTACATCACACCATGAAGTGAAAAATCACAATAACATAGTCTCCATAGTCCACACTTCTATCCCCTTCAGACTATCCCTATAGATCATTCATAAAATACTTCTTCACATCCTGGAAAATATTAAAACATTGAAAGGGGTGAGGTCAGATTCTCAGTAAGGATAACAATATTACAGAAGCTTTCATAAATAAACATTAACATTTAAGGCAATGTATAACTAAAACAAAAGTCTTTTAAAACTTGAACTTCAGCATAATATGGAAAACATAAAATTATATAATGCCATTTAATTACTCACATTGATCTTCTACTAGTCAAATAATCACATGAAATATCAATAACCACTTTCATAATGGTGGAATGCATAATTCCATACTATCATAACCGCGTAGCCAAGGCCTCGTGCCAAGAATACAAATAATATTTTTTCAAGGCCTCGTGCCAAGACACTAGTTTGCCTCATGAGACCTACCGATGCATCGAGGATCTATAGCGGGCTCCACCCGTCACTTATTAAGTCCAATTCATTCCTCATACGAACAGGTTTAAATATATCATAAACCATAACATAATCGTTTCACATAAAACATGCATAAAGGAAACATAACATTTCCACATTTCAATCCCAAGATATCAATACAACACATTTATATAATAAAAACACTTTCAAACCCATTTTCAATACCAAAATTAATGAAAATTAAAACTTTTTATTTATTTTTAATAAAAAAAGTTATGGCTTGTAGAGGCAGCCGAAACTCAAATAATGGTCACGGTGGCAGAGAAGTCATTGTCGCTGCATACGTACAGCAAGAAAAACTTTCCTTTTTTTCGTTTAGTAAAACGCTTCATATAAAAAGATTCCTTTTGAATAAACGTAAAATTCAAAGGGTTTTATACACCGTATAAAAGAAAGTTGTGTATAAAACCAAATATGCCTCAAGGAAATGAGATTGAGACGAAGTCCTTACAAAGATCATTTTTAAAATAAAATAGATCTATTATGTGTATTCACTATATGTAAACATAAAGAGTGTACAAATACAAGATATGACTTAATAATATCATGACATAATTTGAATGTAGGATATTAACCCAATGAATGGAAATTGGGTTAAGAAATTCCCTTACCTCGTGTCCGAATTGACTCGATCGTTCTTTAACCTCATGAATAATTAACTAGAGTTAATTTATATTTACCTAATAACCATTTTCCTGTTAATTATTCCTTTTATATCACTTATTAACATTTAATTAACATTATGTAATTATTTAAGTTAATAACGGTCATTTTGTCGATCTTTGGTACTTGAGTCAAAAATAAACTTCTTATAATTACAAGTTGCTCATGTGGTGAAATATACATTATATCCAGAATTATATACATGATGTAGATATCATATATATCATATATATCCAGTATATACATTCATTTATAATATTACATAACATTTAGAGGTAAGAAATGAAATGCACCGTTCATGGAGACGGTAAGTCGTACGTACGCATGAACGCTACTTTCATTTCTATTTCGTATTTAATGGAATGAAATCATAATAGTATAAAGTTGTATTATAATTCCAGTATAATATCATATATAATATAATTTACTCCATCCTTTATACATCCCACATATGGCATTAACGATTCAAATCACTATGAGGGGGCGGTAGTCGGCACTTCCTAAAATGAAATTATCACGTTTACCCATAATGGAAATCATAAAGTATGAAATAAATGAGAAATATATAGGCATAAAGAAAACATAAAAATAATATATATATCATATATGGAAATAATTTCATCAAAATGGACACCATTAGAGGTGTTATATGAGTGGTGAACAATCATCGTTTCGTGAGGCAGAAATTCGCCATCCACAGAAACAGTATGATCATTAACCATTAGATGTAGGTGTGTGCAAGTGTATCTCCAATACTTCTTATAAAAACATCCTAGTATATTTAATATACTGGTGTTGTTACAAAATAAAAGAATAAAAATATATTAGGGGGTTGGAGAAGCAAAATAAAACAAAACAACATTAGGGAAGACATTACCTTAAAATCGGGAAACTCTTTTTGATTTGAGCCAAAGGCTTCCTTGGGAAGAATTCTTCCCAAAGTGAGGATTATAAGAGTAATAGAGGAATATTGATAGAGTATTTGGGAAGAGGTTGCCTGAGCCAAATGGTTTGAAGGTGTGAATAAGGTGGTAGAGGTGGGGGCCTTTTATAAGAGGAGAGAAGGGGCACTCTTGGAATGATTGAAATGTTACATTATTATGAAATTCTTTTCGAATTATAAAGGACCCACAATGATATATTTCTAGGATAAGGTGATAAGGGTTCTAAATATACTCATAAAATAGGTTTTTGACAAGTGTATGCCTTAGATTTTACATTATCTTTTCATTTTATTTACATCGTTAATTAAGGAGGTAATCACTGCATCATCATGGTGTCATAAATAATTTAATTTATTTAATTTTTAAAAATTATAAAAAAAACTATAATGATGTAGGAATTCCTTTTATCTTTATAATTAATATTTATAGTAAAAAATATGACTTGTATAACCCCATTTAAAAATTGTTTTAGTAAAAATACTCATGTTTGTGACATTTTTATTTTAACATTAAATAAAATGTTTTTAATGTCATTTTCCTATGAAATTGGCTACATGGGGTCCCCAAGTTGACCCATGGATTTTCTTGGTCAGCCATGACTCATAAAATAGTGTTAGGACTTTTCATATTTTTATAATATCATTTTTTACCTTAAATTTCACTAATTACCTTTAATCGCGATTAATTAAACTTAAAAGTTACTATTCACCAAAAAAACTATTTTAATCCAATTGAACCACATTTTACTTCCTAATGACAACCATGTATGTCAGATATTTGAAAATAAAATCACAGAAGTGGTAATGTTTCATTTAAATGAAAAATCTGTATTTTAACTACCACGTAGTTGTTTAACTATTCATCAAAAACTGATGTTTTTCAGAACAATGCCAAAATTTCACCCTAAGCTATAATTGATATTCTGAATTAAAAAATAATGTCTATTTTTCAAAATTACAAACATATAAGCTTCTTTAATTAATTTTATAATTAATTCCCGCTGTCACAACAAATAGTGTGTTTTTAAGAAACAATATATATCAAAAGATTGGAAAATGTTATTGTCCAATTTCAAAGTGAAATTAATTCTAATGACAAACATTGGATAAAATGGTAAAAATATATTCTAATTATAATTTAAAACCACTCAATAGTATAATTTATCACTATAAATTAATTTTATTAAAAAAGTAGTTTTAAGTATTTTTCACTATTCATAAAAATTTGGAAGTTCTCAGAAAATTACAAAAAATTCAACTTAGGGTAATTTCGATATTATGAATACAAAAATGAAGTCCATTTTAAAATATAAAATATATATAATTTCAAAAAGTGGGTATTACTATTCATAATGGCTATTTTGATTGGTCGCGGTGTGTTAGTATCTCGAACTTGCGTACAATGCAAGCTATTGCATTATTGAAAGAGAAGCGTATCGTGAAAGCTTGTGGAGTTAAATTAATTATGAATTTACTGAAATTTAAAACTATAAAAAAAAGTTTTTTTTCAAATTGGAATGAACATCCACCAATAGTTACCTATATATTGATGGATGAGAATCCATTTGGGAAAACTATGAAGCTGAAAGAAGTAAGAATCCTTTGAAATTAAATAATGAATATTGGAATAAGTATCCTCTTAATCTTGAATAAATACTTCATGGTAAAATAATCCTCTAAATACAACCAAGCGTTTAAAGGGAGTGGTACAATTTATAATAAATTGAAACATGGTATTTATTATGAATGTGGAAGACGAATATTGAATGATTAAAAAATTTAATGTAAATGGGAAAAAATTAATAAAATAAAATGAATATATTTACATGTTTAGAGAAAAATACCTACATATATAGAGGGGTTATATACATTCACAATCACTAAGAGAAAAAATTAAATAGTAAAGAATATGATATATTGTTTTCTAAATGATAACACAATGAAAAATGAATATATATAGTACCCCAAATTACTATAGAATAACATGTTATAAATTTTTTTGGATGTGTGCTGTAGTCGATGTGGCTACAGTTCTCATTGTTGGTGTAGTAGTTCATGTGTCACAATTCAAAAATTCTCCCACATATAGATATATATAGTAACTAATTTTTTCTTTATATTCATATAAAGTGAATTTTAATATTCTATGTCTCAAGGTATGTTCATAATTTAAGTTCAATAGAGGAATAATAGTGCACCAGATTATCAATGACCATCAACATGATCAAAATATTTTAATTTTCATCAGTTTCTGAAATATTATGTAATTTTAATATCCTATTATGAATCTGACCTATGATAAAGTAGTATTGAGATTAATATTATTCGTCCTTTCATAAAACACTATTTCTTGGAAAATTGTATCACACTTTGATGATCAATGTACAATAAAATTTCCTACCATTTTTTATAGATTTCCTAATAATTTCATCAAATAAAACATATCCTTTCAATATTCTATTAAAATAATATACCTTTATCACTATTTTATATAGTTCTTTAACTTTATATCATTTAAAAAAAATAGAAAACGAAACTTCTTCAAGTGAACACATAACGTGTGTTCCTCCTCTTATTATCAAAGTATCATCCATGGTTAGTATCCGTATATCCCTATAGATAATATTCTATCATAAGGTTCATAAATACTTCCTTGCATCATCAAAATATCCATGTCGCATATTATAAATATATTATTCCAATTTTTCCATATACATTCCCACAACCACCACTACATGAAAAATATATGTTATGATATGAACTATGATATATAACAAGCCACTAATAGAATATGCATAAAGAAATGTCTCCTTATACCTAACTACTTCCTCTATATTTTGTGTTATATACATGGAAAAATTAAATGGGATTTCCTAGGGAACAAATAATATCTTTTCATCCATTATTATATTAATTTTTAATAAATTTACAATTTAATTCACATATAATAACATAATGGTTCCATTCACATTGTCTCGCTTAAATCATCACCAAAATATTTTCATCCTCTCCAAAATAGTTTATATTGACATCCTTAACCAACCACCAATTTAACTAATTAATCGTATTATGCATGATCCTACAATAATAATATCATCTATATATATATAATATGATATAATAACTACTTAAGTACTTTTTTTATCATCACTCTTATATAAGTCACCAATATTATTAATTTTTTCTTATAAATGCATCAAAAATTTTATTCCAGTTTCTATGTTCCTACTTCAACACATACTAATGTTTTTAGAGTTCTCACTCCAAGAAATACTTTTCAAACTACATGAATACATTTAGATTCTATATATATATATAAACACATATAATTTTCTAAATATCCCTAAATTATACTATCATTCACATTAACCTATCTAAGATGAAAATATTAAAATAAAATAGTATTGAAAATCAACATTCTATGGAAATAATTTCACCAAATTCCATTCCATGAATCCCATTCTACCGTAATTATCCTCCTTAACCTGATATCACCATTTCATTAATAATTTATTGTTATGATAATAGTGTTAAGAATTATGTATAGATTGAAAAAAATGAAGAAATCACCATTATTATTGTTATCTACCACTCCCTTAACTCCTCTAAGTAAATATATTCTTCAATTCATTTTTAATCCCCACCACTAGTCAATAACTAATAGTGTAAGGATGAAAAGTACATATGAATTTGTCTTCTCACCATGATAGATCACACCAATTATATCGGGGTATTTGGTTGCATTATCATTGTAGTGTCAAGGTTGGGTACACCTTTAAGCTCATAGTCACATGATACCCTGATTCTTTAATTCCAATTTTTCATTTCAACATCAAGTAAAAATTTATGAATAATTTATTTTTTAAATATTACATTATGACTTATAACATTAATATAGTTCTCAATTTATAATAAGTGATAGCTAAAAACTAGAACACTATATCCAATGAGTAGATGTGTTTTGGGCTTAACATCAAGATTTCCCACTTACATTAGAATCCATATATAGATTTGTAAAATAACCTAATGATCATAAATAATAGAGAATTACCTATTTTATTAACATTAAATCCTTTGTAATTCTTTCTCAAATTTTCACTTTTGGATTCTTATTGGAAATAAATGACACTAAATTTACTACCTCAACCACAAAAGTCTTTGGTTGACCCAACTCCGGAATCATACTACTATTTTCTTTTATTCAGATACCTATTAATCTACTCATCCAAACCATTATGTTATGGTGAACTTGAATGATTATTATCTAAATAAATTTTATTCTTAGAAAAAATTTCTATGAACTCTTTGCATCTATAATATACTCTATTATCATATATCAAACGATTTAGGAGTGATCCTAACACATTTACCACTATATACGACAACATATAAAACATTATAAAATTGATAGACTTAATTTTTAGAAATTAAACACATGACATTCATGATGACCCGTTAAAAAATGAAATTAAAATTGGTTGAACTATAAGGTAATTTAATAGTAAGGGTACCAAAATTATAGTGTTCACAATGGATATCTTTTTAGCCTTAAACACTCTACAAAATTAAAAAAATAATTTTTTTATTTTAAAAGATATTATATTAGCAGGAAAGATATTCACTAACATTATCACTATTAAATTAATTTCTTTTCCACGACATTCACCCCCATCTCAATCTTGTTTCGTAACCCACATTGATAAATTTTAGAATATATAATAAAAATGTTAATACAAATTTGTCCTAGAAGTTTTATATCATATAATATAGTGTTATTTTATTCACCACTTTTGAAATGACCATAGATCATTTAAATATATTCTACATAATAATAGTCAAATTGATGCTTAATACTGCATTGTCTTGTTTCCCAATTATATAATATTATATCCCAACCTTGAAATATATTTGATTTCTATTTTTGATTGTTCCATTAACCTTACCTATAATATATATAGTTTTTCAAGATCTTGATATAACTTACAAAAATTAATTAAAAAATAATTATTTTAGAAATCCATCTCCAACATATAATGGAGTGATTCTAATAAGCCAAAAAACAATGAATATATTTTATAATATATGCACAATAACAATAGATCATAAGTTTTCTAAGTGTTTTGTTTTTTAAATAATTTATAGGTGAATTATATAATATTCTTACACTCCTAAATTTGTCCCTTATTCCTATAGTTCTAGTAGGTAAGAGCCTGCCACTTTGACTTGTCTCAAATAATTTTCCTTGATTTATATCCTCCTATTATATTTTCCCACTGCATAGATATATATTCTCGTAATTATTCATATTATAATTAAATAATAATTTATAATATCTTATATAAACTTTATAACTATATAATAGGTATTATAAATTATTAAACATTAATTTTGAATTACTAGATGAGGTATTTGTGATTCAGTAGTGCTGGTTAACTACAAATGGGGTTAATCAATGATCTTATTTAAAAATTCTCATAACTCATCATCATAAAAATGTTAAGTTTCTCAATCCACATAGTAAATATGAACAACCTAACCTAAAGTGTATAAGTGTTGTGGAAGAGTGATGTTTTTAGTATTTATAATGTTTGACAAGAATAGCCAACTCCTTTCCATGACTTGTTATCCCCTAAAGTAATATATTATTATAATATCATCCAAAATAAACTAAAACCAAGGATATTACGACCCTATATTTATAGACTATCCTATTATATAACTTATATAACCCAATAGAATAAACTAAAACCTCTCATAAAATTATCCACAAATGAGATACCTTTGGTGTACTCTTGGTGTTCTCTAGACTCCTTGATGATGGTCCTCCTCCATGAGCTGATAGATCAGTAGGCCTGTATGAGTATAATTCTTCAAGAATATCAATGACAAATAATTTTGATAATTAGTGCTAGTCTCAAAACTCACCATAGATATTAAATGATTTATGTCTTTATCATATTTGAAAAACTATTAAGAAAAAGGTCTTCTTCTATAGAAAAATGTGTACCTAGGTTCTGCTTCATCTTCCCACTTGAATACTTGAATGTATGAGGATCTAAATATTAAATTTCAAAATATTAATGTGATATTTGATAGTTATATATCGTATTCCCATGTAACTACACTTTTATATATCATGAAAAATATTTTCAATGATCAAAATATCTAAACTCTGTGAATTGTTATTAGACCTTATACAATTCAAAAATAATTGAAATTCTTAATCAAAACATCCTCTTAAATCTCTATATAACCCATGATATTTTATTTAATGAGATATATAAATATCATGATATATTATTTCAAGAGGTATGAACCATTAATTTTGAATCCACATCTATATAAATTATGGAGCTATAGGACACAACATTTGGTGTGGGGATCCCCATACTAGACCTCGGTCTACTTTTATATTCAAAGGCTTCTCAAAGAGGTCACCAATTAAAGTCCATGGAATATTCCAAATCTTCTATTTTAATAAAAGACATTTTTAGAAAATAGTTTTAGATCTATAGTACATTTCTCTAAATCTTATCATATCACTTAAGTATAAGAACACCCATTTCACATGTTTTCCATGGAGACTAAAGCCCGCAATAATAATGTGAAATGACAAGGTTGTGTTCAACTTAGAATAGAATTATTCTTCTTAAGCTATTTTCCCCTTAATTTCAGCTTGAATAATTGATCCATGTTTGATCATGATATTTAATCCATCAAGATAAGTGAAATCACCTCCTCTAAATTAAACTCAAATTTCAAAGGAATATTTTTTTTCAAAATATTCTTTATAATAACATCAATTTTCTCACAAAATTTAGATAAAAATAATTATATAAATCCTAATAATTTTATTATGACTTAAAAAACTAATAATTTTTTAACTATATTATCCATATTAAAATCATATGAATTCATAATATTCAATCTTTTCCATTTCTCTACCTTAGTAAAAAAATTATTTGATCTACATCAAGTAATACATTCATATCCAGTAACCAATTTTAAGACAAAATTAATTTTGTATGAATTATATATTCATATAAATATATTAAATTCCTATAAAATATTCTTGAAGTCATATAGAAATAACCAAAGTCATATGATATTCATTTCAATGTCATAATAAATGCTTCATTAACACCTTTATAAAAATCCTGGTTCAACACTCAAATGATAGAATTAACTAAATTTAATTCATGGTCACCAAAAGCCATTTTTTTACCTCCTCAAACATCTAAAAAACCACAAAACTTTTGTATACTATTGTACCCTTATCCACCATCTCTCTTCCACATTTCCATTAAGAGAAAAACCATAATCACTAGAATTATCATGGACACCTTAGCAAGAATGACATATAATGCCAACTCATAAATAAATAACAATCCTACAAGCATTAAAAATATAATTTACTAATCATATATTTAATTAAACTCTAAAAAAATCCTAATCATTGAAAACAAATAAAATCGTGGTTGGAAAACATAATTTTTTTTTCTTTTTAGTTGATATTAATGCTAATATACATAAAATTCCATATGTTTTCATCGATGTATTATTAATTCCCCCCTTATTGATAATAAATACAAAATAATTATGAGAAGTGTCTTTTCATATATTCTTTTATCCTTCAATATTCTCCAAATAGTTTTTATCTTATCCATTTTCATGTATGGGAAAAAAATTATCCAACTAAGAGAAAGATAATACCACTCGGTTTTCTTATCATGGCTGCTTTAGTTTATCTTATATAAGTCTATCTGGGGAAAAAGTGTGCTAGAAAAAATATATATAACTAATATCATCAATGTTCACCAAAAAATTCAATTTAAATGACATCATTCTCAAAATCTCATTTTAGTGGATTCCTAAAAATAAACTTTTCAAGAAGCAATTAATCTTTCACACTTTTACAAACATGTCAAAAAAGTTCATGTGATAGATATGTTACTACCCCTATTTCTCATTTTTTTCATCAACCAAAACACCCTTAATAAACATATTTTATTCAGTAAAAAATAATAGTTATATGTGTGATTGAATAACATATTTTTATGATTTCATGGGGCTATCCAGAAATTTTGTATTTTCAAGAGTCACATTGACTCAAATGTTCTGATAGATCCATCACATTTTTTCTCTCACATAAGGGATGAAGTTGATACCAATTTTTCATTTTAGATAAAAACTGTAATGTAAAACACCTTATTTTTATTCCAATGTGCACAATAGACAATTCAATACTTCTATTACCTATATGTTAACACAAGTAAATTATAGTTTATGAGAATAAAGAGGGTCAAATTAGTTTGTAATAAAATAATGTAGGCTAACATATAATGATACATGATTTGGACAACCGAAAGGCCTAGAAAATGATACTAATCACCATAAGATAGAGAAAGGTAATAGGGTATCATAAACAGAAACATGGAAATGATATTATGCTCAACGGACATATGATATGTTAGAACAATTAATGTATGAAATCAAATTAAAATAAATATATCATATTTTGAAATAAAGTAACATTCAAGAAATGGAATAAAGGTCTAAAAGAAAAAATGGAACACTAATAAAATGTAATGGAATCTACCCATGTGTCTATATCCACATGATCATATATCACTAAAATCATAACCCACAAAAAGGAAGATTGACCAGGAGACCTATAATCCACATTCATGTCTTCCCTTTACTTATATCCTTAAAATCCAAAGATAAAAATTCCCAAAAGAAAAATAAGAGTGTGAGAACAAATGATCAATAGGATACAACTAAATAATCTATTTTCTCATATCCATTACTCATTGTATAAAACATATTTAAATATTTTTTAAAAGAGGTCATTTTTCATTTATAATCATCCTTTAGTTTTCTTTCAAGAAACGTTTTATATTCTAATGAGAAATACAATATGATTTAAAATTTAATTAAAAGGAATAATAATATGTATAAAATAGTTTTCAAGTATCTATATACATATCAAAATAAATTGTACAAATAAGCACATAAAATAAAAAGTCACAAAATATATCCATAAAATCACTAAATATAATTCATGACATGAAGGTTTATATAACTAAACAACTAAGAAACTCAATAGAACACTATATGATATAATTTTACTCTAATTCTGAGAACATCAATCCCTGCCCACTCAAAAACATGTAATCATGGGAAAATCCCCATGTGACACCTAAATACACAAGGTATTTCATATGTTTAGTTTTTTATGGTACCCCATGGTCACCCAATTTTCAATTTATATCTTTATTAAATTCAAGATAATAAATTCATTTTCATAAACATTTTACAAGGAAGTACATTTAAATATAAATAAATCATTTAAAATCCTTTTCAATTTAATTCCAAGAATTCTATAAAACGTTTTTGACAGTGATTCCATACAGCTTCCCATTCTTGAAATAACATTTCCATTTTTGAATGATCATTGAGGTGTTTTAAGAATAACATCACCTGAAAAAAATCTAGTATTTAAAGATAAATCCATTTTTAAAACCCCTTCTATTTTCTATAAAGACCGAAGTGATAAATCCTAAATCCAAACTGAATGATATCATAATAATAACTCATGGATCTCCAAGGGATAGACCATAAGATAAGACTCCTACCTCAAGAATGATAAAAACAATATTTCCATATATACTATTTATGTAGAGGAGGACGCCATATTAGAGAAAACCAAAATCCAAGAAGAAAAAAATCAATTATCTTTGTAAAAGTAAGATCCAATGTCATATTCTCATAAGGAATCAAATACACAAAGAGTAAAAGAAGAAAACATATTAAAAAAGATCCAATTACTAGATTACACCCAAGGGTGATCCAAGATTCGAACTAGGACAAAGATACACCAATAAAAAGAGGAAGAGTGAAAAAAAAGCATCACCAATGCTCCCCTAAACTAAATAATTATGTATTAGGGTCGAGGGACAAGGATTATCGGTCTTATGTAAAATTTTTATGAAAAAATAATATCTATCTCATAATAAACCATATGAATAGCAATGTCACTAGAGATTATTTTGGCCTTAAGAGTTTGTTGGTGGTCCACCAGCTGGCCAATGATGGCCCAATGAAAATTTGGTGGTTATAAGAAGAGATCAGGTACTACCCAGACCTTAATAGGTGAGACAGTGTGAGTATACAGGTTGGTTAGTGGTACCTTTAGACATGTTGGTATTTTTTTCACATGCACAGGCTAACTAGTGGCCCTCAGAAGCTAGATAGTGGCTTAATTCTATCACTAAATAGAAAAAAAAATTTCCTAGCATATAAAATACCCATATTTCTAATGAAAAAAATATAAAAGAGGATCTATAACTAAAATTTTCTAACCAAGGTGTGACAATGATCCCCATCATAAAATCACTTTCCCCCAGAATGTCTTTCTCTCCCGAACCTAATAAGAGATAAATACATTTCTGCATCTATAAGGCATACTCTCCCCAACATGAGTTTTGCTCATCCTGAGCAAAATATATTACAAATATGAAATTAAAATCCCCTTTTCTAAAATCATTTTAATACACATTTCTCACCCAAATACCTCATACCAAAAAGAAAATATGAAACCCATCAAAATCATTTAAAACAAGCTAGGTCCATAAGCATATCCCAATCCCAAGCCCATTCCTTTGTTCAAATTCATCGCCACATTTCATCCAATTTTAATTAAGCATGATAAAGTGTTGTGAATCACAAAAGATATGGGGGCCATGTTACTATTCAAGGGGAAACAAATGGAAGCTCTAGGTGGAAAAAACATTAAACCTTAATATGAGTATCCAATTTTTTGAATATTTTTTATATTCTTTTTTTAACCACAATAGATATGAAAAGACAAATTCTGGGCAAGAAAACTATGGAGTCATGATCCCCAAGTGTTGTACACCACACATATTGTCAATTCCATGCTCTACAATAGACATATAATGCCTAAATCTAGGAAAGAAAACTACGGAGTCACGATCCCCATGTGTCGGACACCATGCATTTGGATAAAACATTGCTATATGTGGTCATTATTTTTTTTTCAATTTTTTTTTATTTTTTATTTTTTTATTTTTGAATACTCAAATAAAACTAAAAGTTACCCCAGAACCCTGATCTATAATGAAAGGTACCCTATAAATCAAATGTACACCCATGATCCAGTAGACGTGTATTGTGGAATTTTTATTAAGAGGATGAAAATGTAAACTTTGAAAAATCACATCGAAAAACTGCACATTCCAAAAAATATTCTCATGAACATAAGCTTGCAGTAAAATCAGAATCAAGGCCTGCAAAATTATTTGATATACAATTTCATAGTTTTCAATGTGTGTTATCATGTTCCAGTTTAATGAAATTTTTCTTTCCATGCATGTTCTTATTAAAAAAATCATTTTTTTTATCTCCCCGCAACAAAGAATAACACATTCCCCAGTGTTTAAATAAAAGAAAAGTTATATGGGGGGTAGAAGAGGAGTTCAAATAAGAAATTGAAAATGATAAACATGGAACAAATTCACCTGGTTTTTGAAGTTGATGTTCAGGATGCTCCAGATTACTCCTTTGATCTATTGGGGGATGTATGAACCTCCTTGATTGAACATGTGTCACCCAAAATAGTTCATGAACCAGAAAAATAAGAAAAAAGAGGAAAAAACAATAAACACAATGGTTTATTTAATTCCAATAATCATTATTTTTATGGTTTTCCATGTTTTTTATTGTTTTTAAAAAATCAAACCGATGATACATTGTCTTATATATGTTTTTTGGGTAAGGTATTACTCAGGGATCACACCACGTGACATGGATGAATACGGTTCTCCCCTTTCATACCCATCCTTACTCATAAAATAAGAACAAGTCAACAATCTATTTTTTTAAATACATAGAAAAACATAAAATAAATTAAAATAAACTGATGATACAATGTCTTCTTTTAATTTTTTGGGAAAGGTATTACTCAAAGATCATGCCACATGACACAGATGAATATGGCGCTCCCCTTTCATACCCATACATACTAATAAAATAAGAACATGTCAAAAATCTATAGTAATTTATTATATGAGAAATAAAATATTTTAAAATGATTGGAATCTTGAAAACCTTGGGTTGCCTCCTATGCAGTGCCTTTTTTTAATGTCATTAGTTCAACTTGAACCCCCCAAATAATCCAATTCCAACTTAAATTTTTTTAATGAAACTATCTTTAACCACTTCCACGTGATTTAGATTGATTATTTGTTTGAAATATGTCTCATGTGAAATCCTTTGTTCAATAATGAGTGGTAAAATCCATGTAATATCAGAAATGGTTGATTGAATTGAATTTTTAATATTTCCTAAGACATCAATGACCATTCCAAATTTTTTAGTTTCAAGAGGATAATGAATTTAAATTTCATCATATCGGTTATCCACATTGAAGAGTGGGGAAGACAGGAGAAAAATTTTGAGTTTGGGTTGATAAAAATTTACAAAAGGAGAATGGAAATTTGAATCAAAAATAGTTTCTTCTCTATGAAATTTTGAATGAATTGGTTCTGTTTGAAAACATTATTCATCCCCAAAAGTGTCTAGTTGAATTTCAGGAGTGTGTATTGGCTCAATGTTTGGTATTTCTGTCAATTTTTCAGTAACTGGTGTTTTCAAAAAATCATCAATAGAGAAATATTCAGGACTCTCCATCAACAATGTCAAATTTCCTTCTTGTGAATACAAAAAATTAATTTCCTCTAGTTTTAAGAACCCATCAACAATTCCATGATTATCTTATACTATCCCAAATCCAATGCATGTTTCTTCAATAAATTCATGTGAGGTTTGTGGGAGACAATATTATGGTATTATGGATGAGGAAGAGACAACTTGAGTGGGAATGGGTTCCACAACCATTTCAATGCATTGTAGTTATACTATTAAGGATGAAACATCTGAATTCATTTTAACCATTTTTTCACAAAAATGTTCAAGAATTTCTTCAGAATTAAGATTGATAAATGTTTGGAAATCATGATCTTCATTAAGTTTGATCTCTTAAATCATCCTCGAGAGGTATGGAAATTGATCCTTTAAACAATCAGCATCTCATTGAGTGTACATCTCATCTTGTGTGGTGTATTCAATCAATGTTTGGTCAATGAGACTCCTTATGTGAGGAGATTCCAAATATTGATATTATAGTTGATTATATCCGTGGTCTATAAATGGGTATTGTGGATGATAATCCATTGGATTTGATTGAAAATTGTTTTTGAGATTCATTGGACACACAAAAATAGAAAGGGGAATAGAGAAGAGAAACTAGGGTGAGATTAGAGAATTTGGGGTGAGAAAAAGAATATGACTATATAAGGTACTTACTTGGGTCCCTGGAAATGATGCCAAAATTTGGTTTCACCAAAATTTACCCTACCAGTAAAAGCGGTCCTTGAAGCAAAAGTAGGGATCAAATCCACAGGGACCGAAGAAGAAACCTTGAGACACAACGATTTGTTGAGCCAACATGGGTTTGAATTGATTGGATAACGAATTATTTAATTTAAAGAACAATTAAAAAAAAATTAATTGATATAGAACAACTAATTAATATGGGTTGATCCTAGGATGTTGCTTTTGGTGGATTGGATGCATTTGTTTTCTAGAAGATTTGAGATCACTAATTCAAGATGAATCAACAAAATGAGATAATTCCACAACCTCATTCACCAATTTAGTAATTAAAAAAATTACAAGGCTAATCCCTAATGCCCTTATAGAACCAATTTCATGATCACACCAAGGAATTGGATCGTACTAGCCCTATGAATGTGTCTTCATTAAACATAACAATGATGAAAAAGAACATTACTCATAAAATGGAAATCATAAAATAACAAACAGATTTAAAAATTAACGTAAATGAAATAACATCTAAACCATCTCATGCAACTCTTTAAGACCCAAAAATAAATTTTTCCCTCCATCGATGTTATTCTATCAATGGAAGCGAGAAGACGACTTAAAGAAGTGGGATTGAAGAAGAGAAACATTAATAAAAATGAACACTCCACCATTGTGTGAGAAATTCACAAGTGTTGGTGTGAATAAATTCATAACATGATTCAACGGTATCAACATATTAAGAAAAGGAAAATAAAAATTGAAGAATAAGAAAAACTTTTATTAAGGTATTTAACGTGAAAGAAAAACGTACATTAGGGAAATTGACGATGCGATTACAAAACGAAAGTATGAAATTACAATTGAAAGAAAATAAAAACATCCATTCCAAACAAAAATATTCCCCCATATTCCCTTCAACATAAGCTCCTTATATAGGAATATTTGGAGACTTAGATACACCCCCCAAAAATAAATTTCATCTTCATTAATTGGGAGTGTTAAAATGAGAGTGAGAAAATCAAGGGAATTTGACATTTCGAAGTTGACCCAGAGATTCATCCAGATTCGTCCACCGTTTTGACATGTGACTTTGGAATTGAAGAAGGTCGAATACTAAGTGGTCATAGAAGAGAAATATTCTCTTCCATCTTTCCTCTATTATCTGTTAAAATGTAAGATAATTTGGTGTAGCCTTTTGGATGTTATGATCAAAATGGTGGGATGACTTCATGTGCATTTATGTTGGGAACACCATTTAAATCCCAAATTCAGATCCCTTTATCATCATGCAAAATTCAGAATTAGCTCCGGAAGTAGTTAAATATAATGATCCTAATATTATTATATTTCTTCTGTAAAATTTTTAGCTTCATTAGGCTTTTTTTTTGGGCCCCACATTTGTTTGATGGGTCTTAGGCCCATTATTCTTTCTCCAACAAATTTATGCATTCAGGCGCAAAAATCTCCATCATCCCTTAGGATTCATCCATCGGACCTAAAAGATAAAATGTTCCAAATATATTTATGAATCATATACCAAAATATCAAACTAAAATGATGAAAAATGTATTTTTCACAAGCAATTTGTTGAGTGGGCCCAAAATGATATTTTAATCATGAATTTCCAAATGATGGGAAATGAAGTTCAATTTCTTAATTGGACTAAAATTGATGTTTATGAACTTTGAAACATATTAATATTAAGATATTAACAATAAATATTAGCCAATTTATGTGACTAATCACCTACTCTCCCATGTATCATAGTTTTCCTTAACACACTACCATCTTAATAAAAATATGGTATAATATTTATGTGAAACAACTTATCCATCTAGTCCACTATTTAAATTGTTATTTTAACCATTAAGTTTTTTGGATTCAATTTAAACATCCACCTATGCAATAATGTAGGATACATAAAGTCCATAAATTTTAAATTAGGAAACATGAATCACATTGAGGATGGAATTAAAATAAGAAGATGATTATAATAAAAAATCTACCTTCTTATGTCATTGTATAATCACAAATGAGCTAATATAATGAGGTACCAACATACCCTTACTTCTATAATGTCTATATCCCAATGTATGTGACCTTATGAGGAAACATTTATCACCTACCTCAAAATCTAACAGATGATGATTAAAATTTACATATGAAATTTTGAAACTCTATTCTATTGATAATATTTTACCAATCAATTTCACAATATTCCCCACCTCCTAAATAATGCTCGGTCCAACCAAGGACCACTCTCCAAACTCTTATCGGTAAAGAGGAAATCTGCAATGAATCACTTACAATGCTATAAATAATGATATACAGATTAAATCTTGATAACTATTGTTATAGATAAGTTAAAAAACTGGTAGATATATCTACCATGATCCTCTAATGTAATAAATCATGTTGAATCATGTCTTCAAGAATATGGATGGCTCTCTTCATTCAGTCTTCCATCCAAGGATGCTACATTATGTTCAATATCAACTAGGAACCCATCGCTTCCTGTAATCCTTACACAAAAATATGGTTTCAATAAAATGGTCCCTATCTAAAATTATAGCCAATGTTAGACCCTAGAGTCTGAAAATTTACCACATATACTGGTTCCTATGATTCTATACATTAATATTCACTTTGATAGGTAGTAAATGCATTAATTTTAGGAATTTTTCTATAATCACCCATATCACATCCTTACCATGAGGAACACAAGGTAGATGAATCCCAAATTCAATTCCCATCTTATACTATGTATATAGTAGAATGGTTTAAGGTTTCAACAAATGATCAGGCCTCTAATATCCTGCTATGAATATTTAATAGGTAAGGCATCATGTCACAAATACTATAATCAATCATCTCATTATTAGCAACCAGTAATGATGTCTCAGGTCATGATATTTATTGGTGGATATAGGGATCATGGAAAAACAATATTGTTTCCAACACACATAAATTCTTATCAAAGGTCAATCAAAATATACATCCTACATTTGAAGTGAAAACCCCCATAGGGAGATAGATACGACTTTCCAGAGGTCTCCCCACAACAAATATTCCAACTAAAGATTTGAAAATATGCATCACAAAACATCCCATGTTCAAAATAATTATCAATATATGATCTAACCTTAGAAAAATATAGAAATATGGTCCATCCATCTTTACATTCTTCCATTTTAATATCAATAAATAAACTCATCAAGAACCTTAATTCGACCAATTCATTTACATCCACAATCATAAACTTCCCACACAGTGTCTGGGAAAAAATTTCCCTTACCATGGGTGTGTAAAATATAAAAAAAATTCTGAAGTTACAATACCCAACATCTAGGATTCAAGTTCATGTTACAATAATGAAAGTGATACTTTAGAATCTTATGGTCTAAATTATCTACAAATAAATACACAAATTGATAGTGGTTGCATGAATTATGTGTGTGTATCACTTCTAATAACTAAATATCCTGATTGGGATAGTTCTTCTCATGAGGGTGTAACGAGCAAGACACATATTCTATTACCTATCTCTCGTACGTTAGAACATATCCTAAACATATAGATGATTTTTCATTATAAATATCATTGATAAAACCAATATCTGGACGAATCAAGATTAGAGATAAAGTCAATAACTTTTTCAACTACATAAAATATATCTATAATTTGTAACTCCAAATGAACATCACATTTGTATAGGATAACTATATAGAGCAAATAATTTATTTTGAATTCCCAAAAAAGTGTCTGTAATAACAATCCAATCCTAGGAAGCACTAGATCTCATAAACATTTCTAGGGTTTTCCAAATACATCACTACTCAAATGTTTTTAGGATCCACCAAGAGACCCTTATTTGAAATTACATGGCCCATACATTTTACCCATCGAATCTAGAGAAATAATAATGATAGATTAACATATATATAATGTTCCTAAATATACCAAGGGTGATATTCAAATTATTAGCACAATCCTTATCCAATTTTGAATAAACATTGTTTTTATCCACACAAGGAAACATAAACAATCCAATTACAGATGGAATATTTGATTCATTAGAGGGATAAACAATGAATGATAATTTTTATTGCTAAATGGATTGAATAAATACTAAATATTCATATAAATTATATTTATTATTATCCAAGGGATATCTTCCAATTATAGCCTTAACTAATGGTACCCTATTCTCAGTTAAATCTTTTAAAACCACTAATATCCATTGATATGCTCAAAAATTTCATCAATGTTTAGAAAGTAATTATTTTTAATAACTATAACCTATATATTTTTTGATAAAAAATATAAATAAGGAGTATATTGTTCACCTTCTTTGAAAAGAGAACTATCGAATCCCTAATTGAAATTCAAGGATGAATAAATCCCTTAGCTGCAAGATACTCAAGATGAACCTTTAATTTTTTTAATTCAAAGGGTTACATTTAGAAAGAAGGTAAATAGGTGGGCCTCATCATGAGAAGAAATTCTATATGAAACTTGACATCCCTCTCGGAAAGAAACACCATGAAATCATCTATAAAAATTTATTGATACTCACACACCACTATAATAAGAGGTACACTTATACGTGGAAAAACAACATCAAAAAATATCTCTTACAATTAGATGAATATAATTTCCACATAAGAATAAACATGGCCTTTTCTCATAGACCTATGTTTCACTCATCTTGTAATGAATGTGGAGATATCATGATAAATTATAAAAAAGTACTAGTTTATTTCATGGTCAGTTATCAACAAATGAAACTCGAGACATTTAAAACTATTCTATTTCTTGTTTCCCAAAGGTTGAAATGTTCTATCATGATAAGAATATTTTTTGAATGTAATCATAAAATATAGATAATATTGGTTGAAATAAAAATATGAGTATAACGAGTGTAAAAAAAGTCTATAACCATAGAAGATGCAACAAATACCATACCTTCTATTGTATCCAATCCAGCCTCTGACTTATCTAGTGCAGAATCCACTATATAGATACATCCAACCTCTTCCTTCACTCACTTCACAACTAGAGCATCACCCGTGGCATGAGGTTGATATCCCAACCCTTATCTTACATCATATTTAAACTAGGATCCCTTAATGATGGTGGAACTATTTCTAATACCCGGTGATTCTCTCTCATATAAATGATGATGAAGAACAAATTTACCACATGAATGACACACCCTAGGTGCTAACATAAAATTATGTTGGAGGTATCCCTTTTACCTACATAGGTAATATACCACGATACTCTTCTCGGACATATTTGTTATACCCTACCACTACCTTCATATTATTCACCTTACTTTCTATTCGGACTAGAAATAAAACTCTTTCAAACTCATACTATCAATGATGAAATGATGAGTCATATCATTAAAAATACATTGGAATCATCCACATCTATCTTATCTATAACCTTCATGAAGTGGGTCAGAACATAAGAATTAGTATTGGAAAAATATTTGGCATGAAACCCATATTAAATCTCTGCACCTTGAGATAGTCATTGGAAACAAAATATAGATATAGATGAACCAACGTGAAAAAATTAGTATCATACTTCATGAGAGAATGATATTCCTACTCCAAATTAACTAACTCTCATTTATTCTCCACTATCATTGTCTTAGGATAAAACTGTTTACTAATGGATTTTGTGAAAGTGTTCATGGTGATATCTTAATGAATCTTTGATTGAAAAATAGAATCTAACCACTTTTTTCACAGAACATCATGTATATAAGTGAAAAAACCAACCTTGGAATTATAATTAGGTTTTAGAAAGTGGAAAACTCTCTCAATACATTTGATCCATTTTTTTAATTCCCATGAACAGTAGTCATTATGAATGATTAGGGCATACTACATAGTGAATTCCAAAGCATGGTGCACCCTTATTTCTAGTTCAACACATGATGCTTGGACCATGTACTAGATTTTTAAACAATATTTTCTACCAAAGCTAAATCAATTGGTTGATTTAACTATGGGGAATTATCCATTTCTTCCTCCTTAGTATTTGGAGTTTTTTTCATAGAGGAACCATAATATATAAAAAAAGAAGATCTAAACCACTTAGAATATAATTTAAATCCTTTATCATAAATTGAAATAAAAACTAAAGACAAAAGGATAAAACTACTAGAATTGATACTATAAAACCCCAAACATCCCATGGTAACATGATTTTCATCATAAAAGTAGGTTGGTTAGGCACACACCCATAATAACTCTCACATTATGATGGTCCTACATCCAAGTTATCAATACCCCCAAACATAAGAGTGTGATATAGATTCATGACCATAATATTTTAGGATGAACCATTCCTTTTATACTAATTTTAAATAGACTAGACGAGGTCAACCAATAATGAATCCTAAATTGGATTACGAAAACACTCGAAGTGTGTTCCCGGTCCCCACAATATGGAAAAAAGAACTAGGGTATATATAATTAAACATGGGAATAATTTAACCACAAAAAGAAATATGATAATTGTTGGTCAGTGTGGAAACTCAAGAGGTGGGTGAATTGTAATCCTATATAAAATTTAGGTTAAAAACATTATGATAAAAATATCCCAATTTGAAACAGCCCTATTAATTAAGGTAGTAGAGACATAAATGTTTAATTGGTCAAAAATATTTTAGAGGATGATTAGTCCTCAGTTGAATCAGTGTAAAACAAATACCCAACTTTTGAAACATGTTTACTGAATTAAACACATATACACACTAACCAAAACTAACTATCAGAGTTAATGTCAAATAGTATTCTATTTTTGAAATTATAAGAAATGGAAAATAGAAAAACAGAGTATTAAAAAAATAAAGCACACTATAGAATTAAACAAGATGTTCAGTCTCATGTCGGGACTTAATCCTCTCCACCTGGTGACTACCTGCCACCAAGCAGTTTATATTAACAGTAATCTTGATACACAACCTGTATTTGTCTTTACAATCGTTTTCAAAAATAGTCCAGGTCTCACAACCTATACAATAGTTATTCATGGAAAAAACACATAACCAGGACACACATGAACTCTTAAAAAATTATAGTTGTTAAACAAGAGTGTAATAAATTTTTGATGTGAGGATTTTTAGTATCTTCCAGTTTAAGCATAGGAGAAATTGGGTGTAACAGACAAACACACACAACTCAAAAATGTTAAATAAAGAACACAATAGAGATAATATGAGTATTGAGTTTATAAGGATCTATGTGTTTTTAGTTCAGCTATGGACTCCTTGGAGTTAAGAAATATTAGTTTCAGTCCTTCTCTAGAAGTTATCTCCAAATTTGAGTATCACAACATCAAGATCAGGCTTCCAGGTACTGAAGTGTTCTGCTTCTTGGTTTGAAAGAGATTTAGTGAGGAACAGACAGAAGTATTGAATTTGTTCTCCCAAATAATATTCATGAATATCTTGGGTACATAAAATAAGTTCTTTTTTTATCCTTTTTCTATAGATATTCCATGTAATGTCTCTCACCCAGCATGATACACTCTAGCTCAATCTTCTATTAATTTTTCTATTCTTGAGGTCCAAGAGTATGAATTATAAAACCACTTACGGTCTTCCTCATTCCTCATAATGCCTCCCGATATGGTCTCTATATATGTCTTGGTAGGATTCATCTGTAAGTTTCACAAATAAAATCTTATAGTGTTACCTCTAGTAGTAACTCTACAATAGTAGCCTTTTAGTGGTAGGATTCATCAGTAGGCTTTGTTGGTAAGCTTTACATCTGTAACCTTGTAGCAGTTACCTCTTGCAGTAACTCTACACCAGTAGCATTTGAGCGGTATAATCATAGTGGTGTACTCACTCACATTGACAAATCTGTGGTAAGGTTTCTCAGTGGTATCCTTTAGTGTAACCTCTTGTGGTAACTTTCCTTTGGTGACCTCTAGTGGTAACCTTCCAGCAGTAACCTCTAGCAGTAACCTCTAGCTATAACCTCTTACATAGATAATTTTTTACATTGATATTGAAAATACACAATTTTTACATGATAAAACCAATAAAAACTAATGAAACATGATTATCTTATAAGTGAAACATGATTTGAGAATATCAAAATAGGGGAGTCCAATAATCTCCCCCGTTTCGATAATCAAAAATTATGTTAGTGAAATTTAGATTTAAGAATTATTGAATCCAGGTTAAGCACATTATTTAGTCTCTTTAGTGGTTTCAATATACAGATATTATATATTAGAAGATACATCTATAGGAATGTGGAATGTCATATATTCAAGGTCTCCAATTTTAAAAATTCTCTCCCATTGTGACTATAAAAAATAAAATAATATTAAAAGAGACAGAAGTAATTTTTTGTATTAATGATACAAGAGTACAATATACAAATAGATTACAATGTTCCCTATCAACAAAGATAGCCCATATTCAATCCACTTTAGAGATTTTCAAGTGATAATTTCCTTTGTAAGGTGATGAGGCAGGTTTAGAAGATGGAGGTACTAGCCGAGGAATAGTAGTGAGAAAGATAGGATGAGATGCTATAAAAGCATCAGTAGACCGATAATGATTAGATCACTGAGAAATCGTAGGATTCAAGATTTTGATGTCCTGTGTAAGAGTCATCAAAGTGAAAATACTTGTAGATCCTGATGGATCTGAGGAAGAAGGAAATGCTAAAGGGAAAATAATGCGAGTACAGTCCACATGGAGAAATGGAAAAAGAAGATTCCAGAAATCCACAATGATTTTCATCCTCTTTCCATAGATGAGATGAAATCATCCATATTCTATATGAAATTTTATAACTCCGGAGTCAACACTCTAAGATTAATAACGTGATCGCTAAATGCCTGAGTGATAGGTGGGATCCTCATGTTCTCTAACAGTAGCTTGATGTGACCATCCATCTTATTCTTAGTGTAGACACATTTATAATAGAATTAAAACCGCTCTTTTATGGACTTATGATCTTGTGAAGCCTCCCTCAGGTAATCACCAATAAGCTTATGAATGTCTGTGGTAGTGGAGATGACCTGAGTCAAATACTGAGGGCCTGAGGTACTTGCACTAGAGAGCTTCTCTATTTCATCTCTAACAATTGATTTGAAGAAACCAAGATAAACAAGAGGAGAGGCTGATGAGGAAGCATAGGCACACAGAGGTGCCATGGTGAATGCTATTATCTCCTTAAAAAATATGGTCAATCCACTTATTAACATTTTAACATCATCATCTTGACCACTCACATGTGTCTACATAGACTTCTTAAAGACTTCAAACATAGTGAGCATATATTGAACAACACTCTTAATATAATTAAGGCATTTTTTCTACTTGAGCTCTTGAATCCATATATGAGTCTAAAATCACAATCGACTGTTTCACAGACACCACAGATTATGCTAAAGTGCTGAATTGATTATGGATTTCCTTCACTTCATGAATAAAGTATAAGGGAAAGGTAGAGATTATTCTTTCCAAAGAAGATGCCACAAGACCTTGATTGAGAGACATTTTTATCTCTATCCTAATTGAGCTCTCCTAAAATTGTCACTTAAAATATTATTTTAAAGACTCTAAGTCATCTTTCTTCACATAATCTCAAGGTAGAAGAACCACTTGTTGTACAATATTGGTTTCTAAAATAGAATGAACGGGAGGGCTTCTGTTAGGTTTTTCATCTTCATAATCTTCATAGTCTAAGACCAAAACAAAGATTCTAGGTTTTTTGACCATTCTTCTATCTTATGTCCAACAAAAGCTAAATTTGTGGAAATAGGTTCCTCCCCCTCACATGGAGCGTCCTCCTGGACAACTGCATTCTTCAATGCCAGTCTTCCTTGATCAACTAAACTAGCATGATATTCTACTACAACTTCCTCTACAGAATCTTCAACCACTACCATAGCGATGTCAGCTCCAACCTATTCAATATCCACTTCCTCTTCACTCTCGGCCATTACTGTTTGTCCTATCAAGGGACTAAGACCTAGGAATTTTTCTTCACATTCATCATCATCTGTACCAAACTCATCATGGTATGATTCAACTTCATCCTCCTCCTCTACGGTCTGTCCAATAGTAATGTATCTTAAGACATTATTTTCTCCTTCTTCTTCAGTGGTTTCCTCATCATCATTTTACCTTAAGACAATCTCTCTTCAAGGTAATCTATTTGGTGGAATTGGATCTCCAAATGGGATAGAACCAACATGGAGGCTTGATGGAAGCTCATGATCACTCCTATCATCTATACGATAATCCTCTCTTTCTTTCACACAAGTATCCTCCTCTTCTACAACTGGATACATTAGAACGTCTTCATTTAGTTTCAAACCTAGATCCCTTTTATTCATTGGCCTAGTAGGATTAGAAACATGGTTTAATTCCTCATATTTCTTTTCCTCATCATTCTCCCATTCCCATTTTCAAGGATTCCAGTTTATCATCGTAAACGTGCAGATCCTTTTTGTAATGTAGAAGTTGTCCCTTACAACTATGACTTCTTCCTTATTTCCAACAAATGCATTAACTTTCAACCTCAGTGATATAAACTTGTCATAAAATAATGAATTTAACTTAGAACCAGGCCTAGTCATATCCTCTAACAGAACCATCAACATCCTAAAAAGATGTATCCTTTGTCCATGCTTCAACATAAACAACAAAAAGATGTCTCGACACTTCAAAGTAGAAAGTTCCACTCTCATAGTAATCAAGACATATTTGGTAAATCTAAACAGTAATCTATTTTATCCATCCATCTCAGCAGAAATTACTTATATAGGGATTTCATTCCCTATCTATTTGGCCAGAGCCTCTTCATAGCAAAAAATTCACTGGTGGAAAGCATCAGTTCTGAATAAGATTCGAAAATGCCTTCATGTGGAACTCCTAATCATTCATCCCATTCAATAGAAGAGAAGATCACACTTACTACATTTAGATTTGAAGACATTTAGTTCTCATCATCATTCTGTTCCAACTTCAATAACTCATAAAACTATTTTACTAGCATTGGATAATTTGATCTATTGTTGTTTATAGAGCATTCTACCAAATCTTTCGCTTCTATTTCATTCAAACCTAGAGACATGCTCGACAACAGTAATTCCAAATTTAATTTCTTTTTGAACATGATTAACCTCTTCGAAAAATGTAGATTGACTGTCTCTTCCATAACTTATCTACCACCACAAGACTCAGCTCGAGGTATCTTTGGGTTCTGTGAGCTTCCTTCATCACTAACCAACGGTCTCTTTAGTCTGTCCATTGCAATCTAATTCAGTTTGAGGATTTTATCATAGGGTTAGATTCAAGGCTACGGGAACATGAGGTTAGGGAGAAGATTGATGTAGATAAAAATTTGGCTTGACCGTTGTTTTTATCATTTAGGGATTGAGAAAAATATCGAGTAAATGAAATAAATAAAATTAAAATGATTCAAATTTAAGTAGAAAAACACTAAGTCTAAGACCTATCAGTATGGTCGACTAACAGTAAGGTGCCAAATGTGAGGTCTATCAGTGATGTCTAATGGTGACGTCCAATGGTGAGGTGTAACGACCCAAAATTTCATTAATGGAAAATCCCTCTTGATCCAGTTAAATGTTTCTTTATGTTTTTTATATGATGTCAACTTCTTTAGTTTAACGTTAAGATTTGTGACCGTTACTTTTATAGCCGTTGAACAGTGATCATCTGGGTAGTTTAAATATAAGGCTTTAACGAACCAATTTTCTACTCAGACAAAGGAAGCGATGGCCTCATCCAGTAGAATTGCCCCTTACGAAGCCCATTTGTCGGAGCTCGGTAAAGAGGTGGCGTCTTTGGGCTTTGCCCTTGACCAAGCCCAAGCTGAGCTTCATCAAGTCAAGCTCGAACGTGATCGTCTACGGGAAAAATGGAAGTTGATAGAGATTACCACTCGAGCGATGTTATCCGAGCAGCCCCAAGAGTCTGTCACCATCGCGCACCTTACCCTTAGGTCTTATGCGGCTATTTTAAGGGGTTATGTAACAAATAAGTAGAACCATGTTCATGTACATTATTATTTTTTTTATATATAATAATGAATATAATTTCTAGTCATTTTTGATATTTTGTAATTAGTTTTTAAAGTACAAATGGTGTTTTTAGTTATTATTTAATTAAGAATTATATTTTATTAAATTAAAGGATTTTTGAATTAAATAATATTTTAATAAAATATTATTATTAATATTAAATTAATTAAATATAAATGATCTTATAATTTTATGAATGCAATTAAAATTTTTATTAAGGTTTGAAAGCCATTTCTGTCAAAACCCGTGAATTTTTTTATAAATGTCGGTTTTTATTTTAAAAGTGAAAATTCACATATTTAGAAAATTATTTAGATAAAATAAGTATTATTTTTGGAATCAGGACGTCGAAATTATCCAACGGTGAATTTTTCATAATTTTCTGAGACAGTCAAATTTTTGGGTAAAAATTAAATACCATTTAAATATATAATGTGTTTTATGACATCATAATGACCCAATGGTGATGTAATAAAATACCATAATCCTTAGTTTCGGCCAATATATGTTTTATCATTAAAATAATGAGGTTTTGGGTTTGTTTGACTCACTTTTCAAAGCATTAATGGAGCCCTCAAGACTTATTCAACACTTTGCCTTTTTAAATTAATTTCCATGGGAGTGTGACTCACCTCCACATAAGCAACCCTAATTTTTTAATAAGTTCGGACCTTGGCCTTATAAAATATTATTTTCCTCTCTCCTTTTCCAGAAACCATGGGCAAATACCATGGGATGGTTTGTGGTTTGGATTATTTTAATATAAGGGGTCCCAAACCTAAATAATAAAGAATTCTCTCACCTTTCCTATATAAACCCACCCAAGCTCCCACTTCCTCCTCACTCAAAGCCCTTGAAGTTCGTCCAACCTCTGCCCTACTCTCTCTAGAATCCTCTCAAGGTGCCCCAAGATCCCAATAAGCCTCTCACAAGCCTCTCTCTAGCCTTTGGAAGCACACTTCCAAGTAAGGGTTTTTCTTCCTTTCTCATTTTTGTCAATTTTCTTTAAGTTGTATTGCCTTTTTAATTTCAATTATGAATGTTGGGGTATGGTTTTGCACCTCCCCCATACTTCCCTCTTATTGTTTGAATGATGGGAGACCCCTTTCTCTCTCATTAAATGCCTCCCATGTACACCCGTTACTATGCCGAAATTCCGAAAGGAGCTTCTCTCTCTTCTTTTATATTCAAGCAATACTTTTGTATCATGAATCTAAATTCCATTTCTATTGTTGGGACATGTATATATATGATCTCATTACTGTCCATTACATGTAAATATGATGAGGAACCCCTTTCTCTCTCATCAACCTTTTTATGAATTCTTATGTCACGCCGTTACGCCGCCGAAATCGCACCGATTTTCTAAGCCAATGTCTTTGTGTAGTGAATACCATGCCCATTTTTCCATCAAGGGTATTCACCTTTATGCACATTTACTTATTGATTGTAAAGCTTCATGTATGAATTCCACATTCCTTTATCGTGGAATAAATGATTATGTTTTATGAATCCATGTTTTATGATCCATGTGGCACACTTATGCATGAAATGAAATGTTTAAGAAGGGTGCGCCCTGATAGCGCTCCAATGCATTGGGTAAAGTATAGTATCATGATACGTCATGTGCAATGAGTGTTGACTCATGCTAATTCAAGTGCAACGAGGGTTTACTCGTGCTTCAAGTGCAATGAGGGTTTACTCATGCTCCATGTGCAATGAGCCTTGGCTCATGCTAATTCATTGTTAAGTGTTGTTGCCACATTTCCATGTTATGATTATCATGCTTTATCATGCCTTTATGTTCATGTCTCTCTTATGCTCTATTGATATGCCTATTGCCTAACATGTATTGTACTCCTCATGTTATTCATTATGTACTCCCTTACTGGGCTTTATAGCTCACCCTTTTCTTATGCATGTCCTCAGGTTATCCCATGCAATGCTAAGTACGAAGGAATGTAGTGGTCATGTAAAGGAAGTTTTCAATAAGGATGTTGTATTTCAAGTTTAAAGTTTTTATGTAATGATCCTAAGCCCCAAAGACACTAAACCTCTCGATCTTCTTTGTTGTATCAAGTGAAGTTTTATGTAATAAAGCATGTTTAATTTGTAATAAAAAGCAGGGTTGTCATAGTTGGTATCAGAGGATAGGTTTAGTTATTTTTGGGATTAGGAAACCCTAGTAAAGCCTTAGATACAAGACTAATCATAATAAAAACATCCCTAAGTTTTGGTAAATACTAATTAAGTGGTTTATCAAACAAATACATCCCTGTCTGGATACGAGCAGGTAGAGGCGGCTCTGGCACAGATGTATCCTAGGGGTAAAACCCGAAAACACCGCTTTGAGCTAGACTCGAACGGGAACTGGTGCACGACAACGGGCCTTGCTGCACTCTTGGTTACGACACTCCCGGGGGATATGTTTTGATAAATTCGCAATCTTAGTATGAACCCTTATTAAGGGAAAAATGCCCCTAAGAATATATGTTAGAAGGAAGATCATGAAAAGCCTGGATTGAATCCTATAGACTCATGAGTTAAAGAGATTAAAGTTTATTTATAAGTCATCAACTTTTGTCTTTGGATTACCCTTTATGTGTTACCCCTAACTTTCCTTTTATTCCAGCCAATGGCCAGTAATAGGAGAACTCGGGCTAACAACCGTTGTGAAGATCAGTGTGAGGATTGTACTAATGAGATGCCCAATCCGATGGGAGCGGGAATCGCGAACTTTGTCACGCTTCTCTCTCAGCTAACTCAAGTTTTGAATAGAAACACTGGTCAAGAGGAACGTTCAACCCCCCCTAAGAAAGAACAAGTCGCTATTGAAAGCTTCATGAGACAAAGGCCTCCTACTTTTAGTGGATCATCTGATCCCACGATCGCTGAACAATGGATCAACTCCATTGAGAAGATATTCTCCATCCTCCAATGCTCTGAAAAAGAGAAGGTTCTCCTGGCGGCTTAACGTATGGAGGGTGAAGCTGATCAATGGTGGACATTGATCAAAAATACGAAGCCTGAGGAGGAGATCGAGGCTTTGGAATGGAAGGTATTCCGGAAGATGTTTTTCGATAAATATTTTCCACGCACCCTCCGTCTTAAGATGGAAAGGGACTTCCTTTCCCTCAAGCAGAAAGATGAAGAATCTGTGGGAGCGTACGAGGCAAACTTCACAAGGCTTGCACGATACGCTTCTGGCTTTGTCGTTACCCCCGAATGCAAAGTTGACCGCTTCTTTGGTGGGCTGAAGCCTAGCTTGCGGAAAGCATTAGCGATCCGTGACTTTGACAGCTATGAGGAGATTGTCCGATGTGCCCTTAAGGTTGAAATGGAGATCGGAGAATCACAGGGGTATCATGGGGACAAGAAGCGGAAGGTGGACTTCAATGCTGGTGGTCCGATGGATAAATCCAACGGCGCTAAGAAATCCCAGCACCCCACTTGCCAAAAGTGTGGAAAGAAGCACCCTGGGAATTGCCTTAGGGGGACAAGAAAATGCTTCAAGTGTGGAAGAGAAGGGCACATAGCTATTAACTGTCAGCAAGAAGGACCCGCGGCTGCGACGGAGGGGAGGAACGCTCCGTTCGAACCTCAACGCGTTGTTCAATGCTTCAAATGCAAAGAACCGGGTCATTTTGCGAATCAGTGCCCTAATCCAAGGGTTATCGGAGGCAATCAACAACCTCCAAGACAGCAAGGAAGAGCTTTTGCCATCACTTCTGCCGAAGTGAACCCCGACAACGAAGTGGTGACAGGTACGCTAGTTATTCATTCAAGAATAGAGAACGTACTTTTTGATTCAGGTTCTACGCATTCTTTTATATCTAAAAAGTTTAGTAGAACAATCCCTGCACCACCACAAATCATGGAAGTAAAGATGTCGGTGAGTACGGCAAATGGGGCAATCATTGCATCCCATGAGTATAAGTCCTCCCCTGTTATATTATGTGGATTGAATTTCCCGACGAACCTCGTCATACTTCCTTTGGTGGAATTTGATGCAATTCTTGGCATGGATTGGCTTTCCTTATATAGAGCCAACATAAATTGTCGGGAGAGGGAAATCACACTCCATATGGAGAATCGACCCCCGATTCTTTACAAGTGTCAGGAGGAAGATGAATCTCCTTTAGCTCCATCATCTCAAGCATGGATATTACTGCCTTATGAGCACGCATATCTGGCTCAGATGATTGAGTCCAAGGAAGAAACCACCCTTGAAGAAATGCCTATTGTGAGGGAATTCGCTGAAGTATTTCCCGAGGAACTTCCTGGTCTTCCTCCAAGAAGAGATGTTGAGTTCTCAATTGAACTTATACCTGGGGCGCTACCAATATCCAAGACTCCATATAGAATGGCTGTGGTTGAGCTTGAAGAACTGAAGAAACAACTACAGGAGAATCTGGATAAAGGGTTTATACGCCCAAGTGCATCACCATGGGGTGCACCAGTCCTCTTCGTCAAGAAGAAGGATGGGTCAATGCGGCTTTGCATCGATTATCGTGAACTTAACAAAATCACGATAAAGAACAAGTATCCTCTCCCAAGAATCGATGACTTGTTTGATCAGCTGCGTGGAGCACAATACTTCTCCAAGGTCGACTTGCGGTCGGGATATTATCAAGTAAGGGTGAAGAAGGAAGATATCCCCAAGACTGCTTTTCGTACAAGGTACGGGAACTATGAATTCATAGTAATGCCTTTTGGACTCACCAATGCTCCAGCAATATTCATGGACTTGATGAATAGAGTCTTTAGAGATTACCTAGATAAATTTGTGGTAGTCTTTATAGATGATATTCTAATATACTCCAAAACCAAGGAGGACCATGAGGAGAATTTAAGAACTGTACTGGAGACTTTGCGCAAGGAGAAGCTCTATGCCAAGTACAGCAAGTGTGAGTTCTGGTTGAAGGAGGTCTCATTCTTGGGCCATATCATCACAAGCAATGGGATATCTGTGGACCCCTCCAAAACAGATGCAATTGAGGGATGGCCGAGGCCAACATCGGTAACTGATATCCGTAGCTTCTTGGGGTTAGCTGGATATTATCGACGATTTGTGAGAAACTTCTCACGATTGTCCAACCCTCTTACCAAGCTAACTCGAAAGGGAGTAAAGTTTGCTTGGAGTGATGAATGCGAAGAAAGCTTCAAGGAGTTGAAAAGGAGGCTTATCACTGCACCTGTGCTCACTTTACCCACAAGTGGGGAGCTTTTTGTGGTATTCAGTGATGCTTCGAAGAAGGGCTTAGGATGTGTGCTGATGCAGAATGATAAAGTGATATCCTATGCCTCAAGACAGTTGAAAATCCATGAGCGAAACTATCCAACGCATGATCTGGAGTTGGCGGCGGTGATCTTTGCCTTGAAAATCTGGCGGTATTATCTCTATGGGGAGAAATGTGAGATATATACTGACCACAAGAGTCTTAAATATATATTCACACAGAAAGAGCTTAATATGCGCCAGAGAAGATGGATAGAGCTCATAAAGGATTATGACTGTTCAATACATTACCACCCTGGGAAGGCGAACAAGGTGGCGGATGCCCTAAGTAGAAAGGATCCAGCAATTCTATCAATGATGAGAATTGAGAAGGATCCAATCTTCTTAGACTTGATGAAGATGGACGTGGGAATCATAAAGAAGGGAACATCATCAATCCTTTCACAAATGATTGCTCAACCATCTCTTTTGGAAAGGTTAAAGGATGCTCAAAGGGATGATGCGAGAATCCAAGAAAAAGTGGAAGCTATCAAAAAGGGAAAATCCTCAGAGTTTAATGTTAATAAAGAAGGAATTGTGCGGTTTGGGAAAAGACTATGTGTCCCATCATGTTCGGAGCTGAAGAAGGAACTTTTGGATGATGCACATAGTTCAAATTTCTCTATTCACCCAGGGAGCACAAAGATGTATCGAGATCTCCGAGAAAACTTTTGGTGGGATAATATGAAGAAGGAGATCGCCGAATATACATCAAAGTGCCTGGTGTGTCAGCAAGTGAAGGCAGAGAGGCAGAAGTCTAAGGGGAGGATGCAACCATTGCCCATACCAGAATGGAAATGGGAGAACATCACCATGGACTTCGTCACTGGACTTCCAAGGACATCCAAAAGCAACAATGCAATCTGGGTTATTGTGGATCGTCTTACAAAGACTGCACACTTCATTGCTATTCGAGAGGATTTCTCTTTGGATCAACTGGCACGGATATATATCAGGGAAGTGGTACGGTTGCATGGAGTACCACTATCTATTGTGTCGGACCGAGATCCAAGATTTACCTCTAAGTTTTGGAAGAGTCTTCAACATGCTCTGAATACTGAACTGAACTTCAGTACGGCCTATCATCCTCAAACTGATGGCCAATCCGAGCGGACTATCCAAACACTTGAGGATATGTTGAGAGCGTGCTCAATGGACTTTAAAGGAGGATGGGATCAACATCTTCCCCTAGTTGAGTTCTCTTATAATAATAGTTTCCACTCGAGCATCCAAATGGCACCATATGAAGCCCTGTATGGGAAAAGGTGTAGAACACCGGCATGTTGGGATGAGGTCGGTGAACGTAAGCTGCTTGGACCAGAAATGGTCGAAGAAATGGTGGAGAAGGTGAAAACCATTCAGCAGCATATCAAGGCAGCCCAAAGTCGACAGAAGAGTTATGCAGATAATCGTCGACGAGACCTTGAGTTTAAAGTCGGAGACATGGTGTTTTTACGCATATCTCCGTGGAAGAAGGTCATGAGGTTTGGAAAGAAAGGGAAGTTAAGTCCAAGGTACATCGGCCCATTCGAAATTCTTGATCGTGTTGGGGCTGTGGCCTATCGACTAGCACTTCCACCTACTATGGCCAAGGTGCATGATGTCTTCCATGTATCCCTCTTAAGGAAATACATACCAGACCCTTCACATGTACTCTCTTCCGAGGTGGTACAATTAGAAGACGATCTTTCTTATGAGGAGCAACCAGTGAAGATCTTAGATCGTAGAGAAAAAGTTCTACGAAATAAGACAATGCCCCTCGTCAAGGTGTTGTGGAGAAACCACAAGTTTGAAGAAGCAACTTGGGAGTCGGAGGATATGATGAAGCTAAGTTACCCACATTTGTTTTAGTGTGGGAAAAGGAAAATTTCGAGGGCGAAATTTCTTAAGGGGGGAATGTTGTAACGACCCAAAATTTCATTAATGGAAAATCCCTCTTGATCCAGTTAAATGTTTCTTTATGTTTTTTATATGATGTCAAATTCTTTAGTTTAACGTTAAGATTTGTGACCGTTACTTTTATAGCCGTTGAACAGTGATCATCTGGGTAGTTTAAATATAAGGCTTTAACGAACCAATTTTCTACTCAGACAAAGGAAGCGATGGCCTCATCCAGTAGAATTGCCCCTTACGAAGCCCATTTGTCGGAGCTCGGTAAAGAGGTGGCGTCTTTGGGCTTTGCCCTTGACCAAGCCCAAGCTGAGCTTCATCAAGTCAAGCTCGAACGTGATCGTCTACGGGAAAAATGGAAGTTGATAGAGATTACCACTCGAGCGATGTTATCCGAGCAGCCCCAAGAGTCTGTCACCATCGCGCACCTTACCCTTAGGTCTTATGCGGCTATTTTAAGGGGTTATGTAACAAATAAGTAGAACCATGTTCATGTACATTATTATTTTTTTTATATATAATAATGAATATAATTTCTAGTCATTTTTGATATTTTGTAATTAGTTTTTAAAGTACAAATGGTGTTTTTAGTTATTATTTAATTAAGAATTATATTTTATTAAATTAAAGGATTTTTGAATTAAATAATATTTTAATAAAATATTATTATTAATATTAAATTAATTAAATATAAATGATCTTATAATTTTATGAATGCAATTAAAATTTTTATTAAGGTTTGAAAGCCATTTCTGTCAAAACCCGTGAATTTTTTTATAAATGTCGGTTTTTATTTTAAAAGTGAAAATTCACATATTTAGAAAATTATTTAGATAAAATAAGTATTATTTTTGGAATCAGGACGTCGAAATTATCCAATGGTGAATTTTTCATAATTTTCTGAGACAGTCAAATTTTTGGGTAAAAATTAAATACCATTTAAATATATAATGTGTTTTATGACATCATAATGACCCAATGGTGATGTAATAAAATACCATAATCCTTAGTTTCGGCCAATATATGTTTTATCATTAAAATAATGAGGTTTTGGGTTTGTTTGACTCACTTTTCAAAGCATTAATGGAGCCCTCAAGACTTATTCAACACTTTGCCTTTTTAAATTAATTTCCATGGGAGTGTGACTCACCTCCACATAAGCAACCCTAATTTTTTAATAAGTTCGGACCTTGGCCTTATAAAATATTATTTTCCTCTCTCCTTTTCCAGAAACCATGGGCAAATACCATGGGATGGTTTGTGGTTTGGATTATTTTAATATAAGGGGTCCCAAACCTAAATAATAAAGAATTCTCTCACCTTTCCTATATAAACCCACCCAAGCTCCCACTTCCTCCTCACTCAAAGCCCTTGAAGTTCGTCCAACCTCTGCCCTACTCTCTCTAGAATCCTCTCAAGGTGCCCCAAGATCCCAAGAAGCCTCTCACAAGCCTCTCTCTAGCCTTTGGAAGCACACTTCCAAGTAAGGGTTTTTCTTCCTTTCTCATTTTTGTCAATTTTCTTTAAGTTGTATTGCCTTTTTAATTTCAATTATGAATGTTGGGGTATGGTTTCGCACCTCCCCCATACTGCCCTCTTATTGTTTGAATGATGGGAGACCCCTTTCTCTCTCATTAAATGCCTCCCATGTACACCCGTTACTATGCCGAAATTCCGAAAGGAGCTTCTCTCTCTTCTTTTATATTCAAGCAATACTTTTGTATCATGAATCTAAATTCCATTTCTATTGTTGGGACATGTATATATATGATCTCATTACTGTCCATTACATGTAAATATGATGAGGAACCCCTTTCTCTCTCATCAACCTTTTTATGAATTCTTATGTCACGCCGTTACGCCGCCGAAATCGCACCGATTTTCTAAGCCAATGTCTTTGTGTAGTGAATACCATGCCCATTTCTCCATCAAGGGTATTCACCTTTATGCACATTTACTTATTGATTGTAAAGCTTCATGTATTAATTCCACATTCCTTTATCGTGGAATAAATGATTATGTTTTATGAATCCATGTTTTATGATCCATGTGGCACACTTATGCATGAAATGAAATGTTTAAGAAGGGTGCGCCCTGATAGCGCTCCAATGCATTGGGTAAAGTATAGTATCATGATACGTCATGTGCAATGAGTGTTGACTCATGCTAATTCAAGTGCAACGAGGGTTTACTCGTGCTTCAAGTGCAATGAGGGTTTACTCATGCTCCATGTGCAATGAGCCTTGGCTCATGCTAATTCATTGTTAAGTGTTGTTGCCACATTTCCATGTTATGATTATCATGCTTTATCATGCCTTTATGTTCATGTCTCTCTTATGCTCTATTGATATGCCTATTGCCTAACATGTATTGTACTCCTCATGTTATTCATTATGTACTCCCTTACTGGGCTTTATAGCTCACCCTTTTCTTATGCATGTCCTCAGGTTATCCCATGCAATGCTAAGTACGAAGGAATGTAGTGGTCATGTAAAGGAAGTTTTCAATAAGGATGTTGTATTTCAAGTTTAAAGTTTTTATGTAATGATCCTAAGCCCCAAAGACACTAAACCTCTCGATCTTCTTTGTTGTATCAAGTGAAGTTTTATGTAATAAAGCATGTTTAATTTGTAATAAAAAGCAGGGTTGTCATATGAGGTCCAACAGTGAGTTCTAACAGTGAGGAGTCTTAACAGTGAGGTTCAACGGTGGGATGTCCTAAAGGCGAGGATCAATGGTGAGGTGTCGTAATGGTGAGGTTCAACAGTGAAGTGTCCTAATGGTGAGGTGCAAGGGTGAGGTGTCCTAGAGGAGTGGTCCAATGGTGAGGTGTCCTAACAGTGAGTTTCAACGGTGATGTTTCCTAATGGTGAGGTTTAAATGGGAGGTGTGCTAACGGTGAGGTTCAATGGTGAGGTGTCTTAATTGTGAGGTTCAATGGTGAGGTGTCTTAAAGGTGAGGTTAAATGGTGAGGTGTCCTAAAAAAAATTTATCATACCTAACTCATTTTTGATGTAATTTAACCTCTCAATATTCAAAGGATTTTTCAATATATCATAAAATTTATGTCCAGTTACAATGAATTCAAGAGTGATATCACCTATTTGATAATTAATTCTCAGAAATTGATGTCTCACATCAACAATAATTGTCTTTGAATGTGAAACTAGATTTTTAAAGATGTTAATAGCACTTGTGATGACACAATTTATAGAGACACATTTGAATTTATATCCATAGTCTATAAATGTGTGTTTATCCACAGAATTTGAGCCCAAGAACTACCAGTAGCTATATATTCTGCTTCAAGAGTGGATATTGTAACAGAATTCTGTTTTATACTGCACCATGATACTAGTGACTTGCCCAAAATGTGACATGTTCCAGAGGTGTTTTTCGATCTAACTTACATCCATCAAATTCTGCATCTGAATAACTTAAAAAATCAAATGACTTTACACTTGGATAAAATACTCCTATGTTGGTAGTATGCTGGAGATATTTAAAAATCCTTTTAACAATTGTTAAATGATATTCTTTGATATTGTCTTGAAAATAAGAACCCATTCATACCCTGAACATAATAACAGGTCGTCTAGTAGTAAGGTATAGAAAACTCTCAATCAAACCTCTGTAATTGGTTCGATCTACTTGTTTACCAGTGTCATCAACATCCAACTTATATGTGGTACTTAGATTTCTATCACTACTTTTATTAGTATACAAAATGAAAGGATTGAAAAGATCCTTACTATATTTACTTTGATTTAAAATAGTACAATTTTTATTTTGAAACATTTGAAATCTAGGGAAAATTTTACGTTCTTCCATTAAACACATTTCAAATTTTTCTTGCATTATTATTGAAAAAAATTACATAATGAATGTTTAGAGGATCCAAAAATAATTTCATCTACATCAATTTGTACTATTAAAATATCTATGGAAATACTTTTAATAAAAAGAGAAGGATTAGATATTCCTTTAGTAAAACCTTTTGAAATAAGAAAAGAACATAGTCTATCATACTGAAATATAAGAGCTTGTTTTAGACCATATAATTCTTTAGAATGCTTAAAAACGTGATTTTATAAATGGGTATTTGTAAATTCATGGGTTGTTCAAATAACACATCCTCAACTATATTCCCATTCAAAAATGCACTTTTAACATAAATTTTTCATTTTTTGAAATTCATATGAGCTGCATAAGCATGTGGTATATCAATGGATTCTGATGTAGCTACAGATGAAAAGGTTTCCTCATAGTCTATTATTTCTTATTTACTCTGTCCTTGTGTAACTAATCTGGACTTATTTTCTACGAAATTTCTAGACTCAAAAACTTATCTTCGAAACACCCATTTAGTTCCTATGGTCAAAGTTTCCTTAGGTCTTTCTATTAATTCACAAAATTTGTTTGTTTAAAAAGTATTTAATTCTTCTTACATTTAAATAACCAAAAATTCATCATTGATACCATCATTAATATTTTTGGGTTCATGTTGTGAAAGAAAAGCATGATGTTCAACCTGGTTTCTCAGAGAAGCTCAAGTTTGTGTTCCTCTATTTAGATCACCAACTACAGCATCTAAAGAAGGATTATTAAGAGTTATAATACCTCTATAAATGGTTGTACTAGACTCCTCATGGTTTTATATAGGTTCATATTCAACAGGCATAGATTCTGGAAAATTTCCATAACTAGTTTCTTTCACTGGGGGTTCACTGTTTTTATCATTAAGGTCCGAAATTAACAATTCTTCTTCAAGATATTCAAGTGAGGTTTTAGGTTCATGTTGAACTGTCTCATCCAATTTGACATGAAGAAATTCTTACACACTCTTTTTTCTCTTATTGAATACTCTATATTCTTTACTAGAGATTGAGTAACCTAGTAAATTTCCTTCATTAGTTTTGGAAGAAAATTTTCCAAGATTATCCCTATTGTTAAGGATAAAAACTTTGTAACCATAATCTACAAAGTAATTAACCATAGGATTCCTATTGTTCTATATATCATAAGGTGTCTTCTTAAGAACATGCCTAATTAAAACTATGTTGATGATGTGAAAAGCTATATTAACAGCTTCAACCCAAAAATTGATAGGTAGGTTGTACACATTAAGCATAGTATTAGAAATATCTTGAGGTTTCCTATTTCTTATTTCTAGAACTCCATTTTGTTGAGGTGTTCTAGGAATATAGAAATTGTTATTATATCCATTATTTGAGAAAAAAGACTCTAACTCCTAATTTTCCAACTCACAGCCATGATCACTTCTCAAAGTCTTAATTCTAAGTCCACTAAGATTTTCTACAGACATGGAATATTTAATGAAATATAAATATCATTCACTTTTTTGAGTTATAATGTATAACCAATTGTATCTAGAAAAATCATGTACAATAATATAGACATAATACATCCCATTTAAACATGAAACTGTTGATGGTCCAAAATAATCTATGTAAACCAACTGAAGGGGTTGAGAAGATGAAACTTCTTTCTTTGGTTTGAAAGAAACTTTGTGCTATTTTCCCTTTTGACGAGGATTAAAAACTTTGTTAAGTGTGAATTCCAATTTATGTAAATCTCTAATTAAACCTTTCCTAGTTATTTTTATAAGTGAGTGCACATTGAAATTTTCTAATATTATGATCTATAACCCAGATTACTTATGAAAAGTATTTAAACAAGAAATATTTTTCTTGGCTAAAGAATTTAAGTCAACAGCATATACATTTTTATTTATAAGATAAGTGAATATTAAATCATTTTTATAATTAAAAACATTTCATGCATCATTTTCAAACATAACATTAAAACCATAATCACACAACTAAGCGATACTTTGTAGATTATACTTTAACCCATCAACAAAAATTACTTTTGAAATTAATATAGTATTTGGGATACCAATTTAGCCTAAGTTAATGGTATTTCCTTTAGAAATATCACCAAATGTTACATGTCCACGACAAGCATTGATTAGGATATTGAAGTAGGAATCGTCTCTTGTCATATGTATTGAACATCCATTGTCCATGTACCATGGGGTTTTACAGGATATCTTTATACAAATTTCCTACAAAATAGAATAACATAGGGTAACTTTGGTACCCAGATATTCATTGGTCCAGATAGGTTAGAAATTAAATCTTTGTTAACCCATAATTTTCGTATATGTTTCCTATAATCAACAGGCCTTTTTTTAGACATAAACACTTTTTTTGGTCCTTTAGAGAATTATTTTTCATGAGATGATCCAGAACATGAACTAGCAATGATGTTTCCAGATTTTGGAACAAATTTGTTTTTAATAATACCACTATGTCCTGGTTAATATCCTAGACTTGTTGGGTATTTGGATAAATTATTTTCTATAAAAACTGAGTAAAGGTATCCCTAACAACTATAAATTTCTCAAGATTACATTTCAATTTCTCATTTGATAATTTATGTTCTGTTTTTTCTTTTAACAGCTGATAAATTTTTCCCTTCCCAAGAGCGAAATCAGAATTATAATAGGAATTTAAAGTATGATTTCCTTTCAATAATTTATATTTATCCTTGAGCTCATTAATGGTATCCTCAAGCATTACATGGTATTCAAATAGTACATCCATAGTAATAATTTCATCATTATTTGATTCACTTTCATTCCCAGAATAGTAAGCATTATGTGTAGGAGAATTAGGTTTTACCTCAGATGTTTCATTTAGGAAACACTTGATTGCATGATTGTTATTTTTAGGATTATAAGTGTTAGATACATTGGATATTTCTCATAAAGCACTTCATGTAGCTTTCATCACCTTTTTATATCCCTTACCCTTGTATTCATATTTTGTCTAAAATTTCACCTTGGGGAAATCAACCTTCACATGACCTTTTCATTTTCACTCGTAGAAGATTATCTCATTTTTGTTTGCATTCCAATTTCTGAAAATTTCCACTATACTTTACTATCATAAATCCCTTTATAGTTTTAATTTCTAAAGAACTTATTCATTTGACAAAACTTTTTTAATCTTATAACTATATGAGCCATCTCATTATCACTATCAGAATCTAAATCTTCAGTGGTGGAACTATCCATAGGAACTTGAACCTTTTCGTTGCCTTTTCACTTTGAGGTAGCAGTAATGAATGTTTTAGATTTTTCTTGGATATTCATCCACTTCTTGATTCAACTTAAGATCTTCATTGTACATCATAAGTTTTCAAATTAGTTCCTTCACTGGTAAATTTCTTATGACACAAGATTCTCAGATAAAAGGAGAAGTTCCACTCCATCTGTCAAGTAGGCATCGAAGTAATGTGATAATCTAATCCTTGTTGTCCACTAGTTTCCCAAGAAGACTCATGGTTTTTACTATTTCATTGAACCTAATATACATTTTATAGATAGGTTCATTAGGCTTTATTTTAAAATTACCATATTAAATAGTAAAAGTATTTAATCTCATTTCCTTAACATTAGTTGTACCCTCATGGGAAACATCCAAAGTATCCCGATTTCTAAATGCAATTTTATAGGAATATATTCTATTTAATTCTTCATTACCTAGATAACAATAAAATGTATTATTTCATTTATAGTTATTATTATATTGAACTTTAGTCAACTGAGACTATGTATTCCTAGTAGTAGCAGATAATTCATGTTGTTCTTCAATTTTGTCCCAGATTTTAGGACCCATGCTCTCTAGATACATTTTAATTTTCAATTTCCAATAATAATATTTATTATCCTTAAATAAAGGTGGCATTTTAGTAGCCTCACCGTCAACTATATTATCCATATATAATTAGAATTTAATGAACTAAAAATATAGATAAGACATAAATTTTATGATCTTTAAGATATAACAAAAAACCCAATGGAAAAGAATTTAAAAAGATTGAAATATAATTCTGGTGATATTAATAACCACACCCTTGGATACCAAATGTTGGTTGGGGTGGAAACTCAATTGGGGGGGGGGTTGAATTGAGTTCATACATAAAATTTTTGTTAAAAAAGTTATGATAAAAATCCCCCAATTTAAAACAGCCAATTTAATTAAAGTAATAGAGGATATAAATATTCAATTTGTCATTAAGTTTTTATAGGTTAATTAGTCCTATGTTGAATCAGTTTAAACACTTATCCATATTTTGAAAAAAATTACTAAATTAAACACATATACATGCAAACCAAAACTAACTATCAGAGTTAATGTAAAATTGTTTTCTGTTTTTAAAATTATTAGTAGCGGAAAATAGAAAAACAGAGTATTATAAAATAATGTACATAGAAGATTTAATCAAGAGGTTCAGTCTCAAGAAGAGAACTAATCTTCTCCACTTTGTGATCACCTACCACCAAGTAGTTTATATTAACAGTAAACTTGATACATTGCCTGTATTGGGCTTTCCAACAGTTTTCACAAACTGTCTAGGTCTCAAAACCTCTACCACATTTCTTCATGGCGAAAACACAAAACCAGGCCACACACGAACTCTTCCATAGTTATACTAGGGGATGAAGAGTGTAACAAATGTTTGGTGTGAGGATTTTTAGTATCATCCAGTTTAAGAATAGGAGACATGGTGTGTGTTACAAATAGACACACACTACTCAAAAATGTAAAATAAAGAACACAACATATCTAATTTTATAAGGATTGAGTTTATAAGTCTCTATCTATTTTTAGTTCAGCTCTAGACTCCTTGGAGTTATGAAATCACAGTTTCAGTCCTTATATGGAAGTTGTCTCCAAAAAAGAGTATCGCAACTTCAGGTTCTAACTTCCAGGTAGTGAAGTGTTTTGCTTCTTAGTTTGAAAGTGATTTGATGAAGCACAGAAGTGAGTCTTGAATTTGTTCTACCAAATAATATTTATGAAGATCATGGGTTCATAGAGCATGTTCTTGTGTTCTCATTATTCTATAGATCCATCAAGTAATGTCTCTCACCCATCATGATACACTATAGCTCGATCTTCTATTCTATTTTATATTCTTGAGGTCTGGAAATAGGAATGACAAAAACACGTGCGGTCGTCCTCGTAACTCACACTATCTCTAGATACAGTCTCCAGATATGTCAAAAATTAGAAATAATTATTGTGAGAAGCATTAAATTTACCAAATATTACTGTTATAATAATCTCAAGAAATTTGAAAATGTATAGAGTAGAAGGGTATGGGTATTGGAAGACTGGTAGTTGTAGCCTTCTCAATAGTAGGCTTTATTGGTAGGCTTCATTAGGAACTTCAAATCTATAAGCATGTATAAATTACCTCTAGTGGTAACTCTACACCTATATCCTTTGAGTGGTAGGCTTGATCAGCAATATTTACATCTATAACCTTGTAGTAGATACCTATAGCGGTAACTCTACAATAGTGGACTTTGAGTGGTAGACTTGTAGCAGTGAACTAACTTGTATTGATAACTCAGAGGTAAGGTTTCTTAGTGGTATCCTCTAGCAGTAACATCTAGAGGTAACCTACAGTAGTAACCTCCAGTGGTAACCTTCCAGCGATAACTTCTTGCGGTAACCTTCCAGCAGTAACCTATAGTGGTAACCTCTTTCATAGAAAATTTTAATTAGTGAGATTGAAAATACATAATTTTTGCATGATAAATCCTATAAACACTAAGGAAACATGATTATCATATTAGTTAAACATGAATTGGGATTATCAAAACAGGTGAGTCTAATAATAATAATGAAAAATAAATGTATCACAATAGATTAAAAAAATACAACATATGTAAAAATAAGGTAACATCCATCAATTTTATAACTAGGTATAGATAAACAAACCAAAGACCATAAAACTAGAAATATGGGTGACCCAATGACCGATATTCATGTGACCATATGCCACAACCATCTGAACCCACCAGAAGGAAATGAGAGCAGAGGATCAATCCTTTACATGTCACTTTTCCCTTTACCCATCTCCTATACTACCATGGCTAAAAAATCGAAAAGGTAAAAATAGGATTCTAGTACTAAAGTGCTATAGGATACCCTAAAAGAATTAATACAATGTCTATCCTCATAAATCCATTAGTTCTTACATAAAATATAATATAAAACATTTCAAAATAAATCATTTGGAATATAAAATTATCCTTTGGTCTTACTTTCAGAAATATGGCACATTCTAGGGGAAAATACAATATGATATAATAATTAACCATGAAGAATAAGTAGATATATAAAATAGATATCACAAATTAACATCCGTATTGAATCAAGTGGATAGATACAAATATCATATTATTATGAATATAATGTATCGATAAATCACTAAAGGTAATCCATTAAAATAATATGTATAAAACAAAATAACTATGAATATTAAATAAAAACTAGCATTCATAAGTGTACTGTAATTTTTCATAACCCCAATCCCATGAAAGGGAAACCCACTAACAACAATGGAATCATACAAACCAAACCATGTGATGGATAAATCCACTAGGGGTCACATATATTTATTTTTTCCCTATATTATAATGTCCTTGAATGCGATATTTATAACCTAGTTACATTAATGATTCCAAATTCATTTTTAAATTTTTTTGAGTCATTCCATTTCAATAAAATTAAATTATGTAAAAGTAATTTCAACTTCCCACCCATATTTTTATAAAAACATTCTATATCGATTTCATAATATATTAAATTATTGGAAAACCATTTCCAGTCCAAGTACATCCTTAAAAAATTTTATAAAACACATCAGGGGCATAAAATCAGGTTTCCAAAGAAAATATTATTATAAAAAAACCTTCCACTACTTATAAAAAATGAATTCATAAATCATTAATAAAAATAAAAGTATATAATTTTATTTAATTATGTACCAATAAGGGATATACCATATGATCGAGTCACCAACCATAATAACAAAGAAAACCTCAATATTTTATAGAATAGTGATGAGATCCGAAGAGATCATAACCTAGAGAATTTAGATCATAGAGAAACAGTGTCAGTTATCTATTTCCAAGAATGATTTAGTGACATAATCTCATAAGGAATCAAAATCGTAAATAAGAAGAGAATAAAAAGGATTAAAAATATCTTTTTACTATATTACACCCAAGAGAGATATATATTTATAACTAGAATAATGATTCTCTATGAGGGAGATTAATATGAGAAAAACTTCTACAAGTATCCTTTAAACGAAATAAATATGAATTAGGTTTCAGGGAGTATAATTATATGAGTTTGGTAATTATTTTGTTCTAAAATTAATTTTTAGCACATAAAAAATTGTATACATAGTGGAATCACCAACAAGCTACTAGAACTCACCACCCAACCATTGGGTATTGGAAGAGATCCTTTATCCATCATTTCCCCACTGGATTGATGGTGGAACATTTACACATGCAAGCATTCTATCAACATGAAATTGCTATCTGGTGGCCCTCCCCATCTAGTCAGTTTCCCCTTAATAAAACTGACATGATAAAAAAACACTCATAAACTATGAACAACATATAATTTTAAATTTTAAAAAATATTCTCTTTATTTTATTATTTTTAACATGGTGTTAAATTGTTTCTTATAAGTAACACTAAGGCTGGTAGTGTTATCATAACCCATGCTTCTCTTTTCTTCCAAACCCAACACTACTTCTCTTGAATGGAAATATAACATGTTGGTTTCTTGTCTTCTTCCCATGATTTTTTCCTCATATAATGATATTTTCTTTACCTATGATATCAAGGAAACATCAGTTACATTTAATTTCAATTTCCTTTCATAATTGATTATTGGGCTGGAAAAATTTTCATTCATTCTTTTTAGCCATGCCCATATTTTGTACAAAATTTTCATTGTTTTTCTTCAATATTCACATGTATATTTTTTACTCAATTATCATAATGTTCATTATCTTCTTCTAAAATAACTTATATTCCTTTAACGTTAACATTTCATTCATATTCTTCTATTTTATGGTCCACCTCTAATTTTTCTATTCTAACTACAAAGAATTATTTTCTTTCTTCCACATATTTCGTAGGATTCTAGAACATGATATTTTATAATTTTTAATTTTTCCCTCTTTTTCACCATCAAGAAACTCTCTTGAAAATATAGTCATGAACTTATCAGTTATGTATCTCTTCAAATTAAATCTTCAATAAAAATCATCTAACATCTCAAATTTATTTTGTGTAGATAATTTACCTGTGATTCGAGTCAAAACATGTTTCTCCTTATACTTTTCTTTTATTTGATTATAATAACACCCCTTGGATCATTCCTCTTCTCTAATAGAGAAATATTATATCATGAATATTTGGAAATATTTTTATACATTTCAAAACACCATCAATTCAAATCTAAACTTCAATATCCCACTTTAATAGAGAATATATCCATAATATTATTAGGGTTTAATTCCTTTATTTTTATAATTATATTACCTAGGTTTAAGTGGTAACATTATCATGTTATAACCTTTTTCTTATATATAATATTTCTAATGAAGTTTCTTATTATTATAGATAGGTTCTTCATTACATTTATTACCTACTCTATTTGAGATATGTGGTTTAAATTCTGAATATTTAGGTACATATTTTTATTCCATGTTAGAATACCCCACTTCAAAATCGTGAAATGATTCTTCTTTCATATTATAATCGTTAAAATATTCAGCTTTATCCATTTTAACTTATCTTGATCCCAGAGAAAAATTTATGATGTCTTGAAAAACTCCTCTATTCCAGCTAGTTTTTCATCAAGACTACACACCATTTTTCATTACTGAACTATATTATTCTTGTGATCCTTGATATTATCAACATAATATGATTACTTTCTAAAACATCCAACCCTATCATTTTTTATTTTGTGACTATCTTTAATAATATTTCATTTTTATTTATTGAGCAACGTATTCTTCAAAAGAAATTTTTCGAATTATCCTTTTACCTACAACTCATGTTCATTCCTTTATTCTCTGTAATCACATGTAAAACTATAAACTCCTCTCTCAATCTATGAAATAAATTTTATTTAATAATTACAAATTTTATATGATTTTTATTTTTCCCTTCTAATAAGAATTTATCTTTTTCTAATGGAATACATCTTCTTATTCTTACTCATTTTCTCTTTTTATGTCTTCTCAACCTCATTATCTGATTCAGAATACTCAACCTACTATTTTGAGAAATATTTTTAAATATTACCAATATCATCATAATTATAAACTATTATTAATTTTTTACCTTTAACATTCCATTTTACTTTATTGAATCTCTTATATAGAATAAAAATAACTTTCATCAAGTCTTTATATCCTCATCATTATATGAGACACTCGATTTCGCAATCCCTTCCTATTTAACATTTCCTTTCATCATGGAATCCAAATCCATATCATATATAACATTATTCGTGAAATATGTTTCCTTTACCATTTCATATGATATAATAATATTGTGAACCTCATACATTGACACATCATTCTAATCGTATAAGGCAGATATATTGGGATAAAATATAATTGGAAATTTTCTCATATAATTCTTGACAATGAAAGAGTCTTACAGATTCTCACCAAACACTAGATGTTTATCACAATCTAATGTAACCTTATAAATTAGTCTTTACTGAATTAATCATAAACTATTTTTTGTCATCAAATAATATCCTCCACACATTATGTTTTTCTTCCTCTATATTTAGATTTCCTCTATAATTACTATTCAATTTGTCCCAGATTTATTTGATAGTTTGATGAGACATTACCTATGTTTATTCCTTCTAGAGTATATAAATTAATATGGATTTTCTTATTTTCCATCCAATTAGGAATATATCATATCATTTAATTCCATAGGGCCACTATCATAAATGTGGGGAAAATAGAATCAACATCAATTACCGCAATGACAAGTGAAATAAGGTAGATATGGTTGTAGTAATCCAAAAATATTAGTCGTTTCCATCAAAAGTAGACACACCTAGTCTAATGTTTTTATTTTTAGTCTTTAATTCCATATTATATCTCTAGAGGGAACCAAAACCTTTTCTTTGTCACCACTTGTGATTCCTCAGGGAAGATTAACCAATGAGGGGGGATGGGGTGAATTAGCGGTCTTGTTTTTAAAACTCTCTTTACTCAACCACTTAATGTTATTATGGTTCTTTATCACCTCTGTAAAAACTCACTGCTATTACTCATGTGTATAACTAATATGAATTAGTACAACACATAATATTTTTATGGATAAAAAAAATAACCATACTCCTTTCCATGATTGGATATCCCCCTTAATAATTTATCATTATACTATCTTTAATAATCATCTACATATAAGGATTGTACAGTCCTATTAACATAGATTCTAATGTGCTCCATCTGATATAATCCATTATAAAATACATTTTATTTTTAAAAAATATTTGTAAAGAAAAACCATTGGTGTTCTCTAAACCTATTGATAATGGTTCTCCTCTATAAGAAAATTGATCTATACTTATTCATGTGTATAGTTTTTGAAGAAATTTATTACCAATATTGTTGATTAAGACTATGGTATTAAAACTCACAGTAGATATTGAATGATCATGGTCCTTATCTTCCTTACCAAAAATAAATAGGTAGGTTTAATTATATAGAAAAATAACTCCCCAAATCTATCTTGTCACTTTGATACTAGAATATATTTGGTTCTCAATATTCTCCCACATGATCTTCATTAGTTATATCGAAAATATATATTTTCTTTCTCAGCTCCCACACATTTATATTCAACCAACAATATCACAAATAATATATTTCATAATGAAAATATAGAAACATGATGACTTGTATAATAATATTATAATATTAATAAATTATTTAAATATTTAATCAAAACATTCTTCTAAATGTCTATACACTACAATAAATAAGGCCATTAGCGACCGCCATTGGCGGTCGCTAAAGGTCTTTAGCGGCCGCGCAGCGACCGCCATTGGCCGTCGCTGTTGCCTCGTCGCTAGAGGCCTTTAGCGACCGCCAATAGCGGTCGCTGTAGAAGGCCGGCAGATCGGCCTTCAGCGACCGCCTGGCGGTCGCTATAGTGGGCCGGCATGGCACCCTATAGCGACCGCCTCTGGCGGTCGCTATTCGAAAAAAAAAATTTAAATTTTTTTTATTCAATTCAATATAAATATATATATATATATATATGTAAAAATATTCATATATATACTATTAAATACAATATTTTAAATATATATATATATATATATATATAATATATTTTAAATGTTTTAATATATATTTAATACATATATAATATCAAATCATTGTGCTATAATAATTTAGAAACTTCGATTCAAGAAATAATCTCATTTCAGGTCGTTCGGAGCACGTTTGCTCCGAATGGGACCGCCGCACGCCGTTTTGGTGTTTTATGGCGCCGGAAACGCGTTTCCGGCCGCCGCGGTCACACGGCACCTCCGAATGAGGTGCCGTCTGGCCGACCATTTCACAATTCACGCCCCGGATGTTGTCGTACGGTTTCGTGGCATTCGGAGGTCGTTCGGGTGGTTTTGACGCCCCAACGCGCCATTTCAGCGCGCGCCGCGCTACTGAAAACGGCACAATCGGACGTGCCGCGCGCACCGCACGTCCGATGGACGTGCGGCCTCCTCCTGCATCTCAGGAATAATATTTCTATCGTTCCCGTGCGGTTTCAGGTCGTTCGGAGCACGTTTGCTCCGAATGGGACCGCCGCACGCCGTTTTGGTGTTTTATGGCGTCGGAAACACGTTTCCGGCCGCCGCGGTCACACGGCACCTCCGAATGAGGTGTCGTCTGGGCGACCATTTCACAATTCACGCCCCGGATGTTGTAGTACGGTTTCGTGGCATTCGGAGGTCGTTCGGGTGGTTTTGACCCCCCAACGCGCCATTTCAGCGCGCGCCGCGCTGCTGAAAACGCCACAATCGGACGTGCCGCGCGCACCGCACGTCCGATGGACGTACAGACTCCTCCTGCATCTCAGTAATAATATTTCTATCGTTCCCGTGCGGTTTCAGGTCGTTCGGAGCACGTTTGCTCCGAATTGGACCGCCGCACGCCGTTTTGGTGTTTTATGGCGCCGGAAACGCGTTTCCGGCCGCCGCGGTCACACGGCACCTCCGAATGAGGTGCCGTCTGGCCGACCATTTCACAATTCACGCCCCGGATGTTGTCGTACGGTTTCTTGGCATTCGGAGGTCGTTCGGGTGGTTTTGACCCCCCAACGCGTCATTTCAGCGCGCGCCGCGCTGCTGAAAACGGCACAATCGGACGTGCCGCGCGCACCGCACGTCCGATGGACGTGCGGCCTCCTCCTGCATCTCAGGAATAATATTTCTATCGTTCCCATGCGTTTTCAGGTCGTTCGGAGCACGTTTGCTCCGAATGGGACCGCCGCACGCCGTTTTGGTGTTTTATGGCGCCGGAAACGCGTTTTCGGCCGCCGCGGTCACACGGCACCTCCGAATGAGGTTCCGTCTGGCCGACCATTTCACAATTCACGCCCCGGATGTTGTCGTATGGTTTCGTGGCATTCGGAGGTCGTTCGGGTGGTTTTGACCCCCCAACGCTCCATTTTAGCGCGCGCCGCGCTGCTGTAAACGGCACAATCAGACGTGTCGCGCGCACCACACGTCCGATGGACGTTCGGCCTCCTCCTGCATCTCAGAAATAATATTTCTATCTTTCTCGTGCGGTTTCAGGTCGTTCGGAGCACGTTTGCTCCGAATTGGACCGCCGCACGCCGTTTTGGTGTTTAATGGCGCCGGAAACGCGTTTCTGGCCGCCGCGGTCACACGGCACATCCGAATGAGGTGCCGTCTGGCCGACCATTTCACAATTCACGCCCCGGATGTTGTCGTACGGTTTCGTGGCATTCGGAGGTTGTTCGGGTGGTTTTGACCCCCCAACGCGCCATTTCAGCGCGCGCCGCGCTGCTGAAAACGCCACAATCGGACGTGTCGCGCGAACCGCACGTCCGATGGACGTGAGGCCTTCTCCTGCATCTCAGGAATAATATTTCTATCGTTCCCGTGCGTTTTCAGGTCGTTCGGAGCACGTTTGCTCCGAATGGGACCGCCGCACACCGTTTTGGTGTTTTATGGCACCGGAAACGCGTTTCCGGCCGCCGCGGTCACACGGCACCTCCGAATGAGGTGCCGTCTGGCCGACCATTTCACAATTCACGCCCCGGATTTTTTCGTACGGTTTCGTGGCATTCGGAGGTCGTTCGGGTGGTTTTGACCCCCCAACGCGCCATTTCAGCGCGCGCCGCGCTGCTGAAAACGGCACAATCGGACGTGTCGCGCGCACCGCACGTCCGATTGACGTGCGGCCTCCTCCTGAATCTCAGGAATAATATTTCTATCGTTCCCGTGCGGTTTCAGGTCGTTCGGAGCACGTTTTCTCCGAATTGGACCGCCGCACGCCGTTTTGGTGTTTTATGGCGTCGGAAACGCGTTTCCGGCCGCCGCGGTCACACGGCACCTCCGAATGAGGTGCCGTCTGGCCGACCATTTCACAATTCACGCCCCGGATGTTTTCGTACGGTTTCGTGGCATTCGGAGGTCGTTCGGGTGGTTTTGACCCCCCAACGCGCCATTTCAGCGCGCGCCGTGCTGCTGAAAACGCCACAATCGGACGTGCCACGCGAACCGCACGTCCGATGGACGTGCGGCCTACTCCTGCATCTCAGGAATAATATTTCTATCGTTCCCGTGCGGTTTCAGGTCGTTCGGAGCACGTTTGCTCCGAATGGGACCGTCGCACGCCGTTTTGGTGTTTTATGGCGCCGGAAACGCGTTTCCGGCCGCCGCGGTCACACGGCACATCCGAATGAGGTGCCTTCTGGCCGACCATTTCACAATTCACGCCCCGGATGTTGTCGTACGGTTTCGTGGCATTCGGAGGTCGTTCGGGTGGTTTTGACCCCCCAACGCGCCATTTCAGCGCGCGCCGCGCTGCTGAAAACGGCACAATCGGACGTGCCGCGTGCACCGCACGTCCGATGGACGTGCGGCCTCCTCCTTCATCTCAGAAATAATATTTCTATCGTTCCCGTGCGGGTTCAGGTCGTTCGGAGCACGTTTGCTCCGAATGGGACCGCCGCACGCCGTTTTGGTGTTTTATGGCGTCGGAAACGCGTTTCCGGCCGCCGCGGTCACACGGAACCTCCGAATGAGGTTCCGTCTGGCCGACCATTTCACAATTCACGCCCCGGATGTTGTCGTACGGTTTCGTGGCATTCGGAGGTCGTTCGGGTGGTTTTGACCCCCCAACGCGCCATTTCAGCGCGCGTCGCGCTGCTGAAAACGCCACAATCGGACGTGCCGCGCGCACCACACGCCCGATGGATGTGCGGACTCCTCCTGCATCTCAGGGATAATATTTCTATCGTTCCCGTGCGGTTTCAGGTCGTTCGGAGCACGTTTGCTCCGAATTGGACCGCCACACGCCGTTTTGGTGTTTTATGGCGCTGGAAACGCGTTTCCGGCCGCCGCGGTCACACGACACCTCCGAATGAGGTGTCGTCTGGCCGACCATTTCACAATTCACGCCCCGGATGTTTTCGTACGGTTTCGTGTCATTCGGAGGTCGTTCGGGTGGTTTTGACCCCCCAACGCGTCATTTCAGCGCGCGCCACGCTGCTGAAAACGGCACAATCGGACGTGCCGCGCACACCGCACGTCCGATGGATGTGCGGCCTCCTCCTGCATCTCAGGAATAATATTTCTATCGTTCCCGTGCGGTTTCAGTTCGTTCGGAGCACGTTTTCTCCGAATGGGACCGCCGCACGCCGTTTTGGTGTTTTATGGCGCCGGAAACGCGTTTCCGGCCGCCGCGGTCACACGGCACCTCCGAATGAGGTGCCGTCTGGCCGACCATTTCACAATTCACTCCCTGGATGTTTTCGTACGCTTTCGTGGCATTCGGAGGTCGTTCGGGTGGTTTTGACCCCCCAACGCGCCATTTCAGCGCGCGCCGCGCTGCTGAAAACGGCACAATCGGACGTGCCGCGCGCACCGCATGTCCGATGGACGTGCGGCCTCCTCCTGCATCTCAGAAATAATATTTATATCGTTCCCGTGCGGTTTCAGGTCGTTCGGAGCACGTTTGCTTCGAATTGGACCGCCGCACGCCGTTTTGGTGTTTAATGGCGCCGAAAACGCGTTTTCGGCCGCCGCGGTCACACGGCACATCCGAATGAGGTTCCGTCTGGCCGACCATTTCACAATTCATGCCCCGGATGTTTTCGTACGGTTTCGTGGCATTCGGAGATCGTTCGGGTGGTTTTGACCCCCAACGCGCCATTTCAGCGCGCGCCGCGCTGCTGAAAACGCCACAATCGGACGTGCCGCGCGAACCGCACATCCGATGGATGTGCGGCCTCCTCCTGCATCTCAGGAATAATATTTCTATCGTTCCCGTGCGGTTTCAGGTCGTTCGGAGCACGTTTGCTCCGAATGGGACCACCGCACGCCATTTTGGTGTTTTATGGCGCCGAAAACGCGTTTCCGGCCGCCGCGGTCACACGGCACCTCCGAATGAGGTGCCGTCTAGCCGACCATTTCACAATTCACGCCCCGGATGTTGTCGTATGGTTTCGTGGCATTCGGAGGTCGTTCGGGTGGTTTTGACCCCCCAACGCGCCATTTCAGCGCGCGCCGCGCTGCTGAAAGCGGCACAATCGGACGTGCCGCGCGCACCGCACGTCCGATGGACGTGCGGCCTCCTTCTGTATCTCAGGAATAATATTTCTATCGTTCCCGTGCGGTTTCAGGTCGTTCGGAGCACGTTTGCTCCGAATTGGACCGCCGCACGCCGTTTTGGTGTTTTATGGCGTCGGAAACGCGTTTCCGGCCGCCGCGGTCACACGGCACCTCCGAATGAGGTTCCGTCTGGCTGACCATTTCACAATTCATGCCCCGGATGTTGTCGTACGGTTTCGTGGCATTCGGAGGTCGTTCGGGTGGTTTTGACCCCCCAACGCGCCATTTCAGCGTGCGCCGCGCTGCTGAAAACGCCACAATCGGACGTGCCGCGCGAACCGCACGTCCGATGGACGTGCGGCCTCCTCCTGCATCTTAGGAATAATATTTCTATCGTTCCCGTGCGGTTTCAGGTCTTTCGGAGCACGTTTGCTCCGAATTGGACCGCCGCACGCCGTTTTGGTGTTTAATGGCGCCGGAAACGCGTTTCCGGCCGCCGCAGTCACACGGCACATCCGAATGAGGTGCCGTCTGGCCGACCATTTCACAATTCACGCCCCGGATGTTGTCGTACGGTTTCGTGGCATTCGGAGGTCGTTCGGGTGGTTTTGACCCCCCAACGCGCCATTTCAGCTCGCGCCGCGCTGCTGAAAACGCCACAATCAGACGTGTCGCGCGAACCGCACGTCCGATGGACGTGCGGCCTCCTCCTGCATCTCAGGAATAATATTTCTATCGTTCTCGTGCGGTTTCAGGTCGTTCGGAGTACGTTTGCTCCGAATTGGACCGCCGCACGCCGTTTTGGTGTTTAACGGCGCCGGAAACGCGTTTCCGGCCGCCGCGGTCACACGGCACCTCCGAATGAGGTGCCGTCTAGCTGACCATTTTACAATTCACGCCCCGGATGTTGTCGTACGGTTTCGTGGCATTCGGAGGTCGTTCGGGTGGTTTTGACCCCCCAACGCGCCATTTCAGCGCGCGCCGCGCTGCTGAAAACGACACAATCGGACGTGCCGCGCGCACCACATGTCCGATGGACGTGCGGACTCCTCCTGCATCTCAGGAATAATATTTCTATCGTTCCCGTGCGGTTTCAGGTCGTTCGAAGCACGTTTGCTCCGAATTGGACCGCCGCACGCCGTTTTGGTGTTTTATGGCGCCGGAAACGCGTTTTCGGCCGCCGCGGTCACACGGGACCTCCGAATGAGGTGTCGTCTGGCCGACCATTTCACAATTCACGCCCCGGATGTTGTCGTACGGTTTCGTGGCATTCGGAGGTCGTTCGGGTGGTTTTGACCCCCCCAACGCGTCATTTCAGCGCGCGCCGCGCTGCTGAAAACGGCACAATCGGACGTTCCGTGCGCACCGCACGTCCGATGGACGTGCGGCCTCCTCCTGCATCTCAGGAATAATATTTTTATCGTTCCCGTGCGGTTTCAGGTCGTTCGGAGCACGTTTTCTCCGAATTGGACCGTCGCACGCCGTTTTGGTGTTTTATGGCGCCGGAAACGCGTTTCCGGCCGCCGCGGTCACACGGCACCTCCGAATGAGGTGCGGGGGCCTGTACGGGGGTGGCGGGGGCCTGTACGGGGGTGCGGGGGGCTGTACGGGGGTGCGGGGGGGGGGGGGGCTGTACGGGGGTGCGGGGGGCTGTACGGGGGTGGCGGGGGGCTGTACGGGGGTGCGGGGGGCTGTACGGGGGTGCGGGGGGCGGTACGGGGGTGTCGGGGGGCTGTACGGGGGTGGCGGGGGGCTGTACGGGGGTGGCGGGGGGCTGTACGGGGGTGCGGGGGGCTGTACGGGGGTGGCGGGGGGCTGTACGGGGGTGGCGGGGGCCTGTACGGGGGTGGCGGGGGCTGTACGGGGGTGGCGGGGGGCTGGACGGGGGTGGCGGGGGGCTGTACGGGGTGCGGGGGGCTGTACAGGGGTGCGGGGGGCTGTACGGGGGTGTCGGGGGGCTGTACGGGGGTGGCGGGGGGCTGTACGGGGGTGGCGGGGGGCTGTACGGGGGTGGCGGGGGGCTGTACGGGGGTGGCGGGGGGCTGGACGGGGGTGGCGGGGGGCTGTACGGGGGTGGCGGGGGGCTGGACGGGGGTGGCGGGGGGCTGTACGGGGGTGGCGGGGGGCTGTACGGGGGTGGCGGGGGCCTGCACGGGGGTGGCGGGGGGCTGTACAGGGGTGCGGGGGGGCTGTACGGGGGTGCGGGGGGGGGGGGGGGGCTGTACGGGGGTGCGGGGGGCTGTACGGGGGTGCGGGGGGCTGTACGGGGGTGGCGGGGGGCTGTACGGGGGTGGCGGGGGGCTGTACGGGGGTGCGGGGGGCTGTACGGGGGTGTCGGGGGGCTGTACGGGGGTGTCGGGGGGCTGTACGGGGGTGGCGGGGGGCAGTACGGGGGTGGCGGGGGGCTGTACGGGGGTGGCGGGGGGCTGTACGGGGGTGGCGGGGGCCTGTACGGGGGTGGCGGGGGGCTGTACGGGGGTGCGGGGGGCAGTACGGGGGTGCGGGGGGCTGTACGGGGGTGCGGGGGGGGGGGGGGGGGGGGGGGCTGTACGGGGGTGCGGGGGGGCTGTACGGGGGTGCGGGGGGGCGTACGGTGGTGGCGGGGGGCTGTACGGGGGGTGGCGGGGGGCAGTACGGGGGTGCGGGGGCTGTACGGGGGTGCGGGGGGGCTGTACGGGAGTGCGGGGGCTGTAGGGGGGTGCGGGGGGGGGGGGGGGGGGCTGTACGGGGGTGCAGGGGGCTGTACGGGGGTGGCGGGGGCCTGTACGGGGGTGGCGGGGGGCAGTACGTGGGTGCGGGGGGTTCTCCGGGGGTGCAAAGGCTATCCCATTGATTACAAAAGTGAAAAATAAAAGTGATAACATCTAATTAATACATATTTCTTTTATCGATACCATACAGAAATTTATAAAAAATATATTAATAATACATAATCTATAATATCAGATTTATTGATCTGTTGGAATTAGTTCGACTTTTTCAAATGTAGAATCATTCAAGATTATCTGATCAAAAACTCAATATGTGTATAAAATATTTAAACGACCACCATGGATGGTAATAATGCATTACTTAAATGAATAAATACAGTACATCAATGTCAACCCTACCAGTAAAAACAAAAAACATATCTCGTGAATATATGGTGCGTCACGCGTTGCCATCACTGCTACCACCTTCTGGTGGGCCAGGTGCCTACAACAAATAAAGATTATAAATATTTTAATAACAAAAATAATTTAAATTAAATAAATAAATACAGTATATACCTGTGTCGTATGATCCCCTGTACCATCAGCTCGACGCACATATTCCCGCAGTGCTCTAACCTCAGCTGTCAATTGCGCATTTGTCTCCTCGGAAGCGCGCAGCCGTGCCTCAAAATCTGACATCTGCTGTGTCATATGAGCAACAGCAGGACTGACAACCGCAGCGCGTGACACTACAGAACGAGGAATCCCTGCTCCATAGGTCAAACTATAGCCATGCCCGTCCCGACCAATAATGCGATGAAAGATCTCATCCCGTCGCATGGGAAGCTGTCGCTGGTCCTCTGGAAGATGTTCTAACTCAGCTTCAAATTGATCCTGTGAAATATTTAAATATATATAAATATATATATGTTAATATATAGATTTATGTAATTATTGGTAAGTACAGACACTTACTATCAATGCTGCAACCTATGGATCATTGCGATCACGAGTCCTTATCCACACCGACATTTTATCAGTTGCTGCACCTTGCCCTCGCAACTGTATATTAAAAGAATATAAACACAAAACCATATTAATTAATAAATTAAAAAATGAATAATATATACCTCATGTCGGATCTGAGACATGTGACGAGTCCCGAGCCTGTGAGCTGGTCCCTGCAACGCTCGATTCTCCGAATGGCGTGTTGACACCTCCTACATTCAATTCATTCAAACTTCAAACAAATCACATATTCTTGAAAATATATATACAGAAAAATAATTAATATACAAACCGCAACACCCTCAGTAGACCAATATGCAACCAAGTCACGCCACTGAGCTGGGAGGACACCTCTCGGGACTTTTTCCAAAATGTCAAGGGCACCCACATTTGGTATCCAGTGGTCCCTCTTCACTTTGCCTTTATAATCTTTCCACAGCTTACGGCATTTTCTCATACACACCGGCCGAAACTCTTCAGGGCATACTTTCAAATTTTTCTATAATGAAAATAATCAAACATATTAGTATTATTTATAAATAGAAAATAAAGTAAAATTATTTTCTTACCTGAACCTCCCTCCATAGACGATCTAATGTGTCCTGAGGGATAGAATCCCAATCACGCGTGGTCAATGGAAATCGATGTGGGTCACGTATGATATGACCCAGCTGACGAATAAATGCCGGGGCATTCGGTCCCACGGGATGAAATACCTCATCAAATGAAACATCTATCGTCGTGTCGGAATTCCATGATAATATGCCACGACCAGGGCCTCTCCTGTGAGAGGAAGAAGCAGCCAAGTCTGATCCTGTTGAAAACAATTTTATATATAAATTGACAAATGTTATATATATATATATATATATATGTCAATTACATAAAAAATATAGACAATGACATTCAAACATACCTCGACCCTGAGACGTAGATGCCTCAGATGGATGATGTGGATTTTCTGCCTCTTCCCCTGACATGTCTGTAGTCATACAAAATATCAGTAATGAGTCCAAAGTGTTTAAAAGATAAATTGGATTGTTCTTAATAAATCAAACTTTTACAACTGTTAATCAAACAAAAAATGGATTGAATAATTAGTTGTGAATGAATTTTAAAAAATCAGAAAGTTAATCAACCTAAATATTTATGACTGAATTAACTTACAAAAGTGAGGATTAAAACTTATAAGGATTTATAAAATGATTAGATAATTTATGATATCCTAGGACATTCTACTGAATAGCGGGAAAACAATTATACCTTTCATTAAGCATGAAAATCGACCGTTTCTCCTTCAACAGCCGCTCTGACCCAATAAATATCTTCTTCACGTTGAACTACGGTATGTTGATCAAGTTGTTGGTAAACAAACGGAACAGTCTCGGGTTCATCTTCTTCAAATAAAAACACTCCTCGCCAAGACATTTTGACAACAACTTTCCAACTTGGATCCGAAGGCAAAGTAACGAAGAATACTTGTTCCGCTTGTGATGTCAAAATGAAAGGTTCATTCTCAAATCGTTCATTATTTCTGTATAACATATAGTTAAAATTCACCAATGAAAACTGATATTGATCGACTTTACATCCACGCACTGGATCAACCCAATTACACTTTAACAATATGTACTTCAAACCGTGTGTGTATACAACTTCAATGATGTCTATCAATTGACCATAGTAATAACCAGAATCGACAAAGGGACAACCGATGCCACTGTTTTGTGTTGCTCGTTTGTCGTCAACATCTTTAATGCTAAATCGAAAACCATTAGCATCAATAGCTTTATAACGACGAGCCGTTATAGATGGACCCTCAACCAGTTGGATAAATACTTCAGGTAGCGTGGGGTCCCCTAACTCCCTCAGCTTACGAACCTACATAATTTATAAAAATCAATACTAATATATGCAGAAAGAATTAGTTTAATACTTCACTCATAATGAAAATCAATTTATACATACATAATCCTTGAACCAATCATGAAATGCCGCATAATGAGATTGTTGAATTTGAAACTCAGTCGCACGATGCATATCTTATTTTATCTCATTAATGTGTTTCCTGCAAATGATTACGCGATGTTTAAAAGATCAACTTATGGAAAGAAAACATGTAAAAGTTATACAAGCACATTGATAAGATACTTACTGCATTAATGGTGCAACTGATGGAGTATTGAACAAGATATATCGATGTGCTTGTATCCACTCGATGTTGTCCATATCAAATGTGGTTCCTTCTCCAACTGGACCATCATGAATCCGAGAGGGCTTATCTAATTTTGTTTCAACATCCGTAAGATATTCTGCACAAAAGGTAGTACACTCATCCATCAAATAACCATTGGCTATTGATGCCTCTGGACGAGCTCTGTTGCGTACAAATCTTTTCAATGTACTCAAATACCGTTCAATAGGATACATCCACCTGAATTGCACTGGACCAGCAGCCATTACTTCATCAGTTAGGTGCACTGTCAAGTGGACCATAACATCGAAAAATGAGGGGGGGGGGAATTTTCTCAAAGTGACAAAGCGTAAGTACAATTCGGTCCTGCAAACTTTTTAAATCACTCATTCGTTGATTTCTTAAACAAAGATGTCTAAAAAAATTACTCATCTCAATCAAGGGCTGAACAACATTGGGGGATAAACAATCACAAATTGCGATTGGAATCAACTGCTGAAGTAATATGTGATTGTCATGACTTTTCAACCCTTGCAATGTCTTGCTCGTCAGATTCACACACTTTGAAATATTAGAAGAGTAACCATCAGGCACCTTGACCATCTTCAAAATGGAAAGAAATGTCTCTTTCTCCTCTGTAGTCATCGAATACTGTGCAGCAGGCATATATGCCTTGTTTCCCTCAGCTAACTGTAAATGCAACTGTTTCCTTAAACCCATTTCTTCCAAATCACGGCGTGCATTAACATGGTCCTTTGACTTTCCACTGACACCTAAAATGGTCCACAATATGTTATCACAAACATTTTTTTCAATGTGCATGACATCCAAATTATGCCTCAACATGTTAGTTTTCCAATACGGAAGACTATAAAAAATACTTTTCTTTTTCCAATTGTGACTGCGCTGCCTACCCGCAGCACGAATATTACGTACTGGAGGAGCCACCAAATCCTGAATTTCATATACCGTGCGGATGTTTTCTTCCTCAATCTGCGATAACATTTCGACTCCTGTCATGATCTTTGGTGCTGGGCTGAACTCTCTAGAACCATCAAATGCCACTCTGTCCTTTCTGAACCTGTGCTGGGGAGGGAGAAAACGCATGTGACCCATGTATGCCCATTTTTTGGAATGTTTAAGCCATACAGATTTTTTACTTTTATTGCAACAAGGGCAAGCAAATTCCCCTTTCGTACTCCAGCCTGATAAATTTGCATAAGCTGGGAAGTCATTGATTGTCCACAATAAAGCTGCATGCAGTTTGAACATTTCATTCGTTTCGCAGTCATAAGTCATCACACCATCGCCCCAAAATTCATTCAACTCATCAATCAATGGCTGAAGGTAAACATCAATCTTATCCCCCGGACTTTTAGGTCCATCAATAAGAGTGGAAAGTAATATAAATTGTTGCTTCATACAAAGCCACAGAGGAAGATTATATGGAACCAACACCACGGTCCATGTGCTATGAGTTGCACCAACCATAGACTTGAATGGATTGAAACCATCTGCTGCCAATCCCAATCGGACATTACGAACATCTTTAGCAAAGTCGGGATGTCTCTTATCAAAATCCTTCCATGCATGAGAGTCTGCCGGGTGGGTTAACATGTCACTTTCATGAACTCTTTCTGCATGCCATCTCATTAAATTAGAAACTTTAGATGACATAAAAAATCTTTTCAACCTCGGTTTAAGGGGAAAGTAACGCATTTGCTTTACGGCAATCGGTTTCCCCTGTATCTAAATCTGACTTTGATGAGTCTTATTTCCCCTATTCTCTTTCCACCTGGAAGCGCCACAAACCGTACAAATATCCAAATGAGCAGTTTCATTTCTAAACAACATACAGTTGTTTGCACATGCATCTATAGTCTCATATGTAAAACCTAAGTTCTCTGTCAACTTACGAGCATAGTAATACGACTCAGGACTCTTAGCGTCGACAGGAAGAACTTTTTTCAATAAAACCAAAAGCATGTTGAATGATGTGTCTGACCAATTATTCAAAGTCTTCAAATGCAACAACTCCACGATAAATGACAGTTTATTGTAATAAGTACATCCAGGATATAATTCTGTTTTCGCATCATCAAGTACTTCATAAAACCTCCTCGAATCACGATCTGCACCAGAGCAAAGATTTATCTCACCGGTCTCAAGATTCTGGATGTCAATGCCTTCAGGATCAAACCCACGTACCATTTCAGTAAGCATTTCATGCATTGGATCAGTCATCCTTGCATCAACATCCATCTGAGCTGCATCTGTATTTTGACAACGAACATATTCTTCTCCATGACGAGTCCAACTCTTATAATTTTTCAGAAATCCATTAAAGAAAAGTTTCTCCCTCACAGTATCTCGTGTGAATTGATATCTGTTAGCACATTTTCTACATGGACAACTAATATAGTCACTTTCAAATCCTCTCGTGAAGTCAATAAACTGCATAATGCCATTGAAATATTCTCTAGACGTTCGATTTGGAAGATCAATCCAACTCTTATCCATAATAATATCTGTATAACAAACATTTACACAATAATTATTACATTTACATTTTTCAAATAAACTATATTCAAAATAAATATTAACCATTTGTTTATGAACCATTGATAAAATAATAATGTAACTGAAAGCTCATGTTACCTGATTGAGCTACAAACCTGAAAGGGAGGGGAGCCGAAGGCGGTGCTGCGAGGGAGAGGAGGCAGCGAAGGGGAGCCGGAGCCAAAGGCGGTGCGGCAAGGGAGGGGACGGGCGGCGGCGGCGGCGGGGAGCTGGAGGAGAGGAGGCGGTGAGGGGACGGGGGACGGGCAGCGAGGGGCGGGGGTGTCCGGGGTCGGGGGGGCTGTCCGAGGTGCGGGGAGGGGTGTCCGGGGTGTCGGGGGCCTGTCAGGGGTGCGGGCAGGGGTGTTCGGGGTGCGGGGGTGTCCGGGGTGCGGGGGAGGGGGGGCTGTCTGGGGTGCAGGGGGGCTGTCGGGGGTGCGGGGTGGGGTGTCCGGGGTGCGGGGGGCCTGTCCGGGGTGCGGGGGGGCTGTCCGGGTTCGGAGGGGGGGTGTCCGAGTGCGGGGGGGGGGGGGGGGGGCTGTCCGGGGTGTGGGGGGGATGTCCGGGTTCGGAGGGGGGTGTCCGAGTGCAGGGGGGGCTTTCCGGGGTGCGGGGAGGCGTCCGGGGTGCGGGGGGCGGTCCGGAGTGCGCGGGGGGGGGGGGGGGGGGGGCTGTCCGGGGTGCGGGGAGGCGTCCGGGGTGCGGGGGGCGGTCCGGAGTGCGCGGGGGGGTGCTGTCCAGGGTGCGGGGAGGCGTCCGGGGTGCGGGGGGCGGTCCGGAGTGCACGCCGGGGGCTGTCCGGGGTGCGGGTGTCGTTCGGGGTGGGGGGGGGGAGGGCCGAGAGGCCGGAGGGCGGCGACCGGAGGCCGGAGGGTGGCGGCCGGAGGCCGGAGGGCGGCGGCTGGAGGCCCGAGGGCGGAGGGCGGCGGCCGGAGGCCGGATGGAAGGCGGTGGGGGAGGCCGGGCGGCGGGGGAGGGCGGGCGGCGGGGGAGGCCGGGCGGCGGGGGAGGCCGGGCGGCGGGGGAGGCCGGGCGGCGGGGGAGGCCGGGCGGCGGGGGAGGCCGGGCGGCGGGGGAGGGGAGGGCGGCGGGGGAGGGGAGGGCGGCGCGAGGGAGGGCGGCGAGGGAGGGAGGGGGTTAGGGCGAGGGAGATCGAGGGCGCGGGGGGGGGGGGGGCGCAGAAACCCCCTGAATTTTTTTAGGCAGGTTAGCGACCGCCAATGGCGGTCGCCCGAGTCTGGGGGGCTCCAATTCCCCCTTTTCTAGTAGTGATATGGGTAAAGATTTATTATTTTAATTGATATCAAAATACAATGATTTTATTCTCTATAAAATATAAACCATTTACTTTTAATCCATATATGTAATAATTGTGTTTGAAAACAACATAATCAATAGTGTGGTGATACTTATGATTGACCCTGATCTACCGCTAGTGTTGAAGGATTCTCAAAATAGTCACCAATTACATGCCATGATGTTGTAAAACACACCATTTTCCATTGGTGTTTTTTCATGAAATAGTTTTATCGCTATGAAATGGTGCTCAATGTCTCCTCATTTTCACGTATCAGAAAATCCATTTCAAGTATTCTCTTTAGTCACAAAGATTACCATTTATAATACACCATGGTGTGGTGGAATTCATCTAACAATAGTGTGATTATTCTTAGAGAGTTTACTCCTTAATCTAAATATGAATCATGATACATATGTGATTATTATATTCTGTCCTCAAAGATCATTTCAATTTTACCATTTAAAATGAATTATGATTTATTCAAAATATTTATTTTAAATTTTCTTCATAACTTTATCATACAATTCTCAAAAAATACATAGAATATTAATTTTGGAGATCCTATTCATTTTCATATATTTAGGAGTGATCAAAATTGAATTAATTTTTAAATAAATACAAAAATATATTGATGTTATATGAATTTTCCATTACCAATTCCCCATGTCATCACAAAGTAATATGATCAACTTCGAGTCTTATTCTCATAACGATTTTCCAATTTTTAGGCTAAGAAGAATTTCGTATGACTTGTGAAGTTATATAGAAATATCAAAGTCAAACTAAATCTTCATAATGTCATATAAAAATAAAATAAATCTTATTTAACACCTTATTATGTTATACAAAATTCTTCATTCAATCCTATTTGAAATTATTATTTCAACACTCAAATTAGGAAAATCACTCGAATTAATTTATAGCACCTCAAAATCATTCCAACACCTCCTCAAAAATCTCAAAAACACTACTCAAATTTTATTGATAGATGAAAATTTATCCCCCAAAGATTTTCATGTTATAATTGAAGAATAAACGACCAATAAACATAATTATATTGGATTCATTATAAAGAATAACATCCAAGTCCAACTCATGAATCTATAGTAATCCTATGAGTATCTTCCCTTGAATTTAAAAATAAGAAATTATCTTTTTCTCTATAATAATATCCTTACTCCTTGAAAAAGATGAAATTATCCTTTGGGTACAACACTACCCACATTTATTACTCACCTCATAAAAACGTAATGTAAATTGAATTAAATTGGCTTTTTATTGTATTGATATTATTTATATGATCATAAATTAATATTTATTAAACTATATTGTCATTAAATACACATTATAAGAAATATAAATTTTTATAAAAATAAGGATACTCATATATATATATATATATGAATATTTATTCATCATAACTCTTTTTTTCATTAAACATCCCATATTTCATGAAAAATTCCTATAAAATGTAAAGCACATAGTCTATAAATAATTTTGATCAAGATAATCACACATTTTTTTCTTCTTGAAATAATTATTCATAACTAGAATTTGTATGTTCATCTTTTTTCTTGAGAAATAAAAACATATATCTTTATACTAGGGAATCTAATATAAGATTAATCAAAATTAATAATTTTTTAAATTTGTCTTGTTCATATCCATCCTTTAACATGATAAATGTGAATATAAAATTTCATACTAAATATCACATATTGGTTTTTATATACTAAAAAGTAAAAATATCAAATAATTCATGAAATGAAATAATATCTAATAGGATAAAAGAAATAGATTTTAAAAAATTCATTATTCTGGATGAATACCAACATCCATGGAGAAGATAAATATTGACACTATAAATGGGAGATAAATTATAAAGAATAGAAAAACATAAGATCACTAGCTTCTAGTGAGATCATAATGAGAAATGTCTTTTTAAAGTACCTAAAATTTCAGAAATACAGTACATAATTATATTACCTAGATTTATATTGTAGTCTATGGAATTGTATCACTCAATTTCAATGTATTTGGATATGATTTAAAATTAAAAATATCATAATAAATTGAATAAAATCATTTAACTATGGATAATACCTTATAAAATAGTGAGGAAAAGTTTTAAAATATTGTGAGTTTGCAATAGGAGTTCAAAACCATTTCAAAAAGTACACATTAAATCCTCTCCAATATTAAAAGATATTATCTTTGAAATAATTAAATAATATGAATAAAGGTAAGGAGACAAAAACAAGATAACAAACCATAATATTTCATACAATTGTATAATATGTAATCACCTATACAAATTGTATTGTCAATTAAAAGGAATATATTTCGAAAAACAAAAAAAATGATACTAAACCATTATAGGTGACTCTTCAGCAGAGGAAGTCTCATTAACTCCACCATTCCTCCAAATCACTCATGATAAGTTAATTAATCAACTATAAAAATTCATCACATTATAATCCAAGATCTTTATCAGAATCTTAGTTAACATCAAATCCAAATCCATGTAATGTAATTAAACCACATGGAATAGATCCTGAATATATTTTAAAATTTTAAAAAAAGTAATATAACATGAAATATATTCTATTAAAAATGAGTTAACATCTAGTAATCCACATTTCCAACACTATTTAGAACCATTAATAGGTGTATAAATCTCAAGGAATTTTTTTTTGTTGACCAAAACTATAGATCTTAAATTGGAAGGAATTTTTTAAAAACACATGTTACATATAAAGAAACTATAGAGGTATAAAACTATGATATATATAATAAATATATCATATCAATTTTATTTCAATACAATATGAAGTTAACTAAACATTATCCATAATTATTTGTAACATAATAATATTGATAATCATTATCTCACTAATATCCTCCCAATACAATAATGATTCTAAAGGTGACCCATTCTAAGAACATATTTTTCTATATTTATTAATCATTGATAATAATTGTTTTAGGAAATATATACCAAAGGAAGGTGTTCTACTCAACAAGAACAATATTGCAACATTCTCACCCATAACATGTTATCCAATGTATGAAACTTATTATCACCCCATCCGTATATTTTAAAGTATTAGGATATGATTAGGAAAAAGTAGAATCAATAATATTTTACAAACCCCTATATGGACCAGATGCAAACTAAGAATCATGTTAAACACTACCATCTAAGGAACACCACAAAACTACACCACTTAGTATAATTAAAATCACAACAATATCACATTTTTCTTTGATTCCTAGTCGAAATAAAATTTATTAGGATCATTAGTTGATTAATAATTAAACAAAATGACATAATCAATATTAAATGTATGAAGAAATCCATTCATGAAACCATTCGATATATCTTCCCATTTCAACTGTGTAATAGTAAATGAATGTGTTATTATTATTAGAATATTATTAATATCCTTCTCCTGCTGATGTGTAAATTATCTAACCATAAAAATTTCTATGAACCCCTATATAACTAGCAACTAGATCAACCACCTCAAGGTAAGATAATTTTTTCAACTTTTTGAAGTAAAAATAATGATAAATTTTGATTATTTCACATCAATTTCTCATACATTTATTTTGTAAAAAATAATTTCACGTATAATATTATTTTGGTCTACTAACCTTATTAAAAAATTTATGGTGAATGTACCATAATAATAAGGTACCTACATGAAAGAATAATATGAGATGTAATGAAATAGTATATAAATTAGTACATAAATTAAGGAGATATTTAAATTTTATATATGTGGGATTGACCATCCACCTATGTGAGGCCATGTTACTCTTTCCATTACTCATATATGATCTTTGAGTAACAACTCACTAATACATATAAATGAAATTATAAAATATCACATTAACCTTATATGTGGTATAATTTTTTATCAAAATCAAAAATTTTGATAAATGATACATATCTTCTCTTCCATAGATTTATATCTCATAAGTGAATATAATCCCTAAAGTATATAAATTGCTCAATAAAAAACATTGATCCCAAGGATTGAATAAACAAATGAATACAAGAAGATAAAAATCAAGGATTACATAGTTATATTAATAGGATAAAACTATCTAAACTCACATTTAATAAACACTTCCTCCTATATTAACACTTAGTCTAATAATGAGTGTAAATCATTATAACAAATATCAATGATAATTCCCTCCACAAAAAGTCATAGAATTTTTGAAATGGTATGGAAGTCTTTTATAAATTAAAATATTTTTTAAATTTACCTGATCACATAACGGAATTAAACTTCATGGATTGTTTTGATAAAGGAGTTTCAAAAAAAGTGAAAATAGATATGATCATCTAACAAAAATCGTGAAATCATATAAAAATACATACTTCAAAAATTTATTGATGGGATAATAAAAAACCAAGATATCAATCATTGATGGGTTTATAATGGTTATAATCTATGATATGACCTATTCAAGGATGTAGAGTCCCTGAGTATAAAAAATATACTCATAGAGTTTTCCAAATAGATGATACAATCTATAAACTCGAAAAAATTACATAAGTGATTGATATAATGATCTTAAAATCTTGAAAAAAAGATATCATTGCAGAAAATAAATAAAAAATATTCCTAATATGAATCAAATATCAAATACATCATCCATATAAACACAACAAACCATCAGTCATAATAAATGACATCAAAACATACTCAAAAAATCAAATGACCTCTAAAAGATATTTTTTTAATATATTCATCCTAAATCCTAAAATAATTGAATAATAAAATTATATTATTCATTAAGAAATAATTTTACTATATTAGGTAATCAACATAATTAAAAATACATGAAAAATGGTAAGAATTGTTCATTTTCAACTGTTTTAAAAAAGAATAATGCATACCAAACATGTATTTATTATAAAATTATTATAAAAAATTATTAGTGAGCCATATAGTTTATTCTAGATTGAAAAAATCGTCTATAAATGGATTCATCGACCTAATATCTTTGTTCAAAGAGCTTAATAGCGGTTTCTTTTATGTGAGGAAAATGTGATTGGAACTCTACTACATAGAAACATAAAACTAAACTCTATATTTTTTTCAATTGTAATCCCATAAAATCCTCTATTATAACCCAAAAGAACTACCAGACCATACTACATAGTTTATAAACACATGAATCCAATACAATAAATTCAAAGAATGATTATTTTGAAGAAATATTTTAATGTTCATTGTAATGAAGGTTTTCCAATGGAATTTCATCACCTTTTAAAACCAAACGGTCACCACCAGAACAAATAAAAATTACTCTACACCAATATAAATAAATAAAAAACTACAATAATAATTAATATCTCATATTATTGATAAAATAATATGGATTCACCCAAAAAAATAACATATACCATAATAAATGATTCTTCTATTCTATGAGCTCAAAATAATTAGAAATCTATAGAAACATTTAGTTCCTTCATGAATTCTTCAATTACTCCAATGATTATCATAGGCACTAACCAGAAAATCCAACCCATGAAGTTGGGTATGTGAAATAAAATCATGGTATATAACTTTTTATACTAATAATATCAAACTATTTTCATTGATATGTCATGAAACCCCACACTTAAAATTGGTCGAGGTGGAAACCCTAACAATCTTAGACAAGGTATCCAATCCATGATAGTGCCTATAAATATATATATATAATAAAAAAATATACATATATTTAATTATTTCCTTGTTATCTACCATAAATAAATTAGTTTTTTTATATCTACTCGAGACCAGCTCCTCTTCCTTGATATCTTATATAACTACAGTAATCCCCCGTAACAATTATATGGTCTCAAATATAGGGGAAATTTGATGTTCTAATTCAGTGGATGAGTCATCATGATAATCAGGATTAGGGTAGTCTCTTGAGAGTTTAAGAGTCATGATGGAGACATTTTTAATGGGTAATAGGGAAATGGAAGTATCCAATAGATGTGGGTGAGTATAGAAGGTAGGACGTGGGCATGGGTTATAGTCTATAACCACCAGTTAGCCTATGGGCTAGCGGGTGGTATCGATACCAGGCTAGGTGCACCGGCTAGAGGATGTCTAAGTACCAGTGAGATGATGGACCTTAATGGGTAAAAATGACACCTCCCAACATTGAGTTTTTATAAAGAGCATCCCACATCATTATTTTTTTTCACACAACTAAGCCCCATATAATTCACATTTTATCACCCATTTCACCCTATGGTTAGGGGTTTTTTATTTTGGATATTTTAGATGATTTACGATATTTATCCTCCTCTTTTTTCCTCCCTTAATATCCTCCTCCAATATTTTATAATTTCATATTTCTATAGGTTATGGTTTTGGAATTATTCCTCTATATCAAGATGAAATTATCCGGATATTATATGGATTTTACATACCCTAGATCAAGGAAATCTATCAAAAATGTCTACTTATTTTATCTTGTCTATTAAGAAAGGTTTGAAAAAATGGTTAATATATATGTTTTTTTCTTAAAATTATAATTAAATTAAATGGTGTCTTCAGTATAATTCTTGTTTTATTTCATGGGTTAGGATAAAGGGTTTTTAATAAACCTTATAGGTTCTATTGGGAATAATTTTAGTGTGGAAGGAGCATTAGGTGAGAATTTATGCATTTTGACTTTTTTGATAAAACTATTTAATTTAATTATATTAATTGTAATAATTTTTTTTGGTTGAATTAGTGTGAATTAGAGACATGAGTGGGTATATGAAATAATTTGAGGCTTCTATGGACTTGAAAAACTTTGGGTGAATCTATTGAGCAGAATAGTTGAATGAAAATGGATTTTAATAGGGTAGGTGGCCCCTTATACACTCCCCTATGGTAATTTATTTTATCAATTTATATTGGAATGTGATATGAAGTCTCACCACATAAGAATTAATTTGGATTTTGATATTATTATAGGGATATGAGACCTGATCACCTGGGTGGAAAGACACAAACAAGATTGATGGGTAGATTTGGAGTTCATATCAACCTTGGAATTACTTGGGCAGTGAGAACAGGCCTTGATCCTTATCTTTATAGATCTTCATGTGTGGCTTTTACTAGAAGGTTTGTGAGGTCTCAAAGTGGTTTTAAGAAACTAATGGACCTGATTCCCACTATGTGATAGGTGTGAACCCGAAAAATATGTTTGAGATAAGAGGACCTTCGTAGGTTTAATGGGTTTAGGTGAGACTTAGGGGACCCTAGTGGGTTTCATGGTGATATATTAAACCTAGTGATAAGAAATTATTAGGGAATGGGTAGTTTCAATTATATGTGTCACCACAGAATATAAATCATAGATTGAGACTCTTATGTTTGTGATGATGGGAGGTCATGCTCTAGAGTGGAAAAAAATATTTATGTGTGACTAGTATGGGAAGATGGATGACCGTTATTAGATGTTACTAGAGTAAGTAATAAACCTTGAGATATATTTAAATACATGGGATTCCTTGAACATGCTCCAAGGGTAAGATTGAGGATATCGTGTGGGCTGTCATATGTTATGTACCTTGAGTCATGAGGATTCTATTTAAGGTTTCCATATATTTAGATATTTGGTTATACTATTGGTTTTATTGTGGAGTTTTCTCTCTATTCTTTAGAATTTTTATTTGGTGATACCATATATTTAGATTTCAAGTGATATTGGGTTGTAATAGTCACATGTCATTCTTATATACATCCAGCATGGGCCAAATCATATATGGTCAACCTTGGGTGACATGATATAACCCTAGGATTGATAATGGCTATATATTTTTGATTCCATATTTATTTTTTAGAAGAGTATATCACATTCATATATTTCTTCATTTGCTGGTAATTTATGGGACTTAATTTATGGATCCCTATTATGTTGCGTAATCACACACTTCTCAGGTGTCCTTAGAACATGGGTAAACAAGCATAGCTCACTTTTTGTAGGTCTAAGATGGGTAGAGGCCCAATATTAGATCAGGGAGTTTGACAACATGGATGATCTGAGTGACTGGGATGTGGTACAGATCAAGGTTATAATGGATCATTTTTTTATTTATTTCATTGTTTATCATGCATACGTGATCGGAACAATCTATTATCATCATTTTATTCCACATTTCATTTTATTTTAGCATATATATTTATTACTTATTCATCTATAGTATATTATGTACAATTATTGGTTATTTTATTATTATTTTGAACATTTTATATAGGGGTATAGTATCCCAATGGTACTACCTTAGACCCCCACTACAAGTCATCAACTTCTGGAATATAGAGAAGTGTTCTAGAGGTCCCATGATGTCCCCAGTTTAGTTACAATTCATAATGAGCATAGTCTGGATGTGACAAAGTAGTATCAAAGATTTATTTTTCGTTATTCTTTCTACTTTGGTAGATGGTTGATGGGATACATTGGAAAATTCCATATCATGTGATGAAACCTAGACTCATGAATCATTAAAAACTCATTTTGTGGAATTATATGTTACAATGGGTATGTAATTGATGTTCTTGGCTAATACTGTTATGATTATTTATTATTTTCACATTGGGTGACACAAATGATGTTTTAGGTTGATGATTCTTGTTGTATTTTGGATGTTGGACCAATTTAAAAAAGTAATATTATTATGTTTGGATTCTAGACCATTGAAAATAGTCATATATTCATGCATCACCCATGGAACTAGGGATTCCCATTATATATTCCTTCTTATGTGTGATTTCAGTAATGATGAGAGTATAGTTGTTGAATGTTTCAATAAAAACTCTTAAAACATTTTCCTATATAATTTATTGATGAAATTATTATTATATGGACTATGATATATATACTCTTTGTTTTAATGGTATTACAAGTGAATTCTATACTGATATTATTGATAATGATGATGATTATACAACCCCTGAAGTATGGTATGCACAATGGATCTTGTATGTCAGTGCGTGCATTGGATTCCTCAATGATAAACCCGTAGAGATGGTTACTATGTAGGTTCTATTATTTAAAGTGTCAATAATTACCAATATGGAGTGTTCCAATATATTATGGAATATAATTTTATATAGAGGACCCATTGACGGTGAATTTCTAGACATAAATCATCATTGGGTGACATTGGTTGTACTTGGTTATTCCAATGGATGTGACCCTAGTTGAGGGTTTTAATTTTAGAGGGGATAGTCCCATATGAGGAGGCCTAGTGAAAATCAAAAACCATGTAAGGGGATGATTTTGGTAAATGATTCATGATATGTATACAAGGACCCTAGGGTAGTTTTTTGTAATTTGAGTTATTAGGCAATATTCTAGATGGAAACAAAGAGGTGTTGGTATTGTTTATGCAGTGAGTTAATAGTGGGATTTACAAAAAGGTGATTTATGTATAAGAGAAATGAACATGGAGTTTTATTGAGTATATACCATAGGAATGGTGATGACATAGAATATATTAAATGTGAAGGAACCTTGAGTATTGGTTTTTGAAATGAAAGTTGGAAATTTGGGAAAAAAATGTTCGAGTGTACGCCCTTGTTGAGTTTATATATAATTCTAGTGGAATAGTTAGTGACTATATGGGTTCTTGTGGTTATGGAATGACATTAGTTGGTTAATTTCATGTGATAAATGGTCATACAAGGAAATTTCCCATTTTATGGAGGATTTATGTGTGTAATCCTAGTAAACTATTATAGGAATTCGTACAAGCTTGGTTAGTTGTTCAGTAATGTGATCATAGTTTTAATGTGACATGTTCAATGGGAACATCTATCACATTACATAAATGAGTGGTATGAAATAATATACCCACTACCATTAAATGATAATGTGGTTGTGTATATTGGATCCGAAAAGTACTAGTTGAATTGTGGATAGGTGAGTGTCCATGTGTATGATGAGGGATGATGTAGAATCATTGAGTGCATATAAAAAACAAGACCCATGGTTTTAGGAACAAGATTTGATACTTCCTTTCATGGTAGTTAGGAAATTAAAATTAGATCAGTAGTTAGATACATGATGAATCCACATATTTCATTATAGCAAGGTATGAACATGATGGGGGACAATGGCTCGGGAGGATGGAAACAAGTGTGTGGATGGTAGCACTAGTTAGATCAGTGATCAAGGAGTCCTATAAGGAAATGAAAATGGTGGTAAGTAAACCAAAGAACATTGGAGGGTGTGACCCTCATTATGATTGAAATTTTAGTGGATTTAGATGGTGGAAATCATGTGATCTAGGAATTGGATTTGAATCGTTGTTTATTTTAGTTATTGGGATTGAGTCAGTTTCCCCACATTCAACCATTTTTTAGTGATAAATTGTATATAAGCTATAGATGTCTGGATTTTAATGCAATGAAATAATGATGATGCCACTATTATGGTAGAGAGTTTCACACCACTTGTGGGCATATGAACCTTAAGTCGGAAGGGTCATGGATTTGTGAGGCTAGCTAGTGTAATAAATGATAATTTCTAAATGAAAACTAGATACTGAGTTTTAAATGTGATTCTAGTGGGAGTATGAGCTTTGGCATCAGTATTAGGATATAATTAAGGTAATATAAGGGTACTTTAGAAGGTTGGTGAATTATTTTTGGGGTATTTTTGTGATTAATGTTTATAGTTTTTTTGATATGATCATATAATTTCAATGAGAGTTAGGTATAAATTTAGTGCATATGTTCAGGAAAGAAATGGAGGATTTTGGGATTTAATGTGTTCTGAAAGGTCGATTTTGGGAATGCATCGGGGGTGCTGTTTTGAGATAGTTCATCCAATCTAGATATAACTATTATTCCTGTGTATATTTGGTTATGGATGTAAAGCCCCCACCTAGAATGCCAGAGCTAGTGCACTATTTTAATACATTGGCATGATTACAAGGAATCAAGTCCCAAAGGATCGATTAGTTTAGTTATCATGGAAAATTGATTACATACATGAATGTTACATTACACATTCAAACATAAAACACAACATAAATAATCCATTGAAAATTATATTACTCCCCTAGAATAACCCTACATATCAAGCATAATACACTTCTTGGAATCCGGGAAAAACAACACATAATAAAGGGGTGAGCTCAGATGCTCCGTAAGGGTAAATAATTCAGCGGAAGCTATGAACATTTAAGGAAATATTTTTAATAAAAAAGTAGGATTTTAAACATTAACATGAACAAAACATGGAGAAAATAAATCAAACATTACCATATAAACATGCACATGGATATTCTACTAGTCGAATAATCAAATGCAATAATTAATTTAATAACGAGGGAATGTCAAACGCCGGACATCATTACCACATAGTCTAGGCCTCGTGCCAAGACTAAAAATAAAATTTTTATCAAGGCCTTGTGCCAAGACAATATTTTGTCTTATGAGACCTACTGATTCATCAAGGGGCCAGAGCAGTCCCCACCTATAACTTACTAAGTCCGCTGCATTCCTCATTTGAAAATGTTGAAACAGAACATAAACATTCATATTAGAACCAGAATACAAAATGTCAATACTTTAAACAAAAACCATGAAGGTTTTAAAAATATCACATCCATAGTCAAAAATATCATAAATCATTCAATAAATTATGTAAGACTGTATTATAATAAATCAACCTAAATCAAGAATAATATCCATTAAAAGATTTTGACATAGTTGAAAATGAGCAGTAAATATTTTTGAGAGAAATATACCTTTTTGTGAAATCATTTAAATGTCACAAATTTGTAAAGGAAGTCATTTAAATGAGTTTTTTGAATCAAATTATCCCATACCACTTTGAAACTTCTGAAAGGAATTAACATTTTAAAAAATTTATGTCCATATAAATAAATCCGTAAATCCATTTTGAAAACATAGACATTAATGAGAAATATTTAGAAGAATAAATGTTCAAAACATTTAAAATGATGTTTTAGTTAAAGAGTACCTTAAAAGAAACATTTTTAATTTTTTATGAAACATTTTCATGGATTATAAATATGTCCCAGAAAATACATACACATAAACCATCTCAGAAAATATTGAGATTGAGAAATTAACCATTACCTTGCACTTTCCTTTGGTCGAGAGTACGTTTAACCTCTTGTATAATGACTATATTATGTTATTAAACTATACCATAACCATATTCATATTTATTATATCATAGATGATTCATTTATGACTTTATACTACCCATTTAATAATGATTTCCATTTAAATTAACATTTTGGGTAATAATCACTTTCATTATCGTACGTGTTTTAACTTGGTATTCTTGATCATATAATTTATATCATGATTTAAATACACCCAGAATAAAAACATGATTTATATATAATATATATTTAGAATTTAAATATGTATAATAGTTATATATAATAAATATAGGGCACCATTTATGGGGACAGTAGGCCATATGTACGCTTAAATGTTGTTTCCGTTTTCATATCGTATTGAACAGAAGTAAGTAAATTAGATATATGTAAGTACATATATATATATATATCCAATAGAATAATTATTTCATATATTACATACTTATTAATAATATATATTTTTATAATCATCATTGAATGGTGAACCTAGAAATGAATCTCATCGCATCGTGGAGACGACAAGTCGTACATACAGACGAGCGATGATATCATTTCCCTAATGATTAAAAGGTGTGTAATTGGATGTTATATTAATTGTACATAAAATTATCATGTTACTCATTATTTATATTCATATTACTCATCATTATATCCATCCAAATAACATAGTTTTGAATAACAAATTACACCACGACGTGGAGATGGTAAGTCCTATGTACGCACACAGGGTGACATTATCATTTATATGATGGATAAAATAATGGGTATGGTTGTAAACATATTTATAATAACCTCAAAGTATATATAAGGTACTGGATTTATTATTTTGGTATTAAAATAACAAGTAAAGAGAAAGTTGAAGAATAAAAGATCTTTGAAAGAGGTGATAAAATAATTACATCTTCTTTGGGTGTTTCCATTTGATTAACAAAAGGGCCCCTTAGGTTGGATTTATGATAAAGATGATGACTCTAGGTTGAATTGAGGGAATTTTAGAGGATATTTTGGTGTGTTTTTGATGAGCCAAATGGCTATGGAAGATTTATTTTGAGAGAAGGAGAAGTACTCTTTTATAGGAGAGGTGAGGGTCACTTAAGGGAAAGTTTGAAATATTATTTTATTATAAAAAATTTTTGGATTATAAGGGATCAAAATTGATTTATTTCAAAGATAAAGTGAGTATGAGTCAAAATCATCTCAACAAATAGGTTTTTGAAATGTTTATGTCACCATATTAACTCTATCATTTAGATTTATCTCTTAGTCAAATAGTTCAACATTTACCATGTCCTCCTGTATTATAATATTAAATGGTTAATAAACAAACTATATAAAATTCAAGAGAATCCCAAGTGGTCAATTATTTATTTATATAAACTTATCTAAGTCTTTGGGAAGAACCATAGGTTTTTAGAAATATTATATCAATTAATAATATAGTATTTGTTTTAAAAAACTCTTTAATGTCAATTTTGACACTATTTTGTATTTTTCTTGTTAAAGTCATAAAAATTTTATCAATTGAAAACATATTTATTTAATCAACCCCAAAATTTCATATTATCCTAGAAAATTGGTTGATGGAATCATGATCCTCAATTTACATTTATTGTTATATTTTTAATATCAATTATTTTAATCTTTCATTGATAAAGTAATTATTGCATCATCATTGTATCATAAATAAATTTAATCATTTAATCTCTAAAAATTATAAATAAAATATCATTATGTAGGAAATATTTTTTATATTTCTAATGAATATATATAGTCGAATTTATCTTATTTATAAACCAACCTGAAAAATGGTTATGTTATTAAACATTGAATTTTACAGGTTTAACTCTTCTTTAAGTAAAATAATAATAAATGTCATAATCAAATCCAAGTGGACCAAAAAGATAATATTTTATTACTATGGTTGGTTTTTGTCGAAATTCACTTATCCAATAGAATTAGGACATGTGTTATGGTAATTAAAATATTATTTTACCTATAATTACCTTATTTACTTTTAACTGTGGTAAATAGAAGTCAAATGTTACTATTCAGAAAAAAAATTATTTTCATCTTATTGAACAAAATTTTACTTGCTAATTTCAAACATTTATCTTATATATTTTAAATTCAATTCACATAAATGGAAAAATTACGTTTTATGAAAATTTGTAAGTGTTCCTAGAAGGTGGGTAAAAGATGTTAAAAAGCACTATAAAACTTTATACATCTAATTTTATTATAAAATGACTCAAATAAATTATATTAAACATAAATATGTTATATATATATATATATTTACATAAAATAAATTTAAATAAAATAAATAATTATTTAAATAAAAAGCCGGTTTTAAACAATAACACAATGTTTTTCACTATTCCTTAAAAATGGAATGTTTTCAGAAAAATAAAAAAAAATCACCCTAACATAATTTTGATATTATAAATTCAAAAATGAATTATATTTTACCAAATTAAAAACAAAAATGTTTCATTAATTAAGTTAAATTAATTCCTATTGTCTAAACCATAAAGTGGGTTTTTGAAGAATAAAATTTATCAAAAGATTGACATGTGTTTATGTCAAATTTAAATTTGAAATTACTTATAATGACATACATTGTATTAAATGATAACAATATAATCTAAATATAATTCTCTACCATTAAAATGCATAATTTAACAAAAAATTATTTCAATTAAAAAAGTTGTTTTCATTAAAAAAATTTGTATTTTCATTATTTATCTAAATATCAAAGTTATCAAAAAAGTAAAAAATAATTATCCAAACAAATTTTTTTTGAAACACTTCTAAATAATCATTTAATTTCATTAAATTTAATATATAAAAGGGTCAAATATTTGTTTTAAAAAGGGTTCACCATTAAAAGGTGGTAAAATTGAATTTTTTTTAAAAAAATACTTCTTTTATTTGAAAAAATGAATTTGTTCTTATATTATGTCAAAGAAAAACATAATATGGATTCTAAAATTATATGGATTATATATAATTCAAAATAAAGATAATACTATTCATAACCTCTTTTTGAACGGCTAGTTTGGTATATCGCAGTGCGCCCATACTTGGTAATGCGTGTAGCGCAAGTTATTGAATTATTTTGAAGAGATAATGTACTATGAAATATTGGAGTATTACATTATATATTACATCAATAAATTTATTCCTTAAAATTTAAAAAAATTCTTCAAAAAGAAAAGGGTAAAAATAGAAAAATACCTTTGTGGAAAACCCACATCAGAAATTAGTTTAATAAAATTTAATCTTAATTAGAGGGATTTAGAAATTAAAAGGTCACTACAAAATTGGAGGGAAAATGTAAATATTTATAGGGAGGGATTGAGGTCATCAATCACCCATAAATGTAAAATTAAATCCCTCAAAGCCATCAATCTATGATGATTTAAAATATCATCAGTTCAAAAAAACATAAGGTATTAGGATACCACATTATTGGTTTTAAGATCTATTTCTTAATGATTAAGAAATAATTTATTCCCAGAATAATAAGGAAAACATATAATTGATAAGTTGAGTTTCATCCTTCAACTAATTATTACCAAAAACACATCTTTCACTCAAAAAGATAATAGAATTCAAAAATATTCAATTTATCCTAATAATTTAGGGTTCCAAAAATAATGAATTTATAATTAATTTTTAATACTATTTAAAAAACTACATTATATAAAATAGAAAATAAATTAGGCTAGTGGTAGGTGATTCACCCTAGTCACCCTTCAGTTGCGGGTTAAAGTCTTGCGGCCTTACCAGATGTGACTGGTTGTCGCCAGAATTTTGGGTTTTCCTTTTTATAAAAATCAACAAATAATCTAATGAAATGTATTAAACATAATAATAGAATCTAATGTCAGACATAATACATTCCAATATTTAGACCTATCCAAAATATTCTGTCCAAACACACAACCCCAAATTTATAAGGAAGGTAAACACAATGAAGATATTTTTTCCACATAATAACGTGTGAATACCTTAATAATGTGTTCTTTTAAAACTTGGTAACATCCTAAATTACCATAAAACTTATTGATTACATTCATGATCCTATATTTCTTATAGAATACTGGAGATACTCCTTATATCCAAAAATGATGTAAAATCCACCAATAATGGAATAAAAAAACAATTAATTAGTTTCAAAGTAGTCAATAATATCAAATATAATTTATCCAAATCAATCATTTCATATCCCAAAATCACTAACTAAATATTAGAACCATATTATGTTTTATATTTCAATTAACCTTGTATTTTATAAAAAGGTTAACTTATATTGAGTTACTTTTCTTAGAATAATATATTATCAAATCCTCAATGAAATAGTACAGTAGTACAATCTATATTTATTTCCAAAATTCATATATCTAGTACATTGTTGATACAACACTCAAATAAAATAATTCTTTAATAACAACATAAGAACAATAGTCATTCATATTTATCTATGGTAGTATCATAACCTGATTATTATCCAATAACATCATTTGGGTCATACTCTGATGATTTCCACATTGATGCATGTATTGTCCCAACTCCTTGCAGATGTAGCTTTATACATTTGAGTCGTTTTTATTACCCTTTCAATCATGTACTAGGTGACCTTTTTATCCACATAGATAAAAAACTATCATTCCCTTCAAGAATTTACCAAGGGGATTCTTTCCACATTTATCACATATGGGAAAATCCTATTTTCCCCTCTTCATTTAATCTATACTTATCTCTACCATCCTTTTCTTCTCTTGATTCCCTTCAAATCCATAGAACTCAAAGAATTATTTACTTATCTTATTATCAAATTATACTATTTATTCATGTGATGAGAATACATGGGAGACTATTTCCTTGATAAATGTGGGATTAATACCATGAATGATATGAATCTTCTTATTCATTGGATCATGCATATTGTTGGAGTTTTAATTCCTTCTACTGGGGTCCATTTCTAAGTAATGGATTACTCTAGGTTTGTTTTTCATTCAAAATGAAGAATTCAAATCATGTAAAATACCTAACTTAAATTGAAAAGATTATGAATATAATATATAATCATAAAATAAATGTTTTTTTGAGGAATTATTTACTCCTAAATCCTTCACAATGGCTTATAATGAAAATTTGAATTATACTAAGAATATCCCCCGAGAGAGGCATAACCAAGAGTGTAGAGAGGCTTGTTGTCGTGTACCGGGATACCCCGCGTCAAGCCCTAAACTCTTTGCCAAAGTCTTCACTCTTAGGTACATATGTGCCAGAGCTTCTTCTATCTGGCCATATCCATACATGGATTTATTTCTTAGAAAATAACCAAAATCTATACATTACCCAAATTCAATGAAGTACTTCTATACTAATCCTCATAGTCTATATTCGGGTATTGTTCTCTAATCAGAGTTTTTATGATCTAGATTTCAAGGTGTTTACTAAACTTCCTCTGATACCAACTATAACAACATAACCAAAAAATCCCAGAGCCGATGCATTATTTTAATACATTGGCATGATTACAAATAATCATGTCCTGAAGTACAAATCATTTTAGTAGTCTTGGAAAATAGATTACATACATGAATTTTACAATACACATTGAAACCTAAAACAAAACATAAATAATCTTATGATAACACTATTAACCCCCTAGCTTAACCCTGGATATCAAAAATAATTCACTTCTTGGAATCCTGGGAAAAACATAAGAAAGGGGTGAGCTCAAATGCTCTGTATGTGTTTATAATTTAGCAGAAGATATAAACTTTTAAGGTAATATGTGTAATAAAACAACCAGCATTTAAACATAAACATGAAAATAATATATAGAAAATAAACCAAACATTACCATATATTCATTCAGATGGACATTCTACTTGTTGAATAATCACATGTAATAATTTATTTCATAATGAGGGAATGCCTAACATCGGACATCATTACCACAGAGTCAAGGCCACTTCCCAAGACTACAAATATTTTTTTCAGGACATTGGGCCAAGGCACTAGTTTATCTCATGAGACCAACTAACGCGTCGGGGGGCTATAACAGGCCCCACCCATCACTTACTAAGTCCACTACATTCCTCATATACAAATGTTGAAACAAAACATAGACTGTCGTATTAAAACATGTATACGAAATGTAAATAATTCAACCATAAACCATGAAGGGTATAAAAATAGCACATCCACAGTCAAAAATATCTTAAAACATGAAATACAATATAGAAGATTGTATTATACTAAATCAAACTTAATAGAGAATAATATCTATTAAATCTTGTTGAAAGAGTTGAAAATGATCAATAATACTTTTTGAGAGAAATATCCCTTTTTGTGAAAAAATTTAGAAGTCCCACATTTATAAAGGAAGTCATTTAAAACATATTTTTGAATCAAAGTGTCCCATTCAACTTTGAATATTCTTAAAGTATTGATTATTTTAAAACAATCATGTCCATATAAAAAATCCTTAAAACCAATTTAAAAACATGGACATTAATGAGAAATATTTTGAAGAATAAATAATTAAAACATTTAATTTTTTTTAGTTAAATAGTACATTAAAATAATCATCTGGGAATTTATTTTATGAAACACTGACATGTATAATAAATATTTTCTAGAAAATATATACACATAAACAATCTCGAATTATAATGAGATTGAATAATTAACCCTTACATTGCACTTTGCTTTGGTCAAGTGTATGTTTAACTACATGTATAATGAACAAGGTATGTTATTAAATTATAAAAGAACCGTATTCATATTTATTATATCATATATTTTTCACTTATAACTTTATACTAAATATTTACCAATTATTTTAATGTTAAATCAACATTATGTGTAGTAATATCTTTCTTTATCATACATGGTTTAACTTTTTATTCTTGATCCTATCATTTAGATCATGATTTAAATACATCCAAATATAAAACATGATTCATATATAATATATATATAGAATATAAATATGTATAATATATAGATATATGAAATGGATAACACCGTTTATGGAAATGGTAGGCCGTACATAGGCATAAATGTTGTTTTCATCCTCATATCGTACTGAACAGATATATGTGAATAAGATATATGTAAGTAAATACATACATACATACATATATATATTTATATCTAGTAGAATTATTACGTCATAAATGACATACTTATTGATAATATATATTTTTATAATCATTGTTGAATGGTGAACCCGGAAATGAATCTCATCTCGTCGTGGAGATGGTAAGTCGTACGTACACATGAGGGATGATATCATTTCCATAATGATTAAAAGTGTGTAATTCGATGGAATATTAATTGTACAAAGAAATTCTCATGTTATTTGTATTATTTATATACATTTTACTCATCATTATATCTATCCAAATAACATAGTATTGAATAACAAATTACACCACGACATGGAGACAGCAAACCGTATGTACGCACACATCGGGACATTATCAGTCATAGGATGGATAGAATAATGAGTATAGTTTCACCATATTTATAACAATATCACATTATGTAGAAGGTACTAGATTTATTAATTTTTTATGGAAATAACAAGTAAATAAAAAGTGGATGAAGAAAAGAACTTTGAAAGAGGTAATAAAATAATTACATATTCTTTGGGTGTTTTCTTTTGATTTGAACAAAAGGGCTCCTTAGTTTGGATTTATGATCATAGTAATGCCTCTAGTGTGTAGTGAGAGAAGTTGGGAGGAGATTTGGGCTAGGTATGGCTGATCCAAATGTCTTTGGAGCAGTGTTCTTTAGATAATGGAAGTGCCCTTTTATAAGAGAGGTGAGGGTTAATTTAGGAAAAGATTAAAAGATTATTTTATTATAAAATCATTTTTGATTTTTCATGGCTCCAAATTGATTTATTTTGAATCTAAGGTGGGTATGGATATAAATTATCCCAACCAATAGGTTTTATACACGTTTAGGTCACCATATTAAACCTATATTTTAAATTTACCCTTAGTTAAATAGTTCAACTTTTACCATGTCCTCTTGTATTATTATGTTAAATGGTTAATAAAAATAATATAAAAAGAAAAGAGAACCCCAAGTGGTTAATTATTGACATATTTATCCTTATATATGTGTATTAGATGAACCATTGGTTTTTAGAATCTTTTTATCAATTAATAATGTAGTGATTGTTTTAAAACTCATTTATGTCAATTTTGACACTATTTGGATTTTTTTGTTAATTTTATAACAAATTTATCACTTTAAAGAAAATATATTTAATCACCCCTGACATGTCATATTATCCTAAAAAATTCTTGGAGGGAATCAGAAGCATCAATTTACATTTATTGTTATATTTATAATATCAATTATTTTAATCTTTCATTGATAATGTAATTACAGCACCATCATTGTGTCATAAATAAATTTAATTATTTAATATCTAAAATTTATATATAAAATACCATTATTTAAGAAATATTTTTATCTTTATAATTAATATTTATATTTTAATTTATCTTATTTATAACCATATATTAAAAATGCTTTTGTTATTATACTTTGAATTTAACACTTTTAACTATTCTTTAAATAAAATAAAAATAAATGTCCTAATCAAATCCAAGTGGACCAAAAGGATTTTATTTTATTTATAAGGTTGTTTCTAGTCGATACAAACTTATATTATAGAATTAGGACATGTTTTAGGTTAATTATAAAATCATTTTTACCTTTAATTACCCTATTTATTTTTAACCGTGGTAAATAAAAGTCCAACATTACTATTCATAAAAAAATTATTTTCATCTTATCAAACCAAATTTTAATTAATGATTTCAACCATGTCTCTATGATTTTTATATTCAATTCACATTAATGGTAAAAGTACATTTTATGTAAATTTGAAAATGTGCATAGAATGCGGGTAAACGACGTTAAAAAGTTCTATAAAATTTCATACATCTAATTTTATTAAAAAATGACTCCAATGAATTATACTTAAATTATATAGGTATTATATATATCTATATTGACTCAAAATAAAATAAATTAAAGTAAATAATTATTTAAATAAAAATTCGATTTTAAACAATAACATCGTGTTTTTTACTATTTATTAAAAATTGAATGTTTTCAAAAAAATACCAAACATTCACCTTACCAAAATTTTGATATTTTAAATAAAAAATTAATTCTATTTTAAAAAATTAAAAACATAGATGTTTTATTAATTAATTTAAAAATAAATCACGTTCTCTAAACTAAAAAGCGTGTTTTTAAAAATTAAAAACTATTAAAAGATTGACATGTGTTTATGTCAAATTTAAATGTGAAATTACTAATAATTACCTAAATTGTATTAAATTATAAAAATATAATCTAATTATACTTAGAAAAATTCAAATTCATAATTTAACACTATAAATTATTTCGATTAAAAAAGTTATTTTCAATTAAAATCTAGTATTTTCCACTATTCCTCAAAATATGAATGTTATCAGAAAAGTACCAAACATTTATCCAAACTAAATTTATATGTCCCGCTTCTAAAGAATAATTTATTTTTATTAAATTTAATATATAAAAGTGTCATATACTAGTTCTAAAAAGGGCTCTCCATTGAAAGGTAGTATAATTTCATTTTTTTGAAAAATACTTTTTTATCTGAAAAAATGAATTCATTCCTATATTATGTTTAAGAAACACATAATATAGATTATAAAATTATATGGAGTATATAAAATAAAAAATTCAGTTAATCTGATTCATAAACGATTTTTGAACAGTTAGTTTAGAATGTCGTGGGGCGCTCGAACTTGGTGTTGTGTGTAGCAGTAGTTATTGAATTACTTTGAAGAGATAATGTACTATGAAATGTTGGGTTGTTACATTATACCACCCTTAAATAAATTGAATCCTTGCAATTTAAAATTATTATTCAAAAATAAAAGGTTAAAAATAGAAAAATACATTTGTGGAAAACCCACATCATAAATTGGGTTAATAAAATTTAGTCTCAATAAGGGGAAAAATAAAATGAAAAATTCACCACAAAATTATGATCTAGATTAGGAGAAAATTGGTGGAAATTAGAGACACATAATTAGAGTGAAAACATAAATATTTATATGGAGTGATGGAGGTCATCAATCACAAACACGTGTAAAATTGAGGCCCTTAAAGCCATCAATCTATAATGATTTAAAATATCATCACTTCAAAAAAACCTTATGTATTTGGATAACACATATTTGGTTTTAAGATCCCTTCTATAATGATTAATAATTAATTTATTCCTATAATAAGAAGAAAAAAATATACTTGACAAGTAGAGTTTCATCCTTCAACTAATTCCTACGAAAAACTGATCTTTCACTCGAAAAGAAAATAGAGCTAAAAAATATTTAATTTATCCAAATCATATCGGGTTAAAAGATAATGTATTTATAATTAATTTGTAAAAATATTAAAAAACATATATTATACAATCCAGGACAACATGTAGGCTAGTGTTAGGTGATGCACCCTTGTCGCCCTTCGGTTGTGGCTTCAAGTCTCACAACCTTACCGGATGCGACATGTTGTCGCCCGACCTCCAGGTTGTTCTTTTTATAAAAATCTACAAATTATATTAAGAAATGTATTAAACATAACAATAGAATCTAATTTCAAACTTAATCCATTACAACCATTAGACTTATCCTAAAAACATCTGTCCAAACACACAACCCAAAATCTATAAGAAAGGTTAACACATTGAAGATATTTTTTCAACGTAATAACATGTGAATACCTTCATAATGTATTCTTTTAAAACATGGTAACACCCTGAATTACCATAAAACCTTATTTATTACATTCATGACCCATTATTCTTTATATAATACTAGATATACTCCTTATATCCATAAATTTTGTAAACTCCAACAATAATAGAATAAACAAAGAATTAATTAGTTGCAAAGTAGTCGAGAATACCAAATAAAATTTATCCAAATCAATCATATCTTATCCCAAAATAAATACCTCAATATTATAACCATATTAAGGTTTATCATTCTATCAACCATATATTTTCCAAAAAGTTTATCTTACTATTAATTCACTTCTCTTAGAACAATATAATCTCAAATCCTCAATGAAATAGTATTGCAGTTCAGTCATTATTTATTTCCATAATTAATATAACTAGTACATCATTGATACAACACTCAAATGAAATAATTATTTAATAACAACTTAAGAACTATAGTCATTCATCTTCATCTATGGTAGTATCACAACTTGATTATTATCTAATAACATCATTTGCGGCATACTCTGATGATTTGGACAGTGAATCGTGTAGTGTCCTAACTCCTTGAAGATAAAGCATTGTACATTTGAAATGATTTTCATTCCATTTCAATCATGTAATAGGTGTCCTTTTTCTCCACACTTATAAAAAACTCTTATTCCCTTCAAGAATTTACCAAGGAGATTCTTTCAACATTTATCACATACGGGAAAACACTTCATGACCCTCTTCCCTTTATCCATATTTCTCTCTACCATCCTTTTCTTCTCTTGATTACCATCAAATACACAGGACAAAGAGAATTATTTAATTATCTTATTAACACATTATACTTTTTATTCATATGATGATAATATGTGGGAGACTATTTCCCATAAAAATGTTGGCTTAATACCCTAAAATATATGACCCTTTTTACTCTTTGGATCATTAGTATTGTTGGAATTCTCATTCTTTCTACTGGGCTCTATTTCTAAACAATGGTATACACTAGGTTAGATTATGAATCACAATGAATAATAAAAAATATGTGAAGAACCTAACATAAATTGAATAGCTTATATATATAATCTATAATATTAAAAAAACGTTTTCTTTGATTTAGTATTTACTCATAAATCCTTCATAATGGCTTGTAATGAAAATGTTAATTATCATAAGCATACCTCTCGGGAGTTTCGTAACCAAGAGTGCAGAAAGGCCCATTGTCATGTATAAAGATACCATGGGACAAGCCTAAAACTCATTGTTGGAGTTTTCGCTCCTAGGTACATATGTTCCAGAGTGACTTCTACCAGCACATATCCAGACAGGGATGTATTTCATGGAAAATACACAAAATCTCTACATTAAAAAAATTCTAGGAAGTTCTTCAGTACAAATCCTCAATGTCTATCTTAGGGTAATGTTCTCTAATCCAGGTTTTTCTAAATCTAGTTTCCACGGTATTTACTAAACTTCCAATGATACCAACTATAATGCCTAGACCCCAGAAGCTCAGAGCTAGTGCATTATTTTACTACATTGGAATGATTACAAGGAATCAAGTCCCAACGGACCGATCAGTTTAGTATTACTGGAAAATAGATTACATACCTGAATGTTACATTACACATTAAAACATAAAAAAACATTAATAATCCATTTATAATGACATTATTCCCCTAGCTTAACCCTACATATAAAACACAATACACTTCTTGTAATCCCAGGAAAATAATACATAAGAAAAGGGTGAGCTCAAATTCTCAATAAGAGTATGTTATTTAGAGGAATCTATAAAATAATAAAATAAGATGTGTAATAAAAACATCATCCTTTTAAATATAAACTTGGACCTAATATGGTTAAAATAAATCAAACATTACCATATAAACATGCACTTGGATATTCTACTAGTTTAATAATCTCATGTAATAATTAATTTCATAATGATGGAATGCCTAACGCCGGACATCATTACCACATAGTCTAGGCCTCGTCCTAAGAGTACAAATAAATGTTTTTTCAAGGCCTTATTTCAAGACACTAGTTTGTCTTTTGAGACCTATGGATGTGTCGAGGGGCTATAGCGGGCCCCACCTATCACATACTAAGTCGACTACATTCCTTACATGAAAATGTAGAAACATAACGTAAACATTCATATTAAAACTAGCATAAGAAATGTCAATACTTCAACCATAAACCATGAAGGATATAAAAATATCACATCCACAGTAAAAAATATCATAACTCATTCAATACATGTCACAAACCATCCCTCAGGGCCCGTTTCGTAACTACCCCAAGCATGCCTCTCATAGGCTAGGGGACGACGACTAGAACCAAAGGTGTAAATCCCTAAAACCAGGAAGGCATTTCCTTTATAAACTAAAAACATCCACAACATAATAATATGGAAGAAAAAAACTAAGTAAAACTGTATAAAAAAGGAGTTTTGAAAGGAAAAGGGGCCAGAAATACTCACCCAACTTTAAAGTTAAAGTAGAACTGAAAGGAAAAAAGTAAAGCTGCCACATGGTCATCCTCCGGGGTTCCTATATGAAGGGTAGGTATGGATGGCCTCTTCAGCACTCCACGTCTTTCAGTCTCCTCTGTCCGCTGACTCATCGTAAGGTCCACCTCTGGGTACCGTCTAGTCCTCATACACTCAGCCTCGGTCAGCACTATCTATTGTCTGTGTGCAACACAATGAGGTGTGGGCATAACCTATGCAGGGGTGAGTATAATGATACTCAGTAGGGACCCTAATACCCTCAAGGTCACACAAAATCAAACAAGGATAAACCATAAAGTATGAAATCAGAAGATAACACCACTTAGGTATAAACCCATACATATACCTAAGTTATCAAGTAATTCATATCAATCATGAGGAAACACAAGAGTTACTGACTCATCTCACACAGGTACACAACTTATGTAGAGAGATAGAGATGATCAGATATAGCCACTAAATCATCTAAGCTGTCAGACCCACACAAGATCCTGGACTAGTATTTAAAACAGTCAGACCAACACATGATCCAAGACTAGCTTTTTTTTCGGACCGAAAAATGATCCAGGAATAGAAGTCAGAATTGTCAGACCCAAACAGGATCCAGGAACAGTTGTCATAGCTCTCAGAAAAACACATGATGCAAGACCAGCTATTCTGTCAGACGAACAAATGATCCAGGAACAGAAGTCAGAACTGTCAGACCAACACATGATCAAGGAACAATTATCATAACATTCGGACCAACACGTGCTCCATGAACAGTCAACAGTTCACAACAATCCAAAGGGTTCCCACAAAGCATGCTTGATTTTGGGAGGGTATTTTCCTTGATCGAATTTAATATACATCAAGTACCACAAAGTCCCTTGTAGAAGTATCTCAAAGGTCTTCCATTTCATTGGGGTCTCAACGCAATAGACAAAACGTCAATCAGACGCCCATTCTGTGAGTTATTAGTCTTTTAGTCCTGGGGGCCCGGTTGGATTCGTGTACGATCCAACCTGACCATATCTCAAATAAACCCCAAACTCTTGTGGGGTATTTTAAAATGGACATTCAAGTTCTAAGAATACCAGCGCTACTGACGGTTTGTCAAACGGACATCCAGTTCCAAGGATATGGCCAAAAGAAAGTAACAGTCAGTAGTGGGACTAGGCTCAGTCCCACTCGGTCGGACTGACACGACACAACCCGGTCAGACCCACTGGGTCTGACCTGGCGCGTTGGGTGGGTCCACCAGGTCCACTGGACTCGGCCCAGCGGACTTCAGGGGCGATTCGGCCTGAAGGTTGTCGTGTAGGTGGCTCGGCCTGGAGGCTGGGGCAGTTCGACCAGCACCACATGGGGCGCATCTCGGTGGCTAGGCCTAAATATCCAAGCCGATTCAGCCAGCGACACTGTGAAGGATGCCGCGGGCCAGCTCAGGTGGCCAGCACTGCTCAGGTGGTTTGGCCGAGAGTCGGGGCGTAGGCAAGGTGCGCGGGGATCCGGGCAGGGCGCGAGCTGGCCGACAAGATGCATGGGTGGTGTGCTGGTAGGATGTGGAGCACCGGGCAAGCCAATGGGGTGAGTGGGCAGCACGCGGGTAGGCCTCGCGGCGCGAGGGCAGTGCGCGGGTATGTTGGTGGGTTTCTGTGCATCGCACGGGTAGGCAGCGGGGTGCGCGGGCCACACGCAGGTAGGCCGGCAGGGGGGCAGCACGCGGTTAGGCCCCCGGGGCGCTGGCAGTGCATGGGCTTGGCCGGAGGCAGTGTGGGATGCCGCAGGGGTGGCGTGGTTCATGAAGGTCATGAGTAGCACAACCTTTGCCATTTCCATCTTCGTCGCTTCGTTGTTGATACGTCTCCATGACGAAGAATGCCACAAGATGGAAAAACGGCGGAAGATGTCGGTCCATGATAGGTTGGCCCGCTCCCTCCGAGTTTTGGGAGGTATCAATTGGATCAACAAGATAATATGTTGATCATTAACAGGTCCACAACAAACCCTTTCTATCCAATGAAGAAGATAAGAAAAGTTATTACATCATCAAGTAATAAAACCCCTACCTTTGATCATTTCTCGACGATGAAGTCGTGGGAAGAAGACGATGTTGTCATTGTTCATCACGTCTTCCACATACTTCTAATCCAATCTTGTGCATCGGTTCGTTGACGATGATGGGGAGGAAAGATCAGTCGAATAGGTCCTGTGTCAAAGGGGTTCCAAGGAAGTAATTCGAGGAAGAAAATTCTTCATTGGAAGAGTTCTTTGATGGGAGCCTTCCCCCATTATTTCTCCCAAGATCCTCCTTTCTCTCCACTCCACCCAAAATGAAATTGTTTCCAAATAATAGATTAGGATCTATTATATTTGTTGGTGTAAATTTAAATTGAGTGATTTAATTAATTGTGTTGACTCATTTAATTAATGGGGTGGAGTTGTCATAACAATTCAAAACAAAGAATTAATTAATTAACTGAGCTCCGCTAATTTATACTTGATAAGTGGAACTAATTAAATGAAAGGGGAGTTAACTCTATTAATGTGGTGAATTTCAAGGGGTTTATCCCCATTTAATGGAGAGTTGAAGAAGTTTTACTCTCCTCCATTAATAAGAGGTTAAGACTCGTGTAGTCCCCACATCATAACCTCTCATGGGAGGTTATACTCGGGTTGGCCCCACCACCATAACCTTCCAAGGGGAGTTAAGGTGTGGTGGTCCCACCTCCAACTTCCATGATGAGGTTTTAACCACACAACCTCCGCATGGCAGTTAAAAATAAAATAATGCGAGTTTACATTATTTTATTACTTCACATGAAAACCTAAAAACTAACTTTTATCCTTGACTCACTGTCGTCGAAGTGAAAGTCTTATTAAGTGGAAACTGGTGCTATGAGTTCAACGGTGCTCTCAGATTGTAATTCTGAGCACTGGTTCAAAAGTTATAAAAACTCTCTCATATGTTTACTGAACGTACCCAAACAAAAATTCAAGAATTGATTCCGAGCACACCAGGCCTCAGAATCAAGCGTGGTAAACTTTCGCGGACTCAAAAAAATTCCATGTATTAAAAAAAATTCCACAAGATTTCCGAGTCATTACATTATCCCCACCTCAGGGCTTTATGTCCTCGTAAGCTAAAAACCAAACTAAGAGAATAGATGAGGGTACTGAGCAAACATCTGAGCCTCCCACTCCCATGTGCTCTCCTGGAGGTCCCCGTGCTACCAGCGAACGTGCACCCGAGGTATCAACCATCCACGAAGTTCCTGCTCCTGTCGATCCTCAATATCCACTGGAAGATCTGTGAAAGTCACCTTGTCATCGATATCCAGATCCCCATGGTCAATGATGTGAGTAGGGTGATGCACATATCTCCTCAGCTGAGATATGTGCAAGACTTCATGCACGTGGCATAACTAAGGTGGAAAAGTTAAGCTTTAAGCCACCCCTCCAACTCTGCTGAGGACATGAAAAGGTCCGATGAATCATGGCGATAACTTTCCACCTCGGCCAAATCTCCCTAGGCCTCATCGAGGTGTGACCTATAGAAAGACATGGTCCCCATCCTTGAACTCCAGAGGCCTCCATCTCCGGTCAGCATATGACTTCTTCCTACTCTGTGTAGTCTTCATCTATTCCTGGATGATCTACACATTCTCCGTGGTAGCTCGTACCATCTCTGGTCCCACTAGTGTTGACTCCCATGGGTTAGTCCAGCACAAAGGTGATCTGCAAGGTCAATCATACAAGGCCTCAAAAGGTTCCATCCCTATGCTGGATTGATAGTTGTTGTTGTACGCAAATTCCACAAATGGCAAGTGATCCTCCTAGCTACGACTGAAGTTGAGGAGAGAGAAACATATCATTTCCTTGAGGGTTTGAATGGTATTATCAGTCTGGCCATCCGTCTGAGGATGGAAGGCGATGCTCAGATGTAGCTGCATCCTGAAAGCCTCCTACAATCCCTTCCATAGCCGAGATTTAAACTGGTCATCATGATCAGAGACAATAGAAGTAGGTACTCCATGTAGTCGCACAATCTCAGGCACGTATAGGCGTACTAATCTCTCTAATGAACCATTCTCTCTGATCGATAGGAAGTGTTCCCACTTGGTGAGTCGGTCAACGATCACCCAATTCGAGTTATGACCCCTAGATGAACATGGAAGACACGTCACGAAGTTCATTGATATCCCATCACACTTCCACTCTGGGAACTCTAAAGGTTGAACCAAGCCAGCTGTTACATGGTGCTCCACCTTCACTTGCTGACAAGTGAGGCATCATGAGACAAACTCCTCTACCACCTTCTTCATACATGGAAACCAGTGTTGCCGCTAAAGGTTCTGATACATCTTTTCCACTCCTGGATGTAACGCTAAATGGGATGTGTGGAAATCCCTCAACAATTCCTCTTGAAGTGCTACTGGAACCCAAGTACATCCTATGATGAGGGTGACATTCTCCCCACCTTCAGAAAATCCATCAGGTGCCTTCCCTGTGAAAATATGAGCACGAAATGTCTCAAAGTTAGCGTCTCCACATTGTGTCTCCCTGAATCGCTGAAGAAGTGAGGGAGTGACTTTAAGAGACATTAGAAAAGCTGCTCCATCTCTATCCACAAGGGATATCTATAAGGCATCCATCTTCTTCGTCGCCTCTCCTAGTAGTTCTATACCAGATCTCTTGCTGAGTTAATCTGCTACAATTTTCCCCTTCCCGGTATTATAGAATATCTCAAAGTCATAATCCTGGAGGAACTCAAGCCATCGCCACTATCTTAGATTCAGGTCCTTCGGAAAGAAGATATACCTGAGACTCCTGTGATCAGAGTACACGGTAAAACATTCTCCCATGAGATATTGTCACCATATCTTCAAGTCCAAGACCAATGTTTCTAACACTAGGTCATGGGTAGCATATTTATGCTCATGTTGTCTTAGCTGCTGAGAAACATACGCGATCACTACTCTCTCCTGTATCGGAAAACACCCGAGTCTGGTCCCTAATGCATTGCAATAAACTACGTACCCTATGCCTTCCTCTGGAAGCCTAAAGATGGGGGCAATAGTTAGCCTATGCCTCAGCTCTTGAAAGCTCTGTTGTAATGTCTCCTACCACACAAAGGGTTAACCTATCTTTTTCAAGGTTGATAGTGGTGCTGCAACTCTGGAGAAGTCTGGTATGAACCGCCGGTAGTAACCAGCCAAACTCAAAAAACTTCATACCTCTGTCACACTCCTTGGTGGACCTCAAGAACATACCTCTTCAATATTAGCTAGATCTACTATAACTCTTGCCTTCGAGATGACGTGTCCCATGAAGTAAACCTCTCAGATCCCATATAGGCACTTCGAGAGCTTACCATAATGATGGTTCTTGTGGAGTGTGTCCAGTTTTATCCACAAATGATAGGCATGTTCCTCCTTAGTAGTTGAGTAGATCAAAATGTCGTCGATGAGGACTACGAAAAAGAGATTGAGGAATGGATGGAAGATCATGTTCATCAGTCCCATGAACTCTGCTAGTGCATTGGTTACACTGAAATCCATAACCAAGAAATCGTAGTGGTTGTACTGACATCTGAAGGTCTTCTTTTTCACATCCTAATCTTGGACTATGAGATGGTGATAACCTAATATGAAGTCTATCTTTGAGAACCTCCGCACTCCCTTCAGCTGATCAAAGAGGTCGTCAATCCTTAGGAGTGTGTACTTTTTCTTCAAGGTAACCTGTTTTAGGTGATGGTAGTATACAAAAAGCCTCAAGATTCTATTTTCCTTCTTGGAGAACAGAATTGGGGCTACCTACGGACAAACACTAGGCCGGATGAATCCCTTCCCCTGCAAGTCCTCCAGTTCTACACGCAGCTCACGAAGCCAAGTGGGAGCCTTCTGATATGTTGGAGTAGATATCAGTGTTGTATCGGGGTATAGTTCAATATAAAAGTCCACATCTCTGGGAGGAGGTATTCCTATAACATCATCAAGGAAAACATCCGCGTACTAGTCTAACACTACAGGATAACTCGGACTCTCCACATCAACTGCTCCGAGGGTAAGGCATGCCAACTAATGAATGATCGGTTACACCCTCCCCTGAGTATGTCCGTCCTGTGGTTCGAAGGCCCCCTTCTCGCCGGTGAAGTTAAATCTGGTCTCATCCGTGCAGACACACCACACTTTGCGCCTAATACAGTCAATCTGAGCATGGACTGTAGAGAGCTAGTTCATACCCAATATGACGTCGTAAGGCCTCGACGTCACTACGAGGAGATCCTAGCCAAATCTCTCACCTTTTAGAGTAATCTCACACTACTGGAACTAGTGTGTAATTGTCCAGTATGCTCCTATAGAAGTCTCTAGCCATAAGGATTGAGCCAACGGCTCTGTCAGAATCTGCTAGCTCCAAATGAGGGTGGTGGCAATGAAAGAGTGAATCACACCTGTTTTTATAAGAACTAAAGATAAGGAGGAGTAGACACAGATCATTCCTCGAATCATATCCGGAGCGTCGTGATCGTAAGCCTTAGCTACCTAGAACTGAGCTCTCCCCTGTCCACCTGCTCCCTGCAGTCGGGGTGGACCTCCTGGTGGTGGTTGTGGTAACACCTTGTAATGGTGTCCACCGCTAGCTGCACAACCAGCTCCACTGCCACGCCCCCTGATCCCTGAAGACCGCCTCGATCGAACCTCTGCCTCTTCCTTGGAGGTCTACCAACTGTTTTCTGATCATCAAAACGGTAGGTCAGATAGTCACGATCCATGTGACATTGCCTGTCACAAGAGTAACATTGCATGCTCCTGGCATGACTGGCTCTGTCTCGTGTGCCGCACACAACTGAACCCATATCCTAAGGTCATCCACCAGATGGCTTGGTCTGCTTGGACCTCTGCAATATCTGTCTACTGCTAGTTACAGAAGACTCTGTTGCATGACGACTAGTGATGGGTCTCGCTGTTGATGATTGCTCAGCAAAGAAACTTTCCACTATGAGGGCTCTCTCTAACACTCGTGCCTATGTCAGGATGCTGAGTGAGAACATCGATGCTCTGATCTCCCGTCTAATCCCCTGCTCGAAGGTCCATACCATAAAGAAAGGGTCCCGCCCCATATCGGTGGAGTAGCATGAGAGGGAGGTGAACCTCACTGAGTACTATGCCACTGTCATGCCGCCCTACTGCAGATGAATTAGCTCTCATATCTGCACTGCACAAAGAGTGGCTGGGACAAACTTCGACAAAAATAGGCTCTCGAAGTCTACCGAGAGTAGTGCCTTCTTGTCATGCACCTGGAGCATCAGACTCCACCATCAACCTGCTACTGCCAGAAGGAGACTCACAGAAAGGATCACCATACATCCCTACAAATATGAAATCTCTCACCACATCTTCCAGAAAATCCCCAACTACCTGAGAGTCCATATCAACCCTGAACCTGGGAAAACTTTGGCACTTGAACTCGTGCAATGCGCTCAAGCGGCGTGAAATCTCTGCTATTGTGGCTGGTGGAATCAGTGGCCCAATGGGCAGTGGTACTTCTGGTGCCTCCACTATGATGGGGCCCTACACCGAGGCCACGCTTCTCGGTGGGCTTCCATCTCATTCATCTCTTGGAACCCTGGATTTCAGTCTCCAGGGAGGAATCATGAAAAGAAAGAGGTGCACCATAGTAAATAAGTTATACCTGGTGATCTGACTCAATCTATCACAAAAAAACTCTTGAAAGCACACATGTAATCAGTGTTTTCATGCACTGAGTGAGAAATCAGAAGTTAGGGTCATGGTGTATGGATATGTCGGCCGCCACACCAACACTGGACTCGCTAAACTGAAAACCACACTCAGTACCCATAACACTATTGCTTCATAGAAAATAAAGATCAGTGTCCTGAGTTCTATGGTAGAATCGACTGCCTTTGATACCAATTTGTCACATTTTGAATCATAGGGGGTACCCTACCTCAAGTGCGGTGCACTTCATGGGTTGTGATGTAGGTCCCAGAACAAGGACGTTATGATCTGGGGGGGGGGGGTAATTGTAACACCCCCAAATGATAAAGGGTTAAATTACTCAATGATATGACTCATGTCAACAAGGTTTACCTTCCTTTTCGAGAGCATACCTGATTAGAACTCTACATTTAATCGTGCTTGACCTAGAGTAGTGATCAAGATGGGTGACCTCCTTAGAAGTTTCTATTGGTGTGTGTGATTGAGGACAAAACACACTGGAATGGACAAGCGTTGGCCTGTGGGGACAATCATTAGTTAGATAACCCGTTCGGGCACATGGGTGGGACCTAGGGTGGGGCCCACATGTCTGCGGGGTAATTGGTCGGCGAGGCACAGTTTTCACAATAAAATATTGATGATTGTATTATAATAAATCAATTTTAGTCAAGAATAATATTTAGTAAAGTATGTTGACATATTTGAAAATGACCAGCAAAACGTTTTTAAGAGAAATATCCTTTTTTTGAAATCATTTAAAAGACAAAAATTTATAATGGAATACATTTAAAAGAGAATATTGAATAAAAGTGTCACATATCAGTGTGAAACATTCGAATGGAATTAGCATTTTAAAACAATCATGACCATATAAATAAATCCTAAAAACCATTTGAAAACAAGGAAATTAAGGAGATAGATTTAAAAGAATAAATATTTAAAACACTTAAAATGTTTTTTTAGTTAAAGAGTACCTTAAAATAATCATTTGAAAATTTCTTTTATAAAAAATTGACATGGATAGTAAATATTTCCCATAAAATACATAAACATAAACAATCTCAGATAATAATTAGATTGAGGAATTAACCCTTCCCTTGGGCTTTATTTTGGTCGAGGGTTCGTTTAACCTCATGTATAATGACCATAGTATGTTATTAAATTATAAAATAACCATATTCATATTTATTATATCCTTAATAATTCGTTTATGACATTATACTACCCATTTAATAATTATTTCCATGTGAAATTCATATTTTGGGTGATAATCTCTTTCTTTATCGTATTTGTTTTAACTTTTTATTCTTGATCATATCATTTAGATGATTATTTAAAAACTTGCAGAATATAAAAAATGACTTGTATAATATATATATATATAGAATATAAATATGTATAATAAAAAGATATAAGAAATGGAAAACACCGTTTATGGAGATGTTAGGCCATACGTACGCATAAACACTGCTTCCATTTTCATATCGTATTAAACAGAAGTAAGTGAATACGATATATGTAAGTATATATATATATATATATATATATATATATATATCTCCAGTATAATTATTATTTCATATATTACATACTTATTAATAATATATATTTTTATAATCATCATTTAATGGTGATCTTGGAAATGAATCTCACCATGTCGTGGAGACGATAAGTTGTACGTACACAGAAGCAACGATATCATTTCCTTAATAATTAAAAAGTGTGAAATTTGAAGTTATATTAATTTTACAGAAAAATTATCATGTTATTTTCATTATTTATATATATATTACTCATCTTTATATCTATCCAAATAATATAACACTGAAAAATAAATTACACCATGACATGGAGACAGTAGGTCGTACGTACGCACGCATGGTGACATTTTCATTCATAGGATGGATAGAGTAATGAGTATTGTTTTCCTATATTTATAATAACATAAAATTATATTGGTGTTACAGGTGTTATTATTTTGGTGTGGAAATAACAAAGAAAACAAAGTGGATGAAGAAAATAACTTTGAAAGAGGTGACAAAATAATTACCTCTTCTTTGGGTGATTCTTTTTTATTTGAACAAATGGGATCATTATTTTGGAATTATTTTCAAGTTAATGCCTCTAATATGAAGTGAGGGAAGTTGGGAGGAGATATGGGCTAGTTTTGGCCATCCAAATGGCTTTGGAGTTGTGATTTTAAGAGAAGGGAAGTACCCTTTTATAAGAGAGGTGAGGACCACTTTTGGAAATGTTTGAAATGTTATTTTATTATAAAATAATTTCCGATATCTAATGGATCAAAATTAATTAATTTCTAATCTAAGGTGGGGATGGGTAGAATGTATCTCACCCAATAGGTTTTATACAAGTTTAGGTAACCATATTAACCCTATCTTTTAAATTTACTCTTAGTTAAATAATTTAACTTTTAGCATGTCCTATTGTATTATTATAATAAATGGTTAATAAACATACTATAAAAAGAAACTCGATATCCAAGTGGTTCATTATTGATATATCTAACCTTATTAAAGTTTTTTGGATGAACCATAGGTTTTTAGAAAGATTATATCAATTAATAACTTAGTATTTGTTTTAAAAACTGATTTATGTCAATTTTGAAACTATTTGGTATTTTTTTTGTAAATTTCATAAAATTATCGCATAAAAAAATTTATTTCATCAACCCTAACATGTAATATTAACGTAGAAAAATTCTTTGATGGCATAAAAATACACAATTTATATTTATTGTTATATTTATAATATAAATTATTTTAATCTTCCCTTGATAATGAACTTACAACATCATCATTGTGTCATAAATAAATTTAATGATTTAATCACTAAAAATTATAAATAAAATACCATTATTTAGTAAATCATTTTATCTTTATAATGAATATTTATAGTGGAAGTTTTCTTATTTATAACTCTATATTATAAATGATTTATTTATTAAACATTGAATTAAATACGTTTAACTCTTCTATAAATAAAATAATAATAAATGTCCTAATCTATTCCACGTGGGCCAAAAGGATCATTTTTTATTCATAAGATTGCTTTTGGCCTCAATACACATATCCAATAAAATTAGGACACATGTTACGATAATTATAATATAAAATTTACCATTAATTACCCTATTTACTTTTGACCGTGGTAAATAAAACTCAAACATTACTACTCACAAAAAACTATTTTAAACTTATTGAACAAATTTTTTCTTACTTATGTATATCGTGTCTCTCAGATTATTGAAATTCAATTCACATAAATGGTAAAATTATGTCGTAAGCAAATTTGCAAATATAAAGGCGGGTAAATGATATTAAAAAGCTCAATAAAATTTATACATATAATTTTATAATAAAATGATTACAATGAATTACATTGAACTTATATAGTTATTATATAGCTATTTTTACTTAAAATAAATTTAAATAAAATAAATAATTATTTAAATAAGAAGTCTGTTTTAAATAATAACGCAATGTTTTTTACTTTTCATCAAAAATTGAATGTTTAAAAAAAATAACAAAAAATATACCTAAAATAATTTTGATATTCTGAAATTAAAAATTAATTCTAATTTAAAAAATTAAAAAAATAAAAGTTTCATTAATTTATTTAAAATTAATTCACGTTGTCTAAACCAAAAAGCGGGATTTTAAAAAGAAAAAACTATGAAAAGATTGACATGTGTTTGTGTAAAATTTAAATGTGAAATTAATTATAATTATATACATTGTATTAAATGATAAAAATATAATATAATTATAATACCAAACCATATAAATGCATAATTTAACACTATATATTATTTCAATAAAAAAATTGTTATCAAATAAAATTTAGTATTTTTCACTATTCATCAAAATATGAAAGTTATCAGAAAAGTACGAAAAATTTATCCAGACTAAATGTTTTTGTCCCTATTCTAAAAAATAAAATAAAATAAAATAATTTAATATATAAAAGTGTCAAATATTGGTTTTAAAAAAATTTCTCCATTAAGAGGTGGTAAAATTTTATTTTTTTGAAAAATACTTCTTTTATCTCAAAAAAATGAATTTGTTCTTATATTATGTCTAGGAAACACGTAATATGGATACTAAAATTATATGGTGATTATAAAAATCAATATTCAGTTATTACTTTTCATAACCACATTTGAACTGCTAGTTTGGTAAGTCATGGTGTGGTCGAACTCGGTGTTGCGTGTAGCGCAAGTTATGGAATTACTTTGAAGATATAATGTACTATGAAATGTTTTGGCATTACATTCACCCATCCTTCAATAAAATGCTTCCTCACAATTTGAAATTTTTCTTAGAAAATAAAAGGTTAAAAATAGAAATATAACTTTGTGGAAACCCCACATCTGAAATTGGGTTAATAAAATTTTGTCTTTATAAGAGGGAAAGGGAAATGAAAAGCAACTACAAAATTATGATCTCTATTAGGAAAAAATTGATGTTAATTTGAGATACAAAATTGGGGGAAAAAATAAAATATTTATAGGGAGTGATTGAGGCCATCAATCTCTAAAAAGTGTAAAATTAAGGCCCTCAAAACCATCAATCTATGATGTTTTAAAATATCATCGGTTAAACAAATCCTAAGGTACTAGGATAACACATTTTTGGTTTCAAGATCTCTTCCCTAAAGTTTAAGAATTAATTTATTCCTAGAAGAAGAAGAAGAAAAATATACTTGATAAGTAGATTTTCATCCTTCAACTTATTCATACCAAATACTCATCTATCACTCCAAAAGATAATAGAATTCAAAATTATTCAATTTATTCTAATCATATTGGTTTCGAGAAATAATGAATTTATAATTCATTTGTCATACTATTTAAAAAACTACATTATACCAACCAGGACATCATGGAGGTCAGTAGTATGTGATGCACCCTTGTCACCCTTCAGTTATGGGTTCAAGTCTCGCAGCCTTACCGGATGCGACATGTTGTCGCCTGACCTCTGGGTTATCCTTTTTATAAAAATCCACAAATAATATTAAGAAATGTATTAAACTTAACAGTACTATCAAATGTCAAAATTAATCTCTCACAACCTTTAGACTTATCCCAAAAACTTCTGTCCAAACTCACAACCCAAAATTTATAAGGTAATCACAATGAAGATATTTTTTCCACATAATAACTTGTGAATAACATCATAATGTATTATTTTAAAACGTGGTAACACCCTGAACTACCATAAAATCTTAATTATTACATTAATTCTCCCCTATTTCTTATAGAATAATGGATATACTGTTTATATCAAAAAATGTTATAAACTCTAACAATTATAGAATAAACAAACAACTAATTAGTTTCAATGTAGACAAGAATATAAAATATAATTTCTCAAAATCAATCATATCTAATCCCAAAATCACAACCATAGTATTAGAACCATATTAAGATTTATCTTTCCATAAACCATGTATTTTCCAAAAAGTTTAACGTGCTATTGATTCACTTTTCATAGAACAATATAATCATAAATACTCAATGAAATAGTAATGCAGTACAATGCTTATTTATTTCCATAACTCATATAACCAGTACATCATTGATAAAACTCCCAAATGAACTAATTTTTTTATAACAATATAATAATACTAGTCATTCATATTAATCTATGGTAGTATCATAACTTGATTATTATTCAATAGCATCATTTGGGGAATACTCAGATGATTTGTACATCGATTCATGTAGTGTCCAAAATCCTTGTAGATAAATCATTATACATTTAAAACATTTTTATTTCCTTTTCAATCAATGTACTATGTGTCCTTTTTCTCCACACTTATAACAAACTCAGAATCCCTTTAAGCATTTACCAATGTGATTATTTCCACATTTATCTCATTAGAGGAAATCCTTCTTTCCCTCTTCTATTTGTCTATATTTATCTCTACCATCCTTTTCTTCTCTTGATTCCCTTAAAATCCATAGGACTTAGAGAATTATTTACTTATCTTATCGACACATTATACTATTTCTTCATATGATGAGAATACGTTGGAGACAATTTCCCTTCTGAATTTTGGCTTAATACCATGAAAGATATGATCCTTCTTACTCCATATATCAAGAGTATTGCTGGAGTTCTCATTCCTTCTACTGGGCTCCATTTTTAAACAATGACATACACTAAGTTAATTAATGAATCACAATGAATAATTTAAAACATGTAAAATACCTAATGTAAATTAAAAATAATATTCATATAATCAATAATCATATAAAAATGTTTTATTTGAATAAATATTTACTCCTAAATCCTTCATAATGGATTTCCATGAAAATGTGAATTTTCCTAAGCATATCCCTCGGGAGTGTCGTAACCAATAGTGCAGAAAGGCCCCTTGTTGTGTACCTAGATACCCTAGTTCATGCCCGAAATGCCTTGTCAGAGTTTTCACTCCTAGTTACATCTGAGATAGAGCTGCCTCCACCTGCTCATATCTAGATAAGGATGTATTTCATGGAAAATACACAAAATCTCTATTTAACCAAAATTCTAGGAAGTTCTTCTATACTAATACTTAGAGTCAATTTTATGGTAATGTTCTCTAATCAATGTTTTTCTAAATCTGGTTTCCAAGGTTTGTACTAAACTTTCTTTGATACCAACTGTAACTTCCCAACCCCAGAAGCCCAGAGCCAGTGCATTATTTTAATACATTTTCATGATTACAAAGAATCAAGTCCCGAATGACCGATAAGTTTAGTAATCTTTGAAAATAGATTACATACAGGAACTTTAAATTACACATTAAAACATAAAACAAGACATAAATAATACATTTATAATGCCATTATTCCCCTAGCTTAACCCTGCATATCAAACATAATACACTTCTTGGAATCCTGGGAAAAAATACATAAGAAAGGGGTGATCTTAGATGCTCAGTAAGGGTAAATAATTTAGCAGAAGCAATAAACTTTTACGGTAAGATGTGTAATAAAAACAAAAAACTTTTAAACATAAAATAGAACATAATATGGAAAAAATAAATCAAAAATTACCATATAAACATGCACATGTATATTCTACATGTCGAATAATCACATGTAATAATTAATTTCATAATGAGGGAATACCTAACACCAGATATCATTACCTCATTGTAAAGGCCTCATCCTAATAATACAAATAATGTTTTTGTGAAGGCCTTATTATAAGACACTAGTTTATCTAATGAGACTTACTAATGCGTTGAGGGGCTATAGTGGGTCCCACCGGTCAGTTACTAAGTCCACTCTATTCCTTATATGAAAATTTTGAAACATAACATAAACATTCACATAAATACTAACATGTGAAATGTCAATACTTCAACCATAAACAAAGAACGGAATAAAAATATCACATCCATATTAAAAAAATCATAACTCATTCAATATAATATGGAATGTTATATTATAATAAATCAACTATAATCAAGAATAATATCCACTGAATCATGTTGACATAGTTTAAAATTATCAGTAAAACATTTTGATAGAAATAACCATTTTTCTGAAATCATTTAGATGTCACACATTTGAAAAATAAGTCATTTAAAAGATATTTTTTGAATCAAAGTTTCCTAGAACACATTGATACCTTTTAAAATAATTGTTATTTTAAAACAATCATGTCCATATAAATAAATCCTTAAAACCATTTTAAAAATACATACATTAATGAGAAAGATTTTGAAGAATAAATATTTAAAACATTAAAAGTTCTTTTTTTGTTAAATAGTACCTTAAAGGAATAATTTAGAAATTTCTATTATGAAACACTGACATGGATAATAAATATGTCCCATAAAATAGTTAAAGTTAAAAAATCTTGGATAATAATGAGATTTAGGAATTAACCCTTACCATGAACTTTCCTTTGGTTGAGGGTACATTTAATCTCATATATAATGACCATAGTATGGTATTAAATTATAAAAGAACCATATTCATATTTATTATATCACACATTATTCATTTATGACTTTATACTACCCATTTAATAAATATTTCTATATTAAGTTAACATTTTGGGTAATAATCGCTTTCTTTATCGTACGTGTCTTAACTTGAAATTATTGATCGTATTATTTAGATCAAGATTTAGATAATTCCATAATATAAAACATGATTTATATATAATATGTATTTATAATCTAAATATGTATAATAGTTAGATATAATAAATGGACAACACCATTTATGGAGTTGGTAGGATGTACGTACGCATAAACACGGTTTCTGTTTTCATATCATTTTGAACGGATGTTTGTGAATAAGATATATGTAAGTAAATACACACACACACACACATATGTATATATATATCCAGTATAATTATTATTTTATATATTACATAATTATTAATACTATCTATTTTTATAATCATCATTGAATGGTGAACCTCAAAATGAATCTCATTGTGTCGTGGAGATGGAAATACATACGCACACATGACCGACAATATCATTTCCTTAATAATTAAAAGGTGTGGAATTGATTTGTATATTAATTATACAGAGAAATTATAATGTTATTTTCATTATTTATATTCATATTACTCATCATTTTATCTATCCAAATAATACAATATTGATTAACAAATTACAGCACGAAGTGGAGATGGTAAGTCGTACGTTTTCATGGTGACATTATCATTCCTATGATGGATAGAATAATGAGTATGAATGTACCATATTTATAATAACATCAAATTATTAATAAGTTACTAGATTTATTATTTTGGTATGGAAATAACAAAAAAAAGACAAAGTGGAATAAGAAAAGAACTTTGAAAGTGGTGATAAAATAATTATCTCTTCTTTAGGTGTTTTCATTTTGATTTGAATAAAAGGGATCCTTAGTTTGGATTTCTCCTCAAGGTAATGCCTCTAGGTTGAAGTGAGGTATGTTGGAAGTATATTAGGGTTGGGGTTGGTTGAGCCAAACAGCATTGGAGGTGTGATTTTTAGAGAATGTATGTACACATTTATAAGAGAGGTGAGGGTCACTTTAGGAAATGTTTGAAATATTAGTTTATTATAAAATACTTTTCAGTTTAAAATGGATACAAATTGATTTATTTAGAATATAAAGTGGGTATTATTAGAAATTATCTCAACAAAAAGGTTTTAGATAGGTTTAGGTCACCATATTAACCCCATCGTTTAAATTTACTCTTAGTTAAATAGTTTAACTTTTACCATGTCCTCTTGTATTATTATAATAAATGGTTTATAAACATACTATAAAATTAAAATAAAACCCCAAGTGGTTCATTATTGATATATATAATCTTATCTATGTCCTCTGGATGAACCATATGTTTTTAGAAATATTATATCAATTAATAATATAGTATTTTTATTGAAACTCATTTTTTCAATTTGGAAACTATTTATAATTTTGTTTCTGTTAATTTCATAAAAACTTTATCACTTCAAACAAAATTTATTTAATCAACCAAAACAAGTAATGGTAACCTAGAAAATTCCTATATGGCATCAAAATCATATATATACATTTATATTTATATTTACAAAATCAATTATTTTAATCTTTCATTGGTAATTTAATTACAACATCATCATTGTGTCATAAATATATTTAATTATTTAATAACATAAAATTATTAATAAATTACCATAATTTAGAAAATATTATTATCTTTCTATTGAATATTTATAGATTAATTTATCTTATTTATAACCCAATATTAAAAATGGTTTAGTTATTCAACTTTGAATTTAACACTTTTAACACTTCTATAAATAAAATAATAATAAATTTCCTAATATAATACAAGTATACCAATAGGATCATAATTTATTTATAATTTTGGTTTTGGTCAAAAAAAACTTATCCAATAGAATTATGACATGGTTCGGGGTAATTATAATATCATGTTAACCTTTAATTACCCTATTTACTTTTAACCGTGGTAAATAAAAGTCACACGTTACTATTCTCAAAAATTATTTTCATCTTATTGAACCAAATTTAACTTATTAATTTCAACCGTGTCTATCAGATTTTTGATATTCAATTCACTTAGACTGTAAAATTATGTTTTATCCAAATTTGCAAATGTTCCTAGAAGGTGGGTAAAAGACGTTAAAAAGTTCAATAAAATTTTATACATCTAATTTTATTATAAATTGACTACAATGAAATACATTGAACTTATATAGGTATTATATATATTTTTTGACTTAAAATAAATTTAAATAAAATAATTTATTTTTTAAATAAAAAGTCGGTTTTAAACAATAACATAGTGTTTTTCACTATTTATCAAAATTTTAATGTTTTTAGAAAAATATAAAAAATCCCCCCTAATATAATTATGATATGATGAAATAAAAAATGAATTCTATTTACCAAATTAAAAACATATAAGTTGCATTAATTAATTAAAAATTATTCCTCGTTGTCTAAACCAAAAAGTGGGTTTTTAAGAAGTAAAAATTGTCAAAAGTTTGACATGTGTTTTTGTCAATTTTAAATGAGAAATTACATATAATAACCAAAATTGTATTAAATGGTAAACATATAATCTAATATACTTCCAAATAATTCAAATTAATAATTTAACCCTAGATATTATTTTGATTAAAAAAGTTGTTTTCAATTAAAATTTAGTATTTTTAACTATTCATCCAAATATAAGTTATCAGAAAAGTACCAAAAATTTATCCAAACTAAAATTTTATGTCCCCTTTAAAAATAATAATTTAATTTCAATAAAATGAATATATAAAAGTGTCAAATATTGGTTTTATAAAGGTTTATCCATTAAATGGTGGTAAAATTTCATTTTTTTAAAAAATCCTTCTTTTATCTAAAAAAATAAATTTTTTCTTATATTATGTCTAATAAACACATAATATGGATTCTAAAGTTATATGGAGTATATAAAATTGAAACTTTAGTTAATAATATTCATAACTGCTTTTTGAATGGTCAGTTTGGTAAGTCAGGGTGTGCTCGAACTCAGTTTTGTGTGTAGCACAAGTTATGAATTACGTTGAAGAGATAATGTACTATCAAATACTGGGGTGTGACATTCAACCCTCTTTCAATAAATTTAGTCATCTCAATTTGAAAATTTTCTTCAAAAATAAAAGTTTAAAAATAAAAAAATACTTGTGTGGAAAACTCACATCAAAAATTGGGTTAATAAAATTTAGTCTTAATAAGAGGGAAAGGGAAATGAAAAAGTCACAACCAAATTATGAACTCGATTATTAGAAAAATTGTGGCAATAAGAGACACATAATTAGTGGAAAAATGTAAATATTTATAAGGAGTTATTGAGGTCATCAATCACAAACAAGTGAAAATTGAGGCCCTTAAAGACATCAATATTTGATGATTTAAAATATCACCGGTTCAAAAAAACATAAGTTATTGGAATAACACATTTTTTGTTTTAAAAACAATTCCTTAAATTTTAAGAATTGATTTATTCATAGAATAAGAGGGAAAAAATATACTTAAAAATTAGAGTTTCATCCTTCAACTAATTCCTACCACAAAATCATCTTTCAATCCAAAATATAATTGGATTAAAAAATATTCAATTTATACTAATAGTATAGGGTTAAAAAATAATGAATTAATAATTCATTTCTTAGAATATTAAAAAAAACTACATTATACAACCGATGAAAAAATGTAGGCCAGTGGTAGGTGATGTACCTTTGTCACCCTTCAGTTGCGGGTTTAAGTCTCGCGGCCTTGCCAAACGCAATGGGTTGTCGCGCGACGTCTAGGTTGTCTTTTTTTTATAACAATTCAAAAATAATATTAAGAAATTAATTAACATTAACAATAGTATTCAATATCAAACTTAATCCATTCCACCCTTTAGACTTATCCAAAATACTTTTGTCCAAACTCACAACCCAAAATTTATAAGGAAGGTAAACACAATGGAGATATTTTTTTCCACCTAATAACATGTGAATACTTTCATCATGTATTATTTTAAAACATGTTAACACCCTGAATTACCATAAAGTCTTCTTAATTACATTCATGCTCTCTTATTACTTACAGAATACTAGGTATACTTTTTAAATCCAAAATATGTTGTAAACTCAAACAATAATAGTATAAACAAACAATTACTTAGTTTCAAAGTAGTCATGAATTTAAAATATAATTTATCCAAATCAGTCATATCTTCTTCCAAAATCACTAACTCAGTATCAAAACTATATTAATGTTTATCTTTCCTTCAACCATGTATTTTCCAAAAAATTTAACTTTCTTTTGAGTAACTTTTCATAGAACCAAATAATCTCTAATCCTCAATGAAATAATACTATAGTACAATACTTATTTATTACCATAATTCATATAACAAGTACATTGTGGTCAAAATAATCAAATAAAATAATTCATTAATAACAAAATAAGAACACTACTCATTAATCTTCATCTTTGATATTATCATAACTTGATTATTATTCAATAGCATCACTTGGGGAATACTCCGGTGATTTTGATATTGATTCACGTGTGTCCCAACTCCTTACAGATGAAGCATTGTAAATTTGAAAACTTTTTCTTACCCTTTAAATCACGTACATGGTTTCCTTTTTTCCAAACATATATAAAAACAACCATTCCCTTCATGCTTTTACCAAGTTGATTCCTTCCACATTTATCACATATGGGAAACTCTTTTTTCCCATCTACCCTTTATCCATATTTCTCTCTATCATCCTTTTCTTCTCTTGATTTCCTTCAAATCTATATGACATAGACAATTATTCACTTATATTATTAACACAAGATATTATTTCTTCATATTATGAAAATATGTGGGATTCTGTTTTCCTTATAAATGTTGGATAAATACCATGATAGATATGATTCTTCTTACTCTTTAGATCACGGTTATTTCTGGAGTTTTCATTCCTTATACTGAGCACCATTTCTAAATAATGGCATACACTAGGTTAGCTTATGAATCATAATGAATAATTCCAAACATGTAAAATACCTAATGATAATTGAAAATATTATAAATATAATCTATAATAATAAAAAAATGTTTTTTGAGGAAGTATTTACTCCTAAATCCTTCACAATGTCTTGTGATTAAATTTGAATAATCTTAAGAAAATTCACCAGGAGTGTCATAACCAAGAGTGTAGTTAGGCCCATTGTTGTGTACAAGGATACTCCGATTCAAGCCCATAACTCCTAGCCAATGTTTTCACTCAGAGGTACATCTTTTACAGAGCTGCCTCTACCTTCTCATATGTAGATAGGGATTTATTTCTTGGAAAATACACAAAATCTCTACATTACCAAAATTCTTGGATGTTCTTCTATACTAATTCTCAAAGTCTATCTTAGGGTAATGTTCTCTAATCAGGTTCTTTCTAAATATATTTTCCATGTTTTGTACTAAAATTCCTCTAATACCAACTGTAACAACCCAAACCTAGAAGCCCGGAGCTGGTGCATTATTTTAATACATCATCATGATTACAAGGAATAAAGTCCCAAAGGACCGATCCGTTTAGTAGTCTTGGAAAGTAGATAAAATACATGAATGTTACATTAAACATCCATACAAAAAACAAAACAAATATAATCTATTGATAATTCCATTATTCACCTAGGATAACCATACATATAAAACATAATACACTTGTTGGAATCCTGGGAAAACAAAACACAAAAAAAGGCTGACCTCAAATGATCAGTAAGGGAAAATAATTTTGCAGAAGCTATAAAATTTTATGAAAACATGTGTAATAAAAACAAAAAAAAAATAAAACTGAACATGAACATAATATAGGGAAAATAAATCCGAAATTACCATATAAAAATGAACTTGGATATTTTACTAGTCAAATAATCACATGTAATAATTAATTTCATAATGAGAGAATACCTAACACCGGACATCATTACCACCTAGTCAAGGCCTCATCCCTAGACTACAAATAAATTTTTTTCAAGGACTTATGCCAAGAAACTAGTTTGTCTCATGAGACCTACAGATGAATCGAGGGGCTATAACAGGCCCCACCACTCACTTACGAAGTCAAATAAATTCCTCATATAAAAATTTAGAAACATAATGTAAACATTTGTATTAAAACTAGTATAAAAAATGTAAATCCTTATACCATAAACCATGAAGGTTATAAAAATAGCATATCCAAAAAAACAAATCATAACTAATTCAATATAATATGGATGATTGTATTACAATAAATCAACCTTAATCAAGAATAATATTTAGTAAAGGATATTGACAAAGTTTAAAATGATCCGTAAAACTTTTTTGAGAGAAATATGTATTTCTATGAAATCATTCAAAAGTCACATATTTATAATGGAAGTAATTTAAAAGATATTTTTGAATAAAAGTGACCCATACCACTTGGAAACATTCAAAATGAATTATCATTTTAAAACAATCATGTCTATATAAATAAATAATTACAACAATTGTGAAAACAAGGACATTAATAAGATAGATTTAGAAGAATTAATATTTAAAACATTTAAAATGATTTTTTATTTAATGAGTACCTTAAAAGAATCATTTGTAAATTTATTTTATCAAAACATTGACATGGATAATAAATATTTCCCAGAAAATACTTACACCTAAACAATCTCGGATAATAATGATATTGAGGAAATAACCCTTACCTTGCACTTTCCTTGGGTCGAGGGTATGTTTAACCTCCTGAATAATGGATATATTATGTTATTAAATTATAATAGAAAAATATTAATATATATAATATCATAAAAGTTTCATTTATGACATTATACAACTCATTTAATAATGATTTCCATGTTAAATTAACATTTTGGGAAATAATCGCTTACTTTACCTTACATGTTTTAACATGTTATTCTTGATTGTATAATTTAGATCCTGATTTAAATAAATCCAGAATATAAAAAACAATTTATGTATAATATCTATTTAGAATATAAATATTTGTAATATATATAAATATTAAATGGAAAACACCTTTTATGGAGACGGTAGGTCGTACGTACACATAAACATTGTTTCTGTTTTTATATCGTATTGAACGAAAGTAAGTGAATAAGATATATGTATTTACGTACATACTTACATATATATCTCCAGTATAATTATGATTTAATATATTATATAATAATTAATAATATATATTTTTATAATCATCGTTGAATGGTGAACCTGGAAATGAATCTCACCACGTCGTGGAGAAGGTAAGTCGTACGTACACACAAGTGATGATATCATTTCCTCAATGAATAAAAGGTATAGAATTGGATGGTATATTAATTTAAAAGAGAAATTATAATGTTATTTTCATTACTTATATATGTATTACTCATCATTATAGCCATCCAAATAACATAGTGTTGAATAACAAATTACTCCACGACGTGGAGACGGTAAGTCATACATATTCATGCATGGTGACATTATCATTAATAGGATAGATAGAATAATGAGTATAGTTGTAAAATATTTGTAATAAAATATTATTATGTAGAAGTTGATGTATTCATTAATTCTTTATGGAAATAACAATGAATGATATAGTGCAACAAGAAAAGAACATTGAAATTGGTGATAAAATAATTATCCTTTCTTTAGGTGTTTCCTATTGATTTGAATAAAAGGGATTCTTATGATGGATTTGTTCTCAAATAAAGGCCTCTAGGGTGAATTGAGGGATGTTGGGAGGTGATTTGGTCAGGTTTTCTCTGATCCAAATGGATTTGGAGGTGTTATTTTTAGAGAAGTGAAAGTACCCTTTTGTAAAAGAGGTGAGGGTCACTTTAGGAAAGGTTTGAAATATTATTTTATTATAGAATTATTTTCTATTTATAATAGCTCTAAATTAATTTATTTCTAATATAAGGTGGTTATGGGTCTAAATCCACTCATCCAATACGTTTTAGACATGTTTTGGTCACCATATTAACCCCATATTTTAGATTTACCTCATAGTTAAATAGTTTAACTTTTACCAAGTCCTCTGGTATTATTATAACAAATGGTAAATAAAAATACTATAAAAATACAAGAGAACCCCATGTGGTTTATTATATATATATATAACCATATATAATTCCTTTTTTGATCCTTAAAATTTTATAAAATATTATATCAATTAATAATATAGTATTTTTCTTAAAAACTCAATAATGTCAATTTTGACACTATTTTGGTATTTTCTTTTTTTTAAGTCATAAAAACTTTATCACCTCAAAAAAATGTATTTAATAAACCCTAACATTTAATATTAAACTATATAATTCGTGGATTACATAAAAAACCTCAATTTACATTTATTGTTATATTTATAATATCGATAATTATAATCTATCATTGATAAAGTTACAACTGCATCATCACTACGTCATAAAATATTTAATCATTTAATATCTAAAAATTATAAATAAATTCCATTAGGTAGTAAATCCTTTTATATTTAGAATGAATATTTATAGTTTAATTTATCTTATGTATATCCCTATATCAAAAATATTATAGTTATTAAACATTGAGTTTAACAATTTTAACTCCTCTTTAAATAAAATAATAATAAATGTCATATTATAATACAAGTAGACCAAAAGGATAATATTTTATTCCTAATGTTGGTTCTGGTCTATATAAGCTTATCCAATAGAATTAGGAAATAGGTTAGGGTAATTACAATATCATTTTTAACTGTTATTGCCCTATTTCCTTTTAACCGTGGTAAATAAAAGTCAAAAGTTACAAATCACCAAAAACTATTTTCATCTTATTGAACCAAATTTTACATACTAATGTAAACTGTGTCACTCGGATGTTTTAAACTCAATTTACAGAAGCAGTAATATTATGTTTTATGTAAATTTGCAAATGTGCAACGAAGGTGAGTAAAAGACGTTAAAAAGTTCAATAAAATTTTATATATCAAATTTTATTATAAAATGACTCCAACAAATTAAATATAACTTATATAGGTATTATATATCAATTTTTACTTAAAATAAATTTATATAAAATAAATTATTCTTTCAATAAAAAGTCAGTTTTAAACAACAAGGCAATGTTTTTCACTATTAATCAAAAATTGAATGTTTTCAGAAAAATACAAAAAAAACCCTAATATAATTTTGATATTATGAATTCAAAAATGAATTATATTTTACCAAATTAAAAACATTCATTTATTAATTTAAAATTAATTCTCGTAGTCAATACCAAAATGTGGGTTTTTAAAAAGTAAACACTATCAAAAGATTGACATTTTTTATGTCAAATTAAAATGTGAAATTACTTATAATGACCTATATTGTATTAAATTGTAAAAATATATTCTAATTATAATTAAAAACCTCTAAAATTCATAATTTATTAATATAAATTATTTCGATTAAAATGATTTTTTCAATTAAAATTTAGTATTTTTTAGTACTCATCAAAATATGAAAGTTATATGAAAAGTACCAATATTTTTTCTAAACTTAATTTTTATGTCCCGATTCTAAAGAAGAATTTAATTTAATTAAATGGAATATATAAAAGTGTCAAATATTGGTTTTAAAAAGGGCTCTCCATTAAAAGGCGGTAAAATTTCATTTTTTGAAAAATACATCTTTTATCTGAAAAAATGAATTTGTATTTATATTTTATCTAAGAAACACATAATACGGATTCTAAAATTTTTTGGAGTATATAAAATTCAAAATTCACTGAATACTATTCATAACCACTTTTTGATCGGCTAGTTTGGTATGTTTTGGAGCGCTCAAACTCAGTGTTGCATATAGCGTAAGTTATTGAATTACATTGAAGAGTTAACTTACTATGAAATATTGGGGTGTTACAATGGATATATAGAATACATATAGGGAACATCGTTTATAATATGGATGTGTTTTTCCAAAATCAACCCATTATTTTTACGAAAAACCACGTTTTGGGATTCTTGAATGAATGTTGGGTATACATCCTTTTTTATTTAGAATCATAAGTGAAGAGTTATACTAGAATTGATTATCCCTATATGCGTATTTTGATGTGGTGAGATGGAGATGTAATTGAGTGGGTTGGTGAAACACTGTAAGAACATGTTTTTGTAAGAGATTCATAGGGTGGAGAGCACCAGGACTTAGAATCAACCATTATGAACCATGATGTATAGAGAAAAGTGTAGTAGGCTTGATGACAAATTTAAGAAGGCATGCTAGTATCTCGAGATTCTTGGGTATAGCTGGGCACTATCGTAGTAGTTTTCTATTAGTGGCATATGGTATATTATCAAATCATGAGCTGGGGTTTGAGTTCTTATTAATATTCTATTGGAGAACTATTAGATGTAAATGTTAGCATACCAAGAGTTGATAGTGAAATGAGGACTATGATTGGATAGAAAGTGATGTTTTAAAATCACCTGGAATACTCTCGGATGAGAATTCTTATGGTCATGAGGTTGTAAAACCACATACCTTTTTTTGAGTCATAAATTCAAAGAATTTCAACTTTTAGTTTAGTTGATGGGTCATATTATGGTATTATATTCATTATTTTGTTTTTGAGTTTGAGAAGCCTACATGTTGTATTTTTTATGGGGAATAAGGTTCTGGAGGTATCTGAGAGTAGTGAGAGATTACTAGCGGGTGGCATGGAGATAGGGTTATAGTCTTTAGCCATCAGCTAGATATTGAATGATGAATAGGGTAAGAAGACATGATTACAATAGAGTATTTAAAAGGTGAATCCCCTATCTCCTTTGTCTGTATGCATGGCCATAACCCCTATTCACCTCCCTTTTTAACCCCTTTCTCCCCTTATTTTGGGGTGTTTTGGTGGATATTTATAACAATTTAGGGCATTCCACCTCCATTGTTTTCTTCTATTGATATCTTACTCATATCTGTTATAATATTAAATTTCCCTAGGTTATGATTCTTTGAAAATTCCACCATATCATTGTGAAATCATCTTTATATTAGGGGCTATCATGAAACCTACATTGAGGATGTCCCAAGAAATGTCTACTCATCATTGTCTCTATGAGGATTTATATAATATTGTTTTTAGGAAATATTTATTAAATTGTATGGTTTTTTATTTCACATGTTGGGTATTTTCCATGGGTTAAGGTAGGGGGTGTATGGGGATCCTTATAGGTGTTTTTATGCACAATTTAGGTGCAGTCGGAGAATAGGGTGAGAATTTAGGAATTACATCTATTTTGATTAAATTGAATAATTAAATATAGAGGTTATAATAAATACTTGGGTTCCTTGGTGTGACTTATAAACATTGTGGATGTAAGAGCATGATAAGCGGTTGTAAAGTCTAGCTAGACTTTAGGTGGAGCTACAGAGTTGGGCGGTTGAATGGAAATGGATTATAAAGAGTTAGGTGGACCCTTGTCCATGCCCTTATAGTAATTTTGTTATTTAATAATATTATAATGTGAGATGAGTTCTAATTACTGAGGGTGGTTGACAAATCCAATTTAAATAAATAAATTATATTGAATTAAATTCTAGGAATTATAGAAAATTCAATGGGCTATGATGGTCCCTTACACACATGATAGATTTACTAGATCGTTCATGTCCAAGGAATTGATTAAATATGAAGGATTTTTGATACACAAGCCATTAGGGGTATATATAGGATAATTGACATATGTTTAACATTTGTATAGGTTTACCTTGATGCCTCTAAGTAGGGGTGATAATTGTATTGATATGTTTGTACATAGTAGGCCATATGATAAATAAAAAATACATTAAATCTATTTTTATTGTTTGATTATTATAGAGAGTTACTTTACCCCCCACTTAGACATGTTAATATTGTTTTATAGAACCTTATGAGACTGATGTGTAGATTGGGTTGCCAGACATACCATAGAATAAAATTGGAACTTAGAAGGTCCTCGATCCTTCTATATAGATTGAAGTATACGCGGATTAATCTATGTGACTAATAAGGACTCAATAAATTTTGAGAAAAATAAGGAGCATGATTCCCACTGAGTGATGGGTGTCAACCTAAGAAAATAACTGGAGATAAGAGGATCCTTGTAGGGTGACTTAAAAGAGATGAGACCTAGGAGACCCCATTGGGTGTCCTGGGGAAATATTAACTATGGTGATAGGGTGTGATTGCGAAATGGGTAGTGAGGATTACCTGTGTCACCATAGAACTATAACATATGATTGAACCTATTATGGTCTTGAAGATGTTGGGTTTTTTCCCTAGAGAGTATATCTTTTATGTGACATGGGGTTGGGTAGATGAAAAATCTCAAAGATATATCACACGTGGATGTAATACCCTTTGTGATATATTAATATACATGGTATTATTTGGACATGTTCAAAGGGAATAGTTAAGTACAATGTATAGGCTGTTGTGGGTTATCTACCTAATGCCTTGAAGATATTTTTTATGGATATCATGGATCTGGATTTGGTTTCTACTATTGAAGTTGTCGTGGGTGTTTTCACTGGCATCATGAGTATTTTTATTTTGGGTTCTATGGGATTTGGATCCCATGTGATATTGGACTGGCATGGTCACGTGATGTGATCAGATACATATGCAAATGAATAAAGTATGCATGGTTGATCCCAGGTGTGATGTTAAAACCTAAGGACCTTCCATGTTTATATATTTTTATTTCTGTATCACTTTATTTAATAGAAATATATATGATTGTGTTGGTGGTTCCATAACAATTTGTGTACTCCCTCTATTCTAGGGTGATAATAGAACTTGTGTACCAGATCATATCTAACATCATCACAAGTTTTGGATTGAAGGAGGCTCATGATTTGATCATTCAAGTGGTTACCTTGGAATAAATCTGATGACTATGAAAAGTTATAACCTATGGATCCAGTGGACCCTTTTTTAATTATTTCTATACTTATCGTGTATATGTGGTCAGACTAGTGTGGGATAAAACTATTTTTCCATATTTCATTTTTTATATAATGAACATTTATTTAGTATTCATGTGTACTCTTTTATATACAATCCATGGTTATTTTATTATGATTCTGCACTGTGATATTGTGAAATAGTCTCCCCATAATACAACCTTAATCCCCGATTTCTAATCGGAAACCTATCAAAAAAACAAAGGTATTCTGGAAGTCACATTTCTCTACCATTCCAATTATTCATTAGAGTGACATGGGTTTGTATATTATAACTAATCCATCCATGTTTCTAACCAGCTATAAGTCCTAATGGATGTATAATACCACATTTCCCATATTTCAACTCCACTTTAATTTGATTGTATAAGAGGACATCAGTACTTCAATTATTGTACTAATTAATCCTATATTGGGGCCTTCTAAAATGTGCATTGGGAGGGGGGACTATTAACCACCACAATGTGCTCTTGTCTCCTATAATTTCTCTATTGTAATGAGAATATAATATTATAATGACATATATAACCATAAGAATTAAACCGCAAGACCTAAATAACACTAGATAGTTTATAACCCCTAAAAAATTATAACTACACCATAACCATCCACACATGGCCATAGAGACACCATGACTACCATGAAGAATAAAAAATATGACTCACAGATCTAGTGACAAAACAATTCAATCTGATTATTTTAAATGAACAAATACAAGCTATAATTCTATCCCTAATAGAAGTTTTCTCCACTACCTATGAGTATGAAATCACACTATAAGTATATATGTCAAATTTTGGATCTCAGGTCATAATATCTGTTTTAAATTAAGTAATATTAAATCATCATTGATAATAAAATCATGAAAATACTAACCCATAATAATAAAATTAATGGAAATCTCCCATATGGTTGATCCTGCCTACACAATGACTAACAAATCATATTAATTCTCTACCAAAGGGGCCACCAATTAATTTTTTTTCTTGAATTGGTCTCATAACTCATTCTATTAACTTTTTCGCTCATCATAACATCCCATGGTTAGTATCCACCACTTCAAAGATATACTATGAAAGAAACCCATTATCATTCCCAAAGGATACATACCAAACCTCCCAACTTGTTGAAGAAAATATATAAATTCTCAAAACAATACGTAGTCCAATTATATCCAGGTCAGTGATATGTAGAAAATATTTTCTTGAAATGGTCAAATTTACAGATCCTAGGTCTCATCTTCTATTGGGATCAACTCCACCACTCTCTAGAAAGAATCTTATCGTGAATATTATATTGAAATAACTTCCTCATGTTCAAATATTTTTTATTTCCATAATACAATAACTTTACATAAAAAATGATTATGTAAACTCTATCGGAGGATATAGATACATGAAAATAGTGAAATTTCATTCCAATGGACTATATCAGGTGAACCATTATTTAATAACTAATAAAAACAACTATCATGTCATAAATAAAATGACATGATTCCTATATCATACCTATATTAATACCATTAATATATTATAATTTCCCTTATATATTATAATTATATGTACAAGGTTATTTTATAATATGAAGATATAATTTTGAATCAACAATTTGTTTCCCTAACGTACTTCACATACTAGTTTCAAGGATACTTCTGCCTTACCACAAAATAACAATTCTCTCCAATGAAACAAATTTTAAAACCATTCCATGAACTCTAACTTAGTTTCCACATTGATATGCCTTTCCACTTAAAAATCATATCTGTAGTTGATTACATATGATATATAGATTCTACCCCTAGTCCACATCTAATAGGATAGAGTTTTGTAACTCAAATCATGAGTGTCAATTAAATAATCAAAATAATGTCCATCAAGTAATTAGAAATACACAAATAAAATAAAAATAATAAAACCATCATAAAAATATAAATGGAAGAACCTCAATAAAAATTTATCATGTAAATATAAAGCACAATGTATGAGTTCCAATAATCATAATAATATTAAAAAAATAAGAATAATAGAATAATAATGATATCTAAAACAAAACACCCTAGATAAGAAAAAAAATATTTTTATACATTCAAAAATCATTAAACCTGTGTTATAACTCCAATTAAAATATATGTTTATATATAAAATCACACTTGAGAGAACCCTCATTTACAGATCTAATTTTTACTAAAACTACTTTAAACATGATCCTGCAAATTTAAAATAATATATTTAGATTGTATAAAATGTTTAAATGTTTGTGAGTGTGAGAATTCTTATTAGTATTACTCCTCCGAAGCATAATTGGTTAAATTAGTACAATAATATTAATGCATTCATTAAGTATTAAATAAAAAATCAGGAATATCCATTCAACATATAGGGTACATTCAATAATACATAATGATACCCCATATTTTTATAAAATCATACAAACCAAAACATATAATATATATATATATTCAAAATATAACACATCCAAAAAGATTCTTATAATATGGCATCTTATATACCAAATCCCATGATACAATTACAATATGTCCCAGCATTGGACCTCATTCCTTAATATCAAAAATAATTGTTTGGAGAGGTGTAAATTCCTACTTAGATATATTTTTATAAACCCAATAATTACTCGGATCATGGTCTATACATGACCTCAAATATCATGTGGTTATTACATAATGATTGATAGAGGATAATCGTTGCTCAAATAATAAAACATATAAAATATACAAACTAACCAAACACATGATCAATACAAACAATCCCTAATACATCCAAAATAAATACTAATCTTTACCTTACAATCCGTCAACAAAGATCGTGGTATTCTCGTGGTGATCAAGCTAAATCATTGGACCATTGAATGGAAGTGAGTAAGAGTTGTTTTACCAATTCTATGGCTCCAAGTAGGGTATATGAAGGTATTTTATTAATTAAAATAATTATATACCCTTCAATAAAAAAAAACTTATATGAGTATTATTAAAAATGAGATATTTATTTTAATTGGTGAAAAAATAATGATAATATATAAATGTAATGATTATCTAAAATATAAAGAAAGGTATATTTGTAATAAATTTATTAATGAAAATAACCTAATTTAATTTTAATACAAAATAACAATAAATATGAATCAGATAAGTAATAATTGTATACCTTAATTGAATATTAATTTGAAAAAAAATTACGATTACCACAGATCTAGATAATAGATCATATATTAAAATTAGTGTATAGTTATAAATTCATGTCCTAAGAAAAGAAATATTTATTGAAGTATGAAATATAAAAAAGCCATACCCTTTGGTTTATTAAGTCCAAATATTGAAAAACTTAAGTAATAAAAATTGATTAATATATTGTGATTTGATAAAAAATAAAACACCAAGGTTTGTGATGATTTATAAATTAAAAAAAAAGAAGGAAACAAGAATCCGATTAAAAATCTCATAGTTTGAGATGAATACATTAAATCAAATAAATATTCCATTATTATTTATTGATCACCAAATCAATGATCATCATAATTTATTCTCCATGAATCTCAAAATAATCTATTTTTAGCAATACTAAAATATTTTGAGGAGTTCAATATTATATATTAGCTATCAATAGTTCATTTGTCACCAAGAGAAATTAATTCACAAGGACATCAGATAACCCTTTCTATTGTAATTTACTCAAATCGATCTACTATTTGAATTAATATATTTTTAGAACCCAAGTATTAAATTATAGTATTATATATATAAAATAATAGATAATTATGGAATGAGTATAATTCAAAAGATAAAATTCTTCAAACGTTAATTATACTAAAATAATTATCATTTTAAACATTATAAAAGTAAAAAAATGTTTATTGTGGTGTATCAAAAATAAAGGATCATGAAGCTGTAATTTATATAAATACCATAGAATATATCCGTTTTTTATAACCATAAGACATGGCATGATATTTTATTATAATATATAAAATTATCACTTATTATTAAAAATGCCTACTAAACCTAAAAATACATATTTTAAGTAATATACACATAAAAAGAATTATTTTTATAAACTTGTAACATTTACCATTACCCCAAGTGATTATCTAAAATAAGATATTGAGTTAATTATAATAAAAAAATAATATGTGGGTGTCCTTTTATAAGAGAGGTGACGTTCACTATTATAATTTCTTAAAGTATTAAATCAATTTAAATTAGTTTTTTTGTTAAAATGGATCTAAATTGATAATATTCGAAAATTATATGTGGATGACATGAAATTATCTCATCCAATAAATTAGTAATGTTTAGGTTATTTGTTTTCCATTACCTTTTTATTTTTACTCATTTCAACCCTTTTTGACAATTAACTCAATATTAATTTTTTTTTATTTTAAGGGTCAATAAATTCAACATAAAAGGAAAAAGACCAATAAATAGATCATGTTTTATACTATAAACACTTTTTAATTTATTTTTATAATGATCATATTTGTATAAGTTTTAAATTTTTTAATAAGACATTAGATATTATAAACAATAATTAATGTCAATTTTGAAACTTTTCATTTAATAAGAATTTTAAAACATCAATAAAATGTTTGAAATCGAATCTAAACCTTTAAAACAACCCAAAAAAAATTTAGTTATCTATAAAATTCTCAGGACATAATAATTAATTTCAATTATATTACTTTAAATATGTTTATAATCATTTATATTGTTTTCCTTTAAATTAAATTACCACTGTTTCAGCGTTGTGAAAGAATTTAAGGTAATTATTTCATTAATAAAATTTATAAAAAAAACTAACATGAAAAAACATAATAATTGTTCTTTCAAATGACTATCTATAACCATAAATAAGTTATATTTATCCAATTCTAAAAAAATATAGTTTTTAGATGAAAGAAAATGAAATTTTTTTCTTTATCTTTTAATTAAATATTATAAAAGTCCCAAAAAAAGATATTTGGAACCTTGTGGAAATATGTTACATAAATTGATTTTAAAAGAATAATAACACTTATAAAAAAGGATAAAATAATTTGTCTGGTTCCATTTTATTCTTTATCAAAAATGTTTATCCTCAATTGTCTTATTTTACCCTTACAAAAGTGTTAACTATTTACTATAGTTTATATTATCATAGAATAAAAATAACAAGGAAATTATTAACAGATTAAAACATCCTAATTAAAAATACATAGTTAATTTTTTAATATTCAATTTATAAATGTGGTGGAATTATATTTAAAATTAAAATGAAAAAATTTGACGAAAAATATTTTTTAGAAAAATGCTTTCTAAAGTAATTTTTTATTATTATTCTAGAACCAATTATTAAATTTATTTCAGATATAATAATTGAATTATAATTTTCAAAAAATATATAATTAAATATTAAAACCAATCTAAAATAGAATATAAATTTTGAAATAGGTAAAAAATTAAAACACAGTTTTCAACAAAAATCAATATTTTTCACTTTTCTTTACTAAATAAATATGTTCAGAAAATTCTCAAAAATTCATCCTAATATAATAATAATAATAAACATAATAATAGAAATTAATTTTGAAAAATTAAAATTCTATATATTAAAAAAATATTTTAAATATAGCCATATAATGCACAAAACCCAATTTGATTAGAAATAATGAATTTTCATTTTTGAATTGAAAATATTAACTATTATTATAATAATTATAACTCCATAAATTATAATTAATGAATATTAATAATATATAAAAATATTTTATCTTTACCTTATCTAGGATGATAAATTCCTCCCCCTTTTGTATATTATGTCCTTGCAATTTTATTCACTAACTAAAAAAGTGGAGATATGATTCCCCTATAGAATGTTCTGATTCTCATGATGTTTTTTCAAACATATTGTTTTTGCACAAGACCATAACACGTTGAATCAACTAATTTTATAACACTTTATCTCTATGGTCAAAAATAAGAACATATGTTTTCTCAAAAAATATCTTATCTTCTAACTAATCTAATTTTGGTATCGAAACATGATATGAATATTGAACGCATTTTCTTAACATCAAAACATGAAATATGTTATGTACTTGGGATAAAATCAAAGAAATTCCCACTTGGTAGGAAATTGATCAATGTTTATTAAGGAGTTTTATATGGTCCAACGAACCTTGTGCATCACTTTTCATTTGTTCCAAAATTAAGAAACATTTTTTGATGGATATAATTTATGAAAATCATGATCAACTTATTAGAAATAATATTTTTTACTCTATTTATCTGTATAGATTTTATGCTCTCTCTATACAATCCTCATGTGTTTTTGAATCATTTACACTTTATCAACCTTTTTCACTACCAACACTTGTCCCATTCACTTTATTTCTCTTACATCATCCCCAAAAAGATGGAGTCTGACAAAACATTTTATATAATCACTCAACAGGTTCCATATGTATAAAAAAATTAAAATTTATATTATAGTAAAACTCAACCAATAAGATATATTGATACCAAATTCCCTATAAATACAATAAAAAAGATAAAAAATTTCTCACTAGGTCTAAACCATTCACGTTTACTATCCATCAGAGTGAGGATGAAGAGATTTATTGAAAATTTATTTAGTAAAAAATGAAATTTGATGTCATTTAAAAAAAGTAAATGTGGACATGAGATCATGGTCAGATAAAATGGAGAGAATAACTCAAGTTAAAATGACTATCTTTTTCGGGAAGAATTGTGAATTATGATCAAAATATAAAGTATATTAAGTGGGATTTAAATGTACATACATAGTTAGTCAATCAAAAATAACCCAAATTACATTGTTAACTAAAAATGTCTTTGTTCATCCCATAAAAATTCCATAGATATTTTTTCCATTTCTACTATGGTAATAGAAATGGTTGAAGCATCGCCATTGGTAATTATCATTATTCTTTAACCAATTTAAAAGTAAAAAATTTCATAGAAAATTTAAAAATTTCTATTTTTATTTTATCTCGCAAGTAATACAATGAAAATAATATGTATATCTTAGTGTGGGTAGGATAAATAGAAAACCGGTAACTATGAGATTCACTCATCAATTTTCTCTTCATCTAGGAGTGATAAGGAATAAATAATGTTTGGGGAGCTCTCCTCTCAGCGGTCTAGGGTTTCCACCGCCCCCTCCTCTCGTTCCTTTTCCATGTTTTCCATCGCATCTCTCTTTCAGCTTTCCATATCAGGTTTGGATCTTTCGGCTCTCGGGCTCTTCGGTGAGCATCGGCTTCATGAGGTGTTCATTCTCGCGTCTGGGGACTCAGCACTTCGGAATCTCTATCAGTGAAGCATCCCCCTTCAACAGAGTGACGCTTGCGGTCCTCGATGCTCCGATTCATGCCTCCTTCGCCGATCTACTTGCGCGGACCACTGTCAAGGCCTTCGTCTCCTCAAATATGCTCTAACTGCTTGGTCCATCGCTCCTTCCAGTTCGGTTTGGGGTTCTGGCCTCCATGGTGGTTTTGGGATGTGATGTCTGAGCGGCCGACAGTTTCCAGGAGGCACGTCCGGCACATGCTTCTCCTCTGTTGGTGATTATTCATCCAGTTTACTCGTTGAAGATGTATTGTTAGGAAATGTTTGTTGCGAATGTTCTGTTTATTGTTTGATCGATGTAGTTGCTTAAATTTCCAGATCTGTTTTATGTTTGTGAGTTCGTTTTTTGATCTCCGGTGTCGTCGGTGTTCTCGCTGGCGTGGTGGTTTCTTATTTTCGCTAACAGCGATGTGTGCTGCTCCAATGGATTCGGATCACCGGCGATGTTGATGATGAAGATGGGATGATTGCGAATCAGGGTTACGTTCGGGGAGCGTGGATCGAGGTTGTTCAGGGCCCAAGGTGTTGACTGCTCTCTCCTATTATTGAATTTGATGTTTGAATGTTGATATCCTGGGTTGGATTTTGAGCATGTATTTCATGGTGTTTGAAGTCTGTTATCGAATAAATAATGTTTCTTAAGATTTTATTATAACTTCTTGTCAATATTAAACACTGGAAACCTACCCTTATAAATATATTCCACCATTTCTTAAAAAATATTATCATCCTTATAAGATTTATTAATTAATTATGGGTTTAAAAAATTATTGTGACATTAGAAATAATTTAGAGGATGTTACTACATCCAAAAATTATAGGTCATTGTTTATTATATCATAAACCAAAGGCTAATGTTCGAAACTTAACGTGGTTAATGTAGCAATATTTTTCACTCTTAAATAATTGAATACATTGTTTTCTTTTCCTTGAGGTTAATGTATAATTTTCCATCATCATTTATTAGTTCCATCCATATTCTCTATCTATTTTTCAACTCTTCATGACTGAATATATTATTCATAATTTTATGATAACATATATTTCACATGTCAATACATATAAATGATGCCTCAAAATTTTAAAAGAAATCCGAAGAAATCAAACTTCATATCATAAGTTGGAAAACATAACTTTTGAGGATTTATTTTACACGAAAAATAATAAATTAACTAAAAAATTGTAAATTAAAATATTTCACTTTCATTAAAAAAAAATTGAATAAAAAATTCACCATTTCTTGATGGTATGGCCAAAACTATATCATTCAATAATAATTTATTTAGTTCCTAGAAACAACAATCAAATTATTCTTTATAGATGAATTTGACTCCTGTTTGTGTCACTTTATTCATTTGGATTGATAAAATTAGAAAATTTTCAACAATCCATTTGTAGTAACCTCATAATCTAAGAAAACTATGAATGTATAAGACATTTTTAAGCCTCGACCATTTGTCAAAAAAGTTAGTTTTAGTAGTGTAAATAAATATTTCATCATTAGAAAGAATATTCCCAATGAATTAATATATTGCAACCAAAATTTTAACTTACAAAAATTTCCATATGATTTATTTTATTTTACTATATAAATGAAAATCCATAGGTGTATTTTATGTTCATGATGACTTTCAAAATATTCCAAAATATCAAAAATAAAAAAATAAAAATTTATCCTTGATGTCATGATGAACTCAATACATTTGGTCCATATATATAACTAGTGTGTTAGACTACCTAAGGAGTATAAATACCAACTAATAATTTTTTTATATGGTATGAAATATAGTCTCTATTATATCCTCCTACTTTACCTTAAACTAATTTTACCCTAACATGAGATAAATATTTGAAAAATATTTTTATCCTTGGAGATAATCAAACAAATCATTGATATGAGGCAAAAGACAATTTTTATAAACAGTGATTCTATTCAAGGATTTATAATCAATGAAAAATTATCATTAAACCATATTATTTTTAACATTACAAACAAGATCATCTCAAGATGAATTTCTAGGATGAATGAATCATTTTTCTTAAAAATATTGTTACTACTTTTTCAATTCAAAAAGTTATACTTGATTTATTTGATATGTTGGATTTGAAATTGTATTAGAATCAGGAAATAATTCAATAGTAAACTCAACACCTTGATCAATAATAAAATTAAGTAAATCATTAATAAATACTTTAACATATTTATTTACTACTGGGAAATAAATAATATGATTTTTTTCATTTTAACAATATTATCTTCATAACATTCACTACCATCCATAATCGATTTCTAATCTTCTTGGAAGGTTATAAAAGGTATAAAATCATACAATATATCATTATTTTTTTATTCTATTGTAGCATGATAAACTAGAATCTAATAGATAACTAAAATAATATCAAACTATTACATGGGAAGTTCAACGAGATTTATTAAAATGACCATCCCACTAATAATAATAGGATGATTAATATAAATCTTGGTTTATTTGAATATTTTCCCCAAAATTAGTCACCAAATGATATAACATATATTAATTAGGTTATGTTCCCATTTTTTATTAAAATTTCTTAGAAATGAATGAATGATAAGATCTAGAGTCAGATAGGGAATTGGAATAATTAAAATAAACATGTAAAATACCTATAACCACTATATTAGTTGGTCTAACATCAACCATAGTTGTATAAAAATATTTTTCATACCTTTCTATATTCGATCATTATGATTTACACCCTAAGTAACTAAATTTGAATAAAAATAATCCTTATTTCTCAACTTATTTCAGTTAAAATATCTCACCATATTTTGACTATATATTACTCCATTCCTAATTTGTTATGAACTCTTTTCTATACAGTAATATACCCTATGATGAAACACACCACATAATTAAAAATTTATAGATCATATCAAATATTACATTATTTTTTTCTATGATTTTAACATGTTGGAGGCTTACCTATATATTTTATATTAGGCTCCTTCTTTTTATCAATCCTCTTGCACATTTTTTACTTTTGTCACATGAAGAATAATAAGTGTCACAAAATTAAATTTCAACATTATTAGTATAAAGTAAATCAATCTCATAATATTTAAATTAATGGGTTGCCAAAAATATTAAAAAAATGGGTTCAATCCTATAAAAAATATACTAATTTTACTATTAAGATCCCAAAGACAATTATGTATGTATCTGGTCTATATTTAAAAAACACATAATATGAGGCCATTTAATATTTAAAATTTGTCTTTAATTCCAATAATATTATATCTACCCTAAGACTAACATACATAGGGAAATATTTCTCTATAAATATAATATTAAACTTATCCCAATAAATGGAATAAATCTCATATATTTATTTGGTATTTTTAACCAGAGACCAAAAATTATCAGCATCACCTTCAAAAGGATATATGGAAAGAGTTACCTTTTATTGGTCTGTATATCCTATGACTTGAAATATCATTTCTAGAGAATTTATCCACCCTATAGCTACCATTTGATATGAAATACCCAAAATGTTTTAGGGTGTTGTTTCATGAAATTCTAAACTATTAACATGATTCTATATTATATATTTGGATGTTGACTAGAATTAATACCACAACTATTTATACCATATTTAATCTGATACATCATAAAAAAACATCTCTATTTAAATTTCAAGAATTCATTGTTGATAATTTTCAAGAATATTATCCTCTCATTTCCATCCTGCTATAGAATCCATTTTTCCTCTATGTGAAAAAATTCTAAAAAACATAGTATAGACAAATAAACATATTAATCTTCAAAATCAATATCATGATAACTATAAATTAGAATTTATTAAGGGTTTTCGGTTACATTATGATAACCTCTAAAATAATATAAACCATTTATATAAGACAACCTAGAGGGACCTAGAATTAAACATTACATAATATTTAGTTTCATGTCAATAAGTCATTATCTTACATTAGAGGATTATTAATGTTTATAATTCAAGAGAATTAGGTCGTAACTATTATATAAAAACACATATCATAAAAGTTTAACACTTTTACATATAATATTTTTCTCTAACAATATAAATATTTTAAAATTAAAGAAGTTCAATTTTCATGAAAAATATTTATGATTTTCAACTTGACATAATTTTTGTTCTTAACTGTCCTTAAACATCATGATTTTTTTTATAAATGTTTCATGAGAATAAAAAATTCATTAAGAGATATAAAAAAGTAATATTTTAGAATATAAAGAAAACCAATAATGTACTTAAATATATTATTTTATTCCTTGATTATATGATATAAATCATTACCACATAAAACAAAATTTTTCTAAATGAAAATATTAAAACTCATAGAATGAAAATATAAAACCATTTTAGGAGATTTAGAGAATCGTATTCATAAACAGTGTCAGAAATAACTAAATCAATGCTAAATACATAGGAGAAACCACATTGGTTAACTCTCTCCGTGAATGTCAATACAAGGAACACTACTCATTTCATTGGAGATATTTGATGGGGATCACCCTTTAAATAATCTGTATTAGGATCACCCATAATTGAAAACCTAATAGTGATCAACCTATAATATAATCTATATCAGGTTAAATGTTTTCTCAAATATAATTATCATATACCATATCACGAAAGAAAATATTTTATTCATATAACCTTCCATCTTAAAAACCTTGAAAAACTCTTTTAAACCAATATAAATTTGTTTTTGATATCAAGATACAATTTAATTTTAAAACTCATTGTTCAAACAAAAATTCCCAGAATAAATGGAAAATGATTTTTTTTTGAAGAAAACAGGAAATATTACAAATAAAACCAAACATAAAATAATATGTTTCATAGTGGGAAAATATATTTAAAGGGTATACATTAAAATTAATAATTACATTTACCATTTTATAATGAAATTCAAAAAATTCATTAAAAAAAATTTCTTTTGAAAACTTCTAAAATAAAGTAAAAAGAGACATAAAATGTAATATATAATTATTATATGTCTATATAAAGAGAATAATAAAATATTTCTAAAAAGTTAGACATTGAAGAAAAATAGTTATAAGGGAAGCTTTGAATTATAATTTTTAAAAGAAATTCCTTTACATCGAGTCTGACTCACCACATATGTTCTTTATCTTCAACTGGTTCAAAAAACCTATTAAGGTTTAGAAAAATCATTTTTAGGTTGGTTTTTTTTATTAACCCAAGGAATCAAGGATATGTGGGGGGATGTAAGGAAGATATTTGGGTATTTATTGGTTATAAATATCTATTTAAGTGTGAATAAAGAGGGATAGATTCCCTTTTACAAAAGAGGGAATAAACACTCTTTGTATATCTCGAAGTATTAAATCAATATAAAATTCTGTTCAAATTCCAATGGATCCAAATTGAAAATAATATAAGATAAGATAATGATGAGTCTAAAAACTCTTATACAATCAAAAATATAAAATTCCAGGTGTTTTTTTCTTCTTATCTTTTTATGTTAACCTATGATAATCCTTTTTGACAATTACAACATTAATAATGGTTTTCACAATTTAATGGTAAAAAAATACTATAAAGGGAATGATAAGCCATAAATGGAAAATTATTTATATTATAAATCATATTTTATTCATTTATATTATTAAAATGGTTTGTGGATATTTAAATAATTTAAGAAAACATTATATATAATAAATTATTATTAATATAAATTCACAAACTATTAGATTAATTTTTCTTTAAAAACATCAAGACAAATATGTAATAAGAATATAAAATTTCAAAAACCACAAAATTTTATAATTATATATAATATTTGTGGTAATCAATAATCCAATCACATTATATTACTTTTTGTTTTTTGAATTAATTTATTATATCTTTAATTTAATTAAATAAAATTTGGGTGAATGTTATTTAAGCATTGAAGGTAATTATTTCATTACTAAAATTTTTAAAAAATACCAAGAAAAAAATCTTTTATATTTTAAAAAAATATTTAAAACTAAACATATGTAGCGTTTATCCATTCCATAGAATATTATATTTATTAGAAGCAAGAAAGTAATATTTTGTCTTTATATGTTACATAAATATTATAAATGTAAAAATCATTGAAATATGGCCCCAAGTGGCAGCATATTGAGACTACGATCGAGAAAAATGAATTACATTCATAAAATATGATAAAACCATGATTTATGCTCTCTTTTTATTCCTTATTGTATTATTTTTTACTATAATTACTATATTTTACCCATACCATGATGATCATTATTTATTATAGTAACAATTCATAGAGTAAAAATAGAAGAGTCATATTTACCAAATTTGGATCTCTTTATTAAAATATGAAATTAATGTTTCAGGATTAAATTCATAGAACTGGTAGAATTTAATTTCAAATTTAATTGGAAAATCACAACAAAAAAGATTTTTTTTTAAAAGGGATTTTTTAAGTACAAAATTTAATTTATACAAAATTTTATTATACAATTTATTCTAAAGACCACAATTGAATCATGCATAATTAAACGGGAGTAAAAAATAATAACAATAATATATAATAGAATATTAATTTTCAAATTCATTATAAGAAAACACCTGTTTTATAAAATCAGTATATTTCACTATTTATTGAAAAAAACCATCTTTTTATAAAATTATCATAAATGCATTCTAAAATAATTTTAACGTGTTAAATTAAAAAATGAAATTCATTGGGAAAATTAAAATTCTATTATTTTAAAATCGCGATTTTATATGAAACCATAGAATTCATGAATCCCAATTTGGTTAGAAATATAGATTCTTCATTTTTGACTAAAAAAGTTCCCAATATGATTGCAATAATTATATCTCCGAAAAATATAATTAATGTATTTTAATAGGACCTGAAAATAATTTACCATTAACTTCACTGTATTATTACAAAAAATCTATTATATCCATAAAAATATAATGAAATAAGTATCATTATTATATTTATTTTTTATTATATCAATGTAATATCTATTTTTTATTCCTCCCTATGTGATATGAAAAACAAGTGGGTTGTTACTATCCTGCATAGAATGTCGCATCTATAATGAGACATCTTCAATTTTTCGTAACTCTATTTATTGTTGATAAATGGAAAATATGGCTAAATAAATACGATTTCTATAATATAATTATTATTTTATAATTTAACGTTTTTATTTTCATTCTTTCCGTCAATTTGTTTGAGAAATTAAAACATTAATTATTCGCACATGTGAACTTTCACCACCACTAGAAATGAGTATAATTTTCCATAACCACAGAGTATAGATTGATTTAAAAATATAATTAACATATAATTATTTTTTGTATAAGAATATTTATATTCTTGTTATTATGAATCTATCTTATAATTCTCTCTTCCTTGGTCAATATAGATAAAGAGTTTCGAAAAATTGACAAAAACCTTAATTAACTCACATAGGTAAGAAAAATATATTACAAATAAATAATATATAATAATTAAATGTAATTTTCATATGATGTATAGTGGTATAATTTTATTAATTTATATTTAATAAAAATAGCTTTCTTATTCAATAAATTAAACTGTTTTGCAGAATGAATCTCAAATCTATGGTAAGAGATCTTCGATACATCATTCCTGACTTCTTAGTTAAAATTTATCATTCATTGTCTCTTTTTTGTTAATTATTGATTTCATGTACCATTTATATTATTTTGAATATATTTACCTTACATATATACCTAGTAAATAATAAGGTCGTTTCTTATTTAGATGATTCTTTAGCTATTTTACAAAATCTTTACCCAAGTGGGTCATTTTTTATTCTTTCTTCTCCAGATATTTATCGTTAATTTTCTGAAATAGAACTATATAATTAATACCTATGTCACATTTTCAATTAGTAAAGTTATAACAAATTAATTCCTTCTTATCTTGGGAATCCTTATGATTTATCCTTTGGTAATGTAAACACATTTCGTTTAAATGGGTTTGATCATAGGTATAATTCAACAATGTTTACTTTCATCATGTAGAATAAATAATTATACATTCCATTTATGTTAAATGTGGTACAAGAATTATATATCCCTTAGTTACATTGGGTATAACTTTATATAAAATTTTATTTCATATAATTGATTAGGTATTCAATTTAATCCACTATTGTAATTTTTCCTATATGTTTATGGAATTGAAGATTGAACCAAATACACCATGAAATTTTTTCCACTATATGAAGTTTGTATCAAGATTTTACATTGAATTATTCATTTATGCCTTGTGTCACCATATTTGGTATCAAGGTATGGTCTATTTATTTACACATTAGGATATCAAAACATTAATGAAAACCCTACGGAAGAGTGTAAGGGATAATCCTAAGTATATAAGAACATATTAAAATATTGTAAAATTGGTTATTTTGAGGTTTTCATAGAAATACATCCTTGTATGGATAATAATAGAGGATAATTTTTATCAAGATGCATATAGGGTAAATAAACACAAATTATTTGGCCGAGTATATCACAACCATCATTCTGGTGCATGTTGAATGGCCCTTAATATGAAACTTCTATGAAAATCCCAAGTGATATACTATAGTTAATTTACATTCTATTTTAAAACCATTATTAGAGATATGAAAATATTTTTTATGGAACATAATCAAGTTAGATTATTTAATTAGAATATGACCCTAGAGTACATATATTGAAACTTATATGTTAGTTGGAGTGGAATCTCAATGGGGGATGGGGGTGAATTGATTTCCTACTTAAAATTTCATTTAAAAACATTCCTATATAGATCCCCCAAATAAGAAAAATGGCCCAGTTAATCAAGGAAGTATAGATATAATTGTTTAATTGGTCAATGTGTTTCTCAAAGGGAGATTAGTCCTCAGTTGAATTAGTTTAAAACACGTCTCCAACTATTGAAACAAGTTTACTAAATTAAAAACATTCACACACTAAATAGAACTAACTATCAAATACAATGAAGAACCATTTTATGTTTTAGAAATTAATGAGAAGTGGAAATATATGAAATAATGTATCACAAAATATAATGCACTGTAGAGAAAAACAAGAGGTTCAGTCTGAAGTCAAGAGTTATTCCTCTTCAATTGGTGAACAAGAGCCACTAAGCAGTTTATATAACAATAAACTTGATACACAACCTATATTGGGATTTATAAAAGTTTTCACAAACAGTCTAGGGCTCACACCCACTACCACAGTTCTTCCTGAAATAAAAAACAATACAGACCACACACATTCTCTTCCACAATTATACATGGTAAAAAATGTAAGAAAAGTTTGTTGTGAGAATTTTCAGTATTCTCCAGTCCAAGAATAGGAGAGAGTGTGTGTAATACAAACACAAAATTCTCAAAAGATTAAAATAAAAGAACATATTAGAGAAAATATTATAAGAATCATTTTAGAAGAATCTTTGCGTTTTTATTTCAGATCTCGACTCCTTGGAGTGAAGAAATTGCAGTTTGAGTCATTTTCTAAAAGATTCCCTCTAAATAGAGTGTCGAAACTCCATGTTCTAGGTGTTCAACTTCTTGATTTATAAAAGATTTGAAGAAGGATAGAAGATGTAAATTTGATCTCCCAAATGATTTTCTAGTTTCTCCTCAGTTCAAAATGTAAATGTGGGACAGTTCTTCGTTGTTCTAGCGCATAAGTTCTTTCTTGTATATTTTTATTACTTGAATATGTATGCATCTGCACCACCACTTTTCTTCAGTTATCTCTATATATATATTTTTATTGTTTCTTCCTTGGTATTCTTTTTTTTGTTTGAGGTCTGACAATAGGAACAAGTAAATCATGTGTGGTCCTCCACGTACCATTTACTGTCCCCAGATACAGTTTCATGATATGTATACGATCAGAATTAATTAATGCCAGAAACAATAATGTTAGAAAAAATGACTGTAATAATAATTCTATGAATTTGACAATGTATGGAAGGGTAAGAATTGATAGAATGGTAACAGTATTATTCACAACGGTAGGCTTCAATAGTAGGTGTGCATAGGTAGCCTTCATCGATGACCTTAGCAACAGTAACCTTCAGCGGTGGCCTTGCATCGATGAACTTGAATCGGTGACCTTGCATCAGTGACCTTGCATCAGTGACCTTCTCAATGGTAACCTTCAGTGGTGGACTTGCATCAGTGACCTTGCATCGGTGACCTTGCATTGGTGACCTTGCATCATTGACCTTTGTATTGGTGACCTTGGATAATTGACATTTTCATTGGTGACCTTTTCATTGAAGACCATAACATCAGTGACCTTTGCATCGGTGACCTTGCATCGGTGAACTTCGCATCAGTGACCTTTCATTGGTGTCCTTTTCATCGGTGGGGGTCATGCTTCTGATGGCCTATGTATGAGTCATCAATAAAGCAGTACTGTTAGATCTAGAGGTAGTAGAGGAAGAAGGTAAAGCTAGAGGGAAAATGATAGGAGTTTATCTCACATGGAGGAAGGGTAGAAGAATATTTCATAAATCCATAATGATACTTCTCCCTTTATCTATATCTGAGATAATATCATCTTTATTCTCCATAAATCTCTCTATGCCCGGAGTCAACTCTCTAAGCCTGCTAACCTGATCCTTAATGGCTTGAGTGATAGGTGGAATCCTTATGTTTTCCAATAGTATCATAAAGTGACACCCCATTTGAATCTTAGTATAAATCCTTTTGTAGTAGAATTCAATTTTTTTTGATGTCCTTCTGACCCTGAGAAAATTCCCTTAAATAATTTTCCTGAAGGTTATGAATTTCTCTGGTATTAGAAATTACCTGAGTCATAGATCGAGCATCTGAGGTACTTTCACCAGAGAAATTCTCCACTTATTCTCTAACAACTGACCTGAAGGCTTCTAGATCAACCAGAGGAGCAACATAAGATGATGAAAATTCACATAGAGGTGCTATAGTGAAAGCCACTCTATCCTTAAAGGATTTGCTTAGACCACTGATTAGATTCTTCACATATTATCCTAGACACTCACATGTGTGTCCATAGACTTCTTAATGTCCTCAAACACATCGACCATTTATTGTAGAATGATTCTAACATATCTAAGATCTCTGTCCACCTGAACTCTTGAAGCCATATATGATTATAAACTGGTAATAGAATACTTCACAAATTCCATAGACTCTATCAATACTCAGACCTGATTCTGATATTCATTAAATTCATGTAGAACGGCTAAGTGAGAGTTATAAACTGAGTCTTTCCACTTCAAATTCCATAAGTCCTTGATTGTGTGGTAATTTTCTCTCTATCTTAGTAGTTTTATCATCAAAGTGCATATTTAGATCTGACTTTAATGAATCCAAATCATCTTTCTTTACATAGTCTCGCGGAAAAGAAATACTGGTGGTACAATAGTAGTTTCTGTAACTAAAGGAATATGAGGACTTCTAATAGGTTTTTCATCATTATATTTTTTATAGTATAAGCCCAAAACCACAAATCCAAGGTCTTACGACTAGTATTTTATCCCATCAGCAAAAAAAAAACTGATCCTGTGGCAACAGGTTCATCCCCCTCACTTAGAGAATTCCCCTAATCAACAACATCGATCTTTGCCATACCTCCTTGAGCAACTTCATCAATAGGAGGGCCTACTGCCACTTCCTCTACATAATATTCAACTTTTACCAAGGTAATTTCATCTTCAACTAAATCCGTAACCTCTTCATCCACATTTTCTACCATTTAATTATGTTCTATCAGAGGAATGAGACTTAGAAATTCCTCCTCACATGCATTATCAGCTGTCTCAAAGTCATCATGAATAGATTCAGTATCCTCATCCTCATATGAGGTCTCCTTAAAGTCTTTTAAGTCATTTTCTACCCCTTTATCTTCACTGGTTTCTTCATCATCACTACCCTTTATGAAAAAATACCTTCTAGACATTCTTTTGGTGGGATAGGCACACCAAAAGATACAATATTAGCACGAGGTTTTGAGTGAAGGTCATGATCATTCCAGTCATCTATAGGAGAGTCCTCTCTTTTTTGCACCGCTGAAAGCTCTTCCTCTTCACCTAAATAAGTAGTCTCTACTCCATGAGGCTTTAGACCAGGTTCTCACATATCCTAAGGCCTAGTGGGATGGGTGACAGGATTGAATTCCTCAAACATATTAGCCTCATCTTGCACCCATCTTCTCTTCCAAGGGTTCCAGTTTATCTTCATAAACTGGAAATTCATCTAAGTTATGCAGAAGTCATCCCTTACTACAACAGTTTCCTCCTAATTTCCAGCAACTCCTTTCACCTTCAACATAAAGGATATCAATCTAGTATGAAACAATGCGATGGACTTGGAACTAGGCTTTGTCATATCATCTAATTGAATCATCAACAGCCTACACAAATTTTTCTTCTATCCTTGATTCAACAGATACAAGAGAAATACATCTTGATATTTCAATGTAGCAATGTCCCCTCTCCTGGGACTCAAGACATGATGAACAAATTTAAATATCCACTTTTCTTCTCCATCCTTTTCAGCAGAAACGACTTTCATATGGATCCCATTTCCTATTAGTTTGGCTAGAGCATCTTCATAACAGAAGAACTAACTAGTGGGAGGCACCACCCCTGACTAGTATTCATAAATCCCTTCATGTGGTACTCTCAAAAACTCAGCCCATTCAAGAGAGGAGAAGAATATACTTACTTCATTTCCTATTGAAGACATTATGTTCTCAACCTCAGTCTGATCAAACCTTATAGGATCTTATAACTCTTTCAATGGATTCATGTAGTAGGGTCCATTGTTGTTTGCAAAGAACTCGACCCAACCATGAGTTTCATGTTCCTTCAGCACCAAAGACCTGCTTGACATCAACCACTCTGAGATTGTCCCTTTATCAACCATGATTTCCCTCTTCTACAAATGAGGATTGATTAGCTTTTCCACTACTTGGATTCCATTACTCGACTCATCTCGAGGTCTTTTTGGATTTGATGAATCTCCTTCATCACTGACCAATGGTCTCATCTACCTTTCCATTTCAATCTATAGATGTTCATGGGTTTTAGAATAAGGCGAGGTTCATAGGATCATGTGTAAGAGGTTATATAGAGAGTATATGTGGATTGAAATGTTGTGTCTTCAATAATTTTATCATTTAGGGATCAAAAAAATCAATTAAAAGAAATAAGTAAGTTATACAGAAAATGTTTCAGATTCTTGCCGAGAAAATGCAATGTCTTGAGAACATTGACTATCTGTAAGGTAAAAATGGTGATGTCTATCAGTGAGGTTCTAATGGTGAAGTCCAACGCTGATGTTCTAATGGTGAGGTACAACGGTGTGGTTTCTAACTATGAGGTCCAACGATGAGGTTTCTAACTATGAGTTCCAACTTTAAGGTTTCTAACTGTGAGGTCCAACAATATGGTTTCTAATAGTGAGGTCCAATAGTGAGGTTTTTTACAAAGAGGTCCAATGGTGAGGTTTCTAACAGTGAGGTCCAACCTTAACTATTTATCAAACCTAACTCATTTTTTATTTAATTTAACCTCTCATAATTTAAAGGCTGGGTGAATATATCATCAAATTGATGTTCAGTGCCAATGAATTCAAGTGTGATATCACATCTTTGATAATGATCTCTAAAGAAGTGATGTCTCACATCAATGTGCATTTTCCTAGCATGAGATATTGGTTTTTTAGAGATTTTAAAAAAAAATTGTTTTATCAAACTTTATAGAGACTTGTTTTAATTGTTATCCATAGTCTTGAAAAAGTGTGTTTCATCCAATGAATTTGAGAACAATAAATACCAGCAGCTATATGTTCATCTTCGACAGTTGATAATGCAACACAATTCTGTTTTTTACTAAACCATGACACTAGTGGCTTGTCGAAAATGTTACATGTTTTATAGGGGCTCTTTCTGTCTAACATGCAACCAGAAAATTCAGTATCCAAATAAATCATCAAATCAAATGATTGTCCTCTTGGATAAAAAGTCCCATGTTTTTATTATATTTGAGATATTTAAAAATATTTTTAACAGAAATTAAATGAGACTCTTTGGAATGTGATTTAAAATGAGAATACATACATACACTAAACATAATATCTGGTCTTCCAGTAGTAAGATAATGTAGAGTTCCAATAATAAATTTGTAATTGGTTTGATCCTCTGGTTTACTAGTTTTATCACCATGTAACTTACAAGTGGTACTCATAGGAGTATCACTACCTTTATTTCTATCCAAACCAAAATGATTCAAAAGATCATTATTATATTTACTTTTACTTAATAAATACTATTTTTCTTTTTAAAAATTTTAAATCCAAAGAAAAATTTATGTTCCCCCATTATAAACATTTCAAATTAATCTTGAATCATTTTTGAAAAAATAGTACATGATGAATTTTTAGAAGATGCAAAAATATAATAATCTATATACATGTGTACTATTAAAACATATTTGGATATCATTTTAATAAAAATATTTGGATCAAAAATTCCTTTAGTAAAACCATTTTAAATATGAAAAGAACTAATTATGTCATACCAAGCTCTTGGAGCTTGTTTTAGACCATATAGGGCTTTAGAGAGTATACAAAACATTATTTGAAAAATGGGGATTGATAAAACTAGGGGGTTTTCAAAAAATACATATTCAACTTTGTAACCATTTAGAAATTCACTTTTGACATCCATTTGATTAATATTGAAGTTCATACGAGCTGCATAGGCATGTTATATCCTAATGGATTCTAGTCTGGCTACAGGTGAAAAGGTTTCCTAATAGTCTATTCCTTCTCTTTGACTATATCCTTATGCAACTATTCTATCCTTATTTCTAACTATGTTTCTATATTCATCAACTTTATTTCTAAGTACCCATTTAGTTCATATGGTTAAAGTGTATTTAGGTCTTTCTACTAATTCCCATACACTATTTCTTTCAAACTGATTTAATTCTCCTTACATACCTATCACCCAAAATTCATCATTGATTGCATCATCAATATTTTTAGGTTCAAGGAGTGAAATAAAAGCATGATGTTCAACCTGGTTTTTCAAAGAAGCTGTAGTTTGTGTTCCTCTATTTAGATCACCTACTACAACATCTAATGGAGGATTCTTGAGAGTTCTAATACCTCTAGAAAGAGTTGAAGTAGACTCTTAAAGGTTGTCTATAGGTTCAGATTCATTATTCCATGATTATTATAAATTTTCATAACTTATAGATTTCACTAAGGGTTCCTTTTCTTTATCATTAAGTTCTATAATAGACATATCTTCCTCAAGTTGTTCAATGGGGAATTAGGGTTCATGTGAATCAATCTCATCAAACATTACATGAAATTATTCTTCCACACATTTTATTATATAATTTAATACTCTATAAGATTTAATAGAGATTGAGTGACCTATGAAAATTCCTTTATCACTCTTGGAAGAAAACTTGTCGAGGATATCCTTAGTGTTAAAGATAAAGGATTTGCATCCAAAAACTCTAATTTAATTTTCCCTAGGATTCCTATTATTCCAGATCTTCTAAGTGGTCTTCTTAAGAAAATTTATACTTAAGACACTATTGATAATGTAACAATTTGTATTAATATATTCAAACCAAAAATTGATGGGTATATTATACTCATTTTTAATAGTTCAAGAAATATCTCAAATTGTATTATTTAATCTATCTACAAATCCAATTTATTAAGGTGTTCTAGGAGCAGAGAAAATGTGAGTATAGCCATTATGTGAGCAAAGAGATTCAAAATCCTGATTTTCAAACTCACGGCCATGATCACTTCTCAAGTTCTAAATTCTAAGTCCAATAAGATTTTTTATAGACATGGAATATTTAATGAATTAAGAACATGATTCACTTTTGTGATATCAAAAGTATACTAATGTATATCTAGAAAAATAATCTATGAGAACATAAACATAGTGATTATCATTTAGACTTGAAACTCTAGATGGTCAAATCAAATCCATGTGAACCATCTCAAGAGGTTGAGAAGTAGAAACTTCTTTTTTTTTAATTTGAAAGAAACATTGCATTTTTTCCCATTTTTCCAAGGATTACAGACTTTGTTATATGAGAATTACAATTTAAGTAAGTCTCTAACTAATCCTTTCAATGTTATTTTCCTAAGTGAATGCACATTGTAGTGTCCTATTTTAATGTACCATTGCTAGGATTCCTTATGAAACACTTTTAATCAAGTAAAATTTTGCTTTGATAAAGAATTTAAATCAACAGCATATACATCTTCCTTTCTAAGAGTAGTGAATATTAAATAATTTTTAGATTTAAAAACATTTCATGAATAATTTTCATACTTAACATTGAAACAATCATCACACAACTGAGAAATACTATGCAGATGGTATTTTAAGCCACCAACAAAAAGTACTTTTGAAATTAATATAGTGTTAGGATTACCAATATGGATGAAGCCAATGATCTTCCATTTTCCATTATCACAAAATGTGACATTTCCACAATCAATTTTAATTAGTCTCTTGAAGCATGAATAATATCATGTCATATGTCTTGATCACCCACTGTCCACATACCATAGAGTTTTAAATGATCTGTTCAGACAATTTTCTTGCAAAAAAAATTAAGTGTAAGGTAACATTGGTACCCAGATTTTCTTGGTTCCAGAGAGGTTAGAAACTAAAATGTTGGGAACCCATAATTTTCTCACAAGTTTCTTAAAATCAACAGATAAGTTTTGAGACATGAACACTTTGTTAGGTCTTTTAAAAAATTCATAAAATGGTCTTGGACTTGATGTAGTAGTGAACTATAAATATTTTGGAACAGATTAACTATTAACAATCCTTCTCTATCATGGTTGATATCCTAGACTATTTGTGTATTTTGGAGCAATTTGTTTTCCCATTAACTGAGATAATGTATCTCTAACTACAATAAATTTCTTAAGATCCATTTTTTATTTTTCATTTGATAATTTATGTTTGGTATTCTCTTTTGACACCTAAGAATATTTTTCTTTATCAATATCTAGATAAATATTATAATTAGAATTCAAATCAGGTTCTCTTTTTAATAATTTATATTAATCCTTGAGTTCATTTAAGGTATCCTCAACCATTCTGCAGTATTCAAATAGTTCATCCATAGTCATATTCTCATCATTATTTGATTAACTTTAATTCCCAAAATAATAAGAATTAGGTATAGGGGAACTGAGTGTTACCTCAGATGTTTTTATCATGAAACATAGGTTTTTATGTTTATTTTTCTCAATATCAGAAGATTCATATCCACTGAAGCTATCTTCTAAAGAACTCCAAGTAGATTTCATATCTTTTTATATCCATTTCCCTTGTCTTAATAATTTTTTTTAAAATTTTACCTTGGAGTAATCATATTTCAAATAACCATTTTGTTTTCACTCATAACAAACTATCTCATTTGTGTTGTCATTCCATTTTTAGTCCTTTTTTCACTGTCCTTTATTATTATACGTTCTTTTATTTTTTGACTTTCTAAAGATATTTGTTTATGATATAACTTTCTAAATAACTTAACAAGATGAGCCATCTCAAAATCACTATCAGAGTTAGAGTCTTAATTGGTGGAAGTGTCTATAAGAGCTTGAATATTTTATTTTTCATTTTTCATTGAGGTTGTAGTCATGAATGCTACATATTTATTTCATGGTTCTTTATCTGCTTCTTGATTTACCTTGAGGTCTTATTCATACATCATAATCAATCCAATTAGTTTCTTCACAAGAAACTTTACTATGTCATAGGATTCTTAGATGGAAACCGAAGATCCTCTCTATCTGTTAGGTAGGCATCGAAGCAACTTCATAATCAGATCCTTTCTATCCAATAGTTTCCTAAGAAGACACATGCTATTTAATATTTCATTGAACCTGAGATATATTTCATATAGAAATTCATCAATATTCATTTTGAAAATTATTATATTTAATAGTATAAGTATTTAATCTAATTTATTTAACAATGGTTTTTTCCTCATGAGAAACAACCAAAGCATCACAAATTTCATGTGCAGTTTTACAAGCAGATATTCTATTGAATTCTTCATCACCTAAGGAAAAATACAAAAAATTCATTATTTTATAATTATTGTTATATATAGCTTTATTCAAATGATACCATGTGTCACTAGCAGTAATAGGTAATATGTGTTGTTCTTCTATTGTGTCCCAGATTTCATGAAACTTGCTCTCTAGATACATTTTGATTTTTAATTTCCACTAAGAATAGTTATTTAAATTAAATAAATGTGTACTGCTAGAAGCATCACCCTCAACTCTATTATACATTGTTAATTATAATTTTAATGAACTGAAAATTTATATGTGACCAGTATTTTAAGAACATTAAGATGAAACTCAACTCATAGTTGAAAAGAATATGAAAAATTTCACAAAAGTTCAGATAGTATCAATAAAACAAATAAGTCCTTTGATACAAATTGTTGGTCTGAGTGGAATCTATAGAGGGGGTTAATTGATTTCGAACATAAAATTTATGTTAAAAATACTTATAATGATCCCCCAAATATGAATAATGGCCCAGTTAATTAAGGCAGTAGAGATATAAATGTTTTGTTGGTCAACATGTTTCTCAAAGGGAGATTAGACTTCAGTTGAATCAGTGTAAAACTATTCTTCACATTTGATACAAGTTTACTAAACTAAACACATACACACACTGAATATAAGTAACTATCAATGTCAATGAAAAACAATTTTCTATTTTACAAATTAATGAGAAGTAGAAAATATATGAAACAAAGTATTAGATAATATAATTCACAGTAGAGTAAAATAAGAGGTTCGGTCTGAAGCCGAGACTTAATACTATCCACATGGTGATCACCTGCCACCAAGAAGTTTATATAATAATAAACTGGATACACAACATGTATCAGGCTTTACAATAGTTTTCACAAACTTTCCAGTGTTCACACCCTCTACCGTAGTTCTTCATGGGAAAAAACAATACAGACCACACACGGTCTCTTCCATAGTTATACGTGGGAAAAAATTGTAAGAGAAGTTTGATGTGATGATTTTCAGTATACTACAGTTCAAGAACAGAATACAATGTGTGTAAAAAAGACACACTTCTCAGAAGTGTAAAATAAAATAACCCAATAGAGAAAATATTATAATATTGATTTTAGAAGGGTGGATGTGTTTTCAGTCCAGCTCTGGACTCCATGGAGTGAATAAATTGCAGTTCTATTCTTTCTCTAAAAGTTTCCATCGAAATAGAGTGTCACAACCCCAGGTTCTAGGTGTTATGCTTCTTGGTTGAATAGAGAGTTGAATAAGGACATAATATGTAAATTCAATCTCCCAAATGATCTTTGAGATGCTCTTGAGTTCACAGTGTAAATTCTAGATGGATTTCATTGATCTATCACAGAAGTTATTTCTTGTATATTTTTCTTCCTCGCATATGTATTCGTCCACACCGCCACTCTTCTTATGTTATCTCCATATATATGTATTGTTTCTTCCTTGGTCTTCTACTTGTTATTTTTGAGGTCCAAAAATAGGAATGACTAAATCATGTGTGCTCCTTTTCGTACCTTGTAATTTCCCCATATACAGTTTCTTGATATGTCTACAATCAGCATTAATTAATGTAAGAAAAATTAAAGTTACCAAATATGACTGTTATAATAATTTTATGAATTTGATAAAGTACGGAAAAGTATGAATTGGTAAACTGGTAACAGTGGCCTTCTCAATGATAAGCTTCAACAGTAGGTGTGTATCAGTAGCCTTCATCGGTAACCTTCTCAATTGTAACTTTCAGCGGTGGTCTTGCATCAGTGACCTTGCATCGGTGACCTTGCTTTGTTGGCCTTTTCTTCAGTGACCTTGCATCGGTGACCTTCTCAATGGTAAATTTTAGTGGTTTCCTTTCATTGGTGACCTTGTATCAATGACCTCGCATCGATGACCTTTTTTCAGGGTCCTTTTCATCACTGACCTTGCATCGGTGACCTTTTCATCGGTGAATTTTTCTTTGGTGACCATTGCATCAGTTACCTTTGTATCGATGATATTTGCATCGGTGACCTTGTATTGGTGACCTTTGAATTAGTATCCTTTTATACTTAGATAAATTTTTCCCTTTAATCTTAAACAAGAGAGTAGTGAGATTAATAATAGATGGATGTTAATTTAATATAAACATGATTTTCACATAAATGATTATCCTGTAAGGGAATCATAATTATCACATAAATGAAACATGATTTGGGATTATATAAACATCATTTAGGATTATCAAAACATGATTTGGGATTTTCAAACATGGTTATTCCAATGTTATAGATTGTTAATTTAGGTTCTTTAAATCATGTATGAGTTACTTCTTCTTAGTTTATATATTAATTTTATAAATGTGTTAATAAAATCATTATCAACCCCAAATATACATTGTTTTAGAAAATTGTAGGACATAGGAGAACCATGTTTAAGAAATGTTCAATGGGTATTGTAATGAATTATCTAATGAAATTCATAACATGATAGGAGCAGGTCCAGAGAAACTCATGGAGGTAGTGGAAGAACTAACTCAAGTTATATATATTATATTAAATAACATAGAATATTATTTGAGATAGAATGTTTTATTTGAGTCTCTTATGAATTAGATATCTCCAACATTTAGTGGATATTATAATCTCATAATCAATGAAAAATGATTAGATAAATTTAGTAGATATTATCTATCTTTCAATTCACTAAGAAAGATAAGGTCATACATGATATTTACAACATTGATGGAGAATCTGAACAGTGGGGGATAATGATAAATAATAAAAATCCCTTGGAAGACATATAATCAATTTATTGGGATAAATCCAAGAGGTTATTTATCATTATCTATTTCCCTCTCACTATTTATTTTAAAATGAAAAGGGTATTTATTACACAAAATAAAAAGGAAGATTAATCTATCATATCTTTTGAGTCGAACTTCAAAAGTATTTTACAATATTCTTCAAGATGTATCAATAACATCAAATATAAAATCCACCACTTACTTATTTGGATAAGGTTGAGTTCATGAAAATATTTATAAATTCAAGACATAAAAATGAATGAATAAGTTTAATGATGTTTCTTCAATGTTGATATAGAAATGAGTGATTATAAGTGGACACATTATACTATATATAATAAGTTTAGAATATAGTTTAACCCTTTATGTAAATAACTGGATTTTCCATGTATTGTTTTCATTACGTGTGACTATTAAGAGTCTGAGAAATTTGACGTTGTGTGATTATGAGGCCTAGAGTTCCCAGAATGAATTTTGGAACTTTGTTTCAGGTACGTTAAGTAAACGTGCGAGCATATTTTTGTAACTTTTGAACTGGTACTCAGAATTGAAATCCAAGGACACCGATGAACATACAACACTGTTATTCACTTAAAGAGACCTTCACCTCGAACATAATAGGTCAGGGGTGGAAGTTAGTTTTCCATTTTTTAGGGGGAATAAGAAAAATAAAATTAGAAGCATTTTATTTTTCTTTTTGAAACCTTCTTTTTGAATTATGGTGGTGGGGACCATCAGAGCTTAAACCCTCCTTTTTGATCTCTAGTGGTGGGGACCACCCATAATCTTTTTTAATGTGGGGAAATCCATTGGAATCTTCCCATTCAATTGTTCGAACACAATAAAATTTATTGAGACTTTTAATTGTGCCAACTTTGATGTGCCGACATTAATTAAACTATCATAATTAATATTGGCTCCTCATTTCCTTGTTGGAAATCATTGGAAAAGGAGAAATTGGAGAGAGCCTTGGAGAACCTAGAAGAACATTCTCCAAATGAAGAACCCCCCTCCCTAATGATGTATGAGGACGACACATGAGCTTGGATCAGAAGCGTCTTGGTGAAGCGACAAATGCTGATGTCCTCTCCATCAACTACATCTTCTTCCTCAAGCCACCTCAAACAAAAAATTGAAGTAGGGGTTTTTCTATTATGATTAAATTTTATTAATTCTACATATCATAAATTCACAAGGATGATGGACAAACAAACATGGCCATCATCCCGCACATAAACCACTGTCCCCTTTTTTTATTATTCACACGTTTTTTGTGCATTCTTAAAATTCTAATATTTATTGATACTGGAAAAAATGATTTTTACTGAGTTTGATATATGGAAATAGATCCCTAGACACAAGGATCACGAATATGCGATCTTATAATTTTAATGTCTTGGAATGAAGCCGCAACGGATCATTGGAGAAGGCATCAGACGACACCCGGCTAGCATTGATAGTGGAAGGGCGACGCACGTCTGCCCCGCCAGTTGTGAAGGAGGACGTGGCCCATCGGCCACAACAAACCAGGGTGGCGGCTGACATCAGGTCTTCTTCATGGAGGAGTGGCCGCATGCATCCACGTCTCCAGAGGAGCAAGAGGCAATGACCACTGGGTTATAGCGGAGGCCGGAGGGCGGCCGACACCTGGTCGGCCGTAGGGGGACTGCAGCACCGTCGTGCCCCAGGAAGGAAAACTGGCCAGCCGAGGCACAACGTGCAGGACCAATGAGCGGTCCTGCATTCTAGTAGGGTGACCAAATGGCCAACATGTTGTTCAGATTACCAGGGGGTGGGGCTCCTCCCCCGGGTTGCGGCTTGGGAGGATGGCCTACCCACGGAGGGCCGCACTTTGGGCTGCCCATTGGGATGTGCCAACAGGCCAGGCCCGCCGAGTACCAGGCCATCTTGGCTGGACTCGTACTTGGTCGGGTCGGCTCGAAATGGGTTGGGTCGGTTCAGGTTGGGTAGGGTTGGGTCGGACCGAACGAGGGCCCATCTGAACCCCAATTTCGCATTTTTGGCCATTACATGAGAACTCGACATCCGTTTGATGAACCATCTACGAAAACTAAATACTTGGATAGAGATGGTCTATTTGTTATAATCCACTTTAATTTTGGATAAAGTTGGAGCATGGCCGGGTTGGATTGGAATCCGAATCCAACTGGGCCCTCAGTGTGAAAACGTTAATAACTTACTGACCGGGCATCTGATTGACGCGCTGTGTATTCCGTTGGGTTCCTTAAGACGTGACGGACCTTTGGGATACATTTTTCCTGGATATTAGAGATTTTTAGGTTATTAATGATGGCTTGATAAGAGGTTCTCCCATGCTCTCTATGTGTGGAACCCTGCGACTGGATGAGATCTGACGACTGTTGACCATTACGACTCAGAGTGACTCGAAAAGCCCAGTGGGGAGCGCCTCTGTGTGATACAACAGCCCCAGGGTGGTGAGAGCCTCTATGTGACACCATAGACCAACAATACTAGACTGGAGGAGTACCTCAGTAGGCCATGAAGAGGAGTTCATCTGTGTGATGCGGCAGACCCTTGGTGGGGAGGGCCACTGTATGACATAGAAAACCCACAGTACTCGACGTGAGGAGTACCTCAGTAGTCCAAGATTAGTTGGAAGCTCCTCTATGTGACACGGTAGGCCCAATATACTTGATATAGGAGGAGTTATTTATTATCTGATGTGTTCAACGATGTGACTTGGGCTGTTACTTATTACTACCCCTAGAATAAATCTGGGTGTGAGCTGTCTTTTCTTTGTGTTTGTGATTGAGGTAATGTTATGTGATACTTCACCTTCATGGTGTTACCATCATGGTATACTTACAAGAGGTGTGAGATTTTTATAACTTGATAACATTGGTATATCTATGGGCGTATACCTAAGTAGAGTTGGGTTCTGGGTTTGGGGTCTTTCCTAGTAAAACTCTATGATACCTATGGGGTCTCGGGGTCCCTACTGAGTATTGTTATTCTCACCTTTGCACGGGCTATGCCTACACCTTGTTCTGTTTGGTGCAGAAGACAGAGAATATTGACTGAGGATGAGGGTACCATGACTGGATGTAGCTCAGATGTGGAATCTATATGAGGCATACCATAGAGACGACCATTCGAGAGATGTGCCTACCCATCAGGTAGGATCCTTAGCAGGTGTTCACAAGAGTTGTTTTCAGTTTTACTTGTACTTTTCAGTTTACATTTATATTATATTTAGGCTTGTACTATGGCCCCTATTTACATTCTGTACACACCCTATTTACTGTATATAGTTTTACTTTGTTCTTGTATCCTTCTTTGTGCATAGTTGTGTGAGTTTATAGGTTAAAAATGAAATGACTTCCCTTTTTAAGGGAATACTCCTTTTGGTGTTAGTCTCCAGCCCCTGGCCAATGTAAGGTGGGCATGGGGTAGTCACGACAAGGGCCTCGAGGGACGGGTCATGATGAGACCTTTTCATATCCTCAGTAGAGTAGGGTAGGTGGCTTACCGCTTAACTCTTCCACCTTAGTTATACAGGGTGCACGACACTTTCCACATATCTCAGCTAAGGAGATATGTGCATGACACATCTCACATCATCGACCATGGAGAGCTAGACATCGACGATGGGGAAATGTTTATGGAGGTTCTAGTATAGTTTGAGGATTGACAGGAGCGGGTCCTTTATGGTCGGTTGATACCTCTAGTGTGTGTTAGATGGGATCATGGGAAACCCCAGGAGAGCACATGGGAGCGGGAGGCTCAGATACGTCCTCAGTACCCCCCCAATTATTCCCTTAGTTTAAGTTGTAGCTTATGAGGATGTATATCCCTGATATGTAGGGAATGTAAAGACCATTATTTTTTCATGTAAATTTTTTAATTATATGGGAATATTATGAGCCCATGAAAATTGACGGCACGTGATTCTGAGGCCCAGAGTGCCCAGAATGAATTTCTGAACATTTTTCATGTACATTCAGTAAACGTGCGAGCGGGTTTTTGTAACTTTTGAGCTGGTGCATGGAATTGAAATATGAGAACACCATTGAACTTGTAGTGCTGGTATTCACTTAAGGGGTCTGTCACCTTGATCGCAGAAGTTCCAGGGTGGATGTTAGTTTTTCTGTTTTTCGTGGAAGAAGAAAAATGAAATAATTAACATTGTTTTTTGAAACCGCCTTTCAGAATTATATAGGTGGGGATGACCCAATATTGAAACCACCTTTTTGAATTATAATTGTGGGGACCACCAAGACCCTTCATTAATGAGGGGAAATCCCTTGGAACCCACCCACTCAATTGTGCCAACACAATATAATTTATTACAAATTTTAATCGTGCCAAATTTTATGAGCCGACATTAATTAACCTGTCTTAATTGATATTGGATCCTCATTTACTTTTTGGAAATAATTGGAAAAAAGGATTCGGGAGAGAGCCTTAGAGAACCTAAAAGAAAATTCTCCAAAGGAAGACCACCCCCAACGAAGAATGATGACGATGCACGAGCCTAGATCGGAAGCATCTTGTGGAAGCGAAGAACGATGACGTCCTCTTCATCAACCAAGTATTCTTCCTAGTTCCACCTCAAATAGAAAATTGAGGAAGGGGTTTGTTTTTAATATTGTTGAATTTTATTGATTTTTAATGTCCTAAATTGACAACGAAAATGGCTAAATGAACATGGTCATCATCCGACACATAAACCTTAATCCTGTTTCTTTTAATTCTTTGAGTGTCATTCATGCTTTATTCAATGCCAAATATTGATTAACGCTAGAAACACAATGTTTTGTTGAGAAAAATATATAGACACAGAACCCTCAACACAAGGATTATGAATATGAAATTTTTGAATTTTTCAGGGCTTGAACGAAGCTGCAGCGACTCATGGAAGAAGTCGGGGGTCGTCACCCAGTCGACTGCGAGTGAGGAAGGGTGGCGCGCGTCCACGTCACTGGTTTTGAAGGAGGCTGTAGCCCATCGGTTGTGGTAGATAAGAGTGACATCCATAATCTGGGTGGCTAGATGGCAAAGCAGTGGTGTGCATCTGCCCCACCCTTGGAGTAGGAGGTTGCGACCACTTGGCTGCGGCGGAGGCCAGAGAACGGTCGACACCCGGCCGACTGCAGGTGAACAGCGGCGACGTCCCACCCCTGGAAGGAGAACCGACAGGACGATGCACACCATGATTGACTATTGAGTGATCCTCCTTGCCAGCAGGGCAACCAAATGACCAACAGGCCATTCAGATTACTGGTGGGGCGCCTCCCCTGGGTTGCGGCTATGGTGGACTGCTAGCCCACAGTGGGCCGCACTACTGGCCACCGAGCGGGCCACACCCTTCACGGGCCGGGCTGAGCCACCCCTTCCCAGGCTAGGCCAGACCACAACCCAGTTGAATGGGCCCGTCGAGGCCCAAGACATCTAGGAGGGACCCGAACAGGTTTGGTCTGACTGGGTCGGACCGGACTCGGGCCTATCCGAACCCTGCTTCGCATTTTTAGATATAACATGCGAATCAGGCATCCATTTGACAAACCGTTATATGGCAACAGAATTCTTGGATCAAAACAAAATATTTGGAATAATCCACTCGAGTTTTTGATAAATTTGGAGTACGGCCGAGTTGGATCGAACACCGAATCCCACCGGGCCCTCGGAGAACAAACACTAATAACTTATAGACCGACCGTCCTATTGACATGTCATCTATTACGTTGGGTCCCTTCAGATGTGACAGACCTTTGGTATAATTTTTTTTTTGGAAATTTAGGATGATTGAGTTATGACCAATGACTTGGGGAGCTGTTCTCCCAAGCATGCTACGTGTGGAACCCTGCAACTGACTGAGATCTGGCAACTGCTGACATTACTACTCAGAGTGAGTCGACAGGCCCAGTGGGGAGTGTCTCTGTGTGACACGGAAGAACCATGATGGGGAGCACCTCTGTAAGATGTAGTAGACCCATGGTACTCAATAGAAGGAGTACCTCAGTAGGCCATGAGAGGGAGCACCTCGGTGTGACGTGACAGACCCATGGTAGGGAGCACCTCTCTCTAACACGACAGACCCACGATACTCAACTAGAGGAGTACCTCCACTGTCCAAGATTAGTGGGAAGAACCTCTGTTTGATGCGGAAGGCCCACTGTACTCGATAAAGGACAAGTTCTCCTGCATCCGAGGTGTTCGACGATGTTACTAGGGATGTTACTTTTTACTACCCCTTGAATAAATCCTGGTGTGAGATATCTTTACGTTGTTCTAGTGATTGAGGTAATGTTATGTGATACTTCACCTTCGTGGTGTTACTTTTGTGGTATACTTATCACATGTGTGAGTTGAGTATAACTTGATAACATAGGTATATATATAGGCATATACCTGAGTAGAGTTGGGTTCTTGCTTTGTGGTATTTCCTTGTGGAACTCTAGGAGACCTTCAGGGTCTCAGGGTCCCTACTGAGTATTGTTATACTTACTTTTTCATGGGATACACCCGCACCTTATTGTATTTGGTGTAGATGATGGAAAATGTTTAATGAGGATGAGGGTACCTGGATTGGAGGTAGCTCATAGGTGGAAATTAGACGAGGCGTATCACAGAGATGGCTGTTCAAGAGCTTTACCTACCCTTTAGGTAGGATCCTTGCCGGGTGTTCACAGGAGCTGTTTTATGTTTTACTTTTACATTACAGTTGGGCTTGTATTCTATCCCCTTTTTAATTTCAATACACACCATTTTTACTATGTATTGTTTTACTTTGTACTTGTATCATGCATTGTGCTTAGTTGTGTGAGTTTACAGGTTATAAAGGAAACACCTTCCCATTTTTAGGGAATACGCCTTTTGGTGCTACTCTCCAGCCTTTGGCCTATGGAAGGTAGGCTTGGGGTAGTCACAGCACGGTCCATAAAGGACGGGTCATGAAACTTTATGATCATAAGATAATACTCGTGGTAGTATGAAAAACCAACCTCTGATTTTTCAAAAGTGTGGAATGAAGAATCATGGAAACCATATCAAGGGGACATGGAAAAGTTTCAAGTGAGGAATAGAGGGATACGAAGTCAACACATGTATAAGTGAGATGCATAATACCAAAAATGTTATCAATGAAAAACATATATAGATAAATCTATATTTAGTTGTCCAATGATTCAATGGAATGGAATGTGAACACTATACAAACCAATGCACCAAGACAAGTGTTATTGAATATTACCAGCAACAACAAACCACAATGAAAAGGGATCATGTGTTAGATAATAATATTACTACTATATAGGTAGATCAATGGAAAATATACCATTTTATTTTCGTTATATTATTTTTTTCATATCATGAATGTTTGGTATAACTATTCAAACACCATGACAAATCCTGTAGGTTACATTATCAATGAAAAATACTAATGGAGGTATTATTGCATCTGAAGTACACAAATCTTCTACAATTGATATTTTTTGGATTAATCTACCAATGAAAATTGTTATAATCACTTTAGTTTAATTTTTTTATTCTATGAATGGTTGTTTCAATATAGAGCCTACATTAAAGGGTAGAAGAAGGAAATCAAATTATATATCCCAAATTACCCTCTAATTATCTTTAAGTGTGAGGACAAGAATGAATATCCCTTGGAATTTTCTTCATAATGTGAATATTTTTTCTTAGTGAAGAAATTATCATTCACAAAATATTGAATCAATGGAGTGGAATTATATCGGATAAATTCCCATTATTAATGATTATACTAATGTATTTCTCCAAGAATTGTCTTTTTAACCTCTAGATTGGGTGGATGAGTTCTAAATTGTACTTACATCTAGATCATTATTGATATCCAAAACCCCAGATAGAATATACCCCCTTAAACTAGATTAACTAAAGAATAAATTATAATAAAATCATTACACAGGTTTTATAAACCAGATTTCTTCACCATAGGGTGAACCACTCCTATTTGTTAATAAGAAGGATGGGTTTATATATATCTTCAATGATTATCTAGAACTCAAAAAGGTCAAGAGAAAAAAAATTATCCTCTTCCTAGGATTGGTGAATTTTCTAATCAATTAGATAGTTCTTAATACCTATCTAAAGTGGAAATTTGTTCATGATAATATCAATTAAAGGTGATGAGGAAGGATATTCCTAGGATCACCTTTCATACTAGGTAAAAGAACTATGATTTTGTAGTCATTTTATTTTGACTCTTGAAAGATTCATTTTTCTTTATATACATAATTAATATAGTATTTTATTGGTTTTTTTTACAATACTTTTATAGTATTTATAGATGATATTCTTATATTCTCTAAGAGAAAGGAGGAATATGATTATAATTTTAATTTTGTGTTGACTAATCTGAGGGGGAAGAAGTTATATGCAAATTATATTAAATTTGAGTTTTGTATGGAGTATGTAGCATTCATTGTGTATGATATCATAGATAAGGAAATATCTATAGACCCTTTTAAGAATAAAATGACTAAAGATTGGCTTAGAACATCATCTATGATAGTGATCCGTAGTTTCCATGGATTAGCTGGTCATTATTAGTATTTTTTGATAATATTCTCCATAATGTAAATTCTACTAACCAATATTACTATGAAGGTATTGAAGTGTGTCAAGACATATGAGTGCAAGGAGAGCTTAAAGGAGATAAATAGGAGGCTAACTATAGAATATGTAATCATCATACCCTCATGTAGGGAAGGATTTATTACCCAAAGTGATTCATTAAATAAGGGAATGGGTTGTGTGCTCATATATAATGATAGTGTGTTATAAAATACCTTAATATAGAAAATGTACATGAATAAAACTATCTAATTCGTGATCTTGAGCTAGTTGTAATAATATTTTCATTGAAAATTTTGAGGAATTATCTTAATGAATAGAAGTCTAATATATATATATATATAGACCACAAGAGGATGAAATATATATTAACGCATAAGTAGATTAGTATGCACTAATGAAGATGATTAAAGCTAATAACAGATTATAATTTCTCAATCCACTATTACCCACAGAAGCTGAAGAATGTGATAATGCCCTAAGTATAAAAGATCCTACAACCCTGTCTATGTTGCAGAATGAGAAGGATCAAATCATCTTGGACCTGTAATGTATTATCATAGGAATAATGAATAATGGAACGTCATCCTAACACTATCAAATTATTCCCCAACCATAACAATATTATAAGATTAATAATGATAAACGTGATGTTATGGGTATATAAAACATGGAGGATCCCATGAGGAAGGGAAAGCAACTTGAGTTCAATATTTATGATGATGGAGTTGTGAGATTTGGGAATTTACTTTTCCTTCCATCAAATACAATGATAAATAAAGAGTTACTAAATGATACTCGTAGATCATCATTCTCAATTCATACAGAAAATATTAAAATGTAATGATATATACCATAACACTATTGGTGAGATAGTATAAAGATGTATATTGTAAAATATACATCAAAGTGACTGGTGTGTCATTAAGTGAAGTCTTAGTGGAAAATATAAAAATGGGGGATGCAACCATTACACATACATACAAGGAAATTGAAAAAAATATTTGTTTCTAATGAAACTAGTCACATTGATTACCATTAAGAAATGAATTAATTGGTATGATTGATTGTTTGGGGTCTAAGTATTGTTAAATCATTCATATATGGTTCACCATTCTTATCTTGTACCTTCTTGTGATGGGTTGATTTCCAATGGGGTTTGTTCATAGAATCATAAATAACCAACTATTCTCATATATGTGATGACTCGTGGAATAACTTTACAAAGGAATATTATAAGGCCCCAGCCTTAACCCTTACTTAATCTTGAGTTATTAAAAGATTACACATTGAGGATCTTTTCAGGTTTAGTGTTTTAGAGAATTAGATCATGAAACTTGCATTACATTCCACATTTAAACAAAGTGGTTACATAAAAGACAGTATTCATTCTTCCCATCAACGGAAACATATTTAAAATATAACACGGATTCTTTCTTGACACATCCTTGACACTGTCATCACATCATGTACCTTTCCCTTAACCTTTGAAAAACATTTAAAAACTTGGGATGAGCATAAAAAGATCAGTAAGAGTTATAAAAATATGGAAAGGAAACATGAGTTCATATATACATTAGAATGAAATCACACTTTACCCATAAAACATAGGCATATCAAATCTTGAATAAATCATAGAAAACATAAGATATAAAGGTAACTTGAGGCATTCATAACATTCTTACGTATGGAGTAACCCTCTTGGTTACATTTGGAATACCCATCACAGTATATTCCCTAAATCGCTTCGGAGAAACCTTAACGTTTCACTCCTTCGCGTTACCCAATGCATTGGAGAGCTATATCGGGCTCACCCGCCCTTAGTTTATCACGGAACCACCCGTCTTCATAATAATGCCCAAGAACCATAACATAATCGTATCACATAAAACATGAATAAAGGAAACATAACATTTCCACATTTCAATCACAAGATATCAATACAACACAAGAAACATTGTGAAAACCATTTTCAATACCAAAATAAAAGAAAAGTAAAACATGGTATTTATTTTTCTTTTAAAAAGAAGGTATGGCTTGTAGAGGAAGCCGAAACTCAAATAACGGTCACGACGGCGGAGAAGTCGTTGTTGCCGCATACATACGACAAAAACATTCCCTTTTTTCGTTTAGTAAACGCTTCGTATAAAAAAGATTCCTTTTGAATAAACGTAAAAGTCAAAGGGGTTTATACACCGTATAAAAGAAAGTTGTGTATAAAATAAAATATGCCTCAATGAAAGGAGATTGAGACGAAGTCCCATACCACCTTGAAGATTTTAAAATTTTAGACCATTAATATCCATATTAATAAATCCTTAAAACCATTTTGAAATCATGGATATTAATAAGAACAAATAATTAAAACATTTAAAGCGATATTTTGGTTAAAGGGGTTTTACCAAAATTAGAGACACTTGAATACAATAATTGAGGAATAACATTTAGTCAGAACATTATAATATCATGAGAATAAATGGATTCATGATATAATATTCCAAAGGACAGTATATACACCATATAAGAGTGAACTGGTGCATAACAACAATGAAGTCTCAACAGAAATGTCAAATGTGATGAAATCCCTTATAAGGAAGGTATCCTTAAATTAAGGATAAATAAATCTCAAAATTATGTGTGGAAAATATAAATACACCCAATATAAGTGGATATTAAGTGTGAAATAATAAAAGTTCATTCACACATATTCAAAGGATGACATATTCAATAACTACATGTTGAACCCAAAGAAATCGAAATTGGGTTAAAAAGTTCCCTTGGTAAAATTCGACAGCCTAACGACATCACTTCAAAATTCAGAAAATGAGTTGATGAGAGACAAAAGGGAATCTAATCACTTGGACATAAAATTTACATCAATAAGGATATAAAATAACCTATCCCAACATAATAGTTTGTGAATTAAAAGACATAACAAAAGAAGTCTTTTAAAAAGAGGAGGGTGAAAGGTCCCCTTACCGAGTTGGGTAACTTTCGAAACGTACACCCCATGGAAGAAGGGTCATACAATGAAGATGTGAATACCCATAAATGAAATTACACTACACAAAGTGTATAATAATGGGCAGTACATACACCACTCAAAGGAAATTGTGGCAAATGTAGCATAAATCTCACGGGAATAAAAGTGAGATGATAAATCCCTTACGAAAACTCGGCAGCCTAGCGGCGCCACTTAAAACATATAAAATGGATTGATGAGAGGAAATAGGATCTCTCATCATATAAACATAAAGTTTACAGAAAGAGTAATACAAAAGAACATCCCCCAACATAACAAATAGGAGCTTAAAGTAAGTGACATAAAGGAGAGTACTTAAAAAGAAAGAGAGGAGTAGGATCCCTTACCTCGGGTCCGACTTGACTCGATCATTCTTTAATCTCCTGAATAATAAACTTGAGTTAATTTCTACTTCCTTATGAACCTTTTTCAAGTTCATTATTCCTTTTATATCACTTATTACCTTGTCATAAACATTATGTAATCATTTAAGTTAATAATATTTGTTTTGCCGATATTTGGTTCTTAAGTCGAAAGTGGGCTTCTTACAATTACATGTTGTTCGTGTGGCCAAATGTTTATTATATCCAGAATTGTATTCATGATGTAGATATCATATATTTCATATATATCCAGTACATTCATGCATTTATAACATTACATAATCATTTAGAGGTAAGAAATGAAATTCACCGTTCATGGAGACGGTAAGCCGTATGTACGCATGAACGCTACTTTCATTTCTATTTCATATTTTATAGAATGGAATAATAATGATATAAAGGTATATTATAATTCCAGTATAATATCATATATAATATCATAGTTCCATCCTTTATACGTCCCACATATGGTATTTAACGAATCAAATCACTTTGAGGGGGCGGTAGTCCGCACTTCCTTAAATGAAGATATCGCGTTTACCCATAATGGAAACCATAAAGGTATGCCAAAAATGAAAAAAAAGAAGATTAAGGAAAACATAAACATATTATATATCATATATAAAAATAGTGACATCACAATGGCCACCTTTGAAGGTGTTAAATGAGTATTGAACAATCATCGTTTCGGGAGGCAGAATTTCGCCATCCACGGAAACCATATGTTCTTTAACCATTTGATGTAGTTGTGTGAGAGTGTAGCTCGAATAAATCTTATAACAACATCCTAGTATATTGAAGATACTGGTGTTTTTACAAAAGAAGTAAATAAAAAGAGTTTAGGGGGTTGGAGAAGCAAAATAAAACAAATGAACATGAGAGAATGAATTACCTTTAAAAGTGTAACTCCTTTTGATTTGAGCCTAAAGGCTTCCTTTGAAAGGATTATGCCCAAAGGGAATCCTCTAGGATGAGGAGAGGGATGTTGAGAGAGTAAATGGGTAGGGGTTGGCCGAGAAAAAGGCTTGAAGAGTGTGTGAAAGGTGGTAGAGGTGGGGGCCTTTTATAAGAAGAGAGGGGGGCACTTTTGGAAAGTAAAGAAATATTACTTTATTTGAAAATGTGTTTCAGTTTTAAAAGGTCCCACATTGATATAATTCATGGATAAGGTGATAAGGGTTTTAAATCCACCCATCCAATAATTTTTGGACATGTGTAGTTCATATATTTTACATTATCTTTCCATTTTATTTAAATCGTCAAATAATGATGTCATCGCTGCATCATTATTATGTCATAAATAATTTTATTTATTTAATGTATAAAAATTATAAAAAAAATACTATGATGTAGGAAATCTTTTTTAGATTTCCAATGACTATTTATAATAAAAAATACAACTTGTATAACCCCATTTAAAAATTGTTTTAGTAAAACATATCATGTTTGTGCCATTTTTTTACATTAACATTAAATAAACGGTATTTATGTCATTTTCCAACCAAAGTGGCTCCATGGGGTCCCCAAGTTGACCCATGGCTTGTCTTGGTGGGCCATGACACAACCAATGAGGGTAGGACATGTTTCAAGCTCATCTTATTTTATTAAAGCATTATTTTTACCTTAAACTACATTAATTACCACTAATCGCGATTAAAAACTTAATAAGTTACTATTCACCAAAAAATTATTTTTATCCCATTGAACCACATTTTACTTCTTAATGACAACCATGTACGTTGGATTTTTTAAATTCAAAACACAGAGATGGAAAAATTTCATTTAAACGGAAAAATCAGTTTTTATAAGTACCACTTAGTGGTTTCACTATTCATCAAAAATTGAAGTTTTTCAAAAAAATCCCAAAAATTCACCATAAGATATATTTGATATTCCGAATTCAAAAATGAAGTCTATTTTACAAAATTCAAAACAAATAAGTCAGATTAATTAATTTAATAATTAAGTCCCGCTGTCAAAGCAAATAGCATGTTTTTATGAAACAATAAGTATCAAAAGATTGACACTAGTTTAAGTCTGATTTCAATGTGAAATTAATTCCAACGACCACTATTGGATTTAATGGTAAAAATATTTTCTAATTTCACTTTAAAATAAATTCAAAAGATAATCTAATCATATAAATAAATTATATTAAAAGTGGTTTTGAATTAAATTACAACATTTTACACTATTCATTAAAAAAATTGAACTTTATCGGAAAGATACCAAAAAATTACAAAAAGTAAATTTTGATGTCCCGATTCTTAATAAAAGTTTTATTTGGTCCAAAAGAATATTTAAGAGTGAATAAAACTATATTTAATGATGGTTCAACATCAAAAGTTGATAAGTGAACCTTTAGTGAAAACTAGGGCATATACGCCTAAAATTGAATTCTTTCCGTATTTTAAGCCTCTATCCTTTATTAGATAAATGTAAAAACATTTAAAAACATATATAATGATATTTTAGTTATTTCTATCCATTCCCGCCATTACAACGACTAAATGTTAACTACCATTTAAAATAATATTATTTTATTATTAGAGTGCAACGTAAGATTCCCAAGAAACTCATTGTTGCGTGTTGGGTATGCCATCGAGCATAGCATCCCCTTTAAAGACATATCAATATTTTATTCACAATTATGGATAAATAATAAAATTTCATATTCTTTATTTACCTGGGGTGTTACATCCTTCCCCCTATTGGGAATTGCGTCCTCGCAATTTTTAATATTGGGCTTGGAAACATCCTTGAAAGTCCCACATCGGAACAAGAGTCGGTAAAACAATCACTTTAAAATAAAGAGAAGATAAGTACAAAGGTCACCCGAGTTAACCCATACTAGGATTCCAAGTATGAAAATATGGACATGGAGGAAAAAACAAAGGGTCATGATCTGATGGAGAGTGATAGAAAACATGTTTAGGAGAAAGTTAACCACCAGAAAATCAAATACTTGTGATGGGTTAAACGGTATTCGATTCCGCAGTAGGAAAAGTTAACAGACAACATTTTTGTTTTAAGTTACTTTTTATTGAAGAATTTATTCATAAGGAAACATAATCACTTATCATGTTGACTTTCAACTTTTACTAGATTCCTTAATCAAACTCATATTTTTTCCAAAAGACAAGTATTTAGGGAGACTTGTTCGCATTAAGAGTATTATAATCAACATCTAGAGAATCACCTAATCCACAAAAGAGAACTATATACATCCCATGTCTTTAGGCTTTAACCAAAACCAAAACCAAAAAGGTTAGTACAAGGTCAGATAATCCAGAAAAGGATAACCCATTAAAAAGAAAATCCATGCTTAATCCCCAAAATTTGTCCAACAAAACCCAAAGTTCAATGAGGACCATCCGATAAAAACTTTGTCCATAAAATTCTTCAAAGTAAACCAATATAAGATTGAAACCCAAATATTTGAAGGATTTAGTCACATAGTCTTCCAAGTTAAATCGTAACATTTATCTCCAAACAACATCAGTTGCTCCTAAAGTTTTGTATTGAAAAGTAATTGACCTAATCACATATCCTCTATGATAGGTTAATAATTTTCATAAATAACCCAAAATAAACTTAATCTTAAAAAAAAGAATCAGTCAAACTAACCAGGGACTTCACGTAGTCTAGTGGTAGGCGATAAATACCAGTTGCACTTTGATTGTGGGTTCGATTCCCGCAGCTTCGTCCGACGCGACGGGTAGTCACACAGTCTACGTGTTGTCCTTTTTCCAAAACTATATAATTCTCAAATCATTCCCCCAAAAGGGATAAAATCATCAAAAATAACTATAACATAATTTAACCTCAATTTTATCTCATTCCTTTCACTTCAATCATAACATATAGTAACCCATAATTACCTCAAAAGTAAGGATCATATAAACCCAAATGGTTCTTTATAACTATGTCCACAAAAGAAAAGATAACTATTACTTGAATAAAATTTGCCTATATTAAACATCAGGGTTATACATAATATAAAAAGTCTTCTAATGTAACCCCATCATCAAAAGAGTATTAATACTCTTAAGAATTTCACCATAACTCTTGAAGCCCTTATATGTTGAAATCATACTCATTCAACATTCTTCATGATCCATTATCCATTCCTTTCCAACTTATTCCGAAATACCTCTTTCCTACAAACAAAATCATGAATCATATCCTAAGATTCCAAAATAGGAAAACAATAGTCATGAAATAGTACATACCTTTGATTGGTCATTTTCAGTTTATTCATCCTCAATCGGAATGGAATTAGGTATTGGTAAACGAATATTGGTACGCTCTTAGTGACCCCATTCACGAAACTTCTTCATAGGACATGTGTTTGCATAATGACCATACACACCACATTTCAATTGATCCCTCAGAAAGAACTTCTTTCCCTTTCCTCGAGTCAACTGGATGCTTCCTTTTTCCATGGCAGGTTCTTGCTTTATGACCTTCATTTCCACATCTATAGCATATTTCTGTCCCTTTGAAACATTTTCCTAGGTGTTTCTTTCCACATCTTTGACACATAGGTTTTTGAACACACTTACCTTTATGATTATTACCTGTACTTCTGTAGGGATTTGTTTCTTGCATATATGATGCCTTAGATAAATCTCCAAGGTTTAGGTGGTCAATCATGACTCCAGATAGTTGGTTGAGGATAAACACAAGAGTTCTCATTGCAGCTCCCATATCATTTAGTTGCTTGCTCAAAAAATTGTCACAGTTTCCTTCACATCCACTGTTACTTTGGTGCCTGCTAGATCCAGCCATTTACTAAAACCAAAAAGGTCAGTGTGAGTATATCAACAAAACCATCATGTACTAATGAGTAAGATAAACACTAAGATATACTTACTCATTCACTTTATCTAAAACTAGGACTCTTTCTGAAATCCTAACCATTATGGTAATGTCACTTATGCTTAAAGAATACCCTAACCTCTAAAGTTATCTAAACCGACCTTTGATACCAACTATAAGGCCCCAGCCTTAACCCTTACTTAATCTTGAGTTATTACAAGATTACACATTGAGGATCTTTTCAGGTTTAGAGTTTTAGAGAATTAGATCATGAAACTTGCATTACATTCCACATTTAAACAAAGTGGTTACATAAAAGACAGTATTCATTCTTCCCATCAATGGAAACATATTTAAAATATAACACGGATTCTTTCTTGACACATCCTTGACACTATCATCACATCATGTACCTTTCCCTTGACCTGTGAAAAACATTTCAAAAACTTGGGATGAGCATAAAAAGCTCAGTAAGAGTTATAAAAATATGGAAAGGAAACATGATTTCATATATACATTAGAATGAAATCACACTTTACCCATAAAACATAGGCATATCAAATCATGAATAAATCATAGAAAACATAAGATATAAAGGTAACTTGAGGCATTCATAACATTCTTACGTAGGGAGTAACCCTATTGATTACATTTGGAATACCCATCACAGTATATTCCCTAAATCTCTTCGGAGAAACCTTAACGTTTCACTCCTTCGCGTTACCCAATGCATTGGAGAGCTATATCGGGCTCACCTGCCCTTAGTTTATCACGGAACCACTCGTCTTCATAATAATGCCCAAGAACCATAACATAATCGTATCACATAAAACATGCATAAAGGAAACATAACATTTCCACATTTCAATCACAAGATATAAATACAACACAGAAAACATTGTGAAAACCATTTTCAATACTAAAATAAAAGAAAAGTAAAACATGGTATTTATTTTTCTTTTAAAAAGAAGGTATGGATTGTAGAGGAAGCCGAAACTCAAATAACGGTCACGACGGTGGAGAAGTCGTTGTCGCCGCATACGTACGACAAAAACATTCCCTTTTGTCTTTTAGTAAACGCTTCGTATAAAAAAGATTCCTTTTGAATAAACGTAAAAGTCAAAGGGGTTTATACACCGTATAAAAGAAAGTTGTGTATAAAATAAAATATGCCTCATTGAAAGGAGATTGAGACGAAGTCCCATACCACCTTGAAGATTTTAAAATTTTAGACCATTAATATACATATTAATAAATCCTTAAAACCATTTTGAAATCATGGATATTAATAAGAACAAATAATTAAAACATTTAAAGCGATATTTTGGTTAAAGGGGTTTTACCAAAATTAGAGACACTTGAATACAATAATTGAGGAATAACATTTAGTCAAAACTTTATAATATCATGAGAATAAATGGATTCATGATATAATATTCCAAAGGACAGTATATACACCATATAAGAGTGAACTGGTGCATAACAACAATGAAGTCTCAATAGAAATGTCAAATGTGATGAAATCCCTTATAAGGAAGGTATCCTTAAATTAAGGATAAATAAATCTCAAAATTATCTGTGACAAATATAAATAAACCCAATATAAGTGGATATTAAGTGTGAAATAATAAAAGTTCATTCACACATATTAAAAGGATGACATATTCAATAACTACATGTTGAACCCAAAGAAATCGAAATTGGGTTAAAAAGTTCCCTTGGTAAAATTCGACAGCCTAACGACATCACTTCAAAATTCAGAAAATGAGTTGATGAGAGACAAAAGGGAATCTCATCACTTGGACATAAAATTTACATCAATAAGGATATAAAAGAACCTATCCAAACATAATAGTTTGTGAATTAAAAGACATAACAAAAGAAGTCTTTTAAAAAGAGGAGGGTGAAAGGTCCCCTTACCGAGTTGGGTAACTTTCAAAACGTACACCCCATGGAAGAAGGGTCATTCAATGAAGATGTGAATACCCATAAATTAAATTACACTACAAAAATTGTATAATAATTGGAAGTACATACACCACTCAAAGGAAATTGTGGAAAATGTAGCATAAATCTCACAGGAATAAAAGTGAGATGATAAATCCCTTACGAAAACTCGGCAGCCTAGCGGCGCCACTTAAAAAATATAAAATGGATTGATGAGAGGAAATAGGGTCTCTCATCATATCAATATAAAGTTTACAGAAAGAGTAATACAAAAGAACATCCCCCAACATAACAAATAGGAGCTTAAAGGAAGTGAAATAAAGGAGAGTACTTAAAAAGAAAGAGAGGAGTAGGATCCCTTACCTCGGGTCCGACTTGACTCGATCGTTCTTTAATCTCCTGAATAATAAACTTGAGTTAATTTCTACTTCCTTAATAACATTTTTCAAGTTCATTATTCCTTTTATATCACTTATTACCATGTCATAAACATTATGTAATCATTTAAGTTAATAATATTTGTTTTTCCGATATTTGGTTCTTAAGTCGAAAGTGGACTTCTTACAATTACATGTTATTCGTGTGGCCAAATGTTTATTATATCCAGAATTGTATTCATGATGTATATATCATATATTTCATATATATCCAGTACATGCATGAATTTATAACATTACATAATCATTTAGAGGTAAGAAATGAAATGCACCGTTCATGGAGACGGTAAGCCGTACGTACGCATGAACGCTACTTTCATTTCTATTTCATATTTTATATAATGTAATAATAATGATATAAAGGTATATTATATTTCCAGTATAATATCATATATAATATCATAGTTCCATCCTTTATATGTCCCACATATGGTATTTAACGAATCAAATCACTTTGAGGGGGCGGTAGTCCGCACTTCCTTAAATGAAGATATCGCGTTTACCCATAATGGAAACCATAAAGGTATGCCCAAAATTAAAAAAAAACAGAAGATTAAGGAAAACATAAACATATTATATATCATATATAAAAATAGTGACATCACCATGGCCACCTTTGAAGGTGTTAAATGAGTATTGAACAATCATCGTTTCGGGAGGCAGAATTTCGCCATCCACGGAAACCGTATGTTCTTTAACCATTTGATGTAGTTGTGTGATAGTGTAGCTCGAATAAATCTTATAAAAAAATCCTAGTATATTGAAGATACTTTTGTTGTTACAAAATAAGTAAATAAAAAGAGTTTAGGCGGTTGGAGAAGCAAAATAAAACAAATGAACATGAGAGAATGAATTACCTTTAAAAGTGTAACTCCTTTTGATTTGAGCCTAAAGGCTTCCATTAAAAGGATTATGCCCAAAGGGAATCCTCAAGGATGAGGATAGGGATGTTGAGAGAGTAAATGGGTAGGGGTTGGCCGATCCAAAGGCTTGAGGAGTGTGTGAAAGGTGGTAGAGGTGGGGGCCTTTTATAAGAGGAGAGGGGGGAACTTTTGGAAAGTAAAGAAATATTACTTTATTTGAAAATGTGTTTCGGTTTTAAAAGGTCCCACATTGATATAATTCATGGATAAGGTGATAAGGGTTCTAAATACACCCATACAATAAGTTTTGGACTTGTGTAGTTCATATATTTTACATTATCTTTCCATTTTATTTAAATTGTCAAATAATGATGTCATCGCTGCATCATTATTATGTCATGAATAATTTAATTTATTTAATGTATAAAAATTATAAAACAAATACTATGATGTAGGAAATCATTTTTAGATTTCCAATGACTATTTATAATCAAAAATCCGACTTGTATAACCCCATTTAAAAATTATTTTAGTAAAACATATCATGTTTGTGCCATTTTTTTACATTAATATTAAATAAAAGGTATTTATGTCATTTTCCAACCAAAGTGGCTCCATGGGGTCCCCAAGTTGACCCATGGATTGTCTTGGTCGTCCATGACACAACCAATGAGGGTAGGACATGTGTCAAGCTCATCTTATTTTATTAATGTATTATTTTTACCTTAAACTACATTAATTACCACTAATCGCGATTAAAAACTTAATAAGTTACTATTCACCAAAAAATTATTTTTATCCCATTGAACCACATTTTACTTCTTAATGACAACCATGTACGTCGGATTTTTGAAATTCAAAACACAGAGATGGAAAAATTTCATTTAAACGGAAAAATCAGTTTTTATAAGTACCACTTAGTGGTTTCACTATTCATCAAAAATTGATGTTTTTCAAAAAAATCCCAAAAAATCACCATAAGCTATATTTGATATTCCGAATTCAAAAATGAAGTCTATTTTACAAAATTCAAAACAAATAAGTCAGATTAATTAATTTAATAATTAATTCCCGCTGTCAAAGCAAATAGCGTGTTTTTATGAAACAATAAGTATCAAAAGATTGACACTAGTTTAAGTCTGATTTCAATGTGAAATTAATTCCAACGACCAATATTGTATTTAATGGTAAAAATATATTATAATTTCACTTTAAAACCAATTCAAATGATAATCTAATAATATAAATAAATTAGATTAAAAGTGGATTTGAATTAAATTACAACATTTTACACTATTCATTAAAAAATGAACTTTATCGGAAAGATACCAAAAATTTACACAAAGTAAATTTTGATGTCCCGATTCTTAATAAGAGTTTTATTTAGTCCAAAAGAATATCTAAGAGTGAATAAAACTATATTTAATGATGGTTCAACATCAAAAGGTGATAAGTGAACCTTTAGTGAAAACTAGGGCATATAAGCCTAAAATTGATTTCTTTCCGTATTTTAAGCCTCTATCCTTTATTGGATAAATGTAAAAACATTTAAAAACATATATAATCATATTTTAGTTATTTCTATCCATTCCCGCCATTACAACGGCTACATGTTAACTACCATTTAAAATAATATTATTTTATTATTAGAGTGCAATGTAAGATTCCCAAGAAACTCGTTGTTGCGTGTTGGGTACGCCATCGAGCATAGCATCCCCTTTAAAGTCATATCAATATTTTATTCACAATTATGGATAAATAAGAAAATGTCATATTCTTTATTTACCTGAGGTGTTACAAATATGCTCATTGGTTAACATAGAAAATGATACATAATAAGTATCATTTTTCAAGAGGATAGAAATTCAAGTTCGTCACACTTTTTTGCAGGAAATATTTCATATTCTAGGAATCTCTTATAGATTTAACATTTGTTCAAGAATCCTTTGTTCATTTCCATGTATGACATGGTTCATGCTAAATTACTGATAAATTATAAGGATATAGAGTTTAGAATCATCAGTATGTAATCGAGGTTCTCCATTGATGGGGATATCTCTATGTATCCAAGTTTCTCCACAAATGGAACCCTTTTATGAATGGATTAGAGATTTATTAGTCATTATTTCAAAATATACATGTTTTAATCCACATTCCAAGGCACTCTACAGTTTATTTTCATACATGGGGATATAATTTTTTTTTTGATTTCGTGAATGACTCCATAAAATGGGTTTATTATGTATCCCCATGAAAGGAATCTGAATTGATGTAGTTAGGTTCTACATAATAGGAAACATCACCTATTATGTTCTTGTGACTAGGACTATACCCAATATTTTAATGTCATGTTGTAATGAAATCCTTGTGAGAGGTTCCTAGTCAAGGTTTGGTGTGAGGCTTACACCGAGGGAGCTTAAGGGACATGGAATTGATGTGTTATCCCCAGTGGAGGAATGAATTTAATGGGGGATAAAATCCAATAAGTATGGTGATGTAACGTCCCGGTTCCAGAAGCCACCCAGAGGTGCCCCGTACCCGGTTGGTAACATGTACTCAATCACATTTCCCCAAACGCCAGAGGTTTCCAACTAGTAGCGAGGGCCTTGGGTGTGATAGTGGGGGAACTATGCCCTCATTGGAAGAGAACACAGTGGAAGTAAACAAAGCATACAACAGTGGAAGTAGTAAATATCCAACAACAATAAAAGTGGAAGACTAAAACAATAAACAACTGGAAAACACATGTATATATGAAATGATGCATGATACATATGTCTAGGAAATCAAAAAAACAAGTTAAAATGCTGAATAAAATACTAAACCCAAGTACAAAAGAAAACGAAATAAGCAACTCATCATCATCGCAAGCCTCGTCTTGGTCCCATGCTCTCCTGTTCCAAATAAATCAAGTACCTGAAGTCGAAGGGCTCTTTCCCTTGTCCATACCTGCAACAACATAGTCAGTTTGGTCCCAAATGCATGTCCCAAACATGGTGTGAGACTAAATCCTAGTAGGTAACCACAGAAAGATCTGTTCCTAACAGTCAGTGAGTATATGGAAGGTAATAGTACAGTGAGTAGTAAACAGTAACAGTAAATAACAGGCAATAAACAGTAAGTAGTAATAGGATGATATACAACGATAATCAATCCACAGAACAACAAACAGCAGTGAAGCAAACAGCTAACCACAACAAGAACCCCTCTGGTAAGTACTCATAGCCAACCCCTTCACGTTATATCCATGAAGTACCAACAACCCTCTGGGTAGTTCACTTAGCCTAACCCCACCGGTTTGCTCATATATATTTATAACTCTATGGGGATTCTCGCTTGATCAATTCCCCTTATCGTCTAGGGTAGTCATGGACTCTCTAAGGAAGATCATGCAGTCTAAACCTCTTATAGCTCCAATTTCTAGAAACTGTCTGAGGAGCTCACTCGTTCAATCAAACTATAGTCTTAGGAATATCACCGATTTTCTAAGGAAGATCACTTGGTCAATTCCTTCTCTGGCCTGAAAAGGTTTTAAAGAAATTCAAATAAAGTAAAGACTCTCTGAGGAAGCTCACTTGGTCTACCCTCCTGTAGTCTATATTATCAACGACTCTCTGGGAAGCTCACTCCGTCTATCCCCTGTAGTCTATAGAGTCCAAGACTCTCTGAGGTAGCTCACTCAGTCTACCCTTATGTAGTCTATAATATCCAAGACTCATTGGGAAGCTCACTCGGTCTATCCCCTATAGTCTATAGCACCAAGATCTCACTGTCCCATGCCAGTAAGTGCATAATAATGCTATAAGGCCAAAGTAATCCTACCGAGCTACTTATCTAACCACTCTACAATATAACAAGCATTTTAAGAATATCATTCCATCCTACAGTCACAAGGCATGGAAAATTTTATAATGACCAATGGCTAAACATGACTGAAAGGTCGTAAACAGAATAAGGAATGGGAAAAACATACAAGCACAAAAATTATCCTCATACATGATCAAATTGCCTCTAAAAAAGAATGCAAGCAAGGTGGGAAAACAAAAGGGGAAAAATGTAAACATGCAATACCCCATTCATGGGTATTGGTAGAATTTGCACATAAAACTCAAACACTTCCAAAGGTAAGGCACAAACAACCTATAGATTCTAGGAGATCAATATAATAGAACCACGAGGCTTGATTCTCCTTATAACAGCATAGATCTACAAAAAAACAAAACATTCATCTCATGATATCTTGAGAAAGAGGGAAAATCATGGAATAAGACTCAAGAATAATGAAGAACTCACCGATGCGGTTCCAACGCAATCGACGACAGTCGATTTAGCAAATAGACGAAGGCTCGGGGGCTCGGAGGATGTTTGTGGCCATATAGACACTCCCGGTCGAAGAAACTGAAGAAGAATGTGTTTCTATCATTGAGGCGTGACCTTGGTCTGATTATTGAAAAGAAAGAATGTACACTGTGTGTACCTTTGGAGTACATGAGGTGTACTAGGACTTTCCGTACTCCACTTTATGCGGCCTCCACATCGCCCCTACACAACATGTGTGTGGCCTGGACACGGCCATCACACGACCTGACACAGAATCAAAGTACACGGCGTGTACTTATAAAGTACATGATGTGTATTCTGAAAATTTCTAGATTTTCCTCTTTTTATAAAAAATGACCAGAAAAGGAAAAACATACCTGAAATTAAGATCTGGGTTCTTATAGGTGATGAAAGTTAAATGAAAGGAATACAACCCTCTAGGATTGATATGGACCTACCCAAAATGTGGCCATTAGAACATTAATGTGGACTTTTGTGTTGGGATTATACCTCAAGGAGGCTTTTTACAAATCCCCGATAGTTGGAAATGAAAGATTTTGTAGTTCAAAATGTGTTGGGGCTAATACTGATTAAGAGAACCATATGGTTTAGGATAATGTGAATTTCATGGTAAACACTAACCTCTAATCCCACTTGATTCATGATCGATGTGATATTCAACAGGGAGTAGTAGATATAATGACCACATGATCTACTTTTTCTATGGGTGGATGAGTACAAGGCTTAATGGGAGATGGAAAGAGAGTGGGTTCTGGTGCTCCTACCATCTTATCATTATACCCTGGACCTGAATGGAGGGAGATAAAGTGGGATTTTTATTCCCATAAACTATATTATATTCTCAATCAAGATAGTAACATTTTATTATCGATCTAGATATGGTCTGATAGACGATGTGGAGTAAGATTTATACCTCATGCAATAAAGAATGGGTGCTAACTCTAGGAGGTATTCCATACTGGTTCCTAGGGAAGAAAGAAGGATAATCCACTACCCATCAAATCTAAAGGAAAGTATGATCCATCCTCTCTAAGCCTAGAATGGGGTGGTTTGGGTTAGACCCTAAAAGGTCAGAACCCTCATTACCATGAGAATGTATGATTGAGAATATTTAGAGCCCCCTATCAATGAGGTTAATAATACTTCTCCTCTTATGATGGGTTTTTAGACTCGAGAGGATACAGTGATGTGTCTAGTTACTTGAAAATACATTTAAGGTGTATTTGGAAGAATCCTAGGACTAATTTAATTATACTGGTTCATTGAAAGCCCATCGTGGGGACTGATGGTACGATATAAGAAAGTGATGGGTGATAGAGAGAAAACATCATAAGATGCCCTATTATACATAAAATGTTCTTATGTTTGGTAGGGATCCATCTTAGTAACATGATTCTATGTAGGGGAGGGTACCATTATTGTAGTATTGTGCTACACTGGCCTAGGTTCTGCCTCCATAGAATTTTACTACACTTGGATAGGTTCTACACAAATAGTTATTACATATTTGGGATCATGTTCCTCATGCATTGAGATTTGATACAGGGGGAAAGGATCCCTCTTCATAGATTTTCAGTACATGAGTTGGTATACTGCAAAAGGTCAATCTACTTATGATTCACAAAATGATGTCTAGAATGGGTTTTGTATTTTTAAATGGTTGGGTGAATTACTTTTATACCTTAATGTTATGTTGTCGGTTTACTTGATAGAAATAGAGGTCTCTCTCCAATATCTTGACCGAGTCATGGTTCTTGTAGAAATTACCATTTTTTCTTTGATCTAATATGAGTTATTTTATAGAATAATGTAGGAACTAGATAATAAGATGGATAGTCGTATACAGTGGGCTGTGAGGATTTGTTTGTAGGAGCCTAGAAAGGATGTCCCATCTCCTGAGTGATTTTTGTCATAGTGAATGGGAAATTCCATCCATTCCCCCAAAGGATTCATTGTTTATAGGGTATAATCATCTATGGTAGATAGAAATCATTGTCTGAATGCACAAAAATTAGATTTTTCTCATAGGTGCGGATGTACCATCACATCCTACCAATGTTTTTGGTCATGGGATGCCTCATAGAGTGGTGGAAATCCATTTAGAGTGGTGTTCTACATAGTGAGTTTTTCATTGATCACCCTCTATCTCCTTTGTGGATTCTCATCGATATAACATTTATTCAACAAAATTCAAGGATTTAGGTTCATTTTCACATTAAAAAAAATTCATGGAATACTTTTCTTCTTGATATAGTGTTTTTAGAAACTAAACAATACACTTATTAGAATTGGTTCTGATCGGGATGATGGGGAGGTAGTTACGATGAAGGCACTGGACCTATTTGATTTGTTATATAGTATGGGTACCGATGATAGTCAATGTTGAACTGATCTATTATAGAGAATTTATCTTGGATGAGTAAAGAAGTAATTAAAATCTCTGTAATATCAGGGGCATCATTCTTAGATGAAATATCATGCAATGATATATTTTTTTCCTAATACAAGGGACATAGAGAGCATAGTTTGGCAATTGATATGGTTTCATGAAAAACCCTAAAAACTTCACATTTTCTCCGATACCATGAGAACTGTTTTGTAATACCATTATGGTAAAGACTTAGTGGGTGTAACTCGATTTTTTCATAACCTTCCCTTTATGGGTTTTTGAGATAAAAAGTTTTTTTTTTTATTTTTTCATTGCAAAATTTTTATATAAACCATGTAGAGTGAAATCCTAGCTAGATAAGACTCAAAATTTACCTATATTTCCCTTTGGGAGTTTTTATCCAAAAATGTTTTGTGTCTCTTTTTGGGGGTACTATAATGTCTTGAAATTTGGACTATTTTTTATGATGTTTTAGGTTAAACAAAAATTACCATGGGTTAAGGGGTGACAATCCCAATTAGGCTTTTTGACTGAGAATGTCCCAATACTCTTAAGACAAGAATGTGATAATTTCATGTCTTGATTTTGTTGTTTTGAAATCTGATGTATGATATGGTACAATTATGTGAAGAATAACTATGTAGGATGTCTGAAATGTGGATTATTGAATGATGTTGTTAGGAATTATGATGAAAGAAGAGGCCTCTCTGAAGACATATTTTTTATCTATTTCACAGTACCTTTTTGGGTGAATTATGAAGAACCGATTGGTGAATATTATGACTAGTCAAAAAAGTGCCTTTAGGACACTGAGCCTCCATTTCTGATAGCCAAATAATTTTCAGAAATTTATATTTCTCATGAGTACTAAGTGTGGGGTTTTAAGGGAATGTTGTTTGAAAATGATGAGGACATCTATATAGGCACTAGACATAGACATGAAACCACTCATACACTGATTTGGATTGTCAGTTAGTGGGTAGAGCATAGTGACGTTTAATGTAGTGTGAATAAGAGATGGACCATGTAGTTTAATGTCTTACAGTAAGGATGTTCTAAGGCTACAATTTATGGTCACATAAATTGGACATGAGATAAATGATTTTACCTTTTAAGTTAATCTATTCAAGAATATTAACCATAGTTAGGCATGAATGGGAAAGGTAGTATGATGTAATCTATGGGTTTTTGGAATACAAGTAGTGATATGGGACAAAAATGTCATTGGGGAGTATGGATATATGAATGGTATCTATTTAAGAGGAATTATTCTATGGATGATAGGAATTTTGTGTGGGTGAATTATACAAAGAAAATTGGGGCATATTGGGCATATTAAACAAATGTTTCGATACTAAATTTTTATTTCTGATGTAAAAAGTGTTTTATTGAGATTCATAAATCCTTGTGAAAAAATTATGAATTTTAAAAAGAATTTTTTTGAATATGAAAGGAATATTTCATGTCCAAATTTCTTATGAATGGGTAGAAATGTTTCTCCAATGCAGGTCTACCTAAACATATAGAGGAAAGATATTTTTATGGTTGGAACCAAGAATTATGGTGTGGGTGTCAATGCATAACTCTCCAAAATGATAATTAATCCACATGTAGTTCTGGGTGGAATATAGGCACACGAGCGTGCTCAGACATGTATAGGAACCTCATATAAAGATCTATCTCATGTATAGGAGAGAAGGGGAATTATTTTTTGTTGAATCTAGACTAGTTTATAGGATCTGGGTGACAATATATATCTAATTATAGTGAGAATTATTCTATATATAGTTATAGAATGGCTTCATGTGTAGGACTGACCCTTGCATATGGAGGGTACATTTTAACGTGTGCTACTACTGAACCCAGTAGTTGATATCCGAGAATCACTATGTTTCTTGAAATACTATGAATCAAGACACACATAGTTTTATAATATTAACGTTGGGAAAGAGGGATGTTAACCATGTAGTTTAACATTGTGCATTAAGGATGAAGGTTACCCGATGTAAAATGGAATGGAATGATGTACCATAAATTCTATTTAGGCATTCAAGGGATATCTTTATTGGTGGAATATCATGTTCATGACATTGGTCTTGTTATGATAGTCTCACAAGGCATCCTATTCTTGATATATATGTCGATACTTTCTTTTTAAGGATATGTTCTGACGAACTTTCCATATAGTTTAACTTCACGTGACAATGATGACATGATGACTTACACTTTTATGTCAAATGACTAGGATCATATGATATGAAAATTATGAATAATGAAATGGATTATTAGGATGATGTTATTTGACATACCTCATACATGAAGAGTGAAATGGTAAAAAAATATCTTGGGGGTTCTTAGATCAGGATAAATGATATGGGAAATTTGTTTATGGGATTATAGAGAAAAAATATGCCTCTCCTAAGGATGAATTTTCCATTGTCTTATAATACTTTTTTTTGGGAAACTTATAGAGAGAAAACTAGGGAATATTATACATAGTCAAACAAAGTTCTCTTTAGGACATTGAACCTCGATCTATGATGTTCAATGAAAGATTATAGAGATATGAATTTCTTTGGGACACAGATTTTGATAAATGGATGGAATGTTTATCAGTATGTAAAAAAATTTCCTAATGTGGCTAGCCATTGAGTTTAAAGTTAAATACATAGAGCTGAATAATATGTACGAGGGGAAATTTCTGTTTCCTTTATATATCCTTGAACAAGGAACCAAATTCAATCTTTCCTAAAGATATCCTTATTTTTATGTAGTATGTGGTGGCATTTTGGTCTCTCTTACCCCATGGTCGATTCTATGGCATAAGGTCATTGAATCACTATATATCTTGTTAAAGTGAAAATAAAGACACATGTAGTTATTGAATAACCATTTAGTTTAATGTAATGTGGAAATTACATCATCCTTGTGGTTTAATTTCATGTGGTAATGATGTAGGTTCCCTAATGCGAAGAGAAAATAGTGTAGCTGGACATGAGATTAAAGACTCGGGTGTCACTACATATCATCCTGTGGTAGGAATCAAGCCACATGTAGTTCTCAAACTAGTTCCTTAGGTAGGTGTACATATCAATGGGTTATCTGTATAGGTTACATCTTGACCCAGAATTGAAGATATGGACATCACAATGTATCTGGTGTTGGTATGAATCAAAACACATGTAGTTCATAAAATTTACTCTCTACGTGGGTATAATCCATATGTAGAAGGTGGGGCATTTTTATGATTTATTATTTTTTTTGTACCAAGTATTGGATATCCAGGTGTCACTATATAATATGTGTAGATATGAATCAATCCAAGTGTAGTTCGTAATGGGAACTCTCTATAAGGGTCTAATCTATACATAGGGTGGTGTAATTTTTCACATTGATTATATTGGTTGGACCTAGGATTGGAGATCAGGGCATCACTATATATCACGTGTGGACTAGATCAAGAAACACATAGTTATTAAAGAACCATTTAGTTTAATTTCAGGTGGTTTGGATGTTTAAATATGCAATTTAATGTCTAACAGTAATGAAATGGGTCACCCGATGTGGAGTGAATGTATCATTATGACTCGGACCAATATTAGAGATTTGAGAATCACCCCATATCCTATGATGGAAGGAATCCAAATACACATTGTTCATGGGTTTAGATATTCCTTATATGGATCTAAATCCCATATATGACATGTGAATTTCATCTTTCATTCACATGGATCCCGGTCATGTGTAGTGAATCACCGATAAAATTATGATTCCCATGTTGTTTAATTTTATGTTGTAATGAAATTTTTATTATGAAGTTTACCTTCATGAGACATGTATGATGATGTTATGTAGTTATGAGAGATATGATTTAGTGTGATGAAAAGAAACAAATTCCAACATAAAAATAGGCCTGGAGGCCAAAATATAGATAAAATCATCTTATTAACAGGTAAATTTGCAGCTGTGACTAATGTAATAGGCATATGTGTCATTATATATCCTATAACAATAAGAATTAAGCCACATGTAGTTCATGAATATGGAACTGTAGATGACTGATATTTGGGGTGATTTCCTCTTTGGTTATATCAATATAGTGTTTTTCATATTAACATCATACATCAAGGATGTTGGTGGTATGTAAATTAATATCTTGTGACATGGTCAAAGATTACATTATTTTTGAGGTCACATGACAATGAATCAGTACAAAGTTTAATTTTTTTAACTAAGACATTATACCATGAATTTTAACATCATTCGACTCGGATTAGGGTAGTGTTATTACACAAAATACTTTTATTGGAACCTTGCAATAGTGGGGGTTGTGATAAGTTGTATGTCAATCAAAATCATAGAGTAATCCACATTGTAGTAGACCTTGTGTATAAAATAAGGTCCCTCCAAATTTAGCTCCAACTTTTGAGGTTTCTTTATGGGTATCATCAGTTTCCTAAGGACCCAAACCATCTCTCCCTAGTGGAATTATATGAGATGAATATTTTTGTTAAATTCTTTCACAATTTGGTTTTGGAGGACTTCCAAATGATGCATGGTATGAAATCTCCTCTTATCCAATCACTCTATCTCATCCATCCATTTATGTGACTATTAATCCATAAAACATTGAACATATAAGAAATAAAAAAGTAAGGGAAATTGGACAATTATGAGGAAGGCAACCATTATCCCATAAAATAATGAGTTTGATACCACATGTGTGGTGGTGTGGATCATAGTGTGGTGAGAAAATATGATATGTCAGAGGTTCTCCATCCAATAATTTATATCCTTATCTATAATCTTTTAGAATAGATTCAATAGGGTCCTATTGAAGTACTCTATTTATCCATTAGCCACTGCATGATAGTAGGATGAATAGATATAATTGATGTTATACTCATGATATAGTTTCTCCCACTTGGAAGATCATCAGTTGGTTAAATTTTCCATCTGTATTGATTGAGGGACACCAAATCTGGCGATGATATTTTCTTTCATAAAGCCTACATTGTTCATTTCCCTGACTTATTTGAGGGGCATAAATTATTCCCACATGGAGAAGATGTTAGTTACTGTAGGAATACACTTGAACTATTTTGAATTAGCCGGTGGATACGGTCCCATGACATCCATTCTCCATATGAAAAATGCCCAAGAGAATTTGGCTATTTATATAAACTACGGTGTTTTGTGAATAAAGTTGGTGTGAAGCTAGAAAGAATTATATTTTTTTGTTAAATTTAGTGCATTCCTACATTATAGTGGTATAGTTATACCCATTAAATCATATTTGATGGGAAATCATGAACTCTAACTAGTGGGTGTTGTAGGCTTCAGATTTCAATTCCTTCATGATAGTAGTGGTCCCTTCTCCATCAATTCATTTGAGAAGGACCCCATCAAGGATTTTCATGCAGAGTAATTTTTATTTATTCATGTTTTCATATAGAACAATGTTAATTTCATATCGTTATGTTTTATCTTTTCTAACTCTATCTAGTGGGAGTAAAACATTTTAAATATAGTCTAAAATGGGTTTATCGAGCTAGTGGTAGGACCACATGGTTTAGGGATGATGATATTCTAACAGATCTATTCTATGTTTGTTCAAATGAATAGTGAGAACACATGACAGTTCTCAATTCTGATGAATGGTTCATCTTGTTCAATATCATCTAGTGTTGTGGATGCATTTTCTGGTGCGTTGGTTTGGGAATTTTGTAACCATGGGACATGAATCATGGTAGGCTCCAAAATAAATTTTTTCCTTATTCATAGAACGTGGTTTAGCAGTATGATTATCTCTTACTTTTTATTGAATAATCACTATTAACCTACTTGATGGACAATTCTAAATTTCCTTCAATCTTAAAGTGGTTAACTTGTACCTTATGTACTATATCTATCCCTAAAAAATGATTCTAATATTCAATTTCATTTTTCGTTCACCCTTTTGACAGTAGGAAAATGTATGGTTGGATGTACTTGACGAATGAATTGAGAACGACTTGTAGCTCCACTTTATTTAGATTGGGGCCTTCCAACCTCTTTCATGTATATCCTCAGAATGTACCATCGAAATAAATATCCCATATCTGGGGTCCCTATTAAATAGAGAAGACCACTTTATCAGGTAATTTTTTATCCATTAAAGATATTTTTGCTAAAGGATGTTTTATGAGGATGTCATTAGATGGTAGTCCTTTCATCACATTGTAAGGAACTAACTAGATGTAAAATTGATGCAGGATGGATTCCTCCCATTACAGGCACCTAGTAGACATATTATGTCAGAGAATGTATTTTACTGGGTTTCTATGAGATACAAGGAAGAACTTGTGATGCTTCAAGTAGTACCTCAAATATTATCCCCAGAAAGATCTTATCAATATCAAAATGTTGAGTCTCAGTATTAAGCATGGTTCAGATGAGGTAATAATGGTTGTTTTTGAAGCTAAAGACATTCTCTTGTTTGAGTAAGGCATCTGGTAATTTCTCTAAGTCTATCACATAAAAAATGAGTGTTCTTCATTCGACAAGAAACATTATAACTGGAAGGATCCAAAGGTATATCTTCAGTCTTTAAAATAATTTCTAAAAATCATTAGTCCAATGATATGTGACCCCCTTTTTCATCAACATGGTTTTGTGTAGGGAATTTCCAGCAATATATGCAATAAATCACTAAATATAGGATAAACATATATTAATCCCTCCCAACTTTGTGAGGTTGTGTGTAGTTTACATTTCATGGATAGACTTTGTATTTTTAGGTTCGAATTTGATTACTTGATGGAATAAGAAAAAGATCAAAAAATTCCCTGAGGTAACACCAAATGTAAATTTTAATGGGTTTATTTCTAGGATTTTTTGCCGCAATTTGTTTAATAAAGGTTCAAGATCCTATTTGTGGTCATATAACTATCAATATTTAACCACCAAATCATCAATTTAGCATTGGAAAAATTTTCCATGTAATGTTTTAATGATATGATTCATTACACATTAACACATAGTGCTATTATTATTCAATCCAAAGGGAATTACCTGATAGAAAATACTTCCCGGGGGGATAAAGGATATGGATTATTCTTATTCTCTAGACATCCAGATTTTATTATATACAGACAATCCATCCATTAGGGGAGGTCCTGATACCATACCATTGCATCGATAAGTAACTCCATGATCAAAACTAGGAATTCATACTTTGGGAAGTACAAGTTAAAATCATTAGAATCGATAAAGTATCTGATTTTATAGTTATTCTTCTCAATATGGATAATATTATCTAAAAATTTTGGATATTGGACCTATCAAATGATATTAGATATGATAAAATTGTCAACATTACCTATAATTTTTGCTATGTGTGTCTGATGTATCCTTCTAGATGCCCACATGAATCCCATGTGGTCCTCTAGAAATCCTTGGGGTGAGTGACCACCTCATGGTCAAGGCTTGGAATATCTACATAGTTCTAATAAAACACATCAAAATTCCCCTTTATGAAGATTTTATAAACCTATTATTCATTCTCAGACATGATCGCACTGATAAAAGTTAGTTTTAGGTCTTCTTAATTTCCCATATTTATTTCTATTAGTACATCAATGGTGGTAGAGACGCCATCCACAAGTGTTTTAAGGGAATCCCACATGTAATTCTTGTCTTCTTATTCTGCCTTTTGTTCTTCTTAATGTTGTTCCATAGGGGTAAAATATAGTGGGTTAATCTCTCCAGAGTTAGAGAAGAATTCAATATATTGACATTCAAAAGATGAATAATCATCCTCTTAAATAGTTAATAGTGTAAGATTTCATTGAATCTCTAGAGAGGATGGAGCGAGGGATAAATGAGCAGTATCTTCATACTTTTGGTGGAACCAAAAACCACTTTTACCCCAGCTAGAGAAGAAGGTATTTCATGTAGCAATGGGGATGGAATTAAGGCATTTTCACCTGAACTTTCACTATTGATTGGGGAGTCCATAACATTTATGAAACAACTAGACTCGTTATGACTGATAATATGAAGTCCAAGGAATATGCACCCAAATATAGACCTGTATACTTAAAAAAATTAATGGTAACATGTATTATTCTTTGAGATATTTTGAATGGTTGGTTGGGATCATTTCTAGAGAATTCAGGGTAGTGACCCAAGCAACATCATAAAAAAGTGTTGTTTCATTACCATTGATAGAATCTTGCATCGATATAATGAAACTTGTAGGATTCGAATGAGGTATTATTGTTGTTTAACGTCTCAATTTTGCATTAATGGAGTATTTTATGCATTTATGGTTCAATGAGGTGATTTTTGTGTGTTGATACATCAAATACCTTATTATGAAGACATTAAAGTCCATATCATTCTAAAAAACCATAAATTATGATTCAGATACAAAGTATCCAAATTATGACTTGATAATAGTTTGTCCTAGATTACTTTATTCACTTTACTCATTGTCCTACAATGTCATGGAAGAAGGCCCTAGGTTAACATAATTTTATCCTAGTGGGAAAAGTTTCCTCTCTTGAAGAAGATTAACTCTAGATCAATTGTTAATTAAAATTTGTTGGACGTCAACACCATGTATTGTTTCTGATATGTACAAGGGTCTGATGTGTCCCTATATAATAGTATATTAATATAGATATGTAAAGGATATAACCACATGAAATTACATAGGAATAGAATCTATCTAAGAGACATCATAAAAAATAACCACAGCTTCAAACTACTAAGGGATTAGCAAATCCTCTTTGTGTGCTTCCATAAGGTATTTTGACAATATCATGGCCTCTGAGATCAATAGCATGGCTGGTACTAATGATCACTACTTTAGGATTACATACATCTGGAAAAAATCCCATGCATACATATGTGGGGATTCTATTTCATATAAGAATTTGGGGATGAAGTATTTGATTTAGATAGACTGTCCCTTAATAGATGAGATGAAGGTTCTCCTAATCTTGGTGGGTTGGGCTGGACAGGTCTGCCTACATGCTGAGGGTGATTGGACACATGCTTCTATTTTGTCTAATCTTATTTAGTGATCATGTTAGAGTGTAATTTGGAATATTTTTGGGAATCTTCCTTCTCTTGTTAGACTCAATTAACAGATCTTTAGTGTGTTTCATAAACATTGAATCTTAGTGTTTGGTGGTGGCTAGAATTCTAGTTTCATCCATGACTGCACTTTCGTCAATATCCTAGAATCCACTGGCCACTTCATCCAGTTCCCCAGTTGGGTGTAGGGAACATGGGTTTAGGTTCATACTCATCATTTGACAAGGGTTCCCTTAAATTAATGGAATTAATGGAATCGAAAATTAACTTCCCATCTGATGAGGATTTTGTCTGACTGGCCATTTCTTGTAGTACTGTTTGGTGAGATGGTTCCAATTTTTTTTAAAATACAAGAGTATAAAATATGAGACAGTTGGACCTAACATTATCCTCAATGCAGTTTATCCTTCTACATTTGTTCCATACCTTTTCAACCAGATTCCCTATTTAAAATATGGATTTTCGAGGTTCATGGTGCCAATGAAATCAATTATGTTATATAGACTATGGATGGGGGCATAATTGATTCTTTAAATTTTTCATGGATAATAGAATGCTTTTGGTTGATTTATTTTTGAGTCACACTACCATAAAACTACCTTTCACTTCTTGTAATAAATTTTTCCACTTGTCCCCTTCTTAAATAGTTATAGAAGAAATATACTATAATTTTTCTTTTTGTTTCCATAGCTTCTCATGCCCAAAGTCCCCCATTTATTGTAGGTTGTCATTAAAGACGAAGAATTATAGAATGTTGTTCCCCAACATCCAATGGATGGGGAGAAAATATGGTTGGTCATCAAGGCCTACCATGTTTTCCCTTTGGAATCTAGCTGGAATAGTAAGTCATTATCCATAACAACTATAATGTTTTTATAGACTTGATCTTGTAAAAATGAACAGAATATCATTCTTCACTCCCTAAATGGATTTCCAATGGATCCCCTCCTCTCACCATTGCGAAGTGGGTGTTTTTATTGATTCCCAGGGGTTCATCATAATATGGTGTGGGTTTTCAAGGTGGGTAGGTTCAAAGGTTGTCTTATGTGTAAAAGATACCAACACTTCTTTTTTCCTTATCTTTTCTTTGGGATTGGTGGGGTCATTTAGAACATGAAGTTATTCATTTTTATGGAATATTCCATTCTATAGGTAATGGAGGAAAAATACTGAAGTCTATCTGTATATTTTACCGGGATAAAGGATGTTCACAGCTTGTTGAATAGGTTACCTATGAAAAGAGAAAGCATATCTTATTGGGGGGGGGGTATGTTCAACGAGTAGGTCACTCGAATCCATTTATTAATGAAATATAAGAATCTAATTATCTTGTTGTATTAAATTTGATAGGTCAAGGATTATAACCTTTTGCAACGTTGTGTAGAATTGAATGAGGAAATTCCAATAGATTTCCCCCCATCCCATAATTCACTGATATGGATAACCAGTGTACTCTACTATTGTTGAACCTTGTATGGTATGTATGAATCATTTTAGTTTCAATACTTCTTATTGATTGGGATTCACCATCATTGGATCAAAATGGGACTCAATGTGTGTCATATTTTTCTCTAGGTCTCCCTACCAATAATATACAAAAATGTAGGACTCACCATATTTGATGGGGTGGGGTGTTAGACCCCCATTCATGGTAAAGTTTCCATTTTGGCTATATTAGTGAAAACTAATCCTCCACGACTTCCAATCGAGCTTCCAATGTCCTGATGGGATCAATGATAACTTTATGAATGTTTTTTTAAAATGACAGTGGACAAGTGCATCAATTGGTAGGACATGAAATTCTGGTTATTCGATTATATGTGGCTGATATAAATCTAAGGAAACCTTTTAAGGGGTTTCTTTAATCCATTATGGTTGTTTCCTTAATAGAGGAAAATATTTATATCCATCCATAATCGATTCCAGGTAAACCGATAGTCCATGAATGAAGTTAGGTGGATGTCATGGCCTTGCTTCAGTCACAGGAACAAAGAATTTCTATTGAGGAACTCCTATTGGAAGTGTACATTGAGGTTCTAATCATGAATAATATGCGATTGGAATCATTCCATAGTGTATTATTGTATTGAGTCTTCTCAACTCTTTCATTTCTTCCAAATATCAATAGAATCATTCCTTGAGCATGAGAAGCCCAAACTTATTGAGAGGCGAGTCCTCTAAAACTTTGTTTTTTATCTATTATTTTGTGGATTTTCAATGTGTAGGAAATAATATATTGGTCTATGGGGAACTATAATTATGGGAGATTCTTTGGTTCTGGGTATGCACACTTCCTTCACTTAATTCAATGTGGAATGTACATCAAATGGAACCATACTCTCCCTAATCCTCTGTATCTACACCATCTTCAGTTTTATATGTATTATTGATTCCAATGAAGTTAACCATTTCATAATAAAATGTGGGAATAATATTGGTTATCGAATTATAAGCGGTTTTTTGAGCCTTTTAGTGGACCTATCCCTTCATTTCCAAGGTCCTATTTGATCTACTTGGTGAAGAGTGAATCAGATGTAAACTCCATAAAACCTTGTCACATGATTCCCCTATAGAGGAAATGGATTGAAAGGAAGAAAAAATGGGATATCTTATATATTTTTGTCTTCACTAGATGGGAAAATAATTATTTCCATTAAAGGGGTGGTTGAGGTAAAATTTTCCCCATCCCTATAGGTTTCAATTTTTCCCATTCAGTTGTTGTTGTCCCCAAACTGAATTTGTTGTCCTTAAAGGTAAATTTTGTATCAACAATTTCTTTAGACCTTCAAGATTGGTCTAATCCCATATTATGGCAGATGTTTCCACTATATTTACTCTCTTGATCTCATGTATCCTTATTCTTGCATGAGCTAGTTAAAATGTTGTTTTTTCATGATAACTACTTGATTTTGATGATGTTAGTAGTCCATGATGATTTCATTCCGTTAAGATAAAATCATAATTAATATTCTTTGTTTCCTAGATCAGGATTGTTTTGATGGATTTATCTCATCAGCCTTGATTTTTTTGATACATATTCATGGCCCATTACCACATAGTGTGACATATTTCAAGATAATTTTTCTTTCATAAAATCTACAATAACGTAAATAAATTATAGGATTTTATTTATAATTGGTTAGGATGAATGGGACATGGGGTGAAATGAAAATATCCATGTTCCCCCATCCCAGAATATGAACACTAGGTAGGGCATCAATACATAGATGATGCAACTCACATAATGTGTTCAATAATTCTTGTTGGATATCTTTGTGCAATGATTTTTTATCTTTATCACCATAAAAATGGAAGGGATTCCAAGATGATTTGATGATAAATATCTCTCAGTACTGTGACATGGGTTTTATACCCATTATATGGAATGAATATTCCATTTATGTGGATAAGGGTTGTCTAATGATTTAGATATACTTTTTCTATACATACTTCTGACAAAGTTAATGGAATTTTGAACTAAAAAGTGGATGAGGCCGAAAAATTGATGGGTATATTATCCTTGACCAATTATATTCACACCATAAACATATCATCTTTATCTTTTTTCTAGAGGTTCCACCACATTATCATCCCAACAAGAGATATTCATGACTATTTTTTAGATGAAGCAGGGCTAGTGGAGGTGTCGTTGGTAAGGACATGCTTAGGAGGTTGTTTATAGGGTGACTACTAACCCATGCCATATTCTGGTTGAGAAAGGATATCACCTACCATTGACAGGGAATCTAGCATGAACAAAACCATATTTCCAGGCACATTAGAATATTAAGATTTTCTCATATTTGTATCATTAATGGGAGGACCATCTTGTAAAAATGAAACATTACTATGGGGAGGAACTTCATAGTGAATTCTATTACTGATAGGACTACCGTTAGAGACTTATTTATAACTCTGTGGAAAATTTATATATTATATTCACAGGTGAGGATGTTTAGAGAGGATTGTTTTAAGAGGAGGACCATCTTACTAAAATGGAATTTCACAACATGGTTGAACTTTATAGTGAATATTATTATTGAGAGGGCTACTATCATAGCCTAATGCTCAACTATGTGAGGAATTTTTACAGCTAATACCTTGGGGATACCATCAAGGAGAATGATAGAAAGGGGAATAAATTCTTGTTATCTTATCTTTTGACCATGATAAGGGATCCCATGATGCTCATATGGATATAAGATCTAATTATTAAACATCATTTTTTCATAAAGGAATCCTTCATCATAGATGTAATCAAGAGAACCTTCAATTATGCTTTTACCAATGTTTCCATGAGGACCTTCCGAATTTCTACTACCACTTCCATAATTTGGAAACATATCAGTATGATCGTGTGCCACTGATGATAGATGTTTGATGGATTCATGATGCCTAGCTCTAGAAAATTAGGGTTATGATTCTGATATTCATTTTCTATCTGCCATTGGAATAATATATTTTTAGGTTCTCTCTTGTAGGTGACTGGGGACACATTCTATAAGTGAAAACCTTCAAATAAGAGTGCATGTTTCTAAATCATGTGATATTACAAAAATATTTTTGTAAGCTTATGTAATTATGGTAGGGATATATGTAAATCATAGATATTCCACTGGAGGGGACCGGTGTTCCCCAGTTGAAATAGGAATTTGTGTCCAATCATGTTGTCCATTTATCAAGGAATATTTTGATGACCCTTCTGGGAAAGAGAAGGGATTCATTTATAGACAGGAGTGAGCATCCCATTGTGTGTACGAGCCACCCCACATGAGGAGGTGGGGTTGTGGGCCATAACCCAATCTATTTCTTCTATCATGAATATATGTTGAACGTTCAGTAGGATATGGCCATAGATTGGTGTCCGATCTTCCATCATTACTAAGATGTGATTCGATAAGTACTTATGAGGAATATGAATATGTTACCTTTCCTATTTCAGAGAAGGGATATGTTCCTACACCAATCCTCCATTTTCTATCGGTAAGTACTGGTAGTCCTCTAGTTTTGTGGTAGAGATATGAATTTTCCCCTGAGTTAAAACTGGGATATGTGAACTTATTTCACCAATTGCTACTGTATTTTTTTGAGTGATTGATATGAATGTGTAGGAATTTTCATCATCTCATAGTTTACCTCATATTTGAATGATGGTATTTATATTAACAAACATGAATATGCATATGATCATTATTTGGTGTAGTATATTCATATAAGGTTTGATATAAACCTTTTGAATTTTTTGTTTTCTTATTAATGTCACCATATTTTCCTAGAGAGATTCTTTAATATGAATAATGAATAAGACATGTTTCAATTTTTTGATCATCGCCTTTTCTGGTCTGCGTTGTAGACTTGGGTCCACATCACTTTTTCCAGGGGCCATAGGGTGGTATCCTTTTCTTAGTGAGGATGATGGCCCACATGGTGTGGACATAAACGATTACTAGTTGGTGATCTTATGTGGGATCCCAATTATTCTAGAATCACATTAAGAGTGATAAATTTATTCTCCTCCCTAATATAGGGGATAAACTCGTTATCGCATTTTTGGGACAGGCTCTCGAAATGGTTTGAGATAGATATTGGGTGACGACGGTCATTGGATGGATGAAAGATATGGATTAATAAGTTATAGGACCTTCCGAGCTACCTCGAGGGACAAGAGAGTACCATTCTTATAGTAATCCTGGACCAATGAATTTGAAACTTATTATTGAAGATGATGTGTGGGAAATGTAATTGTATGTTTGGCCAAGGACCTAGCCTATGCAGTGGCTAATGCACATGTCCATTAGAATAGGTGATATGTTTTTTGATATAGTAGTGTTCTGGTTAAAAGTGTCTAGAATATATAGGAAAAATACACATGGGAATACCCTATTAATGTATCATCTCCACAAATGAACACATGTGTCACCAATCAGTTTCATTGGAACTCTTCCATTTTGAGAGTGAGAGGGGCCTAATGGGTGGGTGAAACTGTCACCTTGGTTAAAGATTAATTTCGGGTTCACCATTTATTTTCTAATGAAATGACTTGATATGATTACCCACACAACATGAATTAAATGGTATGATTTATTATGGGGGTCCAAATATTGAAAAATCATTTTAAACTAGGTTCAACAATTTTATATCACACATGCCTGTGATGGGTCAGTTTTTAATGGGGGTTTTTCTGGGAACCAGAAACACCCTATAGTTCTTATATTTGTGATGACTCATGGACCTACATTCCAATGGAAGGATCTCATTAGATAACTAGGCTGACGATTCATAAGAAATAAAATTGGATGAGAGGATGGGAAGTCGAGCTCATCACACCCTTTAGGGGGTGGGGGCTATTCTCTATTTTAGGACTCTTAAATATTTAAGATATGTTCTCAAATACTTTGTTCAATCCCAAGTATGACATGGTTGTTCCTATATTAGCGATCAATTTTAACCATGCATGGGTTCAAAATCATCTTTAGGTATCTATGGTTCTCCATTAATGGGGATATTTGTATATATCAAAGGATCTCTATCAATAGTACCCTTTTAGGTTTAGATTAAAGATTCTTTGGTCATTAATTGGTAATATACTAGTTTTAAGCCACATATTAAGTCACTATGATGTTTATCATTATCCATGGGGACATAAGTTATTTTGGTGTTGTGATCAAACCCATAAAATGTGATTCCTATGTATCCATGTGAAATGAATTTGAACCCTCATAGTTCAGTGCCAATTAACATGAACAATCTACTTTTATAATCATGTGATAGGGACCAAACCATGCAGTTTAAAATCACGAGGCAATAACGACTAAGAGAGAGGTTACTAGTCAATCGATTGTGTGGTTCTTACGCCCATTTGGCCTAAGGGATGCATATGAGATGTGATTTCCTAGTTGGGGGATTGATATTATTGAGGAAACGAAATAATAACAATGGTGATGAAAGGGACCTTCGAAGAATATAACCCATAGAGTTGGATATGAACCTACGAAAATGTGTCCAAGAGAACATTATGTTGGAATTGGGTGTTGGGTTTGGACCTTAGTGAGGCTTCCAACATATCCCATTTAGTTGGAAATCAAATACCATGTAGTCTGAAATTTGATTAGGATTATTCCTAATAGGAGGCCCATAAGGGTTGGGATCATTTGGATGTCCTGATAAATAGTATCCTCAAAGCCCAAATGAGTCATATTCGATGCGAGAAACAAGAGGGAGTAGTATATATAAATATCACATGATCCACTTTTCTTGCTGGTGGATGTGGCCCGAGCCCAAAGGGAGAGTGAAAGAGAGAGGGCTATAATTCCCTTACCATACCCTTATATTAGCCTACCCTAAAAGGGAGAGAGGGAGTGAGATTTATTTGGATGCCCATATCCCCTCTTATTTTCAAAATAATTATAGTATCATTTGATGATATATCTAGTAATGACCATATATGAGAAGAGGAGAAATAGTGTTGCCTACTGCAAAAAGGATAAGGGCTTACTCTGGGAGTGATTACATGTTGGTTCCTAGGGAAGAAATGAGTATAATATAGTATCCACCCGAGGGAAAGGAATTTGTGATCCTACCTCTCTAGACATTGAATGGGGATTTCAGGGTGAGAACCTTTATGGTTGGAACCCTCATTACAATATGAATGTTGACATGAGAACCTTTTGGTGCCCCCCTTGTCAAAGAAGTTAACAATAAGAATGCACTTACCATGGTTATGTAGAATCAAGAGGATAGTCTGATTTGTTCAATTATTTGATCATACATGTTAGGTGGATTTGGAGGATTCATAGGCAAAATTACTTTAGAATGGTTCATAGAGAGGCCAAAATGGGGCCTAATTGTATGGTGGGAGGATGTAATGGGAGTTAAAAAAAAGTCCCTCTAATTCCCCATTCCATGTAACATGTTATTATTTGGGTGGGGTTAACTTCTAGTAGTATGTTGTTATGCGAGTGAGGGTACCATCGATGTAGAATTGTGCTACGCAGACATGGGTTCCACCCGTGAAGTATTATTATATACAAGTCAGCATTTTGATACACGAGATCAAGTTACACCCACATAGAATATTTCTACATGGTCCAGAGCTCAATCTATATAGATTTTAACTATGATGGATGTTGGACCACAAATTAGTCATTTTTTCATGGTTCTCAGAATGATTTCTACAATGGTTTTTGGGTTTGAAAATAGCCAGGTGATTTTATTTTCTCTATTAATGATTTGCGGTCTCTTTACTTGTTGGGAATCAATGTATATCTTCCATATCTCATCTGAGTTTTGGATCTTATGTATGTGTTTGTTTTTTCTTAGTTCAACATGGGGGTCTTTTATTGATGAATAGAGGAACTGGATACCGAGATGGATGGTCATTCACATTTGTCCTTGGGGTTTCATATGAAGGATCCAAAAAGGATTCATTGGTCCACGAATATTTTAATTTTAATGGAATGGAAAATACAATATACACCCACAAATGATTCATCATTCATTTGGGATGATCTTTTTGGTGGATATAAATCACTTACATCCCCATAAATGATTTAGTATCATTTTAGGGCAGGAGTTGTACCATCTCATCCCACAAATTTTTTCATTCACAACATACCTCATGGGGTTGTGGAATGTCATGTAGAGCAGAGGTCTGTGTAGTGAGTTTTTCTATATGGACCCTCACCCTCCTTTGTGGATTCTCTTCCATTGAACATTTCTTTAACCATATTCAAGGAATTCATTTCATTGTTCCATTTCCAAATTTAATGAATTAATTTTCTTTTTGATGTGGATTTTTTAGGACCCAATAATAATTATATATTTTTTCATTAGTATTACAAAGACATAAAAAGGTAATAATGCTATATAGGTAGATATGGACCATATTATAATGAATTATTACTTCAATTCCATTCGATATGACTTCTCACTCAATAAAAGTTCACATATAAAAATTAAATAAGTGGTGATGCTACATGGAACACCATAATAGATTGTATCTAATTAATATACTATGTTTACCTCAAAAATTTGGAAGGGGGTTCAGTATGGTCTAATCATAGATATGAAATTCAGTATGGAAAATCACCCTTGTACTAATGGAAAATATGGACAAAGTATCCAAAAACATTAGGATAAGTTGGGATTTTCACTTCTAGACTTCAAGGGATGCTGATATAAACATATTTCTCTGGTTGAGTTCTCTTACAAAAATATTTTCCACTCAATAATTCAAATGGACACATATGAATCCATATATGGAAATAGGTGTAGAACACTAATGTGTTATGGTGAAGTATGTTAATGAAAGTTTCTAGGTACTGAGATGGTTAAACAAATGGTAGAAAATGATAAGTCCATTCAAATTAAATCAAATCACCATAGTGTAGACAAAAGAGTTTTGATAAAAACCATCAATGAAATGTTTTATTTTAGGTTGGTGATATAGTGGTTGACCATATATATCCATGTAAGAGAGTAATGATATTTGGGAATATGGGGAAGTTATGTACAATATATATTGGACCCTTCCATATTCATAATCACATCAGAGCTCTGGCATATCAACAGGAGTTCCCACCAATCCTTTTAAGAGTACATGATGTGTTCCAAATATACCTCTCCAGAAAGTACATACCAGACCCATAACATGTACTGAATTTAGAGGTGGTATAGTTAGATAAGGATTGAATTTATGAGGAGAATTCAATATAGATATTAGACCAAAAATACAATGCTTTGTGAAATAAGAAAACTAACCTAGTCAAAGTAATTCAGAGAAACCAATTATATATAGAGGCAATGATGTAACCTAAAGAGCCCATGAAACAAAATTACCCTCATTTTATTTGACCTTAGTATATAAAATCAAATTCTAGTGGAAAATTTTATGAATTTGGGAAAATGTAATGAAATGCTCTATTAATAATTTATTCCCCTTAATAAATATTTATTTTAGTATCTTATGTTACATGAAATAACTAACAAAACTAAAAATCATGAAACATTAATAAAACATAATTATTCAAGATTAATTTTATAACTATTAATCTAGTAAGAATAGATTTTAGTAATGGATTTTTTATTTTTAATATTGATAATACATTTATAATTTTAATTTTACTAAATTAAATTAAATTTTTTATTTATTTTATCAATATAACCCTATGATATTTTTTTGGGGTTTTTTTCAAAAATAATGTATTTTTAGGTGAATAATAAAAATTCTAATTTTATAAAAACTATGAATACGATAATATAAGAATGACTTAATGGTTTAATAAATTCATTATAAAATTATATATTCTATAATTATTACAATATTGAATGCGTAAATTCATAAAACACAAGTTTAACTTTTTTGAAACCCATATAATATTTTTCACTAAAAACTATTTTTACAAATTTATAATAAAAATTAAACTATGGAAATTTTAGAAAAAAAATATACAAAATTTTATTTTCTATTTTTTTTAACATTTTAATATTATATAAAAATATCTATTTTTTTAGGTGTAATGATAATATTGTCATGACTAGTGTTAATTTGTGTGATATTTATAAAATAGTTTTTTAAAAAATTGTTTAATAAAAATCAAGTAAATTTACTTAATAAATAAAATAAATATAATTTAAATAATAACTAAAAAATTTTGTTCAAAACTATATAAAAATATATTAACAATAATGTAATTTGTAAAAGATACTTAATAAGATTAAGATTTTATATATGTTAATATTTTATCTATCTACTAAAATAATTTTTCTTCAAATTAAAAATTTTAATTATAGGGATAATTTTTATAATATTCAGAAAATGAATTAGATTGAATATAATATAAATTTATTTTCAGAACCCTAAAATTTTGGTATATGTTTTATTATATATTTTTAGTAAAATAGAAATTCACTTAATTAAAAATAAGTAACCTAGTTTAAAATTAAAATAGAAAAATTTAAAAACAAGATGCTAAAAACCCTAAAAAATATTTATAAATTATTTGGAAATCCATGTTTGAGTATTTATAAACTAAAATAAAACAAACAAGTCAATTATTTTAAAACATTGGATCTATTGAACTTTGAATGGTTTAGTGATATCATATAAGGGTAAAGGTAATTCCCAAAAGTGTCATTTTATTCACATATTAAAGGTGGTCACTTCTCCCCCTCCCCCATGGTGAAACGTTCCATTTGAATTTACCTTGAACCAATAACAAAAAATTACTCTCATAAAATTTATTTTATCATCCTTAGAACCTAATCACTAGATGTTAACTTAAATCCTTCACTAATATGGCAAGATCAAGTATCCAACTTAAGTACTATTTTCATATAACTTTATATTAATAATATTTATCTTCCAACTTAATTATATAAAAAATTTAATAATTAAAGTTTTTTAAATTTATAGTGAGGTTTTATTATATTAATGGAATATCAATTATTTATTCACCTCTATTTGAATTGAAAAAAAGTGTCATTAGTGCATTGCATGAACTACCACCTCTACAATGTGATGCCTTCTATTTTTCATAAACACTATTAATGGTTGATAAAAAAAGATGTAATGGATTAGTATAAAATATATTTATAATATTAATTTGATAATAAAATTTTAAATATTCATTTTCCCTTTACACTCTCAATAATTGAGAAATGGGAACATTAATCTTGCATGTGTACAAACTACCACCTCCATGATAAATGTTTTTCACTTATCATCACCACTAGTAATGGAAAAATTTAATAATTTATTTAATATATATAAATTATTTCCATAAAATATTAATATTCTGGATATTACAAAATTATTTTCCAATTATATCTACCATGGTCATGATAGATAAGGTTTTACGAAAAATTGACTGAAAAACCTCAAATAACCGATATATCCAAGAAAATTATATTATAAATAAATGAAAACTTTAAATTAAGGGACCATTTAATGTGAAATATAGTTAGATAATATTATTTAGTACATTTTAATAAACATAATTTTTTATAAAGGGACTTAATAATGTCCACAAAATCAATATCAAGCCCAAGGTAACAGAACCGTTGTACCTCCTTCATTACTTTTCACTTACAATTTATCTTAATTTTTCACCATTTTATCTAATATTCTTCTCATATACCTATTCTATTTATATATAAATTTACATATATTATATACCTATTTAAATATACCTTTAATTTTTGTGGTTATGAATGTTTTAATTAACTTTGAAAATAAATTTTTTAAGTATTCTCAGTTATGTGATCTTTTTTATTTCTTATATCGTGACAAGAATAACCCCCATAAATGTTTTCAAACCATGAATAGATTCTAAAAATACTATTTATTTTATATAAAACCATTTGGTTTAAATTAATATTTTTTTAAAAGTAATAATATATTGTCTTCTTCATAAGATACATTATCTATTTCAAAAAATCTCTACCCAATAGGTTCAATTTTTATTCTCTCTTTTGTAGATCATTTTATTGAATTTTAAACAATGGAACTCCATAATCGCGACCTATGTATATTTTTCTATTATCAATTTAAAAAATTATTTAATTCATTTTTATCATAGAAATCATCATGATTTATACATAGGTTATTTTGTAAATTAGTGTTACAAAACCCATTTCATTCTCATTATTTTGATCATTGTTATGGTTTATTTTACTCACATATCTTGAATATGTATGATTTTAATTTATATAATGGGAATGCTGAAAATTATATAGCCATATAATGCATTGGTTACACATTTATATTTCATGAGATATTATTTAAGGGATTAAAAAGTTAACCCAATCCACCATCAATATATTTTCCTCTATATTTATGGGTATGGGGAGTGATTCTAATCAACTATAAGTTTTTGTTCACACTTTGATGATTGTATTTAGGGTGACCGTAGAATTATATTTATGATATCATGTTCTATGTTTTATTCAGATGTTTATAATCTTTTGATATCAATTACTTGTTTGATGTATCCATCTTTATAATCATTCTCTTTAGGTTATCTTATTATGCCTCTTAAATCTCATAATAAGTTTTTTTTAATATTTATTCCTTATTTGGAATTCTACCACAAACTTTTCCCTATGTATTTCTCCAAAATATCCTATATTGTTTTAAAATATATATATGAGTTAGTATTACTATATCAAATATTAAATAAATTAATGTTTTTATATTTATGTTTATGTGTTTTTATGTCTAATATTATAAAGGAACTAGAACTCTCAAATCTCATTATAAATGTTTTGGAAAAGAATGATAAGAAAATTTTAAATTCATGTATTTAAGTCTTGGCTCACCTTATGAAATATAAAATGGCATGAAAATAATATTTCAACTTGATAAATTAGGTAAATATAAATACTATAATTTTGTATAGTAAATAAATTAGAAATATTAAGAATGTATAAGTTCATTTTTTTACAGTGTATTATAACATGTTTTTTAAAAACCACAATTTTTATGTAAATAAATAAAATTACCTTTTTTATATTTTTTTGATAAAATAAATGTAACTTTCTAGAACTAGAATTTCAAAATTATCCCAAGTAAAATCTTTGGTATCTTTTGGAAGACATTAATAGTATTTAAATAGAAAAAAATATAGTTGTTAAAATAACAAATTATTAATGGCTTAATAATTGAGTAATATTGATGGAAGAAATTATAAAATCATTAGATATAACCAATATTGATTTAATATGATAAATTAATAGATTTAAAACCATAAATGAAATTTAAAACCCTAAAATTTAATTTCCAAAGTCTATAGTGAAATTTCATTCCATTAAAAAACATATATTAAATTTTCTTCATTTATTTAGTATAAAATTATATATTTAGAGATTAAATGGTTTCATATACATTAAAATAGAATGATTTTAATCAAATAAAATTTATAGTCTAAAATAAGACCACTATTTAAATTCTTCATCTTAAAATAATTTTATGTTCTATATTTTAACACAAAAATAAACCTCACTCAAAGTATAAGTACCCCATCTCACCCACTTTTAAAATTAATCCCCAAATAATTCTTGAAAAGAATGTTCTATAAAGTTACCTTTTTTAAGACTCCTGGGATCCATAGAGGAATTAAGTTGTCATTCAACTCCAATACCTCAAGTATTTACTCCCATGGAAAAGGAGTAAGAGTTTATAAAGTGGCAGTACCACAATACTATTCTTATAATTTCATAATTTATCCCATCCTATCATATTTTCATTTTGAACCTTCTTAAATTTTTTAATTCCAATGTATAAAACATATCAATTCTATTAGGATATTGTATAACATTGAAATGACTGGTTTGGGATATGAAAAAAATAGAGGGTGGGGGAGAATTAGTGTTGAGTTCTTTTTAATCCAATTAAAAATATTTGTACACCCCAAGCTTCCACAGTACATTTCCCTTTGAATAATGTAGTAGCTTGCATTGTATGCAACATAGAGTTTTAACACACCACGACCAATCAAACTAGCCATTATAAACAGTAATAACCTCTTTTTTAAATTTTTTTATTTTTTTTAAAATGGACTTCATTTTTGAATTCAGAATATCAAAATTATCTTAGGTTGAATTTTTAGTACTTTTCTGAAAACATTCAATTTCTCATGAATAGTGAAAATATTAAATTTAAAAAAAAAACAACTTTTTTAATCAAAATAATTTATATTGATAAATTATATATTTTTGTGGTTGTATTTTATCATTAGATTATAATTTTATCATTTAATATACTTTAGGTAAGTGTATGTAATTTCACATTTAAAGTGGACATAAACAAGTGTCAATCTTTTGATAGTTAATATTTCTTAAAAACACGCATTTTGTTTTGACAACATGATTAAATTTTAAATTATTTTCTACCACCTTTGTGTTTTAAATTTGGAAAAATGGATTCCATGTTTGGAATCAAGAGGTTTTAATTGTGTAAATAGGTAAATTTTATTTTTAGAAATTATGAATAATTACTTCGGTAAATATTTTATTTACCATGTTTAAAGGGTAAATCTGATAAATTAGGATAAAATATTATATCATAATAATATTAAATTACCATAACATGTGTCATATTGAAATGGGTTTGTACTTTTCCAACCATGGGCCACCATTCTTCTATTTTGGAACCCCATGGAGCCACTTGAGAGTGATAATGACACTTTATATTAATTTATTTAAAGTAAAGACAAATGTGACCTAAACATATATCTTTAAGTAAAACAATTTTTAAATGGAGTTTTATAAGTTATCTTTTAGAATATAAATACTCATTAGAAATATAAATATATTTAATACATAATTTTATTTTATTTATAATTTGTAGACATTAAATAATTAAATTTATTTATGACACAATGGTGATGTAATAATTACATTATTAATGAAAGAATCAAATAAATGATATTATAACTATTAAAATAAATATAATTTCTAATTTTTTATGACATCCACGAATTTTCTAGGTTAATATGATATTTTAGGGTTTATTAAATATTTTTTTTGAAGTAATCAAGTTGTGATGACTTTCATAAAAACCAAATACTAAATAGTGTCAAAATTGATATAAATGAGTTTTTAAAACAAATATTATATTATTATATTATATAATAGTCCTAAATACATAAGGATCGCCAAAGAACATATATAATTATAGTTATATCATTAATGAACCACTTTAGGTTCTTCTATCATTTTATAGTATCTTTATTAACCAATTATTATAGAAATACAAGAATACATGGTAAAAGTTAACCGACTTAACTAAGAGTTAAATCTAAAATATAAGGTTAATATGGTGACCCAAACTTTTATAATACCTATTGGTTGAGAGTTTTTAGACCCATACCCACCTTATCCTCCAATTAAATCATTTTTGAGCCATTAGAAATAGAAAATGATTTTATTATTAAATAATATTTCAATATTTTCCTAAGGTGCCCCTCACCTCATTTATAAAAGGGTACTTACCCTTCTCTAAAAATCACACATCCAAAGTCATTTTTCTCATCCTACCCCTACCAAAATACCCTCCAAATTTCCGTCACTTCAACCTAGAGGCATTATTTTGATCAGAAAGCCAACCTAAGGATCCCTTTTGATCATCTAAATATGAAACAACCAAAGTAGATGTAATAATTTCACCACCCTCTTTAAAGTTCTTCTCTTCTTCCACTTACTCATTCTTTGTTGTTTCGATTCTAAAATAATAACTACAGTATCTTCTATATAATGTTATTTTATTAGAAAAATGGTACTACCATATTAATTATTTTATCCATCATATGAATGATAAAGTCACCATACGTGCATATATACGGCTTACCATCTCCACGTCGTGGTGTAGTTTGTTATTCAAACACTTTATTATTTGGATTGGTATAATAATGAGTATAATGGATGTAAATAATAAATATAACATTTTAATGATTCTGTATAAATGATATACCATCCAATTACATATTATCACACCATCAATATAATGATATTGTTGTTCGTTCGTATGTAAGGATTACCATCTCCATGAACACAACGAGATTCATTCCCCATCGTAATCATTCAAGAATAATTTTCATTTTATGATTAAAAATAATTTTTAAGAATTTAATATCATTTTGGATACGATAAAATACATCCTATACATACCAAACATGGCTTACGTAACCGAGAATATAAAGGAAAACAGATCAGTTAACACTCAAAATAATGATACTGTTGAAATATTATTAACGAAGAAATATTAGTGGATAATATATGATACATATTTATGTAAATAGTTATTTAATAATTTAATAACAATGTTTTATCTATTATAAAAGAGTTTAACATACCATAGACTATGTAAAAGTACAAGTTAAGGGTTAATTTCAAAATCTCTTTATTATCTGAGGTTGTTATTACGTAAGTCTCTAATCTGACCTCTTTATCATCCACATTCGTGTTTTCATAAAAATTTAAGTCAATTTTTTTACTATTTACTATACTATGGGTTAAATTTATTTATATCCTTATATGACTATATATGTTTTGAAAGGAATTTTTCCATTGTTTTCCAAACAATGTACTTTTTGACCTTTTCGATATAATTAAGGTAATAATGACTTTTTTTATCTTATATGGAAGGTGTGGCTATTTTCCACCATTATATCATCATTTAAGCTTCCCATACAAGCATATAAGAATATTTTCAAAATAAATTTTTTATTTTATAATTATATGACTTTTAAATGATTTCAAAATAGAAATAGATAATTCTCTAAAATTTTTTTATTTCATCTCTATAAACATCCTTTAATGAGTTTTAAGCTTGTTTGAAGTTGATTTATTATGATACAAAACATCCATATTGTATTGAAGGTTTTGTGATAAGTTTGACTGTGGATGTGTTATTTTGACACCATTAATGGTTTATAGACAAATTATTGACATTTCGTATGCTAGTTTTAATACAAATGTTTATGTTATGTTTAATCCTTTTTATATGAGGATGCATTGGACTTAGTAAGTAACAGATAAATATTTCTATAGATCTTTGATTCATTGGTAGATCTCATGAGACAAAATAGTGTCTTGGCAGAATGCCTTGACAAAATCTTATTTGTTGTCTTGGCACAAGGCCTTGACTATGTGGTTATAATGTATGGAATTATGAATTCCATCATTATGAAAGTTGTTATTGATATTTCATGTGATTATTATATTAGTAGAATAAGCACAAGATTAAGTTAATGGAATTATTTGATTTTTCATTTTCCATATTATACTGATGTTTATGTTTAAAGGGATTTTGTTTTAGTCTTATACATTGCTTTAAATGTTTATTCTTATTTATGAAAGTTTCAACTATATTTTTATCCTTAATAAGCATCTCAGATCATCCTTTTATATGTTTTATTTTTCCCAGGATGTGAAGAAGTATTTTATGTGTGACCTGTAAGGATAGAATAAGGATATAAGTGTGTTTGAAAGGGAACAATATTTTGTTGAGGTTTTTATTTCATGATGTAATATAAACCTTATGAATGTATCTAGAACTTCCAAGGATACAAAACTGATCGGTATTTCAGGACATGATTCCTTGTATTATGCCAATGTTATTTAATAAAGCACTAACTCTAGGTAAATAGGGTCAGGGTGTTACTGTTGGTATCAAAGGAAGTATAGTACAATCCTTAGAAGCTAGATTTAGAAAAACTCTGATTAGAGAACATTACCCATAGATAGACTTTGAGGATTAGTATAGAAGAACATCCTATAATTTTGGTAATGTATATATTTTTGAGTTTTCCAAGAAATAAATCCTTGTATGGATACGAGCTAGTAGAGGTGGCTTTGACATATATGTACCTAGGGGTAAAACCCAACAACACTGCTTTGAGCTAGACTCGAATGAGAACTGCTTCATGAAAACGGGCCTTGCTTCACTCTTGGTTATGACACTCCCAAGGGATATGGTTAGGATAATTCTCATTTTCATTAAAAACCATTATGAAGGGTTTATGAGTATATACTTTATCAAGGAATTTTTTTTAATTATTATGAATTATATCCATAAACTGTTCAATTTATGTTTACTATTTTAGAAGTTTGTAATTATGTATTGTGATTCATAAACTAATTTAGTGTATTAAATTGGTTAGAAATGGTGCCTTGTGGATGGAATGGAAACCGTATCAACACACATAATCCATGTAGGTATTGCCCTCCTACTCAAGATAATTATAGCGGAGCCGGTGATGAAACTTGTGATTAATAACTTATCATTAGACTGGGACAACACACATGGATATGAATAATAAACTTACCCGTATGGAGCACCCTGACACACAATGTGGATGATCAATGTTAGACCGCTTCATGAGGCAACAACCACCAATATTAAATGGGAGTACAAATCCATTAATAGGTGAGAAATGGATAAGATCCTTAGAAAAAATATTTCATGCTTTGGGGAGTAACGAAATGGAAAATGATTTCATGGCAGTTTATTTCCTCATGAGAGATGCAGATCAATGGTGGTCATTAATCCAAAACACAAAGGAATATAAATATGTATCAAACATGGAATGGAAGACGTTTAAGTATATTTTAATAGAATAATACTTTCCTCTTGTATGTCAAGTTGATATGGAAGAACATTTTCTGAGTCTGAGGCAAAAGGAGGATGAGAATGTTGCAAAGTATGAGGCTTACTTTCCAAGGTTATAAAGGTATGCATCATATTATATATGAAACCCTAGGAGTAAAATTGATCAAATATTTTATTGGTTGAAGCCATTTATCTGTCAAGAATTAGTCTCAAAATCCTTCTCATCATATGATGATATTTTGTCATTCACTATCTATACAGAAAAGGAATTCTCAAAGTCTTATGACTTCAACGCAAAGAAAGAGAAGAATACATCTGTTGAACACTCTGTAAATGGAAATAAGTTGAAGAAAGGAAAATTTTAATATTCATACTATGGTAAAGGTGGGAATAAACACCCTGGTACTGGCCTGAAGGGAATGCGAGTCTGTTACATGTATGGTGAAAAAGGACACCAAGATCGTGATTTAAAGCGGAAGGAAGAGGTTTTCAATGTGGACTGTTACAATTATAGAGAAAAGGGGAATTATGCAAATGAATATCCTAAGCACCATGGGAACATAACTCAAAAAGGCCAAGGGAGGAAGACCAAGCTTATGTGATCACTACTGCTGAGGTTGAAGCTCCAAAAGATGTGGTAGCAGGAAATTTAATGGTTTCCTCAAGTTTATCCAGTGGTTTATTTGATTTTGGATCATCGCATTGTTTTATATATTCCCAATTTTCTAAGAAAATTTGATATTTTCAATTCGAATTAACAAGGGAGTTTTCAGTCAAAACCCCTAAGGGAAGTATCATGGCAAAAATGTTTTGTGAATCAGTTCCCATTAGGTCATATAAATGTTCTTTATTTATTGATCTCATTGTCATACCCATTATTGAATTTTATATAATCCACAAAATAGATTGGATTTTAGACCATGATTTGAAAATTTATTGTTATAATAAGGAGGTTACAATTTTCAATGATGATAAGGACTACCTTATATTTAGAAAATAAAATTCACCACCAGATTCTTATCTAGATCCACCCACGTAACTCTACTAAATTCAATTATTGGGGAGGAAGATAATGAAATAACTATTGGTGAGGAATATAATTTTCAAATAGAGGACATTCCTATTGTGAAATAATATGTTGATGTTTTTCAAGAGGATTTACTTGGACATCCTCCAGAGTGAGAAATTGAGTTTTCCATTGATTTAATTCTTGATTCAAGGCCCATATCGAAGACCCCTTATAGAATGGCCACTGTGGAATTACTGGAACTAAAGAAACAACTAGAGGAATTGAGTAATAGGGGATTTATTCTCCATATTGTTTCTCTAGGGGGATCCCCTTTTCTTTTTGTTAAGAAGAAATATGGATCTATGAGGTTGTGTATTGACTACCGAGAGATCAATACTATAACAATAGAGAGAAAGTATCCCCTACCTCGAATTGATGATTTATTTGACCAACTTCACAGAGCTCAATATTTCTAAAACGTTGACCTTCAATTTGGATATCATCAGTTGTGTGTGAAGAAGGAGGATATTCTGAAAACATTATTTCGAACTAGTTATGGGCATTATGAGTTTACCGTAATGCCTTTTAGATTGAAAAACGCACCATCTGTCTTCATGTATAAAATGAATAGAGTTTTCAATGAATACCTTAATGAATTTGTAGTTGTATTTATTGATGATATTTTGGAATACTGAAAAAGCTACAAAGATCATGAAAATCACTTGAACATTATCCAAAGGATGTTTAGAAGAAATCAATTATATGGGAAATTTAGCAAGTGTGAATTATGGCTTAGGGAGATTTCATTTCTTGGCTATATTATCTCTAATGATGGATTCTCTGTTGATCAATCAAAGACCAAGGCATTCTAAGAATGGCCAGCACCGACGAGTATAACAGAGGTACATAGTCTTATTGGTTTAGCAGGTTATTATAAGCATTTTGTCCAAAATTTTACCCGATTGGCTAACCCATTAACCAATCACACTCGTAAAGGGGTTAAATTTTATTGGAAAAAATAGTGTGAAGAATGTTTTGAAGAACAGAAGATAAGATTAGTTAATGATCCTATCTTTACTCTACCATCGGGGAATGATGGTTTTGTTATTTATTGTGAAGCTTCAATTAAATGACTTGGTTGTTTTATTATGCCTAATGATAGAGTTATTTCTTATACATCACGGTAGCTAAAAATTAATGTGAAAAAATATCCTACTCTCGATCTTGAGTTAGTAGCTATAATCTCTGTCCTAAAGATATAGAGACACTATTTCCTTGGTGAAAAATGTGAGATTTATACTGATCACAAGTGTTTAAAGTATATTTTTTCCAATAAAGAGACTCAACATGAGTCCAAGACTATGGATTTAACTACTCATGGATTTTGATTTCACTATAAACTACAACCAGGGGAAGGAAAATAAGGGGGAAGATGCTTTGAGTAGAAAAGATCATAGAGTTCTGAAAAAGATGAGAGTTCAAAAGGATCCTATTTTCATGGATCTAGTCATGATAAATATGGGAATAAACTTGGAAGGATAAATATCAATACATTTTAAAATTGTTGCTAAACCATTTTTACAAGAAAATGATAAAGAGTTGTTAGAATAATGATGAGGAGTTTCAAAAGAATATTAATGTTGTGAATGATCATAGATTTACTGACATCATATATGAAAATGGAATTTTGAAATTTGGGAAGAAACTTTTTGTTGCTTACATACCCGATCTGAAAAGGTAATTGTTGGATGATTCTCATAGCTCCAATTTCTCTATACACCTTGAGAGCAGTAAGATGTATAGAGATTTGACCGAACATTTTCGGTGGGACAACATAAAGAGGGATATTTCTAATTTTTTATTAAAATGTATGGTTTGTCAACATGTGAAAGCTAGAAGGCAACATACTGGAGGAGTCATGCAACCCCTTCCAATACCTATGTGGAAATGGGATAATATTACACTGGACTTTGTCCTGGGGATACCAATGACTCCTAGAAGGAATGATGCAATATGGGTCATTATTGATCATCTTACCAATTCAGCTCATTTTCTTAATATAATAGAATATTTACCACTTGAACGTATGGAAAGACTATATATTAATGAATTTTTAAGCCTTTATGGAGTACCCCTATAGATTTTATTTGATCTTGATCCCAATTGTACATCAACATTCCAAAAAAGTCTTCAGAAATACCTAGATATTGAACTTCTTTTGAGCTCTACCTACCACCCTAAAATCGATGGACAATTATAACGAACTATTCAAACCATAAAAGACATGTTGAGATCTTGATCAATTGATATTCAATTTATGTGGGATCAATATTTAACTATATGAGAATTTTCCAGCAACAATTTCTTCCATTCAAGTATTCAAATGGAACCATATGAAGCATTATATAGAAAGGGATGTCACACACCAAAATTTTGGGATGATGTTGGTGAAAGAAAACTCGTAGGACTAGGAATTATTGTGGAAATAATGGAAAAGGTGAAGGTTATCCAAACCCACATCAAAGCAGCCTAAAGTAGGAAAAAGAGCTATGCTGATAACTGAAGGAAGGATTTGGAATTTCAAGTAGGAGATCATGTTTTCATGAAGGTATATCTATGGAAGAGTGTTATACATTTTGGTAAGAAGGGTAAATTGAGTCCCCGGTATATTGGACCTTTATAAATTATATATATAATTTGAGTTGTAGCGTATCATTTGGCAATGCTTCCATGTCTCTCCAAAGTTCATGATGTGTTCCACGTATCAGTGTTGAGAAAACAAATTCCTAACTTGACGCATGTACTCATCTATGAGGAAATTGAACTGGAACCTGATATGCCTTATTGTGAAGAGCCTATCAAAATTAATGATACCAGTGAACAAGTGTTGAGAAACTAAACAAATATTCTAGTAAAAGTTCTATAGATAAACAATAATATGGAAGAGGCAACGTGGGAACCTGAGAAACTTATGATGAAGAACCACCCGAATCTTTTTATGAGGTAATATTCTGGGAATTTGGAGGATGAAATTATTTTAAATAGGGGAGAATGTAACACCCTAATCTTCCACAATATGTTTCTCTTTGAACAACCCAGTAGCTTGCGTTGTATGAAACTTGTAGTTTCAACACACCCCGACCAATAAAACTACTCGTTATAAATAGTAATAACCACCTTTTGAAATTATGTAAATTTTATTTTTCAAAATGGACATAATTTTTGAATTTGGAATATCGAAATTAGCTAAGGGTAAATTTTTGTTACTTTTCTGAAAACAATCATTTTTGATGAATTGTGAAAAAATACAAAATTTTAATTAATACATCTTTTTTAATAAAAATAATTTGAAGTATTAAATTATAAATTTGCGTGGTTTTAATGTATCATTAGGTTTTATTTTTATCATTTAATATAATTTAGGTCATTATAGGTAATTTCACATTTAAACTGGACATAAACAAGTGTCAATATTTTGATGGATATTATTTCTTAAAGACACGCTTTTGGTTTTGACAACAGGAATTACTTTTAAATTAATTTTTGCCACTTCTGTGTTTTGAATTTAAAAAAATGGATTCCATATTTATAATCTGGTGGTCAAAATTGATTATATAGGTAACTTTTATTTTTAGACGTTATGAATAGTTACTTCAGTAAATATTTTATTTACCATGGTGAAAAGGGTAAATTCGGTAAATAAGGATAAAAAATAATATTATAATAATATTAAATTAACATAACATGTGTCATATTCCTATTGGTTGATACATGTCTGACCATGGTCATCCTTGGGTCGTTTTTGGGACCCCAAGGAGCCACTTGAGAGTTATAATGACACTTTATTTTAATTAATTTAAAGTAATGACAAAAATGACATAAACATATATCTTTTACTAAAAATATTTTTAAATGGGGTTATATAAGTTATCTTTTAGACTATAGATACTCATCAGAAATATAAAGATATTTACTATATAATGTTATTTTATTTATAATTTTTAGACATTATATAATTAAATTTATTTATGACTCAATGGTGTTGCAGTAATTACCTTATTAATGAAACAATCAAATAAATGATATTATAAATATTAAAATAAATATAATTTCAAAAAATTTATAACATAAAAGAATTTTATAGGTGAATATGACATGATATTATTGATGCAATGTATTTTTTTTGAAGTAATCAACTTGTGATGACTTTCACAAAAACCAAATACTAAATAGTGTAAAAATTGACATAAATGAGTTTTTTAAAAAATATTATATTATTAAATTATATAATAGTTTAAAAATTTAATGTTCTTCCAAAGAACTTATATAATGATATGTATATAATTAATGAAACATATTTGGTTCTCTTTTTATTTTATCATAAGTTTGTTAACCAATTATTATTATAATAAAAGAATACATGGTAAAAGTTAAACTGTTTAACTAAGCATTCAATATAGAAGATAAGGTTAATATGGTGGACCCAACCTATATAAAACAAATTTTATGAGTGTTTTTAGACCCATAACCACCATATCCTATAAATAATTGTTTTTGGAGACATTATAAACCGAAATTTATTTTGTTATAAAATAATATTTCAATCTTTTCCTAAGGTTCCCCTCACCTCTCTTATAAAAGGGAACTTCCTCTTCTCTCAAAATCAAAACTCCAAATCTATATGGATCGACCAAACCTATCCCAAATATCCTCCCAATTTCCTTAAAATAAAATTATAGGCCTTATATTTATCATGAATCCAACCTAAAAATCATTTTTGATCAACTTAAAAGGAAGCACCCGAAGAAGAGGTACTAATTTCACCACCCTCTTTCACGTTCATTTCTTCTTACAGTTACCCATTCATTGTTGTTTCCATTATAAAATAATAAATCATGTGTCTTATATATAATATCATGTTATTAAAAAAATTTTACAACCATATTCATTATTCAATCCATCATATGATTGAAAAAGTCACCATACGTGCGTACGTACAGCTTACCGTCTCCACATCGTGGTGTAGTTTGTTATTTAAAAACTTTATTATTTAGATGCTTATAATAATGAGTATAACTGATGTAAATAATAAATATAACATGTTAATGATTCTGGATATTTGTTATCGTATCCAATTACATACTATTTCACCATCAATTTAATGATATTGTTGCTCGTGCGTACATACAGATTACCGTCTCCACGAAGGCGATGAGATTTTTTCACCATCATAATAATTCTAGAATAATTTTAATTTTATGATTAAAATTAATCTTTCAGAACATAATATCATTCTGGATATGAATAAAATACATTCTATTCATAACAAACATGGATTACGTAACCAATCATGTAAAGTAAAATATATTAGTTAACACCCGAAACGATAATACTACTAAAATATTATTAACAATGTAATATTATAGGATCATATATGATATCATATTTATGTATATAGTTGTTGTATAATTTTATAAAAAAATTTAACAATTATACAGAATGTTAACATACAATGGACTAAGGAAAAGTACAAGGTAAGGGTTAATTTCACAATCTCTTTATTATCTGAGGTTTCTTTTACATACATGTCTATAGGGACATCTTTATCATCAACATCCGTGTTTTCTTAAAAATATATTTCAAAAACATTTTTACTATTTACTATAATATGGGATAATGTCATTTAAATTCTTATTTTAACATATATTTTTTGAAAGTAATATTTCTGTAATTTTCCAGTCAAGGTACTTTATGACCTTTTCGACAAAATTATGGAAAGAATGTATTTTTCTAACTTATATAGCAGGTGTGGATATTTTCCATCTTTATATCATCGTTGAAAATTCCCATACATGATTATAATAATATTTTCCAAATAAATGTTTTCTTTTATAATTATATGACTTTTAAATGATTTCAAAATAGAAAGAGATATTTCCCTAAAAATGTTTTGATTTTATCAATGTCAACATGCTTTTATTGATTTTAGGTTTGTTTGATATTGATTTATTATGATAATAAACATCCATATTATATTGAAGGTTTTGTGATATGTATGAATGTGGATGTGTTATTTTTATAGCATTCATGATTTATAGATAATGCATTGAAATTTTGTATGCTAGTTTTAATACGAATGTTTATGTTATGTTTAAACCTTTTCATACGAGGAATGAATTGGTCTTAGTAATTGATGGGTGGAGCCTGTTAAAGATCCTCGATTCATCGGAAGGTCTCATGAGACAAACCAGTGTCTTGGCACAAGGCCTTGACAAAATAGTATTTGTAGTCTTGGAACAATTCCTTGACTATGTGATCAATATGTTTGACATTATGCATTCCATCATTATGAAAGTGGATATTGATATTGCATTTGATTATTTGACTAGTAGAATATCCATGTGATTAAGTAATTGGATTTATTCGATTTTATATATGCCATATTATGCTGATGTTTATATTTAAATGGATTTTTTTTAGTCTTATAAATTTACTTAAATGTTTATACTTATTTATGAATGTTCACTCTATATTGTTATCCCTACTGAGCATCTGAGCTCACCCCTTTCTATGTTTTATTTTTCCCCGGAAGTGAAGAAGTATTTTATGGTTGACCTGCAATGATAAGCTAAGGATATAATTGTGTTTAAAAGGGGACAAAATGTTGTTTATGTTTCCATTTAATGATGTAATATAAAACTTATGAATGTATCTAGTACATCCAAGGCTACCAAACTGATCGGTCTTTCAGGACATGATTCCTTGTGTCATGCCAATATTATGTAATAATGCACCGACTCTGGGTAACTGAGGTTAGGTCGTTACAATTTTCATCCATGTACCTCTTAGAACTATTAGGATCTTGATTATATTATTCTATTTTACCTATTTTATGCAAGTATATGAAATTAGTTAAGATAACACATGGTATTTTTATAAGGTTTGCTACTCAATAAGTGTATATAGTCATTGGAATGATCAAGAAATAATCCTGGCCCAAAAATATCTAGAAAGTAATCCTTTTAATGTGGTTACATTTAGTAGTAAATACCCTTTCACTTGAAATACTCTATAGTCAATTGAAATAACCTATTTTACAAAAGTTGGATGGATCATTATACTACCTCTCAAGATTGTCTTCAACTTACTGAAAAGGGGTTGTAACACCAAGAATTTTCTCCACCTACTGAGTCTTCTTCGATGTCATAGTTATTCAATGTTCTTCCGCAATATTCTTCCACACATTGATATTTTCATAGAATCATATACAAAAATCATGTTATCTCTTCCTAGAAACAAACTTTATCTCATTACAATCTCCCTGTTTTATCAGTCGTAGTAATATGAATGTTGTACACATATGAACACATAATTATTCCTAGACAAATAATATTCAACTGAATATAAATTTGTTAGTCATTAGTCTTGTTTTCTATGTCTTCTTTAGTTAAAAAATTGACTGAACTGAATCACATTCTTATATTCTTTCTAGAATCACAAAACTCTTATGTGATTATTAAAAAAAATAATCATCAACTCACCACATGACCATCATAATTTATCTACACTGAATAATAATCAATCATTTTGTTGGAACACCCTATTATTCTTAGACACACAATAATGTGAAATTGTACACTAGTGCCTTATTCACTTTCTTTAATAATAAATTCCAACACATGAGTGTATCGGTTCCCTTATCATCTTCCTTTTGGAAATATGAACTTAAGTACATGTCTGGTTTTTATTCACACAAACTAACTAGGTGTGTTTTATATTCTATATTATTTTTATATCAACCAAGTACATAAGTAGTTTAAATTTTGAAAAATGTGGGGGGGGGGGGTATTATACCGAAGAACTAGTTCAAAAAACTATTATTTGAAAATCCGTACAAGAATTTGTGTTTAAGATGTGTTGAGTGTCCACGGATCACCATATTCATGAAGTAGAACAAGGGTGTAAAAACCTATCGCATGTACAATCTATTTTTCATTTGTAAATTTTCTTGTATACCCTGAAAACATCATTGAACTATGTGTCATGATCACTTCATGGAAAACCATTCAATCGAATACTACCACAGCTTTACAGAGAGCTAAAGTCCCCCAAACTGTCAAGGCTTCACAGACAATGTTGGCTTTGTGGTCCCTTTTACATCACAAGTAACCGATCCATGAAAACTTCTACTATAAAATATACCTATGAACTATCTCATTTGTGGAAATGATCCCCCATGAACTATGTCCTCCTATATAGAATCATCCTTCGTAATATACTTCCCTTTGAGTAATTCTCCCTCACAAAATAATACAAAGGTACCCAAATTCAACCAGTAGTGATGATCACCTATAATGAAATTCTCATTACCTAATGATCTTGTTTGTGGTATTTTTATAGTTAACTAATTTATATAAAACCCACTAATATTAATTACCTAATACATTGATGTGGTCTGGATTTCACCGTGAACTTCTGTGTGGTTCTCATAATGCCTTAATACTTTTTGGCGGTCATTGTATTCCATAATAGAAATCACATTGTGGTATCCATAATCACCACCTTATTCTGAAAATGAAACATCTCCCACACACTATGATCTTCCCTCTAATTTTTAGCCTCCCACAAACTGTTTTTTTTCTACCGGTTCTATGTAGCACACTTTGCAATATGCATAGCACTCTTGTGAAGAAATCTTCATTTACTGTTTTTCCTATATTAGTTTGCACACCTCTTATGCCATCCACAAATTTAATTCCATGAAATACATTTCATATCACCTTACATGTAAATAAAAAAACTTTGTATTTTGAAACCAGAAAATTTGGTAGAAACTGGGAACTATACCACGTTAAATATCTTCTTCAGATACCACAACTATAGTGATTGGTGGTAATCTAGATTTCTCAACAATACCAAATTGATACATCATTAATGCTTCGACCACCTTTTAAAAAAATTCACATCATGTGAATCAAATATTGATCAATGATTTAATTAAAAAATACTCTAAACCCACACGAGCCAGGCTAATCATGATAAACAAGAGTATCATGAATAGTTCATCATTGAATCACATCATTCAGAAACCACATAGTTTATTTGATCACAAACCTTATCGATCATGATATTTAAACTTTGATTGATCATCTTTATAATTTTCATATTTAACAAGGATAATTATTATACTATAACATATAACATCATCTAATTTGTCCATAAATATTTTCCAGGAATCACCTTGAAACAATGAGTCTATAAAAAATCTCTAGGCATCACATTGAAACTAATAGTACATAATAATTCTCTAGGAGTCACCATGAAACTCATTGTCTTCAAAAGTGTCATATAATTAATTATAAACACTTTAGGACATCATCCATGTTCCATTAACATTGGAACAACTCCATCATATTGATTTTAATGAGAACTTCTTGTCTCAGTGATCACTAATGAAAACTACTGAAACTAATTGAAAACAAATACAATCCATACATAAATTGGGATCTTTAATATTGAATAACTTTTTAATTCTATTTAAAAATAAATATAATCTTACCGCCTTATTGGAAAAGTCTTGTTAATTAAAATTTTTATCTACCTATGAAGATGATTTCAATTAACTACATATAACCAGCTTTATGGATGGTTATAATTAATTATTTATAATTCATAAATATATTTTTTTCATTTTTATTCTACCATAGTAAATTTTACTAATAGATAAATAATAATAAATCAATAACAAAAACTCAAAAAAAAATAAGATAATTCATTGAAACATGTTTTCTACCGTGTACCATTTTAATAAAGAATAAAAAATATAATGATTATAATTGATCAATGATAACATTAAATAATTTTATGAACATATAGATTAATATTTATAAAAACATAAGATAAATATATAGGTGTTGTAAAAATGTTAAAACAAAATAGGACAAAAGGTACGGAGAGTCTTGAATCAAATATTTCTTCAGGGTTTATCTTCTCTTCCTCAATCATTTCCTTATTATCTTATAAATCACTTAAAAAATTTATTTTATTTTACATTAAATTTAATTTTCATGGGAAAATATATACATTTATTATATTAGGATTCATTTATTTATTTCTTCATAAACTTGGATCAAAAGTTTCTCTCTAAATATTTTATTTACACTTTTTCATTTTATTCTTTTCCACTCTATGAAATATGATTATTTCTTTGATAATAAAAGATAATTAATTTTTTATTATTATAGGAACATCCAATTTTACCCTTTAGTAAATTATTCAGGAAGCTATAATGAAACCCATTCTTTTCACATGATTTTATTTTATGTTTATAATTGATATATGATTTTTTTATGTGGAATTCTTGATTACGAACATATAATTATGTGTAGGTGGGGATATAAATATATATACCACCAATGAATTGGGTAAATTTATATATCTCATGAGATTTTTTTCATGAACATGATGATATCTTTTTTCCACATTCTATGCAATGAGTTTTTTACAACTAATACTTTCCTGAACATAAAAGTATCCTTAGACACATTCTTTTTGTGGGATTTATCCACAATGTTATAATGGTTCATTATTATGAATGAGAAACATTAAATATCCTTCAATTGATTCTTCATTTAGATGTTGATGATCCCAGACATATGATATAATGATGATGATTATGCTCACCCATGAAATATATCAAAATAGTTATCATGTTGTTTTAATAATATTCATCAATTCATAGGTATTTTAGAGGAAATTTTTTTGATGTATGTACCCATGGGATTACATGTATTAATAATATCATGTAATAATTTAGTTAGATTATGGGTAAGGATTTAAATGATTTTTATATTTTATATATATCAATGTTGGGTGAAGTTAATTTTCCCCTGACCCGATACATATTGATTTTAAGAGTTTTATTATTATTCTTGTCTAAAATTGATGTGATATTATTATATTATTGTTTTGAGTCATTATTAATGAACAAGAATAATATATATATAGTTTTCCATTGAATATACTAGTGCATCATCATTAAGAGTACACTAAAGTATAAAAAACCATCACCACATATAGAAACATTAATAGATTTTTTTATAAATATTGAATATTTCATATAGAAAATATATACACTATAAAATTAAAAATAATATAATGAGATTAAAAAATGATATGGAGAATTTAAAATTTTATGACATTATGATACCCTATAAATACAATGACCATGAAAAATATAGTAAAAAAATAATTTGAAATATGATTTTAAAATGTTAAAGGATTTATATGAAATTTACTAAAAAAGTAATTAAATGTTGAATTAATGTAATATGTAGTATTTATATGAATTACTAATGAAATATAACTATTCAAATAGTTTCCCTGAATGATCGAATAATAACATGAACATTTGAATAGTAACCTGAGTGTTAGAATAGTTACATGGACATTAAAATTGAAACTCAAAGTTAGTGTAAGTGGATTTTCCCAGAAAACAATTTTTTTAATACAATGAAAAAAATTTAAACCAAAAAAGTAATTTCCAATGTCCAAATAGATAAAATTATTATTTTAAAAACAGTTTTCATTTTTTCTTCATTTTTTTGCACAATATAACAAATTTGTTGTTTAAATGTTTATATATAGATATATTAGTTATTATTTTTAACAAAATAATATTAAAATTCTCAAATAATACCACTATTACATGTATTGGTCCTGAAATAATAATTTATTTAATATTTTAACTAAAAAATGTCCTTCCCTCTATGTATAAATACACACTATCACCCACTTGGAAAATAACTTCCCAAAGTCATTTCTTTTCCCAATATCTACCAAATTAACTTTTTCTAAGCCTATTAAGATACCTAGGGATATTATTGTTCCATTAAACCTTAATCTCTTAGGGCTTTAGTTCCACAACAATGGAATAAGTTCCACTAAAGAGGTAACCCAACACTCATTTTTTTAATTTTTTTGTCTACTCTCATGAAAACATTTCATATTCAATCTTCCTAAAATATTTATCTAGAAATTTTAGAAGTTATATATTTTATTATTATATGGTTAACTATTATAATATATTTAAAAAATATACACACACACTCTCTCCCCATATTTATAAAATTCCTCTCAATTGTCGGTCTTATTTGCATAATAGGATAACGTCAGTTATTTAGTTTCCACAACCTTAATGAAATGTTAATGTAAATTATTTATAATGTATCAATATATAATTTTTTTTATCTTATAGAAGTAATTTTACTAATTAATAAATAAATATTAATTGAAATAATGAAATCTATGAAACTTGATAATTAAAACAACATTTAATTGACCATTTCATCATTTAATGAATAAATAATAAATGAAATTTAAGGAATATAATTGATTAATAATTACATTAAATAATATTTTATACTAATTTATTCATGTTATAATAAAAAAAAATTAAAAATATATGATGTGTAAATGTAATGAAATAAAAAAACCTATGGAAACTAGTTTCCTAATCTCACCTCTTTGTTTTGGGATATTCGTTCATTCCTATATATTATCCCTATGGTACTTATAAAAACATATTAAATGTCAACAATTTAACTTTTTCTTTTATTTTCCTCTAGATATGCACGCCTTTGTTATGATGAACTGCATTTTTACTCATATACATTAATTTTTAACAATACTTTCTCTCATGAAATATCATATTTACTTTAATATGTTTATTCTTATCCTCCCCATGAAATATGATATTTTCATTATTATTTTATGATATTTACCTCCTTACTCTTTTTTAACATCAATGTTTAATCACCATTTTATAATTCATTATGAAATTATAAAACGAATTCTTTTTTATCAGAATATTTTGGTTTTATGATTGATATATGATTCATTTTTTGGTGGACTACTTGATTATAAGAATATTATGATTTGATAGAAAGTATGGAAATTATATACCCCTCTAATTCATTAAGTAATAGTGAATATATCATGAAATTATAATATTTGAATATAATTCTATCGTTTTACAAATTATATGTTTTGGTCATTATACACTTATGTTATGCATGAATGTGATGCTAGATTAGTTAACATTCTACATATGGAATTTTTACACAATGTTAGGATGTTTCATTATTATTAATGTTCCCCATTACATGTATCCTTAAAATTATTTTTAATACATACGAGGATGATACTATGCTTATGATATAATGGTGATTACTATGCCCACCCATGTACTGTATTTATTCATGTTTCATATTACTTCTCTATTATCCCACCCATAATTAGGATTTTATCTCCCCATTATTTGATGTATATCCCCATATGATTACATGTCATGAAGATTTCATGAAATCATATATGAGGACTATGAGAAGGGATTAAAATAATGTTTATTGTTATATATTTAATTAGATTTATAATTATAATTTTTTAAGATACTAAACCTATGATATTGGGATAGTTCTTTTTATGTTTGAAAAAAATAATGTAAAAATATTATTTGAAAAATTTGGTACATTATAGTTGGCATCAAAAAAATTATTAGTTAATTTTGGAATTAAGCTGAAAAAAATAACCTATATTAAACCAGGTATATTATAATTTGTGATATTATAATTTTTTTATGCTTATGAATAAATTAATTTTCCATGATTAATTTACATAGTTTTTGTTAAAATTTTTTATAAATTATAAAAAAATGGGAACCATGAGATATTAGACCAATAAACTAGGTAATGGAAAAGGAAAAGAATGCCAAAATGGTTTTCCCAATGCAATTGGTAGTGGGATTAAATACCTCATATATATAATTACCTAGTTTTCTTAGGTTATCAACAATAATCTTAACCATCTTGAATTTATTCCTTTTCCCAAGAGAGGGAAATTATGCATTTAATACATTAAGAGACAACAACCACCTTTATCTAATTGATATTAAGATTAACTTATTATGGAAAATTAAATATATTCCATGTAAAATATAGTTATTATTATTCCTTGTTCTATAAAGTATAAAGTTATTTTGGTAATATACTATCTAGAATGAGAAGAAGGTCAATTTTGGTCATTGATAAAAAAATACCAATTTTAAGGATGAAGTTGAGTTAATAGAGTTAGACGAGTTCAAGAATAAATTTCTTATCAATAATTTTCCTCAAAATCTATATACATAGTTTTGGATATAATATATTAGTCTCATAAATTAATATAATAAACATATTTCATCTTACAAGTGGAATTATTAAGGATTGAAAGGCACATCTCTGATTTTGTTTTAATCAATTATAAAAATATATATAGATTATTTTGTGCTTTAAGACCACATCATTAAAAATAATTATTTATCATAGTCATTATAAGTTATAAAGAAGTTGTTAAATATTCTCTAAAATAGATAATGAGTTCATATAATGGTGTCATGGACATAAATACAATAAATTAATGAATGAGTTTCTAGATTTAGTATCTAGTTATATATGAGGAACAATGATTCAACCACACATATATCAAAGATATATGATGATGGTCTATGTGTATTTCATCAATGGAATGAAAAAATAATTAATGTGTGGAAAATAAGATTATTAAGATCATGAATATATAAGGGACTTGGATAGTCCATCCAATATTATAGTGGATAATAAGGAAGTTCCCAATACACCATCTATGGTCTAGCGATTCACATATAAATAAATCAACCAATAGTAAAGATAAGGTATCAATCCAATGGTCTTTAAGAGAAATAAAAATCCAAAATGGCCCTTGATAAGGTTGTAATGGAAATATTATTCCCTCCCTATCAGCATGGTAGAGAATGAAAATAAAGTGGAAAAATTACACCTTCAATTTACTTAAGAATGGGGAAAGTTTTATTTAATTATGATTAAACTCATTCCACAATATCATGTATGTTTTCTAGAGATATTTAATGAACACCATGATTAATTAAATTATATATACCTTTATAAACTCATAGTGGCCAAATAATTCCAACCCATGTTTTGGAATCTTTACATAATAGAATATGTTGAAGATTCAACCAAAAAATATATTAATCATTACTTTGGTAGAATTTGAAGTAATAATTGGAATGAATTTCCTCTGATTATATAGATACCACTTTTAGAATTCAGAAAAAGAAATATCTTCTGATATCCTAAACTATCCAATTATCCTATGAAAATTCATGGAAGATTAAAAATATCCTTTAGAACATACATTAAAGACATGGTTATTAATATAAAATTGGAAAGAATATATTATAAAAATTCATGAGATAACAGAATGCATCACCCTTGAATAAATTTATATTATATGGGAATATTCTAATGTATTTAAAAAAATAATTTCTAAGTCTTCTCCTAGATTATGAGGGAGAGTTTCAAAAATGAATTATACATGAATCGACCCATATTTTCAATCACCCATATAGAATGACCATAATAGAGTCAGATTAATTTAAAAAGTATTTGAAAATGAATTTAGAAAAATGTTTCTTAAAACCTAGTGAATCACCATAGGGTGAAAAAATGATATTTTTTAAGAAGAATGATATATCAATATTGATATGAATTAATTACTAGGAACTCAAAAGTTCATTATAAATAATAAGTACCCATTAATATGGATTGATATTTTTTTGACCAACATTGAGAAGCTCAATAATTTTCCATAGTGGATGTTTATTCTAAACATAATTAGCTGATGGTGGATATATAATTATTAAAAAATCATATATGACATGAATTCTATCATTTCATAGTTTGATCTCCTATACTTACAAATTCTATGGAAATATTCATGAATGTGATAAATATATTCTAAATAAACTACTAAAATATATTTATGATTGTATTTTGTGGTGATGTTCTCATATAATCAAAGTGAATAGAATAATAATAAGAATATATAAGAATTGTTCTATAAATTTTAAGGATGGAGTAGTATTGTTATGTTTATAATGTGTTCTATTTTGATATAGTAAGTGGAATTATAGGGTAATGTGATCACAAGTGAAGTAAAACAAATATACCCTTTAAATACAAAGGTGATTAAAGAATATAATTTTCTTATATGTGTCACCATGATCTATAGATTTCATGGAATAACAAGGTACTACCAGTAAAATGTGAGAAATTATTCCAGATTTTCTATCTCACTGGCTATGTTCAAAAACATTGGACTAATGTATGACCAGGTGAATGCATGAGATGAATTATATATGTAGATTAAGATGGGGATAGTCATTTACCCTTTCTCACACACCCCTCACATTCATTAGAGTTTTAAATAAATAGTTATACATAAAATAATGGACTGTGTTTTTCACTCATGGAAAATGATAAATTTATAGCATATGCCTTATGGAAATTGATGATATATGATTAGAACTACACGATACATGAATTAGAGGTATTTTTTTATCTTTGTATTAAATATTTAGAATCAAAACCCCTATGTAGAGATATGTGACATATGTACTAACCACAAGTGTTTAATATATATATTTACATATATGTAGTTGAACATGCATCAACATATATGGTTTTATTTTATCAATGACTATGATTTCCCAGTTCACCGTCAACCTATAATGATGAACAAGGTTGTTGATTATTTTAATATGATGGTATTAAACCCACATAGTGTTTATTAAATTTTTTTATTATTTATAATAATTTCAATATGTCTTTAGAAGGTAGCCTTCAAATAATTTTAGATTACCCATTTAGGTTATGTGAATTATACATGTATTATTAAGAAGATAAAACTCAAGGAAATGACTCATTAAATTTTGACATGTGAATAGTAAATTGAGATTAAGGAAAAAAATTGAATTAGGGAGGTGAGTTTATATCATTATTCAAATAACAAACAATTTTCTTCCATTGGATATTTTTACATATCAATTCACATATAGAAAATGTTAAAGTGGCTATTTAATTGATATCGTGGTTAGGGAGGTTTGGATGTTTTTTATTATTGATATATTATTTAATGATATATTTTTTTATTTTTTTAAATTAATTGAGTTTGAGAGAATATTATAATCTATGAACTACCTTATACTATATATCATAATTGTTATCCCTTTATATTATTGGAAAAACATTAATTGAGTTACATTCATTCCAAAGACTACCAATGGAGAAGATGTTTCTAAAGACTATAGATTTCAAATAAATAAATTCAGGAAATAAGACTAAAAATATGATGTTTATTATGTTGCATATAATGATATTCAATAACTTATGATGATATAAGATCATATAACATCTTATAACAGAATCATAGATTTATAGATTCCAGTTGTGTTTGAATCTGATTGAATAAGATAATAACTAACACGAATTGTGATAATTTTCCCCTTTGATATTACACATTCAAGATGTTGGATATGTATTTATTAACACACTTGGATGATTTATGGAGAAGGCTGAGGTTAAAGAAGAGAATAATTAAGGAAGTGAATAATTAGTATAATTATCATGAAGATTTTATATGCTCTAAGATGCTTTTTGGATTGTGTTGAAGAGTTCATATAATATTTAATAAATTCCAAGAGTCATTTATATTGTTTTGAGATGATATATAGTGATTATTGTTTCTATAAAAATATTTTTATTAATTATGAGATTATTTTATGATGTTTTATAATTCATAGCTGTGGTTAGGAATTTATAATGGAAAACTAATTCATATATATGGTTTTCTAAATTATAGACAAGAATAAGGAAAAGTCATGGAATTTATAAGCGTAGTCTATATTGAATATTGGTAAATTCAAAAATTAATGAATGTTAATATATATATATATATAAGAGTCACTTAGGATTGGTACATAGGGTAAAGTAAAAAAGAAAAGGGTTAACCAAACATTGAAGATTGAAATTTGAAAATTCAATGTGAGTTCACACTATTATATATTATGTTGTCTCACTGTAGTTTTATAAAAAATATGGAAGATAAAAAAACACACATTTAGATACATAAGAATTGTCACATTATGTATAAGTAAATTTATTATGTGGATAAAATCAAATTTGATAAGGTAACCATGTCATTGTGTTGAATAAAGGCCATCAAATGTGCATAATGTTACTCAGTGGGCTGTGAAATCTTACAAAGTATCCAATCCACAGTATAGTATATAAGGATCTATCTTTATGGAATATAATGGTCCTGTACTAATTTATCAATGAAAATTAACAATGTTCACGATCCTTATAATGATATGTAGGGGTTAAAATAAATATGTGAAGACTAACATTATAAAATATGATATTTTTTTGATACAAATGATATGATAATATATTGGAATTCAATGATTATATATAATTATATATTTAATATCCATGATTATATCCCAGTACAATCGATGTGTGAATTGAAGTTGATGGGTGAGTAGTGATGAAGGTTTCAATGCCATGCAGATAAGTATTATATCAATAGGATTCCTACGTATTCCCATACAGATACACTATAATGATAAAGTATATTTCATGGAGTAGAATAGGTTGTGTAGATTATGATAATCATGAGATATAGGGAAATTCATATATATATTTATCTAATGTTTTTAATTGATATTATATATCTTTATTGAATATTTAAAGAAAAAAAATTGAAAAGAATATCACACTGCTACAATTCAAGGGAGATCTTCCATATTCAAATATGGTAATAATATTTTAATGATTTTAAAATGATAAAAAGGGGAAGGATAAGAAGATAATGAAAATTTATGTTGATATAGTATACCATAAAATAATTTTGTGTATTGAGGGAACAATGAGATAAGAACTTGATACTAAATACCCTACTATATATCTTGAGTATTTAAGATACATGAAGTGTGAAAACCAATACTACATTTTCTTGATATAAATTATGTATTAAATATATATAATTATACTTTTTTGGAGATCAAATCATGTTCATTGTGAAAGGATAAGAAGTGATGAATTGGGAGAATTAGTTGGTGTCAAGACCTATCCTACGATATCTATATCTCATAGAAGTAAAAGAAAAATAGTGTAAAAGATAGACATGTATCATTGTGATTTCCCCCATATTTTTTGTTTTTAACTATATAAAGTTCTAATAACACTTTAAAATATATCAATAAAAGGTGATAAATAGGATGAAGAATATAATAGAGAGTTTGATCTATATGTTGACTATTGGTTATCATACTGGCTTAAGAATTGAGCTTCCCAACCTATGATATCTCTATATCATAACTTAAGAAGCATACTACTCTCTTATATAATAATGTTGGAAGAAAAACATGATATTTATATAAAATTTGAAAGGAAACTATATATATAATAACTAAGATATTCACAATTATTCATAAATAATCTCACATTATATAAATGCTTAAAGAAATTATAATTTTTTTGAGGGAGACATGGTTGGTCCCAGAGCCTGATAAAATGAATACTGGTGTTTCATATAAATCAGATAATTTATAGTCATTATAGAAGTTCCAAGGTCAATTATTTTTAATATCATAATCTTAATAATAATATAAGAGTAGTGTTTTTTTTAACAACCAATATACACCATGGATATAGTCATCCAAATTATAGGAAAAACCCTTTTATATAATCATAATGTTTCCTAGTTTTTATTTCCTACATATAGTTCTTGTATGGAAACTAATATGAAAATAGTGCGATACATACATTCCCTAAATACCAACAAAGATATGTAAGGGAATAATTTTAATTACCTAAAAGTCACCAACATTGATTCATCCCCTTATCAATGTGGTTGCACCTATCTTGGTAAAATGATATTTGGTATCCATACCATTATTCGACCTCTGATTAGATTCATAAAAAAATATAATATTTAATGAATTTATCAGTTTGAGTTTCTCTTAAAACGTGACAATTAAGTTAAGACATGGAGAAGAAATATTGGTTTAATTATCTAAAAATAATCTCTTCAAACACCCTAAATATGATGAAGAAAAAAAATGTAATTATAGAAGTCAATATTCTTTTTTTAGGAAGAATAAGTTTCAAAATTCTCATATTGTAATCCTAGAGATGACAAGGTTATAATAGAATAAGATGAAATGGTAGTGAAGTTATTACAAAGGATATGGACAAAATATACACCTCAAAAGGTTCACATAATTAATGTGATGAAGCTTTAAATGAAATCACATGAAAGAAATTTTTTTGTGAGAACCATATACAAGTGGGGATGATTATATCACAGAATAATTAAGTAAAGATTCATATAATGTTTTGAGGAAAACCTCATAAAGTTTTCCTGATTAAATTTTCAATCCTAATCATTTATAATTCAAATAAATACATTAGGATATTTCCCATATTGAATAATAATATAGGAAATGGATGAAAGTACTAGAAGATAATGTAATGATGAGAATCGATCTCACAGAAAAATGAAATTCTAAAAGTGATAGAATTAATAAGAATTAAGAAAAGAGGTCTAAATTTGAAAATTATTATAATGATTTAATCATGATGAAAGTTGAATCAAATGATATTCAAAAAAAAATATCAATTATTTAGAAAAAATTAGAAAGATATCACTGATGTAATGAATTATCTATTAAGTATCAATGATAAATTATAAATTAAATCAACACCTTGATTCATGAGAATAAAAAAATTCCTTGTGGTCTATCTGATAATATCAAAATAGAGTGTGAATATAGATTAAATATTTATTAGAATAAGAAATATATCATCAATTAAGAAATTAATTTAAAAGGATGTAAAATTGAAAAATAATGAATTCATAGAATCTGAATCATAAAAAATAGTTCAGGGAAGATGAAATTCTATATACTACTCTAATGAGGTTATTTTTTCTAATATACCTCTATCATATTGAAAAAGAAATATAAAACATCTAATAATAAATATAATTCATGGTCAAAGTAGAAGGTAACAGTTTATCCATGAATCTGAAAATTCACTAATGTTATTTTTTTGAAATGGTTGGATGCATTCAATATTATAGAAAAATATTTCTTGATAAAACTGATGATAAACCCCCTAATAAAAACATGATGAATTAATCAAGGGGTATGAAAAATATTTACTCGAAAAAATCCCATCTAAAGGGAAAATGTGACCTAAAATAATAAATATTCTATTCTTTCTAGTCAATAATATAATTGAAGAAAACATGGTTCATTTTCTAGTCCCATTATACTCGAATGCTTGAGTATATTTATATAGACATTTGGAATAATATTTCAACCTTTATAATTTATATGAATCCTAAAATATGGTTTTGAACGGTGGAATTGAGGTAAATTACTTAAAAACACATAAGAATATATTTACCTCAAGTGAATTTGAAAGTATTGGAATATTATTTAGAAGATACCTAATAATTTTTCCTAGTGAAGAGGTTGGTTGGTTCAAATAAACCAAGAATGGGATAAAGTTAATTTCTAGTATAATAAAAAAATTTAATAAAGGATTAATATATTAAAGAAGATGATAATTCCTTAAGTAATATACAAAACACATTTTTATCAAGATAAAGCAATGAAGGCCATGAAAAAATATTTATTTAAAAAAAGGATATTATTTTATTATAGATGATTAAGATATATCATATATCATTGAATTGAGACCAAGTTTTATAGTTTTTATAAAATAAATATTAAAATGAAATCAAATTAAATTCAAGAGTTAAATATAATGATTATTTTAGTGGAAGAAAAAATTGATGAATAATTTATGTCTCCTGAAAAGTGTCCCTAATGATGTTAACATAAAGATTAATGAGAAACCATGTGAAATAAAAAATCATGTAGAGAATTATCCTAAAGAGTATAATTTTTTTTTCATCTCATGTATAAATTATAATAAATATTGGGAAATAAAAATAATATATAAGTTTTAATGTAAAACAAGTAATTCCACATGATGGAATCAAATTTCAGAAGTGTTTTTAAATAGGTGATAACCTAATAGTTCATGGGATGATGTGTGGGGAGATCAGTTAAATCTTAATATGTATCGAATTATTTTTGGACCATCCTACCATCTCAAGGAAAATCATAAATATGTTGATCCTAGAACAGATATATTTTTGTGCTTTAGTTTCAAAAATGAAACAATATATTCTACATATGGTAGTAATTGAAAAATGATGTTCATAAAACCGAAGGTTTATACCTTGAAGAATATTAATCCATGCCTAGAAATGTCACGACCCGTCCTCAGGGCCCGTGCCGTGACTACCCCAAGCCCGCCTCCCATAGGACAGGGGCTGGCGACTAGCACCAAAGGCATAAATCCCGATAACTGGGAAGGCATTGCCTTTAAAAAAAGTAACAAAACACCACAGAGTACAAGCGGAAGTAAAACACTAAGTACAATAAAAAGTGCTGAAAAGTAAATGGGCCAGAATACAAACCCAAAAGAAAGTACAACTACAACCGAACAAAATACATCAGAAAAAGGCAACAACTGGAGGGTCGGAAGCGGCTCCTGGGTCGTCCTCCTCGGATCCAACCTGAAGGGTAGGTATAGATGGCGCAGATCCTGGATCGTCCACCACGAATCCTACCTGAAGGGTAGGTACAGATCACCTCCACAGTGCTCTCGTCCGTTGACCTCCTCCGAGTGTCGTCTCGCCGTGAAGTCCACCTCCGGAGACTGACTCGTCGTGTAGTCCACCTCCGGGTACCGTCCATTCCTCGAACACTCGGCCTCCGTCAGCATTGCCTGTCGTCTGCAACCAACACAACGAGGTGCGGGCATAGCCTGTACATGGGTGAGTATAACGATACTCAGTAGGGACCCCGAGACCCTGAAGGTCTCACTAAACCAACAAGGATGACCAAAAAGAAGATCTCAACAGATAACCTCTACTTAGGTATATGCCCATACATATACCTAAGTTATCATGTAACCCATCTCAATCATGAGGAAACACAAGGATCATGAAATCAACAGATAACCACTACCCAGGTATATGCCCATACATATACCTAAGTTATCAAGTGACCCATCTCAATCATGAGGAAACACAAAGGTCAAAAGTCTCAGCTCAAACCAAGATTTTCATCATCGAAATCGTAACTGCTGAAGAGCTCCGCCTCTGGAGTGTACAGTGGTCCTGTCACAACTCCGAGGTACTGCCCACTAACTTAAGACTGCTGTAGTACTCCACCTATCGAGTATTGCGGGCCAGCTGCTACCACCAAGCGCTCCCATGTGCCTCTACAACCAAGCGCACCACTATCGTGGGTCTGCCGCTACAACCAAGCGCTCCCGTGTGCCGCTACAACCAAGCGCACCTCTGTCGTGGGTCTGCCGCTACAACCAAGCGCTCCCGTGTGCCGCGACAACCAAGCACACCTCTGTCGTGGGTCTGCCGCTACAACCAAGCGCTCCCGTGTGCCGCTACAACCAAGCGCACCTCTGTCGTGGGTCTGCCGCTACAACCAAGCGCTCCCGTGTGCCCCTACAACCAAGCGCACCTCTGTCGTGGGTCTGCCGCTACAACCAAGCGCTCCCTTGTGCCGCTACAACCAAGCGCACCTCTGTCGTGGGTCTCCCGCTACAACCAAGCGCTCCCATGTGCCGCTACAACCAAGCGCACCTCTGTCGTGGGTCTGCCGCTACAACCAAGCGCTCCCATGTGCCGCTACAACCAAGCGCACCTCTCTCGTGGGTCTGCCGCTACAACCAAGCGCACCTCTGTAACACACTAAGTCGTTCGATCAGCAGTCGTCGGGTCTCAGTCATCTACACGGTCTCCGTGCTCCGCCCGCTCGTCTCCGGGAGGGTCCGCTCCACGAGCTACTGGTCGATACTCCAAGTATCACAAAGTCCTGCAAGGAAGTATCTCAAAGGACCACCTCGTCATAGGGGTCTCAACGCAACAGACAGCGCGTCAATCGGACGCCCGGTCTGTGAGTTATTAGCCTTTTCGTCCCAGGGGCCCGGTTGGTTTCGTGTGCGAACCAATCCGGCCGTAACTCAACTATACCCCGAACACTCATAGGGTATACTCATAGGGACCGTTTTTCAACGTGATCACCAACGCCGCTGACGGTTCGTCAAACGGACGTCTGGTCTGAAAGATATCAGCTTTTCCGTTCGAGGGGCCCGGTTGGATTTCAATGCGATCCAACCCGGCCACTATCCATCTGCATCCAAAACTCAGGCGGAGGATGCCAAAAGTTCTGTCTCATCAAGAGGAAAGCAACGAGACAGACGGCGCGTCAATCGGACGCCCGGTCTGTGAGTTATTGGCTTTTTCGTCTCAGGGGCCCGGTTGGTTTTTAAGGCAAAACCAACCCGACTGTACTCCACCTGCGTCCAAACCTCGGGCGGAGTGTGCCAAAAGATCCGTCTCACAATGAGGAACTCAACAAAACTGACGGCACGTCAATCAGACGTCCGTAGCTCAAGAAATGAGCGTTTCCGCTCCGAGGGCCCGGTTGGTTTCGTGTACGAACCAACCCGGCCGAACCCAAAGTATTCCGAAACCTTGAGTGCGATAAACCGAAACGACCGTCTCGCTCCAAGGATTGCGTTTCCACTGACGGAGAGTCGTTTGGAGGCCCGTATCTCATGTTACGGGCGTTTGAACGAAAGTCGTCCGAAGACGGGGGGGTCCGGGCCCGGGGCGACCCGGCCCGACCCCCCTGGTTGGCCCGAACCGGGTCGGGTCTGACCCGGTTGGCCCGGCCCGGCCCGGCCAGGGCCGGCCCGGCTCGGCTCGGCCGAGCGGCCGAGCGGCCGACGCGGGGGAAAGCCGCCGCCCCGCGTGACACCCTCGCGGCACCCGCGGGGTGTCGGCCAGACAACCGGACGTGTCGCGTGACAACCCCGCGGCACCCACAGGGTGCCGCCCTGGACACCCGCGGGGTGCCGTGTGACAGCCCCGCGACCCCCGCGGGGTGCCGCCCTGGACACCCGCGGGGTCCGCGCTGGACACCGGCGGTGTGCCGCGTGACAAACCCGCGGCACCCGCGGGGTGTCGCGATGGACACCTGCGGCACCCGCGGGGTCTCGCGCTGGACACCCGCAGGGTGTCGCCGCCTCCGGCCGCCGGCACCGCCTCGCCGGCTAACCGCGCTGCCACCGGCTTCCGCGGGCCGCCGGATTCGCTCCGGTGGCCCGTTTTCCTTCCTGTCTGCGCCGTTGTTCCTCCCGGGTTCCATTCTTTACTGCGGGATCATCAAACATCCGTTGCGGCACGTTCCGTCGTCGCCCGCCAAATCCGCAAAACACGAAGAACGACGGAGGGTTGTCGGGCCGTGTTCGTTTGACCAGCACCCTCCGCGTTAGATAAAAACAACGGGAGAAAATAAAATGTTCAACACATGAACTAACAATTTTAATAAAATAAAATTGTTTCTTTGATTCCGGTTCTTTAATTTTTAAAGAATGTTCACGGGAATATAAGGAGGGTATTTGCAAAATATAAAATCCCTACTTCGGAGTCGTCGCGCGTGAGCGTTCTTCATGGAAACTGCTCGTCACGGAAGGTGGAGATCGTCGCGTCGTCGCGGAAGGGCGTCGCGTCGTCGCGGAACACGGCGTTGAGTCGGCGAACTCAATGCACCATGAAACATCAGATTTAATTTAATTAATTAAATCCGTGTTTTGGTTAAGAACCACGAAGGAGATAAAAAGGAAGGTCCGAGACTCTTACCTCAAGCAGCCGATCGAAGATCCGTCGCGGAGGAAGAGACGTCACAGAAGAACGTTGTCGGCGTCACGGATCACGGCGTTGCGTCGTCGATTTCCGGGTTCGGCGTTCTTCGCGTTTTCGCGTTCTTCGCGTTCTTCGCGAAGGAGGCTGAAGGTTCAAGGATCCTTTCTCAACGAGTAATCCTCCAAAAGAAAAAGGTTGGTCTTATTTTATTATTACGCCAACGAATATGAAAACTGGTTAAGAAACGATCCATCAATTCGATAAATTAATTCAACGAAAGAAACAGCCCATTTAATTCACGAAATAAACCGCCCATTTAAATGGTCTGTTAAGATTTTAAGAAACGCGTCAGTTGACTTTCATAAAGACGGGTTTTCGCGGGTGCGTTTCTTAGCGGAATGAAACGGCGGGGCTCGTGCAGGCCCCACCTCACAAATATCCTACCAAGGGGGTAGGATATTTCTGGATAGCATACTATCCGGTTCAACTCAGTTCAAGCCGCCTTTAAGTGGCTTCAAGTGGCTTCCAAGTGGCTTAAGCGAAATAAAATAAAGTTGTCACAAAATTATTTTATTTCTCAACTTTAAGACCGAAAATTAAAAACCACACCCGAGAAAACGCAACTCCGGAAGAGGCGTTTCTAGGAGAATATCAGTGCTGTGATTTTATCGGTGCCCTCAGAATTCGATTCCGGGCACCGGTTCAAAAGTTATAAAAACCCGCTCGTCCGTTCACTGAACGTACCCGAGCCAAACTTCGGAAATTGATCCCGGGCACACTGGGCCTCGGAATCAGGTGCCGTCAGAAACTGCGCTCTTGTAAAATTCCAAAGAAAATTAAGAAAAAATGTAAAAAATTCCTTGAAATTTACGGGTCTTTACATTACTTCCACCACAGGGCTTTACGTCCCCGTAAAGCTTCAACACAAACTAGGGATACAAAGGCGGTACTGAGCACGCATCTGAGCCTTCCGATCCCATGTTCTCACCTGGACCTTCTCTATCGTGGCCCGGACCACCTCTGGTCCCACTAGAGCTGCTATGATTTCTTCCTTACCGATAAGAGAAATCTGGTCTCATCCCCTAGATGAACCACTTTCTTTGCCTAATACTTTCAAACCCGACATGGATGATACTAACCCATACCAAGGATGACGTCGTAAGGCCTCGACGCTACTACAAAGAGATCCAACCGTTACTCTCGCCTCCAAGGGTTGAGTCATACTGTCGGCATCAGTGTGTGGTAACTAGGTCTCTTCCAGTAGATACTTCTCAAGTGAGGGTCAAGTCAACGGTCTAACTAGGACCACTTAGTAACATCACAAAAGAGGACAGGAAAGAAAACATCACAAGAGAAGTGTCTTTATTTTATTGAAGCTCATGGTACAAAGACACAAAAACAACATCAACATGGAACTAGAAGTACAAGAGACGTATCCACTAGTTCCGCTCCTGTCCACCTGCTCCAGGAGCTCTACTGCCTTGTCCACTGCTCTACTGTTTCTCAAGCATTCGTCGTTGCCTCTGCCTCGGTAGCTCCTCAAAAGCCTGTGGATCAACTGTATGAGGAGTCGGACAGTCACGTGCCAGGTGCCCCTTTCCACCGCACGAGTAACACAGTCTGCTTCTGGCACGCCTGGCTCTGACCCCACCCCGGGTGCCCCGCACCACCGGTCCTAAAACCTGAGATCGCCCAACTGCTGGTCGGGTCCTCCTGGACCTCTGCATCATCTGTCTACTGCCCACAGATGACTCGGCTTCTGATCAAAAAACATGCGGCAAAGGCAGCAGCTCCTGGACACGCTCGGGGTGTAGAGCTACTGGCACAAACTCCACCCTGGAGAAGGTCTCGAAGTCTTCCCATGTGAAATCCATCCCATCGCAAAACTGGAACAAGTGGCTCCACCACCTTCCTGCTGCTGCCTGAAGAAGGCTGGCAGCAAAGGTCACCATGAAGTCTGATGGCGTCCCCACTAGCCTGAAGACTCCCACCACAGCCTCCAGCCAATCCTCAGCCGCCTGCGGGTCCGTCTCTCCCCCGAACCTGGGTGGCCTCTGGCGCTGGAACTCATGCATTGCGCTCAAGTAGTGGGCATTGCCTACTGCTGGGGTTGGTGGCATCGGTGGCCCAACGTATGGTAGTACCGTTGGCGCCTCCGCTGGTGCCTCAACTGCAAAAGGGCCCTGTACCGAAGCCTCGTCAATCGACAGGCTGTCAGCACGCACATCCCTCTGGGCTCTAACTGGTCGTCCGAGAAAAGACATCCTGAAAGAAACAACGTAACACGATCAAAAGATTATACCTGGTGAGCTGACCTGGTTTGAGCTGTTTTATGGGGGAAACCTTTGAAAACACACACGCAATCAGTGTTTTCGCGCACAAAGTCGGAAATCAGTTGCCAGGGTCCTGGTGTATGGATACGTCAGCCGCCCGCACCAACACTGGACTCCCTGAACTGAAACCCACACTCGATACCCTTAACACTATTGCTTCACAGAAAGAAAGATCAGAGTCTGCGGTAGAACCGACCACCTCCGATACCAATTTGTCACGACCCGTCCTCAGGGCCAGTGCCGTGACTACCCCAAGCCCGCCTCCCATAGGCCAGGGGCTGGAGACTAGCAACAAAGGCGTAAATCCCGATAACTGAGAAGGCATTTCCTTTAAAAAAAATAACAAAACCCCACAGAGTTCAAGCGGAAGTAAAACACTAAGTACAAAAAGAAGTGCTGAAAAGTAAATGGGCCAGAATACAAACCCAAAAGAAAGTACAACTACAACTGAACAAAATACAACAGAAAAAGGCAACAACTGGAGGGTCGGAAGCAGCTCCTGGGTCGTCCTCCTCGGATCCTACCTGAAGGGTAGGTATAGATGGCGCAGCTCCTGGATCGTCCACCACGAATCCTACCTGAAGGGTAGGTACAGATCGCCTCCACAGTTCTCTCGTCCGTCGACCTCCTCCGAGTGTCGTCTCGCCGTGAAGTTCACCTCCGGACACTGACTCGTCGTGTAGTCCACCTCCGGGTACCGTCCAGTCCTCGAACACTCGGCCTCCGTCAGCACTGCCTGTCGTCTACAACCAACACAACGAGGTGCGGGCATAGCCCGTGAAGGGGTGAGTATAACGATACTCAGTAGGGACCCCGAGACCCTCAAGGTCTCACTAAACCAACAAGGATAACCATAAAGAAGATCTCAACAGATAACCTCTACTTTGGTATATTCCCATACATATACCTAAGTTATCATGTAACCCATCTCAATCATGGGGAAACACAAGGATCATGAAATCAACGGATAACCACTACCCAAGTATATGCCCATACATATACCTAAGTTATCAAGTGACCCATCTCAATCATGAGGAAACACAAAGGTCAAAAGTCTCAGCTCAAACCAGGATTTTCATCATCGAAACCGTAACTGCTGAAGAGCTCCGCCTCTGGAGTGTACAGTGGTCCTGTCACAACTCCGAGGTACTGCCCACTAACTTAAGACTGCTGGAGTACTCCACCTATCGAGTATTGCGGGCCAGCTGCTACCACCAAGCGCTCCCATGTGCCGCTACAACCAAGCGCACCACTGTCGTGGGTCTGCCGCTACAACCAAGCGCTCCCGTGTGCCGCTAAAACCAAGTGCACCTCTGTCGTGGGTCTGCCGCTACAACCAATCGCTCCCGTGTGCCGCTACAACCAAGCGCACCTCTGTCGTGGGTCTGCCGCTACAACCAAGCGGTCCCGTGTGCCGCTACAACCAAGCGCACCTCTGTCGTGGGTCTGCCGCTACAACCAAGCGCTCCCGTGTGCCGCTACAACCAAGCGCACCTCTGTCGTGGGTCTGCCGCTACAACTAAGCGCACCTCTGTCGTGGGTCTGCCGCTACAACCAAGCGCTCCCCTATGCCGCTACAACCAAGCGCACCTCTGTTGTGGGTCTGCCGCTACAACCAAGCGCTCCCATGTGCCGCTACAACCAAACGCACCTCTCTCGTGGGTCTGCCGCTACAACCAAGCGCACCTCTGTAACACACCGAGTCGTTCGATCAGCAGTCGTCGGGTCTCAGTCAGCTACACGGTCTCCGTGCTCCGCCCGCTCGTCTCCGGGAGGGTCCGCTCCACGAGTTACTGGTCGATACTCCAAGTATCACAAAGTCCTGCAAGGAAGTATCTCAAAGGAACACCTCGTCATAGGGGTCTCAACGCAACAGACGGCGCGTCAATCGGACGCCCGGTGTGTGAGTTATTAGCCTTTTCGTCCCAGGGGCCCGGTTGGTTTCGTGTGCGAACCAATCCGGCCGTAACTCAACTATACCCCGAACACTCATAGGGTATACTCATAGGGACCGTTTTTCAACGTGATCACCAACGCCGCTGACGGTTCGTCAAACGGACGTCTGGTCTGAAAGATATCAGCTTTTCTGTTCCAGGGGCCCGGTTGGATTTCAGTGCGATCCAACCCGGCCACTATCCATCTTCATCCAAAACTCAGGCGGAGGATGCCAAAAGTTCCGTCTCATCAAGAGGAAAGCAACGAGACAGACGGCGCGTCAATCGGACGCCCGGTCTGTGAGTTATTGGCTTTTTCGTCTCAGGGGCCCAGTTGGTTTTTAAGGCAAAACCAACCCGACCGTACTCCACCTGCGTCCAAACCTCGGGCGGAGGGTGCCAAAAGATCTGTCTCACAAAGAAGAACTCAACAAAGCTGACGGCACGTCAATTGGACGTCCGTAGCTCATGATATGAGCGTTTCCGCTCCGAGGGCCCAGTTGGTTTCGTGTACGAACCAACCCGGCCGAACCCAAAGTATCCCGAAACCTTGAGTGCGATAAACCGAAACGACCGTCTCGCTCCAAGGATTGCATTGTCACTGACGGCGAGTCGTTTGGAGGCCCGTAGCTCAAGTTACGGGCGTTTTAACGAAAGTCGTCCAAAGACGGGGGGTCCGGGCCCGGGGCGACCCGGCCCGACCCCCCCTGGTTGGCCCGAACCGGGTCGGGTCCGACCCGGTTGGCCCGGCCCGGCTCGGCTCGGCCGAGCGGCCGAGCGGCCGACGCGGGGGAAAGCCGCTGCCCCGCGTGACACCCCCGCGGCACCCGCGGGGTGTCGGCCAGAGAGTCGGACGCGTCGCGTGACAACCCCGCGCCACCCGCGGGGTGCCGCCCTGGACACCCGCGGGGTGCCGCCCTGGACACCCGCGGGGTGCCGCCCTGGACACCCGCGGGGTGCCGCCCTGGACACCCGCGGGGTGCCGCGTGACAACCCCGCGGCACCCGCGGGGTGGCGCCCTGGACACCCGCGGGGTGCTGCGTGACAACCCCGCGGCACCCGCGGGGTGCCGCGCTGGACACCCACGGCACCCGCGGGGTGCCGCGCTGGACACCCACGGCACCCGCGGGGTGCCGCGCTGGACACCCACGGCACCCGCGGGGTGCCGCGCTGGACACCCGCGGGGTGCCGCGTGACAACCCCGCGGCACCCGCGGGGTGTCGCGCTGGACACCCGCAGGGTGCCGCCGCCTCCGGCCGCCGGCGCCGCCGCGCCGGCTCCCCACGCCGCCACCGGCTTCCGCGGGCTGCCAGAGTCGCTCCGGTGGCCCGTTTTCCTTCCCGTCTGCGCCGTTGTTCCTCCCGGGTTCCGTTCTTTACTGCAGGATCATCAAACATCCGTTGCGGCACGTTCCGTCATCGCCCGCCAAATCCCCAAAACACGAAGAACGACGGATGGTTGTCGGGCCGTGTTTGTTTGACCCGCACCCTCCGCGTTAGATAAAAACAACGGGAGAAAATAAAATGTTCAACACATGAACTAACAATTTTAGTAAAATAAAATTGTTTCTTTGATTCCGGTTCTTTAATTTTTAAAGAACGTTCACGGGAATATAAGGAGGGTATTTCAAAAATATAAAATCCCTACTTCGGAGTCGTCGCGCGTGAGCGTTCTTCATGGAAACTGCTCGTCGCGAAAGGTGGAGATCGTCGCGTCGTCGCGGAAGGGCGTCGCGTCGTTGCGGAACACGACGTTGAGTCGGCGAACTCAACGCACCATGAAACAACAGATTTAATTTAATTAATTAAATCTGTGTTTTGGTTAACAACCACGATGGAGATAAAAAGGAAGGTCCGAGACTCTTACCTCAAGCAGCCGATCGAAGATCCGTCGCGGAGGAAGAGACGTCGCAGGAGAACGTTGTCGGCGTCACGGATCACGGCGTTGCGTCGTCGATTTCCGGGTTCGGCGTTCTTCGCGTTCTTCGCGTTCTTCACGTTCTTCGCGAAGGAGGCTGAAGGTTCAAGGATCCTTTCTCAACGAGTAATCCTCCAAAAGAAAAAGGTTGGTCTTATTTTATTATTACGCCAACGAATATGAAAACTGGTTAAGAAACGATCCATCAATTAGTTGAATTAATTCAACGAAAGAAACAGGCCATTTAATTCACGAAATAAACCACCCAATTAAATGCTCTGTTAAGATTTTAAGAAACGTGTTAGTTGACTTTCATAAAGACGGGTTTTCGCGGGTGCGTTTCTTTGCGGAATGAAACGGCGGGGATCGTGCGGGCCCCACCTCACAAATATCCTACCAAGGGGGTAGGATATTTTTGGATAGCATACTATCCGGTTCAACTTAGTTCAAGCCGCCATTAAGTGGCTTCAAGTGGCTTCCAAGTGGCTTAAGTGAAATAAAATAAAGTTGTCGCAAAATTATTTTATTTCTCAACTTTAAGCCCGAAAATTAAAAACCACACCCGAGAAAACGCAACTCTGGAAGAGGCGTTTCTAGGCGAATACCGGCGCTGGGATTTTATCGGTGCCCTCAGAATTCAATTCCAGGCACCGGTTCAAAAGTTAGAAAAACCCGCTCGTCCGTTTACTGAACGTACCCGAGCCAAACTTCGGAAATTGATTCCGGGCACACCGGGCCTCGGAATCAGGTGCTGTCAGAAACTGCGCTCTTGTAAAATTCCAAAGAAATTTAAGAACAAATGTAAAAAATTCCTTGAAATTTACGGGTCTTTACATTACTCCCACCACAGGGCTTTACGTCCCTGTAAAGATTCAACACAAACTAGGGATACAAAGGCGGTACTGAGCATGCATCTGAGCCTTCCTATCCCATGTTCTCACCTGGACCTTCTCTATCGTGGCCGGACCACCTATGGTCCCACTAGAGCTGCTATGATTTCTTCCTTGCCGATAAGATAAATCTGGTCTCATCCCCTAGATGAACCACTTTCTTTTCCTAATACTGTCAAACCCGACATGGATGATACTAACCCATACCAAGGATGACGTCGTAAGGCCTCGACGCTACTACAAAGAGATCCTACCATTACTCTCGCCTCCAAGGGTTGAGTCATACTGTCGGCATCAGTGTGTGGTAACTAGGTCTCTTCCAGTAGATACTTCTCAAGTGAGGGTCAAGTCAACGGTCTAACCAGGACCACTTAATAACATCACAAAAGAGGACAGGAAAGCAAAAATCACAAGAGAAGTGTCTTTAGTTTATTGCAGCTCATGGTACAAAGACACAAAAACAACATCAACATGGAACTAGAAGTACAAGAGACGTATCCACTAGTTCCGCTCCTGTCCACCTGCTCTAGGAGCTCTACTGCCTTGTCCACTGATCTACTGTTGCTCAAGCATTCTTCGCTGCCTCTGCCTCAGTAGCTCCTCAAAATCCTGTGGATCAACTGTATGAGGAGTCGGACAGTCACGTGCCAGGTGCCCCTTTCCCCCGCACGAGTAACACAGTCTGCTTCTGGCACGCCTGGCTCTGACCCCACCCCGGGTGCCCCGCACCACCGGTCCTAAAACCTGAGATCGCCCAACTGCTGGTCGGGTCCTCCTGGACCTCTGCATCATCTGTCTACTGCCCACAGATGACTCAGCTTCTGATCAAAAAACACGCGGCAAAGGCAGCAGCTCCTGAACACGCTCGGGGTGTAGATCTACTGGCACAAACTCCACCCTGAAAAAGGTCTCAAAGTCTTCCCATGTGAAAGCCATCCCATCGCAAAACTGGAACAAGTGGCTCCACCACCTGCCTGCTGCTGCCTGAAGAAGGCTGGCAGCAAAGGTCACCATGAAGTCTGATGGCGTCCCCACTAGCCTGAAGACTCCCACCACAGCCTCCAGCCAATCCTCAGCAGCCTGCGGGTCCGTCTCTCCCCCGAACCTGGGTGGCCTCTGGCACTGGAACTCATGCAGTGCGCTCAAGTAGCGGGCATCGCCTACTGCTGGGGCTGGTGGCATCGGTGGCCCAACGTATGGTAGTACCATTGGCGCCTCCACTGGTGCCTCAACTGCAAGAGGGCCCTGTACCGAAGCCTCGTCACTCAACAGGCTGTCAGCACGCACATCCCTCTGGGCTCTAACTGGTCGTCCGAGAAAAGGCATCCTGAAAGAAACAACGTAACACGGTCAAAAGATTATACCTGGTGAGCTGACCTGGTTTGAGCTGTTTTAAGGGGTAAACCTTTGAAAACACACACGCAATCAGTGTTTTCGCGCACAAAGTTGGAAATCAGTTTCCAGGGTCCTGATGTATGGATACGTCGGCCGCCCGCACCAACACTGGACTCCCTGAACTGAAAACCACACTCGATACCCTTAACACTATTGCTTCACAGAAAGAAAGATCAGAGTCTGCGGTAGAACCGACCACCTCTGATACCAATTTGTCACGACCCGTCCTTGGGGCCCGTGCCGTGACTACCCCAAGCCCGCCTCCCATAGGCCAGGGGCTGGCGACTAGCACCAAAGGCGTCAATCCCGATAACTGGGAAGACATTGCCTTTAAAAAAAATAACAAAACACCATAGAGTACAAGAGGAAGTAAAACACTAAGTACAAAAAGAAGTGCTGAAAAGTAAATGGGCCAGAATACAAACCCAAAAGAAAGTACAACTACAACTGAACAAAATACAATAGAAAAAGGCAACAACTGGAGGGTCGGAAGCGGCTCCTGGGTCGTCCTCCTCGGATCCTACCTGAAGTGTAGGAATAGATGGCGCAGCTCCAGGATCGTCCACCACGAATCCTACCTGAAGGGTAGGTACAGATCGCCTCCACAGTGCTCTCGTCCGTCGACCTCCTCCGAGTGTCGTCTCGCCGTGAAGTCCACCTCCGGAAACTGACTCGTCGTGTTGTCCACCTCCGGGTACCATCCAGTCCTCGAACACTCGGCCTCCGTCAGCACTGCCTGTCGTCTGCAACCAACACAATGAGGTGCGGGCATAGCCCGTGCAGGGGTGAGTATAACGATACTCAGTAGGGACCCCGAGACCCTCCAGGTATCACTAAACCAACAAGGATAACCACAAAGAAGATCTCAACAGATAACCTCTACTTAGGTATATGCCCATACATATACCTAAGTTATCATGTAACCCATCTCAATCATGAGGAAACACAAGGATCATGAAATCAACGGATAACCACTACCCAGGTATATGCCCATACATATACCTAAGTTATCAAGTGACCCATCTCAATCATGAGGAAACACAAAGGTCAAAAGTCTCAGCTCAAACCAGGATTTTCATCATCGAAACCGTAACTGCTGAAGAGCTCCTCCTCTGGAGTGTACAGTGGTCCTGTCTCAACTCCGAGGTACTGCCCACTAACTTAAGACTGCTGTAGTACTCCACCTATCGAGTATTGCGGGCCAGCTGCTACCACCAAGCGCTCCCATGTGCCGCTACAACCAAGCGCACCACTGTCGTGGGTCTGCCGCTACAACCAAGCGCTCCCGTGTGCCGCTACAACCAAGCGCACCTCTGTCGTGGGTCTGCCGCTACAACCAAGCGCTCCCGTGTGCCGCTAGAACCAAGCGCACCTCTGTCGTGGGTCTGCCGCTACAACCAAGCGCTCCCGTGTGCCGCTACAACCAAGCGCACCTCTGTCGTGGGTCTGCCGCTACAACCAAGCGCTCCCGTGTGCCGCTACAACCAAGCGCACCTCTGTCGTGGGTCTGCCGCTACAACCAAGCGCTCCCTTGTGCCGCTACAACCAAGCGCACCTCTGTCGTGGGTCTGCCGCTACAACCAAGCGCTCCCCTGTGCCGCTACAACCAAGCGCACCTCTGTCGTGGGTCTGCCGCTACAACCAAGCGCTCCAATGTGCCGCTACAACCAAGCGCACCTCTCTCGTGGGTCTGCCGCTACAACCAAGCGCATCTCTGTAACACACCGAGTCATTCGATCAGCAGTCGTCGGGTCTCAGTCAGCTACACGGTCTCCGTGCTCCGCCCGCTCGTCTCCAGGAGGGTCCGCTCCACGAGTTACTGGTCGATACTCCAAGTATCACAAAGTCCTGTAAGGAAGTATCTCAAAGGACCACCTCGTCATAGGGGTCTCAACGCAACAGACGGTGCGTCAATCGGACGCCCAGTCTGTGAGTTATTAGCCTTTTCGTCCCAGGGGCCCGGTTGGTTTCGTGTGCGAACCAATCCGGTCGTAACTCAACTATACCCCGAACACTCATAGGGTATACTCATAGGGACCGTTTTTCAACGTGATCACCAACGCCACTGACGGTTCGTCAAACGGACGTCTGGTCTGAAAGATATCAGCTTTTCCGTTCCAGGGGCCCGGTTGGATTTTAGTGCGATCCAACCCGGCCACTATCCATCTGCATCCAAAACTCAGGTGGAGGATGCCAAAAGTTCCGTCTCATCAAAAGGAAAGCAACGAGACAGACGGAGCGTCAATCGGACGCCCGGTCTGTGAGTTATTGGCTTTTTCGTCTCAGGGGCCCGGTTGGTTTTTAAGGCAAAACCAAGCCGACCGTACTCCACCTGCGTCCAAACCTCGGGCGGAGGGTGCCAAAAGATCCGTCTCACAAAGAGGAACTCAACAAAGCTGACGGCACGTCAATCGGACATCCGTAGCTCAAGATATGAGCATTTCCGCTCCGAGGGCCCGGTTGGTTTCGTGTACGAACCAACCCGGCCGAAACCAAAGTATTCCGAAACCTTGAGTGCGATAAACCGAAACGACTGTCTCACTCCAAGGATTGCGTTGCCATTGACGGCGAGTCTTTTGGAGGCCCGTAGCTCAAGTTACGGGCGTTTGAACGAAAGTCGTCCGAAGACGGGGGGGTCCGGGCCCGGGGCGACCCGGCCCGACCCCCCCTGGTTGGCCCGAACCGGGTCGGGTCCGACCCGATTGGCCCGGCCCGGCCCGGCCAGGGCCGGTCCGGCGCGGCTCGACCGAGCGGCCGAGCGGCCGACGCGGGGGAAAGCCGCCGCCCCGCGTGACACCTTCGCGGCACCCGCGGGGTGTCGGCCAGACAGCCGAACGCGTTGCGTGACAACCCCGCGGCACCCGCGGGGTGTCGCGCTGGACACCCGCGGCACCCGCGGGGTGTCGCGCTGGACACCCGCGGGGTGCCGCCGCCTCTGGCCGCCGGCGCCGCCGCGCCGGCGACCCGCGCCGCCACCGGCTTCCGCGGGCCGCCGGAGTCGCTCCGGTGGCCCGTTTTCCTTCCTGTCTGCGCTGTAGTTCCTCCCGGGTTCCGTTCTTTACTGCGGGATCATCAAACATCCGTTGCGGCATGTTCCGTCGTCGCCCGCCAAATCCGCAAAACACGAAGAACGACAGAGGGTTGTCGGGCCATGTTCGTTTGACCCGCACCCTCCGCGTTAGATAAAAACAACGGGAGAAAAAAAAATGTTCAACACATGAACTAACAATTTTAATAAAATAAAATTGTTTCTTTGATTCCGGTTCATTAATTTTTAAAGAATGTTCACGGGAATATAAGGAGGGTATTTCCAAAATATAAAATCCCTACTTCGGAGTCGTCGCGCGTGAGCGTTCTTCATGGAAACTGCTCGTCGCGGAAGGTGGAGATCGTCGCGTCGTCGCGGAAGGGCGTCGCGTCGTCGCGGAACACGGCGTTGAGTTGGCGAACTCAACACACCATGAAACAGCAGATTTAATTTAATTAATTAAATCCGTGTTTTGGTTAAGAACCACGAAGGAGATAAAAAGGAAGGTCCGAGACTCTTACCTCAAGCAGCCGATCGAAGATCCGTCGCGGAGGAAGAGACGTCGCAGAAGAACGTTGTCGGCGTCACGGATCACGGCGTTGCGTCGTCGATTTCTGGGTTCGGCGTTCTTCGCGTTCTTCGCATTCTTTGCGAAGGAGGCTGAAGGTTCAAGGATCCTTTCTCAACGAGTAATCCTTCAAAAGAAAAAGTTTGGTCTTATTTTATTATTACGCCAACGAATATGAAAACTGGTTAAGAAACGATCCATCAATTCGTTGAATTAATTCAACGAAAGAAACAACCCATTTAATTCACGAAATAAACCGCCCAATTAAATGGTCTGTTAAGATTTTAAGAAATGCGTCAGTTGACTTTCATAAAGACGGGTTTTCGCGGGTGCGTTTCTTAGCAGAAAGAAACGGCGGGGCTCGTTTGGGCCCCACCTCATAAATATCCTACCAAGGGGGTAGGATATTTCTGGATAGCATACTATCCGGTTCAACTCAGTTCAAGCCGCCTTTAAGTGGCTTCAAGTGGCTTCCAAGTGGCTTAAGTGAAATAAAATAAAGTTGTCGCAAAATTATTTTATTTCTCAACTTTAAGCCCGAAAATTAAAAACCACACCCGAGCAAACGCAACTCCGGAAGAGGCGTTTCTAGGAGAATACCGGCGCTGTGATTTTATCGGTGCCCTCAGAATTCGATTCCGGGCACCGGTTCAAAAGTTAGAAAAACCCGCTCGTCCGTTCACTGAACGTACCCGAGCCGAACTTCAGAAATTGATTCCGGGCACACCGGGCCTCGGAATCAGGTGCCGTCAGAAACTGCGCTCTTGTAAAATTCCAAAGAAAATTTAGCAAAAAAAAAATTCCTTGAAATTTACAGGTCTTTACAATAAATTTATCCTGAGGATTAATTTAGGTAGGGAAGAGTATATTGGTTGAGATAGAACTCTCAAACTTGTTTTTTCTCAATAAATAGTATTGATAACCAATATTTTCCCTATGATTTGTTTTATTTCAATCTCTATATGAAATTGAAGGTGGTGAATGTGTTCGGTGGAATAACTGAGGAGATGGGGATGCTATCAAATTTGGATTTCATATTAGAAGACACTAGCATGGGTTGATATCAACATTTTATATCTTGAATCTTATATTTTATAAATAGATCATCCCTGGTGATGTGAAGATGTTTTTAATCCCTTGGAGGAGGGTAGATTTTTAAATATGCAATATTAATAATTTAATGAAAATTTGGTACTCTATATGGTTCAAGGAAATATATCATTGAATATGTATGCATGTCTATTATCTCATACTTGTTTTGAAATTACCAATTATTATGTCATGGATAGAGACATTGATTTTATCAATGAAAAGAAAATGCATAAATTAGACGGCTAATTACATTAACTAAACCAACTATTTATTTTTATATATTTTAATCTGCGGTCGATATGATTGCCTAAAATCATGTTGTAAGAACCATGAATTTATATTAAACAACTAAATTTTTGCTAAAAATTAATTTGAATATCCAGTAAGAATATAATTAATAGTTATTTTCATATTATAGACAGATTGTAGAAAAATATTTTTCCTAAATTATTCTATGTTATTTTGAACACATAGTATTGATACTATAGAAATTAATTGAAAATATTGATCACATATTTATTTAGGTGAATCTATAACTCCCAATATCAATTTTATTTGAATTTATTCTGAATAATAATGAAATATAAAAAAACATATTGAAATTTATTTTTTTATTATTATTGACAACAAATAATAAGGATAGATTATTAAAACCACGTGATTTTATTGTATTGGTTGTCAATGGTTAGGATTCCAAAATGTGTTATGAAGGGAATCATGGATGAATTTTGGAGTACCCAAGAATTTTATGTTAAGTATCCAAGAAAATAGAATAAGTTGACCCTCCAATAAAAGTTTCATTGAATTTTATAATGTGAATAATGGATGTGGATGAAAACGAAACCCCAAATAATAGAAGGTAGTCACTATAATTTATCATAAAGTAAAGGAATATTTTTTATTTATTATTATTGATTCATTTTCATACAAAATGTTTTAACAGGTGATTGAGTTTCATCCATGGTTGAAAAAGATGGTTGAAGGATTAAGGTTGATTGTAATGTCCCGGTCAGATTTCTAGAAAACTGGGACCCAAGTTAGTGGGTCGCATGGCCTCAAGAGTTCTTTCCCATATACTAGAGGTTACTAAATAATATCGAGGGTGTAAAGGAGGTAAAAGGGGGAGACTATACTCCGATAATAGAGTGGAACAACAGATAATACAAATAATCATACAATAGAAGAAGTATGATATAACAACGAACTAAAATGATTTGACCAGTAACCCACTATAAAATATACTAGAATATAAAATATATGATAAAAAATTGTGGAAGCATAAATAACTGAGAAACTGAAAAATAATATCAAAATACACATGGTAGTGTCATATACATGAATGCATGATATTCTAAAATAAAAATTGGGAACATGGTACATGTATATACAACATGATAAACAAAAATAAAAAAATGAAAAAGGTTTCTCCACTAGAATATCAAGAATATGGCTAGTCCTATTCTTCTATGCTCCAACTATAGGTAAATAAAATCAATAATCTATACTAAGGAGGTTTCCCTTATCCATACATGTAGACAAGTAATCAACATGGGTTCCAAAGGAAGCCTGAGTAGGGTGTGATATTAAATCTAAGTAGTCTACAACCAAAAGAGTCTAGAAGTTATTTGAGAGGTGTATATAATATAAATAGTGTGTAGGTATAAATAGAATAAGAAACAATGAAGAATAAACATCCAACTTACTTTGATTCCTCAAGTACACCTAACGACTCTTCCTATTTCAGCTCAAGGGCGTAATGAGTGTATCATCAAAAAATAAATTTATAGTAATAATATATATATATATATAGTATCATTATATATTTCATCCATATAAATGGGAAAATTATGTGAAGAAGTAGGTATCCATATACCCAGAATAATAGGTAGGTGTTGGATCGGAGCGTAACTCAGTCATCCATAACCAATTTAAATGAGAATATAAGCTAAAAACGGTACATGCACTAAATATAATGATGAATGAGACAAATAATTCTCATCAATCAATATGATGGGTGTTTCATCATTCCAACAAACAAATCTATGGGTGTAGTGCATCATTCCCATTGTACAAATAGATCCAATAGTGTGAGATATCATGCTCAATATTTAATGTAAGGGAGAGTGAGTAATCATGTTGAAAAATTACCTTAACCATAGTTACAGAACTAGTATAAATGGATTAATCAAATTTATAATAATATCCAGAAGGAAGTACCTCTCATTCATTATATTCAAAAATCCCAAAATATGTCTAAGGTTAATTCAATTTAAAGTATTTAATAAATCATAACACAATTTGCACTACCTTTCCACCATTTATAAATCATTTCAATTAATCAATTTAATTCATTTGAGAATTCAGCCAATCATTAACAACATATTATATTTAGTCAATCCATTTAATTATACACAACATGGGAATTATTTTACATAATTCAAAGAAGAAATTTGAAGGTTCCATTGTGAATATTTAAGTCAAGCCAAGCACATAGGTGGTTTCTCGGTTCAATGGAATTTTTTTTAACTATTGAAAATTCCATTTTTATTCTCTGAAGTATTCTTATAAGGAATTCCAAAAATTTAATCATTTAATTATAAAGTTGTAATTCAAGATAGGACACCCATGTGTTGTCCATGGTTGAGGTTTTCATACTCTATTTCTGTAATAATGATGAAAACATCAATTTATAATAAAGTAATAAATTTTAAGCCAATGAGAGGAAATGTCCTTCATATAGAACACTAGAGAATATATGAAAATAACTATAATTATAACGAAAACAACTAGACCACCTACCTTAAGGATATTATAAAACTCTTCATCTGATGGATACGTCATATTTGAAGTAGATTGGGAGAAATCGATGATACAATCCAACACCCTGAAAATCGGGGATAATATATTTCACCTAAATAGGGTAATGGATCCAAAGATAAACATAGATATAATGGAATAGGATTTAGAAAATAACTCAACATATTAATATATTCCTCGAAAACATTATTTCGACTTCAGATTAGATATAAATCCAAGAACATAGTTGGGAGAAGAAAAGTAATCACGATAGGAGAACGAGATGACCAAATGTGGGAATGGGAGGATAGAAAGAAGAAATTAGGTTTGTTAATTCATTAAGGGTAAAATAAGAAAATTGCCCCCAATATTGAGGGCACATGCTTTGGATAAACACTATGAAAACTATTCTTAGCCCATTGCTAAAGGGGAGACCCTGGATGGTTAAGGTGCATGTTTCCTATAATTTTCCACAAATCATGGAAAAACCCTCAATCAAAAACTGAATTTGTCCAAAACGGGTGTGAATGATGGTTCGCATGGCTGTAGAGAAACTATGAAGCTGATTTTTCTTAAAAGTAATCCTAGATTGTTACCCTATAAAGTTACTACTTATTATGTAGTAACCATGTAGACTACACTTTTTTCCCATTTTCTTAAACTTCAGGCTCCAAAACATGCCTGAAACACTCTTGAGATATTTCTTAGGTTGTATATCACATTTAACATGATGAAACGAAAGATTAAAATTGAAATATAGGATGTACATTCCTAAAAATATGGGTCGTTACATCTACACCTCCTCAAAGCAACTCATCCTTGAGTTGTCCTTATGAGGGTAAATTGGTATCATAAGAAATGAGTTCTGTCCACCGAGATCATTTTTCATCTCCCCAATTCTAGTTATCATTCCATACTCGATCGTACTTCCATAGCACCCTCACTAATGTAACTGACCTACCTCAGATTGTTTTTATGATTTGATCTACAATGCACATCAGATACTCCTAAAATATAAGTATCTATATATTTCTTGACCTCATAAATATGAAATAAATATTATAGGTTTGGGTAATATTAGAAAAATTTAGATACATTAATGTCATCAGGAATGTAATGATATCTCTAAGGATGTGCTATCTGGTTATCTTCTAGTCTGATCTGTTTCACAACCTCAAAGGTTCCAATGAACCGAGGTGAGAGGATACCCATTAATTAAATCCCTCTATGGAACATAATGGGAGAGACTTGATAGAGAAACTGATATCTGATCACAAACTCATGTTGTGATCACCGTCAGTTTTCATATGACTACTGTCTGGATAGAGCAATCATCACATGATTTCTGATCAATAGGACATGCTCTGTAGTCTCATGAATGAGAAGAGGTTCATAAAAATATCCCTCCCTTTACTCTAGGTAGAAAAGAGGTGATCAGAAAGGACTACCATATAAGGCTTCATAAATACAAATCTTGATGGTATCCTAAAATATGTTATTAGATGGAAACTCTAAAATAGGAATGTGCTTCTCTTATGAACCCCTATATTTAATGCCATGTGTATAGATAATTTCCTCTCACACTGAAATCATACGTTTAGTGTATCAATCAGTTTGTAGGTGATAGGTCATACTCAGAATGAAAATTTTACCCAAATCATTCTGGAACCCCTACCAGAATTGTTCCATAAAGGGATCATCTCTATTAGAAATGATAGAATTAGGAGCTCCATGGTGACATAAAAAATCCCTAATGTATATATTACCAATCTCATATACTGATAAGGTCTCTCTCATATAAATGAAATATGCATCTTTTATCCAATAATCAATGAAAAAACAACAGTATATTTTTTCCTCAAGGTGATCAAGGTAAACCAGTCATGATATCCTTATAAACAACATTTCATTTACACTTTTTAATGGAAAACAACTATAAAATCCCTTCAATATGATGATGTTACTCTGTCACACTGATATGTGGAACACTGAGTTATGAAGATAAAAATCACACATTTTATACTATGACACCAATATTGGCACTGTAGATCCCGATACATGCTGGTGTCGCTAGGGTAAACTACACATGATATAACATAAAATTCATGAATAAAATCCACTTTAGAATATATTAGGACCCATGCACACCCATGGAAGATTAATTAATAATACCCATCCATAGAATAACTTGATGACGTGTCATCAGCTAATACAGTTTCCCTTAGGACAAGGCCCACAAAATCAGAAAGTTTTCTCATTCTAATATGTTCCAAAATAGTAAGGGACATTACAAAGGCATGGATGATACTCTAATCATGATCCTCCTGAACCACAATGTCCATTTATGAATACATTACAATGAGAATCCAATTTATCTTGGCCTTCTGTACTACCCATTTCAGAGTCTACCAACTTAGAGAATCAGCTACTGCATTTCATTTACCAGACATACAAGCATACTTGAAATCAAGTGACTATAAGAAGTCAACCCACAAGGGAATCCTATGATTGAAATCACACCGTGTAAATATTTACTAGAATATTTTTTGATTAGTGAACACTAAAAAATTCTCTCCAAGTAAATAGTGTCTCCATCCTCATAGAGCGTGAAGTATAGTGGCAAGATTGAGGTCATGCATCAGGTAATTATTCTCAGGAGGCCATGATAGATGTGACAAATATTAAACAACTCAATCATCCTACATCAGAGAAGCACCATTCCCTATTACTTATGTGTCATATTAGACTTTATATCTCCTTCCTCAATCTAGAAGCATCAGTATTGGAGATAAATTAAATCATCTATTCAACTCTCGAAAGGTTACTTCACCGGATTTTAACCATATGAATTTTATATCATTTTTCATCAAGTAAAAATGTAGAAAAAAATGGAATTCAAAATCATAGATAAAGAATATGTAATATTCTTCTATATATATGAAACTATGGATATCAAATATTTTTATGGGAAGTTCCCAGGAGAATATAGCTTAGAATTTCTATGGGTCTACTAAAACTCAGGACTCTGAGATAATGTGACCCACGAAGTGGACATTGTTTTCAAAATGTGGAATGTACTAATCTCAGAAGAAATATGAATATCTCTTAGTATATTAAGTATTACCACAATATGGTTGTAATAATAATGTTGAGAATGAAAATACACTAAGATAAAATCTACAAATACTAAAAAAAATAAAAATATAGGTGAAAACCCCGATTCATTAGATGCATAAAAACTACATGTGAATTTGTGAGACCTTAAGACCTAACCAAGTACTCATATAGACTATACATACTCTTGAACGTTTGGTGAGATATGTCTCATGACCTAAAAACACTTAACGATAACCTAACCTCAAATTAATCTTTGAAATAAATCTCTCTCCTTGGAGCTGATCAAATAGATCCTCTATTCTAGGAAATGGATATCGATTCATTACCATGATCTAGTTCTATCGATGTTAGTGAAATAAAATTATGAGGGATTAATCCGCATTCTTGAAAAAATGGACCAAGGGCCCCATAGAGAATTTTTGGGGGTATATAAATCCATTCTCCCCCAAATCCTCCTTCTATTTGTGGAACTCCAGAAGCTCCATAGACTCTATTATATAAGAAGGAATGGTCACTATCACATATATTGAAACTAGATAAATAGTGAAATATACCAATCACACTAGAGGTATCCTCATAAATTCACTATGGAATACGTCCATAAATCCTTCCCCAATGTGAGGGAAAATAGTGGGTTGTAACCCCTGGTCATCTAAGAAATGACTGGAGACCTGATCTACCACACTACTCTGCCTCTACTATTTATGTCCCGATCAAGTCGAAAGAACACCCCATTATCCTTTATAACATACCTTCCATCCTCTAGTGATTTAAATTTCACCCTTTGATGATATCAGCCAATTTGGGATCAATAGGGAACTAAAACGTCCATGCTAATAATTTCATCAATGGCCTCAATGTCAATGATGAAAATAATCAATATAAAGTGATATCCATCTATCTCAAATAAAAAATCATTAGAATGAATAACACCCTCTAATTGGATATCTAATGGTGTATCAAGCATCATAAAAACATAGAAATTTTCAGTTTTGAGGCCCAGAAATTCCTTGATTTCCTTAGATATAAAATAGTAAGACGCACCTATATCAAATAATGAAGAAAATAAAGTGAAATATACATGAATTGTACCTTGAACAATAGATAGTCCAGCACCCAGCTCCTTCATTATAAATTAGACAACAGATAACTGGGATATACCACAACCCAAAAACACAACCTGACTGTCATGGGAATGACCCCTATACTGGCATAAAGAATCATGAGTTTGACTACCTCTGCATTAACTACAACCTCATACAGATTATCAAGTGGTATTCTTGATACTTGTGTAATGTGATACTACTTTTTCCACTCTTGATCATGAAGTAGGTGTAGATCACCACATTCTAGGAACCGAAGGGAAGGTCCTGTTGAAGTGTTTGATATGACCCATCCTTCTGCAACATCAGCATTACACTAGATCATATAAACAATTTGGGTTTATATTTCTTGGATTCCTACACCGGTGATATTCTAGAAAAATGACTGCAAGAGGAGCCTAAAGTTTTCTACCCCCATAAGAAATATCAAAGCAATGCTTGTGTCTTCTAGTAGAATTACTCATGGATTTATGTTCCAAACCTCCATTAATCACACCATTAGCATCCCTCATATCATGCTCTATAATTAGGGTCTGGTTGATGATTTCATAAATTATATTCAACCTGAATACATGGACCTTACAATGGATGGCATATACCATACCATCATAAAATAACCAGATGGTTATAAGATCATTCCCCACTAGAGTCTATGTGAATCGCTGTATCTAAGTCATGTGAGAAAAGTACTCCATGACAGATACAGATCCCTACTGCATCTTCATAAAATCTCTACCTCTATTATGCATTAGAGTATATAGAATGATATAGTTTTATAATATAGTATGGAAATCTTCAGAAATCATATTATGATGTTGATATACCTAGGTAATAACAACCCACCATTTCCTATAAGAATCATGTAACATATGACATTCAAGATTGAAACTCTACAATGTAGGTGTCTCCTTATGCATGAATATACAAATAATATCTTCAAAACCAGATTCAGCAGCATGTGGTCCTCCATACCTTGAAAAGGTTGGAGGATTCTCCTACTGGAACTCCCAAGATAACTTTTCCCTTGATGGAGAAGGTTAATAAACTCTTTTCATGGAAAATATCATAAATATAAATTCCTCTTAGAACTGGGCATCAGTGCCCATATCAAGAATATGAGGAGGATTCATAAGTGGAAGTCCAAAAGGGATCATTGGTGGCGTGCGTTCCACCACTTCTCGTGCATGGTCATCATCACCGTCATGGTGTACGAATGGATACGATCATTGAGGTATGATGCAACATTGACAAATTCATGTATCAGAAGAAATTCTTAAAAATACAATGAATTAAAAATAGAAAACTAGGACAAGAGAATAGCCTTAATAAGAAGAAGTCACAACTCTCTACATGCTCTAAAATCCTAGTCTAAGTGATATAAAAGTCCATTATAGGCCATAATAACTTAACAGACAGACCAACTACCCACTAATAAGGTTATGTTCAGGTCTAGGTATCAAATTCACACATATAAGAGGCATATTTTCACATTAAAATTCATTTTCATTTTAAATTATTTCTTATTCAAATATTTTAATTTTATTAATGGGTTGAATTAAATAAATCACCATTTTAAATCCTTAAGGGTCCATATTCCTTGAGAATAAAAATATGGAATCCACTAAACCCACACTATAACACGTTCTAGCCCATGAGACACATGGTCCATGGCTCAATGTGCAATAATTGAATTCTTATGATGTCTATATTAACTTATGATGGAAATCACAATTTGGTTATGGTGGAATATTTAAGTTTCAGTTGTTTTCAAAAATATATTTAAGTAATGTTAGAATATTTCCATGGATGTTTAAGGCAGAAAAAAATGCAACTGAAAAAAGCATGTTGAAAGTAGATGCGGCATTACACAATGAATGGAGTGTTAGTATTATTGTTCCAAAAATGATGTGTGTAATGGAATGACCTCATTTCATCCAGCCTATATGAAATAAATCATTTTTTCAATATTAATAATATTAATAACATCATAATAAATGTGAACCACCTGATTGAGAAGTTATATCAACTATCAAAATTATTATCAGTAATAAAATTTACCCATCCCAGATAATTTGTGTTTCCCCTTTCTGTGGGTTATCTAGCTCCAGAAACAAGGGAATTTAAAAACACATTTAATCTTATCTAATTCCTAGATATTAAGAAAAAACGAAAAATTCTATGTTATATCTTGTTAATGTCCCAAATCAACATCCACTTAAATGATTCCCCGAGCTAGTGGGTCACATGGCCTCAAGTGCGCCTCCTCACACACCGAAGGTTGCTAAGTATTCGTGAGGATGTAATGGGGCTACGGTGGGGAGACTATACCAACAAATCTGACTGACACAATGATGAAAAAAATATTCATACAACAACATATACCTGATATAAGCTGATACCGAAATGGTCGGACTAGTAAGTCATTGTAGCAGAAAGAAAAATATTAAATATATAATAATAAATTTCAGAATAAAAAATAATTGAAAAACTAAATAATAATTTTCAAAGGTACTAGGTGGTGACAAATACATGAATTCATTGCATGGAAATATAGAAAATGGGAACATGGGATAGACATATACAACATATAAAAATGAGTATTCTCTACTAGAAACTTGAGCATACACATAGTCCTCTACTCCAAGGCTCTAACTATAAGTAAATCAAATCCAGAATCTATGTCAGTGAACTTTCCATTATCTATACCTACATACATGTAATATACCCAGGTAACAAAGGCAGTCCAAGTATGGTGTGAGATAAAATTATAGTAGCCCCCCACCAACTGTATCTAGAAGTCATCCAAGTGGTGTAAATAGAAATATTGATGTGCATGTATTAATATAATAAGAAACAATGATGAATAATTGACTAGCCTGCATAGGTTCCTTAGGGACAACTAGTGGCTCTACCTACTTCAACTCTAAACTTGAATGAGTATCTAATCAGTAACTAGATATTTAGTAATAGTATATATATATATAGTAAAATATTTCATCCACCTTTAAAGACAATGTACATGCAAACGTAATTATCGATATACAAGGAATACTTGGTGTTGGATGGAGTAGGGTATAACTTAGTCCTCCATAATCATTCTAAACAAGCCTATAAGCTCATGAAAAAGATTAAATTCCACAAATTTCATGATGAATGAGAGACATCATTCATCTCACACAATATAGTGGGTGTCTTCTCATGCAAACACCTATATTAGTGGATGTGTTGTGTTAGAACGACCATCCAAATAGTGTCAATTTTGTGAGACGTCCTGCTCGACACCAAATGTAAGGGAAAGTGAATTATCATGATTAACAATTCAATAAACCATCGTTCCCTTGAAAATATCAATATAATAATATTGTTTATAAAAACATACCTTGGGAATACCTCTCATTAATTATATTCACAAATCCACAGATATAACCAAGGGAAATGTAATTTTAAGAATATAATAAGTTAAGAAACAATCAGTGTTCCCATTACCCCTTTTATAAACCATTTCAATTAATAATTTTAATTCATTTAATCATGAAAACCATAATGATCCACACCATTATATTTGTCCAGTATATTTAATTAACCAAAACATGGAAATTTATTTTACAAGGCTCAAAGAAGAACTAGTATGGTACCATTATCTATTTTGGAAATTACCAATAAGATAAATTCCATTTATAAGTCAATATATGACCATGAGAAGATTATTGGTTAAATATAATTTTATTTAATAGTGGGAAATTTAATTTTATAATAAAAAATGAGTGCTTAGAAGGAATTAAAAACAATTATCATTTAATTATAATGGGTCATTTCAAGATAGAACACTAAAGGGGTGTTCATGGTCAAAGTTAGAATCCACTAATTACATATCAATGACCCTCAATAGTATATTAAGGCGTGTATAACAATTTACAATAATGATATCAATTTTAAGTCAACATATGTCAAAGGAAGACATGTGTTAAAATGACATTGATATAAAAATAACTTGTTTTTCAATGAAAACCACTAGACCACATACCATAGGTTTGTTGATAACTCTTCATAATATGGAGGCCTTAGACTTGAATTATATTGTGAAAACTCAATGAAACATTCAAACAATATGAAAATAGGGAAAAAGAGATTGCTCTTAAATAGTGTATTGTATCTGAAGAAAAACATAGATCAAAAGGATGTGGAATTAAGAGAATACCAATAACTATCCCACAATTCTTTAGAACTATATTTATTCTTCTCATTGGAGATAAATTGAAGAACATAGGTGGGACAAGAAAAATCTTACAATTGGAGAAATGGATTCCCATCCACCAGAATGAGAGGAGACAATGTATAAATTAGGCTTATTAATTCATTAAGTGAAAAATATAAAATCACCAACAAAATAGGGGTGAAACTTTTCCATAACCATTTTTGCAACCCATGCACAAACCATGAATAACCCACATTAAATGGAGAGACACTACATGGTAAATGTGCACAAAATCCCACACCATGCACAAACCATAAAGAAAATCCGCTATCAAAAACTATAGATGTACAAAATGGGTGTGCACCTTGGGTCGCATAGTGGAAATAAATGTGTGTCCCCTTCTTTGGAAAAGGTACCTTACATAGTTACCCCTCATAGTTACTACTAACCATGTGATAATAGTGAGTCTAACGATATTTCCCATATTTCAGAACATCAGGCTCCAAACAAGCCTGGAATGCTCCTAGTATATTTCATAGACTATAGTGCAGATTTACCAATATTAAAAAAGGTATAAAAATTGAAAACAAATGGGCCATGCCTTTATGTAAATTTGGGTGCCAATATTTTTTATTTATATTTTATGAAAAGAATCATTTTTAAGTTGTTTTATTTAATAAGTATGATATAATATTATTATATAAGAATTTATGCCCTTTGGATATGTTGATGGAGATCTATTCATATGATGAAAAAAGATATTACCCGTGTTTCATCAATTATGAAGTATAGAAAAGAGAATATGTTACCATTACATGAATTTAATGAACACATATATTAAATTAAGCATCATAATTTTTTTTTATCATTATTGATTTATACTTAATGAAATTAAATAACAAGAGTTTATATAAGATGAGAGAATTTATTATAATATATTTACAGAGTTTGATTTGGTTGGTATGATTGGTGTTGATAGATGAAAACCACTATTGGAAGGAAGAGTAAGAATTCATCAATATGATATTAAGAATGTTTGTTGATAATATATTATTATTAACAAACCAATATGATTGAAATATTTGGATGAGGATGAAGTTGAGAATAGGTTAGGTAGCTAAGAGTTATTGAAATACATAAGATGAGTTCATATACAACATGATTTTTTTTGATTTTTTTGAATTTTTTTAGGGGATTATGTAAATTTACCGAGTGATTTATGATTTTTTAGATAAAGTTGAAATATTGGAGTTTCCTTGAGTATGTTTGAAGATATTATGATATGTTTTTAAGAGTTTCAATAATTCAAAGTGAGAGGTGAGGATTTGGAAATGTAAAAGTTCCATGTATGTTTGGGTTATATATATTATAGAATATAATTTTACTAAATCATGGAATTTATAAGGGTATTATAAATGATATTCTTTAAAATTTGAAAATTGATGAAATATAGTCTATAAATAAGAGTCTCTCTAGAGAGGTAATTATGGTAAAAGAAGAAATATGTGTTTTCTAACCATGAGGATTGGAATTGGAAAAGCCCGTGTGATTTCCCACCATGAAACTTCAAGGGGACATGTTTTAGTTCCAAGAGAAATATGGATGAGGAAAAAAACATCAAGAGGATATGTAAGGTTTAACATTTTGGTGATGTGTAAAGGTTCTCTATAGGTAGAATAAGATTTGATAAAATATTTAAGACATCCTTATATAAAAAAAATTACAGATGAGTAAAGGTACTCAATGGGTAGTGAAATTTGATAAAGTATCTAAGCCTTACAGTAGTAAGGGTAGATCTACATGTCATATAAGGTCCCACAATTACATTATCATTAAAAATTGAAAAATCCTCTTATCATCACTGTGAAATGTGAGGGTTAACAATTGTATATTTAAAGGTTAATAGTTTTAAATATTAAATATTTTTTATTTATAAATTTTAGGATATTTCATTGTACATTAAATAGAAAAATATCAAGTAGTTTTTAATAGACATGATCATCGATGAGGATAATAGAAGTGAGAATTCAAGAATAAGGATGATTTAATATGAATATTTCAACACCATTTAGATAAGTAACACATCATGTGGTATTGTAAATATACTCATGAAGACATGTTGTAGTGATAATAATTTTTTCAGGAAGATTAATAGTACATTATGATTATGATAATAATAAGATACATTAAAAATCAAAGATAGAGATACTATCTTCGGTTAATTAATATTATTATATTATTACTAAATATTTAAATACATTGATTTATAGAGAATATAATACTATACTAATTCAAAGGGAATTTTCCAAAATTAAATATATAAACTATATTCACATGATTCTAAATGTATAGGTTGGATAATAATAAGTGAATAGAAATTGTAGTTGACACTATATACTATAAAATATTACTAATATTCAAGCGATGGATATCGAGAAGAACATAAAACTATGTAAAATATAGTATATTTTGAGTATAAATGATACATAAAAATTTACAAAGAATAAATAATTTTCTTGAGAAAATCGATGTATCAAAGAGAGATAATACAAAAAATAATATATAGTACATTTTTTATACATCAGGGAAGATGTAGAAGAGGATAAGAAAAAGTATAATTGATGTCATATGCTATGATATAGCTATATCAAAGAATCCAAAGTAGAATAGTATAACATAGATAGATCTAATTTTGTGATTTTATTTCATTTTATTTGTTTAAATGTATATAAATTTCAAAAACTACTATGAAATTGATCATTATTATGCATTTAATAATAAGAAGGGAAAAGAGATACAAATATGCATGCTATTTGTTGTTTATCATACATGATGAATATTTGAGAATCCCATAATATGATATATATTTATCAAAAGGAATTAAATATTAAAATTTTAACACCCCGAGCCCTGTTTCCCAGAGTCGGTGCATTATTACATAACATTGGCATGATCACAAGAAAGATCAAGTCTCGAAAGACCGATTAGTTTCATAGCCTTGGAAACACTATATATATTCATAAGTCTTACATTACGTCATAAAAATGAAAACTACAACAACATATTTTCTTCATAGTCCACACTCATATCCCCACATACTATCCCTGCAGGTCGTTCATAAATTACTTCTTCACATCCTGGAAAAAAATACAACATAGAAAAGCGGTGAGCTCAAATGCCCAGTAAGGATAACAATATAGCAGAAACTTTCATAAATAAGAATAAACATTTAAAGCAATGTATAACTAAAAAAGCCTTTTAAACTTGATCTTCAACATAGTATGGAAAAAATAAAATGAAATAATTCCATTTACTTATTCACATGGATATTATACTAATCGAATAATCCCATGAAATATCAATATTCACTTTCATAATGATGGAATGCATAATGCCAGACTATCATAACCACATAGCCAAGGCCTCGTGCCAAGACTACAAATAAGATTTTTTCAAGGCCTTGTACCAAGACACTAGTTTGTCTCATGAGACCTACCGATGCATCGAGGAGCTATAGCGGGCTCCACCCGTCACATACTATGTCCAATGAATTACTCATATGAAAATTTTTAAACATAACATAAACATTCGTATTAAAACTAGCATATGAAATGTCAATACATTATCCACAAACCATGAATGGTATAACAATAGCACATCCAAAATCAAACATAACTCATTCAACACAACATGGAAGATTTTATTGTATCATAATAACTCAATAGAGAATGATGAAGGATTATGACATAGCTGAAAATAATAATCAAAACAATTAGAGTGAAATATCCCCCTTTTCTTGAAAACATTTAAAAGTCACACTATTTGTCAAGAAGCCGTTTAAAAATAGACTTTTGAATCAAAGTTTCCCATAAAACTTTGAATCTTTTAAAAGTAATTTAAATTTTAAAACTTTAATATCCAGATAAATAAATTCTTAAAACCATTTTTAAAACATGGACATTAATGAGAAATATTTAGAAGAATAAATCCTTAAGACACCTAAAAATGTATTTTAGTTAGAGTTTCTAACCAAAAGAGAGACACTTGAATAAAAATAATTGAGGTAATAAAAACTTTATAATATCATTAGAATAAATGTATTCATGATATACTATGACAAAGTACATTATATACACCATATAAAAGTGATTTGGTGTATAACAACAAAGAAGTCTCAATGGAATGCAAATTGAGATGAATTCTCTTATAAAGACCATATCCTTAGGTTAAGGATAAATCAACAACATAATTATGTGTGCCATATATAAATACACTGAATTTGATTGGATATTTAGTGTAAATCAATCAGATTACATTTACACATATTCTTGTAAAAACAACACCAATGAATTGGATATTTAACTCAACAAATGGAGATAGAGTTAAAATTACTCTTATCAAGTTCATACCGATAACTTGATAATTTATCAATGAAGTTATTATGTGTTTCAAAGGTATATCTACGGAAAGGGGAGTGGAAATTACGAAATAATCAAATGAATAGTGATTCCAGACATAATCTTGGAGTAAAATAATCAATGAACTATGCGTAAAGCCGAACGAGTGGAAATTGAAATTTCGAATTTCCTAATCGATTTGGTAACTTACAAAACATACACCAATGAAAGAAGGATAATACAATTATGATTAAAATATTCATAAATTAAAGTATATTACACAATTAATACAATCATGGGCAGTACACACACCACATGCAATAAATAAGTGGTGAACAATGGAATTATCACGGAAATTAAAAGTGAGATAAGGAACCCCTTACTTTGTACATTTTCCTTGGTCAGGGGTAGGTTAACCTCCTGTATAATGGTGATATAATTTTTATTTATTTATACAATAATCATTTACATCAATATGATATCATATATGATCTTTTAATATTGATTTGTCAATAATATCTTTGTATTAACGTCATTTCGGGTGTTAACTTACTCATTTTCCTTTATATTATTTGTTACATAAGCCGTGTTTGTTATGGATAGGTTGTATCTTATTCATATCCAGAATTACATAAATTCCTTAAACATTATTTTTAATCATCAAATGAGAATTATACTTGAATGGATACGATGGAGAATGAATCTCATCGTGTTCGTGGAGACGGTAGTCCGTATGTACGCACGAGTGACAATATCATTCTTTTGATGTTAAACTAATATATAGTTAGATGTTATATCATATAGACAGAATAATTATCATGTTATATTTACTATTTACATGAATTACACATCATTATTATACCCATCCAAATAATAATTTATTGAATGACAATTACACCACGACGTGGAGACGGTAAGCCGTACGTACGCACGTATGGTGACATGTCATTCAAAGGATGGATAGAATACTGAATATGGTTGTACAATATTTATAATAACATCACAGTATATAGAAGATACTGGATTTATTATTTTAGAATATAAATAACAAAGAATGAAAAAGTGGAAGAAGAAAGGAACTTGAAAAAGGGTGGTGAAATTAGTACCTCTTCTTCGGGTTCTTCCTTTTGATTTGATCAAAAGGGATCCTTAGGATGGATTTTTGATTAAAGAAAGTCCTCTAGGATGAGTTGAGGGATGTTAAGAGAGTATTTGGGTAGGGGTTTTCTGAACAAAAAGGCTTTTAATGTGTGAATTAGTGATAAGGGGGAGTTCCCTTTTATAAGAGGGGTGAGGGGAACCTTTGGAAAGTTAGAAATATTATTTTATAATAAATTCATATTCAGTTTATAATGGCTCAAAAGTGGATTATTTAAAGGTTAAGGTGGGGATAGGTCGGAAAACACTAAAAAAACAGGATTTATACAGGTTTGGGTCACCATATGAACCTTATCTTTTAGTTTTAACTCTTAGTTAATTAGTTTGACATTTAGCATGTCATTTTGTATTTTTATATTATATAGTTAATAGACTTACTATATACATAAAAGAGACCCCCAAGTGGTCCATTAATGATAAAAATATAATTCTAAAAGCCCCTTCGACGAACCTTAGATTTTTAGGAATTTAATATCAATTAATAATAAAATAATTGTTTTAAAAACTATTTTATGTCAATTTTGACACTATTCAATAGTTGATTTTTTGTAAAAATCATAACATAATTATTACTTAGAAGAAGGTTCATTAAGTCAATCCTAACATGTCATATTAACCTATAAAATTAGTGTAATTAATAGAAAGTCTTAAATTATATTTATTTGGGTATTTATAATATCAATTAATTTAAATTTTCACTACTATGGTAATTACTACATCATCATTGTGTCATAAATAAATTATATTATTTAATTTCAAAAAATTATAAATAAAAAATAATTATGTAGGAAATCCTATTATATTTCTAATGAATATTTATAATCAAAAATTCAACATACATATCCCAATGTAAAAATTGTTTTTCTAAAAGATATATGCTTATGTGATTTTTGTATTTATTTTAACTTAATTAAAATAAAGTGTCCCTATCACCTACAACTGGCTCCATGGGGTCCCAAAATCGACCCAAAGATGCCCATGGTCAGAAATATATCTACCAATAAGGTTAGGAAACGTTTTAGGGTAATTTAGTAATATTATAATATAATTTTTTAACCCTTATTTACTGAATTTACCCTTAACCATGGTAAATAAAATATTTACCGAAGTAATTATTCAAAATGTCTAAAAACAAAAGTTACCCATTTATACAATTTTGACATCGTGATTCCAAATATGGAATCCATTTTTCTAAATTCAAAACACATAAGTGGAGGAAATTAATTTAAAATTAATTCCTGTTGTTAAAACAAAACGCGTGTTTTTAAGAGATAATAACTATCAAAAGATTGACACTTGTTTATGTCTGGTTTAATTGTGAAATTATGTCCAATGAAAAAAATTGAATTAAATGGTAAAAATATATTCTAAATATACTTTAAAACTACTCAAATTCATAATTTATCAATATTAATTATTTCAATTAAAAAATTTGTTTTTAATTTAAATTTTGTAATTTTCACTATTCATCAAAATTTGAAAGTTATCCGAAAAGTATGAAAATTTCACCCTAGGCTACTTTATATATTCCGAATCCAAAAATGAAGTCCATATTGAGAGATATAATTTATAAAATTTTAAAAAGTAGGTATTTCTATTCATAAAGGCTTGTTTGATTGGTTGTGGTGTGTTAGATTCTCGATGTTGCGTATAATGCACGACATTGCATTATTCAAAGAGAAACGTACCGTGAATGCTTGGGGTGTTACATTCTCCCCCCATTCAATAAATTGCAACCTCAGAATTTTTTTTTTAAAATTGGTCTTGAGAATATAATGGAAAGTCCCACATTGGAAAAAGAGTCAATAAAACTATCACTTTAAAAGAAAGAAAGAGAAGTACAAGGGTCACCCGAGATGACCCATACTAGGATTCCATGTAGGAAAACATGGATATGGACGATAAACTAAGTGTCAAGTTCTGATGGGGAGGGATAGAAAAAATCATTAGGAGAAAGTTAACAATAAGAAAACCATAAACTTTTGTTGGGACAAATGATCATTAGACTCTCAGTAGGAAAAGTAAACAGACAACATTTTTTGTTTTAAGTTACATTGCACATGGATAAGGAATTAATTTATGATATTGGCTAGGAACATAAAGATATATACTTACTTTTAAAGTAGAGTTTCATTCCTTAATAAATTTTTACCACTAACTCGTTTTTTTGAACAATGATTATTCAAGAAGCCTTGGTCACAATGGAAGAGCTAGAATAAACATCTATATAAATACATGATCCACGTAGGATAAACTATATATTTACCTTGTATTTAGAGATTAATCAAAACCAAAATGGTTAGTATAATATCTGATGATCCCCCAGATGTATATTCCATTAGAGAAAAAAAAACTAATCTTAATTTCTAAAATTAAACCATCAATACCCTAAAGTTAAGTAAATACCATTCAATAATCAATTGTCCTTAAGATCCTTCAATATACTCCAAACTAATATTGAAACCCAAAACTTATAAGAATGTAGTCCTCCATGTTAAATTGTATCTCCAAATGTCATTAATTACTCTTAAAGTCATATTCTTAAAAGTAATTAACCAAATAAATTCCATAAATAACCCAAATCACTATAAATCCAAAATAAAAACATAGATAAAAATCCACCATTACTCCTCGAATGAAATCCCATATTATTCTATTTTCTTTGGGCATATAGTGTTCACAAAAAAGAGAACAACTTCCAAAATAACATTTATCACATAATCACCAAATCATTTTCCAATACTATGGGTATTCATTTGATAATACATAAGATCCAAATTCAAATTATTATTAATCAATAAAATCATTTAACTAAAAATAATAGTCACACTAATCAGGGACATCACATAGTCTAGTGGTAGGTGATAAATCCAAATCACACTTTGGTGGTGGGTTCGATTCCAACAGCTTTGTCCGACGCGATGGGTTGTCACACGGTCTGCGTGTTGTCCTTTTTCAAAAACTATATTTTATAACATTAACAAAATGAGATAAATTCCTCAAAATAACCATAATATAATTTAACCACAAATCTTATCTCATACCTTGAATTTTCATCCTAAATTATAATAACTTATAATTTCTTCAAACCCAACGATCATATAAAACCAAATGATTTTTTATAACTATATCCACAAGAGAAAAGATAATTCTTCCTCAAATATCATTCTCACATGGAAAACTGCAGGGTTAAAAATACAAGAGAATATTATTCCAAAGTAAACCCATCATCAAGGAGCACTAAAACCTTTTAAACATTTCTCCAACCATTTATTTCTACATAGCTTCTTCTTTGTCCAAGAAAATATCCTATAGAATAGGGCATTCACTCGGGTAATGGACAGGTCCCCTGCATTTACGGTAAATGACTATAAATAGATTCATGGGACCATTTTTATCTTCTTTCATAGTACCCTTCATTTTTCTGCGGCAATTTTTCACATTATGTCCTTCCTTCCCACACGTAAAGCATTTATTTGTCCCATTGAGACACTTTTCGGGGTGTATCCTTCCCATTTCATACTTGATGGAAATTGAGGATTTCTTTCTCCACGGTATCCACTACTGGAGCTCTTATCATTATTCACCTTTCTATTCTTTGTTGAGTTCAGGAATTGGTTAATATATATATTGTTGATCATATTTTTGGAAAATTGATTTGTCAGAAAGATGATATCTTTTATGCCTATCAATATTCCATTTTTTTGCTTATTGCCACAACCGTTCCCACCTGTACATCATTCTCAAAGTCACTATGACTTCATTGGAATCCAGACATTGACTAAAACCATAAAGCATTGTGTGAGTAACAGTAGTCATAAAATCATTTAGAGATTAATATGTCACCATATTCTCAATTTGAAACACATTAGGATTAACCAAGGTCATTTACTCTCATCATATATATATAATAATTCAAATCGGTTTGTAAAGAAAATGAAAATTATCCAATCCATATCCCCGGGGAGTATCGTAACCAAGAGTGCAGCAAGGCCCATTGTCGTGCACTAGTTCCCGTTCGAGTCTAGCTCAAAGCAGTGTTTTCAGGTTTTACCCCTAGGTACATCCATGCCAGAGCCACCTCTACCTGCTCGTATCCAGATAGGGATGTATTGCTCGGAAAACTCAAAAAATCTCTACAATACCAAAATTCATGGAATTTCATCTATACTAATCCTCAAAGTTCATCTTAGGTCTATGTTCTCTAATCAGATTTAATCTAATTATATCTTCAATAGTTTGTACTAAACTTCCTCTAATACAAACTGTAATTCCCCGAGCCCAGTCACCCAGAGTCGGTGCATTATTACATAAAATTGGCATGATCATAAGAAAGATCATGTCTCGAAAGGCCGATTAGTTTAGTAGCCTTGGAAACACTAGATATATTCTTAAGTCTTACGTTACGTCATAAAAATGAAAACTACAAAAACATATTTTCTTTATAGTCCACACTAATATCACCACATACTATCCCTACAGGTCATTCATAAATTACATCTTCACATCCTGAAAAAAAATACAACATAGAAAAGGGGTGAGGTCAAATGCCCAGTAAGGATAACAATATATCAGAAACTTTTATAAATAAGAATAAACATTTAAAGAAATGTATAACTAAGACAAAATCCTTTTAAACAAGAACATCAACATAGTAAGGAAAAAATAAAATGAAATAATTCAATTTACTTATTCAAATGGATATTATACTAATCGAATAATCACATGAAATATCAATATTCACTTTCATAATGATGGAATGCATAATTTCAGACTATCATAACCACATAGCCAAGGCCTCGTGCCAAGACTACAAATAAGATTTTGTCAAGGCCTTGTGCCAAGACACTAGTTTGTCTCATGATACCTACTGATGCATCGAGGAGCTGTAGCGGGATCCACCCGTCACTTACTATGTCCAATGCATTCCTCATATGAAAATTTTTAAACATAACATAAACATTCGTATTAAAACTAGCATACGAAATGTCAATACTTTACCCAGAAACCATGAATGGTATAAAAATAGCACATCCACAGTCAAACATAAATCATTCAATACAATATGTAGATTGTATTGTATCATAATAACCTCAATTGAGAATGACGAAGGATATTTACATAGATGAAAATAATCATCAAAACAATTAGAGTGAAATATCCCCCTTTTCTTGAAAACATTTAAAAGTCACACTATTTATCAAGAAGTCGTTTAAAAATAGATTTTTGAATCAAAGTGTCCCATACAACTTTGAATCTTTTAGAAGTAATTTTAATTTTAAAACTATAATGTCCATATAAATAAATTCTTAAAACCATTTTTAAAACATGGACATTAATGAGAAATATTTAGAAGAATAAATCTTTAAGACACTTAAAAATGTATTTTAGTTAGAGTTTCTAACCAAAAGAGATACACTTGAATACAAATAAATTAGGTAATGAAAACTTTATAATATCATTAGAATAAAGGACATCATGATATACTATGTAAAAGTACATTATATACACCATATAAAAGTGATTTGGTGATTAACAACAAAGAAGTCTCAATAGAATGAAAATTGAGATGAATTCTCTTATAAAGACCATATCCTTAGGTTAAGGATAAATCAACGACATAATTATGTGTGTAAAATATAAATACACTGAATATGATTGTATATTTAGTGAAAATAAATCAGATTACATTCACACATATTCTTTTAAAAACAACACCAATGAATTGGATATTTAACTCAACAAATGGAGATTGAGTTAAAATTACACTTATCAAGTTCATACCGATGACTTGAGAATTTATCAATGGAGTGATTATGTGTATCAAACGTATATCCACAAAAAGGGGAGTAGAAATTATGACATAATCAAATGAATAGTGATTCCACACATAATCTTGGTGTAAAATAATCAATGAAGTATGTGTAAAGCCGAATGAGTGGAAATTGAAATTTCAAATTTCCTTATCGATTTGGTAACTTACGAAACATACACCCATGAAAGAAGGATAATACAATGAAGATGTAAATATTCAAAAATTAAATTATATTACACAATGAATACAATCATGGGCAGTATACACACCACATGCAATAAATAAGTGGTGAACAATGGAATTCTCACTGAAATTAAAAGTGAGATATGAAACCCTTTACTTTGTACTTTTTCCTTTCGTCGACGGTAGGTTAACCTCCTGTATAATGGTGAAATAATTGTTATTTAATTATACAAGAATCATTTACATTAATATGATATCATATATGATCTTTTAACATTGATTTGTTAATAATATCTTAGTATAATCGTCATTTCGGGTGTTAACTTACTCATTTTCCTTTATATTCTTTGTTACATAAGACGTGTTTGTTATGGATAGGTTGTATCTTATTCATATCCAGAATTAAATCAAGTCTTTAAAAATTATTTTTAATCATCAAATGAGAATTATACTTGAATGTATACGATGGAGAATGAATCTCATCGCGTTCGTGGAGACGGTAGTCCGTACGTACGCACGAGTGACAATATCATTATTTTGATATTGAAATAATATATAATTAGATGTTATATCATATAGAAAGAATAATTATCATGTTATATTTATTATTTACATGAATTACACATCATTATTATACCCATCCAAATAATAATTTATTGAATGACAATTACCCCACGACGTGGAGTTGGTAAGCCGTACGTACGCATGTATGGTGACATGTCATTCAAAGGATGGATAGAATAATGAATATGGTTGTACCATATTTTTAATAACATAATAGTATATACAAGATAATGGAGTTATTATTTTAGAATATAAATAACAATGAAAGAAGAAGTGGAAGAAGATAGGAACATGAAAAAGGGTGGTGAAATTATTACCTCTTCTTTGGGTTCTTCCTTTTGATTTGATCAAAGGGGATCCTTAGGTTGGCTTTCTGACTAAAGTAAGGCCTCTAGGATGAAGTTAGGGAAGTTAGGAGAGTAGTTGGGCAGGGGTTGGCCCAACCAAAAGGTTTTGAATGTGTGAGTTAGTGAGAAGGGGGAGTGCCCTTTTATAAGAGGGGTGAGGGGCACCTTTGGAAAAGCTAGAAATATTATTTTATAATAAATTCATATTCGGTTTATAATGGATCCAAAGTGGTTTATTTAAAGGTAAATATGGGTATAGGTCGAAAACCACTCAACCAACTGGATTTATACCGGTTTGGGTTTTTATATTAACCTTTTCTTTTAGATTTAACTCTTTGTTTATAAGTTTGACATTTACCATGTCATTTTGTATTTTTATATTATAAATTTAATAAACATACTATATACATACAAGATACCCCCAAGTGATCCATTAATGATACACCTATAATTCTATAAGTCACTTGGCCGATCCTTATATTTTTAGGACTTTAATATCAATTAATAATATAATATTTGTTTTAAAAACTCTTTTATGTCAATTTTGACACTGTTCAATAGTTGATTTCTGTAAAACTCATAACATAATGATTACTTCTAAAAAAGTTAATTAAGTCATTCATAACATGTCATATTAACCTATAAAATTATTGTAATTAATAAAATGTCTCAAATTATATTTATTTGTGTATTTATAATATCAATTATTTTAATTTTTCACTATTATGGTAATTACTGTATCATCATTGTGTCATAATGAAATTAAATTATATAAATTATAAAAATTATAAATAAAATATCATTATGTAGGAAATATATTTATATTTCTATTGAATATTTATAATAGAAAATCCAACATACATAATCCTATGTAAAAATTGTTTTTCTAAAAGATATATGTTTATGTCTTTTTTGTTTTTATTTTAACTTAATTAAAATAAAGGGTCCCTATCAACTACAAGTGGCTTCATGGGGTCCGAAAATCGACCCAAAGATGACCCTGGTCGGAAATACATCCACAAATAAGGTTAGGACACGTTTTAGGGTAATTTAGTATTATTATAATATTATTTTTTAACCCTTATTTACTGAATTTACCCTTAACCATGGTAAATAAAATATTTACCGAAGTAATTATTCAAAATGTCTAAAAATAAAAGTTATCTATTTACACATTTTTTACATCCTGATTCCAAATATGGAATCCATTTTTCTAAATTCAAAACACAAAAGTGGCAGAAATTAATTTAAAATTAATTCCCGTTGTTAAAACAAAAAGCGTGTTTTTATGAGATAATAACTATCAAAAGATTGGCACTTGTTTATGTTTGGTTTAATTGTTAAATTATGTACAATGAAAAAAATTGAATTAAATGGTAAAAATATATTCTAAATACACTTTAAAACTACTCAAATTCATAATTTATCAAAATTAATTATTTCAATTAAAGATGTTGTTTTTAATTAAAATTTTGTAATTTTCACTATTCATCAAAATATGAAAGTTATCCGAAAAGAACCAAAATTTCAGTCTAGGCTAATTTTGATATTCCGAATCCACAAATGAACTCCATATTGAAAGATATAATTTATAAAATTTCAAAAAGTAGGTATTACTATTCATAACGACTAGTTTGATTGGTTGTGGTGTGTTATAATCTCGAAGTTGCGTACAATGCACGACATTGCATTATTCAGAGAGAAACGTACCGTGGAAGCTTGGGGTGTTACATTATCCCCTAATTCAATAAATTGGGTCCTCACTTGTTTTTTTTAAATTGGTCTTGAGAATATAATGGAAAGTCCCACATCAGAAAAAAGAGTCAATAAAACTTTCACTTTAAAAGAAAGAAAGATAAGTATAAGGGTCACCCGAGAAAACCCATACTAGGATTCCATGTAGGAAAACATAGATATGGACGATAAACCAAGCATCAAGTACTGATGGGGAGGGATAGAAAGAATCATCAGGAGAAAGTTAACAATAAGAAAACCACAAAATTATGTTAGGACAAACGATCATTAGACTCTCAGTAGGAAAAGTAAATAGACAACATTTTTTGTTTTAAGTTACATTACATAAGGATAAGGAATTCATTTCTGAGATTGAATGAGAACATAAAGAGATATACTTACTTTTTAAGTAGAGTTTCATTCTTTAATAAATTTTTACCACTAACTCATTTTTTTTGAACAATGAGTATTCAAGAAGACTTGGTCACAATGGAAGAGCTAGAATAAACATCTATAGAAATACATGATCCATGTAGGATAATATATATATTTACCTTCTCTTTAGAGATTAATCAAAACCAAAATGGTTAGTATAATATATGATGATCCCCTAAATGGATATTCCATTAGAGAAAAAAAATAATCTTAATTTCTAAAATTAAACCATCAATACCCCAAAGTTAAATAAATACCATTCAATAATCAATTGTCCTTAAGAATCTTCAATATAATCCAAACTAATATTGAAACCCAAAACTTATAAGAATGTAGTCTTCCACGTTAAATTATATCTCTAAATGACATTAATTACTCTTAAAGTAACATTCTTAAATGTAATTAACATAATCATTTCCATAATTAACCCAAATCACTATAAATCCACAATAAAATCCTAGATAAAAATCCACCATTACTCCTCAAATGAAAACCCATACTATTCTATTTTCCTTGGGTATATAGTGTTCACAAAAAAGATAACAACTTCCAAAATAATATTTATCACTTAATCACCAAATAATTTTCCTATACTAAGGGTATTTATTTGATAAGACATAAGATCAAAAATCAAATTATTATTGATCAATAAAATCATTTAACTAAAATTAATACTCAAACTAAACAGGGACATCATGTAGTCTAGTGGTAGGTGATAAATCCCAATCACAATTTGGTTGTGGGTTCGATTCCCACAACTTTTTCTGACATGATGGGTTGTCACACGGTCTGCGTGTTTTCATTTTTCAAAAACTATATTTTATAACATTACCAAAATGAGATAAATTCCTCAAAATAACCATAATATAATTTAACCACAAATCTTATCTCATACCTTTCATTTTCATCCCAAATTATAATAACTTATAATTTCCTCAAACCCAACGATCATATAAAACCAAATGGTTATTTATAACTATATCCACAAGAGAAAAGATAATTCTTCCTCAAATATCATTCTCACTTGGAAAACTGTAGGGTTAAAAACACAAGATAAAATTATTCCAAAGTAAACCCATTAACAAGGCACACTAATAATTTTTAAACATTTCTTCAACCATTTATTACTACATAGCTTCTTCTTTGTCCAAGAAAATATCCTATCGAATAGGGCATTCACTCGGGTAATGGCCAGGTCCCATGTATTTATAGTAAATGACTGTAAATAGATTCTTGGGACAATTTTTATCTTCTTCCATTGTACTCTTCATTTTTCTTCGGCAATTTTTCACATTATGTCCTTCCTTCCCGCACATAAAGCATTTCTTTTTCCCATTGAGACATTTTCCTAAGTGTCTCCTTCCCATTTCCTGTATGATGGAAATTGATGATTTCTTTCTCCATGGTCTCCACTACTGGAGCTCTTATCATTATTCACCTTTCTCTTCTTTGTTGAGTCCGAGAAATGGTTAATATATATATTATTGATCATATTTTTGGAAAAATGATTTTGTATAAAGATTATATCTTTTACGCCTATCAAAATTCCATTTTTTTCTTATTTCCACTACCGTTCCCACCTTGTACATCATTCTCAAAGTCACTATGACTTCCTTGGAATCTAGCCATTGACTAAAACCAGAAAGCATTGTGTGAGTAACAGTATTCATAAAATCATTTAGAGATTAATATGTCACCATATTCTCAATTTGAAACACATTAGGATTAACCAAGGCCATTTACTCTCATCTTATATATATATTACTTCAAATCATTTTCTAAAGAAAATTTAAATTATCCTAACCATATCCCGCAGGAGTGTCGTAACCAAGAGTACAGCAAGGCCCGTTGTCGTGCACCAGTTCCCGTTCGAGTCTTTCTCAAAGCTGTGTTTTCGGGTTTTACCCCTAGGTACATCTGTGCCAGAGCCGTCTCTACCTGCTTGTATCTAGACAGGTATGTATTGCTCGGAAAACTCACAAAATCTCTCAAATACCAAAATTCTAGGAAGTTCTTATATACTAATCCTCCAAGTTCATCTTAGGTCTATGTTTTCTAATCAGAGTTTATCTAATTATAGCTTCCAAGGTTTGTACTAAACTTCCTCTGATACCAACTGTAACGCCTCCAGCCCAGTTACCCTGAGTCGGTGCATTATTACATAACTTTGGCATGATCACAACAAAGATCAAGTCTCAAAAGACCGATAAGTTTAGTAGTCTTGGAAACACTAGATATATTCATAAGTCTTACATTACGTCATAAAAATGAAAACTACAACAACGTATTTTCTTCATAGTCCACACACATATCCCCACATACTATCCCTGCAGGTCATTCATAAATTATTTTTTCACATCCAGGAAAAAATACAACATAGAAAAGGGGTGAGATCAAATGACCAGTAAGGATAACAATATATCAGAAACTTTCATAAATAAGAATAAACATTTAAGGCAATGTATAACTAAAACAAAATCCTTTTAAACTTGAACTTCAACATAATATGGAAAAAATAAAATTAAATAATTCCATTTACTTATTCACATGGATATTTTACTAATCGAATAATCACATGCAATATCAATATTCAATTTCATAATGATGGAATGAATAATGCCAGACTATCATAACAACATTGCCAAGGCCTCATGCTAAGACAACAAATATGATTTTTTCAATGCCTTGTGCCAAGACACTAGTTTGTCTCATGAGACCTACCGATGCGTCAATGAGCTATAGCGGGCTCCACCCATCACTTACTAAGTCCAATTCATTCCTCATATGAAAAGTTTTAAGCATAACATAAACATTCATATTAAAACTAGCATACGAAATATCAATACTTTGTCCACAAACCATGAATGGTATAAAAATAACACATCCAAAGTCAAACATAACTCATTCGATACAATATGTAGATTGTATTGTATGATAACTGTAACATCCCAAGTAAGTAATGAATAATATATATTTTTATCTATGTCTATTAATGATTAAGATAGTGTTTTAGAGGCTTAAAATGAAAATAAATACAATCTTATGCATGGAATACACTAATATTCTTAAAAGATTGTTTTACTGCCTTATGATGGAAAACCCTTTTTAAATCTATCTTTTGACAATTTTATAAACTATGTTTGTAAAAATAAACTTATTCTTTATAATTGGGACTTAAAAATTTACTTTGTGTTAATTTTTGGTATTTTTCGGACAATGTTCATTTTTTAATGAATAGTGAAAAATACTGCATTTTAATTCAAAACTGCTTTTTAATCTAATTTATTTATATGATTAGATTATCTTCTGAATTGGTTTTGAAGTGAAATTAGAATATATTTTTACCATTTAATCCAATGGTGGTCATTGGAATCAATTTCACTTTGAAATTGGACTTAAACTGGTGTCAATCTTTTGATACTTATTGTTTCATAAAAACACGCTATTTGTCATAACAGCGGGAAATAATTATTAAATTAATTAATGTGACTTATATGTTTTGAATTTTGTAAAATAGACTTAATTTTTGAATTCGGAATATCAAATATAGCTTAGGGTGGATTTTTGGTAATTTTCTGAAAAACTTTAATTTTTGATGAATAGTGAAACCACTACGTGGTACTTATAAAAACTGATTTTCCGTTTAAATGAAATTTTGCCATCATTGTGTTTTGAATTTCAAAAATCCGACATACATGGTTGTCATTAAGAAGTAAAATGTGGTTCAATGAGATTATAATAATTTTTTGATGAATAGTAACTTATTAAGTTCTTAATCGCGATTAGTGGTAATTAGGGTAGTTTAAGGTATAAATAATGCTTTAATAATATGAAATGACCTAGACACATGTCCCAAACTTATTGGTTGTGTCATGGAAGAACAAGAAAATCCATGGGTCAACTTGGGGACCCCATGGATCCACTTTTGTTGGGAAATGACAAAAATAACTTTTTATTTAATGTAAAAGTAAAAATGACACAAACATAATATGTTTTACGAAAACAATTTTTACATGGGCTTATAAAGATCATATTTTTTATTATAAATAGTCATTGGAAATATAAAAAGATTTTCTACATCATAGTATTTTTTTTATAATTTTTAGACATTAAATAAATTAAATTATTTATGACATAATAATGATGCGTCGATGAAATTATTATTTGACGATTTAAATAAAATGGAAAGATAATGTAAAATCTATGAACTAAACATGTCCAAAACCAATTGGATGAGTGGATTTCGAACCCTTATCACTTTATCCACGAATTATATCAATGTGGGACCTTTTAAAACCGAAACACATTTTCAAATAAAGTAATATTTCTTTACTTTCTAAAAGTGCCCCTCCTCTCCTCTTATAAAAGGCCCCCACCTCTACCTCATTTCACACACTCCTCAAGCCTTTGCCTCAGCCAAACCCTGCCCATTTACTCTCTCCACATCCCTCTCCTCATCCTAGAGGATTCCCTTTGGGCATAATCCTTTCAAAGGAAGCCTTTAGGCTCAAATCAAAAGGAGTTACACTTTTAAAGGTAATTCATTCTCTCATGTTCATTTGTTTTATTTTTCTTCTCCAACCCCCTAAACTCTTTTTATTTACTTATTTTGTAACAACAACAGTATCTTAAATATACTAGGATGTTGTTATAATATTTATTTGAGCTACACTCTCACAAAACTACATAAAATGGTTAAAGAACATACGGTTTCCGTGGATGGCGAAATTCTGCCTCCCGAAACGATGATTGTTCAATACTCATTTAACACCTTCAAAGGTGGCCATTATGATGTCACTATTTTTATATATGATATATGATATGTTTATGTTTTCATTAAGCTTCTGTTTTTTTCATTTTGGGCATACGTTTATGGTTTCGATTATGGGTAAACACGATATCTTCATTTTAGGAAGTGCGGACTACCGCCCCATGAAAGTGATTTGATTCGTTAATACCATATGTGGGATGTGTAAAGGATAAAGTTAATGATATTATATATGTTATTATACTGGAATTATAATATACTCTTATATCATTATGATTCCATTCCATAAAATACGAAATAGAAATGGAAGTAGCGTTCATGCGTACGTACGGCTTACCGTCTCCATGAACGGTGCATTTCATTTCTTACCTCTAAATGTGATGTAATATTATAAATAAATCTATATGATGAATATATATGATATATATGTTATCCAAATAATTAATATCATTCTGTATATAACGAACCTTTGACCAAATTAACAACATGTAAGTGTAAGACGTCTATTTTTGACTTAAGAACCAAATACCGACAAAATGAACATTATTAACTTAAATGATTACATGATGTTCATAACATGGTATAAAAGGAATAATGAACTTGAAAAAGGTTCATAAGAAAGTAGAGATTAATTCAAGTTTATTATTCAGGAGATTAAAGAACGGTCGGGTCAAGTCGGATACGAGGTATGGGACTTCGTCTCAATCTCTTTTCTTTGAGGAATATTTTATTTTATACACAACTTTATTTTATATGGTGTATAAACCCCTTTGACTTTTACATTTATTCAAAAGGAATATTTTTTATACGAAGCGTTTACTAAACGACAAAAGGGAATGTTTATGTCGTACGTATGCAGGGACAACGACTTCTTCGCCGTCGTGACCGTTATTTGAGTTTCGGATTCCTCTACAAGCCATACCTTTTTTTTAAAAGAAAAATAAATACCTTTTTTTAATTTTCTTTTATTTTGGTATTGAAAATGGTTTTCACAATGTTTTTGTGTTGTATTGATATCTTGTGATTGAAATGTGGAAATGTTATGTTTCCTTTATGCATGTTTTATGTGATACGATTATGTTATGGTTCTTGGGCATTATTATGAAGACTGGTGGTTCCGTGATAAAATAAGGGCGGGTGAGCCCGATATAGCTCTCCAATGCATTGGGTAACGCGAAGGAGTGAAACGTTAAGGTTTCTCCAAAGATATTTTAGGGAATATACTGTGATGGGTATTCCAAACGTAACCAAGAGGGTTACTCCTTACGTAAGAATGTTATGAATTCCTCAAGTTACCTTTATGTCCTATGATTTCTATGATTTATTCGTGATTTTATGAGGTATGTTAATGTGCCTATGTTTTATGGGTAAAGTATGATTTCATTCTTATTTATATATGTACCCATGTTTCCTTTCCATGTTTTTATAACCCATACTGAGCTTTTTATGCTCATCCCAAGTTTTTTTGAAATGTTTTTCACAGGTCAAGGGAAAGGTACATGATATGATGATAGTGTCAAGGAAGTGTCAAGAAATAATCCATGTTTTATTTTAAATGCGTTTCCATTTATGGGAATGAAGAATACTATCTTTATGTAACCACTTTGTTAATATGTGGGATGTAATGCAAGTTTTATGATCTAATTCTCCAAAACTCTAAACCTGAAAAGATCCTCAATGTGTAATCTTGTAATAACTCAAGATTAAGTAAGGTTTAAGGCTAGGGCCTTATAGTTGGTATCAGAGGTTGGTTTAGATAACTTTAGGAGTTAGAATTCTATTAAATGATTATCCAAAAATATTTTTTTGAAATGATATAGCATTTAAAGATTACCATGTTGCTTTATCTAAGACATGTTTGTTCAGAATGGTTTTCCGCAGTGGAAACAGGGAAGCAGTGCTAGGAAGGCATACAGAAGGAAATAACCTTCCGAATCAGCATCCAGAAATGGTTGGAATTGGAACTGAACAGTTTGTTGCAGTAATGGAGCAGTTGACTCAAGCGATAAATGGCGGTGGTATCCCTACACGAGATCAGCCAGACCAACCACAGAGGAACATGTCAGTGGTGGAACATTTCATGAGGCAACATCCACCATCATTCCGAGGATCATCTAACCCTGTGCTATCTGAAAGGTGGATTAAAGCACTGGAGAAGATTTTTGATGTCATGGGGTGTTCAGACAATCAAAAGGTTAGTCTTGCTATTTACCGTTTGGAGGGTGATGTAGATCAGTGGTGGTCTATGGTTAAAAATATCAGGGACGCCGATGAGATTGATTCTCTTGACTGGGATGAATTCAAAGGTATGTTTCTTGAGAAGTATTTTCCTAAGGCTGTTCGACTTAGGATGGAAAAGAAATTCTTGGAATTGAGGCAAGAGGAAGACTCAGTGGCTGCCTATGAAGAAAGGTTCACTCGATTGGCAAGGTATTCTCCAAATTTTATTCGAGACCTTGATAGTAAAATCAATCGTTTTTACTCAGGATTAAAGCCAAAATATTGAAGGGCATTAGCTTCTCGTGAGTTTAAAAGTTATTAAAATCTTGTTTGATGTGCTGAGAAGGTGGAAATGGAGTTTGCTGATGACCAAGTGTTCTATAACAACCAGCAGAAGAAGAGACCGAGGTGGCAGGAGAAAGGTAAGAATTCTTCAAAAAAGTCTGATGGTAAGAGAACTAAGTTTCCAGTTTGTGATAAATGTGGCAAAAGGCATGCTGGGGAATGTCTTCTGAATTCTGGAAAGTGCTACCGATGTGGTAAGATGGGACATAAGGCTTGTGATTGCACTGAAAAGTATCAAGGTGAAGGTAAGAACAAATTTGATTTACAGTTAGTGAAATATTATAAGTGCAATGAGATGGGTCACTATGCAAACGAGTGTCCGACAAAGAGCTTGAGTGATGGGAAGCAGTTAGACTACAAGCAGAAAGGGGTGGTGAAATCCTTTGCAACTACTTCAGCAGATGTCGGGCCATCAAATGAAGTTGTATCAGGTACTTTGTTTGTTTTTTTAGATTATTCCAGTGTGTTGTTTGATTCGGGGTCTACACATTCTTTCATCTCTGAAACCTTTTCTAGTAAAATGGAAATACCATCTCAAGAAATGACTCCTGAACTTTTGGTAAAAACACCTGGGGGAAATGTTGAGGCAAAAAGAATTTAGAAGAATCTTCCTATCCTTATCTGTGGAAAGAACCTACTTTCAAACCTTATTGTTCTACCTCTAGTAGTGTTTGATGTTATCCTGTGTATGGATTGGCTCTCTATTTACCATGCTAAGATTGACTGTAGAGCTAAAGAAGTTTCTTTTCAGAAAGACTTTCAGTTTGTTTACAGGAATGAACCCTTACTTTTGATAACATATCAAGAGGTTGAGAAACTTGTAAAAGATGGAAATGAATGTTACCTTGAACACATCGTTGAAAATAAAGGAACTGTTCAGATTAATGATGTGCCAGTGGTAAATGAGTATCCTGATGTTTTTCCAGATGAGTTGCCTGGAATAATACCAGATCGGGAAGCTGAGTTTACTGTTGACTTAGTTCCTGATGCTAATCCAATTTCAAAACCCCCTTATCGAATGGCACAAATTGAACTTTTAGAGTTGAAGGAGCAATTTCAAGATTTATTAGAGAAAGGTTTCATTAGACCTCGCACATCACCATGGGGTGCTCCTGTTTTATTTGTTAAAAATAAAGATGGTTCTATGAGACTTTGCATTGATTATAGAGCCTTGAATAATATCACTGTTAAGAACAAATATCCTTTGCCTCATATCGATGAATTGTTTGATCAGCTCTAGGGAGCTCTGTTTTTTTCAAAGATTGACTTGAGATCGGGGTACCATCAGCTGAAGGTAAAGGAGGTAGATATTCTGAAGACAGCGTTCCGTACGAGATATGGCCATTATGAATTTGTAGTAATGACTTTTGGGATAACCAATGCACCTGCTGTATTCATGGATTTAATGAATAGAATTTTCCATGAGTTCTTGGATAAGTTTGTGGTGGTTTTCATTGATGATATTTTGGTGTTTTCTAAAAGTAAAGAGGAGCACGAAAGACATTTAAGGGTTATATTTCAAACCTTAAAAGAAAAGAAACTGTATGGGAAATTCAGCAAGTGTGAGTTTTGGTTGCAACAAATTTCTTTCCTTGGTCACATTGTTTCTAAAGATGGAATAACTGTTGATCCTGCAAAAACAAAAGTTGTGGAAGAATGGCCAAGACCCAAAAATGTAACCGAGATTCGTAGCTTCCTTGGTTTGGTGGGATATTACCGAAGGTTTGTTAGAAATTTTTCACGGTTATCTAGTCCAATGACTAAGCTAACTCGGAAGGGTGTTAAGTTTATCTGGACAAAAGAATGTGATGATTATTTTCAGGAATTGAAAAGAAGATTGGTGAATGCTCCAGTTTTGGCACTACCTTCCAGGAATGGTGAGTTTGTTATATACAGTGATGCTTCATTGAAAGGACTTGGTTGCGTCATAATGCATAATGATCAGGTAATTTCTTATGCTTCACGACAGTTGAAAACTCATTTGGTAAATTACCCTACACATGATTTGTAATTAGTTGCTGTTGTTTTTGCTTTAAAAATTTGGAGGCATCATTTGTATGGAGTAAAGTGTGAAATATATACCGATCACACAAGTTTAATGTATATATTCACTCAGAAAGAATTGAACATGAGACAAAGGAGATGGCTAGAATTAATCAAGGATTATGATTTTACAATTCATTACCATCCGGGAAAAGAAAATAAAGTGGCTGATGCTTTGAGTCGAAAGAGTAATGCTTCATTACCAATGTTGCATTTGGAACGTGATCCTTTGGTCAAGGATTTGATGAACATTGGCATAGAAGTTGTTGGTGCAGGAAGTCCTTCTGTTTTGTTTTAGGTATCAGTGAGATCTTCTCTATCAGATAGAATCAAGCAAGCACAGAAGCAAGACAGTGAGTTGCAGAAAAAGGTAGAGCTGGTTCAGAAAGGTAAGTTGCCTAAATTCAACATTGATAATGATTGTGTTTTGAGATTTGGGAAGAGATTGTGTGTGCCTTGTGATTCACAGTTGAAGAGGGATTTGTTATGTGAAGCTCATAGTTCTCCGTTTTCAGTTCATCCAGGCAGTACTAAGATGTATAGAGATCTGTGGGAGTATTACTGGTGGGATGGAATGAAAAGAGACATTGCTGATTTTACTGTAAAGTGTTTGACATGTCAACAGGTTAAAGCAGAGCGGTAGTTACCAAAAGGGATGCTTCAGCCTTTACCAGTGCCAGAGTGGAAATGGGAGAATATATCAATGGACTTTGTTGTTGGATTATCGAAGACATCTCGAGGTAATAATGCAATCTGGGTTATTGTTGATCGCTTGACCAAATCTACTCATTTCCTTGCGATACGAGATACATTCTCTCTTGATCAACATTCCCATTTGTATCTTAAAGAAATAGTCAGGTTACATGGACTTCCTCTCTCCATTGTATCGGATCGTGATCCCAGGTTTACTTCTCACTTTTGGAAAGGCCTTCAGAAGTCGTTGGGTACTGAATTAAATTTTAGTACAGCTTTTCATCCTCAATCAGATGGGCAGTCAGAACGAACAATTCAGACATTGGAGGATATGCTACGAGCTTGTTCTATGAATTATCAGGGAAGTTGGGACCAAAATATTTCTTTGGTTGAGTTTTCTTATAATAACAGCTTTCATTCCAGTATACAGATGGCACCATTTCAGGCATTATATGGGAAGCGATTTCGAACTCCAGCATTTTGGGATGAAGTGGGTGAAAGGAAGCTGATGGGACTAGAATTGGTAGAAGAGATGGCAGAAAAAGTTCAGTTGATTCAGAAGCACATGAGAACAGCTCAGAGCAGGCAGAAGAGTTATGCGGATAACCGGAGGAAGGATCTATCTTTCGAGGTAGGTGATCATGTTTTTCTCAAGGTTTCTCCTTGGAAAAGTGTGATGATATTTGGTAAGAAAGGAAAGATGAGTCCAAGGTTTATTGGACCATATGAAATTCTGGAGAGAGTTGGATCAGTTGCATACCGGGTAGCTTTACCTCCATGTTTATCTCGGGTACACAATGTTTTTCATGTTTCAATGTTGAGGAAGTATATGCCAGATCCATCTCATGTTTTGAGTCCATAAGTAGTTCAGCTGGAAGAGAACCTATCTTATGAGGAACAACCGGTCCAGATTCTTGACCACAGGGAGCAAGTGTTACAGAATAAGGTGATTAAGCAAGTAAAGGTTTCGTGGAGAAACCACATGATTGAAGAGGCAACATGGAAATCTGAAAATGCAATGAGGGATAAGTACCCCCATTTATTTGATAAGTAAATAAATTGCGGGGACGGAATTTTCTAAAGGGGGGAAGGATCTAACATCCCAAGTAAGTAATGAATAATAGATATTTTTATCTATTTCTATTAATGATTAAGATAGTGTTTTAGAGGCTTAAAATGAAAATAAATACAATCTTATGCATGGAATACACTAATATTCTTAAAAGATTGTTTTACTACCTTATGATGGAAAACCCTTTTTAAATATATCTTTTGACAATTTTATAAACTATGTTTGTCAAAATAAACTTATTATTTATAATTGGGACTTCAAAATTTACTTTGTGTGAATTTTTGGTATTTTTCGGACAATGTTCATTTTTTAATGAATAGTGAAAAATACTGCATTTTAATTCAAAACTGCATTTTAATATAATTTATTTATATGATTATATTATCTTTTGAATTGGTTTTGAAGTGAAATTAGAATATATTTTTACCATTTAATCCAATGGTGGTCATTGGAATCAATTTCACTTTGAAATTGGACTTAAACTGGTGTCAATCTTTTGATACTTATTGTTTCATAAAAACACGCTATTTGTCATAACAGCGGGAAATAATTATTAAATTAATTAATGTGACTTATATGTTTTAAATTTTGTAAAATAGACTTCATTTTTTAATTCGGAATATCAAATATAGCTTAGGGTGGATTTTTGGTAATTTCTGAAAAACTTCAATTTTTGATGAATAGTGAAACCACTAAGTGGTACTTATAAAAACTGATTTTTCCGTTTAAATGAAATTTTGCCATCATTGTGTTTTGAATTTCAAAAATACGACATACATGGTTGTCATTAAGAAGTAAAATGTGGTTCAATGAGAATATAATAATTTTTTGGTGAATAGTAACTTATTAAGTTCTTAATCGCGATTAGTGGTAATTAGGGTAGTTTAAGGTATAAAAATTGCTTTAATAATATGAAATGACCTAGAAACATGTCCCAAAATTATTGGTTGTGTCATGGCCGACCAATAAAAACCATGGGTCAACTTGGGGACCCCATGGATCCACTTTTGTTGGGAAATGACAAAAATAACTTTTTATTTAATGTAAAAGTAAAAATGACACAAACATAATATGTTTTACAAAAACAATTTTTACATGGGCTTATAAAGATCCGATTTTTGATTATAAATAGTCATTGGAAAGATAAAAAGATTTAATACATCAAATTAGTTTTTTTATAATTTTTATACATTAAATAAATTAAATTATTTATGACATAATAATGATGTGGTGATGACATCATTATTTGACGATTTAAATAAAATGGAAAGATAATGTAAAATCTATGAACTACACATGTCCAAAACCAATTGGATGAGTGGAAGTTGAACCCTTATCACCTTATCCACTAAGTATATCAATGTGGAACCTTTTAAAACCGAAACACATTTTCAAATAAAGTAATATTTCTTTACTTTCCAAAAGTGCCCCTCCTCTCCTCTTATAAAAGGCCCCCACCTCTACCTCATTTCACACACTCCTCAAGCCTTTGGCTCAGCCAACCCCTACCCATTTACTCTCTCCACATCCGTCTCCTCATACTAGAGGATTACCTTTGGGCAGAAGTCTTTCAAAGGAATCCTTTAGGCTCAAATCAAAAGGAGTTACACTTTTAAAGGTAATTCATTCTCTCATGTTCATTTGTTTTATTTTGCTTCTACAACCCCCTAAACTCTTTTTATTTACTTCTTTTGTAACAACACCAGTATATTCAATATACTAGGATGTTGTTATAATATTTATTTGAGATACACTCTCACACAACTACATCAAATGGTTAAAGAACATACGGTTTCCGTGGATGGCGAAATTCTGCCTCCCGAAACGATGATTGTTCAATACTCATTTAACACCTTCAAAGGTGACCATTATGATGTCACTATTTTTATATACGATATATGATATGTTTATGTTTTCATTAAGCTTCTGTTTTTTTCATTTTGGGAATACCTTTATGGTTTCCACTATGGGTAAACACGATATCTTCATTTTAGGAAGTGCGGACTACCGCCCCCTGAAAGTGATTTGATTCGTTAATACCATATGTGGGATGTGTAAAGGATAAAGTTAATGATATTATATATGTTATTATACTGGAATTATAATATACTCTTATATCATTATGATTCCATTCCAGAAAATACAAAATAGAAATGGAAGTAGCGTTCATGCGTACGTACGGCTTACCGTCTCCATGAAAGGTGCATTTCATTTCTTACCTCTAAATGTGATGTAATATTATAAATACATGTATATGATGAATATATATGATATATATGTTATCCAAATCATTAATATCATTCTGTATATAACAAACCTTTGACCAAATTAACAACATATAAGTGTAAGACGTCTATTTTTGACTTAAGAACCAAATACCGACAAAATGAACATTATTAACATAAATGATTACATGATGTTCATAACATGGTATAAAAGGAATAATGAACTTGAAAAAGGTTCATAAGAAAGTAGAGATTAATTCAAGTTTATTATTCAGGAGATTAAATAACGGTCGGGTCAAGTCGGATATGAGGTATGGGACTTCGTCTCAATCTCCTTTCTTTGAGGCATATTTTATTTTATACACAACTTTCTTTTATACGGTGTATAAACCCCTTTGAATTTTACATTTATTCAAAAGGAATCTTTTTTATACGAAGTGTTTACTAAACGACAAAAGGGAATGTTTTTGTCGTACGTATGCGGCGACAATGACTTCTCCGCCGCCGTGACCGTTATTTGAGTTTCGGCTTCCTCTACAAGCAATACCTTTTTTTTAAAAGAAAAATAAATACCATTTTTTACTTTTCTTTTATTTTGGTATTGAAAATGGTTTTCACAATGTTTTTGTGTTTTATTGATATCTTGTGATTGAAATGTGGAAATGTTATGTTTCCTTTATGCCTGTTTTATGTGATAAGATTATGTTATGGTTCTTGGGCATTATTATGAAGACGGATGGTTCCGTGATAAACTAAGGGCAGGTGAGCTCGATATAGCTCTCCAATGCATTGGGTAACGCGAAGGAGTGAAACGTTAAGGTTTCTCCGAAGATATTTTAGGGAATATACTGTGATGGGTATTCCAAACATAACCAAGAGGGTTACTCCCTATGTAAGAATGTTATGAATGCCTCAAGTTACCTTTATGTCCTATGATTTCTATGATTTATTCATGATTTTATGAGGTATGTTAAAGTGCCTATGTTTTATGGGTAAAGTATGATTTCATTCTTATGTATATATGTACCCATGTTTCCTTTCCATGTTTTTATAACCCATACTTAGATTTTTATGCTCATCCCAAGTTTTTTTTGAAATGTTTTTCACAGGTCAAGGGAAAGGTACATGATATGATGATAGTGTCAAGGAAGTGTCAAGAAATAATCCATGTTTTATTTTAAATGCATTTCCATTGATGGGAATGAAGAATACTATCTTTATGTAACCAATTTGTTTATATGTGGAATGTAATGCAAGTTTTATGATCTAATTCTCTAAAACTCTAAACCCGAAAAGATCCTCAATGTGTAATCTTGTAATAACTCAAGATTAAGTAAGGTTTAAGGCTGGGGCCTTATAATAACAACCTCAATCGAGAAAGCTGAAGGATATTGACATAGATGAAAATAATCATCAAAACAATTAGTGTGAAATATCTCCATTTTCTTGAAAACATTTAAAAGTCACACTATTTTTCAAGAAGCCGTTTAAAAATAGATTTTTGAATAAAAGTGTCCCATATCACTTTAAAAGTTTAAAAGTAATTTTAATTTTAAAACATTAATGTCCATATAAATAAATTCCAAAAATCATTTTTAAAACATGGAAATTAATGAGAAATATTTAGAAGAATAAATCTTAAAGAAACTTAAAAATGTATCTTAGTTAGAGATTCTAACCAAAAGAGAGACACTTGAATACAAATAATTGAGGTAATAAAAACATTATAAAAACATGAGATAAAAGGTATTCATGATAAACTATGTCAATGTACATTATATACACCATATAAAAGTGAATTGGTGTATAACAACAAAGAAGTCTCAATTGAATGCAAATTGATATGAATTCTCTTATAAAGACCATATCCTTAGGTTAAGGATAAATCAACGACATAATTATGTGTGTCAAATATAAATACACTGAATATGATTGTATATTTAGTGTAAATCAATCAGAAGACATTCACACATATTCTTGTAAAACCAACACCAATGAATTGGATATTTAACTCAACAAATGGAGATTGAGTTAAAATTACACTTATCAAGTTCATACCGATGCCATGAGAATTTATCAATGGAGTGATTATGTGTATAAATAGTATACCCACATAATTTGGAGTATAAATTATGCCATATTCAAATGAATAGTTATTCCACACATAATCTTGATGTAAAATAATCAATGAAGTATGTGTAAAGCCGAATGAGTGGAAATTGAAATTTCAAATTTCCTTATCGATTTGGTAACTTATGAAACATACACCCATGAAAGAAGGATAATACAATGATGATGTTAATTTTCATAAATTAAAGTATATTACACAATGAATACAATCATGGGCAGTATACACACCACATGCAATAAATAAGTGGTGAACAATGGAATTCTCACAGAAATTAAAAGTGAGATAAGAAACCCCTTACTTTGTACTTTTTACTTGGTCGACGGTAGGTTAACCTCTAGTATAATGGTGAAATAATTGTTATTTAATTATACAAGAATCATTTTCATTAATATGATATCATATATTATCTTTTAACATTGATTTGTTAATAATATCTTGGTATTATCGTCATTTTGGGTGTTACCTTACTCATTTTCTTTTATATTCTTTGTTACATAAGCCATGTTTGTTATGGATAGGTTGTATATTATTCATATCCATAATTACATAAAGTCCTTACAAATTATTTTTAATCATCAAATGAGAATTATACATGAATGGATATGATGGAGAATGAATCTCACCACATTCGTGGAGACAGTAGTCCGTACGTACGCACGAGGGACAATATCATTCTTTTGATGTTAAAATAATATATAATTATATGTTATATCATATAGAAAGAATAATTATCATGTTATATTTATTATTTACAATAATTACACATCATTATTATACCCATCCAATGTAACACCCCGAGCTTCCACGATACGCTTCTCATTCAATAATGCAATAGCGTGTGTTGTACGCAACCTCGAGCTCTAACACACACCACAACTAATTAAACTAGCCGTTGTAAATAGTAATACCTACTTTTTGAAATTTTATAAATTTTATTTATCAAAATGGAATTCATTTTTGTATTCCTAATATTGAAATTAGCCTATGTTGATTTTTTTGTAATTTTCTGAGAACTTCAAAATTTTTATGAATAGTGAAAAATACTTAAAACAACTTTTTTAATCAAAATAATTTATAGTGATAAGTTATACTATTGAGTGGTTTTAAAGTATAATTAGAATATAATTTTTCCCTTTTATCCAATGGTGGTCATTAGAATTAATTTCACTTTGAAATTGGACATAAACAATTGTCAATCTTTTGATATAAATTGTTTCTTAAAAACACGCTATTTGTTGTGACAACGGGAATTAATTATAAAATTAATTAATGAAAATTATATGTTTGGAATTTCATAAAATAGACATCATTTTTGAATTCGGAATATCAATTATAGCTTAGGGTTATATTTTGGCATTGTTCTGAAAAACTTCAATTTTTGATGAATAGTGAAACCACTAAGTGGTAGTTAAATAACTGATTTTTCGTTTAAAAGAAATATTACCACTTCTGTGATTTGATTTTCAAAAATCAGACATACATGGTTTTCATTAGGAAGTAAAACGTGGTTCAATGAGATTAAAATAATTTTTGGTGAATAGTAACTTTTAAGTTCTTAATCGCGATTAGAGGTAATTAGTGTAGTTTAAGCTAAAGATAATGTTTTCATAATATGAGATGAGCTTGAAACTTTTCCTACTCCTATTTTATGAGTCATGGACGACCAAGAAAACCCATGGGTCAACTTGGGGACCCCATGGAGCCACTTTGGTTGGAAAATGACATTAATATATATTTATTTAATGTTAAAATTAAATTGACACAAACATGAGTTGTTTTACTAAAACAGTTTTTAAGTGAGGTTACACAAGTCCAAATTTTGAATATAAATATTCATTAGAAAGATAATACGATTTCCTACATCATAGTATTTTTTTTATAATTTTTAGACATTAAATAAATTAGATTATTTATGACATCATTATGATGCAGCGATGACCTCATTATTTAACGATTTTAATAAAATGAAAAGATAATGTAAAATCCAAGGCTTACACTTGTCCAAAGACTATTGGATGGGTATATTTCGAACCCTTATCACATTATCCACAAATTATATAAGTGTGGGACCTTTAGAATCCGAAAATCATTGTGTAATAATGTAACATTTCAATCTTTCCAAAAGAGCCCCTCCTCTCCACTTATAAAAGGCCCCCACCTCTCCCACCTTATTCACACCTTCAAGCCATTTGGCTCGGCCTACATCTGCCAAAATACTCTCACAACTTTCCCCTATTACTCCTAGAAGCCTCACTTTGGGCAGAACTCTTCTCAAGGAAGCCTTTGGCTCAAATCAAAAAGAGTTACCCGATTTTGAGGTAATGTCTTCTCTAATGTTGTTTTGTTTTATTTTTCTTCTCCAACCCCCTAAACTCTTTTTATTCATTTCTTTTGTAAAAACACCAGTATAATCAATATACTAGGATGTTTTTATAATAAGGATTCGAGCTACACTTACACACACCTACATCTAATGGTTAAATAACATACAGTTTCTGTGGATGGCGAATTTCTGCCTCACGAAACGATGATTGTTCAACACTCATATAACACCTTAAAAGGTGGCCATTAAGATGTCACTATTTTTATATATGATATATAATATGTTTATGTTTTACTTATGCTTCTGTATATCTCATTTATGGCATACTTTATGATTTCCATTATGGGTAAAACGCGATAATTTCATTTTAGGAAGTGCAGACTACCGCCCCCTCAAAGTGGTTTGAATCGTTAATGCCATATGTGGGATGTATAAAGGATGGATTAAATAGTATTATACACTATATTATAATTTATTTATATTATACATTTATATTATTATGATTTAATTCCATTAAATATGAAATAGAAATGAAAGTAGCGTTCATGCGTACGTACGGCTTACCGTCCCCATGAACGGTGCATTTCATTTCTTACCTCTAAATGTTAAGTAATATTATGAATGAATGTATATACTGAATATATAAGATATATATGACATATAAATCATGAATATAATTCTGGAGATAATAGATATTCTACCACATAAACAACGTGTAATTATAAGAAGTTTATTGTTGACTCAAGTACCAAAGATCGACAAAACGACCGTTATTAACATAAATAATTAAATAATGTTCATAACATGGTAATAAGGGATATAAAAGGAATAATGAACATGAAAAAGGTTCTTAATTAAATATAAATTAACTCTAGTTTATTATTTAGGAGGTTAAAGAACGGTCGAGTCAGGACAGGACGCAAGGTAAGGGAATTGCTTAACCCAACTTCCATTCTTTGGGTTAATCTCATACTTTCAAATTATGTCATGATATTATTATGTCTTATTTTGTATTCTTTATGTGTACCTATAGTGAATACACATAATATATCTATTTTATTTTAAAAATCATCTTTTAAGGACTCCATCTCAATCCCCTTTCATTGAGGCATATTTGGTTTTATACACAACTTTCTTTTATACGGTGTATAAACCCCTTTGACGTTTACGTTTATTCAAAAGGAATATTTTTTATAAGAATCGTTTTACTAAACGAAAAAAGGGAATGTTTTTCTTTCCGTACTTATGCGGTGACAACGAATTCTCCGCCGCCGTGACCATTATTTGAGTTTCGGCTTCCTCTACAAGCCATCATTTTTTTAATGAAAAATAAATACAAAGTTTTAACTTTCTTTTATTTTGGTATTGAAAATGGTTTTGAAAGCGTTTTTATTATATCAATGTGTTGTATTTATATCTTGTGATTGAAATGTGGAAATTTTATGTTTCTTTTATGCATGTTTTATGTGATATGATTATGTTATGGTTTATGATATGTTTAAACCTATTCATACGAGGAATGTATTGGACTTAATAAGTGACGGGTGGAGCCCGCTATAGCTCCTCGATGCATCGGCAGGTCTCATGAGACAAAATAGTGTCTTGGCATGAGGCCTTGACAAAATCTTATTTGTGGTCTTGGCACGAGGCCTTGGCTACGTGGTTATGATAGTCTGGCATTATGCATTCCATCATTATGAATGTGGTTATTGATATTGCATGTGATTATTCGACCCGTAGAATATCCATGTGATGAAGTGAATGGAATTATCTCATTTTACTTTTGCCATATTATGTTGAAGTTCAAGTTTGAAAGGATTTTGTTTTAGTTATACATTGCCTTAAATGTTGATGATTATTTATGAAAGCTTCCGCTATATTGTTAACCTTACTGAGCGTCCGAGCTCACCCCTTTCAATGTTTTAATATTTTCCAGGATGTGAAGAAGTATTTTATGAATGACCTACAGGGATAGTCCGACGAGGATAGAAGTGTGGACTATGGAGACTATGTTATTATAGTTGTTCACTTTGTGATGTAATGTAACATTTATGAATGTATCTAGTGTTTCCAAGGTTACTAAACTAATCGGTCTTTCGAGACTTGATCTTTTGTGATAATGCCAATGTTACGAAGTAATGCACTGGCTCTGGGTAGCTGGGGTCGGGGCGTTATAGTTGGTATCAGAGGAAGTTTAGTACAAACCTTGGAAGCTAGATTTAGATAAATTCTGATTAGAGCACGTAGACCTAAGATGAACTTTGAGGATTAGTATAGAAGAACTTCCTAGAATTTTGGTATTGTAGAGATTTTGTGAGTTTTCCGAGCAATACATCCCTGTCTGGATACGACCAGGTAGAGGCGGCTCTGGCACATATGTTCTAGGGGTAAAACCCGAAAACACCGCTTTGAGCTAGACTCGAACGGGAACTGGTGCACGACAACGGGCCTTGCTGCACTCTTGGTTACGACACTCCCGGGGGATATGCTTAGGATAACTCTCATTTTCTTTACAAATCATTATGAAGGGTTTATGAGTATATACTTCCTCAAAGAAAACATTTTTATGATTATGGATTATATCCATAAATAGTTCAATTTATGTTAAGTGTTTTATAAGTATGGGATTATGTATTTTGATTCATAAACTGATCTAGTTTATGCCATTGTTTAGAAATGGCGCCTAGTGGAAGAAATGGAAAACGTATCAATGCACGCACTCCATGTAGGGATTTCCCTCCTACTCAAGATAATTATAGTGGGGCTGGTGATGCAACTGGTGCCGATCAGCTAATCACCATACTGGGACAACTTACTCAGGTTATGAATAACAACCTTACCCATATGGAGCACCCTGATCCACAACGTGGAGGATCAATGTTAGATTGATTCATGAGGCAACAACCACCAACGTTCAATGGGAGTACAAATCCCTTAGTAGCCGAGCAATGGATAAATTCCCTAGAGAAAATATTTCAGGCTTTGGGGAGCAGTGAAAGGGAAAAAGTTATCATGGTAGTTTACCGCCTCACTGAAGATACTGATCAATGGTGGTCGCTGATTCAAAACACAAAGGAAGATGATGACGTATCGAATATGGAATGGAGGGAGTTCAAAGAGCTTTTCTTAAAAAAAATACTTTCCTTGTGACCATCGAGCAAATATGGAAAGGCAATTTCTGAGTCTAAGAAAAAAGGAGGATGAGAATGTCGCAAAGTATGAGGCTAACTTTACAAGGTTAGCGAGGCATGCTTCCGATTATATACGTAACCCAAGGAGTAAGATTGATCGTTTCTTTGATGGGTTAAAACCATTTCTCTATCGAGCTTTAGTATCACAATCCTTCTCATCATATGAAGATATTGTCTCGTGTGCTATCAAGACAGAAAAGGAATTCTCTAAGTCTTAGGACAACAAAGTAAAGCAATAGAAGAAGAGAACGGTGGAACAAGAGACAGATAAAGGGAAAAAGGGAAAGAAGGATTTTCCATTATGTGATAATTGTGGGAAGAATCACCCTGGTATGTGCCTAAAAGGAATGGGAGTTTGTTATAAATGTGGAGAAAAGGGTCACCAGGCTCGTGATTGCAAGGGAAAGAAAGAGGCTGTCAATGTTGAATGCTACAATTGTAGGGAAATAGGGCATTATACAAATGAATGTCCTAACCGTCAAGGAAACTTACCTCATAAAGGGACAAGGGATCAAGGCCAATCTTATGCTGTGACTACAGTTGAAGCGGAATAATTAATGTATTGGTGCTTTTGGACTCAAGGATTATATTCTGGTTATAAGAATAATGTGATATATATATATGGATTATAATGCAGTACTTGTTGATTTCAGTAAGGTTTTAATATGATGAAGGTAATTATATTTTTAGTATGTGACAATAAGAGAAACTTTACTTTGTTTGGGGAATCTGATAAATTGATTTTGGAATTAAGAGACCTTTTAGAGAAAGTCTGGACAGAGGTATTTTGGATAACTATAAAGGTTGGAGTGGATTAAGTTGATCTTTGGATAGTATTGTTTAAGGTTAAAAAATTTATGAAGATTATTTTTGGAATATTATGATACTATAGTTTTAGGAAAAGGACAACCTGCAGGGTGGGGCATAACCCGTCGCGTCGGACAAAGCTGCAGGAATCGAACCCACAACCATAGTGCGACAGGCCTTTATTTCCTACCACTAGCCTACAGGAAGTCCCTGGTTGTTACAAAATAATTTTACTAATCTAAATGGTATGTGTTAACATTTGGAACCTTATACAATTAGGATAAGTATAATATTTTTGAGTTCTATTATCTTTTTGAGTGAAAGATGAGTTGAAAGTTGAAACTCTAATTTTCAAGCATAAATATATATACCTATCTCTTATTCAATGAATAAATTAATTCTTAAACTTTAGTAATGGGATATTAAAACAAAAAAATATGTTATCCTAATACCTTATGTCTTGTTGAACTGATGATATTTTAAATCAACATAGATTGAAGGCTTTGAGGCCCTCAATTTTACAGTTGATTGTGATTGATGACCTCAATCACTCCCTACAAATATTTACGTTTTCCCTCCAATTATATGTCTCTAATTGCCACCAATGTTCTCCTAATCGAGATCATAATTGGGTGGTGACTCTTTCATTTCCTTTTCCCTCTTATTAAGGCTAAATTTTATTAATCTTATTTCCGATGTGGGTTTTTCACAATGGTATTTTCTATTTTCAACATTTTATTTTCAAAGAAAAAATTTCAAATTGTGAGGATGCAATTTATTGAAGGAGGGGAGAATGTAACACCCTGAGCTTCCACGATACGCTTCTCATTCAATAATGCAATAGCGTGTGTTGTACGCAACCTCGAGCTCTAACACACACCACAACTAATTAAACTAGCCGTTGTAAATAGTAATACCTAATTTTTGAAATTTTATAAATTTTATTTATCAAAATGGACTTCATTTTTGTATTCCTAATATTGAAATTAGCCTATGTTGAATTTTTTGTAATTTTCTGAGAACTTCAAAATTTTTATGAATAGTGAAAAATACTTAAAACAACTTTTTTAATCAAAATAATTTATAGTGATAAGTTATACTATTGAGTGGGTTTAAAGTATAATTAGAATATATTTTTTCCATTTTATCCAATGGTGGTCATTAGAATTAATTTCACTTTGAAATTGGACATAAACAATTGCCAATCTTTTGATATAAATTGTTTCTTAAAAACACGCTATTTGTTGTGACAGCGGGAATTAATTATAAAATTAATTAATGAAAATTATATGTTTGGAATTTCATAAAATAGACATCATTTTTGAATTCGGAATATCAATTATAGCTTAGGGTGAAATTTTGACATTGTTTTGAAAAACTTCAATTTTTGATGAATAGTGAAACCACTAAGTGGTAGTTAAATAACTGATTTTTCGTTTAAATGAAATATTACCACTTCTGTGATTTGATTTTAAAAAATCCGACATACATGGTTGTCATTAGAAAGTAAAATGTGGTTCAATGAGATTAAAATAATTTTTGGTGAATAGTAACTTTTAAGTTCTTAATCGCGATTAGAGGTAATTAGTGTAGTTTAAGGTAAAGATAATGTTTTCATAATATGAGATGAGCTTGAAACTTGTCCTACTCCTATTGGATGAGTCATGGCCGACCAAGAAAACCCATGGGTCAACTTGGGGACCCCATGGAGCCACTTTGGTTGGAAAATGACATTAATATATATTTATTTAATGTTAAAATTAAATTGACACAAACATGAGTTGTTTTACTAAAACAGTTTTTAAGTGGGGTTACACAAGTCCAAATTTTGACTATAAATATTCATTAGAAATATAAAACTATTTACTACATCATAGTATTTTTTTATAATTTTTAGACATTAAATAAATTAAATTATTTATGACATCATTATGATGCAGTGATGACCTCATTATTTAACGATTTTAATAAAATGAAAAGATAATGTAAAATACAAGGCATACACTTGTCCAAAGACTATTGGATGGGTAGATTTCGAACCCTTATCACCTTAGACACGAATTATATAAGTGTGGGACCTTTAGAATCCGAAAAGCATTGTGTAATAATGTAACATTTGAATCTTTCCAAAAGAGCCCCTCCTCTCCACTTATAAAAGGCCCCCACCTCTCCCACCTTATTCACACCTTCAAGCCATTTGGATCGGCCAAACTCTGCCCAAATACTCTCCCAACTTCCCCCTCTTACTCCTAGAAGCCTCACTTTGGGCAGAACTCTTCTCAAGGAAGCCTTTGGCTCAAATCAAAAAGATTTACCCGATTTTGAGGTAATGTCTTCTCTAATGTTGTTTTGTTTTATTTTTCTTCTCCAACCCCCTAAACTCTTTTTATTCGTTTCTTTTGTAATAACACCAGTATCCTAAATATACTAGGATGTTTTTATAAGAAGGATTCGAGCTACACTTACACACACCTACATCTAATGGTTAAAGAACATACGGTTTCTGTGGATGATGAATTTCTGCCTCACGAAACGATGATTGTTCAACACTCATATAACACCTTCAAAGGTGGCCATTAAGATGTCACTATTTTTATATATGATATATAATATGTTTATGTTTTACTTATTCTTCTGTATTTCTCATTTATGGCATACTTTATGATTTCCATTATGGGTAAAATGCGATAATTTCATTTTAGGAAGTGCGGACTACCGCCCCCTCAAAGTGATTTGAATCGTTAATTCCATATGTGGGATGTATAAAGGATGGAGTAAATGGTATTATACACTATATTATACTGGAATTATATTATACAGTTATATCATTATGATTTCATTCAATTAAATATGAAATAGAAATGAAAGTAGCGTTCATGCGTACGTACGGCTTACCGTCTCCATGAACGGTGCATTTCATTTCTTACCTCTAAATGTTACGTAATATTATGAATGAATGTATATACTATATATATAAGATATATATGACATCTAAATCATGAATATAATTCTGGATATAATGGATATTCTACCACATAAACAACTTGTAATTATAAGAAGTTTATTGTTGACTCAAGTACCAAAGATCGACAAAACGACCGTTATTAACTTAAATAATTAAATAATGTTCATAACATGGTAATAAGGGATATAAAAGAAATAATGAACATGAAAAAGGTTCTTAAGTAAATATAAATTAACTCTAGTTTATTATTCAGGAGGTTAAAGAACGGTCGAGTCAGGACATGACGCAAGGTAAGGGAATTGCTTAACCCAACTTCCATTCTTTGGGTTAATCTCCTACTTTCAAATTATGTCATGATATTATTATGTCTTATTTTGTATTCTTTATGTGTAACTATAGTGAATACATATAATATATCTATTTAATTTAAAAAATGATCTTTTAAGGACTCCGTCTCAATCCCCTTTCATTGAGGCATATTTGGTTTTATACACAACTTTCTTTTATACGGTGTATAAACCCCTTTGACTTTTACGTTTATTCAAAAGGAATCTTTTTTATACGAAGCGTTTTACTAAACGAAAAAAGAGAATGTTTTTATTTCCTTACTTATGCGGCGAAAACGACTTCTCCGCCGCCGTGACCATTATTTGAGTTTCGGCTTCCTCTACAAGAAATCATTTTTTTAATGAAAAATAAATACAAAGTTTTAACTTTCTTTTATTTTGGTATTGAAAATGGTTTTGAAAGCATTTTTATTATATCAATGTGTTGTATTTATATCTTGTGATTGAAATGTGGAAATGTTATGTTTCCTTTATGCATGTTTTATGTGATATGATTATGTTATGGTTTATGATATGTTTAAAACTATTCATATGAGGAATGCATTGGACTTAATAAGTGACGGGTGGAGCCCGCTATAGCTCCTCGATGCATCGGCAGGTCTCATGAGACAAAATAGTGTCTTGGCACGAGGCCTTGACAAAATCTTATTTGTGGTCTTGGCACGAGGCCTTGGCTACGTGGTTATGATAGTCTGGCATTATGCATTCCATCATTATGAAAGTGGTTATTGATATTGCATGTGATTATTCGACCAGTAGAATATCCATGTGAAGAAGTGAATGGCATTATCTCATTTTACTTTTTCCATATTATGTTGAAGTTCAAGTTTGAAAGGCTTTTGTTTTAGTTATACATTGCCTTAAATGTTAATGTTTATTTATGAAAGATTCCACTATATTGTTAACCTTACTGAGCATCCGAGCTCACCCCTTTCAATGTTTTAATATTTTCCAGGATGTGAAGAAGTATTTTATGAATGACCTACAGGGATAGTCCGACGAGGATAGAAGTGTGGACTATGGAGACTATGTTATTATAGTTGTTCACTTTGTGATGTAATGTAACATTTATGAATGTATCTAGTGTTTCCAAGGTTACTAAACTAATCGGTCTTTCGAGACTTGATCTTTTGTGATCATGCCAATGTTACGAAGTAATGCACCAGCTCTGGGTAGCTGGGGTCAGGGCGTTACATCCAAATAATAATTTATTGAATGACAATTACACCAAGACGTGGAGACGGTAAGCCGTACGTACACACGTATGGTGACATGTCATTCAAAGGATGGATAGAATACTGAATATGGTTGTACAATATTTATAAAAAATCATAGTATATAAAAGATACTGGAGTTATTATTTTAGAATATAAATAACAAAGAATGAATAAGTGGAAGAAGAAAGGAACTTGAAAAGGGTGGTGAAATTATTACCTCTTCTTCGGGTTCTTCCTATTGATTTGATCAAAAGAAATCCTTATGTTGGCTTTATGACTAAAGGAAGGCCTCTAGGATGATGTGAGGGAAGTTAAAAGAGTATTTTGGCAGGGGTTGGCCGAACCAAAAGGCTTTGAATGTGTGAATTAGTGAGAAGGGGGAGTGCCCTTTTATAAGAGGGGTGAGGGGCACCTTTGGAAAACCTAGAAATATTATTTTATAATAAATTAATATTCAGTTTATAATGTCTCCATAGTGGATTATTTAAAGGTTACGGTGGGGATAGGTCGAAAACCACTCAACCAACAGAATTTAGACAGGTTTGGGTCATTATATTAAACTTATCTTTTAGTTTTTACTCGTAGTTAATTAGTTTGACATTTACCATGTCATTTTTATTTTTATATTATATAGTTAATAAACTTACTATATACATAAAAGAGACCCCCAAGTGGTCCATTAATGATACACCTATAATGATATAAGTCACTTGGATGAACCTTAGATTTTTAGAAATATAATATCAATTAATAATATAATATTTGTTTTACAAACTCTTTTATGTCAATTTTGACACTATTCTATAGTTGATTTTTTTAAAAAACATAACAGAATTATTAATTCGAAAAAAGTTAATTATGTTAATCCTAACATGTAATATTAACCTATAAAATTAGTGTAATTCATAAAAAGTATCAAATTCTATTTATTTGTGTATTTATAATATCAATTATTTTAATTTTTCACTATTATTGTAATTACTGAATCATCATTGTGTCATAAATAAATTAAATTATTTAATGTCTAAAAATTATAAATAAAATTTCATTATGTAGGAAATCTTATTATATTTCTAATTAATATTTATAATCGAAAATACAACATACATAACCCTTTGTAACAATTGTTTTGCTAAAAGATATATGCTTATATCATTTTTGTATTTATTTTAACTTAATTAAAATAATGTGTCCCTATCACCTAAAAGTGGCTCCATGGGGTCCCAAAATCGACCCAAAGATTCCCATGGTCAGAAATATATCCACCAATAAGGTTAGGACACGTTTTAGGGTAATTTAGTATTATTATAATATTATTTTGTAACCCTTATTTAACGAATTTACCCTTAACCATGGTAAATAAAATATTTACTGAAGTAATTATTCAAAATGTATAAAAATAAATGTTACCTATTTACACAATTTTTACCTCTTGATTCCAAATATGGAATCCATTTTTCCGAATAAAAAACACATAAGTGGCAGAAATTAATTTAAAATTAATTCCCGTTGTTAAAACAAAAAGCGTGTTTTTAAGAGATAATAACTATCAAAAGATTGACACTTTTTTATGTCTGGTTTAGTTATAAAATTATGTCCAATGACAAAAAATGAATTAAATCGTAAAACTATATTCTAAATATACTTTAAAACTACTCAAATTCATAATTTATCAATATTAATTATTTCAATTAAAAAAATTGTTTTTAATTAAAATTTAGTAATTTTCACTATTCATCAAAATATAAAAGTTATCTGAAAAGTACCAAAATTTCACCCTAGTATAATTTCGATATTACGAATCCCAAAATGATGTCCATATTGAGAGATATAATTTATAAAATTTCAAAAAGTAGGAATTACTATTCATAACAGCGAGTTTGATTGGTTGTGGTGTGTTAGAATCTCGAAGTTGCGTACAATGCACGACATTGCATTATTCAAAGAGAACGTACCGTGGAATCTTGGGGTGTTACAAAAATTACTTAATATCACAATGTTGGGTGTATATTAATAGCACTATCATGGGTGCTTTCAAATGATGTGTGGTTTTTTTAGTACCTCGGTGTAGTAGAGCAGTTGACCAAGGTTGTCTCTCAAAGAAGTAGTAATTAAGACAAATTATTAAAGGTATTTGGAAAATTAAATAAAATAATATAAAAAAACTTAAAAAGGATGATTTTATGATTTATAAAAGAATAAGAAGCATGCTGGATTAATATTATATTTGTTTGTTTTTATTTTTGAAATTAAATTCGATTAGTAAGACACAACGATAAGATGTTCTGTTAAAATTTTATTTAGAATTTGTAATTGATCTATCTATACATCTTCAATTAATTATTAATAATTATCATCTAAATAAATATCTAAAAATTTATTATCAACAAATTTTTGATCCCCTAAACCCTATGATAATTAACTTAACCACCATGATTAAATTAATCAAACTCTAATATATCTTCGAAACATGCCTTCACAACACCCTTCTTTATTAATGTTCTAAGGATAACTTTTGTTAAGAGGTGAATTAGGGTAAATATACAATTTGTAAATGAGAATTAATTTAATTGAGGTATTATATTCTAACTCTATAAATTTATCCCATGTGGTTTTGTATTATCGATTAAGATCGTGCTCCCACATTTCACTAAATTCTCGAACTCACATGTTTTAGGTTAATAGTTCAATTGCTTTATTAGTTTCATTTAAATCAAAAACTCAATTAATAGATCATATTAATTTAATTCCAGTATCTCTTTAATTAAAAATATATGAATTAATTAAGGTAATAGGTAGTTTGATTTCTTAAAAGATCTACTCTTCCATGGGAGGTGAAGCCATCGTAGAAAGGTTTTTCATGTGAAAAGTTTTAGAATGGATATAACCCAATACCAATTAAAATATTTATTTATAAACCAAATATGATGATTATAGAATAATTTAATTTAATAAAAAATAATAATTGAAATATAAAAAAATAATTTCATTACCAAAATAAAAACATTACAATAAAGAAGAGGAAAAGAAGAGAATTTTTGAGGAGATCCTAACATGATAGCTTCCCTCAACCAATTGTGAGTTAAAAGGTCAGGGAACCACTTATCGTATTTTCATAATTTACTAATTTTAATCCAAAACCCTAATAATGTGAAATACAAAAATTTATAGAGTGGGGGGAGGCTTGTATTTTAGATATTTCAAGTGTAAATAGGGAAATTATGGAAAACAATTAAATCCATATTACACCACCTATTTGAGATCAAAATTCATGAAACATAAATCCTTACTGGAGGATGATTTGTTATAAAATTGTTATTAGAGATTTTCTACAACATTGGTCCCAATATAAGCATGGATGAGGAGGTTATGGCCCAAATACTGAAGTGGTGTCTAATATGGTGAGTCTATCCCAACATGGACTTCACAACCCATTATGTCCAATGAAATGCATGATTTAGCGAATATGTTTTTAATAAATGTTTGTTCCCATTAAGATAGTTAATATTTTGAAAATTTTAAATATCAAATGAAATAAATAAAAATAACGTTTTTCAAAATACTATAGTGAATTTTTATGGGTAAAACTGAAATTTTAATCATATTTTCAAATGAATGAAATATCCTATATATTTTATAAATAATTTTTTTACCCTATGTGAGAAAATTATTTCATTTATTATAAATAAAATATTTAATAATGTTGTGTTTTATCAACTCCCCCACAATTAATCTTTTTCAATTTTTGAAAAAAAACTTATATAATGTATTCCAAAAAATAATGAAAAGATATATAAAGGATCATATTCCCCAATCCATAGTGACAATATAGGCAAAATAATATTCCCCTCAAGAGTAAATATCTATAAATATGAAATTAATTATAGCATAAATTTTATTCAAATAAAATCATATGTGATAAGGGATACAAATCATAGAAAAATGACTTATGTGCCCAATATGTGTCTGCCAACCATTTAAACTCATATCTCTACCGTTTATTTAGAATATTAAGGTCATGTAGAATAATTATTCTTACCTATATTGATTCACCAAACCTTCTTTACATTTCCTTGTAATCAAATTTCAAGACCCAATCACTAAAGTATAGGTTAAATTCAAACCTCAATCTCACAACCTAGATATCCCCACGTGTTGTACATTTTATCAGTACCCTCATTTACTATTTTTTAAAATATTTACTTGGAACAAATATCACACATATCCCTCAACCCTTGTTTGGTCACCTCATGACAAAACATTTAACAGTTCTGATCAAGTAAAAGGTTCCAGAAGAGTGGTTTGAGAGTGTAAATCATTCAACAAGTGCACATGCATAGGTCTATTTGATACAATAAATAAACTGATCAGAAAATAAATGAATTTATGGACCAAACATTGATATAAGATGATTTTTTTACCTAACATGTCTATACATTCAATTAGGTGGAAAAATTTCACATTCCATGGTTGTGTGAAAATTTGAGTGGATAAATCAATGAAATAATTACCAATAAAAAATATCATAGTGAAAAGTGTCAAAATAAAAAAAAAATTATTCACATAACCAGTAATATCATATAAGACATATATTTTATAATAACTAACACCTGATCAGAAAATATTTGTCATTATTATCATGCAATGAATGAATTCTAAAAACCTGAATTTTCCATATATTCCACAAGTAAATGATAATGTCACCTGATATGTTTTTATTTATTTTGTTTATTTTTTTTTAATTTTTTGGAAAATTTAATAGAAACCCTAATATATAACATTTACAATACATATAAATGAAAATAAAAAATAGATACCCTAAAAGTTTGTCCCCTCCCCAAACATAAAATATTACGTTGTCTCAATTTTCAATCTTTGATATGATATTTTAAAATGAAATGTATAGTTTTAGATAGGATAATTAATATAAAAGATAAATGGTTAGGAACAACTGAATATCTTCATCTGATGATGGGGTCATGTAGTGTGATGAAATCAACTACATTTGTTATAAGTCCCTCAATGTATAGATTCAAATGTTTCCCATTTATTATAGAGATACTTCATGTGTCCTCTTGTGTTATATCTAATTCCCCATAAGAAAAGATAATAGATACAAAATAGGTACCTAACCATCTTGAATATATCTTACTAGGCCTTATCTTCAGTCATAAACTATAGAGTATGACTTTATATCTAACATGAAACTGCCTTTTTCAAATCGTTCTATCAAGATCATGTTTTTGTCATTCCTTATAGAGAAATCAATTATCAGATGATGACAATCAAATCTTCTCAAACACTTTTATTTGATGCATTCATTGAATTCCAAATTGGCCCAAATCCGTGTTACATTTCTCTATATCCCAAAAAACATGATTATCAACTTCTATAAAGAGAATACAAGATTTCATAAATGCAAGACACAATGTGGAAATACTGATGGGGGTTTATTATGCTATCTTATATACCCGAATAGAATAATTTTTGTTCTTTCTCCAAAAATTCCTATTCGGCTACACAGTTTTCCCTAAGAAACCTTCAACTCTTAATTTGAAACATCAGCATGGACAATTGTTTTAGGGTTGTATGGTGTTGATGTTTTTGGTGTCACCCCATACTTCCAAAGGAGGGAATCCAAATTCCAATTGAAAAAGTGTGTACCATGGTCATTGATGATGAATTTTGGTACTACAAGCCTTCAGATCTTTTGATCCATTATAAAGTCCACTACAATATGAAAATAATCAGTCCTAGTGGCCTTTAAGTCAAACCATTTTCTCACATAATCAACAGCTAATTTTTTTTTCAAGAAACCCAATGATGTTGGAAAAGGACCCCAAAAATAAATTCACAAAACATGAAAAATCTCATAGAATAATTTTGGTTGTTTAGGAATCTTGTGTCTTCTAAAAATTTTCCCAGTGTATTGGCAATGAGAGCATGACTTGAAAAACACATGGGTATTATATAATAATATATGACAATATAAGATATAGTATAATACTTTCTTGGATATTTATTGGTGTCCCAAGTGTCATCCACATGAATGTTTATTGCATAAACATAGAACAGAATCAAACTCACAATAAATAACACACCTCCTATTAACATGATTACTACACATGTTCCAGAGGTACCAATCATCCAAAACATAAAAAATATAATCACTACTTAATTGTTCAACCTAATGTTCCTTTAAATTTTCTAAAATTTCATAGGAAAAAGGTATTTAAATAAATCAGTTTTTCAAGGATGTGAACCTAAGAGTACATAATGTCTATCATCAAGGAATGTGAACCAGAGTGGTACCTTGTAATGACTCGAGCCCAGTTACCCAAAGTGGGTGCATTATTACATAACATTGGAATGATCACAAGAAAGATCAGGTATCGAAAGACTGATTATTTTTGTAGCCTTGTAAACACTATATATATTCATAAGTCTTACATTACGTCATAAAAATGAAAACTACAACAACATATTTTCTTCATAGTCTGCACTCATATCCCCACATACTATCCCTGCAGGTCATTCATAAATTACTTCTTCTCATCCTGGGAAAAATAAAACATAGTAAAGGGGAGAGCTCGAATGCCCAGTAAGGATAAAATTATAGGGGAAACTTTCATAAATAAGAATAAAAATTTAAGGCAATGTATAATTAAAAAAAAGCCTTTTAAACATGAACTTGAACATAGTAAGGACAAAATAAAATGAAATAATGAAATTTACTTATTCACATGGATATTCTATTAAACGAATGATCACATGCAATATCAATAACCACTTTCATAATGATGGAATGCACAATTCCAAACTATCATAACCACATAGCCAAGGCCTCGTGCCAAGACTACAAATAAGATTTTGTCAAGGCCTTGTGCCAAGACACAAGTTTGTCTCATAAGACCTACTGATGCATCGAGGAGCTATAGCGGACTCCACCCGTCACTTACTAATTCCAATGCATTCCATATATGAACATGTTTAAACATAACATAAACATTCATATTAAAACTAGCATACCAAATGTCAATACTTTAACCACAAACCATGAATGGTATAAAAATAGCACATCCACAGTCAAACATAACTCATTCGATACAATATGAAAGATTTTATTGTATCACATTAACCTCAATAGATAATAATAAATGATATTGAAATAGATGAAAATAACCATCAAAACTATTTGAGAGAAACATCCCCCTTTTCTTGAAAACATTTAAAAGTCACACTATTTGTCAAGAATCTATTTAAAAATAGATTTTTAAATAAAAGTGTCCCAAACCACTTTGATTCTTTTAAAAGGAGTTTTAATTTTAAAACTTTAATGTCCATATAAATAAATCCTTAAAACCATTTTTTAAAACATGGACATTGATGAGAAAGATTTAGAAGAATAAGTCTTCAAAACATTTAAAAATGGTATTTTAGTTAGAGTTTCTAACCAAAAGAGAGACACTTGAATAAAAATAATTGAGGTAATCAAAAAAAATTAATATCATGAGAATAAAGGGATTCATGATATACTATTTCAAAGTACATTATATACACCACATAAAAGTGATTTGGTGTATAACAACAAAGAAGTCTCAATGGAATGTAAATTGAGATGAAATCTCTCATAAAGGTCGTATCCTTAGGTTAAGGATAAATCAAAGACATAGTTATGTGTGAAAAATATAAATACACTAAATGTGATTGGATATTCAGTGTAAAACAATCAAAGGACATTCACACATAATCTTGTAAAAACAATACCAATGAATTGGATGTTTAACTCAACAAATGGAGAATGAGTTAAAATCACTCTTATCAAATTCATATCGATGACTTCGGAAATTATCAATGGAGTGATTATGTGTATTAAAAGTATATCCATAGAAAAGGGGAGTGGAAATTATTACATAATCAAATGAATATTTATTCCACACATAATCTCGGAGTAAAATAATCAATGAAGTTTGCGTAAAGCCGAATAAAAGGAAATTGAAATTTCAAATTCCCTTATCGATTAGGTAACTTATGAAACATACACCCATGAAAGACGGATCATAAAATGATGATGTAAATACCCATAAATTAAAGTATATTACACAATGAATACAATCATGGGCAGTACACATACACCACATGCAATAAATAAGTGGTGAACAATGGAATTCTCACGAAAGTAAGAGTTAGATAAGTAACCCCTTACTTTGTACTTTTTCCTTGATCGACGGTAGGTTAACCTACTTTATAATGGTTAAATAATTGTTATTTAATTATATAAGAATCATTTACATTAATATGATATCACATATGATCTTTTAACACTGATTTGTTAATAATATCTTAGTATTATCGTCATTTCGGGTGTTAACTTACTCATTTTCCTTTATATTCTTTGTTACGTAAGTCATGATTGTTATGGAGAGGTTGTATCTTATTCATATACAGAATTACATCAAGTCCATAAACATTATTTTTAATCATCAAATGATAATTATACTTGAATGGATATGATGGAGAATGAATCTCATCGTGTTCGTGGAGACGGTAGTCCGTACGTACGCACGAGTGACAATATCATTCTTTTGATGTTAAAATAATATATAATTAGATGTTATATCATATAGAAAGAATAATTATCATCTTATATTTATTATTTAAATGAATTAAACATCATTATTATACCCATCCAAATAAAAATTTATTGAATGACAATTACACCATGAGGTGGAGACGGTAAGCCGTACGTACGCACATATGGTGACATGTCATTCAAAGGATGGATAGAATACTAAATATGGTTGTACCATATTTATAATAACATCACAGTATATAGAAGATACTGTAGTTATTATTTTAGAATATAAATAACAAATAAAGAAGAAGTGGAAGAAGAAAGGAACTTGAAAAAGGGTGGTGAAATTATTACATCTTCATCGGGTTATTCTTTTTTATTTGATCAAAATGGATCCATAGGTTGGCTTTCTGACTAATGTAATGCCTCTAGGATGAAGTGAGGGAAGTTAAGAGAGTATTTGGATTGGGTTTTTCCGAACCAAAAGGCTTTGAATGTGTGAATTAGTGAAAAGGGGGAGTGACCTTTTATAAGAGGGGTGAGGGGCACCTTTGGAAAAGCTAGAAATATTATTTTATAATAAATTCATATTCAGTATCTAATGTCTCCAAAGTGGATTATTTAAAGTTTAAGGTGGGGAGAGGTCTATAAACACTCAAAAAATTGGATTTAGATATGTTTGGGTTACTATGTTAACCTTATCTTTAAGTATTAACTCTTAGTTAATTAGTTTGACATTTACCATGTCATTTTGTATTTTTATATTATATAGTTAATAAAAATACTATATACATGCAAGTGAGTCCAAAGTGGTCCATTAATGATACACCTAGAATTATATAAGTCTGTTGTCCGCACCTCATATTTTTAGGAATTTAATATCAATTAATAATATAATATTTTCTTTAAAAACTCTTTTCTGTCAATTTTGACACTATTCAATAGTTGATTTTTTTAAAACTCATAACAGAATGATTACTTCAAAAAAGTTAATTAAATAAATCATAACATATTACATTAACCTATAAAATTATTATAATTCATAAAAGTCTCAAATTTTTTTTATTTGGATATTTATAATATCAATTATTATAATTTTTTACTATTATGGTAATTACTACATCATCATTGTGTCATAAATAAATTAAATTATTTAATTTCTAAAAATTATAAATAAAATATCATTGTTTATGAAATATATTTATCTTTCTAATGAATATTTATAGTCGAAAAGCCAACATTTATAACCCAACGTAAAAATGGTTTTTCTAAAAGATATAAGCTTATGTCATTTTTGTATTTATTTTAACTTAATTAAAATAAAGTGTCCCTATCACCTACAAGTGGCTCCATGGGGTCTCATAATCGACCCAAAGATGCCCATGGTGGGAAATGTATCCACAAATAAGGTTTGGACACGTTTTAGGGTAATTTAGTTTTATTATAATATTATTTTTTAACCCTTATTTACCGAATTTACCCTTAACCATGGTAAATAAAATATTTACCGAAGTAATAATTCAAAATGTCTAAAAATAAAAGTTAGCTATTTAAAGAATTTCGAAATCCTGAATCCAAATATGGAATCTATTTTTCCAAATTCAAAACACAGAAGTTGCAGAAATTAATTTAAAATTAATTCCCTTTGATAAAACAAAAAGCGTGTTTGTAAGAGATAATAACTATCAAAAGATTGGCACTTGTTTATGTCTGGTTTAATTGTGAAATTATGTACAATGACAAAAATTGAATTAAATGGTAAAAATATATTCTAAATATACTTTAAAACTACTCAAATTCATAATTTATCAATATTAATTATTTAAATTAAAAAAGTTGTTTTTAATTAAAATTTAGTAGTTTTCACTATTCATGAAAATATGAAAGTTATCCAAAAAGTACCAAAATTTCACCCTATGCTAATTTCGATATTCCGAATCCAAATATGAAGTCTATATAGAGAGATATAATTTATCAAATTTCAAAAAGAAGGTATTACTATTCATAACGTCTAGTTTGATTGGTTGTGGTGTGTTAGAATCTCGATGTTGCGTATAATGCACGAGATTGCATTATTCAAAGAGAAACGTACCGTGGAAGATTGGGGTGTTACATTATCCCCTACTTCAATAAATTGAGTCCTCACAATTTTTTTTTAAAATTGGGCTTGAGAATATAATGGAATGTCCCACATCGGAAAAAGAGTCAATAAAACTATCACTTTAAAAGAAATAAAGAGACGTACAAGGGTCACCCGAGATAACCCATAATAGGATTCCATGTAGAAAAACATGGATATGGATGATAAAATAAGTGTCACGTTTTGATGGAGAGGGATAGAAAACAAGATTAGGAGAAAGATAACAATAAGAAAACTAGAAACTTTTGAGGGGACAAACAGTCATTAGTTTCCCAGTAGGAAGAGTAAATGAACGACATTTTTATAATTTTTTTAAGATACATTACATAAAGATGAAAAATTCATTTCTGATATTGACTAAAAACATAAAGAGATATACTTTTTTTGTAAACTTTTGTTCTTTAAATAAATTCCTACTACTAATTCATTTTTAAATGATGAGTATTCAAGATGACTTTGTCACACTGGAAGAGATAGAATAAACTTCTTATAGAATCAAATGATCCATGAAGGATAAGATATATATACCTTGTCTTTAGAGATTAATCAAAACCAAAATGGTTACTGTAATATCTGATGATCCCCCAAAAGGATATTCCATTATAGAAAGAAACACTAATCTTAATTTGTAAAATTAAACCAACAATACCCCAAAGATAAGTAAATAGAATTCAATAAATAATTGTCCTTAAAATCATTTAAAAAAATCCAAAATAATATTGAAACTCAAAAACATAGATGAATTTGGTTATGTTGTCTTCCACGTTAAATGATATCTCCAAATGACATCAATTACTCTTAAAGTCACATACTTAAAAGTAATTAACATAATCACATATTATCTATTATAGGTTAATCATTTCCATAGATAACCCAAATCACTATAAATCCACAATAAAAACATAGATAAAAATCCACCATTTCTCCTCAAATGAAATCCCATACTACTCTATTTTCCTATAGCATATAGTGTTCACAACAAAGCGAACAACATCAAAAATAACATTTATCACTTAATCACCAAATCATTTTCCTATACTAAGGGTATTCATTTGATAAGACATAAGATCCCAAATCAAATTATTATTGATCAATAAAATCCTTTAATTAAAATTAATAGTCACACTAACCAGGGACTTCACGTAGTCTAGTGGTAGGCAATAAATCCCAATCACACTTTGGTTGTGGGTTCGATTCCCATATCTTTGTCCGACACGACGGGTTGTCACACAGTCTACGTGTTTTCCTAATTCAAAAACTATATTTTAAAAAAATATTAAAATGAGTTAAATTCTTAAAAATAACCATAACATAATTTAACCACAAATGTTATCTCATACCTTGAATTTTCATCCCAAATTATAAGAACTTTTAATTTTCTCAAACCCAGTGATCATATAAAACCAAATGGTTATTTTTAACTATATCCATAAGAGAAAATATAATTATTCATAATATATCATTCTCACATGGAAAATTGTAGGTTTACAAATACAAGAGAAAATTATTCCAAAGTAAACCCATCAACAAGGTGCACTAATAATTTTTGAACATTTATCCAACCATTTATTTCCACATAGCTTCTTCCTTGTCCATGAAAATATCTTATAGAATAGTGAATTCACTCGGGTAATGGCCCGGTCCCCTACATTTACGGAAAATGACAGTAAATGGATTCTTGGGACCATTTTTATCTTCTTCCATAGTACTCTTAATTTTTCATCAGTAATTCTTCACTTTATGTCCTTCCTTCCCGTACGTAAAGCATTTCTTTGTCCCATTGAGACACTTTCCTGGGTGTCTCCTTCCATATTTCCAGCATGATGGAAATTGAGGATATCTTTATCCATGGTCTCCACTACTAGAGCACTTATCATTTATCACCTTTCTCTTCTTTGTTGAGTCCATGAATTGGTTGATATATATATTGTTGATCATATTTTTGGAAAATTGATTTGGCATAAAGACGATACCTTTTAGGCCTATCAACATTCCATTTTGTTTCTCATTTCCACCACTGTTCCCACCTTCTATATCATTCTCAAAGTCATTCTTACTTCCTTGTAATCTAGAAATTGACTAAAACTATAAAGCATTGTGTGAGTAACAGTAGTCATAAAATCATTTAGATATTAACATGTCACCATATTCTCAATTTAAAACACATTAGGATTAACCAAGTTCATTTACTCTCATCTTATATATATAATACTTCAAATCTATTTGTAAAGAAAATGTAAATTATCTTAAACATATCCCCCAGGAGTGTCGTAACCAAGGTGCAGCAAGGCCCGTTGTCGTGCACCAGTTCTCGTTCGAGTCTAGCTCAAAGTGGTGTTTTCGGGGTTTTACCCCTAGGTACATCTGTGCCAGAGTCGCCTCTACCTGATCGTATCCAGACATGGACTTATTTCTTGGAAAACTCACAAAATCACTACAATACAAAAATTCTAGGAAGTTCTTCTATACTAATGCTCAATGTTCATCTTAGGTATATGTGCTCTAATCAGAGTTTATATAAATCTGGCTTCCAAGGTTTGTACTAAACCTCCTCTGATACCAACTGTAACGCCCCGATCCTAGTTACCCAGAGTCGGTGCATTATTACATAACATTTTCATGATCACAAGAAAGATCAAGTCTTGAAAGACCAATTAGTTTAGAAGCCTTGGAAACACTAGATATATTCATAAGTCTTACATTACGTCATAAAAATGAAAACTACCACAACATATTTTCTTCATAGTCCACACTCATATCCCCACATACTATCCCTACTAGTCATTCATAAATTACTTCTTCTCATCCTAGGAAAAATAAAACATAGAAAAGGGGTGATCTCGAATGTCCAGTAAGGATAACAATATAGGGAAAACTTTCATAAATAAGAATAAACATTTAAGTCAATGTATAACTAAAACAAAAGCCTTTTAAACATGATCTTCAACATAGTATGGAAAAAATAAAATGAATTAATGCCATTTATTTATTCACATGGATATTCTACTAAACGAATAATCACATGCAATATCAATAACCACTTTCATAATGATGGAATGAATAATGGCTGACTATCATAACCACATAGCCAAGGCCTCGTGCCAAGACTACAAATAAGATTTTTCCAAGGCCTTGTGCCAAGACACTAGTTTGTCTCATGGGACCTACCGATGCATTGAAGAGCTATAGCGGGCTCCACCCATCACTTACTAAGTCCAATTAATTCCTCATATGAAAATTTTTAAACATAAAATAAACATTCGTATTAAAACTAGAATACGAAATGTCAATACTTTAACCACAAACCATGAATGGTATAAAAATAGCACATCCACAGTCAAACATAACTCATTCTATGCAATATGGAAGATTGTGTTGTATCATATTAACCTCAATCAATAATAATGAATGATATTGACATAGATGAAAATAACCATCCAAACCATTTGATAGAAATATCCCCCTTTTCTTAAAAACATTTAAAAGTCACACTATTTATCAAGAAACTGTTTAAAAATAGATTTTTAAATCAAAGTGTCCCATACCACTTTGAAAATTTTAAAAGGAGTTTTAATTTTAAAACTTTAATGTCCATATAAATAAATCCTTAAAACCATTTTTTAAAACATGTACATTAATGAGAAATATTTAGAAGAATAAGTCTTTAAAACATTTAAAAAGGGTATTTTAGTTAGAGTTTCAAACCAAAAGAGAGACACATGAATACAAATAATTGAGGTAATAAAAACATTTTAATATCATGAGAATAAATGGATTAATGATATAATATGTCAAAGTACATTATATACACCACATAAAAGTGATTTGGTGTATAACAACAAAGAAGTCTCAATGGAATGTAAATTGAGATGAAATCTCTCATAAAGTTCGTATCCTTAGGTTATGGATAAATCAACTACATAGTTATGTGTGAAAAATATAAATACACTAAATGTGATTATATATTCAGTTTAAAATAATCAAAGGACATTCACACATAATCCTGTAAAAACAACACCAATGAATTGGATGTTTAACTCAACAAATGGAGAATGAGTTAAAATTACTCTTAACAAATTCATATTGATGACTTGAAAAATTATCAATAGAGTGATTATGTGTATTAAAATTATATCCAAAGAAAAGGGGAGTATAAATTATAACATAATCAAATTAATAGTGTTTCCATACATAATCTCGGAGTAAAATAATCAATGAAGTTTGCGTAAAGCCGAATAAATGGAAATCGAAATTTCAAATTCCCTTATCGATTAGGTAACTTATGAAACATACACCCATAAATGAAGGATAATACAATGATGATGTAAATAACCATAAATTAAAGTATATTACACAATGAATACAATCATGTGAAGTACACATACACCACATGCAATAAATAAGTGGTGAACAATGGAATTCTCACAAAATTAAGAGTGAGATAAGAAACCCCTTACTTTGTACTTTTTCCTCGGTCGACGGTAGGTTAACCTCCTTTATAATGGTGAAATAATTGTTATTTAATTATACAAGAATCAATTTAATTAATATGATATCATATATGATCTTTTAACATTGATTTGTTAATAATATCTTAGTATTATCATCATTTCGGGTGTTAACTTACTCATTTTCCTTTATATTATTTGTTACGTAAGACGTGTTTTTTATGGATAGGTTGTATCTTATTCATATCCATAATTACATAAAGTCCTTAATCATTATTTCTAATCATAAAATTAGAATTATACTTGAATGGATATGATGGAGAATGAATCTCATCACGTTCGTGGAGACGGTATCCCGTACGTACGCACGAGTGACAATATCATTCTTCGGATGTTAAAATAATATATAATTAGATGTTATATAATATATACAGAATTATTATCATGTTATATTTATTATTTACATGAATTACACATCATTATTATATCCATCCAAATAATAATTTATTGAATGACAATTACACCACGACGTGGAGACGGTAAGCCGTACGTACACACGTATGGTGACATGTCATTCAAAGGATGGATAGAATACTGAATATGGTTGTACCATATTTATAATAAATTCACAGTATATATAATATACTGTAGTTATTATTTTATAATGTAAATAACAAATAAAGAAGAAGTGTCAGAAGAAAGGAACTTGAAAACGATTGGTGAAATTATTACCTCTTCTTCGGGTTCTTCCTTTTGATTTGATCAAAAGGGAAATATAGGTTGACTTTATGACTAAAGGAAGGCCTCTAGGATTAAGTGAGAGAAGTTAAGAGAGTATTTGGGCAGGGGTTGGCCCAACCAAAAGGCTTTGAATGTGTGAATTAGTGAGAAGGGGGAGTGCCCTATTATAAGAGGGGTGAGTGGCACCTTTTGAAAAGATAGAAATGTTATTTTATAATAAATTCATATTCGGTTTCTAATGGATCCAAAGTGGATTATTTAAATTTTATGGTGGTTATAGGTCTAAAAACACTCAACCAATAGGATTTAGACAGGTTTGGGTTACTATATTAACCTTATTGTTATGTATTAACTCTTAGTTAATTAGTTTGACATTTACCATGTCATTTTGTATTGTTATATTATTTAGTTAATAAACATAATATATACATACAAGAGACCCCCAAGTGGTCCATTAATGATACAAATATAATTATATAAGTCTCTTTTCCGAACCATAGATTTTTAGGAATTTAATATCAATTAATAATATAATATTTGTTTTAAAAACTCTTTTATGTCAATTTTGACACTATTCAATAGTTGATTTTTGTAGAAATCATAACAGAATGATTAATTCTAAAAAGGTTAATTTAATAATCCTAACATATCATATTAACCTATGAAATTATTTTAATTCATAAAATGTCTCAAATTATTTTTATTTGGGTATTTATAATATCAATTATTTTAATTTTTCACTATTATGGTAATTACTGCATCTTCATTGTGTCATAAATAAATTAAATTATTTAATGTCTAAAAATTATAAATAAAATATAATTATGTATGAAATATATTTATCTTTCTAATTAATATTTATAGTCGAAAATCCAACATATATATCCCTATGTAAAAATTGGTTTTCTAAAACATATATGCTTATGTCATTTTTGTATTTATTTTAACTTAATTAAAATAAAGTGTCCCTATCACCTACAAGTTGCTCCATGGGGTCCCAAAATTGACCCAAAGATTCCCATGGTCGGAAATGTATCCTCCAATATGTTTAGAACACGTTTTAGGGTAATTTATTATTATTATAATATTATTTTTTAACCCTTATTTACCGAATTTACCCTTAACCATGGTATATAAAATATTTACCGAATTAATTATTCAAAATGTCTAAAAATAAAAGTTACCTAATTACACAATTTTGACATCCTGATTCGAAATATGGAACCCATTTTTCCAAATTAAAAACACATATGTGGTAGAAATTAATTTAAAATTAATTCCCGTTGTTAAAACAAAAAGCGTGTTTTTAGGAGATAATAACTATCAAAAGATTGACACTTGTTTATGTCTGGTTTAATTGTGAAATATGTCCAATGACATAAATTGAATTAAATGGTAAAAATATATTCTAAATATACTTTAAAACTACTCAAATTCATAATTTACCAATATTAATTATTTCAATTAAAAAAGTTTTTTTAATTAAAATTTAGTAATTTTCACTATTCATCAAAATATGGAAGTTATTCGAAAATTACCAAAATTTCACCCTAGTCTAATTTCAATATTATGATTCCAAAAATTAATTTCATCATGAGAGATATAATTTATAAAATTTCAAAAAGTAGGTATTACTATTCATAACGGCTAGTTTGATTGGTTTTGGTGTGTTAGAATCTCGAAGTTGCGTACAATGCACGACATTACATTATTCAAAGAGAAACATACCGTGGAAGCTTGGGGTGTTACATACCTAGTCTAATGTGTTATCCACATGTGTTTGATTAATCCAACTCATGTGGACCGCCACCAGGTTTTCTAACCCATTCATATCATTTATCTCAATATGAAATTCTTCAATATGATTTATCCATCAGATGAGTCTGGGATTTGTGTCTGGATTCTTCAAGAGGTACACAAGATCTACATTTAAAAAAAAACAATATTTTAGAGCCAAATATATATGAATGCAATTTATGTAAAGAAAATTTGATATAATGAAATTTATTTTATTTGTTTGTGTAGTTTCATTGGGATAAATCCAATGTCCTCAATGCACTAACAATCACATGTGAACCCACCTCAACCCTATGTGATTTGAAAAATAAAAATGCGAAGTTTGGATAATCAAACATCAGCTCCAATGGAATGTCCCACCATGGGGAATGTATTATTTTTGGAGTGGTAATATGATTTTTTATCTCATCAATGGAATTACTGAATGAATCATCAAACAGAAAATCATAATCCTTTTTATGTGACCATGGCCTAGGAAGATCAATATTACTAAAATCTATGATAAATCACCAAAAAAATCTTTTAATCCCCATGAAGGATCTATCATCACACACACATAAAGGATAAGGTAAAGACGAAATATTATCTACCACATATTTATCAATGTCTATCCAATGTTTTGACACAATGTTCCCTAATAAAATGTAATGCTCTACCATGAAATGACACTTTTCATATTTCAAGACCAAATTTTTTGTAATAATGGAATTAAACACATTTAACAAACTGAAGACACATTCATCAAATTAAGATTAATACACTATAGAATCACCCATAAATACCTCCATTCTTGTGTCAATGAAATATGAAAAAAAATACTCACTATGAATCTATAGACGGTACCTGGGGAATTGCATAGTCCAAATGGAATCCTTCAGTAAGAAAATTTATTGAATGGAAAAGTAGATATTGAATTTTCTAGGTCATTAAGAGAAATATAAACCTGACAATATCTATAAAATCTATCCAAGAAGCAATAATTTTTCTCCAATCTAGTCTCAAAGTAATCTGATCAATGAATAGCCAGTGAAAATGGTCCTTGCATGTGGATTGATTAAGTGTTCTATAATCAATACACATACAGAAACCATTTTATACCCTGGTAGGAACAAATTCCACTCTCTATGATTTCTAAATACAGTAACACCACTTTTCATAGTCACAACATGAATAGGAATCACCCACCACAAATATGAAAATATGATATATTAAACCTACCTCGAGAAATTTGTAAACTTCTTTTTTAACAAAATTTGGAAGATTTGGATTCATTATCCTTCTTGAATTTCTAATCAAATTATCTTTATCCTCCAAAACAATCCCATGCATATAGATGGTGGGGATAATAGATGATATTTAGGTCTTGGTCCACCCAATTTATATAATGTTCACCCTCAAAGTATTAAAATGTTTTTCTTTGTCTTTAAAAGCTATATTGTTAGCCATGATAACATGTAATCTCTCACCACGAAAAATGTATGATTATATGTGATTTTGTGGAAATGTGTTGACTTACAATGAAAGGGGTGATGGATGGATGGATACATTTAAGGAACTGAAATATGTACACAAATAACAATAGTAATATAATATAAATCAAAAAAATAATAGAATTACACATAAAATACATTAATATACTCAATAAATAAGACTTAATCAGCGTGACCATGATACAAATTATAATATCCAACTATTTAAAAATTATATCTAAGACATGATTGTGCATTATAGACAGATTTGGAAGTTATCTTGGACCTGAAACAATAACCAATAATTATAATCTATCTAAGCATAGGAAAATCAAATTCCATGTTGTTTTTACTTGGATGTTCAAAATAAGTGAAAAAAAAGAATTGTCCTATGAGGCGTACATCATGGAGTCCATGACATTATATATCACAAATTGGTATCCAATGTCCATGTAAAGTGTAAACTTATGGAAATTTATGATTCTTTTAGTTTTGAGTAAGGGACTACCTAAAATAATGGGATCATGAGATCTTACCTGATCATTCACCATGTTAAATATGCAGAAAAATTCTAGAAGGATCATGTATCTTACCAGAATAAGTATATCATCAAGTACTCTCGTAGAATATGTTGTATCTAAATTCAACAACAACAACTCTAATCTAATCAGATTATACTCACCAACTATTAAATAATAGAATACCATGTGATAAATCACATAATGTATTAAAAAAATGTGACTCCCATATGGTGCATGTGATGGTCAATATCCCCAGATCTTTGCACTTTTTTTTGGCATTGCTTGATTTATTGTAATATGTAATGACACATTTCTTACATGATTTATGCTCTCATTTAACTTGATCCCTCTTCAATTGGTACAAAGTTCCTTTAAGAATTTGACATACCTTGGGATTTTCTTATTTGATTCAAGTAGAAGGATGTCGATCCCAACACATTGGAATGTGTCCAATACCTACTTTCATTGAACTTCCTAAAAAAAATTTATTTAAGAAAAACTTTTCTGAAAAATAAGGTATTTAGGGGTAACGACATCAAATTATATATTGCATTTGTCTTTATCCTTTGGCTGGTCATCATCTGGACCTGAATTTTGATTCTATGGAGTTGAGGTAAATCTCTGTGGAACAATAGGTGAAAATGTATCAATTTTTTCCTCCCACCATTTCTCTGTGATGGAACTAACATTACCCTTGGTATCTAGAGTAGGATGGGATATAATATTTGTAGATCTCTTAAATACCAGTTCACAGAGGATGGTGGTAATCTGGCCCATTTGTGTCTTCAAATCCATCAACTCAGAACCATAACACTTTATCTCACTATGTTGATTAAGAACAATTTGTTTCAAAAGATCATCATTATTGTAATATACCTTTAGATTATAATTCCCTTTATGTTGACGTATTTAGTATTGAGCTTCAAATTTTCTTTGGTATTATTAAAACCATGTTGGTAAAGCACATGTTGCTGTAAATTTTATTGAAATGGGGGAATTTTTTGTTTTCTATTGACACTTCATATTTATGATTGATATTTAAACCCTTGGTTGTATGTTTGACGAAAGGAGAAATTCTTATTATGGGGATGTGGTTGTCGCTACAAGGAATATAGTTACACAATCCCCCATCTATTGTAGTTGGGTGAAATAGTCAGTTAAGTGGTTTATTCTAGTTCAAATTCCAAAAGTCCTCACAGGAGTGGGATGGGGTGTCATTTTATAAAAATAAATACCTCTCACCATAGTGTTCCATTATTACAACATGGTATCAATTAAATAAATTTCATGAGAATTTGGAATAACCTGTTGTACTACCCAAACATGTGGTGTACCTCAATCTACAAATTGTTGAGAGTTTTGTGTCATATTGTTGATCAACACACTAAAACTTCTGGTGTTTTATCCACTAATGAAACTATATATGTGACATCCAACACGATCCTAACCATAGTTATGAGTCTCCAGAAGTACTGGATGGATAGTTTCTCGCTGATTTGGTTATGTGGGAAGCTTTCACACCACTTCTTTTAATCCCTCATGGTATAAATAATATGAATCACCTTGGGCATTCTTGATTCATAATATCTATTTTTAAATGGAAGTGTTCCTTTATGATGGAAAAATATCAACATGTAAAGACATTAAAAATCATTCTAATATGTAAAATCTATAGGTTGTAAGTATTACAACAAATATATTATAGTTCTATCAAGTGAGAATGAGAATAATCTTAGTATGATTTTATCTTCAGAAAAATTGGTTAGTTTTAGGATTGATAAAACCACATTAAATTTATTTAAATAATGTTTCTGATCCCCACCATATAATACATGAAAGTTTGGAATTAGTGTAAGTAACACATATTTCAGTTTAAAATCATACACATAGTTTTGGTATGCAATATCGTTCGGTTGATAGTAAATGCACGGTGAAAAAAATTATCGAATGGATCTATTAATTTCATTGTTATTGTTATCATACATTGTTTTTATTAGTTGTTTTAATTCTTATTTATTCCAATTACAATGTTACCAGAATAAAGTAATCCATCAACTGGTTGAAGGTTGAAATTTACCATAGACCGATACTGTCGTATACGATCACTAAGTCTATTTTCAATATCAAGGTCAAATCTAAAAGACAATTGTGATTATTTCATGTCATAAATAAAATAAAAATGAAATGAAGAAAATTAAACCATTATAAAAAAAATAATTTTTATTTTATGTTCCAAAAAAAGAAGAATAAATGTTCAGATTGGTTACAGAAGGAAGAAATAAGAGAAAAAGATAATAAAATTAAAATTAAAGAAAATACCACATGAATGGTTGAAATAAGTACTTGACTCGTCAAAAATAGCACAAATTTGAATGGATCATTACTGGGTTATTTCAAATGATGTGTGGTTTTTTGGTACTTAGGTGTAGTAGAGTAGAAGACCAAGGCCTTGTCTGAAAGAGGAAATAATTAAAACAACTTATTTAAGATACCTTCAAAATAAAATATAATAATATAAAAACACTAACTAAAAGGATTTGTTATATAATTGGTTAGATATTAATTATTATTTTGGAATATGATTTCTATTTTTTATTTTTCAAATTAACATTGATTAATAAGACACAACAAGACCATGATTTTATATATTTTTCAAGAATAACTAATTAATCTAACTATACCTATTAAATTAATTATTAATCATTATAATTTAAATAAAAATCAAATTAGTTATGTTCTACTAATTTTTGAAACCCCCAAACCCTATGAGAATTAACTTAACACCCAAGGTTAAATTAATTAAACTATAGGCTATCTTCAAAACATGCAATCACATCACCCTTCTTCGATTAATTTTATAAGGATAGATTATGGATTATGGTAAATGAGGGAATATATGAACTCTATAAATTAGGATTAATTATATTTAGATATTATATTTTAACTCTCCAAATTAATGTTGTGTGGTTTTTTATTACTTATTAAGATACCACTCTCACAATTCACAAAATTATGGACCTCGTGTGTGTTGTGTTAATTGTTTAGTTACTATTATAGTTTAATTTTAATTTAAAACTCTATTAATATATCTTATTATATGTATTAAATTATTTATTTTTTTAAAATAAATTATAAATAATGTAATAGGTAGATTTATTACTATAAAGAACTAATCTTCCATGGGTGGTGTATTCATCGTAGAAACATATTTCGTGTACAATGGTCTAGGAAGGGTATAACCCTATATAATTATTACAAATGATTTCAATACCAAATAGGATGTGTATATAAGAATATATTTGAATAAAAAATAATTATTTAATGAAAAAATAATAATTTTATTCCACGAACAAAAATCATTTCATCAAAGAAGATGAAAAGAAGAGGAGTATGGAGGAGTTCCTACAGTGATGGCTTCCCTCATCAAATTTTAAATTAAAATGGTATTGAATCACTTATCCTATGATAATAATATCATATTAAACGTCCTAAACCCTAAAAATGAAAAAACTAAATTTATAGAGAGAAGGGGATGCTATGTTTTAAGAGGTTTCAAGTGTGAATAGGTCAATTAGACCAAATAATATAATATAACTTGCACCATCTGTTTGACTACCAAAATTCATAAATTTGTCATCCTTCAAAATATTTTATTTGTTTTAAAATGGGTCCTCAATAATATCTCAAAATGTAGTCCCAATAAAACCATGTATTATGATTTTATATACCAAATACTGAAGTGGTGTCCTATTTGGCGAGTCGAGACTGAATTTGACTACATGGAACCTTTAGTCTAATGAATTGAACAATTTAGATCATATGTCTTGAAAGAATGTGGGTGTATATTAATTGAGTAACATGTTATAATAAATTTATGTTCAAATAAAACAGAGAAAAATAATTATTTCCAAAATAATTCTGTGAAATTTAAAGGGTAAACTGGAATTTTCATGAAATTTTAAAATAAACAACCTAATCACAGATATTTTGTAATTAAAATTTTTTAACAATATTTTAGGAAATTATGTCATTTATAATCAATAATGTATTCAATAATTTTTTAGTAATATTGATTTAAATCACGACATATTGGGGAAGGAGATTAAATACTTACTTTCCATGAGAGACACAAGCCTTCCCTGCAGATCTCACATCCTAGAGGAGCTAGTCAAAACTGACATTTTATAGAGGGAGGCCTCATTTTTTATAAGAACTAAAAAAAGGTAATTTTGGTTCTTGAATATTTTTATTGTCATTTACATGGATTATAATAGGTTTATGGTCATTACATTTCATATATAATTATCTTGATAATAAGAGAGGATCTATGTGTGTGGGATAACCACCACTACACACTAGGGATGTAGTCATCCACATCATAGGTAAATCTATTTATGAAATCATGGATTGAATAAATTTTTATTTCATTAATATACATATTCCATTAAAATTTAATATCATAAAATAGTCAAAGTCCCCCTTTAATGAATCGGGGCATATGTAAAAAGGGGAAATATTTTAATTGGTTTAAAGTCTCAAATAGTTATTCACCCCACTCTTAGTGTGTAATTACCAATACTAGTGGAAAAATATAAAGAACCTACAAATGTATCCATAATGAGGATATAGAATTGTTGAATATTAATGGGTATTAATAGAATGGTTCTAAAATTCATAATAATGGGGAATAGATCCCATGTTTCCTAAATGATAACCTAACCATACATGTGAGAGAAAATCTAGGAGGTTCAAATAGATGACATTATGCATCAAATTAAGATTATAGAAACAATGGTAGGTAATAATCATGAATTTATCATTGATATAGATAGAATTATTTTGTATAAAACTACACTATATGTGCCATTATCACATGAGATAATAAAGTAACTTCTAGATAATGCACAAATTTTTTTATTCTCCATCCACTATGGAAATACCAAGATATACTATGATAATGGAGAGAAATTATATTGGGGAAACTTGTTGAAGAATATTATTGTGTACACCTTGGATTTATTAGTATATTAGAATGTTTGGTTAGATTATTAGATGTGAAATGGGATGATGCATCCATTACCCATACAAATATGTAATTAGTAGAAAATTTTCATGAACTATTTAATAGTTCTTCTAAATATTTCAAAAGAAAATTATTCCCTATGGGTTTTATTGATTTAGTCAGTAGTAATACTCATTTAATTTTTATTCATGAATACTTTCCACTCGATCAACTTTTGATGATATCTTTCATGGAGTGGAAAGGAAAAATGAGACTACAATTTTGATGGTATCTAATTGAGACCATTGAAACACCACTATGTTTTGAAGGAATTGACAATATGATCTATGTAATAGGTTGAAATTTATTATAACCCATCTTCCACAGATTTAGGGTCAATCTAAAATGAAAATTCATTCTCTCAAATACTTGAAGATATATTTCTCAGTGAACATCAATATATTTTGGGATCAATATTTTCTCCTGATATAGTTCTCATTAAAACAACAACTTCCAATAATTTTTTAGATATCAACATATGAAACACTATATGGTAAGTGATGTATAACTCCATCATGAAATGATGATATTTATTAATGAAATATTATTGGTCAAAAACTTTTTAATTTAATTATGGATAATGTTGAAGACATTATAAAAAACATTAAATCTATTGAAATTTAATAAATGGGAGATTCTAAAAAGCATCAAAAAGAACTGGAATATGAAGATGGAGAAAAGGGTTTCCTTTTAATTGTAACTTGGTAGTGATTCATCGGGATTTTATGGAAGTGAAATATTCTCCCTAGATACATTGGTATATTTGATAACCTATATCTCATAAGATATAAAAATTATCGACTAAGAATTATACTAAATGAGGGTAAAGTGTATTATGTGTTCCAAAATATTATCCTTTGTACATAATTGAACCCCCACACATACAGAATCCGGTGGTTTCAAACATATATCATGACCTCTCTTATGAAGGTAAACAAACGAGACACTATAATATATAGAAAAAGTTCTATATAGAATGATAACTCAACTTGTAAACATAATTTTTATAAAACATTATGTGTCTAGAGGTAACCTGGTATCATGGGGTTGTTATGAAATAATAGAGATGTAATATATTCCCATGAAAGTATATGATTTGATATTTTTTGGAAGAAATTTCTAAAGGTGTGGAGAATGTAAGTACTAATAATTTTATATATGAAATTTTACATAATAATGAACATGTGAGTCATATTTAGGAATATGGTATATTATATAATGCATTCACCATATATTAAAAACACCAAAATACATTATTTCATAAATCGTTAACATTACATATAGAGAATAAATATAACCTATAAAATTTTAAAAATATAATGGTACAATAAATAAGAAAAATCAAACCACGAATTTAAAATCATGAAACATCATAGTCCCCTTGAATTATCATGATCATAGAAAACATAGTCAATAGAAAACAACACATTATAAATATTATTTTCATTTTGTAAATTACGTTGGGATATTTATGGAAAATCAATGTGAATTATGAGTTTATTTAATAATATGTTTTTAATGTAAGTATAAATATTATATGATTGTTGGAAAAGTATACCTAATATTTGGAATATTAATATTTTAATTAGAAAAATAATATGACTATATGTTATGTTAATGTTCTACACATAATTACCCAAATAACTTATTCTAAATATGAAATCTATGTTAAATTTTTGTTATCAATTTAATATAAATGATTGGCATGAGAATATATATCACATTATTTGTTGATAATATCTAGATGATTTGTCAAAAATTTTGTGTGATAATGTTATGTTGTTCATTTTAATTAACAAACATCGCAGTGGTTAAATTGTTTTTATGATTGAAGATGATATGATCAAAAGATTAGAAGAGGGGGTTGAAGAAATTAATTCTAGAAGAAGTGTGAAAGATTAGTTTCATGGAACCTATAAGTTCCAAATGAGTAATCTTGATGAAAGGTATGCAAAAATGGGTTGATTTCCAAGGGAAATAATTTGTGTTCCATGATAATTCACCGCTGTAGATGTGATGAATACATGAATCCATGGGCTATGGGGTAGATAAGTGATGTGGAAGTTAAAACCCACAAAATAATTGTTCTAAGGTAGTTATGGAAATGAATTTTTTTCTAAAGCGAGAAACTATGTTTTTCATAGAAAATAAGTTATTTATAGATGTGTAATGTTATTAATAATCACAAATAGGTGAGAACCATGTTAATATATTTATATTAATACCACTGGATGTGTCATTATAATGGGTGATTGAAAAAAAATAACTTTTGACAGGGTATTATCTCTTTGTGTTGATGTAAGGTTTACATAAAAGGATTCAATGGGTGATATACCCCTATCACAATTATATTGTACACGATATATTATATGATACTATATTTTATAAATTCCATGAAATATTGTTTTTCAACATGAATATTATTCCCTGAATTTAGAGTTTTTTTATGTATAATAGATAAGTGGAAATAGAAATAATATTTTAATTGAAATTTTCAAATTAATAGTATAAAGTGGAATAAATAATACTAGATAATGATGTTCCAAAATTAGTGATGATAAGAACATATGTTCTTGTCAAAATGATTCTATAATATTAAGATATGGTTGATATATTCATGAGTTGGTTTCACATGATTATGTATTGGTTCTTAAGGTTCCAAATATTATATGTTCTAGAAATTTGGTTAGTGATTAGGAGAAGAATCAAAATATTCTAATGGATTATAAAAATATAAGTGTTTATTATAGGGACTAGTTTGATTTTGTGTGATATTTCTCATTATGTTGTTTTGGATTAATTTTAAACACAATCCAACCATTATTATTATTATCAATACATAATGTATTTTGAAACGCATTATGGATTTAGGATTATAGTTACCTAGACCACTTTTAATTGATATTTTATTATAGTGGAGAATATATGGCTCATTTTTGACATGGACATAGAGAAAATAAAATCACTAACTTTGAGGTGGAAACTTGTAAAAATGACATGTTCCCTATATTGATAAAGTTTTTTGTTTCAATAAGGTAAGGAAGTGATTTTATATTTGAGTGGATACGACATTAATAAGTCATAAAATTTATTAAAAGAAAAGAATTTATAAAATAAGTATATTAAATCAATCCACTTCTAAGTGGTATAATGAATTCTGGGGAATTTCAATTTATATCAGAGCTTTATAGATTCCCTTTAAAACATCCTACCATTGGTGAAGATGAGGAATCTAAATTCAGTCCATAGTAGATGTATTTATACATTCAACAAAAAAATTATCATGGATTGAATAATAATATGATACCTTATCTATTTTCACATGGAATGATCATTGTAGATTCCTCTACTGGGATATTTAAACCAAGAGTGAAAGCTTCTCCAATTACTTTTGATGATAATATGAACATAAATGTTATTAAAGTGGAACGAATTATTTTTTTATGTTGTCATAAAAAAGTAAAAAAAGGTTATGGGTCCCCAGTTTACTAAAGAGACAAGTGATAATATTAAAATAATATTTTAAGGTTATGTGATCATAAATGAATAAAAGGTGAATATATTGAGATTTAAATTCCATGATGTGAGAATGGATGATGAAGAAATGATGGAATAATATATGTAACATCAATGTCTATAGAAAACATTAGAAGGACTCCACTGTTTTAAAAAAATTATGAGGTACATTACAAATAAGGTTGATCTTAAAATTATTGCATTAGAATATACAAATGATATAATCCTTGATTAGATACAAAATATTTTTTTTGATAATGAAATGAGTAATGCTTCACCATTCAAGAATAAGGGAAAGGGGTTTATGTCTTTTGAAGTATTTAGAAAACATAAAATAAAGGAACAAGATGATGAGAAAACAATTGGTTCAAAATATATTGAATATATGTATGAATATTATAGGAGAATTATGACTCTTATATTGAAGAACATAAAAAATGAAATGTAATGTATAAATTAAAACTCAAACTATCATTTTAAAAATATAGTGGTATTGCATTTTTTTTAATTAATTGTCCAAAGAATAAATGTGGTGATTATATAAATAATGTGGATTATAAAAACACTAGTAAAATAAATTGGATAAAAGTCTAACAGAGGTCATAAAATATTATAAGTGCATGAAATTTTTTATATAATTTAAACTAATTAGTATGTTGAGAAATAAAGAGGTATATTACTACTCCTCAATTAATTATTCTAAAGAATAGGTATTGTGAAAATTTGGGAACCGAATGGATCAAATTGAGAAGTTTGAATAATATTATATTATTAGAGAAGTTAGGGATGATGTGAATTACATGGAACACATGTTTAAGTATGAACCTGAGTCATTTTTTAGTTGAATAGTAAACTCATGAATGAAATTAGATTATTTAATAAAAATAATCTGAAGAAGAATGAATGTATGGAGTTATCTTTCAAAACATAATATGTATAAAATGATGAGATTAAAAATCTATATCTTAAGAGTGTATATTAAGAGAAAAATACAACAACTCAGGATAAAAATGGCATAAATTGTATAATAATCCCTTGATTTAATTAATACATATCTCAAATAGTAGCATAACTCACAGATTAATAGGATTAGTTTCTTAGAGACTAGCTATGTACCAAAATTATTCTAGAAAACATGAAATTATTTATACATAATAATGTTCCTATAAACTATTTTTGTATATATAACAAGATACAGTAATACTTAAAACCTATGGATTAATAATGTGAGAAAGGGTTAAGCCCAAATGCTCAGTAAGGGAAAAAATATCATAATGTATTAAATCTTAAACATTATGGAGAACATAATGAAGATGTAAATATCAAAACAAAAGAACAAAATAATTATATGATAATCATAAATCATGTTACAGAAATATGATATCATAATGATATTATTATTATAAAAAATAATTCATGTTTCAAAACACATACATGTACTCATTAAACATGTGAGTATGACATAAAAGTGTGAAATAATTTAAAAATACGGAATAATCAAGAAAACATGGAATTTCATTGAAATGAAATTTATATTGAAATTTTTACACTACATTAAACACAATGTGGAAATGTAGAACAATCAGAAAAATATGAAAATTATAAAAAATAAAATCTATGTACCTTCTTGGGCATGGTATAAAACTTCTTTGTACCATTGGTATTGGGATAAAACCATAGGTTTAAACATTTTTCTTGGGATAAATTATATTTCATTCCATTTTACATGGGATTAATATTCTCATTTACAATTTCACATGGGATAAACCCTCTCATGTACCATTAATAAATGGATAAATCCTCTAATGTACCAATTGTATTGAGATAAATTCTCACATGTACCTATTTTTCTTAGGAAATATCATCCCGTATACCATTTTTATTGAGATGTAAACATAAAAAATCATTTGAGGGTGATATAGGACCCCAACTGTCATCATGAATACATATTTGTGCCGCTTAAAAATAATAAACATCCAATATCTTAATGAAACCACAGAAAACCCTTCTATTGAAAAATTGAAAAACATAAAATAAACATTAAGAGCAATAGGATATAAAAAACAAATTTTAAAAAATTAATAAAATCATAATTAATTACAAAGGATGAACAAAACACCACTTATTCAGAGATAGTCATTGGATGGTAAGAAGATTTGAAAATAAAAATCTATGAAATAACTATTTAAACATATAACAAAAGGAAAAAGTAGAAAATACTCACAAAATATCATTTTAGACTAACAAAAAGAATATTTTAAAAAATAAACTATACAGATTTCCAAATGTATTATCATCTAAAATATATAATTATTATCAAAATGAGGAACTAAAAATACTTTGTAATCGTGCAGTTTTAAATGATTCTTTAATAAATAATACTTAAGGAGGACATAGAATTTTTAGAAAGGGAATTGAGAATATATCAAAAATATTAATTTTGGGAAATAATATTTAATAATTTAACCATAAAAGGATATAAAATTTATAAAAAAAATAAAATTTTGAGTGTATGTTAAAACATTTTTTTGAAAGGATTCAAAATCATTTTGAACATTTAAAAATAATAGTACTGAAAATCCATAAGGATTAAAATATTTCAAAAAATACAATTTAACATGAGGTAAATATAAATTTATGTTTAAAAAAATATATCCACGGGATAATAAAATTATATAGTCTTTAAAGTTAATGAGAATACAAATACCATATAAGGGTAAAAACATTTGAGAGATCTCCATTTTTGGAGATTGAAAATAAGTCCTTACGTTAGAGTGAAATTAACAAAAAATTCATGAAATTTAAAAAAAATTAAATTATACATATAATATAATGAATTAATAATTCATCCATGATATAATATATAATATTGGAAATATATTCACCATTAAAATAAAAATAAGTGCATTGTATGAACAATTTCCCAATGAAGGGAAATTTAGATGAAAGTCTATTACATTGTTTCCATGCTTAGTTGATCAAACTATAACCACATATGAAACAACATAACCAAATTTAATAACCTATTTGATATCTGTAATCATAAATATTAACCTTTTATAATCATTATTATATTTTTTTATGATGGTTACTTTAAATAATTATAGGGTATTACGACTATCTGGTGTTAGTTACTTTAATTTCTTTGAGTGTATTTAATAATGTGGATGTAATTACTCATAATTTGATACAAAGTACTTATTTAATAAATAATTTAATTTAATTTAATATATAAAGTATTTATTTTTAAATATTCTAAATCATTGAATATGTGCTTTAGTTACACTGCGTGATATGTAATTGGTGTTGGAATATTTCATCGATTTTAGGGAACAAAAAATATACATTAATCGTAAGTGAAATAAAAAATATAATATTTCCAAAAAAATATATTAATCTTGGATTTATTACTAATTTATAATATTAATAAATTTCATATTCTCATAGTAATTGATAATAAGATTTTAGTGAATTTTTATCAAAGAGGGTTAACCCAACCCAAACCTGGACATGCTTTAACTTTATTGGTGATTATGGATAAGGATATAATTATTTTGATGTAATGTCATTATAATATAATAATAAGGTTGATATTTTTCATTTTTATAATGGTGAACCATATTTTATGATTTTTAGAGAATCTATGAAAATCTAAATGAGAAATAATTTCACCAATGAGGTGGTAATCTACACGAACAGACGACTACCATTCTCGTTTCTCAATGTATAAGAGGGGGTTGTTATGGATATAAAATTTAAATTTAATAATCCAAATTATATAAGATATATCATATTTTTTCATAATTACTAACATTAAACACCCCTGAATGGAGGTAATAAAAAATAAAAGATGTTGCTTCATGGAGTCTATAGTCTGCACAATGCACTAAGGATATTATATTCTTTTATCTAAGTCGATGTAAATGAATTCATCATATTGTTATGATTATATTAAATTTATAAGATTATGATTAAAGAAGAAAATCTTATGTAGTAGATAATTTGTTTGTTTGAGACATGTTTTTTACATGGATGATCGCTTGAATTTGAGGTCTTAGGATGACCATGAGTGACCATGTGGATTATTATATTCAATATGTTTCTTTTCTTAGTAATTGTGTATATTTTTAATGAGTAATTAATATGTGAATTTTATCTTTGAATGGTTGTAAGTGAAATCCTTTAATAAGAAAAGAAAATAGAACAATTGGAAATATTTATCTTTGTCACATGAGTGAGACTCAATATACAATTTAATCATATTACCGAGGAAACTATTTTTCAACAATGGAAATTAATTTTGAAAACTCAAATTAAAATTTAAAATATTACCTAATTTGAAACATATGATTATAAAATTTAAAATAATTTTTTCACATATATTTTTTATATTTTTTAAAAGCTATTTTCAAAATAAATACCCTTAATCTCATAGAAACTGTTTTTTAAATAATTATGTCTTTTATCATTAAATTTATATATAAGATAGAATTATTATTATTATTGATTTATTTATTATAAATAAAATGAACGTTATAAAGATTAAATATAAATAAAAAATCAAATATTACCTTGATAATACTTTATCGAAATAGAATACTGAAAACAATTTTCATTAAACTATCATTTTTATTGAATTCTAAAATTTTTGGACATGGTATTTATAATATAAAAAAAATTTATTAAAATGAATAATTATATTCTTTTTTTATAAATTTTATTTCTAATTTTTTTTAAAACTTATATTATGTTCTAAAATATAACTGAAATCAGGGAAACAATATTTTTGAATATAAATCAATCTTTTTAGAAGAAATTCCAAAAAAAAATAAACTATTTAAATTTATATTACAATTTAAAAAATAATTTTTTTATTAAATTTCTATTTTATAATTTCATAATTCATTTTTTGAAATATGGTACTATATAAATAAAAAATATTTTATTATAAATTTTATTAATATTAACACATATTGATTATTTATCCACTAAATGTAATATCTATTAATGGTTTAATATCATAGTGTTTGTTAAATATTTGTTATAAATATATTCATAATATTTTTTGTTAGGTATAAATTGGGTGTAGTTTGTGAGACATGTTATAGAAAAATAGTATGTATTTCTAAGGATCTAAAATATGAGGTCATTAATTTTACCCCGTAAATATTTTCCATCCTTGTAATTTTAATTATGATTTACCAATGAAAGAAGCTATGAGATATATGAGAAACACATCATAAAACATGTAATGAGATATCCACCTCATTATCAATTATAATACCAAGAAACTATTTATCCCACATATTTTTCTTAGGAGTTATTAAAGACTTTTGTTTCATGACTTCATTTCCCTGATCTTAATTCAACCTAATACTAGAACCAAAAAAGTTGTAATAATATCTTAAAGAATTTTATTATAGTAATATGAAAATATAATCCTAAAACAACTTCCCCAATGATTCCTTCCTTCCATTTCAACTATTCTATACATGGTTAATACTACAAATCTAATTGATCTATCTAGGATACTTAAAGTTGTGTTATCCTATAATTCTTCACACAATTTATCTAACTAAAAAAAATCAATACCTTATAGTATTTTATAAATAGAATATGATAAACTAATGAATATCCCCTAGGAATTTTAAACCAAGTGCGTAGTTAGGGAACTTTTTTATCATTATGTGATACCATCTATAGTGATCCAAGGTAACCATGAAATGAATAGTATAATAATATAATGATTTTATTAATACTTATCATAAATTGTCACAAAAATAAAGGTTCAATATATTTAATGTCTTTGAGTCTAGTAGCATAAAAAAATTATTTTCAAATACATAAATACATTTATCCATAATACCTATCCTCCAAGAAATTTCTTGACATCTCGCATGATATAATTATTATAGTGTTCTGTGGAATGAAAATACAATAAAGGGGTGAGATCAAATTCCCAGTAAGGTAAAAACATACTATAAATTATTTTATTATAAAAATAAAGGAAAAAATAAGGCCTAAATATCATAAAAATATATGAAAACACCATATATTATACTCATAAAACTTGTTAGGGAAACCTCATATTATAATGATATCACTAGAATAAAGGATAAGAAATATATACAAACACATATCAATATTCATAATACATATGATCATGACCTAAAAGATTAAAATACATTAAAAATAAGTTCTAATAAAAAAATGTATTTTTTTGGGAAATTAAATTAATCTTTTAATTTTATCATAGCATGATTTAAAACATGGGAATGTGGAACAACCATGAACATATGATAACTATTCCAATTTTTTTTTTCTCTTAGGCCTAGGATTATCCTCCTGTGTAACCTTGGTCAAGGGATAAAATATCTTATATAACTATTTGGATTCTGATAAATCCTTATTTACCGTTTTTAGTGGGATAAATATTTAGTTGTTCTAATAATATTAGGATAAATACTCCCTTGTATAGTTTGTATTGGGATAAATCCACCCATGTACCCCTTGTTGTGGGATAAATCATCCCTCGTACCTATTATGATTTAGATAAATCACCTCATGTTCCCTTTGGATTGAGGTATTAATTTAAACCAACACATTATAGGGAGAAATAGGCCCCCACTATTTTAATTAATTCATACATGTTACTCATAATCAAAATAATCATCAACATATATTATTGAACACATGAAAAATGACGAGATTCATAAAAAATAAAAAAATAACATAAACATAAAATATTATAGGATATGAAAAATATAATTTAAAGAACGTACATGTATCATAATAAAATATATTGGATAATAAAAACATCACTTTAGGATAGATAAATATTAGATGGTAAATAGAGGTTAAAATATAAAATATTTCACAAAAAATTAAACATTTTCTTAAATGATATGGAGTAAACAACTATAAAAAAATTAAAAAAGGGAAAGTGGGATTTTTTTTTTGAAAAAAATAATATAAAAAGTTACAGATAAATTATCCTTTAAAAAATATATAATTATTATTAAAATAAAAATCTAAAATAAATTTAAAATTTATATATTTAAAAGAATCATTAATATTGGAGACCTGAGAAATACTTAATTTTTTAAAAGTGGGAAGTGAAAACACCGTGAAAAATATTATATTTTAAAAATTATCATCAATAATAGATCATTGAATGATTCATAAAAATTATAAAAGGAAAATGTAGAGTGTATGATTAACAATTTATAGTGAAAGGATATAAAACCCATTTGAAAATTTTAAAATAACCTTGTTGAAAACCCACATTTTCTGAAAATATTTTAAAACATAATATTTAAAATAATAAAAATTTTAATTGAATTTTATCAAATATATTTAGAAGATAATAAAATAATACAGGCTTCATGATTAATGGTTATACAAATTCAATAGATCGATTATCACATTTTGCATATAATAATTATTGGAAGGAAGTAAAAACAAGTCCTTACTATTTGAGAAACATTTGAATAAATTCTTATGAAGGGTAATTATAATGAAATAATTAATATGTTACTATGAATGAATAATTAATTAATGATATAATATATCATATAGAAATTATAGACACCACTAAAATAAATGTAGGATTATAATATGAACAACATCTAAATAAAGGTAAATTGAAAAGAAAATAGATTATATTGCTACCTTCCTTAATTGAACAAAATATATCCTTCTTTACAACAAAAATAAATAACCTAATTAAATATTTAATAACCATAATAATTAATAATACCATTTCATAATCCATATTGTATGTTTTGATCATGTGTACATTAATTAGTTATAATGTATTATAACCATCAGTTGTTAACTTTAATTTCTTCACGCATGTTCAAATTTTTTGATGCCATTAACAATTAATTGAGTCTAATATAATCATTAATATATCATATGGGATAGTAAAATATATATCATATATTTATTTATAAAACACTGACATATTTTGATATGTTTCCTAGTTATAATGTGGGAGGTTTAAATCAGTGTTGGCTTATTTTTGAGATTTTATAAAACAAAAAAAACGTTTATAATAAGTTAAATACATAGTATAATACTTATAGAAAATTATTATAATCATTATTTGATTTATATACTAATGTAATATTATTTTTTATATTCACATATTCATTGATAATAAAATGTTAAAACATTGCTGACATAGGTGGCTAAGTTGTCCCAAACATGAACATGCTTTAACTTGGTTGGTGTGTATGGTTAGTGTAGTGTTTATTTTAACATAATATAACTATTATAGGAGAATAATGATATAATTTTCATTTTTTAAATATGTTGAACAATATTTTAAGATGTTTAGATAAAGTATTAAATAAAAAAATAAAAAAAAAATGTTTCATAAAGGAGGAAGTAATATGTATGTATGCACAGTTATCATTCCAATTTCTAAATGTGTGAGAGGTATTGAATTCTTGTGACATACCTGAATCTCATACTTATATATTGAGTGAGAAAAACATAAACATTACATTTCTGAAATTGATAACAATAAATGTGACCCAATATTTTCTATAAAAATTATATAATTCAATGATTAAATATTTTATCAATTACACAACCAAGGACCTTTTAAGATTATAGTTTTACATAATTATTAAAAAATATTTAATATCTTATAAAATTGGGGAAATAGTTCATACAAATCTCTATAATTTCCCATAATGTCTTCACATCCAGAACTCTTCATAGACATATCCCACTAAAAACATTTATCATGAAATGGGAAATAAAAACATAATACAAGGGTCGTATTAGTTTCTCAGTAATGATAATAATTATTAATATCAATTTAATATCATATTAGAGCATATAATAAGAATAAGGTAACTAGATATTGATCATAATAAAAATTAATTCACACATAATCTGAAAAAAATAAAAAAAGAGTTATGGATAAAAAAAATTAACATTTCAAAATACATGAATCGTTAAATTGAAGTTATTAATAAGTCAATCATGAAATATAAGATCATTTCATAAATGTTAGTGTCATAATCCTATGTATAGAAAACATTCTAAATGAGAAGGTCAATTACCAAGACCATCAGATCAGGCATCCACACCTATTTCAAATATTAGATGAATCACATCATTTTTTTCCCTTAACTATATAATGAGATATAATTATTTAGCCAATTATTTGGAAGGAGACATATATCCCACCAATCAAATAATAAAAACAATACATATGTGTGCTATAGGTTCATAAATCATTCATCATATCCGAACCCATAAAAAGAAATGGGTTTGAATAAATTATACCATCATAAACCTAAATATAGAAGATAATTATTAGGGATTTTATCATTATATGATATCCATGATAATTTATATGAAACATAAAATGATATAATATTTGAAGGAAAATGATTTTGAAAGATTATTTGGAAAAATTATTTAGTAAATTGGGTTTTCCATTGTAAATTCAGTTCTTTTTTTTGAAGATTCAATATTTAAATTATTATATTATATTTGTAAATAAACTTGTAAAATTATTATCTTTGTTTAAAATAACTGATTCATAATGAAAAAATGAAATCCCAGTCTATTCGTATAAGTAAAAAAAATCATTCATTCTAATTTGTTTGGAAAATCCATAACATACATCAGTTGGAAAATGAATAGAATCATTTCATAATAGTTCCAAAATTCAAAATAAGTGTAAAAATGATTATTAATAATTTTAAGAGAATAGTAAAATATATATATTTTTTTAGAGAACATGGAAATAGATGATAAATATTCCCTAATGGATATGTAAACATAAATAATCCCGAATGATGATGAGATTGTAAAATAAACCCTTAATACTTTTATAACATTCATATAATAATCCCCATGAATAAAATATAATTATATGGAAATTAAATCCACATAAAATTAATAATTATTATTATAAAATTTAATTAATGTGTATTTTATAAATTACACCAAAGAAACAAGTGGTGAAAATAAAATGTATCCCATAAAAATAAATGTGAGATGAAAATCCCATACCTCAAGTATCGCCTTCACTTATTCATGTTCAAACCTCCTATATAATAAATATTGACTTATTAAAAATTTAATAATTAACCATATATCTATCATAGCATGTATTACTTATTTATAACATCATATTACCAATTTATTATTATTTTTATATATCTGTTTCGGATAATAACTACTACATTTTACATGTTTCAATCATCTTGTCCTAATCATTATACATTGATAATAACTCCATAATTTCTTGAATATTAATCATGTTTTCAGAATAATAATTATTAATAATAAAAATATTTATATTAATTCATAAAAAGTGGAGATAAAAAATAAATTACATCATTCATGGAGATGGTAGGTCGCACATATGCATAAATTTTGTTTCCAATTTTCTAATCTTGCAATAAAATAAACATAAAGAATAATTAACAGTTAGATAATTATTATTGTATCATATAAAACATATATTTTAATATAATCAATCCTTCTTATAACTCAAGTGAAATATAAGTTAAAAACTAATCACCTCACATCAGGGAGATGGTAGTCCATTCGTATGGACGAGCGATGTTATCATTTCCCAAAAGATTGCATGATAAGAAGGGAGAAATTATATTATCATTATATAAGAAAAATTATGTCATAAATATCTTATATAATAATTAAACCGACAGTAATTACCATCCATTAAATATGGTGATGAATTTTTTTTCATCATTATTTTATACAGTAAGTCGTACAAACACATGACTGATAATTTCAATTCTCATTTGATTAGAAAGAGGGTGTATAATTTTGTTTTCACAAATATAATTTCATTTCATAATATTTAGGATGTTAAGTTAGTATTTTTTTGATAAAGATCATGGAGTTAGAGGATGTAAGGAATAATATGAAAATAATATAAGTAGTTAGAGTGATTAATTATTCATCAAAACAACATGTTTAGATCTCCTCTAAAAGGGTATAGAGGTTCTTTTTGGAAACAAATACCTCTATAATGTTTATATTTATTTTTAGAAGCTAATGTTTAGATTATTTTAGATCTTTAATGCTCAACGTGATGTAAATATGTGAGGGAGGAGGAGTCCTTTTAAAATTGAGGCGAGGGGATATTTTGGAATTTTTTAAAAGAAATATATATATAATAAGACTATTTTAGAGCCAAATACATCCAAATAGTCTTCAATTTAAACATAAGGTTTAATTTGGTTGAAATAATATAAAAAAATGTGGTCTATATTAAGTTCTATTTTAAAGCATATCATTTTATTTAACACCTTAATTTACCTATTTTATCATTACTTTTGGTAACTTATTTTTCACTCTTAACAGGTTATAATTTTGCAAAAAGGTAACAATTGACTCAATAATGTATAATGGATTACATTTTCTATCATATATTATCCCATTTTACTTTATTTAATATTTTTATTTTTTTAAATAATTTATTAAAATATTAATTTCATAAAATATCATTTGTGCCAATTTTGAAAATATTCATTACATTCACATTAATTACAAAAAAAACTTATCATTAGAACCAATTATTTTAAAAAATCCTCAAAATGTCATGGTATTATATAAAATTCGTAGATCAATTTTTTTATCTCAAAATAAAATAGTTTAAATATTTTAATATCCATTATTTAATTTTTTTTCTATTAATTGAATAATTATTGCATCAGTATTGTGTAAGTATTGAAGGAAATTATTTAATTACTAAAAAACATAAATAATTTACCAAGATTAATATAATTTTATTATTGAAAAAAATAAATATTAATTTTCAATCCTAATTTTTTTTCTCTATGTGAAAAGATACATGATTTTTTAAACCAAGAGAGATATATTTTATCTATTCCATTAGTATAAAAAATATATTGGTACCTTTCAAAGAAAATTGATAATTAAATGACTCATTTTTGAACATTAGGTGTTAAGGAACTAATTTAATTATTGATATAGGATTTTGTAAGGAAAATTATGGACATATCAGATAATTTTAATTTAGATTAACCAAATTTACCTTTACTGAGGTGATAAAATTTACTAACGTAACTATTTCTATTTACAATAAATAAAAACAAAACTATTTAATAAATTTAGAACTCGAGAATCAAAATATTAAATATATTTTAAAAAATTCAAATCATGGAAGTGGGAGAAATTAATTTAAAATTAAACCTGAAAAATTGCAATGTATTTTATATTTTTCTTAGTATAAAAACATTTCATGTATAAAAATTTCATTTTATCAAAAAAATTGTATTTTGTTGCATTCTGTTGAAATAAATTGAAATTAAATACTGAAACATATATTTTTAATATTTTGAAAAATGTATTCCACATTTGGAAACAGATGTTCCAATATTTGTAAACATGTCACTTTTATTTTTGGTGAAAATGAATAGTGACCATAGTAAATTTTTTTATCACAATAAAGGGTAAATCAATAATTAAGCTTAAAAATAAAATTATTTGGAATTGAAAATGACCCTAAAACTTTACCAAATTTTACATGATGAGTAAAATTAATCTACACTCATTTGAGTTTTCATTGTATAACCATTTCTGGCTACATGGATTTGATTATAAAGATTATAATATTTTATAAAATTAAATGCCAAACATGTCACACTCATGTTTTTAGTAAGTATAATGTTTTTAATATGGTTTTATCCAAAATAATTTTTTGAATATAAATGTTATTTTGAAATATAAAATAAATATATAAAGAAATATAAATTTTTTTTTTCAGTAAATAATTTCTTTAAATGATTTCACAACAGTAATGCAGTAATTGTTGAATTAATGGAATAATCAAATGAACTATTTTAATAGTATTTAAATAAATATAATATGAAATAATTAGTGTATTACATAACTTTTATAGATTAATTTTGAATATTATCGATGGTTTAAAATATTTTTTAGGATTTTATCTTGTTTTACTGATATTTTTAAAAGTCAATGTATTGAATAGTGCCAAAATTGACTTTAAAGATATTTTAAAATAACTAAATATTCATTAAATTATATTAAATTACTAAAAATATTAACTTCATCCAAGTTATTATTATAGGATTAATATATTAATCATGATCCAATTATTGGTATTTTGGAATTTTAATGTAGAAATATTTACTCTCCATGATTAAAAATAAATGGTGTCATTGTAGGAGTTGAAAGGGTTAAATATGGGCTAAAACAAATTGATAAGGGTAATAATGTAATCTAAACTTGTCAAAAAATTACTAAATGAGATAATTTCATGCAATAATAATATTTTATTGGAAATAACTCACTTTTTATCCATTTGGAATTGAAAAATAATTTGTATTAATTTAACATTTGGAGAAATTCTAAAAGTGCCCCTCCCCCCACATATAAAATTTAACATCCTCATTTATGTTATTCTCACATAAAAAACATTTTGGGTTTGCCAATAGTTTCCAAAAAACATTCATATAATCTCTACCCTAATTATATTGGCATTATTTTAGGTATAACATATAACGACCCATGCTTTACATACATTCTTATTACATCAGAATTGAAGCATAATTATTACAACTTATAACAAAACCATGAAAGGACCGTATGGGTATAGTGTCTTAAAAAAACTAGGAAACATAAAAAACTGGTTCATAAATCATATACATTGTCTCTTGTTTATTTCATCATATCTAGAGTCCCTTTTGTCATGTTCTACTTAATACCCTTCTTCCAGACCAGGGGAAAAGAAAACATACTAAAGGGTGAGCTCAAATTCTCAGTAAGGGGTAAACAAAGGAAATATAAATCATATCATATCCATAAGAACATAAAATTTTGAAAATCTTAACCTACAAAAGATATCATAATATCATGACATGGGATGAATAATTGTAGTTAAAAGTAATCCCAAATAATCATAACTTAAAACATGAAACTATGTGTAATACACAAATAATCATAGAAAATCATTTCATATTAGTCAAGGCTCATTTTCAAGACCATCATAGCGGACAAAGTCCATTACTGAAACGAGTTCACTCCTTGTTCCAGTCCTATATCACTGAACCAGATTAACTTTTCATTCCATACATGTCTATCTCATGAGATATAAATCTTTAACCAATTCATTTGAGGTAGATATATGTCCCACCCATCTCATAATGAAATCATTCGTACATGTTCCACAACATAAACATAAATCATTCCTCATAACCCAATGAATAAAATGGGTTTCATAAACATCATCCCATCATAAAATAATCCATATAAAACAAATAGATATCATTTAATCATAAGAAAAGGGAAAAAATTTAAATCATTGAGATATTATACTTGAAACATACACATATGAAATTATTTCATCTTAGATGGAAAATGGTTTTGATAAAACACTTGAAATAAATTCCTTTGGAAAATATCCATGGTTCTTCAAAATCATTTTCTTTTCACAAAATGCCATTAAATTTTAAAATATAATATTTTTATTGAAAATAATAATGAAATATTTTAGATTAAGTTTCATGAAAATAAGGAGTTATAAAACCATAAAAATCTATTCATGCCGTATAAGTTAAAAAACATTTTCCTCATACATTTGTCGGAAAAGTCAAAAAGTTCCTCGTATGGTAAACAAAAGAAAGATTCCATTCATAAAATTAAGTAAAAGTCAAAGAGGGGTAAAATGACATTAAACATACATGGAAGAATATTAAACTCTTTATGGAAAACATTTTTATTGACGTGGATGAAAAATATAACCCCAGAAAATACTTACGTATACGCAATCTCGGATAAAAATGAGATTGCAACATTATCCCTTACCATAGGTCCGATTTGCTTTATACGTATCTGAAACTCCTGTATAATGATTTAAATAATGACATTTAATTATTAAAAAATCATATTCATTGTTTTGATATCATATATGGTCATATTCTTTTCTTCTTATTAGTAATATTTCATTGTTACTTGTTATTCGGGTGTTCATTGTTTTATGTTCTTATGCATGTTTTGTCGAATGAATTATTATTATTATTATTTTAGGTTATAGAAACCTCATTTACAGAATGTTATTAATGTGATATATATCATATTTATTTATTCAATTCTCTTATATAATCATTATTCAATGAAGATCATGTTGAACAAGTCGCATTACATCGTGGAGACGTTAGGCCGTACGTATGCACGAGCGATGATATCCTTCCCATGATCGTGGAATTGTATTGAAGTGTATGTATACTCTTTAATAATCAATATCATGTTACAATAATCATATATTGTTATTCTTTACACCAGAATACCCATCCAAGTAAGGTGGTGGTGGAAAGAATATTACACCACGGTGTGGAGACGGTATTCCATACGTATGCACGCGCGGTGATTTCATTTTCCGTAGGATGGATAGAAGGTGAAATTGGGTTTGTTTCATATTTATAATAAAATATCAGTATATGAGTGATACTGATGTTATTATTTCATAATTAAACAACTAAAGAAGAGGAATAAGAAGAAGAAATAAATTTGAAAGAATCGGTAACAGATATTACCTCTTCTTCGACACGCCTCTTTGAAACCTCCTCTTAAAGCACTAAAATTGGTATTTTAAGAATACCAGGACCTCTAGTATGTTTGTAGGGATGTTTAGAATGGAAATTGTCACGTTTTATCCAAGATTTAAATCTCTAAATTATGTAAATATGAGAGGGAGGAGGTGCCCTTTTATAAGGGAGGAGATGGGCACCTTTGGAATTATAAGAAATATTAATTTATATAAAATTACAACCCCACATAAAAACCTCCAAAAATTACTCAAATAAGAATATTAGGTGATATATGGTTGTAATATTATCAAAAAAAATTTTTATACAAGTTTGGGATATATTTTAAACTTTATCAACATGATTTATTCTTATATATCTTATTTAATTTTATTTGTGGTAATAAAATTCTAAATTTTAAATCATTATAAATAATTAATTATATGTTGTTAATTGTATATAATTATATAATTTATTAATTTTTATACCATATAAATTTCAATTTATAATTTTTAAATATTTTTGTGATTTTTAAACAATTTTATAATATGTAATCTTTTTAAAATAACAATAGTGTCAATTTAGACACTATTCATTTATTTTAATTTAAATAAAATATAAAAAGAAGATATGCTGGAACTAAAATATTTAATAGATTCATAAAATGTCATATTTATCTATAAAATTAGTGGTTCACATTAAATAGTTCATATAATATTTATTTTAATACTTTTAATATCATTTATTTGATAATTCAATCAATAAAATAATTTCAACATAACTATTGTGTCCAAATTAATGATTATTATATAATCCCTAAAAATTATAAATCAATTCAATTGATGTAGATAATTTTATTATATTTCTGTATACTATTCATGTTCGAAGTTTCATTAAGTTTATCACTAAATTAAAATTATTATACTTATAATATTTAAGAGAGTGACATGTTATCACTTTCTTTGGTTTTAATAATAATTAAAATTTTTTAATGGTAAAAAGTCCATAAAATAAATTTATTCCAACCCTTATGTGATATGGGTTGACTCTTATTCATCCAATAGGATTTTGGAAAGTGTTAGTATAATTTTATAAACTTATTTTTACCCTTAATTTCCCGATTTACCTTTAACTGTAGTAAATAAAAATTATCGTAGTTACTATTCATAATATCAAAAAAATAAAAGTAACCTATTAACATAATTTGGACCCACTGAATACAAATATGGAATTCATTTTTCAAAATTAAAAACACAAAAGTTGCAGTAATTAATTTAAAATTAATCCCATTGTTAAGAAAACATGTTTTAAAAGTTAAAACATTTCCAAAGATTGAAATGTTTTTACCTATGAATTCAATGTAATATTAATGGTAATGAAATAAATTATATTAAATGGTAGAAATATATTCTATTTATACACTAAAACCATCCAATATTATACTTTAATCATATAAATTATTGCGATGAAAAAATTTGTTTAAAATATAGCGTGTTTTTGCTATTCATTAAAATATGAAAGTTATCAGAATAATATGAAAAATTTATCCAAAGTAATTTTTTTATATCCTGATTCCAAAGAAGAATTTTATTTTTTCAAATTGAACTTATATACATGTCAAAATATATATTTAATGTTGGTGTGCCATCAAAAGGTGGCAAAACATCATTTTTTGAAAAATACTTATTTTACCTGAAAAATTTATTTTGTTCTCATACCATGTTATAGAAAATATGTAAGATGAATAATAATGTTATAAAAAAAAAAAAAATTTAATACTATTCATAACGTCCAGTCCATAATAATATTATAACAATATATTGTTGTTTAGAGAAACTCGGTATTGCGTACTACCAACACTATCGAGGAAGGTCGTTATTGCGTGTAATGCAAGCCAAGCTGGTCTTGTGTGCAGTGAATGATTCCTTTGATGTTGAATATAACATAAAACATAAAAAAATATACTCTTCAAAAAATATCAGGGTGTTACATAACACCCACCTTAAAGTTCATAATGAGTTAATCAAAGAATATTTTTCGAAGTAGATATATCATTACCATTATAGTGTTTCCATTTTATTTCTTAATACATCTCCTTAAATACTTCATAAAAGATGATAAATTAATTACTCATATATAATCAATATACCAACATGTTATTATTTTTGTTTCATGTTCGATATCTATCTCATTTTCCCTTAAATTAGAATATAATATATCGTCTGTGTGGATGGAGGACCACCTACTCACAAATCGATGCAATTCGTTTTCCATCAGAGTATCACAAGACATGTTATAATGATGAAATTAATGTTTATATATGATATTAATTACACATGATTAATTATTAAATGATAATATATCACCAACATTATTACAATTCCGTGCACATATAAATGATAACGTCGTTCGAGCGTGCGAGTGGACTACCACCTCCATGAAGAGATGTGATTTTTTTTCATCACCACATCACATGGATTATATATATACATATATTTGAAAAATTGATCTGATATATATAATATTATGGTAATTTTGGAAAGGTAAAATAATATTTACATTCATTCAATAATGATCCGGGAAAATGGAAATGTTACTCATGAGTACATAAAACCTACCATCTCCATGATTGTAACGAAGTTAATTATTCATAAACATATTTATTTTTTTATTTTAAAATATTTATTTATATATATAAATAATAATTATTCCATGAATATTATTTGTGAAATGATGTAATGATGACATCTTCGACCATAATCAACCAACAGAATGTATGTTTGACTTATGAACCAAATATCGCCAAAACCACCTATGTGGATTTAAATAGTTTAGTAATTATTATAACATGGGAATAAGTCAAATAAAACACAAAAACATTAAAAAATTTCTCAATAAATTAAATAATTAAACTATATTTATTATTCATGAAGATAAGGGAAGTACTTGACACATTAGACTCAATGTAAAAGAATTTTTAACTCAATTTCTATTCATTGAGTTAAAAAACTACTTCATTGATGATTGAATTCTGAGATTATGTGTGAAATGAATTTTTAGTTTCATATATTATATTTTTACCTTTTTATGTGTATTTACCATTGATACACATAATCCTTTATTTATATTAACACACACTTTAATGTTATGATATTTATAAAGGTCTAATTTTCAAAAATACCTTATTTCAAATGTTTTCAAAATTTATTTTAAAAATATTTATCATTCAGTTCCATAATATTATTTTTATGAATTTGATTATATGTAATGGAATGATTTAAAAATGTAATTTTTTAATTTGTCTCAAACTTTTAAAAAAAGCACTTTTTTGTTTTTTTAAGGGATTTTTTTTAAAATCATATTTTAAAGATCCTATTACTATTTATTATATTAATTAAAAAGGAAGGGTTTATATCTTATACAACTTGATAATAATTTACCACTTTAATGATTCCTTTATTATTTGTTGATTCATTTTAAATTTTACATATTTATTTTTCAAGAAAATTTATCCCATTATATGTGTGGATCAATTCAAAAAATATTAGATTTAAAAATAAAAATGATATATTATTTATGTATAATTTTATGATGGAATAATTCATATTTTATTACTATGATACAGTTGTTGGGAAGTTTTCCATTATGACATGTGATTTTTTTAATAAACTAATAAGGGGTGGTTTTGTGATAAACACAGGATAGGTGGTTCATTATTAACTAATTATGGGTGGTACTATGATAAACCAACGATGAGTGGTTACTTTATAACCTCCAATTCATTTTGTACTTTAGATTTGGTGGGTGAAGATTTTTGTTGCACCGTTTGTAAGAGTGAAATATAAAATTATATCCCAAGTTACCTACATAACTTTTATGTTATTTATAATGAGTTTTCATGGAAATCGTATCATTTTTAAAAGGTAAGATAATGAAATTTTTTAAAAGATAATTCCTTTTTCGGGGTAAGAAGGTTATAATTTTTAGAAAATGTTTTTGTTGGTTTAGACTAGAGTAATAGTTTATTTATTTTATTTCTGCTACTGATCATTTTTTTCTCATCACATATTTAAAAAATTCATAGGATTTTATGGACGATTAGAGACACATATGAGGTCATGATCAAATTTTAATGATATTCCATGAAAATAAAGCAAGTTTTATTTTAAAATGGATTCCTTTGGTTGATGAAAATGGATTTTGACTATTAGTGTCCATTATTATTTTAGGGGGTTACATTGAAATTTTTGTTCATAATTAACTAAAACACTAAAACAATAATATATTTGACAAATTAATGTTATTTCTTGTATTAAAATAACTAGAATATTTATGGTTTATGTTTGGGTCTATACAATTTTTATCAGAGAAGATTTTAGATAACTTTGTTTATTAGAATGTTCTCAAGTGAGGTTATCGTAATAGTAATTGATACCATAATGGATTTATAATTTTAAAGATGATGATAATAAAAATGTTTTATAAATACTTTTGTTAGGATATATATTTGGAAATTTTAGGGTCAGAAATCATAATTTTGGTGACTTTTAATTTTTGAGATAATTATGGGTTATTACTTTTTGGGATGCAAAATGAGAAGTATGATATATCCATTAAGGTTAAAACATTTCTTTAATGTATAATATATTTATGTATGTTTTAGATTTTAATCATATTTTTGGGACTACTATAAGTATTATATAGTTTTAGAAAAGTATAGTCAACAAACTATGTGACAACCTGTTACCTCCGGCAAGGTTGCAACATTTGAACCCACCACTGAAGGGATACATGGGTGCAAATCCTACCACTAGCCTATATGATTTACATGTTAGTATTGATTTTTTAAAATACATAAAATGTAAAAATGTATTGTTAATTTTTGTAAGATATATTTTATTTAATACTTCACTATTCCATTTGAACATGATTTTGTTTTACATAATAAATGTTATTTCTAAATATGTTCACAATTTTGGGAACCCAATATGACTATGGTGAATATAATACTATGGTATTTTATCTGAGTAATTAAGGTTGAATTATATATTTGTTTGATATATGAAAATGATTATAATATTTTAGAGATTACAAGGTTTTGGTATATACTGTTTTATTACGAGAGTAATTGATGTTATTTGAAGATAAACTTTAAAATTACACTAGGAATATTATGTGATCAAATAATTATGATTTTTGGGATTAAATATATGTGTTTAATGTAGTTAGATATTTTTAAGGATAGTTATCAAATTATCTATGATGAATATTGGGTATTACTATGAAATTTTGGAGATTAATGTAGTTCTTTACTATATTATAGATTTTTATTTTTCCCAAATTATTTTATATTATCATAATATTTATTGGTTTGATTAATGTGTAAATAAAATAAAAATTTTATTTCATCCTTAATATAATTGGATATTTATACAGGTTGATTATATTTCTCCAATCATGGAAAATTAATCACGAGTACAAATCGTTTGGAGAAAAAAATATGAGATTGTGTTGGAAATTGATTTAATTTGAAATTATACTTGTAATGTATATATATTTTCTCATTTTATTAGTTAATGAAGTAAATTAATTCCTCCACCATATAAAAAGGATCTTGAAATAAAAATGTTATCATTTTACCTTTCTTATCAGGAAATAATTAACCTTTTAAGCCATCATAGATTTATGGTTTTTTGATTGTTCAATTCTCAAAAAAATGTTCTCTATCACTCTATATAAATACTTGAGTGTTATATTTTATGGTTTGTTTCCATGTTTTATAACATGGAAACCAAATAATATTTTATGTAAGATTACTTCTATAATTTCCATCAATTCATTTAAAGTGAATATTTTACTGTACCTTTTTATGATGTGGGAAATAAACAATATTATTTTGAGAAGTCAAATCCTAGTAACCAATCTTAAATTAAAAATTGGGGTTATGAAAATTAAATGGGTGGATTTAAAATCATAGGGTTTTGAGTGGAAAAACTATGTTCTATATAGTATAAGATACTCAACACCGATCTTAAATGATCATCTAAATATTGTTATTATATGGTTGTGATAACCAAGCCTTTCAATTGGGGGTAATAAATATGTTTTACAAAACTATGTAATAAAAATGGTCTCATTTATTCAAAATTTATTTATTAAATATTATATAATTAATCACTTAATTTTACTAAAGTTATTTTATTCTTCAAATACACTTTCTTCAAGAATGATTCTTATTTCCTTCGGGAGCGAACAATATAATTAATTTTTATAATTTTTATAAATTTTATTTAATTAATTAAATATCATTTTTCAAATAAGAATATAAAAATTATCTTAGTTTTAAATTTTAAGAATTTTATGAAACAATTGATTTTCAATGAATTGTGAAAATACGGATTTTTATGGAAATTTTATATTATTTTCTAGTTTATAAATATAGATATTATATTTTAGAATAGTGTGAAAAATAAATTTTTGAATTTTTATTTAAAATAATACAATTATGTTTTAAATGTATTTTATAATATAATTTAGTATAAAATTTTTTTTGACTAAAAATGGAATTTTTCTAAAAAAAACTAATTTTCGTCGCATTTTACTGATTTAATTTTAAATGAAATGCTAAATCTTATGTGTTTTTATTTTTGAAAAATATATTTCACATATTAAATTAGGATATCCCGATTTAGTAAATATCGATCTTTTATTATTGAACACCAGGAATTATAACCCTAGGAATTGTTTTACCATGATAAAGGGTAATGTGGGTAATTATGAGTAAAAAAATGATAAGGAAAATAAAATGACACTAAAAATTTATATAATTTTATTAGAAGAATAATATTCATCCTTAATCATTCATTGCTTAGTTATATGACCATTGTTTCCACTAATATTATTTCATGACCTTTAAAATATTATATTTAATGAAATATCGAACATGTCAAAATATTGTTTTTAATAAGTATAATGTTTCTAATATGGTGTTATCTAGAATAAATGTTTGAACATAAATCATATTTTAAAATATAATAGATTTAAATTCATGATGGTAATTTATATTTAATTATTAGTGAAGAAATAATTACCTTAAATTCTTGCATATCTAAAATAGAGCAATTATTAAATTAAGGGAATAATCAAATAAATGATATTATATGTATAAAAATTAATATAATATAAGATAATTAATGTTTTACATGAAATATATAGATTCATTTTTATATGTTAGGTATTTATTAAAATATTAATTTCCATGTTATCTTGTTTTATTGATATTTTTAAAAGTAAAACTAATGAATAGTGTGAAAATTGATATTAATGATATTTTAAAATAATTAATATTTTATTAAATGATATCAAATTCATAAAAATATTAAATATTTCGATGAGATTAGGATAGGGTTTAAAATATAAACCATGATCCAATTATATGTTGTTTATCATTTTATTGTAACAATATAGATCCTCAAAGAGTGAATTCCAATGTAGTCATGGTAAGAGTAAAAGGGGTTGAATAAGGTATAAAACAAAATGATAAGGGTAAAAATGTGACCTAAAATTTTCCCCATATTATTATATGATTTATTTAACCCATAATCATTTTATCATATAAATGAATTACCTTGGAGCCATTTTTATATAAGAAACTATGTTTTGGAGCTTCAATAAAATCTGAAGGAATTTGAATTTTTCATTTACTAGATGATCTGTTTTTAAAACTGAGCATCAGAATGTAATTCGGAGAGTTTTAACCCTTAAAATTTATTTTTTTGGACTTGGGTAAATGTTTTTTATGTTTCTTCAATTGCTTACGGTGTTTAAGGAGTGAGAAATTTGAAAATATAATTTTTTAGAGGATATGACAGAGGTGCAGAGTTTATCTTAAACTCTGGGACCCTCAGAAGTAATCCATGTGATGTGTTTTTATACAGAGATTAAATTAGTTAAATAAAAATAAAAATAATAAAATGTAAAGAACCAGAAATTTCAAGGAATTTTTTTTTCTTAATTTCTTTGGAATTTTATGAGACTATGGCTTCTGACGACACATGATTCCGAGGCCCGGTGTGCCCAGAATCAATTTCTGAAGTTTAGCTCGGGTACGTTCAGTGAACGAACGAGCGGGTTTTCCTAACTTTTTCACCGGTGCTCAGAATTGAAATCTGGGGGCACTGATGAAACCACAACATTGGTTTTTGCTTAGGACCACCTTTTCCGAAGGTGCGTTTGCTCTGGAGGAGTTGTTAATTTTGTGTTTTTAGTGAGGAAGAAATAAAATTATATTACAATTTTATTTATTTTCCTCTAGGTAGTTATAAAATAAGTAAGGGGGATGGTGTGAGACCTAAATATTTTTAACCAACCATGAGAGGATGAAGGTGGGGTGGGACCCTCACGAGCCAAACCCCTCATATTCTTTAACTCCATAACCCCCCTTGACCTCTCATAACTCACCTCCCTCTTTAATTTTGTAACTCTCAAAAACCCATCTCATAACTCTTGCCAACATACACTAATTGATTAATTGAACCTACTCAATTAATTAATTAAATGTTTTGAGTTTGAATTTCAAAAGGCATGTGATAATAAAATAATTGGTTGAGCCCTTTTATTTTATTTGGGGGGGGGCACACTTTGTGTGGAGGAATTTTGGAGAGAGAGAGAGCCTTGTGAGATGAAGAAGAAGAAGAAGAAAGAGGAGACAATTTCTCCACATTGAAGAATGAAACCTCTTCAACGAAGAATTCCGCTTCCTTATCGAAACATGACAACCTTCCTCTTCCGTGAAAAGGTAGGAGATGCCGACCGTGGAGACTGACACCATCAACAACGTTCTTCTACTTCTTCCGATGTCGACGGAATCGATGTCGTTCTTCCGCGACACCCAACTACCGCGACGTTTGACTTCCGCGAATCGATGACATGCGATGTCAATTTCGAGTTAGGGGTTTGGATTTGTGTTCGTGATTATTCCTTGCCATCCAATGTTAATTCCTTTAGCCGCTTGGTATCAGATTAACAGGAGGAGGTCGGACCGCAAGAACACAACCGACTCTCCTCCCCCTTCGATGTTGTGTTTGTCACAGCATTAACAAAGTTGTGCGATGCAACGACACCGCGTGGAAACAAGAAGACTGCGCTGAAGACGCGCGACACCAATGCGCCGCGCCGTGGAGGCCGAACAAAGACGCGATGCCGTCGTGCCACGCCGAAAACCACGAAGAGGCTGCAGTTTGTTTATTTGATTTGCGGATCGACGAGCGATGGCGGAGCAGGCTGCAGGGGTGTTTTGAAGACTTCTCAATGAAGAGTCATTCCCAAGAGGACTGCTGGTGAAGACCACAGGAAAAACAGACCATTGGAGCGCGTCCGGTGGTCCGTGGAAGGGCCTGCCAGCACGCCACGCTGTTACGGCGGCACCGGCGGCGCCCGGCGCCTCGCCTTGAGGGTTCGCTGCGGCGGCAGGCGGCGGTCTCGCGGCCGCGCGGGGCCAAGGTGAGACCGGGGGTCGTAACCCCCTATGGTGAAAGGGAGGGGCCCCACGTGGGGGGGGGGCACGACTTCAATCAGGGGTGCGCGCCCCCCGCCCCCCCTTCCCGCTCGGCCGTTTCGGCTGAGCCGCCTGGCCACGTGGGCTACGCGAGCACCCAGGTCGGGCCGGGACACACCCTAATGGGCCAGAACTGGACCCGGGTCGGGTCAACCCTGTTCGGGCCGACCCAGGTTGGTCTTGGGCCTGGTTAGTCTGGGCCCAAAACCCCCATTTTGGGACCTCTTTCAGTCTTTTGCCCATAACTCGGGCTACGTACCTCCGATCGACACACCGTCAGTTGCGATGTGATACTTGGATTGAAACAGTCGTTTCGGTTTGTTACACTCAATGTTTTGGAGAACTTTGGGTATGACCAGGTTGGTTGGAACCCGAAACCAACCGGGCCCTCGGAGCAGAAACACTTATAACTTGAGCTCCAGACGTCTGATTGAAGTACCGTCAACTTTTTTGGATTTATATTGATGAGACAGAACTTTTGACATAATTCACCTGAGGTTTGGACGCAGTTGGATAGTGACCGGGTTGGATTGTGCCTGAAATCCAACCTAGCCCCTAGAACCGAAAAGATGATAACTTTCAGACCGGACGTCCGTTTGACGAACCGTCAGAGGCGTTGGTTATCATGTTGAGAAACGGTCCCTATGAGTATACCCTATGAGATTTATGGGTATATTTGAGATACGTCCGGGTTGGTTCGCACACGAAACCAACCGGGCCCCTAGGACGAAAAAGCTAACAACTCACAGACCGGGTGTCCGATTGACGTGCCGTCTGTTGCGTTGATACCCCTATGAAGAGGAAGTACTTTGAGATACTTATTCATGGAAATTTGTTATACTTGGAGTATTGACCTGTAGCTCGTGGAGTGGACCCTCCAGGAGGTGATCGTATGGATTACGGAGACCGTGTAGCTGGCTGAGACCTGACGACTGCTTGACCAACTCGACTTTGAGTGAGTCGAATAGCCTAGTGGATGGAGCACTACTATGTTTGGGTGCAGACCCATGGAAGATGAAGCACTACTGTGTTTGGGTGCAGACCCGAAGTACTCAACAGAAGGAGTACCTCTGCTGGCTATTAGGGGGGTGCACTATTGTGTTTGGGTGGCAGACCCCAGCGGGAAGCACTACTATGTTTGGGTGGCTGGCCAGCGGTACTCTATAGTAGGAGTACCTCAACAGTCTTAGGTTAGTGAGCAGTACCTCGAAGTCCTGACGGGATCACTGTACTCGCCAGAGACGGCGCTCTTCAGCAGTTTCAGTTTCAATAATGGAAATCCTGGTTTGAGCTGAGTCTATGACCTTTGTGTTTACCTCATGATTGAGATGGGTCACTTGATATCTTAGGTATATGTAATGGCATATACCTAGGTAGTGGTTATCCATTGATTTCATAACCTTTGTGTTTCCTCATGATTGAGATGGGTTATTTGATAACATAGGTATAAGTATGGGCTTATACCTAAGTAAGGGTTATCTGTTGAGATCCTTATTTTTGGTTATCCTTGTTGAATTTAGTGAGACCTTGAGGGTATAAGGGTCCCTACTGAGTATCATATACTCACCCCTGCACAGGCTATGCCCGCACCTCATTGTGTTGGTTGTAGACGACAGGCAGCACTGATAGAGGCCGAGTGTTTGAGGACTCGACGGTACCCGTAGGTGGACCTCATGGAGAGTCAGTATCCGGAGGTGGACTTCACGACGAGACGATTCTCGGTGGAGGTATACAGGTTAGAGTGTTATAGAGGCTATCTGTACCTACCCTTCAGGTAGGATCCGAGGTGGATGAACCAGGGGCTACGCTATCTGTACCTACCCTTCAGGTAGGATCCAAAGTGGACGACCGAAGAGCTTCTTCTATTCTTCCAGCTGCTTGTCTTTTCTGTTGTACTTTCTTTCAGTTGTAGCTGTACTTTCGGTTGGGTTTGTATTCTGCCCCATTTACATTTCAGCACTTCTTTTGAACTTAGTGTATTACTTCCGCTTGTACTCTGTGGTGTTTTTTTTACTTTTATAAAGGCAATGCCTTCCCAGTTATCGGGATTTATGCCTTTGGTGCTAGTCGCCAGCCCCTGGCCTATGGAAGGCGGGCTTGGGGTAGTCAGGGCACGAGCCCCGTGGACAGGTCGTGAAAAATTGGTTTCAAAGGAGTCGGTTCTACCGCAGAACATAGGACTCCGATATTTTATTTCTGCGAAGAAACAGTGTTAAGGGTACTAAGTGTGGTTTTTAGTATAGGGAGTCTAGTGTTGGTGCGGTGGCCGACCTATCTGTACACCAGGATCCTGACTACTGATTTCCGACATTGTTCATGAAAACAATGATTGCGTGTGTGTTTCCAAGAGTTTTAAAGTCAGCTCAAACCAGGTCAGCTCACCAGGTCAGCTCACCAGATAGTCAGTTGGAGTTCTGAGATAGTACATGATGACAGCCCACCGAGCGACGAGGATCTAGTGTAGGTCCCTTTTTACTATATTGGCACCCTCGGGTGGGGTACCGGTTGCACCACCACCTGTTGGGCAGTAGATGCCACTTGCTATTCTAGAAAATGGGGCATGCCAACAGAGCGCGATGCATGAGTTCCAACAATAGAGGCCTCTGAGGTTACGAGGCGAGGAAGATTCCCAAATAGTAGAGGACTGACTGGAGGCGATTTCTAGAGTTTTCACCCTAGCTGAGACACCAGTAGAGTGGATGGTAGATACTAGTGTTTTCCAGTGAGTGACCATAAGGATGGTCTGCATAGTGATGAGGCTTCAGTACATGGACTGATGCCTGTGATAGTGTCTTCGGGTTGTGTGTCAGCTATACATCACTACCTTTTGGACAGCAGTTACATTCGACAGTACCGATAGGTGACACATGTAGGATTAATGCCTTACACGTGTTCTAACATAAGATACCCTCAAGTTCCAAGGCAATCCCGACTCACAGGCAGCTGAGGACTAGCTTGAGGAGGTGGATGAGAGTTTTCTAGAGCTTATACAGCTTCGGCGGGATGACATTTCGGTAGCTGAGAATTCATCGGGGCATACCAAACCATTCCTGGTACTTGATGAATGTGATTTCACTAGTGCTATAGAGCTCGGACCTCTGAGCGTGTTGTGTTTAAGGACATCCAAGCCAAAACCTTTTCTCTATGCATTCCTACTTATGCTAGGGTGCTAGAAAGAACCTTTGTGGTTGATAATTATTTTGCTGGATGGATGCAGTCAGTGAAGGTTAGCAGTGGGAATGCTGGAAACTGGCACGGGTCTCAGAGACATGGGCATGTAAAATGTTTCAAGTAGAGGATGTAAAAAAGGACAGATGAGTTTGCGAAGCAGCAGACGTGGAGGCAGATCTAGGAGAGAAGAATGAGGTGGTGTACATTTCAACATGTTACAATCACCCGCCTTTTTATTCCCCGCAAAGCACTGGGAGATGGAGGGCAGGGGAAGAGAGTAGCTGCATGCGGTCAAGGAGTGTGACCCAATGGATCTAAGAATGATTCAAGGGACATTTTGTGTCCATTACAAGCTCTCGTAACAACAATACTTTGATAAGAATCATTCCTTCCTTCCATGAATCATGTCCCAGGCCTGGAGTTTTTGGTTAGCCGTAGACTTGACCCTCACATCTGGAGATACCTTGGGAGGAGACTCGATAATCACACTTATGCAGATAGTGTGGTCTGACCCACGAGGAGAGAGTTTCGGTTGGAATATCTTGGTGGTAGCATCGAAGCCTTATGACGTTGGTCTCGGTATGGATTGTATTCACAGTTCATGCTCAGATTAACTGTATTAGGAAAAAAGGTTGTGGTTTATCTACAATGATGGGATGGGGTTTTCCATGCTTGGTGAAAAGGAAAAATCAAGAAGCAAAGGATGGAATCATGCATAGGAAGGTGTATCCGATCACTCTTGAGTCGGCCAACTTCAACCACGTGGCAATATGAGTTTTGAGTTTCAGTTCTAATCAGGAAAGGGATACCTCTAGAGTTCGAGGATGAAAATCATGTCCTTATACGGGTCTCACCTCGATGAGGTTTACAGAGATGTTTCCAAGGTGGAAAGTTATATCCGAAGTTCAAAAGACCTTTCTAGGTCCTCAGAAAGGTAGCCGGGGTTGTTTACCACTTGACCTTTCCACCTCAGTTGCACCGGGTGGTTGAAATCACCAACGTACCTCGGCTGAGGAGATACGTGCACGATCCTTCACACATCATCGACCTCAGGGAGTTGGACATCGATGATATGGCGATATGAACAGAGGTTCCAGTGGAGATCGAGGATCGACATGAGCAGGTCCTACGTGAACGGTCGATTCCTCAGGTGCGCTTTCACTGGAAGCACGAGAACCTCTATGAGAGCACATGGGAGAGGAAGGCTCCGGTGCGTGCTCAATACCAGTTTTGTTTCTCTAGTTTGTGTTATAGCTTTACAGGGACGTAAAGCCCTGAGGAGGGAGTAATGTAAAGACTAGGAAATTTCAATGATATATTTTTTCTTAATTTCTTTGGAATTTTACGAGACTGCGGCTTCTGAAGGCACCTGATTCCGAGGCCCGGTGTGACCGGAATCAATTTCTGAAGTTTAGCTCGGGTACGTTCAGTGAACGAACGAGCGGGTTTTCCTAACTTTTGAACCGGTTCTCGGAATTGAAATCTGAGGGCACCGATGAAACTACATCGTTAGTTTTTGCTTAGGAGCACCTTTTCTGAAGGTGCGTTTGCTCTGGAGGATTTGTTAATTTTGTGTTTTTAGTGAGGAATAAATAAAATTATATAACAATTTTCTTTATTTTCTTCTAGGTAGTTATAAACTATGTAAGGGAGTTGGGGGTGGTACTAACATGTTGTTAACCAACCATGAGAGGATAAAGGTAGGGTGGGGCCCACACGAGCCCAAACCCTCATATTTCTTAACTCCATAACCCCCCTTGAGCTCCCATAACTCACCTCCCTCTTTAATTTTGTAACTCTCAAAAACCCCTCTCATAAATCTTGACAACATACACTAATTGATTAATTGAACCTACTAAATTAATTAATTAAATGTTTTGAGTTTGAATTTCAAAAGGCATGTGATAATGAAATAATTGGTTGAGCCCTTTTATTTTATTTTGGGGGGGGGGGTACACTTTGTGTGGAGGAATTTTGGAGAGAGAGAGCCTTGTGAGAAGAAGAAGAAGAAGAAGGAAGAGGAGAGAATTTATCCTCGTTGATGAACGACACCTATTCAATGAAGAACGATGCTTCCTTATCAAAAAATGACAACCTTCCTCTTCCACGACAAGGTAGGAGACACCGACCGTGGAGACTGACGCCAACAACAACGTTCTTTTACTTCTTCCGACGTCGACGGAATCAATGTCGTTCTTCCGCGACACCCGACTACCGCGACGTTCGACTTCCGTGACTCGATGACATGCAACATCAATTTCGAGGTAGGGGTTTGGATTTGGGTTCATGATTATTCCTTTCCATCCAACGTCAATTGCTTTAGCCGCTTGGTATCGCATTAACGGGAGGAGGTCGGACCACACGACCACAGCCGACTCTCCTCCCCCTTTGATGTTGTGTTTTTCATGGCTAGAACAAAGTCGCGCGGTGCAACGGCACCACGCGGAAACAAGAAGAATGCGGAGATGAAGCGCAGCGCCGATGCGCCGTGCCGTGGAGGCCGAACAAAGTCGCGGCGCCGTCGCACCTCGCTTGAAAACCACGAAGAGCCCGTGGTTTGTTTATTTTACGTGCGGATCGACGGCTGATGGAAGAACGGGCCACATGGGTGTTTTAAAGACTTAGCAGTGAAGATCCGGTCCCGGGAGGACTGCTCACGAAGACCCCAGGCAAAACGGACCACCGGAGCGCGTCTGGTGGTCCGCAAAAGGGATGTCGGTGCGCCACGCCAGCACGGCGGCGCCCGGCGCGCCGCCTAGAGGGTCCGCCGTGGGGGCACGTGGCGGTCCCGTGGCCGCGCGGGACCAAGGGGAGAATGGGGGTCGTAACCCCCGGCAGTCAAAGGGAGTAGCCCCCACATGGGGGGTCGCGACTTCAATCAGGGGGCAGCGCCCCCGCCCCCCCCCCCTTTCCGCTCGGCCATTTTGACAGAGCCGCCTGGCCACGCGAGCGCACAAGGCCGGCCACGCCGGCGGGGCCGGGCCACGCCCCAATGGTCCAGACCCAGACCCGGGTTGGGTCGACCCAGTTCAGGCCGACCCAGGGGGGTCTCGGGCCGGGTCAGTCCGGGCCCCAAACCCCCATTTTCGGACCACTTTTGGTCTTTTACCCATTACTCGGGCTACAGACCTCTGATCGATGCACCGTCCATTGAGATGTGATACTTGGATCGAGACAGTCGTTTCGGTTTGTTACACTCAAGGTTTCAGAGAACTTTGGATATAGCCGGGTTGGTTCGAACCTGAAAGCAGTCGGGGCCTTGGAGCAGAAACACTTATAACTTGAGCTCTAGATGTCCGATTGACGTGCTGTCGACTTTTTTGTATTCCTATTGATGAGATGGAACTTTTGGTATACTTCACCTGAGGTTTGGATGCAGTTGGATAGTGGCCGGGTTGGATTGTGCTCGAAATCCAACCGGGCCCCTAGAACGGAAAAGCTGATAACATTCAGACCGAACGTCCGTTTGACGAACCGTCAGTAGTGTTGGTGATCATGTCGAAAAACGGTCCCTTTGAGTATATCCTATGAGTGTTCTAGGTACAGTTGAGATGTGGCCGGGTTGGTTCGTACATGGAACCAACTTGGCCCCTAGGACGAAAAGGCTAATAACTCACAGACTGGGCGTCCGATTAACGCACCGTTTGTTGCGTTGGGACCCCTATGAAGAGGCGGTCCTTTGAGATACTTCTTCATGGAACTTTGTGATACTTGAAGTATCGACCTATAGCTCGTGGAGGGGACCCTCCCGGAGGTGAGCGTACGGAGTACGGAGACCATGTAGTTGGATGAGACCTGACGACTTCTTGACCGACTCGAATTGTAATGAATCGACTTGCCCAGTGGAAAGATCACTACTATGTTTGGGTGTAGAACCATGGAGGATGGAGCACTACTGTGTTTGGGTGCAGACCCATGGTACTCAACAGAAGGAGTACCTCTGCAGGCTATTAGGGGGGTGCACTACTGTGTTTGGGTGGCAGACCCCAGCGGGAAGCAGTACCGTGTTTGGGTGGCTGGCCCGCGGTACTCGACAGGAGGAGTACATCAGAAGTCTTAGGTTAGTGAGCAGTACCTCAGATTCGTGATAGGATCATTGTACTTGCCAGAGATCGGTCTATTCAGCAGTTACGGTTTCAATAATGAAAATCCTGGTTTGATCTGAGTATATGAACTTTGTGTTTACCTCGTGATTGAGATGGGTCACTTGATAACATTGGTATATGTATGGGCATATACCTAGGTAGTGGTTATCCGTTGATTTCATAACCGTTGTATTTCCTCATGATTGAGATGGGTTATTTGATAACTTAGGTATAAGTATGGGCTTATACCTAAGTAAGGGTTATCTATTGAGATCCTTCTTTGTGGTTATCTTTGTTGAATTTATTGATAACTTGAGGGTGTCGGGGTCCCTACTGAGTATCGTATACTCACCACTACATGGGCTATGCCTGAACCTCATTGTGTTGGTTGCAGATGATGGGAAATGCTGATAGAGTCCAAGTGTTCGAGGACCAGACGGTACCTGGAGGTGGAATTCACGACGAGTCAGTATCCGGAGGTGGACTTCACGACGAGCCGATACTCAGAGGAGGTAGATAGGCGAGAGCATTGTGAAGGCTATCTGTATCTACCCTTCAGGTAGGATCTGAGATGGATAACCCAGGATCTGCCCTATCTGTACCTACCCTTCAGGTAGAATCCGAGGTGGACGACCCAGGAGATGCTTCTATTCTTCCAGCTGCTTGCCTTTTCTGTTGTACTTTCTTTCAGTTGAAGCTGTAATTTCGGTTGGGTTTGTATTCTTGCCCATTTACTTTTCAGCACTTCTTTTGTACTTAGTGTATTATGTCTGCTTGTACTCTGTGGTGTTTTGTTTGCTTTTATAAAGGAAATTCCTTTCTAGTTATCAGGATTTACGCCTTTGGTGCTAGTTGCCAGCCCCTGGCCTATGGAAGGCGGGCTTGGGGTAGTCACGACATGGGCCCCGAGGACGGGTCGTGACAGAAAATAAAATAAATGTTTTAATAATAATAATATTTTAATTATTATTTTTCTGATGATGATGATGATGATGATTATTATTATTATTAACTTAGGTTTTTTGAGAAACTTAATGGGGATACCCTTTTACCCCTCCCAGATCACGCGATATCCCCCACATTTATCTGTGGTTACACGCGACACCTTTTTATGGATCCCTCTTATCTACCCAATTTCCACCATTCTTTTTTAGATTTCATGGTTAATTTCAAAGGTTAAGCCTTCTCCTACCTCATTTTCTTTATTCTGGTCGTTTTTTACACTCCCCAATGCCTGGTGAGGTTTGGATGAACCCTAGGGTTGAAGATAACCTTATTTTTGGTTAATTATTTCAATTTTAGGTTATAAAAATGTCTATTAGGTCATCATTTCTTCTGTTTTGGCATCCACTACCGGTGGAGAAGAGGTTCAAAGCTTTTTGTTTCACCCCCATTGATTTATGGTATGGTATTCCATCATTATTTATTGTCTATGAATTAATAATTTGGTAATTTTGTATTTTTGAGTTCTTATTCCCTTGATCTTCCATTCGTGAGGAGGAATTTCACATATGTGTAAAGGTAAGATATATATATATATATATATTCCCTCTTTGTACATATTCACTCATGGTGAAGGGAATATAAGCAATGTATCTAGATGTATTATATATATATATATATATATTTATAAATTCATTTGATTGTAAGTGTAAAAACAATATCAGATTTTTAGTTTTCAAAGTCCTCATCTTCTAGGTTCTAGTGTTGACCTACTTCATGATATAGGATCCTATTCCTTTTCCCGTTAAATATAATAATTATTTAATTAATTTCCAGTAAACCTTTCCTTGAATTTAATTAGTGTTGTATAGTTTTTATAATACATTCTTTTTAAGTGGTTTGTGATCATTGATATAAATTATTAAATATGATAAATTATTTTTTTCAGGAAAAGACATGTTTTTGAACAAAACCACTCCAATAGATGTGTGTTGTCCTCTTAGATAAAAATTAGTGATTCTAATTTCATGATTTCATGTCTTATTGTATTGATGTTTCTATATTCTTTGATTTTTCGAATGATATATGAATTTTTTAGGACATAACACCAAATTGCATTAGAAAACTATAGTTTCATTGTTTATACTAGTTATTGTACAAGTCATTATTTATTTCATAACATATCTTATAAATTTATTTATTTGTAATGTTTTCTTAAAAGGGATTTCCCATGTAGGATTTTCCAAGATTTCTTCTATAAAATTATAATAACCGCATAATCCTTGATAAGTAAATTACCTTGGTTCTTTAAATTAAATTACATGACATGTTTATTTAATGGCATGAAATCATATGAACTATTTTTCTTTCAATATAAACCATTCCATTATTATTTTGATAAAATTGAAAAGATTTATTAAATGGTAAACTTCTTATTTTAAATTCTATGTGATGACATTTAATTGTTTAAATGATATGATTGTTGTTTACACCTTACTTATGATAATGTTTATTGAATTACATTAAGATTAGTTCAATTATTTATTAAATAAAATTGAATTACTAGATTTAAATGGTGATAATGTGATATTGAGATTATATTTGATTTGATGTGATTTTATAAATCCATGACCGTTATATATGCCTTCCTTGTGATTTTCATAGATACTTGGTTTTCTTGGTATGGGTTGGGAGAGAACATGTGTTACATATTAAAGATCCATGGATGGACTCTCCTTGTTCAGGTGGCTATTCCATGACGTACATAGGTGATGCTTTGGATTTCATAGAAAGGGATTCCCGGGGAGTCAATTATGCATTTGAGTGATAAAGGTTCCCATGATGAGAAACCATTAATGGAATTATTAGAAAGATGGCTACACCATTCCTTGGGTGATAATCAGTCCCTTATTTGGGATAACACAGATGGTATCAGAGTTACCATTCCATAAGTGATACATGGGATTTCATAATGATCAGCCTGTATCAACTAAATGGTATTGGGTTATTGGATGTTCCCATTATGATAGTTGGGAATCTGTTTAGATTTCCTTAGATAATCATGAGACTCCACAAATGGATTTGATGGATTTCTTGTTTAGATTTTCAACAAAATGTTTACTGAAGGATCATGATTAATTATATATATATATATATATCCATATGATATTACTTGTTGATAAAGTTCACTTTATACAAGTTAGAATAGAAGATGGGTTCCCTATTGCATATTCATGGATGGAATTGCCAGTCTCGGTGGGTTACAACCCAATGTGTCAGGGTAATGATTGGGATTTCCAGGTTAGGGATTCCTATGTGGATTATTATACTCCTGAGTGTTTCCGGTTCTATAATGGAGAAACTGTGGATAGACCAGTTGGTAAGATCTCTATTCCATTCCATGGGGGACACTCATACCCCTATGTGAGATACTAGGGATGATATCAAGGTTAACAAGCCCCTAGTGATACTTTGGATTCTATAAGGATTATCTTGGACTGACTCTGTGGTATTGGATTATATTGGATGTTACTATTGTGATACTTGGGATAATTTTTAGATCACCTTGTATGGGAATAGGACTCCAAAAATTGATTTAAATGATTGATTTAATCGCATTGATTGACTGCATTGGTTAATTTCTTGTGTTATACTTATTTCATTCATTTATATTAGTGGGTGAACTTGTGATATTTCTCTATATTTTATCAGTATACTTATGTGATGACATGTGAATTACACCACATACATAAGCACATTCTTGGGTGTGTACCTCTTCTTCATTTTTAGTTTTCACATTGTCTCTTGTATACTCATTATAGATTTTAGAGGTACGCTATTCAGAATTCTGGCTTAGACCAAAGTAGGTGAAATAGGATAAGTGTCTATTTGGGAACCCATAGAAATCTATTTTTGATTAATTTGATTACTTCTCTACATTGATACATATTTCAACACTTATTATATGTTTATTTCACAATATATATTGGCCTAGACACTATGGGTGACGACCTACTGAAATTTATAACATAGACCCTACATGTGTGCCATCCAGACCCCGATTTGATATTCCAGCTTGCTGTTATTTAGATTCTTTACTTGTTCTATGTTGTTTACATGGGAGATAGTGACCATAGGAGTGGTCTTGTGCTCACGATCTTCATGGATTTGATCATTTTTTTATTATTTTAAATTTTTTTATTTTGTGTTGTATGTACTTTATAGTAACAATTATCATGACAAGGATAATTGTATGGATTTTTTTGGTCGTTTTACTTTTATTTAGTTGTGATATTAATCTTATATTGTTCTATAATATATTATTATTTCCTATTTTCTTTTATTTATGTATTACATCCAAGATTATCTATTGTTTATCGTTTTTCATACTATGATCTATAAGGGTATAGTCTTCCCGTAGTCACACCCTTGTACCTCACTAATAGTTAACAACCTATAGCATTTAGTGAGATATGCCTGAGCTCATGTGACCCACCAGTCTGGATACTATATTTGTAGCCATTTGGGATGTGTTGTTACAAAGTGGTATCAATGGTTAATTTTTAATTTCGCCCGCTGTTTTTTGTTGGTAAATAAGTGACATAGAATCATTTAATGCTAGAAAATAGTTGTGCTTGGGACTGATCACCCCTCGCACATGAAATGACCAAGTGGATAGGGTTGGTTTGATATTCATGTAATTTCATATTATTGTGATATAATTTTACCTTAAGTGAAGAATTAATTTTCCACTACTAGTGATTTGTATAATTTTATGTCAATTTTTCCTTGGACCATTATGGAATAGATGAATCATTTCATTCATCATTAGAGGAATATAATGTTTAACATGTCATCCATGGTCCATGCTATGTATTTTTATTTTAGTTTGATTTCTGATTTTATCGTCTTCCTTTAGTGTGTGACATGTTTTTTAATTATTAACATTCTTTTCTGGATAATATTACATGTTATTGTGTTATAGCACGCTTCTGTGTTACTGATTATGAAAACATGCTAGTTGTGTTACAATATTAAATTGGTTTCTTGGGCTAGAAATATAAGGTTTATGAATTAATGAGAACAATTTTTTTATTATATGGTGTATTGGTTCCTCCAAATCGGGAAAGGGTAACCCGTATTTTCATACAACCATATGCAATCCACATGTAAATACATTTTGAAACTTTTTTCTAAATTTCTAAAGACGGTAAAGTTTAACTGTCAATGTAATTTTATTATGATTAGTGGGAGAAAAAATCCAAACTGTATATTGTGCGGGAACTTTATGGATTTTTATATGTCCACCCATGTGACTAGACAATTTTAATTGAGCACGTTAAAATTCTACTTGAAATTGGTTTTGATTAATGGGAGAAATTATTCTATTTATTAAGTGTATGGGTGCTTCATGAATTGGGAAATGGAAACACGTATTAAATATAAAGTTGTGTTATGTGTTTTGAGATGTTTTTAAATGAAATATATTTTTTAAAATCTGATGTTAATTGGTTAATTTTTAAAAAATTCTCAACTAGACCCATGTAGGTTAGTTGGGGAATGTTTCTTCACGGATGGCCTATATGGGTCTTTTCAAACATTAAAAACTATGAAAATACTATTTAGTTGGATTATTTTGAACCAAGGAGGCTCAGAGGTACCATATTATGACTTCATATCAATTAAAATAAATATATTTTGATAAATTACTTAATTATGACTTAATATCAATAAAATTTTTAACGATTCAAATGAAAGATTGATATGAATTTCCTATTATTTATACTTCCATGTTCCAATTTTTTTGAGTGTTTAAAAAATTAAATGTGAACAAATGCAATGGATTTTAAATGGAACCCTTAGGTTGGGTCCATTGATAAAACCATTGTTGAATGATAGTGTGAACTTTTCTATTAATTTCATTAGAATGGAATCATATGCATTTTTCATAGGAATTCATCATTTTTGGGATGGATAAGGTTGTATGATGTTCATATTGTGAATTCTTTTAGTTGTGACCTAGTGCTATGGTCGACACTTATTCTTAATAAGGGGATAGCCCATGGTAGGTAGCACCATTAAAACATAAATTATATGCCAATAATGTGTGTTTACTAATTTTTGTGTCATTTAGGTGTCATTGTCAGTTGAACGACTCTTACCTTTATAATAGAACCCTTGTTCGAATGGGTGTAGTGTCTTTATTGGCCATTGATATGGGCGTGAGCATTGAGTAATGATCAGTTTCAGCTTTTTGGACATGCCTCAGGCATAGTTAGTCACATTGTAAGTTACTTTAACCTTATTCTCATTAGTGATGCATGAATTGGTATAATATTTTCTAGGTTAATGGTCATATGGGACATTACTAATTTGGGTTAAAACTCTTGTATAGACAATATGATGATTGAATTCATTCGGAACACAACCAATGGATAGTATTTAGGATGTGTAATTTTCTTCTAAAACCTCACGGTAGTATGTGTTCGTATATATAGATCATGCTGGGTGCTAAATGATAAAATTGAATGGTTGATTTGGTTAATCATTGATCCTTTTGATGATAAGTACATACTTGGGTCATATCTGGAGTAGAGTACATTTGGAATTTAATGAATCATGTTTTTCCAATTATTGGGATGACATCCTTCTGACTATTGTGTTTTTAAAAGATGGTCAGTTTTTTCATTCATGTCAAAATTGCTGACATTGTGATTGTGGATCAAGAGAGCATTAGAAGTTCGTTTATGGTGTTTTGGGTCTAGAATACCCATGAACAACTAATTTATCTCTTCTTTTGATGCATAGGGAACTCCATAAGTTAGGAATGTCATATCAATTCAAGTGAATGTGTCCTTTCAAGTAGAAGGAACACAACCTAAGAGGTCAATTTGTAAAAGATCAAACATTCTTTAATGCATTTGAGGATTGAATATTTTGAATCATGTTGGTGATTACTCAGCAGCATGACTATAACACCCCAATGGTTTAGAAATAAATTAAATTTAACTCATGAAACACCGAGTCTCTACATAATGACACATTTTTTTAAAGAGAAAGTTTTAATATATCTATTAAACATAAATCTTCCTCTTCTTTGTTTTGAATTTTGAATAACATACATACACAGTTGTGACCAATAAGTTATTTAGAGTCTGATAAGAACAATTTAGTTTATGGGGAATAGTAAAATACCCTTATGAATACTAATAGGACCATTATGAATAGTAAATCGTCCAATTTTAAAGTAACCTCTCCAAGGAATGTATCATAAATAAGTATCTTTAAGTGATAATATGATCATCAAATAAGAGTTGGTATTTTTGTAAATCGTAAAAATTTAATTATAGTTTTATGATTAATTAAATAATTTAAGTGAAAATTTATTTTCATAAAATGTATTCATAAATTATTATTTTATTCACTTATGGTTATAAGAATATTTTAGGAGAGCTTTATTAAATTTTCAATGGATTTTAAATCACATATATTTTTAAAATTGTTACTTTTAGAATAAATTAATATTTTAATTAAAAATTATATTTATCATTTTTAGAAAATTATTTTGTATATAATAAAGTTCATTTTTTAATTCCAAACATCTATAAATTGTTTTGGTGAATTTTTGGGATTTTTCTGAAATACGTGAATTTTTTATGAATAGTGAAATACATTAATTTACCATATATAGACATTATATGTAAAATAAACAATTCATTACATCATGACTGGTGTAAGAACCCTTAGTTAAAAATCCATATCTCTCCTTTCTTTTATTTTGACAATATAATAATGACTATTTATAGTATTGAGAAAAAATATTAATCTAATGATTAAAATAAAAGAGACACCCTCCTCTCCTCCACTATAAATACCACACTCACCCCCAATTCCTCTTAGACCTCTCAAGTATTTATAATTGTATAAAATATTCACAAAATCACCCCAAGGATGTTCGCCACGTCCAAGACCTTATGGTATCACCAAAATTCCAATACCAAATTTCTTAAGGATGATCTCAAGGAGAAGAGATTAATAGGTAATAATACACATTCATTTTCTTATATTTTAATTTCAATTAATTTTATTTTCTTTTAATATCTTTCTCTACCCTTATCCAAGAGGCATGAAAGATCCAGTATCATATATATACTAAATTTTTATCTTTTTTATGGATAATTCATCAACTTACTTCTTCTCATCTCTGTATTATTCTAAAAAAACATTGTCTGTGATGTGTCGATTTACAGACAATGTGGACGATGTTTCTTCAATTTCCTTTACTTACATCAAATCTGTTCATAAAATCATTAATATGGTTATATAATATTGTATTATACATATTATATGATATATCATGTTCTGGAACTAATGTTTATGTGTACTATTAATTAATAAAAAAGGTGGTTTGTAATGATCTGAATTCACCAAAATAAACTAACAATTATCACTAAGGATTTATCTAATTATTTATCCACATACCAAATAACCAAATTAAATTATAGAATCATTTAATATTTATAAAACAAGATAATAACACCTCATTTCACTACTAGTGTTTATCTTCTATTCGACATGGAAATCCATTAAAATCTGACCATGGAAATTATGTTAAGAACGCACCTAAAACAATTGAGGGAACAAAATAGTTTAAATTGATGGATGGAATGATGTTATAAAAAGATCAAATAAGGTGTTATAAAAATTATTATTCTTCTTTAAGGTATTAATAAAACTCTTTTAACCATTATATAAGAGGTTTATGCATGTTTTATGTAAGAAAAACATGAGGTAAGAGAATTATTAATAAAATTTACATTCATTGAGGTAACCTTCTACATTATTCATTTTGTGGTATTGAGATTCTTTGTGTGATAAATTTTTTTTATATTATGTTTTATTATTTTTATCTATAGTGTATACACATATCCATTAAATTCTATTAATTCTCACTCCATTATATTTTTAAGGGACATTATATATAAAATCCTTTTAAAAGTCATTTTATTGAAATTCATAAAGATTGTTTTTATATATATGGAATGAGTGGTTTGTCCTGATTTCATGATGCTTTATTACTATGATATGTTCCTTGGACATATTTATGTTGGGTTGAGTCCATTATAGCTCAAGATGTTTTTTGTTTGATCCCATTATAGCTCAATATATGTCGGGTTGAGCCCATTACTGCTCAATATATGTTGGGTTGTTCCCATTATAGCTCAAGATATGATGGGCGAGTCCCATTATAGATCAACAGTGAATTGGATACTCTAGAGATAGAAGTTCTATGAATGGTTATTCCAAATGTATGGGTGGTTTTAATAGTGATATTATAAATACATACCAATTAAACTACATGATGTTTCTATGCATGCTAACGAGTTTTTATGAAATGGGTTTTATTTGGTTTTTATGTTATCACATGACAAACTATTTCTTCCTACACATCCCTTACTAATATATTTGTTCTCATAAAAAGTTAATAATTGTTTTTAATTGGATATATGTAAGTATAATAGAAATAAGGAAGTCATGTTAATTGTAATGAAGATTTGTCGAAGTAATAATGTTTTACTTAAAAAGATTCATATTTTTGAAGAAATGGTTCCTTTTTAGTGGTATAATCATGTAATATTTTGGGATGTTATTTATTTTTTATATCGTAATTATCTAGAAATATAAACCTAAAATGACCCTCAATGTGTAAGAATGCATGTTCTTGTCTAAAACTCAAAAATATGTAATGTTTTAAGGGTGGGTCCTTATAGTTGGTATCACATGATGGTTTCTATAAATTTGGGGGTTAGGATAATACTAATATTATACCATAAATTATTATTTTTTTAATTTATAGGGGATATGGAATTTAAATATTACCTTTTTTTATTCTAAGATATATCTTTTCAGTATGGTTTTACGTAGAAGAAATTGGGAACCTGAAGTTGGAAGGAACCAAGAGGTAGATATATGTCCGAATCTCTAGCCTTGAATGGTGGGAATCAAAACTGAGAAGTTTGTAATAATAATTGATCAGTTGACTTAGGTGATAAATGGGGGTGGTATACATACTAGATAGGAACCTAAACTACCCTAAAAAAACATGACTTTTGTGAATCATTTAATGAGGTGACGTCATCTAGCATTCAGTGGAACCATAGATCCAGTGACAGGTGATGGATGGATAATTTCTCTTGAAATAATATTTGATGTCATGGGATGTTAGAAAAATCAAAAGGAAATTCTATAGATTTAACATTTTGAAGGTCAACCCAATAAATGGTGATCTATGGATAAAAATATTAGAGAAAGAGATGATCACGATAGTTTAGAAAGAGATGATTTTAAGAGTCTTTTTATAGACATATATATTTGTAAACCTGTTTGACTTAGAATGGAGAAAAAATCCAGGAAAATGACGTAGAAAGATAAGGATTATGTGGAATCATATGATGAAAATTTAACAAGACTGTCCAGGTACAGACTAGATTTTACTCATGGTTTTGATATTAAAATTACTAGATTTTTCTCTAGTTTGAAATCATTTTTATGAAGAGATTTTACTTCAAGTGAGTTTGAAAGCTATGAGAAACATTTTTATTGTGATAAAAAAGCTTGGAAGAAAGTTTCTGAATTGTATGTTCCTTGTGTTGATAAGAATAAGAAGCAGTAATATTGGCATACATTAGATAAGAATTCATCAAAAAATATAGATATAAGATAATAGATTTCCCTTCTTGTGAAATGTCTTGTAATGAAAATCATGGTGAATGTCTTATAAATTCTGTGAAATTATACTGATGTGGAATGTTTGGGAACATATCATATGAGTGAAAGGAAAATGATCCAAAAATTAATGAGAAGCCAATTGTGATATTTTTTAACTATTAGGAATTGGTTCATTTTGTTAATGTTTGTCCGAAGCTAGTCACTCCGATAGAAAACAAGTAATATTGGAAGAAAAAGGATGTGGAAAAATCCATTGCAACTAGTTTAGTAAATTTTGATCTCTCAAATGAGGTTGTATCAGGTATATTACTGGTCTTTATAGATTTTTGAAATGTGTTTTTTGATTCGGGGTCTATGGATTCATTTATTTATGAGAAATTTTCAACAAATTTGGAAATTACACCTCATGAAATTAAAAAAGAACTCATGGTAAAAACACATGGAGGAAATATAGTGGAAAAAGGAAATTATAAAAATCTGCATATCTTTTTCTGTGGAAATATTTTACCGGAAAACCATGATGTATTTACTCTAGTGGAGTTTTTTTGTTATTGTAGGTATATACAAGATTTATTTTCATCATGGTATGATAGATTATAGAGGAAAAGAAGTTGTTTTTTAGATAGAGTTTTAGTTTGTGTACATTAAAGAACCAATACCACTGTAATATATCAAGAAGCTGAGAAACTGATAAATGATGGGAATTAAAGATATCTTTCTCCTTTTTTTAAAGATAAGGGAAGTGTCCAAATTAATTATATAAAAGTATTAAATGAATACCTGGATGTTTTTACTAATGATTTTCCTTGTGTAATTCAGGATCGAGAGGTTTCATATACTATTAATTTAGTTCTTAATGGTAAGCCAATTTCTAAACACCCTTATCAAATAGATCAAATGGAACATCTGTAATTAGAAAAGGAGTTGCTTTAATTATTAGATAAAGGCTTCATTAAACTAATAACTTGTCCATGCAGTGCCCTTGTCTTGATTGTTAAAAAGAAACAAAGTTTAATGAGACAATGAATTGATTATATATCCTTAAATAACATCACTACTAAAAACAAGTATCCTTTGCCTCATATCGATAATTTTTTTATTATCCTGATGGAGAACACCATTTTTTGAAGGCTGACCTGAGGTCAGGGTACCATCAGTTGAAAGTAAATAATGTGGACAACTCGATGATTGTGACCCATACTAGATATGGTCACTATAAATTTTTAGTTAAAATATTTGGGTGAACTAATGCACCTACGGTATTAATGAATCTTTTGAATAAAATATTTCAACTGTTTTTGGTTAAGTTTGTGGTTGGGTTTATTAAAAATGCTATGGTATATTCTAAATGTAAATAAAATTATGAAAAAAGTTTAGGTTTTGTTTTTCAAACCATAAAAATAAATAAAATGTATGGAAAATTTACAAACTAGGAATTTTGGCTGTGAAATAGTTATTTCATTGGTTACATTGTTTCTGAAGATGGAATAACTATATGTCTTAATTAAAAAACATTTGTTGAGGAATTTCTATGACCCATAAATATAACTATGATTCATTTTTTTCTAGGTTTGGTAGGATATTAATAGTTGTTTGTTGAAAAAATTTCACGATTATGTATCCCACTTACTATGTTTAATAAAAAAGGAGTTAAGTTCATTTGGAAGAATGAATATGATGATTCTGTTTAGGAATTGAAAATATGATTGGTGAATCCCCAAGTTAAGAACCTAACTTTTAGAAGTGGTGAATCTATCATCAATAGTTATGCTAATTTAAAGAGACATTGTTGTGTACTGATGAGGAATGATTTGGTAATTTCTTATGCCTTACATCTGTTAACACATCTTGAGTTAAATTACCCTATACATTATTTTGAAGTAGCTGATGTTGTTTTCTCATTAAAAATTTTGGGGAATCATCCGTATGAAGTAAAATGTGATTTATAAAATGTCCATTAAAGTTATATATATATATATATATATTCACATTGAATAAATTACACATGAGACAGAAAATATGGCTATAACTAATCAAGGATTATGATTTCAAGATTCACTACAATCCTAGAAATGAAAAAGGGTGTTTGATGCATTGAGTCAGAAAAGTAATTATACATTAACCATGTTATGTTTATAGAGTGACCCCTTTGTGAATTATTTGATAAACTTTGGATTGGATGTTTTTGGGGAATGCAATCCATGTATTTTGTTTCTGGTTTCAGTGCAGTCATCTCTGTCAGACTAAATTAAGAAAGTGCAGAAAGAATACGATGTGTTATAGAATATTGTGGAATTAGTTAAACTGGGTATGTTAATATAATTTAACCTTTAAAATGATTGTGTTTTGAGTATTTAGAATAGATTATGTGTTCCATGTTATTTTATGTTGAAGAAATAATTTTTATGGGGAGCTCATTGTTCTCCATTTTCAGTTCATATTGGAATCAAAAAGATTCTTAATGATTTTCGAGAGTATTACTGAAGGGATTGAATGAAAAGAGATATTGTATATTTTAGCATTAAATGTTTGACATGTAAATAGGATAAAGCAGAGTAGCAGTTACCATAGTGGACACTTCACCCTATACCATTTCGAATGTTGAAATGGGAAAATATATCAATGGACTACATTATGGGACTACCAAAGACATATGATGGTACGAATGAAATCTTTATTATTGTAGATTTTCAAACTAAATATTCACTTATCCTATTCAAGATACTATGAATTTTGGTCAGATTTCATGAATATACCTCAAACAGGTTTTAAGGTTACATAGAGTTCTTCTTCCTATTATATCTGGCCATGATCCCAGGTTCACTTATAACTTTTTATAAAAGCATTCAAAAGTTTTTGGCCATAGAATTAAATTTATGCACTACTTTTCATCCTCAATATAATAGATATACGGAGAGAAAAATTCATACATTGGAGGATATGATTCGATCATGTTCAATTGACGACCAGGGATGTTAGGATCCCCATATTTCTTTATTTGATTTTTTTTATAATGATTGATTTCATTATATTATTCATATGTAACATTTTGAGGAATATTATGGAAAGTAGTGTTGAACTACAATATTTTTGGATGATGTTAGGGAAAGGATGTTGTTGTGACCAAAATTAGTAGAGTAAGTGGTAGAAAAAAATCAAATGATTTATAAACACATGAGAAATGCTCAGAGAAGGCCGAAATTTTTTGCTAATAATAGGAGGAATGAAATTTCATTTGAGGAAGGTGATCATGTTTTCCATAAAATAACTCACTGTCAAAGTGTCATATTTTTCGGTAAAAAAGGATTGAAATTTCCATGTTTCATTAGACCCTTTAATATAATGGATAAAGTTATACCAGCCACCTCAAGAGTAGTGCTACTTATGATTTTATCTCAGGTACACAATGTTTTCCCTGTTTAGATGTTGAGAATATATGTGCAAGATTCATCTCATGTTTTTATCCCAGAAGTAGTTCAGTTGGAATAGAATTTTTTTGAAGAAAAACCTGTACAGATTCTTGATTGAAGAGAGTACGTATTGTGGAATAAGATAATGCCCTAGGTAATGGTTTTTTGGAGAAACCACATGGATAATGAAGAAACAAATAAATCTGAAAATAATATGAGAGAAATATACCCTCACATCTTTAATAAGTAAATAAAAATTTTGAGGACAAAATTTCCCATTTATTAGGGAGAATGTAACACCAAAAAGTTTTACAAATAAATATAATATAATTAATGAAACAATGAGTATATACATAATGATTCTTTTTAAGGAGATAGTTATGAACAAGACGTTAAAGCTAATGTTTTGTCTTTAATGTTTTGAATTTCAAAAAATAGACATACACATTTTCGATCTATATGTTATTCAGAGTCTCATAGAATAAACATAATTTTCAGTGAATAGAACCATATCCTTATGATGAGTAACATGATCTTTATGAATAGTAAGTCAGCTGAATGCTTAGTAACCTCCCCCATGACTGTATAATAAGAAGGCATCTTATAAGTGAGAATATGATCGTCATATAAGGGTTCGTATTTTTCTAAGTCATAAATATTTAGTTACAATTTTATTATTAATTTAATAATTAAAATGAAAATTTATTTTCAAAAAATTTAGTCAGAAATTATAATTTTATTGTCTTTTTGTTATAAGATAATTTTATAAGAGCTTGAATAATTTTTCAAGGAGTTAAAAAATCACTTATAGTTCTAAAATTTTCATTTTTGAAATAAATTATGGTTTTTATTTAAAATTAAATTTCTCATATTTATTAAATTATTTTTATAAAATGGAGTTCATTTTTTAATTTAACACAATGATAAATGTTTGGGGTGATTGTTTTGGATTTTTCTTAAATACAATAAATTTTTAAGAGTAGTGAAATACAATAATATACTGTATATATACATAATTTATTAAATTCACTGTTCATGACATGATGACTTATCTAAGAATATTTGGTTTGAATTCAAATTCTATATTTACTATTTTCGGTCATAAGAATCAATACTATTCATAGTATTGAGCAAAAACATTGAACTAATGATTAAAATAATAGACACCCCCATCTCTCCTCTAATATAAATACCACCATCACAACACCTCTTTCTCTCAGACCTCTGAAGAATTCATCATTGCCTAAATTCACAAAAATATTCTTCCCAAGGATCTTACCCACTCCCAATACCATTTGGTCTCATCAAAAGACCAATACTAAAGGCCTTAAGGGGGGGGGGGGTCTCAAGGAGAATAGATTATTTGTTAAAAATCCTCTTTCATTTTCATTTATTTTTAATCAAAATAATTTTCTATTATACTCTCTTACCCTCCCCTTATCCTATAGCAATGAAACAAATATTTTAATATATATACTATAATTTTATAAATATTATGTAATATTCATCAACTTACTTCTTCTCCTCTCACTCTTATTCTTAAAATAAAAACACCATCTGTGATATGTCAACTTATCGACAAAATGGAAGATGTGTCTTCAATTTCAATCACTTCATTCAAAAATGGTCATAAAAAATTAATATGGTTAAATAATACGATATTATATATATTATATGATATATTTTGTTCTATAACATGTTTTTATGAATACTGTTAATTAATAAAACAAAAGTGGTTCATAATGATCAAAAGTTAGCAAAATAGACTAACAATTATCACTAATGATTTACCAAATGATTAATCCTCAAAACATATATAAAAAATGATTAATGGAATAATTTAATATTATGGAAAAATTTTAATAACATATAATTCCACTTCTAGTGTTTTTTGTCCATTTTATATAGAATCATTTACGTACCGACCATGTAAATCAGGTAAAGAACGCACCCAAAATAATGGATTGAACAAAATAGTATAAATTGAAGGGTGGAATTATGTTATTAAAAGAATATATAAGGTGTTATAATTATTATTATTCTTCTTAAATTTATTAATAAAACACTTTTAACCATTATTAGATAAGTTTAAACATGTTTTAACTAAGACAAACTCAAAGTAAGGGATTTCTTAACCCAATTTCCATTATTTGGGTTAACCTTATACTTTATTAATTATGTGGAATTGAGATTATTTATTTAATGAATTTTGTTTTATATTATGTTATATTATTTTTATTTATAGTTTATAAACATATCAATTCAATTTTATTAATTCTCAATCTAATAGTATTTTTAAGGGACTTTCCTTTTAAAATCTTTTTATAAGTCTCTTTAAGGAATTAAAAAAGATTATTTTTTAAATATATGGCATGAGTGGTTTCTCCTGATATCATGATGATTTATTACTATGATATATTCATTGGATATATTTATGTTTAGTTTTTCCCATTATATCTCATTATATGTTTGGTTGGTCCCATTATAGCTCCAGATATGTCGGTTTGAGCCCATTATTGCTCAAGATATGTTGGGTTGAGACCATTATAGCTCAATATATGAAAGGTGTGATGACTTATATCTCTCCAATGTATTGTGTAATCCAGATATGGAAGTTGAAAAAATGATTCTTCTATCTGTAATAGTTATTTTAAGAGTGATATAGTAAATATGTCCCATGGAAACAACATGATGTTTCTATGCATGTAAACAAGTTTTTTTTTTCAAATGGGTTTTATTTGGTTTTTATTGTAACACCCCGAGATTTTATAAAAAATGTTCTTTTTAATTTTATTGAAATCATGTGTTTTATGCTACACCAAAAGGATCTTCCACTACACGCATCCATGACTTGGCTTTCATTACACACAATCACGACCTTCCACGATAGCGTATGTTGTATGCAATACCGAGTTTCACTAAACAATGACATGTTATATAAAATAGCTGTTATGAATAGTAATACCCAATTTGTGAAATTTTATTTTTCAAAATGGACTTCATTTTTGGATTCGGGATATTGAAATTATCCTGGGGTGAATTTTTGGTATTTTTTTGAAAACGATCAATTTTTGATGAATGGTGAAAACGCTAGGTTATTATTTAAAAACCAACTTTTTATTTAAATAATTATTTATTTTATTTAAATTTATTTTAGGTCCTAATGGATACATAATACCTATATAAGTTAAATTTAATTCATTGGAGTCATTTTATAATAATTTTAGATATATAAAAATTTTATTGAACGTTTCACCGTCTTTTACCCACCACCTAGGAGAATTTGAAAATTTAGATAAAACATAATTTTACTGCTTTTGTGAGTAGAATTTTGAAAATCCGAGAGACACAGATAATATCAAGGAGTAAAATGTGGTTCAATAAGATAAAAATAATTTTTGGTGAATAGTAACTGTTTACTTTTTTTTACCAAGGTTAAAAGTAAATAGGGTAATTAAGGGTAAAATAGATTTTATTATTACCCTAACACATGTCCTAATTATATTGGATAAGTTAAATTAGACCAAAAACAACCTTAGGAATAAAATATGACCATTTTGGTCCACATGGATTAGATTAGGACATTTATTATTATTTTATTTAAAGAAGAGTTAAAATAGTTAAAATCAATGTTTAATAACTAATACATTTTTAATATAGGGTTATACATAAGATAAATTTGACTATAAATATTAATTATAATGATAATAATATTTCCTACATATTGGTATTTTATTTATACTTTTTAGACATTAAATAATTTAATTTATTTATGATACAATGATGATGCAGTAATTACCATATTAATGAAATATTAACATAATTGATTTTATGAATATCCAAATAAATGTAATTTGATACTTTTTATGAATGAAACTAATTTTTTTAGTTCATATGACATGTTATTATTGATTTAATTGACGTTTTTTGAACTAATCATGCTGTTATGATTTTATCAAAAATCAATTACCAAATAGTGTCAAAATTGACATAAAATAGTTTTTGAAAAAAATATTATATTATTAATTGTTATTTTATACCTAAAAATCTAAGGATCGGCCAAATGACATAGATAAGGATATATATTAATAATGAACCACTTTTGGTTCGTTTTTCTTGTTATAGTAAGTTTATAAACCATATAGTGTAAGAAATCAAAACGACGCAGTAAAAGTTAAATTATTTAACTCAGAGATAAATCTAAATGATAAGGATAAAATAGTAACATAAACATTTCTAAAAACTATTGGTTGAGATTATTTCAACCCATACCCACCTTATCTTAGAAATAAATCATTTTGGATCTCCTAAACACCAAATATGACTTTAGTATAAAATAATATTTTAAGTTTTCCTAAGGTTCCCCTCTCCTCCCTTATAAAAAGGGCACCCCTTACCACTTCTCTTCACACCCTGTTGAGCTTTGAAGCTCGGCCAACCCCTGAAAATTCCTCTTCTCCACTTATATAGTTATATCATATAGGTTCTTTTCTTCTAAAAAGTCCAACTCTAGTTTCCTAAGAATATGTTTATAGGAGGTGCGTCGAGGAAGTGGTAATCTCTTCTACCGATTCCTTCATATTTTCTTTCTTCTTCAACTTATTATTCTTTAGTTGTTTCATTATAAAGTAATAAAATTAGTATCACTAATATACTGATATGTTATTATAAATATTAAATATCCCCATTTCACCTTCTATCCATCATACAGAAAATGAAATCACAACACGTGCGTACGTACGGAATACCATCTCCACGCCGTGGTGTAATCTGTTTTTCCATCACCACCTTACTTGGATGGGTATAATGGTGTAAAGAATAACTATATATGGTTATTATAAAATCATACCGATTCTATGATATTTTATCATCCACTCCAATTCCATTCAATAAATACGGGAACGATATCACCCCTCGTGCGTTCGTACGTATTACCGTCTCCACGATGCGAGGAGATTCATTTTCCATGTTAACAATTCAAGAATGATTATAATGTATATATTATAAGTAATAATGAAATATATGACAAAATAATGATAATGGATTTATGTATATGTATATGTATGTCATCTACTTAATTCCATACAATTCATTAAGGAAACGAAAAACAACGTTCATGCGTACGTACGACCTACCGTCTCCTTAAACAGTGTATTTCATTCCATTTATTGATCTATTATATATATATATATTCTGAAAATATATTATATTTAAATCTTATTTTATATTCTTTAATTAATTAATCATGATCTAAGTAATCATATTAATAATTACAAGTCAAAACAAGGGTGATAAATGAAACGATTTTATCCAAAACGCTGCTTTAACATGGAATTGAGAAATGAACGGATAATATAAAGTCATATGTCAATCATATATGATATCATAAATATTATTATGGTTCTATTACAAGTTAATAAAATGGTTAAACCCACTATACAGGATTCTCGCACACATACGGATGAAATTGGACATCAGGTAAGGGATAATTATTCCAATCTCATTCTTATCTGAGATTATTTATATGTATGTATTTACTGGGGTTATACTTTTCATCCATGTTAATAAAAATGTTTTCATAAATTTTTTACTATTCTTACATGTATGTTAAATGTAATTTTAATCCCTTTTTTTCTTTTACTACGATGAATGGAAGGAATCTTTCTTTTGTTTACCATATGATGTACTTTTTGACTTTTCCGTTAAAAGTATGAGCAGAATGTTTTTTTAACTTATACAGCATGAACAGATTTTTACAGTTTCATAATGCCTTATTTACATGAATCTTCCTATGAAATATTTCATGATAATTTTAAAAAAAAATTCTTTTAAAAGTTAATGGCATTTTTTTTAAAGAAAATGATTTTGAAGAATAAAAGATTTTTTCCTCAAGAATTCATTTCATGTGTTTTATCAAAACCATTTTCCATATAAGATTACATTATTTCATATATGTATTTTTCAAGTATAATGTCTCTATGATTTACATGGATTCACTTTTTTCAGGATGAAATGATATCCATTTGTTTTATATGAATTATGTTTTAATGGAATGATGTTTATGGAACCCATTTTTATTCTTTGGGTTATGTTGAATGATTTATGTATATTTTGTGGCACAGTGTAAGAATGATTTCATTAGGAGATAGGTGGGACCTATATCTCCCTCAAATTCATTGGGTAAAGATTTATATCCCATTATATAGACAAGGCTGGAATGGTAAGTTAATCCGGTTAAATTTTACAGGACTAAAATGAGGAGTGAACTCGATTTAGAAAGGGACATTATCCACTAAGATGGTTTTGGAAGCAATGACTTGGATATGATGGAAATCATATCATGTGTTTAATTTTTATCCACAATTAAAAGTTTTATTTATGAGCTATTTTATCAAGATTCATGTTCTATTATGATCCATGCCTTACGAACTGCCATTTTTTATGTCATTGCTCAATATTTCAATGTTTAAACATTATGTTCATGTTTTTATATTCAAATGTATATGGTTTGTTTTATTTTCTCCATGCTTACCCTTACTGAGCATTTGAGCTCACCCTTTATACGTTTTCTTTTCCCTAGGATATAAATAAAGGTTTTAGGTAAGAAAACAAAAGGGGAAGATCTTTATGGGGGAGTTGAAGATCATTCACCATGATTAGAGGATTATGTTCTGAGTTTCCAAAGACACTAAACTATTATGGTCCTTCAGTGTTTGTTTTTGTTATGTATTAAGTATTCCGCAAAAGTAATGTAATTTCCATGTACGTCAAGATTTAGGTGTTTAAATTTATGTTATCATAAGGCTAATGTTTTCTTTTAGTATATCCATAGCTGATATTTTTTTATCATCCGATATTTTTAATTTTTATTCAAATTTTAGAAGGATGTGTAAGCGAAAAAAGAAATTCAAGATAATTATTATTACAATTTTTCAAATAAATCATGTTTTATTTAAATTTTTTCATTTTTTGGAATAAATTTATACTATTTAGTTGTATCCTAATGTATGATTATGGTATGTTATGTATCGTTTATGTAATGTTTCTCTAAAAATATAAACCTTAAAATAACCTCAATTTGTAAGTATGTATGTTCTTGTCTAAAACTCAAGAATTTGTAATGTTTCAAGGATATGTCCTTATAAAAACATTAATATGGTTTTCTGTATATTTATCTATTGAGAAATACTGATGGGTTTGAATGGAATTTAGTAGAAAATATTTAATGATTGTGTGATGCCTCAAGAGGTAAAGGCTTGTGATCAGTTAGTAGAAATGCATTAGTATGCGAAGCCAAATATCTTCTAAGAAGTATACAAGTAGTGGTTCGACTATTCTAATTTTCATTTCATAGACTGTTAGAAACCATTAAATCCTTTTTGTTTATTCTTCTAAGATATGATCATGCCCCCTATCATGAGAAAAATCATTTATTCACTAAGAGAGTTTCAATCCTTTGATTTTTTAAAGGTTTAAAATTTATTAGGATTGTTTGGGTGATCCTTTACGATTCTTCATATGGAAGAATTGTTCTAGTTGAGGCACAGTGGTTCTGACGAAAATATTTCTTCCTAAGTGAGAACTCCTTGGAAAGACTCTCGAACACCAATTATTATTTACTTTTACATGATCTTTAGGTAGATACAACTCTAGGCGTAGTCTAGGTGGTGAAGTGAATGTTTGGAATTGTACCAACTTCTCACTTGTAATTATAAATTGTGGACTTCCTAGGAAAAGTCCATTGATATATTATTTTTTAATTTTGAGGGTACCCTAGAAATGCTTTTGAGATCAATGTTGAATCATTAAAAAGGGTTGGTGATTCTAGTGGGATGGATATAGATTTCACCTCTATTGGTGTGTAAGTATGATGATAGAATAAATGTACAGGTGATGGTCTGATCAAAGAACATCACCAGAAGGTATGTTTGTGATTCAATGAATGTGCCCATTCTAAATATATTTTACATTGGGATAAGGCATTACAATTTAATATGTTTTACACCAGCCACCGAAGATGAGCATCTTGGGAATAGTCATCCAAAGGTGGATTCATTTTTTTCTTTTTTGTTAAGTGATTACATTTTGTTAAGAACTATTTTAAATCTTATATTTTTTTATAGATGATTGTGGTTTATGTTGGCATATGGATTTCATTAAAGCCCATCTAAACCTATCTCAGTGAGTTCAGGGGAGGATATACCATTTTATTTTTTCACAATCATATCAGGATCATCACTATAATGCCTAGTGGCATGCTTTGTAAGGTAATTCCTATGGTAGAGATGTCATGGTTTTTAATTGGATGTTAAATAATAAAGCCTATGGTGGGGAGAATTTTTCCCTAGCTGTTTAAAAAGACAATAACATGATCATGTCTCTAGTTAAATATTCTCGAGTTAGCGACATCTCTATGTTTTAGTTGGAAATGATTGTTATCTTGAGTTTTAGTAGATTATGTGATGAATTCTCATGAAGTTCGCAGAGGTACGTTGTCATTTTGTAACACAACACTACCCTTTGAATGAGATATCATGTATCTTGTAGTTTAGTAGATTTTTTTTCTCTAAAAGACTTCTCAAGGATGATGATATTTATGGTGGTGTGGTTATAACGACACGTGTTTTTGAGCCATATAAAAATCCAATGGAAATTAAAATTTTCATTTAATGAAAAATACATTTTTAAAATCAAGCATCATAATAGAAATACGAGATTTGTGACCCTTAAATGTGATGTTTTATAATTGATATAAGCCCTGTTATGTTTAACAGTTACCTTGAGGATTTTTGGAAGTACTGGGCCCATGAAAATCACCTATTAGAGAGTCTGATAGCGGCGCACTCTTTGATTGAAACTGTACATCCCTCAGCAACAAACATCCTGATGTGTTTTTCTAAAAAAAATAATTAAATAAATATTAAAATAAAAAATAAAAAAATGTTTTAATAATAATAATAATTTATATATTATTATTATTAACATGTGTTTTTTAAAAAACCTAATCGGGCTCCCATTTTACACCTCCTAGATCACACGACATCCACCCAGGATTCTCTTTCACCACATGAAACACCTCAATATAGATAACTCTTATCTCACAGATTTCAACCATTATTATTAAGATTTTTGGTTAATGTCTCGAGGTAATTTTCTCACCCCTCCTCTTCCAAACTTCAGACCATTTTCCCCTCTCCCCATTGCCTATTGAGGTTCGAATAAACACTAAGGTTAAAATAGCCTGAATTTTGGTGAATTTATCTAATATTAGGTTATGTGAAGGGCCTATTAGGTCATCCTTTCTATTGTTTTGGAATCCTCCACTGATGGTGAAGTAGTTTGGATCATATTGGTTTGCCTCCACCGTTTGGGAAAATGTTTCCATCATTATTTATTGTCACTCAATTTATAATTTGGGGTTTTGTATTTTATGAGTTCACAATACTATTCTTTAGTGCATCTTGATATTCTATTCACGAGGAGGACTATCACGCATGTTCAAGGATAATATATATATATATACATACATACATACTTACATATATTACCTTTTTGTACATATTCCCTCATGGTAAGGGGACATGTAAAATGATACTAGGGGGATCATATATATATATATATATATATATATATATATTTATATGTGTGTAAGTGTAAGGAAAAATTTCAAGTTGTCTCCATCAAAGTATTGAAGTTACAATTTTTTATCATAGTATTCTTGGGAAATGATCTCATTACATTTCCCCTAAAATAGAATAATTGATATTTTTTAAAGGTAGTGTCCCGACCAAAGAGCAAAACAACAAATACTATTAAAAAAAGTAATACAGAAGTCTGAAATTTTGGATTTTGAAAAAATTATCTTTTAATTGTTTTGATATATTTGAAAGAAATTATTAAATCATATGAATGATTTATTTGATAAGAAAATTTATGTTTTTACAATAAAACATCTCCAATGGGTGTACACTGTCTTTTAAACTAAAAAGAAGTTATTAGAATTTTTTAATTTCTTAGCTTATTGCATTTATGTTTCTTTATTATTTTATGTTATGAATAATATATGGAATGTTTATCAATTTTACCTTAATGGGATTAGAGAAAAAGTAGTTTCCCTATTTAAAATGGATAAATAACAAAGGAAATATTTATGTTCTTGACTCATCTTATAAATTTATTAACATAACCTTTTCAAAAAAAATGAAATTCCCATGTATGATTTACCCAGTTTTCTCATGGAACCTTCAATGAACCACATAATAATTGATAAGTGGATTTCTTTGAGTTGTTTAATTAAATGACTTAAGAAGTTTATTCAATGGTGTGAAATCATATAAATATTTTTATTTCTTTATAATTATTCCATTTTTGATTGTATTAAATTGAAAATTATGATTAAATGTTAAGCTTGTTAGATGGATATATTAAATTTCATGTGATTATATACAATTTTTTACCTTCTATGATGGTTTCTTATTCCCAACTTACGATAATTATTATTTCCTTATAATATGATTTTGTCTATTATTTATTGTGTTTAATTTTATAGATTTATTTAAATAGTGAGAATTTGATATTTAAATGCTCCTTGATGGGATGTGACTCTATAAATTCATTTTCCTAGATATATTTATTTCTTTTGAGGTGAATGGTTACATTTTTAACTAGTTATTATTTGAGAGAGAACATTGATTCTGTATTAAATATCCATGGATAGACTCTTTATTCTCATGTGGTTATACCCCGACACACTGGGGGGGGGATTCTTTTTCTTGCAAATTATGGGATTCACATGCGTTTTTTATGATCCTGAGTGATATCAGTTCCCTAGGTGAGCAACCATGGATGGACTCAATGGGAAAATGACTCTACCATTCCTTGGGTGATACTTGTTCCCCTACATGAGATAACTTATATGGGCTCAAAGTTACCATGACTCAAGTGATATATTGGATTCGGTGAGGATCTCCTTGGATGGACTCGATGGTTTTGGGTTATTAGTTTTTTCTATAAAAATACTTGGGATTCTATTTATATTTCCTTGGATGGGCATGAGACTCCTCTAATGGATTTTATGGAAAGCTTGTTTAGATTAGGAAATAATATATTTATTTAGGGCTCATGATTAACTATATATATATTTCGTTCCATCTAAAATAAATTATTGATATGGTTCACTTTATACAGGTTTGGAGAAAACATGGTGTCTGGTTTAAGAATTCATGTACGGACTCACCGTTCTTGGTGGGTTACGAACCGACGCACTGGGGAAGGTGATTTGTCTTACCAAGTGTGGGATTCAGGGGCTGTTCATTATTTTTTTGAGTGACACTGGTTCCCTAGGGACGTAACCATTGATGTACTCATTGAAAAGATGGGTATGACATGCCATGACTGATACTCAGTCCTCTATGTGAGATACCTGGGATGGGCTCATAGTTACTAGGCCTTAAGTGATACTTGGGATTCTGTAAGGATCACCTTGGATAAACATAGTGATATTGGATTGTATCAGACTCTACAGTCGAAATACTTGTTATTATTTTTAGATATCCTAAGATGGTTGTGACACTCATCAACTATATTTGATCTATTGATTGAATTTCATTAATTCATTTCATTGGTTTATTTCTTATGATACACTTGTTTCTGTAACATATATAAATTATAAAAATTTTATGTTTCTATATTTATTTTTAGAATAATTATTTGATTAATTTTGAATTAGACCCCAATATGAAGAAGAATATTGGGGTTGTACCTTTTTTGGGGTTTCCTTGTTAAAATATCCCCATGTATAGACATTATTCATTTCACAGGTACCATATTTAGACTTATGGATTAGGCCAAAGTATGTGAAAAGGGACATGTGTGCATTTCAGAACCTAGACCAAGTTGTCATTATTTGATATTTTTTACTTATCTATATTGATACATATTTGAACACTTCTTATTTATTTATTGATGTAGATGGATTATCCAAGACACCATGGGTTCCAGCCTTCTATGATTTATATCTCACACCTTGCTCATGCGATGTTTTTCACCTGAGTAGATCTTCTTTCCCATAGGTATTTGGATTCATACTTATATTGTATTGTGAACATGGGAGATTGGGAAAATAGGATTAAGATCATTATTAGGATTATCAGGGAGTTGACCATTAGTTTTTTTTCTAGTGTTATGTTGTTTACTTGTACCTTTTAGCAACACACCACATTACATACATCATTATATGGAATTAATGTTAGTTGTTTTACATTTATTTAGTTATTATATTTATATTTTGTTTTTATATCTTTTGTTATATTTTCAATTATTTTCATTCATTTATTTTTTTCATCCCCATATATTACCTACAACTATTCATACTTTGATTGCTGAGGGTATAGTCTCCCAACAGACACACCATTGGCCCCCGCTGCTTGCAGCAACCTTTGGTGTTCATGGATATGAACATGATTTCATGTGAACCCTTTATTTGGATACTATATTAGTGGTCATTTGGAATTGGATGTTACATTTTAATTGAAAATTAACTTATATTAATTTACATTTTGAAAAATTCCAATAGTACCCCTCTATTATCCTATAATGGGGAATATCTTATTGTCATTTATTCACACATCGAGACTATTTTGGATATGCGAATATCTACCCAAATCCCTTTGACGAATACCTACCCATTATTAGAGGCATTATTTTAGGCAGAATACTCACCTTAGTGGTCATAAAGTGTTAACCAATCGAGATTATCTGAAGAAGAGGTATCATTTTTAATCAAGTGTTTATATTTTATTTATTATTCTAAATCCATAAATACATCATCAAATAACTTAAAATAATAAATCATTAAACATCCATATATTAAAATTTTATTATGTTTATTTGATGACCCATATCAATACCCTTTTCTATCATGTGGGAAAATAATCCATCGACCATGTGTGCGATAGAGTACTTCATCACAAACTAATACAATTCATTTACCATTACCATCTCTGAAGGATTGTTATAAAGATAAAATAAATATTTATATATGATATTAATAAAATATATATCATTTTAAAAATATAATACTTATTTTATATTCTTACAATTCCAATAACATAAAAATGATAACGCAGTTCATGTGTACATGTGGACTACCACCTCTATTTAGTGATGCGTTTCATTTTTCATCACCACATCACATTGAAGATATATATATATATATAATTATATTTTAATAACTAAAATAATATTTCTGAAATTATATATATTCTGTAAAGGCAAATCATATTTAACATCTTTTCATAATGTTTTCTGAAAACTGGAAACATTACACATGCATACGTATGACCTACCATCTCTATAACTGTAATAAAGATCATTATTCAAACCCATATTTAGTGGTTTAATTTAAAAGGTATAATTTATATATAAAAATTAAAATTATATAATGTGTATTAATCTAGAGATGATGTAAGGATGAACTCTTTGACCATAATCAACCTATTGAACTATTGTGGGACTTATGAACTAAATTTCATCAAAAAAAATTGATATGAATTTAATTATTGTTTATAAAAAGGTTACAAGTGAAATAAAATGAACAATAAACATGAAATATTTTCTATTAAAATTTAAAAAAAACATATGTTTGTTATTGTAGATGATAATGGATGTACATGAAAAATTGGACTCAAGTTAAGGAAATTTGTAACTCAATTTCTTGACATTGAGTTAAACATCTACTTCATTGATTTTGTCACGATAAGGTTATGTGGGAAATGAATACTAATTATATTAGGTCATATTTAAAATTTTCTTTTGTTTATTTACATTTGATAAAAAAAATCTATTTTTTTCATTAATTTTCTCTTCATTGTCATGATATTTTTAAGGGACACAAACTAAAAAACCACATTTTAAATAGGTTAAAAATTTATTTTGTAAATGTTTATATTTGACGTCCAAAAACTGATTTTTATGAATATATGTATATGAGGAAATTTTTTGTAAAATTATAATTTTGGAATTTGTCTAATATTATTTCAAAAAGAATTTTTATTGTATTATATAAGGTATTTTTAAAAAAAACCCCTTTTAATGTCCCTCTTTAATATTTTTATAAGGATAAAAAAGGATATTTTTTAAATTATAAAGCATGAGTGGTTTTTGAAGCTTTTATGAAGACTTGATTCTTGGATGATTACATTATAATTTTACATAGTTATTTTCAAAGACACCTTTTTTCCTTTTAATGTGTGAAACGTTTCTAAATATATATTATTTAAAAATGAAACAATTATTTTCTATATGATTATTTTTATGATAGAAGCATTCATGTTTTATGATAGTGATATAGTTCTTAGTAATTTTTTATGATTATGGTTTGATCTATTATAAAACAATGATGAGTGGTTACGTGATAAACCACAGATGGTTGGTCATGTTATTAACCAATGATAGGTTGATCTATGATAAACCAAGGATGGGTGATCAAATTATAACCTTCAATACAATGTATAGGCTTGAGATAGAGGTTGAGAATTGTGGTTTCTAAATTATTTAGAGTGATACGGAAAATGATGTCCCATGTTACATACAAAACATTCATGTTCATGTTAATGAGTTTTCAAAGAAATTATTTTATTTTAAAAGGTAATATAAATATTTTTTTGAAAATAAGATTCACCTTTTATGGTGGAAAAGTTTTTTTTGATAATGTTTTTATGGGTTTACACTAGACTAACAGTTTTAAATATCTCATTTCCATTAATAGGATTTTGGTTTTAATCCCATGTTTTTAAAATGTACATAAGGTGATATTAATCAATATCAGGGACATGGATGAGGTCAAAAACAAATTTGTGAAGATATATCATGAAAAGAAAGAAGTTTTTAGTTTAAATGGGTATCATTTGGTTGGAAAAATGGATATTGAGTATATGTTTCCACTTGTAATGTATGGTTTTACTATATAAGAGTCAACCTTAATATCTATAATATTCTAAATATAAAATATGTTTGGGAAAAAATGTGATTTCATGTTTTAATATGACTATATTATGAATTATTTAAGGACGAGTCCTATCATTCCATATCCATTTTTTCAATTTCCAATGTTTTTTACTATATAGAAACCTAGTTATCTATAATTATATAAGATTTTTTATTCCCTTATCTCTATTTTCATTTGAAAATTTATTTAACCCTTTTAATGATGTGAGTTTTCAACAATGGTATGTGGAGATGTCAAAACCGTGTTATCAATCCTAAGTTAAAATTGCACAGAAAAAATTTCTAAAATCGTAGATAATTTAATATCCTAATATTTTAAAAATAAATTCTATGTTTGATAATGTACATGATATGAAACAATTATTTTAAAAGAACAACCAAAAATTAATATTTAAATGTAACCATTATAACCTAACTTTTAAATTGGTGGGAATGAATAATATTAACCAAATTATAAAATCTATAATCGTCCTAATCATCACTAATATAATAATTATTGATTATCAAATATGCACTCATTTTTTGTAAAATTCATTTTATTCTTTGAAAAGACACATTATTTAAAAATGGGTTATATTTATTTGTATAAGTGAATAATATAAATAATTTATAAAATTTTATAAATTTTATTTAAAAAAAAATTTAAAATTTTAATTAATCATGAAAAAAATTTCATTGAATGATTTTTAAATGTTTTTCTGAAGTTTAAATTTTTAATGAATAATAAAAAATACTGATATTTATGGAAAATCATATTTTGTTTTAAAAAATTTTAAAAGTAAAATTAGTACTTTTTTATTAATAAAATCCTATTGGGGTTTTTGAAATGAATTTTATACTCAAATTTAGTATAGGAACATTATACACTAAAACAATATTTTTTCTGAAAAAACATTTCTCATTACATTTTACATATTTATTTGAAATTAAATTATAACACTCATATTTTTTTAATTCTGAAATATGGATTCAATATTTTAAATTATTGTGTACTAATTTATTCAATAGTTCATATTTATTTTAATTCAACATGAATAGTAACCTTAGTAATTTTTTTAATATGGTAAAGTGTAAATCAGGTAATTAAAGTTAGAAAAAAATGAAGACAATAAAATATACCTACACTTTCCAATATTTTATTTTATAATTATAAGTCATTTATAATCAAAAAATTCAAATATATGATCTTATTTGAAAATTTATATGTGATTACAACCTTTATAATATTTTATTTAATGAAAAATTAAAAAATGACATGCTCTTATTTTTAATAACTATAATAATTTTAACATGTTGTTAAACAGAAGATATGATTGATTAGAAATAGTACATTGAAATACAAATCCTTACCATCATCATGGTAATTTAATTTTAATATTTTGTGAATGAATAATTAACATAAATTCTTTTATAATTTAGACCCTGTAATTATTAATCTATTGGAAAAAATTAAAGTAATGATATTAAAAATATTAATGTTATATAATATAAGATAATTAATTTAATAATTTAATTTAATATATTAAAATGAACTCTGAAATATATATTAAATTTTATTTTCTCTTATTTCACTTCTTTTATTGATTTTATTATATCAAATTAATGAATAGTTCTAAAAGTTTACAATAATAATATATTAAAAATTATTATTTCATTATTTATATAAAAATAATAAAAATCTTTTACTTTGAAAATTGATTGTTATATGGCTTATAATATCAACCCGAGTCCATTTATTGTATGCAATTCAACTAATAATGTAATGTGTTAGAAATTCCATGTATTGTTTTTTTGTACGGAATTATTCTAAGACCACATGCCTCGACGACATGTGATTCTGTGGCCTGGTGAGACCGGAACGAAATTTTGAACTTTTTTTATTTGTGTATAGGTAAATGTGTGATCAGATTTTTCTATCTTAAGACATGGTACTCATATTGAAAATCTGGGGTCACCATTGCAATCAGAACGCTGGGATTCACCTCGAATGGACATAGGTTCGGCCGACAAGGGTTGAATGGGGAAGTTAATTTTCATAAATTTTGAAAAATAATAAATTAACTTTATAAAGTTATATTATTTTATTTTCTTATTCATTTGGTGGGAGATAGCAATGTTGTGGTGCAACGACGAGGTGCATTGATGAGGCTCATCAATGGCTCTTTAACTCACAATATAATGACACTTTAATGACTTGTAACAATGATGTTGTTTTATAAATTAAACAATATAACAATGCAACATCACAACATAAAAGAAATGTTGTGATGTGTATTTATATCATTTTGGTTGATGCTTTGGTGGAATGAAAAATTAAACTATGACGATTGTCTGATGAACTTCCTCTCCAACAAAGAACGACAAATGCTAATGAACGAAAAAACTTCTTCGACACCCCATGAAGAATGGAATCAAAATTAATGAACAAAGTCGATGTCTTGAACCCTGGAGGAAGTAATGCTCTGTTAACATACTTCAAAAAGGTAGGGGTTTAATTTGTGCAAGTTATTCCACATTATTTTTATAGAAATGATGAACGTGGATCAACCAATGAACATGTTGATCCACGAATCATTCGTTTATGTGGTAGAGTCACTTTTATTTTGTGAGTTATTATCCGAGATTCCTTTATCTCTAGTTGGATTTATTTATAATTCCAGATCATCCCTATGATTATAATCTTCTAACGTGAAGGGCGTCAGCTAATATGGACATGGCCTGAGCCCCTCTGCATGTTTGCTCTTTTTGAATGGATTGTCTGAATCAATGACAAGGCAGGATTGAGACCATTGTGGTGAAGAGGACTCTCCCTAGTAGTGGTGGGTGTAGGCAGGGTGAAGATATAACCATCTTAGAACATCTGGTGCTCTGTCGAAGAATCTACTATCATTTCGGTGTCTTCGGCAGCGCTAGTGGTGGTGCATGCCACGTACCAAACGATAGGACAACATGATGTTGATCATGATAGAGACTGGGTAGAGCAGTGTTCCCGTCAGTGATTCAAGCGGCAGGAGGCTGTGTCTAACTTGACCCGGTAGTGGCAGGAGTGGCGCGAAATGGCACTGTGAGGAGTGGTAGCCCATGTTCGAAAGGCCTGGGTGGCTGGTGAGGCACGGTCGACCATGTGCGGCTGGAAGATCCCCCACATGTCTGTAGGGAAGACGTGAAGCTGGACGTGGATGACTATCGCATCCCTGGAGCACTCCACTGGCCTCCTACACAGCCGATATTTAGGATAGAGGGACACACCCCTAGCCAGCGTACCGTGCACCCAGCCACCAGGCAGGTCTGGACCCGTGTCGGTGGGCCGGACCCTCGTCTGCCAGCTGGACCCAAGCCCTTCAGGCTTGGCCAGACTAGACCGTGTCTCTGGAAGACCCGTTGAGCTAGAACCTCAGCCTAACCAAGCTGGGTTGAGTGAGGCCCATTGGGCATGGCCCACATGCTAGGATAGATCAGACCAATAGAGACCCGAACCGAGCAAGGTCTTGTTGGTTGAATTTAAACTGGGGTCTATGGGACCCTCAGGCCAGGTTGGTCGGGTCCGTCCAACCAGGTCGGACCGGGCCCAGACACAACCAGTCCCTATTTTCTAAAATGTCTCAAACATGAAATCTATGTGACTTATTGAGAATACTTTTGAATAGTTGGGATCCTCTAGACAAGGATGATATTTTGAAATTCCCTAAGGTGGATTTCATTGAAGATGAGATTCAATGAATGGCTTGAGGAGAGGTTCTCCTAAGAATGCAATGTAGAGAAACCTACCATTGACTGTGACCTAAAGAATGATGATTATAAACTTTGTGTAAATCGAAGATGGCCGAGTGGGAAGTCGCTCTGTGTGACCCCATAGGCCCATGGTGGGGAGTGGCTCTGTGTGGCCCGAAGGAATCATGATACTTGATAGGAGGAGTATCTCAGTATGGCCAATGTGGGAAGTAGCTCTCTATGACCCTACATGCCCACAGTGGGGAGCGGCTCTTTGTGAAACAGCTTAACCACAGTACTCATCAGGGATGAGTACCGTAGCAATCCAGAGATATTGGAATGTGGATTCTCTGTGACCAGACATGACCATTGTACTCTATAGATGAGGTGTTCTCCAAAACCTAAGGGATAATGTTACTGCTTATTATTTTATCACTACCCTAAATGTATACATGGTGTCAGCATTCTTGTGCCTCATGCTTTAATTTGAGGATTTCTATGTGATCATTATTTTCTCTTTTGGGTTCCCTACTGAGTATCGTGTTACTCACCCCTGCACGGGCTCTTCCCACTCGTGTTGTGTTCTGTGTAAGCAATCGTCATTTGTATAGAGACTTTGGGGGACCTGTAGCTGGTGGTTCTTAGGGAGATGGGACTTATGGACTCTACAATGGTGGATGTGGTGACCTAGGACCGGGTGAGTCCTAGTAGGATCAGGTGGATAAGACGTTCTACTTCAGCTTCCAATAACTACACTAATCTCACGATCAATTGGACTTTTCCACAGACGACCGTCAAAGTTTCATTTTTATAGTTTTATGTTTTCCATTCTTTTGTTGGGTTTTTTCACACATGTATTTGTCACACTTTTACTAATCATTATTTTAGTGATACTTGTTTCCTTTTCAGTGTTGGGGACTTGGTTGGGCTTGTGTGTGCATACAGGTACTCAGGAAAATGCCTCCCACTTGAAGGTTGACACCTTTGACCCTAGTCTGCTACCTCTGGCCATCGGTAGGAAATCTTGGGTCTTTATGACACATACATTGGGGTGTGGGTCATTAAAAGTTGGCATTAGAGGGCGGTTAGTCCTACCAAAAATGCTGGGAGTCTGTGTTTTTTTTTTGGGGCAATTGTTTTACGTGTTTCGAGTCTGACTTTCAGATTCAGGGAGTCCAGTATTGGTGCGGCGACTGACGTCTCCATACACCAATACCTTGAAATATTCTTTTTAGATTTACACATGAAAACATTGGTTTCATAAGAGTCTCCTTATGTTTTTTGATGAAAGATCATCTCACCATGTATAACCTTGTGATTGTAGAACATATTGATCTATTTCATGATGCCTCCATGTGGATGACCAGGCATGATCCTGATATGAGGTCGTGAGGATTGCCCACCTAGTGATGAGGTGTCTGTTCGGGGACCAATTCTAAAGATGACCCACCAGGTGGTGCACAAATTCCACCACCACTCGATGGTCAGCATATACTAATAGCTGTTCTGGAAGAGGTTGTGCGGTGACTCAGTGCCCTGCAAGAGTTTCAGAGAAAATGACCTCCCAGGTTTAGGTGAGACACAGATCCTCAGGTCAATGGGGACTATATGGAGGTAGTGAAATATGTCATCCTATTAGTGGGACACCACCTAACCAGATTGAGATCTTGATAGTGAGCCTTCTTACAGGGCTTATTAGGGAGATGGTGGGGCCTGACCATCCACACACACACAATGAGGTGACCCTCACTATGGTAGACTTTGAGAAGATTTTCTATGAGGAGTTTTTCCCATGACCATGTGCTCTATTATCATTCAGGAGCTACTTCATCTATATAAGGGCTGTATGGTGGTGGCTAAGTACCCAACGAGGTTCACCAAGCTTTCTCTCTACTCAACGAATATGGTGTGAGACCCTATCCTCAGGGATCAAGCCTTTGATTAGGGATGGTGGTAGGAGATCAGGGCATCAGTATTTTCTCTTAGCATCCCTACTCTTGTTGGGGTGCTAGAGAGATCTCTTCTGGTAGAGAGATTCTTGGTGGAGCAGGAACCCATGGATATATCCAATATGAGACCCCAGATGGTGTGGTCTTCGGTAGGTAGTAGACAATAGACGTGAGGGCCCAAGTTTTAGTGGTCTTTCAGAGGATAATCCCAAGATTCAGGGTCGGTCGTAGGAGGATCCTGATCTAGATGGAGTCAGCAGGGAGACACAGATTGCTTCATGTGTGGAGGGTAGGGACAAATGGAATGTGACAGCATGACCTGCTGTTCAGATGACCTGCAGATGGTCGAGGGGCCTCCAAGGAAAAGGCAGTGGTTCAAGCGAGGAGGTCTGTAGGGTGGCACAAAAGGCTGGATAGCGGGTCGAGTAGCTAGTGGTGGGAGACGATTTGAGGTTTTACCACCACCACCCCCAGGTGGTCCACCCCGACCTTAGGGAGTAGTAGGAATGAGGTGAGTATTACTTCAGGCAGTAGAGGATTATGGCCACGACACTCCAAAGATGATCCATGGTATGATTTGTGTATTATCCACTCTATCTTCAATTACAGTTGACACAGTTTCTAGTCACTCATTCCTTGACATGGATCTCATTCAGAGCATAGAGATTCTAGTGGAGCAGTTGGCTTTATCTTTATGGATAAATACTCTTATGGGAGGGTATTCGACAATTACACACTGCTTCGGGTAGTTTGAGCATACTCTAGGATGTGAGAGATTCTATTGTGATCTCCAAGTAGCGGTGTTGAGGATTTATGACGTCATCTTGTGTGTGGACTAGTTATATACAGTCCTTGCTTAGATCGACTGTTTTAGGAGAACAATGCTGTGTTCTCATGGAGATGTGATGGAGTTTTACTTCACCGAAGAGAAGGAATTCATTTTAGCATAGGATGGACATCCTTGGTGGAGGGTGCATCCGATCACTCACCATTTGGCTAGCCACACCATTGGTATAGTGGTTGCGAGGAGTCCATGTTATTTTGTAATGGTGGACGAGTATAATGATTTTTTCCTTGAGGATGTTCGTGGAATACCTCCTCACATATAGGTGGACTTCATCATCAACCTGTACCTGGAGACGAAAATTATATCCACATTAGCATATCGGATAGATCTCGTAGAGCTTCTTGAGATTAGGGTACAACTAGAGGATATGTATGAGAAGGGGTTCCTAAGGCCCAGTGTTTCACCATGGGCAGCCTCGATGTTTTTTTCCAAGAAGGTAGATGGGAGTTTGAGGTTTTCTATAGACTTCCGGTACCTGAACCATGAGATCTTGGGGAACAAGTATCCACAACCAAGGAACGATTACTTCTTCGACCAGCCAAAGGGAATGAGGTGGATCTCAAAGATAGACCTCATATCAGGTTATCACCAACTTCAGGTATGGGATGAAGATGTAATGAATATATCCTACATCTTCCAATAAATACACTATGAATTCCTTGTGCTACATTTCGGCATGACCAATGCCCTAGTAGTGTTTATCGGCCTCATGAATAGGATCTTCCAACCACACCTAGATAGGTTTTTCAGGGTCATCATCAATGAAATCATGGTATACTCGGCATCAAAGGAGGAACATGCTACACACCTATGGATAGATCTAGATACACATTGAAAGAACCATATTATTGGTAAGCTCTCAATGTGTCAGTTTTTCATAAGGGAGGTCCACTTTCTAGTACACATCATTTCAAAGTTGGAAGTGGCAGCAGATTCATCATAGATAGAGGTGGTGCTTACATGGGAGGCTCTAAAGAGTCTGATTGATGTCTAGAGCTTCATGGGGTTGGATGTTTACTATCGGAGGTTCGTGCCTAATGTATCCAGAGTAGCATCACCCTAGTCGGTGTTGAAAAATAAGGGACAACCCTTCGTGTGGATGGATAAATGTTAGAAGAGTTTCTAGGTGTTGATGTACAAATATTCTAGTCCCCCATTTTGAGACTACAAGAGGAGGGTGTTTGGTATGTAGTTTACTGCGATGCATCGGAGACCGTACTGGGATGTGTCTTGATATAGGAGCGAGCAGTGATCACATATATCTCATGCTAGTTAATGCAGCATGAGAAGAACTCTGCGACCCATGACCTGGAGTTAGCATCAGTGGTCTTTGACTAGACGATGTGGGAGAACTACTTGATCGGTGAACAATTTATGGGTTACTATGACCACAAGAGACACAGGTAAATCTTCTTTTAGAAGGACCTGATCTTTAGATAGTGGCGATGGAAAAATCTTCTCTAGGACTATAACATTGTGATAGTCTATAATATTGGAAAAGGGAAATTAGTGGTAGATTCACTCAGTAGGACGACTGGTTTATAGCTATTGAGTTAGGTGACAGAGTAGTTGGATGCGTTGTAGATATATTTCATGGATTATGGTGGAGCTTCATACATTCATTCAATGATTGTTACTCCCCCACTTACATAGATTGTAAGGGAGGAACAACTGGTGGATGTTTACTGTGAGTCCCAAAGTGCTAAGTTATCGTTATGGCTGGATTCTGATTGATTATTGATATGTGGAAATCACATCATTCTTTTTCAAAGGGCTCAATGTAGTTCTAGTGATGTTGCAGGAGGAGTTGTTGAGGGAGTTCTATACAACCCATTTGGAGGTACATCCTGGAGTGATGATGATGTACCAAGACCTCTAACGTCAGTACTAGTGGCAAGGGAAGAAGAAATAGGTGCTCATGTTTATATCACAGTGCCTCAATTTTCAGCAAGTGAAGGCCAAACATTATGTTACAGCAGGCTTGGCCCAACCACTCAAGGTTTTAGAGTGGAAATGGTATGGTATATCTATGGACATTATGAAATGGTTACAACGTATACCTAGGGACCATGACTTGATCTGGGGGATCGTTGACTGACTCACCAAGTCGGCTCACTTACTACCCATCCAAGAGTATGGAATAGTTGAGGGCATGGTAAGCCTCTACGTTTATTATATAGTGTGGATTCATGGGGTTCCTTTGATTATTTTCTCCTATTGTAATGCTTTCTTAACATCTTGGCTGTGAAGGGGATTACCGGAGGTGTTCGATACATAGATGGTCAAACATAGGGGACCATACAGACCTTGGTGGACATGCTATGTTCTTGCATCCTAGATTTTGTTCACAGTTGGGAGGACCACCTACCACTGGTGGAGTTTTCGTACAACAATAGTTATCACTCCACCATTGTCCTGTCATTGTCTGAGGCCTTCTATGGGCGGCTTTGAAGATAACCCATATATTGGACATACCTAGATGAGTCGACTCTCATGGGTTTGAAGTTGGTCTAGGATCCCAACGAGAAGGTTCATATCATAATAGATAAGATGAGGACTACAAAAAGCAGAAAATAGTATTATGCCCAAAGAAGAAGGAGACCCTTGGAGTTTGAGGAGGGAGATTAGGTATTCCATCGGGCCTCACCCTGACGAAGATTAAAGAGATTTTGATGGGATAAAAGTTATCTCTGAGGTTCATTATACCTTTTAATATCCCAAGAAGAGTTGGTGAGGTGGTTTTCTACCATTCTCTTTCCCCACAGATGCACCAGGTGCCTGACGTTTTCCACCTGTCGTAGCCGAGGAGATATGTGCATGATCAATCGCACATCATCGAATTGGGTGAGCTGGAGATTGATGACAGGGTGAAATTTTCAATGTTCATGGTAGAGATAGAGGATCAAGAGGGTCGAGTCATACATCGGTGATCGATTCCTCTTCTGAAATTTTGGTAAAAGCACAAGAATCTATAGGGGAGCACATGGGAGCGGGAGGCTCAGATTCGTGCTAAGTACCCCCATCTATTTGATTAGTATTTTTTGGATTTTGGGGGCATAAATCCATAAGTTGTTGAGAATTTAATTTCTCAGAAATTATGTGAATTTTTTTAATTATATAGAATTATTCTTAGATAAAACTTTTTAATGACATTTTATTTCAAAGATCAATGATCCTAGAACAGAATTTTGAACTTTTTTTAAGTACGCTTAAGTAAATGTGTGAGAGGGTTTTGATAACTTTTGAACATGAAATTGGATCAAAAATATTAGGGCACCGTTGAATTAATAATGTCGAGATTCTTATAGAATTGACAAAACATCAGCCTGCAAGGGCCGAATAGAAATGTTAATTTTTAGAACTTTTGAAAAATAATAAAATAACCTTATAAAGATATTTAATTTTATTTTTTAATATATTGAGCGGTGGACATAAATATTGTGGTGCAATACTAAGGTGAATTGATTAGAATAATTAAGTTATCATTAACTGGTAGAGTAATGACACATTAATGGTGCGTAACAGCGATGCTATTTCAAAAATGAATAAGCATAACGACACGACGTTGCAGTGAAATGGAAACGCTAAAACATGTTTTCCTTTTATTTTAGTTGATGTGTTGGTTGAATGTGGAATTAAACTATGATGATTCTATGATGATCCTACAATGAACTTCCTATACAACAAAGAATGAGAAACACCGACGTATGTCCATCATCTTCAACACACATCAATGAATAGAGTATGAAACGATGAACGACATCAACGTCTTGAAACCTCGAAGACATAACACTGTGGAAACGAATGTCATAGAGGCAGGAATTTAATTAGTTCATGTTACTCCCCGTTATTATTATAGAAATGATGAATGTAGATTAACCCATGAACATTTTAATCCTCGAATCATGTGTTTATGCAGGAGGGTGACATTTATTTTGGAATATTTAATTTGGGATTAGTTAATCTCTAGTTTGATTGAGGCACAATCCCCGAGCATCATCATGATTATAAACTTCAAACATAGGGGTCATGGAAAAACATGGAAAATGATTGTGCCACTTCACATGAGCACTCTTTGTTAATGGATTGTCGAATCGATGATAAGGAGGCTTTGAGGCCTTCACGGTGAAGAGGTCGCTCCCCATAGGGTGTAGGCACAAGTGTTACAACGAATAGACCACCAGAGCACATCTGATGGCCCAAAAAAGAATCTTCAGTCCTACTGGTGTATGCAGCGGTGGCACCGGTCGCATGCCAGATGGAGGGACAACGTGCCACTGGTCTTGCCGGTGGCTGGGTGGAGCAGTGCGCCCGTCAACCCACCGCGGCGAAAGGATACCATGACCAAAATGTCGTAGTGGTGAAAGGAGTGTTTCCAACTAGATATGCATAGACAGGAGGCCCACATTGGGGCCAATTGGGTGGCTCGCGATCCGCGGTTGGCTATCCATAATTGGAGGTGCCTTGTGCATCTGTAGGGCAAGTTGGAAGCCGAACGTGGCCGGTTTCCGCGTACCAGAAGAACCCCATCAGCCACCCATGAAATTGGCATTTGGGTAGGCGGGCCATGCCTCCAACTAGTGGGATGCACCCGCAGCCACTAGGTTGCACCCATGTCTGTAGGCTAGACCTGCACCCATCGGGCTGGACTAGATTGGTTCGCCAGCCAACCTGATGAGCTAGACCCTCATTCAAACCGGGCCGAGTCCAATGAGGCCCATTGGGCCTGGCCCTCTGGCCTGCCGGACCAGACCAACCCAGACCCGAACCAAGTCAGTTTGAGTTGGTCAAATTTAAACTGGTGTATGTGGGACCCCCAGGCCTATTTGGTCATTTTTGTCCGACTTGGTCGGGCCAGGCCCAGACACAACATGTCCATGTTTAATAAAACACATGTAACTTTTATACCGCACGTCTGATTGACAATCTGTTTGTGGTGTTGGGATCCTCGTGATGAGGAGGATATTTTGGAATTCCTCAAGGAGGATTTAATAGAATTTGTGATGAAACTAATGATTTGAGGTGAGGTTCTCCCAAGTAAAATACATATGGAACCCTACCGTTGGATAATTCCATGAAACTGTTGACTAATGACTCTATGTGACCAGATGACTGGCCAGTTGGAAGAGGATCTGTGTGACCCAGAATGCCCATGGTGGGGAGTGGATCTTTGTGATATTATAAACCCATGATACTCGACAGGAGGAGTATCTCAATATGGATAATGTGGGAAGCTTCTCTGTGTGACATGGCAAGCCCACGGTGGGGTATGACTCTATGAGAACCACCTTACCCATGATACATTTTAGGTATTTGTACCACCATAGTCCATGGTTAGTGGAAAGCTATTCTATGTGACCTAGTAGGCCCACGATACTCGATATAGGAGGAGTTCTATAGTAGTTGAGGAGTTCGATATAGTGACTGATTATTTATCTATAACTAACTTAATTGTATACCGGGTATGAGTTGTCTTGTGCTTTTTGCTTTACATTTAGGATAGTTGCATGGTATTTCCTTTCTATTTTGGGGTCCCTCTTGAGTATAATGCTACTCACCCATATACAGGCTCTTCCCACTCGTGTAGTGTACCATGTAGGCGATCAACATTTCAACAAAGACTTTGGTGGACTGGGACCTTGAGGTGCCCAAGTAGACGAGATCAACAAACTCTATGATGGTGGACATGGTGGGCTAGGACCAGGTAGGGCCCAGTAGGATTGGGTGGACATGACATTCTACTTCACATTCCACTAGCTACACTACTCTCATGATCAAGTGGGGTTTTTCGTGGATGACCATTAGAGGATCATTTTTGAACTTTGTTGTTTTCAGTTCTTTTGTAGGGTTTTTATTCTGACCTGCTTATATTAGTTTTACTCACACACATTTTTTTAGTTATACTTGTTTTATTTTCTTTGTATGGGACTTAGTCAGGAATGTGTGTGCGTACTGGTACTCAAGAAAATGCCTCCCACTTGTAGGTTTAAGCCTTCGACACTAGTCGCCGGCTCCGAGCCTTCGAGAGGCGTGCTTGGGGTTGTCACTGCACAGCCCCCGGGGACAAGTCGTAACATATAGTATATATCTTGTCCATCAAAATGTAAAAATAATTATTATCATATTATGTGTGAAAGGGGTTAATGAGGGGTTAGAACCAAACTATAAAGGTAAAAACATTGTTACAAGATTATAAAATTTTTTATGAAAATATTTACACCCACACTCTTCTTATGGATAAAATAAATCAGTTCATAACCCTTTTTATTTGAATCTTAATTTATATTAATTTAAAAAATTTATAAATTCCAAGAGTAACCCTTCCCTCTCATATAAAATGGAATCTATTATTTTCTTTACTTGACACAAAATGAACCATTTTTTCGAAAATACTACAAAATAAATTAAAATAAATAATACCCAAATTATTGGGGTCTTTAGAAATCATACAAATTTCAGTGGTCTTAAGGTGTTAAGGGAAGGAGGTTTTCTAAATTATAGAAGTATTATTTATGTGAATGTTTTAGTTTTGTTTCTTCTTATAACTCCTTTAAATATTATTAAACCGTTTTATAATAATAAATCCAATATACACCATATAATATTATTTTATTATTCAAATTTAATAACAAATATCAGTATCTGTCAAATATCAAATGGGAGTATAATTCTTCATATATGTGTATGACAAACTACCACCTCTTGAACCGATGTAATTATTCTTCCATAAACTTCTCTTATGAATTGTTAAAATGATGGAATTAATGATTATTTAGGAAATATTTATCATAATTAGAATAAAATATATCATCTACCTTCTAAACATTCTATTCATTAAAAAGTGATAACATCATCTGTCCGTAGGTGTGGACTACAACGTCTATAAAGCTGTTTGATTTATTTTTCATCACCACATCACATCAATGACATATATAAAATTATTTATAGAAGTAAAATGATATTTTTTATATTATTATAATTCTATCAAGATAAAATAATACATTCCTTCTATCTCTAATGATCATTAAATAATTGAAATTCTACTCATGTGTACATATAATATGATGTATCCATGACTATAATGTAGTTCATTTTTCTTAATCATGTTTAATGGTTGGATTTAAAATTATAATTAATTTATTGAAGTTATAATTATTTCAAAGTTAACCTTTATATATTATGGAATAATGATATCTTGGATTATGATCTATATACAATATTTATTTTGGATGTATGAGTCGAATATAAATAAAACATGAAACATGAAGTTAATTGATTAGGTAAAACATAGATACAAGTGAAATAAAACAAATAATAAATAGAATTTTTTTTAAAGTGATTAAATAATTAAAAAGTGATTATCATTCTGCATGACAAATATTGTATGTGATGTGTCATACTCAAGGTCAAGGACATTCTTCTAAAAAATCATCTTTTGAAGTTTCATTCAAAACTAATTGTTTATTCTATATCCACATATTATCAAAATGTTTTAAATAAGTTTATTAATATTAAATTATGATTTTTTGAACTCATTTTTACCCATGTTTTATTTGCAACCAAATAAAATGAAAGGAATCTTCTCGTTTTTTTCTAAAAAGGTACTTTTTTACATTTCTAATATAAGTGTGAAATTAATTTTTTTAAACTTATACTAAATGAAAATATATTCTTGATTCCATGATTAATATTTTCTTTTAAAATGACTTCACATTTTTACAATTATATATTCCAATTAATGGTACTACTTTAGAATATAACAACTTTTTAAATAATAAATTTCATTGTGGAAATTTTATTTTCCTCAAGAAATGTTTTATGGTGAAAAATATTAGGTATTATATTACTGTTTTTGGGAATTTTTTAGGAGGATGAGTGGTTCCACTATAAAATAAATTTGGTTGATCCAGTTATAAATCTCCAATTACTTAGGTAAAGGGATATATTCAACCAATTAGGTTTCCACTACAAAATAAATGGAACATATTATCATGGTAAATCTAAAATTAACTGATGTGGTTAATCTACGAGTAATTTTGATGTTTATTCTATGGTAATGATTGGATGTTAACCGTTAAGGACTTCCATAAGTAACTATGATGGTTACTCCAAGTATAACCATGATGGTTATTTCATGATAATGTAATAATGATTTGAAAATGATGCCTCAAGATACCTATGTGATTTATATGTGTTATTTTTGAAATATTATTATTTGACAAGGTAATGGAAAAAATATGATACTTAATAAGGATAAAATATATAACTTTGGGAAAAAGTTATTCTGATATTTTATGATTTCATAAAAGAATTTAGGGATTTTATTTTTTCTTTTATTATTTGATATGAAATGTTTTTGAAAATATTTAGGTGGGGAAGGAAATTTTATTAGACAATAATCTTTAATTTTTATCCAAAATATTAATTTAAAAAAGAATTTTTTTTACTAATCGATAAAAGGTATATTTATTTATTCTAGTATCCTTTAGTGATAATTTTGTTCTCATCCCAAATTTTTAAAAACGTTTTTCAAAGGGTTTAAGGATGGGTAATGGGAATGAAGAGGGAAAGTTGAATGTTTAGAATATTATTCATGAAAAAATAATATTTTATTTTTAATGTTTTATTTTATATGGAATATTGGTAATATAGAGAAGTTTTAACCTTTAATGTAAGGGTTTTTTATGTAATAGTTATGAAGTTATTCTATAAAACAATAAACATAAACGATCTAATGGAAAAGTAAGTGAATTATAGTAGAAAGTCACTAAAATATGTAATATTTAATTTTCATTCCTTATAATTGAAACCATAAACCATTGAAAAATTTATTAGGGATTGTCTTCCTTGAACAATTGGACCATCGACCAAATCATGGTGCATCCATAAATCAATCTCGAGTAGAGAGTTTCCTTTACACTCTTCAAGTACACCGATCAACCATATACCATAGTGAATATTTTCCATCACGATTTCCCCATTAAACATAATTATTCATTCATGACCAATTAACCTCATTACTCTTAACTTCTCTAGGAATCACTCCTTTGAGAAAAACCAAAACATAGAGTGAATAAAAAATATTCCCTCCAACCAAAACAATTCAACCCAAAATATATCCCTAAATAGATTAAAGTCTTTGGTTTCTATAATATATTGTTTATAAGGTTTATGAAAGCATGGAATTGGATAGATTGATAGTTCCATTATAGATAAGAGTTAATATTGATAGAGGAAGTGGATATAAGGGATATAACTATATAGATCCTTCACTTGTATGATGATGTGAACATGGTTATGATAAAATGATCAAGGAACATGGATATTTATGCTCATTGTATATGACATCAATGTAAATCAAAGAATTCAAATACACTAAAAACCAACTTCAAACTAGAAACCAAACAACTATAGAATAGAAATAATGGTGTATGAAAACTAATCTCAAAGAAAACCTATAAAAATGGGAGACATAAGGTTTCTAATAAGGGGAATCAGAAATATTACAATAAGAAAAAAGGATCAAAAATCCACCATATATAATATATAGAAACAATGTTCCACCTTAGGACACTTCCAGTAAACTATACATGTAATAGTTGTTTTATAAGAAGGTATAAGAATCACCGGTAGAGGTGTAATGGACTACAAATCATTAGGAAGGTATAATATTGTTAAAGATGTGAATGCTGACATGAAATAACTACTGGGATAGACATTGAATAGGGATAAATGATATAAAAATCCATCATCCTAGGACTGGGACCATATTAACAAGAAGGAACTGAGTGGTTCAGAATATGGAGCGAACTCTATCAATTAAGAGAAAAAATTATACGCTATTATTTACAGTTTTGGTGATGAATTTATTGATATTTGGTTTAAAAGGGTACTTTTTTATTAGAATTTATTACAATACTTTTATATCATGTTTCATGGGATGTTCTTAACCTAACATATATGTGAGACTTCATTATTGTGTAATGAAAATGGGGAGGTTGGGTGTCATGTTTTATTTATTCAGTCTTGGATTCATTAGTATCCTAAATTATATAGATATGAGTGTTTCAGCCTAAGAACTTACTAATTTATTTATTCACATACTTATATTATATATAGCATTTAAATATCCAAATGATCATATGGTGGAGGTGTTAGGTGATTTCATCTTAGATATGGTGTTCTTGAGAGTATATGTTTTTTATTTTTTTCTTTTAATTATATATATAATGGACTATTAAACTAGATTTATTTAATATCATTAACCTACCAAAATAATCTAGAACACTAATACTTGAGCCAGTCCTAGAATATCTTGAAGGGCATTCTTGATACCCTTGGGTTTGATACAAGCACCTAGAATCAACAAGAAGTTAAAGATAACTAATTATTTATGATAAAATACAAAAAAGATGCAACACTATAAGATAAATGATAAATAATTAGTATTATAAACACTCCTCAAGGATAAAAGAAACAAAAGAAACTAGATAAACCACCCAATAAAAATGCAACCAGAATATGACAAAAAATTATCACGAATGAACAAAAAATATTTACTCAATAAGTGGATCATAAATCCTTGGGTCATCTCTATCCCCCCTAAGGACCCATGATCAATCATATATACCAAATCCCAGTGGTACTTTACATTTTTTCCAGACCTAGAATATCATAATCTGATAATTTATCATGAAAATTTAGGGTGTTAGAAAAATATTATATTAGGACATCACCAACCACTCCCTTTGAAATAATACTATTGTCTGGTGTTAGTCATCAACCCATGTGGATCTGGAAAGAACATCAGGATATGTTATGATCTGATCAGTTATTAGTGTACATAGTGATTTGGGCTGGTTTGTGAAAAATGGTATTAGTGGAGGGAGGTTTTGTGTATCCCCTTGCAATTTATATAATGTTTGGGATTCCCTTTTATATAGGAGTTAGGACTTTCCGGACTCAATGGGAAGTTATGTGTGAGCTCTTGGATATCTATCATCATAGTGAGCAATATGTGACGAGTGGTGTTTTATAAAAGTTTCCTTGGGTATTAATTGATATAATTATAGTATTTTACTTAAACATGATATGAAATTATTGAATTCCCAAATGTTTTAATTCTCTATAATTAAATAGATATTCATATATATCTTTGATTAGTTGATGATATTATTATATTTTAAATGTATTTATGTTTCCTGATGATGTTTTGTAGTAATGTTACTCTAAGGACACATTTGAACAGGCCATGGGAGGGAATTTCTGATAAGCCATGGAAAGAAACCCCTATAGATGATTATAATATCACTGAGATAGTTGTGTGTTCTCTCCAAGCTCTGGGATGGGTAGTCGCACCCATTTCTTATTAGGCACTAGTAGTGGAACACAATATGTATGAAAAATAGAGATCATGATATGATGTTTTTTTTTGAAAAAACCACCAGATTTCCAAGGAACAAATTATCCTCAAGTGGTAGAATAATAGTAGAAAATAATGAGCCCCTTTTTGAGTTCTTGGAAACATCTTATATATAATAGATGGTTAATGTGGTCGTACCACTGCTAGTGTTTTTTTATTTTTATTTATTGAATGATATTAATTAATTTATATTATTATGGTCACCTATCCTAGTGTTTACAAAACACATACATAGTTTTTAATTTAATGTTTAATTAATAGTTTCTTATCTTTTTAGGGTAATGAGTTTCATTATTATGTGATCATACCATCAATGATCATCACCATCTGATAAACTATTGATGATGAGATTGGGGCTTCATTTTGAAACTCATTAAAGACTCATGAGATAACACTTTTATGTTTTTTAATGATATAGAACCCTAATAGGGTTAATGTGAATATAACATAATCATGTAATCGTAAAACATTAATAATTAAATCCAAATTTTCAAAATTACATCCATGATAATATATATAATATTAAGAGATATCCCACAACATACCATGAACATAAATTTCAAAACAGATAATACAAATACATAATTTAAATCTAACAATTAATAACCCAAACAAGGAACCTTACATACTAAATACAACCATATAATCTTTTATAGTCTTAAGGGTTTCCCTGTTACCTCTAAAAACCAAAACCACATATTGGGTATCGTGTTGGATCCTACTCAAATGACTAGAAAATATATTAATCTATACCTACACATTGAGTCACACATTCTTTCAAATCATGGTTAGTGATAACATATATAATATCAGGATCCCAGAATCATTAAAACTACAAAACATATAATTAATATATATTAACCCATTTCATTGTTAAAAAAATCCTTCTAATAGTCCAATTGTAAACATCACCACTAATCACATTATGAATCATCATGAGGTAAGTGTCGTTCCTATCATTATCAATATTATATGCACATATATAGAGGAATAGAAATATTCTTGGAAAATGGTAATAACATTGTAATAAATATCGATCCCTGGTTAATAATAAAACATAAGGAAAAAATCAAATTCATGCTAATAAAAGTCTCAACGTATCATTATTCTAGTGAGTCTAAATGTATCTTTGAATAACTAAAAAATAAAATCATTTTATAATCTTTTTAATTATTATTATCAAAAAAATATTTTCAGGTGAAATCACCAAATTTTTATCCACATATCATAAGAATAAAAATTATCACTATAAACTATCAAACAATTTATTTTTTGATGTATGATCTTTCATAATCGAATGAGAGGTAGGGGAAGTTAGGTGGGTCTAAAATAGTGATTCTCTAGTACATTCTTATGCACTAGTAAATTTAATAAAATAGATAACAGACAAAAAATGATTAAAAAATAATTCCTCGTATACGACAAACAAAATTACACAAGTAATCAACAGTATTGATTCTCTTCAACCATGGGTGGTTATCCTCAACATAATGTATCACCAGTATGTAACATGATCTCATATTATTGGAATACAACTATTTTACATTAAATTTATCCTTCAAAAAATATAAAATAAGGGTGGATTCTAACTCAATAACTTCTATCAAGCAAGATTCCATATTAATATGTGATAGGAATACAACAATATCACACTACCTTTATTTTAGACACAAACAATATCACCACCATTTTTCTACCTTTATAAACAATAACATCATCAGAAGACACTAAAAATAATTATATTAATCAGCATAATATTAGAGAAAAAACTATATGTAATATTAAAAATAAATCTTAAACTCTTCTTACAAATATTAGAAAGACATTATTTACAATCTTCCACTCTTCAAAATAGAGATGACAAACTATGTAATTGATATAAAAGATACCAATTAAAAATATTAAAAATTTATTCCCTAAAACATTTATCAATAGGTTTTTTTAAATACTATCATAGTATATATTTTATACTAATCAAAATAGAGGGTAAAAAAATACTATATAATTTATCTACCCATTCTATAGTAACCATGAATTAAATATTTGTAAATCCAATAAAATATATATTTTTTATAGTGGAATGAGAATCTATGAAAAATTATCCATCTAACCAGGGAAAAGATACATCTGGATAAAACATTAGAGCTCAAAGAATTTAATATTTTATATAATAAATCAAAAGAGTAGTGGGAAAAGAAATATCCTAATCTATAATAAATACATAAGGTGAAATCACCATTTGAATCCATTACAATGATTTCAGGGTATTCCCCCTATATAATAATGTGGAACATGGTCCTTAATATAATTTTCTAATCGAAAATAGTGAATGAATATAGAAAATATTGAAAATAGAGGGAAAAAATAAATATAATACATAGATTTACATGGTTCATGAAAAATCCCAACATCCACACTAACAGCTTTTTCCCTTTACAATTCGCAGGAGATAAAATTTCAAGGTGAAAAAATATATATTTTATTCAAAAATTTCTCATAAAAAGTTAATTTTTTTTATTACCACACATTATTATAGTACCATATGTTATAATAGTACTTGATGTTTTTATAGTAGTCGATGATGATATAGTTATTTTTGTTGGTGTAGTTTTTTTAGATTCACAATTCAAAAATTATCCCACATAGATAAAAATCCAATAAGAGATAATATTTCATGATTTTATAATTTTAATTCCATGTTCTACCATTAAATTTATGTATATTATTGAATTGTAATAGAGGTATAATTGTGCTTGAACATCATAAAAAACAACACCTTCATTAAAATATTTTTCCAATTTCTTGATCATAGAATATTATGTAATTTTAATAACCCATCGTGTATCAGACCTATGATAATGTGTTCCTTTATATGAGTATTATTTTCTTCCCATGGAATAATCATTTCTTTGATGCATGTGTGACATTTTTATGATCAAAATGTAATAATTATTTCTATCATTATTTTAATCTATCATATAATAAGTTCATAGACTAAACCATTTCATTTAAACGTCTATAAAAGATATATATGTTTCGTCTTTGGTTGATAGTGCTATCAACTTTTATTTTTTGGACAACCAAATAATGATAGATCCTATATAATTAAACATGTAACCTAAAGTACACCCCATATCTTTAATGTATCATATGAGATCAGTATCCACATACCTTTTTATACAATTTCTTTTTCTTATAGTGTGTAGGTACATCCTTGATTCCCTCATAATATCTCAGTATGTAGAACATATATTTTTAATGTTATTTTCTTAGATTACTCATATATCTTCTAACAACCACCACTATATGAAAATTATTAATTTTGGTAATAACCATGAAATATATCTAGCTTCAAATAATTAAAGTATAATAATCTTTATCTACATACCAAAACTCATCAACTTTCATAAATACATACTACATAGATAACATAAAGTGAATTTCATAAGAAATAAAAATCACATTTTTTTCCAATTTTCTAAACATTCTTAATAAATTTATAGTGTAATATAAAAATAATAATATCAATATTTTTTATCATATCTTCCATCATAGTTTTCCTCCAAATAATATTATGATCTTCTCTATGATATTTTATCTAAAAACAATACCAAAAATTCGTTCTAATCAGTATTATTTTTTTATACATAATCCAATAATAAGAATATAATACACATATATAATTCATATTTTTAGACATAAATAAATTATATGTTATAGCATCATTGGTCTATGAATTACTATTTTTATTCATTTTTACTTCTAAAATCGTCAAAAAAAGTATTCCATTTTATATGTTCTTTCTTAAAACCATATTAATGTTTATAGAGTTTTGAAACCAAGTATTTCTTTCAAAACACTCAAAATTTATTTACATTGTTTATATATACTTTTCCACATATCCATATAGGAAACCAATCTTCACATTAACTTGTTCAAGAAGAAAATTTAATAATTCAATAATATTGAAACTCTTACTTCTAAGGAAGACATTTCACCAAAAGTATTTCCTTCCCCCCTCTAGAAAAATGATCCTCCTTAAAACGGTCATTCAATTTTTTTATGTAAATGGAATCATCTCCCATGTCTTATTACCATGCAATGAACAAATATACACATCCATTTTTATCTCATACTTTCCAGACACATTCAAGTGTTTTTTATTTTTTAATTAATTTTGACCCTCCCGCACCAATAATTTAAATTGTTTTATGTATAATGAGTACATAAAAATATGTATTATACCATTGATATATATTCTCAATTATAATAGATAATTAGACTCAATATTAAGTATATTTTAATTTTAAAATATATTTTTATGATCAAAATTCAGCTAACACCTCAATTATTTACTTCTAAAATGAACTTTTACCATATTAATGAATTTTTACATGATTTATTTACTAAATTTACCATCATGACTTATAAAAAATTCTTGTTCTCACCATACCACTAGAGGTAGGAAAAAACCATGACATTATTTCCCAAAAATAAATATGTTTTGGACTTAAAATAAACCCTGTCCCAATGCATCAAAATCTACATTTATATATCATAGACAACCAAAGGATCATAAATCAGAGACTAATAAACATTTTATATAGAATATATCACCGAGAATGTTTTTTTTCATTAACATAGATGGACTCCTATTGATTATATATGATACCATATTTATTACATCTACCTTGAATGTCTTGGGTAGGCCTGAGTATAGCCTCATATTCCTTGAATGTTTATTAAAATAAATATTGATATATTTAGATATGTGATTCTATAATGGTGAACTTGAAAGACAATTTTACCACAAAAAAATAAATATTATTAATGAATTAATGAATTTATTAAGTACTATTATCTCATCCATTATCATATAACAAACATTTTAGCATTGATTCTAACCCATTATCAAAAAAAGAATTACAATTTGAAAACATAGTAAACCTAGAAGTCTAATTTTTTAAAATGTAAAACCACACTTTTAAAATTGATTCCTTGATGAATGAAATAAAAAATGTGACCCTCTCCAGGACTGTATTAGATATGGTTTCCAAATATTAGTTGCCTCCAAGTCTAAAATTATAGCCTCTAGTATTCTAACCCCTTTGAAAATGGAAATTGTTATATCACACCTTGAATCACAAGGAAAAGTTTTCACACCAAATCACCACATTACCTTAGGTGTGCCCCCCATATGATAGAGTCTTATGACTAGAAACCTGGGTCTATAGAGGAAACATGGAGAGACTATACCCCTGTAGAAGAATTTAATTTCATAAAAAAAAACAAATCATCTCCCACATCAGAGAATATGAAGATAATATACCACATATGATACAATAAATAATAATTATGTGAAAGAATATATAAATTCATACAAGCTCTATGGCTCACCAGGATGATCACATATACAAAATATTAGAAAATGGGTAAATAAATATTAAATTTAATGTACATGAAGATCTAATATAATCCCAAATTATAATCCATTACAAAATACATTCCATCTAAGCTACTCTAGATCGATCTTATATATCCCTAGGCCTTGGCCCTCCTAAACCTGAAAAATGTAAGGGATGTTTGGGTTACCAAGTACAATGGAATTTGGAGTCGTGTTTGACTACATAACTCAGTTGGGATCCACCAATGTGGTCTTATGCTAGGAAGATAATGTAGTTCCATGTTCCTGTGGAATTCTTATAATAAAAAATAATAGAAGAATAACATAGATAAAGACACCACCCATTCCTACATCAGTTATATTATGTAATGTATTTGAGAATGTCATTGGGTCTCGGACAACCATAATACCAGGCCCTATACCATTTTTAATTATTTATTAAGCGAGCCTAATGAACCATACCTTCTTTATCTAGTTTCATGGTGTCTCTAAAGCATAAAGATGATCGTGCCTTCCAATATAATAGGGATGGTTCTATGTTGTATATATATCATGAATATTAGACCTTGGTAATACTCATATAAATATCCATTCCATAATATAGGATCAAACAAGACTTCATATCCATGGAATCCCCATAGATAGTAACAAAGACCTCCCCTATACGGGTTTTCTCAACTAGGTATCGTGAACCTCCCCTGTGTGGGTATTATCATCCATGGTAATAATCCCACAAGTAGCATGGATTTCCCCTATGGTATTTTTCATAGAAAATGGAATAAGAACATAAGTCTCATGAACCACCCTTATGGGATTTTATTAAGATATAATCCATGTCCACCTCAAGGGTTTTTTCCCAATGTAAATAAATCACAACCACAAGGGGAATTTTATATTCATAATAAAAGACCACGAGAAGAGATCATACGAAGACAAATATTATAAATACCACTGACAAGGTAATTGTCCAAAACATTATAGAAAATAAATTAAAACAAGTGTTTCAAGAACAACTAAATCCATCATTATCATCTCATATCCATTAGAATTATAGGTTGGTTTGGTTTCTAAGGTGACACATGAAACCATCACTACCTAGAAACACACAACTGAATAGGTTCAGTCTATCAAATAGTAACACACTTGATTCTTTTTCATTAGTAAATAACTATTTTAATCCCTCTTGGGATCCTCAGTCACAAAATATTCTATCGTGGCGACACCCACCCCTCTGGGAAGTTACAAATTACAATAGTGTTAAGACATAATACAAACTCTTGGGCCCAAAGAGTTCAGCCACATAAAAATCATTATAGGGATATAGATCATGGACTATCTAAATTCCAATGACTTTCATAGTTAGTCCACTCACCCAAACCGATCCACATCTAACTAATGTGCATCCTTCTAAGACAAGTCACTAATAACGAAAAGGTGAGATCACGCCCAACAAATAATACCACACCCTTGGATTAGAGGAATATACTAGGTTCATTATTGTCTTGATGTAATAAGTTATGTAAATCAATACTTAACTATTTCTAGGATGTGTCCCTATGGTGTCACCTAACCTTCTTTGGCCATCCATCGTACGCCACAACACACCTCATTCACAAGGTGTCCAAGGATCGTAATTTAGGTCCACTATTTCTCATAATGACCAGTAACCCCTACCCCACTCACGGGGACCAAAAGAAACATATAATATCCAAGGTCAAGACATCATCAACTAATGTTCAAGTAAATAGACTAGATAAAAAGATTCCACTTGGGAAGTATCATTTATTTTGGTTCTCTCATATCTTTCAATCAATCTCAAATTTTAATTTGAGTAAACCATATAGTTTAAGTTAATTACATGGGTTAAAAAATGGGAATCACCTAAAATGGTTATCCCAAACAACTCATTATGTTGAAAAAACAAATAAACCTTATGTCTAACATGGAATAATAACTACCTCAATTTGAACCCTCTTCTATTTTTTTACACAACCTGATAAATCGCTTCCCAACCATATCCAAGATCATATTGGTTCAATAGGTCAACATCATTTTTCCCTAGAACCAATGTCACACCATGTCATCACACACAATTAATTATATCCATTTATACTAATTTTTAGATTAGTAAAAAATGTTTATAATCACTTATACTACACTAGGTGCTCCCACCACACAATAATCACATCCAAATAACTTGGAGGGTCCTTGATACACCTAAAACATCATTCTATCCTAAATCCACATTATAAATTGAATTATAAAATTATATTTAAAATTAATTTCAACAAAAAACATAAAATAAATTAATAACACAACTTACTTTGACCTTAATTGTGAGTCTCTTCGGGTAGATATAACTACATGCCATCCCCTACATAGAATGAGTGACATCCCCATCACGGTAAATAGATTCCACAATGATATGATATAATTGGGACAAAATCACTAACTATCGGAAGATAAATTAGAGTAAAATAGAGTAGTATATTAATATAGATTAAAAGAAAATGTAGCATACCTCAAATCTATAAGAAAAACCCATCAAGAGGAACCTAAAACCGTGGGGGTGAACTATAGAATATGGGTAACATGACCCTAAAAAAATAAGGGAAACAAGAAGAGGAATATGGGAACCCCCTAAATATTTATGGGAGATGTTGGTTATTATTCACCTTAAAAATCTCACTGGCTAGGCTATAACAGCGACCCCAACCCATTCCAATGCCCTCATGATCCATCAATACAACCCATAAGCTATTATTCATGTTCAAAAACAACCTACAGAGATATTTAGAATCTAAGAACATGATCCTAAATTCTAGTTCTCATAACCTACCAACTACTAAACTCAAAAATTTAAATTCCATGAATAATTTTCTCCGTTGTATTGAAAAATGGAACTAAAAAAACCTTTTTATTATAAAGATACAATATTTATATATGATAATCAATAATAAAATTATCTCTAGTAAAATTCCTTATGTTCTTTGGACATTCCTCTAATTCCTTCTCTTATATCATAACAAATGATGAATCATTTTTTAATATCCAATAAAAAAAGCGATTACAATCATGTCCATGAATATTCCTATTACCGTATAACATGTTATATTAGCCCCCCATGAAATTACCCCAACCTATTTTGAAATATTATATGTAATACTAGTGAAAGTGTTCTTAAATAAATCAACATCATGTTTTTATGAAGGTAACATATTCTAGATATACCTAGAAATGTATCTCATAGTTTCACAAATAACCAAAATCCCATTTCTTAGATTGAACTACGAATCGCAAATTACGATAATATATAATAGTTTATCATTAGAATCATGTAACTCAATAAAATTCGGTAAAACATAATTATTAGTGAAATAGTTCTCTAACATGGAATGGAAATGTTCCATGAAGTCCAAAATCAATGAATCAATTAGATTATCTATTCTTAATAACCAAACATTATTAGTTCCCTTAGTTTTTGTGTTTGTTCAGTTATTTATGAGAGAATTTATTTTCTAATTACACTTCATAATATAAACCACCACCCCTCAATGGTAGTAGGTATTACTAATTAACTTTTTCTTATTTTAAATATTTTTCTCTATTTTAATCTTTCACTTTAATTTTCACACTACATAGAATTTAACCTACATTCAATGTTATGAGTTAAACAAATGAATCATCTAGAACCCATTCATTAATAATATTCCCAAATTATTACATATAATACATTAATTAACATTAATATTTTATTAATAGATAAACTGGTCACAATTATTAAAGTTCTTTATCAACTTTTTGGTAATGAAGATAATAAAATAGGAAGACTCACATCACTATAAAATGTAATATTTTCTAAATTAAACTATCTTTTAATTGTATTAAATTTGTTGACATATCGAAAAATGGACATTCTAAGAATGATATTATGGATATACATCAATAAAAAATAGGTATATCTTATTAACTACAATTTTGTTTTCATATATATATATATATTCATTCACTTTCATTCGATCATTTATTGTTGTCACACCTCCTATACCACAATACACATTCCTAGCCCATTATTATATTGAAACTAAAGTTAGATCCATCAAATTGGTTAATATACCAATCCTTACTTAATATATATCATTTAACATGAAAAATATGAACAAAGTCTTTCAAACTCATGATATTTCAATATTTCACACAAAAATAAAATTCCAAATAATGAATGATATATGAAATGAAAAAATATATATAATAAAGAAATAGAGATTACAGATTTACATGGTTTGGGTAGAATCTCTATGTCCTTGGAAAGACTGAATACATTCACTATATACATAAGATAACCTTGTAGAGTAAATATCAACACAAAATATCAAGCTCAAAATGTTCTCATAAATACAAATTACTTTATAAAATACCCAAAATTTCTATAATACCATACGTTTCTATAAATAAAATATTTAAATAGTCATGTATGGTGCTACAATACATGTCATTGGTGTAGTTTTCCATGATCCATAACATAAACAATCCTCAAAAAATGGAATCGAATTATTTTAAAAAGGGTAATACCTTATTTATGATTTAGGGAATGTTTTGGTGTTTGGAATAAGAGCATAATATATGTTCAAACAGTACTCTATACATCTTCCTCACATATAAAAATTTTGATCTTTGAAAAGATTAAACCATATGCATAATGAGAGTGAGACAAAATGAACCACACCTAGTGAATAATTTTCCCAATTAATAATTACCTATCTATAGTTCATTCTAAATTATAAGGAATATATAAAGGAAAACCCAAAAAACTAAGGGTACTATATATTAATAGGGGAATCATCATCCCTGATGATCTCATAAACCCCACCATGCCTCTAAAGAACATACACCAAGTGATTAATTTCCCCAAAGAAAACTATTCTCAAATAATACTAGATATCAGTTAGATTATAAATGAATTTTCAATCCTGTTCCAAATAAATTTTATAAAATTACAACTCATAAAAGATATCATAGTTATTTTTTTATATTTGATATACTTGGATTATGGGATGATCAAGATTCTATAATGAATTATGTTCCATCCATTAATCATAATTTCTTATAAAATTATGAGTATTTAATTTCCTAGTGAGACTTTGGAAAAAGTTTATTCCTATATGAGATTTATAGATCCTAAACTATTGGAAAAAATAAAAAAGAACACAGGACCCATATATAAACACTTGAGGCATATAACTCTGACTGATATAAGATGTCTGTCATATCAATTTTATTCTGATCCACTGTAGAATCAACTACACATGCTAAATCATTATTTTAACCAAAATAGGTCCTTGATTTATTGTCTCGTTAACATTTACTTAGTTCAATGAAGCATGAAAATTACACCCATATAATGGGTCAATTGATTCCATAATAATAGAAGAGTGATAAAAATTATTATAGGAGACTCCAATAAAATAGTCATTCCACTCATAAAACATGATATTGTAACATTCACACCCGTAAAATATCATCTAAAATATTAATCTTCATCTCTTTTCAACTATAAATTTTCATGTATAAATTTATGATAAGGTATAAATGGTTATCAAAAATAGTTTTAAAACCCCTATATGGACTAGATGAAAAACTATGAATCATGTTAAATGTTATCATACAAGTATAACCATGAAACAACCCCACTTCAACTAGACACAATCAAACGAAAATATCTATTATTTTTTATACCTAATCGGAATAAAAAGTACCAAATTATTTTCTAGTCAATTATTAAATAAGAGGACATAATAAAGCATTAATTTATAAGGAAAATAATTCTTAAAACTTATTTTGATATTTTTATTTACACCACGGAATACTCATTTAATTCACTAATCAAGTTGGAACACAATTCACATACATTACACACAAGAATGTATAATATAAAGATATAACCTCTACTATGAACCTATTTTGAAAGACTATTTAGAACAATAATCTAAAGGCAAGATAAATCATTCTACTTTTAGATATACAACTAATAACAAATTCTGAACAGTTCATATTAATTTATTATACATTTATATTTGAACAAATAGTATCATATATAACATGATTTGGCACACCCCACTTTATTACAAACACTATGGAATATATCCTTGAATAATGAGGTCTCTCTATGTATATCTCTAATGATAAAAAATAAGTGTATATACCTCATTATAATAAAGTAAGGATGTAGAAAAATTTCATATAATTAAGATCAAACATCCACCTTTATTGGGAAATGTCAGGTCTTTATCCATCTCTCATCACTCATATCCTAAGTAATATCTCTATCATACTTATAAATATAATCATAAACTATTATGTTAATCTTTATAGAAGTATATGAGATATATAATAATAATTATAGAGAAATTATACTCCTCATCCCTACCCAAAAATTATATTTCACAAGTGAATATTACCCTTAAAATTTATTAATTGATCATCAATGATTAAATTAAAAATACAATAAAAATATCTAAAGAATTTATGCCAATGTTATACTAATACGAGGACAAGTGTTTCAATTCATTTAAAAAAAAACTATTTTCTCATATATTAACACATTGACCAAGACTGAATAAAAATAATCATGATAAATTTTATGTAAAATTCCAACCACTTAATGCTAGATAATATGTTCCATAATATTATTCTATCCCCACTAGTTTAAATACCAGAGGGGTGATTTAGGGTAAGATATATTAATATAAATATCATATTTAATCTTATTTTTTTATTGAAATAATATTTTGTTATATTCTAACAATTAGATATAGAAAAAAGAAATAATATAAAATATTTTTACTTGGTTCACATAAAACATGATAATACAAAGAGAATACAAGGGAAACTCAGAAATATACTAAAATGAATAGTGTAATGCACGAACAATATTAATAGGAGACTTACTCTCACTCCTGATTCAAAACTACTCAATATTATTGATATCATTATCCTCAGTTGATGTGTATTATCTATTCCTTTATAAAAATTCATTGATTTACTAAATAAAAATTCATTACACTGCAATTTTTGTGTCATAAATAACTTATTTCTTCAACAAAATAATGCCATATTAAAAATAAATGCTATTGGAAATTCCCTTATGGTTTGTGTGTTTTAGGTTTATATAATTTTTTTTTATAAAAGTCATGTTTGAAAAAAATTTATTCACATTAATGATGATTCACAAAACAAATTATTCATGGATATTTTGGTTGAAAAAATAAATTAACATATGAAATACATTCATATATGACTTACAAAAAAAGTCACTTATCTCTCCTCTTATTTTATTTATTTCATATTTGAGACATAAAAATGTATAGGTAATTCCCAATCATTCACATATATTTTTCATTCCCAAATACATCTTCCCACCATTATTTCCAAATTTTCACATAACTATTTTGTAAAAAATATGTTTATGTTAATGTATACTTCCTGATACTCTATTTTTTAGCGAATCATTTATTTTTCAATTTTTTTCAAGAGTTCCTAAAATCTAAAAATTCAAAAAAAATACAATATAGATTCATGAAATATTATATTTTTCATTATAATACATTGAAAATGTTTTTTCCAATTCATGAAACTCTCTATATTTTAGAACACTGCAGATTCATACAAGTCACCAAATTTACAGAAATTTAATTTGTGTGAGAAAAAATTCATAATAAATATTTCTCAAATCGAAAATTCAACATTTTATACATTCTTTTTCGACAAAAAAAATGTGATTACTCAAAAAATTCAACTTGAGTGGTTTTTTTGTAATAATCTTTCTATTAAGGTTTGTTGAAAACATTTCAAAACAATTATAAAAATAATTATTGAAAAATAAAACTCATGATCTATAATAAACACCATAATTCCTCTATAACTACTGCAAATGATTAGAGATTCAATCAATATCTACTCTAAGAAAACATGCAGAAATATCAATAAGATAAACCAGAGAAACATCAAAAGATTATTAATGAGTTAGTTTTTTGTTATTGAGCCATACTTCCCAAAAATACAACATCACGATCATTATTTTTGATTTGTAATCCAAAAAATAACAGTTTCAACAAAATAAACTTCAATAATACCCCACCTTCATCTATTATCCCAATGATTTAACATAAATAATTTCTCCAATTTTATTAGTTATACCAATCCCCTCAATGGTTTTGGGAAATATCTCCCATATTCCAGAACACTACCTCCCGCACATTTTCAAAAAATCTAAAGGAAAACTCTTTTGTGAGTAATAAGGGGAAAAGGAAAAACATTAAAACGTCATTAAAACAAGACCATGACTTGGGGAGTTGGGGTCCCGTATCAATGTTTTCTAATTGTGGGTGTTTTACTGGACTATGAGAGTTATCTGATTCTTTTCAAATGCATACTTGGTTAATGAATTGTTATAATGTCTAAAAACTGATGTTCGGTTGGCACATAACCTAATATGACCCACCTATGATATACATTATCCATTATAATTTGATACATTATATAGATTTTATTTATCCATGGGTGATGGATGATATTTGTTATATTATTTTTGGCATGTGAATTATCATAATTGATTTCAATCATATATTTTACATCAACTCGCATTTCTTAAGGTAGTTTCATTATCAACAATATTTGGTGCATGATTGAGTAGGGAAAATATACATAGATTCTACAGTTCATAGTGAAATGTAATCCGGATTATCATAATTACAAGAAACCAAAAATCCTCAAAGATTAAATGGACCAGCTGATGTTTACTTTCTTTCATCTAGTGAACCAACGTAATATGTTTTTGAGTATCCCGAACACTCATTTTTCATATGATGAACTATAAAAAATTGAAATTGATTATTACTTGGATATATTTTAATATTATATTCCTAAAAATAATGTGTCTTTCATTGGTATTACTTTAGTATCTCTCATCCTAATAAGTGGAAAATATAATATCAGGTCATGTATTTTTGTGTAACAGAATACCACTAATTTTATTTTATTATGCGACATCGACTAATTTTCCATTATCATTCGTTGAAAAATCCACCTCAATATAAAATAATGATGTCATTACCATGGAATCCATCATCCCAAATATTATCAAGCCTATTTTAAAATTTTTTATTAGGATACTAATGTACCAAGACATCTTTGTAACACTTATAGAGAATGTAAAAACATTAAATCACCATGAATTAACATTTCAAACTCCCACATCATGAATTATGTAATGTTATTTAATTGTGCATAATTAAATCCACAAAATAATAAATTTTCTACCACTAAAAGAATAATAAATCTTTAATTACTCTTATTTTAGACATAGAGATTGTAATTAACCCCATCACATACAAAATTTAGCATCTTTATGTATTGATATAGACTAAAATAGATACCCCTTGGTTCTATCTTTAGTCTATAAAGTGACACATTAGGTTGAAAAACATTGTTCTCATTATCATTGTTAATAAAGTCATTTGGATGTTCAATGTAGACCTCTTCTTCTATTAAACCATTTATAAATGATGAATCAATGTCCATCTAGGATCAATTGAATTCCCTTTGCACTGTTATAGTCAAGAATAATCATATCATTTCTAACCAAGGAATGGGAAAAAATGTTTCCACCATATTGATTCCTTAAAACTAAGAGTATCCCTTACATACAAGTTGTTCTTTGTTCTAGATAAAAAAATTCAACTTCATTCTTTTTTTATTTAATACTCATATTCATGTAGATTTTTGTATCTATCATCATTAAAAAATCTTCCATGATTGACTCTTTTTTTATTTTTTCAGCCTCTTAATTCATCACCCAAAGCTATTTATCATATTTATATGATTATTTGAAACCCTTTGGTTCTAGCTGAGATAACAAATATTTTTTATTTAGAGACTTCATTCTTCACATTTACATCAGTGTTATCTAATCAACAATGATATTGCACACATATATTATGATTAATTATAAATGCATGCCAAAATTTATCCTATTAATCATTAGTTTATTCATCTAAATTTGTTTCATCCTCTTATACTCCCCCTAATATGATCAAATCATTAACACTTTATTTAAAATATATTAATGGTTTTACGAAAGACTCTTTTAATTATAAACTATAGTGATATAGCTTCCTTTGAAAACGTTATCTATTTTTTATTGAACAATTGTATACCTTTTACTTAGATAATGAGCTATGAAAAATCAAACTTTCCCCACAAGACTCAAATATTATTTATTTATCCTTATTAATACTGAAGTATTTAATTCCAAAAATTCAAAATTATTTCATCATTGAATTCCTTCTATACAGTATCTCGTACGGAGTTTTCTTTTTCATGGGAGAAACAAATATCATTTGGGAATATAGATTGATTTCAAGACAATTTCATTCTATAAAGTATTTAGTAGGTGATTTTGTATATTCATCATTCTGCCGACATTTTTTATGATTCATTTTCTCCTCTCAACTACACCATTTTTTCAAAGAGTTATCATTTCTATGACTTAATGCCTTATCCCATGATTCTAAAGATAATACTCCACCTATGTATTGGTAAATTCTATACGTTTTGTAGACTGATATTTCAGAATTTTGTTCTTAATAATTTTCTCATACATTCTCTGATATTGGGTAATATAATCGAAAATATAATATTTGTGGGTCATGATCATTAATTTTTACATCCTATTATAATCACTAATAAACAACACACTATATATATTCTCATTGATATCTTGTGGTGATATTGGTCCACACAAATCAACATGCACCAATTCAAAAAACATTATTCTCTACTAATATTTTTTCTTATACGCCTTTAAAATAATATTCCTTTTTTAACAAAAAACTTTTGTGTGTATAATATTACATCAGTTTAGGGAGATATAGAGATCAATCATTTTTCACCAGCTCTTCTAAGGATTATTGGCTCAAATGTATAAATTTTTTATACAATAATATTTTTTATTATTTATTAGAAAAAAGAAAATATCTTCTTCTCCAATAATAGGACGTACATATACTTTCATTAACTAACATAACATTATTACTTCTATTTTATTTTCATTGATTAATCATATTTTATTGGTAATGTTTATTTCATTCCCTAAGTCACATAGTTAACTGAAACATTGATAGTTGTTACAGAACCATCATCAACCAAGAAAATGATATGCCTCAAATTTTGTACCCCAAATTTTGTTTTTCCACAAGCCAATGATCTTTAAGCCTTCATCATTTGAAAATATGACAACACCGTCCTTATTGTACTTGATACATGTGACAAGACCCCTATCACCTATATTATTGGAAGTATATTCACTATAAATGATCAATGAACACGATTCACTTTAGTATTTTAGATAAATATATTCAATTCCTTCATTCTCAGCTTTTTTATTTTTGATCTATTTTCACAACAAGAAAACGTGCAATCATCAGTGGTTTTGAAATCCCCACTAAATGGCTCATTTTTTTTATGGTGGTTTTAAAAAGATTCAGCGATTTTGGAGAAATTTGAAAATAGATTCCATTATATAGATGTGAGTTTTTAGAGTCTATTAAAACATATTCTAAATCTAAATGTATTTTTTTATTATGGTGATCTTAACAAACTATCAAAAAATAAATGACAACAATTTATTAATTAAAATTTTAATCTATTTTTAATGATTAATTATTTTTAATAAATATTATCTATTATTTATAACCATTTATTATTTAAAAGTTTAATTAATTATTAATTATTAATTAATAATTATATATAATTATTAAGTGGTAATTATTTAAAAATAACAATGATATAAATTATTAATTATTTATTAATTCATAATTATTAATTGGTAGTTATTAATTTGTAATTATTTTTATATTAATATTATTACATATAAAAATAGATATACAAATATATATACATACATAAATATAAATTATATATATATACACATATACAAGAAAAACATACACACATACATTCATACACAAGTATATATATATATATATGTATGTATTCATGTATATATATATTCATGTAAATTTATTTATATTTAAATAAATTTTTAGACGTTTATATGTATTTATATGTATTTATGGATATGTATATGAATTTATATTTATTTATTTATATATTCATATATGTGTACATGTATATATATATATATATCTGTGTGTGTGTGTGTATTAATATGTGCTTATATAAATATATAATTACATATAATTATATATATAGTTTTATTTATAAATATCTATGTATATTTATTTATAATTTATAAATATTTATATATATTTGTGTATATTTACGCGTGTGTGTTTATTTATATAAAATTATATTTAATTATATATATATGTGTGTGTGTGCGTGTTTTTATAAATTTATATGTGTTAATATATATATATATATATATTGCATATATATATATATATATGTATATATGTATATATAGATGCATGCAAGTAAGTTTATTTTTATATATTCATTTATTATGTTTTTATATTAATAGGTGTTTATATATATAAATGTCTATATAAAATTATATTTATATTATATATACACACACATATATATATGTTTTCATATATATATTTATGTAAATTTATTTATATTTATATATACACATAAATTAATGTCTATTTATTTATCATGTTGGTATATATATATATATCAATTTAAATTTAACCATATATATATGTATTAATATATATATATAATTATTTATATAATCATATAATTTAATTTATTTATATATAAATATATATGTTTTTATATTTATACACTTTTAGATAAATTTATTTTTAGTTATTTTTATATTTAATATATATATATATATATATATATATTCATATATTTATAAATTTTCACACGAGTACATTTATATAAATTTTTAAGTAATTATATTTTTGAATGTATGTATTTATACATTATTAATATATATATATGAGTGTGTGTGTGTGTGTATTTACATGTATATATAAATATATATGTATATTAAAGTCCTTATAGTCACCACATGAAGGATTCCGTTTTTTGATTAAGGCTCTGTAGAATAAATAAGATGTAATGTGTTCAAATCTCATCCTACACCAATTTATACTCAATTAAGCATTAATATGTCGTAAATAATAAAAAATATTTATTAATAGATATTAAAAATCTCCATAAATTGATTAGATTTAATTTCTAAAAATTCTGTGAATGTATAAACATAATGAAATATGTGTTAGTTTTTAAAAACCATCACATATATTTTCTGGGTAGTTTAAATAATCATTAGACACAAAACAAATAACTACTAAATGAAATTTTTGTGTATGGGTTTTTGATTTCACCCTCAGTGTGTATTTTTGTGCTTTATCTTACTCTGAATATAGTGGACCAACATCAACCAGAAATGGTGCAAAATAATTTTCTATTTACTACCCGCTTGATGATTTTTCAAGTTTTTTTAGTACAACCACTTATGGTTTTTATAGAAACATTCATCTACATCATCGATGAGTAATACCTATCTATATGTCTAAATTCTTCACATAAGTATACACTAACACCCAAAGCTTGCATGAAATTTTGGACTCTATGTAGATGCCTTTATTTCCCTTATTCGCTCTAGTAACTCTTAGCTTTGTAGTACACATTCAAATTATGCCTCATATCCCCACAATAATAAAACCAGTTTATTAGTCCAATCTTGTGTGAATTTTCTAAAACATTGAGAGTATTCTAGGTTCTTCGAGTTTTATCATTATGAATCACACAAAAATCAACATTTATTTATAGATTGAGTGGTTGAAACATGGAATAAACCGATACTTATTTCTATTTACAATAAATACACATACAAATTTTTGTCATTTTGATATACCTTTATTTTTTTAGTAGTCCTCCGATGTTATGTTGGACCTCCATGATTAAATTTATATTTTTCTATAGATAATTATATATAAATCACCGAATTTATGTTAGGATTCAAGAGTCTCTCTTGATCTTCTACTTTTCATAATAGATGGTTTTTTATTCCAGCTGTATAATATATTTGACTTGAGATGTTACTATGTAATTGCCTCAGATTTCACTATACATTTTCCAAGAACAAATAATGTGATCGAAGGCTTTCCCTATACACAAAACAAAACATAAATGAAACTGAGATATATTTATTTTATTAGAACTCATCTATTTAATAAGTATGTATGAATATTTGTAATTGAGTTACTAAATATATTAATATATATATATATATATATATTTAAGGTTTATTTTATAAAATTTCATTATTATGTTATAGAATCAACCTTTTTATGCATTATAATTTTTTTAAAAACAATTTATATTAATGTTAAATTAGTATTTTAATAAAATATAATATTTATTTATTTATTTATACTTTTGTAATGTCTTATAGAAATTAAGAATAAATTTTTTAAAATGTAAAATTTTATTTTACTATAAAAACAAGGATTTTCTATGTTTTAATGTTTTATTTACAATGAAATTTATATATTTTATAATTTTAAATTGAATAAATAAAATTGGATTTTGGATTTAGAAAAAAAAATTATATTTCAAAATTTTTTTTGGATTAAAAAAAAGTTTCTAGTCAATAGTGAAAATGTGTTTTTTATAAATAAAATAACTTTTATGAATATGTGACACTGTTAGTATCAATTATAAAATCAAAAAAAAAATTATGAGACCAAATATGTCTTTTATATGTTAATATATAATTTTATGATTTTTCTATTATAAAAGCTCGTTATTGATATTATATAACATAAGTTGTATTTAAAAAACAATTTAATAAAATATGGATTTATTATTTTAAAATTATTGTTTCTAAATTTCAGAAATTTTATAATATTAAATGGATTTAAAATTTGGAATTTGTGGGTCTAAATTATTTTAAAAGTCTCATTTTATTTTTATTCATAAATGATAAATTTCATAGGTAAAAACTAGTTCTCGTGGGGAAACTCAAACTAGTAAAAATGAGTAATGTAATAGGTAATGGTAATACCATGTAAAAACACAAATTTAAAATGGGGTTTTAAGGTGTTACTAAACCATATTTCTTCTTAAATCAATTATTTTTTAATTTTGGATCAACTTTCATTGAGAGTTGATCTGCATTATTGAAATATTTTGGGTATTTAGAAAAAATGAAATCTCTTTTAACATATAAAAGGGGCTCTACTAACCTCACATCCCCTTACAAAACAAATCCAAATCATTTAGACCTAAATGAACCCAATTCTATACTCCACATGTCTTGAAACAACCAGGGTGAACCCTGAACCAGTTACCTGATCCAGCTTGTGACTAGGTCTAAAAGGTGTTATTTATCCTCTAATGATAGAAACTAGTGTTCGTCATCAAGAACACACAATTGGGAATCATTTATCCTATAAAAAAAGTTATTTCAAAAAATATAAATTAAACAACAAAAATAAACACATATTGTTGAATGAAATAAACTACTACACATACCTCCATGTGACCTCATGGGTCACCTCCATATGTAGAATCACACTTGATCCATGAGTGAACCATAGATGAAATAAGCAGGAGAGGGTAAAAAAATAACTCTATAGCCATGGGTATTAGAAATTATTTGGCATGACCGAATAAACTATTCCCTATGCCTTACATTTAAAGAGAAACCCCAGTCATTCTAGTTTTAAAATAAAACAATATAAAAATAATGTCTTCCATTATTTTAAAATTCAAGTAACAAGCTTACATTTTCAGGAAAAAACAAACTTTCTTTCCATCACATTTCTAAAATAATTCCCAAGCATGCTACAAAATTTTAAAAAGAATGGAAAATAGTTTAAATTAAAAAATGACTTTCATAAAGGTAGAAACAATTATTAAAGCATATGAATTGAAATCCAATTCACAAGAACCACGGAAAACCGACGTATCTAGGGTTAGTACAATCCTAGCACACTTGTACATCAATGAAAATCACACCCAACCAAAAACCCCAAAATCCTTATTCATAAGACACTAGAGGAAAATATATCCCTAGGACTAATGGTCTGAATATCATAAGCCAAAACAAGAAACATTTCCATGTACACACCACTAGAGGAGATCCCATCCCAAGTTTTAGTGGTCTCTAATCATATCAAATGTTCATTTAGTATTGTAGTGTAAATCCTGATAGAAGAAACCAGGCCTTGACCCTACTGATCCAACTAGCGTATTATACATAGTCTACCCACAGGTGTTCCTAGGTTTCTTATGATCTCTATATAATTAGTGGTGAGTTTTTATAAAACTAACATGTATGAACATATTAGTTACATTACTCAAAAAATTCATCCAGACTTTCACCACTAATATTAATCGTTGAGCACATCCTTCTTTTCATCTCACACTACAATAAACAGGCCTCTTCAGTATGCACATAGAAAAATTTACATATTAACAATTAAATAAAATTACTCAAACAAGGGGGAATGAATCAAGAGGGGGTCTCATCTTCTATACTTTATTCTTGAAATTCCTTGAATTCCTCATTAATTTACAAGGAAATTGTTTATTTTAGGAATGATTATAATGATACCCTTTTAAGATACTGGATATTTTTCAATCTCAATTAAACAACTAAGAAACCACTCATTTAAAAATAATCATGAAAGATTTCTTAAATTTTAGCAACCCATTTAGTGAATAGAAATCAACATTTAACCTCCAATTGACACCCAAACCCATTAAACTTTTCAACATACCAAAACTATGAAATTTAACATTTTTAAAATCACACACAATCCCATTTTTATCAAAGTAATCTTTCAAAAAAAAATTCTACACAAAAAACTTCATTGGAAATACCCATCACACCCCAAAACTATTTTGGAAACCAATTTTGAACATTTAAAATATATTTCATTCTAAAACAAGATTGGAAGAATATTTTAATGAATAATACAAATTTCAAGCTTAGAGGTGAACATGAAAATAATGGAAATACCATAACCAAGAATCACTACAACTATTCATAGAATATATATACAATTTAATATAAAATTCTTTTTAAAACACTATAAATTATGTAATTAAAATTAAAGGCCGCAACATAGGGAACTAAACTCATGAATATGAAGACCAAGATGAAACATCTCATTATTCAATGAATTAGAAAAATAAAACTCAAATCCAATATTTACAATGAAATTCCCATCAATTTATACATATATATATATATATAAATACCCCCAGATATATTAAACATATTCGTAGTTCCGTGAGGGAATCTGTACAAAGAGGATATATATATATACCTTACCCCTGAAAATGTTTGTTCATCATCCATGAAAATGATAGATCAAAACATAGTAAATAAAATGCCTATAATATCACAAACTATATAATCCCAAATTAGAAATTTATAAAGAATGAATAATGGAGTAAAAACAATATATTATTGATCAGGGATGAACCAAAATGGTCCAAAATGATTTATCTTCAGTGGAGGATGCTGAATAATACATGATGACATCCCAAGAGACTTGTTGAATACCCTATAAACATGAGAAGCATAACAATTCATCCCATCCAAAACCCTAGACTCAAGCTAAGTGAATGAGGTGATAAAAAAGAGAATAAAACACTGTAAATGGTAGAGGGAATGGAGGTGACATACTATATCAATGATTTAGATACGATTTTGGAAGAAATATAGGAAAATGGAGAAATTGAGGGATCTTAATGGACGTAGGAGGGATATCACACAATGAAAATTGAGGATAAGATAAAAAGAGGAGAGGAAAGTAAATACAAGATAAAAGATAATAGAAAATAAAGTAAAAAAAAATTTAAATTTCTGGGCGATTTGTAGAGTTTATACATGGTTTACGAGACTGTTTGAAAACTATGTGAGTGCTACTAACGAAGTTAGAAAACCACACACTGTACTCCATGGAATACTCACGGTTATGAACTCCATTCACCAATCATGCCAAATGGAGATGTTTTGATGAATGACCCTCAGGTATGGTTGTCACACAGTTACTCCAAATTGTGCACAACCCATGTGCTTTACCCAATTTACAATGAATATTTTAATATTCATATATAGAATATCCCAAAATCAGAATTAAAGATAAAATTAAATAAAATAAAAAAACATTATTAATTTCTTAAGGTCAGGGGGTGAAAATTACCACCACCATAAACACTTTCTTCCTACCTAAAGACACCAAGTCGCATGAAGAACCAAAATTGTACTCAAAATAGAATATAGAAAAATAAAACATCCAACCTAGAGGTGACTTAATTAATATCACATGTAATACTTGTCCATATATATGGAAAACACAATCATGGATATCTATTTTGGATCTCCCCTCCATAAATGTTCATCTAGAACCAACCAACTGTGAAACCAGGAACTCCCAACCCAATCAAGAAACCCTTACCACAAAGGAGACCTAACAAAAGGCACTCAAACCATGCTGCACACAAATAAAATCACTATTTCCACTATATGTGATCATATATTAATCAATAAAAATAAAATACATAGACTAATAATCAAAATTCCAAGATTATAAGAGAGGACCAGTAATCAAAGACTCGCATCCACAAGGCACGACCACTATAATTACATGAGGATAAGGCCACACAAATTTTTTTACTATATCGAGAAACATAAAATTAAACTAAAATTAAATTATTAATATTAAAACTTCCCACACGCAAATGGTAGTGGAAAGATATGATCAATGGTTCCCCACACACATAGTGATTCATGACTACATTAAGTACTTCACTCCAGGACATATATATGGAGCCCTGATGTCTTGAAGCATTTGATGCCCATAGTCATGGATAATAATCCCCAATCAGATATCCATTTTTGTTTCATGAGGGGCCGCATAGTCCACAAGCCCTTGAGGAATTCTATAAGTATAAATTAGGATGTCAAAATATCCATTCCAGAAATAAACGAGAAAATGTTCCAACAAACATAAGAAAGGAACTAACAAGGAGACTTTCTCGGACGAGGTTCCTTCAATTCGCCTTCCCCACCAGATGGGAAAACTCTTTAAATATCAATATAAATTGGTCCCTAGTCCATGTATGAAAATATTAAATGATAGAAGGATCTTTTAACTAATCAATCAACACCATCTGTAAATAAAATGAAACTATCTCATTAAAATTGCGAATATTCCCCTTCACCATCAATTAACATAGTAAAAAATTCCTGAGATTTGGAACTATCTTATTCATTAATTAATAAAAGATAAAACACCGGATGCATGTTTTCTTAAATATCTCCCAATAAATATCAACTTGAAAAAATATTGGAACAACCACATTTCACTGGTCTAGTCCCGGTCCTTAAAACATTACAAAGTCAACTCTCACTTTTTACACAACTAGAGTTCCAAAAAACTTGATAACACTCAAAATTCCCACGCCACTGAACCACCTTAAGAATAGTTTTATAATAACAAAAAACACGAACCTATTTAGAAGATATCGACTCAAAAAATCCACTAGGAGTCTATGTGGGGTCAAAAACAAGATGAGAAACCTCACAAACCATCTGGGTCTTTTTGGCCATTATACTCTCAACAAAAAAATGCACAACAACATACAAAATCAAACTAGAAGTCAACAAATTAACATTAAAAAAAATCCAAGATCATAAACCAAAACATCACACAACCAAATGAAATACCAATCAAATATAATCCTAAAAATCACAAAAAAAAAAACAAAACAAGCCTAGAACCCTCTTTTGAAAATAATCTTTTTCTAAATTCTTCTATTTTCAATTTTACTTTTCCCTTTGGAAATAAACAATTAAAATTTATTTTCCAAAATCATTTCCACAAATCCATTATAAAATTTCGAAACACCAACTCAATTTTTCATAGAAATCAACAAATCTCAATGTAAGTGAAGATCCTTTTTAACTGAACATATTTTCCTTTTCAGAAACCACTTTGGGAAAAATAAGTTAATATTATGATTTCTAATAATCACCCATGGAATATTATGGAAAGTAACATATGTTTTCATTCCCTTGTCTTTTTACATCATCCACACATACATTCCAACACACACATTCAATACAGACAGATATATGAACCATCATAAGGAATTCCCAGGGGAATAAATAAAATTTCATAACAAAAACTGATCATATATCAAATTCTCAATTTTTTTACTCCACATGATCTATAACATTTCAAAAATCCAAATCACTTTCTATTTTTAAAACCCAATTTTTTAATCATCGACTCAATTTTTAGAAATAATTTTCATTCAAAAAAATATTTTTCCATATCATAGACCATATTCCCTTGTAAACCCACTCACACTAACCAAAACGAAAAAAACCACTCACACATAAGCACTTGGATGAGGAATTAGTTGCAATGCCTAACCTGAATAAATGTGTAAAAAGACCATACAAAACATTATAAAAATAAATTCGAATTGTCTAAAATGATTCACTTGAGCTATGCATGAGTTTCTACTCCATATAAGCTCATATTGTAACACTTACTCACTACCTTGGTCACCCCCCTTCCAAAAAACTATATAAAACCAATATATTCTCCTTTAAAATCATTTAAAAAATCCCACATTTGAATTTAGAAACCTCAAATACTTTTAGTAAAATGGTTTTGATTCATTTTGTATAGTTTCCAAACTACAAGTGCATATACATTCCAATTTAAAATCCCACACTTTAATTCACAAAATAACAAACATACACTAAAAAATAATTTTAAAACATAAAAAATTATTTTTGAAATCACCACATGGATCATTAGAATTAATATTTTCATTTCATTTTAAATAAAAACCAAACTAACCAATTAATAACTCAATATTACCATTTAGAACCAAATTCCATTTTAAAAAATAATTAAAAATCAACCCAAACCCATATCAACATATAACCCTAAAAAAATTTAAATCCATATGAACACACATTAAATTCCAAAAAGGGCTAGTGGGTCTTCATTATTGTAACACAAGGTTTGATGGATAGATGATCAATAACGAAACTACTATAGATATTTTCTTTGAACCATACCATGTTGTTTTACATGGTTTGTTAGGACATATTAGAAAATGAAACTTTCCATTCCACCAACATTTCATCCCAAAATGAAATCTCATAATTAAAATAAAAATCCAAAAATTCCTTGGTAACTCATGCTTATTCATGAGTGGTGGTGATCATGCACTAAACCTAGACCTATTTCATAGTCCCCGATTATCCAATCTCCATTATACCTAACATCACAAATTAAAAAGGCCTTCTATGAAACAATTTCTTCATGAACCACCCCATGTAAACCCCAAACTGGTCACCTGAGCCGGACCATGACAAGGCCTGAATGTCGTTCTCGATTCTCCGTGGCTATAAAATAGTGTTGGGGATCATGAAAAAACATTTGGGAATGAATTATACCAAGACTAAAATATAAATAAATATGAACTGTACAATATAAAAACTCAAAATAGGAATGAAATAAACTACTACATGTACCTTCATGTGACCTCATGGGTGAAATCATTCCCTATAATCACAATTTATCTATCAGAAAACTAGAGTAAATGAGCAAAAAAAGTTAAAAAAAATATTATATAGGCATGATTATTAAAACACTATAGGCATGAACAAATAAATTATTAATATTACTTTTCCTTAAATGATAATAAAGTCATGCTATTTGGAAAATAATACCATAACAAAATATGGGTTTTCATTATTTTCAAGTTCCCGTAAAAATATTCTATTTTCATGAAAAAACCACTTTCATTCCATAAAATTTCTAATATTGTAAGCAAGAATGCATGACATTTTAAAATTAAAGAAAATATTTTAGATTAAAACATGATTTTATTAAAGTAGGAAAAAATTATGAAAACAACTGAATGTAAAATCACATCAAAATAAAATTGGAAAAATCTTAAGTATCTTGTGTTAGTATAGTTATGTGATCCTCATAACTCAAATATAATAACTTCAATCCAAAACACCTAGCATCCTCGTGAATGATCCACTAATTGGAAACACATCCAAAGTTCTATTGGTCTCCATATCACAAACCAAACCGATAGCATTCCCATGCATGGGCCACTATAGGTGATCCCATACCAAGGTCTTGTGGTATCTACCCATATTACATGTTTATTTAGTTTTGTGGAATGAATCCTACTAGAAGAAACTTCGCCTCTAACCCACCAATCCATGTAGTGTAGTATACATAGTCTGTCGAATTAGGAACCCATGTTTACTATGTTATATATATCAAATGGATTTGAGTTTTTATCAAACTCACACTTATTAACATATCATTCACTTTAATCAAAACCAATATAACCAATCACCATATATCTCCCTCGTTCAACACATCCCCCTTTTCCAGTCACACAACAATGCACAATCTAGTTTACTAGACAAATATAAAAAATTTTACATTAATACTTACATAATATTTCTAAAAAATGAGAGCATGTCTCAATAAGGGTTTTTTTCTTCCACAATTAATTTTTAAAATTCCAAAACTTCCTCATTAATTTAAAAGGAATACATTGATTTTAGGAATCATAATCACCAAAAGCTTTTATGTTCCAAAGTCCTTTAAAATCTCAATTAAACAACCAAGGAAACAAAAATTTAGGAAACAATATTTATACCATTCTGAAATAGAAGAAGCCAATTAATTAATGGAAAATCACTATTTAATATCTAATTCAAACCAAAACACATTCAATTTTCCTACTTCCCAAAAATATGAAATTTCCCCTTTTTAAAATCGACAATGAACCCATTTTTGTTCAAGTAAACTTTCAAAACCATTTTATACACACCAAAAATCATTGGGAATACTCATCACATACCCAAATCCATTTTTGGAAACCAATTTTATGAATTTAAGATATATTTAATTATAAAATAATCTATATTTTAATTAATAATACAAATGTAAAAGTATGAAATTGATCATTGAAAATATTGGAAAGTCTAACACCAAGAATTACTGTAGCATTTCATGGCATATACATAATATTTAATATTAAAAACACAATTTACAACATACATGAAATTATAAAATAAAAATTAAATTACATGGAATTGGGAAAGAACCTCAAGAAATAGGTGACTAACCTAAAACATCCCAGTAATTAATGAATTTGATGAAGGCGACAAGAATCCAATATTTAGACTTATAAACACTTGTATTTATAAAAATATATATAAATAATATTTGATAAATATTATATATTCCCTTATCAATGATTTACTTTGTAAAAGTTCGGAATATATATATATTCCTTACACCTTCACATGAGTGCACAACATCCCCATGAACGGAGGAACAAAACAAACTAAATAAAATTTACAAAAAACTTAGAAACTACCAAATAACCATTTAGAAACTCATAAATAATGATGTACAGTCGAAAAACGTACTAAAATTAATGGTGGGTAGATTGAAATAGTCATAAATGCATCCCCTTCAGTTAAGGATGCTAAAACAAACATAATGTATACACGAGACACTTGTTGCACACCATAGAAATATGAAAATCATAAAAAATCAGCCCACCCGAAACCCTAGGGTTCAGCCGAGTGAATCAGGTGATGGGGAAGGGAATAAAATTATAGGAATGGATGAATGGAGGATAAAGAGATCCTATTTTTAATATTTTATAGAGATTCCTGAAGAAATTGGAAAAAAATTGTGGTGGGGATGGAGCTCAATGGAGGGAGGGGAACACAATTATGGAGGAGAGGAGGAGGGGGCTCGTGTGACCCATATAAATTATAGGAAAAATGGGGATTTTAAAATAAATAAATTAAAAATTAAAAAAATTAAATAAGAAACAAAATTTTAAAATTATGGATGATCTACACAGTTTGTGCAGGGCTTACAAAAACGTGCGCTAATCGTGCACTGACTACTACCAATGTCATGAAATCGTGCAAAACTACTCATAGAAAGATGTATGGTTGATGAAATAATTCTCTAAATATAATAAATGTTCATTTCCAAGTGACATATCCTCACTCACGATTATCGCACGGTTACTCCAAACAATGTATAACCTATTCACAAGACCCCATTTCCCTTGAAAATATCAAAATTCAAACCCAAATTGTCAAAAAATTAAAATTGAGGTTATATTAATAAGATAAATAAAATAATTATTTCTTAAATTTTTTTGTGTGACAGAGACTACTAGATACCATTATGTGTTTTGAGACATCTCAGAATATCATCCCTCAACTGTCTAACCCCCTTTTCAATGGAGATAATCTAATAACATAGCTATATATTTCTAACTTCTCCTCTGTAATTTCTATTTATTTATATGGAATTTCTCTTCCTAAAATTATATTACACTATATTAAAATGATATCATCATGATAATTAGTGTAATATTATATTATTATAATTATTGTTAATGTATTAACCACCTTTAAATTTTTTATTATGAAAAATGAAACCTTTATTCAAGTGTTGTGTAGACTATCACCTCGATAACGCAACATATTTCATTTTCCACCACTTACTTATTGTTATGTTCATAATAAATAATTTAATATGTCAGTAATATTTATTAAATACTTTATTTTTATAAACTATATACAATATTACTCATTTCATTATTTTAGAGAAAACTAAATCATTATCCATTCATATGTACGGACTGCCGACTACATGAAAAGTGTATAACCATTCATGTATAGTTAAATGAATGATTTTAATGAAAAAAATAGTTTTTATGAAATTAATATGGTTATAGTAAAATAAATTTAATATTTTACTAATCAGATGAATTATTGAAAATTATTGTAAAATTATATATTTCAAATGAGTGAGCTAAGAATAAAAAACTAATTTATTCCTATTATATAATATTTTCATATCCATTAATTACTCTTCAAATTCCTTATAGTTTTGATATATCACACCCATAAATACTAAATATTTTACTTCTTTTCTATTACCAGGATATTACCACTAAACCACAACAAAATCAACCATTAAAAATGTGATGTTCATAATTGAGTCAATCTAGCCACAAACCTAAACATTGCTATATATTTATATCATGTATGACTTTGGAAATTAAATTTCGATTAATATATGAAATAAATAAGTAACTAATGATTTTTTTATTTCATTAATTAAAATATACAAACATAACTCATTAATCGACAGAAAACACATAGTTCACTAAGAGTCTTAATAACATGCTCATCACCAAATTCATCATTAAATATCATTAACAAAATACCATATAATGAAATTATAACATTTTAAATTATAATAAAACTAAATTAATAGTACCTTTTTGTATCTGGGAATGATTTAATTTTGAAAAATAATGAATAAGAACATCGTGATTATAAAAGTAGTTCAAACCAACAATGGTCACATAGACCTTATATTGAAAATATATATTAAAATAACTAATATAGAAAATTAGGGTACTTTAAAAGGTCATTTATAAAATTTTATGCACATGATAAAAATTTAATAGTTTATTAAAATAAATAATTTTGTTATATGGGGACTTAGATTGCATTTAACAAATAGGGGAAACAATGTAAGGGTTTCTTTGTCTCGTTTTCATCTCCTTATTACATGTTTGATATTTTACACCATAGTTTCTTTCATATAGTGTATTAAATATCAAATTTATTCCTCATAAGAAAATATATTACATTTATTGAGATTTTAAAATCTATTTAGTGGTATTTTTCTAAATACTTTTTGATTCAAACATGCCCAATTCCAAAAGATTTTCATCGAAACAATTTTTGATTCTTTGGGTCATAGGCTTTCTAACATGAATATAAATTTCATTATTTCTTTAATCCAACCATTCCCATATTTTATACGGTATTTTCTTTTGCACTCCTGGTAAATTACTTCTCATCATCAAAAACCACTTCTTTGTTAAATGTTTTTCTAAAATAAAGGAATAATGTCGGTAAGAATTACTCTTATTATTAATAAGGAATATTTTCTTACATTTCATTAATTTCATTCTTCCAAGGTTCTCCTCTATTGTTGGAAAAGGTAACATGGATTATTGTTTATCACACTCATAATACTCTTTACCCATTTTGTATAGAGTAATGTAATACTCATTTTATGATATGGGTTCCCAAAAAAGATATGTCAAAACATTAATATGGTATTCCATTATTTAAAATTAAATGTTTTATATTCCAATACATGTTTTTTATAATAGTTTTGAATTTTTTAACTTCCATTAATTATTTTATTATAAAAAAAATTAACTTTTTTTTAAATTCATCAATTTAAAACTACATATTTTCTTCCAAGGATGCACTATTGAATATTCTATTTTGAAATATTGATATTTAAAAAGGCATATATTCCCACTCACAAATATTTCATGTAATGTAACTCAAAATTAATATTTTATAACAATGTTTAAAATGATTTTATAAAAAAAATTATTTTCACTTTTTTACTCATATATTTACATCTCATGAAGTGATTGAATACCATATATGAGCTTGTACGATATTGTTTCTTTTGGATAATTATAATTTTTGTATCCCTTGATCGCTTTTTTTATATTATTTGACATTTTGTGAAAATGTTACGACATCCATTCATTATCCATTGTTCTTTTAAGATGTGATGATGATTGATTTTAAGTGACACTCATATGTATGGATGATGATTGGTGGGGAATAATATCACTATCTAAATCATTTTTTGAAGGTAATATCTTAAAAGATATTAAAGATTAGTCATTATGAGTTTTTTCACACTAGTATGGTCATCATGAGTTTTCTCTCATTTTTATGCACGATTATAATGAGTTTATTCACACTATTATGTGAATAATCATAATTCTCACATATTTTTTAATATTTTTAGGGTTATTACATATTTCAATGTGGATTTGAATGATTTTCAATACTTTTATGATTATTATTATGAGTTTTCATTGTTTTATGGTGCATGTTTGTTGACTCACATTTTCACACAGTTTTGATTCATGTATTATGATATACCAAGGATTATACCTGGATTTATGAACTATAATTTTTCCATATAACTATATTTTATATCATTATTATACTTATATTCTCGTATTTTTCTCAGTTATAATCTTTAATTGTTATCTATTATGTTTACAATTACTAATCACATCAGTTCACCCATTTATTATGTTTTCATTTCCCAAGGTTATAGATCAGGAAATTCCAACATATACAGAAGATTTTTTTATGTGAAAAATTTATGGGAGGTATTGAAGACACATTATGGATTAAACTGCTTCATATATAATGGAAAAATTGAATAATCGATAGAAAAGTAAATAAATTTTTGGTTAATGTTTTTCTATAATTACATAAAACTCTAATGATAATTAAACTATGACTTTATTTAACTGAAACATTTTTACTAAGTCATGTAAATAATGTGTGGTAAAGTTTGGGATATAATAGGTAGAATGAGAGTATGGGTTATATATATTTTGAGATTAGGATAATATTTATTAGGGATAAATTGAAAATTAGAAATGTTATCAATGATTGATAAGTTATGGATGATAATAATTTCAATGATATAGATAAAACTACAGATTGGTAGAGGTAGTATTGTAGGAATTATGGTAAGAGAACATTAGTGAAAAAATTTAGGGATAAGTCTATGATATAAGTCTAAGTATATAATTACATATTTATTTTTTATTAATATAAATATTGTGTGGTTTTTAGGAGATAATATCCGTTATAATATACAAGAAGTGGATGCAAGATCTATTATAGATGTATATAAAGAAAATTATATTGAATACGGTGTATTTTGTATTAACTCAATCATCTCCTAGTTTTTAAAAAAGAGGAATAACTAGACACATAATTATACACTCATATTGCATATGATTTTCTCAATCCCATAGGCATCATGAACAATTATGAATGATTTATTTCATAATTATCATAAATAATGAGGTTAAGAATTGTGAGAGAATAAAAATTAAAGTAACCTATGTATAACTAATAGAGTTATTGGTTAAACCAATCCCGATATCATTAAAATAAATGTAGCATATGTTGAAATGAAGATTTCGTTGTAGAATACATCTTAATATTGATCATTTATATTACAATGATCATTTAATCTAAATAAATTTGATATTATCACAATCTTTTTGATTTTAATATTTCGTAGAAATAGGAACATGAAAATGAAGCTAAGAATAATATGTATCTAGAAACCACTATTCCCTATAGCTGTATAATGAATCATACATAAATGGTTAGGAACTATATTATATTCATGTTATAATGGAAAAGGATAGTTTCCATGTTTTTCCTAATGTATTGAGGAAGATATATTAATATAAATTAAATCATGACACACATAGTAATTTTAATTAGCGAGTGATATTTAAAAATAGTATTATTGTATATTCTAAATGTTATGAGAATTATGTGAAATATTTAAATATTTTTTTCTTATGAATTTTCATTAAATGATTTTAAACATGTATTAAATGGTATCAATTTCCTTGAAAAGTGATTTTTTGTCAGGGTTATATCATAGGTATAACTATTGGATAACACATGATTGAGGTATGAATATCTCTTAGGTTTAATATATGATGGAATTTATGGAAATGAGGGATTGATTGATTTTGAGAAATATTAGTTAGTTAGAAATGATACCCAAGAAATTGATTATAGATTAATTTAAAAAGTGATTCATGATAATTTTGGTAAAATTTATCTTATTTTTGGGGATTATTATATATATTTATTGGTTTTTGTTTTTATGAACTATAGATAAAATGATTTAAGGTAAAAAGTAGAGATGGATATATAATCTCACAATGGTTTGAAGTCTTGGAGTTTAAAATGGTTTTATGAGCAGTATGATATGAAGAATATATTATTAGGGTATATTCAAACTTGGGTATATTTATATATGAAGAGAAAATGTTGTTTTGAATAATTAAAAGTTAATTCATTTTTCCTAAGAGATAAAGGTGGATGTAATTTTAGATGACAACCCCCTAATGGTGAATATGATAAGAATACCCTAAAATTTATACTTTAATGAGTTATAATTAAAATTATGTGGATAAAATTTATATATGATAGGAGAATTTAATAACCAGAAAGTTAAATGTACATTGTAATTAAATAAACAATTGGTTCAATAGCTTGCGCTACATGCAACATCAAACTAAAAAAACTGTGATATGTTTAGACAATTATAACCTGGCTATTAAATTAGTACATATGAATAAGAGTGACTGAATTTAAAAATAATATATATATATAAATATATATATATATAAAGGTTCATGTTTATATATATATAGAGGTTAGTTTATGAAAATTCATTTTTGTGTTTAATAATATATTTTTATTATGTGATAATATTTTTATGAAATACATCCAAGTATATTGTTTCAAATGATTATTTTAATGAAATATAATATTCATTAGTTAATTATAACATTATTAGTTCTTATAGATACTAAAAATACAAACAACTCATATTGTAAAAATTTATTTTCTTATAAAATATTTTTTCATTAATCTTTATAATATTTTTTAAAAGTTAAAATTATATATTTTAGATTGTTAAGTGGAAAAAAAGAAATTAATTTTTATATTCAGTGTAATAATATTATATTTGGATAGTCTTTTGGGATTTTTCTTAAAAATTATTTTTTGGAGAATATTGAAAAATAATTTCTTTTACAAACAACATGACTTTTGACTTTACTAGAATATATATATTAATTAAAAATCATGAAATATTTCTAAGAAAAAATACGTATATTATAAGTGAATTTATATTTTTCAAAATGTTTTCTTAATTTATACACCCGTATTTTACATATTAGATTATAAGTTATATTTTTGAAAAAATATGTTTTTAATACATTATATATTTATTTTTTAAATTTCATAATCATAAATTTTATATATTTAATATTATTAAATTTATTTAAATTTTTGAATCAATAAGTACAAGTTTCATAAAAACATATATTATTTTTTGGCATAAATGATAAAATAAGTATGTAAAAATAGTTTCTATTTTTAAAAAATGGTAAAATTGAGAAACATAAGTAGTAATGTATAAAATCAATATTTTATTTCGAAATATTCTCTTTTAATTTTTTTTATATATTTAATATCTTTTATTACACACAACAATGAGTTTAAATGATTCGAACGTACTGTTAAACTATTATTATTTATAATGGAGGTTTTCATGTTGCAATTTTTTTAGATTTCATAAATAAGACGAAATAAATTAAGAAAAAATAATTGTTATATATATCTAAAATTAAATCATTGATTATAAATTTATTATAAAAAATCATTTGAAAACCAAATATAAACTGTTCTGAAAAAAATTATACCAATTATATATTTTTATCATAATAAATTATATCAACTGCTAGAATTTAAAATTTTTAATTAAAATTATATATTATTTACTTTGAAAGAAATTAAACCATAGGCAAATATATTTTTAGGAATTGAATAAGAATGAATATAATTTATTCTTTCCAATATTATTTTCCTAAAAATTATATTTTGTGACATTTTATGTAATTAATTTAAAATTAATTTATTTCATTTAAATGCAATAAGTTTGATAAAATTAATTAATTATTTAAAACTAGTTGATTAAAATTTGTTTAATATGTCCCTTTTATGTTTGGGTAATATTAATAGTAACTATAGTAAAGTTTATCATCACAGTTAAGGGTAAATCTAGATAATCTTGTTTAAAAAAGTTATCAGGCTATAAATATTCATCTTAATTTTTATTTTATAAAAGTTGATATACCCTTACAACCTAAGGTTCAAAATTGAGTTGTTTAAAGGACAAATTTTCATGAATATGACGTATATATTATTTAGATCAAATAATGTTAAAAAATGTCACTCTTTTTGTATTTACTATGAATTTTGTGTATAAGTACAGGAAAAGTAAGTGTTGACTGAATATAAGGGGTTGTATTGAGCATAATGAAATTATAACCATGAAATAAATATATTTTTAATAATAATTAATTATATAATGACCGTAATTACTTATGAAACTTTGATGCAACATTTCTACATTTAATAAAAATATAATAAATGTTTTTTGAAAAATGAAAAGTTATATATTTGGAATGATTTAATGTGGAAAAAAACTTTTATAGATCTATATATACTATTAGGGAGGTTTTATTGTATTATATTCGAATTCCCATCTTTTTGTTGGATTTAAAACCAAACTAATTGAATAGTGTCAAAATTGACAACAATTATATTTTATCAAATAATATATTATTATATTTATTAAAAAACATAAAAATATTAAAATAATATAATGTGGTAACTATTTGGTATAAAAAGTCTTAAAGTATCCTTTTATGGTTCAATTTTATCCATATAAGTAATTTTTAAAACATCAACTATTAAAATAATTTTTACAGATGTTAATATTAAAATATGTTAACTAAGGGTAAATAAAAATGATAAGGTTAAAAATTATAAAAAACACATGAATAAATTATAATTGTTGATGGGATTACAAAAATATCATGAATTTTCATTGAATCCATTCCCATTTGTGGGAATTTAGTTTTGTAATGAATTTGTTATAATTTAATATTTTGAGAAATTTCAAAAGTGTCTCTCACCTCAATTATAAAAGGGAACCACCTCCCTTAATTATTTACACAACACGAAGAATTAAATCTCAACCAAAATATACTAATTTTCCTTTTAAACTATTATATACACATATGAGAGATTTTTTATTCAAAAAATATCCAACCTTAGAACCCATTATAGAATTTCTAAATTAGTCAACCCAAAGAAGAGGATTGCTTGAGCGTACGTATGGCTTACCGTCTCCACATAGAAATAAAATTAATTTTTCTCATCACTATCTTTTAAGGATGTGTATTATGTTGAGTTTAATGTTTATATATGATATTTATATAATAATTATAATTTTATAATTATAATATAATATAAAATTTAATTTATATTATATAATTATAATATAACATCTAATTAATTACAATCCAATCTTTGTGGAAATGATAATGTCATTCATGGGTACGTGCAGACTACCCCCTCCATGAATCAATGTCACTCATTTTTCATTTTCATTTTACTTGTATGGTAATGATGATGAATTTGGTAATATATATGTCATATATTAGTAAATAATATTCCTTTAAACATGAATTAATATTTTCTTTTCTTTACTTCCATCCGTTTGAAAATAATAACAACATTCATATAAATGCACAACCTACTATCTCCGTGAACAGTGTAATTCATTTTTAGATGTCTAAATTTTATGTGTGGCCAAAATTAATTATATAATGAATATATTAGATATCTATTTCATTATTAATATTTTTTAGGTTGTCTAACCTTGATAAAGGTATAAGGACCAGATCTACTAACATGAAATACTCATGATAAATGAAACAGTCAACACCCCAAATAGAATATTTAAATAAGTTATTTTTGATAAAAGTGTGTGTTTAAATGTTATAAAAGAATCATATATGATATTATAATTAATAAAATGAATATTTTATAGAATTATAACACATTTAAATTTATTATATATGATAATAGAGGAATTTTGAGTCAAGGTATACTCGAGGTAAAGATTTATTTCACAGTGTCGTCAATTTTTAGGAATTTTTATGGTTAAGTCCATATTATGGATTATTTATCTTCCATATGCATGTTTTATAAATATGTTTTTAGAAAAAAAAATTATATTTATCCTATGGTTTTTAATTTAATTTTTACCCATATTTTACTTTATACAAAATGGTTTGAAGGGAATCTTCTTATCCTTTTCCAAATGAGGTAATGAGTGAATTTTTTTTATAAATATTCAAAATGAATGTTTTTTAAAAATATATTGAATGAATTTATTTTCCCACCATAAAGAATAATATTTGATTGGTGTTTACCTTTATAACTTTACAAGATTCTTGTAAAAGAATGGTTTTTTGGTTTATATGTTCATAATTTTTTGAAAAATGAAATGATTTTCAAATGGGAAGGTTATTTTCCTAAAATATTATTCCAAGTGATATTTCAATACAATTTTCTAATTAATATGAAATCATTTGATGTAACTTATAAATTACTGGTTATTATGAAGCTATATCATTATATATATGATCCAGTCCTTCTTTTCCTAGGACTTATTCCCACCTAGGATAGAAACAATTGATCTTTTACTTTTGATAAACCACATCCTATGCTGGAAATAGTCCATGCAACCATGAATTGTTTGTAGCCAATCTATACATAAATAAATTCATAAGGTCTTATCAATAATAAAAATAGAATCTATATAAATATATATCCTTCAAGATTCAAGTCACACTATTGTCAGTATAGTAAAATCACTGAATTCCCAATGGTTGGAGTCTCTAAGAATAAGGGTTGGCCCAAGGGATTATCCATAATATCGATTCCTTGAACCAATGAAATTGGCATAATGGAGTGTATTGAACTCATTTATATCATTACTATTGTTAAATTATAGAAGATACATATCAAATATATAATCATCCATGGAGCCTTGGAGTCATAGGCATCTAATAGCTACAACTACCCACGACCCTAGTCACCAGCTCCCTAAGCCTGGTGTGGATCACTTAGTGGTGGTGGTGGAAGAAATTACAACCCCCTTCTACCTCAAAATGCACTACTCACTACTATACCACATCTTCCACCCTATATACCTTCCTACTCCTACCATTGTCTCTCCCTAAGTGATACACATCCCATTTCTCTATCATAAATATGATGGGTTAGACAATCCTGAGTGAGATGTCCCTAATCATCGCAAGATAAATCCTACATCACTCTAAGATGAATAGAATCATATTGAGAGCCCTTTATTAAAGACCTTATATCATAGGATTGACTTTTGAAGCATATTTCATTCCCAGATACTTGTGACTATAATTTAATACCAACTACCAAGGTCTCAACTCTAATTTTCCAACTACCAACACCCATTTTTGGTTTCTTCTCTACCATAAATATATCCACTACAAAATACCACCCAAGCACTCCATCCTATGTGTGAATACAAATAAATTTCACATGATCCCTAATATCTTAGTTTTATCCCGAATCATAAGTTATTTTTATGAATAATGGATATGAAACGATATCTATATGCTACCAAGAGTGTTTATTGAACCTCACCAAATACTATACCATAATAAAAAATCCCAGGGAGGTCACATCCTCTGAAAAACATGGATCTTGTTAATCCAGTACACATCCTTAGCTAGTATTACTGGTTAATCATACTACTCAATTGGTTGTGTAAAATTTAGTAAACCACCTAGAGCTATAACCACATATATATGAACCTATAATATAGCTTCATAACATGGTTGATCATCCATGTGATATTAATATGGAATCATGGATGATCATATTTATAGAGAAATATTTAAGAAAACATTTTTCACTATGGTCAAAGAGTATATATAGGGAGCTATCTCAAGAAGGAAATTGAAACAAAGACACATTATTATATGATTCATATACCAATGTTTTACCAACAATCGTGGCTTGCATGTATTGAGTCAAAAAATAGTTTATTAGAGTCTTGTTTAATTGATAGATCAGCTGACACACTGACACTAAAGTACCTAGCTTAAAAGTCAAACTCAAAACACTTTAACATTATTGATATAAATCCCAAAAAATACTTATATCTAGTAAATATTAAATATGTATTCCTATGATGAAAATACCATTATACCACTATATAATGTACTAGCACACAATTTCCCACCTAGTCTGTGATAATCTGAGTGTTACCCCCTAATCGTACCTCCAATAGGATTGGGGTTAGAAAAAAGTGCCAGGTTAGAAAATATCACACATGTGAGGCCTTTACCAAATGTACATGTCCACACACATGCATTTAAACACACATAATAGGATAAAAGGTAAATAAACTAATTAAATTATTTCATGTATTAAATATGTCTCACATCATTGTATGAAAATGTAATGGAAATCATGAGGGCCAAATACAATCCCACCAAAACAAGAAATAAATTTGAATATGCTCATCAGGAGGGGACAATAATCAAATGTAACACCAAAATGAACCTCTATCAAAATAGCCAAAAATTATACTATGAATTCTCTTAGATCTCCCATGTCTCCATGAAAATACATGTTATCCACATAAGAAATGACTTTTTCAAGAATAGAACATGCATGGGTGAATATAACAATACCGAGTAAGACTCCATGAAATCCAGAAACATAAACCATCCAGGGTAGTCAGCTCATTAATACATATGTTTGTTAATAAAGATATGATACATAATAATAATAAATTCGTATAAATTATCATAAAGGAGAACCAGTCTCAAGAGGGTCTCAACCATTCTTCCAAACATAGGATTATCTTGAGGAATCAAGGTATAATTTATCGTAGAGAATCCCCTCCATGATATAGGATTTCAATGATGGCACTTATATGATAGGTCATGCTCGTTGGCTATCAACAAATAATTACCCCCTATAACATAGAAATTTTCTTTACATATATAAAGGATAAAATCTAAGAATGATAGGGAATTTCACAAACCCTACTAGATTAGGATTTTATATAGGGGATCAATAACCTAAGAAAGGGGGTTATGTCGATACCTTTAAACCTACCAATAGAAATATATATGATAGAGGATCCCCACTTTTTCCTTATATAGGGATACCAGGAACTCTATACAAGATAAAAATCAAAGAGGGGAACACAATATTATGTTGAGGATGTAATAACATACTATACCATTTTTGGGATGGACCATGAAATCACACTCTAATAAACCTGGTATATACTAAAGAGATAGAGTACTTGATCCTATCTTAAAAGAAGTATATGGTGTGTATAGATACTACACAAAACGTATCATCTTATACAAGTCTAAACATGTCTCACCGTCTCACATGGCATGTAAACCACCATTTTCAAGGAATTTACATTAGGGGTACATTGTGTGTAGAAGTCATGATGGAAGTCGATGTGCCAATTTCATACTCCCTTATACATCTGGTCATGCCTGTGTGTTGTGGTTTTTCTCATGTACATGGTCATATCCATTTATCATGTCTTTCCCTTTTACAATACCTATGCATGTGTGTCTCATAATGTTTATGCATGTGTATCATGTAGTATAGATATTGAGAAACTAGCAATAGGTTAAAACATGTTTTAAAGATTTCTTATGATGTGTGATATTTTATTCTACTTTTATACAACATTTCAATAGAGGAGGTTCTAAAAAACATGTGTTCATCACACAATACACTGTGTATTCATTATTTTCTAAAAAATCTTAGGTAGTTCAACACATCTTTCAAAAATGCATCTTCCACCAATCCTACCTCAATCACGCCCTAAAATTATTGAATAGGGATAACCATGTCTTGAATTATCAAATCTCAATAATCCATCCTTCCTTCCACTTAAATAATAATTTTCATCATAACAAGTTATTTACATGCCTAAAACAATGAACTACAATTCCCCGGTATTATCCTGATTCACATTTGATCATCCTCCATCATCACTGCTCCTAGATTGCCAACCAACCACATAGTATCAATCCGTTTGACTGATGTATAGTCATGAAATGACCAAAAACATTGTATTCATCAAACCACCATCCAGATAAATTGATGGTGATGAACATGTGATTTAATAGGGGATAAATACAAGAAACAGAAAAAAGGAGTGTTCAAAAGATGTTATTTGGGTTGGAATCTATATATTTCCATTTTAATTATGAACTAATAAATAATAAATAATGAATAATGAAAATTTCCCCTTAATACTTAGAATATAAACCATGAACAACAACAAAATTAACCCACAAATTAATGTATTTGTTGATTCGATTTACTTCTATCATAGAATAATCAAATAGGTTAATAAAACATGGTAAAAATTCATTACATTAGTTTTTAATTAATCAAAAATAAATAAAAAAGCTATGGTTTCATCTCTAGAAGGATCCTCTACATATGTCATAATTGTAAGTATTTTTGTTATACCAATCATCGACCCACAGTATCAACATTGGCCAATACCCTTCCACACTATCCTCTCCATTCTCAAGGATATATGGAAATCCCTATAAATTGGATATACAAACATATTTTTAGAGAATAAAAAGGTAAATATTTAGTTAATAAAAATAAATAAATATTTTAATTTATTTAATTATTTCATGCTTGATGGAACCCAAGACAATCATCAGACACTAACTAAGATAATATCATGTCTAGGGTAAGACATGCATTCTTTATTCTTGATCGGTCACACATTCATGATATTGGACTCCATTAAGAAGTTATTTTACTATTATAGGAATATTATTTGTGATTGATATAATATATTTAGTATTTTCATTATATAATTATCTAGGATATATGAGACTCAAAATCTCATGTCGACTCGACTTAATACCTAGCTCCAATTTTTTTATAGATATATTCCAATGATTTAAATATAAAAATTAGATGTAACGACCCAACGTTTTACCAGTGGAAATCCCTCTAAATCTATTGAAATATCTCTTTATGTAAAAAATTTATATAAAATGTCAACTTCTTTGGTTTTATGTTAATAATTCTGTCCGTCACTTTTATAGTCGTTGAACAGTGATCACATGATTAATATAAATATAGGGATTTATCAAATCCAATTTACTCAGACAAAAGAAGCGATGACCTCATCTAGTAGAATTTCTCCATACGAAGCCCATTTGTCGGAGCTCGGAAAAGAGGTGGCATCCTTGGGATTCTCTCATGAAAAATCTGAAGCTGAGCTTCATCATGTCAAGCTCGAATGGGACCATCTACGTGAAAAGTGGAAGTTAATAGAGATTACCACTCGAGCGATATTATCTGAGCCACCCCAAGAGTCTATCACCATCGCACATCTTACCCTTAGGTCTTATGCTGCTATTTTAACGGGTTATGTAACAAATTTCTAGTAATATGTTCATGTATATTTTGTTTTGTATATAATAATGAATATACCTTCTTGTCATTATTGATACATTGTAAATAGTTTTTTAAAGTACAAATAATGTTTTTAGTCATTATTTAATTAAGAAATTTATTTTATTAAATTAAGGGATTTTTGAATTAAATAATATTTTAATAAAAATATTATTAATATTATTATTAAATTAATTTTATTATATATAAATGATCATATAATTTTATGAAGGCAATTATAATTTTTATTAAGGTTTGAAAGCCATTTCTGTCAAAACCCGAGAATTTTCGATAAATGTCGGTTTTTATTTTAAAAGTGAAAATTAACATATTTTGAAAATTATTTAGATAAAATAAATTATATTTCTGGAATCAGGACGTCAAAATTATCCAATGGTGAATTTTTCATAATTTTCCAAGATAGTCATATTTTTGGGTAAAAATTAAATACTGTTTAAATATACACTGTGTTGAATGACATCATAATGACCCAATAGTGATGTAATAAAATACAATAAGCTTCATGTTTGGCCAATATATATTTTAACATGAAAATAATATGATTTTTGGTTTGTTAGACTTAATTTTCAAAGCGTTAATGGACCCCTCAAGACTTATTAAACATCTTGTCTTTTTAAATTATTTTCCAAGGGAGTGTGACTCACCTCCAAATAAGACACCCCATTATTTTAAGAATTTAGGACATTTTGATTATAAAATATTTTTTTACTTCTACCTTATCCAAAAACCATGGGCAAAAACCTTGAGCTGATTTGTGGTTTGGATTAGTTTAATGTAAGGGGTCTCAAACCTAAATAATAAAGAGTTCACTCACCTTTCCTATATAAACCCACACAAGCTCCAACTTCCTCCTCATTTAAAGCCTTTAGAGTTCATCCAACATCTTCCTTACTCTCTCTAGAATCCTCCCAAGGTGCCCCAAGATCCCAAGAATCCTTTCTCAACACTCTCTCAAGCCTTTGGAAGCACACATCCAAGTAAGGGTTTTTTCTTCCTTTCTCGTTTTTTTCAATTTTCTTTAAGTTGTTTTGCCAATTTAATTTCAATTATGAATGTTAGGGTATGGTTTAGAACCTCCCTCATACTGCCCTCTTTATGTTTTTATGATGGGATACCAGTTTCTCTCTTATTAGATGCCTCCCATGCACACCCGTTATTATGCCGAAATTCCGAAAGGAACTTCTCTCTCTTCATTTACATTTAAGCAATACTTTTGTGTTATGAATATAAATTCCATTAAAATTGTTGGTACATGTATCTGTATTACCTCCTTACGTTCCATTACATGTAAATATGATTAGTATCCCATTTCTCTCTCATCAACAATTTTTATGAATTCTTATGTCAAACTGTTACACTGCCGAAATCACACGAATTTTCTAAGCCAATGCCATTGTCTAGTGAATACCATGTCCATTTCTAAACCAAGGGTATTCACCTTTATGCACATTTACTTATTTATTATAAAGTTTCAAGTACTAATTCCACATTCCATTATGATGGAATAAATGATTATTTTTTATGAATCCATGTTTTATGATCCATGTGCCACACTTATGCATGAAATGAAATGTTTAAGAAGGGTGCGTCCTTATAGCGCTCCAGTGCATTGGGTAAAGTATAGTATCATGATACATCATATGCAATGAATATTGACTCATGCTAATTCAAGTAAAAATAGGGTTTACTCATGCTTCATGTGAAATGAGGATTTACTCACGCTCCTTGTGTAATGAGCCTAGGCTCATGCTAATTCCATGTTAAGTGTTGTTGCCACATTTCCATGATATGATTATCATGATTTATCATTATTTTATGTTCATGTTTCTATTGTGCTGTATTGACATGCCTATTGTCTAAAATGTATTTTAATCCTCATTTATTCCATGTTTATTCCCTTACTGAGAATTATAGCTCACCCCTATTCTAATGCATGTCCTCAGGTTATCCCATACAATGCTAAGTACGAGGGAATGTAGTGGTCATGTAAAGGAAGATTTCAATTAAGATGTTTTATTTCATGTTTTAAGTTGTTATGTAATGATCATAAGCCCTAAATACACTAGTCCTCTTGATCATCCATGTTTTATCAAGTGAATAGTATAAGTAATAAATCATGTTTAAGTTCGTAATAAAAGTAGGGTTGTCATAGATGGTATCAGAGGATAGGTTTAGTTATTTATGGGATTAGGATTAGAAAATCCTAGTAAATCCTTAGATACAAGAAAAAGTATAATAAAAACATCCATATGTTTTTGTAAGTACTGATTAAGTGGTTTATCAAGAAAATACATCCCTGTCTGGATACGAGCAGGTAGAGGCGACTCTGGCATAGAAGTATCCTAGGGGCAAAACCCGAAAACATTGCATTGAACAAGACTCAAATGGGAACTGGTGCACGAAAATGGGCTTTGCTTCACTCATGGTTACTAAACTCCCAGAAGATATGTATGGATAAATTCACAAGCTTAGTAAGAATACTTATTAAGGGAATTAAAAAAATTCCTCTAAGAATATATGTTAGAAAGTAGATCAGGAAAATCCATGATTGAAGCCTATAGACTCATCAGTTAAATAAATAAAATTATATATATATGTCATCATATTTTTTCTTTGGATGACCCTTTATGTGTTACCCCATAAAATTATTTTTATTCTAGCTAATGGTTGGTAATATGAGGACTTGGGCTAACAACCGATGTGAAGATCAGTGTGGTGACTGTAATAAAGAGATGCCCAATCCAAAGGGAGTGGGAATCACAAACATTGTCATGCTTCTCTCTCAACTAACTCATTCTTTGAATAGAAACACAGGTCAAGAGGAATGTTCAACCCCCCCTAAGAATTAATAAGTCACTATTTAGAGCTTCATGAGACAATGGCCTCCTACTTTTAGTGGATCATCTGATCCCACGATCGCTAAACAATGGATGAACTCCATTGAAAAGATCTTCTCCATCCTTCAATGTTATAAACAAGTGAAGATTCTAATGGAAGATTATCATATGGAGGGTGAAGCTCATCAACGGTGGAGGTTGATAAAAAATATGAAGCCTGGGGAGGATATCGAGGCGTTGGAATAAAAGGATTTCCAGAAGATGTTTTTCGATAAATATTTTCCGTGCACCCTCTGGCTTAAGATGGAAAGGGACATCCTTTCCCTCATTCGAAAAGACGAAGAATCTATTGGAGCATACGAGGAAAACATCACAAGGCTTGCATTATACACTTCCATCTTTGGTGTTACCGCCAAATTCAAGGCTGACTGCTTCTTTGGTGGGATGAATCCTAGCCTGCAGAAAGCATTAGCAAACCGTGGCTTCAACAACTTTGAGGAAAGTGTCTGATGTTCCCTCAAGGTAGAAATGAAGATCAGGGAATCACAAAGGTATCATGGGGACAAGAAGCGTAAGGTGGACTTCAATTCTAGTGGTACAATGGATAAATCCAATAATGATAAGAAGATCCAGCACCCCACTTTCCAAAAGTGCGGAAATAAGCACCCTAGAAATGGTCTCAAGGGGACAAGGAAATTCTTTAGATGTGGAAGAGAAGGGAACCTAGCTGTTAACTGTCAGCAAGGAAGACCCGCAGCTGCAACAGAGGAGAAGAACGCTCCGTTCAAACCTCAACACATTGTTCATTGCTACAACTGCAAAGAACTGGGGCACTTTTCAAATCAGTACCATAAACCAAGGGTTTTTAGAGGCAACCAACAACCTCCAAGGCAACATGGAAGAGGTTTTTCCATCACTAATACTGAAGCGAACCCCAACAACGAAGTGGTGACAGGTACACTAGTTATTCATTCAAGAACAGTGAACTTACTTTTTGATTTAGTTTCTACGCATTCTTTTATATCTCATATGTTTATTAGAAAAATTCCAAAACCACCACAAATCATAGAGGTGAAGATGTCGGTGAGTACGGAAAATGGGGAAATCACTGCATCCCATGAATATAAGTCCTACCCTATTATAATCAATGGATTGAATTTCATGGAGAACCTCGTCATACTCACTCTAGTGGAATTTCATGCAATTCTTGGCATGGATTGGTTTTCCTTATATAGAGCCAACATAAATTGTCAAGAGAGGGAAATCACACTCCATATGGAGAATCAACCCCTGACTCTTAACAAGTCTAAGGAGGAAGATGAATCTCCTTTAGCTCCATCATCTCAATCATGGATATTACTACCCTATGAGAACGCATATCTAAAACAGATGATTGAGTCCATGGAAGAAACCATCCTTGAAGAAATGCATGTTGTGATGGAATTTGCTGAAGTGTTTCCCGAGGAACTGCCTGGTCTTCCTCCTAGAAGAGATGTTGAATTCTCAATTGAACTTATACCAGGGGCACAACCAATATTCAAGACTCCATGTAGAATGGATATTGTGGAGCATGAAGAGACGAAGAAACAACTATAAGAGAATCTGGATAAAGGGTTTATACACCCAAGTGCTTTACCATGGGGTGCACCAGCCCTCTTCGTCAAGAAAAAGGACGGGTCAATGCATATTTGCATCGATTATTGTGAACTTTACAAAATCACGATAAATAATAGCTTTCCTATACCACGGATCGATGAATTGTTTGATCAGCTGCGTGGAGCACAATAATTCACTAAATGAGATTTGTAGTCGGGATATTATCAAGTAAGGGTGAAGAAAGAAGATGTCCCCAAGACCGCTTTTCGTAAAAGATACGGGCACTATGAATTCATAGAAATTACTTTTGAACTCACTAATTCTTCAGAAATATTCATGGAATTGTTGAATTGAGTCTTTAGAGAATACCATGACAATTTTGTGGTAGTATTTATAGATGATATTCTAATATACTTCAAAACCAAGGAGGATCATGAGGAGCATTTAAGAACTGTACTAGAGAATTTGCGCAAGGAAAAGCTCTATGTAAAGTACATAAAGTGTGAGTTCTAGTTGAAGGATGTCTTATTCATGGGTCATATCATCACAATCAATGGGATATCTATGGATCCCTCCAAAATAAATGCAATTGAGGGATGACAGAGACCAACATCAGTAATGGATATCCGTAGCATCTTGGGGTTAGCTGGATATTATCGACGATTTATGAGAAATTTCTCATGATTTTCCAACCCTCTTACCAAGCTAACTCGAAAGGGAATAAAGTTTTCTTGGACTGATGAATGTGAAGAAAGCTTCAAGGAGTTGAAAAAGAGGCTTATCAATGTGCCTGCGCTCACTTTACCAACAAATGGGGAAATATTTGTGGTATTCAGTGATGCTTTGAAAAAGGGCTTAAGAAATGTTATGATGTGGAATGATTAAGTGATATCATATGCATCAAGGCAGTTGAAAATCCATGAGAGATACTATCCAATGTTTGATTTGGAGTTGGCGGCAGTGATCGTTGCCTTGAAAATCTGGCGGCATTATCCCTATGGGGAGAAATGTGAGATATATGCTGACCACAAGAGTCTTAAATATATATTCACACAGAATGAGCTTAATATGCACCAAAGAATATGGATAGAGCTCATCAAGGATGATTACCGTTCAATGCATTACCACCCTGGGAAAGTGAACAAGGCGGAAAATGCCCTAAGTAGAAAGGACCCAACGATTCTATAAATCATGAGAATTGAGAGGGATCTAATCTTCTTAGACATGATGAAGATGGTCATGGGAATAATAAAGAAGGCAATATCATCAACCCATTCACAAATGATTGATCAACCATCTCTTTTGGAAAGGTTAAAGGATGCTCAAAAGGATGATGTGGGAATTCATGAAAAAGTCGACGCTATAAAAAAGGGGTAATCCTAGGAGTTTAATGTTAATGAAGAATGAATTGTGAGATTTGGGAAAAGAATATATGTTCCATCAGGTCCGGAGCTGAAGAAGGAACTTTTGGATGATGCACATAGTTCAAATTTCTCTATTCACCCAGGGAGCACAAAGATGTATCGAGATCCCTATGAAAACATTTGGTGGGATAATAAGAAAAAGGAGATCACTGAATATACATCAAAGTGGCTAGGGTTCCAGCAAGTGAAGGCAGAGAGGCAAAAGTCTAAGGGGATGATGCAAACATTTCCCATACCAGAATGGAAATGGAAGAACGTCACCACGGAATTTGTCACCAGACATCCAAGGACATACAAAGGCAACAATGAAATATGGATTATTATGGATCGTCTTACAGAGACCGCATAGTTCATTGCTATTCTGGAGGATTTCTCATTGGATCAACTGGAACAGATATATATCAGGGAAGTGGTAAGGCTGCATGGAGTGCCACTATCTATTATGTCTGACTGAGATCCAAGATTCACCTCTATGTTTTGGAGGAGTCTTTAACAAGCTCTGAATACTGAAATGAACATCAGTACGGCCTATCGTCCTCAAACTGATGGCCAATCCGAGCAGACTACCCAAACACTTGAGGACATGTTGAGATCATTCTCAATAGACTTTAAAGGAGAATGTGATCAACATATTCCTCTAGTTGAGTTCTCTTATGATAACAGTTTCCACTCGAGCATCCAAATGGCACCATATGAAGCCCTTTATGGGAAATGGTGCAGAACACCGGTGTGTTGGGATGAGGTCATTGAACGTAAGCTACTTGGACCAGAAATGGTCGAGGAAATGGTGGAAAAGGTTAAAACCATTAAGAAGCATATCAAGGCAGCCCAAAGTCGACAGAAGAGTTATACAGATAATCCTCGATGAGACCTTGAGTTTAAAGTTGGATACATGGGCTTTCTACACATATCTCCTTGGAAGAAGTTCATGAGGTATAGAAAGAAAGGGAAGTTAATTACAAGGTACATCGACCCCTTCTTGATTCTTTATTGTATCGAGGTTGTGGCCTATAGACTAGCACTTCCACCTAACATGGCCAAAGTACACGATGTCTTTCATGTATCCCTCTTAAGGAAGTACATACCGGACCCTTAACATGTACTCTCTTTTGAGGTGGTACAGTTGGAGGATGATCTTTCTTATGAGGAGCAACCAATGATGATCTTAGTTCGTAGATAAAAACTTCAATGAAATAAAACAATGGCTCTTATCAAGGTGTCTTGGAGAAACCACATGTTTGAAGAAGAAACATAGGAATCAGAGGAAATGATGACACTGAATTACCCTCATCTGTTTTAGTGTGAGAAAAATGAAATTTCAAGGGAAAATTTTCTTAAGGGGGGAATATTGTAATGATGCAAAGTTTCACTAATTGAAATCCCTCCTGATCTAGGTAAATGTCTCTTTATATAAAACGTTTATATAAAATGTCAACTTCTTTGGTTTTATGTTAAGGATTGTGACCGTAACTTTTATAGTCATTGAACAGTGATCACATTATTAGTATAAATATAGGGCCTTAACAAATCTAATTTACTCAGACAAAAGAAGCGATGACCTCATCTAGTAGAAATGCTCCATACGAAGCCCATTTTTGGAGCTCGAAAAAGAGGTGTCGTCCTTGGTCTTCGCTCTTGACCAAGCCCAAGATAAGTCTCATCATGTCAAGCTCGAACAGAACCGTCTACGGGAAAATTGGAAGTTGTTAGAGATTACCACTCAAGCGATATTATATGAGCCACCCCAAGAGTCTGTCACCATCGCACACCTTACCCGTAGGTCTTATGCGGCTGTTTTAAGGGGTTATGTAATAAATCTCTAGTAATATGTTCATGTATATTATTTTTTTGTATATAATATTGAATATAACTTCTTTTCATTATTGATACAATGTAAATAGTTTTTTAAAGTAAAAATAGTTTTTTAGTTAATATTTAATTAAGAAATATATTTTGTTAAATTAATGTATTTTTGAATTAATGAATATATTAATAAAATATTATAATTATTATTAAAATAATTTTATTATATATAAATGATCATATAATTTTATAAATGCAAATATAATTTTTATTAAGGTTTGAAAGCCATTTCTGTCAAAACCTGAGAATTTTCAAAAAATGTCAGTTTTTATTTAAAAAGATAAAATTAACATATTTAGAAAATTATTTAGATAAAATAAATGATATTTATGGAATCAAGTCATTGAAATTATACAATGGTGAATTTTTCATAATTTTCTGAGACAGTCAAATTTTTGGGTAAAAATTAAATACCGTTTAAATATATAATGTGTTTTATGACATCATAATGACCCAATAGTGATTTAATAAAATACTATAATCTTTATTTTCGGCCAATATATGTTTTACCATTAAAATAATGTAATTTTGGGTTTGTTTGACTTATGTTTCAAAGCATTAATGGACCCCTCAAGACTATTTAAACATCTTGTCTTTTTAAATTATTTTACATGGGAGTGTGACTCACCTCTACACAAGCAACCCCATTATTTTATGAAGTTCAGACTTTGGAATTATAAAATATTTTTTTCCACTTACCTTTCCCAAAACCCATGGGAAAAAACCATGATCTGATTTATGTTTTGGGTTAGTCTAATGTAGGGGTCTCAAAGCTAAATAATAAAGAATTCACTCACCTTTCTTATATAAACCCACTCAATATCCCACTTCCTCCTCCTTCAAAGCATTTGGAGTTCGTTCAACCTAGGACCTACTCTCTCTAGAATCCTACCAAGGTACCCCAAGCTCCCAAGAAGCCTCTCTCAAGCCTCTCTCAAGCATTTGGAAGCACACTCCCAAGTAAGAGTTTTTTCTTCCTTTCTCATTTTGTCGAATTTTCATTAAGTTTTTTGGCACATTTAATTTCAATTATGAATGTTTGGTTATGTTTCCTCACCTACATCATGCTTACCTATTTATTTTTTAATTATGGGATACCCCTTTCTCTCTCATAAGATTCCTCCCATGTACAGTCGTTACTATACTGAAATTCTAAAAAGAACTTTTCTCTCTTCATTTACATTTAAGAAATTATTTTGTATCATAAATCTAAATTCTATTACAATTGTTGGGAAATGTATCTATATTCCCTCCTTAATTTCCATTACATTTAAATATGATTAGGAACCCCTTTCTCTCTCATCAACCGTTTTTATGAATTCTTATGCCACACCGTTATGCTGTCGAAATCGCAACGATTTTCTATGCCAATTCCATTGTGTAGTGAATAACATGCCCATTTCTCCATCAAGGGTATTCAACTTTATGCACATTTACTTATTTATTATAAAGATAAAAGTATAAATTCCACATTACTTTTTCATGGAATGAATGATTCTTTTTTATGAATCAATGTTTTATGATCCATGTGGCTCACTTATGCATGAAATGTAATGTTTAAGAAGGGTGCACCCTTATAGAGCTCCAATGCATTGGGTAAAGTATAGTATTATGATACATCTTGTGAAATGAGTATTAAATCATGCCAATTAAAGTGAAACGAGGTTTTACTCGTTCTTCATGTGCAATGAGGATTTACTCATGCTCCATGTGCAATGACCCTTGGCTCATGCTAATTCCATGTTAAGTGTTGTTGCCACATTTCCATGTTATGATTATCATGCTTTATCATGCCTTTATGTTCATGTTTCTCCTATTCTCTATTTATATGACTATTGTCTCACATTTATTGAAATCCTCATGTATTCCATGTTTATTCCCTTACTGGTCTTTATAGTTTACCCATTTTCTTATGCATGTCCTCATGTTATCCCATGCAATGCTAAGTACGAGGGAATATAATGGTCATGTAAAGAATGTTTTCAATAAAGATGTAGTATTTCATGTTTTAAGTTGTTATGTAATGATCGTAATCCTCAAAGACACTAGACCTCTCGATCATCCATGTTGTATGAAGTGAATATTTTATGTAACAAATCATGTTTATGTTTGTAATAAAATCATGGTTTTGATATTAGATATGTTAAAATAAAATTTTTTTTCACATAAGAATGTGCATAATGGGTTTTCATACATTTTTTGGAATGAAAATAATGAGATTTTTAAAATGGTCATGAGCATAATGGGGTTTCCCACCATGTTTTTTCTTATGCTTATGGTTGTTCCATATTTCCACATTGTTCTCCATGATATTCCATACCTTTTTGCTTAAACTTATGCCTATATTATTCTCTCATGGATTGTGATTATTGACTCATGTTTCAAATTATTTATATTATTTTATTATGATATAATAAGAATTATTCCATGATTTTTGAAATAATATTTGTTGGGGATAACTCACTTATGAATCTAAATTATAAACTTATGCTCATTTTATTCTTTCTTGTGATTAATTATTTTTATCAAATTTGTTTATTCTTACTAAGAATATGAGATCACCCATTTCATATGTTTTAATTTATATAGGTTTCCAAGATATGAAATGTATGTAATATATAGTAGAGTTTATTTTATGGTAAATTTTTGGGAGATGTTGAAGAAATTTTAATGATTAATGTGTTTTATATATAATAAGGAAAATATCCAATTGATACAATGAATATGGAATTTTTTAGTAAACATTTTATCATAATTATCTAAAAACATAAAACTATAAGTATTGGGAATGTATTGTGATGAAATATTTTAATTTATGCCATGTAATTACTATATGTTTAGGTTTATGATGTCATACATTATGTCAGTAAAACCATCGATAACATGGGTCTACTCTCCAAACTGGATATTTTACTCGACAACATTATTAAATCTATCTGGATATTAAAGTTTTAGATTTTCAGTCTCATCTATTAACTATAAATTCACATAGCCTTTCTATAACCTATAAGGCATGGTATCATGAATAAAAATAATATATTTTATCTATTTATATATACAATAATCTATATTTTTAAGAGTATCTTCTAACTCTTCTGAGATATTAAATCTTCCTTCTATTTCTTCTTTGTCATCGTCATTCTCTTCCTTCAAGTAAGAACTGAATGCTACATCGATGAGGGAATATTATTTCTAAAACTTTTTCACTCAATTTCTTCCCCTTGAATTCATTAAAAACAATTTTTCTCTTGTGGTAGTAGTAATTTTATGTAATGAAATTTTAATTCATTCTTATCATAACTTCTTCATTGGATGTAGATATGTTCATGGGAACTTCATCATCTTATCATTATCTTCAAACTTATTAGGAAAAATTTCAGTAATGAGAAAAGTAACTCCACATTCAAACCATATATGTGGATGTTTTCCATTAAAAATTCATTCTCACCTTTCCAGAATATTCTTAATGGTCTTCAATTCAACCTCCATAGACTTTCCCTTTTCCATAGCTTCATTATAATTGTTTCTCAACTTGTATGTGATAAGAGTTCTAGAAAAAATATCTATGTATATCTTTTTTGGATCAATTTACTAAAATGTATATATTTTTTATTGAAATAGTGTGGAAAGATTCACAGGATGCACTTAACAATCTTGATGCCATTGATGGTTTCTATAAGACCATGAATTCCCTCCATAATTATGTTATCTGGATCAAAGAATAAATCACAAAATTGGATTAGGTGTATCCTTATGTCTTAATATTTATTAAAAAAAACATGAAATTTTAGATCATGAATTTTTTATTCACATCCACAGATATAAATCGTTTTTCCCATATTGAATGTGAGGATTTACCAGAAAAAATAATAGATTATATTGTATTCAATATGTCTTCCCCTAAATCATTGATTCCACTAGATTAAACAACTAATTTATTAAAATATCTAAATGATAAATCATAACTATCAATTATTTAATAATTCCATGTATATAAGTCATATAAACATCCATTTATAAATATTGGAAGTATTGTTTTATTTGATTATTCAAAAGATGAAAGTTATTCCCATTAGAGAATGAATTTCTATTGTGATTAACATCTTACAAGACATCCACATAGTGATATTGATGTGATTTAACCTTGATATATAATACAAATTGTTATCCTCAATAGGTTAGATACCCTAATTTTTGGTGGATTATGGTATGAAAAATCAAAATAAACCATATTCTCGATATATAGCTTAATAATTTAAATAAAAAATATTTTATCTTTTTCTCATTGACATATATAGAAAAATTAAAGTATGAAATATGACCATATTTTTTTACATGGTTCAAAAAACTAGGGTAATCCAAAAAAATAAAAATTAATTTCATTAATACACCTAAATCACTAGAGAAAAATATTATTAAAATGTTTAAAGTATACTTATTATCACTTCATGTTCACAACCATTCATTATTAAAACTCATTACTATCTAAAATATTGTGTGCAGACATTAACATCCTTAAGAAATGGTATTACACTAATTAGTGTTTCATAAAACTCTTATTTCATCCAAATAATGAATTTCACTTTATTAAAGTTTTTGGAAATTTACTTCAGGACTAAATGACTTAAGTTCACTAACTTAGGTTCTCATAACTCAGGCAGGGGAAACTTATGTTCCTATATCAATGGTTTATAAAAATCATGTTGGTTCCACTCGTAATTTCAAAGAGGATGATTCATGTAACGTCTTCTAAAAAAAATATTTTTATTTAATTCCTGCATTAATGATATAAATTCACATAAGTATTATGAAAAATATTGAGTACTTATCTTTCCACTTTTCCTCTTTTATATCCTTTTGGGATCATAAATTTATTGGAAAAAATTGATATCCTCACTGATTTTTCATTCCCCATAATACATAACCACATTTTCACTAATTTCATAGAACTCTAGTTCCATAAATTATAATGTTCCCAAGATAATAATTCAGACAAATCATGTTCACACAACACCATTTTTTACAATAAGCACTCCTTTACTATTTTTTCACAAAAAACTATTTAACATTAGAGATTCAGAAGACACTCTATATTCAAAAAACTATTTTCATGAAACATCAGTAGGAATGATAATTCATCCATACAAAATTTTTTATTAGTTAATCATGCCTCTTTGGATTCATTGAAATTAATTTTAATCAATAATCCATCTTGTATACCTCTTGGTATTCTCTATTGTAGATATTTTTCAATAATATTATTCAAAAAATTCAACCAATTGAAAATAAAAATTCCCCTTGATAGATTATTCCCAATATATGTATATCTATTAAGAATTTAAATTCCAATATAAATTTATCTAACTGTATGAGGGAGTTAACATACTTGGCCAGTGATAAAAAAACTAGTGAAATTTGGTATGAAGGTATCATAGTATTATGGATATCATATAAATTTTAAAATATCAAAAGATTTATTTGGAAAATAAAAAATAATCAACGATTTCAATCCTTTTTGGGTGAATTATTTTTTAAATCTAGGATATGACATTACCCAATTAGTGGAATTTCATATTATAAAATCTATTCATTGAGAGTTTCCCAAAAAATGATACACACTTAACACTCTAATTTTTTTTAAATAATTTATATGAATAACATAAAATATTAAATAAATCAAGATATCATTTATGAAATTAACTAAAAAAGCCTTGATATAACTCGAATGTTTAATACATATAACTCATTAAAATAATTGACCATTGGTCATACTGAATTATAGAAAAAATACTCAACTTGACTCTATTGACATCTAAAAAAAATTTGGATTAAAATCATTTTAAATCCATAACTTATGATATCCTTATCATATATTAATAATTTATAATCAAATTCCCCATATTATATGATCAACATAATCATAAATCCATGAAAATATGTAGTAGTTCTTCATTGAAACATTTTTTATTTAAGGATAATTAGTACATAGAGTAAATTTATCATTTTATTTATTTAGAAGAAAGATTCGTGCACCCCATGGTTCTTTCATGATTGGAAAAATTCACTCTATATAAAATAATAAACCAAATACCTTTGTTTATGATGCATAGTGGGTTTATTTTGGTATGAGTCAAAATATATTAGAACAACAATTTACTGATGATTAATATTAAAACACACATTTATTGAAAATGTAAACTCGGGAAATACTCAATTAGAATAATAAAAAGACACAAGACCAAACTATATAAATCCAATATATATTCCACTACATTTAACCTAGTTAAACATGATAGTTGTGGGGACATATTGATACATTGATGGTTTTCCTAGTGAATCTACTCACCTTCAAATACTAATTTTCCACCACTATGAAAAACAAATATACATCTATATGAAAATAAATCATTGTAATCCTAAATTAATAATGACTAACCCATATCTCTGAAAACATCATATATAACTATTTATAATAAAATTAGATTCCACAAAAAACATATTCTACTATGCCATGAGTTCATAATCACAAAAAAACCCTAATTATATTGACTGAACTCCAAAAAGAATCTATATTCCTAATTATTAACAATACATACTACAAAAAGTCATATACCAAAAAAATAAGTTATAGGAAATAAAATAATGGTGTAATCGATTTTATAATATTACTATAAAAATGTATAATGACAAATTATTATGCATATAATGGTCTCTCTTTTATTCACATATGCCACACAAATATTTTGTATCTACCTAAGGTTTGGTCCCCATCATAGAAATATTGTATGACTACTCCCATAGTGTTTCTTACTAGCTATCATACCATCAGGTTATATGACATTAAATTTATTCCCTTTTAAACTTATCATTTAATTAATTGTCTAAGAGGGCATCGATTACTGTAATATTGTAGTGAATACTCCTACAAAATTGTATTTTGAAATAGATGAGGAGTAATATTAATCATCAAAATATAGTCTAGTATCTGATTAATTATTATATAATAATGAATGTGATAGCTACACATATCTCCCCAAGAATAACCCCCACAAGATATGAATAACTCTAAAGGGTTGATAAAAAATAATTTATAAAATACGAATGCACCAAAATAACTTTAAACCCCCTTAGGGAACCTTGATTACCCTATATAATATAAAATATAGCTCTGGGATCTTGAGAAACTACTATTTTATCCCATCAATTGAGATGAAATAATCCATGACAGAATTCTCTACACAATGACAATTTACACCACTACATATGAGTGGGAACTCATTCAAAAAGGAAATGTCTAATATGGGATCTCAAGCCATGAGATTTTCTTTAAATTGTGGAGTATTATCTCTTAATTCATGATAAATTTTTTAAAATACTACACAAAACCCATAAGATTCATGGAAAAGTTTTTACATTATAACATCCAGGTTGAATGATAGGGAAATCATATTATTATTTTCCCAAGAATCAATGATTTAAAAATATCCTTAAATCGGTCCCATAACTCTGTCAATTGAGACATTGGTTAAATATGAACTCCCTTTTAAGCTTATAATACTACCAGGAAACTACATGAAACAAACCCATTACTAATGAAAAATAATACTCAACCAAAATTCAAACTGGTTGAACACAATATATAATCCTTCAAACCCAGATTGTTTTTTATGAGGATATAAACCCCCTAATATATTACTAATATTTTTTGCTTAATGTGTTATAGTTCATCATATAAGGTCTCATAATATACTAGTATCAAATTTTCCCATCATGTGTGGATCTTCTAGTTCTTATTTTAATAAAATAGCATCCCCAAGTTAAAATCATTTGTAATTCCCTAATAATATAATTATACATAAAATAATTGATACTATAAAACTCCATCCAAGGATATGGATATAATAAATCTTATAGATTTCTATCACAAATTTAATACCATGTGAGCAATTATCTAATAAACAATACATATAATAATCATGATCTGAGTAGAACTATATGATGCATATTCCATACATATGACAATATCCTTCATTTAGAACACCTTCCCTTAGTAATGACCAATTGGTGAGAAAGGTCCTTTTCCAAGAACAAAATGGAATTTTCAAGTACAATTAGTTTCCCAAACAGACTTCACATACACTATTCAAACATACTTCCACCTTACTACCAAATAGAAATTATCACCAATGAAACTAATTTAAACACTACCTCAAAAAAAATATTACTAGAAAAACTCTCTAATAGATCTAACCTCATCAAGATCATATCACCAATTGATAAATTAGTCCACGTAGGTGCCACTCCAATACCACCTCTAATAGTAATGATGTTGGTAACTAACAACGAGGGAATAAATGAAATAATGACATGAATTTCACTCAAAGTAATCTACAATACACCCATCAAGAAAATATATAGAACCATCATTGTAATTTATATGTAATAACCTCAATAAAAATCTATCATATAAATGCTAAACACCGTGTATGTGTGTTGAATATACTAATAACATGAAATAAAATACTATGAGAGATAAAACAATCCAAAACACTAATAAAAACACCCAAGAAATATATAAATAAATTTATGAATATAAACATTAGTGAAAATATTATATATATTCAGTTATGGTATATGATTATCTATTCCAATATTCTTGAGCAAACCCCCACTTTTTGAGAGAACATTTCCTATCACAACTAGAAACATTATATTAAAAATTTAAATTAAGGAAATTGAACTTCAAATTTTTTTTAAATGTGAGTTATTATAAGAATAATTAGTAGGATTACTAATGAGAACCTTAATAGATTCAATGTGAATAAAAATATATATTCAATCATGTAGTGTGAATAGATAAATTATGAAAATCTAACCAACATGGAGGGTATGATCCAATATATCTAGATATACCCCATATCTCACATCAAGCATGTTAACCAAAACATATAATAAGTCTAAATAGTACAGTATATCATAGATTTTTTTTAAAAATAAGCCATGTAATAAAATAAATTGGACCATATCGTCACCCAATGCCCCATGGTCAAACCGCATTCCTCAAAATCGTGAAAACACATGTCAGGGAAATTTTCAATGCCTCATTGTCATTCTATCATGTGTCCAAACAATTACCAAGATATTAGGTCATACCCACAACAAATATAAAGTTTTTACCCCAAAAAACTATTAATGCATTTCATCACACACGTAATAAAACATATAATAGATATTCATTAGCCCAATCGAGGATTAACAAACCGAATCTATAATATATTCAAAATCAACAATAATCGTTACCTTAAAATCAATAAATAGGCATTATAATACTCTCATAGAAGACAATCTCAATCTGTCGCCCACAAAAATTTACAAATAAAGGGTTGTCGTCCCAATGTTTTCCCTTTATGTAGGGTGAAATTAATGTATTTTAAAAATTATAATATATAAAATAAATAAAATAAAAATGTAAGATAAGTAGTATTTTAAATGATCCAACCCAATATAAAGCTTCCAAAAAATAAACATAAACAATAAAGGGAATAATTATCTATAATATAAATTAAAAGATATTCATAGTAAAGTAAATAAATAAAATAATGAAAAGTAAATTTTATACAAAATTTCATAAAAATTCTTGGATGAAATAATCCCTACACCCTATAATTCATAATTAATTGTATAAAAAATATCCTAAAACCATACACCAGAATAAAATTCATAGATTCCAAGTTGTTCACACTTTTACATTAAAGTTACAAGTAAATACATATTTGTTTAAATATCAGCAATTATAAAATTCTTATCCTTGGTATTTTTTTGATCCATATATTTTCATAAGGAAGTTAAAAATATAGTATAATATTTTATTACTTGATATGAAATAAAACATAAATGTTGACACAAAATATAGGAACTAAAAATTAAATCAACAATAATTTATTGCAAAATAAAATTTTATTCAGTAAATTGTTTAATAAATCTTAGTCTTCCATATCTATTTATGGATTACTAGATCTATGATCTATATAATGCCTTCTAAAATAATATCAAGAATCCACTATTATAAAATAATAATCTAATATTTTTAGGTATTCACCATTATAAACAAGATATAATTAGTATGTATATCACAATGAGAAATGAATGGAGTGGGAATTTTTCAAATTTTTTATATTCTAATTTGTTTAACACTCTATATGGATTGAATTAGTATTTTTTTAGTGTAGTATCATTAAATTTTTGGAAATGAATATGTTCAAGAAGTGATAATTTTATAATGAGTATAATTTAGAAGATATAAACAGTCAACATTCTATCAAACTGAAATTACCTTCAAAATAAGATTATATAAGTAAACTTTTGTATTATTTTGTGTAAAAATTTAATGATCTAGAAGTGTTTATCTAAATAATGAAAAAAATATCCCATTTGTTTACATTCATAATATATGGTGATGAAATTATTAACAATTTTCCATTACTAAAAATACATACCGTACCTAAAAAAATCAATTTAATAATTATCCCCTTTATAAAAAAATTAAATTAAAAAAATCAATTTTCCATTATTTTCTATTGTTATTCTATAATAGATAGAAAAACTTTTGAGAAAAATATAACAATATAGTGTTTCAAATTGATAACTATTTTAAAAATTTTAATTTCATTAAAAATAATCAAATATATGAAAGGAAATAAAGATGATGTTTCTTTTTCATATCATGAATCTATTTCAAGAGGATCTTATTCTAGATTTCAAAGGGATTGATTATTCATCTCCCATATATTAAATGTGTATTTCTGATTTATGATGTAATGAAAGAACTTCTTGACTAAATCTATATTGTCATAGAACATTTTTCCAAAATTGAATAATTCATCTTTTATTTATATTTAATCATTATGAATATTTCTCAAAATTGTGAAATTTATTAAAACTAAATGAAAATTTTCATTTTTAATTTTCTATAATATCATATTTGAATTAATTTTAAAAAATACTAATCATTTTTTTGTATCCATTCCATTTTTATATTGTATGTACCCAAACATTATATGTTGAATTTTTCCTTCTAAATATAAATGTGTGTCATATTTAAGAATATAGTAGAGTATAATATACACAAATCATTTAAAACCCAAATAACAAATTATAGAATCAAAATACGATATTAAATATACCGAACAAATATACTCCAAAAATATTAAAAAATGGATAGTGATATAATAAAAAAAAGAACATAACACGAATTTGAAATTACAGTATATCATGGTTCCCGTGAATTATCATGCTCAAGAAAAATGTTGTAAATAGAAATAAATAATCATTTAAAATATTTTTATATTTTATAAATTATATATAGAAAAATAATGGAAAATTAATTTAATTATTAATGAATAAAATAAGTGGCATCTAAATAATTATAAATCCAACATGACCAATGGAATAGTGACATAACACTTGGATTATTAACCTAACTGTTGTAATAGTTAATTGATAATTAAAATAGTAACTTGACTATTGGAATAATATAATAAAATTTAAATTATATTTTACAAGAATTAATTAATTATATATAATTATTCTAATTCAATTAAATAAATATTGAAATTAGATACTCAAAAATGTTTACGTACATTTTTGAAAAATTTTATTTAAATATTTTTTTAAAAAACTAAATATTTTATGTTAACAACAGAAATTATATATGTTATAAAATTATTTCATAATATTAATTTCATATTTTGGAACCAAGATGTAAAAATTTTCCAAGGGTAATGTTTTTTTATTTTATGGAACAAATTTTATACAATGAATAAAAAATATAGTTTTAAATTTTTTTCATATGTTACAACATAAAAATGGTTTATATATTACCTAGTAAATTCAAAACTGTTTATAGAGAACCAAATTATATTTATCTTGATAATTTTTTTATTTATAAATAATAAAATAACTTTACTAACCCAAATAAAGCAATTTCCAAATCCAAAATATGAAATTTGTTATATTAAAATCATATTTTATTTGTTTCAACATTTCATTTGTATAAACTGATAAATTATATGATTAAATAGTTTTATAGAAATAAATAAATAAATATATTTATACAAAAGAAATTTATATTCTTAAATAAGACAACTATTATAGTACTTGGTCTTGAAATATTATTTTATTCATTATTAAAATCTATAAATACTCTTATTTATAAGTATAAATACCCCCTCTCCACCCTATTGAGAATCACTTCCAAAAATCATATAATTACCTATTAACTAACCAACTAACTTCTTATGAGACCCATATAATCCTTATGAATGTTTATTGTTATTTATATATAATACATTAAAGATTTATACTTATAATAGAAGAGTATGTCTCAATACAGAGGTAGCCCCATAATCCACTTATTTTCATTTTTTCTATTTCTAAACTAATACTTTCATTTTTTTTAAATCCTTATTAAAAATTTTAATAAAAAAAGTTTTTAGTATGTATTTAATTATGATATGGTATAATGTTTTTAATTTATTTAAAAATAGATATACTCCCCCAGAAATGTACTGTTAATAGCCGGTTTTATCCGCCCGTGACGATGATTCAAATAATTAAGATATCATCTCCTTGATAGAATTTTTTTACATTTATTATAATATTTAAATTATTTTTTAGACAGTTATTTTTGATTCTAGAATAAATTATACTAATAGATATATAATAATGAATAAAAAAATTAAAACAAGAATTTGATAATTAAAAGAAACAATTAATCGACCATTATATCTTTTAATAGAAACTAATAAATAAATTGCAATGATTATAATTTATCAATAATAACAGTACATATTTTTTTACACCTCTGTATAGATGATTTATTTTAAATAATATGAATATATTTTTTCTATAAACAAGATGAAATAAAATAGGACCTAATATACGGAGAATTTTGAACCTAAATATTTCTTTTGGGGTTATTTTCTCTTAATTTATCTCTTCCCTATGTTTCATTTAAACCTACTTTTAAAATTATTCTATTTCACTTTTAACTTTTATTTTCATGGAAGTATACATGCCATTGTTACTTTGGGTTTTATTATTATGAATCGTTATATTATTTTATCAGGATTTTCTATATTTAAATATCATATTGATCATTATGTTTATTCATCTTTGATCCATGATCTAAGATCATTTATTTGTTAATATAAGAGAATAACTCACCATAATATTTTCATAACATTCAATTTTACTCACTATTGTATGATTCATGATCTTATTATGAATCCCATTCTTTTCACATATGTGTATTAAATGTTTATAATCATTATTTGATTCTATTTTATGTTGAATACAAAATTTTTAGCAGGATAGATGTGGAATGTGGGCTTATAAATATATATCCCTATGATTAATTGGTTAAAGTTATATATATATATTTATGGTGATATTTATTTTCCATGTACGTGATTTAATATTTTTTCAAATTCTATGTAGTGATTATAGTTCACCTTTTTTATTCATGAATGCATTGTAAGATTTTTTTTTAATTTCTACGCATGAGATTGTCCATAATTTTTCTATATTTCATTATTCTTCACTTTTCACATGCAACGTATCCAAAAAATGATTTAATTCGGAATCTTTTATTATTTTAGGATTGTTATATGGGGATTATCATGCTCACCCATGTACTATATTGATTCATGTCTCCAGTTCCTTCTTTATTTTATCTCCCTTGTTGGCATTTTACCTTCCCTTTTATTTGATGTATTAACCCAAGTGATTACATGTATTAAATAGATAATGGAATAAAATATTAGGGCATTGAGGAAAGATTTAAAAAAAATTTAGTGATATAATTGTCTTCAGGTTATATTAACCGATTTTTTACATGGAACCAAACCTATTGATTTTGTGATTATTATGAATATTTATTTATTTATATTGAAAAATGTAAAAAATTATTTTTATAGTTTCGGTCACTAAAATGAATAATATTTTTATATATGGAAGTTTCCTTTACAATAAAAATGTGTGTAATATTTAGGGATATGGTATATGTAATGTCCCTTACCAAGAAGCCACTGAACCAATGCCACGAGATGAGTCATCACATTTCATCAAGTGTACCTCCCTATATGCTATATGTTGTTGACTAGTAGCAAGGGTCTAATAGGTCATGTGGGGAAAGTATACCCTCTTTATTAGAGTAAAATAGATCAGACAAAATATAAAATTATGGAAACAATAATAAATAAGTAGAAAAATTGTTTACCAATTAATTTTAAAAATAAGGTTAAAAACATAACAAAATAGTAAATATTTCATGTCATGATAAGTGTGAAAAAATATAGAAAATACAAATTAAGACAAATAGATAAATCTCAAAAATGATTCTTGACTCCAAGACAAGAACCTCATCCATGTACATCCCATGCAAATTATATGTCCCCGGTGTAGAGTCATTGTCCTGGTCTTACCCCCCAACAATGAAATCAACTCAAGTACCAAAAGGTGTCTTGAGTAGGGTTTCATTATATCATAGTAGGCCACAACCAATGGTTTACAAAAAATTTAAAATCTAAATAGATAGTTCATATAGATATGAAATAAATGACAAGGTAAGTGAAAGAAAACATAGGTTCCATTAATTAAAAATAAACTATTTAACCATTTATATCATTATTTCCATTTTCATCAATTGTACCATATTCATTACTAAATTCATTCTTTTTTAAAGTTATTTGTGTATGAAATATACGTTATTTATACAATAAAATAAGTTGGTCACAATATTATGAAAAAATAAGCCATGTTTCTTATATCACAAAGAAAATCATTTCATGAATACTTTGATCACACATATCATCAAGCCTTAGTCCAGGTAGTCTAATCTATTGCAACCATTTGGGGAATAGAGATTCATTAAGACTTATAAACCTCAAAATTATATGGGTGGGGTTTAGAGCATCAGTTTAACCCAACCTCTGGGTGTAGAACATCTAGTCAATAACTCACATACCAAAAATCCTTATTTACATGCTTATTCATCCATTTACCAAATATAAAAATCATATGCTATAAATAACCTACCCCATAACATTCAAATTTCATATTTCATTTAACTAATTAATAATATTTATTCCATAACTCATTAAAACATTTTCCATTTACTTAAAATAATACATTTTACCCATGTACCACTTACAATATTTATCCTATTTAGCCTTATCCAATATCCAAATACATTATCACCTTTAACCTATTCATCAATTCCCATATATATATCCCTTTACCCATTAATAATTTTATTTTCCTTAACCCACTTATATATTTCTACAGAAATTTCATAAGCTAATTGGAAATTCACATTAATCCATTTAAACCCCTATTACACATTATACTAAACAATTCCTTATTCGAATGTTGATAACTATAAATGACAACCGTAAATACTATTTAAAAAATCATACCAGTATGACAGAAAAAATTAAGGGCCCCACTATTTTAAAAATAAACACCATACCTAAATTTATAATTTTCAAGCCTAGAAAATATAGGCACACCACATGGGTGCACTTAAATCAGTAATGTCACACCAACACATACCAAAGAGACCATGAGGGATAAAAATCATTAATTATCATATATTTTTTCAAATTATATTCATGGAATCAATGTTACAACATGAGGGGGTCAATATCACAACATACATGCACACAATTTATAGAAAACTATCGAATATAACTTATAGACCACCTACCTCAAATATGAAGATTAAAAACCGCTTAATATCATCCTTAGATCTATATTCAAACACCCCTGTAATCACTAAAGAAATATCCTCTGGAAAAAATAGGGTTGTAGTTCTTCAAAATAATAAGAACAAAACGAGATCCCTAAATATGAAAATGAGAAGAAAGAGAAAGATTTCACTCACCTGGAGCTTTGATCCGGAATCAATAGTGCTCCAAACTGCCTAGAAACCAACGAGATAGGTTCATAAGTTATCATGAGGGTTTAGGATTATCACTAGGTTCAGAGGTAGAAGAAATTAGAGGAAAATCCGGCAAGACCTTAAAAACATGAGGGGAAAATATTGTAAATTTTCACTTTTTAATGGAGCACACGGTTACCTCAGGAGGATTGCATAGTTTGAAAAAGCATGTGGAATGACTCTTTCTAGCTTTGAATGATTTTCCTCCCCCTTGTGAAATTTTACATAACCATGAACCCCTACACCTGGCAAGCATGTTTTTGGTGCATAGTTTAAACTAACCATTTGCCAACAATGCCACATGTACATAATGAAAATTTTCCATTTTCATTCATATACTGAACCCCCACAACACCCTTGAACCTCCTCATACAACCATTATACATTGTAGTAACCAAATTCAAGGTATTAAATCCAAAATTTAAACAAGAACATACCTATGTGATGTACAAGATCATAGAGTATAATATAAAACACATACACCATGTAATAAAATACAAACAATAAAATATTTCATCAATATAGAAAATTAAATAATGAAGATAAATGAAATCTATAAAATTAATAAAATTATAAATAAATAAAACAAAATAAAAAAATATATCAGTTATTTGAAAAAACATAACATCATCATTCCCTAGAATTGTTTTTATTACAAACAAAACTGTAATAATAATAATAATTATAAGTAAGATTTTAATTTTATAAATAATATAGAGTAATTTGAGAAAAAATTAATAGAATGATGAATGAAAAAATAGATATTTATAGTAACTATAAATTAAATACATATGTTAAAATAGTTGACCTGATAGTTTCAATTGTAACCAGAACATTAGAATATTAACATGTATGTTAGATTAGTAACGTGATCATTGAAAAAGTAAAATTAAATATATATAATATTTATAAATATTAAATTAAGTAAATATAAATTAAATAATACCAATAAAATATTCAAATCAGAAAATCAAATAAAGTATAAGTTAATTTTTGATATTGCTTATTTTAAAATATTTTGTAAAAATATTAATTTTTTATGTTAATAATAAAATTTAAAAATGTTATAAAATCATTTTGATAGAATTAATATCGTATTTGGAATAATAATTTTTCAAATTTCATGGGTTTATTTCATTATTTATATGAAAAAATAAATTTTTGGCGAATAGTAAAGATACAAATGTTAAAAATATTGTTTATATTATGATAGGGAAATAGTGTAATAATGTCCAAACAAATTACATAACGTTTAAAATAATCCAAAATATATTTAACGAGATAAATAATTCATTTAAAAATAATATTTTTTTTAAATTAAATCTAATTTTAAACATCTAAATAGATAATGATTTCCATTTAAAAAAATTTCACTTCGCTTCATATTTTGTATAAAATAATAAATATAGCGTTTAAATGGTATAAAATACAAAAAAACTGTATTTTTAGTCAAATAGTAATTTATTCCCAAATAATAACTCTCTTACAAGTCTTGATCTTGAAATAATAAATTTATTTAAATATTTTAAACTAAAAAATACCCCTCTCTCTAAGAATAAATACCATATATTTCCCTTGGAAAATCACTACCCAAACAATTTTCATTGCACCTGATATGACCAATTCCATTCGTACAATCCTCATTCGATCCTTAGTGATTTTATGGTTTCATCCAAATATAATCCCATAGGCTATTAATTACATACAATATAAGTAGGAATCCATGAAGTGGCAACCCCATGATTCTCTTTTTCATTTGTTTCTTTCAAACTCTAATTATCTATTTTCTATTTAGAAATTCCAAAACTTTTAATTTTAAAATTTTATAAAACATTAATTTCATTATTACATGTTTATCTTATTTAAACTATTTTAATGATATATATTATTATTCTCCCACTCTTGAAAAATTCACATTAATGATCAATTTTTTTCTAGCTATGAAGACGATGTCAATTCATTAATTGGGAAAAATTGAATTTACTCACCATTATATGAATCTAAATCCTATTATGGTGTTCTCTTTTTTCTCATGGGATTATTTCAATTTTTTCATTGATATATGATTCATTTTTATGTGGCATTCATGATTTTTATCTTATTTTTATTTAAAGGATGATATTCAAATTATTATATATTTAATATTCATTAGGTAATGTGATATCTATCCAAGAAATTTTACATTTAAACATAATGCTACCATTTTTAAAATTATTTGAATTGTGATTTGTAAACCTATGATATTTATGAATATGATGCATGATTTATCCACATTATATAAGTGGTATTTTTCAATAATGTTATGATTTTTCAATATTATGAATGATCCAAATTACATGTTTTCTTTTAAAAGTTTTCCTCATTCTTATGACGGTGATACTATAATTATTAAATGATGATTATACTCACCCATACACAATATTTAATCATACCTAAATGATCTTTCCATATTACCCCTCCCCTTATTTGAATTTTATATCTCCGTTTTTTTATTTATATATACATGCAATTAAATCGAGTAAAACTATTATGAAACAATATTGGAGGAATGTGATAATTTATTTAAATAAATATTAGTGTTTTATATGTTTTCGTTGAGTTGGAAGATAATTCTAACATGACACTAAAACTATTAATTTTGGGATTATTAATTATTTTTGACTAAAAAATTATGTTAAAAAAATCATTTTTCATTGATTTTTATCATTATCATTTGAATTAGGGAATGGTATTTTTATTTAAGTAATTGAGTTAGTTAAAATATCCAAGTATAAAATTGGATACCTTATATGTTAAGACTTTTGAATTGATTTATACATGTGATTATGTTATTTACCCTTTTTTTAGGAATTAATGTGTTATTAAGACCTTTTTTTTAGAAAATAAATGGAACCTGAAGAAATGAGGCAAAAACCCATGTAATGGACCAAGAATTTATTGTTCGAATGAAAATACTAACTCAATGGGTGGTTGGGTTTAAATATCCATGGAGTAAATTACCATGTTATAAAAAGTAATTATTAATAACCTTAACCACAATGAATTTCCATTTTCACCAAAGTGATAGAATTTACATGTTGAAACTTTTATGGGATAATGTATACTTAATTTAGTTAATTTCTAGATCTCTTTGTTATGGAACAATGGAATAACTCCATGTAAAAGATATTTTACATGATTAATTGTTAAAATAAGGGTAAAATCATTATGTTCATCTAATGTTTTGAATTATATGCTTTTCAATAGTGTACATTGACATCAAATATAAAGATTAATGATGACGTTTAGGTAATGAAGTGAATTGAGTTTAAGAAAATATTTTTTAAGAAAATATTTCCTCAAAATCATTATATCACGATGGAGAGATAATTTTTTGATCTTCATGAATAATCATAATATATTTGTGACAAATTATGTGGTGATTTTATGAAGGGTTTGAAGGTTTTAATATTGTTTTTTATAAATAACAATAACATAATTTTTATAGTAGTAACTAATTTAACACAATATCTCTAAACATACTTATACATTTTTGACTTTCGGGGTTATGAAAAATTTATTTAGTATGCACTAAAAGGAGAGATATTTCCGAGATTAGTTTAATGTATATGGAATCAAGAAATAAATTATGAAATTCAGGATGCATGATCAAATTATAATGGATAAAAAAATATCCCACATATAATATATTTGAAAATAATCACAAAGGTAATTCCTCAAAGGAATAGGAAAATTATTGACATGTGGAATGATGGTAATCAATCTCATGAATATCTGAGGGACGTGAATTAGAATCCAACATATTAGTTGAAAGGATGGAACTTCCCAATGCACTAATTATTGTATAATACACCATCTTTAAGTAACTTAGTCTGTATGAAAAAATAAACCTTAAATAAATTCCCATTGTATGTTATTATCTTGATGTATTCTAGGGATAATTTACTAGCCTTCCCTAGACCATGATGTTGAGTTCTTTATAGAACTTATGAATAGATGAAAACATATATCCGAAAATACCTAAAAATGGATAATATATATAGATAAATTAAATAAGTAACATATAAATTATTTGGATAAAGGGTTCATGCTCCCTAATGCACCACCTTAGGGTGAACTGGTGCTCTTTGTTAAAAACAAGGATAAATAAATGTGGTTATTTATCAACTAATAAGATATAAACAAGATCATTATAAGGAAAAAGTATCCATTACCATATATGGATGACTTATTCGACCAGTTTCAAGGATCTAAATACTACCGACAAGTGGATCTTTGTTTTGAAAATAGTTAACTAATAGTAAAGAGATATGTTATTAAAAATCCAACTATTTTTACAAGTTATGGACACTATTATATCTTTATAAGGCTATTTGTACTTATAAATTTTCATCTATTAAATATTGATTTTATGAATAGACACTATAGAAACTACCTCAATGAATTTTTTATAACATTTTTATCATATTCTAAAATACTACGAGAGAATGGAATAATATTATTAACATTTATGTATTATTTTCAAAACAAAAAGGAAGTAAAAGTTGTATGGTAAATATAGTAACTATGAATTTATGACATAGTAAGTCCCATTATTAGGGAATGTGATCACAAGTGAAGGAAAATGTATATATCTTTACAAGATAAGAGTGATTAAAGAATAACCACAAACTATATGTTTCATAATGATATATATTTTTCATGAATTATATGGTTACTACTTCTATTATTTGTGATATTCATTCTATTTTTTTATCCCACTACCATTGCTAACACATAATAAAGTAAATTATATTTAGATGAAATTATGTGAGGAAAAATATGATGATATTAAGTACATACCAGTAAATTATCTTGTTCTCATACTCCATTTATTTGAAAAATATTTTTAGATGTATAATGATACTTCAGAAAAATTATCGGGTTGTATACTCATTAAAATTGATAATGATATTACCTATCCCACCAAAAAATTGAATATTTATATGAAAATCCACTCGATAGAATATATAGAGATAAAATATGTGGTATTTTCACTGAATTTTTATAAAAAATACATTTATTTAGAGAAGTGTGACATATATACTATTCATAGGATCTTAAATTATATGTCCACCTAGAAGGAGTTGAAAATGAATCAATAAAGATGGTTGATGTTAATTAATGACTATGATTTAACAATTATATACAATATCACGTGACTAAAATTCAACAATGATTTTCCATATTCAAAGATGAAAAAATACTAATATTAATCTAAAAATATAAAAATCATAAGATGGCGTGAATAAAAATTAAAGCTGATACTATATTCTAGAAAACATTTTGAGTATAACGTCCTTGATTACATCAATGTATGATATGTTAAATGTTTATAAATATCATGATTCCCCATTTTGTTATTCTTTATTAAGGTTTTTAAATAGGTTGTTTTCTATGTGAAAAGGTATTGGGAATTGATGGCTTGATTATTTGGTGATTCCATAACCTTATGGTGGATGGGAAAAACCACAAGCTCACTAGTAGATATATAAAAGGTTTTTTAATTTTCTACTAACCCCATTGGATAGTAGGTGGTACTAGAAGGACCTAGGTGTTTCTCCGAGGAACACCAGATGACTAGTTCTCCAAGGCTCAGACTGTATTAAATAAACAATGATTAAATTTACTTCCACTCATTTAGACCATGATTAATTGATTATTTTAACCTTAAAGATTTTATTGGGAAATTGTGACATCACCTCTTGATTCCATATCTGCATCATTCATCCCTCCATGGTTATTCAACATTGGATCAAACCACTAATACTAAAATGATAATAAATCGCTACATATAGACTATTTTACACTTCTTTCATTGGATATGATCATTGACATATTAAGGGATCTACGCCTTTATGATGGTTTGATGTTTAATTCTCCCTTACTTATAATATTGACAATGGATATATCTTTTTTATGATTATTATTTAAAAAATCAATACCTATCATCGAATATGAATGTCTTACAGATATGGGTTTATGTATCATAGTCCTAGATCACTTATTGATGGTGAATTGATGCTATATGTACAATCTGTTGATGAATCCTTTAGTATATTGGTTATGGAATCGACATGTTATTGACATACCTTTAACTAGAACTTGATTACATGTAAATGGAATATGATTCCAGGTAAGTTTCCATAGATCAATCACCTTTAGAATGACTTATTCTTGAATCCAATATTGAATCTATTTTATGATGATGTTTTGACATTCAATCAATTTTCATTGGGTATACCTAAGGTTTTATGCAAGATTCGAAGAGGAATTCCTAATCTATTATTCAATTGAACATAAATATATTGAATTTATTTCCTATTCCTGGTTATATCATAAAACATGTTTCGTTGATGAAATTTATCAGGTATGCAATTCTAGAAAAACTATTTTAATTGGAATATTCATGGGTGTCTCTTCTAAACCACTTTCTTGAGGAACTGAAACCCGTGTTAGGATCCTAGTTGTGAGAGCTAGTTCCCAGTGCGTGTTCTATACAGTTCTGGTTTTGATCATTCAATGTGTTTTGATAAATTCATTAAAAAACATGAGGTAGGAGGATATTTACCATTTATGGATCTTATATACACTTTTTCCATGGTATGATACTCATTTTGGATTATTTTGTTTAAACCATTATAGGCAATGATCTCATGAGTGAGTGTGAATATCCCATGAGACCAACATATATTGTTTCATTCCATGAGTATGATTGTAGATTCTTTGATCATGTTCTATATTGTTCTCATGAATTTAAAATTGATACTAAATTCTCATGATGATCTGTTATGTTTTTACTTAAATGATCATCCCATTTATTTATGTTACTATAGATTTTGATGTTTTATTCTTTATACATAGAAAATGTGTACTATTGCAGATATGACTAGTTCAACATAATTTTGGGGTTTTAACCTCATTAAGAGACATGAGGATGAAAAGGGAAAGCTGGAAGAGTTCATTATATACGTACATTTCATGATATGGCGGGTTGTAATGGGATAGACTAGCAAATGTAAGGGTTTAACCTAGGGGACCCTCAGGAGCTTTTCATTGGGGTATTATTTTCCAATCTACTAAAGATATATCAAACATGGGATTCCATTAATTGGCAGAATGGATCCATGATGGTATGTAAATAATTTTATCATTTTAAATAACTAGTCATATTTATTCTTCTATTGTATAGAGACAAGGCACATAAGCCTAGGAATTTCGATATTACTGTTCATTATGATTTTAAAAGACATGTATGGTGTTCATAACTAATGACATACCATTTTGGTCCATTCAAGTCATTTACTATTGAGAAGGTCCAAGAAGAGGATAGATTGGTTAGTAATATTTCTCTCTTTATGGATTAGGTGGGTAGGCCTCCGATTGATGTAATGAGTACCTCTTCATGTTGTAAGAAGAGGGATATTGTGGACATGAAATATGGAAGTGGTATGAAGGTGGTGAGGAGTATGGATTCAACATCTCTTAAAATGCATAAATTATATTATTATCGAGAATTAAAATAGGTTCTTTACAACCCAACACTTAAAGTGTCAGAAATGTTTCAATAAAGGGAATCTTTAGTAATCATTACATAGATATTTATGGTTATAATTTTATAAGGGATTAATGAAGTTGTGGTTAAGGATCCAAGGATACAGTCATGGTCTTTAAAATCCATTTTTGACAATGATAAATTCAATAAATCATATACCATAGGTATTGAGTCATGGAGTTTAGTTATGATGAGTATATGAACTGGATTAAATTCCATAATATGGGGTGAATTAACTTCCATAATTTGAGTTATTTAATTAGTCAATTATACAATGTGTACTTATTTTTCTGACACCAATTCTTCCCATTCCTTTTAATTCGCACTTTTTATTAATGAAATTGACTTAAAATTAATATTTCCTCTATATTTTCTTTCTATTGAAATAATATTTTCCTTCATAATGGACCATGTTCATATATTAATAGTGTAAACTATATAATTATTCAATATGAAAATACAAGGGAATTCATAATTCTTGAGATAATAAGATTCAAAGTGATTCTTAGAATGGACCGGATGACCAGTTAATGATCTCACACTGAACTCTATTAGAGATATATATCTTTTACCTAAAAAATGGATATAATTTCATGATGATCAATGAGAAGGATATTTTATTAAGATGATTTAATATAAAAATGATCCATCAGGGGATGATGATGATGTAGATTAAATTATATCCTATTTTAAAAAGATTAGTGTACCCCCCCTCATCATTTACTCCAATTTTGTATCTCTAGTAGGATGTATTTATATATTAATTCATAGGCCTTCCCCCTAATATATGATTTTAGTTATAGATAGAGATCATTTAAGTTGAAAAAACTATATTAATACCCCTTATTCTATAGAACATACTGAGTTGAAGGGACTCAAAGTGTGTCTCGAGGAATTTTAACAGAATATATTTATCTGGATGAGTATATAATATTCGGATGAAAGTATTTTTTTCAAGAAGAAATATGATACTATATATCTCTACATAGATTACTAGAGCTGAATCAAGTGATAATGAAGAATATTTATCCTTTTCCTAGGATTAATGATTTCATTGAACAGTTATAGAGAGACCGATATCTCTACAATATTGAACTACAATTGGTGTATCACAATTTTTAGAGAAGATAGGATGAAGTATGAAAATCGGTGTTTATATTATGTTATGGGAAATACAAGTACTTTTTGATTCCATTTATACTGAAAAATATGATGATAGGGTTAATATATCTCATAAAAAAGAACTTTCGCCCATATTTGGATTTTTTTCATCATGGTGTTCATCGATGTCATCCTAAAATAAATATATTATATATTTTTTATAAATGAATAAGGAACAATAATACACCAAGGGGGAAAGAAAAAACTACAAAAAAGTAATATGGAGTTATCGGGGTCTAAAATAGTGGAGTCAGGGGGAATTCCCTCTAAAATAATGAATTCCTTCCGGAAGAAAGTACCCCAAACCATAAAAAATAACCAAGTAATCCTTGGCTGGAATATAATATAATAATTAGTCCACCTTATTCTACTCATTGATAGAGTGGAGTTCATCCATGAAATTGGTGAGGAGAACCTTTCACCTAATGATATTATACATAATGGGCTAGAGGGTGGTTCTAAGGCTTATCAGATAAATATAGATTTTTATAGAGTCCATTTCAACAACTTCCAATTGAAATATATTATGACTTCCAATATTAATACCAATATAAATCGAATGGGCCTCATCTTGGAAATATTATCCATTTCCAAAAAATGTAGATAAGGTGAGGATAGTTGTTCCTCTAAAATCACAAACAATTCCACTACCATACATAATCCTCATACTACAAGAATCATCCATATTAAGATTCAAACTAGTATTGGGATGGTATAATGAACCCAATTCCCCTGAGGGGACCTACATCATATGTGGTGGGTATTTTAGCTAAACAAAATTGATATACATGATAGAGACTCCTAATAGTATTTGATTAGGTGGGTCAGACCCAAAAAATGCTTTTGATCATAAAAATATGGGCTGATCTTGGGAAATACATCCCTTCATATTGAACTTTGTTCATTTCCTACAATATACACCAACATATTGCTATGAGAATGGTGAATCTCACTAACTTCTTGATGCCACAAATATTACCAACCAAAAAATAGCAGTTGAGGAAAGTGATGTAGACATCCTCTTGAGAGGATTGATCTATAATTCTACTGAAGGCAATCCAAACTATACTCCAGTATACAAATTTAAATAATATTATGTCCAATGTATCTTATTGATGAAACTTGAAAAAAGAGTATTTGGATAGAATATTTATAATTTTGTGACTCAAATTATCATCAGTAGGTAACACATGATTAATATAATTCCATAAGGTGATTTTTGGTTATATTGGGTACTCCTTTCACCAAAGTATCTCCCCTAAGTCATCAAATGAATTAAAAATAATCACCACTCGTTGATATTCCTTCATAGAAAAATCTTCTTATGAAGTTCCCATAAAAAGACACTGATCTACCTCCGAATTTGGCTTAATACTCTTGAAAATATCATGTAAGTTATTTTTGAGGCAATCATGGATGAAGCACATATTCAAGCATGATTTTCGTAATTTCATGTCCTATATAGGACATCCAGGGAATCACCACTTCATACCTATCCAACTCTTATACAAAAAAAATATGTCACCCTAAACACTAATCCATGGGGTGTGACCCTATAGAACTGAGATTTTAGGTTAAACCAAATGTCACATAGGTGACTACTTCCCACTTGATGCTTCCATATTATTCCGAAAATAGACTATACTAATCTATCCCAGTAGACACATACCTTAGTTTCCTCCCATGATAACATAACATGAATACAATGAATCACATCATAGACACTCATTATATTGATTTAAAATTCACACATTTATCTTTCCAACCTATTAAAAGATTCCCAATCATGGTTACCATCATAATGTTTGTCCAAAAATAAAGAAAGAAAATATATTCTCTATACCAATTATTAAACATTTGGGAACCTTGAATGGTGAAAATAAATGCATAAGAATAAGGGAGAGTATGCATTTCACTAGAGTGATTCAACCTCCATATTATAAGAGCTAATTCTTCCATAGTATGATTCAGTAATTGCTTTTAATAACCACCCAATCAAAGTGATGTATTCATAGGATAAGTGACTAAATTTGGGAGCCTAGTTACTTGGTGTTAAATATTATTCTATACACACCCAAACAATTATCCATAGAGGTTACATGCCTCTTCGAGCATTGGTTCAAAATAAATATACATCTCTTCTCCTGATTAACAAGTTGGTAACTCATTTTTTTGTAGGAATCAAGGATATTTTATATTACTCTGATGGATTTTTTATTTTCATTATGAAAAACAATATTTTCATCAAAGAACATTATATGGCCAATACCATAAAAGTGATTACTATAAGAGTTAGGCTGAATGTAACCTTCCAATAGGCTTCTATTGATGAAATGTATAAGGGTATTTGGGGTTAGGATGAAAACTATTGGGGAATGTGGGTCTTCATATCTTTGGCCACATACTAATTTAATAAAACCTCAATTATTCTATGTGATAGAGATTGAAATCCATCCCTAGATGAAACACATGTATAGGATATAATAATTCTAAAAGGGAAAACACATGAAGGAAATAACTTTGAGGATATGGTTCTATACAAATATATCACAACCATTATCATTATATAATTTCAATGAAATGTTGGATCCAATAAAAAATTTGATGGTGTCACACACAATTTCTTAGTCGAGGTTGATAGCACGTTGTAATGATCTCCATTTGAGAAAACCGTGCTATTCATCCGAGATCTAGTGGGGAGGTACAAGGCTATCCTCTTATTATGTAGAATGTCTAGGACCTTATAAGGGAAATTACACATGTTTATGGTCAGGAAATTATAAAATGTAGATGGGTCCTTAACCATAGAAATGAGCAACATGTTAGTAGTAGATGTGTTCTCAATTACTCATTAACCCCAGATAAGTATTCCATACATCTTGAGAAAATTATGAGTTGACTTTGAGCTTATTAGATTTATTATAACCCTTAGAATTTTAACTTTTGTCATTCAAAATTAGAAATTCATTGGGCATACTGTTTTGGATATTGTTATATCAATGTACGTAGATAAATTTTAGGTTCTAATTTCTAGTACACGTCCTCAAAAATGATATAGATAGAGAAATTTATAGTAATAATAGGGTACTATCATAGTTTTATCAATGAATTTCCCCATTCCATAACACCTATGACTATAATTATGAATAAAGAGTGATTTTTCAGTGGTTCTACTAACATGAAGAGGGATTTTTTAGGAGAATAAAAGATTGACTATAACCCTAGTATTGAATATTCCCAACCTTGTATTTTATATGTTGTATATTGTGATGTATCATGCATCATTTTTTGGGATGTTTTCATATAGAGGGATTGGGTAGTAGATTATGGGTCAAAAAATCTACCACCCCTTGAGAGGAACTATAGAAACCATAACTTAGTATTAAATGATATAGTATTTGATTTTATGTTTTGGAATCACTATATCATTGGGTAGAGGTTTTCCCTATGCATACAATAATATATTTCATTATATTATCAATGTACGGGACCTAAACATGTGGTAGCAGTACTGGGTTGACCATCTACCGAATTTCATCTCTGAAATATCCTGTATACCATATAAATATAATGTCATTATAGATTCTCTAAGATATAAAACCTAGGTAGCTTAGAAGTTTTTTAAAAACCTTTGATGGAATAATGAGAAAATATGAACTTGATAGATAATTGAAGATTTAATGCTTATATAAACTTGGGATCTATGACATGTTATCAAATAGTAATCACACCATTCTTAGTAGGATGGGTGGATTCTAATCATGGAACTGAACCAGAATGTGTTGTGATCTGTGAAAAACTAGAAGGTGTGGATCTAATACATTGGTGGTTGTTTCATGATGGTGATGTGATCCAATTATATTAGATATTTTTATTCTCTACCTCCATCGTGGAAGAGATCATGAGAGACTTCAATGCCTCTAAGTGAGTTGTGAATCCTGGAGTAATAATGATGTAAGATGAACATAGAATACATTGTTGGTTATGAGGGATAAATAGGGAAATTCTTAGACTTTTTCCATAATTCCTTACTTGTCATAGGATTAATGACGATCACCAATGTCCTATTGGTTTCTACATCCACATAATATTACATTGTCAGAGTGGGAGGAAGTCATGATGTATTTTGTACTCCGGTAAGTTAGGATCTCATGGATTTGTGATAATGTTTGGGTGATTTTTGATTATCTAACATATGTTTTATAAATATTTTTGATTAATAATGCCCACTCAGGGTATAAGACTGAAGATATATATATCAATAAGATAACACAATTTCATGGGGTAACATTGAGCATCTAATTTATAGACCATTCCATATAAACTATAAATTCTAATCATAGAATGGATAATATTTTCTTGAATTCTTATTAATATTAACTTTTTACAGTTTTAATGATTGAGATAATAACTATAATATAATAAAGTAGAGAATTATATTTAGGTAAATTATATTTAGTATGTATTGTTTTCCAAAATAGAAATCATTTTGAATATAACACGTTCTATTTTCTTGAGTAATCTTGAATACTTTAATCATGACTTCTTATTTATTCATAACCATCCTTAAAACATTTGAAAAATATTTTAAATACATGGGATGATAATAAAATGATTAGTAAAGGAAATAAAATAAGAAATAAATTATTATAGTGAAAAATATGTGTAACACCCCAAGCTTCTATGATACTCTTCTCATTCAATAATGCAATAGCTTGCATTGTACACAACTTCGAGTTCTAACACACCACAACTAATCAAAGTAGCCGTTATGAATAGTAATACCCACTTTTTGAAATTATATAAATTTTATATTTCAAAATGGAATTCATTTTTGTATTCGTAATATCGAAATTATCCTAAGTTGATTTTTTTGTAATTTTCTGAGATCTTTCAATTTTTTATGAATAGTGAAAAATACTTAAAACAACTGTTTTAATAAAAATAATTTATAGTGATAAATTATACTATTTAGTGGTTTTAAAGTATAATTATAATATATTTTTACCATTTTATCCAATGGTGGTCATTAGAATTAATTTAACATTGAAATTTGACATAAACAATTGTGAATCTTTTAATATAAATTGTTTCTTAAAAACACGCTATTTGTTGTGACAGCGGGAATTAATTATAAAATTAATTAATGCAACTTATATGTTTGTGATTTTTTAAAATAGACATAATTTTTGAAATCTGAATATCAAATATAGCTTTGGGTGAATTTTTGGGATTTTTCTGAAAAACTTCAATTTTTGATGAATAGTGAAACCACTAAGTGGTACTTATAAAAACTGATTTTTCGTTTAAATGAAATTTTACCACTTCTGTGTTTTGAATTTCAAAAATCCGACATACATGGTTGTCATTAAGAAGTAAAATGTGGTTCAATGAGATTAAAATAATTTATGGTGAATAGTAACTTTTAAGTTCTTAATCGCGATTAGAGGTAATTAGTGTAGTTTAAGGTAAAAATAATGTTTTAATAATATGAGATGAGCTTGACACATGTCCTACCCTCATTGGATGTGACATGGCTGACCAAGAAAATCCATGGGTCAACTTGGGGACCCCATGGAGCAACTTTAGTTGGAAAATGACATAAATACCTTTTATTTAATGTTAAAGTAAAAAATGACACAAACATGAAATGTTTTACTAAAACAATTTTTACATGGGGTTATACAAGTCATATTTTTTACTATAAATAGTTATTGGAAAGCTAAAAAGATTTCCTATATCATATTATTATTTTTTATATAATTTTTAGACATTAAATAAATTAAATTATTTATGACATCATTATGATGCAGTGATGACCTCATTATTTAATGATTTTAATAAAATGAAATGATAATGTACAATCCAAGGCTTACACTTTTCCAAAGATGATTGGATGGGTAGATTTAGAACCCTTATCACCTTAGCCACGAATTATATAAGTGTGTGACCCTTAGAATCCGAAAAGCATTGTATAATAATGTAAAATTTCCTTACTTTCCAAGAGTGCCCTTCCTCTCCACTTATAAAAGGCCCCCACCTCTACCACCTCACTCACACTTTAAAACCATTTGGCTCGGCCAACCTCTGCACAAATACTCTCCCAACTTCCATCCCTTACTTCTAGAAGCCTCACTTTGGTCAGAACTCTTCCCAAGGAATCCTTTGGCTCAAATCAAAAAGAGTTACTCGATTTTGAAGTAATGTCTTCTCTAATGTTGTTTTGTTTTATTTTTCTTCTCCAACCCCCTAAACTCTTTTTATTAATTTCTTTTGTAACAACACCAGTACCCTCAATATACTAGGATGTTTTTATAAGAAGTATTAGATCTACACTTACACACACCTACATATAATGGTTAAAGAACATACGGTTTCTGTGGATGGCGAATTTCTGCCTCACGAAACGATGATTGTTCAACACTCATATAACACCTTCATAGGTGGCCATTAAGATGTCACTATATTTATATTGGATATATAATATGTTTATGTTTTACTTATGCTTCTGTATTTCTCATTTATGGCATACTTTATGATTTCCATTATGGGTAAACGCGATAATTTCATTTTAGGAAGTGCGGACTACCGCCCCCTCAAAGTGATGTGAATTTTTAATGCCATATGTGGGATGTATAAAGGATGGAGTAAATGATATTATATATGATAATATACTGAAACTATATTATACCTTTATATAATTATGATTTCATTCCATTAAATAAGAAATAGAAATGAAAGTAGCGTTCATGCGTACGTACGGCTTACCGTCTCCATGAACGGTGCATTTCATTTTTACCTCTAAATGTTATGTAATAATATAAATTCATGTATATAAGGGATATATATGAGATATATGATATCTATATCATGAATATAATTCTGGATATAATGGATATATCACCACATGAACAACTTGTAATTATAAGAATGTTATTTTTGACTCAAGTACCTAAGATCGACAAAATGACCGTTATAAACATAAATAATTACATAATGTTCATAACATGGTAATAAGGGATATAAAAGGAATAATGAACATGAAAGAGGTTCTTAAGTAAATAGGAATTAACTCTAGTTTATTATTCAGGAGGTTAAAGAATGGTCGAGTCATGACAGGACGCAAGGTAAGGGAATCTCTTAACCCAACTTCCATTCTTTGGGTTAATCTCCTACTTTAAAATTATGTCATGATATTATTATGTCTTATTTTGTATTCTTTATGTTTACCTATAGTGAATACACATAATTGATCTATTTTATTTTAAAAATTATCTTTTTAAGGACTTCATCTCAATCTCCTTTCATTAAGGCATATTTGGTTTTATACACAACTTTCTTTTACACGGTGTATAAACCCCTTTGACTTTAACATTTATTCAAAAGGAATCTTTTTTATACGAAGCATTTTACTAAACGACAAAAAGGGAATGTTTTTCTTTCCGTACATATGCGGCAACAACGACTTCTCCACCGCTGTGACCATTATTTTAGTTTCGGCTTCCTCTACAAGCCATCACTTTTTTTAATGAAAGATAAATACAAAGTTTTAACTTTCTTTTATTTTGGTATTGAAAATGGTTTTGAAAGCATTTTTATTATATCAATGTGTTGTATTGAAATCTTGTGATTGAAATGTGTAAATGTTATGTTTCATTTATGCATGTTTTATGTGATACGATTATGTTATGTTTTGTGATATGTTTAAACCTATTCATATGAGGAATGCATTGGACATAATAAGTGACGGGTGGAGCCCGCTAAAGCTCCTCGATGCATCGACAGGTCTCATGAGACAAACTAGTGTCTTGGCTCGAGGCTTTGACAATATCTTATTTTTGGTCTTGGAACGAGGCCTTGGCTACGTGGTTATGATTGTCTGGCATTATGAATTCCATCATTATGAAAGTGGTTATTAATATTGCATGTGATTATTCGACCAGTAGAATATCCATGTGAAGAATTAAATAGAATTATCTCATTTTACGTTTTTCCATATTATGCTAAAGTTCAAGTTTAAAAAGGATTTTGTTTTAGTTATACATTGACTTAAATGTTAATAATTATTTAAGAAAGCTTCCGCAATATTGTTATCCTTACTGAGCATCTGAGCTCTCCCCTTTCAATGTTTTAATATTTTCCAGGATGTGAAGAAGTATTTTATGAATGACCTGCAGGGATAGTAAGAAGAGGATATGAGTGTGGACTATGGAGACTTTGTTATTTTAGTTTTTCACCTTCTGATGTAATGTAAAAATTATGAATGTATCTAGTGTTTCCAAGGATACTAAACTAATCGGTCTTTCGAGAATTGATCTTTTGTGATCATGCCAATGTTACGAAGTAATGCACCGACTCTGGGTAGCTGGGGTCAGGGCGTTACAGTTGGTATCAGAGGAAGTTTAGTACTAACCTTGGAAGCTATATTTAGATAATCTATGATTAGAGCACATAGCCCGAAGATAGACTTTAAGGATTAGTATAGAAGAACATCCTAGAATTTTGGTATTATAGAGATTTTGTGAGTTTTCCGAGAAATACATCCCTGTCTGGATACGAGCAGGTAGAGGCGGCTCTGGCACAGATGTACCTAAGGGTAAAACCCAAAAACACTGCTTTGATCTAGACTCGAATGGGAATTGGTTCACGACAACGGGCCTTGCTGCACTCTTGGTTACGACACTCCCAGGGGATATGCTTAGGATAATTCTCATTTTCTTTACAAACCACTATGAACGGTTATGAGCATATACTTCATCAAAGAAAACCTTTTTATGATTATGGATTATATCCATAAATAGTTCAATTTATGTTAAGTATTTTATAAGTATGGAATTATGTATTTTGATTCATACACTAATCTAGTTTATGGAATTTTAAAGAAATGGTGCCCAGTAGAAGGAATGTGAACTCTATCAATACGTATGATCCAAAGAGTAAGAAGGATCATATCTTTCATGGTATTAAGCCAACATTTAGAAGGGAAATATTCTCCCATGTGTTATCAACATATGAAGAAATAGTATCATGTGTTAATATGATAAGTAGAGAATTCTCTGAGTCTTATGGATTTGAAGGGATGAAAGAGAAGAAAGGATGGAAGAGAGAATGATGGATAAAGGGACGAGGGAAAAGAAGAATTTTCCAATATGTGATAACTGGGGGAAGAAACACCTTGGAATTTGCCTGAAGGGAATGGGAGTTTGTTATAAGTGTGGAGAAAAAGGACACCAAGTACGTGACTGCAAGGGTAAGAAAAAGGTTTCAAATGTATAATGCTTCATCTGCAAGGAGTGGGGACACTATGCAAACCAATGTTCAAATCATTAGAGTATGCCCCAAATGATGTTATTGGATAATAATCAAGTTATGATAATACCACAGATGAGGAGGAATGATTAGAGTTCTTATGTTGTTATTAAAGAATTTTGTAATTTGAGTGTTGCATCAATGATGTACTGGTTATAATAATTATGGAGTATATAAGGATTGTACTGCAGTACTATTTCATCTAGGACTTGAGATTGTGTGGAACCAAGAAAAGTGACTCCATAGTAGGTTAAATTTTTGGAAAATATATGGTTGAGAGAAAGATAAACCATAATATGATTATGATAACGAGATAGTGATTTTGGAATAAGACATGATTGATTCGGATAAATTATGTTGGATATTCTTAACATCCTTGAAATTGATTAATGTTTTGTATACATTTTTGTATAGAAGTAGTATATCTAGTTTTCTATAAGGAATAAGGGATCATGAATGTAATCAATAAGGATTTATGGTAATACAGTATGTTGCAGTGTTTTAAAAGAATACACGATGAAGGTGTTCACATGTTGTTACGCAGAAAAAAAAGAAGCTTCATTATGTTTACCTTCCTCATAAAATCTGGACAGTGAGTTGGACAGAAGTATTTTGGATAACTATAAAGGTTGGAATGGATTATATTTTACATTGGATACTATTGTAAGGTTATTTTTGGATATTTATAAAAAGGACAACACGCAGACTGAGTGACAATCCATTGTGTCGGACAAAGCAGTGGGAGTCGAACCCACAACCATAGTGCGATTGGGATTAATCGCCTACCACTGGACTACGTGAGGTCACTGGTTTTTACAAAATAGTTTTTATAATCTAAATGGTATGTGTTAATTAGGATAAATAGAAAATTTTTTAGTTCTATTACCTTTTAGAGTGAAAGATGGGTATTTGGTAAAAATTTATTAAAGAATGAAAGTCTACATGAAAAGTATGTATATTACCTTACGTACTTAGTAAATCTCCTAAATAAATTCTTTAACTTTATAAAAGGTAACTTAAAACAAAAATGTTTCCAGTTAACTTTTCCAACTGGGGATTCACTGACCGTTTAACCAATCACAAGTTTGTGATTTTCTTATTGTTATCTTTCTCCTAATCCAGTTTTCTACAACTCTCCATCAGACCCTGATGGTTTGTTTTTCTTCCATATCCATATTTTCATAAAATCCTAGTATGGGCTATCTCGGGTGACCTTTGTACTTATCTTTCATTCTTTTAAAGTTATATTTTTATTAACCTTATTTCCGATGTGGGTTTTCTACAAAGGTATTTTCTATTTTCAACCTTTTATTTTCCAAGAAAAATTTTAAATTGCGAGGATGAAATTTATTGAAGGAGGGGAGAATGTAACACCCCGAGCTTCTATGATACGCTTCTCATTCAATAATGCAATAGCTTGCATTGTACGCAACTTCGAGTTCTAACACACCGCAACAAATCAAAGTAGCCGTTATGAATAGTAATACCCACTTTTTGAAATTATATAAATTTTATATTTCAAAATGGACTTCATTTTTGTATTCAGAATATCGAAATTATCCTAAGTTGATTTTTTTTAATTTTCTGAGAACTTTCAATTTTTTATGAATAGTGAAATATACTTAAAACAACTGTTTTAATCAAAATAATTTATAGTGATAAATTATACTATTGAGTGGTTTTAAAGTATAATTATAATATATTTTTACCATTTTATCCAATGGTGGTCATTAGAATTAATTTAACAATGAAATTGGACATAAACAATTCTCAATCTTTTGATATAAATTGATTCTTAAAAACACGCTATTTGTTGTGACATCGGGAATTAATTATAAAATTAATTAATGCAACTTATATGTTTGTAATTTTGTAAAATAGACATCATTTTTGAAATCGGAATATCAAATATAGCTTAGGGTGAATTTTTGGGATTTTTCTGAAAAACTTCTATTTTTGATGAATAGTGAAACCACTAAGTGGTACTTATAAAAACTGATTTTTCGTTTAAATGAAATTTTACAACATTTGTGTTTTGAATTTAAAAAATCCGACATAAATGGTTGTCATTAAGAAGTAAAATGTGGTTCAATGAGATTAAAATAATTTTTGGTGAATAGTAACTTTTAAGTTCTTAATCGCGATTAGAGGTAATTAGTGTAGTTTAAGGTAAAAATATTGTTTTAATAATATGAGATGAGATTGAAACATGTCATACCCTCATTTGATGTGCCATGTCCAACCAAGAAAATCCATTGGGGACCCCATGGATCCACTTTATATGGAAAATGACATAAATACCTTTTATTTAATGTTAAAGTAAAAATTGAAACAAACATGAAATGTTTTACTAAAACAATTTTTACATGGGGTTATACAAGTCATATTTTTTACTATAAATAGTAATTGGAAAGTTAAAAAGATTTCCTATATCATAGTATTTTTTTATATAATTTATAGACATTAAATAAATTAAATTATTTATGACATCATTATGATGCAGCGATGACCTCATTATTTAACAATTTTAATAAAATGAAAATATAATGTACAATCCAAGGCTTACACTTGTACAAAGACTATTTTATGGGTATATTGCGATAATCTCATTTATGGCATACTTTATGATTTCCATTATGGGTAAACGCGATAATTTCATTTTAGGAAGTGCGGACTACCGCCCCCTCAAAGTGATGTGAATCGTTAATGCCATATGTGGGATGTATTAAGGATGGAGTAAATGATATTATATATGATATTATACTGAAACTATATTATACCTTTATATAATTATGATTTCATTCCATTAAATATGAAATAGAAATGAAAGTAGCGTTCATGCGTACGTATAGCTTACCGTCTCCATGAACGGTGCATTTCATTTTTACCTCTAAATGTTATGTAATAATATAAATGCATGTATATACTGGATATATATGAGATATATGATATATATATCATGAATATAATTCTGGATATAATGGATATATCACCACATGAACAACTTGTAATTATAAGAATGTTATTTTTGACTCAAGTACCTAAGATCAACAAAATGACCGTTATAAACTTAAATAATTACATAATGTTAATAACATGGTAATAAGGGATATAAAAGGAATAATGAACAAGAAAAAGGTTCTTAAGTAAATAATAATTAACTCTAGTTTATTATTCAGGAGGTTAAAGAATGGTCGAGTGAGGACAGGACGCAAGGTAAGGGAATCTCTTAACCCAACTTCCATTCATTGGGTTAATCTCCTACTTTAAAATTATGTCATGATATTATTATGTCTTATTTTGTATTTTTTATGTGTACCTATAGTGAATACACATAATATATCTACTTTATTTTAAAAATGATCTTTTTAAGGACTTCATCTCAATCTCCTTTCATTGAGGCATATTTGGTTTTATAGACAACTTTCTTTTATACGGTGTATAAACCCCTTTGAATTTTACATTTATTCCAAAGGAATCTTTTTTTATACGAAGCGTTTTAATAAACGACAAAAAGGGAATGTTTTTCTTTCTGTACATATGCGGCGACAACGACTTCTCCGCCGCTGTGACCATTATTTGAGTTTCGGATTCCTCTACAAGCCATCACTTTTTTTTAATGAAAAATAAATACAAAGTTTTAACTTTCTTTTATTTTGGTATTGAAAATGGTTTTGAAAGCGTTTTTATTATATCAATGTGTTGTTTTGAAATCTTGTGATTGAAATGTGGAAATTTTATGTTTCATTTATGCATGTTTCATGTGATACGTTTATGTTATGGTTTATGATATGTTTAAACCTATTCATATGAGGAATGCATTGTACTTAATAAGTGACGGGTGGAGCCCGCTATAGCTCCTCGATGCATCGGCAGGTCTCATGAGACAAACTAGTGTCTTGGCATGAGGCCTTGACAAAATCTTATTTGTGGTCTTGGCACGAGGCCTTGGCTACGTGGTTATGATAGTCTAGAATTATGCATTCCGTCATTATGAAAGTGGTTATTAATATTGCATGTGATTATTCGACCAGTAGAATATCCATGTGAAGAAGTAAATGGCATTATCTGATTTTACTTTTGGTCATATTATGCTAAAGTTCAAGTTTAAAAAGGCTTTTGTTTTAGTTATACATTGCCTTGAATGTTAATAATTATTTATGAAATCTTCCGCAATATTGTTATCCTTACAGAGCATCTGAGCTCTCCCCTTTCAATGTTTTAATATTTTCCAGGATGTGAAGAAGTATTTTATGAATGACCTGTAGGGATAGTCAGAAGAGGATATGAGTTTGGACTATGGAGACTTTGTAATTGTAGTTTTTCACCTTCTGATGTAATGTAACAATTATGAATGTATCTAGTGTTTCCAAGGCTACTAAACTAATCGGTCTTTCGAGACTTGATCTTTTGTGATCATGACAATGTTACGAAGTAATGCACCGACTCTGGGTAGCTGGGGTCGCGGCGTTACAGTTGGTATCAGAGGCAGTTTAGTACTAACCTTGGAAGCTAGATTTAGATAAACTCTGATTACAGCACATAGCCCGAAGATAGACTTTAAGGATTAGTATAGAAGATCATCCTAGAATTTTGGTATTATAGAGATTTTGTGAGTTTTCCGAGCAATACATCCCTGTCTGGATACAAGTAGGTAGAGGCGGCTCTGGCACAAATGTACCTAGGGGTAAAACCCGAAAACACCGCTTTGAGCTAGACTCGAACGGGAACTGGTGCACGACAACGGGCCTTGCTGCACTCTTGGTTACGACACTCCCGGGGGATATGCTTAGGATAATTCTCGTTTTCTTTACAAAACACTATAAATGGTTATGATCATATACTTCCTCAAAGAAAACCTTTTTATGATTATGGATTATATCCATAAATAGTTCAATTTATGTTAAGTATTTTATATGTATGGAATTATGTATTTTGATTCATAAACTAATCTAGTTTATGGAATTGTATAGAAATGGCGCCCAGTAGAAGGAATGTGAACTCCATCAATACGTATGATCCAAAGAGTAAGAAGGATCATATATTTCATGGTATTAAGCCAACATTTAGTAGGGAAACATTCTCCCATGTGTTATAAACATATGAAGAAATAGTATCATGTGTTAATAAGATAAGTAGAGAATTCTCTGAGTCTCATGGATTTGAAGGGTTGAAAGAGAAGAAAAGGATGGAAGAGAGAATAATGGATAAAGGGACGAGGGAAAAGAATAATTTTCCAATATGTGATAATTGTGGGAAAAAACACCTTGGAATTTTCTTGAAGGGAATGGGACTTTGTTATAAGTGTGTAGAAAAAGGACACCATGTGCGTGACTGCAAGGGTAAGAAAAAGGTTTCAAATGTACAATGCTTCATCTGCAAGGAGTGGGGACACAACGCAAACCAATGTTCAAATCATCATAGTATGCCCCAAATGATGATATTGGATAGTAATCAAGTTATGATACTACCACAGATGAGGAGAAATGATTAGAGTTCTTATGTTGTTATTAAAGAATTTTGTAATTTGAGTGTTGCATCAATGATGTACTGGTTATAATAATTATGGAGTATATAAGGATTGTACTGCAGTACTATTTCATCTAGGACTTGAGATTGTGTGGAACCAAGAAAAGTGACTCCACAATAGGTTAAATGTTTGGAAAATATTTGGTTGAGAGAAAGATAAACCATAATATGGTTCTGATACCGAGATAATGATTTTGGAATAAGACATGATTGATTCAGATAAATTATGTTGGATATTCTTAACATCCTTGAAATTGATTAATGATTTGTATACATTTTTGGATAGAATGAGTATATCTAGTTTTCTATAAGGAATAAGGGATCATGAATGTAATCAATAAGGATTTATGGTAATACAGTATGTTACAGTGTTTTAAAAGAATACATGATGAAGGTGTTCACATGTTGTTACGCAGAAAAAAAAGGAGCTTCATTATGTTTACCTTCCTCATAAAATCTGGACTGTGAGTTGGACAGAAGTATTTTGGATAACTATAAAGGTTGGAATGGATTATATTTTACATTGGATACTATTGTTAATGTTATTTTTGGATATTTATAAAAAGGACAACACGCAGACCGAGTGACAACCCATCGTGTCGGACAATGCTGTGGGAATCGAACCCACAACCATAGTGCGATTGGGATTAATCGCCTACCACTGGACTACGTGAAGTCCCTAGTATTTACAAAATAGTTTTTCTAATCTAAATGGTATGTGTTAATTAGGATAAATAGAATATTTTTGAGTTCTATTACCTTTTAGAGTGAAAGATGGGTTTTTGGTAAAAATTTATTAAAGAATGAAAGTCTACATGACAAGTATGTATATTACCTTACGTACTTAGTAAATATCCTAAATAAATTCTTTAACTTTATAAAAGGTAACTTAAAACAAAAACTTTACAGGTTAACTTTTCCAACTGGGGATTCAATGACCGTTTAACCAATCACAAGATTGTGATTTTCTTATTGTTAACTTTCTCCTAATCCAGTATTCTACAACTCTCCATCAGACCTTGATGGTTTGTTTTTCTTCCATATCCATATTTTCATAGAATCCTAGTATGGGCTATCTCGGGTGACCTTTGTACTTATCTTTCTTTCTTTTAAAGTTATATTTTTATTAACCTTATTTCCGATGTGGGTTTTCTACAAAGGTATTTTCTATTTTCAACCTTTTATTTTCCAAGAAAAATTTCAAATTGCGAGGACGCAATTTATTGAAGGAGGGTTGAATGTAACACCCCGAGCTTCTATGATACACTTTTCATTCAAGAATGCAATAGCTTGCATTGTACGCAACTTCGAGTTCTAACACACCGCAACTAATCAAAGTAGCCGTTATGAATAGTAATACCCAATTTTTGAAATTATATAAATTTTATATTCCAAAATGGACTTCATTTTTTTATTCGGAATATCGAAATTATCCTAAGTTGAATTTTTTGTAATTTTCTGAGAACATTCAATTTTTTATGAATAGTGAAAAATACTTAAAACAACTGTTTTAATAAAAATAATTTATAGTGATAAATTATAATATTTAGTGGTTTTAAAGTATAATTATAATATATTTTTAGCATTTTATCTAATGGTGGTCATTATAATTAATTTAACATTGAAATTGGATATAAACAATTGTCAATCTTTTGATATAAATTGTTTCTTAAAAAACGCTATTTGTTGTGACAGCGGGAATTAATTATAAAATTAATTAATGCAAATTATATGTTTGTAATTTCTTAAAATAGACATCATTTTTGAAATCGGAATATCAAATATAGCTTAGGGTGAATTTTTGGGATTTTTCTGAAAAACTACAATTTTTGATCAATAGTGAAACCACTAAGTGGTACTTATAAAAACTGATTTTTCGTTTAAATGAAATTTTACCACTTCTGTGTTTTGAATTTCAAAAATACGACATACATGGTTGTCATTAAGAAGTACAATGTGGTTCAATGAGATTAAAATAATTTTTGGTGAATAGTAACTTTTAAGTTCTTAATCGCGATTAGAGTTAATTAGTGTAGTTTAAGGTAAAAATAATGTTTTAATAATATGAGATGAGATTGACACATGTCCTACCCTCATTTGATGTGCCATATCCGACCAAGAAAATCCATGGGTCAACTTGGGGACCCCATGGAGCAACTTTAGTTGGAAAATGACATAAATACCTTTTATTTAATGTTAAAGTAAAAAATGACACAAACATGAAATGTTTTACTAAAAAAAATTTTACATGGGGTTATACAAGTCATATTTTTTACTATAAATAGTCATTGCAAAGATAAAAAGAATTCCTATATCATAGTATTGTTTTATATAATTTTTAGACATTAAATAAATTAAATTATTTCTGACATCATTATGATGCAGCGATGACCTAATTATTTAACGATTTTAATAAAATGAAACGATAATGTACAATACAAGGCATACACTTGTCCAAAGACTATTGGGTGGGTATTTTTCGAACCCTTATCACCTTAGACACTAATTATATAAGTTTGGGACCTTTAGAATCTGAAAAGCATTGTATAATAATGTAACATTTCCTTACTTTCCAAGAGTGCCCTTCCTCTCCACTTATAAAAGGCCCCCACCTCTACCACCTCATTCACACTTTCAAACCATTTGGCTCGGACAACCTCTGCCCAAATACTCTCCCAAATTCCCTCCCTTACTCCTAGAAGCCTCACTTTGGGCAGAATGCTTCCCAAGGAAGCCTTTGGCTCAAATCAAAAAGAGTTACCCGATTTTGAGGTAATGTGTTTTCTAATGTTGTTTTATTTTATTTTTCTTCTCCAACCCCCTAAACTCTTTTTAATAATTTCTTTTGTAACAACAACAGTATCCTCAATATACTAGGATGTTTCTATAAGAATGATTCTATCTACACTTACACACACCTACATCTAATGGTTAAAGAACATACAGTTTCTGTGGATGGCGAATTTCTGCCTCACGAAACGATGATTGTTCAACACTCATATAACACCTTCAAAGGTGGCCACTAAGATGTAACTATATTTATATAGGATATATAATATGTTTATGTTTTACTTATGCTTCTGTATTTCTCATTTATGGCATACTTTATGATTTCCATTATGGGTAAACACGATAATTTCATTTTAGGAAGTGCGGACTACCGCCCCCTCAAAGTGATGTGAATCGTTAATGCCATATGTGGGATGTATAAAGGATGAAGTAAATTATATTATATATGATATTATACTGAAACTGTATTATAACTTTATATAATTATGATTTAATTCCATTAAATATGAAAAAGAAATGAAAGTAGCGTTCATGCGTACGTACGACTTACCTTCTCCATGAACGGTGCATTTCATTTTTACCTCTAAATGTTATGTAATAATATAAATGCATGTATATACTGGATATATATGAGATATATGATATCTATATCATGAATATAATTCTGGATATAATGGATATATCACCACATGAACAACTTGTAATTATAAGTGTGTTATTTTTGACTCAAGTACCTAAGATCGACAAAATGACCTTTATAAACTTAAATAATTACATAATGTTCATAACATGGTAATAAGGGATATAAAAGGAATAATGAACATGAAAAAGGTTCTTAAGTAAATAGGAATTATTTCTAGTTTATTATTCAGGAGGTTAAAGAACGGTCGAGTCCGGACAGGACGCAAGGTAAGGGAATCTCTTAACCCAACTTCCATTCTTTGGGTTAATCTCCTACTTTCAAATTATGTCATGATATTATTATGTCTTATTTTGTATTATTTATTTGTACCTATAGTTAATACACACAAGGGATCTATTTTATTTTAAAAATGATCTTTTTAAGGACTTCATCTCAATCTCCTTTCATTGGGGCATATTTGGTTTTATACACAACTTTCTTTTATACGGTGTATAAACCCCTTTGACTTTTACATTTATTCAAAAGGAATATTTTTTATACGAAGAGTTTTACTAAACGAAAAAAAGGGAATGTTTTTCTTTCCGTACATATGCGGCGACAACGACTTCTCCACCGCCGTGACCATTATTTGAGTTTCGGCTTCCTCTACAAGCCATCACTTTTTTTAATGAAAAATAAATACAAAGTTTTAACTTTCTTTTATTTTGGTATTGAAAATGGTTTTGAAAGCGTTTTTATTATATCAATGTGTTGTATTGAAATCTTGTGATTGAAATGTGGAAATGTTATGTTTCATTTATGCATGTTTCCTGTGATACGATTATGTTATGGATTATGATATGTTTAAACCTATTCATATGAGGAATGCATTGGACTTAATAAGTGAAAGGTGGAGCCCGCTATAGCTCCTCGATGCATCGGCAGGTCTCATGAGACAAACTAGTGTCTTGGAACGAGGCCTTGAAAAAATCTTATTTGTGGTCTTGGCACGAGGCCTTGGCTAGGTGGTTATGATAGTCTGGCATTATGCATTCCATCATTATGAAAGTGGTTATTAAAATTGCATGTGATTATTCGACCAGTAGAATATCCATGTGAAGAAGTAAATGGCATTATCCCATTTTACTTTTTTCCATATTATGCTAAAGTTCAAGTTTAAAAAGGCTTTTGTTTTAGTTATACATTGCCATAAATGTTAATAATTATTTATGAAAGCTTCCGCAATATTGTTATCCTTACTGAACATCTGAGCTCTCCCTTTTCAATGTTTTAATATTTTCCAGGATGTGAAGAAGTATTTTATGAATGACCTACAGGGATAGTCAGAAGAGGATATGAGTGTGGACTATGGAGACTTTGTTATTGTAGTTTTTCACCTTATGATGTAATGTAACAATTATGAATGTATCTAGTGTTTCCAAGGCTACTAAACTAATCAGTCTCTCGAGACTTGATCTTTTGTGATCATGCCAATGTTACGAAGTAATGCACCGACTCTGGGTAGCTGGGGTCGGGGCGTTACAGTTGGTATCAGAGGCAGTTTAGTACTAACCTTGGAAGCTAGATTTATATAAACTCTGATTAGAGCACATAGCCCGAAGATAGACTTTAAGGATTAGTATAGAAGAACATCCTAGAATTTTGGTATTATAGATATTTTGTGAGTTTTCTGAGCAATACATCCCTGTCTGGATAGGAGCAGGTAGAGGCGGCTCTGGCACAGATGTACCTAGGGGTAAAACCCAAAAACACCGCTTTGATCTAGACTCGAACGGGAACTGGTGCACGACAACGGGCCTTGCTGCACTCTTGGTTACGACACTCCCGGGGGATATGCTTAGGATAATTCTCGTTTTCTTTACAAACCACTATGAACGGTTATGAGCATATACTTCCTCAAAGAAAACTTTTTTATGATTATGGATTATATCCATAAATAGTTCAATTTATGTTAAGTATTATATAAGTATGGAATTATGTATTTTGATTCATAAACTAATCTAGTTTATGGAATTGTATAGAAATGACACCCAGTAGAAGGAATGTGAACTCCATCAATACGTATGATCCAAAGAGTAAGAAGGATCATATCTTTCATGGTATTAAGACAACATTTAGAAGGGAAATATTCTCCCATGTGTTATCAGCATATGAAGAAATAATATCATGTGTTAATAAGATAAGTAGAGAATTCTTTGAGTCTTATGGATTTGAAGGGATGAAATAGAAGAAAAGGATGGAAGAGAGAATGATGGATAAAGGGACGAGGGAAAAGAATAATTTTCCAATATGTGATAACTGTGGGAAGAAACACCTTGGAATTTTCCTGAAGGGAATGGGAGTTTGTTATAAGTGTGGAGAAAAAGGACACCAAGTGCGTGACTGCAAGGGTAAGAAAAAGGTTTCAAATGTCCAATGCTTCATCTGCAAGGAGTGGGGATACTACTCAAACCAATGTTCAAATCATCGAAGTATTCCCCAAATGATGTTATTGGATAATAATCAAGTTATGATACTACCACATATGAGGAGGAATGATTAGAGTTCTTATGTTGTTATTAAAGAATTTTTTAATTTGAGTGTTTCATCAATGATGTACTAGTTATAATAATTATGGAGTATATAAGGATTGTACTTCAGTACTATTTCATCTTGGACTTGAGATTGTGTGGAACCAAGAAAAGTGACTCCACAGTAGGTTAACTTTTTGGAAAATATATGGTTGAGAGAGAGATAAACCATAATATGGTTCTGATAACGAGATAGTGATTTTGGAATAAGACATGATTGATTTGGATAAATTATGTTGGATATTCTTAACATCCTTGAAATTGATTAATGATTTGTATACATTTTTGGATATAAGGAGTATATATAGTTTTCTATAAGGAATAAGGGATCATGAATGTAATCAATAAGGATTTATGGTAATTCAGTATGTTGTAGTGTTTTAAAAGAATACATGATGAAGGTGTTCACATGTTGTTACGCAGAAAAAAAAGGAGATTCATTATGTTTACCTTTCTCATAAAATATGGACTATGAGTTGGACAGAAGTATTTTGGATAACTATAAAGGTTTTAATGGATTATATTTTACATTGGATACTATTGTTAAGGTTATTTTTGGATATTTATAAAAAGGACAACATGCAGACCGAGTGACAACCCATCATGTCGGAAAAAGCTGTGGGAATCGAACCCACAACCATAGTGCGATTGGGATTAATCGCCTACCACTGGACTACGTGAAGTCCCTGGTTTTTACAAAATAGTTTTTCTAATCTAAATGGTATGTGTTAATTAGGATAAATAGAATATTTTTGATTTCTATTACCTTTTAGAGTGAAAAATGGGTTTTTTGTAAAAATTTATTAAAGAATGAAAGTCTACATGACAAGTATGTATATTACCTTACATACTTAGTAAATCTCCTAAATAAATTCTTTAACTTTATAAAAGGTAACTTAAAACAAAAACGTTGCCGGTTAACTTTTAGAATTGGAGATTAAATGACCGTTTAACCAATCACAAGTTTGTGATTTTCTTATTGTTAACTTTCTCATAATCCAGTTTTCTACAAATCTCCATCAGACCTTGATGGTTTGTTTTTCTTCCATATCCATATTTTCATAGAATCCTAGTATGGGCTATCTCGGGTGACCTTTGTACTTATCTTTCTTTCTTTTAAAGTTATATTTTTATTAACCTTATTTACGATGTGGGTTTTCTACAAAGGTATTTTCTATTTTCAACCTTTTATTTTCCAAGAAAAATTTCAAATTGCGAGGACGCAATTTATTGAAGGAGGGGAGAATGTAACACCCTGAGCTTCTATGATATGCTTCTCATTCAATAATGCAATAGCTTGCATTGTACGCAACTTCGAGTTCTAACACACCGCAACTAATCAAAGTAGCCGTTATGAATAGTAATACCCACTTTTTGAAATTATATAAATTTTATATTTCAAAATGGACTTCATTTTTGTATTCGGAATATCGAAATTATCCTAAGTTGAATTTTTTGTAATTTTCTGAGAACTTTCAATTTTTTATGAATAGTGAAAAATACTTAAAACAACTGTTTTAATCAAAATAATTTATAGTGATAAATTATACTATTTAGTGGTTTTAAAGTATAATTATAATATATTTTTACCATTTTATCCAATGGTGGTCATTAGAATTAATTTAACATTGAAATTGGACATAAACAATTGTCATTCTTTTGATATAAATTGTTTCTTAAAAACACGCCATTTGTTGTGACATCGGGAATTAATTATAAAATTAATTAATGCAACTTATATGTTTGTATTTTTTTAAAATAGACATCATTCTTGAAATCGGAATATCAAATATAGATTAGGGTGAATTTTTGGGATTTTTCTGAAAAACTTCAATTTTTGATGAATAGTGAAACCACTAAGTGGTACTTATAAAAACTGATTTTTCGTTTTAATGAAATTTTACAACTTCTGTGTTTTGAATTTCAAAAATACGACATACATGGTTGTCATTAAGAAGTAAAATGTGGTTCAATGAGAACAAAATAATTTTTGGTGAATAGTAACTTTTAAGTTCTTAATCGTGATTAGAGGTAATTAGTGTAGTTTAAGGTAAAAATAATGTTTTAATAATATGAGATGAGCTTGACACATGTCCTATCCTAATTTTATGTGCCATGGCCGACCAAGACAATCCATGGGTCAACTTGGGGACCCCATGGAGCCACTTTAGTTGGAAAATGACATAAATACCTTTTATTTAATGTTAAAGTAAAAAATGACACAAACATGAAATGTTTTACTAAAACAATTTTTACATGGGGTTATACAAGTCATATTTTTACTATAAATAGTAATTGGAAAGATAAAAATATTTCCTATATCATAGTATTTTTTTTATATAATTGTTAGACATTAAATAAATTAAATTATGTATGACATCATTATGATGCAGCGATGACCTCATTATTTAACGATTTTAATAAAATGAAACGATAATGTAAAATCCAAGGCTTAAACTTGTACAATGACTATTGGATGGGTATATTTCGAACCCTTATCACCTTAGACATGAATTATATAAGTGTGGGACCTTTAGAATCCGAAAATAATTGTATAATAATGTACAATTTCCTTACATTCCAAGAGTGTCCTTCCTCTCCATTTATAAAAGGCCCCCACCTCTACCACCTCATTCACACATTCAAACCATTTGGCTCGGCCAAAATCTGCCCAAATACTCTCCCAACTTCCCTCCCTTACTCTTAGAATCCTCACTTTGGGAAGAACTCTTCCCAAGGAAGCCTTGGCTCAAATCAAAAAGAGTTACCCGATTTTGAGGTAATGTCTTCTCTAATGTTGTTTTGTTTTATTTTTCTTATCCAACCCCCTAAAATCTTTTTATTCATTTATTTTGTAACAAAACTAGTATCCTCAATATACTAGTATGTTGTTATAAGAAGGATTAGAGTTACACTTACACACACCTACATCTAATGGTTAAAGAACATACAGTTTCCGTGGATGACCAATTTCTGACTCACGAAACGATGATTGTTCAACACTCATATAACACCTTAAAAGGTGGCCATTAAGATGTAACTATATTTATATAGGATATGTAATATGTTTATGTTTTACTTATGATTATGTATTTCTCATTTATGGCATACTTTATGATTTCCATTATGGGTAAACGCGATAATTTCATTTTAGGAAGTGCGGACTACCGCCCCCTCAAAGTGATGTGAATCGTTAATGCCATATGTGGGATGTATTAAGGATGGAGTAAATGATATTATATATGATATTATACTGAAACTATACTATACCTTTATATAATTATGATTTCATTCCATTAAATATGAAATAGAAATGAATGTAGCGTTCATGCGTACGTACGGCTTACCGTCTCCATGAACGGTGCATTTCATTTTTACCTCTAAATGTTATGTAATAATATAAATGCGTGTATATACTGGATATATATGAGATATATGATATATATATCATTAATATAGTTCTGGATATAATTTATATATCACCACATGAACAACTTGTAATTATAAGAATGTTATTTTTGACTCAAGTACCTAAGATCGACAAAATGACTGTTATAAACTTAAATAATTACATAATGTTCATAACATGGTAATAAGGGATATAAAAGGAATAATTAACATGAAAAGGTTCTTAAGTAAATAGGAATTAACTCGAGTTTATTATTTAGGAGGTTATAGAACGGTCGAGTCAGGACAGGACGCAAGGTAAAGGAATCTCTTAACCCAACATCCATTCTTTGGGTTAATCTCCTACTTTCAAATTATGTCATGATATTATTATGTCTTATTTTGTATTCTTTATGTGTACCTATAGTGAATACACATAATAGATATATTTTATTTTCAAAATGATCTTTTTAAGGACTTCGTCTCAATCTCCTTTCATTGAGGCATATTTGGGTTTATACACAACATTCTTTTATACAGTTCATAAACCCCTTTGACTTTTACATTTATTCAAAAGGAATATTTTTTATACGAAGCGTTTTACTAAATGACAAAAAGGGAATGTTTTTCTTTCCGTACATATGCGGCGACAACGACTTCTCCGCCGCCGTGACCATTATTTGAGTTTCGGCTTCCTCTACAAGCCATCACTTTTTTTAATGAAAAATAATTACAAAGTTTTAACTTTATTTTATTTTGGTATTGAAAATGGTTATGAAAGCATTTTTATTATATCAATGTGTTGTATTGAAATCTTGTGATTGAAATGTGGAAATGTTATGTTTCATTTTTGCACGTTTCATGTGATACAATTATGTTATGGTTTATGATATGTTTAAACCTATTCATATGAGGAATGCATTGGACTTAATAAGTGACGGGTGGAGCCCACTATAGCTCCTCGATGCATCGGCAGGTCTCATGAGACAAACTAGTGTCTTGACACGAGGCCTTGAAAAAATCTTATTTGTGGTCTTGGCACGAGGCCTTGGCTACGTGGTTATGATAGTCTGGCATTATGCATTCCATCATTATGAAAGTGGTTATTAATATTGCATGTGATTATTCGACCAGTAGAATATCCATGTGAAGAAGTAAATGTCATTATCTCATTTTACTTTTTTCCATATTATGCTAAAGTCCAAGTTTAAAAAAGTTTTTTTAGTTATACATTGCCTTAAATGTTAATAATTATTTATGAAAGCTTCCGCAATATTTTTAGCCTTACTGAGCATCTGAGCTCTCCCCTTTCAATGTTTTAATATTTTCCAGGATGTGAAGAAGTATTTTATGAATGACCTGCAGGGATAGTCAGAAAAGGATATGAGTGTGGACTATGGATACTTTGTTATTGTAGTTTTTCACCTTCTGATGTAATGTAACAATTATGAATGTATCTAGTGTTTCCAAGGCTACTAAACTAATCGGTCATTCGAGACTTGATCTTTTGTGATCATGCCAATGTTACGAAGTAATGCACCGACTCTGGGTAGCTGGGGTCGGGGTGTTACAGTTGGTATCAGAGGCAGTTTAGTACTAACCTTGGAAGCTAGATTTAGATAAACTCTAATTAGATCACATATCCCGAAGATAGACTTTAAGGATTAGTATAGAAGAACAACCTAGAATTTTGGTATTATAGAGATTTTGTGAGTTTTCTGAGCAATACATCCCTGTCTGGATACAAGCAGGTAGAGGCGGCTCTGGCACAGATGTACCTAGAGGTAAAATCTGAAAACACCGCTTTGAGCTAGACTCGAACGGGAACTGGTGCATGACAACGGGTCTTGCTGCACTCTTGGTTACGACACTCCTGGGAGATATGCTTAGGATAATTCTCGTTTTCTTTACAAACCACTATGAACGGTTATGAGCATATACTTCCTCAATGAAATCCTTTTTATGATTATGGATTATATACATAAATAGTTCAATTTATGTTAAGTATTTTATAAGTATAAAATTATTTATTTTGATTCATAAACTAATCTAGTTTATGGAATTGTATAGAAATGGCGCCTAGTAGAAGGAATGTGAACTCCATCAATACGTATGATCCAAAGAGTAAGAAGGATCATATCATTCATGGTATTAAGCCAACATTTAGAAGGGAAATATTCTCCCATGTGTTATCAACATATGAACAAATAGTATCATGTGTTAATAAGATATGTAGAGAATTCCTTGAGTCTTATTGATTTGAAGGGATGAAATAGAAGAAAAGGATGGAAGAGATAATGATGGATAAAGGGACGAGGGAAAAGAAGAATTTTCCAATATGTGATAACTGTGGGAAGAAACACCTTGGAATTTTACTGAAGGGAATGCGAGTTTGTTATAAGTGTGGAGAAAAAGGACACCAAGTGCGTGACTGCAAGGGTAAGAAAAAGGTTTCAAATGTACAATGCTTCATCTGCAAGGAGTGGGGACACTATGCAAACCAATGATCAAATCATCAGAGTATGCCCCAAATGATGTTATTGGATAATAATCAAGTTATGATACTACCACAGACGAGGAGGAATGATTAGAGTTCTTATGTTGTTATTAAAGAATTTTGTAATTTGAGTGTTGCATCAATGATGTACTGGTTATAATAATTATGGAGTATATAAGGATTGTACTGCAGTACTATTTCATCTAGGACTTGAGATTGTGTAGAACCAAGAAAATTGACTCCACAGTAGGTTAAATTTTTGGAATATATATGGTTGAGGGAAAGATAAACCATAATATGGTTCTGATACCGAGATAGTGATTTTGGACTAAGACATGATTGATTCGGATAAATTATGTTGGATATTCTTAACATCATTGAAATTGATTAATGTTTTGTATACATTTTTTGATAGAAGTAGTATATCTAGTTTTCTATAACGAATAAGGGATCATGAATGTAATCAATAAGTATTTATGGTAATACAGTATGTTGCAGTGTTTTAAAAGAATACACGATGAAGGTGTTCACATGTTGTTAAGCATAAAAAAAGGAGCTTCATTATGTTTACCTTCCTCATAAAATCTGGACTGTGAGTTGGAAAGAAGTATTTTGGATAACTATAAAGGTTGGAATGGATTATATTTTACATGGGATACTATTGTTAATTTTATTTTTGGATATTTCTAAAAAGGACAACACGCAGACCGAGTGACAACCCATCGTGTCAGACAAAGCTGTGGGAATTGAACCCACAACCATAGTGCGATTGGGATTAATCGCCTACCACTAGACTATGTGAAGTCCCTGGTTTTTACAAAATAGTTTTTATAATCTAAATGGTATGTGTTAATTAGGATAAATAGAATATTTTTGAGTTCAATTACCTTTTAGAATGAAAGATGGGTTTTTGGTAAAAATTTATTAAAGAATGGCAGTCTATATGACAAGTATGTATATTACCTTACGTACTTAGTAAATCTCCTAAATAAATTCTTTAACTTTATAAAAGGTAACTTAAAACAAAAACATTTCCGGTTAACTTTTCCAACTGGGGATTCAATGACCGTTTAACCAATCACATGTTTTTGATTTTCTTATTGTTATCTTTCTCCTAATCTAGTTTTCTACAACTCTCCATCAGACCTTGATGGTTTGTTTTTCTTCCATATCTATATTTTCATAGAATCCTAGTATGGGTTATCTCGGGTGACCTTTGTACTTATCTTTCTTTCTTTTGAAGTTATATTTTTATTAACCTTATTTCCGATGTGGGTTTTCTACAATGGTATTTTCTATTTTCAACCTTTTATTTTCCAAGAAAAATTTCAAATTGTGAGGATGCAATTTATTTAAGGAGGGGAGACTGTAACACCCCGAGCTTCTATGATACGCTTCTCATTCAATAATGCAATAGCTTACATTGTACGCAACTTCGAGTTCTAACACACCGCAACTAATCAAAGTCGCCATTATGAATAGTAATAACCACTTTTTGAAATTATATAAATTTTATATTTCAAAATGGACTTCATTTTTGTATTCGGAATATCAAAATTATCTTAAGTTGATTTTTTTGTAATTTTCTGAGAACTTTCAATTTTTTATGAATAGTAAAAAATACATAAAAAAACTATTTTAATCAAAATAATTTATAGTGATAAATTATACTATTTAGTGGTTTAAAAGTATAATTATAATATATTTTTACCATTTTATCCAATGGTGGTCATTATAATTAATTTAACATCGAAATTGGACATAAACAATTAGCAATCTTTTGATATAAATTGTTTTTTTAAAAACACGCTATTTGTTGTGACAGCGGGAATTAATTATAAAATTAATTAATGCAACTTATATATTTGTAATTTTGTAAAATAGACATCATTTTTGAAATCAGAATATCAAATATAGCTTAGGGTGAATTTTTGGGATTTTTCTGAAAAACTTCAATTTTTGATGAATAGTGAAACAACTAAGTGGTACTTATAAAAACTGATTTTTCGTTTAAATGAAATTTTACCACTTCTGTGTTTTGAATTTCAAAAATACGACATACATGGTTGTCATTAATAAGTAAAATGTGGTTCAATGAGATTAAAATAATTTTTGGTGAATAGTAACTATTATGTTCTTAATCGCGATTAGTGGTAATTAGTGTAGTTTAAGGTAAAAATAATGTTTTAATAATATGAGATGAGCTTGACACATGACCTACCCTAATTTTATGTGCCATGGCCGACCAAGACAATCCATGGGTCAACTTGGGGACCCCATGGAGCCACTTTAGTTGGAAAATGACATAAATACCTTTTATTTAATGTTAAAGTAAAAAATGACACAAACAAGAAATGTTTTACTAAAACAATTTTTACATGGGGTTATACAAGTCATATTTTTTACTATAAATATTCATTGGAAAGATAAAAATATTTCCTATATCATATTATTTTTTTATATAGTTTTTAGACATTAAATAAATTAAATTATTTATGACATCATTATGATGAAGTGATGAACTCATTATTTAATGATTTTAATAAAATGAAAAGATAATGTACAATCCAAGGCTTACACTTGTCCAAAGACTATTGGATGGGTATATTTCTAACCCTTATCACCTTATACACGAATTATATAACTGTGGGACCTTTAGAATCCGAAAAGCATTGTATAATAATGTAAAATTTCCTTACTTTCCAAGAGTGCCCTTCCTCTCCACTTATAAAAGGCCCCCACCTCTACCACCTCATTCACACTTTCAAACCATTTGGCTTGACCAACATCTGCCAAAATACTCTCCCAACTTCCCTCCCTTACTCCTAGAGGACTCACTTTGGGCAGAACTCTTCCCAAGGAATCCTTTGGCTCAAATCAAAAAGAGTTACCCGATTTTGAGGTAATGTCTTTTCTAATGTTGTTTTGTTTTATTTTTCTTCTCCAACCCCCTAAAATCTTTTTATTCATTTCTTTTGTAACAACACCAGTATCCTCAATATACTAGGATTTTGTTATAATAAGTATTAGAGCTACACTTACACACACCTACATCTAATGGTTAAAGAATATACATTTCTGTGGATGGCGAATTTCTGCCTCACGAAACGATGATTGTTCAACACTCATATAACACCTTAAAAGGTGGCCATTAAGATGTAACTATATTTATATAGGATATATAATATGTTTATGTTTTAGTTATTCTTCTTTATTTCTCATTTATGGCATACTTTATGATTTCCATTATGGGTAAACGTGATAATTTCATTTTAGGATGTGCCGACTACCGCCCCTTCAAAGTGATGTGAATCGTTAATGCCATATCTGGGATGTATAAAGGATGGAGTAAATGATATTATATATGATATTATACTGAAAATATATTATACCTTTATATAATTATGATTTCATTGAATTAAATATGAAATAGAAATGAAATTTGCGTTCATGCGTACGTACAGCTTACCGTCTCCATGAACGGTGCATTTCATTTTTACCTCTAAATGTTATGTAATAATATAAATTCATGTATATACTGGATATATATGAGATATATGATATCTATATCATGAATATAATTCTGGATATAATGGATATATCACCACATGAACAACTTGTAATTATAAGAATGTTATTTTTGACTCAAGTACCTAAGATCGACAAAATGACCGTTATAAACTTAAATAATTACATAATGTTCATAACATGGTAATAATGGATATAAAAGGAATAATGAACATGAAAAATGTTCTTAAGTAAATATGAACTCTATTTTATTATTCAGGAGGTTAAAGAACGGTCGAGTCAGGACAGGACGCAAGGTAAGGGAATCTCTTAACCCAACTTCCATTCTTTGGGTTAATCTCCTACTTTCAAATTATGTCATGATATTATTATGTATTATTTTGTATTCTTTATGTGTAAATATAGTGAATACACATAATAGATCTATTTTATTTTAAAAATGATCTTTTTAAGGACTTCGTCTCAATCTCCTTTCATTGAGGCATATTTTCTTTTATACACAACTTTCTTTTATACGGTGTATAATGCCCTTTGACTTTTACATTTATTCAAAATGAATCATTTTTATACGAAGCGTTTTACTAAATGACAAAAAGGGAATGTTTTTCTTTTCGTACATATGTGGTGACAACGACTTCTCTACCGCAGTGACCATTATTTGAGTTTCGGCTACCTCTACAAGCCATCACTTTTTTATGAAAAATAAATACAAAGTTTTATATTTCTTTTACTTTGGTATTGAAAATGGGTTTTAAAGTGTTTTTATTATATCAATGTGTTGTATTGAAATCTTGTGATTGAAATGTGGAAATGTTATGTTTCATTTATGCATGTTTCATGTGATAAGATTATGTTATGGTTTATGATATGTTTAAACCTATTCATATGAGGAATGCATTGGACTTAATATGTGACGGGTGGAGCCCGCTATAGCTCCTCGATGCACCGACAGGTCTCATGAGACAAACTAGTGTCTTGGAATGAGGCCTTGGAAAAATCTTATTTGTGGTATTGGCACGAGGCCTTGGCTATGTGGTTATGATAGTCTGGAATTATGCATTCCATCATTATGAAAGTGGTTATTAATATTGCATTTGATTATTCGACCAGTAAAATATCCATGTGAAGAAGTAAATGGCATTATCTCATTTTACTTTTTGCCATATTATGCTAAAGTTCAAGATTAAAAAGTCTTTTGTTTTAGTTATACATTGCCTTAAATGTTAATAATTATTTATGAAAGCTTCCGCAATATTGTTATCCTTACTGAGAATCTAAGCTCACCCCTTTCAATGTTTTAATATTTTCCAGGATGTGAAGAAGTATTTTATGAAAGATCTGCAGGGATACTCAGAAGAGGATATGAGTGTGGACTATGGAGACTTTGTTATTGTAGTTTTTCACCTTCTAATGTAATGTAACAATTATGAATGTATCTAGTGTTTCCAAGGCTACTAAACTAATCGGTCTTTTGAGACTTGCTCTTTTGTGATTATGACAATGTTACGAAGTAATGAACCAACTCTGGGTAGCTGGGGTCGGGGCGTTACAATATGAACACCCATAAAATTCATACATTTATCACATTTTTTTGATCGTATGAAATAAATCATTTCTACATGAAAAACACAGACATATTTTACAAACAAACCCATTAGATCCCATTTAATAATGTATAAAAAACATTTAAAACGAAGATAATAATATTTATACCTATGTAATAAATAAATAGAGTCCAAAAAATCCATAGGATAATTCACACCAGTTAAATCCCTTCTTATTTCATTTTAATAAATGGAACATTACCCAATTCATTCGAGAGCTCTGTAAAAGCTATTGTTGTATAATATATATTGGGATCACACTTCATATATGATATACCAAGCTCACTCATCATAATTTATAATTATTATGTACCATATCATGAATAATTTTTTTTTTCATTCTTCATTTATTATAAACCCTTGGAAAAACTCTTTTGAACCCATATACAAAAAACATTCAGATATTGAAAGATCCATTATTTTAAAACCCTATTTTGAAAAATAAAATACCTAGAAGAGAAAAAAATAGTATTTTTTTAGAAGAAAACATGATATATTATAAATTAACTAAAAAAATAAAATAATGGTTATGGGGGATGGAAAATTCAATGTTATTGTATATGATAAAATAGAACATTCATCATGTCTTTTGTTAAGAATGTAAAAACATTATGAACAATTATTCCTTTTGAAAACATTTAAAATAATGTAAAAAAGCTCAAATTGGACTTTATAACTAACTTATATCTATATAAATACATCCATAAAATGATTTAAACTATATTGACCTGGAAGAGAAAGAGTTGTAAGGGACACATAATTTTTTTAAAAAAATCCCCTTGCCTTGAGTATGAATCATCATGTAAGTTCTTCATCTTTCTAAATAATATAATTATGTTAATAATTAACATTATTAAGGAAATTTTGTTTATATTTATTATTCTTTTTAACTTGTTATAATCAATTAATTAATCAATTAATTTCACATCAAACATTCGACAATATTCTACTCATATATCCAAGCTGACTTTGGCAGGTTAACTATGGTCAAATGGGTAATTATTCCAACATATCTAGAATAGTTATCATGAAATAATTATTATTTTTATTTTTTAATTATACTTATCAAATCATTAATGGAATATGGTTATTAAAAATCAACACCGTTACAATTATAAAGACGGTAGGTCATATGCACACATGAATAACATTTTTATTTTTCAACATTTAGTATAAAAATAAGGTTTGTAATATTTTATATTTACATAATTATCATTAAGTAATAAATATATATTATTTACTTAAATATACTTCTATATATCATGCATGTGTTGTGGTAATGCAGAACTAATTACATCACTTAATGGAGGTTTATTCCACATGTATGCACAAATGATGATATCATTTTTCAATGAATGGAAATATAACAAAGTAAATGATATATAATCATTCAATAATTATAAAAGTTTCGTGAATATCATATATACAAATTAAATTCATCATTACAACAATTTGTAAGAGGTGTTTAGGAAAAATAAAGTACATCGGTTCGTGAGATAGTAATCTGCATCACACATGAATGATAGATTAATTTCACATTTGATAGAAGAGGAAATGTATATAGAGTATTCCACAAATATAGTAACATATTTGTATATTTTATGTACTTATATTATTATTTTATCATTCTTGAATAATATTTTAAGGATGTAGAAGAAGAACTAAAATGAAAATATATTATTTACTATACTTATTATTCATAATTAAAAATATGAGGGGACTATTTAGAATTTATATATCTTCTTATGATAAATATTCATTACATTATTTATGATTCAAAACACATAAGTAACATAATTTTATATAAATTTAAAAAAAGAGATGAAAAATGTATTTTCAAGAAAATACCCTTTTAATTATAAAATATTTTTTATTCTAAAACTATGGTTAAAATTGATTTAAAATAATATAAATAAATTATTTTAAGAAATATGAATTAATGAAATCCAAAAATATAATATTAATTTGAAAATAATTTATAATAAAATTCAATTTTTGATAAAAATCAGTATTTTTCACTGTTTATTGAAAACTACAATTTTTCCATAAAAATCTCAAAATTTCACCATAAGATTATTTTGACATTATGATTGAAAAAATATTATAATTTTTATAAAATAAAATATCAAAATGTGGAAAAAATATACTCATAAAGGACATAATTTTTTTTGAAGAATAAAATTACTTTACTAAAAATTGAGTTATTATTATTTATGTATTAATAAATATAATTATATTGATTTGGACCATTATATATATAATAATATATTTAATCCTATAAATAATCTATAACTAAATTACTTTGATATAATAGTCACATTTAAAAAATAATATTTTGTGGTTCGTTTATGTTTGGTGATGCATGTCATATACGCTATTGATCATAATGTCGTTTTAAAAACACATTCTGTTACATTATCCCAAATTTAATAATTTGTATTCTTCAAATTTGATCTTTAAACTAGACATCAAATGTTATTTTTTTGAAAATAATTTCTCTTTAAAAATGACATTATAAATATTTTTAATATGACATCCTCTTAATAAGAGAGAAAGGGAAGTAAAAATGTATTTTGATATAACACAAAACTATGATTCCAAATATGAAATCGTTAGTATGAAGATGAAATACGGATATAAAGGACATCATAATATCTAAATAATTTGGGAGATTAATTAATATCATTATTAATAATAATTATAATAGATTTGAGCAACTCAATGACCATAAAAACATAAACCTAATAGGTGTGAAAAAGGTCATCGATTCATTGGAAGATAATGTTATAGTATAACAACGTTTTTTCAGATAATTTTCCTAGAACTGAAAAATTCATTTACCATATTGATGAAGACCATAAGGAAATATTCATACATGATTAATATAATTATAATATTTAATAAATTTCCACTACAATCACATATTTTTCCATATTTTATTAGTAATTGAAATAATATTTTTAACACAATACACTAAAATCAACATATGATAGATCACATAATTATAAAAAAATAATCATTAGTTATTCCTCCTTCCATTAGATATTAAGAAAAATGAAAATGGTCAGAAGAAGGACAGAAAGTTCACAAAATAAATGAACCTTTATATATTAAAATACAACATTAATATACGAATCCAAAATAACATCACCTAAATTTAAAATTAGGACATTTGTTAAGTAGTTGACCAATAAATTATTCAGAGTTTTCCTAAACAAGTTTGATAACAAATAATCAAAAATATATGATCACATATTCCTTAAAAATTATTTTATCATTTATATCCAATCAGTATTAGTCACTTGTAAATTCATAGACCCAAAATGAAAAATCCATAATCATATAACCTCTAACATATTCTTTTATATTTCATAAATAACTTGTATCACTATAAAGCCACATTAAAACCATAATGCTTCAAAAATATATTTATCCTTTATTCCTCAAATGAAATTCCAATTTATAAAAAATTACTTCCATTTACGTTAATCATATATGGTTTTGAAAATAGTGAACTTATTCTTAAAAAATATATATCACATACTCAAAAAATTAATTTTCAATGACATAGTTATATATAAGATAAAATGTATGTCCCAATTTCAAATTAATCATTATTTGTAATGTCATACAAACAAGGAAATTATGAAGGTTATTGGTAAGTGGTATACCCTTATCACCTTTCATTTGTGGGTTCATGCCCGGTAGCATTTCCAAATGTGATGACCTTTTCTTTCTAATAAAATTATAAAAATATAATTCCTATAATGTTCATAAAAATATAATGAACATCCTAAAAATACCATTTTTTCATCAAATAACTATTTAATATCAAAGGTTTTCTATAAATATTATTTTTAACCAAATAAAATAATCTTAAATAACAATAATTTCCATGACACCAAAAACATATTAAACCAAATGTTTATTCATCTTTTTTTCATTTATATTAATTGAGTGTCTCTAAAAATAATCACATTTCTTTACCCAACTTTTCAAAGGTATTTATTTCATCTAACATATGATTCCATAGTTTGTATAAAAAATATACTATAGAATATATTATAATTCTCATTATATTTAGAATATATCATATTATCATTGATGAAAACATCATTCATTCAAATTCTTTCATTAAACCTTAACCATTATTTTTCATATAATTAAATGATACGAAATATGCCCGTAAGATATTTCAATATCAAATCCACAATGATTCATAACTAGAATATAAAATACTAAACCATACCTTAAATCCAATCATCAGGGTCGTCATTTTGTTGTTTATATACCATCTACCATTCAATATGAAGTCCATATCTCCTAAAATGAAAATTTTTAGATCCTTTTTTGTATTTCCCATACTGAATAAGATCGATGAGACAATATTTAGAAATAAAATAAAATAATTACAATGATCCATATAATTGTATTGGAAATAAAATCCTTTTGTACAGATGAAATGGTTCATATAGGTTATTTGGATGTTCAAAAATCTATCTACCTCATTTGAATAAGTTATTTCAATGATAGTGGTGATTAAATCTTCTGGAATGTATAATAAGGTTTTTTGATATCCTTATACTATAATCCTGATAAATTATCATTATTCAGTGGATAATGTAATAATTAAAACCTGATATTATTTATTTCATATTAAAATAAAAATGGTACTTGTAAATAAAATAACCATAGAAATTGTACAATACATTAACCTTAAAATCCAAAAAAATAACCTTAATAAATAGAATAATTACTAATGTTTTAACCTTAATGGTTATATCATATTGTTCCCTTTACATACCAATAAATGTGAAAAAATTCTTATGAAATAACCATTAATTTAAAATATAAGGGTAACATATACCTCAACCCAATAAAACATCTCCCAAAATATAGTTAGTCACTTTAAAATCCCATAAATGAAAATAAAAAAAAAGTGTTCATGCATTTGAACTCATGATTAGCATTAGAATTATTATTTAATGATGATTTTTTCGATAAATCTAAAATAAATATCACATAAAAACATCCTAATATCTAATGTTATTTAATCCCAAATTTGATAGCATCTATAAGGCCAGGACATTTAAAAATCATTAATTTAATCCTTATTGAATTTTTTTCTTACATTTATAAAGGTCATTTAGGTTTAATGTTTTCAAGAATTAAGTCATAAAACATAAATAAAAAGCCAAAAAATTATAGTGTACATTCTACTCATAATCCATTTTTCCATAATGTAGATATTTTAAAACAAAACATGTTCTCTTTTCATGACTATTCTTCATGACATTCTACGTGACTTCTTATTTGTTTTTATCCATAATAAAACCATACTAATTTTTTAAAATATGGGATAAGCACAAAAATATTTGTACGGGATATAAATGAATATATCCATCAATCCAATGAAAAATGTGAAAACACATAATATGATTACAATTATCACATTATTAATTGATAGAATGAAATAAATCATTCCCTTATAATAACGACACACCTTTTCAATAATGAAATCCTTTATAACTCAAAGCCAGAATATTGAAATCCATTTTTGGAATCATAGTGAATTATATTTATAACCTATGATAGAAATAAAGATACCCTAGTAAAATTCATAAGGGAAACCACACTTTTTTACTCTCTCCATCTATTATATGAGGACAAAGAGCATTTCCCAACACTTTGGAGCTTTATCTTGGTGCACCCACTATATAAGTTATATTGGGATCACCCCTCATATAAGATATATTGGGATAACCTATCTTATACTTTTTATTGCGCTAACAATTCATCATATATAATTATCATAATACATATCATGAATGAAACATTTTTATGCTTACATATTTCGTCATAAAACCCTTGAAAAACTCTTTAAAACCCGTTAGCGAATGAATTTTAGATACTGAAATAACCATTCATTAAAAATACCAATAAAATATATTATCATAAAGGAGGATAATAGGGTACTTATTTGAAGATAAGAGTTAATTTTTTAAATAAATACAGAAGTCAAATTTCAGTTATGGTTGGTTGAAAAGGTTGACGTCACAATATCTGATGAAAATGAACATTCATTTTTTCATATGTAATGAAATTCAAATAAATACAAAAAATTATTTCTTTTAAAAACTGTTGAAATGATATAAAAATATTCATTAAATTTCCTTTATAATTAATTTATTTCCATATAAATACATCTATAATTTAATTTCAAAATTATGCACATGGAAGAAAAATAGTTGGTATGGAAACAATAAAAATCATTTTCTAAAGTAAAATCTATTATCACGAGTCTAACTCATCACCTATTCACTTTATATTCCATAATAATAAAATTATTTTAATTATCCACATTCCTAAGAACTGTTTTCATGTTTATTATTACATTAACCATGTTATAATTAATTATACTATCAATGATGTTCCCTTTATAAGTATCATGATATTCTTTTCATAAGTCCAAAATAAATTTAGTAGGCAGACATTAGTCAAATATGTCATTATTTAATCATCTACAAAATAATAATCATGAAATAATAATAATTTTTATACATATAATATAGTACAAAAATAATTAAATAAATATTGTTATTGAAAATTCACTACATTACATTTATAGAGATAGTATGTTGTACTTATACATGCGTAACATTCCCATTTCTTAACGATCATTATAGAAATAAGGATAACATTATTATATATTTAATAACTATTAACAATATAATAAATACAATATTATTAATTTAAATATACATATATATATCATCTATGGGATCTGATGATCATGAACGAATCATTTTTCTTTTGGAAGGTGGTAATCCACACATTTGCATGAACAACGTTATCGTTTTTTTACTGAAAATAATGGTCTGAAAGTAAGTGATATATTATATATTCAAAATAATAAATATGTCATGAATATAATATATTTTCATAAATCCATATTTATAACCAACTATAAGTAGAAGTGATGAAAAATGAATTGCATTGGTTTGTGAGAGAGTAGTCTATTGTACACACGAAGGATGATTTAATTTCCTATTTCATATATAAGGACATGGATATAGGTTATTATATTAACATAATAAAATCTAAATGTAATTAAAATAGAGGTTTTAATATATAATAATGGTTAAATAAATTTTTTAGGTATAAGGATAAATAAAAAAACACTATATTAAATACTATACATCTTCTTTCAGAAAACCTCTTCAGTTTTACACCCAAATCATTCCTAGGATGGGTTTATAATAAAAAAGGCCTCTAGAAAATGGGGATAGAATTTGGGAATGGATTTATCTAGTTATTTTCTAAAACAAATTGTTATTTATGTGTGAATAAATTATTTTAACTGGTTCCCTTTTGAAATATAGTGGAGGCGCACTCTTGGAATTTCTTAAAGTATTAAGTTAATATAAATTGGTTTCAAAATCCAAACAGATCCAAATTTATTTTATTCAAATATATGATAATTTTAAGTAAATATAATCTCATAATATAACAATTGGATAATTATTGGTTTTTTTTCACACTTATATTTTAATTTTAAACCATGTTATCCCTTTTTAGGGATTACTATGATATTAAATTTTGACTCTGTAATAGTCAATAAGGTTACTATAAATAGTAAAACCCCATAAATATATCACTATTGATATTATAATCCATATCCCATTTTATTGGAATATATATTACTTTTAGTTAAATTAAATCATTTAATGAGACAATATTTATTAAAAAACATAATTAATGCCAATTATTACATTATTCATGTTATTTGACATTAAAAACATGAATGACAATATAGAATTAGAATATATACCATTAAAAGTTATAAAAAAGTTATATTTATATTTAATATATCTGGAACATAATAATCTTCTCAAATTATATTACATTTAATATATTTAAAATCATTTATTTTATTTCTCTTTTTAATAAAAAATTACATCATCGACATAGGGTTGGTATATAAGGAAATTATTTCATCACAAAATATTATAAAAAAATAATCATGACATATAAAATAATTTTCATTAAAATTAATTAAAAAAATTGGTTATTATTATCCCAATCAAAAAATATTTCTGTTATTAAAAGATAAAAAATGACATTTTTTATTTTATTTAAATAAAGTATTATAGATGTCACAATAATTAAAATATAGAAATAAATCATATATTTTAATTCTAGAGGATTATTGTTGAAATATATTCATTAAATAAAATTAATTCAAGTGTTAAAATTAAATTTTAGTCCTTACTGAATTGTTTTTACACTTAATTATCCAATTAACATTACCTTGTTATGAAATATTTAATAGTGTCATTAATCATAATGAGAAAAAATGTAATGATAAAATTTACAAAATTTTGACCCCATAATTCCAAATATGTAAAATATATTCATGGTTCAAAACGTCGATATGGTGGAATAAAATAAAAATTCAAACTAAAAAAAACAATAAAAATCATTTTTTAGATAAATTCTTTTAGTTATAAAATAAATTTTATAACAAATCTAGTTATAAAATTGTTTAAAAAATCTAATTGTATTATATTTAATTAAAATGATTTATTTTAATTAAAAAATGAAAAATGAATATTTAAATAATTTAATAGAAAATAATGTTTTCAATAAAAATCAATATTTTAACAAATCATTCAAAAATCAAACTTTTCAAAAAAAAATATAAATATTTAAAAATAAATTAAAATTTGACATGTTTATTTCAAAAAAATATCCTTTTATAAAATAACATTTCTAAAAGTGGTAAATAACCACTCAGAAAATGAAATAAAAATCAATTTTGAATAAATTATATTTTTAGATCATTGAATGACTTTACAAAATTTGAGTGATTACTAATTAAGAATTAATGAATAAATATGTATTTATTTTTAAATATATATATATATTTCAGAATGAGTTTAATCCAACTAATACCATCAAATTCAAAAGCATGATTATAACAGAAAATTTTAAATAATAATTTTTATGGGTTTGTTTAAGTTCAGTGTTGCTTATAATATATTCGATTAAATATAGTTTAATTATTTAAAAATACTAGGGTATTAAATTATATCTTAATGATATAATTGTTTTACTTTTCAGTTATAGTATCGGTTTTTAGAAGGCCATAGGGACTCATCTATGTTTGTGGAGAACATACTATCCCTAGATAGATAGATAGTTAGAGAAGACAACTTACATCTTATAAGATATGATATGTTCTTGTGTTCTAATTTTTTTTGGATTTTAGAATGATCAAATAGGATTAGTTGAGTTCACATATAATCACATTTATCGGGATTTAATCTATATGGAACCTTATGTGGCTCTTTATAGTTAGCCATGTCATTCACTACTTTGTGGAAATAAGGCTACCGAGACATCAATTTTCTGGCCTAATGTGGCCAAATAGTTAAATCCATTGGCTAGATAGTGGAGTTACAAAAGTTATTCATTAGTTTACTAACCCCAGCAACCAACTGATGGTTCTAATAGGACCCATAAGGTTATTCTAATCACACTAGCCATCAAACGAGTCCCACCATCTCGCCAATGCAAAAAAATTTGGAGTGTATTTAATGCACCCAATTAATTTTTAATTTCACTCTATATTGACCATGTTTGATACACAATACCAACCATAAATCCTATATTTAAAATTTAAGACCTCCCCTCTTGACTCTAGAACTCCCCCATCCATCTACAATTGGTTTTTCAATATTGGGTCGATCCAATAATGCGAGGATAGTAATATATCTCTATATCTACACACTTTAACTATTACTTACTGATATATGATCATGATTATATGTTGGATATATGTTTTATAAGCTGGTATGATGATTAGTTATTCCATCCTTCATAGTTTGTTTATACGTATAACATTTTTATGATTCTATTGATTGGATTGAGATGTTCTATTGAATATAGATATCATATTGGTATATGTTTTTAAATAGGCTTTCTGGACCTTTTCCCAATGGCGTATCAAAGATATAAATACAATCTATTGGAATCGATTGTTATATTAACTTTGAATTCCACATTTAAATGACACACCTTTGACCAGATCTTGATTACATTTGACTGGTTTCCATTTTCAAGTAATATTTTATAGATCAAACACATTTGAAACCTATTCTTATTTAATATCTTCTTGAATCTCCTGTTTGATGACTGTTTAATTGTGGATCGGTGTTCATTGACTATACACAACAATATCTTATAGATATGATGGGGAATTAATTATTCATTCATGAATTTAAAATAGATATGGTGAATTAAAATCCTTTTTTATGACATATATCAAAACTAAATCTATTGATATAATTTGTGAGGTATGTAATTATAGAAGAACATTCTTGACATAGAATATTTGTGGGCCTATCTTCAAAACCTTTTTCTAGGAGAAATGAAACCCATGCTAGGAATCCTAGACATGTTATCTAGTACTCTATGGTTGTGAAACATTTTCTATGGAGGATATAGGCCCTACATCAATATTTATATATGATATATTTATGGTATGAATATTAGCTTTCATAAAATATAAAATTTTCATGCACTAGGTATATTATTACATTTTTATTGGACACCTGAATCATAATCCACCAAATATATCATTTATTAATCAATTTTAGGGGTTATAATCTAAATTTAATAATATATTACAATTCATGAACCATCCATGTGATTTATTCATGTGATTTATCAAATAGTTAAATAATAGGATAATCAAGAATTTTCCTTGATTTCCTATATTATATATTTCTTTATGACGATAGAGAGTGAAGTTTTTTCAAATAATATTGGATGAAAATCAATGGATCATGATTTTTTTTCATCATTATTGTTTTCATTTAAGGTACTATAATATTAGAGAGAAGAGTTTAAACCCATCTTAATGTAAAATGATTATAATTAACCAATACATATATACAAATGCGGGATGATTATATATTATACTTTTTTAATATTTATTATTCACATTAGATGATTTTCAAAGGTTTTAATGGATATTTAGTGTAAGTAATGGTTATTTTATATTATTATTCATTTTATTATTTTATAAAGGCCTCATTTTATCATTTATATAGATCATTAGATGAAGAGTTTTAATTAATTTCCCTATTTATAATATGTTTCATTAATTTCATAAGACACCTAGTAGATTAGGATTCGATACTTTGACAAATATGGGTGTACATCCTCAAGAACATTGAGGTAGCAAGTTAATTTACCTTTAGCTATCATTTATAAACATGTTTCCGTAGTATGATATTTATATTGGTATAGTTTTTATATCATACTTGATGGACATTTCATGAGGGTGTGTGTATAGAATGAGAGACACACTTACAACGATTGATTATATTAGTATGATTGTAGCATATTTTTATAATGTATGATATCTATCACATGTATTTTATGATGTTACTATATTATCGTGATGATATTATATGTTTTACCTTATATGATATACCCTATTATGTTTGTTTTTATTATATTGGATGTTTTTTTCTTAGTACTCATAATAAGGTGGATGATCATGATATGGTTATAACTTAGAGGGGGAGTTTACATGACATGTGACGATAGTAATCATTGAACTGAGCATAGTGTAGGGGCATGATGACCTAACATATTTACTAGATTTAGTAGAATTAGAGGCATGATGGCCTAGTGGTCTAGCCTAATTCTCAGACAGGGTACAATGGGATATAGGGATGACCCATGATGTATCTAAGGTATGACAATATGGTGGTCTGACCATTGAAAGAGACATGATCTAAATACTTGGAGGCCTAATCTAACTCTATGCCTTAAGGACTAATGTGAGATATGATTAATGTCCTCGTGGCTAGTTCCTAATCATCTGTGTTATACTACACCTATAATTTTATAATGAAGCTGAATTATGAACTATTATGGATCATAGTATCTTGGTTAGCACATGGGTTGTCATTATATGACTATTTATGACGGATTTAAAATTTATTATACCATAGAATAAACCTATTATACTTCTACCATATTTTTATAAAATGATTAGTGGTGTCCTTTTTGGTTTTATTATTATCACCCTACACATGCATTTATATACCCATGAAAATTCATGTATATGGGTCAGTGAAAGGGAATAGGAACAAGGTAGATTTTTGTGTTAAGTATCATGGGACAATGATCAGTATTATGATGTGCTTTAGTGAATTTTTTAGTGTTACCTAATTGTTTATTTTGAATCAATATACAATGGGTTGGTTTTCCATACTATGTTCCCAATATATTTATTTTATTTATACTAATTTTGTACCATACATTATAAAATTGATATCTAGTCTTCTGATTGATATTCTAGTTTCTATATTATTATTAATTTTATTTTGTGCATGGTAATGATTACCAGAGTGTACAATATCTATACAGATAGTTCTTGGATCATCATTTCTATTCGGCAACCACAATCATATAGGGAGGCACGCATAATGTCTTAGGTGTATCAATATTATACATGGTGGTTTGGATCTAAGTGTTATATCAAGTATCGATGGAAGAGAGAGAGTATGTGTGAGTGAGAAGAACATTATACAAAATACAATATTTTATGTCTTAATCATCATATATATTGAAAAAGTTAAAACCAATACTTTGTTTTCTTGTGGGGATCCATATCAATGTTAGATAATAAAATGATAATATATAGAAAAATCCTAGTCTCTTACGATGACTAATATTATATAAACAATCATAAAAATCATGTGAAAAGACCCGACATATGATATCATTATATCATAAATGATAATGAAGAAAAGTATTAAAGAATGACATGACAATATGATTTTCTTGTGTATTTTGTGTGTTAATGTATATAAATCTTCAATAATAATGAGAATTTTTCCATTTCTAGGTATTGAATATGATGAAAAATATAAATGAGGTAGATATGCATGTTTTTATTGTTTATCATACAGCATAGGGAACTGATCATCCCATCCTATGATATATGTATATCATAAGGGATAAATCATAATGTTACATTACATAATAATCCTAGAGGAAACCCATGATATTTTTTATTAATGAAACAGATCATATATATATTATTTATGAGATACATAATCCTTCAGTGCTTAAATCACTCAATAGAGGAAGTAACAGAAAATTTTATTTTATTAGGGAATCAGGGTTGGTCTTTGAGTAGGAAAAAATTGAAATGTTGGTTATTTTTTGTATGTCTAGTTGGTTCCAAAAATTTTATTGGGTTTATGTTCATTTAAATTCCTATATATACATCTTTTTAAGAAGAGAGGAGTTACAAGTGTGTGTCATAAAAACCACCACACACATATTCATCCATATTGGGGGTGAAACATGTTATTAAATCATTATTTTCCTTGTTATTTATTTCGAACATAAACATATTATATAAGAATTGAAGACACGAAAAAAAATGAGAGATCCATTCAATAAATATTTTAAGAGTTAGAGAGGGAAATATTTTTTATTATTTAAAATTCTCTCACATTGATTCACCCCTCACTATTTGGTTTCTCTGGTCCTTGTGTAAGAACAATTAGTTTAAGATACATGATTATAATTATTATTGGATTACTATCTAATTAAGGATTTTATTATTACAATTTTTTAATTTCCAATACAATTTAATCCTATAGAATATATTTGGATAATAATTATTAAATACTAATCTAACTATCATCTATTTTATGACATTGAAGAATATAAAGAAGGTAAAATAGAATAAACTAAATAAGAAAACACTTCTATGTAAATAAAAATATGTTTCAACTTTCAATTTTTATAATCCTGAATAATATACATTAAATATAAAATAAGATGAACTAGTGGTCAAATATACTACAAATGATATGAACTACACACTAACCTTAGAATGTTCCAATAATTCATATGATGAAACGGTAGGTGAAATAAATTTCTAAAATAATCTAATATAGGAACCATGTATATAAGGGTACGATCAAATAATTGAATAATTGAATAAATATTCTTATATTGTTTTCAAGGCACACATATAGAATATATTTGAATAAGTTTTCATTTTAGTTTATAGATTATTTATATACATTCAGGTGGAGATAACCCATTTTGAAATGGAATATGATAATAGAGGGAAAATACTAGCACATAAAGTGTTGATGAACAATGATGTAAGAGAGTAGTATAGGGGAAAAGTATTGTAATTAAAGAGTTTGAAGAAAATTAAACCAAAATTATAAAATATTTTTTCATGAAATTTTGAAGAAAGATAAATCTATATAATATCATGATGTAAATTACAATATATCAAAGAAAAAAAAATAATGTCATAAATGACCCTGAGATATCACTACACAAAACCCATGATATATCCTTTGAGGAGGCCGAAGTGGTGTTAACAATTCATGCAGGAAGGTGTAATGTTATAGGGAAAAAAATAATGTAGTGGGGATAATTTCACTTATAAAATATATTAAACTTATAGTATGAATTATATAAAACAAAATTCACTATAATCATATATTTTTTATTCCAATGAAATATCAAATAAGATAATTCTAAAAAAAGTAACTAATAATGAAAATCACCCTCTCTTTCAACTCTATTGGAACAAACAACCCTATTTATTCAACATCCATAACACCACATTCATAAAAATCACCCATAAAATAAGACTAATAGAAATGGTGATTTCCAATTTGGCCACTTTTATAAGGAGGTATATAAATAAAAAAACAACCTACTAATATCTTAGAGACACTATATTTCACCATATAATCATGGGAACATTAAATTCTCTACAAAAGTCCACTAGTAGATCCAACATAAAAATTTATATGATATATGTGTGACCATATATATTTCTAGTAGAATAGAAAATAATTTACTATAAAAAATATGTATAATTATGGTCATAAAACATTTACCTTAAATTTTAGAGTTATGGATTTAAACGATAGAATATTCTTTAAAAAAAATGTGAATAGAAGAATATTAAAATTATCTTTTGAAATTGTTAATAAGAATCGAAAAAATTTTATTATTAAAAGTAATTCCTTACATTATATTTAGTAAATAGAAAATATATATCCAATATTCATTAATTAAAATATTAATTTAAATAATAAATTAAATTAGTTAAATAAAATCATAATGAAACTAATGTGGAAGAAAAAAGTATAATTATAATATAATAACAAATAATATAAGATCATGTGAATACATAATAGGTACATGGAATAACTCGAAAACTACACTATAAGATCCATATAAAATGAAATCCAACTTTTATCATATATTCCCAATTCTTGTTCCAACACTACCTAACCTAACTGTATGTACCCAGATCTTCATTTCAGGTATGAATCTTGTTTTCTGGTGTTTTCGAGAAAAAAAGAGTTTCTAGAAATTTCAGGAGTACACGTCTTGTACTTATAAGTACATGTCATGTACTCGGTTTTTGTGGGTTTCTGTTTGCTGGCCGTGTAAAGGCTGACACATGGCCGTCTGGGGTGACCTGAAGACCGCCTAAAGCGGAGGCTGGAGAAGGAAAGTACACACCGTGTACTTTTAAAGCACAAAACATGTAGTTTCTTTCATTAAACGTATCGAGGTCTCATCTAATCGACAAAACCTTCCCCTACTAGACCTATCTCATCCAGGACTGATTGTAGGCCACGAATCATCTTCAAGCCTCCGACACTTCATCTAATCTCTAATTCAACTGTCAGCGATTGCATTAGAATCTCCATGGAAAGTTCTTCTTTCTTTTATAGCCTCGTTTCTTGATTCCTCCTCTTTTTTGAGTATTCTTGGGTTGAATATTTTTTACATTTTTGAATATCTATGAATATATATGGAGATTCAATGCTTAGGTTCACGTATATCGTTCGTACAACACTAAGGTAGGTTGTTTTTTACCTTCAGTAGTTATTCTTTTAGTTATATTTGAAAAAGTTCCCAATACCCTCATTGGGGGTATTGTGTGTTTAGGGATATTAACCATGTTAATGCATGTTATGCCTTTTATGTTTGAATAGATGTTTTGTGATTGTGAATAGAGTTTTTTTCTATGCTATGGATTTGATTTCCCATGCTTGTATGATTTTGAACGTTTGTTCTAGATTTTCCATTTAGTCTATCAGTTCCCATTCCATGTATTATTAGGATGGATTGAGTATTTATCTGTTATGTTGTGCCATGCCTTGTAGCTAATTATCCACGAAGTACATTGAGGTTTACTTTGGCTACTTTTTATCGTTTGTGTACGTATTCTTTACAAGGGGCTGTGGTAACCTTGTGTAGTGAGACCATAGGGAAAATAGATGTTGAGGGATTTACTTGAGTGTTTGTTATAATTTTTACACTGTGAGGCTGTAGGTGTTATTAATGTTGAGTGTTCCCAAAGAGTGTCTATGGATACATTCCGAGACCACATGATGAATTAACATTGAGTGCTTCTTCAGAGTGTCTGTAGTTACCATTAATAGACTATAGGAAGGAATTTATGGTTAGTTCTTCATTAGAGAGTATTTGTTATTTTACTTTTGTTTGATAAACTAGGGGAGATAGGTTGTAAGAACTACCATTGGGGTTTCTTTGAATTGTGTTTGGTTGACTAAATGGTTAAATTTTAATGATGTTATTGAAACTGTAGTTCTGTTCACAATAGAGTACTTCCTTGATTATGGGTTATTTATTATTTTTCCTACCATATATATTTACTGACTATTTGTCACATATCTTTGCATGGTTGCCTACTGGGATTTGTCTCACACCCTATTTGGGTCATGATTTTGTGCCCAAATAGACTATATTGATGCGGGTATAGATAAGTGAAAGCGCCGTTTTACTTCATGTACTTGATTTCTATGAAGCAGGGGAGCATGGGACCAAGCTGAGGCTGGTGATGTCATTAGAGTTTATTTGTTTTGTTCTTTACAATGGTGTAGTACTTTATTCCATCATTTTGACTTGTTTGGATGCTTTTCAAGACATATGTATCATGAATCATTCATATATGTGTTCTAGTTATTTATTTCCTTCAGTCTCTCACTATCTACTATTGTATGGTATAATTATTGCTTTCACTATTGTTATCTGTTAATTTTTGTTGAGTTACTCTGCCAATGAGGAAATAGACTCCCCACTATCACACCTAAGGACCTCACTACTTGTCTGTAGACAATGGATTTAAGGGAAATGCGCTTGAGGCCATGTGACCAACTGAGTACAAGGCACCTCTTGGGAGCTTCCAGAACTAGGACACAACAAAGTGGTATCAGAGGGAATTTGATTCTTCTTGACTTACTATTTGGAGCCTATAGCGAGGGATAGGAAGGAATTGTTACTTGGTAATATGTATTTCCAAAGAGTAGGTAACCCATGTACTGGGAAAACCCAAGTTACCTCTTATATTATGATATTTATTTTTTTGAAATTATTACCGTGGATTTGATTTCACTATTGGCTGATTCACATGTTTTTTGTGGTTATTGTTGATATTATTGAGGTTGTATTTCTATTTCTACCTGATGAGATGTGGGTATTCCATCTCATGCATCATATTGTCACTTGATAGAAATCACATGTCATGTATATTTTCCAAGCCATTTAGGTTGTATTAACGATTGTATGTTGTTGTGATAGATGTTGTGATAAATATGTATGATGTTGTAATAAATGACCCAATAGAATAGTTGTTGTTTTATTGTGAATTGTTTGTATACTGTTTTTCTTGAATGAACATGAAACTGTGGTTTTTCAGGTGTAATGGGTCCACATTGATCAGAATTTGGTGGATTATTTCCTTGTTATTCCTTGTATATGACATGTATATGATGTCAAGATTTGATTCATGAGGATTATGGACACCCACATATCGGAATTTGGAACTTTAATGTTCGTTTAACTATTTTCTAGGTTACAGATCAGTTTTTGAGGCTAACTATCTAAAAAACCCCATAATACATGACGTGTAATGAAAAATACACGCCATGTGTCCTTCTGTTCGGGAAGGAAATATTTTTGTTATGTACGCACCATTTACATTATGTAAACGACGTGTAGTCTCTAACTGTATCACTAGATTTTTGGGGAGATACACGGTGTTGTAAAATATTTGGTGGGACACTCCGTGTACTGGATGTACACACCCTGTTTTGTAGACCATGTTTCTAGCTATGTGACTAATGACACGGGTGGATCAAACATAGGTTATACACATCGTGTCATGATTGAAGACACCGTGTAGTATAACCCTAGTATCTGGCCATGTAATGAACAACATGGGGTGGTGTAAATCCTTCTAGTACATGTCGTGTCTCCCATAAACACGTAGTGTAGAGTCATCAATGTGTCTAACCGTGTGACTAACAACATGAGTAGTTGAAACCTATGTGGTACACATCGTGTCTAAAAAAACATGCCATGTAGTCTTGTTCTAGGGGAACCATGTGAGCTAGTCATGTATAAGAAATCGGGAATGTGAAATGAATCAAGTACACATCGTGTCTTGGTAAAACACGCCATGTGTATGGGGTGTCAGATGACCAGTTTATGAGAAATTACACGCCCATGTAAAGGTTCAATGGAACATTCCATGTAAGGGTTATACACGTAGTGTGTCCCTGTTTTGAAGAACATGAATTCTTTCTTTATCCTATTACCGACTTTCAATTATATGTTTCATTACATAAAAATTGTCAACTAAGGTGTGAACTTGACCATGAAGAGTCACGCCACCAAGTAGTCCTCTGGTTGTACGCCAATTATTGGGTAGGGATCAGACAACAGACAATGCTGATCAGGAACCACCAGCAGATCCTAATATTGTGCCCATCTTGGAAGCAGTCATTATCCCTGATATAGCTTTTGATGGATTGTTACAATATGGATTTATGAGGATGATTCCGAAATTTAAGGGAGCACCACCTCCTACCCCATCGATGGTAGAATTGACGCTGGTCTTTCAGCAGCACCATCCTCCCACTTTCACTGGGTATGGAGGACCCGAGGCTGCAGAGTCATGGTTGGAAGTCATGCTTACGATCTTTGAGCATTTCGAGATTCCTATAGAGAGGAGGGTCAAGCTCACAATGTCTATGATTTGAGATTCTACCAAGAGAGGGTGGGAAGTGGTTTTGTAGGCAGTACAATAGTATGGTATAGCGTGGGAGGAGTTTCAGCTTACCTTCTACGATTACTTCTACCTCGAGACCTTGAGGGCTGATCAAGCCCTACAGTTCATGAGTTTGGAGAAGGGTACTCTTTTGGTTATTAATTATTCTAATTGTATCATAGAGCTATAGTGTGTTACACCCTTTTTAGGAGTATATGGGTTATTCCTAGCGAGGAAGGTTGAGGAAAGTCTCAGGAAAGACATTCGGGCTCAGGTGCACATCTTCAGGCGGACTACTATATCGTCTATAGTCAACAAGGTGATGATTGTGGAGATTAACCAAAGGTATTCTAGAGATTTGGGCCTAAAAGGTTCAACAACCAGAGTAAGTGCTTCTCTGACATAAAGTAGGAAGCATCGTTGGGAAACTGCACGTGGATATCTGAGTAGGTAAGATGCACCTTCATATAGCCATGTTGTATGATACCAGTGTGTGATGGTTGGGTATATGAGGCCAAATTTCTTAAGAGACCTAGTCGAGTGGCGATGTTGCGGTTAGATGGGCCATCTTTAGAGCTTCCCTCAGTTCTTCTCACCTGTAGTTGGTGATCGGAGATCCTCTATGACATCACATTAATGAGCAGCAGCGCCAGTTTCTCATCAGTTTGGGGACCAGAGTTCTTCCGGTTGTATAGGCTGAGGTGGAGGAAACAGTCGTGGTGGTCAGTCGACAGGATTTCAATGATAATCGAGTGGATCAGCTTAAGGTGGTCAGGTAGTGTCACAGGGCTATGTTACTATCCATACTTTTGCATTGGAGAAGACTAAGTATAAGAACGATCCCAAACCTTCCACAGTTCGAGGTACGATCCTAGTTTCCTAAGATTTAGCTTCTCTGCTTTTCGATATAGGGGTTTCCCATAGTTATATATCTGTTGCAGTTGTGGAGAGCCTTGGGTTCTGTATCTTTACATCCACTGATATCTTGATGTAAGACACTCTGTTGGGGATTAGAACAGCTAGTGTATGTCAGTGCAAGGTGTGCCCTCTCGAAGTTGGTGGGTTTCACTTATTATGGGACCTTTATGTCCTAGAAATTACAAGTTATGATGCCATTCTCTAAATTGAATGGTTAGTCCTCCTCAAGGTAGTTGTTAACTATTATCATCGTAGGATGAGTTTCACATCGCCAAAGGGAAGATAGTTTTTTTCATAAGGGAGAATGGGATGTCTCGGCAAGTAGAGCGGGACCCGAGCATCATAGGTAGGGATGATTTATATCCCAAATTGATTATCTATATCTAGATAAACATGGGACATCAATCTTGACCATTACTCTAGTGTTCGATCATTTTAGGGATGTCATTCTAGAGAACTTTTCAGGTTTCCCTCTGGAGCGAGATGTGGACTTTTATATTGATATTGTGTTAGGATAAGCACCAGTGTACATTAATTTTTATAGGATGGTTAAAATAGATTTATTGGAGCCCAAGATGTAGTTTAAAGAGTTTCATGAAAAGGGTTTCATCTGACCCAGTACTTCTCCTTGGGGTTCACCTATCCTGTTTTCAATGACGACGAACGGTGCCCTCAGAATTTGTGATGATTATCATATGTTGAACTAGTTGACGATCAAGAACCGATATCCCTTGCCGAGGATTGATGATCTCTTTTATAAGATTAAAGGATCTTATATTTTCTCAATGATTGACTTGAGATTTGATTATCATCAGTTACACATTAGACCATTATCCATACTTCTAATAGCCTTTTGGAATAGGTATGATCTAGAAAAGTATGTGGTTATGTTGATCAGTCTCATGAACATACCTGCAGTTTTCATGGCTCTGATGAACTGACTGTTCAATACATACTTGGATTCATTCATGGTGGACTTTGTGGACAATGTCCTAGCATAATCTCACACTCATTATAGCCATTACACACATCTTGAGATTGTTTTGAGTAAACAAAGATAGAATCAGTTATATGATAATCTCTCAAAATGTTACTTGTGGAGGGACCAAATTCATTTATTGGGTCATGTTATTTTAGAGACAGTAGTATCTGTCGACCTAACGAAAGTGAGAGCAGTAGTTTTCTAGTAGCAGCGGAAGAATGTTTTTGATGTGAGGATCTTTCTAGGGTTGTATGTTTACTGCAGATGCCCCATACAAAATTTTTCATGCTTAGCAGCACCACTTACATGTCTGACTAAGAAGGGTGTGATGTACTTGTGGTCAGATTCTTGTGATTCATCCTTTCCGGAGCAGAAAGGGAGGTTGACATCAACACTAATACTAGTATTTCCAAAGCCAGGAAAGAGCTATACTGTGTATTGTGATGCATTAGTTATCGGGCTAAGAGCTATGATTATGAAGGGGTAAGGAGTTGATGTGAATGGGTCTCGACAATTGAGGCAACATGAGAGGAACTACTCAACAAACGATCTCAAGGTGGCTGCAATTGTTCATGCTTTACGTTTTTGGAGACGTTATCTTCTGGGAGAGAATTTTGTGGTTTTCACAGACCACAAATGTATCAATTTTATCTTCACTCATCATGATCTAAACATGAGATAGAAAAGGTTCATCGAGTACCTTATGTCCTCTGATTTTGAACTTTCCTATACACATGGGAAAGGAAATGATGTGGCTGATGTGTTGAGCAGGAGGTCTTAGATACATGAAGATCAGGAGGCAAGTAGTGAGTGTAAACATATTTCTCTTTTATCTAAGATGCATATAGTGGTTCATGACAGACCAGGCCAGACATTTATTTATTTTTTACCTGTTACCTTTACCCTTCATGATCTAGTGCGAATGATTCAACTATTAGATTATAAAGGCCTAGTCCTATGGGAGAGTGTGTCAGGAGAGGAAACTATTATTGGATGGATAGTGGGTGAGGATGAGATCTTGAATTTTCATGGGAGCGTGTGGGTGCCAGATGATATACATATGGAGTTGATGTGGGACATTCATTCCTCAGTTTGGGTAGTTCATCTTGGTGTCTCCAAGATATATCGAGATCTGCACCGTTAATTTTGGTGGCTAGGTATGAAGGGAGATGTTGTTTGTTTTATCATGTGGTGTTCCACCTGTCAATAGGTGAAGGTAGAGCATCAGTGACCTGAAGGGATTTTTCAACCTTATCTCATTCTGGAGTGGAAGTAGAATGATGTCATGATGGACATCGTGATAGGTTTTATGGGGTTTCCATGTGGGAGTGATGCATTTTGTGTTGTCATTGACAAACTCACGAAGGTTTCTAAATTCTTACCGATCAAGAAGACCTTTAGTGTTGATGAGTTGGGAACATTGTACATTCATGATATTGTACATTTACATTGAGTTCCACACTCAATTATTTTAGACATGGATTCGTGTTTTACTTCTCGGGTCTGGAAGAGACTACATAAGGCTTTGGGTACACAGGTACTTCTGAGAATAGTTTACAACCCCAATACAGATGGACAGTCCGAGCATACAATTCAGGTGCTAGAGGACATGCATCGAGAATTCAGCCTACACATTAGAGATTCTTGGGAGGAACATATACCTCTTGTGGAGTTTTCCTACAATAATAGTTTCCATGAAACAATTCAGATGGCACCTTATGAGGATTTTCATGGTAGGCCTTGTCGATCACCAGTATGTTGGGTGGAGGTAGGAGAGACAACTATGTTGTGACCCCATCTTGTCTAGGAGTCCAAAGAGAATATATAGTTGATTTAAGAGAGATGACTACTACATAGTGGTGATAGAAATAATATGCTGATCGGCGGAGAAAACCTCTGGAGTTCGAGGTTAGTGATCTGGTTTACCTACGTGTCACACTGTTGATGGGACACAAGAGTATTATGAGATAGGGTTAGCTTTCTATAAGGTATATCATACAATTAGAGGATTTGGAAAGAGTCACACTAGATTCCTATAGGTTTAAGTTACCTCAGATGCACCAGGATATGCATGAAATTTTACATGTTTCACAGCTACAACATTATTTCTCAAACCCATCTCATGTCTTTCAACCCGAGGAGGTTGAGCTAGCGGTTGATGCATCGTTTGAGGAGTATCCATTATAGATTATAGATCACAGTGCGACGATTATTCTTTCCCAGTCTCTTCCTATGGTATGAGTGTTATAGAAGCATGGGTATGTACAAGATGAGACCTGGGAGAGGGAGTCTGATGTACGATAAAAGTGGCGGGAGCAGTTTGAGGTTTATTCTTCTACGCCACCTTGCATGGGAGATTTTGGGATTAATTTCATTAAGGTGGGATGTTTTTAAAAACCCAGATCTTCTTTTAAGGTATGAATCTTTTTTTTTGGAGTTTTTGGTAAAAAGTGGTGTTTCTAGAAATTTCTAGAGTACAGGTCGTGTACTTATAATTACATGTTGCAAACTCAATTTATGTGGGTAGTCGTGTGCTGGCTGTGTAACGGACGAACACGTGGCCATGTTGGGTGACCTGGAGACCTTCTAATGTGGAGGCCGGAGAAGGAAAGTACACACCATATACTTTTAAAGAACACACTGTGTAGTTTTTTTCATTAAACGGACCAGGGCCACATCTAATCAACATAATCGTATCCTTCTCGACTGGTCTCATCCAGGAGAGACCACAGGCTGTGATTATTTTCTGAGGCTCCAAATTATCATATGATCTCTAATTCGACCACCGTCAATTTCATTGGAATCTCCATAGTAAACTCATACTTCATTTATATCGTTGCTTCCTGATTCCTCCTCTTACATGAGTTTTCCTCAGTTGAACAGTTTTAGCATTTTTATAGATCTACAACATTCTAGAAAGATTCAAGGCCCAAGGATTACCTATATCATTCTTAAAACACCAAGGTAGGTGGTTTTTTCCTTTCTATATTTAGTCTTTTAGTTATATGTGAAAAACTGGTCAATACCCTTGTAAGGGGTATTCCATGTTTACGGATTTTTACCCTGTTAATGCCTGATATGCCTTTTATGTTGGAATAGAAGTTGTGTGATTGTGAATAGGGTTATTTTCCATGATATGGATTTGACTACCCAATCTTGTTTAATTTTTATGGTCTGGTCAAGCTTTTCCAATTAGGTTATTTGTTCCCATTCATAGTATTGTAAGGATAGAGTAATTATCTATCTGTTATGTTGTTCCATGCCTTATAGATAATTAACCATGTAATACGGTGAGGTTTACTTTGGATTTTATTTATAGTTTGTGTATTAATGCTTTACGTGAGGCAGTGAGAACCTGGTATAGTTAGACCATATGGGAAATTGACATTGAGGGCTTCCCAGAGTGTCTGTTATAATTATCACAAACCAGGACCATAGGCGGGATTGAGATAGAGTGTTCCCTTAGAGTGTCTGTTGATATGTTACAAGACCACAAGAGGAATTGATATTGAGTTCTTCCATAGAGTGCTTGTAGTTACTAATAAACTCTTATAGGGGTAATAGAGAGTGAGTGATTACTTAGATAGTCTTTTATTACACATAACTATAGGGGGAATTGACAGTGAGTGCTTCCTTATAGAGTCATTGTTACTTTATTTTTTTTGGCTAAACCAGAGGGGATATGATGTAATAACATCCCAGGGGGTTTCTTGTAATTGTGTTCCTTCGACTAAATTTTTAAATGTAAATGTTGTAATTGAAACTGTAGGATTGTTTACTATAGAGTACTTCCTTGTTTAATACTTCTTTTTTGCATATTTCCTGCTATATATATTCAATGTCTGTTAAGCATAGATCATTGGGTGGTTCCATACAGAGAATTGTCTAACACCCTGTTTGGGTCATATTTTTGGGCCCAAACAGATTATATTGATACAGGTATAGATAAGGGAAAGCACCCTTCTAATTTAGGTACTTCATTGTAGTGGATCTGGGGAGCATGAGACTAAGCTGAGGCTTTCAATGCTGTTATATTTTATTTGTTTTCATTGTACATTGGTTTAGTACATTATTCAAGTATTGTGACTCTTTTATATTCTTTCCTAGACATATATACCATGCATCATTTAAATATGTGGTCAAGTTATTTATTTCTTTTAGTTGTCTGATTTCTACTATTGTATGGTATCTTTATTGCTTCTGCTATTATAATATATTTATTTCCACTGCATTACTCTTCCAATGAGGGCATAGTTTTCCTACTATAACGTCCCCTGACCTCTCTACTAGTTGGCACCCTCTGGTGTTCGGGGAAATGTGCTTGAGTCCATGTGACCAACCAGGTATGGGGAACCTATGGGCGGCTTCCAGAACCTAGATGTTACACTAACTAAGGGGAACAATACCCAAGTAGATAAATGTATTTAAAATGGTCCACTAGCCAAAATGGAATACTGATAAAGTGTAGTATGTGATCAATGAAATTACATTATCCACTTTCATATTCCCATTTTGAGGAAATCAAAGGAGGTGGTCCAGTCAAAAGATAATAAATTATTGTACAAGTAATCATATATAGTGTATAAATATATAAGATTAAAAATATATATATGCATATAATTCATGTAATTATATATATATATATATTACACAGATGTATTTGATAATGTAAATAGTTACTGTAAGAATACCTCACAAACAGACATCCCTCTTTGAATCAAACCCCTTACAACCCAAAAATATGCATATTACAGAAGTTCCCGACTAAAGTAACACCATATCCACTTTAATAATAACAAAATAAGTGGCGTGATGGATATATTCAAGGAGGAATTATTATTAATATAGTCAATTTACGAATTTCAAATCGAGCATGATAATGAAAAAATATTATTTATCATTCAAAACACCATTAATAGAACCCCTTTCTAAAATATCACTTGAAAACCAGGTTTAGGATATAAAAATTATAATTTCAATTATTTATTTAACCTTACAAGAACATTCACATAAATATATAGAAACTATTATCACAATGAACATATTCACACATCTTTGTGAAGATATCTTTTGATATATATATATATATATATCTTGACATGTGTATAAGTATTAATGATATCAAACAAAATTTGTAATATGGGTTATAAAAAAAATTTAGCCTTAAAAAAAATTTAGAACACTTAAATGTTTGAAATTCTAGTTTTAAAATCCGAACATATCATTAATGTTAAAATCATCCTTTTGAAAATCAAATTGGGAACATTCGATATATTTATTAATTTATGAAATACTCTTATAAAACAATTTGGAGAATATCATAAACCATTTTTTTTCATTGTTATGGAAAATTAGATTTGAAACATCATCTAAAATAAGAGAAGACCTCTCATTCTATGGGAAAAAATAAAACAATTCTCTTTACCAATTCAATAAACACATATAATATTATCATCTAGAATAAAAATATAAATTTAGAAGAGATGAAATCAATCGTTATAAGATAAAAGGCTGAAACATGGGGAAACCAACCTCGAATTGAAAGTGAAAGGTAAATTTTTTTAATAATGAATAAAGTAGACCTGATGAAGACATATCATACTGTAGACAGAAATAAATTTTAAAAAATAGTTTTCCCAAATAGCTTAGTGTTTGTTTAATAATTTCCGTACTCTGTGGAACAAATACAGTTATAGAGAAAGGTGCAGAATGATGTGAAAGAGGGGAGGAAATCTTATCCAATGATCATTTTAGAAAAAATTAGGTGGAGAAACACCAAGAATATTGTTACTGAGAAAGGGGTTCATGAAAATGGGGGTGCTACTGGGATTCTTGGTCCATATCAAGAGAAGAGAGGTAGATACCGAATTTTTTGTTTAATTAAGGTGATCAGAAGACTTTAAATTTCAAATATTTAATCAAAGGCTGAATCACATGGTTTGGATCATTGTTTTCACAAACTAACGCCAACCATGTGTCCCTTTACTATAATCTTAGTTCACCCTCACAATCTAGGCACAAGGCTAAGAATACTGTATTCATGCTATGAAAGGTTTCTCTCTTTTATTTAAAAAACATACTACATAATTATCGCATAATTAATATGAACCCTGCAAGATATAGAAACTATTTAAAAAATATATATTTATAAAAATACATCTTCCCAAAGTGTATCAACCCATGCTTCCACGGTATGCCTCTCTTTGAATAATACAACAGCGTGTGTTGTACGTAACTTCGAGTTATTACACACACCACAACCAATCAAACTGGCCGTTATGAATAGTAATACCCACTTTTTCAAATTTTATACATTTTATCGTTCAAAATAGACTTAATTATTGTATTTTGAATATCTAAATTATCTTAGGGTAAATTTTTTGTACATTTTGGATAACTTTCATATTTTGATGAATAGTAAAAATTACTAAATTTTAATTAAAAACAACTTTTTTAATCGAAATAATTAATAGTGATAAATTATGAATTTGAGTTATTTTAGAGTATAATTAGATTATATATTTACCATTTCATCCAATGTTGGTAACTGTGCATAAAATCACATTTAAACTGGACATAAGCAAGTTGAAATCTTTTGATAGTTAATATCTCTTAAAAACACGCTTTTGGTTTTAACAACAGAAATTAATTTTAAATTAATTTCTGCCACTTTTGTGTTTTGAATTTAGAAAAATGGATTCCATATTTAGAATCAAGAGGTCAAAATTGTATAAATAGGTAAATTTTATTTAGACATTTTGAATAATTATTTCGGTAAATATTTTATTTACCATGGTTAAAGGGTAAATATGCTAAATAAGGATAAGAAAATAATATTATAATAATAATAAATTACCCTAAAACATGTCCTAACCCTATTTGTTGATACCTTTACGACTATGGACATATTTGGGTCGATTTTTGGACTCCATGGATTTACTTTTATGTGATAATAACACTTTATATTAATAATGTTAAAGTAAATACAAAAATGGCATAAGCATATATCTTTTAGAAAAACAATTTTTACATAGGGTTGTATATTTTATATTTTAGACTATAAATATTCATTAGAAGGATAACAATATTTCCTACATAATAGTATTTTATTTATAAATTTTAGACATTGAATAATTAATATTATTTATAACAAAATAATGATGTATTATTTTCCTTATTAAGGAAAGAATCAAATAATTAGTATTATAAATGTTAAAATAAATAAAATTTCAAAGTCTTTATTCCATCCAAGAATTTTATTGATTAATATGAAATTTTATTACTTCTTAAATGAATCTGGTTCGAATTAATAGTGTCTTTAAGACTTTAACAAAAATGAATTATTAAATATTATCAAATTTGACATAAATGAGTTTTTAAAACAAATATTATATTATTAATTGATATTCTATTCATATAAATATAATGTTAGGCAAAAGAACTTATATAATGATATTTTTATTATTAAAGGACCACTTGGGGGTCTCTTGGATGTTTATAGTAAGTTTATTAACTATATAATATAAAAATAAAAAGAGACATGGTAAAGGTAAAACTATTTAACTAAAAGTTAAATAAAAAAATAAAGTTAATATAGTGACCCAAACCTATCTAAAACTTATTGGTTGAGTAGTTTTAGACCGATCCCCACCATAACCTTTAAATAATCCACTTTGGATCCCTTAAAAGAAGAATATGAATTTATTATAAAATAATATTTCTAGCTTTTCCTAAGGTGCCCCTCACCCCTCTTATAAAAGGGAACTTCCCCTTCCCTCTAATTCAAACCATCAAAGCCTTTTGGCTCGGCCAACCCCGGCCCAAATATTTTCTCACTTTAACTCAATTCAACCTAGAGGATTTAGTTTGATAAGAAAGCCAGCCTGTGGATCCCTTTTGATCAAATCAAATGGAAGAACCCTAAGAAGAGGTAATGTTTTCACCACCCTCTTTCAGGTTCATTTCTTCTTCAACTTCTTATTTATTTGTGATTTACATTATAAAATAATAACTCCAGTATCATCTATATACTATGATGTTATTATAAACATGGTACTACCATATTCAGTATTCTATCAATCCTTTGAATGACATGTCACCATACGTGCATACATACGACTTACTGTCTACACGTCGTGGTGTAATTGTTATTCAAAACATTATTATTTAGATGGGTATGATAATGAAGAGTAATTAAAGTGAATAATAAATATAACATTTTAATGATTCTTTATATATTATATACCATCCAATTATATAGGATTTTAATATCAAAATAATGATATTGTCGCCCGTGCGTACGTACGGACTAATGTCTCCACAAATATGATGAGATTCATTCCCCATCGTATCAATTCAAGAATAATTTTCATTTTATGGTTAAATATAATATTTAAAGATATAATATAATTCTAGATAGGAATATGTTACAACCTATCCATAAAAAACCTTATTTATGTAACAAAACATATAAAATAAAACAATTAAGTTAACACCCAAAACGACGATAATAATAAGATATTATTAACAAAGCAATGTTAAAAGATCATATATGATATCATATTAATGTATATGATTCTTTTATAATTTAATAAAAATTATTTCACCATTATGCAGGAGGTTAAACTACCATTGACCAAGGAAAGGTACAAGGTAAGGGTTAATTTCATAATCTCTTTATTATCCGAGGTTGTTTATACGTAATTATCAACTGGGATCTCTTTATCATCCACATACATTCTTCTGAAAAATGTATTTAATTTTTTTTACTATTTACTAGATTATGGGTTAATGTAATTTATACCCTTATTTGTCTTTTTATAAAATGGTTTGAAAGGAATCTTTCTGTCGTTTTTCATACAAGGTCCTTTTTAACCTTTTTGACAAAATTAAGGTATGAATGTCTTTCTTAACATATACGGTGGGTGTGGCTATTTTATACCATTATAAAATCATTGAATATTCCATTAAAATATTATAAGAAAACTTTCAAAGTAAATTTTATAATTTATAATTATGAGACTTTTAAAAGATTTCAAAAAAAGAGATATTTCTCTCAAATAGATCTGATTTCATCTATTTCAACATCCTCTGATGGATTTTAAGATTATTTGAAGTTTTTTTTATGATACAAAAAATCCATATTGTATTGATGGTTTTGGGATATGTTTGACTATGGATGTTTTTTTATACCATTGATGGTTTATGGATAAAGTATTGAAATTTTGTTTTCTAGTTTTAATAAAAATGTTTATGTTATGTTAAGACCTGTTCATATGAGAAATGCATTGAATGTAGTAAGTGACGGGTGGAGCCTGATATAACTCCTCTATACATCGGTAGGTTTCATGAGACCAACTAGTGTCTTTCCATAGGGCCTTGAAAAAATCGTATTTGTAGTTTTGGCACAAGGCCTTTACAATGTGGTTATGATAGTCTGACATTATGCATTCCATCATTATGAAAGTGGTTATTGATAATTCATGTGATTATTCGACTAGTAGAATATCCATGTGAATAAGTAAATGAAATTATTTAATTTTATTTTTTCCATATTATGCAGAAGTTAATGTTTAAAAGGATTTTGATTTAGTTATACATTGCCTTATATGTTTATGCTTACTTATGAAAGTATCCGCTATATTTTTCTCATTACTGAGCATTTGAGCTCACTCCTTTATATGTTTTATTTCTTCCCAAGATGTTAAGAAGTATTTTATGAATGACCTACAGGAATAATATGAGGGTATATGAGTGTGGAGACATGATGTTGTTGTAGTTTTCATTTTATGATGTGATGTAAAACTTATGAATAAATCTAGTGTTTCCAAGGCTACTAAACTAATATGTTTTTCACGATTTGATCTTTTGTGATCATGCCAATGTTATGTAATAATGCACCGACTCTAGGTAACTAGGGTCGGGGTGTTATAGTTGGTGTCAGAGGAAGTTTAGTACAAACCTTGGAAGAAAAATTTAGATAAACTCTGAATAGGGAACATAGGCCTAAGATGGACATTGAGGATTAGTATAGAAGAACTTCCAAGAATTTTGGTATTATAGATATTTTATGAGTTTTCTGAGTAATACATCCCTGTCTGGAAATGAGTAGGTTGAGGCGGCTATGGTCTAGATGTACCTAGGGGTAAAACCCAAAAACACCGCTTTGAGGTAGACTTGAATGGGAACTGGTGCATGACAACAGGCCTTGTTGCACACTTGGTTGTGACACTCCCAAAAGATATTCATAGGATAATTATCATTTTCTTTACAAACCATTAAGAAGGGTTTATTAGTATATTCTTCCTCATAGAAAACATTTTTATGATTATGGATTATATCCATAAACTATTCATTTTATGTATAGTGTTTTACATGTTTTTATTTACGTATTGTGATTCTTTAACTAATCTATTGTATGACATTGTTTAGAAATGGAACCTAGTGGATGAAATGGAAACCATATCAGTGAAAGCACTCCATGTAGGGATTTCCCTCCTACTCAAGATAATTATAGTAGAGCGGGTGATGCATCTGGTGTTGATAAGCTAATCACCATACCAGGACAACTCACTCAGGTAATGAATAATAACATTACCCGTATGGAGCACCCTAATCCGCAGCGTGGATGATCAATATAATATCGCATCATGAAGAAACAACCACAAACATCAAATGGAAGTACAAATACATTAGTAGCTGAGAAATAGATAAATTACATAGAGAAAATATTTCATTATTTGGGGTGTAGCGAAAGGGAAAAAGTTGGGATGACAGTTTACCACCTCACTAAAGATGCTGATAAATGGAGGTCATTGATTCAAAACACAAAGGATGACGAGGAAGTATCAAATATTTAATGGAGGAAGTTTAATGATATTTTCTTTGAATAATAATTTCCTCATGACCGTCACACGGATATGGAAATACAACTTCTGAGTATGAGGCATAATGAGGATGAGAATATTGAAAAGTATGAGTCTAACTTTACAAGTTAAGCAAGGCATGTTGCAGATTATATACATAACCTAAGAAGTATGATTGATCATTTTCTGATGGGTTAAAACCGTTTATCCATCGAGCATTAGTGTCACAATCCTTCTCATCGTACGAAGATATTGTCTCATGTTCTATCAAGACAGAAAAAGAATTATCTAAGTATTATGACTTTAATGAAAAGTAAGAGAAGAAGATAATGGTGGAGAAAGAGATAGATAAAGGTAAAAAAGGAATGAAGGATTTTCCATTATGTGATAATTGTGGGAAGAATCACCCCGGTACTTGCCTAAAGGAATGGGAGTTTGTTACGAATATGGAGAAAAAGGTCACCAGGCTCATGATTGCAAGGCAAAGAAAGAGGCTGTTAATGTGGGATGCTACAATTGTAGAGAAATGGGGAATTATTCAAATGAATTACCTAAGAGACAAGGGAAATTACCTCAGATAAATTCCAAGGGATCAAGGACAATCTTATGATGTTACTACAGTTGAAGTGCAATAATTAATGTATTTGTGTTTTTGGACTCAAGTATTATATTCTGGTTATAAGAATAATGTGATATATATAAGGATTGTACTGCAATACTTTTTGTTTTCATTAAGGTTTTAATATGACTATGGTAATCATATTTTTAGTATGTGATAATAATATAAACTTTACTTTGTCTGGGGAATGTGATGTGACAATTGATTTTGGAATTTAGATACCTTTTACAGAGAGTCTGGACAGAGGTAATTTGGATAACAATGATGCTTGGAGTGGATTAAGTTGAACTTAGGATAATATTTTTTATGGTTAAAAAAATCATATGATTAAATTTTGGAATATTATGATACTATTTTTTTAGTAAAAGGACAACCTGCAGGTTGGGCGATAACCTGTGGCGTCAGACAAAGCTGCAGGAATCGAACCCACAACCCTAGTGCGACATGCCGTTATTGACTACCACTACTCTACAAGAAGTCCCTTGTTATTTCAAAATATTTTTCGACTTTTTAATTGTATGTGTTAATATTTTGAACCTTATTCATTAAGGATAAATATAATATTTTTGAGTTCTATTATCTTTTGAAGTGATAGATGAGTTTATGGAAGAAATTAGTTGAAGGATGAAACTCTACCTATCGAGTATATATATATATATATATTTCTTTTATTCAATGAAAAAATTAATTCTTAAAATTTAGATAAGTGATTCTAAAAAAAATGTGTTATCATAATACCTTATGTTTTTTTTGAACTGATGATATTTTAAATCATCATAGATTGATGGATTTGAGGCCCTCAATTTTACACTTGTTTGTGATTGATGTCCTCAATAAATCCCTATAAATATTTAAAATTTTCCACTAATTATTTGTATATAATTTCCACCAATGTTCCCCTATTCAAATCCCTTATTTGGTGGTGACATTCGGATTCCCTATCCCTCTTATTAAAACTGAATTTTATTAAACCTATTTCTGATATGGGTTTTCCACAAAGGTATTTTCTATTTTCAAACTTATATTATTGAAAAATATTTTCATATTAAAAGGACACAATTTATTTAAGGAGAATAGAATGTAGAACCTCAATCATCCATGATACGATTCTCTTTGAATAATAAAATAGTGTGTCTTGTACGCAACTTCGAGTTCTATCACACACCACAACCAATCAAACTAGCCGTTATGAACAGTAATACCCACTTTTTGAAATTTTATACATTTTATATTTAAAAATAGACTTCATTTTTGTATTCATAATATCAAAATTATCATAGGGTTAATTTTTGGTAAATTTCCGATATCTTTCATATTTTGATGAATAGTGAAAATTACTAAATTTTAATTAAAAACAATTTTTTTAATCTAAATAATTAGTAGTGAAAAATATTGAATTTGAGTAATTTTAGAGTATAATTAGATTAAAATTTTACCATTTAATCCAATTTTTTTCATTGGAGATAAATTCACATTTAAACTGGACATAAGCAAGTGCCAATCTTTTGATAGTTATTATCTCTTAAAAACAAGCTTTTTGTTTTAACAAAAGGAATTAATTTTAAATTAATTTCTACCACTTATGTGTTTTGTATTTCAGAAAATGGATTCCATATTTATAATCAGGAAGTCCAAATTGTGTAAATATGTAAATTTTATTTTAATACAATTTGAATAATTACTTCGGTAAATATTTTATTTTCCATTGTTAAAGGGTAAATAAGGTAAATAAGGGTAAAAAATAATATTATAATAATAATAAATTACCCTAAAATTTGTCTTAAACCTATTGGTTGATACATGTATAACCATGGGCATCTTTGGTTTGATTTTGGGACCCCATAAATCCATTTTTAAGTGATAATGGAACTTTATATTAATAAAGTTAAAGTAAATACAAAAATGACATAAGCATAAATCTTTTAGCAAAACAATTTTTACATAGGGTTATATATTTTATATTTTAGAATATAAATATTAATTATAAATATAAAATTATTTAATACATAATGTAATTTTATTTATAATTTTTAGACATTGAATAATTAAATTTATTTATGACACAATAATGATGCAATATTTTCCTTATTAATGAAAGAATCAAACAATTACTATTATAAATGTTATAATAAATATAATATGAAATTTTTAATGCCTTCCACGAATTTTATTGGTTAATATGACATGTTATGATTGCGTAAATGAATTTGTTTCGAATTAATAAAGTTTTTACGACTTTAAAAAAATTCTAAATATTTTCAAAATTGACATAAATGAGTTTTTAAAACAAATATTATATTATTAGTGGATATTCTATTCTTAAAAATCCTAGGTTCAGCAAATGAACTTATATAATGATATTTCTATTATTAATGGACCACTTGGGGGTCTTTTGGAAGTTTATAGTATGTTTATTGGCTATATAATAAAAAAATACCAAGAGATGTTGTAAATGTCAAATTATTTAACTAAGAGTTAAATAGAAAAGATAAAGTTAATATAGTGACCCAAACCTGTATAAAACCTTATTGGTGAGTGGTTTTCTTCCTATACCCACGTTAACCTTTAAATAATCTACTTTGGATCCATTAGAAACCGAATATGAATTTATTATAAAATAATATTTCTATCTTTTCCTAAGGTACCCCACAACCCTCCTATAAAAGGAAACTTTCTCTTCCCTCTAATTCACACCTTCAAAGCCTTTTGGATCGTCCAACCCCTGACCATATATTCTCTCCACATCACTAACTTCATCCTAGATAATTTATTTTGATCAAAAATCCATCACAAGGAGCCCTTTTTATCAAATCAAAAGGAAGAACCCGAAGAAGAGGTAATGTTTCCACCACCCTTTTTCAAGTTCATTTCTACTTCAACTTCTTATTTATATGTTATTTCCCTTATAAAATAATAAATCTAGTATCTTCTATACACAATGATTTTATTATAAATATGGTACAACCATATTCAGTATTCTATCCATCCTTTGAATGAAATTTCACCATTAGTGCGTACGTACGGCTTACTGTCTGCACGCCGTGGTGTAATTGTTATTCAAAACATTATTATTTGGAAGGGTGTGATAATGAGGTGTAATTGAAGTAAATAATAAATATAAAATTAAAATTATTCTTTATATATTATGTAACATCCAATTTCATATGATTTTATTATCAAAATAATGATATTGTCACTCGTGCGTACGTACGGACTACAGTCTCCACGAACGCGATGAGATTCATTCCTCATCGTATCCACTCTAGAATATTTTTCATTTTATGGTTGAAAATAATGTTTAAAGATTTAATATAATTTTGGATATGAATAATATACAACCTATTCATAACAAACATGTCTTGTGTAACAAAAAATATAAAAGAAAATGAGTAAGTTAACACCTGAAACGATGATAATACTAAGATAGTATTAACAAAGAAATGTTAAAAGATCATATATGATATAATATTAATGTATATGATTATTTTATAATTTAATAAAAATTATTTAACCATTATACAGGATGTTAAACTACTCTCGACCAAGGAAAAGTAATAGGTAAGGGTTAATTTTACAATCTATTTTTTATCCGAGGTTGTTTATATGTAATTATAAATTGGGATCTCTTTATCATCCACATCCCTGTTTATTAAAAATGTATTTCGAAACATTTTTACTATTTACTAGACTATAGGTTATAGTCATTTATACCTTTTTTTTAACTTTTTATAAAATGGTTTGAAAGGAAATTTTCCGTCATTTTCCAAACAAGGACCTTTTTAACCTTTTCGACAAATTTAAGGTAATAATTTATTTTTTAACTTATACGGTGGGTGTGACTATCTTCTACCATTATAAAATCATTGAAGAATACCATATAATATTATAAGAAAATTTTCAATGTAAATATTTTATTTTATAATTATGTGACTTTTAAATGATTTAAAAAAAGTGATATTTCTCTCAAATAGTTTTTATTTCATCTATGTCAACATCCTTTGATGGAATTTAAGATTATTTGATGTTGATTTTTTATGATACAGAACATCCATATTATATTGAAGGGTTTGTGATATGTTTGACTACCTATGTGTAGTTTTTATACCATTCATGTTTTATTGATAAATATTGATATTTTTTATGCTAGTTTTAATTCGAATGTTTATGTTATGTTTAAACCTATTCTTATGAGGAATGCATTGGACTTATTAAGTGACGGGTGGAGCCCGTTATAGCTCCTCGATGCTTCGGTAGGTCTCATGAGACAATCTAGTGTCTTGCCACAAGGCATTAAAAAAATCTTATTTGTAGTTTTGGGTAAAGGCCTTGATTATGTGGTTATGATAGACTGGCATAATGCATTCTATTATTATTAAAGTGGTTATTTATATTGCATGTGATTATTCGACTAGTAGAATAACCATATGAATATGTAAATGAAATTATTTCGTTTTATTTTTTCCATATTATGCTGAAGTTCATGTTTATAAGGATTTTGTTTTAGTTATACATCACCTTAAATGTTTATGCTTATTTATGAATGTTTCTGCTATATTGTTATCTTTACTAGGCATCTGAGCTCAGACCTTTCTATGTTTATTTTTTTATGGGACGTGAAGAATTATTTTATGAATGACCTGCAGGGATAGTATGAGGGGACATGAGTGTGGAGATTAGATGTTGTTGTAGTTTTATTTTGTTATGTAATGTAAGATCTATGAATATATATATTGTTTCCAAGGCTACTAAAACAATCAGTCTTTCGAGGTTTGATCTTTTTTGATCTTCCCATTGTTATGTAATAATGCACCGACTCTGGGTAACTGGGGTCTGGGCGTTAGAAAAAAATAAGAAGTTAATTAAATAAATAATAAAATAAGGTTCAAAGTGTGAAATAAAAGTCTATCATTGATGTCAATAATTCCTAGTTAAGGATTAAATTAGACAAGATAAAAGAGATAATAATATTTTTTTAGGAAGAATAATATTCATGAAGATCATGTGGAGATGATCATGAAGGATTTTGGAGGTATATTTAACATATTTTGGGATTAGAAAATTCTATTCTATATGAAATTTCTTGAATGGTAGTTCAAATTAAAAATTCTATAATTTATCCAAACTGAATGTTTATAACTATATAAGATAATATATTTTTCGATAATTAATTATGAGGATGATATTTGTGATAGAATATATCTATAATTTAGTAAAAATATATTGAAATAATGTAACGATCATTATATTATAATTTATAATAAAAAGGAAACCCTTGTTCTTGAAAACTGTTTTATCAAAAATGTTATTTTCTGAAAATTAGAAGATTGAATAAAAATTATATAAAACAATTATGTGATAAAACCACAAATACATCAATTTTAGATGGAATAAACTATATAAAACATTACTTTAAAAATTAATCCCAACTTTAGGAATATGTGTCAAAAATTAGAAATCATTCAATTTTTGACAGATTATATTTCGAGTGAATAAAGAAGGGGTTTTTTTCTACCAATAGTATTTTCGGAGGCTCTGGAATAAATATATGGATTATTTTTATAATATGTGAACCATTATAAATTAAATTAATAATTCATAGGGGGAGTTAAATTATGTTTTGCAATGAATACCTTAGAAAAAATATTAGAATCTATTTACTTAAATAATATTTGAAAATATTGAAAAATTTAATGGAAGATACAATAAAAGTTGTCCCCATGTTGAGGCATGTTGGATAAAATCAACCAAGCATAATCATAAATAAATCAAGAATATAATATCACAAAATATAGTAATAAAGATATATAATAAATAATGTGATAATTCTTTTGGGAATAAAAAAATGTTATTCAAGACAAACTAAGATGTCCAAGAATAAAGCTTCATAAAAAGAAACGAGTTTCTTTTTTATAGACATAGAGGACATATCAGGGATCATTAAAAAATTTAATGATTATTTGAGAAGAAAAAATAAATACTGGGAAATAGGTAAAATCAATTAAAAAGATAAATATATGGGTTAGATTTGTGGTTTACATATCTGGATAAGAATTCATGTTTAATAAAAAAAATAGACCAATGTTTCTAACTGGGTGATTCAAGAGAAACCATGATTAGTAAAAATATATTATCCTACTCCTAATATTTAAAATATCTTTTGATATGTTTAACTAGTAATTATAATAAATATTGATAAAGAAAAAAATTAATCTTTTAATAGAAAATAAGAAACTCCACAAGAATAATTCAAATATCAGGGGAGGTAATAGAAAGGTGATGAACCAAGAGTTCAAGGTATGTTTTTTGGGAGGTACTATAATGTGTTTTAGGTCTCAAAGTAATTTTTTTACATTATAAGTAGTTCAATAAGAAATCTTAATAAATTTTAATAAAACACCAATTACATCATGTAATTTGATTACTGAAATGAAAAATTAATTCCACATATAGAAGATGATGAAAAAAAAAATAATTCCATGGTACCCAAGATTCCTAGTTATTAGAATAAAAATAAAAAAATTAATATTACTCCAAAATTTAGCGTTATTTTGGGATTTGTATCTTGGTTAAGAATAAAATCTCTACTATGTTCCTCTAAGTATATTGTTGTTAAGAACCACATTGTTACCTATCATTAATTTTTTTGATCTCTATAGAGGGAATTAAAGGCAATATAAGATTTTAAAGAGATAAGAATCATACTAAATTTGGATAGAATATTAAAAGTCACTTTTATAGACTGATGTAAAAATGTTTTTATATTTATTCATATATTTGGTAATTATATCATCCGTGATGATGTAAATTTGGAGTTTATACCTTGATGGGGATAACATTAAGATTATACATAAATATTAATTTCATATAAATCTAGAATTATATAAAGTGATTCAACATAATTTATTTATATGGTGTAAATAATAATTCTATATGATTTTTTATGCATTAAATTCTAATGTTTAATCAGAGAAAATGATTCAATAAATGAAATAAAAATAAAGATATTCAATGAAAGATTCATGAAACTAAATTATTTATATTGATTTTCTTAAATATATTATTAACATATGTAGTGAATTTCATATTTTAAAATTAATAAAACAAACATTTTGTAATTGGGTCAGACTAAAAATATATTTTAATAACCCTTAAGAATAGATTTATGAGTTAGTATCATATTTTGGTTTAATAGTTTTAAACATTGTCAGAAATATTAGACCCTATTTTTTCTATATTGAACATTACACACCAAGACATTGAGTGGAATAATTAACGAAAAATTTCACTATATAAATTCATATAACCCACTATTAAGGCCATTTTTATTTATTATAAATAATTTGGAGATGAAATAAAATAAAAAATGATTTTACATGTAATTTTAATGATGATTCTACAGTAATCCCATGTTAGAGATCCTTGAAACAACTTGCTGTTTCATTATTTACTATTAATGAGAATAATTTCAATATATATTCATAAGTTAATCCTTGAAATAGTATGAATTATCCACGTCGATAAAGTAGAGTGTCACATAAATCAAAATATGATCATTATCTATGAAAGTGTTAATATATGTCGAGCTGTAAATAAGAAAAGATGATTAAGGAGACACCTTTATTCGTAGAATGGAGTTGATGTCATTATTCATATGATAATGAAATATATTTCATCAAATATTATTATAGAACCATTTCAATATGGAAAATGTTGAATAATTTGTTGAGATATAGGTATGGTTGGAAAATGTCATTGAAGTTTTATGCTATTTTGTTTAATATATTATGTTTATAATCAATATTTTTTGTTTTTAAATCCATTTATGAGTGGAGTATACAATATGAGAATAGCCTGCCATTAGATATTCTAATTTAGATATATTAATTATATATAAAATGGGTTAACATAATTTTATAGAATTATAATTACTTGCAAAGAAAAAGAATTTTTATCAACTTGGATTTAATAAATAAACATATTGATGTAATAATCCAACATATATAATGATTATTGAGTTCAACATAATGAGATTAGGTGAAAATTTATAATGAAATATGAGATCTCTCTCTATAATATATTATATAGTTTGAGATTTTTGATATGATTTAACCTAATTAAAGAAAATTTAAGGTTGTTAGAACAATGAGAATATATCCAGGTGTTATCTATCATGTGTGATTTTAGAAATTATTGATTAACACAATTGGATGATGGATAGATAAATCTAATATTGATTTAGATAATAGTTGAGGTTGCAGATATTAATATAAATAATAAATATGGTTTAACAAATAGTACTATTCATTATGAAATTTTTTAATTAATTATAAGAACATTTTAGAAATTCCCATAACCATTTATGTTATTTTCATATGGGAAAGAGTCACTGATGTGCCCTTTAGAATGTTTGAAGTGATTTTGAGTTAATTTTAATAATTTATGTAACTTTGAGTTATAGGTTGTTTTTTGGAAAAAGAAAATTCATCTTTATTTATGGGTTATATAGATTATATATTGGAATTTAAAAAAGGAATAAAATGCTTAAGTTATATTCAGATTTTAGAGTAGATAATTGGATTTTTTTAAAACTACTCTATGTGTAGAAGTAACTGTATATAAATTACCGATGTAAATGAAAAATTTTAAGGGTTTCCCAGAAAATGAAGACTAAAATTAGAAATGTAAATTATAGTTTACACTATGATATATCTAGGTGACTTGATTTAATACCACAAAAATATGTCTAAGGAAAAAACCTCTCGGGGATATGGAAGGTTTATCAATATCGGGATTCATAAAAGATCTCTATGGAAATAATTTAATTCTAAAAAAAATCCAATAAACACTTTAGTAAATGATGGAGGATCTTTATAGCATGTAACTATCCCCAGGTACCATTTTTTACAAAAAAAAATTTGTGATGACTCAGATCCTTGCTATATTCCAATAGTGTTAAGGAAGTATATGTAATGTTCAATAGATATAAAAGTGTTATAATTTTAGATTTATAATTATAATTTTTTTTATTATAAATAAACTATGAATTATCATGATTATTTTAAGATCCATTAATATTGATAAGGACAACAAAAGTAATAATTGAAAAAAAAGGTTGATCTACGATAGGTATTTCAATATATTCCTATACTGACATATAATAATTTGAAAGTGGAGTTCATGAAGAAAAATTTTCCATAAAAATTTTAATAATATTGAGAGATATAGAAATTCATATATATATATATAGGTATATATATCGAATATTTTCTAATTGAAATTATATAGAATTTATTGAATATTTGTAGACTAATATTTATAGATAAGATCAAGTAGTGGAGAAAAAATTCATCATCTAGGATTGATCTTGACATTATGTCTACTGAGGAGGCTCTTGCATGTTGTCAGATCTGGAATCAGCATCTGAATACTCCATCTAGGGAGGAAATACAAGCTCATTACAAGATGAATGATCTATTAATGATCAAAGAGAGGCTGTAAAAAATAAACTAAATGTTAAATGGTTAAAATAGGGCAATCAAAACAAAAAAAGTCATTCATAGGCTACACAAAGAAAAGAGGGCCCGAATAGGAAACAACGAAATTATCATTAATGGTCAGCTTTTCACTTCTTAAAATGAGATTTCTCATGCTATTGTGGATAACTTCAGGGAGTTATATTCTAATTATGTGCCTATTAACACCCTAAATATGGTTGATATCATTAGTTCTTTGATTTAGGATCAGAATAATCAATCTATTACCACTCCTCCCCTTATGTAGGAAATTAAAGCCGCCATGTTATCTCTTAATATGGATAATACTCCTAGTCTAGATGGGTTTACTAACAAATTTTTCATCTTTTAGTGGGATGCCTTGCAGGATGATATCACTCATGAAATTAGGGAATTCGTTACTATTTCCTATATGTTGTATGGTATGAATTCATGATTTATTTTACTCATACCCAAGAAGAAAAATGCAGTTGATATTAAGGATTTTAGGAATGTTTCACTTGGGAACACAATTCCTAAGGTCATTAATAAGATCATTATTAATAGGATGGGACCTTTGGTTAGAGGCATGATTACTCAAAATAGTTTGGATTTTTTCCTGGAAGAATCATTCATAACTACCTATTTGAAGCCTCAGAGAGTTTTAACTTGATGAGGAGGAAAGTAAAATATGGGAACTTTGTACTCGAAATTGACATATCTAAGGCATTTGATACACAAAGATGTAATTTTCTTTTTGATGTCCTCAAAATTTATGGGTTCTCAAATGAATTTATCATTTTGATTAGTACTATTCTCAGCTCATTAAGGTTGTCCATTATTATTAATATGGTACCTATAGTCTTCTTCCAGTGCACTAGATGTGTGAGGCAAGGAGATCCACTCTCAAGATTGTTATTTTCTATTGTTGAAGATTATTTTAGTAAGTTCATCAATGATCTTGTTCAGTTTTTCTTTTATAAGAAAATTAGGGATGAAAAGAATGAATTTTCTATTTCACTCCTACTCTATGCTGATGTTATACTTTTTTTTGGACAATATTCTAAGAAAACAATTTCCTCTATCAAGATGTTGATTGGACATTATGAAGAGGTGGCTAGACAAGAATTTTTTTTGAATAAATCCTCCATTTTTTAGTACTGGAATCATGGTTGGAAAGAAAAATAGCATCATCCAATGTCTTAGAGTCAAAAAAAGGAATCTTCTATTCCAATATTTTGGTGTTCCTCTATTCTAGGGAGAAGTTAAAAAGAATTATCTACAAGGTATTTATTCTATAAATTCTAATCAACTTGTGAGTTGGAATGGAATGTCAATGTCCCTGGATTGGAGGGTGTGTCTTGTTTATTCAATGATTACATCGAAGATTGTTTACTCATTATCTTTGTATAGATAGCCTGGAGTTCTTTCCAAGGAAATTCAATACATGGTAAGGAACTTTTTATGGATATGTTCTCCCCATGAAGGGATATTACTAACTGTTTCCTAGAAAGATTGTATCAAGGAAGTTGATATGGGGGGCCTTGGAGTCAAAGACTTAAGGATTTGTAATGATGGTCTCATTGGAAAATTCACATGGATTCTGATTTTCAATAATCCCTCTAATGACTTTTTGATCAAAAGATTTAAGGGGAGGATGTGGAATGGGTATAAGTACTATCTTGGGTCATCTTTGTGGATATCTATAAAACATCCTTCAATTAAATCATTCAAGATATTAATTGGCTGGTGTATGAGAACACCAACCTGAATAGCAAGAATATCACTGGGGTTGATAGGCCACTACATTCTTGCATGAGAAATCCCTCAGAAATAAGGAATCTGTCTATTTCTTATTTCAGATCACAATGGAAAAGCTTTGGCAGGATTGTCCCCTCTCAAATTGGTCTTGAATTACAAACTTACACAATCATGGATTAAGACACTCTAATATGGAAACTGAACATGATTCGGTATTTTAATATCAAGGAGTTCAACAAGATGGAATATGGGGTTCCACTCACCTTCTGTCTTGGCATAAAGATTTTTGGGTACCCGTCATTCAGCCATCCAAATTCATCCTAATCTGGGGAATCTGGAAAATCAGACTCCCTACCTAGGATCATCTCAAGCGGGCTGGAATTCAACTTGTTTCAGCATGTTATCTTTGAATGTGCGTAGAGGAAAATGTACAACACGTGTTTATGGAGTGAAGGTATGTAGAACATCTTTGGTCTTATATAGGTTTCATGTTAGGGAAAGATTTGTGATCAAGCATGCAGGTTCATGATCTATATTTAGTAATTTCCAATGCTTTATAGAGTGAGAAAATACAGAACCACTTTCTGAAGGATGGTGGTGCAATTCTTGCAGTTGTTTTTCATGCTCGCATCGTCATCCTGTTTGCGAAGAATCATATTTATATACAGACCGGAATGATTTCTTTTCATAGGGAAGCATATTCAGCTTCTATGGTGCAAACTGGTGGGATGAATAATATCTTATTTGGCTTGCATATCCTTAGAATGTTAGGTGCATTTGGTCACTACTGGAGACACAAAAATCTCATATACATTTGATGGATACTTCGGATAAGATCATGGCTCAAGGAAAATGTTGACGGGGTTGTAGCTGGAGTGCCAGGGTCGTCTGGATGTGGCAGGGTCATTCGCACATATTTTGGTTTTGTGAAAGGCTACATTTTTCATTATACTAATATTGGGGTGGCCTATGAAGCTGAACTATGGTCTATGGTATATGTAGTAAGGTATTTTGTTCAATTTAAGTGGATCTTTTTATGGATTGAATCAGATTATCAAATTGTGGTTCAAGCCATGAAAACATGAACATGAGATGTGTAATGGAGAATTCTACCTCATTGGATTGAGTGCCTCAACAAGGTCACTCAACTCAATCCGGTAATCTCACATGCCTATAGGGAAGCAAACCAAGTTACATGTGCTTTGGCAAAGAATTCAATCATGGAGAAGACTATGATGTGGTCCTTCATAGCCCCAAGCTAATATGCTTCACTAGTGGAGGTAGACATGTGTGTTGTAATGAACTCTCATTTTTAAATAGTCTCTTGTACTCTTGACTTCTCGATCTCTTTTTAATAAAATTTCTTAGTGATGACTTTGACTGGATCTTATACTTTTGGGGTATACTTTGTAGTTAGGATGACGAAGAATATAAAATTAAAAATCATTTATGAAAAAATATCCTAAAATATCCACATATCATAGAAGTAAAATAAATGAGAATAGAATAAAAAGATATAGATTTATGTTTTCAAAACACATTCTATATGTAGAGGTATATAGATTTATAAACCATTTGGAAAAGTTAAATTTTTTTAAAGAATAAGGAGGATAAGATAAGTGAGATAAAAAATCATTTTTATTGTTGTTTATCATATAGGATGAATAACTAAGTAACCCATCATATGATATCTTCTTATTATAAATTATGATGATCACAATTCAATTATATCATAATTTTGGAGTTAAACCTTCATATTATTTTTTCAATTAGGAAATATATTAGATAAATATTGTCTAGGAGATATATAATCTGTCACTATGGATCTCACATCATATAGGATCCAGTCAAAAATAGAATTTTTTATAGGGAGATCTAGTTGGTGCTAGATCCTTAAAAAAGGAATGTTGGTGCTCACAAGGAAGTCTAGTTTCTGACAATGATTATATAATATTTGAGAATATTTTATTTCTTATAGTTTATTCTTGATAATAAATGGGGACCTCTCTGTGTGTGGGATAATAACCAATGAAATTAGGGATATATTCATCAACATTAGAGGGAAATATCATTATCAAATCATGGTGTTCCTTATTGTTAATATCCTATTTGAACATTTTACATTTAAATCTATGCTGATAAAATAGTGGATGGCACATTCACAGAATTAGTAAAAAACAATATATGGGAAATATTTTCATTAATTAATTGTCAAATAAATTGATTATCCACCAACATAGTGTTGTTTCACTAATCCATGTAGAAATTTAGAAGGAAAAAAATAACCTATCCATGATGAGGATTTAGTAATATTCAACATTCATGGATATAAACATAATGGATCTATAAATCATAATAATGGATAACATATCCTAACGTCCATAAATTATTACCCAAACATCTATCTGAGATAAAAAATTCTTAATTAGATGATTTTATGCTTTAAAAGAATACGAGAGAAATAAAGGATGTGAATCTTTTTGAATTTAATATGAATAATGATATACTTATCGATTTTGAAATTAAAATATGTGTTCCATCCTCACATGTGGTAAATAAGTAACTACCTTATAATACACATTTATTATCATTCCACATCATCCCTATAAGAACGTATATATACTAATATATTCATTAGAAATTATGGTGGGAATATGTGAAGAAGGATATTATTGAGTACACCTAAAATGGATTGGTATATCATCAAGTTTATGAACTGAATCATACATCAATGGGGATGATGTAACAATTACAAAAAACAATACAGAAATGAGAGAACGTCACCATAAACATTATCATTGATATTTTGAAGATGTCTAAATGATAAAAATTATATTTGGCGTTTGGTGGATCAAATTTTCAAGACAACTGAGTTCCAATAAGTTAATAAGGATTTATCACCCTATCAAATTCTCATTATATATGTCAAGGAAGTGTCAAAGAGGAATGTGGAACAAATTTTTATCATAATTATTAAATATCTAAGGTTCACCTCTATTATGAGTAGGAATATTTAACATGGTTTGAATAATTAGTTGGAATTTAATAGAACCTATCACCCCCAGCCTGATGTCAATCTAAATTAACTATTCAGAAACTCAAAGACATACTGGGGTCCTTCTTTATAGACTCAATAGGAAGATAGGGTTAAAAAACTCGACTAATTAATTATCGTACAACAACACATTCCACTCATGAAATTAGATGACCCAATATCAATAACTATATCTGAAAATATGTATAACTAAAATATTTGGGGTTGTATTCTTCATGGACAAAAACATGTGAAAAATATGATCTGTAAGCCTCTATAAATTTGACAACACAATAAATTTTTAGAGATTTAAAAGAAAATATATACTGTAAATCAGCAAATAGTCATAAAGTTTGATGTGTGAGAAAGAATTATCCTTTGAACATTAAATCAAAGTAATTCATGAGGTTTGGAAAGAGGGGAAGGCTTAGCCGTTGTTACATTGACCCTTTTGAGATCCTATATCACGTAATATTTTTGCATTATTGAATAACACTACAACAAAATAAGGATTTGGTGTGTGACCTCCTCCATGTATCTCTCCCATGTACGTACATAGTTGATCCTTAACAATTATTGCATCCATTGGAGGTACAAATAAACAATACCCTATCTTATCAGGGGAAAAACATTGGAAATTTTAAACTATAAAGACAATTTTCCATGAAACAATAAAACTCACATTTTAAAAATACTTCATCAAAACCCAATGTTTGAAGATAAAACATGTTAACTTAAGGATGTAATGAAATTGGAGATCATATATTTGCTACTGATAACACGAGTTGAAATTTAATGGATATAATTTCTAAATTGTGTAGATTGAAATGTTCAAGACTTTAATATATATATAATTTTATAGTTTAATATGCATGTGTGCTATATTTGGTAATAAAATATAGAATAAAAAACTTGAACCACAAAATAAAAAAACATTATTTAATTAATATAGAATCTTACATAATAAGAATAATTATACTCCAATATATTTGAAAAAATAGTATAGTAAATAAAATTAAAAAAATTTGAAATTATAGAACATCGAAAACAATAATAATTTTAAAGGACACAAACAAAATTTCAAATAGAAAAAAAATCCTTAGAGATACTATTTTATATTTTTATATGATTTATAATTAATTGATGTAAAAATAATTCAATGATGACTAGATGAAATTAATTGTATATTTAAAAAGTATAAATCCAATATAAGTATTGTAATAGTAGATTTGATAGTTGAAATATGAACCAAACTATTAGAAAAAAATTTTTTGTTATGTTATTTACTTGAACATCAGAATAATAAAATGAAATTAAAATAATATTTACCATGAATAATATATATAATTATAAATATTACCTTTCCATAAAAGAAATATTTAAATTAGAATCTCAAAGAATTTATAAGTTCAATTTTAATAAAGCTAATTTTGACATATTTTTTAAAAAGTATACTCTATATGTAAATAATTAAAATCACCTACATTATAAAATTATTTTGAAAAATTGAATTTCACATTTGAAAGCATAAAATTGAAATAATCCATGGGTATTTTGTTGGTATTTCTATTGAAAACTAAAATTTTAAATGAATAAAAAAATATTTCTTATGAAATACTAGAAGTTTTATAACATAGTAATACTATAATAATGGCCCAATATATTATAAAATGACTAGATCAACATAAAATGGATTAACAATTATTAATAATTCATTTAAAAATAGAAAATTGAATTTTAACAAATAAAATCTAATTTTCAATGTCTAAAAAGATAAAATTATTTTATTATAGAACAATTTCTATTCTTCCTTCCATTATTTAAAAAAAATACTAAATTAGGCTATTAAAAGATTTAATTTTATTAAATAAGGTATTTATTAGACAAAAATATAATCACTATTAAACATAATAGACTTATATTTTTACATTTTTCAATATTTTAACTCAAAGCACCTTTATCTAAGAATAAACATCCTTGTTATCACCCATGACAAAATGCGTCCCAAATTCATCTCATTAGACAATATTTTCTTAATTTTCTAAAAAAATGTGATAGGATCCTTAGGGATTTTCTGGTTTAATTTAGTTACAAGCCCTCAAGCCATATGTTTTACAAAAAAAGAGTAAGTATCAATTAATAAGTTAACACACTAACATCTTCTTTTGAATTTTTATTTCTACTCACATAATCAATTTTATTTTTGAACTATCCAAAATTATTTAATTTTCAATTATATTACAAAATATTATTATTAGGATATGGTATAATAATTGTGACCTATTTAAAATATACATGCACTATCTCTTCTCCATCTTAATAAAAGGCTCATTATTAGTTGGTTTCCTCTACCTACAAAGATGATTTTGAGTGTTAACTTATAACTAGATTCATAGATATATTACATGAATTATTTAGAATGCCTATATATCTAATTTTATTTACATTTCTTAATTTTGTAAGAATTTTATGAATATATAAATAATAATGATTCAAACCTATGAAATCAAAAAAACATGATAATTCAATCAACCATATCATTGAATATTTAACATTTTATATTAAAATTAATACATAAATAATAATGAGTATAATTTATCTAGAATAATGCTAAATAATTTTATAAGATTTTGATTCAGGTTTTAATAAAAATAAGTTAACTATAAAACTTATGTAGACATAAAAAAAATTGAGACTTAAGGTAAAGGGACTCTTTAACATGAATCATTTTTAACTATATAATCATTCTACATATTACCTATATATTTCTTCTAGAAATAATTCTAAATGTATTCATTTTAGGTTTCCTTTTTTATTTTCATACTTATATGCATGCTTCTATTATGTTAGGGAGATTTCTAAGACCTCTTTATTAGTTTCAATTAGGATTTTTTCTCAAAATATCATATTGACTCTAATTTGTTTATTCTTCCCCTCTCTAAGAAATTTCATGTTCTCTTTGTTGTTAAAAGACAATTAAATTCATTATTCCTTTGGTAACATCCATTTTTTACTCACTATTATATGATTTAAATTATGAAACACATTCTTTTCTCATGGATTTATAACGTGTTCATAATTGACATTTGTTTCTAGTCAATATGGAATTCATGATTATTGGAATATTATAATGTTGTGAGTGGGAGAAAATAATATATCCCTCTAATGCTTTATTTATTTTTATCTATCTAAGGTTATAATTATGAATGAAAATATTCATGAACTTTCCTAGGTTATCCTTTCCTATAAACTTGTCCACCTTGAAACAATTCTAAACAACATTCAGATTCCACAACGTCTACAAAATAGTGCCTGGGAATCAGAGATTTTCAATAGTAAAAAAATTATTATATAAATTATATTAAACATATAACCTAAATATACTAGTAATATGATATTTTTTTCAATAAATTGATCTTAGACCACTAATTAAGTAAATAGTTTCAAAATAAATTTTGAACCAAACATGTTATAATAGAAATAAATACTTCTCATAATAATAAAGCACAATTAATAAACATAACCAACACCATTATAACATCAAATAATTAAACATTACAATACAATATTTTAAAAAATAAATGATTTTGGTGAGAATGGGATTTGAGGATTTTGATATATTATATAAAAAAAATATGAAAATGAATATAAAAAAATTATGCCTATCTCATTGGGATGTTAAAATATTCACTTATTGCAACCACCAAACTCAATCTAGAATCTAAAAATTTCCACTCCATTTAAGTGAATATTAAACATAACCTATAACATATAATTATGATAAAAATGTCCCAGTACGTACCAACCACATAATCCATGCACAAATATAAAAAATAAAACCATTTCATTATAATTTTATATATGTTTTTTGAAGAAACAATACATTTCTATTAAGTCAATTATCAAGTTTCCCACTAAAATAGAATTTTATTTATTATAGGAGTTTGAAAATTTTAATATAAAAATAACAATAAAACCATTTTTGGATGAAAAGAAATTAATATGATAAAATAATTAAAACCCTCCCTCAAAAAAGATACTCATAAAAGATAACTGAAGGAATTTTTTTTTATTTTTATAAAAAAAGAATCCATGAAATACTATAGATAAGATATATCAAACAATAGGACTAAATATAACACAATAAATAAAGAAAAGTATCAAACCATCAAAAGAATCACGAGAATAACGTATAACTGTGGATAATCTTATATAGATAATTCATAACTGAATTATAGATGATCATTCGATACAAATAAACCTACCTTAACCCTCATTACTACCATTCCTGGGCTAACCAATGGGAAAATCACATAATCATAGTATATCCTAAACTCAAGGACATTAGTTGGAGTGTGATACTAAACTAGTGAAACATGTGCCCCAAGATTTCCCTCTAAAAAACCCATGGAATAAAATGATATACAAATATTTGGGCTAAAAATTATCATATGACAATATAATCATATTAATAAACAATAAATTATAATTTTAAGACCTACGTATCCTTCATAAAAACAGTACCATTTATCCTTAATAAAATAATATATATATGAATTACACTAATACAGAATGTTCAAAAAAACATACTAAGATTATTATTTTATATAAACATTCTATTGTCAAAAGGATAATGTATTAAGGGACAACAAATTCAAAAAACTATTTTGATATTTCCAAAAAATCCTCTTAGATATTCCACAAAAAACATACTTGAAGAATGATTTTGAGAAAAAATACATATACGTCATAATATATATAAACAACAAATGTTCACAAGTTTTCTTTTATAAAATAATACACACCTATAATTTCATATAAAACTATGTTGAAAACTAGTTAAATATCCAAAATAATTATCTAGATAAACAATATCAATTTAATGATCTAAATAAGAATTTCATCGGATGCATGGAATGTAATAAAATTAAAAACCAGTTTTTATTATAATATAAGAGGAAAACCTGTTGGGTATTCTTTGTAAATAATTATAGTATTTTCCCTTCATAAAACATTTCACAATACTAGGAATCATCCAAGAAATACTCAATAATACATTATAAAACATAAAGGAAAAATGATTTATATTTAAATTAATGCATGTAGAAACCCACAATAATCTTTATACTACTAAACTAAAATGATATCTCAACATTTAGAGATGATAGTAATCGATTCCTCAATCACAAGAAACCTAATCCTTGAGTATCTGTTCTTCTACAACCCCACACCCAACCATAAAACATTTTTATTTTTCCCATTTAATAATTTTTTCGTTTAATTTACATCCTTTTATCCTTATACACCACTCCCCCATCCATTTACAATATTCCCCTCCTCCCTATACGAAACCTCACACCCCAATCTCTCCTTTCATTTTATTTCATGTTTCATTATAAAACTAATTAAATTTAAAATAATAATAGTATTAATAATATCTTTCTGTTATACTTTTTAGTATCAATACTACATTTACAATAATTATTTTATCATCACACACACACACATAGAGATATATATATATATCTCTGTGTGTGTGTGTGCCTATTTATATATTTATGAAAATGAATTCCATTTTTATTTTTTAGGACCAAATAAATATAATAAAACTATTATTATTATTATTTTTAATATTATTGTTATTATTATTATACACCAATATTATTTTAAAAAACATGAATTAAATTTTATATTTTAAACCATCTAAAAATATTATTTACATGTTTTCATAATGAAATATCATTAATCAATTTAAAAATTTATTTATTTATTTATTAAATTCATCTATTAATATATTTTCCCCACTTTAGTAAATATGTAAAACTAAAATTAAAATACCAACGATACAGATCATTATAATATCCCCATCATACAACTTATCATCATTTAGATGCTTATTTGATCATGAAACAAATTACCTTGATCATAATAAAGACTTACTTCATGAAACTAATGACTATATAAGTTTCCATATAAAAATAAAAGAACATAAAAAATATTTCATTTTAAAAAATCATCAAATAATATAAATCTTATCAAATTAAATTTTCCACATAATTATTATCATTTATTAACACTCTTTAGAATCATAAATAATGAAAAAAACATTTATTAGTTCAAAAAATATTCCAAAACATTTCTTAATTAAGGAATAATATTCATTCAAAAGTTTTCATCCTTTAATACTCACTAAAAAATATATAACACCCAATTAATTTATATTACAAACAATACATACTCAATAAACTACAATAAATCAAAATTAGTACACTAGTACAAATCCAGAAAAATGATACCCATTAAAACATTTGTTCTTTATATTTTAAAGAATACAAACAAATCATATTCATTAGTTATAATTACTCCAACCATTTATGAAACCCACATTCAATATTTTCGTGGAAAAAAGTGTTTTGTTTAAAAACATTAATTAAAACTATATTCTTGTTTATCCAAAAAATGAAATAGTATAAAAAATAACATATAGTTGTTTTTAATTTTTTTTTACCACATTCAATATAGGACTTATCATTTTAATAAAAATTTGAAACACCATAATCAAAAGTAAAAATATTTCACACATACAAAAATCCCATGTCAAAAGGGTAAATAAATATAAAAAATTTCAAAATAATCAACATTTTATTTCACAACAATATTTTACCTTAGTCTATACACTATACAAAACATTACAATCAATTTTTATAAAAAAACCATTAATTTTAATAAATTTGAACCATTATACTAATAAACCCCCCTATGTTCCAAATATCATATCATAAGTCATCTTTACAGATCATCTATAGTAAAACATAGAGAAAATTCATTTTCAACAGTTTCCTATCACTAATCATAATATGTTAAAAAAAATAAAACAATGATTTTTTCAATTTCCTACATTATCATGCTTCACTTTTTCATTATAGAATTTAAATAATCATATCACTATAATCATGATTTTAAAATAATTAGTACAATGAAAAATATCTATAAAACATGTAATAAGAAAAACAAATTATAATAAATTGTTCAACATAAATACAATGAGGTCTATATCAGCATGTTAAACCTCATTCCATCATTTTATTCCAACATTAATTTTATAATAACTAAAAAATTCACATTAAAATTACCATGTTAAAAATAATCAATTCCATTAAATAATAATTAATTAATATTATCATGTAATTTAAATTAAAAATTAAAAACAAAAAAAACTATAAGAATATCACATGTTTTAGTTTCAGAATAAATTTTGATATTCTTTAATGAAACTAGACATTACTCCTTTAACCAATCAAGTATTAAATTCATCAATATTCCCCTTTAACATTACCCAATATTTTTATTTTATCATAATGAATACATGTATTAATCATTTAATTAAATAAAAATATATATTGGAATAAAATAATGAAAAATAATAGATACTATTGAGAAAGGGAGATGAAGAGGATAATACACAATATAACCCAAGATATAAAAAATTCAAATAACAAAAACCCCTACTAGTCTCCATTTTCTAAGAGAACATCTACACATACCATATCTACCAAACAAAGAGGATAATCTAATATCATCTACTACATCCCAATGGTAACTAATCATAACATATAATATATATGATTGAGTAAAAGTATCTAGTAGGTAACCTTCCTATACTATATGAATAATAATTGAAAAAAAACCATTTCATTCTAGTTTGAAATATATTTTGAAAATTAAAATTAATTTTTTATAAAATAATGTATCACGTTACTCAGATTTAAATTATTCCTATTAATCCCATAATAAACATTTTTTAAAATAAAAAAACAATAACCCATTTTATGATAAAAAAGGGAATACAATGAAAATGTTAAAGACCTACCTTAAAATGGTTCCTATGAAGGATAATGAAAATAATAAAATTTTATTTGTATACTAAAATAATACATGTAAAACCTATGATATGATATCTCAAAAATATTGTAGTAAAAAACAAAAAATCAATAATTATAAGTAAAACATAATCATAGTCATCATGGTAAACTAAGATCCCTGGGAAAAATATTGAATGAAGCTATAATAACATTAATATCAAACAGTGATGGAAACTAAAAAAACCATCCCAAACACTCAGTAATACCCATCCTAGACTAACCTGGGGGAAATCCCATAATTAGATAAAATTATAAACTAATGTACCCTTGTTGGAGTGTCATACTATAATAATGTAGAATGTATCACTATATATCCATATTATATTCCAAAAAATTCACACAATAGAAAAGTGGATGTGGGAATTTTTTTACTTAATAATATAATCATAATGACAAATAATAAAATATGTGTCTCACCTCTAAACATTATTTAGACAAACAATTACTTATTATGAGTAAAATAATACACAATTTATAAATTCCACCTATGAGGTATTTGTCACATAACATATCAAAATTCTACTTTTCTATAAACATTAAATATTAAAATGAGGAATGTTTCAAGGGTTAACATCTTTTGTAAACCATTTTAAATTTTTTAATTAGACATCTTAGATATTCCCTAAGAAGAGAAAATTTCAAGATAGTTCATGAAATACAATATAATAAATGTCATAAAATACCTAAACACCAAAGATATAAAAATAACCCTTTATAAAATCATTCACACCATAAATTCCAAAGAAAAACATGGTGAAAACTAGTTAAAAAGTCATAAAATCTCTCTACATAGAATATAACTTTTTAAAGAACCAACCATGACTTTCATCTATTTCATGGTGTGCATGAAGTTTAGAAACAAGTTTCAATACAAAAATAAAGAATAAAACCACTTTCATATTCCATTTCATACTAAGAGATAATATTTTAAATTAGAAAAATTATTCAATGTTCTAGGTAAGGAACATGAATTCCTCAAAAATGTGTTAGAAAACTCAATGACACATATTATTACTGTAAAAGAGACATGCATTGAGTAACCGACCTTAATCTGATGAATATATAAACAAAGGTTTTGTCACACCATCAAGATTTTATGTTAATTTAATCTGAAATCCAATGAAATATAATCTAAAATAACTAGAACATGAAATTAAATTAAATTAAAATTTATAATAATTTCCTCACTACCCATGGAAACATACATTGGGATATCCTTCATCAAGATTAAATGAGTCCAATGATAGTGATGGTGTGTTATAATGATAAATATTTTAGGATATATAGATTATAGAGGATTTTATGAAATATGAGTGATATAGTTAGATAATGGTAGAGAGAGATAGAGATTTATAGAGAGGTGGGATTGGGTAAACCCTCCCTTTTACATATGTTCTGCAATAAATCCAACCCTCCCTAAAATGTTTTATTTTTTCTTCAAATTATTTGGTTTTTTTAATTTTCTATACTTCCATTTTTTATTCATGAACACAACTCCATCTCTATTTTCATTCATCCCCTCATCCATGTACAACACCACATTTCCCAGTCCATTCATTCAATGTTTTTTAATAAAATCAATTAAATTTTAATTAATAACAATATAATTCGATTATTAATATTTTTTCTAGATTAATAATAATTATTAAAGCCTCATATATACATGCAAACACACACACATACACACATATATGTTGATATATATTTAGATAAATGAGCACTGTTTTCCTTAAATTTTTAATCAATAAATTAAAATAGCAAATCAATTATTATTATTATACCTCGAATAATTATTAAAAAGGCAAAACTTCAATTATCAATTTTAATCCTTATCATAATATTTTTTATAAATTTTAATAAAAAGAAATTCCATATAAAAAATTAAATGAACCAAACATTATTAAATACAATTCTTCATGATCATATTTTCCCCTATTAATAAATTTACTAAAACAAAATTTAAAAACATAATACACTATCTTAAAAACATGATTCTAATTTTTTTTAACATTATATGTAATAATCCTTTCATAACTATGTTATTTTTGAACATGGTACTTGATTTATTCATATTCTATGTGTAATATTTTTTTTAAAATGTTATGATGTTTCATTATTAGGAATCTACAACTTTATATGTCTCATGAAAATGATTTCATCATTCTTCTAATGATGATATTAGGATTATTATGTTATAATGATGATTAAGATAACCCATATACTATATTGATTCATGTATCATATTCCTCTCTTATTATCTACCCCTTTCTTGGATTTTAACTCACCCTTTATTTGATGTATGCCCACTGGTTATTACTTGTATAAAGGAGATAATGAAATCATATATGAGTACTAAGAGAATATGTTTAAATAATGTTTAAGGTTTTTTATGGATTTGTATTGAATGAACCAAATTTTCTAAGACATTTATTTATGGAATTTTCTTTCTAAACATACACGTGTATTATTTAGAAATATGTTATAGTATAAAATTTATACACTATATAATAAAAAGACAGCAATACATTAGTTCACCAATATAGAACATTACATAGAGAAAATTAATATAACATATATATTTAAAAATTTTATAATGGGATATTAAATAAAAAAAATAGAATAATAAGAATTTACAATTTTTGAACATCATGGTCTCTTAGAATTATCATTATTTGAAACAATATTGTTAAAAAATAAAAAATAAAAAATAATATTTCAAATTTCCAAAGAATGTATATAGTATTGAAAACATAATAAGTGGATAATTAATTTAAAAAATATGACATATTTATATAAAATATTAGACAATATGATAATTTGAATATTATACCTGATATTTGGAATAGTAATATAATATTAATAATTGTATCATGACCATTAGAATATTATCCTAGCCATTAGAATAGTAAATTTACAATCAGAATAGTAAAATTACATGAAAATAGTATTCATGAAGAATAAATTAGTTATATATATATATATTAAAATTCAAAAAAAGAAATATTCAAAAAAAAACTCAAATAATATATATTAATTTTTTTTATAAAGTGTAATTTAACATGTTTTAAATAAAAAATAATTATTATGCTGCTAATTATAATTAAATATTCCATAAATATAATTTTTATTAAATTAATTTCACCTTTTGAATAAAAATTTGTAACTTATCCATGGGTTATTTTTTCTTGTATTCTTAGAAAAATATAAATTTTATTTGAATAGTAAAAATATATTTTTTAAAATATTAGATGTTTTATAACATATTAATGATGTAACACCGATCAAATAAATTGTAAAATGGGTATATTGACTCAAAATAGACTTAATAAGATAAATAATTATTTTAAAAACACGAAAATGACCTTTCAAACATATATGTTTTTTGGAGTCTAATAAGATAGATTATTTTATGAAAAAAATATTTTTTTGTCTTATCTTTCTTTTTTTAATAAAAAAATATATTTTGTGAATAAATGGTTTTGATGGTATAAAAACATGAATTTTTAATAAAATATTTTTTATAGTCTCGAATTGAACCACTTTTAAAATTATGTTTCTTACAATTATATTTTATTTGATATTTGAACACAAAATACCCCTATCCCGGTCCAAATACCCCAAAACAACCTGTTAGAAAATCAATTCCCAAACCATTTTAAATGCAAAATAACAAAAAAAATTAATTCTATAAATCTTAATAGGATCTTTAATGAAATTATGGTTTTATTCAACTATTACCCATTATGGTTTTAGAATCATAGAAAAGGAGTATGTGTCTATGAAGAGGTAACCCTATACTCCACTTTTATTAATTTATTTCCATTTTACGCTCCAATTTTTTTCTCTTTATCCTTAAAAAACTATATTATTCATGAGTAAATAATATATTAACCTTATTATGACACGGTATAAATATTTTAATCCATTTAGAAAATGTATATACTATATTTCTCCCTCTATGGAAAAATCACATTTAGGGTTGGTTTTTTTCACCTATGGGGATTATGTCAACACTTAACTTATCACCATATACATTGATAGGTAACATAAATTATTTTTGATATATAATTACCTCTTTTATTTAGTTTTTAATCTTCTGAAATAATTTTTACTAATGTATAATTAAAAATTATTCAAAGCTATGAAATTGATATAAAATGACATAATTCAAACAAATATGTCATTGACCATTTATCCATTTTGAAAGGGAAAAAAAGTAAATTATAGTGATTTTAATTGAACTATATTACTGTTATAAAATTTATATATTTATATATTCATGTTCTAATAAACAGAAGATAGATAAAAAGAAGGTGTAATTGTGACAAAACCAATCAAGACCTAATGTAAGTGGACTCTTAATCCCAAATATTTTTTTGGGGTTATATTCTCTTCCTCAATATTTTACAAATGTTTATTTTAAAATAAAATCTAAATTTATAATATTGAACATTTTATTTTCATTTATTTGGTATATCCATGTCTTTATTACATTATCATTCACTCTTATCTATCTTAATGATTTTTTATCCAGATTTTTTTTCTCATCATTTAACAATGATTCTTCTTATGGTTACATTTTTTATATCCAGGAAATATTATATTTTACTTGGAAATAATAGATAATTTATTCTTTTATAATGATTAGATCAACCATGTTCACTCACTACTATATAATATTTTTATCTATTATGAAACCCATTCTTTTATTATGTGTTTATTTCTACTTTTCATTTATATATGATTCATTTCTATATAGAATAATTGATTATGAAATTATTATAATTTGATGGGTGGGCCAAGAATTATATATACCTCTAATGAATTGAGTGATTTGATACGTCTCCTTTTATTTTTAGGCATGATAACTATCTTATCCCTTAAAATATTATATGTTGGGATCTTTTTGCACCTTTTGGGTGTGAAAATGATGAATGATTTTTTTCACATTCTATTTATGTGTTGTGTTCAAAATGTTATAATGTTTCATTATTTGGAATATTACAATTTCATTTCTCCCTCAAATGTTTTCCTCATTTTAGTTATTGTGATCATATGATTATTATATAATGATGACGATTGTTCTCACAAATGTACTACATTAATTTAGGTCTGATGTTACTTCCATATTATCCCTCCATTATTAGGCATTTATCTCACCCTTTCTTTGATTTATATATCTAGGTGATTATATGTACTAATTATATAATGAAATCAAATATAATGACTATTAATATGTATTTAAAAAATGTTTAATATTATATATATATTCTTGCAGTGTGAACAAAATTTTTATAGGACACTAAAAGAATAATTTATTGTATTTTTGTTTTTTGTGTTTTTCATAAAAATGATTTAAATGTTTTGAAAGATTTATGTCTTTCTAATTAGTTTAATAAGAAGGTTTATATAATTTATGAATTATATTATTAAACATAACCATGATTAAAAATAAAAACTTTATATATAAATACATTAGAATTTATTTATGCATATCAATAAGTTATTTACGCATTTGTAATTGGCATATCATTTCTTATAAATTTTATTAATTTTATAAAATAGTGATAACTAGGAGAAACTAGTCCAATAAACCATGTAATGGAAAATGAAATTACCAATAAAATATTATGTTTTGTTCAATACATATGGGTGTTAAGTACCAAATTTTCCCTCATAAGGAATAATATCTCAAATCGTGTGAAATGTCATCCTTCACCAAAGTGAGACAATTATCTATTTAATCCATTATGTGATAACAACCACATTCAGTCAGTCGATCATTCGAGCCACATATTATAGAACATTTAATAAACTACATATAATAGAAACATTCTATACATTATTGTATTGGAAAATAGAAATTTAATTTGGTAATCTATCATTTAATATGATAAGCTAATGAATGGTGGAATTTTTTTAAAATACAGAGATAAAAGATGAAATTGTAGTAATATAGTGGGATTGGTTAATAAAAATAGTTTTTAATTGGTATTTTCCTCAAAATCATCATTCCATTATAGAGAGATAATTTTTTTTACTAAAAAATAATAGAATGAATCCATTTTAAACTATTAGGTGATTTTAAAAAGTCCAGAAAGGTATGAATAAGATTTAATTATAAATAATGATAAAAAATACATAGATTATTTCTTGTTTTAAAAATAAATCTCCAAAAAATTAGTTTTCAAATATTTTAGGAGATTTAATAATTCATTTTATATAATATCAAGGTACATACGGTTATAAGAGTTTGGAACCATGGATATGGAGACATCAAAATAATGTATAATTTTTTAAGATAGAGGGACAAATGATAAATTAGTTAAGAATTTTAAAGAATGAGCATGTCAAGTATGTGGAATTAAGAAAAATGGAAAATTCCTTAAAGGGCTGATAAAATTATTCATGTGAGGGAAATAATTTTATTAACATGATAATATTAAAGGGGGATTATGGAACAAAATAATATTATGGAAAAAATGGAGGCACTTCCCAATTCACCACCTATACTCAAATTCTTCAACATCAATGAACAATTAATCTCTAAAATCTAGTACACCAATACAAGGGTATTATAGTCTAATAATAATCCAAAATGACCTAAGACAATGGTAAAAGAGAAATATTACACAATTACTTCCACAAAAGTATCAAAATTAAATTATTTAGTGAAAGGAACACTTATTATTCACATAATAATAGTGAAATATTTATTTGATTTGGGTTCAACAAATATTTTTATATCATATATGTTCTTTGGATGTATTTATTCATATTTATGATACATTTAAATTGAGATATCTATGAAAACACACATTTGATCAGTAATTATAACCTAAATGTTTAATATTCCTCTATTATCATATATGGGAAGATTTATCATATAAATTTTATAATTCCCCATTTGGTAGAATATGATACTATAATGGATATGGATTGGCTCAAATTATATATATCGTATATTAATTAATAATAATTAAAAATATATTTTTATATTCCAAAAAATTCATTTATATTATAAAAAGGTAAGGGAATTATAAATCTACCTTTTATAATCATTTAAAGGTGTTAGTAACAATACCCAGTGAAGAATAATATTCTAATCAAAGAGTCAATAATAATGAAAACATCAACCTAGACTACATTACCCTTATAAAAGGATATATTGATGTATTCCCCAAATAATTTATTATACTTATCTGGATCATATCGTTGTGTTGTATTTTGAAGATATACTTATAGTTGAACTTATATTTAAGTTACCCAGTAAATTGTATCTAGAAGATCTTGAAAAATTAAATAAGGAATAAATGTAATTGGATAAAGGGTTTATACACCATGGCCATGAATGAGCTCCAATTTTTAGGAATAAATATGTTTCAATGTGGTGGGGAATCGATAAAAAAGATCTCAATAAGATCATAACTAAGAAATAGTATCAATTATCATAGATTAATCAGTTTTAGAGATATTTGAGGAGAACACTACTTCTCAAAAGTTGATCTTCATTAAAGATATCATCTTTTTAAGGTGAAGATGGAATATATTCAAAAATCATCTTTTTTGTTCAAGTTAATAACATAATTACTCATTACTGATGTTATTGAGAATTATAAATACCCCACTAATATTTAATTATTTTATAAATTGAGATTTTAGAGACTAACTTGATTAATGTTTTATGGTATTTTCTGATGATATTATTATATACAATAGGATCAAGGAAAAGAATGAGTAACATCCAAATATTGTTTTTTAAATTCTATAGAAGGATATGTTTTGTACCATGTTTAGTTTGTGTGATGTTTGAATAAAGTAAGTAACATTATTGGGGAATGTGATATTATATGATGGAATTTTAATTCACCCTTCAAAGAAGAATGTGATTTATGAATAGTTTATATAAATAAATTTCATACATTATAATTTTCTTCTTTGATGTGTCCTCTTCCACCGATGCATTTTGAGAAATGAATAATGATTTTATATCTCACTCTCTAGGATAACATGAAAGGGAAGAATGTATGTATAGATAAAATTATGTGATGAAATACCTAAGGAGCTTAAGAAGATGTTGTTCATTACACCTATCTTAAGACTCCCCTTCATGGGATAAGGGCTTATGGTATATATCATTGTTTTAAATAAAATATTTTGTTGTTTTCTATTGAATAATGTCAAATTAATAGCCTATGACATGTTGTTATTGAATTTACATGAATTAAACAACCCATTACATGATTTGGAGTTATCAGTTTTGTTCAATTAATTTTTTATTAGTGTCATTACCTCTTAGGAGAGAAGTTGGATATATATATATATTGATTAAAATATTTTAAAGTATATATTATCATAAAATGAGTTTAACAAACATAAATGTATATTGTTAGAGTCAACTGAACACTATTGATGTTATGTTCAATAATATAATAGAGTGGAGAATAAGGTTTATATTGCTTTTAGAATGAATGGTCATGCTACTATATCCATGAAAAAGGATTGAGAAAGAAACCATATTCATGTATTGTCAAAGGATTGATACAAAAATCTTATCAGAGGCAATGAAATAATACCTTTAGTAAATAATTTCCCAACCATATATCTATGATAAAATCAAATATGATTAATATGATAATTTGGTGCTTAAAAAGAATATGAGAAAACCAAAGGGAAGATTTATGAATTAAACATCAATAAATATATGTTTTTTCATTTGTCAACTACACATTGTGTTTTATAATCTCCAATTTTAAGGACGGAATTACTGGATGACATCAATAAATCATATTTATCTAATCACCATGCATGTATCATGATGTACCAAAATATTTAAGTGATATTTCGGTGGGCTAGAATAAAGAAGATGATTTTTGAGTAAAAGAAAATACTATTTGTATGATATTAGGTTCAATAAGGGCATCAAAAGTCCAAGTGGATAACAAAACCATTTACCATACCAACATATAAATGAGATAAAATAACTATATACTTAATAATATGTATTTGAAAGAAGTGTAAGTAATAAAACACAATGTTTTTTGTGTTTTAATGACTCATTAGGACTACTCACTACATAACTATTTGGTAATACTTCTCACTTAATCAACTAACTAATATATATATATATATCAAGGATGTTATGAGGCTATACAGATAACCAATATTTATCATATCATATGGATATCTGAGGATCATCTCCAGGTTCTAGAGGATTTTTCAATATGTTCTAAATACTAATTTAAACTTCAAAATAACCTATCACACCCAGATTATATGAAAATCAAAAAGAAACATTTTGGAACGCAAAAAATTTATGTGACCTAACTCGATATTCTTAAAAGAGGTTGCGATCAATGTTTTCCCATGGATAAGTTTTCATACAATAAAAACATCTACAAAATCATGCAGATGTCCTAAATGAATCTCTATATGGGAAAATATGTAGAACTACAACATGTTGTGATGAATTTAGTCAATGGAAGAATCATGGATCTAAACATAAGTAAAATAAAATAGTGAGTGTTCAGAAAATCCAAAAACAAATTAATATTTATCATAGTCAATAGAAGATATTCTCTATAAATCAATGAAGTAACATGGAGTTGGATGTTGGAGAAAAAGTACTACATAGTATGAAACCTAGAAAGTGATTCATGATGTTTGGAAAGAAGTGAAATCTCAACCAATGGACACTATCCTCTATAATATAATATATTTTATTTGATTTGTGTGGTCATATCGACAACAAATTCCACTAAACCAAGATCTTGTATGTGATTTATTCTATGTATCTTTCATGAGTAAGTAAACAATAAATCTATTAATTGAATTTGTTGGATCTAATATTTATAAAATACCTATCAATTTAATGATAACATTATAATTCTTACCATATTACCAGGGTTAATAAACAATTATATAATTAATCCCCAAAATCAAAATCATCCTTTTAAATATATTTATTATAATGATCAGAAAAAATTTAGATATCATAGGGTGATAACATTCTGGGTCATATATAATAATTATCATTTGTTTCACCTATAAAAGAAAAATATTAGTATCTTATGTCTTATATGTCTATGGTATGATCATTATTATACCAACTTAGAAATAATATTTAAACCCCTTGTAATCTAGCTATGGTGAATTTATCATTCCAAAAAATTACACAGTCCCATTAAAAACATAATTGACTTATATTTACATTTTTATGCATCAACCCTAAATCATAGAAATAATTATAAATTAAAAGCTCACCATGTGTAGATACATTACGTAAACCCACTATCTATAATTTATTAATGTTTCTTAATATATCATGTCCTCCATGTAATTTATCCATCTTTTAAAGGTTTTATTTATCTTATGCCATATCTTTGGGGAAACTAATATCCATTTGAAAAAATACTTTTATCACAAGTTCTTGTAATTTTATCCATGAAATCATATAGACAATGATTTTGGAAGAAAAATTTTCTTAGGTTTGGAAAAAAATATATCAAAAAAACAAATCATTCTCAGGTCTCTTATATTGAGGAGAAATAGGTTTTGTTAAAATATACGATTGATTTATACAAAATTATTATGTTTTTCTCAATGAAGACATGTTTATCCAGTTTAAAATGGTTTTCTAGTAAGAGATAAAATCCACTTTCACTAATAAAGTTGTTTTTATGTAAATATAGTCTATGGGATGGTGTATATTCTATTCTAGACATTTTCTTAAAAAACGTTTATAAATATAGAAATTTTTATTTATTTTCCACCATATATTAAAGATAGACATATACTTTTCAATTTTAATCTATAACATATATGTTATAATATTATCATGAATCATAGTAGACACAAACTTATATGTTCTGGATTATAAATAAGTAGAAAAAATATATTTATTTCCTTTAGTTATATCAATTTTTATCTTGGTATATCATTTTTTATATATTTATATTATAATCATTTAATTTTATATAATATTTATTAATCTAATATGCAAATAGTGGATCCTCTCCAATTTGAGACGATATAACAAATTTAAAGATTAAGAAGTTAAGTATTGACTATGATTGACCATGATAATGATTTCATCATTTTGAGAGGTAGTTTCTCGGAATATAAATATAATACATCTACAATAATTATACAAACTATTATCCAAGGATGCGTCCTCGCTAAAATTTCATTTGTTGGTTACCTTCTAAACCCATTTTCCAAATATAATACTTTTATATCTACAAATATTTTCTATATTCTTGATCAAAGGATAATAACGTATTTTATGTCCTAGTTTCATATATTCATATCAATAATATCTATTTGATTCAGTTTAATTTTCACTCCTTCCAAAATTATCATTCTACAATATTCATTTCAGTATATTCTTATTATTTAAAGTGTTTCCTATAAAATTCTGTACCAAAAAAACATATAAGCTGAGAAAATCCTTCACTAGTATGTTGGATATCCCTTATATTCAATTGAATTTTTATCATAGTATAGAAATAAAATCCATTATTCTAGTTTTCTATTTTTAATTTCTATCTAATGGAAAATCTAATCATTTCTCCTATTAGTTAATTTACCTTTCCATCAATACTAAACATTTTAAATAATAATGGTATTATTTTAGATTCATACTCATTATAAATAATATTTATTAAAATTTTAAGGATTTTTTTTCCAAAATACATATTTAAAAAAATATATTAAAAATATTTATTACCAAAATAAATATATGATACATATGTGCAACTGGATCACTAAGTATAAAATTAAATATTTGGTAAAATAGTTTGAAAAATAAATTTTTTAATGAATTACTGTTTTCAAGAATGTGTTATTTTAATATTTTTTTACATATTTCATATTCTTTCACTTATAAATTAAAATGTCTATAGATATATCTTGTGATTTATAAATTTAAAGAATTAAATATTTTATATTTCAATTGGAATTGAAAATTATCATTTGGATTAAAATTATCCGGATCATTATCTAAACTAATTTAATGAAATTATAAAATAATATAAATTTTAATTCTGGTATTTATAACATGTCTCTAAAATCTATATCTCCAATAATTTTAATCAATTCAATAAAAAATGGAAATTTATTACAATTGAATCCATTAAGTGATCCTATTAGAATATTTACTATCATAATAATTTTACTTCAATTATATATTTGTATAATGATGACTTTAGTGGATATCTATAATATATATAATTTTCCAAATATTACTTATTCAAGGGAGGGAGTAAGTTAATGTATTTTTAAATTTTGAATAATAAAAACTTCTCAAATAAATTAAAAGTTTTATAAATAGTATATTTGGTAATTTAATATAATATAACTTAGTTGAAAAATAAACATAGATTATAAAGTATATAACTACATAAAATAAAAAATATTGGATATGCAAAATAAAATAATTAAACTAAGGTAAATATGATAAATTATATGTTAATAAAAATAGTATATAGGGTTGTCAAATGAAATATTAATATCCTCTAATTTATAAACAATTAGATAGCCATGTTTTTATGCCCTATAAATTCTTTTTTTATCAAACTTTTTAGGTGGATTTAAATATATATATAGAAAGATAATAATATAGAACATGAAATGTAATCTTACATAATCTATTCATATGCTATTTGATGAAAAATTAGAAGATATGGAATACTTATCCCCAAGATATTTCTTATATAGGATTTATTTGTGAGAATAAAAAATATACAAGCATGTTTTAAAACATGATAGGAATTTATAACACAATGTATTGAAAAATGTAAGTACTAAAAATTAAATAAATTATTATATTTTAAAAAATCAAATGAAATCAGATGAAATAACTTATTTCAAATAGATATTAAATCTATATTTATATATAACAAGAAATTTGAATTTTATGTCATTTTTTCCACACATATGTGACACTTAGGTCTTCTAACAATACAACGATATTTATGATATGTACTATAGTATCTTGTGTATCCATAGTATTTATATAAACATCATAAATTAATATATAAGGATTTTATTAAATAGTTATTATTTTCATTTTTTCTACTCTATTTATGATTTATATTTAATAATTTTAGGAAATAATGAATACTTTTTTGTATGAGATAATTTTATTAATAGGTTATTCTTGAAAGTGTATTGTTTAAAAAATGTGATTCTTAAATCTTATATCCAACTAAAATAATATTCAAGTAAAAAATTATAAAAATAGAAACAAGTATTACTATTCATAAAAAATCGGGGGTATGAGCGTTTTCTTTTAAATAATGAACATTCATGGATTAATTTTAATTGAACTACCATGGAATGTAAGATTGATTCTCGGATGAATAATATAATGGGAGAAATTAATAAAAGATTTCTATTATAATTATCATTTATCTACATGTGACTAAGTCCAAATGGATCTGATGAAATCATTGAAAAATAATATAATTAAACTCTACCTAATTAGGTTTACCAAATAATAATATATAGGGACAATATAATTCAATTATATCTATATATTTATTTCTTGAACATAACCATAACCACTTTCCTTAGAATTTTAAAATAAAGTTTCAAATAAATATCATAATATTTGACAAAAACAAAAAAGGGATAAAAACACCATAAAATCACTAGTCTACCTCAACATAAAACATTATATTAAAAACCCAATGAAATGAATGGGAAAACGTGTAATAAGATACGAGTAAATAACTTAAGAAAATATCAAACATAAGATTTGATACCTAAAATAAGTAATAAAATGGAGATTCATGAATTGATTTTATTAGGACATCGTCCAAGGTTGACTGCATTGGATAGTTTGGTGTTTAAATAAGATCCCCAAAAATAAAACCTTATAAAACTAAAATTGTGGTAATAATTTCAATCCTGATAGTATTAACCCTTATATTATTTAACCACCAATGAATAAATGGAAATATATAAAACAATAACAATAATTTTATAAGAATATCCATATTAAAAAATGATCAAATTAATGTAAAATAAAATTTATTTGTGTTAAGAATCATAAAAATAATAAATTATAAAAATATGAGAGGTAAAAAACATAAAAATATATAAAAATAAAAAAGCACAAAATTATAAAGAAACCAATTAATTTAAATCCAAGATAATATATATTTAAAGAATTCAATAGGAATATAAAAAATGGTCAATTAAGAGTGAGTATATAAAAAATTAAAAATTTCAATATCTATAACATCGATAGTATCAAGGTGAATTCATCATACTAAAGGAATCATGAAGTGGAAAAACTAAATAAATAAACTAAAAAAAATCTCATTTTGATGTCTATAATTTTTAGGTATACACAATAATTCACTATAACAATTCATAACAAAATATATAAGAAACACAAATATTATAACACACACAATTAGAAATACCTAACAAGAAGAACCCCATAGTATACCACCTCTAACCAATTAGTTTCTTGATGACCCAAAGTCTACCCCCATACCAAAAAAATAGAATCTAAAAATGGGGAAGGGAGTAAAAACCTATATAGATATCTATATAGTATACCATTCACTATATTGTTATTTGGCCCAAATAACCATAATTATTAGCATGTGATGATGTACATAATTATGGACTCTAATCATCACACAAATAATTAAATATAATAGATTGTCAAAAATATAATCTATGATAAATAGGTATAATCCAAAACCCTTATATAAAAATAAAATATCATCACCTTAGGTTTCACCAACAAGACTTGTGGCACTCCTAAGAAATTTGATACCAATCCTCGAATCATAGAGAATATTGAATAATAATAAGATGTGATATTATAAAAGATACAAACATTTATATGTTTAAAAAATTATAGATACCTTTTCTCATATTAAACTACTATAACATATTATAAAGAAAATTTATAGTATATCTCACTAGACACTTTAAATCCAAGAATCAATATAAAATATTTTTAAATCACTCATTTTGATGAAATTATATTTATTTCCAAACCTAAGAGGGAACTAAATTATTTCTATACCTTTTTATGAAAGAAAATGGAAGAAAATTAATATAAAATAATTAAACTTCAAGAACAAGAATATTAAGATTCACAGAAATATTCATTGAATTTAGTAGTTTCAATATTATATTTATAATTGGAATCCATATAAAAATTTTCAACAAATAATAATTAATTTATTCCAAATTATATGGTCAAATGAATAAAAAATTACATTTTGTTAAGTTTTATTAATTTTTTAAAAATATTAATTGAAACAAGTTAAATGATACAAAACCATATTGATTTTTTACACTTATTAGTTACGTTTGGTCTGGGATATAATAAAGAATAATATGGGACTCTGAATCTAATTATGATAATATAATTTCAACATCATCGAAATAAAATTTCGAATACATGTGTAATTGCACATTCTTATTCTATTAATAATTTTTCATTTTATGGAATTTTCCAATCATGATTTACTATTAATCAATCATGAGTGGTAAATAAACCATTTTACATGAAATAAGATAAAATTAAATAATTACTTGTATAATTGAATTCACTAATATAATGAGAAATTATATAAATTATATCTCTAATTTAAATTTATAATGATTTAGTTTCAAATTCCTCGGTCATCATCTTTGAGTCTCAATGATCATAAAAATTCACTAAATATAAACATAAATATAAAAAATTAAATCTCTATACTTGAAATAAAATATTTTTACATGTCTTATAAAACCATATTTTGGCCATACAAACATTTATTATTGATTTCTACATCATCCTCATCCACAATTTATATTTTCTTGATAAATATATTGATGAGTATATCAGAAAAAAATATTAAAAAATAACATTATAAACCATGTTGATAATTAAATTTAACCATTTCCATTATATCTAAAAAATGTCTAGTCTATAGATATTTTATTTCTAAAATTTTGAGATCATCATTATCCTTATCATTTTCAACAATATTCCATCATTAATATCAATAATGAATTCTGTTAATTTTAACCAATATCAAAATTTTTAAATCAATAAGGGCTATCAATATACATTCATTTCAATAAATATGTTGTGATTTATATAAATTTAATCATCCCCCAATGAAATTATATTCATTTTATAGAAATATAGAGTTAATAATGAAGAAATATATTTTTATTTAAAATTAAATTTTTTAATATTTCTCCAAAAAACACACTAAAATTTAATAAAATAACATTAAAGGTACTATTATTGCTTATTAAAAGTGCCTCATCCATTAAAAATATAACTTTTCACACTTTTATGATATGATTTGTTCATTGCATCTTAAATTCCATAAAAATCCTTATGTTCATAATTTTGAATAAAAACAATTCAAAGAAGTTAAAAACTCATATAATTAAGATTTATAAATGCAATTTTCAATTAAAATAAATCATAAAATGTAAAAAATTAGTCAACAAGAGAGTATGGTCAAGGATAATGATACATTCATGAGGAAAAATCTATAACCCTAAATAAATAGTAGTCTTTGAGAATTCACGGGACTATTTATTATAAAGTTATCAAGGAATCATTACATAAATCCATCTAAATAAACATTGAGATATGCTAGTAAAACATACTCAGTAAAATCCACCTAAATATGTATAACAGAATAATATTCATATGGAGAAATCGAACCATCAACATTATTTTCAGTGTATCCAAGGATCAACTATCACCATCACAAATATAATTCCAAGAAAAATACATACTGGAAGAATAAAATATATTATAAACAATCATCTAGTATATAAACGCTACCAAAATTACCTATAAACTATATGAAGAAATATTTCAATAAAACCCCCAAATGAAAAAAAATCTGCAACATAATCATCAATTCATTAAAGAAGAATTAAATATTGATATAAAATTTGTAATACCCTTTTTAATAATTGTAAAAATCCAACTATTAAATTTATAACATCCAGAAATATGAAAAAACAATATAAAAAATATATACGAAACTTACTAGATGTAACGTCCCGATTCTAGAAGCCACCCAGAGGAACCCCATACCTAGTTGGTCACATGGCCTATAGCACATTTCCCCGAACCCCAGAGGCTGCTGACTATCAGCAAGGGCGTTGGGTGTGATATTATGGAATCTATTCCCTCATTGGTAGAGTACACAACAAAATTAAACAAATATACACTAGAGTGGAAGCAGTAATAATATCATACAAGAATAAACAGTGCAAGACTAATAGAACAAACTGGAGCACATATATAAATTTAAGCATAATACATATGTGTATGAAATCAGTGAACAAGTCATAATGTTGGAATACAACAGTACTAAACCAAACAGCAAAAGAAAGTAGGTAATATCCTCATAATCTCAAGCCATAGATTTATCACATGCTCTCTGGCTCCAAAACAATTCATGTACCTGAAGTAGAAGGGGGCTTGACCTTATCTATACATGCAATAACATTTTCTGTTTGGGCCAAAAATCATGGCCCAAAAAGGGTGTGAGACTAAATCCTAGTAGGAAACCACCACAAGATCTGTGCCTAACAGTCAGTGAATATATGGTATGTAAAAATACAGAAAACAACAAATAGGAAGGTACTTAATAATAAACAACCAAAAGTCCCAATATAAAGAACCAACTAAACAAGAAGATAAACACAACAGGTAAGCCTCTAGGAAGAACACTCAGTCTAACACCTATAGTTCTACATAACAACTACAACCTATCCCCTTGAGAGCACACATAGTCTCACCCCTCTGGTTCAGCTAATGTATATATACTCTGAGGAAGCCCTCACCATCAATTCCTTATATAGTCTTTTATTAGTACAAGAGGCACTCTAGGGAAGAACTTATGACACATTCCCTCTATGGCCCACGTCGAGGAACTACATACTCTCTGAGGAAGCACTCAACAGCAATTCCCCATGTGGTATCACATAGTATGTACAGTAGACACTCTAGATAAGCCCTCAACGTCCATTCTCCCTATGGTCTATACACTAGCATCTCACGGACCTGTGTAAGTCAAGAAAGTGTAACAATGAGTAACAGCCATGGTAAACCTGAAGTACTACTTGGATAGCATTCTACAACACAACAGAATAATAGATCAACACTCCCACCATCCTACAATACAAGCAATGGGAAAGTAAGTAGTAGCCTAATAGGAAAACAAGACCCAAAGGTCAAAACAGGAAAAACATGCATGGTAAATACATTCAAAGCACAAACATTCACCCTGTTCACAATGAATAATTATTTAATCAGGCATACTAGGATAATAGAGAAATAATATTTCTGAAATGGTAAACGTGCAATACACTATTCATGGGTATTGGGAAACTTTTCACATAAAATTCAATTAATTTTTAATAGAAAGGCACAAAAAACCTACTGAGGTATTGTGAGATCAAGCTACTAGAACCACGTGGAATTAATTTCCTTATAACATTGTGGATCAATGAAAATGTATAATATGTTCAACCCACGATAACTCGCGAAAGAGGAGAAATCAAGGAATGGTGCTCTAGGAGAAGAGATAACTCACTGATGTGATTCCAATGCAATAGACCTTGTTTTATTTGGAGGATGGATGCTCGGATGGGGGATCATCAAAGATCCATGGCTGCTCAGCACTCTCAGATGAACTAGGTTGAGAAGATGATGGTTTTGTCCATCAGACGCAACCTTGATGCATTTAATTAAAAAAAATACATGTCATTTAAGTTTGAAGTACATAGCTTGTACTCACCATTTATGCAATCTATTTTAGGTGGCCTCCAGTGAATCTCACATGGCCATGTTCAAGGCTGCTACACGACCAGCACATGGCTACCCACGGTAACCGAGTACACTGCGTGTTCTTCAAAAATTTCTAGAAACTCCAATTTTCTCAAAAACTCTAAGAAAAAAACATAATGAAAATAATGATCTAGGTTCTTAAAAACATACCCCATTAAATAAATTCATCATCAAATTTCCCTATCAAGGAAGCATAGAAGAAGAAACCCTAAATAGCTCTGGCCACTACGATCGCACCTCAACCTTCCACTCTCATGTCTCATCCTGTATTCGCTCGTGCTGCCATAACAATTGTACTAGAGGAATAGACCGGCCATGGATAACCATCATACTTAGATTAACAATAAATATATGATGCTCCTCAAAATATGTGTCCACTTCCAACTCAGCTTCCTCTGGTTGGAAAACATGATACAGGTCTGAAAGTTAACATAGAAGCTGAGAAACATGGAAAACATCGTGCATATCCTGGTACCACGGAGATAACTGCAACCAATATTCCCCCAACCCAAATCTCTCCAATGCATCAAATGGATTGATGTACCTTGGTGAAAGCTTACCCTATCTCCTAATCCTCTTGTTTCCCATCCTCGGTGTGACATGTATGAAAAATTTATCCCCATCCTCGAACTCTAGAGGTTGTCTCCACTGATCAACATAAGACTTATTTAGAGACTATGCAATAGTCGTCCTCTTCTGAATCATCTCTATCTGCTCTCCATTCTCCAGAACAGGACAAGGTCCCAACAAATCTGCCTCTCCTGGCTCTATCCAAAATAACGAAGAAAATCATGGCCTACCGTACAAAGCCTCATAAGGTGCCATCTGAAAATTTGCTTGAAAAATATTTTCATAAGAAAACTCTACAAGAGGTATATGTTTCTCCCAAGAAACTCCAACATCCAGGATGCATGGTCAGAAAATGTCCTCAAGAACATGAATTGTATGCTCGGATTTTCCATCTATCTGTGGGTACTAAGTTATTCTCAAAAGTAGATGTGTACAAAAATCCTTCTGATGCCCCTGCCAGACCTGAGAAGTAAAACGTAAATCCCTGTCTGAAACAATGTAGTGTGGAATCCAATTATGTTTACAATCCCTTTTGAGGTACTAGCGACTCATCTCATCAACACTGAAGGTCTCTTTGATCAGAAAGAAGTGATAAAACATTTTATGTCTGTCAATGGAAACCCATACTGTAGCATTCCTGTGCGACGACATCAGCAACCCTATCACGAAATACATCGTGACATCATTCCACTTCCACTTGGGAATGGGTAACTATTATATAAGCCCTTCTGGTCACTAATTCTCTGCCTTCACCTACCGATAAGGTGAACACCTCATGATGAAACCAGCAACATCCCTCTTCATACCTGGTCACCAATACAGACTGTATAGATCACGATACATCTTGGTGACACTAGGATGAACTACCCAAACTAAGGAATAAAAATACCATATCAGATCATTGTGTATATCTACTGGAACCCGTACGCGTCCCTGGAAATGCAGGATCTCATCCTCGCATATGGTCCACCTAATAATATAGTCCTCTCGTGACACACTTTCTCGTATGAATGTTCCTTCAGAATCTAATAGCATCCTCATTTGTACTTGATCATGAAGCGTAGAGGCACCGTCTACAAAAGAAAAAAAGGTATGCCCCTATCTATCGTGCACCTCCAAACGCATCTCCGATAATAGATCGATAAGCTTCCACTCACTACTGGCTTCCTGAACTTCCTGTATTTGAGTCCTCTGACTCAACGCCTATGCCAATGTGTTTCCCTTCCCTTTCATGTAGTAAATATCAAAGTCAAAACACTAAAGGTACTCAACCCACCTTCGCTGTCTAAAATTCAGATCATTCTAAGTGAATATGTACTTGAGGATTGTTTCATTAATGAAAACCAAAAAATTATCTCCTATAATGTAATGTCTCCATCATTGTAAGGAATGAACAATAGATTCCAACTCTAGATCATGAATCAGATAATTCCTCTCGTGTGGCCTCAACTTCCGAGATCTGTATGCAACGACTACATATCCCTGCATAAGTATAACTCCCAGCCCGATATCTGAAAAATTACAATAAACAATATAGATATTGCCCGGATCTGGCAATACTAGTATTGGTGCTGATGTCAACCTCCCTTTCATCTCCTGAAAGGTTGAATCATAAGAATCTGAAAATAAGAACTTTGAACTATTCTTATTCAAATTCTTCAGCGGTGTAGAAAAGTGTAAAAAGTTTTGTATAAAACATTTTTAGTATCCAGATAGCCCTAGAAATCTCTTGACCTCAAAGACGTTCTTCGGCTGCTCCCAAGATACTACTGCTTTTACTTTATCTGGGTCTACTGACACTCCTATCTCTATGATAACAAGACCCATGAAGTGATTCTAATCCATCCAAAAGTGGCATTTTGAGAGCATATCATATAACTGATACTCCCAAAGTGTACTCAAAATGATCTCAAGATGGTTATCATGGCCATGTCGAGTGTGGGAGTACACCAATATATTGTCCACGAAGACCACCATGAAGGAATTCAATTATGGATGGAACACTCGGTTCATTAGTTCCATGAAAACTGCAGGTATGTTTGTGAGACCGAATGGCATAAAAATGTACTCGTATAGACCATACCTACTCTGGGAGTCTGTAAAAGATATATCTGATGGTCTAACTCGCAACTGATGGTAACCGGATCTCAGGTCAATATTTGAGAACACACGGGATCCTCAAAGAAGATCAAAGAGATCATCATTCCTAGGATAGGGATATCTGTTCTTGACTGTCAACTGGTTCTACTTCCAATAGTACCCACAAATACTAAGGGTACCGTCTACCTTCTTCACAAATAGGACATGCATACACCAAGGAGAAGTAGCGGGTTAGATGAAACCCTTTTCCTGCAACTCCTCTATCCACATATTGTGCTCCTGCAACTCATGTGTAGCCATCATATAAGGAGTTATGGACACTGGTGCCACTCCTAGAACAATCTCAATCAAGAATTATACCTCACATTCTTGAGGAAAACCTGAAAATTTCTATAGAAATACATATCTTAAATGATCCACCACTAAAGGAAAGTCTAACAGTGAATTCCCCTATTCATCCAGATAAAGACTAGCAATCTGGGCTGTAAGTCCTCTCAACCCATGGTGCTCTAGACCCACTCTGCTTGCTTGGACAGCCCATTCACCCTTATGAAGAAAGGATCCTCCCTCTGGTGATACGAAACTCACCATGCTGTGATAACAGTCAATGACTACCTGGAAGTGAACTAGCCAGTTCATTCAAAGAATGACATCATATCCTGTCATCTCTAGGACATAGAGATCCCATAAGAAGTGACACCCACCAAACTCTAGAGTTTACTTCTTGCGCTGATATACACTAGCCATCCTAGTCCCTAATGGATTGTCTAATGTCAAGATATCGGCAGAGGAAAAGATACAGAGCCCGAGGATCTCTACAACAGAAATAGATATAAAGATATGGGAAGCCCCTATATTGAAAAGAGTTTAAGATAAAAATAAGGCAACTAGGATTATACCTTGAACTGTAGAAGGTCTGAGATCCTACTATTGTTTGTTGTAATCCACTACAAAGGTCTGGCCGGCTCCATGACCCTGTGACCCTACCTAACCACTCTGAGCTGATCCACTATTCTTTCGCTGAAAGTATGGTGACTGACCACCATGGTCACAGCCTCCACCTCAGCCTGAATGGTTGGAAGAACTCATGTTCCCTGATTGACGTTATACTGGTGGTGCTGCTCCCAACTACCGAGTCATAGATAACTCTTGTCACTAGCTACTGGTGAGAAGATCTGACAGAAGCGCTGAAGACAACCCATATTGCCGCAAGATCGACAGTCCACTAGGTCTCTCTGGCACTGCAGCATCATATCTCGTGCCCTTCCACACTGGTACCATACCACATGGCTACCTAAAAGTGTCTCTCACCTTCATGTTTCACCACGCGAAGACTCCTTACGAAGCTTCCTACTATCAGTAGGAGGGATACTAACTCCAGATGCTGAGCCACCCTGGTTGTCAACTCCAAAATCCCTCAGATTTTGCTCTGTGATCAGTTCTTGGTCGACAATAGAAGTGATAGAAGTCATCTGGAAGATGTTCACCAATGATCGGATGTCATGCCTCAGACCATCCCTGATCTTTTTTTTTCATGAAAAACTAATCACCTCCTAAAATAAGCATGAAGCACTGCAGCTTGGAAAAGTGATTGGAATTCTCCATAATAGAAAGAGTACCCTACAACAAACGCATAAACTCTCAAGCTCGATCAGATCTCAAGGTCACTGTATAGAAGTAGTCATAGAAGATGCGCTGAAACTCCTCCCACGCCATAACATTCTAGCATCCCTCCTAAGAGATGACATCTCACCAAATATTGGTGGAGTCCCGAAGCATATGAGTATCGATATTAACCCTCCTCTCTAGAGGCATCTTCAGATTCTCAAATATTGTCAGCATGGATTCTATCCATGACTCTACCGCCGGAGATCCACCTTCCCCTGAGAAATTTGGAGGATCCTTCTTCTAGAAGACCCTCACCAAATCAGCCATCGACAGGGAAAAAGACGGTGCCCTGAAAGGTCTGCATCATCATTATAAAGCCTTCCTTGAACTGTGAATTAGCATCGGTATCAGGTAAAACCACCAGTGCTAAGACCGACACAACATGGGGATATGTGGGAAGTCCCTGATCGGCCATGTTCGGTGTCTGATTACCGCCAGGAAACTACCGTACAACCGGAGGACATCTCGGTGGAATGACTCTACAAGGTTAAATTCACACCTTAGAACAAGATTATAAAGGAATGAAAACTAGAATCCTAAGAAGTGACATGGACAAACACAGGGATAAAACTACACAGCACGTTCTAGATGGACATGGAATGTACGTGAAAGGGAATCACCGGCCCCTATTGTTAGTGACACATCCAGGTACCTGGGTTAGGATACACATTGTGGTCAAGACTGACATGGTGTGTATATCTTCAAACATATCTTTCCGTGATGTTAGATACATGGGCATACACCAGGATAACACCACACGGAGTGTACAGAGGGTACATGGCATGTTCCCACCAGACTTTCTTCATCCCGTATTTCTACCCACACGGCCAACGACACGATCAGAGACTACACGGCGTGTACATAACGTACACAGTCTGTACTTAAGAAAAAATAGTTTCCTCCCGAATAGAAGAACACATGGTGTGTACTTAACACTAAACGACATGTATTATGTGTTTTTCTAGATAGTGATCCTGAAAAACTACTCCGGAACCCAGAACACCCTGAAACAAACACTGAAGTGCCAAATTCTGATCTATGAGGGCCAATACTCCCCGCAAATCAAATTTTGGCATCTAGTACACATTATAACAAGAGAAACAAAGAAATTATCTACCAAATTACGGTCCATGAAAACCCCTAATACCTCAAGAAACAAAGTTTTTCCTCCAATCCAGAAAAACATAATACAAAACTATACCCTATTATAAAACATGTATTTTATCAAGGAAACTATCACAACAACATGAATATTTTACACAACAACTATCACAACAACATAAAATTAAAAATGCATCCTAGATGGCATGGAAAAGATGAATGAAATGTTATTTTTAGTATGTTCCTCTATGATGCATGAGATAGAATACCCTCATCTCATCAGGTTGCAAAAGAAATAAAACCTCATTAATATCAACAACAATAGCATGAATCATTTGAATCACTAAATGTGAAATCAAATCGACTTTAATAATAATAAAATCAGATATATTGCAATAAACGAGGTAGATTGGATTTTCCCTGCACACAGGTTAGCTACTACCGGGCATAGCTTATTACAAAGTACCTATTCTGTCCCATCCCTAACTATAGGCTCCAAACAGTATGTCAACAAAAAATAATACTCTGATACCACTTTGTAAAGTCACGGTTCCGAAAGCCAGCCAGAGGTGCCCCGTACCCAGTTGGTCACATGGCCTCAAACACATTTCTCCAAACTCCAGAGGCTACCGAATAGTAGTGAGGTCCTTGGGTGTGATAGTGGGGAAACTATTACCTCATTGTAAGAGTATACAGTGGATGTAAACAAATATACATAAGAGAGGAAACAGTAATAATATCACACAATAATAAACATCCGAGGATTAATAGAACAAACTAGAGCACATATATAAAGTCATGCATAATACATATGTCTAGAAAAACAGAAAAAAAGTCACAACGCTAGAATACAACATTACTAAACCAAAGTGAAAAATAAAGTAGGTAAACACCTCAGCATTGCAAGCCATAGCTTGGTCCCATGCTCTCCAGCTAAATAGTATGTCACGTACCTGAAGTATAAGGGAACATGACCTTATCTATACCTAAAAAAATATAATTTGTTTGTGCCCAAAAGCATCAACCAAACATAGTGTGAGACAAAATCCTATTAGGAAACCGCTCCAAGATTTGTGCCAAATAGTCAACGAATATGTGGGAGGTTAAAAAAATAGAAAACAATAAATAGGATGGTACTCAACAACAAACAATCCACAGTCCCAATATCAAGCAACTACTAAAAAACCAGATAATCAAAACAGGAAACCCTCTAGGAAGCACACTCAGTCTAACCCCTTTAGTCCTACCTAACAAGTACAAGTAACCCTCAGGGCAGCACACACAGTCTCACCCCTCTGGTTCTGCTAAAGTATAGACTCTCTGAGGATGCACTCACAGTCAATACCCCCTATAATATCGTATCAGAAATAATGGTGCTCTTGGGAATCACTTACATCATATTCCCTTTGTGGGCTACGTCAAAGAACTAAAAACACTTCAGGGAAGCCCTTAATGTCAATTCCCTTTGTGGTCTCGCATCGTAAGTAAAAAAGACACTCTAGAGAATCCCTCATCGTCCATTCTCTTTATGGTCTGTACCCTAGGTTTTCATGGCCATGTGTAAGTCAAGAAAGTGTAGCAGCTCAACACGACCAATGTAAACCTCAAGGCCAAATTTTCTAGCATTCTACAACACAACCGCCAAAATAGGAATATTAACACCATCCTACAATACTAGGCATGTGAAAGTAAACAACATCCTAATCGAAAAACAAGACCCAAAGGTCAAAACATGAAAAACATGAATGGGAAATGCATCCAAAGCACAAAAATTCACCCTATTCACAATCAATAATCATCTAATCAGGAATACTAGAAGAACAGAGAAACAATAGGGATTAAACGGTAAACGTGAAATACCCCGTTCATGGGTATCGGGAAAATGTTCACATAAAATTCAAAGTCTTTTTAAAAGAAAGGCACAAACCACCTACCTCGGTGTTGGGAGAACAAGATACTTGAACCATGAGGCTTGAATCTCCTTAGAATTTCATGGATCTATGAAATCATATAAAACTTTCAACCCTCGATAACCCACGAAAGATTAGAAATCAAATAATGGTGCTCTAGGACAAGAAAGAACTCACCGATACGATTACAATGCAACCGTAGGTGTTTGATTTAGAGGAAAAAAACTTGGCTAGGGGTCATCATTGATCTGCAGCTACTCAGTACTCTTGGACGAACTAGGTTGAGAAGAAGACTGTTCTGTCATTCATACGCAACCCCATTTCATTTATTGAAAAAAAACAACACACATGGTGTGTACTTTTTAAGTACACGGCGTGTACTCCCCATTTACGTACTCCACTTTAGGCAGCCTCAAGGTCATCACACATGGTCATGTGCAAGTCCGCTACATGTCCATCACATAGCTACCCACAGTAAATGGGTACACGTTATGTACTCATAATTACTTCATGAATTTCCAAAAAGATGTCTTTTCTCAAAATCTCCACAAAAACATATCTGAAAAGATGATCTGGGTTCTTACACTAGAGTTGAGTAGAAGAGATACAGTAAAATACATAACAACATAAAACATAATTTTTTAAGAATATACATAAAAAACTTTATCAAATGGTGGAATGAAATTAGGAATACGATAACATTACACTAAATATGGACTGATAATTTAAGGTAATCAAAATAAATATACCTTTATCAGTCATCATATACAAATGATAATTCCTTAAATCTTATCCATCAACTAGAGGATTCAAATATTTTAAATGTTACTGCCGAGATTGAGTGAGGTCATGAAGCCTCATTTTCCAAATATATAGAGGAAAAAAACCTCTATATCTCCGCAAATTACTGTAGGAGAAGAGTGTACACTAAAAATCAATCCAAATTATTTGATGGAATGAAACCAAAAAGTATGAATAGTAATGTTTTTTTGATAATAGAAAATTATAGTAGATAAAGAAAAAAGATAATATAAAATATGAAGGGAATGTTTCAAAACATTTATGTAATGTAAAAAGAGTTAAAATATAGTAAGAAAATAATAATCATAAAATATTCTTAATTAAATATATAATAATAAAATATTGGATATAAATAAATAAAATAAATTTCTTAGAAGATAAGAAACAAAATAAATCATTAGAAACAACCATAAACCAATCCTAATTTCCCCCTTAAAATCAATCAAAAAACATAATATTACAAGATAAATGAAAAAACAACTGATCATTCAGGAATGAAAGGATAAAAAAATAAATTATGAAATCTCAAAAAACAACATTTGGTTGTTTAAATTTTGATCATCAAATTATAAACAAAAGAAATTCCAAAAATGTATTGAAATTACATAATGAATGAAATAATCTTTGATTGTATTACATAAAAAAATTAAATAGAGACATATTTTAATAGGTAAATGTTGATTTTTTCCATAAAAAATATTAATAAAGAGGGATCAAATATTCTAAAATAAATGTTGATATATTTCAATAGTGTCCAAAAGTAATAATATATTTTTGGATAAAACAAATCATCACCAAGAAAATATAATATTTTCTCTAAATTTGAATGAAATAAGAGTGATTGTATTGAAAATTATACTATTGATCACTTATTTATAGGAATGGATTACTTAGAAACATATATTCTTTATGAACTAAACAATTTGAATTTTTCAAAATGGTATGTTACGATTGAAAAACTATACATTTTCTATAATAATAATAATAATGAAACACTCAAAAATCCAATATGAAATTATTTACTTGGTAAAAATTATTGTTTTCTTCTCATGGTTTTAAATAAAAAAATGTCTATAATTTTTTTTCCAAAAACTCCAAATAATGAAATTTATGAGTATCTATACGTAATGACCTTGACTGACCCAATGTGGCATATCAAGTCACTTTCCTCAATATTATGGATTAAAATTTTTTATAGACCACATATAATAGATAAATATATTATATAAATATCTATAAGATGGCTTGTATACTCATTTCCCCACCTGCTCGGTATGTACTCCTAAAATATAGAATAGACCAATTTTATATTCGAAAAAAATTCATTACAAGTGAAGGGGTATCTAAAAGAGTAAAATATTATAATTTCTATATATAACAACTATTATTTATATTACATCTTAATGAGTATGATTGAACATATGAATATTTTTGATATAATGACAGATTTCACTATCATAAGAAAATCATTTCCTGATAATGACAAAGTCTCAAATAATTAATTATGCCCTATAAACACATCAAAACCATGTTATATCCATTATATTTTATCATGTATAGAATATATAATAAATAAAATTTAGGTAATATTTTATGTTTTAATATTAATGGGGTCAATTTTTGATAATTTTATCACTTTATGTGTAGTTTTATTTTATTTAACCATGAAATTTTAATGAAATTCTTCATAGAGAGTTTATTTTATGGGATTTAGTGATATATAAGGGGTTTGGGGGTGTGGATGTGATGGGAATTTGAGGAAAATTAGTAGTTAGTAATTTTGAGTTATGTAATATTGTTTAAGTATGTGAAAATTAGGGAGTCTTATTTATAGGTTAAAGTAATATAGATGAGGGTTGATAGACAACACTATATGGAAACACAATGTCTTATCATTAAAAGAGTTACAATGATGTATTTTAATTTTTTTTATTATCCAATGATTCACAATGTGTTTTTATATGGGTGTAATTATCCCATCATTTAAATTTAATTAAGTTAAATAATTTAAAATCTCTAAGGGTTGCGATACAATAACAAGGAATCCAATAATTCATTTTCCCTAACTTGAAGGGTCTAAAATTACTATTTTTCTACTCAGATTCCACCCCAAAAATTTGTTTTATATCTATCCTCAATTATTATAACATTTTACTGGTACTAAGTAGTTAAAATAATATATAGGACTGGTATTTGAATAATCATTTATGGTGGTTAACAGACTATGGCTTCATATATGGTTAGGTGTATGATCATTGAAGTAATTATTGTTGTATGGATTATTATTATTATGGTTTTGTGTTAATGATTGATGTTAATTACAATAAAATCATGAATAATTATATTAAATAATTTTTGAAATGTTATACTTATGATTTAATATGATTACCATGTAACTATGTTGAATTTTATAGGATTTGGTTATTTTTTTGTGATTCATTAATTGGTTTAGTTTCATAAATGTATGATATTATAAAAAAAGGAAAAATATTAAAATATATATAATTACAAATAACTAAACTAAAACTAACTAAATAATGATTTTAATTTATTTCCAGGAGAATTTTACAAGGAATAGTTATATCCTTTCTAGACCTGATGTTTATTATACAATATTAGAGTGAATGAAATATTATATTAAGAACACTATCCAATTTCTAAAGACTAGAAACTAGTGTTGAGTTTTATATATCCATAAGTAGGGATAAATATACCATTAGTAACAATATTGAAAATAACTTATTGATTGATAAAAATTAAATAATATATTGTAATTATAGATAAATTTTTAAATCAAACCAATATATATAAATGTTAAAAGAAAAATATATATTTATCAATTAATGGTATGTGATTTAAAAATATTAATTGAATGATATTTCTTGATGTATAAATATTACCCATTATCATAGAATTAACTTGTTAATTTTTTCTAGAATGAATTTATTTTACATAGTTATATATTTTTCAAGGGTAATTAGATTTCTAGGTTGAGTTTCAAGGAGGTCAAGTTGGTATAATGTTTTAAAAACTATATGTAATTGCCTTTCATGGAATGACAACTTTTGTCACAACATGAATTTTCATAGTTGGGGGTAGTATCTACCTCTATCAACTGATATAATTCCTACATTTATTCAAGAAATGAATCCTAACCATGTGATTTTTAGGGTTTTGATTTAATTAATTTTGGTTAGAAGGGTTTATAAAAATAAATGAGACTCATAATTTCTTAGTAATTGAAATATATTTCATTATCATTGGTATTTCATACCCCATTTATAGTATATGTCCTTAATATTTATACAAAAACACACATTATTAGTTGTGATTACAATACAATTGTATGTTTATTAATCCACCCACTTTTTCACTTCATTTTTTTCACTCTCATATTGTTTCTCACCATTTATATTCATGTTCCCTTTTTTATAAGTTATTATTATACTTTTATGATTTCTACAATTTGATATCAAATAAACGGCCGATATTGGATGGGTGTAAATCTACATGTATAAGGTATGTGTTTTATGTTATATAATACAAATTTTGATCTGTTTATGTGTATGTATGTTGTGAGGTCATGTTGACATTACAATTTTTTGGATGTAAAAGTTTAAATTAAATACCATTAGTCTAAAATCATGAAATAGAACATCCCTATGAGATACTAATAGTTTAATAGTGAATAGAATAAAACATTATCCACCCATGGGGTTTTCCTAATTCATGAAATCATATTGGTAAATTAAAATGAAGACCATAGAGGTGACTTAGAAATAATCTATGATCATGTGTGTCTATAACTAGAATAGTGTCAACCCATGGGTTTCAAATGAGCTAAGAATATTTTGGTTAATTAAATAGGAAACCCTGGGGTTTACTATGACTTGATATTATCTTGGGTTAGTGACTAGAGATTCAAAGGACATGTTTTAGGATCTATTTTCTATGTTTATTTTCAATATATGAAGTGATTGAAATATGGGAGACAATAGTGGTGTTGTGAAATAAGTATTTTTCCATTTATATGGAAGGATTTGAGTAGTAAAGTCTCTAGGATCTAGGAGATATGTTTATTATTTGAGTCCTAATCTATTTTAAAATAAATTAAATTATTATTGAGTTGAATGATTTCTTTAAGGAGGATAAATGATGGGAATTCCATGGGGTGATATTTCCCTGGGTTCATTAATGAATCTATATACTTCAAAACCACCTGATTGATTCCCCTTAGGTTCATTTATGATGCCAAATATTTTAAAAAGACATATATATTTTTTCACTAACATCAGTGGTGAATCTTATTACTTAATAATTCCATGTGTGACCCCCCTTAGGTTTGGTGATAATGTCTGATACTTTATAATTACATGGGTGATTCCCCTTTGGTTTTTTGATGATCTTTGAAACATTAAAATGCCTTTGGGTGATTCCCTCCATGGGTTTGGTGATAAAATATTATACTTATAATTACTTACGATATCCCCATATCTTTAGTGGTATTTCCTAATTAATTTATTCTCCTACGATAAATATTGATTGGCTGTTGAATACACTTGATGATACAATATTGAAAGAGACATCTAGATTATGATGAAACAGATAAGATCAATCTTAGTACTCACTTGTGAACATGATGATTGATGGTTATTTATTTATTATTATTACTCCACTATTTAATTCTCACATCATTATGCACTTTATTTTGTAGAATGTATATTCTTAGAGATGCTGTTGGTAGTGGACTATTGAGTCGTAGTCACTCTCTGATCGAACCACCATTTGGCAGCAATGTTGAATTCATGATTATATGATAAGACAAATGATATTACTCTATTAAGGATTCATGATTTCACCTTATTGGATAGTTCATTGTATTTTCGTATATGGAATATTCTTGGGAATGTTCTTAGACGACTTCACATTTTTTCATTTTTGCATTTTGGGGTCTTATGCAGTTGATCGTCTATTAATGTATGACTTCGTATAATGTATTATATAGCATAATTTTTATATAAAATGGGTTATTTTTTATTTTTTAGTAGAACTTTCGTATATGTATATTTTTTAATTTACTTATCAGGATATATATATTGGGGATTATTTTCATTTCTATTTCGACTCTAATATGTGGGTATAGAGTTCCAACAATACCACCATAGACAACTAATGCTAGTTGTAAGCCTATATGATACATGTAGATGCACCCAAGTTCATGTGGAGGCCATAAGTTTGGCAACTATCAAGTAGATCATGGTGATAGAATGTCATAAAATGGTATTATTTATCTTTTTTTGTAGATATTTTACGTATGGTAGAAAAGAGTTGGGTTATTTTTAGGACATTTTATAGAACTTGTGTTTGTAAATGGCCACCAAAAATACAATGTATGTCCATATTTTGATGGATGGTATTTTTTTTCTTGTTATTTACTTTTACTGTTGACATGTTTCACTATGAATGATGCATATGATTATGAGAATTTTGATTTCTGGGATTTTATCTCTTATATTTAATAGATGGAGTGAATGTATCCATTCATCATATCAATCATGTTGGATTCATATTTTATATTCATTGTTGATTGTTTTTGTTTACACTAGGTCTAAAAAGACTCATTTTTTAATGATTTATCATCCATTTATATGGTTTTATAAAATATAAATGTATATCGACAACTTACTTGACTTATCAAAAAAATGAATATAATCTTTTTAAATGACCACTTTTCTAGACTTTTCTAGACTATCATAAGTCATCATCTAATAAAATTCTAATTAAAATATACATAGTGATTTTTTCTATTACTTGTGATTGAAATATCATTTAACTAAGCCTCAATCATAAAATATTTTGGTAAAATTAAAAGATTAAAATTGAGTCACATGATCAAATATCCCAATTATTATATTATGTATGTTAAATAAAATTATAATTAAAATTCATGATGTTTTTTACTATATAATAAATAATTTAAATTTCATTTATCCAATAATATTATTTCTGAAATTCTGTAAAATAAAAGTGGAAATTAATGATATTGTGAATCCTATATATTGGATGTGGACTATATGGGTATATTATATTGATTCGATTTATGGATAGTTGGGGATATTTAGAGTTTGAGTTATGATATCCTTATAATATGAGATATAGGGAACATCAAGGTTTTGGTCCTATTATATCTTTGCTGAAACAAATATTTAGAAAATTTTAAAAGAAATGTGTTTTGATGTGGTTCGGAGTGTGAATGAACCCATATTGAGAATAAGTATATGGGTTTAGAGAGAGATCATAGGATGTGAGATCTTTAGATTGAGAGGTGTATATGCTAGTGATATGTAATTCTTATTGAAACATTAATTTTAGATGTGTTATCCTAAAAAAGTTATAAATTTCATAGCTGTCTATGAAACTTCTGGGTTTATTCCTGACCTATAATAGAGGTTTAATGTAAAAATGTTTCTTTGTACCCATGAGAGGGTGTGTTAGCCTATATGTTTCTTATGATTTTGGGATATGGATTATGATACTGGTGATATGAGAACTATAACTAAGTATAAGGATAATTGTTTTAATTATTTGACATAGATGTGTCATATGGGGGTTACTGAAGAGTGGGGTTTATGGGACAAGAAACATAGTTGATGATTTACATTGAGATTACTATATAGGGAGTACAAAAAAATGAAATGGGAATATATATGCATTATGTGTTGTTGATGTGTGTGACTAGCCTTGATGTTGTGATTTCTTTCTATATTTAGAATGGAATGATTAGTTAGGTGTATGGGCAATCTAATTGGGTGAAAGTTGAAGGGTGGGTATCGAATGGGAAAGCTGGGTAGATTCTATTGGTTTTGTGGATATGACCATAGAGTTTGGTGATCACATGGATGTGATTGAGATAGGTACCTTGTGATATTATAAATAAAACATTCAGTGGGATTCATTTTTCCACATGAGGTATCATATAGGGAACATGGTTATATGGGTTATTGGGAGTGTGAACCCAATATTGATCGGGCATGAATTGATAAGGTCAATTTAAATCATACAACAAAGTGGAATGTAGACATATATTGTTTAATTTTTCTTGGTTGGAAACATTATAAATTAAAAAACATAGGGAAATTTTAAATGAAAATTCATTTACCCTTTTTGTACTAATATTATGGTGGTTATTTGTTAGTATGTCGGGAAATCAGTTTCTTGGGGAGACCTAGTGTTAAAAAATTATCAAGAAGGATTGGAGATGATAATTTATTAATGTAAAAAGAGAAGGTTATGATAATTCCAATGTTTTATTATAGTGGATATTTATCATTATTATCCATATAGATTGGAAATAAGAATGTTCGATAATGGGGAGAACTCCATGGATAGTTTGACCATGGGGTTATCATTTAAAAAAATTACAATGAATCATAAAATGTGAAATTTTAGTGAACAAAACCATTGGTGGTTGTGGTATTTTTAGGAATTTACCAGATACAATAATATAATATAGACATATAAAATGGAAGTCACCCATAAATGTTTGTCGTTTTATGAAATTGGGTAGAGTTAGTATAATCAGTTTTTGATGATTTATAGTTTTGGGAAAATAGTTTTGTTGAATGATTTGGTGTAAACATTAGGAAGTCAATTATAAGGGATATTAGAACATTGAGACTCAAGTAATCAGGGATAACCCACCGATGTGATTAATGAAAAAGTATTTGTTTTAAAACATGTGTAAGTTGCGAGACTGTGGGTTTTAATAAAAATGGTCATGTATGGAATCTACTAGTACAAACCAGTGGCTAAAGTATGTTTGTTCACTCCTAATGTCACATGGGAAATTAAGGGTGGAAGAAGGATTTATTTATTATTAATTTTCATTTATTTATTTCACACATCAATATCCAATTTGTTTCTTAGAACAAATATGTGTTTAGACGTAACTAGTGGTGGAATACTGATATATACACGAAGCCTTCTTCGGATTAAATTTAGTAAATGAGTTGAAAATATGATTTATATATAGGAAATAGTTAGGCACAATGTGTATAATTCTTGATTTGAACTACTATCATTGGAGTATGAGAAAGAAAATGGTCTTAAAACCTTTTTTACGGAGTTGTATGTTTTTTCTTTTTTGATTTTAGGGTTTGTTGTATCTGATCTAATAGTGATGTATGGTTTTTTAACACTTATTGTATAGTCTCAATTTTATATATCGTGGGTTATGTTTTATTATTTACCTAACATTTTCTATATTTCTATTTATTTCATTACATATGTGGATTTATTTAGTTGTTATTATTTATTATTTTGTGTTAACTTTGTTTTCTGAATATAAACTCTTCACCATACCACCATAGACCCATTGTGTTAGTCGGCCACTACTATAATATGTAGTGATTCACCTGATTGGATATGGTGACTAACAGTATATGTTCTATAATGTGGTCTTGGGAAGAATAAAATTACAGTTGATGGGTATATCACATATAAAATAATGAATAGAAGTAAAAGATAATATGTAGGATTGAGTTTTCCAAAAGGGTCTCAACCTCTTGTTTATTCCCTAACTCTATATCCCCTATTAATTTATCTATAACCTCACCCATCTATTATTAGGATTTTATCCTTAGATAATCCATTAGAAATAAAATCTCTATGTTCATGTTAGGGTGTCAATAAAAAGATACAATGTGATTTCATAAAATAATATAAAAAATATCTAAAAAATCTGAAGTGAATGAATTTAAATGTATGTAATGATGAAAAAAATTAATTAAATCCAAAATATACTTCTATGTTGTTTCCAAACCACATTGTCGATCTAGTATACTTTAATTTATAAAAAAATAAACTAAATAATATTACATATTTCACAAGGATACATCAACTTACATGATATCTAAAAGGGACTAATGTAATGAAAATGTTTTATTTGTGGTAAATTATATGAGGTAACAGTCTCTCACAAATAAATCAACATGGATGACATCAACCAAGTGGTAACTATCACATTCATAGAATCCAGAAGGGATAACAAAATATCTATAAGATAACTTTCATTTTATAAATTAACAAGACCCATAATATACTCATTATGTGGTTACCTAATATTTAATTATATATAAAAGAGGTAATCTATTTTATAATTGATAACATAATTTTTCATAATAGTTTATTTTGATAAAAAGATCTATCATTCTTATATGAATCAATTTAATTTATCCTTATATGATCAAAACAATATATATAAATTAAAACATTATATATCACATTGAATCATAATATACCTTGTAATTTCATATCAACATATCATTTTCTATGATATATTAAATGAATAAATTTACCATGAAACATAGAAAATGTAATGATTAAAAATGAAGGGAAATCATCATGCCATGTCAAAACATACAAACCATAATCAAATTCAGGATTTAAAATTATATTAACTATATTAAACAATAAAAAAAATTAAATCATATTAAAACTACTAGATAACTCATTGTGTATAGGCCCATATTCTACCATATAATTTTTTCCCTTAAAAAACGTTATGTTTGATTACATGTTTTATACACACCATTGTACTAAAAGAGTAATGAACTAATAGATAATTATTATATAATATACTAAAATAATAATGAAACAACCGGTAAATAAGAATATAATATTTAACTAAAAATGATTACATTTGGAGGATATATATAAATTTTATTTATTTATTCTCAAACAAATATTTTTAAAAAATTTCATATATTTTATCAAAATAAATTATTTCAAAAAAATTTATGTAATAATATGTATAATATTTTAATATATGAATTATTATATCAGGCTTTTCATAATTAGAGATTTTTATAATATAATACTAAGGACACATAATTTGTTAAAATGTTAATTTTCTATAAAAATATTTTATCATTATGTTTTTTGTTTTCATTGGAAATTTAAAAATATATTTTTTAGAATTAGATTTTGATGAAATTAAAATAATTTTTTAACTTATAATTCCACAATTAATGTGGGATAATGTTTTATTAATGTAATGATATAATGGATTTTTAAATAAATAATGAAAGATTCTTTGTTCACCTAAATTATAGTATTTATGGAATTGTCATGAGATTATATTAATATAAGAAATTCATAGAACATTTATTTTGTAAATAAAATATTTTTATGTTATAAATTTATACAATTTTATAATACAATGAGTAACTTATAAAACAAATTATTTTCATTTTGGAGCATAATCAAACTTTTTCCCTCATAAAACCTATATTTGATCATTTATTTTAGTATAATTATCTTTTTTTCATATAAAGGAACATAAAATTTATTTTTTTATAACTAATAAATATGTGACATTAAAAAAAATAACATTGATAATTTTACTCTATAAATAATATTTAATCTAAAAACACACATTTCCTAAAAACTAATTTTAAAAATTATGTTAATTTATATTAAAATTAATGTTTCACGCTGAAAGAAATTTTATTTGAAAAAATTCTATTCATATTTGAAAATTTGTGCTTCAAATTAGGTTATATATTGAATTTAATATTATTAATAAAAATTAATTATTATGGTTAAAAATTAATTACCTCAAACAAATTAAGAAAAATAAACTATGATTTACTAAGAAGAAATAACCAAAATATGATAAAACAATATTTTGAAATGGATGGTTAAGGTGTGTCTTTACTAAACCTTCCCTCTATTTCATCTCATCTCCATTTTTAGTCTTCCATCCCCATATAATAAATTTACATTATAGAAAATGTAATCTTTTCTTTGAAAATTACCCTCCTCTTCAATTATAAATCAGGCTTCTTCTATCACTTCATGTTACACTTTTACCTTAAAATTATTTACAAAATACTATGATTATTTCATCCTATAAGCATATTTTAGTTACATAGGCTTATGGAAACCCTTATTTATTCATTTACCTGCAAAAATAAAAAAATTGACATTGATAATGGTTATGTGAGGACTATCGCTTTTACAAAATAATATGTTCTATTTTTCATAATTGACTCTTACATATAAATATAATGGTTAAATAAAAGAAAAAATATTTTACATACAGTATATTTTTTTTCTAAAATAAAAATATAATATTTAATTTCAATTCCCCTATTGAATGGAAAAATAAAAAGGTCGGCGACCATATGTGCAAATTACCAACTCCTAGAATGACATATAGTATTTTTCTTAACAACTTAACATGGATAGTATAAAAAGTGTAATTAATAAATTAATATGATATTTATAACCAGATTAATTATATGGGAATATAATACTAGAAATTTTATAACTGATATTAATTAGAAAATAACATTGTAATTTTAACTACAAAAAAAAAAGAAAAATTCTATTTAACATTCACAAGTGAATCCCATTTTGGATGCATATTATTATTTTTTATTTTTTAAAATACAAAATAACAGAAATATATCTTTATGAATATAAAAAATATGGTTAAATTCAAAATACCATTCAATATTTTCTATATATTGAAAGTGTTACAAACAAATTGACTGAATTACTACGAATAACCGATAAAAGTGAAAACTGTGGAGTAAAAAAATAACATATGATAATAGATAAACCATATAACATGACTTATATATAAATATGGATCTTAATAGTGTTTTTAAAACACATAATTTGATTACCTTGGATGATATGAACATGCATCGAATGAACCGTGGTCAAGGTAAAGGGTTCTTCTTTGGAATTTAATTACTTGACGCATATGTCTTATTGTGAAGCATGAAATATATAATAAATTTTTAATGATGTGTACTGAATTTATTTTATAATTATCAATTAATTATTGGTTTTTTTAATATCCACATCATTTTCTTAATTTAAATAGTATTTTCTCAAATGGATACCATAAATATAATGGATTTGATAACTCAAACATTATACTTTGATTTATATGATGTCTTAATGAATATATTTCCACTATGTTCATTAAAATCCATGATTTTAAATTTCAAATGATTTTGTCTATTATATAAATAGGTAAAATTAGGTTTTCATTAAAATAAAATCTTTTGATGTGTTTTCTTTTATTTTTTAAATAAATATAAATAGACATTTTATAGAAAGACTCAAAACTATGAAATTTACATCAATTATTAATTTTTAAAGAAGGAATAATTATTAATAGATTTCAATTTTTCTCTCTATATTTAAAGAAATTATCCCCAAGACGGTTATAATCATTATTTACTCTCTATTTTTATTTTATTATGTGATTATTTTTTGTGATCAGGTTTTCAATGTCCTTCGATTTCATTCTTATTTTTTATTTTAAATTATTTAGAAATTTTCTAAATTCATTATTATTCCTATGAGATGTTTATTCTATGAAATTTGAATTATTTTTAGTTAAACATTTTATAAAACTCATTTTTATTTTCATGGGTTTGTAATGATAAGTGAAGTATTTTCATTTAAACATTTTTGGAGACCTATTTTATTTCCATGGGATTTTTAAGTTGTGATAATTGAATAATTTTAAATTAGTAATAATAAGTATGGATGATGATGGGTGAGGTCACATATATCCCCCCAATAAATTGGTTAAATGTTTAAATATAAATAGATATGTATATGTGGGAATAATTTTGTTATTAAAAAACAAGGGGTGGATGTTTGTAACTTACAAAGGTGATATATACATGTGTATAATTAAGTTGTCTTACAAACATGAGTGGATGTATGTGGATTAAAAATTAATATTTTCCATATGATAAAGTATGTGTCATAATTGAATTATGTTATAAATAATGATCATTTTCTTTAATGAATAAAGATTTATGTTAATTTTTTTATGACATGATTTGATTATTATGTTTCCTTACTCAAATTTATGGATTTCATTTCTGATGAAATTTCCAATGAATCTGACTTATCTATTATGATTATAACATATATTGATATGATATATCTATTATTGTCATTTAATTTACTCATAATTATAGAACTATCCTTGATGAATTGTTTATTCAACCCCTTTTTGAACATTTGAGATAACCTATTTCTTATATTTTCCTTCCCCTAATTGCGAGGATGACTTTTACAACTATGATTTTTATATGATGATCTATTAAGATGTAATTCAGAATAAATTTTTTTTTTTGAAATTATCTAATTATATATTCATATTTGGAATACATTTAACCTATCTATACCTGAGAAATTATTAATTTTATTTTAGTAATGTAATGTTTATATCATGTAAATGATGCAAAACAAAGGCATGTTTAGCATGGGTCCCCATAGTTGGTTTCTTAGGGAGGATTAGATAACTTTAAAGGTTAGTGTATTGTCATTTAAATATAAAATAAGTGTTAAAAATGCAATTAAGTATTAAGAAGGTAATATTTATCATTGTATGAAATGTATAAATAATCATTTATTTTTTTTGTATTGAATATTTTCTGTTTCTTTGGGATTAGGATTTGATAATATTCTGTAAAACCCTAGGGATACATTTAAGGGATAATTCTATGTTTAGGATAATATAAGAATGTTTATGTAAAGTAGATAGTGCATCATTTTACATGAAATTAAATCCTTATTTGGGTATTTAAATGTCATTAAGGTTATGGAAAGTATACATATAGGGGGAATAATCTAAAAAAGGTTGATTGAGTATCAACTAAATATTTAGTGAAATAAATGATGAATATCTTTAATACCGAACACTTGATTAGACACTCCCATGGGATTTGATTTGGTTAGTCTCATTCTGTAACAACCAGAAATATACTCATGTGGTTAATAAATGAACTATATCTTTATAATGATGATTTTGTTTTATTTTAAATTATAGTGGTAAATAGAAATAATTTTACAAAAATAATTTAACATATAATGTAATAATACTAATTAAAACATATTAGAAAAGTATAGGGTAATAAAAGAAAAAAATGGTGATGACACATTAGAGTTCTCCATAAGATCTTACTCTTGAATGAATAATATACCAACCATCAAAACTATTAAAATAAAAAACATTAATAATATTATAAAAATTATTAGAGGAATTTTAAAAACATTTGAGGGTGATGTAGTAAATTTTGATGTTTGTTGGTAAATATATAGGATGTAATCAGAAATGTTACATGCACAATAAGATTGATACATTAATATTATGTCATCAATTGTTAATATAACCATTGATTAATAAAAAAATTGTGCATTTTGATAATTGGATAATAATATTTCATTTATAATTATTGTTTATAAAATGTAATGAGAAAAGGTAATTAACATATAAGGGAGATATAATACATAAAACTAGTATTATCCGGTCTTTTGAAGGCCAGTTCTCAGACATTGGGAGGGAGGTACCATCATTGGGGTTCACTCCTTGAGCAAGAGCAAAAGAGCTTAAAAAAGTTAGGATTGAACGAAATTAACATTGATAGAAGTTAAAGTTAGTGGAGATCACCACGAAGTCAATGTTAACTAATCCACACATGAAATAACCACCCCACCCACCTCACTCAAAGGCAGTATGATTGTATAATAAGAGGTTATGTATCTAAACTTTAGTATCATAAATGTGTGATTTTATTTTAAAAAATTAAATAATAATTTATTCAAATACTATTTATATTATTATTTTACATAATGAAATATATATGAATTTTAGAGGAATTTTATAAATAAATATTTTGATAAATACAATACCTAATTTTCTTTTTAGAAAATATATATACTTTTATATTAAAATAATGTATTATAAATAAAATTTAATTTCATTAAATAGTCTTGGAAAATAATATATATTCAAATATAATTTTATAACATCTTATGGAATTTATATAATTTCCTACTGTAATAAGGGGCATGAAATCGTAACCTTAGTATAAAAAAATTTAATTTCATTTATATAAATGAAATATTTATTGTCTAAAATTCTATTTTCATTATTACTTTACTTAATTAAACACACATGAATATAATATGAACTTGATAATTAGACATTTGGATAAAAATATAACATAATTATAATTTCATAAAGTCCATACACTTTTATAACACATTAATGTATTCAATATAAAATTAAATTTCATGATATAGTCATAAAAATAAGATATATTGAAATAAATTTGATAGTTTACTTTTATAATGTCATAGGAAATGTTTTTATGAGTTATAAAGACAATTGTTTCATAAAAACTATTATTTTTACATAAAAAATATTACTCATTTAAAAATAAAAATATCATATATAGTAATTTATTTTGATAAAATAAAAAATATATTTGAAATCAACATTTCAAAATTATGTAATGGTTATATTTGGAAAATTTTCTAAAATATTTTATTTTTTGTTGAATAAAAATTTTATAGTTTTTAGTCTGTTTTAGGACATACTATATATATACTAATGACTTTATAAATAAAAAAATAAAATTCATGCCAAAAAATTTGTATTTTATTTATAGTATGTATCATAATGTATTTACATTACATTTAAATCATATAAAATACATTTCAAAGTCTAAAATGGAAATTATTATTTTAGAAAATTAAATTTTATGAAAAAATTATTTTTCTATGTCCAAAGTAATATTAAAAATATATTTTAATTCTAATTGATAAAAAAATTTAAAACATGGCTTAAATATATAAAACCATTATAAAAACAATGGGTAATCCAATGGTTTTTCTTTTCCAACAATATAGAATTTCAAGGCCTATATTTAAAAAATATAAAACAATTCCCTCTATTTTACTTTAAATACCCACCCAAAATCCCTTTTCACTCAACTCCAAATCCATTAATCATACAATTATGCCCATTTATGCTCTCTAAAGTCCCTCTATGTTGTCTTTATGGTCCTATTGTTTCCCTCTCCAAACTCAAAGATGTTACTTCCCAAGGTACGTGAACTCTCCTTTTCTCAGATTCCCTTTCTAGTACCTATTTTTTGGTATTCATTCTAAATGTTGAATGACTTTTTATATAATTTTTTTTCCAATAACATCCAATTTTTTTATTTTTTAGATATTTATTCTATCTCATTATTATCTTTCCTTAATCTATATTTTATAACTCCATGTGTCTTAATTTATTTCTTGACTTTCCTTATTTTATATGAAATATTCATATATTTTGAATATCCAAACCCTTTTCATATAGAAGGGAATTCAAATAGATTGAATAATAATTTATATATAGTTGGATTTCCATGTATGAAATAAAAAATCCCTTATCAACAGTAAAAAAATATTATAATGTTTATGTATTTAAGCACTTATGTACTCAATGATTTAATATATAACCCATTTTTTATCCACCACATGTCAATGATAAAATGATTTATTATGATAAATGTGGTTTAAAAAAATTTATTTATATAAATGGTGTTCATGTATGTCACTATAATTAATTGGGAAAATAATAAACTTGTAGATATGATATGTTTTGCGATATAATGGCGAATAACCTTCGAAACTTTTTTATGACTCCTTAGTGATAAAAAAGTCATATTATTATGATTATCTCATTTTTTTGTCTTATACACATTACCATGTTATGTATCATATACTCCTGATTATTCTCTTAGGTTATTATTCATGTTTTATCCATGATGATCATTCATGTAACATGTACATTGTTTATCACAAACTATGATTTATGCCTAACCTTCTCTATTGATTTATATCCCTATAAAATTATATATGATTATGTTTCCTATAATGGAATAATAAAATATTTTTTCCGTAGGAGTAACTTTTTTGTTTATGTTTTATTTATGTAACTCAAATATTATACAACTAGTTTCCAATATAAAAAATCTCAAAAAACTCTTTGATGTTATTAATGTAATACATTTGTAAATAATTATGTTACAAATAGTCAAATTAGATGGAATGTCACTACATATTCCCTATAAGTTACATTATGAAGGATATATTATTTTACAAAATCAGGTAAAGGATTATGATTGAACCCAACCTAAAGAATATTATATTGAACTAGTAATGATTTATGTTAAATATGAAGCTAATGTATTGTTTTTAAAGAGTTCACCAAATCAAGGTTGAATTTTTCATAAGATCATTCTATTATTATATTAATTATTCATAACTCATGCTAAATCATTTTTGTTTTAGTAATGGATGAGTTCCAAAAGAATCAAGTTAACAGTGGATGCAATAAAAAATGCAGATATTTTCCCAAAGAAGATTTTAATGGGATAATATTTGTATTGAAAATCAATTTGAATATGTTGAACTTGCTATCAAAGATTTTTGATTCACAACATGAAAATCATGGAAATACCAAACACACTAAATAATAAAATGATAGATCATTGTGGAATATTGGGTGATGGAAATTATGAAGTAAAGAAGATTTAATTTATTCCAAATAAAATATGTGGGAAGAGTCATAGAGTGGATTACCTAAAAATAACTGGAAGATGTTTTATATTTGTAATAGTATTGCATCAAGAAAAAAATATATTGAGTTAAAATTAATATTTTAGTCAATAAAATAGAGGGAATAAACATTCAACCTATGGATTAATTTATATTTCAATGTATAAAATATGATAAAATGATCATTATTTATGTTTATGTGAAAATACAAGGTCCAATAAAAATGACTGTCATCAGTAACTTCTAAGACAATGGAATTACTATTTTTGTCATGACCCATCCTCTGAGGGCTGCGCCGAGACTACCCCAAGCCTACCATCCATTGGTCAGGGGCTGGCACCTAGTACTGTTAAAGCGTATCCCTTATCGGGAAGGAATTACCTTTAAACCTGTAAAGACACGCAAATCCAAGAGCACATCAAGAGGAAACCAAAAGGTAAACTATTGTAGTAAAAAGTGTGTTGAAAGTAAAGGGGCCATAATACAAGAACAAAAAGAAAATACTTATACAATGAAAATAGAAATACATCTATTGGATTTCCCATCTATGATCCTATGATAAGTGTAGGTAAAACTCACGATCAGTAGTATTGCGTCATGCCAGGTCAAATGGTCCACCTCTGAGCACCGTCATGTCCTGGCTCCCCCAGCCTCAATCAACGATGCCCGTCTTCTGCACAAGACACAATAAGGTGTGGGTGAAGCCCATGTAGGGGTGAGTATAACAATACCTAGTAGAGACCCAGAGACCCCTGAAGGTCTTCTACAGTTCCAAAAAAGAATAACTACAAAGCAAGACCACAATCACAAAGCATGAAGCAGTCATCAACTGTACTTAGGTATATTCCCATGAAAATACCTATGTTATCAAGATATTATCATCTCATAGATGAGGGAAGAATATCATAATGGTAACACCATGAAGGTAACACCACGAATGTAATATTACCACATAGGTAACATCATGAAGATAACACCATGAAGGTAAGAGTACCACATTGGTAACACCACAAAGATATCATGAAAAAGGTAAAATTACCTCAAAGGAATCACCACAAAGATATCACTAAAATGGCAACAGTACCACATATGTATCACCATTAAGGTAAAAGACTCATCTCACACCATGTATATATGTAAAGAAAAAAAGTACAGATGATTATTCAGGAAGCTAGATCATCTTATTCGGTCAAGAGACACTATTGCTGACCATATAGAGTATGAGCCACAGAGGATTGATATATACTAACCCCTGCAATGATCCACATAGTATATATTCCTCATGGAGTCGATATGTACTAACCCCTACAATGAACCACACATTATCTGACCCACACATGATCGGTATGTGCTGACCCACACAATATCGCTAAGCACTGACCCACACATGATCAGTATGTGATGACCCACATAGGATCAATGAGCTCTATCCCACATAAGATCTGACCCACACAGGATCTCTATGTGCTGAACCACCTATGATTGCAGAGTATTGACCCAAACAGGATCTGACCCACACAATTTTTGTGATGACCCCCACAAGATCGCTCAATATTATCTTCTGTATTATTAGTATAAAACCTCCGCTTCACTTCCATCCAGGAGATTCTTGCTCGTAGTATGCTTGATTCTGGAAAAAATTCACTTCAATCTATTTGTCATACCTCAACTTCCATGAATTTCCAATAAGAAGTATTTCTATGTACTTCCATGTCGTTAGTGTTCCAATAAGACAAACATCGCGTCAATCGGACCCCAGGTCTCTGATATATATGTATTTTAGTTACAAGGGCCCTATTGGATTCAGATTTGATCCTACCTAGACATACTCCAAATTTATACAAATATTAAGTGGAGTGTACCAAAAGGAACATCTCACTCAAAGGGTTCCAGTGCTGCAGATGGTTCGTCAATCAGGTGCCCAGATTTCAAGTTATGGTTCTTTAGGTGGAGAATGGCCTTGAAGGGCTCGAGTCCGGTCAGACCCGGTCGGACCAACCAGGCCCGAACCGGTCTAGGCCGACCCGAACCTCTTTGGGTCAAACCGACCTGGTCCAGGATGACACGACCTAGTCCGTGTCTGACTCGAATGTATTGGGTCGTAGCGGGCTTGACCCACATGGTTGCGGTACCGCCCGACCCGTCGATGGCACGACTCGGCCCCTAGTGGTGCATCATGTTTAGCTTGCACTACTTGGCCCACGGTGGGGATCAGAATGCTGGGTGAGTACAGTTTGACCCGCGGTGGGTCATGAACCACCGGCCAGGCCCACTGTGGGGTCTTCCCTAACTAGCACGGGGGGGGGGGGGGGGGGTCCAGCACCCCCTATTTTACACAACGACCTAACAACCATTCGGTTTGTGATGAATCGGTGACACGTCGCCCCACCTGGTCCCCTACTAGGACCCGTAATACTGTCATGACATTGGATCCATGGGTTCCTTCATCGGCGATGAGTGAAGGTGCGCCCCATCCTCCTGGGGTCAGCCTGTATCGACCGCCATGCTCGACCGCCGTGCCTAAAAAGTCACAACCCCTTCTCCGTCAGCAACATTTGACGGCACACCACATCAATTCCATAGCCGGCCTATGCCAACTGCTCCACTAATGATCACAGTATAGTGCCACAACCTCCTCCTACGATGCGTGACCGCACACTACCTCTATCACAGCCGGTCGGTGCAAAATTCCACCATCAGCTATAGGTAGTGGTCACCGGTGCCGCATCGGTGGTCTTCTGTAGAAAAAACAAAGGGAAAACAAGGTAGCGAAGGGTCTAGGTCATGTTCATTTGGTCGACACCCTCCACATTAGCTTGAAAATATGATGGAGGAAAAATGAATCAACAATCTTTTGAAATTATAAAATCATAAATCCCTACCTCAAGAACATTGGAGAACATCACATTCGAGGGAGAGTTGGCGTTCATTGTCCCCAAAACAAGCCGCCAACAACACCACTCAGTCGTCGTTCTTCACTTCGGGATTCGATGTCACTCTTCCCCACTTCGTGAAACCAATCACATCCTCCATGGGGTTGGTGTTGCGTCAAATTATTAGAACTTTGTCGCTTGGTGAATCCATCCCAATACTCATCCCCAACCTCCATATAAATAGGATAGGGGGTGGGTAAGTAATAATCATGGAATTTATGAGGGATCATTTAATAGGAACCTTTCTAAATTCAAACTTCACTATTACGTAGGATATGAAAGGTAAATTCATTTAGTGGCTTGACACATCACTAGTCCCATACTACCACTTCTTATTTTGAGGAATAGAAATAAATAAATAAAATAACAAAGTTGTTTATTATTATTATAAAAAGTCTCAAAATCTATCTTTTTATCTAGAATTATTGTGGTCAATGTGAAGTCTCCCTTAATAGAATCCATGTACTGCAGATTCAATGATGTCCTCATATTTTAATCTTGAGCACCGGTGAAAAAGATAGAATATGATACCGGTGCGTTTAAGGAACGTACCATAAAAAAGTTCAGAAATTTATTTCAGGCACACTAGGAAATAGAATCTTGCACCGTAAATTTTTTAAGACACATAATAACTCCATATAATTCAAAAAAATTACATTGAAAAAACATGTCTTTACATTTTCCCACTATAGGGAATTTTGTCCCTAAAATACAAAACATAGACTAACTAAAAAATCGGGGTACTGAGCACAAATATGAGCCTCCCTTTACCATGTGCTCTAATGGAGGTTCTCGTGCTACCATCAAACGTGCACCAGAGGTATCGATCATCCACAAAGGACCCACTCATGTTGATCCTCAATCTCAACTGAATCCTCTGTAAATGTTTTCCCATCATCAAAGTCCAACATTCCATGGTCGAAGACATGAGATTAGTCATGCACGTATCTCCACTACTGGGATATATGGAAGACGTCGTGAACCCTCCCCGACTATGGTGGTAGTGCCAAGTAGTATCCTACCTCGCCAATCCACTGATGTATCAAAAAATGTCTGATAAACCTCGGTGCTAACTTGTTCCCTTTGCCAAATATATGCAAACCGAATCGAGGCAAGACCTGTAGGAAGACATGGTCTCCCTCCTCTAAGTCCAAAGTTCTCCACCTTCTGTCAGCATAAGACTTCTACGTGATCTGTGCAGTCTTCATATCCTCTAGTATAATCTACACCTTCTCAGTGGTATCTCATACCAACTCCAGAACCATAAGTTCTAATTCTCCTAAGTCACTTCAAAAAATAGGTGATCTTCATGGCCAACCTTATAAGGCCTCGAATAGTGCCATACCGATGGTGGAGTGATCACTATTGTTGTATGAGAACTTCACCAAGGGAAATTGATCCTCCAAAATAAGGCTAAAATCTAAGATACAGGCACGTAACATATCCTTCAGTGTCTGAATGGTCTATTCCATTTGACCATCCATCTGAGGTTGAAAGGTAGTGCTCAAATGTAGCTGATTTCTGAATACCTATTGTAATCCCTTCCAAAAGTAAGATGTAAAATGTGTGTCATGGTCAGAGACTATCATCGGTCTAACCCCATGAAATCTTAGAATCTATTTTTCATAGAGGCATCCCAAGACCTATAATGATCACTTCTATCAGATAGTTTGGCAGCAGTCTGACTTGGTGAGTCGGTCAAAAATCACCCAGATAGAATCATGTCCCCTAGACGTATGTGGAAGCCCTATCATAAAGTCCCTAGAGATATCATCCCACTTCCACTCTGGCACCTCTAGTGGCTACTCTAAGCCTATTAGAACTTTATTATCAACCTTCACATACTGAAATGTGAGGTATCGTGAAATGAACTATGCCAATCCCTTATTCATCCCTATTTACCAGTGCTGATGATAGAGGTCTTGAACATCTTCACCACACCAAGATATACTACCAAATGGGGTGTATGGAACTCCCTAAACATGTCCTACCTTAATGTCACTAATACAATTTTTCATCCTCTAAATAGGATGACGTGATCCCCACCTTCATAAAATCCATCAGGTTCATGTAATGTGGATATATGAGCACATCATGCCTCACAGTCAAAGTCCTCAAGCCGTACCTCCTGAACTCTCTGAATAAGTGGGTAGTGAACGTCATAGACTTGTGGTAAGAAAATCCATCTTTATCCACAAAGGATATCTTCAATGCGACTAGCTGCTATGTCGCATCACTCAACAACTATAGGCCAGACCTCCAGGTGAGTGTGTCTGCCACTACATTCCCCTTCTAATGAGTGTGGAACATCTTGAATTCAGAGTCCTCGAGAAACTCTAGCCATCATCACTCTCTCCAGTTCAGGTCCTTCTGTGAGAAGATATACCTAAGACTATTGTGATCAGAGTAGACTGTAAAAAGATCACCCATCAAGTAATGTCACCATATCTTCAAGGTGAAGACCACTTATAATAACTCTAGGTCATGGGTAGCATAGTTCTTCTCACATTTTCTCAGCTGTCGAGAGCCATACATGATCACTTCTCACTATAGCATCTGGAAACATCTATGTCCTACCCATGATGCGTCATAGTAGACTACATACCCAATGTCCTCTTCTGGTAGCCTCATGATGGGGGATGTCGTTAGTCTCTACATCATCTCTTGAAAACTCAATTGGAATCTCTCTATCCAAACGAAGTGATGTACCTTATTTGTCAGTGCTTCCAATGTTGCCGCAACTTTGGAAAAGTCATGTTAAAAACTCTGGTAGTACCCAGCCAACCCCCGGAAATTATGCACCATGGTCACACTCCTTGGTGGATTGTTAGATAGAAAAACCACTATATTCGGAAGATCTAATGAAACTCCATCCTCCGAGAAAACATGTCCCAGAAAGTTAGACTTTCATATCTGGAACATGAACGTAAAGAGGTTACCATAAACAGGTTCTCTCGGGGTGTATTAATAACTATCTTTAGTTGATAATAATGCTCCTACTCCATTGTTGTGTACACCAGGATGTTGTTGATGAATACCATCACAAAGTGATCGAGGTATGGCTGGAATATTTTGTTCATGAGTCCCATGAACACTACAGGGGTGTTAGTCATGCTGAAATTCATAACCAAGAAATCATAGTGGCCATACCGACATCTAAAGGTCATCTTCAACACATCCTCATAACTTTCCCTAAGCTGATGATAGCCTGATCTATGTTCTATCATTGAAAACCATCAACCTACCTTCAATTGATCAAAGATATCATCAATACATAAGAGTGGAAACTTATTCTTAACAGTCACCTGGTTCAGGCACCAATAATCCACATGGAGTCTAAAACTCCCATCTTCCTTCTTGTCGAAAAAAATCGGGGATACCAATAGAGAAACACTTGGCCTTAAGAACCCCTTTCTCTACAAGTCCTCAAACTATACCCATAACTCATGCATCTCCACATGAGCCATCCGATATGATGGGGTAGATATCAGTGTTTTCTCGGGGTACATGACAATGTAAAAGTCTACCTCTCTACAAGGAGGTCGTCCCAGAACATCATCTGGAAAGACATCAACATACTGGTCCACCAGTACTGGATAGCACGGACACTCGACATCAACTGATTCAAAGGTAAGACTATCCAACTGATGTGTGATCAGATTCACCCTCCTCTGCTCAAGTCCATTCTATGCTGTAAAATGTTCCCTTCTCGTTGGTGAAGGAAAACATAGTCCCATCCTCACTGACAAACTAAAATTTGTGCCTAATACAGTAAATATGAACATGGAATGTGGATTTTCAATCTATACCCAAGATGACGTCATAAGGCCTCGACACTACTACTTGATTATCCCATCCGAAGCTCTCACTTCCTAGAGTAAGATCACACAATTAAAAGTAGTGTGTAATAGTTCAATATTCTCCTGTAGGAGTCTCTAGCCGTAAGGATCGAGCCAACAGCTTCGCCAGAATCTTCGTGCTCCGAACGAGGGTCATGTATATAAAGAGTGACTGACACCTATGTCTATATGTACTACTACTATGGTATAATAGACACAGATCGTACCTCTAATAATCTCTGGTGCACCATGGTCTTAGGCCTTAGCTTCCAGGAGATGATCTTGTATTTTACATCCTGCTTCGTGTGGTCGGGGTGGACCACTTGGAGGTGGTGGCGGCAGAACCATGAATCACCACCCACCACCTATTGCATGAAAAAATTCTCTCCCAAGTCTACCGCCCAATGGACCTCCTCGCTCGAACCTCTTCCTATACCTCAGAGGTCCTTTGACCATCTTATGGTTGTCCGTATGGAGGGCCGGGCAGTTGTGAGCCATGTGACCCTACCTACCGCACGAGTAGCACTGACTGATCCTCATCTTTCCTCCTCTATCCCATTATCCCCTCACCACCGACCCTGTATCCTGAGGTCTCCCACCAGATGTTCGGGCCCACTTGGGCCCCCGCATCATTTATCTACTAGCTTCTACAGATGAATCCACTACCCGAAATCTGGTGGTGGCTCTCGTTGTTGGTACCTACTCTTCTAGGAAGCATCCCAGCAAAAGTGCTTTCTCCAACACCCCATCTCGAATTGGAATACTAAGCGATATTATTGATGCACTAATATTCCGTCGAGGACCCTGCTCAAAAGTCCGGGCCCTAAAGAAAGGTTCATGTACCATGTCGGTGGAGTAGTGGGGGATGTCAGTGAAACTTGCCCAGTACAGGGCCACAGTCATGATGGTATGCTATATGTGCATCATCTCTTGTATACACACTAATCATAGAGTCTCTAGGAAAAAATCTTCCCTTAAAAGGCCCTCAATGTATATTCAGTTGAGGGTTCCCTCATCGTGTAACTAGAGTGTCAGACTCAACCACCTCCTAGAGACTTCCTCAAAGGGACTGGAAGCTAGGATCACCATCAGATCAGCAAGTGTCCTCACCATGTAAAAAAAATTGGTAACATCCTCCTGCGAGTCCTCAGCCACCTGCGGGTCTGTCTCACCTCGGATCCTCGAAGCACTCTACCAAAGACAGTAGTGCAATGTGCTTAGTTTGAGTGCACCCTATTCTAGTGGGGCTAGTGGCATCTGCTACCCAATGGGTAGTGGTGCATATGGTACACCATATGAAGATTATAACATTGTAAGAGGGCCTTGTACTGAGGCCTCATCACTCAGTGGTCCATCATAATGTACTATCTTAGGAATCCTGCCTGATAGTATACGTGGTAGCATCCAGAAATGAAACAGGTGTGCCACGGTCAATAAGTTATACCTGGTGTGATGACTCAAAGAAATCAAAATAAAAACATTTCAAAACACACACAGTTATTGTTTTCGTGAACTATGTCATAAATCAGAATTTAGGGTCCTGGTGTATGAATACATCGGCCGCCGGACCAACACTGTATTCTCCAAACTCAAAACCACACTCATAACACATAACACTATTACCACATAGATAATATTATATTCCTAGTTCCTTGGTAGAACCGACTCCAATGATAAAACTTTTTCATGACCTATCCCCTAGGGCCCTTGTCGAGACAACCCCAAGCCTGCCATCTATAGGGCAGGGGCTGGCGACTAGTACAAGAAAGGAATATCCCTTAATGGAAAGTAATTTTCATTAAACATGTACAGACACCGAAATCAAAGATCACAACTAGAGGAAACCATTATGTAAAATAATGTAGTAAATTGTGTTCTGAATGTAAAGGTTCCAGAATACATTCCCAACTGAAAAGTACAAGTACAACAAAAAAGAGAAATACATCTCCTGGATCATCCACTGAGGATCCGACCTAAAGGGTAGGTACACCTCACATTCAGTAGTCATGCCTCACACCACGTAAAGTGGTCCTCATGTGAGCACCGTCTAGTCTTGGATCCCTCAGCCTCGATCAATGATGTCCATCGTCCGCACAATATACAACAAGGTGCGAGTGAAGCCTGTGCAGGGGTGAGTATAACAATACCCAGTAGGGCCCCCAAGACCCTCGAATGTCTCCCAGTGTTCTACAAAGGAAAAACCACATATCAAGACCTCAATAAAAAATAATGAAGCAGTCATCAACTCTACATAGGTATATATCCATACATATACCTTTGTTATAAAGATATACTCGTCTCATACGTGAGGAAGGAATATCACAATGGTAACACCACGAAGGAAACACCATGAAGGTAAGAATACCACACAAGTAACATCATAATGATAACACCATGAGGGTAACAGTACCTTACAGGTTACACCACAAAGGAAAAAGTGACACACAGGTATCACCATGAATATATCTCCACAAAGGTAAAAGTCCCACATGGGTATCACAACAAAAGAAAAAGACTCAGCTCACACAAGTTATATAAGTAAAGAATATAAGTAAAAATGATTAATCGAGATGCTATATCATCTTATTCTATCAAGAGGCACTACTGCTGACCATACAGAGTCTGAACCATAGAGGATTGATAGGTAATAACAACCTCAATAATATATATAGGATCTGACATGCATGGAGTTGATAGGTACTAACCCCTGCAATGACCCACACAAGATCTGACCAACACAAGATCAGTATGAGTTAACCCATATAGGATAACTGAGCGCTGACCCTTATAGGATCTGACCCATAAAGGATCGGTATGAGTTGACCAACCTAGGATCGGTGAGCACTGAGCCACACAAAATCTAACCCACACTTGATTAATGTATACCTATACCAGATCGCTCGGTACTAACCTCCATATGTTATGCCTCCAACCTCTGCCTCACTACGAGCCATTGTATTCACTCTCATAGTACACTTGATTACGGGAGAACCACACCTCAAGCCATCATTCATACCTCAACCACCCCTAAGCTACATGAAGAAGTATTTCAATGGAAAACCATGTCTTAAGTGTTCCAACGCAATAAACGGTGTGTCAATCGGATGCTGAATATGTGACTTGTAATCCTTTAGTTTTGAGGTCCTCGTTGGATTCATATTTGATAAAACCCGATTGTACTCCAAATTTATACAAATATAATGTAGAGTTTACCAAATGGGCCATCCCATTACAATGGTCCCAGTACCATAGAAGGTTCATCTAATGGGAACCTAGATTTCATATTATGGTCCGTTAGGTGGAAACTGGCCTGGAAGGGCCCGGTTCTGGTCGTAACCGGTTGGACCAACCCAAGCCAGTCCAGACCCGACCCCACTGGACTGGGCCATGGCAGGCTCATAACATTGGACCATGGTCTGGCCCAGCCCGTAGGGAGTGAGACCTAGCCCGCAAGGACGTGGGTCGTTGGGCACGTGTAGCCCCGCCGTAGTGGGGTGCGGCCCACTGGGCGTGGGCGGCCCGACCCATGGTGGGGTACGACCTGCTAGTCTGGCCCAGGATTGGGTCTGACCAAGATGAGGTAGGGGGAGCATCTCCCACTGATCATCCCAAACTGCCAAATGGTTGTTCTGTTATTGAATTGGCGGTTCCACGTTATGCCACCTGGTCTCCCAGTGGGACCTACATGGTGTGGATTCTTGCAGCCACGACATCAGAGCCGTGACTTCCACTACCGGTGGCTAAAAAGATGTGGCCCCTTCGTCGTCAGCAGTGCACAATGATGCACCTCATCACCTCCGTAGCTGGCTGGTGTTGGGCACTACACTAACCACCGCAGAACCGTGTCACGACCTTCTCCTTTAGCGCACGACGGCGTGCCGCCTCCATCACAGCCGACAAGTGCTTTCCACCGCCATCATCTGCCAACACCGGTCACTAGTGCATCACCGACAGTCTTCCGCAGAGAACACAAAGTTAAAACATGGTAGTAGAGGGTCTTGGTCAAGTTCTTTTAGCCCATTCCCTCGGTGTTAGCTTGAAAATATGAGGAAGGAAATAGGATTCAACAAATCTCTTGAAATTATAACAGAAATAATTCCCTAGCTTATGATATTTGGAGAAAATTGCTTTCAAGGATGTTGTGGCATTCGTCGTCCCCACATCAAGCCTCCAATGATGCCGCTCAATCATTATTCATCAGTTTGGGAATAAGTGTCTCTCTTTACCACTCGCAGGAACTGGTCCCATCTTCTAAGGGGTTGGCGTCACTGTACTTTATCAGAACTTCATCACTTAGTAAATATGTGCCAATACTCTTCCCCAAGCTCTATATAAATAGGATAGGGGGAGGGTATGTAATGATAGTGTAATTTAGGGGATTTCATTTAATAAGAACCTTCATAAATTCCCATGAAACTGTTACATAGGATTTGAAGTGTCAATCCATTTAATGGCTTGACTCGTCCCTGGTCTCACACTACCTCTGGTCTATTGGAGAAAAAAAAAGAAATAAAAAAATAAAAATGTTATTTTATTATTCTTTTAAAAATTCCCAATATCTATCTTTTTCTCTAGACTTACTACAGTCGATGTGAAGCCTCCCATAAGAGAATCTCACTGTTGTAGATTCAATGGTGCCCTCGGATTTTTAATCCGAGCGCCGAATCAGAATATATAAAATGATGCCCGTTCATTTACATAACATACCTTATAAAAGTTCATAAATTCATTCCGAGCACATCAGGCCTCAGAATCACACATCATCAATTTTCATAGAGTCATAAAAATTTCATAGAATTAAAAAAATTAGATAGAGGATCTAGGTCATTAAATTGTTACCACAACAGGGGAAGTGAGTTCTGATGATGATTTGGAGTGAGGAGAACTAATTTTCTAATTAATAACTATATGATTCGTATTTTATCGATGTTAAACCCACATCATTTTACCAATAATACAAATATAAAATCATCACCCAAATTACTAGATGTCTATTTATTAATAAAAACATTTAGTGGTATGAATATTGTACCCAAAGTATGAAACTCTTATATAATATATCTTTATAGTATTTTTCTTTCTATAAAATAAAATTATCTATCTTTTAGTTTAATTTTTATTAGTAGTTGCAATGGATTTTCTTTATCTACCTAGAGAACATGATAATTTCCATGATAGTAAAAAATAATTTAAAAATCCAAAATAAGCCCATAATCACCTATCAGTATGAGGCTTATTAAAATATCCATATAGAAAAAATATCACTTCGAATATATAGCTATTTTCACCAAATCATGGGGGTAAAATTTCTTATAACATTGGATAGAAAAGTCAATATTAGTGATAAGTTTATTATAATCGAAAATATGAGTTCACTAGTCACACCTACGATAAAAAGGGATAAACCTCTGCATAAATAAAATATTTAGTAGTGTATATATTTTAGATATCATTATCTTTTTCCAATAGTTAATAATAATTAAAATTATAAGGGAGTAATTTATTTAAGGGGAAGATAATGTAATGGTCCATGTTTTTTAAATATAAATTTTCTTGAAATAATCATCATGTTTAATGACATGTTTTATACAAACCACCAATCTAAAAATAAACACAATATAATAGATAAATATTATTATGATAAATAAAGAAAACAAAAGAAAACTATTGTAAATAAGTAGACATTATACAAATAAAAATCTTTTATTTAGTGGATAAACGATAAGGGTGATTTAATTGTTATTCAACAAGTAATTTTAACAAGTATCATATAAATTATCACAATAAATTATATCAAATAATTTTAAATGATAATATATGATATTATGATATATTAATTAATATATTATAACTCACTAATGTGTACACTAGTATAAATAATACCAAGGTAACCTAATTTGTAATTAGGTAAATTTTTAATAAAATGTGTTTATCATTGTATTTTTTTATTTTCATTCAAAAGATAAATATATAATTATAAAAATTATAATTAATAAAAATAAAATTAGTTTTATATTTATAATTTTGTAACTATCTTAGGATTAAATTTTAAGATATTTATAAGATAACTAATTTTAAGGTTAATAGAGAAAAATGATTTTTTTCCAAAAATGAGATTCTTATGAATCTTTCTCAATATAAGGTTAACATAAAAAATAATAAAAAATAAATTTAATCATGTATTTATTTTTTAAATAAAAAATTTACCATTTTAAAAAATTATGAGGAACATAAATAAATATATGTTTTGAATTTTGTTTCTTAAGTAATATTTTTCCATATTGAATAATATTTTAAGTAATTTTTATTAATTAAAAATTATTTTTGTAAAAATGTGATTTTGAGTAATTTAATGGAATGTAGTTTTTTTTAATAAAATAATTTATGAGTTGAAAGTACAAAAAATCATAATTTTATCATATACATAATTTTAATGCTTAAAACTCACATTTCATAAAAAGAGTATTTAGGTCTTATATGAATTTATTTTAAAATTAAAATTTCACACTATTAGTTTTTTTTATAAATTTTTTTCAATAATTGAAATTAAAATTTTCAAATTTAGAAAATAATATTATTTTAAATATGGTCATTAAAATTAATATATAATGTTATTAATTAATTGCTGAGGTGAATGTAAAAATAGTAAAAATTATTTTACTCAATAAAATGACTAAAAACTTGTAAAAATTGTTTCTTAAATGGATTTTTGTGCTGTATCTAAATGAAGTATCATATTCCATTCATATTTTCCCCCCATTTTCTCATTTTACTATTGAATATCAACTTCACATTATTTAATATCTATATTGTGCTCCAAAAATTATCCTCCTCTCCAATTATAAATGAAGATCCTTCAACCATGTGTCACATATTTAAATTTGAATTTTTACTAAAAACCAGGAATTTAATTTCTTTTTTAACCTTATCCCACTTCTTTAATACATTCCCCATCATTATTTATGTCTAACATTTCCAATCATATTTCTAAGAGAAAATTGATGCTCTCGACAAAATAATTACCTCAGTATTAATCATTCATTCTTATATTTTTATTCTAAAACATTTATAAATACCATCATAAAATTTAATTAGTATAATTAATAGAACAATTTTTTATTATATTAAAGTATCACCCCACATTTATCAATTACCTTTTACTAATAAAAACATATGAACCTCGATTATGCATTCGAGTGGACTACTGCCTCTGTAAATCAACATATTCATTTTTTCATAAAAATAAATCATGGATGATTATGAAGGTGTAATTTATGAGTAAAAATATTAGATAAAATATATTTATGGCTCTAAAATGAAAAAAATTTGTATTTACTTTAATTCCCAATAATTCATTGAAAATATATATACCTTCATGCCAACATGTGGACATCTGTCTCTATGGACATGGTGTCTTATGATCTAAAACAATTACAAGGACGATACTAAAAGTGTAATATATTGACCAATATTATATTTATAATTCAATTATGGTTTTATAAATTTCATATTGATATTTTTATAAGTGATATTAACAATAATGTGACATAGTAAATGTAACTGCTGAAAAGGAATAAATCATGTTACTTGTCATACATGGAGTCCATTTTGGAAACCTATATATATATATATAATAATTTATAATAATTTAATAATAATAGAAATAAAGCTCTTTATATCTAGATATTATGAATCAATTCCATTACACCTCTTACTATTTTCTATATGTAGAAAGAGTAATAAAAAAATTAACCAAACAACCCTTAGTAACCGACATAGGATAAATCTAAAAAAGAAGAAAAGATAAAATATTAATATATAAATCATATAATTTTAAAAATAGATGAATAAGGTTCATGAAAAAGTTTTTTAATGAACTTAACATTATATTCTAGTTAGTTAAGTGCATGTATAGAATGAATCAAGATCATGTTAAGGGGTTCTTATCACAAATTTAATTTCTTGAGTCATATTTCATATTGTGCACTATAAGATATTTAATAAAGATTGATTATTGACTAATGAATGTAAGATATTATATTAATGTAATTATTGGGTTTTCAATATCAATATAGTTTTCTTTATTTAAATAGAATATATTTTAAATTACATCATGTTTGTAATGGATTTGGTAACTCAAACTTTATATTTTGAGTTATACAAATTATTATTGAATTTATTTCTTCTATGTTCACTACATCAATTGATTTTATATTTTAAATGTTTTCATGTATTATATCTCTTGGTAAAAGTGTTTTGTATTCTAATCCAATTCCCTAAGTTTTTATCTTTTCACTAGTTTTTATGAAATAAATTTATACTTTTTGAAAAGAGACTAATAACTTGATCATTTACATTGATGATAAAAACATTAGTTTCAAAAACAATCTTTTATGATTTTGTTTACATTTTTCACTATATATTAAATGGATCAATCTTCAATGATGATATGTGTTCTTTTTTACCATTTATGTTTAATTTAATATATTATTATTTTTGGTGATCAATTTTTCGATGAAAATCTATTTTATTCATGAAGTTATTTTATAAAAATTGTAAACGTTATGAAACCAACCTTTGATTCCATGGGCAAATTATTATATGAAATGTGAATGGTTCTTGTTTCAAAATTTTATGAAACCCATTATTATTTCTAATTTTTCTTTATGATAAGTGAAATATTTTCACTTAAAAATTTCATGATTTGTTTTTATTTCCATGGGTTCTTTATGATGTGATAATTGAATAATATTCAAGTGGAACTTATAATTTTGGAAGATTAAGGGTGGTTTCCTATATCACTATCTAATTTATTGGTTAAAATCTCAAATATCATTATATATATATACAAGGAAAACTATTGGTTTTCATAACTATTGGTTATGGTGTTTAACATGGGAAGGTGTTGTATACATTAGTCTAATTTAGTTGTATCACATGCATGGGTGAATGTTTGTGATTAATAAATGTAATATTTCCCTATGATAACATTTATTCCCCAATATAATGGTGTTATGCATTCTTAACTTATTCTCTCAAGTTTCAGGGTTTAGGTGAAATTCTTAATCACTAATTTGGATATTATGTTTCCTTATTGATATTTTATGGCATTATGTTCTTATTCTATATCCCTTAAAAATATTTTAAGATTTATGATTATCAATCATGATGATAAGATTATTCCATTGTATTCATTTCTGATCTATTATTGGTAAAGTTATTTTTATTTGGATAATTACTTACACACTTCATATGTTTTCCAGTGTGGAATACTCATTGGACCTGAAACACCCAACAATTCTCATATCTATAACATGCTACAATACTGTTTTTTAAAGGATTGAATCCACTAGGAAAATTTTCCATTGAATATTAGGAACTCACATTTGTAAAAAGGATGAGAGGTCAGTCTCAACATACCTTATTAGTGGGAATTATTTCATACTTCATAATTGTCTTATTGATTTAAATCATATTTGTAAATCCAGCCCAAATCCTAGTTAGTGTCTTCTTACAGACATTGTATTTGAAATTATAAATTAGAATATATTGATGTGGATTATGTTTATATATCATAGGATATACATTAAATGAATAATTTGTATTTATTAAATTATCTCCATCAATGTAACCTTCTATATGTATTATTGTTCATCCATTTTGTTTTATTATTTACTTGTTAATTCGATGTTTTAAGTAACCATAATTTAAAGCTATCCAAATTAGAACTATGGAGTTTGTAGCATTCCTGGTAGGTGATGGATGGAATAAAGTCGTAATAAAGCTAATGATAAAGATTTCTATATATCCTCATGAATGAAATTACAACCCACATAGTTTGGTTCCACTTATTCAAATATGTCAATCAATTTAAGGTCTTGTGAAAATTATTATTCCATGTAGTATAAAATCATAAATTATCGGAATATATGAGAAATATACATATAAATAGCTGGTGTAAGGATTATTAAAGAGAGGAACATTATTTTAAACATCGAGGTGAATATAACCAAATCACATTCAGTCGATCATACATTTAATTTTTCCCTATAAAAATAACTATCACTAGGAAATATTATTAATGAGGATAAGTTAATGATGTTTTGTTTGAATAACAATGAGTATTTATATGTATACATTTGAGATGTTAATTAAATCCAACATAGTACATAAGATGTTTGGGGTTACACCTAATAAGGGTTCTTACAAGGGAGGTAGAACATTGACGTATGGAGGAGTCCTATAATGGATAATTTTTATCATTCTATTGACATGATCAACACAGATCCCTAAAACCTTGTGATTCAGGCTTGGTATTAGAAAAAAGAAACATTAGAAGGGTAATCTCATTGAATGAATCATAATATGATGCTACATGTTCCTAATGAGGAATTATAATGCGAATTTAATTCCACGTAAACTAATGGATGGGAAACATAAGTAGGATATTTTGCAATTGAAGAATGAATATGGTATTACTCTAGTAGGTATGTCCTTCAAAACTACACTTCGTACACTAATGGATAATCGGGAAGCTATATTGGGTAGTTAGAAAGAAAGAGTAGGTTATTTCATAAGGTTGGATTCTCATTCACCTCATTCTGTTGGTTTCCAAAAATCAGGTTTGAGCTTATGAATTCACTGACTAGAAAAAAAAAGTTTCAATTAAATATTATCAAGTCACATTTTTAGAAGTATATGGGAACCAATCATTAATTCATAAAATGGATATATCATCCCCAATTTATCTATGGTTATGGTCCTTGTTACCAAGGGGATTATGATATAAAAAATCTTAAGGACCCCATCTATTATGGATGTTATGTTAGGTACATCCTTTATAAAGGGAATTTCTAATAAAAAAGGATGGAATAATCGTGTGTCTCACATAATATCCATAAACATTTGGTGGTTATGGGGGATTCCCTGATTATAGTATTCTAAAATAGGAGACATGTTATATCGAAAAGTGAATTTTTCTAGGGACGAATCAACCCCATGTGAATGGTCACTAAGGTGGTCAACCTTTTGTGAATGATATCTATAGTGGGTAACCCTGGGTGATTAAGAGATAAGGTGGTAATCCTCATGAATATGTTCTCTATGGTTGGAATCCACAAGTTGATGACCACTGTGGTGGGAATCCTTGGGTGGATGGTCACCAAATTGGGTATTCCTAGGTTGATGGCTGTTATTTAGGAGAAAATGGGTGGTTGTTCATCCATGTAAAGGAATCTAGGTGCCTAGTAAACTACATGAGTGATCCTTGGAATTTTTCCACCCAATTGCGGGACCCCTTGTTGATAGTATCAAAAGAGAGGGACTCTAATTATATTTTCACATATATGAGGGACCTCATGTGGTTGGTCACCAATATAATGGAACCCAGGTAATATTTCACCCAGGTGTGGGATTTTTATCATTAAATAAATTTATTAAATCATAGAATGTTTTTTAATTCCTTTGATGGATGTTAGTAGCCCGAGTGAAGTACCTCATGGAGAGGTTATCTCACTTCTAGATGTGGGATAATGGTTCATTGTGTGGTGTTATAGGGGGATACTTTATTGGAAATCATTAAGGATGAGTAGAATATGATGATCCTAGAAAGTGGTTCAATAATATCATATTGTAATGTTAGGCTGGGTGATCAATGAGCACCATAGAGAGCATGGTCGAGCTGTCATGGAAAACCTAGGCAAGACATGCCTAGTGACCATAGTGTTCTTGGGTGGAGCCAGTATTATTCTACAAGTGTATCACATGTATTCTCTTTTTATAGATTATAATTTTTAAAAGGGTGTACCAATTAATGAACCTCACCCCCAACAATGGGATTTGAGAAAAATGATAAGGTTCAAAATCTAAGATCACTCCCTCCCAACTAGAAGCATAGATGGGAAAAGGCATCCCCAGATTATTTGTTATGGTTCATGGTGTGAGTGACACTATTAAATTTAAGTAGACCATATTGGAAGGGATATTCTAGGAACACTGGCATGGCTAGGTGAAGAATTCCATTTGGTATATGCATGAATCATTAATAGGGCTAGGTCATAGTACTATTATGTATAGGGAAAAAAATAATCCTATAAATAGTTGTGGTCCCCCATCAACTAATCACATGAATGTAATAATATTATTAAATTTTCATCAATAACTTCTTTAAGGTGATTTTTTGTTTTCTCTATCCCTGGTAGGACCAACCCAAAAGGGGGCCTTAATGAGGCCACCTAGTAAGGGGTTCCTTGGTGGGGATAGTCCAGTGAAGGGGTCATTAGCAGGGACGCTATAGTGAGGGATACATAGTGGGGACACCCTAGTAAGGGGTTTCGTAGAGGTACCACTTGAGTGAGGGGGACTTAGTTGGGATACACCAATGAGGGATCCATAACGATGCCACTCCACACAAGGTTTCTTAGTTGGAATATTTGTTTAAAATTTTACTTTTCCACATTTTTTATTAATTTCCATCATGCTTTGATCATCCACATTTGGGGGATCCTTTATTATTTCATAAATTATTATACATAAACATTTGTCAAAATCCATTGTTTATTTCAAAATTTCATGATTTCCCAATGTTGTCTGAGATACTAAATATACCTCTTGTATCAATGAAATAATCATCAGTGTTAAACCCAACTAATTGAACATGACCACCCTGCATCATTGAGATCTATAAATTATTCTAAAACTGAATTTTCTCTATAATATATTATTAAATAATAATTATTTTTTGGGTTTAAACATCCAATTAACACCCCAATTCATAAAAGAGTACTTTCCAACAGTTATATTTTTTCAACTCAGTGGTCTTATAGAGTAAATAATACTCTTAATGGGAAGGTGAACCATGATCCCAATTGTGAAATGTTTCATTATTTGTTCAATGCAATAGAATCAAGGGAAGAAAAATTCAGATCCTATTTTATTTTTATATTACCAACTATAAACATTCATAGAAAGGTATTTATTCTTGAATGAGACCTTCATCTTGAACGGATCATCTCAAAAGAGTATGTCTATCATTATTGGGTGAAGAATTGTTTTATTTAACAAAAAAATCATCGACGAGACATTAAACAGTACAAGTATAGTTGGATTTAATAGTTTTATTTCAATAATCATCAATATATCTTCCCTAATATGATTAGTCTGTGGTTATCTATGACTAAATAATTTCATCTTTTACATGGGATGGTTTTAATTTAATCTCTATGATGTTAATCAAATAAAGGTAATCCCCATCCTTGTGAATATTTATGATGTATTTCATTATCCTTATAGTTATTCTAAATATTTTATGTGTACTCTTATACTGGTGAGGACTTACTAACATGGGTAAAAAGGTTTTTTAAGAAAGAAATGAATACATCTTTTAATGTCCCCATTAGATCATGGATCATAATGTTTCTTACCCCTTATGTATCATTTGTTTGAGAGAAATGGACATCGAAATTCCACACTGAATAATCTAGTGATTCTCATAATATATACTGGTATGTACTTGATGTCATTCAATATATGACTTGTAGTTATTGAATCAGGACATAATTGAGATTATATCACCATTTAGAGGGACGTTTAAATATTTTCTCAAGAGATGGATGTTACATGCTCATGAAGAAAATATCAATGTATGGTAAACTAAATTAATAATTGGAGTTAAACTAGTATTTGGAATACTGTTAATTCTTGTATTTATAACTTTACGGGGGTTCTATCAACTATTAGGTCATTTTAAATGGGTGAATCTCCTCATATAAGTATTATCTCAATCCAAAATTTTCATGGATGGATAATAGTATATCTTAAAGGTTGTTAACTAAGAAACATATCCTTTGCTACTCACCTATATTATAAGCCCACATTACTGAACATTGTGGGCGTGCGGCCCATAATGATGGGTGCTCAAGCTATAGATGATATCATAGGAGACCATTCATTATTTTACATCACTACTTATAGGGATCCCATTTTTTCATAGTTGGTTGGAAATAATGACATAACTATCACTTGATCATGTCTGATTTTAATACACGATGCTCTCATATAGAGGGTTGATGCCATCCTAATTTTCAAACACTAAATGGAATTCAAATTTTTTACTAGTTTCAATGTTTTTAGGATATGAAATTATATTTTTTATATAAATTTATGTGGTATTAAGTACATAATGATCTTACATCAACATAGTCTAATATTGATGATGGATGATAGTAGTGTTATAATTACTCTTCCACCAGTTAGATCTAAAAGTTGACTATCTCTAGAGTATTGTCACTAATGAATTGAACATTATATGAAAATTTCATTAAGGAGATCCAATCGATAAATACAAAAAAAACCTATTCTGATAAGAGTGAAATATAATAAGAAGCATCACATGATGAAGAAACATAACAGGATATTGATATTATTACAACGATTCTTCTGATAAGGAAGAGGTGTCCATTACTCTTGGTCATAACATTGTAATTTCAAATATATAGGATTAATTACATGTTCTAAGACCTTTATAGATACATATGATTAATTAGATTCCAGACACTGGTGTCATCCATGCACTTCTAGGTCAAGTAACCCTTGATAGGGAAGCCCCAAACCCTATTTTTATCACTTACATTCTAATTAAAAGGAGGAATTTTAATGGGAATATACATTCTTGAATAAATTTTGAATCTAAAAGATAATCTCATTAGTGATGTAGTGGATACTACCATGAACTTTTCTTAACATGAAAATACATATAAAAATTTTAATTCATTTTTCACTGAAACCCCCATTTCCAAAATCAAGAACAAGGATAGTTATCACCTTCAAATATTCATCATTCTTGGCATAGGTGGATTTGACTATTGAGGGTTATATTTAATCATTCATTAAATGATGATTATCCATGGGAAACTAGTAACTCGAGAGAAATATCTTTAAAAAAATTAAATCACCAATCTGAATGTATAGAGTGAATTACCAAGGAGTTAAATCAGTGAACTATTAATGAATCCAAAATCTAATAGAATGTATCTTTCTTCAGTGTAGAATAAATACAATATAATATCCTCAAATGTAATGTAATGCCCAAATTGTTAAGGGTAATGAATAAGATTGAGTTTATTGGGAGAAAAATATAAGGTATATCTAATCAAATGGAAGTGACATATTCTTGGGATCAAGCTAAAGACACACTAAAAAAACCTCTAACAATCAATTGATACATCTCACTGATCATTAGCTCGAATACAACATATAAAATATCTGTTATTGAATTAACTAAATTAAATGTATTTTTACATGAAAAATAGGATTCCTTTTTTGGATGCTCCTCTTGTTATTCTTTTGTTAAAATAAATGAAAATTATGTTTATTCTAATTTATCCAACTTTTTCCTTGATTTTATCATTATTCAATAATGATATGAAATTATTTGCAAATCAATTTCATGTTACCTTAATCATTTGACTAATGAATTCTAAATAATAGATCTAGTAATAATCCTCCAATTATTGATCCAAAATTATCATTTTATAGGAATAACTCATAGAAGAATACAGGTATTATCTGTTGACACCATAACAATAGAGTTCATCCATTATAATGGGTGATTTTATATCACACATATTCAATATTTTATGGAAGTATTTGAGATTAAATTTTTGGTATGGAAGGATTCTATAATGTTTCCCAAGATTAAGTCACATAAAAAAGCATATATCGAATATTTTGGATTCAAAATCGTTGGCAAACAAGCTTTGTATATTTTCACTTTTTAGTACCATAACATTTACTTAAGATTCATATATAGAAGCATTTACAGAAAACACACAGATTTTTCTTAATTCATCATTTGTATGTATTTGAATTATTTTTCCCTTTTCCATTTCAAGTCATCAGTTTTTCATTGGCCATGAAATGCATATTTCTAGTTAGTAGAAACACATCTAGTCTATAAAAATTCCAATGTCAGTTTTCATTCTCATAATATCTATATTTCATCCCTTAAAAAGTTTATGGATTTGAATTTTGGACCAATAAAATTTAATTTTATCATTTTATATCTTTGAATGATTATTTCCTAATTTTAAGGTTTCATTCATTTGACTGGTGGTATTTTAAGTTTAATGTCACATAACATTGACTGATGGATTCTTGAAAATGGGTATGATAAAAAAGTGTGTAAAAATGATGATATTGAACTACATGAATAATTATATTATCGAAATATTAAATAATAACCCATTAATATCTAGGTCAATTGGAAATGGAGAATGGTGGGAGTAGAATAACCATTAGTAATTGTCGAAAAGTAATATTGTGTTCGATGAATTGGGACTAGTTGGAGTTGTTAACTTGTTAACACACTCATTCCAGGGACTATAAATGAAGTTTAAGTGGGTTTTACTATTGGGACTTGGACATCCCCTATGGGTTATTTAATAATATCCTGGATAAAATTATTATTCATCTTTAATCCATTTTTATACAAGAAATAGAAAACATTGCTGACTAATCTACTTAATATATTTAGTGGTATTGAATTATACATTATATATATGAAGTGGGTTTATGGAGAACCAATATATTCATGAAGTGACTCAAAAACCTCATTAACTACATAGCCACACATGGAACACATATTCATGGAGGTAATATATGGTATAGAGTATGTCTCATCATATATATCTTATGGCTTAAGGTCATAGTTCATAGACCAATTATGGGGGAATAATGGCTGAAATGAAGGATTATATGGTAATAATGCTCCAACACCTTCATTAACATGAGGTGACAAAATATAAAAAGCATCTCAATAATATCAAGTTAGGAAAGGTGTTATAGGTTAGTTACACAAGGAATAACCATGAACCATGTTCAAAAGTAAAATACCATTGTGATGATGTAAGTTAATATGATGATAAGTGTACTTTATCCATAGGATTCATAATTCTATGGATAATATTCCATTTCAAGGGTAATATACATAATTATTTTAGATATATAGTATAATTTATCAAGATAGTGGTTTACTTTTGAGTCTGATGTTCTTCCATCCCCAATAAGATCAAATAGTTATAATATAGGACATTACAATACACTTACATTAATAACCAGTGGCTTGAACACCCAATTTTTCAGTGCACTAATGTCCCAAAGTGAGATGTGAAAATGAACTAGGGTATAGAAGGACATAAATTATTCATTCATTTCCAAGACTCTCATATTTAATTACTTTCCTAAAACTCCTCCATGATTTCCTTATGAGCCGTATGTGACATGTTTCAAGCTAGTCCAATTTTATGACTAATATATGTCCCACCATCCATTCATCCCACATCATCCATTATAGCCACCCAAAGTTTCCAATCTCACCATCCATACCGTTATTCTAGTGTTTCTAAATCTCACCCTCACACATAATTCCCTATTAACATTTATGAATTTCACCATCATACATTATGTGTGTGAAAAGTAAACACCACCCCCAAAAAAATGAGGGGTGAAATTTGTAGTGAATGGTTTTTGATCCCAAGGAACATGGTTGAGAATTAGGTGTGTAGAACAACTATGATAAACACCTACTTTCTTCTTATAATATTAATAAAATAATAATAATAATAATAATAATTATTATAGGTAAATAAACTATAGAAATACCACATTTTAACCCAAAATATTCTATTAAAATATCCTCACAGTTAAACAAACGTAAATTAGATAATTTAATTTAATAAAATAAGGTAAAAAACATTGATGGAAAAAGTAATATGGTTTAAAAAACAACTTTAAATCAAAAAAGCACCTTAAATAATAATTTATACACTAATTTGAGAATGTGGGTCATTTGAAACTCCCCACTATTTGGATTCTCATATCTGAGAAGCATCATAGAACATCTTTATCATTACATTAATATTGATGTTACCACATCCCCCATTATTAATCATTTAAATTTTCCTCAATTCAATGATAAATGATACACATCCATCCCTATAATAATGACACATCCAATCTGGATCTGTTAACACATTTCCTCGCCAAATTTTTACCTTGCCTAAAAACTATATACATAAATTGTACATTATAATGAATAGTCAATAAAAATCTAATTACTCCATAACATACTTGAATATGTAATTGTCTTACTAATCTATCACTATAATATCATATTCAATTAAAAAGTGATATTAAAAATTATAATACCCAAAACATAATCTACCCAATTCACTATATTGAACCTCTTTCTATACCCATCCATCATGAAGTTACATAGTGTCAGAATAAAAAAATAAATAAACTGATATCAATACCCCATCAAGAATAACTCACTCAAGTCATTATTTCCAACCAATTGATGGTGAATAATATTCAATAGTCTTTATATCAGTTGACCACAATTTAATAGTCCATCTACCATCAAAAGATCCTTGGTCATTCCATAAAAGTTATTTATACCATTAATTAACCAATTTGTAGAAATTATCAATCACTTGATGTAGTGATGTGAATTCCACTCCTTGACCAAATTTCCATATTTAATATACATATTCCATAAATTAATGTATACCCATTAAAATGTTATGAAAAATAAAATTATTAATATGTGGTAATTCCCCTTCATGATCATTTAGTTTACATTGATCATTACATGTATACTTTCTTGAAAAAAATGTTCATTTAGATTTTTTCTGTCATTTCTCGTAATATGTAGTTCTTATAACATCTTAGATAGAATCACATGACATTATACTTATAGAATCCCATAGTAAATCAATCTATTTCATATCTTTTCGATATGAATCATTTCATTTCATAAATTAATAATACTTTGATCTATGTTCATTTCAAGTTAAATTTAAAATGTGAACATCCTCCACTGATTATTCCCAATTATCCCCAAGCATGAGTTCTAAAAATATATATACAAAAATAATCCATCCAACTTCTAATATCATAATAATAATAACTTCCAAACCTATATTATGTCATGAACCATATAAAAATAATATTTCTAAAAATTAATGTACTCAGTATTACCCTTACACAGACCCCTGTTATTACCATTTTTCCATTAAACTGGCCTATAATGATTGTAATTCCTTTTTTTTGCTCACACTAAATGATTATGTCTATGTGTCAATCCCTAAGACTCCTCAAAGTCAACTAGATTAAAAAACCTAAACCATTTTAAAATACTAATACAAATCATAGTCATATCTACATAATATCACATAAAAAATAAATATAATCATACTAATAAAATTTCTATCAATAATCAAGGAAGGTGAATATCTAATACTTTATCTCAAAACCTATTCGATTTGTGTAATCTTAATGAATACATTAAAATATCCCTTGTGATGTCTCTCATAATTGGTGTGTAACTAACTACCTATCATTTTTATTACTTTTAGGAGTTATGGAAAAATTATTTCTAATTATATATGTATATTAATTAAAACTAAAATACATATAGTTTCAAATAAATTATAATTGAATATTTTATAATAACAAAGAAGATAAATAGATATTTCTTTTGAAAAAATTCTTAATAAAACTAAATAAAATTTTCCACAGCCAATCCTTAGTTGATCATCCAAATCAATTCAATATTTATTATCAAAAAAATATTCATCCACATTGTTATATAATAAAAAAGAGTCCCAGAATCTGATATTTATTAATTTTTTCTTTTTTATATATTGATAGGTTATACACTAAAATCACCATCCATTCTCTCATTATAGTGTGATACAATTAATCAATTTAAAAACCCAAAATATCTTAGTACCACTTTTAAAAATAACTATTATAAAGAAACTATCAATAGAGTAGTAGAAATTACAACTATGAAATTCAATTCCATCCCATTTTTTTTTGAATAACCTCACTCAAATAAAAAACCATTTCATAATATATAAACCTTTATAATAGTTATAAAAAAATTATTAAAAACATAAGAATAAAACAACAATCAATAAAATTAGAATATTTTGTTTGTTTTTAAAGTTCAATTAAAATAGATGAATATAATAAAATTTTTAAATAAAAATTATATATGAATAAAATAAAAAATACATCTTGTTGGTTAGTGTAGATTACTCAAGATGGTGGGTGGGTTTAATTGAGTATCTATAAAAATTTCTAGTTAAAAAGAGTATTCTTAAATAGTGTTCCTAATAAGGTTAAATACAACCAAGTTAATCAATTAAGACAAATATTAATGTTTGACTATTTCAATAACTTCATAGAAGAATGATTAATTCTCAGTAATCTTAATTTCAGTTATTAATATTACTTTTAAGAATATTCTACATAGAAAAGACAATTATAGCTTCTTTATATGATTAACTATCAAAGTTAATTTAATGATTTCTTAATTATACAGTAAAATAGTAAAATAATGAAGAATAAATTAAGCAGCACAATAGATAAGAATCAAGTTGTTCAGTCTCAATCTGAGACCTAATACACTGTACATGGTGATCACTTACCACCAATAAGTGTAAATAAATAAACATTATCCACACTCTAGATCGGTATTAAACAATAGTACATAGGACAATCTAGGACACAAATGGACCTATTCCACACTTATTAGTGGGTATACATGTATAACATGATGTTAGAGTAAGGATATCTTACATCCTTCAGTTTTATGTAGGAGACAAAGTGTGTTTTTATATAGATACACACAGTGATCGAATTCTAACAAAAAGATAAAAAATAGACCTGAAATATTTAGATAGGTTTAGAAATGATTTCAATGAAAGTCTTTGTAGCTATGTACTTTTAAGCTAAAGAGGATAAAAAAATAAAGTCCTCTTATGGAAAATAGAGTGTCTCAATTCAGACATATCTGGATTGTGTTCTTCCTGATGTTTGACATTGTGAAGATGTTCTCGATTCTGGGATTCAATTGAGCTTAGTCTATTCTCCAGCAGTGTTGAGTTTCAAGAGAAAACTCTTTCTTCAAAAATTTTCTATGTTTATTCTTTATTATTGGGATCACTTCCACCAGCTTGTTTATTTATTTTTACTATCATGCCACACTCTCTTTCTTTTGGTAGTATTACCCCTTTTTATAGGATTTCATGCGTTTGAGCCGACATGTTGCATGTATTTGACACCTCATACGTCAAACTGTCAGATGATATGTCTACAAAGAAATATAAAATTATTTCAGCGTGATTAAAATCTTCAAATATGACCATTATATATTAAACTGAAAGAAAACTAAACATATTAAGAAACGATGTCACAATATGTCATGTAAATGGTGTCTCATTTACGGTGTCTGGTTCACGGTGTCTGGTTCATAGAGTCTGGTTCAAGGTGTCTGGTTCACGGTGTTTTGATCACGTTGTCTGGTTATTCACGCTGTCTCGATTTCACAGTGTCTGGTTCATGGTGTCTAGTTGTCATGGTGTCTCAAAGTCATGATTTTTGGTTGTTCATTGTGTCTGGACTTAGGCAAGTATCTGTATTCAGACTTAAGAAGTGATATTTATGGAATGGATTAAACTCAATCAATTTTCAGAGAAGTCATTATAAAGTAGATCAAAAGACAGTATATAGTAACCAGACGGAGTGTATAAGACCTAAGATCTTTTTATAGCTTTTACTAAACAATCGTGTATTTTATGTGAGATAGATTACATATATTTAACAAGGTTTATAGTCTGAAAGGGATTTGTGATCATTAAAACATTATTAATACATGAGGATTCCAAAAATCTCCCCCTTTTTTATAATCACAAATCATGTATATTTAGAGTGTATTTTTTCTCAAACAACATAGTTTGAATGTTCATATAACATATATAGAGTGAGTTTTATCCTATAGAGATGTCTCCCCCTTTTGGGATTATCAAAATGTTTCAAGAAAAAGAATGAAAAAAAGAGATGATAAAAGTGCATAATGTGTTAGATAAAAAGAGGGTAATTACAAAAAGTAAAACAAAGTTAACCAGACTCATATCAAAAGAGAGTAAGAACTGTCCTTATTCACAAGTGGGTCTTCTCTTTCCCCTTAGTAGTAGAAGCATAAGAGGAAGACATAGGAGAATAGGTTGATGTAGAAGAAGGGAGCGAGCTGGTAGAGATAGAAGGTAAAGGAAGACCTTCAAAGACATAGGGAGCCAGAGTAGGTGTAGTATAAGACCGATGAAGTTTTTTATCAAGGATTATAGCCCTGATCTGACTCAGTGCTGACTGATAGACATAGAAGTGGATTCTAGGGTAGAGGTGAATGTAGATAAACTATGTCTTAGAGGTGAAGCTACAGGAGAAACAATAGTTATACTCTATACATGAATATAGGTCCTCAGAAGCTTGATAAAATCAGAAATGATATCTCCATGATACTAAAAAGCTTTCTCAAAGTCATCCTTTTTCCATGAACATATCCAATATATGAGTGAACTCTGTGAGCTTTTGGACTTGAGTCTTGAATGTTTATGTAATAGGGGGAATCCTCATATTTTCTACAAGATATTTATAATGATTGTTCATGTCAGTATTAGTGATGATTTGGTTGAAGTAGAAATCCACATTATTGGAAATTTCTTGTTTAGCATCATTAGAAATTTTTGAATGGATTTGGACCAGATCAAGAACTATGTCACTGTTCTTGATTACCTCAGATAGAGAATCTTTATTGAAAACACTATGCATAGTCTGAAGTCCTTCATTGACCACTACTATGAGTAGGTCACTGTCTAAGGAAGATTGAGATGATTGTTCAGATGCCTTAAAAGCATTGATAGCTAAGGTGATAGATTTTAGTTGATTTATAAATTTTTTAAGGCACACCATATACTCATCAATGAGATTTTTAAGATTAACAACAAGATATCACATTTCTTTCACAATCTATTTGTTTCTTTCTGTTACGTTTTTATCTAAGTAATTAAAATGATGTTGAATCTGAGAGGCAACATTGTGTGGGGTTTGAGGAACAACAGACTCCAAAGGATGAGAAACATGTTATGATCACAAATTCATCACTTTTTACATGTCTTCAATCATACCTCATAGAGTCTTCACTTCATCACCAATCAGTCTATTTTCAACTCCGACTTCCTGAATCTCTTGACGAATTTTTGGTTGAATATACCACATAACATTTTCCAACAACAATTAATATTCTCTCTCACATAGATTTTGTTATAAGAGCTGGTTGGGTATTAATGAGTTTTTCAACTCCAGACAAAAGGGTACCTTTAAATCCGTTTTGATCATCTTTACTCACTAGGGATGGTTGTTCTGGTGATGGTTCAGAGATAGGGACTGATATGGGCTCAGGTTCTTTTTTAGGGGCAAGATTAGAGACAGATTTCAATTGGAACATAGTGGAAAGGTCAGGGCCTTTTACTAAGACTTATTAATATTCATTCAAATCATAAAATCTAGGGAATTTATACCGAGTGTCGACATGTCTTGGATCAATCGGGTTTGGTACTTCAAAAGATTCAAGATTTGGGGGTTTCTCCCCATCAACAATTATATCTTTCCCAGGATTGAGAGGCTTAGGATTTTTATATATTTCCATGAATTCATCTCTTAGTTCCACTCTCATTTCTTTTCTATCAAACTAAAAATCCAGTTTCAGCCTTTCCTTGTCTGAGGGAATGACTTCATGAACAAATTTTTCCCTTGGGAGTTTCTCAAGGTCAGCTTCTTGCATAATATGTAATTATTATTCTATGAGATGTTCCATAGCATTATTTTTGATTTCTTTTACAAAAAATTCTATTTCAAATTTGGGTTGATCTTCCATATTAAAAACATCATTAGAAGCAGGTACTTCCTTTTCACTTACAACAAAAGGGACATGAGTACTATCTTCTTTATCACAGATAGTTTCCCTAGGAGGCATATAAGCCTATTCTTCTTCTTCTTAAGAATACTCAACAACTTTTTTTGGTTCAAAACCAGGATCAGAAATATATTTCGGTCATGGGGGATGTTCTACTGGATTGAACTTTTTATAAATCCTATCATTTTCTTCCACCCATGCCGTTTTCCAAGGATTCCAATTTATTTTCATCCTCTTGATAATGAATTTTGAGAGGTATTACTAAAAATCATTGATAACTTCATTATTATGTACAACCATACATTTGTCATGAATCATGGCTGATATAATACAAAAATAAAATAGGGATGTTGACTTTGATGTAGTTTTGATCAGCTCACACATATGTTGTATGACATAATTAAAAAGGTTGATCTTATGCCCATTTTTTATAAGATGAATCCGAAACACATATAGATATTTTAGTACAGAAAAATTACCATTTCAAGGGATAATCATGTTATGCATAAACATAAACAGATGTCTAGATTCTCCATCCAGTTCAGAAATAATGGCTCTCCTCTTGGTGCCATTTCAGGTTAAGCATTTCAAAGCATCTTCCAAAAGAATGAAATCACAAGAAGGTGTAAGTCCTTTCTGATTTTCCTCACATATGACTTCATGAGGTATCCTAAGACATGAATCCCATAAACAAGAAGAGAATGTGCATTTATGGCCATTTATCCATCTTCTCACAGCATAACCATCTTCAGAATCAATGGAGATCTGAACATATTGATAAAATTGAACCACTATCTTAGGGTTGATAGGTCTATATTTATTCGAAAACCATTCTAACCAGACATGTTCCTTTAAAACATTCAAAACCAAATACTTAATTGATATAATCAACTTTGGGAATATCTCTTTCTCAGGTACAATAACTCGATTCACTAGATTTGAATTTAGAGGACCTTCAGGTGCGATCTTAGGTGCGATCTTCGAATTCTTTGAGCTACGTTTATCAGGAGTCAACGAAGAAGGGAATTTAATCCTAGGAATTCACTGAATGATCAAGAGAGATAAGGGTTGAAGGATTCATGAATGGTTGAAAATTGAGTGAATAGAAGAAATCTCAAGGGAAGGATAAGTGACACTACCTTTATTTTATCATTTTGGAATACCAAACATCGAAAAAGTAAAAGAATAGAAAAATAAAAAGGTGAAATGAATAATTACCATGATTTGGTTTTTACTTTGTAAATTAAAGTCATAAAGAATATTTATGGTGAGACTATATCATGTTTTTATGGTTAGATAGTGAATGAATATTATGGTGAGACAGTGACTAAACCTTACGGTGAGATAGTTATTGAACCTTATGGTGAGATAGTGACTGTAAGACAGTAATCACGAAATACTAACTATGAGACTATAAAAATGAAACAATAAGATATACAATAGTAAGACATTTAATTAAGATTTATCAGGCCTAGTTCATGTATTATGTAGGTTATTCTTTCAAAATGTAATGGTTTAGTTAATATATCAGCAATATGATATTCAGTACCAATTAATTCCAACGTGATATGACCTTTTTTATAATTATCTCTCAAAAAGAGATGTCTTACATCAATATGATTTGTCCTAGAATATGTAACATGATTTTTCAAGATGTTAATATCACTTGTCTAGTGACAATTTATAGGTACATGTCAAAATTGATATCCATAATCTAGTAGTGTGTGTTTTATCCCCAAGATTTAGGGACAACAACTGCCAGCAACAATGTATTCATATTCTGTAGTAGATAATGCAACCGATTTTTTTTTCTTACTACACCATGATACTAGTGAATTTTCTAAAAAGTGACATATTCTAGAGGTGTTTTTTCTATCTAACTTTTAGCCACCAATGTCAGCATCAGAATAACAAATTAATTCAAATGATTGTACTCAAGGATAGAACAATACTAGATTGGGTGTATGCTTGACGTATTTGAAAAATATATTTACAACATTTAAATGAGATTCTTTTAAAATTAAAAATGAGAACAAAACCACATACTAAACATTATGTCAGGTCGACTTGCAGTTAAGTAGAGTAAACCTCCAATAATTCCTCTATTACTAGTTTGATCAACAGATTTTCCATCTTTATCAAGATCCAAATTACTAGTGGTACTCATGGGAGTGGCACTAATTTTAGTGTTATCCAATCCAAAACAATTAAGAAGATATCAAGTATATTTACTTTGAGTTAAAATAATACCATTATTATTTTGAAAGATTTGAAATCCATGAAAGAATTTTAGTTCACCCATTAAACTCAGTTCAAATTCCTTTTGCATCATTATAGAAAAATCATTACATAAAGAATTTCTTAAAGATCCAATGATAATTTCATCTACATAGATTTGAACAACTAAATCATCATTACAAATTCGTCTTAAAAAAATGGTTGGATCAACTATTCCTTTTGTAAAACCATTAGAAATAAGAAAAGTACTCAACCGATCTTACTAAGCTATTGGAGATTGTTTTAAACCATATAATGATTTTGATAATTTAAAAATATGATTTAAAAAATGGCTATGTAAAACCGTGGGTTGTTCAACAAAGGCATCCTTAGCTATATACCCATTTAATAATGAACTCTTAAAATCCATTTGATATAGTTTGAAATTCAGATGTGCAGCAAAAGAATGTAGGATTCAAATGTATTAAAGTTTAGAAAATGGTGCAAAGGTCTCCTCATAGTCAATTCCTTCTTCTTGAATATAGCCTTTTGCAACCAATCTAGCCTTGTTTTTAACTATGTTATCAACTTCATCTACATTATTTCTAAACACCCATTTAGTGCCTACGTTGAATGTGTCCTTAGGCCATTCAAGATGTTTACAAACTTTATTCCTTTCAAACTAATGAAGTTCTTATTGAATATCCATCACCCAAAAATCATCATTGATAGCATCATTAATGTTTTCTAGGTTCATGTTGTGATAAGAAGACTTGATGTTCAATCTGATTTCAGAGAGAAGCTCTAGTTGAGTTCCTTTGTCCAGGTCTCCTACAACAACATCTAAAGGATGGTTCTTGAGAGTTCTAAAATCTCTAGAAAATGAGGGACTACAAATTTCAGGTTCATCAATATGTTCAGGTTCATTGTGACTTGAGTCTAAAGAATTTCCAGAATTATAAGTTTTCACAGATTATTTCACTGAAATTTTTCAGGATTTGGCATTAATGATTAGATTTGATACATCATCCTCCATGTTCTATAGAATGGTTTTAGGATCATGTGAATCTATTTCATGAAATTTCACATGAACAGATTCTTTTACACAATTAGTTCTTTTATTGAACACTCTACAGGTTTTAATAGACATGGAATATCCTAAAAATATACCTTCATCGCTCTTGGATGAAAATTTCTCAATATTTTCTTCAATATTAAGAATATATAGTTTTTAACCAAAACATTGAAGTTGTTAACATTGGGTTTTCGATTGTTCCATAACTCAAAAGGAGTTATTTTAATAACAGGTCTAATCAACACTCTATTGATTATTTAGCATATTGTATTGACCACTTCATCCCAAAAATAAATAGTTAGGTCATATTCACTAATAATGGTTCTAGAAATCTTTTTCAGGGATCTATTTATTCTTTATACAACTCCATTTTGTTGTTCTTTTCTAGGGGAATAGAAATTGTGACTATATCCATTTTGTTAGAAAAAGATTCAAACTCCTGATTTTCAAACTCATGGCCATGATCACTTCTTAAGAATTTAATTCTATGTCCACTAAGTTATTCCACAGACATGGAATATTTAGTAAAATAAGTGCAGTCTTCATTTTTGTGAGCCAAAAAGAAGGTCAAAGTATATCTTGAAAAGTCATCTACAAGAACCTAATCGTAGTTCTTCCCATTTAAACTAGACACTCTAGATAGTCCAAAAAAATCCATGTATACCAATTCGAGAGGTTGAAAAGTGGACACTTATTTAATTGGTTTGAAGAATTTTTTTTGTTTTTTTCCCTTTTGACATGGATTACACACTTTTTCATTTGGAAACTCATGTTTTTGAAAGTCTTTAAATAATCCTTTTCTAGTTAGCTTTCAAAGGGAGTGAATATTACAATGTTCTAGTATCCTATTCTAGATCCAAGAATCTTTAAAAAATACACTAAATCATGATCCATTTTGAGAAGCTAAGGAATCTATGTTAATAGAGTAAACAATTTCATTTTTTAATATAGAAAACACTAATTGTACTTTAGAATTAAAGACATTTCAAGCATCATTTTCGAATCTAACATAAAATCTATAATCACGTAATTGTGAGATAATAAGAAAATTATATTTTAATCCATCAAGAAACAGTACTTCAGAAATTGAAACTAAGTTAGAGTTACTGATTTGGCCAATGCTAATAATATTTCCTTCGTCATTGTCACAAAATGTGACATGTCCTCCATCTATTTTTATTAGGTTCTTGAAGAATGAGAAATCTCATGTCATTTTTCTTTAAACATCAACTTTCCGAGAACCATAAGCTTTTACAAGAACTCTTTAAGTATATTTCCTTCAAAATGATTAATCACAAATAGATTTTGTTACCCCGACTTGTTTGGGTTCAATAATATTAGAAATAAGTGCTTTAGTAACCCATATCTAACTCATAGGATTCATATATGCATTATGTAATGTTTTTGAAAAATAAAATCTATTTGGTCCAGAGAAACATAAAATAGTAAAAAGTGTATCATAAATTGAACTAGTCGATTTATGTATAGAACTGGGAGTAATACATTAAATCCTAGATTTAGAAATAATTTTTTTTCAACCATGATTTCTTTTTATAGGTTGATAAACAATTCCAGTGATGTATTTAGGGGAAAATTGTTTACCTAGACTTTGAGTAAGGGTATTTTCCCCATTGGTAAACGTTTCTAGGTCATTCTTCAATTACTCATTAGACAGTTTTAATTCATTGTTCTCTTTGAGTATTTGAGCATTTTTTACTTTTTCAGTTGTGAGTTCAGATTTAATTGTCACAGTAAGAGTATACTGTTTATTCAATTATTTGTATTTTTCTTTTAGTTCATTGCATGTTTCTTCAAGAATGGTATATTATTAAAACATTTCTTCATTAGTCATATTTTCAAAGTCACTCTCATCTTCAGAATAGTATGAATTATGTATAAGAGAATCCAGTGTTACCTCATATGTGTTTGTCATAAAAAACATATTGGAATTTTTAGCTTGTTAATCATGTGATGTTTCTAAGTTGCTTGAACTATTTTCATTGGCACTCTAGGATGCTTTCCTTGCCTTTTTATAATTCATTTACTTGTCCTCATATCTCTTTTTTTACTTTATCTTTGGACAGTTATGCAAACGCCCCGACCCTAGTTACCAAGAGTCGGTGCATTATTACATAACATTGGCATGATCACAAGAAATATCAAATCCCGAAGGACCGATTGGTTTAATAGCCTTGGAAACACTAGATATATTCATAAGTTTTACATTACATCATAAGATGAAAAACTACTACAACAACATAATGTCTCTATAATCCACACTCATATCCCCACATTACATCCCTGTAGGTCATTCATAATTTACTTCTTCACTTCCTGGGAAGAATAAAACATAGAAAAGGGGTGAGCTCAAATGCCCAGTAAGGATAACAATATAGCGGAAACTTTCATAAATAAGAATAAACATTTAAGGCAATGTATAACTAAAACAAAATCCTTTTAAACTTGAACATTTAACATAGTATAGCATAAATAAAATGAAATAATTCCATTTACTTATTCACATGGTTATTCTACTAATCGAATAATCACATGCAAAATCAATAACCACTTTCATAATGATGGAATGCATAATGCCAGACTATCATAACCACATAGTCAAGGCCTCGTGCCAAGACTACAAATAAGATTTTGTCAAGGCCTTGTGCCAAGACACTAGTTTGTCTCATGAGACCTACCGATGCATCGAGGAGCTATAGCGGGCTCCACCCGTCACATATTAAGTCCAATGCTTTCCCATATGAAAAGGTTTAAACATAACATAAACATTCGTATTAAAACTAGTTTACGAAATGTCAATACTTTCACCATAAACTATGAATGGTATAAAAATAGCACATCCACAGTCAAACATATCACAAAACCTTCAATACAATATAGAAGTTTTGTATCTTAATAAATCAACTTCAAATAATCTTAAAATCCATCAAAGGATGTTGACATAGATGAAATCAAAATTCTTTTTAAAGAAATATCTCCTTTTATTTTGAAATCATTTAAGATCCATATAAAATAAAACATTTTCTTTGAAAATAATCTTATAAGCTTGTAAGGGAAGCTTTGAAGATTTTATAATGGCGGAAAATAGCCGCACCCGCCGTATAAGTTAAAAAAACATTCTTACCTTAATTCTGTCGAAAAGGTTAAAAAGGACCTTGTTTTGAAAACGATGGAAAGATTCCTTTATAAACCTCTTATAAAAAGTCAAACAAGGGTATAAATGACTTTAACCCATATTCTTGTAAATAATAAATATGTTTTGAAATAAATTTCGACGAAACATGGATGTGGATGATAAAGAAATCCCAGTAGATTATTACGTATAAACAACCTCGGATAATGAAGAGATTGTGAAATAACCCTTACCTTGTACTTTTACTTGGTTGGGGTAGGTTAAACTCCTGTATAATGGTGAAATAATTTTTATTAAATTATACAAGAATCATATATATTAATATGATATCATATATGATCTTTTAACATTGATTTGTTAATAATATCATAGAATTATCGTCGTTTTGGGTGTTAACTTACTCATTTTATTTTATATGTTTTGTTACATAAGCCATGTTTGTTGTATCTTATTCATATCCAGAATTATATCAAGCCCTTAAACATCATTTTTAAATCATCAAATGATAATTATACTTGAATGGATACGATGGAGAATGAATCTCATCGCGTTCGTGGAGACGGTAGTCCGTACGTACGCACGAGCGACAATATCATTATTTTGATATTAAAATAATATATAAATGGATGGTATATCATATATACTGAATCATTAACATGTTATATTTATTATTTACATGAGTTACACATCATTATTATACCCATCCAAATAATATTATATTGAATAACAATTACACCACGACGTGGAGACGGTAAGCCATACGTACGCACGTATGGTGACATGTTATTCAAAGAGTGGATAGAATACTGAATATGGTTGTACCATATCTATAATAACATCACAGTATATATATGATACTGGAGTTATTATTTTATAATGGTAACAACAAAGGAAGAAGAAGTGGAAGAAGAAAGGAACTTGAAAATGGGTGGTGAAAACATTACCTCTTCTTTGGGTTCTTCCTTTTGATTTGATCAAAAGGGCTCCTTAGGTTGGCTTTCTGATCAAACTAAGGCCTCTAGGTTGTAGTGAGGGAAGCTGGGAGAGTATTTGGGAAGAGTTTGGCCGAACCAAAAGGCTTGGAAGGTGTGAAGAAATGAGAAGGAGGAGTGCCCTTTTATAAGAGGGGTGAGGGGAACCTTTGGAAAAGCTAGTAATATTAATTTATAATAAATTCAAATTCGGTTTCCAATGGCTCAAAATTTTACTATTAAAAGGTTAAGGTGGGGATGGGTCGAAAACAACTCAACCAATAGAATTTAGACAGGTTTGGGTACTTATATTAACCTTATCTTTAAGTATTAACTCTAAGTTAATTAGTTTCACTTTTACAATGTCTCTTCGTATTTTTATATTATATGGTTAATAAACATACCATATACATACAAGAGACCCCCAAGTGGTCCATTAATGATACACCTATCATGATATAAGTCTCTTGGCCGAACCTTAGATTTTTAGAAATTTATTATCAATTAATAATATAATATTTGTTTTAAAAACTCTTTTATGTCAATTTTGACACTATTCAATAGTTGATTTGTGTAAAACTCATAACAGATTGATTACTTCGAAAAAAGTCAATTAAATCAATCCTAATATATCATATTATCCTAGAAAATTAGTTTAATTCATTAAAAGACTCATATTATATTTTTTTGGGTATTTATAATATCAATTATTTTAATTTTTCACTATTATAGTAATTACAGCATCATCATTGTGTCATAAATAAAATAAATTATTTAATGTCTAAAAATTATAAATAAAATATAATTATGTAGGAAATCTGTTTATATTTCTAATTAATATTTATAATCTAAAATCCAACATATATAACCCTATGTAACAATTGTTTTGCTAAAAGATATATGCTTGTGTCATCTTTGTATTCATTTTAACTTAATTAAAATAAAGTGTCATTATCACTTACAAGTGAATCCATGGGGTCCCAAAATCGACCCAAAGATGAACATGGTCGACCATGTATCAACCAATAGGGTTAAGACAAGTTTTAGGGTAATTTAGTATTATTATAATATTATTTTTTAACCCTTACTTACCGGATTTACCCTTAACCATGGTAAATAAAATATTTACCGCAGTAATTATTCAAAATGTCTAAAAATAAAAGTTACCTATTTACACAATTTGAACATCCTGATTCCAAATATGGAATCCATTTTCCTAAATTCAAAACATAGAAGTGGCAGAAATTAATTTAAAATTAATTCCCGCTGTCAAAACAAAAAGCGTGTTTTTAAGAGATAATAACTATCAAAACATTGACACTTGTTTATGTTCGGTTTAATTGTAAAATTATGTACAATGACCAACATTATATTAAATAGTAAAAATATATTCTAAATCTACTTTAAAACTACTAAAATTCATAATTTGTCACTATTAATTATTTTGATTAAAAAAATTGTTTTTAATTAAAATTAGTAATTTTCACTATTCATCAAAATATGAAAGTTATCCGAGAAGTACCAAAATTTCACCTTAGGCTAAATTAGATATTCCGAATCCAAAAATGAAGTCTATTTTGAAATATGAAATATATATGATTTCAAAAATTAGGTATTACTATTCACAACGGCTAGTTTAATTAGTTGTGGTGTGTGTTAGAACTCGAGGTTGCGTACAACACACGCTATCGCATTATTCGAAGGGAAACGTACCATAGAAGCTTGGGGTGTTACATTCTCCCCTCCTTCAAATAATTGTATCCTCGCAATTTCTAGGGTATTACTACATAAAAAGACTCGGGTGGTTCTTCATCATACGTTCCTCGGGTTCCCACGTTGCCTCTTCCATCTTATGATTTCTCCACAAAACTTTTACCAGACGCGTCGTCCGGTTTCTCAGGACTTGTTCTCTCGTATCAAGAATCTTGACGGGCTTTTCGCAATAAGACAGATCGGGTTCCAGTTCTAATTTGTCATAGGTGAGTACATGCATTGGGTCAGGCATGTATTTCCTCTACAGAGATACATGGAAGACATCGTGAACTTTGGAGAGACTTGACAGCATTGCCAATCGGTAAGCTACAACCCCAATTCGTTCTAGAATTTCGAAGGGTCCGATGTACCTGGGACTCAATTTACCTTTCTTACCAAAACGTATGACTCCCTTCCATGGAGATACCTTTATGAAAACATGATCACCGACTTGAAATTACAAATCCTTCCTTCGATTATCGGCATAGCTCTTCTGCCTACTTTGAGCTGCTCTGATGTGATTTTGGATTACCTTCACCTTTTCCAACATTTCCTCCACCAGTTCTGGACCTACAAGTTTTCTTTCACCGACGTCATCCCAACAGGTTGGTGTACGACATCTCTTTCCGTATAACGCTTCATATGGTGCCATCTGAATACTTGAATGGAAGCTATTGTTATAGGAAAATTATACCAGAGGTAAATATTGATCCCACATACCCTGAAAGTCAAGTGAGCAAGATCTCAACATGTCTTCTAAGGTCTGAATGGTCCGTTCTGATTGTCCATATGTCTGAGGGTGGTAAGCAGTGATCAAATGAAGTTCAGTATCCAGGGATTTCTGAAGACTTTTCCAAAATCTTGAAGTAAAACGGGGATCACGATCAGAAACAATTGATAAGGGTACTCCATGAAGTCTCACAACTTCATTAATGTATAGTCTTGCTAGACGTTCCAGGGGTAGATCTTCTCTTATAGCAAGAAAATGTGCTGACTTGGTAAGACAATCAACAATAACCCATATTGCATCATTCCTTCTAGGAGTCTTTGGTAGCCCCATGACAAAGTCCATCGTAATATTGTCCCATTTCCACTCCGGTATGGGAAGAGGTTGCATGACTCCTCCAGGCTGTTTCTTTCCAGCTTTCACTTGTTGACAAACCATACATCTTGACACAAAATCCGCAATCTCTCTCTTCATGTTGTCCCACCAAAAATGTTCCTTCAAATCTCTATACATTTTGGTGCTCCCAGGGTGTATAGAGAAATTGGAACTATGAGCATCATCCAGCAATTCCCTTTTTAGATCAGGTAAATCGGGAACACAAAGTCTCTTCCCGAATTTCAAAATCCCATCTTCATACACAAAGTCTCTCAATCTCCCATCATTCACAGCTTTAATCTTCTTCTGAAATTCTTCATCATCGGTCTGAGAACTCTTAATCCTTTCTAGTAAAGATGGTTTGGCAACCATTTGAAAAAGAATTGATGTTTCACCTTCCCTGGTTATTCCCATGTCCATCTTCACTAGATCCATGAAGATTGGATCCATTTCAATTCTCATATTGTTCAAAACTCCATGTTCTTTTCTACTCAAAGCATCTTCCCCCTTGTTTGCTTTCCCCGGGTGGTAGTGTATCGTGCAATAATAATCCTTGAGTAATTCAAGCCATCTCCTTTGCCTCATGTTGAGTTCTTTTTGTGAGAAAATATACTTCAAACTCTTGTGATCAGTATAAATTTCACATTTTTCACCATATAGGTAGTGCCTCCATATCTTCAAAGCAAAGATCACAACTGCTAACTCGAGATCATGAGTAGGATAGTTTTGTTCATGAATTTTCAACTGTCGTGATGCATAGGCAATAACTATATCATTCTGCATAAGGACACAACCAAGTCCTTTCATTGATGCATCACTATAAATAACGAACCCATCATTCCCCGATGGTAGAGTCAATATAGGAGCATTGACTAATCTTCTCTTCAGTTCTTCGAAACATTTTTCACACTCTTTTGTCCAAACAAATTTAACCCCTTTACGTGTGAGCTTCGTTAATGAGTTAGCCAATCGGGCAAAATTCTGGACGAAACGTCGATAATAACCTGCAAAACCAATAAAACTGCATACCTCAGTTATACTCGTAGGTGCTGGCCATTCCTGGATTGCCTTGGTCTTAGAAGGATCAACAGAGATTCCATCTTTAGAGACAATATGGCCAAGAAAAGAAATCTCATGAAGCCAGAATTCACACTTGCTAAACTTCCCATATAATTCATGCCTCCTCAGAGTCTTCAAGATAATGCGCAAGTGATTTTCATGATCTTCGTAGGTTTTGGAGTATACCAAGATATCATCAATAAATACCACCACAAATTCATCCAGATACTCCTTGAAAAATCTATTCATCAGATCCATGAATACAGAGGGTGCATTAGTCAATCCAAACGACATTACAGTAAACTCGTAATGCCCGTACCTGGTTCGAAATGCTGTCTTCAGAATGTCTTCCTTCTTCACACACAACTGATGGTATCCAGATCGAAGGTCAATCTTTGAAAAGTATTGAGCTCCATGCAGTTGGTCAAATAAATCATCAATACGAGGTAGGGGATACTTGTTCTTTATCGTTATAGCATTGATCTCCCTATAGTCAATACATAACCTCATAGATCCATCATTCTTTTTAACAAAAAGAACAGGGGCTCCCCATGGAGAAACACTAGGGCGAATAAATCCCTTATTACTCAATTCCTCTAGTTGTTTCTTTAGTTCGACTAACTCTACAGTGGCCATTCTATAAGGGGTCTTCGATATAGGCCTTGATCCAAGAATCAAATCAATGGAAAACTCAACTTCTCGTTCTGGAGGATGTCCAGGTAAATCTTCCTGAAATACATCTACAAATTCATTCACAATAGGTACATACTCTATTTGAACATTCCTTTCCTCACCGACAATTATTTCATTCTCTTCCTCCCCAATAATTGAATTAAGTTGAGCTACTGGGGGTGGATCTAAATAAGAATTAGGTGGTGACGATTCTTCTCTAAAGATAAGGTGTTCCTTATCATTATCATCAAGAATCGTAACCTCTTTCTTCTTACAATAAATCTTCACATCATAGTCCGAAAGCCAGTCCATACCAAGGATTATATCAAACTCAATCATAGGTATGACGATGAGATCAGCAGATAAAGAAAATTTATGTGCTCTAATGGGGACTGATTCACAAAACTTTGTTGCAATGATACTTCCCTTAGGAGTTTTAACTGACAACTCCCTTATTAAATCAAATTGGAAATATCTAATTTTCTTAGAAAACTGGGAAGATATGAAACAATGCGATGATCCAGAATAAAATAATGCATTTGCTAAACTTGAGGAAACCATTAAATTACCTGCCACCACGTCCTTCGGAGCTTCTACCTCAGCAGTAGTGATAGCATAAGCTTGGCCTTGATCCCTTGGCCTTTTCTGAGGTAAGTTCTCCTGACGCTTAGGACAGGTATTTGCATAATGCCCCATCTCCCTGCAATTGTAGCACTGAATGTTGGTAGCTTCCTTCTTCCCCTTTCAATCACGAGCTTGGTGGCCTTTTTCACCACACTTGTAACAGACTCCCATTCCCTTCAAGAAAGTACCAGGATGTTTCTTCCCTCATTTACCACAAGATGGATATTCAACCTTTCCCTTCTTCCCCTTATTTCCATTCCCAGATTGATCAGCAGGTCTCTTCTTCTCTTGCTTTGCTTTAAAGTCATAAGACTTAGAGAATTCCTTTTCGGTCTTGATAGAACATGAGACAATGTCTTCGTACGATGAAAAGGATTGTGAGACTAATTCTCGACGGAGAAATGGTTTTAACCCATCAAATAAACGATCAATCTTACTTCTTGGGTTGCGTATATAATCACCAGCATACCTTGCTAACCTTGTAAAGTTAGCCTCATACTTTGTGACATTATCATCCTCCTTTTGTCTCAGACTTAGAAATTGCCTTTCCATATCTGCTCGATGGTCGCGAGAGAAGTATTTTTCTAAAAACAGATCTTTGAACTCCCTCCATTCCATATTTGATACTTCATCATCTTCCTTCATGTTTTGAATCAATAACCACCATTGATCAGCATCTCCAGTGAGGCGGTAAAATGCCATGATAACTTTCTCCCTTTCACTGCTCCCCAAAGCCTGAAATATTTTCTCTAGGGAATTTATCCATTGCTCAGCTACTAAGGGATTTGTACTCCCATTGAACGTTGGTGGTTGTTGCCTCATCAATCGGTCTAACATTGATCCTCCACACTGTGGATCAGGGTACTCCATACGGGTAGGGATATTATTCATAACCTGAGTAAGTTGTCCCAGTATGGTGATTAGCTGATCGGCACCAGTTGCATCACCAGCCCCACTATAATTATCTTGAACAGGAGATCAATCCCTACATGGAGTGCGTGCATTGATACAGTTTCCATTTCTTCCACTAGGCGCCATTTCTAAACAATGGCATAAACTAGATCAGTTTATGAATCAAAATACATAATCCCATACTTATAAAACACTTAACATAAATTGAACTATTTATGGATATAATCCATAATCATAAAAATGTTTTCTTTGAGGAAGTATATACTCATAAACCCTTCATAATGATTTGTAAATAAAATGAGAGTTATCCTAAGCATATCCCCCGGGAGTGTCGTAACCAAGAGTGCAACAAGGCCCGTTGTCGTGCACCAGTTCCCGTTCGAGTCTAGCTCAAAGCGGTGTTTTCGGGTTTTACCCCTAGGTACATCTGTGCCAGAGCCGCCTCTACCTGCTCGTATCCAGACATGGATTTATTGCTCGAAAAACTCACAAAATCTCTACAATACCAAAATTCTAGGAAGTTCTTCTATACTAATCCTCAAAGTTCATCTTAAGTCTACGTGCTCTAATCAGAGTTTATCTAAATCTATCTTCCAAGGATTGTACTAAACTTACTCTGATACCAACTGTAAACGCCCCGACCCTAGTTACCCAGAGTTGGTGCATTATTACATAACATTGGCATGATCACAAGAAAGATCAAATCCCGAAGGACCGATTGGTTTAGTAGCCTTGGAAACACTAGATATATTCATAAGTTTTACATTACATCATAAGATGAAAAACTACTACAACAACATAATGTCTCCATAATCCACACTCATATCCCCACATAACATCCCTGCAGGAAATTCATAATTTACTTCTTCACTTCCTGGGAAGAATAAAACATAGAAAATGGGTGAGCTCAAATGCCCAGTAAGGATAACAATATAGCGGAAACTTTCATAAATAAGAATAAACATTTAAGGCAATGTATAACTAAAACAAAATCCTTTTAAACTTGAACATTTAACATATTATGGCATAAATAAAATGAAATAATTCCATTTACTTATTCACATAGTTATTCTACTAATCGAATAATCACATGCAAAATCAATAACCACTTTCATAATGATGGAATGCATAATGCCAGACTATCATAACAACATAGTCAAGGCCTCGTGCCAAGACTACAAATAAGATTTTGTCAAGGCCTTGTGCCAAGACACTAGTTTGTCTCATGAGACCTACCGATGCATCGAGGAGTTATAGCGGGCTCCACCCGTCACATATTAAGTCCAATGCATTCCCATATGAAAAGGTTTAAACATAACATAAACATTCGTATTAAAACTAGCATACGAAATGTCAATACTTTCACTATAAACTATGAATGGTATAAAAATAGCACATCCATTGTCAAACATATATCAAAACCTTCAATACAATATAGAAGTTTTGTATCATAATAAATCAACTTCAAATAATCTTAAAATCCATCAAAGGATGTTGACATAGATGAAATCAAAATTCTTTTTAAAGAAATATCTCCTTTTATTTTGAAATCATTTAAGATCCATATAAAATAAAACATTTTCTTTGAAAATAATCTTATAAGATTGTAAGGTAAGCTTTGAAGATTTTATAACGGCGGAAAATAGCCGCACCCGCCGTATAAGTTAAAAAAACATTCTTACCTTAATTCTGTCGAAAAGGTTAAAAAGGACCTTGTTTTGAAAACGACGGAAAGATTCATTTATAAACCTCTTATAAAAAGTCAAAAAAGGGTATAAATGACTTTAACCCATATTCTTGTAAATAATAAATATGTTTTGAAATACATTTCAAAGAAACATGGATGTGGATGATAAAGAAATCCCAGTAGATTATTACGTATAAACAACCTCGGATAATGAAGAGATTGTGAAATAACCCTTACCTTGTACTTTTCCTTGGTTGGGGTAGGTTAACCTCCTGTATAATGGTGAAATAATTGTTATTAAATTATACAATAATCATATATATTAATATGATATCATATATGATCTTTTAACATTGATTTGTTAATAATATCTTAGAATTATCGTCGTTTTGGGTGTTAACTTACTCATTTTCTTTTATATGTTTTGTTACATAATACATGTTTGTTGTATCTTATTCATATCCAGAATTATATCATGTCCTTAAACATCATTTTTAAATCATCAAATGATAATTATACTTGAATGGATACGATGGAGAATGAATCTCATCGCGTTCGTGGAGACAGTAGTCCGTACGTACGCACGAGCGACAATATCATTATTTTGATATTAAAATAATATATAAATGGATGGTATATCATATATACTGAATCATTAACATGTTATATTTATTATTTACATGATTTACACATCATTATTATACCCATCCAAATAATATTATATTGAATAACAATTACACCACGACGTGGAGACGGTAAGCCGTACGTACGCACGTATGGTGACATGTTATTCATAGAGTGGATAGAATACTGAATATGGTTGTACCATATCTATAATAACATCACAGTATATATATGATACTGGATTTATTATTTTAGAATGGTAACAACAAAGGAAGAAGAAGTGGAAGAAGAAAGGAACTTGAAAATGGGTGGTGAAAACATTACCTCTTCTTCGGGTTCTTCCTTTTGATGTGATCAAAAGGGCTCCTTAAGTTGGCTTTCTGATCAAACTAAGGCCTCTAGGTTGTAGTGAGGGAAGTTGGGAGAGTATTTGGGCAGAGTTTGGCCGAACCAAAAGGCTGGGAAGGTGTGAATAAATGAGAAGGAGGAGTGCCCTTTTATAAGAGGGGGGAGGGGCACCTTTGGAAAAGCTAGAAATATTAATTTATAATAAATTCATATTCAGTTTCCAATGGCTCCAAAGTTGACTATTCAAAGGTTAAGGTGGGGATGGGTCTAAAAAAACTCAACCAATAGAATTTAGACAGGTTTGGGTACTTATATTAACCTTATCTTTAAGTATTAACTCTAAGTTAATTAGTTTCACTTTTACAATGTCTCTTTGTATTTTTATATTATATGGTTAATAAACATACCATATACATACAAGAGACCCCCAAGTGGTCCATTAATGATATACCTATCATGATATAAGTCCCTTTTCCGAACCTTAGATTTTTAGGAATTTAATATCAATTAATAATATAATATTTGTTTTAAAAACTCTTTTATGTCAATTTTGACACTATTCAATAGTTGATTTTTGTGAAACTCATAACAGATTTATTACTTCGAACAAAGTCAATTAAATCAATCCTAATATATCATATTATCCTATAAAATTAGTTTAATTCATTAAAAGTTTCATATTATATTTATTTGGGTATTTATAATATCAATTATTTTAATTTTTCACTATTATAGTAATTACTGCATCATCATTGTGTCATAAATAAAATAAATTATTTAATGTCTAAAAATTATAAATAAAATATAATTATGTAGGAAATCGTTTTATCTTTCTAATGAATATTTATAATCTAAAATCCAACTTATATAACCCTATGTAACAATTGTTTGTCTAAAAGATATATGCTTGTGTCATTTTTGTATTCATTTTAACTTAATTAAATTAAAGTGTCATTATCACTTACAAGTGGATCCATGTGGTCCCAAAATCGACCCAAATATGCCCATGGTCGACCATGTATCAACCAATATGGTTAAGACAAGTTTTAGGGTAATTTAGTATTATTATAATATTATTTTTTAACCCCTATTTACCGGATTTACCCTTAACCATGGTAAATAAAATATTTACCGTAGTAATTATTCAAAATGTCTAAAAATAAAAGTTACCTATTTACACAATTTGAACATGCTTATTCCAAATATGGAATCCATTTTCCTAAATTCAAAACACAGAAGTGGCAGAAATTAATTTAAAATTAATTCCCGCTGTCAAAACAAAAAGCGTGTTTTTAAGAGATAATAACTATCAAAAGATCGACACTTGTTTATGTTCGGTTTAATTGTAAAATTATGTCCAATGACCAAAATTATATTAAATAGTAAAAATATATTCTAAATATACTTTAAAACTAATAAAATTCATAATTTATCACTATTAATTATTTTGATTAAAAAAGTTGTTTTTAATTAAAATTAGTAATTTTCACTATTCATCCAAATATGAAAGTTATCTGAAAAGTACCAAAATTTCACCTTAGGCTAAATTAGATTTTCCGAATCCAAAAATGAAGTCTATTTTGAAATATAAAATATATATGATTTCAAAAAGTAGGTATTACTATTCACAACGGCTAGTTTAATTAGTTGTGGTGTGTGTTAGAACTCGAGGTTGCGTACAACACACGCTATCGCATTATTCGAAGGGAAACGTACCGTGGAAGCTTGGGGTGTTACAAGTTAGCCTTGATATGTCCTTTTCAAATACATTCATATCTTACAATCACATCAGTCTTGTCACTTCTTTTCCAATCCTTCTTCCAACATCATTTTTAGAAATATTTTCCCTTGAAGTTAGGCTTTCAAAAAAAATTCTTCTTCTTTTAAAATATATCTTAATAATCTGGATAAATGAGACATATCCTCATCACTATCAGGTGATGATTGTTCACTACTAAAAATTTCTACAGAAGACTCCAATTTTTCTTTGTCTTTGTATTTAGTAGTAGTGGTATTGAATGCAAGAGATTTCCTTTTTGGTTTATCTTCCTCTTCCTTGTTGACTTTAAGCTCTTTTCCATACCTCCTCAGTTTCCCAATGAGTCAATTTTCAGGCAGCATGTTGATGTTCCATGATTCTCTAATAGAGATAGAGTTTCCTCTCCATCTGTCTAGTAGACATCTGTGAATTCTCATGATCTGTTTCTTGGAAGTGACTTCTCTTCCAAAAGAAATAATTGTGTTGACAATATCATTAATCCTAAGATAAATGTCAGAGATAGGATCATCCAGTTTCATTTTAATGTTATCATATTTTATATTATAAGTATTAGTCTTATTTCTTTTATACTAAATGTTCCTTCATGTGAGACAGACAAGGTATCACAAATATCATGGGCAGTTTTACCAGAATAAATTGAAAGGAATTCTTCATCTTCTGAGGAGAAGTATAAATCATTCATTGATTTGTAATTGTTAGTGTAGGTAGTTTTGACAGGTTTATCCCTTTTGATTCTATCACCAATAGGAATCTTATATTCATCTATAATGGAAGACCAAATTTTAAAACTCATTCTTTCTAAATGAATTTCCATTTTAATTTTCCATTGATAATAGATGGTTACATTATATAATGGTGGTATGTTGGGTGAATACCCTTCTAATATATTATCCATAATACTTAAATAAATTCAAGGATCGAGAAATTTATAATTAACAAAAATTTACAGATCATTTAAGTACAACTACAATCACTATTTAATAACTCAAAACAAAGTCTTAATAAAATTCCCTCTAATACCAAATTTTGGTCAGAGTAGATTAAATAAGAGGGGGTGAACTGAGTATATAAAAACATTTCTGGTTAAACAAAGTTTTTCTTAAATAGTGATCCTAATAAGGTTAAATATATCCCAGTTAATCAAAGTAATATGGTTATGAAGGTTTTACTGTTTAAATAACATCATAAAAGATAGTTTAATTGTCAGTAATCTTAATGTTAGTTATTAATATTAATTTGGAGGCTATTAAACTAAGACAAGACAATTTTATCTTCATTACAAAATTAACTATCAAAGTGAATTTAGTGATTTCTGAATTATACAGGAAATCAATAAAATAGAGAAGAATAAATTAAGAAGCATAGAATATATGACACAAGTGGTTCAATCTCAAGTCAAGACCTAACCCACTCCACTTGGTCTTCACCTGCCACCAAGAAGTTTATATAAATAAACTTGATCCACACCCTGGATCGGGGTTAAACAATAGTACATTGGATTTTCCATGCCACACAAGGACCTCTTTCACACTTATCAGAGGGTATACACTTATAAAAATATGATTTATTAAAAATATCTTGTATACTTCAGTTTTATACAAGAGACAGAGTGTGTAGTAATACATATACACACACTACTTGAAAGTTAGTAAAAAGAAACACAACAGAGAAGAAATATTGAGATAGGTTTAGAAATGATATGAATGTTTTGTTATTGAAGCTATGGACTTCTGAGATGAAACAGATGCAAAAATCAAGTCCTTGTATGGAAAACAAATTGTCTCAAGTCAGACAGATTCGGCTTGTGTTTTTTGTGATGTTTGACAGTGCAAATTTTTTCTCGATTCTTGGATTCATTTGAGCTTAGTGTGTTCTATAACAGCGTTGAAATGAATGAGACAATTATTTTTTCAAAAAATTTCTTTGTGTATTCTTCGTTGTTGTGCTCACTCCCACCATGTTGTTTTTTTCTTTTTAGTATCATGCCACACTCTCCTTTTTTGGGATGCATTACTCTTTTATCATGGATTTCAAGTGTTTGAGCCGACGGGTTGCCTGTACTCTACACCTCATACCTCATACAATCAGATGAAATGTATAAAATGAACTATTAATTATTTCAGTGTATTTAAATTCTTTAAATATGACCATTAGAGATTAACTTGAAAGATAAAAACATATTAAGAAACAGTGTCACACTATGTCAGGGAAATATTGTCTCATTCACGGTGTCTGGTTCACGGTGTCTGGTTCGCGGTGTCGTGTTCACGGTGTCTAGTTCACGATGTCTGGTTCATAGTGTCTGGTTTTTCACGGTGTCTGGATGACATGGTGTCTGGTTATCACGCCGTCTCAATGTCACAATGTCTGGTTGTTCACAGTTTCTCGATGTCATGGTGTCTGGTTCACGGTGTCTGGTTGTTCACAGTGTCTTGATGTCACAGTGTCACGGTGTCTGGTTCATGGTGTCTAGTTGTCATGGTATCTCGATGTCATGATGTCTGGTTGTTCATGGTGTCTGGACTTAGTCAAATATCTATATTCAGACTTAAGAAGTGATATTTATGGCATGAATTAAACTCAATCAATTGTTAGATAATTTATTATAATGTAGATCAACAGATAGTATATAGTAATCAGACTGATTTTATTGTACTTAAGATCTTTGGATTGCTTTTACTAAAAAACTGTTAATTTTATGTGAGATCGATTATAGAGAGTTAACAAGGTTTTTATACTGAATAAGATTTGTGATCATTAAAACATGATTAATACCTGAGGATTCCAATACTAATAATGAATTAATGCGGGAATCACACCATGTAAGGATTATATGGTGACTAGATATTGATCCCTTTCAATTGAGAGTATAATATTTCTTTGGTTCTACAACCTCAATAATGATATTTTAATAGTTTACTAAAATGTGGAAAATTCATATTTATTTTATGAAATTATATAAATAACACCAAAAAAATTCTAATATTCATTTTATGAGGCTCCACATAAAATCATGTCATAACTCCTAGTGGCTTATGTGTTAAACCTCATCCAAATTGTATTTTTATATTTTAGATCTATTCTATATGGAATCACATTTTCATAAATATATCTTTTGTTAATGTTAAAGGTGAAATGGATTCAATTGGAATCATTGGGAAACTCTATTTTAAAAAAATTACTAGAACACTGGTAACTAAATTAGTACTCGAGAAGATAATACAATATATATAAGATATAACTATATCTATATAATTGTACATAAATTGAGAAGAATCCAATCTAATGTTAAAAAAATAGAGGAACTGAATGGTTGAAGTAGGCTTGTTTACTAATTTAAATGATAACTAACCCTCCATAAAGAAACATTAAATATGATTCAATCTCATGAATTAATGTTTAGTACATCATCTCAATTTTAGATAATAAAATCTACTCTCAAACTAATATAAATTCCAACTTCCTTAAATTTAGAGCCATTTGCATCTCAATATTCATCCCAAAATTTCTTCATCGGCCTGCATATAATTAGAAAAACATGATCCTCCATTGAGAACTATGATCTCTGGTATCTAAATTGAATGATATGATAGGGTTTTAAAACAATGTAGTGTCTGAGTGAACCACCCCAACATCTAATTTTAATATATCAATATATGAGATTCTATGTTGAGTTATCCAATGGATTGAAATTAAATATCCTAGATATTTACTTCTCAAATTACCAATTCCAATGTGTGATCCCAACATATCTCATACTTTTCATTAATTTAATGACCATTCCTAATATTTCCCATATTTACGTATATTCATCATAATGAGGAACCCACATAAGTGATATAAAAATGAAACATGCATGAATATTATTAAAATGATATATTTAACTTTTGGTATCAATTATTATTAAAAATATATAAAAGTATATAAACAAATATATTACTATAATTACTAAAAAATGTGATATTTTCAATTCAAAAAAAAGTGAAATATATTTATAATTTGAGCTTGATCAGAATTCTATTATGATAATAATAATCACAGTTTCATATTTCTTTGATGTTATCATATTCTAATATCACCAAACTAGTAGAGCTTATATGAATATTGAATGGTTAATAAATGGATTGACGAAACAATTAAAATATAAATGATATTTTAAAGTTATTATTTTATTATTTATAAAAATATATTGATTTATCATAGAAAAATTACAACAACATCTTAAAATTCTACAGTTTATATTATTAAATATTTAACATAAAATATATTAAACAAATTAATTTTTGTTTTCTATGGTACGAACCTATAATTATTATTTATCACTTAATTAGTTACCATTATAAAATACATGATTGTCGAAATATTAATTCATGTATATTGGAAGTTTATTAATAAATTAGAGGTATGTGTCATAACATAGCCATTCAAAAATAATGTTATTATTTATAGATGGTTTTATAAAATAAAGGATAAATATATATTGCAATAACATATATTTTATATGTATAAATACTTAAACCTAATTTTTATATTAATTAAGGACTCCTTAAAAATAGAAAGGTAATTACTTATTGAAAAATAGGTAGTTTATATATATATAAGTTGTCCTCTATGTATTTTTTATTTTTATTGTGAATGATTAAATATATCATATTTAATGACTATTATAAATAAAAAATTTTATTTAAAATTAAATTAAAATTCATGGAATGATTATTAATTGGTAATAAATAAATATAATATAAATTAATTTTTCAATGAATATGTGTTTAATTTTTTATATATTTTTTATTTGTTTTTAATTTTATAAAAAATATAATGACATACATAAATTAAATTTTATAAAATAGAACTAATTTTTAGAATCACCAAAAAAATTATCTAAAATACATTTTTGATATTTTTTTGTAAATTGTGATATTTGGATGAATAAAAAAAATATTAATTTTACATATATTGTACATTTTATGAAATCATTACACTGAAAAAATAAACAATAATTGATTAAAAAATTCATAACATAAAAAAAATTAACTTATAAAAGTATATAATTAAAATATTAAACTTAATTTCCTATCATATAAATTAATTTTAAAATTTTAATTTATATTTTATTCGTGTAAATAAATTATTTTTAATTTTATTATAAAATATTTTAATGATCTAATTTTTTTGGAGTTTTTATATGTGAAAGAATATATTTATTAATAATAATATATAAATTTTAAAAATAATCATTACTATTTAAATCTATGAGCCTAAATAATAAATTTTTTAATATTTCAATAAATTATACAACTCACCATTAACTTATAAAAAACCCTTATCTGCCCATTTCTTTTCACTCTAAAAAATTCATATATTATAAAATATATACTGAAACTACTATATAATTCCTCCGTGAAGCATCCAAGATCCCATGATTTAACCAATAAAATCTCTCATGAAGGCTTAAGTCTCATTCCATATGAGTATTCTCAAAAATCATGGTAAAAGATTCTAATTTTCCCTTTATTTTGTTTTTATTTTATTATAAACCCATTTAAAATTCCAAGTTATATACTCACATTTATATATTTCGATGTTATTATCATCCTACTGATCAATTATCAATGATAAGAAACTAATTTTTTTGTATTTAACAATTTTCATAATTCATTACTATGTTGATGTCAGGGATTCCTCATTCTTTCTTTTCATTTCATATTTATGATTCCTTTGTTGTAAACTATGTTATCCCCACACATCGTGATGTGCATTAAGGGGTAGAATAAATTAGTGAACTATATACTAATTTTTACTTAATGATATTTTATTAAATCAACCACCATCCCTAGTTATACTCATAGATCCTACTACATAGCCAACACACTCATAAGAAGGTAATAAAATAAAGACACACAATGAACATGGATAAATACACAAATGAGTAACTAATCGTTGGAATTATTTAGAACCACTAGATATAATATGGTCCACTGGAATACAAATTGTGGACAAAATCATCTAACAATATCCTTTACTTGTGAAATAGAAATATAGTAGAGTTATCTTTTATCATGTCTCCCAATAAAATTTTCCATTACTTGAATTATTGGGGAATAAATCATAAATTTTTTATTTTTTCTCCAATAAATATTAAATTTTTCGTGTAAATGTTTAGTATTAATTAATGTTGGGAGCACTTATTCATCAGCACATGGACTTGATTAGAAAATCTAACACAGAAACCAATGGTGTGCCTTTTCACTTATTCTTCTTTATCTATATTCTCTACTATGAAGTTTGTTCCATATTTAGTTTTTAGTGAAAGTTTATATACGTGAAAAATTCCTTCAAAATATTATTTTTTACATAAAAAAATTACAAAAACTTCTTTTTGTTCTAAAACATACATATAATTTCCCCCATTCAATATATCCCAACGATTAGTAGAAACTTTTTTATATATGAATTTCAATTTCAACTTCAAATTCAAACATAAAAAAATAATTTTAACTTCTCCACAAATTATCTCACATATTTGTATTACATTTAATCATTCATGATGTTTTAGAAACTATCTATATGACTAGATATGTTATATATAAAATATGATTATTCCTTTAGTCCTTAATTGAGTGATATTATCGGATCTAATACATCTATGGAACTCACATCTAACTAGGTTTTAATTTTTATCCTTCGAAAGTGTTTTTTCATTTTAGAATCTTTTCCCTGACTATTTATTTCAAATATTAATTTTTTTATTACAATTAAGTTTAAATTTTTTGAAATAATTTGAAACTAATCTCAACACACATTTTTAAATAAATAGTTCTCCCCTTTCTATTTCGTACATGAATTATTTTCTAACACTATGGAATAGATCTTCCCATTCCAAACCACTAAGAAAATCCATGTTAATTTTTTCCATGGTAGAAAACCAGATTTTTTTATTTATCAAATATAATGGCCATTTTTTTTGGTGTGGCATGGGTGTCTTTATATTTATTTATAGAAATTTACTCCCTGATTTAACAGAGTGATGAACCTGACTCATTATAGATATGATTCATATGCATTAATATATGTATGAGGACATTTTAAACTTCTAGGCACACATCTGAGACACCAAAAACCTCAATATAATTTATACATTCTTCATCACTTCATAAAAATAAAAATGTAAAAATAATAAAACCACTAAAATTCATGTTTTTGATTTCATTTTTTCATATAATTATTATTCAATGTTCTCAATTACCCTATGGAATAGGATAACCTTATATAAATGATTATTTATCGTCAAAAAACTTGTTTCCTATGAATTTGTTTTCAATTATAAAAAATATTTCATTCACATTATTTAATATATCATATAGTGTGATTTTCATCCCACTTTAAAAACATTATAAACCCCTCTTTTGAAACTCAATAATTCTCCCATGTTATTCTATGAATTCTGAAACCAATGAAAAACTCTACCACAATTGAATCATTGTGAAAGAAAATGTGTTTAAAAATACTTTATTTTTTGAAAATAGAAATAATAATAATTTATATAAACTTCATACCATCTTCCATTGTTCATCTATTGAAATAATATTAAATAATATAGGAAAATTCTTCATCTAAAAATATCAGAAAAATCTACATGTCTCTAAAAACCAAATTTAAGCAACAATCACTTCTTTATGTGATAAGAAGTCTCCAAAAATATCTATTGGAATTGGAAATCACCCCAATTGTATTTTATTGAAAACAATGAAAAATAATTCACTTAAAACTGGCCATAAATATTGTTGAATCACCGCATAATCTTCATTAAATAATTCGAATCCTACATGTGTTAACATCATGTATGAAACATGAATATTGAAAAAAAAATATCATGAAGTCCATAACAATGGCTTACATTCACTGATTTTATTGGAGGCTCTTGATACCAAATGTGAATCAATATTTTTCCATTACTCAAAATTGTCCCATAAATATATGCGTAAAAAATTTATTGAAAAATATTCCCCTAAAAAATATTAAAATAGTTCACATATTGACTTCACAACCAACACCATTAAATAATTATATCTTAAAAATGATCTCTAATAAATAATAGATATCTAACCTTTTAGATTAAATTAATATATTTCTATTATATCCAATAAATTTTATTCTCTACTTTAAACTCATTATTGAATTAACATAAATAGTGATTCTAGATGTTTTTCACTATGTTTGACAATAACAATCAAATGATTAGGTGAACTTGTTGAAAATTTTATCATACCATAACCTATGATGTAATAAAGAAGAGAATTATTATTCATCCTCTACAAATATTTATTCAACTCCCCATCTAATTAACTACCACTTGGATAATCTAGATTCTTCTTTAAGATCCCTTTCAGATTACGAGTAGAAATAATATTTTTACATCAATATTCTGACATAATAATGTATATTAGTTACTTTTTTATTCTCTTTTCTTATGGAATTTTTGAATGGTGAAATTACATTCCTAAAATAATAACATTTCAATATCATTAATTTATCTATTAAATATTTTCTTTTATCTCATATATATCTTTTCTTATGTATACTTGGTTGTGTACTCGTTTTAGAATGAATAATTTCTACTAGCTTCACAATAAATTTCTTACTATACTTGAAAAGTAACTTCATATTACCAATTTTATTTCTCATTTTACTAACACAAAATAATTTAGGAAATTGTTGCTAATATTTCTAAAATAGTACAATCATGAAATATAGATTAGTGATATGAACTTGTTGGTCTCATTTCTGACATTCATCCTCAAAATTATTAAAATAGTCCTTAAATATTAAAATATGCTATTTAATAATTTTCTACTTGACTTATTTTTCCAAGGGTTGTGTCCCCCCAAGGTTTTGGATTCCAAGGATAATAAATCACTAATATGTAGTCCATTTAATTCCATGACATCTCATTATATGCATGTAATCTCCACAAAACCAACAGTGACCATAAAAGATCAATATTTTTACTATAATTCAAATCTATCTTGGAATATTACTTCTATGAGAGTAATCATTTTAAAATCTTTCTTAACCTAATTATAATGAATATGAACTATGATATTCTATATATGTTCCTCTTGATTGTATATATTTTACTCTTTTTTTAATACATAATAGAATAGTTTGCATTGGTTTTTTACACTCAAGAATAAAATTATTCTGAATAATTATCTCTTATGTCATTTCCTTCACTTATATACACTTATATTTAGAAAAATCATTTACACAATTGATTTTATTATATTGATAAATATTTTATTGATATTATTGGTGATTAGAACAATGTTTAATTCACTCATAATACGTAACAATCTTCACATTCCTTGAGCAATTTCCTAATTAATATTTGAAATTTGAGATTCCTTGGCTCAAATTTTTAATATAATAATACTTATATAAAAAAATAAACCCTTATATATTAAAGATAATTAAGATATTTACGAATAACTACTTATAATAATACATCTTCTTAAGTCACTTATTTCCTCAATAGTTAGGATTAACACTTCTTCTTTCTTTCATAGTTCCATATTATCAACTTTAACCATTTAGATGATTTTATTTATTTATTATATTATTTTTATAACTAAAATATTATAGATTTAATCGTTTAATTATTTAATAATCATTAACTATATTTTAAATTCATGTAACAATTCATCACTATTTGATGAAACCTCTTCTTTCTCTGAGTCACCTTCAGTTCTTAACTTCTTTTCATTCATTGTTTCCATTGAATTGCTCCCTACCTATAATACTTGAAAAAAATTTCATTGTCATAACATGATGTTTTATTCTTCATGGATAGATAAATCTTTATTTTTTTATATAAATTTAAATTTTTTAAAATACTCAATGAAATCATACCATTTTAGACATTCATGGAATTATTATAAAGAATTTATTACATGACTCCACTTAATCATTACATTTATCTTCCTTAGCTTCAAATAGTTTGTAGTGAAATTTTAAATGCACCAACCATTAAAGCACTTCATAGGTAACCGGACATTATATTTAGCTTTTCCTCTTTAAAAACCCCTTGAGATGAGTGATATTTTCTTTTCATACATAATATTATAATCCTCATATGAAAGTGAAATTTCAACATAATCTTCATATTCTTTTCTCTCCTCAAATTTTTAGGATAGTTCTCTCATTACAATTTTGAAGAGTATTTCACTCTTAGAATGAATATTTTTATTTCTGCGACATTATTTTATCATATCATATAAAACCATGATATTTTTAAATTTATATAAACAATGTTTATAAATATCATTATCCTATAAATATAAACCATTATTATCAAATATCTTAGAAAACGTTACAAAATATCCTCTCATCCACCATAAAATCATTTAGAGTCACACTAAAACTCTTAATGGTACTCACCACCTTTTGAAACTTATAATGAATTCATCAACATATTATCTTTTAATAATACATATGTCTTCATACATTAATTTTCAAATATGAAACTCATATTTTAAAATTTTAGTATTACTTTCATATATATTTTTTAACTTACACTATATGACATTTTAAATCATGATCCCCATATGTTTTGAAAATTCCTGCTATGAAACTGAGGAATTATTGGTATCAAGAACATGCATATCAAACTCAAAATTCATCATTTCATATAGAGTAAATGAAACTCCTTGTGTAATATGTTTGAATAGACAAGTCACAATTTCATTAACATCCAAGCCCAATGAATATAAATAAGGGTTCATTATTAAAATTCTAATATTTTATTTTTTTCCCACTGAATGAGGAAACTCCATTAAATTTCAACAAAATAATATTTGATATTTCAGATGATAAAATGTATATCATAAATCAAACTTCAATAAAAACCTACAATAACAAACTTATATAATACCGTACGTTTGAGATAGAGAAAATAAATTTAATACCAACTCAATTAAATAACATTTGGAGATGAAAAGATCAAAATAATTTATAATTCGAGGGAACCAAGTTGTTATAATATGAATTGTGGTGACCTTAAGGATGATTAGGATTATTGGTAGTGGAGGGGTAAATATATGAGAAATTTTTAATTTCAATCTTTTATAATTTCTTTCTAAATAAGTCATAATTAATTGTTATATGGAATCATTAACTACTTAAATCAAACACACTACATAAATCATTATTCAAATTATACTAGAGGTGTGAGGTTCGCTACCCAAACTAAGTAGTTAATCCTTAGCATTATAAAATCTCACCCAATACCATATGATCCAATGTAATCTCTTTTATTGATAAAAATTTATGGAATGTCCTTTACAACTAATACAATAATATAAACACATTTTTTTTCAAAACAAGTCACTAAAAAAATAAACAATTATCTTGTATTATTGAGGTAGGTAATTTCCTTATTCCATTGATGATTTTCTTTTAAAAATATTATTTATCTTACACTTATCTTTTGTTAATAACATTTTATTAGTCCTATTATTCTTTTTTAAAACAAAAAAACTATTTTTAGGATTATATGAAGAGAAAAATAGTCCTCTCTTTCTCATTTCTTAATCTACTTTTATTGTTATAAGTCTTCTTACTCTTCTCCTTTTCGATGTAATATATTTTTTTTATAGAAATATTATTTTATGTTTCTCTTTCTTTCTTCAATATAGAATATAACAGTCAATTATATGATACAAAAAATAGAATATCCTATTTCCATTTAACTCACATAGAATTAATCTCTTCTTTATGATTAAATTTTAATTTCAATTTCAAATTATCCAACTTCCTTCTAATATTTATAAATTCTCTGACTACCTTTTGATCCATTAAATAATTCAATATATCTTACTCAGAAATTATATGATTATATATTATAGAGGACGAATATGATCACCCCTTGAGTTTTCCACTAACTCACATAATCATATCCCCTAAAAAGGGGGAACTTACTTCTGACCATGAATTCCACTTTCTTCACCATGGAATTTTGTATTCAATTTCAGATACATTTCACTAATAAATGCTTTTACAATGTTGTAATACATTACATTTTATTTAATATATTTTAAACCACTTTCAATATACTCTCAATTTATATTATTTCACAATAATTTATACCCATTTACAATTGGACATGAATGTTTACATCACACCACGACTTGTTCCATAACAAAGAGCTTCATATTATAAATTAATAAGAAAAAATCATTACTTTCCCTATGAACAAACCTCCTTCATCTTTTATACAATAAAAAAAATTAATAATAACTTCCCCAAAATATGGGGACATGTATTTCATTCTAATAAATTTAACTCTATGTTTTATAGGTTGATGAAATTTACCCATCATACAAATGTTTTTTAGACATCAGTCATTATTTGAGGTCTTTAAAAAATTTATAGGCTCACATGAAAGAATACATAACCATCGATTCTATGCAAATGAGTGGAAGAAAAAATCTTTTCCAATTATTTTAATATTAATTTAAATTTTTTAATCCCACCAATGTGTAATTATTAATAAAATTGTCACATTTCTTAGTTTAGAAGCATTTTTTAGTTTAATCACTAAAATGGAATATTTATATTTTAACTATCTCAATTTATTTATGTATTTAGTTCATAAAAATTTATTCATTGATCAAAATTCCAAAATTACTTTTTATTAAGTTTCTAAACATGTTGGGATAAATATCATTCTTCAGGTCCAAAAGCATAATCCATGATGTGAAGGGCCAAAATCAATTCACAAGTCTAGCCTTGAATGCTACATACAAATCTAGAGAATTTTATTGTTAAACATGTACTCATAATATGACAAATCATTAGAGACAAAATTAAACAAGGAGATGTAAAATAAATTATACACTTTTATGAAGTTGTCTTCATCATATTTTTTTAGCACTAGGGATATTTATTCATGGGAACATGGTGAATTAGAATAGGAATAGTCAGACTATGTTAAAAAAGTTCCAGATTAAATTGGATATCTCTCTCTTCAAAAATAGTCAATGAAGCTGACATTTTTTGTGTAGATGTAGGATATACATAATTACAAATTTAAATAAAGCCAAATTTTTGAATTCTATCATTTAATGTTTCTATCAAGAATAATCTTTTAGAGAATATTTATGGGGCCAAATTTCACACCCCCTATCCCTATTAAAGAGTTTTCCATTTTAATTCCAAAGTGTTGGCACTCTATGTGGCCATTTTTTGCAGTGTAGTATTGTATTTTATTTTATTTTCAATAGGTTATATCATTTCATGTCCAAATTTATGTTTTGTCCTTTCTATCTTATTCTTAACCTCTTTTGTTTTCTTCCCCATTTTTCCTCTTCATTGTGAACTCTTATTCTCGTGATAATGACTATATACCCCGAATTAGTTCCCAAGGAAGTAACCGAATAATTATCCCAAGGCACTAAATATTCATTTTTAATTATTAATATTTTCATAGATTTAGGAGAAATGGTATCTTTGTGGGAATGAAACCTTTGTGTCTCTACTTGAAACTAGAGGCATAAATTAATTTTTTTTTGTAATGTTCTTCCTCGGTCAAGGAGGTGGATGTGTGCTCACTCGTCGATCATTGATTTTACCATATATTTAAAACATGGTCAAAATATAATGTTCATGAATGTGTTCGAACATGTTCATTTGGTTGATCAGGATCAAATAAAAATATGATGATGGTCCACTTTTGGTATTTTTTGGGAGGGTCTCTTTTTAGCCTTATACCATTTTGTCTGCATTCATTCTATTTTAATTTCATTTTCATGTTAAGATTAAATATAAATTTGTCAATTATCAAACCACAATTTCATTTTTTTAATAAAGAAATATTTAAAAATTATATGTTAATTTGAAGTAGTGAGTGATTGACTACAATGAATCTTTATGAAAATAACTTAGGTCAGACCCGATACTGCACATAGTTATAAATAATTATGTGAGAACATACGACAATGCATCATCAATTGGATTTTTCAATTAATATAGAAAAACATCCTAAATAAACTGCACACAAAAATGTCAATTTCATAAATAATATATGTGTTTCCTTATTATACCATGTTCTATATTTTATTATGATGTAGTATAACCTCCAATAATAGACCAAGACTTTTCAAAACACCCATAACCAATAGAGTGAATCAATGTTCTATTCTAAGACCAGTTCCACTCCCTTAATGTGATTGATCATGGCGTGGTGATTTTATCTCTAGTTAAAACAACTTTAACACTCGAAACATAGACATTAATAAGTGTTCCATGTTCATTCAATCATTCCAAAACAATGAAACAAACTTCACCTCAATGGAATCATCATGAAACACTTAAGTTTGAACATTATTTATGCATGAAAAAAATACAACTCAAAAAATTTTATCCACTTCATCCCTTCATCAATTATTATTCTCTATAAAAAATAAGAAATTGTTGATGAATTTTATTCAACTCTAAATCTAATAAAATTTTACTCAGAACTCATTAATCTCATTAAGGTTAAAATCACTTATTTATTCGCTCAAAAATCATATAAAACTATTGTTTGTATCATAATTAAATTATTCAATATAACATTTAATATGATTCCATGATATAATATACATTTTCTTTTCATCATTTTGATATATTAATTTTTACATATAATTCATTCCCTCTCATAAAAAACTTTTAACAATTCATTTTAAAGAACTAAAGTATTGTGATATCAATTTCTTATCACTGATTTATATTGTATATTATTCCAATGTTTTATTTTATAATATTAATATAATACCTCATATACATATATATAAATTATTTAATTTAGATTCATGAGATTTCTAATTCAATTTGATGTTATCTCTTTCACCTACTTTATATTTATATGTTACCAATGTTCTTGGGGTTTTCTATTAAGATCTTAATTTTTATCGCATATTTTTTCTCCAATCATTACAATCCAATATACATATTATATTTAAATCCCTACTTTTATACCTTATTAATTATCATTAATTTTTGTGTTATTTAATCTATCCTTACCACTCAAATATATTCATAGTCCATATCATACATTGATTAATAAGGGATTATATTTCATATCTCTATTTATTTATTTCACTATTTCATTATTACTTACCTTCTCAATTGTCTATCATCTATAAGAAATTGAGCATATAACCTATTATTTTTCATATTTTTTATGTATTAATCATATCATTTCCCTCCCATATTAATTCATATTACATGAAATATATTTTTCTATAAGGGTTATATCTCTATCTCTTTTCTTTATTATGATTATATCCTATATCACTCATTATCTCTCATGAATTTATCATTTTCTTCCACACTTTTTTTTTATTTACATTCTATTTTAAAAAATATTTTTTGAATATTTTATATTATGATTTATGATTCAATAAAATTCCAATATATTGTTTTATTTATATTCAATTGTCTTCATTTACAATATATTTTATGAAAATTTTAATGAGTTTTAATTCAATCATTTTTGTAATTTCCAATCATAATCATCAAATTGATTTTTCAAAATAATTATTTATTTCAACCAATTTTTTTTAACATTAAAAAATATTTTCTTATATGAACATTCTTATTTATGGACTTTCATAAAAATGATGATTTTTTTAGTCTTGATTATTTAAACATTGTATAAAAACTAAGTAATATTCTCTATATATATTCTATAATTTTATTAAATTATTAAATAATAATTTTCATCTACCTTTATAATATTTTAAAATAAAAAATTGAAAAGTTACTTATTTTATTCTCACTTTCATTATACATTTTCATAAATTTGATAATGATGAAATCACTCAATTATTAATTTTCCAAATTTATTTTGACCCATGTAATTATGGAAATGTGATCCTTATGTTTGTTTGATATATCACTGAATTTCCCTTTATTTATCATCAACCATGCATAAAAATAGTTTTTTTAACTCATTTCTACAGTTATTACCCTATAATTCATTCCTCTAATTAATGATTGTTTACCAAAATGATTGTACTTTTTATTATGTGTTATTAAAAATCACAAATTTCATAATTATAAAAGAATGATTATTTACATTAAAGCCACATTATTTCCTTATATTCCAATATTAATACCACATGTTAATAATGTTATCATTTGAATGGATTTTTGTTTTTTTTCATAATCATGTTGCAAATAAATATATAAATAAATATATAATTAAGTGATGGGTGGCTAGATAAGTATATATTGCTCCAATGCATTATATAAATCTTTATATCTCATAGGATCTCTATGTTCTGAATGAAAATGATGTTGTTAAATTTATTCAAAATGTATATATTGACATGATGTTTTTAGATTTTTCCATTTGGTTATATGTGGATATGATGTACATTTCATTCTCTATTGTGCTATGATTGTCTTTATAGATACCCTTCACCTATATTATGATTTTTAAGCTTATTAATGTTCTACCTACACATTTAATGTCACCATGGTTATGAATTATTATCATATGATTTCACACCCTTATTCCATTGTATAAGTAAATCTTTTAGGATCAGGAATTTTAATGATATTATACCATAAAATATGATTATACAGGAATGCCTCATTATCACATCATATGATTTCATGAACTTCTATAATTAATAATTTAATTTATACATTGATATTATATATCAATTTTTGTTATATATTAACAATTTCCTATTTTATCATTAATAATTTTCTCCATTATAGATCATTTAAGAACAGAAATTTCTTATGATTATCCATTTCCATAGGTGAACGTAGTTTGTCGAAATGCAATTGATAAAGTATTTGATTAAATTATATAGTAACAACATATGATTTGTTATTTCTATTTTTTATAATGAGTGTAAACTTTTTTTATGATAGTTTTTTATCAATTCATAGTATTTTTAAAAGTATCTATACTTATTAAATATTTATGAAATTTGGGTTTTTGGGTGACTGACATAGTATCAGAGTATAGTTTGGTTATTTTTTAATTATGTTTGTGATTCTTTTATATAATGTCTTTAATAACAAACCATTTACTCTAGAGTATTAATTTCGGTATAAATATTATAATCCTGTAGGATTATAAGTTTTAATGTATTTATTTTTATTTATATTATAACTGCATCATAATTGATATTTGAGATAAAAACATTGTCATCCTATACCAATGACGCGAGTTCAAATCCTTAGGGGGTTTATTTAAATAGTTATTTTAGCTGTACTAGTTTGGATTCTGTAGTAATAATTTAATAGTGAGACTATTCATCACAATTGGAATTTTAGACTATATAATTCATCATATATGATATAAATCCTTTAGAGAATCAATTTCTATTGGTCTATAGGACCTTCAGGCCACCATTAGTCTTTTAATCCCAATGAGATTTGGGATATCAAAGGGAATTTAGGCCACAAGGCTTCTAGGAAATTGATCATATCAAAAGTATAAAAGGGATATAGGTCATATGATCCATCATTAGTGGGAAAGTGGTGAAATAGAGTGATCATGAATGAACTGATGAAATAGGCTAGTTTTCCAGCATGGCAACTCGTAGGCTCTGCGGGTTGGGAGTCTATGGAAGAGGTATATTCTTTATAGTGCGTAAAAACCCTATATCTCCCCCAAAACTTTATGAGGTGAAATAGACATGCATCACTTATTGGGAGCTCAAAAGAGGATTGGGTGTGGTGGAACATACAATCTAGTATTCTTCTAAAATGTATCTATAATGTTGTATGGATGGGTTCTGTAATATAATGCGTTTATCCCAATGTGATATATGATTTTTTTGTAGGGTCTCTGTGGATTTCAGAATAAAAACATAGTGTTATGACCACAGATATAGTGTGGAGAGGTGTGATATTGGTGAAAGAACATTGAGTGGGATTCTCCTTTAAGAGAAAGCATGTATTCAGCCTCGGGTTGCACAGAATTTTGTCCAACTATGTTCTAAGGAATTTACACCTCTGAACATTTGGGATATAAATTATAATAAAATAGGTGTAGTGGGATCTCAAAATTCATTATAGGGATGAATTAGTCTTGAAACACTGGGGTTACAAGGTGTGTTTTGTCCCCTCCACCTATAATAAATAAATATATTATATAAAAGTATAAATTTTAATAAAATATATCATTTGTGTTTAATAATGTGGTTTTTGAAAATTAGAAAAAACATAGATAAGTGTTTATCAATGAGTAATATCATGAGGATACAATTACTTCAAGGGTATAAAATATAAAATCCTAATATGTCAATTATTATTTTTAAAATATTAAATTTAAAATATATAAATGAAATTATTTTTATTTTTTATGAGATGAACAAATAATGCATATTTTTTAGTTAATTAGTTACCATTATTAAATGAATATTTTTTATTAAAATAATAATTCATGTATATGGGAACATAAAAATAAATAAATAGAAATCATCATAATATACAAATTTTAATGTAGTTTTATAAATATATAGAGGTTTAGAAATGAAAAGATAAATTTTAATTTGTAAAATAATTATCATTTACATTTAAATAATTGATTATCATTTAAAAATAATTGTCGATTAATTAAAAATAGAAACTTAATTTCATATAGAAAATGATAACGATCTATTTTAAAAAACCTTTTTCAACGTATTTTTTTTGTTTTATTAAAAATATTAAGTCCCTAATTTTTAAATAAAATTATTTTGGAAAATTATTTTTTAAAAAATTTGATTAAAATTCATAGATTGATTACCAATTGTTAAGGAATAATAATAAAAATAGTAATATTTTAAATAAATATAATTCTAAAAATATTATGTATTATGTGTAATTATTTTAAATTTAATTTTATTCACTTATAAAAACTGAAATTGATAAAATTTATTTCGTTCATAGAATCTGCATCTCAAAATTAGCTTTATATGTTATTTCATATTTTTATAATGTAGTTTAATGTTTTTCTTAAATATTAAAAACACATATTTTTATATAAAGTATGTTTTATGAAATCATTATATTGTAGAATGGAAAAAATAATTTACAATTCCTTTTATAATTCCTTAAATTTATTTAATGTGTAAAATAATTTATATAAAGATTATTAAAATATTTTTTAAATATATAAATAAATTTTCAAAAAATAAATATATTTTATTCGAGTAAAAACTGTTTTTTATTATTTGTATTGAATAAACTATTTCAATGATTCCATTATATTTTCTATGTTATGAAATTTCAAAAAAAAATATTAATGAAATTATATTACTATTTTTTGGATTGATTACTATACATTGTCTTGATCCGAAACAAATAATTATTCTACATTTATTTCAATGATATCCCTCTCACTTACCTATATAGACACTCTTTATTCACCCACCTCTATGAAAGATCGAATATGTAAAATGATATGATCAAATACAAGAGGGGGTTGAATTGTATACTTTAAATTTTTTTGGAACCTTTAAAGTTAAGTTTAACAAGGGTAAAAAAACATCCACAAAACCTCTTAAAGAAACATTTTCAAATTTCTTAAAAGAAAGATTCTACCTTAATGTGTATAGAATATGTAATATAATCAGAGTACCCGAATTACACTTTATAAGAAGGTTATACTTCCTAACTTTAACAAATTTGACATACAACAGGAGAATTAAAACAACTTGTAATAGTAAACAAGTATCAATAAGATTCTTTTAACCCAAAGAAGAGAGTATCCAACAACCTTGGATAATGGTCCCTTGATTTATAATTTAAAGATGGTCTGCCTTACCGAAACCCAGTTAATCCCTCAATACGAAGATCAGTATGTATCTTGTTATCCCAGCAATCCCTTGATTTATAAGGAAATCAGAACCTCTATCTTCCAATCCTGGAAGCCCACGATCATCACAATCGGAGTCAGCACAATTAATGTCTGACCAAGTTGTTCATGTCTGAAAAAGTTGTTCCCGACTTCCATATGAAGAAATGAGTGTTGAAAGAGCCTCTCTCTCTAGAAATCACATCACATAATTTTCTCGTCAAAGTCAGTTTTCGAAGTTGACGTTTTCTCGTTCAAATGGGCTTGTATTTAAAGGCAAAACTTCCCAACGGTTAGCTCCTCTCCAACAGTCATATGTTTCCTTAAATTTCAAAGGGACCTAGATTCATGTAAAACATAAAACTGTTAGTTTATAACAGATTGTATGACATCATTTCATGTAATATAAATGACGTTAAGATAAAGACAAATGTTTAGTATAAGAAAACATAGAATCTGATATAATTGGAATGATACATTTGGAAACTTTAACATTATTAGAAAGACATATTATTAAGAAAAACATTATCCAGAAAACAGAATCATAACTAAAAGTAAATCGGATTGAGGAATATGTATCTCATTTGTTCCAGAATCAGAATTTCAAAATCAGAGTCAGCTATACACCTGATTCGGTATCATGATGATCGACATCATATATACTCCAGAATCGGTATTGAAGATCAACATGATATATACAATGAAATCAGTATTGAATATCAGCATCACATATACACCGGAATCGGTATTAAAGATCTGAATCATATATACACCAAATTCAGAATCATAAAAAAAGAATCACTTATACACTGGATTCAGAATCATAAAAACTGAATGAAAAATCATAATGATAGATCTATAAGTATAACTGAATGGAATATCAGAGTGATAGATCTAAAATTCTAACAGATTGAAAAAACATAATGATATATATGTAAGAATAACAGAATGACAATTCTAGATCTAATGAAAAATACATAAAAAAAATATTCCGAACATAAGAAAAGTGTTTGTGGTTTTCATAAAATAAAACCATAAAAAATGGAGAAGTCATAATATATCTTTATTGACACAACAATTTCCACCTTTTTGGAAAGCACAAACAACTTGGCTAAGGAAGAATATATTTTCTTAGAAAAACAAGTAATAAAAAAACTTATCTCTCCTTTTGAATAAGAATTTTTTATTAATACGACTAACTCCCCTAGAGGTTTTGTTTCCCAATGATCGTATTCTTGATCTTTGAAGTTGGGTTTTCTTAAGGGAATATCTCCCCCTTAGATAAAAATTTCATCTTAAAGAAAACTCCCCCTTATATGGACAATACAATTTGTTGTCATACTCCCCCTTATTGGATTATCGTTCTCAGAGATTAAATTATTCTATTAAATAAATTATCCCCCTTTGTGATTTTTAAAAAGAGGAAAAGGAATGGAGATTATAAGATGTACCTCTAAGGTGAAGCAAGAATACATTCAAAAACAAAACAAAATGATATAAAATAATATTCTTAAAAAATTTACTAAAAATAAGGTTTACATTACAACAAAACATCAGAATGTAAAAAGACATCCATTACTCTTCTCAGACAACATATTTTTTTATCAACACATTGAGTTTCATCAATTCCTTGTGATCTTCTTCAAAAAAATTCAACAAGATCTCCTAATCTTGATTCTTATTTTCTAAATACAAGATCCTTTCTTCTTGATTATCCACCTTTCTCTCCAATTCGTCTCTGACTTCTTTATCACTGCTAACAGATTGAGCCACAAAATTGTGTATACTAGCTTTCTCAAAAATAGATGTATTGACCTTGTTGAACATAGATTCACAAGTATTAAAATATCTCTTTATTGAATCCATGAATTCACCGAACTGTCTTAGCTCTTAATTGATTGTTTTGGTCTGGTTAAATACTTTCATACAAGTCAAATTCTACAATTTTTAATCAATCAAGAGATTATGGAAGTTGGATTCTTGCTTGAAAACCATGTCCATAAGCATATTGTTCGATTCTATCTTTTGATTTAGGGTTTCTTGCATCATTTGACTCCGGGCATCTATGTTTAGAGGAACAGGAATGGTAATGACCAAATTATCTAAATATATCATGAAAAAATCATTTTTTATAGATGAAGGGGACTCAGATCATGAAACATATTTTCCTTTCTCAACTCCTCTTGGATTTAAGGAAGCTATTCTATCTATTCTCTTATAGGACTTCAGAGTCATTTCCTTATCAGATGAAGCAATAAAAACATTCTTTCCTTTAAGAGGGTATCGATCAAGAGATTGTTCAGATGAAACATGAAAGACATTTATATATCCCTGTTTATTTTCTTCTTGAGATTCTTCCTCTTATTCATCTTGTTGTTAAACCTTTTATTTCTCTATTCCTTCTTCTAGTTCAAAAACAACTGCTTTTTCACCTTCAACTACAACCCATTCATCACCTTCAATTTCTTCCTCAAGTTCTTCTTCATCTTGTTCTTCACCGTGTTTTACTATAATAGATTTTAAAATTGAACTCAAAGGATTTCCGAAATAATATTCCACTTACCTTAACACATCATCATCATTATCTTGTATTATCTGATCTTCTATTTCATGAACTGGTTCTGATAATGCTAGGAATTTCTTATCATTCTTGATTTCTAGAGTGGCCACTAGTTTCTTATAAATAACCAGAGATTTGGGAACTTCTTGAGATTTATATTCTCTATATTTTAGAAGAGACTGACTAAGTTTATCTTTTAAATATTTCTTCATTAACATCTTATCCTTATTTCATTTCTCATTATTTTCAGCTTTCTTGATTTTTAGAGCCTTAGACTGTGTAGGATTTAGACCAAAAGAGGGATCTCCTCCCATTCTAGTAATTTCCATTTCTCTCCATTTTTCAACTGTTGCATCTGGATAAGAATTTAGTTTCTTTGCAGGAGGAGGTGATGAAACTGGAACAACATGAACTGGTATTGGCTAGCTCGGTTCATCAAGTTTTCATTTCTTTGGAACTGAGTTTGAAGATTCTGGAACATCACCCTTGTTCTGTAAAACCATTTCGTCAATGTTTTTTGATTTTGGAATAAACACTACTTTCATCCACCTTAGAGTGTCATCACTAAGAAACAAAATCTTGAAAGGATTTGAGACTGATCAGCATGGAACAATCAATTCTTGAAGACTCATAACAATTATCCTAGAAATAGTTTCTGCATACGTAAGGATCTGAGATATGAAGGTTTTTCCATTTTTTAACCTGAATAGTGTGAAAGATGTACTTCACTAATTTTATATTCCTTTATTTGACATGAAAATATAAAATAAAGATATCAAAAATCATTTTTGAATCCTTATCTTCCATTATTTGAATAATATATCCTTGCATCCAGAGAGCCATGATCTTTTGGGTTTTTGTAAGATTTGTAATCTTTAGATTCCTAACATAATTAGGACCAAGAAAATAGAAATCTTTGAACTTCTAAAAATAACCTTCCTTCTTGGGGAGTTTCTGGTAGAAATGAATATCCTCCCCTTCATACGGTATGTTAAGAACATTTGCCGCCTTCTTGTAGAGGATTGTATATGATTTATCATAGCATTTGAACATAAACCGATACTTACCATTCTTTTGAATGAAGGTGACAGATTCCTAGAACTGAATAAGGAGGTTAAGATCAATTGGATCCTAAGATTTCTCCTTATCCACACAGACACTTTCCCATCCATTATATCTTATCACCTTAGAAATAAGGGAGTCATATTTTTCAAAGAACTTAAGGAACACTATCCTTTCCCTAAAGATTGAAAAAAACTTAATGTCCTTGTTAACCTTCATCTGATCTGGTGAGGATTCTGGAGTCATTCAGGGTGATGGAGATCTTCAGAACAAAAGATTTTATGGAAATAGAACTTCGGCACTGAGATCAATAAAGATAGTGCGATGCTTGAAAATGAATCACCCCTTATATAAACATAGCTATGAATTTTCAACTTCCAAACGATAATTAGACCGATGACAAAAATTTGATCTAATTTGATGGTTGAGAATGGATATAGAAAATATGAATTATAATCTATTGAAGTAAGTTAATCTAAAAGTTTATGAAATTTTGAAATACAGACAACTAAAACCTATGATAAAGAAAATATAGTGTATAAAAGATTACCTTTTGGAGTAATCAGAGAGATATAGTAGTATTATAAGAATATTTATTGGAAGTTTTAAATTATGAACTTTTCAAATCCGAACATTTCAAATCCAAACATTTAAAATCCGATCCTTTCAAATCCGAAATTTTTAAATCGAAAATTCTCATATCCAAAATTTTTTGAAGAAAGAGAAATTTTTTTAAAGAAATAAAATAAACAAACATATATACTCCCTATGAAATAAGGAGTAGTTTAATGTTAGAAAATCATTTAAACAAGAAGTAGATATGCGTACTTAACTTAAAGAAATAATTACTAGATTTTGTTTAATGTATTCAAATCTATTAGAAGGTAGAGGTTTTTGTAAAAATATCAGCAAGTTGCTCTTGTATTATAATGAATTGAAGAATAATATCTTCTTTAACTGTGTGATCCCTAAGAAGGTGATGTCTAATATCTATGTTCTTCAAATGAGAGTGATGTGCATGGTTTTTACTTAGAGAAATGACACTAGTGTTATCACACATAATTTACGTCTTAGTAAAACTCATACAATATTCTATGAGTGTGTGTTGTATCCACAACACTTGAGCACAAAAACTTCCAGCTGCTACATATTCAGCTTTAGCAGTGGAAAGTGCTACAGAATGTTGTTTCATGCAAGACCAAGAAATTAAGGAATATCCTAATAAATGAAAAGTTCCAGATGTACTTTTTTTATCCATTTTACAACCCCCAAAGTGGGCATAAAAAAAATTTTATGTTCAAAATCATTTATAGAGGAATAAAATAGTCCCAAATCTAGCGTTCCCTTTAACTACCTAAAAATTCTTTTTACATATTTTAAAAGGGATTATTTAGAATTTTCTTGAAATCTTGCACATAAGGATACTGAGAAAATTAAATCAGGTCCACAAGCTGTCAGGTAATATAAGCTTCCTATAATCTCTATATAAGATGAATGATCTACAGGTTTCCCTGATTCATCAATATCAAGAGTATCAGTGGTTCCAATAAGAGTACTTATACTATTAGTTTTGTCATAACCAAACTTCTTTAAAAGATCTTCGATATACTTATGCTGAGATATGTAAGCTCCCTATAGTTTTTGTGGAATTTTAGAATAATGAAAAAATGTTAAATCACCCATCATACCCATCTCAATTTCAGATTTAATAAGATTCACAAGGGAATCAGTTAAGGATTGCTGATTTGATCAGAAGATGATGTAATCAACCTAAATTTAAACAATAAAAACATCTTTATTAATTTTCTTAATGAAAAGGGTTGAATAACCAGTACTCTTAACATAGTTATTTTGATGCAAAAATACGGAAAGTATATCATACCATGCTCTAGGGGATTTTTAAAGTCCATATAAAGCTCTGTTACGTTTATTAACTTGATTACAATATTTGGTATCTTCATAGCCAGGGGTTGATCTATATAGACTTCCACATGTACATAACCGTTAAGAAAAGCACCTATAGCATCCATTTTATAGTGTTTAAAATTAATGAATGCTGTAAAAGAAAAGAGGAATATGAATAGATTCATGTTATGATGCAGGAGAATAAGTTTCTTCATAGTGTATGCCTTCTTGTTGGTTATAGCCTTTGCAACCAATCATTCTTTATTTCTAAAAAAAACTCCATTTATTTAAAATTTGTTTCTAAAAAACTAGTTTAATCCAATAACATATGTTTCCATAGGTTCTCAAACAATTTCCAAACTTGATTTCTTAGGAATTCATTAAGTTCATCTTGCGCATCCTTTATCCAATCTTCATCACCCAACGCTTCTTTAAGAGTATTTGGTTCAAATTGGGAGATAAATGAAACATGTTCAACTTCATTCCTTAAATAACATCTAGTTATTACTGGTTGATTAACATTTCTAATGATATTATCACTGGGATGATTCATATGTAACAACTGACATGGATTTTTCAATAAATGTTCATCGACATAAGGTAGAAAGTCTTCAGGAGTAAATGCTTCAGAAAAATTTTCTTGAACATTATCCTTTTCTGAAAGATTTTCTATCACAGGGTGGTGATTAGTTTTATAAAATATATCAGAAAAAGATTCAGGTTGTTTGAAAATTAAAGCATAATTTTCATCAAAATTAACATGTACTCTTTCTTCCATAGTGCATGTTTTTTTTATTAGAAACTCTATATGCCTTAGAGTTAGTAGAGTAACCTAAGAAAATTCCTTCATCATATTTGGGTGAAAATTTATGTATGTTATCCTTGGTATTCAGCATAAATAAATTGCAACCAAAATCATTTAAGTAAGAAAATTTTGATTTTCAGGCAGTCCACACCTCATAAAGTGTTTTATTAAGAAACAATCTTATTAAAACTAAATTTATACTATAACAAGTAGTACATATAACTTAAATCAAAAAATCTAAGCTGTAAAATATTCACTCAAAATGGTTCTTGTCATCTCTTGAATAATTTTATTTCTTCTTTCGACAACACCATTTTTTGAGGAAATCTTGGAGCCGTGTAGTTGTGAGTAATATCTTTTTTAATACAAAGGGTTTTCAAAATAAGAATTTTCAAATTCTCCACCATGATCAATATGAATAGTTATCAATGGTAGGTTTTTCTCATTTTTAACTTTAGATCTAAATATTTTTAAATAAAAAAATCATCATATTTATTTGCGAGAAAATAGTCCCCAATAAATCTAGTGTAGTCATCAACTAGGAAAAACACATAGTATTTCCCTCCAATACATCCAGTTTTTGTTGGACCAAACAAATCCATGTTCACTAACTGTAAGGAATTAGAAGTTGTAACTTCAAATATGGATTTAATTCTTGATTTATGTTGCTTGCCATATTGTCAAGGATCATAGACTTTTGAAGAATCAATGTTAAGTTCCGGTAGATCCTGAAAAGGTTCTTTCTTAGAAAGCTTACTAAGATTCTTTAAGTTACAGTGTCGTAGTTTCATAATCCAAATCCATGATTGATATTCAAATGCACTAAGGCAAGGTAGATCGTGACTACTAAGGTCTTCTAGGTTTAATGTGTACACATTCTCATGCCAAAGGGCAAAAAAATTATACTCATCTATGGAATTGGGAAATAAACATTTATCATTTATAAAATTCACAAGGTAACCTTCATCACAAAATTGAATTATTCTTATGAGTTTGTGCCTAAGGCCTTTTACAAAAGAACATTTGAAATAACTGTTTTACCAAGAAGAATAATGTTACCTATACCAAAAAAAGTTTCTTGAGGGTTATCGTAAAAAGTTTCCTTTCCACCTTTTATTTTTTAAATTTTCATTAAATAGCCTTTGTTACCAGTCATGTGTCGGGATAATCCACTATCCATATACCCTATGTTGTTTGTACTTCCTTCATTTTCTTGAAAAAGAAAGAGTTAGGATTTCAGAATCTAAACATGCTTGGATATAGAATTGTTAGACAATAAAATTTTGGGTATCAACATTTGTTTAGAAAAAATAAGCTTTATGAAACCCAAGAGATTGAAAATTATTCCAAGAACAATATTTCTTCCAAGGCCCACCACATTGGCATTTATTACAAAAAGGGTATCTGTATGGAACAAAATAATTGTTTTTAAAAATAAGATTTTCATGAGAATAACCTATTCCCTGATTATTACCATGATGTCGGATCTGCGAATACATCTTGTCAAAATTTTCATTACCAGAAGTAAAATTTACAAGAAGTTTCTTCAAGGAAAATATATCATATTTTATTATTTTGACTAAATTCTTGTCCTCAAGAATAATAGATTTAAAGATAGTATTATTTTCAAAAACATTTTTTTGCAAAAGAAGATCTTTAAGATCCTTAGAAAGTTTATCCTTCTCAGAATTAACATCCTCAAGTTTCATAGAAAGAATTTATAAAACATAATTTTTCTTATCATGATCTTTGGAAAGATCTAAAATTTATTTTTTAAAAATAGATTCTCTAGAGTATTCTTTATCAATTATCTTAGAAACATTACAATTTTTTTTCTAACAACTCCGAAAATCTAGAATGTTTTTCATAGGAAGGTGAATCAGTATCATTATCTGATGAATAAGTTTCTTCATCTAAAGAAAATCCTCTATTTCGAAAATTTTCACTTAAAGACATATTGGTTAAAGATTTAGCAGTTCGTACCTTAGCCATAAGACAATGATTTTGAAATAGATCTCTGGCTATTAGACCAATATTCTTCTACCTAGAAGATTCATAATCTGAAGAATCTTCATTAGAATCTCCACCACGAGTACTCCAAGTGTCATTGAATTTCAAGACATTCTTATGCTTTGATATGTAGAACATCATATTGTTTCATTCATAATTATTATCCTTATTTCCTCTCTTATTAAACAAGGGATAATCAGGTGTAATATGATTGGTTCCATTACATTCATAGCATGTCACTTCTCCGTATTTCTTATCGTTTCCATCTTTCTTCTTGTATTTGTATTGAAAGTTATTTTAACCAACAATCTTGTTCATCCTCTAAGAATGATTGGCTAATTCATTTTCTGAAGCTTCACTTTCACTTGATTCATATTGAACAACAACCTTCCTAGATTAAAGTCTTGTAATTAACTCTGGAGTCTTGGATTTCATATGATTTGAAGTAGTTGTAAATGAAAAACCTACATTTTCATTCTTCTTCTTAATATTATCATCATCTCCCTTCATTATAATTTCATTTTGATGAAGAGTTCCAAACAGTTCATCAAAATAAATACGAGTAACATTCATATTATCATCTATAATAGTCCTCTTGGATTCCCATTCATTAGGCATGATGTCAATAATTTTGTCTACAAGAGCTTAATCATCTAAAACATTCTCACCCATTGATTGTAAGCTATTGAAAATAGTCATAAATCTTTGTTGTACCTTACAAACAGGTTCTCTATAAGGAAAGTAGAGTCCATGATACTCATCTCTGAGCATAGCTCTTCTAGATTCAATAACTTTGGAGGTTCCAAAGTGAGTAACTTCAAGCTTCTTTAAAATACTATTTGTAACTTCACAAGATGAAATCTGGCTATATATATTTCTAGTCATGGAACATAGAAATGTATTACGTGCCTTAACGTTCAGCTGATATTTCACCTCTTCCAGATTAGTAATGGTTCTAACTTCCTTATGAAGAATCTTATAATCTCCTGTTATCATAATATTGTTGTCTACACCAGTATTTATCACAAATTTCTTAATTATATCTCTCTTGTACTCATTGTCATTTCTATCGAAGATCGATGTTCATGTTGTATTGAGATTAAATAAAAATCCTACATGAATTCCCTCCATATGAAAAATATTTTCCTTCCACAAAACATATTAGTGGTCAAAGATTAGAAACAAATATGAAGAACTTAAGAAAAGGGAAAATTGAGCAAGAAAAATTATATGTGGATATAAGTATTTCAGAGACCTCCTCTAATATAAATTTTTAGATTGATTTAGAGTATGCGGTATCCAACCTCTAAGAAAAATTGTAGGATCAAATATGTAAAAATGAGAAGCTCAAATACAAGGGGGGGGGGGTAAATTGTATAATTTAAAAATTATTTTGGAACATTTTAAGTAATGTTTAACAAGGTTAAAAAAACATCCACAAAACCTCTTAAAAAAACCTTTTATAATTTTGTAAAAGAAATATTCTACCTTAAAACGTATAGAATCTGTAATATAATCATAGTTATAGAATTATACAGTATAAGAAACTTATACATCTTAACTTTAACAATGTTAACATACAACAGCAGAATTAAAACAACTTGTAATAGTAAACAAGTAACAATAAGATTATTTTAACCCAAAGAGAAGGTATCCAACAACCTTGGATAAAGGTCCCTTGATTTATACTTTTAAGAAAGTCCGTCTTACCCAACACCAGGTAATCCTCAATTTGATGATCGATATCTGTCTTGCTATCCCCACAAGACCTCGATTTAGAAGACAATCATAACCTACATCTTCCAATCCTGGAAGCCCACGATCAGCACAATCAAAGTCTGCACAAAGAATGTTTGAACATGTTGTTCATGCCTGAAAAAGTTCTTCAAGAAATCTGTACAAAGAACTGAGAGTTGTAAGAGCCTCTATCTCTAGAAATCACTTCACAGCTTTTTCTCGTCAATGTCACTTGTTGATGTTGAAGATTTCTCATTCAAGAGGGATTATATTTATAGGAAAAACTCCCCAATAATCGGATCCTCTCCAACGGTCACATTTTTCCTTAAATTGGTGGGACCTGGACATGTGGAAAATATACAACGGTTAGTTTATAATAGATTGTAAAACATAATTTCAAGTAACATAAATAGTGTTAAGTTAAAGATTAATGTTATGTATAAGAAAACATAGAATAAGATATCTTAGAAATGATACATTTGAAAACTCTAACATTATCATAAAGACGATTTCTTAAGAAAAACATTATCAAGAAAACCTAATCATAAATAAAAGTAAATCTGATTGAGAAATAGGTATCTCATTTATTCTGGAATCAGAATTACAAAATTAGAGTCACTTATACACCGGATTCGGTATCATGAAGATCAACATCACATATACACCGAAATCGGTGTTGATGATCAACATCATATATACACTAGAATCGGTATTTAAGATCGGCATCATATATACACCAGAATTAGTATTGAAGATCAACATCAAATATACACTGGATTCTGAATCATAAAAACTTAATCACTTATGCACCAGATTTTGAATCAAAAAAAAAAACTAAATGACAAATCATAATGACAGATCTATAAGTATAACCAAACCAAATATTGGAATGACAGATCTGTAAGTCTAACAAAATATTAAAACGTAATGATATAGCTGTAAGCATAACAGAATGAAAATTATGGATCTTATTAAAAATTAAAAACTTAAAAAAATATTTAGAACATAAGAAAAAATATTTTTTATTTTCAAAACATAAAACCATAAGGAATAGTGAATTCATACGATATCCTTATTGACTCAACACTCTACTTAGTCCCATAACTTATTTTTCTAAATAATGTTAAAAATATTACATGATAGATGGTCCTAAATAATTCCTTGATCCCCTTGTTTAATAAAAAGTCCCTTTCTTGAAGTTAAAAGTCACATTCTAAAGGATGCATCTCAAAAATCATGGTGAAGGTTTTTAATCACCCATTTAATTTGTAATTATTTTGTTTTAACATATTATAGACATCCTAGTTATATACATATATTGTACTAATTTATTGAAATTATAATATTTTTATATAGTATTAATGAGATATTACCAAATTCCCCTCATTGATCCTTATTCACAAACAGTAACCATATCAAAGTAATAGTTTTCAAATTCTCACTTTTTAATTCCAATTATGATATTTTCATTAAACTTATTTAATATTCAATTTAATATAATTAAATTCTTTTATAATCATTGAATAATTTTTTTATTATATTACTTATTTTATATCATTCATTCACACTAATTATACCTTTCTTATAAAATAATACCATGTTAAAGCAAGGGATTCATCTATCAATTCCATTTTCCGAAGACATGTTTCATATTATCTTCATAATTCATTTTTTATTTACTTATACTTAACTATTGACACATTTTATTATATTTTTATTATTATTCATGTATTTATAATTTACTTTTATGGTCTCTCTTTAATATTCTTTTAATTCACTTGATACAAATGTCATAATTGGGATTCTTTCCAAATATCCATTCTATTCATATATTGTTTCTCTATTTTTTATTTTTTCTTATATATATTGTCGTTAAATCCTTTATTATATATCATACAAACTCAGATTGCATTTCTAGTATCAATTATTGTTTTACCTTAATCTTATAATCATAGTTTGTACCCTAGGTTTATTAGAAAAGGGTTCTCTTCTAAATATCCATTATTATTAGGTTTCCCCCCATTAATTCATTTCAATTATATGTCTCGTATTTAAGGTATTAAACATATAACTTATAAGTTTTCCACTTTTTATGTATTAACATTCAACTTTTCAACCCTCATTAATTTATTTTTTATAACTTACATAATTTTTATGTATTTATTCCCACTTATTTTTCTTTTTAAGGATTTTTTTCTCCGTCGCTCTCTATCTACCTATTTATTAAATTCTTGTCTCCAATATCAGGTTATTTAAATTATTTTTTTGAAAAAATGGAATACTTTATTATGAGAATTTTATATTTAATTACATTATCTATTTTATTATATACATGTTATACTTATTTTATGTCAAATATATTTTATGGGAATATTAAAGAGATTTATTTTGAACGTAATTAAAATTTCCTATATTATTTATTAATATCTATTTATTAAAATAATTAATTCGATTATATAATAACTTTTCAACATTAAAACAAATATCATTAAAAAAGTATTCTTACATATCTTTATTTTCCAAAAAATTAAATTTGCAGTATTTTTAATTGTTTCAACATTTCGTAAAACACAAAGAAATGTATTCATAAATATTCTATTATATATTGTCTCATAATAAAATATTTAAATCCAATATAAAAAATCATTTAAATTTCTCTATTCGGAAATTATTCAAGATTCTATCTCTCTTATTCTACCCGTTCATATGTTTCACTATTGTGAAATTAGTTATCTATTCATTATCTAAATTCATTTGTTTCTTGGTATTAATGAAATTAAATCATTATAAGTGGATTTATCCATCACTTCCTTTCTCTGGTATTATAAAAAAATATTCACAATGATATCTTTTTTATGAATTAAATTTCATTGAAAACATCATATACTTTATTGTTCTGATTAAAGGGTGTCTATAATGACAAATTTTTGTTGATTAAATAAATATATTGACTTGATGATATACCATACTATTAAACATGGTGTGAATAAGCTATATATTATTATTCTAATTGAATGGTATATACCTTGATTAATGGTTTGTTTTATTATATTATTATTTCAAAACGAAGAGTTATTCATATTGTTATTTTAATGGATTTATGGTCTTTTGTATTTATGTTTCACAAAATGTATAAATATAAAATTATGTAAAGGTTGGGACTAAAATTGAATCATATTGTAATGTATTAGTTAAATGTGTATATTTTATTATATTAATATTTTATGAATGGACATGATATAGTTATATTTGTTCATAATAGTTTTAATTGACTTTATTTGGTAAATATTTTTCCATTATATTATGAATAGAAATTATTAAGTTATAGTTTTCTACTATGTTATAATGGTATTGGTAGATATACTTGACATATGTAATGATTTTATTTTCTTATATATTTGGATATTTTCTATTTTATGTCACAATAATTTGGGATTATTTTCATAAGATTTCACACCCTTAAAGTATGGAAATTTTTTTCCATTCATAATAATATCTTCTATGTATTGTATGTAATGATATTAGATTTTGTGGTTATTATTCATTATTACTTTTTATGATTTCATGATGTTATTCAATTAATAATTACATTTATTTCATAATAAATAATCTCACTTAATTATTATATTTTTGATAACTCATCTATGTATTATTGATGACATTTTACCCCTTACTGATAATTTGATATATACCCTTGATGTTTCTCCCATCCATAAAATATTATAAATGTTAATGTTGTTTTCATTGACATAATTAAATGAATTATTTTATAAAAGTTATAGTTAATGATGTATTATGTACCTAGTTCTCAAAAACACATAACTTTTGATACTTGGATTTGGTTAAAATTTAATGTTAAGTGTAATATTATGTATGTGTTGTGCTGAATCCATAAATTTGGATTTTTTGGTTCTTCAATTACTCTATATAATAATATGATGGTTATATTATCTTATATTTTTATCATACTATGGCCTTATTTGTTGATATGTTGATATTTTATTTATGATATTTATTGATGTTTTGTTTATTTTCATAATGATCTTGATAATTATTATAATTTTTAGAGAAACATAGGATAAAAAAATAATAAATAATTTCTAATACCAACAAAACCATGTTCTCATTATTAATGGTGTGTTAAAAGGTTTAATTATTGAGAAAATATCAGGGAAAACGATATTATTGTTAAAATAATTTTAGTAGGAGGATAAGAGGAGTCACTATAAATAATGAATTATATATACTAACTATTTTTTCATCCAAGTCATCATTTGTTAACATGATTTTTTATATGATATGTCTAAAACATGGAAGAAAAAAAATTCAATATTCCACGTCATTGTGGTATTGAGAATATTCTATTAAAAATATGATATAGAATCATGATATATTATCGGTTTGATTAGCGATATATTTACATGAGTTACTATCGATAATGTTATAGGGAATATAAAATGTCATCATTATTCTAGGTATTTACTCAAATAATTCTACATGATTTCGGGAGATAAAATAACTCTTTGATGATGATGGTAATAACACCATATTTTTTGTAAAATATTATAGATTAATTATGAAAATTAAATGTAGAGTAATTTGGGATAAGTTGTTTTGTTTAGACCAAGGGTTGTTTAAGGAAGATATTATAATCATAATTTTTTATGAAATTGGGGATACATAAGTGTCCTATGGGAATTTTTTAATATATTAGCTTGAAGAATATTCCATGAGAAAAGTGGTGTTTTCTGGTGAAGAATAATTAGAGAAGAGTGGGGTTTGTGGTTAAGTGTTGTATTTAGTGTTATAATAAAAACAATGTTTCCAAATAACTTATATCAATATTTAAAATGTGGGTTAAAGGATATTAAAATATTTAAGGTTTCTAAAATATTTTTTGAGTTTTTTTCAAAAAAATATAGGTTTTAATGCTAAGATTTTTTTTTAATTTGGTAATGTATTGTATAAATGTGTTGGTCTTCATCACAAAAATGGGTTAATCCATAGTAATGTCCAATACAAAAGGGTTGAACTTCAAGTTATGTATGAGTTATTAGACCTTATATTTTGGTACATATGGGTATATATTCATGTTATAGATGAACTAATTAATCATATTGTTATCATGTATGGGTTAGTCATAGAAGACAATTAAAAAATAGAGAAGTTTTCAAAACAATATTTTTCTAATACTGTGATATATAAGATCTAAAAATTCTAGAATACCTCATGCATATGGGTTACTCTTCTAAAAAATAATGAAAATATGAAAAATTACCTGAGATTATTGATAAATATAATTATATGTAATACAAATATGATCAAGTACAAAGAAATAATAAAATTTAAGCCTTTATACCAATGATTATTTCTTTGTTAAAAACTATTGTATCAAGTGTCACACCATAAAAATAATTACTCAACATGGAGAAAGACATGGATAAATAAAATCATATATCCACATATGTGATTTTATATAAATTTATGTTCAGATTTGTTGGCTCTATCATTATAAACATGTTTGTGTAGCCCATGGGGTGGAGTAGATAAATGATGTAAGGATAATATTTTTTATAATACATTTTATTTTTATGTGTTTATATTAATGACACCTTGAATATTATAGTAATGTTACGATCATGAAGACCTAGATTACATGAAAAGAAGTTTTGAACTTTAAAAATTAATTTTATTATGCAATGTGATAATATATTTTAATATTTATGGAAAACTAAATTATCACACTATGATGGGTGTTTTAATGTTTTGATTTATGCTAGGTCCTCGTGTATTTATTCAGTGATTGATAAAGGTAAATATAAGATGAATATTAGTTTATAGAGGTTACTTTTTAATAAATAAAATCTTATATTCAAATATGATGACTGAAAAGTGATTCAATAAATTAAAAAATTTGGGTATTATAAGAATGAATTATTGAGTGGATTATTGAATAATGAGAGGAAAATGAAATAGTTATGGAGATTTTTATAAGATAAGTGTGTAAAAAATAAATAAGTGGATATATAAGAGTAAAAATCAAAGTGATATCTTGATTAATGTATAACATTATTAAATTTTTTTATATTTATTTAAAATAATTATATATCCTTATAATTATATCATTGCATTACATAATTTAAGAGATATTTATTTATAGAATTATTTCTCGGTTATTTCATTATAATTTCGATTCATATAATTATTCTAGTGTTATATATGGTATTAAGTGATTATTGATCATTCCAAGGATTAATTACTCATTTTTATTGGGAATACTTGTAAAAATATACAATTTAAACTATTTTTTTTTATTTTATGTGGGTGAAACTTATTTAATTTTTCTTAATATTATGATTCAAGGAATGTTTCTAAAATAATAATAAAAATTAATTGAACTCATTTATTCACACCCACATAGTGAATTATCAATGATATTTTGGGTTATTTTTAAAAGATATCAATGAATTTGGGTTTCTTTCTAAGAAAACGAATTTTTAGGTGTTTGTTATAAAAAAAATTATGTGTTAGAAGATTTTAGGATATTAATTTCTATTTTGAAAAAAACATGTATTGCAATATTTAATTAGTAAAATTATTATATATTTAAATATTCAATGTTTTTATATTTACTTTCAATTAGTATTACTATTTTAGAGTCTAAAAATTTTAGTCGTTCATCATGTTAAAGAGATTATTGGAATATAATATTTGTAATGAATTTATAGAATATAATTCAAAAACAAAATAATATACTTATATATCTTTTAGTAATATATTTTCTCAAATATAATGGAATAATATAAGTGAATGAAATTTTAGATAAATTATAAAATATTTATAAACGTAATGTGAAAGTGATTCTATCCAAATTGAAGGTTTCATATTTGAAACTATGAAGATACACAAATGAATAATGATGATATAGTGGGTGGTATATTCACATTATTTAATAGTATTATGATAACAATCATAGGTTTTTTTACATGTTAGAGGATTCTATGTTTTTGATAAAATACTATGCATTTTATATATAGGCTTGATGGAAAAAAATTAATACTCAATAATTGGGATATGATTACACTTCCATTGGATGATATATATACATTATAATTTATAATTAATTATTTAAATTATGTGTCTTTGATAATAAGGTAAAATATAATAGTGAAATTTCATTTAATTATTTAAACCAAAAAATTGAAGAAAACTATTTTAGAAGAAGTTTTTTTGATGATGAAGAAAAAGTTCAAGTGATAATAAAAAAATAACGTGTCACTCTTTTCTATATGTTTGATTGAAATTAATGAAAACTTTATTTTAAACATACCACTGAGGTGTTTAATGTTTCAATATATTTCATATGTTTTAGAAAATTCAACATATTTGAAATGATAATAAGATTACGAATATTAGGATGAGAGGGTAATGAGTTTCTCAAAGTGGAAAACATACAAAATTAAATTAGTATGCTTTTTATTTAATAAAAAATGTAATAATTTACAGAAACAAAAAAATTTATAATTTCATAGCAATTTTTTATCATGATGATACTAGTGAGGATAACGATGATATTGATACATCTAGTAAATTTGTTGATCTTTTTTTCATTTCATTAGTAAATGAAAAATGGTTCACTATAAATGAAGGATAAAATTTTAAAAGTGAGGAAGAAATAGAAAAGAAATATATTTTTATGTAAAAAGTTATGGAATTTATTTTAAATTTATTTAAATTTTATAAGAGGATAAATATGTAAAATAAAAAATCATTATTTAAGAAATAATGACTCTATTTATGCTAAAAACCCACCGTAAATGTTGAAATAGATTGATAACTAAAGGGAAATTATTTATATGAAAAATAATGTGAAATTTTAAATTTACGTTTAGTTCAAATAAAATGACAAATATCTTCAAAATGTTTAAAAAACATTGTAGATTTAAAAAACAGAACTGGAAAAATGAAAATTTCAAATAAAAATTTATGAAGATGGATTTACAGAAAGCTTATTGAAGAAGAAAAAAATTTAACTTTTCAAATAATGATAAAAACCAAATTATTGAAAAAAATCACATTAAATGGTTAAAAATTTTCTAAAATGATTTATTGAAATTTTTTATTGAAAGTCACATGTGAAGAAAGTTCAATATATGGAAAAGAATATGGATTTATGTAAATTTAGAAATTCTAGGAAAAATAATTGAATAAATGTATAATTTAAAATTTAAACTTGTGTATTCTAATTTTATGAGAATATGTAGGGTGTATATCAAAAAAATCTCAAAATGGATCCAAAAATCTAGTGGAAAAAAGATAAAATATGATTTTTTGTCAACATCTTAACATAAAGATATATTCTAATGAAGGTATGAATTTTATGGATATTATTCTAATTGTAGAGGATTTGGGAACCGATAAAGGAAATATTAATTTAATTAAAAATATTTAAATTAGTCTATAAGATTTAGGATAGAATGTTTTAGGGGAATTCAAGCCTCTCATAAAAGAAAATATTGTATAAAATCTAATAATTTTGGACTCAAGGTTTAGAAAATCATACACCTATTATAAGAGGTTTATAAAATATTTAATAAACTAGGTTACATTTAAAAATAATGCATGACCATTCTACCATCCCAAATGTGTATGCATTTCAATAATCAAATTTCTCAATGTAAATATATAATAAGTTATAAGGCTTCAGTTGTCAATGATTCACTCAAAGAATCACTAAATGAATTTCCATGTAATCAGTATAGTAGATGTTATTCACAAAAGACCAAATATTTATAGACCATGATGAATTTAGAGATGTTAAATAAAGAAAATGTGATATTTTAAAATTATGGGACACATAAAATTAATGTATCTTGACTGATAGTGATTCCAAAAGACAAGTTAAAGTCTAAGAATGTGTTATATGTTAACATCGTGAAATGTCATTTATTTCTTGTATCTTGGGTGTATTAAAATATAAATGAAGTTTTTTTTCATAAATATGGGTACTTTTTGAATAATATTAAATATGGTCATGAATTTGTGAGGTTAAAATAAAAATTAGGTAACTTTTTTTAGGTTGGTGATGTTAAAAATTCATACTACGAATTTTTAAATAAGGAGAATAAATAGCGGAATCAGAGTCTTAGTCATCATGGAAAGAATAATTTAAGAAATATCACCCATGGATGTAATTTTCCTATTATTACATTTCCAAATTGATAAAGAATTCAGTTATTTTATACATTCCAAATGGGTAGGATTATTAATTATTCACAGAAAAATGTATCAATTCGAACTTATCAGTTGTTGGAACTCATTCGTTTTGATATTTATGGTCTTAAGAGGTATAAATAAATAAATAAATATTTAGTCTACTTTATACTCTAATTCAAACAAAGAACATGAATTTTTTTATGAATCATAGGCAATAAACTATCCGATTTTTATGAATTTCAGAAGATGTGTGGTGAAAGTGTATGGTTTCTTCATAAGAAAGATATGAAAGGATAATTTTAATGAATATAAATTTGGAAAATTTAAATTATATCTTTATAATCATGGTATTCTCTATAAAATAATTGGACCATACAACGTAGAAAAAATATTTTCATTGAGAAAATGAATAGTAGTTTATTATTGATGGATCATACTATGTCGGTTGATCATGATAATTCTCATTATTTATATTGACAAGAAATTGGTTTAGTGGTTATTATTAAACACCATTTTTTCTTACGAAATTAATATTCCATTATATAATATTTATTATAATATTTCCACAAAATTTTAATACATAAGGGTGTTTATTACCAATTTTTTATCAAATTGGAAAGTGAAACCCCTAAGATGTTTGAGAAGAGAGGGGTGTTTGGTGTCATTAATGGTAATCCCAATATAGAAGTGATAATTAATCTATTAAATAAGATATAAGGATGTTTTTGGATACTGTTATTATAGAGGTTGTGGAACAATTAATTATTACAATCCCACAATATGAAGGAAGATATATAATTGAAGATAATGAAAATTTTTTTATTGAGAAAAAATTTAATGGTTCTTAATAAAATATTATTCTTTATGACATATATATTTTAAATTATGATTTATCTATTTAAAGAGATTAATAAAAATTATTCTCAACTCATCCAAGGGAAATAAAACAGGTGTATGTTCATAATATCACTATATATTAAGGAAAATCGGTTAAAAAAATATGAACTTTGAGGAATTGAAAACATAATGAATTTTTTAATTTCTATTATCAATGAGATAAGGATAAGGATTTTGGGAGAAAGAGATTGAACATATTCTATGAATGAGTAATTATGTGGGATTTATGATAATGAAAATTAGAAGTTGGTTCCTCATTCGACAAAAAAAAATTATTGGATTAAAGTGGGTGTTATATAGTAATTTGAATAAATAGGGGAAGTGAAATGACACAAGGAAATACAATAGTGTAAAGGGTAATAATATTTTTAAAGAATTTATTTTAAAGATTCCTACAAAATTATTTTTTAGTCTAGTAGGAATTTATTTATATTAGGGTATAAAGGTGATATAATATTTTCCAAATGGATGTGAAGCCATCCTTCCTTAATGTAGAATTATAAGAGGAAGTATAAATTTATAAACCTAATAGTTTATTTCATATAGAATATAAAAAAAATTATTTTATGTTAAATAATGCTCTATATGTGTTAAAATAATTCGTAATATAATGGTATTCTAAATTATACATTTGTTAGATGCAGTTGAATTTCAATAAAGGAATAGTGGATATCAACCACTATATAAAATGTGATAAATAAGTGTGACTTATTATTATTTTTTATGTAGATAATACTATGTTTTATGAAAATAATGTGTTTTTGTGAATGTAGTTTGATTTGGTGAAGAAAACATTGTTTGATATGGTTATTGTCAGAGAAATGATGGCCTTTTTGATCTCAACAATTTTTAATGGAAAAATTATATATATCATTCTAAAAAGATATTCATCATAAGTTAGGAAAATATTTCTTTTATGGATTCAATGTTATTATATGGACCACTTTTAGTGGGAACCTAGATTCAATGCATGAAAAATAAAATGATTTTAATTTAAGAGAATCCAGGAATCTTATTCAGAACTTACTTTACTTGATATCTTTAATACATGACATAGTTTATTCTATTACATTATGTTACCAATATAAATTTTCATTGAAGGAATCTCATTACATTATTTGAAAGATAATTATCAGGTATATTAAAGTTATGATGGATTATGGTTTCAAATATGACAACAATAAAAATCATGATCTCATTGGATATACACATCCAAATTTTTTCAAACTATTTATGACTGATTATTAATATATGATCGAGTTATATTGTTGGGAGAAAGGTGTGTTTGTTGGAATAAAATAACTAATATCATAGTGACTATAAGAACTAATGAATAACAATATTTGATTACAGCTAAATCTATAACATAATTTATGGGGACAAGGGATCAATTTGAAGATCTCATGGTATATTTGATGTATCCACCACTCATGAGTTGTAACAATAAATGTTTTATCAATTTATAAATAAATTTGGACCAAAATTATCAATAAAAACACATAAATATAAAATATATCATTGTCCTGGATTTTGTGCTATTATGAGTTTATAAAATATAAAAAGTTTCAAACAATTAGTGTGTGACAATTTTTCCACTAGTCAACTTCCAAATGTATTTTTTCACATATTGAGGATGGTGATAGTTGTTCAAGATCATTCATATCAAGGATATGGTATGGTCATTTCTTCCCCTATAACACTTTTTATTTTGATATTTTTATAAAAGGGGAAAAATAATTCGTAAAATACTTTATGTTTATTCCTTAATGAATTTAAAAATGGGATAAAAAACTATCTAGTAGAAAAATGAATATGTTTTTAACCTAATATTGGAGAGTAATATTAATTATGGGGATCATATTTTTTGTGGTAAAATTTTTAAGGTTTAATATGTGAATTCATGATGTGGGTTTTTTAGTTTTTAAATGTTCTAAAATGCTTGGTTTTCATGTGTGTAGGAACATTTTATTTACAGGTTTAAAGAATATTTTTATTACGTAAAGAAATAATTTGATGCATTAAAAGGGTTTTTATGTAGTGTATGTAAGTAAATATTATGAAAAAATAGGATATTGTTGTTCAATATTATTTTTCCAAAAACAATTTCACTCTTTTAATCATATAATTATTGAATAATGATTAAATTATTAGTATAATGTGTTTTTGGAGTGATTTATGATCAATGGATTCAAGAAAAATCCAAATAAGATGACTTTAGGGACTAAGAGTTATTCAAGGAATATATTATGATATTTTGATATTGTGACCACATAGATAATAATGGGAACTAGGGGTGTCTTCTTAGATCTAGAGTTTAATAAGATCCCCCAAGGATAATGATGTACAAATAGGGAATAAGATTAGGATAATTGAAGGGGATATGATTATGTGTTGGATTTTGTTTTCAATATATAAAACATGTTCAAACTCATACATAGTAATTTTTATAATTTTATTATATTAGTACTATGAATTGTATATGTTTTCAAAGTAATTTTATATAAATTTAGAAAAAATATGACGATATTGGAGACGAGTAGTCTTGAGTTTGATATTGGTAAATTTTGGTATATATGGGTATATCTTTATAAAAGTATAGTACGAATGGGTTGAACATCATGGTATTTTTTTGGTTTATCTAAATAAAATTATAATTGGCATGGGTTGATCACCATGTTGCATATGGGTTGATTTATGGTAATGGTAGTATGTATGGGTTACACTAAAAAGGCTATCAAAAAATTGGAAAAGTCCATGAAATATATGTTTTCCCACACTATGAATTATAATAGAAAAAATTTAGAAAATTTTGTATATGTATATGTTAATATTATCTTATGGAATGAAATGGTGTGAATGTACTTGCCTATAAGTGTCACTCTTATCAAATGTCCTGAAAATATAAAACTATCCTCAGAACTTCTCAAACATAAGGTATGCTATAAATGAATATTAATCTTTCAAAATTTTATATATGTAGGACCATTCTAGGAAACTGATATCATTCTTTAATGAAATACATTAATAACTAAAATCTTATATCTTACTATATGATTTGAGAAATAGCCACAAGTATTTAAGAATGTCACGTCATTGTAATTAATAATGGGTGGCTCATGGTATGGAGTCACACCATGATGAAATGATATTGTTTTTATGGAGTAATATATTTTAATGTGGTTATATATGTCACACAATGAATATATTAGTCACACTACTATCATGAACACCTAAATAAAATGATGAAAAGTGTTGTGTCACAAAGAATATTTCAATTTCATAAAGATAAAAGATGTTTTAGAAGTTATGGAATAATAGATTTTCACTTTGTGATGAGTATTGACAGGTCATGATTTGTACTAGGTACTCCTTGATAGATTAATTGAATGAAAAAGATAAAAAAAAATTGGTGAAAATTTTAGGGATGTTACTTTTCTATATTTCAAATTTAAAATTAAAATATAAAGATAGAAAAACTACAGTTCTATATGATAACAAAAATTGAATATGGGTGTTACATAAATGATGTATAAATAGGATTCGTTAATATAAAGATATATAAAAAATAATGATGTATCGTTTTTTTATAAAAGTGTATAAAATAAAGAAGTAAAATCGGAGGACTAAGAAGAATCATAGTGAGAACTCAATGGAAGTATAACACAGTTAACAAATTTATTGTTTTTGAAAAGGAATTATATTTTTTTGTTCATGTGGGATTAAATTACACATGTTAGGTTATATTTTTATATTTCACGAGTTCATGTATATAATTTTCTTATTATATCTAAAATTGTGAATGTATTGGATTATATGTTATTGGGTGATTCCAGATTATGATAAAGATTGGATACTCATTTTGAGTTATAGAACATATTATAAATAAATTATTCTTATTGCATTTTTATTTAGCATGTGTTAAAATGTAAAAGTAATTCACTCTGATAGTTTTAGAGGTTTTTTCAAAAATAAATTTAAAACGAAATTGTATTCATTGATTCTACCCCATATTAATGAATCCTTATTGATCATGCAGGTAATTTTAATACTATAAAATACATGGTTTTAGATTCATTTTTAATAATAGAGAAAAGATTACTATAAATAATTACATTTCCTTATTTGTGAATTTCAATTTAAAAATATATTATCACCTGAGAATTATAAAAGGTTGTCACTAAAAAAATTTGGATTGAATTTCTGGGTGTAAAGTAGAAAAATATGAGTTTGGGATGAGTAAACACATAAATATTGAATCAAAATCACTTATAGAGGAGAGATTATATAAATCAATATGATATTTATTAATATTATTGATCTTAATCATTATTTATTGAGATTATAATATTATAACATAAACGATTCATGAATTTATAATTAGGGGACATCACATGTATGTGTTTAAATGTTATCTCATTTCCATTAATAATATTTCATTGACAAAATGCATAATATTATGAGAAATGAGATTACTCCATCTAATCACCGTATAATTACCCCATGAAAAAGTCAATGAAAATGTCTAAAATCCTTATGTTCATATGTATGTATTAATTCATTTACTATTAAATATGATTCAATAGTTTAAAATAGGATTGTATGCACTAACAGACAATGGGTGAAAAAGTATTTTTTAAATGGAAGATTTTATCGTAAAATTATTCAACGCTCTCTCAATACTCTTCATTTATACATAAAAAAATTAATTTGTGTCACAATATAGGTTTTCTCTATGGGGTCGTGGGTATGTTTATATCTAGTATAACTTATATTTTTTTTCTTTGTCTATTTAGAATATAAATTATATTAATAATAAAATATCTAAATATTTGATGGAAATGGAATTTATTTATCAATGGAGATAATGACTCATCATCATATTTCTCATGGATTGGATTTCCTTAACACCACCCTTGATGGATTTAATCCACATGAAACATTTTCAATGTATACCCTAAAATTTAACCTTATAGAATAAATATAAATGAATTGTTAATATCTCTTTGTGTGATGGAATTTATGATAATCATCCATTCATAAACTGTATAATAAATATTGGATAATCTTAATGGTATTTATTAATGTTTCAAGAAGGTATATTAATATCAATTGATTTTTTTTTCATACTCAATTTTGAGATTTTCAATTTAATAAGGATGAATCTATTGAATAATGTTTTACATGGGTAAATATAATTTTTTTATATTTTTTATAATTATTAATAAGTATTTAAGAATTAAAAATTATGAATAAATAAATATTACATTTTCTAAAAAATTTTGGTGTGTGGAGAATTTTCCTTTTGGGGATTGGTATTGAGAGGATTTTAATAACAAAATATTCCATATCATTATTTTTACACAAATATTATTTGATAAATGAGTTCATTGATCAATGAAATGTATATGTAGTTTTAAAAAATGTATTTCCATGTGTAAGAATCCATTTTAATGTATGAAAAATCCATTTTTGTGCTTTTAGAAATATGATATGTAGAAATATGTTGGTATGAGAGTCATTTTACTCTTGTAATTTGAGGCACCATATAAATTGGTAGGTATATAACCCTCTTTATTTATATAATTTATGGAACTAAGGGAGATGGTGGATATGAGAACCTTTCTTCACCCAAAACATAAGGAACCATAAAACCGAGAAAATACAAGAAACTTTTCATAAGTTTACAAAATCCACACTTAGGCTCATAACTTCTACATTGATGTAATATTTTTTATCCAATTATTAAATTACACAAAAATGATATATATTCTTATTAATACACTAAAATTCATCATTTTAAGGATCTAACCGCTTAGATAAGGTAGAAACACTCTAAATAAGAAAAACGATCATATTTTATTCAAGGACATATCTTTACTCCTTCAGTTAAAATAATAATAAAATCATCTCCCATATATGAATAAAAAATCTAAAAAATGGAGGTAAATTTCACACGAGGGACTTATTTGGGTTTCTATATAGGACTTACTATCAATAATCCTTGATCATAAGTTTATATTTTGTTGTTACTTTAAGGGAACACAAAAATAAAAATATATATGAACATATACTCTATATATATCTATGCGAGTCCCATAAAATATATATTACTAATCATATATTTTATAAACTATGAATAGGTTCCATAAAATTAGTAATCCTTAAGTTACTGAAAATAGACCACTCTCTAATAAGGACCATGTGTATAAATGATGAACACAATTGTCTACTTCGGATTACTTCACAAATTTTTTTCCAATGATACAATATTTTTATACATTGTAACAATTAGATGCTTCAAAACATTATTAACACCTAAATTTTATATAATACACTTCTTTGTCAACTATAAGATAAGTTTCATTATGAGTTTCCCTCAAAAAGGTCACCCACATCTATTTGGTTTTCCTAAAATCATCAAAATCCATAAGTTTTTTTATAAAATCCCTTATCATGTTATGTGGTTCTCTATTATAGTTTATTATCAAATTCTAATATCAACTAAATATATAATTATTAATAATAAATATTTACATAATTCTAGATCGTGATAGATGTGATTTTTTTATTAACACCACCTAATGTAACTTCAAAAAATTCTTTCCTGACCACATAACATGATACAGAATATGAATAAATTCAAAATTTCAGTTGCATGATCCTACCTCCTATGGTCTTAGTCATCATTGTATCCGTTTATTTTTCAATGTGTCTGTAGTGATAAAAAATTCACCATCGATATGATTTAATCCCCCACACCCTCACCTTGTTTTTCAAATGACTATAGTCTTTAGGTCCTCTTAACTTATGTAATATAGGAAACGTCACCTAAATCTTCTAGAAGAACATTATTTAATGGGGTAATAATTCATAATTTGTTCAAAAAAACATTTCAACACACATTCCCTCAAAATTTCCAAGTTATATGATATTAAAATACCAGACAATGGAGGTCCTAGCAACTCGGCCTTAAATTTAACTATGAAAAATTCATAAATGTGTGAACACAAATGGAAAAACAATGGACATTGTAAAATAAAACTAAAAGATATGAAATACATTTCATATGTTTGGAAACTGTGACATCAAACTATAGTTTTATTTATTCTCTTCGTAGGGTTTTGTAAAAAACCCTTTTTGGATCAATGAAAATACCATGGTACCTCCCACAACTTCTTATGAAATCCACCTTTTTGGTAGAACATAAGTCATATTTATTTTTTTACATTATAGATGGAATAAATCTTTATCATACATTATATTATTTATTAAATTTATAAAGAAATTAATTCTTTTAACATGGAACCATCTAGTAAAGGGCTAGTAAATCCTAGAACTCATTAGTTATGATCCATTAAATCATAAAACTCATTTATGATGAGATAATATTTTAGTGATGAGATATTAAACCCCTAAATCATCTTTTATGGGATAATATATCTTTAAAAATAATGGTGATGAATGAAAAAAATATAATTCATTGATGAAAACTCAACCTATTAGTGACAAAATATTAGGTCCTTAAACCAATGGGGGATGCGGCACTATATCCATAACTCCACATGTTACAATAATTTAAACCCCTAAATATACTAAAATCAATCCTAAAATTCCTTAATTCACTAAATATGACACATTGAATCCTAAAATATATTATTGATTACCTAACTCATTCTCAATAATCCAATCAATACCCAAATAAATTGGTAATGAGCCAATAAATCCCAAAATATTTTTTTGATGTTCTCATCTACTGGTGATGTTCTAGTTGACCAGTAAATATATTTGTGATCATACAATACTCTGGATTACTAGTGAAAAGACAGTAAACAAAAAAATCCATGTAATTTGAATTTAGGAAATATTATTTTAGTTTTATTGGGAACCATATACAAGATGAAACATAGATAAACAAAAACACCTAAAATAGAAAGAATCATTAAATCCATCAAATTTTAAATTCTGATATGGTCGCAGATATTTCCAAGAGAAATCACATGTGTTAAGATTGGTGTTTACCTTGCTTTTATCTTCAACATTGGAGGATATTAAATCCCACAATACAATGTACTCATAATAAGTGAAATTATTTTGATCCATTTTTTTCATATATATATTTATCCATATAGTCATCCAAATCCTAAATCACATCACTTAAGAATATTAAAATTACTCCAATTACCAATCATATTAAAAAACACATTTTTAGATAATATGAGTTTCATATTTTTTATAGAAACTTCCTCATATTCATCAGAAGGAGAATTGAAAATATAAACATGGATGGATTTCCTTCAACCCATTAAATTAGGGGATATAAAAAATTATAAGGACTCTATCTTACATATAAACTTTTAGACTTCGTCCTTCAACGTTCTCAAGTCCCATGAATTTTTTAGCTAGTAGTTCCAAATTCACCTAAGAGGCCTCATGCCAATGATCCTATAAAAAAATCTACCAATAAATTTTGTCAAAATGGTATAGGTAAGTTGATGTAATAATTATATCACATAGTCTTCATGCCAAAAGTAATTTTAAAACCTACTGCATCCAACATTTCTTACTTCCATTTTTTAAAACTTAAAACACATTATAATTTATCTTATGCATCTTCATCATTCTTAGATAGAGTTTATGAATGAACATAAATGATTATATTTTCATTGGTGTATTGAATATTAATTGATTCTTGATCACTATATTTAGTTATACCTAAAATAGTAAAATGATCATGAACTTACTTCCTCCTAATAGACCATGTTATTTTGACACATCATTTGTATTCATAATATACCCCCGCAATCACTAAAACTGGTTCTTTATGTCAATATCGGAAATACGATTCTTTTCTAGAGGTTAGCTCGTAGAGTTCCGCTCATAAGATTCTTGAATAACTCATTCAATTGAAGTGATAACAGTAGGATCATCAGTCGTGTATCTTCTAATGTGTATCCTAATCCTAATAAAAATCATAAATATGACTGACTCGAATTATTAAAAACATAATATATTTCTTAGATCAACCTTAATGGCCCTTTCTCCAAAGTCTCTAAGACACCTAATGTATAAGCAGGTCAATTCCATCCACAATGGCTAAGACAAATACATTATATTCAAAACCATTTTTTATTATATCATGATATTTAAATTGATAATTATAGATAAGTGGGATACAAATATTATACATCCCACAATGATGTGTAATAACATTATTAGTAAAGAGGGTCTGAATAGTAGGAATTGACGACCGTAGGTTGAACCTAGATGGTATAGGGTATAAATTTAACCTTTTAGCATAACTAAATATTATTAATCCATTAAATAATATGGATATTGAAAATGAAATAAAAAATCTCAAATAGAATTAATTTTACAAAGAGACATTGAATTAGTGGGAAAATTATTATTGGGATACTTTTGAGGAAATATATGAGTCACTTGGTACTAAGGAGAGTGGGATATATAGTAATTTATCCATGACTCACTGATAACATGTTTCTATAATAACGTTACTATATAAGCTCAATATAACCAATTTATAGATGTACATTCAAGATATTAAATTCAATATAAAAGAAAGGAGATGTCATGTGGAACATTAATGTAGATTTTTTTTCAGAACAACCGAACCTACCTAAAATTTTATAGAGTATTCTATATATAAAATGATTTTGAGTTGGAATAGGAGGACATATAATATTCACTTAAATCACAGAATGAGGAGGCTCACACATCATATGTAAATTTACCATCAATATTATTAATTAGATATTGAATGATTTATTTTCATCAAGATTCTGTACCCAGATACCTGATAGTATTCTTCATATATAAATAAATTAAGTATATAGAAGGGATCTTAGAGAAAAACCACCATGTGATTCATCAATACACATGCATCATAAATATTATTGTTGAAATAATTAAAATAGGGTGTTTGGTATCCAAATCCTTGAACGATAGGGAGAATAACAAGTAAATAAGCCTCACTAAACTCTAGTGTAAATGTAGAAAAAAATCCTTGAAAATGTATAAAAATCATAGGGGGCTATGAAATATATAGGAAAACTAATAACAAATATGAATCAATAAAAGGATGGAATATATGTACTATATTAATATAATCCATTGAAAAGAAAATATCTTGAATTAGTGGTGGGGGTGGGTATGGAAGGTTCGTCAGTGGACTTGTCATTAGATCAATAGAAAATGGAGGAGAATCCATTCTCCATCTATATCACCCTTAATATAAAATATAATATTTTGACATGATAGTAAAAAAAATAACTATTTATGTGATGAGAACAAATCGTTTATTTTTTATGAGCCAATGGGTGGGATCCTTGATTATATGACAATATATCATGGTATCATGTGTGGGATGAATATATATTAGTTCAATTGTTCAAATATATTTTATTAAAGGATATTTAATCACTTTAATATAATGAAATAAAATATATTATAACACATAATTCTATTAATAAGACCATAAATTTTATCATTACCCAATATATATCTTGTGATGAGCCAGTTAGCCAAAATCTATTTGTGTGGAAATTTCAAACACTGAAATTTTTAACACATTCTTGGAAAAAATTAATTTATTTAGTTCCATAATATATGTCTAAAAAATATAACATGAACACACCCACACATGTCAATAATAAATAATAATTGTTTACATAATTCATTTATAATAAAATGATTTACAATAATGAATAGTAAATATAATGTTATTGTTCGATCGATGCATTTGAAAAGTGATGTTCACATCATTATGGTGACAAATATTTTTAAATAAAGTGGTATTATTATGATAATAAATTTCATAAACATATCTTAAATATATATTTTTGAGTCTCATACTAAAAAATAATAAACTCAATAGATGAGTTTATATCTCATACTCACAATTTATACATGTACAATATAACGAACTATAATCATTATTAATTCCCATAAGTAAAATTAAAATATAATAACTGATATGGGTAGATGGATTACATTCCCTGAAACAAAAAAAAATGTGAACATGAGATGAAATCCTTTACCCACCAAAGGAATCAATCGGTAATGTAGGGATGTTTCTAATACAATATTAATGGAATTATATTTTCTAATTTTTAATAGATTCTAATTGTATTTCAATGGAAACCATGTTTTTATGTCTCTAAAAAGGCATGGGGGAACCCAAAATTCATAGGGGTCTCTGCAACCCATAGTTGCATTTCTATGATTTCTCATCCCTATAAGGTTGTAACTGTTATTATTTCCCTAGATTATTGGAACCATACTCCTCTCTCTACATCCAAACATATTCATAAAAAATTAGTTAATGTATTGTGGAAGATGTACATGTGAGATGATATAATCATAACATGAATGAGATTATTAAAATAAATTAAACAGATAAGGCTATCAAAGTTGGAAAAACACTCTAGAACCCAAATAGGGTATGTAGATCTATCAAAATCTCAATGTTTTTCCATTATATACATGAATATATTCTCCCATAATCTTCTATAGTGTTATGTGAGGATGTTACTTATACTCATTCATCTATTTGGGAGTCACCACCATCATGGCTACTCCTGTTGTGACAAAGACTTGACTTCCCTAAAGACAATTTATCACATTATGACACTACAAATATAATCCTAGTAACCTAGTGGAGGTCCCATCAAGGAAACATAATTGATATAACATAGATAAATATTAACTCCCTTGTTGTTTCTATTTAAACAACCAAGGTCTGTTTCCCTATTCAAATAGTAGATTGAGGATTTACAATCACATTAGCCAGAATAACATAATAGTATGTTTGTTTCACTCTAGTAGACACAACATCTAACATATTTTAATTAAATGAATATAGTTACCTTATAGGAAATCCCCATGAAATAATCAAAAACTATTATGGGAGTTAAAACTATAACAATGAAGACATGCATCATGGATATCCTTCCCTTGGAAACATCAACTATTATATAGGTCATCTTCATGTTTCAGATTAGGTTACCCAGATTGGGATAACCCCATAAACATTACAATCAACCTAATATTTGTAGGATCAAAATAGTGATGTAGATGCTCAATATTCAAGATGGGGGGTGAATTTTACACTTTAAAAATTCCTTTAGAACCTTTAAAGTTAGTTATGAATAACTATAGTTTCCTTAAGAAAAGTAAAGGGCTAAGTTTAACAAAGATTGAACTAAGCAAATTCATAACTCCTCTAACACCGAATGAAAACATGGAAATAGATTCCAAAAGTAAGTTCCGGAAATATGGTTCCGGAAATTAAATCTTAACAAAAGATTACAATATGAGATTCTACCTTAAAGCGTATAGAATATAAATGAAACAGAGTACAAGTGAGTAAGTATAAGAAAGTTATACTTTCATTACAATAAAATATGCAGTGGAATATAAACAAGTAGTAGTACTACAAGTAACAATATCTGAGTCTTTTAACCCAAATAGAATGGTATCCAACAACCTTGGATAAAGGTCCCTTGATTTATACTTTAATTCAAGTCTGTCTTACCCACCCCAGGATAATCCCTCGATACGAAGATCGGAGTCTCTGTCTTGCTATCCCCGCAAGCCCTCAACTTCACGGCAGTTGGCAACCTCTATCTTCTTCAGCAAGGAAGCCCTCGAACATCAAGGTAGTCGGCACCTCTGTCTTCCTATCCCCAGAACAGCTCGAATGTAATCACCAACATTCGGAGTCGCATGATGCTTTGAGAGTTAATAAGAGCCTCTCTCTCTAGAAATCACTTCAACAGCATGTATGCACAAAACCATGTTGTTTATCTGTCATCAGTATCGAGCTCTTTCAAATGAGCTCCTATTTATAGGTAGGATCGTCCTCCTTCCCAACGGTCATATTTTCCTTAAAAATCGGAGGGACCTGTACACATATCACTTAGCCAACGGTTAGTTTATAATAGAATGGAGGACAGCGTTTTATAACAAAACAAGTGTAACAGAATGTACAACACTGTTTTAAAATTTAACTGAAATGTTCGGAATGAAAACTTCAGAGTGAAAGGAAAATAATAAAGAATATACAAAATATAAAGGCATAAACAAAATGAAAGTTCGGAGTCTAACCCAAAAAATAATTTTCGGAGTCTGAATAAATTCAGAGTGTATAAAACAAAGATAATCATATTTTGTTTAATAGGCGAATTCGGAATGAGAATTCGGAATGAGAGTTGGTCATTAGAATTCGTAGTGATAATTCCTCATCAGAATTCGTAATGGGAATTACTCATCAGAATTCGTACTGAGAATTCCTCATCAGAATTCGTAGTGAGAATTCGTCATCAGAATTCGTAATGAGAATTAATCATTAGAATTCGTAGTGAGAATTTGTTATTGAACTTCATAAGAATTCGTTATCCTGAATCTGGAGTAGAACTTAACCAGAGTTCGTATCCGGAATTCGGAATGAAACTTTATTGCAGTTCTAATCTAGAATTCGGAGTGAAACTTCCTTACAGTTCTTATCCATAATTTGGATCCTAAAACAGAATGCTTCATATCAATGTTTCAACGATTCCAAGAAAATAGAAATGAAACCGAATCTCATACTTAAGAAAAAATTATGGATTAAAATATGATAAGTATAATTTTTCTTATAAAAGCGATTTTCCTTATAAATGTGATTTTTCCCTATAAAAGCAATTTTCCTTATAAAAGCAATTTTCTTAAAGATAAGGTGTTTGTGATTTTCAAAATAAGAAGGAATGGAAAAGTCATAAGGAAAACCTTATTGACTCAACAATCTCCCCCTTTTTGGAAAGCACAAACATCCTTACGAAAAATAAATTCTAAGAAGAAAAGGATTATCTCCCTTGCTTTAAAGAAATAGATGAATACGACTAACTCCCCCTTAGGCTTTGAAACTCTAAGGATCGTATTCTAGATTACCGGAGTGACATTTCATTACGAATAAGAAAGTCTTCTTCAATGAAAAACTCCCCCTTAGATAAACTCTTATTAGAGTTATTTTTCATTAAGGATCTTTTCCTTCTCCCCCTTAGATAAACTCTTATTAGAGTTTTTTTTTCTTAATGATCTTTTCCTTCTCCTCCTTTGGGATTTTCAAAAAGAATTCAAGGGAATGGAAAAAATAACAAAGTACCTGAAAAATTAGTAATAACAACAAAAGAAACGAGAAGCACAATTTTCATTAGGTTTGAAATGTCGGTAACAAAAAAAACTAGATACAACAAAAAGATCAGATTTAGTTATTTCGGGTCTTTTTTCTTCGAAATGAGCCCCTTAAGAATAGTCATGATCTTCTTCAGATCTTTATGAGCTTCTTCAGCTTGCTTCTCTAAGACCACTATTCTTGCAGATTGAGCTTCGATCTTTTCTTCTAGGGCTTTCAGCTTTTCTTCCTGTGCCTTGATCTTTTCTTCCTGAGCCTTTATCTTCTGTTCAAACTCAATCTGATGATCCCTTTCAAACTTCCAGTATTGAGAAATGGAATTCAGTTTCCCATTCAGATCTCTGACTTCTTGTGTCTGGAAGTTCTTTTCATCTGTCAACTTTTCTTCAAAGGATGAAGTCAGCTCATTTATCTTCCTGTGCTCAGTCTCAAAAGTATCTTTAACATTGTCTTTAAATTCATCAAATATACTCATCTATTCCACAGTCTTCCTTGACCAGCTCGTCATTCCCTTGCAAGATCTTGTGTGGGCTTCATAGCCAACAAGAAAATATTTGAACTCAGCTTCAAACACGACACACTTATCCATAACCAAGGATACAGAATCTGATTTCTGATTCAGAGCATGTTGGAGCATTTGGAATCTTGGATCTATAGTCGAGATGGTAGGAATGGAACCAACTAACTTCCTCAATGATTGAAAAACAAAGTCATGTCCCAACGAGGATGACTCCGAATCTGAAACTTTTGTTGGAGAATTTTCTTTCTCAATAAGCTCTAACTTCCTTTTAGACGAATCACCAAATTCTCTTTTCTTGCTTGCCAATTATTTAGGAGTCTCAACAAGGAGTTGTTTTCCCTTGTCCTTTTCAGAATAGATTCTTGATCAGTAGTTTTATGCTCTCTAGTAGATACTTGAATAAAATCATAAAAAACTTTTTGAACAACATCTTCCTCATTCTTATCCTTATCTGTAGTTACTAGCTTAGAGGATTAAGCCTCTGATGTTCGGAGTGACAGATGTTCCGAAGGCGACCCCTAATAATCATCTACTTATTTCAATAGATCTCCTGTTTCAGCACTTCCTTCAGCAACTACTTCTTCCTCTCCCACTTGCTGAATCTGCTCAACTTGCTCAACATGCTCAGCTCTAATCTCTTCTAGAAAATCAAGGTTTCTTCCTGGAGTCTCGGGTAGAGAATCCAAGGAGAAATATCTCGGAACCGGAATGTTTCTGGACACCATCTCATTAAATTTTAACAAAGCTGGGACTTCCTCAGCTTCTGTCATCCTCTTCTTGAGCTTCTTTTCTTTTGATAAATTAATCAATTCATCTTTTGTATTCTCTTTCAAAGCCTTATCTTCCACAGGATCCAATCCGAACTGCAGATCCCCTTCTTTCGTTTTCTCTTTATCTGCTCTCCACTTCGCAACAACCTCATCAGGATAGGCTTTCTTCTTCATTGGTTTTGGAGGTGCGGTTTGAACTTCCTTAGATTTAGGATCCTCAACTATAGCTGAAACTTCTTTCAATTTTCTTTTCTTTACTATCTTAGATTATTCCGGTTCAGCAGCATTCAGATCCGCTTCTTCTTGATTTCGCAAATCAAAGAACTCACCAGTCTCCTTGTTGAAAGCCACATCCATCCTTTTAAGGGTATCATCACTAAAAAACAAAATTTTTCAAAACCTTGTCTTAGATCTGCAAGCTTCCTTAAAATATTCAAGGCACCAAACTATTAATTTTGACAAAATTGCTGGGTACATTATGATCTGGGCTCTGAGATTACCTTTCTTAAGATTCTCAATGGTTATAAGAATGTTCCTCATGAAGTTAAACTTCCATTGATTTACTAGGAAATCTAAGATATAGATCTCACTCTTCTTCAAACTGTCTTTATCACCTTTCCTCGGTACGATAAGCCCTTTTACCCACAACTCTAGAATACGAAAATTTGTACGCAAACTAGAAATATTAGGATCTTTGTCATCTGAGAGTCCGAGAATTTTCAAGGCTTTCTCCTTGTTAAAGCTTCTTTAGACTCTGGAAAAACTTCAGATATGAACTCGGCCTCTCCTTCATAGGTCAGCCCTACCAAGCTTGATGCCTTGGTATAAGAAAGCTTGTAAGTCTTGCCATAAGACTTAAATGAAAATTTCTCCTTATTATATTCCGTAAAGAAGGAAACTGTTTCATAGAACTTAACAAGTAACTCCGAAAAAACATCGTTATGATTCCCCAGTTTAGACACAACAATATCTTCCCACCCATTCAACTTAATGTTCTTTAAAATAAGAGAATCATTGTTGTTGAAGAAATCCGGATGGACTAGCCTTTCTCTGTAAACTAACCATTGTGAAATAGGCTTGGAGGAATAAATTTCTTGAGAAGCTAACTCCACAGACATTCGGATCTGAAGACCTCTGAGAAGTTCGGAATGGAGAAATCTGAAGTTCGGAACAGCCTTAAAACAGAGGAGCAGAGTTTCGGGACGCGAGAGCTTGAAAACCGATGTGGGAAAAGTTTTTGGGTTCCCTTTATATAGGAAGCAAAAAAACAGTTCAACTTACACGGTTGATCGAATGGTTGGGATAAGATGAGATTAAATCTGACGGCTGAAAACCAATTGTCATGAAATCTTGAATCCGATCTTTCTGAGGTTTTATTAAAAACAAAGATTTAAGAAAAGAAATCTGAAACCCAAATATATGAAAATGTCAGCAAGTAAAGTATGACTACCGAAACTTGAGTAAGGAAATCATACCTTTCGGATTGGCTTAGGAGGATTATTCATAATGGATAATATTAAAAACTATGAAAAAATCTTTATTATGAAAATACATTGTTCACAATACTCACTACGAAAAACAAAATCAGTACGAAAAACTCAGTATGAAAAACTCAGTACGAAAATTTTCTATTCCAGATGTTTTCAATATGAGCACTTCCATTCCAGAAGTATTCTGTATGAAAATGTCCATTCTGGAAAATTTTAGTTCGGGAAATCTCCATTCCGGAAATCTTAGTTCCAAAAAGTTTGAAAACAAATTTTGAATGAAATAAAATTTGGTTTCTCTAACAATCAAATGTACTCCCCCTATGAAAATGAGTTTATTGCTGTAAGGAGACTTTTTCCAACAGAAAGTTTAATTAAGGAGGATTACTTTACGGTTATCATTCCTAACTTATGTTTAATGTATTCAAATCTATCATAAGGAAAATATTTTGTAAAAATATCATCAAGTTGATCTTGAGTTCCAATAATCTGAAGAATAATATCTCCTTTAAGTGTGTGATCCCTAAGAAAGTGATGCCTAATATCTATGTGATTTGCACGGGAGTGATTTGCAGGGTTCTTACTAAGGGCAATGGCACTTGTGTTATCACACAAAATATGAGTTTTAGTAAAACTCAATACATAGTCTGTGAGTGTGTGTTGCATCCACAAAACTTGAGCACAACAACTTCTAGCTGCTACATATTCAGCTTCAGCAGTGGAGAGTGCTACAGAATGTTGCTTCTTGCAGGACCAAGAAACTAATGAATCTCCTAAGAAATGACAAGATCCAGATGTAATTTTTCTATCCATTCTACATACACCAATGTCAGCATCAGAAAAGCTTTTTAGAACAAAATCATTTCCAGAAGTATAAAATAATCCTAGATCCATGGTTCCCTTAAGGTAGCGAAAAATTATTTTTACCGCCTTTAAGTGAGATTCCTTAGGATTGGATTAATATCTTGCACACAAGCATACTGAGAACATTAAGTCTGGTTGACTTGATGTTAAGTAAAGTAAACTTCTTATCATACCTCTAGAAATGTTTGATCTACTGGTTTCCCAGCTTCATCAAGATATAAAGAGTTTGAGGTACCAATGGGAGTACTTATACTCTTAGTGTTGTCATAACCATACTTTTTAAGAAGATATTTAATATACTTATGTTATGATATGTAGGTTTTTTCTGGTTTTTGGGAAATTTTAAAATCAAGGAAAAAAGTTAACTCACCCATCATACTCATTTCAAACTCATATTTCATTAGACTTGCAAAAGAGTCGGTCGAAGATTGCTAAGTTGAACCAAATATGATGTCATAAACATAAATTTGAACAATCACAACATTTTTATTATCTTTCTTTATAAAAAAGGGTTGGATCTGAATTTCCCTTAACATAGTTATTTTGAAGCAAAAATCCATTGATTCTATCATACCATGCTCGTGGGGATTTTTTAAGACCTTACAAAGCTTTGGTAAGTCTAAAAACATGATCATGATTCTACATGGGTTCTATATATATAAGTATGATGTATGGTTATTCAAAATTTTAAGGGTTCTACATGGGTTCTATATATATTATATTAAATGATGTACCAAGATAACTAAATTGATTTTATGTTTTTATTACTAGTTTTATGGGTGATTAACTGTTTTCAAAACATAAAATAATTGTTTTTTAAATGATATTCCCATTTTAAGGGTAAAATGTTATGTTTTAAAGAAATGTGTTTTCATTGGTTTTAATTTTTTGAATCAAACTACAATTTTTATTTTATTTTAAATCCCTTAATGATCTTTTTTTCAGTCATACCAAATATTTTAGTTATTTTTATATTACTTAAAGATGGGTACGGGTAACGAAGGAGGCATTTTTAAAGTCAAAAATAATTTTAATGAAATGAAATCAAGTTTTTATGTATGATTTATGACCTAGTTATTTAAAACTATAATTTTTAAATTATCCTCAAATATAAATAATGTCAAATTAATGACTAATAGTCATGGTTATGTAATGTTCAATTTTGTGGCCTAATATCAAGCAATGATCTTTTCTATGGTTATCATTAATTAACAGTGAATATATATGATATTCCAATGATATAATTTTGAACACGATATTGGCGTAATGAATTTGTGGTAATTCTTCTTAGATTGATTAATTCACTTTTTTTATTTATATATAATGTGAATATAGAGTTAAATGAATATCTTGAAAAGGTTTTGGTGATATTAATTGATGATATATTGATGTAATATAAACTATATAAAAAGAATGAAATTTATCTTCAAATAATTCTAAATACCCATATGTAGAAGGAATTATATGGGATATATAATAATTGTGAATTTTTTATTATTGAACTATCATTTCATGTCCATATTGTCTCTAAGTATGTAGTATTTTATGTCCCATTGTAGATAAAGTTTGTCTGAATATGGAATAGAACAATGAAAAAAACTGAGATATGATGTTTCTTGGGTAATCCCAAAACTATATCTGTTTTTTTCAAAATATATCCATATTTTCCAACACTTAAACCAAGTAAACGCATGAAGATTTCAAATTAAAATGGTACGGGGAATGTAAGGAATTTTTTTGATGAACTAAATAAGATACTAATTAATGCACTGGTAATAACATTAACATATGGTAAAGAGGGGTATGTAATTCATAATAAATCATCAATGAAAAGAATAAATAGTTTAATTTAGATAAATTATAGGGTTATATCCTTTGAATAAATGAAATTTAAAATTCCTTAACATAACTATCATAATCTTGACCCTTAACCAACAATAGTAATATTTTCCTTGTGAATATGGACACACTTCTACTATATCAAAAAATGTTATATATATATGGAACAAAAAATTTAGAAGAATATATAATATCCAAAGAAACTCAAAATTTAGAAAATAAGATGGTTTTGGCAATATCCCATGATTTTATATGTATTTTTTTTCAGGTAAAACTTGAAGTATTCGATAACTCCCAAAACATGGGTGCCCTAGTCTATATGAACCAAAAATAAGAAAACTGACACAAATTAGAAAAAAAATTGGTATATATTAATAGTAATAACTACTTTATGAAAAATATGTATAATATTTTGTATTTATTAATATTTATTTTTTAAGTAATAATAAATAAGCACTCACCTATCAGAAATTCCATTTATGCTTCAAAAATATGTTTCCTCAGAAATTGGGTTTTTCAAAATTTTTAATGAATAATTTATAATAAATTTATATTTTTTTGAAATTTAATTTTATTATACGTATATATTTTTTAAAATAATCCTTTGATATTTAACTTCTAGTGAATTTATAGAATTTGTTTTAAAAATTATTATTTAATGAATAGTAAAAATACAAATTTTGTGTGTAAAAAGATTCAATTTCTTTCATGTTTATGTCCTATTATGTTTTTAATTTCATACTAAAATAAAATAATAATAATTTAATTATTAATTATGTAATTATTTTTATTTGAATCATTATTTTACTTGATCTTGGTACAAGTTATATTTTTGGAATAAAAACATTTTTTTCTAAAAAATATTTTTATCCTTGAAGTGTGTAATTATCTAAATAAATTAATTTAATTAAAATTAATTAAGTATTTAAATAAAATTTATATAATATATATTTAATATTATATATTTAAAATACATATAATAATTTTTAAACGGTATGGAATGGAAATAAATTGTTTTGTACGATTAAAAATTCATTTTCTAAAAGTCCATTTTAATAGTGTATTTCACAAAAAATTATATTTTGATTCCTCAACTTCTAGAAATATAATATAGTAAAATAGATTAGGTATTCTCAATGATAATAATTAATATAATTTAATTAAATATGATTAAATTTATTCATAGTTAATTGTATAATGAATAAAATTTTGTTACCATGATTAAGGTTAAAACAAGTTTACCACCGGGGGTCAAACCATTATATAAGGGTCTGATTACAAAAAATATGTCTAAACATATTATTTTGTTGAGGATATTTCAAACCTATATTATCATAAAATAAAATATTTTTCCATTTCGATCCAATTTCCCCAAATAGAGACCTTATATCATTAAAGTATTTTAAAAAATTCCATGTGTGTCTCTTCCCTCCCTTATAAAAGAGAGCCTTTTATCCTCCATTATTCAAAAAATATTAGAATTGTTTATCAAAAATGAAATCCCCCAAAAACCTACTAGAATAATAACCTTCATCATGGATATTCTTCTCTAGATCTTATAACAATTCATTAAGGCTTAACGGCTAAACCAAGTGAGCTCACTTAAAGTATAAGTATAGATATTAACCATGATATTTCAATTTCATTCCCACTTATACTGCCTAATAACATGTTTAATCCATAATAAATTTATTTATATAGTACCATAAGTATATTTATATGTTATTATTATTATTTAATAACCATTTAACATATCTTATCAACCCAATGGGTGATTAAAGTTTCTCTTGTGTGTATGTGTGGACTACCACCTCTACGTAGTGATACAACCAATTTTACGCTACTGTCATTCTTTGTTGTCTATTATAATAGATTTAATATAAATATGAAAAGATTATGACAAAATAATTATTATTTATGAATTATATAATATGTACCTTCTTATTGTCCCATCCATGAAATAATTGAAATGTTAGTCATTTATATGATCGGACTACCATCTCCACAAAGTGATATAAATAATTTTCAATAAATTATAATTAGAAATGTTTATTAATATTTATATAATGAATATATATTATTTATATTAATATTAAAATTATTTATATGAATTTATCATGATTATTATGTAAGGATAATAACCATGGAAGCAAAACATAATTTAAATATGATGCAATAAAGACTCGTAATGATAATGATATTAAAAGATTTATTATTAATGGGTGCTAAAAATTTGTAAGTACATCATTTATGGTATTTTTTGATATTATTATGGTTCTATTATATAATTAAAAAAACTAATAAATATTTCATCCTTTAAATCACTTATGATGAATGGTAGACATGCAGTAATGTTTCTATGATGCAATGTTATTTTTAATAGGAATGTTTTTTATTAAATTATTCGATGATAAAATTAAAAGAAATATCTTCCCCAAGTATTATATATCTTCTAAAAATTTGTTTATTTTTTTATATTTCAAATTTTCAATTCATTTTCTTTTCTTTTTCTATTCAAGAAAGAAAAATAAGTTTTTTATGGAAACCCAACCATGTTTTTCTCTTCAATTAGGGATATATTATTCCTTGTCTTTAATTTTTTGTAAATGTTATCAAGAGTGTTTTTACTATTTTAAAAATATTTATCAAATTCATTACCCATTTTTTATTTTCTATATTTTTTTAAAATAAATCATCTAATATTTTCCTTAATAATGTGCTTGTAACTGTTTACTGACAATGTAAAAGCAATTCTATTTTAACATGCACTGTCTGAAGTTATTTATTCATTATGATGAATAATAAATTATTTGGATATTTACTTATATATTTCCTGTGTTTTTTGAATGATTTTTTTCATTAGTATTTTAGAAATTTTTGGATTTTAAATAAGTTATTTCAAATAAAAAAGTTAATTTCCTCAAAAAAATGTTCTGGTAATCTTATATAATTATTTTTTCAATAATAATACCAAATTATTTTTATTATGATTTATTATAGATATTATCCAATAGTACCATATTTATTCATTAGTTAGACGCATTATTTTTATAATGGTTAAATTTTTATTTAACTCATATTCTACCCATGGTTTATGATTTTGTGATATTATTAATGTTATGTGATATTGTGGAAATCATATATAATTTATATAATGTAATGTGTGAGTCCAAAATTATATTTCCCTCCAATAAATTGGATAAATAAGGATGTTTTGTGAGATAAAAATTAAAAGCATTGGGATCGAAGATATTTTCGAAAGATATATTGTTAAATCAGATCCTCTTAGTAGTAACCCATGACTATGAAAATGATGCAATGAGGAGAAAACCCAATCAACTATGATAGTATTGAAAGTGATTCTTTAATAATGAAAAAAATTCATTGATTATTTTCATGGGAAAATATTATATATTTTCCTATTATATGTTTTTATGGATCAGATTTTATTATTGATGATTTCATAGTCTTATATCTCATCTAATATTATTGAAAAAACCATTATATATGATACAATATTAAATATCTTTAAATTAATGTGTATGAATAATTTATATATTGTCTCATATATAGATTATTTTAAATGTTTTTTTATTTTAATTTCCCTTAATGCTTTGTTTTAGGGGTTTCCAATGGGTTTATGGAGAATAGGTCAGTTTTCCTGAATTGGGCCAAACCGTGAGCCCAATTCCGGATTTAAAAATAAATTTTGTTTCTTTTATAACATTTTCATTTTTTAATAATTTTCACTAATTACAACTTCTAAATGTCCTCCTTTGATATATTAACACCATAATGAAAATTTGGATCCTTTGAAAATCCATAACCAAGGATTATTTTCGGTTTTATTTATGATATTGGGCCTTCCCAGAAGCCCAAATCCAGTTTTAAAAATTAATTTTATTTATTTAATTAATTATTCAATGTAAAGTATTTTTCCGTGATTCGAAGAATCACATGCGCCCCATACACCCAGCAGCTCCCCCAGCCTCATTACCCCCTCTTTAGAGCTCTTAGGAGTCATGATTTTGGGACGAACATATTAAGGTTTCTAAAATAGGCCAGATATGATGTGGTATGTTCATTCAATCATAAAATTCTCAATTCATACTCCTTTCCTTCCATTATAGTTTTTAAATGATCTAATAATTCTTGTGAGAACATCCCCTGTGTTTTGGCCATTTTAAATTTTAGATACCTGTGTTTTGGGGATATTCATTCATGATTTCTCAAGTAAGTTAGTCGATTTCATTTCCCCTTTCAAATTGTTTAGAGTTTCATTCTATTTGTTTAGGGTTTCCTCCATTTTCATTGATGTGACAAATTACTAGGGGGTAGGGGTTTGAAAATAAGGTTTAGCCTTGGGTTTTCTTGGTCCACTTTTCTATTTTTTGGTTTGATCTACCCTTCTTGAGGTGCGGTGGTGGTGCGTTTGTGTTTTCGCACAAAGGACTCAATGGTTTCATTTGATTTGGTAGGCGATTGCAATGTTGATGAAATATTTGTGTATTATCATGTTGTATTTATCATATTCTCAGATTTATATCATTTTATTATTGCTGGAAAAATTTGTTCTAATGATGTTTCTATTGCAATTGAATTTTAGATGCCAATTAGTTTTGAAATTGGTGGTTTTCCAAATAAATGTTTTATTTGATTATTTGGAGATTACCTATAAATAATTAGTTGTTTTTATTGATCCTTAATAAGGCATAAAATGATTTTTATAATGTTTATCCCCTTTGGTTATTTCTGAAAAAATGGGTTTTAATTGGGTTTGTAAAGAAAGTGAAGTTTTGGTTCCACTTTTGTGTGAAAATGAAGGTTTTACAAAGTTAACATTTCTTGTTTAACATGGGGATGCCCAAAAATTGATTTGTTATTTTAATTGACATTTATGGGGCAGGATTTACTGTTTCGGTAACTTAAAAGTGTGAACATAGTGTACAAGTGGGTTTCTTAAGGGGTTTTGTGTGAAAAACAACACGAGCTTTTGAGAAAATAATCTATTCAAATTCAAAAAATTTGTTGTGTGTTTTAAGTGGAATAAAATATGATAGCTACTCTATTTGGTGTATGTGACCATTATTGGTGTTTTAAAATAAAATTGATATGTGTTAAATCCAGAAATTGTTTGATCATAGAGGGGGAAGCCCAGGTACCTAGGTGGGGCGGATTTGTACTAGTACGGCTAGTGGACCGGATGTGTTTTCCCCCTCTTTCACATAGAATTTAGATAATGACAACTCTTACAAAACTATGTGGATGATGATTGGGGACCACTAGGTTATAGGTATGTTCCCTACTAGTGGCTCGTTCACGAGAATGGATTTTACTATGGTTACATTACACCGAGGTACGAGGTACATGGGGCTCGAGACTATCTAGTGACTAGGGGTGTTCCTGATTATGTTGGTCCTAGGATTTTTGGTATTTTACCATGTATTTTTGTTCTTTGAAATTATATTTCAGTATCTATCATGCCTATTTAAATGTGTTAACATTATGAATGTTTTATCTTGAAAAATGTTTTCAATTTGAATTTTCATTTCTTGGAATTTGTCACCACTTTTCATTGAATATTAAAACTGCTTACTTTTTAACCTTGTATTGCATACACCATGGAATCATAGGATGGTATCCTATTGGGCTTAGGCTCACACCCTACTTACACCCCTTGGGTGTAAGAATATTTTTTTGGACCCTGGTAAAGGAAAGGCGAACTGTGGTGGCGGTTCAGGGTGTTAGTCCTCATCCTTGGGGTGGAGTAGTGGAGACGGCTTGAGGGTGATGACCCCTTGTCATGTGGAGTCCGTGGGGATGTTTTGTTTTTGTTAAATTATATCTTTGGACATTTTTTATTTCATTTGAACTTATGTATTCAATTCTGGATTTTTTATAAACGTAGTTGGTATGAATTTTTCAGATTCATTTTATCAAATCTTTTTGGTGTTTTATCTATACATATTCTGGTAAATCGTTCCCAAAACAAGATAAATGATACCCGAGCACTTGTGCCAGCCCGTGGGGATAGGGAATGTACTTCAGGCCATGTCAAGGCCTGGGTCTGGTGCCGGTTTTGGCAGCGACCAGATTCAGTTCGTGACAAAATGGTATCAGAGGGTGGTTCGTTCTCTTTGGGTCATGTTATTTGGGGAACAATCCAGATAATCTGGAGTTAGTATTTTTGGGACTTAGAATTTTAGTTATGAGTAGTGTGGCTGGTCACCAAACCTCATGACGAGATTCACGTTTCTAGGGGATGTCGGGACCTTTCAGAGTCATTTGGTTTTCTTGGTTTAATGATGATTAGGGGAAATGATAAGACAGTTGTGTTAATGGTCTCAGTAAGCTCGTAGGGCCTGGAAAGCCATGTAGAGCTGGTGATATTCCCAATAACACTCTCTGTGAAAGTAAAGTAATTGGAATACGTCCGCCAACCATATATACAAGTCACCCACTGAAACTAGTTTCCTCTCTCATTGTCTTGTGTTCTTTAGTATTGAAATCTTGGAACTTTTGTTTTAAAGTGACTTGGTTTTAAGATGTGTAAATTTTTTGTGAAATGAATTTCTAATAAATATAGAATGGTTTGATTTATGGAATATTGGAACTGAATATTCAGAATTATTTGGAAATGGAAAATGGTGGGCTTACACCTCTTTTGAAAGAAGAAACTATACTGAAGTTGGTTTTGAAAAAGTGTTACCAATAGAGTTTTCTAAAGTATCATAGGGTGTTTTATTGGGATGAGAAGTTATGAAATTGATGTGAATAACATGTTGTTGAGTTCTTGTATAAATGGTCGTGTCTTTATGAAAATTTTAGTAATATTTGAATTGGGATTTGGATCTCTTGGTTAGCAGTTTTGAGAAAAAGGATGTGTTGGTTGACCATTTTGGTTTTGAAAAGTGGAAAGCATCTTTATTTTTACCTTTTGTATTTCCGTGAGTGACCACATCCATGGGGTTATATGGGTTGATGGATGGTTGATGGCATGACTGGATGAGTTCCGGGAAGGATATGAGGAGTGTGCCCGGTGTGGCATAAAAACATGAATGTGTAAGCCCAATGGGGTACCATTGATGGATACGCTTACTGCTAAACTGTTTGTTTTCAAAGAATTGGTTTTAAAGAAAAGCATGATGTCTTAGTGAATAGTTTTTCATGTTTTGTATTATGGGTTTTTGAAAAAGTTGATGTTGTGCGATGTTTTGAGCCCAAGAATCCCTTCTATTTGAACTGTGTTTTGGGTTTCTGTGTGGTCGGTAAGCTGTGTTGTAGGGACGGTTAGTGGTCTAGTTTGAAAAATGTTTTGGGATTCCTTTACAGTGGTTCCCTTCATGTGTTTGGAGCTGGTTTATGGCTTGTCTTGACCAATGGACCAGATTGGTTGGGTCCTTGGGTTCTCTCATTGGATAAGGTACGCCCCCATTAAAGGTTAATGCATAACAGAAGCACAACCGAGATTGTTTCTCCATTGGAAAATCCTCCAGTTGATCAATATAAGGAATCATCTTCCTGAACTTTTTTGATTGAGTATACACCCTTTCCTTTATTGGTTTTGTGTATCCTCTTGTAGTGGGAGATTGATCATGGATTGTTGAAAGTGACCTTATCCTCTTATGTTTCCTAATTTTTCGAAGGTCGATGTTTTATAGGGTTGTTAGCATGGATGAGTATTTGGATAGTGTCTAAGAGGACCTCTCGGTCCTTCATAGTCTCTTCGAAGAAGTATTTCATGTTAAACTACCAGTGTGGGAAATATGGTCATGAGTGGATATTGTGGCCACTTTCCAGAATTGTGTGTTGTTTGGGGATGTCATACAAGTTTCCTCTCTTTTTATTGTTTATATCAATCGCAATGGTCATGTTCAATGATGAATTGTGATGTCATATACTCGATTGACTGTAAACGTGAAAGTTGGGAAATCATCTGAGAGTCTCTATTATGTTGGGAGAATTTATCCGTTGGAAAAACAAAAAAATATTCCAGTTCAGAGGAAGGTGACTATAAGTGTTCTTTACTTATATTTTTTCTCACCCGAAAAAACAAGGTGTGATGTCTGTACATCTTCTAAGCCCTTGTTTCAGTGAAATATAGAGTTAGTGTAAAGTGAGTTTGGAATGTGTTATGTCTTGGAAAAACTTATCGGGGATTGCGATGTACTTGTTGTTTGCAACGAAAGAAGAATTCTCATATAGTGGTTTTCCAAAGCCTAATTGGGAGGCTAAAGATTCTTCAATCATTTGAGCTCCAGCCATAGGTCTCGAAGAGAAGCTGGCTCATAGTCAGGGGAAATCACAGGGTCATTTAAACCCTTTCGCAAAGTCCTATCCTTAGTATGAAAGATAAGAAGAGTTTAACCTTATGGTTTCATCATCTTTCTTATTTTGTTCATGTTCTGTGGAAATAGGTGGAGGGCCTTGTACCCATGTCATCTCCCAATGTTATTCCCTCCCCCTTTGGTTTCCATTGAGTCTTTAAAGAAAGGTATGAAGTTTGGCTAGACAGTTTGACCACACGGTTTGCACTTTCTTAGTAGTGACCAAGCCCCAAAAAACCATGTAGATAGAAGAATCCCCACTGTTAGTTCATGTTTTTCCAAACCGTGTAGACTAACCATGTGGTCGTTCCAACACTTTATATTTTGGGGTCATCTTTACAGGCTAGTGCTGGTTGGTTAAGATGGTTGGTTCTTATTGTGGGGAGACCCACTATGAGTCTTATATAATTTCTTCTGTAAATTTCTGATTGAAGTATATCATTTGTATAGGTGAGTCCATTTAGGCCTCCCCCTGTTAGTCTCCTGATTCTGTCTCGAAAAAAATATAGTTTGTCTCTTAAGGTGGGGAGCGTATTTGTGTCCCCCTGTACCAGTAACTTAGATTTTTCCATGGTCATGGAATGTTGTAGATAGTCTCTTTCGAAGCTATATATCTACCAACATGCTTCTTAAGTAAACCTTGGGACTGGAGAGCACCCAATGGTTTAGTAAATGTAAGGTAAATTTAACATTGTTCGAAGTTGTTGTTAGTTTGGGTGAATTGCTGGAGTCTTGTTCAGATACTGTTTGGGGAGTTTTATTTTGGGATAATGTATGAATGTTCATGATTGTTTAGGGAATGTGGTGTAAGTTAGGTTTGTGAGAGTATTCCTTCCTTCACTGATCACTGGAGGTGTTTTTGCCTTTGGGGGAGAAACCTAGCAAGAGAGTACCTCTTGGTTTCTGATTTGGGTTTGGTTGTTTCTTTGGCCTTGCAATGTCTTTCCAGGACGAAACGTTTTCATGGTGGGGAGAATTTTCACATATATAGCTTATTTTAAATATATTTTTATTTTAATTTCCATTAATGCTTTGTTTTGGGGGTTTCCAAAGGTTTTATGGAGAATATGTGCGTTTTCATGAATTGGGCCAAACCGTGAGCCCAATTCATGATTTAAAAATAAATTTTGTTTCTTTTCTAACATTTTCATTTTTTAATAATTTTCACTCATTACAACTCCTAAATTTCCTCCTCTGATATATTAACACCAAAATTAAAATTTGGATCCTTTGGAAATCCATAACCAAGGTTTATTTTGGTTTTTATTTAAGAGATTGGGCCTACCCGGATGCCCAAATCCAGTTTTAAAAATTTATTTTATATGTTTAATAACATATTCAATGTTATGTATTGTTCCGTGATTCGAAGCCTCACATGTGCCCCATACACCCAGACACTCCCCAAGCCTCTTTACCCCCTCTTTGGAGCTCTTAGGAGACGTGATTTATGGACGAACATCTTAGGGTTTCTAAAATGGGCCAGATTTGATGAGGTATGTTCATTAAATCACAACTCTCTCAATTCATACTCTTTTTCATCAATTCTAGTTCCTAAATGGCCTACCAAATATTTTTTAAACATCCCCTGTGTTTTGTCCGTTTTAAATTTCAGATACTGTGTTTTGGGGAGATTCATTCAATATTTCTCAAGTAAGTTAGTCAATTTCATTTCCCCTTTCAAATTGTATAGGGTTTCATTCTATTTATTTAGGGTTTCCTCCATTTTAATTGAAGTGAAAAATGACCAGGGAGTAGGGGTTCGAACCTAAGGTTTAACCTTGGGTTTTCTTGGTCCAATTTTCTATTTTTAGGTTTGATCTACCCTTCTTGAGGTGCGGCGATGGTGCGTTTGTGTTTTCGCACAAAGGATTCAATGGTTTCATTTGATTGTTAGGTGATTCCAATGTTGATGAAAACATTGTGTATCATAATGTTGTATTGATCATATTTTCAGATTTATATCATTTTATTATTTCTTAAAAAATTGGTTCTAATGATGTTTCTATTGCAATTGAATTTTAAATGCCAATTTGGTGTGAAATTGGGGGTTTTCCAAAGAAATGTTTAATTTTTTTATTTGGGGACTCCCTAAAAATACTTATTTTTTTTATTGATCTGTAATGTGGCATAAAATACTTTTTATAATGTTTATCCCATTTGGTTATTGCTGTAAAAATGGGTTTTAATTGTGTTTATAAAGAAAGTGAAGTTTTGGTTCCACTTTTATGTGAAAATGAATGTTTTACAAAGTTAACACTTCTTGTTTAACAAGGGGATGCCCAAAAATTGATTTTATGTTTTAATTAAAATTTATTGGGCTGCCTTTACTGTTTTGGTAACTTAAAAGTGTGAAGATAGTGTACAAGTGGGTTTCTTAAGGGGTTTTGTGTGCAATACAACAAGGGATTTTGAGAAATTGATTTATTCAAATTCAAAGAGTTTGTTGTGTGTTTTAAGTGGTATAAAATGTGATAGCTACTGTATTTGGTGTATCTGACCATTAGTGGTGTTTTACATTAAAAAGGATATGTGTTAAATCCTGAAATTGTTTCAACACAAAGGGGGAATCCCAAGTACCTAGGCGGGGCAGATTTGTACTAGTATGACTAGTGGACCGGATGGGTTTTGTCCCTGTTTCACTTAGCATTTGGATAACGACAACTCTATCTAAACTATGTGGTGGATTATTGGGGACCATTAGGTTATGGGTATGTTCCCTACTAGTGGCTCGTGCAGGAGGACGAATTTTACTATGGTTACATTACACCGAGGTATGAGGTACACGGGGACCGAGACTATCAAGTGCCTAGGGGTGTTCCCGATTTTGTTGCTCATTGGATTTTTGGTATTTTACCGTGTATTACGGTGTCATTGGAATTATATTTCAGTATCTAACATTCCTATTTAAATTTATAAAAATTCTGAAAGTTTTATCTTGAAAAATGTTATCAATTTAAAGTTGCATTTCTTGGAATTTTTCACCGCTTTTCATTGCATATTAAAACTGCTTGCATTTTCACCTTATATTGCATGCACCTTGGAATCATAGGGAGGTATCCTATTGGTCTTAGGATCACACCCAACTTACACCCCTTGGGTGTTAGTAGATTTTTTTTGACCCAGGTAAAGGAATGGCTAAGTATGATGGCGGCTCAGGGTGTTAGTCCTCATCCTTGGGTCAGAGTAGTGGAGATGGCTTGGGGGTGATGACCCCTTGTCATGTGGACTCCATGGGGATGTTTTGTTTCTATTCCATTATGTCTTTGGACCTTTGGTATTTCATTTGAACTTATGTATTTAGTTCTGGATTTTTTTATTAACCTTGTTGGTATGAATTTTTCAGATTCATTTTATCAAATATTTTTGGTGTTTTATCTATACATATTCGGGTAAATCGTTCCAAATATAAGGTAAATGATACCTGGGAACTTGTTCCAACCCGTGGGTATAGGAAATTCCCTTCGGGACTTATCATGGTCTAGGTCTGGTGCTGGTTTTGGCGGCGACCAGATTCGGTTCATGACAAAATGGTATCAGAGGGTTGTTCACTCTCTTTGGGTCATGTTATTTGGGGAACAGTCTAGATAATCTGGAGTTAGGATTTTTGGGACCTTGAATTTCAGTTATGAGTAGTGTGTCTAATCACTACACCTCATGACGGGATTCACGTCTCCAGGGGATGTCGGGACTTTCAGATTCCTTTGGTTTTCGTGGTTTAATGATGATTAGGGGAAATGAAAAGAGAGTTGGGTTAATGGTTCCAGTTAGCTCGCAGGGCCTGGAAAGCCATGTGGGGCTAGAGATATTCCCAAGAACACTCTCTGTGAAAGTGATGTGATTAGAATATGTCCACCAACCATATTTCCAAGTAAACCACTAAAACTAGTTTCCTCTCGTATTGTCTTGTGTTCTTTAGTTTTGAAATCTTGGAACTTTGGTTTTAAAGTGACTTGGTTTTAAGAAGTGTAAAGTTTTTGTGAAATAATTTTCAAATAAATATGGAATGTTTTCATTTATGAAATATTATAACTAAATTTTCAGAATTATTTTAAAATGGAAAATGGTGTGCTTACATCTCTTTTTAAAGCAGAAACTATACTAAAGTTGGTTTTGAAAAAGTGTTTCCAATAGAGTTTTCTAAACTATCATAGTGGGTTTTTTGGGAATGAGATGTTATGAAATTGATGTGAATAACATGAAATTGTGTTCTTGTATAAATGGTTGTGTCTTTATGAAAATTTTAGTAATATTTGAATTGGGATACGGGTCTCTTGGTTAGGAGTTTTGAGAAAAAAGATGTGTTGGTTGACCATTTTGGTTTTGGAAAGTGGAAAGAATCTTTGTCTTCACCATTGGTATTTCCATGAGTGACCACATGCATGGGGTTATATGGGATGATGGATGGTTGATGGAATGACTGGATGAGTTCCGAGATGAATATGAGGAGGGTGACCGGTGTGGGACAAAAACATGCATGTGTGAGGCCCATAGGGTACCATTGGTGGATATGCTTACTGCTAAACCGTTTGTTTTCAAAGAATTGGTTTTCAAGAAAAACATGATGTCTTAGTAAATAGTTTTGTATGTTTCGTATTATGGGTTTTTGAAAAAGTTGATGTTGTTGGATGTTTTGAGTCCAAGAACCCCTTTTGTTTGAACTTTGTTTTGGGTTAGTGTCTGGTCGGTAATCTGTGTTGTAGGGACGGTTAGTGGTCTCTTTTGAAAAAATGTTTTGGGATTCCTTTAAAGTGGTTCCCTTCATGTGTGTGCAGATAGTTTATGGATTGTTTTGACCAATGGAACAGATTGGTTGGGTCCTTGGGTTCTCACATTGGATAATGTACGCCCCCATTAAAGATTAATTCATAACTGAAGCACAACCCAGATTGTTTCTCCATTGTAAAATCCTCCAGTTAATCAATATAAAGAATATTTTTCTTGAGATTTTTAGATTGAGTATACACCCTTTCCTTTATTGGTTTTGTGTATCCTCTTGTAGTGGGTGATTGATCATGGATGGTTGAGAGTGACCTTATCCTCTTAAGTTTCCTAATTTTTCGAAGGTGGAAGTGTCCTGGGGTTGTTAGCATGGATGAGTATTTGGATAGTGTCTAAGACGAAATCTTGATCCTTAATAGTCTCTTCGAATACAAATTTCATGTTAAACTACCAGTGTGGTAAATCTGGTCATGAGAGAATATTGTGGCCACTTTCTAGAATTGTGTGTTGTCTGGGGATGTTGTACAAGTTCCCTGTCTATGCATTGTTTATATCAGTCGTAATGGTCATGTTCGGTGACGCCTTGTGAATTCATGTGCTCGATTGACCATAAAGGTGAATGTTAGGCAATCATATGAGAGTCTATATTATGTTGGGAGAATGTCTCCCTAATAAAAACATTAAAATATTCCATTTTAGAGGAAGATGAGTATAAGTGTTCTTTACTTCTATTGTTTCTCACCTGAACAAACATGGTGTGATGTGTGTATATCTTCTAATCCCTTGTTTCAGTGAAATATAGAGTTTGTGTAAAGTGAGTTTGGAATGTGTTATATCTTGGAAAAACTTATCGGGGATTTTGGTGGAGTTGTTGTTTGCAACGAAAGAAGAATTCTCATTCAGGGGGTTTCCAAAGACTAACTACGAGGCCAAAGATGCTTCAATCATTTGAGCTCCAGCCATAGGTCTCGGAGAGAAGCTGGATCATTGTCAGGGGAAATCACAGGGTCATTTAATCCCATGTGAAAAGTCATATCCTCAGTATGAAAGATAAGAAGATTTTAAACCTATAGTGTCATCATTTTTCATATGTTGTTCATGTTCGGTGGAAACAGGTGGAGGGCCTTGTACCCATGTCATCGCCCAATGTTATTCCCTCCCCCTTTGTTTTCCATTGAGTCTTTAGAGAAAGGCATGAAGTTTGGCTAGACAGGTTGACCACATAGTTCGCACTTGGTTAGTAGTGACCATGCCCAAAAAAACCATGTATATAGAAGAATCCCCACTGTTAGTTCAAGGTTTTCAAAACCGTGCAGACTAACCATGTGGTCATCCCAACTCTTTATATTATGGGGTCTTTCTTTACCGGCCAGTGCTGGTTGGTTCAGATGGTTGGTTCATATGGTGGGGAGACCCACTATGAGTCTTATATAATTTCTTTTGAAAATTTCTTGATGGAAGAATATACTTTGTATTGGTGAGTCTATTTAGGCCTCCCCTATTAGTCTCCTGATTCTATCTAGAAAAAAATATTGGTTGTCTCTTATAGTGGGGAGTGTATTTGTGTCCCCCCATATCAGTAACTTATATTTTTCCATGGTCTTGGCTTGGTGTAGATATTATCTTTAAGAGCTATATATCTACCAACATCTTTCTTTAGAAAACTTTGGGACTAGAGAGCGCCCAATGGTTTAGTTAATGTAAGGTAAATGTAACATTGTTCGAAGTTGTTGGTCGTTTGGGTGAATTGCTTGAGTCATGTTTGGATACTGTTTGAGAAGTATTATTTTGGGATAAAGTATGAATGTGCTTCATTGTTTCAGGAAAGTAGTGTAAGTTAGGTTTGTGAGAGTATTCCTTCCTTCATTGATCACTGGAGGTGTTTTGGCCTTTGGGGGAGAAACCTGGCAAGGGAGTACCTCATGGTTTCTCAGTTGGGTTTGGTTGTTCCTTTGGCCTTGCTATGACTTTACAAGGTGAAAAGTTTTCATGGTGGGGATAATTGTTACATATATAGATTTTTTAAATGTATTTTTATTTTAATTTCCATTAATGCTTTTTTGGGGGTTTCTTATGGTTTTATGGAGAATAGACGAGTTTTCATGAATTGGGCCAAACTGTGAGCCCAATTCTAGATTTAAAAATAAATTTTGTTTCTTTTATAAATTTTTAATTTTGTATTAATTTTCACTCATTCTAACTCCTAAATGTCCTCCTCTAATATATTAACACCACAATTAAAATTTGGATCCTTTGAAAATCCATAACCAAGGTTTATTTTGGTTTTTATTTAAGATATTGGGCCTTCCCTGAATCCCAAATCCAATTTTAAAAATTAATTTTATTTATTTAATAACGTATTCAATTTTAATTATTTTTCCATGATTCCAATCCTCACATGCACCACTTACACCCAGCCGCTCCCTGAGCCTCTTTACCCCCTCTTTGGAGCTCTTATGAGTCGTGATTTTGGGAAGAACATCCTAGGGTTTCTCAAATCGGACAGATTTGATGAGGTATGTTCATTCAATCATAACTCTCTCAATTCATACTCTTTTCATCCATTATAGTTCCTAAATGACCAAATAATTCTTGTGAGAACGTCCCCTGAGTTTTGGCCGTTTTAAATGTCAGATACTGTTGTTTTGGGGAGATTCATTCATGATTTCTCAAGTAAGTTAGTCCATTTCATTTCCCCTTTCAAATTTTCTTAGGGTTTCATTCTATTTGTTTAGGGTTTCCTCCAATTTCATTGAAGTGAAAAATGACCAGGGGGTAGGGGTTTGAACCTAAGGTTTAACCTTGGGTTTTCTTGGTCCAATTTTCTATTTTTAGGTTTGATCTACCCTTCTTGAGGTGCGGCGGTGGTGCATTTGTGTTTTCGCACAAAGGATTTAATGGTTTCATTTGATTTGGTAGGTGATTGAAATGTTGATGAAATAATTATGTATTATAATGTTTAATTTATCATATTTTCAGATTTATATCATTTTATTATTGCTACAATAATTGTTTCTAATGATGTTTCTATTGCAATTGAATTTTAAATGCCAATTTGGTGTGAAATTGGGGGTTTTCCAAAGAAATGATTTATTTGTTTATTTGGATATGCCCTATAAAAACTTAGATGTATTTATTGATCTATAATAAGGCATAAAATACTGTTTATAATGTTTATCCCCTTTGGTTATTGCTGCAAAAATGGGTTTTAATTGTGTTTGTAAAGAAAGTGATGTTTTGGTTCCACTTTTTTGTGAAATTGAAGGTTTTACAAAGTTAACACTTCTTGATTAATGTGGGGATTCCCAAAAATTGATTTGTTGTTTTAATTGAAATTTAGTGGGATTAATTTACTATTTTGGTAACTTAAAAGTGTGAACATAGTGTACAAGGGCGTTTCTTAATGGGTTTTTTGTGCAAAACAACATGGGATTTTGACAAATTGATTTATTCAAATTCCAAGAGTTTGTTGTGTGTTTTAAGTGGTATAAAATGTTATAGCTACTTTATTTTGTGTATGTGACCATTAGTGGTGTTTCACATTAAAATGGATATGTGTTAAATCCTGAATTTTTTTTAGCACAATGGGGGAAGCCCGGGTACCTAGGTGGGGTGGATTAGTACTTGTACGAACAGTGGACCAGATGGGTTTTGTCCTTGTTTCACTTAGTTTTTGGATAATGAAAAATCTAACTAAACTATGTGGATTATGGTTGGGACCAATAAATTTTGGGTATGTTCCCTACTATTGGCTCGTGCATGAGAACAGATTTTACTATGGTTACATTACACCGAGGTACGAGGTACATATGGCCCGAGACTATCTAGTGCCTAGGGGTGTTCCCGATTTTGTTTCTCATTGGGTTTTTGGTATTTTCCCTATGTATTTGGGTGTATTTGTAATTATATTTCAGTATATAACATTCCTATTTAAATGGGTTAACATTCTAAATGTTTTATTTGGAAAAATGTTTTCAATTTAAAGTTGCATTTCATGGAATTTGTCTCCACTTTTCATTGCATATTAAAACTGATTTCTTTTTCACCTTATATTGCATGCACCTTGGAATCATAGGGTGGTATCCTATTGGGATTAGGCTCACACCCAACTTAAACCCCTAGGGTGTAAGTAGAATTTTTATTGACCCAGGTAAAGGAAAGGCTATGGGTGACGGCAGTTTAGGGTGTTAGTCTTCATACTTAGAGCGGAGTAGTGGAGACGGCTTGGGGGTGATGACCCCTTGTCATGTGGAGTCCATGGGGCTGTTTTTTTCCTGTTCCATTATGTCTTTAGAACTTTTTTTTTCATTTGAACTTTTGTATTCAGTTCTGGATTTTTTTATAAACCTTATTGGTATGAATTTTTCAGATTCATTTTATCAAATATTTTTGGTGTTTTATCAATACATATTCTTGTAAATCGTTCCCAAACCAAGATAAATGATACCCATGCACTTTTTCTAGCCCGTGGGTATAGGTAACGCCCTTTGGGGATTGTCACGGGATGGGTCTAGTGCCAGTTGTGGCGGCGACCTGATTCGGTTCGTGACATATATGGATCATTTCTAATTCCCAAAAAAATTATCTTAATCTAAATCATGATAAATTATTTAAATATTTTATATTTACCATTACTAAGTATTTTATATTACTCATTATTATGTTACTCATCCCTGTGTTGTGAATAATCGTTTTAACTAAGATACATCTAAGAATGTTTCTAAGTGTTGGAACTAGATGGAATTGTATAATTCTGAATTTTTATTCAAAATACAATGAATGTGACCTTGAGAAACCTAATGTATTGGGAAATAAAATGAAAAATATTATTTCTATTCATACGAAACATTCTCAAGTCACTAATCATGTTTGGAAACCAAATGATAAAAATAGTGAACAACATAATATTGAGACCTCTATGTGGAAAATTAATCATTATTTTATTTGGTTCATAAATCTAATAATTACTGAAAAATGTAATAGTACTAATAAATTGATATTTTGCATTCTCAACTACTCAAAACATGAAAAGAATATCTTAGTTTTTTATATTTTGGAAGGTGAAGCTGGAAAATGATGGAATTTTATGAAGAATATGAGGAAATGAGATAAATATTAATCTATAGAGTGGGATGCGTTTAGATGATTATTTTTGAATATTTACATTCATTTAATTTTTTATATAGATATGGAGAATGAATTCCATTTTTTTAATCAGATGTAAGATTATTCTATTTGTACCTATGAGAAAACTTTTACATGTCTTTTGAGGTATTATGATGGTATTATAATTGAACTGAAAATTAATATTTATTGATTCAATTGTTGATAAATCCTCATAAAATTCACCACCGTCACTCAAAAGTTATAAATTTAAGTATTAAACATATTATCTAACCAGTGATAAAATATGAGGGTAGATAGAGAAAATTGATTTTTGAAACATACGAATCCAATATAAAAAAATCACATGAAACCAATATTTTTTATATGGGGTGTGTTTACAGTGTCGGGAAACGTACACTTACCATCCACTCTAAAATTGATAATGTCTTACTTTATTCGATATTTTCATTCTTTTTTATATATGAAAAAATTTCTAATGCTATGAAATTATTATCTCAATGAATATATTTTTAATTAGTAGAAAAAGATCATAATGATATAATGATCACCTATTAAGTATTTAAATCATCCCCCAAATATGGTTTATGGGAATATAATTCTTGGAAATATTGTTTTTATTCCTATAGTTTAGATTCATATGATTTTGGAAATGGATCTGATTTATTTATTTAATTATCATAATGATTATAAAGATAATAAGTCAAATTTTATTTTATTAATCAACATTTTATTGTCAATTTTTTTGAGGATAAATGTGAACATCCAATGGAACTTTCAACTAATTAATTCACCTTTATTACTATTTTATGTAGTTTTTTTATATCATATGGTTATAGAGATAATAAGTATTAAAGATGATTCTATGTGTAAATGAATTTTTAATGTCTTTTTGGAAGAGTTTATTTCCCTTCCTGAAATGTTTAAAGTTTATTTTTCAATAGAAATCATACTTTATTCCACACCTATTCAAAATAATAAATATATAATGTATTTGATTAACTTTTAGAAATTCATGAAGATACTACAGAAATATATTTATAAATTATTTGTTCAAAAAATTACTCCAATATGTGTTGCACCTGTAATTTTTTATTAAGAATTAATAATCATCATTATGCCTCTGTATTGATTATTGGGAACTTAATAAGATCCTAATAAAGAATAAGTATCACCCTCCCCATATTAATATATTTAATAAAAATTTATAATGATTCCAATATTTTTGAAAGATTTATATGTGATCCGTATTCTATTATTTTTGGGGTCAAGAGTGAATACATACCCATGAATGTTTTCTATTTGAGGTATGGACACTATTAATTTATATTTATGCGATTTGGTCATACAAATTCCCCTCTAATCTTCACAAACTTAATTAACAATTTATTTATAGAAAATCATGGTGAATATGATTTAGTATTTATATAGTATATTGTTATATATTTTAATAGAATAGTAGAGAATGACGGCAACTCATGGACTATACTAAACACCATAAGAAAGGATTTGTTATATGAAGAATTTACCAATATGTATAAGGGAAGAAATAGAGATAAAAAATAGTGCGATAAATGTTATTATGTTTATCCTTTACTATGATGGAATGACATGGTTCCAGAACTGAGTATGTGTCCTTTAATTACCAATCCTAAATATGAAATAGTTGGAAAAAGATAATATATCATTATTCTATATTAATCCTTGAAGTGTGACAATGTATAGAGATCTGAAAGAGAATTTATAGTTGGAAGACATAATGAGTGGTATTATGGGTTATGTATCTTGGATCTTGGTTTATCTACAAGTTAAGGCTTACTAAAAGAAGACCAAATTTATTTTTCAATCATTTCCTATAAAATACCAAAAATGGGAAATCATCACCATGGGTTTCATTTTTGGAAACCCCAAAAAAATTATTGTCCATTATTAAATTTTGGTTGTAGTCTATTTCCATTTGAAGTTTTTAAAATTTATTATTATCAAATAATATTTCTCTATGGATGAAACAGATTTTATATACATTGATTAATTGGTAACATCACATGGGGATCCATATTCAATTGTACATGATTAGGATCTGAGGTTTACCTCAATGTTATAGAGAATAATTAAATAATCTCTACATATATAGTTTTAGTTTAGTAATAATTATCATCCAATTAATTATTGTCTGTATAAGAGGACAATTCAAATCCTTGAAGCTATTTTCATATCATGTTCTGTATATTTCAATGGTTTTTGGGATCAACACATTCATTTAGTAGAGTTTTCGCACAAAAACATCATTCACTAGAGAATTTAGTTAAATCCTTATGAATCACTCTATGTAAAGATATATAGAATTTTAACCTATGAGGAAAAATATAGATAAATAAATATATTATCACTAGATCATGATTAGGAAATGAAACTTATTGTCAGATCCATTCTATATAATATAAAGGTAGCCTAGAGTCAAAAAAATAGTTATGCTCACAATCTTCAATGAGATCTGGAATTCATTATCACTGAGAATATTTTCATACAAATTTCCTTTGGGAAGAAGGTGGTGAGATCTAGAATCCATTTAAGGTCAAGACCTTGGTAAATTGGTCCCATTGATATTCTTTATTGAGTAGGTACAACAACCTATCTCTTGTAACTGCCACTAAACCTCTATGAACATAAATATGAATTCCATGTATATATCCTAATGATTTACATACCGAATCATTCACATATACTAAGTATAGATGTTAAACCACTAGATAAATATAATTATAAGAAATAAGAACTTGTATAAATCATGGATGATAGAGATAATATTCAACCTAAATAGACTACTCACCAAGACAAGGTTTTTGGAGGAATAAATAATTTGAGGAAGATATATTAGAACAAAAGGATGTGATGAAGAAATGATATCCTCATTTATTTATACCAATGTGATGGAATTTTGAGGGTGTCATTTTTTTAATGGGGGTAGAATGTAACAATCCATGAGTTTATATGTATTTTCATTGAAATGAAACATGATGTATTGAATTTCATTCCTTACACACAAGACCAATCTATATGAACCACTATCTAGTAAACCATTATAACTTATCTTTAGAATTTTATAAAATAGAAAAAATAATAAATTTATGAATAAATATAAATAAAAATTATCATTAATGAAAATGTATTTTTTAACTCACAAATAATAATTACTAAATTTTTTTGGAATGTAATTTTATGCTTCAAAAATATGTATTATTAAAAAGTTGGGGTTATTGAATTATTCCCCATGAAATTTGTACTTAATTTGTTCAATTTATATAAATTATATTTAATTAATTTCATATAACATTTAAAATTCTCTTTTCCAAATTATCTCAGTGTGATTTTATAATATTTTTTAAAGAGATTTATTTTTCATTAAATAGTGAAAAATAATGATTTTTGTAAAAAAAATAAAATTATTTTAAATTAAATGTCCCATTATTTTTTATATTTTATATTAAATTATCCTAAGTATCTTTTGATTAAAAACTGCGAAATTAATTCCATGAGAAACTTCCTCATACTTAATAAGGTTTATTTTAATTTTTTGGCTTCAAAAATTTATTTTCAATAAAATAGATTTTATATGAATAGTTGGTTATTATATTAATAAATTAATTTAATATATATTTAATGTTTTTATTAGGAAAATTATATATCTTAATTTTAATGTAATGTTATAAAATTTATTTTATCGTTTTTAGAATTCAAAAATGGAAGTAAATAATGGTTTATGCTTGAAAGTTCATTACTGAGACGATGTTTTCATCATGGTTCGTGCTTAACTAAGATTGAATTATAAAACGTATAGAAACATAATATGGTTAAATAAATTAAATATATGTAACTAACCTAATTTATTTAATTTATTTTGAACAACTTAATTTTTGTTTATAGTGAATAGAAATTTTTAAAATATATTCACAATGGTTATGGTTAAAATAGGTTTTCCATAGGGGTTCATCCATGAGATAATAGTAGGATTAGAATGAAACATTGTCAGATTATTATTTTTTGAATAAATTTAAACATTAAAATATATTAACATCAAATAACAGGCCACTAAACCCACTTTCTCTTGAAATTGACCACAAATCATTGAAATAATTTAATAAAGTCCTTTTGTGTCACTACCCCCACATAAAATTGAAACATAATCCACTAACATATTCCAACCATAATTGAAAATAAGTTTTTTATCATGCATAGATATTACATATTTTAGATGAATATTTATTACATTCTAAACATACATGCATAAGGAATGAATAGTTTTAGTGCATTTGGAAACTAAATACACAATATTTTTTTAAGGAAAGATCTTCAATGTCTCCCATAGAGATCTTACTGTGATGTAACATCCATATTGATTCCCTACATAACACCATTATTCAAAACCTAGAAAAATGAAACATATGAAATGGTAATCCTAGATTCTCAGTAAGTGTGAATAATATAAATACATAAACATAATGTGCACGTTATGGTATGAGAAAATGGACATATCAAATTAAAACCATAACCAGAATATCTATGATAAAAACCCTGAGTGATGGAAGAAATATTTGAAGTCCATATTACAATAATCATGTAAAAATCAATGTAAATGGTCCATGATATCCGAAAATTAACCAAATAAATGTGTTTTTAGAATACATTTAAGCATATAAAATCATTTCCTTATTATTCATAGATCATTTCCAAAACTATTATAGTGGAATGATTTACTCCCCAAACCATCATATTAGTCAAGGTGTAACCCAAGAATACCATAATGGATAGAATTTCTTAGTAAATTTTTTTCCACTCCTCATTCCATTAAAATTTATATCTTGACATATTAATCTTTACCCAATACATTTGAGGGATATATATTTTCCAACCATCTTTGGATATAACATAACAACCATACTTGGTTTTAACGTAACCTACATCCTTGGTTATGACATAACTACCATCATATAATGAAAATCATAAATATGTCTAACAAAATATCATAAAACATTCATAATATCAGAACCCATGAAAGGTAATGGGTTTCATAAACATTTTTTCATAGCATAACCTATGGAAAAGAAAAAGAATTCCTTATTATATCATTATTTCACCATAACGTAACCCATGGAAAAAGTATAAAGTTTTATAATAATTTTATAACGGCATAACACATGGATGAGAAATGAAAAGCATTTTTTTCATTTTCAAAATCCGGTTTACGGGTTCCTGGTACCCGTACAAACAGTACCCAAAAATCCAGATTACAAAATTCAAATTCAAACTGAAAAAGATAAATGAATTAATAAAAAAGGTAACCATAAAACCTCATGAATATAATATATATTAAATTTTATAACTAAATTTAATGTTTTCAAAAACATACGTTCCATAGAACCCCGAGATTAAACAAACTCCAAAATATTATTATTTTAACATGGCCATGATAACCTAGTAATTAAATTGAAAGAAATTAATAGTATTAACAACATTATGAAATATATAATTGTTCAATTCATTCATAATATAAATATTTATTTTTAGTAAATGAACCCATAATTATTTTTAAAATCATTTTGGTCTTAAAATATATGTTATTTAAAAATATTTTTATTAATTTCAATTAGGAAATAAAAATAATATATTTTTGAAATATTAAATATATTTTTTTGATAAAATGAACAACATTTTTTGAATAAACATGTTAAATATATCTTATAATCCGTTTTTTATAATTTTATGAAAATATTAATGATTCAATTATTATTAAATAATACTAATTAATATAATACTCACAATTTTATTATATTTAAATGTAAATTTAGGAATTTAAATTAATATAAAATTAAAATAATTAATTTTATGTTTGATATAGTCTAATTAATTAAATTTAAATTATATTTGTACCTTATTTTTGTGGGCTTAAAACACATTTTTATAATAAAAATATTTTTCATTGCATTTTGATGGGTTAATTCAAAGTGTAATTTAAAAAAAATTTGTATTGAATTTTAGAAATGGATTTCATATTTGGGATTATGATTTCAAGAAACAGCTATAAGTTTATTTTCATTTTTTCCCATATATAAGTTACTGCGGTAAAAAAATATTTACCGTAAAATAGGTAAAATTATACAACAGATTAAACATTAATGGAAAAAGATTAAAATACCAAAAAATAAAACCTTAAGTGGGTGGTTGAGGTATATATATACCATAAACATACTTTATAACATTAATAACTATACAAATTTATTGTAAACAATTCAACCCAGTTGTTTTTTGATTTAAATATAAAATAATTATTATTTAATAACTTAAAACAACCCATACTGGACTATAAATACCACTCCTCACCACCCCTTATCACCTAAAAAACTCAAAGATATTAAAATATCTACTAAAAAATATCCCATAACTATTCCCCCATTCATGTTCTGCTAATCATATCCTAATACCACTTCCATGTTCCATAATGGTCCCTTCAAAGAGGCGATATTTATGAGGTAATTTTCTCAAGAAACCCCTCAAATTTATTTTTATTTTTTACCTTATCCAAAACAAATTCATTGATATAATCATAATATATAAACTATCATTTATATAATGTAATTTTATTTATATCAAGGAATATAGTATACCCATCCATTTTATTACATCACCTTTTTCAATAAAATGAAACCATTGTTAACAAACTTGTGGTTAACCATCTTCGTGAATAATGATTTTTTGTTTTCCATTATTACCATCAAGGATAGTCATAAAAGTATTATTCTTATTGAATAAAACATTAAAAGGTATATTATAACCTATTTCATGTTTTGGAACAAAAATATATATATAATATAAATTATAACCAATCTAGTTCATGATGGTCGAAAAAGGAACAAAAATAACCTAAATTTTATAATTAAAATTTTATCAAATTCATAATCCCCATTTAAGAAAACAAAGTGCTTTTTGAGACCATTAAAAATTATGTAAGTGACTCAATGAAATTTATTTTTAATTATGGAGTTTTATTTTTTTTGAAAATAAAATCCATAATTATAAATAAATGAACCAATCAATAAACCCTAAAACAAATGCTGTTGAAATATAAAAAATAATTAAATATAATAAATGAAATGATTTTGTAATTTTTTCAATGTATCATATATTATATATTAAATATTAATATGGTTTTTAATGAATTAATAAAATACTTTAAAATTTTATATAGGATTTTTATGTACACAAAACTAAAGGTAATCTTGATGTAAGGGTTTCTCATCTCAATTTGACTTTATTGTAATATATTATTTATTCACCACTTATTAATTTTTTTGTAGTTTATGTAGTTCCCTTTTATATATAATATCATGAATATTATTTTATTCATTGTTTTAATGTTTTCATTTTATAATAATATCTATACTGGGGGATATAATTAGATTGATTACAATATGGTAAGTGATATAATAACTCAATTTCCATTCATTGGGTTAATATTCTACGTAGGTAATTATTAAATGATATTATTATATGTGACATTAATTTTTATTATATTTTGTTTTATTTCCCTTTTTTATATATACATACAGTATATTCACATTATTAATTCATTTGATTAATTCTAAGGTCAATAGCATTATATTTATAAGGGTAATTCCTTTAAAAATAATCTGTACAAAATTTTCCCATAGAACAAAATTTTTCATTCACTTCCTTGTTTTCTAATATTGTTTTGAAAAATTTTATTATTATTTTATTAATTTTTAAAGAATTTTTTTTATTTTTTACTTGTTACAAAACGTTTTTAATGGATTGTTTTTCAGAATCATGTTTTTTTGTCTTTTCCAGAAACAAAATGGAAGGAATTTTTTTAACTTATATAGTATGATAATATTTTCCTACTTCCAAGAATGATTAATTTTTTGATGTCTCATTTATAATATTACCTGGTTATTTTCAAGAAAAATGTATTCTTTTATAATTAATAATCTCTCAAATAATATATTATTTTATAATAGAAATGTTTTTATATTTAATGAAATAATTTCTGTAATATTTAAAAATTATTTACCATCTATAATAATATTATTTGATATTACTTGTGCTATAATTGTGTTATTAATCAAGGATATTTTCCATATTCTCTTTATATTTAGTTTATGTTTATAATGACATGGTATTTGGGAAAAAAATTATTTTCCCTGAGTTACATTTTGATGTGGTATTGTGGAAACTCATTTCCATAAATTGGTTATGATATATTGCGTTAAATATATTCTTCTGGAACATATATGTATGGATTTATTATGTAATGGTGGTTAGGTTATACCCAATGATTTTGGTTAACTTATAACCAATGATGGGTGTGACATATATCTACTTCCAATTAATTTTTTAATGATTAATATTTCATGAAATATACACTATTGAAATAGTAAGGGAACATGGTTTAGTAAAAAAGAGAATGGAATGGGGATTGTACATGATTCATTTTAATAGAACTGGAATAGATAGTGAACCCAGTTTAGTAAGACATGACTGTAAAAAGAAGTGAAACTGATTTATTAAGGGACATTGTTATCCATGATAGTATTGGGAGTGAACTGTGACTAATATGATGGTCTAGGTAGTAAAACCATTCCAATATGATGGTATTGTAAACGGGACTAGAATGTAAAGGAAATGATTTTATATGATTATTTTTATGAAAGAATTATTTGTATTAGGAAAATTTATTTCTATCATGGTTGATTTTATCTTAATATTTATGTATTATAAAATTTTATGACTTATTCTAGGACTCTTTATTATGATCATTCATATGTGGGGTAAAATTTTCAAATGTAATGTTTTTGTTCGTATTCCCTTATTATCATTTTTTAGTTAATATATCCCCTATATACCTTTACTAGGCATTTGATATCACTATTCTTTATATTTATTTTCCAATGATATGAATAATGTTTTTATGTATTACATGTCAAAGGGGTTCTAGTTATGAATGAAAAAGTAGGAGATAATATAGATGTTTTATGAACCAATTGTTTATGTATCGATGATTCCAATGACATAAGAACATTTTGTTTCTAGTATGGGTTTTTATGATATGTAATGTATAAAAATATTTTTAGATTTCATATCTCTATATGAAAAGAGTGGTTCATTATAGTTAGTGTCATATATACGTTTATTTAACATTTAGAAACTAAGAAGATTAATCCTCAAGTTATATCCCTAGGGATAAGTCTATATATAGGCTACAATCTAGAATTTTGGTAATGATCATGAATAACCTATGATTAATACTATGGTGTCATATATTTAAATTGTATAATATATTTATCTTACTTATATGATTTTTCCTACTATGATTATTTTTTTGGAAACAATTATTTTTATGTTTAGTAACTAGATAGAATAATGATGATTTATATCGATGATGAATGTGAGGGAATATAGAATGACCTTATTCATGGGAAACCAAATAAAATATTTGTATGATGGTGAATCCTTGTTATTATGCCTAATTCACATTATCATAATAAGTTCAACAATATCAACTTTGTTGTGTTTTTTAACCCATTAAAAAAAGATAATGATAGAGTTTCATAGTGACCATATAGTAAGGAAAGTCAATATTTCGTCATGTAACTCTCAAGGGAAGAGGAATCACAGAGGTTGTTTCAATAGAACTGGGAGAGTCATTAGATATGGAAAATTAGGACACAAAGAAAGTAATTAGAATGGAAATAAGAATGGTTTAGTTAATGAAATGGAAAGGAATAATGGTATTCCTAACGAATCATTGATAGTTAAACGTTTTAAATGATGAATGTATGGGATTTATGCTAATATATTACCTAGGGGGAATGATCATGAAGTGAATCGGTATATTTTTATGAGTAATGGTATTATTTACGACGATGAAGTGATTGTGAGTGGAATATGAGATAAAAGATGTTTTAAAATGTAAGATGATGAATCATACTTAATGGTTTAATAAAGAAGTTGAAATATTGAGTATTTATAATGTTTCAGAAGTAATTTTATGGTATTATGGAATAATGAAACACTAAATAATTGTTCTATAGTTGTTTTACCAGAGGTATTTTAAAGCATTTTTTGAATTTTACTAGTAACCAAGAAATTTTATTGGGTTAGTAAGGTGATGTTTTTTTGTGGAACACATGATTAATATAATGATAACAGTTTATATGTTCATGATGATGGATAATAACTAGATAAGGATATCATTGTTTGGGATATAATAAATTTGATAGTATTTATTCCCATGTAACTGATTAGTGATATTATGATAAGGTGGTTTATGGATTAAATTAATAGAATTTTTTAATTTATGTTATGAGAAAAGAGTTAAATTTGGAAATCATTGATGTCATTAATATGGTTTTATTTTAATTTTTTTTATTACCTTATTTCAATATAATAAATAATATTTGTCATCACATGTTAGGTTTGACACAATGTAGAACTATATTAGGTTTTTTGGTGGATTAATGAGAAGTTGAATATGAAAATTTTGTGACCTTAATTTAAAAAATGGGATATTTGTTTTTTTAATGGTTCATAAGGATAAAAATTTATTAAAATTGTTTACCTTGAAATTTGTATTATGTATGAGAGATTAAGATATTACATAACCATATGTATATTTTTTCATATTGTATAATATATGCCAACCATTTTTTATGATAACTAGAGATAGAAATAATGACTTCTTATCCAATTATAGATATTATGATACACTAGTTATATATGAATTATAAATTTAACTTCATTTTATAGAGTAATAAATGAACCAAAAATTGATAATGGAAAAACCAAAGAGTGAGATTTTACTTATAAGATGAAATATAGTATGTATATTTTCTCAAATTATTGTTAAATAAAATGTTAACCTATTATCATAATTAATGATGACATCAACAACCCTTTTCAGACTATTATAATCTATTATTTTATAGTAACAAACCTCTAACTATTGTTTTCTCTATCAATCTCCATCAGAACATGATAGTTCGAACTTGATTCCATGCACATATTATAACATTACTCTAATGATTTCGTAATCATAATACTACTTTTATGGTGACCATTTCCTTTTAATTTAACTTTTTAAAAGGATGTTTTATTGTTCTTTTTAAAATGTGGGATTCTAGCATAATTGATCATAACTGGATGGTAGCTTATTGATTGGTGGTTATATCAAATATCTTCAATGTTTATGATTTGTTCTTCTATCTCTCTTAAGGAAGTTCATACCTAATACTTCACATGTACTAAACAGAAAAGTAGTATAGTTGAAGGAAAATATTTCATATGAATAAAAAACGATATATATTCAAAATCATAGATATAATATTCTCAAAAAAGACCACTCACCTGGTTAATGTTTTTTTGAATAACCACCATTTTGACGATGCTATGTGGGATCCTGAGTATGTGATGACATTGTTTTATCAACATCTATTTGTATGAGAGTGAGGTATTTATGGGTAAAAATTAATGTTAAGGTGGGTATAATGTAACACCTAAAGATTTTATGTTATGTATATTTTTTTATATAAATTTAATCTCATCCATGGCTTACGTCACACATAACAACAAGAACAAACAAACACCCAATTATTATTATTTTAACATGATAATTATAGCCGTGTTTTCAAATTTTTCGGAATTAAAATTGTTAACCATATTATTAAATATAAAATTTTCAAACTCATTGTAAATCTATTAATTAATTCTTAAGAAATAAATAATTTTTTAGTAAATTACATTCTTAAAATATATGATATCATTATAAAAAAATTTCATTACCTTCTATGTAAAAATAAATATAATTTATTTTTGAAACTTTTAGAAAACTTATTTTTTAAAATTAAAAATATTATTGAATTCATCATTTCACAATTATCATATGATTTTTTTTAAAACATTATTAAAATATTAATTTTATAATGACATGTAAAAAATGGATTTCTATAAAACTCCCATTTTCATAATATTTAAAAGTCATTTTTTTAATTTAAATTAATCTCAATGATAAATAAGAACATAATATTATGATATATTATATTTAATTAAATTTAATGAATATTAATTTAGTATTTTTCAGTAAGTACAATTTTTACCGTAAAATTATATTTTTCCAAAAATAATGTTTTTAGGGAATTTTAATGGTTAAACTTTACATGTAATTTGGAAATTTATATGTTTTTTATTTTTAAAAATTTATTTCATATTTTAAATTAGAAGGTAATTTTTTTAATAAGGTTATTTTTATTTTCATTAATAAAAAACATACCATAGTAAAAAAACATTTACTGTAGTATATGTTAAATAATATGGTGGGTTAAAGTTAAATGGAAAATGCTTAAAATACCAAACAAACAACAATAATTGGTGTATTGATTTTATTTTATAGGCTTTAACAATTAATTGCATCATATATTATCATTTAAATTATTTGGAATGAATTCCACTCAAATGTGGTTGGATGTATATAAAAAATAATCATTATTAAATAACTTTAAACCACCCCTCCTCAAGTATAATTAGCACTCCTAACACCACCATTCATCTCACAATTCATGAAGAAAAAAAATACTAAACCCCCTCCTCTAAACTCTACCCACATCCAATTTCGTCTTGTATCACCCATTTATCAATTTTATTTTTCTTGTGGGGTCATTCAAGGAGTTGATATTCAAGATCTATATTTCTCAAAACAACCTCTCTTAATTTATTTGATTAAATATCTTTTCCTAACAACCTTCATAGATTGTGTAATAATAAAACGATTTTAAATTTAATGTGTGGATTTTATTTTTCTAATTTTATATGTTGTATCCATCCCCTTTTAACCTCCTCTTATCCAATGAATCAAAATTATTATCTAAATTATGGTGGTTAACTATCTCTGTGAATAATGTTTTTTTTCATTTACTCCATAATGGTTATTAATAGAAGAAATATTATGTTTAAGTAATATTTTAAAATGTTTTTTATAACATATTTTATTCTCTAAAACTAATTTATATATATATAATATTTATTTAAAGATAACTAGTTTGTGGCTATCATAAAAACTGCCAGAATAAAATAGTCATTTACCATTATCATTTTTTCAAATAAATCATCCTAATGTATGAAATAAAAATGATATATGTGACTATTTATATATATAGAAGTGCATGAATATCATTTCATTTCACATCTAGAGATTTATTTCCATTTGAAAACAAAATCCATAGTTATACAAAAATGAACCAATCATGGAACCATGAAACAAACACACCTGAATCAATGAAAATAATGAAATATTATTAATTAATGGGTGATAATATGTAATAGATGTATAATATAAGGTAATAAAAATATGAATATGAGGTAAGGGTTTATTGTCTCAATTGTACCTCTATGAGATATATTTAGTATTCACTACTTATTTAATTTGTGTTGTGTATGTATTAAACATTGATATATCATATATTGAATCTCATTTTATATTATATTTAATGTTTCATTTAGTAATTATTATATTTATAGTGCATATGATTCAACTAATAAAAATATGGTTAGGGGATTCTTAACCTAAATTTCATTCATTTGGTTAATAATCTACTAAATTTATTATTTCAATTTAAGATTATGTGTAAGATATATTTGAAGTGTATTATGTTTTATTGTAATTGTTTTATGTGGATTTATAGGTTATACACATTATGTATTCATTTTATTAATTCTCGCTTCAATGATATGATATTTATAAGGGAAATTAATTTAAAATCATTATTTTTATAATTTCCCCCTAAAACAATATTATTTATCCATTTCCATTATTTAGGAAATGTTTTTCAAATAATTTATATTATTTTATGAATATTTTAAATTTATTTTATCACAGGATGGATCCAATTTGAAAGATTTAATCATTTTTTAAAGGAAGTTCTTTGTGAATTTTTGGGAAAAGTACAGACGGATTTTTTTAGCTTATAATTAATGAGTTGATTTTCCCATCATCATGAAACATTAATTCATTTGTATATAATATAAAAGATGAAAAAATTATTTTAAAAGAAAATTGTTTCATTTATAACTGTACATGTCAAAAAAAGAATAACTTGAAAATGAATTTTTTTGAATAATTATTTCATGTGATATTTGAAAATTAGTTTCTCTCTAATATAAATTTATTCTATATTACATATTCTTTACATGGGATATTATTCAAGGATATATTACTTATTCTCTATAGGGTTTTTTTATTGTTGTTATGGAATTTTTATTATAAAACCCATTTCTTTTCCATGGGTAATGTTATTATGAGGTTTTCATAAAATTCTTTTCTTTGGATTATTTATAATATGGTGAATTACATAGATTCTTGTGGAAAAAATATTTATGGTTTTAATTATTTAAAAGATTTTATGTTATAACCATGTATGACAGTTACATTATAAACAAAAATTGGATGGTCTTATATCTCCCCCCCCCCAATTCCTTGGGTAATGATATATATCTCAGTAGATATACATGAATGAAACAAGAAGTAAACATGGTTCATAAAAAATGACTAGAATGTGGATTTAACTCGGTGTAGTAAAGAAAGACTAGAATGAAGAGTGAACCTGATTTTGCAAGACAAGACAAAAATAAGAAATGATACAAGTTTAGTAAGAGAATATGTCTACCATGATAGTCTTGGGAGTGTACCATGACTACTATGATCATCTAGGCGTGATCATATTCTGATACTATAGTATTGGAAAATAGTTTTTACTATATAGGAAATGATTTTATATGATTATTTGTATGCCATAATTCCCTTTCTTATGCTAATGTTATTATATGGTGTTTCATTATCTTTTATGATTCATGACTTGTATAATTCTATGATTTATACCCTGACTAAATATTATGATATTTTATACAAATGATATAATTTTCAAAATCTATATTCATGTTCGTATGCCTTTTTTATCATGTCATGATTGGCATCTCCCTTGTTTACCCTTTGTGAGCATATTTTATCACCTTTTAATATGTTTATTTACCTAGGATGTGAATACTGATTATATGTATGATATGTATAAATGGATATAGTTATAAATTAATAGGGATTACATGATTTAGATGTTTTATGAACCAATTGTTTATGATTTCATGTTTTGAAAGACACTAATCCCATTTAGTTCTAGCATGATTTTTTTTGTGATATGAAATTAATATTTATATATTTAGATGTAGTATCATTGTATTAAATATTTGTGTCATTTAATAATCTTTGGAGCAATTAACTATTAAAAAAATGTAATGTAAAAGGTTGTCATATTATATAGAAAATGATCCAAAAATAAAAATCACTTGGAATGTTTCGTGGGGAAAATATCCACTCTTTGAAAGAAATTTTTAGAACTAAAAAATCATAATCCATTATGGAAATTAAATTATTTTTTTTAAAAAAATTGTAACATATAAATTATGTTTTAAAATAGTGATTGTTCATCACAATGGGAAATTTCATAAATGTTAATAAAGATACTTCATTCAAATTTCTTTGAAAAAATTAATCAATGGTTATTTTGAAAAAAATATAAAGAAACATTTGAAAAATCTCTAAAATGAAATTAATGGGTAATAGTTACATTATTAAATAACTTTGAGAATATAAATATCATTTTCAAATAAAAATTGGAAAACATTTTTTCAGAGGGATAAGGTTTTTTGAGCGAAGCTAAAAATAATGATGATTTTTATTAAAAACATTATTATAAACGCTTGAGTAAATATAAAGACTAAAATGAAAATAAAAATGAATTATCTATAAATAAATAAAGTGTAAGTAAATAATTTATTTTCTTTAGAGGTATATTATATTATTTTATCTTTGGATGAATAATCATTCGATATACAAATAGACGATTAGATAGTAACATTAAAAGATTACTGCATTGTTACCATTGAGTAATACACCCTATGAAATAATAAATTTAAATGAAACATATAATATAATGTGAATAAATAAATTCATGATATTAAATGTCAATGTGTTGGTATGTACACCATATAATATAGGATAAGTTCATAATATAACATATCTTTCAAGGAATGAAAATTGACACAAAAACCCATTTCCACTTTGGTAAATTTTGAATTATAGACCCCATGAAAGTGATATCATAAAATGGAATTTTAAATCCAATTAATTTTTAGGATATTATTATGAAAATAAATTCATGGTAAGTATATACATCACATAAAAGAAATATGGGGTGATTATGGAATATGTCTTATAGAAGTAAAATGTGTGATGAAAATCCCTTACTACTTTGGTAATATTTAGAATCCTAAAATCTATTAAAGAATGAAATATAAGGGACATAAAATATAATAAATATTATAATATTCATGGTATATCATTTCAATGGGTTTATATATGCACCACAAAAAATTATTGATGAATCTGAATATGCTACCCACAAATAAAAGAGAGACTAGAAATCCTTAACCTTAAGTCCAGACTTATGTCATACGTGTTGAAATATTTATTTATTATAAATATATTTTTATTAAAAATATATTAATTTAAAACACTTATATATATCATAACAAATATTTTGTATATATGTTATTTTATTACCTGTTTTTCCATAGTTTTTTGTAAAATTCTTGTTTCGGCTAATAACATGTTTGTTTTTCATGAATGTTTTGATTTGGTAATTTCAGTGCTGTTAAATAGATAATGGATAATTAATATCAATAATTTTATCCATGATATAAATAAAATATATATTTATTATATATTTATTTATATTAATATGATAAATATATATATTTAAAATGAAATACACCATTTATAGAGATGATAAGTTGTACGTACGCATAAACATCGTGTCCATTTTATTGATGGGTGAAATGAATGAAAAGTAAGTAATATATTTACATTAAAAAATTATATTAATTTAAAATATATATATAATCTAATTATTTAAACCTATCAGTATTACATTACATGTAAATTATATGTGATGAACCAATCACATCACTCCATGAGGCGGTAGTACACCGTACACACGTATGGCATTATCATATTACCAAGAACAATAAAGTATGAAGGAAAATGTTATATCATGATTCTATAAGAATATTAGTATCTTCAATATAATAAATAATATTTAAATTTATCATTACTTTCATCCATGAGATGTTCTGATGGGAAATGAATAACATCGGTTCGTGTGGCAGTAGTCCGCTATACAAATAAATACTGATTTCAAGACCCATTTGATGAAAGAGTGTAATGATTTATGTTTTTTATGTTTAAATAATAACATATAGTTATATTTAATTAAATTAGGATACAATATCATCATGAATTAATGAGAATTCACAGTGGAGTAAGAATAAATTAATAAAACACCTAATTATTGTTGTTATCTATTCTCCAAACAAATTTTTTAGTTTTCACCAAAAGGATTATCATATAAAATTAATGAATTAATAAGGATTATAGGATAATTAGATGGAATTAATTATGTGTAATGGGATTTAATAGGATTAAAAAATTTTAATTTGTGAATTGGAGACAAGAGGGGGTGGACTTTTATAAGTAAGGTGAGTGACACTCATGTTGTGTTTGAAAAAAAGGTATAACCATGTTTTTCACATGGAATTGTGCCCCAAAATGGTATATTCTTGAAAGTAGAATATATAAGGTAGTAACATGTCAACAAATTAGACTTGGGATATGTTTCAGATCTTTTTAACCCGTAACATTTTGGTTTACACCTAGGTAAACTAATTTCTATCCTTAACCATGTTAAGTAAATTTTCTAATATTAAAATTCATTATGGTAAAAAAATAAATATTTCTATTGTAATATAACTTTAAATATAATTTTAAATAAATTGGAATCCATTTTTTACTATTTAACTCATATAGTTGTTATAATTTTATTTAAAATGAATCCTATAGATGTGATGAAAAAATAGGTTTTCAGAGAGAAACTATTTCGAAGTACATGATGTTTTAATATCAAAATTCAATATAATATTGACTCGAATTACCAAAATATTATTAATATTTATAATATGAAACTTATTTTAAATTTAAATACATATTAAAACAAATTTGATTTTGTTAAATCCCATAATGGAAATGATTTTTTTTAATAAAATCAATATTTTCCATATACATCGAAAAAATTATATTCTTATATAATTAAAAAATATTCAGTTTAATATAATTTGGAAATGACTATTTCAAAAATAAATTTCTTGTTTTAAACTATTTTTTATAATATTTTGAAAAATTAATTTTAAAATAAGTTCAACATAAGAAGATAAAATAAATTTTGAGGAAAATATAGTTGTTTTACAAAATATGATTTATTATTATATATTTTATATAAAACACATAAGATGAATTCTGAAACATTTATTTGATATATAACATATATATATATATTTCTTTAAAATAATTCACCAAAAATTATATGGTTATTTTTTTAATGTATAACACATTTTTCTTATAGATGTTGTTCTTCAAAAAAAAAATCCTATATTTTCATGTTGTTTTTATTTTCTTTTATAATTTTTTGGCCCCCAAATAATTCCTTTTATATACTTGTGAAAACCATATATTTTCATAATTTAGTTAGTCCCATCAATACATGAAATTCCAGTGGTTACGTTATAACATTTATATTTATAAAACTTTAATTGTATATCATGTTTCATTTAAACAATGTGTTGCATATAACACACGCTAAACTTGATGTTGTGTGTAATGAAGAATATAAAAAAGATAAATTTAATTGAATGAATATAATTTAAAAATATTAGGGTTCCACACTCCATCACCCTTTAAATGAATTTCTACCTTGAAAATAATCACTTTTTACTAAAATCTATAGATACTTCTACCTTATTACATCCTTAAGTCCCATGTAGCATCATAAAGATGTTGGTTCTAAAAGAAATCATTGACCAGGTGAGTGGAAGTGTTTCCTAAAAATTCCCAGTATGATACATAATCTCTATAGAGTGTTTCTCATAATAAAGATCATTCCCAAATTGTATGACCTGTGAGATTAGTATGTGATGGATTAGGAATGTACATCATCCAGAGAGATGAATAGAACACATCTTGAACTAGAGATATGTTTCATGGAAGTACCAAATAATAAGATACTATCCTGATATGATAAATTATTTCAAAGAGACAAATATACCAATGCTGAAGATTTCATTACTTTTATCGATATAAAAAATCATTGAAATGAATTCTCACAAACTTCAAATTCTAGATATCATCGATTATTATAAGAATGAATTTTCTTTTGAATTTGTGTTTCTTTAACATATTAATAAATTTATATAACCTTCTCAAAAAATTTATCATCTAGTTTGTTTTGTAATATCATTGTTTCTATAACATCATTCATATACATTGGTGTTATGAACTTATTTCCATAGAGTTCTTCAAAAGGATCAAGCTGTATTCTTGTGTGAAAGATATTTCTCTAGGAGAATTAAAGTATAGGATGTTGTTCTTCCAAAAAATATTTAAAATTCAAATAAAATTATCTTAGTATATCTTCAAGGATTTTAATTTTCACTCAGAATAACCATCTATCAAGTAATTACTTGTAGTGCTAAAAATTAGCTACATATTCCGAGCCTGATAAAAACTTCTCCAAAATATTGAGTTAAAACTTCGATCATGATTAGATAAAATTTAATTTAGTAATCCATATAACATTAATACTAATATAATAAAAATAATATAAATAATATCTGTAGATAAATACTATCTAATTGAACAGAAGTGTCATCACTTCGTAAGGTGACCAACTCAAACCCATAATTACCTCAATATAAAGGATAAGATAAACACAAAAGTATACCAATACCATTATTCATATGTAAAAAAGTGTAATGGAATTCCACCTAAAATAACTTTTTCCCTAATCTATATACAAAACAAAAGGGTTTTATTTTCATAAATGTCTCTTAATATATTCCTAATATAGGTAAAATACAATCACATTAGACCTCAATAGGGGTGTCAATGACTTTAAACATCAGATCAACTTTAAACTCAATAACCAATGATGATATCAATAATTATTAAGTTTATCCTAAATAGAGAAATATAAACATACAATTATTTATTCACCATTTAAAAATTGTATATGATATAATCTAATAGAAAAACATTCACTTGGGAAACTTGTGTTTATATCGGTACCGATTTAATAACCAATTTGCTTTCCCTACTCCAAAATCCATTTAGAGGGAGACGATAAATGCTCAAAATCACATGAAAATACTTTAATGGATGAAAATTTATATTTTTATAGTTTTTATTCATGCTAAATAAAAAATCCAATTCCCTACTATAGAGAGGATAATAATGTTACATAATAATCATGATTCATTTCATCCATTTTATTGAATATTCATTCCATTTTTCATTTTTCATTAGAGGATTTTCTGGATTATCATCCATATCAGCCTTGGATTGGGGAATTGATTTTTATATTTCTTAAACCTATTGAAAATGAAACACTAGAGTGTGGTTGGTGAATTCTATAAGCTATCACCCTATAAATTTCATTGACTTTCCTCTTAACATACCTTCAACATTATTTTTCTCAATGGGTAGTCTTCACACAGTTGAAACAATCAATTATTACCTTAAGGAATTCACTTGAGTGATTCTTCCCTTATTTCATGAATGCAGGTGACTGAAATATCATTCCACCATGTGATTTATTTGAGTTCTCATGGGACTTGATCTTCTTGTTCATATTATTATAATGGGAATGGTTGGAATATCCAATTCTATTATCTACCTTCAGTACACATCGAATAATCTACTTGTGGATACTAAAGTATAATATTGAAAATCACTTTCATAGAAATATTCTTAATCTACAAAAGATTTGATAAATTTTTATTCTTGAATAACGATTAAACTAAAAGTAGAACATGAAATTCTTGTAATTTTATCTTCATTGGAACCAATAGATTAACCATCCCTTGGTTTAGGATCTATAAATTCATCTATCACCCTTTTTCAATGAATATATTGGATGAACATAATGAAAAATATTATTTTAAACTCACCCCATTGCATGTAGTAAATTGTGTTTTCTTATATAATATTCTTAATAAGGCTACACCATTAAACTACATCAGCTTCGAAATTATATATAGCCAAAATGACTTTCTTTCATGATCCAAACACTGTGGAATGGATAATATATTTTTAGTGTTAGAAATCCTTTTCTATGTGACTATTGCATCAATAGACATAGTAAATTAGGGTGGGTGTTACCTTGTATAGGATTCAAATGATCATTTTACCCTCATTTGGTTGATTATAATATTATCAGGATTCATAGATAGAGAAAGTTTTATTATCATAAAAATGATGATTTTATTTCTAACTCCACTATAATTCTACTTCCCAAAAGGAAAAAAATTTTATTTTCGATTCATTCATCATTACCGTGGTTCCATCATTATCCATCAATTATCAAAAACAAAATATTATAGTTTTTGAAACACCAATCATAATGAAAAAACCACATAATGATGACAATATCTTATAGGATGTCCAAGTAGTGACATGTTATTTAAAATATCTGAGACCTTATATTTAACATAGATCATTATGGTCACTATTCCAATCATTCCCAATGGTTCATAATGGGTTTTCATATTTTGAAACCATATCCCTTGAGAGTGTCACACCAAGTGTGTAGAAAATATCACTAACATTCTCTAAGTGATAATTGATTCCAAATCAATACACTATTTTCATATTTTTTACTCTTTTACACCCCTATGCTAGAAATATATCCACTTATGGTATCAAAAAATATTTGTGATTTCTTAAAAACCACTCACTCAATTGTTTTCTAAAATTTGTGGACATTTTTCAATAGATTGACTATTCTTTAGAAATAATTTTAGTGATATCTCTATAAATATACATAGAAATATACCTAGGGATATCTGTAAAATTTTAACATCATAGACTTAGAAGGTCATCTAAACCGTTCATCTAATGTAAAATTTAAATAAAAAACATCTCAATCATAAATATTAATATTTTGTAGAGGAATATTCAATAAATTACAAAAATATTACCATAAAGAACGTATAGGTTTAGTTTCCATGGACACAAGATACAAAAAATTATTATGTCATGAAATATCTTTAATATCCCCCACAAATATCTTCCTATTATATACTTTCAATAGACTTACACGTTTTAAAACCATTATTCATAGCCTGGAGAAAGGAAACATAATAAATGGAGAGCATTGATGTTTTTAATAGTAAACAAGGGAAATATATAAACCTATCCTGGTCATAAACGTATTTGAACGTGATCATAACATATAAAAACCATTACATTCATATAAAATATAAAAATCATGAGTCATGCCATGACGATTGGATGTTTAGAATACAAGAATCATGAGGAAATCAAAGAATATTTTATATGATAGTAAAAAATTACTCAATACATAGTTTTTGGTATACACATAATCCTATAAATTAGTTTTCATAGTTTTTAAATATCATTTCCAAAACTATCATTATGGAATGACACCCCCCCCAAATTATAGTAGTAGTGAAGGTTCATATCCAACACCAACATAGAAGAATGGGTCCCTTAATTAACTAGGTTTACTACCATTCTATTCTAATTTATATAAATATATATCAATAATTCCCAATGAATTGGAGGGAGATATAGGTCACACAAGTAATGGGTTATAACATAACCACCATCATTGTGTGTTATGTGACTACTATCCTTGGTTATAACATCATCACCACCACATAATTAATTTTATACATTTTAGTGTCATAAGATCATAATCCATTCATCCTATTAGAACACATGAAAATAAATGGTTTTATATACATATCATCATATAATATTCTGAGTAAAAGAAACAAATTCCTAAATCATTTCATTTTTCATCATAGCATATGTCTTGGAAGAACATGTCGGTTTCAAAATAATTTTATCATGGAACAACCCATTAAGAAAAATATGAGTCATACAATTTATTTTATCATAAAAATTAACAATTAAGAGAAATAATGAAAATATTATCATTGGATTATAGCTATATTAAAGCATAACTAACATCAAAGGAGATCATCTTAGACGGAAGTTTATTTTGAAAAAAAAATTACATGGAACGTTTCTTGAAGAATATAACCCTTTAATGAAAATAAAATTTTAAAAATTAAAAATTATAAAGAATTTTTGAAATACATTTCATTGAAAAAAACCTCTAAATGATATTGTAATATATATAATATTATGTTGTCAGTTGGGCAGAAAATGTCGTATAAATTAAAACAATGATTCATTAACATTTTTTGTAAAATGAAAATAGACCTTCATTGGAAAACAAGATGATGATTCATTTAATTTTTTTAATTGTAATTAATGGTTTAGTTTTCTTCAATTAATCATTTTGGTAATTTCAATAACAATTTTTGAACACTATTTTATAAAACATGGTTTTGTAAGAAATTTTGTTTTCAACCAAAGAGAGAAATATGCATAACTTTTCATTAAAATTTTATTTTGAACACTGAAGTACATAAAAAGAGGTAAATGAATGGAAAATATGTATTCTACATAAATAACCATATTATATAAAAGGAAAATAGTTTCATGAGATATAGAAACTATTATTTCATCACTAGAATCATAATCATGATAAATCCTGATAAATGATGACATTGTAACATAAAATCCTTTCTATATTGGTAACATTGAATCATGTGAACCTTGTAAAAATAAAATTAAATAAAAATCGTAGTGTCATGAGTATAAATAACTTCATTATATTTGAAGATCCTAAGTGAGGTTTTTTATTTTAATAATGTTTTTTGAATTTTATGATAACTATCATTTTTTGTAAATGGTTTTTTTATACAGGCTCGGGCACAATCCATTATAATTTGTTTTTATAAGAAACATGAAATTTAATGAATATGTATGAATCCAAAGACAATTAGAGAGAATCTTTTTATCTTAAATTTATTTTTTTCTGGGTAATGGTTTCCAGACATAGGTTTTCAAGATGAGCTTAAAAGGATGAATAAGGTGTAATGAAGTTAGAAGATGGATGTCCTATATATTTATTAATCGATGCACAATCCAATTTAGATCATCATATCCAAAATAATCAATTATAGAAATTATTTGTTAGTTGAATTTTTTCTTTCCAATAATTATAGAATGAAGGATGTTTCAGAGTTAGAAAGTTATAATGTTAATAAAGAGGTTGAAGGAAGATAATGATGTGAGGAGTTATAATGTTTTAAAACACTCTATCCAAAAATCCGATGATTGTTCTTGGTCATTGAGTTCTCACAAATAATTAAAACTCACAAGATAAAATAATTTAATTAAATTAAGGAATCATAATGTTTTTAGGAAACCACACAATGAATATCGGATCCATAAGTAAAAAAATTAGTAGTTATCAACATATGGAATATATAAAGTAGATAATGTTTTAAGAATTATAAAGATTCTGATTGGATATATCATTATATTCAAAACATTTTAACTAGAATTTCAACATAATGATAATTCCATCACTGTGATGATTTTATCAAACCAACTACAAGAAAGAAAATCAGACTGAATCAGAGAAGGAAAGGAAGATCGTAATGATCTATGCAAGATAGTTAGATCATAACTATATTTGATAGAAACAATGATCACAATGATATAAGAATGAAAGTAAGATCATAATTAGTTTAGAAATAATGGATGATCATAATGATGTGAGGAAGAAAGTCTAATTGTAATGAGTGTAGGATTTTATCCACATCAGACTCATTCTATGGATGGTTCCCCCTAATATAGCTAAAAAAGATACATCAGATTAATGTTAATGGAGGAAGGAAGATTTGTTCAACAAAATAATATATAATCAGATTAAAATAATTGGACTAATTAAATTCAAGGAATTATGAAATGGATTAATATGAATATACCCAATTATATTCCAAGATATTTATTTATATTTGATGTGGTCAGACATGAAATTAAATTATTTGTAAATATAAGAGTTTTTTAATTTGAGTAGGAGGGAATATTTTTAAAGTTTCCTACCATTTTCATTCTAGGTTTCCTATAAATATTTTCTCAGTACATTAAAAAATTGAATATTTTTACATAAGAGGAGAAGGAAGAGCATTGAGAAATTGTATTGGATGTTTTACCAAATAGTGATATCATTAGAAGATCAAATATCTCTTTATTTTGATTTCCAGACTAAGAAACATCATATTGAGTTGATCAGATTGAGGATTATCGGTCTAATCATTTTATAATAGTTAGGGAAGTGCATATTAAGAAAGGGAACACTATATTTGGTTCATTAGACTTAAGGTCATTAAATTCAGGGTCATCGGACATATGAAATTTTGAGTAGATTGAAGTAAGTGTTTTTAATTTTCTTTGATAAAATATTTATAAATTTTTTTGTAAAATTACGTTAGTTTTTATAACAATTCCTATTCTGAGATATAAGTTGTTTAAAGGAATTTGGATCATGTTTTATTCAATTCTTAGAAATATTTAATTTCCATAGACCAATGATGTTGGCTGTTGCAAAGATTTATGTTCTAATAAGAGGTTGAAATTAAAAAATATTGGGTGATATAGTTTCTATTCTACATTCTTCATAAATTATTATTTACTAAATGAATATAAGGATTAATATATAAATATGATACAGTGTTTATGTATATAAATTTCTTGCAACTCATAAATAGTGAACTACTGATTCAATACCCCTCATTCTTAGTTGTATTTCAAACATTTAGAACATCAATTGGTTTCATAGCTAATGATCCCATATTGAATCCTTATCAAGAATAAGATTTATTTTTTCCATAGTATAGGAATTAAAAACATTTATTTAAAAAATTATTGTGGATGGAAAATAGGATGATTCCACATCTCTTATCTTTTGTCCTATAAGTTTATGAATTTATTACAATTGAGTTTCCACCTATTGATAAGAATTCCTCCATGAATTTTGATAATAGGAGAAATATTGAAGTTTATTTAAATGATAGGAAAATTATCTTTCCGACCTTATCATAAAATGCTTATATGAATTTGATGGGTCACAAAACATCAATGATTTTCTCTCACAAGATGGAAAATATTTTTGAATGGAATACTATAGTGAAAGAATAAAATATAAAAATTGGCATAATAATTATTAATACATATTAAAAAGATATTGAGAATATATTTAGGAATAAATCTCCCTGATAAATTAATTTTTTTCAAAATTATAGGTTTTGGAGATGTTATAGAATATTATAAAATTGTAATGAAACTTATAAGAAATATTCTAGAATGTTTTTAATCGAAAATTTCCTTTCTATAAGATAAATTTTATATATCTGTTAATGAATTGCCTACCATTTATGTTTCTTATGAAATGAGAAAATATCTTTTGTTAAAAAAATTTATGAATGATAAAATAAATTTTGAATAATTGAGAAAGAAGAAAGTTCAACATATTGAAGATATTAATACTTATGATTCTGATTATAAAAATGATGATGTATTAAATAACTAAATCTGGTGTCTTACATTTATAAACTACCAAAATATAATATGAATGTATGTATGTAAAAATCCTCTAATATGTTCTTAGTGCGACAGAATTAGACACTTTTCTATGAATTTTCCTAAGAAGAATGTTGGAGAATATCAATATGGATCTGATGAGAAACTTCAATGTATGAAGTGTATCAAAATTTATATGGATGAAAATTCATCCCAAAAAATATATTAATAAGTTAACTGTATAAAAAAGAAGAATGGTGAGTAAGAAAGTTGATTTAGACTCAACATAAAAAAATACTTAGAATATTTATGGTCATAATAATTCATTACAATTATTTCAAAAGTTAATACAAAATTGATTCCTTATATGGTGAATAATTTACTGAAAAATCTTATTGAGAGTATGAACATAGATGATAAAATTGTTTTCATGTTTTGATTAAGAAAAATATCATAAATGAAATTAGTGTAATGCGGAAATATTTTGAATATGTAGATGAATTGAGAAAAGTTATAATTAAGTAGGATTAATAATTGATTATAGAGATCTTATGTTACAAAGATGAAATTTCTATATAGGGAAATATACTTGAAGATATGAGTAAGAATATGTAAGATAAGGAAGAATAATTTAATAAGTTTCGACAAAAAAATATTTATTCTGAATTTACCTTGATAAATATGAATGAAAACTTTTACAAATATTGAGAAGTAGAAAATGAGAGCACTAAAGTTGATGGTAATGTTCAAATTTATAATCATGGAAAATCCTCACCCACTAGAAATAATGTTTCATCTAATTTTTATAATATTTTTTGGTACTAAAAATGTGGTAGGAAATCATCGTTAGAAAAAGGATGTGATAAAATGATCACATATACAAAGGTTGAAAATATACTCAAAAGGAAAGGTGGTCCACATCCCCAGAATGTTAGATCAAAAAGGAGTTATGAACCTTAAAAAAATTTCAAGAGAAAAAGATCATTCTTTAAAATAATATAATAATTTAATTATTATTTCTAGTGTTTGGGAGTATATGTGTACATGTCATAAAATTTTTGGAATAACATGAAACATTATATAAGAAGGATTTAAAAAAGAAAAAATAATGGTGGAAGAAGGTAGAGTAATATTCCTTACACATATGAAGTTGAAAAAGAATACAAATCAAAATGTTAGAAAAATTTGAAAAAAAATAGATTTGAATGACTTCATAATGTATTGAGAAATTTTGATCAACATAGATATCATTTCGAATGATATATGACATTCATTTTAGGAAAATATTATTATGGGAGAGAAAAAAAGGAAGCATGAAATATGAAAGTTGAAGAAAGTCCCCTGTTATTGATAATCCTTCAAAATAATTTTAAAAAGATCAAACCATAGAAATATGATAGTGGTTTCTCTTCAAAAATGACAGATTATATAAAATTATTAAAACATTTCAAAATTCATGATGGAGTCATTTTTACCTTTGAGAATGATAGCTCTATAAAATGACAGGAATCCGAATGGATGATATTGAAGAATTAACATAAAATCTAAATAATTTTTATTTGTTAATGGGATAAAATATAAATTACTTAGTGTATACAAAATTCGTGATGATGGAAAACATGTTAAATTTTAAAATTAGTTTTCTGTTATAAAAATTGTCGAATTTGGAAATGTTATTATATAAGGAGATTGAACCAGTGAGAATATTTTCCAAATAAGAGTACATACCAACTCATATTACAAAGGTGATAAAAATGAAAATATGTTGTAGTATTGAATACTTGTGCACCTTCTGTAGAAAAGTAATAAAAAAATTTCTAAACATGATGTTGTTTATAATATTCTATAATTTAAAAGGATATAAGAATATATTTGTGTTAATTGTAAAAAGGTAATGATGACTAAAAAATAATAAGAGAGTTGAAATTCAATCTAATAGACTTCTTGAGCTTATTCATTACCATTTATGTGGAACGATGAGAAATCAACCAATAAAAGTAGATTTATACATTATCACTTTTATTGTTGACTTCCCTTAGATGAAAAACATCATGTTTAGTAATGAAAAGTTAGAGTCTAGTCAAATATTCAGATTCTTTATAAAAGGGATGAGAACGAAATGCGGTTGATTTATAAAAGTTGGGAATAGATAATGTATTAGGGTTCACATCCAACAATATTTTATACTTATCTCAGATTTCATAGAATAAAACATCAGTATAGTGTTCCATATACCCCAAAAAATGGTTTTCTAGAATTGAATAATAGATGATTGGTGGTAATGGAAAGAAGTATGTAAGAAGAATAAAAACATTTAGTGTTCTATTAGAGAGATGTTTTTTATACTGTTATACAAGTCCCAAATATATGTTTGATTAGTCAAAGATCCAATGTTTATTCCAATGAAATGTGGTACATTATAAAAACTTCTTCAAATTTAATAAATGTTTATATAAGTCCAAGTTCCCTAAAAATAGAAAATCTAGTTTTTGGATTTTTTGATTGGAAATATGAGGAATGTGATTTTATGGATTATTCACCTAATTAAAGAAGTTATAAATTTTGTAACAAATATTTAAAAGGTTTTCTCGACTCATATGATGTAAAATAATTTAAAAAATAGAAATTAAAAAAAAAATAGTGAGAAAGATGATAAGGATAAATTGGATCTTTCACATTATAGTGAGTCAAAACATCCATACAAATATTCTATAGAATCGTGTGTTGACGAAATTTATGATGGCAGATAAACCTTATAATTTTCTACCATACAGAAACTTATTGAGTTTGAAAATATTATTGGATATCCTTGGGCTCCAGTTAAGACAAAAATAATGTTGATATTAGAAAACAAAACATCCCTTATCTCAAAAGTCTAACCAGAATCATTTTCAGAATCTATTCAAAAAAATAATGGGTTGATGATATGAGTGAATTATTTGATAAAATTAGGAAAAATAAAACATTGGATCTTTTTTAATGGATAGAAAATATTTTTTTTTAAAAAAAAATGTGTTTCCAAAAAAAAAACAATGAGAATGGGGAATTTTCCTGAAATAAAGAAATACATGATATAAAGGCTATAAACTGGTGGAAGGTGGGGATTTTGAAGAACCATTCACCCCCCCATTTCATGATTAGAAAAAATTATAATGTTTATTTGAGTAGACACACATAAAAATTACAATTCTTATCAAAGGGATATAAATTCAAATTTCCAAAAGGATTATATTGAGGGTGAAGTTTACATTGAACAACCATGTGGTTTTCAAAATTGTAATGAAAAAAATAACGTTTTTATATTGAATAAATCCTTGTATGGGTTGAATCATTCCCTATGTGAATACTTTTCAATAACATGATATATTTTAGAGAATGTTAAATTTATCTAAAGAAAAAGTTGATGGAAACTTATATGTGAAAGATGATGAATCCATAAATATAATTATAGTTTTTTATATTGATGATATAATTTTTGTTTAACAGGAAGAAATTTTGTTGAATGATTACACTGAGAAAATTAATAATACTTTTGAAATGTTAATATTGGGTGAATAATCATTATTCCTTATTTCACATGATTATAAAAATAAAAATTTGTTTTTATTGTATCTGGAATTTTATTCAATTGATTTATATAAAATTTTGGGGTGGAATAATCAAAATATGTTATACTCTTATATATGTGACCCCGATCCTTATTAATGTTGATTTTAGAAAAATAATGAACCATGATGATTTTTTAAATATAATAGGAAGAATAATTTACCTTACATCCTCATGTATTGATATTGTATATGTTGTGAATTTGTGTAACATGTATCAATGTAATTGTAAATAATCACATACATTTTTAATAAATAGAATGTGGAAATATAATAAAGGAAAAACTCCACTTGGGTTGTTATACAAAATTAATTGTGAGATAACGTTTCAGGGTTATACTGACACTGATTGGGCTAGATATTTTAAGGTTAAAAAACCTCATGAGGAACATTTTTCAATGGTGAATTGTGTGTAAGTTGGCATAGTAAGAAAAAATGTTTAGTAACTTTGAGAATAGAAGAACCATAATATATTGCATCTAATCAAACATGTACTCAAATTTTGTTTATGAAAGTTAAATTTAAAGTTTTGAATTTAAATGATTCTAAACCATTGAAGAAACATTGTTATAATTAGAGTACAATTGTTCATTCTAAATATATTTTCCAAAATTCAAAATCAAAACACATTGATATAAAATTTGTATTGATAAAAGATAATTTTTTCTGCTACAGATTCTTTTCTAAAATATATCTCAATGAATTAAAGAAATAATGATGTATTTATGAATGAAATTCCAAATGAAATATCTGATGAGATGGGTAAGAATGATAATATTCATCCTCCTATAATGACCTCATAAATCTCATATGGAAAAAATCCATCAATTTTTTTGATTATTTTTTAAAATGAGATAGCAAGTAATAACATTTTACTGAGTAAGAAATGTTAATTTATCTTTTTTTTGAATATAATAATGTTATTATCATAAAATTGGGGAGAGATAAAGAAAAATGGAAAAAGAAAAAAAAATGGTGGAGTTGATCATAACATGGCCACAAATTTTTATTCCACCAAGGGATTGAATTACTAAAAAAATATTAATTTAACAAGTAATATAATGTCATGACACTCCCTTTTGAGAAAGGTTGTATTTTGATAAAATTGAAAAACATTATTTGTGAAAATAATTTGATCTAAGAAAACGTTTAAAATTTGTCTTGTTTACAAATCCTATGGGGGGTATTGAAGAACCATTATGATGTTATTGTTTTTTAAAATGTTTTTTATTTGTTTTTAATTTAACTTTACAGAAAATATTCTTTTGTTATATAGGAACATACCGAGTCCATCATAATGAGTTTTCATATGAATGATGAATGTTTCTGAATCCAAAAAAAAATTTAGGGAAATGTTTTATCATTAATAATATTGATATCTAAACATAGGATTCTAGATATAGGTTTTCAGACTAAGTAGCACTGAAAAAATAAGATATATGGGAGATGTAAGATAGAGGTGATGCATAGTTTTTTATTAGATTCACCATAAAATTCAGATAATCAAGATCCAAAATAATTAAAATATGATGTTAATGATTTTTCTATGTTTTTCAATAACATAATCAGACAAATAATGATGTTTATGAGTTTGAAAGTAATAATTTTTCTGATGATGTAGAAATTAGATAAAGATGTCCAAAGAGAGAAAGATCTCAAAAATTCTAACCTAAAATCAGATGAAATTTCTATAGTCATTATGATCTCAAAAATCATGATAAAAGATTTTGATGAAATGGAAGAATAATTATGTATTATCAATTATAGTAACGTGGACATAGAATATTAGATCGATATGTACATGAGTTAATTCATTCTAGAAGTCTGAATTTTTAATAATTGTGAATTTTATAGAATTCTAAAGTTGTTGAGTGGAGTTTTCATTAGATGAAGAATAAAAAATGATAATTTAATAAAAATGATAATTCCATCATAATAATAATCCAATCATTATGAAGATTTAATTTGACTAACTCTAAGATGTAAAAATACACTGACTCTAAAAAATAAATTCAGCTCAAAATGAGATGAGCAATATAGCCATATCTTAATGAGATAAGAATGAATGTATGGTCATAATGAACTGATAAATAAGGGAATAAAATAATAAGATGATAAAGAAATGTATATTGTAATGATATTCGGAAGAAAGTATGATTGTAATGATAAGGGGAATTTATTAACAATACACAAAAGAAATGAAATTTCATCATAATGATGCTGAGAAATTAACATTATACTAATGCTGATGTAGGAAGGAAGATTACATACAAAAAATAAGATCTAATAAGATTCTCCTAATCAGACTGAAGAAATTTAACAATGTTTGAGAATGTAAAATATAAAAAAAATTATAAAGAACCCATAAGATTTTTAAGTATTCATGTGGTAAACTATTAAATTCAATTATTCATAAATCTCTATGTTTTTGAATTTGAGGAAGTGGAAATTTTTTTTGGCCCCCACCTTTTTTATTTTGGGTTACATTTAAATAGTTACTTTGTATATTCATAATTTTTAACTATTCACACAAGAGGAAAATGTATAGATCTAAAGAATTATCGAGAACATTCCTTCTGGATGGAGATCATATTAGAAGATTGGACATTTTTTTATTACTGAACTGAAAAACATCATATTGAGATGATTGTTTCAGAAGACCACATTATGGAATACAAGACTGTAAATTTGAGAAGTGTTTGAGAAGTTATGATTAAAAAAGGAGCATTGTATTGGGTTCATCGGACTAAAGTTCATTGCATTCAGGGTCATCAGACTCAAGAACCATTATAAAGTAGCATCATAATAGTGATTTTTTATAGGCCCATGGGAGTGACTATATCCAGGATGTAGGTTCATAGACTAAGGATAAATCATGTAATCATTATGTTCTTTACATGATTTACTATTTTTTCATGCATGATGTTTTACTAAAATATGATAATGAAATTAATCATAAATTTTTTCTGGGGTAATATTTCTAAAATCCTTTAAAATAATAAAATGTAAGCAATTTATTCCACCCCCCCACCATTACCTGTTTTTAGATCATTTGGATATTAAATATTAAATGTTAAAGGGTTTTTATATACATTTCATAATATTATAATGGTTCACAACATAAAATATGTCTCAATGAAAGAAAATTGAGACAACAATATCTTTCCAGATTTGTAAATTTTAAATAATAGAACAAGGTAATGAGATACCCACAAAAGGATATTTAAATACCAATAAGATTCACATGATTCATTATAATATTAATTCATAGTTATTATATAGAACACAAAAAAATTGGTATTAAATATGGCATGTTTCACAAAGAAGTGTAATGTGATATAGAAATCCCTTACCACTTTGATAATCATTAGAATCGTAAGAGACATCAAATAAAAAAATCAAATTAAACATTAAATATCATTAAATAATATTATTCATGAAATAACATATCAAATGTGCATTATATACACCACAAAAAATAAATGAGTGATGAATATGGCATATGTCTCTCATGAATAAAAGAGAGACATTATAAAACGTACCATATGTCTCGACTTCCTTCATATGATGTACCCCAGCCCATAAAATCCCAGTGATAGGGCCTGATACCATAACATTGGCATTAGATAAACGGTGATCAATCCCTAAATAAATAAATGGGCTTGTAGTCTTGGTAATCTAGATATATACTTGAGTATTGTATTAAAATTGAATACAAAGACTAAAATATAATTATTCCCCAAAATAAATGAATTCTATCTAGTGTATCCCTACATATCAGTCATAGAAAAATTCAATGAATCCAAGGAAAAAGAATTCAAAGATTTTTGAGCTCAATATCTTTGAAATGGTTAAGTACAACAGATAAAAATTATTCAATGGGAATAATAAATATGGAAACGTAAATAACTAAAAATACATAACATTTAAAAAACATGACTATCATGATAAGATAATGAAAAATTGATATGGAAATGTAAATAACATAAATTAAATTCTATTTAAATAGTAAACTGATAATGAAATGAATTCAAATATTTTATCATAAGAAAATCTCAATGATAATAATAACATAATTTTGAAAGAAATAAATTCCAAAATATTGGATTAAATGTTTCCCATATACATGAAACCTTCACCATCAATAAATTTCTGAAGATTATTTAAAACATATAGGGTAAAACTCAATTTGGTTTGGCCAAACCAATCTCTAATACCAAGAAAGTTCCGGAGATAATTTAAAACATAGTAGTTACAAATGAATGGGATTTTTGAATCTAATTTCATCCATGAGACTACCAATGCATCAAGGATTATACATTAAAGAGTCCTTACCCATGTTATAATAATCCAATGAATTCCTCTTATATCTAATAATAGATTTAATTTATAAACAAGGTACATTATTAAATATCTATATTGACTATAGAATACATATTTATCAATATTTCCACAGATAATAAAATAACTGTCATGGTAAACCCCAAATGTTACAATGGTATATGGATATAAAATAATCACATTTAATATAAATAGTGTGTCTATTTAGTGTAAACATAATGTTGAATGGTCATTGGAAAGTGAATAACTCTTGATGAAGTAGATAACAAGTGAAATGATTCAAGGATGTGAATATCAATACATTACTTGGTCAAAATAATTATAAGAAATATTGAAAAAATAAAAAACATGTTATCAAAATTACATATACCACTTGGAGAATGTATAAGGGTTTCTTTCATTGATGAAGAAAAAAGGATCTCAAAAAACATTCGTCAGGAAAATATCCATTTCATTTTGAAATAAATTTTGAAAATAATTTTAATTAATAATAACTTATAAAAATTTTAATCTAAAAAAAATGAAAAATAATAATTAAATATTGATTTCATGGAGTGGCCTTGAATGTTGAAAATAATGTAAATATTATGCATGATAAAAAACTAATTTCATTTCACATTTTTATTAAAATTAAAATGGAACTGTTTTTTAAACAGTATAAAATTATTTTAATATTATTTTTTAACATTAAAAATCAGTAAAAATATAATTGAATAATTTTCAAATGGATGGGAATATTCCATAAAGGCTTTTTTAGAAAACATTATTTTTGAAGAAAAGTTATATTCGACCAAAAAGATAAATGAATTCATATTTTTATTACGTGAATTTTCTAAAACATTTTATTTAAAAATGAGTTGAAAATGTTATAATTACTTGAAAGGGTTCATTAATAACCATAATAAATGAAAATATATGGTTTTAATATAAATTGTTTTTGCAATTTCCTTCAACAAATATTCAAGAATAAACAACTTTTATTAGAATCAGAATGTTAAAGAAGACATAAATATGATCAAAATGATAATGTAAGAATTAATAAATGAATATATTTTTCTATCCACTATAAATAAGCATAAAAAAGTTTAAATAAGTCATAAAAATTCATTGTAGAAATGATCCTAGCATGACATAATCAATTAAGTAGAAGTTTAACCTAATGAGATGAAATTGAGGTAAAAATCTATTACCTTGTTGTTACATTAGGTTGATACTTGTTTAAACTACTATGTATCATTTTAAAAATATTATTAACCTTTAATATAACCATATTAATAGTTATTATATCATATAATATTGATTTATAACATCATACAACCCGTTTTTAGGTATTCATTCATTTTTTTCACTCTTTTCAGTGTTAATTAATTGGTATTTCGAGTATGTTTTAAATTTTTATTTAGTCCAATTACCTAGATAGTGATTTTTAATCACCATAATTTAAAACATGATTTAGATACTATATAAATTTATTATACTTTTATTTATATTTTTTCATAAAATCTGGTGATATGAAATGAAATATATTGTTCCTAGAGACGGTAGGTCATACGTATGCATTACATTTTCATTGCATACTAATAGAAAGATAAGTAAATGATAAATATTTATTTTATAATTATTGTATATTATTTATTTCATATATACCTTTTTTTTAAACCATTCATAATATATTCCTTGTAAAGTGTGCACGAATCATGTTGCTTTGTGAGGTGGAAGTATTTCGTACACACAAATAACATTGTTGTATTCCCAGAAAATGGAAAGAATGTGGTTATGTTTAATAAAATTATTCCATAATAATATATAAAACATAAATATCATAAATAAAATATATAAAAATTTGTTTCTTTCCTTATCACCAACCAGGAATAGAGGTAATTGAAAAACAAATGAAATTGGTTTGGGATGTGATATTCCACTATACAAACGAATGATTATTTTATAACCCATTTGAATGATGTTTGTGATGATGTAGAGAGTACCATTGACACAAAAAATCTAATTATATTGAATATAGTTAGGTTATTATATTATTAAAATATAAAATGAAATAATTTATTGTGTTAATGGAAAAATAAAAACCTTTTAGAGAAACAATAACTCTTCTTCGGGTATCCTCATTAGGTTTTCCTTAATTCCGTACTAGGTTTCACATCTAACCAAAATAAGCCTTTTAAAATGGGGTGAGATAGGCTGGGGAGTTAATTTGGATGGTATTGGCTAAACCAAAATTATTTGATATCTATGAAGAAGGGGGAGATAGGGTGTCTATTTATATGTAGGGGACTAGTCATACTTGATATTTTTTAAAATAATTTAGGTATACCCATGTTTTTACCTAATAATGGGAATACATAACACAAAAAATTTGATAAATGAAGGGTTAAGGTTGATATATATTTATAAAAATAATTTTGGACAATTTTTGTTCAATTTTTACACCATATATTCTAAGCTGAATCATTATGTAAGCTGGTTTCACCTTAATCAATATAATTAATTTGAACAACATTCACTAATATTTTTTGTTAAAAATTATTTATTATATTGTTTAAAATTCTAAATTATTGTTATATAAATTTGGAATAATGTTTTCCAAATTCAAATCCATGAATTGGTAAAAAATATAATTTAAAATTAATCCTGTAGATGGGATGGGAAGACCAGTTTTTTAAGTTAAATGTTCAAAATTTTACTCTGTTTTTATATATCAATTAAATATAAAAATGATTAATATTTAATATATTGGAGTAATAGATATATAATTTACATAATATTACATTAAATCTAATTTAAATATAATTTAATATTATTAATTATTAATGTGAAAATTTATTTATCTATTAAAACATATGATTTTTCACTATTCATAAAAATGAAAATTCTGTAGAAAATTCTAAAAAACTCACCCTATGATAGTATTTAAATTATTATTTTAAAAAAATATAAAAAAATTATGAAATTTTCGAAAATTTGGTTTTAGAACAAGTATTTTATTAAAAGTTTTCAAAACTGCTTTTAGAAATGTATCTCTTTAAGAACAAATTTAAGTTTCTTATTATCATATTCAATGAAATCTTTAAGGAAAGTTTAAGTAAAAAATTATTGAATAAATAATATATAAATTTAATTAGGATCATCCACTAACTAATTTAATGTATTAAAATTATATTCCTTCAGTGCATAATTTATTTTATAAAATAATTTCCCCTATATTCAATTGGTTTTTACATTTATTTCTATTTTATTTGTAACAAATTAATTCCATAATATTTTTTGATATGTTATTTAATACTATTTATTAACACCAATTATACAACCATGTGTTAATTATTATTTTATGGAAGAAAATTAATTTTATTCTATAAAACTCAGTCTTGCATGTAATGCAACCCATCAAAGAATGTCATTATTGCATGTAGCATAAGATATTATCATAATTCCATGTAATGAAAGTTATAGGTTAGAATGAATTTGCAAAAATAGTTAATATATAGTATATATTTGGATTTCATATTCCATTTAATGCTTAGTGTTATTTTTTCATCCATACTTTTTTAGTAAAATGTTTTTCTTTTAAACTTTTGGGGTCTTACATTCTCCCGAACGTAAAAAAATTATGTCTTCACAATTAAATGTTAACCGCAAAATCAAGGGTTTTAAATATTGAAATTAAAATTTTGAAATCCTCCATATAATAAAATAGTTAATACAACAACCTCTTAATAAGGGAGAAATCGATGTGTAAAAGACATCTAGAATTATTAAATAATTAGGTTTCCAGATTGGGTGAAATTTGTGGTATGGGAAAACATGGACATATAAGTGAAATATAATACTCAAATATTTAGGGGTATAGATAGAGAACATTATTAGGATAATGTCAACTATCCCAATACTATAGAATATAGATCTTAAAATGGTTATTTGTATCATAAAAAATGTTGATAATAGGAAAAAATATATTAACCAAGACACTTTTTTATAGAGTTTAGGAGTTAATTAACTCTCTAAGAATATATTGAAATATACTTATTAAATATTTTTTTATTCCATATGAATAATTTATCCCTTGGTTATACCTTGAACTATTTCTACTTCATCTATTAGCACATGTTGCATCCTATCATCATGTAATACATTAATAATTATAAAATTTCCCAATGATCATTATAAACCATTTCATAAATGGTTATCCTTAAAGATCAATATAAATATGCCTTACCATATTTGGTAGGATTGTTTGTAAATAATAAATATATTAAAAAAATAAAATAATGTGGCTCATATTTATTTCATACCAAACATGTTTATACCTTAATCATGTATTATCATAAAACATTGTAATAACTTGAAATAACAGAAAATATTATTGAAACAACTGCATGATTCCTTATAAATCATGGAAACAATTCGTTATTGGATATATAACATAAATTCAAAATGTTTTAAGACTCTATCAATTATTACATAACCACTTTTCTGATAAATAATTAATACACTCAATGGTAGTTTGTAATATACAATTTACATTTTACTTATCAATCATTTCATTATCAAAAAAATATTATATCAACATCAGAGACATATTAAGGGTTATATTTACCTCAATAATATGATTTACAAGACATTATACTTATTAGTGAATCATTTTTCATGTTGAACGGTACCTTTCAACACATGATTTCAAATCCTTAAAAAATAACATCAATATAATCCTTATATATTTCATAATTAATACAACTTATATATCATTGATGAAATACTAAAATAAAATATTTCTGGATGATAACCCAAAAAATTATTCATTACTATATGTCTGGGGTAATAAAATAATCTAAACCATGATCCATTATCTCTTATTTATGTGTATTACTTTTATCTTGGGGATTTGTTTTCATAGTACCCCATATGATTATAGATGAAGAATTGAAAATTGGAAAAATATTTCATTCCCTTGAAATAATTAGTATGGTGAAATGATTCACCGAACATGAATCAAACTCCTTTTCCACTAAAGAATATAAAAATGTGTTTCCTTCTTCTATTATCACATGTGGGAAGCACTTCTTTCCTTTCATCTACTTTTCAATCTTTTACCCTGATGTCATCTTATTTTCAAACTCACCTCCAAATCCAAAATACTTAGATAAGTATTTCTCAATCTTATTATCAGATGATATTATATCCTCATATGATTAGAATTAATAGGGGATAATTAGATTCTAATTATTTTCTTAATACCATCAAAAATGATCATTCAAACCCTTTGGATTACGTGCATTGTTGTGTTTCTTGTTACATCTTCTAGGAACTGTTTATAAATAAAGAAGACCATAGATTATATCATATAAATATGAAACATAATTTATAATCCAATAAATTGTAAAATACTTACTATAAATTAAAAATTTTACATATATCTAGTCTCAAAATCATAAACATGGTTTATTTGGGATGTTCTTATACACTTATCCTCACATTCTATGATTTAGTTATTTTCCCGAATATATGTTTTCCAAAATGAAGTTTCTGATGTTTATAATAAACATGCTATGATACCAAATGTAGTGTCATATACCCTGGTAGCCTTAATCCAGTTCCTAATAAAATTATATTGGAATAATATAAATGGAAATATAATACCAAATGACTGACTAATTTAGAGGTATTGTTAAACTAGATACACACATATGTCTTATATTACAATTTAATAGAAAATTAAAACATACTTTTTCTCAAGATTATCTTAAGTACATCTAGTTTATCCTATCACACAAGTGAAATTAAACTTCATGGACCCATTTGGAAAGGAAACAATGTAGCGGGGAGATCAAATCTTCTATAAGAGTTAAGTAAAATGGAAGAAAAAATGACTCAATGAGAATAATAAAAAATGAAAGGTAAATAAATGTAAACACAAAGTGTTTAAATAAATTGAATATCATTATAAGATAATTTATAATCAATATTGAATGGATAATAATTGATAACACATACCATCTAATCAGTAAACTGAAAATAAAATGTATCCATATATATTTTTATAGTTAAAATCCCTATTACAATGATATTAGAATTTTGAATGAAAGAAAAATAATATATAATTTACATCAAGCTTCATAGGTACATGAATCTTTTAAAATTTTGACATTTTACAAGACAATTTAAAAAATTATTGGTATTAACTGAGTTGGTTTGGCCATCCCTATATCTACTGTCAATATTATTAAAAAGACAGTATAAACATACTAGTCACAAAATAACAATGTTCTTCCAACTAATTTTACCTAATGAGACTATAATTTCATTGATGGTATTAAATTTAATTTTCTGCATCTGGTATCCTAAAAGACAAAATAATTCATCATATGTAATATAATTGATTTAATTTATAAACAATATTCCTTATAAAATATATATATTGTGTATAGAATGAAAATTTATCAATATATCAAAAAATAATAAAATATATTTCAATGTGAATACATCATGTTAAATAGTTTTACAATTTAGAAAAAAATAATATCCATGATGATTGATGTCACCATTGTTGGGAAATTAAATGTTCAATGGTTACTAGAAAGAGAATAACTCTAGGATACGTTATTGGAAAAGAATTCTTCATGTAGGTGGACATAAATAATACCCTTTGTTAAAGTAATAATAACTAACACAGAGGGATAATAAGTATGAAATCAATAAAATATATACCTATTGGATTAAGAATAATGGTTGTTTTCATTGATGTAAATAAAGAATCTATTATAAAATTGTTAACGAATATATACATTGTCATTTTGATTATTTTTTTAAAATATAATTTTTTTTAAATTCACATGTAAAAAAATTTTCTTTTAAAACAACTTTGAAAATATTTTAGTGAATCATGATATCATTTAGTAGTTATAATAGTGATAAATATTATGCATGTTAAGAATATTGTTTCTTTTCAAAATTTCATTAAAAGTAAAACATGAATTGTATTGAATATGATATTATATTCTCCTGAAAATATTTTATGAAGATAAAAACTAGTTTAAAATTACATTAAATAATTTTTAAAACGATAAAATTAATTTTGAATGTTTTTTTAGAAAACATGGTTCTATAAGAAAACATATTTCCGAATAAAGAGAGAAAATAAGTCGATTTTATTTGAAAACATTATCTAAAAACATTTATGTTCTGAGAAGTGAAAAATGGTACTATTACTTCAAAGGTCTCATTAACAACTATATGGTAAAAAATCTATGATTTTATTAGGAAATGGTTTTGTAAATTCCTTTAAATGATGTTTAAGAATAAACATTTTCGATTAGAATCATATTATGAAATAATCTGTTAATATAATCATAAAATTTAAGTGAGAATTATTAAATTAATTATTTATGTGAATAAAATGTCTATAATAAGTGTAAATACAACTTAAAAAGTCATTAAATATATAATCTATTTTTGACATAATCAATGATGTATAAGACTAACTCAACGAGTGGTAGTTGGGTTATGAAATTCTATAACATATGATTCCTTATGGTTAAAATTTCTTTAACCAAATTTATAATGGTTGTAGAAATGGTTTTTACTTATAAAAAACCATATTAATATTTATTATATCATATATTATTCTTTTATAATATCTTACCACTTGTTTGATAGTAATATTTCAATTTTTCATTTATTATTGTGTTAAATGCCACATTTTTTTATTATGATTTAACTTGTAATTTTTTTGTTATTATTTCATAGATCATGATTTAATAACTCCAAAATTTAAACCATTATTTCAATATATATTATATTTCATATATATTAATTTATATTAATTCATAAAACATTCTGATATAAAATGAAATACAATATACATAGAGATGGTAGATTATATGTATGCATAAAAATTTCTTGAATTTTCTTATCATATTAAATGAAATAAGAGTAAATTATATAAATGTATACAATAAATATTTTTTATTATTAATTTCATAAATATTTAGTTTTTTACTAAAATCATCATTAATATATTCTATGTAATGTGTGAACGAATCACATTACTATATGAGGTTGTATTCATTCATACACACGAATCATGTTATTGTATTCCCACAAAATGGGACGCATGAATATATGTGTTATATATTAATTATATAAGAATAAATAAACATAAATATAATTTAATTCGTAAATAAATAGTAATTCAATCATAACTTCCAACCAAGAAATGTGCTATGGGAAACAAAAAAACAACACCAGTTTGTGACATGATAGTCTTTCGTACACATGAACGGTGATTTCATAACACTTTTAATGGAAGTGTGAGAAGTTTTATAGAGTAACCATAACATAAAGACATAAAAATATATTTAATATAGAGATGTTATTAAATAATAATTGTATAATAAGAATCAAATTACTTGGAGATAGAAATAAAATTAGAAAGATTTTGAAAAACATGTCCCGTTATTCTGGTATCGTCTTTAGGTTTTCACTAATACATTTCTAATTTGGATTTATTACATATATAAGGCTTGAAGTATTAGTGAATATAATTTTGGGATTGAATTTGTATGTTTTTATCTTATATGAATTGGTTTGAGAAGAGTGAATATAAGGGGCGAAGGGGGCCCTTTTATAACTGTAAGAGAGGACACACATGGAATTTTTTCAATGAATTTATGTATACCCATGTGTTTAACTATCATGACTATTCCATAAAAATTATAATTCTATCCACGAAGGTTCATGGTCAAAATATTTCAATACAATTGGTGTTTGAAAACTATTGGGTGAATTTTACTACTTATATTGTAAGTTTAATTGTTATGCCCGGACGTTTTACCAAAATCATTGTAATCAAATTTAACTAAATTAACTAATAATTTTGGAAAAAAATATTTTTAAATTATAAGTTATTGTTATTAAAAATATGTAATACATTTTTTTAAATTCACATAACAGATCTTGTAGAAATTAATTATAAATTAATCTCAGAGATGGGATGAAAACGTATGTTTTAAAAGTGAATATTTTAAAAATTATTGTATGATTTTATTATAAATTTAATATAAAAATGATTAAAATTACATAAATTGGATTAATAAATGTTTAATTGATCAAATTAAACTTTATTTACAATTTAAATATTTAGATAAAAAATATAAATTATTTAAAATAAAAGTCATTTTCAATTAGGATTTAGTATTTTTAACTATTTATGAAAACTCGAGACTTCTTAGAATAATACAAAAAACTCACCCTTATATATTTTTTAGAATTTTATGCAAAAAAATTATTTTTTCAAATGAATTTAATAAAACTATATATTTTTTTTAAAAAATAATTATACCATTAAAATGATAAAAATTTGGATGAAAAAATGTTGTTTTTATGAGTAAAATTGGATTTGTTATTATTTTATGCCTAAATATCTATTGTATGAGTGTAGAAACATTTTATTTAACATGTAATATATTATTTTAATTAATTTCATCCGTGATATAATTAAATATATTAATATTATATGCCTTCAGTGAATAATTGTTTTATAAAAACATTATCTTTATATTTAATTAGTTTTTACATTCATTTCTAATTAATTGGTTTCCAATGAATTTCTACAAATGTTTTTATAACTTATTTTACACTATTTCTAAACCCCAATTCATCTTCTACGATTGAATTGTCATTTTAAATAATAATATTAATATTATTTAGTAAAACATAGTTTTTCTTACAATACAAGCCATCGAAGTATGTAATTATTGCGTTTAACAGAAGATAAACTCAACATTTAATATAATAAAATCTATAGAATATATTTAATTTATTTAAATTATTAAATATATTCTAACTTAGGCATGTTTTGTCATATCATACAAGCTTTTCAGTAAAATGTTATTCTATTATAATTTCAGGTTGTTACATCATACAAGTTCAAAAATACTATATAATAATTATAAGTATACTATAAATATATTATAATACCCTAATATAAAATATCAAACCATATAAAATTTAATTATTACCTTTCATTACAAATTTACTAATAATTCTCTATTAACCAATTGTTTTGGGTAAAAAAAGCATTGTTATTTGTGAATGTTTTGAATTTGAATTTTTATTTCTATAACATTAAATATGGTTTAACCATCATGAGACTGTTAAAAATGATATATATATCTTATATATTCATTATATATTTATTTATATTAATCCTTAAAAGATAGTTATATAAAATGAAATATATCATTTGTGGAGACCGTATGCTTTAGGTACTAATAAAGGATGTTTCCGTTTTCTCGATGGGTGAAATGAAAGAAAGGGTAATAATATATTGAATTTTAAAATTAATTTTTATGTAATATATATGACATGTTTATATTTAAACATTTCTTTATCACCTTCAATTTAAAGAATAAGTGTGAACATATCGAATAATTTTGGGATGAGGTAATCTTCCATACACGTGGATGATGTTATCATATTCACTCGATATATAAATTAACAAAGAATAGGTTATATAATGATTAATTTAGAATAATAAAATCATAAATGTCATATATAAACAACAAATAAATTATTATGTCATAAAATGAGATGTTGTGATGGAAAAAATAACATTGGTCCATGAGGTCGTAGTCCACCGTAAACATGAATAATGATTTTATGACCCATTTAATGGAAGAGAGGAATGAATTAGGTTATTAAATTAAAATAATAAAATATTAGTATTTTTAATATGGCTAGGATAATTTCTAAATTTTTTAATAATAATTAATGTATTTTGATGATGAAATAAAATAAAATGATTTATTAGGGATGTAATATCGTGTTCAGAAAACTTCTTTTAGTTGCATTAAATGGATTCATATGTATGATTTCTGACCAAACTAGGACCTCTAGGATAACAGGATTTGTGTGGGTAAGTGTTTTTGGTAGTTATTATTAGGATTAATTTTTTTTAAAAGTGTGAATAAGAGAGGAGACGCGGTGATATTTTTTTTGAGGTGAGTAGCACAATAATAATTTTTGGAAAGAAAAATCATTACCCATGTTATTCAAATAACACTAGGCTGAAAAAGTAAATTTATAAAAATTATAGAGTAGAAGGATTAAATACCTCCATAAAATAGTTTTTGAACATGTTTTGATAGTTTTTAGCACCTATAGTTTTATTTCAAACCACCTGTAAAAAAAATTCATTTACTAATGTAAATAATTTTTACAATTTTTAATATTCATTATGCTCAAAATTTGAGTTTAAATTATTATATAATATAAATTATTCTAATTCAAAATATGAAATAAATTTTTTAAAAATAAAATAAAATATGATTTAAATTTAAACCCATATATGCGATGAGAAAATAATATTTTAATGATAATATTTTTATTAGAAGATAAATTTCTATTATAAAAATTCAATATTAAATTTACTAAAATGAACTAATTGGATTAAAATATATATAATTTTACATCTTTTACAATTAAAACAATCAAAAAAATTCAATAATTTTAAATGTATTTAATGACATTATAATTCTTAATAAAAGCCATTATTTTTCATTATTCATTTTAAAATTAATTTTCTCAGCAAAGTCTAAAATCTGCACCCAAATATAATTTGGAATTTCTAATTTCGAAAATAAATTGAATTTTTTAAAATACATTTTATAATATTTTATGAAAAATAATATTAAAATAAGTTCAAAAAATGAAAATAAAACTTTTTTTATAAAAATATTGGTTTTAATCTATAATTTAGATTATTTTTTATTTGTTTCCTATAAAACATAATAGACAAATATTAATCATTTCAGTGAAAATTATATATATATTTTTTTTATAAAAAAAATCACAAAACCTGATTTATTTATTTTATTGATGGAAAAAGTGTTTTTCTACAAAAAAAATTCATAAATAATTTTTTCATGTTTTTGTTCTGATTATTAATTAATTGGTTATAAAATAAATATTTATACATACTTCTGTGAAACATATATTTTTAAAATTTTTATACCTATTCATACCCAAAATTCCTACAACTAGGTAATGATTATAATAATTATAATATTTTAATAGTTCATTCTGTTTTGATAAAACACAATGTCGTGTGTTACCCAAGATGAACTCAGAGTTTCATGTAACATAAAATATCAAAAAGATTAAATTTAGTTTATTTTTTCCAAAAAATCTCAATGTTTTGAAATTATAAAACTTTATATTAGAAAATAACTATTCTAAATAAAACATTCTAGAATCCATACATTCATTATATATCTCTTTTTATTCTCCTAACATCAATATATCAAAGATTAATATTTAAAAAAAGGAGATATGTAAATCCAGAAGTATAGATATTAACCAAGATCGTTAAATTTAATTCCATATTAAAATTCATATAAATTATCTGTATATACAAAAAATGATGAACTTAGTATACTAAATATGCTAATATAGTATTATTATGATGGTAAAACAATTTAACACCTCTTCTAATTCAAATGGTTGATGAGAGTGTTACATATTCATATGTGTGGTCCACTACTTCCACGTGACGATGAAAATCATTTTACACCACCATTATTTGTGGTTAGTTATTATAATTTAATTGATGTTAATATATTATATTCAGGATTTATTAATCACTCATTAAATATTGAAAATGTTTAGCATGATTTTATTAAGTCCATAAAAAAAATTAAAATATCACCCTCGCATACATATGGACTACCATTTCGACATTTTGTGGGTATTGATTTTTCATCACCAATTTATATGATTTTTTATAAATACATATTCTATTAATATATATTATATTTAAATCAATATTAAATTTATTTATATGAAGGAAACAATATCAATGTTCAAGGTCCATAACTGCAAAACCAAAACATACATGAAAAAAATGTAGTTAACACATAAAATGATGATAATAATTAATTACTCTCAATGAATTGGAGATATGGTATAATAAGTAAAACATATATGGTTTTATTGGTTTTACTATGCTTCTGGAATGTAATTACAATAACATTTAATTTATTATAATGGAGGTCTGATCACATACCAAGAAAGAGGTACATGATTTAAAGGCTTTATGTTGCTATCTCTTTTTTACCAAGATTGTTCACGATTAAATTTTCCAATAATGAAGTTATATGATCTATCTCCCACATGTATTTTTTTATTTATTCTAATCTATCTATATTAGTATATTTTATATTTAACTTTAATTTTCATCTCTTTATATAGTCATGAGGCTAAAATAAAATTTATGGGAAACCAACCATGTTTTTCTCTTTGATTTGGAATCTTTTCATCAATGTCTATATTTTTAATAAAAAAATTTCGAATGATTGTTATATTTTACGAGGACTAATAAAATAACTTTTTAATAATTGAATTAAATTCATTTAAAAAAATTATAAATGAAGCCTATTATTGTTTTATGAACACTTTTTTTTAGATTTTTTTACTAATAATATGACAGGAACATTTAATTTATTGTACACCACATGAAAAAATTCTTCAATAATCAATGATAATATTTCCATTAATGATCCACATCTATGTTTCCTTAGTTATTTTTAAGGAAACAATTTTTATTAATTTTTAGTTAATTTTTATATTCTAAATTATTGATTTATAATAAAAGTTTATTTTCTTCATGAAAAGTTTTACTTATAATTTAAACATGTTTTTATCAAAAACTAAAAAAAATTATGATTCTTAAGATTTAATGGGGATATGAACCAATTTTATCATCATTATTATTTCTTTTGAAATCATGGTTATAATGATGAAATTTTTATTAAATCTATATATTTTCCATAGGTTATTATTTGATGACATGATCAATGTATTATTATCTTGTGGAACACATATGTATTCTCTAAACTATGTGATTTTTTGAACAAAAATTATATATATCTATAATTTTTTGGTTAAATAAAAATATATAATTAGGAAATAGGTGTTAAAATGTTGAGTGATCCCAATTTAGTGAGGTATTTCTAACAATAATATAGTGTTTTTAGTGAACCTTAACTAAGGAAACGATGCACTGGGAGTGAACCCAATCCATAGTTAAAGTAATTATAGAGAGCCTTAAATAATGAAATTATCTTTTATATTTTTTTTATGTTAGAAAAACTTATATCCCATGATCATTATATGTGTTTATAGATCATGATTTATTTTGGATTATTCCACACTCTTCTTTATAATGAAATTTATTTGAAAAACCCATACACAATGCATTATAACTAATGATATATGACTGATTGGGTAATATTATTGTATGTATTTATCGTGTTATTATACACTTATGTGTATATAGTTTTCAATTATGATATCTAATTGTTATCCATTATGTTTACATTCATTTAGCATCAAATATCACATTTTATTATTTTTCCCTTCCCCAGGTTAAAGGAAATTTTTCATGTGTTATATGTCTGAAAAGGGAGATAGTAGTGAGGAAATTAATTGAAAATTATGTACATATTTTATGTACCAATTTTTTATATATCTAGTTTTATAAATACATTAAACCTCTAAGATCATTACGCATGTATTATTGAAAAATATAATGAATATTCATATAAACTGATGTAATATTTATATATGTGAAGTACATTTCACTATAGTTGTATCTTCTTGATGACCATTTTTACCCAATAAACAACCACCTTTATAGGTCAAATGAGATTATTGATAAATTGAGTAGGATATACTATGGAGTTCTAAAAATTTTGAGGACTAACAAGGATCCTATATATAAAGACATAGTAATTATAAATATGGAAATTTCTTATAAAATTAATCCATCATTTTATATTCATGAAAGTTTTAAACCATTATTACATGAAAGGATAAATAATTTATAATAGGATGATAAGGGATTATAAAAAATATGAAAGTATTACATGATCGTAAATTGAAATAATTAATCTAAAAAGATGTAGTGTTTAATGCTGCACAGAGGTTATATGTTCTATCTATATGAGAGTTCAAAAGGGGTCTGTTAGATAAAGAACATTACTCCAATTTATCTATACACCTTAGTAGAAAAAATTTATATTTAAGAGATGAATTCCAAAGGAATGATATTATGATTTAAATTTCATATAATTTTCTTAGACGCATAGTATGATTGTAGGTATGGTTTGAATGAAAACTTCCATAGGGAGTAATAAATCCACTTACTTTTCCAGTATAAAATTGCGAAGATTTTATAATGGTATTTTTCAAAAAAAAACACAAATTAATTAAAGATGATTACTGTTGTATGAGTAATAATTTAATATCTTACAAAATCTAATCAATTATTATTTATAAGATATTATTTACCCGTTTAATGGATTTCTCAATATATAATTAAATTCATAAGGAATCTTGGGGTACTTATATTGATTATAACTTATCATGACAGTCGATTAGCTATAAAAATATGAAATCTTCTTCAAAGGGTTCTTTACATGGAGATATATTTAAGCACCCCATTTCATCTCAAAACTGAAGGGTAGACTGAAAGGACTGTCCAAAATAAATAAGACTTATAGATTCCTTTTCCTCATTTCTTCCATGGTATATGGGATTAAAATCACTCATTATTATATATTTTTTGGAAAAGTATATTATATTCCATCTTCCATATGGGACTATATAATGCATTTTAGGTTAAATTTTCACATACTATAATATTATGGGAAGAAGTATGAGGATAAATTTAATTAATCCAAATCTTGTGGAGGAGAATACTGTCTATATACTAACAATTGAAGATCATATTAGAGCTTCATATATAAGAAAAAATATTTATTCTAATAATTGAAGGTAAAAATTATTATTTAATGGTAGGGATTACGTATTATTAAATTTTTTCACCATTTATAGGTTTTTATGATCTTTGTATAAAGGGGACGTTATAACCTAGATATATAGGTCATTTTAATATTCGAAATCATTAGACCTATATCCTTCCAATTCTCTATTCCACCATACATTTTTGAATTATACAACATCATCCATGTTTAACTACAGAGTAAAAAATACTAGATCGAACAAATGTTCTCACATGTGGTGGTTTATAGTTATATCACATTCTATCTTATGACGACGAAACTTCTAGATTCTTGACACCTATGAGCAAGTGTTATGGAATCTGAAAACCTTATCGGAGAAATCAAATACAAAAATAGGAAAATCTGGATATTGATAAATCCTTGATGGTGGAATTACCAAATTTGTGAAATAAATTGTTTATAAATCAATTTCTAGGTTGAAATTATTTAGAGGGTAGGAATGTAATACCTGATAACTTACTATAGATGGAAAACTACATATCATGAACTATCACAAAATGCATACTCTATTGAACCATTATTCATGATTTTATTCAAAAGTTACATTTTAAAATTTAAAATTAATAGAAATAACATAATTTTTTACTTCACCATATCAAAACTATCTTATTATGATTTTTTATATTTATTTAAAAATATATGTTTTTTCTAGAAAATACATTATTCCCAAAATTTTAAAATTTTCGGACTTTATCTTTACATATAAAAACAATAGATGATTAAAAAATATTTAACAAAGAAAATTATCATTTAAGTAAAAAAAAATTATCCAAATATATTCATTGAACTTATAAATCATTACCCAAAATTTTTAGAACTATATAAAATGTTATGTTCATAAAAGATTATTTTCAATATTTTCTTTAAAAGAAGTTTTTTAAATGCAAATTAAGTTTTTTACTACCTCATAAACCTCACAATATTTATTTATTTTTATAATGAATAAAATTATTTAATTTAAATTGTTACCATATAAATTTTTATCTTCTATGTAAATTTCATGGTTTATAATGTTTTTTTTCTAACAAAATGTTTTACGTGATTAAGTGTGTTTATTTTATAATTAATAGTTCATGTCTTCAGAAATTTTATTTGATAAAATGAATTTCAAATTTCAAATTTTATTTAAAAAAATAATTAAAATGTTTAATATTAATTGTTTTCTATAAAATTAATTACTAAGGTCAGAAATTTACTTCCATGATAAAATTTAATTAGGATAAAATTTACAAAAATTACAAATATATCCCTAGAACTGTCAATATTGTCTCATAAATGTTTTTTATGTAATTTGGAAACATAAATAATTATCCCCTCCAATTTTGTTTATTGTGTGTCCATTGACCCTTGAATAGTAACATTTCATTATTGAAAATGTTAGGTTTAATCTAAAAACTACTTATAAATCAGTTAAATATTAATCAATTCACCAATAAACTATGCATCAAATTTACACTTGAAAATATTCAATAATTACCCTCATATAACACTATCTTACTTTTATAAAAATTCTAATACCCATTAGTTATCATAATTCCTTCATTTATAAGGAGGCTTCCATGTAAAATTCATCATCCCAAAATGAGTATTATCAACTACACAATTTTCACCAATATTGTATTCTTCCAAATTAATTATGTTCGGTAAAATATAAGGACATACATTTCATTATATTAATATAATGTATCTCTATTTAGGGTATTATCATTTTTTTCATAAATAGAATCCATTTTGAAAAAGGAAATCATCATTTTTTTGTATTTGTAGACTACTAATAGCATCAACAAAAAAATTAATTTCTTATTTCCAACCATTATTGATGGATTCTACAAAGTATTTATCAAATTAATATGAATTTTTTGATATCATGATTGATCTATTATGAAAAATTATATAATTGATAAATTATATGACCAAAAAATGATAATAATTAATCTATTACTATAAAATAAGCTTTCTAAAAGGAAAATATTTTATTTAAATTCACTATTATTTCCATGTGAACTATTTATTTTCCTAATTTATTTTTAATTAAGATATATCAAACTAATGATAAAAAAGTAAAATCATTATTCTTCTTGTGCAATGATATTACAAGAAAACCTCCCCCAAATCTCTCATTAATTCAGGGCAGGTTCTTATTGGGGTCGGTTTAACCACCCACTTTGTCAATGCTATAAATTTATATCATGGATTATTATGAGAACATAATTATTTTTTTATTATGATATAAATTTATAAATATTTATTTTTTTATTATTGAGATCTTTTATCAATATTTAATTCATCAATTAAGAAAATACTCTTCAATCCTCAAGATTCACTAAAACATGATTGTTCCTGATTTCAACTTAAATAATAAATAATAAGACACTTATGAAAGAGATTTTAAACATTAAAAATTATTAGAAATAAATCCTAACACTAAATTTAATCACTTATTTATGTTTATATTTCGATGAATAATAAATACAAACACCAATATTATAAAAATATTACAAATGATAAAAACTATAAACATATAATTTTTCAAAGAAAGAGAATTTATATTGAAAATGGATATTTTGGAGAGTATTAATGAAAATGTATATGATTAAGGATTTTAATTAAGTGATTAATGTAGATACATTTTTATAAAATATTTTAATGTAAATATGTTAATGTTTTGATATGTGGTAAGGGTGATTCATCCCAAATTCATTTCATTGAGATGATTTTTGTAATATTCACCAAATTCTTGTAATGTGGTGTATATAACAACTATATCAAATATTAAATCAGGAAATAAAATTATTCATTGTATTTATAAATCAATTTGAATCCCTCTCTTTCTAGTGGTTCTTATTTAATTACTTGCTAATGCATATGTGGGGTTTTCCATGTCAATTTTTATTATTTGGGGATAATATTTAATTTTACAAATCATTATTTAGTTTAATGTATAAATTTCCATTGAATAGGATCTTTACAATATCACTCCAAAATTGTAATGGATTTACAATTCAATATATTTATTCATCCCTTATATTATTTTAATTCAAGAGATACAAAAATTATTGTAAAACTCAATGTTTTCCATTGTGGAGAAACCGTCCTATGTTTGGGAAATATAAGTGTGTTTATTTTCCTATAAAATAAATTCATCTCTAGATAATTTAATGTTAATGGAGTTGTGACACATATTCACCCAGTGGTAATTTCCATAAAAATTTATGGTTGGCATTAACCCACAACCACCCTGATACATGATGAATGGTACTAAGACGGTACACCATGCTAGAAATCCTAGGGTATATACATTGGAATGTTCAAACCCTTTTTGAACAAGGATACATGATTTTTAATACTACCACATTGTTCATCCTATTATTAAAAATATTGAACCTAATTATTATATCTAATGGACATCCTAGAACATTAAATGTACCCTCCCTTATATTTATTTGATAAAGGTTCTTCATGTTACACTGATGATACCCAATAATATAATTGATTAAAAAGGATGGCATCATTGATTTCTATATTATTTTATTGAATGGGGAAGTACTTGTTCTATATTTATCATTATAAATATATAAATTTTTTATCAAGAAAACATTTCTATAGGGAATCATATTAATATTCTTGGTGATAACTATAGTGATTTAATTGTACTTAAACTTTTGATGAGTTGGTAATAGAATTATATAGACTATCTATTAATAGAAAAATTTCATGAGATAGAAGAGTTTGTTTATTGGTGCATTCCACTTACCATATTAGGTTAGTGTAATGGAATAGGGCATTGTAAATGTGTTTTTTATGTAAGAAATTATTCAATTTATAATTATGAGATAAATAATTATTTTTATCCATGTTGTTATTATTTTCATGGATATTTAATACTCTCAATTTTTTTATTGATTATGGATTCTTTTTTTTCATTTACTCTTAAAAAAATATTCAATGTTTTTTATGAAATAATATAATAGTTACTACTCCTTATTTTGATGATTATCTCACTCTTATTTTTTTGTCACTGGGAAACCTGTAAATGAATATTGTGTAAATATTAGGGAAATATATAAAGGGATAATAACTTATGTCATTTTTTTTCATAATATATATTAGGTTTTAAAATATAATGTATATTTTTATTTAGTCCCCCTTTTTTTTCTATTCTTTTGGACCCTTCTAAAACCACTGTAGTATATATTAGAAATATAATATAACTATCAGATCTAGGTTTCTGGAGACTAAGATATTACATAAGAGTTTCAAATCCACATGAAGAGTACCAATTAAATTCTATTTGGGTTAATTTGTTACCAATGTAAAATATAATTATTTTATGTTTTAAATATATTGAATAACCTACAAAAATTGAAATCTCTTCATGATATGGGTTTCTTATATTTGAGGAACTAGTTGATAAGGTAGAATAATAGTTATTTGGGGGAAAATTAGTTTGGTAAAAAATGATACCTATATAAATTTTTATAGTAATATTCTTTAATAATAGAGAATAACCTTTAGATTTATATGTGGGAGAGTTATTAGAGAAATTATATGAGTTTACCCAATAAAATATTTTAAGACCAATAAGAAATATTAAATATGAATAAATTCTTACTGGAGAAAATAATTATGAAGAATAATAGTTATTTAGTTACTTGGTTATGTAAATGAGTTAATCCCTTGGATATAGTAGTCTTAATATTATTCACATTAAAAAACCCATGTTAGAGATAAAACCCTTTCTATGTCGCATAAAATTCCCATTTTTGGTGATAAATCTTCCTAACAAGTTATAATATCACATAATATAGGATAAATTCAAGAGATGATATTGTTAAATATATTATATATATTTATATCTACTATATATTTGATGATATATGATATTATATAGATAATACATTAATTATTCGTGGACAAATATCCCGAAGTTCGTAAAATATAATTTATGTATTAATGGGAAGATATGAATACATCCCAAAATAAAAGAGTTGGTTAGGGTGGAGGTGATAAAACCCCTTATAACTATAATTATATATATAATTTCTCAAATCCCATTGGTTATCCATATCTAATTGTTCCCTAGAAAAATTTGGGTAAAGATTATAATGAATAAAAATAATAAAAAGAAATAAAAAATAAGAGTGTGAAAAAATTAAGAGTCAGTAACTATTAAAAAACATAATTCTACTACTACAAAAGAATATTTTACAATTCTATTTTATTATCAAATACATTAGACATTGGATAGAAATGTGTTTGTTTGTTTTCTTAATGCCTCTTCTTGTTACAAATATATTCCATTATCCTATGAGGATGAGGAAAATACCACCTTGAAATTCCTATTTTCTTAATTATACTACAATATAATTCCATTTGGATTTTGTGGTTCTCTAACCACTTTTCCTCGTTATATGATTTTCATTTTTCAGATTTGATTGAATATATTACTTAGGTAGGTCTGAATGATATTATAATTATTTTAAGTAATATAAATATATTTTTTCACAATCTAGAAATTACTTAAAAATGATTTTATATTGAAAATTTTATTTTTAATTTAGTAAAATTCCAATTTATAGTTACTTATGTTATTTCTATTGGACACATGGTGTATGGGAAGGGTTTAAAAGATTTAAATGACAAAATAAAGGTGATCCAAAATGTACCCCTCTTAATAATACCATGTATTTTAGAATATTATTAGGTAATACAAGTTTTTACTAAAGATACATAAAATATTTTTCCAAAAAAAAACTAAACCAATTTTCTCAATTTTGGTTATGGATAATCCCTTTTGTCTTTTATAAAAGGCATATAGAATCATTTAATATTACTTTGTAAATGTTTTCCTCATCTGCAATTATTACTAACACATATAAGAATTGAACATTTAAATTAATGAGTAATCCTTATGATGTGGCTATTTTAGATGTTTTGGGGAATTTTAAGAAGATAAGGATACTTGTGGTTTATAGTGATAGTATATTACTATAAGTGGAACAAAACTATTTAACCAATATATAAGAATAATTTTGATATCTTATGTATATTCATAAAAAGGTTTTTTAGTATTTTATTTGGGATAAATTATAGTATTAACTAACCCTACAACTCAAATCTGTCATTTGATTAATAATCAATTGAAGGAAATAATTTTGAGATAGACCCTTTTTATTAAAGTAAATTGAATTAAAAATATCAGATAAAAATGGTAATGAAAATATTGTTTCAAACCAAATATCTATATAAAAACACCCATAATAGTGAACCCAGATAGGTAAATTCATTATTTATAGATAATAATCAGTTTTCAATTTTAGTGAAATTTTCTATTTAGTATGCATATTTCAATATTTATTTTCTTTGGAGTAATGCCCAAGGAACCCAAAAATAAAAAATTAATAATTTTAGTTAAAAATTAAAATGAATCATTTGCGATTATTTTCACCAATTCATATGGTTTTCTTATTTAATTCTAAGAATAAGTGTCCCTAAAAAATTTACTTTATATTTCTTAAACCCACCACACTTATCCTTGGGGAGGTCGCTCGGGGAGGAAAAGGTAAAACTATAAAGTTATTAATGATATTTTTTATTTTCCTAGTAATCTCAAATATACTATAATATTTTTTAGATGAGTTTATATTACAAATATTAACCAATAGTATTAGAAATTGTGACCCTCCTAAAAATTGAATTTTAGTGGTTTTTATTTTTTATTTATGTGGGTTTGGTTTTATGTTCTATTATTCTATTATCCTAGAAATGAATATATTTTGATGTATGAATATTACTATTCTTAGTGGGTATAATATCTGTTAATATATCTTAATCTAACTAATAGTTTTGTTAAATCCAATAAAAATATCATTCATTCCAGGTTAGGGGTTTCTAAGGCTATCATAATCTATAATGTAACCCATTTTAATAATTCTAAGTTAAAATTAAGTATTGAAAACTATGGTTGTGTTCCGAAAAAAAATTATTATCATTCATATTCTTGTGGAAAATTTAATATTTATAATATAGTGATTAAAAAATTGTTAGATAAAATCATTTTATGTCATAGAAAGATTACCCTTTTTAATTGAATTAGGATTTATTAGTCTCTATGACTACTTATATGACCAAATTTTAATGTATCTTTATAGAATTCACTTTTTTAAATAATAAAAATTGAATGTCATGATTCAGTGTATGTATTTATATTATATGAATATCCTAAACATTTATTTTAAAACTTTTAAATATGGAAGAGTGTTTGGTTTGAGTGATCAAAATGAGATAAGAAAATATTCATATGAAAATTATAGGATATAAAAGAACGTATTTAAGGGTTTTCATTAAGTTGTAATTATAAAAGAGGACTTCATGGTTAGATATAGGGTCTAAATATTTAATTATATATGTAATCTATTTCCATGAAAACACAAGACCAAATGGATGGGATATTTTTCCATATGGAGAGTGTCATCTAATGGAGCTATGAAATATGGTAAAGAGGTTTGTAACCCTTTTTCGTTAATGTATATAATATAATGAAATATATTGAGGGGAATAAAAAGGGATTTGATATTTCCAATATTCTTGAGAATTAAGAATACACTAATAATAACTGAGGAAATTAAACATATTTCTTCATGGGATTCATCCTATGGTTATTATTTCTGTGTTAATATTTTTCAATTAAATAAATATCAATATATATATTATTTGACACAATTATTTACCTCTAATTTTTAAGTAAAATTTTGTCTATTTTTTATGAATATTTTAAAGAAACATACTGATAACTCAAAATAGATTAAAAATTAATTTTCAAGGACTTATATGATTTGTATCCTTGAGAAATTTTTAATATCATTTATTGAACCAAATTCAAGTTAATTCACTTTTGAACCATCTTTTTGGTAATATTTTAAAATAAGTTAAATTTCTAGGAGTTTTAATTCCATAACCAAAAGAATTAGTAATATAAATGGATTTACATTAGTGAACGTAGGTGTTTAAAGATTTGTTATTATGGTAGTTATTATTTAAATTCTATTCACTTTTATAACCTATTACAAAACTATAACTGCTATTCTTATGATAAAAATTACATTAAAATGGCCTCAAAGTGAATCTTATATCTTTAATCCTAAGGAAAAAATATATATTATATATTATAAATATTTTTTTATCATTAATTTTTATATAAAAAAATTATTTCTATTCTTAAAGAAAATAATTCCGGTTATTTAATTTTTAAGAATTAAATTTTTGAATGTACTATAAATACACATTAACAATCATTAAGTATTTAATAAAAACATTAATTTGTGAAATTCATTATTACATATAATATAAAATATATTTTTGGATTTTTCATGTGACCCTTTAAACATTATTTAAACTACAACATTGAAAATTTATATAGACTAAACTATTATTCTTATTTCTTCAAAATTAGGAGATAAATATTAATGATAATGTTTAATTTTATTTTTGGGGAGGGTTTTTATTAATGTTATAAAGTATTTTACAATGAACTATATATCAAATTATACATTTTTTAATATTTTCTATCATGTAAATGTTTTTATTTATAGTGTTTCATAATGTTTCAAATGTTTAAAGATATTAGTAATTTTTAAGGGGGTTAATTATTCTTATTTTCCAATGGATTTTACTACATATTTTTTATTTCTCTCATGAATATTCATTCTATTGATAAAATCCTAGGACTATGTTAAATTTTTTTAAATTAATATGATTACTTTTATTAGAAATATACTCATTATCTTTTCATATAAATTGGATATAAAATGAACTCATAATCGTTTGAACTGATTATTCATTAAGATAAAACTAATTTATGTGTTATTTAGAGATCATTGTTAATTATTTAACATAAAAATAAATTTAGTTTTGTCTAATTATTTTATTTTAGATTATTGATGTCTATTCACTAAGGAGAATAATGGAAATTTGGAATTTTAATTGAATGAAAAGTTAATTTTTAATAATTATTTTCAGAATTTTATAATGTAATCATTATTTAAAAATATAAAACAATTTTTTAAACAATTTTGTTTTAAAAAAATTAATTACTGAAATGTAATAAATTCTATGTGTGTTAATATATATTAAAACCAACTTATTAATGAAACATCAATCTTTTATTCTTCATAGTAATTTTCTTCACCTGAATTTGAATAATTGATTTTATGTTGATATAAAATATCTTATGTATCAGGAACTATATTTGTATTGAGTTTAATAAATATTTTCCAAATTTAATTTGAGAAATAATTTTTTTGGCTAAGATGTTCTATAATTACATTATTATTAAATATTATATAATTGTTTGTTTAATATATTAGTTTTTAATTATCTATGAGGAAATGTTTATTTTCAGTGATAAAATGTCTAAATTTTCTTTTTTATATATTTTAAGAACAATTTTTTTAAATATTTTTCTTGTACAGTAATATAATAATGATTATTGATGTCATTATTTGGAATTTTGAGTTTTTAAATTTAATTTTTAGTGTCCCATTGTATATTATTATAAAAAATGTTTGAGGAAAAAAATAGTCTATAGTGATTGTATTTTTTATGAATTTTTTTTTATAAAACATGTCTTTCATAAAAAATTAAAGTTTTTCAGTATGTATTTTAATAATTTTAAGGACATTTCAAAATTGTATATGACATAATTTTTTTTAAAACATTCATCAATTTTTCATATTACTTTCATCATATGATGTTTAAATATTTTTTATATTTCTTTTTTATAGGATATGTTTGTATGAATTTATATAACCTATATATCATATTTGACTCCATCATTTGACATTAATTCCCATACTATGAAACTGGTCAATTTTGAGTGGATGTTTTTATATGTTCAATTGGAGTTTTTAAAAGATTATTCATTCATTTGAGAAAAATTGAATGAAGCTCATGCAAACTGATTGAATATGGGACTAAGTTATTGACATCAAAATAAGAAATATTAATTAAGAGGAATGCAAGGCCTTCAACACTATATAGAATATATGAAAATGTTTAGGTCATTAGGTTTAAACTATTTTTAATATTGATTATGAAAATGTATGGGACATAGAGAAGTTGAGTACTATGATGCAAGTGTTGAAAAAGGTTGTATATGAGATGCTCTAATAAAAAACACAATAAAATAATTGTGGAATTAACACGATATGAGTAATTACTATAAATTGTTTTGAATAATAGGATCTTAGTTTAATGAATGAACTATTACTAATTCTTTAAATATTTCTATTGAATATAGTCTTTTCCACTAGGTAATATCATTTTACATTATTGATGTCAGTGTAGTATAGTGATTTAATATAAGTAACAGTCACAGATGGGACTAGTGTCAAGGAATCCCAATATCATATAGTTATATAAAACTTATAAAATGACATTCCTTAGGCATCATATTTCACTATATTCTCATGTAAATGTGTTATGAGTTCTTGTGTAAGGATTATCACAGTTGTTATATGTTATGTCTATGTACAACCAAGGTTTTCATAGTTATATAGAGACCACATCCTTGATTAATTGGTAAATGAAATATCTATAACATGGTGATGGAATGGATTTAAAGTATTAAATGAATCATAAAAATTATCAATTAAATCTTATAGAAAAATGGGGATCAATAATTATAAAAGATTAAATGAATGGGAAATTGGGATCTCATTTATGATATCCCAAAAAGATATGGAATATTGAAACAAACTGGGATTCACATCGAAATTCATCTAGAGTGGAGGTAAATATAAATCAATATGGGGTTAGGGAATCAAAATATAGGTTTTTATCATGAGTAACTTACATTGAAGAAAATTAATAGTCTGAATTATCTTTTAGAGGTTTGGGAGAAGATTTTTGTGTTTGTTAATATAGTGATAGTTCTTTGGGATTATATATATTCACAAGATTTTATTTTAATTTGAGAAACATGACATTATAAAGGAGTATCCAATTTATATGACATTCTTTGAGAGGATCATATGAGTTTAGTAAGATGAAAATTGAAATTGAAAATGTTTATTCAGAGGAGGATAATACAAATAGTGAAAGCCACATGAACTTAGAAGACCCTTTAATAAATTCTTATTACTTATATTTAAGTTATTGGGAATTGATAGTCTTGAATTATATTTTTGGAAAATAATTATTGGCCAAAAAACATTTAGATATAATATTCTCGTAGTTTTTCTCTTTTTTATATCATTCCTGCCATTCTTCTTTGAGAATTGTTTCTCCATTATTCATGAATGTTATCTTCTATTAAACATTTAATATCATTTGTAATTTTTCTTTATTTAATTTAAGAAAATAACTAATCATTTAAAAAATAAATTTGAATGAATATTTTCAATTAAGAGAAATGCACCAAGTTCAAATGATAATATGATCATGGTGTATAATGATTTCACTATTTACATGATTTGACAAGTTTTATAATTGAAAGGATATATGATTTAATCACGAATATGTTAACCAATCAATGGATATGGCCTTATTATATATTTTCAGTTCAAGTATAATAATTAATGTATTAATAATGTATTTTTTTCAAATTCATCTAAATGAAGTCTCATTTCTCATCAATTTTACTTCTTTTTCTTAATTAGGGTTTATCTCTTCTCATGAATTATTTTTTCTTCTCTCCATTAATGTATCACTATACTTTTAATTCCTATATTAATATCACTATTGATGTTATTTCTTGAGTATTTTTCTGTTTCCTTAGTTTGTACATATTTTACATTCCCTAAGGGTATGACACTATTAATTACCATACTAGTTCTTGTTTGGAAATTAAATATATAAATTGATAATATAATTGACTCTTGTTACATACAATTCATATTATTAGTGAATAAGGCCTTACAAGGACATGTTCAATTAAAATACCTTATATTTATCATTTTTAACACAAAATCTTAGTAGTTTCACAATATTTACTTAAACCTTTTGAAATATATTCATGAAAAAAAATTACCAGTTCAAAATATTTTAAACGCTCAATAAATAAACACTTATATGAAAATAAAAATTTTCATAAGTCAATCCATTGATGAAATATTCTCTCCCTTTCCTTTAATTTGAGCACACCCTTTTCATACTAATAAAGCCTTATTTTGATCCACCATATCTTGTTTATAAAATGTATTTCTAAAGATCTTTTTTTATTCATTAATTTTGATGTTCTAAGGTTTCTACATAGCATCCCATTATTTTTTATTAATATATTACATCTTGATATTAATGAATCAAACCCATTAATTATCATTAATAACCTCTCCATTTGATCCTTTTATCAATAATTGATAGTAAAAATATGTTTTCTACTAACCATATAAATTTCATCTAAGTTGGTGAAACCTTATCACTAATTATATTATTTATTTCAACTTATAGTATAAAATTTATTATAAAACATATTAGATGAAATTTATTAGGTGTAAAATTCTCCTCAGAAACAACATTAAAATATTTATGCTTTGAATGAAATTTTATAGTATTAGAATTTATATATATTTCATCATCTTCATTTCAAAATCCATGAAATCTTCACATTAAAAATATACTTTTATCTTTTTCTTAAATAAATTTCACAATATTTTCCTCAATTTTTTTTACTAATTTTTTTTAGAAACTATAGACTTTAATCATCATTAATTATCAAAGAAAAACTTCTTCATCTATATTATAACCTAAAATACTATACTATCATTATTTTAAAAATACAATAACCTTAAAAATCATGGATGTTTTTTCATGTATGTTATTCATGTTTCATTTTATAGAGTTTTCTATGAACTATGTGGCTTAGTAAATATTATTTTTAAAATATAATTTTACCTAAAATACATCCATCATGTAGTGGAATGAATCCCCATAATCAAAAAGTAGTGTTTTATCTATGTTATTCCATAATAATTTTTTTTAATAAACTCATTTTATTTAGTAGTTAATTATGAATATTCATCATGTTTTATTTCATATTTTTTATATAGTTATCCACTTCACTAGATGTGTACTAAATTTCATTATTGGATCATAATCTTTTGATATTGACACCATTTTTATCTTCTTCTCTCATATTATATATTTTCGTGTATTCCATAACCAATTTCATACTCTATAATAAAATAATATATTCCATTATACTATAATATTAATCAATGATAATGAAATAACTTTCTCAAGATTTTACTAAAAGATTCATTGGTCCAAATATGTTAGTGTGATGTACATCTTTCAATTTGTATACACCCTTCATCTTTTGTCGATAAGGGTTGACCACCATCTTCCCTCAAATGAATTTATCATATATCAGCTCTCTATTATGCATCATGTTATGTATCTCCACTGCTACTCCCATTATGGATATATTTTCTATAAAATTTTTGTGAATATTCTTTGGCATTTGGTACCACGACCTGTTATTGTTTTTCACTATAAAGAGGCACTTGTTATCATTGTTTTCAAACTAATTATGGTTTCTATATGTTCAATAATCATTCATTGGGTAATTACTATATTCAATTTTTACCAATCATTCAGCTTGAACAATAGAAACCTCATTCCCATAATAACATAGTTTTATCATTCTTAAGAGGTTTTTTATCAAGATATCATCAATGTAAACATCTATGATCTAGAGTTATGTTTTGATATTGATGTCTTGTAACATACATTTATCTTCATTGATCTACCATTTATGAAAAAAACCACACTGCTGACTCTTACATCCACATTCCTCAATATGTTCCAATTAACTATCATTTTTAATGAGAAAACACTATCATTTATACATGTTCTTTAATTATATATTTTATTTTAACTACAAACATGTTCTTATTCCCCATAATCATCTATTATTTCAATGTGGAATCCACACGGTTTGAGATATCTGATGGAATACAATTTTATTTCCAATCATATATAGCATTATCAAGTTTTCATCATCCTATTGTGGATAAAATTGATTACCCTAGAAAACGGATTTTGTTACATTATAATAATCTATTTATAACTCTCATAACGGTAACATAAATTTCTTTTTTTCATTATTTTTATTTCTATATTAATTATTTTATAACAATGATATAAGTATCTATAAATCTATTTTCTTCCTTTTTATGTAGATGATTTTATTTTTCTTTTCCAATCGCACGATTATTTTTCTTTTTTGGGGGTCTTCATTTCTCCATAATATTACATGGTTTCAATAAGATGGACATAAAACTAAAAATTCATTAAGGGACATATATTTTTACATTGTTTCTCCATATTATATTTGAATTTGATTTATTTTACTGTGTTTTATTACCCATTTGAGATTGATTATTGTATACAACATTCTGTTTCCATTTATATTAGAAAACTATATTCCAATTTTTAATATTTTTCTACAATAAGATTTTTTACATTTACCCATGAAAATATGTAATCTTTTATCTTGAATTTTCTCAACACAATCTATTATTAATCTATATTTTTCAATAATTACATATCTATTAGTTTTTAGAATCATTGTTTTTTATTTTTATAACATAACGTTATTTATGATCCAAGAATACATATCGTGGTCACAACATTTCCATAAAGAGATGTATCCCTCTTCTCCCATATCCTCTATAAAATATTTATGATCATCAATTATTTTTTTCACTATTTTTGAGTAAAAAATACAATACATAGTCATTATTTACTATAGTAGTTTATTGGTCATATTATTCATAATGCATTACGTCTATCTCAACCTCATATTGATGTATATAATTTAGAGATTTTAAAAATAATGCACATATTTTATCTGTTATTCTTATATTGATTATCATGTTATTTTTTAGGTACATTATCTTTCTCCCTGAGATTAACCAAAACATCATCATTATAATTCTTTTCTATATCATATATTCCTTTTAAAAATTGTACATCATGGATCATTTTTATTAAATCTAAATTTACTTTCTCCTCCCAATTTTAAATATTTAATTTCCAACTATACCTTTCTAAAAATGATCCTATCATGATATATTTGTATTTAATAGTTTCTAGGTTTAAAATCCCTTTTAGTGGAAATTACATTATTTATTTTATAAAGTACCTATATCATATTCATCAACATGAAATTTACTTTCTAATAATTTGGTGATTTTTCTGACTATTCCACACAAAAGACATGGAATTTTTATTTTACATTCAAATATATGCTTAGTGATTTTAAATTTTCTGTCCAAAAGGATATAAACTAATCATTTATATTTTACAATTATTTTATCTCATTAGTGGTAATAAAATACTCCATGTATTTTAATTCCATTTCTTTATTTGTGTTATTATATTCATTATCTAGATAGAACCACACTTAAAGGTCATCAAACTACTATGTTAGTCATACTTTGATATCATTTCTAGGTATGTGTTTTATGTTCGGTTTAACTCACATAACATGAATTGGGTGGGTCATCAATTTCAAATAAGTTCCAACTTTTTCTTCTACCTCCTATTATAACTCTTAAATTTTTTAAAATCACTATACACCATGATTTATTTTTGAAAACAAAAAATTCCTTCATAAAAAATTGGATAAAATGGTTAAACATTTGATTTAGTCCATCCATAAAAAAATACAATTTTTTATATGAGCCCTTTTGAATCAATATCAAATATTCCAATACTTATTATTAGAAAGGAAATATAATTCATTAATGAAATTGATCCTCCTTAACGATATTATATATTATTAATTTTTTGTCCTCTCTAACATTGTTGGTGGAAGACAAAAAACATGCAATATCCTACCAAGGGATCAACTTACCGGTACCCAGAGATGGTAGCCACAAGACATCCACATTTCCTCTCTAAAGTCCAAAGGCTTAAGACTAGTAGTGGGGTCCTAGAATATATCTATGATGTGAATATAACATCATAGATCAGAGTTAAAATAACATAAAATAATATATTTTAAATTTATGGATAATAAATGAAAAATGTTTGAAAATATAAATAATGGAAATAACCAGGGCAATGTAAGTAAAAAACCAAATGGTAATAAATATTAATAGATATAAAATGATGATCATGGTATTCAATGGATCTATACAAAAATTAGAGTACACAAGGATTAAGGGATACATGTGTATAAAACATTCCATACAAAATAACAGAAAGAAAAAATACAACTACAATGAGAATCACAAGCATAAGATTGGTTCTCTATCACATACGCCATCTTTGAAGAACAAACATCAATTAGAATAATGCAACATCTCTTTATCTAAACCTATATTCATGAATTATTTTTGAGTACCAATGTAGTCCCAAGAAGTGTGTGAGATAAAATATTAGTTGGCCCCCACCCATGGGGTCAAGGACAACCAATTCTATGTAGCAAATAAAGTAACATTATTATATAATAATAAATACTAGGAAATAAATAAATAGAAAAATAAAAACATTAGTAAAAATTCTTAAATGGACACCCATCTGACCCCACAAAATTTAGCCAAAAAAGGATGTCTGAACCAAGGCACCTACACAAGTAATAAGGTTCATGCATAGGTCATCGAAAATAATGAAACTAAGGTGTTCATACCCCAAGAATGTTCTTTGGATTGTATTATAGATTCCCATGTAATAATTCTATCTTGATCATAATATAAATTAGAATCATAACACCAGGAATAATAAATAAATCTATCAATTATAATGATTGAGTCTTGTTTCTATATGAGGTTTTCTATAAATAATCTCAAGTGTTTTGATATGATCATCTGATATAACCAATTCCAATGAGTTCTCTCAAGGAAACTCATTGCAACATCCCATATATCACCCAAGGTATGGTAAAATTTATGTCCGTACAAAGTATATTACAACATGGACATGGTATCACCTAAGGCATGAAGTACCCATTATTATAATGACTTTTTATATGTCCTCTCCCATAGCGGTACTAGTGGAACTCATGAGTATAAATAATCTGATTGGATAGGTTGTATAATTAATGAAAAAGTTTCTCTACTAGCATGTGAGGTAGATCTGAGTCGAACATGGATATTTCATCAACGTTGTCATTATTTCGGTACTCTTTATCTCTCACATCCCGTAGTACATGAAGCATAAAAGCCATGGTATATATCATAAGTCATATCATATACAACCACATATAATCTAAGATAATATCTATATCACATGATAAAAAGATTGCGAAGTTGTATAATTTAATCCAAATAGAAATCGAATTAGAGAAAAAGATGAAATAATAAGAATTTTAACAATGAAAAGCAACGATGGAATGAGACCTAAGGAAAAATAAATTATTAATACAAAAAATGCTCATGTAAAAGGCATGTGATGTGTCATAACTATAATCAATGTAATATGGTTTAAAGAATGAAGCGTCATTCATTTCCAAATAGATTATCCCATTTCTCAAAACTCGTCATATTTCAGTTTATAACTTATGGAATTTCACTAGGTGAAATAGACACACACACACATTTGGTGGTATGAAACTCAAGAATGTGCGTTTATGCCATTAAGGTGGGAACACCCAAAGTGGTGGAAAAAAATAATGATAACTACCCACATATAGATATCTCATTAAGGAGAGATCACAAAAGACATGAGTAACCTAATAAATTATTTTTTTAGTCATATTTCAGGAATCTCTATAGGGTCTATTGTGAATCACAATGTCTCTTAATTTATAAAAACTATCTAAATAAGAGGGGAAGAAAAATAACACCTAGCATGATTTAGTAGCCCTTTATTTTTCCATTCTCAGTCGTTTAAACAGGATTGAAGGGAAAAATGATGAAATATTCTAACACATAGACAATATGGAAAAATGGGTCACACCTAAATAAAAAAATATGGGATGGAAGAAACATAAAATAGATCAGAGAGGATTATAGAGTATCCTAGGGGATTTCATATTCTTTTGAGAGAAAGTTATTTTCATGATGAACAGAGGACATATCAAAAAATCTATGAAGAAGGAGGATAATACCAGTGGAAGAGATAATATGAGAGTAGGTTTTTGAATAAAGGTTCATAAATAGAAAATGACAAAAAAACCATATAGTAAAGGGTTCATGGTTTGACCGAACGATTGGAGAAACTATGAGACCACTCTATACCATGTTCAGAATAAAAGGAGAACCCCACACAACTAGGTGAAATGTCTAGTTTAACCTGAAAATTCTATAAAAATAGATATATACCAAGGGTTATGAAATTGTACATAGTCATGTTCCTGAGGAAGAACATTTGAAGACAAATTGTGTGGCCCCTAGTACCCCACTGTATATAAATGAATGAATTAGGTGAACCATGTGGGATAATTAGCACTGTTTCTACTAACTATGTGGCCCAGTTTCCCACTTTCAAATACTGAGATCCAGGCTTTGAATGAGCCCTAGAAACCCATTATACCTCCTTTACTCAATTTGGAGTCATTATTATGGAAATTATATAAAACTATACCTGAAAATAATGGATCATTATATTTAGTGAGTCCATGAAATTAAAACGTACTATCCTTAACAAAAATATTCCTCAAGATTCCTTTCTAATGATTCTAGAACATTATCTATGAAATTTTCTTTCCATTGAGCATGAAAATCATACTCACACAACCGAGTCTCCTCGTAGATGTGTTCTTGCTACCATAACACCCAAAAAAGTGGACCTGACCTACCTCCAAGATCTTCCATGCTCTGATCAATAAAAAATATCAGATGCTCCTAGATGGATGCATCCAACTCAAGATCAATATACATAGGGTTAAAAAATGAGATTATTCATCATGTTATTGTCAAAGAAGTGATATATGGAAGATTTCAGACACTGTACCGTACCTCGGTGATAATAGAAACTGATAGTCTACTGATCTAACTCTCCCCACTATGTCAAAAGTCCTACCATAATGGCGTGATAATTTTCCCTATATCTGAATTTATCTATAACCCAATCCATGCAACATGAATATCAAGACATGATGTAAAACCTATAATAATAGAGAACTATGAAGTTGATTTTTATAAGAATTATTCCTAGAATGAGATGTATCTATATGATTTGGAAACACCCAGACCTTCACTTACATCATTTTAATGATTCAAGGACCCAGTGGAGCCACCTCACCTATCTACAGCTAGATTAGTGGTTGATGACATAGTAATCTCTATTGGGCCCCACAAAAGGATATCTGGGTCGTTTCTGGAAAAATGTTATTATTATAAAACTCAAACAAAAAAATATGTTTTCCCCTAAACCTCCAAAATCAAAGAAGTTGGACTGAATCATATCCTCTAACACCCATATCATCCACTTATACAATCCATTAGTCCATGGGTGATTTTTTGTATTCAAGTTTATAGGAGATCCTAGTGACTTTTGAAACCATTTCTAGAATCATGACATGAAATTGGCAACACATTTTGAAAACATAGATCGGGGGACAATATTAAGCCTAAATATCTATATAATGTATAGAATTTCCATATCATCCAAAGAGAAGGACTCCCATAATAAGAGTAATGGTTAATGTTTTTCAATATATTAGTTCTCACACATACTACAACACAACCATTAAGGGATCTCAAAAATACTGTCATGAAATCCATGGGGACATCATTCCATTTCCAGTCTAAAATGAAGGGATGTGGTATTATACAATATGGTCACTAGTGTTATTCCTTCACTCGATGAAAATAGATGAAATGAGTGAAAAATATTCATATATTCCTTTTCATGACTGGCCTCCAATACTGATAGATGATTTCGTTGTAAATCTATGAAATCCCAGGATGAACTTCTGAAATAGAGTCATGTTATTTAATTATGAAGTCTTCTAATTTATCCATAGGAACACAAACAAAACCATGGAAGAGTAGGGTATCTATAACATCAACAATCCAACCAAGATGCGGGTTATATCCTATGATGTTGTCCCTCATGAAAAGACACTCATAATCAGACAACTACTACATCTCTGCCCACTCCAAATGAGAGGATATTACTTTTAGACTTCTAATATTGGTTTCCCATGTTTTTCCAAATATTCCAGGCACATATCAGAATACATATCCATCAACATCCACTCACTAATAGCATCCTTGAGAGAATGTGTATGAGTATTCTAACTTAATATATCCTCTAAAAATCTTATATTTCAAGGTGTGTATGAAATCTCAAAGTCAAATAATAGCAGGTATTCCCCTAAATTTCACTACCTTTGTTAAAAATCTCATCGAGTGGAGAAATATTTATAAATTTAGGTTGTATGTAAAAAAGCCATTCCCCCAATAAGTATTGACTCCAAAAATATAGGCAATGAACCATGACTTGGAGCTAGAGTCCACGTGTCATGTAATTCAACTCATGAGGTCTCAATTGGCGAGACACAAATTCCATAACTCAATCACACTACATAGTAACTACACCTAGTTAGATCCCTAAAGAATTATAGAAAAAAACATAGCTTCTTCCATTCTCGCGAAGAATCAAGATCCGCACTAATGTCATTCTAACCTTTAGCTCCTAAAAAATGGTTTTACAAGCTTCATTCCAATTGAATTTCACACCACTATTAGTGAAGCTCCTATATGGTGTTTCTAGGCATGAGAAATATTGCATGAATCACCTATAATAACCTATTATCCCTAATAAGTTGCATAAATCAAACACATTCTTGGGATAATCCTTGGAAACCATTTTTCTCACCTACTCTAGGTCAGTTGATGCATATTCTTCAGATATGATATGATCCAATATGTGATACCTTGTAATCCAAAAGATTCATTTTCAATTCATTTCATATATCTAGTGATCTCTTAGTGTATTCAAAATAAAGGGAATTAAAAAATACTCATGAAAACCATACCTTCTCTGAAACACTATACACGGTATGACATAAGTTCTCTCATGCACTTTATAATAGATAAACCTCAAATTGGTCTTGAAAAAATGGTCACCCAAAACCATTGGTCATATAATTCATCTACACATTATTTTTGGCACATGTTCTTAACCATAAACTAATTTTGTTGATGGAAATGTACACACAATCTGAGGGTACCATCATCCTTCATGGAGAAATGGAGAGGTGGACCCCATAATGATGTGTTTTCTTTAATAAAACCCTTACTTTCAAGATAATCAAGTTGTTTCTATAGTTCATATATCTCTATATATTAAATCATATACTGATGAATGGATATTGGTGCCATAGTTGAGAGTATCTCCATATGTAACTCAACCTCTCTCACTCTCCCTTTAGAGGTATGCCAGAGAAATCATAGTGGACGATTTCCCTGAAATGATCCACTACCAAAGGGAATTATAATAATTATATTCCATGATTATTTAGACATAGACTGGAAATATGGTCCATCACGAGACATATCCTAGTAAGTTTAGTTTTATATCCCCTAACATGGACATCTCGTTCATGATTCTTGATATAGGTGATTCCGTCAGGGGATGTGATGGACACTCGGTGGTGATAGAAATATACTTGAGCATAATAAGGCATATGCTAGTCAACATCGATAATGACATCGAAGACGATTATCTCACGGATAGAAAACCCTATAAGAAACAATATCCACCTTTTTCAAGGGGGAACTCCGGACACAATCACATGCCCCCTTTACTAACAGCTAATATCATTTTGACAGACATGACACCACAAATTTACTCAATTAAATTTACCAAATGATACAAATACTACATTAGATAGAAAATATGCAGATACACATGTATCCAAAAGGGAATAAGTAAATTCTAATTCTATGTGCATAGTAACACACAGCATAAATAGACTTAGGTTATTCTCTTCAGGACAGGGGTACATTACATAAATTTTTCCTAAACTATTGCCTAGAAATACTTCCTTAATAGCATGAGAAGATCCACCCTATTGATATTGAAGCTTCGGGGGAAAACTATCTCATCCATGAACACAACAACCTAATACTGATCGGTTCGTTGAAGTCCAAATCATAGCCTCACATTGAGTTTAAGATCATGTAACTGATATTGGTTTTGGTATAGATCCACTCTAACAAGATGTTGTAGGTAAATATTGGAAGAAGCACTAAAGGAGACCCATCATACAACATAATCAACACTCTATCAGGTTCCTCGTGTACTAGGGATTATTATGGACTTTCCTGTAACACTAATAAAACATTGTAGAGTTTTCAATTCATTTAACCTTGATGGAACCACCCTAACATGCACCCTTGAAATGTTGCTTCATACTGTCAGATGAACCATCACCTTCTCTTGAAACTAAACCTCCCTGGCTCAAATTTCCAGCTACATTAAGATTCCTCTTAGTAATAAGGTAATGGTTCACTATATTTGTAATAGTATTCAACTGGATAATATTGACCTTTGATCAGATAGTGTATCAAATAAAACACTCAAAGTGCCTCAGAATCATAAACTTATCACCGGTCAATGATAGAGAAAAATACAATGCTTATTAATGTGAGGAAAATAGAAAAGTACGATCATAATGCCCTATTAATGATACAAGAACTCCCTAGATTTATCCTACATTATAGTTATCTAAATAAGTAATCATAGAAGTCTATATGGATATTTTCCCATACTATTTCGTGATAATTCTCAGTCTGAGATATGATATCCCACTGACGCTTAGCAGAATCCCATAACATGTAAGTAGCAATCTTGACCCTCCACTATAGATGAATTTCAAAATGTTTGATGATAGATACCTTGGTTTGAATGTATGACTCAGAATAATAAGGGTTTAAATTACCCAAAAATGTTGTCTGATGTTTCTATTTAATGTTCCTATTCAACGATTCTATAGTTGGGGATAACAGTCGAGCACCCTCAATAAACTACATGAACTGAATAAAAATATAATGAAGCTGGTCATTGGATCCTAGTGGAATATTAGCAGAAGATAAATTAGGTGGAACTATAGGAGGTATCCCAGGTGGAAAATGTCTTAACACCTCTGGAGTGTGCTTAGTTTCAGTGTCTGACATACATAACGAGGACAACATGGTAGAATTTCCCCATAATTTCTGTGATCCCTCTTTGGAAAAGATTTACAATAGATAATAAAAATATATAAGGAATGTGATATGTAATGGGTAGGTAGAAGGCCTCTTTGTAGCACGATGTAACCAATAACTTGCTCTCAGATCCAAGACTATGTAAGATGGACAAGGTCTCAAAATTCATAAGAGTAACAACAAACAATAAATTTAAATGGTTCGATCAGGATCATGGTCACACACTTCTCATATAAAGTGATGATTTCATTATAAAAGTGCTATTAATTAAAAATATTTTATTCATTTAAATCCCATTAAATGGTTGGATTATGTAGGACACCGTTTCTAATTCGTAAGGTCACATGCACTATATAAATTGAAATATGGTGCCAACTAAATCGTATCCATAACACAGTCCCTTTTATTCAACCAATGGTCCTTTTCTCAACATTTCAAAATAGGCATCATATGTTGTGTGATGTAACCTATGTAAGAAAACACAGTTATGTTACGAAAGACATTTTATGATTTAGTTATGTTCCTTATTGCAATAAGAAATGTTTCAACATTCCTGCATGTCAAAATCAGAGAACTATAATGCATAATAATAAGTAACAGACATCATTCATATGAAAACATGATATTCAAGATGAAAGTAGACATGAAAAAAATAATTCATGACATTTAATCCCATGGATTATAGTATGATTCATTCTACAATTCACCCTTGTATAATTGATTTATGGTAAATGAAATCCTAAATTGTTAATAACTGTATCAATAATAAAAACCAAAAAAGGATAATGTATCAGCCATAGATGAAGTACATGAAACAATAATAGTGATAGAAATAGTAAAATTTCCCCATCCTTAGAAATTTTGGGTTATCCTATACATGGGTTAGCCACTCCCAGGAATAGGCTCTGAACCAATTTATATCATTCCATTCTCTTTGATAAATTCACAAAATATAAAAATAGAAAGAAGATCTGATACATCTTTGTATCATCCATTTGTAGGCTCTACTTACCAGTTCCCTGAGACAGTGGCCATAATAACAAAAGTGTGCCTCCCCGAATTCAAGATGCTAATAACTAGTAGCGATGGACTGGTGTGTGTCTATGGTGAACTATTACATTATAGATAAGAGTGATAAAATATGAAAAAAAATATATTATAAATAGATGATGAAAAAAATTAGAATCATACATGAGTGGAAATAAGGGATATAAACAAAGAAATGTATGTAATCAAATGGTAGCTAACAAATAGTTTTAGATAAAAAAATTGAGTCATTTTATTTCATAGATATATATAAATAAAATAGAGTACACGATGATCAGGGGACACAATCATATGACACATGATAAAAAATAACAAAAAGTAAAAAAACTACTACCACTAGCATCTAAGCACATGTTCGGTCTTATGTCCAAAAAATTATCTTCGAAGAACAATCAAGAATCTGAAGTTGGATGCTTACCTTTATGTAAACCCACAATCATGAAGTATTCTTATATAATAAAGTCTATCCTTATAGGATGTGAGATACAATCTCAGTGGTCCATTACTCAGAATTTATAGATCAAACCATTACATGTAACAAATAAATGAACATTATTCCATAATAATAATTGAAGGGAAATAAATAAATAGACCAATACCACATTCTTCAGAGTTCTTAAATGGACACCTGACTGATACATCGTACTTTATCCAAATCCAGATGTCTTAACTAAGGTACCTATACAATAATAATGTCAATACAATGGTTATCGTAAATAATGAAACTAGGGTGGTCATACCTCATGCTTGTTCTTTGTCATTGTAGTTGCATTCCTATGGTATCACTCCATAAAGATCATAATATTAATATGAAGTATCACTAATGTCATACGAAAGCAATTTGTCAATTCCAATGATGGATTCGTAATCATGTCTGAGGAAATCTCTACATAATCCCATGGATTTCTTTACAATAAAATAATATAAGCAATGCTAGTGAGTCCATCCAAAGTGAACAATTATGGAATCCCATATATCACTCATTACAGTATAAACTCTAAGTTCATATCTTGTTTCTCATATAAGGGAATGAGTATCCCAAAAGTCATGATGTATCCATAGTGCTAATGAGTTTTTATATGGTTTCTCCCCTATTGATCTAGTTCACTCAAGAGTATAAATAATCTTACTAGGGCGACCAGACAATATAATCAAATATATTTCTCCTGATGCATAAAGTGGATCTGAACAAAACATGATTAGTACCTCCTTGGTGTCCATAAGATAGGTCCCTTGTTCTCTCCCATACTATAGCAGGTGAAACATAACAATCAAGGAAAATATCATAAGGCATAGTATATTCAACTAGATTTCATCCAAGTGAACAACAATATCACATTCTAACAAGATAGCTAGGTTATAAAATTTATATCAATCAACTATGGAACATAAGAACAAGAAGAAAAGTGTAATAATTTCACCCACACCCTGAAAACATGGCATGAAAGATAAGGAAATCAAAAATATCATATGGAACAAGATCATGTATAAGGAATATGACATGGAATAAATTTAAGTAATGACATATGTCATAAAACATGAAACATCAGAAATTTATAGGGGTATATCTCATGGGAAAAAACCCAAATTAATTAAATTTTTAATTTATGGAATTTGAAAAGGAGAAACACACACATACAAACAAAAATCATGACCAAAAACTCAATCATCAGAATTTAATATTTTTATATGGACACACAATAAGGGTTGTTAAACATCTATGTGAAGAACCCATGAATGGTTTTTCTATAATGGGAAGTTACAATAGACATGAGGAACCCATTAAATTATTTTATTAGACATATTTAATGTTTCTCCAAAAATACTGATTCATAGAGCTACATCACATTATTTAAAAAACCTGATGTAACGAGCTGGAAAGACCTAGGTTACATACCTCAATGTAGTAGTTCTCCACTCATCCATTACAAGTTCATAAATAATGCAAGATCAGAAGAAAATGAAGAAATTTCTATATGCCTAGAAAATAGGGAAACATATACCGCACTAAAATAGTGGAACATAGAATAGAAGTAACATTAAATAGATAGGAGAAGATCAAAGTGATTACCATGGTCTTTCCAATGCATTGATGTAAATAAATATTGATGATGAACATAAGAGATACCAAAAACCCTATGAAGGAGGAGAATGGTGATCGATGTGTGATGGAGTATGAAAATCCCATGTGAAGAGAAAAGGGGTTTTGAAATAAATTTTCATTAAGGGGAACATGGTAAAAACACCCACACAGGAAAGCGTGTTGATTTTGGCTGCATGGTTGGCCAAACAGTGCACCCACAGTGTGTTAGGTTCTATGTCAAAGAGGCATATTACATGGCTGGGCATAATGTATAGTTAACTATGTGTAGACCATGCATAATAACTATATCCTAGGTTTCTAAAATCATTCATGGTCATGTTTCTAGGGTTGAATGGTTTGAGATAATCCTAGGTCCCCCATCAACCCACTGTGTACAAGCACATGTTTTAGAAAAAATGTACAGGTTGGAAATAATGGTTTCTATAGACCGTGTGGTATAGTGTACCTCATTGAGAATTGAGGCTCTAAGATCCGAACGAGCCCTATACACCTAGAGACCCCATTTATCCCCTTAAGAAACATTATTAGGGACATGAAACATTATTATACCCAAAAATTGACAGTCCATAACATTTAGAGATGTCAAGACATTACAATATCTATGATCCATTTCCTTCATCTCTTACATGTCTTCAATGCTTCTTCCACAGTTAATGTATTATCTTCTTCATCTCTATTCACAAATTATTTATATTTTTATTTATAGTATAATAATCCCATGATATTTATATTACAATTATCATTATATTTATTTTCTCTCTCACTTCTACCATAAATATCCATTATAATTTAAAACCTTTTGTGAGTATATATAATTATATAATATTTTCTCACAACTATATACTTTGTAGATTCATTATTTTTAAATTCAATGTATGTCCCAATTGATTCATAACTTCTTCATAGTAAGGAAATGCTTTCAATCATTTATAATATTTTTGGATAAAATATTAAAACACCAAATTTTTTATTTTAATTTTAAAATTCTATTAAATCCATAATTATTTCCTAAAACTACACTCTATATTCATTATTTTTCGTTAAATATCTTCCATGATTATGATTTTTAGTTAATTAGGTTAATTAATTTCATTATTCATTCATTAATAGATGTAAAAGAGGTCTTTCCATCAATATTCTGATTGGATACCTCTCTATATTTTTAAATAAGAGATACATTTTAATAAAAAATAGTTTAAATTTTTTGAAGAAATTTAATGTGAAGTTTTACATATATGTATTTATTAATCATAGAATTAGTTTTATATGTAAGGAACTTGACTTTATCATTTTATTTAATGTATTAGTTTTCAATTTTAAAAACTTTTAATTTGTAAGAAATTATGATTCTATATTTATCAATTTTATTATTGTAACTAGAGTTTTTATTTATCACTTGTATTTATATTTTCAGGCTCAGTAGCCACAATGTTTAATTTCATAATATATTAAGGTATCTCAGCCTTTATTTTGAAAGATTATTTTTTCGGTATCAATTATTTTTATTATCTAACATTGTAATCTTTACTTCTTTCTTTAACATTGTGTTTTTCTTAGTAAAAGTCACTAAATATTATTTGAGCACCATTATCAACATTTCTTTATGATGTTTGATGGTCATCCATATAAAAAATAAAAACTTTGTCCTTTTTAGGTGACTCGACTTTGTATTATATTTAAGTGGAAAATTATTCCTCTTCTATATTTCTTAACAAGACTTATAATTTCCTTTAAGGAAGTATTTACCAATATTCACCAATCTTGTTTTCTATTTGGATCATTTTTACATATTATTTCATTGATGTTTTTTTCTTCATGGTCATCTAATTAAAACTCATTGTTTTTGTATAGTTGACTATAAAGTGATAAACACTACTACACTTAAATAAATTCAGGGGAAATGTTTCATTGTATTTTCCCATACCATTTATAGTGATTTTAGTGATGAGAGACATAATTCTATTATTTTTATTTTGTGTATTATCATACTAATTAGATTCTAAAGATGGTTAAAATTATATTTCATTTAAATTCACTTTTCTCATGGATTTAAAATCAATTTAATTTTTCATTTTCTTCTTAACGGAATGTGTATTTATTATTTCATATCCACTGAGGTAATTGTGTGGCTCATCCAAGGAGATATGTTATGTATATTCTATATATAAAAAATTAGATATAAAAGTATATGAATTTTTTTCATGAATTTCAACAAAATATTGGGTTTACCCAAATTTTTGAATACATTCTTTGATTTTTCTCACAATCTCACTCACTCGAGTGATAGAATATTTAATGAATCCATCTTAAACCATCATCTTATCTTCAAGATTGCTTCTCCATTTTTCTACCTTGATTTAATTCCCTTTGAATTTTTTAATAAATTATTCCAGGTATGTAGAAAATATCTTTAAAAATTGTTAACACAAATAATTTAATAAATACTATATTAATTTGTGTCATCCCAATAGATATCATATTTTTATTATCTATATAATGATTATTTTTATGATAAAATGTCAACTAATAACCTATTTGAATTGGTGGACATGACATTGGGGTTACATTAATAATGTCATATCCCAAAGGAATTAAATATATATGTTCTTAATTTTCTAAAACTAAAATTTATTTCTATAAAATTTAGGCACATATATACTATCAAAAATATTTATTTTATCTATTTATTATAAAGAGTGATTCCTATAAAGGGTACCTTTAACTATGATACCAATTCAATGTTCTGGTTTGCTGAATGGATACATTAAGGGGGGAGGGGTGAATAAGTGTAACTATTTTTTTTAAATTTCTGTAATTTTATTAAATATATGATCAATATTTGGACATGATTCTCTTGATAGGGTCAAAAATAAAATCATTAAAATGATATGAAATTAGAGAAGATTTAATGAAAAAATTATTATTAAAATTATTAACAATTATTTGTGAGACTACATATTAAGGTAACAATTTTTATCCTTCAATACATATTTTATACTATTATCCAATTGTTTGAATATGTTTCTAGGATTGTTATTATCTTGATACCATTCTTACCAATAGTTTCACTACTCACATAGGTTCCACTAACTCACAAAATATTCAAAAAAGTACCATAAATAGTATATAAGATAGATCTTCCATTAACTATAGGTTTTATAAAAAAATATATTATCTTACTTATTGATTAAACATAATATTATCAATAGAACAGAGATCATGATTTTTAAGAAGGAACATGGTATAATCTAACTAGTGAATAAAAATTGATATCCATAGACTACTAAACTCACATCATATAATGGTCTTTTAAGAAAAAACTACTAATTCTTATTCTCTAAAATTCAACACTTTATGACTGATAAAAATAAAAAAATTTATTTGAAAGTGACCTCAAATATAGATACGTATTTTTCTAAATTATTTATCATACATCCATTCATAAACCATTTTGAAATAATAAGAACAATTCAATATATATAAATATTGAAAAACAAAAACCTTAATATTTCCAAATATAAAAAATTAGTTTCATTTAGAAATTAAATTTTCTATAAAAAAGTAAACATTAAATTCACATTTCATTTCTATTAAACTAGAATTTGTGAATAATAAGATGTTTCAATACCACCAACTAAAAGTATAATGTAAATGAAGACATCTTTTATCAACCATGATACTCTTGAAAATATCACCTATCTTAGAAGAGGATTAACCACCCACATTATCAGGTAGTGTTCCAAAAAAACATAATGTATTCTTAAGGGAATATTAAAATTTGATATATAGATGATTGATCCCTTGTATCATTAATTATAATATCATTTTTTTGAATTTTCTCAAAATTGCTCATATCATTACTATGAAGATTAGTTTATACATATTTAATTTTGATCATATTTCTTATAACATGAACAGTTTTTTGATATCATAACACACCATTGAACCCTACACAATAAAATACATAAATAATTAAAAAAATATATGATTTCACCATAACATGATAAGTTTATGGTTTGATGGACTAACTAATAGTAAAGGATCATTATTCATAATAATATTAGTTTTTCATTAAAAATATATTCATTTCAATTCCACTGAAATCTCCTTCATTTGGGTGTACCAAAATATAAAATTCTTATTATTTATATGGGGATCAATTATTTTTCATGCTTCTTGAATCCTATATCAAATATGATGTTTTTTCATTGAGGATCAATTTTAGAATCACCAGGTACTAAATTCCATAAAATATAATATTTTAGAAAATAAAAATACTTATAAGGATAAAATTATTTGTATAGTCTCATACTTATTATCATCATGTTAAAACATTAATTTTTTTATAGATTTAAAAAATAAATCTTATCAAGTATAGATATATCTAATTGTAATGATGAATGATGCTTATACATACATATTTTTGATATTTATCATCAACATAAGAAAATTTATATTTTATATTATCATAATTATGACCATAGATTGACTCAAGCTCAAATGGATAAAAATAAAAATAAGAGATGGGTCATCCATGTATCATTGAATTTTACATTTTCATGAAATTACAAAATTCTACATTTATGATAAATATCACTAGAAAATACGTTTAAACCCTATGATATATTTTAAAACACCTCAAAAATACTTCATTAACAATGTTTAAAATTAATATAAAAACAAAAAATATTTAATAATTCCACAAATCTAAAAGGGTCTTCTTATATTGAAAAAGAAAAAATGGGGGAAAATTTTATGAAATAACATGATGATTTATATTACACAATTAGGAATTAAACCAAATTAACCCAAAAAAACTCATCACTAGTAAATTACCATTGAAATTATATGAACCTAAATCACTAGTAACATTCAGATTGAAACCAAAATATTTAAATTCATACATCTAGATTATTTAACTATTACATTATGATTGGTAGTCTAAAATTAAGTTATAAAAAATTATATTTAGATAATTATATTTTTATACTTATATTTTAACTATTATTTTAGTTTCTAATCCAGTTTATATTTAGTAAGAACCAAAATTACTCTAAAATTATTTTTTAATATTTTAACTATGCAAATGAAAATTATAACATGTGTATATATATAGAACAAAATAAAATGTTTTAATTTTGGGATATATCATTTTTTCATTGGAAATAATGAGATATTGGATCAAATTCAGTTACCCAAATTATAAACACCATGTGATGTTATTACATTTTCTACACATAAAATAATCCATAATATCCTTGAACATTATTACACAACCTGTGTCAGAAACTAAAAAATTAAAATACCAATATAAATACAATATAACATTTATATAATACAATAAATTATCTTCACCCATGACTATATCATTCATCCATTATCAAAAAATAATAAAAATGATAACCTTAACTGAAATCGTTGTCCAATAATTTTTTTAATAATATATAGCATTGTATAGCCAAAACTACCACCACCATAAATTTTGTATAAAAAAACATGATATAAAAGTACATTTAATATATAAATGTTTATAGAAACTTTTACCAAGTAGATTCTCCTCTCACTATTATGAAAAATTCATTAACAAAATCATTAATATCATGGTTATAACCATGATATCTATCCCAAAACACAGAAAAAGTAAAATATATAAATTTTAAACCTTTGATGATACCCACATAAAATTTATTTATTCATATAAATGTTTTACAATAGAATTTCAATATTTTAAATTAAAACAGTCAATTTGTTAACCTAGTTTAAAAATAAACCATCCAAAATCCCATATTTATCACATATTACAATACACAAAAAATGATGTTAATTTAAACCATGAAATACATATATAGAGAAGAAATATTTTTTGGAAAATAAAACATTTATATATAAATTATAATCACAATACTAGTGGAAAATTTTTTAACATTTAACTGAGAAAAAAAATATTACTATATTTATATCATTCTTTAAATGAAAAATCACAGCAAAATACTATCATAGTGAGAAATATGACCTATTATTTCATCAATTTTACAAATTCTTAAAAAATTAAAATGAACTAAAACCTTTTTATATAATAATGGTTTTCCCAATATTATTATTCCTTCCTCAATAGTTATGTTAAATGTATTAAATTTCATTACATTTTATTCTTTTAAAAGAATATTTGAACTGTAAAAATCATGATATATGTTTTTAAATGATTTCATATCAATATTTATAAAATATATCTTGTTCAATTTTCATTCAAACATAAATAATCTTATATACTCACCAAAACATCTACTTTTTCCATTATTATCCCCAATTGACAAAAACTTTTCCCTTTTATGAAGATGGCTCTATTCATGTTCCTTAAATGATTGTGACATTTTGACTAAAAAATAACATACTCTATATAGAGTAATCTATACTTATTATACCATGCATAAATTATTTCAAAATCCATACACATATATTCCCACAAAACTATATAATCACAACTAAACAAACCATTAGAAAACTCATAGATTACAATTCAATGCATTTCCAAACCATTTTCCAATCATTTAAAACCTTTTAACAAACCTCCATTGATAATATAAGGAACTAATGGAATAATAAGGATAAATAACACACCCATAAATTCCATGAAATTAAATTTGAAAACCAAATTTATGAGTCAACTTATAGGATTTGTAATCTAAATAAATCTCTCCCAAAATTTCACATGTTAGTTGATCACCATGATCACATACACCAAACTATATATACTTCAAGATAGTCAACCACTTATCATATTCATTCAAGAATATAATATATTTGGTATCTTAATAAAGGTAAATTTTATAAGTTTTAAAGAAATAATATAAAATTAATAATCTCATTGATTTATTCGTATTTCCAAAATTTCTTTTAAAATAATCTAATTAGGGATTTAATGTTGGAATATTTTTAAATGAAATTTTATTACTTCCAATAAATCATGAAAAAATTCTTCAATTTATTCATCTAGATAAAATGAAATACTAAAATTCATTCTTCATGGAACGTGTTGGTTCATAAAATTTTAGTAATTTTAATTAATTGATGAGATTTTAATGATCATTCTGTTACCAATATAATTTGGATGACCCAAAAAATAGAATCTAAAAAATATATTTCAGTTAACTTATTAAATTTTTTAGAAAATTTCCCAAAGGAAAGTCATGATACAAAAAAGTCTATGGGTGATAATCTTAATAAAAAAAACTAGAAATATTATATTGAATAATTAATATGGCATTATTGTATAAGGAATCATTAATTTGATTGATAAATCAAATATGTAAGAACATTGTTCTTAGTTTTGAGGTACGAGTTTCTTCCTTTCTCTTTTCCTTATGTGTTTTTGAGAAAATAAGGGAAATGGGGAAAATCTTAAATTTTGGTACTACACGCCGTGTACTATTCCAGATGTCGTGTAATTTGGCCGTGTAGGATGAGTACACATGGTGTGTAGCCATGTTGCCAAAAAAGGGTCTAAAAATAACTACATATTGTGTAGTGGGTATTTACACTCCGTGTAGTCATTCGGAAGGCTAATTGTAAGGTGGTGGAAGTACCCACCAGTGGAGCGGCAGTACAGGCCGTGTAATCAGAAATACACACCATGTACTCATGTCGACAGATGAATAGTGCAGTGGTGCCGCTAGAGGAATAGTTAAATGTGAAAAGTACATGTTGTGTAGTAAGTAGTACATGCCCTATAGTTTTTTTTGCTTAAAATGGTCAGTATCCAACCCTGATCACAGGATTGGCATTGAACCAGAGGAAGTATTTGGGAGAGGAGGACGAACCTTCTAGGATCACCAGATCGAGCATCGAGAATCTGTTTTCACCTTTGACGATCTCATTGGAACCGCATAGGTAATCCCTCCAATCTCATTAAGTCGTTATATTCAATTCTTCCTATAAGGGAAGTTAGTTGAGTTTGAATGGAGATTTATTTCACCTCAGATCTATGTCGTTCATGGGCGATTTGAGGATTTTCGTTCACATATAACATTCAGGGGCGTTTAAGGTAGGTGGCTTGGTGTTAAATTTTCAACTATTTGGAGTTTGTGTGTATTTTTGTTCCACGATCCCATGTTGGGGTGTCATGTGGCTGATGCCTTGGCTGTTTAAATACATATAATAGTATAGGTAATTAAATGTGATAATAAACTGCTATTTGGGATCACTGCTTGGATCTAGGACCACCCCGGGGGTGCGTTCCTCTGTTTATCCATTTTTCCAGGATACCATAGGGTATTCCATTGTAATAATATTTGTTAAATTGCCTTGAGGGGAATTGAATGTGAATTGCTTATTTACATGTTGGGAATGGCCCGGTTACAAGCGCCTAAGGGTAGTGTAATTTTTAACCTAAGGGAATTGTTTTTTTAGCATGAGGGCAAGGTACTGCTTAGCCTGAGGGCAACGTCCCATTTTTCCTGATGGAAACATTTCATATGCCTGAGGGTAGTGACATCTGTGCCTGAGGGAGACACTTCGTATATTAGGGAGAAATATCTGTTATGCCTAAGGGAAATGCCTGAGGGCAAGATTCTGATTAACTGAGGGTAAGGGTTTGCGTGTCTGAGGACACTGACTATTTAAATAATAAATTCACTATGGTGGTTTTCCTTATACTGAATGATTAAATGAATATTAAAATGGAAACATAACTGGTAATGTTAATAACTTTTGAGTACTTGTTCATTTATTTCTTTTACATTTGTATATTGTTGCTGCATGTTTACACAAAGTTGAGCACGTTCCTTTGTTGGGTTCCTACTGAGATTTATTTCTCACACCCTATTTGGGTCATGTCTTAAGCCCAAACAGATAAAGTTTCTACAGGTGTGTATTAGGGAAAGTGTCCCTATACAGGTACATGATTGTTGCTGAGGAGTAAGGGAGCATTGGACCAAGCTTAGGCTCGCGATGCTATCACCTATTTTATTTATCATTGTTGTACTATGTATTGTATTGTACTAATGTGTAACATTTTCAGGCAGTTTTCTTATAACTTTAGACATGTTGGATCATTATCTATAAAACTGATGGTTATATTTTACTACAGTTGTTTATTTTAAAGGTGTATGGTTTATTTCTCCTATTTATGTTGAATGATTTCATTATTTATATGCGCTACACTTTGAAAAATGATGGCATAGTTTCCCCACTACCAGACCTGGGCCCTCGCTGCTAGTCGGCAGCATCTGGCATTTGGGGAAATGCGCTTGAGGTCATGTGGCCAACCGGGTTCGGGGCACCGTTGAGTGGCACTCGGAACCAGGACTTTAAAAAGATGTATCAGAGGATTTATTTTCATTGAATTACAATTTGGAGCATTAGTCAGGGATATGAAGGGAAAGGTAATTGGTAATAAGTTGTGCCTGGGAGTAGCTAACCCTTGTAAAGGGAAAATCCAGTCTACCTTGTATTTTTTCCATTTTTTTGATTTTGAAAATATTACAGTTGATCAGATTATCAACGTTGGGTGATGAACTTGCGATTGTGCTGTTTATATTTTATCCATGGGTTCTATTTAGTTGCAACCCAATGAGATGATGGAATGCAATCTCATGAATCATTTAGGCACATGCTAGAAATCCCATGCAATGCATAGTTCAATTCCATGTAGGTGCATTATAAATTACATGTTGTTGTGATAGTTGATGTACACACCGTGGAGTGTTGACCCGGAGTCCGCTCGTTTATCTAATAACACGGACGGAGGAGACCTTAAGACATACATGCTGTGTAGTCTGAGCTAGGATTCAGCCCTGTAACTAACAACACGGTTCAGTGTAATCCTTTTATGTACACACCATGTGTATATGGAACACACCATTTAGTGTAAACCATGTATCTGGCCGTGTAACTATCAACACAGGTCAGCAGAGCTCATCTAGTACACACTGTGTACCTGTAGACCACGCCGGGTAGTCTTGTCCAAGGACAGATTGTGTGGCTGGGAAAAAGGGTGATGTACACGCTGTGTGAAGGTGTAACACACCATGCAGTGTAATCAGAGAAGTTGGTCATGTCAAAAATGACACAGACAGTTGAAAAAATTACACCATACACGATGTGTAGTTGGTATACACGCCTTGTAGTCAGTATACACACCGTGTAGTTTTTTTCGATGGGAGCGTTGTAGCATAGCCGTGTAGATGGACCCGGGAAGGGAAAGAGTAGTCAGGTACATGTCGTGTAGTCAGTATACACTACGTGTAGTCTTGTTGTGAAATCATGAATGCCTTCTTCCTCCTGTTCCCCTTTTGGTCCCTTCGTTTCATACTATGATAATCCTGATCAATGGTGTGTGTTTGACCCTGTAGAGTCATGTCGCCAAGACGACCATGCGTTGTTCTTCAGGAGAGCTGCAATGATTTTACTCCAGAGATGGTAGGCCATGGGATACCAATGGATCCTCTAGTAGATGGAGATACTGCGCCAGCCGTTATACCGGACACAGGCGCGGAGGCGCTGTTCTGTGAAGGCTTTATATGGTTCATGCAGACCTTTTAGGGAGCACTGTTGGCTGCCACATATATGGTCAAGTAGACTCGTATATTCTAGAACCAGCATCCACCCACGTTTTCAAGAGATTTCGGACCACAGGTTGTAGAGTCTTGGATGGGGTCTATGCAGACTATTTTCGAGCATCATGAGAAACCTCTAGGGAAGAGGGTCAACCACGCAACGTATATGCTATGTGATTCTTCCAAAAGGTGGTGGGATGTTACCACCAAGATAGAACATCACAAAGACATGGCGTAGGATGATTTTTAGACAGATTTTTATGATTTCTTCTTCCCAGAGACACTGAGGTCAGATAGAGCTCAAGATTTCATGATCCTACATCAGGACGCTATATTAGTGATGGATTATTTTGCTCATTTAACCGAGATTTAGCGTTTTAAACCGGTTCTGGTGGGTGATGATATTTTGAGAGCCAGATGCTTTGAGGATGGTTTTCAATATGACATATGTGCACTGGTGAATGTTTTCAGGTTCCCTTCAGTACATACTATTTTGAACCAGGCACTGATTAGAGAGAGGAACCTTTGAGAGGCGAGTGCTGCAGGCCAGTGAGGTTCGACACTAGTTTCTGGTACTATTTTTACCGAGAATAGGAAGCGATAGATGATTTTCTATCACAGTGGCAGTACTAGCCAGGCAGTTTCTTCAGATGCCATGGTCTTTTGTTACAAGTGAGGTAGAGAGGGGCATAATAGACCGTTATGACCATGAGACCCAGTGGAGTGTCAGGCTTGCTGCAATATGGGTATTCTACAACACTTTTGCAGGGCGTTGCCACCAGTTGCTAGTGAGAGGGGTTCTGTGCAGACTCTACATGTGGGAGCATGACCAATGGATTCTTAGCAGTCGGGAAACTAGAATACGTGAGGGCGTGTAGGTATGGATGGTGGTTGTGGTCATGTTATCCAAACACCAGGATCCTAGAGGTAGTAGGGTGGGACAACTCAGGGTATCCAGGCTGTGTGACAAGGCCAAGGCACTGGGCAGGCATATGCAGTGCAACAAGCCCATTAGAGGAAGGATCCTAGATATTCTACTGTCAGAAGTTCTTTTCTAGTAGCCTCCTTTTTATTTTCAGTGCTTTTTGATATGGGTTCTACACATTTCTTTATATCTGTACCCGTTGTGGAGAGCCTTGGGCTCCGTGTTTATTCTCCTTCTTCTGATATGACGCTAGACACTCCGTTGGAATCTAGAATGACTGGTGTGCGTCAGTGCAATGAGTTCCCCCTTGAGGTTGGTGGGTGTCACTTTCTTTGGGAACTCTATGTCTTAGAGGTGAAGCGATACGATGTTATTCTTAGGATGGACTGGTTTGTTCCCTTCTGAGCGTTTGTAGATTGATATAGTCATAGGGTGAGTTTCACGTCACCCGAGGGTGGAGAGTTTCTATACGAGGGAGAATGGGATGTTTATGCGACTCATGTTGGACCAGAACATCATGGGAGAGGTGGAGTCATGGACCATATTAGGTGTTTATATCTGGACAATTAAGGGAATTTTCAAAGGAATTTCCCTCTAGTGATTTATCATTTCAGGGATGTCTTCCCGGATGACTTTTGAGGTCTACCTCCGGAGAGAGAGGTGGATTTCTCTATTGATCTTGTTCCAGGGGTATCACCGGTGTCCATTCCTCGTTATAAGATGGAAAAACCTGAGTTGCAGGAGCTCAATAGGCTATTAGAGGAGTTATAGAAAAGGGTTTCATCTGACCCTGTACTTCTCCTTGGGGTTCGCCGATCCTTTTTGCGAAAAAGGCAGATGGTACCCTATGACTCTGTTTGGATTATCAAATGTTGAACTAGTTGACGGTTAAGAACTGATATCCCTTACCGAGGATTGATGATATTTATGATCAACTTCGTGGGGCACGAGTGTTCTTGAAGAATGACTTGAGATTCGGATATCATGGGTTGCGTGTGAGACCATCAAATATGTTGGTCATAGCTTTTCAGAGCAGATATGGTCTGTACGAGTACTTGGTTATGCCATTCAGACTCACGAACGTGCCGAAAGATTTAATGGCTCGGATGAATCGTGTGTTCCATCCTTATTTGGATTCTTTTTTGGTAGTATTCGTGGATGACATCATGGTTTACTCTCACACTCGACACAGCCATACCACCCATCATGTGATCGTATTGAGTAAATTGAGAGAGCATCAGCTGTATGCTAGTCTCTCAAAGTGCCACTTTTGGATGGACCAGATTCACTTCTTGGGTCATATCATCTTAGAGGAAAAAGTTTCCGTGGACCCAGAGAAGGTGAGAGCAGTAGTTTCCTGGGAGCAGCCTAAGAATGTGTTTGAGATACAGTGTTTCTTAGGGTTGGCTGGTTACTACATATGTTTCATCCCAGACTTATCCCACTTAGTAGCGCCATTGATAGGTTGGACAAAGAAGGGTGTGAAGTTTTTTTAGTCGGAAGCTTATGAGACAGCCTTTCAGGACCAGAAGGGAAGGTTGACATCCGCACCAGTCCTGATACATCTAGATCAAGGTAAGAGCTACAAAGTTTATTGTGAGACATCAGGTATTAGGATGGGAGTATTGTCCATGCAGGGCGATCGAGTTGTTATGTACGGGTCTTGGAAGTTGAGTCCAGATGAGAGGAATTACCCGACGCATGATCTCGAGTTGGCTGCAGTTGTTCATGTGTTGCACTGTTGGAGACATTATATCATGGGAGAGAATTTTGTGGTTTTTACCGACCACAAAAGCCTTAAATATATCTTTACTCAGCGTGACTTGAATTAGAGATAGATAAGATGGGTCAAATACCTTCAGTCCTTCGACTTTGAGCATTCCTATACATATGGTAAAGGTAATGTAGTAGCTGATGCGCTGAGCAGGAAGACTCAGATAAAGGAAGTTTAGGAGGTCAGTGGTGAATGGAATCTTGTGGCTATGTTCTCTGAGATGCATCTAGAGGTGCATGATAGTCAGGGGAAAACCTATCTTTTATCTTTAGCTATGAATTCTATCATCTTGGAAAGAGTGAGGATGAGGAAAATATCTGATTCAGAAGGCCTAGTTCTACGAGAGTCGGTGACAAGTGAGTACCCTCCTCCTGGTTGGACGATAGGAAATGATGAGGTACTACATTTCCATGGATGAGTATGGGTTCCAGAGGATATACGTGAATATTTGATGCAGGATTTTCATGCTTCAGCTTGGACAGTTCATCCTGGAGTAACCAAGATGTACATTGACTTGAGACAGCAGTACTGGTGGTCGGGTATGAAGAGAGAGATATCTGGTTTTGTTATAAGATGTTCCACCTATCAGAAGGTGAAGTCGGAGCATCAGAGGCCAACTAGACTGTTACAGTAGTTACCCATCCCGGAATGGAAATGGGATGATGTCGCGATGGATTTCGTGACTGGGTTTCCGAGGTCACCTTGAGGCAATGATTCCATGTGGGTTGTTATGGACAGACTCATGAAGGTAGATCACTTTTTTCTGATCAAGGAAACCTTCTATGTGGACGATCTCGGAAAGTTGTATATCTGAGAGATCGTTCATCTTCACGGGGTCATTCATTCTATCGTTTCAAATAGGGATGTCCTCTTTATGTCTCGTTTCAAGAAGGGTTTTCAGAGGGCACTGGGTACACAGGTTCTTCTGAGAACAACTTGCCACCCTCATACCGATGGCCAATCAGAGCGTACGATATAGGTGCTCGAGGACGTACTGCGTGCATGCAACCTAGACTTTGGGGCTCTTGGGAGAAGCATATACCCCTAGTCGAGTTTTCCTGTAATAACAGTTTTCAAGAAACAATAGAGACGGCACCATACGTGGCTCTATATGGTAGGCCATGCAGATCACCTTTGTTTGGTTAGAGGCAGGTGATGCAGCTTTTCTGGGACCACAACTCGTACATGAGACTTCTATGGAGGTCCAGTTGATTCAGAAGCAGATGGCTACCACGCAGTCTTGTCAAAAAACATAGGATGATTGTCACAGATTACCCTTGGAGTTCGTCATTAGGGATTAGGTCTTCTTGCATGTTTCTCCGAGGTTGGGACACAGACAAATTAAGATACATGGTAAATATTCCCCACGGTATGTGGGGACATTTGAGATTATAGAGAGGGTCGAGCTGGTTACCTATCGATTTCAGATACCACAGAGGTACCGAGCCATGCACGACATCTTCCTTGTATCTTAGTTGTCTCTCTATCATTCAGACACATCTCACGCCTTTCATCCCAAGGAGATTGATCTCAAGGTAGATGCATCTTTTGAGGAGCATCCAATCCGTATTGTGGATATGAGAAAAAAATATCTCTGAGGTAGGTCAGTTCCTCTCATACGGGTTCTATGGAAGCATGACCGAGTGTAGGATGAAACATGGGAGTGGGAGACCGACGTACGTGCTCAGTGGCCGGAGTTGATCACAACATTATCTTCTCCACCCTTGGAAGGGAAATTCGGGGATGAATTGGTTTAAGGGGGGAAGTTTATAAGAACCCGGTTCTTAGTTTTGAGGTACAAGTTTCTTCCATTCTCTTTTCCTTAAGTTTTTTTTAGAAAATAAGGAAAATTGAAAAAAATCCTAAATTTTGGGACTACACGCTGTGTACTATTCCACACACTATGTACTTTGGCCGTGTGGGATGAGTACACAGGGTCGGTATCCATGTTGGCAACGAAGGGTGTAAAGACTAACTACACATCGTGTAGTGAGTATTTACACACCATGTAGTCAGTCGGCAGGAAAATAGTAAGGATGTGGAAGCAGCCTCCAGCAGAGCAGTAGTACATGCCGTGTAATCAGAAATACACACTATGTACTCATATCGATGGATGAACAGTGCGGTGGTGTCGACAGAGGAATAGTTAATTGAGAAAAGTACACATCGTGTAGTCAGTAGTACACACTGTGTAGTTTGTTTTTTTCCATCAAAATGGCCAGGAGCCAACCCTATTTATAGGATTGTCTTAGAACCAGAAGGAGTTGGGAGAGGAGGTCGTACCTTCGAGGATCTCTAGATTGAGCATCAGGAATTCGTTTTCGCCTCTGACGGTCTCGATGGAGCCGCACGGGTAAGCACTCCACTCTCCTTAAGCCGTTCTTGACAATTATTCCTCTAAGAGAAGTTATTTGTGTTTGAATGGGGATTTATTTCACCTCATATCTACATTGTTCATAGACGATTTGATGATCATCGTTCACGTATACCGTTCAGGGGCATTTAATGTAGGGGGCTTGGTGTTTATTTTCCATCTGTTGTGTATTTTTGTGTATTTTTGTGCTATGAACCCATGTTGGGGTGTCTTGTGGATGAGGCCTTGGCTGTTTAAAAACCAATAATTGTATAGGTAATTAAATGTGATAATAAAATGGTGTTTGAGATCGATTCTTGAATCTAAGAACACCCCGGGGGTGCGTTCCACTGTTTAGCTATTTGGCCAGGATACCTGAGGGTATGAAATTGTAATAATATTTGTTAAATTGACTTGAGAGGTATTGAATGTGAAATTACTATTTACATTTTGGGCATATACTGGTTACATGAGCCTGAAAGAAGTGTTCTTTTTAGCCTGAGGGCATTGTTTGTTTAGCCTCAGTGCAAGGTACTGCTTAGCCTGAGGGAAAGGTCCTATTTTGCATGAGCAAAACTTTTCATATGCCTGAGGGCAGTGACTTCAATGCCTGAGGGAGACACTTCGTACTCCTAAGGGAAATATCTATTATTCCTGAGGGAAATTCCTGAGGTAGAGATTCTGATTACCTTAGGGTAAGGGTTTACGTGCCTGGGGACACTGACTATTTACATAGAAAATTCACTGTGGTGGTTTTCCATATAATGAACTATTAAATGAATATTAAAATGGCAACATAACTGGTAAAGATAGTTACTTTTGAGTACTGCTTAATTTATTTCTTTTACTTTTGCACACTGTTGTGGAATGTTTACATAGAGTTGAGTACAAGCCTTTAGTGGGTGCCAACTGAGATTTCTTTCTCACACCCTATTTGGGTCATGTCCTTGGCCCAAAAAGATTACGTTTCTGCAGGTGTGGATAAGGGATAGAGTCCCTATACAGGTACATGATTGTTGCTGAGGAGTAGAAGAGCATGGGACCGAGATTAGGATCGCGATGCTGCCGGTTGTTTTACTTTTTTTGGTACTCTGTATTGTATTGTACTGTTGTGTAACATTTTTTGGCTATTTTCTTAGAACATGAGACGTGTTGCATCATTATCTATAAAACTATTGGTTATCTTTTACTGTAGTTGTTTATTTTAAATGTGTATGGTTTATTGCTTCCACTATTGTTGAATGTTTTCATTATTCCGCTGTGCTACACTTTGAAAAATGAGGGCATTGCTTCCCCACTATCAGACTTGGGCCCTCGCTACTAGTCGGTAGCCTCTGGAGTTTGGGGAATTTCTCTTTAAGTCATGTGACCAATTGGTTTTGGGGTACCGTTGAGGGGCACTTGGAACCGAGACGTTACAAAATGGAGGTTCTAATTCTCTTTTATGTAATCAAGGGACCATTATTCAACATGGAGGAATTATCAGTTAAAAACATTTTGGGTATAATAAAAAATAGTACGAGAATAAATATGGATAATAAATTCATAAATCATAATGGAATAAAATTAAATTTATTTGATATTCTAGAACCCATTAATTAATATGGATGATCCACTATTTTCGATATAATAACATTAAAGGAAAAAGTAGCATCTTGTATTTCAGGATTTAAATTTATCAAAATTATAGAAAAAATAGAATAACAAAATGAGGGATAGTAAGAAGAATTATTTTTTTAAAATGGCGGGAATATAGATCAATTTATAAAAAGGTGATATTTAACAAAAAAACTTACATTAGAAATCAAAATTTATTTTTCCCTAAAATTAATATCATGGTTGACTTATTTATCACGACCCGTCCCCTGGGGCCTATGCCATGACTACCCCAAGCCCGCATTCCATAGTATAGGGGTTGGTGACTAGCACCAATGGTGTATAACCTAAAACTAGTAAGACATTGCCCTTATAACCTATAAAAACAAGCAACTAAACACACAACACGATACAAATGGAAGAAAAATTTATAGTAAACAAGTGATAATAGTAAGTAAAAAGGGTTCAGAATACATGCCCATCTAGAAATTACAAGTACAAATGAAATTAAATACAACTTAAGTAAAAGAAAAATAGATACTGGATCATCCTCCGAGTTTCCTACCTGAAGGGTAGGTACAGATTAGCTTATCATCACAAAACATCTATATGTCTCATTCAGGTACCGACTCATCGTAAGGTCCACCCCTAGGTACCGTTCAGTCCGGGTACTCTGGACCTTATTCAATGCTTTATTTCATCTGCATCCAACACAACAAGGTGTGGGAATTGCCCATATAGGGGTGAGTATAAAGAAACTCAGTAGGGATCCAAAGACCCTAAAGGTCTCAAAAAATCACCAAGGATAAACCACAAATTATGAAATCAACATATAACCCTACATAAGAATATTTCCATACATATTCCTATGTTATTATATAATCCATCTGAATACTGAAGAAAACACAAGGGTAATGGCTCAGCTCAAACTAGGATTTATTCTAGGGGTAGTAACAAGTAACATTTCTTGTCACAATGTCAAACAGCTTGGCTGCTGGAGAACTCCTCCTCTATCGAGTACAATGGTTATATTGCCTCATAGTGTGGCACACCCCACTAACCTTAGACTGTTGAAGTACACTCATGTTGATTACTATGGTTCGGCCGCGTCACATAGAGGTGCTCCCAACTTTCGGTTAGTCGTATCACATAGAGGCGCTCCTCCTGGTAGCCTACGGAGGTACTCCTCCTGTCGAGTGTTGTGGGTCTTCCGTGTCACCAAGGAGCTCCCTGCCATGGGTCTGCCGCATCACCAAGGCGCTCCCAACTAGACCAGTTGAGTCACTCTAAGTCGAAACTGGATGTTGGTCGTCAAGTATCTGCCAGCCACTAGGTCACTGCACTATGCGCACTACACTGCAAGAGGATCAGATCCACAAGCTATTGGTTGATAATCCAACTGCAACAAAGTCTCACTAAATGTATCTCAAGGGTCCTCCATGTCATATAGTTCTCAACACAATAGACATCCTGTCAATCATATGCTTGATCTGTGATTTATTAGCTTTTTAGACTTGGGGGCCGGTTGGATTCGTTCTTGATACAACTTGACCATTTCCCATATTAATCCAAAACATATTGGGGTATCAATCAAAGGGACCATCTCAATCCATGATTTATAGCACCACTGATGGTTCGTCAAACGGACGTCTGGTACCAATGTTATGGCCAAAAGAAAAATAACTAGGTCATAGAGGGCCCATGTCTGGTCTCACCCGGTCGGACCAACCAGGACTGACCCTGACTGAGCCGACTTGTTTTGGGTTGACCTGACCCACTGGGCGGCCCAGCCTGTTGGGTTCGGCCCCACCCGTGAGGGCCTGTAGGGTGATGCGATAGTGGATCGACTACCTAAGAGCTCGGTTGTGGGCCGGCTAGGCTCAGGGAGGTCCACAGAGCTGTGGCGAGGGTGGATCGGGCAGCTCAGAGGGCCGCGGCGGGGGCATGATGGCGGCGATGGCATGACAGCTTGGCACGGTGGACGACAACGACATGAAGGCTTGACATAGCTGACAGCGGCGGCCCGATGTTGTGGTACGGCGGCGGTGCAGCGTGTGGGTTTGGCCAAGGGCGGCGCGGTGGCTCGACACAGCGGCGAAACATCGTCTCGACATGGCAGTAGTGCGGTGAGGGGGTTTTGCCTAGGGCGGCATGTTGGATCGGCATAGCAGCAACATGGTAGCTCAGCACGATGGCGGCACAGTGTTGGGGGGGGGGGGTTCGCCTCGGGGTGGTGCAGATGTTCGACACATCGGAAGTGCGGCGGCTCACCACAGTGGGGGCATCCTGGCTCGGAACGCGGAAGCACAGTGTGGCGGTGGGGGGTGATTCGGCCTTGTGCGGTGCAGCAGTTCGGTCCGGCCATAGGTGTCTCGACCATTTGTGAGGTAGGTTTGGCCTGGAGGGAAAAGAGACATGGGTCGACACGAGTTGCGGAGACCACAGGTATGAGCGCCGTTGGCTTTGTCTTAGTCACCTTCCTCCATTTCAAAGAACACAACAAAGAAGAACGACAGAGGGTTCGGGCCATGTTCCTCTGGCCTGCACCATCTGCGTTTGGAGAGGTAGAAAGTGGTTCACAATGAACAAAGCATGAACATATATGGAAGATATTTTAAAACGTCATTTCCCACAACCCACGTCATTCTCAATTCCCAATCCCATAAAATAATTAGAAGGGGAGATCATGGAAAGCAATAATCCAGTAGAAATAAACTCATACCTCGTTAGCTAGTTAAAGTTGGCACCAGAAGGTAATATGATCGTCGATTCACCATAGATGAGGATGTTCCACATCAGAAGATTTCATGAGGACGAAGGCCAAGGGGTTGGTGTTCTTCGTTGGAGGATCGTTCTTCATCGGTGGAGCATTCTTCATGGAAGAACACATTCTTCATTGAAGATCCTTCTCCCAAGATATCCTTCCTCCAAATTGCACCAAAGATGATAAGTATAATAGATTTAGTTCTCTATTTAGTTCTATGGTACATAAATCAAATTATCCTTATCAATTAACTAGGTTGTAATATTAAAGGCATGTGCGTTCGAAAAATTAATGTGAAGGAAGTCAATAGGCTCCTCCATATTAATGAGGGTATTGAGAGGTTGTTATCCATAATGAGAGGAGTTCAAGAGTTTTTTCATTGGGTGGTCCCCACCACCATAACCTTTCATGGGATGTTAGGTTCAGCAGGTCCCCACCACACAACCACTCATGGGAGGTTATGTTCTGGGGGTCCCCACTCCCCAACCTCCACATGGAGATTTAGTTCTAGGGGTCCCCACCTCCTAACACACACATGGGTGTTGAAAAAAAAGCCGCACACTTTTATTTTTATTTTATTCTTACACGAGAAACCCAAAAACTAACTTTCACTCCGACCATCTGTTGTCGAGGATTAAGTCTCATTAAACAAATAATGGCACTGGGAGTTCAATAGTGCCCTCGAATTTCAATTCCGTGAACCGGTTCAAAAGATAGAAAAAACCTTCTTGTATGTTTAATGAACATACTTGAACAACAGTTCAAAAATTTATTTTGGGCACTTCGTGCCTCAGAATAATGTTCCGTCAATTTTCGTGGACTCGTAAAATTTCCATCTAATAATAAAAATTACATGGAAATTATGGATCATTAAATTCTCCTCACCTTATATTTAAATTCCCCATTATCCAGAACTAAAAAATAAGGGAATAAAGTTGGTACTGAGCATTCATCTATGCCTCCCGCTCCCATGAGCTCTCCTGGAGGTTGTTATGCTACCAATGAACGCACAATAGAGGTATTGACCTTCTACGAAGGACCCACTCCTGTCGACCCTCAATCTCTACTGGAACCCCTATAATAGTCACCCCTTCATGCACGTCCAGCTCACCATGGTTGATGATGTGAGAAGGGTCGTGCATGTATCTCCTCAACTGGGATACGTGGAAGACGTCGTGCACCCAGTGCAACTAAGGTGAATGAGGTAAGAGGTAAGCCACCTCTCCAACTCGACTGAGGAACTGAAAAGGTTCGATGATCCTCAGAGATAACTTTCCACCATAGCCAAATCTCCATAGACCTCGTTGGGGTGAGACCCGTAGAAAGACATGGTCACCATCCTCGAACTCCATAGGTCTCTGTCTCCTATCAGAATATGACTTCTTATTTATTAGTATAGTCTTCATCTTCTCTTGGATGATATACACCTTCTCTGTGGTAGCCCATACCATCTCTAGTACAACTAGTGTTGACTCCCCTGGGTCAGTCCAACACAAAGGTGATCTGCAAGGTCGCCCATACAATGCGTCAAAAGGTTACATCCCAATGGTGGACTGATAGCTATTGTTGAATAAAAACTATACACAAGTTATTTGATCCTCCCAAATGCGACTGAAGTTTCTGACACAATCACACATCTTATCCTTGAGGGTCTAAATGATCCACTCAGTCTAGCCATACATCTGAGGATGGAAGGTGGTGCTCAAACGAAGTCACATCCCAAAGCCTACTACAACCCCTTCCATAGACGGGAAGTAAAATTTACATCACGATCAGAGATAATCATTGAAGTTAATTTATGTAGCCACATAATATCCTCCACATAGAGGCATCCCAAAATCTTTATTGAACCCTGCTCCCTGATCGGTAAGAAGTGGGATTACTTGGAGAGTCGGTCGATGATCACCCAAATCGAGTCATGACCTCTGGATGTATGGGTAATTCATGTCATGAAGTCCATGGATATCTCATACCACTTCCACTCTGGGACCTCTAAAGGCTGAACCAGGCCTGCTGGTACCTGATGCTCTGCCTTCACTTGCTGACATGTGAGGTATCAAGATACAAACTCTACTACTGTTTTCTTCATTCATAGTCAAATGTGTCTTCATTGGAGGTACTGATACATCTTCTACACTCTTGGATGTATTGCTAGAGGGGATGTGTGGAACTCCCTCAGTAATTCCTCTTGAAGTGACACTAGTACCATGGTACATCCCTTGAAGAGGATGACGTGCTCCCCACCTTTAGAAAATCCATCATTTGACATTTCTATGGATATTAGAGTACATCATGTCTCGCATTTAGTATCCCCATGTTGTGCATCCCTGACTCGCTGAAGAAGAGTGAGAGTGAATGTAAGAGACTATAGAATGGATGCTCCATCACCATCCACCAAGGATATCTTCAAAGCGGCCAGCTGCTCAATCGCCTCACCTAGCAGCTGTATACCAGACCTTTTTCTGAGTGCATCTATTACAATTTCCCCTTCCTAGGAGTATATACTAACCTAAAGTCATTGTCATGGAAGAACCCAATCCAACGTCGTTGTATCAGGTTCAGGTCCTTCTGTGATAAGATATACCTAAGACTCTTGTGATCATAGTACACGGTAAAACGATCGCCCATTAGATAATACTCTAACATCTTCAAGGTGAAGACCAATGCTTCTAACTCCAGTTCATGGGTATTGTATTTCTTCTCATGTTGTCTCAGCTATCAAGAACCATATGCGATCACTGCTCACTCCTGCATGAGGACACTTCTGAGTCCTATCTCTGATGCGTTGTAGTAAACTAGGTAGCCTACAACCTCCTCCGGAAGCCTCAAGATGGGGGAACTAGTCATCCTTTGAATCAAATCTTGAAAACTATGATGGTATCTCTCTATCCTCAAAAATGGTTTCCCTTTCTTCGTCAAGGCTAATAGTGGTGCTACAACACTGGAAAAATCTGGTACAAAAATCTGGTACTAGCCAGCCAAATCTAGGAAACATCCTACCTTCGTCACACTCCTAGGTGGATCCCATGAATGTACCTCCTCAATATTCACTAGATCCATTGCAACTCTAGCATCCAATATGACATGTACCAGAAATTGAACCTCTCAGATCTAGAACTAGCACTTCGTTAGCTTATCATAAAGCTGCTGCTCTCGGAGTGTGTCCAGTACTATCTGAAAATGATAGGCATGCTCCTCCTCACTAGTAGAGTAGATTAGAATGTTGTCGATGAAGACTACAACAATGAGATCAGTTTATGGCTGAAATATCATGTTCATGAGTCCCATGAACACTGTTGGAGAATTGTTTATTCCGAATGGAATAAACAAAGACTCATAGTGGTCGTACCAAAATCTCAAAGCCATCTTCTACACATCCTCATCTCGAACTCTGAGCTGGTGATAACCTGATCTTAGGTCTATCTACGAGAACCACCATGCTGCCTTTAGCTAATCAAAGAGGTCATCAACCCTTAGGATTGAGTACTTGTTTTTTCATGGTCACATCATTCAGGAAAATGTAGTCAATGCAATGCCTCATGATCCCATCCGCCTTCTTGGAGAACAAAATCGGCGCTTACCAAGGTGAAACACTGGGATGGATGAACCCCTTCCCCTGCAAGTCCTCTAGTTGTACCCGCATCTCACGAAGCTCCGCAGGAGCCATCCAATACACTGGTGTTGATATTGGTGTCATCCTAGGGTACGAGTAAATGTAAAAATCTACATCTCTGTGAGAAGGTAGACATGGAACATCATCAGGGAAGACATCAGCGTACCGGTCTACCACTACAAGATATCTCTGACTCTCCACATCAATAGTTTTGAGGGTAAGGCAAGCCAACTAATGAGTGATTGGCTACACTCTCCTCTGGGTAAGTCCATCATGTGCGGTAATGGCTCCCTTCATGCCGGTGAATGTAAAACTGGTCCCATCCGTGCGTACCCACCTCACTTTGTGCCTAATAAAGTCATTCCGAGCATAGAATGTAGATAACCGGTCCATACCCATGATGATGTTGTAAGGCCTCTATTCCTCTACTAGGAGATCATAGCCGAATCTCTCACCTCCTAGAGTAAGTTCACACTGCTAGTACCATGGCGTAATTTTTGACTCCACTCCCATAAGAGTCTCTAGATATAAGGATCGAGCCAATGGCTCCGTCAGAATTGATGATCTCCGAACAAGGGAAGTGGAAATCAATGAATGACTAGAACATATATCTATAATTATTGCAGCTAAGGTGGATTAGGCACATATCATACCCCGTATCATCTCCGGAACACCGTGATCTTAGGCCTCAGCTACCTAAAGCTAATATCTCCCATGGCCACCTGCTCTCTGTGGTCGGGTTTCGACCTCTTGGTGGTGGTGGAAGTAACATCTCAAATCATTGCCCATCGCTAGCTGCACAACCAGATCATCTACCACGTTCGCCTACTCCCTGTGGACCTCCTTAGTCAAACCGCTGTCTTTGTCTGGGCGGTCCTTCGACCATATTCTGAGCATCCGAATGATGGGTCAGACAGTCATGAGCCATGTGACCCTGGCCACCTCTTGAGTAACAATGCCCTATCCTGGCATGACTAGCTCTGCTTCGGGTACCCTACACAACTGATCCTCAGTTATACGATCATCCACCTATAGTTTTGGTCTGCTAGGATCTCTGTGACATCTTTCTGCTTCCAGCTGCAAAAGATGCTAATACGTGATGAATAGTAGTGGGTCCCACTACTGGTGACTACTCATCATGGAAACGATCCACCAATAGAGCTCTCTCTAACTCCCCCACCAGCAGCGGGATTTTAAGTGAGATCATTGAAGCCCTGATCTCCCTCCTGAGTCCCTTCTCGAAGATGCGGGCCCTAAAGAATGGGTCCCGTACCATATCTATTGAGTAGCATGAGAGGTCAATGAACCTTGATATGTACTGTTCCACAGTCATGCTACCCTGATGCAGATGAAGAAGCTCCAGTTTTTGCATTGTGTGAAGAGTCACTGGGAAAAACTCTGCCCGAAACAGGCTCACGAAGTCTTCCCATAGAAGCGTCACCTCATCGAGAACCTGGAACAACAAGCCCCACCATCTGCCCACTGATTCCTTTAGATGTCTGGTGGCAAGGATCACCATGAAATCATCTAGTGTACCTAACAATCCCAAAAATATCACCACAACCTCCAGCCAATCCTCATCCGCCTGGGGGTTTGTCTGTCCCTAGAACCTGGGTGGCCCTTGGCACTGGAACACGTGCAATGACCTCAAGTGGAGTACATAATCTACTGCTGGGGATTGTGGCATCGATGGACCAAAGGGGTTTGGTAATGCAGGTTCCTCCGCCGGTGCCTCTACTGGAAATGGGACTTGCACCGAGGCCTCGTCGCTCAGTGGGCTATATGCGCATACAACTCTCAGAACATTAGCTGGTTGTCTTTGTGGATGCATCCTGAAGAGAAATAGGTGTGACATGGTTAAAAAGTAATACCTGTTGAGATAAAATTTATACCTGGTGAGCTGACTCAAACAAACAAAAAGTGAACTTTTGAAAACAAACACACAATTAGTGTAATCATGAATTGAGTCAGAAATAAGAATTCAGTGTCCGGGTGTATGGATATGTTGTACATTGAACAATCACTGGACTCCCTAAACTAAAAACCAAACTCATTACCCTTAACACTATTGCTTCACAGAAAAGATCAGTGTCCTAATTTTTCTGTCGAACCAACACCTCTGATACCAATTTGTCAGGACCAGTCCCCCGGGGCCCGTGTCGTGACCACCCAAAACCCACCATTCATAATATAGGGGATGGCGACTAGAACCAATGGTGTATTCCCTAAAACGGCGAAATAATTTTATTTAAAAATTTTAAACACATGAAACCAAACACACAACAAGATACGAACTCAAGTCAACTGTATAGTAAACAAGTGAGTGAAACAAGTAAAAAGGGGCCATGATAAAAGACAAATTGGAATGTGCAAGTACAACTGAAATGAAATACAACTGATGAAAAAGAAAAATAGATACTGGATCATCCTATGAGGTTCCTACATGAAGGGTAGGTACATATCTCTTTCTCGGCAATCCATGTCCATACGTCTCCTCCGTGTACCGACTTGTCATAGGTTCCACCTCTAGGTAATGTCTAGTCCTAGTACTCTTAGCCTCAGTCAACGTTATCCTTCATCTACATCCAACACAACAACGTGATGGTATAGCCCGGGCAGGGGTGAGTATGATGATACCCAGTTGGGACCCCGAGACCCTCAAGGTCTCACAAAAAACACCAAAGATAAACAAAAAATTATGAAATCAACAGATAAAATTCATAGGTATATGCCCATAAATTTACCAATTTTATCAAGTAATTGTTCTCAATCATGAAGAAAACACATAGGTACTGACTCACCTCAAACCATGATTTATTCTAGGGGTAGTAACAAGTAACATTTCGAGTCACAACGTCAAACACCTCAGCTATTGGAGAAATCCTCTTCTATCGAGTTTAGTGGGCCTACCGCGTCACACAGAGGAGCTTCCCACTATCCTTGGACTACTGAGTTACTCCTCTAATCGAGTATTGTGGGTCTTCCGAGTCATACAGAGGTGCTACCCACTATGGGTTTTCCGCGTCACATAGAGGCACTCCCCCTCGTAATCTGCTAAGGAACTCCTCTTGTCAAGTATCGTGGGTCTGCCATGTCACTAAGGAGCTCCCCACTATGGGTCTACTGTGTCACCATGGCGCTCCTCACTAGGCCAGTCGAGTCAATCTGAGTTGAAACGGTCAGCAGTCGTCAAGTCTCAGCTAGCCACTAGGTCTTCGCACTATGATCGCTCGTCTCTAGGAGGATCCACTCTAGAAGCTAGTGGTTTGTACTCCATCATCCACGAAGTTCCAAGAAGAAGTATCTCAAGAATCTACAACGTCATAGGGGTCTCAATGCAACAGATGATGCGTCAATCAGATTCCCAGTATGTGAGTTATTAGTCTTTTAGTCTCGGGGGAGCCGGCTGGATTTTTGCTCGATCCAACCTAATAGTTCCACATATTAATCCAAAATACAGCAGGGTATCACTAAAAGGGAGCATCTCACTTCAAGATTTACAGATCTGCTGACGGTTCATCAAACGGACGTCCGGTGCCAATGTTATGGTGAAAACCAAAATAACTAGGTCATAGTGGGATCGGGTCCGGTCCAACTAGGTCAGACCAACCTGGACGGACCCAACCTAATACAATATGGTTCGGGTTTACCCGGCCCGACCCGTTGGGTTTGGCCCTACATGCTGGGTGGCGTGACCACTGGGTTCGGCACGACCGGGTGGGTGGCCCGGCCCGTTGGGTTTGGGCCGACACGCGAAGGCCGCTACGGTGCAGCGAGGGCGACTCGGACATGGGACTACATGGCTTCGCGTGGCACTCATGGTCAGGGAGAGGGTGGATCGGACGGTTCGAAGGACCATGGAAAGGTCATGGAGGTGGCGGCAGTGTGACGACTCTACATGGTAGACAGCGGTGGCACGACAACTCACCATGGAATACGACAACGACGCGATGGATTGGCACGGCAGACAGTGGCGGTGTGGTAGCGGGGCGGCTCGACATGGTGGCAGCATGATGAGGGGATTCGACATGGGGAAGCATGGTGGATCAGCATAGTGGAGACGCATCAGCTCAGAACAACGATGACATGGCATGGGGGGTACGTCCCGGGGAGGGGCGGCGGCACGGCACAGCGGCGGTGCGACGACTCGGCATGGTGGCGGCGCGGCGTGGGGGGGTTTAGCCCAGGGCAGCGTGGCGGCTCAGTCCGACTACAGGAGGATTGGCTGGGCATGAGTCCGGTTCGTCTTGGAGGGAAAAGCTCCACAGAGCGGTTCGAGTTGCAGAGGCCATGGGTGACAGTGTTGTTTCCTTCGTCACCTTCGTCACCTTCCTCCACTTTTAAGAACAAAACAAAGAAGAACTGTGGAGGGTTCGGGACTTGTTCATTTGGCCTGCACCCTCTGTGTTTAGAGTGGAAGCAGGCAGTCCACAAAGAACGAAGCATGAACGTGTATGGAAGATATTTTAAAACATCATTTCCCACAACCCACATCAATCCCTATTCCAAATCCCGCAAAATTATTAGAAGGGGGTACATGGAAAGCGATAATCAAATAGAAATAAACCCGTACCTCATTCTCTTAAAGATGTTGGCGCAAGAATGTAGTACGACCATTGATTCAGCATAGATAAGGATGTCCCACATCGGATGAAGGCCCGAGGAAGAAGGTCGAAGGGGGTCAGAGTTCCTCATTGGTGGAGCATTCTTCATCGGTGGTGCATTCTTCATGAAAGAATGCATTATCCATTGAAGAGAATTATCCCAAGAGCTCCTTCCTCCCAATTCCACCAATGATGCCATGGAAAATAGATTAAGTTCTCAATTTAGTTCCTTGGAACAAAAATCAAATTAGCCTAATAAATTAACTAGGTTGGAATATTAAAGACATGTGCATTGGACCAATTAATATAGAGGAAGTCAAGAGGATCCTCCACATTAATGTGGGGGGTGAGAGGTTTTTTTCCATAAGGAGGGGAGTCAAGTGGTTTTTCCCTTGGGTGGTCGCCACCACTATAACCTATCATGGGAGGTTTGGATCGGGTGGTCCCCACCACCATAACCTCTCGTGAGAGGTTATGGTCTTGTGGCCCCCAATTCTTATCTTCCACATGGAGATTTAGTTTCGGTGGACCCCACCTCCTAACACCCACATGGGTGTTGCAAATAAAAATAAAATTTCACACACTATTATTTTTTTATCGTTACAAGAAAAACCCAAAAAAATAACATTCTCCCCCAACCATCATCCATCGAGGTGAAAGTCTCCTTAAGCGAATACTGGCACTGTGAGTTCAACGGTGCCATCAGATAGCAATTACAAGCAATGGTTCAATTGTTAGAAAAAAACCCGCTCATGCATTTAATGAATGAACTCGAAAAAATGTTCATAAATTAATCCCAGGAACTACAGTTCTCATGCTCATGGACCATCAATTTTCACAGACTTGTAAAATTACTATTTAATTAAAAGAAATTACATGGAAATTCTGCGTCTTTACATTAATAAAAAATGGTGAATTAACTTCGAGTGTATGTTCAATAAAATTTTCATGAAATGGAAATCCATCAATGGTTTGTGACCACATTTTGTTATGACACTGACCATACACCCATGGATTTAAATAGTTACATAGACACATGAAATGAATGTTTGGGAGAATATCTCTTTATCCCTCCATCAAATATGGCCACATAAAAAAAGGTAAAGGCAAGTATTTTGAAAATAATAGGAGATGAAATTAATATATAGATGAAATATGTGGTTAATGATAAATAATATTAGAAATGGATATCCTTATAATAGATTCATCATCATTATACTACCTATAATAAATAAAGTTAAAAAATACTTTTTAGTCAATAGAGACAACAAGATACAATAAAATTTTATTTTCAAATCATTTAAAGATAAATGGAGAATGATTTGGAGAGGGATATGATTTCCAAAAAAAAGAGTTCAAATATTTTATCAGACTAAAAGGAATTTCATATACCAACTATGTAAGGGTCGGTGTCCTAAGAACAAACTACTTTGTTCTTTGATTACATGAATGTTCTATTATTATATATTTTTCATTGTTCTACATGACAATAATATAATAATGTCCTAGAATATTTGTTGCATTAATATGGTCATGGAAGATCCCCACTATGATGAGAAATAGGAAATGCTATAACAATACTCTTAAATAAATTTATGTTGTTGGATGACATACTATGATAGGACACATAGTATAAAGACCATAATGTGTGAGTAATCGTAAGAAAACGAGACTCTCTCTCATGGAGTTCGCACTTGGTAATCTCCAAGATGGGAGATAATGAGAACAGACTGACCAGTAGAAATTCTGCATGTCTTGGTATCATCTGACATTTCTATCTACGAGTGTGTTTAATGGTCTTTAGACTAGAAGATTATCATTAACTCATGTCATGACTCGCGCACTTAGATTTGATGACAAAACCGTCACGAAGAGTGTTGGTGGAAAGTAGGGTACGTTGGGTGCATCATGAATGAAATGTTGTTAATGGATAAGTTGAAGAAGGATTTGTCCCTTCTATATTTATGGAAGTATATATCTCGAGCCCTTTTATTGAAATAAAATTTTCGAACAAATTCCATGGCCATGGTGACACAAAGAGATTATTTTTCGAGGTTAAAGAATGACATATCAAGAATATAGGTTTAATACATTGCCATGAAACCTGCATGATGAGATATTGAGAAAAAGGGATTAAATTACACAATAAAAATTCGTATGAGGTGATATGTCAATGAGGTATCAACTTCTTTATCATGGGTTCCTTGACCCGTTTCTAGACAGTAATCTTGGAATTTAGGCAAGCCCACCTAATTCCAAGGAGAAAGAGGCCTAGAGGGTCACACACTAAGTGTATTCAAGTATCTCAAGTAGAATAAAGATTATTCCCATACATGGATTAATAATTATTCAAGGAATCCTAAATATTTTTAATGTTGGAGGAAGAATAAAATGAAAACAAGTACACACCGTGTATTAATGATTACATGCCGTGTAGTTTTTATTTTGAAAACAAGTACATGTCGTGTATTATTAAATGTATACGCCGTGTAGTTTTCATTTTGGAAATGAAATGAATGAATGAAAACAGAATATACACGCCGTGTAAATTTAATGTACACGCCATGTAGTTTTCAATGAAAAAAAACTACACGCCCTGTATTTATGATTACACCTCATGTAGTTTTTCTAGTAGGGATTTTTAGGAAATATCATTTTATTAAATGATATTTATTATAATCAGTGTGGGGGCATGTCATGGAATTAATGACTCGACATGGGGTTTTCAAAAGAGTTAATGAAATAAATCAAACATGTAACGCGTTTATTTATTGTCATAACTCTACAACCTCAAACCCAATTATAAATATCCTCACAACCCCATCTATTTTCTTTACACAAGAGAATCATTGTGAAAAACAATTCTGGAGAATTCGTTAAAGGTCAAAAGAACCTCTTCATCCAAGAACACTCTCAAGACCGAGAGAGATCCTCTTCCATTAGATCAAGACGATCTAAGGAGGACAATGCAAGAAAAGGTTTTTCCATGCTAGTACTCGAAGACTCCTTTGGTAACGTCTAGAGATATGAGGTGCACGTGTGGATCACCTTTAGAGGAAGTCTATACATGGATTAAGCGATGCAATAACGAATCATATTGAAATGAGATCAAGATCATCATCAAAGAAAGAAATATCAAAAGTTATTTCTTTTCAATTGATTAAATTAATTATAATCACATGTAACGAACCTACTTTGTGGTTCTGGGACCTTCCTTTTCTTTGCCTCTTTCAGTGATTTGATCTGTGGAGACTGGCGTTTATCATCATATTGATCCTAGATTTATCATTGTTAATGAAAAAAAGCCAAGTGGGAATATCCAGCCATGCAATTCCCTTGCGCCCAGAAACATAAAATGGTATCAGAGGGAGGTTACAACATTGATTATAGTTATTTAATTTTCGTTGATAATTTACGCATTTATATTTGATTTAATTTGAAATAAATCGTTCTATAAATCTGAATAAATGAGATATGTTCTTCCTCCTTGTTTTCTCAATTCACATCACAGAAATGACCTTTTAATATTAATATTGATTAAAATAAAAATGAGGAACTCATCCAGAGGAGCATCACTTTCTAACTGTACAACACAGGAATACACAGTGTGTAATGAAAAACTTCACAATATGTACTTAGCTTCAACAAACTGGTACTGGTATGCAAATCCATTCCATGTGAATTGATTACACCTAAGAATTTAACACCCCATGTTGACTAGAAATGAATGGTGAATGGGAACCAGAATACACGTCATCTATGTTGGAGCAACACGCCGTGTAATCCGATCCGGACCATGTGAAATTGTGTACAAAGGAGAAGTCATGTACCACGTACATGGGATTTCCAGTCCAGTTAGTGTGTAACAAGGAAGTACACGCCGTGTATGATTTATCTTTATGTTGTGTACTCCAATATTTCTAAATTAGAGAAATCACGCCAAACACCCCGGCGTGTACTTTGGATAAAGGGTGAAAAGAAATACACGCCGTGTAAATATAAACTACATGCTGTGTACTTTCCAGAAATAGAATTTCACAAGGTTTCCTCCAAAAGTACAAAGACATGTACAAGGAATATGGATGAGAAGAATCTCAAGGAAATTCAGAAAATAATTTAATATAATGAATTGATTAATTATAAGATCACAATTAATTGAATTCAAGCGTGGCATATCTTAAATAATAGAACGATTAAATGAATTTGAATTCTAAAGAAGAGTAAATGTCATTGAATGCTATGGATGATCATGAGATGGAACAGAATACCCTTTTTATGTGTGTATGGTTTCATTTAAATTTGTTTAATTTTAATTTTTTGTCCTGCAAGCCTTCTTCCAATAAAATGTGGGGACCACATGCCCATGGTTTCTTTAATGTAAAACTATGTAATAGAGGATCTCCCAAGCCAAAGGAGATGGTTCAAAACCCGATGTTGAGGTGAAACCAAACCAAGAAGATACAAAGGTAGACAGGAGGGAGCTACAAAACACGAACCATCTGTTCAAGGTGTTTTTTCATAGGTAAGGGATAGCTTATCAAACCGCTAGATAAGCTAGACAATAGAAGCTCATGATCATACCATATTATATTATTCCTATCGGATTTCATGGTTTATTTATTATGTATGTGTTATCGCGATCACATAATTAATAAAATAAGAAATCATGCAATGATGGAATAAAATAAAAAGTGGACTGCGCGTAAACATTATCAGAACATGGTTAATCACTTAAAAAATAATCACTTAATATTAACAATCATCTGATAATAAAAAATTACTCATAAATAAAAAACCCTCAAATACCATACTAAGTCAGACTAATCCATCCATTACTTGATTAAGGGAAAGACTCAATAAAACTATGTGTTTGACCAACCCTTGTTGGTACACTTACTTTTATAAAGGAAGCCCTTCTGAAAGGTTTCAGGTTAACTTAACCATATTAAATCAAAAAGGAGTAGCACTTGCTAGACTTGATGTAATATTTGAGGCAAGAGTTGAGGAAATCCAAGTCAGGATTTCAGGATTGGTGAGTCCACTCAACAGATCAAGGAACTGTAAGCTCATAGTTGGAAAATACATTCCAACCTAAATACCTTCTAATATCTTGAACCACCATTGTTGGGGTTATGTGAAGGGGAATATGGATCATTGCCACTAGAATGTCAAACCAACTGGATATTTCGAGTTCAATGCTGAGGGCCATTGGGACTTGATAAAATAGTTGGAGAATTAATAAATTTATTTATTATTTTTCATAAAATGTAATCAAATGGTACTGATAAGTCAACTCTTTTAATTTGTAGAATCTAAATAAAAAACTTATCAAACACATTTTCTCTATGATCAATTTTGGATAAAGAAAATAACCTCACCGGAAGTATCTTTTAGGAATGGTTTAGGTGCCTTCGTGTTATCCTACTCCATGAACGAATGTTTTACATGATGGAGTCATCACTTCCTGATCTGCCTGACCAAGGGGCGAATGATGAATATTTCTTGGTCTATGATAAAGAATTGAGTGATGCACTCAACGTTCAATGTTTGATGATGTCATCAGTATCTAGTGAGATCATGAAGTATAATGAAGGCATGGATTCCTATAACATTCTCGAGCACCTCCATGGTCTATACCAGGAGAGAGAAAGACAAGAAAGCTTTGATATCCCCAAGGCTTTAATTTATAGCAATCTTTGGAGAGGGTTCCTCAGCTGGGCCTCATGTAGTTTGGATCATTGGCTACATTGAGCGCATAGAGTTTCTAGGGTTTAAACTCCACGAAGAACTATGTACCGATCTCATTCTTGAATCACTCCCCCTGAGCATCTCAAACATTATTGTGGACATCAATATGAACAACATTGAGAAGTCTCTGTCTGATCTTCTTATCATCATTCGCCAAGTGGACAATGACATGAAGCGTGAAATGCCTTCTTTCCTCATGGTGAATAAAAGAAAAGGGAATGTGACGAGATTTATGCCCAAATCTTCTTTAAGGCCTTCTAAGAAAAGGAAGATCGAAGGAAAGGAAAGGGAACCTGATACTGTTTTTTTCGCATGTGGCAAGAAGGGACACTGGAAGAAAAACTGCACCTAGCCAAGGAAGCAAGGGGATGCTTTAAATACGTTTATTATCAAATGTAATATATCTATTTCTTACATTTGGGTATTAGATACTGCTTGTGGTACTCGCATCTGTATCCAAATACATGAACCAAGTAGATTTAGAAATACTGACTGAGGTGAGGTGGATCTATGAGTAGCCAATAGAGCCAGACTCGCACTTGTAGATTTCAAGGACTACAACCTCACATTGCCTACTAGGACGATCTTGGTTTTGAAAGGATGTTATTATGTACCCTCTATAACCAAAAACATTATTTTAGTATCCAGATTAGATACTAATGGATTCATCTTCATGTTTGAAAGTTAATGTTTCTACTTTTATAAAGATAGCATTTGTTTTGATAGGGTACATTTATATAATGGACTTTAGGTGTTAGACTACACAAACCATGTAATGGAAATCGATGACAAAGTTAATTCACATGACTCATAACACACCCATCTTTGACATCGCCGGCTAGGTCATGTCAATGAGAAACATTTGACAAAATTACATCAACATGGGTGTTTAGATTCTTTCGAACTAAAACCACTTGGTGTATGTCATGCGTGTCTACAAGGAAAAATGACCAAAGCCCCATTTAGTGGGAAAGTTCAAAGGGGTAAAGAGATTCAAGAATTAGTTCACACAGATGTGTGTGGAACATTTCCAGTTGAAGCAAGGGGTGGGTTATCATACTCCATAACTTTTACTAATTATTTTAGAAGATATGGAAATATTTACTTAATGTGGTATAAGTCAGATTCTTTTGATCAGTTCAAAGAATACAAGAATGATTTTGAGAACAATCTTGGTATGAAGATTAAGAAACTATACATAGACAGAGGAGGAGAAGATCATAATTAGGACTTCATTGATTTCTTATGGGAGTTTGGGATTTTATCTCAACTCACTCCTCCTTACGCACCATAGTGGAATGGGGTAAGTGAAAGGAGGAACTGCACCCTGTTGGACATGGTGATATCAATAACGAGACATGTGAATCTTCCATTATCCTTTTGAGGATATTCATTACAAACAGTAGCACACATACTAAACCAAGTACCATCTAAATTGATAAACGATATTCCATACGAGTTATGGAGCTAACGCAAAGCCATGCTATCGAATTTACTTGTGTGGGGAAGCGAAGCATTTTTTAAGGCCTCTTCAGGTAACAAACTTTCACCACGAGGCACAAAATTTATCATTATAGGATATCCCAAGGAAATAAGGGGTCTTTACCTATACAACCCCTCAGACAAAATGGTTACAGTGGAAATTAATTACATATTATTTATGAGGGAGCACATCTCCAAAAGAGATAGTGGGAGTGAGATAGACTTCGATGGAGTCCAGGCTCAAGATACACGTGAGTTGGTTTAAGAATAGATTCCACAATGCCTCGTGGAAGAAAAATATGTTCGAGAGACATAAGAATTTTATAGGAACATGAGATAGGTGAGAGAAACATAACAATATGATTTTCTTGTCACTGGGGATGGTGACACATTATTGGTTGACACTGATGATCCTCTTACGTACAAGGAAGAAGTTGAAGGCACAGACTCTTCCATGTGGCAAGAATCCATGAATTCTGAACTAGATTCCATGTACCAAAACCAAGTCTGGATTTTGGTAGATCTTCTAGTTTATGTAAAGCCTATTGGTAATAAATGGGTATTCAAGGAGAAACTGTACATGGGGGGGGGGGATTTCATCAACTATAAGGCACGACTGGTTGTCAAAGGTTTTATACAGTGTCAAGGAACTGACTATAATGAAACATTTTCACCGGTTTCGATGATGAAATCCTTCAAAAACCTATTAGCCATTACGGCTTACCGTGACTATGAAATTTTTAAAATGGATTTCAAAACAGCATTCCTTAATGGGAACCACTAGGAAGATATTTAGACGACACAACCTAAAGGGTTTGTGACTCCAAAGCATTCCAAAAAGGTATGAAAGTTGTAGAAATCCATTTATGGATGAAAAAAATAATCAAGGTCATGGAACATTCATTTTGATGAAGCTGTAATGGAATTTGGCTTTGTTAATAATTAATGAGAGCCTTGTGTCTACAAAAGGTTTAGTTGAAGTGCATTTGTTTTCCTTATAGTAAATGTTAATGAAATGTTACTAATTGGAAATGAAGTACATGTCTTATAGTCAGTTATGGTATGATTAGATAAATGCTTCTCCAGGAAAGAATTAGGTGAGGAAACATATATTGTTGGGATCAAGATCCAACGTGACAGATCCAAGAGAATGTTGGTCCTAAGTCAAAGTATATACATTGACAAGATATTGAAGATATTCAGTATGGAACAATCCAAGATGGGATTGTTACTAGTGTCACATAGTATTCATCTTTCCAAAAACAATGTGTCCTCATACACATGTTGAATGAAAAAAATGGCAAGGATCTCTTACGCGTCCATGATTGGGTCAATCATGTATGCTATGATATGTACAAGGCTAGATGTTTCTTACGCATTAAGTGCGGTAGGTAGATATCAAGCTGATCTAGGAGACCTCCATTGGATTGCAGTCAAGACTATCCTTATGTATTTGAGGTGTACTAAGGATATGTTCCTGGTATATAGAGGAGATGAGGAACTAGTCATCAGAAGACATGTAGATTGTTGTTTCCAAACTGATCAAGATGATATGAAGTCACAGACTGGATACATCATCAATTTGAATAGAGGTGCAGTGAGTTGGAAGATTTCAATTAAAAGTGTGGTGGAAGATTCGATAGCAGAGTCCAAGTATATCGCAGCTTCAGAGGCAGATAAAGAAGCAGAATGGATGCGAAGGTTCATCCAAGAGATGGATATAGTAATGATTAGTAAAGATCCTACCACACTCTATTGTGATAATTCTGAAGCGGTGACACTTGATAAAGAGACAAGGTCACATCAGCGGATAAAGCACATACATCAGAAGTATCATATCTTCAGGGATTTTTCTTAGGGATGTGATGTTGCAGTGAGTAGTATTTCCATAGAAGGCAATATGGTGGACCCCTTGACTAAATCCTTGACTCAGCAGAAATGTGATCATCATGTGAGGTCTAGCAGACTGAAAGATATTGGTAGTTGGCTCTAGTACAAGTGTGTGTTTTTAAGGGTTGGTGTCCTAAGAACCAACTATTTTGTACGTTGATTACATGAATGTTCTCTTATTATACGCTGTTCATTATTCTACATGACTATAATATAATAATGTCCTAGAATATTTGTTGCATTAATAAGGTCACGGAAGATCCCCGCTATGATGAGAACCTAGAATTTCAATAACTATATTCCTAAATAAAGTGTTGTGGTTGGATGACATACTATGATAGGACACATAGTATACAGAATGTCTTATGCTAGTACTCCTAAGAAAACAAGACTCTCTTTCACGGAAATCACACTTGGTAATCACCAAGTTGGGATATTATGAGAACAGACCCTCTAGTAGCAATTCCGCATGTCTTGGTGTCATCAGAAATTTCTATATACGAGTGTCTATAATGGTCCTTAGACTGGAATATTATCATTAACTCATGTCATGACTCACGCACTTAGATTTTCTGACAAAAACCATCACCAAGAGAGTTGGTGGGAAGTAGGGTACGTTGGGTGTGTCATGAATGAAATGTTGTTAATGAATAAGTCGAGGAAGTATTTTTCCCTTCCATATTAATGGAAGTAGATATATCAGGCCCTTTGATTGAAATAGGACTGTAGAACAAATTCCATGGCCATGGTGACACAATGAGTTTATTTCTGGAAGTCAAAGAATGACAAATCAATCATTTAGGTTTATGACACTGCCATGAAACCTGCTTAATGAGATATTGAGACAATGGGATTATATTACTTAGTAAGCATTCGTATGAGGTGATACGTCAATGTGGCATCAACTTCTTTCTCTTGGGTGCCTTGACTCGTTTCTAGAATTTAATCTTGTACTTTAGGCAAGCCTGCATAATGCCAATGAGAAAAAGGCCTAGAGGGTCACACACTAAGTGCATTCAAGTATCTCAAGTAGTATAATGATTATTTCTATACATGGTTTAATAATTATTCAAGGAAGCCTAAATCTTTTTAATGCTGGAGGAAGAATAAAATGAAAAAATGTACATGCCGTGTATCAATGATTATACATCGTGTAGTTTTTATTTTGAAAACAAGCATACACTGTGTATTATTAAATGTACACGCCGTGTAGTTTTAAATGAAAAAAAGTACACGCTATGTATTTATGATTACATTCCGTGTAGTTTTTTCAGTCGGGATTTTTATGAAATATTGTTTTATTAAATTATATTTATTATAATCTGTGTGGGCGCCTGTCAAGGAATTAATGAATCGACATGGGGTTTACAAAAGAGTTAATGAAATAAATATAACGTGTAACATGTTTATTTATTGTCATAACTCTACAACCTCAAACCTGATAATAAATATCCTCACGACCCCAACTCTTTTTCTAACACAAGAGAATAGTTGTGCACAATAATTCTGGAGAATTATTTCATGTCTGAATGAAACTCTTCCTTCATGAAAACTCTCTAGACTGAGAGAGATCACCTTCAATCAGATCAAGACGATCTAAGGCAGACAACACAAGTAATGGTTTTCGACGCTAGAACTCGTACACTTTTTTAGTGACATCCATAGATACAAGGAGAACGTGTGGATTACCATTAGAGGATGTATATAATTGGATTTTGTGATGAAACTATGAATCACATAGGAATGTGATCAAGAACATCAAAGAAGAAAGAACACTCAAAAGGTATTTATTTTCAATTGATTAAATTAATTATATTCATCCTGTAATGATCCTACTTTGGGGTTCTGGGACTTTCCTTTTCAATGTCACTTTCTATGACTTGATCTGTGGAGACTGGCGTTTATCGTCGTATTGATCCCGGATTGATCATTGTTAATGAAAGAAATCCAAGTGGGAGCATCCACCCACGCACTTTCGCTGTGCCCAGAACCTTCAAATGGTTTCAGAGGGAGGTTATAATGTTGATTATAGTTATTTAATTTTCATTGATAATTTATGCATTTATATTTGATTCAATTCTAAATAAATAGTTCCATAAATCTGAATAAATGAGATATGTTCTTCCTCATTAGTTTCTCGATTCACATCACAGAAACAACCTTTTAATTTTAATTTTGATTGAAATAAAAATGAGGAACTCATCCGGAGGCGCTTCTCTTTCTGTCTGTACAACACGGGAATACATAGCGTGTAATGAAAAACTAAATGCATTGTACTTAGGTTCAAAGAACTGATACTGGTCCACCAAACCACACAGTGTGAATTGATTACACCTAAGAATTTAACACCCATGTTGACCAGAAATGAACGGTGCGTGGGAACCAGAATACACTGTGTGTATGTTGGAGCAACATGCCATGTAATGTAATTAGGCCCAAGTGATACTGTGTACAAAGAAGAAACCATGTACCATGTATATAGGATTTCCATTCCGGTTACCATATAACAAGGAAGTAAACGTCGAGTATTATTTATCTACACGTCGTGAACACTAAAAATTCCAAAGTAGTGAAAACATGCCAAAGCCCCCGGTGTGTACTTCAGATAAAGGGTGAAAAGAAATACACGTCATGTAAATATAAACTACACACCATATACTTTCCAGAAGTGGGATTTCACCATGTTTCCTCCAAAAGTACAAAGACCTGTACAAGGAATATGGATGAGAAGAATCTGAAGAAAATTCAGAAAGGAATTTAAGATAAAGAATTGATTAATTATAAGATCATAATTAATTTAATTTAAGCGCGACTTATCTTAAATAAGAGAATTATTAAAAGAATTTGAATTCGAAATATACAGAAATGTTTTTGCATACTATGGATGATCATGAGATAGACCAAAATACCACTTTTATGTGTGTATGGTTTCATTTAAATTTGTTTAATTTAAATTTATTGGCCTATGATCTCTGTTCAAATAAAATGTAGGGCATGCATGCCCATGGTTTCTTTAATGTAAACCCATGTAATGGAGGATCTCCCAAGCCAGAGGATATGGTTCAAAACCCGATTCTTAGTTTAAACCAACACAAGAAGATACAAAGGTTGACATGTGAGAGCTGCAAAACACAAACCATCCGTTCAAGGTGTTTTTTCAAAGGTTTGGGTTAGCTTATCAAACCACTAGATAAGCTAACCAATAGATGCTCATGATCATACCCTCTTATTTTATTCCTCTCTGATTTAATGGTTTATTTATTATGTATTTGTTGTCGCGATCACATAATTAAAGAAATAAACAAGCATGAAAAGATGGAATAAAATTAAAACCGGACTACATGTAAACATTATCAGAACATGGTTAATCAGTTAAGAAAGAATCACTTAATATTTACATGATTTGATAAAAAAAATTATGCATAAAGAATAAAATCCCTCAAATACCATATTAAGTCAGACCAAGCCTTTCGTTACTTGATTAAGGGCAAGACCCAATAAAACTATTTGTTTGAACAAACCATGTTGGGACACTTACTTTTATAAAGAAAACCCTTATGAATGGTTTCAGGTTGACATAACTATATTACCTCAAGAGGAGTAGCCCTTGAAAGATGTGATGTAATATAGTAGGCAATAGTTGAGGAAATCCAAGTTAGGATTTCAAGATTAGGGAGTCCACTCAATAGATCAAGGAACTGTAAGATCACAGTTGGAAATGACCTGCCTACCTAAATACCTTCAAATATCTTGACCAACCCTTGTTGGTGTTATTGAAAGGGGAATATGGATCCTTGCCACAATAATGTCAAAGAAACAAGACATTCCGATTTCAATGGTGAGGTCCATTGGGACTTGATAAAATAGTGGGAGAATTAATAAATTCATTTATTATTTTTCATAAAATGTAATCAAAAGGTACGGATAAATCTGCTCTTTTAATTTTTAGAATCAAAATGACAAACTCGTCGAACACATTTTCTCTGTGATCAATTCTGGATAATGTAAATATTCTCCCTAGCAGTAACATTCAAGAATGGTTTAGGCGCCTTCGGGTTATCCTACGCCATGACCGAAAGTTTTACATGTTGGAGTACTCACGTCCTGATCTGCCTCCCCAAGAGGCGAATGATGAATATTTCATGGTCTATGATCAACATTTGAGCGACGCAGTCTACGTTCAATGTTTCATGCTGTCATGAATGTCTAGTGAGCTCATGAAGTCTCATGAAGACATGTATTCCTACAACATGCTCAAGAACCTCTGTGGTCTATACAAAGGGAGAACAATACAAGAAAGGTATCAGATCTCCAAGGCTCTATTTCAGATAAAGCTTGGGGAGGGTTCCCCAGCCGGGCCTCATTTAGTCATGATCATTGGCTACATTGAGCGCTTGGAGGTTCTTGGGTTTAAACTCCCCAAAAAACTGGGTACCGATCTCATTCTTGCATCACTCCCCCAGAGCTTCTCAAAATTTATTATGAAATTCAATATGAACAACATTGATAATTCTATGTCTGGTATTCTTATCCTCATTCGCCAAGTGGAAAATGACGTGAAGCGTGAAAAGCCATCTGTCCTCATGGTGTATAAAAGGAAAGGGAAGGGGAAGATATTTAAGCCCAATGATTCTTCAAGGACTTCCAAGAAATGGATGATCAAAGGAAAGGAAAGGGAACATGATGTTGTTTTTTTCGAATGTGGCAAGAAGGGCTACTGGAGGGAAAACTGCACCCAGCCAAGGAAGCAAGGGGATTCTTTAGGTGCATTTGTTATTGAATTTAATCTATCTATCTCTACAAATTGGGTATTAGATACTTTATGTGGTGCTCACATCTATATCCAAATAACAGAACCATGTAGATTAATAAATATTTACCAAGGTGAGGTGGATCTATGAGCATCCAACGAAGCCAGACTCACTGTTGTAGCTGTCAGAGACTACCACCTCGCATTGCCTATAGTGACAGTCTTGGTTTTGAAAGGATGTAATTAGGTACCCTCTGTAACCGAAAAAATTATTTCAGTATCCAAATTAGATACTAATGGATTCATCTTCATATTTGGAAGTGGATGTTTCTACTTTTGTAAGTATATAATTCGTTTTGGTATGACACATTTATATAACGTCCTTTATGTGTTAGAATACACAAACCAGGTAATGGTAATCGATGACAACGTTAATTCACATGTCTCATACCACACACAACTTTGGCATCACCGGTTAGGTCCTATCAATGAGAAACGTTTGAAAAAATTACATCAATATGGGTATTTAGATTCTTTCGAACTAAAACCACATGGTGTATGCCATGCGTGTCTACAAGGAAAAATGACCAAAGCCCTATTTAGTGGGAAAGGTGAAAGGGCTAAATAGCTTCTAGAATTAGTTCACATAGATGTGTGTGGACCATTCCATGTTGAATCAAGGGGTGGGTTCTCATACTTCATAACATTATTTAATGGCTTTATTAGATATGGATATATTTACTTAATGAGGTATTAGTTAGATTCTTTTGATCAGTTCAAAGAATACAAGAATGATGTTGAGAACCATCTTGGTAAGAAGATTAAGAAACTCCACTCAGACAGAGGAGGAGAATATCCTAATCAGGTCTTCATTGATTTCACAGGGAATTTGGGATTTTATCTCAACTCACTCATTCTTACACACCTCAGTGGAAAGGTGTATGTGAAAGGAGGAACCGCACCCTGTTGGACATGGGGATAACAATGATGAGTCATGTGAATCTTCCATTATCCTTTTGAGGATATGCATTACAAACAACAACACACATACTAAACCAAGTACCAACTAAATCGATAAACAATATTCTATATGAGTTATGGAGTGGATGAAAATACATGCCATCAAATTTACATGTGCGGGGTATCAAAGCATTTGTTAAGGCCTCTTCAGGTATCAAACTTTCACCTATATGCACAAAGTGTATCTTTATAAGATAAAAAATGGAAACAAGGGGATATTACCTATACAACCCCTCAGACAAAAAAGTTGATGTAGCAAGACAATCCATATTCCTTGAGAGGGAGAACATCTCCAAAAGAGATAGTGAGAGCGAGATATACGTCGAGGGAGTCGAGGCTCAAGATACATAGGAGTTGGTACAAGAACAGATTCCAAAAATCCCCAAAGATGAACAATCTGTTCCAGAGACACAAGAACTGCGTAGGAACCGGAGAGAGGTGAGAGAACAAGGATGATATGGTTTTCTTGTCACCGAGGATGGTGAATCATTATTGGTTGATAATGATGATCCTCTTACCTATAAGGAAGCAGTTGAAGGCACAAACACTGCAAAGTGGCAAGATTCCATGACTTCTGAAATGGATTCCATGTACCATAAAATAGTCTGGATTTTGGAAGATCTTCCAGTTTATGTAAAGCCTCTTGGTAATAAATGGGCATTCAAAAAGAAACTGGACATGGAGGGTCAATTCAGCACCTATAAGGCACGACAGGTAACCAAAGGTTTTAGACACCATCAAGGAATTAACTATAACAAAACCATTTCACCGGTTGCGATGATGAAATCCATTAGAATCCTATTGCCCATTTCTGCTTACCATGACTATGAAATTTGGAAAATGGATGTCAAAAAATCATTCCATAATGGGAACCTCAAGGAAGATGTCTACATGACACAACCTGAAGGGTTTGTGACTCCAAAGGATGCCAACAAGGTATGAAAGTTACAGAAATCTATTTATGGATTAAAGAAAGCATCAAGGTCCTAGACCATTCATTTTAATGAAGCCGTAATGGAATTTGGCTTTGTTAAGAATGAATGTGAACCTTGTGTCTACAAAAGGTTTAGTATAAGTGCATTTGTTTTCTTAATAGTATATTTTGATGACATATTACCAATTGGAAATGAAGTACCTGTCTTACAGTCTGTTAAGGTATGTTTAGATAAATTCTTCTCCATGAAAGACTTGTTTGAGGAAACATATATTATTGGGTTCAAGATCAAACATGATAGATCCAATAGAATACTGGGCATGAGTCAAAGTACATACATTGAAAAGATATAGAAGAGATTCAGTATGGAACAATCAAAGAGGGGATTGTTACCAATGTCACATGGCATTCATCATTCCAAGAAAATGTGTCCTTAGACACATTAAGAAAGAAAGAAAATGGAAAGGATCCCTTACACATCTGTGATTGGGTTAGTCATGTATGTTATGCTATGTACAAGGATAGATGTTGCTTACACATTAAGTGCGGTAGGCATATATCAAGATGATACAGGAAACTGCCATTGGATGGTATTCAAGACTATCCATACGTATCTAAGGTGTACTAAGGATATGTTCCTAGTTTATAGAGGAGATGAGGAACTAGTCATTAGATGACATGTAAATGCTAGTTTTCCGACTGATCAAGATGACATGTAGTCGCAGACTAGATAAATCATTAGTTTTAATGGAAGTGGAGTGAGCTGGAAGAGCTCAAAGCAAAGTGTGGTGGTAGATTATACAGGAGAGTCCGAGTATATCACAGCTTCTGAGGTAGCTAAAGAAGTAGTATGGATGTGATGCTTCGTCCAAGAGTTGGATGTAGTACCGAGCAGTAATGATCCTATCACACTCTATTGTGATAATACTGCATCGGTGACACTTACAAAAGAGCCAAGGTCACATCAGCAGACAAAACACATATTCCGGAAGTATCATCTCTTGAGGGATTTTTCTCAGAGAGGTGATGTTGCAGAGAGAAGTATTTCCATGGAAGACAACGTGGAGAACACCTTGACTAAATCCTTGACTCAGCAAAAACATGATAATAATGTGAGATCTAGCGGACTGAAAGTCATAGGCATTTGGCTCTAGTCCATGTTGGAGTTTTTAAGGGCTAGTATCCTGAGAACCAACTATTTGTACTTTGACTACATAAATGTTGTCTTATTATATATTGTTCTTTGTTCTCCATGACTATACTATAATAATTTCCTAGAATATTTTTTTCATTAATAAGGTCATGGCATGTCCCCACAATGATGAGAACCTTGAAATGCTATAATAATATTCTTAAATAATGTTCTTCGGTTGGATACCATACTATGATAGGACACATTGTATACATACCATCATGTGAGAGTACTCGTAAGAAAAGGAGACTCTCTCTCATGGAGTTCGCACTTGGTAATCTCCAAGATGGGAGATTATGAGATCAGACCCACCAGTAGCAATTGCGCATGTCTGGGTGTCATCCGAAATTTCTATCTACATGCGTTTGTAATGGTCCTTAGACTGGAAGATTATCATTAACTCATGTCATGACTCGCACAGTAATATTTGCTGAAAAAAACTATCAAGACGAGAGTTAGAGGGAATTAGGGTACGTTGGGTGCATCACGAATGAAATGTTGTTAATGGATAAGACAAGGAAGGATTTTTTTTCCCTTCCATATTTGTGGAAGTAGATATCTCAGGCCCTTTGATTGAAACAGAACTGTCTACAAATTCTATGGCCACGGTGACACACCGAGTTTATTTCTGGTAGTCAAATAATGATAGATCAAGCATATAGGTTTATGACACTACCATGAATCTTGATTGATATGATATTGAGAAAAAGGGATTAAATTACATAGTAAGAATTTGTATGAGGTGATACGTCAATGAAGTGTCAACTTATTTCTCTTGGGATCCATGACCCGGTGCTAGACAGTAATCTTCGACTTTAGGCAATCCCACCTAATGCCAATGAAATAGAGGCCTAGAGGGTCACACACAAAGTGTATTCAAGTATATCAAGTATAATAAAGATCATTCATGTATGTGGTTTAATAATTATTCAAGGAAGCCTAAATCATTTTAATGTTGGAGGAAGAATAAAATGAAAACAAGTACACACAGTGTGTTAATGATTACACGCCGTGTAGTTTTCATTTTGAAAACAAGTACACGCCTTGTATTATTAAATGTACACACCATGTAGTTTTAATTTTGGAAAGGAAATGAAAAAATGAAAACAATATATACACGCCGTTTACATTTAATGAACACATCGTGTAGTTTTTAATGAAAACAAGTACATGCCGTGTAATTATGATTAAACATCGTGTAGTTTTTCCAGTCAGAATTTTAAGGAAATAACATTTTATTAAATGATATTTATTGTAATCAGTTTGGGAATATGTCAAATAATTAATGACTCAACATGGGGTTTTCAAAAGAGTTAATGAAATAAATAAAATGTGTAACGCATTTATTTTTTGTTATAACTCTACAACCTCAAACCCGATTATAAATATCCTCACAACCCCAACTCTTTTATTAACAGAAGAGAATCGTTGTGCACAATAATTCTGTAGAATTATTTCAAGGCTGAAAGAAACTCTTCCTCCAAGAATTCTCTCAAGAACAAGAGAGATCCTCTTCCATCAGATCAGACGATCTAAGGTGGACAATGCAAGAAAATGTTTTTCCACGTTAGCACCTGAAGACTCCTTTGGAACCGTCCAGAGATACGAGGTTCACGTGTGAATAATCGCCAGAGGAAGTCTATACATGGCTTCTGTGAAGCAACAACGAATCACATCGAAATGTGATCAAGAACATCAATGATGAAAGAACACACAAAAGGTATTTCAGTTCAATTGATTAAATTAATTAAATAAACATGTAATGATCCTACTTTGTCATTCCGAGAATTTTCTTTTCTTGGTCTCTTTCTGTGATTCGATCCATGGAGACTGGCATTTATCATCATATTGATCCCGAATTGATCATTGTTAATGAAAAAAATCCAAGTGGGTACATCCACCCACGACCTTCCACTGCGTCCGGAACCTTCAATCTAAGTATCAGGAAATATTATAAACATAATAATTACTTACCCTTCATATTCATATCCCAAAAATGGACCTTCCCCTCTATAATAAATGTATCAATCATCATTTTATGAAGAATTAAATATATAAAAAAGAATAATTTAATTAATATATTTACATAAATATATTAGGTTTTAAAAGGAGGGATAAAATATATAATCCATTTACACACTAACTCATCTATATTAAAATGAAAAAGAATGGGTAGAGGAGGTAGGAGATGATGATTAACAAAATCAGGACATATAAGATTTATAATTATATAACATTTTAAATTATTTTATATATTTTGATTTAATATTAATATATTATTATAATTATATATAAATTTTTATTTATATATATCTCATTATCTCTTATTAATAGGGTCCACCAACTTGAAATTTAACTGAAAGAGATGTATTCTAATATTTTGATTTTATTTTAAGATGGAAAAATGAGATATACATGTTTCCATAATTTATGATATAAAAAATTTAAAATCCTTTAACTAGAAATATTTTTTTCATAGTATAGGGGTTTTGTTTTAAAAAATTATCACCACAATGATTCACTCATTATATTAAAAATAATAGTCATGTGCATTCCTAGAAAAAGTTAATTTTCATCAAATACATAGACCAAATTAGTGGTGTCCAAACAAGATATTTTACAATTAAAACATTCCAATTAAATATCACTTTGATTGTTTCTAGTGCATACAATTTTTAATTATCTATTATAGCACCAATGTTTGGTATAATATTTTTGTCCACATTTTTGGAAGATTCAATGTGGATAAATTTAAATTTAAATTTAAATGTTTTATCATGAAAACCTATTTTTTGTAGACTTTATTCAAAATTTTAATTAAAATTATTGTAAATAAATAAGTAATAATATATTTTAATGCTCCTTTAAATTTTTTATTTATTTATGGAATAGTGAATTAGATGATTGAACATATTTGTGAAATTAAAAATGTGCTTAATTTTTTTCTTATATACCACATTTAAATGTGATATTTCTTATAGTTGATTGAACCTTTAATGTAGTTCAAACAAGTTTTTATTTAATATCACCACATCATTCTTTAATTAAATATTGAAATAATGAAGATAATCCTATGGTGTATAATTGACTTGTACCCTATTCCCTTTACACATTGTCTAATTGGAATGGTTTTTAGAGGAGATTTATATTTGGTAGTTTTTTTCTAACTGTAGTTTGAATTATATTTGTTTTTTTGAATCATTAATGAATACTCACATTTTCCTTTCTAGTTAATTCATTATTATATTAATGGAAATGGGAAATTTATACTTCAAATATAACTAGTTAGTGATATTTTCCCAATATAGTATTTATATTAAAATATAATCTATTTAATTGAAATATAGAAATAATGTGTGTATTATTCTATTATATAACAAAAATGTAAATTGTTATATTTCATGGTTTAAATTAATAATTAGAAAATATTTTATCAATTAATTGTATAATTATTGGTTTAATAGTTAATATCATGACCCCCATTGGTTCCCTTCATAAAATAATAGTGAATATGGGTATGGTCCCCAAAGTCCACATCAAATAGGTCATGAGTTGGAAACTAACACTAAAGGTATAAAATTCATATATATGAGATCCATTATAATCAAAATATAATATATGAAATGTAAAAAAAACCCCCAATAAAAATAATTACCTAAATATACAGATAAAAAATCATAATACATTAATATAATGTCATATAATGTAGAAATAAATAGAATTCTAGAAAAAAAATATTGAACAAATCAACTAACTCTAATAGCTCTTGACCAACTCCTTGAGATATTTAAGTATATTATGAGGACTAAAAAGACTCTTTAAATAAAATTATATTTATATATATAGTGTAAGTATACATGTATAATTAGTATGGTTCGTCCTGAAACCTCTTTGGAAAACAAGACAGAGGAAAACTGAAAACGACTGAATAAATTTAAGAAACCAAATCATTAAATATGTAGGTAAATGTATATCTAATTCCCAAATAGGATCTATAAAAAATTAACTTTTATAAGTATAAAATATTATATCACATGTATATACACTTGAAATTTATCCTAAATTTACTTTCCACTTAATCTAGTAATCCACAGCCTAAAATATTCAACCCTGGTGATTATATCACCTACAAAAGTCATCATCCCTTTCCAAGAATCCATAAGACAAAAATATCATCATCTTATTTAATACAACACTATTTAATATCTCATCGAAATAAAAATTCACATATCAAGATAAATTTAACAATGTAGTAAGTCTAAAAGGTACCATAGTCCACATATCTTGATCTATACCTCAAGATACTATAACCTTGAAAAGTATACATATTGTTACCATAATCCCCACATCCAAAATGTAGGTATATGTTGTAACCTCATTCCACCAAAGCCTGTACATAAATGTATGGTAAAATGGATAGTTATAAAAACCAATATGAGAATGACCTAATATATTTAGTTATTAAATCTTGGGAATCCATATATACTATTATACATGTACAAGAGATTGTAATAGGGGGAGATAGGGTGGTTATCCAACCATATCCTCGACAATAATGATGTTATAGGAAAGAAATAAATAACCTAAGGAAATTATGGACATCATAAATGATATCCGCATCTGGTGGTGATGTGTACAGTTGTTCAAAAACAAGGAATATATCACAAAAAACAAAAACTAGGGATACTATCTCGATTCAGAATCAAAAAACCACTCGCATCACATATGAAAATATGACATCCATCCTTAATTTCAAGAAATCTTGATCTCATCAAAATATATATGTATCAAGGCACAATATTCACCATATTCATTTAGTAATTAGTAGTTATAATTAATTTATTAAACCCTTTATCAATTATAGTGTAATAATCTCATACCATTAAAGTCCCAAATTTTTTGAGTCTAGAATTTAGATTACTATATTTCATACCCAATCCATTAGAGTATAGATTCATACCCAAAATATTAATTTCTATAGTTTATTTAATATCAATATCAGTAAACAATCTCATTATTTCTTAATAATTTATTTAATATTCCATAATACTGGTTGTTTTTTAATATTACATTGCCCATATCCGGGAGAGATAATTTCCAAATGGAAAATAAAAACACATAATATATAGAATAATCACAGAAACCAACCCTTTTAAAAACCAAAATAAATATAATCAATCCATGCTATAAACCCATATGAACTATTGCATCATTAATCACTACACAATTATGTAATATATATGTTATCCTAACTATTCGCCTATAAAATCCCTCCCACCCTCCTTAGTATCAATCCTATTCTAATACCATAAAAAATGCATATTCCACTATAAATATCAAAATCATACAAGGTTTAACAAAAATAAACAATAATTGATCTTCCATAATATTGTATATACATTAATGAAAATCATATTTTCCATAGAAAAATCCTAAGATCAACTTATGAAATAACATTAATATAAATAATAATAATAAGGTTGGGCTTCATATTAACCTAAAACCTTTAATTTTAGAAAAAATAATACCCTTTCAATATTTAATTAACTTTTTTGTGATGAATATTGTCCTATAAAAATAAATAAGAATGAGATACGTTGACTATAATCATTTATTAGAAAAAAACTACTTTAATGTTTATTTTTTAAAAAAATAATAAAATCAATTAATAGGTCTTTATTCACTTATTCTTACTAGATTTACATTATTTAAAAGAATTTTTCAGTTTTATAAAACAATATAAAATATTGAACAAAATAATTAATTTTTCCACTATCTAGAAAATATCATGAGCCACAATTAAAACAAAACACAAAACACAAGTGATCTTAAAAACACATTCATATATCTTATATTCAAATATATTATTAATTAAAATCATTTTTATGGTTCTATTTCTTACTCAATGAATAAATTTCACGGTTCTCCCAAATCAAAACAGAAAATAATTATAAAAAATACACTACCTTGATAAAATTATTAATGGCATAATTGCATTTGAATATAGAAAAAAATGAATAAATCACCCCAAAAAAAGATGTGAAACACCCTAAAACCAATTCACGATGTATGAAGAACAAATAATACTAAAAAAGAAACCAATACCCAAAAAACTTCAAAATAAGAAATATATAGAAATACAGAGGAAATAGAAGAAGATGAGAAATGTAGAATGGAATATCTTGATTCAAGGGAGTTTCATCCCAATGGACGAGGAGGCTAAAACCCTCATGAAAAATGACTACATAGGCTGAATATCGATATTAGATGCTCATAGGTTCAAATGAGAAAATAAATATTGTACTATTGACTATTCAATATTTATTTATGTTATGAGAATGCTGACGAGGAAGGTATTTGTTTTTACATGATGTATTTTGTTTTCAAGGAATGTTTTTGAAGAAAGAAAATAATCTCTCTTTGTATTTGGTGAAAATAGAATTGATGGTTGTTTTCAAAAGAATTATACACACATTATTTAATAAAATTACATTGTATGAAAAAGAAGCTAGATGGATGAAATGATTCTGATCAATCTCACCTTCGGTTTAGAATGGGAGAAGAACATAATAAATATTATATCAAAATTACATTGAATTCAGAATGAAAGGGTCAAATGGAGAATGTATCTTGCTATAAGTAAATGGTCATCATATTCTCTTTGTATATGGTATGAATGATGTGATGATATCCAAGTCTGTACGACTATGATAAAACTTAAATTTGGTGATGCTTTATTAATTTGTATTTCATAAGTCATATGGTAATTGGAGAACATATAATTCATGATCAGTGAATGAATGTGGGACTAAAAAAGATTAAGTATGTATCTATTCTTAGAATAAAAGGTTTTTCATAATTTTACTCACAATATCATGCATAGAATGATCATATCCATGCCAATCATACTGAGAAAGATCATACTCATGATAACTGGATTTTGGATGAGAAATAAATAAATAGGTTTATGGAGGATTGTAATGTTTCAATAAATTCTTTTTTCAGTTATGAAATATAAAAACTAATCCTAAAATGTTTTAGAGGGCATGAGAATGAATTTTATTTGAAATGAGAAATAATTTTTTTTGGAATTGTATTACAAAAAGAAAAAAACTGCTGATCAGACTTGATATGCCAATGTAATCAGAGGAAGAATTTATTGAGACTGATGAATTCAATGAAATTAAAAGAAGATGATATACAATGTAGTAAACCATTTAAAATGATTTTAATTGATTTTATATCAATCAAGTAGTTAATAAAGAAGGTGAAGAAGTTATTTTTGTTTTATAGAAATGATAAAGGATCTTGGTGAATGTAATTTCATAGGGGGTATGGAAATCAAAAAAAATAGGTGTATTCATCATTTAGAATGGTATCCATTTCATCATAAAATCAGATTCAATTTTTTTTGATATTTTTGTAAGAAAATATATTCATAAAATGAAAATCATAAATTAAAGACATACTGGAAATTGAAAATAATAAGATGAGATGTGGTTTGATGGCGAACCGAGAAGCGTTGATAAGGGTTGAAGAAGTTAAAATGCACTTGATATTTTTGGGGAAATTGAGATTAGGGTGAATTTGATGATGTGGTAAAGTTTTGGGAATCCCAGTATAACCACTCATGGGTCACCTAAAAAAATTAAAAGTAAATCATAATTTTTTTATTATAGAGGTATGGTTCACCAAATATGACAGAAAAAACTATGAGTTTATATAGATAAGAATGGGATTTCATAATTGAAAATTTTATTGAGTAGTTTTGATGTATTGATGTGAAATATAAGAGAAAACATCACAACATTGTATTTAGATGATCATCCTACTCAGTGATTATAATACCTATCTAGTTATTACAATCTTCATTTCAATCGTATTCTACTAATCATTGTATCATGTTGGATAACTAGATTCATGATTCTCATATTGAGATTTCTTTATTGAGTAATAATTGTACAAGAAGATCATTTTGAGTATTCTATACAAAGAATTGATGTTTTTATGATTCAACTCAACCATATTCTATCAAATTAATATTTCCCTTTCTAGGTAGAATCATACCTAGATTAATTGTACTGAGATGAATCATATCGAGATGAATTGTATCGAGGAGAATCTAACAAGGTGTTATCAGAATGGGAAAAAAGACTGGGAAAATCAGACTTTGTTTTCCTTAACAAAGCATAAGAATCTATTAAAATATTCTACGTAATAAATTGAAGAAGTGTTTTAATTGAATACATTTGTGGAATATAAAATAAGCACATGTTATATGATTTTTTACACAAACATTATTTTACCCTATTTGTGTTAAGAGGGTTCACATTCACTATTGAAAGTGTTAACATTTTACTATAAGAGTGTAAGGCTATATCCTACTCATTTTATTCCATTTATTGATTTATAGTGGATTGGGTGGTATTATATTACTTCCAAAACATAAGAAGGTTGTATCTATTCTTATTGAATCATCAGTTGTGTAAATTCTTATGTTCTCGTAGATGTGTGTTTGATTGATTTTTAGTATGGATTGAAATATTTAACTGGTGGAAAAGTTTATTTCAATGAAACATAAAAGTAAAAGTATCAATAATTCACCCTATCCCCTAACAATGATTCAATTAACCTAATTGGGATCCTTATACTGATTTGAGAGTGTAGATTCCATTCCATTATTCATTGATAATGATTTAAATAGAAACTGATGGTGAATTTGAAATGTGTGTATAGTAAATGTATTCCAATTTTTTATGGAAATAATTATTATATCTAGAAAGATATAATGATTCCTTATCTTATGTCTATTTTATATATTGTTCTTGAAGATACAATAGATGGGTTTCCTCCTTTTTATTAAAAAATTATATTAGAATCTATATAAAAGATAAATATCAAGAATGATGGAAGGGCCAAGTGTGATATATTATCATCACTTTTTGAATGTGAATTACAAAGGATTAAATGTGTTTCCATATTAAATGGTATATGAGAGAAATACAAAAACATATACAATGGAAATACAAATGTAAAGAATGATAAACATCAAATATAGAGATTGATGTTTGATGAATTGAAGATGTGTGAGTATGAATCTGTTGGGGACTTTTTTACCAAGGTAAATGACAATTTGAGTACTATCATATGACTTGGTAAAAAGTTATATGACTCCACAATTGTTGAAAAGATTAATATAATACTTCCCAGTATGTTTGATGAAAATGGTTTTTCATTAGAAGACAGAGATCACAATAAAATTATCTCTTAATGATTTTCATAGCACACTCATCCCTTATAAAATAAGAAGGGATAATTTTTTGAAAGAAAACAAAAGTTTTAAGAGAATTCTATTTGAAGGATTATATGAAAGAAAAGTTAAAGAAGATTTTAATTTATGATGATATTTTTAATTCTAACTATGAAAATGAGGTATATAAAAATCATAATGATATTTTATCCATGTTTCCAAAAATGTTAAAATAAGTACATGGAAATATAAATGGAAATTTCCACTAATTTTTTTTTAATGTGGAGGAGGTGGTCACATTGTAGAAAATTTTTCATGAAAAAGAAAGAATATAATAGTGATGAAGAAAAAATAAATTCACTAAGATCATAGAAGAAACAGATAAACAAAAAATCATAATCTATATGGAATGAAAGATAGTTCTTCAAATTTAAATGATGGTTCTTATTGAAAATAAATGAAGATGAAGATGGAAGTGATCAAGAATCCAAAAATCAGTTTATTAAGGTATTGAAAATAAATTAATTATAACATTAAATGATGAAGAAATTGGAATAATTAGTTTTGATGAAGAAGAAAGTCAACTTGATCATCATTAGAAAGAATATTTGAAATAATTTCTGAGAATTATTGAAAGGCCTGAAAAGAAAAACAAAAATTTAGAAGGTGAATGTATGTTAATAAGAAATCAGGAATGTTTTATTGATGAGAATGTAAAGCTGGTGAGAGATATTGATTATTTGAATAAATAACTTGATGACAAAAATAATCATAATGTGAATTTGGAGGGGAAGATAAAAGAAGAAGAATAATTGTTGGAACTTTTTAAAAAAAATGTCTCAACCTAAAAATAATAGTTCAACATTCAAAAATTCTTTCATTGATATTGGTGAATTTTCTCAAAATAAAAAACAAGATAAGTATAAACAAAATAATCCTTCAATGTTTATGATTAAAGATTAAATATTTTTTAATATAATAAAGCTAGGAAAGTCGTTTTTCTGTCAAAGACTGATAATGGTGGGGATTCAAATGTATAAAAGAAATAAATTTCACAAAAATCATAAAATAGTGTTGGTTCCAATTAATCAGAAAAGTAAAAAAAATGATCGTGACTGATAATAGGAAGGTATCTGGCTTTGAATTTAACAATAATAAGGTGTTTGAGAAATGTATTAATAATTCTAACCAGTATCGAAGTAGCATATGAAAATACACATTTTTTTTCTACTACTGGTTGTGTGGTGGATTTAGAAAAGCAGAAAATATGGGTCTATTTAACTAAAAACATTACTATTATTCCATAGGTTATGAAACATGGATGTTGAGGGGGAGACCATTCCCTCAAAATAAGAAACAATAAAATGATGTTTTTAGGAAACCTAAGAATGGTGGAGTAAAGAATAAAAATGGGATCAATTCATTGGAATTTGTTTGAAATATATAGACAATCTAGACACCATGATAAAGGATATCTTGTTTTGGTACTGGCTCAACAAAAGATTCTTAATAATTCCTAGAAGTGAAAGATAAAAAATGAAAAGGGAGAAGATAAGTCTCTTATTGTTTAATCCTCATTTAATGCTACAGAAGGAGAAAGAATTTGGATTATTGATAGTGGGTTTTCTTCCCATATGATAGGATATTTTAAAAAATTTATAGAATGTAAAATATTTTAAAGAAGACATAGTGACATTTTATAATAATAAATTATAGAGAATCAAAGGTGTTCGATCATCCATCATTGAAAAAGAAAAGTTAAAATCCAACAAATAATTGTATATTTATGGGTCGAAACATAATTTTCTAAGAGTTTCACAATATTGTGATGAGGGTAAAAATTTACCTTCAGAAAATATGGTTTTTTGTTTTAAAAAATCATGAATATGGAGATATTTTTACAAGTGTGAAAAGAACAAGAGGAAATTTGTTTCAGATTGGTGAAATAAGAAACTCTTGTTATATAATTATGGTGGAAGAGAATCAATTGTTGAATAAAATGTTAGAAAACATGTGTCCATGAAACATGATAAAGTTATCAAAAATAGATGGTGTCCAATATATTTTTGATTTTATATGAACAAGAGATTGGTGTAGTAGTATTTTTCAGAAATGAATGATTACAATTAGTTTTGATAAGAATGTTGTGATTTGTATAAAAAACCTCTAAATATTGTTCATTTTGATATTTATGGCCCCATGAGAAAATAATAAAAAATGTAGATAAATAATTCATCACATTCTTTGATGGTTTTACTAATGTAACATGTTTTATTTTTATATGATGTAAGTTAAATGGTTTAAAAATGATTAATATTTTCAGGAGGAGAGTTGAGAAAATGTGAGTATTCATTGAAGAAGTTGGGAATGGATAGTGGCGGTGAATACGGAAGTGATGAAATTGAAATTCATCTTGAAATATTAGAATTTTACATGAGTATACATTCCCATACACTCATCAAAAAATGGGATTGTTGAATGAAAGAATATAAGTTGGTGGAAATGGGGAGAACAATGTTACTTGAACTTGGCATCTATCATTAAATTTGGAGGAAAGGTATCAGTTCTACTATTTACATACAGAGACATTATTTCAATATGCCTCAATCAGATTCTACACCATATGAATTTTTTTTATGAACTCAATGCTTGATATACTTATCAGTTTCTGGAGTACATGTATACCACATATAAAATGTGGAATATTTGGATTGTTTGAGAAGAATGAAGGAGATGTAATATTTCATAGATATGATCTAGACGAAAGAAGATATATATGTTTTAACAGTGAAATATAAATAATTGTTTATTCAATTGATTTGAATGTAATTGAAAATTATAAAAATACAAACATGGTCAAATAGACAAAGAAGCTGATCTAGATGAGGAAACATTTTTTAAAAAGGATATAAAAAAATTGTATTCCAACTGAAGAAGCAGAAATGGACTAATCTATTTCGAGTGATGAGGAATATATTCCAATTTTAAATAAACGAATGATGATGAAAGTGGGAGCTTAGAATATAATTGTAGATATAATCTGAATGTTCAAATACGTATAAAGAAAATTCTATTATACATGCTTCTTTATATTCAAAATAAGGGTTTAATGATCTTAATGAATAATTTTAGAATACATAATGGGTTCATTCCATGAATGAATAGTTGTGTGAAATTGAAAAGAATTATACATGGGAACAAATACCCCAGACAGAAAATAAAAACACAATTGGCATAATGTGGGTATTTTGGAACAAGATAAAAGTAGAGGGTGAAGTGATAAGAATTAAATAATGAATGGTGTGCAATGGGTATTCCAAAATATATTGTTTTTATTTTAATGAAATTATTTCTCTGATGTCATGATTAGAAACAATCAGAATATTTCTTCTTATTACAACACAAAAAGGTTATAAGATCTTTAAAATGGATGTTAAATATGCATTCAAAAATGGTGATCTTGATGATGAAGTATACATTAAACAACCTTTTTTAATTTTTGTTGCTAAATATTAATGTTTTCTATAAATATTGAAGAAGGCCTTGTATGGGTCAAAACAAGATCAAAAGGAATGGTACTCCAAATTGGATACATGACTGCAGAATTTATAATTTCATGAAAAGAAGGATGGATAGAAATATCTACATCAAAGAATGTGAAGAGAACTTTTTCATTGTAATTTTTCATGTTGATAAATTTATAATTTCTGATAATAATGAAAGAGTAAGTGAATTTTTTTTAATGAAATGGAATAGGTATTTGAAATGTGCATACAGAGGGAAATAAAGTAATTTATCAGGTTACAAATACATCAAAACAAGGAATACAATAACTGTAACACCCCAGGTAAATAAAGAATATGAAATTTTTATATTTATCCCTATTTGTGGAAAAAATTTCAATATTAATTTAAATGGAACACTATTCTCTATGGCTTACCCAATACGCAACAACGACTTCCATTGAAATCTTACGTTGCACTCTAATAATAAAATAATATTATTTTAAATAGTAGTTAACACATAGTCGTTGTATTGGAAGGAATGAATATAAATAACTAAATTAAGATTATATATGGGTGTTAAATGTTTTTAATTTTATCCAATAAGTTTTAGAGGCTTAAAATACAAATGAATCCAATCTTAAGCATTGAATACACTAGTATTTTTAAAAGATTGTTTTACTACCTTTTGATGGAAAACCATTTTTAAATCAAACTTATGACAATTTTATAAGATCTATTATTTAAAATAAACATATTATTTATGATTGGGGAATAGAAATTTACATTGGGTTAATTTTTGGTATTTTTCTGACAATGTTCATTTTTCAATGAATAGTGAAAAATACTGCAATTTACATCAAAACTGCTATTTCATATAATTTAATTATATGGATATATTATATTTTTAATTTGTTTTAAAGATTAATTAGAATATATTTTTACCATGTAATCCTATGATGTTCATTGTGATTAATATTAATTTTTAATTACGCATAAACAACTGCCAAACTTTTCATAAATATTGTTTCTAAAAAACCCGCTATTTGTTTTGACAACATGCAGTTTTTTTAAATTAATTATTGAAATTTATGTGTTTGGAATTTGGTAAAATGGATTACATATTTGGAATCATAGGGTCCAAATTATTTAATTAAGACTCTTTTGTTTTTGGACATTATGAATTGTAACGACGGTAATTATCTTTAATTATCTTGATTAACGAGTAATCAGGTAGTTAAAGATAATAAAATAATATCATAGTAATAAAAAATGACCACAACATGTGTCCTAAGGCTACTGGATGTATCTTGGCCGACCATGGGATTCCTTGTGCCAAATATGGGGGCCCCATAGAATCACTTTTGTGAGAAAGTGACTTTTTATCTTTTTATTTTTAAAGAATGTTAAATGTTACAAAGAATGTATCACCAAAGTAAAATATTTTTAATTTTGTGTATATAAATTATCTTTTGGACTATAAATATTTATTAGATAGCTACAAAGATTTCCTACATCATATTATATTTTTATAATTTTTATACATTAAATAAATTAAATTATTTATGACATCATGATGATGCAGCGATGACCTCATTACTTAACGATTTAATTAAAATGGGAAGATAATGTGAACTATAAGACTGAAACATGTCCAAATCCTATTGGATGGGAGAATTTATAACCCTTATCACCTTAGCGTCGAACCAAATCAATATGGGGCCATTAAAATCCGAAACTAATTCTAAAATAAAGTAAAATTTCTTTACTTTCCAAGAGTGCCCCTCCTATCCTCTTATAAAAAGACCCCACCTCTACCTCCATTCCCTCACTTCCAAAGCCTTTGTCTTGGAAAAACCTGCCCATTTTGTCTCTCCACATCCCTCTCTAACTCCTTAAATACTCACTTTCGGCAGAAGCCTTCCCGAGGAATCTTTTGAGCTCAAACCAAAGGGAGTTACCCGATTTTAAGGTAATTTCTTCACTTGAGTCCTTTTGTTTTATTTTTCTTCTCCAACCCCCTAAACTCTTTTTATTCATTTCTTTTGTAACAACACCAGTATCTTCAATATGATAGGATGTTTTTATAAGAAGTATTCTAGCTAAAATTACACACAACAACATCTAATGGTTAAAGATCATACTGTTTCTGTGGATGGAAAATTTCTGCCTCCTGAAACGATGATTGTTCAACATTATTTTAACACCTTCAAACGCGGCCATTAAGATGACAATATATTTATATATGATATATAATATGTTTATGTTTTCCTTAAGCTTATGTATTTTTTATTTATGGCATACCTTTATGGCTTCCATTATGGGTATACACGATATCTTCATTTTAAAAAGTGCGGACTATCGCCCCCTCAAAGTGATTTGATTCGTTAATACCATATGTGGTACGTATAAAGGATATATTTAATGATATTATATATGATACCATACTGGAATTAAAATAATATTATTTATCATTATGTTTTAATTCCATTAAATATGAAATAGAAATGGAAGTAGAGTTCATGCGTACGTACAGCTTACCGTCTCCATGAACGGTGCATTTCATTTCTTAACTCAAAATGTTATGTAATATTATAAATTCATGAATATACTGGATATATATTATATATATGATATCTACATAATGAATAAAATTCTAGATATAATGGATATTTTACCACATGAACAACTTTTAATTATAAAGAGTTTATTTTTTTGACTCAAGTACCAATGATCGTTAAAACGACCATTATTAACTTAAATAATAACATAGTGTTCATGTCATGGTAATAAGTGATATAAAAGGAATAATGAAATTGAAAAAGGGTTCTTATGGAAGTATAAATTAACTCAAGTTTATTATTAAGGAGATTAAATAACGATCGAGTCAAGTCGGACCTGAGGTAAGGGATCCTACTCCTCTCTTTCTTTTTATGTACACTCTTTTATGTCATTCCTTTTAAATCTCATCTTTCTTGTTATTGGGATATTATTTTATATTACTTTTACTGTAATTTTTATGTTCATATGAGGAGAGACCCCATTCTCTCTCATCAATCCATTTAGGAAGTTTTGAGTGGCGCCGTTAGGCTGCCGAATGTTTCGTAAGAGAACCAACCTCTCTCTTTCTTTTTAAGTATTCTCCATTATGTACCTTCTTTTAAGATCCCATTTTTTATGTTGGGGGATGTTCTTTTATATTAATATTTCTTTAATATTTATGTTAATATGATGAGAGACCATATTTTTTCTCATCAATCCATTTTGTAAGTCTTAAGTGGTGCCGTTAGGCTGCTGAGTTTTCGTAAGGGATTTTTCATCTCAATTTTATTCCCGTGAGATTTATGATACATTTGCCACAATTTCCTTTTAGTTGTGTATGTACCACCCATTATTTTACTTGTTTTGTAATATAATTTCATTTACGAGTATTTACATCAATGTTGTATTGTCCTTCTTTCACAAGGTGCTTGTCTCGAAAGATACCCATGTCGGTAAGGGAACCTTTCACCCTCCTCTTTTTAAAAGGATTCTCTTGTTATGTCTTATAATTCACATAATATTAGGTTGGGATATGTTCTTCTATATCCTTATTGATTTAAATTTTATGTCCATGTTATCAGATACCCTTTTTATCTCTCATCAACTCATTTCCTGAATTTTTAAGTGACGTCGTTAGGCTGTCGAATTTTACCAAGGGAATTTTTAACCCAATTTCGAATTCTTTTGGTTCAACATGTAGTTATTGAATATGTCATCATTTGAATATTTGTGAATGAACTATTATTGTTTTACACTTAATATACACTTATATTGGGTGTATTTATATTTGTCACACATAATTTTGAGATTGATTAATCCTTAATTCAAGGATACCTTCTTTATAAGGGATTTCATCACATTTTACATTTCTATTGAGACTTCATTGTTATTATGCATCAATTAATTCTTATATGGTATATATACTATTCTTTGTAATATTATATAATGAATACATTTATTCTCAAGATATTATAAAGTTTTGATTAAATTTTAATCCTCAATTATTTTATTCAAGTGTATCAAATTTTGGTAAAAACCCTTTACCAAAATATCGCTTTAAATTCTTTAATGATTTTTTTTGTTATTAATATCCATGTTTTCAAAATGGTTTTAAGGATTTATTTATATGGATATTAATGGTTTAAAATTTTAAAATCTTCAAGGTGATATGGGACACTTTGATTCAAAAATCTCTTTATTAAATGTTTTAAATGGGTTTGAAAATGGTTTTTTTGAATGGATTCATTATATCAAAATCCTAAAATGTTATATTGTTTTTGCAATGTGGGAATTTTATCTTTCCATTATGCTTAAGTTATGTGCTATGATTATGTTATGGTTCTTGGGCATTGTTATGAAGACAGGAGGTTCCGTGATAAACTAAGGGCGGGTGAGCCCGATATAGCTCTCCAATGCATTGGGTAACGTGAAGGAGTGAAACGTTAAGGTTTCTCCGAAGAGATTTAGGGAATATACTCTGGTGGGTATTCCATACGTAACCAAGAGGGTTACTCCCTACGTAAGAATGTTATGAATTCCTCAAGTTACCATTTATGTCTTATGATTTCTATGATTTATTCATGATTTGATGAGGTATGTTAAAGTGCCTATGTTTTATGGGTAAAGTATGATTTCATTCTTATATATATCTGAACTCATGTTTCTTTACCATATTTTTATAACACATACTGAGCTTTTTTTGCTCATCCCATATTTTTTTGAAATTTTTTTCACAGGTGAAGGGAAAGGTACATGATACGATGATAGTGTCAAGGAAGTGTAAAGAAAGAATCCATGTTTTATTTTAAATATGTTTCCATTGATGGGAAAAATGAATACTATCTTTATGTAACCACTATGTTTAAATGTAGAATATAATGAAAGTTTTATGATCTAATTCTCTAAAACTCTAAAACTGAAAAGATCCTCAATGTCTAATCTTGTAAAAACTCAAGATTAAGTAAGGTTTAAGATTGGGTCCTTATAGTTGGTATCAACGGTGGGTTTAGATAACTTTAGAGGTTAGGATATTCTTTAAGCATAAGTGACATTACCATAATGGTTAGGATTTCAGAAAGAGTCCTAGTTTTAGATAAATTGAATGAGTAAAAATATCTTAGTGTTTATCTTCCTCATTAGTAGATGGCGGTTTTTTTTGATATACTCACACTGACCTTTTTGGTTTTAGTAAATGGCTGGATCTAGCAAGCACCAAATTAACTGTGGATGTGAAGGAAACTGTGACAGTTTTTTGAGCAAGAAACTGAATGATATGGGAGCTACAATAAGAACTCTTGTGATTATCCTCAACCAACTATCTGGAGTCATGATTGACCACCTAAACCTTGGTGATTTCTCTAAGGCATCATATATGAGAGAAACAAATCCCTACGGAAGTATAGGTAAAAATCATAAAGGTAAGTGTGTTCAAAAACCTACGTGTCAAAGATGTGGAAAGAAAAACCTAGGAAAATGTTTCAAAGGGACACAAATATGCTATAGACGTGTAAATGAAGGTCATAAAGCAAGAACATGCCATGGAAAAAGGAAGTATCCAGTTGACTCGAGGAAAGGGAAAGAAGTTCTATCTAAGGGATCAATTGAATGTTTTAAATGTGGTGTGCATGGTCATTATGCAAACACATGTCCTATGAAGAAGTTTTGTGAATGAGATCACCAATATCGTACAAATTTTCTTTTACTAATACCTAATGCCATTTTGATTGAGGATGAAGAAACTGACAATGACCAATCCAAGGTATGGATTATTTCAAAACTATTGTTTTCCTATTTTCGAATCATAGGATATGATTCATGATTTTTTTGTAGGAAAGAAGTATTTAAGGATAAGTTGGAAAGGAATGGTTAATGGATCATGAAGAATTTTGAATGAGTACGAAGTCAACATATAAGGGATTCAAGAGTTATGGTGAAATTCTTAAGTGTATAAAGTCTCTTTTAACGATGGGATTACATTAGAAGACTTTTAATAGTATGTGTAACCCTGATGTTTAATATATGAAAATTTTATTAAAGGAATAGTTATCTGTTCTTTTTTGGACAAAGTTATAAAGAACCATTTTGGTTTATATGATCCTTACTTTTGAGGTAATTATGGGTTACAATATGTTATGATGGAAGTGAAAGGCATGAGATTAAATTGAGGTTAAATTATGTTATGGTTATTTTTGATGATTTTATCACTTTTTTGGGGAATTATTTGAGAATTATATAGTTTTGGAAAAAGGAAAACACGCAGACCGTGTGACAACCCATCGCGTCGGACAAAGCTGCAGGAATCGAACCCACAACCAAAGTGTGACTGGTATTTATCACCTACCACTAGACTACATGAAGTCCCTAGTTAGTTTGACTGATTATTTTTTTAGATAGATGATTTTATGAACTAAGAGTAATTTTATTTTGGGTTATCTATGGGAATATATTAACCTATCATGGAGGATATGTGATTAGGTTAATTACTTTTCAATAATAGACTTTAAGAGAAACTGATGTTGTTTGGAGATAAATGTTACGATTTAACTTGGAAGACTATGTGACTAAAACAATAAAATATTTGGGTTTCAATCTTAGTTTGACTTAATTTGAAGTATTTTATGGACAAATTGTTTATCGAATGTTCCTCATTGAACTTTGGGTTTTGTTGGACAAATTTTGGAGATTATGAATAGATTTTATTTTTATAAAGGGTTATCCTTTTATGGATTATCTAATCTTGTACTAACCATTTTGGTTTTGGTTTTTGTTGAAGTCTAAAGACATGGAAAGTATATAGTTCACTTTTTTGGATTAGTGATTATCTAGAAGTTGATTATAGAACTCTTAATGTGAACAAGTCTTCCTAAATACTCGCCTTTTGGGGAAAGTATGAGTTTGTGTAATAAATCTAATAAAAGTTGAAAGTCAACATGATAAGTAATTTTGTTTCCTTATGAATAAATTCCTCAATAAAAAGTAACTTAAAACAAAAATGTTGTCTATTAAATTTTCCTACTGGGAAATCGAATACCGTTTAACCCATCACAAGTTTGTGATTTTCTTGTGGTTAACTTTTTCCTAGACATGTTTACTATCACTCTTCATCAGAACATGACGCTTTGTTTTTTCCACCATGTCCATATTTTCCTACATCTAATCCTAGTATGGGTTAACTCGGGTGAGCTCTATACTTCTCGTTCTTTATTTTAAAGTGATTGTTTTACCGATGCTTGTTCCGATGTGGGATTTTCAATGATGTTTCCAAGCCCAGTTTTATAATTGCGAAGACGCAATTTCCAAAAGGGGGAAGGATGTAACACCCCAGGTAAATAAAGAATATGAAATTTTTATATTTATCCCTATTTGTGGAAAAAATGTAAATATTAATTTAAATGGAACACTATGCTCGATGGCTTACCGAATATGCAACAACGAGTTCCTTTGAAATCTTACGTTTCACTATAATAATAAAATAATATTATTTTAAATAGTAGTTAACACATAGCCATTGTATTAGCGAGAATGAATATAAATAACTAAATTACAATTATATATGCCTGTTAAATGTTTTTTACTTTTATTTAATAAATTTTAGAGGCTTAAAATACAAATGAATCCAATCTTAAGCATTGAATACACTAGTATTTTTAAAAGATTTTTTACTACCTTTTGATGGCAAACCATTTTTTAAATCAAACTTTTGACAATTTTATAAGATCTATTTTTCAAAATAAACATATTATTTATGATTGGGAAGTTGAAATTTACATTGGGTTAATTTTTGGTATTTTTCTGACAATGTTCATTTTTCAATGAATAGTGAAAAATACTGCATTTTACATCAAAATTGCTTTTTCATATAATTTAATTATATGGATATATTATCTTTTTAATTTGTTTTAAAGTGCAATTAGAATATATTTTTACCATGTAATCAAATTATGGTCATTGGGATTAATTTCACTTTTTAATTGGGCAGAAACAAGTGCCAAACTTTTCATAAATATTGTTTCTAAAAAACCCGCTATTTGTTTTGACAACGAGAAGTTTTTTTAAATTAATTATTGCAATTTATATGTTTGAATTTGGTAAAATGGATTACATATTTGGAATCAGAGGGTCCCAATTATGTAATTAAAACTCTTTTGTTTTTGGACATTATGAATAGTAACAACGGGAATTATCTTTATTTATCATGATTAATGAGTAATCAGGTAGTTAAAGATAATAAAATAATATCATAATAATAAAAAATGACCACAACATGTGTCTTAAGGCTACTGGTTGTTTCATGGCCGACCATGGGATTCCTTGTGACATACTTGGGGCCCCCATGGAATCACTTTTGTGAGAAAGTGACTTTTTATCTTTTTAATTTTAAAGAATGTTAAAAGTAACAAAGAATGTATCACCTAAGTAAAATATTTTTAATTTTGTCTACATAAATGATATTTTGGACTATAAATATTCATTAGAAATATAAAATGATTTCCTACATCATAGTATTTTTTTTATAATTTTTAGACATTAAATAAATTAAATTATTTATGACATCATGATGATGCAGTGATGACCTCATTACTTAACGATTTAATTAAAATGGAATGATAATGTAAAATCTAAGACCTAAACATGTCCAAAACCTATTGGATGGGTGGACTTGGAACCCTTATCACCTTATCCTCGAAAAAAAATCAATGTGGGACCATTAAAATCCGAAACTCATTATAAAATAAAGTAAAATTTCTTTACTTTCCAAGAGTGCCCCTCCTCTCCTCTTATAAAAGGACCCCACCTCTACCTCCATACCCATAGTTACAAAGCCTTTGGCTCGGAAAACCCCTGCCCATTTTGGCTCTCCACATCCCTCTATAACTCCTTGAATCCTCACTTTGGTAATAAGCCTTCTCAAGGAATCCTTTGAGCTCAAACCAAAGGGAGTTACCCGATTTTAAGGTAATGTCTTCACTTGAGTCCTTTTGTTTTATTTTGATTCTGCAACCCCCTAAACTATTTTTATTCCTTTATTTTGTAAAAAAAAGTATCTTCCATATACTAGGATGTTTTTATAAGAAGTATTCCATGTACGATTACACACACCTACATCTAATGGTTAAAGAACATACTGGTTTCTGTGGATGGCGAACTTCTGCCTCCCGAAACAATGATTGTTCAACATTCATTTAACACTTTCAAAGGTGTCCATTAAGATGAAACTATATTTATATATGATATATAATATTTTTATGTCTTCCTTAATCTTATGTATTATTCATTTATTACATACCTTTATGTCTTCCATTATGGGTATACACGATATCTTCATTTTAGGAAGTGCGGACAACCGCCCCCTCAAAGTGATTTGATTCGTTAATACCACATGTGATACGTATAAAGGATATATTTAATGATATTATATATGATACCATACTGGACTTAAAATACTATTATGTATCATTATGTTTTAATTCCATTAAATATGAAATAGAAATGGAAGTAGCGTTCATGCGTACGTACGGCTTACCGTCTCCATGAACGGTGCTTTTCATTTCTTAACTTTAAATGTTATGTAATATTATAAATGCAAGAATATACTGGATATATATTATATATATTATATCAAAATCATTAATAAAATTCTAGATATAATTGATAATTTACCACATGAACAACTTGAAATTATAACGAGTTTATTTTTTTTGACTCAAGTACCAATGATCGTTAAAACGACCATTATTAACTTAAATAATAACATAGTGTTCATGACATGTTAATAAGTTATATAAAAGGAATAATGAACTTGAAAAATGGTTCATAAGGAAGTAAAAATTAAATCAAGTTTATTATTCAGGATATTAATGAACTATCGAGTCATGTCGGACACGAGGTAAGGGATCCTACTCCTCTCTTTCTTTTTAAGTACACTCTTTTATGTTATTCCTTTTAGAGCTCATATTTCTTGTTATTGGGATATTCTTTTATATTAATATAACTCTAATTTTTATGTTCATATGATGAGAGACCCTATTCTCTCTCATCAATCCATTTTGGAAGTTTTGAGTGGCACCGTTAGGCTGCCGAATATTTCCTAAGAGTTCCACCCTCTCTCTTTCTTTTTATGTATTCTCCTTTATGTCACTTCTTTTAAGCTCCCCTTTATTGTGTTGGGGAATGTTCTTTTATATTCCTCTTTATGTAAACTTTATGTTAATATGATGAGAGATCTTATTTCTTATCATCAATCCATTTTGGAAGTCTTATGTGGCGCCGTTAGGCTGCCGAGTTTTCATAAGGGATTTTTCATCTCACTTTTATTCCTGTGAGATTTATGCTATATTTTCCACAATTTCCTTTGAGTGGTGTATGTACTGCACATTATTTTACTAATTGTGTAATATAATTTCATTTATGAGTATTTAAATCAATTTTTTATTGTCTTTCTTTCACGGGATGCATGTCTCGAAAGATACCCATGTCGGTAAGGGAACCTTTCACCCTCATCTCTTTAAAAGGCTTCTCTTATTATGTCATTTAATTCACATACTATTATGTTGGGATATGTTCTTCTATATCCTTATTGATTTAAATTTTATGTCCATGTGATGAGATACCCTTTTTATCTCTCATCAACTCTTTTCCTTAATTTTAAAGTGACGTTGTTAGGCTGTCGAATTTTACCAAGGGAACTTTCTATCCCAATTTCGATTTCTTTGGGTTCAACATGTAGTTATTGAATATGTCATCCTATAAATATGTGTGAATGAACATTTATTGTTTTACACTTAATATCCACTTATATTGTGTGTATTTATATTTTTCACACATAATATTGAGATTGATTTATCCTTAACTCAATGATACATTCTTTATAAGGGATTTCATCACATTTTACATTTCTATTGAGACTTCATTGTTGTTATGCACAAATTCACTATTACATGGTATATATACTGTGCTTTGTAATATTATATCATGAATCCATTTATTCTCAAGATATTATAATGTTCTGATTTAATGTTAATCCTCAATTATTGTATTCAAGTGTCTCAAATTTTGGTAAAAACCCTTTTACCAAAATATCGCTTTAAATGTTTTAATGATTTTTTTGTTATTATTATCCATGTTTTTAAAATGGTTTTAATGATTTATTTATATGGATATTAATGGTTTAAAATTTTAAAAGCTTCAAGGTGGTATGGGACACTTTGATTCAAAAATCTCTTTATTAAATTTTTTAAATGGTGTTAAAAATGGTTTTTTTGAATGGATTCATTATATCAAAATCCTTAAATGTTATATTGTTTTTGAAATGTGGGAATGTTATCTTTCCTTTATGCTTATGTTATGTTCTATGATTATGTTATGGATCTTGGTCATTGTTATGAAGAGAGATGGTTCCGTGATAAACTAAGGGCGGGTGAGCCCGATATAGATCTCCAATGCATTGGGTAACACGAAGGAGTGAAACGTTAAGGTTTCTACGAAGAGATTAGGGAATATACTGTGGTGGGTATTCCAAACGTAACCAAGAAGGTTACTACCTACGTAAGAATGTTATGAATTCCTCATGTCACCTTTTATGTCTTATGATTTATATGATTTATTCATGATTTGATGAGGTATGTTAATGTGCCTATGTTTTATGGGTAAAGTATGATTTGATTCATATGTATATATGAACTCATGTTTCTTTACCATATTTTTATAACCCTTACTGAGCCTTTTATGCTCATCCAAATTTTTTTTTGAAATTTTTTTCACAGGTCAAGGGAAAGGTACATGATACAATGATAGTGTCAAGGAACTGTCAATAATGAATCCATGTTTTATTTTAAATACGTTTCTGTTGATGGGAAAAATGAATACTATCTTTATGTAACCACTTTGTTTAAATGTAGAATATAATGAAAGTGTTATGATCCAATTATCTAAAACTCTAAACCTGAAAATATCCTCAATGTGTAATCTTGTAAAAACTCAAGATTAAGTAAGGTTTAAGGCTGGGGCCTTATAATATACATTATTAAAAAAGTTTATTAATGAACATCTTAAGTGTTTTTTCTTGGAAAACTAACCAATGTCAACAATAAAAATATCTGTGGGAACAATTTTCTGAGAGACAAATAATAAAATGATGTTGATATGAAATAATTTTAAAAGTTTTTTAGATTTTTATTGTATTTGACTACTTCAAGACCCTTCATTTTGTATGTTTTTATTTTATGTGAACAATTTTAGAGTGCTCCAAAAGAAAACATTTACATTCTATAAAAAAAATTTAGATACATCAAAGGCTCAATACAATTACGAATCCGGTATGGAAACTCTGATAGTATTTAATTTTTTGGGGTTCATATTCTAATTGGGTAGAAATGATGACAATAGAATATCCACATCTGGTGGAGTATTTTTTCTAATTTTTTTTGGAATTTAATGAATATTAATTCATTAGCTCATTGTACGGTTGAAGCTAATTGTGTTTCTACAACTCAATCCACTACACAACTTTTGTTGATGAAAACTCAATTAGAAGACATACTTGGTGAAGTGAAGTTACCCTTTCTCTTAGGTTGTGTTAATCAATGTAAAATCAATATCACTAAGAATCTAGTTTGAAATTATCATTAAAATAATATTGAAATCAAATATAATTTAATTAATGAGAATTTAGAGTATAATGAATTGAACCAGAAATATGATCCAACACCCTAACAAGTGGCTGAAATTTTCACAAAACCTTTAATAAAAGAATAATTATCTAAGTTGAGGTTGAAAATGGGTGTCCAACCTATTTCTCATCATGTTTGAGGTATGTTTTTTTGTTCCCTCTTTGATCTTAACATTGGATTATATTTTCATGGGTGATAATTGTTTCCTTAATAAATCATTGTGAAAATAAAAAAGTAGGAGTTGTGGGTATGATATGAATTTATGAATATTTTAAGAGTTTACTATTATAACATATTGTTGTAGTGGTTATAAGAATCAAAATTTATTGTAATCTAGGTAACAAAAGAGATGTGAAGAAAAATATAAGGAAGAAAAAACATTTTTCATAATAACATCTTTTATAAATCATGTTTTTGAAGTTAATAATTCTAATTTCCTACAATAAGTCATATCACATAGGCTTAAAATTATGGATAAGTAATACATTGGTTTATAATAAAATGTTTGGTGATTTATAAAACTCGATTTACAATAAAATCATAAGGGGATATTGTTAGGACCAAGATGATGATGGCTATATTTGTTTTCATGTTTTGACTTTTTCTGTCAAAGAATGTTTTTGAAGAATGAATATCACCACTCTCTGTATGTGGTGAAAACTATATGATGGTTTTTTCAAAATAAATAGACTCTCCCTGTTTGTTAAAACATTATCGTAATGAATAGAATCTAGTTGACAGAAAAGATTATCACCAGACTCACCTTGGGTCTGAAATTGGTGAATATCTTAATAAGGAATTGATCGAATTCAAACTAACCTGGAATGAAAGGGTTGATTGGACAATATATCCTGATAAAAATAAATGCTCATCCGATTCAATCTGGATCTAGTATTAAATAAGTGATCATATAGTAGTCTACATGATAATATTTAAATTTAATTGTGATGATTATTTTTTGATTCATGTTTCATAAAATATTTTTTTAATTACAGAACATATGATAAAAAATTTGTGAAATAAACGGGAGTAAAAAATATTCAGGATGATTTTTTTAAAAAGAAAATATTGCTAAGAATCGTAGTAAAATGATTGTTCACATGATGATCATATCCAATCCAATTTTACTCATAATGATCATACTGTGGAAAACATGATTTGAGATGAGAAGGAATGAAATAAGTGGCAGAAGGACTGTAATGTTTTTGTAAATTCAATTATAGGTTATGTACTATAGATTTTTAGTGTCAAACATATTCAAGGTGATGATAATAATGTTTATTAGAAAAGAGAATAAAATTTTATGTGGTATCATATTCAAAAAATAAATAATTATTCTATCTAGACTAGGAATGAAATCGTAATCAGATGAATAATTTCTTGAGACTGATGATGGAAAATAAAAGAAACAAAGATGATAAAAAATTTAGTTAACAAATTATATAGGGTTTAATTATGTTGTTTATCAATCAGGTGGGTGAAGATAAAAGGTGAATTAGTTATCCTGGTCTGAGGGAAAATATAAAGTATCTTAATGATTATGCTATCAATGGGGAGCTTCTCAATTAAAAGAATTGTTTTATTGAACATTCATAGTGGTATCAATTTAATCATACATTCACTTTCACCAGGTATTGAGATTTATTCTCTAGAAATTTTAATTATAAAATTGGACTCATCAATTGAAACTAGAATAGAAATAGAAAATATTTTTCAATGATGGTGTTTGAAGAATAATCTAGAATCTTCAAGAAGTATTGAAGAATAAAAAATTCAACCGTGATTTTAGGGGAAATTGAGATTAGGGAGAATTTTATTAAAGTGAAAATTTTGGGATTCATACAATATAAACATGTGGGTCACCTATAAAAGGGCCAGAATACATCATACATTTCTAATGACTGATGTAATTTACACCACAGGAGAGACAAAAGTTTTAAGTTCCCAGAGAGAAGTATTGGGTTTATGTTTTGGGTTTTCGTTGAAAAAAGCTCTTAAAGTAAAAAATTATAGAGAATATCACAAAGTTGTACACAACTGATCATTATACTATGTTATTATTGTACTCATATGATTACCATTTTCGCATGTCAATTTAATGTGATTGATCATCATATCCACGTTGATAATAAGATTTAGAATTTTCTTACTATGTTTTCTAGACTAAGGAAGAATCATACTAGTAGAATCATATCGTGTTATCCATACTCAGAATTAAGGTTGTTATGATTCATCCCTCTTATATTCTTTCAAATTCATATTTCGCATACTTGGGAGAATATACCCTTAAAGAATAGTTAGAAAAATAATCTTATCAGGGATAATCTGATTTAGAGAAATCAGATTAGAAAAAATGGATTGGGAGAACCGAGCTGAGTTTTCCTCATAGAGACCATGAAGTTCTTACAATATTCTAGTTAATATATTAAATAAGTATTTTAAATTTAATATATTTATGCAATTGAAAAGAATAATAGGTAACATGTTTTGTTACACTATCATTGTGTTATATTATTTTTAATATGTTGGTGTATATTCACTATTGGAATTGTTTATATAATGCTACATGAGTGTAAGGGTATATCAAAATCATTGTAATACAAGGATTTATTTTAGTTGATTACTTGGTATTAGATTACCTCAAAATCATACCAAGGAAAACTATATTCGTATTTAATAGTAAAACTTGTAAAATATTATGTTTCTATGTATTTGTGATGGATTTTTCCTCAGTAGGAATTGAAATATTTAACATGAGGAAAAGGTTATTTGAAATAAACATAAAATGAAAACTATCACTTGTTCACCCCTCCCCTATTAGTGATACAATTATCTAGATTAGAAAAATTCAAATTTTTATAAAATGGCAGACATGACTCTTCCATGACATAGTGACATCTACCTTGGCCATACTACATCTGGTAAAAAAATACATCCAAGAATAATATAGATTTAATGAATATATTCTCCTGAAATTATAATAATTATAAAATTAAATTAAATTGCTTTTAATGGAACTCTGACATAAAACTTATCATGATAGACGCTATATCAATCCCAACATTACCACCATGGATACTCACTATAGATTAAAATAATTTTTCCAACTTTTTACTCACCATGTCCTTAATTATGATTTTATGTGTCTATGTTTACTATTTTCCTTCCTCTTAACGACACCTGGCATCACCATGAATCGAAAACATACTCATCATCCTATACATTTCATTAATCCCCGTTTCCATTATTCAAAATAAGAAGGAACTGTCTCCACTAAAATGGTTACCCTATTGGTCTGGTTCTCCACTCACCAAAAAGAGAAAATCGAATGGATTCTTTATGACACAAGGACCCCCACAAAAAAGAATGAATACATTTACCATGTTATATAGAGAAAAAATCTATTCACAATTCCCATCATCATGGTTACATGATTTTCTAGGTCCAACAAGAACTGAAATAGTCAATCTTTAAAACCACAATGCCACCATGATATCCACCATGAGATCCCCCATTACATGGTGAATGTCAAAAGAGAGAAAACCAAAAATACCCACCTTATGAACACCAGTAAAATCTATATAGAAACCTATAAGAATCAATGAAAAGACAATGGAATCAATTAGAAAACTATCTATATAAATCAGATACCTCTCATATAATTCTCATATTCAGTAATTAAAACAAAACCATTGAAGTAAATGAAATGGGATAAACAACCATAATCTGAGATGACTCATAAGGGATACCTATAAAAATATTAAAAGAAAGTCATATAGGATAAATTAATATATATTAAAACATCATTGATAAATATAATAAATCATGAATGGTTATACACATCATTCGGAAAAAATCTCTCCATTAATAAACTAAGGACAATAGGCATGTAGTTTTGACTCAAATTCATATTTACACAAATTTAGACCACTGTGCCTCTAGAAAACATATACCAAATGAAGAAAATTCTAATGAAATATATTCTCTATGGAGTATTAAACATCAATAGGCTATTTCTCAAGGGTTTCACCATCGTTGTTATGGAACTCAACCCATTCAATGTCCTGGGTATAATCCTAAATATACTAAAGATAATGTTATACAAAAAGAAAATAATTTATTTGGGTCATCATAATGGGATATTCTATCTGATAGGAAAATACGACAATATGATCAAATATCTATAAAGGGATAATAAATAAGTGATAAATATAACTCAAACGATCGAACATCCATTTCTCTTAATGGGAATATATCTTCAAGAAATATTTTCTTCAATGTTAAACACTAGTGGCCTCCTCAAATGACTGGTATAAGACATCTGAAAATTCTATGTTGCCTTTATCTACCCAAAAACCACTAAATTGTTTCCATTTCATACTCTACACAAATTGTAGGAATATAATAACTATCTCAATATCCTATGTCAAGTATACTAATGATCATAATTGTTCGTCATGTAATTCTTTGAATAGATCCATACCAATGGTTATATGGTATTTGTTACTATAATAATACATCACCAATGGTTGGTAACCCACAAATAAATCCCCATTATCTAGAATAGATGTTCGAAATGTGACAAATAAATTATTTATGTTCTGATATGTTTGGAAATATCTTTTTTGGTGAAAACCAAAGAGAAGGAATAATATATATCCAAAATAATGCTAGTGCCCTCTCTATAAAAGGTATGTAAAAAATGAATTATGATTAGAGATAGTCCTGTTTAGAACCCAATGAAACACCACCACCCCTCCTAATAGTTCCTTGATTGAGAAACCACTATACATAACTCATTAATGTTTAAGAAGTTAGATGACATCATCAACTGGTCTACAATCACCAAAAATACATAAAATCAACTAAAAAATCAATGTATATTGGTGACGAAGTCCATCATGAATTCCTCCCACTTCAATTAAAGAGTATTAAGAATCTAAATTAGCAAACATAGAATATCACGATCACCCTTCACCCTATAACATAGTAGACCATGATATATAATTGATACAATTGATGTATTCATCCTAGGCTATTTAAACAAAACCAACAAGGCATGATAAATTTTATCCACAATAGGATGTACTACCATGGGTGACCTATTTATGTAATAGAGAACTAATTCAGTCACTATTGAATAATGAAAAATGAATCCCTTTATTAGCATATGATACTAATTGTTCCAACACAATACATATTTGGAATCACCATAAATAACTCAATCTCTTTAAATGACTAGCTCAAAAATGATCTGATGGGATTTCTCTCCCATACTAACAAATATTACTAGACAACCATCTAATAAATAAAAAATAAAACATCAACATTTACAACATTAATGTTCATTTTTTGGTTAATCTATCATCACTATATAAGAATCACTATACTCATGCAAAAAATCACCAAAAAGAATCTTTCTTAGTAAATCAGCTAAAATATGTCTTTTACCTAATGTGTAGAAAAACACAAAGTCATAATCATTTTTGAAATTAATCAAATTTTTTTAAAGGTTTAAATCACACTGGGAGATGACATAACTCAATCTAGTATTATCTTTGAAGAAAAAACATTTATCATTTTTGTTTTTCTATTATATTTTCAGGGAAAACAACTCTCCAATAATCTTGAGATTATGGTTATTGTAGTTATAATCATGAGGTCATAAAAAATGATACCCTTATTATTTTAATAATATAATATGTATTAGGATGCATCCTTATTAACGATGCGAAGTATTAATATAATCCACAAACACAACACCATCATCCATAAAATGATCGTTATTAGCAGAAACTGGCTTCCCCATAAAATATGGAATCATTTCCCGAAGGAGTTCATTCCACATAAGTCCTTACCATTATTTATAAAATCTAGATGTGGATTTATAATAACTGTGAATTGAAATACAACCCACTTATAATATTTTATAAGACTATGGAAACTCTCTACCTTCACAACATTATGGGGTGATACTTAATAAAAAATAGAGTCATTAATCAAAAGGATCCATGAATATTCCATGATGAGACAAAACTTCCCCTAAGAAATACACTTCATGAGCATTGAACATGTACTTAGACAATATCATTAAAAAATTGAAAACAGTAAAGAATCATTATAATATATTATTAATTCCTTACATTCTCATCCTCTTACTCATAATAATTAGGGATTTCATCAATAAACTCCATTATTAGCTTATCCAAAATTTCAAGTAACATGGAATTAATTAGTAAAATGAAAACACCATTGGAATTCATAAAACCAAAAGGGAACATTATAGTCTAAAAGTTCCTTAAAAATATCTGAAGTAATTCTTTAGAATATCACTATCTTTTATATGCATCTACTGATATCACTAATAGAAATCTATTTTTAAGAACTGGATATATCTCTTCCTTTAAATGAATACGTAATAATTCTATATAAAATATTAATTGTTCTTCTATATCAATTGATTCTAGTTATGATAAAAAATACACAATAAAAAAATCAATTCATAGTATTCAAAAACAAAAACAGGGAACCCCATGTCCACACAGAAGGTCAAATAAATCCATTCTATAGAAACTTTTCATACTAAATTGACATCTCTTACAAATAATAAAGACCCACATGATGTAGATAATTGTTTCTGAGATCCAAACCCACATTTAAATATATCACAAAATCAATCATCCACTAAGGGGGTGGTATCACAACCTCTTGATGAAAGGCTTAAGGATATTCATGAATATCACATAAAAATTACACTATATGATCCTCTATTAAACTAAATATAATCTCTGACATCAATAATGCTAAATAATTTCCATGCCTTGGAAACACCTGGTTCATTACTTAATAATAAACAAGCCATATAGTCCATAAACTTAATTGAATATGAACCATATATACATGTAAGAAATAATATCCAGAAGAGAATATAGTATTTATATATTTAGGATGATGTAGTATACTAATACCAACAAACATTAGGAATCTCCTATATAGTAATCAATACCTAAATATATCTCACACCTTTTAGAAAAATAATACATGATAATTTGAATTCCATTTGAAATAATCAATGCCTAGGTAACAAGAATACTCTCTCCTTTATATTCTAAATAATGGAATATAAATATTAAAATGTAAGAATTGGTAACCTCGAATTCAACAATTAATAATTAACCTAGGTAGAATATTACAAGATAAATCATTTTATGTCCAATTAATTTCATGATGCTAAAAGATATAGCACATTCATTTGACCAGAAACTACTACACAACCTCTCAACCACAGATAGTGATCATTTTCATAGTCACACTCTTCGTTGTGTCCTATAGGATAAAAGATTATATAGAAGTTCATTTCCTAACGCATCCCCTCCCATCAAATTAAATGACAGAGAACCTTACTAGTATTTTTCCCTCAAAGGATATTATTGAAATTGAGCTAGAAGAGTTATGACACCTCTATGTTGACTACAATAGAAAGTTAGGTATAGATTATTATGATTACCAAGAACATTTTATGATAATAAAACCATAATTAATCCCTAAAATTGGGTTTGATAACTATAATCCTTTATGGAAAAAGATAAATAAGACTTTTATAGAATATTAAATATAAAAGGATTCATATTATCAAGATACTGATAACCTCTTTCCACAACGATAATCCTTGGAAATTCCAAACAAAAACCCACCAAAAATAATTAATTCCTAGAAAACATCCTGTAAAAGGATATTAGATTCTTTATCACATAATGATATTTCATCAACCTGAATAAAGTAGCCTGGTGTAGCATATTTGTAAGAAAGACCTCATCAGAATGTCTCTTCATATACACCTCATAAAGAACAATGTATAAATAACAACACAAGAGGATCTTTACGAAATTCCAAAATACCACACAATGTAACTACCCAAGAAGAGATTAAGAATATTTTATAAAGAATCCACCTATGCAATATAAAATGTAACAAATCATATTTAACCCCTTATTAAATGAAATAAAAAATGGGTAGAACTATAGTGTAATCAGATGATCATTTAGTATTAAAGTTTCTGAGAGTTAAGGAAAATATTACATAATAATGTTTGAACATCCAAATAGTGTATATTATTTTCAACAAAAACGAGACATAATGTCTACAACACTATTTAATTTAAGACACCATATCATCATTTAATAAGAGTCACCATAAAATAAATATAGAACAAGATAGATTTATAAAAATTTATATATCTAATGAAAAACATTTAGAATAATGTGGTTTGAAAAAAATCATCATCAAGGGATATTTAATTAAATAATTCATATTATTCTTGTGAAAAACATGAAAAACCATGAATACGTTTACCGTTTTTTAGAATACAATATTGATAACATGAATAAAACTTTTTACATGTGAAGATAAATATTTTTTCTTATAAATCCATTTTAGACCATTATCATGAAAAGGAAAAAATGTAATCCTAACATACATTAAAACACAAGAAAATGTTATTTTGAAGAAAATATTTAACTATAAAAAGTTAATAATCATTTCTTACATCTTGAAATCACAATATAAAAAAAACGCTTTTTAATGAAGAATTTAAATATACTCGAACATTATATTCTTAATCCATGACCAATCAAGTTTAACTGATGTTAGATTAACTAAATCCAATTTAACTATATTAGAGTAAAAAATTCAGTTATATCCGTCATTTTCTCCTTCATAGAATACATCACTATCGAATGCATTGAAGAAAAATATTTTTCACACCAATCATAATGAGATATATCAAGCTCTCCCATCATCATCTAAAATTATCACTCTTTGTATTATGAATATAACACCTATAATATTTCATGTTTTAATTATAATATCTTTATGAAAAAACATAATTTAACCCAAAAGAGAAGCAATTTCACTTTTTAGATTAATATATTTTAAATATTATATTATTTTAAAAATAATTTAAAGATATGAATTTCCCAATAAAATGGGAATTTAATTTAAATAATAAAATCATGAAAAGAATATGTCTTATCATAAAAACAGATAAAAGATATAATTATGAGAAATTTTTATTTATATAGTCTATATTAAATATTCATTTTTTTTGATTTGGTAAGAGAACATCAAAATTACCAATTCAATAAACATTAAAAAATTAATTTTTAAAAACATTATTGAAGATTAAAATTTGTTTAAAGTCAAAATTAATAGCGTTTTATATATAATCAATTTCATTATTGATATTAATATCATTTATCTAATAAGTAGGGAGATTTTTTTATCCTAATTCAAAATGGGATTTCTCAAGAAATCTGCTGCTACCAAGTGCAAGATCATATGATTATATTGTTTTTCATTAAGAAATGGTTGATGCATTTCATGGGCATCATCATGCTCACCCTAATGATATAAGAGAACCTAATAGAAAGAATGTTACTATAGGGATTGAGATATATTTTTTTTTGTGTGAGTTTCATCTCGTCCATTGTATATCTTTATAGATCTGAACTCCTTACTTCTAGTTGGAATATCTTGGAAGTATCCTACGTAGATTTTTTCATATCTACACTCCTTAAATATGGTGAGGGTAGATATCCTTATAGTTGACAATAAATTTTATCTGATGGTGGTCATAGTGGATCTTAGAGGTGGTTTCTATGTCTACGGTTGTGTAGTGGTGACCTAAAACATCATGGTATTGAAGAATTTTTTTCCTGACATTCGGATCTCAAGTAAGATCATGGGTGATGTGAACATATTAATGATGTTGGAATAGATGTCTATGATTTCGGTACAATATGAAGCCAAATATCACACTGAGGGAGAAGCGGGGAGTAGACTAACAATAGGCATGTGATCCTGATGGTGCGACAATGATAATTTTTTACATGTTGGGATCCCAACCCATCACCATTTATAGAGATTAGTATGGTGATGTCTTAAATCATGACATATGGAATTGGAGTAAGCCTCAGGAACATTGGTAGCGGCATTTATAGATGGTTCATGGTACAAACATGACATTGGGATGGTTGTAACCTTGGAATTAACCACAGGAATCAGATGGCTGGTGACTTTCTGGAGGTAGCCTAGCAATAGCTTGATGAGTTGGGGGGGGGGGGGGTCTTCTTCGAGCAATGGATCTGCATCAAGGAGCATTTACATGAGTTCTACCATTCATGATAATGTGAAATTTGTGTGTATACCCATGTTAGGAGGGATACCACGTGAAGACCATGGGATGAGGATCCTTGGGTTACATGGTGTCTATCCATCCTTGACCAAGGAACTCATTTTGGATGAGTTTTAGAAGGAACTGCAGTGGTATGGGATGTTGATGTGTGAGACAGTCTAGGGTTCCATGGGATTTTTTATATGGGATACTGACGGTGAGTATTTTTTGATGATGAATTGCTAACACAATCCTTTGTCGAAGGAAATCATGTAACCTCGATAGTGCATATAACATCAGCAGATGATCGTTTTGTCCGCTAATGACATAAGGTGGTGTTTGTATGCCAACCTTATCTATGTCGTATAGTGTGTGTGGTATTTATGGTTAGAAACTTTCTTTTCAAATATATATTTTTACACTATTTTTTAGGCCTTCCAGCCTTTATGATGTTGTTTTATAGGCTAACGAAATTTTTGGGTCTACCTACGGGACATGTTGCATAGATTTTTGTTTATTTTTTTGATTTTGTGTGGGGTTGTTTAATATATTACTTGTTTGGAATGGCTTTATGTTCATCACCTTTATAGGTTCATTAATTCATTTTATTTTCATTAATAAAATTTTAGGGTTGAGTATACTCAGTACATGAATCTTTGTAGTAAAAAAACTTATGAAACATTTTAAAGAACATAAACATATGTTAGAACAATTCCAAAGGAAAACATTAAAACATTTTTTTATTGAAAAACTCCTTCCCTTAAGTACATTATATATTTATTCATTATTTAATTCATGAATAATAAAATTATTTTTGTTTTATAAAATCTTAAAATTAATTTAATTCTCATTCCATTATAATTATTAAATTTATTTCATTTATCATGAAGAAATTTTTTCATTATAAAATCAGTAAATTATATTATATTTTATTTTTAAAAATTCATAAATATATTTATATATAATGTTTATTCACTATTTTTATATTTTTTACAATCTTTATATAGTGTAAATAAAAAATAAACCACATCGATTCATGGAGGGGGTAGTCCAAACGTTTGCACAAGAGATATTTTCATTACCCACATAATGAAAAGGGGGATGAGAAGTGTTATTCCATAAATATAATAAAATCTAAGTGTATTTCAGATACTAATATTATTATATAATCATTTTAAAATATATTTTAAAGATATATAAGAAGAATGAACTATACCTCTTATTTGGAAAACATCCTTAGAGTAGCACCACAAATGTTATAGGTTTGATTTATATAGAAAAAAACATCTTGGACTTAGAGAGGGAGGTTGGTATAGGATCTATGTAAATCATGGTTGTGACAAATGGATCAATAGGGTTGAGGAAGAGGGTCAAGGAGATTCCCATTTATTTTTCAGGTGGGTTGAAATCTTGTAAATACATGAAATGATAATTTATCATTGGTGTCTATCACAGGTAAAATTCAACCAAGTTAACAAATATTCAAATTTAATGAGGATAATGTGAAAATCTAATCATAAAATAAATTTAATATAAGTTTATGTGCCATTTCAAACCTTATCTTTTGGTTTAATTCACTTTTTAATCCTGTTGATCCTTAACATTTGTGACGAATTTTGAAACTTTTTTAAGGGAATAAAATTAATTTTAAAAATAATTAGTGTCACATAAATGGTAGGTTAATGATATTTATCAAAATTTCCCATAATATACTATTAATATATGGTTTTATATATTTTATAATTATATATAAATGATCATGAAACATTATTAACAATTTAATTTCATTTTTGACTCTATTTGAAAAACATGACATTAAATGATTCCAGATAAAAGTGATATTCAAAATAAAATACTTAAATAAAAAGTATTTCTACATTAGTATCTAAAACAATATTGTAGTATTGTAAATAATAATATTATTACAACTTTTAATATTCATAAAACCATTTATTTGATTTATATTATGCTTGTACAAGCATTATATCGACAATGTATAAGAGTTTTAAAATGTTATACTATATTTGAGAATTTAAAAAATTATTAACTTTAAATAAATTTTTTAATGATAATTATTGGAATATTTTATCATTTTTAATTTATGTGTACTTTTTTCTTAATCATGAAAACATATTTATATTTCATTGGGATTAAAGATGTAATTTTATTAAATAAAACAATTTGTATTATTGTTAAAAAAACATATATTCCAACGTATGCCACCCAAAATTTTCAATGAAAGTGGATAGTTTGAGCAATTCTTATAAGAAAAATAAGTGAATTTTTTTTCTTATTTTTGGCAGCTTATACATAATTTAAATTTTACCTTAAATTTCCATTACCATGATAACTAATTTTTTTACTAAGGAAATACATGTTTATGAGAAAATAATAATAATCCTATAAAAAATTTCAAATTTTTTATTAAATATTTCAATTAAATTTTATAATATTTATTTTTTTTTAAAAAAATTAATTTTTATAAAACTGTTAAATACAAAATGAAAAACAATTAAAATTTTCCTTATAACCATTGAAATGAACTTATAAAGAAATAAAATATAATGATAAATAATGAGAAATAATTTATATTTTGTTTAATCAAAGGTATATTCTATTAAATTAAAATAAAATCCAAAATATATTGGGAATTTTAAATATATTTTTTAAAATAAATGAAATAATAGTTTTAAAAAAATGAGATTTTCCATTATTCATTTAAAATCATTTTTTTTAGAAAAGCATCTACAAATCATTGTTGCACTATTATTAAATGATAATTAAAAAAATTATATTTTTTGGAAATTAATTTATATTATTGATTGAAATTAATTATAATATCCATGCATAAAATGTAATAAAACCCATTATTGTTTAAACTGTATTTTTGAAGCATAAAACTAATTTATTCTAACTAATTTGATAATAAACATATGTATATGAATTATAATTAATAAAACTTGACATGTAGTAAAATTATTTCATTATAATAAGTGATTATTTTATTATATTATTAAAATTATACATAACACAAATTTGAATAATTTTATGAAAATTTCTCTTTTACCATCAACGGATTTTATCTTCATTGCTTGCTAAATTATAATCAATCTATAATTATTTGTTCAGTATAACAATGAGAAACATTCTAAATAAATTTTTAATATTTTTATTCATACATATAAACAAGAAATCAGTAGATCCATCAAAATAGTAATATATAAATAATAATATTTTAGAAGTGTGTTATATGTTAATTTAATCATGATTTTGTGTGTGACACACATGATGAAATATTCTATCCTTTTAAAATAATACAACTAAAATCTTATGGTGAAACATAATTAATGAAATAACCTCATCCTCAATGTGATTAAGAAACATATCCCAAAAATAAAAAACTCTTCATAGTATTTGAAGAAGAGAAATGACAACTATATTATAGCCCTATGTAACACACTAACTACCAATATAATCTTCTGATCCTTCCAAAAATGGGTAAATATAACATTCATTATCTAAATCCTATAACCTCGAATCAAAATTATAATATAAAAAATATCCTCAATACTTATATAGGCTATACTATTGAAACACTCAATGTTTTTTCATTTAATCATCTATTTTTCTCACCTCAATTATAAGTAAATCTTCTAGTGTGTCCTACTAGAAGTCAATGACATTTACCCGAAGGGGTGTAGAAAAAAAGAAATACATGTCAAATGGAAAATAATAGGGACACTAAAAAACTGGTATATAGTTTAATATATATTAATTAATTTAAACATATCATTATTCCCATTATTTTCCCAATTCAATCATAGGAACAAACAATCAGGATGCATGATACATTCCTCGGTCTCTACAATTCAAAAAAACATCACTTCACTTAGTATTATTAGTAAACATTATATAATTCCATCAGATCATAGGGGAACCAAAAATCCTATGTGCTAGTCAGACTTCCTTGATTTCATCATGTGTCAAGTTCACCAAATAAATTTTCCCTATATTCCCATAATATTATTTTTATTTCTCTAATTTTATCCTACATCTCAACATATGGAAACTACACTACTCAACCATGACCCTCACCACATGTATCCCTCCTAGAGTAGATGTAAAGTTGGGGATAACACTTGAATCCCACCTCCAATAATCCATGGTTTACTGAATACGTCTAAAGTTATATAATGCATAAAATTAGATGGTGTTACCCTAAATATATTACCCATACCTAGAGATATTATCCCTTAATAAACTCCATCATATAAAAAAATAAATAAATATCCTAATATAGGAGAGAAAGGTTATTGGGTGCGAAAAAAATATAAATAATATAACAAACATTTAGTTAGAATCCAAATACTCCAACAGCTTCTAAATAACCCCATGCTATTAACAACCAGTTCAATCACCAAAAAATACTAAAAACATTAGAATTGTAATATACATATATAAATATAGGGATAAAATAAAACTATTCTTAATATTATACACTAGAATACTCTCATGAAAATATTAATGAACCATACTAAATTATATTAAATTAATATATGAATCTAACTTATTAACCAAGTAAGTAAAACATTTTTCCAAACTCATAAAATATCAGTCACCAAATTACAAATAGAAGTAAGAAATTATATATTGAAGTAATATACAGAAAAATGAACCCTACCACCGCTATCCTACTAAACTAGTATCCCACACCCCATCAATTTACATAATGGTTCTATCAAGCCCACCATAAGTATTCCATATGATCACGAATACTATATAATAATAATACCATATTTACTTGCCACAGATCATGCACATATATCTCAACCACATCCAAATCCATATCTCATCACATCTATAATAATTCTTTAATTCTAAAATTTGATACAACCAATGTATCATGCACTATACTGGAAGCTACAATATCCTATTCAAGTAAGCCTATATTAATGATAGACACTAAAACAAAATTACATGTACATAATATAACCTCCAGCCAATATTTACCAAAAAATACATGTGTTTTAAAACTAATTTCCATCACACTCAGTATGAGCACACACCTTATACCTTAAGGAAATACATATTGGAAATTCATGCATAATATGCTATTAATAAAAGGATGAGTTGTATAGGAGAGTAGCCATTAATTTGTATGATTAAAATCATAGTGGTTGGGTAGAATAGATAGAAGATAAAACTGATATAGTCATTTTCTATCCCAAAGGACTTAGGTGTGGATGCATATTAATTTTAAAACATATGGAATGTATCATTGAGAAACAAATAAGGTGAAACTATAAATACTTACACTAAAACTAATCCTATTTTCCCACATGAAAACCCCACTACCATAACACATCTATTGAAATTTAGATCTCATATAATCATACATGTATCAAGGTCTAATATTATCCCAATCCATTTAGTGATTAGTATTTACCATTAATATGTGAAAATCCATCATTATTTGTAATTTAATCATCTAATACAATCAAAACCCAGTATTTATTTTGGTTCTAAAATATAGTTTCATGATTTACCATCGACGATCTTAGAGTATTTAGTAGAACCCAACATGGGGTATAGTTTTATTTAATCTCTACCAACATCAACACGTAATCCTAGGAATTATTTTCATTACATTTTATATCCCATAATACCCAGTAATATAAATGGAAACCATTCCAATGTTATGGAGAGAGAATTACCAAAGGAATAATAACTCTCCATCTATATGAAAATAATAACAATAGAAAACCAAGAAAAATAATAGAATAAAACACATTTCATCTATTCTCTCCAATTGTACAACTTTCTAATCAATAGCTCAAAAAATGATCTATAAATTAAGTAATCCCAACTCTCAAACTATGTCGTTTAACATATATTTATCCACAATGAACCACAACCACCACAAAGTGGATTCATTTCATAACTCATCAAATATCAAAACCATAGGGGGTTCCTCAATAGTAAAAATCAAGGGATCTTCCATACTAAATTATAAAATGACGAGAGATTCATAAGATATGTCTATAAACGGAATCCCAATAGATATCACCTCTTAAGGGTACCCTTATTTGTTCTTATTTATTTCCTCCCTTCTCCTCCTCCATCTCTTCCCATTTATAGTGTTCTCTTAGGGGAAGCTATCAGATTCCCCATCTTGTAGCGGCTCCTCCTATTGGGTTCATTTTTTCATTTCCACAACATGGATCATTCAGTGGATGTGATCTTGGATGCGATCAATGGCCTCCATCGAGAGTCCAACAAAATGGGTTTGTGTCATCGTAAAATGGTAGGTTAGTCTCCTTCATTCATGGTCAATTTGAGGTCATAGTGGTAAACATGAAGAATTCTCAGGGGCAATGGTGTTCCCCAGGAGGTTTCTCCCCATTAATTGCAACCTATTCTATTATTTTTTGTTTGGTTTTGTAGGAAAATCATCCTCTTTAGGATTCATTATGAGGTCGCATGTGGTGTCCTCAAGAAATTTCAATGTCTATGTCCTCCCCATGTATTTATTCTGCCAATTTTGGTCTTTTTTAATTGGTGTTCTTCTAGTTCATTTTTGGACCTGTGGTATGCATCTTCTTTTTTTACTTTCCCTAGATTCAGATGGTATTCCTCTCCTAGAATTTATTCACCATTTATCTTTTCCCTGTTGATCCCAACCCCAATTTAGTCATGTTAAAAGGCCCCCAATGAATTTTGGATGGTGTTGGTATCCTCGGTGATGGATGTTTTGTTGAGGTCATCTGGCATGGTGGTTCTCATCATGTTGAAGGTGATGAAGCACTCCCTCTCAGTATAGCCCTACCTCTAGTGGGACGTCTTTGGATCCCGGTGCAATGTGATGGTTGGTTTTGGTTCGGCATGTGTTGACTTGTGTGTGGTTCCAAGCCAATCCCACTTATGGTTCCCTTTGCGTCTTCAATTCTCATTAACCCAGAATGTGATATATTTGAAAAACGTAAAAAATAATTTAATGTCATACAAGAGTATATACATTGTATCAAAACATATTATTATCACTAAAAATATAAGAGGAAACCATGTATAATAAATCATGTACACATTCTTATGAAACAAAGATATGCTTTACTGCAACCTCAATAACATAAATTAACAAAAAAAATATTTCACTTAGTATATATAATTAAAATATTTTTAATATGATATTTTGATATCCTATAAACCTATAAACAATAATTACATAAAATAAAATATGCTAATGAATGTAGTTCAGTTTAATGTATAGTAGAATTAAGAAAGAATAATAATGCAATTCATTAGTATCATTAATTATTTACTTATAATTAATAGATTTAATTATTTTAACTAATATGGCAAGGTGAACTTACCAAAGACAACATTTCAATAATTTTTTTACAATATGTATAAAATATCACACAACATCATCAAAAAACTATAAACCATGACAATGAGAATATCATAATCACATTTCTTCCATTCATAGTGCGATTATATTATATTCTTTTGGAAGATTGCACTATATAGTCAATATATCTTTTCATTGATAATAAAACATTTAAAATTAAAATGATGATATGTCATGAATCACCTTTCATGATATAAATATTTTGGGAATCAATCACTTCCATGATTGATGTATATAACCCTAGAACATATCTATAATAAACCACCATTAGAACATTATAAAAAATTCACTAAACTAGAGAAAAATAACAATATAAAAATCCAAAATAAAATAAGTTAAGGATGAATAAGATAATATAAGGTGGGATTACATAGAATTGAGGGACATTATTCATATAGAAGAATGAGTATTTAGCCACTATTATAAGTTATTATGGTGCACTATGAGGACTTGGGTATCAAGGGTTTGAAGGGTAAAAATAACATTCAAACCCAAGTGTAACGACCTCGAACACAATATCACAGAGTAGGTGGTTATTTTATTAAAATGGCATAGATACAAGATATCACATCACAAATTATCAACCGTTATAGTTTTCTTGAGGAATTAGATACATAAATATTTCCTTTATTACATTGGAAATTAATCAAATAATATAACAAATGAAAACAAACTTGTTCCTTGAAACTTATTTTAAATTTTCATCTTCATAAAATAGGGAAGATGAAAACTAAAAGGGTGACCTAAAACACTCAGTATGTGTTACATAAATAATTAATATGTGAACATATTTAATAATTCATAAGCATTATGGATATGTAAATAATAGAAAAACACTAACCATTAATAAACTATTATAAAAAAAGAATCCATATCTTTTTTTGTTGTGAAAATATCCTGGATGATAACCAATAAATTTTAAATAATGAAACTAAATAATTATTGGAAATAATTTATTTGGAACATGAACCATTATAATTTAATGAATGTTTAATTCCGTGGACAGAAACTCATCTAATTTTACATAGAAACAAACTCAAAGGGTATGTCACTTATTATTGGGCCTCATGAGGCCTGTCAACACATCAAGGGGAAATATATGACCACACCTTTCATTGTAATTACAAAGAATTATTCATACATATATTTAATTCATATATAATATGTCTTATCAAAATATCTATACAGATTATAGGATAAATATTCCTCAATATTTCCCCAGTTAAAACAACATTCAAGGTAAAACACTGTATGTAAATATGGTATACAACTTGGGAAATAATCATATACATGATACATGAAATTTGGATATTTAAGATAAATATAATTAAAAATGATCTCAAAGGGGTAGTAGATATAGTAAATGAAAAATATTAGGTGAACAATACCAATTATGTATCAATGAAATGCCAATTAGGATGAAGTCCCTTACCAAAATTCCATCTTAAATTTGTCATGTTTGAAAATCCTGAATAATAAAACTAGGATTAGTAAAACATTGATCAAGAAGTGAATTTTAGTAATTTATAACAAAATTTATCAATTATAATAATACTATTTTATTTTTTAATTTTTTGTTGATGAAATCGAAGAATTTTGAGATCATGTTTTTCTTAAAAATTTACATTTCTCATCGATTTCTCAATTTTGTTAAATGTAAATATTACTTTAGTATAATAAATTCCATAAGATTTAAAATAATGTAACTAAATAAATATATATTTTATATATCTTAAAATTTCCATTAATTAATTAAGTAATAATAATTTTATTAGAAATTTCTCCGTATGTGGTTAACCAGCATTTAACGGGATGTTGTCGAAATAATACGAAAAGGGAGTAATAATTTATATATGTAATATATATGATACTTGAAGTAGTTTATAATAATTAATATCATTTTTAATTACTTTATAAATAATTTTAGTGTATATGGTCTGGAAATTTAATGGGAAAAAGAAGATGGAGTAGAAGAAGCAAAGGAAAAGTTATCAAAGGCTTACTGTTTCCACGGCGAGGATTCTCTTGTACGATAATATAATTCCTTTAATTTATGATTTTAGATAACTCCAATTCGTTCCTATTGTTTTTAATATTCTTAATAGTGAATAAATTTGATGATATTTATCTTTGGAATGCATGGAATGATTGGTTTTCTAATGGAAGGGTGATGGGTTACTTATACTTGAGAAGATGGGTATTTTTATAATTAAACATTATATCAAGGTTCAAACTTGTAATAGTGAATTTTTGACAATATAAAACATATATTAACATAAAAAATATGATTTTATGACTTTATAACACCTTTATTATTCATGTTGACTAGTTTATTAAAAAGTAATGTGAAATGACTATAAATGGTTATTTAAAAGAATCACGTTTGACATTAGGTTTTGGAAAGTACGTTATATGTTATGAAATTGAGTTTAATTTATTTTTACGAACAATTTATAAAATTAAATATTTCATATCCAAACAAGATGTTATTATAATAATTATGTAACTAATACGTCATGAATGATGTAATTTTAGTTACACTGGTTATGTAAAAACTATATTTTTACTACTCATCAGAAAATTGAAGAATTTCAGATATTTACCAGAAAATAACCCTTAGATATTGTAGAAATTTGGATATCACAAATAGAATAAAATTTATTAAAATAATTTTATAAATACTATAAATTTAATTTTTAATTAGAATATTCATTTATTAAAAAAAACATATTTTAGTGTCATAACCAATTTTTGAAAAATTTAAAAAAATTATGGTATTATAAAATTATCTTATAATCATAAGACAAAAAATCATTAATTTAGAAATATAATTCATTAAAATATATATCTTTTTGAAATAATTGTATTAGTTATAAAATTGTAAATAAAAATTTTATTTTCACTAAAATTCTGACACTTAATTTATCATTTTTATAATATTTATTTTATTATTACATGATAAAAATAAATAATTTTTTAATCTTGAGATACCAAAATTTCATTTATACTTTAACCAGTGAGGTTAATATTGTATTTCATGGGTTACTATTATTAATGGTAACATTATCATTCTTACCATCAAATTAATATTTAATAGTATATCATGGTTTGTTTATGCTTAGTGTTGAATGTATCAAAAGATATCGAGTAAATTGAATACATATAAGAAGTCACATAAATATTGTGATTTCATAAAATGATTATTTGGACAATATTTTTAGATAAATATGGACAGTCCTCCATTGGTATGTGGTGACATCCATTATGACCATGGTTCATTTTGTAGTAATGATATCCAGGTTTTCAGCCATATAAAATAGAAATATCCTAACCAAACCTCAAGAACTATCCAAAACAATATTTATAATGGTTTACCATAAACACTAAATACACTATAGTATAGAACACGAGATTTCAATCCATAAATGATGAACTTATGTTCACAACATGGTGTGTATGAAATTCTAACTCAATTTTATCTTACCTCATCCAATAACATTGTAACGTCAAATAGTTTATAAATAATATATTTTGCTTTAAGTAAAAGTTTTTTATTTTATATTAAATAGTAATATACACATAAAACACATAGAGACATTAAAAAAATTTATATCATTATTTAAATCATTACATTATTCATTAATAAATCCAAATAAAATTGCAAATATTACATGGGGACAAATATTGTAAAATAAATAATCTATAATGGGAAAATACGGACTGTCTTAATTTTATATAATCAACATTCCCATGAAAAAATTATAGAAATGAAATAAAATATTAGTAAAATAATTGATATTATAGAAAATAAAATTGTAAAAACATTACTGAAATTCCTGTGAATACATTATAATGCAATGAAGTGTAATTTATATAGAGTAATGTGAATGTTAGAATAGTAATGTGCATGATGGAATGTCGAACTAGTCGTTGGGAGTAATAACATAATTTTTGGAATAGCCATTTTCCTTCAAACTAATAAAATGTAAAATAAATAATATTTTTCATGAGTATTTTATATAAATATACATATTATTATTCTATAAAATAAATTTCATGATTAAAAACTCGAAGATAATATAAGAACATTTTAAATAAACTATATTTTAATTAATTTCATAATAATAATAATTTTTATATTAAATATAAAAACTACCCATGTGAAAAGAATTATTTTTAAAAATTATTAAATTATTTAATTTATCTTATCATCATTTTCCATGGATGATTGTTTAGTAATGTTTTGAAATACATTTATTGTATATTGAATTATAAAAAAAATTCTATTTTCTGTGTATCTTGAATTACATCATCCATGATGTAGTAATACTATAATAATTTATAGAACATGATGATCACCAATAAAGTATTTTTTGATAATATAGTCATTAATATACAATTAAAATAATTTTCAAATAGATAAATGCACACTCGCGTGTTGTTGGTAACATGTGAAAAACTAAAATTTATGACCTACTTACAACTTAGGATAGTGGAAAAACTGGGTGGAACCACAAGGAGGCTTCTTGTTGTGTTTGGCGATCTAAAAAAACTAAACAAAATACACACACAAAAACAAGAAAAAACACTTGGTTATGGTGAAATAGAGTGGGTGAGAATTAGCATGTGAAGAAGATAAGGTGAACTGATGAGAGTGAGGGAAGTATCCAAAGCAGCAAGGGAAAATATGGTGAGAATAACTGATAGATGAGTAGGGGGATAAGGTCCACTGGCCGATTTCAATATTGATTAGCTTTGTTCATGCGCTGAAACATAAGAGAAATGGATCTGACTAAATGTAACTGGCCAGATTTGTCATTTGGTTAATTTGTGATGAAACATCTCTTACAGTCCTTCGACTGTAAAATTCATTCCATAACATTGACGAAAACAAGTTAGATTTCACTAGACATGACTTTTCAGTTGAGTTCAGTGTGTCTCTTTTATTCAATTATAACACACTTGTCAGTGAGTTACTCAAATTGAAACAGTTTTCATTATGGTACAAAAAATATTGGTTTTCACTGAACCTTGTTGTTTTAAAAATAAAATTATTCTTCAAATAGTGAAAGAGACGTTCCAAAAAAGGACACGGTGCATGAATAAGATTAAACAAATTTAATCGGCCAACTTCTTCACCCCCAATGGAATTTAGCAGTACATAGCAGTTGGTTTCAATTCAAACATAGAGTTAAAATCAAAGAGGTTCATATTGGAATGTAATGCATAAAAATAGAGCACAAGACAAATATGGATGGTCAAACTCCCTACTAATTCTCCGAAATGTTTTAATCCCTATTTCTAAATGGTTTATGTGATGCTCGAATGCGATTAATGTCCTGCCCTGGGAATCGAGGTATGAAAAGCACTGGTCTACTTCTCACCCTCCTCCAATCTACTCGCAATGGAATAAGTTTTATGTTCCTCTTGTTCTCTCTGGCAGTCTCGATTGATCCCTACCTTCCCAAATTAATCCCTCCTCCTTTTTCTGTATGTGTCATGACATTCTCCCTCTTGTGTCTCCATCATTTCGTTCCCGTCGCATATGATATTTACACGTAGAATTCTCTGGAATCTCTCTCGAGATGTTCCTTGGTCTCCACATGCAGCTTTGACTATGCTTCTCCTCCTTCTCTGGTCATTGGAGCAGTTGCTCCTAACTGAATGAAAATGATGTGCGCGCATGCATAAAACTGAAATCTTACCTCTACAAAAAATGTATGTGATTCAGATACAAAATAAATGAAACTAAATATATATATAATATATATTTATAAAATAAAAATAAAAATACCAATATCTATTATTATTATTAAAATAACTATTAATAACATATAAGATATATAAGAAATTAATATTACATATATAAACTTATATTTTTTTTAATAATCCTATTATTATTATTGTTGTATATGATATATGACACATAATATATGAATTATAAAAAATAATGTACCCAATTATATATTCTTCATGTTATAATAATTATATTTATTAAATATGTTAATATAAATATATTTATCTAATATATATATATATATATTTTATTATATTTGGTAATATAATAAAAATATAACAATGATAAAATGATAAAATAAAAGTAATAGAAGGGAGTTCTGCTTGTGTGGAGCAAGAGAGGCTTGGGTGCAGCATATCAGTAGATAACGGCGGCAGGGGAACCGAGGTGAAGGTGTGATAGGTGGTTCCGCAGTGAGGAGGACATGGCCAGAAGAAGAAGGGTGGGAGCGCAAAAGATTCAGCTAGCGGTGGGTTCGAGAAAGTCTAGTGGACTCAGAGCAATAGATACAGAAGAAGAGTGAGGTGCATATTGAGGAGGGAAGTTTGGGTTCTAGTGGGATGGAGAAAGCAACGAGTGGAGGTGAATGCGTGTGATGTGGAGCAAGAAGGTGAGGGACTAGACCAGAGACAGATTCAGTGTGACGAGGTCCGAGCAGTGATGGCGAGTAGGGAATGCGACTGGGGAAGGATTGATTAGGTCTGGCCATAGATAAGAAATGAAGGCGGCATGGTGAAGGCAGGGTCACCAGCGGCTTCAGAATGAGAAAGGGTGAGTTATGTTTGGTTCATGCACAGGTATGGACAGATCTGGAAGAATAGATTTTATTGAGTTCTTAGTTTAGAAATATTTTGTGGTTCAAGGTTTTGATTAAGGATTTCATGCTGCTGCTGTTGGTTGATTCCTGTGTTTTTCTATCACTACTGCTTCTGGTTCTTATTCATTGAGATGTGGGTGTGTTGATTCGGTTGTATGTAGAGGATAGTAATGAAAGGAAGGATGGAGAATGGTGGAGAGGGTGCAGCAGAAGACAGGGGTGGTGCCACCGTGAAGAAATAGATGTGGAAGCGGTTGTAGTGGCACCTTGAATGAAACAGTGTCACCATAAGCATGTCTCACGGTCTCACTATGACAGGTATTGTGGGACAGTAAGACAATACTATGTTTTGGGGCAGTAATGGTGGAATGGTGTGACGTGCCACCGTTCCTGAAATGGTGAGATATGATGGAGGCAATATGGTGGAACCGTGACCTTGAATAAATCGTGGCATGCAGTGACACCTGCAAAACAAACAATAAATTAAGTAAATAAATAATTTAATAAAACCAAAAATAGATTATTCAATTAATAAATTAAATTAAATAGAATGTAATTCGAAAATAAATAAAAAAAATTTAAATAATAAAATTTATAATTCTTTACTTAAAAGAATGTATTTATTTGGGTTTAATAATTTAAAACACATTAAAACAATACTGTTACATGCTTAGATTTATTATCCAATTTATTAAAGAATTAATTAAATTAAAGAATAAAAATATTTATTTTATAAGATTAAATTGTTAAAACTAATTAACTTATTAAAATACAAACAACTAAAATGAGTTATTTATTTACAATTAAAAGAATAATTAATTAACTAATTAATAAATAAATTAGCAAACTAACTAAAATGAAAAATCTTGTAAAAATAAAAAGAATAAATAAATAAAAGTAAAATCCACATGACTAATTTAATTTAAGAATTATTTAAAATGACAATGATGAATATTAAGAACACATTATTAAAACCAAAAAATGATTATTTTACACAGAAAATTCAAAAACACAATAATAATCAACTATTTAATAAAAAACAATTTAAAATAAAAAATTCAATAAATAATACAAAACATATGTGTCAAAGTGTGTGAATACACTGCCACATCAAACTCCCTTTCACTTAAAACATTGATTGTCATCAAACAAGACCATTCCTTTGACTTTAAAACCGAAATATTATTTGTGAGTTTCAGTTCAAAAATTGCATCATTGAACATAAACATCAAAAGGATAAGTACCAAAAAATGGGTTAGGCTATCCAATGGTGTTCAAAAATGATGTCCTAACTAGATTCAAAAACTAACTGGAAGTTAAAAGCCTCACAAATTCATAAACTATCATGTATTTCATTCATCTTATGTGTATTCATTAACTGTTCTACCTCACCTTCCAATTCAAGTTCTAATCCAAGGAATGTTGATAGGTTAGATGAAGTAGAATTTAAAAATTTACCAGGTGCACCTTCCACTCTCACCTTCCCCGAGGTTCTAAAAATTAATGTCAATTAATTTTGTCACATTATTGATTCAACTAAAATGAATATTAACCAAGTCAATTTCTCCCTTCTTCATCTGGGTTCAAAATTCCCCTCAACTTAATGAGTTCATTTTTGACAAGGGCACTTTATTTCCATTTTTCCCAGCCATATTTCATGTACAGATCACTATTCATAGCACTTATTATGATTGAAATTGGCATTATTTATTCTAATAAATGCTGCTAGTGCTCCTTGACTCAGATACCCACCGTGGGATCCCATTTTCCCATTTTACTCTAGTTACAAAGGACATAATTAATAATCATTCGAATTGACTTCCTAATGTGATTGAATATTATTATTTATCAAAAGGAGTATGACACCTAGGTTTTAGTGAGAACTTCTAGTTACTCTAATTCATGATCCTTATTCCACAATACATATCATGTCAAACTCCCATCGTCCATTCCTAAACAGACAGATCCATATGAGATAGTGAACAATTCACCCAGCAATCACTCATACTTAATAGTTTATGACTAAGTGCCACTATCAACAACTAGAAAACTATTATCCACTAAAGAAGACATAATTTAAATACCATTGAACCTCCAATGACAATAAACTGATGAAAGAATTTGAAAATTTTGATTGAATTTTGAACTATTTTTTTGAAAAAAATTACCATTTTTTAACCAACCACAAACTCAGATTCAAACCCAGGTTCAAGAATGGGGGATTTGAAATGTCACTAAAATGACCCATATCCCCCACACAAAAAACCAAAAATTATCCCAAATGTTGAATTCTATGGTGGAAGACAGTGGATGTTCAAAATTGATGAACAATTAAACTTAAAAAAGAATATAGAGGGGTAGCATTGAGTTTTGAAAATTTTCCTTGCCATACAAAAAGTGAAAGAAAAGAAAACAGCAAACCAACAAAAATAGAAGAATCCAACCCCACCAACCATAACCAAAAACCATGTGTATTTATATTCTGAAAATATTCATGCTTTGAATCATTGTGATCAGAAAAAAAAATCATAACATTTAATTAGAATCATGATGAACAGTGATGTGCAGTAGTAGTATAATGAAATTGATATCAGTCGGTGAAACCATGTTTCACAAACCCGCTCAATATAATTTTTCAACTCTTTAGATACTAGATGATAAACAACCATGAAAGAATGTAGAGTCAATTTTCACAGATTAGGTGGAAGTCCCCCTCACTTATTCCACAGTAAAGATTAATCAAGTAATTGAAAGTGAAAAACGGTAGAAAAACACTTCCCTGAATTATTAGGGCTTTAAAACTTAATTACATCAACAGATTCACTTTAGTAGCACTAGGTTGTTACTCCTCTTCATTAAAATGAAGGTTCAAAAAAGTAAAATTTGATTGAAGAGATTTATGTTCAAGATAAGTATCCTAAGTGAGTTAGTAGAGGGAAATGTTATCAATATGATGTAGTGGATTTCTCCCTTGGGGTTTCTTGGCCATGTTTCTGGTAGTAACAAATCCATCTAAAAATCAATAAAAAATCACAAAACACCATCACGAAGTTAAGACGTTGAACTGGAGAAAAAAAATAGTGATTAAATTTGTTGAAGAACAAATGAAAAAGGAAAACACCTCAGAAACCCTTGGTAAATTCCCATGCAACACTGAGTTTATGGTCATCAGTTAGACTTGAAATAGCTCATTATTCCAACACAGATATGGAATCCAATCCCTTTTGATTCCATTAAAAGAAGTGATATTTTCATTGACCATTTACTAAGAAAGTATTATCCCCTTCTCCAACTAGTTCAACAGCTCCATTAACCAAGACTCTAAAAATGTTAAAGGGTCCTTACCATTTAGACTTCAACTTTCTTAGAAACAGCTTCAATCTAGAATTGCAAAGCAGGACTCTCTCACCAACCATGAAATTAACATTTTAAATGATTGACTCAATAAATCCCATTGTTATTTATTTTTAAATTTCATCATTCTTATAGAACTCTCTTCGAATCTCATCCAGTTCACTCAGCTCTAGTAGTCTCCTATCTCTAGCAGGCTTAAAATCAATGTTATGTGCATTCACTACCCAATAAGATCTTTGTTATAACTCAATAGGCAAGTGAAATTTTTTCACAAAGAGTAGACTAAACGTTGACATCCCAATAAAAGTCGTATGAGCAATTCTATAGGCCCAAAGGGCCTCATCCAACATCCTTGACCAGTCTATTCTAGAGATAGACATTATTTTCTCTAAAATCCGTTTGAGCTATATTTTGTAAACATCTTCTTTGCCACTAGATTGTGGGTGATAAGTGGTTCTTGTCCAATGTGAGCACCCATACTTCTCTATTAAACCTATGAAATTATAATTCTTGAACTGAGTTCGATTATTAGTGATGAATTATCGAGGCACACCAAATCTGGAAAAGTTTTTTTCTTGATAAATTTAACAACACTAGCAACTGAATTGCCGGGTAGAGCAACTACATCAACCCACTTTGACATGTAGTCCACAACAAATAAAATTTACTCATTCTCATAGGAAGTTGGTAATGGTCCAATGAAGTCAATGCCCCACACATCAATTATTTGGACCTACAGAATACATTTTTCGGTTACTTCCCGCCTTCTTCCAACATTCCCCAAAATTTGACATTTCTCACAGCGAATAACCATATTCCTAGCATCTTTAAATAGTTTTGGCCAGTATAAACCAGTATAGAGGACATTTTGATAAATCCTTTCTCCTCCATGGTGGCCACCCCAAGGTGATGAATGAAATATCTAAAGTATCGGAAAAATATCCTCCTCAACAACACATCATCTCAAAATCCCATTATCACGCCACCTAAAGTGAAGAGGTTCATCCCAAAAATTATATTTCAGTTCAGATATTAAACTCTTCCTCAGGTTGTTTGAGATATCCATGTGCATATATCTCGCTACCAGAAAGATGGCATAGTTGGTGAACCAAGCAGACTTCTTCAGAGAGGCAACGCATAGTTGTTCATCAGGGAATGGAGTATTGATCTCTTTTGGTTACTTACTTATGGAATTGGGCAATTGAAACAAGTGATCTGTAACTACATTCTCAGGCCCTTTCTTATCATTAATCACTAAATCAAATTCCTGTAACTGAAAGTTCCACCTCATGATTTTGGGATTTGAGTCCTTTTCAACTAGAAAATACTTTAGTGCTCAATTATTTGTGAAAATTATTATTATTGATCTTATTTAGTACTGCCATTACTTTTCCAAAGAAAACATCATAGTAGCCAACTCCTTTTCAGTGGTAGAATAATGCTTTTGGGAATCATCTAGAATCATTCATAAATATTAGATAGAATATTATTTCATGTCCTTCCTCTTCCCTAACATAGCTCATACTTCAATGTCACTAGAATCACACATAACCTCAAAAGAAAGCTGCCAGTCAGGAGCAGTGATTACAGGTGGAGTAGTCAACTTATCCTTGAGCAGATTAAAGGCCTCTAGGCATGTCTCATTGAAGACAAAGAGTGTGTCCTTAACCAGAAGGGAGAACAAAGGTCTAGTAATATTATAAAAGTCTTTAATGAACCTCATGTAGAACCCATAATGTCCCAAGAAACTTCTGATTTCATTCACATTTTCAGGTGGGGGAATCTTTTGTGTGACCTCAATTTTGTCATTATCGACCTCCAGCCCCTTCATAGAAACATTGTCTCCCAAAACTATGCCTTTAGTGGCCATGAATTGGAAATTTTCCCAGTTTAAGACTAAGTTGGTCTCTTGGAAAATTTCAAACAGTAGTTGTAGATTTTTCAGACAGTTCTCAACTTTATTTCCCACAATAGAAAAATAATCCATGAAAACTTCAATTATCCTTTCAATCATGTCAGAAAATATTTCCATTATAGTCCTCTAAAAAGTGGCAGGAGAACTACGCAAGCCAAAGGGAATCCAACGGTAGGAAAATTCAGTAAATGGAAAGGTGAAGGTGGTTTTCTCTTAGTCTTTATGTGCAATTACAATCTAGTTTTTACCAGAATAACTATCAAGAAAGTAAAAGAATTAATTTCCTTCCAATCTCTCTAAAATTTGATCCAAAAAAGTCATGAGAAAGTGATCATTTCTTGTGGAAGCATTAATTTTTTTTGTAGTATATATAGACACAACATTTATTCACTGCTCTTGTCTGGATTTGCTAATTCTTTTCAATTGTGACCACAGTCACTCCACTCTTTTTGGGTATCACCTGAACTGTACTAACGCAAGTGCTATTAGAAATGGGAAACATTATTCAAGAATAAAGAAACCTAATCACTTTTCTCTAACAAATTCCTTCATGATGGGTTTGAGTATTATTTGGTCATATACTCTAGGATTACACTCAGGTTCCATGGGAATTTTAAGCATATAAAAGGCTGGGCTTATCCCCTTGATATCAGTAATCGACTAGCCTATGACTGAATTGTATTTCATTAAAAAAATATTAATATTTTACTCTTGACCCATGTCCATGTTGGATGAAATGATCACATGAATGGTTTAATTGTCTCCTAAAAAATAATATTTGAGATAGTAGGGAGGGGTTTAAGTTCGTGGGTGGTTGGTGACTCGCATGAGGGAAGACACTTGGGTCTGGGTGGCCCATGGTATTCATGCTTCCTCTTAAAGAAGGCAGTAGAGAGGGATTTTCCTCAGTGCTAGAGCTTCCAAAATATATCTCCTCAAATTTAGACTCCTCTCTCGGGGAATGAATGTTCTCTAAAACAAACTCATCAAGGGTCTCTAAGAATTATCCCTCATACTCATCAACAAATTCTCTCTCCTTACTTGAGCTGATCCCCATGCAAGCGCCAACAAAATTTCAGGTTCACTATTGATTTCAACTATTATTCTCAGAAACTCATATTTGTCCTTATCAACACTACTCTCAGAAACTAACATCACATCTTTTGATAAAATTGGGTAGGTATGTTCTTGGATTTTCTTAACCACATTGATTTTTTTTTCACCCAAATTGAATATCAGTTTCCCCTTGGACACATCTATCACAGCTCCCCCTGTGGCCGAGAAGGGCCTAACAAGAATGATAGGAACCTCTTAGTCAAACTCCATGTCAATGATATGAAATTTAGCATGGAAACAGAGTTTTTCTACTCCCACTAAAAGATCATCAACCCTACACACATGTATGAGTAATGGACCTATCAGGATATTGTAACCCAACTGTGGTGTGTTGGGGAACTCCTAATATCAGGTGCTGAAAAAGGGGTATTAGAATTAGATTAATACTAGCTCCAAAATCACACAATCAATTTGACATACCACCTCTATCCTTAAATGTGCAAGGGATGACAAGGCTTCATGGGTCCTGAAGAGTAGGAGGTATCCTATTCTACAATACATCACTACACTCCTCTGTTAAGATACAAGTGGAAAATTCCTCCAATGTCATTTTGTTTGAACAAATTTTTCTATGTGATTTTAGATATTATGGGCTTTGAATCAATGCTTCCAAGAATGGGATATCGATATTCATCTTTTTAACCACTTTTAAAATTTTCAACAGTTCATAATCATGAATTGGAATCTTAATACATTGTGGGAATAGTATTATTGGGAAAATATTCATCACAATTGGGGGAAAATCTATAACTTCTTCTAAAACAATTTTCATTCCTTTATTGCCTTTTCTTTTCAATCCATTTTCATTGGGTTTTTGAGTCGAAACATCCGGAATGGGAGAGATTCTTGTGGTGCTGTCTAGTTTTCCAGATTCAGTTTCTTTTATATTTGTGTATCCAACATCATCCAGATTCTCATTTTCAACAATTTGGGGTTCTTTAATAGGATCTTGGTGAGTTTGGAGACCACTTCTGGTGGTCACAACCATGGAATTATACTTAGGATTAGCTTCAGTAGTGCCAGGCCAGCTATCCTTTTCAGTATTACTATCATCCCTAGCCAACTGCCCCATTTGAATTTCCAAATTATTTATTCTAGCATACATTTGAACTTTATCATAATAATTTTTGGTCTTTTTTTCATCAAACCTACCAATCATTTAATAGAACATATCTCTCACCACATCTTTTGACTTGGATGACTCAACCTTATTATGGGGTTGTGGTTGGAATTGCTGCCTAGGAGGCTGCTGGAATCCCGGAGGGCCAGTAGGTCAAAGGACTCCCTACTCCCTCTATGAATGGTTTGGATGGTTCTTATACCCCTGATTGTAGGTGTTGGAAAAAGGATCTTCCCTAGGCTACATCTGAGGTCTATAGCCAGCAAAAATGGCACTCTAATGAGGCTGTACAGGTATATCAAAGTTTGGATAAGAGGATTGTGAGTGAGCATACATGCCACTATGGCGGCACAACTCCTTAAAGATTTGTTGTGGGTTCTCATTAAAGAACCCAATAGACTGTTCTTCAGCATGAGGATTCTGGGTGGTTTCCTTTCTCACAATGGTTCTCCTCCTAGATCATTTGTGCTGGGATTTTTGAGCTAGTGTATTATTGATTTTTTTGAGCTTCCCAGCAGTCCTATCACTAATGACTCCTCCAGATGACTGATCCACAAAGAATTGGTGGTAAGTGGTGAGACTATTGTTGAAGATGTCCATGGTGAATTTGGATGTACGTTGATGGTTTGTACACTGCCTATGAAAACCTCTAAACCTATCCCAGGCTTCATGAAACAGTTCTCCTTCATCCTAAAGAAATCTAGTTATTTTGTGCATAATATCAGATGTTAACCGCCTAGGATAGAACTTCATTATGAAAGCATTATAAACTAGATCCAAGGTGACAATGATTTCATCATCTAACTATTGGAACCAAGAACTTGCATTTCCCTTGGGTCATAAGTGGAACACTCTCATTTTAAGCTATTACTATGTGAGACCTCTATATGGTAGCTACTGTAAACTACAATAGAATGCTCTAATAATGTCAAGCGAGTCTTCACTAGGCATTCCATTGAAGGTCGGTAGCTGACTATGCAAAACATTCTTGATGTCCAATTTCATGGTCCTTGGAGAGAGTCTAATGCATGAAGGGTTACTAGACACTGAAGGTAGCAAGAACTCTCTCAAACTGTGCCTCTCACCTATCTCATTCCCAGGTGGGTTCATCCTTCCAGTCTTGTTCAAATTATCAATAAGTGGATTGTTCAATTTTTAATTTATGTTATCTTTTATTTTGACTTTTTCATTGTTGTTTTTTACTTCTTTGAGGTTCTTATTAATTTCAAGATTACCAGGTACTAAGTGTTCAGACTTAAACCTAGATTCCACGCAGTAGGTTCACAATTTTTTTTGGAATTTCAATTTTATTTTTCAGGATTTTTTTGTCTATTTCTTTTTTTTGTTTTTGAATTTTTTTATATATATGGATTTTTATTGTTTTCTTTAAACCCACTTAGCATCCCCTAAAACGACGCCAAAATTTTTACACTCTCGTATTGTTGGGCACAGGTTAAAAACTAAAATTTATAACCTACTTACTACTTATGACAGTGGAATGAAAGGGTCGAACCAGATAAAGTCCTCATGCTATTTTTGGTGATCTAAACGAGAAAAAAAACAAAACAAAAAAACACACATAATAACAAGAAAAAAACTTTTGGTGATGGTGAAGTGGACTGGGTGAGAATTTGTGTATGAAGAAGTTAAGTTGAACTGATGAGTGTTAGAGAAGTAACCAGAGCAGAAAGAAAAAATGTGGTGAGAATAACGAATAGATGAGTAGGGGGAGAAGGTCCACTAGACAATTTCAATATTTATTAGACATTTTCTTGCACTAAAATTTAATAAGAATGGATATGACTAAATGTAACTGGGCAAATTTTTTGTCTGGTTAGTTTGTGATGAAATAGCTCTTACAATCCTTCAACTGTAAAAGTCATTCCATCACAATGTCAAAAACAAGTATGATGTCACTAGACTCAACTTGTCAGTTGAGTTTAGTGTGTCTCTCTTATTCAAGAATAACTCACTTTTCAGTGAGTTACTCAAATTGAAGAAGTTTTCATTATGGTACAAACAAGACCAATTTTCATTCGACCTTGCTGTTTTGAAAAAATACTCATTTTTCAAACATTGAAAGAGACGTTCCAAAAAATGACATAGTGCAAGAATAAGACTAAATGAATTTAATCGGCCATATTATTCTCCCCTATGACAATTTAGTAGGATATAGAGGTTGGTTTTAATGCAAACATAGAGTTAAAATAAAAGAAGTTCATATTGAAAAGAAATGTAGAAAAATAGAGCACAAGATAAATATTAATGTTCGAACTCCCTACGAATTCTCCTGAAATTTCTATTCATTGATGCTCAATGGTCGATGGAATGTTGGAATGCGCTGGATGTCCTTACCTAGTAATAATGGTATGAAATGCACTAATCTACTACTGACCATCCTCCAACCTACCCGCGATGGAAGATGTCATATGTTCCACTTGTTCTCTCCCTCAGTCTTGATCAATCCGTACCTTTCTGGATCAATCCCTCTTACTAGATCCTTTTCACTATGTGTCATGACCTTCACCCTCTTGTGTCTCAATCATTCCATGCCTTTCGAGTATGCTAATGTCCCGTATAAGTATCTGGAATCTCACCCGAGATGTTCCCTGGCCACCATGTGTAGCTTTCACTGCGCTGTTCCTCCCATGCTTGTCACTGAAGTAGTTGCTCCTTACTAAATGAAAATGTTACGCGCTTGCAGCAAATAACAATCTTCCCTCTACAAAAAATGAACGTGAGTTAGATATGAAAGAAAAGAAACTAACTATATATATACAACATATTTATAAAAATAAATTAAAAATACCAGTATCTAATATTATTATTAAAATAACTACTAATAATATAGATGATATATGATAAATTAATATTATATATATAAACATATATACTTTTATTAATAAATCTATTATTATTATTATTATTTTATATATTATATGACACATAATATATGAATTATAAAAAATACTGTACCCAATTATAAATTCATCATGTTTTACTAATTATACCTACTATATATGTTAATATCAACATAATTGTCTATTATATATATATATATGTGTGTGTGTGTGTGTGTTATTATATGTTATAATCTAATATAAAGATAATAATGATCAAAAGATGAAATGAAAGTAAAAGAAGGGGTTTTCTGCTCATGCGGAGCAGGGGAGGCTCGGGTGTGGCCTAGCCACAGACAGCGGTAGTAGGGGATCCGAGGAAAGGGTGCATCCGGTGGTTCTGCAGTGGGGAGGACATGGCCAGATTAGTTAGGGTGGGGGCATGTGTGATATGACTAGAGGCGGGTTTGAGAAGGGCTGGCAGACTCAGAGGAAGGGATGCAGTGGAAGAGAAGAGTGTGTTTGGAGGAGTGATGTTCGGGTTCCACCAGGATGGAGATGGAGATGAGTGGAGGTTAATGTGTGTGATGTAGAGAGGGAAGGTTAGGGGACGGACCAACAACTAATTTGGTGCGATGAGGTCCGAGAAGTACTGGTATGTATAGAATGCGATTGCTAATGGTTCGATTAGGGAAGGCCACTACTAAAGAATGAAGGCGGCATAGTTAAGGCAGGGTGATCAACGGCTTCAGCTTGAGAAATAATGAGCCATGTTTGGTTCATGCATAGGTCTGGACAGATCTGGAAGAATCGATTTTATTGAGTTCATAGTTTAGATAAAAATTGGTTCAAGGTTTTGATATGGGATTTCATGCTGGTGTTGTCGGTTGATTCCTGTGTGTTTTTTATCACTGCTACTTATGGTTGGGATTCATTGAGATGCGGGTGTATTGATGCGGTGGGAGGTTGCGGAGAGTAGTGCGTGGAAAAATGGAGAACGGTGGAGAGGGGGAAGCGGAAGACAGGGGCGCTGCCACCATGAAGAAAGAGCAGTGGAAGCGGTGGTAATGACATCGTTAATGAAATAGTGTCAACATAAGTGTGTCTCATGGTCACACTGTGACAGTGAGTGTGGGACGGTAAGGCAATTCTGTGTGTGGGGTAGTAACGGTTGAATGGTGCGATGTGCCATCGTTCTTGAAATGATGAGACAGGTTGGAGGTAATATGGTGGCACCGTGACCGTGAAAAAATCATGGCACGCAGCAACACCAGCATAAAAAAAAACAAATTAAATAAAAAATAATTTAATAAAACTAAAATTAGATTACTCAATTAATAAATTCAATTATATATAATGTAATTGAAATATAATTAAATAAAACAAGGTTAAATAATAAAATTAAAAATTCTTTATTTAAAAGAATTATTTTATTTGGGTTTAATAATTTAAAACACATTTAAATAATAATGTTTCTTTCGTAGATTGATTAACCAATTAATTAATAAATTAATTAAATTAAGGAATAAATATATTAATTGAATATGTTTACATTATTAAAACTAATTAACTTATTAAAATACTAACAACTAAAATGAGTTATTTATTTACAATTTAAAGAATAAAAAATTAATTAATTAAAATAAAAAATTAACAAACTATCTAGAATAAATTTTTTAATAAAAGTAAAAGAATAAATAAATAAAATTAAAATCCACATGACCAATTTAATTTAAGAATTATTTAAATATACAATGATGAATATTAAAAACACATGATTAAAACTAAAAATTTACTATCTTACACAACAAATTCAAAAACTCAATAATTATCAATTAATTAATAAAAAACAGATTTTAAAATAATAATGACAATAAAAAATAATAAAAGGATGTGGCAAAGAGTTTAAAAACACTACCACATCAATAAATTACATTCCAAAGTCTACATTCAAAATTATTCATTTAGAAAACAACATTCTCATTTTTCCAATTTTCTTTATAATAAATGAGTGAATTCGAATTATAATGGGGTTTGAAGTACTAATACCACTATATTGTATTTATATACAATTCATTAGGTAAAAAATATCACTATTACACGTTTTTCCATTGAAGTAATATTTTTTTAACATTTTATTCTAAAAATACCCATCTCATCAAATATTAATAGCCCCTCTCTCCCCCCTTGTAAAACCAATCCTACCACATATAAAAAATACCAATTTCAAACCAAATACCCTATCTTAATCTATAAGAAACATAATGGAGGTTATTTAGTAATCGAACTCCATTCATCAAGTAATTCTAGTGTCATACAAGGGAAGAAACACTTAGAGAAATGTATGTTTTTATGAACATGTCTCTCTTTTTCCTCATATCTTCTCATTTGATCCAATTTCAATAAAAAAACCGTATAATTTTAATTAGGAATTATTTGAAAATTATTTTATTTCTTTTAACACACTAAAAAATATATATTTGAAATTTTTCTATTTTAGTCCACTCTTTATCCTCCTTTGGACAACATTCTCAACAATGGTCGGTTAACCAACAACGAGGACGTTTCCAACTCCATTCTATATCACCAACCTTATGGGTAATTATAATACATTAATTAAGATATTTTAAAATGTAAATATTTTTAATTTATTATTATATAATTAATTATACTTATGTATAAATGAATTTTATCAATAATAGAGATAACGATGGAAAATAGTAATTTTTTTTTGAAAAACATGATATCAAAATTTTTTCTCTTAAATAGAGGGAATTAAGAAATAAAAAAATGGATTATTATTAAAAAATGGTTAAAAAAATTAAACAATTCAATTATAGTTCTATTTTTTAAAAATTATTATGATTATTTTTCTTCACATTGTAAATGTGAAGAAATAAATGTGGATTTTAAGGTAAAGGTATTCTAAAACCCAACCACCTTTTCCTTGGAATATCCATATTTGATTTCATTTTCACAACATATATTCCTCTAATTTTACATATATATTATATAAATGATCTTCCCCTTTATTTTCAGAGATATACATGTCTTCCACCTTGAAAAATGTTTTCAATCAAAATACAATGATTTATCAAAAGGTTATTTCATTAGAAACACAACATTAAATCATCTAGAGTAGATTATTTTTCCGTAATGAGTGATGTTGTTTATGCCAAATATCATTTCTATTATATATTTTTAAAATCCAATGGTTATTCATGAAAGTATTATTTATGAATTCCATATGAATCCCATTCCTTTCTAATATTTATTTCCGTAATATGTTTGTTATACATTATCATTGTAATTCATGATTATGATCATTGATGCTCTGATTCCAAGTAATAGAATTATATATCCCTCAAATTCATTATTTAATATGTTATATATCATGAGATTATATCTAATGGTCATGAACATGATTCTATATTTGTTCATTGTTATAATGGTATGATTTATCAACACATGTAATCCATGGAAATGATGTTTGATATATTAATAAATACATGCGTTATTAAACAACTATGACGTGATGTTTAATTTAAGTGCATGTTCCAAATTCCATGTTTTTTGATATGATTCCCTCATAGTGTTTATTATCATCCTACTTTTATGATATAATGATTTTTATTATTCTCTCACATGTCAAATTGATTCATGTCTAATATTCCTCCCCTTATTTGGATTTTATATCCCCACATTCCTTGATGTATATCCTCATGTTACTACATATACTAAGGATATCATTAATGAATTATAAGTATAACTAATAAGAATTTAAAAAATGATTTTTTATGATGTCAAATTTATGTATGATCCAAATTTTATCAAGAAACTATACCTTTGGATCTTGGATTTGTATCATTGTTATTTAATTTATCTTAAAAATGTTGTAATAATAATCTAATAAAACTCTTGTACATATTATTGGTAACAGAGCATGGTTTACTTATTTTAAGAATTATGATTACAAAATCTTATTTAAATCCATATGTATAATATTTTAAATAGATACAAATCCTAGAAGAGTCACTCTAAATAAATTTTAAACATATGTATCCAAAAAAATATGAATTTAGATTTAATAATTCAAAATAATAAATTATTCATTCATTATTTGTTGGCTTAATTTATGTTTAATCCTATTCTATTTCTCAATATAAAGTTAACTATGAGAAACGAGGAAAAAAACCTATGATTGGTATAATGAAATGATTTTCAAAATGACATCCCAAATTCCATGGGATGTGGAGTTCAAAACATCATGGATATTTTAAGCTAGTTCTCTTAGAATTTGAATGATGACCTAAACTATAAGGAACATCTACCTTCACCAAAAAATGAATAACTGGATATCACATATTTTTTATGGAAATGACCATAGATATTTAGTGGGTCCTCCAATCTACTTAACACTAAATAGTTGGTCAAATAAATGTGGAATATCATTTTTTCACTCCACTATTTTATGATGGAGATAATGACTCATTACACATATCATTTAGATAGTGACAGTAATCAATAGTTGGCATTTATAAATGACACAAAAATGATAAAATAGAAGAGTTGGAGTGGATGGACATTAAAAAATAAATATTAATAAGCATTTTACCAAAAAAAATTCAATCAAATATAGAGAGGGAATTCATTGAGATTACAAATATGAGGGATCATAGTCACGACATTAAAGTAAAAATTCACAATTCATAAAAGTATTCCTTGTTTTTTTTCAATACATTATTTTAAAATAAGTCATGAAAACTTTTCTAGGGATAATTATTCAAAAATAAATAAATCTTTGGTATTTAGTATAATAGGTTCTTATTCATTGAATATATTTTCTTTTAAAAAAATTAGAAGGAGAATACTATATGCATATACATATATTACAATTGTGGTTAAAATAAGTACACATATAAAATATATTTTTATTAAAAATCTTCTTTTATCTGTAGATGATAAGAACTAAATATTATACATTAAAAATAATAGAATAATTATACTATTTTGAAATATTAAAATAATGGAAGGTAGATAATAATTTTAGAACAAATAAGTATAAATAAGTATATAAGAAAAGAATAATTATATAGAATATGATGATTTATAAATATTATATTTATTTTCCTATTTTAGGATTCAATAATAAATCATATCTATTTACATTACTAATAAAAAATCAGGTATAGTGATCATTAATTCATATATTTTAGTCATTCTCACTAATTAATGTATGGTTCCTTCCTTTTATATTTTTTCATACATTAAAATAAATTGTTTCCTAATTTTTTATTAAATATAGTAAATAAATAATAAAAAACCATTCATGACTATCAATTTAGATTAATCCCTGTGAAAAAGATTCTATGCTTTATCTTTTTTATCTTTATATATTTCATCTTCCATCACAAAAAATATAAATCAATCCACTATCTCTTTGATCAATTTCTATAGTTTATATATTTTTTAATAATATTAATTGCATAGTATAATAAAGTGAATTAATTTGGTTGTGTGAATTAAATTATTATCCATCCTAGTTGATATCTAGTTATTATTTTTCATAGAAGTTACTTATAAATTCAATAGTTTCTAAATAGTTTATATTTTTTAACTTTTATAAAAACTATTAAAAAAATGTATTAATAAAGAAATTAACAAATTATGAATTTGTATTTTAATTAATCAATCTTGAAAATTTATTACATTAAGAATTAAATTATCAAATAATATCCCTCCATTTGGTAGTGAAAAGGAATGCAATGATAAAATATAATTACATAAAAATTCTAAAAATATATCCAAAAATAAAATGAAATTATCTAGAAAACATACTTCCTTAATTTATGTTTGACATATTTATGTTATCAAATTACAAGTTATAATTATAATACCTTCCCTTCCTTACTATTACTGATACATATTATTTTTACCATTATCATATTGTGATTCGAAAATTTAAAGACAAATAAGCTAAGAAGTATAGAGATAGTACAATTCCTAATGAAAAATGAAAAAATAAAATAAATGAAACATTTATTAAAACATAAAATATTTGAAATTATAATGAAATAAAAAAATATATTATTCCTTTGAATTTATAACTCTATTATTTATTTTTAACAATTTAAATATTTGATAAATATTGATAATAACATATATAATCACTAATTATATAGAAGATTATTAATTTTTATGAATAATAAATATGAAAAGATGTAATTTATATTTGATCATTTCCAAATTTATATTATAAAATCAAACAACTATGTGTTTTATGGTTATTAAAATATTTTGTATTGATTAATAAAAATACTTATATAATAAAGTGTAGTATCTTTAATTATCATGAATAAAAAGAAAATGATACCAAAAATTAATATTCCATACTCAAGAGTGATGCTCTAGATTCGTATAATGTGGTACCAAAAAATTATTGCCACACTTAATTATAACATGTGTGATAAAAAAACTAAATTAAAAAAATATTCTTGTTAAAGAAAAGTAAAATTTATAAATTTTTATATTATATATCTCATTTTTAGTTATGGAATGTGCTATGGGGTGGTTTCTAATACTGAAAAAAGTATGTAGTGTGTCTCTATGAAAGAGAGAAGTTTCATATTTATGATTTCAACCAAGTCTATATCCTTAAAATTCTATATCAAATTAACATATATGTTTTATGTTAGATCAATTGTGTTATAATAAATAAATATCAAAAGATCTATGAAAATACATAAAAATTAATTTCATACCTTTTCAATGGAATTACATTAAATTTTCATGATAATTTGTACATATATATAGATCAAACATAATGTTTGGTACATATTCCATTAAAAATTGTGAGATTATGATCATCCACCAATATAGATTCAAATATTTTTTACCATATTTATCCAGATATAAATTAAAATAAGTAATTAATAGAGTTCATATTCATGAACAATTATCTTGAGTAAACTATATTAAAAGATAAACTATATAATCTAATTATGATAAAATAGTTATTTTAGTTTATTTTATATTTTAAAATTGAGGAACAAATTATTTTTAAAAAAATACTCTTCCCAAATTCAATTTCTATACTTTTTCAAAACCATTGTTAAAAAATTTCTAGTAGATTTAATGATAAATCATTAACATAGACCTAATAATCAGATATTCTAATAAAAAATTATTATATAAGTGTTAAACAAACTATAAATTTTGTGAAACCAATTTTAAATGTTTTTCTATGAAAATATATAGTAGAATATCAACAATTTATTAATATCACATATATTTATTGATATTTCAATTGTAATTTTATTTCATAGAATTTTTAAAAACAAATAAATAGTTTAAGATATTTTTCTTCCAAAAACCATTTTAAAAAATAACTATTAATAACTATTTTAAACATAATAAAAATACTATTTTTGATAAAGCCCATTAGGATAATTTTATTTGGTGAATATTTATAGATAGCATGATACCTAATTTAGGGAATACCACATACCCCCAAGAATTATTCTAAATTGATAGAGTCTAAAAAATAGTTCCAAGGAAGAAATAATTATTGTTAAGGAATAATTATAAAACTCACTATTATATACAATGACATTCAAATATCTGTAAAATCCAATACCGAACAATTTTATAGAAATGAAAGGAAAGAAAAACCTATGAAAACTAAATAATTCATGTATCGATTCATAATAAAATAAAATTAAAATGAATGACTCATATCCTCTACAGATATCTAATTTTTTTTATATATGACTATATGTTATCATTCCTCTCATCTAATAAAATTATAATGTTCAATAATTTATAAGATATAAAGGTTTAACATTACATGAATTGTTACATATAATATATAAATACCCACAAATGTATTCCTAGAGAGGTTTGTAAAACAATACATAGTTTGATTATGGTAAACCACTACTTTTTTCTTCATTGATTTATATATTCCAACATTAATATAAGAATTTCATAATATAAAATGAATTTTATTTTAAAAAACATTCCATTTAATGAAGAATTATCAAAGAATTAAAGAATGATATCAAAGTAAACTCACCTTGGAGTTTTCAAACCATTGGTAATCTAATCCAGTTTACATAAAATATATTTAACACTAATATAAATATCCAAACATAACACAAGGATCACAATAAAATAAAATTTTATAATCAGACGTTTATATTCACGAGAATAGAAAATAGTAGTTCAATATATGAACATATGATCATTGTGTCACCTGAAATTAATCATCCTCCACTTGAGTGGTTACATTCATGGGTTGTATTATTCATTCCAAGTGCCTTCCCATCCATGTGACATAAAAAATGGTTATTAACACTAATTTTATCATCTTAATATCCATAAGTTTTCATGCTAATTACATATTTATAGGGCCCCATAATTTTTGGAAAATTTTCCCATTAAATAAACATTTATTTGACTATGTTTTTTATCATGAAACAATAAAATAAAAAGAACCGTAATGCATATTAATGAGATCAAATATATAAATTAATGATAAATATAATTACATTATTATATTAAAATAAGAAACATCATTATGAAAATTTGAAGTGTAATAAATTTTTAAGTAAATAAATAAACCCTGAATGTAGAATCGTTATTTTATAGTTTACATTAAAGATCACACCTCCCATTATAAATAATGTTAAAACGAATATCATAATTAATAGAATATAAATGTTGAGATATAAGTAAATTATAATGATAAATGATTCTACGAATTTTTATAATGATATATATAGGATTAAAATTTGATATATATATATATATAGACACACACACAGACACACACACACACACTCTCTCTCTCTTATAGTCATTGAAAATACAGACATTTGGAATATGGTTATTGTATATATGGTTACTGGGTATGCATGTATCTAAAGAGTTTTACAAATATGAGTAATTGTTAACAATATTTGAAAGAAAATATAATTCACGAATTATAAATAATGAAAAAAACACATAAAATCTAATTAGAAAATTTTATGACATTTCATACTCTAACATAAAAATAATATTATTAAATAATAATTTTGTAAATTTTTAAAACTAAAAATATTATAGGGGATTAATGTAATTGAATGGTTATAATATTAATAGTTAATTTTATTTGATTTTGATTAAACTACTTATTGAAAAAATACTATATTATATAAATGATTGTTTTTTAAAGTGGTATATATTTTTATCAAAAAATATTAAATTATAAATATTCAAGGATTATTATAATAAAATCTATAAATTTAGGGAATATTGTATAAATAAATATTTAAATATTAATTGATATTAAATAATAAAAATGAATAAATAAAGGTTTATAAATAAATTTGCAATAAAAATTGGTTTTCTCCAACACAGTTTATGGTTTAATTTAAATGAAAAAGTTATTGCATTTATTTGTTTTTATAGATTTAATGGATTAAAAAATTTATCCAAAAAACATAAATAATTTAAATCATAAAATTTCAGTATTCATTATAAAATTATTTTACTAAAGAAAAAAAATATTTTCCCACTGTAAAGTTAAAATAATGTAAAAAGGCATCTAATCTATGTTATAAAAAATAAAATATCTTAGAAACCAATATCTGAATATGTGAATGAGTGATTTCTTGATGAAAAATTATACCACCGCGATTATTGGTTATATTTTTATCCAAATTAATTTTTATATGGAAACATTATAAATTATGTAACAAATATTCGCAGAAATTCCACTCAAAACTCACCAATGAATACACCCCTATTATACCCCTCCCTAAACACATTTTCTTTTTAAAATATTTTGAATCGAAAGAAATTATTTTATAATAAATCATGAATAAAACATTGGTATCTTACAAGTTAGCACATTGATATTTTATAGAATAAAACTATGATCGATAACATTTTTGACACACAACAACATGCTCGAAACATAATGAAATTTTTATAGATAATTATTATTAGACGACTGTGAAATTAAGAAACAATTTTTATGATCATATAATAATTATTATATATTTAATTACTTTAGATTATAGTTATATGATGATTATTTATGGATTTGGTTTTTAGAGCCTATGGTTCGCTATAATAGACCCTGCCATGGTAGATTGACTTTAACCATATTGAACATAATTGGAATTTTTATATCTAATATGATTTTAAAATTTTGTAGAGATATTTTGTATTCAAATTTTATGATTTTCAATCATCTTGGGAAAATATTAGTGGATGAAGTTTTTTGACATACATGAAAAACATTTAATAAATATTCAAGGGAGTCATGAAAAATATTTTTTCACTTAACTAAAATTAAATTATGGAGATGAATGATTAGAAATATATAATTATTATAAAAATTGTGAAAAATAGACAGAATTGATGATAAGAATAATATATGATGAAATAAATTCATATATACACAAGATAAAAGAGGAAACAATTATTGGAACTCATTGATAGATCATTCCAAATAAGATTAATTAGTTATTCCAAAGAGATACAATAATGATATTGTTATGGAGTGAAAAAAAAATTTTTGGGTGGTGGTCAAAAATTTATTATAAATAAGGTGTAACACAAGAAGATAATTTAGAACCCATATATAAATTCTGAAATAATAATAATGGTATTAATTCTCTATTCCAGTTTTTGATAACTTTCAATGATGTTTTCTTTTTTTAAATGGGATTCTTAAATAAATGTGTTAGAGGGGGATCATTAGAAGATATTGTATTGCATATAAATAAGTATTAATGGTGTAATCCTTGGATTAATTTAGTCATTAATAATATAAAAACTAAAATTGATGTATTGAATTATTTTACATCTACACACTGCCATTTTATACTCATTTTTTATAGTGTAGTATGGGTGAACCATGAAAAATATTGTGTCATTTCTGAATTATTTACATATTATCAGTATCACATAAATTCATCTATGGGAAAAGTAATAATCATATTAATTGTATGATAGAAAATATAAATAAGTTATCAATAATATTACCATCATAATAATATGTTAAATGTTACCATAATAATCATGATTTCATGCTCATTTAGTAATTTATAGTACATATGATTTTGTGGTTTAATATGGAACACATTTTTTACCCTGATTCTCCAGCTCATCTCCAGGTATAAAATATTTGATGCTCCTTTCGACCTAAATATTGGTATCATAATATATATATATATCTTGTTATATATTTTTACTCTAAATTGATTCTATTAATTCTTCCACAGGAAGATATTTTAGAGAAGAAAACTATGTTCGATAGAGTATTTGACACACAACGCCGAGCATAAATGACCGCAGAAATATATTACCATTATAACCTAGAAATTAAATTTGGGGAAAAATATTGTGATGAATGTTATTATATATATATATATGACTCAATATAAATTATTGATATTTTTTTAGTTAATAATCAAATAACTCTTTGTAAGACAATTTTATTCTTACAAAATATGTTTTTTCACATAATATTTTTTTACATATTTTCAAAATATAATATTATAATTGATTTTTGTATCCATTGTAAATTTTTTTTGAATAATTAAAATATATTCTTAAATTAAAATATCAAAATTTATGTTTGGTGAATTTTTTTTGATTTTTTAAAAAATTATGATTTTTTCATTGAATAGTGAAAAATACTGATGTTTGTAAAATGTATTTTCTCACCAAATATTTAAGAAATATAATGTTCCAATTATTTATTTAATTTTATTCCAAGTAAAATAATAATTACATATTTATATTTATTCAAAATTAATTATTTTTAATCAACTTCATTTTGTAATTCAATATAAGTTTGTTTTTTTATTTAAAAAAGAGATTTTTGAAGACATGCTTAAGGGGCATAATGTTTCACCATATTAATTAATGAATAAAAATCCAAATTATAAAAGATTTAAATGAAATTAATTGAGTATATATAAATAAATATTAATTCCTTTTGATAAAATAATAATTATTACTCATAGAGTTTTGATAAAACCATATTTGTCTTGAAATATACACTTCACAAAACTCGGTTTTTTATCATGTCTACAGCTCTAATTATAAATTTAATTTCGAAAATTATTTAAATTTAATTCATTAAAATTAATTATTAATTTGGAATCATAATTATTATTTTTCAAATAATTTTACCTTAATATTTAACCATAATTATTAGTGAAAATAGTAAAAAATTATTTCTACAGCTAAGGCAAAAATGGGGTTACTAGGGGGTAAACTAAAAAATACAATGTGTCAAAATAACCTAATAAATTATCTCAAAACTATTTTTTGGACATATTGAAAATTTATAATTTATATTATAAAATAATATCCATTTCTTACGCTTATTTCAAATGAAATCTTGGGTAAACATTTTTCTTCCAAAATATTAAAACTCGTCCACGCACCTCACTTATAAATGGCCACCATCTCTCTCATCTTCTTCACATAGTCAATCCATTTTGGTTCAGTAAGAACCTAAAAAAATTACAACCAAATTCCAATAAAATAATCCATGAATCCTTTACTTGTTCATAAATACATTCCATAAATACTTTAGGTATAATCATAAAGTTTTTATTTGAGAAGATGTAAAATTCCTAACATTGGGTTTTTATTTAATTTCTTTATCCATCTCAATCAAATATTCATAAAAAAGAATAAATTATAAATAATAGTATAATATATCAATATATTTTATTTTATTAAATTATTAACCTAATTCTGTTTCATCTTTCAAGAAATGGGACATGAAATCATCATTTCTGTGTACGATGGAAAACCTCCTCGTAATCTGACGTCATTTGTTTTCCATAATTTCCTCTTATGCCAATTGTAATGATGTATTTAATGTCTGTATATATATATATGATATCTTTAAAATATTTTAACTTATATAGTAATGATATCACATAAAAAGTTTTTACATTAAATTCCATGAGGTTTACAATAATGTCTCATGTGTTTATGGGTGACAACTACATCGTGAAGAGATGTTATTCATTTTTCAGTAACACTTTACTTGAAATTTCATAAGGGCATTATTAATGAATATATGTGATATAAATGAAATACTAATTATATTTATGTCATATTTCTCCTTCCATAATGACAATATAAAATTTTATTTCTTACATTCAAAAATGACAATGTCATTCATATACGTGTGGACTACCGCCTCAATGAAGATATGTGATACTTTATTCATCACCACATCATAATAATGATCTATATTAGTCAATTTTAGGAATAATTATCTTAATAATGATATTATAATTATTATAGAGATTTATAATAATGCATACCTTATTTCAAAAAGGATCATTGAATAATAGAAACATTAATTATGCGTACGTATTACTTACCATCTCCATGATCGTAACATAGTTCATTTCTCATAAACATTTTAAGGACTGGTTTTAAAAGTATAATTGATCAATAAAATAATATAATATTCTCAGGAATAATATTAATTATATGTTTATAATATGGCCTTATTTTCCATGGTAAACACAACAATGAACAGAACTTCCTCAAAACTACTGACATAGACATAATTCAATAAATAATTAAATATGTCATCAAAATGTAACAAAATATAAGACCAAATTATAATTTATCATATTTGAAAAATATAATTAAGAAATGAAATAATGAATTTTTTGTTATTATATAACAGTTAACGTACATTAAAGGAAATTCTTGACTCGTGTTAAGGGGTTCTCCCAATCTCACTTTTAATTTTGTTAAATGTATTCTATATTAACCACTAATTTTTGTTTTTTAGTGTATATAATTCCCATTTTACATGAAATATCATTAATATATCATAAATCATGGTATTTTAACTTAAATAGTTAATTATTTTATTTATTGTGGTTTTATTTGAATGTTACCCAATAGTATGGAATTTTTTAACCCAATTTCATTTCATTGGCCTATAATACTTTTTCACTGACATTATTATTTCATTATTATGTGTGTAATGAATTTTTTATCTTTTTCTTTATTTACACTTGTTTAATATTATTTAAATTAGATACACAAAATATGTTCATTTATTAATTCTCTAATTCAATGGAATAGTTTTTATTAGCCTTATTAGCCTTAAATTCACTTTCATTTAGAAAAACGTTTTTTATATGAACCTATATTAAATTTTTAATTGATGTTAATACCCTTGGACATGTCATGTCCTGAAAAAAAATTATATTATTAACTTTGAAATTATCATTTGACGTTACTATTTTATTTAGCTTACAATTGAAGAGTTACCAAAGTGGAAAATGAATTATGTTATAATTTAATTTCTTTTAGAGATTGTTTATATTGAAGGTTATTTTTTGAGAACATCATATAATCTTATTTTATTGAAATATATATATATATTTGACACTCCTTGTGACTGAATATAACATGTTTTATTTTCATTTCCTTATTGATTAATAAATATGAATAAAATCATTTAAATGTTACATGGATCCTGTATTCTCAATTATATAGTGTATCTTTATCTTGCATATCACATGTTTAAAAAAATATTTATTGATGGGTTTTAATTTTAAAATTTTATACTCATTATGTTTTATTATTTCACCATACCATTATTCTCTTCTTATGTAGATAGGTCACGATCAATTTTTAATTCTTACATTTACACTTACTGAGCATTTATGACCACCCATCTTATGTTTTATTTTCCGTATGTAAAAAAGGATTGATATTGAATTAATTATATATAGAAATAATTCTTGTGGATAATTATTATTACATAACATGTAATATGAAAATATGTCTAGTGTGGGAGACGATGTTCATATTTATGAATAATATTTTTATGAATCCTTGATGTTAAGAGTTTGTCCTAAATATCTAAATAACTAAACATAAAGGGTCCTTGAGAAAACAAGTTATCTAATATTAACATTTGATATTTTATGTTTTTGATGGTGAATATTGGGTCACCTTCATTAGTATCAAATCTGGAAATAGAATTTTTATGTTTTTACCACTAGATCCAGTAGTGGAGGTTCAACTTTATTATAGTTGGAATCATGGGGAAATATTAGATAATTTTAGAGATTATGATTTTATTCATGAGAATATATCATAAGAGTTATGGATACCATAATAGTTCTATAATATAAATGATGATCATATTTTCTATTTCATAGACACCTCTTTGAGGTTTTAAGTGATGATATCATAAAAAGTTTAACGAAATTTTATTAGTTGTTTTATTAAGTTAATGTATATTTAACCATTTGGTTTAATTTGAAGATTTAATTTAATTTTCTAAATGAAATGACTTACTATATTTATTATCATTAGTGTTTATATGATCTTCAGATTTATGTAATTATATTATCACATGTTTCATTATATAGATATCCATGAAATTGAAAGGTAATTTGGTGACAAAGTGATTAATTTTATTAAAAAAGGAAAACTAGGTTTTTTCGTATGATGACTGATAGGTATGAGATATCATTTCAGTTAAAACCAATATTCAATGTTGAGGATATTTTGGAATGATTTAGTTTGAAAATTGGGTAATACTGTTGAATTGTAAAGATTAATGTATTATTTTATCATGTGATGGTTTAAACAATTTGGTAACCATCATACCATGTGATAACAATTTTCTTGGTATTATATAATGTCTAGTGGAATATATTTATTATCCCTTTTATCATCATGTGGTCCTTCAAAAGTTTATTTTAGTTTTATGGAATAAAAAAATCACCTAGAATACTCAATTTAGTAGAAAAAAGATGAGATAATATTTAAAATTGATTAAAGAATTACATTTTACTCATAAAGTAAGTATATTTAATTTTTTATCTTAGTTTATATGTTAAAAGATTTATTCAAATACAGAAAATCTAACCTGATACAAAATTTCATCATGTTAACATCATATTTTATTAAATAAATGTCTTTTTAATACCTATCTGGATTATGTTTTGGTGGATATCAATGTGATCTTTGTCATTAACAATATTTAGATCCATGATCTTTATCACTCCATATAATTTTATAACAATTATTACTTTCTTCTATTTAAAAATCATTACATCCCACCAAGTTTCAGCTATTCAGATACCTAATAAATGTTATTCATGATTCCCTTCATATGCATTATTGTATCTTAATATGGGGGTGTTTTATTAATTATTTTAACCATATAGGGTTTAAAAAAATTAATTTCCTAATGTCCATCAATTTACTATTAAAATAAAGGTAATATTTATAGTATATAAATTTATATGTGATTATAAGAATAAAAATCTTTTATTTAGGTATGGATCTTGTTTTTTGAGTTGTTTTGATGAAAATGGAGAAAAGATAATTTTTAAAGTACACACTGTGTACTTTGAAGTACATGATGTGTACCTAGCCTGCTATGTACAACCTCATTTTGACCTTGTAATGACCAAATACATGGCCTTGTGTTAACCTGGAAGAACCACATAAGTCAAGGCTAGTTAAGGATACTACATAGAATATAGTTTTAATGAACACATAGTGCAGTTTTATTTTGTATTTTATATATTTTAAGGGGTTGAAGATCATATTTAGAAACACCTTCTTCTCTCCGTGTTTCATACAAGAGTGCTACAGAGCGACATACAAACACTGAGCCCACGATTCTCCATACGAGCATCGATTGAGACACCATCGAGTGTGTTTCAATCCCAACAGTGATTTCTCAAAACTAATAGATTTGTTTTTCTTGATTCATCTAATCTTGTTAGTTATTCATGGTTATGTGTTTTTCACCGTTTTAAACATATACATTGATATAGGCTGAATCTAGGGTCGATGTTCAAGTATATCGATCAGAAAACTTCGAGGTTGGTGGTTTGTTCCTTTTATTGTTTTTCTATGGACTATATATGATAAAAGTTTCGCATAATCATGTTTTGGGTATCTCTTGCTTTGGAATTAAACCATGTTATTGACTATTTTGATTTGGTTGATTGATAAAGGGTTTTATTTATGTATATAGTTCAATACCTTGTCTAAGGGACACCAATTTGGTGTGTTTTCCTTGATTGATTTTTCATTACTGTTTGGTCTGGGTCTTCTATGAGGTGTACCTTGTTTTTCTTGACTTGTTTGATTAGGATGTATTTTAAATTACTATATTAATTGTCTATGATATGCATTGTTAATTTTTATCCATGTATTAGTTTTAGATTATCTGTTTTTCTTAATATGATATGTGAACTATTTTTCCAAAGGACCATACAAGTCTGCGAATAGGGGGACTGAGGAGGTCTCTAGTTTTTTACACAAGTCCATGAGATCTTTTGTATAGATATTTTTCCCGAGGGGATTAAACATTGAGAGCTTTTCTAGGATGTTCATATTTTACTAGATGCTATATTGGAAAAAGGGGTTAGACCATGAGAAATTTTCAAAATGGTGATTATATAAATAAATTGATGCTTTTAGACCAAATATCTTTGACCTTGAGAGCTTTCCCAGAGAGTCGTTGTGAATGATTGAATGCTTTTGATTAGTTTACCAATCTAATGAAAAAGCTTGGATCCAGTCCTACTTTATTGTTTAGATGGTCTTACGAGACGTCTGTTTTGTTACACCACATGGGGGATATAGAGAATAGGCTAGATCATATGGTAACACGATTCAATGGATGAATACTAAATGTTAAATTAATTTAATTGAAAATTATAGAATTGTTTACATTGGGTAATTCTTAGTTTATTGTTTCAATTTTTCATATTAACTACTACATATATTCACTGATATATAGAAAAATATATTTTGGTGGTTGCTTAGTAGGATTTTTCTGACACCATATTTGGGTCATGTTTTTAGACCCATGTATATTATATGATTTTAGGCATAGATAAGGTAATGTTACCTTCTTCATGAGGTACTTGAGTGCGATTGGAGTTGGAGATCATGGGACCACACTGAGGCTTGCAATGGTGTTGGAGTTTTACTTGTTTCTTTTGTAATTTGGTTTTTGTAATTTATTCTTGCATAATGACATGTTTTGATACATTCATGGATATATATTCCATTGAATATATATATATATATATATTGTGGCTTCTATGGTACTTTCTTTTAGTCTTTCACTGTTTACTTTTGTGGTATTAATTCTTCAACTTTTGCTTACTGTTTTTTCCATTCGGTATACTCTGCCAATGAAGGGATTGTTTCCTCAATATCACACATTGTCCCTCGATGATAGTCAATAGCCTCTAGAATTTAGGGAAATGTTGTTGAGGATATTTGACCAGCTGGGATCAAAGCATCTCTAGGAAGCACTCGAATCTGGGATGATACAAAGTGGCATAACATGATTCTTTTATTGTGTTTAGTCTTACTATTTGGTGACATTAGAAATTGATAGGAAGGAAATGGAGTTTTTTGATTATCAATTCCCAAGAGTAGCTAACCCATGTATATAGAGAAGACATATTTACTCTAATTTAGTTATAATTTTTAGATTTTGAACAATTTTAGTTTATTTGATTCCACCATTGGGTGATACACATGTATTGTGCTATTATCATTGATATTATTTTAGGTTCTATTCTATTTCTACTCAATGAGATGAGGGTATTCCATCTCATTCCACATATAGGCACATGCTAGGGATCCCATGTCATTCATTATTGTCAGGTCAAGTAGGGTTCATTAATGATTTCAGGTTGTTGTGATACATTTTGTGCTAGATATGTATGCTATTTTGATAGATGTCCTGATTGAAATACCTACTATTTTGATAGGGAATTGGTCATGTAAATCTTCATTTGGATGGACACCAATCTTTGGTCAATGTGGTGTTATGGTCTCTCTACAATCCGAATTTGGTGGATCATGTTTCAACATTAATTTAATTCTTTTATGATATGATATGAATAAAGATGAAAAACATATATTCACAGGGATTATGGGATCACACGGAGTGGAACATAGAATTTCATGGAAAAATTTATGATTTTTGGGGTTTTAGAGAAGTTATAGAGGCTTAGTGTCCGAAAAACCTAGAAAACATTGCATGTGATGTTATGAACATAGGCCATGTGGTCATATATTATGTAATAAATGACTATCCTTAAGTACATGTTCTGAACCATATGTATACACCATGCAGTTATTGACCGTGTGACTCACTGTGTGTGTAGAGACATGGGGTTTCTAAAAAATTCATAAAACATGATGCATTTTGGAAGTACAAGTCGAGCTCTAATCGACTGTATATAAGGCCTTGTGACTAACGACATGGGTTTATGGAAATTTATTGAATAGGTCGTGTCTATAGTGTTCACACCAAGTTGTGTTACACTAGTATAATCCTGTAGTTGAATCCTTGTAGAAGTACGTGGGTAGGAGGGGATATTTAATTACACGTCGTGTCTTTGGAGGAACACGTCGTGTGTATAGGGTGTTACACAACCAATATTGTAGGGTACAGTCCCATGTTGAGGCTTATGGGAACACAACGTGGGGTAGTTCTACACATTGTGTAACCCTATTTTGGAAAATATTAATGCTTTCCTTTACCTATTTGGTTCATGCACTTATGAGTTTCAGTTTTTGTTAATCTCATACTACTGTATGCACTTGAACACACAGAGTCATGCCCCAAAGATATCCTCTGGTTTTACGCTAGGTATAAGGTGATGATAAAACATAAGAAATGGTAGATCAGGAAATACCAGTAGATCCTCCCATTATTCCCATCTTGGCACAACTATATTATCCTGCATAGGTGCTGATGCCCAGTTCCGTGATGGATTTATGTGGATGATGCCGACATTTCAAGAGGCACCATATCCTTCCTAGATTATGGAAGAGTTGATGTGGGTGTTCTAGTAGCAACATCCTCCCACATTTTTATGGGGTGGAGGACCTCATGTGGAATGGTCATGGTTGGAGTCCATGCTTTTCATCTTCAAGAATCTAGAGATGCCTTCTAATATGAGGGTGAATCTCATAACTTACATGCTACGTGATTCCACCATGAGATGTTGGGATGTTTTTTCACAGGTATGACGTATGAAGATATGTCTTTGGGAGAGTTTTAGAGGACCATCAGTAATTAATTATACACCAAGATGTTGAGGGCCAACTGAGCCTAGGAGTTCATGAATTTGGAGTAGGATATTCTTTCAATGATGGATTATACATCGTTTTTAACAGAGCATTAATGCTTTGAACCTGTTTTGGGGGGTGTTGATTTATCACTTGCTAGGTAATTTAATGATGGTCTCATGTAAGACATATGATCGTTGGTGAATGTTTTTAGGTTAACATCACTGAATAATATAGTAAACTATACACTAATTATCAAGAATAATATGAAAGAGTTTTGAGCATAAATACATTGATTTTTTTGCATCTAGGGATGATAATCCTTATAATGATAGCTGGATGTACTGTAAGGAGCCTTTCGGTAATCATTCTAGTAGCATGGATATATCATCAAGTATCTAGGTGAGGGTCTACCAGTGCAGTAAAATTGGTCACAAAAGGGCACTGTGCATGAGAAACTAAGTTGAGTGCCAATATTTCAGCTTGATGGGTCATCATTACTATTTTTATAGGATGTTCTCACAAGAAGCTAGTGAGATGAAATCTCTTACGATTCCATGTATGGGAGCGAGGCCACCAGTTCCCCATCTGATTGTGGAGTAAGGTTCATCATGCTATTTAGTTCAAGGAAGTGGTCGTGGCCTAGACATACGATTGGTTTTTAGCGATAGCTGGGTGGATTAGCTCAAGGAAGCAAAGAAGGGTGGTAGGGCCACAGTGCATGTCATACATTTTCAATGGGTAAGACTCATTATGAGTTAAGTCCAGGACCCTCTATAGTTAGAGATATTATTATAGTTTCCTCAGTATTAGCTTCTTCCATTTTTATACAGGGGATTCCCATAGTTTTATATCTATTCTTGTTGTTGGGAGCCTTGGGATCGGTATCTTTACTTATGATGATTCCATGTTTCTAGAAACCCCTATGGTAATTAGGATGGTTTGTGTACATAACTGCAAGGGGTGACCACTTGATATTGGTGGGTGTCACTTCTTATAGTACCTCTACTTATTATAGATAAAGGGATTTGATGTCATTCTCAGAATGGAATGGTTAGTCTCCTTTCAGGCCTTTTTTGAATGCTATCACAATTGGGTGATCCTCAAACAACCATAGGGAAGATCATTTCAACACAGGGGATAATGGGAAGTCTATGTTAGCAGAGCTGGACTAGAGCATCATGGTTTTGGAGGAGTTACAACCCATGTTTGTAGTTTATATTTGGACAACCAGGGGACATCCCAAATGAACTTTCCGTAGGTGTTGGATATTTTTAAGGATGTTTTCCTGTAAAATTTTCTAGTTTACCAATAGAAATAGAGGTAGTTTTGTCTATTCATATTGATCCAGGAGCATCACTGGTATCCATTAATCCTTATTGGTTGGATACAATAGAGTTACGGTAGTACAAGATACGGGAAGAGGATTTTTAATGAAAGGGTTTCATCTGACCCAATATTACTCCTTAGGGTTTTCCTGTCCCTTTTGCGAAAAAGGAAGATGGTACCCTCAGATTTTCTATGGATTATTGGAATATGAACCATTTTATAGTCAAGATAATATATCCCTTTTTAAGGATTGATAATCTCTTTGTTCAACTTCAAGGAGCCATAGTTTTCTTGTTTATTGACATGAGATCTAGTTATCGTATGTTGCACATTTAACTATCAGATATACATATTAAAACCCTTTTAGAAGGTATGGTTTATATGAATTTTTGGTTATGACATTTGGTCTCACAAAAATGACAGAAGTATTCATGGAATTTATGAATTGAGTGTTCCATCATTAAATGGATTATTTTCTGGTATTCTGTGTGAATGATATCTTGGTGTACTCATACACTCGACACGACCATACCATTTGTATTCTGATTGTATTGAGTACACTGAGAGAGCATCAATTATGTGTTATGCTCTCAATGATACACTTTTTGATGGACCAACTTCATTTCGTGGGTCATGTCATCTTAGAGATGTGATTATTAGTAGACCTATAGAATGTGAGAGCAGTAGTTTCATGGGAGTAGACGATGAATGAAATTGAGGTACAGAGTTTTCCAGGGATGGCTAGTTACAAAAGATGCATTATTCTGGGATTTTCACAATTATCAGCACAAATAAGGGGCTATACAAAGAAGGGTGTGATGTACTTGTTGGTATATTTTTGTGATTCATCCTTTCAAGAGATTTAAGGGAGATTGAATTCTGCAACGATGTTGATTTTTATGAAACTGGGTAATAGTTACATTGATTACTATGAAACATTTGGTATCAGGATGAGAAAAGTGCTTATACAAGAGGAATGATTCATTTCTTAGTGGTCTTGATAGTAGAGGCCACATGAGACAAATTTCAAGATACATGATCTCGAGTTAGCTATAGTTGTGCACATTTTGCGCTATTAGAGACATTATCTTTTAGGAGAGCATGTTGAGGTAAAAAATAACAAATAAATACTTAATTATATCATTAAATAGTGAGATTTAAATTTCAGATAGAAAATGTTGGTTGAGTAACTTTATTAATTTGTCTTTGATCTTGCTTACATTCCTAGAAAAGTCAACGCAGTGGATGATGCGTTGAGTAGGTAGACTCAGATACAAGTAGTTAAGGAGGCCAGTAGTGAGTGATAGATTTTGGATATGTGCTCTGATATGCATTTGTATGTGCATGAAAAGTAGGTGTACATGTTTCTTTCTTCTATATTTATTACCTATACAGTACTAGATTGAGTGAGAATGAGGAAGCTATCAGATTCTAAAGGCATATTCCTATGGGATTGTGTGTTAGGTGAAGACCTTACTCCTGGGTGGACCATAAAGGAGGATGAGGATTTTCCTTTTCATTGGTGGATATGGGAGTCAGCAAACATACACAAGGAGATGTTATAATATTATCATGCCTCTATATGGTATGTTCATCATGGTGTGACCAAGATGTATCAAGATATACATCGTCAGTACTAGTGGCCATACATGAAGAAAGTTGTAGCTTTTTTTCTATGATATGTTCCATTTGTCAGCATGTGAAAGTGAAACATCAGTGATCGATGGGGATATTACAGCAGTTACTCATTGATGAGTGGAATTGGAATGATGTTGTGATGGATTTCATGATGGGTTTACCAAGTATGCCTCGACGAAATTATGTTGTAAAGGTTATTGTTGACAGACTCACACAGGTTTCACATTTTCTTCTTATCAAGGAAACCATCAGTGCTGATGAGAATTAAAAATTGTACATCTGAGAGATAGTATGTTTGCACAGGGTTCCACACACTATAATTTCAAAAATGGACCCTCTGTTTACTTTTTTTGAAAGGGACTAAAGAGGGATTTTGGTATATAGGTACTTCTTTGTACATCGTACCATCCTCTAAGAGATGGGTACTCCGAGTGCATGATTATATTTTTGGAGGAAATGCTTAATGAATGCATCCTGGAATTCAGGGGTTCTTGGGAGAGACAAATACCCCTAGTGGAGCTGGCCTAAAATAATACATTTAAAACAATGATTCAGATTGAACCTTATGAGGCATTGTACATTATTCCATAACAATCAAACCTATGTTGGATCATGGTATAAGTGGTATCTATGCTAGGACGTCATCTTGTCTAAATGACCACTGAGGAAATGGAGTTGATTCAGAAAAGGATGGCTACTATATAGTCTAACCAGAAATTTTATGCTTATTAACGAAGATATCCTCTAGAATTTGTGGTTAGAGAGAAAGTTTTCCTACATGTCACACCAAGGCTGGGACACTAGAGGATTATGAGGCATCAGAAGCTTTCACCAAGATACATTGGGCCTTTTGAGGTTTTGGAGAGATTTAGGCCAGTTGCATATTATTTTTGGTTATCTCAGTGGAATAAAGCTATGCATGACACATTTTAGGTTTCTCAACAATGATGTTTCCTCTCAGACCCATCTCATATTTTTCATCTTGAGGAGGTTGATTTAGAGGTGGATACATTGATCGAGGAGCACCCTATTTAGATTGTGGATCATATCACAAAGGTTATTTATGGTCAGTCTGTTCATATGGTACAAGTTCTATGGATGTATTGGCAAACGCAAGATGAGACTTGGGAGAGGGAAGCCTATGTGTGATCACAGTGGACAGAGTTGGTCATAGATTCTTCATCACCACCCTTTGAAGGACAATTCTATGAAAAATTTATTTAAGGGGATAAGTCATATATAACCCATATCTTCTCTTATGGTATGGATCTTATTTTTGGGTTGTTTTGTGGAAAAATGAGTATTTTATATGTACACACCATGTTCTTTTGAGTACTTTTTTTTCACCTAGCTTGCTGTGTATAACCGTATTTTTTCCATCAAATGGCTGAATACCTGGCCATGTCATGACCTGGAAAACTTGCTTAAGTCATGGGCCAATTTAGGCTACTACACAGTGTATTGTTTGAAAGAAAATTCAATATATTTCCTTTTTTATTTGATATATTTGGTGGGGGTCATGTATCATGTCCAGAAACATGTTCTTTTACATGTGTTTTTTACAATAGAATTATAGTGAGAACGACTAAAATCAAGCCCCCAGTTCTCCACCTGAGCTCTGATTGAGTCACCACCAGGTGCGTTGGAATCCCACCGGTGAGTTCTCAAAACCCCTAGAGTCTTTCTTCTCGATTCATCTTCTCTTTTGAGTTATTTGTGGTTGGAATTTGTTTCACCATTTTGTTGATCTACACCGATTAAAGGGACCACATTCAAGTATATCAATCTTATGACATTGAGGTAGGTGGTTTATTTCTTTCATTCACTACTAGAAAAATGTCATGGGAAGCACTTCCCATAATCATCACTAAGCAGAAAGCGCTGATAAAGGAGTATGCCTTTATCAGCGCTAGCTAAAAGTGCTCAAAAATGTAGACTTTATCAGCACTACAAAAAGTGCTGATAAAGGGTAAACCTATATAAAATAATTATATTTATATTAAAGAATAATTTTATTATTAATTTATATAAAATAATTATATTTATATTAATGAAAAATGTTTATTAGATATTTTTTAGATTTATTAGATTAATTCAATGTATTTGTTATAATTATATATTTAAAATATTTATTTTATTTATAAATTTATAATAATTTTTTATATATATAATTAAAAAGTATTTCTGAAATATGCACTTATCAGTGCTATAATTTTAGAACAGATAAATAATTTTTTTAATAGGGATTTTTAGCACTGATAAATATACTCTTTTATCAGTTCTAAAAAATCCCTAATAAAATACCTATTTATCAGTGCTAACATTTTATCATTGATAAAGTAATATCTTTATCTATACTCAAAAAGTGCTGAAAAAGTTATATTTTTTTCATCTCTTTTATTTTAGCGGTGAGAAAAAAATCATATATTAGTTCTTTTAACTAGCACTGATAAATGATCTAACATTTTTTCTAAAATAACCCTAACAGTACCCTCCTCCGTTGCACGCATTCAAGATTTCACGGAAGCTGAACCCTACACTGTGACTCCTCCTCCTCCGACTCTTCTGCAACTGCCACCACCTTGTCCTCCTCTCTCACTGTGATCATCCTCCTCCTTCTCCACCATTGCTTCCTTCCCCTCTACCTACATTTTTATCCCTCCTCCTCCACGACCATCCTCCTCTTCCTTTACTACCACTTCCTACTCTTCCTCGTATGTTGTGATCCCTCCTCTGTCGCGACCCTAATTCTTATTATCCTCTTCCGAAGCTGCGTCCACATTGAGGTTGGTGGATTCAATCCACTACCAATGTTTAATGTATTGTTTCATGTATTGTGATATACAGTTTTATTGTAAAAAGATTATACTTGTGGTTGAGTTGGGTGGGGTGATTCAGGATGCTTCAATTTACTTTATAAGGGTGATCCTAAAGTAGTATCACTCTAAGAGGAATTCATTTTGTTTAATTCGGTAATAGTTAGTATTTTATTATGAGGAGAATATATTTAATTATAATATAAAGATATGGTTTTAGGATTTTTGGATTTTTTTATTTTGATTATTTATATAAAGAAACATTGGATTCCATTGTTCATTGTCTTATTTCTGGTAGCTATTCATTAGGGATGGATCTTGTTTCTTAGTGATTTTGGGAATCCAATGATATCATGGGAGATGTTTTGTAGTCAATAATTGGATATTTTTTTTTATTTTGGATTGAAGGAGAAATAATGAAATATGATTTCTTCTATCTAATAGGGGAGATCCAATATATGATTGTTTAGAATTTATTTTAAGAATATTCTCTTCCATTCATATAACATTATTATTTAAAAGGATTCTAGGGTGTGGTATTTTTATTAGGCGATGCAACTAGAGATCAAAAATTGATTCACCGCATTTACTTTTCCAATGTATTGATTGTTCTTTAAAAGTATATAGAAATAGATATTATTCTAGTGTAAAACGATTCATCTAAATAGAGAAGCTTTAAAAAATTATTGTAGGGAAAGTATATGGATGGATTTACTTAGTTTTCAAAGTTGTTCATGTGTTGGCTAGTAAGGTGTTGGTCTCAACTCCCTTTTTCTAATTTCTCTAGAGATAAATGTTATCTCGACTCAAAATATAACTCTATAATAGTTTTTCCCTTATAAACATCATGTTCATTATCTCTTATAATGAAAACCTTTCAAAGTGTTCATCATAGATATTCCCACCCATTTCTAGTTAAACAATTGAAATAGTTTAATATAATGCATTATGAGTTTTCACAAGGTAATCAAATTTTTTGGGAGGTAAAAAGAATATAGAGTTTATAGAGGATATTCACCCTTAGCTAAAATAGTCTATGTGTTTCCTTGTAAAAAATATTCACAATAGTGATAAGTCATCAATAAGTAGTCTTGATTTATGAGAGAAAAGTATAGCCTTAGTAATGCAGAAAAATCATAAATTTATAATCCCTCTGTGCTACGCCAACCTCCCCCTCCTCTCATCTGGAGTCGTTATCCTTTACCTAGTGTATGTTTTATCTTTCATCACCTATATTGGAGATACTAGTATAATGTTTACCTATCTTATTAATTAAATATATTAGTGTCTGACCCCCCCCAAATATCTTATATTTAAATGTACATGGGTCAATTACAATTGGAAATGTAATGATATAACCCAGACTGGTATCATAACAAATAGTTGACCAGACATTCCACTAACCTAATAGGTGCTCATGATCCCTAAGGGATAGAAAATACGCCATGGAATAAAATAAAATTAATGTAGAATATTTTACCTATGAATTACAGTAAATTAAAAATGATCTTTCTCCTAAAAAGAAGACATTTCTCTTTCATAAGTTGAACATCTATGAATATAGTAGATACACAAAAAATAAATAAACCTGAAGAATATATCATTGATGGAAAATACAATCCCACTATTGACCAATAATACTGATTAACATGTGATTTCTCATTTTATGTTTTATTTTTAGTTTAAAATATTCTCTATCACGTGCCACTCTTCTACTGTGAACACACCAATTTTGTGCGCTAAATGTCATCTTCATAGTGAGTATTCTCTTTTTACTCATTTGTTTCCTCTTTAATTCATGTTAATACTTTTTGATATTTATGACTATATTGTGAAATGTATGGACTAAATGCCACATTGAAAATCATGGTCGTTGGGGGTCCTTGTTTTCTCACAAAATTAATTGCATGTTGGTTAGTTTTGGTTGAACATTTGAATATAAAAATTTGTAATTTACATATAATAACTAATGAATGAATTCCCTGGGATGATAAAAATTATGTGATATCCCTTGAATTAACAAATGGAATTGAATAAGGGATGTTTTGTAAAATCTGAAATTGCGATTTTCTGGTATGTAAGGTGTTGTGATTGTGAGCATGAATGTGTGTTTGTATGGTGTTGCAGTTGTTTCCATGATTGGTAATCCATTTTTTCCATTTTTTAGTTATTACACCATTGAATATCAATCCAAACATTACCCATATCAATTTCACAACCAATTCTATATTAATGTAATTCCACTAAACTTAGAAAATCACTTCACTAGTGGACTCTATGAGACAATTTATGGACACCCTAGTCCAATAACCATAACAAAACATTTAATGAATCCTTCCACCCACCAAAACACTTTTAAAAAACATACCATCAATTAGATTAGTACCACAGTTCATACCTAAAGAAATTGTGTTTCTAGAGAAACACTAAAAAACCGGTTTACAACAATGCATATAGTTAAGTTGTGGGTTATTAAAACATTCTAGTGAAAGGGCTTCTCGTAGCTAGTTCTATTAATCAGGTGGTTGGGAATATGGGTGTGATCTAAATTGTTCATGAGTAATGAATAGAGAGGTAAGGGTATTGTTTACCATAGCTCGTTAAGTTAATTATAGATGGACGATGACCCTAGCTGAACATCTTTTGTGAAATCATTTTTTCAAATATTAATATTACATTATCAAATAGGATGAATATGGATAAATATGGGATCTATGCCAATAGGTTGACAAAAGAGTATGAAGATGGCGTGAAAGAGTTTATATAGTTTGAAAAAGATCATTTATATGACCCTAATCAAATCCATTGTCTGTGTTTACGCAGTTTTTATTCAAGAATAATAAGTCCAATGGAGTTTGAAGAACACCTGAGTTGTCATGGAATAGATCGAAGTTATACATGTTGGAACAAACATGGGTAAAAATGAATGCCGGTAGTGTCTTAGAAAAACTACATTTTATTGATTATTTTATATGATTACAAGAATGAACAATGGTGATGATCGTAAATAGTATGTGATTATAGATTTGAATGATGAATAATATTATATTGAAGAAATTAAAAGGGCAGTTAAAGAAGAACTTCTTGATTGCCCAAAATTATTTGAGAAGTTAAAGATTTGTGCAAATATGCCATTGTGTGCTGGTTGCAATAAATATAAAACATTTTTAGCTGTACTGAAGCAGTATAAATTGAAAGTAGGAAATGGGTGGAGTGACACGAGTTTTACAGAACTACTTTCTCTCTTGAATGACATTGTTCAAATAATAATAATCTCTTGATCCGAACAAAGAATCCCAAATGAATGCTACGCTTGATTGGTATGATCTCTAAACAAATACAAGCCTAGTAGAATGACTATATATTGTTTTTAAATGACCACCATTCACTTAAAGAATTCCCAAAATATAGGGATTTCTGATACAAGAAATATGAATCCAGTCCTACGATTGTTATATGGTATATTCCAATCATTCCATGGTTTAGGAACCTATGTGAATGTGAGGTTACTGCATGATAATTGAAATAGCATGGAGATAAAATAATTACATATTAGAAACTATGTCACCCAGCAGACTCTCCTCAGTTGATGAGAACCGATCATGAGTATCATGAATTTGGAAATGATCCATGAAACCATCGTCTTGCGTTATCTACAGATAGAGTGAATTCTTTTGGTTTTCAATGAAGTACTCATAGTATATGGCCGATTATGGTGGTAAATTATAACCTACCAATGTGGTTATTAATGAAATGAAAATAAATCATTTTATATATGCTTATATCAGGACCAAAAGAACCGAGTAATTATATTGATATTTATTTGGCACCATTGATCAAGGATTTGAAATTATTGTGCGATTCTTTGGTTACGTTGTATGATGCTTACAAAAATGATTATTTCACTTAGAGAGCCATGTTGTACCAGACGAAAAATGACATTATTTATTATGGAATTTTTTCAGGATAAAGAATTAATGGAACTCAAGGGTTTACCATTTAGGAACAAAGAACACAATCAATTAGGTTGAAACAGTCATCGAAAACCATGTTTCTAGGACATCACATATTTCTACCCCAACGACATAAGTACTGATCATGGAATGCATCATTCTATGGAATTTCAGAAGAACATACATAATCATCTGCACTAATAGGTGATCAATTGTTTGAATAAGTAATATACATTGACACTACTTTTGGTAAACAGTTTTTGAAAAACCTTACAAAAACTAGTTGAAAAAAGAGATCATTTTTTTGAATTACCATACTAGAATTGTCTGTATGTCATAATTTTTCTTGATGTTAGGCATGTGGAATAAAAAGTATGTGACGTTGTCCCCATCACATTAATTAATGCACCCAAAATAATGAATGATGTAATAAAGTCTAGATTTGACCTGGTTGATATGGGAATACGATAATAGTTGGCACTAGTGAATGGTGAAAAACCAAAATTTCTTCCTCCTACTTCTTATACTCTTTCTAGGATGGAGGGATATCATTTTTTCAACTTATCAAATAATGAAAAGGTTCCATAGGGGTATTAATGAAATATCAAGAACATCGTGTCAATGAGTGATTTAATGTTAAAGGTTCTGAAATCACATGATTTCCATGTTTTGATGTTCGGTGTAATTCTTATAGCCTTATGTGGAATAATTCCCAAGAATGTTTACTATACATTAACAAAACTCTATTTCTTCTTCAAAGAAATAGGTAGAAAAGTTATAGATCCGAAAAAATTTCCAACTATGGAAGGAGAAATTGCATTAACATTATGTGAATTAGTAATGTTCATCCTGTAGAAATTATTTGATATGATGGTTCATTTGATGGATCATTTTGTGAGAGAGATTAAAAAATATCTTCTTGAACATTATAGATAGATGTACCCCATTGAACGATATATGATGATTTTGAATGGGCGTGTCAAAAATCTATATCATCTAAAGGGTTGTATTGTAGAGAAATATATTATTGAGGAAGCCATTGATTCCTATACTAAATAGATATATGTTTTGGAAATCATTGTCCAATCTAAAACCCATTATATTGGGTAGCTTGAGGGTGAATGAATTTCTAGAAGATAGGTTTTCACAATCAATATTACAGATTGGGTGTAGGCCCTCCATTACGTTTTGCATAATAGTATTGACGTTGACCCATATGTTCAAACCCACAAAAAAAATCTTAGGAATATAAATCCATATAGGTGTGAAAAATGGATATCAGATACACATAATCGATAGTTTACATGATAGTTTCGGGACCATAATTGTAAGAAGTTATATGAAAATCCATGTTCAGTTTCAAAATGAATTCGATGTCTAGAAAAAGGAGAAAGTGTGTTTGTATTATCTTAGAATACTAATGTAGTTAATGGTTAAACATTCTATACTAATGAACATGATGAATACAGTACCATAAAAAATTGTGGGGTTACAATTGTGGCTAAAGAAATGCATTTTTATGGTTATAAAGATAGAAATCCAATTTATGCGAATATTTCATACTTTGGCATCATCAAAAATATATGGGAGTTGGATTATACAATATTCCAAGTACTGATTTTTCAAGAAATGGGGTCTGATAATAAGAGTTATATTAAAATATATGAGTTAGGATTTGTGAAATTAGATTTCTATAAGGTTAGAAATATGTACCATATATAATGGAATATCGGGAAATGCAAGTATGTTATGTTCCATATCCCACAAAATGAAACTGGTCAATTTTTCTATTATCGACCAAAAAATGAAGGGTTAGATGAAACTTCAATGGATGATGACCCTTTCATTTGGACATCGAAATCATTTCACAGTCTTCCCAATGTATAGAACATTTTTTATGTCATAGGGGATCACAATGAAGTTATTTACATAGTCGATAGAAGGGTCAAATCTCTTCAGCCTTAAAAAGAGTTCAATAATAATTTTATTTGGTTGTTGTAATATACATTGTGTTACGTTATGTTATTACATGTCCAATATTGCTTTTATGTAATTTAAATTAAATGTTAAACCAGTTCTCTTGATAATGACATCTTCACCTGCTGATGCACCCAATCTCGAGGCCCTAACAGGTCTCTTAACATACTACGGCTGGTCCCCGTGCATAACAACAATAGGTTTCTCAACATGTTTCTTCTAGTCCCAGTGCTGAGGAACAAAAGGTTCCTCATCCTATAGATTCTAGACCCAGTGTCGATGCTAGTGCTCCAGAGAAACATAATGATAATGATTCTATGGAGATGGTTGGAAATGAAACCCTAACAGCCCAAAAAACTAGATCACCATAGTTTTAACAAGTTATCAAAAATCCTTAAGTAAAAATCAAAAGGCATCATATATGTGGTTATATTGAATAAGTGAGTCAAACATGTTAACCCCAATAAAGCCATCTTTAGTAGCAACATTGGAATTGTTATTAGGAAACAAGTGTTGATTGATGTACATTAGTGTCACCACGTTGTCACTGGGATTTGGACACTAATCTCTGAAGGGATTACGATAACATTATGATATCATTTATTTAATTTATTCAAGTAAAATAAACTACTAAAACATTGAATTACTCTACATCATACATTGTAGAGCGCATTTATTGTAGATGCCTCGCATAAGGAATTTGTATTAAATGTTTCTGGAAGGATTCATAGAGGCTTCCAAATAATATTTATAAAATAACATCTTAATGATGCTGAAGGGAAACTCTAGCTTCACCCACCACTTACTTTTTCACACTTGATATCCCAATGAGTGTGGGATTCATTTAGAAACCATCGTAGGGAGCAAACTTTTCTAGTACATTATATCGGTTAATACGTTGTTTGATGTTTCTTGTATTCATCACATTGAATGATAGTTTTTTATTTATAAAACAAAAACTGATTTCTGATAATATATAATGAGAAACAAAACAAGCGTACCCCTACCATAAAGAAAGGATATGGTATGCCTCACTTGAAAAAAAATCTGTATGTATTTTAAATATACCGTAATACTTTTATGTGACATAAAACAATACCATAACAATTCTCCTCTGTTTATATGCAGATTGATGAATCAAAATCTAAATAAACTTCCACCCCATGCCATGTGCTATAGAAGGAGTCTCCTGTAAATAAAGAGTTGATATTGATAGAAGAAAACACAAAAAAAATTCTGGGAAACATATGTAGGTATGACATAATATAAATTTGATTATATTTAAATCACAATTACATAACAATGAATACTTATTTTCCAATATTTTCTATCTTACATAGTTATAGGAATAAACAACAGCCACACTAGATGCAGACATACTTTCAAAGGGCCTTCAATGAGTGACTCAACCCCAAACAGTTGCCCAGGTCACTGGGGCTCGACCTGTTCTTACCCACACATGTGACCTTTATATAGGATGGGGGTTTTGAATAGAAAATGTTTGGGTCCAAGGGGACAAAGACACTCCCCTCATCCCTAATCCCTTTTATTGGTGGAGACAGTACTATTGATAATTGGTGAACCTCCTACATTCCAGGAGGCTCGACTACACTCCCCTCATCAAGCCTCCATTTTTTATGTGGAGGCACCACAACAGTCAGCAAGACCACCTATAGAAATATGTTCCTCAGAGGTTCACCATCGACACTTTGAAACATAATTGTAGAATCCTTGTGTACCTCTTTCTCTGAGAAACCAATGCTATCTCTGGAATCGTGATTTCTTCAAATAGGGGCTCAAAAATTGGATAGACAATGTGTTCCACAACTGAATTAATATTTTTATCTGGTTGTAAATCCCCACCATGAGAAGGAGACTGAGAGTCCGAGCTCTCCACACCTGCATTAAGGTCATAACCACATGTAGAGCCATCCTCTGAAGCCCCTACATGACATTGAAATTATTCAATGCTGATAGGGCTCCACAATCCTTAATTAGATACCCCCACCCGCCTCATGTAAACATATACTCCTGGTACCCTAGAAGTGAGATTGAATAGGAGTATCCAATTTTCCCTCTGCATTTTGGCCATTAAAATAATCCCTTGTGGGGCTGTCATGAACAAAAACATCACCTAGGACCATATTCTTCTTAGAAAAAATATGTTGTCTAGACCCACATCAACATGTCACTGAAAAGTGTCCCAAACACTTGGAAACATAATAGAAGTCATCCCAAAACTCATATAAGACCTGTTGTCTACATTGGAATTCTTATACTATAGTAATCGAAACTAACTTAGGTGGCTTCCTCGAGGAATATACCTCCAAAAACACATGGGGATTAACCTGATGGAACCCAATAGATGATCAGTGATCAGTGGATAAATAACTCCCTAGAAGGATCACTAGCATCTTAATGATCGAAATATTTAGAAGTGGAAGGGGGAGATTAGGGAAACTCATCCAGATCACCACTGAAGTGGAGTCCCACTTTATATGGAAGTCATAATACCATATTTGAAGGATGAAGCGATACTCATTGCTGCTATGATTTTCACTTGACCACGCTTTGATTAGGTCTTCCTCTGACGCGAAATGGATCAAAATTCATATGTTGTCAAAAGGACCCACCATCTTCGTGTCCTATAGATCCCATGAATTGAAAAAAAAACACCTATCAAAGGAGTCCACTGATGGTCTTCTCTATAGAAAACACCCTATTAAATGGACTTATTGAAGAGTTTTGAGGCATCATTGAACTCCACAATCGATAAAGTAAAGTTAGGCCTCCATGCATAGAGCTCAGGAACCTTAGGGAACAGGAATCACTGCGGGAAGGGATAAAGGAGCATGGGATTGCAGAATGGGGGGAAAGAGTCCATTACTCTCTTAGATGACGAAAGAGGTCCCTCCCCCTCCGTTGGTGGAGGGAATAGCTCAGTACTCACCATCGTCATGGGGGAAAAGCTTTTATCCATTTTCTCTTAGATATTTCAATAGTTTGGTAAAATTTGATCACCTCACACATCTCCAGTTTACTTTCCCAGGGACACGGTGGCCAAAGTTGGTTCAAAAAGTGATGGAGAGGATGATGATGAGGGTCTCCTTGTCAAATGGAGCCCATGGATTTGGTTATTTCATATCCAAAGGAAACACCATTTGTGCCTCTATCAGCACCACCTCTGGCACCTCAAGTTAACATTTGAAGTTCCTTCCTCTAAGAAGACTAAGAAGAGAAAGTGTGCAAGTCCATACACTAAAAACATAAAAAATCATTAATTGTTGTAATTTTTGGACTTTTTTATTTTTAATTTATCTAGTAGCTTATCATGGACATTTACCTACCCATATTAAGTACATGTATCATGTATCATCTAGTATTATGGCCCCTACCTACTGAAATGTTACTTTTTTATTAAAAATTGACATTTTATTAATTTATTATTTCATATTAATGTTCGTTTTATTTTATTATGGTATTACTAACATAATATTTGTTTTCATATATAGGTGATTTTTATCTTGATCTCGTCTTCATTGTTAGACAACTAATACAATGGAAGACTATTTTTCAGAGGGGATCACAGATGCAAAAAGGATGAAATTTTAATGTTTTTAACTATTAGTTGGATAATTGAAATTGTAACCATATAAAATATTGTTTCAAATGTATATAACATTGTGTATTATTATATTCATAATTTCATGTAAACGTATATAACATTTTTTTAAAAATCTTGTGTGCACTATTCGGTTTTTCAATGCTTTGTTTGTGTGTAGATGTTATTTTGTGCAGCTATTTTTTGTACAGGTGTTTTTTGGATCTATGTGTGCAGGTGTTGTCTCAGGTGTCGATGTTCTGTGCAGGTTCTGTGTTTGATTAGGCAACATGGCCTGTATCGGCACTAAATGAGTTATGATAAAGGCCCCCTTTATCAGCGCTCAATATAGAGCTAATAAATGACTCCTTTATCAGCGCTCAAAATAGAGCAGGTAAAGGGGTCCTTTATTAGATCTCAAAATAGCGCTCATAAAGGGGGCCTTTATCAATGCTCAAAAAAGCACTCATAAAGGACCCCTTTATTCGCGCTATCAACACACTGATAAAGTGGGACCTTTATCAGTGCTTTTTTTAGTGCCGATAAATGGAAACCTTTATCATCACTTTTTTAGCACTGTTAAAGGGGACCCCTTTTATCTTCACTGCGATTAACAGTGCTTTTTCAGCATTGTTAAATGCGGTTTTTAGCACTTATAAATGCCATATTTTTAGTAGTTGTTGTTTGAATTTGGATTATATATGCTAAAAGTGTCGCATAACCATGTTTTGGGTATTTTTTAATTTGTAATTAAATGATGTTATTTCTTTATATGGATTGGTTGATTAATAAAGTTTTGTTTCTTATGCATAAGGTTAGATAACATGTCTAAGGGACACCCATTTAGAGAGTTTTTCTTTAATTGATTGTTTATGACCATTTGGGGAAGATCTATTATAAGTCGTACCATTTTTAAATTCCTTTTTTATTAGGATAGAGTTTAAATTATTATATGAAATTCCTATGATATGCATTGTAAATGTTTATCCAATTAGTAGTTTTAGATTACCTGAGATGATTGATATGTTATGTCCACTATTCTTCCAATATCCCTTGAGAGCCTTAGATCAGGGAGACTGAGGGGGCTTCTAGTTTATTTTCACAAGACTATGAGAGCCTTGGTGTAGATATTTGACCTGATCAGATTAGACTGTGAGATATTTCACATGTGGTAGTTTATATTTTTCATTATGTATTTGATGGAAAAAGGGTGTTAGACTGTGAAAGATTTATGAGAGGGTCATTATTTATAGAATTGATGTGGTTAGACCAAAGGTGTTAGACCGCGAGATCATTCTTATATGGTCTTTGTGAATAAATGAATGATTGTGAGATGTATTTCAATCAAAAGAACAAGCTCAGATACAGTCTTAATTGATTTTGTAGATGGTCTTATGAGATGTCAGTATTGTGAAATTATATAAAGAATAAAATGATTAGGCTAGAAACTAGGGTAAATTGATTTAGTGGATGAATAATATATGTTAAATGAATGTAAATGGAAACTGTAGGATTGTTTACATTGATTAATTACTAATTTATATCTTAATTCATTTATATTACATGATATATATATTCACTGAGAAATGGGAAGAGACGTTTTGGTGGTTGCCTAATGGGATTCATCTCAAATCCTGTTTGTGTCATGTTTTTGGACTCAAGAAGAATATATGATTGCAGGTATATATAAAGGAAAATTCCCTTCATTATCAGATACATGAGTGAGGTTGGAGCTAGAGCACATGGAACCAGGCTGAATCTTGTGATGCTACTAAATTTTTACTTATTTCTCTTTTTTAACTTTGGTTTTTGTTTTTCTTTGCAACATTGTGACTTGGTTAGATACATTATTAGATATATATTATATTCATCATATATGTATATATATTTTATGAAATTTAAAGTAATTTTATTCAGTCTTTCACTATTTACTTTTGTGGTATTATTGCTTCTTCTTTTATTTAAAATTTGTTTTCCACTGTGTGTACTCTACCAATAAGGGAATAGTTACTTGAATATGACACTTTGACACTCACCACTAGTCATCAGCCTTTGGGGATTAGGTAAATTTTCTTGAGGTTAGGTGAGAAATTTGGTTGAGGAACCTTTGGGAAGAAATCGGATCTGGGATGTTACTGGGTGGGTTTGTTATGAAGCCACGATGTTTAGAAAACAAAATTATGTTTAATAGAATTTTCGACATGCAACACCGACCTCAAAACACTAATAAAACATGTAAAAAATATAAACTAGCTGTTAAATAGGTCAGTATAAATATAATTAACTATATTATGATATATATATATATATATATATATATATAAATTTCCTACTGAATATTTGTTTTTTCATAAATTTTTCTAAATAATTAATCAATTTTTAGTAAAGTAATTTTATTCTTTGAAAATATGTTTTCTTGAAAAAATTATTTCATTTCATGAAAAACATTACTATTTTTTTGGAAAAATTCAGAAATTTATCTATGAAAAAATATTTAATTTTTAAATTTACAAATCAATGTTTACATTATGTGAAATCTTTGTATTTTATGGAAATTTTTATGTTTTAGTAAAATGTGAAAATAATTTTTTTTGTAAAAATGTCATTTTCTTTAAATAAATTTGGAAATTTAAATGATTAGTCACATTTTCAAAAAATATTTAATGTAAAATATTTTTTATTTTTTAAATTTTATTCAAAATTATTATTTTTAATCAATTTTAATTTATATTTTAGTATGTATTTTTCTTTGTGTTTAAAAATATGTTTTTTTTTCTGATTTTTTTTATGTGAGTAATTTTTTTTTCATTTTGATTTAATTAAAACAACCATTAATGAAACTTTATTTAAATTTAATATATATATTCTATATAAATAAATTTTAATTTATATTCATACAATTAATATTATTAGTCATATAGTTAATAAATGATCATATTTCCTAGAAATACACACTTCTACAAAAAGTTCATTTTTTAATCGTTTCAAGAGGTATAATTTAAATTTAATTATTTTTTAGTTATGTGAATTGGATATGGAAAAATGGATTAAATATTTCATGATTTGTTAATTTATATGTTATATTATGTTAAAAAATCACCACAAATAATATTGAAAATATAAAATAAAAATTAATTCCCACAGTTAAGATAAAAATTGGTTTTCCAGGGGTAGGGGTAAACTAAAAAGGTAATGGCCAAAAAGACCCAATAACTCATATAAAAACTATTATACATTCATATTTCATTATTTTTATGTTTTAGTATCTATAATATTTTATTTTGGAGCCATGTTTCATTTAAAAAACATTTGTGCCCCATTTTCTATTCAGGATTTACTAGTGCTACACTCACCTAACTTATAAAAGGACACCCTTATATACTCATCTCCACACCAAGAAACCCATTTTGATCAGGAAATAAAAGGCCAAAATCCATCCACTCATCTTAAAATCTTTAATTTTTTTATAAATACATTCCAGTATTACATTTATTATAACAATAACATGGTTATCAGAGATGAGGTAAAATTCTTAACTATGAATTATTTTTTATTTTTCTTCCACCATAATAATATAATATTAAAATTTGATCATAATGTGAATTTCTTTCCTTATATAATTTTTATTTTATTTTAATGGTGTTATATAATTCAATATCCTCTTTTATCAAATGCGATAGAAAATTATTATTTGTGTGTTCGAAAGACTACTGCCTCGCAACGATATACCATAAGTTTTCTATAAACACCTCTCAAATATTTATTTAACAATTTAATAAGGTATATATATTATATTTTTAAAATACTAAAACTTATGTAGTTATTATATCATATATAACCATTTTATGTTCCATTCTATGGGAGATATTATAATTTCTTTGATTTATATGGTAGACTACCTCCCCACGAATTGATATGAATTGTTTCTCACGAATGATATATATGTAATATAATAAAGATAATGTTAAAGAATATATGTGTCGTAATGGATATAATAATGATATTCATGACATTTTCTTCATTAATAAAATATAAAATATAATTTTTGTTATAACATTTAATTTGAAAACATTAGTTGTGTATGTGTGGACTACTGCTACCACATGCAATGTGATTATTTTTTAACCCCTCATACCATGAATGATAGATATATAATTATTTCTTTATAAATAATATGATATTTATAATGTTATGATAATTATTTAAATATAAAATAAAACACACCTTCATTCCATAATGGTCATTAAAAAAGAAAACATTACTCATGTGTATGTATAACCTACCGTCTCCATGAACGCAACATAGTTCATTTTTCATAACAATTTTTTAATATTGGTTTTGAAAATAAAAATGGAAGAATAAAAATGATAAATGTTCCATAATTTTTTATGTAGATTTTTAAATAATTTCCTCTATGGCCATAGTCAATATACCAATGTTGTTTTGAAACAACAAGTCGATCATCCTCAAAACACCCAAAATGTAATAAACCAATTAAAAATTGAAATATATAATTAAAAATAAAATAAATAAAATAATTAATAATAATATTTTAAATGTATGAAATTTTATTACTAAACAAAATAATTGATGAAATCTTATTATTAAAAGTTAATGGATATTTACAAAATATATGGACTCAAAGTATGTGTTTTTCTTATCTCACATTTATTTCTATGAGACATATGACATATCGACTTTTTGTGTGTGGTGTATATAATTACTCTTTTACATGTAATATCATGCATCAATAATAAATCATTTAATTATATTTTTTTAATTTAAATTATTTCATCTAAGGGGTTTTGGCATGAATGTTGGCATGTCGTAAAAAATTTCTCAACTATATTTTTATTCATTAGGTTACAATACATCTTCATTAACATTATTATTTCATGATTATTTTAGTAATGAAATATCATTTTATGATGTTTTATTTATAATTATTTTTGGTATATTTTCAATTTATTCACATAATTTATTTGGTGATTAATTCTCAAATTCAATATTTTGTGTTTTGTAAGGGTTATTCATCTCAAATTCATTTTTGTTGAGCCATAGATTTACGATACACAACTATATACAGTTGGGAGGTTTATATACTACTCATTGACATGTTATAACTTGAAAATAACTATTTTTATTATATTTAAATTATTAATTGATTTTACTTTTTTATGGGTCTTATGATTGAACAGTTACCAATGTGTTAAGAGTTTTATGTTACAATATTCTTTATTTTCAATATTTTTATGTTAAAGGTTCATTTTGAGAAAATAATATGATCATATTTTTAAGAACTGAATCACTTTCTTCTCTAGATATTAAGAATTTTTTAACATGTTTTATTTCCATTTCCACCCTTATTATGTAAATAAAATATAAATAAAGTCATTTATAATTGATACCGATATTGTAATTTTATTTTGAATTGGTATATTTCAATTCCATATATGTGTTTACATAAATTTTTTCTTAAATATTGTTTTCTAAAAAAAAGTTAATTTCTTCAATCCATCAACGGGATATTTTAGATTCTTTTAAAATATTATAAAAAGATAATTTCATAAAATTTTCCAAATGGGTATCTTTTTACTCCCTTTTACATAATTTTTTAAAAAGATTTTATTTAATTTTTGACATGAAAGGATTTTCTTTCTATAACTAACTTTAAATTAATTTATATTCAATTTATATTTTCCAAGGATTTTTCCAATGAAAAATATTTTCATATTATTTTATGAATTTTTAGTTTTTAGAAGTTATTTTAAAATAGGAAATTTTTTCCCTAAAAATTTTTTTTAATGATTTTTTAATTGTATTTGAATTCATCAACATCAATAAATCTTGTTGTTAATTATGTTCCTAAGTGAATATTTTTCAATTATACCATCTTCATTATTTTTAGGGAAGTATTATCAATTTTTTAAAGATATTTTGATGGAACCAATTTATTTTCACCATGTTATTCGGGTTTCAAATAGATTGATTTGAAGTTCATTTTTCCCAGGAGTTAATCACATTCTAATGAGATTATTGTGGGATTTTTGTTTCCTATTTTAATCATGTTATAAAATGAATAGTGATTGTTTCAATGAGTTTATAGTGAAATTAATGCTCCATATATTTTATTAATGATATGATTTGTGAATTTTATTATGATGATGGTTGGTTCCGTTACAAACAAATTACATGTGGGTCCATTATATACGAAGGAAAATTTGTTCTATTATTAACAAAGTATGGGTGGTTCGATTATAGAACTAGGATATGAGGTTACATTATTAACCATGCATGGGTGGTTCTATGATAAACTATGGATGGGTGGGTCTGTTATAAACCAAGGACAGTTGGTCCCATTATGAACAAAGGATGGGTGGTTACATTATAAACCGAGGATTCATGGTCACATTATTAACCATGTATGGGAGGATTTCTTATAAACTAAAGATTGGTTGGGAACTTATATCCCTTTACTGCATTGGGTACTCTAGATATAGATGTCGATCATATTTTTTTATTCCATTTGTAATCTGTGATGTGAAGATAATGTTACAATATACAAAGTAGTTTAATCTATGATTTCTATGGAATTAAAATGGTTCATTTTATCAATTTTGGTATTACATGGCTCAGGGTTATTTATTTTTATTACTCTATACTTTATTAAATCCTAAATAAATTTTATAATCTAAGATGATCCATATAATAATGGTTATGAATATTCAAATGTTATACTCATGAACTATGATTATGTCATCACACAATTATGCTCTTCTTTTACTCATTGATGACATTCAATGGTAAATTATTAAAATATCCCTTAAATTTAATTTGACCTCACCCATCATATGTTTCATTTTTTCCATGTTATAAATATTTATTTTGAATGAATTATGTCGAGAAGTGTTTAATTGGGAGGAGGATGATCAAATGACGTGGAATATGAAAAAAAGGTTATAATGGGAGACTATGTTTATATTTATGAAACTATTTTTTATGAATCCATGAAGTCAAGAGTTAGTTTTAATTAATTGAAACTACAAACCAAAAATTCAGTTGATAATGTATTTTATTCAATGTTTTCAATTGATATTATATAGTGGGATAGAATAAATATGGTCACATTCATCAGTATAAAATAGGGAAATATAATTTTTATGTTTTTATCATTGGATTTGGGATAGAGTGCTCATGGATGTTATGTATTTTTCATGTTATTTTTTTATTTAATGATATTATTACATTATATCATTATACAAAATTATGGCCTGACACATTATAATAAAGGATAAAAGTTTCGTGTATATTAAATTTTTTATAAACATTTATAGTGACATTTAATTTTTTTAAAAGCTCCCACCATGGATGGTATGGATGATAATCACCATAAAAATAATGCTTGATTGGATGATTCTATTTCATTATTACAAGACCATTATTTTTCATCTTAAAATGGATCTACATATTATGATGAGATATTATGAAATGTAAAGGTTAATGCAATCCATCAATAAGAAGGAGTATATATAATATCATAAGAAGATACATTGATGTTCTGAAATAACAATGTTACACATTTATTTCAATTTTCATAGGTAGTGATTGAGAAAAAAATGGTACAAATCATGATCCAGATAATATATAATGTGGCTAACAATCTCAGGGAGAATTATATTATTAATGATATGGAATTGAAAGAAATATCTTCATATATACGGATAAAAAAATTAGTTCAGTAGAGAATTGATATTTTTAAATGTTATTAAAAATTTAAATACTATGAGGGATGGATTTTGATTATACATAGTATAATTGGTCATGGAAAATTAAGATATGAATCAATAGATTATAGGCATGAAATATTCAATTACATAGATAAACACCAAGATAATGTAATAGAGTGACATTTGGGGTAATATTTTTTTATTATTTGGAGGATTTTGTTTTAAAAGGAATGGGGATCAAAGAATACTTAATTACGTATTATAATGTTTGAAATAGAATAACATTCAACTCAAAGTGGAATTAATATTGTTTAAAAAGTGATTACTGTAATAAAAAATATATGTTATGAAAATTCTTAAAGGTGTAATTTAAATATTACTTTAGTATGTAGTGAGATGAATAACATTTATCAGAGAATAAGAGTATAATAATGATAAATAATTAGTGAAAAATTAATATTTAATGGTAAAACATTAATTTTTTATAATAGAGAATCAATAATTTATGAGAAATAGAAGACTATGTGTGATAACATGAATATGAAAGATTGATTTATAATTATTAAATAGAAAAATAATGGGTGCAAAAAAAATTTATGCATTATTTTCCAAATATCATTTATAAAATGGATTTAATTTTTTAAATAAAAGGTATGAAGATATATTCATTATTTTGGATTGATTAATAACAGTTAAAAACTTTATAAACTATTTTATTACATTTCTTCAATAATTCATAACAAAAGTTTATATATAACATCATGAAACAATAATAAAATAGCTACTACGATTATTCAATAATTTTTTAGAATTTTAGTCATGATCATCGTGGAAATATTTGCAGAACATAAAAAATCCATGTAAAGAGTTATTATATATCATGTAGAAATATATCTTACTAAGGCATTGATTATATGGGTTGACGACAAAGTATCACCATGCTGAATAATAAAAGGTAGTCGTAATATATTATCAAAAAAGGTTTTGTGGAAGGAAATGAAAAGAATTTAGAAATGTGAACGAATATTATATACTATTTAAGGAAGTAAAACTCATTTAAATAAAATATCCCATTGAAATAAATATATTTATTAAGAAAATAGTTCTTTTCATGGTATGAGGATTTGTAAAATAGTTTGAAGGGAAAATGAAATAATTAGTATTGAGATGAGAAATCAATAATTGAAGTAGATCGCAAGGAAGAACACATGAATTGGAGTATAATTAAATGGTGATGCCATAGGAAAATTAGAAGACATTAAATTTAATTAAAACCATTTTAGATGTAAATAAGGATTCAAAAATAAAGTATAAATGAAATTTAGGGGTCCAAAATCACTCATGAGCTTCATTAAATTGAGTAAAGTATAGTGTCTCTTCCATACATGAATTTAAATAAAATATATATAAATGAATGTTGTGATGGTTTACAAAGTAGATAGAGTCCATGGGGATAAAAAAAATAAAAACACAATTAATATAAATTTATATTTATATTTATGAAATGTATAGTTTTAGATGAATACAAATTGGTATCAATGTACAATTAACATAGATTTATTAATAGAACATATTAATCAATATCAATTGGAATAAAAAAAAATATAAATAGTGAAACTTAATAGAAAATTAGTAACAAGGAGTTTTTCAATAATTAATTAATTTTTTTCTAACATAGGATATCTTCGGATAATTATTATGATAATGAATGATATTGATGATGAATGACACTCAAAATGATTATAAATTCAATTATTGATGATAAATATGAGAGATTTATTTACAGTTTGACCAATATATCCAAAGTTTTTTACTCATCTAAATTTAATTATTGGAATCTAAATAGAACAATTCAAAAAATTAATTTCAATATTTAGTCATTAAAAGGAAATTCTGGTACAACTTACAATATTAACAATGCATGTTTTTTCAATAATTAGCATATTAAAGTGTAATTGAGATCACAATGGGTATATCAAGGTAGATAAAAAAATCTATAAAATATACGAAATTTATAGATGAAAATGGGTTAAATGGAAATATTTAATGTTATTAACCAAAAATCATATTTTCAATATATTTTTTATTTTAGAAGTATTTAATGATTTGTTGATAAAAATTCATTGAAAGGTATGTTAACTCAAGGAAAATATTTTAGTGTGTATCTACAACTTTAAATGTTTTATAACATGAATGGAAAATATATATTTTTTATTGAAATAATGATAGAGAACATGGTATCATATAAAATCATATTATCAATGGATAAAAATAAAGAGTAACCAAAGGAGATTAGATAATGGAAATCATATATTATGATATAATTAACAAGAATGAAGATAGATATGAGAAATTGTTTTTAAGTAGTGAATGTATATAGATGATTTTTACATGAAATAAGTTTTTCAAACACTATAAATCATTATTTTTGGGTCAAATCATTATATATTTAAATACTATTGTTGATTTTACATGTTTTTAAAATAGGAGAGATTAGTCTCTATAATCTAATGAAAATATTGTATCTAAAAGGAGGATTTTATCTATTGATTATATACCTATTAACATTAGTGATGAAAGAGATTATATTCATATAAATAGAACCATATGTACTTTTTATAAATTCATAATTTATCTGGGGTAAAATTTAATTGTTTTTTATTCAAAAACATCATGATAATAGGTATTCAGATATTTATTTCTAAAATATATAAAATGGTATCATAGATTTATAATATTTTTATTTTTTGATGTCTAGAACATTAAGGGAAATTAATATCAACATATAAATTGAATGTGACACCCTTTTATTTGACGGAAAATTTATTTCAAGGATGATATTTTTCTGATTTTTATTGGATATGATTTTTAAAGAAGATAAAGAAATGTTATAAATTTGTGGTTGTTGTTGTATTCATCATGGTATTAGATAGTTTTGGATTCATGATAATTATTTTCATTAAATTGAAAAAGTGTTGTAATTCACCTCCAATAATAAATTAATTTTTTCTATTGTTGGATTTTTCAGGTATCAAATTTATAATTATGAATACTTATGATAGTATATACGATTATAGTGATTGGGAATCCACTATATATTGTTATTATTATCAAATAATTATGTTGTAGGTTCCACATTAATACTTATTACAAATAATTGTGTTCAAGTATGTTATATTTGAAATACCCCTAATGTATAAAATTTTATAAAGATATTAAAAATATAAGATTATTTGAATTCATGAAGGATATTTGGTGAAATATATTTAATGATTTCAGTGGTGATATTTTTTATTCCATGGTATAGGTCTCTATACGATGAAAAAAATATTATGAGCCATGTATATATAAAATGAATCCCATACAGGATTATATACAAATAATCGAAACTCATATAATATTAAGATGAAACCTCATACATTAATATAATGTAAACTAAAAATTGTATGTTTATTTTAAAATTGGGTGTGGTGTGGAAGTATTTTAACAAACAGATAGGTCAAATGTGGTGTTAGGTGTTTCAGTCATTGTATTGCATTGATAGAATTACTAGGATCTAAAGGATGTAATAAAATAAAAATAGTTAAAAAACATGTTTAATATATATGATTAATTGAATTGGTGGGGGGGGGGGCAGAGATAGATAGGAATCAATGAATTTCATAGTGACTATCAACATTTTTGTATTTTTTATGGAAATTTCCACAAGTCACAGAACATGCTAAAATATAGGATGATTTTACATGAAAATTATATTCTAAAGAGACATAAATTATATTAAATGGTTGATGTCATATAACATATCTGAATTTAAAATCATATAGAGTTAACATGTTAGAAGATATTTTGTAACACTCCATTATTTTTGTATGTATTTAACATAAAATAAATACTCTATTTGATATATCTTGAATCATTTAACACATAACTAAATTGAAAAATTATATTGATAAATATGATATAATATTAAAATATATAAGGAAATACAATATTATAGAGATGAGTTAAACATATTTTGTAAAATTAATTCTGGAATAAAATAATTTGTAAAATGTTATCCTTAAATTCCACTGTATATATTTCAAAATAAAATACACTTTATGAAGGCAAAAAACTTTTCTCAAGGGACATATTCCATATGAGAATCATATTTCTATCTTCGTATGAGGATAAAAAATTCATAAAGTCAATAATTTATTGATCCATTTAAATTACTATCTAGTGCTTCTTATTTATAACATCAAGAATGAGTCTGGTATTCTTAGAGATTATGATTATTTGTTTTATGGCTTTTTACTATAAACCATGTCCTATCCATATGCTATTAAATTATATAGTCAACATTTTTTCTAAGTTTCCTCATACTAATATATTTACTCCTTATGTAAGAATACTTCATAATGTTTTAACCATAAAATTATAACCATAAATCATCCTTACATTCACACAACCACACTTCTTATGAAATTTCATATCCTCTCTCAATGATCCAAATTCACCATGTGATCCATAACAATATTCCCAGCATGTAAACGCTATATGAATAATACCCAGTCCTTACAAAATTATATGATGATTCAAAAAACATAATGTCTATAATAACATATCAATAAGGACTCTGAGGTTTGATCTTAATAAATATATCATCGAACCTCCTCATGTCAATGGTCTATATTCAATGTATTGAAATCCTCACAACCATACCTCTATAATTACAAGACTATTCTTATCAATTCCATACCCCTTGTAAGAATTCATAATATACCCTACATGGATTAACTCAAAAAATCATATAAATTTTCCCCATTAGGGCATACTCGAAACACATTAATAAGTCCGCATGTTTGACTGTACTTGTGACTGGGTTACATCTATTACCATATATCCCTATCTATCAGGAATATTATCCTCTATCACCAGATCATATTACATTTTTGGATAAAAATTTAATTGGGATATTTTAATACATAATAACCTATTTAGTCAATTGTTGTCACTCCATCTTTTGAAACAAATATCCTCTCCCAATAACATCAAACTTCACTACTAACATCTGAACTGTATGGAATTATACTAAAAGGGTAATGTACATATTGTATGAGGTTAAAATTAATTAAATCATAACTACATGTACACTAATATTTACTCATATAGTATACATAATAAAACTATTTATAGATCAATTTTCATTAATAAAATCATTATTTTTAATAAATTATACCTATAGAGACTCAAATTATTGTTTTGAAATTATATTTAGGATTATTGTCTAAGGACTAAGCCCTATAAGAAATATAAAAATGTCCGCGCTATACATTACTACATTATAAATTATATGGAGAACATATTGTATGTTCATATGTATTACAATTTACATAAAATCATAATTAAACACTTTTTTTCGGGTAACCATAGTATTAATAACACTATTGGGTATGATATATGAATTTGGATTCAATTTATAAGGGTTTCTTGGTGTGAGAATCAATCCCCCCTACAAAAATAGTGGGTGATCACAATATCACATTCTATTACATTAACAATAATTCAAGGAGTCACTAGTATGTTATAGATACATCCTTGCATTGGAATGTAGGACTGTGGATTAAATTATATGAAATAGACATGAATAGGGATAAAAGGGGGAACTTTAAGTGAATCTTATAATCATGAAAATTTAAAAAAGTGGAATACTATAGAAAAAATATAACTAGGAAATATCATGACCATTGTTTACACATTTCACACAATATGTATTGAAAAAAATGAGAATATGATTTGAATTATAAATTAATTATAATTTATGATTCTGAAATCCTATATAAAAATATAACTAGGTAATATCACAACCATCAGTTTCAAATACAATTGAATTAGGATTAAAAAAATAACGTTGAACCTAACATGAATATTAATGTAAATAAGTTTTCTTGTTGTCAAATACTATACAAAAAATATAACTTCGGAATATCACCACTATTAGATTCACGTTTTTTAAATATATGAAATAAAATGTCACCCAATGTGAATCTTATAGTCATAATTTTTTTCATATGATACTTAAACTCTATCTAAACCTAGACTAGTAATACATTACTGATTAGTATCGTTTCTTGTGTTTATATCTGGAGATAATTTTTAGAAGGTCATATATTAATTCAAGATAAATTCAAACATTACAAAAAAACTACTCTCATATTCCCATCATTGCATAAATCCAAATCACTAGCAACCAGGAGAATACTATCATATCTGCAGAATCCTTAATGGAAGGCTAAAAACCCAAATACGAGAATACCACCTATGTGGTACTATCCCTACATTGTATGATACAACATAAATCAATAAATCAAAAGGGTTTGTATTATAATATACCATAGTATGGATTCATCAAAATAGGTGGAACCCAATTCCACAACCAACTATATAGCGAGTCCTTAATTAGAGCATCACATCTTAAGCCTCAATTTTCCGAGATGGGTTGTAGCAAAGGATGAAATTTTACTAATTTTATCTCAATAACTATTGATTCAGTACCCTATCACTCACCTCTATTTCATGTTCTACACAACTCATATTAGAGATAACCTATAGAGATGAATATTCATCAAACATTCCTTGGGAATAATAAATCCATGAACCCTCAGAGGTCTCATCTGGGTGGGTGAGATGCATGGAAAATGGAATTAAATAACAACGAAATTTCCATTGAATATTCTATATATAATAAATTAAAAATTGATTAGGATATTTACTATATACTATCAATTTATGATAGACGTCTCCAATGTATTATGGTGATAACATAAGATTCACTCATACTCTGGGGCCTATATTAAATGAATATCACCATAGCTTATAAGAATCACAAGCGTAAGCTCATATCATAGATCTAACGTATGATGTTCATGAACCAATATTACTATCATCTAATGAATTGGATCATAACCATGCCCCAACAGATGATTCTCAATCTCATATCTTGGAAGCATCCCAGGAAGCATACTATATTCCAGATCCCATAAATGAAACCAATAACCATATCCTGGTGTAATCCTCAGAGAGAGCTCATACCCTATCCATGTAACAGGAATTTCAAAAAAATATTTTTATGTTTACATGAGAAAAAAATTTGTGAAATCATTCTTCTTCAATTAAAGATATATGCATCTGTATATTTGTGATGATTAGTGGTTAGGCCAACATTCCAAATAAAACCCTATAGAACAATGAGAATATCCTATAAGACATAGAAGATATTCACTTCCATAATCATTTAATCACATATTAATAGGGTAATTTCATTGTTTTAATAACTATTAGATTTCAACAACATGTTGAAAATGACCAGACACCTTCCCTAGAGTAAGCACATACTCTTTATACCTATAAGGATGATTAATTAAATATTATATTAAATAAAGAGGCATGAGATCATGATCATATCACCATTACCACTGTTGATTGTCAACCTAAATGTGCAGTTAACCTGATTTAAGATTAAAACCCTAAAAAAATACAAAACCCTGATCCAACTGCAAACCAAAACCAAACATGGTACCGTACCCCTATAATGTAATTAGATGATTGGAAATATACTCTTGTAGTGATTTATTTGTAGGCCTACATCCTTGTAATGCTATTAATATGTAGCTATTATATTATAACCTCTATAGTGGGAGACCATTTTTTGAATATTCAACTACCAATAAAATCTGGGTATGTATTTATGCACCCGCTGATGGGTGGGACCTTTCAAAAAACCACATATAATTTATAAGATAATAAGTATATTCCTCTAATATTTTGGAGGAATAATAGCAGATCATAATGAATAATTCATAAATGAATTAAGATCATATTCTCTCTCCCACTAAGGAATAATAAAATATTTTATAAACCACTCAAAATTAGGTTCATAACTTTAATAAGAGTTTAAAATATCATTGAGATACCCAAAAAGTACCATGAAAACATGTTGATTTCTCTTCAAAATTATAAAATGATAGTTGATATATTATGAAGATGAAGATACACAGAAAAACATTCCTTATAAAACTAATATACTTGATGAAATTTCCTTCTAATAATATAGAATGATTATTATATCTCAATTTTATCTAATTCAAGAATACTTGAGGTTATACAATTTATATTTATTGCCTCTCAAGAATATTTTAACACTTAATCTAAATAACAAGTCCATGTATTCCTTGTTGGCCCACTATGTAGTATCTAAATGAAGTATTATGGGAATAATTCCCTTAATATCCATCATAAACACCCTCTCCATGGTAGTATCCAACGTAGAAAAGGAAATTCCCCACATTTTTAGTGTATCTTCATATAGAGAGCCACTATAAAAAACATCTTATATTATTTTTCTGAAAAAATCATAGTCAACACAATTAAATATGTCAAAAATATCAAATATTGACTCATATTCAATGGTTAAAGGCTCTGAGCGTCATACACTATCCTTACCAGCATAAAAAAATATATCAACTTCTTCCGGGAAGTGGCCCTTATTGTCTGACCATGTTTTGGAGAAAATCTTGGTTTTGGAAGTCTCCATTGACATGTTGAAAGAGACGGACAATGGAAATATTCCAATTATGTTTTTCCCACTTTAACCAACCAATATCAAATTCCTAAGGATATGAATGTATAATTTATGAATTACCTTTTAATCCAAATTATTATTAATTCATCATCATGTCAAGGTGAAACATATCACCTATTAACATTATGTTGGGAATGTAGATACAATAGTTATTATTTAAATAGGATTCGATATTATAGGCCATATAAGTGGAATGAAACTAAAAATATAATAAAAAATATTATTATATGCAATGAAAATTCATTAATGTATTAGGGAAACACACCCAAAAGATGACCAACAATACATATGATGTATGAATTAGGGGATGGGATGAATATATCACATTACATTTCACCCAATTCTCTTGAAAATAATGTATTAAAAGGTAGGTAACTTATAATATCATAGATTCAGGCCATGTCTCAGGACTATAAATACCATATATAAAATAAATATTCCAATGATGTATGACTACCTCTATATATCAAAATATACTTACTAACTAAGATAGAACCATTGACCAACTAATATAAAATTAATCTCAGATGGTTGAACATGCATCTTAGTTTCGAATGTGTGGTCTATCTATAGAGGATTCACCCATAGATTCTGATTGTTTATACTCAAAATGTATTCTTCAACCAATTCATACTCTTGAGAAGTCATGAGAAATTAGTGGGAATTTTTATTCCGTGAATAAAAAATAATTCATGGTTAACTGAACCCATAGTGCTATGGTAAATTATATGTTATTTACATATCCACTACCATTATAATAAATAACAACTCTACAATATGAGGATAAAACAATAGTTTAATCCAATTAACAAAAACCCATGGGCTTGGGGATTTATATCATATTTACATCTTCCATATAGATAATTGGGTTTTTCCTATCATTGCAGCAATTTTCAGGGCACCCCCATCCATTTATACAAATACTTGGCATACTTATGCCTCAATATACGATTCACTATACTATATTCAAGTTAATATTTTAAAATCAACCTCAAGAGAGTATTTATTGGGGAAAATAAACCCCTAAAAATGTTATAAACCCAAAAAAACCTAAAAAACGATGTATGGAAGGAAAATAATAGGGTTAATATGAGGGATGATAAAATAAAAACCACTTTTAATTAGATGATGACATGGATCTAATGGCCTAATATGACTAGATTAATATGTTCAAACCCATACATGTAAATATTAAAACAAAGGATCATGAATAGGTGATATTTAAAAAAAAGAAGGAATGCATATTTAGAATCATTGGAGAGGTGAGAAACTAGTACCTCCTAAGAATATATTTCTACCTACATAATGTAACATAGGAAAAGATAATTGAGAAGACATAGCCACATCAATTCAATAACCAAATGAGGTTAAAAATCATAGTTAAAAAATATGTCTATGTATTATTCCAAGGAAGTGTAATTAGAACCATTTAAATATGGGTTTCCCAGGGGAAATAACCCTATTAAGAAATGTAATATGATAAAAGTCAGTTTATATCATCCAATGGCTTCACATTATCCAAAATCAATCATTCATCCCATAGAAAAAAATTTGGTTAACTCATTATCTTCAGATCAAGGAAATATATATATTTGACTCTTCCATTCCAAGACAGTTGGGATTTTGTCAACATGAAAAAATTGAATCTTTCTATGCAATTCAACTCTGGTTTTTGAAAATTTGGTAAGAACGACCATTACAATAGTGGTTTCCATTTCTAAACTCAAATACTCTTTTGATAATACCACTAAATATATTCTAGTTTATTTAGTCCCATGTGACATGGATGAAAGCCATAGTGGGAAGGCATGCCCTAATACTTCTAGAAAGGAAACCATATCCTGTAGAGTTACCATATATAAAATAAATTATAGGTAACTGAAATTCCAAATATTCAATGGCACTAGAGACCCTGAGAAACATTTTACAGTCTAACTATCATATAGAAGTCCTACCTTGGAAAAACAGAGCAATAATAAATAGTTAAGATTAGGTTGCTGAAGCAAATCATAGAAGGACTAGTATTTTTGGAATAGTATCATTCTAGCCAGATCATTAGCTAATTAAGAATAGTTATATCATCTATTCATATTACTATTTAATTCCACCCATACGAATATGAAACTCAAAAATGTCCAAAATTATAAAAAACATAGAAATTAAATATTATTAAATTTCATTACATAATGGAAGCCCCATTTTATTCACAAAAAATGTAGCCACTATAGGCATGTCTTTTGGAAATTTTTGTACTGGGTTTTACAGAAGATATTAGTCATGACTTATCTTGATAAAATTACATTGTTTTTTCAAACAGTTTGAAGAAACATAAATTTTTATCAGTACACTATACATTATAATGATGAAAAATAGAGTTCATCATCTATGGATCATCCAAGGAGTAATAAATGAGATTTTTTTGTAGTATTTACACTATATATTGCACTAATAAAGACATAAATTCCAAAACATAATCTAAATCACATGGTAACACCTTTTGTATGAAATAAATAACAATAATTCCCTCTTATGATAAATACAATTAAACATTTCATGTAATATTTTATGATTAAATTAATAATAATTACGAATATATAAAAGATAAAGTCCTAATATTCATCATTTTATCTCGATATCATGATCTTATTAAGGTAATAGAAATAAATTAAACTATAAAATATTAATATCATTATGGATAAAATTAATTTCCCTACTATCCTATGTTGGGACATAATAATTGGGAGTGTTTTTTCTTCAAATAACTAATTCAGACAATGGTCGACTCTGGATAAGATGAACTTGATAAACCCCCCGACAAATGTTACTTATATTTTTCTAATTTTTATAAAATAATGATAATGAATGAAATATATGAATAATAGTGCTAAAATTTTCAATTAATGGAAGAATAATAATTTTTTTCAAGAAGAAACCACCATCATGGCCCAACTAAAACTCCTAGTTGAAACCCCAACAACTTTAAAATTCCATGAAAATTCACATGAAAAACAAGAACACAAAATAATAGGAATGGAAAAATGATAAGAGTCCATGTACTTAAGTGAAAAGAATAGGAAAATCAACTTGTCACTAAATTAATCTAGATCCAATATGATATCCTACCACTAGAATTTATAGAAAAACAACATACTACCAAATGGAACAATTATATGATGAAGAATTAATATTTTATAAAGTCCAGGTTTCTATAAAATTGAACTATTTTAGATTATTAAACTACATATGAATCTTGATACACTACATTTAATTATTAAATAGGATTAATATGACGAATATGGGGATTAGGTTGAGGGGGAAGCATAATTCTATGATGAAGTCATATTTATTAGATATGAAGGGTTTATTTTGATTCAATATATATAGATAAAAACTAAAAACATGCACTGTAGACACCCAAATCTTGACGTACATGGACATTACATTACTTTTGCGGAATACTTAATACATTACAAAAACAAACACTGAAGGACCGTAATAGTTTAGTGTATTTGGAAACTCGGAACATAATCTTCTAATTGTGGTTGAAGTTCTTAAGAATCTCCCATAAAGATCTTCCCCTATTGTTTTCTTACCTAAAACCTTTATTTATATGCTGGTGAAATGAAAACATATAAAGGGTGAGATCAAATTCTCAGTAGGGAAAACATGGAGAAAATAAAACAAACCATATACATTTGAACATAAAATCATGAACATAATGTTTAAACATCGAAATCATGAGCAATGACGTAAAACATGGAAGTAGGTAAGTCATAGATCATAATAGAACATTAATCATGATTAAATAGATTGGAAATAAAACATGTAATTGTGTAAAAACATTATGCACATTGTATTATTTCCATTGTAGCCAAGGCATTTCATCCAAGACCATCTTAGTGGACAAAGACCCTTTCTGAATCGAGTTAATTTTTCGTTCCAGTCCTGTATCACTAAACCGGATTAACGTACCATTTTATCCATGTCTATCTCATGAGATATAAATCATTACCCAACGTATTAGAGGGAGATATAGGTCCCACCCATCACATAATTAAATTATTCTTACTTGCACCACAACATTATCATAAATCATTCATCATTACCCAAAGTATAAAATGGGTTTCATAAACATCATCCCATTATAACATAATCCATACAAAAAAAAATTGATATCATTTCATAATAATAAAATTGAAACCATTTAAATCATAGAGAAATTATACTTCAAACATACACATATGAAATAATTCCATCTTATATGGAAAATGGTTTTGATAAAACACCTGAAATGAATTCTTGAGGAAAATATCCTTTCTTCTTCAAAATCATTTTCTTTTCACAAAATTCCATGAAAATTTAAAATAGAAGGATTTTGTTGAAAATATACATGAAATCTTGTAGAGTAATCTTTATGAAAATAAGGTGTTATGAAAACCGTAAAAATCCGTTCATGTTCTCCTCGCACTTTTGTCAGAAAAGTCAAAAAGTTCATCATATGGTAAACAAAATAAAGATTCCTTCCATTCATCGTAGTAAAATTAAAAAGGGGTAAAAATGATTTTAAACATATATGTAAGAATAGTGAAAATTTTATGAAAGAACATTGAGAAAACATGGACATGGATGATAAATATAACCCCATTAAATACATACGAATAAACAATCTCGGATAATAATGTGATTGGAATAATTATCCCTTACCTTAGGTCTGATATGCTTCATACGTATCCGAACCTCCTGTATAATGATTTAAATAATTTCATTTACTTATTACAGAATCACATTCATTGTTATTATATCATATATGGTTCACTTATGTCCTTATATTACCTTTTCTTTTTGTAAATTTCATGTTAAAGCAGCGTTTTGGGTGAAATCGTTTTTTACTCGTATTTGTTTGGACTTGTTGTTCTTGATGTTATTATTACGTATATCATGATTTAATTACTTACAGAATGTAAATAATGATTTATATATCATATATATTCCATATATATCTATATAATAGATAGATGAATGGAATGAAATACACCGTTCATGGAGATAGTAGGTCGTATGTATGCATGAATGTTGTTTTCTTTTCCTTATTTACTTGAATGGAAGTGAATAGATGAAATATATATATATAATTAAATTCATTAGATTAAGTATGTCATATATTTCATTATTATTAATTATACATACTTTATAATCATTCTTGAGTGGTTAACATGGAGAATGAATCTCATCACGTCGTGGAGACGGTAATCCCTATGCACGCACAAGCGATGATATCATTCCCATAATTACTGAATGGAATTAGAGTGGATGATATAATAACTAAGAATCAGTATGATGTTATAATAACCATATATAGTTATTATTTACACTATTATACCCATCCAAGTAAAGCGGTGGTGGAAAAACTGATTACACCACGAAGTGGAGACGGTATTCACTACGTACGCACATGCGGTGATTTTGTTTTCCATAGGATGGATAGAAGGTGAAATGGGGTTGTTTCATATTTATAATAACATATCAGTATATTAGTGATACTTATGTTATTACTTTATAATGAAAAAACTAAAGAAGAAGATGTTGAAGAAGAAAGAAAACTTGAAATAATCGGTTGAAGAGATCACCTCTTCCTCGACGCACCTCCCATAAACTTCTTCTTAGGGAAATAGAGTTGTTATTTTCAGAAGACCAGAAACTCTATTATATAAATTTAGAGGTTTAAAAGAGGAATTTTCAGGGGTTTTCTGAGCCTCATGGCTAAAAATGGTGTGAAGAGGAGAGGGAAGGGGTGCCCTTTTTATAAGGGATGAGAGGGGAACCTTAGAAAAACATAAAATATTATTTTATAATAAAGTCATATTCGGATTTTAATAGCTCCAAATTGATTTATTTAGAATCAAAGATGGTAATGTGTCTACATACTCTCATCTAAGAGGTTTTAGACATGTTTAGGTTACTATTTTATTTTTTTCATTTATATTTAACTCTAAATTAAATAATTTAACTTTTACCATGTCTTTTTGTTTTCTTACACAATATGGATAATAAAATTACTATAATAATCCAAACGAACACAAATTTGTTCATTATTAATATATATATCCTTATCTAAGTAATTTGGCCAAACATTAGATTTTTTGGAATAAAATAACAATTAATAATATAATATTTGTTTTAAAAAAAATTTATGTCAATTTTGACCCTATTTGGTACTTGATTTTTTGAGAAAATCATAACAGCATGATTAGTTCGAACAATGTTAATTAAATCGATAGTAACATGTCATATTAACCACTAAAATTAGTTGAATTCATAAAAAGTATAATATGAAATTTATTTGGGTATTTCAAACATCAATTATGTTAATATTTCAGAAATAAGGTAATTACTACATCGTCATTGTGTCATAAATAAATTAAATTATTTAATGTCTAAAAATAATAAATAAAATACCATTATGTAGGAAATATTTTTAACTTTCTAATTAATATTTATATATGAATTTATCTTACCTATAACCATATATTAAAAATGTTTTAGTTATTAAACTTTGATTTTAACTATTTTAATCATTCTTTAAATAAAATAATAATAAATGTCCTAATCTAATCCAAGTAGACCAAAAGGGTAATATTTAATACTGAAGGTTGTTTTTTGTCGAAATAAACTTATCCAATACAATTAGGACATGAGTTAGGGTAATATTAATATCATTTTTACCCTTAATTACCCTATTTAATTTTATCCGTGATAAATAAAAGTAAAAAGTTACTATTCACCAAAAATTATTTTATTCTTATTGTAACACATTTGACTCCATGATATTAACCGTGTCTCTTGAATTTTTGAAATTCCACTCACATAAGGGGTAAAATTATGTTTTATGTAAATTTTCAAACACTACTAGGAGGTGGGTAAAAGAAGGTAAAAAGTTCAATATAATTTTTATATGTCTAAAATTATTATAAAATGACTCCAATGAATTAAATTGAACTTATATAGGTATTATGTATCAATTTTTATCTAAAATAAATTTAAATAAGTTAAATAATTATTTATATAAAAATTCAGTTTTTAAATAGTAACACAGTGTTTTCACTATTCATCAAAAATTGAACGTTTTCAGAAAAATACCAAAAATTCACCCTAGGCTAATTTCTATATTCCAAATCCAAAAATGATGTCCATTTTGAAAAAAAAATCCAAACAGTTGGTATTACTATTCATAATGGCTAGTTTATATAACATATCGTTGTTTAGTGAAACTCAGTCTTCCATACAACATACGCTATCTTGGAAGGTCACGATTGCATGTAATGCAAGCCAAGTCAGGGATGCATGTATTGAAAGCTCCTTTTGGTGTAGCGTACAACACAAGAAATCAATAAAATTGAAATGAACATTTTTTATAAAATCATGGGGTGTTACATTCAACCCCACTTAAAAGGGATTTTCCATCGAAATTCGTCAGGGTTATAAATGGTTTACTAATCGAAAGTTTTAATAGAAACCCACATCGTAAAAAGGAATACCAAAAAATTTCCTTTAAAGTATTAAACATAACTGTTACCCAAATTAACTAATCACTAGGTTTCCACATAAAAGAACATAGGTGAAAATACGGATATGGAAGAGAAATATTACAATCATGTTCTGATAGAGAGTGGTAGAGAACATGGCTATGAAAAAGCCAACAATCACAAAGAAATAAATTTTCTATAATCTAGGGTACCATCTGATTCTTCGGATATAAGGGAACTAGAACAATTGTTTTGGTTTTCAAGATGATTTCCCTAAAGTTGAAGAATTTTAATTAGAAGAAACACTTACATTATTTTGGTATAATCTCGTCGTTGTTCGTGCCTTGAACAATTTACACTTTATCTATTAAAGAAATGAAGTTGAATTTTTCATTCTTGAAATGATAGAAGATCATGTGATAGAATGATGGGTCATTCCATATGTCTCAAACAAAAGGTTAGAAAAAGTTATCAAATATACATAAGTCCATCTATGGTGAGGTTAATCATATATGATTCCCATAATGGACTTATACTTCATCTATCATACTGCTTAGTAAAACTAGTGTCTACTAACTAGGGACTTCCTGTAGGCCAATGGTAGGAAATAAAGGCATGTCGTACTTTGTTTGTGGGTTCGATTCCCACAGCCTTGTCCAACGCGATGGGTTGTCGCCCATCCTGCAGGTTGTCCCTTTTTCTAAAACTAAATTATAATAACATTCCTGTAATAAAATAGAAAAAATTTCTCACCTTAAAAAATACTATCTTATGTCTAACTTTATTCATTTCAATCTTTAGGACTATCAAAAATACTTTTGTCCAAGATCATAGTATAATGAAATCAATTACTAGAAATGTCATCTACTGAGCATGTGAATACCATCATTTATCCCCCATATATCTTACGATATATCTTGTTGGTGACATTCAAAACTTGTGAATACTTTAATCCTTTATTCTCATGAACCATATTGAAAACATGAATGCTGTTACATGGTAACTCTTTCCATATACCAAAATCCCAAAAATTCTATATACTCAAACCATGATATCACATTTTCTTTATAATAGTCATGAGCTCATTAATACTATCAAACATTTCATTATCTCGTTATCCATTCTCTATGTGAATATAAGGCTCTTTCCATAAATATTTGAATACCATTTCATGGTTACTGGTACCATTTAACATATACTTTAAAAAATCAAGCAAATGCAATAGTGTAACAATCTTTAGATTTTTCTTTATTCCATAGTACCATACATTATTCATTATAAACATACAATCATTACACTTCCTTCTTAAACCATTGACTGAGCTTCATCATTTCATCCATCTCATATATCATTTGTAGTCTCTTCTTCATCATCCACATAAATACTACCCATATGACCGTGCTGATTCTCTTTATGAGATTTCCCTTAGGGAATTGGTTTGCATAATGCCCGTATATTCCATATTTAAAACACTTAACTATTGTTGAGGTATTAGAAATACCGTTATGCTTTTCCATGGTGTTAAATCGAAATTTACCTCTACAATTACTCACTTTGTCTCCTTCTTTTCCACACCCAAAGCATCTATCAGTTCTTTTAAAACATTCTCCTTGATGCCTCTTCCCACATGATTTACATGAGGGAAATTGAACTTGATTTCCTCTATGATCATCATGAAACACCATCTTTCTCTTATTAGCTGAGTTTGGATACTTACCAAAGTTGAGATTATTGATCATATTATGAGATTTATGATTAGGAATAATAAATATTTTTGGACTTCCAAATCCCGTTTCATTTGGTTTCTCATGAAGAATATCATTCCATTGTCCATCATATCCTCCATTATCGTGTATCTTCTTGTTTCCAGCCATTTTCTAAAACCCAAAATGAATATTGTGAGAAGAAGAAATCATAATAAAGGGGGAGTACCTTGAATATCTAACATCATAGGTTAAATTATAATATTTTTTCCGAAATTACAGAACTATAACCTATACTTATACATAACCTTAGGGACATCCCTAGACATAACATAGAAATATCTCTATGGATCTCACTAAAGTTTTCGTATCCTAGTTTCCAAAGGTTAACTAAAACATTCCTCTAATACCAACTATAGAGACCCAAATCTTGACATACATGGATATTACATTAATTTTTTGTAATACTTAATACATGAAAAAATAAACATCGAAGGACCATAATAGTTTAGTGTATTTGGAAACTCGGAACACAATCTTCAAATCGTGGTGAAAGATCTTCAGCATCTCCCATAAAGATATTCCCCTTTTGTATTCTTACCTAAAACCTTTCATTATATCCTAGGGAAAAGAAAACATATAAATGGTGCACTCAAATTCTCAGTATTAGTATTCATGGAGAAAATAAAAAAACCATATATATTCGAACATAAAAACGTGAACATAATGATTAAACATCAAAATCATGATCAATGACATAAAACATGGCAGTACGTAAGGCATATATTATAATGTAACATAAATCAAGGTAAAATTTCTTGGAAATAAAACATGTAATTTTGGAAAAACATAAAGAAAATTATATGATTTCCATAGTAGCCAAGGCATTGCTGCCAAGACCATCTTAGTGGACAATGTCCCTTTCTGAATCGAGTTCACTCCTCGTTCCAGTCCTGTATCATTGAACTGGATTAACATACCATTCCAGCCATATCTATCTCATGAGATATAAATCTTTACAAAATTAATTGGAGGGAGATATAAGTCCCACCTATCTCACAATGAGATCATTCTTACTAGTGCCACAACATGATCATAAACCATTCATTATTACCCAAAGTATAAAATGAGATTCATAAACATCATCCCATCATAAGATAATCCATAAAAAAATGTATATATTTTCATCAAAAGAAAAGTGAAACCATGTAAATGATAGAGAAATTATATTTGAAACATACAAATATGAAATAATGCCATCTTATATGGAAAATGGTTTTGATAAAACACTTCAAATGAATATTTGAAGAAAATATTATTTCTTATTCAAAATCATTTTATTTTCACAAAATGCCATGAAATTTTAAAAGAAAAGGATATTGTTGAAAATAGTCATGAAATCTTGTAGAGTAGGCTTCATGAAAATAAGGCGTTATGAAAACCGTAAAAATACGTTCATGTTTTCCTTGTACTTTTTTCAGAAAAGTCAAAAAGATCATTGTATGGTAAACAAAAGAAATATTCCTTCCATTCATCATAGTAAAAGTCCAAAAGGGGTAAAAATGAATTTCAAAATATATGTAAGAATATTATAAATTTTATGAAATAATTTTGAGAAAACATGGACATGGATGATAAATATAACCGCAGTAAATACTTATGAATAAATAATCTCGGATAAGAATGAGATTGGAATAACTATCCCTTACCTTAGGTCCGATATGTTTCTTACGTATCCGAACCTCCTATATAATGATTTTAATAATGTCATTTACATATTATAGAATCATATTAATTGTTATTATATCATATATGGTTCACTTATGACTTTATATTACCTGTTCTTTTATAAATTCCATGTTAAATCAGCGTTTTGGGTGAAATCATTTTATTTATCATATTTGTTTGGACTTGTTGTTCTTGATATTATCGTTACATATATCATGATTTACTTACTCACAGAATGAACATCAGGATTTATATATCATATATATTCAATATATATATATATATATATTCAATAGATAGATGAATGAAATGAAATAAACCGTTCATAGAGGTAGTAGGTCATACGTACGCATGAACGATGTTTTCCTTTCCATATTGACTTGAATGGAAGTATATAGATGACACATATATATATAAATAAATTCAGTAGATTATTTATGTCATATATTCCATTATTATTCATTATATATACTATATAATCATTCTTGAATGGATATCATGGAGAATGAATCTCATCGCACCGCGGAGACGGTTATCCGTACGTACGCACGAGCAATAATATCGTTTCTATAATTATTGAATGGAATTGGAGTGGATGATATAATAACTAAGAATCAGTATGATGTTCTAATAACCATATATATTTATTCTTTACACCATTATACCCATCCATGTTAGGTAGTGGAGGAAAAACTGATTACACCACGGAGTGGAGACGATATTCGGTACGTACGGACGCAGAGTGATTTCATTTTCCGTAGGATGGATAGAAGGATAAATAAGGTTGTTTCATATTTATAATAACATATTATTATATTAGTTATACATATGTTATTACTTTATAATGAAACAACTAAATAATAATAAGTTGAAATTAAAAAAAACTTCAAAGAATCTGTAGAAGAGATCACCTCTTCCTCGACGCACATCCTATAAAATTCTTCGTAGGGCACTAGTGTTGGTCTTTTGAGAAGACAAGAACCTCTATAATATAACTAGAAAAGTTGAAAAGAGGAATTTTTTTTGTTTTTCTGATCTTCATTTCTCAAAATGGTGTGAAGAGAAGAGGGAAGGGGTGCCCTTTTTATAATGGAGGAGAGGGGCACCTTAGGAAAACATAAAATATTATAATATAATAAATTAATATTCAGTTTTTAATATATCAAAATTGATTTAATTAGAAGATAAGGTGGGTATGGGTTGAAAAGCTCTAAACTAATAGGTTTTAGACAAGTTTAGGTTACTATTTTATCTTTATCATTTAGATTTAACTCTAAGTTAAATAATTTAACTTTTACCGTGTCATTTGGTTTTCTTACACAATATGGTTAATAAACTTACTATAACAAGACAAATGATCCCCAAGTGGTTATTTATTAAAATATATATACTTATCTAATCCATTTGGCTGATCCTTAGATTTTTAGGAATAAAATAACAACTAATAATATAATATTTGTTTTAAAAACTATTTTATGTCAATTTTGAACCAATTTGGTACATGATTTTTGTGAAAATCATAACAGCATGATTAGTTAGAAATTAATTTAATTAAATCAATATTAACATGTATTGTTAACCTAGAAAATTAGTGTAATTATGAAAATGTCTAATATTACATTTATTTGGTCTTTATAACATCAATTGTTTTAATATGTCATCAATAAGGTAATTACTGCATCATCATTGTGTCATAAATAAATTAAATTATTTAATGTCTAAAAATTATAAATAAATACCATTATGTAGGAAATATTATTATATTTGTAATGAATATTTATTTTCGAATTTATCTTATGTATAACTTTGTATTAAAGATGTTTTATTTATTAAAATTTAATTTTAACTATTTTAATCCTTCTTTAAATAAAATAATAATAAATTTCTGAATCTAATCCAAGTGGACCAAAAGAATAATATGTTATGGCTAGGGTTTTTTTGGTCAAACTAAACTTATAAAATAGAATTAGGACATGTGTTAGTGTAATAATAATATCATTTTTTACCTTAATTACCATATTTACTTTTAACCGTGGTAAATAAAAGTAAAAGTTACTATTCACCAAAAAAATATTTTTACGTTATTGAACCACATTTTACTCAATGATATTAACCACGTCTATCGGATTTTAGAAATTATACTCACAGAAGCTATAAAATTATGTTATATGTAAATTTTCAAACACTCCTAGGAGATGGGTAAAAGACGGTGAAAAGATCAATAAACATATTATATGACTAGAATTATTATAAAATGACACCAATGAATTACATTGAACTTATATAGGTATTATGTATCAATTTTAATCTAAAATAAATTTAAATAAAATAAATAATTATTTATATAAAAAGTTGGTTTTTAAATAGTAACCCAGTGTTTTAACTATTCATCGAAAATTGAATGTTTTCAGAAAAATACAAAAAATTCACCCAAGGATAATTTCAATACTCTAAATCCAAAAATGATGTCCATTTTGAAAAATAAAATTTCAAAAAGTGGGTATTACTATTCATAACGACTAGTTTATATAACATATCGTTGTTTAGTGAAACTTGATATTGTGTACAACATACACTATCATGGAAGGTCGTGATTGCGTGTAATGCATGCCAAGTCAGGGATGCGTGTAGTGCAAGATCCTTTTAGTGTAGCGTACAACAGAAGACATCAATAAAATTAAAAAAACATTTTTTTATAAAATCTTAGGGTGTTACATTCTACCCCCCTTAAAATGAATTTCACCCTCGAAATTCGTCCGGGTAATAAATGGTTACTAATCGAACGTTTTAATAGAAACCAACATCGTAAAAAAGAATAACAAAACATATATTAAACAACTAAATTATGAAACATAATGGTTACCCAAATTAACTAATCACTAGGTTTCCACATAAGAGATCATATGTGAAAATATGGATTTTGAAAAGAAATCTAACCATTAGGTTCTGATGAAGAGTGGTAGAGAACATGGCTATAAAAAAAATCCAAATATCACAAAGACATAAATTTTTGATGATCTAATGTACCATCTGATTCATCAGATATAAGGGAACTAGGAAAACTTTTTTGGTTTTCTAGATGATTTCCCTAATGTTGAAGAATTTGAATTAAAAGAAATACTTACTTTATTTCTGTATAATCTCACCTTTGTTCGTGCCTCGATCAATTTCCACTTCATCTCTTAAAGAAATGAAGTTGAATTTTTTATTCTTAAAGTGTTAACAGATCATGTGATAGAATGATGGGTCATTCCATATGTCTCAAACAAATGGTTAGAAAAAGTTATCAAATACACATAAGTCCATCTATGGTGAGGTTAATCGTATATGATTCCAAAAATGGACTTATACTTCATCTATCATACTTATTAGTAAAACTAGTTTCTACTAACTAGGGACTTCTTGTAGGACAGTGGTAGGAAATAAAGGCTTGTCACACTTTGTTTATGGGTTCGATTCCCACATCCTTGTCCGACGTGACAGGTTGTCTCTCATCCTAGAGGTTGTCCCTTTTCCTAAAACAACATTATAATAACATTCCTGAAATAAAATAAAAAATGTTCTAGCCTTAAAAAATACTATATTATTTATAACATAATTTATTTCAATGTTTAGCCTCATCCAAAATACTTCTGTCCTTGCTCATAGTATAAAGAAAACTATTACAAGAAATGTCATCTATTGAGCATGTGAATACCACCATTTATCCCCCATATATCTTACGATATATCTTGTTGTCGACATTCAAAACATGTGAATACCTTAATCATGTATTCTCTTGAACCATAGTAAAAACATGAATGCTTTCACAAGGTAACTCTTTCCATATATCATGATCCCAAAAATTCTATATACTCAAACCATGCTATCACTTTTTCCTTATATTAGTCCTGAGCTCATTAATACTAACAAACATTTCATTATCTCTGTATCCCTTCTGTATGCACATATTAGAGGCCTTCCAAAATTAGTTGAATACCATTTCATGGTTACCGGTACCATTCAACATATACATTAAAAACTCAAGAAAATGAAATAGTGTAATGATCCTTATATTTTTCATTATTCTATAGTACCATACATTATTCTTGATAAACATAAAGTCATTACACTGCCTTCTTAAATCACTGAATGATCTTCATCAATTCATCCATATCATATATCATTTGTAGTCTCTTCATCATAATCCCCATAAATACTACCCACATGGCATTGTTGATTCTCTTTATGAGATTTTCCCTTAAGGAATTGGGTTTTTTAATGCCTGTACATTCCACATTTAAAAACACTTAACCGTTTTTGATGTATTAGCAATACCATTATCCTTGCCTATGGTGTTAACTAAACCTTTACCTTTACAATTACTAGCTTTGTGTCCTTATTTTTACACACCCAAAACATCTTCCAGTTCCTTTAAAACATTATCCTTGATGCCTCTTCACACATGATTTACATGAGAGAAATTAAACTTTCATTCCACTATGATCATCATGAAACTCCATCTTTCTCTTATTAGCTGAGTCGGTATACTTACCAAAGTTGAGATTATTGATCATATTATGAGATTTCTGATTAGGCATAATAACGATGTTTGGTCTTCCAAATCCTGTTTCATTTGGTTTCTCATGATGAATATCATTCCATTGTCCATCATATCCTCCATTATCGTGTATCTTCCTGTTTCCAGCCATTTTCTAAAACCCAAAAAAATAGTATGAGGAAAAAATCATAATCAAGGGAGAGTACGTTCAATATCTAAAATCTTAGGTTAAATTCTATAATTTTTACCGTAATTATAGGACTATAACCTATACTTATTCGTAACCTTAGGGTCATCCCTAGACATAACATAGAAATATATCTCGGGATCTCACTAAAGTTTTCGCATCCTAGTTTTCAAAGGATAACTAAACCTTTCATCTAATACCAACTATAAAGACCCAAAGCATGATTTACATGGACAATAAATTAATTTTTCCGAATACATAATACATAACAAAAACAATCATCGAAGGACCGTAATAGTTTAGTGTTTTTGGAAACTCGGAACATAATCTTCTAATCGTGGTGAAAGATCTTCAACATCTCCCATAATGATCTTCCCATTTTGTTTTCTTACATAAAACCTTTCATTATATCATGGGGAAAAGAAAACATGTAAAGGGTGAGCTCAAATTCTCAGTAAGGGAAAGCATGGAGAAAATAAAACAAACAATATAAATTTGAACATAAAAACATGAACATAATGTTTACACATCAAAATTTTGAGCAATGACATAAAAAATGGCAGTACGTAAGGCATAGATTATAATAGAACATCAATAATTAATAAATATATTGGAAATAAAACATGTAATTGTAGAAAAACATTAAGCACATTATATGATTTCCATAGTAGCCAAGGCATTGCTCCCAAGACCATCTTAGTGGCAATGTCCCTTTCTAAATCGAGTTCACTCCTTGTTCCAGTCCAGTATCACTGAACTGGATTAACATACCATTCCAACCATGTCTATCTCATGAGATATAAATCTTTACAAAATTAATTGGTGGGAGATATAGGTCCCACCCATCTCACTATGAAATCATTTTTACTTGTGCCACAACCTGATCATAAATCATTCATCATTACCCAAAGTATAAAATGGGATTTATAAACATTATCCCATCATAAAATAATCTGTAAAAAACAAAATGGATATAATTTCATCATAATAAAAGTGAAACCATGTAAATCATTGTGAAATTATACTTGAAACATACACATATGAAATAATTCAATCTTATATAGAAAATGGTTTCGATAAAACACTTGAAATTAATTCTTGATGAAAATTTCCTTTCTTCTTCAAAATAATTTTCTTTTCACAAAATGCCATGAAATTTTAAAAGAAATGATAGTGTTGAAAATTTTCATGAAATATTGTAGAGTAAGCTTCATGAAAATAATGCATTATGAAAAAAGTAAAAATTTGTTCATGTTCTCCTTGTACTTTTGTCAGAAAAGTCAAAAATTTCATCGTATGGTAAACAAAAGAAATATTCCTTCCATTAATCGTAGTAAAAGTAAAAATGGGTAAAAATGACTTTAAACATATATGTAAGAATAGTAAACATCATATGAATTTTTTTTGAGAAAAAATGCACATGGATGATAAATATAACCCCGGTAAATACCTACGAATAAACAATCTCAGATAAGAATGAGATTGGAATAATTATCCCTTACATTAGGTATAATATGCATCGTACGTATCATAAAATCCTGTATAATTATTTAAATAATATCATTTACTTATTACAGAATCATATTCATTGTTATTATATCATATATGGTTCACTTGTGACTTTATATTACCTGTTCTTTTGTAAATTCCATGTAAAAGCATCGTTTTGGGTAAAATAATTTTATATATCGTAATTGTTTGGACTTATTGTTCTTGATATTTTTATTACTTATATCATGATTTATGTACTTACATAATTTAAATCATTATTTATATGTCATATATATTCAGTATATATATATATATAATATAGATGAATGAAATGAAATACACCGTTCATGGAGATGGTAGGCCGTACGTACGCATGAACGCTGTTTTCCTTTCCTTATTGACTTGAACTGAATTAAATAGATGAAATATATATATAGATAAATTAAGTAGATTATTTATACCATATATTTAATTATAATTCATTATATATACTTTATAATCATTCTTGAATGGTTAACATGGAGAATGAATCGCATCGTGTCATGGAGACTGTAATCCGTAATACGCATGAGCGATGATATCGTTCCCATAATTATTGAATGGAATTGGAGTGGATGATATAATACCTGAGAATTAGTATTATGTTATAATAACCATATATAGTTAGTATTTACACCATTATATCCATCCATGTAAGGTGGTGGTGGAAATACTGATTACAACACGTCGTAGAGACGGTATTCTGTACGTACGCTTGCGCGATGATTTTGTTTTCCGTAGGATGGATAGAAGGTGAAATGGGGTTGTTTAATATTTATAATAACATATAAGTATATAATTGATACTTATTTTATTACTTTATTATGAAACAACTAAAGAAGAAGAAGATGAAGAAGAAAGAAAACTTGAATGAATCGGTAGAAGAGATTACCTCTTCCTCGACGCACCTCCTTTAAAATTATTCATAGGGCACTAGAGTAGGTCTTTTGAGAAGACCAGAACCTCTATGATATAACTAGAGAGGTTTATATGGGGAACTTTCATGGGTTTTTTGAGCATCAAGGCTCAAAAGGGTGTGAAGATAAGTGGGAAGGGGTTCCCTTTTTATAAAGAAGGAGAGGGGCACCTTTGGAAAACATAAAATATTATTTTATAATAAAGTAATATTCGGTTTTTAATAGCTCAAAATTGTTTTATTTATAAGAAAAGGTGGATATTGGTCTAAATATTCTCAACCAATAGATTTTAGACAAGTTTAGGTTACTATTTTATCCTTATCATTTAGATTTAACTCATAGTTAAATAATTTAACTTTTACCGAGTATTTTTGTTTTCTTACTCCATATGGTTAATAAACTTACTATAACAAGCCAAAAGAACCCCATGTTGTTCACTATTAATATATATATCCTTCTCTAAGTCATTTGGCCGATCCTTGTAATTTTAGGAATATAATAACAATTAATAATATAATATTTGTTTTTTAAAAAAATTATTTCAATTTTGACACTATTTGGTACTTAAATTTTGTAAAAATTATAACAGCATGATTAGTTCAAAATAAGTTAACTAAGTCAATACTAACATGTCATATTAACCTATAAAATTAGTTTAATTCATAAAAAGTCTAAAATTACATTTATTTTGGTATTTATAACATCAATTATGCTAATATTTCATTAATAAGGTAATTACTGCATCATCATTGTGTAATAGATAAATTATCTTCTTTAATGTCTAAATATTTTAAATAAAATACCATTATATAGGAAATAATATTATCTTTATAATGAAAATTTATAGTCATATTTATCTTATGGATAACCATATATTAAAAATGTTTCAGTTATTAAACTTTGATTTTAACTATTAAATCCTTCTTCAAATAAAATAATAATAAATGTTCTAATCTAATCCAATTGGACCTAAAGGGTAATATTTTAACCCTAAGGTTGGTTTTTGGTCTAAATAAACTTATCCAATAGAATTAGGACATGTTTTAGGGTAATAATAATATCATTTTTACCATTAATTTCCCTATTGACTTTTAACTGTGGTAAATAAAAGTAAAAAAGTTATTATTCAACAAAAATTATTTTTATCTTATTCAACCACATTTACTCCTTGATATTAAGAATGTCTCTCAAATTTTCAAAATTATACTCATATAAGTGGTAAAATTATGTTTTATGTAAATTTTCAAACACTCCCATGAGGTGGGTAAAAGACGGTGAAAAGGTCAATAAATGTTTTATATGCCTAAAATTATTATAAAATGACTCCAATGAATTACATTTAACTTATATAGGAATTATGTATCAATTGTGACCTAAAATAAATTTAAATAAAATAAGTAAATATTTATATAAAAAGTTGGGTTTTAAATAGTAACCCCGTGTTTTAACTATTCCTCAAAAATTGAATGTTTGTAGATTAATACCAAAAATTCACCCTAGGATAATTTCAATATTCTGAATCCAAAAATGAAGTCCATTTTGAAAAATAAAATTTCAAGAAGTGAGTATTACTATTCATAACGGCTAGTTTATATAACATATCGTTGTTTAGTGAAACTCGGTATTGCATACAACTTACGCTATTGTGGAAGGTCACGATTGTGTGTAATGCAAGCCAAGTCAAGGATGCGTATAGTGAAAGCTCCTTTTGGTGTAGCGTACAACACAAGAAATCAATAAAATTAAAAAGAGCATTTTTTTATAGAATCTCGGGGTGTTACATGCACTAAAATGAGCTTAATGGGTTTATGGAACTAGTATAGAATATTTTAGGACCTGATCATTCCAAATTATTTTAGAAGATTTAATTTCTAGATTACAACTTATTGATTACCGATGAGCGGTAATTTAAACTATACAAATATACTTGTTAAAATCAAGTATCTTGAATTCTAAAATTGAAGTGAAAGTGTTTCTATCACAATAATTGTTATCCTTGAAGCCACAAACTAGGGAATAATCATCCATGGGAATATGAATATGTATTGCATAATAATATTATATACTCGTGAAATTGGGGATTTCTCTATCCAAGCTCAGACTTTTTGACACCGTTCATTAGTCTAAGGTTCTTCAAGATATATTGTTTAATGATCTTTAATGTCCACATGAATTTGATAAAAAGGATTATATATCAGAGGATTATCAATTAGAGTCTCTATTTACTGAATTTTATATGATTATATACTTCACAAAAAAGGGTTTGGAGGATAACATATTTTTACGAAACCATCATCTTCACAATAAATGAATGCCCAATCATTTTAACCCATATTGAAATATAGTTGTCAATGTGTTCGGGATCAACCTCATTTCAATAGGAACATGGTATTTCATGGGTTTTAGTGATAAAATCATGTCCTCAAACATATTAACCATTCAAAGATATTTAAAAAATTAATAAAACACTCTTACGAAGAAGAAAATTAAGGATTCAATACGATGAACCCATCCCAAACTTAGCATTCATGGTGGTCATTCACGGTACAATGTTCAACATCATATTGGGGAGGCCATATATCCACATGAAAATATAATTACCTTAATTAAACCTTTATTCCTTGAAATATGTAGTTAATAAACATGAAAGGGTGTGATATGGTGATGGATACCTATTGAAATCATGATATACCATATAAGTAGAAGAATCCTACAATAAAAGGGATGGAAAACAACTAATGATAGATAATATTTCCCTGATCACCATTTCAATTAGTCTGAATAATAATAAAATCATTATAAATATAGTATTTGGTGATACAGTAATGTGGTAAATTTACAATGTCATAGAACTGGTCCTAAATTAAGATGATTTAATAGTATAGTCAATTTATGGAAGCCAGAGCTCCTCCACCACTATCTGCATGGTAGTGGCGAAAATGACAGGGGTGGGAAACGATATGGAGTGTCCCAAAATTTTTACATATATTATTATATAATTTTTCACATAAATATAGAAACCATGTCTCAAATGGACTTTTTTTTGGAAGACTAGGAACATACAATATCATTATTATACTATATTAAAAATGTTTTATTTCATTCTTCATTATGATCAAACTAATCACATTGATCTCCTAAATTTTTATTGTATAACATGGGGTATTCATAAAAAAATGTGTGAGGTAAAATTTTATAAGATAAAATTAATAATTCATAAATCATTCAGCGAGATATAAAGCCTATTAAGGGAATAAACATGATAATGGATCATCACATGTGAGTAAGATGGAATAAATTTATATCACAAAAGACAATTTCTTTGTAAAATCATGATAGATTATAATACGAATAATATGATATGATAATATTAAGGAAATATAGTAAAGTGATAGAAAAATAAAACTGGAATTATCCATACATTAATGCTAAATACTACGAAATCATCAAATAGTGGTCATAGTTCTGCTACGGATTAGGGTTACTCCCTATTCTAATATATACTGTCTCATGAGAAAAAAATTACGAAATGAATTGGAGTAGAATTTTGGGACACCGCTCATAAAAAAAATATGGTTATATATTCCACAAAAGGAAACTAATAATATACTTTAAACATAATAATTAACCATAGAAAGAAATGGGTTGCTTATTCATTCCTCATATCACAATAAAAACATATTTCATAATGAATACAAAGAGAATAATGAATTAAATATTTTGTTCATTAATATATGAGTATATTAGAATTGTTTCAAAATACGATGTTCATTTATAAACAACCTCATGATAATTTTTATAGAATGCGGTATGTTAATTACTATTCAAAACATTGTTTGAAGGAAATAATTAAACTCTTTTAGAGAAACAATAATTTTGGATTTGATAAAAATTAGAGGTAATCCAAATATTCTATACCATAAATTTTTTTTATTTAATAAAATTATGAATCTAAATATAGAGTTCAAATTAATGTTACATAAAAGGATGAAGTAATATAAATGCTCCCCAAAATAAAGTTTGATATTATTGAAGGATTTTGAGAAATGAACAAAATGAGATCATTAACCAATAAATGGAATGAAAATTAAGATACGTATATATGTATGATACATATATACAATATTTTTAAATATTATATATAATTATAGAGAGGTAAATATTAATTTAGAGAGAGAATGTTCAAAAACTGATGAAAAGGGTGGTTCAAAGAGATACTTTACCATATGTTGAAGAATCCTTCAATAATTGCACATAATTTCATAAGTAATCAAATAAAATTATTAATAAAGTAATCAAAAAATCGTAAATATTCTATTTAATATAATTATATTATGTTCATTTAGAACTATTTTATTTAGATACATAGATATATTTCATTTTTCCAAGGGAATTTGTTTAATGATTTCATGGTATGATTACTTTTTTATAATTATGGAAGTTCATGAAAAATTGGATTATGATATTGTAGTGAACTAAATTGATTTTCATGTAATTCTATAAATTGAAATGATCCTAAATATTGATATTTGTTCTGGAATGGGGATTATTATTTTAGTAAAATGATTAATGTTTTTCAGCCTGTTCATTTAAGAAAATTTACATACCATCATGAACTATATTCATTTTATTTAATTAAATGGCTATTTGATAATTTAATAACTAGAAATAGTTTATCAAAAAAATATTACAATCCTATTCTATAATAATATGGTTTCAATTACTAGCCTTGAAGGAGGTTTTGAAAAACAAAGTGCATTGTTCATGGAGGTGGTGAACTAAATGTATTGTTAATAACATTTTCATTTAAAAATAAATTAGTGTGAGGGTATAGGATTTGTATTACATCATAATTATAACATATTATTAGATTTAGGTTACTAATTTTACTATTATCAGGTGTATGGAGAATATATGGGGTTGGTATCAGAAGAATAAATTGAATGATATAAGTCAATCAATTTATATCATCCTTTTGTCCCCTACTCTTAGGATACCCCTTAAAGATCATTGAAACCATATTTTTATTTGAATAGTTACACCAGGGCCTGGGAAATATGATTGGGGATAGAGTGAGAAGAAATTATTCATTCTCTATGGTTTAATAGTTTTTAGGAGAAGGTGTGGTATTTTTATGGGAGGTGACAAGTGTTCTTGAATATTTTATTCATTATTTTAATATTTTTGATCAAAACTAAAAATTATATTTATTCATGAGACTAAATGAAATAAATGGTTAATGTGAGTTTCCAATATTGTGTTTTCATTTCATCCATGTATTAATTATTTTTATATTTAGGTTATAATTTTAAAAAACATATTTTACCATATTTTAGTATTAACTAAATAATCATCTATTATGGGAAAATTAGAAAAAATCACCCTAACCACTTTTTTTATTTATACTAAACAAATAGAAATTTTTTTAGATAAATTTTATAAATATGGTAAATTTAATTTTTAAATAAATCCACATTTATCAGAAATATATAAATTCTATTTATAATTATCAATTTAATAACAAATTGAAAAGTTACTTATCGGAACAAAAAACTATAAGATCAATATAGTAATACAAAAAAATAAATTATAAAACAATTTTATTAAAATAAACATTATTTAAATTATTTATATTTTTTATGAAAATAATTTTTTTTAAAGGATGGGGATGAAGCAACATTTATTATTTAAAGTAAAGAAAAGACCTATTTTAACTAGGTAGAGGGAGACCCATTACATAGACTGAAGGCCGAGTTGGAATTTAGCCTATTACATAGGCCGTAGGCCCAAATTTTTGGCCCAAGGACCAATTTGTGAATAGTACTACTATAGTACTCAGCTTGCTGCAGTCCTGCATAGTATCAACCGCTACTACAGTTCCATGCTTTAAATATATTTCCCTTATAAAAATGGTAACACAAATTTTATCTTTCAGATATTTCATTTAAATGTATGTTTATATAAATATGACATATTATAATTTCATAAGATTCATATTATTATTATACATTTCTGTTGGCCAAGTTACAATTCTAACTATCATGTTTATATTCCTAACGATTAGATAAATATTGCAACTATTAGATTACTATTACAATAAGTATATTACTACTCCAACTACATGATTCCTAACAGTCACATGGGTTACCTATTTCTATAAATACCTCATATTTTGTTCATGATACATTAACATCAATTTTCTCTTAAATATATATATAAATGCCCATTTCTATAATGAAAATTTAATTTCCTATATCACCTCAAGAATTTGTGAAATATTATTTCCAATAAATTTATTCATTTTAATATTTTTCTAGACATGAAACTCTGTGTTTAGATTTAATCACATGATATAATGATCTTATCTTGTGTTACATGAACTAATGAGTTTATATTTTGTTGTAAACAACCACAATTTTAAACAATATGTGTCATAATATTAAAATATTATTATTTAAAATGATATTTATCACCTAGATTTTGAATTAGGGTGTATAAATATGATTAACTAAATAATTAAAATATATAGATTAAACATGTACAAAAATTTAATTCATTGATGAAAAAATATTTATAAATTTAATTGAAAACTACTTGGAAATAAAAGAAAATATTTTTCTAAAAACACTTTCTTTTGCAAAAAAAAGTCTTTTATCCTAGTAAATTAGAAAACAACTTTAGTAAAGAGATTCTAATGAAATTAAAATATATTATATTTAATCAAATGTTTAACATTAATATAAAATATTCTCAAGACAAGAGATAATAATAAATAAAAATTTATGTTGAAAAATATTATTTTTCTAAAAAAGAGTTTTGTCCGATTTTTTATGTTATTTTATGATGAATTATTCCACTTTTAGAAATACATTTTAAAGTTAAAATTCATTTTAAAAATCATCAGTAAACTATTATGTTAGAGTGATTTTTTTAAAAATTTTCTAAACTGAATATTATTTAATGAAGAATGAAAAAATTTAGATTTTATTCTAAATTATAGTTTATTTTAAAACATTAAAACACATTAAAAATATATTAATATAAATTTAAAAGTAAAATTGGTTCAATTATATATCAATAAATTTATGTTATTTAATTTTATTCATTATATTTTTTATTTTTTATATAATAATATTTTAAAATTTCAAACATTTTCTCTTTGGAAAACAACATTCATGTCATGTATATGGTTTTAATTTTAAATTAATTATTGTCACATATATAAATGAGATATGTAAAATTATATTAAATATTTTTGATCATATAAATTTATATTAAAGAAAATTTATAACATAATTTTTAACCATGATGAAAAAAAAATATAAATTAATTGTCATTGTGATGTTAAAAATGTGTTTACTATTGGAAACAATAAAATTATATAGTTTAAAATGATCCAAAACTTATCCAAAAACCAGTTTAAGGATAATTTTAACATTTTCACATCCACTTTTTATGAATGGACCATTTCAGTTCCTTCTCATTAATGATACACGTGGATAGGGCTTTTCTTTCTATAAAGTACAAGTATTCCACTCACTTCACGTATAAAAGGCTAATCATGATCATCTCATATTCTCAATTCATAAACTATTTGGTTCAAAAAATACCATTCCAAATTCCTTTTATAATCCACTACTCTCATCTTAAAATAATTATTTTGGTAATATATGTACCATAGGAAGGCTTTTTCTGAAAACCATTGGAGGCTACCCTAAGAAGTAGTAATGTTCGTCAGTGAGTGTTTTTGTTTTCTTCCTTCCTCCAACATATTAAATTATTAATAAACTATCATGAAATAATAAATTTATCATATTATAAATAATTATATTTTTTTATATTATGGGAATAACAACAGACCATCTTAAATTATATAAAATATGAAATGAAATCTTCATTCATCTGCATGATAGACTACCTCCTCTCGAAAATATTTTATTCTTTTTCCATAACAAGCTCTCATAGATTTATATAAATAAGGAATAAATGTTTATATATTCTATTTATGATATTTATACAATTATGGAATTATTATCTCTCACATTCTTTTTTATTTAAATTCTGTGAGAATAAAATATTTATCCCGTGATTCTATTGGACTATCACTCTGTGATGCGATGTGATTCATTCACACATTACATAGAGTGTAATAAGGATGAGGTTAACAAACATATTTGGGAAATATGAGATTAAAATTATTCTTTGATAAAAAAAATATAATATCACATTATTTATTTCATTTAACTTAGATAATGGAAACAACATTCTGGATTTTTCATTACCTACCGTTTCCATGAACGGTGTATTTTAATTTTCTATCTCTTACGTTTTTTGATTTCTGAAAATACATTTATAACCAATATATAAGATATTTATATTATTTATATTATTCATTATATTGTGTGAAATATTATCAATGTAATGGGACCAAATAATCAACAAATCAAAACATACATGATAAAATAATGTAGTTATTACTTGAAATGCGATTTTATCATGGAATTTTCTAAAAAGGAAATAAAATTTCAAAAGTAACTAATATATATAATATTATATATATATTTATGTTTTTGAATATATTTTTAAAAACATTTATTTATTACACAGGATGTGACATCATGTATGAATAAATTTAAGATATAATGTAATGGATTTTTCTCTAAATTTTCTTTCATAGACATATATGTTTTTTATGAACAATATTATTTTATTAGGTTAATATAATGAAGATTTAAAATATAATATCATGAATTTATTTATTCCCAATATATTCTAATATTAATTTGTCATAATTATTTCGGGGGGATTATGATTCAATGTTACTAAAACAGAATGTGATTTACATTACAATCTAATCGTGTATTAGGATTGTATATGACTAAGCTTACAATGATGAATCATTATGATCTATCTATCAATAAACTCATGTTTTTTCTTATTAAATATTTATTTCAGGAAAATAATTTTTTCCCATTATTTTCTTCTATTAAGGTACCTAAGAGTTGAAAATACTATTTTTAATAATAATAATATTTATTTATCTCTTCATTTGGAAGCACATTTTCTACAAAAACATTATTTTATCTTTAGTTTTAATTCTTTTTACATTATAAAAATTATTTATTACCATATTTTTACCCATTTTTTAAATTTTTATAAAAAAAATTAATGGATTTTTCTTATCGTTTTTCAAACAAAGAACTTTTGGATTTTTCCAAAAATATAAAAGGAATCATTATTTTTTCATATACAACATGATTAATATTTTACACTATAATGAACAATCAGTGTTCTATATATTCTATCATAAATTTATCTATTCATTTTCAAAGAAAAAAAATTAAAAAAATGTGAATACGTTTTAATTTTTATAAATATATTTTAAATGGAGAGTAATTTTCTTCAATAAATTATTAAATGATTATAAGATAATCCTCAGTTTGATTCAATTTTTTTTCACTAAATTGAATTTTCACATTGCTTCATGAAATTTTAGTTTAAAAAAATCTATTTTCAATGAAAATGAATCTGGAAATGTTTTATTTTTAAAAAAGGTTTTTTGACTATGGAAAAAATATTTTCTTCAAGAATTTATCCATGTGGTCATTAAAAATCATTTTCCATCTATGATTTCATCCATTTATTTTAATTATTCTTTATTAGGGATTTGATCCTACGATTCTATTCTTATTCCTTCTATGTATTCTTTTTTATCATAACAAAATATATCTATGAATCTCGTTTATATTAAATGGATAATACCGTAATAAAATACTTATGAAACCTCATTCTTTTTCCATGGGCTATGCTTTGATGGATTTATAAAATTATTATAGATCATTCTTATTTTCTCATGGTTAATTTATGATGAAAGTTTTAGGAATAACATATTTTTAATTATCTCTAATATGATGAGTGTTTTATGATGTTGTGGAACACATATGTGTGATTTTTATTTTTTTAAATGGTTAGAACAACATATCACTCCAATTTATTTGATAAAGACTGATATATCATGAGGTAACAATACTAGAAAGAGGAGTGGACATAGTTTATTAAGGGAATCTGTCTACTACGATAGTATTCAGGGTGATCCTTGACGAATTCGATTCTTTTAGAGTGAACACTATTTCATATGATTGAATTGTAAATAATCCTTCAAATATTAAATAAATGATTTTATATGCTAATGTGTATTATACAAATCTATGGATTTTTACAATTTTATGGTCTCATAGTTCATTTTGTTTTATTCCATTATGACTCGTGTCTTATGAACTACCATGATTTATTATACGGGTCCAATTTATAATCTATGATATATAGGTAATGGTTTTCAAATGTTATTATCCTATTTTTATGAGTAATGTTTTTACTCATGGTTATTATGTTACTATGAATGAAATATAAAAGTTACAACCTATTATAATAGTAATATTTATCATAAAATAAAAATGAATGGTTAAATATTGGTTGATAAAATTGAAGACATGATTCATAATTCATATTTTAGGAATGATGTTCTATGGAATAAGGTGATGAATCATAGTTAATGGTTTAATAATGAATAAAAATTATTTAAGTGTCTATGTATTTTAATTAATGAAATATGTTATATGAAATTTGAAATATATTATGGTTTTTTAGTATATGCTTTTTATCGTAGATGTTAAAGAAGATGTTTAATGGTACTGATGGCATAGAAACAAGATTTAATGGTAAGATGACATTTTATTAAAAATACATGATTATGGGAATATTACCATTAATATAATCCTAATTTTGAGATATTGATTTTGGGATAATGATATGTTTGATATGAATATTGTTAATTTGATAGTATTGATGGACCTGTAACTGAATAATGATTTTTGGACAAAGTGGTTTATGATTTCATTGATGGTGTTTAGATTAGTGTTGTATTTAAGGAATATATTCAATTATATGAGGTTTTATTCAATTGATGATGAATTATGTAAGTTTTAATTATGTATTTATGATAAATCTTGTCATTACCATTCTTCATGAAAACACATTGTCAAGGTATTCACTTGTTTTTTAGGTGACCATTATGAGCTACTTATTGATATTTTGGGGGATTAATGATAATTTTATTTTGGGGGATTAATGATAAGTTTATTTTGGATATATACGTAACATATATATAAAATTTAAATATGGATGGTTTATAAGGATAACCATTTATGGGATTTTTTATGATGAAGAATGATGTGGTTTTATAAATTAGTGAATTATTTTTCCATATAAGGATTTATGAATATTGGATACCTTGTGCTATGAATTTATTTATAAAGATAACTAGAGATAAAGGGAATAATTTATCATTATTAAATTAAGATTTTGATCCATTAGTGATTTAAATGCAATAAATAATTCTCAATTTCATAGAGAATGTAATGATTTGAAAATTGGTCAAGGAACTACAAAAGGATTATATAATAATTATTAAATAGAATGAAATCATGTAGGTATATCTTCTTAAGATAAATCTTCATCTAAATGAAAATAATATAGAAACATCATTTTATCTTATTATAATCATATATGATGATAGAAATGATAAATTTCAAACATATTTGGCTTATGGTTTTTGTTTTTTGACATTCACATGATCATTTTATTTGTTGTGATCTGTGATCTCTTTCACTATCCATCATTATATAAATATTACAATTTTCTTCCATGTCCATGTATTCACTTTCCACCTATGTCGTCAAATTTGGTAACTTAATATGTATTACTCCAAATTAACTGTATAAATAATTTTTTCTATATTAAATATGAAGTTTAATTTACCCCTTTTGATGTGGGATTCCTATGATGGAATTTTCAAATATTAAACAATTTTTTATCGAGAACATGTTCAAATAGGTAGGACACAATTTTTTGGGGTGAGGGTGAATGTTACATCATTGTATTTTTTAAATTTCTGTCATGTAATTTAATATTTTTGATATTTTTGATTACATGGAACACTAATTTTAGCTTTTTTTACACAAAACACTAAGATTATCTTTTGTTACATACAACACTATGTCTATATAACATTATCCGCAACACGAAGTTTAAATAAATTGTGACATACTATTAAAATAACATTAAAAAATATGATATTTATCACATAGATTTTTTAATAGTGGTTATGGATGTTATTAACATAATTATGAAAATATATGGTGTATATATTTATAAATAATTAATTATTTTGTGACAAATTAATTCTAAATAAAAATAAAAACTCTTTGAAAATAATGGAAATCTGTTTGTAATAACCCTATTAATGAAAAACAACATTTTACATAAGAAAATTAAATAAAAAGTATATAGTGAATTTAATTAATTATATATATATATTATAAATTAAATAAAATAATTTACATTATTCTTATGTGTAGTTGATACAAGATATAATAATAAATCCAATTTTTCTTTACCAAAAACTTATATTTTTGAAAAAAGTTTTTTTATCTCCATTTTTAACTTTCATTGAAAATAAAATTTTTAAAACATATAAAATTTATTTTCAAAAATAAAATTTATTCTCTAAATCATAATTTAAAAATTATATTATAATTAATTTTTGGTAATTTTTGGAAAAGATATATTTTTTGATGAAAAGAAAAAAATACTGGTTTTATTTAGTATCGTCATTCAATTTAAAAAATATAGGCACATATATTTTTTATATGACATTTAAAAAAATATAATTAGTAAAATTATGTATCTATTATTCCAAAATTTTTCATTTTAATAAATTTGACATTCATATTTGATATAAAATCTTTTTACACTTTTGAACATTCTCACTTTAGAAATCTGAGTTCTCATCACATTTTCAGGATTAATTTTAAATTAAAACATTCCACATATGTGATTGGAATTTAGAAAAATAGATTTCGTATATGAAATTAAAATAATTAATAATATCTAATAATTTATTAATACTTTTTTTATCATAATTAATATTGAAAATATTTAAAAAAATTATTGAGGGTAAGGTAAAAATATGTTTACTATAGGGTTACTCTAAAATGACAATTTTTAAGAAATGACACAAAACCTATAAAACACCCATCATGTACCCATATTTATACCCAATTACTTCAAATTCTAGATATTGGTCTATTAAAGAGGATTTTCTCCATTGGAAAATCTGGGTACACCTTTTTTTTCAAAAAATAAAATTGTTCCACTCACCACACTTATAGAAGTCCACCCCTTTTCCTATCCTATTACAACTTCCATAACAATTTGGATCGGAAAATACCAAAATTTGTTTTTTCTGTATATCCTTTCATTCATCCTAGAATCATTATTTTAGTCATAAACACACACTGGAATTGATTTTGATGCAATCCTTAAGAGGCTACCTAAAAAAGATGTAACATTATAAAATGACAATTTTTGTTTTATTTCCACCTCTAACAACCTAAATTATTATTCATAAATAGTGATATAATAAAATTTTTATAATTTATATTCGAATATATTTTCATTTTATGGGTTTTACTGACAACCATCTCTATTTTCATCAAATGGGGTACAAAATCAGCATGCGTGTGTATGACAAACAACTTCCTTACAAACTAATGTTATTTGTTTTCCATCACCTCATATCATGGAAGGATATAATTATTGATAAAATGTTTATATATTATATTTATGATATTATTATACTTATTTAATTATTATATCCCATATATATTCTTCTATTCCATTCCTTGATATTATAATAATGTCACTCAAGTTTACGACAAACTACCACCTCCCTAATCGATGTGATTCATTCATACTTGAATTAATGTTAGAAGGATGAGTTTAATGAACATATTTGATATGTATTTTATAGAAATTATTTTGTAATGGGAATATATTATATTGATATATTTAATTTAATCCTTCAATAAAATGGGGAAATCAATCATGCATACTTACATCCTACCATTTCAATGGATGAAGCTTTTCATTTTATATTTGTATCTTTTATATATTACTATGAATAAAAATATTAGTAATATATATGATATTTATATCCTGATAAAAATAATAGATATTAAATGAATATCAAAAAAGACATAGGAAAAAAATAACATACCAAAACATACAAAAAAACTAAGTAGTTATTGCCTAAAATGGTTCATTAACATGGAATTTTCAATAAATAGTTTCTAAATGTCCATAATTTATTTGTAAATGGTATGATATAAAAATATATATTTATGGTTATATAATATATTTAATATAATATTATATTTATTATATATGAGATTTGGACATGTAGGAGGGATGTTGAGACTTATGGTATAGGATTTTTATCTCAATTACCCTTCATATAGAAATATGTTATGTTAAAAATGTATATTCTTTTATGAGGTGTATATACAACAACATTTAAATTTAATAAAATGAATTAATTTATTCTCTTTATATTATAAGTTTATTTTAATGTTATTTTTTCTTGGTGAAAACAATTCAATGATAGTAAAGTGGTTTAGGTTTTATGTCACAATATTATCATTTATTAGGATTTCCTATGATATTGCTTCAAATGATGAGATATTAGAATATATATATAAATGGACACATTTTTTTTCTTATATGGTTATTACTAGATAAAAAATAATTTCCCTTTATTCCCCTAACATCACAAACTCTTGAGCTCAAAAATATATTTTAAGAAAAATGTTATTTATTTCTTTCTTTGGTCAATTCCTTTTTCATTTAATACTGTTATTTATAAAAAATTTCTCCAAAAAAATTTTATAATATTCTCAAAATTATTTTTTAAATTAAAATTTTTCCATATTTTACTTTTTTATAAAATTAAATCAAATATTCTATTAATTTTCTAAACATGGTCCATTTGGATTTTACAAAAAATATCAGTGGAATTATTTTTAAATGAGTAGGAAATAAACTAAATTTTACACCATCATTAATAGTTAATGTTTTAGTGATTCCCTTATAAGTTAAAATTTTTTATTTCAATGTAAAGGATATTTTATGTTTTTTTAATTTCTAATATTAAAGAAGATATTTTCAATGAAATGTTTTTTTCCTTCAAGAAATTTTTTAAAGATTTTTTAAGGTTCTAAAATATATTTAATAGGTTATTTTGTAAGAAAAGTATTTTCAATTTTTTTGAACTTTTATATTGAAATATCTATATTCAGAAAAATGCTTCTTAAAAATTTTTAGGTTTTAAATATTTTTTTAAAGTGTAAAGGATATTTTCTTCATGAAATTTTAAGTCTTTTTCCAAAGAGGATGATTTCATTTGATTTTAATTATGATTTAGTGGGAAAATTATATAGGGATACCATTATTATTATTTCTTGGGATGGTTTATTTTTAGGAATAAAATATTTTTTCGAAACCCATTTCTCTTCCAAAGGTTATACCATGATATTTTTTATGAAACCCAATTCTTTTCCACTAGTTATAATCTGATAAAATAGTTAAATGATTATGAATCTTATATCTTTTCTATAAGATATTTATTTTTAAATCATTATGAAAACAATTTTTTCTTATAGATTCTAATATAATGATTTTTATGATTTTTTTCATATATATGTATGATTTTATTTATGTGATGGTTGATACCTATATCTTTTTATAAATCATTAGGTAAATATTGATATATGATGAGATAATTTGGAAAGAAATGGAGAGTGTACCAAGTTCATTTATAGACCCTTTCCACTATGATAATCACAATAGTGAACATTTATTACAAGGATAGTTTATGGAGTGAACACAATCCATTATGATAGTCTTGTAAAATATCCATCAACTATAAAAAAATGATTTTATAATCATATGTGTATTCCAAATATATATTTCATATTCTTATTTTATTGTCTCATTATTCCAGGTATTTCATTATATTATGATTCTTGACTAAAAACATGCAATGATTTAAGCCATGAATCAGTTTTATATTCAATTATTTATAGGGTATAGTTTTTAATATTTATTACCTTGGTCCCAAAATCCTAAGATTATTATATTTTAATATCTCCTTTGTTTACCATAACTGAGAATTTGAAATCACACTTCCATTGGATTCCTTTCACCTGGAAATGATGAAATTTATTATGTATGATTTGTCAATGATGGGTTCTAGTTATCAAGAAAATCATAGGAGATGATATATTTTACTTTTTACTAGTTGTATATATTTCTAACTTTTCAAAGGCACTATATCATTATGATACTTTAGTGTGTGTTTATATTATTTAAATAATATTCTTCTAAAATTTTGTAATATCTATGCATGAGATGTTATAATATTTGTATTATTAATATTCTTCATCATTTCTATAGTTTCTATAGGGTGAGATTATTCCAAGGGATCATACATATCATAATTATCCCATTATTGTTATATTGTTTTCTACTTTTGCCATAATATAATTATTTTAATTATTATGACCTCTTTTACTCTATAAATGTAATGTTTAAATTAATATAATAAAATTTAGTTAGTTTTATCTTATAGTTACTACACATTATTTAATTTTATAATAACAAATATGACACAATTATATATTCAAAAGGGAAATTATATGGATAAAATTTTGTGTCATTAAATTCTACCCCACAAATGAAATTTCACCCTTAAAATTTCAGGTATCATACAAAAGTGAAAATATGTTAGGTTTGTTAAAAATAATGGATTATACATATTATCTTGTTTTCAAATTATATATATGTATTTTATAAAGTAAATGGACTGGGTGATTTATCTTGTTGTGCATTATATTATCTCAATGTTCTAAGATTTTAAATGGATGATCCTCACAAGATAAATAATTTTACACATTTAAAAAAAATTAATTCAACACATTTGATGGTCTATTATGTACTTACTCAATAAGAATACATGGAATACATCTTGTAATATAGAATGTGTTTTTGGGAGTTTTAGTAGATAAGACATAACTCTGATGTGATAATGAATCTCAAAGTGGATGATATACAAAGGGAATAACATAACCTTCTTACCAAATCTTATCAATCCCTTCCCTGGAGATATATAGGGGAATACTTCATCTTTTACCATGATCTATAATAACCATCAATGATTTTTATCATTACAATTAGGTTTATTTTGAGTATCACTATTGTGTTACTAAACAAGAATAGTATTTTCTATCATTTTATCAATTATTTCAAGACCCATGAGCTTTATTTTTCAAACTTCAACACAAAACGTATGTATTCCCCTTTTCTTCCCATATGGTTCATCATATGGATCCATTTATATGCTTGAGTGGAAACAATTATTTTATGATAAGTCAACTAGAAAAATATGCTTGTCCCATATTTCTTTAAAGTACATTGATTATTCTCTTAACTTTTATTCATGTTTCTAGATTGTATATGTATATTAGCCATTAGTTTTAGGTGAAATGACATTTTTAGGATTAATTCATTATTTAAAGAACATTGAAGAGATCGCCACATCATTGATGTAATTCTCAGATATCAATCCGATAAAATCAATAATGGTGTTCCATATAGCCTCACCACATCCCAAATTTATGTTATTTCAGTATTATTGAGTGAAAATACATCTAAAATTAAAATAAAATTAAAAGTATATTTAAGAAAATTAACAAAAACCAATATATTTTTATTTCCTCTTTAGGTATTCTAAAGGACATTGAAAATGTATGTGGGGATTTTTTACTATTTCCACATAGGTATGGAAAATTTTTACATCATCCACTTATAATTTTTTAATACTTCATCTACTAACATAATAGTAATAATTATTTATATACTATGATATTATTCTTCATTTTCCCACAAATAGTTATCTTGAATATCTTTATGAATCTTCATGCTCCTTGGGTGTATAAAAAGTTCGAGCTCTATGTATCATTCCAAGAATCATTGATTATTTCATGTTTTGATTATATATAGAGTTTTATAGAAAATTATAAAATTCCATGATTAAATTTTAACTCTAATGATTTATATTTTCACAACACAAAACTTCATCTAGAATTTTTACATTATCTCTTTGAGCACCCTTTACATGGTCTAGATGTGATTGTTGAGAAATCATTTGAGAAAGGAATTACGATATTCCTTCCATTAGGATCCCTACATCCATAATTTTAAAGTATAAAATTATTTCTTCCTTCCAAATTCTTATCATTAATAATATTTATGGACACATTCATCATAGATCATATTACAAATTATTTACTTTCCCATGATGGTAGTTATTAAGAGGTCATAGTTCATAACTAGCTTTAACCATCATCCCTGGCACAAATTAAGCTCAATATTTTTGAATATATATATTTGGATATTTTGATATGTATATGTTTGAAATATCTACCCATAAATATATATTTTATTAATATTCAATATGATGATCACTGCGTACAACTCTAGGTGATTATTTTGGTAATTCTTATGATGTTATTTTATCTGCATTTAATAAAAGTCATTTAATTTATTGTTATATATCACAACAAAACCAAATCCTTATATTTAATAATAATTGTATAGCACAAAAGGATTCCTGCATGATATAGTAACGAGGAGTTGTAAATTAATATTCCTAAATTTTTATTCATTTATTTATTCTTTACATTCTACTTTCTAGACAAACATTAAACCCTTCTAAGTCAGTTTGGTTATTGAGTTTCAAAATCATGGAAATTTTCAAAAAAAAAATCATTAGTACGTAGATAATCTATGGAATAAATATAAATCCCATAAAAATACTAGTTTGGTCCACTCCTAAATTTAATTTTTTTATATGGATCTAAAAATATCCCTCTATTTGTGATAACATTCCCCATGAATGAAACTTCTTCCATCCAAAACACATATTTAAAATCCTTTTCTTATAGTTCCTCATTTTATGAAGTAATCACCACAATATTAAATTTTAAATTCACTCTAGACCTTGACATTGTAGTATATTATATTATAGACTATGATGACTATAAATAATTTTTTGAGGTAATCTCTAAATATGTTATTGATTATGTCCATTAATATTACTGGATAATTAGTGATTAAGTATATATTAACTATGAACACAATTTTTCCATATGTTGTTTAACTCATAGTCCTAGTAATATATTTATTTTTTACATTTATTTGTTGTTACCCCAAATAATGGTCCACTCAAAGTAAGTATTTTTCCCATTTTAGTTGATTAAAAAATCATTAATCCATGGAAGGTGACACTTTTTCTTTATAGTGATATTTTATTTTGTGTTCATGATAATCAATATAGAGTTCTGTTGGTCCAACATTGTTTTTGATGAAGAGGAATGGAACATCCCATGGACAAGAACATAGGTGTATAAACCCTTTATCTAGATTTTCATGTAACTTTTTCATCTATTCTTCTAACTCATTGGTGTCCAATTTGTTGGGAGTCGTGGATATAGGAAAAAACTCATGTATTAGTTCAAGTGAAAACAATAATTTTACATCAATACGAAGATAATTAAAATCATTAGAGATTATATCAGTATAATCCGTAACAATCATAATTTATTCCTTCATTATTCTCTCAATTTACTCAATCAGTTGAGTTATATATTCTTTTTCATAATTCAACAACTTTCACACATGATATGAATAATACAGAAGAGATTCAACTTCATACTTACTCTAGTACATAATCAATTGTTGAATCAGGATTTTAAGAGTGATCTCTATTTTCAAAAAGTATATTTTGGATTTATATGAGGATCGATAATACATTCCCAATATATCATCAAAATCTTCTTTAAGAAGTATGATAACAATTTTTTGGAATGTTCAGTCAATAGAAATAGATTATGGAGGAGTTATATAGTTGGGAGAAAACAATTTCATCATTTTCCATTCTAATTAATATATTAAAACCCATTTTTTGTGGTTGTGTGATAATATTTATAATAATCATTGATGAAATTATGAAATGTGTAGATCCATAATCCGAAAGTAAGTTCTCCATTCTTTAATGAATAACCAATATACCTTTTACCACACCATTGTCCAGATCCACCATAATAGTAGTGATAACATAATCTATTATATACTCTCTATATTTTATAGGTTATTTTTCTTTATTTTCTCTAACAATCCATGTATTTTTTTAATTTTATTCCACAATATCCATATTACTTTCATTTAAAAAACTCTACCAGCAACTGAGTGTTATATTGAACAACGTTTTTTCTATCACATTGTAAGGATTGTTTATCTCTCTTTGTTATTAATTATAATTATTACCCTCTTTTACACAATTGAATAACCCCTTCATTGCTCTAATATTGTTCCCGATATAATTCCTCACACACATTTGACATGTGAGAATTTGAGTTTTAATTCCTCCATGGGAATTACCAATTTGTCTTATAGAATTAAAATATATTATTTGATTTTTTATTTACAACCCTAAGAGAATAGTGATAGTTGAAAATCAATATTTGTTATTTAATGGAATAATATAAAATCTCTTCATATATTTTAATGGCTCTAATTTCCAATTATATTCATTAAATTTATATTATACCACTAAATATTAGGTCAAAATTACATTCAATGTTGACAAAAAAGATGATGGTGTACCATATAAGACTTCTGATTTTTTCCTTAGATGTCATGATATGATCATATCCATTATTATTTAATATGAGGAACACTCTATACATTTGACATAAACAAATTGAGGAAACAATTCAATGGAAAAATGTTTCTTGAAAGATTCTAATTCCATTGAATCAATTTACTCTTTAGACATCATGTTCTTTATTTGTTTCTAACAGCCTCAGTTTCCACCTAAATATGATAAATAATTATAAAAAAATTCACTTTTAATTATAATTTGATGATAGTGATATGTTTTTAGTTGGGTAAATCCTTTTTTGTAGATGAGGGAGTAAGATGACGTTCCATAGGTAGGAGGCCTTTATCACATAAAAGAATCAACCACTACTTTGTCATTTATAGGATATGGAGGGGTTTTTTCAATATTCATGATATTTTTAATGAAAAGATTTACTGTATATTATATTGACGTAATGTTATCATCTCCAAATCCCATAAGGATTTGAATCTCATAAGATAAATCAACACATTTCCGATTTGGTAGGTTTTTGGAACTATTGCTCTTATTTTTCAATAATGAGTAAAATCAACAAATAAACAGGCTGAGATACCTTAACTAATAAACATATTAAAGGGTCACTATAGATATTAAATGAATAAAATATAATTTAAATGTAAATTATATCAAATTATTTCCAAGGTTTTAATCTATGTCATCAATGGTAATTTACCTGTTGGGTTTTATAACCCAACAATATAATCATGTCTATCATAATGGTTTATATTGATTTTATGGATTTTACAAATAATATCCCCCATGATTATAAAAAAATGTGTGATTCATGGACTCTTTATCATGAACATGTAGACAATTGGGTTAATATCAAATTTCTCTATTTGGGGTGGTTACACCTAGGTCAAACTGTTCCAAATTCATTTCCACTTGTAGTACTCAAAAATTATTGTATTTTCATAGAAACAAATCACTATATAATTCACAAATATTTATATAAAGTCTTCTATAATAAGACTTACAACTAGGGGTTTTAATAAATTATTACATTCAAATCCTCCAAATTTTTTAGACCATCCTCTGATTCCAACTATAATGTCCCATGTCTTGTACGCATATTTTGACATGATTTTTAACATAAGTTTCTAATAAATAAAAAAAGGATCAAAAATATTTATGTACTTTAAGACTAGTATTAGAAAAAAATATTTAAACTAAAATAATAAATATTTACTTTAACCTCGATAAAGAGGACATAATTCCCATTCATCTCATTAAATAATTGAGGGTAACCTAGGGAATACATAAAATAAAAGGGGTAGTCGTAAGTAATAATAACGGAATAAACATGATAATGAAGTAGAACATGTGAGTTAAAAAACACACAATGATATCACAAAAGAGAAGGATCATGAATAATCAAACATGACAGTAATATAGTGAAAATAATATAATAATATAATGACAATATAGAAAAGTGGAATAAATATAAATCATGACATAAACATAAGTTAAGTCTACCTTTAAATACAACATCAAATGGGGAACAGACTCCCATCAAAGATTATATTTACTCTATAATCCCATGCATAATTTATCCTAAGAAAAAAAATTCCTAAAAAACTAGAGCACCATCATGGTTCACCCATCATAACATATATTTTATTATCTTTTTCAGTAAAAGAAATGAATCTTATAGAATAATCATAAGATTTTTCTTTTTGAATGAAATGGGTTTCATAGTCTTTCCACATATCATGACCAATGTATGATTCATAAGGATTCTAAATATAATAATGAAATAAATATTATATAAATCCATATATGATTACATAATCATTGGTTGAAAAATAAATCATTAATTTTTTAGAAACAAAATAATTAAGTGTATATTATTGTGTATATAAATGAACGTTCAAAATCCTTTTTTATGAAATCAGTTACTGATTTCAGATAAAGAATTTTTTTTCTACTTTCCTTGAAAATCAGCAGTAAGTAGAAATTATTATACCTAAAATAATCAATTATTTAATTAATTCACAAATTATGATTTGAAAATTAAATGGTCAACACAAAAAATTTCTAATGAATTGAAATTTTCGCTTCATCAGGTTTGATTTTAATTAATGAATTTGATAAATGATAATAAGAGATGTATTACACCATAAATCAAAGAAATAATAAATAATTTATATATAAGTGAAATATTTAAATAATTTAGAATAATTAAATAATATAAAATATGGGTATTATGTGATGTATTAATTGAAATGTAATTATATAAAAAACACATGATTAAACAGACCTCATAGCTTATGTTCTAGAATCATTAATTACAAGAAATTAATATCAATAATAATCAAATTAAATTCATTAATTACATAACTAAAAAAGCTTTTCACATATATTTGGATGATGTAAATTATTATGTTAATTTAAAATAATATCGTTAATATATAAAGAACTATTTTGTTGTTGTAAGGGTGTTCATTTTATGATTCCAAGGTCAAATAACATGGAGATAATCAATGATATTATTGAAAAATAAAAAAAAATAAAAAATTGAAATTAAATAGTATAAATTTATATTAAAAAAATTAATTGTATAGAATAAAAAAATTTCTTTCATTATGGAGATGATTATATTTGTAAAAACTATAAATTTATATTATTAGTTCATTTAGGATGTTTTACCGACTATTATGAACTAGATTCATTTAATTTTACTAAATTATTTCTTATTCCTAATATAACTCAAAATAAGTTACTATATACTTATTATAATCATATTTTACTATGATTTTATTATTACCATTCATTACGTTATTGGAGAAAAAAGAAACACATTGTTTAAAGTAGCGGTGAACCAACCATACTATGAATAATAAATTCTCCTAATAATAAAATGAGGTGAGTATATATGATTAATATTACACAATAATATTATCATTTGATTATATTTTAAATACTAATGTTTCTATGTATATTTGTGTTGAGAATATATTGTTGTGGTAGTAGAAGAATAAATTTGAAAGGTGAAGTTTATAATTGTACCTCTTAATTTGGCCACCTCTTCACTGGAAACCAAATAAATGTCCTTTGAATTTCCTTTGGATGAGATAAGAACAAGTAGTATGTGGGGGATAGAATTGGTATGAGTGATGGGGAAATCCTTTCAATCACTAATGCTTATAATTATGAGTATAAGAGGTGTTTATTGGTGGTAATTATAATGGTGGGGTGAGGGGTATTTTTTAATAATATATTTATTAGAATTTTATTTTGTCTTAATAGAACCAATAGAATTGATTCATATGAAAATATATATAATATTTATCATGTATCTTCTAAATTGTGAGTTCTCACATCATCAGTGAAAAAATAATTCATGTATTTATAATATATATTTAAATACCATATTTTCCCATATTCCACTATTCCCGAACAATTCAATTATTTTAAAAAGATACCAAAAAACAATACTAAATTTATTTCAACACGTATATTAATAATATAAATTCCATGTTATTAAAAATTAGTTTTGAAATATTATAAATTTAATAATTAATGAAAACATTATGTATTGAAAATATGTCAATATTAATATTATGGTATATTTTCTTAAACATGTAAAAATTACTTATGGTCTAAAGAAAATATATTACACTTATATAAAAAATTATAATAATATATAGTCTCATTTTGAAAATAAAATTTATTTCAAGTGATTATATTTTTTTATAAAAGTGAAAATTAAAATTTTTATGATTTATAAAAAATATAACTGTTTTATCATTTGAAAAATTGATTTACATATGTTATGATATAATTATTACATATTATCATTTAATATGATACCTTACTATTATTTTACAATTCCATATGTGAGGTTAACATTCTAATAATTAGCTTACTATTCTTAATGGATATATTACTATTCCAATAGTCATATTTCTATTCCAATAGTCATATTTCTATTCCAGTGGTAAAATTGGTATTCCAAAAGTCATATTTATAATGAAATTATGGGTTCAATAATTTATATAAATATATCTTATTTCATTAATTCTTAGTTCATTTATATTTTCTCTTAATGATATATATATTTTTCTGTTCAGAATGTATATTGCATTACTAATATACAGTTTCATTTCTATAGTGTTGATCACGCGACTAATTATTCAAGGGTATTGATAAGATATAAATTTTATGATCCCTATTATATTATTTTAAATTTTAATCCATTATAATACTTTCAATTCATATGGACATATTTATTTAATAAATATAATTTTTCAATAAATATAATAAAATATAGTTGGGTTTTTCATGTGGTATTTTGGAATTATTATTTTTTAATAAATACAATAAAATTATATATTTAGTAGATAAATTATCTTCAAAAACTATAGGCATTAACACTCATCCTAGGAATTATAGACTATTACAAATAATGAGACTCTTGAATAATTGACATGATTAGAGGATTCCACCTCAATTCAACACTTAAAAAAGATCAATATCATTGTTAACAATCATTATATTAAATTAATTATATTATACATAGTGTATTATAGTTTAAGAAACATTAATTTTAATATTATAAGTTTTCCCCATAGGAATTTACCTCAACACAATATTTAAGATGACAAAGTTGTATGGATATTATGGGGAAACACCCAATGGCTATGGTCGAATAAGTCAAGTATATCCACATTGCCACAAACTACTTCTCCAAATGGGAAGAGATTATTGTACTTAAGGGAGTCAACACCAAGGATTTCATATACATCATGAATTCAAAAATTTTCAAAATATTTTATATCTATTTATTAATATTAATAGATATATATATATTATTATGTCCCTCCATTTTGATGGAATTGAAGAAAAATTATAACATCCAATCCCATAAATTAATCCATTACCATGAAATGGTTTATGGATCGGCAAATGATTACAAATATGATATTTCTAATTTCCAAAAAATGGAAGATATATAAAAACATTATTTACTTGAAAAAATCGAGCATCATTTGTGGGTATAAAAAACGACAAGCCACACTAATATTTGAGAAACCCCATATTTTAATGTATATGGGATATATGCTATTATATATACCAGGGGACAAGATTTATCACATCGAGTGTCAAACCACTATCTGATATCCAACGATGAATAATACCCGATGAAGTGTAGTGATATTGACACTCTCAACAAGAAGAGGCCTAATGTCACGACCCGTCCTCGGGGCCCGTGCCGTGACTACCCCAAGCCCGCCTTCCATAGGCCAGGGGCTGGCGACTAGCACCATGGCGTAATTCCCAACAAAAAGGGAAGGCATTGCCTTTGAAAAGTAAATAAGCACCACAGAGTAAGCAAGCAGAAAAGTAAACACTAAGTAAAAACTGTACAAGCTGTGCTGAAAGTAAAAGGGGCCGGAAATACAAGCCCAACTGTAAAGTACAACTGAAAGGAAAAACAACAACTGAAAGGAAAAACTGCAGCGTCGAGCCGTCCTCCGGAAGTCCCACCTGAAGGGTGGGTACAGATAGCCTCCACTGCTCCTCGGGTCCACCAAACCGCTCCGAGTACGTCCCGCCCAGTGGTCCACCTCCTGGTACTGTCCTGCTCCGCACGCCTCATCCACGATCAGCGCTGTCCGTCGTCTGCAACCAACACCACGAAGTGCGGGCATAGCCCGTGCAGGGGTGAGTATAAGCTACTCAGTAGGGACCCCGAGACCCCCGAAGGTCTCCCGAAATCCACAAAGGATAATCCACAAAGGAAAAATACAATCACGAAGTAACATCTGACACGGCTTAGGTATATGCCCATACATATACCTAAGTCTTCAATTCCCGTTCGGCTCCAACGTCCGAGCCCAAGCACAACCCAGTCCACACAGGAAAGCAAAACGTATACCCACACAGTATAGAACAACACAATCCAAAAAATAGAGTAAATAGTAAATCCACACAGGATAGCTCAACACAATCCACAAAGGAGAGTAAACAGTAAATCCACACAGGATATCTCAACACAATCCACAAAGGAGAGTAACACAAGATTCATCTCACACAGGTATACTTCTTCAGATGACGATAAAGATGATCATTGAACCATCTAAGTCATCGGACCCACGAAGGATCGATAGGTACTAACCTTGTAGTGACCCACGAAGGATCGGGCCCACGCAGGACCTGTAGGAGTTGGCTCACACAGAACCGCTGAGAGATGACCCACACAGGATCGGACCCACACAGGATCGGGCCCACACAGGACCGGGCCCACGCAGGACCTGTAGGCTCTGGCTCACACAGAACCGCTGAGCGCTGACCCACGCAGGATCGGACCCACACAGGATTGGGCCCACACAGGACCTGTAGCACTGATCCACGTAGGATCGCTGAGTGCAGGAGTCATCGCAGTCCGCTGAGGATCTCTGCACAGTCGTCGCCGCAGTCCACTGAGGATCTCTGCACAGTCGTCGTCGGAGTCCACGGAGGATCTCTGCACAGTCGTCGCCGCAGTCCACTGAGGATCTCTGCACGGTCGTCGCTGTCGAAGTAGCAGTCGCAGCCAGTACTAGGGTTCCCGCACACAGCAAGCTCGTTCGGGAGGGTCCGCTCCACGAGCCGAGATTCTGATACATCAACTGACACGACGTCCGAAGTTGATGTATCCAAAAGTTCAGTATCGTCAACGGGAACTCAACATCGCAGACGGCGCGTCAATCGGACGCCCGGTCTGAGAGATATTGGCATTTTCGTTTCAGGGGCACGGTTGGTTTTTAAGGAAAAACCAACCCGACCGCATTCCACCTGCGTCCAAACCTCGGGCGGAGTATGCCAAAAGATCCGTCTCACTTAGAGGAATTCAACAAAGCTGACGGCACGTCAATTGGACGTCCGTAGCTCAAGATCTGAGCGTTTCCGCTCCGAGGGCCCGGTTGGTCTCGTGTACGAACCAACCCGGCTGAACTCAAAGTATTCCGAAACCTTGAGTGCGATATACCAAAACGACCGTCTCGATCCAAGGATCGTGTTTCCGCTGACGGCGAGTCGTTTGGAAGCACGAAGCTCATGATACGGGCGTTTGAACGAAAACGTCCGAAGATGGGGGGTACGGGCCCGGGCCGACCCGGCCCGACCCCCCCTGGGTCGGCCCGAACCGGGTCGACCCGAAGCGGTTCGACCCGACCCAGGTCCGACCCGGCTCGGCCGGCTCGGCTTGGCCGAGCCGCGCGGGTGGAAGCCACGGGCGCCGACCCGCGGCCTGAGAAGAAACCGCGGCCCGCGTGCGGGCCGCGCTGGCGATCCGCGGACGCGCTGAGCCGCGTCCGCCTGGACGAACCGGACCGGCGCGCCGCTGGTCCGTTGGCCGCTGCCGTCGCGGCTTCAGCCGCGGCGGATCTCGTCCGGCGGCGCGCCGGGGCGCCGCCTCCTCCGGTCGCCGGCGCCGCCGCGCCGGTGACCCGCGCCGCCGGCAACTTCCGCGGGCCGTCGGCGTCGCTCCGGTGGCCCGTTTTCCTTCCCGTCTGCGTCGTTGCTCCTCCCGGGATCCGTTCTTTACGGTGGGATCGTCAAATGTCCGCTGCGGCACGTTCCATCGTCGACCGTCAAATCCGCAAAAAACGAAGAACGGCGGAGGGTCGTCGGGCCGTGTTCGTTTGGCCCGCACCCTCCGCGTTAGAGATAAACAAACGGGAGAAATTTTTCAGCAAATGAACCGACAATTTTAATTAAAATAAAATTGTTCATTTGAAACGGACTTTTTAATTTTTCAAGAACGTTCACCGGAAAATTAAAAAGGGGTAATTTTCCAAAGTAAATCCCTACCTCGTCGATCTTCGTGCGCGGGCGTTCTTCGCGGAAGAGATCGTCGCAGAAGAGAGGGATTGTCGCGTCGTCGCGGGGAGGCGTCGCGTCGTCGCGGAAACCGGCGTTGTGTCGGCGAACTCAACGAACCAAGAACAACAGATTTAAATTATTAGTATTTAAATCTGTGTTTAAACCCAAAGAAAAGAACCTTGAGCGGATGTCTGAAATCACTCACCTCAAATGGTCGGTGATCGGAGATCGGAGATCGGAGATCGGAAGAACGTCTCGGGCGAAGGCGTCGTCGATTTCCGGGTTCGGCGTTCTTCGCGTTCTTCGCGTTCTTCACGAGGGAGAAGAAGTTACGATGGTTCTCTCAAATCTTCTCAAGCGCAAAATAACCAGAGGTTAAGCGTTGGCCTTATTTTATTATTACGCCAACGAATTTGAAAAACTGGTTAAGAAACGATCGATCAATTCGTTGAATTAATTCAACGAAAGAAACGACCCAATTAATTCATGAAAGAAACAGCCCATTTAATTCACGAAATAAACCGCCCAATTAAATGGTCTGTTACGAATTTAGAAAATGCGTCGGTTGAATTTCATTAAGACGAGTTTTCACGGGTGCGTTTCTTAACGGAAAGAAACAGCGGGGCTCGTGCGGACCCCACCTCACAAATATCCTACCAAGGGGGTAGGATATTTCTGGATAGCATCCTATCCAGTTCAACTCAGTTCAAGCCGCCTTTAAGTGGCTTCAAGTGGTTTCCAAGTGGCTTAAGTGAAATAAAATAAAGTTGTCGCAAAATTATTTTATTTCTTAACTTTAAGCCTGAAAATTAAAAACCACATCCGAGCAAACACAACTCCGGAAGAGGCGTTTCTAAGCGAATACCGGCGCTGCGAATTCATCGGTGCCCTCAGAATTCGATTCCGGGCACCGGTTCAAAAGTTAGAAAAACCCGCTCGTCCGTTCACTGAACGTACCCGATCCAAACTTCGGAAAATGATTCCGGGCACACCGGGCCTCGGAATCAGGCGCCTTCAGAAACTGCGTTCTTGTAAAATTCCAAAGAAAATTAAGAAGAAAAAAAAATTTCCTTGAAATTTACGGGTCTTTACATTACTCCCACCTCAGAACTTTACGTCCCCGTAAAGATAAATCAAAAACTAGGGAAACAAATGTGGGTACTGAGCACGCATCTGAGCCTCCCGCTCCCAAGTGCTCTCCTGGAGGTTCCCGTGCTGCCATCTGATGCGCACAAGAGGAATCGATCGCCCACGTAGGACCCGCTCCTGTCGATCCTCTATCTCCACTGGGACCTCCGCAAAAGTCGCCCCATCATCCACGTCTAGCTCCCCATAGTCAATGATGTGCGTCGGGTCGTGCACGTATCTCCTCAGCTGGGATACGTGGAAGACGTCGTGCACCCGGTGCAACTGAGGTGGCAGAGCCAGGCGATAAGCCACCTCGCCAACCCTGCTGAGGACCTGGAAGGGTCCGATGAAGCGTGGAGACAACTTGCCGCCTCGGCCAAATCTCCACAAACCACGTCGAGGTGAGACACACAAGAAGAAGTGGTCGCCATCCTCGAACTCTAGTGTCCTCCGCCTCCTGTCAGCATATGACTTCTGCCGGCTCTGTGCTGTCCTCATCCGCTCTTGGATGACCCGGACCTTCTCTGTCGTGGCCCGGACCATCTCTGGTCCCACAAGTGCTGACTCTCCAGGGTCTGTCCAGCACAAAGGAGATCTGCAAGGCCTACCGTACAACGCCTCGTAGGGTGCCATCCCGATGGTGGAGTGGTAGCTGTTGTTGTATGCAAACTCTACCAAGGGTAGGTGGTCCTCCCAACTGCGACCAAAGTCGAGGACACATGTGCGGAGCATGTCCTCGAGAGTCTGAATGGTCCTCTCCGTCTGACCATCCGTCTGAGGGTGAAAGACGGTGCTCAGACGTAGTCGCGTCCCGAATGCCTCCTGCAACCCCTTACAAAGTCGGGAAGTAAAACGAGCATCCCGATCGGAGACGATAGTCGATGGCGCAACGTGAAGTCGTACAATATCCTGAACGTAGAGACGCCCCATGCTCTCCACTTTGCCCTGCTCTCGGATGGGTATGAAGTGTGCCGACTTGGTGAGTCGGTCAACAATCACCCAAATGGAATCGTGACCTCTGTAAGTGCGTGGAAGTCCAGTCATGAAGTCCATAGATATCCCATCCCACTTCCACTCTGGGACCTCCAAGGGCTGTACCAAACCTGCTGGTACCTGATGCTCTACCTTCACCTGCTGGCAGGTGAGGTACCGTGAAATGAACTCTGCCATAGCCTTCTTTATGCCCGGCCACCAGTGCTATCGTCTGAGATCCTGGTACATCTTCGCCACTCCAGGATGTACCGCCAAAGGAGAAGTGTGAAACTCTCTCAGCACCTCCTCTCGTAAGGCGACCGGTACCAAGGTACGTCCTCTGAAAAGGACATCGTGCTCTGCTCCAAGGTAGAAACCATCAGGTGCCTGTACCGAGGATATATGTGCACGCCGCGTCTCACAGTCAAAATCCCCATGCTGTGCCTCTCTGACCCACTGAAGAAGTGGAGGAGAGACTGTGAGAGACAGAAGGAAGGCTGCTCCGTCTATATCCACGAAGGATATCTGCAAAGCGGCTAGCTGCTCTGTCGCCTCCTCAAGTAGCTGGATGTCCGTCCTCCTGCTGAGGGCATCAGCCACCACGTTCCCCTTCCCAGGAGTATAGACTATCTCAAAGTCATAGTCCTGGAAGAACTCGAGCCATCGCCGCTATCTCAGGTTCAGGTCTTTCTGAGATAAGATGTACCTGAGACTCTGGTGGTCAGAAAAGACTGTGAAGCGCTCGCCCATCAGATAGTGTCGCCATGTCTTCAGGGCAAAGACCACTGCTGCCAACTCCAAGTCATGGGTAGCGTAGTTCTGATCATGCGGCCTCAGCTGACGTGATCTGTAGGCAATCACGGCCCGCTCCTGCATCAGGACACACCCGAGTCCGGTCCCTGATGCATCGCAGTAGACTACGTATCCAATTCCCTCCTCAGGCAACCTCAAGATGGGTGCGCTAGTCAACCTCTGCCTCAGCTCCTAGAAGCTCAGCTGACATCCGTCTGACCACACGAAGGGTTTCCCCTTCTTCGTCAACGCTGAGATTGGGGCCGCAACTCTGGAGAAGTCCGGCACAAATCTCCGATAGTATCCGGCTAGGACCAAGAAACTCCGCACCTCTGTCACGCTCTTGGGTGGCTCCCAAGCTTGCACTGCCTCGATCTTCGCGGGATCCACTGCAACTCCCGCCTCAGAAATGACGTGCCCCAAGAAGTGGACCTCACGTAACCAGAACTGACACTTCGAGAGCTTTCCATAAAGCTGGTGCTCTCGGAGTGTGTCTAGTACAACACGCAGGTGGTAGGCGTGCTCCTCCTCCGTCGTCGAGTACACCAAAATGTCGTCGATGAAGACCACGACAAATCGATCGAGGTATGGCTGGAAGATCCTGTTCATGAGGCTCATGAACACTGCTGGAGCGTTGGTTACGCCGAAAGGCATAACCAAGAACTCATAGTGGCCATACCGACACCTGAAGGTCGTCTTCTGCACATCCTCGTCTCGAACTCTGAGCTGATGATAGCCTGACCTGAGGTCTATCTTCGAGAACCACCGTGCTCCCTTGAGCTGGTCGAAGAGATCATCAATCCTGGGTAGCGGATACATGTTCCTCATTGTCACCTGATTCAGGCGACGATAATCGACACACAGTTGCAAGCTCCCGTCCGCCTTCTTGGCGAACAAAATCGGGGAAGCCCAGGGAGAAACACTGGGTCGGATGAACCCCTTGCCCTGCAAGTCCTCCAACTGTACCCGCAGCTCTCGAAGCTCAGCGGGGGCCATCCGATATGCTGGAGTGGATATTAGGGCTGTCCCGGGGTACATGTCAATAAAAAAGTCTACCTCTCTGCGAGGAGGTAGTCCTGGAACGTCGTCGGGAAAGACGTCCGCATACTGATCCACCACTGTAGGAAAACTGGGACTCCGCACGTCAACTGCTCCCAGGATGAGGCTAGCCAACTGATGAGTGATGGGCTGACCTCTCCTCTGCGTGAGTCCATCATGTGCTGCTAAGGCTCCCTTCTCGCCGGTGAAGGTGAACCTGCTCCCGTCGGTGCGCACACATCGCACCTTGCGCCTAATGCAGTCAATCTGAGCATGGACCGTAGATAACCAATCCATGACCAAGATGACGTCGTAAGGTCTCGACGCTGCTACAAGAAGATCCCAGCCGAAGCTCTCGCCTCCTAGAGTAAGCTCACACTGCCGGCACCAGTGCGTAATCGTCGAGTCTTCTCCCGTAGGAGTCTCTAGCCGTAAGGATCGAGCCAACAGCTCTGTCGGAATCTCCGAGCTCCGAAAAAGGGCAGTGGCTATGAAAGAGTGACTCGCTCCTGTGTCTATCAGAACTGCAGCAAGGGTGGAATAGACACATATCGTACCTCGAATCATCTCTGGCACGCCGTGGTCGTGGGCCTCTGCTTCCTGGAGCTGAGCCTATCTCTGCCTGCCAGCTCCCTGTGGTCGGGGCGGGCCTCCTGGGGGAGGTGGTGGCAGAGCCTCAAAGCGTCACCCACCTCCTGCTGCTCGGCCAGCTCCTCTGCCTCGTCCGCCTCCTCCCTGCGGACCACCACGGTCGACCCTCTGCCTCTGCCTGGGTGGCCCCTCCACCGTCTACTGACCCTCAGTACGACGGGTCGGGCAGTCACGAGCCATGTGGCCCTGCCCGCCGCACTCGTAGCACTGTCTGCCTCTCGGAAGGCTGGCTCCGGGCCGGGTGCCCTGCACTGCTGAGCCAGCGTCCCGAGGTCGCCTGCCGGAAGGTCTGGTCCTCCTGGAACCCTGAGTCATCCGCCGGCTACCAGCTGCCGAAGACTCCGCTATCTGCCGCCCTGCGGTGGGTCTCGCTGTGGACTCAGCCAGGAAGCTCTCGATCAGGAGGGCTCGCTCCAGTACTCCTGCCTGGGTCGGGATGCTGAGGGAGATCAGCGATGCCCTGATATCGTGTCTCAAACCCTGCTCGAAGGTCCGGGCCCGGAAGAAGGGGTCCCGTACCATGTCTGTCGAGTACCGAGAAAGGTCTGTGAACCTCGCCGTGTACTGAACGACCGTCAAGCTGCCCTGCCGCAGCTGAAGAAGCTCCTGGATGCGCACCGCTCGGAGGGTGGCCGGGACGAACTCTGAGCGGAAGAGGCTCTCGAAGTCCGTCCAGATGAGGGTGGCCTCATCGTGTACCTGGAGCATCAGGCTCCACCAGCATCCGGCTGCTGCGTGCAGTAAGCTCGCCGCAAGGATCACCATGAGGTCTGCTGGCGTACTCACTAGCCTGAAATCTCGGACGACCGCCTCCAGCAAGTCCTCGGCTGCCTGGGGGTCCGACTCCCCACGGAACCTGGGTGGTCGCTGGCGCTGGAACTCGTGCAGAGATCCAAGGCGTCGTGCGTCGTCAGCTGCCAGTGTTGGAAGCATCGGGGTCTCGGCGGGTAAAGGTACTGCCGGTGCCTCTACTGTCAACGGGCCTTGTACCAAGGCCTCGTCGCTCGGCGGGCTGTCGTCGCGCCCTACTCTAGGAACCCTAGCTGGCTGCTATCGTCGTGCCATCCTGAAAAGAAAACAAGTATGCCACGGTCAGAACAGTATACCTGGTGAAATGACACAAGTAATCACAAAGAAAACTTGAAACACACATGCAATCAATGTTTTCGTGCATTAAGTCGGGAATCAGAAGTCAGGGTCCTGGTGTATGGATACGTCGGCCGCCGCACCAACACTGGACTCCCTGGACTGATAACCACACTCAATACGCTAAACACTATTGCTTCACATAGAAGAAATATCAGAGTCTGCGGTAGAACCGACCACCTCTGATACCAATTTGTCACGACCCGTCCTCGGGGCCCGTGCCGTGACTACCCCAATCCCGCCTTCCATAGGCCAGGGGCTGGCGACTAGCACCAAGGCGTAAATCCCAACAAAAAGGGAAGGCATTGCCTTTGAAAAGTAAACAAGCACCACAGAGTAAGCAAGCGGAAAAGTAAACACTAAGTAAAAACTGTACAAGCTGTGCTGAAAGTAAAAGGGGCCGGAAATACAAGCCCAACTATAAAGTACAACTGAAAGGAAAAACAGCAACTGAAAGGAAAAACTGCAGCGTCGAGCCATCCTCCGGAAGTCCCACCTGAAGGGTGGGTACAGATAGCCTCCACTTCTCCTCGGGTCCACCTAACCGCTCCGAGTACGTCCCGCCCAGTGGTCCACCTCCAGGGACTGTCCTGCTCCGCACGCCTCCTCCACGATCAGCGATGTCCGTCGTCTGCAACCAACACCACGAAGTGCGGGCATAGCCCATGCAGGGGTGAGTATAAGCTACTCAGTAGGGACCCCGAGACCCCCGAAGGTCTCCCGAAATCCACAAAGGATAATCCACAAAAGAAAGATACAATCACGAAGTAACATCTGACATGGCTTAGGTATATGCCCATATATATACCTAAGTCTTCAATTCCCGTTCGGCTCCAACGTCCGAGCCCAAGCACAACCCAGTCCACACAGGAAAGCAAAACGTATACCCACACAGGATAGAACAACACAACCCACAAAGGAGAGTAAACAGTAAATCCACACAGGATAGCTCAACACAATCCACAAAGGAGAGTAAACAGTAAATCCACACAGGATAGATCAACACAATCCACAAAGGAGAGTAACACAAGATTCAGCTCACACAGGTATACTTTTTCGGATGACGATAAAGATGATCATTGAACCATCTAAGTCGTCGGACCCACGAAGGATCGATAGGTACTAACCTTGCAGTGACCCACGAAGGATCGGGCCCACGCAGGACCTGTAGGAGTTGGCTCACACAGAACCGCTGAGAGATGACCCACACAGGATCGGACCCACACAGGATCGGGCCCACACAGGACCGGGCCCACGCAGGACCTGTAGGGGCTGGCTCACACAGAACCGCTGAGCGCTGACCCACGCAGGATCGGACCCACACAGGATCGGGCCCACACAAGACATGTAGCACTGATCCACGTAGGATCGCTGAGTGCAGGAGTCGTCACAGTCCGCTGAGGATCTCTGCACAGTCGTCGCCGCAGTCCACTGAGGATCTCTGCATGGTCGTCGTCGGAGTCCACGGAGGATCTCTGCACAGTCGTCGCCGCAGTCCACTGAGGATCTCTGCACGGTCGTCGCTGTCGAAGTAGCAGTCGCAGCCAGCACTAGGGTTCCCGCACACAGCAAGCTCGTTCGGGAGGGTCCTGTCCACGAGCCGAGAGGCTGATACATCAACTGACACGAAGTCTGAAGTTGATATATCCAAAAGTTCCGTATCGTCAACAGGAACTCAACGTCGCAGACGGCGCGTCAATCGGATGCCCGGTCTGAGAGATATTGGCATTTTCGTTCCAGGGGCCCGGTTGGTTTTTAAGGAAAAACCAACCCGACCGCATTCCACCTACGTCCAAACCTCGGGCGGAGTATTCCAAAAGATCCGTCTCACTTAGAGGAATTCAACAAAGCTGACGGCACGTCAATCAGACGTCCGTAGCTCAAGATATGAGCGTTTCCGCTCCGAGGGCCCTGTTGGTCTCGTGTACGAACCAACCCTGCCGAACTCAAAGTATTTCGAAACCTTGAGTGCGATATACCGAAACGACCGTCTCGATCCAAGAATCGTGTTTCCGCTGACGGCGAGTCGTTTGGAGGCATGATGCTCAAGATACGGGCGTTTGAACGAAAACGTCCGAAGATGGGGGGTACGGGCCTGGGCCGACCCGGCCCGACCCTCCCTGGGTCGGCCCGAACCGGGTCGACCCGAACCGGTTCGACCTGACCCGGGTCCGACCCGGCCCGGCCAGGGCCGGTCCGACTCGGCCGGCTCGGCTTGGCCGAGCCGCGCGGGTGGAAGCCGCGGGCGCCGACCCGCGGCATGAGAAGAAACTGCGGCCCGCGTGCGGGCCGCGCTGGCGATCCGCGGACGCGCTGAGCCGCGTCCGCCTGGACGAACCGGACCCGCGCACCGCGGGTCCGTTGGCCGCCGCCGCCGCGGCTTCAGCCGCGGCGGATCTCGTCCGGAGGCGCGCCGGGGCGCCGCCGCCTCCGGTCGCCGGCGCCGCCGCGCCGGTGACCCGCGCCGCCGGCAACTTCCGCGGGCCGCCGGCGTCGCTCCGGTGGCCCGTTTTCCTTCCCGTCTGCGCCGTTGCTCCTCCCGGGATCCGTTATTTACTGCGGCATCGTCAAATGTCCGCTGTGGCACGTTCCATCATCGACTGTCAAATCCGCACAAAACGAAGAACGGCGGAGGGTCGTCGGGCCGTGTTCGTTTGGCCCGCACCCTCCGCGTTAGAGATAAACAACCGGGAGAAATTGTTCAGCAAATGAACCGACAATTTTAATTAAAATAAAATTGTTCATTTGAAACCGACTTTTTAATTTTTCAAGAACGTTCACCGGAAAATTAAAAATGGGTAATTTTCCAAAGTAAATCCCTACCTCGTCGATCGTCTTGCGCGGGCGTTCTTCACGGAAGAGATCGTCGCGGAAGAGAGGGATCGTCGCGTCGTCGCGGGGAGGCGTCGCGTCGTCGCGGAAACCGGCGTTGAGTTGGCGAAATCAACGAACCAAGAACAACAGATTTAAATTATTAGTATTTAAATCTGTGTTTAAACCCAAAGAAAAGAACCTTGAGTGGATGTCCGAAATCACTCACCTCAAATGGTCGGTGATCGGAGATCGGAGATCGGAGATCGGAAGAACGTCTCGGTCGAAGGCGTCGTTGATTTTCGGGTTCGGCGTTCTTCGCGTTCTTCGCTTTCTTTGCGTTCTTCACGAGGGAGAAGAAGTTACGATGGTTCTCTCAAATCTTCTCAAGCGCAAAATAACCAGAGGTTAAGCGTTGGCCTTATTTTATTATTACGCCAACGAATTTGAAAAACTGGTTAAGAAACGATCCATCAATTCGTTGAATTAATTCAATGAAAGAAACGACCCAATTAATTCACGAAAGAAAAAGCCCATTTAATTCACGAAATAACCCGCCCAATTAAATGGTCTGTTAAGAATTTAGAAAACGCGTCGGTTGACTTTCATTAAGACGGGTTTTCACGGGTGTGTTTCTTAACGGAAAGAAACGGCGGGGCTCGTGCGGACCCCACCTCACAAATATCCTACCAAGGGGGTAGGATATTTCTGGATAGCATCCTATCCAGTTCAACTCAGTCAAGCCGCCTTTAAGTGGCTTCAAGTGGCATTCCAAGTGGCTTAAGTGAAATAAAATAAAGTTGTCGCAAAATTATTTTTTTTCTTAACTTTAAGCCCGAAAATTAAAAACCACACCCGAGCAAACGCAACTCCGAAAGAGGCGTTTCTAAGAGAATACCGGCGCTGCGATTTCATCGGTGCCCTCAGAATTCGATTCCGGGCACCGGTTCAAAAGTTAGAAAAACCCGCTCGTCCGTTCACTAAACGTACCCGAGCCAAACTTCGGAAAATGATTCCGGGAACACCGGGCCTCGGAATCAGGCGCCGTCAGAAACTGCGTTCTTGTAAAATTCCAAAGAAAATTAAGAAGAAAAAAAAATTTCCTTGAAATTTACGGGTCTTTACACCTAACATGTCACAGAACTAAAATATTCACCAAAAAAAGATAGATTATCATTATAATTTTTTTCATTCATTAATTCTTAGAATGGTTGTTGGTTTTATCCTAGAGTACCCTAATTTTTATAGTAAATATAAATCCATACATAGAGAAACAAATACTAGGTTCCTTACATGGTATACAAGGTATTCTATAATAAGTAATATTTATGGATCACCAAGGATAGGGGGTGTATAATAACCCCCTCCAATGTTGGAATCCTAAAAAAACACATAGTGAACTTTAAGATGGATGGTTCGAGCAATATTCCCATAAAAACAAATAACAAAATGCCAAAAGTGTTGGATCATTTTATATGAAATATACACAATAGGGGAGGGGTTTATTTTGTCATTAAAAACTCCATATAGAAATATTTATATTAATAAATTATGTACTTTTATCTATATTAGATTATTTATGAAGCAAAAAATAAACAAATTTCAGGATGCAAATACTTATAGTGGTTTAGGGCACAAAGATTCCATAGTCAAATCCACCAATGCTCTACTGCACGAGCTTGGTGAATTTCACTAGTCGGTCCTATTTTTACAAGATAATACACAAATGGGTACACAAAATTGACACCATTAAAATTTTACTCTAGAACAGATGCTTCTAGTTCTAAACACCTAACCTATTAAACAACTTAGTACAATAATCCCACAATCAAAATTACATATTGTTGGATTTAAAATAATTTCTAGTTATTCATCATAGTTGCAACAGTATCCAACTGACATTAGATGGATCATCGTCTTTAGAAAGGATGCTCCTCAGATAAGAGAAGTTCTGAATCGATCCGATTGAAAATTATCTTGAAATTTATTCTCTAATAAATTAGTAGTAGATTCACAATAGATCTACAATATAGAACAAGTAAATATTCAATGTTTTTCTTTCTGATATATAATATAGTCTGATAGTTCTTTGTAGCATCAGATCTATAAAAGATACCTTTTAAAGAATAAGTGAATTTTTTTTTGTGAAACCCAAATATCTCTATATTTTAATCTTATTACAAAATTTAGATCCACAAAAGTTTTAAGACAGATCAAAATATTCAAATGTTTCAATAAAAGTGAAGTCATAACATCCCTTAATAATTGGCATGAAATCCTACTCTTAAATAATTCCTTTTAATCATGTATAAACACCTTTAAATTGGTCAAATATGTGCTTTTAAAATCGGGATTTGAATCTTTCTTGAAATCAAACAGATAATTCGCCATATACCGTTACACGATAAATTCTCAAATTAAAATCTATAATGCTAAAAAAAGGTAAACATAGGGTTCACATTGTAGCAATCCAAATATCAAACATAAGGTATCAAATTTAAGGTTGATGATACATACTTTTTACATCAAATTTCAATCATATGATATATGATCCATACTTATCTCTTTCATAGAATGTAAGGTACAAGATCCATACTTTTAGATAAAACATAAGGTTTAATACAAAAATATGGTTGATATTCCATAATTTGGTGATGTAAGCGTAAGGTTCAATATTTACTTATGGTTATTCATCCATACATTTTTTATTTAAAAAACGTAAGGTTCCTTCCAAATATAAGGTTGATTGACCATAATTTCATGAACTCCATTAAAATAAATGCAGTATGTAATCATTACACTACGATTTCCCAAATACTATATGAACAGTGTTTCCAGAACACATTGAATAGGTTTCCAACCACTTTGAAAAATATTTCTTGTGAATCATATGATTTCATATTAATCTAAAAGTGCTAATATAAATAATATTAAAACCCTAACATATACTTAATGTAAAATCATTAGAATAACATGTAAGTGTACTTGTAAGAATCAAAATCATCATAAAAATATATAGTATTGATGAAAAAACATGCTCAACAATATCCCCCTTTTTGTTGGTAAAAGAATACGTAAAATGTTTTCTAAATAACTAATAATTTTTCAAGGTGAAAACCCATATTTAATTTTAACTTCCCAATGTCTCTTCCAAAATTTACCTTAATGGTTTATCCAAATTTATATTCAAAGTTTCTCAAGTTAAAAAAAATTATTCCATATGTATATTTTCTAAAACAATTTCTTCCTTTATAAAATGTTGTGTTTATTCAATTTTCTTCACCTTTTTTTATGTCCAAAGTTATTATAGATTAAGAATATAACACTTTTAATGTTTCATGAAAATTTTATGAAAGTGTTATGAGAAAATCTTTATCAATAAAGCAATATGTATTTTTATGTCAGTCTAACAGAATCATAAACAAATTAAAAGCACATAAAATATTATAAAAACGAATTTTCATTGACAAAACAATATAAAAGTAAATTAATGAACATGTATCAAGGTTGTTGGGATAAAGGATTGAAAAATTCTATCTCATCATTTTTGAATAACATCCTTCAACTCTGTTAATTGTAACCATAAATGATTTATTACACCATCTCCTAGTTGTATTATCATATCCATACCTTCCTAGGCCAAATGAATATATCCAATTAAGTACATTATGAAATACTCATTAAATATTTCAATCTTCTACATAAACTGATTTAGCTTCTCGGTGAATCTATTTAGTAATTGTCTAATACTCGGTTCATCTAAGGTAAACTGATCAACACTAAATTTATTGTTTTCCAACAGAATATATAAAATAGAAAAATTAAACTGTAAATCAAACAACTTTTCATTCGTGTTTCTCATTATAAATGTAAGGGATTGGAATATATTGATCAAATTAGGGAAAGTACCTCATGTACTTGTGTGACTTCCTGTGACTGTTGAAAACTGTTGATCTATAAAAAAATTTAAATATTCAAAATCTGATTTCAAAAAAACTTCATATTTCATCTTTGAAACATCTAACAATAATTATTTCTTACAAAAGAACTTCTTTCTTTGAAATAGAACTATTTTTTAGAAATTTTAATCTCTTTTTATATATCATTAATGATATTCTTAATGAAGAATTATCTGCTTTATCTTTATTAAATTTTCTGACAAGCTCCTCAACATGATCAGACATAGAATCATAGGTACCCTGTACCTGATTCACAACTATATTTACTAGGATCAGGGGTAAATTTTGAGAATCTGATTTCTTTTCTTCATCCTCCTCCACTAGTTGCTCAACTAAATTTTCTCTAGAAATCTCAACTAAGAATGATTCATTTAGAACTTCTATTTTAATTTTAGAGAAATTTTCTTGAATATGACGATCTTCATTCTAAACAACCAATGATAGGTTCTCTTTAGAGTAATTTCTTCTATAAATTTTTTTTGAGTGCATTGTATATACTTGGTATGATCCACAAATTGATCTATAATTTTCATTTCATAAGATTTTTCAATCTGATGTACCACCTCAGTTCTTTTCTTTTCCTTGGCCTGAGCCAAAACATCAATTTTTGATTCATAATCATCACCATATTGTCTTTATTCCTTAATAGATTACTGCACAAACATTTATCTTAAAATATCTCCTGTTTAATGAATTGTCTATATATTAGGTTCATAACCAACTGTTCTCTTCCTTGAATTATGAATTCCTTCCTAACGTTCATCATCAGAAGGTTTATCCTCTATTTAAAATATGATTCTTCTTGATGTCTTTGAAACTTCCCATGTTCTAGAGTCAACCATACATTCTTTAGATTTTTCATGTTTCTACCCATGAGCATACACCTAACCCTCTTCAGCTCCAAAAGGAACGATTTTACCTTTTACAGTGCTCCAAAAAAATTTGAGCTTTCACAATGTTCCAGCATTCAACACATTACTATGATGGAATCTGACTCTTCCATCATAACTCTTATCATATCTTTCATAAATAGTAATTTTGAAATAAATATTCTATATGGATATAAATTCATTCGATCCATAGGTTGACAATAGTAATTCAAATATCTAATCATGTATCATGGAAAATTCAAATTTTTGTCACATAAAAATAAAAAAAATAATATACATATTTAGTAAAATAATCTTCTCAATCTCAGACATCCGTAGGGGTATCTTGGTCTAATTACACATAACTAAAATTATCTAATCTGGCTCTAAATATTTCACCAACATTTTTCTTATGTTATCAGAACAAAATAGAATAGACATAATGTCCTCATATTTATGATTTATATCCTCGATTGAAATTATATCTAAATTAAAAACTCCCTCATGAGGGTAGTTCGAAATATTTTATATTTCAACAGAAGATATCGATAAATCCAAGTCTTCAATCTTCACAACAATTGAATATTATGTATCTCCAAAAATAAATTGAATAGATTTAATAAAACTTCTCAAATATAATTCATATAGAAATTCAGTATAGTCTTCATTAAATGTCATTTAAATAACATGAATGGATAACACTTTCTTCCACATCAGATTCATCTAATAGAACTATTCATGATCGATGAATTTTACCTGAAGGATGTTCCAAAAAGTTGAACGCTGATGCTTAGTATCACTAGGATCACATTTATTGATTTTATTTTTTATTTACACTTCAATCCAAAAGCACTGATGGATTGAGGTTCTAGGGTTTCGAAGGTGCATGAAAAGGAAGATGATAGACGTGAAGGTTTTCAGTAGTTTGAAAGGTTTTGAGAAAATGAGTGGTTTTGGAATTCAAAATAGGCTCTGATAGTTCCTTGATTTTCATGTCATTATGTAAATGATAATCATTAGACAATTTAAAATAAATTAAACCATATGCAGCATATTTAAAATTTATTATATAATAAAAATAATTATAAAACTATATTTTATTTAAAAGATGAGTAACTAAATTATTTTTAAATGTGAAAATTTAAAATAATATGATCATAGAAACTAATGATTAAAATTAAATAAAATATATTTTAAAATAAATAAAAATATAATAATAAAATTATATAAAATTAAATAAACCTATCTACCCCTTACTAAAATCAAAACATGGAGTGGGAAGTGGTCTAGTAAAAATATCAGCTAATTGAAATTCAGTACTTATATCTTCTAAAAATATTTTTTTAAGAAAATGATCTCTTAGATATTGATGTCTAATTTCATTATGATTGGTTATAGAATGACTTAAAGGAATTTTTTTAAATATTAATAGATCCTTTATTATTGCATAAAATAGGTATGTTATTAAAATTTAGTCCAAAGTTTATAAAAGTGTTTATAATCAACAAAACATATGCACAACAACTATTTGTAGATACATATTCTTCTTCGGATATTGACAAAGCAAATCAGTGTTGTTTCTTACCAAACCATGAAACTAAATATTTTCCTAAAAATTGAATGGATCTGAGGTGTTTTTTCTATCAAATCAATAACTTCTAAAATTAGAATCTGACAATGAAATTAAATTAATATAATATGTTTTTGGATAAAGAAGAGATTAAAAAATAGTTTCTTTAAATATATAAAAATTATTTTGATAGCTATAAGATGATATTATTGAGGATTTGATTGAAATATTTCACAAAGACATAATGATTACATTATATCCATGTTGCTAGTAGTATGATATAATTAACAACCAATCATACCTCTATATGACTTGTTGTCTACTGTGTTTCAAATTTCATCAATGTCAAGTTCTATATGAGTACACATATGTTTTATATATGTCTTATTGTTTTCAATTCCAAATTTTTTTAGTAAATCAGAAATGTATTTTCTTTTATTCAAAACATTTCCAAAATCATTTTGATAAATTGGATGACCTAAAAAGAAATTTATTTCTCCCATCATACTCATTTAAAATTATTTTTTCATTATGTTTGAAAACTCAAGACAATGTTTTTTATTTTTTTATACAATAATTATGTCATCAACATAAATTTAAACTAATGAAATAATAGAAATTAAAATTTTCATGAAAAAGGTTTGATATTCCATACCTACAGTAAAATCATATTTCAAAAGAAAATAAATTAATCTTTCATACAAATATTTAGGTTATTGTTTAAGGACATAAAGATATTTAGTTAGTTTAAAAACAAAATCTAGTTTTTGAGAATTTTCAAAACCAAGAGGTTTCTCAACACAAACATCCTCCATTAAATAACTATTTTAAAAGGCAGACTTAACATCCAACTTAAATAATATAAATTTAATATGAGATGTATAGGCTAAAAGGATCCTAATGGCATCCAATATATCTACAGCGGCAAATGTATCATCATTATCTTTAACTTCTTCCTGATTATATCCTTTAGCTATGCGTATTTCTTTATTTATAGATATTATTATAGGATCATCTAATTTATTTCTTCATACCCATTTAGTTCTAATAACTTGATAGTTATTTAGTCTTTTTACTAATTTCCAAGCTTCATTACTTTTGAATTGGTTTTGTTCTTCATGCATTGCTATCATCTAACTTCATCAATTAAGGCTTCTTCAGTTGACATAGATTCTAATTGGGATGGAAAGGAAGAAAAATCAACTACATTTTTTATATTTATTCTAGTTCTTATTCATGTGTCTCGGTCTCCAACAAAAGTTTCTAAATTGTGATTCTTTAGAGTTCTATATTGTTTAGGTAAAACACTTTTAGGTTCATCAGTGACATGTTCTTCTGAACTGGAATAAATATTTTTTATATCATTTTCAAAAGATGATTTGAGGTTTTCAACTACCATGTTATCAATAGGGTAATATTCATATATTTGATATTTTATTTTGTAAAAAGGGTCTGATTCATCTAATCTCACATCAAAAAATTCTTCAAAAATCCTTTTCTTTTTATTAAAAACACTATAATCTTTGGAAGTAGAATAATATCCTAAGAAAAATCATTTATCGATATTTGGTTCAAAAATACCAAGATTATCTTTAATGTTCATGATATAAACCTTGCATCCAAAAACCTTAAAGTATTTTATTTTAGGTTTTCAATTATTCCATAGTTCATAGGCTGTATTTTGAAAAAATGGTATTATTAAAACTCAATTAATTATGTAGTAGGTTGTTCCTACATATTCTTCCCAAAAATAAGTAGGAAGAATGTATAAATTTAGAATAGTCTTAGCCATTTCATGAATAGTTATACTTCTTCTTTCAACAATTCTGTTGTGTTGTGGATTTCTTTCTGTAGAGAATGCTTGTCTAATACTAATATTTGAGCAAAAGAAATTGAATTTATGATACTCAAATTCTCCACCACGATCATTTCTTAATGAAATTATTATAAAAACTTTTTCATTTTGAACAAATGGGAAAAAAAATTCAAATATAGTATAAGCATCATTTCTATATTTTATAAAATATATCCATGTAAATCTAGAATAGTCATAAACTAAGACATATACATATAATTTACTATACAAACATGATACTATTGAAGGTTCAAATAGATCCATATGGAATAGTTCTAATGTTTTAGATGTTGAAATTTTGTTAATTGATTTAAGTAATGATTTGTGTTTCTTTCCAAATTGACTTCCATCACAGAATCCTTCACTATCAAATTTATGACTAGGAAAATCAGAGACTAACTGCTTCTTAGATAACTTATACGAAACATAAATGTCACAATGTCCAAGTCTTATGTGACAATTCCAAGATTAATTTATTTTAGTAGTTAAACAATTTAATTTTTTATGACAAAAGGATTTTAAGTCCAAGTTATAAAAATTATCAGTTCTTGGTTCTCTAAATTTAAACCATTTATCTTTAAAAACTGAAAAAAAAAGTTGTCAGAAAAATCAATAAATAACCATAATCACAAAGTTGATAAATACTTATCAGGTTATGTTTAAATTCATGTACATAAAGTACTTCATTTATTGAGACCACTTATTGATCTCCAACAGTTCGAATAACATTATTTTTTCCTTTAGATTTGTCAAAAAAGGTGACTAACCCTCCATATTTTTGAGTTAAGGTTTAAAGTACGATGATTTTCCACTCATATTCCTAAAGATATCACTATCCATGTACCATATTTCTTTTCTGATTCTGTTACTTTCTTCCTTTAGAGGTAGTTAAACCATTGTTTGTTTTGGTAACCATATTATCTTGGGTTAAGTAGTGTTAGATAGTAGTGATCTATGAATCCGGATTTTCTTTTCTATTCTACAATAATTTGAGTCAAATAAGCTTTTTGAAGTAAAGGAATTTTTAATTCCACCAATTTAGGGATTTATTAAATAAATTTTATTTGTTTTATTACGTTTTGTTCCATATGATTTTCAAATTACACCTTTTGTATTTGAAACAAAATAGTTTATGTATAGTTTAGGTTTATCACCTATAATACCTATTACTTATCATTATTTCATAATCACATTATTAAAAAGAAATTTATTATAAATTATTTTCTCATTTTTATTAAAAAAAGATCTTCACTTTTTTAGGTTTCTACTTTATCTTGCAATGTTTTTTTTATAGTTACATGATCTTCACTATTTGTGTTAGTTGATTTAGATTTCTCTATTAATTCATGATATTGTTTGTGAAAAGTGTCTCTTTCTCCTAAAACATTGTTTTGAATATTTTTTAGTGATTTATGATTCTTATAAAAGGAATAATATTTTTCTTCCATCATATTACAGTAGGTTACTAGTTTGTCATTTGAGTAGCTAGGGTCAGAATCATAATTTGGAGAGTAATAAGATTGTACCTCATTATCTTTATCCATGAAGAACATGTTTTCTTTTAGATTTGATTCTTATTTTTCTGAGTTAGACATTGATGATCTACTGGAGTCTTCAGAAACCCTCCATGTGGAATTCATTTCTCTTATATCTTTCTACTCATAATCAATATTTTTGAAAATTTTCTTTCTATTTGTCTTTTTAGCAGAGGACAATCAGGTCTTATGTGACCCATTTTTATGCATTTATATCATCATATTTCCTTTGTATAATTCTCATCTTTAATAAAGGATTTTCTGAATCCATTATTCTTCTTATAAATTTTCTGAATTAAATGGCCATCTATGCCAGTTCCATTTTTGAATTAGATGAGTCAATACATTCTTTCTTTTTGATTTATTATTTCGTCATTCTGCTATTCTTAATAGATGTAACTTTTAGTGAAATATTTTATATTTTAATTGGGAAATTATTCTCATTATATTCATCTTCCATCACAGATTCATACATTTTCATGGTTTCTATCAATTCCCTCATCGTTATATTTTTAAAAGGTGATGATTTTCTAAGGGATGTTGATATCCGATTAAATTTAGAATGTAGTACTCCCAATACTTTCAAGGATTGATCTTCTTGGTTAATAGGTTCTCCCAAGGAAATAATTTTTTTGGCCATCTCTGTAGGCCATTCATTAATATGAGTGACAGTTACATGATCCAGTATTCTAAATGTATCAAATTTAATTTTTCTATAGCATACCTCATATGTCTAACATTTTCAGTTTCTTCACGGGCAACTGCAATTGTCTGCCACATCTCATATGTAGTAGGTCGTTACAACACATGGTTAAATTTATCCGGTATAAGACCATTGATTAATACATTCATTACTTTTGAATTTATTTCTTACTCTGTTTTGGTAGCATCTATCCATGTTTCAGGTTTCTCAGGAATTTCATAAGGAGTAATAATTTTTGAGTAGACTCTATATCTGTGATTCTCTAGGTAGATGATCAAACCTGATTTCCAACATCCATAGTTTTCACCATTGAAGTATAGATCTTGGTCCATTGACATTACATCTCATGTATCAGCCATTTATATAACTATATAATCCTTTATATTCCTCTTGCTATAGATTTAACAAAAAATCTCATCCCTCTGATACAAATTTATGGATTGTGTTATACAAAATATACAAAAGAGGGGGGGGGGGTGAATTGTGTTTTTCAAAACATCTTCAAGAAATATTGATTATCATAAATTATATCCTTTTATCTTTTTCAGATTGTTTATGTAGAAGAAATAAACATATATCATGACACAAATACTTATAGTGGTTCGGGGAACCAAGATCCCCTTTTCCACTCCAGCAATGCTATACTCTACGACCATAGTGATTTTTACTGGTCAGTCTTCTTCTCCCAATACCAACCACAAATGAGTGCAGACAGTTGATAACTTTACAATTTAAGTCTAGAATATAGCCTTCTAATTTTAAGCACAAAACCGATCAAACAGATTGGTACAAGAATCTAGTACTCAAAATAAAATAGTTTTGATTTAAAACACTTTCTAGTTGTTATTAATTGTTTTAGTAGTATTAAAAATACATTATATGGATCATTATTTCAAAAATTATGTTCTTCATATCATAGAAATTCTGAATCGATCCAATTGAAAATGATCCCGAAATATATTTAGCAATAAACCAGTAGTAGATTCTTGATAGATATCCAATATAGAACAAGTAAATATTTAACATTTTTTTTCTGATAAAAAATATAATTTGATCATTCTTTGTAGAAGAATATCTGTAAAATATACCTTTTAAAGAATCAGCTAAACTATATTATTGTTCAACTTGGATATCTCTAGATTTGAATCTTATTATTAAATTTAGATCCATAAAATCCACCTGAAAAATCACAATTTTAAAATGTTTGAATAACAGAGAAGTCATAACTTCCACTAATAATTAGCATGCAATCATTCTCTTAAATCGATACTTTTAATCACGTATAAATTTATTTAAATTGGTCAAATATGTTCTTTAAAATCGGGCATTGAATGTGGATTGAAATCAGCCTGATAATTCGCAATAGGCTGTTTCACAATAAAGTCGCAAATTTAAATCTCCGATGTTTAAAGAAGGTAAATGTTGGGTTCACATTAGAAGCATTACGAAAATCAAACATAAGATATCAAATGTAAAGTTGGTCGCTAACATAAGGTTGATGATACATACTTTTGTCATATACTTTCAAACATATGATATATGAATCCTAATTTTCTCTTCCTTAGAACGTAAGGTAAATGACACATACTTTTAGATAAAACGTAATGTTCATTACAAAAGTAGGGTTATTGATCCATTCATTTTTAAAGAAAATGTAATGTTACATACATACTTAAGGTTCCTAATCCATACTTTTCTCATATAAAAAAGAAAGGTTCCTTGCAAGCATAAGGTTGATTAAAGATAGTTTTCTGAACTCCCCTAAAATAAATGTAGGATGTAATCCTTATGCTACGTTTTCTAACATACGGTATGAAAAATGTTTCCAGAACACTTTGAATAACTTTCCAAAAACATTGACAAATATTTCACACAAATCATATACTTTAATATTATTCCAAATGTGTAAATATAATTAATATTAATTTCAAAAATTATATATAAATTAAAATCATTATAATAACAAATAATGGTATTTGTGAGCATCTAATTCATAATAAAAATATATAGTATTGTTGAAAAAAAAATCTAAAAACATATAAGACAACTAAATAAAAAGAACCAGTATTTATGTTGTGGAATATTAAATTGTGTAAATGGATCAGGCTATACGCCTTTAAATATTAGAGCACTATATTCGACCATGTATGATGATAAATTACATGGAAATATTTCCTACATATAATAACCCTTCTATTTATTCAATGTTAATTCTTTATTTATTAAATAAAAGTACAAAAAATGAATCCCAAAATAGTAATTATTCTATAGTATTTGTGAATTAGGTACATTATAAAACTAAATAAAATTTTAAACACATCATCTTTATTGAAAACATTTATACCATGATTTCACTTAAAACATCATGGGATAACATGGAGTAATAGATAAGAAAGGGGTGATCTATAAAGCCTCGTAAGGGAATAAACATGGAAGGACATGATGAGAATAAAAATTATTAGGAAATATGTATATAAATTTGGAATAAAAATATTATGAACTCAAAATATGTACAATGAAAAATGATATTGCATGATAATCATAAATGCTACATGGGAAATATGTAAACAACATAAAACAATTAATCATAAACTTGTTTAAAGAATAAATTACAAGAAATAATGATGTAAAAAGTCCCATAGAGGAACCAAGATTAGTCACTATCCCAAAAATATGTACAATGAGACTAAACATCATCCAATTCATTAGAGCACTAAATAATTCCGGGTTCACCCATCAGAGTCATTTAATTCTCATGTATAACTATTCCACATAGATAAAAAAACATAGAATAATTTATCATCATATTTTTTTAAACCATCATGGAGTGTTTAATAAATAAATTTTAGTCCCAAATAATAATTATAAGTGTATAAATGTGAACACCCTTGATAAGAAATAGGTACGGGTATTCAATTCCCAATTGTTTGGCCTCGAAAATCATAGGGGAAGATTGTGAGTATAACAGTTAAAAATTTAAAAAATGGGATGATGAGAGAAAAAAGAATATATAGTTAGTTGGAAATCAAATGGTCATTAATATGTAAATGAGAATACATATCCCAATATTAGGAATTATAAATAACAATAATAAGACAATAAAGAAAAATGATATAAGAAGAGAAGGTGAAGATCCCTTAACTTGAGAGTGTGAATCCAAATGATTGGGAGGGGATTTTGAGTGATTGGGGAGCCTTGGAAGAACACTAGAGAGATTTAGACTAAGATACGATGTGAACCAAGGATTTTGAGTGAATATAAATTGAATATTGGGTATAATTATATAGAAAACGAGTTGGGTATTATTTATCATTCCTTGAACATAGGTTTTGGACTCTATATAAAAAAATAAGGAAAAATAAAAACCACAACAGGGTTTTTGACAATTATTTCTACTAAATGGGAGTTTTTTATTATTTTATTTAGATGAGGGCCAATAATAATAAAATAAAACCCTAGGTTATTTTTACGTGAGGCATACACTTAAAGAAATGATCATAAAACCTTAATTTATTAAAGGTTTGAGAGGATTCATAATGTTGTTATATATTTAATTATATAAAAAATGAAATTATGTTAAATCCAGAAATGTTATTTGGTCCACAATAACATTTATAGTATTTATTACATCACTTTTTATTCAATGGGATATAATAAAAAACTTCTTAAATTTTTATTGTATTTAATTTTTAAATGAAATTTTTTTGTCTCAGAAAATAATAAAAATTTTATCATTGAATAAAATAAAGGCACTAATTACAAAAATATTATTCATTTTATCCAAAATAAATTATAAGTATGCATATTTTCACTTTCAAAATCCAAATAGGCATTTGTTAGGGAATTATGTGTTTTTTTGACTATAACAGATTTCAAAACCGTATTAAAATTATATTTGACATCATAAAAATTATATGATCGTTTTAGTTTTATAAAAATTAATTAATAACAATATAAGATAAAAAATAATTTATTGCAATAATCCATTAATTCATTAATTTATATTATTTAATTAAATATGAATATTACCCAAAAATTACTATTTTTGTTTAGTTGAAGAAAAATACAAAACATTAATAAATTAAAAATAATATGGTGAAAATATATTATTTTTTATATAAAAAATATTATACATACCCATATTTATAGGTTCTTAATACATATCCATGTACTGGACTAGCAATTCCTCTATTAGTATGGTGCACAATTGTGGGACATTTAAGGGTGGTTTGATGTATGTAGTTTGGGTTGTGATCTCAATGAGCTAGAACATATCCCATAAATGGTTTTGGCCATGCTTATGTTATTGGATATTAGCTTGTAATTAGGCATGTAAAATCCTATAGATTGTATCTTCCTCAGAATCTCTTATAAATGGACTTCATAAGGTACGATACTACTTGTTGAAGCCATCACTTCCTTTGTGTAAATTGATTTGTTAAAAACCTATATTAATAAAAACATGTGATCATTGTTCAAAGACTATATTAACAATGGTAATAATACATAAAAATATTCAAAATATGTTAGGAAATTATAAAAACCAATAAATACATGTGTTTTAAATAGCCATAAAACATAATAAGACACTTAATTTAAATCATCCGGGAAATTTTATTAATAAATATTTGGGTCATTAAACCCCCCCCCTTCATAAATTTCACCCTAAATTTTTTTTTCGCACAAAAAAAGTGAGGGTAATTATATTTGACCACTTCCTCTAGTTTCTATATTTCATCATAAACATGTGGTTTCTCCAGAACAATTTCACCAAGCCCATTTTTTATTCTATAGAACATTGTCTCAACGATCAATTATATTCTCTTGTTTCTCCTTGTATGAGACTTCATTCACCATTTCTATCTACTATAGATACAGTGAATGTGAGACATGTGATGTGTATGTCCATAATACGGATACATGAAATAAATTATTTACACAATATAACATAATTTGGAGTACAAGTCAATAATCAATTGCCTAATGTGACCAAAAATATAAAAGGGTTTGATTTATATTGGACTATGATTCCGGTTCTTCCCAAATATAAGGACATTATTCCATGAAGATATGTGGAGGAACACCATGTTTCAAACGTCGATCATTAGGTATCACTAAATATTATCAACATAGCTATTGTTTTACACTGTGTAGCCCAGATTTGCTGATGAATGGTCTTAGACATTTCTATCATTTCCTCTACCATATCAGTACCAATTAGTTTTCATTCCCCAATTTCATCACAACTTGTTTGTGTTATTCACCTATTCCCATTAATGGATTCATAGGGGGATATTTGTATTATATAGTGAAAAATGTTATTGTATTAAAATTCAAACGAAGGAAGACACTGATCCCAGCCTCCTTTGAATTTAATCGGGCATTCTCCCATAATATCATCATCTATTTGGATAGTATGCTAATATTTTCCATTAGTTTGAGGGTGATAATCTGTTATGTTGTTCAAATCAGTATTTCAAGCAATTTAGAGACTCTTCCAGAACATAGATGTAAATAATTTGTCATTGTCAAATACTATTGATATTGGTGTTCAATGAAGCCTCACCAATTATTTAATATTTATCCTTACAAGTTGATCAAGTAAGGAGTACTCTCAACTCACAATGAATTGAGGATTCTTCATAAGTTGTTCCACTACAACCCATATATAATTAATTTTTCTTTATTTATTTTTAAGACTAGTGAAAAAGTCTAGGGTTATGTATTCTCATTTCCATATATGTATGTGTAATTGTTTTGTCATCCCCTTGGATTTTTTCCTTTTCACTTTCACCTCCGGACTTAAAAGACACCTTGATTTAAAATCCCTAATCTCTTTCTTTACATTGTACCAAAAATAGTTCCTCCATAGATATTGATATATATTTTTTATTCTAGGATGGAAAATGAAGGTAAACCTATGTGTACTATCCAACAACTCTATATTTAACTCAGGATTTTGTGGAACACATATTCATAACCCAAATCATAAAACCCATTCTTAATTAACATTAAACTATAAGAATTTACCATTTCTCATAGTTTCCAATTTATTCTAAATTGTGTTATCATATAATTTAAAATCCTTTATCTTCTCTATAAGTCACAATTGAGGTGTTATTTACTAACTGATTGATGATCTTATTTTCTTTATGATTCCTATATCCATGCACTCTAAATCAAAAAAGACCAAAACACTCTAAATTATCATCAATGATATAATTAATGGATACTTTATTCTTAGATAATATACCACATTTTTTCTTTCTTATTATAGAAGTGAATTGAGTATTCATATTCCATTATCAGCTCTAACTATCTTAATTGGAACATATTCAGCTCTTTTAGTGTAAATATTTACATAATCCTTTTTTGGTCAGAATATATTACACACATATCCACAAAGAGATAATTTCACCATATTTTAAAATTGAAAATATTTCTTTCCAACTCCATATCATTCATTGTGTAGTTCTATTTGTGAAATTTCTATTTACTTTAAGAACATGCTATCAATTTCTCATTCTGCATTTACACACAACCATATAACTTCATCGAAGCATCACTGAATACAATGAATAATTCCCTACTTTGGGGTAGTGTATGTACATGTTTAGTGACAATCCTAATTTTTAACTGCTTGAAACCCTCTTAATATTTTTCATTCGTATAAAACACGACCCCTTTTGTAGTTAGTCGGGTTATAGGGTTTGAAAATCTTGAGAAATTTCTCAAAAATTAATGATGGAATGCAACTTATCCAAGGAAACTATAGATATCTAACATAGATTATGAACCTGGACATCCTTCAATTGATTTAGTTATTGAATGGCCCAATGAAATCTAATTTGTTTTGATGATAGTCCCTAGAGATGAGACTTCTATCAAAAATCAAAAAATTTCTATACATGACATAAAACATATCATTTCTTAAGTTCTTTATCATAGGGATCATATTCTCCTCATAATACTCCATTTTTGTAGAGAATAAAGAAATATCAATTATAATGACTAAAAAAATTATCATGGTAATGTCTAAATACTCTCTCCATAAAGACCATGAAGATTTATAGAGTTGTTGTGAGATCTAAATGCATTTCTATGAACTCATAGTTCTGGTACCTTGTACAACAAGTTTTCTTATGGATATTTTCATTCTTCACTTTAACAGATAATATCCAAACTGAATATCCACCTTGGATAAGTATTGTGATATTTTTAGATAATCTAACAAGTCATTAATCAATGAAAGAGGATACCTGTTGTTTATCATTATCTTCTCTTCATCACGATAATCAATACAAATGTGAATTAACACATCAATCTACATAATGATGAGATGTGGTTCAACCCAATGTGAAGCACCTGGGAATATGAACCCTTTCTATAGATTCTTCTCATCTCCCCATGTTCAAAAATATCCATCATATATATATTCTTTGTAAATGGTAACTCCATAGGTATAATCTCAATTACTAATTCAACCTCTCGACTCAGAGAGGGACAATAAAATTTATTGGGAAACATATCGACATATTCCCTCGAAATAGGAATGTCCTAAACAATGATTAATTACATTTATATAATAATATGAGAAATATGTTCTTGTATATAGAGAAATAATCTCTAGGGTGGAGATGTTAGGGATAAATAATATCCATCATTCTCTTCGAATATTTACATAATCAAAGGTCAATTCACAATATAGAGATTGATTTGTTACTTGAAAAAATGTATATTGGAACATAATATCGATATAAAATCCATGCAGAGTTGTGCATAAAATTCCACCAAATGGATTCTGAAAAGGTTTGCTGGGATGTTCATCCCAAAAATGATGACAAGGGTAGAAAAATATAAATGGTATGTGATATTTTCCCCATTTTTCATTTTCACCAATTTATCTACTTACATGCTTTGTCTTGGTGTTTTAATAGCTATAATAAACTTCTATGATATGAAAGAATTTTTATAATTATAATAAAAAATTACATTCAATATTAAATAAAAAATAACTAGCATTCCTATCACCAATTCGTTGTCATGATCCACCCTATTGGTTATGATGGGGAAACCTCACCCTGGCTACCTTAGAGGTTTCTGGTTGTGTCCAAAATACATTTTCACGGTGAATTGTTTTTTCAATGTACCATCATTCCTTGATATTAAAAAAATGGAAAATACACTGAGGGCATACCAAAAAATTTCCCTTATCCAACACATTTGTGGGTTTCTCTAGTAAAAAAGTGTTGGGTAGATGATTATCCTTCCCACATATTAATCAGTTTCTCATCCTCTTTAGATAATCTATGTGGTGGTCCTTTTTACATCTTTTAAAAGTGGAATGTTGAAATTTATTTGAACTGTTAGATTTCTCCATTAGACCACCAAAATTGAACTCTATATTCCAATTCTGATCCTTGTGATACCCTTTAGATTTTATAATAACCATCTTGGCTTTGAGGGTTAACTATAAAATTTCCTCATAGATATCAATGTCTTGGTTCACTATGTATTTTCATAGGATATGTCATATCCCACAAAAAATTAGTCAACCTTATAATCATGGGTAACATGAAATACTAATTCATTTCATACATTTATTGTGAAGTATTCCTCATACTACCTGATAAATATTTTGAATTTTTTCTTAAGGAAGTGTTCTCTATTTTAAGATGAAGAGTGAATGGAAAATATTTATCAAAAAAATTATGTCATTCCTTCAAGTCAATCCCTTCAACATCTTCCTCAAGATTTTTATTCTTTAATAATATACACCATTGATCACCTTCTCTCTCCATATGAAAACTATTAGTGGAACATTATCTTATAATGAACATTGAAGGAAGGAAAATATCTTCTTAATGGAGTTGATCCATTGTTCCATGATTAAGAGATAAAATTATTCATAAATAGTAAGGGGTCATTGTCACATGAAACTCTCAATAATATAATTTTCATTAATAGGTAGATTTGGGTGCTCCTAATAATCAAGGATTCTATTCAGTACTTGATTAATTTGAGAGGGTATCATTATAAATTTTGTTTCTTCTACAATTGAGTTGGGCATATCATTTGGCCAGTCAAAAAATTTCCCATCTCATTGATTTTTTAACTGATTCTTATAACATTCATCCATTGGATAAAAAAAACAAAAAATTAGAGTTGATTGTTTTTAATATATTAATCACATAAATTGTAATCGAATGAAATTAAAGGGATAGCATATAAACTACAAATAATTATTTAAAATTTTAATTATTATCCTTTAATCTATTTTATTCATGATAATTTCCAAGCATATACTCTTATGGAAATTTTTTTTATTCCCATAAAAATGGTTCATAATGAGTTAATTAATTTACCAAACAATATACCAAGGGATATTCAAACCAACTGTGTAGAAAGTCCTATTTTTGTGCACCATTTCTTGGTCGAGTGTTGCTCAAAGTCGCATTTTCCAGTTTTACCCCTATGTATATATGGGTGAGGGCCACATCCACATTCAGTTTCCATATAATTATTTATTTTATTGATAATACACATAATCAATACTTAGAAAAATAAGGATACATTTTCTAATATTTATTTCTATCCATAAGGCTTTCCTTATAGTTTTTCTAATAATAATCCCATAGATAACTAAATCTCTCTTTGATGTCAACCGCAACAACCCTTTCTTTTATTTCTCATTAATTCTTAAAATAATACAAAAAATATATATAATACACCCTGGATGATCGATAACTCTAGTGTCTTTGGGAATTTGGTACATTACATAAAAACTTAAAACTAGAAAAACATCACCTTTATTGAAATCATTCATAACATGATTTCACTTAAAACTGTATAGGATAACGTAGGGACATACTTTAGAAAAGGATGAGATATAAATCATAGTAAGGTATCAAACATTTCATAAAATTAAGATAACAATACATGTCATAAAATGGGGATACCAATGTGGCATAAAATAGGAGGAACCAAAAACATGTACAATGATTCGTTATATATCATGATAATGATAATGGCAACATAAGAAATCTTGATACAACATAAATACTACATCATAAAAAAATGTCAAGGCTGGATACTATGAAATAAAGATGGAAAAGTATCATAAAGTAATCAGGTTTACTTCCCATACTACCATGAGATATCATGATACTAAACATTACCCAATGCATTGGAGTTCTATATAATTTTGGGCGCACTCATCACGTTCATTCCATTAACATGTTTAAGTGTTCCACATAAATTAAAAAAACATGGAATAATTTATCATCAAATTTTATTCCATAATCATGGAGTGTGGAATAAATACATTTAACTAAGTATTTAATAAGTATATTTGGGTAAAGTATAATACCCTTGATTGGATATGGGTAGGATTATTCACTAAGAAATTGTTTTTCATTGAAAATCGTGGTGGAATTTTAGAAGCATAACGACATCACTAAAAAATTCCTAAATTGGGTTGATCAGAGGGAAATGGGTCTCTAATCATTTGGACATAAAAGGGGAAGTAATAGTTACATGAAAAGGAAAATCCCAATAGTAGGAATTGAAAATTGAATGTATGAATTCATAAATAAATTTAAATAATGAAGTTGTGGATTGGATCCCTTACCTCAATAATGTGACACCAAATACTCGGTTGGGGGTTCTTCAATTAGTGGGTTACCTTGGGAAGAATTTATTTATGGTAAGACATATTAAGGATGTTATCTAGGTATTTTCGGTTAAGAGAAGTTAGATCTTGGTTGAGATTACATAGGAAATTAGTGCAGAATTATTTATCATATCTCAAACATAAGTTTTGGACTTTATATACAAAAAAACAAGAAAAAAAAACATTCTCTTGGTTTTTAAACATGTTTTATTCCAAAATATATTATTTTCATTCTTATATAAGTTTAGGGGCCTAAATAAATAAAATAATAACCTATCTTAGGTGTAATTGATTCATACTATTAATGAAAAGATTTTAAAACATTCAAAATCCAGTAATGGTTTCAGATGATTTATAATGAATTAATGAAATAAATAATGTAAACATAAAATAAATTTATTTCAAATGAAAAATATTTATTTTTTATTTAATACCATTTATTATATTTATTATATCACTTGTGGTTCATTTTTTTGACATAATTCACACCGAATATTAATAAGGTATTTTATTTTTACAAGAAAATTTTACTATCTCAGGAAATTAATAAAATTTAAACATTGGGTAAATTAGAAATGTTTATTCCATAAATAAATTTTATTTTACCAAAATATGTTTCTAAATATGATTAATTTCAATTTTAATGCTAGTGTCAACATTTATTGAGAAATGATTGGTTTTTTCCCATAACAGTTTTGAAACACTTATAAAAATTTCATTTGACTACATATAAATTATTAGATAATCCATATTTAAAAAAATTATATAATAATAATTAATTAATTAAATATTATTTACTTAAAAAATTTATTAATTCATTAAAATAAATTCCTTTATTAAATTTGAATATTACCCAACAAATATATTTTTTTATTATTTCAAAAAAAATTATAAAGTAACAATATTAGGATAAAAATATATTTATTATTATATTAAAATATATATATATATACTCATAATAATAGTGTATTTATACACATCCCTTTAATACACAAGAAAATTCTCTAAGATTAAGGTACATGATTGCGATACATTCATTGGGTGGTTCAACATTCAATGTTTGGTCTATGATATCGATGAGCTTGAAATTATCCCGTGAATGGTTTATTTTAAGACTATATTGGCAGATAAATGAAATGATTAGAGAATGTAAAATCCCAATTATTATATCTCCCTTTGATTCTTCGATAAATGATATTTATAGGGTAAAATCCAACTGTATGAGGAAATCACCTCTATTTTTTGTGTCTATTGGATTTCATAAACCCAAATATTTATAGTTATCATGTTAACACTATTAAAAACTATATTATAAATTGTAATTATTTTTAATGTTATTTAAAATCCCTTAGGATATAATGAAACAAAAGAAGTTCATGTTTGTATATAACCTAGAAACATTTAAAAAAATTAATTTAAATCACAAGGGAAATTTTATTTATAATAGTTTGGGTCATTACATTATTAATCCCTTTATAAATTTTACCCATAAATTTTATTTTTTCACATTAAAATAGATGAGGGTATCTTTTTTTAATCACATGCTCTAGTTGCCACATCCCATTTTAAAAAATTTGGTTTCTACATTTTATAATGACCAGGTGCATTGTCTTATTCAATAATACTTTGTATCTAAGATATAATATCTTCACTGGTTCCTCCTTGTATGAGATACCATTATCCAGTGGTACCACCTCTATCTTTAATAAATTTTAGGGTTCAGGTATATACATCCTCAAATTGGATACATGTAATTCATTATGTATTTAAGATATGATAGTTGGTAGTGCTAGTAAATTAGCCACAACTTCAACATAATCGAGGGCCTCAAAGTGACCGATGTATATTGGAATAAGAATTCGCTTTATTAAAAAAGATAACGAAATTATTCCATGGATATATATGGAGGAATACAATAATTACAAAATCATACTCTAGGTATCATCAATGCTCATCATCATAGATATTTTCTAAAATCTCAGTAGCATTGATGTAATGCTAAATTGTTTTATGAATTTTCACTATTTCTTATACCATTTCAAGAAATTGTAGTTTTCTTTCCCAAAATTCTTCTAAAATTTTAGGTTTTATAAACCACTTACCATAAAGGTAGTATTAGTGGTTCATTTGGATTCTTGATAGGAAATTTTTATTGTATGAGAATTCAACTAGAGAAAGATGTTGATCCCATAATCTTTTGAAGTCAATTAAGTAGGCTCTCAACATATCCTCAGGTGTTTGGATAGTTCACCCAGACTGTCCATCAGTTTGTGGGTGATAAGATGCTATTATGTTCAACTCAATATTTAGAGAATGTTTTATATTCTTAAAGATAATATAGTGAAATCATGTCTCCTGATCAGATACAATTTATAGTGGTGTTTCATGCAACCTCACTAATTATCACATATATATCCTTCGTGCTTGCTTTAGTAAGAAGTACCCTTGAATCAAAATGAAGTGATAAGCCTTCATAATTTTGTCCAACACCTTCTAGATTGAATTATTTCCTCTTGATGTGTAAATAATAGTGGTGGAAAATTCCATGGTGATTTTTTATGATTTCAATATTCTTAGGGGTAATGGTTGCATCATCCCCTAGTTTTTTTATTTTCTATTTCACATTCTTACATTGAAGAAATATTTATGTATAATATCTAATGTAATTATTTGTATTGTACATTCAATTGTTCTTTCAAAGGTCCTGATACAACTTTGTACATCCATGATGGATAATGAATGTAAAACTATGTTTATCATCTAAAAAATATATTAACTCCTATTTTATGGATGTCATATTTGTAACCTAAGTATTGCAACTCTTTATTCATTAACTGTGATCTCAAAATAATTTCCTTTAGTTATGGTTTCCACTTTTATATGAATTTCCACCTCATCTCTTAGAGAATCCTTTATCTTCCCTATAATGTATGGTTGAGTAATAATTTGTTAAAGGATTGATGATATTCCTTATTTTATTATTCAAATATACTTATTTTTTAAATCAATGGAGATCAGATCCTTATTAATACTCATCAATGATAAAATTGATGGAACCTTACTACATAGAGAATCATTCACTTTATTTTCTTTAAAATGATCATAGTGAACTAGGAAGGCATATTTTTTATCATCTCCAACAATCCAGGTTGGCGTAATTTCATATAATTTTATATGAATATATATGTAAAGATTCTATGAACCATATATATTTCAGACCTCTCTCCTCAATGGAATAATTTCCCCATATATTCAAAGCGGAGATCACTACAAAAATATTGATCATTGATTGAGTAGTTCTATTTGTGAATGTTCAACTACCATAATACAAATACTATAACTTGGTTATTCCACATTAACACCTAGCCCAATCTCTTCTTTAATGCATAATTAAATAGAATAAAAAGTTCTCCACATATTGGAAGTGTGAGTAATGTGGAGTTATTAATCTCCCTTTCAACTCCTTGAATATCTCTTCACATTCAACATTATACAAAAAATTGACTCCCTTACATGTTATCTTGGTTAGAGGGTATGAAATCTGGTATAAAATACTATAAATTTGATGATAATACCCTACTAATCCAAGGAAATTATAGATATCTATCACAGATGTTGGCCATGAACATCCTTCAATTGATTATATTATTTAATGGTATATATATATAATATTTATTGTTTATATGTGCCCCAATAATGAATCATCATTTTATAAAAACTAATAGTTGTTTTGAATTTCATAATGCTTCTCCTTTCATAAGGTCATTATAATAGCGCTCAGAGGATTTTATGGCCCTTCATACTTTCGAGTATATTATAATGTCACCTATAAATACCATAAAAACATTTCAATGTAATATATAAATACTATATTGATCATTTAAATGAATAAATAAATATAATTATCGTTTTTGAAAGGCATATCTACGAACTCATAGTTCTCGTACCATGTACATGAAGTTGTCTTGGTAATATCCTTCTTCTTCACAATTATTTGATAATATCCCACCAAATATCCATATTGGAATATTATCGTGATCTACATAGAAGATAAAACAATTCATTAATCCATAAAAGAGGATAAATTTTCTTTATTCCGAAATTTTTGGGATCATAATAATCAATACAAAAGAACATTAACTCATCCTTATTCTTAACAAAGATGACTAGGGCACCACAATGGGAAACTCATGGTCATATAAACCCTTTATCTAGATTATCCTGTAATTTTTTATTCATATCCTCATCTTCTATAATAGTTATTATATAAAGAGTCTTGGATACTGTTAATTCATATGGTATATTCACAATTAATAATTCTACCTCTCAACTAGGAGAAAGACCAGACAGTTCCTCAGGGAGCACATCAGTGTATTCCCTCACACGGTCTTTTCATCAGGGATTTTTCATTACTGAAACTCAATAATTTGTGATAAATATTAATTATTATGGGGAAATAATATTAATTTATGATATTTTGGTGCTAATAAAATTCATCCCCCAACTTGAACATTAATAGAATCACTTTTCAATTCGTGATATCTAAAGTTATTTCCTTCTGGTGGAATATTATGTTTTCTATAAACAGGGAAAGACAAACCATGCCCATAATTGAATCAAAATACACTAAAGAGATTATGGTAATGATCATTGTGAATTTAATACACAATAATTGATATGGGAGGGATAATATCCATGGGATTAAAAAATTTCCCCCATTTCCATAATCACTTACAAATCTACTACAATGATTCATGGTTGATATTGAATAGTTTGTCTAATCGTTTATGATATAAAGGAATTCTTATGACTAATATCAAAAATAATTTTCAATATTATTGAATGAAAAATGAGAATACCTATCACAATATCATCATTGGTATACCCCTTAGATTTTCTGATAAAAAAATCATTCCCCTTCTTCCATAGATGTTGTTGGTTGTCTCCAAAAGTCTTTTTGCTTACTACATTAGTTTGTATATATCTATAGTTCTATATAATCATAAAAACAAACTATACACCGAGTTGTTATCATAGAAATAATATCCTCCAACAAATTTGGGGGTTTCTCCCATTGGAAATCATTATCAAGGTGATTTTTTTTATCAAAATCCTAAAGAATTTTCTCACCCCCTTAGGCAATTTATGGGGTGATTCATTATTCAAATTTCAAAAATGGGATGATTAAATTTCTTGGAAATATTAGATTTCTCCATCAGACCACAAAAATTAATATCTACCATATAATTCTTATCCTCATGATTCCCTTGAGATTCACTGATCTCTATCTCATGTTTTAGGGAACATCATACAATTTTCTTATCTCTATGAAAGTCTCAGATCACGAGGGATTTTCAGTGTAACTACCCGAGTTTTTATGGATCATTGTTTCTCAAATAAATTAAATTTTAATATATTTATTACAATTTACTATGTAAAACATTAATTTCACAATAAAAACACATAGATTATATTACACAAATCCAACTCATCATATGATACATGCAATATTAACTCTTCATATTTTACATGAAACATCAACTTGGAATACGTTACTCTCATCACCGATGATTCTACAAATCATTATTTTATAGTTATAATTATTTATATGAGATAACTATATCCTAGTTGTGGAAAATAATAATATCAAAAATAATATATATTTTTCAAATATTTTTTATAATAGTTTTATATAATTATAACATATTGATAATGAATGATACATTTTTTTATAGTCTTTATATGTATACAAATATTGTTCTCTCAAACGAATAGATTTTTATTTTCTTCTATGAAAATTAATGCAATTAATTTTATTAACATTTAAAAATTGAATTTTATAAAATAAAAATAGATTTTTAATTTATAATGTTGAAATTAATTTAGTTTCAATTGTGTTTGATTTTTCTCTAAAACATCATTTTTTAATGAATAGTGAAAAATCTTGCTTTTAGCTTAAAAATAACTTTTCATTTAAATAATTATATTGGATTAATTGTATTTTAAATTTGTATTAAGTTAAAATTAGATAATTATACATATGTTAAAATAATATATGTCATTATAATCAATTTATCTTTGAAATTTAATATATGAAATTAATAAACTTTTGAACTTCTTTATACTTTAAAGATATGTAATTTCATCCCATCTGTAGGATTAACATTTCTGTTTTTTTTTCTTCCGTGAAATAAATATAGACTCACTGAAATAAACTATTGTAATAAGTTTACTTTTTAGAGATTATTTGGATAATTTTTTTTACATAAATAATTACTAAAAGTGATTAAAATTAATCACAACGATTAATGTCATATTAAACATAGTTATGGACTAAACATTAATATTAGGGGACCAAATAACCTATAAAATTTTAAAAACCCAATTATATTTTCATGAATCATCCATATACATCAATTATAGATTTATTTTTTTGGTATAATTTTTTATAGGTCAGATGATGTGTACACCTAACTTGTTTTCTAAAATACAAAGTGAGTCATTTTCTTACCCTGTAAAAGTCAAACACCACTCCCACATTATCACACCTCTAAAAACATTTAATATCATCGAATATATACCCAATATACTACCTTGGAGTACCTTATTCCTCTTATATTCCTTTCTGTGGTCATATATAAATCTATGTAAGCATTTTGGGCGCAAACCCAAAGGAGTTACCCGATTAAGAGGTATTATCTTCTCTCAAGTCCTTTATTTTATTTTCTTTTTCCACCCCTCCACATTATTCTTTCCATGATTGTATAATAAAAAAATATCCAAAATATACTATTATTTTTTATGATATTTATTAACCTATAACTATACACAACTCTATCTAATGGATAAAAAAATATTGTTTATGTGTACGACAAACTACTCCCACACAAAACAATGATTGATCAATTTTTCTTACCGCCTGTCCAGGGGGACATTAAGAGGGAAACATTATTTATATATTATATATAATTTATTTTTTAATTATTTATGATTTTTAATTTCTTTTATCACACATTTATTTTTTATTTTCCATTTTGTTTTAGTATTGTAATTTTGTTTTTGGTAGTGTGGATTACATCCCCCTCAAAGTTATATAATTCGTTCATACACTACATGGATTGCATTAATGAGGGTTTTAGTGAATATTTCAGACTTATATGATATCATTAATCTACTAAAACAATTAAATATATATTAACTTATATACTTATATCTGTTTTCCTTTCATTCTATCAATATGATAATTAAACTGAAATATTGTTCTTGCGTTTGTACATCCTGTCGTATCCAAGAACGGTATATTCCATTTCATAATTATATATTCCATATAATACTATTATATAAATATAATTTATATAAAATATTATTATATCATGGTTTAAATTCTTTATATAATGATTTCATGTATAAATACCAAAGATATAACAAATTAAGACAAATGTAAGGAACAAAGGGAATAATAGACGAAGTTAAACCTCAACCATTTTATTGTTAAGAAGACAGAAATGTAAGGTTTTAATGAAACCATATATATAATAATAATAATATTTTAAATATTTATAATAAATTTATATTTGTTATAAATGTTTTTTGAAGTAGTATGAAGAATGTTAATGTACAAGGTAAGAGGATTTCATCTCAATTTTTATGTCTGTGAGATACATGCTTTATTAACCACCCATTCCTTTTGTATGACGTATATAATTCAGATGAATGTATTCTTTTCATCATATAATAATATTTATTTGTATTCATTTATCAATTTTATGATCTTTCTTTCATCGGGATTAAGTTTCAAATGTTACCAAATCAATGAAATAGTTTTTCCCAAATTTTCCTCCACTGAGACTCATGTTTTTATAAGCACCTAAATTAATTTTTGGGTGTATATACATCCATTTTCCATGTTTTTACATGAATCAACATGTTTTCATGAAATTTTATTCTTCATGTAACATAATTATATTAAATTATATTATGATCACATGTGACTGTGTTATAAGTTTTAATTGAGACAATCTCATTGTTTTTCCGAGATTTTTTTTGTTTATGTTGCCTTTGATGAAATATTATGATCCATATCTCAATAACACACACGATTTTCCTTATAAACAATTTATTAAGGATATGCTAATGTATTAGTACCATTTTCCACTCATTTTTATTCAAGATAATTTTTTAAGTAAAACATGATTGTCTCCCTCTCTTGTAAGAAACGTAATTGTTTTTTCAAAAACAATGTTTTAAAAAATATTTCCAAAATGTGTTCAAATTACATTTTAATCCCATTTTTATAGAAAAAGGATCTTAAATTATTTGTGGCATTCAATGATTCCTTTATAATTTTTTAAATATATATTATAAGAAAATGTTTTCAAAAAAGGTATTATATTTCTAAAAAAATCAACACAGAAATAATATTTTCATTAATAAATGTTTTTAAAAGATCATGAAAAAAAAATCCCATCTTAGATAAATTTGTTAGGGTTACTCATTACGTTTGTGGAAATTATTTAATGTCTCCATTCATGTTCTTTATCTTTATAGATTATGTCTTAATGGAATGATATTGATGAAACTCATTCATCATTCACGTGTTAGATACTTTTGCAGCCATCTTATTTTCATGAATATGTTTTATGATTAAATGATTACAAAACATGCCTTTTTTCACATGTTATGATTTTATTACATGTTCATAATATATATTTCATTTCATAGGTTATTATATTAGTAATTATTATCTTGTGTAACATGTGTATATGATTTAATTATGATACGGGTGGGACCTATATGACCCCTTAATTAAATAGTTATATGTTTATATCTCATGAGATATAAAAAACTGGTCTAGGGAATGATCTTTGACTACTATGATGGCTAGGGAAGTTAACCATGACTGACAAGATGTTATGTGAATTGAAATAATGCTACTAAAATGGACATAGATGTGAACTCTAACTTCCATGAATTTATGAGGATTTAACTCATACAATGAAGATGGTATTGGTAGATATGACATAGATATAATTGAAATCATATTATAGGATTATGCATCTTCCACAATTCAATGTTTTATTCCTATGTTATTTTTCATTACCTATGTTCTTTATTTCCATTTAATTCATCTATTATGAACTTCCACACTTTGTTCCATGATTCATTTATATGATATTTTATATGAAAGGTATGATATTCTATTCTCAAGATCACATTCTCATAACCTTATGGTCATGGCAATGTTTACATATCTCCATTTTTACCCTTACTGAGAATTTGGCTCCATCCCTTTTTATATTTCCTCCAATAGGTTCTGAAGATATGATTTGTGTTTGTTTTTCATAATATGGTTTCTAGTGAAGAAAAACATTGTGGGAGAACATTATCTCATTTATTTATCTTTTTTTTGTTTCCATGTTTCCAAAGGCACTAGACTTGTATGGCTATTGGTCATCTATTTGTATAATGTTTTATGTACTCCATAAAAGTTATTTAATGATAATCTATAAAAAGAATGGTTTTCCATATAAGGTATTATATAAATGGGTTTTCTAACCATTGGAAGATTGGAAGTGAAAACCATAACTAGAAACCCAAGGACATGTCTAGGGATAAGTAAATGGATATGGAAAAGCATAAGAAAATGACCTAGAATTTTGGAAAGATAAAGTGAATGGTTTTCTAGATATAAATCCATGTCTAGATACTAAAAGTGTATGTGTCTCTCGAATAGATGTAACTAGGGGTAATAACTCTGAAAATATGTTATTGTGTTGAGTAAGGGTAATATGGTACATGACAACAGGTTTTGTTGCACACATGGTTTGACATTCCTAGGGGATTTTCTTTGGGAATTCACAAACCCTTCATAAACTATCATGAAGGATTTAAAATTAAGTTTTCTATGAATAACCTATAATAAAACTAACGTGTAACAGATTAAGGTAGGCTCAATGACATAGAATTCCAAAAATTTACTTGTCATGATTATGTTGTTCGTGGATATGATAACTATTTATTACTATATGTTTGTGGTTTTAGACAATGGATAAATCTTGAAAGATCTAAAAAATGGTGATTGTGATATAAAATGCATTGGTCATCCTTTAAATGAACCAAATTATATGGGGGATGGAATAAAAAACATAATTGTTATGCACAAATATCTTTCTCAATATATAAATCATGATGGACATCAAATGAGAAAATGAGAGAACTATATTATGTTGATTATTTCATGAGGAAACATCCACCTTCTTTTAGTGGTTCTTTTGACCCATTTGTTTCTAAAAATGGATAAGTACTTATTAAAATATATTCTCTATTATCTATTGTTTTATTAATGAAAAATTCATTCTAGATATCTAATGGATAGAAGGAAAGCAAAAAATTTGTTAGAAACTAATCAAGATTATGAGGCCACAAGATGATATTGAATCCATGTATTGTGATGAATTCCATAAAATATTTTTCAATAATTAATTTCATCAGAATCCTCAAACCGATATGGAGAAAGAGTTCATTGAGTTGATGAAAAGGGATGATGAATCATTAGGTACCTATGAGACTAATTACAAGATACTTATGATGTATGCTTTACGAGTTATCATCCAACCTGAATGTAATGTTGATAGGTTCTTTATTGGATTAAAGAAATGTCTCATAAGGGTTTGGTGATAAAGGAATTTAGTACCTATAAATAGATTGGTAATTGTGAAATCAAGGTTGAAATAAAATTTGGAGTAATGTATCAATCTCATGGTTTTGAAGAGAAGAGTAAGATAGAGTATAAATGAAACTATAAAAACAATGAAAAGAAGAATATGTGTTTTGCTTTACACTCATTGTGTGGGAAGAAGCATGGTGGATGTTTTTATATGGCGTATAATTAATTATTTATGTGTGGAAGAGAAGTATATCATGAATTTTATTATTGAAGGGATGAGATGATGTTGGCTAATTTTTCAAATGGAAAAAATGTGGCACAGAATGTACCTCCTATGATTCAGTGCTATATGTTTAAGGATAACAAGAATTTTGATGACCACAACCCAAATACATGGGTTTGTGAGGATGATTTTTATCAATAACCTCCTAAGCTGAGGGATAAGTGGTAATATCCTATAATCACTATTTCTAATAAGGGGTGCGATAATGACGTGATGAAAGGTACACTTACCATCCACTATAGAACTTCAAATGTCATATTTTATTGTCAATATACCCACTATTACATATCTAAATAATTTATAATGGTGTTATGATTTTAAAAAAGCAATTAGATATGGAATTAGAATTGAAAACCCAAATGGTTTGATGACTTCATCTCAAGTACTTGAATCCTCTCTAGATAATGTTTGTGGGAATGTGCTTCATGAAAATAATTTAATTATTATTTTTGTTTAATATGATATTATATTGATCATGGATTGGTTTTATCTATATAAATCTCAAAATAATTAAAATTCAAGGGGGGTTACATTTTCTATTTTAAACACTCTTATGATTATCCATCAATGTGATGATAAAAATTAACTTCCCATGGAGATTACATCAATTTTATGGTCTTAATTCCCATTCAAAATGGATTTTTATCTCAAATTGTTTGGGAGAAAATTGACATCAATGATATTCCTATTGTTCATGATTTTATTGATTTATTTCAAAAAGTGATTCTTAGCCTTCTAGTAAAACATGAAATTTATTTCTCAATTGAACTCATACATGTTTCCACACCAATTTCAATGACTCTTTATATAATGGATAAAATTGAGTTATAGGAATAGAAAAAGAAACTCCAACAAAACCTTGAAAAGGGGTTTATTTGGCATAGTGTGTCACCATGGGGTGGACCCATCCTTTTTGTCACAAACAAAGATGAATAAATGAGAATCTACATTGATTATCAAGAGGTGAAAAATATCACAATCAAGAGCAAGTGTCATCTACCATGTATAGATACCTTTTTTGATCAACTGCATGGAGCTCAATAAATTTCTTCAATTGACCTTCATTATGAGAATAATATATTGATGGTCAAAAAAGATGATATATGTAGGGGATAATTCTATACAGGGTATAGAATCTATTAATAAATAGTGATTAATTTTGATCTTACTAATCCCCTTATTATATTCATGGATGTAATGAGTAGAGTCTTTAGAGATTACCTCAATCCGTTTTTGGTAGTCTTTATAGATTATATTATTTTCTATTCAAAAAGAAAAGAAGAGGATGAAGTTCACTAGATAATTGTACAAAGATACTAATGTTGAATAATTTATATGAAAATTTTAAAATTTTTTAATTTTGGGTGAAAAATGATTCATTTTTATGTCTTATAATATGAAGATATGTATAGAACTATATCCCTCAAATACGAATGTTGAAGAATGTTTTTCATGACTATCCACAGTGACTTAGATCCATAAATTTCTTGTTTATTGGGAAATTATTTACATTTTTCATAGTATTTATCAAGAATAGCTAATAATATGAAAAATATAACATAGAATGGTTTCAATTTCCTCTAGATAGATTAATCTGAGGTGAATATCAAGGAAATGAGGATAAGGTTAGTTAGTGTACTGATTATTACATTACCCTATAGTGGAGAAGGGTTTTTAATATATAGTGATGGATACAAGAAGGTATTTGGATGTTTTCTTAAGCATAAAACATGGTTTTCACTTAGTCCATGTGGTAGTTGAATAATCATGAGAAAAATTATCCAACACATGATTTGGAGTTATCATAAGTAATATTTTCATTATTGATATGGTTAAATTAACATTATATAGAAAACTGGGATATATATAATGACCCTAAATGTCTGTAATATATATTGATATAGAAGGAGACGAATATGAGCTAGGGAATATGGTTAATGTTGATAAGGAATTATTATCATTCAATACATTATCACCTTGGGAAAGAGAAATTGGTGGCTGATGCTTTGAGTCAAAATGATCATGAAATATTATACATGATACAGATAAAAAAGAACCAATATTTATATATTTTAGAATGATTGAGCTAGAAATACTAAAATAAGTGGAATAATCTTACCTTTCTCAAATTAATCTTCAACCCTCTATCCTAGTGAATACCAAGGAGGTGAAGATGAAAGATATATTGAAACAAAATAATGTTTGAAATGTTCCTAGGATTATCCATGATCATGATGGTGTGGTAATGGTAATAAATAGTTAATGTGTTCCTCCCACACCATATTTAAAGACAGTTATGTTAGAGGATTCTCATAGGTATTTATTATTTACACATCCTGTAAGTATAATGATGTACAAATATGTAAAATAATACTTCTTGTGGGATGGAATTTAGAAAGATATCATAGAGTCTTTCTCTTAGTTCTCGGTATGCCAACACGTTACGGCCAAAAGGCAAAAATATACAGGGATATTGAAGCCATTACCCTCACCATAATGGAAATGGTAGAACATCACTACGAATTTTATCATTGGAGTACCCAAAATATCAAAAGGGTTTAATGATATATGGGTGATAGTACATCACCTTACTATGTCAACACACTTAATTTATATCAAAGAAGACTTCTATCTACGTAATATTTATAGGATATAAATTAAAGATGTGGTATGGTTGAATGGAATAACAAATTATATTATATTTTATTGGGATATGAGGTTTACTTTAATGTACTAGTGATGTATTTATCAAGAAATTGATACCAAATTGAGTTTCAGCATTTCTTTTCATCCTCAGACAGATGGTCAGTCTAAAAAAAGAATTCAAACCCTAGATGATATTTTGAGATCTGTTCATCTTTATTTCATTGGTGGTTGGGATCAACCCCTTCCTCTAGATGTGTTTTTATACAATAATAGATTTTATGAAGGCATTTAGATAGGACCTTATGAAGTGCCTTATTTGAAGAATATAGATATCCAACAAGTTAGGATTAAGATCAATAAAAAACTCTATTAGGGCTTGAGACATCAATAGAAATGTTTGAGAAGCTTAGAACCATTCAATAGTATATCATAGAAGATCAATGTAGGAAGGAAATTTATTTTGACAACCATCAGTGTGGTCTAGATTTTTAAGTTGGTCAAAATGTGTTTCTACGAATCTCACCATGGAAGAATTTTTTGAGATTCACGATGAAAGAGAAACTAATCCCAAGGTATATCAGTCCTTTTAAGATAATTGATTTTATTGGTATGGTATCCAATTTATTGGAACTTCGTCCCAATATATTTCAAGTCCATTATATGTTCCATGTATCTCTCTTGAGGATGTTCATACCAGAACCTTCACATGTAATGATCTCAATGTTCATAGTGCTAGAGAAGGATCTTTTTTAATAGCAACAAACTATGGAAATCATGGATCATAGGGAAAATGTTTTTCGAAATAAGACCACCCACCTAGTTAATAATTTTTGGGGAAATCACCAGTTAGAGGAAGATTCATGAGAAACAAGGGGATATGATTAAGAAGATGTTTCTTTGTTTTTTTAACATAGTGGTTAATTTTAAGGGATAAATTCATTTTGTTGGGGTGGGGGGTCGACTGTAACACCTTGATTATTTATGGACATCTTATTCTTGAATAGATTAAATTTAAATTTATTTCCTATAATGCACTATGTAAAACATTACTTTCTCATGAAAATGACATAGAGTACGTTACATGGAAAAAAATCAGAATATGTTACATATAATATCAACTTGGGTAATGTTACCCAAAATACAGACTTAATATATGTTATATACAATACTGATGTTTCTAAGAGAAAAAATTTTATAATTAGAGTTTTTAAAAAAAAGATAAATATAATATATATATTAAAAATAGTAGTTTAATCAATAATAACAATATTTAAAATATAGTTTATAACTGTTTTATATAAAAAAATATTGATAATGAAAGATATGATTTTTTTTAAAGTCATTATATGTTTAAAAATATTTTATTCTTGAATGAAATTATTTTAATGAACTTTTGTGAAAAATAATTAAATTACTTTTAGACACATTTATAAATTTATTTTGATAAAATAATATTCATTTTCTAATTTCAATGTTATATATTATCTTTGGGTGAATTTTTGTGATATTTCGGGAAACATAATGTTTTGATGAATATTGAAAAATACTACTTTTTGGTTAAAATCTACCATTTAATTTAAATAATTATTAAGGATAAATTCGTTTTTAATTTATTTATGATAAAAATAGATCAATTATACATCAATTAAAATAATTTAGATCATTATAAACTATTTCAATTTGAAATTGAATATAATAAAATAATAATCTTTTGAGCGTCTTTATACTTTAAAAACCTGCACTTTGGTCATGTCTTTGGGATTAAAATTAATCGTATTTTATATGGTTATGTAAACTGAATTTAAAAAAAACTAACATTATACATTTTAATCAGTATAATATTTATATTCTAATCAGATCTTGTTTAACATTTTCTAAAATGACTAGTAAAAGTGATTTTAAATAATCATATCGATTAAGTTCGAAATATGATTAAATAGAGAGTAAGAATTAATCAAAGGTTGAAATGTCCTATAAATTTGGAAAAAGACCACTGGATATATATTATTCTTAAATAATCATTTAATTATGGATTTATGTTTATTTTGTGACATTTTTAGGTTATATCATGTTTACACCAAACTTGTATTAATAAATTCCAAGTGTGTTCTTTTCCTTCCATATAGAAGGCCACCACCTCTCCCACTTCCTCAACATTATAAAACCTCATATGCTTGGGAAATATATTAAAAATATAAATCATATAAATCCTTCCTTCCTCCAAGAATCTTGTCTTTGGGCATAGGGAAATCCAAGGAAGCCTTTTTGCACCATCAAAAGGAGTTACCCAATTAAGAGGCAACATCTTCTCCCAAGTCCATTATTTTATTTTCTTTCTCCATCCAATACTCTTTTCTTCCTTTATTTAATAAAAAAATTATCCTAAATATACTACTATGTTTTATTAAATGTTTTAATCCTACACTTACACACACCTCCATCTAATAGATAAAAAATATACTATTTATGTATATGACGAACTACCGCCTCACTAAATGATGATTGTTCAATTCTCCATACCACCTCTCATGTTGAAAATTATGATGGAAACTCTATTTATATATTTTGAATAATATTTTTATTATTTATTTAATATTAATATTAATTTTTAAACTAATACTTTTTTACTAGACATTTTGGGTTAACAAGATAATTTCATTTGGGGAAGTGTGGACTGTCGCCCACTCAATGTGATATGATCCATTCATATATTACATTGATTTTATTAAATATGGTGTAAGTGAATATATTATACATACATGATATTTTAATTCTAATATAATAATATATATTTATATATACACAAAAATATATACATATAGGTATTTTACATTCGTTCTTTTGACACGATAATTAAAAAGAAATATAGTTCATGCTTAAGTGCAACCTACCGTCTCCACGAACATTGTATTGAATTTCATACTTATATATTCTATAGATTATTATAATACAAATATAATCTATATACATGATATTTAAATCATTGTGAAAATTATTTAAATCATGATAAAAATTATAAATACCAATGATATATCAAAATAAGGCCCATGCGTTGAATAAAATGGATATTACCCAAAGTGAAACCTAAACACATGATCGTTAACAAGACGGTAATATATTGTCATAATGAAACAATATATATAATAATATAATTATGTAAAAGATTCATCATATATTTATATTTATTATACCATTTTTTAAGGAGTACAATGAAATTCAAGACACAACGTAAGGGGATTTCATCTCATTTTTTATTTCCATAAGATATTTGATTTATTCTTCACACATAACTCTTTTATGGTGTATGTGTTTCCAATAACTATATTATGTGTGTCTTGTAATTTAATTTACTAGTAATCATAGGGAAATTTTATGAATTTTATTTCATGGGGATTAATATTCAAAAGATACCAAATCAGTGATATAGTTTTTCCTCAATTTCCCTTCTTGAGTCTTAGGTTTTGTTATGAACCTAAATTCTTCTTGAGGTCTATATAATTACATTATAGAAATTTTATCATGAATATAGTTATTGTATTGATATTTTGTGATTAATGTAATTTAATTTTCTTACATGGATAGTATGATCCCATGTTACCATGTTACAAGAGTTTAATAAGATAATATCATTATTTTTTAATGATTATTAATATTTATACTATATTATTATTATCCATTTCCCAAGAAAAGTCATGTTTTTTCTTCTCCAATATTAATTCAGGATATCCTCGTGTTTTAGTACCTTTATTCTACTCTTTGGTACATAATATAATAATTTTATGTAAAATCTGTTTGTCTCTCTCTGGTTAGATTTCTATTGAATTCCAATACCATGTTTCCAAAAAAGGCTTCCAAAATTATTTAAAAAGACATTTCAAGAAAATTTCCATGAAAAAAAGTATTTTAATTTTTTTTAATGGTTTTCAATGCTTCCATTATAATTTTTCAATTCATTTTTAAATGTAATTTTTTAAAAAAAGTATTATGTTTTAGAAAGACATTACAATAAAGAAAGGATATTTTCCTCAAGAAATTTTTTTAAAAGATCTTTCAGAAATTATTTTCAATATAAGATATCATTATTTTGTGTTACTAATGCCTTTTGGGTAAATTAATCAATATTTAAATTCATATTACTTACCATAATTTATTTTGTATTTGTGGGATGATAGTGATGAAACATGTTCCTAATTCAGGGTTTATATGCATTTTAAGCCCGCTTCTTTTCACAGGTTATGTTTCTGATGAAATGATTATGAATCGTATCTTGGTCCATAGGTTATGATATGATTACATTATTATAATATCCATTTCATTTCACAGGTCTTAATGTTATTATTTATTATCATGTGTCACATGTATATAATTTCTTTATGATATGTTTGGGACCTATATCTCCCACAAATGAATTTGATAAAGATTTATATCTGATGAGATAAACTAAGATAGTCTTGGGAATGAACCTGGATTAATAAGTTAGATATGAGATTAATCCATGACTACCAAGATGGTATTAATAGTTATCTCATTCTACTAAGATGGACATGGGTGTGAACCGTGACAAAACATATGGTATGGGAAGTGAAACCACACTACCATGACGGACATGGAAGAGATTCCTCAGTTACTATAGAAATGAAATTATATGCATTTGTGTCTGCCAAAATTCCATGTTTTTCCTCTGTTATGATTTCAGGTCCTATCTTATTTATTTCCCTATTATTTATATCTTATGAACTGCCATGCTTTATTCCATGATTCATGTATATGATCTTTAGTATATAGGGTATGATCTTCAATTTTTAGGATCATGTTCTCATACCCTTATTCTCATGAATATGTTTACATACCAGCTTTGTTTATCGATTTTGAGAAATTGATCTCAACCCTTTTTATGTATCCTTCCTTTGTTAATGATGATATGTATTGTTTTTATGTGTCTAATAAGTGTGATAGTCAAGAAGAACCTCTTGGGAGATAAATTATCTCACATATGTATTGGTATTTATGTTTACATGATTCTAGAGGCACTATACTAGTACAGTATTTGGGTGTTTATTTTTATAATGTTTTAATTCTTCTAGATAAATTATACAATGATAATGTTTTAAAAGTTAGGGTACTATATTCATAGACTAGGGTTTATATAACCAAAAAATCAGACAATAATTTACTTAGGGGTAATGACAATGATGATGGTTTATTGTTCATGTATTGTGATGTTTTCCTAATATTCCACAATAGATTCGACATATTTTCTCATGAGGGAAAAGAAATACCTTTCCATTTTAAGATAAAGAGTGTTACGAAAATATTTATTGAAATTGGTTATAGAATTCTTTCCACCCTAGCCATTAGATCCCTTCCTCAGGCTTTGTATTCTAGATAAATGTCCACCACTGATTAGATTATCTCTCAATATGACAAATATTAGATAGAATATTCTACTAATTAGATCATTGAACTATGTAGAAGAACTTATCAATTGAGTATATCCATTGTTCCATGATTAAAGATTTAGATGATCTATTAAATGTTAGGAGCCTTTGTCAAATACAACACTCAATTTCATATTGTTCATTATTATGGGTATTTGGGAAATCCTCATTATCCATGTTTCAATTTAGAACTATAGTCAGTTTAGAGATTATTATCATAAATTTCATGATTCCCACTCCCATCAGGTAGGGTATCTCATTGGGGACAGTCATCACATTTCCCATCGCATTGAGTATTCACCTAACTCATCATATTTCTGACAACTGGATATAATAAATGGGAAATTAAGGATTATTATTTTTAAGGAATTAAACCCATAAATAAGAATGAAATGAAACTAAAAATAATTCTTATAAATTACACTTATTTCATTAAATTATGTATTTATATACTTTAATATAATTTATTCATTATATATTTCCTAACAATGTGACATAAGTTATTTTTTTGTTCCCTTAATAATGGTTAATAATGATTATATTAATTTTCCAATGCATATACCCAAGGATTTTTAAACATGTTTTATAGCTAGGGTCATTGTCATATAGCAGATTCTGGTCAAGTGTATCACAACATAGTGTTCTTGGGTTTCACCCCTATGTGCATCTGTATGAGAGACACATCAACATATAGTATCATTGAAAAATAAATTTTATTGATAAAATACTTACTCTATACTTACCAGAGTTGAGGGATGTTTCATTATACATAGACTTATATACAAGTAACTCCTTAGTGTTTTTCTAATCATAATACTAAAAATAATTAAACATACCATCGATACCAACCAGAATAAAGAAACTATTTTTTCACATTAATTATAGATTTAATACATAAAAGTACATACAATAAAAAAAATATAGATATGTCTAGTGTCTTTGGGTATTACCTACATTACCTTTCAAATTAAAATTGAAAAACATAATCCTTATTGAAAACATCCTTAACATGCTTGCACATAAAACATCATGTGATAACATGTGGACATTTATAAAAAATGTAAGAGATATAAAGTTCAGTAGGGGAATAGACATGGAATAAGATGAGGAGAATAATAAATTTAATACAATAGACATATCAATGGGACAAAAAAGATTATGTACCATAAACATATTCAATGTGACTTGATATAGCAAGATAATCAAAAATGAAACATTTAATATGTGGAAACTACATAAAACACTACATCATAAACATAGGTCATGGCTAACATACTATAAATAATTATGGAAAATTCACATAAAGTAATTTGGTTTACTCTCTTTCCTAAAATTATGTCACATGACACTAAACATTAAACAATGCTTTGGGGTGGTACATAATTCTGGGAACACCTGTCACACCCATTTCATTCTCATGATTCAGTGTTCCACATTGATAAAAAAGGAAAAATTTATCATCAAATGGTATTAAAATACCATGGAGGGTGAAAGAAATACATGTATGCCCAAAATAAATGACTATATATTTATAAATATGGTTACTCTTGATAATAAATGTGTATGAGTATTCACTACACTATTTTTTGGCTTGAAAACTCACAGTGGAATTTTAGTAGCATAATGGTTTCACATAAAAAATCATAAATTGATTTTATGAGAGATTAAAGGGTATTTCATAATGTATACATATAATGGGAACTAATATGGACATGGAAAAACATATACCAATTTTAGGACTTTTAAATAGAAGGTATCAGATAATAATGGGACATGAACAAGGAAGAGAGGTCAGAGATTCCTTACCTTGAGATTAGGACTCCAAATGATTGGGAGGGGATTACTGAGATTTTGGGGGAACCTTGGGAGGAAACTTGATAGGTAATGGAAGATTAAATACAATCTATTATTATTTTTAGTGAAGATAAATGAGTGATTGTTTGGGTTTACATAGATATTTAGTGGGGAATTCATTATCATTTCTCAGGGTAGGTTTTTAACATTATACAATGAAGTAAACATAAAAAAAACATAACACGGTACATTCCAATGGTTTCTATAAAATAGTAGTTGTTTTAATAATTTTATAAGTTTAAGGGAAGAAAATAATGAAATAATACCCTTGATTATGTGGAAGTGAGTCATATTATTTGAGAAATTATTTTTAAACATCAAAATATATTAATGGTTTTAGATGATTCATAATGGCCTTATAAATAAATTATTTTAAAATTAATACATATAATTGGTTTTTGGTACCCTTTAAAATATTTATTACATAACTATTTGGTCATTACTATGTAATAATTCACACCACATATTTATATGATATTTAATTTTTACATAAAAATTGGATTGTCTCAAAAAATTATGAAAAATTCTTTATTTGATAATTTTGAAATTTTGATTACAAATATAATATTCAATTTATCAAAATATATTTCAATTTAATTTTATTTTCATGTCCGAAATAAGAATCTACATTTATTGAGAAATGATGGGTTTTTAGTCATTAACAGTTCTCAAAAAATTATAAAAATTATATTTGACTTCATAAAATTTATATGATAGTTTGAATTTAGATAATTTATTTAATAAAAATATATTATTAATTTATTATTTTTTATAAAATCCATTAATTCATTAAACTAATTTCATTAATTGAATTTAAATATTAACCATAAATACTATATTTGTTTAATTGATTAAAGTAAAAAATATTTGTAAATTAAAAATTATAATAATAAAATATATTACATATTCTATGAAAAAATATTGTACATAATTATATTTCTAGGGTATTGATACATATCCATTTCATACAACATAAAAATTGTTAAGGGTAAGCATTGCGATGACAAGACATTCATGGGGTGGTCCGTCATACATAGTTTGGGAAATGATCTCGATGACAAAATAACATCCCTCATAAATGGTTTCTATTAATATTAAATTATTTGATCCCATTTTCATATTGGTCACGTGAAAATCATAGATATTTTTTCTCCCTCGGTTGCTACGATAAATTGGCTTCATAGGATATGATCCAACTGGTTGAGGCCACCACTTCCATAGTTTGTGCTAATAAGATTTATTAAGACCCTATGTTTATATTGATCATGTGATCAATGTGAAATGACTATTTTATAAAATATAATGATGGTAAATAGCATATTAAATCTATTTAGATATTATAAAATACAAAAATTCCATGTTTTTTCTATCACCATAACACATAATATGACATTTAATTTAAATCATATGGGAAATTTTATTCATAAAATATATAGTTGTTGAAATATTCCACCTCCAGAAATTTCTACCATAAAATTTTCATTTGTCTTAATAAAACAAAATCGGGTAATTATCTTTCATCACTTCATCTATTCCCATGATTCTCCTTGAAACATGTGGTTTCTCAACAACAACTTGACCTTGTGAATTATCTTATTCTATTGAACATTGTCACCACTATCTCTGATCTTCATTAAATGCTCCTCATGTGATTGATTATTCTCCAACAGTACAACCTCTAGATTGAGCACATGAGAGTGTCCAAGTATGTACATACTCTCTAGGGATAAAATGAATACATCATATACATTATAAAGGATATATGGGAGTTCTATTAAATTCTCCATAAATCCAATGCGACCAAGGATCAAAAAGGGATTGATTTATCTTATACTATGTTTCCAATTATTCCCAAATATCATTCTTTTCTAATGTAAATATATGTCGAGGAATACCATGATTCTAACATAAAACTATAGGTCTCATTGATGATTATCAGCATAGACCATTTATCTACTCTAGGACACCTTAATGAGAAGCAGAATGGTTTTAACCATTTCCACAATTTCCTTGTCTATTTGTGGACCAAACAGTTTTCTTGCTCCATATTCATCCAAACATATTGTTTCTATGAGCCTATTACCATTTATGGATTCATGGAGGGCATTTGGATACCTTATTGAAAACTATTATTTTATGATTACTCAACCTGATGAAGATGTTCATACCACCCCACATTGAAGTCAATTGAGCATTCTCTCAACATTTCCTCAAGTTTCTGGATAGTCCACTTTGATTATCAAGCAATTTTTGGGAGATAAGTCATGATTAATTTCATCTCAGTATTTAGATCATGTTAGATAATATTCGAAACCATATAGGTAAATCATGGGTCCTGATCAAATAAAATTGATAGTGGCATTCCATATAGTCTCATTAATTCTCTGATTTATATCCTTGTAAGTCAATTGAGTGAGAATTTATTATAGAATCACAATGAACTATGTATTATTTGAATGATAATCTGCCACAACCTAGATAAAATTATATCCCTTTAATGTCTTCTGAAAACAAGATACAAAGTCTGTGTTGATTTCTTCCCATTTCCATGTATTTATGGGTAATGGTTGCATCATCCCCATGGATTCATTCATTCTTATTTCACATGATATCATACATGAAATCATGATGTATAATAAATTATATCCTTCTCTATATTATCCCATTAATCATTATCTTGGATATATAAATACATCTTTCTGCTTCTAGGATGGAAATAGATGTTCAATCTATGTGCATCATCCAAAAAATAATTATTTAACTCTGAATTTGATGGCATACATAGTTGTGACCCAAATATTACAACTCATTATTCAATTACATTTAACTAAATGGAATTCCAATTTTTATTATTTTCGCCTATATTTTTAATTCCCACATCATCTCTTTTAGAAGCCATTATCTTCACTAGAGGGGACAGTTTAGAAATCATTCACTAAAGGATTTATGATGTTCCATACTATATGATTCCAATGTCCATACATTCCTAATATTAGAAGATCATATCCCTCCCAATTTTCATCAATGTAAGAATTTTTGGATCCTTTCTACATAGAGTGTCTACCACATTTTTCCTTTCCCATGATAGTAGGTAATTTAGAAGTCATAATCCTTGATCAGCTCTAACTATATTTATTGGCACATATTCTTCCCTTTCTATGTGAATATATACTTATGGAATTCATGGTTCGTATATATTCACACCTCTCCCCAAAGAGATAATGTTACCATATTTTAAATTTGAAGATCACTGCATCCAACTCTAGAGAAATCATTGGGTAGATGTATTTTTGAACATTCAATAGCCTTTATGCATAGGCTATCACATTTTAATTTTGTAACAACACACAACCCATGACCTTCTTCTAAGAATCTATAAATATAATGAAATATACTACAGTTGTTGGTAGTGTGAGTACATGTACAATGATAATCCTCCATTTCAACTCCATGAAAAACTATTCACATTAATCATTCAAAAAAAACATGATTCCTTCATTGTTATCTTCTTTAATTGTCTTGATAATCATGAAACATTTCTCACAAATAAACAATAGTACCCATCTATTCCAAGGAAATTATAGATGTCTTTCATAGAGATTAGACTCATCCATCAATAAATTGATTCATCTTTTAAAGGTCCAACTATATACCATTGCATGTGATGATGTTACCCATAGATGCGGCTTCCTTCATCAAGAACATATATTTTTTGTACCTGGCATAAATTTTCTCCTTTTATTCAACATTTGGCCTATTGCACAGATTCTTGTCTTCCTCCTCATTAAATTTGTAGAATATTATAATATAATGTATAAATAAAACCAAAAAAAATCCATGAAATATATAAATACTATATTCATCGATTCAATGATGATTTTAGGAGAATTAGTTTGTCTCAATAAGATTACTATGAACTAATAATTCCCATACCTTGTATGAAAAGCATTGTTTGCGATATCAACCTTCTACACCCTTATATGATAATATATTTAATGTAGATTATAAATAGAGAAGTATTTTTATCCATTTATCAGATGAAACTATTCATCAATACATTGTACAGGAAACCCATTCAATATTGAGAACTTGTCGAGCTCATGATAATCAGTTGAAAGGTTAATTGACCCATCTGTCCATTTGATGAACAAGACTAGTGCACCCCAGAGTGAAATAGTTAGATGTTAAAATCCTTTATCTAGATTCTAATGTTGTTATTTATTTATCTCATCATGTTCAAAAACATCCAGTCTATACAGAGTCGTGAATAATTGTAATTCCCAAGGTATAAGCTCAACATAACATTCAACCTCTCAGATAGATTGAAAACCAAAAAATTCTATATAAAACACATCATCATAATCCATACCAAGGTTCATTTCATTATAGATGATTTTTTCCTTAGACTCAATATTTTGTGCTAGATATTATTTATTATAGGGAAATGATATCCATGCTTGAGATGTTTGTAGTGAATAAAAATAATAATCCTCCTTGAAAATGTGAATAATTAGGAGTCAATTAACGATACAGAGAGTGAATTTTTATATATGTAAATTTATGTTGGAATAATATATATAATGAAAAAATGACCTGAATTACATCCAATTGAACTAATGGGTTTATAACAATGTTCATTGGGATGTTCATACCATAAAAATTAAAAGGTGAGGTATAATATACATGGGATGCAAAAAATTTCCCATTTTTTATTTTCATCGGCATCTCTACAACCATGCTTTGTGGTGGTGTTTGAACAGTTCTAATAAGAATTCATGATATTATGGAATGTGTAGAGAAATAATCAAAAGGTACATTCTCTATTATTGAATGAATAACTAGTGTCACTTTTACCAATTAATTTTTGGGATCCCCCTTAGTGGAAATGATGGAAAATATAGCTCTTATTTGTTGGGAGGTTGTTTGTTGTCTATAAACACCCTCGTCTTAGTGTATTTGATTTAAAAGTTCCATGGCTCTTTGTAATTAAATAAAAGAAAAATTCAATTAGCATTATCTAGAGTTCTTCTCCTCCAATATACTAGTGGGTTTCTCCTATTATAAATTTTTAGAGAGATTCTTTCACTACCCATGTCAAAATAATTTCCTAACCCACTAGATAATTTTATATGTTCTTATTTCTATACCTTTGACAAATGGGATGTTTAATTTCATGGGATCGTCATATTTCTTAATTTACCACCAAAATTAAACTCTAACCATTATTTTTTATCACTATGGTACCATTGAGATTCACTGATCTTCATCTTAACATTGAGGGCACATTATAAAATATACTCATAGATATAAAATTATCATATCACTAGGGATTTTCATATACATGGTTTTATCCAACCAGAGAATAGGTCAACCACACTCTTTGGGATAATGAAAAAGATAGTGGCGTATCATCTTGGTGTTTTGAATTTTCTGTAATACAATCTGATATATTCATAATATTTTATCATGTGTATAAAGAAATCCATTTCAAATATAAGTTATAGAGTTCAAGGAAAATATTTGTTGAAAATAATTTTTCATAATTAATTCCAGCCCATCCATTTGATATATTTCTCGTGCTTAGTAATCTTGATCCATGAAAACCACTAATTAACTTCTCACTCTATACCATAAACTATTAGTATAAAATTATCTTTCTTTAAGAACTGAAGGATACAAAAAATTATTCTAAATATAGTTAATCTAGTATTCCACAATTTAGGGGTTAGATGATCCATCAATTGGAGGTGCATTTTGTCACATAAAACTCTCAAATGCATCTTGTCATTTCATTGGGTGATTTGGGATCTCCTAATTCTCTAGATCTATATTTATAACCAGAGTCATATGATAGTTTATTATCATAAAGTTCATTAATATAGATCCCATTATGTTGGGAATCTCATTGGGGTAGCTAGCACATTTCCATTTACATTGACTGCTCATATGATCCATATTATATTTGGAAATTTGCTAGAATGAAGGAAAAATAGGGATGTGTACTTTTAAACTATTAAACACATAAATAGGAATACCATGAAATTAAATAGATAAACAATAAATTACATATATTTAGATAATATATGAATTTTTAGGATTTAATACATGTTATTCATGATCTATTTCCAAAAATAGACTCTTATAGATATTTTTTCCCATAATAATGGTTCACAGTGATTTTTTGAATATACCAATGCAAATTATCTTGGAGTGTCAAACCAAGTGTGTATTAGGGAATGTTTTCAAGAACTAGTTCAATCTTTATATTATATCAACATGGTGTGTTTTGGTTTTACCCCTATGTACATCAGGTACAGATCCACAACAACATGTTGTATCTAGAGTGGATGCATTTTATTTATAAAACACATAATCAATACATTAAAAAATTGGGGATGATTTATTATAATTATTCTTTTCCATAAGAATTTCATTAGGGTTATTGTAATGAAAAACCAAAAAATAACTATACTATCCTTTGATACAAACTATTAAAACAATTATCTTTATGTCACATTAATTCATGATTTAACACAAAAAGGTACACATAATATAACACTATAGATAAATAAATCTAGTGCCTTTGGAAATCAGGTAAATTACATTACAACTTAAAATAGGAAAAACTCATCTTTATAGGAAACATCTTTTACATGACTGTACTCAAATCTACAAGGTATTACCTAGGGATATGCATAAGAAATTTAGTGAGCTATAAATACAATTAAGGGAATAAAAATTTCATAAAATAAAGACAAAAATTAATTTAGACAATTGGAATATCAATGGGGAATAAAAATAGTAGGTGTAATAAACATGAACAACGAGGAATGATATACCATAATAATCATAAAGGAAATATGAGAAATGCGGAAAAAACATAAAATACTGTATTATAAAAATAGGTCAAGGATAACTACAAGGACATCATGATAGAAAATGTTCCATAAAGTAATCTAGTTTACTACCTATCCTAACATGATGTCTCAGGAGACAAAATGGTACCTAATGCATTACAACACAATAGAATTCTGGGAGTACACATCACATTAATTTCATTCTCATTCTTATGTGTGACACATATATCACAAAACATGAAATAATTTATCATCACATTTTATTCCACGATCATAGAGAATATGTTACATACATGTACGTACCCAAAATATTTTTATAAATGTTATAAATTGAGTATCCTTGATCAGAAATGGGTTTAGGTATTTTCTAAATAATGAATTGTCATGGAAAATTTCAACGGAATTTAAACAGTATAATGGTGTCACATAAAATTTCATGAAATGGGGTAAACTAGAGATAAAGAGGTATCTAATAATTTGGAAATAAAATGGGACATAATAGGTAAATGTAATTATATATCCAAAAATTATTAATTTTAAAAAGAAGGTATAAGATAATAAAGAAACATGAATAAGGAAGATATTGTGGAGATCACTTACCTTGAGAGTGTTACTCCAAATTCTTGGGAGGGGATTCTTGGGAGATTAGGGGATCCTTGGGAGGATTTCAGAGAGGGTAAATCATATAAATGACATGATCCATTTATTTTTAGTAAATATAAATGATATCCTTGGTGGGGTTATATATACAATGAGTGGTGGATTCATTATCATTTATCAATCATTGGGTTTGGATGATATATAATAAAATAACAAAAAATAGAAACATTCTCATGGTTTTTTCCATCTTTTATACCATGTGGGATTTGTTTTCGTTATTTTATATGGGAAAGGGAAGAAACATTTTAAAATCATACCCTTTCTTATGTGGAAGTGATTCATAATATTAAATAATGGATTATAAAACTATACAATATATTAATGGGTTTTAATGATTAATAATGGATTTATAACATTAGCAATATAAAAATATAATCACATTATTTTCTATGGAATTTTTTCATGGAAACCCTTTATAGTATTTATTTCATTAGTTTCAGGTCATTATGATCTAAAATTACATAATGTATATTCAAACTATATTTAATTTTACCTGAAATTTGACTATCTGAAAAAATTATGAAAAAATAATTGTTGAATAATTTCAATGTTTTGATTATAAAAATAATATTCATTTTTCCAAAATATTTTTCGATATATTTTTTCACTTTTAATATAAGATTGGTTATCTATTGAGAAATTTTGTGTTTTTTAACAATAATAGTTTTCAAATCCTTATAAGAATTACATTTAACTATATGATTATTTATATTTATTAAAAATTAGGTAATAAAAAAATTTATTAAAATATTTTTTTTCTCAAAAATCAATTATTTCATAAAAATAAATTCCTTAATTTAATTTGAATAGTACCCAAAAAAATTATTATTTTTTTTGAATCAAAATAAAAAACAATTCTAATGTAAAAATAATATAACGAAAATATATTAATTATTATATTAAAAATAATTTATAAAATCATATTTTTAGGGTTTCAATAGATATAAATTTAATACAACATAAAAATTCAAAAGAGTTAGGTGAGCGACAATGATAATTTCATGGGGTGGTTCGAGGTACATGATTTGGGCTGTGATCTCATTGATCATAAAATTCTCCCATAGACGATTTCACTCATGATTAAGTTTTAGATTCTTAGCTTGAAATTTTTCATCTGAAAATACCAGATATACTATCTTCTGCATAAAATATAATAAATGGGCATTATAGGGTATGATCATTATAGTTTAGGACATCACTTCCTTTATCATTGTCAATTAGATTTGTTAAAACTCTATATTTATACTAACCATGTGATAACTGTTCAATGTCTATATTATCAATGGTAATGATTCTTAAAAGAAGTTTATATCAATTAGGATATAATAAAACCCAAGATGTGGGCCTGTTTTATATACCCATTATACATAATAATTAATAAAATTTAAATCAGAAGTGGAATTTTATTTATAAACATTCCAGTTGTCACAATAATTCTTTGATGTTAAACTACATGACTATATCCATACTACAATACATTAAACTCCACGGTATGGTCTTATAACATGACCTTAAACTATGTTATTCAATGTATATATGCATTTATTTATTTTTTATAGGATACATAAGATGCCTTTCAGCTAGTCAAACCCAAAATCATCAATCCTCTATTATTATAATCGTAGGGTAATCTTCTCAATGAGAACCCAAATGTCCATCCAAACCACCCCATGTCACCATGAGCATTCTCAACCCTTACTAGAGGGTGATATACATATAGAATCATTTATTGGTAGGAAATATTTTGATTTGATAGTTAATTACCCCATATAGAGGGATATATTTCATCTGAGAATCATTATATTTCATTCATTAATCCAATACACTAATTAATTTATACTACTTCTTAGTGGGACATATTATTTCTAGGTATACATATCCATTCTCATTGTTCTACATTCCCTCTGTGGAAAAAAGTACCATCTCATGTGTAAGTCACCTAAAAAAGATATATAGGAATATTTTTTATAATCCTCATAGTCAAATGGCATAAAACAAAAAAAAAGAACATTCATGCACTACCCAGTCAAAATACGAAAAACTGTATAGTAGAAGTCTGCTTCCCCATTAAAGATGTACAACCCTAAAGTATGGTTTACCATCTGAATTCCATTTATTTATCATAATTAGAATTTATATTTTGAGATTCGAGTATTTAGTTAGACATATTATACAAACATTAGACACTACAACGTATAGGATTCCTCTACATTAAAACTTAATACAAGGTAAATTCTTATCACTATTGGATATGTAGTGAAATCATGGTGCATTAGGATTGGCCAATCTCTTATCATCATATTTTATAATATTAGTGGTTCCCCATTTCAATATCACATAATAATGATATATATAGGGGATTATTTAATTAAATACAATGTGAGGCTTGAATCATATTTCAAGGGAGATGATGTATTTTCGAAATCATATATCTCCCGCACTACAATGAAATTATCATCATTTATCAAATTTTAGTATTTATATTTATGAAATTTCCATATCTATATCCATGAAAACAAATAGAAATGCTCCCATTCCTCCCTTATAACATGGTACCATGTTATATAGGCAATTTCATAGATATATATATATATATATATATATATTACAATGAGTTGTAATCAGGTGAACATATATGTCAAAGTCGGTAATTAGGATCAACATAGATCAAACATTCCATATTCAAATAAAATTATCCCTTGGCTCATGTAATTAGATTTTAGATAGAAAAATAAAAATAATTTTTTTACCCCAAATCCATTAAAATAATTTATCTAATGAGAATTAATCCCATTCATGCGATCCTTCTCCGTGAAGAATATATTTTCGAACAATGATTTTATTATTTCTTATCTTAGTTAGGATAATTTCTCATGTCTGAATTCATTTACCTAGATACATGAATCAAATAACAGGTACTAAAACCCCCCACTACATTTTCATTATGTTTTCCCCATAATTTCCATCACACATTCCATTTGTAAATCCTATATTATGATAAATAAATTTCTCTCCCCGATCCCTTGTATAATAGATAGATCTATATGGGGTGATAGTCAGAACTATTCACATGCTTCAACCCAGATAGTGGTATACATAGGGTTATCCACATTATTTATCGTGGAACCAAATATAAATTTACCATTCTCATATATGTTCCCCCTCTTGTATATGAACCTGATCCATGTGTGAAAAATTTAACTAGATCTATATTAGGATCGATTCCCATATTATGGGATACATAATGATGTTCGATTCTCTTATGAAAGACCCATCCATGAATAATAATTAAAATACTTTGGGACTACATTATTTAGTCATTCATGAACCAGATTCATATATAGGGAACATAATATAATATCTACATCTTTCTTGATTCAAAATTATATTAGGGTACATAGTTATTCATGGATCCTTCTCTATGATCCTAGTTTCATATATTATAACAACAATATTAACTATAGGGTATGGTATTGCTTTTGAGTTTTAAATTCCCCATTTCTATACATAAGGTATAGTTTTTTATAGGGGTAATTATTTTAAATAACTTCATAAATCTTGATTCATTTTAGTACATCATATGCTATGATTATTAGATTTCTTATACTAGGAACAACCGAAATGTCTAAAAACATCCCATCATAACATATGAGTCAGATCTATGAATGAGATTTATCATTATAATCTATGTGTGTATTGATTATATATTATTTTTTATATAAATAGATGACCATGAAAATTATCATTGGTCCAACGATGGTTTTTAACTATCATAACCTTCAATAGATTTTGGTTTATATCCAAATCCACCACCCGTTATTTTACTTCACTATTGTGAATGTGCCCCCACATGATATAGCTTCCCCCAAAATGAGTGCCCTTTACCTTAAAAAAATAATAGATAGTTATATACCACACCCCTAGAAAATACTATAAGAACTATTTTTGTATTAAATCCCATCCACACAAGATACATAGTAATGCATGAACCACATATTCTAGGCCCAACCATATTATTAAAGGATTATAATTGAAAAATATCCCCACTCTTAAATATTGATCTTGATCTATATTATAGTGTCGAAAATATTCTTAGGAATACTCATGGTTTGATTATTTTTCTAAATATATATGTTTTGTTTCATAGAACTGTTACTCTTGGTGTATCCATGAACAATGATATTACCTACACTCAATGTCTGTGAGTTAGACCTATACATATTTTTTGTTTCTGAAGAACTATATGTGGCTTGATTCTTCATTTATTACAATATGTAGTGATACTAAAATAATTAAAATTTGGACTAGATAAATTGTTAGAAACACTTTTTTCTCATTGAGGAAGTGTTTCACATTTTAAATTATAGTCCCTAATTATAGAACATGCTCCCTAACAATGCAAGGACATTGCTAAAAAATGTTTTTTTTGGCATGATTCTTATTTTACTATATATATTATGATTCTTGGACATCATATTATATGACCAATAAAAACTTTCCAAATAGATGCCTTTGACCCTCATTTATGAGTGATATAACGATGTGGGGAATATATATATATATATATATATATGAACTATTTAGGGATTTATTCATGATTTTTATTGTATTTTAGCCATGCCAATGGCCTTTTTTAGGTGCCCAAAAATAAATGATGATAACTAAATTATTTTTCCAATATTTAAACCAAATCCATTTGCTAAATATTATATTCATTCCAAACCATTATGTTAAATATGAATGTGATAAAATTAACATGATCATATGCACGAACATGGTCACTACAAGAGGAAATTACACTACAACTATGGATCAAATTTTTATCTTTTATGATATGTGGTGGTATAAAATCCTATTGTAATTGATGTGTAATAGCCAAGTTACTTTACAAAATTACCATATTTTTCCAAATATATATCGACTCAAACCTTAGAGAATGTTCTTATATGACCATAAAATATGAATAATTAATATTACATGAAGATGACTTATAGAAGTTTTCAATATTCTATCATGTGACATTTCATGTCTCTAAAACCCTCCCTAAGTGGATATTTATCCAAAAAACTACTTTTTATGTTTTACATTTGGTGAAATAATTATAATTAATTACCTTGATCATACACTATCTTGGTGTTTATGAGATATTATATGGTAACAGGGTTTTTTATCAGTCCAAAGGGACACACAATTGCATTGTGAAACGATTAATATATACACTATATAACCCATTCAGTGTACATCGGTCTTAAAGGAAATGTCCCAATTAACCCCAATCACTATCCTTGAATGATGTGGAAGTATCCTCCTATTATAATTGGTTAAACTAGTAACATCTATATCCATATTTTGAGGATCATAGAACTCATAGGCTATAATTTACAGCTCCCATCAGTAAAACATTTTAGTGTATTTAGATATCCACATTGTTATGTTACTATATATTTCATTCAACTTTATGGTGATGTTTTTTAAAAAGTAACTCCTGTATCAATCCATAACAAGATGATATTTTAATTAGGTCCAAGATTTGAGACATTATACATCACCATTTATTTTGTCCCTAGTCTCATGACACTAAACTATATGTGAATTTGACACAAATATATTCATGTTATAATTCAATAATGGTTTACCAATGAAATATTTGAGTCTTTACAAGCTAAAAATACACCGTATTATGTTTAAAAAAATTATTCAATCATAAATATTGGAAAATTCATGAATAACATGTTTTTCATTATATAATCCTAGAAAAATCACAGCATTACTCAGATGGTATTATATGTGATGACAAATTTATTTAGGGGTGATTTGACATAATAGATATCATATAAATATGTATTTAATTTATATGTTCAATATCTATACTATGTGGGGTCTAACATTGATCTTCACAGAACTTGTATGACACTTCCCTGATGTTTTAACCCAACATCACCACCTTCAACATCCTACAATTGACAAGACAAAATCCTTATGAATATACATATAATGATTTTTGGATCTGTATTTTCCATGAAATACAAAACCATATTCCTTTTAGGACAACCACATATGTATAATACCCCCTCAATCCTTCGTAATCATATCATTCATAACATAGAACAACCTAATATCATAAATATGAAGTCACTGATTGATTTTATAATATAGATTCATTGGATACCTCATTGAGGATCAATCCCAACATCTATTTCATCATACCGTATCATGTCACATGGTTAAATTATTTGTATAGAAAACATAATATCAAATATATCCATGATTTAGTTTCACATACTTATAAGGACATAGCCATTGTTAGAATTCATGTTATTCCCGTCATTACCTAACCCAGAAAATAATATAAATTTCCATAACCAATCTATATTTTTATAACATTCATAGTGTCCCATGATAGACTAATCTCTTGATTAGTTTACTTATTATACAATGTGGACTTATCTTCTGGGAATCATATCCTATACCAATGTATTATTTTTTCTTTATGGATAAAAATATAAACAAGAAGGATTAGTATATAATCCCCCATTAAATTCATTTTTTCACAACTATTATGACAAAAATTCATCGTCATATGAAATTAAAGTACAGAGTTAACATCCTAAAAATATGTTGCTAAACAAAATAAGTAAAATCCATGTCATTGGATGTTAAAATGGATGACATATGAACTATCTGAGAATATAATCAAGTTCATATAATGTACATAGAAAACCTAATAAAGGATTTTTTTTTCCTTTCATATCAAATCCTTATATTCCATATATTAGAACTAAAAGGATAGTAATTCATATTTTTAGAGGATATATTGGATACCTCTATAAGTTATGATCCCCAAAACAAATAAAAAAATCTATTCTATAAATTAACCCTTATTAAATAGCATGGACAACCTATTATATATACAATTGATTTCCTATTTACATTCAATCACGATCAACCATTTTCATGGGGGTAACCAAAATATTAGGAATATCATTGGGTATAAATCACGTATACATCATAAATATTAAACAAAATCCATGAATAGGAAAAAAAATTCCATTAATGGATTAGGAAAAGTAATATCTATCATCCACTTAATTCAACATGTATTTAGGGAGTTACTGGAATGCCAAAATGAAATCCTAACCTTTTAATGTTGAACCTTGAATGACATTAATATTAACATAAATGAAGAAAGATAAAAAAAAATAGTTTCATAATGGTTACATCCTATGTCACTATGAAAACATAAATACTGGAAATATTCTATAATAATTCTATTTTTTAATTTTTTTCATAAATATATAATTCTATTACATAAAAATATATTCATCAATATATCAAATTATTTTATTCATTTATTAATCACTGAAAATAATTTTTTTATAAATTTCATATTAATAGTCACTATCATTTCTATTAATTTACCATAATACCCTAGAACTATATCAAAAAAAATATACAAAATCATTGTAAACATTATCAATGTAATTAATATAGGATCATGGGGAAGTGATTCGAAGCATCAAACTGAAACATTTATTGAAAAACGAAACTATTATAAACTAAAAACTAATCTTAAAAATGAAGAATTAAACCATGGGGAATAACTAAATATAAATGAATAGAATCATGTTAAATATATTCCAATACAATCTATCTAAATAGGAAAAATTAAATTAAATTTTAATAGGGATTTAGACCATACCCAATTATAGGTAAGATGAAGTTAAATTTTTTTTAATTATGCATTGAAATTATGATTGTCAAAGACTAAATTATAATTAGTTTAATATGTTTATTCATTATATCAAAAAAAATGATTTATCTCATAAATTTATATTTTTATCTAAAAATTCATTTTTACCCTTTCACCTCATTTTGGTTAACTTCACAACTAGAACATATCCTGTGTGTGGAGCCAACATTATATCATATTTGCAATCATTAATTTTTAATCTGCATGTCAATCTTATTATTATTATTTTATGGATGTTTCTCTTTATACTTATATGATTTAATAAATAATTTCGGAATTTAATTTTGAATTTCTTTTTTAGTAATTCAATATATTTTATAACATTTTCCGCATTGAAAATATTTTATTAACAATGAATATTTTTACAAAAGATTTATTAAAATCACAATTTAAATTCATTCTGCAAGATCACATTCTATTTGAATTTAATTAAGATTTATTTATTACCAATGGTATTTATATTTGTAATGTCTTCCAATGTAGCTATTTTTACAAATTTTATATTAATTAAATTAATTTCTAATATAAATTATATAAAAAATATATTTATTCTCTAATTTAAATGAAATTTTATAAAGATCTTATAAAGTATTCTCCATTTTTTCTTTATGCACTATTGTTTCTCATGTTTCAATGGAAATACTTATTAATGAAATCATCCACATAATTTATCTAGATGATTTTTTATTCTATAAGAATATACTTATGAAAATTGATTTATTCACATGGGAAAAAAATACTATGATGGAATTTTTAATGTTTTTAGGTTAATATGGGACACCAATTTATTTATTTTTTCATTATTTAATGAGTGGGATAGTGATTAAATATACCTAAAATTAATTGGATATAAAATAATATGCCATTAAATAATACATAAGGTACTACAGAGTGAATCATATCCACTATGGGACTCTTCCAACTATGTTTACGGTAATAGAGACTGAACCTAGTAAACTATGGTATTATTTATACTATGTGATGATAGTTATGGAAGAGATTGATGACATAAGAAAATATTTTATATTAACAAATATATACGATAATAATATTCCTTAATTATATATCATTAAATATTAATATGTCATGACTTCATGGCACGTCAATACTTACTCGTATGTCCATAAATGTATGACATATATCATAGACTATGTTAAACACTATATATCACATATCCTGATTTAAAATCTATGTTTTATTGGGAACTGTTCTAAAATATTATATCCATCCACCTTGATTGGGTTATCATATAGATATTTTTATGTTTTTGTCACTGATGATATATATTTTTTATATCATTCATTTACCCTAGTATAACATCATGCTCAACCTTCTCTTAAGTTTCCATTTCATAGATTATGAAGAAAGCTATTATATATGATATTTCTCAGAGGTTTTATTATATAAAAAATATTTTTTTGATTTATTGAAGAAATATTGGAATATGAGTTGGTTAAGTGTATAATTTACAAAAAAATAAAACCAAAAATTATTGAAGTGTTATTTTTTGTGGATTTTAATGAATAATCATGTAAAATGGTATAGTTATTCTGAATTTTATAAACTGGTCTTCATAGCTATTATTAAAAAAGGGTTTAGTTATTTCTAGGGATTCTATTACATTTAATAGTGGATAAAACTAAAAACATCATATATTAATCCTAATGTGATGAAGGAGGAACCCATAATTTCATAATTTTAAATTATGGTGTCAGAATAAAAAAATATCAGTATTTATTTTCTTTATCATATTATTTCTCACATAGTTTAATATTTCATTATATTTACACTAAACAATTTGGTTTAAATAAAATATTAGAAACATGAAAAAGAAAGTAAACTATGAGTAAAATTTACAATATAATTATTTTCCCAATTAGAAACAAAAATAAAATGGGGATAAAATATAAAATATCATCGTAATTATATCCCAAAATTCTAAATCTGGGAACAATAATAAAAATTATGTTAAAATCCAACAAAAACATGGGAATGAACTAATTTTATTTATGTCCTTCATGCACTAACTTACACCCTCATTTTTTGGACTTCTAATCCACTAATTTTTGAGAAGTATATAAATACATTGAAAAATATATTTGTTATTATCTAGTTCGTAGAGAATGAAAATGATATTTTTATATTTTTAAAATGAGTTGTGAGGAAAATAAATGGTATACCCTAATAAAGAAGAAGTTTAAATAGGAAAACCAAATATTTGTAATTAGTGAGGTTCACGAAGTTATTTTTCAATAAATATATTTTCTATACTCATTAAACTAAAATTTTAAGTGAATTACTAATGATGGAGAAAAGGTATGATGAGGATAATTGTAGATAAGAATTCAATTTTAAAACAATTAAATGATAAAACATTGGTTCTATTATTCAAATTAATTGAAAACTGCACAATTTCATTATTGGATGAAACCCAATATTCCAAGAAATTGATATCTATAAGATATTTTAATAAAAAGTATTGAATTATTCATTATGTTATCAATGTCGACATAGATATTGCAGACACCCATTATTCTCAGGGTTATTTTGAGAATAAAGAGAATATATTTTTCATGAAATTGATATGATAAAAACTATAGAGGAAAAATATTATTATTCCAAAATGATGAAGATATAAGAATAATTATAAGTGGAATTATCTCTAAAAAATAGGGGAATGCTACATGTGTGAAAAAGAAGGACATCATAACCTAATTGACTATGGGAATTGAAGAGGCTAGGTAATGAAATGGATAAAACGAACGAAAATCTAAATTCCACACCCACTATATAATGGTTAAAATTTAAAGTGTATAGACATTTCTGTAATTAGTTCACAAATTAAAATGTGAATGTGTAAAATTGACATTATAAAACTTATAAGAGATATGAAAAATGAAAAATTTATAAAATAAAAATTGAAAAGTATAGACATGAAAACATTTTGGTAAAAAAATTAATCATTTACTCTTAAAGAGATAAAAATTTCATATATGATTATAATTTTTCCCATTAAATTATATTTTATATTTTCTCTATGGGAACCAAATAACAAAGCCAATGATTATATACCTAATAATTATCAAACACTCCAAATTTTATTATTTTTTCATTCCATGTATATAACTAACCACAATTATAAGTATTTTAGAATTATCATTATATTAATAATATTATTAAACCTTCAAGAAAATTTTATATGATTTTGGGAATGAATTGGATCTCCCAACATAGTTCACATCTTATTTTTTGGGTTATGGAAGTGACATTCTATATCCCAGTTCATCCAATAATCATATACTAGTGCATGGTTAACTATGAACTACCTATCAATGTTACTTCAATACATTGTATATTTTTTCTTAATAACAGGGGACATATGTATCATTAGGTTTTCGAATAAAATATTTATAATACATCAATTATTTTGGAAAATATAAATATGTTTATATAATTGTTGACTAGTCTCCCCATATATCATGATATTTAGTATTCTATAATTCATATTCTTGATGGTATGCCTTTGTTTAAGTCTCTATATTTAATAACCCCAGTTGTATTACATGAATTGAAGAAACAACTCCATGAGAATGAAAAAAAGCGTACGATATACCCATATAATTCAAAATGGGCTGATCATTTATTCTTTACTAATATGAAATTTTGATAAAAGTATCTTTGTATTGATTATAATTTACATAATAATATCTTGATCAAGAAAAAATACCCTACACAATATTAATGATTTATTTTTTCAACTATGAGTGGATCATACATCACAATTATTTTTATTCATTATAATTATCATAAAATAATAAAAAAAAGGCTATATATGGAAGATAAAATTTATTACAAGATATGTAAACTAGAAATTCATAGTGACAATATTATGTTCTTAAGGGTACCACAAAATGTTAAAGGATTTTGTGAGTAGTTCCTTTAGAGATTTCACTGAAAAAAATTTGGTAGACATTATAGATTATATTATCATATATTCAAGCTGTAAATAATGTAATTAATATCATTTGAGGATTGTGTTGATGAACTTGGGAAAGGATAAATATTGAACCCACTCTATCAGGTTATATTTTTAGATATAAATGTGAAATTATTGGGTTTTTAATCCCATGATAGGGGGTATTTATGGACACTTTATTGATATTGTAAACATAATAGTGAACCATAAAATCCCATTATAATAGAGTTTGGTTGTTTCCTTATATTCAATGGATACTATCAATTTGTTATTACAAATTTCTAAATACATTCAGATCGACTGACCATGTTGAAATGGAAGTGATTCATATTCCTTTAGATAAAGGAAAATGAATGAAATTTTAAAGATATTTTTATATGGTTGGATACTATAACATTAGTAAAAATAAACATAAGTAGAGAAGGGTTATTGATTTACAATGATGTATCAAAGAGATACTTGGGATGTATCCTCATTCGAAATAAAATTTTTACATCTCTCGACTCTCATCAATTACTAGTCTTCAATAAATATTACTTGAATCATGATTTTAATTTAGATACAGTTTGATTTTAATTTAAAAAATAGTGGATTAATTATTTTGGTAAATAGTTTGGAATAGAAAAATATCAGATGTTTTTAATATATAAATTAATATAGAAACAATTAAACATTTCTTAACGGATATGGTTTCAATTGATCAAGGACTATGTCTTCAGAAATAAAATACTCATTAGGGATGGAGAACAACATGATTGATGATATAGAAAAAAGATCATGATACCAATTTAGTGAAAATGACTAATAGAGACCAGATACTCATGTAATTTCAAATGATGTTCCATGAAATAATAAGTGAATGGAAGAAATCCTATATTCTAGAATGGAAAATCAACAATCTATCCATGTAAATATAATGGATGATAAAAAAATATTGCATGTATCTTTAGAATATGTTAATAATTACTCATCATATTAACCATTTTGTTAAGGAATTATAATATTAAGGAAATGAATAAAAATCCCTTAAATAATATAATTTATGATGTATCTATGTTTGATACATATAACCCATCATTATATATACATTATAAAAAAACAATAATGTATATATTCTACAAAAATCTTTTCATGTGGGAAGAAATATGGATGGATATTGTGTTTTATATATAATGATGCTTGGTTTTAAAATATGTTTTGTCTAGATATTATATGTCTAAGTTAAAAATAAAACATTTAAATATAAAATAATTGTTATCAGAGAAAATCACCCTGTATTTTATCACCAGACCTCAAAAAATTTATAATGGTTGTAATAAAATTTCAGATACAGTGGATCTACTTATGAAGTAATCACAGTTCATTGGTATTATAGAATATTTATATTTTAATAAAATTACATGATATATATATGATGGAATTGGAATTTATTAATAGAATAAAAAATATTGATTGTATTTGGTTGAGATATTAGGTTTACCATGATGTATTAGATATGTCTTTAATAATAATTTGATATAGATTTGAGATATTTCAAAACATATCATCCTCAAAATTATGGCCAATAAAAATGTTTCATTCTCACCCTAAAAATATTTAATTCATATTTATTATATTTTATAATATTTTAGTATCAATGATTTTACTTGTTATTGTTATCATTTGACAACAATTATCATTATATCACTTAAGTGGCACCATTTGAGTCTTTGTATGATAAGAGTTGTAGAATTTCAATAAGATGGGATAGAGTTAGAGAGCATAAGAAAACATTATTTAATCATTCTCATGAAATATTTGAGAAGATATTTACCATTAAGTGACACATTAAAACTATAAAAATCCAGTAGAAGTGGCACAATTATAATTTATGGTGAGTATATGCATTTAATGTCAAAGACATTTTATTCATTTGAATATCACAGTAGAAGAGGGTTATGAGATTAAGGAAGACGTCAATATTGTTCCCATGATATATAAAACATTTAAAAATACTATAACATGTGGGGATGGTAACTTAATTCCGCACACTTCCACTAAACCTCTCTTATCTGGACGATTTGTTCAATGTATCACTTTTTGAGGATATACTCACAAGACCCTTTACTATAGATAATGTTATAAATAATAGTAATAGGACATTATATATCTTAAAAGGAATAATAAATAGAAATCTTGGATCTTAAGGATAATGAAACACTAAATAATACCAATTATTTGGTTAATGTTCTAAGGTGGAATCATATTCTTGACGATGAAATATAGAACTATGGATGTAATGAGGTAGAGATACCCTCATTTGATTTCATCATAGTTTCAAACAATTTATGTAGATAATATTTTATGATGGTAAAATGTTACACCCTATAATTTTATAATGTATTTTCGATTATATAAATAATTTGTTCGATAACTTCTGAAACATACAACTTTGAAAAAATATGAAAAAGGAAATATTTCAATATATCATAATATTAATGTTTGAAATAAAATATATTAAAAATTAAATAAATTAAAATTTATTTACTAAAATAACTAATGCATTGAAATCACATGAATATAATTCGGTTTATAGGATGAAATTATCATCATCATGGTCTTTTGTAAAAATTGATCCAATGATGAAAACTATAGAAATAATATTACATATTAGAAATATGATAATTTTTTAAAAAATTAATTACATAATGGGATGAATTATTTAAATATATATGTATGTATATATTTAATATTACCATTATATGGATAAATATTAGACATGCGACCATTAGACATCTGGTTGTTTCATATACAATCATTATATATACATATGACCAATATTTATTTTGAAATTGTATAATTCATAGTAAAAAATAAATATAATATTAATCAGTTAATTAAAATGTATTATTATAAATTAATGTATTTTTATTCATTAGCATTATACCACCTTTTTGGAAAAGAATATAACACTGGATATGTTGAAGTAAAAAGTCCCATGAGGATAGATTTCACTTCACATAGTCCCCTTATTAAGTGCACTTATCACATTACATAGTTGACCATGTCTCTTCCGAAGTCAATTTGATTAGGGCATATGGAGTACCCAGTTACACTTATATCAAATCACCAGTGTAACCACATCTTTACAGTATCTCACTTGCATTATCACACCTATGAGACCCACATTTTCAACCTATATATTTTCATGATCTATATTATGTGATAAGTCTTATGGAACCATAATGAACATCTTTTACTATAAATGTTTGAAAGGCTTACTCACATAGATTTAGAAACACATATGGATTAAAAAATGGAAACCCTAAGAGAGAGAGGACACATTCACAGACATGTTTCAAAAACCCTCAATTTAGGTAAATTAGTGAAGAAAGAAACCAAATGGAACTGACCAATAAATTGGGAAATTTCATTCCCTAAATTAATTTCCAACTTAAACCATTATAGGAGGAAAATTCCTCAATAGTTCACTATGGATTTGGGTGAAGGAAAATATACTAGATGAATCACATAGGCATCATACTATCAAATCATAACTAATAACATTTATATTAAGAATAAACCTTGAATAGACCTCTTCAATATAGATAAAACCATACCTTACTGATGGCAAGGTGACCACTTCAAAAAATACTATAATAAGGAAAAAGTTTCCTAATGAAATCACAACTAGGAATACTATCAACAATGCCTACCAACAAGGCTACATAGTCACTATACATTAAATTGAGGTTACACTATTCCACCTCACTATAGTAGGGTAACAAATTTCTCCTCCCATTATTCTTGGGTGTCACGTTACCCCACCATTAAACTAGTGCCCAATTATATCTCCCTACCTCATACTAAAGATAACCATGTCCCTAACCTATACAAAGAATGGCCTTAGCCTAGGAATTTAATTGCATCTCAATTTTACAAGACTGAAAATATATAACATACCTTTTTTCCAATCCCTATACTAGGATGAAAACTATATTATTTCTATAGTTTATTAATCCTCCATAATGTATCATACATGGAATCAAATTTCAGAATATATCCCTACTCATGAACCTACCTAATTTTGTCTCCTATGCAACCTATATAAATACATGGTTGGACTATACATAGTATAATAAAACTCATCAATATTGATTTCCCTTTTGAAAAGGCCTATCCAAAATTTCATTCCATGACTATGGAATCCTTTATGTAATCATGATTTTGTAATATCTTTGTTATTAGGGTTCCATTTATTAGGATACTATTGAAGTATCCCTTAACCCACACTACTTAACAAGGATAACCCATATCTCTAATTTGTCATTGAAAGCACCCAATAGACCCCAATGATCCACTTAATGAATGAATAGGGGAGATAAATAGACAATTACTTGGTGTAAGAACTAGGAGCATGCCTTGTGATGAATCATATAAAAATTTAAGAATCATAAAAATCCATTCATCCATGTTTTTTCTAGAAACAATCCAGGATTATTGTGCCTAAGCCCCTACATCTTTCACATGGGTCTATACCCCAGATACATTCGATCATCCTTCCTTTACAACCAATACATATTTGGGTGGTAGATAAATATTTGGGATCACTCAATAGGTAAAAGACCCTACATTCCCCCAAAAATTATATCAACTCCTTGGTATAACCAATGAGATATGGATAAATAATATGGGACTCCTTTAAGAAATAATCCTCAAGAGACCACCATTACCAAACATTCTTATATGATGAAAAATATCTAGGTATCATATTTTACTATTGGTCCCAGGTATAGGCTCGGTAAACCATTCATAATCCCATACATTTTCCTCATGGGTCTATATATCCCTTGCATCCATTCATCGTTTCTTTCCCACATATCAATCAATGGGAGTTAGTTGTATGCTTTTTCATCCTCATTAGGTGTAATCTCCAACCATTACTACATTAATTATCCATTTCTCAATAAATTTATCTAGAGATATGTTATTAGAAACTCTTTTTAGGCATACTTTCTTAGATTTCTCCAACATTTGACTAAACGACTAGGTTGGGAATCTCTTGGATGATCATTCAAGATCCATGAACCCCTTTCCTAGTAAACATCCCCATATCCATGCATTATTCATTATAAAACCATCATAAAATAGAACAATATTTCTTGGGGGTACTTATTTCTAGTTATATGTCCTAATAAATCACTCATTAAGGTTCCCATCCCCAGGGTCAATTAGTGATCCATAAACATATAGACGGAAAATGATTACGATCAACTCATCCTCACGTGTTTATATCCCCTATTAATACAATTCAATGTTAAATTTTCAATATGATTCAATCTCACTAATTAGGACACATTACCTTTGGACCCATCCTACTCAATGCCTTATATTCTCTAAGATTATATTCAACTCAATGTTCCATATTCCATAGTTATATATATTACTTAACGAGAGTAATTCCCTATAAGAAATTAAAAATTATACTATTTTGTTTGTATTAAAAATGATGGTTTAAAAATGTATGGTGATTCTCTAAATTAATCATTATATTTTCTCCTCCTATATTCATGAATTATATTATTATAAACGCCAATTTTCTATAATCACTTTTGTAATGATATTGATGTATTAAAAACATTATTCATACATTATAAGTATGATAAATGAATAATATTTTCAAGAGTAATATTTTTTCTTTCATACATTTATGATTTCAACATTAAGGTACATAATTCTACACCTTTTTATGAACATTAGAAAGCCTTGTCAAAAAAATTTTTAAAAAATTAATAGAACTTAGTTCACTCTAAACCATCATGTATTAAACATATAATTATAGTTTACTGATCACTTAACTCATCTAAATTATATCTAGTTACTGTTTTATCACTTTATATTTAGTCATTAATAAATATTATAAGACTACTGAGTCAATACTGGTTCAAAAAAATAATAGTATTTTTAAATGAAATTAATATTGTTTGTTTCACTGACTATTTACCATACAATAACTTACAACTTGTGATATTTAAATTCCTCAGCAGACTACATGTGATCTCATTCATTTTTATCAAAAACATGAATACATATCCATCATATATTTTTCATTATAATAATTTTACATTCCTATATAATTATAACTAAACATATAATGTTCATCATAAATAACCTTTCTTTCTGTAGTTCTAAACTCTAATATTTTAGTAAATATTCAGCCCATAAAATCCACATTATATGATAATAAAATATTTATATAAACCAAAAGAAAAGAAAAATATATATCATATGATACTATATTGTTTGATTAAAAATGAAAAGAAAAAATATTCCTCAACGAATATGGAATTCAGTTAGTTAGGATTTTAATCAAATTCAAATTGTACTTCCACATATTAGTAAGGCTTAATGCGGATAATTAAATTATTTAAATGGATTGACACCTTAAAAACCCCATAATTGTAGTAGATTTTTTTTACATAAAATAATGATATATTTTAGTTTTAATTAATTATTATGCATGAATAATCAAATCCAATTCATTTTTAACAAGTATATTACTTGATGTATATTTTTAATATTAACTAAAGATCATATTTATACTTAACAATAGTTGAATTTCAACATTACTCCATGAATATGTATATATAAAATGTTTCCTCAGTCAATTTATTTAAAAACATATAGTATTATCCTTTGATTCTTGTATAATAATAGATACTAGTTCGGTGAATAAATCTATTCCTTGAAATCATAGTTGAAACATTTTATGCCACTTATAGTAGTTTTAACTATTCCAAATGCAGTCAATCATTTTTTATTAAAATATATCATCCTATTTATTATTCTCATCATTTAAATGATCAAACAATACATATTACACATGGATCATATCTCCCCCTTAATAATAAATAAGTAAATTTATATACTTATACACACATCCACAAAAACCTTATGTAGAGGGGTACCACCAATGAACCTCAGATATAGTATTTTTTTTCTATAAATAGCCAACTTATTTATCTTTTCATAATTGTAAGACATGATTCTGGTATTTTATTTAATAAAAACACAAGTAAATTTATTATATTTTGTCTATTATTTATAATAATTATTTTTCATGGATAATACAAATGTTACATTTTTGGTAATCTTCTCAACGATTCAATAAGTGTAGTCTTACATTCTTTTATTAACAACACGACCAAGAAATATTTTTACATGGCATGGTTTTTATTCCCTTATATGGTTCATCTCACTATTTAACGTATCCATATTCAATATACAAATTTTGTATTTTTTCCCAACATTTTTTTTATATGTAATGGAAAGCATAACAATCAATTGTTGATTATATTTAGTGGTACTGATGATACCAATTAAGCATGAATCTTTCATATTGTCCAAACCTTGATATAACCCTCATCTTTTTTTAATCTATAAATTATTCTTCTCATTATATAAATGATGATGTGAGTAATTAACCTTGGATGTATGATCAACAATTTCTTATAACCCTTCATTAATGTTCAACAAATAAAAAAATCATCCTCTTTGAGAGAGATTGTTCTATCATTGGAATTGAGATTTTGATTGACATTATATTATTTAATATTCATAATAGTGGTTATGAATAAGCCATCAAGGAAACTTGAGACAACATCCCATTCCTCCAAAAATCATACTCTTTAGACATAAATATTCATTTCTTGAGATAAACATATTTTTTCATTTTTGTATTCATAAATACTTGATATCGTGAGAATGAGAGAAAAAATCATCGCAGCACAATTACCTTTATTTGTATAGTACCATGAAATTTGAATAACATTTTTATAAAATAGAACAAATCCTCCTATAATATTCACACCATTATAATGGATTCTTAAGGTGTGATGTATGAGGAGATCACCTATGATAGAATATCATCATTTTCATTCATTACACATCGACTTTTCATCCCTTTATCCCAAATAAATATCACTTCATAAATATAGAAATATCATAGCATTATTCCAAGTCAAACATTTATGGTCATCTTTCACATAGAGCAATCCCCGGAGGAGGATCAGACCAACAAAAATAGTAGTCACCAGAAGAAAGCTAACCGGATTGGAAGAATGGGAGGTTATGACAACCACAACCAGGACCAGGCACCATGCAGCTTTGTACGGGGCAATGCAATCTGATCAAAAATGCAAGGTGGGGAGCTTGTAGGTCAATGATTTAGAAGTCGGGGAGGGGAATTTCTAGTGGGTTGGGCCTACAGGTCATGTATTGGGCATGGTTTGCCTCTGGCCCGTTGGGTCGTGTATTGAAAATCATGTCGAGCATTCTTCCATGGGAATACGGGTCATGTACGGGTTCCCTTTAAACCATTAAAAGGGGTATTATCCATAATAAAATAAAAATAAGACCTTTTAGCCCAAAAAACCTTAATGTTCTTCATTTCTATTATATCAAGATTTATAATTTCCATTTTTCAGAATTAAGTCTCCACGTGTGAGTCTTTATCGATTAACTTCATTAGTAAAACATTATGATCTCCAATAATAATCCATATCTACAAAACAGCCTTCATTAGTTAGTTATTTAAATTCTCTATATGATAATTATTTTTATTATGCAAAACCCTCACATTCTATTTACATTTATTTCTCGTAAACAAGTTCTTTAATTACATCACATTTCTCCCTTTTTTATATTCATTTTTTAAATGAAATCATATGAATGTTTATATTCCTATATTAACATAATATATTATTATTTTTTAAATTCTATATAAATATATTTCTTTTCAAATTTATATTTCAAACAGTTTTTTTCAACCCTGAAATATTATAAATAGTCCTTTTCACTAAAAAAACTTTTAAATGAACCCAATAATGTGGATTATTTTTTATATCATCATCCTTTATGTATAAATTTAATATAAATCATTATGTATCATATTTACATGAAACAAATAATGAATATCAAGATTAAGATATATATAATGAATTCACATTACTCACCTCCATGGGAATTTTTAATTCCATTGTCTCATTCATTATGTACTCCATCTAATAATGATTAGAAAAATGAAATCCCTCTATAATATAATTCATATCTATATTAATATTATTGTTTTTTTCATGTATTTGATTCAAAATTGTACAAAAATATTATTTTATTATGATATTCATCATTATATTCAACAACATCACAATGGTGGTCGAATTATGAATATTGTTGTTCATAATATTTATTGGAATCATTCAACAGTCCTCCAATAATCTAAATTTTATTCATTTGAATGACTATTTCCACTATAGAACCATCATGTTCTATATCAAAATTAAAAATTCCATCATCACCATTTTCATCATAAATGATCATCCAATCATTTTTAGAAATAAAATCATAACAATTATTGTAACGCATCATTAAGGTTAAATATATAGTATAACCTATCACATAAAAAACTTATAGGCCTCAAGAGACCCTATGAGGAGGGGGATAAGGGTGTATAAATTATTTAAATGTTCACTTATATTTTATATCCTTATATGATCTCATTTATTTTTTTGAAAGATCACAATTCATCTTTTCTATTCTTTAGTGCATCCACATAAAGCATCGTACTCAAGCAATGAAAGTAAATCATGAAAGACAAATTAATTTATACATGGTTCAACTATATAATATTTCTATAAAAAGGATATATTATTAGTACATAAATATACTAGATTAACCACTACTTCACTAGTATGTGGTTACAACTCTATAAAGAGCTTACTTCTCGACCATTGTCAAATTCCCCGTCCATTTGTTCAATTAATGCATGAAAAAGGATTAGATATATAATTTTATACAATTATAGGTATCTTATCATATTTTTACGTCAATGATTCTTTAGTATTTGTATAAGTAAAAAGTATTCCTTACATTATCATCATCTACATAGATAATTTGATAAATTTTGTATTCATCAAAAAAATAGAATTCTAGTTATGCATAACTCCTTTTATATAAAGATTTAATTTTGAACATCAATAAAACACTATATATAATTATGAGTATGATTATAATAACTCTAGAAAATGGAATTTATCCTTGATATATACTGTAATATTTATGTTAAATAGTCAAAATAAAGGTATAAGAATCCATTAATCTGATCTCCATAGATTTTTACATTAACTCCGACAACATAATCAAACTAAATGTATTCTTCTGTGAATTTATTTATTGTTTCTTAAAATATAATTTTAGAAAACTAAGATCTTTAATAATACTTGAATCACATAAATATTATCTCCAATGGTCATGAATACAATTCAAGTATGCTAGAAATAAATTTTGATAATCAAAAAAGATATTTTTTATATCCAAATTATATCTCATAGAAACATATAGTTTATTTTTTTATTAACAATATTTTCAGTCCTGTACTAAATCTTGGTCTATATATTCATATAAATAACATTTATATCCTAGAATATTGAGTTTATAATTCAAACTGCAATTTCCTTCCAATTTCCTACACTTCAATCATGAGCTTTTGATCATTTTTCCAATAAATTTTCACCCTTTAATTTGAGTAAGTAGTTATAGGATTCTCAAATTTAAACCAAATAATATTGAACTCACCCATGAAAACCACTATTCATAATTATTAGTAATCACAAATTATGGTTCACCAAACCGCTTTGTGGAATGATTGCTCAGTTTTGGTTCAAATCTTTCCCTGCTATTTCGTAGGCTGGGGTGGGTAACAAACCATCATTGTGAAACACCCTATAGACATGATGATAAACCAAAAATAAAATATCTATGATAGAAATATATTCATTTTTCATGGAATTACTCCTATAATCTCTAATATTTTTGTGTGGCATTCTTTTATAGAATCCAACGTCATACCTTTACTTTAGATTCTTATTCTTTATCAATTGTAGCACTCCATCTGCGTAACATAGATATCAATGGTTCCCCCATGAAGAATGAAAACTTTCCATAATTCCACCTTATTCCATGAACTGAATTTACATCTACCTCCATCCCATGCTATTCTCTCTAAAACATTACCAAATTACATATATCATTAATTAATCCTGATGTTTCTTCATGAAAACAAAAATCTCTTGTCATACTCAATGGGTTATACATATGGTTTCTATTCCAAAACACCACTATGGAATGGTCACTAGTCATACGATATGTAGCATTTCCAAAAACACCAAATATGAAAATTTATATGAAATTTATATATTTTCTAGACTCCAAATCAAATCATGTCATGAAATACTACATTGTGAAAAAATATTACTATTAATTATTAAAAATAATAGCCCCATATTATTCATTGTAATACTAAACTCCATTAATCCAAAAAGTATGTTACTCACAAGTATAAATTTTAGTTTTTTCACACTAGAACCATAATCTTTTTTAAACTAATAGTAATTTTTTTCATTAAATTGATTGAGGTATCAAATAAAATATTTGTATATCACCTTTATTAAATCAATAAGATTATATGTTCTCTAATTTTACTATTAATATTAGATATTATAAATACATCAATGCCTTTATCCATTGAACTTATTGATCTATCTTTATGCTACATGACACATTTAGCCACTGTCAAATTCTTCTTTTAAAACACACAACATATTTACAAATTATAAAAAAATCGATATAACAACTATGGTTGCAAAAAACTATTCTAAAAAATACCAATAGAATACTTTTATGAAAATATAAAATGAGTCTCATATCATTCCTCGAACCATTATGTCTTGAAAACCTATCTTAATAGTAGTTGAAGCTTATTTTTAATGTATATTGGTAGAAACCCATGTGTTGCCTATATTTCGAATCTTTCTAAAAATAAGTGATCTCATTGATATTTCCTTTTTGATACTCATGATATAGACCATAGTCACATCAATATTCTATTAGATCATCATTTTATTCAAGTGGATTATAAAAAAATTGTGCGGGGTTATATCCATGATTCAACTAGGTTTCATCGGCATACCCATACAACCGGTCATGTGTATGATGATATACCTACCATAAGTATTGGAGTGTATTGAAAGTCATAACAGTAACTCATTTAATGGATCATAATCCATCACCCACTATAATATATATAAAAACATGTAATCATGATAGAAGAACTTCAGGTTTGAATTACTTCTCATATGTATAAAAACCAATAGCATATTCTAGTAGAACCCCTCAACGAACATTCTCATAATCTAATTGTCACTATAGATGCATATATTCATTTTATAATAGTTATATTTGTCTATATGTATGTGAATATCCTTTTTTATTAACACTATTGTGAATAACCTCGATATATTATGGCATCCATCCAAATGAGCCGCTGGAAAATTTTGATGGTATTGGTGGTGTTTCCTAGGAGGGTTCCTATGCACTAAGGTTCTTTCCAAAAATGTTGTAGTATAATAATTATTGTGAATTAGATCATATACACTCAACTAAAAAGATCATAGAGGTCATCTTTAACATTTCATATAACTCAAAAGTTGGATCATATTGCACCCCCAATAATCTCCAATATTCTTGATGCATGACATTATCTTTTAATGAAAACCCAAGAATCTATTGAATCATCCATCAAAAAGAAGTATAAATTTAAACATAGGTCCATACTTCAATACATATTTTGTTAAATATATTGTTATATAATTGAGTAAATAAACAAATTTACCTTCCAATTACAAAAGATTATTAACCATGGTGGTCAACCCCATGGTGCATGTTGTAAAGATCATCCATGTAGCGTGATGATAAATATGAAATGAGGCCCTCCCCATAGCGATATTTCAATAGATGGTAACCATGGAGGTAGTTACAATAAGAATCGCTCTATCAAATATGGAATAAATCTATATACTGCCTATTTTGAAGGTTCCCGTTATATCAAAGGCACTCCCAAACACCCCTCACATCCACAGACACGTAATAATTTAATATTGGATACCTCATGATATCCAACACATTCTGAACAAATATCATCCTCTTTGAACCATATTTTAGGGTTAATATTGTCATATATACCTCATCATGATCACTTATACATTTAAAAAAATGGGGAGATCTAGAATGACACCACTCGCATTCGTAGAGAAGTAGGGAGATGACATCTATGGGAATATTATTTAGTGCAATCCATCAAAAAAAGATGAGGAGAATTTTAAAGTTATATGAAAGGAAAACCAAAGATAAATATATATGTAATGTTGTGGCCAGTAAAAACTCAATGGTATGAACTTACCATGTCATTAATTTTGAATTTTATATGTCACCATCAAGGAAAATTATGAGAAACTACCCTCCTTTTCAAGTGAAAAATCATCAGAAAAGTAGAAAACAACAATGTTAATGGAATAAATGATCCTTTTTGACAAGTATATATTTATGATTTATTAATGTATTGAAATATTTTAATTTGGAAGTAACATGATATTCTATGTTAGATCAAACATAGTTTCATGAATGTACTTTACCACAAGATCATGGATTCACCACTTGAAATACATATCAGAGGGTTGGGTGGATATCAATATCTATAAATCATCATTATCATAAACCAACAAGGAATTTTAATGGAATCATTATGAAATATCATAACCTTGGGATTGGTTTCATACTTCATATCCATATATTCTTGTTTGTTTCTTTGCATATCCAATCAAGTTCTACATTTCTAAACTAAAATACTAAATAGGGTATAGATGTTGATCAACTGCTGCTTTATGTTTCTAACAATGTGAAAAAATAGAACTATCTGAGTCAAGTGAAACCAGAAAACATATACAATGCCTCAATTGAATGAATTTTATAGTATAAAAATTGAATTACCACTAGCCCATTCATTGAGTAAAGGCTTGAAAATCAAAGAGAGAACAAAATATTGTCTCTTCATCGGTAATACAAAAGAAACGATGACCCCTTGATCTGGGTGAATTTATACCCAAAATACCACATCTAGGATCATCAATTTTGAAGTGAATCTATGATTTAATGGATTAAGTTCCATTTTAACCCTAAATCATAGAGATGAGGGTGTTATTATTCCCTCCACCTCCATGTCAATTGGCCTTTTCTAGTATACATCCATCTTCACAAGATGAATCATCATATTTACTTCTACAAAATATTCCATTCTTTATTTGGGTTAGTTTATGAATTATAATGTAGAAGATATCAATATAAGAATTCATATATGATTATATATGAAACCTTGTAAGATCCATTAGAAACCCGGTCTACCATGATTGTGAATAAAATTAAAGATTCAGATGAACTCCTCAATAGAAATTTCAATGAAAAATTTACTATTCTTACCTAAATATCATAATGAATCAATTAATAATATGATATTATAACTAGTATTTTTTCATCAGTGTCAAAGATATCCCTTATCGTATCTCTAAAAAGTAAGGACCATATAAAGATTCACATTCTAAATTTTTTTATTATAATAAAATATCATATGAATTTTTTCAAATCTATAACCAGAGATATATCAAGATTTTAGTGCTCCAAATATTTTTCTAGTACAACCTCAATAGGATTCATCCAGTGAAATGGGGAATGGTGTTATGAAATATACAATCCACCCACCACATTATGATTTATAATTTATTTTAATCATGGAATGGTTTACCCAAAATAATGTTTATCTAAAGAGGCTGAGTCCTCTAACTATAGAGTTACATAAAAGAAACATTCATGATGAGTATAACTTCTTGGTGAGGATAATTCGTACCTTTCAATAAATAACTCATTGATGGACACTATGTTATAAATAATCATATATTCCAGCCATTCAACTGTAAAGATCCGGAAATATCAAGGGATTTTTTTTTCATAATTTTCTTTGAAATTTTACAAGAACGCAGTTTCCGACGACGCCTGATTTCGAGGCCCAGTGTGCCCGGAATTAATTTCCAAAGTTTGGCTCGGGTACATTCAGTGAACGAGCGAGCGGGAATTTCTATCTTTTGAACCGGTGCCCAGAATCAAATTCCGAGGGCACCGATGGAACCGCAGTGCCGGTAATTTCTTAAGAACGAAATTTCCGGAGTTGCGTTTATCCGAGAGAAGATGATAAAAATTGTGGAAGTTTAATTTATAACTTATCTACAATTTTTATTTTCTTGTTAAGTATATTAAGTGTTATGTTACAACAGTTGACCCTCTCTTAAGTGGTTTTAACTTATGTAAGGGAGTTAGGGGTGGGACCCACTTGGAGTTAACCACCCATGGAAGGATTTAAGATGAGGTGGGGCCCACACGAACCCCACCCATTCACTTTTCCCATAACCCCCTAACTCCCTCTTTATTTTGAAACTCCTCGCCTCCCTCTTTATTTTGAAACTCCTTCTCTCCCTCTCTCCCTCATAACTCATGCCAACTAGAACTTAAATTAAGTTATTGAAACTCTTAATCAATTAAGTGTTTGAATTTTGAACTTACAATGCATGGCATGATTAAAATAAAATAAGGGGAAACCTTGTTTTATTTGGAGGTTGAATTGTGGTGGGAGGATTTTTGAGAAAGATCCTTTGTGTGATAGAAGAAGGAAGCTCCTTCTTCGTTGAAGAATGTCCTTCTCTCCGTGAAGAACGGTTCTTCTCCGATGAAGAACATCGATCCCTCAACTTAGAACGACTCGGTGATCACGGTTCTTCATCCTCTTTTTCCTCCACGGCAAGGGAGAAGACACCGACGTAGGGAACTCTCCAACGACAACGCGCCTTCCTTCTTCATCTCCGCAACAAGTGAGGAGACGTCGTTTCCTTCTCGGACGTACCCCAACATCCATGGAATCGACGTCCGATCTCCGCGACATCGTTCTCCATAACGCCGTTCTCCGCCACGCCCGATGTGCGACGTCAAATATCCAAGTAGGGGTTTGTTGTTGCTTTATTTAATTATTTTTCCGTTCTTGGTTCTAGCATGACAAACTTGAGGATGAATGTTTAAGTGTTATCGTCTAACGAGAGGGGGATCGGACCGCACAAACACGGCCGAACCCCCCTCCTTTGTTCTTGAATGTTTCTTGCGGATGAAACGAGATAGCGTGGTGTCGTCGCACCACGCGGGAATCACACGGAAATTATTGTGCGGCGCCGTCGCGCCGCGTCGTGGAAAGAATTATCATGAACGCGACGCCGTCGCGCCGCGTCGAAGGAAACTGAAGACGCCACGACCGGAGCGGGGCCGCGGCGGAGAGGCATGGTGCCGTCGCACCGCGGCGGAGGGGCGCGGTGCCGTCGCACCGCGGCGGAGGGGCGCGGTGTCATCGCACCGCGGCGGAGGGGCGCGGTGCCGTCGCACCGCGCCGGATGACGAAGGCCGCGGCCGGTTCCGGACCGCGGCGGATCGTGATGATCAGCGGCCAGCCGGGCCGCCGGTGCCGGAAGACGGAAGAGGACCGGCCCTTGCCGGTCCTATTGACAAGAAGTCGGCCAGCCAGGGCGGGCCGGCCGGGTTGGTGGAAACCGGGGAAATTTAATTCCACTGGGCAGTTATTTGGCCCCCCATTATGAGGGGGGCCGGTTTCACAAAGGGGGGGGGGGGGGCAGGCGGCCCCCCGTTTCCAGCAAGCTCGGCCTTCGGCCAAGCTGGCAGCGCGCCCAGCCCGCTGCCTTGCGCCGAAACGGTGCGCCTGACAGGTTTGCCGGGCCGGGCCGCGCTGGGCCGCGCCGGGTCGGGCCGCGCCGGGCCACGCCGGGCCGCGCCGCGCCGCGCAGGGCCGGGCTGTGCCGTGCCGCGCCGCGCCGGGCCGGGCTGTGTCGGGCCGGGTCGACCCCGTCCGGGGCGGGTCGACCCGGTTCGGGCCATCCGGGGGGTCTCGGGCCCGGACGGCCCGGGCCCGAAACCCCCGTTATCGAGCGGTTTGGTCAAATGCCTGTATCTTGGGCTACGGGCCTCCAAACAACTCGCCGTCAGCGGCAACGCGATCCTTGGATCGAGACGGTCGTTTCGGTATACTATACTCAAGGTGCACCTTTCTTTTCGGGAGCCTACGTAGTTTAAACTCCATAGTTAAGCGTGCTTAGCCTAGAGTAGTGATCAGGATGGGTGACCTCCTGGGAAGTTTTCCAAGGTGGGTGTGAGACGGAAAGACCAATAAATAACAGACCAGACGTCCGATTGATGCGCCGACTGTTTCGTTGAATTCCTCTAAGTGAGATGGATGTTTTGGCTTACTCCACTTGAGATTTGGATGCCGACGGAGTGTGGTCGGTTTGGATCGCACCGAAATCCAACCGGGCCCCTGGAAAGAAAAAGCCAATAACTGTCAGACCGGGCGTCCGATTGACGCGCCGTCTGTTGCGTTGAGTTCCTGTTGACGATACGGAACTTTTGGCATCCTCCGCCCGAGTTTTGGATGCAGATGGATAGTGGCCGGGTTGGATCGTACCGAAATCCAACCGGGCCCCTGGAACGGAAAAGGTGATATCTTTCTGACAGAACGTCTGTTTGACGAACCGTCAGCGGCATTGGTGATCGCGTTGAGAAACGGTCCCTATGAGTTTACCCTATGAGAGTTCGGGGTACAGTTGAGATACAGTCGGGTTTTGTTCGCTCAAGAAACCAACCTGGCCCCTGGGACGAAAAGGCTAATAACTCACAGACCGGGCGTCCGATTGACGCGCCGTCTATTGCGTTGAGACCCATATGACGTGGAGGTCCTTTAAGATACTTCTTCGTGGGACTTTGAGAAACTTGGAGTATCGACCTGTAGCTCGTGGAGCGGACCCTCCCATTGACGAGCGTGCGGAGTACGGAGACCGTGTAGCTGGCTAAGACCCGACGACTGCTGATCGAACGACTCGGTGTGTTACAGAGGTGCGCTTGGTTGTAGCGGCACATGGTAGCGCTTGGTTGTAGCGAGAGACCCACGACAGAGGTGCGCTTGGTTGTAGCGGCACATGGGAGTGCTTTGTTGTAGCGGCAGACCCACGACAGAGGTGCGCTTGGTTGTAGTGGCACATGGGAGCGCTTGGTTGTAGAGGCAGACCCACGAAAGAGGTGCGCTTGATTGTAGAGGCACATGAGAGCGCTTGGTTGTAGCGGCAGACCCACGACAGAGGTGCTCTTGGTTGTAGCGGCACATGGGTGCGCTTGGTTGTAGCGGCAGACCCACGACAGAGGTGCGTTTGGTTGTAGCAGCACATGGGAGTGCTTGGTTGTAGCAGCTGGCCCGCAGTACTCGATGGGTGGAGTTCTTCAGCAGTCTTAGGTTAGTGAGCAGTACCTTAGAGTCGGGACAGGACCACTGTACACTCCAGAGACGGAGCTCTTCAGCAGTTACGGTTTCGATAATGAAAATCCTGGTTTGAGCTGAGACTTTTGACCTTGTGTTTACCTCATGATTGAGATGGGTCACTTGATAACTTAGGTATACGTATGGGCATATACCTGGGTAGTAGTTATCCGTTGATTTTTACAATCCTTGTGTTTACCTCATGATTGAGATGGGTTACTTGATAACTTAGGTATATGTATGGGCATATACCTAAGTAGAGGTTATCTGTTGAGATGTTCTATGTGGTTATCCTTGTTGGTTTTAGTGAGACCTTGAGGGTCTCGGGGTCCCTACTGAGTATCGTTATACTCACCCCTGCACGGGCTATGCCCGCACCTCATTGTGTTGGTTGCAGACGACGGCCAGTTTTGACAAAGGCCGAGTGTTCGAGGACTGGAAGGTACCTGGAGGTGGACTATACGACGAGATGGTACCCAGAGGTGGACGTGACGACGAGGCGGTACCCGAAGGTAGACCACTGGGCGGGACGTACTCGGAGCGGACGGCGGGACCCGAGGAGTAGAGGAGCTGTCTGTACCCACCCTTCAGGTGGGATTTCCAGTGGACAACTCGACGTAGCAGTTTTACTTTTCAGTCGCTATTTTCCCTTTCGAGTTGTACTTTACAGTTGGGCTTGTATTTCCGGCCCCTTTTTACTTTCTGCACTTACTCTTGTACTCAGTTTTTACTTAGTGTTTACTTCTTCCGCTTGTACTCTGTGTGATTTTTTACTTTACAAAGGCAATGCCTTCCCTTTTTACCGGGATTTATGCCTTGGTGCTAGTCGCCAGCCCCTGGCCTATGGAAGGCGGGATTGGGGTAGTCACGACACGGGCCCCGAGGATGGGTCGTGACAAATTGGTATAAAAGGAGTTCGGTTCTACCAGAGAACTTATGACTCTGATGTTTCATTCTGTGAAGCAATAGTGTTAAGGGTACCGAGTGTGGTTTTCAGTTCAGGGAGTCCAGTGTTGGTGCGGGCGGCCGACGTATCCATACACAAGGACCCTGACAACTGATTTCCGACTTTGTGCACAAAAACACTGATTGCGTGTGTGTTTCCAGAAGTTTTTAAATGTCAGCTCAAACCAGGTCAGCTCACAGGTATAATCGTTTGACCGTGTTACGTTGTTTCTTTCAGGATTCCTTTTCACAAACGACCAGCTAGAGCCCAGAGGGATGTGCATACTAACATCCTGTCGAGTGACGAGGCTTTGGTACAGGTCCCTCTTGCAGTTAAGGAACCAGTGGAGGCACCAGCGATACTACCATACGTTGGGCCACTGATGCCACCAGCCCCAGCAGTAGGCGATGCACGCCACTTGAGTGCGCTGCACGAGTTCCAGCGCCAGAGGCCACCCAGGTTCTGGGGAGAGACGGACCCGCAGGTAGTTGAGGATTGGCTAGAGGCTGTGGTGGGAGTCTTCAGGCTAGTGGGGACGCCGGTAGACTTCAAGGTGATCATTGCTGCCATCCTCCTTCAGGCAGCAGCAGGCAGGTGGTGGAGCCACTTGTTTCAGTTTTGTGAAGGGATGACCTTCGCATGGGAAGACTTCGAGACCTTCTTCAGGGTGAAGTTCATGCCAGTAGCTCTACACCCCGAGCGTGTACAAGAGCTTCTGCCTTTGCCGCGTGTTTTTCGATCAGTAGTCGAGTCATCTGTGGGCAGTAGACAGATGATGCAGAGGTCCAGGAGGACCGGACTAGCAGTTGGACGATCTCGGGTTTTAGGACCGGTGGTGCGGGGCACCCGAGGTGGGGTCAGAGCCAGGCGTGCCAGAAACGGACAATTTTACTCCTGCGGCGGAAAGTGTCACCTGACACGTGACTGTCTGACTCCTCGTACGATTGATCAGCGGGTATTAGAGGAGCCACCGAGACAGAAGCAGCGGCGAGTGCTTGAGCAACAACCAAGTAGTGGAAAAGGCAGTAGAGCTCTGAGAGCAGGTGGGAAGGAGAGGAACTCGTGGATACGTCCTTTGTACTTCTAGTTCCTTGTTGATTTTGTATTCATGTCATTGTACTATGAGCTGCAATAATAAAAAGACACTTATCTTTGTTTTCTTTCCTGTCCTTTTGTTTGGTTGATGTTGAGTGGTCCCGGTTAAAACTGTTGACTTGATCCTCACTTTCGAGATTTCTACTAGAGGTGACCCAGTGACCTAACACTGATGCAGACAGTGTGACTCGACCCTTGGAGGCGAGAGTGACAGTTGAATCTCTTAGTAGTTACGTCGAGGCCTTACGACGTCATCCATGGCATGAATGCATCATTCATGTCAGGATTGACTGTATTAGGCAACGAATGTGGTTCATCCAGGGGATGAGACCGGGTTTCTCTTATCGGCAAAGAAGAAATCATAGCAGCTCTTGTGAGACTAAAGGAGGTCCAGGACATCCAAGAGAAGATGAAGACTGCATAGTGCAGTAAGAAACAGGAAACCGGTGCCAGTCTTAGAGACTCGGGCGTGTTAAAGAAGAGGAAGCTTAAAGGAGAGATGAGTCTACGAAGCAGTAGACGTGGAGGCAGAGCTAGGAGAGAAGCATGAGGTGGTGTACATCCTAACATGGTACAACCTCCCTCATTAGTTATTCCCGCCAGGCTCAGGGAGCTGGAGGGCGGAGGAAGAATGCGGCTGCTTGCGGTCAAGGAGTGTGACCCAATGGCTCTAGAAATGATTCAAGGGACAGTCTGTGTCCACTACTGGCTTCTATAGTAATGGAAGTCGATGTGAATCATTCCTTGCTTTCACAAATCTTGTTCCAGACCTAGAGCTTCCGGTAAGCCGTGGACTTGACCCTCACGTCTGGAGATACCTTGGGAGGAGATACGTGCTCGACCCTTCGCATACCATCGACCATGAGGAGCTGGACGATGGCGATGGGGTGTCTTTCACAGAGATTCCAGTTTGGATCTAGGATCGACAGGAGCATATCCTAGGAGGACGATCGATTCCTCGGGTGCACTTTCCTTGGCAGTACGAAACCACCAGGTGAGCACATAGGAGCGGAAGGCTCAGATGCGTTCTCGGTACCGCTTTTGTGACCCTAGTTTGTGTTGAAGCTTTACGGGGACGTAAAGCCCTATGGTGGGAGTAATGTAAAGATCCGGAAATTTCAAGGAAATTTTTTTTTTCTTAATTTTATTTGGAATTTTACAAGAACGCAGTTTCTGACGGCGCCTGATTCTGAGGCCCGGTGTGCCCGGAATTAATTTCTGATGTTTGGCTCGGGTACGTTCAGTGAACGAGTGAGCGATAATTTCTATCTTTTGAACCGGTGCCTGGAATCGAATTCCGAGGGCACCGATGGAATCGCAGCGCTGATAATTTCTTAAGAACGCCATTTCCGGAGTTGCGTTTATCCGAGAGAAGATGATAAAAATTGTGGAAGTTTAATTTATAACTTATCTACAATTTTTATTTTCTTGTTAAGTAGATTAAGTGTTATGTTACAACACTTGACCCTCTCTTAAGTTGTTTTAACCTATGTAAGGGAGTTAGGGGTGGGACCCACTTGGAGTTAACCACCAATGGAAGGATTTATGGTGAGGTGGGGCCCACACGAACCCCACCCCTTCACTTTTCCCATAACCCCCTAACTCCCTCTTTATTTTGAAACTCCTCACCTCCCTCTTATTTTGAAACTCCTTCTCTCCCTCTCTCCCTCATAACTCATGCCAACTAGCACTTAAATTAAGTTATTGAAACTCTTAATCAATTAAGTGTTTGAATTTTGAACTTACAATGCATGGCATGATTAAAATAAAATAAGGGGAAACCTTGTTTTATTTGGAGGTTGAATTGTGGTGGGAGGATTTTTGAGAAAGAGCCTTTGTGTGATAGAAGAAGGAAGCTCCTTCTTCGTTGAAGAACGTCCTCCTCTCCGTGAAGAACGGTTCTTCACTGATGAAGAACATCGATCCCTCAACTTAGAACGACTCGGTGATCACGGTTCTTCATCCTCTTTTTCCTCCACGGCAAGGGAGAAGACACCGACGTAGGGAACTCTCCAACGACAATGCGCCTTCCTTCTTCATCTCCGCAACAAGTGAGGAGACGTCGTTTCCTCCTCGGACGTACCCCAACATCCATGGAATCGACGTCCGATCTCCGCGACATCGTTCTCCGTGACGCCGTTCTCCGCGACGCCCGACGTGCGACGTCAAATATCCAAGTAGGGGTTTGTTGTTGCTTTATTTAATTATTTTTCCGTTCTTGGTTCTAGCATGACAAACTTGAGGATGAACGTTTAAGTGTTATCGTCTAACGAGAGGGGGATCAGACCGCACAAACACGGCCGAACCCCCCTCCTTTGTTCTTGAATGTTTTTTGCGGATGAAACGAGATAGCGTGGTGTCGTCGCACCACGCGGGAATCACACGGAAATTATTGCGCGACGCCGTCGCGCCGCGCCGTGGAAAGAATTATCATGAACGCGACGCCGTCGCGCCGCGTCGAAGGAAACCGAAGACACCGCGGCCGGAGCGGGGCCGCGGCAGAGGGGCGTGGTGCCGTCGCACCGCGGCGGAGGGGCGCAGTGTCGTCGCACCGCACCGGATGACGAAGGCCGCGGCCGGTTCCGGACCACGGCGGATCGTGATGACCAGCGGCCAGCCGGCCCGCCGGTGCCGGAAGACGGAAGAGGACCGGCCCTTGTCGGTCCTATTGACAAGAAGCCGGCCGGCCAGGTCGGGCCGGCCGGGTTGGTGGAAACCGGGGAAATTTAATTCCACCGGGCAGTTATTTGGCCCCCCATTATGAGGGGGGCCGGTTTCACAAAGGGGGGGCAGGCGGCCCCCCGTTTCCAGCAAGCTCGGCCTTCGGCCAAGCTGGCAGCGCGCCCAGCGCGCTGCCTTGCGCCGAACCGGTGCGCCTGGCCGGTTTGCCGGGCCGGGCCGCGCCGGGCCGCGCCGAGCCACACCGGGTCGGGCCACGCCGGGCCGGGCCGGGCTGTGCCGGGCCTGGTCGACCCCGTCCGGGGCGGGTCAACCCGGTTCAGGCCATCCGAGGGGTCTCGGGCCGGGACGGCCCGGGCCCGAAACCCCCGTTACCGAGCGGTTTGGTCAAATGCCCGTATCTTGGGCTACGAGCCTCCAAACGACTCGCCGTCAGTGGCAATGCGATTCTTGGATCCAGACGGTCGTTTCGGTATACTATATTCAAGGTTCACCTTCCTTTTCGGGAGCCTACGTGGTTAAAACTCCATAGTTAAGCGTGCTTGGCCTAGAGTAGTGATCAGGATGGGTGACCTCCTGGGAAGTTTCTCAGGGTGGGTGTGAGACGGAAAGGCCAATAAATAACAGAACAGACGTCCGATTGACGCGCCGTCTATTTCGTTGAATTACTCTAAGTGAGATGGATGTTTTGGCTTACTCCGCTCGAGGTTTGGATGCCGACGGAGTACGGTCGGGTTGGATCGCACCGAAATCCAACCGGGCCCCTGTAACGAAAAAGTCAATAACTCTCAGACCGGGCGTCCGATTGACGCGCCGTCTGTTGCGTTGAGTTCCTGTTGACGATACGGAACTTTTGGCATCCTCCGCCCGAGTTTTGGATGCAGATGGACAGTGGCCGGGTTGGATCGTACCGAAATCCAACCGGGCCCCTGGAACGGAAAAGCTGATATCTTTCTGACAGAACGTCCGTTTGACGAACTGTCAGCGGCATTGGTGATCGCGTTGAGAAACGGTCCCTATGAGTTTACCCTATGAGAGTTCGGGGTACAGTTGAGATATGGCTGGGTTTGGTTCGCTCACGAAACCAACCGGGCCCCTGGGACGAAAAGGCTAATAACTCAAAGACCGGGCGTCCGATTGACGCGCCGTCTGTTGCGTTGAGACCCCTATGACGTGGCGGTCCTTTGAGATACTTCTTCGTGGGACTTTGAGATACTTGGATTATCGACCTGTAGCTCGTGGAGCGGACCCTCCCAGTGACGAGCGTGCGGAGTACGGAGACCGTGTAGCTGGCTGAGACCCGACGACTGCTGATCGAACGACTCGGTGTGTTACAGAGGTGCGCTTGGTTGTAGCGGCACATGGGAGCACTTGGTTGTAGCGGTAGACCCACGACAGAGGTGCTCTTGGTTGTAGCGGCACATGGGAGTGCTTGGTTGTAGCGGCAGACGCACAACACACGTGCGCTTGGTTGTAGCGGCACATGGGAGCGTTTGGTTGTAGCGGCAGACCCACGACAGAGGTGCGCTTGGTTGTAGCGGCACATGGGAGAGCTTGGTTGTAGCAGCTGGCCCACAGTACTCGATGGGTGGAGTTCTTCAGTAGTCTTAGATTATTGAGCAGTACCTCGGAGTCGTGACAGGACCACTGTACACTCCAGAGACGGAGCTCTTCAGCAGTTACGGTTTCGATAATAAAAATCCTGGTTTGAGCTGTGACTTTTGACCTTGTGTTTACCTCATGATTGAGATGGGTCACTTGATAACTTAGGTATATGTATGGGCATATACCTTTGTAGTAGTTATCCGTTGATTTCACAATCCTTGTGTTTACCTCATGATTGAGATGGGTTACTTGATAACTTAGGTATATGTATGGGCATATATCTAAGTAGAGGTTATCTGTTGAGATCTTCTATGTGGTTATCCTTGTTGGTTTTAGTGAGACCTTGAGGGTCTCGGGGTCCCTACTGAGTATTGTTATACTCACCCCTGCACGGGCTATGCCCGCACCTCGTTGTGTTGGTTGCAGACGACGGCCAGTACTGACAGAGGCCGAGTGTTCGAGGACTGGACGGTACCTGGAGGTGGACTATACGACGAGATGGTACCCAGAGGTGGACGTGACGACGAGGCGGTACCCGGAGGTGGACCACTGGGCGGGACATACTCGGAGCGGACGGAGGGACCCGAGGAGCAGAGGAGCTATCTGTACCCACCCTTTAGGTGGGATTTCCAGTGGACAGCTCGGCGTAGCAGTTTTACTTTCCAGTCGCTGTTTTCCCTTTCGAGTTGTACTTTACAGTTGGGCTTGTATTTCCGGCCCCTTTTTACTTTCTGCACTTACTGTTGTACTCAGTTTTTACTTAGTGTTTACTTCTTCCGCTTGTACTCTGTGTGATTGTTTACATTACAAAGGCAATGCCTTCCCTATTTACCGGGATTTATGCCTTTGTGATAGTCGCCAGCCCCTGGCCTATGGAAGGCGGGCTTGGGGTAGTCACGGCATGGGCCCTGAGGACGGGTCGTGACATCGACCAACTCTATGTATATGCGATTAGATTATCTAAAATTAGTCGCTTAGGGGAAACACCCAACATCTACTAAACTAGGGATGTTTTTACTTTATTACCATAATATAATATACAAGGGCTCACACCACACATTTTCTTTCAGTTTAAAAACATAAAAAACAATATACATATGTTATTCCCATATTACATTGGAAATATAAAAACATAGTATAAGGAATATTTTTTCATCCCTAAAACCATTCATAATATCCTTCCCTATATCATAAGTAAACGGAAAAAAATAAAGTGAGACATAATATTATTAGTAAGAGTCATGTAATATAGAATCTACCTTGATTAAAATAATAATATGAAATATGTCATTGGGAATAACCCAAAAACATTCCATTCATTAAAAATGAATTTTAATGGACATCCATGGATAACATCAATATATTGATCAAAATATAATGAAATTTGATATAATAATAATAGGAATAAATAAATCCATGGATTTATGGGCTTTAGATCAAGCCTTTGGCCATGTCATCAAGAAATTTTCTATCATGTCCTCTGAAACAAGATAACATTCTTAATAAATGGAGAGGTGTATACCAAATACTTATTTAATATTAAATTACATCTACTTTATATAATGATACATGGTGAGTCATTGAGTTTCTAACTATAACCCTTCCCCAAGAATCACATTCAAGTCATATTAATTCCTCATATCTTGAATGATCAATACAGTTCATTCAAAAAATGAATTATATGTCCATTATTATATATATTGAATAAAGAATACATAACATTGATATTATCCTTGTAAATATAATAACTTATTCAATAAGAATCACTCAATTAATACCATATATGAAAATGGTAAATGGTTGAATCAACATAAATATTATATAAATGGTTATTACATAATCAATGATATTTAAAAATATGTATTTGATAGAAAAATATAATTTCCATTGAATTATGTGGTGTTATAGTGAACATGATAAAAAGAGCGTGAGAGGTCTAAAAATAATGTATAATCCATTATCCATAATGGATTATAGAATACCATAGAATCATACAAAATGCATATAATTTTGTAAAACCAAGACTTTATTAAAAATAGAATTAATACAATAAAAATAACTTCCTTGTAACATTATAAAATAATGGAGTTATAAATCACACTATCAAATTCATTTATTTCCATTAAAAACAAATATAATATTCTTTTTATAAGGCCCCAGCCTTAAACCTTACTTAATCTTGAGTTATTACAAGATTACACATTGAGGATCTTTTCAGGTTTAGAGTTTTAGAGAATTAGATCATAAAACTTGCATTACATTCCTCATATAAACAAAGTGGTTACAGAAAGATAGTATTCTTCATTCCCATCAATGGAAAAACATTTAAAATAAAACATGGATTATTTCTTGACACATCCTTGACTCTATCATCTTATCATGTACCTTTCCCTTGACTTGTGAAAAACATTTCAAAAACTTGGGATGAGCATAAAAACTCAGTGTGGGTTACAAAAAAAACATGGAAAGGAAACATGAGTTCATATATACATATGAATGAAATCATACTTTACCCATAAATCATAGGCACTTTAACATACCTCATAAAATCATGAATAAATCATAGAAATCATAAGACATAAAGGTAACTTGAGGCATTCATAACATTCTTACGTAGGGAGTAACCCTCTTGGTTACATTTGGAATACCCATCATAGTATATTCCCTAAAATATCTTCGGAGAAACCTTAACGTTTCACTCCTTCACGTTACCCAATGCATTGGAGAGCTATAACATGCTCACCCGCCCTTAGTTTATCACGGAACCACCCGTCTTCATAATAATGCCCATGAACCATAACATAATCATATCACATAAAACATGCATAAAGGAAACATAAAATTTCCACATTTCAATCACGAGATATCAATACAACACATTGATATAAAAACATTATGAAAACCATTTCCAATACTAAAATAAAAGAAAATTAAAATATGGTATTTATTTTTCTTTTAAAAAGAAGGTATGGCATGTAGAGGAAGCCGAAACTCAAATAACGGTCACGACGACGGAGAAGTCGTTGTCACCGCATACGTACGACAAAAACATTCCCTTTTGTCATTTAGTAAACGCGTCGTATACAAAATATTCCTTTTGAATAAACGTAAAAGTCAAAGGGGTTTATACACCGTATAAAAGAAAGTTGTGTATAAAATAAAATATGCCTCAATGAAAGGAGATTGAGACGAAGTCCCATACCTCGTATCCGACATGACCCGACCGTTCTTTAATCTCCTGAATAATAAACTTGAGTTAATCTCTACTTGATTATGAATTTTTTTCAAGTTCATTATTCATTTTATACCATGTTATGAACATCATGTAATCAGTTAAGTTAATAATGTTCATTTTGTCGGTATTTGGTTCTTAAGTCAAAAATAGACTTCTTACACTTACATGTTGTTAATTTGGTCAAAGGTTCATTATATACAGAATGGTATTCATGATGTAGATATCATATATGTCATATATATCCAGTACATACATGCATTTATAATATTACATATTCATTTAGAGGTAAGAAATGAAATGCACCGTTCATGGAGACGGTAAGCCGTATGTACGCATGAACGCTACTTCCATTTCTATTTCATATTTTCTGGAATGGAATAATAATGATATAAATGTATATTATAATTCCAGTATAATATCATATATAATATCATAGTTCCATCCTTTATATGTCCCACATATGGTATTTAACGAATCAAATCACTTTGAGGGGGCGGTAGTCCGCACTTCCTAAAATGAAGATATCGTGTTTACCCATAATGGAAACCATAAAGGTATTCCCAAAATGAAAAAAAACAGAAGCTTAAGGAAAAAATAAACATATTATATATCATATATAAAAATAGTGACATCATAATGGCCACCTTTGAAGGTGTTAAATGAGTATTGAACAATCGTCGTTTCGGGAGGCATAATTTCACCATCCACGGAAACCGTATGTTATTTAACCATTTTATGTATTTGTGTGAGTGTATAGCTCAAATATATCTTATAACAACATCCTATTATGTTGAAGATACTGGTGTTGTTACAAAATAAGTAAATAAAAAGAGTTTAGGGGGTTGGAGAAGCAAAATAAAACAAATTAACATGAGAGAATGAATTACCTTAAAAAGTGTAACTCCTTTTGATTTGAGCCTAAAGGCTTCCTTTGAAAGGATTCTTCCCAAAGGGAATCCTCTAGGATTAGGAGAGGGATGTGAAGAGAGTAAATGGGCAGGGGTTGGCCGAGCCAAAGGCTTTAGGAGTGTGTGAAATGAGGTAGAGGTGGGGGCCTTTTATAAGAGGAGAGGAGGGGCATTTTGGAAAGTAAAGAAATATTACTTTATTTGAAAATTTGTTTCGGTTTCAAAAGGTCCCAAATTGATATAATTCGTGGATAAGGTTATAAGGGTTCGAAATACACTCATCCAATCGGTTTTGGCCATGTGTAGTTCATAGATTTTACAATATCTTTTCATTTTATTTAAATCGTCAAATAATGATGTCATCGTTGCACCATGATTATGTCATAAATAATTTAATTTATTTAATGTCTAAAAATCATAAAAAAAATACTATGATGTAGGAAATCTTTTTAGATTTCCAATGACTATTTATAATCAAATTTATGATCTTTATAACCCCATGTAAAAATTGTTTTCGTAAAACATATTATGTTTGTGTCATTTTTACTTTTACATTAAATAAAAAGTTATTTATGTCATTTCCCAACAAAAATGTCTCCATGGGGTCCCCAAGTTGACCCATGGATTGTCTTGGTCGACCATGACACAACCAATAAGGTTGGGACATGTGTCTAGGTCATTTAATATTATTAAAGCATTATTTATACCTTAAACTACACTAATTACCACTAATCGTGATTAAAAACTTAATAAGTTACTATTCACCAAAAAAATATTTTAATCTCATCGAACCACATTTTACTTCTTAATGACAACCATGTATGTCGGATTTTCAAAATTCAATACACATTAGTGGTAAACTTTCATTTAACTGAAAAATCAGTTTGCTTGATTACCACTTAGTGGTTTCACTATTCATCAAAAATTGAAGTTTTTCTGAAAATTACCAAAAATTCACCCTAAGCTATATTTGATATTCTGAATTAAAAAATGAAGTCTATTTTACAAAATTCAAATCATATAAGTCACATTAATTAATTTAATAATTAATTCCCGCTGCCAGAGCAAATAGCGTGTTTTTACAAAACAATAAGTATCAAAATATTGATACCTGTTTAAGTCTAATTTCAAAGTGAAATTGATTCCAATGACCACCATTGGATAAAATGGTAAATATATATTCATATTACACATTAAGACCAATTCAAAAGATAATATAATCATATAAATAAATTAGATTAAAAAGCAGTTTTGATGTAAAATGCAGTATTTTTCACTATTCATTAAAAAAATGAACATTGTCAGAAAAATACCAAAAATGCACACAAGGTAAATTTTGATGTCCCAATCATAAAGAATAAGTTTATTTTGACAAAAATAGTTTATAAAATTGTCAAAATATATATTCAAAAATGGTTTGCCATCAAAAGGCAGTAAAACAATCTTTTAAGAATATTATTCTATTCCATGCATAAGATTGTATTTATTTTCATTTTAAGCCTCTATAACACTATCATAATCATTAATAAAAATATCTATTATTCATTACTTACTTGGGATGTTACATCCTTCCCCCCTTTAGAAAATTGCGTCCCGGCAATTTATTTACTTATCGAATAAATGAGGGTACTTATCCCTCATTGCATTTTCCGATTCCAATGTTGCCTCTTCAATCATGTGGTTTTTCCACAAAACCTTTACCTGATGAATCACCTTATTCCGTAACACTTGCTCCTTGTGGTCAAGAATCTGGACCGGTTGTTCCTCATAAGATAGGTTCTCTTCCAGCTAAACTACCACTGGACTCAAAACATGAGATGGATCTAGCATATACTTTCTCAACATCGAAATGTGAAAAACATTGTGTACATGAGATAAACTCGGAGGTAAAGCCACTCGGTATGCAACTGATCCAACTCTCTCCAAAATTTCGTATGGTCCAATAAACCTTGGACTCAGCTTTCCTTTCTTACCAAATCTCATCACACTTTTCCAAGGAGAAACCTTGAGAAAAACATGATCACCTACCTCGAAAGATAGATCCTTCCTCCGGTTATCCGCATAACTCTTCTGCCTGCTCTGAGCTATTCTCATGTGCTTCTGAATCAGATGAACTTTTTCTGCCATCTCTTCTACCAATTCTGGTCCCATCAACTTCCTTTCACCCACTTCATCCCAGAAAGCTGGAGTTCGACACCACTTCCCATATAATCCCTGAAATGGTGCCATCTGTATACTGGAATGAAAACTGTTATTATATGAAAACTCAACCAAAGAAAGATGTTGGTCCCAACTTCCCTGATAATCCATAGAACAAGCTCGTAGCACATCCTCCAATGTCTGAATAGTTCATTCTGACTGCCCATCTGATTGAGGATGAAAAGCTGTACTAAAATTTAATTCAGTACCAAACGACTTCTGGAGGCCTTTCCAAAAGTTAGAAGTAAACCTGGGATCATGATCCGATACAATGGAGAGAGGAACTCCATGTAACCTGACTATATCTTTAAGATACAAACGGGAAAGTTGATCAAGAGAGAAAGTATCTCGTATAGCAAGGAAATGAGCAGATTTGGTCAAGCGATCAACAATAACCCAGATTGCATTATTACCTCGAGATGTCTTCGGTAATCCAACAACAAAGTCCATGGATATATTCTCCCATTTCCACTCTGGCACTGGTAAAGGCTGAAGCATCCCTTTCGGTAACTTCCGCTCTGCTTTAACCTGCTGAGAAGTCAAACACTTCACAGTAAAATCAACAACATCTCTTTTCATTCCATCCCACCAGTAATACTCCCGCAGATCTCTATACATCTTAGTACTGCCCGGATGAACTGAAAACGGAGAACTATGAGCTTCATATAACATCTCTCTCTTCAACTGTGAATCACAAGGCACACACAATCTCTTCCCAAATCTCAAAACACAATCACTATCAATGTTGAATTCAGGCAACTTACCTTTCTGAACCATCTCTACCTTTTTCTGCAACTCACTGTCTTGCTTCTGTGCTTGCTTGATTCTATCTGATAGGGAAGATCTCACTGATACCTGAAACAAAACAGAAGGACTTCCTGCACCAACAACTTCTATGCCAAAGTTCATCAAATCCTTAACCAAAGTATCACGTTCCAAACGCAACATTGTTAATGAAGCATTACTTTTTTGACTCAAAGCATCAGCCACTTTATTTGCTTTTCCCGGATGGTGAAGAATTGTACAATCATAATCCTTGATTAATTCCAGCCATCTCCTTTGTCTCATGTTTAACTCTTTCTGAGTGAATATATACTTTAAACTTTTGTGATCGGTATATATTTCACACTTTACTCCATACAAATGATGCCTCCAAATTTTTAAAGCAAAAACAACATCAACTAATTCCAAATCATGTGTAGGGTAATTTACCTCATGAGTTTTCAACTGTCGTGAAGCATAAGCAATTACCTGATCATTCTGCATTGGGACGCAACCAAGTCCTTTCAATGAAGCATCAATGTATATAACAAACTCACCATTCCTGGAAGGTAGTGCCAAAACTGGAGCATTCACCAATCTTCTTTTCAATTCCTTAAAACAATCATCACATTCTTTTGTCCAGATAAACTTAACACCCTTCCGAGTTAGCTTAGTCATTGGACTAGATAACCGTGAAAAATTTCTAACAAACCTTTGGTAATAGCCCGCCAAACCAAGGAAGCTACTAATCTCGGTTACATTTGTGGGTCTTGCCCATTCTTCCACAACTTTTGTTTTTGCAGGATCAACAATTATTACATCTTTAGAAACAATGTGACCAAGGAAGGAAATTTGTTGCAACCAAAACTCACACTTGCTGAATTTCCCATACAGTTTCTTTTCTTTTAAGGTTTGCAAGATAACCCTTAAATGTCTTTCATTCTCTTCTTTACTTTTAGAAAACACCAAAATATCATCAATGAAAACCACCACAAACTTATCCAGGAACTCATGGAAATTCTATTCATTAAGTCCATGAATACAACAGGTGCATTGGTTAGCCCAAAAGGCATTACTACAAATTCATAATGGCCATATCTTGTACGGAACGCGGTCTTCGGAATATCTGCCTCCTTTACCTTCAGCTGATGGTACCCCGATCTCAGGTCAATCTTTGAAAAAAACTGAGCTCCCTGGAGCTGATCAAACAAATCATCGATATGAGGCAAAGGATATTTTTTCTTAACAGTGATATTATTCAAGGCTCTATAATCAATGCAAAGTCTCATAGAACCATCTTTATTTTTAACAAATAAAACAGGAGCACCCCATGGTGATGTGCTTGGTCTAATGAATCCTTTCTCTAATAAATCATGCAATTTCTCCTTCAACTCTAAAAGTTCAATTTGTGCCATTCGATAAGGGGGTTTTGAAATTGGCTTAGCATCAGGAACTAAGTCAACAGTAAACTCAACTTCCCGATCTGGTATTATTCCAGGCAACTCATCAGGAAAAACATCAGGATACTCATTTACCACTGGCACATCATTAATCTGAACAGTTCCTTTATTTTCAATGACGTGTGCAAGGTAACATTCATTTACATATTTCACAAGTTTCTTGGCCTCTTGATATGTTATCAAAAGTAAGGGTTCATTCTTGTAAACAAACTGAAAGTATTTATGAAAAGTAACTTGTTTAGCTCTACAGTAAATCTTAGCACGGTAAATGGAGAGCCAATCCATACCCAGAATAACATCAAACTCTACTAGAGGTAGAACAATAAGGTTTGCAAGTAGGTTCTTTCCACAGATAAGGATAGGAATATTCTTATAAATTCTTTTTTCCTCGACACATCCCCCAGTTGTTTTTACCAATAGTTCAAGAGTCATTTCTTGAGATGGTATTCCCATTTTACTAGAAAAGGTTTCAGAGATGAAAGAATGTGTAGACCCTGAATCAAACAACACACTGGCATAATCTGAAAAAACAAACAAAGTACCTGATACAACTTCATTTGATGGACCGACATCTACTGAAGTAGTTGCAAAGGATTTCACCACCCCTTTCTGCTTGTAGTCTAACTGCTTCCCATCACTCAAGCTCCTTGTCGGACACTCGTTTTCATAGTGACCCATCTCATTGCACTTATAACATTTCACTAACTGTAAATCAAATTTGTTCTTACCTTCACCTTGATCCTTTTCAGTGCAATCATGAGCCTTATGTCCCATCTTACCACATCGGTAGCACTTCCCAGAATTTAGAAGAAATTCCCCAGCATTCCTTTTAGAACATTTATCACAAACTGGAAACTTAGTTCTCTTACCATCAGACTTTTTTGAAGAATTCTTACCTTTCTCCTGCCACCTTGGTCTCTTCTTCTACTGGTTGTTATAGAAAACTTGGTCATCGGAAAACTCCATTTCCACCTTCTCAGCACATCGAACAAGCTTTTCATAACTTTTAAACTCATGAGAAGCTAATGCCCTTCGATAATTTGGCTTTAATCCTGAGTAGAAACGATTGATTTTACTATCAAGGTCCCGGATAAAATTTGGTGCATACATTGCCAATCGAGTGAACCTTTCTTCATAGGCATCCACGGAGTATTCCTCTTTCCTCAATTCCAAGAATTTCTTTTCCATCCTAAGTCGAACAGCCTTAGGAAAATACTTCTCGAGAAACATACCTTTGAATTCATCCTAGTCAAGAGCATCAATCTCATCGGCGTCCCTGATATTTTTAACCATAGACCACCACTGATCTGCTTCACCCTCCAAACGGTAAATAGCAAGACTAACCTTTTGATTGTCTGAACACCCCATGACATCAAAAATCTTCTCCAGTGCTTTAATCCACCCTTCAGCTAGCACAGGGTCAGATGATCCTCTGAATGATGGTGGAAGTTGCCTCATGTAATGTTCCACCACTGACATGTTCCTCTGCGGTTGGTCTGGCTGATCTCGTGTATGGATACCACCGCCATTTATCGCTTGAGTCAACTGCGCCATTACTGAAACAAACTGTTCAGTTCCAATTCCGACCATTTCTGGATGCTGATTCGGAAGGTTATTTCCTTCTGTATGCCTTCCTAGAACTGCTTCCCTGTTTCCTCTGCGGAAAACCATTCTGAACAAACATTTCTTAGATGAAGCAACATGGTAATCTTTAAATGCTATATCATTTTGAAAGAAAAAAAAAATATTTTTGGATAATCATTTAATAGAATTATAACTCCTAAAGTTATCTAAACCGACCTTTGATACCAGCTACAAGGCCCTAGCCTTAAACCTTACTTAATCTTGAGTTATTACAAGATTACACATTGAGGATCTTTTCGGGTTTAGAGTTTTAGAGAATTAGATCATAAAACTTGCATTACATTCCTCATATAAACAAAGTGGTTACAGAAAGATAGTATTCTTCATTCCCATCAATGGAAACACATTTAAAATAAAACATGGATTATTTATTGACACATCCTTGACTCTATCATCTTATCATGTACCTTTCCCTTGACATGTGAAAAACATTTCAAAAACTTGGGATGAGCATAAAAACTCAGTATGGGTTATAAAAAAAACATGGAAAGGAAACATGAGTTCATATATACATAAGAATGAAATCATACATTACCCATAAATCATAGGCACTTTAACATACCTCATAAAATCATGAATAAATCATAGAAATCATAAGACATAAAGGTAACTTGAGGCATTCATAACATTCTTACGTAGGGAGTAACCCTCTTGGTTACGTTTGGAATACCCATCACAGTATATTCCCTAAAATCTCTTCAGAGAAACCTTAACGTTTCACTCCTTCGCGTTACCCAATGCATTGGAGATCTATAACGGGCTCACCCGCCCATAGTTTATCACGGAACCACCCGTCTTCATAATAATGCCCAAGAACCATAACATAATCATATCACATAAAACATGCATAAAGGAAACATAAAATTTCCACATTTCAATCATGAGATATCAATACAACACATTGATATAAAAACATTATGAAAACCATTTCCAATACTAAAATAAAATAAAAGTAAAATATGGTATTTATTTTTCTTTTAAAAAGAAGGTATGACTTGTAGAGGAAGCCGAAACTCAAATAACGATCACGACGGCAGAGAAGTCGTTGTCGCCTCATACGTACGACAAAAACATTCCCTTTTGTCGTTTAGTAAACGCTTCGTATAGAAAATATTCCTTTTGAATAAACTTAAAAGTCAAAGGGGTTTATACACCGTATAAAAGAAAGTTGTGTATAAAATAAAATATGCCTCAATGAAAGGAGATTGAGACGAAGTCCCATACCTCGTATCCGACTTGACCCGACCGTTCTTTAATCTCCTGAATAATAAACTTGAGTTAATCTCTACTTGATTATGAATCTTTTTCAAGTTCATTATTCCTTTTATACCATGTTATGAACATCATGTAATCAGTTAAGTTAATACTGTTCATTTTGTCGGTATTTGGTTCTTAAGTCAAAAATAGACTTCTTACACTTACATGTTGTTAATTTGGTCAAAGGTTCATTATATCCAGAATAGTATTCATGATTTAGATATCATATATGTCATATATATCCAGTACATACATGCATTTATAATATTACATATTCATTTAGAGGTAAGAAATGAAATGCACCGTTCATGGAGACGGTAAGCCGTACGTAAGCATGAACGCTACTTCCATTTCTATTTCATATTTTCTGGAAGGGAATCATAATGATATAAAGGTATATTATAATTCCAGTATAATATCATATATAATATCATAGTTCCATCCTTTATATGTCCCACATATGGTATTTAACAAATCAAATCACTTTGAGGGGGCGGTAGTCCGTACTTCCTAAAATGAAGATATCGTGTTTACCCATAATGGAAAACATAAATGTATGACCAAAATGAAAAAAAACAGAAGCTTAAGGAAAACATAAACATATTATATATCATATATAAAAATAGTGACATCATAATGGCCACCTTTGAAGGTGTTAAATCAGTATTGAACAATCATCGTTTCGGGAGGCAGAATTTCGCCATCCACGGAAACCGTATGTTCTTTAACCATTTGATGTAGTTGTGTGAGTGTGTAGCTCAAATATATCTTATAAAAACATCCTAGTATATTGAAGATACTGGTGTTGTTACAAAAGAAGTAAATAAAAAGAGTTTAGGGGGTTGGAGAAGCAAAATAAAACAAATGAACATGAGAGAATGAATTACCTTAAAAAGTGTAACTCCTTTTGATTTGAGCCTAAAGGCTTCCTTTGAAAGGATTCTGCCCAAAGGGAATCCTCTAGGATGAGGAGAGGGATGTGGAGAGAGTAAATGGGAAGGGTTTGGCCGAGCCAAAGGCTTGAGGAGTGTGTGAAATGAGGTAGAGGTGGGGGCCTTTTATAAGAGGAGAGGAGGGGTACTTTTGGAAAGTAAAGAAATATTACTTTATTTGAAAATGTGTTTCGGTTTCAAAAGGTCCCACATTGATATAATTCGTGGATAAGGTGATAAGGGTTTGAAATCCACTCATCCAATTGGTTTTGTCCATGTGTAGTTCATAGAGTTTACATTATCTTTCCATTTTATTTAAATCGTCAAATAATGATGTCATCGCTGCATCATGATTATGTCATAAATAATTTAATTTATTTAATGTCTAAAAATCATAAAAAAATACTATGATGTAGGAAATCTTTTTATATTTACAATGACTATTTATAATCAAATATATGATCTTTATAACCCCATGTAAAAATTGTTTTCGTAAAACATATTATGTTTGTGTCATTTTTACTTTTACATTAAATAAAAAGTTATTTATGTCATTTCCCAACCAAAATGTCTCCATGGGGTCCCCAAGTTGACCCATGGCTTTTCTTGGTCGGACATGACACAACCAATAAGGTTGGGACATATGTCTAGGTCATTTAATATTATTAAAGCATTATTTATACCTTAAACTACAATAATTACCACTAATCGTGATTAAAAACTTAATAAGTTACTATACACCAAAAAAATATTTTCATCTCATCGAACCACATTTTACTTCTTAATGACAACCATGTATGTCGGATTTTCAAAATTCAATACACATTAGTGGTAAACTTTCATTTAACTGAAAAATCAGTTTGCTTGATTACCACTTAGTGGTTTCACTATTCATCAAAAATTGAAGTTTTTCAGAAAATTACCAAAAATTCACCCTAAGCTATATTTGATATTCTGAATTCAAAAATGAAGTCTATTTTACAAAATTCAAATCATATAAGTCACCTTAATTAATTTAATAATTAATTCCCGCTGCCAGAGCAAATAGCGTGTTTTTACAAAACAATAAGTATCAAAATATTGACACCAGTTTAAGTCTAATTTCAAAGTGAAATTGATTCCAATGACCACCATTGGATAAAATGGTAAATATATATTAATATTACACATTAAGACCAATTAAAAAGATAATATAATCATATAAATAAATTAGATTAAAAAGCATTTATGATGTAAAATGCAGTATTTTTCACTATTCATTAAAAAATGAACATTGTCAGAAAAATACCAAAAATGCACACAAGGTAAATTTTGATGTCCCAATCATAAAGAATAAGTTTATTTTGACAAACATAGTTTATAAAATTTTCAAAATATAGATTTAAAAATGTTTTGCCATCAAAAGGAAGTAAAACAATCTTTTAATAATATTAGTGTATTCCATGCATAAGATTGTATTTATTTTCATTTTAAGCCTCTATAACACTATCTTAATCATTAATAAAAATATCTATTATTCATCACATCCTTGGGATGTTACAATTTTGATAAATTTTTTTATTTTAATTATAAAAATATAGAGAAATATATTTCATTGAAAATTAAAATGAAAAAATATACGATAATATTTATAGCATAAAATTGATATAATGGTTGAGAATAGCAGTCAAACAGTATACATAAAATAATATTCTTTTATAACTTCTATAAAAAGATTAAACTAATACATTCAATAAATTAACAAAATATTTCATTGTATTAATATATAAATAATTTCATTAAAATTTTAAATTTATCATTGTCTAATTTTTTATCATAAATATGAATACTCTTGAAGAATTTAAATAATCCTAATTATAGAAGAAAAAATTATGGAAAGGTGACTTTGAAAGTAGTTTTTTTATAGAGAATGCCCTTTATATTTAACTTACATGTTGAGTCCTAATAAAAAAATAGATGAAATAGAAAAAAAAATATAAACCCTAAACATAACTATAATAGAATATCATATAAGGTGTTTAATAGGATAAGATTATAAAATTTTCTTAAATGACATCTAAACATAAATAATCACAAAATAAAATGAGATTGTAATAGTATTTCCACATCTTGGGAATCTTATTATTCATATTTATTTAGTCCTATTCTATAACAAATTTAAATTTATTATAAAACTTATCGAGAACATTTTTGTTTAGAATTAAATTTAAATGTCCTTTTTAATGAATTTAAAACCATCCATTGAATAGTTCTTACGCTAACCACAATACAATTGTTCATTTAATTTCTACAAAATTATATTTGTGTATTGTCTATGTTTAAATGTTTTAATAAATGATTACATCATCTCCATAGTTATAATAATTTAATGAATATAATTTTAATTAAATATAAATTTTTTAGAATCATCCATTCATAGTGGTACTGGATTAATGAAAAACATCTCTTCTTATAGGTGGTAGTCCACAAAAATGAACTTGCAACATTATCATTTTATAATATATGAAAGTGAATTAATGTAGACTATATCTTATATTTTTATAATAACATCTATTTCATAAATATAATATACATTTCAATAATCCCATCTTTATAATGATCCATGTAGATAGATGATTAAAATGACTTTTGTCGCTACATAAAGATGGTAGAATATATATATGAATGTGTGTTATATTCATTGTAGATAGTACATGAAAGAGGTAGAACATGAGTTCCAAATAAGAATCATAAAATCAATGTGTATTTTTATACTAGTTTCATTATTTTATGTGAGGTAAATATATATTTAGAGATAATTGATGAAAAAATAATAATTGAAATTTTTAGGAGCCATATTTATCATAAAATCATATTAAATAATTTTCAATAAATATTCATTACATTAAAAAAACCCCAGGCATGTGGACCATAATAGTTTATTTTATTTAGAAACATAGAGACATATGAAACTGGTCAATAAGTTAAATACAACATCCACTACAATAATATTCACAACAAAACCCTTCTAAGACATATCAACTTTAATACATCTATTCATAACTTAGGGATTTAAAATATAGTAATGGGTGAGATCTTATGCCAAATAATAATAAAAAAGAGAGATAAAAACAAACATTTAATATAATTGTATGAAAATATGTGCATAAAATAGAAAACAAAACCCTACATATCAAAAATAACAATCATGATTTGTCAAATAAATATTGACAGTTCATAAGATATGAATCATAATATAATCAAAGAACATGATAAATGAGTGCATAATAGTGGCATAAGACATTGATTTTTGAATGTAAATTTTTTTATAAATTTTATGTAAAATGATCCCACCATGAAATTTATAAAAAAATTTACTTTCAATTAACACATGTATACATACTTAAAGCTAGGGATGAACTCCCATGTACCCTCTTTCCAGCTTATGATGACCTCCCCAATACCCATTGATATCATATAACAATAATCATTACCTAAATCATTGTAAGGAGATATAGGTCCCACCCATTACAGAATCAATACATTTATGTTCTACAAGATCATAGAATAGTTATCATATGAGAGATCATAAAATTAAATAGGATTCTTAAAACATTTAATCATATAATAACCCATGTAATATAGATGGGATTCACAATCATTTCATCATTTTATCATAAAATAGGTCATTTAAAATAAATGATATCGATAAAAATTTATCACAGTATAACTCGTGGAAAAGAAACGGGCATCATAAAAATCATACAATCATAAAAAATAAACAATTCAATGAGATAGTATGAACGTTATCTAAGGAGAAAATATTTATTAAATCATATGTAATATCATCAAATGTCATCTCATATTGAGAATTATTTCAAAAGATTAAATGGATCATTATTTGAGGATGATTACTTTTTTTGAAACTCATTTTTTGAAAAATAATAAATTAGAGAAATAATTATCTTTTAAAAATAAAATTTAGTAATTATGAAACATGATTTAAAATTCATATATTTTTTTGGGAAAAAATGACTCTTCCTTGATTTTTTTGGATGATAGAACAAATGTTATAAAACAAATTGTGAGGAAACAAAAATTTTAACTCTGGTGAGAAACACAATAAAATTTAATAAAACATTATCAAATTAAATTTCAGTTACAAATATTCATAATTTAATTATATAACATTAAAATATATTGAAAGAATAAAAAGTAAAAAAATTATTGAGTTTCGTTACATATGGATCACACAATTTAATCATCCAAATCATAATCACAAATAATCCAAACAAACTATGAAACTATAACGAAAACATATTTCAACTTTTGTAACATTAAATAATATATACCATAAAGGAATAATATGTAATGGAACATAAAATATCACGAAGATTAATAAATTAAATATATTTATATTAAAATGGGATGTATATACACCTAAAAAAATAGGTACAAAACATACTGTATATCTCAAAGAAATTGTTTTTTAACAAAAATCCTTTACGACTTTGGTAATATTTTGAATCATAATACTCAATAAATAATAACATTAAATGAAACATAAAATATTATTTAATTAATGGCATTAAGGATATAACATTCAAAAAAGGGATGTATTTACATGACACAAAAGAAACAAGTGATGAATTTTCAGATGTTTCTGAAAAATGAAAGAGAGATTAGAAATCACTTACCTTAAGAATTAAACTCCATAAAAAATATAAAAACCTAATGAATAATAAGTAATAATTTATTATATATCTATGAAATAAAATATTTATATATATATCATACCATATATTCTTTTCTTATGACTTGTTATAACTATTTTTTACAATAATAAGTAAATGAAACGTTTGGGGTAACAACTTCTTTGTTTTTCAAATTTGTTTAGATTTGTTTGGTCATATAACTTTGATCATGGATTAATCATATCCAAAATTAATCTTTTAATAAAATTTAATATAAATTCATTATATATGTATGTATATTAATTTATAAAATATAGTGATTGAAAATGAACTACAAATTTCATGGAGACGATATTCTATATTTATGCAGGAACAATGATTCAATTTTCTCAGCATTTTAAAAGAATTTATTTTAAATGATATATATTAAATAAAAAAATATTTTTTAACTCACATATATAACATATTTTTATTAAATCATTTCTTATTACCCCCCCCCCCCCATAAAAAGAATTAATGAATATCATCACTTCGTGGGGATATAGTCTAATGTACACATGAGTGACATTATCATATTCAAAAAATGGAAATAATAAAGGTACATCTACTATAGTAATTACATAATAATAATAATATAATATATATAATATATAAATAATAAATCCAAAATTATTCCCTACTGTTAGAGTTGGTAACCGAAAAATGAACGACATTAATTCATGAGGCGGTAGTCCTCTATACACATGAATGATGATTTAGTAACCTTTTTGATGGAAGTGGAGATTTTTGTTGATCAGGAACTTAATATAACAACTTATTATAATATTTATAATAATTATGTTATTATATCAGTATTCTATGTTAAATATTGAAGGAGTTGTAAGAATAAATAAATCAAAAACACATGTTGATGAATTTTACTTCTTCTTTTGGTATCCTTATTAGGTTTTCCAAAAAATACTTTGTAGAAAAGATTTATATCAAAACTAGGGATCATAGGATAAATTTGGAGAATATTTTAATTTAATTGTGGATATTTTAATTGAACCTTAATGTTTGAATGTGTTATGAGTATAGGATATTTTATGGCCTTTGATAAGTGTGGTGAGTTGCACTGTTGTAATTTTTTAATGAAAGAATTCTACCAAAATTTCCTTCATGACACAAGGTTGTAATAAATATAAAATGATGATCTGAAAGATTTAATAAAAAATGATGGACATGAAATTTGGTTTTTACATGTTATGGGAAACTTTTAACCCTTATCCATTTAGTTTAAACCCCTTCGATAATTGTTTTTTACCATAACTATTTTAAATTCTTTTTAGTAATTTCACTATTCATTTTCTTCAAAAATTATTTTGAGCATATTAGATAATATTATTAATGTTTATTAAATATATATATTAAATTTATCCAAATTCAAATCATGGAAGTGAGAATGTTAATTTTAAATCAATCTTGCAAACACAATGAGAATATGAGTTTCTAATAAGAAAATTTTTAAAAGATTAAAAATATTTTATATTGAAATTAAATATGAAATTTATTCAAGTGACCTAAATTGGATTACTGGATTTATTTATAGAACTATTTTATAACAAAAATAAATTAAAAATTAAATTTATAAAAAAATTAATAGACAAAATTATTATCTATTAATATTCTGTATGTGTTTACTATTCATTAAAAAATGAAACTGTTTTGAAAAATATCAAAACATCACCCTATGATTGTTAAGAAAATATAATTTAAAAAATTATATTTTTTAAATAAAACTAATTTTATTAATGTTCTAAAAAATAAATGAAATTCATATATTGACTAAATAGTTTTTTCAAATCATATACAGATGTTATCAAAAATAAAAAACCATGTCATTAACATGTTTGTTTTAAATAATTTTATTATGATTGATATTTTATAAATATTTTTTAATATTTATATTAATAATTTTAAAATAAAATTTATAAATGTTGTTTTTAAATAACTATTATAGTAATATATTGTAATTTTTCAGAAATTTATAGTTTTGTATAACACAGGATGACCCGGTGTTTTCTGTTGTGAAATATTATCTTTTTTTTAGTGTAACTGAAGATATCAAATAAATTTAATCAATTAAAAAAATATAATCCTATGGTGTTACATTCACCAAACTAAAAATTATTTGACCCTCAAAATTCGACACTCTAATAAAAAAAAATGAGAATACATCAACCTCATAATATCTTCATATTCCTAAATAAGATCCTCAATCTAGCGGTTTCACCATTATAATTTGACCATGTGAGTGGTATTTTTTTAGAACATTCTATATTCTATCCAAAATCTCTACAATATGTTACTTATAATAATGATCATTCTCATGTGGTATGAACATTGAGTTCAGTATATATAAGGGATTATGAGTATACATCCATAAGATGATACATGGAAGACATCGTAGAATTGATAATGGTTTGGTCAATGAACCAATCGATATACCACCATTATATGATAAATAATATCAATAGGAACGGTATAGATTGCATTAAATTTCCCTTTATTTTAGAATCTCATAACCTTATTCCATGGTGAAATTCTTAGAGTCATTATTTAACCAACATCAAATTCTAGATTACATCAACAATTATCAGTAATATAGTTTTGCCTACTCTGAGATGAATTGACGTGTTGATTAATGGTTATAAACTTTTATAGAATCTATTTGGTTATCTCATGTCCCAATATATATCTTTCTCAAAATTCATTCTATCACATCATATTTCTAAATTTCATTCCATATAGGGATTCATAATTATCTATATGAATCCTTGAGGGTTAGATGTTATAATAAGAAAAGTGAACATGAGGAAGGTGTTGATACCCACAAACATTGAAATATGAAGAACATGATCTCAAAATATCCTATAGGATTTGAATAGTTATTTAAGAAAAACATCTTTATATGGATAATATTCAGTATCGAAATGGAACATCATATCAAGGACATATAGAGGACTTCACTAAAAAATCAAGGTAAAACTTTGAACCTAATTAGACATAGTGGAATGTGGTACTCCATGTAACTTCTAACTTCATCTATGTGTATCCTTTAAAGAGGATCCATAAGGAATTATTATTTGATAATGATTAATTTTTAGAACTATTTAAGTCGATCGACTACAACCTGTACATAATTATTCCATTTTGACATTTTGGGGAGTCTAGCAAAAATTCATTTTGATGATTTTACCATTTCCATTATAGAATGGGTAATGGATGTAACATCCCATTATACCATTTTATTTCATCCATATCATTATGTAAAACAAAGCATCAAGATACAAACTCAATGTATCTCCCTTCATGCCATCAAACTAGAAATACTACTTCAAATCACTATACATCATCACACTTCTTAGATGTATGGAGTGTAAAGAGTAATGACCATCCTCTAGAAACTCCTGATTCAAATCATGTATTTATTGAATGAATACACAGTTACTAAAAGTTTTATTCTATCAAGATAAATGTTATACTATGTAACATTTATACTCTTTTCTGTAGCTCTACATCGTTTTTATGAACTTCTTCAGTCATCACATAGATATATGGTAGAACATTAAATCCATAAAGGTAATATTTTCACATGTGTTATAGATTATAGATCTATCCATTAACAATATAGAAATATCAGACCCATTGTAATCCCCTTGAAGTATATTTTATCATGATCATTTCAACTCCTAGAATCATTCACATTGTTTTCTTTACTAGGGTGGTAATTTATTGGATATTTATAATCATTTACCAGATCTAAAAATCATATTTGGATCATATTTAACTCAATATTTGTGAATATATACTTTACCCTTTTATGATTCATATATTTATCATATTATTCCCCCATAAAGATAATCCCACTATATCATTAATTAAAAAATAACCAAAGCTAACTTCGAATTATTATTTGCGTAATGTTTCACATGAATGTTAAATTATCATGAGAAATAATATATAACGATGTCATTATGCATAATAAGACATCCCTATACCTTCTTGAATGCATCATTGTAGATTAAAAATCCATCTCAGTTATAGGGTAACACAAGCATTGGTTCACTAACTAATATTCTTTTTGGTTTGTTGAATTTGTTTTTCACATTCATATTACCTAATTAAATAGGCTCCCTTCCATGTTAAATTTGTCATAGTATTATATTATTATGATTAATTATCCAAAATACATGGATAATATATAGATAAGAAAAGAAATCTATAGATCTCACTTGCCAAGGGTGGTCTTGGAAAAAAATTAAATATCCTATGTCTTTGACGGATCTACCGATATACCTTCTATTGAGATCATATAAACCAAAATTTAAAGCTTTTACTACAAAAATTCAATAATTTGAAATTTTTTCTATATTTTAACCTTTCATTTGGTGTTTGGTAAAATTTTCATGTTATATTCATTCTCTTCCTTACTCATTGAATAATTATGAATATCATCAATAATGACATTCACGAACTGATCATGTTAGTCTATAAAGACTCTATTAATAAAATCCTTAAAGATTATAGGGGAATCAATGATACTGAATAGAATCACTATATAGAAAATTTTAATCATGTAATTTTATTTATCTTTGTTTTATTGATAAAAAATTTCATTATTTCATGCAAGAAGATTCTTAATCGTTATTTTTATATTTTTAAACTCATGAAAATAAATATAGAGTCTCATTGATTCATACATGGATAAATAAATCACCGATCAATATTCTCTGGGAGTTTCTTCTTCAATTATTGAATCTTAATTGAGTTCATTCTATAGGGTTTCATTGAAATTTGAATCATACTCGGTATCAGTTCAATTGAGAACACATATTCTTGTTTTGATGGATGGATAGAAACTCTTTAGGAATGAAATCAAAAATTTCCCACACAATAGAAATTTCATTGATCTCATGACTAATCCTAATAATTATGGATAAACACCCCTCTGGATGGGAATTAAAACTCATATAGTTTATGTAATATCCATAGAATATTCATACATGTAATCACATTGATATTAGATCATAAGTTTTTTGGTAATATCAAATATAATTCCCTTACCTAGAAATCTATATTGAAATTATATTGAGAAATCAAATAAATTTACAATAAAACTTAATATTTCACCTGAGGGATAGTGAAAATATTTACATTAAGCACATTACCACCATTATCTACTAGAGAGGAATGATATACATCATATATGATCATCATACCATTATGCGTTTTCATTGAAAACAATAAATCTAACTGTTTCTGTTGAATCATGATAATAATAGAATGTCATTTATATATGTGTAAATGAGAATATCCATTTAGAAATAATAAATTTACAGTTCTAGAGTGGATTTTATATGTATCTATTACTAAATCATTACTCAAAACCTCATCATAAACAACGATAACATGATATTTCTCTTTTTCCATTGACATAAAATATTTCTAATGTTGACCACCATCATTAGACCTCTGATTTTGGAACTTGTTAGAATAATGATAAAACTCTTTGTATATTAAGAACTGGAGTGTGGGTTTTTTCATGGAGATTTCTCAATATTCACATCATAAGATAACTTATTTTCATAACATCATTATTCAGTCACTCGATGACCATCCCTTAAAAACATAAAACATATTGTATTCCCCTCACGAATATTTCCTATATTATTCATCCCACAAATTGAGCTTTAAAGAAATTCTATCTTTATCTCTATAGGGTTATTAGGTTTTTATTTGAATTATTTGTTTATATTCTTATCAAAATAATGATATTGATACATTACCACATCCTCTATTTTCATCTTGAAATCACAAGAAAAATTTATATTCAAAACTAATAATGTATCTTATGGATAATGTCCTTTATTGTCTTGGTTATAAGGAACTAAAGAGTCGATCGACCTTAAATTCATGTTTGATGATAATACCAGAAGAATACCATTAATGTACTGTAAAATATTCCACATTTGTGACAATAAATTAATCACACTTTTTTAGAATTAGGATCTCCTTTTTAATGTTCATATAAAGAATTCTAGGAAAGTACAAATTGTGTAATGTTTTCTTGAACCCATCTTAATCCATATAGTAAATTTCATCACTATTCCTCACATTTCTTATAATATTTCACATCTTCCACTTCACCATCCAAAAGATAGGCTGACAAAATTAGTTTTTCATGTTCTAAACACTAGTGAATCGAAAATATCATTTCAATTTTTCTGATCCATTTTTCATCAAATAGATGATCAGAAGGACAAAAAAATTAGGTTAAAACATCATCATGAAAGCCCAAAAAAATTTCCCCCCTATTCTATTCGTTTAATTGTATATCAGTAGCCAAACCATGAAAGAGTTGCGTGAGAATGACATGGAGTATTATTATTCTATCTACCAAAAAATTTATATTCTAATCATGGAAATCAATAATTTTCTTTTTTCAAACTCATCATTTACACTGTTCCTTTAGGTTTCATCCACTGAACAAAAGAAAAAAGAGGAATTGTATAAGAAACTATAATCATGACGTAGAACCACATAATCAGGATAAATAACTTATAGAATGTCAAAATAAATATTTCTTTAAAATGTATTAAACCATAGGTTTAAACTAGGTCATTTATAGTCATCATCTATTTTATTAATTCATGATGGGTTTTAAAGATTTTTTGAATTTCCAAAACATATCCCCATGAATTGTCAAAATGGTTGTGAAATAAGTTCTATTTTCATGCACCAGGCGATGATTGAGTGTACATAATTTTTCCATTTTTTGAGTAATTACCCCTAGGTAGATATGTTCTAGAGAAAAATCCACTTGTGGTGATAAGAAATAGATGCCATTTCTTATAAACCACTTTATCCATACTTTAAAAAAATTGCATAAAATTTTTCAACAAACTTATTTATCCATATAATTATCTTTATAAATTTACATTGTGATCTCACTAAGGATATATCATCACAGTTTATGATGGTTTACTAAAACAATCCAATAATTTCAACTATAGTGACCCAAACATATCATATATTGATATTACGTCAATTTTTAATGAATATTCAATGTATTACGCAATGAAATTCTCGGGGACTGTAAATTTTTTGTGTCTATAAAATCATAAAAACACAAGAAAAAAGTACATGGGTTAACTACATCATCTACCACTATTAACATCATAAACATAACACTTATTAAACATATCAATTTTAATACATTTCTTCACAAATTGGATAAAAAATACATAAGAAAGGGTGAGATCATAAATTCAATAAGGTTAAATAAAGATACACATAATAATAAAATGGACATAATGGTATGGATTAATATAAACATAGAAAATATAATGTTAAGTCCACCCACCGAGATATAAATAACTTGTAATGATTGGGATAACCATCCATATAGGTACTTCATACATGGTACACCCTAATATGTATACTATTTCACGCATGTGACAACCTATCATGTAACATTTGAGCTCATATAAGTTTATTCATTATCTAATGAATAAGTGGTGGATATAGGTCCCACCATTCACATAATAAATACATTAATATTCCACAAGGTCATAGAACATTCATCACATTTGAACCCACTAAAATATATGGGTTTCTTAAATAATTTCATCATAGAAAAAACCATGAAAATGAAATGGTTTTCAAAATAAGTGAATCATTTCATCATAACATAACCCATAAAAAACCAAGTTTTCATAAAAATTTTATGAGGGTTTAACTCAGGGTATTGAAATAGGTTTCATAAACATCATACCATCATAAACTAAAACCATTAATTAAATGAATATGAATAGTATCCATGGATCATATACCAATTAAATCATATGTAACATCAAATGATTTAATGTTATATATTTAAATATTTTGAAATATTAAATGGAAAATTTACTAAGGATGTTAACTTTTATTTGAATATCACTTTTTAAAACAAAATATATTTTTGAAATAATTTTATTTTAAAATAAAAATGAAAAAAATATAATGTATGTTTCAAAAAAATGAAATAAATTATTCAAAAAATATATATTTTCCCCATTTATAATTTGTTTATAAAATGAGAACTTTTTAAAAAAACATGACTTTGGGAAAAAAATATATTCTTAGAGGGGTGATAATTATATTTAGTTTTTGTTAAATACATTTTATTAGTTATTTTAATTTCTTAAGAGTTGATAAATTTTACTATTGCTTGAAAATATCTCGAATCAATATAGGATAATGAAATCATTAAATTTTTTGAGATATGGATCATATGACTTTATCATCATAAACATAATCATAAATAATCTAGATAAAAAAATGAGATTTTAACATCAATTCATTACCACTTTGGTAAAATTGAATAATAATACTGATGAAGGAAAAAACTAAAATGGAAAAAATATTATAAAGATAAATTAATTCATGATATTAATTTTTTAATGGGGATATATATAGTCCTCACGAAGGATCATAGGTGTATATAATTATATACACAAAAAAGAATTAAAATCGAGACATATTTCCATAATGATTTAGTAGAATTATGAATCTTTATTCCATTAAAAACATACATTAAATAAAACATGAAATATTAAAAAATAATTACATTCATTATATAACATTTCAAAGGTGTTTTATATAGACCAAAAAAATAATTGAATGTTGAATTTTCATATTTCACCAAGAAATAAAAGTATGACAAGAAATCCACTACTATGATAATGGAATTATATTATACACATTGAATCCTCTTGTGCAATAAATATAATTTTATTATACATCTATCATATAAAAATATTTATATATATTATACCACATATAATATTCTTATTTCCTTACCCATTTATTAACAATTATATCTTAGTGTAATGTTTTAAGTAATGACTGCTTTTTTTTCATATTTGTTACAATTTTTTTATTATTTGTCCTTTTACATTGATAGTGTTTAGATAATCACAGAAAAAGTGACAATGATATAAATATAATACATATTTAGTATATATGTATTTATAGTAATTTTAAAAATATAGATAAAAAATTAAATGCACTATTTATGGAGACATTAGACCATACATTCACATAAACATTGTTTTCATTTACTCAATGTGCTAAAAGAAATATAGATAAATGATATATTATAATTAAATTATAATTATTATTTCATACATGACACATATATTTATTGGACCAATCCTTATTAACTTATATATAATTCTTGAATGAGTCGCATCACTTCGTGAGGTGGTATTTTTCCATATTCCCCACGACAATATCGTATTCCCACAAAAAAGAATTCTTGATGGTATGTAAGATATAATAACATAAAAATGATAATAATATCATAAATATCAAATATAAATAGTATATCCATCATTGTGGCTCACCGTGAGAGGTTGTAATGGAAAAATGAATGAAATAAGTTCGTTTGGTGGTAGTCCTCCGTACACACAAAAGATGATTTCATAACCAATTTAATTAAAGTGGAGGTAGTCATAGGTCATTAAAATAATATAACATAATATTATTTCATTTATGGTATATATGTTATTATATCATTATGGTATAATAATAATTTATAATTATGGAGGAAGAAATAAAAAAAATTATTGATGAATGTTGCAACTTCTTCAGGTATCCTCCTTAAGATTGCAACAAAATTCTTCCTGGGTTAGATTCTAATACAAACTAGGGATTCAAATATTATAGGGTAGAATTAGGGAATATTTTTAGGTATGGAATATAAAATTAAAATGGTTTTACATTGTGAGAAGGGTAGATGAAGTTGTGTCCATTTATAAGTGATTTAGTGGCACACTTTAGATTTTTTTGAATGAAATAATTTCATCAATGCAATTTCATTCAAAAGAAGACTCAAATATTGGACCATTATTTATCTTAGAATCGATAACATATAAATATATCTAGATAAGGTTTGTATTAAATGTTTTGGGCAATTTTTAACCCATGTTTTTTCATTTAACCTCCTGATTTTACTTAACAATGGTAAATAATTTTTACTTTTTTACTATAGATTTTTAGTAAAAAAATATAATTTAACATTATTACGTAATGTACAAAATTATTACCCAATAATTTGAATCCAATTTTCTAAATTACTTAATATATTTGGAAAAATTAAATTTAAATTAATCTCAGAGATGCGATGACATAACAGTTTTTTGAAGTGAAAATGTTCAAAATTTTACAAATTTATTGTATCAAAATTTAAAATAAAATTGATTCCAATGGCCAAAATTGGATTGATAAAGATATAATTGAGAAAAATTTACATTAAAACCAAATTAATATATAATCTAAATTTTTAAATGAATTAAATGAAAATAAAATTTTATATTAATATTCAATATTTTTCACTATTCATAAAACCAACCAAATTTTCAGATAAATACCAAAAAATCATCCTAAGATAATTTAGAATTATTGATTAAAAAAATTAATTTTATTTTATCAATGTAATTTTTAAATTTTTTTGAAATATTAAATTTTTTCATGTTCATAAAAAAATATATAAAATAATTTTTCCTGAGAAAATAGTATTTTCAAAACATATAAAATAATTTATTTAATTGAAGTGCATTTTTACAAATATATATGTTTCATATAAAATAATTATCATTAACATTTTAAATTTAGTTATTAATATTCATATCTCCATGTTAATCAATTACGTAAAAGCCATCATGTTTTAATAAAAAACGTTAATTATATATGGTGGTTTTGTTAAAACATAGAGTTGTGTGTAACACAAGCTAACAAAATGATTCTTATAACCCAAGAAAAAAAGATTTTGTGTGTAATGAATGATATCAATGAATTTTAATTTATATTAAAAATATAATTCATAACAAAACATGGTTTTATATAAATAGTTGGTTAAGTCTATTACCAAATCATTAAAATACCACGTTTGGCTTACACATTAATCCTTCATAGGAATGTAATAAGATAATAAAATAACTAAATAAAGAAGGGAAATATTTTTGGGATGGTTTTGTGTTGGTATTTTATGAGATAGGGAGCAATTTTTTTTAATAAGGGAGGATAAAAGGTTCCCTTTAATAAATGAGGGTAGGGACACATGAAATTTCCTAAAAGAGTAAAATAATATAAAATAATTTTATTTTGAAGGTGGCTCAAAATTTCCATTTTCTTTATAATTAGAAAGGGTGTGGGCTAAATAAATCTATCCGATTAGGTTTATGGAAGTGTTTTGTGTTATACTTTAGCCTTATTACATTATAAATAACCATTTAAACACAATTTACCCTAGAATGAGGTGATGAAAATCTATCTGGGATACTATATTTTAAATAAAAGACAATTTGAATATATTACCTGATATTATTTGCGATGACTCCAAATATCAAATATTTTTTAAATGATCATAAAAAAATATTTAGTAAAAATTAATTTTCACTAAAAAGTGACATTTTATTATAACATCATACAAATAATCGTACAATGAATGACCACACCACTCACAGGTGATGAAATTGATGAAGACCTAGGGAATCACAATTTATAATGATTTTAATTAAAAAAATGGTATTATAGAAAAATAAAATATAATATTTATTATAGTTGAATGAACTGGATTATGTTAAATAAAAATAGACTTATTTTCCTTTCAAAGTAATCATAAAATATTTGTATCCTGTGAGTACATATTTAAAATAACTAAAGATAATATTTATTTAAACAAAAACATTACTTTGATTTCAATAATTTTAGTCATATATTTTTATGGTCAAAATTATATTTTTATATTAATTATTTCAATTAAATAATATACCGTTATTCTAAAAAAATATTTCATTAACAATTATGTCATTCTTATATCATCATAATGTCATAAAAGTTACCATTTTTAAAAGCATTATTATTCACTATTCAATTAAAATTAATTATTTTTATAAAATATAAATAATTTACTATAAGTTAATTTTTACATGATGAATTCAAAAATGAAATTCATTTCATCAAGTTAAAATATAAAATATAAAAAATTTGGTATTAATAACATTCCTGAATAATGTTATGTGAATTATATAAGAGTTTCATTAGATTGAGAAATAAACATATTATAATTGAAAATTAGGTGTTAAATTATTCCCCCATTATATATTATCATCCTAAAAAGTTATATAATATCACATAATAATAAAAATTTCACAGTTAATCATCATAGATTATTTTGGTTCCCATGATGCTTCTTCTGTTTTGTAATTTTTCAAATGTACCTTCACCAATAGAGTCAGATGATTCCAGAACACATATTCTATAGTGTGAAGAATCTACAAAAGATTTTAAAATTATTATAAACTAGTCTCAAATTCTATTTTCATTTTATTGAGTAAATTACTTGGGTATAAAATTTATTTTTTAAATAAATATATATAGAACACATATAGAAACTTTTAGGAGACTAGATGGTATTCCAAAATGGTAATCCAAAAATCATATTAATTAAAAAAATTTCCAAATTAATAACATACCTAAGACATAGTTTCCCTTTATCTAAGAAATATATATCACCCTTTCATTAATATATATTCGAGAAAATAAGATTTCTTACAAGAAATTGTAAATCCATCCGCTAGTTATCCACAAAACTTTCTTTGTTGCTTGAACTTCTATGTTAAGAATCTGAATTGTTATCACTTTATAATTTTCTCATCTAAAATTCATGGGCCTAAATGATTCCTTTCCACAATATCCTGCAAACAATTTGGCGTATTACACAATTTACCATACAATTATCCATATAGTTCCATTTAAATTAATGAATGGAATATATTATTTTATGAATATTCCACAAAATTAAAATATTTCTCACACACCCAATGAATGTTATGTGAGTATATCCACCACATGTCTTGTAATTTATCAATATTTTATTCAGGATATGCATCTATTAGAGGATGATAACTTTTTAACAAATGTACTTCTATGGTGGGATCCTTCTAAATAACTTTTAATATTATTAATATAATTCATGTGTTATAATGAAATACAATTGAAAGAGGTCCCCCATGAAGTCTCAATAAATTAATATTGTAGAGTTGTGAAAGGAATTAAAGATGTATAAATTCCATAATATAGATATAAAGTGAGTAATTAGAAAGCAAATCTTTAATGAAACATATGTAATGAATCATTCCCATGTAATTTTGTATTCCCATGACAATGTACATATTAATATCACATCATTTCCCCATAATAAAAGATAGTGTTTAAATTAATCATATATGGTGTTGTCTACTATCACATTACCTATTGAAAATACATGTATCATTATACATGCTACAGAACATCCTATTTCATATTATCCCAGAGAAATCATTTTCTTTTAAATAATGATTTTTTTTTGTTATCATGGGTAATAGACAAATTTAAGTTATGAGATTAATGAATAGTTCTCTTTTTTCATTGCTGAAGAATATTTGGAAATCAAAATGTATTTTTAAATTTTAATATACAATATTCATATTTTAGTATACTAACTTCACATCATTCAAGGATTTATTTATCTTTCAAGAAATATTCTCATAAACATAGTGATTTTTTTTCTCCAATATAGATGGTTTACCGGTCATTTAGAATATATGTGTTTTTTCCCCGTTATAATGATTCTCATACCAAACATTATTAAATCCCATAAGTTAAGATATTCTTCGATGGTATTTTTTTTCTTTAAACACCATGATCATTCCAACTCAATGAATAAAACACCATATTTTACATCACATAGTTTTAGGGTATGGGGAAATCAAATTCCATGTGTATTTATACCTATCTCATTCTCCACACGTTGATCTATTTTGGTGAGGTGATTAATTATAAATATTTTGATCGATTTTTAATTCAATCATTTCACTTTATTTGAATTGCCTCTATATATTCAATTAAATGATAATTTATTCAAACATAAGATTATGGGTTTTATATTTATATGCATGAATCATTAACTTCTTTGATGTAGAGTAATAATCTCTGTAATTTTATATAAGAACACATCCATAGAACTTCTATAAACATATCTACATTTCACAAATCAATCCTTCGTGATGGTAAATTTTATAATATTTCATTGAAAAATCCCTATATAGTTATCCATAACATTCATTATGATTTTTGACTATATGAACAAATCACATTCAAGATTTAATAAGACTAACAAGTTAGCTAATCATGAAATTATTTTGAACAAATATTATATATTAACATTTTGTATCCGTGGAAACTATATACATCAGTTATATTTTTAATCATTGTAAATTCAATCACCAAGGATAAAGTAATATTTCATCCTTAGAAAAACAATAATCTATAAAATAAAACTCATGAAGCAATGATTCAAAATTAATAAATTTACCCAATAACTTCTTCTTAATATGATTCGTATTAATGATTATGAATGACTCTAATGATCATGAAATGTTTTATATTATATTAATATTTAATTAATAAATAACACAATGAAATTATAAAAATACTAATTGAATACTATATTCATAAAATCTCTTAAAAATGTTTCATTACCGATACAAATTGATTTTTTATAGATTATTAATATATATAACTCATTTAAAATGGGGTATAAGAAATTCCATTGTTATTTAAAAATTGTATATGATACCTAAAATGGTGATAAATATTTAAAATCATTGTTCAATTGGAAGTTGATCAAAAAATGACCAATGTGGGTTAGTGGATTCTTTTTCACTGTGGTATTGGAGGTGATTTCTCTATAATAGATTCATAATCACCTAGACCCATAATTCATTCCTATAATGAGAACATGGGATATCAACGGTGAGACACTAAGAATTAAAACTACCTTGTAAATGATAGAGTTGTTTTATCACTTCAAATAATTCAACTAGTTCCATACCTCAAGTAGTAATATATTTATCTTTCATTTGGAAAGAGGTTAATAGAAAACTCAACATCATATGTAGATTGATGTTTTAGTGGTTGTTTATGAAAGATATCAATGTGTTCTTAGAAAATAGGTATATTCTCTATTCTATGGATAAATTAAACATTCATAGTTTGGTTCTGATATTCTTCTCTAAAAATTTCACTTAATAATTTCTCATGGATTTAGATCCATATGTGATTTAGAAGAGGTTTTATCTCTTGAAAAAGAAAAAGGATTAAATATATCCATCATGAATAATAATAAAATTATCTTGGTAATAAATTTGTTCAATACAATTTCTTATCAAAAAAATAAAAAATTTTATATTAATGACAGTCATATGTAAAATTTTATTTCTTTGAAATCAGGAATGTCTATGTAACATAATTGGAACTTCCTGACACATCATTGTTGTAATATTATTTTCAATAGGAGTCTTGATTGAATGATCCAATATTAGTGTTCTTAAGAAATATGAAATTTTCAGGGATAATATGGTCACAAAAGTGTATAATGATCCCGAATCAAATAAATCATTAGAAAAATATAAGGGTATAATTAATATACCTTCTAAGACATATAATTGGGCTTCATCCTCAGTTGAATTGATTTAATAAGCATGGTCTTCCTCATTTGGCCTTTTTATGAGAAATTCCCGTAATGTTTGGGGCTTTCATTTAATTAATTCACAATATATATATATCTAATAAAAAAGATAATATGAATCTCATTCCATCAATTAAAATCATGATCATTATGAAAACATTAATTGTACTTGTAACAATCTCATATTCACATTTAGCATATACATGGGTGTTTCCTTCAAAAATTATCATATGTTGGAAATCCCGTCATATCATTCTTATTCCGTGACATAGTTATTTTTTCTTAGTTCTGACCTGAAATCTTATTTTATTATTTTACCTTATATGTACAAAATCTAATGAATAATATATTTTTCTATAATGAAACTTCATACTATAACATCTTATAATGAAAAAATTAAAGGAAAATTTTCCCTTTAGAGACTTGGATTAATCCCATCACTGAAATAGTCAATTATTTCTTCCAAACTATGAATATAGTTTACAACATAGCAGTATAAAATAATTATGTCAGCCTCATATAGTAAAACAACATTTATCTTTATTATACATTAGATTGAGAAACAACCTCTCCATTTCATATTATTTATCTATAGGAAAGAATTTATAAAATAATAAAACATTAATATATATACCTTCCGCACTACTTATTTAATAAACATATTTAATATTAAGGATAAATGTCCAATATTTATTTACATATAATTTCATCAATTACTATAGAATTACAACATTTTTCATTTTATTTCTTTCAGAATTTTTTTAAATCATTTCAAGGTACATAATAAACTTCTCAACAACTAAACGATTAATATTTCTATTAAAATATAGATGTCTATTTAATGTGAAGCAATCCAAACTTAGTGAATTATGTGGTGGAATAATAGGATTCTTTATATGGGTGTTATTATTCATTATCACTTGAGTCAGTTTCTCTAATTTGTCCTGATATAATTAGTTCCAAAATTTTTTTTATTATATTTCCTAGTAGGGAAAACCAAACATTTCCTAAAATATTTTATTCCCTTTCTTATTCTAAGAAAAATATTCAAATATAGGAACACACAATTTTATCTCATAATGAACATCAATATTGATCAATAAAAAATATATATCATGTTAAAAGTTCTCAAATACCAAAATGGGTCATAATAATTCTCATGTTAGACACATATATTTAAAATTTATTTCCCAAGGATCTTCTAAACAAATTCTAATTGAAATTGTAACACCGAGAATCTAGTAACCAAGAGTTGTTGTATACAATAACTCATAAGTATAATATACATGTGATGGAACTATGAATGATCAATCATCATATAAAATTCTGAAATTTAGATACATATTTATTCAAATATTAAATTGTGATTTTATAAACATAGAATTAGAAACATTCTTGAGACCTTGAAATCATTCATATTTCCTTTCTTCACCTACTGGTTAAAGGGAAAAAATAAATGAGGTGCTAAAATGATCAGAAAGGATTTCATATAGTGGATTCCATTATTAGTAAATACAGTATAATAAATAAGGTAGAATGGTTAATCAAAATACATTCCATTCAATAATCAACATGTATTCAAAAAACATTGACATCAAAAATAAATAAAGAAAACACATGGTAATAGAAAATGTTTTTCAAATAAGGGATACATACATATATATATATATATATATATATATATATTATTGAATGTTCCATCAAGGTATTGGTAACATCATTATGAATCTTATGATCTAGTCCAATCAACTATGAATGAATTATTAATAAATGAGTATGTGTAAACCAAAAACCCATCTAATATAGTTTTTCTTATATTTCGTATCATGTTACATATTGATAATTATTGTGGAAATATGTAATAATTTCCTACCCATGACATAAACATATTTACTATTCCCCATATTTTTGATGTTAAATAAAATTATTTCTAAAATTATCATATAAGTAAATAATTATCCTTATTATATCCCAAATTCATAACAATAATATTTCTCTAGTAAATGATATAACATACCTAATAATATTAAATAAAAAGATAAAATAAATTGATATGGTATATGGTATAAATAACATAAATTTAAAGATTTTATTCTAAATTCATCCATGAAATTAAATATCTATTCATAGAAAAGAAAAATAAAATCAATGGAATTGTGGAGAGTGACACAAAAAAACATCACAATAAACAAAATGATTTCATAAAATATACTTTCAATTATTAATGAAGGATAATAAATAATCATTATTTTAGAAAAATTCGTCATTTATTCATAAAAAACTTTTGAAAGTAAAATGTAATAAATACATAAAAAACATCTTTATATGTAAATGTAATAACAAAGTTATAAATAAATTTATAAAAAACATTACATTAAGAAAATAATAAACTTTTATTTAGATAAAACATAACATAAAAATATTAAAATACTGAGAAAAATTTTATCATTCAAAATAATCAAGGGTAGATTTAAATGAATCCTGAAAATATATAATGGCTTTGATGACCGGAAAGGGAGGTCAATCTATATATAGTAAAAATAAATTATTTTTATGCTTTTGAAAAAATCTAAAAAAAACACATATGGTGAACATTAAAAACATTCATTTTCAAAACTCTTTATATAATGTTAAAAATAATAGAAAGTGAACATAATATGTTTTTGAGTCATGAATAATAATATTCTCCAATAATTGAAAAGAAACATGACATAGATGAAAAGGAGTTGGTAGAAAGACTTTAAAACATTATTTTTTATAAGAAAGTCTCATACATATAACTCACTTATAGATTCAGGATCCAAAAATATAATAAGTGAAACAAAATGTGTAAAAACCAATATAAAATTAATATAATGAAATATATGCAGTTTTGGAGGTTAGTATTATTTTTTTTCAAAGGTTAACCTGATCGTAAAAAATATCAAAATAAAATGAGATTGTACAGAAATGCATTACCTTGGGACTTCTTAGTCATACTTATTTATTTATCCTATATAATGAAATTAAATATATTAATTAATTTATTACAAACCTTTTTTATCTATATCACATCTTTTATGTCCCTTATATAATCATTTTGAATCCATACATTGAATAGTTCTTGTTTATATTGACCACTTAAATGTTATTAATACAATTTCAATAAATTTTCATCAGTATATTATTGATGACTATAGGGTTAATGAAATGGTATAGTCAAATATAGAATTTAAATACTAGAATTAATATAATTTTTTCAATATATAAAATTTTAGAATCATCCAATTATAGATATAATAGAAAAAAATCGCATTTCATTATTGAGGAGGTAGTCCACATGTATGCATGTGTGATGTTATCATATTGTAATAGAAGGATGGGTAAGAATGTAGATTATATATATATTATATAAAAAACCATAATTATTTCATAAATATCATAAATATATATATATATTTATGAAATTATAAAAATGTATTTAAAATGGTGATACATAATGAATTACAATGCTAAATGGAGATACATGGACATTAGTATATAGAAATGATATTTTCATTTTTCATACGATGTGAATGAGGGGTAAAAATATTGTTGAATAATCATAATAACAACTCTGTAAATTACTGATAATATTTTCATTATATTTGAAAAGATAAAAAATATTAGTGAAAAAATAAGAAGAAATAAATTTTAAATGAGCTAGGTAAGGCAGTTACATATTGATTAGGAGACTACATATTGTATAAATAATAAGACATCTGAGGATATTATAATGGTATGACTAGAGTCTCATGAATTATTGGAAGGGTGATATAAAATTTTTGGAGAGGTGATGGATGAGTTAGAGGGAACAAGGTTTTTTAATGAAACAAAATTTTTAATACTTTAAAATACATACTATGTTCTATAACTATATCACATGATACAAACAAAATAAAGACAACTAAATTTTAAGAAGTATTTATTAATAAATAAATTAAAAACACTAATATAGTAAACCATTTAATTTATTTCCGTAATATGGTTAATAATTAATAAGAGTAAATACTGAAAATGTTATTTTTCTTAAAATTTAATTTCTTCATATTTTATATTTTTTTATTAAATATAAGTTCACATTTTTTTTAATTAAAATTAAAAATTTACATTTACATTTTTTAATTCCAAATATAATATTCTCTTAGGATTTTTTTTAAAAATAATCTATTTCTGTTGAATTTTAAAAATAATGATATTTTTTCATAAAAGTGACTTCCACCACATTATCTGTATATGTGGAAGGTATAAGTGTTTATAAAATATTTTAAAGGATAAAATATATATTTTAATGGAATAATTATTACTTATAAAATATTATATGTAAGTAATTTTTTTTAATATTTTATGATATAAAGTCAATTTATTATAATATAAGAACTATATTCAGTTTTTCATTATTAAAAAAATTTAATGGTTAAATAAGATTTTATATTTCATTAAATAAACCAAACATTTATTAGTATTTGTATAAATTAATTACTATCATGAAAATCATAAATCATCATAAATTTAACATATGTATAAGTAAATATTTTTAAAAATAGAATTTTAAACATTTTTTTATTAAGTGTTTTAATTTGAAATCAAATTTTCTTATATGTATAAAATAAATTTGGTCTATTAGAGCCACAAATAAATTTTAGTGTATCAAAAATGGGTAAAATGGTATTCATATATTAATTTTATCAAAATAATTGACATGATTAATATTAAATTAAGAATATTAAGAATTTAAAGTAATAGTATATGGTTTATTAAATTATCCCAAATTAACATGGCATTTAGACTTTATAGAAATAGTTTTATTTGTTTTTAATCCTTACATACATGTCATGAAAGCCTTATTTCACCAAACTCACCTAATTTTATGGTCATTCTATAAATATCATATAACATTTTTTCCCATGTAAATTCCCTCTTCATCACTTATAAAAGGTGAATAGATTCCACCCTATCGATAATCCCGTCCAATTTAAAATTTTTATTTAACCCCGATATAATTTTATTCTCCATGAATAAATTTTTATTCCCTAATTCCCCAGATCTCTATATTTTTTCTTAATTCCCTAAGTTCTATGTCTGTGATCCATAAGAAGTTCAAGGTCTCAATATATGTAACACATCATTATTAAAACTTATTCATAATTAGTTAATTTTTAAACCAACCATAATCATCCTATAATGAAAACAATATCATAAATAGTGTATTAGAATAATATTATAAAAATGGTATAACTTTATCTATTCTCTTCCATCTATAAATAAAATAATAATCCTGGTTAGCACATTTGTTATATTACCACCTCCATGAAGTGATGTTTTTAGTTTTTCCATCACCACTATTGATGGATTATATTAATGTCAGTATTGATGAATATATAATATCTTTCATTATATACTTATGATTATTAAATTATAACTTACTATCCACCTCCACTCCACTCATTTATTTATAAATATAGATGTAAATCATGTGTTGTATGAACAACTACATCCATGGGATGGAGTCTCTCTTTAATTTTCAATATCAACTAACATGAATGGGAAAAAAATATTTAAAGTATGAAAATTGTTATTTAATAAAACATTTATATTATTCAATCATCATATTATACATTAAATAGAAAATACTAGCAATATAAATTTATAGTAAATTTAATTGAAAAAATGATATATTAATGTATCTTTCCTATATTGAGTCTATTAATTGTGACCCTATTAAACTATATAACAAAAAGATTAATAGAATATTAAACTGTATAAAATTATTAAATTCTAGATATTTAAAAAATATTTTATAACACAATTGTCCATATAAAAGATTACAATATTTTTTTAAATGAATGAACCAAAATCCCAAAAGCTAACATTATAAATAAATAATATATTAAAAATGTGTAATAAAATATAATATATAGGATATTTAAAATTAAATATTCATCAATATGTTCCTGGGGTATATATTCTATAAAAATAATTTAATTATTTCGAAATTTATGTGCATGTGTAATACACTTTCGGGAAAAGGTAAATGTTTGGTCCCAAAAAATTCTTCTATGAGACACATGTTTTTTTATGATCATGTATTATTTTCAATTTTCCATATACTAAATATTTTATATTTTATGTAATTTATTATTCCTATTAATTTGTTCTAAAATAAATTCAATTATATATTAATTCCAATTCATTTATTTTATAATTTTTAAAAAAATTTAATTGTTTTCCTAACCCATTTTCTATTTTTCAAGTAAAAATTAATATTCCTTCACCAAAATTTAAACGTTTAATTATTTTATAATATTATTGTTTAATAATTTATTTAAATGTTCATTTACATTGATTCATAATTAAATTCAATGAGTTCATTTCCAAAATACCATTACATGAAATATTTTTATATTTGTATGGGTTTCCTTGTCTCAAATTTCTATCTGTTGAGGAATTTCAGGAAAAATCTGATGTTTCCTTTAAGATGTTATAAATACTACCAAATTTTTTATGAATATTATTTTTAAATTCATAAAATTCTTGGGGTTTTAATTAACATGTTTCAAAGGATTAAAGTGGTTTGTGCTACTTAAATGCGTTCCATAGAACATAATCACTCTTCTTTTCCAATTCTATTTCATGATATATATATTCATCTTTATGATTATATTAGTATATAATAAATCTTAATATATATGTAATTTTTTTAAAAAAAAGTTGTTCTTCTTCAATTATTTTTATATTTTTTAAATTATTTTTTAGTTACGAATAATTCTAATTATTTTTAAATTATTTTTCATCCTTATATATATTTTTACTTCCCCATAATGTTGTCATTTCCATAGTGAAATATTATTTTGTTTTTATTAAAAATGATCCATTTATACCAATTAATACATTATAAATCAATATCTTCCTTATAAATTTTAATTAAGTGGGTTTATAATAATCTTATTTCAAAATATTCTTAATGATTTCAATTCATTTCCAAATAAAAAAATTTACACTCAAATCCTCATTTTTTCGATTGAATTTTTTTATTCATAAAGTTTATATATTTAATTAATCTTTTTAAAATATAAATTCTTTCAAAATATTTTTGACTTCCACTTTTGAAAATATTATGTAATTTTAAATTCTTCGTAATTAAATGTAATTTTAAAATTAATAGTTTTAAAAATATTTCCACTATGTTTTTGTGAACTATATGTCTATCTCATGTATCATTTATTAATGATAAATTTATGAGTAAATGTTTTCAAAATATTTTCACTCATGTATTTTATAAACTATTTTTAATTTTTAGGATTATTTATTTTGGAAAAGTTTGTATTGTTGGTTTCAGAAGTCTCCTCTACCCTTTTACTAAAATAAAATTTTGAAAATAATATTCGATTCAAGGATTATATTGGTAATTTGAAAACAATGGTATTTTCAAATCAATTTTCCCTCCTTGTTTTATCTTCTTTGAAGTTATGTTATGATCACCAACTATATATTATTATGATATAATTAAATTTTTAAAATGATATTATTGATATAATATGATTTAAAAGTTCATGATATGTGATGTTTTTAAATGTTTTAAGTAACCCCATATTTTAACGTGGGTTATTTGTGAGATGATTAATGTTTTATATAAAAGGGTAAATGATATTTAAAATATATGATGGGAAATTAAAATAAATATATTTAAATCATTGGGTAAAGAATTATATATCGTGATATAGAAATTTTATGTGAATAGGTTAACAAGTATCTAGTTTCACAAATGGTTAGTGTTATATAGATTATCTCTATAATCAATTTTTTGAGTGAATGGGTTGGAGTATAGATTGGATCATAATGATAATAAAGCCTATGTTTTAGATTTGTCAACATTTTCATGTTATTTATCATGTTCTTCAATGTATTCCTAATTACACCATATTTGTAATTCATTCTAAACTTTTATGTCATAGTTACATGATTTTGGTTATTAATATATATTTTGAGGTAGGTCTAAGCTTTTATACATACATAAAATTATAAAGATGAATTTTTCTTCATTATAATGTTTTTTACTATCATGTATGGTATTATGATATCTTATTAATATTTCTATGTATATATCATGCACTCATTGTTTCTGATTGAACACTTTACTATATTAATTTTCATTAATGAGTATATGATTTGACCCATTTCTTATATTTCTACTCCAAGATTATGAATTTGATTATATCATGTGAGATATACAGGAAAGGTTTTATATGATCATGATTATAGAGATATATTTTAAAATAGATTCTATTTTAATATTTATTTTTGTAATCTCCATGATATAAACTATTTAGTCATTGTGTTGTTCCACTAGTTATGATATGAGTTATTTATTAAATATGAAAATTGTATTATTTATTTCTTGTTTATATTGGATTTTATCAATTGGTAACAGTTTTTGTTTTAGTTATTTGGTAGATTATTTTAGTTATATTTGGCATTAATGGTAGACAACATTTGTGAAAACCATTGAGTTGAGACTAATTATAGAAGTATATCATGAAATATATGAAAATTATTGAGTGGATGGTCTTCCCTAACAATAAATTGTTATCGTGATACAACAAGTGGATACCAGCACTATAATAGATTAACCATTGGTTAATATCACTAAAGAGGGAGTGTTGGGTATAAAATCAATTGGATTAGTGTGAATGAGAATGATACTTAACTACTGACCTTGTTTGAGACTCCTATGGGATATAAATTGGTGGATTTAATAGTATTTACTAACAATTTGAAAATATTTTCTCATAGTTACATTAAGGTGTTATGTTTAGAATTATTATTGTATAGACATTAATATATCCTAAAAAGAACCAAGAGAATTATTATATTGACCATGCGTTCCATAGATGAAATGATTCTGTCACATAGTTAAACGAAGGATTAATTTTAGAAGAAATATTTGGATTTAGTTCTCATATTATTATACTGTGATTCATTATGATATTATCATAATGATTTTGATTTCATTATTTTGATGATACAAAATGACGAGGATGAAGCTAATAAAGGTATGTATCAAAAAAACCACTATGTAATTTAACGAAAGAAAAGATTATACATATATAGATAAATCATAGAATATTACTATTATAATTTAAACACATGTTTTCTTGTAGTTGCTAAGGAAACATGGCTAACACAACAATTATTGTTTAATATAGATAATCATAGTAATTTTAATTAGTGAATTGATAGGTCTCAATGATATATTGCTATATTCTAAATGTTAGTGAGTATTATTTGAAACATATAAGTAGAATACATCAGTATTTCATCATTAATGGTTTGAAATCAAATATCAAATTTTGTTAATAACATTGAGAAACTCTTTTACGGAAATTTCATCTTTTTGGTGATAACCAATGAAGAAAATATGTTTATTATATGGATAATTATTAGGTTTTGAACTTTATTATGTTAAGATGATAATGGGTTGGGAGAATTTGAAAATGTATGTTATGTATTATCGATATCCATGTTATTGATGATAATTCATTAGATTTTTTTCAAATGGTTATCACATATTTGGGATTATGGTATATATTTTTTTATCTATGATTTGATTAACAAGTGGATGATACCATTTATGGATTAATAAATGTATTTATTTTGGGAGACTATGAAATTTAACAATGGTTTTATTACATAAATACTTATGTAGTTTTGTGGAAGGTATGATTTGGAGAATATATGATTAGGGTATAAACAATTAATGTGGTTTAAGGAAAGACATGAATATCGATCATGATTATAAAATTTTGTTACATTCATTCATGTACTTATTTATATTTTTTTTGATTTTATATTGGTTGGGTATTTCATTGGGTTCATTTTACAATATTTTTAATTTTTTTGGTATCCCTTGGGGTTATGGAAGGTTGGAATATGGTTTGTGAAAACCATTGTACTTGGAATTAGAATCATTTGTGGCCAAGAATGATCTACTTGAAGGGTGTACACAGTATATCTAAACTATGTGTCCACCAGTACAAACTATGAAACCCTAGCCAAAGGGGTTATATATGTTTGGATCATGGTTAATGTAATTATTATTCAAAACCATGAACCTAAAAAATAATAATAATATAGTTTTCATGGTTAAGGCACATAATTACTTTTAATAGTGTGATATCTCTAGTGAACTATTCATGTGAGTATTTAATTATCAGACTTCTTTAATAAAAAAATTCCCAAGTCCCCTAATTAAACTCTAATGACCCATTAACCACTTATTTAATTGAATTAATCCTTAAATATAGGCCTATATGATTATATTTGTGTATTATTGGTTAATTTATATCATTCTCGATGGATCATCTCAAACTATGTTGTGGGATTTTTCTGGTTTACATATTCTTTGTAGATCCCTACGATAACTATTCTCCTATCATCTCCTTGAATCCAAATGTGATGTTTATGAAATATTTAAGTAGTTTTGCATATTAATTATGTTTTTATCTCGTTTATTGGTTTGTAAGGACCTAATATACTGTTCATCGATCAACATTAATGAATTCAGATAGTTATACAATTATTCGTGAGGAAAGTGATTCTATAAAATAAGATAATTCAATTAATTGATTATAGTTCTTTTAAAATTACATTCGGCAATTCACTGAATTTGGATTATTTTTTGTTTTATGTTATTTATTTTAAGGATATGTATTTTTGAATGGTCTTTTCATTAAAAATGGTGTTTTACACACCAAGTGTTTGATTAAATTGAAGAATGGTGGATTTAGTTGGGAAATGGGTTTACTAACACCAAAGAATATTGGTTTTATTTTAAAATTTTCTTATAAACAATGATTAATTTTTTGAAATGGATTATGACAAACATATTACATTTTCAATGATGGGTGTATTGCTAACAGACTTATTATGTGTATTGTGTCTAATGCACTAGGGTTTTTATGATAGAGTTATAATATGGAGGGAATAGATATTGATTAGTACCATTATATGCCTTGTTTGTAATAATTTTATGTTAAGTACATAATTATGTAATTTTTGGACCATGATTGTGTGATTTATTATTCATGATTTTTTATAACATGATTTAGATCATATGGAATATTTATAACATGTTTTTCACATTATATTGTATCATAGGAATTCTCATGATAGATTATTTCTTGGTTACATGTTTACATGAATACCATACGGGGTGTGGATATGGTTCCATGTTTTATATATCATAGTATTCATATTCGTAGATTTTTATGTTTGATAGGTTTAAATGAATAAAAAATGAAATGATTTATAAATGGGTTCATCTTCATGAAAACTCCTTGTAAAACTTTTTTTGTTATAAAATATTGAAAGTAAGTATTTTTTTATTAAATAGTGTGAAGAATCTGTGGTGGAATCATACTGAGATTTTTTCTCATACACTATTTTTCCCATTAGGTGTTTTTAGATTCTTTAAGTACTAATTTTAACGGAATTTCATCTTCTATAATATAATAATCTCTTACAACTGTTACCTTAATAGGGGATTGTGTAAAGGTGATGATAAGTTAAAATGAGACTTGTTGGTCTTCTCATTTAATTCACACTAGTTTGATTGATTTGTATTGGATTGTATGGATTATTGAGGTATGTTTTTCTTCAAAAATTTACTCTAGTTGTATGTCTTATTTTGTCTCATAGTTTTATGTTTTCCATTATATTTTTGTACCGTGTAACTATGATGGGCCGTCTTAGGTGTATTTTCTAGTTGACACGGGATGGTTCATTATAGGATGATAGCAGAGAAATTCTTATCCTAATGTGAGTTATCCCTACAAGTGTTTTTTTTCTTTGGTATACTTTAGTTAAGTCCAACAGAATATGAGTAGTTAATAAATAGACTGCCTGGCTAGCCCCCATATATGAAAGAACTCAAGTAACCAAGCGTGGTCTGATAATTTTAACCAAGATTGAGGCTTGGTCTATGAGGTTATTTAAAGAAACAAGATGATTATATTATTTAAGTGGTATTATTACTTATTATAGAAATTTTTTTATACATGTAATTCATAATTTTATAAATTATTTATGTTTTGAATCATGGATGTGAATTCTTAATGTTGGTCCAAATAATGTTTAGTTATACTCTTAAGATTATTGTCCACTATCTTTCACATAATAAAAAATATCTCCATTATTATATCCACTAAAACAGAGAGAGGAAGCTATGTAATAGGATCTATAAGTGAATCCTCTAGTGGATCGTTATTTTTTAGAATCTATAATCTGTACAATTGAGACATTTGGTTATGTGGTTGTTAGAAACCTTATATGAGTAGTAGAGTATGGATCCCAATTTACTATGTAAAATCCACCCATTTTCTATAGTGATAATGGACAACAGGAATCTGAGGGGTGGCTTGAGAGTATTGAGATGATATTACTCTTCTAAAATACTCATGAGTAATCTATGGTACATTTTTACACATACATACTTGAGGGTCTAGGAAAGACATAGTGGGAATCTTGTGTGAAAGCTTTATTGCACAAGGAATTTTGAAGGAATTATTTCAATAAAATCATTAAATATATGTTTCATCTATATACATTATGTGTAGTGAAGATATAAGTTTTTATAACCATGTATAATTGAGGGTGTATTATCTATATTATTCATTCTATTTTTTGATGTGGTGCATATGGAACCAGATCTTCTCACTAGTGAGTAGCAAAACATTTGAACGATTGAGTTTGGATTGAGGCCAGATATTTGGTCAATGGTGACTATAAGGTGTTTTCAAACATTTAATGATGTTTTAAATAAATATTAATTGGTTAAGGAAGATATAGAAATAAATACCATTTTTTTGGAGATCCACTTGGTGTTATTATTATCCAAGGTGTATTTTGTTGAAAAAAAAGAATGAAATGTGTGGTTAGTTTCCTTTAGAACAGTTTCATGGGATTTATCCAGGAAACACAACTTCATCTTTTACCAGTGTATAAGGTGTATATTTACCAAGACTAACAATGTAGAGGATCCAATTTCTATTCTGGTTTTTGGATACTCTGTTCACCAATAGTTTTTTTTGTGAAATAATACCCCCGAGATATAATGTTAGATCCATTCTCACTATGGTTTCATAGTTTTTTACTGATTCCTCAAAATATTGGGGGGGTTTAATAATTATGTCAATGGGAATGTTCATTTGTAAATTACTAATCATATTTATATCATAGAGTTTTAATTAGAGTAATTTTATGTAGTGGTATCTACTGTTATAAGTATGGTTTTTATTTCATCTCTAATGGTTCTAGGGTTATTTGATACATCTGAATCTTATTAAATTATTTTTTCAATGTTAGTTTACATTTCCGGATTATATTTGGAACTTATTTTATTCTTATTCGATATTTATGGTACTTTGAGAAAAATTTCCAAATATGGTTTCAGCTATACAGTCTGATGGGTGATGATAGATTGTAACACCAGGATATTTTCTATATGTTTATTCGAAATAAATTAATCTTTTTGATATTTTTCATTTCACATAGTATTGAAAATTGTTCACTTTATATTAATGAACTATGTTTGGATTATTTTCACTAAAAAACATAAATATTATCATTCTCTACATAGAACACTAAAGATATATTTCATTACACACAATAATGACTTTCTTTGATGGCTTACATAACATGCATGACCGAGGTATACTAATCAATAATATATTATGATTAGAAATAACCTTGAATTTAATTTAGATGTTATGAATATTATTATCTAACAATGAAAAATATATGTTTTAAACAAATATAATATTAATTCATAGGTTTTCAATTAATTATAAATGAAAATATAAGAAAAAATAGAAATTTAATGGTATATTTAAATTTTTAGGCTTTTAAAGGTATTTTATCATATTAAATTTGATTAATTACCATTTTTAAGTGATTTGATTTTAATATATATGTTAGATATTAAATAAATAACTTTATCTATTCATACAATTTATTTTATAGATATAAGATAAGTACAAATCCAATTTTTTTGTTTAAAAAATATTTTCTTAAAGATATTTGTTGCACATTTTAATGGAAACCCAATTTTAATTATTTTTTTATCATTTATAGATGTAATATTTTAAAATAAGCATCGTATTTTGTATAAAAACATAATAATTATGATTTGATATATTTTTGGTATTTTTTATAAGGTTTTACTTTTTAATAAATAGTTAAAAATAGTAGATTTTAATTCAAAACATAATTTTAATATAATTTATTTATAATGTAAATTATATATTTAATTAGTTTAAATGACTAATAAGATAATATTTTTATTCATTTAAAAAATTTATTTTATTATAATAAATTTCTCAATTACATTTATTATAAAAACCTAGAAAATTTTTGGAGGTTTTTATATTAAAAACATGTCGTGTCATCTTATCTGTGGGATTTACATTAAATTAATTTTTTCTACTTCTGTGATCATAATTTCGAAAATTGGATTCAATTTTATTATTATTAATAATTTATAATATCTAATTATGTAATATTATTTTTATTCCACAAATATTAGTGAAACTATTTTAAATTCAATACAATTATTAAGAGGAAAATTAGGTTAATAAAGTACTCTACCTTAAATTTCAGACAAAAAACATCCTATAATACTATAAAAACACAATTTCTGGACATTATTAGGGCATTAAATTTACGTTCCTGAGTTTTTTTGGGTTTTTTATTACTTTTTTAGGTAAAAACGTGGTTACACATTACTTATTTTCAAAAATACCAAATGTTTCATTTCCCTTCCATATAAAAGGCCACCACCTCTCCCTATTTTTAACACATGTAAAAAAACATAGGTTATTCCATTATATGACCAATAATATTATCAAATTCCCTCCCTTACTCCTAGGATCCTCTCTTTGGGAAAAAATAAATCCTAGAAATCCTTTTTGGAAAATTTAAAATCAGTTACTCGATTACGAGGTAACATCTTCTATCAAGCACATTTTTTCTATTATGGTTCTCTACCACTCCACTCTCTTTATTAAATAATTGTATAAAACTTCATTATATTAACTATAAAAAATTTTTATGATATTTTTTTGACCTAAAATTATGTACACATTAATCTAATGGGTAAAAAACATTCTATTTAGGTGTCTGGAAAACTACCGCCTAACTAAACGATGATTGTTAATTTTTCCATTATGGCCTATCATGTAATAAAAACACATTTATATAGGTCATATATTATATTTATTAACAATTTAATCTTATTTATTCCTTTTACAACACATACATTTTTTAATTTATATATAGTGTAGATGCGACAATTTCGTTAGAGGAAGTGTGGACTACCACCTCCTAAAGCGACGTGATTCGTACACACACTAAATTAAATATACTAATGATGGGTTCAGTGAATTTATATGATATATATTATGTTATAATTAAACTTTAATAATTAAATATAAAAATATATAGTCAATAATATGTCATTTTTTTCATTCTTTCATTGGAAAAAAACAAATGGAAATAATGTTCATGCGTACGTACGACTTACCGTCTCCATGAACAGTGTATTAGATTTCATACATATATATTATATAGATAATTATAATACCAATATAATGTATATCCATGATATTTATATCATTTTATATATTAAATAAATCATTTTACATGTCTAATTACAAAAGATTGATCCTATTAAGACACAATCTAAGAACAAATTGATTATCACCTGAAGTGAAACCTTAACATAGGATTGTTAAAAAGTGGGTAATATAAGGTCATTATAAAAATGGGTGGAATTAGATATAAGAATATGATTCATTAAAATATTTATAATAAAATTATATTATTATATAGGATGAATTTATCAGTATGAAGAGAGTCAAGATACAAGGTAAGGGAATTTCATCTCACTTTTTTTATTAGATACTTAACTTATTCATAACTCACATTATTTTGGTGTATGTATATACCATTGATGAATTATAAGTATCATATAAGTATGTTTATTTGTATTTACAAATATAATTTATTATCTTTCTATCATTCTGTTTATGGTTCATAAATTACCAATGTGATAAATTCTTTTTGCCTCAATTTTCATTCTTTGAAATTCATTTTTGGTTATGCATCTAAATTATTTTTAATGGTGTATATACATCCATTTTAAATGTTATATAATCAATATAAATATAATAATAATATTTTAAACTTCATTAATTTTCTTTTCTTACATGGAGATTATTATCCTAAGTTACCAACTAATAAGAGTTTATTCAAAAAATCTCATTGGTTTTCAAGATTGTTAATGATTTTTCATCTTTGATGAAATACTATAATCCATATATCATGAAAAATAACGAGTTTAATTATAATATATTTATTAAATATATATTAATATATTATTACCATTTATATTATTTTTAAATTATAATAATTAAGAAAATTTTTCTATGAAAATCTGAGTTTATTTCTCTATTGAGATAGAAATATGTTTTCTTTCAAAATCTATTTTATCAATAATGTTTTTTATAATGTTTCAAATGATCTATGAAGATAATTTTCAAGGAAAAATTATTTTAAATTTTTAACATTGTTTTCATGATTTATTTTTATGTTTTAAAGGTATTTTCAATGAAAATTTATTTCAAAAAATTTTCATGATTCATTGAAATCATTTTATGTAAATGGTTTCCCAAAAAATATCCATCATTATTTACATGTTTTTTTTATTTTCAATGAAATTTAATTCAAATTTCTTATCTAATTTTATTTGTTACCAAAGAAAATGGTTATAAAATGGTTTTATTTTTTTATAAAATAATATTTAATGAAGATAGGATATTTTCCTCAATTTTTTTTTGAAAAATATTTCAAAATTATTTCCCATATAAGATAACATCTATTTGTGTTACTCATTATTTTCTAGAGAAATTATTCAATTATTCCAATCATAATAATTCAATTAATGGTTATTGTTTTGATGTAAATATGTTTATGAAACTCGTTTATATTTTATGGGATGTATTATTTTGAGACATGCTTCATTTAATAGGTTGTGATTATGAAACTTAAAACTTTTACATAGTTGATGATATGTTTTAAATTTCATGATTCATATTTCATTTCATGGGTTATGATAGGATTGATTATTATTATATGGAACATGTATGTATGAAATCATTATGAGATGGTTATGGCCAATATCTCCCTCCAATTAATTATGTAATGATAAATGTTTTATGAGCACAGAGGGTACAAGGGAGGAAATACCAAGCCCAAAAGAAAAAGGGTAAATGGGAGGGGATTCCAAGAGAAAATTAAGAGGATAAACAATAGGACATCCCAAGCTACAAACTAAATTGTACATGGGAGGAAACTAAAATCCAAAAATGAGAAGGTATATGGGAGTACATCCCAAGCCATAAAAAAACGGGTACATAAGAGGAGATCCCATGACCCAAAGAAGAGGGTACATGATAGTACATCCCAAATCTGAAAAAAGAGGGTTTATAGGATGAAATTACAAGATTTAAACAAGAGGTTAAATGTGAGGTAATTCCATGACTGATGCAGGTATTAAATTTATTAACTAAATCATGACATGTAACAAAGTCCTCAGTAGTCTACATTGACAAAGGGTTTTTATATTAGTAATAGACATTCATCATTCAATGTTTTATTCATTTGTTACACTTTCATGACTTATTATCTTAATTATCATTTGATTTATATACTATGAAATTATAATCATTATTATGATCCCAAAAATTTATGTTGTGATATTAAAATGTCATTATAATATTCTATACCGTTTGTTCATATTATCCTTACAGATTTCCTTTTTTACCCTTTCTGAGAATTTGAGCTCAGTCATTATTATGTTTCTTCTCCACAGGTAGTAAATAATATGTTTAGGTATAATTAATAAAGGTGGAGTTCTTTATTAGTAATTTTAAAGACCATTCACCAAGATAGAAGAATTATTTCTAGGTTTCCAAAGACACTTGCCTGTTATAGTCCTCTTTCATGTATTTTTCTATTGTACTAAATTTCATCTAAAATTATTTACTATCCATGTTAGTTAAGCCTAGTTAAATATATTTCTTATCAAGGGAAACGTTTTTTTATCCTTTATAAATTTGGATGAGAACACATTAGTGATTTCCTTAAGTATAATTATATATATATGTTTAGGTATGTCTGTAAGGATAATTATGAGATAGAGTTAACATTTAAGAAATATATACAAGAATATTCATAAAGGATAGATTAAGTGGTTTTCTAGAAAAAAATCCATTTATGGATACTACAAGTTGGTGTGGCTCTGGAACATATGTACTTAGGGGAAAAAACTCTGAAAAGATTTCACATGCATTATTTTGGATAATATTTTACATGAAAATGGGCCTTGTTGCACAACTGGTTTACCCTCCCATAATATATTCTTTGGGAAATAAAAAATCTTCAAGAACCATCATGAATAAATTAAATTTTTTTTGGATATGAATAATTTAGGATAAACCTTAGATGCCATAGTTTAGATATTATATTAGTGGTTTTCAGGATTATGAGGTTCCTATCTATTTTAATTTTTTCTTATTATGTGTTTTTTTATTTATTAATTGGATGGAACAATAAGGAACCATGTTAATTGTGATTGCAATAGAAAATGAAGTATTTTCCTCTTATGTATCCAAATTATATAGGGGTAGGGATCAAAATTATCAGTTCTATACACACATAAATTTTTTAAGCTATGAACCATATTGGTCTCCCAAATGAGAAAATTGGGGATCAGTATTATGTTGATTACTTCATGAGGAAATATTTACTTTATTTTAGATTTTATTTTGTTCCACTTGTACTTAAATTATTAATCAGTACCACTAAAAAGATAATTTCTGTCTTCCAATGTTAATAACATGCGAATATTATTGTTACTATTTATCAGTTAAAGGGTGAAGCACTTTGGTGGTGGGCACTAATCAATAATATGCGGAAACGAGATGATATTAACTCAATTGATTTGGACGAGTTCAGGAACTTAATTTTTAATAAATTACTTTCTCAAATTATTCATACAGCGATGGAAAATGAATTCCTAGATCTTAAGAAGAAGGATGATGAGTCATTTCATTATTTCAAAGAATTTTTTACAAGAACTGCAAGGTATTTTTAATGTATTATCATTAAACCCAGAAGAAAAATTGATTGATTCATTGGTGTTTTGAAACCTATTCTTAAAAATTCTTGGCTATCAAACACATTATAATCTATAGATATGTGGTTAAATGTTCTATAAATGGTGGAAATGAATGGTGGATTTTTGTATAAATTTCATTTGTTTGACAAGAAAAGGATTGTGGTGTTCAAAAGAAAATCTAACAATCATGGATAAATGAAAATGAGAATTCTATTATGAACAAATTTCAGAAAAAAACAGGGATTTAATTTTGTTAAGGGGTCTATTAAATGATTTGTGTGTGTAAGGGAAGGTCATTATGTGACTGAATTTCTATGTGATGGGTAGAAGATAAATATTTGTGAAAATAAGGATAAATTCCAAAACAATTCACCTCTCAAACTTCAATGATTCAACTTCGTGATGTTTTTCCATTATGAAAACAAGTTCCCTAGTACAAGGACTAATGTTGATTATAATACATAAAAACAAAAAAATACATAAGAGAAAGGGAAAATTTATGAGATCTTAATGGATGAAGTGAACCAAATAAAATTAAGAAACACTTATCCTTACCTCCATAGTTAGGAATGTTATGTTTGATTTTGTATTAATTATCCATATAAAAGTCTTATGTTCATCTTTTGGTTAAAGATTATGTTATTATCTTTACCTACAAGGATTATAGTATAATAAAATCACATTTTATATACTATCAGTACATGTATGGACCCAGGTTATTAATTTAAATGGTTTTTCATTAATACAAGAGGTTATTTATATAATAAAGGGTGATTTATATTTGGGAATGTTTATACGGTTAACCATTTATGAAATATTTTGTTTAATATTAATATTATGTTTCTAAGATAAATGTATTATCTCTCTCTATGATGATTTATTCATATTGGATAAGTTATTATTAATACATGGTTTTGAGGATATTTGATGATATATGAGATGACATAACATGGATCTCATGATCTTTCAGTGCTATAGAAAAGATAAATTCACCTTCCTTTTCAGAGAAAGTTGTGATGTGAATCAAGGAAAAACAATGGGTTAGGATTTTCTAAAATCATGAATGTATATATTTTAATGAAATTTCTCTAATTTTTGGTGAATGGATATTGAAACAATATATTTTATCCGTGTACTATACTTTTTAAATAATAAAATGGTCCCTTTGATAATAAAATATTTACGGATTTTTTATTGTCAACTACTTTGTGACATTTTTCTCTATCATTATCTATGATAACATGATAGTTTTATTTTTCTTTGTATCCAATATGTTTCAACATCTAACTTATGTTCCAACTTGTGGAAAACTATTTATATGTTAAATTGGGCAACCATTTTGTTTCAAACATTCCCTTTTTAAAGGCTGATTTAGTATTAATTTCTACAATGTGAGTTTTAATAAGTGATACATTCAGGTATTAAATTATTGATAACCTAGAATAATTTTCGGGAATAATTTCATTTAAATGGGATAACATTTAACACCTAAATATTTTAAAAAATCAAATTGGTTTATCCTTTTTGTTATTTTGATTTTTACACAACCCAAAAAATAGTTCTTTTTATATTAATGAACTATTTTATATTAAGTTAGCTACACTCAACATAAGTTTTAGCTTTCTCTCTATGATTACTGAGGACATCTTTCATTACATGCAATAATTATTTTCCAAAAATGCTAGTGAAGATGCATAACCAAGAATTATAAAACAATAATATATTATTATTAGATATAACCTAGATGTTAAATTATAGGTTATGAATATTATTAATAAACATATGAAAAATAAATAGTTTTTGAGTAATATAATAATAATTCATATGTTACTAATTAATTAAATATGAAAATATATGAAACAATGGGATGAAAAGGGTCTATTATTTTATGCTCCAAAAGGTGTTTTTTATTAAGAAAATAAATTAATTACAATTAGTAAGTGATATTATAATAATATATATATATATATATTATTTTCAATCAAATATTATTGATATTCATCCAATATATTTGATAGACATAGGATAAGAACAAAACAAATTTTATGCATAAACAATATATATTTTGAAGGTAAATTTACCACCCTTTAATGGTGACATAATTTTAAATCCATTTTTTGTACTTTAATAGATATAATATGTAAAAATAATCTCTTTATATGGAGTTTAAACATAAAAATTATGGTAATAAAATTATGCGGCATTTTTCTGTAAGGATTCAATTTTTTAATGAATAGTTAAGAATAATGGATTTCAATTCAATAATACTTTTCATCTAAAATATTTGTAAGGATGAATTATATTATAAATGGGTTTTAATGTTTAATTAGATAATATTTCTATCAACTAATAAAATTTAGTTCATTTTAATAAATTTATATTTGAAATTTAGTAGAAAAACATTGAAACAATTTATACATTTTTATATTAAAAATCAAATATGGCGTCCTATTTGTGGGATTAATTTTAAATTAGTTTTTTCAAATTATTTATATAGAATATGTAAATAATGGATTAAAAATTTTCCATCAGAATTTTTTTTTATTTATAACATGTTCATATTATTTTTTTATCAATAATATTAGGGAAACTTTTTAAAATTTATTACAATGTTTCTGAGAAAATATAGGTTAATAAAGTACTGAATGTTAAATTTAAGATCTATAATGACCTAAAAATATGTACAACATAAATTTTACGGAATTTATTTGACTATGATCCATCCATTACTGAATTGTTTTTTGTTTTGGATGAATTTTGATAGTTAGAAACGTTTGTACATCTAACTTGTTTTAAAAAATTTCAAGTGTGTCATTTCTATTCTTTGTAAAAGGCCACCATATCTTACACTTCTTCACAAATCTCAAACCACTTAGGTTCGTCCAATATCAAAATATTACACTAAAAAAATAATTAAATTCCTCCAAGAAGAATCACTTTTAGAGAAATAAATCCAAGAAATAATTTGTACACCAACTGAAAGGAGTTACCAGATTAAGTTGTAATGTCGTCTCTCATGATCCATTATTTTATTTTCTTTCTCCACCCCTCCACTATATCTATTCAATGAAAATATAAGAAAAAATGTGTCATAATTAAATTATTATTTATTTATGATATGTTTTTCCCCAACACTTATTATCACCTCGATCTAATTGGTAACATACACACTGCTTATGTGTACGACTAACTTCCGCCACACTAAATGATGATTGTTTATTTTTCCTTTACCTCCTCTCACAGGGGAAATTATGATGGAAAATATATTTATAGATTTAATTTACTATATTTATTATTTATTTAATATTCTATATTAATTTTAGAACATATATCTTCTTACTTTCTATTCTGTGAAAATATGACAAGTTCATTTGAGGAAGTGTGCACTAACAACAACTCTAAATTATGCGATTCATTCCCAGACAACATGTAATGTTTTAAGGATGAGTTTAGAGAATTTAGATGATATATATTATTTAATAATACTACTTTAATAATTAAATATATAAATATATAGACACTTATATGTCATTTTAATTCTTTTTTCTTCAATCAGACATTAAAAATGAAAACAATGTTCATGCGTACATACGACATACCATCTATTTGAAATGTGAATTAAATTTAATTATTATATATTAAATGGATTATTATAATAAACATATAATTTATATAAAATAAATTTAAATCATTATTTATATTCCATAAATCATTATATATATATGAGTACCAAATATATAACTAATTAAGACACATGTGATGAATAAAACAAATAATACCTAAAGTGATATGTCAATAGATGATTGTTATCAATTTTGAAATAAAATGTAATAATAAAACCATATAAAATATTATATATAAGAATATGATTCATTAAAATATGTATATTAAAATTATATTTATTATATAGGAAGTGATAATGTGTACGAAGAGAGTCAAGACACCAGGTAATTGAATTTTATCTCACTTTCATTTATGTGATATACACGAATTATACACCATTCAATTTTTTGTGGTGTATAAAATTAAAATTAATGAATTATATGTCTCTTATATGTATTTTTATGGGTATTTATATATCCATTTACAATATTTTTTTCTTTGGGTTTATGATTCATAAATTACCAAATTAGTAAAATTGTTTTCTCTCAGTTTTCTTTATTTGAGATAATTACTGGGTCATGCAGCTATATTCTTTTTTGTTGTTTATATACATATATTTTTCATGTTATATCATGAATATCCTTATTTTGATGATATTTTATGTTTTTTCTAATTTTATTTTCTTATACAAAGTGTGTGATCCCAATTTACCATGTGATAAGTGTTTTTTGAAACAATCTCATCACTTTATGAGATTGCCAATGGTTATACCTATTGTTAATATATAATGATACAAATCTCAATAACACTAATGAGTTTATTTATTCTATATTTATTCTAAATATATCCATTTATAAGTACTATATTTCATGCATTTTATGTTAAGATAATTAATAAATTTTTTAAAATAAGTATAACTATATTTATCTATTTGGTCATAATTATTTTTTATTTAAAAAACCATGTTATAAAAAATGTTTTTAAAAATGTTTTAAAAACATTATTAAATATAATTTTATTGGAAAAAGGATATTAAAATTGTTCCATTGTTTCAAATATAGTTTTTAATTATTCAATGTATGTGCAAAGAAAATGGGTTTCAAAATTATTTTAATCTTCTTTCTTATGGTTTCAAGTAAAAGAGTTTCAAAATAAATTCATGATTTCATTATATGTTTTCAATGAATATTAAATGAATAATTTTTAAATTTTTTCATCATATCTTAATTAGTTTTTTAGGAATTTTTTTTTGAAAAGGTTTTATGTTTTAAAAAAAATTGTTCTTTAGGATAAAAGGATAGTTTATTCATGAAATTTTTTTAAACGAGATTTAAAAAAGTATTTCCCATCTAAGATAACATATATAGGTGTTACTCATACCTTTATGGGAAAATGATTCAATTATTCCATTAATATGTTTTCTTTTAATGGTTAATGTTTTTATGGAATTATTTTTATGAAATCCATTTCTCATTCCCCGTTTGTATTCATTTGAAGGCAACTTTTATTAAAAGGTGGTGATTATTATACCTACCACTTTCCCATAGGCAATGATATGAATAAATGTTATGAATGTATATCTCATTTTTGTGGTTATGAAATGATTCTTTATGTTTTTTCCACACATGTATGAATGAATTCATTATGATATTGGTTGTACCTATATCTTCCTCTATTGAATTGGGAAATGAAAATTGTATTATTAGATCAGAGTGTATATGGGAGGACATCCTAGGCCCAAAAAAAGTCGGTACATGGGAGGAAATACCATTCCCAAAATAAGAGGTTACATGGGAGAATGTCACTCTGAAAAAATATGATGTAGAAGAGGAAATCTCAAGACAAAAAACAAGAGGGTGTGTGGGAGGAAAACCCATGTTCGAAAAAACTGAGTACATGGGAGGACATCCCGTGCACGAAACAAGATGGAACACTAGAAGAGATCCCATGATCAAAATAAGAGGGTACATGAGAGGACTTCTCAATCCCAAAACCAGAGAATAATTTTTATGTAATTCCAATATCTAAGAAGGTACACATGTGATTAACCTAATATTTACATGTTACAAAGGCCATGGGTGGCTGCCATTATATATTATTTTTATATGATTATATATCTGCCAAAATTCCATGTTTTATTCCATTGGTGCACCTAAATTGTAACGCCCCAGGTAAATAAAGAATATGACATCTTCATATTAATCCATATTTGTGAATAAAATATTAATATTACTTTAAATGGGATTCTATGCTCGATGGCGTACCCAATACCCAACAACAAGTTTCCTCGGAATCTTACGTTGCACTCTAATAATAAAATAATATTATTTTAAATGGTAGTTAATGCCTATCCATTGTAATGGCAGGAATGAATATAACTAACTACAAAATGATTATATATGTTTTTCAAATATTTTTACACTTTACAATAAATGATAGAGGATTAAAAATGCAAATGAATCCAGTTTTTAAGCGTAAACATTCTAATATTCTTTAAAAGGTCGATTAACCGCCTTTTGATGGAGAAACCCTTTTAAATATACTTTTTGACAATTTTATAAGCTCTATTTTTCAAAATAAACATATTATTTATGATTGGGGCATTGAAATTTACCTTGGGTTAATTTTTGGTATTTTTCTGACAATGTTCATTTTTCAATGAATAGTGAAAAATACTGCATTTTACATCAAAACTGCTTTTTCATATAATTTAATTATATGGTTATATTATCTTTGTAATTAGTTTTAAATTTTAATTAGAATATATTTTTACCATGTAATTATATTATGGTCATTGGGATTAATTTCACTTTGGAATTAGGCATAAACAAGTAACAAACGTTTCATAAATATTGGGTCAAAAAAACCCGCTATTTTTTTGACAATGGGAAGTTTTTTTTAAATTAATTATTGAAATTTATGTGTTTGTAATTTGGTAAAATGGATTACATATTTGGAATCAGAAGGTACAAATTATGTAATTAGGACTCTTTTGTTTTTGGACATTATGAATAGTAACGACGGTAATTATCTTTAATTATCTTGATTAATGAGTAATCGGGTAGTTAAAGAAAATAAGATAATATCATAATAATAAAAAATGACCACAAAATGTGTCTTAAGGATACTGGTTGTCTCATGGCCGGCCATGGGATGCATTGTGCCAAACTTGGGGGCCCCGTGGAATCACTTTTGTGAGAAAGTGACTTTTTAGCTTTTTATTTTTAAAAAATGTTAAATGTAACAAAGAATGTATCACCTAAATAAAATATTTTTAATTTTGTCTACATAAATGATATTTTGGACTATAAATATTCATTTTAAATCTAAAAATATTTCCTACATCATAGTATTTGTTTTATAATTTTTAGACGTTATATAAATTAAATTATTTATGACATCATGATGATGCAGCGATGACCTCATTATTTAACGATTTAAATAAAATGGAAAGATAATGTAAAATATAAGACCTAAACATGTCCAAAACCTATTTTATGGGTTTATTTAGAACCCTTATCACCTTATACTCGAAACACATCAATGTAGGACCATTAAAATCCGAAAATCATTTGAAAATAAAGTTACATTTTATACCATTCCAAGAGTGCCCAACCTCTTCTCTTATAAAAGGCCCCCACCTCTACCTCCTTACCCACACTTCAAAATCCTTTGGATCGGCCAACCCCTGCCCATTTTGTCTCTCCAAACCCCTCTATAACTCCTTGAAGCCTCACTTTTGGCAGAATTCCTCCCAAGGAAGCCATTGAGCTCAAACCAAAGAGAGTTGCCCGATTTTATGGTAATGTCTTTACTTTTGTTATTTTGTTTTATTTTTATTCTCCAACGCCCTAAACTCTTTTAATTAATTTATTTTGTAACAAATACAGTATATTAAATATACTAGGATGTTGTTATAAGAATCATTCGAGCTACACTTATACACACCTACATCAAATGGTTAAAGAACATACTGTTTCTGTGGATTGGGAATTTCTGCCTCATGAAACGATGATTGTTCAACACTCATATAACACCTTAAAAGGAGGAAATTGAGATGTCACTATATTTATATATGATATATAATATGTTTATGATTATTTATTTTTCTTTTGTGGCATACCTTTATGGTTTCCATTGTGGGTAAACACGATAATTTCATTTTAGGAAGTGCGGACTACCGCCCCCTCAAAGTGATTTGATTCGTTAATGCCATATGTGGGATGTATAAAGGATTGATTTAAAGTTATTATATATGATGTATTTTACATATATATGATGAATATAATTGTGTAATTAAAATATACATACCTCTCATTTGGATTTAATTCCATTAATATGACATAGAATTGAAAGTAGCATTCTTGCGTACGTACGACTTATCGTCTCCTTGAACGATGCATTTCATTTCTTACCTCTAAATGATTATGTAATATTATAAATACATTTATATTATAGATATATATGATATATATGATATACAAATCATGAGTATAATTTTTGATATAATGAATATTTGACCACACGAACAACATGTAATTGTAAGAAGTCCACTTTCGACTTAAGAACCAAATATCGACAAAAAAACATTATTAACTTAAATGATTACATAATGTTTATAACATGGAAATAAGTGATATAAAAGGAATAATGAAATAGAAAAAGGTTCTTAATAAAGTGGAAATTAACTCAAGTTTATTATTCAGGACGTTAAAGAACGATCGAGTCTTGTCGGACCCGAGGTAATAGATCCTACTCCTCTCTTTATTTTTAAGTACACTCTTTTATGTCATTCCTTATAAGCTCATATTTCATGTTATTGGGATGTTCTATTATATTACTCTTACTGTAATTTTTATATTCATATAATGATAGACCCTATTCTCTCTCATCAATCCATTTTGGAGGTTTTGAGTGGCGCTGTTAGGCTGCCGAATTTTTGTAAGAGATCTAACCTCTCTCTTTCTCTTTAAGTACTCTCCTTTATGTCACTTATTTTAAACTACTATTTGTTATGATGGGGGATGTTCTTCTATATTCCTCTTTCTGTAAATTTTATTTTAATGTGATGAGATACCCTATTTGATATCATTAATCCATTTTTGGAAGTTTTAAGTGGCGTCATTAGGCTGCCGAGTTTTCGTAAGGGATTTTTCATCTCACTTTTATTCCCATGATACTTATGCAACATTTGCCATAATTTCCTTTCAGTGTTGTATGTACTGACCATTATTTTACTCACTCTGTAATATTCTTTCATTTATGAGTATTTACATCAATGTTGTATTGTCCTTCTGTCACGGGGCGTATGTTTCGAAAGATACACTTGTCGGTATGGGAACCATTCACCCCCCTCGTTTTAAAAGACTTATGTTGTTATGTATTTTAATTCACATAATATTATTTTGGGATATTTTATTATATATCCTTATTGATGTAAATTTTATTTCCAAGTGATGTGATACCCTTTTTATCTATCATCAACTCTTTTTCTGAATTTTGAAGTGACGTCGTTAGGCTGTTGAATTTCAGCAAGGGAACTTCTTAACCCAATTTCGATTCATTGGGATAAACTTGCACACCTTGAATATGTCATTATATGATTATGTGTGAATTTCCTCGGATTTTTTTACACTTAATACCCACTTATATTTTGTGTATTCGTTTGTCACACATAGTTATGTAACTGATTTATCCTTAATCCAAGGATACCGTCATTGTATGAGACTTCGTCTCAATCTCCTTTCATTGAGGCATATTTTGTTTTATACACAACTTTCTTTTATATGGTGTATAAACCCCTTTGAATTTTACGTTTATCCAATAGGAATATTTTTATATGAAGCGTTTTACTAAATGACAAAAGAGAATGTTTTTGTCGTTCGTATGTGGCGACAACGACTTCTCCGCCGCCGTGACCATTATTTGACTTTCATCTTCCAATAAAAGCCATACCTTCTTTTTAAAAGAAAAATAAATACCATGTTTTACTTTTCATTTATTTTGGTATTGAAAATGGTTTTCATAATGTATTTATATCAATTTGTTGTATTGATATCTTGTTATTGAAAGGTGGAAATGTTATGTTTACTTTATGCATGTTTTATGTGATAAGATTATTTTATGGTTCTTGGTCATTGTTATGAAGACGGGTGGTTCCGTGATAAAATAAGGGCGGGTGAGCCCGATATATCACTCCAATGCATTGGGTAACACGAAGGAGTGAAATGTTAAGGTTTATCCGAAGAGATTTAGGGAATATACTGTGGTGGGTAATCCAAACATAACCAAGAGGGTTACTCCCTACGTAGGAATGTTATGAATGCCTCATGTTACCTTTTATGTCTTATGATTTCTATGATTTATTCATGATATTATGAGGTATGTTAAAGTGCCTATGTTTTATGGGTAAAGTATGATTTCATTATTATGTGTATATGAACTCATGTTTCCTTTCCATATTTTTATAACCCTTACTGAGCTTTTTAAGATCATCCCATGTTTTTGAAATGTTTTTCACAGGTCAAGGGAAAGGTTCATGATGTGATGATAGTGTCAAGGATGTGTCAAGAAAGAATCCTTGTTTTATTTTAAATATGTTTCCGTTGATGGGAAGAATACTGTCTTTTATGTAACCACATTGTTTAAATGTGGAATGTAATGCATGTTTCATGATCTAACTCTCTAAAACTCTAAACCTGAAAAGATCCTCAATGTGTAATCTTGTAATAACTCATGAGTAAGTAAGGTTTAAGGTTTGGGCCTTATAGTTGGTATCAAAGGTCAGTTTAGATAACTTTAGAGGTTAGGGTATTCTTTAAGCATAAGTGACATTACAATAATGGTTAAGATTTCAGAAAGAGTCCTAGTTTTAGATAAAGTGAATGAGTAAGTATATCTTAGTGCTTATCTTCCTCATTAGTACATGATGGTTTTTTTGATATACTCACACTCACCTTTTTGGTTTTTGTAAATGGTTGGATCTAGAAGGCACCAAAGTAACAGTGGATGTGAAGGAAACTGTGATAGTTTTTTGAGGAATAAACTGAATGATATGGGAGCTGCAATGAGAACTCTTGTGATTATCCTCAACCAACTATTTGGAGTCACGATTGACCACCTAAACCTTGGTGATTTCTCTAAGTCATCATATATGCGAGAAACAAATCCCTACAGAACTACAGGTTATAATCATAAAGGTAAGTGTGTTCAAAAACCTATGTGTCAATAATGTCGAAAGAAACACCTAGGAAAATGTTTCAAAGGGATAGAAATATGCTATAGATGTGGAAATGAAGGTCATAAAGCAAGAACATGCCATAGAAAAAGGAAGCATCCAGTCGACTTGAGGAAAGGGAAAGAAGTTATTTCTGAGGGATCAATTGAATGTTTTATATGTGGTGTGCATAGTCATTATGAAAACACATGTCCTATGAAGAAGTTTCGTGAATGGGATCACCAAGATCGTACAAATGTTCGTTTACCAATACCTAATTCCATTCCTATTTAGGATTAAGAAACTGAAAATGACCAATCAATGGTATAGATTATTTCAAAACTATTGTTTTCCTATTTTGTAATCTTAGGATATAATTCATGATTTTGTTTGTAGGAATGAAGTATTTCGGAATAAGTTGGAAAGGAATGGTTAATGGGTCATGAAGAATGTTGAATGAGTAAGATGTCAACATATAAGGGCTTCAAGAGTTATATTGAAATTCTTAAGAGTATTAAGTCTCTTTTGATGATGGGGTTACATAAGAAGACTTTTTATAGTATATGTAACCCTGATGATTAATATATGAAAATTTTATTCAAGTAATAGTTATCTGTTCTTTTGTGGACATAGTTATAAAGAACCATTTGGGTTTATATGATCCTTAATTTTGAGGTAATTATGGGTTACTATATGTTATGATGGAATTGAAAGGCTTGAGATAAAATTGAGGTTAAATTATGTTATGGTTATTTTTGATGATTTTATCTCTTTTTGTGGAATTATTTGAGAATTATATAGTTTTGGAAAAAGGACAACACGCAGACCGTGTGACAACCCGTCGCGTCGGACAAAGCTGTGGGAATCGAACCCACAACCAAAGTGCAACTGGTATTTATCGCCTACCACTGGACTACATGAAGTCCCTGGTCAGTTTGACTGATTATTTTTAGTTAGATGACATTATAAATTAAGAGTAAGTTGATTTTGGGTTATCTATGGATATTTATTAACCTATCATGGAGGATATGTGATTAAGTTAATTACTTTTCAATACGAGACATTAAGAGAAACTGATGTTGTTTGGAGATAAATGTTACGATTTAACTTGGAAGACTATGTGACTAAATCCTTTAAATTTTTGGGTTTCAATCTTATTTTGGTATACATTGATGAATTTTATGGACAAATTGATTATAGAATGGTCCTCATTGAACTTTGGGTTTTGTTGGATAAATTTTGGAGATTAAGAATAGATTTTATTTTTATAAAGGGTTATCCTTTTGTGGATTATCTGATCTTGTACTAACCTTTTTGGTTTTGTTTTTGGTTAAAGTATAAATACATGGGAAGTATATAGTTCACTTTTGTGGATTAGGTGATTCTCTAGAAGTTGATTATAGTACTCTTCATGTGAGCAAGTCTTCCTAAATACTCGTCTTTTGGAGAAAATATGAGTTTGTGTAAGGAATATAATAAAAGTTGAAAGTCAACATGATAAGTAATTATGTTTCCTTATGAATAAATTCCTCAATAAAAAGTAACTTAAAACAAAAATGTTGTCTATTAACTTTTCCAAATGGGGAATCGAATACTGTTTAACCCATCACAAGTTTGTGATTTTCTTGTGGTTAACTTTCTCCTAAACATGTTTTCTATCACTCTCCATCAAAACATGACCCTATGTTTCTCCTCCATGTCCATATTTTTCTACATGGAATCTTAGTATGGGTTAACTCGGGTGACCTTTGTACTTATCTTTCTTTATTTTAAAGTGATTGTTTTACCGACTCTTGTTCCGATGTGGGACTTTCAAGGTTGTTTCCAAAACCAATTTTAAAATTGCGAGGATGCAATTCCCAAAAGGGGGGAAGGATGTAACACCCCAGGTAAATAAAGAATATGAAATCTTCATATTTATCCATATTTGTGAATAAAATATTAATATTACTTTAAAGGGGATGCTATGCTCGATGGCATACCCAATACGCAACAACAAGTTTCTTGGAAATCTTACGTTGCATTCTAATAATAAAATAATATTATTTTAAATAGTAGTTAACGCCTAGTCGTTGTAATGGCGGGAATGAACAAAAAAAACTAAAAAATGATTATATATATTGGTCAAATATTTTTACTCTTTACAATAAATGTTAGAGGAATAAAAATGTAAATGAATCCAGTTTTTAAGCGTAAACATTCTAATATTCTTTAAAAGGTCGATTAACCGCCTTTTGATGGAAAACCCCTTTTAAAGCCACTTTTTAAAATTTTATAAGATCTAATTTTCAAAATAAACATATTATTTATTATTGGGACATTGAAATTTACCATGGGTAAATTTTTCGTATTTTTCTGACAATGTTCATTTTTAAATGAATAGTGAAAAATACTGCATTTTACATCAAAAATACTTTTTCATATAATTTAATTATATGGTTATATTATCTTTTTAATTTTTTTAAAAGTTTAATTAGAATATATTTTTACCATTTAATTCAATTATGGTCATTGGGATTAATTTTACTTTTTGAATTAGGCATAAACAAGTACCAAACGTTTCATAAATATTGTTTCAAAAAAACCCGCTACTTGTTTTGACAACGGGATGTTTTTTTTTAAATTAATTATTGAAATTTATGTGTTTGTAATTTGGTAAAATGAATTAAATATTTGGAATCAGAAGGTCAAAATTTTGTAATTAAGACTCTTTTGTTTTTGGACATTATGAATTGTAACGACGGTAATTATCTTTAATTATCTTGATTAATGAGTAAATGGGTAGTTAAAGAAAATAAGATAATAACATAATAATATAAAATGACCACAAAATTTGTCCTAAGGCTACTGTTTGTTTCATGGACGACCATGGGATGCCTTGTGCCAAACTTGGGGGCCCCATGGAATCACTTTTGTGAGAAAGTGACTTTTTATCTTTTTATTTTTAAAGAATGTTAAATGTAACAAAGAACGTATCACCTAAGTAAAATATTTTTAATTTTGTCTACATACTAAATATTTTAGACTATAAATATTAAATGGAAATATAAAAAGATTTCCTACATCATAGTATCTTTTTTATAATTTTTAATCATTAAATAAAATAAATTATTTATGACATCATGATGATGCAGCGATGACCTCATTATTTAAAGATTTAATTAAAATGGAATGATATGGTAAAATATAAGACCTACACATGTCCAAAACCTATTGGATGGATGGATTTCGAACCCTTATCACCTTATCCTTTAAACACATCAATGTGGGACCATAAAAATCCGAAACTCATTCAAAAATAAAGTTTCATTTTATACCTTTCCAAGAGTGCCCCTCCTCTCTTCTTATAAAAGGCCCCCACCTCTACCTCCATACCCACACTTACAAAGCCTTTGGATCGGCCACCCATGCCCATTTTGTCTATTCACATCCCTATATTACTCCTTGAAGCCTCACATTTGGCAGAAGTCTTCCCAAGGAAGCCTTTGAGATCAAACCAAAGGGAGTTACCCGATTTTAAAGTAATGTCTTCACTTGTGTTCTTTTGTTTTATTTTGCTTCTCCAACCCCCTAAACTCTTTTTATTAATTTATTTTGTAACAAATCCAGTATCTTCAATATACTAGTATGTTTTTAAAAGAGAATTCGAGCTACACTTACACACACCTATATCAAATGGTTAAAGAACATACTGTTTCTGTGGATGGAGAATTTCTGCCTCACGAAATGATGATTGTTCAACACTCATATAACACCTTAAAAGGTGGACATTAAGATGTCACTATATTTATATATGATATATAATATTTTTATGTTTATGTATTTTTCTTTTGTGGCATACCTTTATGGTTTCCATTGTGGTTAAACACGATAATTTCATTTTAGGAAGTGCGGACTACCGCCCCCTCAAAGTGATTTGATTCGTTAATGCCATATGTGGAATGTATAAAGGATGGATTTAACATTATTATATATGATATATGTTACATATAAATGATGAAGATAATTATGGAATTAAAATATACATACCTATCATTTGGTTTTAATTCCATTAATATGACATAGAAATGAAAGTAGCGTTCATGCGTACGTACGACTTACCGTCTCCATGAACGGTGTATTTCATTTCCTACCTCTAAATGATTATGTAATATTATAAATACATGTATATTCTGGATATATATGATATATATGGTATCCAAATCATGAATATAATTCTATATATAATGTACATTTGACCAAAAGAACAACATGTAATTGTAAGAAGTCCACTTTTGACTTAAGAACCAAATATCAACAAAACAAACATTATTAACTTAAATGATTACATAATGTTTATAAAATGTAAATAAGTGATATAAAAGGAATAATGAACTAGAAAAAGGTTCATAATAAAGTGTAAGTTAACTCAAGTTTATTATTCAAGACGTTAAAGAACGATCAAGTCAAGTTGGACCCGAGGTAAGGGATCCTACTCCTCTCTTTCTTTTTAAGTACACTCTTTTATGTCAATCCTTCTAAGCTCATATTTCTTGTTATTGGGATGTTCTTTTATATTACTCTTACTGTAATTTTTATGTCTATATTATTAGAGACCCTATTCTCTCTCATCAATCCATTTTAGAAGTTTTGAGTGGCGCCGTTAGGCTGCCGAATTTTCGTAAGAGATCTAACCTCTCTCTTTCTCTTTAAGTACTCTCCTTTATGTCACTTCTATTAAGATCCTCTTTGTTATGATGGGGGATGTTATTTTATATTACTCTTTCTGTAAATTTTATTGTAATGTGATGAGATACCCTATTTGATCTCATCAATCCATTTTTGGAAGTCTTAAGTGGCGCCGTTAGGCTACCGAGTTTTCGTAAGGGATTTTTCATCTCACTTTTATTCCTGTGAGATTTAGGCTACATTTTCCACAATTTCCTTTGAGTGGTGTATGTAGTGACCATTATTTTACTCATTGTGTAATATTCTTTCATTTATAAGTATTTACATCAATTTTATATTGTCCTTCTTTCACAGGGCGTATGTTTCGAAAGATACCCATGTCGGTAAGGGAACCTTTCACCCTCCTCTTTTTAAAAGACTTATTTTGTTATGTCTTTTAATTCACATAATATTATTTTGGGATATGTTCTTATATATCCTTATTGATGTAAATTTTATGTCCAAGTGATGAGATACCCTTTTTATCTCTCATCAACTCTTTTTATGAATTTTGAAGTGACGCCATTAGGCTGTCGAATTTTTGCAAGGGAAATTCTTAACCCAATTTCGATTCTTTGGGATAAACTTATACACCTTGAATATGTCATTCTATGATTATGTGTGAATTTCCTCTGATTTTTTTACACTTAATATCCACTTATATTTCATGTATTCTTTTGTCACACGTAGTTATGTAACTGATTTATCCTTAATCCAAGGATACCGTCTTTGTATGGGACTTCGTCTGAATCTCCATTAATTGAGGCATATTTTGTTTTATACACAACTTTCTTTTATACGGTGTATAAAACCCTTTTAATTTTACGTTTATCCAAAAGGAATCTTTTTATACAAAGTGTTCTACTAAATGACAAAAGGGAATGTTTTTGTCGTACGTATGCGGCGACAACGACTTCTCCGACGTCGTGACCATTATTTGAGTATCGGCTTCCTCTACAAGCCATAACTTCTTTTTAAAAGAAAAATAAATACCATGTTTTACTTTTCTTTTATTTTGGTATTGAAAATGGTTTTCATAATGTATTTATATCAATTTGTTGTATTGATATCTTGTTATTGAAAGGTGGAAATGTTATGTTTCCTTTATGCATGTTTTATGTGATAAGATTATGTTATGGTTCTTGGGCATTGTTATGAAGACGGGTGGTTCCGTGATAAACTAAGGGCGAGTGAGCCCGATATAGCTCTCCAATGCATTGGGTAACGCGATGGAGTGAAATGTTAAGGTTTATCCAAAGAGATTTAGGGAATATACTGTGGTGGGTATTCCAAATGTAACCACGAGGGTTACTCCCTACGTAAGAATGTTATGAATGCCTCAAGTTACCTTTTATGTCTTATGATTTATATGATTTATTCATGATTTGATGAGGTATGTCAAAGTGCCTATGTTTTATGGGTAATGTATGATTTCATTCTTATGTGTATATGAACTCATGTTTCCTTTCCATATTTTTATAACCATTACTGAGCTTTTTATGCTCATCCCAGGTTTTTAAAATGTTTTTCACAGGTCAAGGGAAAGGTACATGATGTGATGATAGTGTCAAGGATGTGTCAAGAAAGAATCCATGATTTATTTTAAATATGTGTCCGTTGATGGGAAGAATGAATAATATCTTTTATGTAACCACATTGTTTAAATGTGGAATGTAATGCAAGTTTCATGATCTAATTCTCTAAAACTCTAAAACTGAAAAGATCCTCAATGTGTAATCTTGTAATAACTCAAGATTAAGTAAGGTTTAAGTCTGGGGCCTTATATAAATGATTGATGATCGTAATTCACTTATGATCCAAGTCTTATAAACTATCATGGAACAATGGATTTTGGTAGACATGACCGAAGCATATTCCCAAGAATCTAGATTTCTTTATCTACAATACCATCAATCATTAGATGACAATCTATTCCCAAATTTAATTTGGAACCCATATTTTACATAAAAAATTCCAACACCTAGAACTAAACCTCATATAACTATTAAAAACAATCGAAGAGGGAATCAAATATTGTATCACCGTTTGTAAAATGTATGATTCTCGGAGCTATTAAACCTTTTTATACACTTTTCTTAGAATACTAAATTTTGAGTTGAGTTGTTAAGAATACAGTTTTTTTCTAAACATTTTCTTCTATGAAATTTTCATTTTATGTCCAAGGGTTGTGTTTTCTAAAAATCAATAAATTGAAGAAGTAAAAACTATTTTATAGGTATATTTAATTAATCTAAAATATTTATTTGATCTTATAATTTTTTTTACAATTTTAGGACTTGAGAAATATTTTAGTAATAATTTTAATGATATTTTAGTTCATTTCTTTTAGATAAAATGCTTCATAGTGAAATTCATATTTTCTATTTTTTTAAAGACAAATATGATTTGTTATAAAAATTAATTTATTCTCATAAAAAACTGTAACCATAAAAATTGATTCATATACAAAACTTTAGATTTAAAAAATATTAAACAATTTTTATGTATTATGTGTCTTTAATTTAAAATCAATTTTCTTATATTTAATATTTTAATTATGATAAATAGAGAAAAAATCAAAATTATCAGTAGAGAAATTTTCAATTAGAGTGTCATTATATATATTTTAATAAAATTATTGTCACAATTTATATCTAATTAAGAGTATTACGTTGTCAAATTACTAATCAATGATGGAATAAATTTTCATAAATAAATGCAATTTTTTTTCATATACATAATATTTTACATGGAAATGTCTTCTATTATTTTATACTAAGCATCTCACATAGAAACTACTTATCTTTAATTTCATACCATTCTTAGCCCTAACATAACATTCTTTTCAATGGAAAAGACCATCTTCTTCAAATATAAATGGGGGATCACCTCCATACTTTAAATACACCACTCTTACGTAAAAATATCCTTGAACCACTACCAAAAACCCTTCTCGATTAGTTCCTTTTAATTAAATAATTCATTTTTTTATGAAAAATATTCCCAATTCATTAAAATGTAAGGTCATCTTCAAGAGAAAGTTTACGAGCTCAATGTAGTTAACGAATGTTTCCCAAATCATATTTTCAATTATTTGTAGTCTAATCAATCAATCAATAAATTATAATAACAACAAAAAAATAAAAATTGTTTTAGTATGTATTTATATGAAACATATATCAATTATTTATTCTCTTCTATCTACTATGAAAAACCAGAATTATCACTATTTCTTATACACATATTTCTACCTCCACGAAGTGACAAATTACATTTTTTCATCATAAACTATCATAGAGGGTCATAATGATTATATTCTTTTTTAAATATTATTTATATAATTAATATATTATTTTGAAATGATCGCATATTATAAACCTTCACCACACTAATTTATTGAGAATAAAAAATGATAGTAGTGTATAATGTGGAATACCACCTCTATAATAAGACAATTATCTTCCATTTTACATATAAAATAACATAGATAGATTTAATCAATGACTTAATGTATAGACGGATTATTTTAAAAAACATTATCTTTATGGAATTGTTTTTCTATAAATTATATAACTAATATTATCAATAAAATTTTAAAGTAAATTTAAACATGAAAAATGATATATTTATATTACATTTTTAAATTTAGTCAATCAACTGATAACCCATTTACCTGTATAAATTATGTGAAAATGGAATTTTAAGTGGTACACTAATCTAATAATTTAAATTTTATATAAAAAATTAAAAATAATATGTCCAAGGAGAGTAATTATAATGTATTACAACAGAATTAATATATAAACCCTGAGTGATCGACATAAGAGGTAAATATAATTAAAATAAGTAACTTATGATAATAAATAGTTCTTAGAAATTTAATTATTGGGGAATAATTTTATTTAGTACATATATATTATAAAAAATATAATTATTTAATATTTCAAGTGCTTGTGAAGAATGCGTTCGGTCACATGTAAGGGTTTTATCTCAAAAGATCCATTATTTAGGCATAGGTTATTATATAAGTAATTTATTTTAAATTTTTTATATACTAAAAAATGGATTTTCAATATTATTTATTAATCATATTAATATTTCATGATCTTCAAAAAAATTCTTTATTTCTATCGAGTGGTTTTTATTAGATTATTTATTATGTTTTAAGTGTTATTTATAACTCATTTTTTATTGAGTTATAATTGTAATTCTACAAAATAATTCTTTTAAGTGGAACTATATTATCATCAATATAAAACTATTTTTAAGCATTATTTTTTTTATATTTTCTAAATATTTCTATTGAATTACTTTCTAATTGATCATTACGTCAATCATTTTGACATTCATATGGGTTTATTTGTCTCCAATTTGAATCTCTTAGGACAACATCAAGGTATACAATATTTTTAATTCTCAATATAAAAAATTCTTAAAAATATCAATTTATTTTTCTAGTGATTTAATGCAATTTTTTTTATCCTTTTTAATAATGTGGGTTTTCAATCATCTTATTTCAAAATGTTGAATGAGGTCATTTATCTTTTCAAAATAAAAAGTTTATGACACACTAAACATTTTTAGATAAATTTTATATAGTTTTCAAGATTCAATTTTTAAGGATTATTTTAAAAAAATTAAAATAATTCATGTTATTATTAATTCTATTTATCAGAATTTATTTATTTTAATATTCTAAATTATTCTAAATTATTTTAAAATAAATTTTTATTAATGTATTTATACATCCGTTTGTTGAGGACATTAAGTATTAATTATTTCTCTCTTATGAAAAATTATTTTAAAATTAAAATTTTAAAATTACATTCATGAAGCATTTTTTAAAAACTGTAGGAATTTTCAAGGGTTGTTTTTTTGGGAATCCTTTATATTACCTGCAATAACATAATATGTTTGGGCCCAAATGCATAGCCCAAAAAAGGTGTGAGACTAAATATAAGTAGGCAATCACCATAATATTTGTGCCTAACAGTTAGTGAATATATGGAAGATAATAAAAAAATAAAGCAGTAAAAAATGAAGTACTCAGTAGTATCCAATCCTAAAGTTTCAATGCAATCAGTTCTAAACATCAACAATAGAAAAGAAGCAGGGAACCCTCTGGTAGTTCTCTCAGCCTAACCCCTCTAGTCCAATCAAAACTATGATACTACAGAGACTCTCTTAGGATGCTCTCTTACTCAATTCCCCTTATAGTCCCAAGAGTTTAAAGAATCTATAAGGAATCTCACACGGTAAATTCCACTTATATCCCCAAGTTTTCAAAGACGCTCTGAGGAAGCTCTCTCAGTCAATTCCCCTTAAAGAATAAAATAGTTCAAAGTCTCTCTGAGGAAGCTCACTCGATCAATTCCCCTTATAGTATAAAATATTTCAATGACTCCTTGAGGAAGCTCACTAGATCAATTACCCTTATTGTATAAAATATTTCATAGAAACCCTGAGGAAGATCACTCAGTCAATTCCCCTTATAGCCTAAAATAGTTCAAGGAATCTATGAGGTAGCTCACTTGGTCAATTCCCCATATAGTCTTATATACTAGGTTCTCACGGACCTGGGTAATTCAATGAGTATATTAATGAAATATAGCCAATGTAAACCTCAAGAACTTCTTGGCTAATCATTATACAACATATCAAGTATGTGAGGAAACAACACTCCACCCCACAACACTAGCCATGGGAAAACATAAAAAGCGTCCAAAAGGCTACGCATGAACAAATGGTTGTAAAAAGAACATGCATGGGAATTCACATCCAAAACATAGAAATAAACCCTATTCATATCCAAATAACCTCTAATCAAGCATATAATCATGGAAGAATATTAATAGAGGTAAAACAGTAAGTGCACAATACACCGTTCAAGGGTATTGGAAACAATAGCGCATAATACTCAAAGAAATTCAAATGAAAGGCACAAAACACCTACCTCGGCATTATAGGATCGTTGTACTCCATATTCGACCCTTGGATCGACCTAGAATGTGTTAGATGTACAAAAACGTCTAAAATGTTCAACCCAAGATATCTCAAGAGAGAGGATAAATCAGAAGATAGTGCCCAAAGAGGAAAGAGAAATCCCTGATGTGAGTCCAACGCAACAGAAAGTTTTTAATTCATAGTATGGATGCTCTCTCAGTGGTTCATCGATGATCAGTGACTATACGATTCTCTTAGATGAGACAAACGAATAAGGGGTTGTTTCTGTTGATTAGACATAACCCCAGTGTATTTAATGAAAAAAATACATAGTGTGTATTTTTAAAGTACAAGGCATGTACTTTACTTTTCCGTACTCCACTTTAGGTGTCCTACAAGTCACCCCCACATGGTTTTGTGCATGGCCGCTATACGGCCAGCACATGACTACCTTTGGTAAATGAGTACAAGGCATGTACTCATAAAGTATAGGATGTGTACTTCAAAAATTTTCCTAAAATTCCTCTTTTTCTAAAAAATGACCAGAAAAGGAAAACATACCTGAAAAAGAAGATCCATGTTTTTACAAACATACCCCCTTAAATAAATTCATCCCCGAATTTCCCTAGGAAGGTGGCGTAGAATAAGAAACCTTGAACAGCTTCGTCCACTGCGATCGTACGTCAGCCTCCCTCTCCCAAGTCTCATCTTGTACTCGCCCATGCTTCCATAGCACTCATATCAGAAAAATAGACCATCCACATAGAACCTTCGTACATTGATCGAAAATTCGTATAAGTTCCTCCTCGAATTATGAATCCACTTCCAACTCAACCAATTTGGGTTGGAAGACATGAGATGAGTCTGAGATGTACCATCAAATCTGAGAAACTTGGAAGACGCTATGCCTAACCCGGTACCTCTAAGGCAACTACAACTTATAGGCAACTGGACCAACTCTCTCCAATACCTAAAATGGTCCGATGTAACTCAGTGAAAGCTTACCCTATCTTCTAATACTCTTTTTTCCCAACCTTTGTGTGACACATTAGAAAACCTGATCCCCGACCTTGAACCACAGATGTTTTCTCCGTTGATCATCATAAGACATCAGTTGAGACTGTGCAGTAGTCATCCTCTTCTGAATCAACTCTATCTGTTCTGTGGTCACCTGGATGAGATGAGGTCCCATCATAGCTGCCTCTCCTGCCTCCATCCAACATAATGGTGATCAGCATGGCCTTCCATATAAATCCCCACAATGTCCCATCTGAATAATCACCTGAAAAATATTATTTTAGGAAATCTCTACATAAGGTATATTATTCTTCCAAGATCCTACAAAATTTATGATGCATACATGAAGCATTTCCTCATGAACCTAAATTATATGCTCGATCTAGCTATCTGTCTAGGGGTGGTAAGCTGTACTCAAATGCATCTGTGTACCTAAAGCCTTCTGAAGCCCATTACAAACCTGAGAAGTAAAACATGCATCTTTTTCTGAAACAATGAAGTGTGGAACTCCATGAAAGCACACAATCTCACAGATGTACAACCGTCCCGCCTCATCAACATTGAAGGTATCTTTTATTGGCCATAATTGAGAAACCTTTGGGTCTCTATCAATGACAACCAAAAATGCATCATTCCATATACGTGACCTTGTTAAAACTATCACAAAATCCATCACGTCATCATTCCACTTACACTTGAGGATTGGAAACTGTGGCAAAAGCCATTCTGCTCACTGATGCTCTGCCTTCACCTGCTGACAGGTGGAACACATCCTGAAAAAACCAACAACATCTCTCTTCATACCTATCCACCAATGTTGACGGTGTAGATCACTATACATGTTGGTGACACGAGGATGAACTACCCACAATTAATATTGAACGTCCCTCATCAACTCCTCACGTATGTTTACTGGAACCCATATGCACCCTTGGAAATGTAAGATCTCAACGTCGCCTATGGTCCATCCCAGAATAGGGTCCTCTCCTGACACCTCTCATGTAGGACTAGGCCTTCTGAACTATATAGCTACATCATTTTCCCTCCATCAATAATAGTATAGGTAACATCCACAAAAGAAAGAAATGTCGGCCCATGTCTGTCTTGGTCCACCAAATGCATCTCAGTGAACAGAAACATAAGCTGGCACTCACTACTAAACTCCTTAACTACCTATATCTGAGTCCTTATGGTCAATGAATCAGCCACTACATTGCCTTTCCTAGGCATATAGTAAATCTAAAAGTCAAAGGGATAAAGGTACTCAACCCACCTTCACTGTTGTAAATTTAGATCTTGCTGAGAGAAGATGTACTCTAAACTCCTGTGGTCGGTAAAAACCACAAAATGATTTCGCAGAAGATAATGTCTCCAACAGTGCAAGGCATGAACAACATCAGCCAACTCAAGATCGTGTATCAGGTGATTCCTCTCATGTGTCCATGACTACTGAGACCAGTATGCATCAAATCCTTCTCCCGACATAATCACATATCCTAACCTGATACCTGGAGCATCATAGTAAACAATATAGATCTTTCTCGGCTCTGAAAAAACTTGTATTGGTGCTGAAGTCAACTACCCTGCTAGATATTGAAAGGATTACTCATAAGAATTTGACCACAAGAACATTGCACCCCTCTTATTCAGGCATGTCAGTGGCACTACTAAGCATGAAAAGTTTTGTATGAAACGCCAATAGTATCCATACAACCCTAGAAAACTTTGTACCTCAAAGACGTTCTTTGGATACTCCCAGGAAACTACTACTCTCACATTCATTGGGTCTAATGATACTTCTGTCTCTAATATAACATGACATAAGAAGTAAATGTGGTCCATCCAAAAGATTCATTTTGAGAACTTCGCAAAAAACTGATGCTCTCTCTGTGTACTCTAAATGATCTCTAGATGTGTGGCATGGTCGTGTCGAGAGCGAGAGTACACAAATATATCATCCACAAATACCAGCACAAATGTATCCAAGTCTAGATGGAAATCATAGTTCATCAATACCATGAAAAATATAGGTGCGTTCGTCAAACCAAATGGCATAACCCCATACTCAACCATACCAGATCTGGAAGGTTGTGAGAGGTATATTGTTTGGTCTAACACACAAATGATGATAACCAGATGTCATGTCAAAATTCAAGAACATTTGTGATCCTTGATGATGATCAAATAGATCATCAATCGTGGTTAAAATATATCGGTTCTTGACAATCAATTGGTTCAACATCAGATAATCCACAGAAAGCCTGAGGGCATCATCTTCCTTCTTTCCAAACAGGAAAGGCAAACCCCAAGGAGAAGTGCGTGTTTTGATGAAACCCTTTTCTTAAAACTCCTCTAACTGCTTATTGAGATCATTTAACACCAGTGAATCCATCATGTGAGGAGGAATGGACACTGGTGCCACTCCTTCCATGAGCTGAATAGAGAAGTCTGCCTCACGTTCTAGAGGCAAGCCTAATAAATCATCTGGAAAGATGTCCCTGAAACGATCCACCATTGGATAAAATTAAATCCTTTAAATACCCTAGTCATCCATATATTGATAGAAATTTGGGTTGTAACTCCTCCTAACCAATGATGCTCTGGTCCTACTCTACTCACCTAGATATCCCACTCACCCTTATAAAGAAAATATCATCGCTCTGGTTATGTGAAAAACACCCTGTGGCGATAGTAATCGATGAATACCTGGATGGGAACCAACTAGTCCATCTTGAGAATGACATCATAGCCCATCATCTCTAGGACAGAGAGGTTCCATAAAAAGTGACACCGACCCACCTCTAGAGGGAACTCTATGCACTGACACACACAATCTATTCTAGTCCCCAACAGAGTGTCTAGTGTCATGATATCGATAGATGAAAAGATACAGAGCCCAATGCTCTCCACAACCACAACAGATATAAAGCTATTGGAAGCACCTCTATCAAAAATATCAGAAGCTAATCCTGAATAAACTATGATATTACCTTGAAATATATAAGCTCTTGTATCATGATTTTGTTGGGCCTACTCCACTGTAAGTGTAAGGTCTGTACCACAAACCTGTGACCCTGCCTGACCACTCTGAGCTGATCTGCCCTGATGTCCTAGGAATCCTAACGACTGGATACCACGGACAAGACCTCCACCCCAGCCAGAACAGCTAGAAGAAGTGATGTTCTTAGACTGGTGAGAAACCTGTAGTATTTCTTCTGAACGAGGAGTCATAGAAGAAATCTTGTCACCAGCTGTTGGTGGAAAGAACTAACAGAAACACTGAAGATGACCAATCTTTCTGCAAGATCGGCACTCCACTGGGTCTCTCATGCAATGTGGCCTCGTATACCCGCTCCTCCCACACTAGTAGAAAACCACCTAGCTACCAGATGATTCATCTCGACTACTCTAATATCCTCATTAAATATCTCTACGGCAGTTCCTGCTATCACCTGGCAGAGCACCAACTCTGGATGCAGAACTGCCCTACCTCATAACTCCAAAATCTCTAAGATTTCACTCAGTGATCAGCGCCTAGTTGACTATATATAATATAGAAGTCAGCCTTAAGATATTCACATGCGATCAAATTTCATTCCTCAGACATCCTTGAACTTCCTTTCAAGGAACAACTCATCACCTCTTAGAATAGGAATCAAAAACTACAACTCTATGAAGTGATAGGAATACTCTATAACAGAAAGAGTTCCCTACTATAAAATCATAAACTCTTGGGCATGATCGGCCCTTAAGGTATCTGAATTGAAGTAACCAATGAAGATGCATTGAAACTCAACCCAGGCCATATTCAATTGGCATCCCACCTATGAGATCACATCCCACCACCTCTTGGCAGAGTATCAAAGCATGTAGGTAGTGAGCATCACCCTCCTCTCTGGAGGAATCCCTAGATGCTCGAAGATTATCACCATGGATTCTAGCCATGACTCTGTAGCCTAGGGTCCTCCATCCCTTGAGAAGGTGGGAGGGTGCTACTATTGAAAGACCCCTGTCAATTCATCCTTCTACGGGGCAGGAGGAGGTTCTCCTTGGAAGGTCCGCATCATCCTAACAAAGCCTCCTTGGAGCTATGAATCAGAACTTGCGTCAGGTATCATTGTTGGTGCCAATACTATCAAAACTGGAGGATCCCCCAGATGTCCCTGATCAGCCATATATGGTGTCTAATCATCACCTTGTAACTGGTGTACAACCGGAGGACATCTCAGTGGCATTACTATGCAAGGTCAATCACACACCTCAGATTAAGATCTTCAAGTACTGAAATCTGGGAGAGTAAGAATGTAACATGAGAAAGAAAACATTTAGTATTTACAAAACAAGACTATCATGGCGTGTATAATAACTACACGACATGTTCACATTAGTCTTTCACATGGGCATGTACTTCTGTCAGAACTGTTAGTGTAACACCCAAAACACATGACTTTTTTTCCTAACACATGGAATGTACTCGAATCCTCTTCCCCTACCCGGAACCTTCTACATTGATAAGTAACACGGTTCTCCTTAGAACAATATTACATGACATTTTTGTGCCATAAACAGCGTGTACTAGATGAACATCACCGAACCGTGTTGTTCGGGACACGGTTAGATACACGACACACACTACACAGCATGTTCCATACATACACGGCATGTAATACAAAATATAACACTAACCTGTGTTGTTAGTTACACGGCCAGATTCCAAGAATACACTACATGGAAGGTTTATAACTAACACGAAATCTATCACCTACGGTTTCTCTGTCCGTGTTGTTATTCACATGGGTAGACACAATGTCACAATGACAGGGCATATACAACCGGTACATGGTGTGTTCCTACAAGAACATCCCAATACTGTGTCTCTGCCCACATAGCCTATGGAACAGTTAGAGACTACATGATGTGTACATAAGGTACACTGCATGTACATAAAAAACAGTTTCTTCCAAAACAGAAAAACACATGGCGTGTAGTCAAAACTACATGGCATGTATTTTGGGTTTTTTGGAAAGTAAGCCTTAGAAACTACTCCAGATCCCATAAAAATATTGAAACAAACACCAAAATTCCAAATTCAGATCCATGAGGGCCCACACTCCCTACAAATCAAATATTGTCATCTTATACATGTTATAACAAGAAAATTAGGGTAATGATCCACCAAATTCTGGTCCAAGAGTTCCCATGACACCTCAAGAACCAAAGGTTAAAATTCATTCAAAAAATACCATACACAACAATACCCTATCAAAGAGCATATATTTTTATCATAGAAGCTATCACAAAAATATGAATATCTAGCACAAAACCGATCAAAACAACATTAAATCACTAATGCACCCTATATGGCAGGGAAATAATGCATGACATGTGATTTAAAATAAGTGCCTATATGATGAACGAGATGGTATACCCTCATCTCATCGGGTTGCAACAAAAATATAACCTCAGTAACATCAACAATAATAGTAAAAAACATGTCAATCACTCAAGGTGAAATCAAATCAACGGTAATAATTGACACACAAAAAAAATTGCAATTTTACGAGGTAGATTGGCTTTTCCCAGTAAACGGGTTAGCTACTCCCAGGCACAACTTTTTACCAAGTACCAATTCCATCATATAACTATCTATATGATCCAAATAGTATATGAAGAAAAACATAATTCCTAGGATACCACATTGTAATGTCCAGGTATCAGAAGCCACCCAGAGGCCCCCATAATGGGTTGGTCACATGGCCTCAAGTGAAATTCCGCTAATTCCAGATGTTTCCGACTAATAGCGAGGGATTTGGGTGTGATAGTGGGGAAATTATGCCCTCATTGGCAGAGTAACGCAGCAGATGAATAAAACATATTACAATAGAAGAAGTCGTAATAATCCATCCGAATGTAAATAGTAGAAGTCTAAAGAAATAAACAGTTGGAGTGTTAATATATATAAATGTTCCATGGTACATAAGTCTAGGAAAACAGCCAAACAAATCACATTAGTGGAATAAAGAATAGTACTAAGCCAATGTAAATAAAATATATATATAAACATCTCCTCTACATCGAAAGAATCATATATGTCCCATGCTCTCCATCTTTATAGAATATCAAGTACCTGATGTAGAAGAGAACTTTCCCTTATCTATAACTGCAGCAATAAAATCTATCTGGGCCCAAATGCATAGCCCAAATAAGGTGTGAGAATAAATCCAAGTAGGAAATCACCATTTGATCTATGCCTAATTGTCAGTGAATATATGGTAGGTATTTAACAACAGAAAATACAAAACAAGGATGTACTCAGAAGTAACCAGTCCTACAGTTTCAATGAAATCAGTTCTATAGAGGGTATTGGGAAAAATTTCCCTTCTAGTCTAAAATTGTTCAAATAATCTCTGAGGAAAGGCACAAAACACATACCTAGACATTGTAGGATTATTATACTCTAGCATCGACCATTGGTTCGACCTAGAACGTGCTATATCTAAAAAAATTCTAAAACTATCAACTCGTGATATCTCAAGATAGAGGAGAAATCAGAAGATGGTGCTCTCAGAGGAATGAGAACTCACTGATGTGATTTTAATGTAACCGACAATGTTCAATTCGGAGTACAGACACTCACTCAGTGGTTTGTCAAATATTCATGGTCATACGATACTCCTAGATGGGATGAATGAAGAAGGGGGTGTTTCTTTCAATTAGACGTGACCTCAGTGTGTTTAATGAAAAAAACAAAATACACGACATGTATTTTTAAAGTAAACTGTGTCTAATTTCCTTCTAAGTACTTCAATTTAGGTGGCCACTAGGTCACACCCACATGGCCATGTGCATGGTTTCTACATGACCATCACATAGCTATATGTGATAATAGATTACACCGTGTGTAGTCATAAATTACATGACGTGTACTTCAGAAATTTTCCAGAAATTTCTCTTTTTCTAAAAAAACGACTACAAAAGGAAAAGATACCTGAAAAAAGGATCTAGGTTCTTACAATGGATCCATATAGTTCTAATTCTATTGGGATGATAAAAACATAAAGGACTGGTTTATAAAATATCTACATCATCTTCAACTAATTTATTCATTACTAGATCCATTTTTGGACATATCAAACGTGACACATTTCTCTATAACATAGAGTAATGAAATGAATGAAATTTGTGATATCAATACCTTAGTATGAGTATATAAGGGAGATACCAATTTTTAAATAGTAATATCATGAAATTAAGGGGAAACGAATATTGACATTACATTTCATGATTATACCATGCATATAATAGAGTATAATCACGAGTCCTCAAATAAATTTTCACATTTCAGAATACCTGAATCATAATGGAATCCATGAATATGAACCCTAATATATTAACACTGGAAAAAGTCATGGAATTTTAGAAAACACATAAGAATATAAAATAATTTCTTCAGTATTATAGGATCTTTCCCTGTCATATTGAAATGTGTTCACTCCCCAAACCCTAAAAGTAGTCGTGGTTCACTCCCATGACTATTATTGTGGACAATGTCCCATACTGAACTGGGTTTACTGCCCTTTAAAGTCCTTATTATCTCATTAGATAACAATATTTCCCTAATATATTTGATATGGATATAGGTCCCCTAATAACATAATTAAATTCATACATATGTGCTCCATATAATCACAAATCATTCATCATATCAGATCTCATAGAAATAAATTGGTTTCATAAAACATTAATCACAACATAACTAATGCAATCAAAATATTATTCATAAAAATCATGAAATAATAAACAAAAAACATCTAGATAAAGAATTATAATGATATCCATTGATCATATCATCATTAAATCATAAGTAATATAGAATATTGTCAACATAGATAGATTTTTTTTTTCAAAATATCACTTGGAAAAATTCATGAGGGAAATAAACATTTCCTTTTGGGATCCCTCTTTTATAACTTGTTATTATAAAGGAATGAATTTTATTTAATATTAACATTGTAAGAATTTTTTTGAAGATTTATATCCTTAAGTAGAAATTAAATTAGGAATATCCACTAATTCCATATATGTTAAAATAAAAATTCCTTCGGTTTCATTATTATAATAGTATCAATGTATCTCATCTAGAAAATGAAAAAATGAAATAATTAAAACCATTTAATAAAAATTCAATCATGGGTGAAATTAATATAAAAATATTATCATATAATAGTAAAAAAATTCAAAAAACAATTATAAAATGTGGACTTTGAAGAGAACTTTTCCCGTGTGGGAGTTAATCATAAATTTGTTTAATAATGATGATGTTATTATATAAACCCATACCAGAAGTCAAACTTTATACGTTAACATTTAAAAAATTTATATAATAAATATTTATTTACTATATATTTATTGCATAACCATATTTATATCTATCATACAATTTATGATTTTTAGGACATATAATAATCCTTTGTTAATATTGTTTTTGTAATATTTCTCTTCTTGGAAATAAATACTCTGTGTTCCAAACATGTTTTAGTTTGAAAATAATGCTCCATATAATTTGATTGTGGTACCATCATTTCAATAATTTATATCACATTATAAGAGTCATGTAAATTAATTATATATATATTTTTAATTATTCATAAAAATTAGAGACATAAAAATGAATTACACCATTTATAGAGATGGTATGTCAAATGTACACATAAACACCATTTTCTTTTTTTGCTGAGTAAAATGAATGATAATAAAATATTAATTCACCTTTTATAATAAATATTATAATATATATATATATATAATATATTCATACATTAATTCCTCATTACTATCCATTTTAAATAGATATGATGAAATAATCACATCATTTCATAGAGATGGTAGTCCACACATGCCAATGAACAATGTTATCATTTACCAAAGGATCAAATGGTAACGAAGAAAACTAGCTATTAAAATTACATACTTGTTAAAATTTCATAAAAAACATAAATAATGTTTAACCCCATTATAAAACCCATACATTAGATATGGATTTTAGGATTGAATTGCATCGCTATATGGAGAAAGAAAGTCATATGTTCGCACCAAAATATTACTCACTACCTGTATGATGGGAAAGAGGGTGTATAATTGGGTTTTCATGGTCATAATAAAATTTCAGAATAATTTTTATACATAATTTATTACTTAATTATTAATAACACATATATATATACGAAAATAAAAGTGTTAAAATAAAGGGATCAATTAGAAGGATTACATCTTCTTTAAAATGACTCTTACTAATTGCCAATTAATAGAACCAAGATTGGTATTTTGGAATGCCCAGTAACATTACCATGTGTCTTCAATACATTATAATATAATTTTTTATAGAATGGTCTATATAAAATGATCCATGCAGTGTAATGAAGCGAGGTTGGAGGATTACTTTTAAAACTGGGGTGAAAGTCAGTGCAGGAATTTCTCAAATGACTTAATAATAATAAATTTAATATGAATACAAATACATCTAAATGGAAAGTGATTAGAATATAACTGGGATAGGGTTTTAGTACATTCAACCAATATTAATTAGATAATTTTTAGTGTAATTTTAAAACATATCATTTTTATTAAACCTTAGTTAACCTATTTTAATTTTAAAGAGGGTTATAATTTTTAAATATAAAAAGGTTTTAATTGTTATATATAATTGGAAAATTGGACTATAAATAGAAAATTTATGATATTTAAAACCATATCATAATAAATTTATATATTTACATATTTTAATTTTAATTAATCCAATTTTCTCCAGTTATATTTTTTTAAATTGATTGAGAAAATCTCAAGACCATGCGCTAATACAGAGTATGATTCCGAGGCCCGGTGTTCCCTTAATAGTTTGATGAAAAATGTTAATATTTTAGTAATTGTTTTAGCCAATGTTTCTCTAATATGAGAATAAAATCTAAATGAGTGACCATTTTAGAAATCTAGGGGCACTATTGCGTTCAGAGAAGCGAATTTACCTTAGGTGGGGCCTAACATTGACTGGCGCGAGACGAGAATAATAGATTGAAGATGGATGTAACTTTAAATAAAATATTTTAATAAATACATTTTATTTGTTGTATCCTAGATTTTATTTTTTAATAAAACATTTTCCAAGAATTCCTCATTTTCACCATAACCCTAGAATTCCTCTAAGTTGTGGAAGGAAACTCTCATGATGATGAATTTCAACAGATTAAGGATCAACAACCACACAAACCACAATTCTTTTTCAATGTATAATCAATCCTAAAGGTAAGGTGTTTATTCTCTTCATGTTTTTATTCATCATTTTTAAATTCAATGATGAACGCTGACCAAAAATTGAATAGGTTGATTCGTGGTTCGATCATTCATATTGGATGGTTAATTATTATAGGGTATATGTATAGATTTATCATTGTGATTATATTTTTATTCATTAATTTTCCTAATGGGAACAAATATAGTATGATAATAACAATGGATGAGGTTTGTTCCTCCGCTGTTCTTGTGCACATCCCTCCCCCATTTTTTGATTTCTTCACCACTGGACCCTTGTGGTCACATTTAGTGTTTCAGGGATGTTCTATACATGATTAGACCCCTATATTGGTTGAAAGGAAAATTGAAGGGTATATTGATGATGTAAACAAACCACGCATTGTATGTGAACCTTCAGTTCGAGAAACAGTGTACCCAAGGAAAACCGGTGGCCCGTAGAATGGGAATCCTTTGTGTCGGTGCTGAAAATAGTTGTTGGAGGTGGGCATGTTCAGGTGCAGTGAACAGTGATGGGACACCAACGATAGATGATGGTGATGAAAAGTGTCTCATTACAGCTATGTCGGAGTGAGACATGACAGCCGCACAACGTGTCTATCCACATTGACAATGGGCCACAGTAGGAGGCCGCAACGGTGATATGGTACATGACATGAAGCATCGTCCGAGGAACCCATGGTGGAAAGCCGCGGGGCATGTGGAGGAGGCAGGCTGACTATGTGAAACATGGAATGACACCACATTAACAGAATTACATGGGGGTGAAACACTGTCAGTGTGGACCATGTGGACCAGGGGGCATAGTTATGGTGCACTACACCTGGTGGAGCATACAGGCCCACTATATATGGGGCCAAACAAGGGTGGTCGGGCCACTCCAATGTACAAGCCTCATGAACCCAGTAACCCCATGGGACGGTGTGTTTCAGAGAGAATCTAGTTGGGTCGTCTAGATAGGTCCAGGTTGTGTCCTACGGGTCGTATTGGACCCAAACCAGATGTGTGTGGGACTGTTTTATAAAAACGCCATATCATTCAAACTCTGTGTTCGTTTGAAGATCCGTTTGTGGAGTTACGACCATTTCGATGAGAATTTTTTAGAGATACACTTAGTGTGTTTTTGTGTATATTGGAATATGGACTAATGGCTTGAGTTCATGGTTCTCCCAGTAAAAGAATGCAATGATTGGAATCCTACAGCTGACTATCACTATGCGATCTTTGTGACTACGTGACTCTGAGGTAATCTGATCGTAGTGACTATGTTACCCTATCACAAAGTGATCTTATTTACTTTGTTTCTTGGTGACACATGACTTATCAACACATTGTCTATTATCGAAACTACGTGTGTTATTGATATTCTATGGGTTATCAGTATAAGACCCCAACCTTAAACCTTACTTAATATTGGATTAAATGAATAATTCACATTGAGGATCTTTTCAGGTTTAGAGTTTTAGATATTTACGACATAACCATTACATCTCAAAATATTACAAAGGAGAAACTTCTACTATGTTTCCATAAAATAAAAACTCTTAAAAAGAAACATGTCTAGTTCCATGTTTTAGGTATCATGACATTACCTTGATCCCATCCTTGAACCTATTACACGTTAAGTCCTGTGAAAAAAATTTCAAAAACCTGGGATGAGCATAAAAAAGCTCAGTAAGGGATACACAAAGAATGAAAACTGTTAGTTTTTCAAATAAACAAGTAAACCATGTATAGTTTATCAAAGTAATACTTTTCACCTTTTCGAAGTAGTAAAAACTCATCACCGAATATTAGTTCATTACTTACCCTTCTGTAACCAAAATATTACAATAAAACCCATATAAAGATCACATAACATATAGAGGTAACATGGGACATAAACATACTTAAGTGGAATAACCATACGGTCGACTTCCACACATGCTTAATGGAATAGCCATACGGCCGACTTCCACACATAATTAATGGAATAGCCATATGTCCGACTTCCATACCCAAGGAATTGGAGGTTATAATGTAACCACCCATCCTGGTATTCACGGCACCACCCGTCATATGGTTTTTCACATAACCACCAATCAAAAGTCCAAGTACCATTATAAAATTATAACACATTAAACCAATATAAAGGAATGAAAACATTTCTACATTTTAATCACAATATTTCATTTAAATATATTGACATAATAGAATCCTATATCAAAACGATTTTCAATACCAAAATACATAAAAGAGTACATGACATTTATTTTATTTTAAAAACAGTACGGCTTGTTGAGGAAGCAAAAGATCAAATAATACTCGCGGCGGCGGAAAAGTTCGTTCTAACCGCGTACGTTAAAAGAAACATTCCTTTTTCTTGTTTAGTAAAACGTTTCATAGAAAAAGACTCCATTTGTATAAAAGTAAAAGTCAAAGGGGTTTATAGACCGTATAAAAGAAAGTTGTGTATAAAACGAAATATGGCTCAATGAAAGGAGATTGAGATGAAGTCCCTTACAAAGTCGGTACCCTTAGATTAAGGATAAATCAATTACATGATTATGTGTGACAAATATTAATACAAAAAATATAATTGGATATTGCGTGGAAAACAATCATAGGTCATTCACACATAATCTTGGAAAAACAAAACCAATGACATAGATATTTAACTCAATGAAATGAGACTGAGTTATGAGTTCCGATACAAGTTCATCTAAATGACATTAGAATTTATCAATGAGATGATTATGTGTAGAAATAGTATATCTACACAATTTTTTTTGTAAACTAAAAAATATATATTCCACACATAATCATGGAATATTAAAATCACGATGTATAGGTTTAACCCAAAGTATTGAAAGTGGGTTCAGAAGTTCCCTTACCGAAATTCGACAGCCTAATGGTGTCTCTTCAAAATTCAGAAAATGAGTTGATGAGAGATAAAAAGGGTATCTCCTCACTTGGACATAAAATTTACATCAATAAGGATATAGAAGAACATATCACAACATAATATTATGTGAATTAATAGACATAACAAAAGAAGACTTTTAAAAAGAGGAGGGTGAAAGGTTCCCTTACCGACTTGGGTAACTTTCGAAACGTACACCCCATTGAAGAAGGGTCATACAATGAATATGTAAATTCCCATAAATGAAATTATATTACAAAAACATTATAATAATGGGAAGTACATACACCACTAAAAGGAAATGGTGGAAAATGTAGCATAAATCTCATGAGACTAAAAGTGAGATGAACAATCCCTTACGAAAACTCAGCAGCCTAACGGCGCCACATAAAACTTCCAAAAAAATATTTATGAGATAAAATAGAGTATTACATCATATTACAATAAAATTTATAGAAAGAGGAATATAAAAGAACATCCCCCATCATAACAAAGAGGATCTTAAAATAAGTGACATAAATGAGAGTACTTAAAAAGAGAGAGAGGTTAGATCTCTTACGAAAATTCTGCAGCCTAACGGCGCCACTCAAAACTTCCAAAATGGATTGATGAGAGAAAGTATGGTCTCTCACCATATGAACATAAAAATTACAGTATGAGTAATATAAAATAACATCCCAATCATAATAAATATGATCTTAAAAGAAGTTACATAAAAGAGTGTACTTAAAAAGAAAGAGAGGAGTAGGATCCCTTACCTCGTGTCCGACATGACTCGATCGTTCTTTAATCTCCTGAATAATAAAAGTTGGTCAATTTATAATTTCTTAAGGAACTATTTTAAATATTATTATTATGTTCATAACACATACTATAACGTTATAATAATTGGTTAATAAATTGAGTTCGTATCAGACGTTTTTGTCAATGTTTAGTACATTAGTAAAAATTGACATTGTTGGAAAAGAATTTTCCATGTATTTATAGGTACATCATATCCAGAATAGTATTTATGTTTTAAATATCATATATATCCAGTATATATTCGTTTTATACTATTCCATAGCATTTGGAGATAAAAAATTAAAAGCACCGTTCATGGAGATGGTAGGCCGTACGTACGCATGAACGCTACTTCCATTTTTTTGCGAGATTAATGGAATTAAAACAAAATTTGAGATATATATATTATAATTCCATAATGATACCAATCATTTAGATGTAATATATTACATATATATCCATTATATATATTTACTTATAATAGTACATAACATTTGGAGATAAGAAATGAAATGTACCGTTCATTGAGACGGTAAGCCGTACGTACGCATGAACACTACTTTCATTTATTTTTTTTGTATTCAATTGAATGAAATAATAAAGATATAAAGGTATATTATAATTAAAGTAGGATAACATATGTAATACCATTAATTCCATCCTTTATACGTCCCACATATGGCATTAACGAATCAAATCACTTTGAAAGGGCAGTAGTCCGCACTTCCTAAAATGAAGATATCGCGTTTACCCATAATGGAAATCATAAAGGAATTCCATAAATTAAAAATACATAAGCTTATGTAAAACATAAACATATTATATATCATATATACATATAGATACATCTTAATTCCCACCTATGAAGGTGTTAAAAAACTGTTGAACAATCATCGTTTCAGGAGGCAGAAATTCGCCATCCACCGAAACAGTATGTTCATTAACCATTAGAAGTAGGTGTGTGTGAGTGTAGATAGAATCATTCTTATAAAAAAATCCTATTATATTTAAGATACTGGATTTGTTAGTAAATAAATGAATAAAAAGAGTTTATGGGGTTGGAGAAGCAAAATAAAACAAAAGGACACAAGTGGAGACATTACCATTAAGTCGGGTAACTTCTTTTGATTTGTGCTCAAAGGCTTCCATGGAAAGGATTCTTCCCAAATAGAGGCTTCAAAGAGTTAGATAGGGATGTATAGAGAAGAAATGGGTAGGGGATGTCCAAGAAAAAGGCTTGAGAGGTGTGGGTAAGGAGGTAGAGGTGAGGGCCTTTTATAAGAGGAGAGGAAGGGCACTCTTGGAAAGTAAAGAAATGTTAATTTATTTTAGAATGATTTTCGGATTTTAATGGTCCCACATCGATGTTTTTCGAGGATAAGGTGACAAGGGTTCGAAATCCACCCATCCAATATGTTTTGGTCATGTGTAGGTCTTAGATATTACATTATCTTTCAATTTTATTTAAATCGTTAAATAATGAGGTCATCACTGCATCATCATGATGTCATGAAGAATTTAAGTTATTTAATGTCTAAAAATTATAAAACAAATACTATGATGTAGGAAATATTTTTAGATTTCCAATTACTATTTATAGTCAAAAATATGACTTGTATAACACTATGTAAAAATTGTTTTAGTAAAACATCTCATGTTTGTGTCATTTTTACTTTAACATTAAATAAAAAGGTATTTATGTCATTTTCCAACCAAAGTGGCTCCATGGGGTCCCGGAGTTGAACCATGGATTTTATTGGTCGGCCATGACACATAAAACGAGGGTAGAACATGTGTCTATGTCATTTCATTTTATTAAAACATTATTCTTACCTTAAACTACACTAATTACCTCTAATCGTGATTAAAAACTTAATAAGTTACTATTCAACAAAAAATTATTTTAATCCCATTGAACCACATTTTACTTCATAATGACAACCATTTATATAGGATTTTTGAAATTCAAAACACAAATGTGGAAAAATTTCATTTAAACTAAAAATCAGTTTTTATAAGTACCACTTAGTGGTTTCACTATTAATCAAAAATTGATGTTTTTACAGAAAATTACCAAAAATCCACCCTAAGCTATATTTGATATTCCGAATTCAAAAATAATGTCTTTTTTACAAAATTCAAAACATATAAGTTGCATTAATTAATTTTATAAATAATTTCCGCTGTCAAACAAATAGCGTGTTTTTATGAAACAAAATGTATCAAAAGATTGACACTAGTTTAAGTCCGATTTCAAAGGGAAATTAATTCCAATGAACACTATTGGATTAAATGGTAAAAATATATTCTAATTTCACTTTAAAACCAATTAAAAAGATAATATAATCATATAAATAAATTATATTAAAAAGAGGATTTGAATTAAAATACAACATTTTTCACTATTCATTAAAAATTGAACCTTTTCGGAAAAATACCCAAAATTTACAGAAAGTAAATTTTTATGTCCCGATTCTAAATAAGAATTTTATTTTGTCAAATATAACAAATAAAATTGTCAAAAAGTGGATTTAAAATAGATTCTCCATCAAAAGGTGGTTAATCGTCCTTTTATAGAATATTAGAATGTTTACGCTTAAAATAGGATTCAATCGCATATTTAATCCTCTAACATTTATTGTAAAAAGTAAAAATATTTGACAAATATATATAATCATTTGGTAGTTAGTTCTATTTATTCCCGTCATTACAACGGCTAGGAATTAACTACTATTTAAAATAATATTATTTTATTATTAGAGTGAAACGTAAGATTCCCAAGAAACTCGTTGTTGCGTGTTGGGTACGCCATCGAGCATAGAGTCCCCTTTAAAGTCATATTAATATTTTATTCAAAAACATGGATAAATGTGAAAATGTCGTACTCTTTATTTACCTGGGGTGTTTCATCCTTCCCCCCTTTTGGGAATTGCGTCCTCGCAATTTTAAAATTGGTCTTGGAAACTTAATTGAAAATCCCACATCGGAACAAGATTCAGTAAAACAATCACTTTAAAATAAAGAAATATAAGTACAAAGGTCACCCATGTTAACCCATACTAGGATTCCATGTATGAAAATATGGACATGGAGTAAAAAAACAAAGGGTCATGTTCTGATGGAGAGTGATAGTAAACATGTCTAGGAGAAAGTTAACCATAAGAGAATCACAAACTTGTGATGGGTTAAACGGTATTTGATTCCCCAGTAGGAAAAGTTAACAAACAACACTTTTGTTTTAAGTTACTCTTCATTGAGGAATTTATTTTTGATCTTAAGGAAACATACTTACATGTCCTGTTGACTTTCAAATTTTACTATATTTCTTACACAAACTCATACTTTCCCCAAAAGACGAGTATTTATGAAGACTTATTCACATTAAGAGTACTATAATCAACTTCTAGAGAATCACCTAATCCACAAAAGAGAACTATATACTTCTGATATCTTTATACCTTAACCAAAACCAAAACCAAAAAGGTTAGTACAATATAAGATAATACCAAAAAAGGATAATCCTTTTAAAAAAACAAATCTATTCTTAATCTCCAAAATTTATCAAAAAACAACCAAAGTTCAACAAAGACCATTCAATAAACAAATTGTCCATAAAAAACTTCAATGTTAACCAAACTAATATTTAAACCCAAATATTTGAAGGATTTAGTCGCATAGTCTTCCATGGTACAAATTAACACTTCTCTCCAAATAACATCAATTACTCTTAAATTATCATATTGAAAAGTAATTAACCTAATCACATATCATCCATGATAGGTTAATCATTTCCATAGATAACCCAAAATAAACTTGCTCTTGATTCCTAAAATCATCTAACTAAGAAAACTCGTCAAACTAACCAGGGACTTCACGTAGTCCAGTGGTAGGCGATAAATACCTGTCACACTTTGGTTGTGGGTTCAATTCCCGCAGCTTTGTCCGACGCGACGGGTTGTCACACGGTCTGCGTGTTGTCCTTTTTCCAAAATTATATAATTTTAAAACTTTCCCTGAAATGAGATAAAATCTTCAAAAATGATCATAACATATTTTAACCTCAAGTTTATCTCATGCCTTTCATTTTCCAGCATATCATATAATAACCCATAATTACCTCAAAAGTAAGGATCATATAAACTCTAATGGTTACTTTTTTAATTATTACCTGAAATTCCACATTTATTGGTCATCTCGTACATGATGCATTACAGAACATACCAAGGTTCAAGTGGTTGATCATGAATCCTTGATAGTTGGTTTAGAACAACCACAAGTTTCCTCATTGAATCCCCCATTTTATCTAGTATCTTAATCAGAGAACCACCACAGTTTCCTTCAAACCTGTTGTCTCTTTGGTGCCTGCTAGATCCATCCATTCACTAAAAATAGAAATGTCAGTGTGAGTATATCAACAAAACCATCATGTACTAATGAGGAAGATAAACACTAATATATACTTACACATTCATTTTATAAAAAACTAGGACTCTTTATAAAATCCTAACCATTATGGTAATGTCACTTATGGTTTGAGGATACCCTAACCTCTAAAGTTATCTAAACCTCCCTTTGATACCAACTATAAGACCCCAGCCTTAAACAATACATAATATTGAATTAAATTAATAATTCACATTGAGGATCTTTTCAGGTTCAGAGTTTTAGAGAATTAGGACATAACTATTACTTCTCAAAATATTACAAAGTAGAAACTTCTACTAAGTTTCCATAACATAAAAACTCTTAAATTGAAACATGTCTAGTTCCATGTTTTAGGTAGCACGACTTTCCCTTGATCCCATACTTGACCCTATTCCACGTTATGTCCTGTGAAAAACATTTCAAAAACCTGGGATGAGCATAAAAAAGCTCAGTAAGGGATACACAAAGAATGAAAACTGTTAGTTTTTCAAAACAACAAGTAAACCATGTATACTTTATCAATGTAATACTTTTCACCTTTTCGAAGTAGTAAAAACTCTTCACTGAATAAAAGTTCATTACTTACCCTTCTGTAACCAAAAGATTACCATAAACCCCATATAAAGATCACATAACATATAAAGGTAACTTGGGACATAAACATACTTAATTTTAATTACCATACGGTCGACTTCCACACATACTTAATGGAATAGCCATAAGGCCGACTTCCACACATACTTAATGGAATAGCCATACGGCCGACTTCCATACCCAATGCATTGGAGGTTATAATGTAACCACCCATCCTGGTATTCCTGTCACCACCCGTCATATTGTTTATCACATAACCACCTGTCAAAAGTCCAAGTACCATTATAAAATTATAACACAAAAAACCAATATAAAGGAATGATAACATTTCCACATTTCAGTCACAATGTTTCATTTAAATATATTGACATAATAGAAGCCTTTATCAAAAACATTTTCCTTATCAAAATACATAAAAGATTACATGACATTTATTTTATTTTAAAAACATTACGGCTTGTTGAGGAAGCCAAAGATCAAATAATACTCGTGGTGGCGGAAAAGGTCGTTGTCACCGCGTACGTTAAAAGAAACATTCCTTTTTGTTCGTTAGTAAAGCACTCCAAAGAAAAAGATTCCTTTTGTATAAAAGTAAAATTCAAAGGGGTTTATACACTGTATAAAATAAAGTTATGTATAAAATGAAATATGCTTCAATGAAAGTAGATTGAGACGAAGTCCCTTACAAAGTCGGTATCCTTAGATTAAGGATAAATCAATTACATGATTATGTGTGACAAATATGAATACACAAAATATAAGTGGATATTAAGCGTAAAACAATCAGAGTTAATTCACACATAATCTTGTAAAAACAAAACCAATGACATATATATTTAACTCAATGAAATGAGATTGAGTTATGATTTCCGATACAAGTTCGTCTAAATGACATAAGAATTTCTCAATGAGATGATTATGTGTAGAAATAGTATATCCACACAATGGTTTGTGGAAACTAAAACATAGAGATTCCACACATAATCTTGGAATAATAAAATCAAGAATTATAGGTTTAACCCAATGAATTGAAAGTGGGTTAAGAAGTGTCCTTATAGAAATTCGACAGTCTAATGGCATCACTACAAAATTCAGAAAATGAGTTGATGAGAGATAAAAAGAGTATATCCTAACTTGGAAATAAAATTTACATCAATAAGGATATATAAGAACATATTCCAACATAATAGTATGTCAATTAATAGACATAACAAAATAAGTCTTTTAAAAAGAGGAGGGTGAAAGGTTCCCTTACCGACTTGGGTAACTTTCGAAACGTACACCCCATCGAGGAAGGTCCATACAATGAATATGTAAATGCTGATAAATGAAATTATATTACACAAATAGTATAATAATGGGAAGTACATACACCAATAAAAATAAATGGTGGAAAATGTAGCATAAATCTCACGGGACTAAAAGTGAGATGAACAATCCCTTACGAAAACTCGGCAGCCTAACAGCGCCACATAAAACATCCAAAAATAGATTGATGAGATCATATAGAGTATCCAATCATATTAAAATAAAATGTACAGAAATAGGAATATAAAATAACATCCCCCATCATAACAAATAGGAGCTTAAAAGAAGTGACATAAATGGGAGTACTTAAAAAAAGAGAGGTTAGATCTCTTACGAAAATTCGGCAGCCTAACGGCGCCACTCAAAACATCCAAAATGGATTGATGAGAGAAAGTAGGGTCTATAAAATTATAAAAATAAAACGTACAGTAGGATTAATATAAACGAAAATCCAAATCATAATAAATATGATCTTAAAAGAAGTGACATAAAAGAGTTTACTTAAAAAGAAAGAGAGGAGTATGATCCCTTACCTCATGTCTGACATCACTCGATCGTTCTATAATCTCCTGAATAATAAAATTTGGTCAATTTATAATTTCTTAAAGACCTCATTTAAATATTATTATTCAGTTCATATCACATATTATAATGTTATAATAATTGGTTAGTAAAGTGTGTTCGTATCAGACGTTTTTGTCGATGTTCAGTACATGAGAAAAAATTGACCTTGTTGGAAAAGAATTTTCCATGTAGTTATAGGTACATAATCTCCAGAATAGTATTTATGTTTTAAATATCATATATATCCAGTATATATTGGTTTTATACTATTCCATAGCATTTGGAGATAAAAAATTAAAAGCACCATTCATGGAGATGGTAGGTCGTACGTACGCATGAACGCTACTTTCATTTTTTTTCCATATTAATGGAATTAAAACAAAATGAGAGAGATATATATTATAATTAAAGAATTATACCCATCATTTAGATGTAATATATTACATATATATCCATTATATATATGTACTTATAATAGTACATAAAATTTGGAGATAAGAAATGAAATGTACCGTTCATGGAGATGGTAAGACGTATGTTCGCATGAATGCAACTTTCATTTCTTTTTTTTATTCAATTGAATGAAATAATAAGGATATAAAGGTATATTATAAATCCAGTAAGATAACATACGTAATAACATTAATTCCATCCTTTATATGTCCCACATATGGCATTAATGAATCAAATCACTTTGAGGGGGCAGTAGTCCGCACGTCCTAAAATGAAGATATCGCATTTACCCATAATGGAAACCATAAAGTTACTCCATAAATGAAAAATACGGAAGCATAAAGAAAACATAAACATATTATATATCACATATACATATAGTTACATCTTAATGGCCACCTTTTAAGGTGTTAAAAGAATGTTGAACAATCATCGTTTCGGGAGGCAGAAATTCGCCATCCACGGAAACAGTATGTTCTTTAACCATTAGATGTAGGTGTGTGTGAGTGTATCTCGAATACTTCTTATAAAAACATCCTAGTATATTTAATATACTGTATTTGTTACAAAATAAATGAATAAAAAGATTGTAGGGGGTTGGAGAAGCAAAATAAAACAAAAGGACACAAGTGGAGACATTACCTTTATGTCGGGTAACTTCCTTTGATTTGAGCTCAAAGGCTTCCTTGGAAAGGATTCTTCCCAATGTGATGCTTCAAGGAGTTATATAAGGATGCATAGAGATTAAATGGGCAGGGTTTGTCCGAGCCAAAGGCTTGAGAGGTGTGGTAAGGAGGTAGAGGTGGGGGCCTTTTATAAGAGGAGAGGAGGGGAACTCTTGGAAAGTAAAGAAATGTTAATTTATTTTAGAATGATTTTCGGATTTTAATGGTCCCACATTGATGTTTTTCGAGGGTAAGGTGATAATGGTTTTAAATCCACCCATACAATAGGTTTTGGACATGTTTAGGTCTTAGATATTACATTATCTTTCAATTTTATTTAAATCGTTAAATAATGAGGTCATCGTTGCATCATCATGATGTCATAAATAATTTAATTTATTTAATGTCTAAAAATTTTAAAACAAAATCTATGATGTAGGAAATATTTTTTTCTTTCCGATGACTATTTATAGAAAAAAATATGACTTGTATAACCCCATGTAATTATTGTTTTAGTAAAACATCTCATGTTTGTGTCATTTTTACTTTAACATTAAATAAAAAGGTATTTATGTCATTTTCCAACCAAAGTGGCTCCATGGGGTCCCCAAGTTTACCCATGGATTGTCTTGGTAGTCCATGAAACATCCAATGAGGGTAGGACATGTTTCTAGGTCATTTCATTTTATTAAAACATTATTCTTACCTTAAACTACACTAATTACCTCTCATCGCGATTAAAAACATAATAAGTTACTATTCACAAAAAAATTATTTTAATCCCATTGAACCAAATTTTACTTCATAATGATAACCATGTATGGTGGATTTTTTAAATTCAAAACACAAAGGAGGCAAAATTTCATTTAAACGGAAAATCAGTTTTTATAAGTACCACTTAGTGGTTTCACTATTCATCAAAAATTGAAGTTTTTTAGAAAATTACCAAAAATTCACCCTAAGATATATTTGATATTCTGAATTCAAAAATGATGTCTATTTTACAAAATTCAAAACATATAAGTTTCATTAATTAATTTAATAATTAATTCCACTGTCAAAATAAATAGCGTGTTTTTATGAAACAAAATGTATCAAAAGATTGACATTAGTTTAAGTCCGATTTCAAAGTGAAAATAATTAAAACAGCCACTATTGGATTAAATGGTAAAAATATATTATAATTTCACTTTAAAACCAATTGAAAAGATAATCTAATCATATAAATAAATTAGATTAAAAAGAGGTTTTGAATTAAAAGACAACATTTTTCACTATTCATTAAAAATTGGTCTTTTTAGGAAAAATACCAAAAATTTACAGAAAGTAAATTTTAATGTATCAATTCTAATGAAGAACGTTATTTTGTCAAATATAACACATAAAATTTTCAAAAAGTGGATTTAAAAGATGTTCACCATCAAAAGGCGGTTAATCGACCTTTTAATGAATATTAGAATGTTTACGTTTAAAATAGGATTCATTCGCATTTTTAATCCTCTAACATTTATTTTAAAAATTAAAAATATTTGAAAAACATATATAATCATTTTGTGGTTAGTTCTATTCATTCCCGCCATTACAACAGCTAGGCATTAACTACTATTTAAAATAATATTATTTTATTATTAGAGTGCAACGTAAGATTCCCAAGAAACTGGTTGTTGCGTGTTGGGTACGCCATCGAGCATAGAATCCCCTTTAAAGTAATATTAATATTTTATTCAAAAATATGGATAAATGTGAAAATGTCATACTCTTTATTTACCTGGGGTGTTACAATCAACACTTCATGTATTATAAACACTCTCTGTGTTATGGAATCTAGGAGTTCCATAGACTACAACTGAAAAACCTTATTTTGTTCTTAAGACTTGTACTTGTGTGAGATGATTGTACTTCATGGGTTTCATCGATGGTATACTTTTTGTTTTTCCTCAATGGTTAAAACTTTCATTTCGTAGTGGTATAATTCATATATATTTTTTGGTTTACTTCATGTATTTCATCGTGGTAATCCTTTTTGGTTTTGGGTTGTCCTACTGAGTATTATTTTCCTCACCACAACATGGGATTTTCCTAAATGTGTCATTTCTTGTGCAGATGATGGACGCATTCATGGAGTCTTAGGTGGACTAGGACTAGGTGGTTCTTAGAGTGATCATAATTATTTTTGGTTCTCCTATGGCGTCAGACATATATCTTACACATACACTTGAGGTAGGGTTTTTTTGCAGACTAGTTAAAAAAAGAGTATTAACTTTTGAAGACTTATTTTTGGGTGGGAATGTATTTTGGACATATATACTTTGTAGTTTTCTTACTATACTACTTTGTGGTAGTTATCATTGAGTATGATGGCTTCCCTACTTAATATTTTTACATTTAATCATTTATGGATTAGAGATGAGTGTGTGTTTTTAATTAAGAAAATTCCTCCCATTTATAGGATATTCCTACATGGTTCTAGTCGCCACCCCCAAGTCTATCGGTGGCGAGCATCATGTTTTAATAGAATAGTCCCCTCATGGAAGGTTTTTGATAGAGTGGTATCAAAAGGGCTGGTGTCTACATAAAGGATCGGGAGTCTGTTAAGTTGGATTGGGGCATTTGTGTTATGTGTTTTGAGATAGGCTTTTAGGCCAAAGAATCCAGTGTTAGTTTGTCGATTGATGTATCGAAACACCAAGTCTTTGAATTATACTTTCTGACTATGTACCTGAATACACTAGTTGTAAGGAAATCAATGGTACATACATCATATAGTATTTGGGTGTGTTCTCATGTCCTTATTGAGTCATATCACAAGGTATACTATATTGGCCATGGAATTTCTTCACCAATTTTAGGATTCCTCAACACAGACAACAAGACATGATAATTTTTCATTATCATGAGGATGATCCTCCTAGCGACGAGGCATCGTTATAGGGGACTATGCTAGAGACACTCCATGTGCCAGATTTAGAACCTCTGGGTGGTGTACCAACAAGACAACCACCCATCGAGAAATATTTATTATCTGTGCTATTAGTAAAGGATGCAAAAAATATGAGTTTTTTGCATGAGTTCTAGTGGCATCTATCTCTCAGGTTTTGGTTTGATACAGACCCACATGTGGATGATGATTGGCAAGAGACATCGATCTTTCTCTTTGTGAGGACGTCGTCCGACCAGATGACAGTTCTTGATGCGAGCCTTCATTAGGGCTCATCTGGGTGAAGGTAGATCTTATTAACCTAAATGAATTATTAGGTGACACTCTCTTTGGAATAATTTGAACACCTCTTCATGGGGGAGTTCATTCCAGTGACATTACGCTAAGTGCATATATAGGATCTCTTCCATCTGCAATAGGAAAATCATATAGTAGAGGAGTAATCGGTGATATTTACGTATCTTTCTTGATATTACATAGATATGGTTTTGGACCCATTATTTAGTGATTAAACTTTTTATTAGGGGCTACAATGAGAGATTACGGAATTGATGATATTAATTAGCATTCCGAATTATGGTTGGGTATTACAGTGAACTCAACTAGTGGATATCTTTCTTCTATAAAAGATGCCAGTAGAAGGAGATACATACTGGAACCAGGTAGCTAAGTCTTTAGTGGTGGGTTGCCCATAGTAGATGGTAAGACCAAAGCTGGTCTATCATTTAAAGGGATGACCCCAAGGCATGGAATCATTGGTGCGGGGATCCCAGGGAAAATTTAGTCACCTAAAATACATGTTGTGTTTCTTATGCAGTGGTGAGAGGCATCTGGATAGACATTGTTGAGCCCATAATATAATTTATTAGGAGAATATCTACGGATCACTGAGATTGAGGTTGAGAGAGTAGCAAGGTGGTCAGTAGGGTTGTGGGAATAGCAGGGGAGCATATTGGGCATCAGAAGGTGTGATAAGGTTTTGGTTACTACCACCACCACCCCCAGGTGGTCCACCACAGGCTTAGGGAGTTTTTGAACAAGGATGATTTATTCTTTAGAAAATTGAGTCTTATGACCCTGAGTCTCTCATGATGATTAAAGGAATGATATGTGTCTTTTTCACCTCAGTTATAGTTTTTATAGACATAGGTGCTAGTCAGAGTTTTCATTCCATGACCTTTGTTTGAGACTCATAGAATCAAGTTAAACTGTTGAATTGATCCCTATTATTAGAGACTCATAGTAGGGATATTCAATTATCACACACTAGTGATGATAGTGTTCTATTACTCCAGGGAATGATAGTTTTGGTTGGGATCTGTTGGTGGTGGCATCGAGAAATTACGGCACCATTTCTGGTATGGACTTGTAATCCATAGTTCATGACCATATTGAATTTTTTAAAAACATTATGTGGTGTGTCTATAGAGATGGGTTCAGTTTTTGTTGTTTTAGAGAAAATTAAACACTTATAGCACATTATAGACTCACAGATAGAAATGTGAATCCAATTACTCTTTAGTTTGCTAGTCTCATCCTTGGTCTAGTGGATGATAGGAGTCCTCAATTTCCTACTGTGGTGGCGGAGTATGAGTGAGTCTTTTCTTATGATATCCCAAGATTACCTCCTCATAGGAAGGATGAAATTTATATTAAATAGTACCCCAGGACGGAGTCGATATCTACACCTACATATCAGATGTCTCTAGTGAAGATTTATGAGATAAGGGGATTTCTAGAGTTCTTGTAGAGGAAGGGCTTCGTGAGACCTAGTGTTTCACCATAGGTGGCACAATTTTTTTCTACAAAAAATTTATACGTGATCTTTAGATTATATGGGGAATTACGATTCCTGAAGAAGGTGACCTTGAAGAATAGTTTTCCACTATCCGGGATTGATTATGTCTTTGATCCGCTAAAGTTAGGAAAGCGGTACTAGAATAAAGACATCAGATATGTCTATCACCATTATCAAGTACGATATGAGGATGTATGAAATAAAACCTTCATAATTTTGTATTTCCACTATGAGCACTTGGTGATTCATTTTGGCATGAAGATTTCCCCATAAGTGTTCATGGGACTCATGAATAAGATCATCCAGCCTTATTTAGAAAGTTTCATCATGGTTTTAATTGATGAAATCATAATTTAATGAATGAATGTTTAGGATCACATGAAACACTTGAGGATTGTCCTAGACATACTCTAAGAGCACTAGTGTTATAGGAAGCTCTCAAAGTGTATGTTCTAGATATGAGAGGTCCACATTTTGAGAGACATAATTTTATAGGCTTGAGTTGCAGTCTATGCAGTGAATAAAAAGGAGGTTCTTGTTTGGGATCCACCAAAGAGTGTTACCAAGGTGCATAGTTTTCTATGTATAGATGGGTATTATAAGAGGTATTTACCCTAAACTTATAGAGTATCATAAACATTTTTGGATTTGAAATTGAATGGTCATCCCTTCATGTGGATAGAGAAGTGCCAACTATTCTTTCAGAAGATGAGGATAAGGTAGAAGAGAGTTCACATCTTGAGACTACCAGAGGAGGGTATTGGCTCTGTAGTGTTTCATGATACATCAGGGACTATGATTGGATGTTCCCTAATGTAGAGGAAATAGTGTATTTATTATGGTTCATGATTGTTGAGATCACATGAAAAAAAATATATGACCCATGACCTTTAGTTGTAGGCAATAATATTTTCCCTGAAGATGTGGAGAAACTAGCAGATGGGTGAGAAAAATATCATCTACTTTGAGCACAATAGTGTAAATAATATATTCTCTATAAAATATTTGAACATGAAACAGATGTGATAGATAAAGTTCATTCAAGACATTGAATATCAGATTATGTCTACTTCTGGGAAGGGGAATTTGGTGGAATACACACTCATTAGAAATCAAACATGCATTTTCTGAGGGTGCAATTAGAGTAGTTGGCCACATTAAAGTTATCTATTATGGTCAGAAATAGAGTATCTTACTGCCAGTGGATGATTCTCACCCATCTACTCTTACAATAAGTCCAGGATGCATAGCTCATAGTCACCTATTGTGAGACTCTATGTGCTTATATGTCAATAGGGAATGCCCATAATGGATATTAAAATGGTGGGGAGCACATTGTTCTTTTCATAGGACACATAGTGGTACCCGTTATATTGTGGGAGGATGACTAGAGGGAGTTCCATAAATCCCCATTTCTGATACATAAAGGAGTGGATAATATGTTTTTGGACATCTTTCATCGGTTCTGATGGCCAAGGATGAAGAAGATAGTGGATGAGTTTGTTTCTAGATGCATCAATTTATAGAAAGAGAAAGGGAAAATGTTACACTTTGTGTTTTTTTAAATCATGATTTAGATAAATGGTGGTAATTGATCTATAATAATAGTGAGGATGAGGAACCAGAACACTTGTAATGGAAATCATTTAGCGAGACAACTGTTGAAAAAAGTTTCTCTCCTGAGAAACAAAATTAGATTAAGATAATATTCTATAGTTTAACATAAAATGGTTAATAATTTGTTTTAGAGTATGAATTTAACTTAACATTGTTATAATGTTTTTATATGGATTACAAAAGTAACATAGAATGTAAAATATTCCATTTCTTTGAAGTGCTTAAGTCAATTAACCAATGTTTCCTTGTCTCTCAAAATATTTAAACATACATTGAAATAGTGTTATGTACTATTAATATAGCTAAACAATTTTATATTTTATATGGATTCAATTGGAGGAAAGAGAAGAATATGGTGGAAGATAAAATATTAGATAAAGGGAAAAAGGACAGATGAATTTCCCCAAATTTTATAATTGTGGAGAGAATCACCCTACAAAATTATTGAAAGGATTGGGAGTTTTTAATATGTATTGGGAAAAGGGTCACCAGAAAAAATAATGATAGTGGAACAATGAAAAGATTGATATTTTGTGTTTTAACTATAGTGAAAGGGGGTACTATAAAAAAATACCCATTTGTTAAGAAAATAACCCGTAGAAGAAGCTACGGAATAATGTTTATAATTTCAATATTGATACAGAGGATGATTACAGATTAGAAAACACGGATCTATTATTTTTTCATAAAATAATGAAATATATATGAATTTTTCTATAGTACTTTTTTAATGGATTTGAAAGTATATGATGAATGATACAGAGAAATGTTATTAGGAAGAATGTTTAATTTTTTTGAAAATCTAATGTTTTAGTTAATGATAACACATAATTAATTAATAATGTTGACATAATTATACAAAATTTTTTATTGGATATGATTGGTGACCTTAATGGTGGTTAGTAATTTGATGGTTTTTGTTATGTTTTATAGATTTTTTAGAAGGTTGGATTTATTCAATATATTAAACAACACGAGATTTTAAATTTAAATGGAATGAATACTGTCAATCATATTTTGAAATTTATATATATTAATTAAATTATTTTGACATTCATAAAAAATATTTTATAGGCATAAAAAATGAATCTCATTTTACGCATAAATAGATGATAATTTTTTAAAGGAAATTTTCCTAATTTTTATTGGTGTATTTGTTTTAAAACTACATTTTGATACATTTATAAGTTATATTTAAATAATTTTTTTTTATAAATTTGTAGTATAAAACATTATTTTGGTGATTTTTTTGGGAAAAATCTTTTTTCAATAAATCGTGAAAAATAATAATGAATATAAAATTATCAATTTCATTATATTAATGTCTTCTTATTATATTAATTTAATCTCCATTGAAATTAAGTAATATATAATTAAAAATTTTAATTTTTAATTAATATATTAATTTATTTTTTTAATTTTAATTATTTAATTTAATTTTTTTTTTTTAATTTTTTATTAATTATTTAATTTTTTAAATAATTAATTATTTTAATTTTAATTTTTAATTTTTTAGATAGTATTAATTTTTAAAATTGTATTTCATATTATGATTCATAAGGTATATTTTTATTAAATAGGCCCCTTTTATATTTGTACAAAGTGAAAAGTTACCTTGGAAATTTTTATTACCACAATAAATGCTAAATTTGGTAATTTAGTGTAAAATAGTATGATAAGAATTAGAAAATAACCCTATCAATTGTATAAAATTATTGGTAGAATTTAATTAGTTCTTTAAATCATAAAGATCTAATTTGAATTTTTTGGTGGACACTATTTCATGAAAATTAATAAAATATTATTTAAATCATGAAAAGATCCAAAATGTCACTTTCGTTCTATTATATATCTCTTATGTTTTCTCATGAGAAACAAATGTATTTTATGAACGAATATAAGTTTCTATATTTAAATAAATAAACTGATTTTCTTAATATAAATTTTTTATGGATTTTTCAGTCATTTGGATAAGTTTATGATATTTATAATTTTTTATTTTAATAAAATACCAATATTTTGCATTCATATTTTTAGTAACTCTATTATTTTAAATAAGGTTCTATTCAGAGGATATCATTTACTATAGATATTATTTTGAGAGATTTTGATATATAAGTATATTTTTTAATTTTTTATTTTTAATCAAAAAATAATTATATTAGATAATTATAAAATGATGATGTAGAAAATAATTTATTAATGAAACAATCAAATAAATGAAAAATAAAATATCAAAATAAACAATATTTGAATTTATTAACCTGATCAAAGTATTCTTGGGATTCTTATAAAATATTTGGGAGGTGTTAAATGTATATTTTCAATGATATCTTGTATTCTTGATTTTATTAAGGGCAATGTAATTAATAGTGTCACAATTAAAAATAATAATATTTTATCAAAATGATATTTTATTAAATTATATAAAATTAAAAAAATTAAAATAAAATCATTTTCACTTTTTTTAATGTTTCATGAATTATTCTTTTACGGTATAATTAAATGTTTATTAGAAAAAATTATAACATTTTAATATTAAATGAATTGATACCAAAATTAATATTATATGGGTTAAATAATGAAAATCAAATTGATAAAGTTTAAAATAACATTGAAGAATTTATAAATTATATTTGGTGAGGATATTAAAACCTCATCTCAAATTATATTTTAATCTATTTACATTTTCTTGTATTTATAAAGAAAATATATTTGTTATAATTTAATATTTTGAGGATTTCTAAAGTCTCCCCACACCTCATTTATAAAAGGCCACTCCCTCCATCATTAAATTTCACCAAATTGATTCTTATACTAAAAACATATATATATTTGAAATTTAAATATCCATATTTATGTTTTTGAGGATCTGGTTCTTCCAAAAGAACAACCATTAATCACTTAATAAGATATTATACAATATCTGCCAAAGAAGGGGTAATCAGGTTTTTTTATTCTTTGATGTTATTTCTTCCTCCAATTATACTTCATGGGTTGTTTCAATTATAATTTAATAAATATAAAATAAAATATATTTTAATATGTTATTATTATTATTGTACAACCATATTCCACCATTTACAATCCTATTAAAAACAAAACCACATCATGTGCGTTCATATTGCTTACCATCTGCACGTCGTGATTTAATTTCATTCATCTCCATATTAATTTGATCAGTATAATGATTTAAATAGTAAATATATAAGATAATGATGAAATTATACTGATTCTAGTAAAATTTATATACCATCCACTTCCTTTCCATTTCACCATTAAGGGAATGATATCATCGCTGGTACATATGTACGGCCACCCATATCCATGATGCGATGTGATTTTTTCCCCATGATAACCAAGAAAAAATATCTTTTACCTAAATATATTTTTTTAGACAATGTAACTACATTATATTCATAATAACTGGGACTTACATGACAATACATGAAAATGAAAATGAAGAATTTGACACTCGATTGACTATAATAACCGCATGTTATTAGGAAAAAATTGATAGTATTATATAATAAGACACTATATGATATCATAAATATGAAAATTGATATTGTTTAAATTAATTACATGATTTAATCTATCATATCTAATGTTAAATCATGTTCAACTAATGGAAAGTTCAATTTATGAGTTTCTCATCTCACTTTTTTACTGTTGTTAGATATATACCTTAATCACCAATAATTTACTTTGTGTGGTGTATATAATACCCATTTATATATTATATAATTAATATATTTATATTTATATAATTAAATGTTTCATTTTCTGATTATTAATTTTTGGACAATATGATTCAACTGATTGCATAGAAATTAGAGATTTCATAACAAAATATACATTCATTATGTTAGAATTTAAGTTAATTTTTTATTTCAAGATATGATTATTTGTGAAATGAATTTTGATATCCTCATTTCATATTTCAACTTTTTTTGTGGATTTACATTGGACACACATAATACATCTATTTTTAATCCTCACATCACTTATATGTTCACTGTAAGAAACATCATCTCAATTTTCATTCATGGATTGTTATTTTCTTGTTTTGCACCTAATTTATTTGATAAGGTGTATATAATTCCCCATTTAAATTTTATATCATAATTTTTTTATTCTCATGGTATTTAATTTTTTTTAAAACATATTCATTCTTAAAAAACATTAGTTATCCAAATTTGTAGAGTTTCTACTCACACACATATACTGAAAAGAAGATTGATCTTGAAAATAACAATCTAGATTAAATATCTTGACTTTTCAGATGATAATATGGTTTTCTTAATATAACTAAACTATAAATATGATTGATCTTGGAAGAAAATATCTATAATATATATATTGATAGATCAGACATCCATATTTATGCATTATATCATTATTTTTAATCCATTGGATTAATTAATTTGATATATTATCCATGTTCATGTTCTAAGATAAAGTGATTATTTATATGGAATAATTTGAAAACATTTTCTTCCCACCATATTATGTTCATGTTATTCATTAATGGAATGAGTTCTCTGTTATTTACCTATCATGTTGACTATTCTAATTTAATATAGATAACATCTATTGTACATGACCCTTGTGAATAATTTGAGCCCATCTATATTTGTTCCCCTTCTCAATGCAATGAATAAGGGATCATTGAATGTGTTTTGAAGGATTATTTTTATTATTTATTTTTTCTATATAATTTTATTTTTTCTACCAATTTATGATGGAGTTCATGTTTGTAATATGGTTTTTGAGACTACTAAAATTTCTAGTCTCTTTGGATTCAAGTCTTGTATTTATGTTAATCTAGTAATATAAAGCATTGGATATGAACTACTCTATTCTAGAACATTAAAAATCCTCAGTTTATCCTCATTTAAAAAATATTCTAGTTATTAATAATATGGGGTGACATTTTTGACTTATTTGGAAATAAAATACAATAAAGGTCATATTATCATCTACATATCCCATATAAGGTCACATTAATTAAACGTGGATGATTATGGTTAAAATATACCCATAAAATATTAAATAATCATTTTTGGTGTCATTTAAGAGTTGTTATCATTTTTATCCTAAATTACATGACTTAAACTTCTCGTGGTAACAAAAATAACTAAGGCCACTATTTAGATTGATAAAAAAATAATACAAGTTTAATTAAAATATTTTAGCCTAATGATTATAAATATGATATTAACGTTATCTATACCAAAACATATAAATCATAAAATTAATTTTAATGTAATTTCCTAAAATTTGAAAGAATTGTTTTTTTTCATAAAATACATTATTATGCATAAAATTAGATTTATTCTTATCCTATGGATAAATAAATTTTTTTGAATGATAAAACATTTAATCAAGTAGATAATATTTAAATATCCTTAAAATAAATCACTGATAGTGATTAATATTTTTTTAATATAATAATAAATTATGTTCATATAATATGTTTAAAAAAAAGTCACTTTAATTTTATATTTTTGTCTTTAATTTCAATCATTCCTATGGAATGTATTCTACTTCTAACCATTAGATAAATTATTATTTTTATAAATATATAGAAAATATTTCTTCATAAGTTAGTTATTAATATTCATATACTCCATCTAACAACTATGCAATAATAGTCATATAATATTTCAATAATGTTAGGTCCTTCACTTAAATACACTATTACATGAACCCCAAGCAATCAAGGAAATAAAATTCATTAAAGAGAAATATTTCATAAAAATAATTACGTTTTACATTAAACGACATAGAAATACATAAAAAACAAGGTTTCAAGAGCATTTAATAAGAAGAATTTTCTTCTCTCTATCTACAATGTAGAATTAGAAATATCTTTAAGAACTAAAAGTATTCTTTGAAGGAAACTTTCAAGTCTAATTTTGAAATGGGGATGAAAATATTCTATATAAAAATTATGAACTAATTGATCATAATATACAATTGCAATCAATGGAGATCATATCACACCTTACATAAATTCATTGATCCTTAGAAAATACTTTTATAAAATCACATTGTATTCACACGCCTTACTTATCACATTAATTTAAATTGGATGTCATGATGTTAAACATCATACAATTATTTGAATGTCACATGAATTTAAACTGAATAACATGTTGTCCTTTTCGCATGATGTTAATCATTTTTATAAAATTTACTTTTCAGATTATGTTAAATACCAAAAATAATTTCATTACCGCATGATGTTAAATTGAATGATACAAAATCCTTATCTCATGTTGTTAAATAACATTACAATGTCTTTGATACACGAGTATATGTTACAAAAAATATATCCCCATCTATATAAATTTCGACATTGAATCATTTCTTCCTAGATATAAGATATTTAACTAATAATAACCTTATTTTTATCCATTAAGATCCCAAATTTCGTATTGTGGTTCACTCCATGTTACATGAGTTCCTTTTAAACAATTTAGATATATTTAAATAACCTAAAAATAAATTTATTTTACAAATCATTTATGTTATGAGAATAATTTCCCCCACTTTTAGGAGTTTATTCATTTTTTTTGGTCAATATAATTTAAATTATATCTTTTTATATAAATTTATGTGAAATGAGAAGTCATGGGTCCTTATCACATGATATAAAAGTATATGATATATTATTCTAGATTGAATTTCCGTAAATAGTTTAAAAGGGACCTTAAACAAGACCTAGTTGCCATATTTTTGAGATAGAACTATATAAGTGGTCTCAACACATGGCTCTTTGTCTATTAACCACTATTGATATTTGGCACTCCTCCTCTTTATAAAATCCTAGTATAAATTGGGTATACGATATTATATCTGAAAATAAATAGTTACATCTCTAATATCTAACCCCATTGTCATTGTGTGCCTAATTCATGAAAATATCCACCCTTTATAACCCTATCAGCAACTTCCTCTCTATTCACATTAAATATTCTAATATGGACCCTACCCAATGATATTCTAAAAAAGATGTATGGAATGAAATTAATTATCATGAAATATATTTTTATTCCAATATTTTATATCCTTGGACACCAAAATATTTTATACTTACTCCTACATTATCTTGGAAATTAAATAATCACTCATTCATAGGGAAAGAAGATATGATTATATCACATAAAAATGATATTGATTTATAAAAAAGACTCATACATAAATGCCCTTATTATATAACCATAATCTTCATGTTATAGAGTCCTCATCATATGATGTTAAACATGAATAAATATGAATAATTCCACATTATTTTAAATTATTTCTAATTGACTACCCACATGGTATTAAACTACTCAGAGTAATATATGTCATGAGACCTCAATCCATAAAGTCTATATTTTTCTAACTAAATCATCCATGTAATAGAAAATGACCACAGAACTGACCCAAATTTTATTCTATGTAACATTGATGATATTATCGGTAAAGGTACATTTTTATATATAATTGTTGTGGATCACCAAACCTACAATCATAATAATGTACCCACATATATCAAAACTATATATTGATATATTTCTTCTTACTTTGGATTGGTAGTTATACATGGACCTCCAATATATATCTTAACTCAAAAATACCATGACATAGTAGGTATCGATCTGGTGATGGGGCATTAGCTATTATTTTAAGGGCTTTCACATTTCTCTCTCTATAACACAGATATATTACTCATATTTTGTCTTATAAATTATTTAGATATATACACAGTGGTAATATATTTAGTAACTATGAGTTTTTTAAATAATTATTATATATTAAATATAGAGGGACATAAATTGTGTATATTTTTCTTAGCCGTAGGATTTATCCGCATACAGATGTGCATCATCCTAGTGGTTGGTCCCTATCATCTGCATCCAGTTTTCATAAACTATTTTAGCATAATGATGAATCCATATAATATTTTTCAAATAGTTAAAATGTTCACAAACACCATTTACAATATTATGGGTCTTAAAACTCTAAACAATATGTCATATGAGTCCCTTTATATGAAATTTAACTATATTTCATATGGTCCATACAACATGACCTCAAATTTATTAGATTTATTCATTATATATGATTCAATTTCCAAAAATGAGAGCTATATCCTTGTGAAAGTATTTTCCACATGGTTCTTATTTGAATATATTCACTAGGTGAAGTTACTCAAATCATGAGGAATACATGAATATTTTACATTTTCTACAATACACATCATTATTCTAGTCTAAAACCAATAGTAGAGTTAAAAATTTACATTTCTTATATATTACATTAAAATATATAAACACTATCTTTTATAAAACAATATGTTATTTTAATGTTGTTATTTTAGGGAATATATTGACGTATGAACCATATAGTTCAAAATATGACAAAAAATTCCCATATCATCAAACCCCTCATAGTGAGATGAAATATATTTTATAAGAACTATTTATTAATGGACTATTAATTTTTAGGATACATAGTGATTTCTAAACTATTTATGTTTGAAAGATTCACATATCACCACCCACCTCCATTTTCTGTTATCATCCATAAATAACATAACCCTGGTTAGTTTATGATAGTAATATTAAAACCATCTCATGAATGTTTGATACCATGTGCTACATTTCATACCTATAGAGTTTTGAATATATATAAACCTATCATGTCTATCACTAATGTGAATATTTGGATCTAAGGAACACATATAATTTTATTGATCACCATGCTTCCACACTCAACACATATAACTATAGTAAACATTCACCATTATGAAATTATTCTATAATATATATATTCATCTCACAACATTGTAAGGGAATAATATATTATAATGTTAGTAGACTATCATCACTGATATACATTTATTATCTCATCATCCTAATTAAAATAACTAAATGAACGATTTACAAAATTTTCATTTTCTATTCATGGTGTTTTGGTAATTACAATGTTTTAATCCCAATGGGGATGTAATATCACGCTCCATTAGCACTGTTCCATGCATAATGATCTTCAAACAACTTGAAAACCTCCAAAATATGGTATATATTATCATTATTCTTCACAATCACATTAGATTGTCATATTTTTCTTTCTATATAGGATATATAATCTTATGGTCCTATAACTACAACTTTAAACTACCTAAAACCCTCCCCATAAAGAAATATAATATCATTGGGCTCTCTAACACATTGGTTTTCAACTTATAATTTCCCATATTTTCTATATCACATTTTAGTTTAATATTAATGATGATAGTCCTCAACCAATTTTGGTCTAAACACCACAACATTAAACAACCTGAATCCTCTATCTTTGATATTATGTAGAAGAAGTGTGATCACATTTTTTTAATTTTACCATATCCCTCAACATATTTTTTATAACATATATTGTCCACGAACTAAAACCTTAATCGATTTGGATCCCCTTCTATTATAGTCCACATTAGCATGGGGCACCATGTTTCTAACTAGTATGTGTTGAACATTCTATAAAGACAAAAGCATGTATTTTTTTAGGCAATAAAACAATAAACTGTTATAAAATTTTCTAAAATATACATGACCTTCTAATTTATCCATTAGTAGTACAAATATTTGTTCACATAATCAATAAATTGATAACACCCAAAACTGGTTAGGTCATACTTTATTAAACAAAATCTTGACCAGAATTCATGTCTCTTCTCACCAAGTCACCCATTTGTGATTACATCTGAAAAGGTTAGAGGGAAATAATAATAGGTCACAATTATTATAGGGTAAACCATAAAACATTCTCGAAAAACATTTTACACTTTCTGGATCCATTCGTCTAGAAATGTGATAGAGAATACCTTTTTACATCTCTTCGACAAACATGTTCTGGTTAATTCATGTCATATTATTTTGACTAAATAGTGTGTTCATTAGAGGTTAGTGTAACATTTATGATCAAAAATCCCTTTATGGATAACATTCCAGAAATATACCAATTCATTCTATATTCTTATGAATCATTAAAAACCATTAATTATGTATTCATAATGTGTGAATCATGATACAAGGGACACAACTTCATGGTATTATTCATGCTTCTATAATGGACGCCTCCAAACATATGAAAATTTTATATTGAGAATAATTTATTCTAATTCATGAGAAGCATGGAAAATATTATAATAGATCCCATTATTTGAATTCAGTTAATGATCATTCCACATATACTGATTTTTAAATGTCATTAATAGATTAATATATTTTGTTTTATTATTTATTCATTCCGCAACACGGTTATTCGTATGGATTTGTTCCCATCGATGATACTCATTCATGAATCATACAAATTTTAATGAATTAATATGACACCATTATTGGAACTATAATGTTTAGATTTAATTAAAGAAGAATACAATGTAGTTTTTTTGATCAAATTGTTTTAATTTGTTATCTAACATTAATCTATATAAAATTTGAATCATTCATGCAATATTTACCTGATGAATTCCAAGAGATTGAGTCTAACAAAACATGTCTAGAGATTTATGGTTACCATCCTAATGTGATTAGATATAGTGTTTCATATAATAATTATCTATTAATTATTTTTGGTTCCATCTGATATATTGTTTGGATATGTTAAATTAAATGATGCTTTTTTGATCCAAATGTTCCAAATATAATTATCATCATTTGACCCACCAATGCCTTCCTATTCCAATAGTAATATCAGAGTGGAAACCTAGGAAAACCTTTAGCAGGCCATAGTTTGGTGATAAGACCCTAGCAGGATTAGCATTAGAATGATAGGCCACTGTCTAATGTATCTGTACTCATGCACTCCCACAAATCAATAAAATATTAATGAGATAAAAAGGAACTAAAACAGGAAGAGACTAATCTGTAAAAGAACCAACACATTTGAAAAATATAATATTTCATCATGGTAATTTAAATAATATAATGTGAATAATAAATTTCTATAGAGAATAAAATTTAACTAGAAAACAATTAATAAAATGGTAAATCAACGAGGGAGTATCTATATTCTGCCGGAATAACCACCAATCATGGTCATAGGATTCAATAATGCCATGATACACTAATAAAAGGACTACCAACTTCATAATGATATCTATATCATCTTCATGAAACATGAAATGTTTCGTCATAACACATAAAAGGTTGATTATTAACAATATCTTATTAATGGAATGAAAACCAAGAGGGATAATGTAGAATAAAACTGTCCACTCAACCATGAAAAGGGGGAAAATTCAGTATCATCAGAGAATCTCATACTAAAACCTCATTTAATAGTGTATTTAAGTGTCAATTTCTAGAACAATATAATATAAATTTTGTGTCAACATGTATCTATAATGGTCCCATCTCTAATAACATTCTCAATGCACCACGTCATAAGAATAAAAGTGAAGGTACCTTAGATTTCTAATAGGCGCCACAACAAATGGAGCAGTATTTAATGAATAAGACCCACTACCCAATAGAACATAATGACGGGTGAGTACCACTCTTATAATAGATGTATCATGCCTTAAATGTTCTATAGAAGTACCACTCCACCTATATGGAGAGTTTTGGTGACACACACCATAGTGTGTTATTAGAGTACCGATCATGACATGTTGATGATTATAAACCCCATCCATTTTCCTCATCCATGCATCATTAGATGATTCATATTGATCATAAAACCTCATTTCTATCTATGATTTCAAAAAAAAAAGGCTTTTATCATGTACAATGAGGAAAACAACAAATGATATGACACTCACAGGACAAAATCCATGTTTTGAAGAAGAAAATACATATGGTAGAATCTTCTAGGAGAAGTACACATCTTGTATAAATGGTCAAATGACAGGTGACTTTTTATGCCTTCCTATCCATCTCCTCTCATGGACATGGATTTCTAATCCATGTGTCCCCATATGTCATGTCCCTCTAGGGAATTAGGTCTTCATTATCCTATGGTCATGGGTTTATGCAATTGGCACATAGCTCAACTAGCTAGGTACCTACAATAGAAATGTCCCTATAGGAACACATCACGTCCAATCAACTTGGGTATACGATGTGTTCCTTCAATGAATTACAATGATTCCATGATAGTTTTAAATATATTATGCTCCTGACTATAGAACATGTGATACCAAACTCATTCTAAAAACCTATACATTGAGAGAATCTAAATAAAATATAATTTGTGCCTCTGGATTAAATGAAATGTACCTAAATATATCATATAATGAAACACTAGTCTTAATGTGGTCTATAGATCCACTAAAAACACCATGAAACAAAGAATTTGGCTACTCGAGTATAATGAAAATATAAGGTAAACCCCTAAATGTTTAATTATTTTGACCTTGTGGATGGTATATGGATCCCTAGTCTTTTAGTGTTATCTTATTCATCTCCTATTAGTATTTGAGTACTAAAACATGAATCCAACTCACACATTCAATAAATATTACACAATTCATATTTAAATCACAAAACCCTATGTTGTTTATGAATATATCATTATTTTTGTGTTTTATTACCCATGAACCATATTTATAATGATTTATGAATGAACCCATGATCTAATGGTGAATAATGAGAAAATTAGTAGCGTTAAAAGTACAATAATGTTTTGATATCCTAAATGGATTATGAGATCCCAACTAATGGATTACATATTGTAGAAACAAAGTGTCAATTTATAGAATAATATATATAACCTGTTAGAGTCATGAAGACAAATTAATTCTAGACTCATACAAAGAATGGTGAATGAATAAAAATGGATATATGTAAAACATTCTCAGTTATATTTAATAAAAATATATTTTAATAAAAAAATATGTAGCACTGCCTCCCAAACTGATCAAATCTTGGTAAAGAACAGACCCACTAGCTGTGACAATGATGACTTTGTTGTGATTTTCATTCATCTAATAAACCCCAAGGATCATTCGTTGTTAGACCATGTTCCCATGTTGTTAGATATGAATGCTTTCTCCATTATTCCTCTCTAATCTCTCAGAGTTATGTGGATATCCAAATAGATTCATTATAATGAATTATAATAATATTATATTATCATTTTTACTATTAGTTAAAATAAATAAATAAATAATTTAATTTATTTAACACACATTCTTATTCCCCCCTTTAATGTTACACTCGATGATGACCAACCTTATGTTTTGGCCAGGGTAAATCTCATTTCCCAAAAATAAATACACTCTTATATTTTCTTTATGAGGTGAAAATCAATTGGAAAACATGTATTATAAAAAGTTGAAAATTTAAGATTTAAAATTTAATAATAAATATATATTTTTAGTTTTGGTGTCCTAATATGCCAATAAATATGTAACTTCTTAGAGGAAAATCAAAGTGGTATATATAGGAATTCAAAAATGAACAAACTATAGAGGGAAAAGTTGTTATATACTCCCTTACATCAAGTATTTTCATCATAAAAAGAAAAAACAATAGAAAAAAGGTGGTTGTAATGACCAACATCATATTTCAAATCTCCGAAGAGCACTCCTAAAAAATGAAAATCTACAAAAACACATGAAAATGAATAATGGACCATCCATATATGATCATCTCATGTCGATCCTCAATCTCCATAGGGTAATTTGAGAAGGTAGATCTATCCTCGATGTCTAACTCACCATAGTCAATGATGTGTGATAGTTCATTCATATTTGTCCTCAATTTCTACTCACTGAAGAAGTCATGTACTAGTTCCGCATGTGGGTGCATGTATAAGTAGTATGTGACCACAGTAACCCTCCATATGATCTTTAATGGATTGAAGAACCTTGGAGATAACTTCATACCCAGAAAAATGTCCACAGTACCCATCATGGGGACAATCTTCATAAGACATGGACTCCCTAATCAATTTATAAATGCCTATGACATCAAATTACATAATATTTCTATCAACAATGACTCATACTCATTTCTTCTCATATAACGTAAACCATTTCAATAATTTTTTGTACCTATTTTGAAACCATATGATATATAACTACTATATCAGTATAGGATAAGGGTGACCTTCATGGTCTCACATATAGTACCTCAAAATGTTACAATCCAATTGTGTTGTGATGTATATTCTTATATGAAAATAGAACCATTGTAAAGGGATGATCCCAACACAATTCAAATTTAAACACACAAGATATCATCAAATCCCCCAAATACTAGATGGTGAACATGGTTTTACCATTTTCATATGGATGAAATTTCATTCTTATCTTTAATTGGGTCCCAAAATCCTCTTACAAACCACTCTATAACCTTAATGAAAATAGAACATCCTAATCATAGATGATCATCATTGGTAAACTACAATGAAAAATGGCCTATTTTATAGAGAAATTCCTTAAACACATAATGAAAATATGCTACCTAATTGTAGGAATGTTTTCCACCTTCAAAATTTAGTTGAAAATCACCCAAATGTTCTACGTACTACTTTTTTACATGGAATATCTATAACAAAATCAATCAATATTACATCCCAATCCCATTGAGGAATCTCTAGGGGATGAATCAATCCAACTAAAAACTTGTGTTAATTATTTACCAACTAACATGTAAGGTGTGATAAAACAAAACATGCAATACTCCTCCTCATGATATCCCACCAATACAACCATAGAAGTTCATTGTACATTTCTCTACACCTGGATGTACATGTAGTGTGGATGAATGAATCATTGTATACACCTCCACATGTAATATTAAATTGATGATGTATGTACCACCTTTAAACAATTTATTTGATAGATATTATATGGATTTATGGTCATTTAATAACTCACTATCCACATCTACCAATAAATATTCTATCACCAGTTAAAAAAATTATGGATCCAACACCATTGACTAAAGGTCAGATACACCCCTCTTCTCCACTAATATTGGCTACAATGAGGAAAAATACTTTAAAACATCCTATAAAAATTTAGAATGGGATTTTTTTTATTTAGGTAATATATCACTATATTTCCCTTCTATTGAGTGTAAACTATATAGAAGATGAATTCCATCAAAAATTCCAACCAACGCCTCTATCATATACAATGATATCTTTTAGTTCAGATATTCTTGAGTATCTAGTGTTTTTCTTAATCAATAAAATTCTCCCCTAGAACACAATTAATCCACATATTCTAGTTGAAAACTATTTCTACCAACTCTATTTCATGGGATGCATAATTAGTATCATGTGGTCTCAATTTCCTCAACCCCTAATAAATAATGACTAGCCTATATGTTAATAACTATAAAATACTACATATAGAGGCATAAAAAACATTCATGGCACCCCCATTCATTTTTCATGGTAATTTATCACTTGATAAACCATTACATATACCCGATTAAGGATTTATAATAATAATTAGTCAAATAAAACCAAATCCCACTGTATCAATAATGTTAAATGGGATACAATATGAGAAATATCTTCCATGAAACATTGATATTATCTTATGAAACATTGGAAACTCCACTCTTTTTAGACACTCATGGTTTGATGCAAAGTGAGAATCTCATAAATTTTTATTATATGCATAGATAAACTATGATCAGAGAAGACATTCCCCATAAAGTAAACCTTTGAAATCCAAAAGAAACACTTTGAGAACAAACTGTAATGTTAGTTCCCCCATATTAGGTCTAGAACCTTCTTCAAATTCTATATACTATACTCCTAATACATAGAGTATATAGGAATGTAAATAATAAGGATAATTGGGAATAATTCCATGTATGGATGGAATATCTCATTTATAAGATCATTGAAATGGTGGGGGTATTAGTCACAACCAAAAGAATCTCCAAGAACTCCTAATGTCTATTGCAACATAAAAAGGTTGTCTTGAAAATTTATTCCACTCATATAATCAACTAATGGTAGAATTACCATAGATCAATTTTATAAATACTTCTCTTACCTTTTTACTAGTAAAATTGTTCATCAATACCAAGAAATGGGTACTTTTTCTTGATTCTCAACCTATTCAAGAAAAGGTAATCAATGTAAACCCTAAAGTAACTATCTACCTTTTTAATGAACTATACCTGATCTTCCTAGGGGGAACGCTAGTTCTAATGAAATCATTCCCGTAGTTTTATTCTAGGAATACCCTCATTTTTCGAAGCACGGAAGGTGCCATATGATATTCCATGAATGATATTGATGGAGTCCCGAGGTACAAGTCGATATAGAAATCAATCCCCCTCAAAAGATATAATCCCAAAAAATATAATTAGGAAATATATACATTTAATTTTTTCACTATTTATAGATTCTACTTTCCCATATTTCCCATTGAACCATAAAATAGTCCTTCCAACATATAGGTGATAGGATCAAGCTTAATGCTCACAATCCATACTCCCTAACGTATAATATCTATCTCACCCATTAATGGTAATATTATAACATAATTACCAAACTATATAAAATTCCTATGATGAAAATCTATCTATGAATGTATAATAGAAAACAAGTCCATATCACAGATAAAGTCACAATTTTTCAACACAATGACCAAGTGATTCCTCTAGAAAACCACTCTACAAAGAGCCAATTCTCACCACTGAAAGATGTGAAATATGGAAGAATCACTCCTTATAGTTACCTTTACCATATATGGTGAAACGTCTTCATAATTTCTATGTAATTTGTTTTATTTGTGTGGAATTATTTCGAGACTACAAAATTCAATGTCACGTAATTTTGAGGTCCAGAGAGCCCTGAATGGAATTTTTGAAAATTATTAAGGTACGTTTAGTAAACGTCCAAGCATGATTTTATATTTTTCAAACCATCGACTGGATCAAAAATACAATGGCACTTTAAAATTCATAATATTGGTATTCTCCTAGAAATTACTTGTCCTCGGCTGACAAGGGCCAAGTAGAAATGTTATTTTTGGACTTTTTGAGAAAAATAATAAAATAATTTAAATGAATTATTTTATTTTCATTCTATTTTTAGAGTGGCAGACAAAGACTCTGCGGGGTAGTGACATGGCATCAATAGGGTGGTGAAAATGCGCCTTAATGAGGCTCATTAATGGCTCATTAAACATATTGCATAATAATGAATTAATTACACGAAACAATGACATTGTTTCATAAACAAAACAACATAATGACGTGATGTCGCATCATTTTGGGAACACTACGACTGGCGCCTATTTATAATTTGACACTTTGGGAAAATTTGGATTAATGAAATTGCAGGATTCATTGGTGAACCTTTAAAGGACATCAACCCCAATTAAAAAAAGAAGAATGCCGATAGAACTTCTTTTTCTTCGATGCCTTTGAAATATTTGAGTAGGAAAAAGATGTTGAAGTCTTAACACCTTGAGGATGAACATCTGGAAACAATGTTAAATGTGGTTGGGGTTTTTATTTCATTGTTATTCCCTATCAATTTCTAAACAACGAATGTGGATTAACCCACGAAAAGGTTAATCCATGGACCATGAATTATAAGGGGAGGGTGAATTTTATTTTGGGGTGATTATTTGGGATTAATCCTTGGTGTGAATTATTAAACAAAAACACCATGAGCCTCCCCATTTTTAAAAAATCTAATGCGGAGGGCTCGGACCGGCCCAAACAAGGCCCGAGAACCTCTTCTTGTTTTTTGGGACAATCTTTCGAATCGACAACAATGTAGTTTTCAGACCGTCACGGTGGATAGGAAAATCCCTAGAAAAAGAAGTTGTAGGGGGGCTGAACAACAGATCATGAGTGGTCTTTAGAAGAATCTTCTGGTGTTCCAGTGAACCACAATGATACTCCAGATAAAAGGCCATGGCTGGACCAAGCCGCGGCGCAGCAGGAGAAGCCACCGGCCAAGCCGGAAGACGCAGTCTCATGACCATGTTGGAGGGAAGCAGATGTGACACCAAGCCGCATAATGCATGACGAGCCATGGTTATAAGACAACATCAAAGGAGGAACCCCGAAGTGACCCGCATGGTGATGGAGGGGTAAAGATGTTAGTCTTGGCCATGTCTAGCGAGGCGAACGCGTCCGCCTTTTGCAAACTGGATGGGGCACAAAACCCTAGCGGGACTGAACAGGACAGCGGTCCAGACTGCGCCGTCGGGCCAGAACCATACCTTGCGGGCTTGACCCACACTGGCAGGATAGACTTTCACCCTCTTCTGGATGGTCTGGTCTAGGCCGGGTCATCAGGCGACCTGGCGGGCTGGCCCTTAGCCAACGGGGTAGGGTCCAATGCGGCTTATTAGGCCTGGACCCCCGGCCAGGCCAGACCAGACCAACCATGTCCCACACCAGGTCAGGTTGGGTCCATCAGAATGAACCTGGGTATGGGGAAGCCCTGAGCTGAGTTGGTTGGGTCAGTCCGACGAGGTCCGACCAGGCTCCATCACAACTGGTACCCAGGTTACTAAAACACTGATATCTAGCTAACTGTATATCCGATTAATGGGATATTTGCGGCGTTGGGACCCTCTCGAGGAGTTTGATGTTTTTTACTGATTATTATACTGTTAACACACTATAATATACATGTTTTGAGCTATCTTGTGTTTCATTATTTTATTTGGGGAAGTGTTGTTTGTTATTTCTTTTTTTTGTTTTGGGGTCCCTATTGGGTACTGTTTTACTCACCTCTGCACGACATTCACCCACACGTGTTGTTTCTGGTGTAGAAGACTAACATTAAGATAGGGGACATTTGGGGTACGAGACTAACATATGATTCGATGGTGGACCTGGTGGCCTAGGACTTGATGGGGCCCTACAAGATTGGGTGGACAGGACATACTACTTCAGCATCTAGTAACTTCACTACTCTCGCGATCAGGTGGGGTTTACTGTAGATGGACACCATTATTTTTTTACATGATGTTTTCATTTCCTTGTTGGGTTGGTATTCTAGCCCACATACCATCAGTTGTACTTTCCCTTATCTTTTTAGTGGTTATTGATTCCATTTTTAGTGTGTTGGGATGTAGTTGTGTGTCTGCTTCTGCATATAGGTACTTAGGAAAATGCTTCCCGATTGAAAGTTGATTATTTTCGTGCTAGTCTCTAGCCCCTGGACTTTGAGAGGTGGGATTGGGGGTAGTCACGACACGGGCCGCTAGGGATGGGTCGTGACAACGTGGTATCAAGGGGAAGTTGGTCCAACCACAATGACTTGGAATTTGTGTTTTTCTTAGAGCAATAGTGTTAAATGTTGCGAGTCCGACTTTCAAATTCCTGGAGTCCGTTGTTGTTGCGGTGTTCGACTTATCCATACACTAGGACCTTGAATTCTACTTTTTCATCTCAATACATTAAAAAAAGTTTCAAAAGTGTTTTTCTATTTTGAATTCGAGTCAACTCACGAGGAATAATGTTCCAACCATGGTACATCATGATCATTCCCAACATGCCTCCACGTATACGACCAGCCAGGATCCCAATACAAGTTCCTGAGGAAAGCCAGCCTAGTGATGAGGCATCCATTCATGGAAAAGTACATGAGACGGCCCCACAGGGTGGTGAACGAGTGATTCCACTACCCGATGGACAACATCTACTTCCAGTGGTTCTGATTGAGGAAGTCCGTAGGTTCAATGCCCTACATGAGTTTTAGTGATTGATACCTCCCAGGTCTAGGGGAGAGACATATCCTTAAGTCGAAGGGGACTGGATAAAGTTTTTGATGTGGGTCTTCTGTTTAGTAGGAACACTGCCTAACCATATAGAGATCCTGGTGGTGATAATTCTGCAGAGATCGACTGGGAGATGGGAGAGCATGACCATCCAAACTCACGATGAGGAAACCCTCACTTTGGTTGAATTCAAGAGGATTTTATGGGAAGGGTTTTTCCAAGTGATTTTGCAATCTGTGTTAATTTAGGGGCTTCTTCACCTAAAATAGAACCCCATAATGGTGATTGAGTACTAGGAAAATTTCACAGAGCATTTATACTACTCTACAGATATGGTTCTAGACCCTTTCTTTTGGGATAGATCCTCTGAGCAGGGACTCAAGAAAAAGACCATGGAATCTGTGGTCTCTCTCAGCATCCCAACCCAAGTCGGGGTGCTAGAGTGAGACCTTCTTGTGGATATCTTCATTGAGGAGTAGGCACTGACAGCTAGATCCACCAGCAGAGTCTTCACCAGTAGCCGATAGCAGACGCGTGGGCTCATGATGGACATGTCTTTCAAAGGACAACCCTAGGATTCAGGGTCAGTGGTGTGGGGTCCTAGTATGGAGAGAGTCGTTAGGTATCTAGGTAGTGGTACACATGCGGAGGGTAGGGACACATGGAACATGACTTCCCAACCCATAGTATAGATGACTGGAATACGGCCGAAGAGCCACTGAGGCAGCAACAACTATTCGAGGGAGTATGTCCATAGGGTGGTGGACATGGCAGGGGAGCTGGCCGAGCAGCAGGTGGTGGGTAACAATTTTAGATGTTACCTACACCACCCCCAAGTATTCCACCCAGACCTTAGGAAGCAGGCGGAATGGGGAGAGCATAGCTTTAGGCAGTAGAGTCATACAACCATAGTACTATAAAGATGATCCAAGGTAGGATATGTGTCTTCTCCAACCAAACTACAGTAATTATATGCATAGATTCTAGTAACCCTTTTTTACATGACTCTCATTCATATCATGAAGATTCAGTGGAGATGTGGGCTATATCCTTGTGGCTATAGACCCCTACAATAGATGATTTGACGATTAAACACCGCTGCTGGCAGTGTGACCAAACTCTAGGAGGCGAGAGCATCAGTATGGATTTTGTTGTAGTAGTTTCGAGTCCATACGTTTTCATTAAGGTTATGGACTAGTTATCCATAGTCCATGGGAAGTTAAACTATTTTAGGTGTACTGTGTGGTTTTTACACATATATGGGACCATGTTTTTTCCACTGGAGAAAAGGAAACCCTTGATGTGTTGGAAAGACTCTCTCAAAGGAGTGTGCATCTGATCACTCACCAGTTGGCCAACCTCACCCTCAGTGTAGTGGAGGAGAGGAGTCCAAATTTTCTATAGTGGTAGATGAGTACGAGGATGTTTTTTATGATGGGGTTTCCAGACTACCTCCTCATAGAGAGGTAGAGTTCATCATCGACCTATACCTTAGGATAACACTGATATCCACACCGCTGTATCGAATGGATCCCATAGTGCTTTGCGAGATGAGGGTAAAACTGGAGTACTTGTAGGACACGGGGTTCGTAAGGACCGGAATTTCACAATGGGAAACCCCAAGGTATTTTTTTAGGAAGTCGGATAAGAGTTTGTGGTTGTACATGGATTTCTGGAACATTAACCAAGTGGTCATGGAGAACATGTACCCCACTAACAAAGGGTCGATGGGAACATGAATCAGTTAAAGGAGGTATCCTTTTTTGGGGATGTAAAAGTTCTCGTAGGATTTTCATCAGTTGAGACAATGATGATGGATGGAGTTACTCTAGGACTATGACTTTTAGATAGTTTATACTCCTAGGAAGGGGGAACGTAGTGGAAGAGATGCTCAAGAAAAGGACCGGGTTGTATCTACTGAGTGAGGAAACAAAGTAGTTACCCATGGTGCAGGTATACCTTGTGGATGATGGTGAAGTTGTTTACCTCTGGTGGATAGTTGTTACTCCCACACTTGAACAATGAGTCAGGCAGACACAACTAAGAGATGTTGACTGTGAGGTCTGACAGGCTCAGATATTCTCAATATGGGATCCTGGAGGATTTTTTGAAGGAGGGGAGAACTTCATTCTTTACATAGGGCACACCATAGTACTTGTGGAATTGCATGAGGAGGTGTTGGAGGAGTTTTATAATTCTCTTATGTAGGTACATCCTTGAGTGGAAAAGATGTTCCAAGACCTCTAGAGTCATTAATAGTGGCCATGGATGAATGAAGTAGTGGATGAGTTCTTTTCATGATGCCTCACTTGTTAGTGACTGAAGGCCGAGAACTGGGTTTTGACATGCTTGACTCAACCACACAAGGTATGAAAGTGGAAATTGGATGGTATCTCGATGGACTTTGTGAGGGGGTTACCATGTACATCTAGAGGTCCTGAATCTATTTGGGTGATCGTTGACCTACTCACCAAGTCATCTCACTTAGTACCCATCTGGGATTAGGGGACGATAGAGGGATTGTGACACATATACGTCCAATGGATATTGTGTCTTCATGGGATTCATTCGACTATCATCTCAGATAGCAATTCCTGTTTTACATCCCAGTTGTGGAAGAGATTACTAGAGGCGTTCCTGATGTAGATACAATTGAGAAGATTGTTTTCTCCCCAGATATATGGTCAGACAAAATAGACTACACAGACCTTGGAGGACATTCTTCGTTCTTGAGTCCTTGACTTTGGCCGTAGATGGGTGGAAAATCTTCCACTGGTGGAGTTTTCATACAAAAACAACTATCAGTCCACAATTGGCATTGAACCCTTTGAGGCCTCGTAGGAGGCTTTGCAGATCACCCATATGATGGACAGACCTTGGGGAGTCTACACTCGTGGGTCCAGAGTTAGTATGGGCTACCACCGGGAAGGGGAAGATCATCCAAGAGCTTATCGAAACAGCACATAGTCGGCATAAGTTTTATTCTGATATGAGACGGAGCCCCATTGACTTCGAGGATGGAGATCAAGTGTTCCTTCGGGTCTCATGCTGACGAGGATTATGATGATTTGGTCGGGGCAACAAGCTATCTCCAAGGTTCATCAGACCTTTTCAGATCCTGAGTATATTTGGAGAGGTGGATTACCGCCTATATATTCCCCCACATATGCACCAGGTGCATGATGTTTCCCATTTGTCTCATGTAAGGAGGTATGTGCATCACCCGTCGTATATCATCAACTAGGGAGAGGTAGACATTGACAATGGGGCATAGTATTTGGAGTTCCTAGTAGAGATTGAGAATCAAAAAAAGAGAGTTCTACATAGATGGTCTATTCCTCTAGTTCACTTCCGATGGCAGTATGAGAATCTCTAGGAGTGAACATGGGACTGGGAGGCTCAGATTCCTACTTAGTACCCCATCAATTTGTTTTTTTATTTTGGATTTTAGGGATGTAAATCCTTAATATGGGTATAATATAATGTCTTCAGAATTTATATTTATTTTTTTATTTATATGTAACTATTTAGAGACTGCAAAATTTGATGGCATATAATTCTACACTCTGGTGGGCCACGAACGGAATTTTTGACCTTTTGTAAGGTATGTTCAGTAAAACTACAAGAAGGATTTTCTAAATTTTGAACAGTTTCTTGGACAAAAAATATGATGGTACTATTGAATTCAGAACATAGGGATTCACCTGAATATGACTTAACTTCAACCAGTAATGGCCTAATGGAAAATTTATTATTATTTTACTTTTTTGAGGAAAATTATAAAATAATTTAATTGAATTAATTTATTTTCATTCTCCCATTGGAGTGGTGGATGACAATTCTATGAGGTAGAAACAGGGCAATGACAATGCAACGACGATGCACATCCATGAGGCTCATTAATGGATCATTAAACTCAAAGCGTAACAACACTTTAATGATGCAATACAATGACACTGTTTCTTGAATAAAACATCATTACTATGCAACATCACATCACTCTAAGAACTCGGTGTTGTGTTCATATTTATAAGACGATGCTCTAGGAAATGTGGATTAATGAAATTGATGGATTCCCTGGAAAACCACTAACATACTTCCACCCTAGGGAAGAATGAAGAATGCCGACAAATCTTCTTCTTCGACACCTTTCAAATATCAAAGTCAGGAAGCGACGATGACGTATTAACCCCTCAAGGAAGAACATGGGGTAATGAACTTCAAGGAGGTACGGTATTTTATTTCATTGTTAATACACATCTATTTTAAAATGAAGAATGTGGATTAACCCACAAACAGGTTAATCTGCAGATCGCTCGTTATAATGGGAGGGTGACTTTTCTTTTAGGGTGATTATTAAAGATTAATGCTTGGCATGAATGATTGAATGAAAACCTCCCCGAGCCTCCCCCTTTTTTAAACTTCTAACGTGGAGGGCCTGGGATGACATGAACAAGGCCTGAGCACCTCTTCTAGTGGGTTCTTCGTGGACAATCTATCAAATCAATGACAATCCAGTTTTCAGATCGTCACAGTGGAGAGGACGATCCCCAGAAAATAAAGGCACAAGCAACATGAAGAATTGACAATCCGTGGTACATGAAAGAATCCACCAGTGATCCGGAATTCTAGGATGGTGGACCAGCCAAATGGATACGATGCAGAATGATCCCTCGGCCAATCCACCGGCTGGAGGCGGCAGACGTGGACGCTTGACTACGTCGGAGGACAGCAGATGCATCACCGAGCCGCGTCCTTCGCTACCGGCCACGGTCACTTGACCGCGGTGGAGGAGGTGCCCACCACGACGTGAAAAGTGATGTAAGGGCATGGAAGTGTCTCTCAACCATGATCAGTATGGTGGACCGGTCCACCTCTTGTAGACCGAACATGGCACAAAAACCCAGCGGGCTGGACCCGCACTAATGGACGAACCCGCGGCTCACAGGGCTAGGCCAGTCCCACTGCCCAGCATGTCGGGCCCATGCTGATGGTTCAGACCACACCTAGCGGAAAGCGTCGGGCTAGGCTGGGTTTCCGGGTGACCTGGCGGGCTGGAACCTCTACCATGCTATCCAAGTCTGGGGAGGCCCATTGGGCCTGGCCTACAGGCTAGGCTAGACCAAAATCACCCTAACCCACAGTAGGTCAGGTCAGGTTATTTAGAATTAACCAGGGTATGTGGAACCCTCAAGTTGGGTTTGTCAGGTTGGTCTGATGGGGTCGGACTGGGCTCTATCACAATCGGACCCCTGGTTACTAAATCATCCATATTTTACAAACCATACATCCGATTGAAGGGTCGTTTGTGTCATTGGGATCCTCTCAAGGAGTTCGACATTTGTGACTGATGATGATACTATTAATACCCTATAATATACCTACTGCGATTTGTCTTGTATATCATTCTTTACATTGAAGAATTGATGTAGATTCTTTTATTTTTTTGGGTCCCTACTAAGTACCGTGTTACTCACCCCAGCACGAGCATCGCCCAATTGTGTTTTTCCAAGTGTAGATGAACAAAGCATTGACTGGGTTTCTCAGGGAGATGGGACTGATAGAAGATTCAATGGGGGACATGGTGGCCTAGGACCTGGTGGGGTCTAGTAGGATCGGGATGAAAAGACATACTACATCAGATTCTAGTAGCTTCACTACTTTCGTGACCACGTGGAGTTTACTACAGATGAAAATTTGGGTTTCCTTTTTGTAATTGATGTTTTTAGTTCCTTGTTGGGTTTGTATTCTATACCTCATACCTTTAGTTGTACATTCACTCAAATTTATTTTATTGGTTCCTGTTTCACTTTTTAGTGTGATGGGAAGTGGGTGGGTTCGTGCTTGTGAGTACAGGTATATAGGAAAATTCCTCCCACATGCATGTTGACGTATTCAGCACTAGTCCACTTCCCCTCGACTTTGGGAGGTTGTCTTGGGGTAGTCACGGAATGGGTACAAGTGGTGGTTTCGGGACATATGGTAGGAAAAATATAATATAAGAAGCTCTAGCTCTTGTACAAGGGATACTGAGATAATGTAATGACTCACGGATGTTCCTACAGGTAATAGAGAAATAGATTAGAAGAAACAAATTTTACCTATAATCATCCCATGTGTAGCCTCTTAAAATCCATCCATTGACAAAATCTAACCATTCCATTAACAAATATCCCTTTGATCATGGATTGAAACATTTTTAATGGTTCGGGGAGTAGAATGTATAATCGTTCTCCTCTATGAACTTGTTTGTCAAGGGCTCTACATACTCGTCTATTCATACAACCTCCCCAAGGTCCACCGTGACCGTGGCTGGATGACCCCATGATCATAATGATTCCACATTCATGGTGGTCCATCCACTACCTAACCACAACTGAAAACATGAAATGTCTGGAAAACATGAACCACGTGACCTCATCCTTCCCAAGAATTACAACATCCCTCTCATGGATAACTGGATCATCTATGAAAATCTTGTGCTAATGATCCAAATGTATGAGTCTAATTAGGATTAAGCCTCCTATTCCAAGACCTAAAAAATGATATCTCCTAAAAAATATATATGGCATAGCCTACGATTCTCATTACCCCATTTAGTTTCCTAAAATACCCAAAATTGAATGCTCTCTATCTAGAAATCCCAAACCAGAACCCCTACATAAGTGGTAATTAATAAGTAGACTACACACGTTCATATATCCCCATAAAGGCGTTGCTCAAACATCCCTTATCAGAGATAAAAAAACTTCTCAATATAGAGAATTTAAAACATGTGCTCAGTAAACCATGATTCATACTCGATATTGGACATGTTAGCCTATAATAGCTCCAGATGCTCCGGGTTTGACAAAGAGCACAATCTAATATGGTAAAACTCATAATTGAAAATTGAGGAATATATTTCCCTGATAGAGTCAAATAATCATATTCATTATTGATATAAACCCAACAGTTCCCTACTACAGGTTGAAGAAAATTGGTTTCAAGAACAGCCATTTGATTAGGTAGTATAAAAAATTTATAAAAAACAAGGACCCATTCCCAAAACAAGTCCTCCACATCCCGATGTACTTGATCACAATGCAACCTATGTAGTATCTATTACTGTATCACACATAACAAACAAAGCCTATAAGCATCAGCATGATGAACTATTGGATCTATCAAACACAAAACATGAAGTAGATCATCCCCCTAAACTACTGAAGGTGGATCCAAATAAATCCCATTAGTAGAATCGAAACTCTATTCTCATATAAGGAAAACCCCATGGACTTTACCTAGAACTGAGGACACATCACTCAAATATTAATCATCAAAACCATATAAAATTATCGTATCTAGAAGGAATATTAGAGGAATGTTGATATTTAATAATGCATACAATATTTTGATAAGCTTATCTCAGGAGATATCTCAATAAGGATACAGAAGTTAAATAAATCAATACAATATGTTGTAAATATAATTTTTATCCCTGACATAAATGCCATAGTATTCTGGGTCAACAAATATGAAGTCCGAGTCCTAGTGTATGGATACATCGAATGCATCACAATCACTACATTCTTTGTCCCATGATATGAATTCAAGATACTCTGATATCATTTCGCTATTATTTGAAAACTGTCCACATGACATTCCCAAATCCAAATTATGACCCATGTAAAATCCACCTTTGATACCACTCCATCCTGATACAATCAAAAGGTGTCATACATGGTTCATCTATAATATGAGATGGTAACCCCATTCCCACCGTCAATAGTCTTGGGGATAAATACAACAGAAAATTATAAAAAATAATGATATGGGAGGCTTTATCCAATCATATATATACACACACACATATAAAACTCCATACAACAATGATGAATTATAAAATAACTGAAATATCATGAGAGTAAATAATTCATGCAATGATATCGTTGAAAATCATTAAAGTGTATCACTGAAATATAAAAGATATAATTGAAAAAATAAATTCCAAAATGAAAAAACTCTAAGAAAATAACAAAGTAGATTAAAAGAAAAATAAATAAACACTGGCCCACAATCTCTAAGATTGAAGAACAAATATTGGATGTGCTTTCAATATCGTAATGATCCTCTGATACCATGTAATCCAATGACACCACCAATATGCCTATTATCTTTATAAAAGCTGACATGTGTGGGAATTACATATGATGAAGTTATAATGAAAATACTATGTAGTACCCCCTAAAAAAGATGTCTGATGTTATATAAACCTAGAAAATGGGAAATGAATCCTAACCCTTATGTATGCTCATAATGAATCCTATAGCTCAAATGTTCCCAAATCTGATGCCAACCACTTTGTGAAACCTAAAAATAATCACTGGCGTGATCCTTCACCTTTCTAGTAAGTCCCAAATCATGGTATAGAACTATTAAATGTGGAGAAACCAATTCCTTATGAAGTACAATTAATGGGGAGTACCATTAATTATATGGAGGATATACACACTCTTTGGTTTGTGGGAATATCAAATCTACTAGTCAAATTGTATGTGGTACCTCACCTTTATTCACTAGGGTAGGGGTGGTAATAACCATGACATATCTATTATTATTAAAATCGATTGTTTTCCTCAACGAATCGTCAATAGATGGATAATTCCACTTGTAACACCTCGTTCCATATTGTTGATACAAAAAGAGGGCTACAATTATGTCCAAATCTGAAAACTACTTAGGATATGAAACTTCTAAGACCATGTATATGTTATTAAGTTAGAGATACATAAATGTTCCTTATAAATGTACATGACATATACTTAGGGTAACACAACATGTGACTTTCGCAAAATTCCTTCATGCGTCCTACCTTAGATATTGTTTGGAAAAAAATGTGACCCCATTAAAATGTCAATTGGATGACATGAAATGTAAGTTTACATGGAATCCTTGGTGTATTTTCTTAGAAAACAACTTTACTAGACCAATACCTACTCAGGGTGTTTAATTATTAGGACATAATGTGTCAGGTCATATAGAGTCTTGTGAATGTGCCTATAGTACACATCCCAACTTCCTTGTAAGGGACACATGGTATATGGGTCCAACTACATAGATTATGATACATATATCATGATTAGACCCTAGACTCCAATATAAGTTGTGGAATATGGCTTGGGTTCCTCTGGTGAACACGGTGTGTTCTTTAATTTTTTGTCGAATGAAAATATTGTGACCATGCAGTCACTAGATCTAATAATACAAAAGTTAAATAAATCTTTTAACCATGTAATCCATGTAAAATATATGAAAAAAACCCTCAAATATTGATTTTGGGCTAGTGATGTCCAAATAATGGAACTTTTTCCTTTTTTGATGTTACTGCTGCACCTTCCATTGTTGTTTGGTGTTTAGAAGCATGATTCCAACACATTAATTGGTCAAACACAACAAAAAAAATCACTGAAAAATAAATAGAAATGTTTTCTCAAATATATCATGATTCTAGGTGTTTTATAACACACAATATAGACTAAAAATTTCGAACGAATTCCCCCATGGGACAATGAAAAATAATGTGAAGAACAGTATTGGGAAAGCACAATAACGAAGTGGGATAATCGATGGATAATGAAATTTGGGCATAAAATATATATTTCTAAAAGAAAATACATAATAAAGGGTCAAATAGTTATATATAATTAGGGTTAATACCAATAATTAATTCTACTATCATCCGTATAATGATGATCAATTATATAATCAAATATATAATCCATACCTAAGAATTTATCAAAAAGTTCATAAATCCAAAAAAGTATGAAAAGATGACTCATTAAATAATTGATAACTATTTACTAATATGTCCAACAATGATTATGATAAATATATTTCTCTATTTATCTTTCTTCTCATGAATCCCTTAAATTTTTCATCATTGATCAACATTCTCTATTTTTCAAATACAAAATGTTCTAACTTCTTCCTCTATAATATCCTATGGTCGGGCATCTAACCTTGTATACTCATCACAACAATGTATTTATTAATGGTATAAAATATATTTTTTCAATTAATTATAATAAATAAATTATTAATTAAATTTACTTAATGCATCTTTTAACATCTACCTTCAATGTATATCCATTAGCAAACCAACCTTATGTCTCATCAATTGCTAACACCATGTCTCTAAAAAAAATTGAGGTATCAGGTTTTTCTATGGTTTTCTAAATAAATTAGATAACCATTTATTTTAAAAGGATACAAAAATATTATATAATATATATAAATATTATAAATATGTCAATTATTTGGTCGTCAAATAACTAAAAAACTATTCCAACTCCAAGGAAAAAATCCATAGATATAAGATGGAACATTTAGTTTTTTGAACTATGGAAGCCAAAGTAGTTGAAATAATGGTTAATAAAAGTTCATATTATCCCAGAATACATTTGATGGAGGGGTTTTATGTAGGTTTTTACCATGTGTATGCTATGATGTATTATGTAGTCTATATAATTGATTTTATCAGTCAAATGAAATGATGTACATTATTTGAGGATTATGAAGATAATGTTACAGTGGTACAAAGTGTTTTAACTCATAAATTTATTCATTATTCAAAAAATAGGAATAAATTATGAATCCATGAATCTTTTTTGAATATATTAGGATTAGATAATGAGTTGTATTATAATCCCCACGTTTTAATTGGAATATTTTGAATAAATTAAATTCTCATTTATGTTTTTCAATGCGCTAAGTCAAAATTTTCTTTAACATTGAAAAAATTTGCATACGTTACATTGAAGAAACCTATTGTATGATACACGTAACATTGACCATGTATACATTACATGCCACCCCAATATAGAATATGTTACAAGAAACACTAACTTGGAGTAAGTTACACGGAACACTGATATTCATAATAAACTATATATTTTAGTTATAACTATTTAAATATATAATTATAACATAGCAATTAACAATAAATATATTAATAGAAATCAATTCATTTCAAATATTTTTTTGGTTGTTCTATATAAATAAAAATTATTGATTGTGAAAGATATGATTTTTGGTAAGGAACTTATATTTTTAAAAATATCATTTTCTTGAATAAACTCCTTTTAATTTACATCTATGAAAAATAATGAAATTATTGTTAGAAATATTTAAAAATTTAATTATAAATGTAAATATAATTAAGAATATTGAAAATAATTTATGGTTATTTTCATGGATTTTTCTGAGAAACATAATTTTTGGATGAATAACAAAAAATAATGAATTTTATTTCAAAATTACTTGTTCATCTAATTTATTTATAAGGTAAAATTATATTTTAATATGTATTAAAAGTTTAATTATATGATATTTTTTTAAAAATATTCTATTTTAGGTAATTGGACCAAATTACACATTGTAATTGGATATAATAAAGAGAGGAAACAATTGATCATTTTTACTTTAAAACCTGCATTGTAAACTCAACTGCATGAATAATTTTAGATAAATTAATCACACATCAATGAATTGAATATAGAAATATTTATTCCTTATTTGGAATCAGAAGATTTATATTCTCTAATTAGGTAAACTTTTTTTTTACCCAAATTAATGTTTATAGTGACTAAAAATAATTAAATCAACAAAGGTGAAATTATTCATAACTAAGAAGTAAACATTAAATTTAGGACCCAAAACGACATTGAATCCTTTCGAAAACCCATTTTATGGAAATTATTCATTCTTGAAACTTCCATTATAGCGTGTTTTGTGATTTTATTAAATTTTTTATCTTAAAACGTTGGTATACCTAATTTTCTTTAAAAAATACCATGTTAGTCCTTTCCCTTCCCTATAGAAGGCCACCAGCTCTCCCTCTCCTTTAGACCATTGAAACCAAATAGAATCATTCAATATCATAAAAATCCACATCCAAATATCCCAAAATTTCTAATTCAGGAATCACAATGGTAAATAATTCATCAAAGGATGCCTTTTGGTATAATCCAAAAGTTGTAATGCAATTACGAGGTAACACCTTCTCTCAAGCTCCTTTCTGTAAATTTCTTTCTCCATCCTCATACACTATATTTATTCCATGAAATCATAAAAAATTACATTATATTATATATACTATTATTATTTTCTCTGATTATTCAACAAAAACCAAAATATATCTCCATCCATGGGTTACAGACATACTATTTATGTGTACGACGAACTACCACCTCACTAAACGACAATTGTTAATTTTTTCTCGACCACCTCTCATGAAGGAAATTATGATGGAAATTATGTTTATATATTTTATATATTATATTTATTATTTCTTTAATATTTTTTATTCCTTTTATAACACATAACTTTTTTAATTTCCATTTCGTATAAATTCTATAATTTTGTTTATGTAAGTGCGGACTACCGCCCCCTCAAAGTGATGTGATTCGATCACTCACTACAAAAAATGCTTTAAGAGTGGTTTTAGGGAAATTTTATGATATATATAACATTTTAATTATAATTTAACTACATCATATATATATATATATTATTTTATTTATTTGAATATGACTATTAAAACTAAAACAACATTTCAGCGTAGTTACGAATAACCATCTCCATGAACGATGTATTCTAATCCATACATCAATATTATATAGATTTTTATAATACATATATATTGAATATAAATTATTTTAGTATCATTTTTTATAGTCTAGAGTCATTATATAAGTATAAGGACCATAGATATAACAAATTAACAAACATGCGAAGAACAAAGTGAATATCATCTTAAGTGAATCCTTAACATAGAATTGTAAACAAGTATGTAATATAATGTCCAAATAAAAAAAATATGGTATTTGATATAAGAATAGGGTTCCTTAAAATTTGTATATTAAATCTATATTTCTTATACCAGTTTTTTTAATATGTACAATGGAAGTTATTACCCAATGTAAGTGGATTTAATCTCACATTTTATTTCCATGAGATACCTGCTTTATTCACCACCAAATACTTTTTTGTGGTGTATATACAACCCATGGTTGTATTAAATGAAAGATATAGTTAAATTTATGGGTATTAAACGTATATTTTATGATATTTATTTAATGGGGTTCTTGCTTTTAAAGTAACCAAATTGGTAAAATTGTTTTTTCTTAATTTTCATTCTACGAGACTCGTATTTCATTGTGCACATAAATTCTTTTCTATTATATATATATACATACATTTTAAATGTTATTTAATTAATTTATTTCTTTTCTTGATGTTATAATATTCAGGAAATTTTCTTTTCTTACATGGAGAGTATGATACCATGTTACCAAATTATAATAGGTTATTAAATAAATATCATCACGAGATTTCTTATGTTTATGCTCCCTTTGATAAAATATTATGATGATTCTATCAATAAAACTCATCAGTTTAGTTATCCACTAATTATGAATAATATATCCATGCATTAGTACCATATTTATACTCTTTTGTATTTAATATAATGTATTTATGTAAAATATTACAGTCTCATTCTTTGGTCGGTAATCTATTGTATTAAAAAACATATTTACAAAAAAAACAATTTTCCAAAATGTTTTCCGAAATAAATTTAAATCCATTTTCGAGGAAAAGGGTATTCAAATTTTTTAATTTTTTAAAATTTCTTACTTTATAATATTTCAAATATTTTTAAAAAAAAATTGTTTTGAAAATGATTTATGTTTTAAAAAATCAATTTTCAATGTACAAATTATATTTTTCTCAAGATTTTTTAAAGGATTTTTAAAAATTATATTTCATCTAAGTGAACATCCATTAGCGTTACCCATTCATTTAGGGGTATATCATTCAATGTGTCAATTTATATTCTTTCTCTGTATGTATTATTATGTGATGTAATGACCTTTATGAATCCAATTTCTCATTCACAATTTATATGATTTTGATACCCACTTATTTTGATGGGTTATGTTTATGAATAAATGATTATGAAACCGATATCTTTCCATAGGATATGATATTATTACATGTTTATAATACCCATTTAAATTTATTGGTTTATGATATGATTATTTATGATATATTGTCACATGTATGTATGATTTATTGTGAGATGGATGGGACGTATATATACATCCAAGGCACCGGTAAAAGTTTATATCTCATGGGATAAACATTAATGGATGGGGAATGAACTCAATTCATAATTACAGGGCTATAATGGGGAGTGAACTTGATTTTTTTATTACTATTTTGGAAAAGTGAGAGATCTGTGTTCACTAATATAAGGCTCTAATGGGGTGTGTACTGAATTCCGTAAATTAATTTTTCCTCCAATATGGTATCAGCAGCAAGTCCTTGGCTTCTATGGATAAAATATTATATGTGTACGTGTCTTAAATATTTCAATAATTAATTTCTATGTTATTAATTCATGGATTTTGTTCATTATTTTTGTATGATTCATGTCTTATGAACTACTTAACATTATGCAATTATTCAAATATACGATCTCTGATATGTAGAGTATGATGTTCTATTTTCATGATCATGTTCTCACACCATTATTCTCATGATTATGCTTACATATATCCTTTTTTACCATTACTAAGAATTTGAGATCATACCTTTTAATGTTTCCTTCACCGTGTATTAAAGATATATATTGTGCTTGATCTTATTAAAACAGTTTATAGTAAATAAGAACCCAATAAAATATAATATATTTCACATATGTATTAGGGTTTATGTTTCCATTTTCCAAAGGCACTAGAATAGTACAAACTCTAGCCAATTTTTGTGTAATGTATTTAGTATTCCACAAATTTTATGTTAAATTAATGTACAAAAATAAAGGGTCTCTATAGTTGGAATCTGAGAAAAGGATTAGGAATCCTTTGAAAGATAGGATGAAAAAACCTATTTATAACTATAATGACATGTCTAAGTATTTTTTTAAAGATAAAAAAATATTATCTAAAATTATACTTTAATATTTTTGAAGGATAGAGTGAGTGGTTTCCTATATATACATCCACATATGGATACTACATTTGTATGTAGCTCTTGAATATTATGTAACTAGGGTTAAAAACTCTTACATTATGCTCCATGCCTATTGTGTGGTCATATAATACATAACAATTGGCCTTGATTCACATCTTTTTAGACAGTCCCAGGGGATATGCCTTGAAAATTCACAAACTCTTCGTGAACCATCATGAAGGATTTAAATATAATTTGCTTATTAATTACCAAGGATAAATATATGGTGTAAATAATTATAAAAGGTGTCATAATTTAGACATCACATAAGAGACATTTCATTTTTGTGTGGTTACTCGATATAATAACTATTTCTCACTATATACCTTTTGGTTTTAGTCAATTGATTGAACCTAAAGGAACATCGTTAATGGTGATTGGGAAGGAAAATGAAATTATTGTATACAAGAGAAAATTGATTCTATGGGTGTAGGAATGAAATTCCTAATTTATATGCTCACACAAATTTCTCAAGGTAGGAATCATGATGGAGTTCAAAATGATAAAAGGAGAAAGAAAATTCTATTGATTATTTCATGGGGAAACACACTCATTCCTTTAGAGGGCCTTCTGATCCACTTGATTTTGAAAAATAGATTAGTACTGCTAAAAATATATTCTCTATTTTTTGATGTTCGGAGCATGAGAATGACAATATATATTTTTATAATTTTGATGTTGAAGATGGACAATGGTGGAACCTAATAAAGAACACAAGGAAACAATATGAGATTTAATCCATGGATTGGGATGAATTAAAAAACATATTTTTTAATAATTACATTCCTCTGATTCATCATACCGTGATACAAAAAATGTTCCTTGAGTTGAATTAAAAGGATTATGAGTCTGTTGGAACCTACGAGATTAATTTCTCAAGAATTTAGAGGTATGTTTCACGAATTATCATTAAACACAAAATTAAAGATCAGAGGTTCTTCAGTGGATTTAATCCATGTATAAATAAAGCATTATCCAAAAAATACATTATTAGCAACAAAGATACTTTTCATTGTAAAATAAAGTTTAAAATTGTGGTTGCATTCATGTATCAATCACATTGTTTCGACAAGAATGGAATATGGAGTTTAATGGGAACTAAAAAACATAGATTAAAGAATATATTTTTCCATTTATAGTCTAAATCTGGGAATAAGAAAAGAAAATAAAATATCATAAGGGGTATAATAAATGTTTTAAGTTTGGAAGAGAAGTTCATCATGAAAATTGATTATCGAAATCATGATAATATGATAGATCAAAATCCAAATTGAGAGAAATCTGCACAGAATGAACCTCCCATGATTCATTGTTACAAGTATATGGAGAATGGTTATTCTGAAAACACTAACCCAAACAAAAATAATTGTGATGAATATCAAAATCAACAACCATTCTAGCCAAGGGGAAATGTAAAATATCATGAAATGATTATTTATGATGAGGGGTTCGATAAACACATGATGATAGGTACACAAAACATCGATTATAGAACTACTAATGCCGTATTTGATTCTAGTTATAACCACTCATTAATATATAAATTATTTTGTAATGGTTTTATGATTCCACAAAAACAATTAGATGTGGAACTAGAATTGAATACCCCTAATGGTATGATGATCACATCTCATGTTTGTGATTCCCCTCATACTGATATTTGTGGGAATGTGCTTCTAAAAAAACATGTCGTTCCTCCTTTGGTAGAATTTTAAATCTTCTTAGTCATGTATTGGAATTTTTTGAATATATCCCACATCAATTTTCATTGAAGTTAAGTTACAATTTAGATTTCAATCCCTCTAATAATCATCCATCAATGTGATGATAAGTATGAAATTCCTATGGAGATTACCTCTAGTTTATGGGACTTTATTTCTAATAAAAAATTTTATTTATCTCAAATGGTTAGGCAGAATGTCAAAATTGATAATATGCCTATTATTTGGGATTTTTTGGATGTCCCTCTAGAATAGTTTTCCAGTCTTATACAAAAAAGTGATGTTTAATTCTTAATAGAACGCATACATAGTTCCACAAAAATTTAAAATACTCCTTATAGAATGGATCTGATTGGGTGGTAGGAATAGAAGTAATAAATCCATGAAAACTCAGATAAAGGATTAATTCATCCAATTGTGTCACATTATGTAGTAATTATTCTTTTTGTAAAAAAAGAAAAATGGATCAATGAGACTCAACATTGATTATTGGGAGTTAAACAATATCACAATTAAGTAAAAGTATCCACTTCCCCATATTGATAAATTTTTTGATCGAATTTTTAGATCTTAATACTTTTCCAAGATTGAAATTCATTATGGAAATCATCAATGGATATTCATGGAGTATATACCCAATACGTTATTCTATACAAGTAATGGACTTGAAGAATATATAGTGATTCATTTTATCTTTCTAATTATCCTTCAATCATCATGTATTTTATGTATAGTGTCTTTAGAGATTATGTCATTCAGTTTTTGGTAGCCTTTATTGATGATATTCTTATCAATTAAATGTTCAAGTAAGATAATGAAGATCAAATGATAATTGTACTAAATACCATATTGTATGATAAAATTTATGAAAAAAATATAATGTAGTAATGTTGGCTACAAAATGAAATTTTTTTGGGACACATGATCTTAATAGATGGTATGGGAGTAGAGCCATCAAATACATAGGCTATTAATTAATAGATTGGACCAACCATGGTGAGAGATATTTGCATATCTCATGGTTAAGTTTGATATTCTCGACGGTTTACGGAGAATTCATCTTGTCTATCTAATCCTCTGACCAAGATAACATGAATGGGAGTCAACTCCCTATAGAAAGATGAATGTGAGGAAGATTTCATGGAACTGAAGGCAATGTTAGTAAATCCATTTGTTCATGAATTTCTCTATATCAGAGAATGGTTTTTAATCTATAAAGATGCTTCCATAAATGGATTGGGATGTGTTTCTTTTCCAAATAACCTGTATATCATTTTTGCCTCCTAGTAGTTGAATATTTATGACCCCAAAAACCCAATTCATGATATATAGTTACCATTGGTAATTTTTTCATTAACAATATGGTGGAATTATCATTATGAAGAAAAGTGTTATAGATATAAAGATTATTAGATTTTGAAATATATATTCACATATAAATAGATTAACATGCACCAGAGAAGATGGTTATAACTAATAAAAGATATTTGCTGATCAATAAATTACCACCATTGGAAAATAGATCAAGGTGACCAATGCTTTGAGTCAAATGGATCATTCCATATTATTCATGATTTTCCTAAAAACATCCAATATTTCTATAATTTCATAGGAAGGATATTGAAATTGTGAAGTAAATGGAAAAATATTATCCTTCCAACATGATTATCCAACCCTCTATCCATGATATGATTATGGTGGCATAGAAGGAAGATTAATAAATACACAATAATCCCTGAAATTTTCCTGAGATTGTCCTTAATATGGATTGAATGACGAGGTTTAGGAATTGTTTATGTCTTCCTTTCATACCAGATTTGGAGAAGGATAAATTAGAAGAATATTATAGTTCTTCATTCTCTATTATTCCTGGAAGTATGATGATGTTTAATGAATTTAATGAATCATTTTGTGTTTATGTCATCAAGAGAGATATCAAATACTTTGTATATCGATACCTGTTATTCACAAAAGTTAATGTTGAAAGGAAAATGTCAAAGGGGATTTTGAATCTATTACCCATTCCGTAATGGAAATGGGAGAACATGACTATATATTTTTTGTTGGACTACCCATAAACTATAATGTGTTCAATGATATATGGGTTGTAGTTGATTTCCTTTATAATTTAGCACCCTATATCGCTATTAGAGAATACTCCTCTCTAGATCAGATTGACAGGATATATATATTATCAAATTGGTAAGGATCCATGGAGTGCCACATTTTATTGTATCATATCAGGATTTGAGTTTTTTCTCTATGTTAGGGAGAAGTATTTATAAATCACTTGATAAATAATTGAGTATCCAAAATACTTATCATCCGTAGTTGGACGGTCAGTCTGAAGAAACAATTAATACCCTATAGGATATGCTAAGATATTTTTCACTTGATTTCAAAGATGATTGGGATCAACACCATCCACTAGTTGATTTTTCTTAAGACGGTAGATTTCACTCCAGAGTTCAAATGGAACCTTATGAAGAACATTATAAGAGAAAATGTAGAGATCCAATGTGCAAGAATAATGTCTGAGAAATAAATCTATCGGGAGTTGATATTAATGAAGAATTTTATGTAACTATTTGAACCATTTAGTAACATATCAAGGAATCTCAAAGTTGGAAGAAAATTTATGCTAATAACCACCGACATGACCAATAATTTGATGTTTGGGAAAATATGGTGTTATAAATATTAACCTAGAAGAATTTTATGATATTAATTAAGAAAGGGAAAATAAAACCTATGTATATTGGTCCCTTGGATATTCTTGATTGTATCGGGAAGGTAGTCTATATCTTGGAACTTTATCAAAATCTATCTCTAGTTCATGATCTATTCCTTGTATCTATCTTGAAGAAGTAAATAACTGAACATGAAAATGTAATAAACCTAGAGGTCATACCAATATAGAAGGGTATTTATTAAAAAGAATATCCATTTGAAATTTTAGACCAATCAGAGAATGTTCTATGAAACAATACCACACATCGGGTCAAAGTTTTGTTAAGAAATCACCAGTTAGAGGAATCTACATGGGAAATTGAGGATATGATAAAGCAGAATTATTTTCAGTTGTTTTTACTAGAGTTATAAATTTCACAGGATAAATTTATTTTATCGGGGGTAGAATGTTACACCCCATGTTTTTATAGATATTTTTTAATAAATTAAATTGTCCATTATGTCTTGGAATGAACTAAGTAAAATATTCATTTCACACATTACTAAATTGACACAAATCACACAAAATCAACTCATAATACAATAAATATAACACCAAATACGCATACATTACATGTAATAAAGGATTGGTTTATGTTACATGCAACACTAACTTGACCTATGTTGCACGAAACACTAACGTTTCTATGAAACATCATTATTTTGTTAGAAATATTTTAAAATATAATTATAACATATTCATTACACATAATTACATAAGATTAATAACTACTATTAAAATACTATTTATAATATTATTATATAAATAAATCATATTGATAATGAAATGTATGAGTTTTGGTAATATCTTTATAAGTTTAAAAATAATGATTTCACGAATAAACATCATTTAATGTCCCTATATGAAATATAATAAAATATATTTTAGAAAAATTTAGAAATTTGGTTTGATAAATAAACAAAATTTATAATTTCAATATAATATTATGGTGAATTTTTGGGAGTTTTTAGAGAAACATCATTTTTGGATGAATACTGAAAAATAATATATTTTAATTTAAAACTATTTTTTTCATAAATTTATTTAAATGGTTAAATTATAGTTAAATTAGGTTTATGTGTTTAATGAGATTATATTTTTATTAAATTATAAAATTTAATTAATTTTTTTAATTTCACATAGAAATTGGATATAAAGAACTAATCAAACTTTTGATCATTTTTAATTTAATTACCCAAAGTGTCAACTCGACTGGAGAATTAATTATAAATTAATTTCTACCACATATGTGATTAGAATTTGTAAAATAGATTCTATATATTCAATCATCATAATTTTTAATATCTAAATTATGTTAACATATATTTTTTACCCGAAATACTAGAGATTGTGATTAAAATTAATATCATTAATTAAGGTAAAATTTAGTAAAACTAACAACTAAACCATAAATTTAAGACCCAAAATGACTTATAAACAAGTCAAAAACCAAATTTATGTAAATTATTCATCTACCAACCTTCTATTATTCAGTTATTTTTGTTTGGTATGTCTATTTTTGGTAAAAATATATATACACCTAACTTGTTTTAAAAAATACCATGTGAGTCATTTTCCATCATTATAAAAGGCCACCAACTCTCCCACTTCCTCACACATATAAAACTACATAGGTTCATCCAATATATATATATATAATAATAAACATACCAAAATCCCTCCATTTCTCCATAAATCCACCCTTTTCACTGAAAAGCTTCCAAGGAAGCCTATTGGTACAAGACAAAAGGAGTTACCCTATTAAGAGGTAACACCTTCTCTCAAGCCACTTTATATTATTTTCGTTCTCCCATATATAATCTCTTTATTCCAGGATTTTATAATAAAATAAGTATCTTAAATATTATATTTTTTATTGATATTGTTTCAAACTAAAATTGCACACACATCCATCTAATGGGTATCAAAAATAAATTTTATGTGTACGGAGAAATACCACATCACTTAATAATGATTACTCGTTTTTACAGGATATCATATTAGAAATTATGGTAGAAAATATAGTTATATATGTTATATATTATATTTATTATGTGTTTGGGCTACGGTTTCCCAATTACATCACATATCTATTATACTTTCCATTTAGTGTAAATACGATAATATTATTTGAGGAAGTGTGTACTACTACCCCCTCAATACGATGTGATTCATTTACACACTACATGGAATATATTAGGGATAGTATTAGTGAAATTTTATGATATATATAACATTATAATGATACTTAATTATATTATATACATATATTCCATTTTATTTCTTTCATTCAGTATGATAATAAAAAAGTAAACAACGGTCATACGAACGTACGACTTACAATCTCAATGAATGGTGTATTCCATTTCAAAAATATTTTGTATTCATTTTATTATAACTAAAATAAAATTATTTTAAATGATTTTTATATCATTTTTACATTATAGAATCATTATATATGTATAAGGGCCACAGTAATAACAAATTAATACATTTGAAAAGAACAATGAGATTAATGTCTGAAGTGAAACCTTTACACAGGATGGTGGACAAGAGGGTAATATAACGTCTAAATAAAGCCACATATGGTATTTTATATAATAATATAGATCTTTAAATTATATAAAATACATTTATATTCATTATACTGGTCATTTGAATGAGTATGAAGAGTGTCAAGATGCAGGGGAAGGGAATTTGATCTCACTTTTCATTTCCATTAGATACATACTTTATTCCCTAATAATTACATTAATGTGGGGTGTATTGTAAAGACCCAGATTTTTCCATGTATTTTTTTATTATTTGGGAATATTATGAGTCTGTGAAATTTTACGGTGTGTGATTCCAAGGCCTGGAATGCCCGAAATGAATTTCGGATCATTTTTTAGGTACGTTTTATAAACTTGTAAGATGGTTTTTTTGTAACATTTTAACCGATGCTCGGAATTGAAATCTGAGAGAACCATTGAACTCACAGTGCTGATATTCACTTAAGGAGACCTTCACCTCAACCGTAGTAGGTCTAAAGTTGATGTTGGTTTTTATATTTTATATGGAAGAAGAAAAAATAAAATAATTAACATTTTATTTTTCTTTTATAAACCTATCTTATTGAATTCATTGTGGTGGGGACCGTCCGACCCCTCTTAATGCATGAAAACCTCTCAACTATCCAGGGATAATTGTGGAAACTTCAATTAATTAATGGTTCCATATTTAATTAATTGGTAGACTTTTTTAAATAGTTTGGTTCTTTAATTTTTTTGGCTGGAGGTTTTCGTTGGAAAATTATTTTGGGAGAATTGTGAAGAAACTTTCTCTCCAACGAAGAAAACATCCTCCAATGAAGAACTCCATCGAAGGATCCCAAATGAAGAACGGGGAACCAAACCCAAGACTAAATTCGGAAGCGTGTAGCGGGAGTGATTAATTCCATTTCCCCTATCATCAACTTCATCCTCTACCTCTTCGACACCTCCAAAAAACGATAAGGTAGGGATGTGTTTTTTATTATTCTTCAATAATTTCATTTACATTGAATCTTTTCCCATGAGATGAGTGCTACAAATCAAACACATATGGTATAAGCCAAACAAAAATGGCATAATCCCTCTGCATCAAACTCATTAACGCATTCTTTGTGATGGAGGAGGATAGAGATTAGTGCCGGTGAATGGTAGCGGTAGGGCTCAGGAGTGGTGGTCAACACTCCACCTGACCACAAAGATAGCGGTGGCCCAACTGCGCCATCAGAGGAGGGAAACGACTCGTCGGCCTCCGCAGTGTAGGAGCGGTGTCTGGCGCACGGCTGACCGCGTGAAAGGGGTGGCAGTGTCGTCTGCATCGCCCTAGGTATAGGGGTTGCGACACGAGGCTGCGACAGAGAAAGAGGGTGATCGGATCATCAGCGACCGTTGGTGGTGGCGCGGAGAGTGACCGCGCAACGCTGGTGGGTGGGCCGCCCATCTAGCTGGGGTCCCATGTGCAAACTGTCAGCACCACATGGAACTTGTCGGTTGGCCACCCAACCTAAATCGTTGGGACGTTTGGGTACCCAAGTCACACCTCCCCTTAGGGTGGCAGCTAGGGTGGACCCCACTGTAGGGCCACCCAGCAGTGGGCCAGCATGGGCCAGGCCGCCCGTCTCGGGCGGCACCGCGGGCCGGGCTGGACCCAACGAGCCATTGCGGACCAAGGGCCGGACCTTGGTCTGGCCAGGTCGGACCCAGGGCTGGACCTTGGTCGGGCTAGGGTGACCCAAATCGGGTTAGGTAGGGTCGGTCTACCTAGGTTGGACCAGACCCAGACCAGCTTCGACCATTTTCTACCCTTTCTGCCATAATTTGTTCTACGAGCATCTGTTTGATGAACCGTCTGCGGCACCAGAAACCTCGTAATGAGATTTTCCTTTTGGTAAACCCCACAAGAGATTTCAATAATTTTATAGTTTGGTCGGGTTGGATAAAAGGTGAATTCAACTAGTTCCTTGGGACTAAAATACCAATAACATAAAGACTAGCTGTCCGATTGGCGCACCGTCAGTTGTGTTGGGACACCTATTTCGTGGAGGTCCTTTGGGATACATCTTCATGGGACTTCATGGAAGTTAGATTATCGACTGGTGGCTTGAGGAGAAGAACCTTTTGGGAAAAAAGTGAACATAGTGCGGGAACCTTATAGCTGGCTGTAAGATGATAAATGGATCCTAAGTGGGTATGTGATTTGGGATCCTACGTGGGTCTGTGTTCCAGAATCCCACTTGGATCCACTCTAGGAATCCATGTGGGACTACTCTAAAATCCTATGTGGGTCTACTGTACTAGGATCCTATATGCGACTAGTGATTTAGAATCCTACATGGGTCTACCTCTTAACAGTGTAAGTTGATTCAGTAGTAACGTCTAACAATCCATACTTATGTACCTATGTTATACCTGATATGAGTTGATTCATTACCATTTTGTTAATTTAGTTTTTGGTATTTTTCTGTGTGGTGTAACTTTGTGGTACTTAACTTCATGGTGATACATTTTTTTGGTATTCTTTTGTGTGGTTTTACATTTTTGGTACTTACCCATGTGGTGTTAACATCATGGTATTCAGTCCTTTGTGGAACAGTTGTAATTTGGCTAAGAGTTGATCCTTGTGTTTCCTCATGAATGAGATGGGTATACATGATAACTTAGGTATATGTATGGGCGTATACCTAATTAGGGTTGACTGTTGTTCTCGTACTTTGTGATTTTTGGTATGCTTTGTGGTTTAATTTTTTTGGATTTTGTGAGACCTTTGATGGTCTCGGGGTCCCTAGTGAGTATCGTTATACTCACCCCTACATGGGATGCACCCACACCATGTTCTGTTTGGTGTAGACGATGGTAAATGCTGACTGAGGAAGAGGGTACCATGACTAGAGGTAGCTTGGAGGAGGACCATAGATGAGGAATACCACCAAGAAGACGGTTTGAGGGATTTACCTACCCTTCGGGTAAGATCCTTGGTGGGTGTTCACATTAGTTGTTTCATTTTACATGTTCTTCCCGGTTTTACTTGTACACTTTAGTATTATTATACCTTCATATTGAGCTTGCATTCTAGCACATTTTCATACTATAAACGCACGTTTTACAATACATTTTACTCGTGTTCGTATCTTTCTGTGTGCTTGATTGTGTGTGATTATAGGGTTTAAAGGAAATTCCATCCCGATTATAGATAATATGCCTTTCGGTGCTAGTCTCTAGCCCCTGTCCTTTGGAAGGCGGGCTTGGGGTAGTCACAACATGGGCCCTAGGAGATGGGTCGTGACAAATTGGTATTAGAGGAGGCGGTTCTACTATAGAACATTTGACTCTGATCTTTTAACAGCAATATTGTTAAGTGTTGTGAGTGTGTTATTCAGTTTAGGGAATCCAGTGTTAGTACGGTGGCCGAAGTATCCATACACCAGGACCCTAACTTCTGATTTCTGACTCAGTTGACAAAAACACTGATTGCGTGTGTGTATCAGAAAAAATTTATTTATGATCTCATTAAGTCATATCAGTTGGTTTAACGTTTTGACTGCGGCTCACTTGTTTCTTTTCAGGATGCCTCTACATAGACAACCAGCTAGGGATTCAGGTATAGTATGCGGTGATATCCCATAGAGCGGTGTGGCCTTAATGTAGGGCCCTTTATTAGTAGAGGCACCAGTGGAGGCACCAGCAGTACCATTACCCGTCGGGCCACATATGCCACCATCCCCAATAGAAGAGGCTGCATGCCGCTTGAGTGCATTGCATGAGTTCCAGCACCAGAGGACACCGATGTTACAGGGTGAGACGGACCCATAGGAGGCTGAGGATTGGTTGGATGACATGGTGAGAGTATTCCGACTGGTGGGGACAACAGCCGATCTCATTGTGATCCTTGTCATCAGTCTTCTATATGAAGCATCTGGAATATGGTGGAGCTTGATGGTCCTGGTTCACGACGAGGTGACACATCTTTGGGAAGACTTTGAGAGCCTAATTATTGTATATTTTGTCCCAACGACCCTTCACGCACTGCGCATACAGGAGCTTCTTCATATGCGGTAGGGAAGCATGATTTTAGCTCAGTACTAAGGGAGGTTCACCAACCACTCATTCTACTCCACTAATATGGTGAAGGACCCATATTTCAAGGCCTTGAACATTGAGAATGGAATCAGGTGGGAGATCAGGTATTTGATGATTTCTCTCAGCATCCCGACATAGGCGGGGGCGTTAGAGCGAGCCCTCTTAGTGGAGAGTTTTTTTGATGAGCAGTCACCGGTAGCAAGACCCACCACCGGGTGTCATAGAGCAGAGTCTTCTGTAGAAGGAAACATATATATGTCACAGAGTTCTAAGAGGACCCGACCTATAGGTAGATGACCATAGGATTTATGGTCGGAATGTGGGTCACCCGAGACAGAGCTAGTCATGCGAGGAGCAGGTAGTGCTATGCATACGGTGGGAAGGGTCACATGGATCATGACTACCTGACCCACCATTTAGATGATCAGTAGACAGTTTAATGACAACCCAGGGAGATACATAGGTTCAATCGAGGAGGTCTATGTGGAGCCGAAGACGTGGCAGAGGAGTTGGTCGTGTAGTTGGCGGTGGGCAACGATTCGAGATGTTACATTCACCACCACCATGTGTTCCTCCCCAACCACATGGAGCAGGTGGATAAGGGCCAGCTCAGCTCCAGGCAGCTGAGACCTACGACCACGGTGCTCTATATATGATATGAGGTATGATCTATGTCTACTATTCCTTAACAAGAGTACTTATAGACACAGTTTCTAGTCATTATTTTATTTCCAATTCCCTCGTTTAGAGCTCAGAGATTCCAATGGAGTTGTTGGATTGAACCTTACTACTAGAGACACTTACAGGAGAGGATTCAGCGATTACACATTGGTGCTGAAAGTGTGTACTTACTCTAAGAGGTGAGAGCTTCGACTGGGATCTCGTAGTAGCAGCATCGAGGCCTTACAACGTCATCTTGTGTACAAACTTATTATATACAGTCCATGCTTAGATTTACTATATTATGTGCAAATTGTGGTGTTTCTGCATGGATGGGACTAGGTTTACCTATACTACTGAGAAGGGAGCCCTTACAGCACAGGATGGACTTACCCAGAAGAGAGTGCATCTGATCACTCATCAGTTGTCTAGCGTTTTACTCCGAGCGATTGATGTGGAGAGTTCAAACTATCCGGTAGTGGTAGAATAGTACGTGGATTTCTTCCCTTATGATGTTTTGGGTCAATATCCTGGTAGATAGGGGGAATTTTACACTGACTTGTACCCTGGGAAAACATAGATATCTACACCAGTATGTCAGATGGATCCCGCTGAGCTTCGTGAGCTGCGGGTATATGTGGAGGACTTACATGAGAAAGGGTTCATCCGGCGTAGTTATTATCCATGGGAAGCCCTGATTTTGTTCTCCAAGAAGGCATATGGGAGCTTGATACATTGTGTTGACTATCGGTGTCTGAACCAGGAGACCGTGAAGAACAATTTCCCACACCTGAGGATTGACAACCTCCTTGATCAGCTAAATGGTGAAAAGTGGCTCTCGAAGATAGTCTTCAGATCTGGCTATCACCAGCTCAGATTACGAGACGATGATGTGCACAAGACGGCTTTAATAAGTTTGTATGACCATTATGAGTTTTTAGTCATGTCATTTGGCGTGATAAATGCTCCAGTTGTGTTCATGGGACTCTTGAACGAGATCATTCAGCCATTCCTTGATCCCTTTGTAGTATTATTCATCGATGACATTTTGATCTACTCAGCTACTGAGGAGGAGCATGCCTATCAATTACAGATAGTTCTGGACACATTTCGAGAGCACCATATTTATGATAATCTTTTGAAGTGCCAGTTCTGGATCTGAGAGTTTCACTTTCTTGGAAATGTCATCTTGGAGGCTAGAGTTACGGTGGATCCAGGTGAATATTGAAGTCGTACATTCTTGGGATCCACCCAAGAGTGTGATAGAGGAACTAAGAATCCTGGGTTTGGCTAGATATTACTGGGTATTTGTGCCATATTTCTCCAGAGTTGCAGCACCGTTATCCACATTGATGATGCAGGGGAACCCTTTGAGTGGTTGGATAGATTCTAGTGGAGTTTTCTGGAGCTGAGGTAAAGGCTAACTAGTTCCACCATCTTGAGGCTTCCAGAGGAGGGCATTGGGTACGTAGTCTACTGCGAAGTATCAGGGACCAGGGTCAGATGTTTCCTAATGTAAGAGCGAGTAGTTATCGCATATGGTTCTCGACAACTGAGACAACATGAGAAAAACGACGCTACCCATGATATCGAGTTAATAGAAGTGGGTTTCTCCTTGAGGATGTGGTGAAATTACTTGATGGGTGAACATTTTACAGTCTACTCTGATCACAAGAGACTCAAGTATATCTTCTCTCATTATAACCTGAACCCGACGCAACGGTGTCTTCTCTAGTTCCTCGAGGACTATGAATTTGAGATAGTCTATACTACTTCGATGGGGAATGTGGTAGCTGATGAAATCAACATGATATCTGGTACAAAACTTCTTGGTTGAGCGATGGACCAGCTAGCCGCTTTGCAGATATCATTTATGGATAGAGATGGAGATGTTTTTTTCAGACTCTTACAGTCACTCCCCCACTTCCACAGCGTGTTAGGGAGGTGCAACATGGGGACACAGACAACGAGGCCTTATGTGTTCAGATATCCACAGGAGAGGCACCAGATGGATTTTATGAAGTTGTGGATCACGTTATCCTCTTTAGAGGGAATACTATGGTATCAATGGCTTTACGGGAGGAAGTGTTGATGGAGTTCCCTGCATCCCCTCTAACGGTATATCCATGAGTGCTGAAGATGTACTAGGACTTCCAATTATTGCAATAGTGGCTGGGAATGAATAAAGAAGTTGTAGGGTTTCTCTCTCGGTGCCTCACTTGTTAGCAAGTGTCGGCAAAGAATCAGGTACCAGTAGGCTTAGTTCAACCTTTAGATGTCTAAGAGTGTAAGTGGGATGGGATATCCATGGACTTTGTGACAAGACTTCTATGTACATCCAGGGGTCATGATTCAATATGGGTGATCGTTGACTGACTCACCATGTTCTCCCACATCCTACCAATAATAGAGCAGGGTTCAGTAGAGAGCAACAGATGCCTCTATGTGCAAGAGATTTTGTGGCTACATGGAGTACCCTCGATGATTTTCTCCTATTGTGATGCATGTTTCACTTCCTAGCTATGGAAGGAATTACATGAGGTTTTCGGGACACAACAATGTTTGAGCACTACCTTCCATACTCAGATGGATGGACAGATAGAGCGGACCATTCAGATCCTCGAGGACATGTTGCGTGCATGCGTCCTCATCTTCGGTTGTAGCTAAGAGGATCAATTTACCTTGGTGGAGTTTGCATATAACAACAATTATCACTCCACCATTGGGATGGCACCATTCGAGGCTCTGTATGGTCAGCCTTGAAAATCGCATTTGTGCTTGACTGACCTAGTGGAGTCATCACTCATGAGACCAAAGATGGTATGGGCTACCACAGAGAAGGTGCAGATTAACTAGGAGTGGATGAAGACTACATAGAGTAGGAATAAGTCTTATGTCGACAGGAGATGAAGACCTATGGAGTTCGAGGATGGCGACCATTCCTTTCTATGGGTCTCACCTCGATGATGATTTCTGAGATTTTCCCAGGGATGAAAGTTTTCTACGAGGTTTGTTGGACCCTTTCAGGTCCTTAGTAGAGTTGTTGAGGAGGACTACCGCTTTGCTCCTCTACCTCAGTTACAACAAGTACAGGATGTCTTCCACGTATCCTAGCTGAGGAGATACTTTCACGACCCTTCACACATCATTGACTTGGGTGAGATGGACATCGATGATGGGGCGATGTTTACAACGGTTCTAGTAGATATTGGGGATTGATAGGAGTGGGTCTTTTTTGGGTGGTCGATACTATTAGTGCATCTATGATGGCATCACATGAACCTCTAGCAGAGAACGTGGGAGTGGGAGGCGCAGATTCCTGCTGAGTACCCCCACTTGCTCCCTCAGTTTGAGTTGTGTCTTATGGGGACACAAAGCCCAGAGGTGGGGAGAATGTAAAAACCCAAATTTTTTGATTTATTTTTATTAATTATATTGGAATATTACAAGTTCACTAAAATTGATGGCATGTGATTCCAAGACATGGAGTTCCCGGAATGAATTTTTGCACTTTTTTTGGTAAGTTCAGTAAACGTTTGAGTATGTTTTTTGTAACATCTAAACCAGTGCTTGGAATTGAAATCTAAGGGCGCTGTAGAACTCGCAGCAATGATATTATTTTAAGGAGACTTTTACCTCGACCACAGTAGGTTGAAGGATAATGTTAGTTTTTCTGTTTTACGTGGAAGATGGAAAAAATAAAATAATTAACATTTTATTTTTCTTTTTCAGACCCATATTTTTTTAATTAATGGTGGTGGGGACTACTCAAACACCTCTTAATTTGGTAAAACATTTCAAATCTCCATTGTTAAATGTACCAACTTCAAATAATTAATAGTGAAAACTTTAATTAACCGTTAATATGTTGGCTCTTAGTTTTTGTTGGGTAAGATGATTTCATTGGAAAAATATATTGTGATAATTGTGTAGAAATGTTCTCTACAATGAAGAAAACTTTCTACAATGAAGAACTCCATCGATGGATCCCAAACTAAGAATGATGAACTGCCCCCGAGCCCGCCTTCGGAAGCGTGTAGCGGGAGCGACGAATGCTGGCACCCCCATCATTGACTTCATCTTCTACCACTCGACATCCCCAACGAATAACAAAGTAGAGGTGTGTTTTTATTATTCTTTGTTAATATATTTTATGTTGAATATTTTCCCATGTGTCGGGTGATACCAATATAACGTGGAGGGTATGGGACAAACATACATGGCATGATCCCTCCGCATCAACTTTGTTGTCGCGTTCTTCGCGATGGAGGAGGAAAATGACTGGTGCCGACGACTTGCACCAGTAGGGCCCAGGAGAGTGGGACGACACTCCAGCCATCCACGAAGACGGTGGCGGTGCATCTACACTGTCAGAGGAGAGCCACGACCTATCAGTTTTAGCATAGCAGGGTCGGAGGTCGTCTCACAGATGACCACATGAAGTGGGTGGCAGTGCGAGTTTGCACTGCCCGAAGTCCAAGGGTCATTACATGAGGATGGGGTGGCGAAGGAGGGTGGTTGTCTTGCAGTCGGCCGCTGGTGGTAGCCTGGCGCCCGACCATGCCACATGGGTGGGCTAGCCGTCCATCTAGCTGGGGAGCCGAGCATGATATGGGGTCTCGCGACCATCTAGAGGACCCACTCGGCGTGGGCCGGTCGGCCACCAAACCCAGATGACCAAGCCGTTTTGGTACCTAATGGGTTCCCCCCCTTCGGTGGAGGCTAGGGTGGACCCCAATGTGGGGCCACCCAGCCGCGGTCCAGCAGGCCGCCCAACACGGGCTGCTCAGTGTGGACCGCCCAGTGGGCCACCGATCGCGGGCTGGGCCGGAACCAGTGGGACGAGTCTGACAGGACCCAGACCAGCTTCAACACTTTTCCACTCTTTCAGCCATAATATTAGCTAAGAGTGTCTATTTGACGAACCGTCTACGACACATAAAACCTCATATCGAGATAGTTCATTTGGTAAATCCCAGTTGTGTTCCGAATAATGTGGGGGCATGCATAGGTTGGATCAAACATGACTCTAACCTGGCCCTTGGGACTAAAATACCAATATCTTACAGACCAGACATCGGATTGACTCACCATTAGTTGTGTTGAGACCCATATTACATGGAGGTACTTTGGTATACATTTCATGGGACTTCGTGGCAGTTGGAGTAACGGTGTGTGGCTTGAGGAGCGGACCATCCCGGGATCTAGCAAACTTAGTACGGGAACCCTATAGCTGGCTGTAACATGAGAAAGGGATCCTATGTTGGTCTGTGATTTGGGATCCTACGTGGGTCTATGTTCCAGTATCCCAATTGGACCGGCTTTAGGAATACATGTGGGACTACTCAATCATCCTACATGGGTCTGTTGTACTAGGATCCTACGTGGGTCTGCCTCTTTACAGTGTAAGATGATTTAGTAGTTACATCTAATCATCCGTAATATCGTACCAATGTTAATCCTAATGTGAGCTGAGTCATTAACTTTTTCGTACATACCATTGTGGACTTTTTCTGTGTGGTGTAACTTTGTGGTACATACCTTTATGGTCATACATTTGTGGTATTATTCTATGTGGAGTTACATTGGTGGTACACACCCATGTGGTGTTACCTTTGTGGTATTCATTCCTCTGTGGAATAGTATTACTTTGGCTAAGAGTTGAGCCTTGTGTTTCCTCCTAAATGAGATGGGTATACATGATAACTTATATATATGTATGGGTATATACCTAAGTGTGTTTGACTGTAGTTCTCGTTCTTTGTGATTTTTGGTATTCTTCTTGACTTATCCTTTATGTATTTTTTGAGACCTTTGAGGGTCTCAGGGTCCCTACTGAGTATCGATATACTCACCCCAACACGGGCTACATCCGCACCTCGTTGTGTTTGGTACTGACAAAAGACAATGTTGACTGAGGATAGGGGTACCAACACTGGAGGCAGTTCAAAGGTGGACCATTGAAAACATGTACCCCAAAGGCGACCATTCGATAGATGCACCTACCCTTCAGGTAAGATCATTGGTGGGTGTTCAAAGGATCTAATTCAGTTTACTTGTACTTACCATTTTTACTTCAAATTTTTAGTTTTCTTGTACTTTTCTGTTAGGCTTCTATTCTAGCCCCTTTTCTTTCTGTACACACTCTTTTTTACTATACAGATTACTCATGTTCGTATTTTGTTGGGTTCTTGGTTGTGTGTGTTTGTAGTTTATAAAGGGAATGACTTCCTGGTTATTGGGAATACGCCATTCAATGATAGTCGGCAGTCCATGGCTTATGGATGGCGGGCTTGGGGTAGTCATGACACAGGCCCCAGGGGACAGGTTGTGACATGTATATTTCGCATAGAAGATTTCAATGAACCTTACAATTAAATTTATGGGTATTAAAATATCCATTTTATTATATTTTTTTCATGGCATTCATGTTAATTAACCATATTAAAAAAATAATTTTGTCTAAAATTGTCTTCTTTAAAACTCATGTTTTGTTATGCACCTAAATTATTTTTCAAGGTGTATATACATCAATTTTATGTGTTAAATCATGAATTAATGTCCATTATTAATATTTTATGTTTAATTTAATTTTTTTTCTTATATATAGAGTATGATCCCATGGTACTGAGTTATAAGATATTATTGAAACAATCTCATCTTATTTCGAGATTGATTATATTCAAGCTTCCTATGATGAAATATTATGATCCATCTCAAAAGAACAATCACGAGCTTCCTTATCTATAGTTTATTCTATATATTTCTATGTATTATTTCTATTTTATACTATTTGGTAATTAATATATGGGTTTTATGTAAAACATGACCATCTCTCTCTTTGATCGGAAATCAATTATATTCAAAAAACATTTTTAAAATAAATTATTTAAAAAATGTTTTCTAAAGATCCATAAATAACATTTTCATGGAAAATTATTTTAAAATATTTTAATTTTTTAATTTTTCTTTTATATGCTTTCTGTAATACCCCATGCTTCCATAGTATGCTTCTCTTTCAATAATGCAATAGCTTTCATTGTACAAAGTTCGAGATTCTAACACACCGCGGCCAATCAAAGTAACAGTTATGAATAGTAACACCCACTTTTTGAAATATTATAATTTTTATTATTCAAATTGGACTTCATTTTTGGATTTGGAATATCAAAATTATCCTAATTTTAATTTTTCATTTTTTTCTGGGACTTCCTATTTTTTCTGAATAGTGTAAAATACTAAACTTTAATTAAAAACATTTTTTAATAAAAAAATTTATAGTGATAAATTATATTATATAGTGGTTTTAAAGTATAACTAGAATATATTTTTACCATTTTATCCAATGGTGGTCATTATAATTAATTTCACTATGAAATTGGACATATAAAATTTTCAATGTTTTGATTGATATTCTTTCGTAAAAACACGCTATTTGTTTTTCGGGAATTAATTATAAAATTAATTAATGAAACTTATATGTTTTTAATTTGGTAAATTATTCATAATATTTGAATTTGGAATATCAAATATATATTAGGGTTAATTTTTTGTATTTTTCTGAAAAACTTCAATTTTTGATGAATAGTGAAACCACTAAGTGGTAGTTAAAAAACTGATTTTTCTTTTAAATGAAATTTTACCACTTCTGGGAATTTCATTTCAAAAATCCAACATACATGGTTGTAATTATTAAATAAATTTGGTTCAATGGGATGAAAATAATTTTTGGTGAATAGTAACTTTTCAGTTTTATTAACCGCGATTAGAGGTAATTAGAGTAATTTAAGGTACAAATAATGTTATAATAATATGAAATTACCTTGAAACATGTCCTAATATTATTTTATGACTCATGGACTAATAATAAAATCCATGGGTAAATTTTTGGGACCCCATGGAGCAACTTGGGTATGATGACGACATTAATAGATTTTATTTAAAGTAAAAATAAAAATGTCACAAACATCTATTGTTTTACTAAAACAATTTTTACAAGGGGTAATGCAACTTATATTTTAGACTATAAATATCCATTGGAAATATAATAATATTTTCTAAAACATGTTATTTGTTTTATAAATTTTAGGCGTTAAATATATAAATTTATTAATCACACCATGCTGATACATCGATTACCTCATTAATGAACGACTTAATAAAATAAAAAGATAAGGTATCATCTAAGAGTTAAACTTGTCTAAATCCTATTGGATGGGTTTATTTAGAACCCTTATCACCTTATCCTAGAAATATATGATTTGGGGACCTTTCAAATTGGAAAAGTATTTCTTAATAATGTAACATTTCATGAATTTCCAAGAGTGCCCCTCTTCTCCTCTTATAAAAGGCCCCAACTCTACCACCTTATTGATACCGTAAAATCCATTTGGATCAGAAAACCTCTAACCAAATACTATCTAAACATCCCTATATAAATCTTAGAAGAATAAATTTGGTTAGAAGCCTTCCCAATAATCCTTTGACATTAATCAGAAAGAGTTACCCGATTTTAAGGTAATGTCTTCTCTTATGTTCATTTATTCTGTTCTGCTTCTCCAACCCCTTAAACTCTTTTTATTCCTTTTTTTCTAACAAAAACAGTATATTCAATATACTAGAATGTTTTTATGAGAAATATTTTATTTACACTTACCCACACCTTCGTCTAATGGTTAAAGAACATACTATTTTTGTGGGTGGTGAATTACTTCCTCATGAAACGATGATTGTTCAATATTCATTTAACACCTCTCATGGTGGCCATTAAGATGTAACTATATTTATATTTGATATATATTATGTTTATTTTGCCTTATGATTCTGTATTATTCATTTATGTCATACCATTAAGATTTCCATTATTGGTAAACACGATAATTTCTTTTTTGGAAGTACGGACTACCGCCCCCTAAAAGTGAATTGAATCGTTAATGTCATATGTGGGATGTATAAAAGAAGGAGTAAATGATATTATATATGATATTATATAAGAATTATAATATACCATTATATCATTATTATTTCATTCCATTAAATATTTAATATAAATGAAAGTAGCGTTCATGCGTATGTACGGCTTATCATCTCCATGAACAGTGAATTTCATTCCTTACCTCTATATGTTTTGTAATATTATAAATGAATTTATATACTGGATATATATGATATCTATATCATGAATATTATTTTCTATATAATGTATATTTTACCACATGAATAACTTGTAATTATAAGAAGTTTATTTTTGACTCAAGTACCAAAGATCGACAAAACGACCGTTATTAACTTAAATAATTACATAATGGTCATAACATGGTAATAAGTGATATAAAAGTAATAATGAACTTTAAAAAGGTTCCTGTCAATTAGAAATTAACTGTAGTTTATTATTTAGGAGAATAAATAACGATCGAGTCAATTAGGACCGGAGGTAAGGGACTTCCTCTCAATCTCCTTTCATTGAGGCATATTTTGTTTTATACACAACATTCCTTTATACGGTGTATAAACCACTTTGACTTTTACTTTTATTAAAAAGGTATATTTTTATACGAATAATTTTTAATAAACAACAAAAGGAATGTTTTTTCTTAAGTATGCAGCGACAATGACTTCTCCACCACCATGACCATTATTTGAGTTTCGGCTTCCTCTACAAAACATAACATTTTTTAAATGAAAAATAAATATGATGTTTTACTTTTCTTTTATTTTGGTATTGAAAATGGTTTTGATAATTTTTTTATTATATCAATGTGTTGTATTGATATCTTGTGATTAAAATGTGGAAATGTATTGTTTCCTTTATGGATGTCTTATGTAATATGATTATGTTTTGGTTTGTGACATGTTTAAACCTTTTTATATAAGGAATGCATTGGATTTAATAAGTGACAGGTGGAGCCCTCTATAGCTCCTCGATGCATCGGTAGGTCTCAAGAGACAAACTAGTGTCTTGGAACAAGGCCTTGAGAAAATCTTATTGGTAGTCTTGGCATAAGTCCTTGATTATGTGGTTATGATAGTCGGACATTATGCATTCCATCATTATGAAAGTGGTTATTGACATTGCATTTGATTATTCGACTAGAAGAATATACATGTGAATAAGTAAATGGAATTACTTCAATTTATTTTTTCCATAATATTCTAAAGTTCAAGTTTGAAAGGCTTTTGTTTTAGTTATATATTGCCTTAAATGTTTATGTTTATTTATGAATGTTTCTGCTGTATTGTTGTCCTTAATGAGAAACTAAGCTCACCCCTTTCTATGTTTTATTTTCAAAGGATGTCAAGAAATATTTTATGACTGACCTATAGGGATATTCCTAAGGGGATATGAGTGTGGACTATAAAGACTATGTTATTGTGATTTTTCACTTTATGGTGTAATGTAACATTTATGAATTTATCAGTGTTTCCAATGATACTAAACTAATCGGTATATAGAGACTTTATCTTTTGTGATCATGCCAATGTTACATAATAATTCACTGACTCTGGGTAACTAGGGTCGTGGTATTATAGTTGGTATCAGAGGTAGTTGAGTACTAACCTTGGATGATAGATTTATAAAAACTCTGATTAGAGCACATAGCCCTAAGATTGACTTTGAGGATTAGTATAGAAGAACATCCTAGAATTTTGGTATTATATAGATTTTGTGAGTTTTCTGAGAAATACATCCCTGTTTGGATACCCGTATGTAGAGGCAGCTATGGCACAGATGTACCTAGGGGTAAAACATGAAAACACCGCTTTAAGCTAGACTCGAACAAGAACTAGTGCACGACAATGGGCCTTGCTGCACTCTTGGTTACGACACGCCTAGGGGATATGCTTAGGATAATTATAATTTTCTTTACAAACCATTATGAAGGTTTTATGAGTATATACATCCTCAAAGAAAACATTTTTATGATTATGGATTATAACCATAAACTATTCAATTTATGTTAAGTGTTTTACAATTATGGAATTATGTATTTTGATTCATAAAATGACATAGTTTATGCCATTGTTTAGAAATGGTGCCTAGTGGAAGGAATTTAAACCATATCAATGCATGCACTACATGTTGGGATTACCCTCCTACTCAAGATAATTATAATGGAGCTGGTGATACAACTGGTCATGATCGACTAATCACCATACTGGGACAACTCACTCAGGTTATGAATATTAAACTTGCCCGTATGGAGCACACTGATCCGCAGCAAGTATTATCAATGTTAGATTGCTTTAGGAGGCAACAACCACCATCATTCAATGGGAATAAAATTCCCATAGTAGCTGAGCAGTGGATAAATTCTTTAAAAAATGTATTTCATGCCTTGGGGAGTAGTGAAATGGAAAAAGTTATCATGGTAGTTTATCGCCTAATGGAAGATTCTGATCAATGGTGGTCATTGATTCGAAACATGAAGGAATATGCTGAAGAATCAAATATGGAATGGATGGAGTTAAAAGATCAATTTTTAGAAATATACTTTCCATGTGACCATCGAGCAAATATGGAAAGGAAATTTCTATGTCTGAGATAAAAGGAGGATGAGAATGTTGCAATGTATGAGTGTATCTTTACAATGTTAGCAAGGCATACCACAAATTATATACGTAACCCATGAAGTATGATTGAATGTTTCTTTGATGGGTTAAAACCATTTCTTCATCGAGATTTAGTATTTGAATATTTCTCAACGTACAAAGATGTAGTCTCGTATTCTATCGAGATAGAAAAGTAATTATCTAAATTTTATGAAAATAAAGTAAATAAAGGGAAGAAGATAATGGTGGAAGAAGAGGCATTTAAAGGGAAATAGGGAAAGAAGTATTTTCCATTATGCGTTAATTATGGGAAGAATCACCCCGATACATGCTTAAATGGAATGGGAGTTTGTTATAAATGTGGAGAAAAAGGACACTAGGATCGTGATTTCAAGGGAAAGAAAGAGGCTATCAATTTTGAATGCTACAATTGTAGAGAAATGGGGCATTCTGAAAATGAATTCCCTATGTTCCAGTGAAACTTATCTCAGAAAAGGGCAAGGGAGAAAGCCCAATATTATGTTGTTACTACAGTTAAAGTGGAATAATTATTGTATTTGTGTTTTTGGATTCAAGAACTATATTATGGTTATAAGAATAATGTGATATATATATGGATTGTACTGAATTACTTTTTTTTCATTAAGGTTTTAATATGATGATGGTAATCATATTTTTAGTATGTGACAATAAGAGAAACATTACTTTGTTTTGGAAATCTGATGAATTGATTTTGGAATTTAGATACCTTTTAGAGAAAGTATGGACAAAGGTATTATGGATAACATTAAAGGTTCGAATAGATTAAGTTTAACCTAGGATTGTACTGTTTAAGGTTAAAACATTACTGAAGGTTATTTTTTGAATATTATAATACTATATTTTTAGGAAAAGGACAACCTGCAGGTCGGGGGATAACCTGTCACGTCAGACAAATCTGTAGGAATCGACCCCACAACCATAGTGCGACCGACCTTTATTACCTACCACAAGCATACAGGATGTCCCTGGTTATTACAAAATAGTTTTCCTAATATATATGGAATGTGTTAATATTTTTAACCTTGTATGATTAGGATAAATATAATATTTTTGAGTTCTATTATCTTTTTGAGAGAAACACGAGTTTGTGGTAGAAATTAGTTGAAGGTTGAAACTATACTTGTCAAGCATATATATAGACCTATCTCTTATTCTATGAATAAATTAACTCTTAAACATTAATAAAGGGATATTAAAACATAAAATGTGTTCTCCTAATACCTTATGTTTTGTTGAACATATGATATTTTAAATCAACATAGATTGAAGGCTTTGAGCCCCTCAATTTTACACATGTTTGTGATTGATAACTCAATCACTCACTACAAATATTTACGTTTTTTCTCCAATTATATTTATCTAATGGCCACCAATGTTCTCCTAATCGAGATCATAATTTGGTGGTGAATTTTTCATTTCCCTTTCCCTCTTATTAAGGATATATTTTATTAACCTTATTTCTGATGTGGGTTTTCAACAAATGTATTTTCTATTTTCATCCTTTTATTTTCGAAGAACATTTTAAAATTTCGAGGATGCAATTTATTGAAGGAGGGGATAATGTCACACCCCAATCTTCCACTTTACTCTTCTATTTCAATAATTCAATAGCTTGCAATGTACGCAACTTCGAGATTCTAACACACTACAACCAATCAATGTAGCCGTTATGAATAGTAATACCAACTTTTTGAAATTTTATAAATTTTATTATTCAAATTGGATTTCATTTTTTGATTCGGAATATCAAAATTATCCTAAATTGAATTTTTCATTTTATTTCTGAGATCTTCCAGTTTTTTATGAATTGTGTAAAATACTAAGCTTTAATTAGAAAACATTTTTTAATTAAAATTATTTATTATGATTTATTATATTATTTAATGGTTTAAAAGTATAATTACAATATATTTTTACCATTTTATCCAATGGTGGTCATTATTATTAATTTCACTTTGAAATTGGACATAAACAATTGTCAATCATTTGATTGATATTCTTTTGTAAAAACAAGATATTTGTTTTACAGGAATTAATTATATAATTAATTAATTAAACATATTTGTTTTGAATTTGGTAATATAGACAGAATCATTGAATTTGGAATATCAAATATATCTTAGGGTTAATTTTTGGTATTTTTCTGAAAAACATCAATTTTTGATGAATAGTGAAACCACTAAGTGGTAGTTAAAAAACTGATTTTTCGTATAAATGAAATTTTACCACTTCTGTGAATTTCATTTAAAAAATCTGACATACATTGTTCTAATTAGGAAGTAAAATGTGGTTCAATGGGATGAAAATAATTTTTGCTGAATAGTAAATTTTGAGTTTTTTTAACCGCGATTAGAGGTAATTAGAGTAATTTAAGGTAAATATAATGTTATAATAATATGAAATTACCTTGACACATGTCCTACTCTTATTGTATGACTCATGGCCGACCATGAAAATCTATGGGTCAATTTGTGGGACCCCATGGAGCCACTTGGGTAAGATAATGACATTAATACCATTTATTTAATGTAAAAATAAAAATGTCACAAACATGTATTATTTCACCCAATTTTTTTACAAGGGGATATACAAGTTATATTTTCGACTATAAATATCCATTGGAAAACAAAAAATATTTCCTACATCATGGTAGTTTTTTTATAATATTTATGCATTGGATAAATAAATTTATTTATCAGACCATGATGATACAACGTTTACCTCATTAATGAACAATTTAAATAAAATGAAAAGATAAGGTGAAATATAAGACTTAAACTTTTCTAAAGCCTATTGGATGGGTGGATTTCGAACCCTTATCACCCTATCCTAGAAATATATCATTTTGGGAACATTAAAATTTGAAAATCATTTCATAATAATGTAACATTTCATGACCCTCCAAGAGTGCCCCTCCTCTCCTCTTATAAAAGGACCCCACCCCTACCACCTTATTAACACCTTCAGAGACATTTGGATTATCCAAAATCCGACCAAATACTATCTAAACATCCCTATATTACTCCTAGAGGCATGAAGTTTGAATTAAGTCTTCCCAAGGAAGCCTTTGGCTCAAATCAAAAAGAGTTACCCGATTTTAAGGTAATGTCTTCTCTTATGTTCTTTTGTTTTATTTTTCTTCAACAACCCCTTAAACTCTTTTTATTAATTTATTTTGTAAAAACACCAGTATATTCAATATAATAGGATGTTTTTATGATAAGGATTGGATTTACACTTACACACACCTTCATCTAATGGTTAAAGAACATACAGTTTCTGTGGGTGGTGAATTACTGCCTCACGAAACGATGATTGTTCAATATTCTTTTAACACCTCTCATGGTGGCCATTAAGATGTCACTATATTTATATATGATATATATTATGTTTATGGTTTCCTTATTCTTCTGTATTTTCCATTTATGACATTACATTATGACTTCCATTATGGGTAAACACGATAATTTCATTTTAGGAAGTGCAGACTACCGCCCCCTCAAAGTGATTTGAATCATTAATGCCATATCTGGGATGTATAAAGGATGGATTAAATGATATTATATATTATATTATACTGTAATTATATTATACATTTATTTAATTATTATTTCATTTCATTAAATATGAAATATAAATGAAAGTAGCGTTCATGCGTACGTACGGCTTACCATCTCCATGAACGGTGCATTTCATTCCTTACCTCTAAATGTTATGTATTTATATACTGGATATAAATATTATATATTTGAAATCTACATCATGAATATAATTCATTATATAATTTATATTTTACAACCTAAACAACTTGTAATTATAAGACGTTTTTTTTGACTCAAGTACTAAAGATCGACAAAACGACCGTTATTAACTTAAATAATTACGTAATGTTCATAACAAAGTAATAAGTGATAAAAAGGAATAATGAACTTGAAAAGGTTCTTAAGAAATTATAAATTAACCCTAGTTTATTATTCTGGATATTAAAGCATGATCGAGTCATGTCGGAAACGAGGTAAGGGACTTCATCTCAATCTCATTTCAATGAGGCATATTTTGTTTTATACACAACGTTCCTTTATATGGTGTATAAACCCTTTGGACTTTTACTTTTATTCCAAAGGAATCTTTTTATATGAAGAGTTTTTACGAAATGACAAAAAGAATGTTTTATCTTACATATGCGTTGACAAAAACTTCTCCGCCGTCGTGACCATTATTTGAGTTTCAGCTTCCTCAACAAGCCATAACTTTTTTTAAATGAAAAATAATTACCATGTTTTAATTTTCTTTTATTTTGGTATTGAAAATAGTTTTTATAATAATTTTATTATATAAATGTATTGTATTAATATCATGGGATTGAAATGTGGAAATTGTTTGTTTCCTTTATGGATGTTTTATGTGATACGATTATGTTATGGTTTATGATATGTATAAACATTTTCATATAAGGAATGCATTGGACTTAATAAGTGACGGGTGGAGCCCACTATAGCTCCTTGATGAATCAGTAGGTCTCATGAGACAAAATAGTGTCTTGGCAGAAGGCATTGAAAAAATATTATTTGTAGTCATGGAACAAGGCTTTGACTATGTGGTTATGATGGTCTTGCGTTATGCATTCAATAATTATGTAAGTGGTTATTGACATTGCATGTGATTGTTAGACTAGTAGAATAAACATGTGAATAAGTAAATGACATTAATTCATTTTATTTTTTCCATATTATGCTAAAGTTCAAGTTTAAAAGGCTTTTGTTTTAGTTATACATTGGCTTAAAAGTTTATGTTTATTTATGAAAATATCTGCTATATTATTATCCTTACTGAGCATCTGAGCTCACTCATTTCTATGTTTTTCTCCCAGGATGTGAATAAATATTTTATGACTGATCTATAGGGATAGTCCAAAGGGGATATGAGTGTGTACTATAGAGACTATGTTATTGTGATTTTTTTACTTTATGATGTAAGGAAACATTTATGATTGTATCTAGTGTTTCCATGGATACTAAACAAATCGGCATTTCGAGACATGATCTTTTGTGATCATGCCAATGTTACGTAATAATGCACCAACTCTGGGTAACTGGGGTCATGGCGTTACATTTTCAAATCCATTTTAAATGAAAGTGTTTTTCAAAATTATTTATGTTTACAAAAAAGTTTTTCAATGAATAAAGGATATTTACTTTGAGAAATGTTTTTAAATGATCATTAAATAGTATTTCCCACCTATGATAACAACTATTTGTTCTACTCTTTCTTTTAGGTGTATATTATTTAATTTTCCATTGATATTATTTTTCATGAATGGATTATGTTTTCATTGTATGATGTTCATGAAACTTGTTTCTATTTCAATGGTTATATTATTATGAAACACTCTTATTTTCATGGGTTATGTTTATGATGAAATGATTATTAAACCTATCACTATCCATAGGTAATAATATTATCCCATTTTTATAATACCCATATCATTTTATGGGTTATGATATTTTTATTTATGAACTTTTGGAAGATGTATGTATGATTTTATTTTGATATGGGTGGGACTAATATCTCCCTCCAATTCATTGGTTAAATATTAATGTCTCATGAGATAGAAATTGATGGACTGGGAAATTAACTATGTTTAATATTATAGGGTTGGAATGAGGAGTGAACCCAGTTCCGTAATATTGGATTTGAAAGGGGTGAAATTAGTTTAGTAATATTGGGTTAGAATGGGGTGTTAACCTGGTTAAATAAATGACTATGTCCAATAATATGATGTCAGTATCAATTCCTTGAATACTATAGAAATCATATTATATGATTATGTGTCCATCACAATTACCAGATTTATTTCAAAGTTATCCATTCATAGATTGTGTTATTTATTTTCTTATAATTCATATTTTATTAACTACCAATTTTTATACCATGTTTCAAGAATAGTATCTTTTATATTAAGGGGTGATCATCCATTTTCTTGATAATGTTCTCGTACCCATATGACCATGAATATTCTTACATATCTCCCTTATTAACCCTTACAATGAATTTGATCGCACCAATTTATATGTTTCTTTATCAAGGTTATGAATATATATGTTATGCCTAAAGAGTCTAAGATTGGTGAAAGTCATGAAGAACATATTGTGAGATAAATTAGGTCACTTATGTATTAGTTTTTATGATTCCTTGTATCTAAGGTAACAAGACTAGAATGCCCTTCAAAAATAATTTTTTATAATTTATTAATTATTGTTGAAATGTTAGATAATGTTAATGTATGTAAATAGAAATTCTCTATATGTATAATGTATACCATATTGACTTTTATAATAATCATTCTATAAAGGGATGAAATTAGAGTGTATGATGTTGAGCCAATTAAAATTGAATATCTTCATCAGATATAAATATTTTTTTTGGTTAATTGGACAGGGGATCTCAATCTCATTATTAAAATTTAATGAGATGAACCTTTAATAATACCATCATAAAGAAATTTTTGGGAAATTTAAGGATGAAATGGAGTTCGATGAAAAACTATGATTTTAATAAGACAAAGGATTCATAGAGAACAAAATATTAAAATATATCCCAATCATGTTATCGGGTGAACATAGAGGGTTATGAAATTATTTGAGATTCCCCTATAATTTGACGAAGTAACACCATTAAATGTTTAATCAAATGATGTTAAAATGGATAAATTTTTTTAGATATTTTATGAAGTTATCATAATGTAATAAAGGCGGTAATTCTTCATGGATGATAAATTTTTCCATAATTATTATTTAAAGTCATTATTCAAGCCAAAATTCTAGGAAAGTTTAATGTTGATATTTAAGAATATTTTTAAGACTAATATTAAGACTAAATATCTTGTGACCCTTTTAACATTTAGGATATTTAAATTTGAAGAAAAGGATATTTCTAATTGGGAAATTCAATGTATTGAGAAGGATGTCTGAATTTCATGCGTGTAGTTATCCCAAAGATTTCATTGATGAAGTACCTATATAAAGTTAAAATAGGCTTCCAAAAAGAGGTTGTCTATTATATGAAACTAGGGGAAATTTAATTGGAGTGAAGAGACAACTAGATACATAGTGTAATGATTCATCATTCTAATGATTATCATAAATAGTCTCATATTATCTAATACATGAAGAATAATGTTATGTGTTAATTGGATGAAAATGTTAAAGAGGAATCAGAAAAACCATAAGAGGATATGATTTCTGGAATACATGTGATCGACCTAACAAGGATGATTGAAATAACAGTTTATTATATCATGTTTTTATGGAGAATTAAAACATGGTGAGGAAGTGAATAGATGAATAGTTTTGATTATAAGTCTAGGAATACATTCACCCCCACTGCCATGTAAAAAGTGATGTGGAATTTGGAGACCATGAATAAAGTGAAAGAGTTAACAATTTCTAATCATCTTAGTGAAAATGTATCAATTATTGTTGGTGAATGTTTTTTTAGTTTTTACAAAACATTTTTATAACATTTTTTTGTGAGGATCACAAGAATCTCCCTTAAAATAAATCTTTACACAAGGGAAAGAATTTTATATAATTTAGTTTACAAAAACAAGTTTTATTTTATAATTTTTTGAATAGTATAAGACTACATCCATAAAATTACAATGACTATATACAATTATTGAGTAGTGAAACTTGTTTATACTTGTGTTTATGGTTGTGAATGGTTGTTTTTTCCTAGTATTTTTAATCACTAATCAATGGTGAATGTGGTTTCTAATGTTAAAAAAAATAATAAGACAAGACAATTATTTCCTCCCCTCCCATGATTTTTAATCACAAATACCATGGTTATTCCAATAAATTAGTTTTTGAATAATGGTTTCCTTAAATAAATATTTAATAATGTTTATTGAAAAATTTTACATTCATGGATATTCAAAACAATTTGAATAACAATGGGTTTTAAATCATATATGGGGTAAACCGTCACATATATAAGGATATAATGTTACCTTATCATATATCTATAATCTATGAAGTTATTGATGATGCTACAGATTCATTCCCTCTTGAAAAGAGTGTTCCGTTGATCAGTGTTGGTAATAATAATCTAGATAATTAATAGAAATATTGAAATTCTATAGATTTCAAAATATTTGGATGTTATTTTTTGGGGTTCATTGTTATTATAATACGTAAATGTATATTAGATACGTGGAATAAAATATATAAAATAAATAAAAATTTGATGAATGAAATTTCATATATATATATATATATATTGAATTGTATATATATATTAAAATTTGTGAAAATGATTGTGTTTTGGAGTACATTACAAGAGTTAATGACATTTTAAACACCATAATATAATTTAGTGAGATGTTAAAAGATTTTAATTTTTTTTGAAAGAATTCTGAAAATTTTTATGGATAAATTTGAAAAAATTGATTCATCATTAGAAGTAAGAGACCATGAAAATATATCTCTAGATGAGCAGTATAGAGTTCTAATTACGAATGATATTTTAAAATAAAAGGTAATGAATTTTGATGAATTGTATGATTTTAAAATTTCATTCCAAGAAAAAAAGTAGATAAAAATGTGAATTTCCTCAGAGAAGAATATATTATCTATGAATCTAAAGACAAGATATATAGAAAAAATGATTAATATATGCCATTTTTTTGATGTGTGAGAATATAGTTAGGTTTGTACAATATAAAGTTAACACTAAAATGATTTACATGCTACGCCATTTGAAATTTTGTTAAAAATTTCCAACAGTTAAAGGAAAATGACAAAAGTAAAGAAGATGATGGAAAACAAGATAATAACTGTGGAAATATGTACAAAATTAATTTCAATATTCATAGGTAAATTATAAAAAATAATCCAAATATAAAAGGATTAATTTTTTTTATCATTTTGAAGGGATGATATTGACTGAATAAAAATTATATTTTTATTAAAAATAAGTAATTTAATTATAAAAAATGAAATTTCAATATAAAGGGGGGGTAGAAATGACACAGACCGTGATAGTCAACCCTAAAAATGAACACAAAGTCATTACAAAAAGACCCAAATAATTGTATAAGATCTGAATATATCCTAGAATCTAGTTCCATGATTAAAAACCAACTAAAAAACTAAATTCCATCGAATGAGTAACAAGAATACCGTTGTTGAAAAAAATTATATAGTTTGGAATGATGTAAGGTAGCTTCATTGGTGTATTTTCAGTCTCATGAAGGAACCCCACCAACACATCTAATTCATTTCAATTTCCATAATCTATATACTATAAATCATTTGGAGAGTAAGTTCAAATAAAAATTCTCTTTCCTCTAATCCAATAGAATTACTTGGTGGGTAAAAATAACCGAATAACAGAATAACTAGCCATTTGTTTCACTCACCAAACTACCCATATCATCTCCATATAATTACACAATCCATATAAATTTAGTTTTATCCCAGTTTTAGGAGGCTTCTTGTTAACCAATCAACCTAAATGTCATTGATAAAAATATACATCCATTAAAATCCTTGGAAATCATTCTTATTATAGTAGAGGATATCCTATCCTTCATAAGAGAATGAATTTCTACCAAACAATCCTTCAACCAGTCATAAAATAAGATGGAATATTACCTTTTAGCTTATCTTTATTGTTCCTAGCTTCTATGAGTATCCAACTCAATGTCATAACATTTATAACAGATACCTTCACCTCTATCCATCATAGAATGGCTCCCTAAATCCATGCCTCGATAACCTTTTTCACTAAATACCAATATCTATATATATATATATTAATTTTTTTATAATAAAATAAAAAATATGATTCATCAAATCATCTTTGTTGAATAAGTTCCACATTGATTCCAGTTATAGGATGGCACAATAATGATATGGTGAATTGAAGACAACACACATATTCAGTACATTCATACCAATAATAAGTTTTTGACTCCTAATTATCTAAAATGGAATGTTCATCTTATCTGGTATATCCTTATATAAATTTTTTTCATATTTATATTGATTCAAAAATAATTATTTATGATAATATAGGAATATTACATATTGAAAATTACATTACTGAAATCTTTATTAATAATGAATGTAGTAACTCTAAAGAAGATAAAAATAGACTAAGATTGATTTTATCCTTATAAAATCATTAATAAAATTTCTAAGAAATATTGTTAAACTCAAAAAAACAACACAAATTTATATAATTAATATGGTTTAATATTAAACATTATTTTTTTTTAAATAGATATTTTTTATAAAATAGATTGAATATATGATGAATTTACATGATAAGGGAAAAACCATAATATATATCTTAGAGATTATATGATGATGAAATTTAATAATTTGGATCATGATAAATTTTCAATCTAAAATTTGAATAAAAAATGCCGAAAAATCAATATTAGATGTTTGTGAGATATTTAAGAAATTTAATCCTCATACAGATAAACAAAAAACACTTATACTGATAACAATATGGATGAAGATGATTAAAATAACGTTAATAAGACCTTTTATGTAACTATAAAATTTAGAGTTGAAAATACTGAAATATACAAGGATTCATCTTCTAAATCAAATTCTACTACAAGAAGAGTTATTTTTATGTAAGAAAATAAATCTAATTACATGATGAATATATCATGAGTTTTTCAAAACTTTTTTGGAAAAGAAACATTCATGTTGGAAGATAATAAAGATGATATAAATTTGGTTTGTAGTTCAAAAATAAACTTATGTTATGAAGGATAATATTTCTTTTATCGATACTGATTTTAATGTGTATCTTTTTGTCATATAGAGAAGATTTGTTTGCTCAATCATCCACACTACAGTTATTCTATGGGAAACTACTTATAGGGTTTGAGGGGGAGTCCACCACTCATTGAATGCAACTAGAGAATGTCATTATGAATATTGAAAATATGTTCCTTCCTTAAAAATTTAGTATTGAGAGATGTGATCACCATGGAAATATTTAAATTATTTTTCCTTTTTTTTACATTGACAAAAAAATTATAATAAATACAAAAATTCTCAAAATTCGGAAGAAATAGGAAAGCATAATGATTTTTTTACTAGAACTTCTCACAAATTAGCTAAAAAATAATGACCTTGTATAATAGAGTGTTTTTCCCATCTGACTAGATATTTATATCTATTAAATAATGTGAATGATTATAATTAATGGAAAATTAAACTTATAAATGATGACTCCCTGAGATTCAAAGTCATTAGATTTTATATCATTGGGGTTGAAAAGTAAAAATCTAATAAATCTTCAATAGATGATGGAGGTAAAAAATTATAAACATTTAAAAACATTGTGATTATGGAAGAAAAATAGTGTGAAACTTTTTGTGATTTTGTTGATAAATGTAATGATTTTAGAATAGTTGAAACAATATGAAAATGAACCAAGTGATAAATATTTTAAGATTATGGTGTGAAGAGTCCATTTTATCTAAGTGTGATGGATAAATTTATCTATGGAATAAGATTATATAAAAAATATTCTATAATAATATGATAATTTTAATCATGATATAGAGTATTCATGAAATTCTAGAAATGAAAAGATGAAGAGACTGATTTTCATCCACATACGAGAAAAGGAAAAAAACTATATATATTAGTATATTGACATACATTCAAATTTTTTTATAGAGATAATAAATATTTTCATATTTATTTTCATGATAAAAAATTTAATCTAATGGAGATAAGTATATTTTTAATAAAAAAGAAATCATTAATAACAAATATCAGCAGAAGTACAAGTATAAAGAAAAGAAGGGAAATTGTTCAACCAGAGCAGGATATAGATAAGTAATATCTTTCCTGTAGTGATGATTTTAGTCACATTACATGTATTATGATATTGATACATAAGTTAGAGGCATTGAATATGATTAAGAGTTTTAGTAGAAGTGATGAAAAAGAGTTTTGTTATTTCATAAGGAAAATTAAAAAACCATAGTAGTACGTAGTACACAAATTAGATGTATTGATATTAACTTGAAAGGCACAACATTCATCATGATTTTTGTTAACCATACATAGGAAAACTGAAAAGTGTTTTTTAAAGAATATAGAGATGTTTGGTTGAGAAGGAATGAACTATGTTCATTGAACATTATAGTACTTAAAAATATTTGAGTCAATATATTGAATCATTTTTTAACATTAAAAAAATAGAATATTTATTTTAGAAACATTCATATGACTTATTATTGGATTTATTATAATAAAACACCATGTTTGAAATGTATAATAATGTTTCATAGTCTGTAATTTATAAAAGTATATTTTGAGAGATGTAGAATGTTTGATCAATGTGTAGTTGATGGAATAAATCAATGAGACCCTCTAAGTATTTGAAAATTAATTTTCTATATTAAATAAAAATAAAGTATTTTGTGACTAAAAACATGAACATTCTATAATATTTTAATAGGAAATTTTCATCTAATATTAAAAATGTTATATAAAGGGAATTTGATGCAGGGGAATTCCGTATTGTTTGTGGTTACCCTAAATAATTTATCTCTGATGGGGTGGCTGGGCTTTAAATCACAGATAATATAATATATATACTATAATTAATTTTTGGTAGTATTGGAGGCCAGCTATATTAATGGTGTTGCAAGGAACAACCTAGGCGTGGTGTAGAATGGGTGTGCAACTATTTCCTTCAGTGTCATATGGTTGCAGTGTAGGTAAGTGTTATTTTTCGGATACGACTATGTCTAATTGCAGTCAATAATGGATTTGGGTGGATTTTTCTTCAATCCAATGGTTATAGGACTATCAAGTAACTATTAGTGACATGAGAAGTTTAGTGGTGTGTGAATGTCAGGTATACCATTGAGCGGTGTGGGATGTCGACGGGTGTATTGACCTTATCTCACATTGGAAATCATTCGTATGGAACTATAATGAGTTAATGTTGTATGTATGATTTTTATGTTTCAACACACTGGAGGATGCACATGATTTGATTCATAAGGGTTGGGGGCACATCAACACCTTAGAGATGGTGTTTTGATAGATGGAGGCCCTAGAACACATGGGATTTGTGTTCCAAAGGGTCTTTAATTTGATAGTAGTGTGATAAAGATATCAAAAGGGTTCGGTAGTTGCGACTATGACCCAGATCCCATGGTGTTAATGACTGCGAAAATAGTAGAAGCATGGGATGTGTTTCTTGGCGATTTGGCTGGTTATAATGGGAAATTTTTTCTTCAGAAAACTGGCTATTAGAAAAATATAGACAATAGGATATGTAGTCCTTTAATAAATAGAAAATTTCGGCATTATGAATGTGTAAGACATTGTGGGGATATTCAATGACCTTTCTATAGTATCCCAGGTTTGACATACATTGACATTAAATTATTTTAGATTATTATTCATCCAATTACAAAAATACATGCATGTGGACTATAATAGTTTAGTGTATTTAGAAACATTGAACAAAATATGCTAACATGGTGAAATATATTGAATTTTTTCAATAATGATATTCCCATTTAATATATCTACATTACACCTTTATTTATAAGCTAGGAAAGGAATCATAAAGAATGGGTGAGACCAGCTGCTCAGTAATGGTAAACAAAAGAGATATCTAAGAACAACAATCAGAAAATGCATATAAGGATGTGATCATGACATCATAAGATCAAAACCACCATGTTAATGATGATAAAAATGAAGAATTTAATTAATATTCTTAGTTAAATATATATGAATCCTAATGGTGATAAATCATCATAATTCAATCGTGAAGCATAAGCTCTTATTGTATTTGTGTGGAACCATTATACATGCAGAAAACTATTTCATGTGTTGTGGTTAACTTCCAAGACCGTCAATATATTGGATTATGAAACACCTATTTCCCATAGTAGATTAGTACACACTTGATTCCCATAGTGTGTTACGACTCACCTATTTCCTACAATGGATTAGGACACAAATGTATCACATAGTGGATGGGGACACATCTGTTTCCCATTATGGATCAGGATCATTGAAAATTTTCCATCATTGTCTCATGATAAATAAATATGTACCCAATGGATTGGAGGGAGATATAATACCCACTCATATAATAATGAAGTCATACGTACGTGTTCTATAAAACATGCATGTCATAGTGTTCCTTAAAAATAGACGGGTTTCATTAAAATAATATCATACCCCATAAAATTTATGTGGTATTATAAACATTAAACCATATTATAACATATTGTTATGTGATAGGATTCATAATAATTTTTTCCTGGAATAACCCATGAAAGGAAAATGGTATCATAATAATTTATCATGGTATTTATCTATTGATTAGAAATGTATTTCATAAATATCAAGCCCTCAGAACATAGACCATTTTAGAAAAGATATGAATGGTTGCCTTGTACCATATGCAAAGTAAAATAATACCCAAGTATGTCATCTTTGATAGTAAAGGATTTTGAAAAATAAATTAAAATATATCTCTAATTTGAAAAAAAACATTTTAAAATATATAACATTATAAAAATTTATTTCCTTGAATTAACATTTAAAAATTATAAATGATTCATGAAAAATATGTTAAAACTTTTCTTGAGTAAAATATTATTTTTTATTTAATAACAATTTTTGATCATAAAACATTTTTAGGGACTATTTTCCTTGAATATAACCTTAATAACATAAATTGAATCCTAAAAGCATTGAATAAATCTTGAAAACGTTATGAAAATGTATTCATTGAAAATATTAGGAAAAACATTTCACTGAAAAAATATTGAAAAATTATAAAATAATCTTTGAATTCATTGAAATTATTTTCATGGAAATAAATCTTTTATAATCATATAATGGTAGCATTTGAAATAATTTAAAATACTTTTTAAACATAAAAAACATTTTGGAAACCTATTTCCATTGAAAATTATTTTCAAATCATAAAAATTATAGAATATTAATGAAAATTTTTAATTTAAAAAAAATATCATATTAAGCATATAATGGAAGAATGAAGGAAATTATGGTCACGATTGTAGGGAGGTCCTTACATGTCAAACATTTCTTTTGCACCATAATAGAGTACAAATATGAATTGATCAGAAAATGAAAACATGATTCATTTTAATTTTATATAAAAAGTAATTAATGGGAAAAAATTTCCTATTAATATATTAATAAAATTTTAAACCATTTTTGAAATCACTTTTAAGAAACAAGGTTTTGAAAGAATACAAATTTCTAACCAAATGGAGAAATAATTTCAGAATTTAATAGAAAATTTTCTTACATACATAAGTATCAATGAGTAAAAAAATGGTACAATTACATATATATTTCAGGAATAATCAATGGGTAAGAAACTTAATGAGGGTTAATGAGAGATGGATCATAATATTTTATCAATAGAATCATAACCATAAACAATATTGATAAATGATGATATTATAGTAATAAATGGTTTCCACATTTTTAACAAGGAATCATAATGAAATTGAAATAATATCACTAGATAAATTTTATAAAATCATAAAGATAATAATGTTAATTATATAACATGTAGAACAATTTATATACTCCTCCAATAATAATATAGGTTCATGACATGGCTTGTGTCTCAAAGAAGGTAAATTGAGACAAAATTTATTTACCTATTTGGTATCTTATGAAACATAAAACACATGAAATAAATATCAAAAATGGATATTTAAATAAACATAAATTTAAGTATATGAATCATACCATAAATACATGGAAAATATACACAGCATATATAAGAAATATTAGCTACACAAGGATTGTGTATCTTTGAAAATAAAAGTGACACGATAAAACCCTTACCTTTAGTCTTTAATTAATTTGTACAGATTCAATGATCTTGTACAATATATATATGTTTATTATAAATATAAAAAAATAAATATTATTATATCAAATACTATATATTATTTTGATGGCTTTATATTTCCCATTTCATAACAAATCAATATTAATGTTACATTTTTATTAATATCTGTTTATTTTTTATATTTGGTGGACTTCTTACTCTTGATCCTCTTACATAGATGATGATTTAATAAATAAAATAATTTAATAAATAATATATATTTAATATATATTCAGTATATATATATGTATAATCATCTATATAATAAATAATTAAGAAATGGACTACACTATTAGTAGAGATGGTATGTTATACATACACATTAACATTGTTTCCATTTTATTGTCGTATTGAAATAAAGAATGTAAATGACGTATATATATTTATATATATTATATATTTAATATATAATTATTATTTATTATATATGAAATAATTTCCCCAAATCATTCTTCAACACATTCAATGTATAGTGTGAAAAAACCACATCACTACGAGGAGATGGTAGTCCACACATCCATAAAAGAAGTTATTGTATTTAAAAAATAGAAATAATGAACATATATTTTATATAATAATTAAGGAAAAATAAATACATCATAAAAATCATATATATAATAAAAAAATATTGTATCCACCATATTGACCAACAATGAAAGGTGGTAAAGGAAAAACAAACATCATTTCATGAGGTGCTATTTCATTGTACCCTTGAATGATATGTTCATAACCCATTTGATAGATGTGTTTATAAGTGTAGGCTGATCTCATATAATGGAATAAATAAGCATATTTTGGATAATATGTTTGTTATATAATCATAAAATTATAATAATTTAGGTAGTTTATAATGAATATAAAATAATGGATCTTGAGGAAGGATGTTATATCTTCTTTGGGTAAATCTTTTTGGGTTCCACCAAATGGATTTCATAGTTCTCTTTCATCCCAAGATAAGGTTTATAGGATAAATTGAGGGGTGATTTGATATTATTATATCATATATTTTTTTCTAATGGTATTTAGATGTGTGAAATATTAGGAGGGTTGAGTAACTTTTTATATTTGGAGAGGAGTGGCATTCTTGTAAATTTTCAAAAAGGGAATTCCACACACATTTTTCCCATGAAAGGTGAACCAAATAATGCTAAAAAAAGATAAAAGGAGGATTGTGTGGGAAACTGAACATAAAATCACTTTTTCGAAAAAAAAATCTATGTTATTTTGGGAATTAAGTTTAAGGTTTAATCATTTGTTAAGTTTAATTTTCCCATTATCATTGTAATTTATTTTAATAACTTTCAATAATATTTTTACCAAAAAAAGTTGAAAATATTCGAAATTATATATTATGATTATTAAAAATATTTAATCAAGGTTTATATATTTCAATCACATAAGATGTGAAAAATAAATTAAAATTAATCCCCCAGATGGGATGACAAAGCGAGTTATAAATTATAATCATTTTAATAGTGCGTAAGATTTTTATAACCAATTTCTAAGTGAAAATGACTCAAATTAACAAAATTTTATAAAATTATATGAAAATTATCTAATTAAATTAATAAAATAATATGAATGACGGTTTAAAATTATAAATAATTTACACCAAAAAGCAGTTCTGAATTGAATTTCAGTGTTTTTTTACTATTCATAATAAAATAAAACTTCTCAAAAAAATTCATCAAAAAAAATATTGGTATTATGATTAAAAAATGTAAATAAAATTTTTTAAATAAAAATTATAAATGTTCAGAAAATCTAATTTAAATTGGGTTCACCAATAAAAGGAAGTAAAATTACCCTTTAGAAAAAAACATATTTTTATTCATAAAATTGGATTATTTCTTATCTTATACTTATCAAATATATTGTTTGAGTATATAAAAGTTTTATAATATATATATATATATTATATAAATTTTATTGAAATCATTAATCAATTTTTTTTTTAATTTTTAGAGATAAATTTGTGTTTGTACATAGATAATTTTTTTATAAAAGTAATTTATTTATATTCAAATAGTTTTTACAATCAATTATAATAATTTATAACCAAAGGATTAATTTCATATATATGTGAAAATAATATTTTCACAATTTAGTTAATATTATTCATATCTTACTTTTTAATGGCTAGGTGGTAGTTATACTAATATTTAAATAAGCAAGTTCATGGTATATTATTGTTTGGTAGAACTCTACCCTTCCTATAACAAATTCTTTTTAGTAAAATTATTATTGGGTGTAATGGAAACCAAAAATAGTGTTTAAGGTATATAAACCCTATATAAGTGTTTTATGGGGTGTAATATTAAATTTTGGTTTCTTATAATGAAATACAAATTAAGTACTTTTATAAAAAAAACTCATATTTAGTGTTGAGTCAAGTGAGAATTTTCAAAAAAATTAAATTAAATCAAACAATAGTTCACATATTATCAGGATATTACATTATACCCCCCATAAATTTAATTTATCACTAAAAATTAGTCTATTTTATCAAATGTATTATACTTGAAATTTCTTTTTCACAAAAACCCATATTGTAAAAGTTAATAATAATTTTTTAATAAAAATAAAGATGGATATATAATGGATAACAAAAGTAACTCAAAACTGGTTTCCCGTATATGAGAACAAAGTTGGAATGTGAAAACATGGACATGGATGAAAAAATCTAACTGTCAATTTATAATGGAGAGTGATAAAGAATATTGTGAGATGAAACATAACAATCATAAAACTATAAACTAAAAATTCATGAAAAATGTCATTGATATCATAAAAATGATGATGATAGGAAAACCTTTTATTCTAAGACCATTTATAATAATGTTGAATATCTTTCATGATCATATAAAATTTTATAATATCACGGCAACCTTACTCATTATTGATCCTTGACCAATTTCCACTTCATCTATTTTTAAAATAAATGATGGTGAATTTTTCATTTGTGAATCATTATAAGATCATGGGATCCATAAATAGAATGATAAGTCTTTCAATATTTATTTTTCAAAAAAGGTTTAGATCATGTTTTCTAATTTTTTTTAAATCCTTATATGATGAGATAAAATCTTAAATCTCTAAAAACAAATTATATGTTTGATATAAAATATTAGTTGACCTTATAACCCTTAAAAAAGTTTAAAATCCAATTCTTTAGAATTATGGTCACTAAATCACCATAACATTTATCCCCAATATATCATAATGTTTCTCTTATTTATCAAATACCAAAAATTGGAATACCTTTATCATGATTTCTTTTAAAACATCATTATAATTTCAATTTCCACAAATTATTTTAGAAAAAATTATTTATTTCTTATTCTAAGGATTACTAGATATATTAAATAACTCCACTATATAGTAAACTTCATCCATGATAAAATATACTACATTAGAAACAATTGAAAAATATTTTACATTGTAATTAGTATTATCTTAAATTATTTATCCATATAAACTATTATTATATAATTTTTTTTAATATCATGAGAAAATTAAGGGCAACATTACCTTAATCAAAATATCACATTCCCATTAAATTAATTTTCTATGTGATCAACGCCATTGTGTGTATTATTTTCAATCCCGAATGACAATATTATACTAAAAATAAGGATATATATCATGATTCTAATAACATAATCATTCAATTACAATGCATATACACTTCAATAGTCTAACTTTTTTAATAAACCATTAATCTAGGGGGAATAAATTCAGTGTTTCCCACAAATATCTTCCCCTTTTCTACATCAACTTAAAACCATTCTTTATAATAAGAGGAAAGGAAACATATAAAATGGGTGAGTTTAGATGCTCAGTAAGGGTAAAAAAGAGAGACATGTAAGCATTGAAATGATAATATGGGTATGAGAATGTGATCCTAACATTAGAATATAATACCTTGCATATCAAAGATCATAAAAATGAATTATTTCTTAATGATTTGTGGTTCATAATTCATGAATCATATGGTTGGTACATCATCATAAATCAATCATGATTCTTAAAATTTTCTCAAATAAGCATTGAAGCATCATTCAAATATAAAACGATTTCACATTTCATGGTTAACTATAATGACCATCAATATAGTGGATAAGGAGAAACCATTTTCTAAGAGTATATCATGAAACAAATATTTACTATAGTGGATCAGGACACACATATTTACCATTGTGGATAGGGACACAACAATTTTCCATAGTGGATCGGGAAACACATGCATCACATTATGGATCAATTTCATTGACATGTTTCCCATAATTATCTAATGAGATATAAATCTTTTCCAAATTCAATAGAGGGAGATATTGGTGCCACCCATCTCATAAGGAATTCATATGCACATATTCTATAAAACATTCATCTTATACTGATCCATAAAAAGATATGTGTTTCATAAATACTATATCATTCTCCATGAAATGAAATGGGTGTTAGTAAAATCTATACATATCATAACCTCTGAAAAATAGATAGGTTTCATAATCATTTCATAATAGGAAAACCTATTAAAGTATGTCGGTTTCATAAAAATTTATCATGTATTATCCAATTTATAAGAAATATTTTTTGTTAACCTCAATCCATAAAAAATATAATATTCATAGAAATAATATCAGTGGTATCCTAAGAACATATAAAATTTAATGTATAAACTATAACCAAATATTTCATCTTAGATGGAGAATTATTTTGAAAGATCACTCGGAACAAAATTTTACATTAATTATCACTTTATAAACCATATAACAGGTTCAAAATGAATTTTCTTGTATTGAAATTGAAAAAATATAATGGAATCTAGAAAAATATTTGAAAATATTTCTTGATTATAATAAAATATTCACTTTGAAAAAAACTTTTTATGACATAAAACATTTTGAAGAACATTTGCTATAAAAATAACATTGATATTTTCTAAACAAGGATGAAAAGATTTTGATTTTTTTCTTTGAATATAATGTGATGACTTAAAGAAGAATATTTAAAATTATTTAAATCCTTTACCTTCAAAACAAACTTTAAAAAATATAAAAGAATCATTGAAAATCATTTAAAACAATCTTTAAACATGAAAAAAATTGAGAACCATTTTTATTTGAATATTTTAAATAAATTTTTTTGAAGAATATTAGGAAAAGAATTTTCTATAAAAAATTTCATTTTAAAAATATAAATAATGAATCAAGGAAATTTATGTCCTGATTTTGGGTAGGTTCGTATATATGAAATATTACTTTTGTATAGTAAATGATATAATAGTTCATCGACTAAAAAATAAAAAAAATATTCCTTTTGAAACCGATTTAAAAAAATATAATAATTGTTAAAAAAATAAATTTAAAAATAATAGTATAATAGTAAAATGTTTTTTAAAACATTTTTATAAATCATCGTTTTAAAAGAACACTTATATTTGATCAAAATGAGAAATATAGTTATGTTTTCATAAAAACATTTTCTCAATTATCTTAATTACCAAATAGTAGAAAAAATGGAACCATTTATAGGATATAACATGAATAAATAATGGTTTGAAAATTTCATTATATTTTTTTGAGTGATAAATTATATTATTTCATTAATTGAAGAATAATCATAAATTGTCTTGATAAATGATGAGATTGTAGTAATAAAGCATTACCACATTGGTAAAATTGAATCACAATAAAATGGAATGAATAACACTAAATGATTCTTATAATATAATTAATATAATATTATTCATGATATAACATGTTTAAGGAATCATATACACCTTGAATAAAAATATAGGTGCCCAACATGGTATGTGGCTCAAAGAAGGAAAATTGAGACAAAATTACATTATTGATTTGGTAAATTTTGAAATATAAAACTGTGAAAGAAAGATAAAATATTTTAAATTTAAATAAACATAAATATATTTATATGAATAATAGAATAAATAAATGGGAATTATACACATGACCTATATGAAATATTAGGTGAACATGGAATGTGTCTATTGTGAAATTAAAGTGAGATAACAGAACCGTTAATATAAGAATTGAATTTATTTTTACACATTAAATGCTCTGGTATAATAAATATAATGATATTAATAATCTTAAAAAACATTATTATTATATCTTCTATGATATATAACTTTTTAGAAATTTATGTTACCTACTTATTAACATCTCCAGGTTAATCATATGTTTTTCGCAATACCCCATTTGTTTTTTATATATGCTTGTATTTTTATTCTTAATCATATAACATAGATCATGAAATATATATTTTTATAATTAAAAACATAATTTTATTATAATATATATTCATTATATATTTATTTATATTAATCTAAAAAATACAGAAATATAAAATGGAATAAACCATTATATGAGATGGTAGGCCTTATATATGCATGAAAAATATTTCCATTTTATTATCATATTGAAATAATAAAAGTAAATAATATGTAAATATAAAGATATAATTTCATTATAGTGTCTTTATATATCATATAATTTTACTAAACCCATCTTTAATACATTCCATGTGAATTATTATTGAATCCCATCCAATTGAGGAGTGGTAGTCCACATATCCAACAAAGAAGTTAAAGTATTTAAACAAGATGTAAAATATAAAACTATATTTTATATAGTAATTAAAAATAATAAATACATCTTAAATATAATTAATAAAATATGATATCATATTTTCCATCATAATTCCCATCCGTCAAAGGTGGTAAAGGAAAAAATGAACAACATCATTTCACAGGGTGATTGTTCGTAATGCATAAAAATCGTATATTTGTTACCCATTAGATAGATTTGTCAGTAATTGTAGGTATATCCATTAAAATAACCACATATAAATTTTTTTTGTGTAATTAGGATATTATATATGAATTTAATGTGTATTATTTAGGTGTTATACAATGAAAATAAAATTTTTGACCTTGAGGAAGGATGTCACCACTTCTTTGGGCAACATATTTTTTGGTATAAAGGATTTATTTTATGGAATTAGATACAAATTTAGGGTTTTAGGAAAAAGGGAGGAATTTTTTGTTCTTATTTTAATAGATGTTAAAAAAATGGATTGATAGGTGTGAATAAGTACGAGTGTTAGGTGCCTTTTATAGTAGAAGAGGAGTGGCATTCTTGTAAATATTTGAGAAGGGAATTCCATCAATGTTTTTTCATTGTCAAGTGGACCAAATAATAGTCCATATTCGAGAAAATAGGGTATATTTTGGAAATATGAAGGGAAAATGGAATTTGGAAATGTTTATATGTCAATTTGTTCCTTATGATTACAGTTTAGTCCATTGTTAAGATGATTTTTTCTCATAAACGTTATAAATAATTTTAACCACATTAACTAATATTCTGATCAAAAACTATGTTAAACGTATTATAAATTATAAATTATTCTTATTTAAAATATGTAATCCATTTTTTGAAATTCAAAATAACAAAATTGGTAAAAAAATAATTTGAAATTATTCATACTGATAGGATGATAAAGAATGTTTTTAAATTAAAAATTAATAAAAGTTTGCTTTAATTTTATACCAAATTTATAATTGAAATTGATTCAAATGAACTAAAATATATTAATTGATATATAATTGGGACAATTAAAATTTAAATTCAATAAAAAATATAATTTATACATCTAAATAATTTATATGAAAATACACTCCTAAAATAAAATAAAGTATTTTCACTATTCATAAAAAATAAACCATCTCAATAAAAAATAAAATATTTCACCAATTTTAGTATTGATATTTCAAATAAACCAATTGTTTAATTTATAAAATAAAAATTATAACAGTGTCAAAAATCAGATGTGATATGTATTCTGCATGAAAAGGAGATAAAATTTACTTTTAGAAAAATATATATTTATATTCATAAAATTAGATTTATTCTAATCTTATATATATCAAATATATTTTGTGACTATATAAAATATTAATTTCATATATAATATATAATTATATTTATATCATATATGAGAAGTTCCTTGTTTAATTTATTGAGATAAAATAGGGTTATTATGTAGATAAATAGTTTTCTAACAAATGTAATTTCATTATTTTCAAATAGTTATTACATTCACATATTCTAATTGATAACTAAATGGATAATTTTATATAAATGTTTAAATATTATTTCACAATTTATTCAATATTATTCGTAACTTTACTTCAAACATCTAGGTGGTCGCTATAATAATATTTATATAATCATGATAATAGTCTATTGTATTTTGGAAAAAATAAACCTCTTGTGTATAAAAATATATCGAACAGACTCTGTATTGTGTGAAATACTATCCAAACATAGTTTTGTGCACATCGTAATCTAATGTATGTGTTTCACATGGTTGGGTATTTACATTGTGTTGCATATAACACAAGGAAAACATAGAGATTTTATAAAAAAACTATATTCAGTGTTGCATGAAGTAAAAATTATCAAAATGATTAAATAAACTCAAAAATTATAAAAAAATCTAGATATTGTACACTGACACCCTAGAGGTGTGATTTGTGTCAGTTTTTGTTCATTGTTGTAATTTTACACCAAATATTTTTAAATTTCTTTTAATATTAAAGCTATTAAAGATGAAAATTTTTAATGAACAATATCATGTAATGAAAAAAATTACATTTATATCATCATTGGTTGAGGAAGAACTTTTAGGTCCCAAAAATCCTTGACGATCATTTAAATTTGTTAAAATTAGAATAAAATCATGGTTAGAATCACATAATATCTTATATTCAAATTTTGAGTGAAATGAAACTGATGAAGATTTTACGAATCAAGATTGTATTGATGCAACTAATGAGGAGGTAGATCTTATTGAGGGGAATGGAACTTTGTGACTTGTACAAAAAACAAGAAAATAATAATTAATTTTAAATAAAATTGTGTTTTCAAAAATAATTTGAATTTATAATGTGATTTCATACAATACAAGGAATAAACGTTTTCTAATGGTTTTTCATAGATTGAAGCCATTTATTTTGATGAAAGATTTCTCCACCAGTAAGTCTTTAAATTATCAAAGATATTCTTATTATCACAACACAATGAAGATATAAGATCATCTATATAAGTTTCATGTCAGATTTTCATAATGGATGTTTTGATTAAGTATTATATTTCAAAAAAATGTATAGCTTAATTATTGGTAAGGATGGAATCAGTCTATTGAAATTGAAAAATCATTTATATAGGTTGAATTAAGATCTGAGGGATTGGTATTCTAATATGGATACATTCATAAGGAATTTGAATTTAAATAATGTAATAGTTTATTGAAACATCTATGTAAAATAAAATGAATATGTTTTCCAAATTGTAATAATTTATTTTGATGAAATTATATGCACAGGAAAGTTGGAGAAAATTTCTAAAAGTTATCATAGGTGATAAAGAAGTTGTTTTAAATGATAATTATTGGAGATAAAAAATCATATCATATAAATAACTCAAAATAATATTTAAATTTTCAAATATCAAGAGATGTACTTTTATTAAATTATGAATAATTTTTTCATGTACTATTGAAAGATGATTTCCATAGTAGATTTTAAGGGAATAATTTTTGAAAAATATGGGGGTGGAAAAATGGTCAATCATAAGTATTTTTTAATTTTGTTTGGAAGATTATTATATCTAATGGAATCCTAACCAAATATAGTATATTCTATTAATATTTTTACTAGGCATAAAATTGTTCCAAATGAAACACATATCATGGTTGGAAAAATAAAAATTACATATAATAAAGGGACATTTTATTTTAGGATAAAATATGAAAACAATAGAAGTATTGATATTATTGGATACATAGATACATATTGGGAAGAATGTGTTGATGATATAAAATATAGATGTAGGGAATATTTGCATGTATGATAATGATGAATTATTGGATATAAAGAAAAAATTCTATAAATTTTTAAAAAAATATTGTTGAGAATATATATGCTAATCATGTTGCAACACTGTTGTCATGGATGATGTAACAATTGTGTGAATTGTTTATTGATGTGAATTGTCACCATCTCTTGGTTTTTGATGATCAATATTTTTTTAATATCCCTATGAGTCTAGTGGGACACACTTCATCCATTAAATTTAATATTAATTATCACATAAACAAATAACATTTGATAAAAAGTGGATTCAATATAGATTCTTCTCCAAAAATAAAATAATTTGATTATTTTTCCCTAAACTGCTAACAATGGAATCTTTTCATTTGTCTGATTGATAATAGGAGTAAATCCACCCTCTTATTAAGGATATGGTGTGTGATTTATAAACCCTATCTCATATATTTTTCCAGATATTGTTTTTACAAATTGAGAAAATATGTAACATAAATCTATCATTTGTAATTTTCGTTACTTTTAAAGGAATATCATGTATTTAAAAATATTTTTAATGGTGTGTTATTTAATCTTAGCATTTGTGAACTATTTTAATATATTTTTTAAAATGTATATAGGGAGTAATTTTTTTAGTATGAAGTTATTATTTTTGGTAAATTTTTGATGTATATTAACATGTTTTAATTTTTTAATGTAAATTTTCCTAACAAGTGTAAGGATATATTTTTAAATCCCATATTATGGAAAACATGAAATTTCTAATCAATGTATCAATTTTCCATAACATATTTCACTCACATTAAATTAGAATTTTTAGCTACATGATCCATTTCTTGAGTATTAGAATTCATATGATTTACGATCCATGGGTAACAATAAAATCTAATGGGGGGGGGGGGGAGTTTGGTACAAAGGGGAGTGGTCTCATTTAAAAAGTAGGAAAATGAAAAGGATATATTATATTTTCACCTTTTTCAATTTATCGTAATTCAATTTTTGTTGTAAATATTTCTTAAAAATTTGATCAAACATAGTCTAATATCTTGAGTCTAACAGATGATATCAAAGGGAAGAAATTTATCATCCTGATGTGGTCAGTTAGAGTGTGGTGAAAATTTTATATCCAAGAATGATTACAAATTCTATCAAAAAGAACATTCAGTTTTTTAAATCTGGACTATGAATTTTTTTCCCAACTATTACAAACATAATTTGGTTAGAAATTTCTCATGATCTATCATTATGTTCAAAGGATGAGTTTGAGGTACATTTGTGCAATGTTCATTATATGATGTTTCATGTAGTTTACTAGACCGTTTATGTCATAAAAAGGATATTTCATGAGAATTTCATTGATAAATAAAATATAAGTATGATAGTAAAAAAGTGTTATCATCCAAAAAGTAATGAAGCCTTATTATTGGAGGAAAAATATTCAATGGTTTTAGGTTTCTGTTAATAGAGTTGTGTTAGAAAATTATTTTTACAATGTATTCTAGAAAAACATGTTCAATGATGATTATATGACATGACGAAGTTAGTGTGTATGAATCTCATCAGATCAAAATTTTATAAGATGAATGTATCAAAGGTTGTTCATAGAATTATTTAATAAGTAATCTCATAGTCATTAGATCATTTTTTCTAGAAAAACATTTAAATGATTATCAGATATAGAAATTTTTATGGAAGATAATCAAGAATGGTGTATGATGAAGCTTGATGATGTTCATCAGACATAGGATTCATGTAGAAGGGAAAATATGAATGTTTCCAAGTAAAGTAATTATATGATGGATTTTTCTAAAAAAAATATTTCATGATATTCCTATAATGTTACAAAGGAACACTTTTTGAGGTATCACTATGTTATTTTATTCACAAAGGAGGGGTTGAATATCTTCTATGACATTTTAATATGTTATAAATTTTATGATTACATGTCAGATGAGAAATTATTAAAGAAACATAATGGAAAGTCGTGAAAAATATATAGATTCTGCAAAGGTTTGAGGAGAAGACCTGAGGAATATATGATGTTTTTTATTGATGATTAGTCTAATGTAAAGATACTAACTTTTACATGGTTTGAATTTGGAAAACTGAAGGTTCCTTTTGAGTGGGATATTTAATGTATTGTGTGGTATGTTTGAATTTAATTTTCATTATTCTCTATATTGTTTAATAGAGGTGATGCCTATATTAATGGGATAAAGTGTTCTGTTAAGAGGTTTTTATTATGTATATATAGTTTATGTTCTATATTATTGAATAGATGATCATACAAATAGTGTGTGGAGTCATCCATCATAACACTTCTGGAAAGAGTTTCTTATCATTTGATATTGTGTGAACAATTCTAAAAGAGATTAGTTGTATATGATTAAGAGTACACCAAAAAATCATAAAAAGAAAAAACTCATTAAGTATAAGTGATCATCCAGAAATAATTTATCATATTAACATGTTATTATAATGATATAAATTTGAAAAATTATATTATACGTCGAAGTAATCATCATGATATTTTTATATACGATCATAATTAGAAGATAATTCTCACCAATATTCAATAATGTGATGTGGAATAAGAATAAATTATAAAAATGAAATTTATGAATAATAATTTAGTATAACAGTTGTGATGTATCAATTAATATTGAGGAAGGTTCTTAAACTTTTTGTCAATCATTTTTTAAAATTTTACCAATATGAAGACCACATGCACTGTCTATTAATAAAATTTACACTCAAGTGAATGAATATTCCTTATTCTCAATAAAAAAGGATTATTTATTATTGTCTTATATGTCCTTTTATAAATTCCAATCCATTCCTAGGATTATTTATTCATATTGAGTAGTTAATGGTATAAATAATTGTGTTCTAGTTTTTGTACGTGGATATTGTTTTCAAGATATTTTTATCACTAATCCAAGATGAAGGATGTTTTATACATAATAAAATATAAAATTTGATGATCACTGATTCTCCCCTTACAATAATGGTGATTACATAGATCATGAATGGGTGTCTCAACCATATTCTTTGAAAACCATTGGTCCTTTCCAAATGACCCTAATCCACATGAAACAATTGTCCTTGGAATTTGACCATAAAATTCAATGAAATGTTTTTAGGATGAATACACCAATAGAGGGCCTAACTCATTCATTCTAGTTTAACCTTCCCTCAATATCAAAAATAAATCCATCACATTTTTTGTTTTGTTTATAATTTTTTATCAATAACCATCAAAAATTCGTAGTCCACTCATCAATATAAAATAAATAAAACAACCATAAAATGTGTCCATTTAATTTATTAATATTATTTAAATCAATTAGATTCTATTTTTTATACCCATCACAAAAGATAGAAAGCCTCACATATTAGTCAAATATGTACATCCATAAACCACATCTTTTAATAGTTTGGCATGCATGAACATAAACTATATGATAAAATATACACGACACCCAATATGAAAAAAAAAATTCAATGTGGATGTTATAAAATATATTTCCCACATTACATTGGGAATGAAATTTTCATGACCAATGGTGAATTGGAAATTTTATAGAAATGAAGAAAAAATTTTAGGTTGAACATTTGTAAAGGAATTCCTAAAAAAATGTCTTCTTACACAATAAGCCTCTGTGATTAATCAATTATGAAAAATCTTGGGATACTAGAAGATATTCAAAGATTGTGGGGTCATCCATTTGTATATGGAAAAAAGTAATTATATTATCGGTATATCCCTTGATATGGAAAATTTTTTTATATATTTTTTTATTTCTATATATTAATTTAGACCATGGATGTGAAATTAATGAGGATGTTGTCTCTAGGTGACTGAGCTCTCTGGAACACTTTAATCCCCATTCAAAATCTACAATTCACGGTTTTTATGAGGTTGGGTAATTTATATTCAATTTCTGAATGGAATTACTGCAGTGTACAGTGATTTTGAATTTTTTTCTATATAATACACTCCTATATAAATTCAAGAGTACTTGTCTCATAGGAATCCATACATCATGTTCAAGTGAGGTGACATTAGATTATAGGTTTAATGTACACTCATATATATATTTCCTACATATATTTGTAATGTATAAATCCTTAGTAAGAGACTATATCCCATATTATTTTAACTCATATATTCACCCTATTTTATGGGGACCATACAGATGAAACTTCATCCAGACAACCAATATATCTACAAGAGAATACATTGAATAGAAATGAACTGATCTGTATTGAATTATTATCTCATGAAATCTCAAATTATAATTTACATAATATATCCACATGTAATGATATAATATATTTATAAATTCATTATCAATTATCAATATGGATTGAAATATAAACAATATATAATAAAAAAAATATAATAATTTTAATTTACTCAGAAGAATGGGATCATCTATAGATCAAAAGTCCCCTTCATCTTTTAAAAAGAAGTAGGGAGGTAAATAGGAATGTATATGATATAATATTGATGTCTTGGCACTTTATATAAGTTAACACTTTATGGGAAGTGATGAATAATTACTTAAGACTCTCTCAAATAGTTAATTAAACATTATCTAATAGAATCGTATCCTTGATCAATTCAACCAATTACTAATTCCTTCATATAATAGCATTAATACCAGTTATATTTTTATAAAGGTGTTCCATTTTTATTTCTACTCTACTAAATCAGTTTCTTTGTGTCCCACCCCATGTATTCAATTTTATTATGTTTTCATTCGAAATTAATGGATATTCCTTTACTAAATCATAAATTATTCTCAGGTAGCTATGATAAATCTAGTGTTATCAAGAGATTGATATTATTTGAATCGATAAGTGCATGTAACTTTGTAAAGACATAATATGTAATCATCCTAACTCCATATATAAAAATTTAGAGTCTAGGTAATTAGTGTATGAATGTTTTTCAAGGAAAAATTCTGTGTCAGATGGTTCATGGAAATAAATTCACCACTAGGATTCAATTCTTCTTCTAGAATTGATATGTATATAAAAGGAAATGTTTTTTAGTTATGATGGTCCATACAAATTTTGAAGATATGGAATGGATAAAATTCATGACTCCATGTTTAAGCGATGATTTCTTTATGAAAATCTATATTCTTAGAATAACCTGAACATTGAAGGATGATGAAACATTTGAAGATTATATAAGACTAACATTATATTGTAGATCATGAAAAATAATTCAATGACTGGCTACATAGGTATCACATTTGTCATAAATTGCTCCAATTTCGATGACAATGTGACCCAACTGTTCATTATCCACTATCCCTACATAATCATAGAATAGTTCTCCAAATTTTTATGGAGTAATTTCACTAATCCCCACTATGTGGTAATGTTTGATCTATTATTGACCATACTCTATGGATATACAAATATGAGATTTATAAAATTAATGGGTACTTAGAGAATTTGTTTCCATATTCATCCAAATATTCCCGACATGGTTTTTGATCATCAGGTATTCATCACCAGTACATTCATGAAATAGAGAAATGTTCACCTCATATATTATTTGAAACATGAACCAAATATTTTATAGATTATGAGTATCATAGATGAACACCCCTTTTACTATTACTATAAGTAGTTTATCAGGATTTATAATTTTATATGATTAGATGGTATGAATTTCATTAATTCCTAGAACATATGTTCCAATGGTTTCTTCATGTCAGTGACGATGAATTGAGAATAATGATATAAGAGCTTTTTAGTTACTTGGGTATCCATGTTTGTTTATCAAAAACAATATTTTTTAATATCATTGTTATAGGGTGGTTTAGTAAATCCCATCTAATGAGAATTAAAAGTATTTAATGACATAGTCTGATATAAGGATTTGAATTGGTATCAACTTCCTCAATAATATCATTAATACGAGAATCCATATTATCATATTTAGTGGTTTTTTGAATTAATTTCAATATTAATTATCAAAACCAAATTCCACTATATATATTTGAATATAAATGATATTTCATGAAAATACCCATTACTGATGATGAGAAATGTACAAGAACTATAAAGAATTTATTTGAAGAAGGACTAAATTATAAACCAAAATATTCATTGTCACTTTTTTAGCCTTCATTTCCTAGGTTGTTTATCCTTGAGAGAATAGATAGTGTAAATTATTATGGTTTTATAAGTGCATACAAGTGATTTAATTAATAATTGTACTGTTTAAAGAAATGAAACTTTTTGGGCCCATGTATCCACCCATGTTTTTCACTATGTAGTTAGCACGTATCACTATTATGCATCAGATGGATACCAATTCCAAAAATTTAATATTCTAAATTTTCTAATATCATTAAAACCATATATGATAGTAATTTATAAGTAATTTTAGGTGAAAATGTTATTTTCATCAAAAATTATTTAAATAATATTTAAATGTTTTTTGTAAGGGTAAAAGTTCAATTCCTATAATAGAATATTATATAGAATATTTATTAAGATAGGTGATGAGCTAGTGAACGATTATGAGGCCTTAAATACTTGATTTGGATGAAATAAAATTATTGTATTAATTAATTTTTGGGAATTTCCGTTTTAATATATAATTGAATATATCTCTAATTGTGTATCATGTAAGGATTTTGAGACCACTATTACGTCTAAAATTTTGTGTTACTTATATATGGTGTACAAAATTTGTGATTGTTGGTTAAATAATTAGATCTCATGATGGATTAATTTATTTTATATTTATATTATATTTTTTTGAAATATTATTATATCCAAAACGCTATGTCATATGAGAAATTTGAGACCCTCATTTGGTCTGAGATGTGGGGTTTACCCTAAGCTGGACTCACAACGGTGTCTATCCTATGTTTGGTCATACCAAAATTAATGTTAGTTTTCTTAATTTTTTTATTATAATCATAACATTATTATAAATCTCAATAATAATGTTGTGGGTGTTCTTCTCAAACAAAAATGCATAGTCCTATATGTTTTCTCACTAAATCAATTCCATATTTGTGAAATAATTTGTTTTTTGACCTCTAGATATTATGAACATATTAATGGGATGAAATAAAATGCTCCCCCACGAATTTTTGGTTTAATAACATATTAAAATGGATTTTTTAATTTAAGGAATTTAATTTATTGATTTTATTGTATTTACAACAAAATAATTCACTTTAATCGGTTTTGATTGACCTGGATGAGTCTAATAGACAATGATATTATCTATTCATCATTGGTGAAGACCGTTAAATGGATTTTTATTCTGTCAGCATGGACTCCTCTAATTTTCCCTTCATGTTTCCTACCCATGTGATGAAAGGTTATTCATTTTATTTATTTATTTATTGGGTTTATTCATCAATTACTTATTCCATAAAACATTCAAGATGAAATGAAGGAATCTATGATACATTTTATATTAAAAATTATATAAAATAATTACAAAATATAAAAATGATAATTCGTAGGGTTCTCAAAGGGAATTTGAACAAATATGATAAAAGGATAATTTAACAATGAATGATTAAATAATAATTAAATCACATTATCCTATTATAATTATAAAAAGGTGTAATCATATAAATTTACCAACGCATTATTTAAATGATTACCATAGAATAATTAAAATAAATTATTTTGGAATATTTATACAAATAATCATAAAAAGATAAATGCATGAGATGATCATAGAAATTCATAAATAAGTATCAAATTATAATTAAAATTTATTATCAAAGGATAACATAAAAAATATGATGATGTTAATTTATAACAATTATCATGTTAGAATTCATATGAATTTAATTTATGTTGATTATGATTGGGCAATTTCTAGAATTTATTAAAGGATAATTTATTAGGAAATGATAATTGGATGAATTATAAAATTATTTTTGTTTGAAATTATTAAATATAATTTTAATGAATTATCAATGATAATTTAAATAATTTATCAAGTGATAATTATTAATGGATAATTTATTGTAAATTATCAATGAATATTTATAGATGGATATTTTATGAGAAATTAATAAATGATAATTATAAATAGTTAATTTTTGATAAATTGATAATATATAATTATAAAAAGATAATTTATGAGAAATTATCAAAATGTAATTATAAAAGGATAATTAATGAGATGGTATTAAAATATAATTATATTATAAATATTTATGACAAATAATCAAAAGATAATTGTAAGAGGGTACATTAGGATTACATATAAAAATATAATTATAAGTGGAAAATTTAAGATAAATTATAAAAAATTAAAAATTATTATTGGGATTTATGAGGGAACATTCATTTTATAGGAATGATAATTCAAGAATTACCCTGTAGAGATAAAATATCTTCACATGTGATATTTTTATTGTTTTTAAAATTAAGTAGTTTGTTTTGGTTTTGGGCATTATTGGTGAACCTTGAGTATCAATGTTTATTATAATAAGGACATCAAGAAGTGTTATTTCCTATTGAGGTCTGTACACAATCTATAATACAACATTAAGTGGTTTATAATTTCCTTTGGCATCAAAAAATTTTGAGGTTGGGGTTCCTAACATGTTTGGGATATTGATTACACATGTTTCCATACGTGATTAGTGTATTGGATTATTTGATACTGAGACTAAAGTTTTATCATATGTGGGTGTGTGTGGCCCATGATATGGTCTGATTTTATTCCATCAAATTATTCTAATAACTATATTCAAGGATGATGATCGGTGATGTGTATAATTATTATATATTTCCCATGATTTTTGATGTGTTTTTTTAATTCAATTCTATGTCTTGTTTTCTTTTGTTGTTTCGATATATGTTTACATGATAGGTGGTTATCATGTTAGGATTACTCTATATAGGGAATACACATTATGTTCAGGGAAGATTACTGTGCAACATTATAACCATGTTACCTAGTATCTAGTTGATTCTTTGTATATAATGAGTTAATGGAAGACACTTGATGACTTTTGGATTTTGAGAGTTTTATACTGCCTTGTTAATTATGGGTATGTTATAGATACTCTATGCCTTGTAGATTTTGGCTATTACCCATTTCCTTATAGATTATGAGTATGAATTTTTCAGGTTATGACTTGTAGATTCCGAGTGAATCAGTTACATACTTATGGATGTTTTTGGATAATTTTGGAAAAATGGTAAATTTACATCATGGATCCAAAGTAGGTATGGCTCAGTGTTTGTGGTGTCTTGGTTAGTGCATGACCACTTGGTTTTGGATTTAATTTTTATTCTTTTTATCCACTGACCATTACTATGAAAAACACTATTATAGATGATAACATTAGGTTAAGGACTCATTGGCATTGTCCAATTGAGTGTTATAGAAACCTCACACCTAATAATTTTATGTGCATGTAAATTTTATGAGGGATTTTGTGAAGGGAAATGGCTGAATGAAAGAAGGATGTGTAGTGTAGCATCGATATAATAATAAAATGGGGATGACTCTAGAGGACACAATTTTTATCCATTTATTTATCTACACTTTATTACACTAGTTATGCTTTCCAAATTTAGTGATGATTTATTTATATGACAAGTAGGGAATATTTAACATTATACATGGTATATATGATTATTTATTATATTTATTTATTATTGTTCCTATGAAATTATAACGAGGGTACATTATCCCCACATATGGATTCAGACCCTCATGGATAGACTATAACCTCTTGCGCATGGGGTGGGGGAGCATGATGTCATGTGGAATTCTAGAATAGACCAGGTGGTTTTCATTATGATGTTACAATATTCTATTTGGTGATTTGGATTTACTAACATTTTACTCTCAATTCCCTAGGATGGGACAATATTGAATGATGTTTAGACAGTTGGCACTCAGGCAGGGGAACTATACCTATACCGAGACTTAACTATATTGTGGAACTCTATGTTTTCAAAAGGTGTGGAATTAATGTATCCCCGTTATAGTTTATTAATCTCACCATGGGTGACACAAATAAGTTTGATATTTGATTTATGAGTTTCATGGGGCGTTAATGCATCATTACATAGCACACAAGTTCACATTAAAAATATATAATTTTTGTTCTGATATATAGTATTTTCTTAATTTAATCCCTTGATTTATTATATATGTTTAATATAGGTTCTCTTTGTGTTTTATATCACTGTTTCAATATTTTCATGATATATATAATTTGGAATTTATTAGTTGAACTTAGCATACTATTGTTTTAGTATATATACGATGATTATGAGTAAGATGTAGGGATTTATATTAGAGTCAGTGGTAAAATTGGTATACCTTGGGATAATTCTAGAATCCTTGGAGAATCTTGTGTGAACACATAGAAAAATTAATTTTTTTCTAATGACTATTTTTTCCATTATGAAGTGTTTGATTTTCATTATATGAGATTTCACCTTGATTTAGTCTTATGGGACAACATCAGAAGTAGAATAGAATAAATTCACAACAGACTATGTTTCTTCTATACTATTAGATGTATTTGTGGATAATGTTAAATTTTTTACCACAATGGTTATGTGGTCTAGGAAACATGGTCTCTTCATTCAGAATTCTATCACCTAGTTATGTCCTTGGAATATGAGTAAATTACTATTGTAAAATGTACCCATAAATCAACTATACCATTATTCCTCTATCAAGGAAACTATATGATCTTAGGTTGTTGAGTAACTGGTTGCAAATACTATGGATCTTGGATATAGTAGACAATCAGATGGATGACTATGTTATTGTAAAAATATCATTTGTTGGGTAGGTAGTAAATTACAATACCATGTATCATATGTTTCCAAACAAGATAATGAATCTCATTGTTTAACTGCATGACTTGGATATGAAGGTATTAATATGTTTGAGTACTTCATTATGGGGTGTGCCTTTGTTGATCAAAAAAAATAAGGATGGTAGTCATTGGCGTTGTGTTGATTACCAGAAGATGAACAATGGGATGTTGAATAACTAATATATGTTTCCCAAGATCTCTGATTCTTTAGATCAACTATGTGGTGCTTGGTGGTTCTCCATGATTGATCATTGATTGTGCCACCAAATGTTGTGAGATAGAGATGAGGACATTTTAGATATGGGTTTTTATAGCAGGTAGATACTCTGTGACTTCATGGTCATGATCTTTGGGATAAAAAATTACCTAGATATGTTCACAGCCCTCATGAACAGGATATTCCATGCATAAGTAAACTCATTGGTCATAGTTTTCATTGATAATATCATTATCTACTCATTGAATCTAGAGAAACATTCTAGGAACCTAGAGATAGTCTGTATTATTATTTATAGAATACATACATTATTTAATGATTTTAGTTAGTGAATTCATTGATTCGAGAGGTGAATTTCTTAGGATATGTGGTGTATGATACTAAAATAAGTATAGACACAAATAATGTGCAGGAAGTAATTTCTTAAATGCATCCTTAACACATTTTTATATTATGATCATTCACTGTTTATCATGATATTACTAATTGTATTTCCATGACTTCATACGTCCATCCATTCCCAAGGATGCATTAAAAAAATGGTGATATGTTCTAGAGGATCTATCAATGTGAATATGTGTTCCATGATATAAATAGAAGGTTTAATATTGATATATTACTGGAACACACTATGCTTGGGATTTTTAATGTGGTTTACTATGATGCATCATGAATTAACCATGAAGTGATTTCAATGAAGGAAAATCATGAAATAACCAATGGGTCACATCATATATGACCTAATGAAAGGATATACACTATAAATAACTTATATTTATCAACTATGGCCTTCACTCAAAAGTGTTTATGATTCTATATCATCGATGAGATATATATTTTTAACACAAAATGAAATATCCTTTGGAATATGTTAATAAAAAATAACTATCTCCCGAGATAATAGAACTGGGTTAAGAACCTATATATTTTTTACTTTGAGATGGTGTATGCAGTTAAGATGGTTAATGTTATTGAGTATATTATTATCCACAAGGAAAAGGCAATGTAAAATCATGGAGAGAGTCCCATAGAGGAACAATGGCACTTGATAGGAATATTAGTTGATTAAAGGATGGATTCATTATAGTAATTGGGCTATATGACTTGTATTATGTTAGTAATCACATCATAAATTTTGGAAAATGTAATGGATAAATATACATGAGACAAATATTGTTCTGTGATGAGAAAACAATTATATTGTGGTGACTCAATAACATATGGTGGACGAATGATGATGAGGTGATCATGAAAAAATGGAGAGTATTAGTCATCTCTTCTACTATAGTGTATATGATGAGTTATTTACCTATCACTTGATGGGAAGTAAATACTAGAATGATTATGATTTACTATGACATCATGTGACTATTCTCGAGGTTAGGGTTGATGTGGGAAATCAACAGTTTTTTGTCTCTTGATACCTTTACATCAGACATTGATGACCATGCACTAGTTACATAGTGGGTTGTTACATCCACTCTAGATACCTATGTGAAAGTGGGTGGAGGTCATTTTGGACTTGGTGATGGGGTAACCTGGAACCCCATGGACTGATGATGTATTCTAGGTTATTTTCAATATACTAAGACAGTCTGGTAACTTATTATTGATCAGCAAAACTCACTCAGTGGAGTATCTTGGAATGTTTTTTTTCTTAGAGATCATACACCCACATGGAGTTCCCTTGAGGGTTGTTTCAGATAGAGATATATGTTTTACGTCACACATCATGAAGGAGAAGAAAAAAATATAGGGATTTAGCTACGATTTAGTATAGTGTACCCTCCTTAGACTAATAGATATTACGAGTAGATATTATTCATATTATAGAATATATACTTACCTTATATGATATAATTTTTTGGATCATGAGATGATCACCTAGTCCTGATTTAACTCATATAACGTACCAAATTCCATGATTTAATTTAGGTGCAATCATATGGGCAAATTTATGGAAGGTCATGTCACTCATCGCTCCATTGGGTTGAGATTGGTGTGGAAATGGTTGTTGATACTAGTATGGTTTAGGATACCTTCAAGAGGGTGAATCTGATATGAATGTGGCTAATCCCAACTACAAGGTGATATAGAAATTATTTTTTCCATATGACGAGAAACTTGGGTTTGATATTACAGATCATGGTTTTCATGAGCGTGACTCCTCAGCTAGAGAATATAATTCTATGGAAGTAGGGAAATATATCTCCATGTTTTATTAGTATCTACGAGATCACTGAGTGGATAGGGGTATTGTAATATAATTTACATCTCTATTATCAAAATAGAGGTATGAATGGTGTGTTCCATGTGTCATAGATTCAGTGGTATATACCTGACCCCGTGTTTATCATTGATTGTGAGGATGTTGAGATAGAGATAGATAAATCTAATTATGAGCATTTTGTGTAGATCATAAACACAAGTGAGAAGGTTTTTTGATGAATGGAAATGCCACCGGTCCATATTCCGTGGTATAATTGATGAATCTAGGAAGTGACATGGGGGGGGAGTGCAATTTCCTAGTACAACAGCCTATGTTTTTCGAGAAGGACTACTAGGGAGACTTCTCAGTGATAATAAGTCAATAGAGGGGGATAATTTTAATATCCTGAATTATTAAATGTGATTAATACACTATTTCTTAGTAATCTATAGCTACTATTTTGTGAAAAATGTATTTTTGCCGCAGCTGATGCCCACCAGGTCCTTTATAATCAAAGGAAAAGGTATGAAATCTTCTGAGGAGAACATATATTTAGGCAAGTTAAATTTCAGAAGAAAGTATGTCAAGGAACATAAGCTGTATGAATGCTCAGATTGGGAGTTAGCCATGACAGATGAAGAAATATGGCATGGGAATGGTGATGAATATGTTTTTTATGGTATGTAGTTTTATTTTATGGATTGTGTTTCTTGCTTGCTGTACTTTTTCTTTATCTTTAATAAATGGATGGAGACCTTGTCTCTGACTAAGCATTCTGGTATGATCCACCAATAGGTATAGAGCACATCTTTTAACCTAGGGGGGATAACATTTTTGACCATAATGAATTTTTTCAAATCACACATGTGGATAATTTTTTCAATATTTTTATTATTTTTTTGTAAAATAATTAATTATATCCCACAATTTGTATCGTATTGCGAATATGAGACCACTTTTAGGTGAAGGATGGGATGTTTAACTGATGTGAGGAATAAGGTTTTGTACACATTACATGTTTTGTAAGATTGAAATTCATGATATGTTATTTAGTATATTTTTTATAATATTTATACTACTATAATTATCAGAAATTATATTTTTGGGTATTCTTCTCCAACAGAAATGAAAGTTTCACCATTGTTCCTAACAGAATCTTTTTCAATTCTTTGAAATCATCTATTTTCTATATTAAAGATTTTAACTAATTATTTGGGTGAATTTAGACCCACATCTATAAATTTCCATTTGAATAACTAATTAAAATTGCTTTTTAGGTTAATGTTATAAATGTAGTGATTTTTGGTTATTTATATTAGAATTATTTCTTTTCATCAATGTTGATTGATCATTATGAGCCTAATTTTATATTTATATACCATAAATGTGATAAGTAAAGACAATTGAACTAATTTGGATTCCATCTTAATTTCCTCCTTCATCTTTCCATGTTTGGTGTGGTCCAATGTGAATAAATTTGAGTTTTCTATTTTTTAATATTTATTTTATTCATCTTCTGTTTATTCAATCAAAAATTCCTGAAAATTATTATGAATTGAATATAAATGGTCTAACCTAAATTATAAAAGATATATCATAATTTTTCAAATAATAATTCTATGTATTTTCAAAGGGTACTAATGAGAATTATGATAAATGAATAATTTATAAATGAATTATTAAATGATAATTATTTCAAAATATGAAGTTATAATAAAAAATTATTATCACATAAATATATTAAAAGATAATTGGAATGATTATCAATGATTAATTGCACAAAATTATTAATGAATAATAATGAGATGAATTTTTCAATGAAAATTTCATGAATTTATCAAAGATAATTTTACAAAATTCTTAAATGATAATTAAAAGAAATTATCAAATGATAATTGATCGATTTATTAAAGATAGTAGTATACAAATTATTAAGTTGTAATTGAAAATTAATTAATATAAGTTGATAATAAAAGAGTAATTTTTAGAATTGATCAATAAATAATTTAATATTAAAGGATAATTTTGATAAATATAAGAATATAATTGCACAAAATTGTAACAAATACTTATAAAAAATTATTTAGAATAATGTATAATAAATTAACAGAATATAAATATAAAATGACTATTTAGGGAGAAATTTATTATAATATTATTATGAAATGATAATTTATAAGAAATTATAATAACATAACTATAAATGGATAATTTTTTAGAAATAAAAAATATAATTATTAAAGGATAATTTAATATAAATTATCCAAAGATTATAATAAAAATATAATGTAAGAGAAGTTATCAAAAAAGAATTATAAAATGGTAATTTATGAGAAATTATCAACTAATAATTATAATAAGATAATTTATGATAAATTATCATTAACATAATTGTATGTGGATGATTTATTATCAAATATTATATGATAATTATTCTTATGAATATTATTACAACCAGATGCATTTGCACATAATGTTAACTCAAAAATTATATAGTAGATGTAAAAAATCATATATTGTGAGAATTTATTTAATGTTGAAATAAAATAATTTTTCTTGGTTTTAGGGACACTTAGTGAACCTTCAGTATTGAGATTTATGATAATTATGATGTGAAGTGGTGTTCTTGACTGTTGTGGTTTCCACTCTAGCTAATGTGCCACATCAGGTTGTTTTATCCATAAATTTTACATTGATGAATTTTGCTGTAAGATATTCCTTATCATTGGGAGATATATTTTAAAAATGCTCCCATATATGATTTATGTGTCATCTTATATGGTACTCCTCTAGACATGTAATCATATGTGGCTGCTTATGTTTCCCATTATATTGAAATATTTGATTCCATGTGACTAATGTGATTACCAGATTCCAAGATGATGCTTCATTCATATGTAGATGTATATGATGACGATATATATATGATGATGTGTTATATGTTTTTCATCACCCCATTAATTTTCATGTTTTACTTTTAGGGGATTGTTATGCGTATACCGAATAAGTGTCTTTTTTTATGGATACTCCGTGTGTGGTCTACGCATAATGTTCAATGATTTTAATGAGACAGAATGAAAACCCTGTAACCTAGAATCTAATTTTATCCTTGTGGATTTTGAGTATATATAGGACACATCATTCCTTGTGGTTTCTGATTGTTACCAAATGCCTTGTGGGTTCTGGTAAGGTTATAGATACAGATTTATTTTTTGATTGTTTGTATTACTTTATGCCTTGTGGATTCTAGATAGGTTTTATTCACTATAGGACTTATATAATTTATGTGACTCAACAGTAGACTTGTTCCTAGTTTTGGATACTTATATACAAATGTTAAATTTATGGAATAGTGAATAAGAAATTACAACTATATGTTTTTGGTGTCTTATTATGCGCATGACAACATGGTTTTGGATGGTATGTTTATTCTTATTTTACATTGACCATTACTATGGAATAAACTATTATACATGATAAAATAACATTAAAGATTCATTGGTGGTGTCCTAGTGAGTTTTTTACTCACACACATAAAATAAATTATAATGAAATTATAGACTTTTGTGCGATCCATTGTAGGAAATGGGACCTATGATGGATATTTGAAAATTAGAGCATGAATATAGTATAAGAATGAGGAAGACACCAGTGAAACTACTATTTATCCAATTACTTTTCATCTTCTAATTACACATGTTTTTTCATATCACATTAAGAGATTCTATATGTGTATTGAATGTATTCTATATATACCTTTCTGTAGAGTTACAATCAATTTTTATTAAATTTTTTATTATTGATTATTAATACAATGAAATAACACTAAGGGTAAATTCCTCCCACTAATGGACTCATAAAATCACTTCCAAAAATTGGCCTCATTTATTTGTGGATGTGTACATTAGGTGACATGGAATTCTGTCTGCAACCATGTGGTTGAGGTTGGGATTCTCAATAGAACATGGATATTGGACTTAGAAGGAACATATTATGACCTAGTATTACATGAGCATAAAAAGTATATCGTTAGATAAACTACAATGTAAAAATCATATTTACCTAAAAATTGTAGTGTCCTTGTTTTTATCAGATCCAATTATAGGGGGAGTATTTTCTAGTTCTTCTTTATAAAAAAGGATCAAAACCATGATATGGTTAAGTACAATTTCCTAAAAGTTGAGATATCACTTTTCATTAAAGAATAGTCACATTACAATGTAACTTCATTGAATTCCATATTAAATATTCCAGGTCATTTAATCTTGCTCTATTACCACACAATTATCCGCATCTAGGAATAAAATATCACACATTCCACCTTCATTTAACTAACTTTTACAAGAACAGCTATGTTACCATAATCTATTACTTGAAACTGGTGTGAATATCCTTCAATTAAAATATTATATCTTACATAATAAATATATATTATTATAAATAGATCCATGTTGTCCTAAAATAGATAAAAATATTCTTACAAATAAAAATGATGTGATTCTACATGATATGGTAAATATGTTTTCAAATGTCTGCAACCCCTCTTGATGCAACTTAATTAACCAATAAGACTAAGGAAATTAACCCAAAAGGTTATGGAATTAAAAAAAGGGTTGAAAACTTATATCCATTTGTTGTGATTGGGTCTTCTCTTTTTAAAAATTGTACGGTGATGTACCAAATATGTGATGAGACATTCAGGTGCCAGGAATTAGTGTGATGCCTGATAACCTATATACTAAGAAGAAACCTCCCCAAGAACACCTTATAAGAGTGGCGACTTCCCCCCGCCCAACTGAAGAGAGGCCAATTAAATGTACCATATAGAGAAAATTAGTTTCAACAAACACTCAATACCATGGTGAACCAATTCCATCCCTACAACTAGGTATCTATTTTCTTCTTGGCCCATGACTATAGAGACATATTGACCTTAACATCACACTAGAGTTAAATTTCACACCCCCAATTATGATATAGAGTCACATACCCATATTATATAACCATGGTTTCATATTATACCTAATTGATACTATGGTGAACCCCCACCCAACCTAATATAAGGAGAACCATATCCTAGATCCAAAATTCTAGTACACCTTGACTTCATACCTCATAAAGAGGGAACCTTCATAATAATCCCAATAATATGGTATGAAGCACCTCCTATCCCAATGGTTGAGATAACCCATAACCATGTCTCTTACATGCGTTACACATTCTTTTAGGTAGAATTATATGGAACATTCATCCCTTGGGGTTTTTTCATAGAATTTTGAAGAAAATAACCTCAATATGATAACATTAATTCACCCTGTAAATTAGTAATCTTATTTATTCAGTCAATGTGATTGGGAGAGAGAAAGGGACACCTTTTATTTATAATCCCTGCAATCAATACTTCTCATAACTCATATTCTAGATCAAGAATAATCTAGGAACATTCATATTGGTCAATCCCTATAATAGGTTGATTAACCCTCTAATAAAAATGTAGATATTGCGTATTTTCCATGTCTTCCAAGCATATAGCTAGAATTCCTTGTCGACCTAATAATAAGTGGGATGCAGATTCTTATTTAGGTCTCCCTGTTAAGAATCATACCAAAATGAGATTCTGTTAATTATCATAACACATTGGTCCCCCAAATGTGCCTACAATAAAAAATTATGAACTCTAACTAGATCTAATACATGATATCCCACCTTCACATTACTCACATACTAGGGATAATATCTTTAAAAATCATCTATCCCCATATCCCATAAGATTAGGTCATAAGGCTTAATAATAATACCCAACCTCTTCTTCACGGGTCTATATCCCCTGAGTGTAAAGTATTCCTTCCTTTCCCACTAATCAAAAGGTAGTATGGTAATTTATATTTATCATCCTCATTATTTATTAACCAAACCAGGATCCCCTAAAATATCTTATCACATTGGTATAAATAATGATATATATATTTAGAGTTAGGACGTTATACTAAGAGTATGACCATAGAGGCCACATTCTCCTAACGCACCAACTAAGTCAGTTATCTTGAAAAAGACCAGGAATAATCCACCACATCCTCCCATGAGGATATATCCCAAATGTTTCTTGTTTAACTTTGTTTATTAATATTTATCATAATTTTTTAGACATATATGATGAAATTCTATATAGTACAATCCCCAATCTTACATTGATTAATGATATCAAAACAATGATCCATTAGTGATCTATAAACATATGTGAAACCCATTTTTAATGTCCAAATCATATTCATTGGCCCATATACACTTGTAGAACAAAATTAACTTGGTATAGAAAATATATCCCCTTCTTATTTAGTTGGATGTATTCTATATGAGTTTATCTTAAATAATAATACATGGTCTATGTGTATCAGACACACTAAATAAGACATAATACCTCTAGGTACGTCTAAATCAATTATCCATATTTCATTTATATTTATATTACATAAAATGAAATATTCCCAAAGAGTAATCATACCTTATCCTATATTTTTATAAAAAAAATATTCCATGAAATGTAAATACAATCACCATAATGAACTAGTAATATTAATTTTATCAAAATCATTGAATTTTCATATATTCAAATTATCTTTTTTGTTTTAGAGATATATTTAATTAAGAAATAATCTTACAAAACAATCCCTTCCAAAACAAAAATCAAATTTACACTCAATATACATTCTTTCAAAAGAATTATGATTTATAAATTTGAACACTCTTTTCCTTCAAAATAGTTCTCTTCTTTTACAGAGAATCTCAATAGTGGTAATATATATATATATATATCATACAAATCATTCATCCCTATGAAATATAATTTAAATTATGGAGTGGAGATGATAATTTTAATATAGAATAAAAAAATAAATAAATCCAATAGTCCATTTTAAAATCATGAAATTCCATAATAATTTACCCTTAATTTAATTAACCTTCATCTCAAAAACAATTTTTTACTTAATCTAGAAATGGAAATCGATATAAAATTCATTTTATAAGATATACTAAAAATTAAAAAAATTATTTAGTGTTTCTTATAAAGAACGATCATTCATGGAACCATTTTCATGAGAAACATACATTTCACTAACAAAAGGGGCCTAAATGTTCATTTATTCACTGGCTCATTACCCTACCATATTAAATAAAAATACATCTCTTAAAAAGATTTTTTAGTAGTCTAAAAGTAATGTCTATACCTCGGGACATTATCCTCATATAAATTCTATAATAACAACTACATACACCCATATAATGGGAATAACCTACATGGTTTATTTCAATATATATTTCTTAGAGAACAAAATAATTACCCAATTAATTGGAGAGATACATTGGTCTCACCCAACATAATTAAAAATTAAAATGGTTCATAATAAATTAAATATAAAATAATATTTATTTTCCATAATAAAACTATATAACATATTATGTTTTTAACCTAAGGAAATTCTCTTTTAGAATTCATTAAATTATAAGCATAAAAATATTTTTCCTTTAAAATTTAATAAAAAATTGAAATATCATATTATAATAGTAAAATCTGATAATCATTGAAAATCCTTAAAATATATTAATAAATTATTCATATGGATTATCTATAATGTTGGAGGGAAACTTTGATATTTTCACATAAGATAAAAACAATTCTAATAACACTTAATACAAAATTACCGATAGAAATTAGTTAATAAGATACCATCAAAAGCTTCTATAATAAAAATTTAAGGATAAATATAAAATAAAATTTAACAAAAATTTTATTATAATATTAATATTTTTAAATAATTTTATGAAACATTGATAAGTGGGAAGAATATTCAAAATATCATTAAAAAAATTTATACAACGATTTAATGATAATTCACTACATTAGGTTTTACTCTACTCATATATTCCACAACTACTACAAAACAATGTAATATTAATCGATTCATCTTTTATTAGTTTTTTGAGATTAATTATTTTCATATAATCCATTATATTTAATTTATTACCATTTTTTATATAGTTAATAAATCAGTTATGGTCATGATGTACATTTTCAAGGAATTCTATATGTAATCCCAAATCATCTTTAGTAGGTTTCAAATGGTAATCATATTCATTATTGCATCGTATAAGTAAATAAATCATGAAATAATTATCATTTTTATGTTTTTAATTATATTTTGAAAAAATATTATAATTGTGTACATGATAAATTAGTCACATCGCTTTGTGAACGTGGTGGTCCACATATGCTCATGAGTGAGGTCGTAATTTTCCAAAAAATGGAAAGGGAAAAAGGTAAGAAATTTAAAATATTAAACAAATCATAATTATATAATAAATATTATATATTTTAATTAAATCCATTATAATATCAACTTATGTGATTTGCTGATGAAAATAAATAGAAAATGATTCTTGGAGTTGGTATTCCATATGTACACACCATCGATATTTACATGCACCCAAGGAATTATAGGGATAATAAAAAGGGTTATAAAATAATAATAATATATTTTATGTATATTTTACATAATATTTTTTTATATAATCATTGATATGAATAGATATTAATTAGGTATAAGAGGAAATAAACATGAATGAACTCAGTAATTATTTATACTTCTTCTCTGGAAAAGATATATGGATTACCTAGTGAGCCCTCTATATTGGTTTTTTGGCGATAAAATAACTTATAAGACATTCCATGAATAGTTTTTACAATATTTTTATTGGTATTTGTGGATATAGAGTTTTCAATGTGTACAAATAAGTGAGTAAATGAGGGTCCCTTTAATAAGTGAAGGAGTGGCACTCTTGTAATTATTCAATGTTTTAAAATAATTTAAACACTATTTTGAGGTGTTTATGAAAACATATATCCTAATATAAAATAAATAATTATTTGGGATTGATATCCACAAACCCAATCACATTTAGTTGTTTATTATAGATATTTTAGATCACACCACCTAGTTTAACCACATAAAACCAATTATAATTTTTACTAAGATGGCGTAAAATTTTATCATTGTGAAATATTTTTACGAAACCAAATAAAATTGACCATATGACTGTATTCATACATGATAATTCCAAATATTTAATCCATTTTCAATGATTCATTTTCGATAAGTGTTAGGAATTTTTTTTTGTATGTACATTAAACAGAATGAAAACCCATTTTTAAAAAATGTCTTGTTTAAAAAAATATGATTTTATACAAAAAGAAATGATATAGTTGATTATTACAAATTAATAATGTTGTTATTTAAATAATTAAAGTTATTTAAAATTTAGATCAAAAAAATTGAATGAATCTTTGGGAAAATATTATTCTATTCAAAGAACCAAAAAAATATTTTTTTATTCAATTAAAATATATATTATGTTACAAAAAATCGTTGCATGGATTTCCAAAACCATTGTAATTTTTTAAATGAATTATTATATCTTGAAAAAATATATTTATATTTTTTAAATTAATTTTATTATACTTATATTATGTGATTACATGAATATAAAGTCATAAAAGATTCAAAATTTGAAAAATTGTTATATTAATTATTTATCATAAAAATAATCACTTTATAAAAATAAAAAAATATTGAACATAATATAAATTAGAAATGTTAAATATATAAATGTATCTTATTTTATCAAATGAAATTTCAAAAGAATTCATTAAATAATTTTAATATCAATCATTTAACTTTTAAAATACATATTTTGAAAAAAAAAGTATTATAAAAGCATAAAATGAATTTATTTATTTTAAACTCCTTGTAGAAACAATTTGATTATCACTAATTTATATTATTCAATAAATTTATAATTTATTTGTTAAATTAATTATTAAATAGTGTTTAATTTAATTTTAAGAAAATAATTATATTTTCTACATAGAAATAGGTTTAATAAACGTAAAAGATTTTTTCCATCAAATGATTTTTTCTACATTGATAAAACCTTGAAAATCAATGTATGAATAATTCATCCATAAGATTAATAAAACAAAATTAAAAAAATTAAAATTATAGTTGATAATGTTTTTTTAAAATTCTTATAAAATAAATTAAAACACACTTTTATATAAAAAAAGTTCTAATAAAAACCTATTTATAACATTATATGATTTAATTATATTCTTTAAAAATAGAATATTTACATTATAATAGTTAATAAATATATTTTGACTTATGATTTAATTAATATATTTAATTTTTCATTTATTTCTACTCATAACCTCAAATTCAATGGCTAAGATATATTAGTCTTATATAAATAATAATATTGTGGTTCATTTTAGCTCAGTGTTGTTTTTGGTAAACACTCTAAAAATATTACTCATTTAATGGTATATAAATTAAAATGTCTCAGTGTTACATCCCCACAACGTAAAATAATGAAATTGTGTCCTCTTAGTTTAACTAATGTCTGATTAAAAGGGGATTCAAAACATTTTCAGAATCAATTTGTAGGAGATAATGAAAAACATACATAAGTGGTATCAAATAGAGATTGTAGTTCCTTTTGAGAATAAAACTGATATCTAGGTTAATATTATTAAAAATATTACTTCCGAAATATTTCATATGCAATATATTTTCCATAAAGAGACACATTCATTTAAATGAGTTTACAAAATAAAATATTTATGGTTATGTTCTAATTTCACATATTACACAATTGACATGTCATTTTTTGTGGTATTCTTTTAATATTTATTTGGAGAATATAATTAAATATACTTCATTTACTTCATTATATTCTGTACGAACAATATAATCAATTCATTCTTCTTTTAAAATGTTTTCATCTATGCTTTATCCCATATTTTAAATGATAAATGACCACGATGGTTTTTACTTGCCTGAAATAATAAAATAAATAATAAATTGATGAAAAATTCAGAAAAAAAGATGATAAATTATTCTTTTTTATCTCTATAAAATTACCAATAAATATTTTAAGAGAATATAAGATAATATTCAATCTAAATAAACTAAGAAATACTATTTTAATTTCAAAATTCCTTACAATAAGACCAAAAATTAAATTTAAATCATTTTGTAAAATAACTATCCTTAGAACCCAATATATTAATCCAAACCAAAATTAGAAACTAAAAGATTAGAAGGTTTTGAAAACATATTCTTCCATGATTAAATAATCATTTATGTTAAAAACAATATCAATCCCTCACTAAGTCAAAAATAGAATATGCATTTTCTCTTATCATTTACTATTCAAAATATGAAAACCTTCCCAAAAAAACATAAATCACCATAAAACCACAAAAAATTAGATATTATTCGAAAATTTATGATATACATTATTAAAATACTAATTCAACATATTATAGAATAATAATCTTCTTACCATATTCAAATAATGATGCCAAAATATAGAACATATTTGAAAATAAATTTAATCACTTAGTGACTAAATCACTATTCTATGCAGTTTTTATCTATATGATAAAACAGAAGTTCAAAAATGTAATAAGATATTTATTCCATGTAACCACAATTATTTAAATATAAATGGAATTATTAACCCTAATTCTTATCAACACCATTAATTTAATGTCTACAAACATATAAAATCATTCTTTGCCAAATAAAAATTTAACTAAAACACTTACTAAATAGAAATAATTGTAAACACAAAAATGACACAAAAATTATCCTTTATCCTTTTAAACTACCATAGTATAATACATTTAAAATGGTTTATATGCCTTTAAAATTATGATCAACCATAGAATAATAAACCCATTATGGTATCTGAAACTATTTAAATGTATTCCTAAAATTAATAATAACCTTAACATTATCTAATCCATTACTATGATACTAATTTTAAGGACCTATACCTTAATAAACTATTAATAAAGAGTTTAATAGAAAATATATAATATTCATAAATTTCCATGATATTTTTGTTCTAGAGAATTAAGAAAATCTTGTAACAATATTACAAAAAAAACCCTCACAAAAAAGATGAAAATTCCACTTAATATTCATATATTTAAACTACTATTTCATCCAATATAGGTTTACATATTTCAAGAAAAATATTCAAATAATAATAGTTATATGTTACTATAGTTTTTAATCATAAATACGACCTTTGAAAATAATTTGAAAATTTTTACCCTCTCCATTTAAAGGTTCCCTTCCAGTGCTATTAAAAAAAGGATAACAACCCTAGAGGTCCTCTTCCAGTAGGCATTGCGAAGGAGACTAGCACTAAGGGTAAAAAAATAATACTTTTGGAAACAATTAACCTCTATAATAAGATTTTACTGAGAGATAGGTTATAAATTATCAATAAAATCCTTTATATAATATAAAATAATGTAACCAAAAACATCTAATGATGCATTAAAAATGTAAAACGATATAAGGAATTTAAAAATAAATACCCAAAAAGGAAATTTTAGGGAAGGGACACAAAACCAATCATGTTGTATAAGTTGGTAATGTCTATGAAATCCAATGAATCCCTATAAATATAAAATATAGGTTTCATATACATTAGTTAACATACATGAAAACATAGTAGTATCACACTTAATGAATCTCATGTACTTTTTAATGAAGTATACTAAATCTCCCATTAGTAATAAATAGAACCAATAGAACCTAAATACGAGAACCAAAATATACCATACATACTATGTAATGCTCAGCAAATAACGTAGAAAAGTATAGTAACGTAATACGAACCATTTAGATAAAAAGGGTGCACCACATACCTTTCCTAAAAATTTCTAGCTCAGACACACAAACATTATACATCCTAGTATTCTAAAATATTACAATAAAAACATCACACTAAGAACTCCTCCTGCAACTAGCTATAACATTACATATTAACTGAAAAAATCATACCCTCACACCATATCTCATAGAAGACATTATGTTCATCACACTACATCTTTCCTAAATACATCAGGGATATCACACCAAAAGTACAACCATAACCCTTCTTATAGGGAATCATGACCATGATGTACATCAACCACAGCCCCCTACCATCAACTTTCCCTATTGTATCCACATCATAATGTCAATAATAAATAACCACTAGTGTACTGTTGGATTGAATCTATCAAAACGTATGTTTATAATAAGTTCTAGGAAGATTCATAAGGGATGATACGGTCTCCATCCATCCATCCTCACCACTAAGATGTTTGAAAAAAAAACCCCTAAAAAACGTTCATTGACAAATAGTTCTAATCATGGGTAGGGTTTGTATAAAAATGAAAAGGGAAGTAAAATATAGGTATATAATAGCAACACACCTACCCAACCTATGGGTTACCAACAAAATCACTTTCCCAAACCACAATATCTCTTCGGAACCTTACAACAACTAATTATTTTTATGGAACCAGTAAATTCATAACACCACACAATAAGAAACATGGAACAAACCAAATTCTATATTTCATTAATAATTAATATATTTTCTATATTCCACATTTACCAACAATTTAATTATTCCATACAATTTATCTCACATTTAATCATCAACCACATTTTACCACACAACCAATATTATTTATATAATTAAATAATAATTCAACTCATTCCATTTAAACTTAACATTATAAAATTTCATTCCATTTGTAACAACACACACAAAAAAACAAATCACCAAAAACTATCATCCTTGTGATAACCTGTAATTTACTAATGGTTATTAGTAATATTTTTTTCTTAAATAAATTTATGTCATTTTATTTTATATAAAACTGTACAAATAAAAATATTGATAAAACAATAGAAAACATTATTTCATTGATAAAAAATGTTATAATAATCACCAATGAAATTAATTAAAATTAAATAAATTAAATCAGGCCATATAATATAAAATGTAAAATATAAAATTTGAATATTTGGATCACCCCAATCTACTAGAATCATCACCCCACAACCAACACTATAGAAAATAAAATATATATCAGAAAACCAATAAAATATCTTGGAAAACAGAAATATATAACTTTTAGAGGAATCATTTTGAATATTGAGTGAAATAATGATGTGGTATATCTTAAAGCTAATATGACCCCTGAAATAATAATGTGACAACTGGAATAGTAGCCAGACCATTGGAAATAGTTACATCACCAATGGGAATAGTGAACCCATTGCTGAGAATAGTATCATGATTGTTTGAATATTTATTTTACATCAAAATAATAAATTATCATATAAATAATATTTACGTAGAATAATTTTATTAAATATAAATTTTATAATTCAAAACATTAGATTCCATGATGAAAAGACTCGAAGAAAGTATAATCAAAATTTTAATAATATCTATATTAAATTATTTAGTAATATTCATTTTTTTTATAATAATAGTTAACATTACAAATATTAGATATTTATTTTGATATAATGAATATTATTTCATGGATCATCATGTAAAAATTTTTCAAGGGGGTTTTTGGTAATTTTTTGAAACACATCAATTTAAGGGGGAATGATAAAAATATAGTTTTCACATAACTAATTTGTATTAAATTAAATCATTCATTATATAATAATTACATAATCCCCCTGATTGATCTGGTTAGCGGTTTCAATGAATAGAAACATGACTCCTCCATTAGTGCCATAAATGTGAGTAAGTATTGAATCCATCATCATATTTCTAGGTTGAAAGGGAATTAGGTATGTTGGTCACCACCATCCATAGGTTACAATCATAATTTTTAACGATCATGTGTCTCAAATATAATATGTAGTGGAGGTGTTGTTTTGGACTATAGGGAGAGTGTTTTTTAATAATTTTTCACCTATAATGGGAGGGAAACTCCATTCAGGTAGAGGTCATGTACATGTTCACGGGGATTATGATTTGTGCAAAGAAAAATATTTTCCTTAATCAGGTTGAAATGAATTTCATGATTATCCCTGATTTGATATGCAAAAAAACCTCCACCCCATGGTTGATATCCTATTTCATCAAGAAATATAGTGTCGACCTCAACAAAAATGACCCTCATATTGTTCATATGTTGTGTGAGGGTAATATGGTGGAGGACCATATTGGTTCTATAGAGGTGGAAGATCAAGAGACCAATGTCACTTGTTTTTTCAACACTCTCCAAATAAAACTAGAGGGGGTTAATATGATTATGGGAGAAAACATGTTCTTAATTACATTAGGTCTCCATATTCTATTATTCATTGGCCTTTCCCGTGGCCTTGTTTTATTATAAGATTTCCTTCTATTAACAAAAAATGCAACTTTGAATAAATGAATAATGTCATAATCCTTTATAATAATTACTTCTTGTACATGGGGTAATTTCTTTCATAATTGATTTAGTAAAATTTAATAAACATAATTTCAAATCCCGAAAATAACTTTTCAATAAATAAATTCAAAAGTGATCCCTAAAAATAATTTTTTATTTATTTTTTAACATTTATTCTTAATAAACTAATGAATTGTAATTATGAAGGGGATTTAAATTATTAAAACAATGTTATTATATATATATACTATTTATAATGTCAAAAAGTTAATATTAAATTTATTACTTTTGATATATTATTTTATTCAAAATTTTATTCTAAACATACCGCCTCTCCAAAAGTATAAATAACCTCTCTCACTCTCCTTTGAAAACCACTCCTAAAACCATTTTACGAAACTCAACTCTATAAAAATTCATTATCTCAATATCTTTATAATGCTTAGGTATATTTGGGAGTAATCCAACACCAACCATCCAGGGTTGTGTAGTACAAGAGAAGCTGCATTAAGGATTAAGTAAGTTCCTAACAACATTTCCCTATCTTCTTTTTATTATATATTTTTAACCTCCCCTTTGACAATGAGACTATATAAAAATTAATTATTCAATAAGATAAAATTATATTAAATATATTAACTTATGATAAGTATAATATTACTATATATATAAATTTAAAACATCCCTTTCAAGCTCTCCTGATAAACGTCGTTGAACCACCTACAGATACAATTCCATTCCGACATATATGCTCATAATGATAGATTGATATTTTGAATTATATATAAAAAATAATATTGTAATTACATATTTTATATTATTCTATAATTAATAATTCTATTGTATAAATTATATTTTTCAAAATTGAGAAATTGGGGAAAATCGAGAATTTTATTAAGTAAAACATGTGATCAAAATGACCACCCTATAACCAAGGAAATTATGAAATATATTAAATGAATATAATAGATAAATATTGATAAATATTACAAAAAACACACTTCTATATCAATGTTTCAACAAATATAAATGTATTATTTAGGAAGTGCAAAAGAGATAGAATAAGTAAGAATTTTGGTGGGAGGATTTTTTATCCCAATTTTGTGTCTTTGGTTTATACCTATTTAACAAAATATTTTTTATGTATACTCCGCTAATGTTCCATAAATATTATTTAATTATCCTTCCCTTTAATTTTTTGGGATATACATATTCCAAATTTATTTTATGATAAATAAAATGATTTTTCAAAGGAACTATTATTTCCAAACAACATATTTGACTCTTCTTGAGTTGCTTCTTCTTGGATTAAGAATAATTATTTTTATACCAATATGTTTTTACAATTTTCCTTTTAAAAGGCCATGTTTATTCATAAATTCACAATTAATTAAATACTTATAAACCCATTGCATTCCACTTGTTAATTAATTACTACTAATGTAATGTGTTCTACGTGGCTTAAATGATTATGTAATTATAATGATGTGATAGGATAAGAATTATAAATCCCTTTAATTAATTCATAAATATGATTAATCTCGTTATATAATTATCATTATGCATAAACTCGACACAATATTTTTTATTAGAAATGATTATACAGTAATGAACCAATGTTATGTGTGAACATTATGCAAGATTTATTCATTACTATGTGTGAATTTTGACTACTATGACATGATGTTGTATTTTTATGCATTTCCACATTCCATGACACTATCAAATGTTTCTTTTTCAATGTTGTTGATGATACTATGAACATTTCATTATATGGACAATTATTATCACCCATGATATATTGATTCATGCCCCTTATTCATCCTTTTATTGGTATTTTAGTTCACTCATTTATTTAATATATATCCCCAGATGACTAAATGTACAAAGGGGAATATTCGATTTAGAAGAATAAAGAAGAATATATTAAATAAATGTTTATGTTTTATTATGCATACGTGATATATGATCATAATTTTTCCATGAATATAATGTTTTGGATCCTGGATTGTAAGGATTTTGTTTTATTTATCTTGTAAATGATGTAATCGGTAGAGAAGAAAAAGTAGGGCTTCTAATGTTGGTATCAGAAAAATAATTAGTTAATTTGGTAATTTTGATTAGAGGAAATTAGTGAAAGACCCTATAATAAGACAATCTATATGTAAACATCTAAATAAACCATATAATAAAAATATTCTACACATTGGGATCCCATAAGATATTCCTTCAATGTCAATTGTTTTAAAAAATAAATCATTATTGATTTGTTGACATTAATCTTGTTTGAACTTTTTATAATTTAGAAAATGGTATAATCTAGGACAAACCTGGACTAAAACCCTTGTGAGGGACAATGAAGTGTTTTTTTGAATTATATCTTCAATACCATGGGAGGTGGAGTTTAGAAAATTATGGAAATGATTACTCATATGTCTTTAGCTATGCAAAAATAACATAAACTATATGGAATGTCCAAATTTACCCTAGAATAATCAACTATACATTGATTTCTTTATGTATCATTGACCATTGATGTTTCGTGGATATTACAATCCACTTTTCATGGAACGGCCGGTTAAATCAATAGAGAATATATTTTTTATTCTACACTGTTCCAACAAGGAGAAGTTTAATTTAGCATCTAATCATTTAGACATAGAAGCTTATAAATAGTTTTTGTTGACAATGAACACAAATACAATGGATTTAATTGAAGGTATGAAGTATGAAGAATTTATGAAAATATTACTTCACAAATATTTCCCTCAAATTATTCAAATAAATATAAAGAGATAATTCATTGTGGTGGAGAAAAATTATGGTCAATCTGTCACATCTTATGTAGAAAATTTGAAAAACATTTATAGGTATTTCTTATTTTTTATTATCAATAATGAAGAAATTATATTATTTAGTGGATTAAAACAAAATATTAGAGAGGATCTTCCTATCTAATACTTTGGGTGTTATAAATATGTAGCTTGAGGTGTTCTCAATGTTGAGAGGGACTTCAAGAAAATGATCCCTTAGAAATTTGGATATATATGATGAATGGAGTTCCAAACTGGTGAAAAAAAGGTGTAAAGAGTATATTACTACACACATGTCAAAAAATGTTGGAAAAACATCATGGGATATACCTCAATGAGACAGATAAATGACTCATCAATGGAAGAGAAGGCCACTATGCTCATGAATATTGATGGTCTATGAAGATATTGAACAAAATGATTGAGGAATCGATGTAACCTGCTAATGAAACACAAAAGGTTCAATTATTCAATTTTAGGGAGAAATATAACACTTATATCCAGAGAACCAATCCATAAGTCCTTAACGGTAATCGACTTTAGAAACCACCAAAGGCTAAAGAGAAATGGGAAGGATATTCAATCAATAATGCTGAAGTGGGGAATGAGAATGAAGAATATTAGGTACACTTCTTATTAACTCAATAATAGAAAAATAAATATTTGATTATAGTTCTACACATTCCTTTTCATCCTGAAATATTTATAAAACTATTTAATCAAATCCCCTATAAATTTAGGTAGATATATCTACAAAACATACAGTGTTTAAAACATTGAATCTAAAGAATTGGACTCTTATACTATTAATATATGTGGGAATATTATTCTAGATAATTTCTTAATACTTCCATTGGTGGAAATAAATGTTATAGTGGGTATTAATTATATCTAATTATTTAGAGAATATATCTACTTTTGGTAAAAAGAATTCTCTTCTGATATTTCTAATCATCCAATGATCCTTTAGAAATGAACAAAAGATCATGAATATCCTTTTGAAAATCCCTCAATGGTTTGAGTGTTGATTCCATATAAATATCTATACATTTTAAAAATTTTTGAGAGAAAGGAAGGTATCAACCTAATGGAAATTTCCATCAGTATAAAATATAATGATCTTTTCCCTAAAAAGATCTCTAGACTTCCCCTAGATTGTGAGGTTGAGTACTCATTATAAAATCAAACTGGGGGTACTCCTATATTCAAATTCCCTTATAGGATGGCCCAGATGAAACTGTAATAGTTAAAGATTTAACATCAATATCATTTGGACAAAGGGTTAATATTCCATAGTTCATATAATTGGGGTGTACCTGTTCACATTATTAATAAAAATAATGGATCAGTAAGGTTGTGTATCAACAACCAGAATCTCCAAAAGATCACCAGATAGAACAAGTATCCTAATCCAAGGATTGATGATTTTTTTGACACAATATGAAGAGATCGGTACTTCTCAATGGTGGATAATTATTACACATATAAAAAACTAAATGCGAAGACAGAATATATTCAGTAGAATTATTTCTATACAAGGTATGGGAAATATGAACTCATAGTGATGTCATTTAAACATACTTATACAACTAAAATATTCATAGATTTAATGAATATATTGTTTAGAGTCTATCTCAAAAACATTTATGGTAGTATTTATCAATGAAATTCTCATGTAATCCAAGAGAAATGTTTAAAACTAAGATATTCTATGGATTTTGTATGCCACATTAAAAAAAGGATAAAATATATGAATGTTCCATATGTGTTCCTTTTAAATACTTCTGTTTGCATTCATTGGTCGCATGATCAAATGTTATGGAATATATGGACACTCATATATGAAAACAGTAATTGGGGAATGACCTTGATCCACTAGTGTCACAAAAATCAATAATTTTCTTAGTTTATATGGGTACTGAAGATGTTCTATGAAGAATTTATCATGACTTTAAATCCCACTAACAAAGTTAAAATATAATGGGGTAAAGTATGTGTACATGGGAAAAGATCAAGAAAAAATTAAGAAGATAATTAATAGGCTATAACTACACCCATAGTCACACAACCAACAAGTGTGAAATGGTTTAGTGATATACAATGATGATTCAATGAATGTATTGGGTTGTTTACTCACACAGAATGCTAATATGGTAGCCAATTCATCACTATAGTTTAAGATCAATGGAAAAAACCACCTAATTCCAAATATAGTGTTAGCATATATGGTCATTTATATATAAACATGGAGACAATATCTATATGTTAATAAGTGTATCATATATATTGATCAAAATATTCTATTGTATATATTCACAATAAAATGAGATTAACATTATTCAAACATGATCAATAGAGCTAATCAGGGACATAGATTTCTCTATTTACTACAATACGAGAAAGGATAATACGGTTGATATTTCTCTTAGTGTAAATGTACATGCTAATAATTCCATTATGTAGACTGAGAAGGACCCTATCTTTATGGATATAAAAAGGATGGGTTTGTAAATAATAATGGTAGAGAATTCATCCTACCTTTCCCAAATGATTCCACAACTATCTAACTAGGAAAATATCAACGAGGTCTAAATGGATGATTTAGAGCTATAATAGAATCTTAATGAAATAATATAATGAAAGGTACACAAGTTACAATTTTATTATAATGGTGAGATTTTTTTTCGAATAAATCTTTGTGTGCACTCATCACCAATGATAATGATAAATCTATTGGATAATAATGATAACTCACATTTCACAATAAATCCTCGAAGAAGAAATATGTACCATGATCGTTGAGGGAACATATGGGGGTAAAACATAATGAAGGATATTTTAGATTATATCAATAGGTTTTTGGTATGTTAGCTTATTAAAGTCGAGTTAATGATGTCCAATGGAATGATGTAACCATTTCCAATACCCACATAGAAATGGGTCATTGTGGTTTTTTCACAAGTATCCCATTGTAAAATAAATGAAATAATGTGATATGGTTTGTGGGGGATTTACAAACAAATACTCTCCACCATATCACTATTCAAGAATATTTGAAAATTGAACAACATTACATGATTTTTGTGAAGGAAGTGATGTGGCTGCATGGGTTTCCATGTTCTATCTTCATTTATTATGATATATAGTTCACATCATAATTTAGGAAAATTATTTCACATTAATTTTGTACTAAATTGAATTTAAGCCTGAAATATCACCCAAAAACTAATTTCCAATCAATATTTACTATTCAAATGGTCAAAAACATTCTACGGTCCTAATCAACATGTCTCAAAGGTGTACAAGATCAAAAAATCCCATTGGTTGAGTTCTAATATGAAAAGACCTTCCACTCATTTATTCAAATGGATCAATATTAAGATCTATATAGGATGTTATGTAGAACTCCAAATTGTTGAGATGAAGATATAAAATGAAAGATAAATTGGCTCACAAATATCATGACATGACAAATAATTTTTATTCTATCCAATGACATATAAATTATTTTCAATGTTGAGAAAATATCTATTATGAAACTCATCAAAGGGATACAGAGATTGATGTTGGAGATAAATTTCTCCTTCAAATATCACCAAGTAAGAGATTCATCTATTTTAGAAATAAAAGAAAGATTATCCCAAGGTACATCCCCCATTTGAGATCCTTTATATCATAATAAAAGTAGAATAGTGACTTATAATTCCTCCAGTTATGGATCATGTTCCTGAAATGTTCAACATATCACTCAGGAGGAAGTACATACCTGGTTCTTCAAAGGCATTGAATCTAGAGGCGATAAAACTAGATAATAACCTCTCATATTATGAATAGTTAGTTAATATATTTCTCTATAGGGAGAATGTTCTACACATTAGGAAAACCAATCATGTCATATTATTTTCAAGGAACCATAACTATAAAGTGGTGACATGGGAATTAAGAGAAACAATAAAAAAATGTACCCTTATCTATTCCAAATAGAAAAAATATTGTTCTGAATATATGTAATCAAATATATAAAGGTTGAAAGAGTGTAACATTCTAGTTATAATTATTATTATTTGTATCTTGAATAAATATTTGTTTCAATATTTTATATAATATTTTACATTTATAAAATATATAGAAACAAACTAAAACATAATTTCATAGATAAATTATAATACATTAATCCAAAATGAAACAAATAAAAATTACATACATTATAACTGGAAAATAATTAAAAAATCAAAATACTAAAATGGGAAAATATGGATTTCCCCGATCAACAAGAATCATCACCCCACTTCCTATACTATAGAAAAGAAAAAAAATACTATTTAACAAAAAAAATTCTATGAAAATGAAAAATATAACTATGAGAGTAATTGTGTAGAATATTGAGTGAAATAGTGAAGTGGTATATATAGGTGTCAATGTGACTGTTGTAATAGGAATGTGACCATTAGAATTGAAACCCGGCCATTAAAAATAGTAACATGACCATTGGTAATATTAACTTGACTATTTAGAATAGTTACCTAATATTTAGAATAGTAATTTTTTCTAAAATTAATATATAATAACATAAATAATATTTTACATGAATTATTTATTTAAATATAAATAATATATATAATTAAAATAAATATGATTGATAAAAAAGTTGAAGAAAATAAATTAATTTTTTTAATAAAAATTAATTTGATATATTTTAGAAAAATGATAAATTTTATATTAAAAAATAAATTTATATATGATATAAATTTATTTTTTATAAAAATGAATACCATTATAGAAACCAGAACATCAAAACCATCAATGTTTTATTTTTTTGGCAACTTTATGAAATTCAGCAATTTTTAACCGAATAGTAAAAAATTAGTTTTTCATATAACCAATGTCAGATAAATTATATAATTCAGGTTTTAATAATGAACAAATACATTCAAGAAAATTATTTTAAGGAATGGTATATTTTATTACATAAATTATTCATTAAAATACAATAATCATAGTTTCTAAACCAAAGAACAACTCTCCAAAACCTAAAGTCAAAAGTGATCCATTAAAATAACAATTTTTATTTTTTTCCTTTCATTTAAATAAAATATTGAATTAGATTAATAAATGGGGAATAAATTTTTTAAAAACATTATATTATATTTATATATATTTTATAATGTAAATAATTTACTATTACATGTTTTACCATTGATATATTATTTTATACAATATTTTATTCTAAAACACTTCTCTCTACAAGTATAGATTACCCCCACTACATCAAAATGGAAAACCTATCTTCCAACCATTTCAATAAGATAACCAATAAAAATATATTTTTTATCAATACACTATGAATTCTGAGGGAAAATTTTCAGAAATCCATCTCCATGAATCAATGGATTTGTAGTGCCATACTATAGAAGAAACACTGTGGATTAAGTAAGTTCAAATCAACATTTCTCATTCTTATTCATCTTATATTTCATTGTTAACCACTGCTTTCAAAACTATACATTATAATAATTAAATTTATTGTAATTATGATTAATTTAAGTTAATATATTCAAATTTATGCTTCATATTTCTATATATATAAAAATTATACATATATTTCCTGCTCTCCTGACAATGTCCCATCCCAGGTTAGGTAAACAACAAAGAAGATAATTCTATTTAAGCACATATAACCATCATCATATATGGATATTAAAAAATATATATAATATATAAAAATATAATTTTATGTATTATGATATTATTTGATAAAATATACCATGGAATAAATTACATTTAACAAAAATAAAAAAATAGTGGAAAACATATAATTTTTTCAGGTAAAATAAGATACCAAAATGACTACTGTAAAACCAATAAAATTTATAATATAATTGAATTACTATAATTGATAAGTATTGTAAAAATTTAGAATAATTCAATTCTGAATCATTATTTTAATAAACCTATTTCTATTATTCAGGATGCACAAAAGTGACATAATAAAAATAGAATTTAGGTAAGAGGATTCTTGAACTTAACTATATTCCTTTTGGTTGTCCTTATTTCATGAAATATTTTTTATAAATACTCTATTAATGTTCCTTTATTTATAATTTCATTATTATTACGTTTTACATTAAGGTAAATACATTTTTTCAATTCTATTTTATTACAAATAAAATTATTTTTTAAAATATATCTTTTTTTCTTAAACACATCTTTGACTCATCTTGAAATTTTTCCTCTTCACCCAAGAATGATGATTTTTATACTAAATATTTTTTACCAATTTTTATTTTGGAACCCAATATCAATTCAATAAATAATGATTGACGAAATACTAATTTTACCATTCTTTTCCATGTGTTAATTCATGAATCTGATTATAATGCATACTATATGGAACCTATGACTATGTAAATATTATGATGTGACAAGTTGGCCTGAAATTATATATACCTTAAATTAGTGGAGTTATTTGATTTATCTAAAGAGATAATGAGTATTATGTGTGAGAAAAATGTTATATTTGTTCATATAATTTATTTTATGATTATGGTCGTACGTTATTCATGAACAAGATTATTTTTCACAACTATGTGTGGTTTTCAACTACTATGACATGGTGTTTATTTTTTATCCATATACAATTCAATAAAATTATTAAATTTATCCCAAATAATTCTTATAAATAACCAATAATTATGTGATAATTATGAGAATTATTCTTTCCCATGTAATATTGATTCATTTCTCTTATTCATCATTTTATTGGGCATTTATCTCACCCCCTTTTTTGATGTATTTCCTCGTGTGACTATTTGGACTATTGAGAACATGAGAATTATAAGAAGAAATAAACATATTTTAAATAACATTTTATTTTTTATTTTTTATTTGGGATATATGATAATAAATTTCCTAAGAAACTACACCATCGAATATTGGATTGCAATTATTTTATGTTGTTTATCATTAATGATATGTGAAAGTAATGGAAGTAAAAGTTGGATCACCATATAACCAAGCCCAAATTGTAATTATTCACAACCCTGAATAACCTTTTATAACAATAACCACATCCCATAACATCAAAAAATATCACAAAAAAAAGTCATCACATCCTTCCCCACAAAACAATCACACATTACTACCACATATCAAAAAAACATTTCAAAAAAACATGACTTGTAGAATATTTAAAAAGGGGGATTTAAATAAAATTTAAAATTATTTTTCAATGGAATTTTATCATAAACAATTAATTATTGGGGGTTATTTATATTAACTTAGTATAGGTGTTTATCCATTCTATTTTAAGTTGTAAAAAGAAAAAAAACCCTAGTTGCATGAACACAAATATTGTAGTGAAGAAATCGCCAAACAACCATGATTTTTATCAAGGAATCATGATACAAAAACCTCAATATAAAAAATTATTAATTATTTTATTTTCACCACTTAACCATCAATTTAAATATAACCAATTCACTATATTCATTAGGATAATGGATAATGTTTTCCCAAAAGAAAAAAATGAATAAATCCTCCAACATGATACAACAAAATGATAAATTATGGATCCCTTACCTCAAATAGAACGGTCTAATTCATTTAAAATAGACAAAACAATAGGGAGGTAACCATAGTTAAAAATAATTAATAGTATCACCCTTACTATAATAGAACATAGCTACAAGTACACTCCGTTATGAATACACCATAAAAACAATCTATTCCAAGATAAAAACCTTTCCTAGACCTAAAATAGGTAGAATAATGGCGGAACAAATTGAATAAACTAACTAAATAAATTCATGGATAAATATTCGAAGACATGGGTGGAAATAAATTTAATTGGGGATAAAATAAATAAAAATAATTCACTTTGGATTCCCATTAAATGAGAGGAAAATCATAAAAAGGAATGGATTATGTGGTTTCTAGAATTTATACCCAGTCTAAAAAACACAAGGCATGCCGCAACACCTTCCACCATGTCATAATACAGTTGAATATGGGGAAGACTATAGAATAGTGAAGGATACTATACCATAGTGGCTCTATTTATGGATCCACAAATATAATATTCTTTTCATCAAATTTTATTTTTGAAAAAAGTGGATAAGATAGAATGTATCATCCAGGAGACCTACATTGCAAAATTCAATAACTAAGAAGAAGATACACTACAATATCATCTCCATGGTAAAGATACCACAAGATAATAATACCCCAAAACACACCACTGCACTCATTAGTACATTTATGGTGACTACACCACAACCATGTTCAAATTTTAAGAAAAAAAACCGAACCATAATCTTTTATGTCATATCTGAGTTCACCCCACAATAGGACTCTCCAACACAACTCCACAACCCACATCCACATTACATCCATGTAATAAATTTTAGTGTCACAAAACACATCATTTAAGATCCATAATCCATGTTCTACACCTCAATGTTATATCCAATACCCCTTATTGAGAAACACACCAGTCAACGATGTATGAATCCATGAGCTGCATTTTATACTCTTCAGTTACACCACTCACTTCCTATCTTCTCTAGAAATCCATTGATCACCTCCACCACTAGATTTATTACATATTAATGTTTCAAATGGTCCTTACCATTAAATAATAATCATGTTACACAATTAACCACCCCAATAACCAAAACCATTCTATAAAGAGAAATTGTAAAGATATCTAAATGATAATATCATGGATTGAATTTGATGGATCTTTTTATAACTGAACATATTAAAAAATAAGATAGAACAAACCCATCCAAAAATTTCCACCATTAATTTCCTAAAACCAAAACACACCACTCCATATTAGTAATAAAACACCACAGTATTCACAAAACCTTGTCTTCACATCCTCTAAACCTCAACATATCCCTATCCAATGATCATTTCAATCATCACAGAATAATCCCTATGAAAAAAATCCAGAAGCTACATCTCCCATGCCATGATATTATATAATTTGGGAAGAATAGACTTAGTCACACTATTTTAATTATGTCACTATACAACCAATTTTGATTAGTGATAAGGGTTTCCACTTATTCTCATGATTGTTGATTAAACACACAAAATAATCAATAAAAATATATTCTAATAAATAATAATGATCAAAATATTACATTGTCATAGAAAAATATAGAAAAGGGAGACTCTAAATACTATGATTACTGGCTTTGCATGTGTTTTTCAGAGTCCCATGTAATATCATGCAGGTTACCATGCATCCCCCATAGAGGAACTAAAGGGACGATGAATCCATATAGATCATTATTTTGAAGATTCTAAATCTATACTAGTTAATCAAAGAATGTTGAATTATCCTCAATATCCAACTCTCACCAGTCAATGAAATGGTAGTCATCATGAATATACTGATAAATCTAAGAGTTCTAAAAAATTACATGAACCCTATCTAGTCATATAATTTTTTTCTAAATAATAACCCATCCATCAAGTGCACCACAAAACTGATATGGATCAGAAAATATGTGGTGAGAGATTAGTCCCACTTCTAAATGACTATTTCCCCGTTTTAGGGGAGAATTATAAGAACACATTATCACCAACCTAGAACAATGCAGTCAACAACCTATAATAATCATAAGAATTCTTTTATCCCTATACTTCCCTCATAAAATAACAAACAACCTCATCCTTCTCTATTTCACTTTTCACTTTATTAGGAGATATAAATGATGGCTCCTGAAACAAGGCCAACACAATGGAAAATCACATGATCTCTCACAAAAATCCTCACTTGGGGCCATGTTCTAGGAATAATGATAGATGTTTTTATATAAATAATCATCCAATGCAATTTATTTTCTAATGTATGAAGAAGCCTATGATTTATAATCATAATATATCCTCTCACTTCTAGATAGTCTTCTCTATCTTAAAATCTATTGGCCAATGGAAATTAATGCTGAGGTATAACTATTTTGTGAAATCATTCTCTAATCCCCTAAAAACTCATGAGGAAGGATGTGTATCTAGATATGGGAAAATTAATTTTGTAACCCCATGTAGAAACAAATCCATATCCATATGCGTCCTTGGTGAATAATTCATTGGTATGAACTCCTAAATCGATTGGAAGGGAGTAAATATTATCAAATGACCCATGATTTCCCTGATAGAATCATGTCCTCCATTAGCTCTAGGTAACCCTATTACAATGTAAATTGTGTTTCCATCCCATTTCCACTTAGTAACATATAGTGTAAAGACAAAATGATTAGGAACATTATGTTCTTCTTTCACATGATAGAATAATAAACCCCAATACACAAACTCTTCCACCTCAATTTTCATCTTAGAACATGAAAAATATGTCATCTTTCCCAGGTAAATCATGGATAATCCTATGTGAAATGAAAAATTTGAGATATGAAACTCAAAATGAAATAAATCATGAATTTGTATTGATACAAATAACCACCCCTAAAATAAATTCATGTCATGAACATCCTTTTGGTGATTCACCAAGGCCAATATGATCACACATCACCTCTACCTCTAAGTCACCCCCACTAATACTGCTACACTTTTTGAATCAAAAAATATCATACATTCATCTATCATAACCAACCACCATTATATACTAGACATTAATTTATTTATTATGTGTAAAAATACTTCATGAAACTCCAAAAATATTGGGACTCAAGAACAATATAAATCTAGGACATTCTTATCAATGTTATTTCCACAACATTACACTTTCCAAAGGTATAAGGGATCTCAAGTTCATTATTCAAAAGATACTCTATAAAAATATAATTATATAGATTTAAATCAGTTTTACCAACTAAATAACTCAGTATCTTCTAATAATTCAAGAATACACAGTTCACCCTAATATAGTAATGCCAACATATATTCAGAATGAAGACAAGCACTACAGACTCCAGATCATGGGAGGCATTGTAACAATCAGCTAGTCATAACTTCCTAGACCCATTAATGGTCATTTATTTTTTTCATCAATAACATAAAAATTCAATTTTTGAGGTTATACAAAACACCTCAAACATTACTTATTACACTAACAAATAAAGAACATAAGCACTAATAAATTTTCATTTTAGGTTGTTGAATGTTGTCGGAATCTAATCAATCCAGATAAATTCCATGTCATTCATTTTCAAATATTTAAACTGGGCCACAATCTAGAAGAATTGAAATATTAACCTATGATAATAAATCATATTATTGTGAAAATAATAAACCTTTTACACATTATTTGGTCCAACATAAGATAAAACAGCCATAATATATGATAGGTTCATGAGTATACCCTACTACGACAAAAAATGCCCATTTAAGTGCACCTTTCTTATCAAAAAATATTCAATTGGATAACTATATATATACCAGAATGTATTTAATAAATTAAATTGAATTTTTGGGTAGGTCATCATGATCCTCCTCTGACATAAATTATATTAATATTTCATCATAGAGCACAACTATGAATTTGTCTTTTAATACATTGAACACAGAGTTAATGAACACAATTAAAATAGATGGTGACTTTGGGAAGCTGAATGACATGAACATAAAATCTATTATTCGATAAAAACATACGATGGATGTTATTGGGATAACATACTTATTCAACCCCCCCCCCCAATAATGATATTTGGACTACATATCAATGATAAAAACCTAATTGGATACACTCAGTTGTTTGAAAATATAATCGATTATCAGAAGATGAAAAAATGGTGATCATCACCTGATTAAACCTTCTATAAAATATAAACATCTTTATAATACCATTATTGTAAAACCCCATTACATTATAGAATGCCTCTTCTTAAATAAATTTAGTTTCATCGATATCTTACTTTTCTCGCATCACCCAGCATAAATGAATAATGAAATATTATTATAAACATGCTTCTAAATTATCAGGAATGATTATTATTAACCAAATTATGAAATATAAAAATTATATATTTATTAAAATTTCATTAAATTCTTCCAATTCATTTAATAGTTATAAGATAGAAATAAATCAAAATTAACCCTATAAAAGGATATATTTTTATAAGGGTAGTTTTACCAGCCATTAAAGGGATAGTTATATTAACTATAATTTCAAACACAACTATTAAATCTATTCAAAAAATGAACATATTATTTAAAATATAATATAGAAATATAATTTGATTAAATTTTTTGGTATTTTTCAGATAAATTTCATGTTTTGTTGAATATTGATAGAATTTATCATTTTGATTGAAAAAAAAACAATTTCCTATTAAACTATTTATGTTTTAGAAAATACAAAATATTGATTTTATGTTATAATTAGATGAATTTTTTAATCATTTAATATAAATAAGTTCTTTAGAATCAATTTCACATAGAATATGGAAATGTAACATTTCATTCTTTTATATGTTTTTACTTTTAAAACATGTTTTCACATTCAATCAGTGATATTAATTTTAATTTTTTTTAACACATGTAATTTAATTTTTTTTTAAAAATTCTATATTTTTATCTTTGTTTTAAAATTATATTAATAAATTTTTTTATTTTATGAATAGAATCTTTATTAATTTCTTATTAACATGGTAAAATGTAAATCGAGTAATTAAGGGTCAACATAATATTATAAATATTATAAAATTACCAAAAATTTTATTTAAGTTGTATTGTATTAGTGGGTGTCAACCAAAGTCATCCCTAGGAAGAGATTATAACCATTTTAAGACACTTGTATGAGAGTATGGCATTTATTACATTTTATTTAAAGAAAAGATAATGATTTCATACTAATAACTTTAATAACAATTTATTTTATAATCTAATTCTATAAAGATAATAAATTGGACTATAAATAGTTATTGTAAAGGTAAAATATATATCTTCATTATCATAATGTATTTTTAAATTGTGTAAAATAAAAATTACCTTAATGGAATATACAATAATGATGCATTAATTTTTAATTAATTGAAATATAAAATAAATTATATTAAAAATATTAAATACATATAATTTAGATAATTAATGCCATGCACAAATTTTTTAGACACAATTGAATAGTTATAGATATGTTTGAATTGTTTCATTGAAGATATCATAATTTGTTTCTTTTTTTTAAAAGTCTACATAATGAGTATTATAAAACATGTAATTAATGTTATATTAAATTAAATAACAGTTTATTAAATTGTATAAAATTCAATAGAATAATAAATTCATCGTACTGATTGGGATGAAGATAAATGTTTCATAGATATAAATTTATTGTTCTCTTGTCATTTTAGAGTTACTATATTATCCCTTATGGAGAAAAAACACATTTTTTTCATGATAAGAGTTAACTAGATTAAATAATGGTTAATGAAAAATATATTAAGGGTTCTAATGTGACGTAAACATGTTTAAAAATTATTAATTGAGGGGATTTATAGCCAAAAGAATATTTTATTCGAAATAACTCAATATGGATTGATTTATAAATGAAATGAAATTTATATTAATTTATTATTTTTTAGGTTTCCAAAAGAGGATCTCACCTGAAATATAAAAGGGAACCTACTCCCTGACATCCTCACACCAAAATAATAATTTTATATCTAACAAAACCTGACCATTTTTCCTAGAATAATATTTTTACAATTTCTAGTGGTCTATCTATTATAATATGACCAACACTACATCCCTTAATATAAAATCTAAAGGATTTACACTGAATAAGAGGTAATCATTTTTATAAATTTATTAAAGATAATTTTTCCTTTTACTTCATATTCATATGGAGTTTCAATAATAGGGTTGTAAATCCAGTTTCATATATATGATGATAAGTTATTATTATTATGGTACAACGATATTCCACATTTTATCCATCCTTCCAAAAAGGAAAGCACTGAGCGTTCATAGGTACTGCATATACTCTCCACACTGTGGTGTATTTAGTTTTTTAATCACCACTTTATTTAGATGGGTTTAGTGACGGATATAATGAATTTAAATAATAAATATTACATGATAATTATTAATTATATTTAATATACAATCCAATTTATTACCCTTTCATCGTTAATGGAATGAAAATATCGATCATGAATACATACGGCCCACCATCTCCAAGACGTGATGTGATTCATTTCCCATGATAACCATCCAAGAATGATTATAAAAAATGTAAATAATTAGTAAATATAAAATAAATGAACATAATATCTTTCTTGAGATAAACTAAATATAACATATTCATATGAGACATGACTTAAAATCAAAAAGACATGAATATGAAAATGAATCTGTTAACACCCAAACAAGGGTAATTATAAAATATAATAAAAAAATATAGGAAGATCATTTATGATATAATTTTTTTATATGGTTCTATTAAAAATTAGTAATATTATTTAAACTGTTACATAAAGAGTTAAATCACCTTCAACTAAATAAAATTAAACGGTAAGAGATTATTATCTCATGTTTATTTATTTGGGACACATGGCTTATATACTACATACTTATTTTGTGAGGTGTATATAATTTCCATGAACATATTTTAGGAGTATTATTTTAAATATTATTGATTTTTAATATCTATATAATTTTCTTCCATTCCTTGGTCATACTATTCTATTGCCTATAACGTGGTAATGTTTATTTTCCAATCACATTGTCATTCGATATTGTTTATGTTTAAGCCTCGACAATGGAATATTTTCTTACATGCCTATATTTTTCAAAATACATTTTCCAAAAAATATTTATACTATTATCTTAATATTTTTTAATGTCTTTTATTACCCATTTTTGGATTTTCCTAAAAAAATTGAAAGGAATAAATTTTTTATTTTCCAAAATAGGTAATTTATGACATTATCAACAAAATATTGAGTGAATGTTGATTTATTTACTACAAAAAGGAAGAAAATACTAGAAATAATGCCCCATAAAAAATAGTGGTAGGAAATGGTAACGTCTAAGGGAATGTCTTATAAAAATAATCTTACTGTCATCAGAGAGGGACACCATATTGAGATATAGAGTAAGACATTAATTTAGATTCCCCTTAATAGATAGTACATTCACCTCTATATTCCTTTATCTGTAGGTTTTACCCACACAAATAGACTAGTTGAAAAACATCCTAAAATTATTTATGAGACAAGAAATCTCTCATTCTGGGTTAGACCTCCTTTAGTGTGACCCAACTATAAATCCCGAATCTCAATTAGCCATCACATTTTGGATGTTGAAGAAGTTCCCTAGAAATAGTCTAGAAGTAATAATTTTTTACTAATATGGATGAAGCATGTTTTACTACCCTCATGAATCCTTAATTTTTTGATAATTAATTTAAAATTTTTAAACGTAAATTTTAATAAAATATATTATTATTTTAACTATGGTTTTTTTAAAAACAATGAGTCCAAAAAATGATGATTATTTCTATAAATAATGTTATAATTATGTTATTATACTATTTTCACCTATTAAAACATACATTATATGATTTTATAATTTATTAATGTTTATATCTGATGACACCAATAAAAATATTTTATGAAAGGGTTATGATCAGTTTGACTATGGATGTTCTATTTTGATACCATTCATGGTTTATAATAATTGTGTTCATAGTCTGAAGGAATTATTTTCAATAGAAATGTATATGTTGTTTATATTTCTACCTTTTCATATGAGGAATGAATTGAAAATAATAATTGACATGTGGTTGTTGTTATAACACCTTGATACTTTATAAGGGATAATGAGACAGACTAATCAATGTATTGGTTATTGCCTTACCCATCAATGTATATTGTGTTTGATACATCCTGACAGTGTGTTTATGATGTCCAAAATTATTAATTATCTTATTACAAGATTAAATATTTAAATTACATGTGATTTTTTGATTAGTGAAATATTCATATAATTATTTATATAGAGTTATTTTATTTTAATTTATTCGTTCCATGTTATGCTCAAGATTATGTTTAAAAGGATTTTTTATCAAGTATATTTCTATCCATAATGTTTATGATTATTTATTTACAATATATTATATTATATACAAACCCTTATTATGAATCATATATCACCCCTTTCATATATTCTATTTTCACAAGAATTATATGATATATAATATGATTGATAAGTATGTTTATCCTACAGGTGTGTTAGTTATCCCAAATGATAGACTATAATGAATTTTATAGTTTCAATGATAATTTATATTACAAGTAATTAAAATTGTTTCCAATACGGCTAAAATTATTGTTATATTGGGATTATATTATTGTATCTATGTTTATGAGACAAATTAATGCAATATCAATGAGATTATATGGGTTTTTTGTAACATTTTCTGGTAGAGGAATTTTAGTATATACATTTGAAAGTAAATTTAGAAAAAATTGATTATGGAACATAACCCTAAGAAATACATAGAGGATAAAAATAGAATAAAATAGTAGAATAATTATAAGGTATATATTATTTGGGTCTTACTAACAATACATCCCTATCAGTATACTACAAGAGGATGTGATTCTAGCACAAATGTATCTAGTTGTAACAACTTTGACATGGTGTGTTGGGCGTGACTCGGCGTAACCCAGTACATGAAAATGGGACATTCCATGCCCCTGATTTAACACTCCTATTGGATACAATTAGTATAATTAATAATTTATTTAGAATCCATTACAACGAATTTTCAGGAAAAAATGTTCCCCAAGATACCTTTTATATGATTACAAGATTAAATATGCATAATTTTTTCAATTTTTGTTAAGTGTTAAAAGTTCCAAATTATGTGTCGAGATTCATAACCAAATCTAATATATTCTATTTTCAATAAATGGAACCAAGTGAAGGAATTGAAACTATATCAACCCACATAATATTTGTATGAATTTCCCTCTATTGAAAGATATTGATATTCGAGCTATGGATGCAACTAGTGATGAACAACATATTACAGTACTAGGACATGTGACTTAAGTTATAAGAAATAACAATACCTCTATAGAGAACCCCACTCTATAATTAAGTTGAAAAGTTTTAGATCGCTTTATACAACAACAACCTCTATCATTCAGTGGGAATAAAAATTCATTTATAATTGAAAAATTTATAACTTCTATATGAAATAAATTCTGCACTTTGGGAATAAATTAAACAGAAAAGGATATCAAGGTAGTTTATAATCAATTGAAAGATGAAGATAAATTATGGTCCCTGATTCAAAATATAATGTATGATGAAAAAATAGAAAACATGAATGTAATTATTTTTAGTAAATTATGTGGGAATAATATTTCATTTGAAAAAAAATGAACAAATATCATGAAGAAATTAATGAGACAGATACAAATGAAGGATGATAATGGTGGAAAGTATGAAGGAAAAATTAATATATTATATTGGTATGATTCATTATACATACATAACAAAATAAGTAATATTTATCATTTCCTTAATAGGAAAAATAAATTCCAATGAAAGGCCTGGGACTCCCAAATGTTCTCATCATATGAATATCTAGTCACATCTGTTGTGAAGACATATAAAGAAATATATATTTATTATTAATATAAGTAACTGATAGAGAACAAGTTATTGGTGGAGTAATACATGGATAAAATAAAAAAAGGGAGAGACAGATTTTCTCACATGTGAAAATTTTGGGAAGTAGCACTCTGGTACATTCCAGAATGGAGTGTTAGTTTGTTAAAAGTGTGGAGAGAGTGGTCACTAGGATCATGATTTTAAAGGAATGAAAGGAGATTTAAATGTGAAATTTTTCAACTGTATGGTGATGGTAAACTAAAAAAATCATTGTTCCAAGTGTCAAGGATATTTAGATTATAAAATAAAAAGGTTTCAAGGTCAAGTACCTGATGTTACTATAATTTAAGAGAAATAATTATGTTATTTATTTGATGGATTGAATAATTCTATTATGATATTCCTGTTATATTAATCATGAGATATATAGTGATTTTATAATAGTAAAAATTATTTATAGATTTGGATGAATGCATATTTTAATTTTGTTTTTAAGCTGAAATGGTATTCATATATTTGGTATGTGAAAAAACATGCATTATGATTTTTGGGGAGAATCTAATGTTTGGTGGATTTAGAAAATTTAACATCCTTCATTATAATTTTTTTTTCATTGATTTTGGAAATATTTATTTTTTATGAGTTATAAAATTAAATACTTATTTAATAGATTAGATGAAACATTGGATATTGTTACTTGAGGTTAACTTATGATTTATCATATTTGATAACCAATTCTAACCATTTTATTTTCAAATTTTTTTCAAATTATAAGGAATTAAAAATTCATCCAATGATATATAAAAGTGATTCATGTGTGAGAAATTCATCTTGAAAATTAAATTCTCTGTATAAAAGATGAAGTAAAAATAGTTATAATAACAACCAAATGATGTGATTATTATTATGAAATAGAAAAAATGAAGTATTTTCTTATTTTCTTAGTAAATGTCTCCCTGAACTATAGTAAAAATATTTTTGAAAAAAAATGTTACCTATTAACTTTTGATTCTATGAAATCAATGGTGGTTTAACTAATCATAAGATCTACAGTTTTGTGATAGTTATCATTCAAATGACCATTTAATATATCAGTCTAAATATGAACATGATAGTTATAATTAACTTCCCTATACAGGTTTTCATTTTCCACTAATTTTCTCTTATACGAAAGCCTAATAATGGGGTGACCTTCAAATTTCCCTTTCCCTTTTTTTAAGAGGATGTTTTATTTACCTTATATCAATTGTGGGATTCTATCAAAGTATGTTTCAATTATGAAAAATATTTTATTGAATTGAATTTATAAATTGTGAGAATTTTTGTTATTGATGGAGGGGAGAATGTAACTCCTCAATATTTTCAATATCTATCTTGTCAAGTAAATTCAGTTCATTTTATTTCTTACATTCCTTACTATACCCAACACAATAAAATTATGAAATATTATTATAACATTTCCGTTAAATTTGATGTAATGAATAGTATTTAAAAAATGAAATTCATATATTATATATTTTATCAAAAAAATTTACATTCTTTCAAATTATTTTATATGCTTATGATAAAAATAAAACCAATTTTACTCATTAAGAGGTGATATTTGTATAATGGCAGTTCTACCACCTTTTCATGGAGCACATGTTTTTAATGTTATTTTTTAAAACATTTATAACATCTATTTGAAAAAATAAAATTATTATTTTTAGTTAGAATATAAAAATTTACTTTGGTTTAATTTTTTATATTTTTATGATAACATTCATGTTTTTGATAATTACTGATAAAATATTTCATTTTAATTGAAACATATTTTTCATGTAAAAAATTATAATGTTAAATTATAGTTTTGATTGGTTCTAACTTATAATCAGATGCATTTTTTATCATTATATCCAATTCATGTTATTGGAATCAATTTCATATTTAATCTGGATATATAAAAACAATTTAATCTTTTAAACATTTTATCTATTAAAACTCGGTTTATCATTTCGTCAACATTGTTAATTTAAAATTAAATAATGAACCTATTATATATTGAATTATAAATAACAGATTACATATCAGGAACCAACATTTCTAAATTATTTAAAGAGGTTTCTTTTATTTTAGGACATTATGAAATATTTAGCAATTATTTATTAACATGATTAAAGGTAAATCGAGTAATTAAGGGTAAAAATGATATAATAAATATAGTAAAATTACTATAAAACTAGATAAAATATTAATTGAATGAGTGATTGTTGAATAAAATAATCCTTAAACTGAGATTATAACATTTGTATGATACTTTTCTTATATTATGACATTTATTATATTTTATTTAATAAAAAGTTAAATATTTCATTCTAATAACATTAACTACTAAGTTATTTATGATATAAGGTTATGGAGAAGATAAATTAAATTAGAAATAATTATTTGTAACCGAAATTTTTTTTCTTCACCATGACAATTTACTTGTAATTATTAATAGATAAACAATTACATTAAATGCTTATACAATGATGATTCTTTAATTATTTAATTAATGGAAATATCAAATAAATGATAATAAAATTATTAAAATAATTAAAATCAGAGATAATTTATGTCATACATGAATTGTATAGATACCATTGACATTTAAATGATATTTTCTAATTTTTTTTCTAAATATATATTGTTTTATTGTTTTTTTTAAAAAAAATCAATGTATTGAATAATACAAAAAATTTCATTATTTTTATATTAAAATCAATAATAGTTTATAATTTTTTTAATAATTTATAGAAAAATATTCCTCTAACTAATTTATATTAAGTATAAAATTTTAAAAATCATCCACTTATGTTTCTCTTTATATTTTATAGTAACTATATTAACTGTAAAGGAATAAAAAACATGTTGTCATAGTATAAGTTAAAGGGATTAAATAAGGGTTAAATACAAAATATAAGGATACTAATATGGCCTAAAGTTGTATACAAAATATTTTTTGAGATGATTTAGACACATACCAATATTATATATGAAAAAAATCACATTGGATCATTTTCGGAATGAATGATAATTAATATTAATTTAATATTTCATGAGTTTTCAAATGTGCCCCTCACCTCAATTATAAAAGGTCACATCCTCCCTAAATTACAAACAACTCATTCAGCCTCCTACCTAGACCAAATCTGGCACATTTCTCTTTGATTCATCTTTATAAATGTTATGGATTCCCTTTTATTAAGAAAGTGTTAACCATAGATCCCATAAAAAGATATCTAAATATAGTTTTCCCCAGAAGAGGTAATCATTTTTAATAATTAATTCAAGTTCATTTCTAATTATACATCCTTTAATGTGATATTTATATTATATAGTAATAAATATAGTATCATATATATTTTGATACTTCATTGTGATTATGGGAAAACAAAATTATGCCTTTTATCCATCATATTAAAAAGAGTGCATTATGTGATCGTACATGGGGCTTACTTCCTCCATGTCGTGGGGTATTTTGTTCTTCATCGTCACTTTTTTGAGATGGGTATATTGATGGATATAATATAATTATATAATAAATATTTCATGATATTTATTATTTATTATTAGTATAACATTAAATTATAATCCCTTCCAACATAAACAGAATGACATAATCACTCGTGTGTACATACGACCTACCTTGTCCACGAAGAGATATGACTCGTTTTCCATGATAACCATTAAATAATGAATTAAAAAATGTATGTAATGAATAAAAATAATATAAATGAACTTAATATAATTCATTAAATAAAATAAATATATCATATGAATAATAATCATGACTTACATAATGAATCTTGCAAATGTAAACGAAGCACTTCCTACCAGAAGCATGGGTAATAACGAAGTGTTCTAAACAAAATGTTATAATAATATAGTATAAAATATTTTATGCTTTTATATGATTATATTATATAATTATAAAATTATTTAAAAAATTATAAATGAGTTTAAATAACCTTCAACTAATGTAAAGTACAATGTTAGATATTTTTTTCTCACATTTATTTCAATGGGACACATGACTTATAGACTAGTTGTTTAATTTTTATTGCTTATATACATAAACTGAATTAATTTTAAGACAATTATTATAAATATTCTTTTAGTTTACTAAGAATATAAGTATCGTTGTTTCATGGGAATATTATTTTTATAATTATAAAGTGGTAAGTTCTATTTCACAATCTCAATACTATTCGATATTGTTTCTATTTAAGTCTCAATTGTGGAATATTTTATTTTGTGATCAGGGTTTTTAAAAATGTTTTTAAATAATATTGTTCATATTATCCTATGACTTTTTATTGAATTTTTTATTGATGTTTTGAGTTTTTAGAAAATTGTTTGAATGGAATCATTTTTTCTTTTTCCAAATAAGGTACTTTATGAGATTTTGAACATAATATGGAAGGGATGTTTTTATAAATTAAAAAACATGAGTGGAACTTACCGCCATAAATATTACTTTCTGTTTTGAACTTACTTTTACAAGGTTATAAATATCATTTCAATGTATAAAATTCTTTATTAAATGTGTACATTTTTAAATTAATGACTATAGGTGTTTTTATTTTGATACAATCCATGAGTTTTTTATTCATTCACAATTATTATGCTAGTTAGTCAATATTAATGTTAATGTTGGTTACATTTCGCCCATTACATATGAGTAATGAATTGGACTTAGTAATGGATGGCGGGTGACCATAGTATCCCACTGATACATCAGTAGGTATCATGAGACAAAATCATTAGGGTATTGGTTGAGCCCATACCCATTTATGTATAGACTCTTGGCTGAATCCTTGATGGTTTGTTTATGATGTCCATAATTATGCATTCCCTCATTATGAGATTTGTTGTTGATATTTCATGTGATTATTCGATTATTAGAATATTCATGTGATTATTTATAAGGAATTATTTTATTTTTATAGATTCAGTCAATATTATTCTCCAGATTATGTTTAAATGGTCTGGGTTTCAGTTATATACATTGAATTAAGGTTTATACTTATTTATTCATAATAACATATATTATACTCTTACACTTAATAAGTATCTGGTCTCACCCAACACATAGGTTATATTTTTTCCCATATTCAGGGATATATATAATGATTTATATACAAGGTTTTTCAAGGATAGAAATGGTGATCTCAATGGATTGAATATATCAAATTTTATAGATCAATTTTTTTTTATTTCATGTCTGCAATATGGATTAATAAAATTCCAAACTGGTCATTCCATTAGGAATCAAGTCTTTTATTTATTCCAATGTAGTAAATTAATTCATTGACACTGAGCTATAAGGGTCGGAGACATTACAGTTCACTTTCATGGATAATAACATAGGAGAACCGCACACTGACACACTATGGTATATAAAATTGTTTTATATTAAATCAAATATCCAAATCCCCATCTACTACAAGTAATGTGGTCCTATATTATATTTTTCTATAAATATCATTGAATAATTGGGATGAATGTATACCTTAAACTCAATAGTAAATAAAGGGGGTAGTGTCACAAACTCAATATGAAAGAAATATAGAATCTCCCTAAAACCCCTTTGATCCCCACCTAGATTACTACCTACTAATTCCAAAGAAAGATGAATAATTATAGAAATAAGGTGATTGAAAATTATACAACCAAAATGGTAACTCCTCTCACTTAAGAAAGGATCTTGTTGACTATTTACATAAACAACATGAATCCCCTCTATACATAATTTATCACATCATGTTGATATTATAACTAGTAGATATTGGGAAATAATTTATAATGGAATTTTAAGAACTAATATATTTTCACATGATTGTAGTGGACCTATTATCATTCTACACCAACGACACACATTAAATAATCTAGTCTATCCTTAAAATAGTGTAATTAAGAATAGGGGCAGAAGGTGCATCTTAACATCTAGTTCTAGAGCATGGAATAGGCTTGGTAAAACAAATGAGTGAATATATCCCATATCAAATAGGAAAAAACATTGTCAGATGATAAATTGAATTTACATCGAATGATATATAGCATATCATATGATGCCTCATCCATTTCATGAAGCAAATCACACCAAGATCATCTTAATCAGTATTGATAGCAATATCCATGAGCACATTTACGTCGTTTCTCATGAATATAATTGAAATCATGAGGTCATTCTCTTCCTACTATATCTCCCCATAGTGATCAAAAAATTGATGTGTTGATACTGAAGCAACCTCTCTATTGGATACTATTGAAAGTTATGATGAACTAGACCACCTCTTCCACAGCAAGTTCAAATAACTATTGATAACTGATAATGACGATGACCATGATAGAAATAAAACAGTATCTAGATTCCCTATGGAAAACAATTAAAACCAGTGGACCAAACAATTAATAAAGGACACTACTGTTGTTGACTTCCCAATGGTTATAAATTTAAAGTCCCTGGTGCCTAAGATAGAAAAATATTAACTCTTCTCCATGAGTAAATTTACCTATTCCCCTCTCATTGTAAACATCATCATGGGTCTATATACTCGATAACATCTGCCTTATTTAAAGCCTCCAAATACATTCTCATCATAATGGGGGTAAATTCATACTATATCAAATGATGAAATGCCTCCCCAAGATACCATTCTCAAATATCGATATCAATAAAATGATATGGGGTGATTCGAAATGGATCGATGAGCTTGATCCCAAACTCTTAGATATAAATGCTACCCTACTAAAGAGATAGTATCTCAACCATCTATTATTCCGTCATGGTCAAATAAAGGGAATATTTTTGGAATTACCTATTGAATTTTACCAATAAATCATATGACTCCAACCACTCACCATTATAAAACATCCCCCCTTAACGCAAAACCCCTTGAATATGACTAACCTCCAATGAGACCCAATACTATTGGAGGGCCTAGATTATATTGATTTTTATCTTGACCCAACCATATCTCTAATTATTGATAAAAAATTATTCCATTATATTTCCAAAAATCTTATCAATGAATGGTAGAAAATGTTTTCTTCCACTAACAATCATCCTCGGCTAGAGAAATACTACAACGATTAACTAGATTATCCTTATAAACCTTCACTACCAAGACCACACACAGAGGATGACCACAATCTAGATATGAAAAAGACAACAAGGAATTTATATTCATGAAACTAAAGAATTTTATTTAGATAATTAAACTTATTTAATATTCTTAACATAATAAAATCCAAATACAAACACAAGTCATTTATGATGAATTTTTCCATCCAAGGTCACAACCCTACATGATGATCCACCTCAATTGGTGGTTTAGAAGGGTAATAATCCATGTGTTGGATCCTGCGGATACCAAAAATATTTTTTCCTAGAATATATTCCATGTTCTATGTGACACACTAAGATCAAATGAAACCTTCCTCCAACAATCAATTGATATCACCACTGTTCACAACTATATAATATATCATATTCCTTAACAAAAACCAATGATACCACTATTTCTTAACCCCATTTATCCCAATGTACATACCTTGTGCCAAAAATTAATGAAGAATGGTCATTACTACCCACGGCCATTTCTAGACTTTAGTAAGACCATGGATTAGTGACTAGCATCGACTATATTAAAAAGATATCACATATAGAATTAACTAACATATATAAAAAATAGCATTTATATATAGGATAACAGTGATAAATAATATCCTTGAAATAATATAAAATAAAGTAACCAAAACAACCCAAAATGCATGAGTAATGTAAAAATTTACATGGAATATCAACAAAAATTCTAAGAAGGAAAAATAAGGTAGCGATAGAGGAATAATCAGAAGTAACAAGCTAGTAATGTATATCATGATTCATTAAGTCCCTTGGAAACCTAAAAACTATTTATATATATGTGGTTTGATCAGACAAGATTAATAAGTTAGATCAAACTAAACTTCCCTCGCTATTATGTGAAGGAATCATACGAATGAACTAGTGAGAAAACTATAGAACCAACAACACTGATAAAGATCAACTAACATAGCCCATCCTCACTATGACCTCCTCAAAAAATAACAAAAACATTTGTAGTTACATAATAAGAAAATATCAGAAAATGGTACCTCAAACTACATTCAAAGTAAATATTCATTTTCAACCCCCATGTCATATAACATGGTGCTATAATATCTTCCATAAATAAAATCTTTCCATGAACCTAACATACAAATTTCCATCACCCCACAACATTATAAATACACATGGTTCATTACACTACATCTTGCACAATGATCCTAGGTCCATCTCACAATATCTTGCGCAATGAACCCAAGGAAATCACACCAAATCATATCAAATGAAACATGGAAAATAATACAATATACATAGCCATAAAAATTATATTTTGGTATTATGAAATTATTGTAAATAAACCTCTTCCCCTCTTCCTAAAATAAAATACCCCCATTATAGCAACATCATTATGACATCAAACAAACATCTCTACTGATCTTTTGAATTTTATCCTTAAAAAACAATAAAAACATAAATCTCAAAAATTAGGGAGATGTGATGATCTTTGGTCCATCCACACATCTTCTCATTTATTATTATTTTTAAATATCATCAAAAATATTTTTGTTTCAACATGGTGCTGGACATGGTTTGGGTGTGTATAGAAATCATAAGTAAAAAACAGTATTTGTATATTATAGCCACACAAAATCTTAACTGAAGGGTTCAAAAAAATATACTCATACTAATAACATGTCCACCAAAACTCAAAACAACCACCACATTCATTTCCAAAAATAAATTCTCAAAAACATAAATTAAGCCACAAGAAATAAGATATATTCCTCCATTAATTTACATTTATGTAATTTTCCATATTCCACATTTTTTAACCATTTCATTATTCTAGAATATTTATTTCACATTTATTGATTAAAATTAATTGAAAACAAACCCAATTTAATTTCATGAATTAATTAACCATTCATCCCATGCATATAGAACTCTCCATTTTCAAAATTAATTCCATAAATGTTTTAGAATTTAGAACCATGATACTAATTCCAACAAACCATCATACTAATAAAAATATATAATTACCCAAAACCAAGTAGCCTAGAGACAATGGATACTTTACTAAATTGTTCTTATATAAAAGTGACCATATCCCAAATAATTTCAAAGATTAGTAGTTTCAGAAAACATTATATATAATTAAATTCTATAATACATTTGAAAATAGAAAATAAAAAATATATTTTTCATTGGGATAATCCTTATTCTCTTTATAATATACTTTTATATCAATCATAATTCATGACATGACAAACTATATAATAGAAACATATGATAGGGGTGAGATATAATTCTCTGTAAGGTTTTACATACAATAAAATCTATTATAAACCAACATTCTATAATAAAAAAGGAGATATAAATAAAAATAACACATTCCATTTAATAAATTACATAAACATAATGTATATTAATTAAGGAATAAATAATAATCAGAATAAATCCATATAAATAATAACATGATATTGAAACATTTCCATGGATATCCTAACAAATTGAATAGTCACATTGACATCCATAAATAGTATAATAATGAAGAAATACGTAATTCTTGAAATTATAAGCATAACATTAACGATTCATTCAATTAAATCTTAAATATATTTTTATTTTCTCGGCTTAACACCCACAATAGTTTGTCTCACAAGACTTACTGATGAATCTGGGGGAAATAGTGGGACCTTCATATCACTTACTAAGTCTAATATATTACTCTTATAAAAGGAATGAAAAATAATTAATATAAATATTATTATTGAAAAAGGAATATATGAAATGATAATACTTTCTAAAACCAATAAACATAATTGTAAACCATCCAATGTAATACAATGAATGGTATCAAATTGTACAACCCCAATAAGACTAATCAATAACTATCTAAAGAAATAAAAAGATTGGTATAATTACAAAATATTCCAAGTAGGTCGTAACTTCAATAAGTGTTATTAACAATGAAGAATAAAAATATTATAAAAATTATATTAAATTTATTTGGGTGTAAATTAATCATTTCACGTTGAATATTAATTTTTAAATCAAAAAATTTCCAATATATTATGAGAAATATTTTATTTTAAGAAAATATTTTCAATCTTGTAAAGTGAGATTCAATGTTATGAGTTGTTATGGTGGTGGGTAATTCCGTACACATCAGCTACCATAAAAAACAATCATTTCACACTATTTTAAATAAAATAATAATTGATTTTTTTAGATAATGACCAAAATATTCATTTGAAACTATTTTTTAAAACATAAAAAAATTGCAAAAATTATATTAATAATCCATTTTGAGAATGATAAAACATTCCAAAAAACAATTTTCAAAACTTATATGAAGAAAAGGGATTTAATTGAAGAGAGAAATGAATTTAGTTTTCATTAAAAATATTATTTTAGTGTCCTTATTTCTTAAAATTATTAAAATTATAATGTAATATATAGTTATAACAAGAGGACAATAAACATAAATAGTTTCTGTAATCATTGATCATAATATATCATTATTAGAACTGTAATCATGAAAAATCCCTATGAGTAATTTGATTTTAATAGAAACATTTACCAATTTTCTAGATTTCAAATCCTAACCCACATGAAAGAAATATCATCAAATAATACCTAAAATACCATTAAAATAAACGTATACATGATAATCCATATAACAATTATAGTATATACACCGAAAATAAATAAATATATGGTGAAGAGGGAATAAATATTAGGGAAGTAAAAATTATATGATAACCATTAACATAGGTCCCCTTGACATAATACATGTTCATACCTCATCTATTAAAGGGACTAATGTTTTTTCCAATAGGAATCCTGAGAATAAAGTTGAATTCTTTCTCTCGGAATCTTAGAAGGGGTAAAATGGTAATTTTTCCCTATATGATAATATTGTATAATTTTTTACCACTTATTTGGTCCATAAATTTGGATTTTCACATAGGACATGATTTTTGTGGAATTGTGTGTTTTTTTAATTTTTGAAAAATAATTAAAAATTATTATTTGAAAAATAATATATATATTTAATTATGTAGGTTCATTTGAAAATTTACATTAAATGGATAATTGGATTGAGATCATGTCTTCACCCTTGATTCCAGAATTTGAAGTTATTCCTTGTAGGTTGATAAACTTATCTTGGGCACAGGGGCTGGCTGGATGTAAGGATGATCTATATTTCCTAGTGGAAACCTTGGACTATGAAAACTGGTAACGCTTCAACAGATTTTTACATAATGTAGGTTGCTTTTATGATTCACCATAAATCCTTTTTGATTAATATTTTTCTTTTTTTAATACCTTATATGATTTATTAGGACCCCTTGAGGGTTGATCTACTACTTTTGTGGTTGAAACTATAGTTTCTGGGTAATTTAGATGTTTTTTGATGGAAAAAAACCGTCAACATGATGTGTGGTTCTATGAACACAAACATTGTGTTCTTCCATTTTTAGGATGATTTAATTTTTATAGGAAAATTTGTTTAAGGGTTACATAAGTTTTTTACTAGTACTCTTCCATGTAACTAAATTTTTATATAAACTTTCCATGTAAGGATAACAAGTTGTTTGGAGTACATGGGAAGCCCCCTAGTGGGTCGCACACCATGTAGATGTACACTACCAAAAATTCACTTAGACATGTAATTTGATGAGAACTATAATGTACCACATTTAGGGTACATGAAATATACCCATCTCACATTCAGTGTACTTGGTATTTTACATTCCATGTATAGACAAACATATACCCTTAGGTGGGGCATTGAGGGAACACATCATGTAGAAGGGTACATATGTTGTGTAGACCTCCCATGCCACCATTTTGGAGTTTTTCCATATATTTTGATCAGGGATTCAGAATTAAACCCACTAGTGGTCTATTCTAGGAATATTTTCACATATATATTGATGGTATGTCCCAGGAGGAGTGTTGAGGACTCCTAGGTGGACCTTCACAAATTTTACTAATGGAGAGGTCTTTACTCCATTAATGATATACCACATATCTTGATTTTGAGAGATGATATGAGAGGATACATGAGTTATATCATGGAAATGATGCCTTGTAGCATTCTATTGAGTATGTATTTTGGATATATGTTCCTTTCATCTAAAGAGGTGGTGATACCGATTGGTTCTACGAACCCCCTATATGATTTATCTACTTAAATTTCAAAAAAGTGGATCCCATATAAGATTCATGAATGTTAATCTTATAAAAAGAATACCACCAAGGATGATTTTTGTTACATGATTTCTTAGGTAATCCCTTATAATAACCCTATACCTTTATGAAATTCTGAGGATCCTATTTAGGATTCCTTTTTTACATCATACCGTGTTGTGAGGGTACCATGTTGGATGTCGATTTTTTGATAAACCATTCTTAGGAATCCTTCTTGGAAGACAATGTTTACTTACCATAAGGGGATCCATTGTAGGTTTCATCCACTATCCTTTTTATCCAACTATCCCAACTATGATTAATTCTCTTATGTTTTGACCTTGTGGCTCGCATGTCGGATTCCTCTTTTGTTTATGACCTAAGGGGCCAAGCGGATACCCTAATTTTTGACTAACCCTAATCTAGTACATTTGGTTTGGATAGATATGGTTGTGGGGCTCTTATTCAAACATATGATGAACTTGCAAAAATATGGGGATGTTGATGTAGTTTTGGGTTCATGCATTCGTACACCATCACTCTTTTATTTATACATTCAATTGGATATTAATAATTCGTGGATGTTAGATGGAAGGGATTTCTAGTTAGTTGTCATTGAGAATAGTGTTAGTATTATTTAATTTTTTAGGATTCCCATACATTCTCTCTATAGTATGGATAATGGGTCATGTTATTTTTTTAATATTTTTATACTTATAGGTACTAAATTGGATCTAGCAATTCAACATTAATAATTTTTTATCTTTCAGGATTTGGATAGGTTCTTCGTTGATTCAATTTTTTCAGAATTATACTACAATATATTATCATGTAATCCCTAGTAGTGATAATAATGGATGATTTCACTCTACAAAGTGAAAAATATGATTTTTCTATCATCTTTTTTATATGTTATTATTTTTATTATACTCTTCTTAATCTAATTATACTCATGGATGATTATGATATCCTTATAGATTGGTATTATTACACTCTCCCCAATCAGCTACCTGACCATAGTGATGAAAATGGAATTTCACATCGTTACATACCCTAAATGGTTAAATTCATGAAGTTTATATGGGTGATTATGTTATCCCTGATCAGAGACTCCATGGGTGGATATCATGTCTCACCGATGAGTCCACATTATTGGTCTCCTAAGGGTCAGATGCATAGTGAAACTTGTGTTCTTAATTCCATTAACGCCCAATAATTGGGACCTGAGCCGCATAAATTGGAATAAATATACATAGAAATAGATTCATGGAATCTAGAATAGTGACCATTTACATGATATTTCTTTGTACATCCCTAGAATCCTTTTTTATAGTTATTAGAGGTGAGTAAAATTGAACCCCGGGATAAGATGAGTTTCCAACGTGGTGACATATAGTTCGCAGAGACATTATAAGCATTGTATGAAGAAGGTTTATGTATAATAGTATGAGATACATAGAGAACAACATAATGATACTCGACTTGAGTTGCATGACATGTAGCTCAATTCCATTGTGTAGGATGTCTGGGAGACCATGATTATAAACATAAGAGACATATGATAATTGGTTTTTATATTATTTCATTCACCTTACTCTAGAATATTCATATTTATTAATATATATATATAGGTATAGAACTATAAATATATATATGAAAAGACATATAGACAAAAATGGTGGAACTTTCCAAATTGGATTGGATTACAAAAGAGGTGTTCGATAATTTGTACATGTTTATTTACTTTACATATCATTTCTGTTGAGTCTTGGATAGGCTAAGCATATTGTTTTTATACTAAAATATAGATGTATATTTAATAGGTTCATCATCAGTTTGGACTAGTGATATTAGTTCTCACCTATGAATGTGAACCTTGGTGTGCATGTAAATCTTATCTATTCTTTTCATGTTTAGCATAGATTCCATGGTGGTTAGGACTAAGGCCTGAGTAGAATGATCAGGATAATATTCCCTCATGGGTTCTTCTGATCATGTTAGGAACACTATGAAAGATACATTAAAAGTGTGGGGTGGGGGTGAATCGGGGTATGACAGATTAAAACAATTACCACATTGATCTTGTTTTGTTATTGGACAAAACTCTCTTCTTTCTCCTTCCTACTACAGAGTATGAAGAAAAATTAAAGCATGAACAAGACACATCTATTTTACTTGGATCACACCCATTAGGATTTGTCCAAGGATCATACACATGTGTCGTTCTGATGTACCAAATCCACTATAAGAGCATTGTTCTTTACATTTTGGTAGAGTACACACTGTCCCTCCCAGTTTACAACCAATCTCAATATGAAAGATCACTTCTCTCTCAACTAATGTGTGATAACTGTACCTCTAGAAGATTAACTCACAATTTATAGACCATTTGGTATCTTCATTATCTCTAATAAAATCTAAATCTTTAACTGTTCATAGATGCTCTGTTGATGTTCTACTTTCATCCACTGCTAAATTAAACATTACCACATTATTTCAGGGAAGCCTCAAATCATTTGCGCAACCCTTGCTGCTTCTTGCGAGCAACATTATAACCATGGAACAAGATTCCACTTTTGTTGCAAAACATCCCTTACATGCATCCTCAATCTTTCATGAAACTCAAATCATACACAAAATATTATTAGATTGCGTGAAACTCAAAATCATTCTTGAAACTCTATTTTCATGAAATTCTTACGCGATCAAGAGCTCATATTTTCTCTAAATGTTGATCTAAATAAAATGAGGGGGTCACATCAATTTTATAGGCATTATTGACCCCTATGTGCAATATTGACTGCATCATGAAAGATCCTCATTGAGAAAGAAAAACCTCATTTGACTCCACATTGGGTGTTCTAGATTCATTCACATTTCCTCATAATTGGTGCACATTTCCAAATCATTTTCACACTTCATGAATTTGTAATTTCTTGACATTTTTCTCCTGAAACATGCCTCAAGCGCATGTTCTTATACCATCATCTATCTTTCACCCAACATCCTTTTCCAAAAGCATGTATCTCCATTTTTGATTTTGATGCACAAAAAATTGGCTAACATTGGAAAAAGGCGCCCCCTTATATCTATACTATTTATACCACCTCCAGATCATTCATTACATTTTAGAGGTTATTATGTCAAACATGGATAGCCAAAAACATATGATGACCCTAAAAAATCACCAGGTAAACCCCCTTTGTCAACAAATTTGATATCATGGTCTGCTTTATCAACAAACACAACATGAAGGAATTCGTTGTCAATAAACACAATCACTTAAAAAATACTTCAATGACACATTGAGGGATTTTTTCCCAATAGATGAAGATTGTGCAGTTTGACAGTTCGTAGAGACTTGGAGAATGGTATTGATCAGAGTTAGAAGAAGATCAATTTACATTTACTTTAGTTTAATTTGTGTACTCTTATATATGGTCAGTTGGCATAGTGGGTGACCAGTGTTGTATGTATGGAATACCAATTCGGGTTTTTACAGCATTTTATTTATTATTACAACATAATATAATTTAAATTTGTTCAAATTTTACACACATGTTTCATTATACTATATATAATACCTAGTTATTTCGATTTTTTCTTACGTTGACATGAAAATATTTTCTCCCCACTATCACACCCTAGGCCATTGCTGATATTCGGAAACCTATGGTGTATGGTGAGGCTAGATTGAGGGCTCACAATGAACCATCTAATAGCACTGGTTTAGTGACATCCTGGTCATGGTGTTAAAAATATTTATGAAATGTGTTATTTTCAGATTTTTTATTATTTAGAATATGATAAACAAGATTATTAAGAATTTTTAAAAATTGTTGATGGATATCATACAAGTGCATCGATAAAAATGGTTCTTGAAAGATGTCATGGTTTCTATGGGTATGTGATTTCTATTTTGATCTAAGATTTTATATTTTTATATCATTTTTTCTTTGAGTGATGCACATGTTCTATTGACACTATAGTTTGTTAAATATTTTTGGCCTTTGGCCATTAAAAAAGGGTCGGATATGGATTCTAACACATGGATGGAAAAGAAAAGATGAGTTTTATGCGTCATATTTGGAATGTCAGATTCACGTCATATAAGATTGAATGTGTATGATTTTACTAATGACCGAGGCCTATTTAATTGGGCAGAATTATAAAAATATATTATTCTAATGGATAATTATGTGGAACTATGTTGATTCATTTGGTGGTGAAGCAGATGAATCAGTCCTTATGAACGGGAGGTCTAGTGACCCTAGTAGGTTGATATAGAACATGTTGACCTTCTTTGTTACCCCTTTTTGGGATTTTTTTCGCAGGATATCATTTTCTAGTTGGATCACTGAGTATGATGTTGATGGTTAATGGATTTATCTAATTTACTAGACCTCGAGGGTGTATTACCATGTACATATTCTAGTGAGTGTCAGTTTAGTCTTTCTTATTTCTTCGTATCATGGACATCAAGGGTAAATTCCATGTTAGGATACTCATTAGGGATCATAACCTTGTATTCCAAGTTTCTAGATAGGTAAGTCATCTGTAATTGAGATATTTACCTTCTTTTAAGGGGATTGACCTATATGGCTAGGTGGGGGGCCTTGAGGCCCTTAGTTCTACTCTGAACCTTGTAGGTTGACGTCCTTTTTGTTTTAGGGAATCCTATGTTAATGTTTTACCCTTGTTTTTGAAATCCATTTTTTGGTTGTGAGCTCAATTTTATACTCGTTTTGAGATAGATGCATAGTAGGTGTTCAATTTTGTGTTATATGTATATTGATTCCATTACCTTTGGATAAGCACCTAGGGTTCATTTGTATCATTACTAGCATCTCAGGGAATATAGATTTTGGTGGAAGTCCCAATTGACTAATGTTTCCACTATTTCTAATGATGTTAGAGAATAGGTAGACACTTGTGATAGGAATGACACTAGGATATGGGTGATCATGGAATAAATTCTGGCATAGTTGAGGTGTATAATATTGATGTGGAGTTCTATGTTATACTCTATCATAATGAGACTGACATGTCGTGAACATGGTCATCTTATCCTTAGAGTGTAATAATCTTCATAGTATGAGTTGGGTGATAAATGTACATGACAGTTTCTTGTTGTACCATTTCAATCTAAACTAGTGAGTGGTCAGGTGTGAGATAATGATAGATAGTCTCACAAATCACTATGGGAATTGTTACATGGGAGTTAGGTTTAAATAGAAAATTTACCTCTATGAAATAGGTGAAATTGGGAATACATTGGATTCTAAATGATAGTTAACCCATGTAGAATTGGGACCCTCTTTGATGGGAGATGTGGTGTCCATTATTGGCTAAATTCAAGATGTCATTATTTTCTAGGAGCATCTCTTAAAATATATATACAAAAACTTTGTGGAATGATAGAGAAATCCTCAATATATATGATGATTATCTATATGGAAATAATATTGAGTACATTGAGAGATCATCAGTCATAAACTGAGATTATTTTTCTATTGAATTTCTTTCCTAGTTTGAAAAAGGAACTTGTTCGAGTTGTTCCCATGGAGTGGTGTAAGTAATCCATATGGTGGTGTTGGTAGAATTAGATGTTTGAGGGTGGTGACCATCATTTTTAGTTGTAATTCATATTTTTTCCATGATCCATTATGCTCAGAGTTTCGTTTTGAGATGACGATAAGGGAATTCCTATGGTAGGGAGTACCAGATTGGTCATAGTTCAATGTCTACCATAATGGAGATAGGTGTTAGTGAAATGAGGATCATTATTTGATAGTCCAATTATATTTTTAATTTATATTATTTTTTGAGAACATGACTAACTTCCCTACCACCAAGATTCGTGTGGATGGGAAGGTTTATAATGGGGAGAATGTAAGTTACTGTATTTTTTCATACAGTAATTTTTACCATAAATTTTATTTTTTTTATCGAATTATTTGATGGTGTAAAAGGATAATTTTACAATAGAATATGATCTCATGAAATTATTATGACCACTCTTTCAGTCCTTTTATTAGGTTTTTACCATAGGATTCGGACTTGGTGGAATTCTGGACCATTTGAATTTTTAAAAAGTAATTATTACTTATTTTTTGATAAATTAAATATTAATTTATGTGTGCATGTTCATATGGAAATATCTATTGAACTGATCACTTTATTGATATTACATCTCTTACACTGAGTCTGTAATAAAGATTTTATCCTAAAAAGGGCGTAAACTTCATGTTGGGCATCGGGGCCAGGCAGGAAGCACTTTTCTTTTTCTTTTGTTATCTTATCTTCCTTTAATTTTTATTATCTACCGATAGGATTCTCAAACATGTATCTAGAGTTCATATATTACATATATGATAGAGAAAAAAATATATGGGGAAGAGATAACAGTAGGTTGTGGAATTAGGGCATCATCGTGCAATTTGATACACGATGAATCACAGTGCAACAACATTGGAAAACATAAACTGGTGAAGCTTCGGCCGATTCCACCCAAAGGTAGGACACATTAAATTATCACCATAAATTAAAGAATCTCAATAATTTAAATGTTTTAGAAGTCTTATATTCTTTATTAGGACTCCTTGAAGTCTGATATACTACTTTTGGGGTGAAATATTGGGTTTCATGGTGATTCTGAGGGATTCCAATTGGGAAACTGCATTTACATGGCATGTGGTTTAGCGAACACACACTATGTGTTATTCCTATTTGGGTAAGATAAACTATTGGAATACACATTATGTATAGGTTATAGATTCCTTATATTGGAACCTGACTAATTTTCGATATACCCAGACCGGCTGCCCATGTTAGGGGTAAATACCATTTAGAGTGAATGACCAAACCCCGTGTGGGTCACATGTTGTGTAAACGTACGTTTCTCGGTCATGTGAGGAACACGGGAAGGTACCCCATGAGTTTATGCACCATGTACATATCTATCACACAGTGTAAATGGGCTTTTAAAACCCATGTATATGATTTAGTGCACAATCGGGTGGGGCCATTTGGGAACACATCATGATCTAGGGTACACATTTTTTTCCAGGGTACACACACCATGTACAAATCCAATGCCACCCTTTTGAGGGTTTTTCATATCTATTCACCTAGGAGTCAGAATTGAACCCTTGAGTGGTCCATTCTAGTTATCATTTCATTTAGATTGTGATGGTAAGACTGGTAAGGAGTTTTTAGGACTATAATGTGGAGTTTTAAGTATTTTACTAATTGAGAGGTTCCTCCTCAAATAATTATATCCCATATCTCTGGAGAGATAGAACTAGTTTGAGATGATTCATGAGATATTTCTAATCACTAATTCCTTATAGCTTTCTTTTGAGGATATCTCCCCAAACAGATGTTCATTTAGGCCTATGAGGCCATGAGACAAGTAATTTCTATGGTTCCCCAATAGGATTCCTCTATGTTCATTTTAAATAGAGGATGTGGATTTGTAAGCATATATATTATTCTTTTACCAAGAAAATTGAAAGGGATTCCTTTGAAAACATGTTTTCCTAGAGAATCCCTTATAGAAACCCATTACTTGTATAAAGTTCTCAGGATCCCATGTATGATTCATTTTTTCCATCATACTATATTGTTAGGGTCCCTTGAAAGAAATCCCTTTTTCTATATACCATTATAATAATACCATGTAGGATGCCACCATTTTATTACAATTAATGGATCCATTGTAGGATTCCTTTTTTGATATTTTTTATCTAAGGATACTTAGTAGGATTCCCTCAAATGTGTGTAAAACATAAGGACCCTGAGTAGGATTTCCTCACTTATGTGTAAAACATATGAATCCAAAGTAGTATTAATCTATTTTTAATGACACGAGAGACCCCATGGGTCCCCCGATGTTTGACCAAGCCTGGGCTAATGACTCTGGTTTTTGTAGAGATGGTAGCGAGTGTCACCATAGATCACATGCTGAACTTGTATGCTCGTGCGGCCATGATCGTTGTGCTGGGTATAAGAATTAAACATCCCTCACCATTTTTTATACTTTCACTGGGTTATTGTGGATGCAGTGATGTTAACTAGGGATTCTTTCTGGTTGTAGGTTGTTGATCTTGACGTGAGTCATATTTCATTATTTTTGGATGCCCATACATGTTTATAGGGGTCCGAATTATGAGATATTATATTTTTTAACCATATGTAGTACCTAATATTTGGATACTGAAAAATTATATTTTGTTATTATATTTTTATTATATCTATATTATCTTCTAGGAATCTGTCTATTGAGCCCACTACTATGATGTATGGGCATGGAATCTTCAGTAATGATACATTTGGATGATTCCCGTATCCCAAGTGATAAAGATGAATCCAATCTCCTTTGTTTTATATATGATGGGGATTATTACAATCTCCTTGATTTGAGTGTACCCATGGATGATTATGGACTATCAATGCATATGGTTGATTAATATCTCCCTGATCAGTGAAATAACCATCGTGTTGGACATGGTTTTTCACATAATTGGATACTAGAAATTATTAAGAACTTCTACATTCCAAAGATGATTATCAACTCCCTTATTAGAGAATCTAGTGGTGGGTAAATAATGTCATTGTTGAATTCTACTTATAAATCACCTAAGGTTTCTAACTAATGGGATTATCTGATTTCTGAATGTTATAATTACATATAGACTAGGGCTTAAGAATTTGGATTTGGAGTATAATTAAATGTTAAAAAAAAGAATTGTGTATAAATTATAAACAATAACATGATTCCAATATAAACATCCCTTTAATATTTCTTTATTGTGGCTAGAGATGAGTACGGGTGCTCCTAGGGTTAAAATGAGTATCCTAATTTGGCGACATAGCTTTCTTAGATACATTCATTGTGTGGGTTGAAGTGGGATTATATAATTTGTGATAATGAAAAAAAGATGAACTTAATTAAATTTGTATTAGATGATTGATGTCTAGATAAATGAAATTGCATATGATTTGTAGGAAATCAATATTACATACCCAAGGATCAATTGCAATTTAGTTTTATTTAATTTCACTGACCTTACTCTTGAATATTCATATTTTTGTATATATGTATATGTATGTGACTGTAGATGGTCATTATATAGGTATATCATTCCATGGTGTAACTTTCCTACTTTTTTGGGATTAATTACTTGGGATTTGAATGTGATTTCTAGTTAATTAGATTTACATATCCTTCCATATGAGTCCCGAATATTCTAATCATATTTATTTTGTATTCTCTTATAGAAGTATGTTTAATTGTTTAACCATTGTGGTGGAGTATTGGGATTATTTATCACCTCTACAGGTGAAACATTGTGTGAGTGTGTGATGATATGGTTTCATATTTTTAGAATGATCACATATTACATGGTTGTTAGGGATGAGGCCAATATTTTAATGATTTAATGGATCTACTCATGTCGGTTCTTCTGATAGTGAAGGTGCAGTTCAGCAGTGTCTGGAGACTAGGTGTGTAGTCTTGTTTGAATTTAGTATTACATAACTATAATTTTATTATAGTTTTTACCCATTTTGATGTATTATCATCCTAGTGGATGACCAGCGTTGTATATATGTATTATCTATTTAGGATTTTATAACATGTAATTTATTATTATTGCATATTCTATTTTAGTTTATTTCTTCTCCACATTCTGTTTACTTTTTCTTGTGTATGATTTTTAGCTATTTATTATATTTTCCTACTCTAATATGAGCTAATAATTTTCCCACAATCACACCATTTTCCCTTACTACTAGTTAGTATCCTTTGACATATGGGGAGGTACACTTGAGGCCTCATAATGAACCAGCAAAAGCACCAGTTTAGTAGAATCCAAGTCGGGATGTTACATTTATAATATATATAGATTTATTATAAATTATTTAAAACATATTAATATATTTTAAAGAATATATGATTTAATTATAGTATTTTTTGACGAGTTTACAAAAAATTATTGGATAAAATCACTATTTTAGGAGATGATTGCTCCATTATTTCATATAGTTTTTAGATCGACAGATTCGATCCATGTACCATGATCATGGTTACACCGTATCTGTTATGTGAACCAAGATAATGATCTATTTTGTAATAATTAGTAATTTTTAAAAAGTATTATATCAAGGTTAAAAATGAAAAAATTGAGTTACACCATTCCTAGAGATGGTATTTCATACATAAAAATGTAGGCTCTTTCAATTTTTCAATGAAATTGGAAAAAGGTAAATCATGTTTCACCATTAAAAATACTTCATTATATTTAACATATTATATATATATTGATAAATTATTTTTTTATAACCATCAATGTCAAAATAAAATAATGAAAATTTCACATCGCTATGTGGAGGATGTAGTCCACACATAAACAGAAGAGAAATTATTTTTTTTCAAAATATTAGAAGAAAACAACTTATATGTGATATAATAAATTTATAAAAACATTTAAAACATAAATATCATATAAATATGTTGAACCATCATTATATCCATATGTGACAGGTGATGATATAAAATGAATTGCCTTGGTTTATAATGTAGATGTCCTCCTTACACGTGATTTATGGTTTTGATTCCCATTTGATTGAAAATGATGACTATATGGTTATAATTTATTAGTCAACAAATTTTTTTTAATTTGTTTTTTGATTTTATTCAATAAAATATTTATTCTAGAATCATATTCATGTAAATGATCCTTTGGGAATATTTGTTGAACAATTCATGACATGTTTAAGCATAATATTGAAATACAAGTCATAACCTACATGTGTAAACATATAGTATCATTCTAATACCCTATGTTTGAAACAAGACATATAAGTCACATAATATATATTGTTTGTAAATTATGGTTCAATAAACCTATATTAGGAATCAACCAAAAAATTTATGAAACAAACATATGATATGTCAACCTTACTTTTCTAATAAACCTTGAATTTTTAACCATGTGTTTGGTGTTTTGTTTTGGTGCATGAAGGATTCCTAGGTTTAAAAATTCAATGATGGAGTTTTAAAATCTGTGATATTATCCATGATTTTGCAAAAGTATTAGCACATATAATGATATATTCAATGATATTTTATGACTGATTCAAAGGGATATAATAATTTTTCAATGATCATATTCAATAGATTAAATCATTACTATTATTATAGGAAGTTAAAAATATCTTGAATAATTTTGAATTTAAAAATTCATTATTTAATGTTTGATATTTATGAAGCTGGTTTGGCCAGATCTATTTGACTTGTTGAATAAATATAGATATTCTCATTATTAGAAGATATAAAAAATATAAAGAGGACATATAAATGATGAAATTTTGTGGGTCATTTAATTCAGAGATATTCATTGGATACACATATATTTTTATCTATTTTATTGACCAACTATTATTTTTATAATTTATAATACATTTTATTATTAAAACGTCTTATGAAAACACTTTGAAACATTTGGTGAAGATACAATTTAGAGACAATCATGTTTAAATATCTATCTACCCTTTTATTTTACTCATTAAATCCTAATTATTATTGAATATCTGAAGACATATTTCTATTTATGTTAAAAATGTGAATTATGAATATCTATCACTATTGATTTGGCGTAGTTTTTGAATCCTTAGATTCATCCGTGGTTATGATTCAGGTTCATGCACTAAGAAATGAATTTGTTTCTCCCCATAAAAGAACTATATGGCCTTGTAAAAAAAATTTATGGTTTCAACTATGTTCACTCAATTTATCTTCTATTGGTACTACGATAAGAGTAACTAATAAAGAAAATTACTATGGTCGTGTATTTGATCATTAATATAGTGTACTAGAGGATCTTTAGGCCCAAAACCACTATACACTACTTTCCTCAGTTCAATTATTTATTACCTATTCCCACATATATTTTATAGATGTAAATGTTCACTTTATAAAATGATAGGTGATATCAATATATAAATGTTTTTGGAAGATACTATTCTCCTCCATCTTGTGTTTTTATCATGGTCATCACCATCTTGACCTAACTATTAGTATCAGAGGTAGTTCTATACTTGTATATTTTATATTTGAGGAATATTTTTCCTAACTAATATAAAAATGAGATATTAGATGGTTCGATTGATTATTTAATAGTGCTTTCAAGCTGGAGTCAATGATTTAGATGAAGACATATTGAAATGAAAGATTCTCGAGAATGTATATCAATTATATTTTCATATTATTTTAATATAAATAATTATTAATGATAGAAATCCCATATAGTTATTTATTAGAAAAATAATGGAATAAAAATTTATTGGAAGTGTTGTATGTAATATGTGATTCCTAAATAATGTTAGGAAGATTAAAATAATTATCAATAAAGGGAATTTGATCTCAATTAAAAATCGATGAATTCTATTATTTGTGGTTTAGAAACTAATGAATTCAATTTATTATATCAATTTCCAAATGAATATGCATTGTGGAAGACAATTCATGTTTCCTACAAAGGAATTAATAATATTTTAGAGTTAAATTATACTACTGTAAAGTGAATGGTTGATACATTCATAAGGAATTAAGAACACACTATCACTCAAATTAATGGAAGATTAAAAGAAATCGAAATCAAAATTGCTTCTCTAGGATATCCATTTTAATTATGAGATCAAATATTAAGGGCAATCAATGTAATACCCTCTTATTAGACTTTTATATCTCTCTATATGTCAATCTAAACTAGTAATAAATTTAGTTAGTAATAAATTTATTGGGAATTTAATGATGTATGATGTTGAGATGCGTGTTGAATTTGAAAATCATATACCACATTAATAACAAGCTCTCAAAGGATAAATCTACATTAATGAATTCTCAAAGTAAAGGTTATTGCAATATAAAATGATATAAAATCTTAAAATCTGTATGTGGTAATACTACTAGATCACATTATGAATCTTTTACAGATTCAAAGGGTAAGGATAAAAGAAAAATTAAATGTCCTTTGACTCATACTGATGATGTACAATCATCGTACTCTCGATACTCTAGTCGTGGGGAAACTATATTATGATGAATAATATAATTATTTCATTATGCAATAAGATAAATATAAATCCTTAAATAAATATCATAGTAAATTAAGAAAACCACATGATAATATTCATTTAGATAATCAAAATTTTTAAAAAAATATTATAGACTAAATTATAATTATTCTAATGATTCTTATCATTGTATTATAAAAATATTAAATTATTATTAGAATATGTTGAAAATTTAAAACATGATTCTAAGATGTTAATAAAAATTGATAAATATAAAAGTAAAAACATTGGAAAGAATTATATACCAAAATAAATATTTGGAATAAGAAGTATTGGTGATGGAAAAAAATATAAAATAATTATTTGGTTTCTTTTTAAAATATAAAAACCAATTATATAACTAATTTTTCTATTTTGGTATTAATGGGGATTATGGAAATTATTTCTCTATTATAAAACCTCAATTTTCTAGTGTTCATAATTTATATTTCTCAAAATAATTACTTAACATGAATATTAAAATTCATACTCATAATAAATAAGTTTGTTTAAGTATATATTTAATTTCTAACACTGTAGGCCCGAAAAGATATGGGTACAAAAATTTACATACATTTCATATACTATTAGATTACACCACTAAGTTTTATTATTATATACTTAGGTGGATAATGGATTGATATTTTAATTCCTATACCAATGTAGTGAACAACTCTAAATTCATTTTTTATCAAATATCCATTGTACTAAATTTACTGATATGGGAATAATTTCGTTTTTACATGATTTTAGTGTACTAACTATTTTATACAGGGGATGAAATATATATCATCAAATTTTAAAAATGAATTTTCTTTACTCGTTAATTAATTTCATAGTCTATTATGATTGTATAACTAATTTGTTAAAAATTAAAATTTATTTACAAATTTATTTAGAATGTTTGTGAAAATACAGTATTTGATTAATTTATGAAAATATTATCTTTTATGTTATTAGAAAATTTTCAAGTCATTGTGCTTAAATTCATTAAAATTATATTTGATTATGAAAACCAAAGCATCTTTATTAAATAGTATTTATTTTTATAATACTGAAATCAATAATGATTATTATTTAATTTTCAGCTAAATATAATGAATTTTTGTTTCCCTTGTGTGAGTACCAACAATTTAATATTATTTATAAGATCTTTCTATTATTATGTACTATTTTTCATAATATCATGTTCAAAAGAATCTGGAAAACTAGACACATAAATATGAATAGAACAAATAATTCATGTTCAAACGATGTGTTTACAAAAGGCTAAAAGGTAATCATTATGAATTTTAAAAAGAATAGTATGTTTTATATGTTGAGGATTCTTTTTAAAATTATATGAAATAAATAATGACATTCAATGTCATGATAAAATAGAAGTTTCAATTTATAAAATAACTTATGAAGGGATTTTTTTTAATGTTTTCCTTTATAATAGAGATAATTTAAAGTAACAAGTTGATTTGGATGGATCATGGAAGTCATATGATGAAATGAAAACAGTATATATATAAAAATTATTTTCGATCCATTATGAAAGGAATATCAAAATATGTAATATAATGAAATATCAAAAGAAAACTTTGATGCATTCGTGAAATAAATAATAAGTCAAATGGATTTTCTCAGAAGGGAAGCCAATACCAATCTTGGCCATGATAAACATAACCATTTACCAATTGAATAGTGTTCATCTTCATCATATAAAAAAGGTTTTCAAAGTAGATTAGAACAATTGTTATGATTTTTACCAACTTTAATCATGAATGTCCAATGTTTTGAATGCTTTGAAAAATAGTCAACTACGTCCTTGGAATTTATTTATATATTTAATTTATATAAATTCAACTTTATATACTATTTTTGGTATATGTTGTATGGTTGAAATAGTGATATATGTTGTTTCATAATTTAATTTATTCATTTATTTTTTATCTTACATATGTAGGTAATAATAATTATAATATATTTATTTTTAAATGTTAATTACAGAAAATATTATTCATTGAATATATTATATGATATAATTCATGGGATGTTTTTAATCAAATAATAATTTTATTCATTAAATTTTTTATTAATATTATAATTTTAAAAGTTCTATCTTTTTATTTATATATGAATTTAGTGGGAGTTAATTTCAATAAACATATCTTTTTATGTTACAAAAAATGATGGATGTTTATAGGCTTGGTTTACAAGATTATCATTATGGTGGAGAAGTATATAGTAATAATGTTATCATCGTGTTGTAATGTTGATTAAATAAACAGAAATGAGACATTTTGATTCCAGAAACATTTTATCTAAGGAAGATTATATTTCAGAAAAATTAGGGATGTTTTCTTTTTGAAACAAATATTTTAAAAATAATACAGGGAAAATATTAGATTCTATTTTTCTAAATTTTTTTAAATTTTTAAATATTTTATCAAGTGTCTTGTTATCAATAAGGGGGTGGGGGGGTTATTGTGGATGTGTTTATAAAACAATTAAATAAATTTATTTTCAACTTTGATGCTCCCAAATTCCCTCATTTATGTTACAATTGTGTTTAATTTTATGTGAATTTCTAGAAATTATTATATATCAAAATATTTATTTTGGAATTATATTCAAGTCATTTCTCTACTAAGAATATTTTATGATGTATTCAAGATGTGATAAACTGTAATCAAGAAATATTATTCACATCATACTTGTGTCAACATATCTTATTATAAAAATCCAATCATTTGAAACAGCGGGTGTGCATTATATACCCTACACATTCTTGAATGTATGGTTCCACAAAACTATGTTTGAAATCAACCCGGATTTAAGAACTCATATCTTTTTTTTCATGTATGAATCTTTCTTTCTGGTTGTTTTTGAGAAAAATGGGAGTTCCTGGCAATTTTTGGAGGACACACCAAGAACTTTAAGTACACGCCATCTACCCTGTTGCCGTAGGTGACTGTGTACTGGCCATGTAATGGCCGAGCACAGGGCCATCTGTGGTGAATAGGAGACTTCTTAAAGTAGAGGCCAAAAAAGGTCAGTAATCGCCATGTACTTTTAAATAACATGCCATGTACTTTTTTTCATTAAATAGACTAGGGTTTTGTCTAATAGAAATAATGCTATCCTTCATCATCCATCTTGACCAGGATTGTCCGCACGACCACTTATCTTCTCTAAGCCCATGAATCACCGTCCGTTCTCGGAATAAATCATTGTCTGTTTTGTTAAAATCTCGTCGGTGAGTTCTTTATTCTTCTTGAATACCATCTCTTGATTTCCCCTCTTTCACGAGATATCCTCGATTGAACATATTAAGTGTTTTTAAAGATATATAGAATTATAGGGAGATTCATGGCATGAGGATCACTTATATCATTTGTACTACGCTAAGGTAGGTGTTTTAGGCCTTTCCGTTGATAGTCTGTGAATTTTATGTGCCAAAGTTCCCAATACCCTTGTTTGGGGTATTGTGTGTTTATGGTTTTTAAAATTTCTATTTCTTACTATTCCTTGTTTTTTTGGATATAGGTTAATTGTTTTTTAATATGGATATCTTAGCCAAGATATGGATGTTTTTTTCCATGTTTCCTTGTTTTTGACCGCTTGGGCTAACTGTGCATGTTAGGCTTCTGTTTGGTTTCCATGCCATGTATTATATGAGGGATTGATTTTATCTGACATGTTGTGATATGTTCCTCACTGTTTATCTAAGATGTTCTTGAGGTTTACATTGGTTGTTATTTATCATTTTGATCAATTGACATAGCCAGGAGTGTGGGAACCTAGTATAGTAGACCATATGGGGAATGAGCATTGAGGGATTCCCTAGAGTGTCTCTTTACTTTTATGTTGTGAGACCATAGTGGGATGAACGTTGAGTTCTCCCTCAAAGGTTATGTAGTTCCTTGATGCAGGCCAAGAGGGGAAATGGATGTTGGGTGCTTCCCCAGAGATCCTACTAGTTTCGGATACGAGACTATAGTGGGAATTGATGGCGAGTTCTTCCTCAGAGAGTCTGTGCTAAAGCTTAACCAGAGGGGTTAGACTATGTGTACTTCTTAGAGGGTTTCTTGTCTTGTTTGGTTAAACCATAGGGGTTAGGCTGTGAGTACATCGTAGAGGGTTATGTGTTTTTGATTATCTGCTTACTTGATGTATGAAATTGAGTGCAATTGAAACTGTAGGATTGTTTACTTTTCCGTACATTCTTGTTTACTGCTCATATTTTCTTATTTCTTTCCATATATATTCATTGACATTAATGTATAGATCTTTCGGTGGTTTCCTAATGGGATTCGTCTCACACCCTATTTGGGTCATTCTTTTGGGTCCAAACAGATTATATTGTTGCAGGTCTAGATAAGGGGATGCACCTTTCTACTTCATGTACATTATTATTGTGGAGTTGGGTAGAATGGGACCAAGCTATGTCTTGTGATGATGTAGAGCTATTTACTATATTTTATTTAATACTTGGGGTTAGTACTGTATTCCAACATTTTGATTTTATGTCTACTTTCCTAGACATATGTATGATGCATCATTTATATATGTGTGCTCCATTTATTACTTCCAGTAATTCACATATTATTGTTGTATAATGTTGTAAATACTTCTTATATTTCTATCTATTTTACTTCCACTTTGTCACTCTTCCCATGATGGCATAGTTTCCCCACTATCACACCCAAGGCCCTCACTGCTATTCGGCAGCCTCTGGCATTCTGGGAAATGTGCTTGAGGCCGTGTGGGGTACGGGGCACCTATAGTAGGCATCATGAACCAGGATGTTATAATGTCGTATCAGAGGGTTTATTTTATTCTTGACATACTGTTTAGGGCATATATCTAGGGATAGGAAGGAATATGTACTCAGTAATATGTTGTGTCTAGGAATTGCTAACCCGTGTACAGGGAAAATCCAATTTACCTCATTATTGTTTTTTGTTTTTGATTTTTCAAATTTACAGTCGATTGATTTCACCTTGGGTGATTCAGATGTTTTGTGCTGTTATTATTGATATTATTGAGGTTCTATTCTATTGCAAGCTAGTGAGATGAGGTTATTCCATCTAATGAATCATATAGGAACTTTCTAAAAATCACATGTCATGCATTCTAGCCATTCCATTTTGGGTGAATTAGTGATTTCATGCTATTGTGATAGATGTTGTGTAAGATATGAATGAATTTTTTATAGATTCTTTGATAGAATACAAGCTATTTGATTAGGTGTTGGATTGTGTATGGTTTTTTTTGAATGGATGCCAAACTTCAGTTCTTAAGGTGTTATGGGCCATCATGGATCAGAAATTTTTAGATCATTGTAATTTTATTCCTTGTGTATGACATGTATAAGCTGCCACGATTTGATTCATGGGGATTATGGGCCCTCACAGATAATAATTTGGAACTTTCATGTTCTTTTCAGTGTTTTTCTATGTTACAGGGTAGATTCTATGGCTTACTGTCTGGAAAATCCTAGAATACATGGAAATTAATGATAAATACACGCCATGTGTCCTTCTGTTCAAAAAGGAACTATTTTTTTCATAAGTAAACACCATTCACTGTATATACACGCCGTGTAGTCTGTAACTATGTCACTGGATATGTGGTTAGAGACATGGGGTTGGGAAATAAGTGGTGGAACATGTTGTATTCTTGATGTACATGCCGATTTGTGAAGACCATGTGTCCACCTGTGTGACTAACGACATAAATGGAGAAAAACATATGTTGTACATGTTGTGTCAATCTTGAACACACTATGTAGTGTAACCCACATATCCGACTGTGTAGAAAATAACACGGGTCGATGAAATCATTATAGTACATGCCGTGTCTAGAACAAACACACCGTATAGAGTCTCCCATGTAACCGGTCGTGTAATAAACAACATGGGTTGGTGATGTTCATATAGTACAAATCGTGTCTGGAATTAACATGATGTGGTGTATTGTTTTAGGAGAACCATGTGGCTTAGCCGTGTAGATGAACTTGGGTAAGGGAAGAGGATTCAAGTACACTTTCTGTGTTAGGAAAAAATGTCATGTGTTTGGGGTGTTACATGACCTGGTTTTGTAGACGTACACACCCATGATACGGCTTAAGAGAACATGTTGTGTAGGCAATATATGCGTTCTGTATCCATGTTTTGAAAACATCTAATTTTTTCTTTCTCGTGTTCTCTTATTACACTACAATGTTTCAGTCCCTCTTAATCTTGATCTAAGGTGTGAACTTGACCTTGAATAGTCATGCCACAAAAAATTCCTCCAGTTGTCCGCCCGTTACAGGGCAGTGATCAAACATCATATATGGCTTATCATAGTCTACCAGCGGACCCTCCAATTATTCTAGTCTTGGCACTAGCCGTCATCTAAGATACAAGGGTCGAGGAACCATTCCATGAGGGATTTTTGAAGCATATGCAGATCTTCTAGGGAGTACCACATCCTTCCCCGTCGATGGTAGAATTGAATTGGGTCTTTTAGCAGCATCATCCTCCCACATTCTTATGGGATGGAGGACCCCCGGTTGCAGAGTCATGGACAGAAGCCAGGATGACGATATTTGAGCATCGAGAGACGCCTCATGAGAGGAGGGTCGATCCCTCTACGTATATGATTCAGGATTCCCCCAAGAGATGGTGGGATGTGATATCACAGGCGGTATGCGAAAAGGTTATGGCGTGGGATGAGTTTCATCGTACCTTTTATGACTACTTATACCCGAATTCATTGAGGGATGATTGAGCCTAAGAGTTCATGAGTCTGGAGAAGTGGACTCTTTCAGATATGGAGTATTATCTCACATCATAGAGCTTCATCACTTTATAACATTTCTATGGGGAGATGAGTTATTCCATGCATGGGATATTGGAGATGGTTGTAGGAAGGACATTCAAGCTCAGTTGAACATTTTTATGTGGACATCCATCACTTCTATTGTCAACCAGGTTCTTATCACAGAGAACAACCTGAGGGATTCTGGAGCTGTGAGCCAGGGCAATTCTACATCCAGAGTTCATACTTCTCTAGATGATAGCAAGTATAGTTTTAGGAATTCTACACGTGGATATCCGAGTGGGAAGGATGAAATTACAGGTATCCAGGTGGTATGCTACCAGTGTGGAAGGGTCAGGAATAAAAGGCCACATTGCTCAACAGACCCAGTGGGGTGTTGATCTGGCGAAAAGATGGGCTATCTTCAGTGCTTCGGCCAGATCTTCTCTCCTGCAGCTGATGACGGGGGATATTCTATGACTCCTCATTCTGAAGCATCACCACCAGTTCTCACTAGTCTGGGAACTGGAGTTCCTCCAGCCATTTAGGCCGAGGTGGAGGTTGTGTTTGTGGTAGCCATTCACCAGGCTTTCAGAGACCACATAGTGGATCTGCTCAGATTGGTCAGTTTGGGTAACAAGGCCACGGTTCAAGTAACAGTTATGTAGTAGAGAAGACCCAACTATAGTTGGATCCTAGACCCTCTACTGTTCGAGATACAATCATAGTTTTCCCAGTATTATATTATTCTCTTTTCAATAAAGGGGCTTCCCATTTCTTGATATCTGTTGCGGTTGTGGAGATCCTAGGACTCTGTATATTTTCTTTTGCTAATATCTGGACGTTAGACACTCCACTGGGGACTAGAACAACTAGTGTACATCAGTGCAAGGAGTTACCTCTTGAGGTTGGTGGGTGTCACTTCTTATGGGACCTATATGTCCTAGAGATGACAGATTGTGATTTCATTCTCCAAATGGATTGGTTAGTTCCCTTCCAAGTAGTTGTCAATTTCTATTGTCCTAGGGTGATTGTTACATCACTAGAGGGTTGTATGTTTCTATATAAGAATGAATGGGATGTCCAGGAATGCATAGCAGGTCCCAAGAATCTTGGGTTGTGAGGAGTTACATCCCTATTTTCTTTTCTATACCTGGATGACCAGGGGATTTCATAGATGGACTTTCCTCCAATGGTGGATCATTTCAGGGATGTCTTCCCAGAGGACCTTTCAGGATTTACTATAGTGTGAGAGGTGGAATTTTCTATAGATCTTGTTCCAGGAGTTTCACTGGTGTCCATTCCTCCTCATAGGATGGCTACACCTGAGTTGTACTAGCTTATGAAGCAGTTGGAGGATATGTAGGCAAATGATTTCATATGACCCGGTACCTCTTCTTGGGGTTCACCATTCCTATATGAGAAGAAGGTAGACAGTACCCTCATAATTTGAGTGGATTATCGAAAGTTGAACCAGTTGATGGTCAACGACTGATATCCCTTTCCAAGGATTGATGATCTTTTTTATCATCTTCGGGGATATCGGGTGTTCCTGAAGATTCACTAGATGTCTAGTTACCATCAGTTGCACATTATACTATCTAATATACCTATTACAGCCTTCCGAAGAAAGTACAGTCTATATGAGTACGTGGTTATTTAGTTTGGTCTCATGTACGCGCTTGTAGTTTTCAAGGTACTGATGAACAGAGTGTTCCATACATACATGTACTATTTCGTGGTAGTCTTCATGGATGGTATCTTGTTGTACTCTCAAACTCGACATTACCATGACACACACCATGAGATCTTTTTTAGTACAATGAGAGAGAATCAATTACATTTATAATATTTTAAAATGAAACTTTTGGATGGACCAAAATCACTTCATGGGACATGTTATCTAAGACACAGGAGTATCAGAAGACCAAGAGAAAGTTGTAGAAGTAGTTTCATGGGAGCAGTCTATGAACTTCTTTGAGGTGAGGAGTTTTCTAGTGCTTTATAGTTAATACAGACGTTTTATATAGGACTTATCATGCTTATTTTCACCACAGATGGGTCTGACTATATGGGTGTGATGTACTTGTGGTGAGATTATTGTGAGTCAGAATTTCATGAGCTAAAAGGGAGGTAGACATCATCATATATGATAGTATTTCTAGAGAAAATACAGAGTTATACTTTTTATGGTGATGCATTAGGTATCGGACTAATAGGAGTGCTTATGAAGGGATAAGGATTCGTTGCGTACGGGTCTCGGTAGTTGAGGCCACATGAGAGTAAATACCTGACGCACAATCTTGAGTGGGCAGAATTTTGTCATGCTTTACGCTATTAGATACACAAAATTATGGGAGAGAATTTTGTGGTTTTCACTAACCTCAAAAGTCTCAATTATATCATCACTCAACATGACATGAATTTGAGACATTGAAGGTGGGTTGAGTACCCTCATACTTTTGACTTTGGGCTTGCCTACATGCCTAGGAAGGGAAACACAGTGGCTGATGCTTTGATCTAGAGGACTCAAATACATGCAGTTCAGGAGGCCAGTAGTGAGTGGTAGCTTGTGGCTCTGTTTTTTGAAATTCATTTGGATGTGCACGAAAGACAGGGGAAGACCTTTCTATCTTATGTAGCTATTACCTCTACTCATTGTGATCGAGTGTGAATGAGGAATCTATCAAATTTATAAGGCCTCGACTTACAGGAGAGTGTGTTAGGAGAGGACCCTATTCCTGGATGGATAGTAGGTAAAGATGAGATCTTATGTTTTCAGGTATATGTTTGGATTCCAGTAGACATAAACGAGAAGCGGATGCGAGACTTTTATTCCTCATTTTGGGTAGTTCATCTGGGTGTCACAAAGATATATCAAGATATACACCATGAGTATTGGTGGCCAGGTATAAAGAGAAATTTTACTGGTATTATCATGAGGTGATCCAGATGTTAGTAGGTGAAGTCGAAGCATCAACAACCACCATGGCTTTTGCAGTAGTTACCCATTCTCGAGTGAAAATGGAATGATGTCGCGATGGATTTCGTGAAATGTTTGTCGAGGTCGCCTGGAGGGAATGATGTTGTTTGGGTTATCATTGACAGAACCACAAAGTTTTATCAGTTCTTAACAATCAAGGAGACCGTCAGTATTGATGAGCTATGACAATTGTACATTTGATTGATTATTCATTATCAAGGAGTTCCAGACTCCATTGTTTCAGATAGGAATACACATTTTACTTCTCGGGTATGGAAGGTACTTTAGATGGATTTGGGTACATAGGTACTTATGAGTACATCATACCATCCCCAAATTGATATAAAAATTTAGCGTATGATTTTGGTACTTGAGGACATGCTTTGATCATGAATCCTGGATTTTGGAAGTTCTTGGGAGAAACACATACCTCTTGTGGAGTTTTTCAAATGGAATTTTTTGAGGCATTGTACGGTAGGCCATGCTGATCACCCTTATGTTGGATGGAGGAAAGAAAGGAAACTATAATGGGAAATCATCTTTTCCAAGAGACCATAGAGTATATAGAGTTGATTAAAAAGTGGAAATCTTCTGCATAGTCTTGACAGAAGTCTTATGATGATCGATAGAGATGACCTATGGAGTTCAAGGTCGGATATCATGTTATCCTACGTGTCACTTTGAGGTTGGGATAGAGGAGGATTATATGATAGGGTAATGTTTCACCGAGTATGACCATTTGAGGTGTTAGGGAGAGTTGGGACAGTTTCCTATCAGTTGTTATTACCACAGAGGTATCAGGTTATGCACGATGTCTTCCATGTTTCTCAGCTTCGATGTTACTTATTAGACTCGTATAATAATTTCTCACCTGAGGAGATTGTGCTAAGAAGTGGATTCATCGTTTCAAGAGTATCTTATCCATATTTTTGATCACACTGCGAGGGTTCATAGTGGCTGGTATGTTCCTCTTGTACGAGTTCTTTGGCAGCATGAGCGAGTATAGGAAAAGACCTAGGGGAGGGAGGTTGATATATGATTGTAGTGGCCGGTGTTGTTTAAGAATTATGTCTCTATTCCTTTTAGCTAGTGAAATTTAGGGATGAATTTCTTTAATGGTGGATGTTTGTAAGAACCCATATATTTTTTTCATGTATGAATCCTTCTTCTTGGATGTTTTTTAGAAAAAGAAGTGTTTCTTGAAATTTCAAGAGTACACGCCGTGTACTTTAAGTACACGTCGTGTACCCGGTTACCGCAGGTGACCATGTACACGCCATGTATGGGCTGAGAACATGTAAATGTGTGGTGACCTAGAGACTGCCAAAAATGGAGGTCAGAAAAGGCAAGTACACTTTTTTTACTTTTAAAGAACCCGTTGTGTACTTTCTTTTTTTCAATTAACTCATCGGGGTCACATCTAACAGATAGAGTTCTCTCTTTCTTTATTCATCTAAACCAAGAGCATCTGTATGGCTACATATCTTCCTTGATCCCCTGACTCTTTTTCCATTCACTGAATCAAACATCTTCGGTTGCGTTGGAATCACATCGATGAGTTTTCTCTTCTTCTTGAATACCATCTCTTGATTTCTCTTCTTTCGCAGGATATCCTCTGTTAAACGTCTTAAGAATTTTTTTAGTTCTATGGATTTCTAGGGATATTAAAGGTATGAGGTTTACGTATATCATCTGTACAATGTCAAGGTAGGTGTTTTTCACCTTTCCATAGATAGTCTTTCAATTTTATGTTAAAAAATTCACAATATCCTTGTTCGGGGTATTGTAGGTTTATAGATTTTAGCCCTTTTATTGCATGCTATGTCTTGTTTATTTGGATACAGGTTAATTGTTGGTGAATAGGGTTATATTTTCAATGATATTGATGGTTTTCCCATGTTTTCTTGTTTTTGACCGCTTAGTCTAGCATTGCATGTTAGGCTACAACTTTACATTCCAAGCCAAGTATTATAGTATGGGGTAATTTTTTCTGGCATGCTATGATAATCATTATACTTTTTAGAAAATTAGTTCCTGAAGATTACTTTGGCTGCTATTTATCATTGTGCTCTATTGACTTACCCAGGATATGGGAACCATGTGTAGTATATCATATGGGGAATGGACGTTGAGGGCTTCTCAAGAGTGTTTGTTTACTTTTACGTTGTGAGAACATAGGGGGGATGGACATTGAGTGTACCCATATAGTGTCTATTGTTCTTCGATGTAGGCCACAAGTGGAATTGAACGTTGAGTAATTACCTAGAGCACCTATTAGTTACCAATACAAGACAATATAGGGAATTTACAGTGAGTGCTTCATCAGAGTATCTGTACTAAAGCTGAACTAGAGGGGTGAGACTATGAGTACTTCCCAGAGGTTGCTTGTATTTTTTGGTTGAACCAGAGGGGTTAGGCTATGATTACTTCATAGAGGGTTACCCGTTTTTTATTATCTTCCTACTTGATGGATGAAATTGAATGCAATTGAAACTATAAAATCGTTTACTTTTGGGTACTTCCTTATTTAATACATCTCTTTAATTATTGTCTTCCATATATATTCACTGATTGTTAAGCACCGATTTTTGGGTGTTTTCCTACTGGGATTCATCCCACACCCTATTTGGATCATGCTTTTAAGCCCAAAAAGATTATATTTTTGTATGTCTAGATAAGGTCAAGCACCCTTCTACATTAGGTACTTGATTGTTGTGGAGATGGGCAGCATGGGACCAAGTTGATGCTTCCGATGTTGTGGAGATGTTTACTTTATTTTCATTTATACATAGGTTTAGTACTAAATTCCATAAATGAGAATTTTTGGCATCTTTCCTAGAAATATGTATCATGCATCATTTATATATGTGTTCTTCAGTTATTACTTCCAGTAATCCACTGATTACTATTGTATGGTGTTATTACTACTTCCTCTATTGCTATCTGTTTTAATTACACTATGTCACTCTACCAATGAGTGCATGGTTTCCCCAGTATCACACCCAAGGACCTCGCTCTAACTTAGAAACCTATGGAATTTGTGGAAATGCTCTTGAAGCCATGTGTACAACTGTGTGCGGGGCACCTGTAGGCAGCTTTCGAAACCTGTATGTTACACCAACATTTATAGAAACCAACATATGGTACATTAAGCCTACATTTCTGATAAACTATGCTTTTTTCAACCCTATGTATGGATTTTTTTCACATGAATGAACCTTACGTTTGACTTTGCAATGACTGATTATTAAAAATGTGATATTATCCATTATTTATGAAATTATATTGATTGTAGTAAATATCTATTCAAAGATACTTTATGACCAATTTAAATGATCGTTTTAATTTTTTTAAATTTTCATATTAAATATGTTAAGTCAATACTATTATTATGGGATGTTACAACTCTCTTGAATGATTTTGAATACAAATATTCACAATATAATGTGTGATATTTCTGAAGTTGTTTAAATTGGAGTTATTCGACATTCTATATAAATATCGATATGCTCTTCATTAGAAGAAATATATAATAAAAAATATGAGATATACATAAAGACAATTTATGTTCTATTAAACTCAGATATACAATTTGGAGACATACATGTTTTGATCTATTTGATCTACCTATCTTTTTTTTCAGTAATGTGGATCCCTTATTAGTATGATAGTGGTTGTATAATGTTTAAATACACATTGGTTCCCTATGTTTCTTGAGTTTCATAGCTTGTCAATGGTAATTCCTGACACCACTGTTCTTATATGATTTATTTGGATGTGGTGAAGGGTGATTCAAGTGTGCAATGTAATAGTGGTTTGAGGTTGTCAATGAATGATGCTATCTAAGAGTGCGTCTAGGACTTTTTTCAGACTCTTCAAAGAAAGGGATCATGATAGGCCACTATTATTGATAATCTGGCCATTCGAGGATATTATTGTTTCATGTAGTAATCTCATTTTACCTGGATCTCTATTCAAGGTTCCAATCATGGTATTGTTCATGTCACTTCAAAGGGTTTTTTTGGTGGAGTCTTGTCATGTCGTGTTCTTTTAATTTGGTTGGATCTTGTTGTAGATGATTTTTTTCACTAGAAAAAGTAGTTATGTTTAGGGGGTTTAGTGCATTACTATGATGAAGGATGTGCTTTAATCATCTAAGCTCCACTCATGGGTCCTAGAGTGAATCTGGACGGTTGTCAGAAACCACAATGCAGTAAGAGATCTTGGTTTAACTTCATTCTCTTGTGTATGATGTGGATAAACATTGAGGTTTCGATGTGGTTGTTTTGTTCCATGTGTTCTGGAGTGGTGGATAAGGACATGTTTACCCAATTCCTTAAATCTATAATCAATTTTTGTGAGGATGTTCCTGCATTATTATATGGAGGCGGGGTGGTTTTGATTTTTCAAACTCATGTTCTTGAATCCTTTTGGTTGAAATACTCGGTTTGGTTTTAATTTATATATAACTAGGTAAGATATTTTTTACCTTCTTCATAGTTGGACATAGTCAAGGATATTGATGCTCATGGGTATGGTGAACCATTTAGTGCCTCTGCTCATCTGGAGTTTCATTGATCATCCACCCTTACAGTGGGAATTGGGTTGTATGGGTTATTTTTTATATCAGCCCATGCTAGTTGGTTATGAAAATTGGTTCTTCTGGTGGGAATTCTATTTCGGACACCCCTATTATATTCCACGTTCTATCTTATGAAATTCTATTTTTTTACTTATGGTGGGGATTCAATCCAAAACTCTACACATTGGTGTTCTAGTTCAGTATCGAGTGTTGGTCATACATTTCCCATCGAGATTCTAGGAGTTTTTAGAGAAAAAAATGTATTTTTTGGGAGGTAAATCCCCAATGAATTGTTTGTGCATGGTTAGATTTAATAGTAAAACCATCCATGAAATTGTGTAGTAGAATACCTAACCTACCACATGGCCTCCACACGACCGTGTTCATCAGCCCTAGTAATGGTGTGAGTTTTCCTCTACATGAGGAATGGTCAGCATGTTTACTGCGTGGTTTCCCAAAACATGTAAAATAACCACATAAAAATGACCACACGTTAAATCTATTATTGTTTTTGTTGGGTTGGTGATAAGTATTCTTGTTGGGAGCAATCTGACCACCATCTTCTTTCTTGGTTAAACATTGGAATTTGAGCATGCCCAACGGTTTTGATGAAATAAGGTCATGGTGACCTCATTCAATTTGTTTTTAGTTTCTGGTAAATTACATGAGCTTCTTCTGGAAGGGTTTAAGATGTTTTTTCATGGGATTTGGTTCAATTATGCTCCTCATTTTAGGCATGTGGTGTAAATTTTGGCTAGTGAGAGTATAACTTTTCTTTTTTATCAACTGGATGTGTTTTGAATTTTGTGGGTGGGTGACCCTTAACTAGAGATTCCATCATGGCCTCTAGAGTTAATATATAGCATTGTTTTCCTATTGGCAGTGAACTTGTTTCCTTTTCATTGGGAACCCCCCCCTTTAAACTAAGAAATAGTGTTGGGTTTTGTTTTTGAATATGACATGGATTTGACTTCTCGGGGGCAGAAAGCTTTATAGTGGAGAGTGTTTTCACACACGGACTTTTAGTTTTCATTTTTTTCTAATCCTTATTAATTTCCATAGGATCCGAGTGTGATATATTTAAGAATTTGGGGAATCCATTCCAATTTTCCATGGCATGTATTTCTTTACCTAGACTCCAATTGAATCCTCCCTATGTTTCCTTTGGTTTCCCCCTTTTTCGCCCATGAATTTGGAGAAAATGGAATGGTTTGGGAAGGATAGATCATGAATCACGGTTTGACTTCATGGTTTACAAAACCATTCAGTCAAACCATGTAGGGTGTCCAAAACATTATTTTTTTATGTTATTGCAATTTTCCCCTTATTTTATTAACCATAGTGTGCCCATTTCTTCCCCATTTCATTCCTAACAGCCATGGGATGTCTCCATGATTTCTCATGCTCCTATGGAAGTCATTTTTGAAGTGTGGTTTCGTGGGGAAACATCAAAATCATGAAAATATGTTATTATCTATTTTTTTTGTTCTTCCTCCTTGTGGTTTCCTCCCTCCTTGATGTTTCAAAATTTATAACAGATGGGGTTTGTACCTGTGGTAGTATTTTTTGTCTTTTTTTTGTAATGTTGTATATTATGGTTTGTTTTCATTCCCTTGTGGTATGACGGTGGTGTGGTTGATGTTTTGGAGTACGATTTTGGGTTTTGAGGAAAAGGGATGGTGATTTCATGTGTTAGAAATCATTGATGAGTTAGATTTAATTAATTTACATTATTATCATGTTTTACATACAATTTAATTGGTTATAAAATATATATGGGTGGAATTGATTAAGTTGTTGATTTTAATGTGGATATTTTGTGAAAAAATGAGTGTTTTTATTTTTTATTCAATGTTGTATCAATTGGTGATGTTTTATAGCTCATGGAATTGATTACTTAAATGTGTTTGGGCTATAAAATCTGGTTTTATTTAGTGTTGTTGGGTATTTTTACTTACTAAAGGGTTTATATAATAGGTTTTATGTGAAAAACATTGTTGTATTTTTTGAAAGTGTTTTATGAAAATCGTAAATGGTTTATTGTATTACACAAAGTGTTCAAGTGATGTTTATGTACTGTTTTGGTGACTGTATGTTCTTAAAATGGGTTTTGAAAGGAAAACTGATGATGTGGTATGTCAGGTGTTTTGAAATAAATTTAAAAATTTTCAGAAAGGTTTGAGGTAAGTTTGGGGGCTATTTTGGTGTGAATATCATGTTAAAATGTATTTTATAGATAAAAGGGTATTATGTAAAATGTATGGGGTTGTTTTGTGTGTTTGTGATTTGGAAATGGAATTTTCATGTGTAAATGGTATTTTTTAAGATGTTTAACTTGTTTGTGCTCAAAAGAAAAGACCTAGGTATCTAGAGGGGTGGACTAGGACTAGTATACTTGTGATTCGGAGTGGTTTTGTCTATGTTTCACGTAGCATGGTTGATGATGAAAAAGAAATCTAAACATTGAGAATTATGTTTTGGACCACTATGTTATGGGTTTGTTCGCTAATAGTGGCTCATGCACAGGAAGAATATTTGTTATAGTTATTTTTAAACTGAGATACGATGTTCATAGAGCCCCATAGTTATCCAGTGCCTTGGGGTATTTCCATTGACTAGTGCTCATTGGATATTTAAGACCTAACATCAGAATTTGGTTTGTTTGGATGGAAAATTCAGAAACATTTTCATTTCATTTAAATTTTTTCATTCTTCAATGTATCCCTCTTAAAAACTATATTCATTTAAAGTGGAATCAATTTTGAAATTTTGATTATCATTTCTTATTTATAAAAATATGCAATATGTTTATCTTATGATTGTTATCACATGGAATATTTTTGGGGTGGAATTATATAGGGATTGGGTCCACACCCTACAAACACTTTTGGGTTTAAGTATACTTGGTAATGTTTGTCACGTGTTTGGGAGAAGCTTTTAAAATTGATGGTTTGGGTTTCTAGGAGTTCTTCTTGGAGTAATGTCAAGAAGATGGCTATAGAGAGATGACCCTTTCCATGATGTGGTTCTTGGGATATTCATTTTTTATTTCTTTATTTCTGGTAGTCTTTGTGCTTTGTTTCAACATATGTATCTCAATTATGAATTTTGTAAATGATGGTTTGGTTTGAAAATTTCAGATTCGTTTTATTATTTTTTTATTTGTTGTTATATATATATAAATTCTAGTAAATCAGTCACATTTTTTATTTAATGATACTCAGCCACTTGTTCCACCCCATGGTGATGGGTAATTCCCTTCCGACCTTTCCATGGACTAGGTTGGGTTCCATTTTTAATGGCAACCAGATCCGGTTCATCACAACGGAGGATAATGCAATCATGGTATTATAATATAATCTTAATGCAATTATGTAAAAAACTTTATCAAACTAATTTTAATTTACCAAAAAGACTAAAACATGAAAATATAATTTATATATTTGAAATAAAAAAGAAATATAAACAAATCATCCTTATTATCAAGACATAATAAATCTACATGAAAATGATCGACAACAATCCTCTATGTGTAGAACCCCACAACCTATAATGTGTGTCCAAAAAACAACACACTATTCCCATTCCAAAACATTTATATAAAAATTATAATGAAAGAGGGTCCTTCCATTTTCCAATATCATGACATAAAATATCAATATACACACATTGTTATGCATGTTTTGTGTGTGTAATAATACTACTTTGTCAGATTAACTGAAATGTCTCCCAAGAATTACTAGTAGTGATATAACCAAGAATGATTAATAAATTTATACATGTACAAAATAACTAAAAAACTAAATTTTCAAGAATGGATTTAATTGAATATAATGAATACATGAAACTACTACTCTCCTAAGATAAATCAGAAGATGGGAAACCCTATTCAGTTTATGAAAATAATTGTCAATTGCAATATAAATATCATAGAATTAACTAATCACCAAAAAATATTCAAATTTTATTATAATAGTTGAAAAATAATAGAAATGATAAAATAGTTCGACATATATACGTATGATCATAGTGACACATTTAATGAATCACCTTCCCACCAAGTGTTTAAATTATGGGAATTTTATATCTATAAAAATGTACATTCCATGAATGAAACATTAAAAAATAGACCTTCAATTTATTTTACAATTTTACTTCTCACCATTGTTTGTTATACTTTTATATATATCACGAACCATTTTTGTAATTTAACTTCTAAAAAATATTGTGTTTCACACAATTTATTTGAAATTAAATAAATATCATTTAGAATTATAAATCTAAAAAATATTTTTAATTTAAATGAATTTTAAAAAAATTCCACTTTTCAAGAGTTTCCAAATAAATGGAATTTTAACCAAATCGTACTGATAAAATATTTTTTATATCCAAAATAAATTCCTAACTTTTTTTAAAACCAAATTATTTAATACTATTATCATATATATAAATTTTACCGTAAAATTTTTTAAAAATTTATTGAAGACATTATAACATAAAATTATTGGATAAATCTCATATCATGATTAAATAGTTTAAAATCACATCAATGAAAGTATAATGGATCATAATGTACATTTAAATCTATATAATAATCTAATATATAACATTTATTGAAATTTACATGCATACAGTTATGGATATAAACATATTGATCTTATACCTATATCATTATAATTAATAAATTGAAACCAAGATCCTTGTATTCATGTCTTAATGTCCATTGTTAATATATTCAAGATATGCTCTTCTGTGAGGTTTTTTTTAAGAGATATTAATAATATAAAAAAGGGATTCCAAAATGAAAGAGATTTAAAATATATTACCTATTTTTTATGTCACTTTGACAAATCTGTAGAAGGAATTCATATTTATATAGTGGAGAATATTTGTATATAACTTTAAGAAGTCCATTAACCTCTTTAATTTTTACTACAGAACTTAACATGTTAAATATAAGATAAATTGGTATCTAATATCATAATCTAATATTAGTAATGAAATATATTATTAGGAAACATGTTTACCAAAATCATAGAAAAATCATGTATTCATATTATCCATATTTTCTCCCATCCCACCATTAATATTCACAATTAAATAATTTTGAACCAAATTATAAATTTTATACATCTAAAATTTTAATAAAATGTATGAATAATAAAAATAGATAAAAAAATAAAACTAAATCTCTTATGTTATAAAAACATATCCTAGACCTCTTTTTTATATAAAATTATATGATAAATTTAATGATAATGGGTTTGTTTGAGGGTGTAAAAATATTAATATATTTAATTATTTCTGTAAGAGAAAAATATTCATGATAACCAATTATCTCTTCTATATTATTTCCTATAAGAAGAAATATACGATTAATTTGGAAAATGAAATCACATATATCATATATATTGTAGTAAAAAATCCCTTTTTATGATTCCTTTAGTTTTATAAAATTTTCTAAGAAGGTTTGATGTTTTTTAAAAAGTCTAGTTTTTAAAGGAGGCATGGTGAATTATACTGAATTTTATATGGGATCACATGGAGATAATATGTCACAAAGGATTACAGAGAATTATTACCATGTTCATGAATGTCTTGAAGGAACACACGAAGTTCATGTGTTCGAAAGTATCATGTGGATGCACATAATATATATGGGAATATGAAGCCTCAGTTTTCCATCCAATGTGGACATGTTTGGTTTGTGATTTTGTGAGATAAATAATATCATGTGGTTAAAACACATTGTTTACATGAGTTTTTTAGGATCTTATATTGAGATCATCAAATACACTTGAAGACACTGCATAATTTTTAGGGGATACCTTGATGATATAATTCAAAGAACATGAATGTAGAGACCTGAAGCTTAACATAAATAGACATTACATTGCTTTTGCGGAATTCTTAGTACATAACAAAAAAACACACACAAGGATCGTAATAGTTTAGTGTCTTTGGAAACTTGGAATATAATCTTCTAATCGTGGTGAAAAATCTTCAACATCTCCCATAAAGATCTTCCCCATTTTTATTACATAAGACCTTTCTTTATATCCTGGGGAAAAGAGAACATAAAAGGGTGAGCTCAAATGCTCAGTAATGGTAAACAAAAGAAATATCAATCACATCATATTCATAAGAACATAACATTTGGAAATCTTAACCTGCCAAAGAGAGAATAATTTAATAACATGGGATAAATCATAGTAGTGAAATGTAATCCCAATAATCATAATATAAAACATGAAACTTTGTTTCATACACACATAATCATAGAGAATCATTTCTTATTAGTCAAGACTCATTGCCAAGACTATCTTAGTGGACAAAGTCTCTTTCTAAACCGAGTTCACTCCTCGTTTCAGTCCTATTTCACTGAACCGGTATAACCTACCAATGCATCCATTTCTATCTCATGAGATATAAAATCTTTACCCAATGAATTAGAGGGAGATATAGGTCCCACCCATCTCATAATGATACCATTCTTATGTGTGACACAAAATCAGAAAACCATGCATCATAGCATAACCCATGTAATAAAAATGGGAATCTTAAACATCATGACATCATAAAACAATAATATAAAGGAATTCATAGAAATATAATTCCATCACAACATAATCAAATCAATGTAATAATAGGGATAAAAACAGAACCCTTTATTATCTTATATTGAAAATAATTTTGATAAGACACTTGAATTCCATTCTTGAGGAAAATATCCTTTCATGTTCAAAAACACTTTTCCTTTATTAACATGTCATACAATTATAAACTAAAAGAAGTTGATTAAAAATAAACATTAAAACATGTAAAGGAAGCTTCTTGGAAATAATGTTTTAAAAATCCATTCATGTCGTATAAGTTAAAAAAACATTCTTTGTACTTTTGTCGGAAAAATCAAAAATTACCTCGTACGAAAAATGAAAAAAGATTCCTTTCATATCCTTTAATAAAAACACACCGAAGGGTAAAATTGGATTTAATCAATTGTATGTGGATTGAAATAATATTATATACTGAGGAAACATGGATGTGGATGATAAAATACACCCCAGTAAATACCAAAGTATAAACAATCTCGGATAAAAATGAGATTGTGATATTTCCCTTAACTTAGGTCCGATTTGCTTCGTAAGTGTCCGAACCTCCGGTATAATGATTTAAATAACGTTATTGAATTATTCCATTATTATACTTATTGTTATGATATCACATATGGTCATATTATTAGATTCTTATTAGTAATATTTCATTACTACTTATTATTTAGGTGTTTATTACTTTTTGTTCTTATGCGTGTTTTGTCGAATAAATTCTTTTTATTCTCTTTAGGATTTAGATACCTCATTTACAGAATGGTATTAGTGTAATATATATCATATTAATTAATTCAATTCATTTATATAATCATTATTCAATGAAGATCATGTAGAATGAGTCGCATCACATCGTGGAGACGGTATTCCGTACGTACGCACGAGTGATGATATCATTCCTATGATCGTGGAATTATATTGGAGTGTATGTATACTATTTAAGAATCAATATAAATTTATAATAGTCATATATAGTCATTATTTACACCATTATACCCATCCAAGTAAGGTGGTGGTGGAAAATAGATTACACCACGGCGTGGAGACGGTATTCTGTACGTACGCACACGTGGTGATTTATTTTTCCGTAGGATGGATAGATGGTGAAATATGGTTGTTTCATACTTATAATAACATATCAGTATATTAGTGATACTTATGTTATTACATCTTAATAAAACAACTAAATAATAAGAAGTGGAAGAAGAAATAATGATGAAATAATCGGTAACGGACATTACCTCTTCTTTGAAGTGATTCTTTGATATCTCGTTTTAGGGAACTAAAATTTGTCTTTGAAGAAGGGCAGGACCTCTAGGATGTCTCTAGGGAAATTTAGAGGAGAATGTGGAAGGGGTTGGCCGAGATTGAAGGCTCAAAGTGGTCTGAGGAAGAGAGGGAGGAGGTTCCCTTTTATAAGGGAGGAGAGGGGCACCTTTGGAATAACAAAAAATATTATTTTATGATAAATTGTAATTCAGTTTTAAATAGATCCAAATTGATTTATATCGAAGATAAGGTGGGGATGGGTCGAAATCATCTCATCTAATAGAATTTATACAAATTTAGGTTCCTATTTTGACCTTATCATTTAGATTTAACATTAAATTAAATAATTTTACTTTTACCGTGTCTTCTTGTGTTCTTACACTATAAGGTTAATAAACTTACTATAACAATCCAAACAAACCCCAAGTTGTTTATTATTAATATACATAACCTTATCTAAGCCATTTTTCCAAACCTTATATTTTTAGGAATAAAATAATAATTAATAATATAATATTTGTTTTAAAAACTATTTTATGTCTATTTTGACACTATTTAGTAATTGATTTTTGTGAAAATCATAACAGAATGACTAGTTCGAAAAAATTTAAGTAAATAAATACAAAAATGTCATATTAACTTATAAAATTAGTTTAATTCATAAAAAGTCTTAAATTACATTTATTTGGGTATTTATAAGATCAATTATGTCAATATTTCATTAATAAGACAATTACTGCATCATCATTGTGTCATAATAAATGATACTTATTTAATCCCTAAAAATTCAAAATAAATTCCTATGAGTTAGATAGTTGTATTAGATTTCTGTATACTATTCATGGTTGATGTTTCATGATTTTTATCACTAAATTAAAATTTTTATACTTGTAAGATTTAAGAAAGTGACATGTTCCCACATTCTTTGGTTTAAATAATAACTAAATTATTTTCATGGAAAAAAGTCCATTAGATGATTATAATCCGACCCTTTGGTGATATGGGTCGACTTTTAGTCATCCAATAGGATTTTGACAAGTGTTAGGGTGATTTTATAATATTATATTTACCCTTAATTACCTGATTTACCTTTAACTATGGTAAATAAAATTTACCGTAGTTACTATTCATAATTCGCAAAAATAAAAAGTAGCTTATAAACATAATTTGGATCCACTTATTCCAAATATGGAACCCATTTTTCCAAATTAAATACACAAAAGTTGCAGAAATTAAATTAAAATTAATCCCGTTGTCAAAAGAAAACAGGTTTCTCTTTAAAACATTTCAAAATTTTGAATTGATTTATCCTACGAATTCAAGGTAGAATCAATGATAATGACATAAATTATATTAAATGGTAAAAATATATTCTATTTATACTTTAAAACCATTCAATATTATAATTTAACCATAAAATTATTGTGATGAAAAAAGTTGTTTATAATTAAAATATAGCGTGTTTTTGCTATTCATCAAAATATGAAAGTTACCTGAATAATATGAAAAATTTATCCAAAGTAAATTTTTATTTCATGATTCCAAAGATGAATTTTATTTTGTCAAATTTAACTTATAAACATGTCACAAACTAGATTTAATGTGGGTGCGCCATCAAAAGGCGGCAAAACTGCATTTTTTTAAAAATATATATTTTAACCGAAAATTTTATTTTGTTCTTATACTATGTTCTAGAAAATGTGTAAGATGAATAATAATGTTATAGGATTCCAAATTTAGTGAATACTATTCATAATGGCTAGTTCATAATAATATTATAATAATATATCGTTGTTTAGTAAAACCCAATATTGCGTACAACACACGCTATCGAGGAAGGTCGCGATTGCGTGTAATGCAAGCCAAATCTAGTTTGTGTGTTGTGCCATAATCTTTCGTTGTTTCATATAACATAATCCAACAATATTTCATTTATACATTGAATATATATATATATATGCTCAATTTTGCGTAGAATAACTATTATCAAAATTGTGTGTATCACGATCCAAGAATAGTGTTGCGTATACTGCAAGATAATTTAGTGTTGCATATAGCGCAAGATAATCTTGGTGTAGAATACAACAAAATACATTAATGAAATTAAAAGAATATTTTTCATAAAATCTCGGGGTGTTACATTCTATCCCCTTAAAATAAATTTCGCCATAGAAATTCGTCGGGGTTATAAATGGTTTACTACTCGAAAGTTTGTTTAATAGAAACCCACATCGTAAAAAGGAATATCAAAACATGGCTTTAAAAACTAAAGTATGAAATGTAACGGTTATCCAAATTAACTCATCACTGGGTTTCCACGTAGGAGAACATAGGTGAAAATATGGATATGGAAGAAAAATCTAACCATCAAGTTCTGATGGAGAGTGGTAGAGAACATGGCTATGAAAAAGCCAACAATCACAAAGATATTGATGTGTGATGATCTAAGGTACCATCTGATTCATCGGATATAAGGGAACTAGGACAACATTTTTGGTTTTCAAGATCATTTCCCTAAAGTTGATGAAATTTGAATTAGAAGAAATACTTTCGTGATTTTGGTATAGTCTCACCGTTAGTCATTCTTTGGACAAATTCCACTTCATATCTTAAAGAAATGAAGTTGAATTTTTCATTCGTGATGTGTTAGCAGATCATGTGATAGAATGAGGGGTCATTCCATCTGTCTGAAACAAAAGGTTAGAAAAGTTATAAAAAAAAACGTAAGTCCATCTATGGTGAGATTAATCATATATGGTTCCTAAAATGGGCTTATACTTCTTATATTATGCTGCTTAATATAATAAAACTAGTTTCTACTAAACAGGGACTTCCTGTAGGCCAGTGGTAGGTGATAAAGGCCAGTCGCACTTTGGTTGTGGGTTCGATTCCCACAGCCTTGTCCGATGCGATCGGTTGTCACCCGTCCTGCAGGTTTTCCTCTTTCTAAACCTATATTACTATAACATCCCATCAACAATATCAAAAAAAAATGTTTTATCCTTAAACAATACTAACTTATATCCAACATAATCGATTCCAATCTTTAGTCTTATCTAAAATACTTCGGTCCAAGCTTATAATATACAGAAAATGATCAGGTGAATGCCATACTTTATCCACCATATATCATAAGATATATCTTGTTTGTCAAATTACAAACATGTGAATACCTTAATCATGTATTCTCTTGAAGAACGAATACCCATTGAACATTAGTGAAAACATGAATGTAGTTAAAAGTTAACACTTTCCACATACCAAAATCCTCAAAATTATATATACTCAAACCATGATATCCCTTAGTCCTTATATCAATCATGAGCTCATGAATTCTATCAAACATATTAGATTATCTTTATCCCTTCATTATGTGCATATCATATGCTTCCCCAAAATATTTCAATCACTTTTTATGGTTACCGATGCCATAAAATTATTGAAAACCAAAATAGACCAATACATAAATATTCCAATATTCCACGAGACTATATATAACATTATTCTGGACTCCCATTACATAAACACTTAATCATTCCACCACATCGTTTTCATATTCAACATCACCAATGGTGATCGCATGTGACTTCCCTTTGTCCTTTTCCTTAAGTGGTTGCTCATGTCGATCATCACTGACCCTTGGATTAGGGCATTTATTAGCATAATGCCCAATTTCTTTGCACTTGAAGCATTGAAGTGTAGTCAGTTCATTCTGTGTATCCCTTTCTTTGCATCATTAGGCATCTTCTTCCCATCATTACGACATTCAAATGACCGATGACCTTCCATTCCACATTTGAAACACTTACTTGTCCCTTTATGACAATCTCCGTCATGATTATTTCCACACTTTGAGCATAAGGAAACATTCATCTTCTTTTCACCATTATTCTATGATTTCTCCTTCAACACCATCTTTCGTTTCTTGTCAAAACTATGAGATGGATAAGTAACACCAACTTCCATTTCTACCTTAATAGCACAACGTACAATTTCTTCATAGCTACTGAAGTCTCTTATAGCTAATTCTCTTCGAAGATTTGGTTTTAAGTCACTAAAGAATCGATCAACTTTACTTTCAGGTTGGATGATAAATCCAGATTCATACCTTGCAAGCCTTGTAAAATTCGCTTCGTATATACCAACAGATTCATCATCCTTTTGATTTAGTTCAAGAAACTCCTTCTCCATCTTTGTTCGTAGAATACAAGGGATGCACTTATTGGAAAATAAGTTCTTGAACTCGTCCCATTCCATGGACTCAATTTCATCTCTTTGCCTCGTATTATTGATAAGAATCCACCATTGATATGCTTCACCTTCCAAATGATATACTACTAAGATGACTTTATCATGTTCAAAACATTGATGAACTAAAAATATCTTTTCTATTGTACTGATGCATTGTACAGCAACAAGTGTATCAGAAGACCCACTGAAAGAAGGTGGGTGTTGCCTCATGAAGGACTCAATAGAATGTTGTCCCCTTATCTGCTCATTTGGAAGTCCAGAATGATACATAGCTTTTGTAAGTATAGCAATAAGATTTTGAACTGCATCTCCCATAACATTTGTTTGTTCAGGAGGACAATCATTACATTGTCCATTACATTGATCAACACGGTTCCTTCGGGTTCCATCCATCATCTAAACCCCAAAATGAATAGTGTGAGAGGAAAAATTACGCTAGGGAAAACAATATAATAATGGGGAAGTACCTTCAATACCTAACATCTTAGATTATCGTAATTATATTACTATAACCTATACTTATACTTAACCTTAGGTACATCCCTATACATACCTTATAAATATCTATAAGGATCTCACTAAAGTTCTCGCATCCTAGTTTCCAATGGTTGACTAATCCTTTCATCTGATAATAACTGTAGAGACCCGAAGCTTAACGTACATGGACATTACATTACTTTTGCAGAATACTTAGTACATAACAAAAACACACACACAAGGATCGTAATAGTTCAGTGTATTTGGAAACATAGAATATAATCTTCTAATCGTGGTGAAAGTTCTTCAACATATCTCATAAATAACTTCCCCTTTTTCACCTAAAACCTTTCTTTATATACTGGGGAAAAGAAAACATAAAAGGGTGATCTCAAATGCTCAGTAAGGGTCAAAAAAAGAAATATCAATCACATCATATTCATAAGAACATAACATTTTGGAAATCTTAACCTGCAAAAGAGAGCATAATTTCATAACATGGGATAAATCATAGTAGTGAAATGTAATCCCAATAATCATAACATAAAACACGATACTTTGTGGAATCCACACATAATCAAAGAGAATCATTTCTTATTAGTCATGACTCATTGCCAAGACTATCTTAGTGGACAAAGTTTTTTTCGAACCGTGTTCACTCCTCGTTTCAGTCCTGTTTCACTGAACCGGTATAAACTACCATTCCAGGCATGTCTATCTCATGGGATATAAAATATTTACCCAATGCATTGGAGGGAGATATAGGTCTCACCCATCTCATAATGGTACCATTCTTATGTGTTCCACAAAATCAGAAAACCATACATCATAACATAACCCATGTAATAAAAATGGGAATCTTAAACATTGTGACATCATAAAATAATAAGATAAAGGAATTCATAAAAATATAATTCCATCACAACATAATCAAATCAATGTAATAATAGGGATAAAAACAGAACCCTTTATTATCTTAGATGGAAAATAATTTTGATAAAACACTTGAATTCCATTCTTGAGGAAAATATCATTTCTGCTTCAAAAACACGTTTCCTTTTTTAACATGTCGTACAATTATAAACTAAAAGAAGTTGATAAATAATAAACTTGAAAACTTGTAAAGGACGCTTCTTGGTAATAATGTTTTAAAAATCCATTCATTACGTATAAGTTAAAAAACATTCTTCGTACTTTTGTCGGAAAAGTCAAAAATTACCTCGTACGAAAAACGACAAAATATTACTTTCATATCTTTTACTAAAAACTCACCGAAGGGTAAAATTGGTTTTAAACAATTGTAGGTGGATGGAAATAATATTACATATTGAGGAAACATCGATTTGGATGATAAAATACACCCCAGTAAATACCTAGGTATAAACAATCTCAGATAAAAATGAGATTGTGATATTTCCCTTACCTTAGGTCCGATTTGCTTTCTAAGTGTCAGAACCTCCTGTATAATGATTTAAATAATGTTATTGACTTATTCCATAATTAAAATTATTTTTATGATATCATATATGGTCATATTCTTAGCTCTTTATTAGTAATATTTCATTACTACTTGTTATTCAGGTGTTTATTACTTTTTGTTCTTATGCGTGTTTTGTCGAATAAATTCTTATTCTTATTTTTAGGTTATAGATACCTCATTTACAGAATGTTATTAGTGTAATATATATCATATTAATTCATTCAATTCATTTATATAATCATTATGCAATGAAGATCATGTAGAATGAGTCGCATCATATCGTGGAGACGGTATTCTGTACGTACGCATGAGTGATGATATCATTCCTATGATTGTGGAATTATATTTTAGTGTATGTATACTATTTAATAATCAATATAACTTTATAATAGTCATATATAGTCATTATTTACTCCATTATACCCATCCAAGTAAAGTGGTGGTGGAAAATAGATTACACCACGGCGTGGAGACGGTATTCCGTACGTACGCACGTGCGATGATTTCTTTTTCCGTAGGATGGATAGATGGTGAAATAGGGATTTTTCATACTTATAATAACATATAAGTATATTATTGATACTGATTTTATTACTTCATAATGAAACAACTAAAGAAGATGATGTGGAAAAATAAATAAATATGAAAGAATCGGTAACAGACATTACCTCTTCTTTGAAGTGCTTCTTTGAGACCTCCTTTCAGGGCACTAGAATTAGTCTTTGAAGAAGTCCAGGACCTCTAAGATGTCTCTAGGGAAGTGGATAGGCGAATTTTTCAGGGGTTGGACGAGCATGAAGGCTCAAAGTGGTGAGAGGAAGAGAGGGAGGAGGTGCCCTTTTATAAGGGAGGAGAGGGGCTCCTTTGGAATAACTAAAAATATTATTTTATTATAATGCCAAATTCGGTTTTAAATAGCTCCAAATTAATTTCGTTCAAAGCTAAGGTGGGTATTGGTCTAAAGAATCTCATACAATTGAATTTAGACAAGTTTAGGTTCCTATTTTGACATTATCATTTAGATTTAACATTAAGTTAAATAATTTTACTTTTACTGTGTCTTATTGTGTTCTTACACTATAAGGTAAATAAACTTACTATAACAATCCAAACGAACCCCAAGTTGATTATAATTAATATATATAACCTTATATAAGTCATTTGGCCGAACCATAGATTTTTAAAAATAAAATAACAATTAATAATATAATATTTGTTTTAAAAACTATTTTATGTCAATTTTGACACTATTTAGTAATTCATTTTTGTGAAAATCATAAAAGAATGATTAGTTCGAAAAAAGTTAATTAAATAAATACTAACTTGTCATATTAACTTATAAAATTATTTTAATTCATAAAACGTCTCAAATTACATTTATTTGGGTATTTATAACATTAATTATGTCAATATTTCATTAATAAGACAATTACTACATCATCTTTGTGTCATAATAAATGATAATTATTTAATCCCTAAAAATTATACATAAATTCCTATGATGTAGATAATTGTATTAGATTTCTGGAGACTATTCATGTTAGAAGTTTCATGAAGTTTATCACTAAATTAAAATTATTATACTTATAAGATTTAAGAAAGTGACATGTTGTCACATTCTTTGGTTTTAATAATAATTAAATTATTTTCATGGAAAAATATCCTTTAAATAAATCTAATCTGACCCTTAGGTGATATTGGTCGACTTTTAGTCATCCAATTGGATTTTGACATGTGTTAGGGTAATTTTATAATATTATATTTACCCTTAATTACCCGATTTACCTTTAACTATGGTAAATAAAATTTACCGTAGTTACTATTCATAATTCCCAAAAATAAAAAGTAGCTTATTAAAATAATTTGGATCCAATGATTCCAAATATGGAAACCATTTTTTCAAATTAAATACACAAATGTTCCAGAAATTAAATTAAAATTAATCTCGTTGTCGAAAGAAAACGGGTATCTCTTTAAAACATTGCAAAAGATTGAATTGATTTATCCTACGAATTCAAGGTAGAATCAATTCTAATGACATACATTATATTAAATGGTAAAAATATATTCTATTTATAATTTAAAATCATTCAATATTATAATTTAACCATATAAATTATTGCGATGAAGAATGTTTTTTTTAATTAAAATATAGCGTGTTTTTACTATTCATCAAAATATGAAAGTTACCAGAATAATATGAAAATTTTATCCCTTGTAAATTTTTAATTCATGATTCCATATAAAAACTTTATTTTGTCAAATTTAACTTATAAACATGTCAAAAACTAGATTTAAAGTGGGTGCGCCATCAAAAGGCGGCAAAACTGAATTTTTTTGAAAAATACTTATTTTACCCGAAAAATTTATTTTGTTCTTATACCATGTTCTAGAAAATATGTAAGACGAATAATAATGTTATAAGATTCGAAATTTAGTTAATACTATTCATAATATCTAGTTCATAATAATATTATAATAATATATCGTTGTTTAGTAAAACCCAATATTGTGTACAACACACGCTATCGAGGAGGGTCGCGATTGCGTGTAATGCATGCCAAGTCAGGGTTGCGTGCTGTGCAAGAATCCTTCTTTGTTTCGTATAACATAATCCAACCATATTTCATTTATACATTGAATATATATATATATATATACTCAATGTTGCGTAGAATAACTATTATCAAAATTGTGTGTAACACGATCCAAGAATAGTGTTGCGTATACTGCTAGCTAATACAGTGTTGCGTATAGCGAAAGGTAATCTTGGTGTAGAATACTATAGCATCCCGCCTTTTTATCACATAAAATTTCATTACATTTTACAAAACCGAGGATCTTTATGTTTTAGTGTCTTGGAAACCGGGAACTTAAAACAATAAAACATAAAACATTCTTCTTAGACACTTGAAAGGATTCTCCTCATGTTCATCCTAGGTTCAATACTGCATATCATAACCTGGGGACATACATAAAATGAAAGGGTGTGCAGATGTCCCAGTAAGGGAAACAAGAGAAACATTTTACATGTGAAAATGAAATACTTCAATAAGGTCATGAAAAGAACTTTAAGGCATGAGAAATAAATCATGAGATATATCATAATAAAAATAACATTTTTCATAACATGAAGATGTGGCTGAAACATTTAATATTGACAATCATTTGGTTTCACCAAGGTCGATCTCCAAGGTGTCATTAAAAATTACCAAGGTTATTCACCAAGGTATTAGTCTAAAAAGTCATCTCTAGAGATTAAGTCTTTACCCAATGAATTGGAGCGCTATCTGGGCGCACCCTTGACATGTCTTTATTATCATGTGAGCCACATATAACATCATCAAACATTTCATAAACAACCCATATAGCATAAAATAAATAGGTTTCATTTCAAAATCATAACGTTTTAAAAACTGCTTTAAAGACATGATCTATATGTCACTTTAAACCCACGGAAAAGGGAAAGCGGGTGTCATGTATGTAAATCCCAGAATTTAAAATAGAACATTTTTTTATATATGTGAATACCCTTGTATAAATAAGAGCATTTAGTATTCACTTAATAACATAAAATAACTTTGAGATAAAGAAGGAGGCATTTTGAGATGAAAACTATGAAGCATAACGTCTATGATACATGGTTTTTGAAAAAGTTGGAAAGAGAGGGGACATGGGTCACCTATTAAAAAATGATACATAAAATAGTAGGGGGACAGAATATAAGGGATTTAATAACATGTTAATGAAATTTGAAATATATACCATATGAAATGATGAACATGAAAGGAAGACAAAAATAAGATTTCTCTTATGAAAATTCTGCAGCCTATCGACATAACTTAAAACTTCCAAAAATGGATTGACGAGATCAAATAGGGTCTCTCATCGTATTAATATAAATTATCAGTATGATAGATATAGAGATCATACCCCCAACATGATAAAAAAAACTTGAAAGACTTGACACGAAAGTAGATCTTGAAAACGAGAAGGGTGAAAGAACCCCTTAAAAATTCGGCAGTCTAACGGCGCCACTTAAACATCAACAAAAATGAATTGATGAGATCAAATAGGGTCTCTAATCATATAAACATAAAATATCAGTATGATATATTTAAAGATCATACCCCAACATCATAAAAAGTAACTTTCAAGACTTGACATGGAATTAGAACATTGAAAAAAGAGAAGGCTAGAAGAACCACTTAAAAATTCGGCAGCCTAACGGCGCCACTTAAAACATCAAAATACTAAATTGAAGAGATAAAATGGGCTATCTCATCATATGATAATAAAATATAAGTATGATAAATTTAGAGATCATACCCCAACATAATAAAAAGTATCTTGAAATACTTTACATGAGAATATATCTTGAAATGAGAAGGGAGAAAGAATCCGTTACAAAAATTTCGGTAGCCTAACGGCGCCACTTAAAACATCATAAAACGGAATAATGAGAGTAAGAGGGGATCTCTCATTATCTGAACATGAAAAGTGCAGTAAGAGGTGTGTAAAAGAACACCCTTTAACATAATAACAAGGAGCATAAAAGAAATTACATAAAAGAGATTTCATGAAAAGAAAGAGAAAGATCAGATCCCTTACCTTAAAATGTAACTCTTAAAACTCATAGGTTTGGATCGTGAGGGCTTGGAGGCACCTTGGGAGGACTCCATGGGAGGTAAGGAGACCAGAACATCATTGAGGATGGTTTTGGAGTCGAAAGGATGAGAGGAGGGCTTGGTATTTATAGGGAAAGTGAGGGGACAAGGCATTAATGGCCAAGGGACACCTCACATGTGCTTTTCTCAAAACCATGTGCTCTCCCATGATATTTCCCATTAAGTTTGGCCAAATGGGGTCCCCAATACAAATATCCATCACCTTAGGTTGGCCAACACTTAAAATATCTCATGACATCACCATAACATAGTTATGATGTCACTAAACATACCAAAACCATAAAACTGATTTTTTACTATTCACTGATAATTCAACTTTCTCAGAAAAATCCCAAAAGTTCACATTAAAAAAATATAAATTCTATGATTTCAAAAATTAACTCCATTTTATAAAAATAATTTTCTAAATATTTTTAATTTTATTTCTAAATAAATACACTATTCATCGAAAATTCATTTTTTCAGAAAAAACCCCAAAAATTACCTTAACATAATATCGATGGTCTGAGTTCAAAAATAGAAATCCATTTTATAAAAATAATTTTCTAAATATTTTTAATTTAATTTTTAATTAAAAAACACTATTCACCAAAAAAACTAATACTTGAATAATAATTTATGAAACCGTTATTTAACCGTTTTATTGAATCACATTACTTAATCAAGGTGCCTAGATTATTTTAAAACTTTCTATAAGTGAGATTACTAATCCATTTGGTCACATTACTAATCCTAAGAGTAAAATCACTATTCATAATTTACTATTCATCAAAAATCAAGTTGATCTTATTAGACTATAAATTTCATACTGAACATAATTGTAAAAGACCATTTTTTGAAAATCATTACAGATTTTTAATTATTTAAGGTTTAGATAAACATTTTTTTAAAACATACTTTCTCTAAAATTCACCAAAAATATGCATACTATATTTATCTGGAGAGTTGAAAATTCATAAACATCATAAGAAGAAATCCCAATTTTTATTTAAAACAAAAGATTACACAAGGCAGTTATGGTCTCCTTACATATCCCCTTATCACACCAGCATAGGACCTAAGTGTAAGGTTTTCTAAGGTGAGAGAATCTGAGGGAGGCTTGGCCAACATCGCCCGAGTAGTAATTTCTATTATTTTGAACTTCTCGCAAAGGCGATTCCGTTCTAGTTTCACACGATTAAGTTCGGCTTGGGTTTGGTCCAGAGAAAAGCCCAGTGGTGCTACCTCTGTCCCATGTTCTGTTAGATGGTCTTCGATCAGTCCAAGACTACTGGGTGAGGCCATCGAATCTTCTTTCTATAACAATTAACCAAGATTACTTGTATTTAGAGACAATAATCGAAACGTTTAGTTTCCAGCGGTCATATTGACCAATGGTCATATAACAGTCAAAACCCAACGGTCTCATTTTAGTTATAATCATGTTATAAAATGAAACATTTTTGTTGATTATAAAAAATAAAATAAAATGACACATAAAATTAGGAAATAAGATTTATTCAAAATTTCGGGTCGTTAAAATCTTCCTCCCTTAATAAATTGCGTCCTCACAATTTTTAAAACGGTGTTTTGAAATTTCATTGAAAGTCCCACACTAGAAAAGGACTCAGTAAAACTATTAGTTTAAAAGAAATAAGGGGATGTAAAAAGGTCACCCGAGTTAACCCATACTAGGATTCCATGTAAGAAAACATGGACATGGAAGAAAAAACAAAGGGTCAAGTTCTGGGGGAGAGTGATAGAAACCATGATTAGGAGAATGTTAACCATAATAAAATCACAAAATTATGAAGTATATAAACGGTCTTTGATTACCTAGTAGGAAACGTAAACCAACAACGTTTTTGTTTAACGTTACTTTTTATAATTTTAAGGAATTTATTTACTACATAGAACCAAACATAAGAAAATATACCTACCTTCATGTAAAGTTTCATCCTTTAACAAGTTTCTACCTAAACTAATCTTTTCTCCAAATGATGAGAATTCAAAACTACTTGGTCTCATCAAGACACAAGAATCATCATCTAGAGAATCACATAATCCACAAAAGATTAACTATCTATTTCTTCTATCTTTAAACATTATCCCCAAAATCATAAAGGGTAAGGTAAAACAACTCTTCAAAAAAATCCATAGGAAGGGAAACTACTTTTAAATCTTCAAAGTTCCATGGTACTACCCAAAGTTCCTCATAGAACATTCCATAAATAATTGTCCTTAAAATTCCTCAAAATAAACAAAACTAAGATTGAAACCCAAATACAAGAAGAATTTGATAACATAGTCTTCCAAAATAAAATTCATTGTTCATCTCCAAAACACATCAACCACTCATAACATCTTATAAAAAAAGTAGCTAACCTAAACATATTTTACCCAAGATAGGTTAATCATTCCCACAAGTAACCGAAATTACTATAAGTCCACCATAAATTCATCGATTCTTCAAAATATAAGTCAACCTTACTACTCAATGAAAATACCATAGTAATCTATTTACCTTGATCACATAGGGTCCCCAAAATAGTGAACGTCTTCCAAAATAAAAATCATATTTTAATCCCCTAATCATCCATGTCATATTAATACGACAATCGTCACATTTCCTATCACATTGGTTGTTGGGACATGTTCTTGCATTTCCCACCATTAACTAAGCAGAGAAAGCATAATTATGGGCTTACGTACTTAGCCAATAATCAAAAAAGGAACTGAAATCATATAAGGATAACTTGTAGAAGAAAAGTATACCCTAACATGTGATTCCATAGGTTCCCATCTAGGTTATCCATGATCATATATTCTTATGTGACTCTTTATTTTATTTTATCTTTGTTCCTTTAACAATGGTTCATACTAAGCTTATGAATTTACCATAGCATATCCCCCGGGAGTGTCGTAACCAAGAGTGCAGCAAGGCCCGTTGTCGTGTACCAGTTCCCGTTCGAGTCTAGCTCAAGGCGGTGTTTTCGGGTTTTAACCCTATGTACATCTGTGCCAGAGCCACCTCTACCTGCTCGTATCCAGACAAGGATTTATTTTCTTGGCAACCCCTTACTCAATACTCACCAAAATACCAGAAAGATTTCCTATATTTAAACTTTCCTATAGGGTTATTCCTAGAGTTTTCATATCCTAATTTCCACAAATAACTAAACCATCCCTTGATACCAACTATAAAATCCCACCTTTTTATCACATAAAAATTCATTACATTTTACAAAACTGAGGATCTTTAAGGTTTAGTGTCTTGGAAACCGGTAACTTAAAACATGAAAACATAAAACATTCTTCTTAGAAACTTGAAAGGCTTCTCCTCAAGTTCATCCTAGGTTCAATAATGCATATCATAACCTGGGGACATACATCAAAATAAAGGGTGAGAATAAGGCCTAGTAAGGGAAACAATAGAATCATTTTACATGTGAACATGAGATACTTCAATAAGGTCATGAAAAGAACTTTAAGGAATGAGAAATAAATCATGAGATATATCATAATAAAAATATCATTTTTCAGAACATGAATATTTGGATGCAACATGTAATATTTACAATCATTTCATTTCACCAAGGTCCATCCCCAAGGTGTCATTAAAAATTACCAAGGTTATTCACCAAGGTATCAGTCTAAAAAAGTCATCTCTAGAGATTAAGTCTTTACCCAATGCATTAGAGCGCTATCTGGGCGCTCCCTTGACATGTATTTATTATCATGCGAGCCACATATAACATCATCAATCATTTCATAAAAAATCCATATAACATAAAAGAAATGGGGTTCATTTCATAATCATAACGTTTTAAAAACTTCTTTAAAGACATGATCTTTATGTCACTTTAAACCCACGGAAAATGGAAAGCGGGTTTCATTTATCTAAATCCCAGAATTTAAAATAGAACATTTTGATATATATGTGAATAACCCTGTAGAAATAAGATCTTTTAGTATTCACTTAATAACATAAAATAACTTTGAGATAAAGAGGGAGGCATTTTGAGACGAAAACTATGCAGCATAACGTCTATGATACATGGTTTTAGAAAAAGTTGGAAAGAGAGGGGACATGGGTCACCTACTAAAAAATGATACATAAAATTGTAGGGGGACAAAATATAATGGACTTAAGAACATGGTAAAGAAATTTTAAATATATACCATATTAAATGATGAACATGAAAGGAAGACAAAAATAAAATTTCTCTTATGAAAATTCGGCAGCCTAACGGCGTAACATAAAACGTCCAAAAATGGATTCACGAGATCAAATACGGTCTCTCATCATATTAATATAATTGATGAGTATGATATATATAGATATAATACCCCAACTTGATAAAAAGGAACTTGAAAGACTTGACATGAAAGTAGATATTGAAAATGAGAAGGGTGAAAGAACCCCTTAGAAATTCGGCATCCTAACGGCGCCACTTAAACATCAATAAAAATGAATTGATGAGATCAAATAGGGTATCTAATCATATGAACATAAAATATCAGTATGATAGATTTAGAGATCATACCCCAATATTATAAAAAGTTACTTGCAAGAATTGACATGGAATTACAACATTGAAAAAAGAGAAGGATGAAAGAACCACTTAAAAATTCAGCAGCCTAACGGCGCCACTTAAAACATCAAAATACTAAATTGAAGAGATCAAATGGGGTCTCTAATCATATGATCATAAAATATCAGTATGATAAATTTATAGATCATACCCAAACTTAATAAAAAAAACATGAAATACTTTACATGAGAATATATCTTGAAAAATGAGAAGGGAGATAGAATCCGTTACAAATATTTCGGCAGCCTAACGGCGCCACTTAAAACATCATAAAACGAAATAATGAGAGTAAGAGGGGATCTCTCATCATGTGAAAATAAAATGTTCAGTAGTAGGAGTATAAAAGAACACCCTTTAACATAATAATGTGGAGCATAAAAGAAATTACATAAAAGATATTTCTTGAAAAGAAAGAGAAAGATCGGATCCCTTACCTTAAAACGTAACTCTTAAAACTCAAAGGTTAGGACCTCGAGGGATTGGGGCACCTTGGGAGGACTAATTGGGAGTTAAGGAGACCATAACTTCGTTGAGGATGGTTTTGGAGTCGAAAGGATGAGAGGAGGGCTTGGTATTTATAGGGAAAGTGAGGGGACAAGGCATTAATGGCCAAGGGAAACCTCACATGTGCTTTTCTCAAAACCATGTGCTCTCCCATGATATTTCCCATTAAGTTTGGCCACATGGTGCCCCCAATACAAATATCCATCACCTTAGGTCGTCCAAACATTACAATATCTCATGACATCACCATGACACAGTTATGATGTCACTAAACATACAGAAACCCTAAAACTGTATTTTTACTATTCACTGAAAATTCAACTTTCTCAGAAAAATCCCAAAAGTTCACATTAACCAAATATCAATGCTTTGATTTCAAAAATTTACTCCATTTTATAAAAATTATTTTCTAAATATTTTTAATTTTATTTTTAAATAAATACAATATTCACCAAAATTCATTTTTTTCAGAAAAAACCCCAAAAATTACCTTAACATAATATCGATTCTCGGAGTTCAACAATAAAATCCATTTTATAAAAATAATTTTCTAAATATTTTTAATTTAATTTTTAATTAAAAAAACACTATTCACTCAATAAAACTAATACTTGAATAATAATTTATGAAACGTTTATTTAACCATTTTATTGAATCACATTACTTAATCAAGGTGCCTAGATTATTTTATAACTTTATTTAAGTGAGATTACTAATCCATTTGGTCACATTACTAATCCTAAGCATAAAATCACTATTCATAATTTACTATTCATCAATAATCAAGTTGATCTTATTAGACTCTAAATTTCATACTGAACATAATTGTAGAAGAGCATTTTTTGAAAATCATTACACATTTTTAATTATTTAAGGTTTACATAAACATTTTTTTAAAACATACATTCTCTAAAATTCACCAAAAATATGCATACTATATTTACCTGGACATTTGAAAATTCATAAACTTCATAAGAATAAATCCCAAATTTTTATTTAAAACAAAGGATTACACAAGGCAGTTATGGTCTCCTTACATAGCCCCTTATCACACCATCATAGGACCTAAGTGTAAGGTATGCTAAGGTGAGAGAATCTGAGTGAGGCTCGGCCAACATTGCACGAGTAGTAATTTCTATTAGTTTTAACTTCTCGCAAAGGTGATTCCGTTCTAGTTTCACACGATGAAGTTTGGCTTGGGTTTGGTCCAGAGCAAATCCCAGTGGTGCTACCTCTTTCCTAAGTTATGTTAGATGGGCTTTGATCGGTCCAAGACTACTGGGAGAGGCCATCGAATCTTCTTTCTATAACAATTAACCAAGATTACTTGTATATAGAGACAATAATCGAAACGTTTAGTTTCCAGCGGTCATATTGACCAATGGTCATATAACAGTTAAACCCCAACGGTCTCATTTTAATTATAATCATGTTATCAAATGAAACATTTTTGTTGAGTATAAAAAATAAAATAAAATGACACATAAAATTAGGAAATAAGATTTATTCAAAATTTTGGGTCATTACACATACAACACAAGACATTAATGAAATTAAAAGAATATTTTTCATAAAATCTCGGGGTGTTACAATGAAGACACCCCATGAACATTAGGGGATCTCGTGATGTCATAACTTGAATATACTACATAATTTTTTAGGGATATCATGGATATGTCATGTGAAGAAAATGAATACACTATATGATTCTCAAGGGATCTCGAGGTCGCATTTTTTTGAATAGATCACAAAAATAGATAACACATTATCAAGATGTACCAATAGTTTATATAAGGATTTTACATGAAGTGAATGAAGGAAAATATGATGGAAATGACGGAGACATCTTAGGGTAATTTCAAATTATGCAACCATAAGAATGACTTTGGATCTAATGATGTAGTCATGTGAAGTTCTAGGAGACAACATCATTACCTGCAATATTTTTTATTACCATTTGTGATCATGTGATGGATATGTTGACAATAACAATGACTGCATGATTGTATTTGTATCTCTTGATGTGATCATGTAAAGAAAACCTGATTGTATTTGGATCTCGTAATGAGATCATGCACAATGATGTAATATAATTCTACTAACCACCATATGATTATATTTGAATCACACGACATCATTATGAAAAACAAGTAATTAGGATTTGTAAGTTGGTGCAATGGATGGATTACCATGACATATAAAGATAAGGTCATGGATATTGTTCTCTAGACACCCATAAACCATTGTTAAACATTTTGAGAAGTTTGCATAGGTCGATTGACTTGAATTAAAGTATTTAAAATGGTATAAACAATTAATTGCAATAAAATCACATGATGTGCATAAATTGAACAATGCCACATTAAGGGGACATTCAAATGAGTCTCATGAAACAATCTTTAAAATGATGTATGCTTTGGGAATAGGAACACCCGTTTTTATCACACAATCTACATAAGTTGAACAATAAATCAAACTAGATTCGTATTATTCGAATAATTAGAATAAGGTCTAATGAAGGTATCTTGTGGAGGACTCTTGTGATGGGATCTCATGGAGAGGTATATTAAGGGGGTATTCCCAATGGGTCCTTAAAAATAATCATCTCTAGGTGTTATGTGACAAGTTCTTGTTCATGGGTTACATTCATGGTTCTTATGCAATGAAATATACACTAGGGTGAAAATTTGAATATTACAATTGTCATATCTGCATATAGAATGAGAAGAATACATAGGATATTCACTACCTAAAAAAATTTACATAAATAAATTATTCACAACTACATCCAAAAAAATTGAAAAATGAATGAGTATCTTAATTCTAAAATGTTATGGGATTTTTAGATTCATTACAGAATGTTCATGAATTTGAATCTCTTGAATATTAAGACAATTAGTGAAAGACTATTCTTGATATCTCATAAAAAGGTGATTCTTAAGGGGATGTTTACACAATTGTTGGGAACGAGAATGTGAATTAAAAATTAATCAATAATACATAATTTGAATCTCTCATTAATAAAATATAATTTTATTTTTCATTTGATCAATTTTTTTTTCAATCTACTGTATTGAGATAAAGGGGGGTGTTTGAGGAAAATGGTACTGGGTAGATAGTGAATGTTCCTTAAAAAATTTAATGGTGGAGATCCATTAAATGTGGTAACAATTATAAACCAATATGATGTGATCTTAGTTTTTTTGCACCATCAAATTATTGGATGCATATTTCTTGGACTATCCTATAGTGGTGAAGAAAGTAGAAATATTTGTTTTCTTATGATTTTCTTTCTTTATTTTCTATGAATCATAATAAAGGCATATAATTAAATAATAAATAAATAATAATTAATTAATTAATTCAAATTGAAAATATTTTCATGTATAGAGTATTAGAGAATTGGGAAATAACTATTACATCAGAACAAAAATATTACAAAGTACGCACGTCTACTCACTATCGATTTTTTTAACATAGTAAAAAATTCTAAAATAAAAAATGATTTTTTTGATAAAAATATGAATAACATTATTCCTGAAAAAATTTCCTTATCCTACCCATCTTTACACACCATAGAAAACGTTTTAAAACATTGGATGAGATAGAAAAGCTCAGAAAGGTGTATAACAGCCAGAAGGAAATTGTTAGTCCATGAATATATTAAACTCATGAAAGCATTTTCAAAAAATCATATATTTCATCCTTAAAACATAACTCATTTAGATTAACCCAACAAATTATATTATTCATATAAGAATTCAAAGAAAAAATTAATCATAATGGTATCTTTTGGAATCCATACCATACTTACAATATATGTCTCTTGGCTACATAGAGAGTATCCTTCATGGTTATATTTGGAATACCCGTAATAGTATATTTCCTAAATATATTTCAAGGGACCAAATCATTTAAATATTTTTCATTAACCAATGAAATGGATTTATATAATGGGCTAAATAACACTTAGTTTATCACAAAACCACCTATATACATATGAAATCTCAAATTACCATAACATAATCATAACACATCAAACTTGAATAATGGAAAAAAACATTCCCAATTTATGGTAAAAATATATCATTTCAAGATATTGATATAATCAAACTAATATTAAAACCATTTTAAATACAAATATATAGAAAAATGGAATACAATATTTATTTTATTTTTAAAAACATTGTAACTTGCATTGAAATATAAGTATCTAATAATGGTTGTGGTTGAAAAAATGGCATTGTCACTGTATAGAATCCTAAACAATTCTTTTTTCATTTACAAATACACATAATATAAAAATATTAATTTTTAAACCAATTTAATCTCATTAAAATTTTACTGAGTTTGTTATACTCCATATAACATAAGTTGGAGTATAACATCAAAATATTCATAAATGAATGGAGATTGAGATGATAGCCCTTACCAGGAGTCTGACTCCTCTTGTAAGAACCTTATATTCCTAAATAAAAAAATATAGGTTAATTTATATATTATTTAAAATCTTTTTTGAGATTATTTTTCAATTTATATCACTTATTACCATGTAATAAAAAATATATAATTATTTATTTTCATATCAGACATTTTGTAGTTACTCAGTACATGAGTCAGAAATGATCTTCCTATGATGTCAATAGTCTTTGTGGTATTACGACCATTATCAAAAGAATAATATTCATGAAATAATAATAACTGTTAAAAATCTCTTTTACTTTAAAATCAAACCATTTATTTATGGTATGGAAAAAGAACAATGTTATACTCATGGAGATGGTAGGTTGTAAGTTTGCCTGAGTATTGTTTTCCTTTTTCTTTGATCATTACGGTAATATGGTAATTATTATTTTCTCAATACTGAATAATTATAATATTATTAAAATCATTATAATAATTTAAATATACACATATATCATACAAGTTATGTGGTGAATAAAAACAATTCACATCGCTTCATGTATGTGATAGTTGACAAGTACGCATGAACGATGTTATGATTTTTTGTGCATCGGAAGTAAAAAGATAATTGATATATTATTATCTTATAATAATTAATATTCGATTAATATCACATAGTAACATTAATGAAACCCTTACAACTACTCATGAAACATGGTTAGGGGAAATGACTTATATCAGTTCATGGGGGTGATAGTTCACATGTACTCACTAATGATTAATTTATTTTCCCATTTGATGCATGTGGAGATGGATTTAGGTGACAATATTTAAAAAATAAAATATAATTGTCTTGAGGATATTTGATTTTTCATCTCATCGTGGTTGGAGGATATTTGAAGGATGTGGAAAAAGACATATAATATCAAAATTTAAATGAAAATATTACTTATCCCTGAGATGATCATCATTCTTAACACCTTAACACCTCTATGTAGTATGTTACGGCTAATATAATGCCTATATTGTGGGGAGTGAATGTATGAAGGGGTTCGGGAAGATATTGGCAGAACAATAAGTTTTTATGTGTAATAAATAGAGAGTATGTTTGACTTTTTATAAGAGATGTGATGGGCACTCATGGAATTATATAAAGTGTTACATTAACATATATTAGTTTTCTATTCCAATTGTATTAATGTTGATTCTGTTAGAATAGAGGATGAGTGTGTTTCTAAATCCCTTCATCCAAAAAAATTAGACATGTTTTGGATATTTTTAATCATTATTTTTATCTTTTAAACAATTTACCTCTAATCATTTTATTATGTAATTTAAGAATTGAGAGTTATAATAGTTACAATAACATGTAAAATAACCAATGAATGAGTCACTAATGAAATACAGATACATACAATAACTATTTTCCAAAATCATAGATTTTTTGAAATTTTATATCATTAAATTTATTATTTTATATTATAATGATTGAATTATTTCAATTTTTTCACTATTCATTACATGAATTTTTAGAAAATCATAAAAACATGATTAATTTAATGTAAATAAATTAAATAATCAATAAAACTGATAAAGAGTTCATAAAATTATTGGATAGAATAAAATATTGCAATCTATATTCATATTAATATTGTTAAAAACATTTATTCGATTCTTCATTTAATAAATCTAGTAATGCATTGTCGTTGTTTAATTATTATCACATAAGCCTCATCCTAGTTGGTGAGGAGTCGAAAATTGAATCCAAGAGACCTGAGATAAAATACTGGTGGAGAGATATTTATGGGTATTGTAGTGTTATTGTTGCAGGCACTGTAGCACGCATTGTTCGGTACAGTAGCAGTTATAACTATTCATCCATCTGGGACTCTCGGCCACCAATTTGGTCCTCAGGTCCTATAAGGATTTCAGGCCACCGAAGGCCTTTGAGATAGTTTTTTACAAGGCCTTAGCTCCACCATAAATCCTTAGGGCCACCCCAAGGCCTTCGGGTCACATGATGTCGATGTACCTGTCATACTTCAAGGAATAAGGCATCAGATGAGGATCCAGACAGGTTAATTCACTTGAGCAATGCTAACTAGAATTGGTAGAAAGAGAGGTTATATCATTTCCATCGGAATGGGGCATGTGAAATATTTTGTAGTACAACTAGATGACCATCCCTTCGAAGGTGGAGTGCTGATATCAGGACATATACTGGGGAGGATCAGTTCCAAGTTTTCTTGTCTGGGTTATTCCTTTTGAGACCTACGAGTCAAGTAATTATCCCTATGCCTTTGTGCCTTGTAAGCATTCCACCCCACCCATTAAATGGTGGATTGTTAAAAATCATAAAAAATGAAGGCCTTCTGGACATTCTGAACAATTGTTTAATAATTAAATTTAAATATTTAATTTCAAAAAAATATAAATAAATTATCACGATGTTGGATATATTTTTATATTTATATGGACTATTTATGGTCAGATATATCACATATGTAATCCATATAAAAATTATTTTTGTAATAAGATCCATGCTTCTATCTAGTTTGTTTTTACTTAAAAAAATGTGATAAATGTCATAAGCACACCCAAGTGGGCTATAGAGGCCACAATTTCTGCACAATTATTTTCTAGGTCAACAATAACTCATCCAATAAAATTATAACATCTTTTATGGTATTTTTATATTATTATAATATTATTTTAAACATTAATTTCCGGATATACAATTAATCCTCTTAAATAAAATACCAAACTTACTATTCACCAAAAATTATTAGGGTTCTCTTAGACAAAATATTTATTATTAACTACAAACATTTATTTTCAATTATGAAAATTGAATTAATATAAGTTGTTAAATTTTTTTAAACATTAATCGTGCTGATAGATCAAGAAAATGGGGTTCTAATGTAAAACATTGAAAGCTCATAAAATTTTCATATCTAATTTCATTGTTAAATTTTCTCAAATATCCAAAATTGGATTGACTGATAAAAAATCATTTAATTGTATGTTAAAAAAAATAAAGTTAAATTATTACTATAAAAATAAAATTGATGAAAATGATGTTTTGAAATAAAATGTAGTATTTCTCAATATTCATTAAAAAATTAGTATTATACAAAAATTTAAAAAAAAATAAACCAAATTAATTTTTGAAGTCCCATTTCCAAATAATAATTTTTATTTAACTTCTATAATTTGAAAAACTTTAAAAAATTATTATTAAAAAGGGTTCTCCATCAATAGTAAGTAAACTACATTTTAAATAATATTATAGCTTTTTTATAGTTAAAATTGGATTTATTATTATTTTAAGCACAATAATTTTATTATAAGAATGCAAAAAAAATAATATTAATATTTAAACATAATTATGTTATATATGTTCATTATATCCTATATAATACCTTGGTGATAAATTCCATTTAAAATAATAATGTTAATCATCATTTATTTTTTAGTACAACTCAGTCATTTCTGAAACAGAATATTTCAGACAAAATGATTGTTGCATGTTAGGTACACTATTAGACATAGTGTCCCATTTAAAGTAATCTTACTATCGAATTCATTAATATTAATCGATATGAAAATGTCTTATTCTATAATTACCATTAATGTTACATCCTTCCCGCTTGTGGAAATTGATTCCTTGAAATTTTATTCAATTATCAAATAATGTGGTCTATTTTTACCTCATATAATTTTATGATTCCCATGTTTCCTCTTCAACCATATATTTTTTTCACTAAAAATTAACTTGCTAAATCACCTTATTACACAACACTTTCATTATATGGTCTTGAATCTAGGCTAGTTGTTCCTCAAATGAAAGATTTTATTCCCTCATAACTCCATATAAGCTTAAAACCTGAGATGGATCTTATATATACATTCATAACATTGATTCATCAAAAACATTATATACGTGTGATAATCATAGAGGCAGAACCACAATATAGGAAACATAGTTTTCTTTCTCTATTATTTCATATGGTCCAATGAATTGTGGATTCAGTTTCCCCTTCTCACAAGAGCACATAAAACATTTACAAGTAGAATCATTGAGAAAGATATGATGACCTACCTCAAATGATAGATCCTTCCTCAAATTATATGCCTTAAATTTCAAAATGCTCTGATTTTTCCTCATGTGTCTCTAAATCTGCTAAAAAATTTGTACCATTAATTCTACCACCTCTAGTCCCATAATCTTTTTCTATCCGACATCACCCAAAAATGCTAATGTTCGACACTGATATCCACATATTGACTCAAATGGTTCTATCTGTATACTGTAATGGAAACTATAATTATAAGAAAACTCATCCAAAAATGTTGTTTAACCCAAAATCCTTATTAATCTACTGAACGAGCACATTAAATATCATTCAAGGTATGAATTTTTTATTATTACTTCACATATGATTGAGAATGATATGATTTACTAAAATTTAATTTAGTTCATAAAGACTCCTGAAGGCCTTTCCCCAATATAAATGTGATCCTTGGATCATGATCAGATATAAAGAAGAGAGGAACTCCTGGAAACCAGACAATCAATTTAATATAAAACTGAGACTGTTCATCTAGAGACATTGTATCTCGAATAAGAAAAACATTATAAGATTATTGAATCTATCAACAATAACACAAATCAAATTGTTTCCTCCAAAATTATTTAGTAATGTCACTATGAAATCCATTGATGTATTTTCCCATCTCCACTCTAGTGCTATAAATGTTTCAATCATACCCTTTTGCAACATTATTTTTTCTTTAACTTGTGTATAATTCAAACACTTGAAAATAAAGTCACCAATATCTCTAATCATTTTACCCCACCAATAATACTATCAATGTTCTATGTAAACCTTAGTTTAGGGAGGATGAACTAAAAACCATTGATGAAGAATATCATATAAAAGCTCTTTCTTTATTGATGAATCAAAAGGAACATATATTCTCTTCCCAAATATAAAAACAAAATCATTATAAATGTTAAATTTAAGAATCTTTCACTTTTGAACCAATTATTTTTTTTGACAATTTACTATATTCCTTATGTTCTTTCTTAATTATTTCTAATATATATGATTACACTAAAACATAAAACAAAATACCGAAATTTATTACAAAAACAACATCCAAGACAATGTTCATCATATCATTAACTCTGTTCATTTTCTACATGTAACATGGTTAATATAGAATTACCGTTTTGACTTAAAACATCTGAAACCTTGTTTTCTTTTATAGGATGGTAATGAATTGTGAAATTATAATCATCAATTATTTTAAAAAATATTTTTTATCATAAGTTTAGTTATTCTCAATTGAATATAAATTTCAATATTTTGTGGTTATTGTATATTTGAAATTTTACTCCATACAGATGATGCATCCATATTTTTCAACCAAAAGCAACATCATCTAATTCAAAATCATGTGTATGTTAATTTGACACATGAGTTATCAGTTGACGTGAACAATAATAAATTACCTGATAATCATGTATTAGGACACAACTAATTCCTTTCAGTGAAGCATCACTCTAGATAAAAAATTCACTATTATTGGAAGGTAGTGGAAAAACTAGAGTGTTCAACCATCTCCTTTTCAGTTCCAGAAAACTATCATCAAATTATTTTTTCCAGATTAACTTAACTCCCTTACATATTAAATTAGTTAGTGGGATATATAACCATGAAATGATTTCAAAAAAACTTCCAGTAATAACCCGCTATGCCATGAAATCTATTACTCATAGTTATATTTTTGAATCTTGGCCATTATTTAATATCTTTCATTTAATAAGGATAAATAGTTATTTCATCTTTATAAACAATGTGGCCAAGAAATTATATTTTTTTTAAATCAAAATTATCTCTTTATAAAATTTTCACACAGTTTCTTTTCTTTTATTATTTAAAAAACCCCTTAGATGACGTTTTTTCTCCTCTTTACTCAAATAATATACCAAAATTCCATCAATAAACACAACCACAAATAGATCTATGAACTCATAGAATATTCTATTGATAACATCCACGAATACAAAATGCACATTAGTAAACCCAAATGGCATAAATACACATTCTTAATGGTCATATCTACTATAAAACCGAGTATTCAGAATATATTCTTCCTTTACCTTCAAATGATGGTACCCCAAACTTATTTCAACCTTCAAAAAATATTGTGTTCCATGAAGATGATCATAAAATTCATCTATGTTAGAAGATAGATACATTTTATTAGTAGTGATGTAATTCAAGGTTGTATAAAAAACTAAAAGGCTCATTGAAGCATCATTATTTTTAGTAGATAATACAGGAGAACCCCATGGTTGTGTGATTAGTCGAATGAATCATTTATCCAATAACTTCTACAATATATTATTCATCTTTAAATGTTCAATTTAATCAATTTGATAACAAGGTTTTGAAATTGTATTACCATTATGAAATAATTCAATAGTAAATTCATCATTCTGATTAGGTATAACACCTAAAAACTCATTGGGGAAAGCATCATTACCAACATTTACAAATGGAACGTAATTATATCTGAAAAGATCCTTTGTTTTCATCAATATGTGTTATAAAACATTCATTTAACAATGGTATATATAAAAATTCCTTTAGAGATTCTTAGCATCATAATATGTTATCAATGGTAAGGTTTTATTGTTGTATACTGTCATTACCCCCTCCCTCCAAAGATTACCTTAATGGGATGGTAATGAAGGAAGGTATATAATTACCCTCACCCCTCTGAATCATGCCTCTAGTAGTCCCTGGGGTAGAGACCAACACCAAAGTTATAGAATCTCACAAAATGATAAAAAATAACCTTTTTTATAAGAAAACAAGACAGAGATATAATATTTTTCAACCGAAAACAACCCAATGAAATACATATATATATTTAACTGAAAGAAAAAACCATCCCACATGCATGATTAAAATAAAACTACTAAAAAACAAGATTCTCTAATGTAATTACTAAATACATGGCTATGTAGTGACACAATAACTATCCCATAGTTCACGCTTGTAACGTCCATTATGATCCACATAGTCCTCCTGGAAACTAGAAATAAAAAAATATATACAAAGGGTGAGAATAAAAGTATTATTAATAGGGAAAACCAATTCCCATCAGGAAAAAATGTGAGAAGAATATTAATACCCAATGAGAAAACAACAGAATCCAACAACAACAAACAAGGAATACTAGCCATCCTGAAACCACCAAGGCACACATACCAAATAATGAAAGTCATGCAATGTAATCTAATAATAACATCGATGTATGAGTGACCTACACCACCTCCCACTGGTAACTACTCATAACCTGACAGAAAATTTCATATCACTTCCACACACTTTCAAAAGGCCCACATCACAACCTACCCACACACACCTGGGATTCAGAGCTAGACCCACATCCTGGGAATATAAAGCACACCACAAGCCACCCACACACACCAAGGAAACAACCATACCTCATACCAATGACACCTAGGAAATAATACCACACCCGCAAACACCTAGGCTAATAATGGAACAAAAACCTACATAAAGAATCTTATTCTTCTATAGCCTGAAAGAGAGACTAGGGAAGAGGCAGTAATCATCCATCCATCATTCCACCAAGATGTTTGGAATAGTTACCCTCTCCTATGGAAATGGAGGTGTTTGGAACATAGTGTTCAACTAGGGTGGGTTGTATATAGAAAATAGAAGGAAAATACAATTATATATATTTAGTATTAAACATTTAGGACCAACCTATTGGTTCTTCCTAAACAAAAAACACCATCCCAAAAAATATCTTTTACTACTACCTCTAAATGTATTTGTTAATACCAATATAATTCACTTTTTAATTTTATAAATTGGAGTCACTAAAAAACAAACCCTAACTCAGGACATACCCACAACCAATACATTTAATGATTTTCCTGTCATTATTGATAAAAACAAATATTGATCGACCCCTACCCAGGAAATTATGAACCACATCACTCAACAAACCACTCATCATAAACAATGCATATGAAAAAAGAATCATTGAAAAACAACCTACTTCATATTTCCACACAATTTAACACCCATCCCAACCACTTCCATCATCATTCTTCAATGTCATTCCACTTAATCCATTCTCTGAAACGAAAAAACTTTTATCTCATACTCATACCCATCAACACCTCTCATCGTAACCAAACACAGTAGCCCCGAAGCATAAAACAACACAGCTATAAACATAAACATTGTATAACATAAACCATCTACCCAAATGCTGATCAACTTCCCATCCACTCCACATTAAGTAAATATCTCAAGCTAATATTACATTACACCACTTGTACTACCCCACCTTATAGTTGTGCCCACAAATCATACCCCACACAATCTCACAATGAACAAGATAGAACAAAAACATACATAGCACACATCCACACCAAACATTGTACTGTGTATTCAGATTTAGCAAACACTCATTCGTTAATTCCACTTTGATAAATCATGGGTTATCATAGATCAAGTTCAATCCTGAGGAATCTATTTATTTAACAAGGTATAAATGGTTAATCAATTGTATATATACAGTAGTTCAGGACATGATCAACCACAATACATCACAATCCATACTGAGTTCACAAAAAGGACAATAAAAGTCCATGATTTTCAATTCTCACACAACCCTTATAAGTAAAAATATCAATAAACATCAAAACGGAAGTTTGAATCACTTTTTCCCAGATATAGTTTTTTGGTTTAAAGCCTATTAAATTATCTTTTTTAAATTACGATTGATCTTCCTTCACATGGGAAACATTCAAAACACAACCCACATGATTCAAAAATAAAATAGATGAAGGTAACCCAACCTCACAAAATGGAATATTAGCGCATCATATTTTTGAAAAAAATGGGGTATACATGGATCTAGGGAGATGTTATCCAATGGCGAAGAATAGACTCACAACTCCTCCGGGAAGAAAGGACCATGTGATTGTCGATTACAAGAGTGAAGGGAAACCGAAAATTAATAAAGGGTATCAGATTTAGAAAGGTCGGATCCTATATCAATAGAAGAAACAATTTCAAAAGACATTAAAACCAGATCACGATCAAGACCGTATGTTATCACTATCCAATGGCCTCATGAGAATTATAAATTTGATGATATATTTTATATCCTTTTAAATGACTTTAAAATCTCTTAAATATTCTTTAAATCTAATTTTTCATCAATTAAAATGTAAAAGGGGTGAAACTATAAAAACTAGAAAAAAACATGCAATTTAACAAACGATTATAAATGACTCACCATTGGTTGAATCAATATCATGACTCATCGATGGGTTAATCCTTTTTTGGTGGGTCTATCAGAAACTGTTTAGTGTGTAACCATTTTCTGACCTACTATTTAGTGAGTAACCGATAGGTGAGTCACCATTCAGTAAGATACCATTCTGTGAGTCGCCATTGGATGACTCACACATGTGAGTTACCACAGGATGACTCACTGGTGAAACCCACTATTGTATGAATCATGAGTGAAACCCACCATTGCATGTCACTAGTCCCTAATCACTATTAGTGATCGACCATCGCCACCTACCAGTGGATTAAACATAATGAGACAAGCTACGGTTGTAAAAACTATATCTAAAAAACTATTTAAATGAGCTACCATGACTTCCTAGAGAACCTCAAACCCAGAAATTTGGAAAAGTAATGGAACGGGGAGGTCCGGTATATTCCCTAGGATACCTATCAAACTCTTCTCACACTGGGGAACTAAAAACCTAACTCAAAAGGAAAGAGGGGTATGAAAAACCACACTGTAATATACCTCTCATGAATCTTGATACACTTGAAACACTCCTACTATTTGAATACCCCCTGTCCAATGATAAAAAAAATATTATTTTCGAAATATGGAGTGAATATTTAAAATCGAAGAACTCCTCCTCCAATTTCTATTACCCTAACCGACCACAAGTCACACTATGAAAGCTCCAAAATCTATGCTGCCCTGACAAATGAATCATGAAATTCCATCCTTCATTTCATGATAATATCTATTCTTGTAGGCATTGAATCGCCTACATGGTTTTAACCACCTATCAATTAATGCATCTCGATTAGGATTATAGACATTCAATTTTCACATATCTGGAATTTATCACACATCATAGAATAATGAACGAACTCATCTAATCAAAAAAATGGATGAAGTATTACGTTAAATATAGAAACACAACATTGAAAAACTCAGAAAAACTCTAGAAAATGGCCACATATTTTTCTTCCCTCTCCCATGTACTGTCTTCTATGCCATCATGAATCCCCAACACCAGAACCAAATGAATGGTATATACTCTTAGAATCTTCTCCCAATGATCCTCTCTCTCTCTTCTAGCCACTCCATGAATGTCGTGCCATCATCAACATCCAATACTCCATATTCAATGAAATTAGAGTCATCATAAAGATACCAATGAAGATGAGATTCATAAAAGACATCATGGAGGTTCTCCAACAGAGGTGGTAGTGCCAACTAGTATGAAACATTTGCAACTCGCTCCAACACATAAAAGGGTATGATGAAATTGGTAGATATATTTATTCCTCTGTCAAACCTCTTCTACCCATGTAGAGGGTAATTATTTAAGAACACATGGTCCCCAACATTTAACTCTAAGGGTATCCTACTACAATTGGTAAAAATAATCATACAGTCATGTGCTAGTTTTATACTCTCACAGACTAGATGAACATTCTCATTCATATTCTTCATGACCATGGGACCAAGAATAGTTGTCTCTACAACCTCTTTTTAGCACAAAGGTGACAGACATGGTTTTCCATACAAATCTCTAAATGGAGAAATTACAATGTAATAATGATATCTATTTTTATAATAAAACTATAGCAAGGGAAAGTGTCATACCCAAGATCTTCCATGTTTAAATGGAATACCCACAATATATCCCCTAGAACCTATATGGTCCACTCTATCCTCCCATCCATCTGAGGGTGGAATGTAGTGTTGAGATATATGTATATGAAAAAAGAATGCTACAATCCCATATATAATCATGAGGTAAAACATGTATTCTAATCCAAAAAATGGATGTCATAACTCCATATAGCCACCACAGATCTTCCACATACCTCCATGCCAAGGAATCCACTACACTTGACTCCTTGATTTCTACGATCTGAGCCAATTTAGTCAGCTGGTCCACTACTACCCATATTACATCCTATCCTCCTTGGTCCTTAGGTTATTATATAAATAAATCCTTCAATATATCATCTCATTTATCCTTGGAGAAATCTAAGGACAACAATAAACAACCAGACACAAGTTTCTCAGCCTTCACCTACTAGCACACTAAGAACTTCACCACAAACTCTGCAACTGCCCGCTTCAGCCCTGACCATCAAAAGTACTCCCACAAGCCATGTTACATTTTCAAAATTCATGGGAATACCGCCAAAGGTGAGATATGAAACCCATATATGACTGCCTTAGACATTTCCCCTAGAAAAAACATCCTTCCAAAGAACACCATCTTATTCTCACCAACCACTGACCATGCTTCTTGTGAATCACCATGGTCAGCGTAATCAGAAATCACCTCTGCCTCCATGTCTCCCCACTGAGACTCCTCCACATGAATAATTATATAATACTACACATTCATCTAAAATATAAAAACTCTTCCACTATCCATTCATGGATCTATGTGCAAGGAGACCAAATCTACAATCACTTTCCAAGAGTCCACCGATTTCTGAACTACATAACTCTATGACTTCATTGTCAAGGAATTGGCCATTATATTCCCCTTTCATTTTGATCATGAGATGAAAAAATCATATTCTTAAAAAAACTCCATCCACCTCTACTGTTGGACGTTCATATCATTCTACAAAATGATATACCTCAAGATAATGTGATACATGAAGAACATAAAGCTCTCTCCAATGTGGTAATTCCACCAATACATTTGGGAAAACACGAATTCTTCTATCTCCAGATCATGGATACACAGTTACATTCCTACAGATATAACTCCCTAGACCCAGAAGATATCACTCCCAACTTTTTCATTAGCACACATCCCAAGACCAGTTCAGAAGCATTACAAAACACGTCGAACATCACCCCTTCCTATTAAAATCAGAGTAATGGTGAAATCACCGATATCCTTTTGAGATTTACAAAATATCCCAATCAATTCTCACTCAACACTAAAGAATCATCTTTTCTGGTCAAGGATTTCAATGAGGCTGTAACTCGAGAGAAATTGGATTCAAACTTCTAGTAATATAGTGCCAAACCATGAAAATTGTGATCTTCTGCAACATTTTGGGGTGATGTATAAGAAAGAAATACCTCCACCATCAATGGGTACACTGCTACACCATATTGTGACACCACATGATAAACGGAATGAACCTCTCATATATCAAACTGAAAAATAGATAGCTTTATGTACAGATGGTGGCATCGTAGAACCTCTAAGATAGTCCTGAGATTGGGGATATGCTCCTCCTATGACTTCAGGTAGATCATGATGTCATTGATGAATAAGTTGATGAAAAGGTCCATGAACTAATGAAAAATAGAGTTTAAGAGTTCCATGAACATGGATGGGGTATTCGTAACACCGAAGGACGTAACCATGAAATCGAATTGCCCATAGCTATACCTAAATGTAGTTACCAAGATATCACACTCCTTCAACCTCAGTTGGTGATATCCAGACTGCATATCGATCATAGATAACCATCATTCTCTCCACAACTGGTCGAAAATATTGTCAATACATATGAGACATTAACGGTTCTTGAAGGTTACCTAATACAACCCTTTTTACCCTATAAACAACCTCAGGCCACCATCTATCATCTTCATAAACAAGAATACAACACCCTTGGTGACACACTAGGTTGGAGAAAACCCTTCTGCATTAGACCAAATATTTGAATCCTTATCTCCCACTACTCGGAAGGTGTAATCCGATAAGGAGTCATCGAAATTGGTGAGGAACTAGGATATAACTATATCCCAAACTCAAAATCATGTCTATGGGGTTGACTCATAAACTATTCAAGAAAACATCCCTGAACTCCACAAAAATGCTAGGAATTTCCTCCATCTCAGCATCCACTGATTCTAGTAACAAGTCAGCCAAAAAGGACTGAAGAGGCTACATACGCCAACTTCCCACTTTAAAGCTTCTCTCCTCATAAAAGTCTACGTGATTACCATCTACATCTAAAAACATGAATCTTCTTTGAATAAATCAATAACAATATGCACAGAGTACAACCAATCGATGTTATGGATTACATTATACGGTTGCATCTGCAATAGTGAAATATCCCCACAGGACTGATGTGGTCCCACCATCATCCAACATCCTTGACACACATCAAACAAGATATTTTAACCTCTGTCTGGCATACCCAATATTAGGGATACATGAAGACTCTCTACGTCTTTTCCCAGAGCATGGGATATACTAGGTATAACAAAATAGGGAGAAGCTATTGATTCAAACAAAGTGAAAGAAATCATGCAGAACAATCTGATCGTACCTAAAACAATATTTGTTCCTTCTGGAACTACAACGATTACAGAGTGTGAAATACCCCACCTAGATCCTCTACCCCTCTGGGGATGAACCCCCCTCAACCATTCCTGGGTGGAGGTACCTGAGGAACACCCTGAGGTAAACCTCAACCTTAACCTTCTCCCCTTAGTGGAGTGTGAGCCTATTATCCCAACTACTATAAATACCCTACCAGCAACTACAACTAAGGTGGGTTTTGGACCATACCACCTCCAATATAATATACCCAAACAGTCATTGGGAACTACCTCAAAAGATATCCATGCTCTCCACAAGCAAAACAACTCAGTCCCAAGTTCATGGGAAATCACGAGGACTTAAAGGATAAAATGGGAACTACTGAGGTCAACTCCCCACTTGATAGAAACTCAATTTTCCTTGCTCCTAAGACCTAATGATGGTGGACTTAGCACTAAAATAACCCTACAGGATCCACTATCATGTCACACCTCCCCATGGGTGCATCAGCTTAGCTACCTCTTCCATCAGGTGGACCTCCAAGCACATCTATAAGGTAATGGGATATACCTCATATTAGAGAGAAGGAAAAAGTTCCTCCTCTATGAATATCGAAAGTGAATCCTCATTCCAAAAGTGATATGGGGAATACCAATGGATATCCTTGAACTTAATCCCAAAACTTTGTACTGACAGACTCCATTGCATAAGGGAGAGTATGTACTGCATTTTCTCAACCTTCATGGTAGAAGAAATGAATTTCGTTCAAACTTCCTTCTCAAAATCAACATATAGAACATTAGGTTCGTTCCTCTATCCCAAGTACATCTTTCATCACTAACACATAGTTCCCCACATCTTTCTCAATTCCATTGGAACCCAGCACCCTATTAGATCCTAGATCAAGATGAAGTTGACCACAAGCTATTTGATCCATCTCACAATCTCCATATATGACATTATTCTCTTGAACATTACAAGAGTCTACCTATGGAAAGCGTGTAGAATCTTCTGAAACTGGTCATCCACCTCTTTTGGATGAACCATCTGCTGATAAGTTAGATTGCCCTACTGAGTTTCATTTTCTGGAGCCATCCATGGACAATGATCGATTTCTATAGCAGAAAGGTAAAAAAGAAATTCTTAATCCCAAATTGTACAGAGTTTTTTTATGATTTACATTAACTTATTATTTAATAAAATTTCATGAAATACACAATTTAAACAAGAAGAAAAGTCATCATGATAGATGTACCATTTTTAGTGTCTCTACCATACAAATAGTGTAGGCTTACTTGGTCATTTGGTAGACTTAGATTCCTTACAACAGATCATGGGGGACCTAAAATCCTATGTCCTCGCTGGGTTTCCCAAAACAATATCACATACCAAGGCCACTTAACACTATTTACCTACCAACCCAAGAAATCTTCATTGTACCAAACTCAATACTCTATTATATATATTTCCCATCATCCTCTGATATCATTCTTTCATGACCCCCTCCATCCAAATATTCCTCTCTAGTGGTAGAAATGAAAGAAGATAGATAATGACCCTCAAGCCACGCCCCTAGTAGTCCCTAGGGTGGTGATCAACACCAAGGGTATAGAATATCACAAAATGAGAGGCATTACATTTTTTTATAAGAAAACAATATCGAGGGATATGTTGGATCCTCCCAAAAAAATTCCAAAACAGATAAATATATATATGTTAAATAAATCCAAAACCATCCCAAATTCATGTTTTAAATATAATTGTTTCAAAACAAGAGCCTCCAATGTAAATACAAAAAACAAGGCTATGTTACGACACAGAAACATTCAAAAAGTCTGAGCTAGTAATGACTAGAATGGTCCGCACAGTCTTCCTAGAATCCTGAATGATGTTTTATATAGGTAGGGAGAGAATTCAACTATACTCTATAGGTAAAAACATTAGTCCCTCATGCATAAGTGGGGGAAGCATACTAAATTACCTATGAGAAAACAATAGAGACAAATAGCGCCTAATAGGGAAGACTATCCGTCCTTACCTCACCAAGGAATAATTACAAAATAAAACAAATCATGTAATGTTATATAATAATTAAATCTATGATTGGATACACCACATCCCTTCCCACAGGTTAACTACTCATACCTTAATGGAGAATATCATGGCACTTCCACACTATTCCACAAGACCCACATCACAACCCACCAGCACGGACCTATGCATCAGAGTTATTTCTGCAAGCTAGGCATACAAATCTCACTACATCTCCCCATCACACACCTATGCCACAACCATACCTCGTCTCAATGACCCATGGGAATCACACCACATCTCATCTTATAGAAAACTAGAAAATCATACCTCATCTGCAAACACCTTGGCCACACAACCACAGCACATCCTACATGATGAATATTGGGATACCAATACCTAGAAGAGATAGAATGGAAGAGGAAATATATAACCTTCCATCATTCCATTGATATTTTGGGAGAAGTCACCCTCCCCCACCAAATGGGGGTGTTTATCACATAGTTCTCAACTATTGTGGAGGTGCGTATAGAAAACATTATGAAAATTCAAGTATATATATTTATTATCAAACAATAAAGACAATCATATGGGTTCTCCCTAGAGAAAAAACCTACCCAAAAAACACCTTTTCTAATACCTATATTTGAATTTTTTTATACTAACAATAGTCACTTCAGAAGATGATTAATGGATGTTATTTCACAATAAGAATAATCTCAAGACATACCACCTACCAAATAAATTTAATCAATTACCATTATTTATTAAGAAAAAAATTTATTTATTCCATCCCATATTTCGAAACTATCATCCAGAAAACTCAACAAGACACATAACATAAGCCATGAAGAGGGAGATGTACAATAATTAATCAACTGACTTCATATTTTCACTCTATTTAACACCCATACAAACCACTAACATCATCATTATTCGATTTTTTTATTCCCTATCCATCCTCTAAAAAATAATAAATGTCATCTCATACCCATAACCATCAACACATGTCGTCATAACTAAACCCAGCATCCCCGCTACATGAAAACACCACTCCCATCACACCCATTAAAAAAACATAGAACAACCTGATCCTCTAGCCTAGCTACTCTAACACTTCCCATCTATTCCACAATAATTCAATATCTCAACGCAAGATTCCATTACACCAAACATTCAACACCCCTTACACATGTGATATTGACCCTAGCACCACACAACCACACAAGGAACATGACAGAAAAATACCGGACACATCACATAGGAAAAAAAAGTAGGGTGTATTCAGATTTAACAACAACCCATTCTCTAATTCCACATAGACAATTCAGGGGTTATCACATAGAATGTTTGATCCTAAGGCATCCATTTATTTAACCTTGTATTAATGGCTAGTCAAATTCAGATATACAACTGTTCAGCACATGATCATCAACAATCCTACAAAATCAATCCTTAGTGAGAAATCAATGACTAAAAACCTCCGTTATATTGAGTATGCATACAACCATAAAACTCACAATATCATTAGACAACAAAAGAGAATAATGTGTCACTTTTTTCCAGCCCCTTTTTATAATTTTAATTCAGATTGAATTATCTTAATTAAATTTGGATTCAACTTCTTTCACATGTGAAACATTCATACACCCACCCCATATGATATGCAAATAAAATAGATAATGGGATTACAACCTTATGAAACAGACCATCGACATGACTTACTTCTTCCAAATTGGAGGTTTTCAGGGTTCTAGGGAAACATGATCCACAGGTGCAACATAGATGTATGGCTCCTCTGGGAAGAAAGGTTCTAAAAATGCTAAGTAGTAAGTTCAATGGAAGATGTACATTGAAGAATGCATCTCACAGTTAGACATTCAAAATCTTATATCAACAAAAGAAATGGTTACAAAAAAAATCAATAAAGGACATGATCAAGACCATGGATTTTATATCTAAAGGCCTCTAAACATTAAAAATAAATAGATATAATTTATATCATATGCAATAAATTAAAAAAATTTAAATATGGGTTTAAAGTCATTTTTTGTCAGTTAAAATACTGAAGGGGAGAAACTAGAAAAAATAGAAAAAACATGAAATTTAACAAACTTTTTGAAATGAATAACCATTAGGTGAGTCACCATTGAAAGTCAATGGTGGGTGAGTTACCATTAAGTTATCCACCATTCAGTGATCCACCATTTGGAGACCAACCATTTGTTGACCTATTATTCGGTGACCTAATGTTTAGTGAGTAACCATTAGGTGTGCCACCATTTGACAAGATACCATTCTATGAGTCACTGATGTACGACTCATGGGTATGACTCACCGATAGAGGATGCACTGATGTGACCCACAGTTGGGTGACATACCAATTCCACCCACCATTATGAGTCACCAGTCCTGACTCAGCATCAGTGACTTACCATCACCACCTACCAGTTGACGACTCACTACCAGACGACCTGCTGTTGGAAGAACATGATTTTTAAAAACTCTTTCAATGATGTACTATTACCTCATAGAACCCAAGAGACACCAATTTTTAGAATAGTAATGAACTGGGGAGGTCCTGAACATTACATAAACAAACTGAAAATCATTCTAAAAAGAAACATATTTATCTCTTCGATCAAAATTAGCATGGTAAACAAAAAATAAATCCATACCCAAAATTACATAAAAGCTTCTAGAGGTAAAACTACAAGGTTTTCTTGTAGATTATTTCCATTTAAAATTACATGAATATTATTATAATTTCATTTTTATAAATACTTTTCCCATGTGTTTTCCCATGAGTTATAGATTTATTTATTGAGTAGAAATTTCAATTTACTTGAAATATACTCAGAAATGAATGAATGTGTAGACACTAAATCAAACAAAATATTGGCATAATGTGAATAAAAAACAATGTACCAGATACCACATCATTTGATGGCACAAATTTCTTTGATTTTGTTATAGTAGACTTCCCCACACCTTTCTTATTATTTTCTAGATGCATCCCATCATTCTAGATCATCATCGAAAAATTTTTTTCATAATGAAAAATCCCACTAAACATAAAAAAAAATTAAGATTATATATCAAATTTTATCGTACCTGTAACATTATATTTTTAGTGTAGTTTGTATCCTTATGCCAAATTTTACCACATTGAAATCACTTAATAGAATTTAGAATAAATTCTATAGTTTTTTTAGCAAATTTCTCAAAAAAGTTAAACATAATTTTTATACCATTAAAATTATTTGATTTATTCTTCCCTTCCACCTTCCACCTTGACCTCTAATTCTTATTTCTTTCAATGACCACATGATCATCAAAAAACTGTACTTCTACATTCTCCACACATTTATGATGTTTTCGTATCTTTTAAAATCATGAGAAGCTAATGGACTATGACTGTTTGGCCTTAATCATATGTAAAAATTATCAATTTTACAATCAGTATGTTTGATGAAATAGGGAGTGTACCTTTAGATTTGATTTTATTTTTCTTCATATACGGCTACTGAATCCTCATATATTCTCAATTCTATGAATTGTTTTTCCATCCTATTCTTAACTACCTTATAATTGTATTTACTAAGAAACATATTTTTGAATTCATCTAACTTAAGAGAATGAATCTCCTCACTACCTGTGATGTTATTAAACATTGATCACCACTAATAAGATTCTACTTCAAAATAGTAAATATCAAGACAAACCTTTTCATTGTTTGAGCTCCCCATGGCATCAAAAATATTTTCCAGATATTTATTCTACCCATCAACTTTAATGGGGTCAGATGATCCACTGAATTATTGGGGATAATTTCTCATGAAATGGTCCACTACCAACATGTTCATATATGTAAAACTTGAAAAATTTCCTATTTCTATATATAAAAATCAGGGTCATAGAATAAAACTATTTTTTCCCAAGCATGGGTATTATCATTATGGAAATAGCTCTTGAAATTTATAGTAGTGGTAGTTGACATATGTCCACAGTTTAAACAATAGTCATAGGTGTTATTTCCATGGTGGAAAACCATGGCTATGTCATAAAATTTGTATCGCCAACCAAATTTGATCTATTCACCTTACCTTTAATATTATTCCCCATATCCACTAAACCAGGGAGGAATTAATATATATATATATATATATCATGTTATATATATTATAGGAAATATAGAGTTTTCCTAGAAGTTGTGTAATAAAGTTTCTCCCTCTTTATTTTGCTGGAAAATATTTCTCATGTGGAATAGCGAGATAACTATAACCATTGCTACAACATAACTATAGCCATAGTTTTTAAGAACATTCCTATATATCCATGATAGTATACAATTTTTTTAGTTATGGTGGTTGATGTTCCTGATCTCATGTATGGATACAAAAAACATTTTTTTCGATTAAATTATTCCATCATTGCAAAAAACTATTTAGATCTAATTTTGACCGTCTCATGTTTCTGATTTGGAAGGTCGATTTCATCTCGATGTCATCCCAGCACAATTTCCCTATTTACATGATGTAAAACCAATATAAACAGACAGGTAATAGGGGAAATAAACATGGTAATCATAAAATTCAACATCATTTCAATTTTACAATAAAATAAATATCATTTATAGATATTCGATCAAAAATCTCATAACCCCTAAAGTTATCTATAACAAACATTGATACTTAATATATGGCCTTAGACTTAAATATTACATAATTTAGAGTTATGTACAAAATTAACATTTAGGTTCTTTTCATGATTAATTTTTTAGGGAATTATTCAACAACTATAACATCAAAAATCAATTATTACAAAGTAGAAACTTCAACTCAGTATCCATTTTTTCACAATGAAATACATTATTAAATAAAACACGAATTCATATAATTGAAAAAAAAATATTTATAAAATTCATACATACATCACCCATTAACCTAACAATCCTTATTCCCTATGAAAAATTTTAAATCAAGGGATGAGCACCAAAAGATCAATAACATGTATAAAAGAAAGAAATTAACCATTAGTCCATGAATATTTTAAACTCATTAAAACATTTTAAAAAATCTTAATTTTCATCAAAAAAACAGAAACCATTTATCTTAAATCATGAAATCACAAGATTACTATAAAACATCATAGAAGTAATAAATCATAAAGGTATCTTGTGTCATCCATATCATACTTATATTGTAGCGTTCACGTCTATATAGGGAGTAACCTTCAGGGTTACATTTCGGATACCCATCATAGTATATTCTCAATTGCTCTTAAGAGAAACCTTATAATTTAACTATGTCTCATCAACCAATGAATTGGAGATCTATCACTAGCTCAATACCATCACTTTATCATAGAACAACTCATATAATTAATGAATTCCCATGAACCATTACATAATCATAAAACATAAAACAATAATAAATGAAAAATAAAATTTCCACTTTATAAACAGAAGATATCATTTAAAGATATCGATATAATAAAATATTATTTAAACAATTGGTAATACCAAAATACCAGAAAATGGAATATAAATTTTATTTTTCTTTTAAAAACATTATATCATATATAGGAGTCCAAATATAAAATAATGTTCATGACGGAAAAAATTCCATTTCTGTTGTATATATTAAAAGAAATTCCGGGCTATTTAATAAAAAAATTTGTATAAAAATATTCATTTTGAAAACCATTGAATGAAATTAATGTTTAAAGGCTTTTATTATACACCATATAAAATAATAAGGTTAATAACATAAAAATATGCCTCAACTAATTGAGATTAAGATGAAGTCCCTTACCGTGAGTCTGACTCATCATGTACAATATTTATATTCGAGAATAATAAAAATAGGTTAATTTATACTTTTCTGGGAACCTTTTTATTGTTAAATAATATTTTATTTCACTTATTTCCATGTTATAAAAATTCATTAGTATTTTAGTTCATGTTAGACATTTTTTTGATATTCAGTAAATGAGCCAAAAATGAACATGGTGTGTTGTCAATTGTCTGTGTGGTCATTAGTCCATCATATCTAGAAAAATGTCCAAAAAATAAAAATAACATTTCAAATTAAACTATACTTTTAAATAAAACCATTTATTTATGGTTTTAAATATGAATAATGTTTATAAACATGGAGACTATATGTTGTATATACTTATGAGAAACCTTTCCTTTTTTCATTGATCATTATGGAAATTAGTTATTTATTATTTAAACATTCCATAATTATAATATTATTATTAATAAAATTATAATAATTTAAATATAAATATATATATCATACAAGTTATGTGGTGAATAAAAACCATTGACATCTCATCATGAAGGTGATATTTCACACACACACACGAATGACATTATCCTTTCTATGTTCATTGAATGTAAGAACATAATAGATATATTATTTTCTTAAAATAATTAATATTTCATCAAATGTAACATATTAAAAAAATATCCATCAATATAACCAGTCGGGATAGAAGATTATGGAAAAAAAATTATATTGATGCCTAGAGGTGATAGTTCACGCGTACACACAACTAATTAATTACTATCTCATTTAATAGATATGAATACACATTTAGTTGATGATATTGAGAAAATAATATATAATTCTGTTGTGTATACTATATTTATTATATAATCATGGTTGGATGATATTTTATGGAAGTAGAATAAGAAATATAATTGAAACACATAAATGAAAACATTACCCTTCCTTTGGAAGATCACTTTTAATAACACCATAAGACATTTAAGAAGCTTCTTCTACCTATAATAAGGCCTCAATAAAGTGGGTATAAAATAAAAGTAATGGTTTTGGTAGATATTGACTTAAAAAAATTTTATTTAGTGTATGGAATAGAGAGGAAGTGTCCCTTTTAATCGGAGAGGGGAGGGTAATTCTGGGAATTATAAAATTTATTAAATTTATATAAATTCATTTTCTACTTAAATTAGGTCCATGATGATTTAGTTATAATATATTGTCATTATGGGTCTAAATCCATTCTTCCAATAAAAAGTACACATGTTTTGGATATTTTTCAATCTAAATCTTTAGGTTTTAACCCTTTTAACTATTATTGGTTTTTTACTAAATTTAAACATTTAGAGTTAAAATATTTACCATGACATTTCAAAAGTACAATTAATGATTCATTAATGACATTTACAGATATACAAAAACATTTTTTTCAAATACGGTATTTTTAGTAGTTATATATAATTTAATTTAAAATGTTATATTTTATGATTTGAGTAATGTCTATTTTGTCTCTATCATTACATGACTTTTTATTTAATTAATATTCTATTGGTATGTCTGTAATAGAATATAATTAAATTTTTCAAATCATTAAATATGTTTCATTAAATTAAAAGTCTCTATTTTTAGAAATTATTTATATTTTAATTATATTTTTCTATTTTGTCTCTATAATTTAATTAAATATATTATATTTTATGATTTGAATAATTGTCTCCAAATAATTGTAATCGAATATCACTATGGGGTCATGTGAAGTGATTGGAGGAAATTTCAATGAAACAATGTTATCCTTTAGATCATGAGATTATAAAATATGGAGAATGTGGAGACAATTTCATTACTGAAATATATTTTTTCCTCATAACGATATGAGATAAATCGAAGCAAGTAAGATTATCATTCAACCACATGATGGGATCACATGAATTTATTATAGAAAATTTTGTTGAACGCAATAGGATGTCTTTTAATATCATTATAGTATCATTCAAAGTGCCTAATTTTAATTTTTGAGTTATTATAATTGAAAACTAACCATGATTTTTGGAGTTATGGTGGATTTATTCTTGTAAATAAACCTAACCCATAAGTAAGAATTCGGAGATGTTTTCTTATGTTGTTTAAGTTTTTTTAATCTATTTTTACTGATAAAAATATCATCATTCACTAGAATCACATGATACATATATATAGAACAACATATCATTATTGAGAATCATGGAGGAATCCTAAAACGTTATCATTTAATGTAATGTATGTACTGGGAATATGACTTCCTCCAGGTACAAAAATTTATATGTAACTAGAAGAAGGTCTCATGCCTGAGTCATATGATTCAAAAAAATATAAGAAATTTGGATAATGGGATCTTACAAGGGGGTTTTGTAAAAGGGTTTCACCCAATGGTTATATTAATGTGTCTTATATAGGGGATATATATATGGACCTTGCTCAATGAGTTACATTCTAAGGTAACCTTGGGAAAAGTACCATTATCATGTTTTGAATTTTAATGAATAATAAGATAGATGATCCACACTACCAGAAAATATTTATTAAAGTATTTTATTAAATACTATAAAAAAGGTATTTAAAGGAAGAAATTGGTGATAAATATTTGTAATTTAATGGAATTATAGAATAATTTTATAATGTATATGACATGGAATATCGTTAAGAACATTCAAATGTGGGGAATTGTATTGACGAAATCTAATAGAAAGGTGATTCTCAGGGATATTCTCACATAATGGTTGTGAAGGGGGAGATGATGTTAAATGGAACCCATTATGCATTAGTTTAAAATATATACAATATATGGTTTTGTTAATTGTCAAACATTCAAAAAAATTCCCTTGTTAGTTGGTGATCATTATTGGTTAGTCTTGGGTGGGGGATATACCAATGAGATAATGCATATGCCCCAACCATGATAAGTGTATTGTGCGTTGGAAATAGTTGGCTTTGTTAAACCAAAAATTAACAAGCATTGTGGTTTTGTTTAACCATCACATCGTTGGATTCAATATCCTGGGATTATCATGTAGTGTTAAACCATGTAAAAATATGTGTGTATTTATACTTTCATTATTAGTATATTTTTCTAGGAAAAATCAATGTATAATGTTTGTACAGATAATATAAATATAAAATCTAATGAGAAAAATAGGTGTCCCTTATAACAAAGTGGTCAACATCTAGTTGGGAGGAATAATTCTAAGAAATATATCAACACCCTGATTCACCCACATCTTAGTGTATCTAATCCCATTTTGGGCCTTTAACTAGTTTTAGGAGACCTATTGTTTTACAATTATAGTAAATTCATTTATTTTTTATGAAAAAAATATAATATAATCCTTTCATACTAACTATTTCATCTGTTTATATGGATATAACACAATACTCATCAGTCAAGGGGATAATTATTATTTTATCTTCAAATATTTATTAACATTAAGAACCCACGCATATATTTTAAAGAGAGATTATAGTAATGAAAAAATTATCGACATATATATCATTAACATGATAAGGATAAAGAAATTATAAATAAAATATAATGATAAAAAATAAAACTGTTCTTCAACAATTAATTAATATCTCATTTGTTACACATTTTATGATTTTACTATTTTTTACGAAAATGATATTAAATATAAAAGATAATTCAAATTGTTTCTACATAGTCATAATTCAATTGATTTTTTTAATTGAAATGACACATAAAATTTCACATTTACCATTTCTATGAGGTTATGTATCATTTTAGAAATGGAATCATTGTCCAAATTTTGATGGAGAATTCATAATATATACCTTTAAAAAAATTATATATATCCTTCAAATTTATATAAAATTCATCGAAGGAATATTCTTAATATTAAATAATAGTAGTATAGAAATCAATGTAATCCCATAATTTTATAATAAATAAGGCATCTATGATCCAAGAAACCTATTTTTGGAAGATGTTAAACTCCAACCATTCATAGATTGAAATCCATTGTCCCACTACAATTGACATTTTATTCTCCTCTCAATAAATTCAAGTAACCATATGGTTACATTAATTATTCATCAATTTAAATTATTTTATGGACTAACCGGAGATGAAATTTATGACTTATTCATATTCCTTTTCCGTGGATTTGATCATTGGCATTGCAAATTTCATATTTAGTTATCTAAGGTGAGTTCTTCCCCATCCCCCATTGTTTATTTATATTTTTAACTTGGATATTCATGTATTTGGTGATACTAACTATTGAAGTATGTTGGGATACTATATTGATGAGGGATTAAATGAATTTTAGATTTTTATAGGGTTTTTATGATTTGGATTAGATCTGGTGGAATCAATATTTTCTTTCTCCTACCGATCTAAATGGTCTTATGAAGTATTGGTTGATGTAGGGGATGTCTTTATTTATTCTATAACTTATATAATTAATATTCATGGGTTTCTTGTTAGTTCTTTTCTCCCTATAATGGTTATATTTCTTCATGGGTTTTTATTTAATGGGTAATGGGTAGAGTATATTAAAATGTATATTTGATAGAGAATGAAATACACATTAATATGGTGACTGATTAAATGTACATTGGAAAAAGGTGATATAGTGCTTCATGTATATTTTTATTTTCTTGGAAATTCCAAGGGTTTATTCTTATTGTTATATTTTTCCGTTCTAGAAAATAATTATTGTTTTCAACTATAAATATTTTACCCCTATAAATGAATAATTTTCTAACTACTATAAAGGAAAATGTGGTTGGATTAAATAAGAATTATATATTTAAATTTTTTAAATTAATTGAGAAAACATGTTATTGTATGGTTTTGTTTGTTTTCCATTTATTTTTAATGAGGTTTGGTCCAAATATATGTGGGTAATGGTAAAACTGAATACATGATTTGTTAACAACAAGTTTGGTCTATTAAAAACCATGATAATGTAATTTAATTATATATATATATATATATGGGTGTTTAAATTATTTTATCATTTGGAATTTATGAGAATGACTCAAATAATAATTTCGGCAGAGGAATAAATGAATTATTATAGTTTTTGGGTTTGTGTAATTGGTTGTCACAGGTTAAGGAATATTATAATTCATTAAATGACATTTATATAAATATAAATGATATTTTCTGATTAATATAGATGATTTGTATTATTTATTATTTATCCTAATTTATTACCCATTGTTGGTTGTGATTGTGATTCAATTATTCCATATAAAGTGTTAATTTCTATTCATTTTTTTTATGATTGAAGTGGTGGTAATGATATTACACAATTATAGGTGAATTTATCTGATATAAATTCATTTGATGATGATGTACTGTTGGTTGATGTATATGGAAGGATTAGGGAAAGATGTTTATGAACATTGTCTTTACATTAACCTACCAATGAATTGTAGGTCGAGATGATATATTTAGTTGGTGTCATGAGATATGATATGAATTTGGTGCCAAGTTAGATGATTTAAAATAGGTTCCCTCAAAAGTGGTCATGGATTATTGTGGCACAAAACAGAATGGTTGTTGATGATATGTTACTGGGGTTGTTTCATTATAATGTCTCTATACATAGTTTGGAATAGATTTTACTGGCTTACTTCTAGTTTGAGTACAAGATCCCCTGAGCTAATAGGTTTGAGTTGTGATGAATATATTTTATGCTCAAAGATGTTATTTATTACGATTGAGTTTTCTAGTTTGGATGATATTGCAAGTGTAGATTTTTGATATAATGGAAATGGTTTTATTAGTGTTTCAATTTTATCTTTTCATGTCCCCTTTTTTATTTAATCCTATATATATTTTCATTATTCTTCTTACGTTGATGATTTCAATATATCAAAATATTTAATATATATTTCTAATGGATATGAAATTTTTTATAAATGCAGTCTTACTGTTTACACCCATATTCACACCCTACCAATGTTTCATTGTTTTTTTAGGAACGATTACTTGGGTAGAAAGTTACAATTCAGGTAGCTATAGTAGACATTCGACTTCGTATTATATTTGATGTTTTTCATTCCTTAATTTAGTTTAATTTTTTATTGAGTAATGTAATAAATTTTATTTATTATTTGGAGTTGTCTTAGTTGATTCCAATATATTATTTTTCGGAATTAAAAGGGTAATTCCACATATTTGATCATTTTTCTACTAATGGTGCTGGTCTCTAACCCAAGGCATACTCAAGGTGGGACATATGGGTTACTCTTTATATTAATTATCTATATTGGAGTGGCATTGGTGGAGGGTAATAAAGATAGAGAGATTTATTATATGATTCAATGGTTTCAAATCATTTGTGTAAATGTTTTTCATTTCCCATTTCCCAAAAATAGTTTCTGAAATCCCCCACATAGTTATATTTCTATCCACAAAAAACCATTCTATAATAGTTATCTATATTTTAAAAAGTTATTTTCTATATATTGCAACATAAAAAATATGAAATTATTATTTCGAGACACCAATCTAATAACAAAAGATAGTGATAGAGAAATGATGTATATATTTTTCAACGAGAAGAAATTTTTTTTTGAAAATTTATAGTGATTAGGATTTTTTTAAAAAGAATGAAAACCTTAGTGTAATAGTTATTGTTACCTCAAAAGATATAAAAATAAATTTTAACAACTATCATTTCATTTTTCGTTGTAAATAAATGATAAATATGAACTAATCATAGTGTTTTGGTTGTTCAACAATCAAATATCAAGTTAAAATATGTGTTTATTTTTAAATTCCCAAAGATTACTATAATCAACATAGATCCATTATGTGATGTCCATTACCAGTATAATCAAACCCTATGAATACCATTTATTAGGTATTCATATAAAGATTACATGAATGGGATTTTCCATTTATCACTCTCAAGATGGGACTTGAAAACTATATAATGATGGAAACCATTTAAGTGTTATGTTTTATCTAATCTAGATCCCAACCCAAAAATGTACATAAAACCACCTAAATAAAATCCCATAATCCCACACCATACCCTTTGAGATATTCATTGGTATAATAAAGGTTTATTCATATGGAGCCTAACCATATTAGTTTTTATATTTTTATTTTAAAAATTATAATTATTATATATATCATTTTCTATATAATATCATTTAAATTACTTGAAAATGAGTGATAAAAATAATTTTTTTTACAATAATACACATTTATTATTTTAAAATGTGTAGTCTAAATCAACAAACAATATATAAAATAATTAAATAATTAATTAAAAATGATATTTTATTAAAATACAAAATAATGATTTTTAAAACAAAATGATTATGTAATTCTTTAAATTCAGTAATATGTTTTATAAGGTTAGGAAAACTATTATTGTCAAAAAACATCTATTTTTCATTAAATGTGGATATTTTATTTAAACGTGTAAATTGAAAACATTGAGAATAATATCGATAAAATAAATATTATTTTTTAAATCATTAGATAACTTATCAAACTAATAATTTTTTATATTTTTTGTTGGAAGTCAAATGTTTTGGTCAAAATTAAATACTATATAAATATATATTATGTATAATGATATCATAATGTCCCAAATGTTATTTAATATATTATATAAAATGTATCTAAGACCGAATAAATATTTCCCCTTTAAAATAATGTTTTTTTATGTTATATAATTAGTTTTATAAATCCATGATGAATCCACCATGGCCTATATTATATTTTAAGGTTTTAATATCAATTATTTATAAACATGATTAATTTCCACAAAACAATGTGTAGTATTTTATTTAACTAATTTATTAAAATATTTAAACAAATACAACCACTTGTATTTTTTATAAACTAATGGATAAAACTAGGAAATGTTTTTTGGCTTTGATTATACTATCAAATAGAGTCCAAAACTTATGTTTCTAAATTAATAAATAAATATCATCTCTTTATCTACACCAACCCACCCAATCTCCCATTTTTCGTAAAAAAACCCTCGGATCAGTACTATACTCTACCCTTACCTTTCTTGAGCCCTCCCAAGGGTTCACCGTGCTATTAATAAGACCCTTCCAGGATTTTGGGAACACCCTCTCATCGTTATGGCCTTATCATTAACTTCTTTAGCAAATAACATCTCTTATATTATGTCATTTATTTTTCTAAATTTTCATGATGATATAGGATATCAAACCTTCAAATTTCATCCTATATTATGTCAAGGTGATGAGATAACGATTTCACACTCATTAATCCACATCATGAATTGTTATATACCCCTATTATTATTCAAAATTTGTCCTTCTATTTTTCCATTCAAAACAATTCTAATGTGAATACTTATCCTTATTTCTAATTATAACTCCCTTTGAGTTTGTGATTTATTTAATCTATTCAAAATGATAAAATATAGGAAACAGTAATCTTATCTTATCTTAAAAGAAATTATGAGTATATCATATATTATTTGAACATTGAGCTTGATTTTTTTTCACCCAACTACAATAGTGTGCATGACATGCGGCATCGTGCATTTGGAATAGGGAAATAATATTTCATTAAATAAGACCACTATATCCTAGCCATTAAACAAAGAGATATAAATATTAATAGAATATATTTAATTATTTATAATAAATTTTTTTAATTAAGAAAAACAGGTTGAGAATAAAATATTTAATTTTTTAAGTGTTTATTGTCTTCAAAAACTTTTTTTTGACAAAAAATGATATATATATGGATTTTTTGAAAAATGAAAAAAATAAATCTTTGTAACATTCATAAAACTAATATTATAAAATTAACATCATTTTTAGATATTTAATGTCCATATTTTCTTACCCAAAAATTTTTAGGGTTTTTATAAATTTTTTATTTTTTAATGAATAGTGAAAAATAATGAATATTAAATTTAAACTACAATTTATATTTATTTAGTAAAAAACATAAATTAACTTCTAAATTGGGTTTAAAGTTAAATTAGTTTAATTAAACATCAGTTAATCCAGTTTAGGACATTCGAATCAATTTAATTTTTAACATTGATATTAAAACTATGTAAACATTTGTACATTTTCAATTTTATAACACACTTTCTCAGCATGTTAGCAGGATTAATTTTAGAATTTTTTCACACATGTGTGAATAGACATTGAATAAACGGAATATATAGTTTTAATAATAATATTAATAATAATAAATATATTTTAAATAAATATTAAATATTAACAATAATTATTAGTAACAACAATTAAAAAATAATTGCTGACACTAAGGATAAAATTAGTCTTTGCACATCACTTGCGCTTGTCTTAAAATTAATTTTTCCCACCTTATTAAATTTTATTTTATATTTAGAATCATTATGTATAAATTATATATTAAATGTCATCTTAATATTATTCTAATGGTATTGATTAATTACATAAATTAAATGATACATGTTACCATGGTAAATTTTAAAATGGAAATATTTACTAATCATAATGAATAACGAATAAAATGATAAAAATATTTTTTCTTTTTAGTTATTTTTTTTCAAAATTAGTCACATATACCATAAAATACATTTTTAAATAATATTATGCCACATGTGGTGAGAGTGATAACCAATTATTGAATACTTAAGTGTATTTACAAAAATGTCACTCCTCATTTATAAAAGGTCACCCCTATCCTGTCATATTCTCCCCAATTTTCCACTGTGGTTACACCAAGACATTCCCAAATAACTAAGAAATTTCCAAGCCAAATCATTGAAGAATTATTCTATGAATAAATCCATAATATAAATTTTGTACAACAAAACCTAAGAAAGATTACCTTATAAGAGATAATTTTTATCAATAGGTGTTTTTATTTTATTTCATCCCCCACCCCCTTAAATTTCTATACCAAGATAATATAAAATCCATAATATATTATGTATAATATGATATTTTTATTTTATCATAATTACCTAAAACCACATCTAATTTCATCAAATGGGTTTCAAAATCATCATTTGTGTGTACGACGGAGTCTCGCCTTGCGAAACGATGACATTTGAGTTGTTGTTACCAACACTCAAGACATTTTATAAATATAAATTTATTATTTATATATTATATATATGATATATATTATAATATTATAAATATATAAATATTATATCACAAATTCCTTCATGCTCTCCATTTTTTTTGGAAAATTATAACATCACTCGTGTGTACGGAAGAATACAGCCACATGAGGCGATTTGATTCCATCATGTTTTACATGGATGGTATTAAGTTTTTTTTATAATATGATAATGTGATATATTTTAATTGAAAAATATTCTATAATGATAAAATATCCATTAATATTATTTCATTAAATCAGAAAAGAAAATTAAAACTACGTCCATTCCTACGTACGACCTACCACATTCATAAACTATGGATTTCATTTTCGATCACTAAAATATCATATAGATATATAATTTATATATATAATATTAATTTTATTATTGAATTTATGGAGGAGATCATTTCATTATCATTGAAAAAATAATAAAATTACCAAATAAAAAAATATACAATAAATAAAGTGGATACTAGCTAAAAAGTTGCATTAAAATGGAATTATTAATAAGAAGAAAATTAAAGATAATATGAAAAAAAATGGTGTTATATATATAAATATGAGTTTTTAATATATTTATATTAAAATTATATTTATTATACTGGTGGATTCAATGAGTACACTAATAGTCAAGACATTAGTTAAAGGATTTATGTCTCAATTTTATTTTCATTATGAGAAATGTGGTATCGAACATATGTTTTCTTGATGTGGTGTATATAATACAGATGAATTTATCATTTTATTATTATACATAAAATTATTGTTGTTTAAATATTCATTTTTGAATCTTTATTTTAGGGTGTTTGTGGCACAAATGTTACCAAATCAGTAAAGGATTTTTGTCTAAATTTTCATTTGACAAGATGTATATTATGGTATGCACCTATATTATTTAATGGGGTTTATATACGTACAAATTGACATTTAATATAATGCTATTATTTATCTTCCTTTTATTTAATATTTAATTTTTCTTCATGGGGCTTATGATTAAAGATTACCAAAGTGGTAAGAGTCTTTTTTACAATCTCATTACTTATCTGGTTTATTTATGATTATGCTTGAAATGATGATATACTATGATATATATACAAATAACTAATGGTATTTATTAACCTCAAGTTATTCACTATATCTTCATGAAATGGTTCACTTTTTACACACATTATTACATAAAATAGTTAAAAAATGTTTTTGAGAAAATATGACTTTATCTTTCTCTTCAGTTGAAAATATTTTTTTCTAATAATTAAGTTATATAAAAAAAAATCAAAAATTGGTTTTACATCACTACTATGAAATTGATCATATTTATACTCATATTTGACTTTATTAAATAAAATTTAAAATTCATATTCATGTCATTTTCCAGAATGATTTCTATTTGGAATATTCTAAAATGTGATAGGAATATTCATTTTAATGTGTATGAAATTAATTGTTTTTTCAAATATTATGATCAACCATTTCCATGAACCATTATTATAATTTTTCCAATGTTATTTTCAACGAAAATGTTTTTGTAAGAGTTTTATGTTTTAAAAATAAATTTTCAAATTGGGAATTATGTTTTTCTCAAGAAATGATTTAAATTATTTTTAAATTATTCCTTTATATATTTTTAGTGTTATTTAAAATAAATTTTTTTTTATAATGTTTTATAATTGGATAATTTAATTTCATGAAATAGTATTGTCATTTATGAAATTTACCATGTTATATTTAACATGAAATTTCCATATAAGATGAAATTCATTAAAGTTATTTGTGATTGACATGGGATAAGATTGAAGGATAAATTTTCATTATTTCATGGAATGCATCATGTCCATGCTAAAAAATATGTTTACGAAACCCATATCTCATCCATGGGTTATAACATTATATAATTCAAATGAAACTCTCTTATTTTTACATGGTTAATGATTTGATTAATTGATGAAATGATTATGAAAATTTTCTCTTTTTAACATGTTATAATATTATTAAATGAACATAAATCCCTTTTAATTCCATGGTTTATGATATGATGATGGTTTTATGATATTATGTTACACACAGATATATTTATGATTATTTGATGGTGGGTATGATATAACTATGGATGATGGTGAAATTATAACCAATGATGGGTTGGACTTATTTCTCCCCCTAATGAATTGGGTACTGATTTATATCTAATGATATAGATATAAATTGAAAAAACACTAAACATGATTAATTAACCGACTCTACCCACTATGATGGATTTGGTATTAATCCATGAATACTATGATGTTATGTGTATAAATTTATTTCGTGTCCTTAATTTTATGTGTAATTCTGATTAAATTTTGACAACTTTAATCATAAACCTGATAACATGTTCAAAATTTTATTATTGGACCTATCTTTCATGTCAAAAATGTTATGTATAGACCTATTTTTATGTAAAACGTTTTATTTTAGGGACTAATTTTAGGTCCATAACTTTATGAATACACATGTTTCTATTTATAAATGTTAACAATTTTACTAGATGTATTGTATTCAAAAAATCTATTATTTATGAAAATTTTATTATTTAATAGACCATTATTTTTTATTCACTTAAGACTCATGTCTTATAAACTTCCAAACATTATTCCATTAATCATGTTTAGGTTTTATAACCAGTTGGGTATGAAAATATTATGTAATATTCATTATCACATACCGTTATTAATATCTTATGCTTTCATATCATCAAAGATTTTTATATCTTATGTTTTACATTATTGATCATCTAATCTAACCATATCGTATGTTTCTTTTACCTAGGTTATTAAGAAGGTTTAATATAAATTATTTCAACAAAGAGTACTGAATGTGACGATATTTTTTTGGTGACATTAAATATATTTCAACATATTATAATATGGTGTTCCATGTTTCCAATATAACTAAACAATTATGGTCATTTAGATAGAGTTTGTGAAATGTAATTAATATTCATATGCAAATTTGTAATATCAATTAATGATAATCCTAGGTCACTTTTGTTAGGTATCAAATCAAATTGTTAGTTGTAATTTGAAAACTATGAATAGATATCATTACTGAGATACCAGGGGATATTTTTTTATATATCTAGGGATATATTTAATGAAAACTCTATGAATGTGTCAATGTTTAGTAAAATTTCTTGATCTTTTTGTAAAAGATAGATTTAGTGGTTTTCGAAAATTACATCCATTTATAGATATAAAAGGTTGATTTGGATTTATCATAGATGTACCTAGGGGAAACAAACTCAGAAAAACTATTTTGAGATGACCTCAATTTGGAACTACTGTAGGATAATTTTCCTTGCTTCATAACTACTTTAAACCTCACAAGTTATATTGTTTGGAAATTAATAAACTCGTTATGAATCATCGTGATTGATTTGAATAGATAATTACTATTAATAACATATGATAATCCTTAGGTGGCATAGATTAAAAATTACTTGTCATTATTTTGAAATCGGATAAGTTATTTTACATTATTAGGTTAGTTCCATTGTGATTAGTGTTTCACACACAATATTTTTGATTTTAGTCAATAGTTAGAATAAAAAAGAATCTTGTTGAAAATAAATGTGATGGAAGAATTAGTGATTATAAGTAAAAAATAATGATGATTTTTGTAAATATATATATTATGATTATTACTAATCAACTGTAATGATATTTGATCAATAGTGTGGCCTTAGATGATATTCTTTAAACACATAGTATGTGAAAGATTGAATTTTATGAGTGCTTATATGGTAATGAAAATATAAGAAAAAAGATTAATCATTATTAAATTCAATAATGTAGGATGAATAACCATGAGTAATATCTCAAATAGAGGGGAAAATTTTATCTTTGTGTAAAATGTGGTCATATAGTGAAAAAATGTAGCAGTTTAGTGACTTATGTGTGGGGGGAATGGGAATTACAAAACACAATGCCTTAACACAAGAATTAACTTCTAGACCAATGAGGGAACTTTTCCATTAAAATCATTTAATTGAACTGATTAAAGTATTTATTAACTTTGATTCAAAAATAATTTTATATTCATCATAAAATATATATGTGTTTATAAATATTTTTTTCACTATGGATTTTAATGAATATGTTGAATTATGTAGAAATTTTAGAAAAATGATTTAATGGAATGGTGATAATATGATTATAGGATGATACCCCAAAATATACTTTTTATTTAGAAAAAATTTAGTATAGTTATGGTAAATAGATGATGGATATGGACAAATTAAATTGGATATTGTTTGTGCCCTTAGAAAAAATAAAGGATATGTTGAAATAGTTGTTTATGTAATCATTAATAAAGATTATAACTTTTTTGTATCTGTGTAATATGTTAAATAATATATGGTTTTATTCGATTAATAAGGAATAATGCATGTTTTTAATATGGAATTTTTGTAATTCATTTCATTACAATATTTCAAAATAATACATGGTAAAGTTATCCAAATATCTAGTATGTGACAATAAAGTTCCACATTAAAATGTATGTGGATTAATGAGAAGTTTATTTTTGAAATTCAATGATAATATTTATATTGTTTTAAGGACATTAATATTTTAGAAGGATCGTAAGATAAAAAAAAATTATATAATGGTATAATATGATCTTTGAATGAGTTTTTTTGGGATTAATTTGTATTCTCACCATATGAATATTAATTTACTGAATAATTTTTACTATCCATTATTTTTAAGAATAACTATAGAATGAAAGAATGTCTTATAAATATTTTATTATTCACTTTTTGTTCATCAGACATGAAAAAAAATTAATTCTTAGAGTAAAATATGAATTGGAAATTGATCAAATCACAACCAATGTGTGAGATTGTGCTTATGAATTTGGATGAAATAAATTAAGAAAATATTCTAATGAAAATTCCTCAACATTAGAAAAATAATCATGGAATAAATATACTATCTTAATACCATCATTTAGGATGAATCAAATGGCCCCATAAATCATCTTATAATTATGTGTTTATGGATGATGACATTATCTACATCACCATCTTTCTTATAATCAGTGATATCTATCAGTCTCTATAATTATTTATGGTTTTGTTCCATGTCTAAATCATCACATCCCATATATGTTCTATGATGTGGAAACCTAGTTACAAGTGACATTAGGAAACTATTATGTTTCAACCTTCCCTAAAATGGGATATTTGTTACTCATTTAAAAAATGTGGGTTTTTATGAAGGTGTTTTCAAACGTAAATACTTTTATTTCTTAGAATAATTTCTAGTGAAAATTTCATTTTTAAGGGGTACAGTGTAACACCCCGATGATTTGGTTAATTTTTTACCAAATTAATTTGTTTTTAAATATTTCTTAATATACGCTACAATAATTTTATCTATAATTACATGGAATATTGATTATAGATATTATTATATGAAAAACGGATTTTATCTTTCATTAAACACAACAAGGTTATTTTGTATGAAATGAAACATATAAGTTTAGAACCATTAAATAATATTACATAAAATATGAAAATTAGAAATAGGAAATGAAATATACTCATATGAATAACTGTTAATAAATTTAAAATATTACATATATATTTATAGAAAACATCTTGATAATGATGTACATTATTTTGAGAAATTATTTAAATGATTCAAAAGTACAATTTTACAAAAAAAACATCCATTTTTTAAAACATTACAAACAATTTATTGTTTAAAATATTAAAAAATGAATTTGATACAATAAAAAAAAAATTTGGGCTTGTATTTTAATAATCATTTGAAGGAAAATTTTTGGGATTCATTTGAAGAGTTTCATTTTTTTATGAATAATTAAATATAAATAATTTTAGTAGAAAAATGCATTTAATTTAATTTTTTTATAATGATAAGTTATATTCTAATTTTTTTTTAAATTTAAATTACTTAAATTTTACATCCATTAATATAATTTTGTTTATTGGAAACAATTTCATGTTGAATTCTGATATAAAAACATTGTACTCTTTTATAGTTTTTTCCTTTATAATCCCACTTTCTCATCACATCTTCATGTCTGATTTGAAATTAAAATTTTTAGTGTAATTTTTATAAATGGATACCATATTGTTAATCATAATAATTTATATTACCTAATATGTTTAAATTAATTTATTGACAATAAATATTAGATTAAACAGTAAGAAATTAGTTTCTGTGATTATTGTTAAAACATGGTGTGTTGTGTTACATGCGCTTGAATTAAAACTAATTTCCATAAACCTAGTATTTTTATTTAATAAATTCAAATTAATATTCAGAATATTTATGTATAAATTAGATAATTTATATTTTATAATTTTATATTTTAATGTTTGATTATCTAGGAAAATGAAAATTTGAAAGCTACCTTAGTAACATAAAAAATGGATGAAATTGAGAAAACATAAAAGATAAAGAAGTACAGGATAAAAATATAGTCATTTATGTGTGTTTTAGTATTTTATCAAATAGTTAAAACCTACATTCTATTATAACCAATTTTTTATCCACATCAAGTGAGAGTGAGCTCCATTATTGATATTTTTTGAGTAATTATAAAAATGCCACACCTCATCAATTATAAAATGACACCAAATATTATATATTATTCACCCCTTAAAACCACATTTTTGGGATATTACTATGCAAATATCATCAAAAATAAAATATAATAATTATTTAATAATTATTTTTGACATAAATCTATCCAATCAATTTTTAGTCAACACCTAAGTAGGATACCCGAGGAAAACATAACATTCATCATAGAGCATTTTTGTTTTATATACTCCTAAAACACCCATAAATTATTATTATATAATAAATATATTATAAAATCTTAATATTACATATATATAGATATTTTTCTGTTAATGTAATTTCCTAACCCATATAAAGTTCCATCCAATATGTTATGAAATCATTATTCGTGTGTACGGTGGACTATTTCCAAGTGAACTGTAGTCATTTTTTTTAATTACCGACACTAAATTATGGTCATAAGGTTTAATTTTTATTTATATAATAAATATATGATATTTATTATTCTATAATTATTATTTATTTATTATATTACACAAACCTTATTACTCTTTATTTTGTTGTAATATGGTAATGTTTCTCGGGAGTACTATGGAATACAATTTTATGAAGAAATGTGATACATTAATGTAATAAAAGGAAGGAATTAAGTTTGGTTTTACAGAAAATATTTGATATATAGAACAAATAAATTATTTTATACTGATAATATATAATTCAAATTTTTTTCTTTCTATCCAACAATAAAATGGGAAAAATGTTCATGCATTCAAATAACCAACCATCCTCATGAATGGTGCATTTCATTTTCTATCCCTAAATTATACTGATTACACTAAATTCATATATAATATATATATATTTTATATTTATATTTCTTTAAACATTCTGGATATAATTTAATAATGATCATTTTAATATGACCAAATAAAAAATAAAAACATATGAAAACCCAAAGCCATAATTACCAAAATCAAAACACTAACTTGAAATTGTACATAATGTTGTAATAAATGGTCATAATGAAAAAATATATACAATTATATACATCAATATAGTTCTATAATATGTTTATAGTAAACATATATTTATTATTCATTATTTTTATGATAACAATGGGAGTCAATTATTAAATAAAGGGATTTATGTCCCATATTTATTTCTTGCGATAAAAATTCAATATCCACCACATGTTTAATTTATGTGGTTTATATAATACAATTGCATGTATATTATGATCATTCTAATTAAATTAATTTTTATTTATATATCAATTTCAGAATATATCTTTCATGGGTTTTACAACATAAATTTTACTAAATTGGTAAGCTAATTTTCACTCAATTTTTTTATTTGAGTAGTATGTTTTGGTGACTAACATTAGTGTTTAAAATGGTGTATATACATCATAATTGATATGTAATATCTTGATTTTATTTACCTTCATGACATTTGATGTTTCATTTTATGTTACACTTTCACGGGGCTTACAATTCAACATTAGCGAAGTGGCAATATTAAAATGTTACAATCTGATTACATATCATGATTATTAATGATCATGATTCTAAAAATGAAATAATTTTTCCTATATCTCAATAAAAATTACTTTTTCTTATTATCATTTTTTTATTTATTATGTATTGATTTAATGGTACTATTTTACAATTATTTGGTACAAAAAAAATTTAAGAATATTTCTAGTGAAAATATGACTTTATTTCAGTCTTTAATCATAAATATATTTTCCTCGAAAACCATTTTTTCAAAAAAAAAACAAAAAATTTTCAAAACTCTTCTATGAATTTTAAATGACCTATTACCCACATTTTATTATTAAATAAACTGTTTTATGGGAATCCGATTTTTTATTTCTAAAAAAATTATATTCTACATTTTCTTAGAATTATAAAATGAATATTCAATTTAACATGTACAACATGATAAGAATATTCCAACCTTATGGTCAATATATTACTCTTGGAATCATTTAATTATTTTCATGATTATTTTTAACAAAAAATGTTTTGTATATTTTTAGTTTTTTAAAAGTGTTTTTATAATAGAAATGATATTTTCCTCACTGCATGTTGTAGATGAATTTTAAAAAGCCAAAATTAGATGGATTGAAGGTTATTTTAATGTAAAATTGTTTTCATAATATTTTATGATTGAGGAATTATCTATAACCGAAAATATGTTTTCCTACATAATATTTCCCATATATAACATTAATATTATTTCCCATTCATGATAAAATTATCTGAGGTTACTTATACTTTACTGGGGATACGATCTGACTATAGGATTTTTATTCCTTCCCGAAATGGTTTATTGATATTGGGAAATAATGTTTCAGAAACTCATATCTCTTCCACGTATTATACTGTCATTCCATTTCCCCAGAATCACAGAGTTGGTGAATTATTTTATTATATTTTTACGATTACAAGGAATTAAATCATAATGGAATAATTAGTTTAGTACTCTTGAAGAACTACATTCTTACATGGTTGCCTTATTAAATTGGTAAAATATAAAACATAAAAAAGGATAATATTTTTCATCCCTAAACTCATTAAAAAAAATTTTCTTCATAAACTTGGTAAAATAGAACAAATAAATGGTGAGCTCAAATTCTATGTAAGGGTTGGTAAAGTGGAAGAAATAATGAGTTAATGAGATTATATCATCCAAGAAAGTTAATTAAATGACAACAAATTCATTTTAAATAACTCGGTATGGAATAATCAATATGGAATCGTAGATAACTGTAACAAATATTATTTCATTAATAAACTATGAATGGAATTTATTCAAAGATATGTCAATAAAAAATTTCCTATATAATAATAACAATTAAATTATCAATAATGGTAATTCTTAATTATTTGATGGCATGTATTTGGCATATGAACCACAACCATCAAGACCTTTCACAATATTTTTTATGTATCTGGAAATAAAAATATCCATTTTTCTTGGAGATATATATAATAATGATTTTATGTAACTTATTTCCACTCTCAAGATTAATAATTCATTGAGGGACTTTGTTAAATGGTCCTTAAGCCATTTCTTACCATACTATAGAATTCTTCATATATCTAATAATGAATTTTAATGATTTCAAATAAAATTTTGCCATAACACAATGAAAATATTCAATACCATGAAAGGAAAAGGATTAATGTTATTATATATCAATAGTTATAGTAGATAATCAAGAAAAACTACGTTTTTCGTGCATATGAAATTTATCTTAGAGTTGAATAAAATGAGATGAAAATATTTTAAAACGTTGTAATAATTTATTCACAAGACCACACAATTTTGGAAGATACATTTTTATTTGAAATGAAACATTTAAAATTATAATGGATGCTTAAAACATTATTTTTTCATGATGGATGAAAATTCTAATCATTATTTGTAATTTAAGAAACATTATGTTTACTTTTTTAAGTAAATTTATAAAGTTCATTCGTTTGGAAAATTATAGGAAGATTATATTAAAAAATTTCCAAATGTAAAAAAGGGTTAAAAATGGTTTTAAAAAATAATTAGATAATAGTAATAAATAATTTGAATTTTTTTTTGAAAAAAGAAACATGGAAGTGAAATATTTTCTATAGGATACATAAATACATAAAATCCTGGATGATGATGAGATTGTAAAATATATACTTTTCAATTTATAAATAGTGGAATTTTATTAATATGAAAGAATTCAAATTATATGGCTACAAATAAACCAGAATATTTATAATAAAATTCATAAAAAACATTAATGTGTGGTATATCAACCACACAAATTAAATAAGTAGTGTATAAGTCAAGTTATCCACCAAAATAAAATAGAGACACATATCTCATACATCACACTTCATATATTTTTGTATATGATTTAAACTCTTGTATAATGTTTTAAATAAAGTTATAAATTTTTATTAGAACTTTATTCGTATATATGATATCATATATGGACTTCTTATATTATTTTATCACCAATTTTTTTATAATATTATATCATATTCAGTATTTCTAGTGTCAATTAACTTGTCTCTCAACTATGTTTTGACTTGGTATTTATTGATACTTTTAAATATATCACAACTTAATAATATTTAAAATTTAAACCAATATGTATATATTTTACATATTTATTTATATATATTTATATTAATATGAAAAATTTGATGATTAGTAATGAAATGCACTGTTCATGGATATGGTAGGTTATACGTACGCATATATGCAACATGAATTTATTTTTTCTACATTAAAATAATGGAAAATAATGGATATATATGTATATTAAAATTATATTGTTATATATATTTCATATATATCACATATTTTTATTAAAACCAACCATTTTACATTGCATGCATAGTGTGAACGGATCACATCGCTTTGAGGAAGAGCAAGTCTACAATTCTAAGAATGATGTTATCATATTTTATAAAATTTAAAAAATAAACGTATAAGTTATAAATAAATTTAAATTAAATTAATAATATATATATTATATATATTATTTAAAAAAACGTTGTTCCTTCATAATTAACAACAACGAGAGGTGGTAAATGAACTAAATGAATGACATTATTTAGGGTGGTGGGAGTTCGTCGTACTCAAACGTTAAATCTGTTACCCTTATGGTGGAAGTTGGTGTATGTGTCGGATTAAACCAAAACATAAAAAACTGAATATATTGAAGATCATGGTGTTGATATATAAAAATAGAATAAAACAAATATAATGGTTTGAGAATGAAATAAAACTAAAATAATCCTTGAAAATTGTTACTTCATTTTCACTAAATTTTTTTTTACTCCAAAAGACAATATTAATTGACTTTAATCCCACAAGTGAGGAATCTATTATTAGGGATGAAAATTTGGGATATTATTCGAAATTATTCTGGATTATATATATGGATCAATGTGTTGTGAGTAAGTGAGGGAAGAATTTCTGTTTTATAATTGCAGTGATGAGAAATTTTAAAAACTCTCAAAATATAAATAGGTATAAATTAATTTTCAAATAAAATGTCTCTAAATATATTAAATTCAGATATAAGAATATTATGTGTTTCAATCCTCTCATAAAATAATATTTAGACATGTTTAGGTCGCATTATTAGCCTTATATTTTGGCTTTAACTCTTAGTGGAACCCTTTACCACTTACTATTAGAACATGTATTTTTACTCATTAATGGTTAATATAGTTACTATAAAATAGTAAAGAAGAATTAATGATTCATGGATAATATTTTCAGCATTATCCAAATTATTTTTAAAAAAATATTATTATAAATTGTATATCATTTCATAAAATATTATTTATTTGAAAATATCCTTAATGTCAAATTTGACACAATTCATTTTCTAAGATTTTAAAAAATATAAGAATACATGATTTCTTTTAAAATAACTTTTAATACATCCATATTATGTCATCATAATCTATAAAATTCAGGGTTCACGTTAATTATATCAATTAATACTTATTTTAAAATTTATAATAACATTTATTTGATATGTTAATTATTTAAACAGTTATTACATCATAATTATGAAGGCCTATAATTTAATTATTTTTTACATACAAATTAAAAATTAATTATCATGATTAGGATAAAATTTTTACCTTTGCAATTAATATTTATATTTGAAAATATCATCTTAATAACTATATATAGAAAAATTAATTTTTATAAAAACATGTGTGTGACATATTGGACTTCCCTTAGAAAAAAATTCAAAAAATGCCTAAAATCATCCAAATGGCCCCAAAAGGCCAAAAATCGGCCCAAATTGGCTTTTGGTCGCTACTAAATCATTAAATATAATTAGTAATCATGTTTTGGTAGTTTTATAATTCTTATAATATTATATTTACGTTTAATTACCTAAGTATTCCTTAACCGTTGTAATTACAACAAAAACGAGAGTTACTTTTCATATTTCCAAAAAATAAAAGGAACATATTTACATAAATTGGACCCAAAATTCAAAATAGGGATTCATTTTTTAAAAATTTAAATCACATATGATTTATTAATTATTATAAAATTATTCGCGTTGACGGAACCAGAAAACATGTTTTGATAATGAAATCGTTCCAATGATTGAAATGTTTTTATATCCTTATTTAATATTAAATTTATTCCAAGGATGTAAATTAGATTAAATAATAAAAAATTTATCTAATTATACTTTAAATCCAAATTCAAGATATAATTTATTACTATGAGTTATTAATATGAAAAAGTTGTTCTCAATTAAAATGAAATATTTAATTTCTATTCTTCAATAAAAGAAACTTATCTAAAAAATACTAAAAAAGCATCCGATGTAAATTTTTTATTCTGATTTAAAAAAAATAAGTTTCTCTTTTCAAAAAAATTCAAAAAAATTATGATTTAAAATATCTTATACAGTGAAAGGTGGTATCATTTTCATTAAGTAAAATATAGGATATTATGCACAAAATTACATTTTTCTCTTATCGTATGCCTTTTAAATATATTGGGTGACTGTAAAAAATAATTTCATGAATATGTATTACATTAAAATAATTTACTAATTTTTATTAATTAAATTAATCAAGACAAAACAACTTTGTGAGCATTAAAATATTTCTTTATAAAAAGACTTCCAATATATTTAGTTACCCCTATATTCATTTCTAATTAAATTGAAACCAATGAATTGGACCAATTATTTTCATAAGTTCTTTTATTACATTCAAAAAATATAATAAACCAACTATTTTATATATTATTATGTTAAATAATTATATTTTAATAATATATTGTGGTTTTGAAAAACTCGATCTTGTGTGTAATACAAGCCAACTCATTATTATGTGTAGTGTATGATTAAATGATGTTGTGTAATAAGTAATATAGAAACAAAATTTAAATAATTCAAAAATTAAAATAATGTAATTTCCTTGGGTTTTACATTACCTACACTTTATTTAAATTGCATTCGATAAATTTAAACATTATCTTAGTAGTCTAGAGTTTGATATAAAAAAATTAAACAATTATTGGAAAACCTATATCCTGAATATGGTTATTAAAAAACCCTCTTAATAATAGGGATATTAAATTGTTAATTTAAAAAAAAAACTGGGATTTTATGTATGTTAATATTAGTGATAAAATAGATATATGAGAGAAATATAACAATCGTGTCCTTTTAGACCCTAATAAAAAATAATGTCATAAAAAATTCTATTATCACAACAATATAAACATTTTATGGGATAATGATGCCATTAATTTCGTAGAAATAAAATTATATGAATATTGTTTCTATTCTGAATTAATTTTCCAATAGTTAAGTAATTTATTTACTTCCTAGACTATGAAAAAAATGAAGCATACATACTTGACATGTATAGTTGGAACCTCAGTCCAATTTCCACCACTAACTCATTTTATTCTAAAACCAACTACTATTTAAGATGAATTTTTTGTGATTGAAGAATTAAAATAAATTTTTATGGATCAAAAAAATCCAAAATAGTATAACTATCAATCCACCATCTAATTATAAATTATTTGGAATACAAATTTTTAGTATAATAGAAGATATTTCCCCAATATAATAAATCAAAATTTGATGAAAGAAAACTCTAATCTCAAAAATTCAACAATAGCACTCGAAATTCTACATAGTTTATTTATCAGATAACAATGTTTCCCCGAAAATATTCTAGACTATTATTTATACCCAAAACCCAAATGTATTTGATCATATAGTCTTCAAAACCACATTAATCGCTCTTAATGTCATATAAAAAAATATTTTCCTAAATCACATAATCTCTAAGAAATGAAAAAAATTTCATAAAATTACCAGAATCACCATAACTCCACAATAAAATCATTTATTGTTCCAAAATTTAAATCAACTTTTAATTCTCAAATAAATTTTAATAGTATTATATTTAAATTGATCATATAGGATTCCCATAATAGCAAACTTCGTCAAAAAATAACATTAATCACTTAATCACCGTATCATTATCCAAAACCAAGGTAATCTATTTGATAAAAAACATTCTCCAATATCAAAATAACCTGTATCTGAAAGATATTTTAAATAAAAAGGCTATTATATTCCATACTTCACAATGGTTAGTGGTAGGTGTGGAAATCATGTCACCCTTCTATTGTGGGTTGAAACCTTGCGGCCTTACCGAATAATGTAGGTTGTCACCTGGTATGCAAGTTTTCTTTTTTCTAAAACCATATTAATATTATACAAAATGTGATAATCATACTTAAAAATTAACATAAATATATTCAATATTAAATAAATGTTTTACCCCAATGGATATCTCATATGTTTCATTTTGTATTATAAATAATATAAATATCCATATTTACCTTAAATTCAATGCCTATATAATCCCAAATGGATATCATTAAATTTAAAAATATTTCCAAAAAATATAAATGAATTATTACATAATTAAATTTTTTATATATACAAAACCAAGGGGTTGTGTTTCATCATATATGTTTTCCTAAATGTTGTTACTATGGTTTCTACTAAAATCCCTCTAATACCAACTATAACACATTGACCCTATAACCCCGAAGGTCATGAATTATTTCATTAAATTCGAATTATTAAATGGAATCAAATCCAAAACTACAATTTATATTAGTATTTTTAGAGATGATACATAAATGGTTCCCTTATTACATTGGTAAAACATAAAACATAACGAAGGAAAATATTTTTCATCCTTGTAGTCAATAAAAAATTTCATCTTTATATACCAGGGGTAATAAAAAATATAAAAGGTGTTCTAGAATACTCATTATGGATATGTAAATAAGAAGTAATTTTGAATTATTGATATTAAATAAACATGCAAAAGTAAATATCTGAGAACACATATCATTTAAATAATTTAATAAGGAATCACCAATATGGAATTTTAGATTACTAAAACATATGAAATTTTATCAATAAACTTAAAAAAAATGCATCCAGAGATATTTCAAATAACAAATCTCAAGGATAATAATACTTATTTAATTCTAGATAAATGAATGCATAATTATTGGACGTTATGTATCTAAAAAATGAACCACTACAATCAATACATTTCAGAAGATGCTTTATTTTTGTGGGTAGAACCCCATAGATTATTCATTGAAAAAATATAAAGGGTTTATTTCCAAATAATTTCAACTTAAGAGACTACTAATGTATCTAGGGGATCACTATAAACTATTCCCAACCCATGTTGTACCAACCCAACACATACATCATATATAGAAAAATCAATTTGAATGATTTTAAATCAAAGTGCCCCATAAAATTTTTTATAATTTAATACAATGAAGATAAAATCCTACATTATATAATATTTAAAAAGTGGTATTATATACACTATAAAAACAATGTATCTAATTAATATGAGATTTATATTACATATGTATATAATATGATGAAAATCTATTAACACATTTTGATAATTTATTTAAAAGACCATTGTTTATGAAGGAAAATATATTATTGGAAATTAAATTTTGAAAATTGTAATGAATGCTTCATGAAATTATAGTGTCATTAAGGCATGAATTTTTTTTAATGTTGTATAAATTAAAAAAAATTCATTTTTATTTTGTATTATAGTCATAAAGTGAATTATTTCGGAAAAAGAAATGAATATTTCTATTAATGAATTTTTTAGAAACTAAAAAATGAGAAAAATTTAATTTAAGAAATCATTGTGGAGTAATAAAAAGATTTTTGGAATCATTTTTTAAAAACACTAACATTTAAGAGGAATATTCCCATGTGGGGGCATCAAAAAAATCTATCATAGATAACAATATTATTGTGAAATAAATACTTATAACATTATAATAAGTAGAATCAGAATCATTTGTCCAAAAATGAAAGAAAATTACATGGTTATGATAACACCATATTAATCTAAATAATACCCATAATATGCATTCCTAGGTTCTATATACATCAAATTAAAGAAACAAGTATTGTATAATACATGTGTTCCACACAAATAAAAGTGAGACAATGATCCCTTACCTCATACTTCGTTTTTAGTTGTACATGGCATAAAATCCTTTATAATGGTTTGAATCATGTTATTAATTTAAATCATTACCTCATTTATATTTATTATATCATATAAAATCTTATTAAAATTTATTATCACCCATTTTTTAATAATATTTCATCATTTTCACTATTTTTATTGTTATTTGCCTAGTTTTTCAAGTATGTTTCGACATGTTTTTTTTTGTTCCAATTAAATAGATCATGATTTCATCCTATACCGAATAAATACAACAATATAATTATATATATATATATGATATTTATTTAGTAGATTTATATTTATAATTATCCATTAAATTTAGATATAGGAATTTAAAGGAAACATTTTTTGAGATGCTAGGTCGTATGTACACACATACACTACTTCCATTTCCATAACTAATTAAAATAATTTAATTTTTACAATATATAGGTATATTAAAATTATATTTTCATATATATTTAAATTTATCACTAAAATTTATCAAAATAATCCATTATATGTTCCATGTATTGTGTGAACTAATCACGTCAAATTGAGGAGGATATATACCACACTCGCACAAATGATGTTATTGTATTAACAACAAACTGAAAAATAATGAATATATGATTCATAAAAAAACAATAAGTATAAAGAAATCATAAATATCATATATATCATATAAAAATATTGTTTACATCATAATGACGAACTGTGAGTGGTTGTAAAGAAAAAACAATTGAAATCATTTAACGGTACAATAGCTTGTCATACAAGAACTGTAAATTCGTTAACAATTTTGTTGAAGTGTGTGAAGATTTAGGTTGAACCACTAACTTATGAACATCATTGTATGTTTATTACACTGATTTAATTATATTATCACATAATATTAAGAACTTAATGGTTTGAGAATGAAATAATACAAATGTGATCCTAGCATAATGTTGTCTCATTTTTTGTTTAACTCCTTTAGGTTTATACCAAAATAATTCCTTAGATGGATTTCATCCCAAAATGTTGCATCAATAATGATGAAATGAATTTTGGGAACACATTTGGATAGTTTTTTATTAGATATATGTCTAAATTAGGTGTGAGTATGTGAGGGAGGAGGTTCCCATTTAAAATTGAGCTGAGGTACACTTTCAGAAACTCTCAGAAGTTTAAATAAATATAAACTATTTTTTAATTATAACTATTACCAAAATAATTTAAGTCATATAATAGAGTAATATATTTCTAAATCATCTCTTCAAATAGTTTTTAGAAATTTTTAGGTCACATTATTACCCTTAACATTGGGATTTAACCCTTTGTTATTTTTTTAACTCATACTAGGAAAACATGGATTTTTACTCATTAGGGGTCAATATAGTAACTTTAAAATTTCAAATGAAACATAAATCAATCAAATAAAAATATTTTCAACCTTATCCCAAATAGTTTTTATGTGTCTAGATTGCTATGAATTTAATATCATTTAATAAAATTTTATTTATTTTAAAATACCGTAAATATCAATTATGAAACTATTCATTTCTTGTTTTTTTTTAAAAATAAATAAAAATATACATTCAAAAAACCCTTTAATATATCAATAATATATCTACAAAATATATAAAATTAATGGAAGATATTAATTATATAATATTTTATTTGATTTAATATATTTAATAACATTTTTTGATATGTCCATTATTTAAACAATTACGATATCATCATTGTCCAATCCATTAATGTAATTATTTATTCAATTAAAATTAAAATTAATTTATCAGGTTGAGGATAAAAAAAATATATTTTAAATTACAATTTTTATTCAAATATATATTCTTAATAACATTATATATAATATTTAATACATTTTCAAAACATGAATGTGACAAATTGGACTTCCCATAGAATAAAATAGTTTATTATTATTAAAATCATCAAACATGATCCAAGAGGCGAAAAAATCATCCCAACAATGATTATTTTCAATAATAAATCATCCAATAAAATTAGTACTAGTGTTATGGTAGTTTTATAAAATTTAATTTGTTATTTTTATCTTCAATTAACTGATTCACCCTTAACTATGATAATTAAAAAAAATTACTAATGTCACTATACATATTTCATTTTAATAAAAGGAACATATTTAAATAATTTTGAACCACTGATTACAAAAATGGAATCCATTTCTAAAAATTCAAAACTGAGTATTTTTTGTAATTAATTTAATATTAATCTCATTGATTGAAAGGTAAGTTGATGTTTTTAAATTAAATCATTCAATGGATTGAATGGTTTTCATATCCTTATATTATGTAAAATTTAACACAATTACCTAAATTAGATTAATTGATAGAATTAGATCTAATTATACTTTGAATACAACTAATATTCTAATTTAATTCTATAAATTATCTAGACTTTTTTTTTCAATTAAAATGCTATAGTTTTTCACTACCCATCAAAACATTAAACTTATCAGAAAGCATAAAAAATTAAGCCAATGTAAAATTTTATATCCAAATTTTAAATAAGAGGTTTTTTCTAAAATAACTTTTGTATAGAGTCAAATTTTTTTGGTTTAATTTTTATAAAATTAAATAGAAAATTTTGAGACCATGCACTTAGACGACGTGTGATTCCGATGCTCGGTGTGCCCGGAATGGTCCATGAAAAAAATTTATGTTTTTAAATAGCATGTGTGAGTAGTTTTACTGAAAAAATAAATAAAAAAGTTAAACATGTTCTTGGATCAGAAATATGAGGGCACTGTTGCATTAAGTATGTCGAGTTTAATCTATGAGAGATTAGTCATTAGTGGGTGCAAAACTCCAGTGATAAAATGTAACATCCCTGACCCAGAATACACAAAACTGGTGCCCCAAGATGGGTGGTTACATGACCTTAAGCACTCCTCCCCGTGTGCCAAAGGTTGTCGACTAGTAGCAGGGATCTACGGAGTCAAGTGGGGAGACTATACCCCCTTTTTATCAGAGTAATCCACAACAGAAATAAACCAAATAGCAGAAACAATAACCAAAAAACACAACACATGTGTAACAACCATTTCCAACAATAAAATATGTCATGTCATACAACAAGTAAAAAAGTGAACAAAATCTTAAAACGAGGGAAACGTCCAAAATCCCCAAAATGGTCCCGACTCCATGTCTGGATCCTCCACCAAGTTCTACCCATGTACAATCAACTATCTAGCAAGGACCCTTGCCCTTCTCCTGACCTGAAAACATGAATTATGCTCGGGTTCCCAACGATGTCCCGCACAGGGTGTGAGTAAAACTCAGTAGGACACCACCAACGGTGTCTACAAAATATCCAATATGAACAAGTAGTACATACAAAGGGAATATGAATGATAATTTCCATGTAATTAATTAACGTTCCATTAACATGTTGAGAGCCAAAGTCATTTCCATATCCATTACCATTCATTGCACTCCCATTATCACCATTTACCATTTCATCACATTTCAATGTGTTAATCACATAAATCATGTTACATTGGTCTAATTCCAACAAACACATGCAAGAGGGTAAACACATTGGTATACTATCTCAATAGGACTAACCCCTCATAGTAACCATAACCTCACCTTGAAGCCTCAGTCCGGGTGGATGAAACCGTTAGGAGAATAGACCCTTAGTCCCATTTTCGAAACTATGCATTTAGGGTGGAGATTAGAACCTCAGTCTATGATCAACCAGTGGGCGTAGATCCTCAAGTCATACCCCAATCTATGAATCCATGTGCAAATTCTTATATATATGTTACCATCAACCATCAAAACCATTTCCCTTCAGTAACACTATTCACCACAACCCACATGGGAAACCACATCATGCCTTAACCTATTAACACATTACCATTACACATCATTTAACCATTCACCCAATTCTCATGTGTTATTCCTATCTCACTAATCATTTAACATTAAACCCATAATCAATCCCATTATGGTCATTAATCAGTTTACACATTAACGCATTTAACTTGTTCATCATTCCCATAAATACATCATTTAACCCATTCCACTGTAACCCTTAGGTTATTTCCAAGGCTAGGTGCATCACCTAACTTCTATTATAAGTTCAAATGATCATGCCAACATATTTATCAAGGGCTCTAGAATTCATTACAATAAGGTCACATGTTTAATTTCAATCCTTAAATTCGGGAAAAGCCAGCACATCCCATGGATGGCACCACTTAGGTCAAGTCTATCCCAACACATCCCACGGGGATCGCGAGGTTTTCCATTTTCCATTTTAAACACAATTATTAGAAAACATGCCATGGTTATAAAAAGCATTACTAATGGAAAGGAAGAACACAGCTAAATATGAACAAATACCCAAATAAATATGGGATATCACTTGCAGACAACCTACCTCAAAACCATGGTTGAATGCACTCTCAGTCGACTTCTTAGACCTTGATCCAACCATCCTTTGGAGCTTCAACCTAAAACTCACCCAAAAGTTAGCGTTTTAGAGCTTCGGAATGAGTGGGAGAGAAGATACAAGCCCTAAACCAAAAAGAGAAGCAAGGATGGGATTAGACTTAACAAGAGCATTGATCCACATCCAACAGCACAAAAAACTCCTTAGAATCAAAGGAGATCGGTCTCTTAGAGCCTTTGGGCGATTTGGTTCGTGCCCAGGGTGGAGAGGAGGGAAATGAGAGGAAATCCTGAGTGGGGTTTTAAAGCCTGGAGAAGCAAACTTGTAATTTTTCCAAACATTACGTGGCTACACGGTTTGTATTCATAGTTTGACAAACCATGCACAAACTGTGCACAAGCCATTATTCAGAGGAGGAGGGGTCGCATGATTTAGCTGCACTATTTGGAAAACTGTGTTCTTGCTTCTGTCCGGAGGAGGAGGGGTCTCAAGGTTTAGCCTGGGTAGGCAGCACAGTTTGCCTGGTCGTGCGCAGGCTGTGCGCCGTGGCCTGTCTTGCCAATATTTCCTTTCTTCTATTCCACGAGCCCCTGGAACACCCCCAAGGCCTCTCAAACATTCATGAAACATCCCTTGAATCCCAAAACAAGGGATTCAACCATATCAAAATGAAAACAAACCTTTCCAAAACTGGGATCTTACAACCTCCACACCTTATAACGGCTCGTCCTCGAGCCGAGCTTCCAAGATTCATTGATCCACTAATGAGAAGAGTTCATGCCACTAAGCCTTCATATCTGATTCCCGCTCCAATGTTTCTTCATGAAATTTCCTATTCTTCCATAGTACTCGCACTAATGGCACAACCTTTCCCTAGAAGACCTTTTCTATATGATCCACCACACGAACCGGATGCTCCACAAAGGATGCATCAGCCTCAAGCTCCACATACTCAACATAAACCATGTGAGATGGGTCAGGGTGATACCATCAATTCTACAACACATAAAACACATCATGAATCACACCACACCAATGTGGAAGAGCCAATCGGTATGCCACTGGTCTGATCCTCTCCACAAACTCAAAAGGTCCCACATACCTGGGCGCCAACTGACCCTACTTTCATACCCGATAGTGACCTAACCTTAGAGACACCTGAAGGGACACTTTATCATCCACCCCACACTTAAGAGGTCTACGCCTCTGATCTGCATATGACTTCTACCTAAACTGAGCCATATCCATTTGCATCCTAATCGACTTAACTATCTCTGAAGTCTCCTACATGGGAATTGGTCCCAACAACTCAGATTCACCTGCCTCTAGCCAACACAATAGAGATCTACATGGCCTCCCGTAGAGTGACTCAAATGGTGCAATCTAAATCATATCCTGAAAACTGTTGTTGTAGGAAAACTTAACTAATGATAGGTGCCTCTCCCAATAACCACCAAAGTCCAAGACACGTGTTCTTAACATGTCTCCCAACACATGGATCGTATGATCCGACTGCCTGTCCGTCTGATGATGGAAAGCATTACTCAAAAACACCTGTATTCCAAGCGCCTTCTGCATCCCTTTCCAGAAACGCGATGTGAAACTCAGATCTCAGCCCAAAACTATGTTACGCAGAACACCATGTAACCGCACTATTTCTCGAACATACAGTTCACCCAACTGGTCGACTGTATGGGTCTCATGAATCGGTAAGAAATGAGCCTCTTTCGTTAACTGATCCACAACCACCCATATTGCTTCATTCGTCCACAGCATTCTCAAAAGACCCACGACAAAATCCATCGTCACAAAATCATATTTCCATTCCAGAATAGGCAATGGATGTAACAAACCACATGGGCGTTGATGCTCGACCTTCACCTACTGACTGGTAAGGCACCGTGCCACAAATCCTGTAACATCCTTCTTCATTCCAGGACACCAAAACTACCTTCGGAGATCACGGTAAATCATGGTCAAACCAGGATACACTACCCACATTGGTTCTTGGAACTCACACATCAAATCTTCTCACACACACTTTGGCATAACCACACAATCACAAACATGAACAACACCAACCTCACCGAAGGCCCAGCCAGAAGGTAGCTCCCCACCATTAAGATTTTCCTTCATGATCGAACACTCAGGATCATCAAGCTGGCCTTCCTTTATAAGACATAGACGCTTCATCTCCATCACTAAGGAAGCCAAAGTGACCTGACCACTCTCCTCCTGCACCTATAGTTGAATTTCTACAAACAAAGCCATCACCTTCCACTCGGTGCTGGACTCCTGAACCATCTGATTCTGAACCTTCCTGATCAGAGCATCAGAAACACTGTTTTTCTTTCCTGGCATGTACAGCAACTCAATGTCAAAAGACTGGAGATATTCAACCCATCTTTTTTACTGATGATTCAGATCCCACTGTGAGAAGATGTACTTTAAACTCTTATTGTCGGTAAACACGGAAAACTATTCCCCCAAAAAAGGTGCCTCCAACACTTCAAAGAGTACACTACTGCCGCCAACTGAAGATCATTAGTGGGATAGTTTCGCTCATGGGGTCTCAGGTTCCTTGACCCATAATCCACAACCCGCTCATCATGCATCAACACAGCCCCAAGTCCGACTCCGGATGCATCACAAAACATGATGTACTTCTTACCACCCTTTGGTAAGATCAAGATAGGTGCGGTTTTTAGCCACATTCTCAACTCTTGGAAGGAAATCTCACAAGACTCGGATAATTTTAAACTAATTCCATTATTGATCAAGCCCGAAAGTGGTGTTTCCAAGCGAGAGAAATGCTGAATGATCCTTCGGTAATACCTGGCCAATCCTTGAAAACTCCAAACATCAGAAACACTCTTCGGCTTCCCCCAAGACACAACTGCTAGTAATTTCTCTGGATCCACTGACACACCTAACTCTAAGATGATGTGACCCAGAAAATGCACCTCACCAATACAAAATTTACACTTTGATAGCTTGGCATATAGTCGGTGCTCTCTTAGCGTACCCAAGACGATGTCAAGATGTTGTCCATGATTGTCGTGAGTTTTCGAGTACACTAAGATATATTATTCAAAGAAAACCACAAACTGATCTAGATAGGGATGAATGATCCGGTTCATCAAATCCATAAACACCACTGGTGCATTGGTCAAGCCTAATGGCATTACCAAAAACTCAAACAACCCATACAGAGTTTGAAAAGCTGTCTGCAGTATGTTAGAAGACCTCAACCTCAACGAGTGGAAACCTGACCTAAGACCAATCTTAGAAAACACCGATTCACCCCCCAATTGATCAAACAAGTAATCAATTCTAGTAAGAGGGTACCATTTTTTCACCGCCGTCTGATTCAACTTTCGATAGTCAACACATAGCCTTAACGACCCATCATCCATCTTTGAAAAAAAAACTGGAGATCCCCAAGGAGACATACTAGGACTGATAAACCCCTTACACTCTAACTCCTCAAGATAATTCTTCAGTTCCTAGAGTTCTGTCGGTGCCATTCAGTTTGGTGGAATAGAAACTGTCTCCGCTCCTAGAAGCAACTCGATCTTGAAATCAACATCACTCTCAGGGGGTAACCCTGAGAAATCCTAAGGAAACACATCCTGAAACCGATCCACCACAGGGGGAAAACAAACTGCTCCCCTCTTGCATTGTCATCAAGCATTAGAAATGCCACTCGATCAGTGAGTCTACTCATTTGTTGACAAAACAGACCTGCATGCCCTACTCGAACATCCCATTCGCCACGGTGGACATAAGCGTCACCGTCAAGCGACCTGAATGATACTCTACGAAGGTAATAGTATATGTGCACCCGATACAACACCAACCAATCCATTCTCATGATTAGGTCATACCCTAACATCTCAATAATGAAAATTTCCCACAGAAACTGATACCCACCAACTTCCAAGGCACACCCCTTGCATTGGTTTATATCCTTAAGCCACACCCCCAACTGAGTGTCAATTGACATAACTACACATAGCCTCTCCACAGGTAAACCCATCACTACCACAAGTTGAGAAGAGACAAAAGAGTGTGTGGTACGTGTGTCAAACAACACACTAGAGGAAGTAGAAGCTATAAGGATCGTACCTCGAACAGTCGACTGTCCAGCCATGCCACCACTAGGTGAAAACTGAACTTCCTGAAGATGACCTGCCCCTCTACCTTGGGCCCCATCTTGAACGCCCTGCACTGCACTGCCCTGATGGTGTGAGTGATCCTTCCTTGGAGTTCCACATCCACCACCCCTACCAGTACGGATCATGGGGCTGCAACTGCCTGCCTGATATGGGGAAATTTATCCCCATCCCGTATCCGATACTTTCCTTCCACCATCATGATCACCCGCCTACTGAGGTTTCCTGTAAAATCTCTACACATTCCCCATCATACCTCATGAACGACACTCAACTGGAGGTTGAGGACACTGACCACGCATATGCCCCGACCTACCACACTTATAGCAGAATACCTGATTTCAACTCTGAGAGGCTGATCCTCTCTTCCAACCACTTTTCACACTTCCACCATGTTGTGAGCTCTCATGGATTCTCTTTCGACCTTCAGTAGCTACACCGCTCGTCTGTCCCACTGACACCACACTCCCACAACCCTAATCTCCCTTCAGTTTTCCTTTTGAGATCAGTGTATGATCTACAACCTCTGCGAACCTCTTAAAGCGGAAGATGATTACTTGAGGCCTGATCTCATGTCTCAGCCCATCCTAGAAACGCCTTGCTACTGCTTCCTCATCCCCCGCTAACACTAGGACAAAGCGTCTCAAATCAGTGAAGCGACTAGAAGAGTCCATTAACGATAGTGATCCCTGAGTCGGGCTCATAAACACTGCAGCCCGCTCCTATCTCAAGGTCTCTGTGTAGAAATGCTCTAGATACTTTTCTTGAATAACCTTCCACAACAGTCCCTCGGCCTACTCAATTTGAGCATTAATATCCCACCAATGCCTCACCTGGCCTCAGAAAATATAAGTGTCCAATTTCACCCACTTTTCGAAAGAGGTATCTAGATGATCCAGTATCGTCTATAAAGCCTCTAACAAGAAATCCACTGCTTCGGGTCCACCCTCTCCAGTGAAGGTCAGAGGGTGTTGAAGCTGGAACTCCTTGGTCAGCTCAAAGGTACTCGGTGAAAACCATACTGGGTCCCGATCCATCATTTTCAAAAAAGAGAGCCAAGTTCTCCTAGAACTGGCATTCTCTACCTTCATTGATCACCACATTTTCTTTATCCTTTACTGGAGGAGTGTTCTCAGCAACACCCTCCCATTACCCAACTAGTAACCGATGTCATGGGGGAATTTCTCTACAATTCCAAGCACCAGATTTATGACACATACCACATAACTTTCACGACTTTATCAGAATATTTTTACTAGCTACAACAAATAACTTTTAATATGATAACACAGCAGCATTTTAAAACTTGTTTCAAGCGCTATTACTCCATTAAACATCATTTACCCACTTGTTTTATTATATTCTTCTCATTATTTCTTTGTTTCATGAAATGCATGATGCAACCTACTTTCCTACCTCACACACCCACTCTGTGAATGTGTCTAATACAATGCATGTCACCTATCTCCCTAGGTGCCTATAATGATGCATTAATGAAAATCCTCATGTCGTTAAGGCCATAAGCCAAATATCATAAAACAGTCACATCAAACCACATATGCATCACCAAATGGTGAAATATCAACAACTGTAACAACACACCACCAAGAACAACATTTCCCACCCAGGGTGACCTAGGATTTCCCTCATACATGGGTTAGCTACTCCCAAGCACGAGCTCATTACCATGGCCCAAAAATTCTTTACCCTTGGTTACCAATCCCAAATAACAAAAACTCATCGAAATAAAATAATGACCTCCTATGATACCACATTGTAACGTCCCCAGCCTAAAATCCACTAAACCGGTGCCCCGATCCAGGTGGTTACATGACCTTAAGCGCACCTCCAACTTTGCCAAAGGCTGCCGACTAGAAGCGAGGGTCTACAGAGTCAAGTGGGGAGACTATACCCCCTTTTTATCATAGTAAGCTACAATAGAAATAAACCAAATTGCAGAAACAATAACCAATAAACACGGAACATGTTTAACAACCATTCCCAACAACAAAATATGTCATGACATACAACATGTGAAAAAGTGTACAAAATCCCAAAACGAGGACACCGGCCAAAATACCCAAAATGGCCGCGACTCCATGTTCGGATCCTCCACCAAGTGATACCCATGTACAATCAACTATCATGAAAGGAACCTTTCCCTTTTCCTAACCTTCATACATGGAGTCTGCTCGGGTACCCAACGGCAGCCCGAACAAGGTGTGAGTAGAACTAAGTAGGCCACCACAATCAGTGTCTACTAAATATCCTATATGAACAGGTAGTGCATGCAAAGGTAATATGAATGATAATTTCCAAGTAATTAATTAAGGTGTCGATGACATGTTCAGAGCCAAAGTCATTGGCATATCCATTACCATTCATTTCACACCCATTATCACCCATTACCATTTCTTTACATTTCCATGGGTTAATCACCTACATTATGTTGCATGGGTCTAAGGCCAATAAACACATGAAAGAGGGTATAGAAATTGTTATCCCATCTCACTAGGAATAACCCCTCATTGCAACCCTAACCTCACCTTGAAGCCTCAGCCTGGGTGGATGCAACTGTTAGGAGAATAGACCCTCAGTCCCCTTTCTTAACCTGTGCATTTAGGGTGGAGTTTAGATCCTCAGTCTTAGCTCATCCAGTGGTTGTAGATCATCAAGTCATACCTCACTCTATGAATATATGTTCACATTCTTATATATATGTACCCATCAACCAACCAAACCATTTCCCTTCGGCAACACTATTTACCACAACCCACATGAGAAACCACATCATTCCTTTAACCCATTTACATATTACCATTACACATCATTTAACCATTCACCCAGTTCCCATGTGTTATTCCTATCTCAGTAAGCATTCCACATTAAACCACTAATCTATCCCATTATGTCCTTTAATCAGTTTACACATTAACCCATTTAACCCGTTCATCATTCCACTAAATCAATCATTTAACCGATTCCACTTTAACCGTTAGGTTATTACCAAGTTCAGGTGCATCACCTAACTTCTATGCCAAGTTCATCTATTCAAGCCAACATATTTATCATGGTCTCTACAATTCACTACAACAAGGTCACTTGTTTAATATTAATCCCTAAATCCGGGAAAAGTCGGCACATCCCATGGATGGCCCCAATTAGGTTAAGTCTATCTCAACACATCCCACGGGGATCATGAGGGTTCTCATTCGCCATCTTAAACCCCATTATTTCCAAACATTACAAGGTTATCCAAAATATAACTAAAGGAAAGAAATAACACGGCTAAACATGCACAAATACCCAAATAACTATGGGATATCACTTGTATACCACCTACCTAAAAACCGCGATTGAACGCACTCTCAGTCGAGTCCTTAGACCATGATCCAACAGACCATTGGAGATTAAACCTAAAAATCGGAAAAAAATTTGGTTTTTAGAGCTTCGGAATGAGAGGGATAGAATATACAACCCCATAACAAAAAATAGAAGCAAGGATGGGATTAGCCTTACCATGAGGTTCGATCCGCAACCAACGACACCAAAAACGCCTTAAAATTGAAGGAGATTGTTCTATTGGAGACTTTGGGTGATTTGGTTCGTGCCTAGGGTGGAGGGGGAGGAAATCATAGGAAATCCCGAGTGGGGTTTTAAATATCGGAGTGGAAAACTTGTAACTTTTCCCAACATTAAGTGGTCGTACGGTTTGTCCGCACGGTTTGGAAAACTGTGCGCAAATGGTGCTCATGCCACAGTCTAAAAGACGAGGGGTCGCATGATTTAGCCACACAGTTTGGGAAAACGTGTGAAATTGTGCGCATGCTTCTGTTCAGAGAAGGAGGGGACGTACGGTTTAGCCTGGGCAGGCCGCACGATTTTCCAAGCCGCGCGAAGGTCGTGCGCCCTGGCCTGTCTTGCCCAGATATCCTTTTTTTCCATGCCCTGATCCCCCGAAACACCCCCAAGTCCTCTCAAACATTCAGGAAACATCCATTGAAGCCCGTAACAAGGGATTCAACCAAAACATAATGAAAACATACCTTTCAAAACCTAGGATCTTACAGATTACCCAATAATGGAACAACTGAAAATAAAATAAATAATTTATTTTATTTTATTTTTCATATCCATATAACTCCAAAATGGTTAATCATATTGAAAATATGATACCACTATTGGTTTTTTAATTGGATTTATTCCTTATGTGGATATTAACATTGGTCGACGTGGTTAAACTGTGTAAAGTGGTTTTTGATTTCTGACCGTAAATAAAATAATTAAAAAAAGATTTTTTTATTTATAGATCCTATAACTAATAAATGGCAACTCGGATTGGACATCTGAGAGTACAATTGATTTCATCAGGGTTTCCTTTCTTTAAGAGGGTCCAAACCTTGGCCGACGCGAGTTGAGGGTAAATGTTAATTTATGGAAATTTTAAAAGATAATAAAATAATATTTAGGAAAATTTTATTTTATTTATTTTAATGTCTCACAATGATGTAGAGACACTTCGATTCAACAAAAAAGAATATCTTTCTATTCATAAATGAAATATTGGGTTGACACTATAACATAGTGAAATAGTGACACTAAAATATGATGCATCATTTAACATCTTGATAGGGATACTATATATTATTTCCAATCTTAGAGAAATTACAACGACACTCTGGAAAATAAATGGATTTGGTGAATCCTCTCTGTAGTGAAGGATAAGTGTTGAAAAAAACTAATAGATAATAGATCACGAATCATAGATCAAATACCAAAGATTATGGATCATCAAATGATGGATATGCAACTATGATCCCCACAAATGACTGACCTAGAGGTAGGGGTTACATTCATTATCTGTGATTTCCTTAATCCCATGTTCTTCATTTTTAAATGAAGAATGCGAATTCTCTCACTAAGAAGATGACCCATGGATCCATCACTCATGTGGGGTGATATTTTTGTATGTGGGGATTAGATAAATGAGATTATTTCTTACCAATTGTTCTTGTGTATCACTTTTACTAACGCGATGAATGAAGTACAATTGAATAAGACAAAAGTTCATTTATTTGGGTGTTCTTTGTGATCCCTCTCTCTCTACCTGAATTTTTTCAATCACAGGAAACTATGGTTGTGTCAGATTATTTCTGGGGGGTTCTAACTATAGTCAAAGCCCTAGATCAACAAAGATATGAGTTGGTGTATATAAGAGTAGAGTTTATCACACAAGGATAAATATTGTTCTCCCAGATCGGGAAGCAGACCACAGGAGCGTGCCTGGTGGCCTGCAGAAGTAAAAGTCACCTAGGCCCCACGATGACACCATGTGTGGAAGGTGGTGCATCATGCTAGAGGCAGTTTTTTTAATCAATGGATGTTCGATGGGAAGTGATCAGGGGATGTAGAGGAAACAACACATGAGCTGTGTCATGCGGCTAGAGGATGCGGACCAGCTGGACTATGGATGAGACCCACAACATTCGTCATGTGTGGGATTTGGTACCTACCACGTTCGTGGTGGAGCATATCGGCTTTCCAAAGTGGGCCAGGGTGGACATTGTGGCCTACCGCAGGCTAGGCCTAGTTCATTAGGCAAGGCGAGAGCAGCAGACAAGGTCGGGTCTGACTGGGTCAGACCATACCCTGACCCCAAAGGACCTTATTCATTAAGACACCCATATCTTCTAAATTGTATGGTCGAATGATTATCCATTTGCAGAGCCAGGTCCCTCAAAATAAAGAGGTCCTCTTGATATAATATAGTTGGGTTTTGTGGAATTTGAGATTTCACAGGTGGATTTATGAGTATATTCTCCCAGAATTAAGCTCGCTACGAGCGGGAATCCTACAGCTGGTTGTGATGAGAAGACTATGAAGAGAAGGTCTAGGTGACCCTGAAGTCCTAAGTGATGTGTGGGTCAAGGTGAACCGTCATTAATGGGTGATGACTGGGTCGAGGTAACCAAGTAGACATATGTGATGATGGGGATATAGGTGAACCTATGGGCTCATGTGATGATAAGGTCTTAGTGACATAGAATTCCTAAGTGATGAATAGGTGTAGATGGCCATGTGAGCCTATGTGACACATCTAGGATGAGTTCCATAGTAGTATGAGGTTTTCAGTGTATAAAACTAATATTATTTATTTTTATAATTCCATTTATCCCTATTTCAGCTGATTCTAGTTACTCTATTGATAATAATATTAGAGTTTACACTTCATATAACTCTTGGGTAGTAATCTCATTGCATTTATTAGTGATCAATTTTTTGATACTTTGTTTGTTTTCATGGTGGTATCCTTCATCAATTTTCATAATTGTGTTACCATTATTGTTTTGGGTTCCCAACTGAGTATTTTATTACTCTCCCCTCAATAGGATTCACCTGAACGTGTCATATCGTGTACTGACGATTGATATCTTTGATAGAGTCCTAAGTGGTTTGGATCTTGGGGTGATTCCAGGTTACCCAAAGAAGGTGGTACGCTTCAGAAACATTCATAAAGCTTACTATACCTACCCTTCATATAGGGTTTTCTATGGATGAGATCCATGAGCATGTACTTTTATTTTCATTGGGTCTTGTATTCTGGCCCTTTCACTTTCCAGTTTCTAATGATACTCTCAGTGGTTGTCTTAGTGGGATGCATATGTTTTTACTCAATGTATTTAGTTTGAGTACTTGTTCATGGGGACAAGTGTGTGTGCACAAGTTTTTAGGAAAATTCATCCACATCATGGGATATGTCTACTCAGTGATGGTTTCCATCCACTGGCCTAAGGCAGGCGGGCATGGGGTAGTCCTGGCACGGGCCCCGGTGTACAAGTCATGATATGGTGGTTTCAAAGGGGGATGGTTCCACCTTTTGAAACTAGATTCTATGGGTTTGTATTGTGGGAAACAATGTTTGTTTTTTTAGTTTGTCTTTTAGTGCACTAAATCCAGTGTTGGTGTGGAAGACGATGTATCCATACACCCGGACCCAGAATTATACATTTCAACTTGGTACATGAAAACACTTGTTGCCTAAAAAACAATGGTGCATTCGACTTATAGTAATGGGTTGCATTATCCATTAAATTCATTAGTCATCTCACCAGGTCTAATCTATTGATTGTGGTACATATTTTTTTTCAATATGCTTCCATGTAGACATCCAGTCAGGAATCTACCGTGTGATCATGAGGATGATCCGTGAGGTGAAGTGTTGGGTATAGAGATGTGTACCAATGAATGAACCTCAAGGTGGTGTACCTTCTATACCACCACCTATAGTGTAGTGAAAGGTACTTGTAGAACTAGATGATGAGATGCACAAGATGAGTTCATTTCACTAGTCTCATCGACAAAGACCCCTCACATTTTGATGTGATCCCAAGTCATAGGAGGATAAGGATTGGATGAGGTGGTGATTGACTTTTCCATCCATTTGGGACATCATTAGGTAAAACAGTGGCCCTAGCAGTGAGCCTTCTATGTGGTACAACAGTGAGATGGCATGTTTTAGATTACCCAATTTTATGTTGTGGTGAATTTTCCATATATAGAGTTTGAGATCCTTCCTCTAATAAGGGTATATCACAATAAAAGATAAGGGATATGCATTACCAAGAGATTATGTAGCTTCATTGTGACAACATGTTAGAATCTGAATATTCATCGACCAGACTGATCTTTCTTGGTACAAAATGAATATGATACGACCTATGGTTCAGATATCTGACCTCTGAGAAAGGTGTGTTTAGGGATATCCGAACTAGCTATCTGCCTCTATGAATTCTGACTTATTTCAATGTGAAAGAGTGAGCCTTTGTGGTTGAATTTCCTTTGGGAGAGAGGATACATCTAATTGATGTGAACAATGGAAATGTAGTAGATACCGCTAGAGTAAGAAGCTAACATTAGTCCCAAAGACAAGGACCTGTGAGATGTTCTGAGTGGAGGTCCAATGACAGGTATATATATCTTGAGGCTCATAGGGTGAGTACATTCTACCTAGAGAGAGGTAATTATTTTAATGAGATGGCATGAGAAATTACACTATAGATTTCCAAGCATATCATTCTACAGATAGATAAATGGTAGTTGGGAAACCGAGGCTGAGATAGTGATAGGAAAAAATGGATATGTAAGGTGGTAATTGTGGAAGAGGAGTTGGGAGAATAATAAGAGTTTGTAAAAATTTCCACATATTACCAGCACTTCCCCCATGTGGTCCACACATGGCTCAAGGGGTTGGAGGAAATGGGAAGGTGCAGATTCATGTAGTCAAGTCACACTACCCAATGGAACCATGAATGATTTGAGACACTATTTTTTTACTATGATTAGATATCTTATTAATAGTCATATGAGCTAATCATTATACTTTTTCACAGATAATGATTGATACCTATAGTCTCTAGTTAAACCAATGACATTACCCTTACATTTGAAGATAACTATGAGAGGCGACTCGATAGTCACACTTATATCGATGGTGTAATCTGACCCTAGAGGTGTGAGTTTCAGTTAGATCCTCTTGGTGGAGGTACCAAGGCCATATGATGTTATTTTGTGTATGAACTAATTGTCCACAGTTTATGCTCATATTGACTATTTTAGAGAAAAGGATTTGGTATGTTAGAATTGTGGGAAAGCTATTTTCCGTGGTCGGTGAAAAAGGAAACCAAGGAAGTATGAGATAAACTCATGCATATGAGGGTTCAAACGATCACTGTTGAGTTGGCCATACTTAACCTCGTCATAGTGGATGTTTTGAGTTTTCAATTCCCAATAGTAAATGGAGAGTACAAGAATTCCATTCCATAATATGTTTTTAGGTTTACCTCCACATAGGGAGACAGACATATACATCATTCTACACCCTAAGAGGGCACCGATATCCACATTAGTATATCAGATGGGTTTCATAGAGCATCATAAGCTAAGGTTATAGGTTGTGGACTGGTTGAGGAAGGTCTTAGTAATACACAGTGTTTGAGGTTATGTGTTGATATATGACACATTTACTATGTGTCCATGGAGAATAGGAACCCACTACCAAATGGTTAATGAAAAAATCGAGCTGACATAATATGAAGCCTTTTTTATAGATGGAATGGTTCCCGTAGACTTTTCAGCAGTTTTGGGGGAGTATGATGAGTGCACTGATCATGAGTTTTCCAGAGGAGGGAGTCGAGTACGTAATGTTCTTATATTCATCAGGGACCAAACTTCATTGTGTCTTAATGATGATTCATGCAGTGAATGTTTGTGGTTCGCATCAGTTGAATCCCTATTAGAAGAACTATGTTCCCCAGTATCTTGATATTGAAATGGTAGTCTTCGCATTGAAGATGTGGAGACACTACATGAACAATGGGCAGTTTATCATCTAATCAATCCATAATAGTCTCGAATATATATTCTTGAACAAGGATCTGAACATTAGGTGGAGATGTCGTATAGAGTTCTTCTAGCACTATGACTTGGATAGAGTCTATACATCTGGTAAGGGAAACATAATATCATATTCTCTCAAAAGGAAATCCATTTTTTAGTTGCTGAATGAGGAAACAGTATGGGTAGCCATGTTATAGTTATCCTTCCTAGATAGAGATTATGAAACTTACCTCCATTAAGTGGTTTTTACCCCTCCAATCATATGGTGAGTCAATAAGGCACAACTCAATTCCACTGACAGTGAGTCTTTACATTATCATTTAACCACAGGGAATTACCTAGATGGATATTCAAAATGCAGGGAGAACGTCATTCCTTTCAGATGATGAACAGTAGTAGCAGTGGACACCTGGAGTGTCAAACATAATAGGGATATGTAGGTGGGTGTCAAGGTTGACACCAGAAATGACCAAACATGTTAATTCTGGTATTACCTATTGATGTAAAAGTCTACTGCTTGTTTGAATTAGTTTCATGGTTTCTCAACTCACCGTGTTGTGCCACTATGCTTGGAAAGAGATGATATTTTCTTCCTTGGGGTTCCAAGAAGGGAGTGATAAATGAAATCGATGAACACTTTAAGGGGATCAACACGTACATCTATGGGATAAAACACCATTTGGGTGATCATTGAGAAACTCTCCAAGTTGGACACTTTGTAGTTTTTTGGGAGCAGAGTTAAATAGAGATCTTTGGATTCCTCTATGTGCTGAAGATAGCTCGAATACATGAAATCCCAGGGTTGATAGTTTCTAATAGGGATTCTAATTTTTCTTCCTGTACTTAAAGATCAAGAAAATATAATAGAAGACCCTCTGTGGGAAGTCTATTTCTTTAGTGTGTTCCCGATGGTCGCATGAGAATATCTGGAAGAGAACATGGGAATCAGAGGATCAGGTTTGTGCTTATACCCTCATTTATTTAAGTATCCAATTGATTTAGTTTCGTGGATGTAAAAATGTATATTTTGGAGAATTTAATGACAAAAATTTTCATTGTTTTATTTTTAAAAGATTATTGGGAAAATTTCAAGATGATTCACTAAGGGGGTGTGTGATTCCGTGACCCAGTGTGTATGAAATGGCATGTTGACAAATGTTATGTTATTAAATTGTGAACGTGAGAATTTTTATATAAAAAAGTGGGATATCTCATAAATGTGATACTAGATCCGAAATAAGAGGGAACCATTTTGTTTAGGATAGTGTTTTTACCCTAGGAGCAACATAACTTTAGTCAGTGCGGTCCTCCAGTGAGAAAACCAAAAAATGGAATAACCATAAAAAATATTAAATAATGTTATTTTATTTTTTAAATCCTTATCACTCATGAACAATGACTCAGATTGAAAATCTGAGACCACCGTTGAGTTATTAATGTGGTGTTTTCCTTAGGCAGAACCTAACATTGGATAGAATCAGAAAAATATGGAATGTAGTTCGGGGGATGTGACCATAAATAAAATAATTAGAGAAATATTATTCTCTTTAAAAAATGTATAACTCCTATATTGTAACTTGTATTGGATAATTGATTGTATTATAGAGATCGTGTGTTTATTGCTTCCTTTGGTGGGACCAAATCTCAACCGGCACGAGTTAAGGGTAAACGTGAATTTATAGATGTTTTAAAAGATTATAAATAAAATTTCTGGAAATGTATATTTTATATATTTTAACATTTTTCCGTGATGTAGTGACACCATGATGCCCGAAAAATTAGTAGTTTCCTTTCATAAAAGAAACAGTTTGTTGATGTTGGAACACACAAAAATTTCAACAATGAAACATGTTTCTTCCTTTTTCATCTTGATAGGGACATGTGATTAGATTTAAAATACTGGATAAATTCTTTGGAGGCTCTAGAAATGAAAATTCAGTGACACAAAATCTCAATGCAAAACAAAATTGTTGATGAATTCTAACGGATATAGTATCCCAAATTGTGGATCAAACACCGTGGACTCGATTTTGAAGAATGATGGAGGTGTGACCCTATTCTTCACCAATTACCAATCCAGTCTTTAAGGTATGGTTTTTATTCTTATTGTGTGATTTCCATAATTCCCATTTATTCTTTTATAATTTACAAATTTTGATAAACTCACTAACAAGTTGACCCACATATCAGACTTTCAAGTGCGATGATAATTTTCATTCGGGGATCAAAGAAAGGGTATTATGTCTTAGTTACTGTTCAAATGTATATCTTTAACTAACATGATTAACAAAGGCCAAATGTACAGGTTTTACTTTTTTGTTTTGGATATTCCTTATGATGAATCTCTCCCTCTCCGTGTTCTTCGTTGACGAACCCCTGTGGTTGCGTCAAATTCTTGTCGGGGGCTTACAATTGTGACCGGACCCCTATATATACATCGAGATGGCTTCGAGTACATGGAAATGCATGATATGACCCTGGGATCATGATTGTTATTCTAGATCAGAAAATGTATCATCAAATTGATTTTGGTGGCCCACGTAAGAAACCACTTACAGCGGCTGAGGAAGACCGCGATAGTGCCACAACTAGTGAGTAGGGGCCATAGGCCGACGACCAATAGTGGATGCAACAGGTGATTCATAAAAGGTGTTCTGAATTACATATAAAGCGAGCCACGACACATAGTTCGAGGCTTTTGTGTAGCAAGCCCATGGAGGTGACCCATGATGCTGGCCACATGTGGGATGCGATGCCCGTTGTATCCCAAGTAGAGCATAACGACTATCCTAATGGGTCGGGATGGATATGTGCGCAAATCCTTAGATGGTCCTAGAAAAAAATGTTAGGACAACATAGTGGGGGGGGGGGGGGGTTCAAACATGTTTGGGCCTAGTTGGTCCGGGCAGGGTCCAGAAGGTCAGATTGGTGGACCCGTGTTGGGTAAGTGGACCCGGGTTGAGTTGGCAGACCCGGGTCGGGTCGGCGGACCCGGGTAGGGTTGGAGAACCCTGGTCGAGTTGGGAGAAATGGGTTTGGTTAGCCAACTGGGGTAGTGTCAGCCAACCAGGGTCATGTCGGTGGACCCATGGCCGGGTCGGGGCGGGGAGGTCCAACCAGGTCAGACCGGACACCGACCCAACAATCCCATTTCCACAAAAACATCCATATCCTCAAAAACCATATTTCTTGATGTATGATCTGTTTATGGTGTTGGGACCCTCACAGTAATGGAGTCCTCTCAATATAATCTATGTGGGTTTTTTGAGGGTTTAGATATGTACGACTTATTGAGGAGTATATTCTCTTGGGATCAACTGCATTAGGAGTGGGAATACTATGGATGGTTGTGAAGAGAGGACTACAAATAGTGTGTCAAAGTGACCCAAAAGGGATATTTGGTGAGTGGGTATAGGTGTCCCAGCTAGCCTATGTGAAAAGTAGGTCTAGGTGACCCAGTAGTCTTACGCAATGTTGGGTCTAGGTGACCTTGTAGGCCTAAGTGAAGTGTGGTTCTAGGTGCCCCAATGAGCTTAAGTGACTCATTAGGGATTAGTGTTTTAGAAGTACAAGGTGTTCAGTGTATAAAATTAATAGTATTTCTTTTTATAATTTTGATGATACCATGGTCAGCTGAATCTAGTGATTCTATTGATTATACTTTTAGAGACCACACTTCATGCACCTCTTGGGTAGTCCACTCAATGCATTTCATAGTTATCCCTTGTGGTTAAATTTGAGTGTGTTTTTGTGTTTATTTTGTGTATTTTCATTATTATATTATCATTGTTGTTTTAAGGTGCCTACTGAGTATTTTTTAACTCATCCATGCATGGAAGTTTCCTCCACAAATTGTGTCTTTTGTAGATTATCAGTATCTTTGACAGAGTCCTTAGTGTGCTGGAGATAGAGGGTTCTTCAGGGTGACCCTATTTACATGGTATGCTTCAGAAATGTCTAGAAATATTATTATACCTACCCTTTAGGTAGGATTTTCATTGGATGAGATCTAATATCATGTACTTTTATTTTTAGTGGGGCTTGTATTCTGGCTTGCTTACATTTCAATTTTTACTATTACTCTTATTGGTTGTTTTAGTGGGATGCATATATATTTACTCAATGATTTCAGTTTAATTATTTTTACATGGGGACGGTTTTGTGTGCACAAGTTCGTAGGAATATTCCTCCCTTTTGTGGGATATAACTACTCAATGATAGTCTCCAGCACTCGGCCTCTAAGAGGCAAGCATGGGATTGTCAAGTTAGAGGACCCAAGGGACGGGTTGTGGAAACATATATAAAAATTTCAAAATTGAATTTAAAATATGTTCACCATTAAGTGGTAGTAAAATAGAATTTAGAAAAATATTTTTTATTATGCTTAATATTATGTTTATTCTTATCTTATGCCTATAAAATCTATTGGATGAATGTGAAAAATATTTTATTTAATATATATTATATTTATATCATTAAATAATTATAATTAATTTAATTTATTTGTAAAAACTAATTTGTGAGAATAAAAAAAGTTCTTTATATAATTTTTTTATATTTAATTGATACTTATATTTATTTCTAATTTATTTTTGACCAATTAATTTAACCTTTTTTTTCATAATTTATTTAATTATATTAATAACCAAAAAATTTCAACTATTTTATATCTTATTATATTATTTAATAATATTATAATAATATATTGTTGTTTGATAAAAATCATCCTTTTTTATAATGCTATACAACTCATTATTTTTTGTAGCGTAAACATAACATGTTGTTGGGTATAAATAATGTATAAAAAAATTAAAATAACTCAAAAATATAAATATTATAAAGTCACAGGGTGTCAAATTCACCCATCCTTAATTAAATTTCATCCTTGAAATTTAACAATGATTTAGATATTATTTGTGTTGATATTTGAAAATAAACAATTGTTGAAAAACACAAATCATAAATAGGGTTTATAAAACATCTTCTTAATAAGAGGTAAAATGAAATGTGATGGTCACCAAAAAATAGTCATTTGAATAGGATAAAAATAGTGTCAACAAGTATATTGAAAGGAAATCTTACTATCATGTTATGATGTATAATGATAGAGAACATGGTCATTAGAAATTCTATCATCAGAACACCCTAAATATCGAATGGGTAAAAGAGCCCATTAATTTCTCATTATGAAAAATTAAACGATCAATTTTCAATTACAAAATACTTTTCCGAGTGGAAAGAAATTAATACACTTCCTTGACAAATAAAAAATTAACCATTCTTACCTAACAAGTAGTGTTTCATATCTTAATCAATTTCCACAACAAAATCATCTTTTTCTCCAAATGATGAGTATTTATGATTATTTGTTTTTCATATTTGATGAATTTTAATATATTTTTATGGATAAGAAAATATAAAATTTATAACAATCTACTCCTCTTGCCATAAAAAATTGCCCAAAAATAAATTCGATATGATAAGTTAAGATAATTCCCTAAAGTGAATAAACCTTATATCATGAAAAACACATTAATCTCAAAGGTTCAATAGTTTTACCCAAATTTCAACATATTTCATTCAATAAATTACCATACATCTTCAAAAATATTCTAGAAAATGTTTGAAACTGAAAAAATTGGTGTCTATGAACCTATTGTATTCCAAGAAACATTAATCACTCTTATTATATTATAAAAAAATTATTCTCATAAATCACATAATCTCCAAGATATGATAAAAATTTAAAAAATTTACCTAAAACACCATATACCCAAAATACATATATTATTCATATAATTAAAATTTTACTTCTCATATAAAATCCAATAGAATTCCGTTTAAGTTATTCATATAGGATTCCCAAAAATAGTGAATATATTACATGAAAATATTAATCACTTAATTACAAATTATTGTTCCAATCCCAATATAATATTTTGATAAAAAGTATACCTAAAATAAAAATTGCCCTAATCCATTGGATAGTTTAACTAGAATAATTTTATCCTAACCAGGACATCATGAACTCTAGTCATAAACACTTCACCCTTGTCACCTTTGGGTTATAGGTTCAATCCCTACATTCTTGGCAGATGCGATGAGTTCTCACCCATTATGTAGGTTGATTTTTTTAAAACCATATTAATAATATACCATATATGATATTCATTCCGAAAAATAAAATAAATATATTTTATATTAAAGAAATGTTTCAACAATAATGGTTATCTCATATGTTTAATTTTGAACAAATAGTAATTTAAATACACATAATTACTGTAAATTAAATTATTTTATAAAATCTAATAGTTATCGGTACTGTTAAAAGTATTTATATAAAATGAAAAGTCTTTATTCCTTAAACGACATTTTTACACACAATAAACCAATTGGTTGGTTTTCTTAAAAAATATTTCTTAAATTTTGTTTACAAGGTTGCTACAAAACATCCTCTAATACCAACTATAACACAGTAAGCCCAGAAGGCCAAAGTCAGTACCTTATGTTATAACATTTTTAGAATTATAAAGAATAAAATATCAGAAGAGATATCATTTTAGTAGTCATAAATAACTAGATACATAAATCAATATAATATTGCATTGGTAAAACATAAAACAGAAAAAAGAAAAATAATTTTCAACCCAGAAATCATTAAAAATTTCACACTCATAACATTGAGAAAAGGTTAAAATAAAGGGTGATATCAAATTATATATATGGGTATGTAAAGTAGAGGAAATAATAAATTATTAAGAATATATCAACATGGAAAGGTAAATAATTGGGAGCACATGTCAATTAAATGAAAGGATAAGGAATCAACAATATGGAATTGTAGATAGCTGAAACACATGAAATTTAAAAAAATAAATTGAGAATTTAATTATTCCTTGTGTATTTCAACAAAAGATATCATGAATAAAAATAATACCAAATTATAAATAAATGAAATTTATATTTATTTGATGTCATGTATCTAGAACATAAACATGTACCATGAAGACCATTCAAATGATGGTTTTAGAATGTGAGTAGAAACCCATATTTTCTTCTTGGAAACAAACCAAAAGGGTATTTCTCTAACTGATTTTATATCAAGAGACTATTAATGCATTGATGGTATTACTCTAAATGAACACTAACATTTGTCATATTGATCAAAATCATACTTCATATATTGAATAATTATTTTTAAATATTTTACATCCAATTGTTTTATTCTATGATGAAACATTATAATTATAGGGAAATAACATTATTGATGTTATAATATGACAAAAGAGTTAGTTGATATAATACACACAAAAAGTAAGTGGTTAATATTACATATATATCATAGTTTGTACAATGTGAGATGAAAATATCTTAAAACTTTGTAATAATTTATTTAAAAGACTATAAATGTATAAGAGAAAATATTTTATTTGTAAAAAACATCATAAAAATGTTATTTAAGCATTCAGAAATTATCACATCATGAAAGTGGGGAATTCCATTCATTTTGTATAAATTAAAAATCATTTATATTACTTTTCTATGAAAATTCATGAAGTTTCTAGTTTTAATAAATGATAGAATGATTATTTCTAAATAATTTTGTTAAAAGTAACAAAGGGTTAAAAATGACTTTTAAAACACCGTTAGAATATTAAAAAACTATTTTGAAAACATTTTTAGAAAATACTAAAAATAATGATAAATATTCCATATTAGAGACTTAAACACAAACAATATTATATGGATATATATTTTTGAAATAAATACTTATAATTTTATAATAAGTAGAATCATATATAACTGAAATAAAAAACTTATATGGGTAAAAAATACTATAAAATTCAGATTAATATAAAAAAATGGAATTCATGGGTTTTATATATACCAAAAAAATCAACAAGTAGTGTATAAGGCATGCATCCACAAAAATAAGATTGAGAGAAATATCCCTTACCTAAGACTTACTTTTTAGTTTTATGTGAAATAACCTCCAGTATAATTGCTTAAATCTTTTTATAAATTTAATTCAGAACCTCTTCCATAATTATGATATCATGTATGATCTTATTATATTATTATATCACATGTTTGTTAATAATAATTCATCAATTCCCCTATATCGATTGTTTGTTACCTTGTTCCTCGAGAATGTATTGACTTGTTATAAGTATTTACTATTACCTAGATTATGATTTATTCATATAAAGAGTTTAAATCATGATGTAAATATCATATATATTTATATATATATATTCAGTATGTATAAATTTATAAAAATACATAAAATATTGATATAAAAATGAAATTCACTGTTCATGGAGATTGTAGGTCATACGTATGCATGAATGCTACTATCATTTCTTTTCCATATTAAAATAATGAAAATTAAATTATATATATGTATATTAAAATTATGGTATAATACATATTTCATATATATATCACATATTTTTAGTAAAACCATTCATTATTTGTTAAATTTCTAGTGTGAAAGAATCACATTGCTTTGAGGATGTGGTATGTTAGAACCCAGTTCTTATTTTTAAGGTACGAGTTTCTTAATTTCCTTTTTCCTTACATTTATTTGAGAAATCATGGGAAATGTTGCAGAAATTGTAAATTTATGGTTACCCACTGTGTACTTTGGCCGTGTGGGATTAGAATATAGGGGGTGTAGGCTTGTCGGAGATTAAGGGTGTAAAAACCAACTGCACATCGTGTATTTAGTAATACACGTCATGTAATCCATTGGTAGGTGAGAAGTATGTTAGTGGTAGTATCCACCAACAAAACGATGGTACATGCCATGTACATAGTAACACATGTCACGTAATCAAGTCGGAAGATGAACAATGAGGTGGAGGAAAGAATCGCTAACCATGTATCTGATTCTTCCACCGTTGATCGCGTTTGAACCGCATGGGTAAGATATTCATTCTTCTTGAATATGTTTTTCCTATTATTTCCCTAATGGGTGTTATTTGGGTTTTAATTGGTAGTAGTTTATCTCAGATCTATGTTTTTCTTGGTTGTTTCAGGAGGTTCCCTTCATGTATACCAATCACATGAGATCAAGGTAGGTGGCCTTGTGCTTATTTCGAACTTTCGTGTTGATTTTGTGCATCATTATGCCATGCTCCCATGTTCGGTGAGTCATGTGGTCGAGGCCTTGACTGTATAGATACCAAGAACTGCATAGGTTTTCTAATGAATAAGTCTAAACTGTTGTTTGGGATCATTACATTGATCTAGGGCCGCCCTGAGGGTGTGTTTCCCTTGTTTAGTCATTTGTCCATGATGCCCAGAGGTATTCCATGAGTATAACGTGTTTTTAGTTTTAATGATATAAAAAATATATATATTGCTTGCGTATTCTTTGGGATCAGCCTAGTTACTTTCGTTTATTCTATTTAGCCTGAGGTAAAGGTATTGTTAGCCTGATGGCATGGTTCTATTTTTCCTAAGGGCAAGGATCTGTTTAAGATGAGGGAAATGTTCTATTTAGCATGAAGGAAAGTTTCTGTTTAGCCTAAGGGAAAGGTTTCATTTAGCATGAGTGCATCGGTTCTTATACCTGAGGTCAATTATTGTTTAGCATGAGGGAAAGGTTTTGGTTAGCCTGAGGGCAACAGTTCTTATACCTATGGGAAATTTTTGTTAGGCCTGAAGGCAGTCACTAAAGGGTTTCGTCTCTGTATTCCTAAGGGTACGGATTTTCACATCTGAGGACAATGTTTACATCGAATATTCACTGTGGTGATTTCTTATGTTGTACCTTCCATGCCAAATAATAGTCTTGGAATTGTTAACTAATTATTAAAATGGAAATATTTCTTGTAGGAATTATTAATTTTGAGTACTTATTAGTTTACTGCATTCATTATTGCACAATGCTATTTCAAATTTTCCATGACAGTTGGGCACGGGCATTTTGTGTTTTCCAAATGAGATTTATTTCTCACACCCTGTTTGGGTCATTTCCTAGGTCAAAACAGATTATATTTTTGTTAGTGACGATAAGGTAAAGGGTCCCTACACAGGTACATGATTGTTGTAGTGGAGTAAGAGAGCATGAGACTGATCTTAGGCTTGTAATTCTATTGAATTCATGTTGCATTGTTCTAGTTTTGTTTAGATGTACATATACTTGGTTTTGTATTGTATTTGATTGCAGTGTATCCTATTTTGGTCGCTTTCATTGAATTAGTGACATGTTGCATCATCATATATATGATTGTTGGTTATCTTTTACTTCAGTTCCATTTTCCATTTCAGGTTCATATTGTTTACTGCTTCCTATTTTATTTTTTATATATATTCTGTTGTGATACACTTTGACAAATGGAGGAATAGATTACCCCATATCATTCTTAAGACTTCGATGCTAGTCGATAGCCTCTGGCATTTGGGGAAATGCACTTGAGGTCATGTGACCAACCAGGTTCGGGGCACCCATTGTGTGGCATCCAGACCAGGGAAGTTACAAAGTGGTTTCAAAAGAATCATTTATCTTGACATACTGTTTGGAGCCCTAATCGAGGGATATGAAAGAATAGGTACTTGGTAATATGTTTTTCTTTGGAGTATCTTACCCGTGTAAAGGAAAAAGGAAATCTACCTTGTTTAATTGCAATTTTAATATTTTTTCAATTGTACAGTTGATTTGATTTTCACTATTGGGTGATGCACTTTTGGTGTGATTTTATATTTTATACTTGGGTTCTATTTAGTTGTATCAGGATGAGCTAAGGGTATGACATCACAAGAATTATTTAATTAGATTTTAGAATCATATGTCATGCATAGTTTCAATGCTATGTGGGTGCATTAGAAATTTCATGTTTTTGTGATAGATGTTGTGCTGAAAAATGCATGTTGTTGTGATAGATTCCTTGATAAAATATCTGTTATTTGATAGGTTATTGTTATGATAGGTTTTGTGAATTAATGTCAAACTTTGGTTCTTGAGGAGTATGTGGAATCATCAACCAGAATATAGTGAATCATCAACTTGTTTACCTTGTTATAACATGTATAAGATACCATGATTTGGTTTTCAGGGAGTATGGGACCTCACTAATCAGAATTGGGAACTTTGGTATTTGTTTTAGTGTTTTTATGGACTCCGGAGTAGTTTCTGAGGCTTATTGTCCAGAAAAACATAGAATACATGATAGGTAATTTTGAATACATGCCTTGTGTTCTTCTGTTCGGGAAGAAACTGTTTTTCTTAAGTACATGTCATGTACCTTATTTACATGTCGTGTAGTCTCTAATTTATCCTATGTCATGTGGGAAGAGAAACAGGATAGGGATGTTCTTGGAGAAACACATAATGTACTGGTTGTCCACGCCATATAGGGTTGACCCTATGTCCACCCATGTTACTAACAACACAAAAAGAGAAATCTTAGTTTAAACACGCCATGTCGATTCTGAACACATCGTGTAGTCTAATCATGGGATCCATCCGTGTATCTAACAACACGGGTTGGTGTAATCTTTTAAAGTACACTTTTTGTCCTTCTGGAACATGTCGTGTAGTGTGATCCATGTATCCAGCCATTTCTCAAATAGTATGGGTCAGTAAAGCCCATCTAGTTCTCGTCGTGTACCTATGGGACATGCCATGTAGTCTTGACCAGCAAGAGACTGTGTGGACTTGGTCATGTGGCTGGGGAAATGGGGTGGTGTACATGCCATGTGTGGTTGTAACACGGTATATACCTAGGGTTAAGACACGCCTGGGCCGACATCAGAACACAAACATGTAAGGGCTTAAGGGCACACCATGTAGACCTTATACACTCTGTGTAGTATCGTTCTAACAAGAACCGTGTGGTGAAGCCATGTAGAAGGACTCAGGTAGGGGAAGACAATTCAAGTACACGCCATGTGTAAGGACAACACGCCGTGTGTGTGGGGTGTTACACGACTAGTTCTAGCAGAATTACACAACCATCTGAAAGACATAAGGGAACACTCCATGTAGTTATTATACACACCCTGTAGTCTATTTTTTTAAACATGAATTTTTTCTTTCTCTTGTTATCTTCATCATTTTATAGTATTTAGTCCTTGAGGATCTTAATCTAAGGTGTGTGTTTGACCTTTTAGAGTAATTCCACTGAGACGACCTTGAGTTTCTCACCAAGAGAGTGGCAATGATTATACACTTGATATGGTATACCATGGGCTAATGATGGATCCTACAAAAGTGAAACATTTTGTGCCAGTCATTATAATGGATGTAGGTACGGATGCGTAGTTCCATGAAGGCTTTATGATGTTCATACAAACATTTCAGGGAATACTGCAAGTTGCAACATCTATGGAAGAGCGGACATGTATATTACAGAATCATCATTCGCCTACATTAATAGGGAATGTCGGATCACAGTCTGTGGATTCATGGTTGGATTCTATGCATACGATCATCGAGCATGTTGAGACACCACTTAAGAGGAGGTTAAATCTCTCTACTTACATGTTGCGTGATTCCTCCAAGAGATGGTGGGATGCTACCACCCAGGCTAATTATCATAGAGACATGGTGTGGAATGATTTTAAGGAATTATTCTATGATATTTTCTTTCTAGAGACCCTAAGGGAAAATTGAGCTCATGAGCTCCTGAATCTTCAGTAGGGTGCCATGTAAGTGATAAACTATTCTGCACGCTTCACTGAGCTATAACGTTTATCACATGTTCTAGTGGGTGATGAGATGTTGAGTGCTAGATGCATTGAGGATGGTCTTCAATATGACATTCGAGCGATGTAGAATTTTTTCAAGTTTTCTACAGTGCATTCTATTATAAACTAGGCATTGATTACTAAGTAAAACCTACGAGAAGCTACTCGTGCGGATTAGGGTAGTTAGACTCCAGTCTCTTGTATTATTTCTACTAGAAAAAGGAAGAGGCGGAGGGATTTCTCTCATGGTGGAAGTATTAGCTAGAAGAAATATTTACGTTTCCAGTTAATTTTCTAAAAGTGTGGTAAATAGGGGTACAAGATACCTCAGTGCCCCCATGACAAATTGGAGTGGCGAGCTTGTAGCAAGATGGGTCATCTTCAGTGGTTTTGCAGGGAATTTCCTACAGTGACTAGTGAGAGGAGTTATGTGAAGGCTCCACGTGCAGGAACAGTGACAATAGCTTCTTACCAGTCAGGGAATTAGAATACGCCAGGACGTTCAGCCGAGGTGGTGGTCGTGGTCATGGTAGGCAGAGACTGAGATCTCAGAGACAGCAGGGCGGGTCAGCTCAGGGTAGCCAGGCTATGTCATAGGGCCACGACACTGGTCAGGCAAATGCAGTGCAATAAACCCAACATGAGCAGGATCCTAGAACTTCCACTATAAGAGGTACTATTTTAGTTGGTTATGTTTTAACTTTAATAAATTTTAATACTGGTGCTACACATAGCTTTATATCTGTGCCCTTTGTGGAGATCCTTGGGCTCAGAGTTTCTTTTTCATTTGATATCATGATGGTAGACACCTTGTTGGGTATTATGATGAATGGTGTGCATAAATGCAAGGATGTATCCCTAGAGGTTGGTGGGTGTCTCTTTCTATGGTACATATATCTCTTAGAGATGATGGGATGTGATGTCATTCTCGAGATGGACTGGTTGGTACCCTTTTGAGCCTTTGTGGATTGCTATCATCGCAGGGTGAGTTTTAAGTCACCAGAGGGTGGAGAGTTTCATTAAAAGGGAGAATGGGATGCCCAGGTGAGTCGAGCTGGACCTGAGCATCGTGGGTAAGGTGGAGTGACAACCTAGATTTTCAGTTTATATTTGGACGATCGGGAAACTTGTCATAAGGAATTCCCTTTAGTGGTTGATCATTTCAGGGATGACATTTCGGATGACTTTTCATGTCTACCTCCTTATAGAGAGGTGTAATTATCTATTGAGCATTTTCTAGGAGAGGCATCAGTGTCCATTCCTACTTATAATATGGATACATTATAATTGCAAGAGCCCGAGAGGTAGTTGTAGGAGTTGCAGGAAAAGAGTTTCATCCATCCCAGTAATTATCCTTGGGGTTCTCCTATCTTGTTATTGAAAAAAGGTAGACGGTACCCTCAGAAATTGTGTGGATTTTCAGAAGCTGAACCAGTTGACAATTAAGAAACAATATCCCTTACCATGGAGTGATGATGATTTTGATCAACTTCGTGGAGGAATATTGTTCTCGAAGATCGACTTGAGATTTAGATATCATCAGTTATGCTTTATACCATCAGACATACCGCTTACATCCTTTCAGAGCAGATATGGTCTATACAAGTACTTTTTCATGACATTTCGACTCACAAACGTGCCAACAGTTTTCATGGCTCTAATGAATCATTTTTCCACCCATATCTGGATTCTATTTTGGGAATTCTTCATGGACTATATATTGGTGTACTCTGACACTCAACATGACCATGCCACCCATCTTGATATCGTACTGAGTATACTAAGAAAGATTCTGTTATATTTTGATCTCTCAAAGTTCCACTTTTGGATGGACCATATTCACTTATTGGGGAATTTTATCTCAGATACAGGAGTTGCAGTAGTCCCAGAGAAAGTGAGAGTTGCAGTTTCCTGGGAGCATCCAAAGAAAATCTTTGAAATACAGAGTTTCTTGGGGCTTGCGGGTTACTACATGAACTTTATACATGACTTATCCCACTTAGCAGTGCCATTGAAAGGATTTACTAAGAAGGGTATAATGTTTGTTTGGTCAGAAGCTTGCGAGATATCCTTTGAGGAGCTGAAGGGAAGGTCGACATTAGAACCAGTCCTGATACTACCAGAGCAAGGGAAGAGCTATAAAGTTTACTGTGATCCATCAGGTATTGGGATGGGAGCAGTGTACATTCAGGGTGATCGAGTAGTTGTGTATGGGTCTCAGCAGTTGAGGCCACATGAGAGGAATTACTTGACACCTGATCTCGAGTTGGCTGTAGATTTTCCTGTGTTATGCTTTCTAATACATTATCCCATGAGATAACATTTTGTGGTGATTACGAACCAAAAAAGTGTTAAATACATCTTTTCTTATCATGATGTGAATTTGAGACGGTGAAGGTTCGTTGAATACCTTCATTCCTTGGACTTCTATCATGCCTATTCAACTGGTAAAGGTAATGTAGTAGCTGATTCACTGAGTAGATACATAAATTAACCTAATATTACATTGGTAAAACATAAAACAAAAAAAAAAGAAAAATAATTTTCATCCCATAAATCATTCAAAAATTTCACAATCATGACATCAAGAAAAGGTAAAAATAAAGGGTGGTATCAATTTATCTATATGGGTATGTAAAGTGGAGGAAATAATAAATTAATAATAATATATCAACATGGAAAGGTAAATAATTGGGAGCACATGTCAATTAAATGAAAGGATAAAAAATCAACAATATGGAATTGTAGATAGCTGAAACACATGAAATTTAAAAAATAAATTGAGAATTAAATTATTCTATGTGTATTTCAACAAAAAATATCATGAATAAAGATAGTAGCTAAATTATAAATAAATGAAATTTATATTTATTTGATGTCATGTATCTAGAACATAAACAAGTACCATGAAGACCATTAAAATGATGGTTTTAGAATGTGAGTAGAAACCCATCTTTTCTTCTTGGAAAGAAACCAAAAGGGTATTTCTCTAACTGGTTTTATATCATGAGACTACTAATGCATTGATGGGATTACTCTAAATGAACACTAACATGTGTCATATTGATCCAAATCATACTTCATATATTGAATAATTATTTTCAAATATTTTACATCCAATTGTTTCATTCTATGATGAAACATTATAATTATAGGGATATAACATTATTGATGTTATAATATATCAATAGAGTTAGTTGATATAAAACACAGAAAAAGTAAGTGGTTAATATTACATATATATCATAGTTTGTACAATGTGAGATGAAAATATCATAAAACTTTGTAATAATTTATTTAAAAGACTATAAATGTATAAAAGAAAATATTTTATTTGAAAAAAAACATCATCAAAATGTTATTTAAGCATTAAGAAATTATCACATCATGAAAGTGGGAAATTCCATTCATGTTGTATAAATTAAAAATCATTAATATTACTTTTTTATGAAAATTCGTGAAGTTTTTAGTTTTATGAAATGAAAGGATGATTATTTCTAAATAATTTTGTTAAAAGTAAAAAAGGGTTATAAATGAATTTTAAAACACCTTTAGAATATTAAAAAACTATTTTGAATTTTTTTAGAAAATACTAAAAATAATGATAAATATTCCATATTTGAGATTTAAACACAAACAATATTATATGGCTATATTTTTTTGAAATGAATACTTATAATTTTACAATAAGTAGAATAATATATAAATGAAATAAAAAAAATTATATGGGTAAAAAATACAATAATATTCAGATTAATAAAAAAAATGGAATTCATGAGTTTTATATATACCAAAATAAATCAACAAGTAGTGTATAAGGCATGCATCCACAAAAATAAGATTGAGAGAAATATCCCTTACCTCAAACTTCCTTTTTAGTTTAATGTGAAATAACCTCCAGTATAATAGCTTAAATATTGTAACAAATTTAAAAAAGAACCTCTTCCATAATTATGATATCATGTATGATCTTATTAAATTACTATATCACATGTTTGTTAATAATCATTCATCATTTTCCTTATATCGATTGTTTGTTACCTTATTTCTCGAGAATGTTTTGACTTGTTATAAGTAGTTACTATTACGTAGATCATTATTTATTCATATACAGAGTGTAAATCATGATGTAAATATCATATATATTTATATATATATTCAGTATGTATAAATTTATAAAAATACATAAAATATTAATATAAAAATGAAATGCACCGTTCATTGAGATTTTAGGTCATACGTATGCATGAATGCTACTATCATTTTTTTCCATATTAAAATAATGAAAATTAACTTATATATATGTATAATAAAATTATAGTATCATACATATTTCATATATATCACATATTTTTAGTAAAACCATTCATTATTTGTTACATTTATAGTGTGAAAGAATCACATTTCTTTGAGGATGCGGTATGTAAGAACCCATTTCTTATTCTTGAGGTACGAGTTTCTTATTTTCCTTTTTCCTTAAATTTATTTGAGAAATCAAGGGAAATTTTGGAGAAATTGAAAATTTATGGTTACATGCTGTGTACTTTGGCCATGTGGGATAAGAATATAGGGGTTGTAGGCTTGTCGGTGATTAATGGTGTTAAAACCAACTGCACATCATGTATTTAGTAATACACATCATGTAATCTGTTGGTAGGTGAGAACTAAGTCAGTGGGAGTATCACCCAAAAGAACGATGGTACATGCCATGTACATAGTAACACATGTCCTGTAATCAAGTCCGAAGATGAACAATGAGGTGGAGGAAAGAAGCCGCTAGTGGAACAATTAAAAAATTTAAACTACACGCCGTGTACTTGAGAGTAAAAAATGTGTAGTTAAGTTTTTTTCATTTAATACCAGAAGTATCCTCCTCATTCGGCAAAAGAGGAAGAGAACTCACTAGAGTTGTGAGAAAGGAGGCCGGGACTTGGAAGAGCTCTTGGTCTCTAACCAAGTCTCTGATTCTTCCACCGTTGGGATCGTTTGAACCGCATGGGTAAGATATTCATCCTTCTTGAATATTTTTTTCCTATTATTTCCCTAAGGGATGATATTTTGGTTTTAATGGGTAATAGTTTATCTCAGATCTACGTTGTTATTGGTTGTTTCATGAGGTGCCTTCCATGTATACCAATCAGAGGGGATCAAGATAGGTGGCCTTGTGTTTATTTCGAACATTCGTGTTGTTTTTGTGCATCATTGTGCCATGATCCCATGTTCGGTGAGTCATGTGGCTAAGGCCTTGACTGTATAGATACCAAGAACTGCATAGGTAATCTAATGAATAATTATAAACTGTTGTTTGGGGTAATTACATTGATCTATGGCCACCCTGAGGGTGTGTTTCCCTTGTTTATTCATTTGGACATGATGACCAGATGTATTTCATGATTATAACATGTTTTGAGTTTTCATGATAGAAAAAATATATATATTTCTTGCTTATTCATTGTGATCAGCCTAGTCACTTTTGTTTATTCTATTTAGCCTGAGGGAAAGGTATTGTTAGCCTGATGGCATGGTTCTGTTTTTCCTAATGGTAAGGTTCTATTTAGCATGAGGGAAATGTTCTATTTAGCATGAATTAATGTTTCTGTTTAGCCTAAGGGAAAGGTTTCATTTAGCCTAAGTGCATTAGTTATTATGCCTGAGGTCAATTTTTGTGTATCCCGAGCGATATGTTTTGGTTAGCCTGAGGGAAACGGTTCTTACGCCTAAGGGAAATGTTCGTTATGCCTGAGGGCAGTAACTAGAGGGTTTCGTCTCAGTATTCTTAAGGGTAAGGATTTTCACATCTGAGGACAATGTTTACATCGAATATTCACTGCGGTGATTTCTTATTTTGTACCCTCCATGCCAAATTATAGTCTTGGAACTGTTAAATAATTATTAAAATGGCAATGTTACTTGTAGGAATTATTAATTTTGAGTACTTATTAGTTTACTACATTCATTATTGCACACTACTGTTTCACATTTTCACTGACAGTTGGGCACGGGCATTTTGTGGTTGCCAATTGGGATTTATTTCTCACACCCCATTTGGGTCATTTCATAGGTCGAAACAGATTATATTTTTGTTAGCGTCGATAAGGTAAAGGGTCCCTACACAGGTACATGATTTTTGTAGAGGAGTAAGAGAGCATGAGACTGAGCTTAGGCTTGTAATTCTATTGAATTCATGTTGCAATGTTCTAGTTTTGTTTGGATGTACATATACTTGGTGTTGTATTGTATTTTATTGCATTGAATCCTATTTTGGTCACTTTCATTGAATTAGTGACATGTTGCATCATCATATATATCACTGTTGGTTATCTTTTACATCTGTTCCATTGTCCATTTCAGGTTCATATTGTTTACTGCTTCCTATTTTTTTTATATATATTCTGTTGCGATACAATTTGACAAATGGAGGAATAGATTACCCAATATCATTCCTAGGACTTCGATGCTAGTCGATAGCCTCTGGCATTTGGGGAAATGCACTCGAGGTCATGTGACCAACAAGGTTCGGGGCAATCATTGTGTGGCATCCAGATCCGGGACGTTACAAAGTGGTATCAAAAGAATCATTTATCGTGACTTACTGTTTGGAGCCCTAATAGAGGGATATGAAGGAATAGGTACTTGGTAATATTTTTTTCTCTGGAGTATCTTACCCGTGTAAAGGAAAAAAGACAATCTACCTTGTTGAAATTTCAATTTTAATTTTTTTTCAATTGTACAGTTGATTTGATTTTCACTATTGGGTGATGCACTTTTGGTGTGATTTTATATTTAATATTTGGGTTCTATTTATTTGTAACCCGATGAGATGAGGGTATGACATCACAAGAATTATTTAAGTAGATTTTAGAATCACATGTCATGTATAGTTTCAATGCTATGTGGGTGCATTAGAAATTACATGTTGTTGTGATAGATGTTGTGATAAAAATGCATGTTGCTATGATAGATGCCTTGATAAAATATCTATTATTTGATAGGTTATTGTTATGTAAGGTTTTAAGAATTAATGTCAAACATTGGTTCTTAAGGAATATGGGGCATCATCAACAAGAATTTAGTGAATCATCGACTTGTTTACCTTGTTATAACATGTATAAGATACCATGATTTGGATTGCGGGGAGTATGGGACCTCACTAATCAGAATTGGGAACTTTGGTATTCGTTTTAGTGTTTTTATGGACTCTGGAGTAGTTTCTGAGGCTTATTGTCCAGAAAAACATAGAATACATGACAGGTACTTTTGAATACACACCTTGTGTTCTTCTGTTCGGGAAGAAACTGTTTTTCTTATGTACATGTCATGTACCTTATTTACATGTCGTGTAGTCTCTAATTGTGTCCTATGTCATGTGGGAAGAGAAACATGATAGGGAAGTTCTTGGAGAAACACATCATGTACTAGTCGTCCACGCCATATAGGGTTGACCCTATGTCCACCCATGTTACTAAAAACACAAACAGATAAATCTTAGTTTAAACACGCCATGTCAATTCTGAACACACCGTGTAGTCTAATCATGGGATCCAGCCGTGTATCAAACAACACGGGTTGGTGTAATCTATTCGAGCACACTTTTTGTCCTTCTGGAACACGCCGTGTAGTGTGATCCATGTATCCGGCCATTTCTCAAATAGTATAGGTCAGTAAATCCCATCTAGCGCTCATCGTGTACCTATGGGACATGCCATGCAGACTTGACCGGCAAGAGACCATGTGGACTTGGTCGTGTGGCTGGGGAAATGGGGTGGTGTACATGCCATGTCTAGTTGTAACATGCTATGTACCTAGGGTTAAGACGCGCATGGGCCGACATCAGAACACGACCATGTAAGGGCTTAATGGCACACCATGTAGACCTTATACACGCTGTGTAGTATCGTTCTAACAAGAACCGTGTGGTGCAGCCATGTAGAAGGACTCGGGTAGGGGAAGACAATTCATGTACACGCCATGTGTAAGGACAACACACCGTGTGTGTGGGGTGTAACACGACTAGTTCTAGCAGAATTACAGGACCATCTGAAATACATAAGGGAACACTCCATGTAGTTATTATACACGCCGTGTAGTCCATTTTTGGAAAAAATGAATTTTTTCTTTCTCAGGTTCTCGTCATCAGTTTATAGTTTGTTTTCCTTGATGATCTTAATCTACGGTGTGTGTTTGACCTTTTATAGTCATTCCACCGAGATGACCTTAAGTTTCTCACCAAGAGAGTGGCAATGATTATACAGTAGATATGGTATGCCATGGGAAAATGATGGATCCTACAGAAGTGAAAAATGTTGTGCCAGTCATTATAATGGATGTAGGTACGGATGCGCAGTTCCATGAAGGCTTTATGAGGTTCATGCAAACATTTCAGGGAATACCACAAGTTGCAACATCTATGGCAAAGCAGACACATATAATGTAGAAGCATCATTCACCTACATTTTTAGGGGATGTCGGATCACAGGCTATGGAGTCATGGATGGATTCTATGCATACAATCATCGAGCATGTTGAGACACCACCTAAGAGGAGGTTCAAGCCCTGTACTTACATGTTTCACGATTCCTCCAAGAGATGGTGGGATGCTACCACCCAGGCTAATTATCAAATAGACATGGAGTGGAAGGATTTTAAGTAAGTATTCTATGACATTTTCTTTCTAGAGACTCCAAGGGAAAATTGAGCTCATGAGCTCTTGAATCTTCAGTAGGGTGCCATGTAAGTGATGGACTATTCTGCACGCTTCACTAAGAAACAATGTTTTTCACAAGTTCTAGTGGGTGATGAGATGTTTAGGGATAGATGCATTGAGGATGGTCTTTGATATGACATTCGAGCGATGTATAATTTTTTCAAGTTTTCTATAGTGCGTGCTATTATGAACTAGGAATTGATTACTAAGAAAAACCTATGAGAAGCTACTCGTGCAGATCAGGGTAGTTAGACTCGCGTCTCTAGTACTATTTCTACTGGAAAAAGGAAGAGGCAGGGGGATTTCTCTCATGGTGGAAGTATTAGCTAGAAGAAACATTTAGGTTTCCAGTTAATTTGCTAACAGTGTGGTAAATAGGGGTACAAGATACCTCAGTGCCCCCATGACCAAGTGGAGTTCCGAGCTTGCAGCAAGATTGGCCATCTTCAGTGGTTTTGCAGGGAATTTCACCCAGTGACTAGTGAGAGGGGTTATGTGAAGGCTCCACGTGTAAGAACGGTGTCAATATCTTCTTACCAGTCAGGGAATTCGAATACGTCAGGACGTTCAGTCGAGGTGGTGGTCGTTGTCATGGTAGGCAGAGACTGAGATCTCAGAGACAGCAGGGCGGGTCAGCTCAGGGTAGCAAGGCTATGTCATAGGGCCACAACACTGGTCAGGAATATGCAGTGCAATAAACCCAACATGAGCAGGATCCTAGACCTTCCACTATCAGAGGTACTATTTTAGTTGGTTATGTTTTAACTTTAATACATTTTAATACTGGTGCTACACATATCTTTATATCTGTGCCCTTTGTGGAGATCCTTGAGCTCAATGTTTTTTCATCATTTGATATCATGACGGTAGACACTCTATTGGGTATTATGTGGAATGGTGTGCATCAGTGCAGGGATGTATCCCTAGAGGTTGGTGGGTGTCTCTTTCTATGGTACCTATATCTCTTAGAGATGATGGGCTATGATTTCATTCTCGAGATGGACTGGTTGGTACCCTTTTGAGCCTTTGTGGGTTTCTATCATCACAGGGTGAGTTTTAAGTCACCATAGGGTGGAGAGTTTCTATAAATGGGAGAATTGGATGCCCAGGTGAGACGACCTGGACCTGAGCATCGTGGGCAAGGTGGAGTGACATCCTAGATTTTGAGTTTATATCTGGACGATCGGAGAACTTGTCAGAAGGAATTCCCTTCAGTGGTTGATCATTTCAGGGATGACATTTCAGATGACTTTTCAGGTCTACCTCCTTATAGAGAGGTGGAATTCACTATTGAGCATTTTCTAGGAGAGGCATCGGTGTCCATTCCTCCTTATAGGATGGCTACACCAGAATTGTAGGAGCCTGAGAGGCAGTTATAGGAGTTGCAGGAAAAGAGTTTCATCCAACCCATTAATTCACCTTGGGGTTCTCCTATCCTGTTATTGAAAAAAGGTGGACGGTACCCTCAGAAATTGTGTGGATTGTCAGAAGCTGAACTAGGTGACATTTAAGAAACAATATCCCTTACCAAGGAGTGATGATGATTTTGATCAACTTCGTGGCGGAATATTGTTCTCAAAGATCGATTTGAGATTTAGATATCATCAGTTACGCTTTATACCATCGGACATACTACTTACATCCTTTCAGAGCAGATATGGTCTATACAAGTACTTTTTCATGATGTTTCGACTCACAAACGTGCCAATAGTTTTCATGGATCTGATGAATCATCTTTTCCACCCATATCTGGATTCTTTTTGGGAATTCTTCATGGACTATATCTTGGTGTACTCTCACACTCAACATGACCATGCCACCCATCTTGATATCGTACTGAGTACACTGAGGGAGCATCCATTATATTTGGATCTCTCAAAGTTCCAGTTTTGGATGGACCATATTCACTTATTGGTACATTTTATCTCAGATACAGGAGTTGCAGTAGACCTAGAGAAAGTGATAGTAGTAGTTTCCTCGGAGCATCCAAAGAACATCTTTGAAATACAGAGTTTCTTAGGGCTTGTGGGTTACTACATGAACTTTATACAGGAATTATCCCACTTAGCAGTGCCATTGAAAGGATTTTCTAAGAAGGGTATAAAGTTTGTTTGGTCAGAAGCTTGCGAGATAGACTTTGAGGAGATGAAGGGATGGTTAACATTAGCACCAGTCCTGATACTGCCAGAGCAAGGGATGAACTATAAAGTTTACCGTGATGCATTAGGTATTGGGATGGGAGCAGTGTTGATGCAGGGTGATTGAGTAGTTGTGTATGGGTCTCAGATGTTGAGGCCAGATGAGAGGAATTACCTGACACCTGATCTCGAGTTGGCTGTAGATGTTCCTGTGTTATGATGTCTAATAAATTTTCTCTTGAGATAACATTTTGTGGTGATTACGGACCAAAAAAGTGTTAAATACATCTTTTCCTATCATGATGTGAATTTGAGACAACGAAGGTTCGTTGAATACCTTCATTCCTTCAACTTCTCTCATGCCTATACACCTGTTAATGGTAATGTAGTAGCTGATGCAATGAGTAGGAGGACTCATATACATGCAGTGAAAGATTCCATTAGTGAGTGGGAGCTTATGGCTTTGTTCTCCGAGATGAATTTCAAGGTTCATGATATTCCGAGGAGAAACTATCATTTATCCTTAGCCGTGGATTCTACCCTTATTGATAGAGTGAGGATGAGAAAACTATCAAGTTCAGAAGGCCTAGTTTTACAGAAGTTGGAGGAAAGTGTGGACCCTCATCCTGGTTGGACGATAGGAAATGATGAGGTACTACATATACATGGAAGAGTGTGGGTTTCAGGGGATATACATGAGGTGTTGATTCATGAATTTCATACTTCAGCTTGGGCGGTGAATCCTGGACTTAACAAAATGTATTGTGACTTGAGACATCGGTATTGGTGGCTAGGTATTAAAAGAAAGGTAGTTGGTTTTGTTAAGAGATGTTCTACATGTCAGTAGGTGAAGGTGGAGCATTAAAGGCCAGCCAGACTATTACAACATTTACCCATTCCATAGTATAAATGGGATGATGTCATGATGGAATTTGTGACCAGGTTTCTGAGGTCACCTCACTGTAATAATTCTATATGGGTTGTTGTGGATATACTCACAAAGGTGAATAAATATTTTCCGATCCAGGAAATCTTCAGTGTTGACAAGATTGGGTAGTTGTATATTTGAGAGGTAGTACCTTTTCATGGGGTCCCTTGTTCTATCATTTCAGATAGGGATTCCCATTTTAATTTTCGTTTCTATCAGAGTTTTCAAAGGGAATTGGGTACAAAAGTTCTTCTGAGCACAACATACCACCCTCAGACAGATGGCCGGTTAGATTGTAGGATACTGCTACTTGAGGACATGATGCGTGCATGCATCATAGACTTTGGGGATCTTGGGAGAAGAAAATACCACTGTTCAATTTTTCTTACAATAATAGTTTTCAGGAAACTATTATGGTGGAACCTTATGAGGCTTTATTTGGTAGGTCATTCTGATCACCCTTGTGCTAGATGGAGGCATGTGAGATAGATTTACTGGGACCATGTCTCATGCAGGAGACTTCAGAGCAGGTCATGTTGATTCAGAAGCGGATGGATATTGCACAGCCTAATTAGAAATATTATGTTGATCACAGCAGATGACCCTTGGAGTTCAAGGTCGGGGATCAGGTTTTCTTGCGTGTTTCCCTGAGGTTAGGACACATGCGGATCATAAGACATGGTAAACTTTCACCGAGGTATGTAGTGTCATTTGAGATTCTGGAGAGAGACGGGCTGGTTTCAAATCAATTGTAGTTACCAGAGAGGTATCGGGCCATGTATGACTTCTTCCATGTATCTCAACTACGCCGTTATCACTCAGACCCATATCACATTTTTTTTTATCAAAATGAGGTTGAACTTCAGGTCAATGCATCCTTTGAGGAGCATCTGATTCTTATTTTTGATAAAGGAACAAATGTTATCCAAGGCTAGTCAGTTCATCTCATGCGGGTGCTATGGCAGCATGGCCTAGTGTATGAGGAAACCTGAGAGTGGGAGACCAACGTCCATGCACAGTGGAAAGAATTGTACTCATATTTATCTTCACCACCCTTGGAAGGGAAATTCGGGGATTAATTTCTTTAAGTGGGGAAGTTTGTAAGAAACCGGTTCTTATTCTTGATGTACGAGTTTCATCATTTCCGTTTTTTATTTAAGTTTTTTTTTGAGAATGTAAGGGAAATTTTGGAAAAATCCCAAATTTTTGGGAACACACTATGTAATTTTGTACACATGCCTTTTATTTTGGTAGTGTGGGATAAGAATATAGGGTGCATTGTATTGTCAGTGATTAAGGATTTAAAAACCAACTACACACCATGTACATTGTAATACATGCCCTGTAATTAGTTGGCATGTGGGTAGTAAGGTGGTGGGAGTAGCCACCAGCGGAACGATGGTACACACCATGTACTTAGTAATACACGCTGGTTAATCATGTCAGCAGATGAACAGTGAGGTAGTGGAATAAAGCCTCTAGTAGAAATGTTAAAAAATGGAAAGTACATGTCGTTTTGTTATTTTGTTTCATTAAAAATCGACAGTAACCTCCTCATTCGGCAGAGAAGGTAGAGAAATCACCGCATTCACGGGAGAGGAGGCCAGGACTTGGAGGAGCTCTTGATCGCTTACCGAGAATCCGATTCTTCTACCATCGATCTTGTTTGAACCGCGCGGGTAAGGTCTTCCTTCATCTTGAATAATTCTGTCAAACTATTTACCTAAGGTATGTTATTTGGGTTTTAATGAGTAATTATTTATCTCAGAACTATTTATTTTTTGGTTGTTTCAGGAGGTGTCTTTCATGTATACCGATCAGAGTAGATCATGGTAGGTGGTGTTGGGTTTATTTCGAAATGTATAATTGATTTTGTGCACCATCTTTCCACATGCCTATGTTCGATGTGTCGTGTGGCTGACGCCTTGATTATTTATATACCAACAACTTCATAGGTAATCTAATGAATAAGTATAAACTCATTTTTGGGATCATTTCTTTGACCAGGGCCACCTCTAGGGGTTGTTTCCCTTGTTTAGCCATTTGGCATGGATACCCCTGGGTATGCCATGATTATAACATTTTTTTGAGTTTTTTTGAGAAGAAACATATATAAATTTCATGCCTATGATTTGGAATCATCCTAGTAACATGATTTTATTCTGTTTAGACAAGGGGAATGGTTTTGTTTAGCCTGATGGAATAGATCTGTTTAACCGAATGGAAAGGTTCTGTTTAGCTTTAGGCCAAGGTTCTGTTTATGCTGAGGTCAATGTTTTTTTTAGCCTGAGGGAAATGGTTCTTATGCCTAAGGCCAAGTTTGTTTAGACTAAGGGAAATGTACATTATGCCTGAGGGAATTCACCTAATGGTTTCGTCTCTGTATGCATGAGGGTAAGGATTTTCACGTCTGAGGACAATGTTTACATTGAATATAAACTGTGGTGATTTCTTATGTTGTACCTTCCTAGCTAAAAAATGGCTTCAATTTTTAAATTATTATTAAAATTGAAATGTAACTAGTAGGAATAGTTACTTATGAGTACATTCAAGTTTATAGCATTTCAGTATTGCACACTGTTGTTTCACTTTTTCACAGACAGTTGGGCATGGGCCTTTGGTGGTTGCCTACTGGGATTTATTTCTTACACCCTTTTTGGGTCATGTCATGGGCCCAGAAATATTATATTTATATAGGTGTTGATATGGGATAGAGTCCCTATACAGGTACATGATTGTTTCAGAGGAGTAGGAGAGTATGAGACCGAGACTAGGGTTGCGATGTTGCTACATTTTTGTTGTACTGTTCGAGTTTTGTTTGGTTGTACTTGTACTTGGTGTTGTATTGTATCTGATTGCATTGTATCTTATTTTGTTTGCATTCATAGAATTAGTGGCATGTTGCACAATCAAATTTATGACTCTTAGTTATCTTTTACATCAGTTTTATTGTCCATTTCATGTTTATATTTTTACTGCTTATGGTTTTGTGTTTCTATATTTATTCTATTGTGCTAAACTTTGACAAATGAGGTTATAGTTTCCCCAATATCATTCCTAGGACCTCATTTCTAGTCAAAAAATTTTGGAATTTGGGGAAATGCGGTTGAGGTCATGTGACCAACTGGGTTCAGGGCACCCATTGTGCGGCATCCAGATCTGGGACGTTGTACGGTAGTCCACACTTCCACAAATGAATCTACCCTATTTACCCAAAATGGAATCCATGAATGTATGTTTTATATAACTTTAAATTTAATATTATTACGACTTAAATATCATATATATAATATAAAAATAGTTTTCCCCTAAAATGAACAACCATGAGAGGTGGTGAACCAAAAACAAAATGACATTATTTCACGAGGCAATAGTTTGTTGTACATGAACGGTGGATTTATTAACCATTTAATGGAAGTGTGTGTAGGTGTAGTTAAAATGATTAAAATAATAAAATAATAGTATATTTATTTTTCTAATGTTATTATATAAACATTTAATAATTTTTATTGAATGGTTTGATAAATAAATCAAATTAAACAGATCCTTATAGAATGAAACCTCGTTTTTGGGTAACACCTTTTGGTTTATACAAAAAACATCATTGGTTGTCATTATTCAAAAAGGAAGGATTCTATAATGAGGGGAAAATGAGGGTATATTATCTTGGAGGGGTTGGTAAGATTTATATGGTTCAATGTTGTGTGAGTACATAATGGAGGATGTGCCATTATATAATTGAGGTGAGGGGTACATTTGGAAACACAAAATATATAAAATTAATATAATATAATTTTTCGTTATAATGACTCCAAAGAATTTCATTTCATAGATAATATTATTATGGGTGTAAATACTATCATCCCATTACTTTTAGAAAATTTTAGGTAACATTCTTACTTGTATAGTTATGATTTAACTCTCAATTAAACCCTTTAACTTATACTGTAAAAATAGTGAATTTTAGACTTTAAGGGTCAGTATAGCTAGTATAAAATGATAAAAAAAGATTAAATGAGTCATGGATGGAATAATAATACTTATTAAAATTAGTTGGCCAATTTTTTTTCAATTATTAAATCAGTTTCTAAACTATTATTTATTTTAAAATATCATTAATGTTAATTTTGGCACTATTGATATCTATAATTTTTTAAATTATTAATATAAAAGATATAATTAATCCAAAACCTTTAATACATCCCTAAAATGTATATATAATATATAAAATTATTATATTACATGAATTATTTAAACTAATATATATTTTAATATTTTTATTATCATTTATTTTATTTTCTCAATAATTAAACAATTAATGCATCATCGTTGTAGAAAACAATAATTAATTATTTATTCCATAAAAACATAAAAAATTTATCATGATGATTATTGAAATTTTATATTAACAATGACTATTTATAAATGTTGATATCTTATTAATAATGATATAAAACATTTTTCAAATTAATAACATGAGTGTGATATATTGGACTTCCCTTTGATTAAAATATGGAACAAAAATCATAAAATCATTTATGTAGCTCCTAAATTCCAAAAAATCCGAATAATGATGATTTTGATGATAATAATTCCTCAAAAAAATTAGGATGACATTTAGGGTTTTTTATAATACTTACAATTTTAGTTTAATCTTTAATTACCTAATTTATGCATAACAATGGAATTTTTATGAAAATACTAGAATTACTATGTATCAATCCAAAAAAAAAAGAAACATATTTAAATAATTTGGAACCATTAATTCATAATATATAATCCATTTTCCAAAATTCAAAATATATAAATGTTTTTAATTAATTTTCAATTATTTTCTTTTATGGAATGAGAAAATGTGTTTTTATGTGAAAACATTAAAAAAATGACCTTTTTTATTTCATTATTTAATTTTAAATTTAGTTCAACAAAATAAATTAAAAAAATGATAATATATTGATCTATTTATACTCTAAAACTATTTAAAAATATAATTTAACACTATAAATTAGTTAGATGAAAAAACTGTTTTTAGTTAAAATGAAATATTTTATAACTATTCCTCAAAACAATAAACTTTTTAAAAAATACCAAAAATTTTACCAAAGTAAATTTATATATTATTTTTTAAATAGAGGAGATTAGTTTTTCATATAACATATATAAAATTATCAAAATATATATTTAAAACAGGGCCTCAATTTAGATTTTTTAAACTATTGTAAAAACAATATAAGTTTTAATTCGTAAAATTGGGTTTGTTATTATAATATTACAATGAAATCTATTACATAAATATAAAAAATAATTGATTGAATATATATTATATTAATATAATCGAATAATTTTGGGTAATTTTATTAAATAGGATAAGATGACGTTCTTGGGATAAAAATAGTTATTTATAAAAACATATCCTTTATTTTTTCTGTTCACATAATCATTTAAAATTGATTTTTAACTAATTGATTATTATATATATTTTCATATGGTTGTTAATAATTTTAATATACACCAAAATAATGGATAGGTTATGTATTATTATATTAAATAATATAATTTTAATAATATAATTTTGTTTGGTAAAACCAGTCCTTGAATGTAACGCAAGACCACTCATTATTGTGTGTAGAGTAAGAATAAAATGATGTTTTTTATAAATAAAGATAGAAAAAACATTACAATTATTGAAAAATGAAAATATTGTAATGTCTTGGGGTGTTATATTCTACCCACCTTATTTTTATTTCATCATTTCAATTTAAACATGATTTTGTTAGTCGATGGTTTGATATTTGAAAATAATTTTTTTTTAAACCCACATCAAAAATATGGTTAATAATATATTTTTAGTGATTTGAAAATTAAAATGGAAAGGTCACCAAAAAACAAGGGTATCAGATAGAATAACATTAGGGAAATACTGATATTAAGTGATTTCTAACAATCATTTTCTGATAGATAATGGTAGAGAACATGGTCATGATAATGCCTACTATCGAACGACAGTAATATTTTAATGGGTTAAAGAGGAAATTGATTTCTTAGTAAGAAAATAAAATGAACAAAATTTTTATTAAATATTAATTTTCCTAGAGTTTACGAATTCATTTACTTCATATATAGAGAACATATAGAAACCCATTTACTTGAAAAATAGAGTTTCAACCAATAATCAATTTCCTACAAAAGAAGTCATCTTTTTATCAAAATGATGAGTTTATAAAAAGATTTTTTTAATTCATGAGTAGTTTGATTAAATTACTATGAAAAAAAATCCAAAAAATTATACCTATATACTTTTCATGTATTTATACATTAACCAAAACCACAATCATCATGATAAGATAATATGATTTCCAAAAACGAATAAACCATCATACGAGGAAAGAAATGTTAATCTCCAAAATTAAATATTAATACCCAAATTTCAACATAGTTAATTCAAAACAAATATCTATATTTCCACATAAATATTCTAAGAAACATTGAAACACAAAATAATTTCTTTTAAATGTTTATTTATTATGATATAATTTATGTTTCTAAAAATTTAAATACCAACAATTATAATAAATTCAAAGATAATAAAAACATAATGGTTACCCTTACATTGAAATATATTTCTATAAAATTAAATTTTATTATTCTTTAAGTAAATTGTTTACATATACTAGACTAATGGGTTTTTTATCTTTATGTTTGTTTTCATAAATACTGATCACAAGGTTGCTACGAAACTAACTATGATACTAAATGGAATTCCATAAACCTATAAGCCAGGAGATAATGCATTATTTTTTACCATTGGAATAATTACAAGGATTCAATTCTCAATGGATGGATCAGTTAAGTTGTTTTATAGAACATGATAATAAATGGTTCCATTATTATCTTGTTCAAACATAAAACAAAAAAATGGAAAATAATTTTTTTCCTTCAAATCATTCCAAAATTCCATGTTTATGACCATGGGAAAATATAACAAATAAATGGTGAGCTCTAATTACCTATGAGGGTATTAAAAGAGGAAAAAATAATGAATTTAAGAGAATAAATAAATATGTAAATTGAAATTACTAAAAACACATTCCATTTAAATATCTAGATAAGGAATAACCAATATGGAATAGTAAATTACTGAAACCCATTCTATTTAACTAATTAATTGACAATGAAATGAATCTATAAATATTATAGTGAAAAATCTCAGGGATTATAATAATTATTTAATTCTCAATAAAGTTAGTTCTTACTTATTAGATGTTGTGTATATAGAACATGAACCATTGCTATCAATACCTTTTAGGATATGGTTTAAGTCATTGGGTATAAACCCATCTATTCTACATGATAACAATCCTTAAGGGTTTGTTTCCAATAGATTCCATCCCCTGAGATGACTGATGCATTGAGGGGCTTATATTAAATAGTCCCCAACCAATGTCATACCAGTCCAAATCATTTTTAAATATCGAATAAGTGAATTTAATGATGTTAAATCAATGTCTCCCATACCATAGTGAAAAAATTTAACACATGGAAGATAATATCCTCCATCATATAATATATCCAAATGGGTAGTATATACACCATACAAAATTAGTAAGTGTTAAATATGACATTTATCGGACATATCTAAAAACAGATATGAAAATCACTTACACCATTGTAATAATTTATTTGATAGAACATGAATTTATGATAGAATATATTTTATCTTAAAAGAACATTTAAAAATTAAAATTATTTTTCAAAAAAATTGGGCTTCATGATGGGGAGAAATTTCATTCTTGTAGTACATGTAAAAAAATTCTTTTCACTTTTGTAAGAAATGTCATAAACTACCTTATTTTAGAAAATGATAGGACGATCCCTTTTAAATAAATTGATATAAAGTAAAAAAGTGGAAAAAATGAATTTAAAAAATCATTGGAGAATAACAATACATTTTTTATTGAAATTTTAGAAAACACTAACATGGAAGAGAAGTATTCCCAATGGAGACATAAACACAAACAATCCCAAATAATGATTAGATTGTGAAATAAATACATACTAATTTGTGATCAGTAGAAATGTTTTCCAATGAAATAAATATAATTAGATGTATACAAAAATACCATAATATATAGATTAATTCATATAAAACACATTCATGGGTGGTATATACACCACATAAAAGAAACAAGTAGTGTATAGTGCATGTGTCCTGCAAAAATGAATGTGATACAATGATCCCTTACCTCACACTTAATTTTTAGTTTTACATGATTTAACCTCATGTGTAATGATATAAATATTGTAATTAAATAATATCATACCATTATTCATATTTAGGATCTCATATATAATCTTTTTGTATTATTGTATCACCCATTTGTTAATAATCTTCTGTCATTTTCACTATTTCGAGTGTTAAATGTCCGATTTTTGGAGTTTTTTTTGAAATTTTATTTCTCATTACTATTACGTAGATCATGATTTTAACATCTCTAAATTTTTAATCCTAATTTGAATATCATATATATATATATATTCATTATAATCCATAAAAATGAAAATATGAAATAAAATGAACCATTCTTTGAGATAGTAGGTTACGCTTACGTTAGAACACTATGTTAATTTATTTTCTATATTAAATGAATGAAAAGTAAATTATATATATTTATATTAAAATTACATTATCATATATATGGAATATATTATACATATATTTATTTAAACCATCCTTTATATGTTCCATGTATAGTGTTAATCAATCACATCGATTTGAGAAGGTTGATGTCCACACATCCACAAATGAAGTTATCGTATTTACACAAAATAAAATGCATGAAGTTATATAATATTTAAAAATTCAAAATGTATGAAGACTACATAAGTATCATATATATCACATAAAAATAGTGTTTTCATACAAATGACTTACCAAGACTAGTGGTAAAGAAAAAAGTGAGGACATCGTTATACGAGGATGATTTTCACCATACACGAATGGAAAATGTTTTTTCCTATTTCATAGAATAATAATAATTGAATGTTTTGAGAAGGAAATAAATAAAAAAGTGATCTATAAATAATATTACCTAACTTTTTGGAAACAATTTATCATTTTCACTAAACGGATTTTATCGATGGCTTTCTTACTAAAATGATGATTCTAAAATGAGAGGGGGGGGGGAAGTTTGGATCTTAGTTTGGAAAGGCTGGATAAGCTAGATGGATCAATGTTGTGTGAGGATTCGAGGGAGGAGGTACCCTTTTAAACTTGATCTGAAAGTCACCTTTGGAAACGCTCAAAATATAAAATTAATTTATATTAATTTTCAATTACATATTTCTCCCAATAGTATTATTTTTGAGATAAAATGATTATGGATCAATATACACTCATATAAGAAGTTTAAACATGTTTAGGTCACATTTTTTACCTTATCTTTTGTCTTTAACCCTTAGATAAACCCCTTAAATCATACCATGACAACATGGAGTTTTCTAATTAAGGGATAATTTAATTACTAGAAAAAAATAAAAACCCATAAATGAGTCATGGATGAAATTTGAAACCTTATCCCAATATTTTGGACAATTTTATATTTTTATGAATTTTTAATCATTTAATAAAATGTTATTTATTTTTTGGGTAACATTAACATCATTTTTGACTCTATTATATTTTTAAATTTTTAAAAAATATCATTATAAAAGATAACATCATGCTAAAATATTTAATATAACCCAAATATTTATAATTTATATAGAAATTGTTTTTATTTTACATTAATTATGTTAAATTATAGTTATTAAAAAAAATAACAGGTATTTTATATTTCCATTAATTAAAAAATTAAAACATCATTATTTTTAGAGCCTTTAATTTAGTTATTTATTTCATAAAAATTATAAAAAAATTTCATGATGAGGATAAAGATTATATATTTTCAATGAATATTAATTGTTGAATATATATTCTTAATAACAATATATTAATAATTTAATAATTTTTAAAAACAGGATTTTGAAAAATTGGAAATCATTTGAAATAAAATACTAAAAAATTCATAATGTCATACAAGTGGATCAAAGAGTCCACAAAATCGGCCCAAATATGATTTTGTTCGATATTAGCACATCCAATAAAATTTGAACATGTTTAAGTGTAGATTTATATTACTTATAAAATTTATTTAATATTTAATTTCCAAATTAACCCTTAACCAGTTTAATTAAAAAACAAATGTTTCTATTCATATTTCCCAAAAATAAAAGGAAATTATCTACGTAATTTTTACCCACTGATTCTAAATATGGAATCAAATTTTCATAATTAAAAACAGAAAAGTTTATGATCCTGAACATTATGAAGGTATTTCCTTATTTAAATTTTAGATTCAATCTATTGTTTTTTATTAATGAATAAGTTTTATGGAGTTTTTGGGGTCTCAGGGGTGTTATAATGGTTTAAGAAATCAGAGAAGGGGAATTGGTCAAATAATTTCAAGTCACATGGTTGGATAATGGTTATGGAAACCGTGTAAAATTCCCAAGTTTCCGTGCATCCTTGGATAGAGGATTGAAGTACGGTCTATGCACGTTCGACCAATCCATCCAGTCATCCCTGGTAATCATACAACCCAGATTCCCTTATATTTTTTCATGTGAACACTTTGAGGATTCTTATAAAACCACATGGGAAAATCAAGCCACCTATATATTTTTAAAAAAAATTACAAAAATTCCATGAGGGGATTTTAAGCTGTCACACAATTTTCACCACAAATTTCCTCCCATGAACCCTATTGATGAACAATAGCTACCAAGGGAATACATGTGTGATTCTACTTTATCTATAGGTTTTTGGAGGTTTATTGTTTTCATATTGTGGCTCTGAGTAAGTATAATCCCTCTATTTATTCACTTTTTGGTTTAGGGGTTTTATAATTTGATTATCTCCATCTAAAGCATTGAAACAATTATTTTTATATTGGATATTCATTAAGGATAAATGGGTGGTTGATTCAGGATCCTGAGGCTTCAATTATTATTGCATTATTCAAAGATTCTTGTTGAAAGGTCTACTAGTTATATCCCACATTTATTGTATATATTTGGGAATGTGTGGTTGTGGTTTTGTTATCTCCTTGATGTATTCTTTATGCTGTTTAAATGATTTGATATAATGGGAGAAAAATGGATAATTTAATCTCTTGTGATCCCCATAGGATTAATATAGGGAGACTTGACCGATTTGGGGCTACCCATGGGGTGTGCTGACCCTTCAGAATGTGGTTAATAGAAATGTATTGTGTGAACTTGACATTTGATTAAGTGGAGCCAATGACGATGGTTTAAATTTTTTAATGTAATGATTAATAAAATATTATGGGTATATGGTTCTAGAATGGGATAATGGATAAGGGGTCATTGTCTTGACTTGATAGGTATATTGAACAAGGGAAATGAGAATACAACAAAGGAATTGTTTTTTCTATAGAAATAAATAATTCATTTAAAACATGAGAAATTCTTGGACATGCTTAGTGAGTTTAGAATGGGGATTTAGAATTGTAAATAACCCTTATGTGAAATAAATGATAAATTAGATAATGGATTGTTGAATAATATTGATTCTAATTTTTGTAAATATTTTTTGCAATATAGCTAATGATATTAGTTATACATGGTGGTAATTTTATTATGTGTGGTGAATTGAAAATTCAGCATGTAAACATGGATTGATATAATGGGGCATTTAAATGAGTTTCTATGCCAACTGGTTAAGCTATAATTAGGCTCTAGACTCATCCCCTTAATGTACAGTTTATGGAAGGCATGAAGATATATTCCCCTAATGGTTTCCTTCCATCCAAACAGAGATTTTGAGTTTAAGATAATGTGGTTTTTGTGATGTGTTTCCTAGTGATATAGGAACTCGACTTATTCCCATATCCATTGTTATTGATGAATATTCCTAATATATTAAATAGATAAAAAATTTGAATTTATCTCTAAGATATTATAATTATAGAATCTAGATTTAATGATGGAATATCATAGGTGACACATTTCTTTTAATGGCTACATGAATCATATTTTATTTATTTTTCATTTAATTAATACATTCATGTACTATCTGTTTTGATTAGATATTATTTAGACAACATTGGTAGTGTCCTACTAGGTTGTACTCATACGTTTCTTGGGAATTTATTAGGTAACTGAGCTGATTTCATGCTTCCAGGATAGGAAAAGGACAAGGGACTTGTGCTAGAGTGTTGATTTGGGCATGGAAATTCATGAATGAGGTTCCATACATGGATTGAAGACCCTTTTGGAATCAATTTTTCCTTAATTTTTGGATTTGTACACATGTAACTATGAAATGAAATTTCATATTTACTATTGGTTGAGGTTTTTACCCTGTTTTGGTATATTGTTATTTATGCAGGTCCATTGATTATTAATTTTTGTTTCCAATTTTATATTTATTTTATACTATAGAAAACTCTAGTAAAGAAGGAATTGTCTCCCTATGTGACTTTGAGACCCTTGCTATTAGTCAAAAACCTCTGGAATATGAGGATTCATGCTTGATTATATATGGTAACATTGATCAGGGCACCAGTTAGTGGTTCCCAATTTTGGTATCCTACATGGTGGTATCCGAGGAAATATATTTGAGAAATAATAAATATTAATGGTAGAAAGGATATTAGGAAGGTGTCAGACCTTGGAAATGAGCTCGTTCATGGGAGTAGCTAACCCATGTCACCAATGGTGGGGATTTTTTTCATGAAATACATTATTACAATTGATAATATTTCACCATTGGTTGATGCAAATGTTGTGTGATGTGACTATTTTATAATATTTTTATCATGGATGTAATATAATGGGGTTATGAATTCATTAATCATGATAGAAATCAAGGTATATATGAGACATGAATCATGGTAGGCACAAATTAGATGTGTGAGTAAAACATAAATGGTAGAATGCAATTGAAATTCTAGTATGTAATAGAAATTGTGTCTAATGAGATGATGGAAATAGGTATAAAGGGATGTACATTTTTTAATAATTTTTAATGAATTGTTCTTGATAAGGGAAGTATGAAAATAAAAATGTTGTTTGTGTAGGTTGTGAAATAGATTTTTTTAACATGTTATAGAAGGTAAGGATTTAACTGTGTGAGTTAGTTTCCTCATTATGTCGTGACATTGGTGGGGAAGGTCAAGGGTAGTGTTTTAGGAATGATCATACCAATTTTTACTGTGTATGTTAAATTGTTTTTTTATGTCTAGTGATGGAACTTTCATTTTATATAATGAAATATTTAGTGTCTATGTTCTAAAGCTATTGTTTTTATTGTAATGAAATGGCACCATGAAGGTGTGTGTTGGTGTTTGTTGGTCGAGTGACAAGAGTATGAATCCAAGAACAATCACCTTATAGTGGAGCAATAGAATGTAGTGATTGAATAAAATAGGGAAGAGAAGTTTTGTGGGAACTTTTATCATTTTGTACAGTCGATGGAGTCGGACGCTGGGCGGGAGGCACTGAGTATGTTCGAAATAACCAGGGACTTTCATCTATAAAACCCTATGACCTTTACCAGAGATGATGGAATAGATATAGTAGAGTTAATGATAGATTATATCCTGAATATTCTTGATCATCTAGAGACTTATCTCAAAAAATAGAGTCTTGTTAGTACCCTATATGTTGAGAGGTCATGAAAAGTGTTGGTGGGATATCATGGTTCAAATGGATGTGGCTGAATGAATGGTGTAGAATTATTTCTAGGAAATGTTCCTCAAAAAATTTTATTCATAAATTTTAAGGCACAAGAAGGTTATAGATTTTATAAATTTGACCCAAGGGACAATGTTAGAAATGTATTATACTAGTCATTTCATTGAGTTATGATTCTTTATCCTGATGGTGGTGGTAGATGAGGTAGATGTGGTAAAATGTATCTAGGAGGATTTGAAACCTGATATCATTTACTAGGTTAATATAATACATTTGTAAATGTTTTTTGAGTTATTATATCATGAACATATCATAAAATGTAATATAAAGGGAGCTTCAGGTAGAGAGATTGTGGTGCATGATGGGAAGGCAAGAGGTGATGATTATGAGAGTTGGAAACACAATTTTGGGAATATCTATTATGGTGTAAGTGAAGTGAGTTTCTAGAAGAGGGGACCATCCAGTCAAGGAGGAGACCATATGGTTAGTTATTAGTACGATAAAAAATGGAACATGCATGGTTAGTGCCCTCGACCACTAGTCAAGTGTCGAGTGTGTGGAAAAATAAGCCATATAAAAAGGATCATCATGAACCCAAAAATGTAGGGAAAATGATAGTGATAATATACAATTTCCAAGTGTAGGTTGGGAGTAGTTACCCCATTCCAGTTATGTAGTTGGATCTTCATTGGTCTTACTGATAGAGATGACGTATATAGAACTCTGGGGTATGATCATCCATACCAGCAAGGTAGGGTTACGGAGGGTGCACTGGTTAAATCCCAAGGAAGAGGAGTGGGTCATATTTTTTATGTTCAGTATACACTTGAAAATGGAAAGTAATGATCATCTACCATTATAATTATTATTCTTAAAAATTCCATGCTCTCTAGTTCCTTATTTGATGTTGTAGCCCCAAAATATTTTATCTTTGCACATTTTATAGTCATATTGGACCAATTAGTGGAACATCTGTGTGGGGTTATGTCAATTTATACCCCATTATTAGTGAGGGATGATGGTATCAGATAGTGTAAGGGTTGTTATTTGGAGGTAGGTGGGTATAATTTTTTGTGGATCTGATTCTCCCTTGAGATGTCAGGTTTTGAGATTTTGTAGGGTATGGATTGTTTATTGTTATATCAGGACCATATTTATTGTTATTGATGTCAGGTAACATTCAGGTCTTTCAATGGTGACACTAAGGTCCTTTTTGGTGAGTGGGATGTTCGGGTTGGCTGTGTAGGGTCAATTTTCTAGTAGTTGGGTGAAATCACAACCCTAGTGGATTTCCTTGTGATTGATAAAGGGGGAGGGAACAACTACTCTATCCTCACATTTTTGATCAATTTCATCATGTGTTTACTAACGACATTATGGGGATACCATCTGAGAGAGAAATTTATTTTACGATTGAATTTCTATTGGGGTCAGTGCTATTTTTCATTCCACTATATCAAATGGTGATAAAATATCTTTAGGAATGTAATGTTCAGCTAGAAGTGTTATAGAAAAAAGGGTTTTTCCATCCTTTTACATCACCTTTGCAATATCTGGTACAATTTCCCAAGAATAACCAATTATCATTTCGATTATCTATTTTCTATACATTGTTGAATCAGATGTTGGTTAAGAACGACTACCCCTTCCTATAATTTATGACCTATTTAAATATCTAAGAGGTGATTCAGTGTTTTCAAATATTGATCTGAGATTGTGGAATCACTAGTTGAGGGTGATACCTTCTGACATATCACAATAAACTTTTTATAGAAGCTATGGGTTGTATGAATTTGTGGTGATGGTATTCGAGTTGACTAATGCCTCTTCTATGTTCATAGATTTAATGAACTAGTTATTTCGCAGATATATAGATTTGTTCTTTTTCATATTCGTTGATGTCATATTGGTGTGTTTAAAAACACTTGACGATTAATCCAAAGATCATGATATTATTCTATGTACACCAATAGGGATTATTATTTACTCCCATATATCAAAATTTTAGTTTTGGATTGAAAAGGTTCACATTATAGGCCTATAATTTTTTATCCTATTGTATTGGTGTACCCAGATAAATTATATATTTTGGCATCGGGGGGGGGGGGGTGGGCATCCTAAGAACATTTCTAAATCTTGGGTTTTTCTGGGTTTGGATGGTTACTACCGATGGTTCATTCAGGATTTATAATGTTTGGATGTTCAACACTCATGTTTGAAAAATATCGGAATTATGTTTGAGTGGAAGTGGTCATGTGAGAGTGTTTTTTAGGATTTGAATAAGTAGTTGACTAGCACACCGATATGTGTATTACCTGAACCAGGTAAGAGGTACACCTTGTTTTGTTTTGCATCTGTTATTTGAATTGGGGCAGTATTGTTGCAGGATGATTCGGTCCTGTCATATGAGTCAAGAAATTTTAAGCCTCATAAAATAAATTACCCTACTAATTTGCTTGAGCTAGATGATGTGGTTTATTCATTAATGTTTGGGAGGAATTACTTTTTGGGAGAACTTGTTATAGTGTTTATCAACCATGAAAGAGATAAGTACATTTTTTATCGGAATGATATATATATTTTCTAGAAAATGTGGGTTGAGTACTAACAATCCTTCAATTTTGAGATCATTTACAAACCAAGAAAAAGGAATAATGTTGCAGATGATCTATGTTGGAAGAATCAGAATCGTGTGGTTCAATGTTCGAACTATGAGTTGAAAATGATGGTCTTGTTTTCATAGATTCACTAGAAGTACTGGGTGGTAATATGAAAATAACCCTTCCATCTATAAATGTTGAGTCCGTGCTATTGATCCATGTCAAATAGAGTCAACTAGAGGATCCAGGGTGTCTAGCTATGAAGGAATGTCATAAAGTTAGGGATTTATGTTCTAGTTAGACTATTGGTGGTGAAAAAATTGTCAATTTTTATGGCCATGTGGTTTTACCAGTGTGTATGAAGAAAGAGTTAATGTGTCACATTCATTCAGAAAAGCGGGTGGTGTATCCTTGTCTAACTAAATTGTATCATGATCATTATAGAGAGTATTGGTAGCCCAAGACAATGAAGGAGGTTGTTGGTTTTATGGAACAATGCCTTAACTGTTTGTAGGGGATGGACAAGCATCAACACCTAGGCGTTTTTTATAGTCATTTCCTATTTTACAGTATAAGTGGAATAAAAAATGGTAGAATCCAAAGTGATTTTCCATTTATGCCTCAATAGAATGATTTAGTTAGGGTAGTTGTGGATTGATTGACTAAGGGGGTCCCATTTCCTATCGATCGAGGAAACATACACAGTTGAAATGATTTGAGATTTAATTGATTGAGAAAAATTTTGGTTGCATGGTGTGACAGGAACCATATTTTTTGACTATGATCCATATTTTATATCACACATATTCTAGGAATTGAAGGTGTCACTTGGTACCAAGGTTTTTATGAGTACAACTTATCATATATAGGTGGACAAGAAGTCAGAGCATACGATTTTGGTATTAAAAGATATGTTGAGAGCATGTGTTCAAGATTTAAGTGGTTCATGGGAAAAACATGTCACTCATTGAGTTTTACTGCAAAAATAATTTTCGTGATATGATTTAGATAGAATATTTTTATGCACTCTATGGAAGACCATGTAGATCTTTTTTGTGCAAGTTAGAATCCTATAAATATGAGCTCTTGTAAACGAGTCTCATACAAGAAATGTTGGAGATGTTTAGATTTATTCAGAAGCTTATGAAAACATATCAGAGTAGGTCAATGTCTTATTCAGATCCGCATCATAGACTTCTTGAGTTTATGGTGAGTGATAGTTTGTTTTATCGAGTGTCACCACGGTTGGGTCACCATCGAATTTAGAAGCAGGGCATGTAGGAACCTAGGTATGTTGGACTGTTTGATATCATAGAAAGGATTAGACAATTCACCTATTTATTTCTGATTTTTTTGTGTTATGGTGGCATGAAAAATTATTCTCATTACTCAAAACTGTTCATGTATCATCATGACAAATGTCCCATGATAAAAGTTAAGGATGTAGATCGGGAGGCTAATGTGTCCTTTGAGGAGAATCTGGGTTTGTGTTTTAGACCATAGTGATAAAGTCATGTAGAGAACGATTGTGACGTTATTTCATGTTTTATGGTAGCATGGTAAGTTTAGGAAGAAACATAGTAGGGAGATTTAAATATGCAGGCCTTGTGGCCTGATCGATTTTCTTTGGAAACATAGTAATGCTTCGGAAGATCAGGTCAAGGATGGGTCATCATAAAGTGGGGACTTTGTAAGATCTCATACATCATGGAGTTATGTAATTATTTTAATTTTCATTTGAATTTATTATTTTTGGTTAATTAGGCTTGTTCAGGGAGTATTTGGGGTCTTATGGTGGTTTAAGGGTTTAGGGCATGGGAGAGGGTAGAGTAGGTCCAATCTATTCAAGGAACAAGGTTAGAACATGGATAATAGAACCATACAAAATTCACAAGTAACTGTGAGGCCTTGGACAGAGGCTAAATACATGGTTGACGCATGATTTATCAAACAATATGGCATGAATAGGTAAATGTGTGACCCATCATCCTTCAGATAATAGATTACACATGGTTCTCAAATAGTTGGAAAAACTATGTGAGTAAAATGTTTTCCATGGTAATGTTTGGAAAATTTACAAACATACCATGATGGGATTTTAAACCCTCACCCAATTTTTACACCTCATTTCTTCCATTAAACCATAGTGATTAACAAGTGATGCCAAGGGATTACCAGTGTGATTCTCCTTTATCTCATAGTTGGTTAGAGGGTTTTCAGATGCATATAGAAGCTCATTTTATGTCTAATACCTCCATTTATTCTATTTTTGGTTTAGGGATTGAATCTTTCGATTATCTTCATTAGAAACTCTCAAACAATTCTTTTTCAATGAGTTCATTATTGATGATTAAAATGGTGATTGAATCAAGATCTTAGATTTTAATTAAGATTTCTTTCATCATAGGAATCAATTTAGGTGGTCTACATGATATATCCCATGGTTCTGGCATAGATTTGTGTAGTTGTGGTTATTTTCTTGTGCTCTCCATAAACTGTTCATAGTTTCGTTTGTAATATTTTACATAATGGTAATAAAAAACCAATTAAAGAACTCATGATACCTATGGGATGCATAATGTGTGACTTGACTGTGCACATGGATTGGTAGATTAGGGTATTAACATGAAGTTCTACAACCATGGGTTGAGATAGACCAATGATCTAAACTCCACCCCTCAATGCACAAGTTTGATAAGGGGATATAAATATATTCCCCTAAAAGTTTCATTCTTGGGGATACATGGACATGAATTATTACCATATACATTGTGATTGAAGAATTTTCATAATCCGTTTAACACATGACAAATGTGTTTTAAGAACTAAGATATTATAAGTATTTAATACGGATTTAATGATGGAATAAGTTAGGGGGATCTTTGTTACTAATGGATAATTGAACATACATTAATTTCAATGTCATTTACTTATTAATTACATACACTAACTATTTTAGATAGGCTATTTTGTATAAACCATTAATGGTGGATTAATGAGTTTTACATAGACCCTGGTTGGGCCACCTATAAGAACCCAGTTTTTGATGCGAATGACTTTGGAATATTCGTGATATTATTCCAGATCAGTGCCCACAGACGACGTGCGATTCTGATCCCCTGGTGTGGCCAGAATTAAATTTTCAGTTCATTCACACTGAGAATGCCAAATAAATGGGATAAATCCTAAACGAAGATCCGGAACAGAAATCCGAGTGTACGGATGGGTCTGAAATGGGGCGTTTACCCATGAAGTGATATAAAATGAGTCGTCGTGGGACATTCGGACCCCTCGCTCGTTAGCGGAGTGTTAAATGGATAAATTGAATTAAATTATTCGTTTAATAGATCAAAACCAAGTAACTCTTAAATGGTTGCTCGGATGGGAAAAATGAGGGCACCGTTGAGTCTGGAGCATGCCGTTTACCCTAGGCAGTGTGTAAAAGTTGTTGGCACGGGCCTGCTGTGAGAGATGTCACCCAGGGGCGAAATGGTCATTTATAAATGACCACTTAGTTATTTTTATCAGTGGAGTTCTTTTCAAATAAATTTTAAACAAATTATTGAAATGGAAATCCTAGACTTCTATTGAGTTCTAAATGGGGCGTTTTTCCTAGGCGTGAGATAAAATAGGTGGGCACAGGGGTTTTGGAATCTGTGCCCGTTGAGAGAGTTTCAGGTAATTTTTTAATAAATTCTCTTGAGAGGAGACAATCCATTTATCTCTCTCTCTATCTCAAACTCTCTCTCTCTCCATCCCCCCCTCTCTCTCATGTTCTTCAGTGTTTTTTTCCGTTATTCGACGGTTGGAGGAGCCATCTCCGTCGAAGCCTTTTCGGATAGGAGCGGGGGCGTCGTGGACGCATCGCCAACGATGGACGAGCGATCCGTGGTAGGATTCTTGTTGAATTTAACTCCCTCGTCATATTTGTCAAATTCTTCATCATTTTCGCATTTGAATTTATTTTATTTATAGTTTCTCGAATTTGGGGCATTGGCCGAACGAACACGGCCAACACCCGAGCCCCGTTCAATTCCACGTTCTGGAATGTTCTTCGTATCAAATTTTCGAGTGCGCACAAACCTTGATGGATCTATAGGCCGGGGAAGGCGTTGTGCAGATCCGGTCCCAGGGATCATGAAACCGGTGTCGGATAATTTTTCCAATCACCGGAATGGTTGGGGGGACCGGTCGAAGACTCGACTCCTAGCGAGGGGCGGCAGACGGAGGCCAAACCGGTGGCGGATCGGAGGGACCGCGTCTGGGAACGCGGTGAAGCTCAGGGGGTTTGGCTTAGCGGCGGGGTCGCGTGTGTCAGCACGGCGAGCGCGGAGGTGCCAAGCGTGCATGGAAAACTGGATGGTGCGGGTGGCTTTGTGCGGTCAGTAGCTGGGAGGCAGCGGCATCGGGCGTGCGTGCGGTGGCTGCATCGTACAGCGGAGGCGGCGGCGAGACGGTCAAAGGAACGACGTCGAGCGGCGGTGTAGGAGAGGGGTGACCGCGAGGCTATCAAGATTGAAGGAGGAGGCCCCCGAGGCACTGACCTCAGGGGTGGACCCAGAGGACAAGGACCCGTTGTTTGCGGGTCCTGCAGGAGGCGATGGAGACCGGCCTCCGGGCCGGTCTGCTAGGGACAACCGGACCTGAGGGATCCGGTGAGATGGGAGGGAGCCGCGGCCAGCGGGCCCCTGCGGTCTGGACCGGGTCGGCAGTCCGGATTGGGCCGGCTGGTCAGGACTGGTCCCCATTGGGCCCCCTTGCATTCGGGGAGGCTGTAGGTTCCAAATGGCATGTCCGTTTGATGCGCCGTCTGCGGTGATGAGTTCGTATCGGCGAGGCGGTCTCTTTAAGGTGGGATTTAGAATTTTTGGATTCTGTGCCCGAAGATGGGTGATCTGAAGAGTTTTAAATAAATAATAATAAATTATTATTATGGTTGCAACTGACGTGGCTCTTGAGGCGGACGTCCGTATGACGAGCCTTCAGAGGCGCAGTGGCCCTGGGGCTGAGATGGTCCTTCCAAAATTGGTTCAGAACCTTTACAGGTTGGTTTCATTCATCGGTGGTACGAAACGCCAAATGTGAGTAATTAATTAATTAATTACTTAATTGTTGCGTCGGACCAAACGCCTATTTGGGATGTTTGATTGACGCGCCATCAGCGGCAGCATGATTCCAGTCCTCTTGCGGACTTTTTGAGATGCTTTACGAAGCGTTCGGGTTGGAGACAAGGTGCGGGCCCCATAGGGCCTAGTTTGCACGTTTTACGGTGAAACGTCACTTTTTCACCCGACATCCGTTTGGGGTGAATGATCACTCATTTCTGAGTATTTTTTCGAGGGGATTGCAATGACGCAATCCACCTGCCTAAATTCGGGCTCGAGGTCTGGGCCCCACAGGTCCACATTTACGTATAACGTAGGGAATTGAAACTTTTGCATCCGGAGTCCGTTTTAGGCGCAGTCAGCGGCATTGTGACCCTAACATCGAGACGAGGTTGACCAGGGTGGTTTCAGGCGATGAAGCCGGGGTTGAGGAGTGGGCCCCATGGGCCTTCTTTTGAGCTGAGTGCATCTTATTGCAGCTTTTTCATTAGACGTTTGTTTGGGGTGAATGAAGAGTCGTTTTGATGTGTTTTTCCGAGAGCTTCGTGATGACATAGTTCGCCTGACCTTTTCTGAGATTACAGTGTGGGTGCCACCCAGGCAGGCTATAGTGAATAATACCCTTTTTTCCGGGTGTCCATTTTGGGTGATTTAGTAGTCAATCCCAGGTGTCTTTCCGAGGGGATCATAGTGGTGTGATCAGTTTTTCCAGTTTTGAGATATTGGTGTGGGCCCCACATGGTCTGGCTACGGTGAATAGTGACATAATCAATGGTTGACCGTTTCGGGTGAGTAAATGGTCTATATCGTGTGTGTTTTTGTAAGGATTGCAACGGTGTGATCCGTTCGGGCATGTGGAGCCTCGTTTGAGATCTCATTACATGTGTAAGCATGAAGTGGTCTTGGATGAAGGTCCCTTTGATGCAATCAGAACCAACACACGGTAGCGATGTTGGTAAAACCTAGTGATGTTGGTTGCAGTGCTGAGTTATCAGACCCGTTTACAGGTCTACCCTCCAGCAGGGCTGGGCAGTGGGTCACCTGTCGACTACTTTTAGGTCTACCCTCCCGTAGGGCTGGGCAGTGGGTTGCATGTCGACTACATTCTGGTCTACCTTCCAACAGGGCTAGGCAGTGGGTCGCATGTCGACTACTTTCAAGTCTACCCTCCAGCAGGGCTGGGCAGTGGGTCACTTGCCGACTATTTTCGGGTCTACCCTCTAGCAGAGACTAGGTAGTGGGTCACATGTCGACGTGTTCCGGGTCTACCCTTTAGCAGGGCTGGGTAGTGGGTCACATGTCGATGTGTTCCAGGACTACAGTCTAGCACGGCTGGGTTGTGGGTCACATGTCGAATTCATCTGGGTCTACCCTCCAGCAAGGCTGGGTAGTGGGTCTCCTACTGTCGTATTAGGGTTTACCCTCCAGCAAGGCCGGGCAGTGGGTCACCTGTAGGCATTTCAGACTCATGCCTTCTTATGAGTCTAGTCAGTGACTTTTTCTCCATGACTATCGAAGAAGGATCTTTGGTTGTGCGGATCGGTGATGTGGCAGCTTTGACGTGACCTTAGGACATATGAGATCGATGGGCGCTTTTCCCACCGAGACGCATTCTTGCGACATGACCTAAAAGCCGTGTGGGAGAGACAATGCTGCCCAAAGTGGAAAATATCGAGGTGTGGTGATTGATCCCCTCTAACTTATACCTCCTAGGTTTATGTTCAGGATGCTAAGGTTTAGTGTTTGATATCCTTTGAACTACTGGTGTCTCTTCTTGGGCTGATCTTGGAGATAGATATACCCTTACCCACTCATTCAGGTTTCTCGTTGGCATATATATACATCCTATTGTTGTTTCCACTCATTGGGTTTAGTTTTTCACATTCTAGGGGGGGAGAAGACGCACAGGGTATGCCACGTGCTTTCCGTGTCTGGCTCCTCTTGGTTGGATGAGTCTACTCTCCTTCTATAGGCAGTGAAGACTCGACGACAATTTCTTCTTCTCACCATATCTAGCTCCTTGCGTCTGGACAAGTCTGCTTATTTTCTCTTATTGGGTTGAGCCACACTCACTTTCTATCATTTGCACTCTTACACTGTTCTCTACTCCGTCTACTGCTCTCCATTTTAGTACTTCCATTGTTTCTCCCTCAAGCATTCGGGGCATCCTACTGAGTATTTTTATACTCACCCCTGCTTGGGCTTTTCCCTCACTTGGTGTGCCCTTGCAGGCGACATACAGGTCGATCGAGACTACGGAGGAGCGTGGAGGACATAGTAGCTGGGGCTAGGTTCGGTGGACGTAGTAAGACTTCCTGGGTGTGAGACTCACTAGCGGTTTTCCTTTGTTTTACCTGTTGCTGGGGTGTGGAACCTTTCTGGATTGGCGCGTGTTTTCCCCTTTTTACTTTGTAGTTTAATTTTCAGCACTTTGCTTGTACTGGTTAGAGGTCGATGCAGGTATGTTGGTTTTACTTTTTTTAGTAGTAATGTATCTTGATTTCTTTTTTCCTTCATTGTTTCTTGAGTTGGCTACGTGTGTGAGTGTGTACATTTTCATAGGCAAAGGCCACCCCATGTTTATTGTCTGTACAGCACTAGTCGCCAGCCCCTGGCCTATGGAGGCGGGCTTGGGGTAGTTGCGGCTCGAACCTCATTATGGGTCAGGTCATCAAAAAGTGGTATCAAAGGTGGTTCTTTCCTTGGGGCGATGTTCGGACGTCCCTAAAAAGGAATTGCTTGAGTTTTGGGGTAATAATGTCAACGTGTTTCGAGAGTGGCTCTCAGGCCACAGAGTCTAGTGATGGTGCAGCGACCGACGTATCTGTAACATCCCAAGTAAGTAATGAATAATAGATATTTTTATCTATGTCTATTAATGATTAAGATAGTGTCATAGAGGCTTAAAATGAAAATAAATACAATCTTATGCATGGAATACACTAATATTCCTAAAAGATTGTTTTAGTGCCTTTTGATGGCAACCATTTTTGAATCTATATTTTGACAATTTTATAAACTATGTTTGTCAAAATAAACTTATTCTTTATGATTGGGACATCAAAATTTACCTTGTGTGAATTTTTGGTATTTTTCTGACAATATTCATTTTTTTAATGAATAGTGAAAAATACTGCATTTTACATCAAAACTGCTTTTTAACATAATTTATTTATATGATTATATTATGTTTCGAATTGGTTTTGAAGTGAAATTAGAATATATTTTTACCATTTTAACCAATGGTGGTCATTGGAATCAATTTCACTTTGAAATTAGACTTAAACTGGTGTCAATCTTTTGATACTTATTGTTTTGTAAAAACACGCTTTTTGCTCTGGCAGCGGGAATTAATTATTAAATTAATTAATGTTACTTATATGATTTGAATTTTGTAAAATTGACTTCATTTTTGAATTCAGAATATCAAACATAGCTTAGGGTGAATTTTTGGTAATTTTCTGAAAAACTTCAATTTTTGATGAATAGTGAAACCACTAAGTGGTAATCAAGCAAACTGATTTTTCAGTTAAATGAAAGTTTACCACTAATGTGTATTGAATTTTGAAAATCCGACATACATGGTTGTCATTAAGAAGTAAAATGTGGTTCAATGAGATTAAAATAATTTTTTGGTGAATAGTAACTTATTAAGTTTTTAATCGCGATTAGTGGTAATTAGTGTAGTTTAAGGTATAAATAATGCTTTAATAATATGAAATGACCAAGACACATGTCCCAACTTTATTGTTTGTGTCATGGCCGACCAAGAAAAGCAATGGGTCAACATGGGGACCCCATGGAGACACTTTGGTTTGGAAATGACATAAATAACTTTTTATTAAATGTTGAAGTAAAAATGACACAAACAAGAGATGTTTTACGAAAACAATTTTTACATGGGGTTATAAAGATCATATATTTTATTATAAATAGTAATTGGAAAGCTAAAAAAGATTTCCTACATCATAGTATTTTTTTTATGATTTTTAGACATTAAATAAATTAAATTATTTATGACATAATCATGATGCAGCGATGACATCATTATTTGACAATTTAAATAAAATGGAATGATAATGTAAAATCTATGAACTACACATGGCCAAAACCAATTGGATGAGTGGATTTCAAACCCTTATCACCTTATCCACGAATTATATCAATGTGGGACCTTTTGAAACTGAAACACATTTTCAAATAAAGTAATATTTCTTTACTTTCCAAAAGTGCCCCTCCTCTCCTCTTATAAAATGCCCCCACCTCTACCTCATTTCACACACTCCTCAAGCGTTTGGCTCAGCCAAACCCTGCCCATTTACTCTCTCTACATCCCTCTCCTCATCCTAGAGGATTCCCTTTGGGAAGAATTCTTTCAAAGGAAGCCTTTAGGCTCAAATCAAAAGGAGTTACACTTTTTAAGGTAATTCATTCTCTCATGTTCATTTGTTTTATTTTGCTTCTCCAACCCCCTAAACTCTTTTTATTTACTTCTTTTGTAACAAAACCAGTATCTTCAATATACTAGGATGTTGTTATAAGATATATTTGAGCTACACACTCACAAAACTACATCAAATGGTTAAAGAACATACGGTTTCCGTGGATGGCGAAATTCTGCCTCCCGAAACGATGATTGTTCAATACTCATTTAACACCTTCAAAGGTGGCCATTATGATGTCACTATTTTTATATATGATATATAATATGTTTATGTATTCCTTAAGCTTCTGTTTTTTTTCATTTTGGGAATACCTTTATGGTTTCCATTATGGGTAAACAGGATATCTTCATTTTAGGAAGTGCGAACTACCACCCCCTCAAAGTGATTTGATTCGTTAAATACCATATGTGGGAAATATAAAGGATGGAACTATGATATTATATATGATATTATACTGGAATTATAATATACCTTTATATCATTATGATTCCATTCCAGAAAATATGAAATAGAAATGGAAGTAGCGTTCATGCGTACGTACGGCTTACCGTCTCCATGAACGGTGCATTTCATTTCATACCTCTAAATGAATATGTAATATTATAAATTCATGTATGTACTGGATATATATGACATATATGATATATAAATCATGAATACCATTCTGGATATAATGAACCTTTGACCGAATTAACAACATGTAAGTGTAAGAAGTCTATTTTTGACTTAAGAACCAAATACCGACAAAATGAACATTATTAACTTAACTGATTACATGATGTTCATAACATGGTATAAAAGGAATAATGAACTTAAAAAAGATTCATAAGCAATTAGATATTAACTCAAGTTTATTATTCAGGAGATTAAAGAACGGTCGGGTCAAGTCAGATATGAGGTATGGGACTTCGTCTCAATCTCCATCCATTGAGGCATATTTTATTTTATACACAACTTTCTTTTATACAGTGTATAAACCCCTTTGACTTTTAAGTTTATTCAAAAGGAATCTTTTCTATACGAATCGTTTACTAAACGACAAAAGGGAATGTTTTTGTCGTACGTATGCGGCAACAACGACTTCTCCGCCGTCGTGACCGTTATTTGAGTTTCGGCTTCCTCTACAAGCCATACCTTCTTTTTAAAAGAAAAATAAATATCATATTTTACTTTTCTTTTATTTTAGTATTGGAAATGGTTTTCATAATGTTTTTATATCAATGTGTTGTATTGATGTCTCGTGAATGAAATGTGGAAATTTTATGTTTCCTTTATGCATGTTTTATGTGATATGATTATGTTATAGTTCTCGGGCATTATTATGAAGACGGGTGGTTCCGTGATAAACTAAGGGCGGGTGAGCCCGTTATAGCTCTCCAATGCATTGGGTAACATGAAGGAGTGAAACGTTAAGGTTTCTCCGAAGAGATTTTAGGGAATATACTGTGATGGGTATTCCAAACGTAACCAAGAGGGTTACTCCCTACGTAAGAATGTTATGAATGCCTCAAGTTACCTTTATGTCTTATGATTTCTATGATTTATTCATGATTTTATGAGGTATGTTAAAGTGCCTATGATTTATGGGTAAAGTATGATTTCATTCTTATGTATATATGAACTCATGTTTCTTTTCCATGTTTTTTTTATAACCCATACTGAGTTTTTATGCTCATCCCAAGTTTTTGAAATGTTTTTCACAGGTCAAGGGAAAGGTACATGATAAGATGATAGAGTCAAGGATGTGTCAAGAAATAATCCATGTTTTATTTTAAATGTGTTTCCCTTGATGGGAATGAAAAATACTATCTTTCTGTAACCACTTTGTTTATATGAGGAATGTAATGCAAGTTTTATGATCTAATTCTCTAAAACTCTAAACCCAAAAAGATCCTCAATGTGTAATCTTGTAATAACTCAAGATTAAGTAAGGTTTAATGCTGGGGCCTTATATTTGGTATCAGAGGTCGGTTTAGATAACTTTAGGAGTTAGAATTATATTAAATGATTATCCAAAAATATTTTTTTTGAAATGATATAGCATTTAAAGATTACCATGTTGCTTCATCTAAGACATGTTTGTTCAGAATGGTTTTCCGCAGAGGAAACAGGGAAGCAGTGCTAGGAAGGCATACAGAAGGAAATGACCTTCCGAATCAGCATCTAGAAATGGTCGGAATTGGAACTGAACAGTTTGTTGCAGTAATGGTGCAGTTGACTCAAGCGATAAATGGCGGTGGTATCCATACACGAGATCAGCCAGAACAACCGTAGAGGAACATGTCAGTGGTGGAACATTTCATGAGGCAACATCCACCATCATTCAGAGGATCATCTGACCCCGTGCTAGTTGAAGGGTGGATTAATGCACTGGAGAAGATTTTTGATGTCATGGGGTGTTCAGATAATAAAAAGGTCAGTCTTGCTATTTACCGTTTGGAGGGTGAAGCAGATCAGTGGTGGTCTATGGTTAAAAATATCAGGGACGCCGATGAGATTGATGCTCTTGACTGGGATGAATTCAAAGGTATGTTTCTTGAGAAGTATTTTCCTAAGGCTGTTCGACTTAGGATGGCAAAGCAATTCTTGGAATTGAGGCAAGAGAAAGACTCAGTGGCTGCCTATGAAGAAAGGTTCACTCGATTGGCAAGGTATGCTCCAAATTTTATCCGGGACCATGATAGTAAAATAAATCATTTTCACTCAGGATTAAAGCCAAAATATCGAAGGGAATTAGCTTCTCATGAGTTTAAAAGTTATGAAAAGCTTGTTTGATGTGCTGAGAAGGTGGAAATGGAGTTTGCCGATGACCAAGTGTTCTATAACAACCAGCAGACGAAGAGACCAAGGTGGCAGGAGAAAGGTAAGAATTCTTCAAAAAAGTCTGATGGTAAGAGAACTAAGTTTCCAGTTTGTGATAAATGTGGCAAAAGGCATGCTGGGGAATGTCTTCTGAATTCTGGGAAGTGCTACCAATGTGGTAAGATGGGACATAAGGCTCGTGATTGAACTGAAAAGGATCAAGGTGAAGGTAAGAACAAATTTGATTTACAGTTAGTGAAATGTTATAAGTGCAATGAGATGGGTCACTATGCAAACGAGTGTCCTACAAGGAGGTTGAGTGATGGGAAGCAGTTAGACTACAAGCAGAAAGGGGTGGTGAAATCCTTTGCAACTACTTCAGCAGATGTCGGGCCATCAAATGAAGTTGTATCAGGTACTTTGTTTGTTTTTTCAGATTATTCCAGTATGTTGTTTGATTCGGGGTCTACACATTCTTTCATCTCTGAAACCTTTTATAGTAAAATGGGAATACCATCTCAAGAAATGACTCCTGAACTTTTGGTAAAAACACCTGGGGGAAATGTTGAGGCAAAAAGAATTTATAAGAATCTTCCTATCCTTATCTGTGGAAAGAACCTACTTTCAAACCTTATTGTTCTACCTCTAGTATAGTTTGATGTTATCCTGGGTATGGATTGGCTCTCTATTTACCATGCTAAGATTGACTGTAGAGCTAAAGAAGTTTCTTTTCAGAAAGACTTTCAGTTTTTTTACAAGAATGAACCCTTACTTTTGATAACATATCAAGAGGCCGAGAAACTTGTAAAAGATGGAAATGAATGTTACCTTGCACACGTCATTGAAAATAATGGAACTGTTCAGATTAATGATGTGCCAGGGGTAAATGAGTATCCTGATGTTTTTCCTGATGAGTTGCCTGGAATAATACCAGATCGGGAAGTTGAGTTTACTGTTGACTTAGTTCCTGATGCTAAGCCAATTTCAAAACCCCCTTATCGAATGGCACAAATTGAACTTTTAGAGTTGAAGGAGCAATTGCAAGATTTATTAGAGAAAGGTTTCATTAGACCTAGCACATCACCATGGGGTGCTCCTGTTTTATTTGTTAAAAAGAACGATGGTTCTATGAGACTTTGAATTGATTATAGAGCCTTGAATAATATCACTGTTAAGAACAAATATCCTTTTCCTCATATCAATGATTTGTTTGATCAGATCCAGGGAGCTTAGTTTTTTTCAAAGATTGACTTGAGATCGGGATACCATCAGCTGAAGGTAAATAAGGCAGATATTCCGAAGACCACGTTCCGTACGAGATATGGCCATTATGAATTTGTAGTAATGCCTTTTGGGCTAACCAATGCACCTGATGTATTCATGGACATAATGAATATAATTTTCCATGAGTTCTTGGATAAGTTTGTGGTGGTTTTCATTGATGATATTTTGGTGTTTTCTAAAAGTAAAGAGGAGCATGAAAAACATTTAAGGGTTATCTTGCAAACCTTAAAAGAAAAGAAACTGTATGGGAAATTCAGCATGTGTGAGTTTTGGTTGCAACAAATTTCTTTCCTTGGTCACATTGTTTCTAAAGATGGAATAACTGTTGATCCTGCAAAAACAAAAGTTGTGGAAGAATGGCCAAGACCCACAAATGTAATAGAGATTCGTAGCTTCCTTGGTTTGGCGGGCTGTTACCGAAGGTTTGTTAGAAATTTTTCACGGTTATCTAGTCCAATGACTAAGCTAACTCGGAAGGGTGTTAAGTTTATCTGGATAAAAGAATGTGATGATTGTTTTCAGGAATTGAAAATAAGATTGGTGAATGCTCCAGTTTTGGCACTAACTTCCAGGAATGGTGAGTTTGTTATATACAGTGATGCTTCATTGAAAGGGCTTGGTTGCTTCCTAATGCAGAATGATCAGGTAATTGCTTATGCTTCACGACAGTTGAAAACTCATGAGGTAAATTACCGTACACATGATTTGGAATTAGCTACTGTTGTTTTTGCTTTAAAAATTTGGAGGAATCATTTGTATGGAGTAAAGTGTGAAATATATACCTATCACAAAAGTTTAAAGTATATATTCACTCAGAAAGAGTTAAACATGAGACAAAGGAGATGGCTGGAATTAATCAAAGATTATGATTGTACAATTCTTTACCATCCGGGAAAAGCAAACAAAGTGGCTGATGCTTTGAGTCGAAAAAGTAATGCTTCATTAACAATGTTTCTTTTGGAACGTGATCCTTTGGTTAAGGATTTGATGAACTTTGGCATAGAAGTTGTTGGTGCAGGAAGTCCTTCTGTTTTGTTTCAGGTATCAGTGAGATCTTCTCTATCAGATAGAATCAAGCAAGCACAGAAGCAAGACAGTGAGTTGCAGAAAAAGGTAGAGCTGGTTCAAAAAGGTAAGTTTCCTGAATTCAACATTGATAGTGATGTGTTTTGAGATTTGTTAAGAGACTGTGTGTGCCTTGTGATTCACAGTTGAAGAGAGAGCTGTTATGTGAAGCTCATAGTTCTCCGTTTTTAGTTCATCCGGGCAGTACTAAGATGTATAGAGATCTGCGGGAGTATTACTAGTGGGATGGAATGAAAAGTGATATTTCTGATTTTACTGTGAAGTGTTTGACATGTCAACAGGTCAAAGCAGAGCGGCAGTTACCGAAAGGGATGCTTCGGCCTTTTCCAATGCCAGAGTGGAAATGAGAGAATATATCCATGGAATTTTTTGTTGGATTACCGAAGACATCTCGAGGTAATAATGTAATCTGGGTTATTGTTGATCGCTTGACCAAATATGCTCATTTCCTTGCTATACGAGATACTTTCTCTCTTGATCAACTTTCCCGTTTGTATATTAAAGAGATAGTCAGGTTGCATGGAGTTCCTCTCTCCATTGTATCGGATCGTGATCCCAGGTTTACTTATAACTTTTGGAAATGCCTTCAGAAGTCATTGGGTACTGAATTAAATTTTAGTACAGCTTTTCATCCTCAATCAGATGGGCAGTCAGAAGGAACAATTCAGACATTGGAGGATATGCTACGAGCTTGTTCTATGGATTATCAGGGAAGTTGGGACCAACATCTTTATTTGGTTGAATTTTCATATAATAACAGTTTCCATTCCAGTATACAGATGGTACCATTTCAGGCATTATATGTGAAGCGGTGTCGAACTCCAGCTTTCTGGGATGAAGTGGGTGAAAGGAAGTTGATGGGACCAGAATTGGTAGAAGAGATGGCAGAAAAAGTTCAGCTGATTCAGAAACACATGATAACAGCTCAGAGCAGGCAGAAGAGTTATGCGGATAACCGGAGGAAGGATCTATCTTTCGAGGTAGGTGATCATGTTTTTCTCAAGGTTTCTCCTTGGAAAAGTGTGATGAGATTTGGTAAGAAAGGAAAGCTGAGTCCAAGGTTTATTGGACCATACGAAATTCTGGAGAGAGTTGGATCAGTTTCATACCGAGTGGATTTACCTACGATTTTATCTTAGGTACACAATGTTTTTCACATTTCGATGTTGAGAAAGTATATGCCAGATCCATCTCATGTTTTGAGTCCATAGGTAGTTCAGCTGGAAGAGAACCTATCTTATGAGGAAAAACCGGTCCAGATTCTTGACCACAGGGAGCAAGTGTTACGGAATAAGGTGATTCATCAGGTAATGTTTTTTGTGGAAAAACCACATGATTGAAGAGGCAACATGGGAATCTGAAAATGCAATGAGGGATAAGTACCCCCATTTATTCGATAAGTAAATAAATTGTGGGGACGCAATTTTCTAAAGGGGGGAAGGATGTAACATCCCAAGTAAGTAATGAATAATTGATATTTTTATCTATGTATATTAATGATTAATATAGTGTTATAGAGGCTTAAAATGAAAATAAATACAATCTTATGCATGGAATACACTAATATTCCTAAAAGATTGTTTTAGTGCCTTTTGATGGCAACCATTTTTGAATCTATATTTTGACAATTTTATAAACTATGTTTGTCAAAATAAACTTATTTTTTATGATTGGGACATCAAAATTTACCTTGTGTGAATTTTTGGTATTTTTCTGACAATATTCATTTTTTTAATGAATAGTGAAAAATACTGCATTTTACATCAAAACTGCTTTTTAACATAATTTATTTATATGATTAGATTATGTTTCGAATTGGTTTTGAAGTGAAATTAGAATATATTTTTACCATTTCATCCAATGGTGGTCATTGGAATCAATTTCACTTTGAAATTAGACTTAAACTGGTGTCAATCTTTTGATACTTATTGTTTTGTAAAAACACGCTTTTTGCTCTGGCAGCGGGAATTAATTATTAAATTAATTAATGTTACTTATATGATTTGAATTTTGTAAAATAGACTTCATTTTTTAATTCAGAATATCAAACATAGCTTAGGGGGAATTTTTGGTAATTTTCTGAAAAACTTCAATTTTTGATGAATAGTGAAACCACTAAGTGGTAATCAAGCAAACTGATTTTTCAGTTAAATGAAAGTTTACCACTAATGTGTATTGAATTTTGAAAATCCGACATACATGGTTGTCATTAAGAAGTAAAATGTGGTTCAATGAGATTAATATAATTTTTTGGTGAATAGTAACTTATTAAGTTTTTAATCGCGATTAGTGGTAATTAGTGTAGTTTAAGGTATAAATAATGCTTTAATAATATGAAATGACCTAGACACATGTCCCAACCTTATTGGTTGTGTCATGGCCGACCAAGACAAGCCATGGGTCAACTTGGGGACCCCATGGAGACACTTTGGTTTGGAAATGACATAAATAACTTTTTATTAAATGTTAAAGTAAAAATGACACAAACAAGAGATGTTTTACGAAAACAATTTTTACATGGGGTTATAAAGATCAAATATTTGATTATAAATAGTAATTGGAAAGATAAAAAATATTTCCTACATCATAGTATTTTTTTTATGATTTTTAGACATTAAATAAATTAAATTATTTATGACATAATCATGATGCAGCGATGACATCATTATTTGACGATTTAAATAAAATGGAAAGATAATGTAAAATATATGAACTACACATGGCCAAAACCAATTGGATGAGTGGATTTAGAACCCTTATCACCTTATCGACGAATTATATAAATGTGGGACCTTTTGAAACCGAAACACATTTTCAAATAAAGTAATATTTCTTTACCTTCCAAAAGTGCCTCTCCTCTCATCTTATAAAAGGCCCCCACCTCTACCTCATTTCACACACTCCTAAAGCCTTTGGATCGGCCAACCCCTGCCCATTTACTCTCTCCACATCTCTCTCCTAATCCTAGAGGATTCCCTTTGGGAAGAATCCTTTCAAAGGAAGCCTTTAGGCTCAAATCAAAAGGAGTTACACTTTTTAAGGTAATTCATTCTCTCATGTTCATTTGTTTTATTTTGCTTCTCCAACCCCCTAAAATCATTATATTTACTTCTTTTGTAACAACACCAGTATCTTCAATATACTAGGATGTTGTTATAAGATATATTTGAGCTACACACTCACACAACTACATCAAATGGTTAAAGAACATACAGTTTCCGTGGATGGCGAAATTCTGCCTCCCGAAACGATGATTGTTCAATACTCATTTAATACCTTCAAAGGTGGCCATTATGATGTCACTATTTTTATATATGATATATTATATGTTTATTTTTTCCTTAAGATTCTGTTTTTTTTCATTTTGGGCATACCTTTATGGTTTCCATTATGGGTAAACACGATATCTTCATTTTAGGAAGTGCGGACTACCGCCCCCTCAAAGTGATTTGATTCGTTAAATACAATATGTGGGACATATAAAGGATGGAACTATGATATTATATATAATATTATACTAGAATTATAATATACCTTTATATCATTATGATTCCATTCCAGAAAATATGAAATAGAAATGGAAGTAGCGTTCATGCGTACGTACGGCTTACCGTCTCCATGAACGGTGCATTTCATTTCTTACCTCTAAATGAATATGTAATATTATAAATTCATGTATGTACTGGATATATATGACATATATGATATATACATCATGAATACCATTCTGGATATAATGAACCTTTGACCAAATTAACAACATGTAAGTGTAAGAAGTCTATTTTTGACTAAAGAACCAAATACCGACAAAATGAACATTATTAACTTAACTGATTACATGATGTTCGTAACATGGTATAAAAGGAATAATGAACTTGAAAAAGATTCATAAGCAAGTAGATATTAACTCAAGTTTATTATTCAGGAGATTAAAGAACGGTCGGGTCAAGTCGGATACGAGGTATGGGACTTCGTCTCAATCTCCTTTCATTGAGGCATATTTTATTTTATACACAACTTTCTTTTATATGGTGTATAAACCCCTTTGACTTTTAAGTTTATTCAAAAGGAATCTTTTCTATACGAAGCGTTTACTAAACGACAAAAGGGAATGTTTTTGTCGTACGTATGCGGCGACAACGACTTCTCCGCCGTCGTGACCGTTATTTGAGTTTCAACTTCCTCTACAAGCCATACCTTCTTTTTAAAAGAAAAATAAATACCATATTTTACTTTTCTTTTATTTTAGTATTGGAAATGGATTTCATAATGTTTTTATATCAATGTGTTGTATTGATATCTCGTGATTGAAATGTGGAAATTTTATGTTTCCTTTATGCATGTTTTATGTGATATGATTATGTTATGGTTCTTGGGCATTATTATGAAGACTGGTGGTTCCGTGATAAACTAAGGGCGGGTGAGCCCGTTATAGCTCTCCAATGCATTGGGTAACTCCAAGGAGTGAAACGTTAAGGTTCTCCGAAGAGATTTTAGGGAATATACTGTGATGGGTATTCCAAAAGTAACCAAGAGGGTTACTCCCTACGTAAGAATGTTATGAATGCCTCAAGTTACCTTTATGTCTTATGATTTCTATGATTTATTCATGATTTTATGAGGTATGTTAAAGTGCCTATGATTTATGGGTAAAGTATGATTTCATTCTTATGTATATATGAACTCATGTTTCCTTTCCATGTTTTTTTTATAACCCATACCGAGTTTTTATGCTCATCCCAAGTTTTTGAAATGTTTTTCACAGGTCAAGGGAAAGGTACATGATAAGATGATAGAGTCATGGATGTGTCAAGAAATAATCCATGTTTTATTTTAAATGTGTTTCCATTGATGGGAATGAAGAATACTATCTTTCTGTAAACAATTTGTTTATATGAGGAATGTAATGCAAGTTTTATGATCTAATTCTCTAAAACTCTAAACCCGAAAAGATCTTCAATGTGTAATCTTGTAATAACTCAAGATTAAGTAAGGTTTAAGGCTGGGGCCTTATAGTATCAATTCATTTGGACCCTGATAACCCTCTTGTCGACTCGGTACACTGAGAAAATTGTTGCTGAGAATTTGGCTCATGAATCATACAGGATTGAGTCCTTGACTGTCCTTCTTGAGTCAGATCCCCATCGTTGCTGATATATATATGATCCTTTGAATGTGGTGCTCCTTGATCGGTTTCAAGATGTCTCTGTGATGATAGTCAGCCAGGATACTACCTCCAGTTCGTGATGAAGATTCCGTGAGCGAAGAATCCTTAGTTGAAGTTCCATCATATGATTACCCTTTCACCAGGAGGACAGGCAGTAGCACCTCCACCTATGGTGTAGCGGTTAGTACCAGCAGTGGGGGCTGATGACAAGCACATGGTGGACATGCTACGTGAGTTCTAGCATCGGAGACCGCTGAGGTTCCACGGAAATCCATACCATTAGATAGTGAAGGGTTGGATAGAGTCGGTGGACCGCCTCTTCAGGCTTATTCCGACACTGACAGGTTAGATGGTGGCTTTGACATCCAACCTTTTTCCACCCCGAAGTTTGGCGTGGTAGAGCCAGGGTTACATGGATACTCTATGAGTTTTCACTTTCGTGAGGCGACTCTCAGTTGCAGTTTCGTGAGGAGTTTTACCCCTCCTTCTTATGCTCCGTCCGGATCCAGGAGCTCCTGCAGTTTCAGCAGGGTGGGATGATGGTGCCTACATATGTGACTAGATTCGCATACCATGCACGTTTTATCTGGACGTGGTCCGTGACAGAAACTTTCCAACACCGAAGTTTGAACGAGATCTCTGTAGATGAGATTCGTTCTAGTGTAGTGCCCTTGTGAATCCTCACCCATATTAGAGCACTAGAGTAGGCACTAGAGATAGAGAAATTTCTGGTAGAGGGACGTCCATTAGCGAGGCCTCGACGCTAGAGGTTTCTCCTTGTTGAGACTCAGACACATGTTCGGGGACAGCGTAGAGCACATAGATAGCCCAGGTAAGACTAGGGATATGATTTTGTTGTGCGATATCATGTGGCGTCAGATTATTCGACCAAATGTGCTGAGTCTTCCAAATGGTTGTTAGATGCACCACCACGACAGAGGTAGTGTTGTGATAAGAAAAATCTCGGGTGAGGAAAGGTTGGCCCCGGGAATGCTATTTTGGTATAAAGATGGAAGAACTATGGTTGGAGGACAGCGTTTCTAGGACCTTCCACCACCACTAGGCGGCCCATGTCAGGCTCAAGGAGCTGACAGACGGGCAGTGGGCGGCTCTGTGTTGTGATTTTTTACAATCCTGCAGCGCCAGAGATGATAAGAGGTACGCTCTGTGTCTTTTTCTACTTTTCTCAGTAGAACATGTTAGACACTGTACGAGGTACTCTTTCTTCTAAATCCATTCTCGAGGGGTTACTGAGGGTGACGTGGGGCGTCAGTGTAACCCTGTGTTGGTGCTGGTGGTGATAGTTTCTCACTAAGAATATGGAAACACTCTTTAGGGAGAGCACGTTGTGGTTTGATCAGACCACCAGTTTCTCAGGTGCGTCCACACTTAGAGAGACTTGAACCAGAGAAGACGGTGCTGGATATAGTTTATGCAGGAGGGTACAACATGTTTGTAGTTGATAAACCCGACTCATTCGCTGGTTGAGCATGTAAGAGAGTCTCAGTCGTGATGCATCGACTGTGAAAACATGTGTGACCATATATCCTTGGGTGTTTCACTAGATGGGTATTCTGAAGGAGGTAACCACCAGTCCTTGTTCCAGGTGCGGGCGGTGATTCTAGTCATGGCGTGCGACGTAGGGGTTCATCCAAGGAGGTGATCTACCCCCGAGAGCCTTCGGGCCATTTGAGACCGTGCAAAAGGGATGACGAGGTTCCCTACCGCTATGCCCTGACCCCCAAAGTCGGGAGTGGGTGAACGACATCTCCGTTAAGGATTACCTGAGGAGATGTGTGCGTGATCCTGTGCACGTCATCGACAAGGGCCATCCTCACGTGATCAGATCAAATCCTTTGGTCTGTGTGCGGTGACGCTAGACTGTGCAACGGTTCTTCTGGGTACGGAAGAGCCAGGTGTGGGCTTGGTACCATGAGTTGTTCCCCTAGTTTTTCTTTTCATGGACAAAAGGAATGAAAGAGGGAATCATGTATGAACCCATTTTTTTTGTGAAAGACTTTGGAATATTCTTGATATTATTCCATAGCAGCGCCCTCATACGGCGTGCGATTCTGAGCCCCGGGGTGGCCAGAATTAAATTTACAATGCCTTCTCACTGGGAATGCCAAATAAATGGGATAAATCCCAAACAGAGATCTGGATCAGAAATCCAAGTGTACGGATGGGTACGAGATGGTGTGTTTACCCTAGGAGCGACATAAAATGAGTCGGCGCGGGATGTTCGGACCCCTCTCTCTTTAGCGGAGTGTTAAATGGATAAATTGAATTAAATTATTCGTTTAATAGCTCAAACCCAAGTAATTCCTAAATGGTTGCTCGGATGGGAATACCAAGGGCACCGTTGAGTCCGGAGAATGCCATTTACCCTAGGCAGGGTGAAAAGGTTGCGGGCGCGGGCCTGCTATGAGAGATGTCACCCAGGGGTGAAATGGTCATTTCGAATAACCACTTAGTGATTTTTTATCACTGGCGTTCTTTTAAAATAACATTTAAAAGAAGTCTCTAAATAGAAATCTGAGACTTCCGTTGAGTTGGAAATGGGTCATTTTTCCTAGTCATGAGATAAAATAGGTGGGCGAGGGGTTTTCGGAATCCGTGCATGTTGAGAGAATTTGAGTGATTTTTTTTATAAATTCGCTTTAGGGGACACAACCCATTTCTCTCTCTCTCTCTCTCTCTCCCTCACTCCCTCCCCCGCTCTCTCTCATGTTCTTCGGTGTTCTTCACCGTTCTTTGGCGGTTCGAGGAGCCATCTCCGTCCAAGCCTTAACGGATCGGAGCGAGAGCATCGTGGACGCATCGCCAATGACAGACGAGCGATCCGAGGTAGGGTTCTTGTTGAATTTCGCTCCCTCGTCATTTTTCTCAATTTCAGCATCATTTTCGCATTTGAATTTATTTTATTTATAGTTTCTAGAATTTGGGGCATTGGCCGAACGAACACGGCCAACGCCCGAGACCCGTTCAATTCCTCGTTCTTGAATGTTTTTTGTATCAAATTTTCGGGCGCGCACGAACCATAACGGATCTATGAGCCAGAGAAGGCATTGTGAAGATCTTGTCCTAGGGATCCTGAAACTAGTGTCAGATAATTTTTCCAATCAACGGAATGATCGAGGGGACCGGTCGAAGACTCAGCTCCAGCGAGGGGCGGTGGCCGGAGACCGAATCGGCGGCGGATCAGAGTGACCGCATCCGGGAATGTGGCGGAGCTCGGGGGGGTTTGGCTCAGCGGCGGGGTCACGGGTGTCGGCACGGCGAGCGTGTAGGCGCCGATCAAGCATGGAGAACCAGATGGCACGGGCGGCTCTGCGCGGCCAGTAGTTGGGATGCAGCCGCGTTGGGCGTGTGTACGACAACTGTAGCGTACATCAGAGGGGGCGGTGAGGTGCGAAGCGGAGCGGCTTCAAGCGGCGGTGTAGGTGAGGGGTGACCGCGGGTTTTCGCGGTCGAAGGAGGAGGCCCCCTGAGGTGCTGACCTCGGGGGAGGACCCAGCGGACAAGGACCAGCTGTTTGTGGGTCCTACGGGAGGCGACGAAGACCGACCTCCCAGTCAGTCTATTGGGGAGAACCGGACCTGAGGGGTCCGGTGTGATGGTAGTGAGCCACGGCAGTCTGGACCAGTCCGGGGGTCCGGACCGGGCCGGCCGGTCTGGACTAGTCCCCTTTGGGCCCCCTTGCATTCGGGGGGCCGTAGGTTCCAAACGGTGCGTCCGTTTGACGCGCCGTCTGCGGGGATGAGTTTGTATCAGTGAGGCGCTCTCTTTAATGTGGGTTTCGGGATTTTTGGATTCTATTCCCAATGATGGGTGACCCATGGATATTTAATTTAATAATAATAAATTATTATTATCGTTGTGAAGGACGTGGCTCGTGAGCCGGACGTCCATATGACGAGCCGTCAGAGGCGCAGTGGCCCCGGGGCTGATACGGTCCTTCCAAAATTGGTTCGGGGCCTCTCCATGTTGGTTTCATTGCTCGGTGGCATGAAACACCAAATGTGAGTAATTAAGTAATTAAGTAATTAATTAATTAATTGCTGCGTCAGACCTACCGCCTGTTTGGGAGGTCCGATTGACACGCTGTCAGTGGAAGAATGATTATAGTCCTTGTATGAACTTTTTGAGATGCTTTATGAAGTGTTCAGGTTTGAGACAAGTTGCTGGCCCTATAGGGCCTTGTTTGCATGTTTTACGGTGAACCATCACTTTTTCACCCGACATCCATTTGGGGTGAATGAGCACTCATTTCTGAGTGTTTTTCGGAGGGGATTGGAACGATGCAATACACCCACCTAAATTCATGCTTGAGGTGTGGGCCCCACAGGGCCCCGTTTACATATAACGTGAGGAATTGAAACTTTTGTATTCGGAGTCCATTTTAGGCGCCTTCAGCGGCATTGTGACCCTGACATCGAGACGAGGTTGACCGGGGTGGTTTCAGATGATGAAGCCGGACTTGAAGCATGGGCCCCACGAGCCATCTTTTGAGCTGAGTGCAGGGTATTGAGGCTTTTTCATTATACGTCCTCTTGGGGTGAATGAATAGTCATTTTGATGTGTTTTTCCAAGAGATTCGAGATGACACAGTTCACTCGACCTTTTCTGAGATCGTTGTGTGGGTTCCACCCAGGCTGGCTACAATGAATAGTATCTGTTTTACCAGGTGTCAGTTTTTGGCGTTTGAGTAGTCAATATTGGGTGTCTTTCCGAGGGGATCACAATGGTGTGATCCGTTTGTCCGGTTTTGAGATCTTGGTGTGGGCCCCACATGGTCTGGCTATGGTGAATAGTGTCATAATCACTGGTTGACCATTTCGGGTGAGTAATTGGTCTATCTCGCATGTTTTCCCGCGAGGATTGAAACTGTGTGATCCGTTCGGGCATGTGGAGCCTCATTTGAGATCACATTAAATGTGGAAACATGAAGTGGTGTTGGATGGAGGTCCCTTTGGCGCACTCTAAACCAACACACGGTAGCGATGTTGGTAACACCCGATGTTGTTGGTTACAGTGCTGAGTTATCAAACCCATTACCAGGTCTACCCTCCAGCAGGGCTGGGTAGTGGGTCGCCTGTCGACTACATTCAGGTCTACCCTCCAGCAGGGCTGGGCAGTGGGTCGCATGTCGACTGCATTCGGGTCTACCCTCCAGCAGAGACTGGGCAGTGGGTCACCTATCGATGTTTTCCGGGTCTACCTGCCAGTAGGGCTGGGCAGTGGGTCACCTGTCGACATGTTTCAGGTCTACCCTTCAGCAGGGCTGGGTAGTGGGTCACCTGTCGACTTCTTCCAGGGCTACCCTCCAGCAAGGCTGGGTAGTGGGTCGCCTGCTGATGTATTAGTATTTACCCTCCAGCAAGGCTGTTCAGTGGGTTACCTGTTGGCATTTTAGACTCAGGCCTTCTTATAAGGCTAGTCAGTGACTTTTTCTCCATGACTATCAGAGAAGGATTATTGGTTGTGAGGATCGGTGATGTGGCAGCTTTGACGTGACCTTAGGACATACGAGAATGATGGGTTCTTTTCCCACTGAGACGTTTTCTTGCAATTCGACCTAAAAGATATGTGGGAAAGACAGTGCCGCCCAAAGTGGATAGTATTGAGGTGTGGTGATTGAGCCCCTTTGACTTATACCTCCTTGGTTGATGTGCATGACTCTTGGGTTTAGTGTTGGATATCCTTTGAACCGTTGGTGACTCTTCTTGGGATGAGCTTGGAGATAGATATCCCCTCACCCACTCATTCGGGTTTCTCATTGAGCATATATATACATCCTATTTTTGTTTCCACTCCTTGGGTTTGGTTACTCACCTTCTAGGAGGGGAGAAGACGCACAGTGTATGCCCTATTCTTTCCATGTCTAGCTCCACTTGGTTGGACGAGTCTACTCTCCTGACATAGGCAGCGAAGTCTCGACAAGATGTTCTCCTTCTCACGGTCTTTAGCTCCTTTATTCTGGACGAGTCTGCTTCTTTTCTCTTGTTGGGTTGAGCCGCACTCTCTTTCACTCTTTTTCACTCTTACACTGTTCTCTACTCTGTCTACAGCTCCCCATTTTAGTACTTCCCTTGTTTCTCCCTCGAGCTTCTGGGGCATCCTACTGAGTATTTTTATACTCACCCCAGCTTGGGCTTTGCCCGCACATGGTGTGCCCTTGCAGATGACAGACATGTCGATCGAGACTATGGAGGAGCGTAGAGGACTCAGGAGCTTGGTCTGCGTTCGGTGGCTGTAGCAAGACTTCCTAGGTTTGAGACTCACTAGCGTTTTACCTTTGTTTTACTTGTTTTCGGGTTGTGGCACCTTTCAGGATAGGTGCGTGTTTTTCCCCTTTTTACTTTTCAGTTTACATTTCAGCACTTTTCTTGTACTGGTTAGAGGTCGATGCATGTATGTCGGTTTCCCTTTTTGTATCAGTGATGTATCTTGCTTTCTTTTCCTTGAACTGTTGCTTGAGTTAGCTATGTGTGTGTTTGTGTACAGTTTCTTAGGCAAAGGCCTCCCCTAGTTTATAGTGCCTTCAGTGCTAGTTGCTAGACCCTGGCCTATGGAGGCAGGCTTGGGGTAGTTGCGGCTCGAACCTCGTTACGGGTCAGGTCGTGACAACGCCATTGGGCACCTCAGCTGATTTCATGATTGATAGTCATCAAAATGGAAAATGACCTATTTTAGGGAGTTTTTTTGTGAATGTACATTCATGGATGAGGTTCCTGACATGTATTTAAGACTGTTTTAGGGATTTTTTTGTTCTCTTAACTTTGTGGTTTGTTCAATTTAAAATATATCATGATATATCATATTTACTATTGGTAGTGTTTTTTACCCAACATTTAGATATGGTTATTTATAAATGTTCCCTAATTATTATATTTTTTTCTTATTTTATATTTATATTCTGCAGTGGTTTACTCTGGTAATGTGGGTATAGTCTCCTGATGTGACTTTTGAGACCCTCGTTGTTAGTCGACAACTCCTATAATATGGAGTTTCATGCATGAGTCCATGTGGGGACCCACATTAAGGAACAAGTTATTTTCTTCTAGGTTAGGGATGTTATAATAAATTTTAGTAAGTAATATTAAATTAATCTCATTCACAAAATGGAATAAATGTGTTCTTAATGTGAAAACATTCAAATGATTCAAATGTTTTTATAACAATATTTATTGTTAAATTTATTTAAATGACATAAATTATATTAAATGATAAACTATTTTTCAAATATACTTTAAAACAAACTAAAAATATTTTTTTTTCACCATAATTTATTTAGATGAAAAATTTTAATTCAATTATAATTTAATATTTCATTATTATTCTTCAAAACATGAAGCTTATCAGAAAAATAAAAAAATTGTAACAAAGTAAATTTTTATATTATTATTTAAATAAATAAGTTTATTTTCTCCAATGAAATATATAAAAGTATCATTTTTTATATTTTAAATAGCTTCCACATTAAAAGGAGTAAATCTACATTTAAAAAAAATATAGTTTTTGAGGGGTAAAAGTTGTTTTTTATCGTATGCCTATTAAATATATTAGATAAGTGTAAAAAAATATTGTATTTAATATAAATTACATTAATATAATTCTCTAATTTTAATAAATTTAATTTATTTAGATAAAATGACATTTTATACATTAAAATTGTTTATTATGAAAACATTTCTTATATATTTTGTTGGTTCCTATTTTCAATTCAAAATAATTTGTAACCAATTATTTCAGCCAATTATTTTTATAATATATTTAATAATATTCATTACTATCAACATAATTTATAGTCTATATATTGTTATATTAAGTAATATTATTTTAATAATATATTTTTTTTCCTTAAAAATCTTTATAGCGTGTAATGCATTAAAACTCATTTTTTGTGAAGAACAAGAATAACATGATATTGTGTATATAGAAGGATATAGAAAAGATACAATTCTTTAAAACTGATAATATTCTAAAGTCATGTGGTGTTACAAATACAAAGATAAACTGATTATGAAACCCGCTTATTTTCCCATTAGTTATAATTTCATGAAAATTTGAAATGTTTTGGAAACTTATCCCTTCTTCATAGATTATGATATGATGAAATGATTATGAAACTATTTACATTCCATGGTTTATGATATGATGAATGTTTTTTTATCCTATGGAACACATATGTATTATTTTCATTTTATGATGGTGGTTATGTTATAACCAAGGAGTATAGTAACACTATAACCAAAGATGGGTGGGACCTATAATTATCTCCAATGAATAAGGTAAATAATTATATCTGATGAGACAGATAGGATTAGAACATACAGTGAATAAAGTTTAGTAAAAGAATATGTCTCCTATGATGGTCTTGGGAGTGAACCATAAACACTACGATATTATTCGTGCTCAAATATTTCATTTCCATAATTTTATACATTTTCCTAATTAAATGATCAAAATGATAATCGTGAACCATATAATTTTTTAACAATGTAATGTGTGGATATATATTTCAAGTTCATAATGTAATGTGTGCATCTAGTTGCTTGTCCATAAGTTTATACGAGGAACTGATTTCAAGTACATAACATAATGAGTGACCTGGTTTTTATTTAAACATATTAAAAAATTCTCAGCTGATGTGTATGCCAATGATCTATGTTTTATGAAAATATTATTCTCTCAAGGATCATTTTCATCGATTCCCTTTTGTTTCATGTCTTAGAGATTTACAATGATTATGCAATGACTATTTTTATGATATATGACATGTTGCATATAAATTTCATATGTTATTATCTTTATAATATAACCTTATTATTATCTTTTTCTTTAGTATGAAAACATCCTTATATCACATATTTTTACCCTTACTGAGAATCTAAACTCGCCCAATATTATATTCCCTTCCATATATTATGAAGAAATTTTTTATGTTGGAAATGTATATGAAGAATAATAAATAGGATGATCTGTTGTGTATCATTGAATTTCTTTCAAAATATTTGATTATTTTGTTCCATGTTTTTTATGGAAAACACTATTACAGTACATATTCCTGTATTTCATCATTCTAATTAATGTTAATAAAATAAGATGCAATATCCATGTAGAATAATCCTAGTTAAATATAATAATCATTTTTCTTCACCCAATTTTACCTATACATCCTTGATTTGGGTATATCCATGTATATAACCCACACTGCCTGATCATGTGATTAAAATTGATTAATGTTATATTTATGATGTATAATTCATGATCCATGCTTATGTGTGTTCAAGATATGAAAATGATGCATTCACCCAAATATAATTATAATTCATTTGTGAAATGTTTTTGTAACATGAGATTCCATGTATGGGATTAGTATGCAATCATAATACAAAATGTGACTTTTTTAACCATGTTATGATGTCATGGTAGACATCCTATACCAATGTATAAAATGTCATTATAAATGTATTTTTTCATAATTCCTTTGTTTTCTTTAATTTATCATGCTACCTCACACCTCATTATTTGTTATCATGAATATTACCCCACTTTTGTAATATTATTATTCCACTTGGCTCACATGTACAACATTACCCTATGATAAGATTTCTTGATTAACATAATTGAGATTTGTAGCTCAATAATTTCTTATATATGCCACCAGGTTATACTATGAAGTCTTAGATGATCCAATAATATAAGATCATTATTTGGTTCATTTAAATAATGTTGTTTCATTTTTATTTTTTTGTTATGCCACATACCAAATTCCCCAAAGACAATACAATTCACGATATTTTGGGATTTTATTATGTGTACCATTTTGTAATTTATCATGAAATAATTTTTATTTAAATAGGGTTTCATTGTTTGTATAATAGAAAATCTTATTTATTTTTTTGATTAATATTACGAAAATAGAGTTACATCCATAGGGGTATGGATAAGAATTGAAAAATATCCATAAATTTTGAAAATTTATAGTTTATTTTGTTTCCATTTATATATATACAATTTTGGATATTAAAAATGTATGGGTATCTTGGACATATTTACATGGAGAAAATTGCCTTGAAATGGGATCATTGAGATGGAGTAAATCGTAACTAGATACATGATAATGGGCCTTATTTTACCCATTATTTGACATTCTTGGTGTACATTATTTATTAAATTCATAAGATTTATTCCAACCAATATCTAGGGGACAAAAAATATGCATAATATTTTATATTAAGATATAGAATTTGGATAACGTAAAACAAAACATAAATACTCAATGTTTATAAAATATTTGTGACTTATGAGTGATCCCTATAGTTTTTAGGGTTGCACATTTATGTGTATAACAGTTTAAAAATTATAATACCCAAGTGTCCCTTTTTTCTAGTAAAATGGATGAAAATTATTTAAGTAATTAAAAAACCTATGTTATGAGTAATGTATTGGCACCCCATATAATATTCCCAACCCGATGGAAGTAAGAGATGAAATTTTTTTTAAAATAATTTCTCAATTAAAACATGTTTTGAACAAAAAAATTCGGGAGGAATTCCCATGTTTCTCTATGAAAGATACTGTTATAATTGAGAACATTGTTTAATAAAATCCTCTGATAATCAAAAGATATTCTGACCCATTAATCATGGAGTAAATGATGAAATCCATTGGAATCCTCTTCTATATTATTTAATTCTATAATTATGTAAATATCATGTTTTCCATTTAACGAATTGAAGAATAATGTAATAAATTATTGACAATGGTAAAAAATATGAACCTCGAGGAAGAGATCAAGGAGATGGAGTCAAAATAATTTTAAAAAATTATTTTTGATAAATATTTTTCTTTGAATCTATGTCTAGAAATGGAGGTTGACTTCTATAGATTCAAGAAGAAGTATAATTAAACCATAAAATAATTTAAGGAAAATTGTAGAAGGCATTAGAGTTTCACATCTAGCTTCATCATTTACCACAAATGTAATGTTGATGGCTTATTTGGTGTTCTAAAAATTATTCTATGAACATTATTATCCATTTAGGACATTGATTGTTATGAATAAATTCTCTAATTTTCCCTCATAGCATAAGTAGAGATAAAAAATGTCAAAATTTTCATAGGGATATGAAGTTGAAATAGAGTTTAATTATAATTATTTGATGATGAAATCTAATTATGGAAAAAATCCTAAAATCCCACTTTTCAAATGTGAAGAAAAAATATCTTAAATTTTTTTTAAAATAAATTAATAAATTCTTCAGATATGTCAATGATGGGAACCCTGCTAGTAATTAAAGATATAGAAAACTATCCGATGTTATGGAAGAAAGGAATTATCCAGTAAACCCTCATGTAGTAGTACACTGTTTCAATTATAAGGATCATGGGAATTATACAATCCAATTCCATGAGAAATGGTTTTTTGGAGATAACCAATGTCAATAACATCCAAGTACATTAATGTGATTTTATTCTATCATAACTATTGTGGTGAATCCAAAAAATTATACGGTGACAATATGACAGTTATTAATTTATGGAATCAGAACACACATTTTTATTATTTTTCTATTCGTTACATCATATCTGATAATTTTGTTGGTTGTATTCAGACACCTCCTAGAAACATGGAAGTTTATTTATTGGTGAATACAATGAATGTGTTAATTATTAACTACAAACCATATAACACATCCCCTATTCAAATAAATTCTTTGAGCATCCCAAAGGTCTCCGAGATAATTCCTTTAGTATAATACAGTGCTATTCTAGGAATAGATTTTAGTTATTTATGTAGAGAAAAGATAAATTTCTGAGAGAATAAAATCATAATTCATATAAAAAATCCCACTATAATTCCATTCATGTTCATGGAAGTGGATGTGTCTTTTATTATACCAATATCTCAAACAGTGATATTTTTTCCTTACAAAAATATTAATTTAAAATTACTGATAATACAGATAATATCATCCTTGAATACATTACAATTTTTATGGAATACACTAATGTGTTTCTTGAATAATTTTAAAGTCTTCCTCTTAAACGAGAGGTTGACTTTTTAACTGACCTTTTATCTAGATCATTACTATTTATGGGAATTTATATGTAATGTTATATGATGAATTGAAGAGGTTGAAGAATAATCTATACGAAACTATTGGTGAAGGGTTCATAAAAACACAGGCTTCAGCATGTGGTTCATGATTCCTATTCATGGTGAAGAAGGATGTGTCAACACACCTCTATAATGATTATTGTGAGACAAATGAGATCATGGTAAATAACAAGAATCTAATACTATTGTATTATTACTTGGTTTATCATTTACATGTAGATTATTATTTCTCTAAGGTGGTTCATTGGAGAGGATATTATCTTGTAATGGTTAATATGGATGTTATCCCCCAGAATGTATTTCATAATGATTATAGGAACTAAATTTTCATTATGATTAAATTTATTCTCTTTAACGCTCGGATAATATTCTTTGACATGATTAATAGATTATTTATTGATTACATATATTTTCTATACTTTATGGATGATAATATATTTTAATATAAATTAAATGTGGAAAGTGAAGAGATTTATAATTTTATACTAAAGTCATTGTGAATGGAAATAAAAATTAACAAATATAGTAAATTTGAGATTTTTTTTGGGAAATATACATTCTTGGGTAATGATATTACCAAAAAAAATATATCTATGGACCCTTAAAGATATAGTCAATTAATAGATGGACTATAAAAATTACGATGATTGAAATCCATAGTTTCCTAAGATTACTTGGGTACTGTCATTAAATTTTGAGAATATTATATTGATTATTATTCCTCCTTACTAGAAAAACCTATAAAGGTGACATGTTTTGGAAATATGAATACAAGTAAATCATTAAATATTAGAAGATTATGCCAATCATTATTCCTATTCACAAATTACCCAATAGCAGGGATTGATTTTGGATTTATAGTGATGTGTCCAAAAAGTTCTTGGGTTATGTATTCATGAAATATTTAAAAGTGATATAATAGGGCTCCCATTAGTTAAATATCAATGAGGATAATTACTAATCCTATGATCTATAATTTTATATAGTGTTATTTTCATTAATTGTTTTGGAATTGTCTTAATTGGGAAAAGTGTGACATATATATCAATCATAAATAACATAGGTATATATTCAAAAAAATGATCTTAACATGATCCCATGAAGGTGATTATATGTCATCACATATTATTATTCATTTATTAATTACTATATTTGGAAATAAAAAAGTGTGTAAGATACTCTATGAAGAATTTAACCCAAAACTCTATCCATGATGATGATTATTAGGGATATTTTCTTTATGGACATAACAATGATCGATATTGGAATAATGAATGGATATTCATCCAACCAAGAAAATATACTTAATCATCCATCCAATACCTAGAGGATAAAAGATGCTACTAAATAAGGTGATTCACAATAAAAAATGGTCAAGAATATGTCAGAGGTGATTATTACATAAGATGATGTTAAAAGGATTGGATCCCAGATATATCTCCCATAAATACTAGAAGTAAAGGGGGAAAATCTAGATGATGAGTATAGATCATCGTTCTCTTTACATATAGGAATCACTAAGATGTATATATATTTGAAGAAATATACCATGATGTATAACATTAATAGAGATATAGTTGATTTTTATCTTGATCCATGGCATTCCAACAAGTCAAGGTTGGGTGATAGAAGACTAAGGGTAGGATACAACCATTTCCTATCTCATTATTTTAATGGTAAAATATAAACACGTATTTCGTCATAGGACTCTATATGAATCCATATGTAAATAAAACAGTTTCAGTGGTTGTCGATCGTCATATCAAATTATTGAATTTCATTAGTATTAAGTAATATTAATCAATTAAGCAACTCAAAAATATATACACAAGGGAAGTGGTATATATACATGTAATTACGCACTATATTATATATGATTGAGATTCCAGATTTACATCATGGTATTGTTAAATCCAATTAAAATAGATTAATTGTAACATCCCAAGTAAGTAATGAATAATAGATATTTTTATCTATGTCTATTAATGATTAAGATAGTGTTATAGAGGCTTAAAATGAAAATAAATACAATCTTATGCATGGAATACACTAATATTCTTAAAAGATTGTTTTACTGCCTTTTGATGGCAAACCATTTTTGAATCTATATTTTGACAATTTTATAAACTATGTTTGTAAAATAAACTTATCCTTTATGATTGCGACATCAAAATTTTCCTTGTGTGGATTTTTGGTATTTTTCTGACAATGTTCATTTTTTAATGAATAGTGAAAAATACTGCATTTTACATCAAAACAGCTTTTTAAACTAATTTATTTATATGATTAGATTATGTTTTGAAATGGGTTTTAAGTGAAATTAGAATATATTTTTACCATTTTATCCAATGGTGGTCATTGGAATCAATTTCACTTTGAAATTAGACTTAAACTGGTGTCAATCTTTTGATACTTATTGTTTTGTAAAAACACGCTATTTGCTCTGGCAGCGGGAATTAATTATTAAATTAATTAATGTGACTTATATGATTTGAATTTTGTAAAATAGACTTCATTTTTGAATTCGGAATATCAAATATAGCTTAGGGTGACTTTTTGGTAATTTTTTGAAAAACTTCAATTTTTGATGAATAGTGAAACCACTAAGTGGTAATCAAGCAAACTGATTTTTTTGTTAAATGAAAGTTTACCACTAATGTGTATTGAAATTTAAAAATCCGACATACATGGTTGTCATTAGTATGTAAAATGTGGTTCAATGAGATTATAATATTTTTTTTGGTGAATAGTAACTTATTAAGTTCTTAATCACGATTAGTGGTATTTAGGGTAGTTTAAGGTCTAAATAAGGCTTTAATAATATGAAATCACCTAGACACATGTCCCAAACTCATTGGTTATGTAATGGCCGACCATGACATGCCATGGGTCAACTTGGGGACCCCATGGATCCACTTTTGCTGGGAAATGACATAAATTACTTTTTATTTAATGTTAAAGTGAAAATGACACAAACATAATATGTTTTACGAAAACAATTTTTAAGTGGGGTTATACAAGTCCAAATTTTGATTATAAATAGTCATTGGAAAGCTAAAAAGATTTCCGATATCATAGTATTTTGTTTATAATTTTTAGACATTAAATAAATTTAATTAGTTATGACATAATAATGATGCAGCGATGACATCATTATTTGACGATTTAAATAAAATAGAAAGATAATGTAAAATCTATGAACTACACATGTACAAAACCAATTGGATGAGTGGATTTCGAACCCTTATCACCTTATCCACGAATTATATCAATTTGGGACCTTTTGAAACCGAAACACATTTTCAAATAATGTAATATTTCTTTACTTTCCAAAAGTGCCCCTCCCCTCTTCTTATAAAAGGCCCCCACATCTACCTCATTACACACACTCCTCAAGCCATTGGATCGGCCAACCCCTGCCCATTTACTCTCTCCACATCCCTATACTCATCCTAGAGGATTCCCTTTGGGCAGAATCCTTCCAAAGGAAGCCTTTAAGCTCAAATCAAAAGGAGTTACACTTTTTAAGGTAATTCATTCTCTCATGTTCAGTTGTTTTATTTTGCTTCTCCAACCCCCTAAACTCTTTTTATTTACTTATTTTGTAACAACACCAGTATCTTCAATATACAAGGATGTTGTTATAAGATATATTTGAGCTACACTCTCACATAACTACATCAAATGGTTAAAGAACATACGGTTTCCGTGGATGGCGAAATTCTGCCTCCCGAAACGATGATTGTTCAATACTCATTTAACACCTTCAAAGGTGGCCATTATGATGTCACTATTTTTATATATGATATATAATATGTTTATGTTTTTCTTAAGCTTCTGTTTTTTTTCATTTTGGGAATACCTTTATGGTTTCCATTATGGGTAAACATGATATCTTCATTTTAGGAAGTGCGGACTACCGCCCCCTAAAAGTGATTTGATTCGTTAATACCATATGTGGGATGTGTAATGGATAAATTTAATGATATTATATATGTTATTATACTGGAATTATAATATACTCTTATATCATTATGATTCCATTCCAGAAAATATGAAATAGAAATGGAAGTAGCGTTCATGCGTACGTACGACTTACCGTCTCCATGAACGGTGCATTTCATTTCATACCTCTAAATTATGTAATATTATAAATTCATGTATGTACTGGATATATATGACATATATGATATCTACATCATGAATACCATTCTAGATATAATGAACCTTTTACCAAATTAACAACATGTAAGTGTAAGAAGTCTATTTTTGACTTAAGAACCAAATACCGACAAAATTAACATTATTAACTTAACTGATTACATGATGTTCATAACATGGTATAAAAGGAATAATAAACTTGAAAAAGATTCATAATCAAGTAGATATTAACTCATGTTTATTATTCAGGAGATTAAAGGACGGTTGAGTCAAGTCGGATACGAGGTATGGGACTTCGTCTCAATCTCCTTTCGTTGAGGCATATTTTATTTTATACACAACTTTCTTTTATACGGTGTATAAACCCCTTTGACTTCTACGTTTATTCAAAAGGAATCTTTTTTATACGAAGCATTTACAAAACGACAAAACGGAATGTTTTTGTTGTACGTATGCGGCGACAACGACTTCTCCGCCGTCGTGACCGTTATTTGAGTTTCGGCTTCCTCTACAAGCCATACCTTCTTTTTAAAAGAAAAATAAATACCATTTTTTACTTTTCTTTTATTTTAGTATTGAAAATGGTTTTCATAATGTTTTTATATCAATGTGTTGTATTGATATCTCATGATTTAAATGTGGAAATTTTATGTTTCCTTTATGCATGTTTTATGTGATATGATTAAGTTATGGTTCTTGGGAATTATTATGAAGACGGGTGGTTCCGTGATAAACTAAGGGCGGGTGAGCCTGTTATAGTTCTCCAATGCATTGGGTAACGCGAAGGAGTGAAACGTTAAGGTTTCTCCGAAGAGATTTTAGGGAATATACTGTGATGGGTATTCCAAACGTAACCAAGAGGGTTACTCCCTACGTAAGAATGTTATGAATGCCTCAAGTTACCTTTATGTCTTATGATTTCTATGATTTATTCATGATTTTATGAGGTATGTTAAAGTGCCTATGTTTTATGGGTAATGTATGATTTCATTCTTATGTATATATGAACTCATGTTTACTTTCCATGTTTTTATAACCCATACTGAGCTTTTTATGCTCATCCCAAGTTTTTTTTGAAATGTTTTTCACAGGTCAAGGGAAAGGTACATGATATGATGATAGTGTCAAGGAAGTGTCAAGAAATAATCCACGTTTTATTTTAAATGTGTTACCATTGATGGGAATGAAGAATACTATCTTTATGTAACCACTTTGTTATATGTGGAATGTAATGCAAGTTTTATGATATAATTCTCTAAAACTCTAAACCCGAAAAGATCCTCAATGTGTAATCTTGTAATAACTCAAGATTAAGCAAGGTTTAAGGCTGGGGCCTTATAGTTGGTATCAAAGGTCGGTTTAGATAACTTTAGGAGTTAGAATTCTATTAAATGATTATCCAATTTTTTTTTTGAAATGATATAGCATTTAAAGATTACCATGTTTCTTCATCTAAGACATGTTTGTTCAGAATGGTTTTCCGCAGAGGAAACAGGGAAGCAGTGCTAGGAAGGCATACAGAAGGAAATAACCTTCCGAATCAACATACAGAAATGGTCGGAATTGGAACTGAACAGTTTGTTGTAGTAATGGCGGAGTTGACTCAAGCGATAAATGGCGGCGGTATCCATGCACGAGATCAGCCAGAATAACCGCAGAGGAACATGTCAGTAGTGGAACATTTCATGAGGCAACATCCACCATCATTCAGAGGATCATCTGACCTTGTGCTAGCTGAAGGGTGGATTAAAGCACTGGAGAAGATTTTTGATGTCATGGGGTGTTCAGAACATCAAAAGGTTAGTCTTGCTGTTTACCATTTTGAAGGTGAAGCTGATCAGTGGTGGTCGATGGTGAAAAATATAAGGGATAGTGATGAGATTGAGGATCTTCACTGGGACGAATTCAAAGGTATGTTTCTTGAGAAATATTTTCCTAAGGTGGTTCGTCTTAGGATGGAAAAACAGTTCCTAGAATTGAGGCAGGAGGATGATTCAGTGGCTGCTTATGAAGAAAAGTTCACTCGATTGGCAAGGTATGCTCCAAACTTCATACGAGATCTTGATAGTAAAATAAACCGTTTTTACTCAGGGTTAAAGCCAAAGTATCGAAGGGCTTTAGCTTCTCGCGAGTTTAAAAGTTATGAAAAGCTTGTTCGATGTGCTGAGAAGGTGGAAATGGAGTTTTCCGATGATCAAGTGTTCTATGACAATCAATAGAATAAGAGGTCTAGTTGGTAGGAAAAGGGGAAGAATTCATCAAAGAAGCAAGGAGGTAAGAAAACCAAATATCCATCCTGTGAGAATTGTGGTAAAATGCATCCTGGAGAATGATTATCCAAGTCTGGTAAGTGCTTTCGGTGTGGTAAGTCTGGTCATATTGCTCGTAACTGTAAGGAAGATGATCAAGCAGGAAATGAAAAGCCAACGGTAAGATGTTTTAAGTGTAATGAAATGGGTCATTATGCAAACGAGTGTCCAACGAAGAACTCAACTGGGGGAATGCAGCCAGACTACAAGCAGAAATGGGTCGTAAAATCCTTTGCAACAACGTCAGCAGATGTTGGGCCATCGAATGAAGTGGTATCAGCTCCAGGGAGCTGAGTATTTTTCGAAGATTGACTTGAGGTCGGGGTACCATCAGCTGAAGGTAAAGGAGGCAGATATTCCGAAGACCGCGTTCCGTACGAGATATGGCCATTATGAATATTTAGTAATGCCTTTTGGCCTAACCAATGCACCTGCTGTATTCATGTACTTAATGAATAGAATTTTCCATGAGTTCTTGGATAAGTTTGTGGTGGTTTTCATTGATGATATTTTGGTGTTTTCTAAAAGTAAAGAGGAGCATGAAAAACATTTAAGGGTTATCATGAAAACCTTAATAGAAAAGAAACTGTATGGGAAATTCAGTAAGTGTGAGTTTTGGTTGCAACAAATTTCTTTCCTTGGTCACATTTTTTCTAAAGATGGAATAACTGTTGATCCTGCAAAAACAAAAGTTGTGGAAGAATGGAAAAGACCCACAAATGTAACTGAGATTCGTAGCTTCCTTGGTTTGGAGGGCTATTACCGAAGGTTTGTTAGAAATATTTCACGGTTATCTAGTCTAAAGACTAAGCTAACTCGGAAGGGTGTTATGTTTATCTGGACAAAAGAATGTGATGATTGTTTTCAGGAATTGAAAAGAAGATTGGTGAATGCTCCAGTTTTGGCACTACCTTCCAGGAATGGTGAGTTTGTTATATAAAGTGATGCTTCATTGAAAGGACTTGGTTGCGTCCTAATGCAGAATGATCAGGTAATTGCTTATGCTTCACGACAGTTGAAAACTCATGAGGTAAATTACCCTACACATGATTTGGAATTAGCTGCTGTTGTTTTTGCTTTAAAAATTTGGAGGCATGATTTGTATGGAGTAAAGTGTGAAATATATACCGATCACAAAAGTTTAAAGTATATATTCAGTCAGAAAGAGTTAAACATGAGACAAAGGAGATGGCTGGAATTAATCAAGGATTATGATTGTACAATTCATTACCATCCAGGAAAAGCAAATAAAGTGGCTGATGCTTTGAGTCGAAAAAGTAATGCCTCATTAACAATGTTGCGGTTGGAACGTGATCCTTTGGTTAACGATTTGATGAACTTTGGCATAGAATTTGTTGGTGCAGGAATTCCTTCTATTTTGTTTCAGGTATCAGTGAGATCTTCTCTATCGGATAGAATCAAGCAAGCACAGAAGCAAGACAGTGAGTTGCAGAAAAAGGTAGAGCTGGTTCAGAATGGTAAGTTTCCTGAATTCAACATTGATAGTGATTGTGTTTTGAGATTTGTGAAGAGATTGTGCGTGCCTTGTGATTCACAGTTGAAGAGAGAGCTGTTATGTGAAACTCATAGTTCTCCGTTTTCAGTTCATCCGGGCAGTACTAAGATGTATAGAGATCTGCGGGAGTATTACTGGTGGGATGGAATGAAAAGAGACATTGCTGATTTTACTGTGAAGTGTTTGACTTGTCAGCTGGTTAAAGAAGAGCGGCAGTTACCGGAAGGGATGCTTCAGCCTTTACCAGTGCCAGAGTGGAAATGGGAGAATATATCCATGGACTTTGTTGTTGTATTACCGAAGATATCTCGAGGTAATAATGCAATCTGGGTTATTGTTGATCGCTTGACCAAATATGCTCATTTCCTTGCTATACGAGATACTTTCTCTCTTGATCAACTTTCCCGTTTGTATATTAAAGAGATAGTCAGGTTACATGGAGTTCCTCTCTCCATTGTATCGGATCGTGATCCCAGGTTTACTTCTAACTTTTGGAAAGGCCTTCAGAAGTCGTTGGGTACTGAATTAAATTTTAGTACAGATTTTCATCCTCAATCAGATGGGCAGTCAGAACGAACAATTCAGACATTGGAGGATATTCTACGAGCTTGTTCTATGGATTATCAGGGAAGTTGGGACCAACATCTTTCTTTGGTTGAGTTTTCATATAATAACAGTTTTCATTCCAGTATACAGATGGCACCATTTCAGGCATTATATGGGAAGCGGTTTCGAACTCCAGCTTTCTGGGATGAAGTGGGTGAAAGGAAGTTGATGGGACCAGAATTGGTAGAAGAGATGGCAGAAAAAGTTCAGCTGATTCAGAAACACATGAAAACAGCTCAGAGCAGGCAGAAAAGTTATGCGGATAACCGGAGGAAGGATCTATCTTTCGAGGTAGGTGATCATGTTTTTCTCAAGGTTTCTTCTTGGAAAAGTGTGATGAGATTTGGTAATAAAGGAAAGTTGAGTCCAAGGTTTGTTGGACCATACGAAATCCTAGAGAGAGTTGGATCAGTTTCATACCGAGTGGCTTTACCTCCGAGTTTATCTCAGGTACACAATGTTTTTCACGTTTCAATGTTGAGGAAGTATATGCCAGATCCATCTCATGTTTTGAGTCCAGAGGTGGTTCAGCTGGAAGAGAACCTATCTTATGAGGAAAAACCGGTCCAGATTCTTAACCACAGGGAGCAAGTGTTACAGAATAAGGTGATTAAGCAGGTAAAGGTTTTGTGGAAAAACCACATGATTGAAGAGGCAACATGGGAATCTGAAAATGCAATGAGGGATAAGTACCCCCATTTATTCGATAAGTAAATAAATTACGGGGACGCAATTTTCTAAAGGGGGGAAGGATGTAACATCCCAAGTAAGTAATGAATAATAGATATTTTTATCTATGTCTATTAATGATTAAGATACTGTTATAGAGGCTTAAAATGAAAATAAATACAATCTTATGCATGGAATACACTAATATTCTTAAAAGATTGTTTTACTGCCTTTTGATGGAAAACCATTTTTGAATCTATATTTTGACAATTTTATAGACTATGTTTCTCAAAATAAACTTATCCTTTATGATTGCGACATCAAAATTTACCTTGTGTGGATTTTTGGTATTTTTCTAACAATGTTCATTTTTTAATGAATAGTGAAAAATACTGCATTTTACATCAAAAATGCTTTTTAAACTAATTTATTTATATGATTAACTTATGTTTTGAATTGGTTTTGAAGTGAAATTAGAATATATTTTTACCATTTTATCCAATGGTGGTCATTGGAATCAATTTCACTTTGAAATTAGACTTAAACTGGTGTCAATCTTTTGATACTTATTGTTTTGTAAAAACATGCTATTTTCTCTGGCAGCGGGAATTAATTATTAAATTAATTAATGTGACTTATATGATTTGAATTTTGTAAAATAGACTTCATTTATGAATTCGGAATATCAAATATATCTTAGGGTGAATTTTTGGTAATTTTCTGAAAAACTTCAATTTTTGATGAATAGTGAAACCACTAAGTGGTAATCAAGCAAACTGATTTTTTTTGTAAAATGAAAGTTTACCACTAATGTGTATTGAATTTTAAAAATCAGACATACATGGTTGTCATTATTATGTAAAATGTGGTTCAATGAGATTATAATATTTTTTTTGGTGAATAGTAACTTATTAAGTTCTTAATCACGATTAGTGGTAATTAGGGTACTTTAAGGTCTAAATAAGGCTTTAATAATATGAAATGACCTAGAAACATGTCCCAACCTAATTGGTTGTGTCATGGCCGACCATGACATGCCATGGGTCAACTTGGGGACCCCATGGATCCACTTTTGTTGGGAAATGACATAAATTACTTTTTATTTAATGTTAAAGTGAAAATGACACAAACATAATATGTTTTACGAAAACAATTTTTAAGTGGGGTTATACAAGTCCAAATTTTGATTATAAATAATCATTGGAAATCTAAGAAGATTTCTTATATCATAGTATTTTGTTTATAATTTTTAGACATTAAATAAATTTAATTAGTTATGACATAATAATGATGCAGCGATTACATCATTATTTGACGATTTAAATAAAATAGAAAGATAATGTAAAATATATGAACTACACATGTCCAAAACCAATTGGATGAGTGGATTTCGAACCCTTATCACCTTATCCACGAATTATATCAATGTGGGACCTTTTTAAACCGAAACACATTTTCAAATAATGTAATATTTCTTTACATTCCAAAAGTGCCCCTCCCCTCCTCTTATAAAAGGCCCCCACCTCTACCTCATTACACACACTCCTCAAGCCTTTGGCTCGGACAACCCCTGCCCATTTACTCTCTACACATCCCTCTACTCATCCTAGAGGATTCCCTTTGGGAAGAATCCTTTCAAAGGAATCCTTAAGGCTCAAATCAAAAGGAGTTACACTTTTTAAGGTAATTCATTCTCTCATGTTCATTTGTTTTATTTTGCTTCTCCAACCCCCTAAAATCTTTTTATTTACTTCTTTTGTAACAACACCAGTATCTTCAATATACAAGGTTGTTGTTATAAGATATATTTGAGCTACACTCTCACACAACTACATCAAATGGTTAAAGAACATACGGTTTCCGTGGATGGCGAAATTCTGCCTCCCGAAACGATGATTGTTCAATACTCATTTAACACCTTCAAAGGTGGCCATTATGATTTTACTATTTTTATATATGATATATAATAAGTTTATGTTTTCCTTAAGCTTCTGTTTTTTTTCATTTTGGGCATACCTTTATGGTTTCCATTATGGGTAAACACGATATCTTCATTTTAGGAAGTGCGGACTACCGCCCCCTAAAAGTGATTTGATTCGTTAATACCATATGTGGGATGTGTAAAGGATAAAGTTAATGATATTATAAATGTTATTATACTGGAATTATAATATACTCTTATATCATTATGATTCCATTCCAGAAAATATGAAATAGAAATGGAAGTAGCGTTCATGCGTACGTACGGCTTACCGTCTCCATGAACGGTGCATTTCATTTCATACCTCTAAATTATGTAATATTATAAATTCATGTATGTACTGGATATATATGACATATATGATATCTACATCATGAATACCATTCTGGATATAATTAACCTTTTACCCAATTAACAACATGTAAGTGTAAGAAGTCTATTTTTGACTTAAGAACCAAATACCGACAAAATGAACATTATTAACTTAACTGATTACATGATGTTCATAACATGGTATAAAACGAATAATGAACTTGAAAAAGATTCATAATCAAGTAGAGATTAACTCAAGTTTATTATTCAGGAGATTAAAGAACGGTCGAGTCAAGTCGGATACGAGGTATGGGACTTCGTCTCAATCTCCTTTCGTTGAGGCATATTTTATTTTATAAACAACTTTCTTTTATACGGTGTATAAACCCCTTTGACTTTTATGTTTATTCAAAAGGAATCATTTTTATACGAAGCGTTTACTAGATGAAAAAAGGGAATGTTTTTGTCGTACGTATGCGGCGACAACGACTTCTCCGCCGTCGTGACCGTTATTTGAGTTTCGGCTTCCTCTACAAGCCATAACTTCTTTTTAAAAGAAAAATAAATACCATGTTTTACTTTTCTTTTATTTTAGTATTGAAAATGGTTTTCATAATGTTTTTATATCAATGTGTTGTATTGATATCTCATGATTGAAATGTGGAAATTTTATGTTTCCTTTATGCATGTTTTATGTGATATGATTATGTTATGGTTCTTCGGCATTATTATGACGACGGGTGGTTCCGTGATAAACTAAGGGCGGGTGAGCCCGTTATAGCTCTCCGATGCATTGGGTAACGCGAAGGAGTGACACGTTAAGGTTTCTCCGAAGAGATTTTAGGGAATATACTGTGATGGGTATTCCAAACGTAACCAAGAGGGTTACTCCCTACGTAAGAATGTTATGAATGCCTCAAGTTACCTTTATGTCTTATGATTTCTATGATTTATTCATGATTTTATGAGGTATGTTAAAGTGCCTATGTTTTATGGGTAAAGTATGATTTCATTCTTATGTATATATGAACTCATGTTTCCTTTCCATGTTTTTATAACCCATACTGAGCTTTTTATGATCATCCCAAGTTTCTTTTGAAATGTTTTTCACAGGTCAAGGGAAAGGTACATGATATGATGATAGTGTCAAGGAAGTGTCAAGAAATAATCCATGTTTTATTTTAAATGTGTTACCATTGATGGGAATGAAGAATACTATCTTTATGTAACCACTTTGTTATATGTGGAATGTAATGCATGTTTTATGATCTAATTCTCTAAAACTCTAAACCCGAAAAGATCCTCAATGTGTAATCCTGTAATAACTCAAGATTAAGCAAGGTTTAAGGCTGGGGCCTTATATTAATACAAAACTAAGCCTCGTCACATCATATCACCATATGACGGATTGTTAGTTTCAAATGTCCATTAAACCTCAAGAGGTAGGTTTTTTCTTTTTAATGGATTCAAAAGTATATTAGAACCAACACCATCCAATAGTGGAGTACTTATATAAAATCAGTTTCAATTTTATCATTCATATTTCCCTTTATAAGACATTTTATGGGACGTTCTATCAAACTCGAGCATACAATAATGAAAATGGAGAGAATAAGTTGAAGGGACCAGATGTTATAAATGTGATGATATAGGTTGTTCAGTCCACTTTGTGTCAAATATAATATCTAAAAAGTCAACAAAATAGTTTATGCATATAATTTTCAATGTGATCTATCCTTTATGGTTGTAGAGAAAGTTTACCTTAATATATTTCTATTGATGAAATTTATGTGAAGTTGGATGAATGGAAATCATACTCCATGAAACGTCATCCCCTTTTAGAACCTTGATCATATAAAAGTATTGTCCTATTGAACAAAACTACCAACTAACCTATCTCAAGTACATGATGTGTTCCATATATCCCTCTTAAGAAATTACATACTAATAGCCTCATATGTATTAAAAATAAGGGGGTACCGTTGTAGAATTATCATTCGTGCGAGGAGAATCTAGTGAAGATATTATACATTAAAGGCAATGTTATATGATATATGAAAACTCACCTATTCAATGTCTTATATCGTAATAAAAATCAGGAGTAAGTGATATGAGAACAAGAAGATGTGATTTAATAGATGTACCCTTGCCAATTTTTTATTTGAAATAATATTTAACATGTTACTTTTCTGATTGGGAATAATGTATTAAACATATATCATATAACCAATGTTCCCTTTTCAATGATTAAATACCTCATTATGTAATGATGTTATAGAGAACACATTAAGTACATTGGTGATTTTGGACTGTTATATGGTGTGTAAATTTTCAAATACCAAAAAAATAAAAACTATTAATAATATAGTAGTTGAACTATGATAATATAATTAGCATATATAATGGATTGGGATAGAGTAAAAGTGTTAATAATAGATGAAATGATTTCCTTGAACAATTGGATCATGCCCTATGAAGCCCATTTCTCTGATCTTTCAGGGGAGATAGAGTAGTAGAGATTTTTCATTAATTAAACCCAACAGATTCAACAAATAATGAATGAGTGTAACTTTTTATGAGATATGTTCAATTTCATCAAGATCATGACCAACCATTGTACACTGAACCACCCTAGTAAAATCTCATCAGCACATACCTTATGCTTAAATTAAATCATTAGTTTAATAAGAGACATTGTATATAGATGATAATAATATTTATTTTTTTAAATAAAATAATAATTAAATTTATTCATTAGTATTATTATTACTTTTTTTAATGATGAAATAATGAATTTGATAAAAATTTGATTTAGATACAACAAAACTGAAAAATTATTTTTATGTAATTTTTAGTTTCTATCACGAATAATTATTATTATTATTTAATATTTTTAAAATAACTAATATTTTAATAAAATTTTAAATAATTATTATTATATATTTATTATATTATAATTTTACTATGTCAAAAATAATTTTTTAAAGATTCAGAAAACTATTATTCGAAAGAAATATTTCCAAAAATATCTATATATATTTTATAAAAGTGTAAATTGTCATACATAAGCAATTAATAAGATACAATAAATTTTAATTTTGAACTTATAATTTTTAAAATTGTAAGAATGTTATTTTTTTGAAAATGTAGGTTCATGGTTGAATTTAATTGTCAAAATTATATAGGGTTTAAATATACAGTGTGTATTATGAGTTCACAATTTCTCAAAAGTGATTTTATCTGGGCCGTAAAATGTATCAAGGATAAAATATATATTACCACTTTAAAATAACATTGTTTTTGGCTATTTTATTAAATTTATCAACCTTTAATAAATCCCCCCAAACATATATTATATTTTCTAGATATAAAATGAATTCTTTAGAAACATGACTCACTTACATATCACGATGTGGTATATTTTATTGATGTTGGTTCATAAAAAAAGATTAATATTGAAAAACACTCCATTTTGGATGAATCCATGGGAAACTGAAATGATTTTTTTGTTTTGATTCCATTTTCATATAGAGTCCAAAATTTTATTAAAAATTAATAAAATATTCTTTTCTCTTTAACTATATAAACCTAACCAATGACACAATCCTATTCCCTCCAAACCCATAAAGCATTAATATTTTTATCCCTTACATCTCTAGATCCCTCCAAATGTTCTCCATATATCTTAATATTCTCAGACCTTGATTTTTGAAACACCATCTCATAGTAAGGGATCCTCTCATTCCTCTATTTATTAAAGCACCTCCATAATATTAGGGCACTTTTTTTTATTTTTTCATGTTCTGATTTGATTGATCAAATACAACTTACATCCCTTCTGACATCCATATATTGAAAGACCCATTTAAATCACAATAATCCCTCCCATGAACCATTACATACCCATGTTTTTATATCTAAATTATATTGAAATTTTTTTCATTAGAAAAATATTTATAGTGAATACCATTCCGTATATTCACTCATGAGTATTCACCTAGTTGTACATATATATAATTTATTAGGTACATCAATTTATATAAACTAAAATCCTTTATCATGGGGTAAAAATTGATGAAATGCATCATTATGATTTTTTATTCATGTGGAACACTTATTCATTAACATGATAGGAAAATTATAGGTGCACATTGATAGTGATCTAATGCATTGGGTAATGTTACAGTCCCCTGAGGATGTAATGTATTGGATGTGGGAGTATAAATAATACATCATTGTAATTTTTCACCATGTTTTGTTTTCTTGTTGGCTTGGCTTGAAATATGTTTATGATTTCATTATTAATATTGTCTCTATATTCCCATGGTTCCATTTATGTTATAATATTATATCATGATTCATTGATTAAGATGATAAATCTCAATCATATTTCATGACGTAGGTATTACTCTTGGATCATGATTAATTCTTTACCTTATGTAATGATTTTTTATTCCATTTCTTGGATTTATAGATCAACCATTCATTATGTACATCCATAGGTTATAACATGATGTTTTATGTGTTCTACAGAATATAATAGCACGATTCTGTGCATTTAAATAATGTTGTTTAATTTATGTTAGATGTTGTTATGTAATTTACTCAATTAACCAATTCAACATTGATTAATGAGATTATGATCTTATTATATATATAATCATGTAAAAAATAATGAAATAATGTTTAATAAATAAAAGGGTGTTCATAATTCCAAAAAAAGTTAAATGTTTTCTCTAGTAGATCCATTACAAGAACCAGTCTTGAGATTTTAATTAGGGGTTGAATGCTTAAATGACCTATATTTTTATACTAATGTCATGAATTTCTTCACATGATTATTAGGAAGATAATATTTTAGTATAGCCAGTCCTCAAAATTTATAATATATGTATTATTATACAAATTTTTAAATTATATTGGATTATATAATTAACTAAATATTATATATTTATTTCCCAAATTTAGTCGTATATTATTCATTAGTAAATTTTGTAATTAAAATAATAGTTTGCCTCATATTTGAATAATGGAGAACTTATTAAATTGTACAAATATTATAGATAGTTAAATAATGAATCCCAAATATCTATCCTAAGACATTGACACAAAATATCATAGTCAAAATTCAAGGTTCTTCAGTTTCTGGACGTTGTTACATTTTCTATCCATATCGAAAGAGAATATATTAACATATATCATGTAATATATTCATTAGTACTTTGATACATACATTATATATTATATTATAATGATTTTTTATCAAAAAGATTTATGTTATAAAAACATTTTATTGTAATAAATTTTGTACAAATAAATTTATAACCTATTAGTTTTAAAGAGAATATGAGATTATAGATATAAATTTATGTTCCTATACAAATAATTTACAATTATTATGAAGATAATTTTTTTACAATGTTCTCAAATTTTTTAAAAAAATTAATGAAACATCTAAAATATGGTGTAATATTATTATAGTTTTTTATAAAATAATACTTTTCATTATCTATATGTCCTGATGATGCGTATACAAAAATTTAGTTGTAGACTTGTATGATCTTCAAATTGAAACGTTTTTCTGGAATATTATTTCTATGGTTTGTAAATTTAGAAAAAAATCATCTCTGGAATATTATTTTCGATAATATTTAATCAATTCATTTTAGTCAACAAGAGGTATAAATATATTTGTTCAGTCTATAAATTTATTTGTATATTTTGAAAATTTTCAATTTAAATAACTAGATATGATTGAACTATTGATATTCATTTTAGATATTTTATATACATTTTAATGATTATTAATATTATCATTTAGTTTATATTATGATGGAGGATCATCAAAATAATCATCATAAATATTGAAATTTAATTATTTAGTGGTTATGGAAAATATATCACTTTCTAATATGCATGTTCCATTAAAAACATATATTTTAAAAATCTACAAGATATTATAACTATAATTGCAATGATACAATGGAATAATTTCATACATCTGTATCTAATTACCATATAATCGAATCACATTTCATTTTTTCTTCGTGATAAAGGCTTATTATGTAGTCCTGAGATAATTATTGGAGAAATATTTATATTATTTTGATAGAAAATTAGATCAATAAATAATTATACTAATAATAATCATGAAACTTTAGTATATCAAGCATTATTAAAATAGAAGGAACTAGTATTCTGGAGGAAATATAATTTCTATTCAAAAAAAATAAAACATCCCATCTATATGTATGAATAATGAACACAAAAATAGATTATTTATAATCATACGAAAGGAATAAAATCCTAATATTAAATTTCTCAATGATAATCCACTGGTCTCCTCCCACTATAGTGTACATGTTGTGTATGAGTATAAGGACGGAATAGAATCCTCAATAGTCCTCAAATTCAATAATTGTATCCTATTAGATGCATTCAGCTGCATGTATCATAGATATATATATATAATAATTTATTAATAGAAATAGATAATAAAAAATTCATACCAAATAGAACATAAAACAATACTCACAGAGCTACATCAGACTTCTCATGTTCCACCATAAAGAGTAATTTTGTATTGTAAAACCTACACCCCAATGTTGATCCATTTCTAAATAGAGGCCTTGTTTAGAATTCATGATGGTATAAATTCATAATCCTTTATAAGAGGAAAAAAGTTCTCATGTATAATTGTAATATTTTTTATTTGTGTTAGGGGATTAAACTAATGTTTTACAACCTTAATATTATTGGGGAAGGGGAAAGAATCATGCAAATATAAGAAAATCCACACAAAGATATATATAATTCCTAAACACCACTTATATATGAAACTATTTAAAATATTTACTTATGTATCTGTATAAGTTTCTTTACCTCATATATGGAAACCACTATATCCTTCATTACATACGATAAAAACTTAGTAACCATTTAAAATGAAAATGTATAAACCATTGTACATCAATACCTAAACAGTTTGGATCAATAACAATGATAGAAAAGTATTTCAATAATTTAAAATAAAAAATAAAACATAAATAAAATAAGAAAAATCATATAGAGTATAAAAATATGTTAAAATTAAGGGCAAAATAAATCAAACCAACAAGATTATTAATGAAGAATATTTTAAGAAAAATATTATTTATCCACATAAATGATATAATAACCAACCTTCAATGAAAATTATAAAATAAATTACATGACTAAATTTACTAAATTATTCAACAAATACATCTTAAGATCTAAATGATAATAATAATATGTTATATATTGTAAAATCATTAACCCAAATCACAGTAGATTAATTTATAAGTTTTTAGCCTCACTGAAAGAATTTAAGGTCAATAGATATCTCTATAAAGGTTAATCCTATCAAATTCCCTAAAATTGAAATGTCACTAGATTCATAACTTCATCAATAATATAAATCTATCAGCATCCATATATGATAAATACCATTAACCAAATTACCAAAACTTCTGGATTCTATGAACCATATTTCCCAAAACTAAAAAAACAATACAATTGTACAGATAAACTAAGAAACTAAATGATAAATAAAAGGATGATTAAGATATAACACTACCAAATAATCTTTTCATACAAAAAATAATAACAAAAATATATTATAGTATATTCCCAAGTTAATAATGTAACCCCTAAGATATTAAGTTGTAAAATAATAATTTTTTATAAATAAATTATAATAGATTATTGTACCACATTTGAAATACTCTATAATTGATTATTCTATTTTATTTAAGGGAATATTAAGATCCAAAATAGATTTTGTTTTGAGATTACCCACACCAAGATTAAATTGATTTTAAATAATATATAATTATATTTAAGAAAATTATTAAATTATTAAATGTTTTTATTTTGAATACACTAAATCAACCATCTTCTATTGTCCAAAAACATCCATTTTCACCCCACTATCTCAAATTATTAATCAATTATTTTTTGATGAATTATTATTTATTTGGTTCAAATACTATAGGGAATGTTTTAAAAAATTTATTCATAAAATATATTTTATGAAATTATCTATAAAAAAACTCCATAAAAATGAAACACAATTTACAAACCATGTTAAAAACATGACATAAAAGAAATAAACAAATAATTATATACAAGGTAAAATTATTTTAAGAAAGATTAGATAAAAATTAATTTTTCATGAAAATATTACTTATTAAAGGATTTACAAAAGGATTTTTTTGTTGATATTGTATACTAAAGAAATATCATTAGTTAACCTATTCATATGATAGATGGAAATTTAAAAAATAATAATATACAAATAATTACCAAGAATATCCATAGAAAAATACAAAAAATAATAACATAATTATTCATGGTAAATAGTTTATGAAAACACTAAAGTTATATTTATAAAATAAATTTTAAATAGTAATTTATGTTTTGGAATGAATTTAGTTAGAAGATCACAAATTTAACCTAATTAAACCCAAGGGGGTCGATACCACATAGGATTATATTCCACTATAATTATAAACATACTAAATATTATAAAAAATACTATATAGATGAATCATATTTACAAAAAATACATCAAAATATTAACTATAATAATCAATTATTAACTCTATATTTATACCAAACACTAAAAATTTAAATACTGCTAATTCATACCCCTAAAATAACTTTAATTTTCAATGAATATATGTAGTAGAAGGGAACCCAAATCATAGGGTATTTCATTATAGATTTTTTAGTCTTCTATTATAACCCAACACATTTAATACTCCCACATTACAATACATGTAACTATATTATGCTCTATACAATTTATACCATATCTAACCACTCAAATTATAATTTATAGAAAACAATAAATAAAATCTTATTAAAATATAAAAATTCAAATCATAAAAAAATATAATTAAATACTAAAGTCTCTATATTTCAAAAACATCAAATAATTTTAATAATATCATTATGGGTCATTATAAAATTATGGTATATATATATATTCATCTTTAAAAACTATAAATGGCCCCTTAATTAGGAATTATTGTCAATTTCTATCTCCTAATCACATTAAAACATACAATTATTTACTAAGATACACCCATACTTCTGAAATAAAAATCATAAGATCATAAAAAATATCTACTCACTATAAAAATAATAATATAAAACCAAGTATTCTATAACATTCTACACCATATAGACTCCCCACTATAATAACTTCTTATGATGTAATATTTTATAACCCAACACTTGATATATATACTTACAAAACATATATAATCAAAAAAATTAGTTTATGTTTTCAAACTATTAAATTTTCAAAACCAACATACCATATCAATATTGTTAAAAAAATATATATTTAGTAGTTTTCTTGAATTATTTGGGGTAAAATACTACAAAAAACTCCCACATTAAACCCAAAATTATAATATGTTCCTCACTAACCCCGTAAGGTATGAGAAACCAGTATATATAATTTATTAATACATTTAGAATTAACAGTGACCCTATACTGTTAGTAGATTTATGTCCAATGAAACATGTCTTCTAGACACATTTTGTTATCTTTAATGCCCCCCCTAAAAACTAGCATGTATCCCACCATGAGATATGCATTTTCCCTTTGTGACCAACATGAATTCCACTTGTGCATTCTATACATGCATTTGGAAACTATTAATCCAAACCTAGTATCTATACTCTTAACTTCACCCCCTCTTCCCTGTATTACTTTTTTATTGTGTTGATGACACCATGCATAGATAATCATATTATTTTTAAATAAAATAATAAAATATATTAATAACTAATATGTAATTGGAGTTTCAAAAGAACCATAGTATCACAATAAATTTCAAACTTATAAAATATTTAAAGTTACAAAACATAAAATCTATATAATATCATTGACATGTCAACTACTAATTATATATTCAATAACACAATTATTAATTTATAAATTTATTCGAATATTTATTTGAAATACACACAGAAATATCATAATGAACAATATATAAGTGCCTGATGCTATATTATTTAGTTCATTAATGATAAAATAGAAACATAATATCTTGAATGAGTGCTATGAAACTTACTAAATACCATTATTTTATGCTCAAGGTAATCAAACCAACATCCCATAAACTCATAATGATAAAAAATAGACATCCAAATACCCTTGTTAACTGAAGCTTCTCCCATAATTAGTATGTTAATGACTATTTATGGTTTACTTTGAAAATCCTAAACCATTTCTTCTAAAATCTATAAAATTCCAGGAAATGGAAATATCTCATTGATATAACATTATAAAAACATAACCCACTTATTTATTTTTCATTAACAAGACTACCACATAACTGAAGTTAATTTATTGATTACTAGGTGTTGGAAACTATCACAATGTTCATTTAGTAATAATTTTAGAACGATTTACCCTCATCAAATATCAATCTAGGTTAGTACTATATTATACCGAAAATCATGCATGAAAGGTAAAAATATAGGATATTACCATAAAAATATAACCTATAAACAAGAGGAAATTAACCAATTATACTTGCATAACTATATGAAACAATGATATATATAGATATATATATTGTAATTCCCCATTAATATTTTTTTGGTATGTCGTAATCATTGATTTGATTTTCATTTATCATGGGATGAATAACATGTATTTGGAATTGGGAGTATACCTGTGATGGTGAAGTTAGAGATTTGTATCAATTGTCATCATAATTCCTATAGTTTTTCAAACTTTTGGGAATTTATATATTTTTATGGGGGTTTCATAACGGGTAAACATCACCTAGAAGATACTGTGAAATGGGTACATAATATGAAAGGTTACAAGTTGTGTACCACATACATTCTATGTAATAATTGGATATATTTTAATAAATGGAGATGGGGTTTTTAGTGTATGTCATACTCAACAATTATACAACCACTAATTCGGATACAGTCCATGTAAAATACTGAGTATTTGTTTTTACCGTGATGTTCGGCTAAAATTCTTATTTCATTCAAATAGGAATTTTTTTTTCTCAACCTAGAGGTTTTTACTATATGATTTTGAAGATCCAAAATCCCTCTTGATCTTAATATTAGTGATTTATTTTCATATTGGTTGTCTTAAATATCCTAGGTTATGTGAACTTCTTATCTCTTTCCTCTCTATATTTCTCATCCATTGATTTGATATATTTTTTGGGATTGATGGAGCTAAATTCGGTGTTTCTAAGTCTTTTTTTATGGTTGATTTCATAGATCATCTTTGTTTTTATTTTTCATTGTTGAGTCTTATTTCAGAAATATATTTCCAAGAATATGTGTATGTTGATTCATTTTATGTTTTAAATATGATTAAATCATTTATTTGTGTGATTTGATTAAACTTCCTTTCAATTTTTTTTAAATCCAACTTAGATGAGAATTGGGATTGATATTTATATTGTAGGGATTTTGAGATAACCTACCCAATTATAATGGAATTGGAATTTATTGTGTTTTGAAATTTATAGAAATTATTAAATGATTATAGGTTTAATTTTTGGAAAATTATTTTATTGAATTTAAAACAACATATGATTGGTTTTATTTAAAAAGGTGTGAATTGATGGAAGCACATTTTTTAGTTTGGAACATGATCTGGAATTTAAAAATGAAAAGATGGAAATTGAACATTGAATGATGAATGATTTAAAATGGAATAATTTCCATTTTTCTATTAATTTATTGACCACATGTGAACATATGTATTTAGGTGATTATTTTAGTCAGGGATGCTATAATTATAATTCGCTAACAAAAAATGGATGATGAAAACTCAGAAAAAATATAATTATGATGATCTTGTACCCAATGGGTTGTTGATGAGTCCTATTTGTATCGATCCTAAAGAACGTGTGTACAATTATTGAACTAATCAATGATATGAGTGTTTTAGGATAATATATCTTGAAGATATCACATCATATAAAAGATGAACATGATTTTATATTGTGACTATTTTTATCATAAAATCCATTGATTCTGAATTTTTTTTACTCATTCCTATTTAATAAAATAAAATGTTTTATATAAAGGTTTTTTATCCATTTTTGAAATGATTCCCATCATTTTGAAATGAAGCATGTTTTGTTTTTAATATTAAATTCTACTGTCATTCCAGTTTTGAATTAAATTTAATGTATTATTAATATTGTTGTTGTTGTTGTTGTTGCTGTTGAATCGTATTATATAACACACAGTGTGATCATGCTGGGATTATTAGCTCACATTATACATTCTTTCATTGTGTTGTTTAGATTATCTTGTTCAAGGTATAAATAAAAAAAATTGTGCCTCTTGGAGGAGGTGAGTGGTCTTGATCCCATAGGGATTGGAGTGATTTTTCCTTTGGGATATTGAACTAGTATTTTTACACTGGTACAAAAACATTTTTTACGTCGGTTTTTAGGCGACGTTATTGTGAGTGACATAAAAAATATGATTTTTATGTCAGTTATTTAATAACCAACGTTAAAAATGAGGTTTCTTGGTTTTTAACATCGGTTTTTAAAAAACCCACATGAAATACCTTCTAGAAATGGTGTTTTGAAGCCATTTTTACGTCGGTTTTTTAAAAAACTGTCGTTAAAACTCCATTTTTTACGTTGGTTATTTAATAACCGACGTTAAAAATTATTTTAAACATCATTTATTAAATAACCTAATGAAATTTTTTTACCATCTTGTAAAAAATTTCCTAAGCTTTCATTTGACAGGTCATAGAGCTGAAACGGAGCTACGGATCAAATGTTATGACCAATAGAAGTTTGATATTTTTTTAACGAAAAGATTGAATGAGCCAACCGTAGCTTCATCTTCGAAATAATTTTTCAATCTGTAGGGGGATTAATAGTTTTAACCTGATATAAATAACCATCCATAATTATAATAAATTAATAATCATTAAATGGTATATCTATTAAGAAAATTACTCATAGAAAATATAAATCATGGGAAAATAATTACAAATACCATGACGATATTGCGAAAATAAGAAAATTTTGATTCATGTGGAAGATCAAACAAGATGATTTAGTGGAACGATTATGGTCAAATTAAATGATTGTAAAATGGTATATAAATTAAGAAAACAAATCATAAAAACCCTAAATCATGGATATATGATTAAACATACATTGACGAGATCGTGAAAAGAAGAAATAATTGATTCACGTTGATCATCAAAAGAGATGATTTGGGGGAACGATAATGGTTAAAATAAATGATTGTTAAATTATGATATGTTTATAATGGAAACATATAATTTAGATGCTAAGAGAAAACACGATATTACAAATTTTAGGCGGCAATTCAAAATTTGGATGTCGTGATGTAAAAAAATTTAAATTTCGCATTCGCGGGATATTAAAATTATATTTCACGTCGGTTTTATGATAACCATCATGAAAGGATAATAAAATTTTCTCTTATTTTTCACGTCGTTTATTATAGAACCGACGTGAAAAATCAATCTAAATCACTTTTTCATGTCGGTTATTAGAAAACCGACGTGAAATAAGTATATCAAAATGTAGTTCATTTATTAAGATTTAATTTGAAAGGTCACGGAGCTCAAATGGAGTTACGGATTCATGGTTATGGCCTTCATAAGATGATCATATCTAAAGGATGTCTTAGGGAATGCCAAATTCGGAAGGCCATAACTTTTAATCCGTAAATCGGTTTCAACTTCGTGACTTGTCAAATTAAATCCTGGGAAATGAACTACATTTTTTTAAACTTTTTTCACCATGGTTATTAAATAAAAGGCGTCAAAAAGTCATGAAAATCGATTTTTCACGTCGGTTTCATAATAACTGACGTGAAAAATAAGAAAAAAATTTAATATATTTTCATGGAAATGGAAATTTTACCTCGGTTATTCAATAACCGACATCGAAAAGTAATTTACATTAATTTTTCACCTCGGTTATTATATAACTGACTTGAAAAATCATATTAAATGGATTTTTCATGTCGGTTATCATATAACCAATGTCAAAAATCTTCAAAATTTTTTTTTTTACGTTGGTTATTTAATAACCGACGTAAAAAATTGATTTTTCCATATTTTCACTTTGGTTCTCAAAAACTGACGTGTCAAAGTGTGACGTAAAAAATGGGTATTGTACTAGTTTTATACACTGAGTAATTTAATGATGTCCTATTTAGGTTTTTGATATACATTTTTGGTTTCTCGAATAGTCTCTTTTTGGACATTTTAATCTCACTAATATGTATCCTTATATTCCATTTTTTATAAAATTAATTCCATCTTTTATTATTTTTGATTTAAGGTTCTAGTCTACAACCCATGGGGATTGATAATACCCTCCATGTTATGTTGGGGCCAGCTTGGATATCATGGTGCTAGGGTATCCAAGATGTTTCATGACAAAGAGGTATCAAATCTAGATGCATATAATCATTCTTTAATCTCAGTATATAGTTCGGAATATCATGTTGGGACATAGGAAGTAGTTTGAGTGAGTACCTAGCTAGTTCCCATTTAAATGAGGCCTAAGTCACTATGGGTGGATTCATATTGATGTCCTTAATATTATTTAATTTTTTTGTACTTTTTAATTGGATAATTAAAATATACATCATGATGTATTATCTTATGGTAATATGTTCCTTGTTTCTATTATTTGAGTATTTATTTGAATAATATTTTTGTGTCTTATTTGATTTTTTTTTTGATTTTTTAAAGCTTTATGGCCCTGAGAAGTCAAAAGAGTAGGATCTATGGGGAAGTTCTAATGATCCATAGTGAGAAAAACCTCTCATGGACCAGAATCAGGTTAAGGTTATTGTGTGTGTTGTCTAGGATATGGGACAAGCAGCTTCACTCATTTCCATATAATATAATTTTTTGGATCATCAATGGGGTGAATTATAGAGTCATGATTAGGATTTAGTTCACCAAAATCCACTATTTTTCAATATTTTTGATGATCATCAACATGATAAGGAATGAATGACCAAGATGGAGCATTTTTTTTAGTTCTTCAAATGATTTGATTCATCTTAGGTGAAATGTTGCACCTTCATGATAGAGGGATCTAGAAGTAGATTTCATGACATGATGGGGATGAAGGAGAATCATGAGTGTTTTGAGAGGAAGGAAATTAATGTTCTTTTCACATAACAATTCTATCCATATACTATAATGATGAAAATGGAAGTGGAGTGTTTCAAACTCATGTAGGTTGATATGACTATGATGGAATATGTGAATTTATTTTTTGGTCATGGTTATTTTTCACGTTATATTATATAGAATGAGCATAATAAAATATAATGGTTCAAGATGGGACTTCGATATGATGATTTATTGAATGGTTTCTTGTTGAAGCTTTCTTATAATGCTAACATGATGGATTTGGTATTGATGATCAAACCTGATATGGATGGTAAATTAAGGTTGATGGAAGTTCCTTTTTTTCCTAGTGTCAGTTTTATGAGTTCTTATAAATAGAAGAGAAAGTATGATGAGTCTCATGTTGTATTTCTATATCAGGGATTATCTGGACCTCTTGTATAACCTAAAAAATCCCTTGAAATTACTTCCAGTGTGGAAAGCATTAGCATTCAAAAAAACATTTTATCAATGCACCCTAGATATGTGGTCCATATGGTTATTTAGGGAACATTTAGGAAATATATTATTTCTTCTCTTTCCAATTTAGTGTAAATGGATTATTAGCTATAAAAAAATTCTTTTTTGAATCAGATGTTACATGATATTATGGTTCTATTCATGGTAACTGAAAATAAATAGACATTATATAGTGGAAGAGTATCTAGAGGATGATGATATGGGATCATCAACTGTGATAGTTACCATCACTATAGCTACACCTTTAATGAATTCATTATTTAATAAAATTTTATATAATATTTTTAAATTGAATCATATTATGAAAATTAAAAATCATATCAGGGATCTTTTATCACATGTTACAGACATGACTAATCCCCTCATAACGAAAAGAGATCGGGGTCATCATTGTCTTTCTTGTGTTTTCTCCTTACATAAAATTGATCTTGCATTGAATTTTTTGGGTTCTCGAAATGAGACCTATTAAGTAAATTTTTGAGATGTACGGGCTCATTGATAATAACTATTGAATTAATTGTTATCCATTATTTGAATTATTTATGGTGCCTAATGGTGTGTGCGATATCTATTACGGAGAATTAGACACAAGGTAATGGAGAGACAGACTTTTTTACCTAGAGGATGGGAATTTAATATCAATTTTTTATTTTTTTTCTAGAGTAGAACTCATTAATTAGTGATATACATCAACATTTACATCAGTTTCCCAATGTTTTATTTAATGAATTTTATGGTTTTTCACCAGAAAGAGAGGTATAGTTTTATATTGATTTAGTTTTTGGTACTCTACCTGTATATATTCCTTCATACCAAAAATCTCCACCTGAAATGAAATATTTCAAAACTCAGTTGGATTATCTATTATCTAAAATAGTTATTTCCCTAAGTGTGTCATCCTAGGTACCACCCATTCTCTTTTCGATGAAATCAAATCTAACACATCATCTATATCTTCATTATAGAAAACTCAACCTAGATATAATAAAGAACATGAATTTTTTACCACAGTTTGACGACCTTTTTTTCATGTTGAAAGGGGAGAAGTGGTTATTGAAGATTGATATTCAATATAGCTTCCACCAATTGATAATAATGGTATATAACCTTTAGAAAATATTCATTTGATGAAGGTATATGAATTATGATAACATTTTCATTTTATTTGGTCAAACAAATGATCCTATGGAAATTTTATTTCAAAATCACCTATAATTCAAGAAAAAGAAGATTCATTACTAATACATTTAGTAGTAACTAACTAAATGAGGCCCTGAATGAATCATTAAAAGATTCGATCATAAATGATCTTTTTTTTTCAGTGACTTATATTGGAGTTCGGGAAACATGAACCGAGGTTTTATTGTCAAGAGGTAAATTGACCCCGTCACTTTTTTGAGATGGTTAATTAGTAATATTTTTTTCATGGTTATTTTGTTAGCACTAGAAACTATATTTATAGTGGGGAGACCAATGCAGAGTTGTATTTATCCACAAAATATTTTCATCGTTTTGATAATTGGGTTGTCATTCTGTTACATGTGAGAAAATATGCGGTAGGGTATTTCCATAATTCCCAATGGTCTATGAACCCATGAGAAAAAATTATGCAATATGGCATAGGGGGATGATTTCGGCGGGCAACTATTAGATGAAAAATCAATAACATTTATTAACAAGACTGTACCTGAAAACAATACAAGAATACTCATCATGAAGTATTTCAGTTTTCATTGGACACATCTAATGACAACATGTATGCGAGATTGGATTTTTATTCACATGGGGGTTAGGTTTCCATACACCGAGTTCCAGACGAATTAAATAGTGATTGCCATATTTTGGTTGAAAAAATCATCTCATTTTATACCAATATGTGATACAATCAAATTTGAGGAGATGGGAAATATATAAATAAAAGAGATTATTCATTTCCATAGTCTTCTATTTTTATAGCATCTAATAGAGATCATATTTCCACTTCTCACTTTTGGATAGGACATCAAGAGGCACTAGGATATTAGGCTCCTTTGAGTATAGCATACCATACACAGACAGATGTCTAGTTAGAGGGAGCTATAAAGATTCATGAGGATATTATTTGTGCTTGTAGCCTAATTTTTTGTGGAGATTGGGATGATCATTTTTTCTGATTGAGTTTTATTATAAAAGTAGTTTCCAGCTATTGATCATAATGGATCCTTTAATGGTCTTTTATAGAAGGCTATGTAAATATATGTTGTGTTTTTTTGAAATTGGTGAATGATTCTTTGTTGGACCAAGCTAGGATTTAGAGATAATATAAATGATTAAATTGATCTATCAAAGAATGTTAATAGAGTAGTATAAATCCCATGATAACATTCATCATAGATTTTATTTAGTTTAGAGTTGGTGACTAGGTGTTTTTGAATGTTGCACCTTGTCTAGGTCATCGACAGCTTGGGAGGTAAGGGAATATTTACAACCATTTCTAGGAAATTTCGATGTGTTTGAGAAGGAAGGTAGAGAATCTAACCATTTATAAATTCCTATAGAATTTATGCCGATAGGTACATTATTTTTGTCTAATATTTAGATGTATATTTATGATCCATCTCATATTTTGAGCTGGTGTGACCATGTTTTTGAACCTGATTTATCCATGACAGAGCATCCAATTAAGACAGTTGATTCTAAGGCCATGGTACATAATGGGAGGAAAATACAACTGGTTTGTTTGCTATGGATTAATATATTCTTAATCTGTATGAGACATGAGATAATGAGTCACTAAGATGAGATTTGTGGTCTCATGTTTTTAATATGGACATATCTTAATATTCATTATGGGGAAATAATGTTTCTATGGTGTAGAAGTTATAATACCCCTTAACATTTCTATTAGGTGTATTTTATCCTTTATTTTGGATTTGAAATTTATTTTTTTGAGAATGATTAGAATGAATTGGAAAGATATATACAATGATCAATTCAAGAATCTAGTGGAAATTTCACCATAAAACATTCAGTTTTGATGTCTTCTTGGGATTTACACGCCATGTAATGGTGTTATAGAACTTGTAATCCTCACCTGGATGATTCCATGAAATGGGTACACATCATGAAGGGTAATATTCTTTTAATATCTTATACTTGTTGAATAAAAAAAATCATATATTCAATAAAAGGTAAATGGTCTTTTATGTTTATGAGGCTCAAAATTACATTATTTGTAATTGAGTTACATTTAATATAAAATAATAAGTGTTGGGTTTTACCATGAAGTTCATATTAGTTTATTATTTCATTCAAATGGTATTCCTTCATCTCTAACTAGATGCTCTTCCTGTATGATTTTTGAGATCTCCAATCCCTCCAAATCATCAGTTCAGTGATTGATTAGTGTGTTGGTTTTTATGAATATCTTTGGGTAATAATTATTCTTATCTCTTATATCTATATGATTTTAATCCTTGTATTTTTATTAAAAATAAGCAGATTTATTGATCTAAACTCTATGTTTTGGAATCATAGTTCTACATTAATTTATTTGATATTTAGTTTCAATTGGTGATTCATGTTTTAGGTGTTTCAATTTATGATTTAATGTCGGTGGTTCATTTAAAATCTAACAAATAATGAAATAATATTTTTTTTTTATTTTGTTGAAATGTGTTTCAATTGATTCTTAAACACCACATTTGATGTTAATTTTTATTGAAATTGGTATGACAGGATTTTGGGAAAACCGAAAATTAAAATGGAATTGGAATTTGGTACATTTTTTGAAATTGATAGAAAATATGATATGTTTTTTATATTTATTTCATAAAATGTATAAAAATGAATTAAAAAAAACAATTGTTTTAAATTTAAAAACTATTATTTTATGAAAAAATCACGTTTTGGTATGGAATGTAAATCGAATTATATAAAGGAAATGTCTGAAATTAAAATATGAATGATGAATGATTTGAAATGATATGATTTTTTCTTTTTTTTGAATGAGTGCATACAAAATTCAGTTGTTAGTGGGTTATATGTGACAAAGAACACTAGGAATGTAATTCCATAACAATTGATTCTAAATGACACCTCTAAAAAATATATTACAGAATATCTAATCCCTAATGGGATTTGGAAGAGGCCTATAAGGCATGAGCCTCAAGGATGTGTGTATAAATATTTCCATTATCACTGATATGATAGGGTGAGGATCTTATAACATGAAACTATTATACCAAATGTCAGATGATCGTGTTGTGAATTGATCCTATTTTAATTATAAATTCCAGTGATTTTGAATTTTATATACTCATGCATAACGATTTAAATAATTTTTTTTTTATTCCATGGTTGAAATTTTTTCCATCATTCTAAAAAAATCATGATTTTCTTTAAAATATCAGTTCACATCTATGATTTTTTTGGAATAAAATTGAAAATAAAAATTTCATAAATATTATGGAATCTAATTATAGAACAATTTATGACACATTAAGGGAATTTTAATCTCAAACCCAACATTTTCCTTTTTAATTTTGTAGATTATATCTTACAAAGTTTTAGTGAAGGGAAATTCACTCTTTGGGGAGGTAGAGCTCTTGGTCCATTAGGGTTTAGAGTGAGGTTTCCTTTGGGAAATCGAGTTTTTCTTGTTAGACATTGATTAATTTAATTGTGTACTATTTTTCATTTTGATATAATTGTTTTTTTGGTACTGTCTCCTTTCAAAAAAATTTGGCATGCTGATATGAATATTTATCTTCCATTATTATATATAAAATTCATTTACTCTTTTATATTTTATGATGTTAGGTTCTCATAACCAACCCGTGGGGATAGAAAATGCCCTTTGGGTTATAACGGGATCAAATCAGTAATTACAGTATGTGGGAATCTATACCAATTCATTATATATATATATATATAATGTAAATAACCTTAGACCACATTCAATAATCGAAATGTTATATCACAAAACAATAAAATATAATTTATTTGAGATATGACAAATGACTCCTACTTCCAATGTTTTCCACAATCACTCCATGAAATAGTGTCACTATACCATATTGATATGAATATATATTATCTATCAGAATAACTAATCAATTATTATCACAAAAAATATTATACATAAAATGCCACTTGTAAATTTTCATATCCATTGTCAAGAATATATTGGGATTGAGAAAAAAGAAACAATAAGAAGTAATAGGTGAAATCAAATCTAGTCAGAGTAGATAAATATGATAAAACATGTTTGTCTATGTGTGTATATGAAATATATATATATACATATATATATATATAATTATTTAATAAGGACAACAGATAAACAACCTGAGTGTTCTAGAGATCATTTATAGAATAACCCATAAGGCTACAATAGACTCTAATTATTCCCACACGGGGAGTAATTTCATATAGTAATCCCCACACCACTATATTAATGTATACCAGTACATGAAAAAGATTAAATTTAAATATTTTTTCAACTAGAATAACCATTATAAGAGGGTAGTCATTTCATAAACAATTGGTACATGCAGGTTTTTAGGGAGAGGGGATGAAAATCATTCACAACAAGAATATCCACATATATATATATATATATATATTCATGATATCTTCCAATATGTGGTCCTATGTACCATATTTTTGGGAATACATTAAAAAATAAACATACATTAATAATGGATACAACTCGAACATTTTATATAAAAAAATAAAATCTAAAAAGACCGTATAAATTGAAAATTATATTAATTAGTTTTCCTATAAAATATTAGGATCAAAAACAAATATTGATATATATGAAATCAATAAAAGATAATATCAGATGTTAATATAACTAAAAAAATACTACTTAAGAATGTATATTTGATATCATTTTAAAGGTATAAATCGTTCCACAGACTAGACCATTAGAAAAACAACCATTAATAAAATTCACTATATATTTTAATCCCACTAATAAGATGATTTTTAATTTGAATGAGACTATATATATTGTTTTCATGAGTTGATTTACTATGTTATTCCATAAAACATTTTAAGATCATTAAAAATATCTTAATAGTTAAAAAATATTCATTATACCACAAATCCCAATGCATGATACCAAGAGTTTTTATCACCACTAAATCAATCAATGTGTGAAGTATAAATCCAAAATTATATGGCCAATTCCATTTCATTAAATTGATATATCATTAATTTCACCATCTCCACACTACCACTGCTAATGTCCCATAATTCAAAGACATTAAATATCCTTAACCAAAATAATAAAACTTATTTTCAATATTACCAATATGTTTGATAAATGAAAACAGTTTTCTATTTTTCAAAATAAAAAAATAACCCCAAGGAAAATCAATTTAGGATAAAAAATTAAAAATCCCATATAAAAATTCAACAAATTAATAATTTAACTAACATTATATTATATTCTATGTGAATAATAAACCATCAAGGAATTTAAACTAATATTAATGGAATATAAATAAACTCTACTAGATAAATTAACTTTAAAAAATCTCAAATTAGTTATCCAAAGAGACACATGGGGATACATTTTTTTATAAAGAACTTATGTATTTGTTTTTTTCCATTTAACCGGACCTATATGAATTTTTTTCAACATAAAAAATAAATTATAATTAAAAATTATTTTAATTATAATATTTTTTATTATCAAGATAGTAACTCATTCCTCTTTCATTCACTATGCATGTGCAATACATAACTACTAATTTAACCTATGAACCAAAGGATATATATTTTTTATTGAATTAAAATTATTTTATGTTAATTTATATAATTCAACAAGTAAAAATTTATACAAATAATTTAGATTTCACTAAAATATTTTTAAAAATGAAAAATATATCAATTACATATGGTTCATGAACCAATGAAACATCATGTGATGAATAATATATATAACTATAGTTATAATGGTGATATAATCATAATGTAACTCTAGTATAAATTTATATTTGAAGTCAAAATAACTAAAAAATGATTTTATTTGTAGATTCCTCGATTAACTAAAGTAGAAAATGATTATCAATAATTTAATGGTCAATATGACATTTGAAAATAAAAAAGGAAAAATAAATTAATCCAAAATAAAAAATAATATATAAGGAATGGTTTAATAAATAAATATTCAATTATAATAGTATCTCACTTACAAAAATAATTAATTTATTTCCCAAATTTTCCTGATCAAAATATATTACAAAATTAAGATATAATTTGGAAGGAACATAAATGTCCTAACATTATAAAACCCATCATGGATTGATGAAAAACCTTAATATCATAGTGCAATTCATAACATACTTTAGATATCAAAATGAATCTTCATAATAAGTAAAATGAAATTAAATAAAAATAGATTTACATAAATATAAATTGTTAAAACAATAATAATGATCTCTTGGAATCTAATCAAACATTAGAGCAACAAAATCATCTAAATATTATTATATAAGAAATAATGATTTACTAACCATGCCAATGAAACCTATAATATAGTCCAATGAAAAGAGAACTACAATCAATATTTTAATCTATATAAGTCAATAAAACATTTTAAAACTCTTTCAAAATGCACACATAAAACAAAAAATCATTTCTTTCAAATTAAATTACACTGTTGTCTGGTAGAGTAACCTTCCAATATTTTAACTCAGTTGATAAAAAACAAAAAACTGACCAGAATAAGAAAAATGGTGGAATAAGCAGGATATTTCAACTTAAATGGGAAAACCATATTATAGGTACTCATACTTTTCATACATTGAAACACATTAATAAAGGATAAATGTCCATTTCAATAACACAAAAATCTATTCTTTAATTTTATAGGTCCAGTATATTCAGAAACAATTACATATAAATAGTTAGTCTAAATGAACTACATCATCTTTTAATATGTCTAAAATAACTATAATTCTTCTTCAAGATATCACAGTATATAAATTAATTCATATCCTAGGGAAAATATATATAAAATGTTGTACTCAAATGTTTTGCAATATTAAATAAGGGATATATCAATGTTTAATTAATCATAACACGATTTTAAGGGTAAGTTAAAATGTCCATAACATTTAAAAACCATACTATGCATATCATATATCATATTCTTGGTTCATAGCATAATCCATGGTAATTAGTTAGACTTGAATCCTAAAGTAATAAAATAAAATTATCTATGAGATCATAACATTTTCATAAGTTATATGTTTGTGGAGTTAACATATGAATAGAAAATAATTAAAATATGAATCAATAATCTTTTCTAATAATATCATAGTATGTTGAGTTCACCCCAAAACCATCTTAGTTGTGAATGTTTAATCTCATCACTATCATAGTGGATAGAGTCCCCAACTGAATTGCTTTTTATCCCCATTCTATTATTTATTATCTCATGATATATCCATTTTACCAAATGCATTATAGGGTTTAATAATTCCCTCAATACCCATCAAATAATGAAAATAATGAATGTTTGTGCCATAATAACTTATAGAATTCATTATATCATAACCTAGGAAAAAGAAATGTGTTTTATAAATATTTCAGTATGGAAGACCCCTTGAAAAAATGTGTTTCATAAAATGTAAACTAATTAATCATATCAAAATTTGTGTATATAGTGTATGTTTCAAAAATAAATATTCATAAAAATTATAAACCATCTATAGAAAGAAAAAATATGGTATCAATGAATCATACAACTATTAATGAATAGGTCGAATAAAATGACATCACCATAGATGAAAAATTCTTTTCAATGATCTGTTGGAATAATAAATGGAGAAGATACCCATTAAATTTGAATTCAGTAACATAAAATTTAAAAATTTCAAAAATAATAGTGAAAATAATTTCTTTTTTAACAAAACATTTAAACCTATAAATGATGCTTCATAGTATTGAGTGGCGATCATAGCATGAAATTATCTTTCTGGCATTCTTGTCAAAAAATGATTACTTTCACATTTTCAGTAAAAAGAAAAAAGGGCCTCATTCAGAAAATGATTAAAATTTCTAAATCAAGGTATTATTTTTTATTGTAGGGTTTGTTAAAATAAATAATCGTTTCATATTTTCATTAAACATTAAACATTACCCTGTTTGGGAAATGGAAAAAAAATTCCTTAGAAACAATTTTTTATAAATTAAACCATGGGTAAAAGTTATATTAAAATAATTCATTAGTAAGAAATAAATTCCTGATATTGTTTTTAGAAAAAAAATTAATATATATGAAAAATTATTTTTCGACCTAAGAGAGGAATAAAGATGGGTTTCCTTAATAATATTCTTTTGGTCTTTCAAGATATTAAAGAGAGTAAAATGAAATAAAAACATTTAATTTATATAAATAAATATAGGATAAAAAAATTAACTAGTATACTTAGGGGATGACCATAATATTTTATAATTGAAACTTAATCATTAACAACCTAAAAAACAATAATATTGTAACAAAAATAATAAGAACATTTGTAACATTAAAATACAAACAACATAAAAGAGGTAAAATAATAAGTATATATATATATATATCCCCATAATTATCATTATTATATTCATAATACAAATTCATGGCTATCATATACACCATATAAAGGAAACAAGTGATTAAAATGTCATGTGTCTCACAGATGTTAAAGTTTGGTGAAAATCCATTACCACAAGTTTCAATTACATTTAATATAACATATTCTCTCAAATAATAAACTATTATTTATTATATTTCTACTCAATAATGATTCACAGAATAAAAATATCATAAATATTCGAATATTAGTTTGTAAACATAGATTTATTACAAATTAATTAATTTCAATGTTTATTTGGGGTGTCACCTATTTTATTTTTTAGTAGAGATTCATTTTAGTAGTATCGGTCCTTGTAATTAGATATTTATAACATTATATATTTAAGGATAATAATATTATAAATATCATATTTATTCATTATATATTATTATAGTGTCATTCAAAATGTATAGATATATAAAAATGAATTACACAATTAATAGAGATGATAGGTCATACGTATAATTAAAAATGAATTATAGTGATATATAAAAAAGGAATTTATTTTTAATTAGTTGATAATATGTCAATGCATCATCATTATTTTTCTTTTGGGAATTTCTTAATTACCAAATTAATAAAAATAAATTCCAAAAGAAAAAATATATAAACAAATATAAACAATGATATAATGATGATGGATTGAAATATTATCAACCAATTAAAATTTAAAATTATTATATTATTTTTTCACCATTATCTCTTTTTTCCCCACATTAACCCGTTTTAGGCTTACACTGATAAAACATATTTCCCTCTTTATGGGTCATAATAGTTACTATAGTAAAAAAATTGGAAAATAAATAGCTCGTGGTTTCTATTTTAAACCATATCTTAATAAATTTTATTAATAAATATTTTTATGAATTTTTATTCTTTTTATAAAATATTATTTCTTATTAAATATAAGTAATATATTTTTTGGAACAATTTATTTAAGATGATTTTGAAAATAGCTGGGAAAAAACTGGAATTTGAATATAATATATAAAATATCACTATAATTTTATATGTATATGTGAAAATCATTAAGTAAAAATAGTAAATTATTTTTTATTAAATTTTTGTATTTTAAATATCATTAATTTTAGATTTTTATTATTTGATTAAATAGTGTATTATTGTTACATTAGAATTTAATGTAATTTTTGACTATTGAAAATATAAATAAATTAACATTATAAAAAAATTATATTTAAAATAAATATATCAAATAAAGAACAATATTTTTTATAACTATCACAAAATATAACAGTTATAAAAAGGAATAATGTAACAATTTATTCATTATATTTTACGTAAATATTATAAAGTTAAACATAAAAAAATGGCACTAGGTGGCCATATATTTGAGATTTATTTTTAAATACAAAAACTAAACTCATATAATAGGATATATTCATGTTATAGGGTTATTTGTTAGTTGTTATCATATTATATTTAATCGAAATTACATAATATTCCACTACCCTCATGATAATTAATTACTACACTTACTATTCATAGTGAATAAAAATAATATGGTAATATTTTTCAAAATTTGTACCACTTGATTCCAAATATTTTTTTCATTTTTAAAAACCAATTCACATAAATTCCATATTGTAATTTTAAATTAATCATACAGAAATCAAAAAATGTTATTGTTTAGAAAAATGTGTTATATATATATTTTTAAACCAAATTCTTGAATAAAATTAATTCCATGTAATATAGATGGATTATATTTGATTAAAATTTTATAAATATATTTTAGGACTAATCCATAATAGAAAACGATCTCTTAAAATTCATTATATAATATAATATTTTTCCACATAAAATATTTTTTTTCACTATTTATAGAAATATAAAACTATATGAAAAATATCAAATTTTCATCATAAGTTAATTTTGATATGAAAGTTTAAAAAATTATTACCTTGTAAAATACTAATATTTTGAAATGTTAAAGAAATTAATTATAATATTTTTATATGATAATCAATAAAAGATAATTTTTAAGAAAATATAATCTTTTAGAATAAAATGACTTTACTTAAAATTTTATAATTATTTAATAAGAATTTATCGATCAATTTATATTTCGTTGGAAATTTATATAAATTTCTGAAATTATCTATTATTATTAATATCCACTAATTTTATGTATATGTTATAATTATAATGTGTAAAAATTATTATTTCAGGGTTTATTTTGGCTCAGTATTATGTGTCATGTCTAGTATAATACATTATTTTCTTAAAAAATCATACAATGTTACAATATTCCTTCATTTAACAAATTATATAAAAAATTTTAAAACTTAGGATCAATAAACAATATTTCTACATATGAAAATATCGATGTTGAAATCCCACAATTAGAAATTTTTTTAACAAAACATCTTATTGAAAAAAGAATTACCAATTTCATCACATAACTAGGATTCCAAATTGGTGAAAATTATAAGGAAGTGAATGAATATACATGGGGAAAATTTAGTTTCTAACTAATTATGTAGTGTGATATAGATCATTCCATATTATAGTGAATGATCAAGAGTATGTTAACGAACAAAATTCCATAAAATAACGATGTGTAATAAAAGAAAACCACCTCATTCAAAATTAAATTAATAGAAAAAAAGTGTTGTTTGAAAATCAATTTCCAAGAGTTTATGAATTATTATACCATATAGGTGAAGAAAATATGTAACCATATATACTTTATAGTTAAAATTTTATACACTAATCAATTTACACCATAATATCTTCTTTTTATCCAATTTTTTATTCAATATAAAGTATTCATTCCTAAGGAACTAATATAATCATCTAACATATCAATGAATCCAAAAAATTAACAAGATCATAAACTATTCATTCCACCCTATCCAAAAACAAAAATCTTAGAACAATTTAATTCTCAAAATAAATAAACCATAATTTGTTGTAATACAACATTAAAAACCAGATATCAAATAATATCACCCTATGTTCAACATAGATTATTTGATAAATAACCATACTAAAAATTATTTACAATATTATAGAATAATATAGAATGATAAATATTAGAATTATATCATCACAAATTCATCAAGATAAATTAATTATTTATCTCTATGTAACATTAATATCACATAATGTATCAGAATAAATATTTATATTCCCTAATCATATAATCTCTATGATATGTGAATCATTTTCATAAATGAACTGAATAAAAAATAAGACACATTTAAATGATATATTATTCAAACATATAAATCATTCTTTATTCCTCAAGTAAAATCCCATATTTCTCAATTTACCTTAATCATATAATATTTTAAAATGAGTGAACTCCTTCCAAAATAACAGTAGTCAACTTATCCCCAAATCACTTTTTAATCCCATGGTCACCTCTATGAGAAACATATTTTAACAAATTTAAATTTATATTTTATATAAAATCATTAAAAAATCTATACAATCCATGAAATAACATATTCTAGTGTTTGGGTTACTCCCATTCATCCCTTCAATTGTGGGTTCAATCCCTTTATTTTTCAGATATATGATAGGATATCCTTTATATGAAAGATATATGAAAATTATTCTTATTATATCCCTTGAAATATGTTAAAAATCATAAATAATTTCAAAAATTTTGAATGATCATATAATATATGAATCATAATAATACAATTATACCTATAAAAATAGTATTACTCTTCATATTACTAATTCAATAAACCCTTAATAAACCCTATGGTTATATGAAAAAATTGTCTCCCAAAATACTCATAAATATCATAGACATCCGCCACATAAAATCACAACTTGTGTGTAAAAATTATTTTTCTTATAAACACATGTTTTTATCTATAACTCTTATGTTATCCTCATATTAGAAAAAATATTATTCCATAAATTAACATAGTAGTTAGATGATTTTGGAATATTGAAACCAAAACAACATTAATTCAATCATATAATTCCATGATTCCCCACATTTAATAAAAAGCAATAAATGAATCTCTATGAAGAAATTCATTTCTATCTATTAAACTACTAATTTTTCCTTATTAATACATTTTTATAGACCCTTATTTTCCATACATAAAATATTTTTTATTTAATTTAGACATTATAATAGGTTTTTATTTGCACATTTCTTACATGAAATATAATTCCTCGTCTTATATACATGGTCTTTCCCACCTGGTCTTATGGAGGACTCATTCAATAAATACATTGGTGATTTTATGGTTTTTATAGTGCAATTTGTTAGTCATATATCATGATAATTTAATAGGAATAATTAGGTTATCATTATTATTTTTCAACATTGCTTTTGGTTTCTTAAAAACACTCCATTTTCCATCATATGATGTATTAATACCAATTTTCTAGGTTCTAGACTTTGGATAAATTAAAAATAGTGTGAAAACAATAATAATGATAATGAAAATTATTTTATTTTGTTTATAAATAAATTCTAATTATTTTATATGAATGAATCATCAGATTTAAGATATTATTTCTATTATCATAACCCAAAAATTAGGATGTTATCCTATTAATTGACTTATACCAAGGGTTTTCACTAAAATTTTCTCATCTTAGTTTCTAAAGGTAACTAAACCTCACTTTTATACCAACTATAGAGAACCTTATATTCCATACATATATATAACATTAAAATATATAGATATTAATTACAATAACATAACAATCCACAAAAAAATATTATTAGTCAAACCTTTGGAAACATGGATACATATTACACTAGTTCATTAGGGAGAAAGAACATATTCCATTATGATATTCATTACTATATATTATCTTAGAAATATCCTAAATAATAACGTTGTTCATAACCTAGGGAAATAAAATCATAATAATAGTTTAGGTCAGATTCTCAGTAAGGGTAAGCATGGAAGATATCTATGAATAATTAAAAATAACAAGTGTATATGATTATTAGAAAATGATCACGACTTTTAAAAACATATCCTGCATATCAAAGATCATAATATTATGTCATGAAAAAAATATTTTAATTTCATATCATATGAATCATAATTTAATAAAATATATAATCCTTGATTGGAAACCATTTTCATTTTTCATAAGATTGTGTTAAAAAAGAATATGAAATCATTACCATAGTTTTCGAGTATCATTTCCATGACCACCAAATTCGGTTGGGTTCACTCACCAAAGGTCATTTTAATCAACTTCCTCACCCAAGATAATCATAGTTGACATAGTATCTTTCTAAAACAGTTTTACTACACATTTTATTGAAATTTATCTTATGAGATATCAATATTAACCAAATGTGTTTGAGAAATATATTATTCTAAGCCCACCTATCCCATAATTATGATTTATTGATGTCTTCCATAGGACTATAAAAAATAAATCAAATCATAACCTATGAAAAAATAATGTGTTTCATAAATATTTCATCATTTAATTACTTAAATAAAATAAAGGGGTTACAATAACACTTTATCAATTAATTATATATTTACTTTTGGAAATGGAATGAGTTTTATAAAAATCATTACATCATAATCATAATCAATATAGAGATATAAATTGGGATGTATAATTATTAAATATTTCAATTAAATAAATAGAAGAATTAAAGGATATCAATATTGTTTAAAAATACATTTAAATTATCACATACAAAATTTCATGCTTAAAATACCCTTTTTTCCTTTAAATAAATTATTTAAGAAATAACAAATTCTATAAAAATGAAAATATTTACTTTTGAGGGATCCTTGGAAACAATCAACATATTATTCAAATAATTGAGTTGTCATAATGGATGGAAATTGAATTCATTCAATGTTTGTTAAAATAAATATTAAATTAACATTTTCTAAAAAAATTTAAAAGTACATAATTCAAAATATGACAAAACAAATATAATGATAGTGGGGAATGCCATTCATTTAGTGGTATTAAAATAATGATTCCTTTTAAATTTTAACTAAAATATAAATGTTCCTTATTTGTAAAATGAATAAAATATTACTTTTACTGTAACATATTTGGCAAATAAAAAATACAACATATTTAATATTTAGGAAAATTTGTGAATAAGATATTAATTTTACTTTAAAAGGGTTTCTATGTTCGATAGTGTACCCAATATGCAACAACAAGTTTCTTTGAAATCTCATGTTGCACACTAATAATATAATATTATTATTTTAAATGACAGTTAACTCCTAGACATTTTATTTGAAATAATGAATAAAACTAACTACAATATGATAATAAATGTTTTTAAAATGTATTTACATTTATCAAATAAATGATAGAGGCTTAAAATTTGAATGAATCTAGTTTTAAGCATAATTTACAATAAAAGGTCGATTTACCGCCTTTTAATGATTAACCATCATTAAATCAAGTTTTTCACACACTTATATGTTATATTTTACCAAATAAAATATTTCATTCATATGGGGACATAAAAATTAACATTGTGTAAATTTTTGGAATTTTTCTGAAAATATTCATTTTGTAATGAATAGTAAAAAATATTGTATTTTAATTCAAAACTGCCTTTTAATCTAATTTATTTATATGGTTATATTATCTTTCTAATTGGTTTTAAAGATTAATTTATATATATTTTTACCATTTAATCCAATGTTGGTCATTGAAATTTATTTCACTCTGAATTTCGACATAAACATGTGTCAATTTTTTGATAGTTATTGTTGCTTAAAAAAATGCTATTTGTTTTAACTAAATAAATTTTATTTTAAATTAATTAATGAAAATTATATGTTTATAATTTTGTAAAATTGAAATAATTATTTAATTCATAATATCAAATATATCTTAGGCCGAATTTTTGGTATTTTTCAGAAAAACATCAATTTTTTGATGAATAGTGAAACCACATAGTAGTAGTTAAAAAAATTAACTTTTTCATTTAAAAGAAATTTAACCACTTCTGTGAATTATTTTTCAAAAATCCTTCATACATTGTTGTTATTATTGTGTAAAATTTTGTTCAATTAGATGAATATAATTTTTGGTGAATAGTAACTTTGGATTTTTATTTACCACAGTTAAAGGTAAATATGGAAATTCAAGGTAAAAAGAATATTATAATAATTAAATATTACCTTAACCCTTATTTTAACCTTATTTTATGTGTAATGGCCAAACATGGTCATATTTTGGTCGATTTTGGGACCCCATGGAAACACTTATAAATGATAATGACAATTTTGATTAATTAATTTAATGTAAAGACAAAAATGACATAAACGATTATCACTTTTTAAGTTAATTGTCACATGGTGTTATATGAGTTATATTTTTGACTATAAATATTAATTATAAAGACAAAACTATTTCCTATATCATGGTATTTTTTTATATTTTTTACACATAGATTAAAATAAATTATATATGACACAATAATGATGCAATTTTAACCTCATTAATAAGTCACTTAAATAAATAAGATTATAAATATTATAGTAGCATCCAAAACATGTCCAATTTTTATTGGATGATTTTATTTTAATCATGAGTCATCTTATCTTCGACTCTAATGATTTTTGGACTTTTATAAATGGAATATCATTATATAATAATATAATATTTTCAAAACTTCTTAAAGAGCCCCTCCCCCCTTATAAAAATCCTTCACTTATAACCAATTACTCATACCTATAAATCCTTTTCTCTCATCCAACTTGTGCCCAATTAATCTCCCTACGTCCCTACATTCCTCCTAAAATCTTTGCCTTATGAAGAGGGTACTTCAAGAAACCCTTTTGGTTCATACTAAAGTTACCCAAATTAAAGGTAACAATTTATCTTAACTTCATTTATTTTATTTTACTTCTCCAACCTCTATACTCTTTTTATTCCTTTCATTTATAAAAACACTAGTATCCTCACTATAATATGATTTTGTTATGATAATTATTTGATCTACACTTACACACACATCCATCTAATTGGTGAAGAACATACTGTTTCAGTGGATGACAAACTAACGCCTCACGAAATAATGATTGTTCGATTATCTCCTACCGCCTCTCTTGGTGGCCATTAAGATGAAACATTATTTATATATGATATATATTATGATTATTTTTTATTTATGTTTCTGTGTTTTTATTTTATATCATACCTTTATGGTTTCCATTATGTGTAAACACGATAATTTCATTTGAGGAAGTGCGGACTACCGCCCCCTCAATGTTTTATGACATGTTAATGAAAGATATGGGACATATAAATGAAGTTTTTAATGATATAATGTATGATATTCTACTGTAATTATGATATACCTATGTATCATTATGTTTCAATCCCATTAAGGTACGAAATTGAAATGAAATTAGCGTTCGTGCGTACGTACGGCTTACCATCCTCATGAATGAGGCATTTCATTTCTTATCTCCAAAATGTTACGTACTGATATAAATACAAATATATAATGCATATATATGATGCATATAATATCTAAATAGTGAATATCATTTTGGGGATAATGGAATATTGACCACATGGACAAATTGTAATTAAAAGTTGGTCATTTTTTACTAAAGTACCAAATATCGAAAAGACGAATATTATTAACTTAAATTATTACATAATGTTTATAACATGGTAATAAGTGATATAATAGGAATAATAAAATTGAAAAAGGTTCTTAAAAATTATAAATTAACATTAGTTTATTATTCAGGAGATTAAATAACGATCGAGTCAAGTTGGACATTAGGAAAGGGACTACGTCTCAATCTCCTTCCATTGAAGAATATTTTTTTAATACACAACATTATTTTATACGCTGTATAAACACCCTTGAATTTTCAAAGGGAATATGTTTCAATGTAGCATATTTATAAATGAAAAAAGAATGTTCCTTTTTAACCTAAGTGGTGATAATTACCTACCCTCCACAGTGAGAATTATTTTATCTTTGGCTTCCTTAACAAGCCGTAATATTTTTAAATGGAAAATAAATAACATATACTCTTTTATGTGTTTTGGTATTGAAAATTGTTTTGATAATTTATTTCCATAAATCAATATATTTTAATGATATATTTCATCTTTCCATTATGTTTTTTATGTGTTATAAATATTTTATGGTTCTAGGGCACTGTTTACATATATGGGCGGTTCCATGATAAACCTTGGGCAGGTGAGCCCGAGATAGCTCTCCATTTCTTGGGTAATGCGACAGAGGATAACGTAAATGTTTCTCCTAAGAGATTTAGTGAATATGATGTGTTGGGTATTACAAATATAACTCCCTACGTAGCTATGATAGCTATAATTTAAGTATGATAATATTGTCACATGTTACCTTTATGATTTATTATTTCTACATGTTATTAATAAATCTTATGATTTCATGATGTACATAAAAGAATTCATGTTTTGTATGTATTTATGAACAAATATTTTCATTCTTTGTTTTATAACCCTTACTGAGATTTTTAGGCTCATCCCATGTTTTTGAAATGTTTTTCACATGAAATAATGTGGAATAGGGTTAAGGATGGGATGAAGGAAAAGTCATGTTGTCTTAAAAATGGAAGGAGACGTGACACTTTTTTTCAAGAGTCCTTGTTTTGTGAAAAAATTGAAAATTAGTACAAGTTTCTACATTGTAATTTTTTTAAATGAAATGTAATTGTTATGGACTAATTCTCTAAAACTCTAAACCTGAAAATATTCTTAATGTGAATTATTCATTTAATTCATGATTATTTAATTTTATAAGGCCAAGTCCTTATAGTTTGTATCAGAGGTTAGTTTAGACAACATTATGAGTTAGGGTATTGTTAAATAAATGTCCATAAATTAATTTATGTTAATAGTGAAATGATATAGAATTTTTATATTACCATGTTTCTTCACCTAAGATATGTCTCTGTTAAGAATGATTTTTTATAGAATAAACAGGGAAATTTTGCTGGGAAGGCATACAAAGAGAAATGACATTTTCAATCAGTATCCTGAGACAGTTAGAATCAGGGTTGAAAAGTTTGTTGCTGTGATGGCATAGTTTACTCAGGTGATCAATGGTGTTTTCTTTTATTGATGATCTTTTGGTCTATTCTAAAAGTAAATAGGATCATGAAAGTCATTAAATGGTCATCTTTCAAACCTTACATGAAAAGAAACATTATGGAAAATTTAGCAAGTGTGAGTTTTGGTTACAACAAATTTCTTTTCATAGTCACATTGTTTAAAAAAATGGCATAATTATTGATCTTGCTAAAACACAAGTTGTTGGAAAATGGCCATGACCTACAAATATAACTGAGATCCGTAGTTTTCATGGATTGGAAGGTTATTGCCAGAGGTGTGTTGAATGTTTTAATGGTTTTCTAGTTCAATGACTAAGTTACCTAAAAAAAGAGTTATGTCATTCTCGAGAAAAGAATATGTTGATTGTTTTCAAGAATTATAAATAATATTGGTGAATGCCCCAGTTTTAGCAATGCCATCCAGATATGGTGAGTCTGTTATCTAAAGTGATGCTTCATTGAACGGACATGGTTGTTTACTAATGCACAATGATCTGGTAATTGCTTATGCTTCACGTTATTTGAAACCACATGAGTTAAATTACCCTACATATGATTTGTAAGTAGTTGCAATTTTTTTCTTTAAAAATGGGGAGGCAACATTTGTAAGGAGTAAAATGGGAAATATATACTGACCACAATTGTTTAAATTATATATTCACTCAAAAATAATTGAACATGAGATAGATGAGATGACTAGAATTAACCAAGGATTATGATTGCATGATCCATTACCATCTGGGAAAACTAAATAAAGTGGTGGATGGTTTTAGTTGAAAATGTAATGCTTTATGAACCATGTTACATTTGGAACAAGATCCTTGGGTATTTGATTTGATAAACTTTGGCATAGAAGTTGTTGGTGCAAAAAATTCTATTGTATTGTTTTTGGTTTCAGTGAAATCATCTCTCTCGGACAGAATAAAGCAAGAACAAAAAGAAGACAGTGAGTTGTAGAAAAAGGGATAATTGGTTAGTAAGGTTTTGTTTCCTTATTTTAGCTTTTATAATGATTGTGTTTTGTGGTTTGGGAAGAGATTATATATTCCTTGTGATTCACAGTTGAAGAATGAGTTGTTATGTGAAGCTCATAGATCTCTGTTTTCAGTTCACCCAGGTAGTACTAGGATGTATAGAGATCATCGAGAAAATTAATGGTGGGATGGAATGAAAAGAGATATTGAAAATTTTACTTTGAAATGTTTATCTTGTTAGCAGGTTAAATCAGAGCGGCAGTTACCTAAAGGGATTCTTCAGCAGTTACCAGTGCTAGAGTGGAAATGGAAAATTATATACATGGAATTTTTTGTGTGATTACTTAAGACATCTCAAGGTAATAACGTAATCTGGGTTATAGTTGATCGATTGACTAAATCTTCTCATTTTCTTTCTATTCATGATAATTTTTATGTAGATGAACTTTCTCGGTTGTATGTTAAAGAGATATTCAGGTTGCATGGAGGTCCCCTCTCGATTCTATTTGATCGTGATCCCAGGTTTACTTATATCTTTTATAAAGGCCTTAAGAAGTTGTTGTGTACTGAATTAAATTTTAGTATATATTTTAATCTAAAATCCGATGGCCAGTCAGAACAAATAATTCAGACCTTAGAGGATATATACGTGCTTTTTCACTGGATTACCCGAGATGTTGGGACCATAATCTTTCTTTGGTTGATTTTTTTTTATTATAACAGTTTTCATTCTAGTATACAGATGGCTCCATTTGAGGCATTATATAGAATGCATTGTCGAACTCCATTTTTTTTGGATGAATTAGGTGAAAGGAATCTGATGGGACCAGAATTCGTAGAAGATATGGCATAGAAAGTTCAGTTGATTCGAGGGTACATGAGAACATCGTAGATCAGAAATAATAGTTATGTGGATAACAGAAGGAAGGATATTTCTTTTGAGGTAGGTGATTATGTCTTTCTCAAAGTTTCTCCATGGAAAAGTGTGATGCGTTTTAGTAAGAAGGGAAAGTTAAGTCTGATGTTCATTGGACCTTATGAAATCCCGGAGAATGTTGGAAAAGTTGTGTATAGTGTGTCTTAACCTCAATTTTATCCCAGGTACACAATGTTTTTCATTTTTCGATGTTGAGGAAGCATATGCTAGATCTATCACATGTTTTGAGTCCAGAGGTAGTTCAGTTGGAAGAGAATCTCTCTTATGAAGAACAACCATTCCAGATTCCTGACCATAGAAAGAAAGTGTTGCGGAATAAGGTAATTTACGAGGTAATGTTTTTTTTGGAAAAACTGTTTGGTTGAAGAGGCAATGTGGGAATTTGAAAATACTATGATGGATAAATACTCCCACTTATTTGATAAGTGAATAAAAATTTCAAGGTAACAATTTCTAAAAAGGGGAAGAATGTAACATCCCAGTTAAATAAAGAATAAGAAATATTTCATATTAATTAGTATTTGTGAATTAAATATTAATTTTACTTTAAAAGTGTTTCTATGTTCAATAGCGTACCTAATACGCAACAACGAATTTCTTTGAAATCTTACGTTGCACACCAATAATATAATATTATTATTTTAAATGGTTTTAAATCCTAGTCGTTATATTTTTGGGAGTGGAAAAAATTAACTAAAATATGATTATACAAGTTTTTTAAATGTATTTACTATTATCATATTTATGTTAGAGGCTTAAAATGTGAATGAATCTAATTTTAAGAATAATTTACATTAAAAGGTCAATTTAGCACCATTTAATGGTGATACCTATTTAAATATTGTTTTAGTAACATTTATATGTTCTATTTTAATGAATAAAATATTTATTTAGAATGGAGACATCAAAATTTACTTTTTTTAAATTAATGGAATTTTTCTGATAAAGTTCAATTTTTAATGAATTGTGAAAATATTGTATTCTAATTCAAAACATCATTTTAATCTAATTTATTTATATGATTATATTATCTTATTAATTGTTTATAAAGTTCAATTAGAATATATTTTTACCATTTAATCCAATTTTGGTCATTGGAATTATTTTCACATTGAATTTTGATATAAACAACTGTCAATCTTTTGATAATTATTGTTTCTTAAAAACACGCTTATTATTTTAACAATGAAAATTAATTTTAAATCAATTAATGAAACTTCTCTGTATAGAGTTTTGTAAAATAGATATCATTTTTAATTAGAAATATCAAATAATTCTTAAGCTGAATTTTGGGTATTTTTCTAAAAATCTTGAATATTTGATGAATAGTGAAACCCCTAAGTAGTGGTTAAAAAATTTGATTTTTTCATTTAAATGAAATTTTAAAACTTTTGTAAATTCAATTTTTAAAATAAAACACACATGGTTGTTATTAATAAGTAAAATTTGGTTCAAAAAGATGATAATAAATTTTTGTGAACAATAAATTTTGAGTTTTATTTACCGTAGTTAAAGGTAAATATGGTAATTAAAGGTAAAAAGAATATTATAATTATTCAAAATTACCTTAAACCTTGTCCTAACCTTATTGGATGAGTAATGAACGACCATGGGCATCTTTGGGTCATTTTTCTGACCCCATGGAGCTAGTTATGAGTGATAATGACATTTTTTATTAATTAATTAAATGTAAATACTAAAATGACATAAAAAATATCACATTGTAAAATAATTTTTACATGGTGTTATGTGGGTTATCTTTTTTGCATATTAATATTAATTATAAATATAAATAGATTTACTTCATCATGGTATTTGTTTTATAACTTTTAGACATCAAATATAATGAATTATTTATGACACAATAATGATGTTGTGTTTACCTCGTTAATAAATCACTTAAATAAATAAGATTACAAATATTAAAATAACATCCAAAACCTGTCCAATTCTTATTGGATGATTTTATTTCGACCATTAGTCATATTATCTTCTACTCTAATGATTTTATGACCTTTAGAAACCAAATATCATTATATAATAAAATAATATTTTCACACTTTTTTAAAGAGGCCCTCCTCCCTCTTATAAAAGCCCTCACTTCTAACCAATTACTCACACCACTCTAGCCTTTTGGCTTATCCAACCTCTGCTCAATTAATTTAACTACATCCATATCTTCTTTTTATAATCCTTATCTTAGTCAAAAGAAACTTTAAGAAACTATTTTGGTTCATAGAAAAGGAAGTTACCCAAATTAAATGTAACAGTTTCTCTTAAGTTCTTTTGTTTTATTTTACCTCTCCAACCACTAAACTCTTTTTATTACCTTATTTTATAACAACAATAGTATCCTTTATATACTAGTATGTTTTTATGAGAATTATATTAACTACACATACAAACACCTTTATCTAATAGGTGAAGAACATACAGTTTTCATGGTTGGAAAACAAATGCCTCACGAAACGATGATTGTTCGATTATCTCCTACTTCCTCTCATGGTGGTCATTAAGATGAAATTTTATTTATATATGATATATATGATTTTTATCTTTTATTTATGATTCTTTATTTTTCCTTTATAGAATACCTTTATGGTTTCCATTATGTTTAAACACGACAATTACATTTGAGGAAGTGCGGACTACCACCCCTCAATGTGAAATGACTTTTAATGACATGTGTTGGACATATATAGGATATATTTGATGATATTATGTATTATATTATACTTTATTTATAATATACCAATGTATTATTATTTTTTGATTCTATTAATGTACGAAATTGAAATGAAAGTAGCATTCATGCGTGCGTACGACTTACCATCTCCAAGAACAATGAATTTCATTTCTTATCTCCAATATGTTACATAATGTTATAAATAAATATATATAACGGATATATATGATGAATATACTATCTAAATAGTGAATATGATTCTGTATATAATGGAATATTTACCATATGGACAACATGTAATTATATGGTGTTCATTTTTGACTCAAGTTCCAAATAACAAAAAATTGAACGTTATTAACTTAAATGATTACATAATTCTTATAAGATTGTATCAATTTATATAAAATGAATAATAAACTTGAAAAAGGTTCTTAAGAAATTATAAATTATCTTTAGTTTATTATTTAGGAGATTAAAGAACGATCGAGTCAAGTCGAACACAAGGTTAGGGACTTCGTCTCAATCTCCTTTCATTGAGGCATATTTTTTTAATACAAGAAATTATTTGATACACTATATAAACACTATTTAATTTTCAAAGGTAATATTTTTCTACAATGAGTTTTACTAAATGAAAAAATAAATAATGTTTCTTTTTAACGTAAGCGGTGACAACGACCTTTACACTGCAATGAGTATTATTTTATCGTTGGCTTCCTTAATAAGATGTAATATTTTTTAAAGGAAAATAAATACAATATACTCTTTTATGTATTTGGATATTGAAAATAGTTTTAAAAATTGATATTTTTATGTCAATATATTTTAATGAAATATTGAATATTTATTTTTGGTTTTTTTATATGTTATAAATATGTTATGCTTCATGGGCATAGTTTATGTATACGGGTGGTTCCACGATAATCCTAGGGCAGGTGATCCCGAGATATCTCTCCAATGCATTGGGTAATGTGATGGAGGTAAACATGAATGTTTCTCAAAAGAGATTTATGGAATATATTGTGATTGGTATACCAATTGCAGCTCCCTACGTAGCTATTATTGCTATAATGTAAGCAGGATATGAATGACACAAGTTACCTTTATGATTTATAATTTCTATGTTTTATTCACAGTTCTTATAATTTCATGAGGTATGTAAAAGAGTTCATGAGTTTTATGAATTTAAGAACACATGTTTTCTTTATTTGTTTTATAACCCTTACTGAGCGTTTTATACTCATCCTATTTTTCTGAAATGTTTCTCACAAGCCATAATGTGGAATATGGTCATGGATGGGATCAAGAAAAAGTCACGCTATTTTAAAAAGGGAACTAGACAAGACTCTTTCATTCAAGAGTTAGTGTTTTGTGGAAAAAATGGAAATTGAGTAGAAGTGTCTACTTTGTAAATTTTTTTAAATGGAATGTAATACTTATGGCCTAATTCTCTAAATCACTAATCTTGAAAAGTTCCGTAATGTGAATTATTCATTTAATTCAAGATTATGTAATGTTATAAGGCGAGGTCCTAATATTTACATATTTTTTGTAAATTTTTTTTAAAAATTACTCTAAAAAATCATTTCATAATAATAAAAATATTTTTTTAACACATGCACTTGAAAGATGAATCTTATTTTGACCAATGATATAAATAATGTTTGTTTTCCAAAAAAATCATTCAATATATTGAGTTCATAAATAGATTAAATGATAGTAATATATGATATTTATTTAATTAAATATATCTGATGAAAATTCATGTCTTTCCTAAGAGTTGAACCATAAAATTTCAACATTGGAACACAATCACAAAAAATCAAGATAAGTAATGAGAGTGTATCGAAATACTCATTATATAGTGGTAAGATTAAAATAAAAACACCATGAATGATATAATATCATGTCCTACTATCATTGGTTACATAAATAACTCTTTCCACATATATGGGTATGTAAATCCACTGAATTTTCATTAGGAGTATAATAATATACATCCTTTTGACATATATAAACCACATAAAACAAATAAGTGCTGAAATTGGACATATTTTTCCTAATTCAAATTGTGACCTAAACCACTTTTCATGAGATCCATAGGCATTGAATGTAATATATTTTTTTTGAATAATAAATTTAAAATTTTCTAAATTATTTACTAGAATATTTTTTAGACAATTAATATCTCAAATGTAAACTTATAATATTTCAACATCCACTTATTAATAATTCTTTATCAAAATAGTTGTTTCTAGGTGGTAACTCTTTCATTTGTAAATTTGAGATTTTTTGTTGTTGTTCGGGTTCTAACACATTTCCCATGGTTGAATCATGACAATAATATTTATAATTATATAAGTATCCTATATAATTAAATTCCGATATTAATGAAAAATATATAAAAATGAAATGCAATATTCATGGAGACAGTAAGATGTATGTATGCTTGAAAACTGTTTTACCTTATTGATAGAGAGAAATTAACGAATTAAAATATCAATTCACCTTTATAGAAAAATTATAATATTATATATATATATAATATATATAATTTAAATATATCTCTATTAAAATCTATGTAATGATGAAATCAAAAATGAATCGCATCGCATCGTAGAGGCGGTAGTCAACACATACAAATGAGTGATGTTATCATTTTTACAATAGATTATATGGTATAAAGTTATATGGGATATTGTAATTAAATGAGTCTTACAATTTCATAAATATATTATATTAAAATTAAATGTATAATTATGTCATGTGGTGAGATGTGGTTTTGGGAAACAATTACCTTGGTTCGCAGGGTAGTAATCTGTTGTACCTATAAATGATAGTTTTATTTACCATTTGATGAAAGAGGATATAGATATTGGTTATTTAATTGAAATAATAATTTAAATATAAATTAAATATAGATTTGTTATTACATTATCATGGTTGAAGAATATTTGATAGAGGTTGATAAATAAATTTACCAGAAATGATCGGTTAATAACGACAACTCTTCTTCAAAATACCTCTTTAGGTTAAGTAAAAATTAGATAATATAATGGGTTTTATATCAAAATAAGGTATCCAGTATTGGGTAATATAATTAATAATTTTATTTGGGTAGTTATTTTTTATTGATTTTTTTTGTGAGGAAAATATGATTGTAAGTTTCTTTTAATTAGTATATAGAGGGTTACTTATGAAATTTTCTAAAATACAATATTAATAAAAATTAATGGTTATAGATGCGGTATCCAAAAAAGTATTATTACTATATATGATGTTTATGGGTTTATATAATATAATATTATATTATTTGGATAATTCTAGATTATCTTGTTAGCCTAGTAAATTAATTTGTACATGCATTTACCCTTTATTAAATTTTCCATTATAAATCAATTTTTTCCCTTTAGGGGTCATGATAGTTTCTATAGAAATAAAATTAGACAATTAATGGCACTTTTTAATATTTTTAATCATATCCAAATAACATGGATGAATATTCAATTTCTAAGAATTTACAAGATGTGTTGGACACCATGTCAGGGTTCCTAGTCTAAATTTCACTTTCATGAAAAAAATTCCATATTCAATACTTATTTACATTGTGAGATGATTATATCTACCATTTTATTTGGAATACTATGAATAAATTTTTACTCAAGGAATATAATGTTTCATTTGATTTCATTTATTTTATGTGGATTTCCATTTAATATTACCAATGTTGTAAGGGTTTATTTCATAACCTAATCACTATACTGTATGGTTTAGGTTTATGTATTTAATAGAGGAAATATTTGATATTTTACTCTTATAATAATTATATATTATTTAACTATAGTTATTGATAAAAAATTTCAAGAAATATTACCCTTTTCAACTATTTAGTACATAAAATGATTAAAAAAATGTTTTTATAAATAATGGACTTTTTTTCTCTCTTTGGTCAGAAATAATTTTCATAAAAACCCATATTTTCTAAAATTGTTTTATAATGTTTTTAACTTTATCAAAATTTATTAATAGAGAATTTTTTACACATTTTTTACTTTTTTTTATTTTTTTAATGGACTGTTCATTTAATTTTCAGAACAATGTTGTTTAGGCTTCTACAAATAAAACATGAACTAAATCCTTTTTTTAATATGTATGACATGAATATAATTCTACACCACCATGAAAAATTAATATTTTAATGCATATTTTTAAATTTTATAATAATACTTTCAATGAATAGTTTTTTCACAATGATTTTTTTGAATTTTTGTGTTAAAGGATATTTTCAATGTGAAAATGTTATTTTCCTAAAAAATGTTTCTTATCAGAATTTTTTAGTTTTGTTATTCATAAATTTAACTGAATATTTTATTATAATTATGATCCAATAAAGAAATGTTATATTTAAATCATTTATAATATTTCTATTGATGGTTTATGTATTGTTTGATTGAGGATGAATAGTTATAATACCAGTCACTATATAATTTAGAATGGTTTATTATATGGTTTATTTATTGGGGAAAATATATATGTTTTTTATGCTATATTAAATATTATTTTTTATATTCATTATGTTTCACCCATTTCGAAGGAGGAATTACTTTGAATTATTATGTGATGGTAAGTGCCCGTTATAGCCCCTCGATGAATCACTAGTTCTCATGAGACAAACTATATTGAGTTTTGACCCATGCATTACACATTTATATAGATGTATTGTCACAAGGCCTCAATAGTTGTATATGTCTTGAAAAAATTCCAAGAAAATTTGTTTTATATTCCAATAAAAATGAATTTAATCATTTTGAATTTAGTTATTCATGACCAATGTGACTATTTGATTTGTTAGAATTTGTATAGTAATGTTTTTAGATAATGTGGTCATTTATATATAATTATATGATCATCATTATTTCATGATATATAATTCTAATGTTATAATGAAATTAGAATGTGATTCAAAATTTTCCTTTCTATATTGATTGTTCTTTATTTATTCACAAACATCCATTACATTCATACCCTTACTAAGAATCTGTTCTCATCCCTTTCTTATGGTTTATTTTTCCTAGGATAGTAGGAAGTGTTTCATGATTGATATATAGGGATACACTAATAGTAAGAATGGTTTTACAAAATACTATTTTTTATATTATATGATTTAAAAATTAATTTGACTATAATTAATTTATCTATTTTTCCATGTTTAATAATATTTTTGATTATATGGGAATAAATTCCATGAATTTTATTCCAATTAATTAATAAACACCATGGCTATGAGCTAGTTAGTTGGCGTCCTACGTTTTATATTAGAGAAAGACTAGTAGAATAACATTGAACTAGATTTTGGTAAACATAGAATATGTAACATAACCTTACGATTGAATTTTAGTATAGGTATATAAGAATATCATAATGTTTTGGTAAAAAATACATTATTGGGTTTTCTAATAAATAGATCCATGTCTGGATACTACAAGTGGATGTGGATCTGACACATATATACCTAGGGGTAATAACTCTAGAAATATTTCACTGGTCTTTACCCAATTCTGACTTAGAGCACGAAAAGGGACTTATAATGAATAGGGTTTGAAAATCACCTAGGATATTACTTGGATAATTATAATTTTATTTACAAACCATTTTTATGGAGATTAATATAATGATATCCCCAAAGTAACCAATTTTATAATTATGTTTTCAGCTATAAATAATATTTTTAATTTATTTTAAGTATTTCACTAGTTTTGGAATTAAAAAATATTTTTCATAATTGTATGATCTAACCTAGTGTATTCCATAATTTAGAGATGAATCCTACCATATGGAATGAGAAAACAAAAATGAACACAATTCAATAAGTATGAATGATTCCTTTCATTGATGGGATTAGGCTAATATTACAAAGGGAACTAGTCTACCAACCATTATCATTATTTGAGGAAATAATATCATATTATAAAATGATACATATGTAATTATAGATGTATTATTCCATTTCATTGATGTATGATAAAGATAGTGTTGTATATTAAATTATTTATAATGGTAATAAAGAAAATATGTATTTTCCCACATGTGAAAATTGGCGAATGAAATAACCAAGAATTTTCTAAAAGGAAATGGGCGTTTCATATATGCATGGAGAAAAATTCCACAATTCCCATGTTTTCAAATGAAATAATAAGGTATCAAATGATCAAGATATTTTTTATTAGGGGATGGGGTACCCAAAAAATTAATTTTCCAATCCATGAAGGACTACACATCCAATGTATCTAATGTATAATGATTAATTATATTGTTGTACTCCTCATGTATTAATCATGTGTCAATGATCAAAAAAATTATTCAATATAGTTAACTCCTGTATATTATATAAAATCATGTGTATTAATGTTTAAATTATTCTAATTCTGTAAGAAGAGACATTCAAGATATTAATTGTTATATATTTAGTTCACTTACTTTATATTATCTTTGATCTACTCTCATAATACCTTCCTTGAAAAATTCTTAAGTCTAATCCATTCTATTATATTCATTGAATATGTTTGAAAATATTTACTTTGAAAAGTCTGAAACACCGTGATTCTGCCACTAGTTATGTATTTCTAGCACCGTGAAGTAGACACAGTGAAGCAGACCCCGTGAAGAAGACACTGTGAAGCAAGACACCATGAATCATACACTGTGAAGCAAGACACTGTGAAGAAAGACACCATGAAGAAGACACTGTGAAAAAAAGACATCGTGTACAACACACTGTGACTATGAGACACCGTGAAACTTAGACACCATGATCAATCTAGACAATGTGTGAAATAGACAATATTTCCATGACTTACTGTGACAATGTTTCTTAAACTATTTTGTCGTATTTCAATTTAATTTCTAATGGTCATATTAGATTATTTTAATGCATTGACATAATTAATGTTTCTTTGTAGACATATCACCTGATAGTATGAGGTAATAGGTGTGGTATCCATGCATCTTATCGGCTCCAACACATGCATTCCAAGATAAATGCGAAAGGTGGCCAAGAATCCTAGCGGTGATAAAAAATGTAAAACAAGTCTGTAAGCACGCTAAATAATAACATTGAGAAAATTTTTAAATGAAGAATTGTCACATGCATGAAACCTGACTCTTTAGAACATATGAAGTACTCTAAAATCTAGAGAACATCTTCACACTATTGAAACTTAATAAGAACACAAGCTGAATCAGGACACAATGTTTTATAGACGCGGATGCGAACTCTACATCTACTTCATCTCAAGAAGTCCAAAGCTGCAAAGACTAACACTCATAGAATTTCTAAACCCTTCTCCATATTTTTTATCTTTTTCATATCTATTTATTACCTTTCAAGCAGAGTTTTTACCTATAGAACAACACATTCATTCTATTACATAAAACTAAAGGATACAGTATATCCTTACTCAACCATTCCTTTACTCTTGTGTATACCTACGAAGAACTGTGGAAGAGGTCCCTGTGTGGCCTGGTATTTTGTCCCCAAGAAAACTGTGGAAGAGGTCACTATGTAACCGGGACTGTCTGTGTACTGTTTTTAACCATGATCTACTGTCTTGATCAATGATTATTTAAATAAATTGCTTGGTGGCAGGTGATCACCAAGTGGAGTGGATTAGGTCTCTCCTTGAGACTGAACTACTTGTTTCATATCCGTTGTGCTGCTTAAATTAGTCTTCTCTGTTTTATTGCTTTACTATATAATCCATAAACCACTAATTTCACATTGATAGTTAATCTTAGTACGAAGTTATAACTATCTTGTCATAGGATAATAACTTCAAATGTAATATTAATAACAAAAATTATGATTACTGAGAATTAATAAATCTTCTAAGAAAGTACTTAAACAAAAATGCATTTATAACAGTATAACCTTGATTAACATGGCTTTATTTAATATTTGGTGAAACCTTTTCAAAATAGTTTTTTTATAGAAATATTTATGGTTACTCAATTCACCCCTCCCCTCTTGAGTAATCTACTCTCACCAACATTTTGTATCAAATGTTATTTATTAGGGCCCTATGTAATCTTATTCAACTATGATTGTAGTTGTACATTAATGATCTATAAATTTCTGTTAATTCTAAATTTCTATCTCTTTTAAAGTAATACATTATTATGGATAATATATTAGAAGGTGATGCAACCAACAGACCACCATTATTTGATGAAACCAATTATGCTTAATGGAAAATTAAAATGAAAATTCATTTAGAGAGAATGAGTTTTTAAATTCGGTCATCCATTATAGATGAATACAAAATTCCTGATACTGATCAAATCACATGTTATGAACCTACCAAAACTACCTACAATAACAACTACAAATCTATGAATTCTTTATACTGATCCTTAGGAGATGAATAGTTTAATATAATTTCTACTTGAAAAACTGTCCATGAAATTTGGGATACCCTATCTGTCTGACATGAAGAAACATCTAGTGTAAAAGAAATGATACTTAATAATTATACTATAAAATATGATAATTTTAAAATGAAACCTGATGGGCCTATTTTTTATATATATATTTGGTTCAATGATATTATCAACAAAATGATTTCTCTTGGAAGAGAAGTCACTGCCAAGGAACAAATCATTAGAATCCTTAGATGTCTACCTAACAGATGGAGGGGAACCTATGTCACTTTTAGAGAATTGTGTGACATCCAAACTACCTGTAAAAGAACTCATTAGGTAACATATGATGTTTGTGGAAGAGATAAAAGTTGACAATGAAGTGGATGATTGTCCAACGAGGAAATCTGTTGCATTTAAGACCACCACCTATAAGCACAAAGACAAAGGGAAACTGGAAGCTGCTGTAGAAAGCTCCACCAATGAACAATCATCATCTGACAGTGATGAGGAGATTTCTCAACTAGCCAGATGATTCAAACGATTTTACAAATAGAATGTAACGCCCCGACCCCAGTTACCCAGAGTCGGTGCATTATTACATAACATTGGCATGATCACAAGAAAGATCAAATCTCGAAAGACCGATTGGTTTAGTAGCCTTGGAAACACTAGATATATTCATAAGTTTTACATTACATCATAAAATGAAAAACTACTACAAAAACATAATGTTTCCACAATCCACACTATTAACCCCTCATAAAATCCCTGCAGGTCATTCATAACTTACTTCTTCACATCCTGGGAAAAATAAAACATAGAAAAGGGGTGAGCTCAAATGCCCAGTAAGGATAACAATATAGCAGAAACTTTCATAAATAAAAATAAACATTTAAGGCAATGTATAACTAAAACAAAAGCCTTTTAAATATGAACTTTCAACATGGTATGGCATAAATAAAATGAAATAATTCCATTTACTTATTCACATGGATATTCTATTAATCGAATAATCACATGCAAAAATCAATAACCACTTTCATAATGTTGGAATGCATAATGCCAGACTATCATAACCACATAGCCAAGGCCTCGTGCCAAGACTACAAATAAGATTTTGTCAAGTCCTTGTTCCAAGACACTAGTTTGTCTCATGAGACCTACCGATGCATCGAGGAGCTATAGCGGGCTCCACCCGTCACATATTAAGTCCAATGCATTCCCATATAAAAATGTTTAAACATAACATAAACATTCATATTAAAACTAGCATATGAAATGTCAATACTTTCACCATAAACTATGAATGGTATAAAAATAGCACATCCACAGTCAAACATATCACAAAACCTTCAATACAATATAGAAGTTTTGTATCATAATAAATCAACTTCAAATAATCTTAAAATCCATCAAAGGATGTTGACATAGATGAAATCAAAATTCTTTTTAAAGAAATATCTCCTTTTATTTTGAAATAATTTAAGATCCATATAAAATAAAACATTTTCTTTGAAAATATTCTTATAAGCTTGTAAGGGAAGTTTTGAAGATTTTATAATGGCGGAAAATAGCCGCACCCGCCGTATAAGTTAAAAAAAACATTCTTACCTTAATTCTGTCGAAAAGGTTAAAAAGGACCTTGTTTTGAAAACGACCGAAAGATTCCTTTATAAACCACGTATAAGAGTCAAAAAGGGTATAAATGACTTTAACTCATATTCTAGAAAATAGTAAAAATGTTTTGAAATGCATTTTTAAGAAACATGGATGTGGATGATAAAGAGATCCCAGTAGATTATTACGTATAAACAACCTTGGATAATGAAGAGATTGTGAAATAACCCTTACCTTGTACTTTTCCTTGGTTGGGGTAGGTTAACCTCCTGTATAATGGTGAAATAGTTGTTATTAAATTATACAAGAATCATATATAATAATATGATATCATATATGATCTTTTAACATTGATTTGTTAATAATATCTTAGAATTATCGTCATTTCGGGAGTTAACTTACTCATTTTCTTTCATATGTTTTGTTACATAAGCCATGGTTGTTGTATCTTATTCATATCCAGAATGATATCTAGTCCTTAAACATCATTTTTAAATCATCAAATGATAATTATACTTGAATGGATACGATGGAGAATGAATCTCATCGCGTTCGTGGAGACGGTAGTCCGTACGTACGCACGAGCGACAATATCATTCTTTTGATATTAAAATAATATATAAATGGATGGTATATCATATATACAGAATCATTAACATGTTATATTTATTATTTACATGAGTTACACATCATTATTATACCTATCCAAATAATAATATATTGAATAACAATTACACCACGGCGTGGAGACGGTAAGCCGTACGTACGCACGTATGGTGACATGTTATTCAAAGGGTGGATAGAATACTGAATATGGTTGTACCATATTTATAATAACATCACAGTATATGTGAGATACTGGAGTTATTATTTTAGAATGGTAAGAACAAAGGAAGAAGAAGTGGAAGAAGAAACGAACTCGGAGAAGGGTGGTGAAATCATTACCTCTTCTTCGGGTTCTTCCTTTTGATTTGATCAAAAGGGCTCCTTAGGTTGGCTTTATGATCAAACTAAGGCCTCTAGGTTGTAGTGAGGGATGTTGGGAGAGTATTTGGGCAGAGTTTGGCCGAACCAAAAGGCTTTGAAGGTGTGAATAAATGAGAAGGAGGAGTGCCCTTTTATAAGAGGGGTGAGGGGCACCTTTGGAAAAGCTAGAAATATTAATTTATAATAAATTCATATTCGGTTTATAATGGATACAAAGCTTATTATTAAAAGTTTAAGGTGGGGATAGGTCGAAAACCACTCAACCAATAGAATTTAGACAGGTTTGGGTACTTATATTAACCTTATCTTTAAGTATTAACTCTAAGTTAATTAGTTTCACTTTTACAATGTCTCTTTGTATTTTTATATAATATGGTTAATAAACTTACTATATACATCCAAGAGACCCCCAAGTGGTACATTGATGATGAACCTATCATGATATAAGTCTCTTTGCCGAACCATAGATTTTTAGGAATTTAATATCAATTAATAATATAATATTTGTTTTAAGAACACTTTTATGACAATTTTGACACTATTCAATAGTTGATTTTTGTGAAACTCATAACAGATTGATTACTTCGAACAAAGTCAATTAAATCAATCCTAATATATCATATTATCCTAGAAAAGTAGTTTAATTCATTAAAAGTTTCATATTATATTTATTTGGGTATTTATAATATCAATTATTTTAATTTTTCACTATTATAGTAATTACTGCATAATCATTGTGTCATAAATAAAATAAATTATTTAATGTCTAAAAATTATAAATAAACTATAATTATGTAGGAAATCTTTTTATCTTTCTAATGAATATTTATAATCTAAAATCCAACATATATAACCCTATGTAACAACTGTGTTTCTAAAAGATATATGCTTGTGTCATTTTTGTATTCATTTTAACTTAATTAAAATAAAGTGTCATTATCACTTACAAGTGGATCCATGGGGTCCCAAAATAGACTCAAAGATGCCCATGGTCGACCATGTATCAACCAATAGGGTTAAGACACGTTTTAGGGTAATTTAGTATTATTATAATATTATTTTTTAACCCTTATTTACCGGATTTACCCTTAACCATGGTAAATAAAATATTTACCGCAGTAATTATTCAAAATGTCTAAAAATAAAAGTTACCTATTTACAAAATTTGAACATCCTGATTCCAAATATGGAATCCATTTTCCTAAATTCAAAACAAAGAAGTTGCAGAAATTAATTTAAAATTAATTCCCGCTGTCAAACCAAAAAGCGTGTTTTTAAGAGATAATAACTGTCAAAAGATTGACACTCGTTTATGTTCGGTTTAATTGTAAAATTATGTCCAATGAAGAACATTATATTAAATGGTAAAAATATATTCTAAATATACTTTAAAACCACTCAAATTCATAATTTATCACTATTAATTATTTTGATTAAAAAAGTTGTTTTTAATTAAAACTTAGTAATTTTCACTATTCATCAAAATATGAAAGTTATCCGAAATGTACCAAAATTTCACCTTAGGCTAAATTCGATATTCCGAATCCAAAAATGAAGTCAATTTTCAAATATAAAATATATAAAATTTCAAAAAGTAGGTATTACTATTCATAACGGCTAGTTTGATTAGTTATGGTGTGTTAGAACTCGGTGTTGCGTACAACACACGCTATCACATTATTCAAAGAGAAGCGTACCGTAGAAGCTTGGGGTGTCACATTCTCCCCTCCTTCAAATAATTGCGTCCTCGCAATTTCTAGGGTATTACTGCATAAAAAGACTCGGGTGGTTCTTCATCATAAGTTCCTCGGGTTCCCACGTTGCCTCTTCCATCTTATGGTTTCTCCACAAAACTTTTACCAGACGCGTCGTCCGGTTTCTCAGCACTTGTTCTCTCGTATCAAGAATCTTGACGGGCTCTTCGCAATAAGATAGATCGGGTTCCAGTTCTAATTCCTCATAGGTGAGTACATGCGTCGGATCAGGCATGTATTTCCTCAATAGAGATACGTGGAACACATCGTGAACTTTGGAGAGACTTGGCGGAATTGCCAATCGGTAAGCTACAACCCCAATTCGTTCTAGAATTTCGAAAGGTCCGATGTACCTAGGACTCAATTTACCTTTCTTACCAAAACGTATGACTCCCTTCCACGGAGATACCTTCAGAAAAACATGATCACCGACTTGAAATTCCAAATCCTTCCTTCGATTATCGGCATAGTTCTTCTGCCTACTTTGAGTTGCTTTGATGTGATTTTGGATTACTTTCACCTTTTCCACTGTTTCCTCCACCAGTTCTGGGCCTACAAGTTTTCTTTCACCAACGTCATCCCAACAGGTTGGTGTACGACATCTCTTTCTGTATAACGCTTCATATGGTGCCATCTGAATACTCGAATGGAAGTTATTGTTATAGGAAAATTCTACCAAAGGTACATATTGATCCCACATACCCTGAAAGTCAAGTGAGCAAGATCTCAACATGTCTTCTAAGGTTTGAATAGTCCGTTCTGATTGTCCGTCTGTCTGATGGTGGTAAGCAGTGCTCAAATGAAGTTCAGTATCCAGGGATTTCTGAAGACTTTTCCAGAATCTTGAAGTAAAACGGGGATCACGATCAAAAACAATCGATAGGGGTACTCCATAAAGTCTCACAACTTCATTAATATATAGTCTTTCTAGACGTTCCTGGGGTAGATCTTCTCTTATAGCAAGAAAATGTGCTGTCTTGGTAAGACGATCAACAATAACCCATATTGCATCGTTCCTTCTAGGAGTCTTTGGTAGCCCCATGACAAAGTCCATCGTAACATTGTCAAATTTCCACTCCTGTATGGGAAGAGGTTGCATGACTCCTCCAGGCTGTTTCCTTCCAGCTTTCACTTGTTGACAAACCATACATCTTGACACAAAATCAGCAATCTCCCTCTTCATGTTGTCCCACCAAAAATGTTCCTTCAAATCTCTATACATTTTGGTGCTCCCAGGGTGTATAGAGAAATTGGAACTATGAGCATCATCCAGCAATTCCCTTTTTAGATCAGGTATATTGGGAACACAAAGTCTCTTCCCGAATTTCGAAATTCCATTTTCATACACAAAGTCTCTCAATCTCCCATCATTCATAGCTTTAATCTTCTTTTGGAATTCTTCATCATCGGTCTGAGAACTCTTAATCCTTTCTAGTAAAGATGGTTTGGAAACCATTTGAAAAATCATTGATGTTTCACCTTCCCTGGTTATTCCCATGTCCATCTTCACTAGATCCATGAAAATTGGATCCCTTTCAATTCTCATATTGTTCAAAACTCCATGGTCTTTTCTACTCAAAGAATCTGCCACCTTGTTTTCCTTCCCTGGGTGGCAGTGTATCGTACAATAATAATCCTTGAGTAATTCAAGCCATCTCCTTTGCCTCATGTTGAGTTCTTTTTGTGAGAAAATATACTTCAAACTCTTGTGATCAGTATAAATCTCACATTTTTCACCATAGAGGTAGTGCCTTCATATCTTCAAAGAAAAGATCACTGCTGCTAACTCGAGATCATGAGTAGGATAGTTTTGTTCATGAATTTTCAACTGTCGTGATGCATAGGCAATAACTCTATCATTCTGCATAAGGACACAGCCAAGTCCTTTCTTCGATGCATCACTATAAATAACGAACCCATCATTCCCCGATGGTAGAGTCAATATAGGAGCATTGACTAATCTTCTCTTCAGTTCTTCGAAACATTATTCACACTCTTTTGTCCAAACAAATTTAACCCCTTTACGTGTGAGCTTCGTTAATGGGTTAGCCAATCGGGCAAAATTCTGGACGAAACGTCGATAATAACCTGCCAAACCAATAAAACTACGTACCTTAGTTATACTCGTAGTTGCTGGCCATTCTTGGATTGCCTTGGTCTTAGAAGGATCAACAGAGATTCCATCTTTAGAGACAATATGGCCAAGAAAAGAAATCTCCTGAAGCCAGAATTCACACTTGCTAAACTTCCCATATAATTCATGCCTCCTCAGAGTCTTCAAGATAATGCGCAAGTGATTTTCATGATCTTCGTAGGTTTTGGACTATACTAAGATATCATAAATAAATACCACCACAAATTCATCGAGATACTCCTTGAAAACTCTATTCATTAGATCCATGAATACAGAGGGTGCATTAGTCAATCCAAACGGCATTACAGTAAACTCGTAATTCCCGTACCTGGTTCGAAATGCTGTTTTCGGAATGTCTTCCTTCATCACACACAACTGATGGTATCCAGATCGAAGGTCAATCTTTGAAAAGTATTGAGCTCCATGCAGTTGGTCAAAGAAATCATCAATACGAGGTAAGGGATACTTGTTCTTTATCGTTATATAATTGATCTCCATGTAGTCGATACATAACCTCATAGATCCATCTTTCTTTTTAACAAAAAGAACAGGGGCTCCCCATGGAGAAACACTAGGGCGAATAAATCCCTTATTACTCAATTCCTCTAGTTGTTTCTTTAGTTCGACTAACTCTATAGTGGCCATTCTATAAGGGGTCTTCGATATAGGCCTTGATCCAGGAATCAAATCAATAGAAAACTCAACTTCTCATTCTGGAGGATGTCCAGGTAAATCTTCCGGAAATACATCTACAAATTCTTTCACAACAGGTACATCCTCTATTTGAACATTCCTTTCCTCACTGACAGTTATTTCATTCTCTTCCTCCCCAATAATTGAACAAAGTTGAGCTACTGGGGGTGGATCTAAATAAGAATTAGGTGGTGACGATTCTTCTCTAAAAAATAAGGTGCTCCTTATCATTATCATCAAGAATCGTAACCTCTTTCTTCTTACAATAAATCTTCGCATCATAGTCCGAAATCCAGTCCATACCGAGGATTATATCAAACTCAATCATAGGTATGACGATGAAATCAGCAGATAAAGAAAATTTATGTGCTCTAATGGGGACTGATTCACAAAACTTTGTTGCAACGATACTTCCCTTAGGAGTTTTAACTGACAACTCCCTTATTAAATCAAATTGGAAATATCTAATTTTCTTAGCAAACTGGGAAGATATGAAACAATGCGATGATCCAGAATCAAATAATGCATTTGCTAAACTTGAGGAAACCATTAAATTACCTGCCACCACGTCTTTCGGAGCTTCTACCTCAGTAGTAGTGATAGCATAAGCCTGGCCGTGATCCCTTGGCCTTTTATGAGGTAAGTTCTCCTGATGCTTAGGACATGCATTTGCATAATGCCCCATCTCCCTGCAATTGTAGCACTGAACGTTGGTAGCTTCCTTCTTCCCCTTGCAATCATGAGCTTGGTGGCCTTTTTCACCACACTTGTAACAGACTCCCATTCCCTTCAAGAAAGTACCAGGATGTTTCTTCCCGCATTTACCACAAGATGGATATTCAACCTTTCCCTTCTTCCCCTTATTTCCATTCCCAGATTGATCAGCAGGTCTCTTCTTCTCTTGCTTTGCTTTAAAGTCATAAGACTTAGAGAATTCCTTTTCGGTCTTGATAGCACATGAGACAATGTCTTCGTACGATGAAAAGGATTGGGAGACTAACGCTCGACGGAGAAATGGTTTTAACCCATCAAAGAAACGATCAATCTTACTTCTTGGGTTACGAATATAATCACCAGCGTACCTCGCTAACCTTATAAAGTTAGCCTCATACTTTGTGACATTCTCATCCTCCTTTTGTCTCAGACTCAGAAATTGCCTTTCCATATCTGCTTGATGGTCGCGAGGGAAGTATTTTTCTAAAAACAGATCTTTGAACTCCCTCCATTCCATATTTGATACTTCATCATCTTCCTTCGTATTTTGAATCAATGACCACCATTGATCAGCATCTCCAGTGAGGCGGTAAACTGCCATGATAACTTTTTCCCTTTCACTGCTCCCCAAAGCCTGAAATATTTTTTCTAGGGAAAATATCCATTACTCAGCTACTAAGGGATTTGTATTCCCATTGAACGTTGGTGGTTGTTGCCTCATGAATCGATCTAACATTGATCCTCCACGCTGCGGATCAGGGTGCTCCATACGGGTAAGGTTATTATTCATAACCTGAGTAAGTTGTCCCAGTATGGTGATTAGCTGATCAGCACCAGTTGCATCACCAGCCCCACTATAATTATCTTGAGCAGGAGGGAAATCCCTACATGGAGTGCGTGCATTGATACGGTTTCCATTTCTTCCACTAGGCGCCATTTCTAAACAATGGCATAAACTAGATCAGTTTATGAATCAAAATACATAATCCCATACTTATAAAACACTTAACATAAATTGAACTATTTATGGATATAATCCATAATCATAAGAATGTTTTCTTTGAGGAAGTATATACTCATAATCCCTTCAAAATGATTTGTAAAGAAAATGAGAGTTATCCTAAGCATATCCCCCGGGAGTGTCGTAACCAAGAGTGCAGAAAGGCCAGTTGTCGTGCACCAGTTCCCGTTCGAGTCTAGCTCAAAGCGGTGTTTTTGGGTTTTACCCCTAGGTACATCTGTGCCAGAGCCGCCTCTACCTGCTCGTATCCAGACAGGGATGTATTGCTCGGAAAACTCACAAAATCTCTACAATACCAAAATTCTAGGAAGTTCTTCTATACTAATCCTCAAAGTTCATCTTAGGTCTACGTGCTCTAATCAGAGTTTATCTAAATCTAGTTTCCAAGGTTTGTACTAAACTTCCTCTGATACCAACTGTAACGCCCCGACCCCAGTTACCCAGAGTCGGTGCATTATTACATAACATTGGCATGATCACAAGAAAGATCAAATCTCGAAAGACCGATTGGTTTAGTAGCCTTGGAAACACTAGATATATTCATAAGTTTTACATTACATCATAAAATGAAAAACTACTACAACAACATAATGTTTCCACAATCCACACTATTAACCCCTCATAAAATCCCTGCAGGTCATTCATAACTTACTTCTTCACATCCTGGGAAAAATAAAACATAGAAAAGGGGTGAGCTCAAATGCCCAGTAAGCATAACAATATAGCGGAAACTTTCATAAATAAGAATAAACATTTAAGGCAATGTATAACTAAAACAAAAGCCTTTTAAATATGAACTTTCAACATGGTATGGCATAAATAAAATGAAATAATTCCATTTACTTATTCACATGGATATTCTACTAATCGAATAATCACATGCAAAAATCAATAACCACTTTCATAATGTTGGAATGCATAATGCCAAACTATCATAACCACATAGCCAAGGCCTCGTGCCAAGACTACAAATAAGATTTTGTCAAGGCCTTGTGCCAAGACACTAGTTTGTCTCATGAGACCTACCGATGCATCGAGGAGCTATAGCGGGCTCCACCCGTCACATATTAAGTCCAATGCATTCCCATATGAAAATCTTTAAACATAACATAAACATTCATATTAAAACTAGAATATGAAATGTCAATACTTTCACCATAAACTATGAATGGTATAAAAATATCACATCCACATTCAAACATATCACAAAACCTTCAATACAATATAGAAGTTTTGTATCATAATAAATCAACTTCAAATAATCTTAAAATCCATCAAAGGATGTTGACATAGATGAAATCAAAATTCTTTTTAAAGAAGTATCTCCTTTTATTTTGAAATAATTTAAGATCCATATAAAATAAAACATTTTCTTTGAAAATATTCTTATAAGCTTGTAAGGGAAGTTTTGAAGATTTTATAATGGCGGAAAATAGCCGCACCCGCCATATAAGTTAAAAAAAACATTCTTACCTTAATTCGGTTGAAAAGGTTAAAAAGGGCCTTGTTTTGAAAACGACCGAAAGATTCCTTTATAAACCACTTATAAAAGTCAAAAATGGTATAAATGACTTTAACTCATATTCTAGTAAATAGTAAAAATCTTTTGAAATGCATTTTTAAGAAACATGGATGTGGATGATAAAGAAATCCCAGTAGATTATTACGTATAAACAACCTTGGATAATGAAGAGATTGTGAAATAACCCTTACCTTGTACTTTTCCTTGGTTGGGGTAGGTTAACCTCCTGTATAATGGTGAAATAGTTGTTATTAAATTATACAAGAATCATATATAATAATATGATATCATATATGATCTTTTAACATTGATTTGTTAATAATATCTTAGAATTATCGTCGTTTCGGGAGTTAACTTACTCATTTTATTTCATATGTTTTGTTACATAAGCCATGGTTGTTGTATCTTATTCATATCCAGAATGATATCTAGTCCTTAAACATCATTTTTAAATCATCAAATGATAATTATACTTGAATGGATACGATGGAGAATGAATCTCATCGCGTTCGTGGAGACGGTAGTCCGTACGTACGCACGAGCGACAATATCATTCTTTTGATATTAAAATAATATATAAATGGATGGTATATCATATATACAGAATCATTAACATGTTATATTTATTATTTACATGAGTTACACATCATTATTATACCCATCCAAAAAATAATATATTGAATAACAATTACACCACGGCGTGGAGACGGTAAGCCGTACGTACGCACGTATGGTGACATGTTATTCAAAGGGTGGATAGAATACTGAATATGGTTGTACCATATTTATAATAACATCACAGTATATGTGATATACTGGAGTTATTATTTTAGAATGGTAAGAACAAAGGAAGAAGAAGTGGAATAAGAAATGAACTCGGAGAAGGGTGGTGAAATCATTACCTCTTCTTCGGGTTATTCCTTTTGATTTGATCAAAAGGGATCCTTAGGATGGCTTTCTGATCAAACTAAGGACTCTAGGTTGTAGTGAGGGATGTTGGGAGAGTATTTGGGTAGAGTTTGGCCGAACCAAAAGGCTTTGAAGGTGTGAAGAAATGAGAAGGAGGAGTGCCCTTTTATAAGAGGGGTGAGGGGCACCTTTGGAAAAGCTAGAAATATTAATTTATAATAAATTCATATTAGGTTTATAATGGCTCCAAAGCTTATTATTCAAAGGTTAAGGTGGGGATAGGTCGAAAACCACTCAACCAATAGAAGTTAGACAGGTTTGTGTACTTATATTAACCTTATCTTTAAGTATTAACTCTAAGTTAATTAGTTTCACTTTTACAATGTCTCTTTGTATTTTTATATAATATGGTTAATAAACTTACTATATACATCCAAGCGACCCCCAAGTGGTACATTAATGATGAAACTATCATGATATAAGTCTCTTGGCCGAACCTTATATTTTTAGGAATTTAATATCAATTAATAATATAATATTTGTTTTAAGAACTCTTTTATGTCAATTTTGACACTATTCAATAGTTGATTTTTGTGAAACTCATAACAGATTGATTACTTCGAACAAAGTCAATTAAATCAATCCTAATATATCATATTATCCTAGAAAATTAGTTTAATTCATTAAAAGTTTCATATTATATTTATTTGGGTATTTATAATATCAATTATTTTAATTTTTCACTATTATAGTAATTACTGCATCATCATTTTGTCATAAATAAAATAAATTATTTAATGTCTAAAAATTATAAATAAAATATCATTATGTAGGAAATATTTTTAGATTTATAATGAATATTTATAATCTAAAATCCAACATATATAACCCTATGTAACAACTGTGTTTCTAAAAGATATATGCTTGTGTCATTTTTGTATTCATTTTAACTTAATTAAAATAAAGTGTCATTATCACTTACAAGTGGATCCATGGGGTCCCAAAATAGACGCAAAGATGCCCATGGTCGACCATGTATCATCCAATAGGGTTAAGACACGTTTTAGGGTAATTTAGTATTATTATAATATTATTTTTTAACACTTATTTACCGGATTTACCCTTAACCATGGTAAATAAAATATTTACCGCAATAATTATTCAAAATGTCTAAAAATAAAAGTTACCTATTTACACAATTTGAAAATCCTGATTCCAAATATTAAATCCATTTTCCTAAATTCAAAACAAAGAAGTGGCAGAAATTAATTTAAAATTAATTCCCGCTGTCAAAACAAAAAGCGTGTTTTTAAGAGATAATAACTATCAAAAGATTGACACTCGTTTATGTTCGGTTTAATTGTAAAATTATGTCCAATGACCAACATTATATTAAATGGTAAAAATATATTCTAAATATACTTTAAAACCACTCAAATTCATAATTTATCACTATTAATTATTTTGATTAAAAAAGTTGTTTTTAATTAAAACTTAGTAATTTTCACTATTCATCAAAATATGAAAGTTATCCGAAATGTACCAAAATTTCACCTTAGGCTAAATTCGATATTCCGAATCCAAAAATGAAGTCCATTTTCAAATATAAAATATATATAATTTCAAAAAGCAGGTATTACTATTCATAACGGCTAGTTTGATTAGTTATGGTGTGTTAGAACTCGGTGTTGCGTACAACACACGCTATCACATTATTCAAAGAGAAGCGTACCGTAGAAGCTTGGGGTGTTACATAGAAGAACTTTTTCCAAAATCCTAACTTCAAGGGAAATTTGGACCAAAAAGAAAACAGGATGAAGGACTGGAAAAGATGTGACAAAACTTATGAAATTGTTTGCAATGAATGTAAGCGAAAAAAATATAAAGGCTGGATTTCCAAAGCTAAAGTACAAAAAAAAATTGTGGACAAGTATATGAAGTAAAAAAAGGAAATAAAAGCAACCTGGAGTGCTTCAAGGGATAGTTCGAGAAACTCATAGATATCACATGATTAACAGGCTAACATAGACAATTTGTGTTTTATGGCAAACACATCTGAAGTAACAATGGAATCTTCTGTACATAATTCATATTATTTTGAAGATGAAATTGACTCTAAAAAATGAATAATGATTAAATTTATGAAAATAGTAACATGCTTGAAAAAACATGTAATGAACTAATATATAAATATAAATCATTAAAGGAACAGAATTAACTTACTATAGCTATTTAATCCTTTTATCACAACTAAAAATGATAAAAATGATAAACTGATAAATGAAAACAATGACTTAAAAATGCCTAATGATCAATTAAAGAGTGACCCAGAAAAGTTTACTAATAGGGAAAATACCCTTACCCAAATTCTAGGAAAACAAATTGCCTAAAATACAACACTAGTATTGGTTTTCAACCTGGTAAACGAAACCTTAGTAGAACTAAATTTTCTTCAAAATCTAAGACATATATTTTTACTCGCAGTTCTGGACATAAATCAACTAATTCAATCCATGATACATATTATACTATTTCAAATTTTTGTGAAACAAATATAGTTTATTTTTCAAATATTTTACACAATTCCTATAGGAATAATATGAGGAAAATATGGGTTCCTAAAGAACTTATTAATAATATTAATATTCCCAAAACAAGTATGGGTACAAAAATATGTTTTTACTTAATCTTTTTGATGGGAAGCTACTTAAAGAGCTCCTCAAAAATTCAATGGTACTTGGACAATGGATGTTCAAGGCACATGATAGAAGAGTAATCATGTTTCAAGAACTTGATAAAATTATATGGAGGACATGTCACATTTGGTGACAATTCCAAGGGAAATATTATTGGCCTCATCCAAATCGGTAACACCAACTTAGTATTAATTTCTAAAGTACTATTTCTTGATGGTTTGAAATATAATCTACTTAGTATTTCAGAATTATGTGATGATGGATTTCATGTTAGATTTAAAAATGATGCTAGTAATGTCATTAATTTTAAAGATGAATTAGTATTATCTGTATTAAGAAATGAAAATGTTTATTTTGATAATTCATATTATTTATCTTCTCAAAATGCATCATACTTAAGTGTATTTTATAAATAATCCTGGCTCTTCCCTAGAAGACTAGGACATTGTAATGTTGAATTACTTAGAAAACTAACCAGAAAAATCCTAGTTAATGACTTACCCGAACTAGTGTTTCTAAATGACAAAGTGTGTAATCTTTGTCAAAAGGGAAAACAACAAAAATATTCCTTCAAACCAAAAAAATAAGTGTCAACTTCTCAACCTACCAAACTGGTTCATATGGATTTGTTTGGAACATCTAGAGTTTCTATTTTAAAGGGGAAGGGCTATTTTTATGTTCATGTTTATGACTTTTCTAGATATACTTTGACGTTCTTTATGGCTCACAAAAGTAAAGACTGATCTTACTTTACCAAATATGAAGAGTTTGTAGAAAATCATAGTGGACATAGAATTAAATCATTAAGAAGTGATCATGGCCGTGAGTTTGAAAATAAGGAGTTTGAATCCTTTATCTCACAAAATGGTTATTGTCACAATTTCTCTGCCCCTAGAACACCTAAGTATAATATAGTTGTATAGAGAAGAAATATAACCCTGCAAGAAATTTCTTGAACAATGCTTAGTGAATATGGCCTACCTATTTATTTTTGGTTTGAAGATATCTGTAAACTATTCTACATAATCAATAGGGTGTTGATCAGAACGTTTATTAAATGAACTATTTATGAGTTATGGAACAATAGAAATCCAATGTTAGCTACTACAAATTTTTTGGTTTCAAAGTCTATATTCTAAATACAAAATACAATCTAGACATTTTTTAATCCAAAAGTGATGAAGGTATCTTTTCGGATATTCCATTTCTAGTAAAGCCTATAAAGTGTTCAATAAAAGAACTAAATGTGTGGAAGAATATTTTCATGTCAAATTTGATGAAACAGATCTACATGAGCCTAAAAACATCATAGAGAATATTGAGGATGATGTATCAAATCAGAATATCAATTCAAAATCCTAAAATTATTTATTGACAGAATCTGTGAAAACATCAAACTCTAGAAATTCCATTGAATCTAGTCACAATGAACCAGAATCTGTTAAGGAACCAGAAATTACTAGTCCCTCTTTTTCTAGAACTATATTAACCCTTAAGAACCATCCCATAGATGTTTTTATAGAAGAATTCGACAAAGGAACTCAAACTAGATATTTTCTTATAAATCAGGTTGAAAATAAATTCTTCTTATCAAATCAGGAACCTAAAAACAATAATGATACTATAAATTTTGATGTTTTGGTGATGGATATGCAAGAAGAACATAATCAGTTTGAAAGGAACAAATTTTAGAAACATGTTGAAATACCCAAGGAAACTTTCACTATAGGAACTAAATGGGTGTTTATAAATAAGGTATATGATGATAGTAAAATAGGTAGATAAAAGGATATATTATTTTCATGAGGCTATATTCATGAAGAAGGAATTGACTATGAGGAGACCATTGCACCAGTGGGAAGAATTGAAGCCATCAGAATCTGAATTTCCTATGTTGCACATCTAAATTTTAAACTGTATCAAGTGGATGTTAGCTGTGCATTCTTAAATAGGTATATAGCTAAGGATGTTTTTGTTGAACAACCCCCTGGATTTTCAAACCCACATTTTCAAAATCATATTTTTAAACTATCAAATTCTTTATATGGTTTAATGTAAGCTCCAAGATCATGGTATGATAGATTGAGTACTTTTATTATTTCTGAAGGTTTTACCAAAGGAAATCCTACCCTTTTTATAAACATAATTTCAAATGATGTGTTAGTTGGTCAAATCTATGTAGATGACATTATTTTTGGATCTTTGAAAATTTTTTATGTGTTGATTTTTCCATAATGATGCAAAACGAATTTGAAATGAGTTTAATGGGTGAAATAATATTATTTCATGGATTTCAAATCATTGAAAATAATGATGGAATTGTATTAACTCAATGTAAATATACTAGTTATCTTCTAAAACGTTTTAGATTAGATATAACTAAAACTAGCGACACTCCAATGATTAGAACTTGTATGTTGGATCTTGATTAAGATGGAAAATATATTGATCAAACCACTTATAGAGGAATGATTTGATGTCTAATCTACTTAACTACTACTCATCATGAAAATATATTTAGTGTGTGTATGTGTGCTCGTTTTCAAGAAAACCCCAAAAAATATCATTTAAATGATTTAAATATCATTTTCAATTACCTCAAACATACAACCAATCTAGGACCGTTTTATCCTAAAGGAAAATCATTTGAATTATTAATTTATTTGGATGCGGACTTCAGTGGTTGTAAGTTAGATAAAAAATCACTTATGGAAGATGTCACCTTTTTGGAAAGTCACTTGTATCATGGTGTAATAAGAAACAAATATCAATTTCATTATCTACTACAGAGGTGATTATATAGCCACTGGCAGTTGTTGTGCACAAATTTTGTTGATGAAACACACATTACTCGATTATTAATATCAATTAATACATGTACCTATTAAATCTGACAACACAAGTGCTATCAACATCTCCAAAAACCTTGTTTCTCATTCAAGGACAAAGTACATTGTTGTAAGACATCACTTCTTGAGAGATCATTATCAAAATAGTGATATCACTTTGGAATTCATTGGTAATGAGTATCATCTTTCTAATATATTCACCAGACCATTAAATTTTTAAAGAATATACTACATACTAAATGAACTAGGAATGATAAATCTCAAATAGACACCTTACTTGTTACAGTTTTAGGTATTACTGTTCGATATCTTACTGTTTTATACTTTACTTTTTCATGATTATGGTTTCTCAGCTAGTGTTTCATGTTACTATCTATCATATTTACCATCTCACTGTAATGTTCATGTTTACGGTCTCACAGTTAGTATTCTATGATTACTGTCTAATAGTTACTGTCTCACCGTAACACACATTGGGAATTTCATTCACTGTCTCACCATAACATATGTTTACTATATCACTATAATGACCAGACATGGTATCCCCGTAAAAAAATTATCATTTTTTTAAAACCTGTATCGTGGTAATTATCCTTTTCATGTTTTTTGTTTTCCGAAACTTTAATATTTTGGATGTTTGGTATTCCTAAATGATAAAATAAACAAATTATCACTAGATTCTTCACTCTGGGTTTCTTCTACTTACTCATATCGAACACTTCTTCATTCCTAAAACCCCCCTCTCTCTCTATCAGACCATCCGTGAATACTAGGAATGAAACGTCCTTCATCGTTGACACTTGAGAGGCACAACATGAAGAAGAATAAGAAGATTGCACCTAAGCTAGCACCTGAAGGAAATTTAAAACCGAATATGGTAAACCGCATTGTTAAAATGAGAAATGGATTTTCCACAAATGGCTTCTGTCTAGTAATTATCTTGTATTGAAAGTGTTTGAATAGCATGTCTAGTTAGAATGGTTCTTGAAGCAATATAGACCCATATACCATAGGTTAGTGGCTCAATTTTAAAAGTACATATAGTTCTCTTTTGATTATGGTGATAGTTATTTATTAAAAGGCTGGGTCAATGGCCAAAGATGCTCATTCTCTTTGAGGTTAGGGGATGAATGCCTTAGGATACCTCATGAAGGAATATGTGAGTATTATCATAGAGGACCTCCATTTTCAACCAAATTCATGGATTTATATGTTGCCCTGAAAAACATAACTTGAAATGGAACCCAAAGGAGAGCCATTATTGATGAATTAGATAGATAATCAAGGCTGGTGTTCAAGTTTATAATGAATTTGGTTATTCCCAGAGAAGGTGATTTTTTTGTTTTGAAATATCAAGATGTATTTCTGATTCACATTATGATAAATGGGCATAAGATAAACCAGTGAATGTATATCATATATTATATGTATGAGTTGATCAAAGTCACATACAAGTCAACTTAACTGTTTTACTATCAGTTATTCTCAGTCATTCTTCTTTCCAAAGGTATGGTTAGACCTAATGAGGATCTGATTAAGGACTATGAGTACTGTCTTTCAAAATCAACTATCAAAAGAATGAAGATAAACAGGAATCCTTCGATAAAGGAATGGGTGTAAGACAATGATAGAATTTATGAGAAATTCATTACGATGGATTATCCTTCAAGTCAAAGAAATATTTATGATCATGGCTTGGAACCAGATGAGACTATTGAGTATCTTGAAGAAGAGGAAGAAGAGGGTTAAGTGCCACCTAGGGAAGTTGTTATGGTTTAGGAAGATAGGACAACTGTTCTTCGTGTAGTTCTTGAAGAAGAAGTCCATGCTCCTAATGAGGCTGTTAATCTGGAAACTCAACCCAAAGTAGTAACATAATAGGTTTCCAAAGAACCTGAATAGCATTATATGGTAGAGACTATATTAGAAGAGACAATAGTGGAAGATAAACATGTTTTGCAAGATGTCAATCTCGAGGAAATCCCTATGGGACAATCCGTTCATGAAATCATCCATTCGGCTGAAGAATGAATGGAGCTATCCTATCAGCTAGCTAGAAAAAAAGAGTCAGGAACTTATATCTTTGTCTGTTGAATTAGACTGAGATTCTAAGCATCACAGTCCTGAGAAGGAGGTATCTATTAAGGGGGAGCAAACCCCAAATCTCGAGTCTATTGAATATTCACATCCAACATTGTCAAGTCTTATAATCACTCAGTATAAATTCCCCAGTTTTTATGATGTGGATGACTCTCAACAGGTTACAGCAACTGTTCATGATCTTTCCTCTATATTCCAGTTGAAATCAATCTCCAATATCACACTTGAGAAGGAACCTGAGCCTGTACCAGTCCCTATTCTTGAACCTTAATCTGCACAACAATCTTTTGTATGTATGGATGATCTGATGGAATTTGGTGCTACCCTCCTGTCCGGAGTTGAGAAACTCATGAATTCCCAACCACTTCATGTGACCAATTTAAGTGATAGATATTCCACACTATTTTTGGAAAATATAATATTCCATATTCAACCTAAAATGCTCCATGAGATTCATGAAGTAAAATTTGAAAATAATAACCTTTGTGATGATGTTAAGTACCTAAAAAGAATGGTTGATTACATGAAGTTAAAGATGAATTCAGGATCTGAGCATTTTGCTCCTCCTGTAGAACCTATTGCTCCTCAAATTCCACAGGCTTTTGTGTCTCTGATTCAACCTTATCTATCTACCTTAGATGAAAATGTCGATGAAAGGAACAAACAAATTGTGAAGTAAATGAGAGAGCTTGTTAAAAATCATAATAAACTAGCTGATGCGTATACATGGTGTCTTTAAATGGTGATGAATCAACTCATATCTCTAACCATAGTAATCAATGCCTATAAAGAATATGTTCAATCCTCAAAACCCTCATTAGATATTTATTTTCTCAAAAATGTAGTCAAATAAGAGCTTTAAAATGTAATCAGTGGTTTTAATATGACTTCTCTATTTGACATTGTCAAGAACCATGATAGAGTTCATGACCTAGAACAAATTCACTCAAAAATTGATAATGATGCTTATTAATATATTACCAAGAAAGTGGATTTCTAATTCAATAGAATATTCTCCAAGATTGACATGACAAACCATATCAAGTATCTTGTAGAAAATCTGCGGATTCCTCCTGTGACTGAAGCTTCCAAGACCCAAGTCCAAAAGCACACAATGCTTACTCTATTGTTGGACATGCTTATGGAGAACAAGGTTGATTTTGAGAAATCCATGTCTTATGGTGGAGATATCATTACAGATTTCATAAAAAATATGAGGCCCTATCTTCATGTCCAGAGTATAGATATTGTTGCTCCAGCAGCTACACCTCTAAGACTCGGGCTACCTAACTTCACATCTACCCTATCCTCAACATATATGTCTATCGGTCAAGAACTAAGCCAGATCAGGCTTGTGATTCTCGATCAACAACTACCTAAATAATCTACCACTTCTACTTTGGCTCCATCAGTATTTGAAGGGCTTCTTTACCCTCTTTATCAACCACCTCACTTCCTTCTTCTATCTTGACCTCTGTCTCTATGGCTTAGTCTTCTACTGCTTCTAAAGGAAAAGAGAAGGAAAACCCATAAAGAAGAGCAATGGTTACTCTTTTTTGATAGGGATGCTATTACTTTTGTATTTCCATCTTCTTTTGTACTGAACCATATTTTCAATTAATGGATTGTTCATTTTTTACATCTTTTATTCTATATTTTATATAATCCCAAAAGGGGGAGAAATATCTTTATGCCCTTTATCCCTATAGTTCATTTATGTATAATGTTTAATCCAATATAAAATTTGATTGTACATGATTTGTGATCATCAAAAGGGGGATATTGTTGGACTCCTCATGTATTAATCATGTTTTAATGATCACAAATCATATTCACCCTAGTTTACTTTTGTAAATTATATCAAATCATGTGTATTAATGTTTAATGTATTCTCATTCTTTAAAAATATCCATTAAAGATATTAATTGTTCTATATTCAGTTTAATTACTTTATACTATCATTGATCTACTCTTATTATACCTTCTTTGACTAATACTTAAGTCTAATCCATTCTATTATCATCATTGATTAAGTTTGAATATAGTTACATTCAAAAGTCTAAGACACCATGAGTCTTCCACTGGTTATGTCTTTATGGCACCATGATGTAGACACTGTGAAGAAGACACCGTGAAGTAGGACACTGTGTAGCAGACACCATGAAGCAGACATCGTGAAGCAAGACACCGTGAAGCAGACACCGTGAAGCAAGAAAATGTGAAGCAAGTTACTGTGAAGAAGACACAGTGAACCAAGACACCATGAAAAAGACATCGTGATCATGAGACACTATGAGACTCAGACACCGTGATCAATATAGACATCGTGTGAAGGAGACACCATTTCCATGACGTACTGTGACAACGTTTCTTAAACTATTTTGTTGCCTTTTAATTTAATTTCTAACTTTCATATTTGAAGATTTTAATGAAATGAAATAATTAATGATTATTGGTTTATATATCACCTCACAACACAAGGTATGAGGTTCGATATCCTTCCAACCTATCATCTCCAACACAAGAATTCCAAGATAAAAGTTATGTGTGGCCAAGAATCATATCGATGATAAAAAACAAGGCTTTGAGCATGAAAATTAAGAACACTGGGAAAATTTATAAATGAAGGATTGTTAGATGCATGCAACCCGACTCTGAAGAACATACGAAGTACACTGGAATCCAAAGAACATATATACACTATCAAACCACATGAAGAACACAAGATTAATTTCTACACTCTGTTTTACAGGCGATGACTTTAACTCTGCATCTGCATCATCTCAAGAAGTCCAAATCTCAAAGGACTAACACTCATAGAATTTCTAAACTCATCTCCATATTTCTACATTGTTGTGTATCTATTTATTACCTTTCGAGCTAAGTGTGTAGCTATAGAACAAATCACTCTTTATCTTACATTAAACTGAAGGATACAATATATCCTTACACAACCATTCTTTTTCCCGTGTGTATACCCACGAAGAACTATGGTTGAAGTTCCTATGTGGCCTGGTATTTTGTCCCCACAAAAACAGTTGAAGAGGTCCCTATGTGACCTAGACAGTCTATGTAGTGTTATTAACCTCGATCCATGGTGTGGGTCTAAGTTAATTTATATAGACTTCTTGGTGGCAGGTGATCACCAAGTGGAGTGGATTAGGTCTTGACATGAGACTGAACCACTTGTTTCATATCTGTTGTGCTAATTAAATTAGTCTTCTCTATTTTCTTCCTTTACTGTATAATCGAGAAATCACTAATTTCACTTTGATAGTTTGTCTTGGAAAGAAGTTATAATTGGCATGTCATAGTTGAATAACTTCAAAATTAATATTAATAACAGAAATTAAGATTACTGAGAAATAATAAATCTTCTAAGAAGTTACTTAAATAGTCAATATATTATAACAATATAACCTTGATTAACTGGGCTATATTTAATATTTGGGGAAACCTTTTCGAAATAATTTTTTATAGAAATTTTTATTGTTACTCAATTCTCCCCTCCCCTCTTGAGTAATATATTCCGACCAACATATATGATACTTCTACATACAAAGTAAAATGCATAATTTTATTGTTCTTCGATTAATTAATTATTTCATTAAAAAATTATATAAATGTTATCCTAGATATAATAATTATTAAATTTATAATAATTGGGCAGAAATTGTTTTTCAGTATGGATTTTAAAGAATATGTTGAATGGTGTCGATGACAAGGAAAATTAATTTAGGTGAATGTTGATCATCTATGAAAATGCATATATGGGGGAAATATAGTTCATATGATGTTCATGAATTTGATATAATTATTTTGGGATAACGTAATGCCTGATATGGACAATGTAAATTTGATAGTTCTCACTAACCTAGAATAAATCCATGAATTTTTTTAAAGTGTTTGTAATGCTACAATTTATGGGGTTAAAGAATTTTTTTTAATTTAACAAATTTATTAAATAATATATGGTTTATTTATGAAATAAGGAATCATTCATGATTTCAAAAATAATTTACGTTAATTTAGGTTATTACCATGCTTTAAGAGAATACATGATGAAGGTACTCACATGGATTTTTTGTGATGATGAATTGATAGATCATGTTTCTCGATGGATTAATGCTATATTCATTTGGGAAATATAATTACAATATTTCTAATATTTTGGAATATAATATTTTGGAAGGGGAAATGGATCACCATCTATGATGATCTTTATATTAAACATTATATTATTTTTTAGTGATTATTGTATAACTTCACCATATGAAAATTTATGTATATTGGTTAACATGGAATAATTAATTTTTTACAACAATAACTATTTATTGAATGAATGAATTATAGATTTTTATGGATACTATGATCGATGAAAAGTGAATATTTGTGGCTCAAGGAAAAACTCATATTTCATATTAATTTATTATAATAAAAATTGATGTGTAAAATGATCAGAGAACAACAAAAAGTTGAAATTTTTCTTACATAAAAGACAGATATAAAGTAAGTATATTTTCATAGATTCTTAAATTAGATATTAAAGTAGTTCCTCAACATTAGGAAACGGATTTTGATTTTTTTTATCTCATTACCTTCATATCCGATAAATCAAATGGACTATTAAATAAAGATACATTTATGTTTTTTATGTAATTAACATTACATTAATTCGTAAATTTATTTTGATCAACAAACTCTATCATTATCTATATTTATTTATAATTTTCTTCCTTTACCATATCTTCAATTTTTACTAATGGTATCCTACATAGAAACCAAGTTATTATTTATTCCTATGTCCTTTATATTTCCATTATATCTTATTTTTTGGATTGTTTATTAACCATTCTTATGATGTAGTTTTTAAATCAAGGAATGTTCAAATGAAAAACCATTGATTATTAATATCAAGATTAAATTGTGATGCCATAATTTATTTAGGGGTATGGAATGTAAAACTATTCAATTTTTTAATATGAACATCATATACGTTATTGTGTAACAATTGAGACACCAAGCAATGAATGAAATATAATATCATAATACTTTATTTTATTATTTTCAAATATCATCATTATCTTTGATATCTTTTAATCAATGTAATAATGGGTGTTTACAAATCAATATACTCTATTAGAATATTATTAGTTAAACATTACCATTATAACATAGCCATAGAATTTTCATGCCTGAATAGTGAAAACTAAATAATTAATATTATATTTTTTATAGATATATAGAATAAATATAATGTATATTATTGAATAGAAATAAAATAAGAACCATTTAAGAGAAAAATAAATGATATATATAAAGATATATTTTCACTAAAAATGGATTAGTCACAATTTTCCCAAAAAAACTAAAATTTAAATTTTCAAATTTTATAATTTTCTTCAAAATTTAATTTAATTTCTTAAATAATCATATGATGATAATATTATGGTGAAATATTTAAAATTTTATGATATTTTTTTATGAATAGTGTTAAATAAAATTTTTTATTTGAAAACTACTATTCCTTAAAATTGTTTCTTAAGATATATTTTAATTTTAATTGTTTTTAATGTAAAATTAGTTAAAATATATATCTATTAATAAAATTAATGTCATTAGAATAACTTTTATATTGATTTTTTTTATAAAATTAGTGTGAAATTTTAATCAATTTTTCTTTGAAAACCCTTTATCTCAACACATCTTCAAGATTATTATAAAATTATATTTTCCACTAATGTTTATAGAATTTATAAAAATGTATTCATAAATTTAAATATTTTTTTATATTATATAATAAGGCAATCAAAATTTTTATCCAATATTAGTAGTGAAAACAGTAAACTATATTTACCACAACTAAGGTAAAAATGGGGTTATCATTGGTTAAATTAAAATCAAACGGGAATAAAAGAACTAAAAAATGTACATAATATTATTTTTGCCCAAATTGATTCCTTATAATGTATATTTATATATAATATGTTTTTTTGTCTTAGCATGTGAGAAATGTGGAAATACTTTTTGTTTTCTAAAATGTCAAGTGTGCCACTAACATCACCTATAAAAGGCTACCCTTACCTCTTATCTTCACAACATAATGAACTATAAATTTTGAAATTACCTACACAATTATCTTTAAAACCTACATTCCATCATCTTAGAAACCTTTGGTCAAAATAGATTCAAATAATAACATAGGAATAATCTTAAATATGTGGTTAGAGAAAAGTTAAAATTTATAACTATGTTTCTTTCATTTTCTTCAACTCCTACAACATTCAAATATAATTTATTTATTATTATATAACAACAAAATTATCTTCTATGTTCATTGTTTTTACTATGTTTATTTAAGGACCTATATCAATCTCTTATTCTCTCTAATGATAATAGATGACATCACTCATGTTTATAATGGACTGTATCCACATGAACTGATGTGAAACATTTTCCATTAACCCCACTCATTGTTGGATATAATTATAGACATAATTTATATATATGATATATATAACATAATTATATATTTTTAGTATGTATATTATATATTTAATTTTATGTTCCATTTCATGTGGTATTCAAAAAAAATTCTTGTATGTATGGTGGACTACCCCTTAAGGAAGTGATGTGATTCTTTTTTTAACTAAAGAATATAATGGAAGCTGATAAGAAAAAAGTTAGTCATTATATATGATATATATTAAATTATTATGATATTTATGAAATATTTATCATTTAAGAAGAATAAAAAATTATTTTATATCATAAATTATCACTCAATGAAATATGATGACATAGTTCATGTACGTGTGGAATACCAACCTCTATGAAGCAATGTGACTCTCTTTCCATCACCAAACCACACAGATTATATATATAAGTGTATTTATATAAATTTAATAGTATTTTTTATTATTATATTTCTGGAATAGAAAATTCTTTCTTACCACCATTCCATAATGGTCGGGGAAATATTGAGACATTACCATTGCATACGTTTGGCCTATCATCTCAATTATAAAAACATACTTCATTTATGAATAGAATAATTCTTGATTAGTCTTAAAATTAAAATTTATTTTTTTATGTGATAATTATATCATTATTTTTATTTTTTTGATGTTTAAATAATGACCACATTGACCATAATGAATCTTCCAATATTATTTTTGATGTATAAGTCAAATATCATCAAAATGATAACATAAATATAATTGATTATGTAGTCATATATATCATGGTAATAATTTAAATAATTGGAATAATTAACTTTAGTAAACGCTCTTATTAATGAAAATAATTTATTTTCATTTTTTATTCAAGAAGATAAAAAACATATATAATGATTTAGACTCAAGGTAGGGGTTTCTCCTCTCATGGATATTACTATAAAATATATTCCACGGTTAACAATTTTTTAATTTATTAAATAAATATACCACCCCATTTGATATGGTAATGGTTTATTTCAGAACCATGTAATTATTTGTGATTATTTTTCTTTACATCTACCTTTGGTAAATAAAATCATATTAAAATATTAAAATTAATATACTATATTCACCGATGGGTTTTAATGAACATATTACTGTAATTGTACAAATTATATACTCTTAGTTATAGACAATTATTGATAATTTTTTAAAGTATATATGACTCCGTTTCTACCTCTAATTGGAAATCCCTTTTCATGAAAATCTTTATATTTAAAAAATTAATTCAATAATAATTATATCTTTTTAAAATATAATTATTAAAAAAAACTTACCAATTTTATGAGTATTTAAAAAATATTTTAAATAAATATTAATTGGTTTTAAACAAAAATTCCTCTATTTTATTTACTAAAATGGTAAATGGGATGATTATTTTAATGTGTACATCATAAAACTATTTTTATTTTTTCATTACCAATATATTATATATATATTATTTTACAAGTATTAAATCGGGTTTCAAAAGAAATTTTTTTCCAAATGTTCTTAGGTTGTTTTGTTTTGAATTGAGATTTCTAATGTAAAAAGTTTATTTTCCACAAAAAAGAAATTCAATTACAATTTTTTGGTATTTCTATCCATTGGTGACATTGAAATTTTTTTTCCATTATTAAATTGTTATATTGAAATAAACTTTTTTATTTTTATGGATGTTTTATAATCATTTAGATTGAGGATTTACAATTTTATTACCATTTTACATATTACTCTAGATGGTGTATTTTTATGTTTCTTTAGTTGGGAATGTGTTTGGATTTTATATTTTAGTATATAAAGGAAGGTTTTTGGGCATTTTTCATTAACCCATTCATTTGAGTTATGAATTGGACTTAGTATATGATGAGAGGGGCCCGCTATAGCTCCCTGATTCATTTATTAGACTCTTGAGAAAAAACAATATTTGGTTTTGAATGAGGCCTTAACCATTCATATATATATCTTTGAACGGTACCAAGATTGTTTTATACGTTTTGGATCAAGGCCTCAATTGTATGATTTAAATGCATATTATTTTGAATTCCATTATTATGAATTTATTTATTGATATATCATGTTTCTATTGGCCTATTTATACTATCCATGGTTATGGTTAAATATCTTGTGATTATTTATATGTAATTGAATGATCGCTATTTATTCAACATGTATTATTCTCATGTTATTGTCTATATGGATAGTAATTCAGTTATTTACCCTCACATATTTTTTATTCCTTATTTATTAAAATCTACAATTTTAAGGATACCCTTAATGAGAATTTGATTTCACATTTTTATTATGATTTATTTTCCCAAGGTTATGAGAAAGTTCATTATGATTTTAATGAATATATACACAATGGGGTATAATATAAATATCAAAGAAAATTATTATTTTTTATTTTATGTTTCAAAATATAATGTAAATTCTATGATTTTTTTATGATTATTGAGAGAAATAAACTATTCTGTCCTTAGGGATGTGATTCCTTATATCATATTACAATGTATTAAATTATATCTATCTCCAAGATATTCATATTAAAGAGAAATTGTTGGGATATAATTATCATATTTAAATAATTTGATTTCATTGTTCATTTATCCTTGATGTAGTGGGTTGTACACGCTAAACCAATTGTTTTCTTTTTTAAAATATCTAAGTTTTAATCATACTTACCATTATTTCCCGTGACTGGGAGGAAGATAATGTGGGGAGAATGAAAGGTTAATGACTAACCCCAAAGTGTCATGAAAATATAAGAAGAATAAATCATATAAGGTTTTTAAAATAGTTGATATTGAAATTATAGTATATCCCTTACAAAACAAATTATAAACTACTATTACATTGATTCCCTTCAATAATTTACCTTTGAAAGGGTATAAAAAATTGGAAGGCAATTAAAGATTTCCACGGATACACTATTAATCAAATCAACTTCATTTATATTCTATATGTTTTAGTGAAACTATTTAACTATTAAATTCCATTTTATATAATTATCTAACCAATTTACATTCTCTAAAGACATAGTTAATTATTTTTGAAATAACCAAAACAACCACAGTCATTAAAAATTCAAAACATAAAATTCCAATCAATTTATCTCGAACAAAAAGATTAAAAAATAAAAAATTAACAAATCAAATTGATAGCGGGTTTTTATAATAAATATTGTCTATATAACAAAAAAATTATTTTCTATTATAGGGTTGTAGGTGTGTATATATTTGATAAACTAATTCCATTTTCTTTTTTAGATTTTCTAATTTAATTTTTGTTTTTCATGTTTTATTGGAAATACAAATTTATATAAATGGGGTTTTACTTTATTTATATTACATCATTATATCTCATTTATCCATTTTTTGACTCCATCATATTAATAATTTTGTATATTACTTTATTTCTTCGGTATCATAATTTTGATCATTATTCTGGTTCTCTAATCGAGCTGTACAAAATTTTTATTACTCATATATTTGTCACTTTCATTAAAATGTTGTTTTTATTATACCTTGGAATTGAAGATGTATTTTATTACACCATTCATTAATTTCATGTATTTTTATTCATAAATAATAATCAATAAATGATTTTATTTATTAAATCAACAATTACATAAAAAATATTTTTATTTATTCGCATTTTTTTCTTAAATTCCAATAGTAATGAAAATATATTAATAAAAATTTCATAAAATTATTTTAATATAATGTAATTTTCTCCATGATATGTTATTTTATTAAAATTCATCATTTATCGTTGATACATATAGGAAATTGATTATAAAGGATTAAATTACAAACAATGATATTAAATCTACAATACAACACTTTTACAAAATGTGCCTTGAAATATATTGTAGAACTATTTCAAAACATCCAAAATATGATTATTTTTATTGTTACAAATGTGTAAGATTTATTGATATTCTAGTCATTGATATTATGATAAACATAACAAGATTAATGTATCATTAATGTAATAAAAATCAAAATTATTAAGAATGAATGTGTTGCTAATTACCTCCATGGACTATCATATGAACAACCTTTAATATCTATGTGTGCAATAAGTTAACCTGATTCACCCCAAAAGCCACCAAAGCGGGACCATCACAAGATGAGTTAAAATAATGAGAGGAAAAGGAAAACTGAAACATGTCATGAATATAACCCAATTATGAATAAAATACAATAAAACATGAAATAAAATATTTAAAAACACAATTCAATCCATAATAATACTATTGAAACTGGTAAGTATGAAAAATCCCCAGGTCACCCACAATCAACTCCAAACCACCACACTGTGAAGGTAAAGACCAAATGAGATGTTTACATGAAACATTATTCTATTCCCTATACTTTTATCTAGTAATAAATCATCTATAACCACTCAATAAAAAAATTAGGTTGTGAGAAAATATCCAAATAGGATACCACCATAGAGTATATACAAGGTTTTATATCAATAACTATGTAGTTCAAGATTAAAAAATTAGTTTTTCAAATCATTTTCATAAATCCAAAATTCATTTGCAAATAATATTATAGTTGGAATTCATGAAATCCATACATGTTATCAAAGATATAAATATGAAAATTATAAGTGATAAAATAAAAAATCAAATCCATGAATCCATTGGTATTGAATTAAACACAGATCCATGAAATAACATCATGTGATTCCATGCGATACAACCTCATATAAAAACCTATTGGAAATATTCTATGATAATAAACCATCATGAAATAAATAATAACCAATGGAAAAAATATAGAAATTGGGATCTAGAATATGGGATAATATTTATTATATATAAAAAAGTTCTAAAACAATCCAAACAATGGATTTCACTAATATCAATTCATTCAACAGTTCGTAGATATCAACAAAACAACCACAAGTGGTGACACACACACTAAGGCATGTATCTGTATTTCCAAAAATAAACAAGGTTCCCAATTTTTTAGGAGTTTAAAATAAATTTTAAAACCATTTTTACAATTTTTAAAAACTATATAAAAATAAATCTATTTTTCTTTAGTTTTTGAAAACCCATTTCCAAATAAAGGAAATCTATTTTCCAAAAAACCACCTTTTAAAAATTATCCAATCCTAGAATGTCTTTGTAACCACATATCACACAAATTAAACAAATAATACATTATAATTTCACATGAATATTAATAAATTAATTTAATTAATCCATTATATAGGTACACATAATCCAAAATGGTATATTCATATCTTCAACCAGAAACGGTGATTTGAAATAAAGTGATCAGCCCATAAATGAAAATGAATGACATGAGACAAAGGTTCATTGACAAGAAAACCTATATGATCATAAATTAAAACCATAAAACCCAAATTCATAGTGGATTATACTAATGTAATGAATAACCATCATGAGAGAGTAAATGGAGAAGCATACCACAACAATCATGGTGACTGATCTCCGAATGAACGATCTAAAAACAGAAGATATCTCAGAAATCACATAGTGTGAGATCTGTGTCGAGAGAGGGAGGCTACATGATTAAACATAATGTTAATTACACATAATATTCCCTAAAAACCACTTCTCATAAAATTTATATAGCATATAATCTCATTATACGTCGTGTATTCTATGAAGGTTGGTAATGATGAAAAAAATGTCACCTTTTTATAAGAACTCTCTATGTTTTTATAACATGATGTGAACCTATTTCATTGTATATATAAACATCATGCCATGAAAAATTTCAAGGAATCATATAAGAGAAAATTTCATGGTGTTTAATCTAATTACACGATGTGTAAACGCCCATTAAGATGAAAACAAAATAGTTTCATTATTAAACAAAAAAAACAAACGAGGAAATGAAAATGGGAGTACCTAAAAAGAATAATGGGATTAGAATATCCCTAAAATGATTGTTTTATATCCACAAAATTCTCATATTATTGAAATTTAAAAAACTGAAGGCCACTACTACCACATCAACAATTCTCTCTCCCATGTTTTGTGGATATCCCTTTCGAACTTCCATAGTACATGAACTAGAAGAATCATATTACTATGCAGTAACATCTATCAATGATCACTAATACAAACTGAGTACTCAAACATAGTGGTATTGGTCTCATGATAAATTCCATCCCATCCAATATCATGTGAATTATTCAACATATACCTCCTCGACTAAGAAACATGAAACACATAATAGATTGATATCAAACTATATGGAAATTATGAATGAAACGGTATATTTTTTAGTTGATCAATGATCTCAAAGTGACCTAAAAACTTGATCCTAACCAACAATTCTTTTCTATATGATGATTTCACAAGATAGGTGAAACTGTATAAAAAAAAGATCACAAACCTCAAAATCTAGTGGTTTATAGCGTTAGTCCGCATAAATTTTTTTATGACACTCTGTCATTAGAAATATCCTCTAGATCAAATTCACCATATATTTTATCTCGTGGACAAAACATGGCCCATCTAAAGACCAATATCCAAACTATACCAAGCATAAGGGATATCTAAATGTCCTACCATAAACATATTTAAATGGGGTCCATCTTAATTGATGACTGATAACTATTTTTATAGGTAAAATCATAAAATGGGAAACGATTTAACTGTAATCCTAAAAAATCAACCATATAAGACTAGAGAATATCCATAGGAACCTGAATTGATCTACATGTTTATTTGTAAATATATGGATGATACAGATTTTTAAATATAATCTTATAACACATCACCTCCTATAAAATTTTACAAAACATTTATATCATACCTGGGTCCCATAAAATTCATCCAACACGGGAACCCCTTGAAGACTCACAATATCATAGATATATATACCCCCAAAATATTCCTCCATCACATTTTCTATGATTTAGGGGAAATGATATAATTTCATGGGATGATCAAAACCACCAAGTCACATATTTTCAAATTGGATTATGAAAGAAACCAATTGCTAAATAAATCATAATATAATATGAATTCCATTATAGAATGGGTAAGGGGTTCACCAAACCTAAAGGTATCTTGTGATCCATCTTTATTATATAATAAGCAATACACCATGGTACATAAATAAAAATCATTTATTTCATCCCAAGACACCAATATCGATGTCTCAATTCATTATACATCTTAGTGTACACAAGGAGCATGGATCAATAATATTGTTCCAACTATCCATCAACACATACTTCATGGAAAATGGAACAACGAACCTTCCAAAGATATATAGAGTTCCACTAGGATACAAATACATCTCATCTATTGTATCCCCACAATATATTAGTTGAAGTAAGAATTTTCCCTTTTTGTCTATTAACTTCTTGAATAGAACTCACTTATAAATAAATGATTCATCACTAGTTTGTGTGGATTTATTTTGTTCAGTACAAAATTAGATTGGAAGAGTTTTGTAGAATAGGTGTTTTGAGCTTCAATAATTGATGAATCCTATATTTATAAGTGAGTTCTATTCAAGAAGGTAATATACAATAAGTGAAAATTGTTATGTCAATTAATTTATGGTGGGGAGACAATGGGTGAGCTGTATTTGTATTATAGTGGAACTCTATATATGTTTGGAAGGTTCGTTGTTCCATTTTCCATGAAGTAAGTGTTTATGGTTAGTTGGAACAGTCTTACTAATCCATGCTCCATGTGTATACTAAGATGTTTAATGAATTGAGACATCGATATTGGTGTCTTGGGATGAAATAATTGTTTTTTATTTTTGTACCATGGTGTTTTTCTTGTTATATAATATTGATGGATCACAATAGACCTTTAGGTTTTGGGAATCCCTTACCCATTATATTATAGATGTCAGATTATATTAAGATTGATTTTGCAATTTGTTTTTTTCAAAGTCCAATTTGAAAATATGTGACTTGGTGGTTTTGATCATCCCATGAAATTAGATCTTTTACCATATATCATAGAGAATATAACGTAGGAATATCTTGGGGATATATACATCTAAGAGATTTCGAGTCTTCATGGGGTTCCAGCATTGGAAGAATTTGATGGGATCCAAGTATGATATAAATGTTTTGTAAAAGTTTATAGGAGGTGATGTTTTCTAAGATTATATTTAGCATTTCGTATCATCCATATATTTATGAATAAACAGGTACGTCAATTCAGGTTCTTTCAAATATTCTACAGTCTTATATGGTTGATTTTTTAGGATTATAGTTAAATCGTTTCCCTTTTTATGATTTTACCTATAAAAATAGTTATCAGTCATCAATTATGATGGACCCCATTTAAGGATTTTTATGGTAGGACATGTAGATATCCCTTATGATTGGTATAGTTTGGATATTTTTCTTTATTTGGGCCATGTTTTGTCACAAGAGAAAATATATGGTGATGTTGATTTAGAGGATATTGATCATGACATAGTGTCAAAAAAAAATTTATGCGGACTATTGTTATAAACCGTTAGATTTTGAGGTTTTTGATCTTTTTTTATAGAGTTTCGCCTCTCCTGTGAAATCATTATCAATAAAGTAATTATAGTTTAGGATCACGTTTTTATGTCCCATTGAGATCATTGATCAAATAAAAAATATACCATTTCATTCATAATTTCCATCTAGTTCGATATCAATCTATGATGTGTTTCATGTTTCTTAGTAGAGGAGGTATATATTGGATAATTCACATGATATTTGATTGGAGGAAATTTATCTTGATACCAACACCACAATTGTTTAGTAGCCAGTTCATATTAGTGATCATTGATAGAAGTTACTGCGTAGTAACATGATTCTTCTTGTTCATGTACTATGGAAGTTTTAAAGGGATATCCACAAAACATGGGAGAGTGAATTGTAGATGATGTAGTAGTGGCCTTCAATTTTTTAAATTTCAATAATATGATGATTTTTGGGGATATAAAACACTCATTTTGGGGATATTCTAATTCCCATTATTATTTTTAGGTACTCCCATTTTCATTTCCTCATTTTTGTTTTTAGTTTTTAGTTTACTAAAGAAACTATTTTGTTTTGTGCTTAATGGGCGTTTACACGTCGTGTAATTGGATTAAACAACATGAAATGTTGTCTTATATGATTACTTGAAAATTTTTCAGGGCATGATGTTTATACATGATATGAAATATGTTTACATCATTTTATAAAAACATAGCGAGGTATTATAAAAAGGTGACATTTTTCATCATTACCAACCTTCATGGAATATATGATGTATAATGGTATTATATGCTATATAAATTTTATGAGAAGTGGTTTTAAGGGAATAGTATGAGTAATTAACATTATGTTCAATCATGAAACCTCCCTCTCTCGACACAGATCTCACACAATGTGATTTTTGAGATATCTTCTCTTTTTAGATCGTTCATTCGGTGATCAGTCTTCACGATTGTTGTGGTATGCATCTCTATTTACTCTCTCATGATGGTTCTTAATTAAATTGGTATAAAACACTATGAGTTTGGGTTTTATGGTTTAATTATATGATCATATAGGTTTTCCTGTCAATGAACCTTTGTCTCATGTCATTTATTGTCTTTTATGGGATGATCTCTTTATTTCAAATCACTATTTTCGATTGAAGATATGTTTATACAATTTTAGAGAATGTGTACCTATATAATGGATTAATTAAATTAATTTATTAATATTCATGATAAATTATAATGGGATATTTTTTGAATTTATGTTATATGTGGTTACAAAGACATTCTAGGCTAGGATAATGTTTAAAATGTGGTTTTCTTGGAAAATATATTTCCATGATTTGGAAAAGGGTTTTCAAACACTAAAGAAAAATATATTTTTTTTAAATATCATTTCAAAATTTTAAAAATGGTTTTAAAATTAATTTTACTTTTTTGAAAAATTGGGAACCTTGGTTGTGTTTGGAAACAGTGATTGATACATTAGAGTGTGTGTCACCACTTGTGGTTGTTTTGTTGATATCTACAGATTGTGGAATGAATTGATATTAGTGAAATCCATTGATAGGATTGTTTTAGAACTTTTTTATCTATAATACATATTATCCCATATTCTAGAGCCCAATTTATATATTTTTTTTCAATTTTTATTATTTATTTCATGATGGTTTATTATCATTGAATTTTTTAAATATGTTTTTATATGAGTTTGTATCGCATGGAATCACACAATTTTATTTCATGGATATGTGTTTAATTAATTACCATAATATTCATGGATATGATTTTTTATTTTATCACTTATAATGGTCATATTTATATATTTGATAATATGTATGGATTTCATGAATTCCAACTGTAATATTATTTACAAATGATTTATTGATTTATGAAAATGATTTGAAAAACTAATTTTTTAATCTTGAACTACATCATTATTGATATTAAACTTTGTATATACTCTATGGTGGTATCCTATTTGGATATTTTCTCACACCCTAATTTGTTTATTGAGCGGTTATAGATGATTTATTACAGGATAAAAGTAAAGGGAATGGAATAATGTTTCATGTAAACTTCTCATTTGGTCTTTACCTTCATAGTGCGTTGGTTTGGATTTGGTTGTGGGTGATCTGGAGAATTTTCATACTTACTAGTATCAATAGTATTATCATAGATTGAATGTTTTTTTCAATATTTTATTGAATGTTTTATTGTAGTTTTTTAATAATTGGGTTATATTCTTGACATGTTTTAGTTTTCCTTTTTTTCTCATTATTTTAACTCATCTTGTGATGGTCCCGCTTGAGTGGCTTTTGGGTTGAATCAGGTTAACTTATTTCACACATAGATCTCCAAGGATGTTATACGATAGTCCATGGAGGAAATTAACAACACATACGGTCCTAATAATTTTGTTTTTTATTACATTAATGTTACATTAATCATGTTATATTTATCAGAATATCAATGACTAGAATATCAAAAAATCATACACATTTGAAAAAATAAAAATCTTTGATAGAGTCATGGTTTCCCTCCGTGAGACTAAAGTGAGACCCTCTATCATCCCTAGTTAGATTTTGTGGAATCACTATGACCTACCTATGCAGGGTGTTGATACTCCATAAAGAATTAAGTATTGATAGTGGTGTGGAATCATAGGGATATGATCCCCTATGTAGCAGGTTGATCTAGAATGGGAAGGTCATGTCTCCCATAGGTTCTGGGTGTGAACCCCTGTCTATGTATCATTGTCCCCTTAGACCAATGAGATTCATTGGGCGGGACCCAATGACACATACCTCTTAGTCGAGTGACTCAAATGGTATCATGGATCATGGATTCTTTTGTTCGAGAATGAGAGTTGCTTCAAGTGGAATGTTATGGCTGATAAATGGTTATGACAAAATAGTGGTGTGGTTTCATTCATGAGTATATCTAGTTTTTTTTTCATTTTACATTTATTTTTATATCATGTAATTATCTAACTATAAATTGTACATTATGTTTTGTGTTTTAGGGGTCTCTTACTAAGTATATATTAATCACCTGTACAATGAATTTTCCCACACATGTCTTGTCTTGTGCATACAAGGACCCTTTTTGATGTTGTTCGGGCAATACATTGAGTGGGTGGAGCTTTGCAAGAGCTCGATAGACTACGATATTTAATGGGAGTGTACTTTTTAATTTTTCCTCCACCTTCGAGTAAGTTTGACTCTTTACAGTTTTGGTTGGGCTTTCCATTGGCCCCATTTATATATTCAATACTTTCCTGCAACAATTTGATGTGGGCTATTCGATGTATTTATGCATTGATTCTATAATTTTACATTTCCTCATTGTGTGATCTTAGAGATGTGTGTATTTGTACCTGTACTTTAGAAAAATGACTATCATTTTTGGGATATGCCTGTTCAGTGCTGGTTGTCAGCCCTTGGACAATTGGAAGTGGGATTGGGGTAGTCACATGTTGGATCTAGGTTGGTTGGGTGGTGAAAAAATTGATTATCCAATCCATGATGATACTCCAATAATCGATTTAAATGTTATGAAATAATAATTCAAACACCACCTCAATGTTTGATATCATCACCTTACATGTGGGGAACATAATACTTTGTTCGAACCTCATTCCAAAATGTGATAAAAGGCCAAAAACAGTGAAAAAATTTCCAAATTCAAGACCATCACATAAAATGACATTGATTATTTAAAAAACTAGTGTCACGTGTATAAAAAATATTTTTCACTATAGAAGAATAAATAAAAACCTCCATTTAACTATAGTCACCCCTTCTTCAGATTCGTATATTGAATTAACTACTACATAATGATGCCTAGTATGAGCTCCTCCCAATTATTTTTCAGCAACATTAACATCCCCATTATCTTGAGGATAAGGCCCACCTCCCATGGATACATCGGTACGAACCTAAAATCCCTTATTGAATATGGATCCAATGTTTCTTCACTTGGATATCATGTCACAAAAACATATCAGATGGCCCTATCACAATACTACAAAACATTCCTTTAATAGATCTGTCCATTACCAGCTCAAAAACATGAACTAATAAAGGGTAAAATTTTCTGATTCATTGTTTTATATCACTAATAAAAGGAACCCATAATCAATGGATTTATTTAAAATAAAAAAACACAACTATTATTACTGAATTTTTCATAGCGCCGATAAAGGGTTTCCTTTATTGGTGCTTTATGTTTAGCAGTCATAAAAGGCACCCTTTGTCAGCACTTTATTTTTAGAACCCACAATGAAATCCTCTATCACCACTTTTCAGTGCTGATAAAAGAATGAATAAAAATAAATAATTAGATAAATATAAAATAAAATGCATTTAATAAATTTAAATAAAAATTTTAATTGCTGTATAATTATTGATAAAAATTAGTAAATTGACTATTAGGAATATAAATTATAAATAGTATATATTAAATATATAGATACATGTAAAAAATAAATAAATAAAAATTAAAAAACATTAATTAATAAAATTTTAATTATTTTATTAATTATATAATTATTGATAATGGTTATAAATAGTTTATATTAAATATATTGAAATATATAACTTTAAATGAATATGATTTATTTAATACCAAATATTATTTTCGTTTTACATTAAATATTAAAATAATTAGTGAATAATGGTTTATAATTAAAAATTATTATGAATTAATAATACTGACAAATTATATCAAGTAATGGACATAATTTAATGACTTTTGTTTTTTCAATTTTACAATGATCAAATGCATAATATTGGTTTCACATATATAGTATTATTTTATACATATATACATATATATATATATATTGTGAACACAAAAAATATTTTTATGGGAATTTAAGCAATTAATATTAGTTATTATTACATATATAATATGATTCAATAATTTCAAAATCTATTAATATTTATTTCAATATATATTCATTATATTAAAGATTTATACTATTCAAACTTATTCAAAAATTAAATATTGTACTCTTTTTTAATTAATCAATTTTTTCTCAATGTAAACAAGTATTATTCATTAATAATGTTGAAAATACATCTGTAAAAACTATTCATAATTAAATATAATTATAAATGTAAATTTACTAGTTTTATACATTTATAATAAATAATAAATAAATAATACTTGTATAAAATGTATTTATATAACTATAAATAAATAAATATTAAATTATAATAAATTTATTAATATAATTAATATATTTGTAACAAATTTATAATTTCATAAATATATAAAATGCTATAAATATTAGTTTTATAAAAATTATTTATATTGTTATAATCATATAATTAATCATTCAAAGAATAATAAAATTATAATTTCTTAAAAATCATTATTATAAGATTTGTAATTATATACAATGATTATATTTTTTAAAACATATTTGTTTGAAAAAAAATATTACCATTATATAAATAAATTGTGTGGGTAAAATCATTGATTTTGGATTCACTGATAAAAGATTCAAGATATATTTTAATAACCTTAACCATCGTGAGCTAGTTCGAGATATTCAAATCTCTTTGTTGAAGTGACCTGATCTTAGTCCTCCTTATTGTAGAATTGAAGCTTGAATATAGGCTAGAATCAATGCTCCAAATATTCCAAGGCTCAAATCCAGTACTTGAGTGATTCAAGGGTTAAATGAATCTATGTATCAATGGAAATCCATGTTTTTTGATATCTCAAATTTTCATCAGTAATCCCCTAAACCTTCTCATCGATCATCTGTGTATCCCAACATGTCTAGATTCGCTATCTTATAAATAAACAGAGTATTCGTTTTTTATTTTTTGAATGAGGTTCTAGCTCCATAAAAATACCTATGTTTTTTACATTAAACAAATGTATAAAATATTTAAAAATTAAATTTGTATTTTTATTCAATTTGATCCCTATGTCATTTTATTTTTAGTTTATATTCAAAAAAAGTCAATGAAAAATAAAAATGAATAAAATTGGTACTAATAAATGAGTAAAATATATATCATTTTTAATTAGTAGTCTATAAATTTTGGTCATGATCACTGTTTAGTTTGAATATTCTCATTATTTTATGTGTTACATGTTCTTCTTTCATCTTATTAGTATACATTACACAGATATTGGTGAGAGTGAGTGAGTTTTTCATCATAGATGAAGAAGGTGAAATATTATTAAATAATATAAGAGAGATTACCCATTTTATTTTCATATTCTCATTTTAATCGTAATGAAATTTATTTTTATTCTAATTTTTAAATTTTAATATTTTATTTTTTTGGAATTATAATCTTTTAATGAGATTAATTGTTTATTTATTTTAACATGATTTTTTTCAAAGGGGAATTTATGTTCATATGTAAAATTTTTATTCTAATAATTTTTCTTAAAATATTTATATTTCATTCGAATTATCATAATTAACTTTTATTAATTAATTTTTTCTGTTAATTTATTGAGTGTGAATATTTTTTCATTATGCGAAGAATTATATTTTTTAACATCAGTTGCAATATCATTCACATATATTTATTCTATGAATATATAGGAAAATAAAATTGCATTCATGTTATTCATAATTCTAAATCATGGTTTATATTCATTCATGTAATTATATTTATAAAGTATAATATAAAATAATAACAAATTATTGTTTTTTATTTCTAAGCTTATTTGATTTATTCGAAATATATATTTATATTTAAAATAAGAAATGTTTCTATATTATGTTAATACAATAAATAAAATTTATTATCATTCGATGTTTATTATTGATACTAAGTCTTAAATAATACAAATTGACATGTCATGTGGGAAAACTGAATATAAAATCAGGAATTTCATTTATATTAAAATACATGACCATCATCTTAACTCATGACACAAGATGAATGCACAAGTTTTATTATGCATTAACATGTATGTATTTTGAATGAATCATCCTTTTTTCCATAATATTATCACGAATGCACTAATTTTATTATTCATGATGTTGTAATGTACAATAGGCTCCCAATACCAGTATTCTATGACATATACCTCTTCTCCATATATGTGTAAAAAATTACATACCATTCTCATATGTGAATTATCCTTCGATATAGTTTTATTCATTGATTTCATCCATTATATTATTTCATATAGTTCATAGTCCCATTTAATTATCCTAATAACGGTTTGGGCTTCAATCCTACAACTGAGATAATGAAAAAAGAGGATGTGTCATGAAATCATACAACCATCAGAAAAAGGAGAAATCTTAATATTTTAATAATTAATTTTTTTCATCATCTTGTCAACTAAATATAAGTTGTTTTCCATATCATTTTTCATAATACTTATTTTGTTTGTTTTCACAGAACTTTTGGGACATCATATTTTTATTTCAACTATATGTAAAAACCCACAAAAGAGATAAAATGATTCTTTCTTCCAATATTACTTCATTTTCCATTTTCATTTCATTTCTATATCTAACTTCCAACATAGAGTATTGCAACTATGTTATTATCTGGAAAACTATTCTCATTGTCATAATACATGATAATTTTTAAAGCTCATGTGTACATTATGGAGACTTGTTGTTATTTAATGGGAACATGATCTTCCTCATATCTTTTTAATTTCAATAATATGTATATTTTTAGCTAATAATATCTAGTCAATACAATAGTACAAAAAAGATTTTTGACGTCGGTTTTTTTTGCTTTTTGACGTCAGTTTTGTGGCAACGTTGTGTCGACGTTATTGTGACTGATGTAAAAAATATACTTTTGATGTAGTTTACTTAATAACGGACATTAAATTTTTTTATTAAATTATTTTTCACGTCATTTTTTTAAAAACCGACGTGAAATACCATACTTTATACAAAAAATATCGTGTTGAAACACTATTTTTAACGTTGGTTATTTAAAAAATGACATTAAAAACTGACGTTCAAAGTTCTTTTAACGTCGGTTTTTAAATAACCAATGTTTAAAATGTTTCTCATTTTTTAGATAATTTCTCAGGATTAGATTTTACAGGTCATAGAGCTCAAACGAAGCTACATATCAAAAGTTATGACCAATAGAAGTTTGACATATTTTTTATGAGGAAAGATCGAATGAGCCAGACAAAGCATCGTCTGAGAAGAAAATTTAGAATCAGAATGAGGATTTGTAGTTTTACCATGATACAAAGAAGAAATAGTGATTCTGAATCATTAAATGTTATATAAATTAAGAAAACTAATCATAACAAAACATAAATCATGGAAACATAATTACGAATACCTTGACGGGACCGAGGAAAGAAAAAATAGTGGATTCATGTTGAAGATAAAAAGGGTTGAGTCAGTGGAATGATAATGGTTGAATGAAAGGATCATTAGATTACAATTTTTTTATAATGAAACCATATAAATGATATAGAAAAATTAAACGTCGTATTAAAATTTTAAGTGGCAACTGAATGTTTTGAGCCCGCGTAGTGAAAAAATTGAAATCCCGCGTCAGTGGGAAATTAAAATCATTTTTAACATTGGTTTTTATGATAACAGATGTGATAAATATAAAAACTTTCTCTAAATTTTCACGTCGGTTATATAAAAATAGATGTGAAAATCAATCTTCGTGAATTTTTTCACGTCGGTTATAAAATAACCGATGTGGAAATTGAAATTTTTTGTAAAAATTTGAAATCTCGCATTGGCGGGATATTAAAATCACCTTGACATTGGTTTTATGATAACCAACATGAAAAATAATGAAATGTTCTCTGATTTTTCATGTCGGTTATATAAACACCGATGTGAAATATCAATTTTTGACAATTTATTACGTCAGTTATTATTAGAACAGACGTAAAAAATTATTTTTCATGACTTTTTACATTGGTTATTAAATAACCGATGTTATAAATGTTTACAAACATGTACATAATTTCGGAATATTCGATTTGATAGGTCACGAAGCTCAAAAAGTGTTACATATCAAAAGTTATGGTCTTCTGAAGTTGGCCTTCTCTAAGAGTTCATTCAGAGATGATCATCTTCCAGTGGCCATAAATTTTGATCCATAACTCCATTTGGGGTCTGTGCCCTATCAAATCGAATCCTAAGAAATAAAATACATTTTTTTAATCATTTTTAATGACAGTTATTTAAATACCGAAGTAAAAAAGTCATGAAACCCCATTTTTTACATCGGTTATTAAAAGAACCAATTTAAAAAATCTGGTTTCATGAATTTTTTACGTCTGTTTTTAAATAACCGACTTTTAAAATTCATAAAACAATGTATTTAATTTCTTAAGATATGATTTGATAGGTCACAGAGCACAAATGGAGTTACAGATCAAATTTTATGATCCTCTGAAGTTTTCCTTCTCAATGACTTCATTTAGGGATGATCATCTTTGGTGGCCTTAACGTTTTATCCGTAAATCCGTTTAAGCTCCATGACCTATCAAGTCAATTATCGAGAAATAATAAACACGATTTTAACCTATTTTTTCTTTGATTATTAAATAACCGATTTAATAATATCATTATAATTTATTTTTTATGTAGGTTCTTATAAGAATTGACGTGAAAAGTCAGGGGAAATTAATTTTTCACGTCAGTTATTAAACAACCGATGTAAAAAGTCAAGATAAATGAATTTTCATGTCAGTTATTTAATAACTAACATGAAAAATAAGTGAACAAGTATTTTCACGTCAGTTATATAATAACCGATGTGAAAAATCAAATTTCGGAGATTTTCATGTCGGTTCTAAATAACTGATGGGAAACGGGTGACATTAAAAATACTTTTTGTACTAGTGATATGCAGTGTTGGTAGTTTAACATTTAAATATAATAGAAATTTTTTAACATAATAATCATGGATTTTTTGAGACATTGTGATGTTTAGGAATTAACCAAATCTCAATATGATATATGGTGTGTCGTCTATAATTCAAAATTATTATTTTTATTTAAAATTGACATTAATTATAGTAAAAAATAAAACTGACATACTGTATACAAAGGAAAAAAATTATTGTTATTTTAATACATTATTGAATCATTTACCTAAGTCATTTTATATTTTTAGGCAACAAACACAGCACAATTTGACAAATGTTATGACCTATATGACATAATGTGTCAATTAACAGTTTAAAATTGATATTTTAGATCAAACAATTATACTCACTGAATTTAGAGAAAATCAACTAGGATTTTACTAATAATATATGACATCTATTTATAAGTTATTTTTGATGTTTAGGAATTTTTCTCCCACCGAATAGATACATGATGTGGTCAGTCTGAGTCAAAGTGTGTGGTTCTAGTTTAAAATGACATTTGAGTAAAAAATAATTGTGACATACTCAAAACTAATAAAAATAATTCACATTGTTTGGATACATTAATAAAATGATCCATATATTATTTTATATGTTCAGGAATCAGCCACACTGTTAATGGATACAGGATGTGACCATTATGACTCAATGTGTCGGTTATCCTTTTAAAATCAAATGGTTATTTTAAAAAATGCATCTCACTAAAAATAGAGTAAACACACTTTTATTTTCATGATAATTTTGGAAATCTATTCATTAATCCTTTTCACTTATAAGAATCATTCTCACATAAAATCAATAAACTATGTGATCGGTATGAGTGAATGTGCGTGGGTCTTATTTAAAATGAAATTTTTATATAAACAAAAATAACATAATAAAAAATATATAAAAACAATAAGGTCATTTTGATACTTTAGGAAGATAATAAATTTGTTAATAGAGAAGAGTTTGAATCAGTCACATATCATTTAGATGCACGATGTGGCCACTATGACTCAATATTTTCATTATCAGTTTAAAATCAATAATTTAGTTTAAAAAATGATACTTATTTAAAATAAAGAAAACATGCTATGTTTTTGGAAATTCAATATATCAAATAATAAATCTTTCTTGATGTGTAAGAATTAGTCTCGCATCAAATTGATACATGATGTGATTGGTATGAGTCAACATTCTTATTTCGAGTTTAAAAATTCATATTAAAAAAAAGACAAAAATTATAATCAAAACTATGAAAACATAGAAATAATGGGTTTATACTTTAGGAAAATTATCCATAAGTCATTTGAGATGTTATAAAAATATTCACACCTCAATTCGATGCATGGTGTGACTGTTATATATCAATTTATACATTATCATTTTAAAATTAATTTTTTATTTCAAAAAACATTACTCACCGATATTAGAGAGAAAATGCTCAGATATTATTCATAATTTAAGACACCAATTCATAATTAATTTTATACACATTGTAATCATTATCACATAAAATTGAATAATGATGTGATCAGTATTAGTCAACATGCATGTTTCCAGTTTGAATTGATTTTTTATTAAAATAACAAGTGACATACTCAAAATAGATAAATCATAATTAGATTTTTTTGATAATTTTGGGAAATTCTACATAATTCATTTGAGATGTGTAGAAATTAGTCTAAACTCAATCTAATGTACAATGTTGTCGGTATGACACAACAAGTTTGTTATAAGATTAAAATTGATAGTTTAGTTTAATAAATGTGACTTACTAAAAATAAAGAATATGATATCCAATTTTCACGATAAGTTTTGACATTGATTTATAAGACATTTTTTGATAGGTGGGAATTGGTATCATGTCATGTTGATAAACGATGCGATTTGTATGAGTCAAATTGTTTGTTTCCATTAGAAAATGACATTCTTGTAAAAAAGTTCCAGAAAAAACCCAAAACCGAGAAAATGAATTTTGATTATTTTGATATGTTATGAAAATGATCCATAATCCAATTCAGTCATGTCAGAATTATCCATGCCTAATTCTTATGTATGGTGTCAACGATATGACTCTATGAGAATATTTTTATTTAAAATTGACATCTATTTTAGTAAAATTCTTAACTGACATACTCAAAATAACGAAAATGTATTCATATTGTTTTAATATTCTAGTAAAATCATCCCTAAGCCAATCATGACATGTAGAAATTTACCTCACCTCAATCTAACTCATGATGTGTCCAATATAATTAAATATTTATGTTATTAGTTTAAAATAAACATTTTAGTTCAAAATGTGTCATACTAAAAGATGAGAAAACATAATCATATCATCTTAGTACTTTAATGAAATGATTTATAATTAGTTTTTAAAATGTTTTAAATAGTATCATGTCAATCCGACACATGATTTGACCAGTATGAGTTAATGTGTGTGTTCTTAGTTTAAAATGACAATTTTAAAAGAAAAAAAGTCATGTGACGTACTCAAAACCAATAAAACACATTCATATTGTTTTGATACATCAGGAAAATTATCCATAAGTCATTTTAGATTTTTAAGAATCAGCCTCAACTCAAACTGATGCATGGTGTGGGTGGTATGACTCTAAGTGTATATTTTTAATATATAAGTGTCTTTAGATTAAAATGTGAATCACATATCCAAAATTGAGAAATTCTCCAAGGTTGTCTTATCATCATTTTTTCATCTATTACATAATAATTTTCCTTATAATTTTTATCTAATAATTATTTTTTTAATTTCAAATAATAATGTTTGAAGATGAATACGAAATGGTGTGATGTGAAAGAGTCAACCACAACTAGATATTATACAAAGAGATCCATTTCTCACTCAACGATTCGTTTAAAATTAATTTTCTTTTTAAATTTATCAATTTATATTTACACTAACATAAGTATTTTTCATTATATATGTGATTTTTTTCTTTATTGAGGGTTAGAATCCAAATAAGGAGGAAGAAATCATTTTTTGAATGTGGTTAATAATTTGTAATTATTATATTGTATAATCTAATGTTTGAAATGTATATAAAATAGTTTATTTCTTATATTTGTTTTGTATTTTTATTTTGTTTATTTTTTCTATTAATATTGTATTTATCTGATTTTATGTTGTTTTGGGGTTGTGGTGTGATTTTACCTCACATTTCAGTGTTCCCCATTTTCAGTTCTTAAAGAAGTCTTGATAAATGGTTCATTTATCAGCTCATCTATTAGAGATAATAAATAAACCATTAGTAGTTTTTGTATAAGAAATGATAAAATACGAGTAAATTTAATATTTCTCTAGTATCCTTTCATTCTTAACCACTAACAAAGGTAGTTTGTACAAAGTTGAACATATTCCTTGTTGTAGTTTAACTAAAAAGATAAAAATTCATGGGAACCACTACATAATTTAGATTGGTATGACCAGTTCACCAACACCGATATTAAAAAATTTAATTTTTTCCTATTGAATTCCCCAAAAATGGTCCTAAAGAAAACATTCCACCTTTAAACTTCTTTTTCTGGCCATATGATACACTGTATCAAACAACTGCACCAACTGAACCTCCAACTAAACCTATTTTTCTAGATATTTATACCTCATCACAATATTATTTATTAGCGACCTATGAATGTTTGGAATGAAAAATATTATCAACATGAAAAAACTATTCGATCTAAATCCAAACATAATAATCTATGCATTAAGGTACTGAGTAGTGACATGTTTTAGTGCCAAATGGACCAAATTATAAAAAATGGGTAGAATACTCTTGAATATTATTATCCCCTAGTTCCACAAATATAAATCCTAGTTATTTTATTCCTATAACATCTTATGGAAAAACAATTGAATAATTATATCCTTTAAATAATTACACATAAGATCTCCATGATATATATATTTCCCAATATAGGCCCACAATTTATTTCCTGTTCCCTTATAAATGAATCTGGACAAACCCAACTTAGTGAATTTAGGATTCATCGCAAATTAGATGACCTCTCAATATTTTAGTTCCCCTACTATGATTCATGTGTTCCCTTATCACCATATAAGATTGGTGGATGATGCTTAGTAAATTTAATGTCATAATATGTCTCATGTTTCAGGTTCCTTACACAGAATTGTTCCAGAGTATAATTGGTGTGAATAACTCTACCAAACAACATAGGGTCACCTAGAGGATTTACCTATGGATCTTATCTTTTATCTTATTCCTTCAAATTTTAATGATCTCTTCTTAGTGTAATTTCTAAATTAACAGATGATGATAACCAATTAAATCATGAGAACCTTCAAAAATCAACACACCATTTATTGATTTCATAGTAATTCATTAAACAAACAATAATTTGAAGATATTATGAATTTTATTAATGAAATTAATTATAGATAAGAATATAGGTATATTTATATTAAATTCCAATATAATCAATTCAAATTAATTCAAAACAGTAGTCACAACCTTGTTAAAAATTCCTAGAACACCGAATGTAAATTGGGTTCAGTCATGGATGCGAGCTATATAGGACACTTTATACACTTACTATCTATATTGTAATTGTTATAACTCTTATCCACCCATGACATGACCAGATTCATGATGTGTTGACACACTTCAGGTTGGTACCTCCTCTGATTCCAATTTATATTAGACCCAAATGGTTCAATTGGAAAAGTCACCCATGTTGGATCATCTATTGGTGTTGTTTATTAAAGAGTGAAAATAGAATTCAAAAATGATCCATGAGTAAAAAAAATTACACAAATCCATTGTAAAATGTGGAAGAAAATAAATACAATGAAAAATATACAGTCTACGACAAAACAATCTAAACCGGTATGTATGGAAAATCTCAAAGTGAACAATAATCAGATCCATATCACCCCACTATGAAGGAAAAGACCAATGGTGACAATTTCATGAAACAAGATACCCTTCCATTTACCCATATCATGCAGTACAACATATAAAACATCCGAAAATAAAAAATTAAATAGTGGGAACAAAGTCTAGTATGACACCACCTTAGAGTCTATTCAATACATAATATCAACAATATAGTATTTCTAGAATTTAAAAAAAATCTTTACAAATTATTTTTATAAATCCCAAATAATTTTTTAAATCATCTTCCATCTGGTTTTCATGAAATTATTCATATTCCAAATCATGAAATATGAAAACTATATTTAATCAAATAGGATATAATATCCATGTATCAAAACGAAGGAAAGTAAACACATATCCATGAAATACCATAATGTGATTTCATGTGACATAAAATCATATAAAAACATGTGAGAAAAAATCCATCATAAGGACTCATCCTATGAAAAGTAAACATAAATGACCATTAATACTATAATTTATAGTCTTGCCCAAGTAAAAATACTTAATGGACATATAAAAGTTTAAAACCAAACAAAATATTCTATCCAACCGATATTGAATCCTCCCAATTTCAAACTATTATTGTGCCACACACACTGTAGATGAATATGTATTTTTATAGAAGATCCCAAGTATCATAATGTACCAATCATGTAAATTAAAATTTAAAAAACATGATCACATTATAATAAACTATTTTCAAGGACTATCCAATCATCTATGGTGTTTAAAATCCCATATCCAAAGGAAGAAAAATATTTTTGAAGGAAACCCCCCACTAAAGTCATTCTCCATTCCATAAAACCCATTGTTACCACATTTAAATTCAATTCAATGAACAAACAAAATTAAATTATCAATAATGATATGAAATTAAATAAATTAACCCATTATATAGAAACACCAACCTCAAAAAAATTTAATCCTATTAAAGGTTGACAATTGTTTTTGAAAACTTATAGATCATAATTTGAAATAAAATGAACGATAGTAGACTTCAATTCATTGATAGAAAAATCATTTTTATCATTAGTCTACAATAAGAATGTAGTGAAAACATTATCCAAAATTATTGGAATTAATAACTAATAGGAACACTTACGCAAAAAAGTCATACCATGACAATCCAAAAATGGATCACCAAAACAATTATCTGTATGGCACAGAGATCACAAAAATCCATTAGGGTGAGACTTCAGTCGATAGAGGGAGGCTTCATAATTGAAATAAATGTTAATCTCCCTTATGTAACCCTAAAATACCTAAATCTTGATATTTATAAGGATTTTAATTCTATATCACAGAATTTATTCCTTGAAGGGTGGAATCACTAAAAAATGTGTCTCTTATTTATAAAAAACAGATTTTTTACAACTACGCAATATGAAGCTATTATAATTTCTATAAACACTTTATTCCATGAATTGCTTCACAATAAAATCTTGATTATCATTACATATTGGGTAATTCAATTACAAGATGTGTAAAGGATATCTAGTAGAAAACTACCCATATTATCCAGGAAACACAAAACGAATGAAAAAAATTCACAATTTGAGAAAGGGGGTACTAGAAAAGAGTTACTAGGTGTTACGTGGTGGGAATTAATTCCTACACCAACATAATTATTAAAATATCCAGTATACAACTGATATACTAAATAAGAAATATAATACAATATATACACCATTATTAACAAGAGTAGGTGATTATACATAAAATATACCATAAAGAATCCCTAAAAAGTATATATTTAAATACAATATAAGAATAATACATCATTCTATTTTTAAATAAGAATAAAATATTGATCATTTATTTTAAAAATTATAAAAATTATTCATAAGAGTATTTATTCTATTGACCATATTTTATAATATTTTCATACAATATATACTTATAAATTTTTTAGATGATGTAAGAATCAATAAAAAAATTAATATATAGATATATGTAGACATTATAATGAAGGGATAATTGATTATGAGGATAAAAAATATAATAATAGTAAACATGGAAATCATGATATGAATAATGATATTATAATCACTCAATATAATCACATAATCTAGGCATTAGTATTTGAGCCCACTAGGATTACACGATCTACATCTAATAGGTTGGGTAATTATATCGATGGATGACATTAATCCTAATGATCCCATGAATTTTTAAATCTTATCCTATATAAATGATTTCAATTTAAATGAAATTCATTATGATAGAATTATCCATTTATAAAATAACATTCTGTTATCTTGAAATAACCACATCACATGTCAAAAAAAGACAACCCATGATGTAATTGAAGTTAAATAATGGGAGAATAAGTTCTCAAAATCTATTAAATATCATTATTAATTAATAAAATAATTATCGAAAACATATGGAAGGGACCAATATGTATAATCCCCCAATTAAATATTATTTATTTCAATCAAATACTTATGGAAATAGGTTAAAGGTATAACCAATATAAAATTGTATAAGATTGTATATTTATCATTTAAAAAATATATATTTTTATTACTTAAAAAATGACATATTGATTTCATTCACAAATTATAGAATATATCTATAAATAAAAACATATATTCCAAAAAAATTAAAAGAAGAAAAAAAGTCACATTATATACTCCGTAATAGGTTCAAAATTATGAATAAAATGTTACATAAGTAAGATAAAATCACATATATAATCACATAGCATAAATGGTTTATACATGTAGAAACCCAAGTTCCAATTCCATGAAATTGTTTACTAACATAAAAAGTAAAAAAAATAATTTTTTTTTATTAAATAACAGGATCCCAACAAACATTGAGTATCTAAATACACAACCAATGAATGAGCAACATACAATCTAATGTGAACACTATATATAAGTACCATAGGTTTTCCCTAAATATATTATACACAAAATATCAAATTAAATTAATAGAAACAATAGTAAAGAAAAAGATAATATAAAAATTAGTTAGAAGCCCTAATAGATAAGTGATTCAGATGTTAAACCACAAAAATGTCATAAATTCACCTACTAAGATCCTACTATAATCTTCATTTGGGACATGAAAATGAAAATTAGTCGTTTGTCTATTCAATAATACAATACCAAATAGAAACCCATAATATCACAATAATATTATTTAGCATGAGTGATAGTAGGATAATACTAAATCAATAAGTTGGGATATAAGAATATATCATGAGATAACCTTATAATTACTATGATCATCCAAGGATGTGTAAGAATAGTTTAAAAAAGAAGAATAATGGATGGGTTTACACTCCCCCAACAATATTTATTCCACAAAATAGGGATAAATGGGACCCCTACCACCCCCTAAAAATTTATCCATATAATAAGAATAATTATAAAAGTACATATAATATTAAAAATATAATAAATGATAATAAAAGTAATTACATCATATCATGATGAAATTAAATTTAATAAATTTTTTATATTTTTCCTTACAATATCCCATGATTAAAAAATATAAAATAATATATATATATATATATATACATACATACATATATATCCCCTTCAAGAAAATTAAAATTAAATTAAATTACAGGAAATAATAATCCACTATTTATTTTAACATAAAATAACATTTAATGGATTATAAATTTCCCGTAAAACTAAAATTACACATCCTAATATTTTTGAATTAAAAATTCACGGTTTGTAATTTTTTTCAAAGAGTGAACTATGACAATGTATAGACTTATATAATGAAAAATATCATATATTTGTGAATACATTGAAATCTATTACACATGTTTGTGATTCAAAATCTTTGAGATTATATAATAGATCATAAAAATATATATTTTAAAAAACCATATAACATTTTTTGTAATCTATAATCTAGAAATAAATAAATGAAAAATATAATTAGTATTTTTAAAAAATATAGTTCTCATTAAATGTATGAGTTTGTATATTGATTAATTAAATGATAGGATGTGGATGATTTCATTAAAGAAATGGAAATATAAAAACTAATAAAATATAATATTTGTTTTATAGTTATTCCAATACTTTTCTGAATTAAAATAAAAAGATCAATTCTAGGAGAGTTTGATAAAATTATTTTTACATAATTTCATTTGGAATTTTATAAAAAAATGGAAATTTTATTATAATTTTCAATATTTATAATCTAATAAGTTATATATGAGTATTCATAAATAAAATTAAAATTGAAAAATAATGTTTAAAAAGATGTTGTAACGCACAAAATAATGTTCCTTAAGGTGTAGTGTCTATTAGAGGCCACCCATTTTTAATGTAATATGTTTTACCATACATAAAAATAGTTTCTTGATTATAAACATGTTTTTTAAAATAATTTTTTTATGATGATAAAAAAGGATACAATGGGGAACTATGAGATATTAAAATTCAAATGAACTAATTTTTTTAAGAAGTCCACCACACCAAGATAATGGAAAATAAAATTAACTTAATGTGAAATTTTACATTGAGGGATTAAAATGATAAATATAAGGAGGATACTATATTATTAAAATCAACAAAAAATGATTCGACATTGGATATATTTTTCTATTATGAAAACCATGGTTGGTTAATTACATTAATTTTATATACATGAATTTTTAGAGATATTAACTAATCCCAAATATAATTAGAACTAATAAATTATTTTTCACATTACATATGTATAAATTACTTTTATAAAATGTAAAGATATTTTTTAGATTTTTAGATTTATAATTGCAGAGAATTTTTAATTTCTTAATTGGGATATAGTTAATAAGATTACATTTAATTTTTATATGTGTTGTCATTTATCATTAATATAATTGTTCATTCCTATTTCAATTTTTAAAACATGATGTTAATTATGTGTCTCTCATAATTTGAAATATTTTTTATGAATTATGATTACATTTTATATATTATAGATCAATGATAAGTAAATAGAAACCATTATTGTCAAATATTTAGAATTATTTTAATGTGTACTTGTTAGTTAAAACATAAAAAAATATTTTTGGGTGGTTTTTGTGTAAAAATGTTGAATAATACATAACATATGAATTCAATGAATATTGAAAAATTAATATATGTTTTTTTGGGGTTTGACATGTATCAAAATGATATTTATTATAGAATCAAAAACACACTATTAGTGATTATTAATATATTACTATTTTACATATTGCATATGAATATGTTTTGAATGGTGATGGTGGGCCAAAATGTAATATTATATGTTTCTACTCTATATTGTGAGGAAAAATAATTGAGTAGTTTTTTTGGTGGAGTGAAGTAAAAATTTGAAATTATCTAACATAAATTAGAAGATGTTTATTAAAAAACAATCTTTATCTAAAATTTTGATACTGGACAAATGAAAAGGATTACTAAATTTTTCCTTGTAATTTTAAAAAACATCCTAATTAGAATATTTAGTTATTTAATATTTTTAGAAATTCCATGTTGTGATTATTGTTTTGTGGGTTTTTTATTCTAATAAATATCTATTAAAAAGTAAATGATTATTATGGTTTCATGTGGGGTTATAAACATTTTACTATGGTTATCTTCTTCATTTTTATTTAGTAAAACATACGACAACCATAATAATGATATATTTAATTTTATAATATTTATAGTATCAAAAAAAAATTGAAATAATATATTGATTTGTAATTTAGTGACCAAGGTTTTTGAAATAAAATAATTGACTAAAGAACAAATTTCATCACATCTAATAAATTTATCCGTTTGGAATATCCTATTTAGAAATATTAAATATATATATAATTCAATTTAGGATAGAGGTTAACTTATATTGATGAAAATAAATTAGATTTGGAATTACTAATTTTTTTATTAATACATCAGAAAATAACGTTTGAATAAATAAATCCTCAAAAGAAATAAGTACCTATTTAAAAATTGGAATTTATTAGAAATAATAATGTGAAGATATTAGGGATATAATACCCAGAGAAAGAAATTCTTCTTAAATTGGTAAAATTTGGATTTAATGATTAATTACTAAAAAAAATTTGAGCTGTTAAAAATTTATAGATTATATATATATTTATTCCCAAACAAATGTGTAGTGTTTTTTATATTGATATATGAGATCAATCCAATTATGATTAATTTATCATTCATCATAATTCAAATATTAATATGTAGAGTTTTATATTTTTTAGTGTTTGTAATTTAAAAATGATAGATTATCATCATAGAACATGTATTAATACAATTAAACTATTGTGAAATTTATATGTGTAACCCCATCATCTTTAGGGTTAGGTGAATGTATGTTCAAAAAACATTAATGTGATGCATATGAGACTATTGAAAGTTTATAGTTCGGTATTAAATGTGTTTGTTTTTTTTGACGCTTCAAAAAGAGAATTATATCATTTCCATAGAAAAACTAGGAACTCTACAACTGTGGTGTTTTTTATGTTGGACATTATGTGATTAAGTATAAAATAGAATGGAAGACCATGACTGGAATGACATGGGTTTTGGGCATGGATAACTATATTTCACTTGGAAGACCATTACATGATTTACCACACTATTCATATGGTGGATGTTGTATAAAGGGAAAATTAGAAGAATCTTTTCAACACACCAAATGAAAAATCTATTTCACTCGTGGTTATTAAAAACACCATGACCATTGTGACATTTGTAATCACTTTTAAAATGATTGAAACATATATATTTTATCCAGTATGTTATTGGGATTTATGGTTAAATTCATGTGATCATGAATGTGGGTTATTCAATTTTTTTTATATTGATACATATTTCTTTATTTTGGTCAATGTTCCTATAATTTTTTGTTCCCTTTGTCCAAAATAAATCGATATTTTCCTTTGAAAAGCTTGGAAACCCATTATGAATGGAGGTTATACCATCAATAAACAGATTAATATTAACCCACCCTTTTAATATTAATCTGAAGAGAATTCCTAGGGTTTTTGTGATCGTTCATATGGATTTTAATTTCTAGAAACCCAGAATCCTAATTTTTCTGGTCACTAATCTAGGAGTATGGGTTCCTTTCATTCAATAAGACCGAAATTCCTTCATTATTGGTGTCAAATAATGGGAATTTTTTTTCCTACCCCTCATATATTTCCTGCTTGAGTGTGACTCTAATATTGTATATGGATATATCAAAATTAATTCTTGTAGTTATTAGTATGAAATCATGTTCTACTTGGGGTGAGAATGTGTAGTGAGAGGAAATTATCTTAATTAACAATGACTTAGTAAATGACTCACTTGAGGTATGAATATACTAACACTATATTGGATTATATATGATTTTTTCCTAATTCTACGATATATTTATTATGTCACACACATGAAATAATTTAATTTTAAATTACATTTAATTTATATTCATGCTTTATTTTGGTGGGTTTCCAAGCTTTTAAGGAGGAATGGGTGATTTTTCATGAATTGGGCCAAACCGTGAGCCCAATTCCATATTTTAGAAATAAATTTTGATTCCATTATAACTCCATAATTTTCAAAAAATTTATCCATTTAAATACCAAATTTTCATCCCCTAACCTATTAACACGACCATATTAATTTGAACCATTTAGAATACATAATCCTGGTGGATATGGGTTTTTATTTAAGAGATTGGTCCTGCCTGAAATCCCATTTTCTATATTAAAAATAAATTTTAATTATTTAATATATCCTTGAATATTTACTTTTATTTGGTGATTCCAACTCCAACCCAAGCCCACTTACGAAAGGCGCATTCCTATACACTCCCCCCACAATTTGGAGCTATAGAGAATCAGGAAAGTGGTCAAAACATATCTGGATTTCAGAAATCAACCAGTTTTGGAGAGGTAAATTGATACTTTTATAAATCTTTCTATTTTTACTCGTTTCCTATATTCCAGTTCCTACATGATATCTTAATCTTTTTAAGAACCTCTACGAAATGTTTGGGTGTTTTCAAATTTAGATTCTGGTGGATTTTGGGTCATTTTATTCAAGATTGTTTTGAGTAAGTGTTTGTCTCATCAATTTCTTCATTCTCCTTGGGATTTTCATCCCCTTTCAATATGTTCTAATGTTTCCAGAAGTTAGGGTTCCAACCTATGTTTTGATTTCGTGTCTTTTCAGTTATATATTTTGGTCTAGGGTTGGATTTAACTTCTTGGTGATGCATTAGTGATGTGGTTGATGTTTCACACCATGTTTTGAGGGATTCGACACATTCAATAGGTGGTTACATGTGTAAAAAATTATTGTTGAGTTATCTTGATGTATTTACTCATTTTTCATATTCCTAATATGTTGTGTGTGGTGTAAATACTATATATGATTTATTTGGTTAAGTGTTTAATTTTATAGTTTCATTTTAACTTGGAATTGGGTGTTTTCATGTGTTACTCATGGGGTATTATTTGGGTGTATTTTATAACATATGGAATTGGTTTACTAAATCTTTTTTGACATGACAATTATTGTTTCATAATGTATTAGTGTCATGTTGGCCTAAAAAAGGGTTTTTGAATAGTTTTTATATCTAATACATTGTTATACTTCTTGAGAGCATTTTATGAAAATGTGTGTTTTCATTTAGATCTTTTGTAGTATTATTCAAGGTGATTTTGTAAAACATGAAATTTGTTTTATAAATGTATCTAGGGAATCTAATTCTATTTTGGATAGAAATTGGTATGGTTGTGGGTCTTAAATGGGGGTTTTGAAATGGGTTTTCTGTTCAAGACATATTTACACCACTTGGGTTCTTTTTATGAAAATTGTATATGTTTTAGTTGGTTAAACAATGTTCGAAAAGGGTTAATATGTACTATTTGGTATGTGTGTTCTCTTTTTAATGGGTTTTTAAACGATACATGATTTTTAATATGTCATGAATTTTTATAATGTTTTGTAAATTTTTGAAATGTTTTATTAAATTGTGATGATGGAGCGAAACTTGTTTGTGGTCTCTTCCATGTAAGATTGATTATAAAATGATTTTGAAGGTAAAAAGGTTGTTATATAACAAGTGATTGGGATGTTATGATAGTTTTAATATATTTTAATTGTTTTATAAAATTGTTTAATGGATTTTTGCTATGTTAAAGAAATGTGAAAAGTGTTGTGGGCTATTTTGGTTTTAGTGGGATTTCAAAATCAATTCGAATGAAAAGTGGATTTTTGTGAATTTTGTTGTATACATGTGGGTTGTTTGGTTAACTTATGATATAAAAATGATATTTTCAATTGAAAAGTATATTCATTGGATTTTATAACATGTTTGAGCACAAAGGGAAAACCTGGGTATCTAGGTGGGTGGATGTGTACTAGTATGCTAGTGAATTTGTGGGGTTTGGCCTCAGTTTCACATAGCAAGATAGATGATTACAACACTAAATAAACAATGATGATGATGATTGGGGACCAATAGGTTATGGGTATGTTCCCTACTAGTTTCTTGTGCAAGATAATGGATATTTTTTATAGTTACTCTCACCAAGATACGAGGTACCTGGGACCCACAGCTAGATAGTGCCTAGGGGTTATTTCTCATTGCTTGTGCTCACTAGATATTTTGTACTTCCATCGGTATATGGTATGTGTGGCTATAAAATTCAGTATATTTTTTATTTATTTTAAAAGTGTTTATTCTTTAAATTATCCCACCTAAAAATAGTTTTTATTTAATGTTACATCTTTTTGAAATTGTAATTAGAATTTCATGTTTTTGGAAACATTCATGCTTTTTGTCATTAAATGTTTATCACATGGAATCTATTAGTAGTGGCATCCTCTTGGGATTTGGCTCAGACCATAATTACACCCTTGGTTGTATGTATACTTTTTTATTTTAGTTGTTGCAGGTTGGGTATAGTTTTTAGTTCCAGTTGTTCGGGTTTCTAGCAGGTCCTTAGAGGTTAAGTCTTGTGGAGATGGCTTGAGGGTGTTGCCCCTTTCCATCAGGGTTCTTGGGATGTTCCCTTTTGGGTTTTTACCATTGTTATAATCTTTTTGAGTTGTTTTAAAATATGTAATTCAGTTATGATTTTTTTTAAAAGATTTTTTGGTTTGAAGAATACAGATTCATTTTATTGGATTCTTTTATTGTATTAAGATTATAAACTAGGGTAAATCATTAACAATTTTCATTTTATGATAACCAGGAACATTTTCCAACCCTTGGGGATCGGGAATTCCCTTCGGGCTATATTTCAGGCTGGAGTGAGTGCCAGTTTTGATGTAGACCAGATTCTATTCATCACAAAATTGTATCAGAGGAGGTTCAGGTTAATGCTTTGGGTCATGTTATTTGTGGAAGAGTCAGGATAGTATGAAGTTAATAGTGATGGGACTTGGAATTCCAGTTATGGGTAGTGTGCTTGATCACCACACCTCATGATGGGATTCGATTTTCCAATAGAAGTCTCTATTTATCTATGTACTTTGGTTTTGTTGGTTTGATGATGATTAGGGGAAATGAAAAGAGAGTTGGGTTAATAGTCTTAGTGAGCTCACATGGCCTAGAAATCCATATGTATCAATGATATTCCCTAGGAAACACTATGTGATAGTGAAGTGATTGGAATATGGCTACCAATAATATTTCTATGTAACCCATTGAAACTATTTTCATCTCACATTTTTTTGTGCTATTATTTTGAAAACCTGGCACTTTGGTTTTAATAAGCGTAAAGTTTTTGTGAAATAATTTTAAACTAAATAAGGACTGGTTTGATTTATGAAATGGTGGAACTGAATTTTTAGAATTATTTTGAATTGGAAAAAGGTCTTCTTAATCCTCTTTTGAAAGAAGGAACTATAATGATGTTGGTTTTGAAAAGTGCTTCCAAGAGAGTTTTATAAACAATCAAAGGTTTTTTGGATCTGGTTTAGGGATGTTTTTCCAATGGACCATCTTGGATGGGTCCTTGGGTTATCTCATTGGATAAGGTTTACCCCATTAAGGGTTAATGCATAACTAAAGTGCAACCCAGATTGTTTCTCCATTGGAAAATCCTCCAGTCGATCAATATAAAGAATCTTTTATTGGTCTTTGTTGATTGAGTCTACACTAATTCTTTTCATTGATTTTTAGATCCTCTTGTAGTGGGAGAGTGCTTGTGTAATGTTGATAGAGACCTTATTTTATTAATTTTTCTAATTCGTCGAAGCTAGAAGTGGTCTAGGGTTGTTTGTGTGGATGAGTGTCTCGATGGTGTCTAAGACGACCTCTAGGTTCTTCACAGTTTCATTTAAGCATGAGTTCATGTTAAACCACCAGTGTGGGAAATATGGTCATGATATGATATTCTAGACACTTTCAAGAATTGTGTGTTGTTTGGTGATGTTTTATAAGGTCTGTCTCTATGCATTGTTGTTATCAGTCACAATGGTATTGTTCAGTGATACCTTATGATGTCATGTGCTCGATTAACCATAAAAGTGAAAGTTGGGCAATTATATGAGATTATATATTATTCTAGGAGAATGTCTCCCTTGGGAAAACATAAAAATATTCCATTTTAGAGTAAGGTGACTATAGGTGTGATTTAATTTTATAGTTTGTCACCTGAAAAAACAAGGTTGGATGTGTGTGAATCTTGTAAACCCTTGTTTCAGTGAAATTTCGGGTTAGGGTATAGTGAGTTTGGAATGTGTTATGTCTTGGAAAACTTATCAGGGATTGCGCTGTAGGTTTTGGTTGAACCAAATAAATAATTCTCGTTCAGGGGGTTTCCAAAGCCTAACTGTGAGGCCAAAGATGCTTCAATCATTTGACTTCCAGCTATAGGTCTCGGAGAGAAGTTGTCTTGTAGTCAGGGGAAATAGCAGGTTCATTTAAACCCTTTTACTGATTCCTATCCTCAGTATAAAAGATAGGAAGAGTTTAAACGTGTGGTGTCTCATCTTTCTTTCGTTGCTTCTATTTGGTGGAAATAGTTGGTGGGCCTTGTACCCATGTCATCGCCCAATGTTATTCCCTCCCCCTTTGGATTCAATTGAGTAATTGAAGAAAGGTTTGAAGTTTGGATACACAGGTTGAGCACATGGTTTGCACTTATTTAGTAGCTAACATGCCCCATAAATCCATCTAGATAGAATTATCCCCATTGTTAGTGAAGGGTTTCCCAAACCATTCAAACTAACCATGTGGTTGTCCCAACTCTTTAAATTTTTGGGTCTTTCTGTACCGGCCCGTGCTGGTCGGTTAAGATGGATGGTTCTTATGGTGGGGAGACCCACTATGAGTCTTATATAAGTTCATTTGTAAATTTTTTAGGAAAGTATTTCCTTTGTAGTGGGGATTCCATTCAAGCCTCCCCCTGTTAGTGTCTTGATTCTGTCTCGGGAAAAAATATAGGTTGTCTCTTGTGGTGGGGAGACTATTTTTCTTCCCCTATATGGATAACTAAGAATTATCCATGGTCTTTCCATGGAGGTAGGTAGTATCATTCAGAACTATCAAGAAACCTATATATTCCTTGGGTAAACGTTGATATTGGAGGGTTCCCAATGGTTTGGTTACAGCAAGGTAAGTGTAACCTTGTTCGATGTTGTTGTTCATTTAGGTGAAATGATTGAGTCTTGTTCAGATAGTGTTTAAGAAGTTTTATTTTGGGATAATGTATGAATGCGACTGATCATTTCTGGAATGTGGTTTATGTTTCGGTTGTGAGAGTAATAATTAATTAATTGATCACTGGAGGTGTTTTTGCCTTTGGGGGTGAATCCTTCCAAGGGAGTACCTATTGGTTTCTCAGTTGGGTTTGGTTGTTTCTTTGGCCTTGATGTGACTTTTTGGGGTGGAATGTTTTCATGGTGGTGATAATTGTCACATAAATGAATTATTTTAATTTTTAATTCCATTTAATTTCCATTCATACTTTTTTGGGGGGTTTTCCATGCTTTTATAGAGGAATGGGTGAGTTTTCAGGAATTGGGCCAAACTGTGAGCCTAATTCCAGATTGAAAAATAAATTTTGATTCCTTTATAACTCAGTAAAGTTTCAAAATTTTTCATCAATTAAAATTACTAATTGTCATTCATTGACCTATAAACATCACCATATTAATTTGGACCATTTAATAATCCATAATCATGGTGGATACCGGTTTTTTATTTAAGAGATTGGGCCCGCCCGAAAGCCCATTTACTGCATTAAAAATAATTTTTAATTATTTAATATCGCCTTCAATATTTATGTTTTTTTGGTTCTTCCAACTCTTACTCGAGGCCACTTTCCTAAGGTGTGCTCCCATTCTCTCCTCCCACAATTTAAAGCTCAATAGAATCGTGAAATTTTCGAAACTTCTCTAGATTTTAACAATTGCCTAGATTTGGAGATGTAAATTGATCCTTTCATAACTCCTTCTATTTGTACTCTTTTCCTCAATTCCAATTCCTACATCATCTCCTTATCCTTTTTCAAGCCTCTCTTGAATGGTTGGATGTTTTCAAATTCATATACTAGTGGATTTTGGGTCGTTTTATTCAAGATTTTTTTGAGTAAGTGTTTCTCTTTTCAATTTCTTTCTTCTCCTTAGGGTTTTCTCCCACATTCATTATGTTGTAAAATTTCCAGAACATAGGTTTCGAACATATGGTTTTATTGGGTGTATTTATGGTTAAATATTGTGGTCTAGCGATGGATTTATCTTCCTTGTGATGTGGCGGTGGTGCGGTTGATGTTTCACACCAATTTTTGAGGGATTCAACACTTTCGGTAGGTAGATCCATGTGTAACCAATTATTGATGAGTTATCTGGATATATTTACTCATTTTTTATATTATTAATATGTTGGGTGTTGTGATAAAACATTTTATGATTGATTTGGTTGAGTTTTTAATTTTATAGTTTCATTTGAACTTGGAATTGGGTGTTTTCATGTATTACTCATGGGGTATTATTTGGGTGTATTTTATAACATATGTAATTGGTTTACTAAATCTTTTTTGGCCTTCCAATTCGGTTTTCGTATTGTATTAGTGTCATTTGGGCCGAAAAATAGGGTTTTTGGATAGGTTTTATGTGTAAAACATTGTTATACTTATTGAGAGAATTTTATGAAAATGTGTTTTCATTTGGATCATTTGTACTATTATTCAAGGTGATTTTATAAAACTTGAAAGTGGTTTTATAAATGTCTATAGGGCTTCCAATTATGTTTTGGATAGGAATTGGTATGGTTTTGGTCCTTAATGGAGGTTTTGAAATGGGTTTTTTGTGCAAGACATATTTACACCACTTGGGTTCTTTTTATGAAAATTGTAAATGTTTTAGTTGGTTAAACGATGTTGGAAAAGGTACATATGTAATGTTTGGTATGTGTGTTCACCTACTAGGGGGTTTTTAAAGGTTAAGTGATGTTTAAGGATGTCAAAAATTTTTCTAATGTTTTGTATATTTTTGAAATGTTTTATAAAAGTGTGATGTTGGGGAGGAACTTGTTTGGGGGCTGTTTCGTGTAAGTTTGATGATAAAATGAATTTAAAGGTAAAAAGGGTATTATGTAACATGTGAGTGGGATTTTATTATAGTTTTAATGAATTTTAATGGTTTTATAAAATAGTTTAATGTATTTTTGGAAGTGTTAATGAAATGTGAAAAGTGTTGTGGGCTATTTTATTGTGAGTCAGATTTCAAAATCAATTTGAATGAAAAGTGGTATTTTATGACTTGTGTCGTATACATGTGGGATATTTGGTGAATTTATGATATGGAAATGATATTTTCACGTGAAAAGTATATTCATTTACTTTTCTAACTTTATTGAGCACAAAGGGAAAACCTGGTATCTAGGTGGGTGGACGTGTACTACTATTCTGCTGAATCTGTGGGGTTTGGCCTCAGTTTAACTTAGAAAGATTGACACTTACAACTATAACTATACTATGATGATTATGATTAGAGACCACTAGTTTATGGGTATGTTCCCTACTAGTGGCTCGTTCATGAGAATTGATATCTGTGATGGTTACCCTCAAAGAGATACGAGGTACCTAGGACCCAGAGCTAGCTTGTGCCTAGGGGTTATTTCTCATTGCTTCTGCTAACTAGATATTTTATGCTTACCATTGGCATACAATATGAGTTTCTGGATAATTCAGTAGCTTTGGTATTTATTTTAAAAGATTTTATTATTTAAAATACCTCACCTAAAAACTCTTTTTATTTTATGTTGCGTCTTTTAGAAATTGTAACTAGCATTTCTTGTTTTTGAAAAATTGTATGATTTTCCACATTAAATTCTAATCACATGGAATATATTAGTGGTGGTATCTCATTGAAATTTGGATCACACCCTACTTACTCCCTTGGGTGTTTGTAGACTTGGTTATTTTTTTTGTCGCAGGATGGGTACAGTTTTTAGTTCCAGTTTTTCAGGTTTTTAGCAGGTCCTTAGCGGTAATGTCTTGTGGAGATGTATTGAGGGTGTTTCTCCATTCCATGAGGGTTATTGGGCTGTTACCTTTTGGTTTTTTACCTTTTTATAGTCTTTTTGAGTTGTTTAAAAATATGTAATTCAGTTCTGATTTTTTGTAAATGATTTGTTTGGATTGAAAAATCGTGATTCGTTTTATTGGATTCTTTTGATGTTTTAATTTTATAGAATTGGGTAAATCATTCCCAATTTTCATTTTATGATACCCAAGAACTTGTTCCGTCCTGTGGGGATTAGTAACAACCTTGGGGCCTTGTTGCGGGCTGGGTCGAGTGCCGGTTTGGATGGCGACTAGATTCGTTTTGTGACATATTAAATCCCCTTATATATATGTTTAATGCATGTGTGTGTGGCCATTCTGATCCACCCTTGATAGAAAATTTTATTATTCATGTGTAATCTCTTAAGGTTATTTCTTAATATGAATAATTATTCATTGAAATGATGCATATTTTTTGGGTAATTCATATATTGAAAAAACAATCTTCATGTATCAAGATGAAAAGTTTCATCATATTGGTTAGAAAACCCCATGGAGGTGGAGTGTGATAATGTGATAATGAATATGTACTATATATATAATTTTATGGTATGATTATCATAATGGACATGTTATAAATCTTGTGAGAATACCATGAATGGGAGATCAATATCCATTAGCTATAGGATGATACAGGTGATTCTGTGTAGGTTTGATGTTCAAATATAAATATATATTATGTCAAACAAGTCTGGCGAGGAGCACCATCATCTAAGGATTATGAACACCATCATTGGGGTTAATGTGATGTTCCTATTTTTTACCACCATTTGGGTTTGGTTTTTTATTTTACTTAACAATTTAACATATGTACAAGAAGGATTGTAATTAGGCGAAAATGGACACTAGGAATTATGGCATGTCATCAGTAGTGTGATTAAAAATCCTAACAACATTACAAATGTCATGCTGAAGTTGGTGGGGCATGGTTTAATGGTGGATTGGTCATCAAACAATTACTAATTATATTTTTTGTAATATGATTACATACGAATTTATCCATTTTCATGAAATACAATATTATATATTTATTTTTAGTCGTGTAATGCATCCATTGGTGGTTTCATATGGGGTTTATACTCCCACCATACATAGGCATCTTGATGTGTGTGAAGATATCATGATATGTGACATAGTCTAGAGAAAATTCCCTATGATAAAGAGATATGGGATGGATTATGGTGTTGATATGCGGTATTGGGATGGGCATTGGAGGAATCAGATGAGGTATTACATATATATTCTATTTCTAATTTTCAAGTAAACATGTCTCCTTGGTAGTCCATTTTTAATTTACTATAGGATTTGAGATACATTCCATGACATTTACTTCATCTTTTTTATTTTATTATACTAAATTATTATGTGTTATTATTTATATATTTTCCCACCATGTTACTCACTAGAAAAAATTAGAGGGTCTGAGTTAGAGTTTAACAGAGACTCATTCATGCCTCCCTATGCATAGGAGGTTTCTAAGTAGAAGTGAGTGTAAAAATACCATATGTGGGGAGACATATATGATGAAGACATTATTATATATATATTTTAGAGTTATATTTACCACTTATTTGGATGGGGGGGATATTAATGACTCTCGTGCCTCGTAGTGGATTATTTATATTATGATGACGAAGATGTTATGTGGAATCAGACAATACTTTTTGTTTCCATGATTGAAGAGTGATATCATTGGTTTTTTCATCATAGATTACCTAAGAATGGGTAAATTCCAAGACAAAGTGTCATGTTTAATTTCATCTATTGCTTGTAGTGACAATGTGGATGTATGAGAACCTTTTTATGGAATTCATGAAAGGGTTTCACTTGAACCCAATCTGATAATGAAGTAGACCCATAATTCCAAATCTGAGAGACTCAACCTACAAATGAGTTGGTAATGATGAATGTCTGAGAGATCCTATGACGTCATTGGGTGTCTACTGGTATTTTATTATATAGAGACACACAATTTAAATCAAATTTCTCCATATACATGGAAAGGTATTGGGGGACTCAAATGGGACTAATAAGAATTTATCATCCATAATACGGGGGATAGTTTAAGTGGTTGATTTATATCTTTTTTGATATACCTCATGTATAAATCCTACACTTTGTTAGATATTTGGATGGTCCTATATCTTTGGTGGGATTCACATAAACAACAATTAATATTCTTTTTTCAAATGGATCCCTATATGTATCTTTCTAGATTACCTTTCTAGTCCCTATTATGATGTCTTGTGACATATGAGGTATGCATTGTGTGTAAAAGTCTAGTGGAGGAGACATTGGTTGGAGTAAAATTTTTATATATGTATTCGATCACCTCTTTGAGTGTAATAGTATCATATTTCTATAGTAGGAGGAGATCGTTGGAGTGTAAATTAGCTGATATAGGATTCATTTTCGACGACTCCTCTGTTGGGGTATAAAAATCATTAGTAAATGAAAATCCAATATAGATATTTGTTACACCGCTCAACATCCTCAAGAATACAGGGACAATGACATACTATATGGGTCTTCCATAGTGTTACCAATTAATAAATGATGTATAAATTTTGTTTCAAATTCAGATATACATACCAAATCCTACATAAGTTATAGAATATGAGGATGTTGGTTTAGATCCATATAAACTATTTGATGAATGCTTTGTCTATGTAATCAAACTGGTTGAGATTGATTTATGGGGAAATATAAGGCATCTTATTAGGTAATTATAGAGGCATAGAAGGGTCAAAGATGATAATTATGAGTGGGATTATAATATTTAGGTATGTTGTATTGAGTTATTCAAGATCCAATCTTAAAATAATTCTCAACGATAACATTTCCATAGACGGGGATAATAATAACAATGTCATTTTTAGTGGGTATGTCATTATATGTTGCATCACATTTTGGATGATTTTTTTTATTTTAATCATTGATACATGGTTCTATAATGATATAGAGGATTCTTGGATTCTAAAAAGTGGGTTTTATTGTTTTTCTATCCATAATGGGAAACACCATTACTATGGTGTATGCTCGGGTAGACCTAGTGATCTTTAATTTATGACGACTCTATTAAACGTGACCATTGTGGTCATCACAATGGGCGTAGAGTATTATCGGTCCTTCAGTGGAACATGGTTTGGGAGACAAAACCATTGCATTCTGGCATAATGTGGTGTGTAAAAATTGAAAAAAAATCAAAGAAATAATCAATATGCATGAGTCATTTACCTTTGGTTTTCAAGAACACAATGATAGTGGTGAGAACTTGGTATTGGACATGGTGGTGTTATTATAGCAGTCCATAGCTTATACCCTTAGATATGATGCTAAAACCATATAAAATAAAACAATATCCTTGATAAAAATATATATATTTCCATTATATTTCACACAATTAGATTATATGGACATTTTAGTAAAGAATTTTAATGAATTAATTTAAATCATTAAATAAAAAATATGTTGACTTCTCATCAAATTCACATATTATTTTCCTTATATTAGAAGATTATAAATCCAAAATGATCATTAAAGGTTATTCAGAATTTCTCTACACAAGATACTCATTTATCTATGGAATACCTAATTTATTCCTTCATAATATAGCTACTAGGGAAAATAATAGGTTGTGAGCTCAGAATATCTGTAAAGGTAAACCTAATAACAAATCATAATATGAGAGACGTGATTCATACCTTTATATCATAATGAGAATATAATTACAACATATAAAATTATAATATAATATCATGAAATTATCATGATCATATTATAAGAGTACATAATCATAGTAATATGAAAACAAAATATATAATACCTTGATATTTTAGAATATAAATTTCTTGTCTTGACCAGACAAGGATTAAGATAGAACTACACCAATCTCTTATATAAAACAACAAGGGCTGGAGACTAGTGCTAAGAAGGCATGCCACACACACGAGAGGAATTATCCAAAAGTTCCCATACACACACAGACACACATATCCAAGACTATATAATGATGACATTTAAACCAACTAAAGACCATACATTCATACATCTATAAACCCAAAACAATAGTATAATATTAATGTAATGGACTACGTAAAAATGGGATTAATTCAAGTCCAACCAATACTACAAATTAATTTTCCACCGCCTCAAAACGAGGGGAATGTTGTTAAAAGGAACATTGGTAAACAACATAGGCTACCCAAAATAAGGTCCTCATACTCCCAATCCACTAGGGACTCCAAAAAATGTTCTCAATCTATATAAGATGGGACATGTGTGAGAAAATCCCAGGGATATGTGATTATAACAATACTTATTTGGATTCCCTGAAATCACAAATAATAGTACATAAAGTGCAACAGTCACCTTTACAAAGGAATATGTCTTCAGAACATATAACAAGAATACTTATATATACTAGACACAAAATCCTAGTCTCAAGTTAAGATGAAAACAATAAAACTAACCTATCATTCCACATTAATTGTTTTACATATCACTCTTCTAGGAGAACACACTGAACAAGTCATATATTAATGATGATGTCTCTCCAAGACATAGTGCTCGTGGTGTATCATCATTAGTAGTGTACATTGTATGTCTGAAGAGATACAATACACAGATGAGGATCACTCCCATGGCCATAGAGAATATGAAAAACACATCATATATTAATCTAATATGTTGATTATCTATTCCAAAAAATTATTGTTAATCATGATACATAGAACTCCACATTGGGAAAAGAGATGATAAGGGATCTCACACTCGGCCTCCAAGACGGATTCCAAATACCCTATCTATGTATTCATGCAAAACATATTGATGTCGTATCTATATGAGGTGATTCCATACTAACCCTCATAGAATTTATATTAGGAACACACCCTCAACGAAACTTGACAATGATAAAATGTAAAAGAGATTCAACCTTATATTTAACGAGTACGGAGTGTCTACAAAAATTAAAATGCATGTCCCAATGGACTTAGGTCCTACCTAGGTAAACTAGCTCATGACAGAGTCTTTGTATAATTACATGGCCTTACCTTGCCCATGTTCTTCTTCCAGTGTATTATTAAATGGATTTGACCATGTACAATTTTTTAGGTCATGTTCATGTGGGAGTACACGTCATTCTCATACCCGTGTACTCTATCCAGTGTTTGTGTACACTTCGAGTTTCATGCTTATCCATCCGTGAGGGTCTCAAATGCTATGTGACTATGTCACAAGTTTTGTGATTAGTAAAATACTCCAAAAACCCTATCCACCGCAAGGAATTATCCACACACTGTGTAGTCATTGATTAAAAATAATGTCAATTTGGTTTTTCCAGAAACCATGGTACTCCATTCTGCTAATGGCTGCACCACAATTGGCCAATATTTTATGTTCAATAATTCAAAAAATCGAGGATATACACCTGATGAACCTCACAATTCCCATTCACATGATTCCAACCCTTGATTCATTCGAAAAATGGTCTCATTCATCATTATTTATCAAGTATATAAGATCTTGAAATCTGGTATCGAAAACATTCTGATCCCCCAATACTTCAATCATCACACCAAATTTTTCTAATGTCAAAAATAGATATTAAATATAGAATCATGTATCCAAGAAATGGGTCTGTAAAAATCAATGTCTCGATGGATGTTAAAACATTGGTGAATAAAAACTCCTGAGATGAATGAAGAAAATATGGGAGAAATGAAAAATAAGGAATCATGAGGAATGGAACTCAAAAAACATTCATGTTGATTTAGATTCATTTCTATTATAATGGTGAACAAATATATTAAAAAAAACACAATGATATTCTCGCAATAAATCCATGAAACAATCCCATCCCGTAAAATGAATGATCCATGAATCAATCCATTGGTTGATGGATTCACAATAATCATATAAATTGAATATAAGGAATTAATCAAATAAAAAAATTAATCCTTTATTTGGAATTGTCTATGATGAAGAACGAATCTTCATCATTTTCATTTTAGAGATCCTTGAGCTGTGTTGGTTCATGATCTTTGATATAATCTAAATATATCATTGTTCACTGATAATGCTAGTCTCTAATAGATCCTATGTCTCCAGGTTCAAATGACCTTCTTTGAGAAAAACACCATATCCATATATTCAATGAATAAGTATTTCTATGTGTTAAAAATAATTTAAACGAGTTAATTTATTTATTTGTCTTATTTTATTAAGCTTCAGAATTATTTTTTTAAAAAAAGTACCACTCTAATAATGATTATATAACTCTTATGGTTAGACCTACCTTCTATGTTCAATGATACCCTCATATTTCTGACAAGGGGAACTATTTATAAATTTTTAAACTTTTTCAGAAAAACGAAATTCCCATGATATTTAATATATTTAATATATTACAGAAATGAATTTCGGGAACCAAAGGCCACCAAATAACTTGTAGTCTCAACACATGAATCTAGAAAGTTTTGAAGAAATATTTGAGTGATCTAAAAAACATGTACATTATATTATTCAATACTTTAATGTATTCCATCCCAAAATAATAATAATTAAGAAAGTGGTGGGGATATTAATCTCTCATGAGGGTCTCCCACCCCCATGATCTCTCTAAATAGTCGGTTGTGATATCAAAAAATGCATATCAATTGAAAACAAATTCCAATAAAGGGTTATTATTCCACTGGTTCACAACATTATTAGATCCTTAAAATGGAATCCTCAATCTCAGGGCCTAGCATGGCCAGGTTGGTACATTAAAAAGAGTCATAAAAAACATAATTAGATAAAATATATAGATATTAACAAGGAAAAAAAATAATGTTCTCTCATTACTAATTGGAACACCATCTCACTAACCTTGAAGAACATTAATAAAATAAAAGGCCTAAGATTCTTGGAGATAACCCTGCATCCTAACCATGACTTCGTAACTCTCAGTCTCCAAAAGACTCAATCTTCTATCAGCTGAAGAATCTTTATATTAACCATGCATTCATCCTCATCCCCTAGATGATGTATACCCTTCATAATGATCAGTAGAAAAAAATTAGGAACAAAGAACTATTTCCCACTGGCTCTGACTAGCAAAACAATGTCCTGTAAAGTCCCTCATTCATGGCCTCAAAAATAATCAACTCTTTATGTGGTCTGGTAAACATCATAATATAAAAACTCCCCTGATAGTAGAAGATCTTCCCAGTTGTGCCTCAAAATTTAAAATAGAAATCAATGCTTTTTCACTAAAACCATAATGTATCATTCTAAATAGCTAGCTGGAAGGTTTAAGACACCTTCCTCACCTAGATATGAGTCCCCACAGGCATCCCAAATCCTATCTGTAATAGTGGATGAAGTAAGAATCATATTCAACAAAATTCAACGATGTAATGAAAAAATTTCAGACTACCACATTCATGATCAAGTTTCCCTATTTTCCATAGAGCTATGTTTCTTGTCACCCATAGATGGGTGAAACAACTAGAGTTTAACTCAGAAACTTTTCTCAAATCACTTGGATTCCCAACTAACACCAATATGTCCTAGTTCACCTTCACCACTTATAGATATACTTAATAAGAAAAAAACCTCTTTATCACATCTTCTTTCAATAATACTAGAATCACCATCAATTATATGAAAAAGGAGGACATGATTCCCTCCTCTATAGAATCGAAATCAGATATGTACCTAGTGGATATATAATCACCCATGATCTTTCTATCGGTATTACTAATCCAAGAAACCCAACCATTATGGAGACATGAAGGGGTACCATCCCTTTAACTTGAGGTACACTACACCATCCTCATGCCAAAAAGAGTCAACTACAATGAGTTTATCTTCCCATTTTCCCATTACCAACAACATAGAATAATATATACTTCTAGGAGAACCTAAAATTACGTTTCTCTTTAGATGAGTAAAATCAATCTTTATGTTATTGTCCTAGAGGAACTCTAGGATTCATATATGTCTCATGTAATGATACTTCCACAAGAAGATATACATTAGACCATTTTTTAGGAGTTGATGATAAACTGCTTGCCCATCAATTAGTGTCACCACATATTCAATGCAATAACTACCCTTGCTAGCTCAAGATCATTGGCTATATAGTTTGGATCATGTCATCTCAATTTAAATGAACCATATAAAATAACCACCTTCCTATCCACAAAAAAACAAACATGTCTGATCACTGATGTATTGAATAATAATACATACTCGACACCCTCCTTAGGAAATATCATGATGGTAGTGACAATCAATCACTACTTCAGCTCTTAAAAGAAACAATGGAACCTTTCCGTCCACACAAATGGTTTCCCCTTCTGGGCCTAAGATATCATGGGTGTAACCACTTGGGAGAAATTTCGAACAATCCTTAAATAGTACCCTACAAACTCAAGGAAACTATACACCTCTATAAAACCATTGTGTGGATTCCATGAAAGAAATTCCACATCTTCCAATGGGTCCAATACCTATCCTACCTCTGAGATGATGTGTCCTAGAAAGTAGACCATTGAATTAAAACATAGATCTATGAGAGATGTCCAAAAACTATCAATCTGAGAGCAAGTGTGGAACCAAACTCCAATTTCTTTCAGGTTCCATCTCTAATATCAATGACATATGGATGATACTGATGACATTAGCATTGAATTTATTTATGAATGGTTATGGATCAAGTACATATGTAACACAATTTCAATGTGGAACACAAATAAACAAAGAGGCATCACTACTAACTCAGAACAACCATACTAGATTTAGTATGATAAACATGATATATTTAGATCCCAATATAAATAATATTATAACCCATCTCAAGGACATATTTGAGATCCTCTTTTACTCTATCCAATGGGTGATGGGGTCATAAATATCAAGAGTGGATACAGTCCCTCTTTTTATCTAGTCTACATGATTCTAATCAACATCCAACATAAAGATATCATACACCTCTCATGTGAACCAAACAAGGATGACTAGGAACATACACCACATATTATGATGACCCTACATTGTAGACTACTCCAACTCCACCCCCATCACTCATAGTAACACGGGGTCATCTGATAATCTAGTGCTGATGCGAGGTCATCCTTGGATTATGTCCATGAAGAAAAAAAAACTCTTGATGGTGAGGCAAACGCAAAAAATCCTTATGAAGTATTTCCTCATACTCCTCCACTGTCAGAGGAGAAAAATATCATGAAATCTATTAATCTACGGGTAATACAAGAAAACTGTTATAGAAGATGATGTAACCTCTTACAAATGAGCATATCATGCCCTGCATGGGATAAATAATTATCAAGGGATGAAAATGCCATCCCAACCACCGAATGCACTGCTACTATCTCTCCCAAAAAACATATAATCATGGTTGGTAGGAAGCCATATTCATCGAGTAAAACATAACATGGTCTCACAACCACAATGGAATGGTTTCCAATAAATGTGCCTTATCCCCTCCCTGAGTTAGGTAACATTTTAATAAAATCATGAAGTCCATGATCCTCTCTAATAGAGCCTTGGGTACATGGGTCGATAAAATTGGGCTCCAATAGTATTACAAGATCTCATATAAGAGGTATAATTAGGGAAATTTGGCTCAAAGATCAGTTTGGAAACTGAAACATGGCAAGTGAAGGAACACGTAATACATGAAACTGTACTCAATATATCAAGTTCATTCATTACATGGAACACATTAATTCTCTATCTCATATGTTTACCACCACCAAGGTTTTATATAGAACATCTTCACAACCAAAACCATAATATAAATATTTCATATAAACATGTCCACCACACCTTGACACTATCTTCATTGAGTGGAAATGAAACTACCACATGGTTACAGAACACCACTCTAGGGCACATATTGATCGTGGAATTCTCCCTCTTCCGTATATGAATATATTCACATCAAACATAAAAAATAGAATTCTACCACATCCCTATATCACCTAAGAGATGTCTTACTGCCCGTACCACCATTAGAGATGGTTATCATCCATGTGGGACATCCCCACCACATGATCATGCCAATCATCCACCTTCTGATAAGGATTTTATTCCGAACATGAATCATGTATGACCTCTGAAATATAAAACCTACGATGCACACTCAGTATGGGTGTGTTATGTGGTAGTAGAACATGAACCAAATGATTCATGACATAGAAAATGGTCTGTAAGTGGAACCATCCAATTTGTCAAGGTATGTACATGACTGAACCTCATAACACTGTCTCAAGTCAAACCTATGCTTGCTGAGGGTCTGTATTATCATGAAACCTCAACCATCCTCATCATTTGAACTCATGTATCATGCCAAGATTGTGTGTACCAACATCCTTCCCTGCTTGAGAAATCAACATCTAAAAATGTAGATGATAATATTCCTAATCAATGAAAGGATTGAAATTTCTCTCACTAGGTGGTACCACTACATGGTTCCCACCCAAAAAAATTACATCATGAGAGGGTCCTTAGTCTAAATCCTAAAAACTCACCTGGTAGTGATCATGTAACTAACTCATAATCCTATTTTTCTATCATCTTAGGTCCATCTTTAATGTAATCAATATATACCATGGTTAATGAGTATATCTGGAATGCTATCTCATAATATGCATTTAATTGACAAACCATTCTCATATGATTGATTTACCAATGTTTTCCCTACCCCTAGTGTCTATATATACCAAGTCTATAATCATATTATCATGGTCATGGTGAATAGATACATTGGCCACCACACCGGTACTGGTCACCTTAGCCTAAGAGCTATAATAAAAACACTTTTACAATCTTTCTATAGATCCAAACCAAAAATTACTACTAGAAAAAATATATTCTATACTACAATCATAACCCTATGTAGTGTCGTAACACTTTAGGCAGGGTACCCTACCTTGGATATCATTCTTTCATGACTCGACCTGATGAGGTTCAATACCCAATGAACCTAATCCCTCCAAAAAACATTCTACTATAGAAACCATCACCTAGAAGGTATTTCACAAAAAGGGGAGGAATTATACATTATTTATTATATTCATACACACATCTCCAATCCTTTACAATGCTAAACTATAAAACAAATGAAAACTATGAACACATACATCAATAAATCCAATTACATAGAATGAAACATGTACTTGAAAGCATAAAATGGGGAAAAATACACGCAAAACAAAAAGTGGAAAGTGAATTCCCTACTACTCAATGGATGGTACTAATGTTAAAAGAAACATCAGTATAAACCTTAGTCTATCTATCCCAAACTAGCTCCACATACATCAAGTCCACCAAGGACACAACCAAATGTTCTGTCATCTTCATAAGACATGATATGTGTTGGAAAATAACATGAAGTTATGATTATATCAATACATAATATGAAACCATGAAATAATAAAGAACAAACCATCAAGAGTAACAATCATCTTTTCACATGTATATGTCTACGTCACATGTAACAAGAATATCCATATGTACCCAACAAAGACTCGCGGTCTCCTAGTAACGTCACAATTGTAAATCCAACCATGTATTGTAGCGAAAAGGATCAACATATCACTCATATAATAGAATACAATCCAAGAGTTAGATAACATTGGTGATGTCCTCCTGAGAGGTTTTTCTCATCGGGTCTCATCATTAGAAGTATACACTTAATGTTTGAAGATATAAGATTCAAATATGAGTATCACACCAAGAACATGGGTTATACCAACAACTCTATATGGATTTTTGAAATATTAAAAGGGTGATGGCCAGCATTTTCATCTTCATGACAATACCAATAACTCCATAATGGGAAATATTATAATCTAGGATCCCACTCTGGGCCTTATGGAAGGATTCCAACAACACTACACATGAAGACATAGTGAATGGATCATTTTTCTATTTATAGGAAGGAATTCCATATTAACCATCATGGAATGGATATATAGAACACACCATTAATTAAACATGTCAGTGATACAATGGAAAATTGATCAATGTTTCTTTGATGAAGTAAATAACCGGTCTCACTGGCACTGGGTCTTATGCATGTAAAATCACCTATGCATGCGTCCATGTAGAAGTAAAAAACATGACCATTCCTATGTTCTTATTCCCATGTACTAGTACCGAGAATATCACATGTACAAATTTCCATTCCATGTATTTGTTGGAGTATTCGGCATGCTCATGCCCGATTATTCCAATCCATGTTTGAGTACCCTCTTAGGTACACATTGAGACAACGTGGAATTTTCAAATATCGCGTGACATGGTCAAACACCATATGATCATTAAAATTAATAGGAAACAATAACCACTTATTGGAGGGACCCAGTGGTTTTGTAATCATGGATTACATGCCCTGTGGATCATGTTTTTTTCAAAAACCAGTGTTCTTCATTCATCTCACTCCCACACGGTTCCTACCACATATTTAGAATTTAATTATTCCAAATCACAAGGATCTACCTTGGACTAACATCACCGTGATCGATATAATGTTTTTGTACCTTTAATGTAGTGTTAATGTGTTCAATTTATTTATTCTTCATTATGCGTTGAAGAACAAGAAATCAGGTATCCAAAACACTTTGATCCACCACCACTTTTATTGTCGCAACATCACTATTTCCCATAGACCCTATATCTACAATATTGAATCATATCACAATTATATGAGTGTGTAATGATCAATTTCTCAATGTATGTCAACACACATGTCAATGAAGAACAACTGTGTTTAATTTTAATAATAAGGGAGAGATGCACAATGAACAATCACATGGGACTAACCTCAGGAAATGTTTATGTAGACCATGATTCTATACCGTTAGAATTATGAATAACACTATATAAAATAAACTCATATAAATTATCCAAAAAAATACCCACAATAATCCCATCCAAAAAAGGACCTATATGAGAATCCTTCCAGAGGTCAATTGATTTTAGTTTGTCATTGAAATCAAAAACTGGGAATGAATTCAAATAAAAAAACGATCTACCTCAATTGTCATCAATTTATGATGAACAATGATAATAAGTCTTTGTAATTGGTGATTTCCTTATGATAAATTTGTTGAAGATCCTCGATCAGATCTTGATTAATTATTGTTCAATGAGATTTACCTCTTTAAATGTCTCTAATGTCCTTAGGGATTAGTGGTCAACACAAATTCAAACTACATTGACATATAGTTAGGGAAGAAGTTGTTCACTGTGTAAAAAATAAATAAAACAAGATAATTATTTTATTTATTGTATTTATTTTTTTCAATTACACATGTGACAACTTTTTCAAATACATCTTGTTCCCATAATGATTATTTCACACTTATTGTAAAGGAATCTTCTAAACTCAACTATAACACCTTATTTCTGATATAAATCCCTATTTAGAAGTTATTGCATTTTTTATAAAAACTGTAGGAATAAAAAATTTAATATATTTTATATATTTCAAAAATTAGATTTGGAACACTAGGCCTGAAAATCCCACGTTGTCTCATTGCCTGGATCTGATAATATTAGTAGTAATACACAAAAGTCTTAAATAGAATGATTTGGGACATTACAATAAACATCATATTTGATAGTGTATTATATGAAACACAAATCATATAAGGGAATATAAGAATAAAATAATTTTTCATATTTTTATGTTTAATTAATCTTGTCTCTTCGATTGATTGCATGTCTTGAAATAGTGGGTCTGAACAAAATGTAATACTCAACTAAAATATTTTTATTTAAACATTACCCATAGAAAATAAGTGTTAAATTGGTAAATATACATAATAATAACTATCTTATAAAAATTATATTGTTTTTACATGTGTAAAATTAAAAAATGGATATATATTTATTTTAAATATTGTTGTTATCTTTAAAAATAAAAATAAATGTTTCATAAAAAACCATATTTTGATAAAAGGCAGTTTAGTCTGTCATAAAACACATAATTTATAAAAAATTATTACCAATTTTATAAAATTTTATTTTGAAAATAAACATAATTTTTTGAATCATCACATCAAAATTATCTTAGGAAAACTTTCGGCAATTTTTCTCTAATGATTCATTTTTTAATGAATAGTGAGAAATTGAAAATCCTAATTGACACCCACATTATAGTTTAAATTTTTCATAAAGATAAAAAAATTAATTCATTTTAAATTAAAATTTTTTCAATAATAATTCTATTAATCCCAATTAGGTAATTGTATTATTTTTTATAGTTAATTTTTATAAGAAAACTATGTATGCTTTTGATCATTTTATATTTGAAAACCTAAATTTTCAGCATGTTTCCAGGAAAATTTATTAATTAAAAATTTCAACATCTATTAATGAAATTTTGAAAATAAGAATCATTATATAGAATCTTCATAATTTATGTTATTGAATATTTTCAATTTAATTTTTGTTTGTAATTAATAGTAAAAGTAATAAAATTATTTACCGCTATGAAGATAAAAACAGATTTACAGGGTTTAAACTAAAATAATATTGGATTAAAAGACCTTATAACTTCTTTTAAATATAATTTGTAGAAATATTTAGTCTTTAAATTTATTAATATCTAGATTGATTCGTTTTTTAATCTTAGATCATCTGAAAAATGGTGTTAAACCATTTAATTTTAAAAAGATTACTTTTGTGTATGTCATCTCACTTATAAATTTCCACTGTTATCCAATCATAATCACACATTAATACCATTTTGGATTTGGAAAAACATATCAAAATAACTTCTAAATATCCCTCCTCTCATCTTATTAGCAGTAGTATGAGAAAAAATCCAATAGTAGAAGTATTTTGGTGCAAACATAATGAGGATACCTAATGGAGTGGTAACATTCTTCAACACATGTTTTAATATTAAATATTACCAAAAATAATTCAATTTTAATTAAACCATAATGATATAATAACCCCATCATATTACACATACTGATAGTTTTTTTAATTTTCATGACTAAAATTGAACTGTTATTCGATAAAATATTTTATGAAATCATCATTCGTGTGTACGAGAGACTACCACCTCACAACAACATGTCATTTGGGCTTTCATCACAACCACTCCTGGTTTTATAGGATGATGAATATAAATTATTTATATAATATTTATAAAATAAATATACTCACCATTCCATTAAATCGTATATAGATTCTTACATTCAAATCTGTAAGTGATAGGATATCATCGCTCGTGCGTACGGTGGACTACCGACTCATGAGACATTGGTATTTATTTTTAACTGAATAATTTAATGGATGGTAGTATATATAATGTTAATTAATATATTTGATATAAATTATTTTATCACTAAATTAATTATATATTTATCCTTATGAAAATTCAATTTATCATTGTCATTCTTACACTAAATTATGATAATTTGGTTCGTGTATTTGTGGACTACCACCTTCATGAAGCAAAGTGGATATCTTTTTATCACAAAACAAGAATGATGGTATATATATGTATATATAACTAAATAATATAAAATATAGAATAATATAGTCATTCTATAATTTTAAAATATTAAATAACTTATTTACTAATTATCATTAGAAATAGAATCCTTACTCATGTGTATGTCTGACCAACCGTCTCCATGATTTTTCGGTAGATAATTTTTCATAATAATATTTCATATATGAGGTTAATAGAATAATTTATGTAAAAATATGATAATTATTATATAATTGTTATTTTGGTTTTGTTTTAATAATTAACCCACTGACCATATACAACATACCAAATTCATTTTCGACATAAGAGAAAAATATCATCAAAACATATGATGTTAACATGAATGATTATTAAAAAACATTACATGGTAATTAGTTAAATAAAATCAATAATAAAATTTATAATGTTTTTTAATAAATTAAATAATTAACATATGTTTATTATTTATTAAGAAAAAAATATATATGTGACGTTTCGTACTCATGTTTGGGGTAACTAGTTTCTCTTTTACTTCCATGAAACAAATTCCACATTCAACGATTATTTATTTTGTGGGGCGTATATACTTCAACTTTTAAATGTTATATAATTAATTTTTTTATATTCATTGTATTTAAGTTTTCATTAAAATTTATTTATTTCCTAGGGATCATGATATTAAATTTTCCAATGTGTTAAGGGATTATTTTAAAATAGCTTCATTATTCAAGACTGTTTTTTATGACTCCCTTATTAAAATTATTTAATATTAATATTTTAAAATAATTTTATTTTATTCTCCCATATTAATTAATGAAATATTTATAGTAGTATTACAATTTTTTTCTCTTTGGTAAAAAAATTATTAAGACTTGTTTTAAAAACATCTCACAACATGTATATATTTGACCAAAAATGAATCTTTCCAAAACAATTTGTTATACAAATTATTTAAAAATTATTTTAGAATTATAAAAATTATTTATTAATGAAATATTTACCCATTATTACTTTTTATATGATATTTTGAAGGAAATATACTTGTTATTTTTTATAATGAGCCAATTTTCAGTCAATTTTAATGTGTAAATGTATAGTTTTTTTATTATAAATAATCCATTAAATTAACTACTATCAGGACTCTAATTTATTTTAATATTTAATTAAATTTTCACAAAGTTAGTTTTATATAATTTTATTCCTAATATTATGTCAATTCATATTATTTTTAACTGTTATTTTCACGGAAAAGTATATTGATTAATTTTTATAAATTTTATTATTTTAAAATAAAAATATAATTTTCAATGAATGATTATTTTCATCATGAAATGATCAATGTGATATTCCAAAATCATTCTCTGTCCAAGAAGTCGTTATTCGAAGTATCATAATATATAACTAGTTTATAATACAATAATACCAAACTTTTTATTTCTACATATGGTTTATGATTAGTTTGACAAGGGATATTTAATTTTATTACCATTCAACATTTTATTATAGACGGTTTATGTTATTGTTTATTGATTTTTGTACATATTTACATTTCGTATGTTATATTTTCAATATGAATATTAATATGGATAATGTTTACACCATTTCATGTGATGAATTCATTAGACAGAGTAAGTGATAGACTTTCCCATGTATAGCCCCTCGATGTATCGGTTGGCCCCATGAGACAATGTATATTGTGGTTTAGATGTGGATTTACCCTTTTAAATATATTTTTTGGCACAAGGCCTCAATTTAATTATATAATTTGAAAAATGCCTTGATGGTATGTTTTAAACGTCCAAAATTGTCAATTCCATCATTATAAAATCATTTATTTATATTGCATTTTATTATTCTATTTGTTTGAATACTCATGGATATGTTTCATGGGTTTTTGGTTTTTATATTTAATTGTATATTCATAATACATGACAAGAATATTATTCTCACGTTATTGAGTAAATTGAATATATTTTAGTTACACACCATTACATATTGAACATGCCTTATTAATACATATATTCTATTGTACACATACCCTTACTAAGAATATAAGGTCACCCATTCCTAATGATTTTTTTCTGGATTCTAAGTAGTGTATTGTGATTGATTTGAATGGATACGCTATTATTAGTCATATAATTCTAAAATAATAATCATTGTGAATTTTTTCCAATTATAAAATGAATTTAAAGAATGGACAATGTTTAGAAAGTATACTAAACTATTTGGTGCATTTGGATGTGATTCCCTTTACCTTATTCTAATGTAACTATACAGATAATAATTCTAGTCTACTAGGGTTTGGGTTTTTATATTGGGTATTAGAGTAATTTAGAAGAAACAATGGGAATTAGATTTAAGAAAAAATATTTTAGGGAAAAAACCCTACAATATAATTTTGAGGATAAGTATTGAAGTGTTTTATAGTGTTTCAATATATAAGATATTATATGGTTTGTACTAGAAAAAAAATCTTATCTGTATACTACTAGTGTACTCCATTCTTCTAAACATATACCTTGGTGTAAAAATATTGAATGGGGTGAATTAAGTCTGACCCAATTTTCACCTGTTGCATGAAAATGGACTATACAGGAAACCTTATTTCAAACCCATATGGGTATTCCTATGGGAAATCACATTTCTACACAAACAATTATATCGGAGTTAAAAAAATATTTTCCCAAATAACAGTTTTATTCAATAATGAAATTATATATACATAAATATTCAAGTTTATGATTATTGATTCACTAGTTCAGGGATGATAAATAATTTTTCATAATTTTATGATGTAATATAGTGTAGAAAATCATTAAGAAGAAGTTTTTAAGAATATGAAATGGGAACCACATCAATACATCTAATCCAAAAAGTAAGAATAACTCTTTCTCTGATGTGATTAAGCTAATAATTAGAATGTAACCAGTCTCAAAAAAATTCCCCTCATATGAGAACATAATATGAATTTATGACAAGTGAGTTAAAAAATTGACTATTTATTATATATTTTAATGTATGTAATAGAATAATAGGATAATATAGAATAATATAGATTATGGGATGATGTGAAATACAAATTTTCCGACAAGTAATTTATAACACCATACGATTTTGTGATTTTTTATTGAATTATGTTAACCATTTTGTTATTTTTCATTTCATTGAAAACTAATGATAGTTCATTTTATATTAAAGAACATTGTAGGGATTTCATTATACACAACACAATATTTATTTTACACTACAAACAATATAAGGATTCAGCCAACTCTACACATAACACCATTGTTTTCATTCGTTATAGCAATAATGAGTTTCCTCAATTACTAGGGAAACATGAAAGACCAAGGTTTTACTGAAAAATAATATATTATTAAAATATTATTATTTTATATAATAATATAAAACCTTCACATTAAATTATAGGTTATGAATAGTATTAACTAATTTATGAAAATATTTTGTTTGTATAATATAATAGGAATTCACAGGTTACTAGTTAATTATAAATAAATATAAAAAATGATAAAATATAAAAGGAAATATTATTATGGTCCCAAAGATATTTTAACCAATAAAATTAAATTTTTATTCATGTATTTACATTAACTAAGTCATGTAATCGTTTCACTTAAAACATCGACTTGAATACATTACACACAATACTGAGATTCTTCGAAATGTCAACTTATTGTAATAATTATTTAAACAATATAGTAATAAGATATCAATTAAAACATAGTATTAAGAAAACTAATAACTAATTATCATATATTTTTATAATGTATTTATATAAATAAAACATATTGATAATGATAAATATAAATTTTTTAAAATCCATTATATGTATAAAAAAATAATATTTTATGAAATAAAATACGTTTCATTTTCTTATATGAAAAAAATTAAATTAATTTTATAAAAATTTAAAAATATCATTTAATATAATAATATAAATTTTTAATTCCTAATTTCTATGTTATACTATGGTAAATATTTTGGATATTTTTGAGAAACAATATTTTTTATAAATTGGAAAAACTTCAAGAATTAATTTAAAAACTAACTTTTGTTTCAATAATTATTAGTTATATTTTATACATTAAATTTGATTTGTGTTCGCATTAGATAAATTTTACATCTATTAATAAAATTTATGTCTTTATAAAAAACTAATGTTTGATATTAAATATAAAAACACAAAAAAAATTGGATTATTTTTCTACTTTAAAACATGTAATTTCATTGTTCTACAGGATAACAATTATAATTAATTTTCCAACTTATATGTATTTAATTTATAAAAAAACAAACATAAAACATTTTATTCAGTATAATATTTATATTTTAACAATATCAACTTACTTTTAGACCAAAAAAATAAAATTGATTAAAATTAATCGAAGTGGTTAAGGTAAAATTAATATTAATTAGGGACTGAACCTTAAAACTTAGGGATAAAATTACCTATAATCTTTTCCAATAGCTATTTTTTGTCTATATATCTGCCAAATATTTTACAGAATTGATATATATTGGCTTTTTATAACATTATTTATTTAATAACATGTGTAAAACTAACATTTTTTCACAAATTCCAAGTGAATCATTTTCATTCCATATAAAAGGCTACAATCAGTCCCACTTATTCACACATATAAAACGTATTATGTTCATATATGACCTCAAAATACACATTCTTAAATTTCCATCCTCCTAGACTCCAATCCTTTCCTAGAATTAAATCCAAGGAAGCCTTCTAGCACAAACCTAAATGAGTTACCCGATTAATATGTAACAAATTCTCTCAAGTCCTTTCTTTTATTGGCATTATCTACCCCTCTAAATATAATTATTACATCATAATACACCAAATCAGTAACCCAAATATACTATTATTTAGTTTTGTGAAATTTTCAGCCTACAATTAAATAAACCACCATCTAATGGGTAATGAACATATTTTTATGTGATTGACAAACTACTACCTCACGAAATGTTGATTGTTCATATTTCCAGTACCACATACCATGCTAGCCATTATTATGGAAACTCTATAGATATATATTTCATATAGTAAATTTCATATTTAATTAATACTAATTATTCTAACATCAAATATATATTTTTTACATTTAATTTTGTGTCAATACTTTAATTTTGTTTGAGGAAGTGTAGACTACCACCCCCTAAAATGATATGATTCATTCAGACACCTCATGGATTATATTAAGGATGGATCTAATGAATAATATATAAATAAATATTATGTAATAAATATAATTTAATAAATAAATAAATATAAATATATACATATATTTCTATTACTTTCATTCTATCAACATGTTAACTAATCAAAATCAACGTTCATGCGTACTTACTGCAAATAATATCCCTAAAAGATGTATTACAATTAATACATATATATTCAATGGAGTATTAAAATAAAAATATAATGTATTTAAATGATATTTATAACAGGTTTTACATTCAATAAGTCAAGATATAATGTATAAATACCCAATATATAACAAACTAAGACCAATGCGAATATTACTTAAAGTTAAAACTTAAAATAAAATTGTTCGTGAGAGGATTATATTAGTTCATAATAAAATAATTTTTTTATTATATTTATAATATGATTTTGTAAAATATTTATAAAATATTTATATTTATTCAAACGCAGGTTTGAATGTGTATGACGAGATTCAAGACACAAGTTAAAGGGATTTCATCCCCCTTTTTATTCATGTGAGATACATGCTAAGGTCACCAGTCTTTCCTTTTGTAAGGTTTATGTACATCCCATGATTGTATTATATGTATCTTATAACTAAATTTAAGTGTATTGACATATTTGTTTTATGAAATTTGATTTATGGGGCTTATGTTTCAAAAGTATCCAATTCAGTGAATATATTTTCCCTCAATATTCTTTTGTGGAGACTCATGTTTTATTATTCACATAAACATATTATCTAGGTGTAAGTACATCCATATTACATGTTCTATAATGAATATAATTATTTTAATGATATTTTATGCTTTAGGTATTTTTCATTTCTTAAATGGAGATTATGCTCTGATGTTACCAATTTATTGAAATTTTTTGAGACAATCTTATTGCTTTTCATTATTGTTTACGTTTATTCTTACATTGATGAATTATTAAGTTACATATGTCAATAAATTCATGAATTTTTTATACTATGGTTATTTATTATATATTCAAGTATTGATATGATTTTATACACTTTGGTACATATGACAGTTAAGTATGGGTTTTTATAAAATCTCTACTTTACCCTCTCTTCAGTTGAAAGTATGTTTTACTTTAATATATATTTTCTAAAAATAGTTTCTAGGAATATTTGACTATTATACTATGATCATGAAATGAAATTTTTTTCCCTTTTTTAGTTTACTAATTCTTTCAAATGATTATTCTTTTCACTTTCAGAATGTGGAAATTTTATATCATTTTTCCATGAAAAAAATTTTCTTTTTACCTCATATGACATGTATGGATTTATCTGTCATCAGTCCTTTGAAGCATTATTTTTCATTTAAAGTTAATTATTTTAAAAAATTGTTTTTAAAAATATTTATTTTAAAACTAAATTGTTTTCAAAATTATTTCAAGATTATTTTATATGATTTCATGTAATAATGATTCCAAAACATTTTCAAGATTCAAAAATATGTTTTCTAGAAAAAAAGTTTCGAAAAAATTTTCAAACTTAATAAAAAAATTTTCAATAAAATTGGTCTTCAAAAAATTTTCAATCTTCTTTTATGCATTTCCTAGTAAAATGGTTTTTAGACCATATTAAATAAACTTTTATAATATTTCATGGGAAATGGTTTCCAAAACATATTAAAGCTTTATTTATATGTTTTCAGTGTTTTTTCAGACAAATGACATTAAAAACATTCTCAACGTTTCTTTATATGTTTTTATAGTGATTTTGAGGAAAATTATTTAAAAAATGTTTTGAAGATTATTTTATAAATTTTTAATGAAAAATATTTTCAATTGATTTCAAGTCTTCTATATATGTTTTAATTGTATTTTCAATGAAAATTATTATCAAATGTTGTTATGGTTTAAAAATAAATTTTCATTGCATTAATGATATTTCCATAATGAAATGTTTTTTATTGATATTTCAATAATATTTTCTATCTAACATGACATCTATTGTGGTTAATCATTCCCATCAAGGAAATGGTCCAATGGTTTTTTTCATATCCTTTAAATGAATGGGCCATTCTAAATGACATTTTATTTATGAAACACATCTCTCATTAATTGGTTTTATGATTATGAAATCCATTTTAAATTCATGGGTTATGTGTTTAGAAATCCATTTCCCGTTGACATTTTATGATTCTGATTAAATTATTATGAAACATGTATGTTTTTCACATGTTATGATATGTTTACATATTTATGATACACATTTAATTAAATGGGTTAAAATATAATGCTAATAATATAGTCATGGGTGTAAAACATGACTACCATGATGGTAGAGGGATTGAACCCATACAATTATGATGGTATTTTTTGTGATTCCTTAGCTATTATAGAAATCATATTATGTGTTTATGTGTTTTCCAAAATCCCATTTCTTATTCTTATGTTATTATTTCATGGATTATGTTCTTTATATCCGAATGGTTCTTATCTTATTAACTACTTTGCATTATTCCATGATAGAGTCATATGATCTTTGATATGTAGGGTATAATATTTTATATTAATTCTCATGTTCTCATAAACTAATTATCATATTTATTTTTACATATATCCCTTATATACCCATACTATGAATTTTATCACACCCTATTATTATTTTTTTGTTCCAAAGGTTACCATTAAATGTTTTATATAGGAGTACTCATGGTGGAGATATTTATGTGATAAGTGGAATATCATTAAATAGGATAAATTATTTTTTTCAGGTTCCCATTGAAATTTTACTATTACATTCCTCGTGTATTTATTTTTGTAATGTATAGAAAATTAATCTAAAATGATATAATTTTCACATATGATAATTTTGTGTCACTGTAGCTAGTATAAAAGGAATGGTTTAGTTATCCGTAGGAAACTAGGATGACAAAACATTACTGAGACCCATATGTATATTTCTATGGATATTTGTAGTGATATCTCTAAAGATAAGTATAAGTATGATTTAAATTATAGGAAAATGGATTAAAATTTTGGTAAATAGAAGATTCAGTGGTTCTATAGACATATATTCCTCTTTGGATACTATAAGTGGAAGTGAATCTACTATAAATATAACTAGGGTTAAAAAATCATAAAACTAGTTTGATGTTTGACTCGAGGTAATCGGGTACATGAAAATGGGCCTTGATGAACACCTAGTTTTACTCTAACAGGGTATATTCATTATAAATTCCCAAACTCATCATGAACCATTATGAAGGATATATATAAAAAATGTCTATGAATATCATAGGGTGAATCGAGGGTGTCGTATATTAAATAAGGTTTCATAATTTAGAAATAACATAATTAAATATTTTCATTAATTTTTTGTTTTATACTTTGATAATTAATGCTCAAAAAATTATTAGGATTTTAGTAATTGGTGGGAACTATAAGGTACATGATTAATGTTGAATTTCATAGATGATTTAATAATGAGCAGCCAACAGTGATGATAACAAGAGTGAAATATGTTGTGATCATTCCTAATCTATTTTCAAGGAACATGATTAACAAAGTGTACCTTAAACAACCCTCGGACTCACCAAGGAAGAGAGAGAAGGTATTTTCTAAGAGTTCGGGTAATGGATACAAAAGAGGAATGAAGTAAAAATTACTTTATGTTAAGAATGTGGAAAGAATAACATATGTAAAGGTTTTATTAGAATGTGAATATGTTTTGATTGTGGAAAATAAGAACACAAAGTAAATGACTATAAGAAAAAAATGAATAGATTAGTTAACAGAATGGATGAGAATATTTTCCCCCATATGGAATACTTAAAGATTAGGTGTTTTAAATTTGATATAAATGGTCATTATGTAGAAACTTTTCACAACAGTAAATTTCCGAAAGTGGATCACCAAGGTGTTGCGAGTAATGGTTACATTGTTGATGATTATGATACTACAGATAAAATGTAAAAGGAAATATGTATTAGGTAAAGGTTAAAGTATCCTTGTAAATGTAATAAATATAAAGTGGAATAATCAATCTTTTTATGTATTTAGTTTAAAAAATTATGTAATATGAATGATAAAATATAAAATGGTTGTTCTACTTTTATTTTTCACTTAGTATTTAAGAGTTTATGTTGAATATTCCAAATGTATTGGTGTAGTGATTTAATGAAAAGGTGATGTTGGACTAATGGACGGTAACCATAAATATAATATTAATGTTAATATAACATTGTTATGAATTTTTATATTGGACGGTACTGATAACCATGGAACTATGTAAGGACTTGTTAATAGGAAGCTTATGTTGTCATTGATGATGTTTATAAGATTTTTGGATTCATGGAATATATATAGTATAGATTGGATTTAGGAGGAATTCATGTATTCCAAATGTATTAATGGTAATTAAGGTTATAACCATGTTTCAAGGGAATATATCTTATGGATATTCACTTGTTTTGAATTTGAAAAACAAGTGGTGCACTGGGATATATGGTTGATCAATGTTATGCTGATTTAATAACATTGTTTCTAAATATTCGGATTTCAGTATTTCAAAAGTGCTATTAGGATTTGAATTCAAGGAAAAATCAGGTTAAACATAGGATAACATATTTATAAATTTTTTTCTACTACACCCCATTGATTAAAGGTTATTTAGTGATTAAAAAAATTTCAAGGATGCTCGTAATATTTATATTAGTATTGTTTTAGACAAGGAAATCATGTATGTTGGGTTACAACCAATCATGTTTGGCAATCCCACAGGCCTTGAACCCATGATCAGAAGGCAATAAGGGTTTCATGATTTCTAGTGGCTTACATGCGGTCCTAGTTAATGTATAATTATTTTTGAGGAATAATTATTTATGATTAAACGATATTGAAAACATTTATGTTAAGAGATTAATGTATTAAATATATTTATTTCTAAGGATAGTAATAGATAAATAGTTAAACTTTTTATTCTTTTATGGGAATTAATATATTCTAAAAGCGTATATTAGTTCTTAGGGAATAAATGTTAATTTCTCGACATTAATTACATGATGTAATTTACAAATTTAAAATAGATAAAATAACAACCACATAATTAAAATTTTTGTGTCTTCTTGGTAAATAAATGAATTACACATTTTTAGGACAATGATCAAAAAGGAAAACATGTTGTTTTAATACAATAATTTTGAATGAACATATAGCCATTTAAATCATAATATATTTATAACATTGAGAACCTCCACTTTTCAATTACCATTCACTTGTTTTTTATTGATGACTTCAATCACTCCCTATAATTTTTTATGCATTTCCTCTATATTTAATCTTCACTTCAAACCTATGTCCTCATATGTGGTAAATGAGTTATATGATTCATGGGTAACTATTATGGTTTGAGATTTTCCATTTTAATGGAGGAGTTAGAATTAATTTTTACAATGTGGGTTTCTAGTAATAAAACATTCATGTATTAAACAATTTATAAGGTAGATGAATTTCTAGGGTAATGTTCATATTAAATGGGGAAGAATGTAACACCTTGAAATTTTTGTGATTTTTTTGAATTAATATAACCTTTTTGATTTATTTTATTTCATGAAACTCTGACTATTTTTTTTCTTTAAAATAATTTTCTTTGTTGGGTTGAATTATTTGAAACACTATGTTAATCATGGACTACAGACAACATAAACATTGTCAAGCTCCACATAGAACATCGAGGTTCACTTGCTGTATACGCTACAATGACATTCCTCAATGACTTGCGTAACATGGAAGACACGGGATTATCGAATAGAAATATATTATTAACATTTGATCATATAATATAATAAGATAAAACATTTATGTTAAATTATAAGTTATGAATATTGTTAACTAATTTATGAAAATATAATGTTTATAAAATATTATATGAATTCATAGGTTACAAATTAATTATAAATAAATGTGAAAACTGATTGAATTTAAAAGGAAAATTAATTATGGTCACAAATATGGTTCACTATAATAAATTAATTTTTTTTAATTCTTTAAATTAACTATGGAAAACATTCCATTCTCAAGGAACATTGATGTGCTGTACATTACACATAGTACTAAGTTTCTTGGAAACATCATATTATCATTATAATTAAATAAATAATAGTTATAACCTAGATGCTAAGACATAGTAATATGAATAGTAATAACTAATTCCCAAATATTTTTGTAATGGATTTACATAAATAAAACATATTTAAAATGAAAAATATAATTTTTAGTAAAGCCTTTATATGTTAGAAAAAAACTATTTTATAAAATGAACTACTTTTAATATCCATATTTAAATAAAAATTATATTAATTTCAGATAGTTTAGAAATTTTATTTGATAAAAAAAAATTTTTGGATTCAAAAAAACAAAACTATACTATGGTAAATTTATGTTATTTTTTTGAGAATCTTCATTTTTTATGAATAGTGAAATCTACTCTATTTTAGTTAAAAACTACCTTTTGGTTTAAATAATTATTAACGTTAAATTATAAATTCTTTTTTTCTTAAGGTAAAATTAATTCAGTTTTAAATATAATTACACAATTTAGTTCATTATATACAATTTCACTATGAATATGCATAAAAAATCATAAAAAACTTTTGAACTTTTTTCTACTTTAAAAACCCGGTAATTTCTTCCCACCTACGAGATTATCAGTATTCATAATTTTCCTGCTTATCTAAACTAAATTTACCAAAACCAACCGAATATTTTATTAATCAATATAATATTTATATTATAATAAGACATCTTAATTTATGAAAAAAATTAGTGAACATGACTAAAATTATTCACAATGATTAAGGTCAAATTAAGATTAATTAGAGACTAAACATGAAAATTAAGAGCCAAACTGAACATGAAACATGTAATAACCCCATTATACATCTATATTTCTACCAAAAACATTCAAATATTTATTTAGGATGGTCTATAATGTCTTTTTTGGTATTAATATGTATACACATAACTTGTTTTCAAACATTCCAAGTGAATTCTTTTCATTCCCAATTAATAGCCACTAGTTATCCCACTTCTTCACACATTTAAAAAATCTTATTGAAGGCCAATACTATCCTAATATATATAAAAAATCCTTCCTACCCCTTATAATCCATACCATGGGATGAAGGATATCCAAGGTATACATTTAGCACAAACCAAATTTTGTTACCTGATTAAGAGGTAATGTCTTCTCTCAAGTCTTTTATTTTATATTACTTCTTTACCACCTCAAAATATCATTATTATATTATTATAAAAACTAAAACTATTCCAAATATACTAGTATTTTTTTAATTCAAATTTTTTATACTAAAAATCCATACACCACCATCTAAGGGTAAACTAATATATTATTTCTGTGTTTGATGAACAGCTACCTCACAAAACGATGATTGTTTATTTTTCCGGTACCACCTACTATAGTGTACATTATGATGAGAAAAATATTTATATATTTAATATCTTAAATTAATTATGCCTTTCACATTATTTATTCCTTTTTAAACCCATATATTTTTCGTTACATTTCACATTAATTGGATAATTTTATTTTATGATGTGTGGACTACTACCCCTTCAAAGTGATATGATTCGTTCATACAACACATGGATTGTATTAATTATGGTTTTAGTGAATTCATCTTATCAACATGATGATTAAATGGAAATAACATTCACACGTACGTATGACATTTTATTTCTGTGAATGGTGTATTCCATTTAATATATATATATTCTATAGATTATTATGATACAAATATTATTTATATAAATGATATTTATATCATGAATTACATTCTCAAAATCATTATGTAAAATATAAATACCAAATATATAAAAACTAAGACACATTAGAATAATAAAGTGAATATTAACTAATGTGAAACCTTAACATATGTTTGTTAACAAGAGGGTAACATAAGAACATAATAAAATAATTTGTGTTATTAAATAAAATAATATGTTTTTTAAAATATTTATAATAAATTTATATTTAATATATAGGTGGTTTGAATGTTTACGAAGAGAGTCAAGACACAAGGTTAGGGGATTCTATCTCTCTTTTTATTCCTGTGCAATACTTGCTATGTTTTCCACTGTTTACTTTTTTGTGGTGTAAATAATTACCATGATTTTATTTTATTCATATTATAACTATATATATAGTTATTAATTTACCTTTTTATTAACACATAGTCATGGGATATATGTTCCAAATATTACCAAATCGGTAAAAACAATTTATTCCCAATTTTCCTTCTTTGAGACTCATGTCGTGTTTTTCACCTAAAATATTTATCAGGGACTATATACATATATATTAATAATTATATCAGGAATATAGTTATTTTAATGAAAAATTATGATTTATTTAATTTCCTTTTCTTAAATAGAGAGTATGATCCCAATTTACAATGTTATAAGAGTTTATTGAGATAATGTCACTACAATTCGATATTGTTTACATTGATGCTTCCTTTGATGAATTATATGTTCCATCTCTCAAGATAATCATTAATTTTCATATCATATATATATATTCATGCAATATTCCTTAAGTGGTACCAGTTTTTATTATTTGATACATTTGATATTTATGAAAGTATTTTTACGAAATTCTACCATTACCCTCCCATTAGTTGGAAATATATGTTTCTTAAAAACCATATTTTCTAAAATGGATTCCAATAATATTCAAGGAATCTATAATGACCATTAAAATAATTACTTGATATTTGTTTCTTTTAACAATTTTTTATGGGATCTTATTTTTAATTTCTGAATGAGGTAATTTTATAACATTTCTAGCATGCAAAAAGAATGTTCATTTTACCTCGTATGACATGTATGGATATATCCACCATCAAAAATTTGAATATTTATTTTCATATATAAATGTTATTTTGTAATATTTTTTTGAATTTTTTTTAAGGAATGTGGTTATCAAATGGGTTTCAATATTATTTTATAATTATTCAACAAAAAAGGTTTCCAAAAATATTTCTAGCTTTTTATATGTTTTCAAGGAAAATGGATTTCAAAATGACTTCAAACATTTTTTATAAGTTTTCATGGAAAATGGTTTTCAAAACCTTTTAATGAATTATTTATATGTTTTCAATGAAAATTGGAGTCAAAAAAATTTATTCTTTATTTATATGTATTCAAAGTTTTCTCCAAGAAATGATTTTCTAAATGAATCCACAATTTCATAACATTTTATCAAAGTGTTTTCAAATAAATTTATTTAATTAATTATAAATAATAATTTATAAATTTTCATGGGAAAAGGATGTCAAATAATAACTACTATTATTTATATCATTTAATGCTATTTTCAATGAAAATTATTATCATGTATTTTTATGTACTAGAAAGAATTTTTCGAATCAGAAATGATATTTTCCTAAAGATTTTTTTAGAAATATATTTCAAAATTATTTTGACTAAATTATGATATCCACTTATGTTACTTATTACCATATTAGGAAATGATATAATTTTTTTATTCATATCCATTCTATGAATGGGTTATTCTCAATAACATGGTCTTTATGAAACTCATTTCTCTTTCAAGGGTTTTGTATTTATAAAATAATTTTATCATTCATGGGTTATTTGTTTATGAAATCCATTTATCATTAATGAGTTTTGTGGATGAAATTATTATAAATCCAATAACATTTTCATATGTAAAGATATGTTTAGATATTTATGATTATCATTTAATTGTGTTGGAAAATATATGATTGTTAATTATTTTGTGAAACATGTATTAATTTTCTTACTATGAGTTGGGTGGGACCTATATATCACTCTAATGAATTTGGTAATGATATAGATATAATTATAATAAGTAATATGTTACTGGGAATGAACCATGATTACTATGATGGCTCAATGAGTGAAATGTGACTACAATGATGGTATGAGGAGTGTAGTCATGCTACAAAGTTGGAAATGGGAGTAAACCATGAATACAAATAATGTATGGTGAGTGAACCCCTACTACTAATATAGTCTTGGATGTGATGTTCTGGATAATATGGAAATCATATTATATACTAATGTGTCTACAACAATAACTTGTTTTATTAATATGTTATTATTTCCAGCATTATGTTATTTATTTCATTATGATTCATGTCTTATGAACTGCTATGATTTATGTTATGATTCATGTATATGATATTGGATATGTATGGTATGACCATATATTTTCATGATCATGTTCTCATACCCTTATGATAATAATAATTTTCACATATAACCCTAATTTTCTATTACTGAGAAATTTTGCTTAACCGTTTCTTCGGTTTCCATTCCCCAGGTTATAATGAAAGGTTTTATATTGGAGTACTAATGTTGGAGAACTGTATGTGATATGTCGAAGATCATTCACTAGGGTAGATTATTTTTTTCCCAAGATTCCCAATATTGTAAACTATTATGGTCCTTGGGAATTTATTTTGGTAATGTATATATTATTAATCTAAAATGATGTAATATCCATGTATGTTAAGTTTGGGTCACTATAGATGGTATAAAAGGAGAGTATTTGTCAACCAATTTAATCTAGTATTTAAAATATTTATTAATATCCCTAGGTATAATTCTAAGGAAATTTCGGAGGATGTCTCTAAGGATATGTATAAGGATGATAAAACATTTAGGAAAATGTATTGGATTTTTATAAAGGGAAGAGTGGTTGGTTTCAAAAAATACATCACTATCTAGATACTATAAATGGATATGGATCTATAACATATGTAACTAGGGGTAAAAATGCCAATAAGTTGTTTCTGGCCTATGTTGGGGCAATCTGGAAGACAACAATTGTCCTTACTGCACACCAGGTTTGGAACTCTAGGGGATATTCTTTGGAACTTCACAAACACATTACATAAAATCACATTGGATTTTATATTTTTTTATATGAATAACATATGATGAACCTATGTTTCCCTATATTAAGAAATTTTTCATGATTTAGAAGTCCCATAAGTATGTCTTTTCATGACTATGTGGTTTTCTGTTAGGATATGTAATGATGAATCTATGCCTCTCGTATTAGTCAATGGAGGGAATCAGAAGGAACATTATTAATGTTGATTTTGATGGATTATTTTCTGATGATAAATCATTTGGGATGATTATTGGAGTTAAAGATGTTTTCTTCATGCCTAAGCAATTTTCAGTGAACATGAGTAACAATGTGTACATTAAAAAACTATTGGACTCACGGAGGAAGATAAAGATGATTTTTTCTTAGTGTTTGGGTAATGGAGACCATGGAGGGAAGAATATTAGGGTATTATTTATGTAAATAATGTTGATAGAATAACCAAAGTGAATGTATTAGAGGAACAATAAGATGTTTTGACTTTGTAATATGACTCAAAGAAAGTGACTGTAATGAAAAAAATGAGGATCTGAATTAATTGAATGGATGAGAAAATTGGACTACCTAAGGAATCATTTAATGTTTGGTTTTTTAAATTTGGAATAAATGGACACTATGAAACTAAATTTCCAATGTGGAAATATCCTGAAGTGGATCAGTAAGGTGGTGTGAGTAATGGTAACATTGTTGATAATGATGAAACTATAGATGAAATGTAAAATTGAAGATATATTATGAAATAGGATGAGGTATCCTTGTTATTGGAATAAGGATGAAGTTGAATAATAAAAGTTTATATGCATTTTGATTCAATGGTTACATTATATGAATGATAAAATATACATGTGTTATCAAATGTATGTTTTTTTTGGAATTTAAAAGTTTATGTTTAATTTTCCTGATGAATTGGTGGAGTGATTTAATGACAATGTGATGTTTATAATTAGGTAAGAAACCCCTTAATATATTATTTATATTAAGATAATGTTATTTTGAATAATTAAATTGGATGGTACTAATTACCGTGGAACTAATGTAGGACATGTTAATAAGGGTATTATGCTATCATTGATGATATTTATTAGATTTTTGGATTTAAGGAATATATCCAATATACTTTTGCAAATGGGTAAATGCATGTTTTATAAATGGATTAGTAGTAATTAATGTTATTACTAGGTTTAAATGGAATATATCATATGGGTATTCAAATGTTTGGAATGTGATTAAAAGTGGTACTTTGTGTTATTCGGGGGGTCAATCTTAAAATTATTTTAGGTCTATATTTCAAACTCATTGTATTTCTATCTTTTGGAAGGGATATAAGGTTAACCATTCATGAAACAATTAAGTTAAACATTATAGGAGGTATTTTTTTATTTTTTATTAATAATATTTAATAAAATATTTATTATTTATTATTTTTATTTCATGGATATCCACCATATTTATATTAGTGTGGTTTTAGATTAGGTCATCATTAATGTCAGGTGACAACCAATAATGTCTAGAAATGTCATGGGACTTGAACCCATGACTGAAGGATGATAACGGTTTCATGCCTACCACATGCCTAAAATATGTCTTGGATTATGTATAATTATTTCTTGTGAATATATATTTATGATGAAATTGTAGTGTTTCATTATATTATTAGAGATTAATGTATTAAAAAATTGATTTTTAAGAATATATATAGATAAATAGTTTCACTTTTCATTCATTTCGGGGCCTTAATATCTACTAAAATTGTTTTTTTGTACTTCAAGAATCAAATATAATTTCATTACACCCATTTACTGATGTAATTGATGAATTGGTAATATATAAAATAGAACCAACTAATTTTTTTTTCTTGGTCATTAAAAGATATACTCAGTAATATCATAACTACCAAAAATAAAAATGTGTTATCCTAATAAATTTATCTTTGTTCAACCAATGGAATTTTAAATCATCACAAATTTATGAAATTAAAGGATTGAGCATCTTTATGATCATTCACTTGTTTGTGATTGATGAACTCATTCACTCCATATAAATATTTTTCCTTCCCTTCATTTCCAATCTTCACTACCAACCTATGATCACCTATGTTGAAATCCAATTATATGTTACATTGGGTAACCATTATGGTTCCAACTTTATCTGCTTAAATAAAGAGTTATCATTTATTTTTAAAACATGGGTTTTTATGAATACAACTTTCAGGTATTAACACATTGATATTCTAGTCAAATTTTGAGAGTGAAATTCATTTTATGCTGGGTTAAATTAAACATATTGATATTTTGTGAGTTTTTAGTGACAAAATATATCCTTTTTATATTTTTATTTTTAAAAATCTCTATAGATAGTAAATTTTATGTTAAATACATATGTTTTGATTACTTTATATGAAACACGAAGTTAATCATGCACTATATGTACTATAAAGAATGGCATGCTCTATACAAAACACTGAGGTGTGGTTGTGTTATACGCTACAATAACATTCCTTGATGCATTGGGTAATACATAAGGCTGAGGTTTACTGTACAATAGTATAATTTTAAAATATTATTATATTGTATAGTAATGTAAAACAATAATGTCAAATTAGAGTTTATGATTATCAGTAACTAATATATGAAAAAATATGGTTTATATAATTCAATATGAATTCATTGGTTACCAATTAATTATAAATGAATAAGTTAGATAATTGAATATAAAAGGAAATATTTTGGTGGTCACAATGTCTTTTTATCATAATTAATTAAATTTTCATTTATATCATTCAATGCACTATGTAAAACATTTCTTTCACATGGATCATTGACTCCACGAACATTACATAGAAAATCGAGTTTTACAAAACATAATTATATTTTTATATTTATTTAAATGAGTTAGTTATAATTTATCCATTAAAACATAGTATTATGATTTGAAATAACTAATTCTAAAATATTTTTATAATGTTTTTATATAAATAAAACATTTTTATAATAAAAAGTATAATTTTTAGTAAAGTCGTTAAATGTTTTAAAAATACTATTTTCTGAAATGAACTACTTTTCTTGCCAATATAGGAAAAATAATTAAATTAATTTTACACACATTGAGATGTTTATTTATATAAAACAAACATAATTTTTGAACTAATAATGTCAAGATATTAAATGGGAAATTTTTTGGGATTTTCTTTGAGAAACATAATTTTTTTCATGAATAGTGAAACTACTATCCATCCAATATTAATTTTTTATTAAACACAAAAGAACGTTTAAGGGGAAGTGGGACCCCTCAAATTTCAATAGGTTCAGGACCAAAGGACACAACAGAATTGTTAAAGAAGTGAGTGAGTTTTTTGGAGACATTTTCCATAAACAAAACCCAGGGAATAGAATTCACCTGAGTGTCGGGGGAATCTTTCAAGGTGCTCTCAAAATGAATTTACATGTTGTCCCATGCTTCCTTGTATTCCTCCATGCTAATATTCCCCACTTTAAGGCATCTCAACAAAATGTGAGCCTGATTATCAGCCCACTATCCATGCTCATTTGTAGTGGTCGCCTGGATCGGTCTCATCTTCTTCCATTCCTTAATATCCAAAGTAGCGTCAACCATTTCTTCATCCGAATGCAAGAGTAAATCTCTATGTTCTAGCACTGAAGCCATACAACACTGAGAGTCAGCTTTGGGAGCTTCTTCAAACTGCTTCCCATGTCCACCAAATTTCACACCACCTGTAAGAGGATCATGAGAAGAATCAACACATCTTGCCCTAGTGATGTCCATAGTGCTGGAAGACGTCTCCTGTTGGATAGGGGCTTTGGGTTTGTTACAAGTTGCGTAGACGACCTTTATAGAGTCTATTGTGGAATGCATTCCTTTTCACTTTGATCTTGTGATGGGATGACTAGGGAGGTTGGAGTAATCCTTCCTTATGTGCGCCCATTGATTGTTGGAAATGAAGTCGTCTGACTCCAAGGTTTTTTTTTTTCCCTTCCTTATAGAGGATCTAAAATATTCATCCTCTAAGGCCAGTTCTTTGGACTCATCATGGTCTGAAGTCTCAACCATTTCCTCTTGTAGTTATTCTGATCCAATTTGAGTATCTTGTCCATAAACCCCCTCTGTTGGTTCCTCGTTAATGTAGTGAACATCATCCATCACAAAAAAATAATTCGGTGATATCCCGGTAGTCCCCCCCTTCTTTGAGCTTCTCAGCATATGAGGATACTAGCGGGACCTTCTTAGGCTAGACTGGAAAATCAATTTTCTCCAGACCCTGACCCATGAATTGGAGATGAATAGGTCTGTTGCTCGAGTACAAATGTTGTGCATCCTCACTAGTGCTTATACCTTGCATATCATCCTTCAGAACAGTACCCACGGCTGCTGATGGAGTGACCACCGATAAAATATCAGAAGGGTCCTGAAGGGATTCCCTAATACCATTCCCTTCCCTTTGGATTTCCTGCTCAACATATATGGGCGAGGTCCCCTCGTCATGTTGAACCCTTCTCGCCAGAAAGTCCTCGCCTGAACTGCTTGGTAAGGACCTGCCACCCAAATAATGGTGCAACGAGGAAAAAAACTCGGAAACAAGTGGACCAGCCGCCTCTAAAACTCCATTCACAACAGCAACCAATTCACCTCCCCAGCCTGGATCATTAGCGTGACCAGGACATGCTTCATCGATAACTAAATTCTCTTCAACCAGTGTAGGAGGTTCAACCAAACCCTCCTCCCAATCCCTTTTGCGACACTCAAAATAACTGTGACCCTTCCTAGAAAAGTAGGAGCAGAAACTCGACCACGACTCATAAGAAACAGATTGCACATACCTATATTCTCCCTCAATCAAAATTCACACCACCTTAGGAGGGGGCCGGTGCATGTCCATTTCGACACAAATGCGTAAAACAATGGGGTGTGCCAAGGAAGCGGTCTACTGATCGACACACAGGAAGCGGTCGATGAAATTTCCAATAGACCGGAGGAGAGCCATGTTCTAGAAAGGTAGAGATAGCCTAGGGAGATGATGCCAAATCTCCGAAGTAGATGGGTCACGATTCATATGCATATCTAATGACCAGATAAGGATATGGAATCGAAAACATCAAAAGGATTGACTTGATCTGGACCATACCCAAGCTAGATCATCCTCATTAGCAAAGAAAATGAGGATTTGGCGTGGCTCCAGGAGACAGATGATCGCATGTTGACCTAAGACCCATTCGTCATTCACATACCTGTCAAACAACTCCACTGGAGGTTGACGTCAAACAATTTCGTGACCAGAGCCATAGATAGTAGTGAGGATGATTCATGGAATTCCTACGGAGGGATCGGGACCACTGGATGTCCATTGAAAATTCCAGGAACGTTCGGGGTGATGTTGATGATGGGAAACCGAGGGAAACCCTCATGTCGGAAAGCCTGAGGATGAACGCTGATAGCCTGAGATTGAGTCCCCTCATCAGGAGGAGGAGGGGCCGTTGAGGCCGCCATCAAGATTAGGGCATCACCCTGCTTCCAGAGAGGAGAAGAGGTGTGATCCTTACACCTAAAAAAAACATCTGTAACTGTCTTATTAATAGTGAAACTACTATGTTTTTGTTAAAAACATCTTTTTTGTAAAATAATTATTAATTTTAAATTAATCATAATATTTGACTTATGGCCAAATTAGTTCAATAATACATCTATTAATATAATTAAGGTCATTATAAACAATTTCACTTTTGAAATCGAATATAAAAACATACTAAAATTTTTGAGCATTTTTCTACATTAAAAACCAATAATTTCATTTCATCGGCAGGATTATCGTTAATCAAAATACTCAAGATACATTAAATTTAATGTCAAAAAACAAACATAAACCATTTTAATAAGTATAATATATATATTAATAACATTTAATGATATTATAACCAATATATTACTAAAAGTGATTAAAATTTATCACGATGATTAGGGTAATTTTATGATTAATTAGGTACTAAACCTTAGAATTAAGGGCCCAAATGACCTATACACATTTCCAACACCCATTGGATGTATATAATTTATAAAAAAACATTATATTATTTTATTATCTTGGATTGGTATGAATTTTTTTAGGTATTAACATGTGTACAACAAACATGTTTTTAAAATTTTCATATGAGTCATTTTCCTTCCCTATGAAAGGACACCAACTATCCCACATATTAACACCTCTGAAACCTATTATTTTTAGGTAATACCGGACCAATACACGTACTATAAATACTTAATTCTTCCTAGAAGAGTTACCTTTGGAATAAGTCATTCCAAGGAATCATTTTGGCCCAAACAAAACTGAATTACCCGATTAAAAGGTAACATCTTCTCTCAAGTCATTTTGTTATGTCCATTCTCCACCCGGTAAAACTCCGCTAATTTAATTATTATATAAATAAAAAAGTATCCCCAATATACTAAGATTTTTTATATTTATATTTTTATTCCTACACTAACACACACCTCCATCTAAATGGTAAGGAACATACAATTTTTTCTAAATGGTGAACTGTTGCATCAGGAAAAGATGATTGTTCATTTTTATAGTACCACTTAAAACGGTGTCCATGATGATGGAAACTCTATTTATATATGTGATATATTAAATTAATAGATTATATAATCTTTTATATTAAATTATTACCTATCATAACATTTTTACTTTATATTTTGTTTTATTACGATAATTTCATTTTAGGAATTGTGGACTATCACCCCATAAAGCGATATGATTCGTTAATACACCACATGGGTTGTATTAAGGATGGTTTTATTTAATATATATGAAATATATACGGTATAAAAAATATAATTATATATATATATAATTATATATCATTTACATTCATTCTACCCACATGATAATTAAAGGGAAATAGTGTTCATGTGTACGTACGACCATTCGTCTCAATAAATGTTGCATACCATTTCATAATTATATACTATATAGAATAAAATAATAAAAATATAATATATATAAATTATATTTATATCATTGTTTAAATTAATTAAATCATGATATAAATTTTAAATTCTAATGATATAACAAATTAAGACACATGCAAATCATAAAGTGAATATTACCAAAAAAGTGAAAATCATAAGATAATTTTGATAACAAGAGTGTAATATAAGGTAATAATAGAACCATATGGTTTATTGGATATTATAATATGGTTATTTAAAATATTTATAATAAATTTTAATTTATTATACAGGTTTGTTGACACATACGATGTGATTCAATACAAAAGGTATGAGGACTTCATCTCACTTTTTATTCCCATGAGATACATGCAATGTTATCCAGTCATTCTTGTTGTATGGTTTAAGAAATGTCCCTGATTTTATTATATGTATATTATAACTAAATATTTGGGTATTAAAATATCTGTTTTTTGAACATTCATTCATGGGGTTTTAGTTGTAAAAGATACCAAATCAGTAAAAATGTTTTGTCTCAATTAGTCATCAATGAGACATAAGTTTTGTAATGAACCTAAACTCTTTCATGATGTTTATAAACATCCATTTTACATGTTTTTTCATTAATCTCATTATTTTAATGATATTTTGAGCTTTATATACATTAATTTTCTTAAATGGACATTATAATCCCATGTAACCAAGTTGGAATATTTTATTGAGTCAATCTGATTACTTGTCAAGATTTATTACACTTATGATTCTTTTGATGAATTATTGTGTTTAATCTCTCTAGACATTTATGAATTCTCTTCTCCTTTGGTTATTCATTCTATATTAATGTAGTCGTATCATTTTCTATACAGTGATACATAATATAGTTAATAATTTTTTTTAGAAATGTCGACTTTAAACTCTCTTCAGTTTGAAATATATGTTTCATCAAAACAATATTTTCTAAAAAGGTTTTCTAATAATATTCTACAAATCTACTATAATCATAAAAAAATATTCACATTATTTATCTTTTAATAAGGTTTTAAAAATAATCTTCCAATATATTTCTGAATGATGAAATTCTCAATAATTTTTTCCATGTAAAAGAATGGTCGTTTTACCACATACATCATGCACATATTCTTCCACCATCAATGCACTGAAGATTTAATTTTGTGTTTAAAGGGTAATTTTTAAAGAAAATGTTTATTAAAATATATTTTCAATGAATATGGTATTCAAAAATTTTTGGATAATATTTTATATGTATTGAGGAAAAATTATTTCAAAAACATTTTCAAGATTCTTTTATATGTTCTAAAGAAAGATAGTTTACCAAAAATTTCCAAAATTATTTTATATTTTTTCATGATATTATTTTTCGGTTTTATAAAAATCATGTTTAATGATAACCGATAACTATAAAAAAATATCCGAATTAAAAAATAGTAGATATAAAGAGTTGTACACAAATATTCAGTAATAAAATTCATATATTCAAAATTCAAAATTTGAGTGAAATCATGACCAAACCTACGATGAAATCCAAATGTCCCCCTTGAGTTACACAAAAATATCCTTCCATGTACTCTATCCTCATGTGTCTACATATTAACATTAGAGGAGGTCGATAGTGAGATAATCCATATGTTTCATCATTGATGGCACTATCACCATCCTCACCTCAAAACCTTCTTCATCACCACCCACTTCAATCAGCAACCACATCACCATAATAATGATTCCCAAAACCACTAGGGACGCCTCAATGTTGGGATATGAGAGAAATAAAGAAACATCAACCCTCAAACCAGAGATCAATCCTTATCTATAACACTCTATAGAAAAAATTTCTATCAACCCCAGCCATAGGACCACCAAATAAACAAATAGATCCCTCCAAAAAAACCTCAAGGAAAGAACCCAAAGGTTCACACTATGAAACAAGTGAGCTATAGAATACCTAAATAGTTAATAATAAACCAGAGGTTATTATTTTGTCAAAACCCTTCAACAAAAACATCCCTAGCTCAGTATCGACATCGCCCAATTCTATTGTCACAATGCCACATCGAAAATGAAACCTATGACTCACCTACTAAATCCACCACCACATCATTCAGTACATAACACCGACGACAATCTACAAAATTGACTCAAATACCCCACCACCATCACCATTTCCATTCAAACATACTTACAAGACCCCCAAATTAAAATGCCCAAACCCCTTTAAATCCATCACTCCCACTCCAACTTGGAGAGGAGTAGTGGAACACAAGGTCAGAGCAAGGTTGGGAGGTCGAGGTTGAAAAAGAGATATCGAATCTAAAATAAATTTTATACGCATAAAACACAAAACCACAGACCCCAATACTGAATGAAGCACCATAGAATCTCTAAGCTAGAGAGGCACAAATCACCTTGATTCTAGAGTAGGGAAATGTGGAAAGGGATTCCACTATGAGGAGATGAGTGAAGAGGTGAAATAAGAAGATACAAGAGATTCTGAGGAAGGAAACAATCCATAGAGGGGACGAGAAGACAATAATTGAGAGATATCTCTGCATAGAGCATGTAGAGTGCTCTCATTTCATGGAAAATGACTTTAAAATATTTTTTTGACAAATATTATATGTTTACATGGAAAATGGTTTTCAAATCATTTTCAATATTTTTTATATGTTTTCAAAAAAATTATTTTCAAATTGTTTTCAGGTATTTTTTATATGTTATTAATGTCTTTTCCAATAAATCAGTTTCAAAATATTTTCAAGAATTATTTTTAAGCATTCATTTTTTTTCAAAGAAAATTTTTTACAAAATGTTTGAATCATATTTTATATTTTTTCATGAAAATGTATTTTAAAATATTTTCACATTTTCTTTATATATTGTAATGGTATATTTTATGAAAAAAATTTCAAATGTGTTTGTGTATTAAAATCCATTTTTAAAAGTAGAATGGATATTTTCTAATGTGAATATATTTGAAAGATATTTCTAAAAATTTTCATTCAATGATGACATTATCTGATGTTACTCATTCCCTTATAGGAAATCATGTAAAGGTTTTATTCATATCCTTTCAATGAATGGGTTATGATTAATGATATAGTCTTTATAAAACTCCTTTATCATTTGTAGGTTTTATGTTTATGACGTATGTTTCTATTTAATGGGGTTTATGTTCATGTAATCCATTTCTCTATATTTAATTAATATTCTGATGAAATGATTATGAATCATGTACCTTATTCTTACGTTTGGATATTTTCACATGTTATTGTTAACCATATAATTGCATTGGTTTAGATATTATTGTTAATGATTTTTGGAACACGTATGTATGATTTCACTATGAGAAAGGTGGGACCTATATATCCCTCCAGTGAATCAATTAACGATTTATAACTCATTAGATATAGTAATATGGCCAACGTAATTAACAATGACTAATAAGATGGTCTTGGGGTGATCCTTAGCTACCGAGATGGTACGATTAGTGAACTCATGCTACCAATATGTCCATGGTAGTAAACCCTGACTACTAAGATCATATAGGGAGTGAACCCATTCTACTAAGATTTTCTAAGAGGTGATTCCTAGGATACTATGGAAATCATAATATACGTTTATGTGTCTGCCATAGTCCCATGTTTTATTTCATTTTTATGCTTTGATGGATTATGTTCTTTATTTCTATATGATTCATTTCTTATGAACTACCATGGTTTATACCATGATTCATGTATATAATATTTAATATAAAAGGTATGATCTTATATTTTCATGATCAGGTTCTCATACCATTTTGCACATAATTAAGCTTACATATCTCCCTTATTTACAGTTACTGAGCATTTGAGATAACCCCATTCTTTTGTTTCTATTCCCCATGGTCTGAAGATTTGTTTTATATAGGATTAATAAAGGTGTAAATTTTTATGGGTGATTTTTAAGATCATTCGCTTGGCTATAATATTTTGTTTTCAAGTTTCCAAAGACACTAAACTGTTATATTTCCAGGCATGGATTTTAGTAACGTATAGAGTATTCATCTAAAATGATTTATTATCTATGTATGTTAATCATGCGTAAATATTGTTGGTATCAAAGAAAAAGTTTAGAAAACCATTATAAACTATGTTGGGAAAACATTAGTGAGATCCATATGTATATTTATGAGGATATGTTTGGAGATGAATCTAAGTACAGGTATATGGATGAGTCATCATTTATGAAAATTTCCTAGAATTTTGGTAAAGGGTAGAGTGAGTGGTTTCTTATAAATAAATTGTTGTCTATATAATAAAAGTGGATGTGGCACCAGAATAAATATACTTAGGGGTAACATCTATGAAATGATTATCCAAACCTGACTCAATGTATTCTGGTACATGATCGTGGTTCTCTCTACACCCATTTTTTGACACTCACGGGGGATATGCTTTAGAAATTAACAAACTCTTCACAAAAATTCAAGAAATATTCTGTTTAAAGACTGATATGAATGGACTAGGTTGAACCTAGGGTGTCATATGTTAAGTAATGTTTCATGATTATGAAATCCCATAAGTAAAACATTTCATGACTATGTGGTTTTCTACTATGATAAGTAATGCTCACACCATGCTTCAAATTTTAGTTAATGGAATGAAACAGAAGTAACTGGTTTAATATTGAATGTGATGGATGCTTTTATGATGAGAAGTCAAGTGGGATGATCGCTAGATTGAAAGATATTAGGATCAGGCCTCATCATTTCTCATTGAACATGATTAAAAATGTCAACCTTAACACACTCTCGAACTCACCAAGGAAGAGAAATAAGGAGTTCACTATGTTTTTGGGTAATGGAGACGAAGAAATTTAGGGGATTCAGATTCCATTGTATAAAAAATGTAGATAGAATTATCTAAGTTAATTTCTTTGTGGAATGAGATTTATTTTACTATGGAAAAGAAGGACATAATTAATTTGACTAAAATGAAAAAATGATGTTTTTGGTTAATGGAATAGATGACAATATTGGGATCCCTAAGAAATAATTGATGTTTGTGGGTTTTAAACATTGGGATAATGGTAATTATGAAACTAACTGTCCCAATTCAAAGGTTCTTAGAGAGTATTAGCAAGGCAGTGTGAGTAATGGTTACATTTTTGATGATGAAGAAACTATAGATGAAATATAAAAGGAAATAGATATTTTGTAATGGGATTAGGTACCCTTATTAATGAAAAAAGTATGAAGTGGAATAATCAATGATTATATGTATTTGGATTGAAATCTTATGTTATATAAATTGTGAAATATATAATAATTGTTCTACTTTGTTTTGTTTGTATTTACATGTTTATGTTGAATTTATCTGATATATTGGATGGCAAATTTAATGAAAATGCGATTTTTTTTTACTATGGGAATGTTACCATTCATATGTTTCATTAATTTCAGATAATGCTTTTACGAAAAAGTAATTTGGATGGTATTGATTACCATGGTACTAAGTAAGGACTCATTAATAGGTAGGTAATTCAATCATTGATGAAGTTAATATAATTTTTGGATTTATGGAATATATCCAGTATACTTCAGAATAAGGAAGAATGCATGTTTTCCAAAAGGATTTATTGTAATTGATGTTATTACAATGTTTTAAATGAATATATTATAAGGGAATTAATATGTTTGTAAAGTGAAAAACAAGTACTGCTTTTTGATATATGCAGTATTAATGTTAAGATGATTCCATGAATTTATTTCTAAATCATCAGATCTCTGTCTGTAATAAAGGTTATAAGGTTAACCATTCATGAATAATTTAAGTTATATTCTGGAGGAGGTAATTATATATTGAATATTTATTAAAAAAACATAGATAAATGGTTATTTAGTTATCAAAATTATTTAGTGGATATCCATCATATTTATATTGGTATGGTTCTAGAAAAGGACATCACGTATGTCGGGTGGCTTCCAATCCGGTCCTGCATGGTTGTTGGTCTAGAACCCATAACTAAAGGACGACAATGGTTTCACTCGTACCACTAGAATTAATGATGTACTATTTTATATATAATTAATTTATATGAATAATTATTTATGATGAAATAATATTTTTACTATTAATTTATATAGATTAATTTATAAACTATTTTGACATTTAAGAATAGTTATAGATAAATAGTTATACTTTTCCTTCTTTTATGGTTCTTAATATATGAAAAAATTATATTTTATTTCGTTGAGAATCAATGTTAATTTACATAAGTAAATTTCATGATGTAATAGAAGTATTATAAATATATAAAATCATAACAAATAGTTATTTTTTGTACTATAGGTTAATTAAATAATTAATAATTGATAGGATAATGATCAAAAAGAAAAATTTATTTTTTTGTTCCCTTAATTTATATTGAACCGATAGGATTTTAAATCATTAAATATTAATGAATTCAAGGGCCTTAATTTTTTTTGATCATTATATTGTTTGTGACTGATGACCTCAATCAATCCTTATAAATATTTTTTCTTTTCCTCCATGTACAATCCTCACTCCAATCCTAAGTTATCCTATATAGAAACATAGTTATATATTACATTGGGTAACCAGTATGGTTCACACATTCTTTTTTTAAAGGAATTTATAGCCAAATATTTTACAATGTGGGTTTTTTATGATTGAAACATTGAATTATTAATCCTTTTATAGACCATATGAATTTCAAGGGTCAAATTTATATTACACAGGGGGGGTTGAATGTGACACCCTAAGATTTTTGGAACTTTTTTTATTTAATTTAACTATTTTTAAATTTTTAGTATCATTATACATATAATATATGTCATTTTATATTAAGTAAATATTTTTGTCTTGCATTATATTAAACACCAAGTTAATCATGCACTACATTAAACATAATCATTTTTCTACTATACATGGAATAATGAGCTTCGTGTGCGTTATACACAATAATGACATTCCTCAATGGATTGTGGAACATGCAATACTAATGTTTAATGAACAATAATATATTATTAAAACATGATTTTTTAATATAATAAGATTAAAACATGAATTTATATTAGAGGTTATGAATATTATTAACTAATTTATGAAAATATATGTTTAAAAAAATATAATATTAGTTTTTAGGCTAGTAATTAATTATAAATTAATAAGAAACTGACTGAATATAGAAGAAAATATTATTATGGTTATAAAGATATTTTTCCCTAATAAATTTGGTTTTAATTTTTGTCTCATAATTCACTAAGTTAAATATTACTTTCACACCAATCATCGACTTGGTGTAAGTTACACACAATACCATGTTTCTTGAAAATATAATTTAATGTTTATAATTATTAAAATGATTTAATTATAACCTCTCCATTAAATCATAGTAATATGAATAGTAATAAATACTTCACAAATATTTTAATAATGGTTTTATATAAATAAATAATTTTGATAATGAAAAATATAATTTTTAGATATGCCTTTATATGTTTAAAAAAATATTGTTTTCTAAAATGTACTATTTTTCATTCTATATGAGAAAAAAATTAAATTATTTTAAAAAAAATTTATACATTGAATTATATAAAATAAAATTCATTTTTTAATTCAAAGAAAAAAAATTATCCAAAGTTTAATTTTTGGGATTTTTTAGGAACATCATAATTGGATGAATTGTTAAAATTACAACATTTTAGTTCAAAACTGCCTTTTTGTATAAATCATTATTAATTTTAAATTAAACATTAATATTTTTAATGTTATATTAGAACAATTATAACTATATTAAAACAATGCAGGTCATTATATACATTTTTAATTTGAAATTCAATATAAAAACATAACAAGCATATGAACAAATTTCTAGTTTTAAAGCACATAATTTAATACTATATGCAGAATTATAATTATTCATAATTTTCCCACTACTATGTATTTAATTTTAAAAACCCAATAAAGATGAATTTATTCATTATAATATATATAATATAATATTATATAATTAATTTTTGAACAAAATGTTGAAAAAATTCATTAAAATTAATCGTAGTGATTAAGATAAATCTAAACATAAATAGTGACTAAAGCATAAAATGAAGGTCCCTAATGACATATAAACTTTCCCAAAACACAATAATGGTCCATATTTCTGGCAAGGAACTTCAATTATTTATTTATGTTGGTTTGGTATGACTTTTTTTACACAATAACATTTTAATGCTAACTTTTTTCACAAAATTTAAATGAGTCATTTTCCTTCCCTATAAAATGCCACCACCTCTCCCTCTTATTTTCATGTCTCAAACATCTTCTATTGGTAAAATAGATGTCCAATAAAATTCCCATAATTCATCCATTCCTTCTATAATCCTTCGATTGTGTAGAAGGAAATCCATGTAATCCTTTTGGCATAAACCATAAGGAGTTACCAGATTAAGAGGTAATGACTTCCCACAAATCCTTTATTTTATTATTCTCTATACTTCCTTGAACTAATTTTATGATATCATTATATAAAAACCAATATATAAATTTTAAAAAATGTTTTTTATGTAAATTTTTTGACATACACATACAAACTCCTCCAACTTAGGCATAAGGAACATACTATTTCTGGGAAAGGGGAACTTCTGCCTTAGAAAATGATGAATGTTCATTTTTCTAGTGACACCAACCATGGTAACCAGAATGATAAAGACAATTGTTAAATATTTAATATATTAAATTTATTATATATTTATGATTTTTTATTCGTTTTCTTAAAATTCATACCATTTTTACATTACATTTTTTGTTAATACAATAATTTCATTTGAGGAAGTGGGGACTTCCACCCCCTCAAAGTGATATGATTCAATCATACACTAGAAGTATTGTATTAAAGATGGTTTTAGTAAATATATAAGATATATAAGATAAAATAAATCGACTATAATTGTTATATATATAAATAAAAGTCTTTTACTTTCATTCTATCAACACATTACTTAAACAGAGAAAAAATTTATGTGTACGTACAGCATACCATATCAATGAAAATCATAATCTATTTCATAGTTATATATTCAATATATAATTATAATACAAATATAATATTTTTAAATGATATACATATTTTCACGACCCGTCCTCATGGCCCATTCCGTGACTACCCCAAGCCTGCCTTCCATAGACCTGGGGCTAGCGACTAGCAACAAAGGCGTAAATCCCGATAACTGGGAAGGCATTGACTTTATACAAGTAAACAAAACATCAAAAAGTACAAGAAGAAGTAAAACACTAAGTACAAAAGAAAGTGCTGAAAAGTAAAAGGGCCAGAATACAAACCCAACTGAAAAGTAAAGCTACAACGAAAAGGAAGTACAACAAAAAAGACAAACAACTGGAAGAATTGAAGAAGCTCCTGGGTCATCCACCTCGGATCCTATCGGAAGGGTAGGTGCAGATAGCGCAGCTCCTGGATCGTCCACCACGGATCTTACCAGAAGGGTAGGTACCGATAGCCTCCACAACACTCTCTCCCATCATCCTCCTCCGAGTATCGTCTCGTCATGAAGTCCACCACCGGATACCATCAAGTCCTCGAACACTCGACCTCCATTAGCGCTGCCTGTCATCTGCAACCAACACAACGAGGTGCGGGCATAGCCTGTGCAGGGGTGAGTATACGATACTCAGTAGGGACCCCGAGACCCTCAAGGTCTCACTAAATCCCACAAGGATAACCACAAAGAAGGATCTCAATAGATACCCCTTACATAGGTATAACCCCATACTTATACCTAAGTTATCAAGTAACCCATCTCAATCATGAATAAGCACAAAGGTTATGTAAAAAACGGATAACCACTACCTAGGTTTATGCCCATACATATACCTAAGTTATCAAGTGAACCATCTCAATCATGAGATAACACAAAGGTCATAGACTCAGCTCAAACCAGGATTTTCATTATCGAAGCCAAAACTGCTGAAGAGATCCGTCTCTGATGAGTACAGTGATCATGTCATGACTCCGAGGTACTGCTCACTAACCTAAAACTGTTGAGGTACTCCTCCTGTCGAGTACCATGGGTCTGCCACCTCACAAAGTAGTGCTCCTCTGCCATGGTTCTGCAACCTCACATAGTAGTGCTCCCTCTCATAGCCTACAGAGGTACTCCGTCCTTCGAGTACCACGGGTCTGCCACCTCACAATGTAGTGCCCCTCTTCCATGGCTCTGCCACCTCACAAAGTAGTGCTCCCCACTGGGCTATGCCAGTCACTCCGAATCGAATCAGACAAGCATTCATCAGGTCTCAGCCAGCTACACGGTCTCCGAACTCCGTAGGCTCCTCTATGGGAGGGTGAGCTCCATGAGATACATGTTGATACTCCAATAATCACAAAGTCCCACGAAGAATTATCTCAAAGGACCTCCTCGTCATAGGCATCTCAACGCAACAGACAGAGCGTCAATCAGACGCCTGGTCTGTGAGTTATTAGCTTTTTCGTCTTAGGGGCCCAGTTGGTTTTGTATGAAAACCAACCCAGCCGTATCTCAACTATACCCAGAACTCTCATAGGGTATACTCATAGATACTGTTTATCAACTACATCACCTACGCCACTGACGATTCGTCAAACGGACGTCCAGTCTGAATGTTATCAGCTTTTCTGTTTCAGGGGCCCGGTTGGATTTTGGGTTCAATCCAACCTGGACACTATCCAACTAAATCCAAAACTCTGGAGAAGTATGCCAAATGATCCATATCATCAAGAGGAATCCAACAATGTTGACGGCACATCAATCGGACATCCGGAGCTCATGTTATAAGCGTTTCGTCTCCGAGGTCCCTGTTGGTTTCGGGTTCGAATCTACCCGGTTGTACGCAATGTTCACCGAAACCAAGAGTGTAATATAACAAAACGACCAACGCGATCCAAGAATCGCATCGCAACTAACGGTGCTTCGATCAGAGGTTTGTAGCACATGTTATGGGTGTTTGAATGGATCTGTCCGAAAATAGGGAGTTCGGGCCCGGTCCGACCCGGCCTGATACCCCCCCTGGGTCAGCCCGAACCGGGTTGACTCGAACCGGGTCTGGGACTGGCCCATTAGGTTGCGGCTTGGCCCGGTTGGCGCGGCCCAGCCCGGACTGGGCGGCCCGGACCGGTGTGGCCGGTCCACGTGGCCAGCGTGGAGCGGGCGGTTACAACCCCCCGGCTGAAAGAAACCGGCACATCATTAAGCCACACAGCCCTGCCTCCGGAACTGCTAAGCTGTTCTGATTTGGTCCGCCAACGTGGCTCAGCCGCGGTGGTTCGGCTCCGGCGGTGCGCCGCCGCTGCCGGTTGCCGGCACCGCCGCGCCGGTGGGGCGCATTGCCGCCGTTTTCTGCGGACCACTGGATGCGCCCCGGTGTTTTGTTTTTCTCATCGTCTTCACCAGCGATCCTCCTGGGACCCGATCTTCACTGCGAAGGGATTCAAACTCCACTGCATCCCACTTCGTCATCGCCTGTCGATCCACACGTCAATAAACAAACTGCGGAGTCTTCGAATCGCCTCTGCGGCCCCGACTCCGACCACAGTTTCGTTCGGCCTCAACGGCGCGGTGCGACGACACTGCGCTTTTTCTCTGTGTTCCTTGTTGTTTCTGCGTGGTGCGATGGGACCATTTCAACTTCGTTTGAGCCGCAACGAGTATGACAGCAAGGGGGGGAGGGTCGGCCGTGTTTGTGCGGGTGAACCTCCTCCCGTTATAATGATAGCAAGCGGCCAACAATTATCAATGAAGCTTGTTAAATAAAACTTTAACGAAGATTAAACCCATACCTAGAAATTTACATCGCACGTTGTCGAGTTTCAGAAGTCGAATGTCGCAGTAGAATGATATCTATTCCGTCGACATCAAAAGAAGAAGAAGAACATTTTTTGTTGGCGTCGGTCTCCACAGTCGGCGTCTTGTTCTTCATCGAGGAAGGGTGTCGTTCTTTGATAAGGAGGCATCATTCTTTGATGAGGAGGAATCCTCTTCTCTTCCTTCTTCTTCTTCTTCTTCTTCTCACAAAGGCTCTCCCACCCAACAATCCCAGCCTCAAATAAAATAAGACTTAATTTTATTTTATTACAACATGCTAATAATTTCAAACTTAAAACTAAAACTCTTTAGTTAAATTAATTGAATAGGTTTAGTCAATTAATTTAACGTGAGTTGGCATGAAATAAAGAGGGATAGAGGGAGAGAAGGAGTTTCCAAAAAATTAAGAGGGAGTTAGGAAGGTGAGAGAAGAATGTGAGGAGTTATACAATTAAACACAAGGGGTGTTAAAGAGAAAATAGGGGAGTTGTCCCATTAAGTGCACGGGAGTTTAAGGGGGTTATAAGAAGTTCAAGGGGTTATGGTCTCGTGTGGGCCCCACCACACTAAACTCTTCCATGGGAGGTTAGGTGGGTGTGGGCCCCACCTCCCACATATTCACACATGGGAAGTTGGGTGATTGTGGTCCCCACCAACAACTTCCCATGGTAGATTTTAACTTCCTTGAAAATCAAAAATAAAATTAGTCATAATTTTTTTTATTTCTTCCATAAACCCAAAAATTTAAATTCTTTCCCCAAAAAAATGCACCTACGGTAAAAGTCCACATAACCAAATACCAGCGCTGCGGTTTCATCGGTGCCCTCTGATTTCAATTCCGAGCACCGGTTCAAAAGTTAGAAAAATCCCGCTTGTTCATTCACTGAACGTACCCGAGCTAAACTTCAAAAAATTGATTCTGGGAACACCGGGTCTCGGAATCAGGTGCCGTCAGAAACCGTGTTCTTGTAAAATCCCAAAGAAATTATTAAAAAAAATTCATTGAAATTTCCAAGAGTTTACATTACTTCCACCTCAGGGCTTTACGTCCCCATAAAGCTTTAACAAAAAATAGGGATACAAAAGTGGTACTGAGCACGCATCTGAGTCCTCCGCTCCCATGTGCCCTCCTGGAAGTTCCTATGTTTCCAACGAAAGCGCACAAGAGGAATAGACCATCCTCGTAGGATCTACTCCTATCAATCCTCAACCTCTAATGGATCCCTGCAAAAATTCACACCATCGCCAAAGTCCATCTCCCCATGGTCGATGATAGGCATCGGGTCAAGCACGTATCTCCTCAGTTGAGATACGTGGAAGTTGTCATGCCCCTGGTGCAACTGAGGTGGATAGGTCAAGCAGTAACCCACCTCGCCTACCCTTCTAAGGACCTTGAAGGGTCCGATGAAGCGTAGATATAAATTGCCGCCTCCGCCAAATCTCCATAATTCCATGTCCAGGTGAGACCCGTAAGGAAACGCGGTCGCCATCCTCGAACTCTAGTGGTCTCTGCCTCCTGTCAGAATAAGACTTTTGTCATCTCTGAGCTGTCCTCATCCACACCTGGATGACCTGGACCATCTCTGATTTGTCCTGGACCATCTCTGGTCCTAGAAGAGCTGCTAAGATTTCTTCATTGCCGATAAGAGAAATCTGGTCTCATCCCCTGGGTGAACCACGTTCATTGCCTAATACAGTCAATACAGACATGAATGATGCATTCATGCCATGGAAGATGTTTTATGTCCTCGACGCTACTACCAAGATTTTCAACCATAACACTATCCTCTAAGGGTTGAGTCACACTGTCGGCATCAGCGTGTGGTCACTGGGTCTCCTCCAGTAGGAATCTCAAAAGTGAGGGTGAAGTCAACAGTTTAAACCGGAACCTCTTAGTACACAAAAAAGATGGAAGAAAATGTCACAAGGACAAGTGTATTTTATTACTATAGCTCGAATTACAAATAAAAAAACAATGACAACAAGAAACTAGAAGCATCCAGATCAATGTTCCCATGCCTGGAACTAGTCCCGCTCATGTCCGCCAGCTTCCGGAGGTCCATAGTTGTAAGCTTCAACTGCCTGAAGCTGAGAACTTCCATGTCCACATGTTCCTTACGTTCGAGGTGGTCCTCCTGGTGGTGGTAGAGCCTCAAAGTGTCCTCCACCACCCGCTACTCGGCCATCTCCTTGCGGTCCACCCTGATCAAACCTCTTCCTTAGTCTAAGGGGTTCTTCATTTATCTGTTGATCATCCGAGCGGTGGGTCGGACATTCACGATCCATGTGACCCTATCCTCCGTACGAGTAACATAGCATGGCAGGTCTGGATTTTTCATTCCCTGTCGTACCTCGCACTACCGACCCTGAGTCATGTGTTCGACCACCTGTAGGTCTTGTCCTCTTGGACCTCTACATCATCAATCTACTGCCCGCTGCAAAAGACTCTGCCGCATTTCATCTAGTGGTGGGTCGTGCTGATGGAGACTTCTAATCAAGGAAACTCTCCACTAAGAGGGCTCGCTCCAACACCACTGTATGTGTTGGGATGCTGTGATAAACAATAGAAGCCCGAATCTCTCGCCTGAGCCCCTACTCGAATGTTCGGGCCCTGAAGAACGGGTCCCATACCATATCTGTGGAGTAGCACGAGAGGTATGTAAACCTCGCTGAGTATTGTGCCACCGTCATGCTACCCTACTGTAGATGCATTAGCTTCTATATACGCACCGCTCGAAGGGTGGCTAGTACAAACTCTGCCCGGAACAGGCTCTCGAAGTATTCCCACAGAAGTGTCGCCTCGTCATTCATCTGGAGCATCAGGATCCACCATCTGCCTAATGCTGCCTAAATAACGCTGGTCGCAAGGATCACCATGAAGTCTGCTAGCATCCACACTAGCCTGAATACTCTCACCACAGCCTCCAGCCAATCCATAGCTGCCTGCGGTTCCGTCTCTCCCCAGAACCTGGGTGGCCTCTGGCGCTGGAACTCGTGCAGTGCACTCCAGCAACGTGCACTCTCTGCTGCTGGGGCTGGTGGAATCGGTGTCCAACGGGGGGTAGTACTACTGGTGCCTCAACTGGGATAGGGCCCTGTACTGAGGCCTCATCGCTCGGCGGACTGTCAGTACGTACCACTCTCGAGGATCTAGCCGGTCGACCACGGGGAGGCTTCATAAAAGAAATAGACGTGACACGGTCAAATGATTTATACCTGGTATGAGCTATTTTAATAGAAAACCTTTGAAAACAAACACGCAATCAGTGTTTTCGTGCACAATGTCAGAAATCAGTTGTTAGGGTCCTGGTTTATGGATACGTCGCCCGCCCGCACCAACACTGGACTCCCTGAACTGAAAACCACACTCTATACCCTTAACAATATTGATTCATAGAAAGAGATTATCAAAGTTTATATGTTCTGTGGTAGATTTGACTCCTCTGATACCAATTTTACACGACCCATCCTCGGGGCCCGTGTCGTGACAACCCCAATCATGCCTTCCATAGACAAGGGGCTGGCGACTAGCACCAATGGTATAAATCCCAATAACTGGAAGGAATTGCCTTTATAAAAGTAATCAAAACACCACAGAGTACAAGAAGAAGTAAAACACTAAGTATAAAAGAAAGTTCTGAAAAGTAAAAGGGCCAGAATACAAACCCATCTGAAAATTACACCTACAACGGAAAGGAAGTACAACAAAAAAACACAAACAGCTGGAAGAATATAAGTAGCTCTTATGTCGCCCACCTCGGATCCTACCTGAAGGGTAGGTATAGATAGCACAGCTCCTGGTTCATCCACCACGGATCCTTCCTAAAGGGTTGGTACAGATAGCCTCCACAACGCTCTCGCCCGTCAACCTCCTCTGAGTATTGTCTCATCGTGAAGTCCACCACCGGGTACCGTCCAGTCCTTGAACACTCGGCCTCCATCAGCGCTGCCCGTCATCTGCAACCAACACCACGAGGTGTGGGCATATCCTGTGCAGGGGTGCGGATATGATACTCAGTAGGAACCCTGAGACCCTCAAGGTCTCACTAAATCCAACAAGGATAACCACAAAGAAGGATCTCAACAGATAACCCTTACTTAGGTATAAGCACGTACTTTTACCTAAGTTATCAAGTAACCCATCTCAATCATGAAGAAACTAAATGGTTATGAAATCAACAGCTAACCACTACCTAGGTATATTCCCATACATATACCTAAGTTATCAAGTGACCCATCTCAATCATAAGGTAAACACAAAAGTCATACACTCAGGTCAAACCAGGATTTTCATTTTCAAAACTGTAACTACTGAAGAGCTCCGTCTCTGACGAGTACAGTGATCCTGTCACAACTCTGAGGTACTGCACACTGACCTAAGACTGCTGAGGTACTTCTCTTGTTGAGTATCGCAGGTCTTCCACCCCACAATGTAGTGCTTATCCTCCATGGGTCTACCACCTCACACCGTAGTGCTCCCCTTAATTGCCTACAGAGGTACTCCTCTTGTTGAGTACCGCGGGTCTACCACCTCACAAAGTAGTTCTCCTCCTTCATGGGTCTTCCACCTCACAAAGTATTTCTTCCCACTGGGCTATGCAAGTCACTCCGAATCGAATCAGACAAGCAGTCATCAGGTCTTAGCCAACTACCCGGTCTCCGTACTCCGTACACTTGTCTCAGGGAGGGTCTGCTCCATGTCCTACAGGTCGATACTCCAAGTATCACAAAGTCCCATTAATAATTATCTCAAAGGAATGCCTTGTCATAGGGGTCTCGACCAACAGACGACGCGATAATCGGACGCCTGACCTTTGAGTTATTAGCCTTTTCGTTCCAGGGGCCCGGTTGGTTTCGTGTGAAAACCAACTCGGCCGTATCTCAGCTATACCCCGAACTATCATATGGTATACTCATAGGGACCGTTTATCAATGATATCACCAACACTGCGGACGGTTCGTCAAACGAACGTCCGGTCTGAAAGTTATCATCTTTTCTATTTGAGGGGCCCGGTAGGATTTTGGGTTCAATCCACCCCTACCACTATCCAACTGTGTCCAAAACTCAGGAAAAGTATTCCAAAAGTTCCGTCACATCAAGAGGAATCCAAAAAAGTCGACAACACGTCAATCGGACGTCTGAAGCTCTTGTTATAAGTGTTTCCGCTCCGAGGGCCCGGTTGGTTTCGGGCTCGAACCAACCCAGCTGTACCCAATGCTCTCCAAAACCTTAATTGTAATATACCAAAACGACCGTCTCGATCCAAGGATCGCATCGCAATTGACGGTGCGTCGATCGGAGTTCTGAAGCCCATGTTATGGGAATTTGAACGGATTTGTCCGAAAATAGGGGGTTCGGGCCCGATCGGACCCGGCCCGATACCGCCCTGGGTCGGCCCAAACCGGGTCGACCTGACCCTGGTCTGGGTCCAGTTCATTATGATGTGGCCCAGACCAGTGGGCATGGCCTGGCCCGGCAGGCGTGGCCCGGCCCTGCCTGGGCAGCCCGACCGGGTGTGGCCGTTCCGCGTGGCCCGCGTGGAGCGGGGTGTTACAACCCCCCAACTGAAAGAAACATGCGCGGTATTAAGCCTCTCCGCACAGCCTCTAGAAAGGCAAAGCCATTCCAGTTTGGTCCACCACTGCGGCTCAGCCGGGGCAGTTCTGCTCCAGCGGTGCACCGCCGCGCTGGTGCGGCGTGTCGCCACTGTTTTCTGCGGACAATCGGACGTGCTCCGGTGGTCCGTTTCGCTCACCGTCTTTTCCAGCGGTCCTCCCAGGACCCAATCTTCACTGTGAAGGGATTCAAATTCCATTGCTGGCCACTTCATCGTTGACCGCCGATCCACACGTCTATAAAAAAACTGCAGAGTCTTCAAATCGCCTCTACGGCCCCGACTACGACCACAGTTTCGTTCGGCCTCAACGGCACAGCGCGACGACACCGTGCTTCTTCTCTGTGTTCCTTCGTGTTTCCATGTGGTGCGACGGCACTGCTTCAACTTCATTCGATCCACAAAGATTATGATATCAAGGGGGAGGAGGGTCGTCCATGTTTGTGCGGGCCAACCTCCTCCCATTATAATGATAGCAAGCGGACAACAATTATCAACAAATTTTGTTAAATAAAACTTGAACCAAGATTAAACCCCTACCTCGAAATTGACATCGCACGTCATCGAGTTGCCAAATTCAAACGTCGCAGTAAGGCGATATCGATTCTATCGACGTTAGAAGAAGAAGAAGAACGATGTTGTTGGCGTCGGTCTCCATGGTCGGTGTCTCGTTCTTCGTCGAGAAAGGGTGTCTTTCTTTGATAAGGAAGCATCGTTCATTGATGAGGAGGAATCTTCTTGTCTTCCTTCTTCTTCTTCTTCTTCTCACAAAGGCTCTCCCACCCAACAATCCCAACCCCAAATAAAATAGAACTTACTCTTATTTTATTACAACATGCTAATCATTTAAAACTATAAATTCAAACTCTTTAGTTAAATTAATTGAATAGGATTATTCAATTAATTTAACATGAGTTGGCATGAAATAAAGAGGGAGAGAGGGAGATAAAGAGTTTCCCAAAAATTAAGTGGGAGTTAGGAAGGTGAGAGAATAAGGTGAGGAGTTATACAATTAAACACAAGGGGTGTTAAAGAGAAATAAGTGGTGTTGGTACATTAAGTGCAAGGGAGTTCAACGGGGTTATAAGAAGTTCAAGGGGTTATGGTCTCGTGTGGGCCCCACCACACTAAACTCTCCTGTGGGAGGTTAGGTGGGTGTGGGTACCACCTCCCACATATTCAAACATGGGATGTTTGGTGATTGTGGTCCTGACCAATAACTTCCCAGGGTAGATTTTATCTTTCTTGAATATAAAAAATAAAATTGCTCACAATTTTATTTATTTCTTCCATAAACCCTGAAATTTAACTTCTTTCCCAAAACAAATGCACCTACGGTATAAGTCCACTTAAGAAAATATTGGCGCAACGGTTTCATCGGTGCCCTCGGATTTCGATTCCGGGCACCGGTTCAAATGTTAACAAAACATGCTCGTTCATTCACTGAACGTACCCGAGCTAATCATCGGAGAATTGATTCCGGGCACACCGGGGCTCGGAATCAGGTGTCGTCAGAAACTGCATTCTTGTAAAATCCCAAAGAAATTAAGAATAAATTTTCCTTGAAATTTCCGGGTCTTTAGACATATCATGGTTTAAATTCTGCAAATAATGATATTATATATAAATTCATAAAAATAACAAATGAAGACACATGCGAATAATAAATAGAATATTACTCAATGTGAAGCCTTAACATAATATTGTTATCAAGTGGGTAATAGTAGGTTATAATTAAACTATGTGTGGTATTATATATAATTATATGTTGATCTAAAATATTTATAATATATTTATATTTATTATAATTATGGATTGAATGAGTACGACATGAGTCAAGACACAAGGTAAGTGGATTTAATATAAATTTTTATTCCCATGTTATACATTCTATGTTCTACAATCCCCCTTTTATGTTGTTTATGTAATACCCATGAGTTTAATTTATGTATATTTAACCTATATTTATAGGTACTAACAAATAAATTTTATGAAAATTAATTCATTGGGTTTATGTTTCGAATGTTACCAAATCGATAAAAATATTTTGTCTCAATATTCCTTCTTAAAGACTGAGGTTTAGTTATGCATGTAAACACATTCTTGAGGTGTATATACTTCTATTTTACATGTTCTTTCATTAATATCCTTATTTGAATTATAATTTATGATTTTGGTAATTTAATTTTTTTAAATGGAGAGTATGATCCCAAATTACCATGTTATAATATATTATAGTTACAATCTCAATGTTGTTTGAGATTGATTATGTTTATATTTCATTTGTAAATTTATTAGGTTTTATCTCTATATAAATTCATATATTTTATTCTCCTATGATTAATTGTGCTATATTTATGTAGTGTATCAATTTTATACTCTTCGGTGAATAATTTAGTTATGAATGTGTTTTTAAGAATGTCTAACTTTACCCTATATTAAGTTGGAAATCATGGTTCCATAAAAACCATATTTTCTAAAAAGGATTTCCTTGAATATTTTACTAATATACTTTTATCATTAAAATAAATATTTATCATTTTTGTTTTTTATGAATGTTTTCAATAGAATTATATTTTCTCCTTCTGAAGGAGGAAATTTTCTATAATTTATACCATGTAAAAGTAATGTTCTTATTACCTCATACAATATGTATATATTTATCCACCATCAATCCTTCAGTGTTTTATTTTCATGTTTCGAGGGTATTTTTTGTGAAATGTTTTTATAAATTATATTTTCAAGGAAAATGGGGTTCCAAATGATTTCATGAAAATATTCTATGTGATCATTAAAAATGATCTCCAAAACGTTTTCAAACTTATTTCATATGTTTTTCTGAAAATGGATTTAATCTTTTTTCAAACATCATTTAAAAATTTACAAGAAAAATGGGATTCAATACATTCTCAAAAATCTTTTATATGTTTTCAGGGAAAATGGTTTTCAATTCAATTTGAATCTTCTTTTATATGTTTCCATGGAAAATTAGTTCGAAAACGTTTTCATGATTAATTTTTATGTGTTAAAAAAAATTTCAAAAAAAAAATTCAAAATGTTTTCATTCTTTCTGTATAATTTTTAAATGCGATTTCAATGAAAATGGGTTTTAAAACGTTTTAATTCTTATTTTACACATTTTCATGGAAAATTTATTTAAAATGAATTCAAGTCATCTTTTTTATTCTTGAATGGTATTTTATAGGAAAATTATTATCAAATGGTTTTAGGTATTAAAAATACTCCTTCAAAGAAGAAAGGATATATTACTAATAAAATGATTTTGAAATATATTTCCAAATTATTTTAAATCAATGTTGACATCAGTTTATGTCAATCATGCCCTTATATGAAATGATATAATGGATTTTATTGATATCCTTTATATGAATGTGTTGTGATTAATTACATAGTTTATATGAAACTCATTTCTCTTTCATGGGTTTTATTTTTATGAAATATATTATCATTCATGGGTTATATGTTTATGAAATCTATTTCATATTCATGAGTTAGTCTTTTCATGAAATGATTAAGAAACCTAAATATATTTCATAGGTTTTAGTATTTTTTCAGGTTTATGATACCCATTTAATTACATAGTCTAAGATATGATTTCTTGTGATTTTGTGGTAGATGTATGTATGATTTTATTATGAGATTAGTGGGTCTAATATCACCCTGAAATGCATTGGGTAATAATTTATATATCATGAGATAGACTAACATGGTATTGAGATTGAACCATGACTATAAAGACAGCCATGAGAGTGAACCGAGACTACCATTATGTTATGACTAGTGAACTCATTCTACTAAGATAGAAATGGGAGAAAAAATGACAACCAACAGGGTATGGGGAGTAAACACAAAATATAAATATTTTATTCATAGTGATTCCACAGATATTGAGGAAATCATATTATTTTCCTATCTGTCTTCAACAATCCCATGTTTTATTCCTATATAAGCATTCATGGATTATGATTTTTATTTTCATTATGTTTCATGTCTTATGAGATTCATTGATTTATGAAATAATTAATGTATATGATCATTGATATACATTGTATGATCTTTTATTTTCATGATCGTGTTCTCATACCCTTATGCTTTTAATAATGCTTTCATGTATCACTTATATAACCTTATTGAGAATTTGAGCTCACCATTTCATAGAATTTCTTTACACAGTTTATGTAGTTGTTGTAATGTCTCAGTTTTCCCAAGTATTATTTTTAAATATTATATGAAATTATTTCAAGACCAGGTGTAGAGAAGATGCCTCATCTTGAGGCCCGGTGATTCCGTAATAGTGGTTCAAACTTTTTTTACGATAAGTGAGCCGACACTTGTGCACGATTGTGGCAGTTTTCAAACGGATATCCGAAATAATAATATTATGGCACTATTGCATTCGGGACGATGACTTTACCTATGAATGTGTCTAACCTAGACCGGTGTGGGTCAAGGTAAAAAGATAATTTTCAGACGTTTTTAGTAAAATATAATAAAATAAATTCTCAATGTTTATTTTATTTGGAAACATCCGCTGCAATGCAGCGACAAGGAATCTGTTTCTTTAATAAATTCCACTTCATAATGTCTCATGAATAGAATGATGGACTCATTAATACTGCAGCATATATTTTTGAATTCCAAAACAAGTTATGATTTTTACTAGGATAATCAAACGTCGATCGTTGGCAGAAGATTGAGATAAAACTACAAAGAAAACTCTAGGTGATGAACGACGATGGATCGAAGCTGCGAATCGCTACGCCAACAATGTTGGACGATCATGACGATGACTGCAACATAAACCTTTCATCAACGATCGATTTTTTCATAATGGTAGGGGTAGTAATTTCATTCATCCTTCCCCGTTATTGATTTTAAATGATGAATGTGGATCAACCACGAACAAGTTGATCCACGGATTTGTACGTTCTTGCGGGGGGTTTTATTGGGATGATTATGGGGAATTGATCCATGTTTAATTGTTTTTGTTTGATTATATTTCGTTTAAGCCTACTAACATAAGTAGATCAACACCGTGGTGAACGAAAGTGGAGGTTCGTTCCTCAATTTTCTTATTATATTTTCAGCCCCCTTTTTTCATTAGTGCGTTCTTTACAGTCTTCATGGGGTGATGAACAACAGATCGGTACACTTCTGTTCTATGACGCAACATTCCCAAATTGAAGATTCGACACCACACCGACTTTGCGGAGTTGTGATGATGATAGAGGACGATGAATTGGACTGGATTGGTAAGGTTCATTCTTCACGAATTCTTCATGCGGGTGGATCATTGAAAGTTTTCAGAGCCGATCAGATTTCTGAAAACAACAGAATCGGATTCCTGGTGTTGGGGAGACCGAAACATGGGAGTTTCAAGGAAATAGTATGGCCGGATTGACAATCAGGGTAGCATGGGAGGTGTGCTGGAAAAGAGTGTCATTTCTAGAAAATTCTGGGATACACGATGTGTATTTTCGGATAACATGTTGTGTAGTACCAGCGGCAGCGGCATGGGTATTGGGAGTCAGAGAGAAATCACACAGCGTGTGTCCCTGGTAAGACGACATGTTGGGTTTTCCCCAAAGCTCTATGTGTAACTATGGGATACATGAACACATGGTAGAGTACACAACTTGTACTCCATCACACGTCCAGGAGAGTCCAGTAACACGGGTCACCCTGTGTACCAATTACAAGGGTTAGAGTACACGGGTTGAGGACCGGGTATGGGCACATGGCTAGCATACACAGATCCAACCCAAGACCCTTAGAAATGGCATGTACACCGTACCACATGGCATGTACTCACATTCCCACATGAACAGCCTTACGAAATGGTCTGTTGTACATGGGCAATACCCAAGGTGAGGAAACATGTCATGTAACGTTTCTAAACACCATGTACTTTGTGGAAAATGGCATGGTCCTCTTGTTCACCATATCTTGGACATATTTTATTTGGGTTAGTGCCCCTTCTTCTCATTCCCCAGAAGGTCAAGCATCGTTTCTTTCTAAAAGAGTATGATATCTTCAGTAGGACTTTCTGCGACAGAGTTGACATCCCTCCAATAGGCTCAAAGTGAGATCCATTATCCATTCCTGACCCTAAGTAGATTCAGGCATCAACGTGACCAACTCTACAGGGTGCCGATCCTCTACATAGCTGATGAATCACCTTGATGGTGAATCTGGATGAGTCGCGGTATCCACCATGGCCCTGGTAGTGATCCTCATTTGTGTATCATGATCTTTCCCACTCAAAAGTGTGTATCCCGTAATGAGTGTATATATCCACCACTCAGAAGTGTGTCCTCCATAATGAGTGTGTCTATACACCACTCAAGAGTGTTTCTCCCATAATGAGTATATTTATCTATCATGATATACCCACTCAAGAGTGTGTCTCCCGTAATGAGTGTATCCACCTCTAGGGATGTTTCCCAATGAACATTTCTTCTCAGAAGGACGTCATCAGAGCTACCAGACTCGTGATGTGTGTTCTCCCAGAATGAGTACTTCTTGGAATCTTTAAACTGAATCCCTAACAGGGGGTATGCGGTTGTGTGACTTGTCTCTAGACTACAGGTCCAGGTTTTGAGTATATCTGGATTTTTATATCCTTTTATAGGTTCAGTAGACATATATTGAATAGATCTGAGTGTGCCTTTACATTGTGTACTTGCATTGTGTTTTTTGGGGTCCTCTACTTAGTATTGTTATACACACCCCTGCATGGGTTTTTCCCACATGTGTCATCTCTTGTGCAGATGAACAACTTTTTGATAGAGTCTTGGGTGGACTAGGACAGGACTGAGATTTCGGAGGTCCCTATAGGATGAGGCATTCCTTCAGCTATCATAAGCAGTCCCACTACCTCATTGTGTTTATAGGATGGAATTTGTAGTTTTCATATACTTGTTTTTAGTGGGCTTGTATTTTGGCCCAGTTTACTTTCTGTCGTACTCTGTTGGTTGCGTTTTGTTTTATGCATGCATTTTATTCCTTAGGGGTTTTTTTACATTTAATAATTTGTGGGCTTTTAGATGTTTGCGTGTGTACAGGTTCTTTGGCAATTCCAGCCATTTTATTGATATGATTACTCAGTGCTAGACACTAGCCCTTGGCCTATTAGAATCGGGTTTGGGGAGTCATGGCACGGGCCCCACTAGGATGGGTCATGGCAGAGTGGTATCAGAAGGTGATCGGTTCTACCGTAGGGCCAAGATTCTGTGAGATTGCTTTTGGGAAACAATGTTCAGTGTTTCGAGATTAGATTTCAGGCCATGGACTCGAGTGTTGGTGTGGCGGCTGATGTATCCATACACCGGGACTCTGATAACATGCTTTTCGACTTGGTACATGAAAACACTGGTTGCAGGGAAATAAAAGAAAGGTACATGCATCATATAGGAATGGGTTGTGTTTTCCATGTCCTTTATGTCAGCTATCCAGATATACCCATTGACCGTGGTACATCTTGTTTCCTTACAGGATGTCTCCACGACACATATCCACTATGATTCAACAGCATGATCACGAGGATGATCCCTTCAGTGAAGAGGCTTCGATACAGGGACCAGTTCCCCAAGCATTTCCACCAGGTGGTACACCAGTTAGGCCACCACTAGTGGAGTAGCCCATGATACCTGTAGTACCGACTGATCAGGAGTGCAACCTGACTGCGCTCCATGAGTTTCAAAGACATAGATCCCTCAGGTTCCGAGGTGAGCCTGATCCTTAGGCAGTTGAGTACTGTCTTGAGGCAGTGACCAGAGTTTTCCGTCTATTGAGGACACCAGCAGACCAGATGGTGATCTTAGGAGCGAGCCTTCTTCACGATTCGACGGGACGATGGTGGAGTCTGACCACACAGACTCAGGACGGGGAGACACTTTCATGGACGGAGTTTGAGTGACTCTTTAGGGAGGAGTTCACTTTGGTTATACTGAAAGCATTACACATCCAGGAGCTTCTTCAGCTCCAACATGGAAGTATGATGGTGGCTGACTATTCATCGAGGTTCACCAACCTCGCCTGGTACTCGATGGATATGATCAAGGATCAGTACTTCAAGGCTTAGACATTTGAACGAGGTCTATGGTGAGACATCTAAGCCAGAGTTGTACCTCTATGAATTTAGAATCATGATGGATTGGTCGATTGGGCCTTGGTGATCTATAGCTTCTTGGCTGAGCAGAGGGAGTCGACGACAGTCGGTAGAAGGTAGACATGTTCAGAGACCTCAGAAGTAGGGAGCTGACATCAAATGTAGGGATCAGGACGTGTGAGACGACAGAGGAGGACCCTAGACAGGGGATCAATGATCATGGATCTCAGGCTGGATGCATTCATCATAGGGGGAAGCTGTGATACTCATGTGACAGTAGGGGACATCTCACTCGAGATTGTCTGACCCGTCGAGCTGCTGACAGGGAAGTGGGGGATGGGCCACCGAGGCAGAGGTGGAGAGTGGAGTAGACAGACCCAATAGGTGGCATACGTGTCAATATAGAAGGGAGAGTTGTATGTGGTGGTAGATGCTTCGACTTACTTCCATCACCACCCCCTAGAGGTCCTCACCATGCTCAAGGAGCTGGGGACATGGGCGAGGATAGCTGCATGCGGTCGAGGCATACAACCTCAGGGCTCTAGAGATGATCTAAGGTACGATCTGTGTCTTGTCTACCTCATCAGTCATACTAGTAGACACATGTTCCAGTCATTCATTCATCGCCAAATGTCTTGTGTAATACCTTGAGATTCCTGTCGAACCATTGACTCTATCCTTACATTTGGAAACACCTACAGGAGGAGACTCAGTGATCACAAACCTTTGAAGATAGCGTGATCTTACACATGGAGGTGAGAGTTTCCGTTGGAACCTATTTGTGGTAGCGTCGAGGCCATACGACGTCATTCCTGGTATGTATTGTTTAACTTTAGTCCATGACTAGATTGACTGTTTTAGGAGTAGAGTGTGGTGTGTCTGCGGTGATGTAACGAGGTTTTCCTTTGATAGAGAATAGGAGACACAATAAGAATAGAATGGGATCATTCCTAGGAGGGTGCAGCCGGTCACTCATGAGTGGGATAGCCTTACCCTCAGAGCAGTAGACATTGTGAGCTCTCAATTCCTAGCTGTAATGATAGAGTACAAGTATGTCATTCCCAAAGATATTCCAGGAATACCTTCATACCGGGAAATCTACTTCTGCATCGACTTACACCACGAGAAGACACCAATTTCCTCATCATCATATCAGATGGATCCTATAGAGCTTCGCGAGCTGACGGTGCAGTTGGAGGATTTGTAGAGAATGGGTTTCATGAGACCCATAGTTTCACCCATGGTGGCCCCAATATTGTTTTCCAAGATGGAAGAAGGGAGTCTAAGGTTGTTCATGGATTATCGGCGCCTGAACCAGGTGACGATGAAGAACAATTATCCACTTGGGAGAATTGATTACCTCTTCAATCAGCTAAGAGGGGAATTTTGGTTCTCTAAGATTAACATTCGATCAGGTTATCACTAGTTACGAGTACGTGATTAGGATATACAATAGATGGATTTCAGATGCCTTTACAGTCACTATGAGAACTTGGTGATGCCTTTAGATGTGACGAACACCCGCGTAGTGTTCATGGGGCAGATGAAATGGATCATTCATCCATACGTGGACTGGTTCGTAGTAGTCATCATTAAAGAAATCCTTGTGTACTCGGCATCAGAGGAGGATCACGCAAGACACCTGTGGATGGTTCTAGACGTACTTTGGGAGCACCAGCTTTATGGAGATTTCTCAAAGTTCCAGTTCTGGATTCAAGAGGTCCAATTTATAGGACATGTCATCTTAGCAGATGGATTAGTAGCAGACCCAGCAAATGTGGAGGCTGTGTTAGCGTGGGAGCCACCTCGTAGTGTGACAGAGGTGGAGAGCTTCCTTGAGTAGGCAGGATATTACAAGAGAATCATTCGATATTTCTCCCAAATATTAGCACTGATTATAGCCTTGACCACGAAGGGGAAACCCTTCTTGTGGACGGAGATGTGCCTGTAGGCTTTCGAGCAGTTGCGACAGAGTTTTACAAGCGCCCAAATGTTGAGGTTGCTGGAAGAGGGTTTTCAGTACATAGTTTTCTGCAATGAATTAGGGACCAGACTTGGTTGTGTCATGATGCAAAGGAAGTCAATGAATTATTATGGTTCCCACCAGCTTTTCCACACAATAGAACTATGCAACCCATGATCTCGAGTTGGAAGTGGTATTCTTCGCATTTAATATGTGGCGACACTACCTTATGGGCGAGTGGTTCATCATCTACTCTGACCAGAAGACCCTCAAGTACATGTCCTCGCAGATGGATCTGAATCTGAGATAGAGACGTTGGCTAGAGTTACTCCAGGACTATTATTTTGAGATCATTTATACTCATGCGAAGGGGAAGAAGGTGGTGGATGCTCTTAGCCAAAGGTCAAGCTTGCAGGTGTTGAGTGATGCGACTGAGTAGTTAGCCACGTTGCAGTTATCCATTATGGACAGAAAAGATACATCTTACCTGTAGTTGATGGTTGTCGCCCCTCCACTCTTACAGTGGGTTAGGGAGGTTCATCAAGGAGGTGTCTACTGTGTGTATTTACGTGCTCAGTTATCCACTGGAGATGATCTTGATGGATATCCACATGGTGGGGAGCACATATTTCTTTTCAGAGGAACATTGTTGTACGAGTTGAATTGCAGGAGGAGGTCCTGAGGCAGTTTCATACATTCCCATTGGTAGTAAATCCTGGAGTGAGAATGATGTACCAGGTTCTTTGATGACAGTTCTGGTGGTCAGGCATGAATAAGGCAGTGGCAGAGTTTTTTTCCTAATGCCTCACATTCCAGAAGGTGAAGGCTGAGCACCAGGTTCTAGTGGGATTAGATCACCCCTAGAATTTCCTGAGTGGATTAGGGATGGAATATCTATATAATTCATGACATTATTACCATGGATTCCCAAGGGGCGTGATTCCATCTGTGTGATCGTTGACCAACTCACAATGTCTGCCCACTTCCTAGCTATTAGGCAGCGGAGTTTCGTTAAGATCTTGGGACACCTTTACATGCATGAGATAGTTGGCTTCATGGAATCCCTTCGATGATAGTCTCAGAACAAGAGAACAGATTTACATCCTGTTTGTGGAAGGGATTACATGAGGCCTTTGGTACTCAGCTACACTTGTGCATGAAGTTTCATCCCTAGACCAATGGTCAGAGGGGGAGGACTATTCAGGTTCTGAAGGATATGTTGCAGGCTTGTATCTTGGTCTTTGGTCGCAGTTGAGAGGACCACCTACCACTGGTAGAGTTTTCATACAATAACAGCTACCACTCCACCAATGGTATGGCACTATTCGAGTCCTTGCATGGAAGACCTTGCCGGTCACCGCTTTGCTGGACTGACCCCAGAGAGTCAGCGCTCATGGGTCTAGAGTTGGTGTCAGATTCCACATAGAAGGTGCAGATCATATGGGAGTGGATGAAGACTTCACAGAGCCGGTAGAAGTCTTATGATAATAGGCGATGGAGACCTCAATGTTCTAAGAAGGAGAACATGTCTTTCTTCGGGTCTCACTTCTACGAGGATTACATAGATTTGGCTGGCATGGAAATCTCTCCATGAGGTTCATCGGACCTTTCCTTATACTGTGCAGAGTTGGAGAGGTGGCATACCACATAGATCTACAGCCAAAGTTGCATCAAGTACATGATTTCTTCCTTGTGTCATAGCTGAGGAGGTACGTGCATGACCTATCGCATGTCATCGACTGGGGAGAGATAGACATCGAGGTTGGAGTAACCTTTGAAGAGTTATTAGTAGATATGGAGGTTCAATAATAGAGGATCCATTGTGGGTGATCAATTCCCTTGGTGCGAGTTCGTTGGTAGTAGGAGAATCTTCAGGAGAGCATGTGGGAGTGGTAGGCTAAGTTCCATGCCCTGTACCATCATATTTTGTAGTAGAATTTTTTTTGGCTTTTCAGGGACGTGAATCCCAAATGTCAGGAGAATGTAACGACTCAGTTTATCCATGTATTATTTTTATATATTGTATGGAATTATTTTGAGACCGGTCATAGATATGGATCCTAATTCCAAGGCCAGGTGATCCTGGAATGGTGATTCGAACATTCTATAAGATAAGTGCACTGACACTTGTGCGCGGTTGTGGAAGTTTCCAAACGGATTCCCGGATTAAAAATTTTAGGGCACCATTGAGTCTGGGATGAAAAATTTACCTAATAACGGGTCTATCCTCCACCGACACTGGTCGAGGGAAAAATTAATTTTCAGACGTTTTTAGTAAAATAAAATTAAATAAATTCGCAAAGTTTATTTTATTTGGAAACATCTGATGAAACGCGACGACATGGCTGATGTTTCTTTAATAAATGCCACGTCATACTGACACAAAAATGTCAATATGGACTCATTAATTCCGCCGCGTATTTTTTTTATTGAAAAAACATGTTTCCATTTTTATTGGGATAATCAAACGTTTATCATTGGCGGAAGATTGAGAGGAAACTCTGGAGGAAACTCTCGGCGACGAATGAAGACAGATCAAAGCTGTAAATATCTATGACAACAATGTTGGAGGATCTGGACAACGATGACAACATGAAACATTCGTCAACTATTGATCTTTTCTTAATGTTATGAGTTGTTATTTAATTCCTCTTTCCCCGTTTTTGAATTTAAATGACAAATGCATATCACCAACAAACAATTTGATCCACGGATTCATACATTCTTGAGGGAAGGTTTTATTTTTCTAATAATGTGGAATTGATCCATGATGAATTGTTGTTGTTTTATTCTTCTCTGTTTAATATTTTTAACGGGAGAGGATCAATGATGTGGAAAATGATGACAGAGGTTCATTCCCCGATTTGCTTATTGGATTTCCCTCCACCTTTTTTTCACGTGTTCTTTGCGGTCTTCATGGGGTGATGAACAACAGATCATTGCACTCCCATTTTGCACCGTAACAATCCCAAATTGAATATTTGATGCCAAAATGACCTTACAGAGGTGCGATGATGATAGCAGATGACGAATTGGACCAGATCGGGAAGGTCCGTTCTTTGAGCGTTCTTCGCGAAGGTGGATTGTTGCATATTTTCCGAGACGGTCGTACGTCCGAAAACAACATAATCATCTTCGTGGTGTTGGGGAGACCAAAACCAAGGAGTCTTATAGCAATCGGATGACCAGATCGTTGATCGAGGTAGCATGGGAGGCGCATCGGCGAGGAACGTTGTTTCTGGAAAATTTCGGGATACATGATGTGTACTTCCGAAGAACACACCATGTAGTACCGGAGGCAGCGACTAAGGTTTCAGGAGTCAGAGAAAAATTACATAGTGTGTGACCCTGGTCACACAGGGTGTTGGACTTTCCCCGAAGCTCAGAATGTATCCATGGGATACACGAACACATGATGAAGTACAAAGTGTGTACTCCATCCCATGGCTAGGTGAGGCCAGTAACACAGGTCACCCCATGTACCGATTACACAGGTTGGAGTACAGGGGTTGAAAACCATGTAGGTCACACGACTAGTGTACACAGAGCTGACCACAGAATCTCAGACATGGTGTGTACACCGTACTACACACCATGTACTCACTTTACCACACAACCAGCCTTTCGACACGGGCTGTTGTACATGGGAAGTACCTAGGGTCAAGCTACACGGTTTGTAACTTTTCTATACACTATACTTTGTGGAAAATGGAATTGTCCTCTTGTTGACCATATCTTGGACATCTTTCATTTGGTTCAGTTCCCCCTTTTCTCATTCCCCTAATGGTCAGGAATCGTTACCTTCTATAAAAGTATGATCCCTTTAGCAGGACTGTCTATGATAGAGTCGGAATCCCTCTGAGAGGCCCGAAGCGAGATCCTCTATCCATTCATGAACCTAGGTAGAGTCAGGCATCAACGTGGCCTGCTCTACCAGGTGTTGATCCTCTACCTAGATAGTGAATCGCCTAGCTGGTGAATCCAGATGAGTCATTGTATCTGACATAGCCCTGGTAGTGATCCTCATCTCTGTATCATGATCCCTCCCACTCAGGAGTGTGTTTCCCATAATGAGTGTATCTATCCATCACTCAGGAGGGTTTCTCCCATAATGAGTGTATCCATACACCTCTCAAGAGTCTGTCTCTCATAATGAGAGTATTTATCTATCCTAATCTACCCACTCAAGAGTGTGTCTCCAGTAATGAGTTTATCCACCTCTCGTGACGTTTCCCGATGAACAGTACATCTCGTACGGACGTCATCAGAGCTACCATACTCATGGAGTGTGTTCTCCCAAAATGAGTACTTCGTGGAATCTTTGAACTGAATCCCTAGTGGGGGTTATGCAGTTTTGTGACTTGTATCTAGACTACGGATCTTGTTTTTTAGTATAACTATATTTTGATCCCCTATTATATGTTTAGTAGACATATATTGTGTAGCGATGACTCTTCCATCCCTTTGTGTAGTTGCTTTGTGTTTTTTGGGGTCCTCTACTAAGTATTGATATACTCACTCATGCATGGACTTTGAATGCACGTGTCATGTCTTGTGCAGACGAGCATCCTTTTGATAGAGTCCAGGGAGAACCCATACAAGATCGAGCTTTTTGAGTTCCCTATAGGCTGAGGCGTTCCATCTGCTATGAGCAGCAGTCCTAGTACCACGTTGTGTTTACAGGTTGGACTTTACAGTTTTCAGTCTATTGTTTTTGGTGGGCTTGTATTTTTTCCCATTTACTTTCTGTAGTTTACTTTCCATCATGCTCTGTTGGTTGGGTTATTCGTATTCATGCATTTTATTCCATATTGGTTTTTTACATTTCATCATTTTTGTGCCTGGATATGTGTGTGTACAGGTTCTTAGGCAATTCCTCCCATTTTAGTGATATTCCTACTCGGTGCTAGTCACCAGCCCCTTGCTTATTGGAGGTGGGCTTGGGGAGTCACAGCATGGTCCCCACTGGGACAGGTCGCAACAGGAGTACTAAATATGAATATCTCTATGGGAGATATTGAAAATCATTCACCACGATAGTGATTCTGTTCCCATGATTCCAAAGACTCTAATATATTATGGTACTCATGCATGAGTTATTGTAATATATTGAATATTCATCTAAAATGATGTAATATCCATATATGTTAAGCCTCTGTCTCTATATAATTACTATATAGTTAATCACACTCATACATTCTTAAAAGTAATGATATATTTAAAAATTATTCGTGATAAATTCCATTATACTCTTGATTTAAAGGGATATAAATATGTTTCCAGTGTTTAATGATTAATATTCAATTATATGGGGCACTGTATAGATGAATTCCTCATTAATAATAGAAATATACCTCAAAATTATCTAATGGTTCCTGGTAAATTTAATGATATTACAACTAATTTCATGGAATGATTAATGTTATTGGGTTTTGATTATATAATTATGTCATTTAAGTCTTTTATCAATAAAATCCACGCAATGAAATTATGAAATTTATATAGAATGTATTATAAAACGTTATCATCAGGGATTTGAATGAATAAGTTGAATTTTACCAATGATTATGATAAATGATTTAGTTGAAACATGAACTTATGGAAAATACATGATTTAGAGAAACATATCCCTTAATATATTCCTTAATTCTATATAATGATGTTTGTATAAAGAGATGATTGATATAGATAATGTAAATTGGATTGTATTGACTACCTTGGAACTAATTATTGACTTGTTAACAATTTAGATCATGCACTCATTGAGGGAGTGAACAACTTTTTAGATTTAATGAATATATCCAATTAGCTGTGTTTTATTTTTGGAATTAGGAATCATGAATGTTTTCAATATGTTTTTTTTGAAATTTTGGTTATTATTGTGTTCTAATAGAATAGATGATACAGGTATTCACAGATTTGGTATGTGATGATTAAATGCTACATCATGTTGTATCGAATATTATGGATATTTTCATTTATGAAATTTAGTGACCTTATTTATAATTTTTTTTAATTTTTTTTCGTTTCCTAAGATTAAACATTTATGAAATGGTATAAGTTGTACATTGGATGAGATTTTAGATATTAATGTATTACTTCCCCGTATAATTATTTAGGAATGTTTGATTACATATACCAACCTTTTTTATAATTAAAAATATAATTTGATGGAATGACTTATAATTTGATTATGTATCTTATGATTAATTGAATTTGTATTTTATTTCTTCAAGAATAGAATATAATTTATAGAAAATAATTTAATAGAGTAAGAGATGAATAGACAATTGATCGAAGCACAACCAAAGGATGAAATTATCCTATGAAATAGAAAAATATCAAGAAATCCTTGAAATAAAAATGTTTAAATACCTATGAATAACCCCCTAATAAATAATTATAGTTATTTTCAGTGATCATATACTGGATAGGTCACTATGAACCCAAAACACTAGAATATGAGGCTACCAATTTTCTCCTAAAAAGTAAGATTGTTCTGTTTCACTTTTAGATATATCCCAATTTCAAACTAAATATGGATGTGTTATTGAAATTGAATAGGCTCAAGTTATATTTTTAGATTAATTGTTTCTTGTTAATTTCATTGAAATCATGGAGGAAGTGGGGTTAAACAATACTAAACTATAGAAGTAATGTAATAAACTATTTGAAAGAAACATTAAGCTAATTCTTAATGTTTAGAAAACGTCATGGAACAATTCAAATGAGAAACTCAATATTTAATAATTAAAGGAATTCAATATTATAAGGGTGATTACTTTAAGGTTTATGGTAAAATAGAAATACTATTTGAGTAACTTCTCGATCATAAAAATGAAATAAATTATTTTCCTTTTGAAAAGAGTATTAAAAAGCTACCTAACCCACTTTTTTTTATTTTTTTTATTACAAATCTATGATTTCAAATGAATTATATTATCAATTTTTTGCATTTATAATTTTTTGGTTCTCACCCAACCCACTTAAGTGGTTTCCCTTAATAATATTGTAATCTTTTAGTTTTATATTAATGTACTCCTCATCATCAAAAAAATGATCTTGAAACAATAATGTTATCCTTTTACTTTAATATGAGATGAAATATATAGTATTTTAAATCATTATATATTTATGGTTTTCTAGTTATTAATAATCCATTAATCATTTACATTCATAGGATAATGAAACCTATCATTATCTATATTTATTTATCCTATATTTTTATGTCCATATAACCTGTTTCCAAAAAATTTCCCTTGAATAGAAACATACTTATCTGTTATTCTATATGTCCAATGTATTTAACTTAATTTCATATCAATATATGTCTTATTAACCCATCTGATGACGTGGGATTTCAAGAAGGGTAAATTCAAATGAAAAATTATCTATTTCCGAGATCATGATTAATATAAGAGGGAATACTTTATTTAAGGTGCATATACTGTTAATCATTGTGTTTTTTAAATTTTAATAACATATTTGATTGCATATATAAAATTAAATAAAATGAATAAAAGGATATATAAAATCATTTGGATTTATAATATATTTTTTAAATAAATATAATATATTGGGTAGCTTGTATTGAATACAACACCTAGTTTAAATGAAACATGACACTCTTAAAATATAATTATATAAGAATTGTCGATATAAAATAACTGTTTTATTGGTAGGTATGAATAATTCCGAATAAATTATTAAAATCATATGGTTTGAAAATTTATAAAAAAAAATAAAATGGATATCGATTTATTAGGTTTAAAATTAGACTCATTTCAATGAACAAACAATATTTTTCTAAAAGGAGGTTTCGTTGCGCTTTACACAAAAAATTTGTAATTAATTTTAAATATGATCAAATTATGTATTGTTAAAAATAAAAAACATTTCTATAATAATAATAAGAAAATTATTCTAGGATTAATTCTATATATTTAGATGAAATGTTTCCTTAATCTTTTAATAGTGAAAGTACTAAATATTATTTATAAATTGAAATTTCATTTAAATTATTTAAAAATTTAAATAATAGTTTGACTGTATTTTTAAGAAATTTTATTTTAATTATATTTATATTAATAAAATTTATTTATATAGTAAAATTTTAATATTTAAATTTGATAAAAAATCATTTTAATCATTTGAATATTTTCTCTTTGAAAACCCTCCTTCTAGTGGCATCTATAAGATTAATTTTAAATTAAAATATTCCATTTATATGAATGGAAATTTGAAAAATGGATTCCATTTTTTAATATTAATAATTTTTATTAAATAATAATGAAAAATTAATTTTTTCCATTGAGAATAATAAAATCGTAAAAAAAATTTATCTTGGTTAAGGTAAAAAATAATTTATTGGTGGCTAAAATAAAATGATAAGGGTTAAAATGACCTAGAAACATTTATAAGATATATTTTATATTCATATTTAAAAATTATACAATATATTTGTCTATAATAATACTTTTGGGCCCCTGTTTCATGTGAAAAAACAAGGGCTTGTCTTTTTCATTTGGAAATATTACAAATGTTCCATTCACATCACTTATTAAAGGCCACCCATATCCCATCCTTTTTACACAATAAATAAAATTTGTATTGGCTAATACATATTTAAATACACTCCCAAAATCTATCATATAATCTAATATTACATATATTTCTCTAAAATCCAACATGGAATGGATTTTAATGAAAACCTAACAAGGATAGATGAAGATAGGGCAATGTTCTTCAATGAGTGTTTTTTTCCATCTTATACCTCATTATTTATTTTTGAACAATTAATATATAATAATATCTCAATATTACATATACTATGTTTTTTATGTTATGGTTATGGGATAAAAATCCCCACATCTGTTAAATGTGTTATAAAATCATCATTCTTGCATACATTGTATTATCACCTCACGAACTGATGTCATTCGTTTTTAACTAATGCCTTTCATGAGAGATAATAAAGAAATGTAAGTTATATATGTGATATAAATGATATAATTATGATAGTAATGATATATTTATCTTTCATAAATTATAATATTTATTCATCATTCTTACAGTGAAAAATTATATCATCTTGTTTTTCATCTGCAGACTACCACCTTCACGAAATAATGTGCATCTATTTTCATAACCACACCACATGGATTATATATATAATTATATTAAACTAAATCAACTATATAATATTATATTTTTTCTTTATATACATATAAAATATGACTTAACTTATTTCAATAATGATCAGTGAAAAATGTAAACATTACTTACGTTTATATATGACTTACTATCCCTATGATTGCAACATAGTTTAATTTTCATAACCATCAATCATGTTTGGGTTTAGAATTATAATTTTTTAATAGATATAATTAATATTAAATGATTATTATTTAATGTTTTTTTAATGAATGATGACTTTTTCCATTGTCGAACGATGAAATTTGTTCTTGACCCAAAATCCAAATATCATTGAAACATCTGATGTAAAATTAATTGATTATATAATCATATATGACATAGAAATAAGTGAAATAAAATGAATAATAACTTGAAAAATTTTATTATGAATGTAAATAAAACATACATTTTTGTTATTCCAGAAGATAAAGAACTGAAATGATGAATTAGATTTTATGTAACAGTTTTTAATCTGACTTTTACTTTCGTAAGACACATGTCATATTCAGATATTCATACCTTTACGTGGTGTATATAATTCTATTTTTTTATGTTATATTATTAATTCATTTATACTGATGTTATTTAATGTTCCATATAATTTTATTTCTTTCATTAGACTTATGATAAAAAAATTACTATAGGGTAAGTGTTTATTTCAAAATCTCATCATTATATGGGACTCTTTTTGATTTTGTCTCCCAAGAGGAAATTATATTATATTTATATCATAAAATGAATATATTTTATTGAATGATTTTTATTAATGATCTCCATCGAGTAATATTACCATATTTCTTCTCTTGTTACTCAAAATGATTAGGAATATGTTATTATGAAAATCAAATATTATATATCTCCTTGGAAGAAAATAATTTTCACCCAAAATTTTTTTTTCTAATTTTTGTTTAAAAATTGTATTATAAATTAAAAAATTATTTTTTATAGAAATATTTACCCACATTTGAATTTTTTTAAAAAATTGAATGGTTAATTATTTATTTTTATAAATGAGACACCATTCAATACATTTTATAATTAAATCGTAATATTCTTTTATATCTTCATGGAATGTGAAACAATTACCCGATGAAAAGAAAATCATTTCAATGATGTTTTTTAGATTTTTTAGATTTTTCTTTTTATAGAATGTCTTTCCATAAAATTTTAAAAATTCATGTTAAATAAATATATTCAGCAAAAAGGATTTTTACAAATATTTTAAGAATTTTTATATTTTAAAATAAAAATTTAATTCTAAATAGAAATAAATTTTCCTCAAGAAATATTCTTTTTTTATTTCAAATTCATTATCTATATATGAATTCATTCATTTATATTAAATATTATTTAGTTTGGATATAATCCTACAATGTCATACTTTTTATTTCTCTGGACATTTTATTATCAGTTTGATCAAGGATGCACAATTTTCTCACCATTCACCAATTGAATCTGGATTTTTTATTATATAGTTTATTAGTTTTGTTAAGTATTGACATTTAATATGTTTTCATTATAATAAAAATATTTTGTTGATTACGTTTCACCCCATTCATATGAGGAATGCATTAGAAATAGTATGTGATGTGTGAGGCCCACTATAGACCCTAGAGGAATTGGTAGTGCTCAACAGACAATATAGATTAGGTTTAGGCCAAGACCTTATACTTTTTATATAGATATCTTGGAAAAAATCATCAATGGTATTAGGATTCCTAAAACATGCCTTAAAAGGTATGTTCTAGATGTCTAGAATTATTCAGAATATCATTATGAATATGAGCTAACCCCTTTCATATTATGAATTTTCCTAAGTATATTTGGATGTGTGTTGTGATTTATATGCATGGATAATCTAATAGGAATAACAGAGTTCTCAAAGGAAAAAATTTACAATTTTATGTAATAAATTGATTTAGTAATCCTAAGCATGTAACTATTTTACCAAGACAAAAAATTATTTTTGATCATTCGGGATTTGATTCCAATTATCTTCTTCCTATGTAACATTTTAGACACAGGCTCAAGGATACTGTGGTCGGGGTTGTTATAGTCAGTAAGAGATTATGTTTAATAAAAACATTGGGAACATGATAAAAGGACAAATAGATTAGGTAAAATAACCCTATAATATAATTTGAGGTTTATAATATAAGAACGTCCTAATTTTTTTTCATGGATGATATTATGTGAATTTTCTAAGAAGTTACATCACTATAAAGTTATTATAACTGGATTCAGTTTATTAATCATTGCACCTAGGTTAGTAACCCTAAAAAGTGTACATTTTTCTTTACCCCATAACCACCTAGTGCATGAGAATGGGCCTTACTATGCACTCTTTCTGACATTCAATGAAGATATGCATAAGAAAAATATTATTTTCCTTATAATAAATATTGATAGAGATGAAAATAACGATATCCCTAAAGAAATTATTGTTACGATTATGAAATTATAATTACATAAAATTTTCAATATATTTCATATGTATCACCTGTTTCGGGTTTATACATGATAATTTATAAAGAAATTATCTAATCTAGTGTATTATGTCATTTAAAAATAGCTCCCAAAATATGGAATAGGAATTACATTAATACTGATAATCCAAATATTAGGAAATGCAGTTTCATTGATTGTCTTAATAAAGTCATTCAAATGAATCTAGTCATCAATATATTCTCATCATATTAGTAAATAATGGAATCAAATGGGAAATAAAGTTATTTCTACAAGAGATTATTGTTGAACGAAATTCCATTTCACATTCTAAAAGGGAATGGGAGTTTTTAATAAATTTAGAGAGAAATTTCACCATGGTCGTGATTGCAAGGGAATGAAAAGGGATTCCAATATTTAATGTTTCAACTGTATTAATATGGGTCACTATTCAAATGAATTCCTCGAGTATTGATAGAATATAATTAAAATGTAATTTGTGGATCATGACCATGATTATTCTATTATATAGATGAAGTGGAATGATTAGTGTTATTGTGTTTGGATTAAATAATTGTTTCATTATAGTATTTTATCAATTATATCTTAGTTATAAGAATTATAAATCGAATATTTATTTTAAAAAAGTAATTTCACATTAAGGATTTGAATGTATATGTTGAATTGTACCTTTAATGACCTGCCAATTCTCATTGACTTGAGAGTACAACTAGTTATTACTAGGCCTTAATCTATATCCCCAAGATTCCAAAGGCTGGTAATAAATACCGAAGGGTTTCAATGTGAGTGGGGGATGATTTACCCTTTGAGAAATAAACCAGCCAAAACATCACTAACAATAACTATATGATGCATGTTAATGAAACAACCGACTCATGTATTACCAAAAGAGAACTACACTATTCCAAAAACCAATACAACCAACACAATATCAAAGTGCCTAGAGATAGACTAACAAAAGACCAAATCTATCCAAGACACGCTCCACAACACCACATAGAGCTCTATGCTCCAAGCACCACCACATCTCCCATGCATCACCATGAACCAATAGTAATGAGCTTCATTACATTTACATGTGTCTCAGAATATGACATATGAAAAAGCACCAAAGTTCCAAAGCAGGGGTGAGTATAAAACTCAGTAGGTTTTCCTCAATGACTTCTCTACTCACGCCACTAGGATATAAGAGTTAAAAAAATTATATAAACACAGTTTATATAAAACATTTTCTGAAAAGTAGTTTATAACTAAACATAAACAAGTTTCCAAAAGCATTCAGAACTAAATGTATCCAAGAGAAATTGAAACCAGTTTTCCAACAAGTCATTTTTCCATAAAATTAACCAATCAAACATTAGAACCATTTCAAAAAAAATCCTTTTTTGGAATACCCAACCATTTCACAACATGTGAAATCAACCATTCATGATTCCTTATGACAGTTCCATACTCATGAGAGGTTTTTGGTCGATCAATCAAGTCATCAAAAGGTAATTCTTCTCCACGTTCCATTATCCCTTTGGCACCGAGAACAAGGTCATATTTCAACCAAGCCCCGTATTTCCCATGTGCCAATAACCCTTTGGAACCGAGCACAATGTCATATTTCAACCAAGACCCGTACATGCAATATGAACACACACCTTCCCCACCAATCATTCCAAAAAACCCTTTCAGTATAAAACAGCTTTTTTAAAACCATTTCCATTAAAACCATTTCAATTCCAATAAATTTCAATAAAACTCCATTTTTTTTAAAATAAAATCCTTCAAATTAATTTCAATTTCAAAACATTTCAATAAAATTATTTTTATTGAAAACCCATTTTTTCATCAAACCAATTACAATTTCAGCAAATCCATAATTAAAAATCAACATTTTAAATTCAAGATTCCAAATCACTCTGCACAACAATTCACCATGATTACACAATTTCATAAATACCATAAATCATCACTAAAGAGTATTTATTCCATGATTTGCACAATCAATTTCATTAAAATAACCTAATTTTAAACTAATACAATCAATTATAACAATAGGAGTTGAGAGTGAAGCCTCCTACCTCAATAGATTCGACGAAAACCCTGAAAATCGGAGAACGCACAAGAAAACTGGGCCGATTCACCACGGATCATCCTTAAATCTCTTATCCTAACACAAACAGGACCAAATATCATCATATTTGGCATCCAAACACTTATATCTACCCATAATGTGTGTAGATCTAAGAAACCGGGAGAAGAGGAGAATTAGATCTAACTTGATCTAAGAAACCATAGAAGAACGATCACATACCTCAATAAAGTGGCTTTGATTCATCAATAGTAGCCTTTGGATCGCCTCAAGAATGATGGGAGAACCCACTATAACTGTAGGAGAACCAAAATCCTGAGTTAGGGTCGATTAAGAAGGAAAACAATCCACTTAGAGGCAAAACACGTGAGATCCACCTTTATAGGTTCTCGTTTAAGTGGCTACACAGTTAGTTCACAGATTTTGGAAATCCTTGCGCTAACCATGCGTTAGATACTTCCTCGGTCACCCTTCTCGAATAGTTTGGATGCATGGTTAGACAAACCATGCACCGCTCGTGTAGAAGCCACTGCCTTCAAGACCAACTACGCATTGTTAGGCCGCATGGTTTAGACAAACCATGCGCCACCCGTGCGACTTCCCCTTTTCCTCAAAACATCATTCCAAGATCTCCCGACTCTCCCATTCATCACCGTTAACTTTAAAACCATGAAAAGCATCAAGAAAGAATTACATAGCAGAAACTAGGGGTACTATATTCTCCCCACAATAGGACTTTCCGTCCTCAAAAAGTAGAAAACTTATAGCCAACTGAAAGAGTTCTTCCCATTGATCTTTCATTTCCTTTTCAAGTTCCTAGTTCAATTCTTGAATCTGACCATACAATCATAAAACTCACACTAGACTGAATATTTTTCCATTCCAGACATTCTCTTCTTTATCCACAATCTATATCGAGATATTAAACAATGAAGCATCCGGATCTAGGTCAACGTGATCCCATCTGATCAAATGGTCAGGATCAAGATGATACTTTTTAAATTGATACATGGAACAAATTATGCATTGAACTAAACCCTGGTGGTAATTCAAACCAATATTCCACCTCTCCAACCCATTCCAATATATCGAAAGGGCCAATGTATATAAACGATAAATTTCCCTGCTTCCCGAAACGACGATGTCTATTCCTTGGAGATATCATCAAGAAGACAAGGACGCTCATACAATGCTTCAAACAGAGCCATGCGTATCAGGGATTGATAGCTATTATTTAATGAGAAATACACTAACAGTATATGCTCCTCCCATGTGCCACCAAAATCCATTACAAAATCCCACAAAATGTCTTCCAACGTTTGTATCATCCGCTTAGATTTCTTATCCGTCTGAGGATGATACACCTTGCACATAGTCAACAGAGTCCCATGGGCTTACTATAATGGTTTCAAGAAATGAGATGTGAACCTCGGATATCTATCTGAGACTATAGACACTGGTACACCATGAATATTTATCACTTCTCGGATATATATTGTTAAAATATCTTCCACCGTATGAGTTTCACGAATAGGGATGAAATGGTCCAACTTGATTAGATGATCCACTATCACCCAAATGGCATCATTTTTCCAAACCGTTCTTGGTTAGACGATCCACTATAACCCAAATCCATTGCTATCTGATCAAATTTATACACTAGGATAGGTAAATATTGTATCCTACCAGCTGGTCTTTGATGATATGCATTAAACTGCTGACAAGTTAAGCACCGCGAGATGAACTCAGCCACCTTCTTTTTCATTCCTCTCTACCAAAACTACACCTTCATCTCCTTATACATATTCTATGTACCTGGGTGTATGTCCCATATTGAATTCTAGTAAGAATGAAGGATTTGTTCTATAAAAACCATAGGTACAACCATCTGATCTTTAAAACACATAACTGAACCTGCATTATGTTTCCATCCATCAATGGCATCACCACCATTGAGTTTTGAACATACAACCAGACATTCTACATCACATGTTTGTGCTTCTTTGATCGTCCTTACTAAATCAAGAATAAGAATAGATGAATAGAAAACTACAACATCACCTCAGTTTTCACATTCCACGGGCATGTCGGCTAAGACCGACATCAACTTCTATTCGTCTAAATCTTCATTCACCAACTGAGCATATATCTTTCTACTCAATGCATCTGCCACTGAATTCCCTTTCCCTGGTGTGTTCATGATGTCAAAGTCAAATATTTGGAGATAATCCATCCACCTTCTTTGCCGCAGATTCAAATCCCGTTGTGAGAAAATGTTTTTCATGCTTTTGTGATCCGTAAACACTGTAAATTTCTCAACAAAGAGATAATGTATCCATGTTCTCAAAGCATGGACGACTGCAACCAACTTTAAATCATGTGTTGGGTAATTTTTCTCATGAAACCTCAGCTTCCTTAAGCCATAAGCAACTACATGGTCTCCTTGCACGAGAATAAAACCCAAACCTATTCTCAAAGCATCAAAATACACCACATACCCATGTCCTGATTCAGGCAATATCAAGATGGGTGCCGATGTAAGATAAACCTTCAGTTCCTAGAAATACTTCCTACATTCTTATGTACATTGGAATAGAGCATTATTCTTTCTCATTGCTTTCATTGGTGACACTAGTCTTGAGAAATCATGCAGAAAGCATCGGTAGTAACCAACTAGACCATGAAAACTGTGTGTCTTGAATACATTCTTCGGTGGTTGCCAAGAGATATCAGCTTCTATCATTCCAGGATCAACATAAACCCCTTTCTCAAAAATGAAATGGCCAAGGAAACGTACTTCTCATATCCAAAAATCACACTTTGATAATTTGGCATACAAATGATGATATCTCATGGTTTTTAACACTGTTTCCAGGTTCACCTCATGATCATCCATTTTCTTGAATTCACCAAGATATCATCTACAAACACCACAATAAAAGAATCCAAATATCAATGAAATATCTGATTCATCAAATCCATGAAGACTACTTGTGAATTCATTAGACTGAAAGGAATGACTACATATTTGTAGTGTCTATATCTGCTTCTGAAATCTGTCTTTGGAATATCCTCCTTCCAAACTCGTAATTGGTGATATCCTAATCGCATGTCAATCGTGGATAACCACTGAGCTCCCCTAAATTGATCAAACATATCATCAATGCGTGGAAGAGGATATCTATACTTTATTGTAACTTTTTTAAGCATACAATAATAAACACACAACCGAAGAATTCCATCTTCCTCATTCACAAACAACACTGGTGATGCCCTTAGAGAAGTACTTGGTCGAATGAAACCCTTGCTTTAGATATCCTCTAACTGCACTTTCAATTTTCATAACTCTGTTGGCTCCATCCTATAATATATAAGGGAAATAGGACTCGTCCTTGGAAAGAGATCAATCGTAAACTCCACTTCCCTTAGAGGTGGTAACCCTAAGAAGTAATTGGGAAAGACATCTGGAAAATGATCCATTATAGCTGGAAAACTATTTTCCTCAATCTCTTTGGTTGATTCCAATGTCAACATTGCCATTTGGAAAAATATTGTTCACATAATTGGTCAAAACAAGTTCTTTTCACCTTTCTTTACCATCCTATCTCCTATAAAGAGACATTCGATGTTGTCCTCAATCGTGAAACTAACCTTTCTCCTATAACAGTCGATGTGAGCCTTAAACATTGTCAACCAATCAATGCCCTGGATTACATCATATACATCCATTTCCAACATCGAGAAGTCCCATTTTAACTCATCTCCATCAACATTTATAGCACATTCTCTACACACAAAGGCTTGACGTTCTCTTTCACCAAGAGGAGTTTTCTATTTCAAAACAGAAGGCATCATTTCCAGATTTAAACATAGCAAGTCAACATCACTAGAAGCAATAAAGGAATGTGATGCACCAGTATAAAACAGCACTTACACAAGGGTAGAATTTAGAGGAATCGTACCTCTCACTGTAGATGGTCCATCCTAATCATCGACCTTCATCTGCTCAGCTCTATAAAATTGATTTGTTGATGCACTGCATTCCTTATTGCCTTGTTGAATTTCCCTGGTAGAGGATTCATTGTATTTTCAGAATCACCATGGTTAGTTCTGTTATGCTGACAAGACTGACTCTGATGTCCTCTTCCTATCGAAGTATACAATGCTTGTGATGCCTGAGAAGTGTCACGAGTGTAGAGACCCGAAGCCTGACGTACATGGACTTTACGTTACTTTTGCGGAATACATAGTACATTACAAAAACACACACACAAGGACCGTAATAGTTTAGTGTCTTTGGAAACTCGGACTATAATCTTCTAATCGTGGTGAAAGATCTTCAACATCTCCCATAAAGATCTTCCTTTTTTTTTACCTAAAACCTTTCTTTATATCCTGGGGAAAAGAAAACATAAAAGGGTGAGCTCAAATGCTCAGTAAGGGTAAACAAAAGAAATATCAATCACATAATTTTCATAAGAACATAACATTTTTGGAAATCTTAACCTGCAAAAGAGAGCATAATTTCATAACATGGGATAAATCATAGTAGTGAAAATGAAACCCTTACTTAAAACATTACTCATTGTGGCATACACACATAATCATAGAGAATCATTTCTTGTTAGTCAAGACTCATTGCCAAGACTATCTTAGTGGACAAAGTCCCTTTCTGAATCGAGTAATCCTCGTTTCAGTCCTGTTTCACTGAACCGGTATAACCTACCATTTCATCCATGTCTATCTCATGAGATATAAAATCTTTACCCAATGCATTGGAGGGAGATATAGGTCCCACCCATCTTATAATGAATCCTTTCTTATGTGTGCCACATAATCATAAAACATACATCATCGCATAACACATGTAACAAAAATGGGATTCTTGAAACATCATGACATCATAAATCAATTCATATAAGATAAAAGAATTCATAAACATAATTCCATCACAACATAGTCAAATCAATGTAAAAATATGGATAGAAACAGAACCCTTTATTATCTTAGATGGAAAATAATTTTGATAAAACACTTGAATTGAATTCTTGAGGAAAATATCCTTTCTTCTTCAAAATCAATTTCTTTTCACAAAACATCATGCAATTTTAAAAGAAAGAGATTTTATTGAAAATAGTCATGAAATATTTTAGAGGAAGCTTCATGAATATAAGGCTTTATAAAACAGTAGAAATCCGTTTGTGCCGTATAAGTTAAAAAAAACATTCTTCGTACTTTTGTCGGAAAAGTCAAAAAGTACCTCGTATGACAAAAGATTCCTTTCATAGATATTACTAAAAACTCAACGAAGGGTAAAAATGGATTTAAACAATTTTAGGTGGATGGAAATAATATTACATATTGATGAAACATGGATGTGGATGATAAAATACACCCCAGTAAATACTTATGAATAAACAATCTCGGATAAAAATGAGATTGTGATATTTCCCTTACCTTAGGTCCGACTTGCTTTTTAAGTGTCCGAACCTCCTGTATAATGATTTAAATCATGTTATTGACTTATTACAGAATCATATTCATTGTTATGATATCATATATGGTTCACTTATGACATTATATTACCCGTTCTTTTGTAAACTCCATGTTAAAGAAGCGTTTTGGGTAAAATCGTTTCATTTATCGTAGGTGTTTTGACTTGTTGTTCTTGACATCATTATAACTTATATCATGATTTACTTACTTCCAGAATATAAAATATGATTTATATATCATATATATTCAGTATATATATATATATAATAGGTAGATAAATAAAATGAAAAACACCGTTCATGGAGACGGTAGTCCGTACGTACGCATGAACGCTGTTTTCCTTTCCTTATTGTCTTGAAATGGAAGTAAGTAGATTACATACATATGTATATATATACATAAATCCAGTAGAATTATAATGTCATATATTTCATTATTATTTCTTATATATACATTATAATCATTCTTAAATGGTTAACATGGAGAATGAATCTCATCGCGTCGTGGAGACGGTAGTCCGTACGTACGCACGAGCGATGATATCATTTCTATAAATATTGAATTGAATTGGAGTGGATTATACAATATATCAGAATCAATATGATGTTGTAATAACTATGTATAGTTATTCTTTACACCATTATACCCATCCATGTAAGGTGGTGGTGGAAAATAGATTACACCACGGCGTGGAGACAGTATTCCGTACGTACGCACGCGCGGTGATTTCTTTTTCCGTAGGATGGATAGATGGTGAAATAGGGTTGTTTCATACTTATAATAACATATCAGTATATGAGTGATACTGATGTTATTACTTCATAATGAAACAACCTAAGAAGAAGAAGTGGAAGAAGAAATAAAGATGAAAGAATTGGTAACGGTAATTACCTCTTCTTTGAAGTGCCTCTTTGAGACCTCCTCTTAGGGCACTAAAATTGGTCTTTGAGGAAGACCAGAACCTCTAGGATGTTGCTAGGGAAGTGGAGAGGAGAAATTGGCAGGGGTTGGCCGAGCTTGAGTGCTCAAATTGGTGTGAGGAGGAGGGGGATGAGGTGTCCTTTTATAGGGGAGGAGAGGGGCACCTTAGGAATATCTCAAAATATTATTTTATATTAAAGTCAAAATCGGTTTATAATGGTTCCAAAGGGTCTTATTTAGAAGCTAAAGTAAGGATGGGTCGAAATCCTATCAACCAATAGAATTTAGACAAGTTTAAGATATTATTTTAACCTTATCAATTAGATTTATCTCTAAGTTAATTAATTTAACTTTTACCGTGTCTTTTTGTTTTCTTTCACTATATGGTTAATACACTTACTATAACAAGCCAAACGAACCCCAAATTGTTTATTATTAATATATATATCCTTATCTAAGTCATTTGGCCGAACCTTAGATTTTTAGGAATAAAATAACAATTAATAATATAATATTTGATTTAAAAACTATTTTGTGTCAATTTTGACACTATTTGATATATGATTTTTGTGAAAGTCATAACAGAATTACATGTTCGAACCAAGTTGATTAAATCAACACTAATATATCATAGTAACCTATAAAATTAGTGGAATTCATAAAAAGTCTTAAATTACATTTATTTTGGTATTTATATTATCAATTATGTCAATATTTCATTAATAAGATAATTACTGCATCTTTTTTGTGTCATAAATAAATTATATTATTTGATGTCTAAAAATTACAAATAAAATACCATCATGTAGGAAATCTTTTTAGCTTTCTAATGAATATTTATAGTAGAATTTATCTTATGTATAACCCCATATTAAAAATGATTTACTTATTAAACTTTGATTTTAACTATTTTAACCCTTATTTAAATAAATTAATAATAAATGTCCTAATCTAATCCAAGTGGGCCTAAATGGTCATATTTTATTCCTAAGTTTGTTTTTGGTCGAATTACACTTGTCCAATAGAATTAGGACATGTGTTAGGGTAATATTAATATCATATTTACCCTTAGTTACCTTATTTACTATTAACCGTGGTAAAAAAAGTAAAAAGTTACTATTCACCAAAAAATTATTTTCATCTCATTGAACCACATTTTAGTCCTTGATATTAACCGTGTCTCTCGGATTTTCGAAATTCCATTCACAGAAGCGGTAAAATTAAGTTTTATGCAAAATTCAGTTTTTAACCTACCACTTAGTAGTTTCACTATTCATCAAAAATTGATGTTTTTCAGAACAATGCCAAAATTTCATCCCAAGCTATATTTCATATTCCGAATTCAAAAATGAAGTCTATTTTACCAAATTCATAACATAAAAGTTGCATTAATTAATTTTATAATTAAATCCCGCTGTTAAAACAAATAGCGTGTTTTTAAGAAACAATATCTATCAAAAGATTGACACTTGTTTATGTCTAGTTTAAATTTGAAACTACATCCAATGACCAACATTGTATTAAATTGTAAAAATATATTCTAAATATACTTTGAAACCACTCAAATTAATGATTTATCACTATTAATTATTTCGATTAAAAAAGTTGTTTTTAATTATAATTTAGTAATTTTCACTATTCATCAGAATATGAAAGTTATCCGAAAAGTACCAAAATTTCACCTTAGGCTAAATTCGATACTCCGAATCCAAAAATAAAGTTCATTTTGAAAAATAAAATTTACTGGATTTCAAAAAGTGGTTATTACTATTCATAACAGCTAGTTTTAATAATATTTTTATAGCATATCGTTGTTTAGTGAAACTCGGTATTGCGTACTACACACGCTATCGAGGAAGGTCGCGATTGCGTGTAATGCAAGTCAAGTCAAGGATGTGTGTTGTGCAAGCTCCTTTTGGTGTAGCGTACAACACAAGACATTAATAAAATTAAAAAGAATACTTTTTTATAAAATCTTGGGCTGTTACATTCTACCCCCCTTAAAATGAATTTCGCCCTCGAAATTCGTCGGGGTTATAAATGGTTTACTATTTGAAAGTTTCTTTAATAGAAACTCACATCGTAAAAGGGAATACCAAAACTTGGATTTAAAAACTAAAGTATGAAATGTAACGATTACCCAAATAAACTAATCACTGGGTTTCCACATAGGTGAAAATATGGATATGGAAGAGAAATCTAACCATCATGTTCTGATGGAGAGTGGTAGAGAACATGGCTATGGAAAATCCAGTAATCACAAATCCATAAATTTGTGACGATCTAAGGTACCATCTGATTCATCAGGTATAAGATCACTAGGACAACATTTTATGTTTTCAAGATCATTTCCCTAAAGTTGAAAATTTGAATTAGAATAAATACTTACTTTATTTTGATACAATATCACTGTTGTTCGTGCCTTGAACAATTTCCACTTCATCTCTTAAATAAATGAAGTTGAATTTGTTATTCGTGAAGTGTTAGCAGATCATGTGATATAATGACGGGTCATTCCATCTGTCTCAAACAAAAGGTAAGCAAAAGTTATTAAATATACATAAGTCATTCTATAGTGAGATTAATCATATATAGTTCCTAAAATGGACTTATACTTCATATATCATACTGCTTAATATAATAAAACTAGTTTCTACTAAACAGGGACTTCCTGTAGGCCAGTGGTAGGCGATAAAGGCCAGTCGCACTTTGGTTGTGGGTTCGATTCCTACATCCTTGTCCGAAGCGATGGGCTGTCGCCCGTCCTGCAGGTTGTCCCTTTTTCTAAAACTACGTTACTATAACATCCCATCAATAATATCGAAAATCTTCTATCCTTAAACAATACTAACTTATGTCCAACATAAACCAGTCTAATCTTTAGGCTTATAATACTGCAGTCCACTCTCATAATATAGTGACAACGATTACCAGAGATTTAATACTGTCGTTGATCCCCACATATCATAAGATATGTCTTGTTGGTCACATTCCAAACATTCAAAGTCCTTAATCGTGTATTCTCTTAAATACCTTAGTGAAAACATGAGTGCAGTTAAAAGTTAACACTTTCCACATACCAAAATCCTCAACATTCTATATACTCAAACCATGATATCACTTAGTCCTTATATCAATCATGAGCTCATGAATACTATTAAACATTTCATTTTCTCATTTTCCCTTCATTATGCGCATAATAACTCAATCACTTTGAATACCACATTAGACCAATACATAAATATCCCAATATTCCATGATACAACATTATTTTGGAATCCCATTACATAAACACTTAATCATTCCACCACATCATTGTCATATTCAGCATCGCCAATAGTGATCGCATGTGACTTCCCTTTGTCCTTTTCCTTAAGTGGTTGCTCATGTTGATCATCACTAACCCTTGGATTAGGGCAATTATTAGCATAATGCCCCATTTCCTTGCACTTGAAGCATTGAAGTGTTGGCAGTGCGTTCTCTGCAGTGTTTGCTTTATTCACATCATTAGAAACCCTTTTTCCATTACTTCGACACTCAGCTGCTCGATGACCTTCTTTTCCACACTTAAAACATTTTCTAGTCCCTTTTAGACAATCTCCACCATGCTTCTTTCCACACTTTGTGCATAAGGAAACATTCATCTTCTTTTCACCATTATTCTGAGATTTCTCCTTGAACTCCATCTTTCGTTTCTTGTCAAAACCATGAGATGGATATGTAACACCAACTTCCATTTCTACCTTGATAGCACAACGCACAATTTCTTCATAGCTACTGAAGTCTCTTATAGCTAATGCCCTTCGAAGACTTGGTTTTAAGCCACTGAAAAATCGATCAACTTTACTTTCAGGTTGGATGATAATTCCAGAAGCATACCTTGCAAGTCTTGTAAAATTTGCTTCATAGGTACCAACAGATTCATCATCCCTTTGCTTTAGTTCAAGAAACTCTTTCTCCATCTTTGTTCGAAGAATACGAGGGAAGTACTTACTGAAAAACAAGTTCTTGAACTCGTCCCATTCCATGGACTCAATTTCATCTCTTGGCCTCGTATTCTTGATAAGATTCCACCATTGATCAGCTTCACCTTCCAAATGATATACTGCTAAGATGACTTTATCATGTTCAGAACATTGATGAACTGAAAATATCTTTTCAGTAGTACTAATCCATTGTTCAGCAACTAATGGATCAGTAGACCCACTGAAAGAAGGTGGACGTTGCCTCATGAAGGACTCAATAGAATATTGTTCCCTTCTCTGCTCATTTGGAAGTCCAGAATGATTCATAGCTTGTGTAAGTATAGCAATAAGATTTTGCACTCCATCTCCCATAACATTTGTTTGTTCAGGAGGGCAATCATTGCATTGTCCATTGCATTGATCAACACGGTTCCTTCGGGTTCCAGCCATCGTCTAAAACCCATAAAGAATAGTGTGAGAGGCAAAAATCATGCTAGGGAAAACAACATAATAAAGGGGGAGTACCTTCAATATCCAACATCTTAGGTTTAATTCTATGATCGTTAGCGTAATTATATTACTATAACCTATACGTATACTTATCCCTAGGGACATCCCTAGACATACCTTAGAAATATCTCTAGGGATCTCACTAACGTTTTCGCATCCTAGATTCCAAAGGTTGACTAAACCTTTCCTCTGATACCAACTGTAGAGACCCGAAGCCTGACGTACATGGACTTTACATTACTTTTGCGGAATACTTAGTACATTACAAAAACACACACACAAGGACCGTAATAGTTTAGTGTCTTTGGAAACTCGGACTATAATCTTCTAATCGTGGTGAAAGATCTTCAACATCTCCCATAAAGATCTTCCTTTTTTTTACCTAAAACCTTTCTTTATATCCTGGAGAAAAGAAAACATAAAAGGGTGAGCTCAAATGCTCAGTAATGGTAATCAAAAGAAATATCAATCACATAATTTTCATAAGAACATAACATTTTTGGAAATCTTAACCTGCAAAAGAGAGCATAATTTCATAACATGGGATAAATCATAGTAGTGAAAATGAAACCCTTACTTAAAACATTACTCATTGTGGCATACACACATAATCATAGAGAATCATTTCTTGTTAGTCAAGACTCATTGCCAAGACTATCTTAGTGGACAAAGTCCCTTTCTGAATCGAGTAATCCTCGTTTCAGTCCTGTTTCACTGAACCGGTATAACCTACCATTTCAGCCATGTCTATCTCATGAGATATAAAATCTTTACCCAATGCATTGGAGGGAGATATAGGTCCCACCCATCTTATAATGAATCCTTTCTTATGTGTGCCACATAATCATAAAACATACATCATCGCATAACACATGTAACAAAAATGGGATTCTTGAAACATCATGACATCATAAATCAATTCATATAAGATAAAAGAATTCATAAACATAATTCCATCACAACATAGTCAACTCAATGTAAAAATATGGATAGAAACAGAACCCTTTATTATCTTAGATGGAAAATAATTTTGATAAAACACTTGAATTGAATTCTTGAGGAAAATATCCTTTCTTCTTCAAAATCAATTTCTTTTCACAGAACATCATGCAATTTTAAAAGAAAGAGATTTTATTGAAAATAGTCATGAAATATTTTAGAGGAAGCTTCATGAATATAAGGCTTTATAAAACAGTAGAAATCCGTTCGTGCCGTATAAGTTAAAAAAAACATTCTTCGTACTTTTGTCGGAAAAGTCAAAAAGTACCTCGTATGACAAAAGATTCCTTTCATAGATATTACTAAAAACTCAACGAAGGGTAAAAATGGATTTAAACAATTTTAGGTGGATGGAAATAATATTACATATTGATGAAACATGGATGTGGATGATAAAATACACCCCAGTAAATACTTATGAATAAACAATCTCGGATAAAAATGAGATTGTGATATTTCCCTTACCTTAGGTCCGACTTGCTTTGTAAGTGTCCGAAACTCCTGTATAATGATTTAAATCATGTTATTGACTTATTAAAGAATCATATTCATTGTTATGATATCATATATGGTTCACTTATGACATTATATTACCCGTTCTTTTGTAAACTCCATGTTAAAGAAGCGTTTTGGGTAAAATCGTTTCATTTATCGTAGGTGTTTTGACTTGTTGTTCTTGACATCATTATTACTTATATCATGATTTACTTACTTCCAGAATATAAAATATGATTTATATATCATATATATTCAGTATATATATATATAATAGGTAGATAAATAAAATGAAAAACACCGTTCATGGAGACGGTAGTCCGTACGTACGCATGAACGCTGTTTTCCTTTCCTTATTGTCTTGAAATGGAAGTAAGTAGATTACATACATATGTATATATATACATAAATCCAGTAGCTTTATAATGTCATATATTTCATTATTATTTCTTATATATACATTATAATCATTCTTAAATGGTTAACATGGAGAATGAATCTCATCGCGTCGTGGAGACGGTAGTCCGTACGTACGCACGAGCGATGATATCATTTCTATAAATATTGAATTGAATTGGAGTGGATTATACAATATATCAGAATCAATATGATGTTGTAATAACTATGTATAGTTATTCTTTACACCATTATACCCATCCATGTAAGGTGGTGGTGGAAAATAGATTACACCACGGCGTGGAGACGGTATTCCGTACGTACGCACGCGCAGTGATTTCTTTTTCCGTAGGATGGATAGATGGTGAAATAGGGTTGTTTCATACTTATAATAACACATCAGTATATGAGTGATACTGATGTTATTACTTCATAATGAAACAACCTAAGAAGAAGAAGTGGAAGAAGAAATAAAGATGAAAGAATTGGTAACGATAATTACCTCTTCTTTGAAGTGCCTCTTTGAGACCTCCTCTTAGGGCACTAAAATTGGTCTTTGAGGAAGACCAGAACCTCTAGGATGTTGTTAGGGAAGTGGAGAGGAGAAATTGGCAGGGGTTGGCCGAGCTTGAGTGCTCAAATTGGTGTGAGGAGGAGGGGGAGGAGGTGTCCTTTTATAGGGGAGGAGAGGGGCACCTTAGGAATATCTCAAAATATTATTTTATATTAAAGTCAAAATCGGTTTATAATGGTTCCAAAGGGTCTTATTTCGAAGCTAAAGTAAGGATGGGTGGAAAGCCTATCAACCAATAGAATTTAGACAAGTTTAAGATATTATTTTAACCTTATCAATTAGATTTAACTCTAAGTTAATTAATTTAACTTTTACCGTGTCTTTTTGTTTTCTTTCACTATATGGTTAATACACTTACTATAACAAGCCAAACGAACCCCAAATTGTTTATTATTAATATATATATCCTTATCTAAGTCATTTGGCCGAACCTTAGATTTTTAGGAATAAAATAACAATTAATAATATAATATTTCATTTAAAAACTATTTTGTGTCAATTTTGACACTATTTGATTTATGATTTTTGTGAAAGTCATAACAGAATTACATGTTCGAACCAAGTTGATTAAATCAACGCTAATATATCATAGTAACCCAGAAAATTAGTGGAATTCATAAAAAGTCTTAAATTACATTTATTTTGGTATTTATATTATCAATTATGTCAATATTTCATTAATAAGATAATTACTGCATCATTTTTGTGTCATAAATAAATTATATTATTTGAAGTCTAAAAATTACAAATAAAATACCATCATGTAGGAAATCTTTTTAGCTTTCTAATGAATATTTATAGTCGAATTTATCTTATGTATAACCCCATATTAAAAATGATTTACTTATTAAACTTTGATTTTAACTATTTTAACCCTTCTTTAAATAAATTAATAATAAATGTCCTAATCTAATCCAAGTGGGCCTAAATGGTCATATTTTATTCCTAAGTTTGTTTTTGGTCGAATTACACTTGTCCAATAGAATTAGGACATGTGTTAGGGTAATATTAATATCATATTTACCCTTAGTTACCTTATTTACTATTAACCGTGGTAAAAAAAGTAAAAAGTTACTATTCACCAAAAAATTATTTTCATCTCATTGAACCACATTTTAGTCCTTGATATTAACCGTGTCTCTCGGATTTTCGAAATTCCATTCACAGAAGCGGTAAAATTAAGTTTTATGCAAAATTCAGTTTTTAACCTACCACTTAGTAGTTTCACTATTCATCAAAAATTGATGTTTTTCAGAACAATGCCAAAAGTTCATCCCAAGATATATTTCATATTCCGAATTCAAAAATGAAGTCTATTTTACCAAATTCATAACATAAAAGTTGCATTAATTAATTTTATAATTAAATCCCGCTGTTAAAACAAATAGCGTGTTTTTAAGAAACAATATCTATCAAAAGATTGACACTTGTTTATGTCTAGTTTAAATGTGAAACTACATCCAATGACCAACATTGTATTAAATTGTAAAAATATATTCTAAATATACTTTGAAACCACTCAAATTAATGATTTATCACTATTAATTATTTCGATTAAAAAAGTTGTTTTTAATTATAATTTAGTAATTTTCACTATTCATCAGAATATGAAAGTTATCTGAAAAGTACCAAAATTTCACCTTAGGCTAAATTCGATACTCCGAATCCAAAAATAAAGTTCATTTTGAAAAATAAAATTTACTGGATTTCAAAAAGTGGTTATTACTATTCATAACGGCTAGTTTTAATAATATTTTTATAGCATATCGTTGTTTAGTGAAACTCGGTATTGCGTACTACACACGCTATTGAGGAAGGTCGTGATTGCGTGTAATGCAAGTCAAGTCAAGGATGTGTGTTGTGCAAGCTCCTTTTGGTGTAGCGTACAACACAAGACATTAATAAAATTAAAAAGAATATTTTTTTATAAAATCTTGGGCTGTTACAACGAGCACCTGACCTAGGAGCACTGCGATAATAGCATTGAAGATGTCCCATATTGTTTCAATAATGAAATGATATACATTGCGTCGTACACTCTCCCTTTATGTGGATAGTCGAAACACATTGAAAGCAACCTGCTTTGATCTAGGATTATGGAGGATGGTTCACTGATCCTGTCATCTAGTTTTGATGTGTACTCGCTCCATGGTAATGGGTATCCCTTTTCCTCTGGTTCCCAATGTTTGAGTTCCTGACATTTCTCTTAGGTATCATCATTCCTCCTCCCATCGATCCCGAGATATCACGTTCAGAAATAGTCTCATTGTTCACCTTCTCTGTATAATCCGTAATACAGAGCATTGCAATCTTCGATCGAATCTTTTGCCTTAGCCCTTATTCGAAGATACGTGTCGTCAACGACGTACTTGCTGCAACCTCTGGTGCAAACAGACTATGTTCTTGAATTTAGCCACATACTCTGTGATAGAGAGACTCTCTTGTTTCCGGCTAAAGAAGTCCATTATTTTAAGGATCTTGAATGTGTGAGGATAGAAATGTTTTTTGAACAATTCTTCAAAATCCTCCCATGTACGGGCTTCATCCAATTTTGCATGAACCTTTAAATCCCACCACTGACATGAAAGATCCTCGAGCATATACGTCGCCAACTTGACCTTGATCTCTGATGGTGTGCAGATGAAATCAATGACATGATTCATCATAATTAGCCACACCTACACCTTTTCGGGTTCAGCATCACCCCGAAAGTTTGGTGGATTCTGCTTCATGAATTGGATGGTATGATCCACATGCCGTTCCTCATTCCTCCAGTTCCCCGTATTCACAACTTGAAAAGCTTGTACAATACTCTGAACCAGCTCTTGGATCACACGTGGTTCAGGTGAAACCACATTCTCCGCAGCCTATTTATGTTGGATCCGACGACGCCTACTGGGTTCCATTTTCTAAACCAACAACAAACTCTTTCAATCTCACTCTCTAGTAACTGATGGATTAGGATTAAAATTCTATCACATCATCTCTCACAACATTTTTTTTCAAAATCAAAATATTTCATGTTTAACCATTTTTGAAAACATTCCTCATGCTTTTTGAAAATCATCCAATTTTCAAAATACACCAACTACCATGTTTTCAAAATCATTAACTTGAAAAAAATTTCTGCATTTCAAAAAAATTCACACCATGCGCAAAATCCTTACTCATTACTCACAATGACATATGCAATCCTAGTGGGAAGTCATTCCTCTAAAATGCATGTCATGCTCATCGCATTATCTAAACCCATGACATTGAGATTTCCAACATTCTAGAAGTGTATCCAAAACACTTATGTACCCAACACCCTAGTAACATGATGTTTTTCTTAAACGGGTTATCTACGTCATTTTATGATATACATTTCATGTTCCCAAAATCCTAATCTTTCCTTTCAACCCAAGGAATAGACAAGAATGAATTTTAACTCCAAGACCAAGAACATCGATGACCACTTATTAGGCAAGGACCGAACTAGATGATACCATTTGTATTGACCTGCCAATTCTCATTAGCTTGTGAGTACAATGAGTCATTACTAGGCCTTAAACGACATCCCCAAGATGTCAATGGCTGGTAATAAATGATGAAGGGTTTTAATGCGAGTGGGGGAGGATTTACCCCTTGAGAAATAATCCAACCAAAACATCACTAACAACCACTATATGATGCATGTTAATTAAACAACCAACTCATGCATTATCAAAAGATAACTACACTATTCCAAAAACCAATACAACCAACACAATATCATAGTACCAAGCAGATGACTAACAAAAGACCAAAACCAACCAAGACACTCTCTATGGATCCACACCGAGCACTATGCTCCAAGCACCACCACATCTCCCAAGCATCACCACGAACCCCTAGTAATGAGATGCCTTAAGTTTACCTGTGTCTCAGAATACAACATCTGCAAAAGAACCAAACTATAAAAGAATGGGTGATGATAAAACTCAGTAGGTTTTCCCCCGATGACTTCCCTACTCATGCCATTAGGATTTATGAGTTAACAACAATTATATAAAAACAGTTTATATAAGACATTTTCTCAAAATCAATTTATAACTAAATATAAACAAGTTTTAAAAACCATTCGTAACAAATAGCATCCAATGGAAATTGAAACCAGTTTTCCAACATGACATTTTTCTAGAAAAATAACCAATCAAGCTTTAGAACCATTTCAAAAAATCCCTTTTTGGCATACCCAACCATTTCACAACCGGTGAAATCAACCATGCATGCTTCGTTATGATAGTTCCATACTCATTAGTAGTTTCTCGTTGATCTACCAAGTTTTCACAAGGTAATTGTTCCCCATATTCCATTATCACTTTGGAATCGAGCCCAAGGACATATTTCAACCAAGCCCCGTATTTCCCAAGTTCCAATAACCCTTTGGTACCAAGCACAAAGACATTTTTCAACCATGCCCCGTACATGAAATATGAACACACACCTTCCCCATCAATCATTCCAAAACACCATTTCAAAAAAAACACATTTTTATAGAAAAGAATTTCCATCAAAACCATTTCAATTCCAACCTGTTTCAATAAAACTACATTTTTATTGAAAAAAAAATTCATCAAAGTCATTTCAATCTAAAACAATTTCAATAAAAAGTTATTTTTATTGAAAACCCATTTTTCATCAAACTATTTACAATTTCAAAAAATGCTTAATTTAAAATCAAAATTTTAAATTCAAGAGGCCAAATCACTTTGCACAATAATTCACCATGATTTCACAATTTCATAAAAACCATAAATCATCACTAATGAAGATTTATTCCACGCTTTGCACAATCAATTTCTTTCAAATAACCTAATTTGAAACTAATCCAATCAATTCTAACAAGAGGAGTCAAGAGTGAAGCCTCCTACCATAATGGTTTTGAGGAAAACTCTAACAACTGGAGAATACACATGAAAACCAGATCGATTCGCCAAGGATCCTACATAGATCTCTTCTCCTAACACAGCCATGAAAAAATCTCATCATATTTGTCACCCGCACACTTAGATCTACACATAACGGGTGTAGATTTAAGAATCAAATATAATAGGAGAAGTAGATCTAAGTAGATCTATAAAAAAACAAGAACGATCACATACCTTAAGAAAGTGGCTTCCATTCATCAAGAGAAGCCTTTGGATCACCTCCGGAACGATGGGAGAGACCTTCTTGACATTAGGAGAACAAAAATCACTATTTATGGCCGCATAGGAGGAAAAACGAGCCACTTAGAGGCAAAAAAGTGTGATATCAACCTTTATAGGATCTCGTTTAAGTGTTCGCATGGTTAGTTCATATGGTTTGGAAAACCATGCGCTAACCGTGCGTTAGCTACTGCCTCAGTCACCCTTCATGAATGGTTTGGCTGCATGGTTAGACAAATTGTGTGCCACCCATGTGAGAGCCACCACCTCCAAGACCAACTATGCTGGGTTTGGCTTCATGGTTTAGACAAACCGTGCACCACCCGTGCGACCTCCCCTTTGCCTCAAAACATCATTCCAAGTTCTCCCGACACTCCCGTTCGTCACCCTTAACTTTAAAATAATTAAAAGAATCAACAAAGGGTTATATACAAAAAACCAGGGTTACTGCAGTATTAGTGAATATGAAAAATAATTTAGTGGAGACCGAAACATCATTGTGAACTAATGATTGATGGAATGATCATCCATAATATGATACTGATGTTGAGATAATGATTTTGGGCTCTAGAGATGATTTTTTGGGGTAGATTAAATTGGATAGTATAGTATAACTGGGAACTGAGTAATAATTTTATCAAAAAGTTATTTATCCTATAATTATTATAGTTAAAAATATTTTATTTTATTTTAGGAATATACATATTATTTTGTTATTTTCTAATATAACAAGGAATCATTCATGTTCACAATATGGTGTTATGGTAAATTAGGTTATTACCATGATTCAAGAGAATACATGATGAATGTATTCAAATTTTTGGTATATGTAGTTTATGATATAATTCAAGTTGTTTTGGTGATTGAAAATAGATTTGATTTTAGAATAGTGACCTTATTTCAAAATTTTATCACCTTAATCATATGGAATTATATAATGTGTATCTATTTATAAAAGAAATTAAGATGAAATTAGGATGAGGTTTTAGAAACTAATTTATTAAAAAACAATTTGAATATTAATAAATATTTGATATATCATACTAACCTTTATTTATAATAATAACAAGATATCAAAGAAATGAATTATTAATATATAATGGATCTAACATTATTTTCCAAGTGAATTTCATTGATTCATAAATAACAAAAATTAATTTTTTTAAATTCATTTCTTAGTGGATGTGATGAATTTTAAAATTAGGAATGAAAAATAATGATGAAATTGTGCATATAAAATAGTAAATATCAATTAAGTATATTTCCATATATTTATTGACATTAAAATAATTCCTAAACAGTGTGAAAGAGATCTTGAAAAAAACGATTATCATATTGCCTTGAAAATAAAATGAATAAAATTGACATTAAAATCATCACTTATTTATGGTTTAATGGTTCTTAACTATAAATTGGTAATTTAAATAACTCTGATCAATGGACTATATCATTATCAATAATTATTTATGATTTTATTATATGTCCATATCGTTACATTCCAATAATGTTCTAATATAAAAACATAGTTATCTATAATTCTATATAACCATTTTATTTCACTTATATATTATCAAGGATATGTTTTATTAACCCATATCCATATTTTGAAATTCAATTAGGTCATTATCAAAATAAATCCCTTTAATTATCGAGATTAATATTAAATTGTGTGGGTAAAATTTATTTATAGGGGGTAAAATTTTACCCCATGAGATTTTCCAATATGTAAATCATATTTGATAGAATATATTATATAAATCACATAATATTGAAGGGAATATATTAATATTTGGTGCAATGATATATTATTTTCAAATAATAAAAATATATTTTATAGCTTTCAATACATGAAACACTAGGTTCGATTGAAACACACTACTCGATTAAATGTTAATTATTTGAACATTATCAACATAACATTACTGTAAAATTTTGTACAATGAATTGTAAAAACTATATCATAACAATTATATGGATTATATGTGAATAATATAAATGAAATTTATATCTATTTGTTATATGAAAATTTATAACTATTTGAAATTAAAAAAAATGTATTCCAGAAAACTATATTTTTCTTAAAGGTTCTATTATCATGATTTTCCCACAAAATTTATAAATAAATTTTTCAAAAATTATATAATTTATCTAGAAAGGAACATTTTTAAATATCCTATCATAATTATGTTGGATAAATAATTTTTTCTAATTTTTTTTTTATTTTTTTATGAATGGGGTAATATATTGAGTTGTAATTAAAACTGTCATTTTGATTAAACTATGGATAGAGGTAAATTATAGTGTTAAATTTTTTTAATTTTTTTATTATATAAATAATAATTATATTTAATATATTTGAATCATTTTCAAATTGAATTATGTTAAAAACATTTTAATCATTAGAATGTTTTCTCTTTATGATGCAGATTTCTTGTTAGTTCTTCGGGTCAAATTTAAAATTTAATATTTAAACACATGTGAATGAAATTTTGTAAAATTGAGTATATATATTTAATAAGAATTATATATTATGTATAATAATTTTATCATTTAATCACCATAGTGAATAGTAAAAATAGTAAAAAAATTATCCCAGTTAAGGTTAGAATGAATTTACCTGGTTGTTAAACTAAAAATATATGTTTTAAAATGACCTAAAAACTAGTATAAAATATAATTTATATCAATATTTACACCTTATGTTGTATAAGTCTCTTTAATACTCAATTTTGGACCCTTGTGGCATGTAAAAAACAAGGGTACACCATTTTAATTTCAAACAATTACAAATGTGCCACTCACCTCACTTATAAATGGAATCCCACTATATTATCTTCTTAACACCATTAAATAATTTGAATTATAAAATTAAATATAACAATATATTTCAAAAAACCCTCCTCTCATTCAAGGAACATTTTTTTGGGATATATTCAACCTAGGAAGGCTTTTGTAAAATAATAAAAAAATTTATCCCCAGTATATCATTTATACTTATATATTTCATTTTATAGGAATTACTTACAAACATCAAATCATTCATCAAATGGGTTTTTAAATTCATCATTCATGTGTACAATGGACTGTAACCTCGTGAACTAATGACATTCACTTTTTCATTTCCACCAATCTTGGCTAGGGTTGATGATTGATATAAAGTATATATAATATAGTTATTAAATTATTATACATATTGAGTCATTATAAAATATAGATCTTTTACTTTCCGTTTCATAGGGGATAAGATAATGTCACTCATGTTTATGGAGGAATTCCACCTCATGAAGTGCAGTGATCCATTTTTCACCAACACTTCTCATAGAATGATATAAGGGTAATTTGAATTAATATATATGATATAAAGGAAATAGTAATTAAATTAATTATATATTTATCATTTTGAAATGGATATATCCATTTTCTAACTTAAACTATTAAATGATAATATAATTCATGAATGTCTAGACTACTGCCTTCACAAAAAAATGTTAATCTCTTTTCACCATCATAAGAACTAGATGATATATATAAATATATTAAAATAAAAAATTTGCTATAAATGACATCTTAATCATTTTGGAAGGTACAAATATTACATAATTTCATTCCATAATTATCTTTTAGAATGGAAACAATTCTCATGCTATGTACGGACTACCATCTCTATGATTGTAATAAAATTCATTTTTATAATCATATTTTAGAAATGGGTATATATGTATAATTTTGTCTAAATATGATAATTATTTCAGGATAATTAATATATAGGTTTTTAAATAATGACGACTTTGACCATAGTCAACCCGCTAATGTCATATTTGACACATAAGAAAAACACAATCAAAACATTTATCGTAAATGTAATTTATAAAGTAATAATATATAATATGATATAAAGTAAAATCAATGTATTAATAATTATTTATAAGGTTCTAATGTTTTTTAATAATTAACATAAGAATATTATTTTGGATTATTGAGAGTTTACATGATGATTTATACTTAATATAAGGGGTTTCATCTCACTTTTACTTCCAAGGACATACACCATATTCACCACTTGTTTTTTATAGTGTATATAATTAAATTTTTGTATGTTATATAATGAATTAATTTATATTCATGTTATTCAAATTTTTATTTAATTTTTGTTCTTCATGGTTCTTATGATAAAAATGCTTAAAATGTGTTAATGGTTTATTTCATAGTCACGTCATTATTCAGGATTGTTTTCATTTAGGTCTCCCTTGGGGGAATAATTCTATATTTAAATCATACAATAGTTTTATATTTATCTCAACTGGTTATTATTGAACATAGTAAATTAATATCACCATTTACCCTCTCTTATTTAATTAAAAATATTAACAAAATGTTTTTATAAAAATATGACATTATTTTTCTATTATGTTAAAAAAAATTCATTGATAACCATGTGTTTTAATAATGTTTTAAAACATGATTTATAGTTTTCCAAATAAATCATTACATTAATTATTAACCACATTGGAAATAATAAAATATGTTTTAAATTAATATTCCTATCATTTTTTGATTGATGAACTTTGCTAAAACATTTAATGTGTGAAAGATATTTTATTTTTCACATATAAAATATGTACATAATTACCCGATGTCATGACTATGATTTATTGAAATCTTCAATTTCAGGTTTAAAATATTGTTTTAAATGAATATTGTTTCCTTATATTGTTTAAATTATTATATTTTTAAAATCAATTATCAGATAACAGGATTTTGAATAAATATTATGATTTTTATTTTCTTTCATATAAAATGTCTAGTTTTACAAGAACGATTATTTTTTGTCCAGAAATATTCCAAGTGAACATTTAAAACCATTCTCAATATATGATGAAATTTTATGATGGTACATATATTTTAACGGTTATACACTAAAATTATAGCATTAATATTATTTCTCTAAACGCTTTATGATCATTTTTATTGGGGATATACATTTTTATTACCATTCACCATTTTACTGTAGATGTTTTATGATTATTTTTATTAGAAATGTTATGTATTTAAATTTTTCAAGATAGTTAATAAATATCATTATTTATATATATTAATTGTTACCCTTTTTATATTCGTGTTGGTGTATACTCAATAAGTGATGGTTGTGTCCCACACAGCCCCATGATGCACAAGTTTGTTTCAAAAGACAATCTTGATTGGGTTTTAGACAATGAAATAAACATTTATAAGATGTCTTGGATCATTATCTCAATGTTATTTGATGTGATAGAAAAATGTGTCAGTGGTATTTTTTAGATGTCCAATATTATACATTCCATCATTATGAATTTTGTTATTGATATTGCACATGATAATTCGACGAGTTAAAATACACATGGATTGGTTTTAGGATCATGTTATTTTTTTAAGGAATTATTTGATAATAATATATTCCTTCAATGTTATGATCATGTTATTTATTAAATGGAATGTGTTTAATTCATTCACCATTATTAATTTATCATTCCTCACATTTTCATACCTTTTTCTGAACACATACCATTACTGACCATATGAGCTCACACCATTTCTTAGTTATTATTTTACCCATGATACTTGGGAGTGTTTTCTGTTTTATACGTATAGATACCATAAGGGAGAATAATTTATTTTTCTAAGAAAATACATTTTGATTTTATTCAATTTTAATAAAAATTTCAATAATGTAACTTTTTACCAAAACTACAAAATTATTTGGTATATTAGGATTTTATTCGTTATATATTATTCTAATATAGAAAAATAGACACCATATCAGGGATACTGGGGTCAAGGTCACTTAAAAATATCAATGACACCATTAGAATAAGAGATGTATCTATTTACCATTGACATAATAATGTTTTATTGGAAAACATTTCACACGCAATAGTTGTCTGGGATTAAATCCCTTAGAACATGATATCCCATCAGATATGAAAATTATTCCAAGCATTATAGAGATATATAACTTCATGAACACCTATTCCACTGTGTAAATATATATATATATATATATATATATGTGTTTTATAAGGTATCAATATACTTATCAAAAAAATATAATAATATAAAATGGGTTTTATATCTTTTTTAGGTTGTACCTTGAGGATGCACTCATGATTTTACCAGTAGACATGAAAAGAAAAACCCATAGAAAATACATTATTATCTAAAAATTATAAAAACAATTATAGGTAAATACCACTAAATATATATTATTACACATAGGGTATTTATATCATATTAAAAATGGATATACAATATAGAAAAAAATATTTTTAACAATTTTATGTTTTAAGAAACAAGTGAAACACCCTTTAATCAAGAAATGGGTCATTGGAAATTCACATTGAAAAGGAATTGGAAGTTAATAATTCCAATAAAAATGGATTATTAGGAATGAATATATCATCAGTGTATCATATAATAGATATAAAATATAATTTCATAACCAATCCAAAAAAAAACGTTTGATGATATCATTTTAGAAAGACCCCTTATCAAGAATATAATATATATAGTAAAAATAGTAGAAGAATTATAATAATCGATATGAAAATAAAAATTTTCATTTTCTATTACAAATAATAAAAAATCCAATATTAAACCATGATATATAAATTTAAGTTTTTGAAAACATTAAAGCATAAATAGTATGTCTCTAGAAAAAAATGAAATGTAAATAGATGTGCATATAAAAAAATAAAAAAATATTCATTTTAGTTTATAATGGAACATAAATATACATTTACTATATTTCATTTTAAAAATATTTTTTCTAGATATTCATGGTTTTTTATATAAAATAAATCAACATATAATGAATCTATTATGGAACTTTTCAAAAATAAACTTTTTTAGAATTAATCATGTGTAAAATTATTATGTCCATTAAAACCATTTACACACACCTACATCATAAAATAGATTAAGAAACATTTCATTGATAAGATTTGAAGTTTTTTATTAAGGTAACATGAAAATTTAATGAAAATACATTAAATAGGTAAAAAAATGATACATAATTAAAATACTAATTGGAATGTATAAATATTATTTTTATTATCATCGGTAATGTTTATTTCCTAAAAGGGTTTCATCAAAGGGGAAAAATAAATAAGGATAATTAATATCTCTATATTAAATAAATAATATAGTTCATGAATAACATTAAAAACAACTTGATTTGAGAATGAAATTTTTAAAAGAATAACATTATAATCAAAACCTATAATGGAGAAAGAGAGTAAAAAATTCAACTACCAATAGTTTATAAATTATTTATATTTCCTTAAGTAAATTTTTATTATATTATATTTTATATTATTATACACATACAAAACATAGATAAACCAGCAACACTATATATCTTTAATTAAAATAATTATATAATTCATCAACGGAACCAATAAAAATTTTAAATACTAAAAGGGGTAAAAAAATAAAATAAAAAAGGGGAAATATGAATATACCCAATCAACAAGAATAATCTTCCCTGTGAATAACAAAATTGAATTTAAACCTAATATTATCAAATGAATCAAATTATATATTATATAAATGTAGAGACTTAAGAGTATTTTATGTGGAAAATTAAGAATAAAATGAATAAGTATTTATAGGATGTAATTTGACTACTAGAGTATTAACATTCCAGTTGGGAAAAAGTAACTTGACTGTTGGAAATGTTAACAAGGCTGTTTTAATACTAATTTACTATCAAATAATGAATTTTGATTCATATTATATTTATCTTGATTAATTTATTTAAATATAAATATTATAATTTCATAAAATAAATATAATGATAAAAAATCTCAAATAAAATATAATCACATTTTTAATAAGCTGTATTTTAATGTATTTAGTAAAAATAATAATTTTTACAATATAAATATTTCATTTAATTAAATTTTTTGATAAAATTAATATCATGTTTTACGTAACTACATTAAAATTTTCCCTAGGTAAATTTTTATGAATGTTTTTGAAATTCAAATTTTTATTGGAAAAATAAAAATATATATGTTTTTCTGTTACTGGTGTATCATGAATTACAAAATCAAAGATGTGAAATATTTATTTTATTCATTTGGAATAAATAAATAATATAAATGGCCTCAACCAAAAAATTTCAAATCAATTAAAAATATGAAATTTTTAAGGAAAACACAATATAAAAATGTTAACAACAAAGAAAAGGTAATTTATAAATATAATCCAATAGATATAATTTATAAATAACATATAAATTAATAAAATATCACTTTTGGATAGATGTTTTAATTAACCACTAGTTATCATTTTTGAGCATAAAAAGTGATAAAATATAGACAGAATTAAGTTAAAGGGATTTTAAAACACAACTCATCTTCATTGTTTCATCCCTATTTCCTTTCATTTTCAGTGTAAATATTTAAATAATATTACACAAATAACATTTCACTATTCTTCCATTTTCATATTAGTGATAAACATGTTTTCAACCTTACCAAAATGATTTTAAATACAAATATAATGATGTATTATAATGACATTTCTTTCGAAAAAACATCATTGACTCATCATGATTTGTTTCTTCTTTGGTCAAGAATAATGGATTTTTACTATATATGTTCTTCCATATTCATTTTTCAACTAAAATTTTTATTCATGGAAGTAATTTTTTTAATTTCTTATTAAACTCACTCATTTACATTGGTTATTTTCTTGAATAAAATTGTTATATGTTATATGTGGCATGCATGATTATAGTCTTTTATAATTTGATTGGTGGGACTTAGATTATATAGTAGTAAAAATTATTGGTTAATGTGATATATATCATGATATTATGTGTATCATGTATGAAAATAATTCTATATTTTTTCACATTGACGATGTTTTGATTTAGGAACATATGTTATGTTTGGTGGTGATGTTATATTTGTTCAAAACTATATGTGGTATTCTATCACTATGACATAAAGGTTAAATTTTATACATGTTTCACATTCCATGAATTTATTAAATAATTTCATCATAATGGGGATGATGATAATATTGTTAATATATGATGATGTTTATTTTACTAACACATATACTGTTGATTAAAGTCCATTATTCTTTATCTTATTACATTGTTAGCTCCCAACATTTAGTGATAAATATCCTTAGGTTAGTACATGTTATATGAAGATCGTGATAGATTTAGAATAATAAATGAGAATAATTTAAATAATATTTATGATATACTTTTTATAATTTATCTATTATTGTAATTGTTCCAAGACACTATTCATTTAGATATTGGATTATATCACTATTATATTTTCTATCATAAAATTGACAAAAAAGTCTTGTAAAAATAAAACAGGTCATTATAGTTGGTATTAGAGAGTAATTTGGTAATATTTTGAATTATAATTATTATATATTGTTTAGAAACATATCTATTAGTCTATGAGTATTAAAAACTCAATAAAAGAATAATTTTAGAAAAAATATTTATATAGGGATCCCAAAAGATATGCATTTAGAGTTAATTGTATAAATGAATAAATTATGTATTCATGAGTTCTTGACTAATGTTTTTTCAAATATATTCTCTTTTAAAATATTTTTGGAATGATGAGAAATGACAAAAACAACATATGGTTGGAATAATTCTATTATTTACTGAAAAACATCCCCTATTCAAAGTGAGGTAATGTGCATAACAAAATGGCGATAATTTCTAGTTTTATCAGGGTATAAATAATAAAATGAACCATGTGTAACATCCTACATGACCAAAAAAGGAGCAATAATATATCATGCCTTCATTATGGTAATGACCAGAAACATTCAGTGGGAATTTATATCCACTTTTCACATATATCTTTTAAAAAATATCGGTTCCATTTTAGCAACCAAGTGTGGACACTACACCTGTTAGAATATGTGGGATTATTCTTCATGTGAATCCCATAATCGTTCCCCTAGAGGAATATGAAGACAGTATGGGAATGGATTGGATCACGTTATATAGTGAACACATCGATTTTTTCTAATATGTAGTATATTTTTGTATTTTAGACCATACCTTGATCCTTTATAAATGCAAGGAAGATCATGAATCAACATCAGAAAATATATCAATGGTGTGGGTGTCGATACCCTATGAAGAAGAATACATTACCTAAATGGTTGTGTTAATGGAAGGTATCAAACTAGAGGAAATGATCATTGTGAGGCAATAAACTGATATAATTCATGAAGAGTTAACCACACTTTTCCTAAAACATGTGGTAGATTTATAAATAGAGAATTTACATAGAGCTTCTCTTATCAATAAATTTCACTATATGATGAACCAATAAAATGAGATAAGTTAAATAAGTAATTGAAGGTAAATTGAATTACAGTTTTAAGAACCTATAGAATATCCTTGGGGTAAACCCCTTCAACCATTATATAAAATGGATGAGTCAATGTGGTTATCTATTTATTATAGGTAGTTGAACAAGATCACCATAAATAAAAATAATCCCCTTCCTAGGAATGATGACTTTTTATACCAACTATGTGGATACCAATAATTATCAATGGTGGATCCTCAATATGGATATCATTAGATAAAAATGAATGTGAAATTTATTTATAAGACTACTTTTTGTAAAAGGCATGGTCATAATGTGATCATAGTGTTTCCATATACACATAAAATTTCACCTGAAATATTTTTGTATTTGATGAATATAGTATTTAAGTAATACATAGAAAAATTTATTATATCCATTTTAAATGATATTCACATTTACTCTATGTTTAAGGTGGAATTTGGAAAGGATTATGGGATTCTAATGGAAAAATTTTGAAAGGAGAAAATTTATGCTATTTTAGAAAGTATTAATTAAGGATATAGAAAGTCACATTATTAGGGAATGTTATTAGAATTGGTTGATTTTATAAACCTTTAAATACAATGTCAATTAATGAATATCATTGAATCTCAAGTGTCATATAAATCCATAGTTTTATTGCATTAGATGGGCACTAATGATGTATTCTGATAAATTTATGAAAATTATCTTCCCTGAAAACTATGTTAACAAATAATGAGGAAAATTATATCCAGATAGATAAATGTGAAGAAACATTTAGGATTTCAAATACTGTCTAATCATATGCATGTACACACAATACCATGATGTGAATAAGGTTTTTTTATATAAATTGATTCTATAATGAATGGTTTGTGTTTTGTAATCATGAAAAATTAATATGTGGTAGACTATGCCTCTTTAAAACAAAATATATATGATATGAACTACCAAATGAATGGCTTGGATATTAGAACTATTATCTTATCCTTGAAAATGATTCGTATTACTAGTATGGTGATAAGTGTGTCATATATACAAATCAAAATAGTCTCACGAATATATTCACATATAATGAGCTCACCATTAGTCAATGAAAATAGTTAAATCTAATCAATGACTATTATTTATCTACTCAATACCATAGGGGAATGGGAAATTTTTTAAATGGTTCTCTTAGTAAAAAATAACTTACTACTTTTTACATGAAGGGGATTGAGAATTATTCCTTATTCATGTAAATACATTGTATGAATATATAAATCATAATGGTATATAAGGAGTCACACCATTCATAAATAAAATTTATACAATCTATTTAATAGAATATCAAGGAGAAAAAAGTTTGAGATTTAGAACCTTAATATATGGTGAATGTAGTTAAGGAAGGGAAGGTTCACAAATCCAACATCGAAGATAATGTTGTGATTTTTTTGAACCATGCATTGTGTTCCTTCAAATCCTGAGATAATTATTGAGATAGCAGATAAACCCACACACCTCATCTCTCTCTATTCATCCTTGAAGTGACATGTTGTAGCATGATCTTTGAGAGAACCTCTAGTGTAACAATATGAGGTGGCGATTGCTGAGTATATATGAATTTTCTTAGTATGTCATAAACTAAAAGTAAAGATATATAATTCCACGGGAATGATGAAACCACTGACAATTCCCACAGGAAAAATTTGAACATGACCATGGAATTTAACACTAGATCCCCAAACACAACTAGAGGAATCAATGTGATGTTTGTTGTGGTGGATCAACAAACAAAGACATCACACATTACATTATTTTAGGAAAATTTCATGCATGAAATTAATTCCAAGATATATATAATGGAAGTGGATAGAATTCATGGTGTTCCACATTCACTAATATTTAATCCAAATCCATGGTTCACTTCTAAATTATTAAAATGTCTTCAATATTCTTTGAATGACCAATTGAATTTTATATTTGAATATCAGCTGAAAACTAATAACCAATACAAAAATATCATACAAAAACATGAGTAATTTATGATATCTTTCAAAAAAGAATTTAATTAAGGATGTGATCATCATCTCTATGTAGTTCATTTCTCATACAAAAATAACTTATACTCAAGTATTCGAATGGCTCCACATAATTCCCTATATGATAACTGATGAAAAAAATCCACATTTTGGGATTACGATTATGAATTAATGATACTTGTAACTAATAATTAGAATGAGATGGTAGTTAATGGTTCATAAATTCATTAAAATATAAAAGGTAGTCATTGTATGAAAGTGTTCCCTATTGAAAAACGTTAAATAGACAATTAGTGTGATGATATAGAAAATTTTTTCATCAAATATTTCCATGGAATTGAGTCATGAGGTTTATAAATACATGGAAGATTATCCCTACATAAATTGTTCCATTTGATATACTTGATATAATAGGAGTGGTGGCCTATCACATTAAGAATTCACTAAATATATCTCATGTTCATGATGTATTTAATGTATCAATCCTGATTATTTACATACAATATCCCTCACATGTAATAAATCATTATTTGGTACAGTGGTAAAATGAAATCTCATATGAAGAGTAAATTGTGAAAATACTTGGCACATGAGAAAAATCACTATGAAATGGAAAAACTCACATTGTTAATGTTTTATGGGGGAACCTCAAGTATGATGAAGTCAATGGGAAACTAGGGTAAATGATTCAAGAAAAGTACCCTCATCAATTCTCAATTGAAAATGTGAGTTGATATTTTTGGTTGAAATTAATAATTGGGAGAATAATATAATGATATATAGTTTATAAATAATACTTTTTCTTGAAATAAACGATTATTATATTAAATTATAGAGTATTTTTGATATATGTCACATTGTGAAAACAAGAACACCTTATTTAATTAATGAATATAATTACATAAGTCATAATTTAAACATATTAAAATTACAAATATTATATGGGAAAAAATTAAAAGATAACAAATTCAATGGGACAATATTGATCACCATAATCAATTATAATCAACCCTCCCTCAAATATAACAATAGAAATGAGGAAATATATTTTTAAACAAATTAGAATTTATGAAAAATGAAATGTTGAACATTTATTGCGAATAAGGATAAAAGTGAATAATTTAATTAATAGAATTTATTATAGGTAATGTAACTTTTTGAATAGAAATATTACCATTGGAACAACAATCTAACCATTGGGAATAGTAGTATAACCATATGGAAATGTAACCTAACTATTGGAATAGTAATTTTACCTCAAAATAAATAATTACATAATAAAAAATATTTATCATATGTAAATTAACTAAATTTAAATAATTCAATTGAAACAAATCAACAATGAGATTAAAATACTCAAGAAAAACATAAGTACATTATAATAAATATTACATTAAATAATTATATAAAAATATTTTTTATGTAAAAAAAATATAATATAAAATATGAAAAAAATTTTTTATTGGAGTAATATCATTTTTTAAAACATAACATCAAAATTTTCTATGATCTATTCTTCAATAATTTTTTGAAACACTTAAATTTTTATGTGAATTATTGAAAGATAATATTTTTTCATAACTAGTGTATCTAAAAATAATAATTCATGATTTTATAAGGGCCTAAATTATTTTAGAACTTTACGATGAACTATAAAATATATAATTTGACAGATTGTCCATTAAAATATTATTATATACTTTTCAAGATCTAAAAATTAATTTCTAAAGACCAAAGTAAAATGTGTTTCTTTAAAATTAAAAATTTTCAGTATTCCCAATTTCCCTTTCAATAATAAAATTTAATTTTAATTATAATGTGGTTCAATGTCAAAATGTAAATATGTTATACTGATATATGATTCAGTACATAAATGGAAACACTATTACCTATAATACCATGGATATAGTATTCTATTTAAACTTTTGTTCGAAAAATAACCCACTCCTCATGAATTAATAATCCCCTCTCTATAACCTTATCTAAAAACATCTGCTTAATTTATAATATCCCAATATACTCCCACATATGTGATATTAATCCATTAAAAATATTATATATTGTTTTTAGTTATCCAACTACTTCATCAAGGATGTCTTGTGTCATGCAAGAGAAGGAACACTGAGAAAAGTGTAAGATTTTTCTCTAGTTTTCATCTACTATTATAATTCATCCCAATTTTATTCAAAAATAAATATTATAATACGAATTAATAATAGAAATATAATTATGCTAATTATGATAAACAACTTTGGAAAATAATTTTTTCAGATCAATTTAATTTTTTTAATGGCCTTTCTCTTTTTTTGGACAACATTTCTTTTAAAGGTTAGTTAACCACCAATGAAGACGTTTTTAACTTTTGTTTTTTATAAAAAACATTATATATGGTTATATTAATTTATTTATGATATATAAATTTGTGTATATATATATATATATGTATTTTATTTTTCTTTAAAGAATCAGTCTAACGTATAAATGTTCTTGAAAAAACATGGAATTATATGTAAATAAAAACATTTTATTGAAAAAATGACATAAAAATATTTAACCACTATCCAATGGAATTTAAAAATGTTATATGATGATTATAATATATAAATAGTGAAATAATAAATATAATTATCTTATGTTTCCACGTTTTAATACCCCTACGGTTGTTATTTAGAAGATATTAATGCAATGAACTAATGTGAAAATTATGTTAAGGGGATTCAAAAAAAATAATTCCCCCTATTTGTGTTATCTATTATTCTCATATTAATTTTATTTATATTTAACAAATATTTCATTAATATAAATCCTCAATTTTACAATTTTTTATACACATGTTTTTTTTCTTTCCAAAATGATTTCAATCAAAATATATCATCCTTAAAAAGTCAATTCATACTAAAAGGAATCATTAACTCATGTTGAGTAGTTCCATATTCAATATATAATGTTGACTTTTATTCTAGATTTATATTACCTTATTCATTTTGGAACAGAAAATTTTATTCCAAAAATGATTCTTTATAAAACCCTTATGAAACAGATTCCTTTCCGTAGGTTATTTCATGACAATATTTGTTTTATGTTCTATGTGAAATCCATGATTATGAGAATATATGTAGTGACTGGTCAGCCTAGAATGATATAGACCATTAATGTGTTAGGTATTATGATATTTATGGAGGGATTATATCTATCCTCTATGATCATAATTCTATATTTTTCACAATGACGATGTTAGGAGTTATAATCATATTTTATTTTATGGAATGATGTTATCTTTCTTCAAAATTATACATGGTATTCTACAATTATTAAATGATGATTCATTTTAATGCATGTTCATTATTAAATGTATTAATAAAATACAAACCCCATTATTTAGATTATTATACCATGATTAAGATATGATGATTTTTATTATCCTCATTAATAGACTATTGATTTATGTCCTTTATGCATCCCCTCACTGAGATTTTATATCACCCCATTCATTGGTGCATTTCCTCAGGTGACTACATGTACTCTGGAGATCATGGGAGCTTTAAAAGGATAAATAAAATATTTTAAATAATATTTCCATTTTATTATGTATAATTAAGGTATGAGACTAATTTTCTAATGAAACTAATGCTTTGGAACTAGGATTTTATCTCTATTAACTTATTAATCTACAATGTTAAGTAATTGTCATATATGTAAAATTCCATTCACTATAAAAATTGACATCAAGCACCATGAGTAAAATATATTTAGAAGGCCCCAACCTTAAATATTACTTATTCCTGAGTTATTTAAAGAATACACATTGAGTATCTTTTCATGTTTAGAGTTTTAGAGAATTAGATCATAAATAATTCATTACATTTCACATTTAAACAAGGCAGTTACATAAAAGACAATATTATTTTTTCCCATAAAATGAGACACATTTAAAATAAAACATGGATTCTTTCAGGACACATCCTCGACATTATTAAAACATCATGTACTTTTCCCTTGACCTGTAAAAAACATTTCAAAAACTTGGGATGAGCATAAAAAGAATAGTAAGGGATATAAAAGTACGGAATGAAAACAGTAGTCCATGTATACATAAGAATTAATGAAATAATACTTTGCTCATAAAACATAATCACTTAAAAATTTCTCATGAAATCATAATATTCATGAATAACTCATAGAAATCATAAGACATAAAGGTAACATGAGGCATTCATAACATTTTTACGTAGGGAGTAACCCTCATGGTTACATTTGGAATAACCATCATAGTATATTCCCTAAACAGATTCGGAGAAACCTTAGTGTTGGTCGGAGTGGATACTGAAGAGGGGGGGGGGGGGGTGAATTGAGTTCCAATTAAAAATTCTGTTTAAAAACTTTGTCTTAAAAACCCCCAAATAAAATACTGAATTAAACTGTAGGGAATTTATATCAAAATACAGGTTCTGTTGGGTTCTCAAGGGATTGATTATTTCCCAGTTAATCAAAACAAAAGAGTTGATTAACTTTTGAAACTAACTTACTGATTTACATCTAATATAATCACTTTCAAGTTTAATTATCAAAGTGACATTAAAACAGTTTTGGTTTTAAAGAAATTAGCAGCGGAATAGAAAATAATTTTGAAAGGAATAGAACAGCAGATATAACCAAGAGGTTCAGTCTCAAGCCGAGACTTAGTCCTCACAACAATTTATATAAATTTGATCCACACCCTGGATCGGGGTTCATAACTGTTTACAACTTTCCAGGTCCAAGACCTCTACCACTATTATTCGTGGGAAACAAAACAACAACAACCAGCTGTCCAGTTCACACACGACCTCTACCATTGTCCGAGTGGAAAATAAAATATGTAAGAGTTTGAGTGAGGATTTAAAGATCCTCCAGTTAAAGTACCGGAGACAATGTGTGCGTTAAATACAGCAGATAACACACACTTCTAGAAATGTAAAATAATGAATCATAGAGTAGAGATGTAGGGTTTAGAAATGGCTTTAGTGATTGCCATGAAGCTTTGGAATTCTTTGAGTTTGATTAGAAATGGTTCTGAGTCCTCTTCTGGTTTTTGTCTGAAAAACAAAGTGTCGTCTGCTTAGCATCCAGGTTTAGAGATAGTGAACAATGTAGTCGATGAAGTTCTTTAATGTCCTCATGAATGGACAGAACTCTTCTTGAGTGTGTATAAGCTCCTGTGTCTTCTTCAACTATCTCATTCACCACTCATTGTACTCATATGTGTCTCTGCCCCTTATTTTTCACCAACATGGACATCTTGTATTTATTGCACGAGCTCCAGCAAAAGAAATGATTTCATTTTTATAGGTATGAGGTATGGTTCCCTGAAATCCGACAAACTTTATTAAATAAATGACAGAGCATTAAAATATACTTAATATGACCATTGGATAGTTTAAATAAAGATAAAGAAATTCAAACAGATGTTTATGACTATTGGTGAGTCAAGTGATCGGTAGGTCATCAGCATCAGCATCGGTGGCTAGACATCGGTGTGTCCGGATCGGTGACTCAGATGATCACCATTGGTGTGTCATGATCGGTGACCCATTTGATCGGCATCAATGAGACATCTTTGGTGACTCAGATGATCACCATCAGTGTGTCATGATCGGTGACTTATTTGATCGACATCGGTGTGTGTCATGATCAGTGAATCATTTGATCAGCATTGGTGATTCATGATCAGTGACTCATTTGATCAGCATCGATGAGACATCTTCGGTGTGTCCTGATCGATGACTCATTTGATCAGCATCGGTGAGACATCTTCGGTGTGTCCTGACCAGTGACTCATTTGATCAGCATCGGTGAGACATTGTTGTGTCCAGATCGTTGACTCAATTGATCGGCATCGGTGAGACATCTTCGTTAACTCAGATGATCAGCATCGGTGAGACATCAGTGTGTCCTAATTGGTAACTCATTTAATCAGCATCGGTGACACATCTTCGGTGACTCTGATGATCAACATCGATGAGACTGTTTTCTTTTGATATGGATCGGTAAAACTGTTCACTTAACAGAACACAAAGTATCTGTTTGATCCAGAAGTCTTCCAGAATACTTGTAAATCAATAACAAGCACAGATAAAAACATGATCCAACCAATATAAATAGATTCACTAAAAGATTGTGATTATTTATATGAGAAATTCAACCGGATTATGTAACGATGATTTTTGTTTATTAAAACAACAATCACATGAAGAATTCAACAATCTTCCAGAGAAATCAACAATCTCCCCCTTTTTTATAATCAAAAATATTAGTTATAAATAAAAATAATATATCATCAATAATAGTGTCAAGGCATAATAAGAATAAAAACACAATGAGATATAAATATCCACTTGAATTTATGCCTTTGTATATTTATGGAAACATTGCTCCCCTGCCATAGTATGTTTCTCTCCCATAGATATAAATCTACCCCTTTGGGATAATCAAAAAGGAGGGAAAACATATAAAGGAGAGATTAAAAGAAGGAATCATAGAGAATAGAGCGAGAGAAAAAAAAGTTTCTAAAGTACATCAGAGTACAAACAGAACATTTTTCACCCTATCAACAACAAGACAAACTATTTCTTGGGATGTAACGCGGATTTTCCTTTGTCAGAAGGATCAATGGTTGGTAAGTTTGAAGGCTTGGAAGCAGGGTGAACTGGGAGAATTTGAAAAGGTGGTAAGATGACTCTAGAAGGTGGAGGAAAGGATGCCACAAGGATGTGCTGTTGAGCAGTAGTAGCTGGTTGTGAAGATTGCTGAAGAACCGGCCCTAGTTGAGATAAAGGTTGAGAAACAGAGATCTGATTTGGAGCAATAGCAGAGGAACTAAAAGGTTCAGCAGTAGGAAGCACAATGGCGGTGGCTTGGTTATTCAGATAAGGCTTCAAAATATTTATGAAATCCTAAATAACTTATGCACCATACTTCATAGCCTTCTCAAAATCATCCTTATTCTCCATGAACCGTTCCATGGTAGGAGTAAAATCTTGCAACTAACGAACATGAGTCTTGAAAGCTTGAGTGACTGTAGGTAGTTTCAGATTATCAGCCAACACCTTGAAATTCGCTGTCATCTCATGCCTGGTATAAATCGTTGAAAAGTAATGATAAACCTTTTCCTTGATCTCTTTCTGAGCTTTATTGGCATCTTCTGAATATACTTTTACCATCTTATGAATGTGATCATTGTGCTCCTTCATCTTCCTCAACGAGTCCAAATCAAGAACATGTCTAATGGCGGCCAATTCATCATGCACAATCTGCCTTAGAGACTCTATCTCATGAGTAGTGATCTTGGTTACTTTGGATGTACTGGCTTGAGCAACTATCAGAGTTATCTCAGCTTTCAACATCCTCAGATCAGACTTCTTAAGATGTTCAATCAGATTCCTCAACACTTCCATCATACCAGAGATGGTTGATCTAAATTTGGTTGATAAATAAACTAAGCCAGATTGTAGATCCATCAGAGTATGATTTAGAGAGGCTATATTCCTTCCAATAAACTCATCAGTATTGGCCAGGTATGGTCTAATAACATTTGATAATCTTGTTGAAAAGGCTTCCAAATAATCTTCAGAAACTTGTAGAGAAGCTTGAGTAAGAGCAGTTGAAATTTCTTCTCTGACTGTATCTCTCACAGCAGCATGAAACTCAATTTTGAACTTATCAAAATCAGACTGAGAGATAGTATAACTAGGTAGATGAAAATATGCAGCATCAACAACATGAGCAGAACTTGCCTCAACTGGTTGGATTTCCTTCACAACCGAAGTAGATTCTGATTCTTCCTCTTCTTCTTCAGAATACACTAAACCCAAAATAGCTAAACCATGGTAATCATCCTAGACAGCAGCAAAACAAGTATATTTAGGTTTATCATAACTTGATTTTCCACTAATTTCTAGAGAATCTCTCTTTCCACTGGTATTTGTTTCTTGCACAGTTTGATGTGGTTATATTGGAGGTACAACAAGACCATCCACTGGTCTGTTATCACCACCGCCATCATCATCATCTCCATTCCCATTTACATTCTTCACAGAAACTTCACTGTCAGATACTTCAGTATCACTAGCTTCTTCATCACCAGGAACTGGTTTTAATTCGGGTAAGGCTAAAGGTGGACTGGCAGGTCCAAAGTCTATTCTTCTCTTAGGGCACACAGTATCATGATCAATCATATCATCAGGAGGTGACATAATTCCTTCTTCTGTTTCAGCTTCTTCCAACCCTTGTTTACCAGACTATTCAGTGTCTTTATTCCTTACAACGTCTACTTTTTCCTCATCATCAGAATAAATTTGCTCCTCATTTGATTTCAAACCAGGGCCTCTCAAACCCTTCAGCCTCTTTCTATGATCAGTGGGATTTTTGGATTCATACAACTTGTCCTCATCGGCAACCAACCATTTTTCCATGGCTTCCAATTTATTTTCATCCTTTTACAAATTTCATTTTTAACACAAAAAGCACTATCAGATTCAGTTATCTCATCAACTTCATCAACACATTCCAGATTCTTTAACATAGTAGAGATCATTTTGGAATAGAACATGGTAGTGGATTTCTTATAAGGTTTCACCATTCTAGTTATGTGCACCATTAGATATCTACAAAAATTGATCTTCTCATGGGACTTTAGTAAAAACAACAGAAAAACATCCTGGTATTTTATAGTAGGAAAATATCCTTTCCTAGGGAAAGTTTGGTGATGAATAAACTTAAAGAGAAGTCTAATTCACCATCCAACTCTGAGGATGTGATTCTCCTTAACTCTCTCTTTCCAGTAAAAATATCTAAAGATAACTCATAAGAGAAGTATTCAGTGGTTGGAGGAATGTTTCCAGCATAGTCCTCATACCGACCCTCATGGTGTACATTTAAACATTCATCCCATTGTTTAGATGAAAAAGATATTTTCTTTCCTTTCACTATAGAAGACATTCTGGCAGCCTCTATACCATCTAAAGTAACGTTCAGATTTATGTAAAACTCATGCACTAGCTTTGGGTAGTACACACGAGTGTTGTCTGAGAACCAGGCTTTCCATCCTTGCGATTATAAAACTTGTAACAATAGCGACTAACTTGTCAAAAGCCAGGCAGAACTGACTTCCTTTTCAATAGCAACAATCCGTGTTTCTAGGTTCGGATTTACTGATCTTTGAGTGGTACTACTCGATTTGCCTCGAGCATGCTTTGAAGGTACAAGACTGTATGATCCTTTGATTGGCCTCTTTTTCTTAGTCATTTGAAGATTCTGGGGAATGCAGGAGTATGAAGGTTTGAAGATGAGGAGAAGAGAGGATATAAGGCTTGGTGGGAAATGAAAGATCGATGGTTTGGGGAATAGAAATAGTAGTGTATCATTTATTTCATCATTTAGGGTTCCCATAATAAAGAAAAAAAATACTTAAATAATTACAACATAATAAATGTAATAGAAAGTGAGATCGGTTTGACTGATCGGTTTCACAGATCGGTTTCAGAGATCAGTTTCACAGATCGGTTTCACAGATCGGTTTCACAGATCAGTTTCACAGATCGGTTTCACAGATCGGTTTCACAGATCGGTTTCACATATCGGTTTCACAGATCGGTTTCACAGATCGGGTACACAGATCGGTTTCACAGATCGGTTTCACAGATCGGTTTCACAGATCGGTTTTACAGATCGGTTTCAGAGATCGGTTTCACAGATCGGTTTCACAGATCGGTTTCATAGGTCGGTTTCACAGATCCGTTTCACAGATCGGTTTCATAGATCGGTTTCATAGATAGACCATACACAACTATTATTTAATAAAATTTATTCTTTCAGAGCATAAAGGCTTTGAAAAAATACCATCTAATTGATGTTCAAAACTAATAAGTTCTATAGAAATATCACCATTCTGATAATGATCTCTTAGAAAGTGATGTCTGACATCAATGTGATTATTCCTATAGTGAGAAACAGGGTTCTTAGATATGTTGAGCGCACTAGTGTTGTCATAGTTAAATGAAACATGTTTATAATAAAATCCATAGTCCAATAAAGTGTGTTTCATCCATAGAATTTGTGCACAGAAACTACCAGCAGCTATATATTCTGCTTCAGCAGTAGACAATGCAACTGAGTTCTGTTTCTTACTACACCATGATATTAGAGACTTTCCAAGTAAATGACATGTTCTAGATGTGCTCTTCCTATCTAACTTACATCCAAAAAAGTCAACATCTGAATAACTAATTAGGTCAAATAATTTTCCTTTTGGATAAAACAATCATAAATTCACAGTATACATAAGATATTAAAAAATCCTTTTAACAGCCAGTAAGTGTGATTCATTAGGATTAGCTTGAAATCTAGCACACATAAACACACTAAACATAATATCTGTTCGACTAGCAGTATGATAAAGTAAACTCCCAATAATACCTCTGTAATTGGTTTGATCAATTGGTTTCCCAGTTTCATCAACATCCAATTTGCAGGTAGTACACATAGGTATATCACTTTCCATAATACTATCCAAAACAAAACGTTTTAATAAATCGTTTTTATATTTACATTGATTTAGAATAATACCATCTTTAGTTTGAATGATTAGAAATCCAATAAAATACTTATGCTCTCATTTCAAACTCATTTTGCATAACCTTTGAAAAATTAGTACATAAAGAATTTTTAGAAGATCCGAAAATAATATCATCAACATAGATTTGTACTATTAAATCATCTTTTGAAGTCCTTTTTATAAAAAGAGTGGTTTTAAGTATTCCTTTTATAAATGCTTTTGAAATAAGAAAGTTTGAAAGTCATTCATACCAAGATCTTAGAACTTGTTTTAAACCATATAAAGCATTGGAATGTTTAAAAACATGATTTTGAAAATGAGGATTTGAGAAACCAGGTGGTTGTTCAACAAAAACATCTTCATCAATAAAACCATTTAAAAAAGCACTTTTCACATCCATTTGATATAACTTGAAATTCAGATGTGATGCATAGGAATGTAAAATCCAAATAGCCTCTAATCTAGCTATAGGTGCAAAGGTTTCCTCATAGTCAATTCCTTCTTCTTGATTGTAACCTTGTGCAACTAGCCCAGATTTGATTCTAATGATGTTTCCAGATTCATCAAATTTGTTTCTAAAAACACATTTTGTGCCCATGGTTATAGTGTCCTTAGGCCTTTCTACTAATTTCCAGACTTTGTTTCATTCAAATTGATTTAGTTCTTTTTGCATAGCCATTACCCACAATTCATCATTGATAGAATCCTTGATATTTTTAGGTTCTAACTGTGAAAGAAAATCTTGATGTTCAACCTGATTTCTTAAATAATCTCTAGTCTGTGTTCCCATATCTATATTACCTACAACAGGATCTAAAGGATGGTTCTTTAGAATTCTATTTGTCTAGAAAAGATAGGTCTAGAGGTTTCAGATTCATCTACAGGATGAGGTTCAATAGAAGTAGGTTCTGGAAAATTTCAAGAACTGGATGTTTTAGCTACAGGTCCACTGTCTTTATCATTAAGGTTCAGAACAGAGAGATCATCTTCAAGATTTTCAAGAGAGGTCTTAGGATCATGTGGATCTGTTTCATCAAATTTTATGTGAACATATTCTTCCACACATTTGGTTCTATTGTTGAAAACTCTATAGGCTTTACTAGAAATAGAGTAACCCAGGAAAATTCCTTCATCACTATTGGATGAAAATTTGTCAAGATTGTCTTTAGTATTAAGAATAAAGACTTTGCAGCCAAAAAATCTGCAGTAGTTAACCTTAGGTTTCCTATGGTTCCACAACTCATAAGGGGTCCTCTTAAGAACAGGTCTGATCAAGACTCTATTAATAACATAACAAGATGTATTTACAGCTTCAACCCAAAAATAAACAGGTAGGTCATACTCATTAAGCATAGTCCTAGCAATTTTTGCAGGGTTCTATTCCTTCTTTTTGATAACAACATTCTATTGGGGTGTCCTAGGGGAAGAGAAATTGTGACTATAAACACTGTGTGAGCAGTAAGATTCAAGATCATGATTTTCAAACTCACGGCCATGATCACTTCTCCGGGTTTTAATTTTAAGTCCACTATGGTTTTCTACAGACTTGGAAAATTTTACAAAGAAAGAATAAGCTTCACTTTTGTGAGCTAGAAAATATACCCAAATATATCTAGAAAAGTTATCTATAAGAACATAGACATAGTGCTTCCCATTTAAACTAGAAACTCTATAAGGTCCAAATAAATCCATGTGAACCAACATGAGAGGTTGAGAAGTTGAATCTTCTTTCTTTGATTTAAAAGAAACTTTATGTTGCTTTCCCTTTTTTACAGTGATTAAAAACTTTGTCTGCTGGAAATTCAAGGTCAGGTAGGTCTCTAACTAAGTTCTTCCTAGAATGTTTTCTAAGTGAATTCACATTGCAGTGCCCGAACCGTCTGTGCCAAAGCCAAGACTCTTTATGAAATGCATTTAAACAAGTAATATTCTTCTTATCTAAAGAATTTAAATCAACAACATAAACATTTTCATTTCTTAAAGCAGAAAACACTAAAACATTTTTATAATTAAAAACATTGCAAGAATAATTTTCAAATTTAACATAAAAACCATCATCACATAACTGAGAAATACATAATAAATTGTATTTAAGTCCATCAACAAATAAAACTTTAGAAATTAATACTAAGTCAGTGTTACCAATCTGGCCTAAGCTGATGATTTTCCTTTCTAGTTATCACCAAAAGTGACAAAGCCTCCATCAACTTTTACTAAACTCTTGAAGCATGAGAAGTCTCCTGACATATGTCTTAGACATCCACTGCCCAAATACCATGTCTTTCTACAGGATCTTTTTAAGCAGGTTTCCTATAAAATAGATTTATATAGGAAATAATTTTGGTACCCAGATCTTCTTGGGTCCAGACAGGTTAGCCAATAAAACTTTAGGTACCCATATTTGTCTAATGGGTCTCATAAGTCTTCTAGAGTCAACATATTTTGAAAGATAAACCTTATTAGATCCATAAATATGAATATAACTAGTTGAATCATATAATGTTCCGGAACTTGCTACATTCTGTCCAGATTTATGAATGAATCTAGTTTTGGTAATTTTCCTTTGTCCAGGTTGGTATCTTATACTAGTAGTGTATCTAGGTGCTATTTTCATACCTAGAATCTGAGTAAGTGTATCTTTGCCATTGGTAAATTTCTCTAAGTCTTTATTTAGTTGCTCATTAAATAATTTAAGTTCAGTGCTTTCTTTAAGAAACTGAGCATTCCTTTCCATTTCAACATCATGATCAGATTTATGTTTAACAGTTAAAGCATACTGTTTCTTTAAACCATTGTATTTGTCTTTCAACTCATTACATGTTTCTTCTAACAGATCAAAATATTCAAATAGTTCAGATTTTGACATGTTGTCAGAGTCAGTATCATCTTCAGGATAAAAAGAATTTAAAGCCGGAGTTTCAGCTGTTAACTCAGAAGTGTTTGTCATAAAACACATGTTTGCCTTATTTCTGTGTTCGGTTTCAGAAGCTTCAGATTCAGTGGAGCTATCCTCAGAAGAACTCCAAGTATCCTTCATGGATTTCTTAAACGAATTGTCCTTGTATTCATACTTCTTATTGTATTTCAACTTTCTACAGTCTTCTTTTATGTGCCCCTTTCTTCTGCACTCATAGCAGACAACTTCATCGGATTTTTCACATTTCTTCCAATCCTTTTTCCAATGTCCCTTGTTGTCATACATACCATTATAATTTGATTTTGTGAAAAACTTCTTCTTCTTATAAAACTTCATAAACCTTCTGGCAATGTGAGCCATCTCAACATCACTATTAGAAGCACTTTCAATATCTTTACAGCTTGAACTTTCATTTATAGCTTGGAGCTTCTCCTTATCATTGTTCTTTGAAGTTGAATTCTTGAAACCAACAGACTTCCTTCTAGGTTCGTCATCTTCTTCTTTGTTAACCTTGAGTTCCTCTTCATACATAATCAACTTTCCAATTAGTTCCTTTACTGGTAGTTCACCAATATCACATGATTCTCTAATTGAGACAGAAGTTCCTCTCCATCTTTCAGATAGACATCTCAGAATTCTCATAATTTGTTCCTTTGATGGAACATCCATTCCCAGAGAAGTCATTGTGTTGAAAATTTCAATAAACATGAGAAACATGTCAGAAATGGGTTTATCAGGATTTATCTTAAAATTATCATACTTAATAGTATAAGTATTCAATATCATTTCCTTAACATTAGTTGTTCCTTCATGAGAAACAGCTAAGGTATCCAAAATTTCATAAGCAGTTTTAGAAGCAGATATTCTATTAAATTCCTCATCTTCTAAAGCACAGTACAGAGCATTCATGGCTTTACAATTATTATTGTAGGTTGTCTTAGTAGCTTCATTCCATGTAGATCTAGTAGTAGTAGGAATTTTATATTCAGATTCTATAGCAGTCCAAATATCAAAACCCATGCTCTCTAAATGAATTTTCATCTTGATTTTCCACTGAGCATAGTTAGTGCCATTGAAAAATGGTGTTCTATTGGTAGCAACACCTTCAAGTCTGTTATCCCTGATAAATTACTTAAAGCAAAGATTTTTAAGAGATAAAAATTTAGAAATAACAGAAATTTTAAGAACATTAAAATACAACTAAAATCACAGTTGAAAAACAAAGTACTTTAGAAAATATTTAAACAACCTCTTATACCAAATGTTGGTCGGAGTGGATACTCAAGAGGGGGGGGGGGTGAATTGAGTTTCAATTAAAATTTCTATATATAAACGCTGTCTTAAAAACCCCCAAATAAAATAATGAATTAAACTATAGTGAATTTATATCAAAGTAAAGGTTTTGTTGGGTTCTCAAGGGATAAATTATTTCCCTGTTAATCAAAACAAAAGAGTTGATTAAATTTTGAAACTAACTTACTAATTTACAGATAATATAAACACTTACATGTTTAATTATAAAAGTGACTTTAAAATAGTATTGTTTTTAAAGAAATTAGCTACGGAATAAAAAATAACTTTGAAAGAAATAGCATAGCAGATATAACCAAGAGGTTCAATATCAAGCTGAGACTTAGTCCTCTCACCAATTTATATAAATTTGATCCAAACCCTGGATCAAGGTTCAAAATAGTTTACAACTATCTAGGTCCAAGACCTCTAACACCGTTATTCGTGGGAAACAAAACAACAGCATCAATCTGTCCAAGTCACACACAACCTCTACCACTATCCCAGTGGGAAATAAAAGATATAAGAGTTTGAGTGAGGATTTAACGATCCTCCAGTTAAAGTACATGATACAGTGTGTGTGTGTTAAATACAGCAGATAACACACACTGCTTGTAATGTAAAATAATGAATCATAGAGCAGAGATGTAGGGTTTATAAATGGCTCTAGTGATTGCAGTGAAACTTTGGACTCCTTGAGTTTGATCAGAAATGGTTCTGAGTCCTCTTCTGGTTTTTTTCTGAAAAACAAAGTGTCGTCTTCTTGGCATACAGGTTCAGAGATAGTGAAAAATATAGTCGATGAAGTTCTTCATTTTCATTGTGAATGTACAGAAATCTTCTTGAGTGTGTATGAGCTTCTATGTCTTCTTCAACTATCTCATCCACCACTCTTTGCACTCATATGTGTCTATGCCCCTATTTTGCACCAACAAGGACTTCTTGTATATATGGAATGAGCTCCAGCAAAAGAAATGATTTCATTTTTGCAGGTACGAGGTACGGTTCCCTGACATCCAACAACCTTTATTAAATAAATGACAGAGCATTAAAATATACTTAATATGACCGTTGGTTATATTAAATATAGATAAATAAATTCAAACAACTATTTATAACTATTGGTGAGTCAAGTGATTGGTAGGTCATCAGCATCAGAATCGGTGGCTAGACATCGGTGTGTCCTGATCGGTGACTTAGATGATCAGCATCGGTGTGTCATGATCGGTGACTCATTTGATCGGCATCAGTGAGACATCTTCGGTGACTCAGATGATCAGCATCGGTGTGTCATGATCGGTGACTTAGTTGATCGGCATCAGTGTGTTTCATGATCGGTGACTCATTTGATCAGCATTAGTGAGTCGTGATCAGTGACTCATTTGATCAGCATCGGTGAGACATCTTCGGTGTGTCCTGATCGGTGACTCATTTGATCAGCATCAGTGAGTCATCTTTGGTGTGTCCTAATCTGTGACTCATTTAATCAGCATCGGTGAGACATCGGTGTGTCCAGATCGGTGACTCATTTGATCGGCATCTATGAGACATCTTCAGTGACTCAGATGATCAGCATCGGTGAGACATCGGTGTGTCCTGATCAGTGAATCATTTGATCAGCATCGATGAGACATCTTCGGTGACTCAGATGACCAGCATCGGTGAGACCGTTGTCTTTTGATATGGATCGGTGCAACCGTTCACTTAACAGAACACAAAGTATCTGTTTGATCCAGAAGACTTCCAGAATACTTGTAAATCAATAACAAGCACAGATAAAATCATGATCCAACTGATATAAATAGATTCACTAAAACATTGTGATTATGTATATGAGAAATCCAACCGGATTAAGTAACGATGATTTGTGATTATTAAAATAGCAATCATAGGAAGAATTCAAAAATCTTCCAGAGGGCTCATCACTTAGCATTTAACTCCTTCACATTACCCAATGCATTGGAGAGCTATCACGGGCTCACCCGCCCTTAATTTATCACGGAACCACCCGTCTTCACAAACAATTCCCATGAACCATAACATAATCGTATCACATAAAATATGCATAAAGGAAACATAACATTTCCACATTTCAACCACAAGATATCAATACAACACATTTATATAATCAAAAAATTTCATAACCATTTTCAATACCAAAATAAATGAAAATTAATACATGGTATTTATTTTTCATTTGAAAAAAAGTTATGTATTTTAAAGGAAGCCAAAACTAAAATAATGGTCACGACGGCGGAGAAGTCATTGTCGCTACATATATATGAAAAAACATTCCCTTTTTTCGATTAGTAAAATGCTTCATATAAAAATGATTCCTTTTGAATAAACATAAAAGTCAAAGGGGTTTATACAACATATAAAATAATGTTGTGTATTAAACAAGATATGTCTTAATGAATGGAGATTGAGACGAAGTCCCATACCTTGTGTCTGACTTGACACGATCATTCTTCAATCTCCTGAATAATAAACTAGAGTTAATTAAAACTTTCCTAAATACATTTTTCAAGTTCATTAATCATGTTATATCACTTATTACCATTTTATTAACATTATGTAATTATTTATGTTGATAACGGTTGTTTTGTCGATCTTTGGTACTTGAGCCAAAAATAACCTTCTTATAATTACCAGTTGTTCATGTGGTAAAATATCCACAATATCCAGAATTATATTCATGATATAGATATCATATATATCATATATATCTAGTATATACATGCATTTATAATATTACATAACATTTAGAGGTAAAAAATGAAATGCACCTTTCATGGAGACGGTAAAATGTACGTACGCATGAACGCTACTTTCATTTCTATTTCATTTTTAATGGAGTTAAATCATAATGATATAAAGGTATATTATAATTCCAATATAATTTCATATATAATATCATTAACTCCATTATTTATATGTCCCATATATGGAATTAACGAATCAAATCATTTTGAGGAGGCGGTAGTCCGCACTTCCTAAATGAAGATATCGCGTTTACCCATAATGGAAACCATAAAGAATGAAATAAATGAAAAATACAGAATCATAAGGAGGACATAGATGTAATATATTCCATATACAAATAGATTTACAGCTTAATGGAAACCATAAAGTTGTTAAAATATGATTGAATAACCATCGTTTTGTGAGGCAGAAATTCACCATCCACAGAAACAATGTGTTTTTTAACCTTTAGACGGAGGTGTGAGTAAGTGTAAATCAAATAATTCTCATAAAAACGTCCTTGTATATTGGAGAGACTAGAGTTTTTACAAAGAAAATAATAAAAAGAGTTTAGGGGGTTGGAGAAAAATAATAAATCAAAAGAACACAAGTGAACACATTACCTTTAAATCAGGTAACTCTTCTTGGTTTGAACCAAAAGAGTTCCTTGAAGAGCTTTCTGCCTAAGGTAATGCTTCTATGATGAATATAGGGATGTGGAAAGATAAAATGAGCAGAGTTTGGCCAAAAAAATGGCTTGACAAGTGTGGGTATAGTGGATAGGTTGGGGCCTTTTATAAGAGGGAGTAGGGGCACTCTTGGAATGTCAAGAAATGTAACTTTATTATATAATGAGTTTCAGATTATAAAGGTCCCACAATTATATATTTCGATGATAAGGTGATAGGGGTTTGAAATACACCAATCCAATAGGTCTTTTACATGTTTATGTCTTAGATTTTACATTATCTTTTTATTTTATTTATATTGTTCATTAATGAGGTAATCACTGCATCATCATGGTGTCATAAATATTTCAATTGATTTAAGGTAAAAAAATTATGAAAAATAATCATCATGTATTAAATATTTATTGATTTCCAATGAATATTTATATTAAAAGAGATTATTTATGTAGGCAAAATTAAAATTGATTTACTTGGGTGATACATACTATGATTATACTTTCCTTTTTAAAAAATAATATAATAAAATGTCACTATCACCCAAAAGAGATTACATGGGATCCCTAAGTTGGCACAAGGTAACCCATGGTCGGTCATGACACAACCTGTAGCATTAGGACACATTTTGGGGTAATTTTTTATTATTATGATATTATTTTACTATCCTTAACTACCCAATTACTAATCAATCACGATAATTAATGATAATTACCGTCGCTACTATTCATAATGTCCAAAAAACAAAAGAGAATTAATTACATAATTTTTACCATCCGATTACAAATATGGAATCCATTTTATCAAATTCCAAACACATACATTATAGTAATTAATTTATAAATAATTCCCATTGTCAAAAAAATTACGGGTTTTTTTGAAACAATATCTATCAAAAGATTGACAATTGTTTATGTCCAATTTCAATGTGAAATTAATTCCAATGACAACCATTGGATTAAATGGATAAAATATATTATAATTAATCTTTAAAACAAATTAAAATGACAATATAACAAAATAATTAAATTAGATGAAAAATATGTTTTGAAGTAAAATGCCGTATTTTTCACTATTCATTAAAAAATAAACATGGTAAGAAAAATTCCAAAAAATTATACAAAGTAAATTTCAACCTCCCAATACTAAAGAATAAATTTATTTTGAAAAATAGAGCTTATGAAATTTTCAAAATATAAATTTAAAATTGTTCGCCATCAAAAGGTGGTAAAAAATTCTTTTAAAAATTTTAGTGAATTTTATGCTTAAGATTGGATTTATTCTCATTTTAAGCCTATAAAACACTATATAATTAATAAATAGGCATATATAAGAAAATCCATAATTCATAACTTACATGTGATGTTACTTCCTTCCCCCCTTTAGAAAATTGTGTCCCCGTAATTTATTTACTTATCGAATAAGTGGGGGTATTTATCCCTCATTAAATTTTCAGATTCCCATGTTGTCTCATCAATATTGTAGTTTTTCCACAAAACCTTTACTTGATAAATCACATTATTTTACAATACTTGCTCCATATGGTCAAGAATCTGGACCTGTTGTTCATCATAAGATGGGTTCTCTTCTTGTTGAACTACCTCTGGACTCAAAAAATGAGATGGGTCTGGCATGTACATCCTTAACATTGAAACATGAAAAACATTATGTACATGAGATAAACTCGGAGGTAAAGACACTTGTTATGCAACTGATCCAACACTCTCTAAAATTTCATATGGTCCAATGAACCTTGGACTCAGATTTCCTTTCTTACAAAATCGCATTACACTTTTCCAGTGTGAAACTTTGAGGAAGACATGATGACCTACCTCAAAAGAGAGATTCTTCCTCCTGTTGTCTGCATAACTTTTCTGCCTGCTCTGAGATGTTATCATGTGTTTCGATGTCAGATGAATTTTTCTGCCAACACTTCTACCAATTATGGTCCCATCAACTTCCTTTCACCCACTTCATCCCAAAAAACTGGAGTTCGACATTGCTTCCTATATAATGCCTCAAATGGTGCCGCCTATATACTGGAATGAAAACTATTATTATAAGAAATCTCAACCAAAATAAATATTTTGGTCCCAAATTCCCTGATAATCCATCGAACAAGAACATAACATATCCTCCAAAGTCTAAATTGTTCATTCTGACTGCCAATCTGATTGAGGATGAAAAGCTGTACTAAAATTTAATTCAGTACCCAACGACTTCTGAAGGTCTTTCCAAAAGTTAGAAGTAAACCTGGTATCACGATCAGATAAAATGTAGATGGTAAATCCATGTAACCTGAATATCTCTTTATGATATAAAAGTGAAAGTTGATCTAAGGAAAAATTATCTCGTATGTAATGGAAATGAGAAGATTTAGTGAAGAGATCAACAATAACCTAGATTCCATTATTACCTCAAGGTGTCTCTGGTAATACCACAATGAAGTCCGTGGATATATTCTCCCATTTCCACTCTAGTACTGGTAAAAGCTGAAGCATCCCTTTTGGTAATTTCCACTCTGCTTTAACCTGTTGACAAGTCAAACACTTCACAGTTAAGTCAGAAATATCTCTTTTCATTTCATCCCATCAGTAATACTCCCAAAGATCTTTATACATCTTAGTACTACCTAGATGAACTGAAAATAGAGAACTATGAGCTTCACATAACAACTCTCTCTTCAAATATGAATCACACGACACACACAATCTCTTCCCAAATCTCAAAACACAATCATTATCGATGTTGAACTCATGAAAATTACCCTTCTGAACCACCTCTACCTTTTTCTGCAACTCAATGTCTTGCTTTTGTTCTTGCTTAATTCTGTCTGATATAGAATATTTCATTGATAACTAAAACAAAATAGAAGAACATCCTGCACCAACAACTTCTATGCTAAATTTCATCAAATCCATAACCAAATGATCACATTCCAAACGTAACATGGTTAATGAAGAATTACTTTTTCGACTCAAAGCATCAGCCAATTAATTTTCTTTTACCAGATGGTGATGAATTGTACAATCATAATCCTTGATTAATTCTAGCCATCTCCTCGGTCTTATGTTCAATTCATTCTGAGTTAATATATACTTTAAACATTTGTGATCAGTATATATTTCACACTATACACCATACAAATGATGCCACAAAAATTTTAAAGCGAAAACAACAGCAGTTATATCCAAATCATGTGTAGGGTAATTTACCTCATGAGTTTTCAACAGATGTGAAACATAAGCATTACCTGATCATTTTACATTAAGACACAACCAAGTCCTTTCAATAAAGCTTCATTGTAGATAAAAAACTCACCATTCCTGGAAGGTAGTGCCAAAACTGGAGCATTCACCAATCATCTTTTCAACTCCTAAAAACAATCATCATGTTCTATTGTCCAGATAAACTTAACACCCTTCCAATTTAGCTTAGTAATTGGACTAGAAAACAGTGGAAAATATATAAAAAACCTCTGGTAATATCCTGCCAAACTAAGAAAACTACGAAGCTCAGTGACATTTGTGGGTCTTGGCCATTCTTCAACAACATTTGTTTTTGCAGGATCAACAGTTATTCCATCTTTACAAACAATGTGACCAAGGAAAGAAATATCTTGCAAACAAAAATCACACTTTCTGAATTTCCCATACAATTTATTTTCTTTTATGGTTTGTGGTATAACCCTTAAACGACTTTCATTCTCCTCTTTATATTTAGAAAACACCAAAATATCATCAATTAAAACAACAACAAACATATCAAAAAACTCATGGAAAATTCTATTCATAAGTTCCTTGAATACAAAAGGTGCATTGGTCAACCCAAAAGGCATTACTACAAATTCATAATGGCCATATCTTGTACAAAACATTGTCTTTTGAATATTTTCATCCTTTACCTTCAACTGATGGTACCCCGATCTCATGTAAATCATTGAAAAATATTGAGCTCCCTGGAGATGATCAAACAAATCATCGATATGAGGAAAAGGATATTTGTTCTTAACAGTGATGTTATTCAAGGATCTATTATCAATGAAGTGTCTCATAGAACCATAATTCTTTTTAACAAATAAGACATGAGCACCCCATGGGAATGTGCTAGGTCGGATGAAACCATTATCTAATAAATCATACAATTGATTCTTCAACTCCAAAAATTCAATTTGAGCCATTTGATAAGGGGGTTTTGAAATTGGCCTAACATTAGGAACTTAGTCAATAGTAAATTCAACTTCTTGATCTGTTATTATTCAAGGAATCTCATTAAGAAAAACATCAGGATATTCATTTACCACTAGCACATCATTATTCTAATGGGTTCCTTTATTTTAAAAAATATGTTCAAGGTGACATTAATTTCCATCATTTAAATGTTTCTCAGCCTCTTGATATGTTTTCAAAAATAAGGGTTCATTCTTGTACACAATGTAAAAGTCTTTCTGAAAAGAAACTTCTTTAGCTCTATAATCAATCTTAGCATGGTAAATAGATAGCCAATCCATACCTAGGATAACATCAAACTCTGCCAGAGGTAAAAAAATAAGGTCTTCAGGTATGTTCTTTCCATGGATAACGATAAGAAGATTCTTATAAATTATTTTTGCCTCAACATTCCCCCCATGTGTTTTTACCACAAGTTCAAGAGTCGTTTCTTGAGATGGAAGTCCAAATATACTAGAAAATTTTAATGAGATGAAAGAATGTGTATACCCCGAATCACACAAATCATTGACATAATCTGAAAAAAAAAACAAAGTACCTGATACCACTCATTTGATGGCCCAACATCTACTGAAGTAGTTGCAAAGGATTTCACCAAACCATTCTTCTTATATTCTGACTACTTCTCATCATTTGATCTCTTTGTTTGACAGTTTTTTTCATAGTGACCCATCTCATTGCACTTAAAACATTTCACTAACTGTAAATCAAATTTGGTCTTACCATCACCCTGATCTTTTTCAGTGCAATCACGAGCCTTATGTCCCATCGTTCCATATCGGTAGAACATTTCAGAATTGAGAAGACATTCCCCAGCATGCCTTTTACAACATTTATCACAAACTGAAAACTTAGTTTTCTTACAATCAGAATTCTTTGAAGGATTCTTCCCTTTCTCATGCCACCTCGGTCTCTTCTTTTGTTGGTCATTATAGAACACTTGATCATCAGCAAACTCCATTTCCACCTTCTTAGCACATAGAAAATGATTTTCATAACTCTTGAACTCGGGAGATGTTAAATCCATTTGATATTATGGCTTTAATCCTGAGTAAAAATGATTGATTTTATTATCAAGGTCTCGGATAAAATTTGGAGCATTCTTTGCCAATCGAGTGAACCTTTCTTCATAAACAGCCACTGAGTCATCCTCTTGCCTCAATTCCAAGAATTTTTTTTCCATCCTATGTCGAAATTCCTTAGGAAAATATTTCTCATGAAACATACATTTGAATTCATCCCAGTCAAGAGAATCAATCTCATCAGTGTCCCTGATATTTTTAACCATCACCCACCACTGATCTGATTCACCCTCCAAATTCCAAACAGCAAGACTAAACATTTGATTGTCTGAGCACCCCATGACATTGAAAATATTTTCCAGTTCTTTAATCCACCCTTAAGCTAGAACAGGGTCATATGATCCTTTGAATGATGGGGGATGTTGCCTCATGAAATGTTCCACCACTGAGATGTTCCTTAGCGGTTGATCTGGCTGATCTCATGCATGGATACCACCACCATTTATCGCTTGAGTCAACTGCACCATTACTACAACAAACTATTCAGTTCCAATTTCGACCATCTCAGGATGCTGAATCGAAAGGTCATTTCCTTCTGTATGCCTTCCTAGCACTTCTTCCATGTTTCCTCTACGGAAAACCATTCTGAACGAACATGTATTAGATGATGCAACATAGTAATCATCAAATGCTATATCATTTCAATTTGACCAAAAAAATATACATATATTTTTGGATATTCATTTAATATAATTAAAAATCCAAAAGTTATCTTATCCTCCCTTTGATGCCAACGATAATGCCCCAGCCTTAAACATTACTTAATCTTGAGTTATTTCAAGAATACACATTGAGGATCTTTTCAGGTTTAGAGTTTTGATAATTATATCATAAATCAAGCATTACATTCCACATATAAACAAGGCTGTTATATAAAAGAAGACATTCATTTTTCCATAAAAGGAGACATATTTAAAATAAATCATGGATTATTTCTTGAAACTTCCTTGACACTATCAACACATCATGTACATTTCCCTTGACCTGTAAAAAACATTTCAAGAACGTGGGATGAGAATAAAAAACTCAGTAAGAGATATAAAAGTACAGAATGAAAACATTAGTCCATCTGTATATAAGAATTAGTGAAATCATACTTTACTCAAAAAACATAAGCACCTAAAAATACCTTATGAAATCATAATATTCATGAATAAATCATTTAAATTATAAGACATAAAGGTAACTTGAGGCATTCATAACATTCTAACGTAGGGAGTAACCCTCATGGGTGTGTTTGGAATACCCATCACAGTATATTCCCTAAATCTCTTCGAAGAAAATGTAGAATTTAACTCCTTCACGTTACCCAATGCATTGGAGAGATATCACGGGCTCACCCGCCCTTAATTTATCACGGAACCACCCATCATCAAAAACAAATCCCAAGAACTATGACATAATCATATCACATAAAACATGCATAAAGAAATATAACATTTCCACATTTCAATCACAAGATATCAATACAACACATTGATATAATCAAGAAATTGTCAAAACCGTTTTCAATACAAAAATAAATTAAAATAAAATCATGGTATTTATTTTTCATTTTAAAAATGTTATGGCTTTTAGTGGAAGCCGAAACTCAAATAATGGCTACAACGATAGAGAAGTCGTTATTGCCGCATACGTATAAAAAACATTCCATTTTTTCATTTAGTAAAATTCTTCGTATAAAAAAGATTCCTTTTTTAATAAACGTAAAATTATTAGGGGTTTATACAACATATAAAAGAATGTTGTGTATAAAACAAGATATTCCTCAATGAAAGGAGATTGAGAAGAAATCGCATTCCTCATGTCTGACTTGACTCGATCGTTTATTAATCTCCTGAATAATAAACTAGAGTTAATTTAATCTTGATTAAGAACTTTTTTCAAGTTAATTATTTCTTTTATATCACTTATTACCCTGTTATTAACATTATGTAATTATTTATGTTAATAATGGTTGTTTTATCGATATTTGGTACTTGATCCAAAAATAACCTTCTTATAATTACAAGTAGTTAATGTGGTAATATATCCATTATATATAGAATTATATTCATGATATAGAAATCATATATATAATATATATCCAGTATAAACATGAACTTATAATATTACATAAAATTTAGAGGTAAGAAATGAAATGCACCGTTCATGGAGACAGTAAGCCGTACGTACACATGACCGCTAATTTCATTTCTATTTCGTATATAATCGAGTGAAATCATAATGATATAAAGGTATATTATTATTCCAGTATAATATAATATATAATATCATTAACTCTATCCTTTATACATCCCACATATGGCATTAACGAATCAAATCACTTTGAGGGGGCGGTAGTCCGCACTTCCTAAAATAAAGATATCGCGTTTACCCATAATAGAAACAATAAGGTATGCCATAAATGAAAAATAAAGAATCATAAAGAAATCATAGACATAATATATATCATATATAAATATAGTGAAATCTTAATGGACACCAAGGTAGGTGTTAAAAGAAGATTGAACAATCATCGTTTCGTGAGGCAAAAATTCACCAACCACAGAAACAATATGTTCTTTAACCATTAGACGGAGGAGTGTGTAAGTGTAAAACAAATACTTCTCATAACAAAATCCTAGTATATTGAATATACTGTTGTTTTTACGAAAGAAAATAATAAAAATATTTTAGGGGATTGGAGAAGAAAAATAAAACAAAAGAACACAGGTGAAGTCATTATCTTTAAATCGGGTAACTCCACTTGGTATGAACCAATAGGGTTCCTTGAGGAGCTTTATGCCTAAGGTAAGGATTATATGATGAAGAGAGGGATGTGGAGAGAAATAATTTGAAGATTTTTGCAACGAAAATGTTTTTAATGGTGTGGGTAAGGTGGTAGAGGTGAGGGACTTTTATAAGAGGGAGGAGGGGCACTTTGGAAAAGTCAAGAAATGTTACTTTATTATATAATGCGTTTAGGATTTTAAAGGTCCAAAAATTATATATTTAGAGGATAAGGTGATAAGTTTTCGAAATCCACCCATCCAAAAGGTCTTTGACATGTGTATGTATAATATTTTACATTATCGTTTCATTTAATTTAAATCGTTCATTAATGAGGTAATCTCTGCATCATCATGATGACATAAAAAATTTAATTTATTTAATGTCTAAAAATTATAAAAAAACTAGAATGATTTAGGAAATCATTTTATCTTTCCAATTACTATTTATAGTCTAAGAGATAATTTATGTAGGCAAAACTAATATTGTTTTACTTGGGTGATACATACTTTTGTTATACTTTCCTTTTAAAAAAACAATATAATAAAATGTCACTATCACCCAAAAGTGATTCCATGGGGTCCCTAAGTTGGATCGAGGAATCCCATGGTCTTCCATGACACATCCAAGAGAATTAGGACACATTTTGGGGTCATTTTTTTTATTATGATATTATTTTATTACCCTTAACTACCCGGTTACTAATTAATCACGATAATTAAAGATAATTACCGTCGTTACTATTCATAATGTCAAAAAAAAAGAGTATTAATTACATAATCTAGACCTTTTGATTCTAGATATGGAATCCATTTTACCAAATTACAATCACATAAATTGCAGTAATTAATTTAAAAATAATTCCAGTTGTCAAAACAAATAGCGGGTTTTTTTGAAACAATATCTATCAAAAGTTTGACAATTGTTAATATCCAATTTCAAAATGAAATTAATTTCAATGACCGCAATTGGAGTAAATGGATAAAATATATTATAATTAAGCTTTAAATCCAATTAAAAGGAAAATATAACCATATAATTAAATTAGATGAAAAAGCAGTTTTGAAGAAAAATGCAGTATTTTTCACTATTCATTAAAAAATTAACATTGTCAAAAAAATACCAAAAACTTATCCAATGTAAATTTCAATGTCCCAATACTAAAGAATAAATTTATTTTTACAAATAGATATTATAAAATTGTCAAAAAATATATTTAAAAATGGTTCGCCATCAACAGGTGGTAAACCAATCTTTTAAAAATATTAGAGAATTCTACGCTTAAGATCGGATTTATTCTCATTTTAAAAATCTAAAACACTATATAATTCATAAATAGACATAGATATGAAAATAAATAATTCATTACATACTTATGATGTTATAATATTTTCTGATAACATTACAATTAGGATTTATATACCCTATATCAATGTAAATTGGTGTATATTGTAAAACACCTCTAAATAAAAGGAGTTTGAGTTAAAAATCACTTACCTCAATTCCACACTTATATTATAATAGTTTATATTCTTATGAAACAACTATAAACATCATATTAATCTATTTTAGAACATTATTTAACTCTATAACCATCTTATATAATTCATTTTTTATTATTATTTATTATTTATAATATCAGGTGTTATCACTTTTAACCATATTTCACATCCTTTACAATGGAAATGTAGATCATTTATTATTGTTACAATGTTAAATATTTATATATTACCTTTGGTTTTATTATATATATAGCATTATTATTTATAATTTTCCACTTTCAACACTTGATTGTTTCAATTATGACTCATGAAGGTGAACCTGATGACAAACTTATTTCCATGGTTTGTAATGAATAATGATGATATATTTCTAACAAGATTATAAATTAATATAATAAAAAAAAACCTTAAAAATTATTTAATAAGTTATTATTAAATATTATTAATATTATATAACATTACATAATCATTCCACATATAAATAACTCGTCATTTCTTAAATTGGTTGTAAACAAACCAAAACTGATGTGTATCATATTGCGTAAATGAGTAATAAATTGATATAATATAGTGACAATATTATATTTATAGAAGAATAAAAATTTAATAAATATCATATATCCCAATTTAATCTATTAATAAAAGCATTAATTATGTGTGGGGAATAAAAATGAAATTCATCTTTCATCGAGGTGGTAGTCCATATATATGCACGATTAGCTAACCCATTTCTCAAAGATTTAATATAATGATCATATATAAGGAATTATCATTTTATAATTATAGAAATGTTATAAACAACATATAATAATTATAAATTCTATATTATGTTTACAAATGTTATGTGGTAATGAGAAATGTATAAATCCATTAATGGAGGTGGTATTCCACATATATGCATTATAAAAGATCTCATTCCATATAAAATTTATAAATTTAAGGTAAATGTAATATTTGATAATTAACTGATATTGTAATTGAATCTGAAAACATTAATATCCACAAAAACCATCCATTAAATTATCAGAAATATTTTATGTTAAAAAACCACATCATGTTGTGAAGGTTATAGTTCGTAAGTATACACAATCGATGTATTTGTTTTTCATATAGGATGATACATAATGAAATAATAATTGAAGATAAAGTAATATAATTTGATTATATTATATAATCAATATTGAATTAAATTTACTAAAAATAACTTCTATTATTACGGAGAGTAAAATTAAAAATAAGGATTAATAGAAGACTGATATACATTTCAGGAACATTGCTTTTGCATTGAACTGTCATCATAAATGATGTGCATAGATAAATGGATGAAAAAGGATATGTTTAGAGGGTTTTTTCAAATTATGAAAAAATTAAGATATAATATCCATAGAATTACAATTTATTCTGGGTAATTATGGTTTATGATTGTTTCCTTTTATAAGTGAATAGAATAGTTCATTTTGAACCACATTTAATTAATTATTTATTTATTTACACTATTCAATTGTTAGAGATGAACATATTTCCAAATTGTGGATAATAGTCCATTATATATCCAAACCCCATCCCATAAAATCATTATTGGGATATAATGGAGTGATTTAATGGTTTTAACCTATAATTTTCACTTTACCAATGTGTAATTATTCTCAGGAAAAATTTATTTTCATAAATTGTAACTAAATAAAATGACATCAATTAAAATTGATATTACCAAAAAATATGATTAATATAGTTATAGATATTTTATTATGTTCATAAATTTAATTTTTTATGATGTATGATTTTTTTTTTATAATAATGTATAGTGATTAAAAATAGTTTTTAAGATACTCATTTTTAAGCATAAAATTAATGTGTGATTTTAAAATATGAATTTAATTTTGTTAAAAAAATTACTAATTATAAATAAAAATAAAGTAATGTTTATAAAAATAAAAACATTACCTAATTTATAAATTAAAAATTATTTGAATACAAATAAATAAAAAATTACTAGTTTTTATTGTAAAATTTTACATTACTTTTAAAAAATGTATCTCATGCTTTTTCAAACAGAAAAAATATGTTAAAATGAATATTATTATTCTATAATTTCATATTTTATCACCTATATTGATTTTTAACCATCTATTTTGTTAATAAATATTTTTTATTTTCATGAATATAGTAATTAATAAAATTAAACTAAAAATTTATATTTTTAGAAAATACTCAATGATTCATAATAAAAAAGATTTGGTATTGTAAATTAAAAAACATAAATAATATGTATATATCAATAATTATAAAATTTAAATATTCAACTTTTTAATGAAAATGAAAAAACATAAAGAAAACAACTTTTAATTGTAAATGAAATTTATATAAATTTTGTGCTTCTAATATTATTTTAGAAAAAAATCCAATATATGGGATTTTAATATGTTATTTGTACTATATATATATATAACATTATTAAAATGATAATATAAATGTTATTAAATTTATTTACATGTATGACACAACCTTCATTTTTGTGCATTGGGATTAATGATATCAAACTCATTTTCATCTAATGGAAATTATATATAGAAAAATGTCAATGTGTTATATTCCCGCCCAAAAAAATTATTCCTCAGTTTAATTAAAATAAATTAAATTTAGGATGTAGAAATTATATACTTGACATAAGATAAAATTTCCAATGAAATTTTTAACATGATTTCTTATACAGAACATGAAAAAAAATTTATTCCCCTATTGAGGTAAACGAATGCTTTATTTACCCTTTTCTACTAGATTCATTATGTCCTCATTTTCTATAAATAGTGCACTTTCATGTACCATTTTTTAATTATTTAGTGTGTTTCTTCCCAGACATATAATTATATGAAATTAAATATATTATTCATCTCTATCATAGTCATATGATTTTTCATTAGAGTATATCTGTCATTTATTTGGTGTTTTTTTTACTTCAACAATGTTGAGATTGTTAATAATATTTTTATACTTTATTCAAAAAATAATAGGACTTCTATCCTGAGTTCTTGTCCCAATAGATTACATGTTGTGATAGTCATCTCATTTTTCATCACATTCATTGTTTTCATGGATTCTTCTTATTTCATAAACTACATTAAATTAATTTTAATGGGTGAGAAAAATAAAATTAGTAAAGTTAGAGAGAAAAATATATGATGAAAAATTATATGATTCATACATTATGTGAAAAACCAAAATTGTGGGACTGAAGCTTTAATAATTGTTATCCCTTGTATTTTAATATCAGGTTATCTAATCAAGTCAACATTCATAAAACATTATATTCAAATATTTTGAAATGGTTTTAAAAGAGAATCTGAATTTACCCAAGAATATCCCATAGTAGAATCGGGAATGGTTCTTAGTTAGGCCCATTAATTTCCCACCTGAATGATGAATGAGATTTACCCGACAAACTCTTTATAGTGTATTTCCCCAGGATACGGCATTGATAAAACCATATAATATTTCCATTATCTTGTTTGGGATTTAATTGACAGTATAACCACACAAACACAACATTAAAAAATTTAATGTGATATTTCTATACATAGTCATATGCCTTGGTTTATCACTACAGTTCTCTAATCCAAATCCATAATCAATATAAAATATTCAATGCATACATCCTAAAGGATTATCTATTCCATTGAAATAAAGATAATACATTACTAAATAAAACATTATTTCATTACCAAATATAAAATCATCCTCAACGAAATTAATTACTGCAACTAATGTTAAAAACCCCCCCACACTAATAATCGAATCCTCGAATTCATTTTCCTAGATTCAATTCTTTACAATAGAAAACATAAAACAATGAATTTGATACATATATATGAATACAAAATTTTTAATATATTTAAATCAAAGGTTATTTTATTTTAGTGATCAAAATAATTAGGAAAAATCACTGTATAATAAATTTAAAATATTATCATCAAAATAATTTTTTTAATAAATATATAAGACTGTAATAAATCAAAAAACAGTATAAAAAATCTCCTGGAAATTCTAATACAAATAAACTCTTACAAGAATAGAATACATAATAAATTAATTAAGAATCTATGGAAATAGAAATATATAAAGGGTTGAGAATAAATTCTCTATAAGGATATACTTGATAATAAATCATTATATGTGAGATGTGAGGAATAACCAAATACCATAATGATCATGGAATAATGGAATGAGTAATGATAAAATTATATCATGGAATAAGAATGATAAAATTATGGGATAATGGAATGATAGTAATTTAGAAACAACATAATCATGATATTATAATTATATCTCAAGGCTCCCAACCTCATTAATGTAACATAGTTTTCTAGGAAAGATACCCACACACCATAACTGGAATGAATCTCTACCCATGCACAATGATATCTCATGAGATTAAATAATTACACAATGCATTATAGGGATATAAAATCCTAGTTCCATACATCACATATTGACTATAATGCATATTTATTCTATATAGTTTTAATAAATATATATTAAAATCCAAAGGGAAAAAATGGGTTTCATGTCACATTAAAGTGGTTTTATAAAGAATAATTCATGATATATTTAACATGAATTCTATTATTATCCCATGAAAAATTAATGTTTATATTATAAATTCAGGATAACTCATATTCAACTAATACAAAAAATATTATTAAATATTTTTTATTTACACTATAAAAGAAATGGATATACATTTTAGACAAAAATCACCCTAATCAATTACTGTATTGGGAATCTATGTGAAAACCCATCATTCAATTAATTTAACATAAGGAATTTATATATGAATGTAATTATAAGAATATAGTTCATATTCAAGTGGATGATTAGAATAGAAAAAAGAAGTGATGGATCATAGCAAACATAGAAAAGAGAATTTAATAGGTAATCCAGGAAAAAAATGTTAATGGTATGATTTGAAGAATACACTTGATCAATAATATGAAATTGAATAAGAACACAAATAAAAGCACTAGAATTTTCTTATGAAAAAAATTCTATTATACTATGAAAATATATAAAAAAGTGTATCTTATCTATCCATGAAAATAAGAATTTTTTTTGAGAACATGATATCCTAGATACGATTTATCTTAAAGGATGTGCGAATATTTTTAAAAGAACATATTCATTCATAGTTAAAAAAATTAATTTTTTTCATAATTAATTTAATCATATTTAAAACTAAAAACATATTGTCTATGTTATAATGGTCATATTTAATTAATTATATTCAGTAATCTATTGAAGCCCGGTGATGTGTAAATTGTATGCTATTGAACATATTGTTTTCATTTAAAATAATGGGATGTTACATTATAGTCTTGTCAAATATGGATAGGTAGAAATTTTATTATTCAATTCAGGATAAAGTATTATATTTAATAGAGGAATAAAGATACTACTAATCAAATTCATATTCTTTATAATCCATAATATTAAAATATTTATAAGGGGACTTAGATTCTTTGTAACTAATTTTTGTTTCTATGAATATTATGTAATAGTTAGATGGGGGTTGAATTCATGGTTCAAAAATAAAGTATAATTTTTTTAAATTATTTGATCTTGATTATTAAGGTTATATATTCTGATATTTTCTTCTTACACATTCCTCTAAAAAGTAAAATGTTTTTTTAATAGATTTTATAGAAGAATTTTAAATTTTTCTACCCAAAATGTTGTTGAGTACACCATGGTTATGTTTGTGGTGTGTCTGAGAAAATTGTTTTCCACGTATATCAAAAAATATTTAAAGTGTTTTAGGAAGGTATCATTATATACCCACGAGTGTTTCGAAATGTATATTCCACTCTGAAATTAATTATACTTATTCCCGACTATTTTTAGAGATATTATAAAAAGGAACTAGAACGGTATTTATTTTTATTAGGCTTATGTCGTAAAAAATATAGAATATCGAATTGGTCTTATTAATATTTAGTCTCAAAAAATTATCAATATTTCTGAAATATTTGATATTTCCAAAACGGTCGTTCCTTCAGAACATTCAAAATAATTTTCATTTTTTAAAACACAACATTTTATATTACCTTAAATATTTTAAGATAAAATATTTTATACAGAAAATATTTACATCATTTTCATCCATATAATATCACTAGCGATCTTTGACTTAGTATACATCTTATTATAACAATTGGTATTAATTTAAATATATGATAATAATTGTTCACATAGTATCTTAAATTCCAATCATCCACCATGACCAATTAATAGATGGATATCATTAATTATTATTAAATTATCAATGTATTAAATCATCACGGATAATATAAAACCTACAATTTATCATTTTCTATGAATTCATAGATATCATTTTGAATACTTAAATTTACTTCGTGATATTTATATTGATGAGTTCATAACATTGAATTTTAATAGTTCAACTTCGAAGAGAAACAATATTCTAGACAATGTAAAATCATATTCTTTTATTATATAAAATTTCCAATAAATTTCCATTTATGTAACTCAAATTTATTTGAAATTAAATAGATAAATCAATTATTCTTCAATCACTATAAAACCATAATACAAACATCAACTTTATAAATCAACATCATTGACTACTTCTATATCTAGAATATTATTCCACACTTCAAAAGAATTATTTGAAAGATACATCTTCCTATGATTCAACATCCTTTAGAATTTTCATTAAAAATGATATTTTATTTTCTTGGATTTTTTTTCACATTTGGTATCAGCTTCAAATAAATGAAAATTCATTTGATCTCACTTATAATTCTAGCAATATCTCTAAGACTTATTCTTAATTCATAAGAATAATATTTTATTTCCCCCCCCCCACTTATCCAATTTTATATAATTATTAGAATTGTCAGCAGAACCTCATTATATTCTTAAAATAAATTATATTATTGAATTAATAAAATAACACGATTTTCATTTAGTAAACAAAATGTTTATAGATTAATGATCAGAAAACATAATTTATTTAAAACATCATAAATATATTCCCTTCTAAAATTCAATCATTGAGAAAGTATCTAGTTAAGTATTATAAGTCCTTAAAAATATATTGTAATCTAATAAATAAAGGTCTATGTATTTCATTATCATTGATATCATTCATTTTAGGAAGATAAAATCACTATACTTCAAAATAATTTCTCACCCCTATTAAGAAAATCATCTGTCCCCATCCAATAGTATCTTCAGAAATCATATAATTTGACACAAAAATCCAAAATATATAGATCCAACAACATCACATAACTTAATAAAATTACGAATCAATGAATATAAAGAATATTTTAATTTATTCTTTTATATGGGATATTTATTAACCATCAAATTAATATATTATACAATATCAGGGTTAAATTTTGATATAATTGATAACATTAGTGGAGATAAGGTTATAATAATTAATTATCCTTGAGTAAGATATTTTTTTCTAATGTCCCTAGTAACATTGGATGTGAATAAAATATGAAAATTATTTCATATCATACTATAGTCCAAAACATCTATGTAATCAATTAATAGTGGTGAAACTAGAAAAATATCATATACACTAATAATGTGTCACCCTTTAAGGCCCTAATGTGATTAAAATGATATTATTTTTATTAGGATAAATCATGTTAGTGAACATCGATATCCCCACTAAACCCACTCCTTCTATCTACAAAAGTATAAAAAGGTCAACATAGACATCCTAAACAAAGATAAAGAACCACATATTTAATAATACACTCACAATTTAAATGATATAACCATTCAATTTCTTATTTCAATAACAACATGTTCCATATTAATTTCTAAGGAGCTCATATAGTGTTTGATTACTGAATACCTTCTAGAAGTCACCACTTGAATACATATTGTCAGTTATAAGGCTATGTTTTTAATTTTGGAATATATTTTAACTAGGATATAATGAATAATAAAAGTTAATAAAATTCAACTCACTCGTAGGTGATAATGATAAATATATTTTAACGCTATTTATATAAAAAAAATATATGATATAATGAAACTGTAATAATTTTCAGCCACATCATCCAACCATCCATTTAGCTAATCGTGGAATCCAATTTGTATACCCTCACACCATGTCAAACATGATCATTAAGGCTATATATCAAAAATTATATTGTAATTCTGGGTTTTTCACATGCTTTTACATTTATTTATTTAATTATATATATTAATAATTATTTTTTTGTTTGTTTTTAATTAATATATATTTCAAAAGAAAAAACTTATGTTCGACAACATCCAACACTGAGTTTAAACAACCAACTTAATATATTATTTATATACGATCATAATAAAATAAAAATCAAATTTTATTATATAAGTAGGTTTAAATAAATGATTATATATATTTAACATTTCTAATAAATATAAATTTATAGATAAATTCTATTTATATAATCACTTAATTTTCATAAAATCCATTTTATTCATAAAAAACATTTTCTTCAGAAATGACTTCTACAATAATTTTTTAGTAAATAATATAATTTTTTTATACTTTCAGAAATATTTATTTTATGAAATTAATTTAATTTCGAAAGTGGTCATATTAAAATAAGATTATTTTGAATTTTTTTCTTTATAAAAATTTTATTATTTTTAATGAATACTAGAAAATAATGTTTTTATTGCAAATGGATTTTGAATCCATAATCTCAATCCATTTTCTCTAATGAAAATGATATCTACAAATGAATAATTTATTTTATTTTAGTATATTATATACCTATCTATATAAATTTAAATTCATTTAATGATGATTACAAATCATATAGTTAATGTAATATCATTACATGACTGATAATTGCATTTCATAAAAAATTGTTTTTACCCATTTTGAGGGTTTAAATTAAATTCTAATTATAAAAAATGGAAGAATTAAATTTATTAAAATTCACTATATATATGGAATTATCATTTATAATAATATTTTAAACGTTACAGAAAATTATTTTCATAATAAATTTTAAAAAAATAAATATTAATTATTATATTTAAGATTAAAACAAGTTTATCGGGGGTGGGTTTAACTAAATATATAACTGCAATAAAAACAAAATAAATTTTTAAATTTATATTTTTTATAAATATATCAACCCTATGTCATCTAAAGATTTTAAATTTTTTATTTTTTGACCCATATGGTCTAAATTATGCCCTTTAAAATAAATAAAATTCATAAAAGGATAATAGTCACTTTATTAATTTTAGAAATTACTTATATGATCACATAGGGATAAAAAGGAGGTTTGCTCGATTATAAATATAAATTTTAATGATAAATAATTATTATACATATTGGTAATTTAATTCAAAATTTTATTAATTATATAATTACATTACATTCTTAATCAACAACGACAAAATGTTTGTATAATACAAAAATAAAATAAATGATATTAATGATATTAAAATAAATATATTTTGAGTGAGTTTTTATTTAAATTTTTTAAAATAATTATAACATATTTATTTAGGGATAATTTCATATATTAAATGTCCATATTTACATGATATTTTAAGAGTAAAATGAAATTAATAATTTTAAAATTGATATTAGTGATATTTTATAACAAATAATATTTTACTAAATGATTTAAATTTTATTAAAATATATTTTAAAAAAAATTTATTTATAAATGGTTGATCATATAATATGTCGTATATTTATGAGACCTTTTTTCCATTTATAGGATGTATGTTTTCCCCTAAAGAGTAAAAGCCTTATTACAATGGTAATTTCTAAACCGTTGTTTTAGAGGATAATACAAAAAGATAGGAGTGCCGATCTTTCATAAAAATTACCTATTTATATTTTATCTGTGGATTATGATTCAAACTCTTATTTTTCTATAATGTTATCTATTTGGAGACATTATTATTTATTAATAGATTTAAATTAATACAGTACTCAATAAAATTACAATAGTTCCCATCCCCCTCATATAAAAGGTAATATCCTCTTTCAATTTCCTCCAAAATAAAAATAATTTTGGATTAGTAATTTCCTTATATAATCACTCCCATACATCCCTTTATTGGTATATGAGTATTATTATATCATTAAAACTCCTTTGTATGACTTTTCTTATAATCCTAAAGTGGTTGTTCGAAGATCATGTATTGTTCTTATAAAGAATTTTTTTCATCGACATATTTCAAATAATCTCAATATATTATTGAATAAAAAAATGTATCTAAAATATAAATAGTAGTAATTATGTTAATGAAAAACCTACAGTCAATCCCTCTCAAATATAATGGTACAAGAAACGATATAATTAATTTTCCATCACTACATCTCACAAATGGATATATTTATGTATTTTATATATTTATATAATATTTATGATATAATTACAGGTCTTGATTCAAAATAATATTTCAACCTAATTACCTTTTAATCTATTGAAAAGTGATTAAATTTATTATTGGTATGTGTGGAGAATCACTTCTAATAAAATATGTAATGATTTTTTTCATTTATTTTGGACATAGACTGTACTAATGATAGATTACATAAATATATATAACATATATTTAAGGAAAAGTATTATCTTACTGTAAATTATTATATATCATTATTTTGGTCAATTTAGAAAATAGTAATGGAATAATGTTCCTGCCAATATACTACCTATAATCTCCCTGAATTCTATAAATCATTATTTGTCACTAACATTTATGGATGACCCTAAATATATATTTAATGAATTAATATTATTTATATGATTATTAAAATTCTTTATATTATTGAACCGTTATCAATTTATAAGGAAAAAAGCTACCAAATAAAAACATACATTAAAATGAAAATGTTATCACCCAGAACAATGATTTTAAAATATAATTGTAAATAAAATGTTTGTAAAAGTTTATATATAAATAATGCATTAAATAATATAAATAAATATGCTTCTATACTATATTTATAACAAATAAATATTTCTTAAATTGGATTCTTGAATTTTTTTTATGTATTTCATACTTAAGTTAATATATTTTTGTCACATTTATTTCTATATGACACATTTCGTATTCACCACTTTTTTATTATATGTGTTGTATTTACTAATCATGAATATTTTTTTTGTGAATTTAATTTTTGATTTATATATTCATATAATATTATTTCCATCTTGGGATAATGATTCCAATGTTACCAAAGTGGTAAGTGTTTTATGATACAATATAATTTTTATTCTAAATGTTGATGTTTATGCTTTTGATTATGAAAAATTATAATATATAACCCATGAAATCAAATAAATTTTTCCTCCTATTTTTATTCAAAGAGAAGGTTTTTTCATTCCATTTTCACACATTATGAACTATTAATAAAAATATTTTCTATGGAAATTAAACAATGATTCTCTATTCGATCGAAAAGTCATTCACTTCACCTTCAAGGTCTTAAAATTATTTTCATGAATATTCTAAATAAAATATTATTATTGATTAATGAAATATTTATCATTTATTTAAATTACTAAAATGATGGTTTAAAATAAATATAAATATAATTTTCTTAATAGAGTATATTTGGATGTTTTTTTTAAAAAATATTAAATAAGGTATTTATTTTAGCATGTATGACATGAATATAATTTCAAGCAATCAGGGCCACACTATGTATTAATGAATTTTTTTTATAATTTTACTTCAATTTGAAAATCATATTGAAATTATTTAGAAAATTTTACGTTATAAAATTTTATTTACAAACATGAAAATAAATTTTCCTCAACAATGTTCCAATGATCAGTTTTTTGTAATTTCTATTAATCATTAAAATTGGTTTTTATGATGTTTTGATAGAGATAATATCCAATGATACAGTATATATACATTATATGTATGATTTCTGATGAGGATGGAGTTATTTTTATTGAACCCATTTATTTTACATGGGTAATGCAATGATGTATTTATCTAATCATTATGAGACATTATTTATGTACGTGGGTTATGATATAATGATACGATAAATTTATAGTTGTAATTTTGAAAAAATATGTATAGTTTTCATTTTGAGAAGAGTATATCTAGAATTATATATCTAACCAATTCATTAGGTCACGTATTATATCTAATGAAATATTTTTGGGAAATGAATTTATGTTCTTGATCCAATTTGGGAATGAAGTCGATATGCTTCAACCATTAAGTGAGACATGTATCAATTCATGAAGAATTATTATTTGGTTGTATTAGTAGTAAATATTGAAATATTTAATGGTATTTACACTTATCATGGATCAACACTTATATGAAATAAATTATATATCCTTGTAAAAAATTTTGTTTTCTCACAAGTATGATTCATCTGTTTTGGAATGTAAGTATTCAATCCCATGACTAAGGATTACAACCCATGATAGACTGGTAATGTAATTTTTATGTTTTATTCATTATCTCATTACATTATTATTATAATATTATTTTATATGATCATAATTATATATCATCATTGTTTTCACATACCAATCTTCAGAGCTTATCTCAATTTTCCAACATACTCAGGAACCAAGTGACATGGCAAGGTGAGTGGATTCTGAATGTGCTGACGAATATCTATGTCAAAAAATCATCACTCGATCATCATCCTCCAAGAGACTTTTCAATATCTGCTGGAAACAACTCTTTCTAGGCTTAGGTATTCTATGGAGTAATCCCTTCATGGGGAGTGGGGTTTTCTAATGTAGAGGGGTTGAAAAGGCCACACCTAAAAAATTCACTTTTTAGGAAAAAAAATCTGTAGGCTATGTATATGAGTTGTAATAAATTGAAATATATTTTTGATAGATATATAATTTATTTCATGAATTATGAATTGTTTTCATATAGTCTCCAATTACACAATAGATTTATAATAATTAGGGTAGTATTTGATAAATATAATGAAAATTCTTATAAAAATATATAACATTTATGTATGAAAATCTTGGGACATTATTACTAGTATTATAGGTAGTTTTAGTTATCCTTTTAGTAAATAGTGAGTGTAATCATTTTTATAAGCCCATATATATGTCAATATATTGGAAAATATCTTGAAATTTTGAAAAAGGAAAGAGATAGAGATTTCCATGAAATTATATCCATTTCTAGATACTACAGGTGGATGTGGCTCTGTCATAATATTAACTTGAGGTAATAACTCTTAAAAAGTTTCGTTGGGATTTGACAAGATCATCAAATTTTTTCTGGAAGGAAGCCCTTTTTCACACTTGTATTGATAATACCAATTGATATGTTTTATAAATTCACAAGCTCTTTAGAATCCATTATGATGGATTTTTGTAAATAGTGATCATGGATGGTTTTGGTTAAACCTATTGCGTGTTTGATTGAAATGAAGGTTTCAATAATTATACATCCTATAAATTATTATGTGGTTTCACTCTATGATTATTTTTACTCCAATGTTGATTTTTTAGTTTTAGTTAATGGATGGAACTAGGATGAGTCATTTTAACACTGAATGTGTTCTAGAATGTAGTGATTATGAGAAACCAAATTGGAAGATGAATAAAGAGAAAGATATTTTGATTAGTCAAAATAATTAATCATTATATATGGTTAAATACAATAGCTTGGGTAGATTACTAGGGAATAAAATTAGTATAATATTATCTTTTATGAATGTTTTTGTGGTAAAGAACATGGAAGGATGAAAACTCAATTTCATCATATAAGAAATAAAGAAAGAGATACCCTTGGAAATTGCTTCCAAGGAATGATAATTTTTTTATTTTTAAATGAAGGATATAGTGTAATGAATTTACATGTATTTAAATTTATTATGTGTGTGGAACATGTAAATTAACAAAGTAATTTCCTTATACATATGTTTAATGACAATAATAAGGAAGCACCATTCCGATAAAGATAATTGAATTGTAAGGATTAATGTGTTAATGTATTGGGATTCAATAATTATACTGTAAAAGTTTATTATGAATGTTTTATTGACTACATTAATCCTGACACATCATAATATTGTGTTAATATTTCTATAATATATGTATTAATGCATGTTTAACTAAATAGTTATTAACACTATCATGGGATTATTGGTTCAACGTTTATTATAGAATCCAAATCATGAAAACGGTGTATGATGTCTTATGTGAAGATATTTTAACATTCTTAATTCTATTTTGGGAAATGTTTTATTGGAAAAATTTATATGTAACCATTAAGATCAATAATAAGTAACATTTTTGATCAATTATCTTTTCATAAGATTAATGGTATTGCTAAAAATAATGATATAGATGATCACTGATGTATAAGGTTATTTATAAGGATGTTGATCATATTTAAGTGGAAGTTGTAAGAATTATATTAATATAGATTTTTTATATATGATATTATTTAATATCTAGAATGTCCATGAGGATTGAACTGACAATCAAAGAGTGGAAAGGGGGAAATTCCTACCACTGACCAACATGATATATTAGATAGTATGAATTATTTATTAATAAAAGATATTATAGATAATTATTATATTGTTTTTTGGTGAATATTTTTTATTATGATGATTAATGTGAGATTGAAACATAATTTAGTGATTAAAATTATTTCAGAACATGTGAATTATTTTGAAATTTTTATAGTATTATGATAAATAGTCCTTTATGTGATTTAATTTTATGATGATATATTGAATTATCTTTTAGAAAAAATATACAATTTCAATGTGAATTTAGTTTGATTATGGTAATTTATTAAAAATATTTAAATATATAGAATATCATATAACTTGAGAATATGTGGCTTTAGTATGAGATATAATGATCTATTGATTTTGAATGGTGATGAATATAAAATTTTCTTGGAAGAATATTTGATAAAGCCATTATATTATTTGGATTGAATCTTACTATTTTATATTTTTTATAATTTATTTATTTGTTATTTGATGAATGTAAGAATTCAAACATATGTTGTTATTATAGGGGAATTGGTGATTAATATTCTATTTCTTAAAATGTTAGTTTATTAATTTTGAAAATTATATTTTACTAACAATTTCGGATTTTAAGGAATAATGATTGGGGAATGATATGTTAATATATTTTTGATTATGTGATATATTAAAATTAAATTTTAGTGATTAAAATATTAAAAAAACAATATTTTATATTCTTTTTTTAGAGTACGAAATGATATAGGAATTGATCAAAGAACAATAAAAGAATAAAATTATTCTTTTGAAATAAAATGATATCATGAAAATTATATATGATGGTAGAAAATTAATACCTCATATTATTGAAAATGATATTGAAATAAAAAATTTATCCTACTACCTTATTTTAGGATGAATATATAGTATATTCACACCTATTTGGTTTATATTTTTATCATCATTAACCTTCTCTTGATCATTTAAATTCTTGAGATCAAATATCTATATCGCCCTCCATTATTAATTAGTCAATACATATTTAATCCATGTATATATACTTGAAATTTCCATTAATTTTTTCCAAATTGTACAATTAGTTATGTGTTACTCTAAAAGAACATTGAACAACCATTTCTACCTTATCGAGAGTAAGTGTTATTAGCCAAAATAATGATATGGATTTTTACAAAAAGAATTTTCAAAAACAAAACCCTAGATTAATGAAATCGTGTACACATTATGATCATAATATTTATTATTAGGGGTTGTTGTAGAATGTATCACCCCATGATTTTAAAATACAGACATTATGTTCAATATGACACAACACAGATATTAAACTACATGTCAAATATATTATTCGAATATGTTTGTTATAACCTACCTCATAAATCATCAAGAATGAATTGTATTAACTGAATAATGATATTTATATAAATTTCATGATCAATATAATTTTATTGATTGCTTCTTAGTACATAATAACATTATTTTTTAGTAAAATCAATTTATTAAACAAAAATTTATTTTCTTCAAAAATTATTTTTACCAGTTATTTTACCAAATAATATAATTTATTTTTCTATCATTTATAAAAATTATTTGATAAAATTATTTTTTAATTTACTATATGAAAATTTTCTAGGGGTATCTTTTTTGAATTTTTCTGAAAGGATTGTTTTATCCACGAATAGTGAGTAATACTGTTTTTATTGAAATTTTTTTTGATGCATAATGTCATTAATTATTATTTAATTAAAAAAAATTTAATAATGAATCGTTTTATTCAAATTTTTAGATTATATATTTAAAAATATTATTTTAAATTCATAATATTATGATCAATAGTCATTTAGTTAATGTACAACCAACTAATTCTTTAAAAATAAATTCATTAAAACCCTACTTTTCAACATGCCATTTGGGTTTGACTTTAAAATAAATTAATCAACATCTACTAATTGATGTTTTCTAAAAAAAATTCCATATTTAGAATCATTATAGTTACTATTATATAATTAGTCAAACATAATTTTATCTATAATGAATAGTAAAAATATTTCATTTTAATTGTTGTGGTTATGGTTAATATTTTTCCAAGTGGTTAAAATAAAGACAAAAGTGTAATAAAGTCATAAAAATGATAATGTATTTGTTTTTTATAGACATATTTTGAATATATCTCATCTACATAATAAAAAATTTACATTTTGGATTCATGTATCTATGAATATGAGATTTATAATGATTAAAGTAAAAGATCTAAATATTTCACCCTCTTACTTTTATAATTACTTTTTATAGTCAAATATGATAAGAATAATTTTTTTGTTATAAATTATCATGTCAATGATACATAAATTTTCATCATAATAATATTCTATTTCTATTATTTAATAATTATATAGTGACCTTAAATTCATTTGGAAAACCCACACAACATTTTATAAAATATTTAAAATAAAAAAAAATTATATAAAAATTTAATAAATTTCAAATCATTGGAGTGATTTATTTTTATCCAAAAAATTTTATATATACTTATATCATTTTCTGGTGTGTTATGTATTTATATTCTAAATAATTGTTTTAAAATGGTTTTAGAGTCATTTGAAATAAATATTGTCAAGATTGACATTAATGATATTTTAAAATAAATAGTGTTTATTAAATAATTTAAAGTTCATGAAAATCATATATTCAACCACGTGAATTTGAAATAGATTATAAAATTATCCCTATACCCATTTATAGTCATTTTATTCTTAGATTATATGTTATAATACCCTTAAAGTGAAATACATATTACCAAAATGATTTTGGGAAATGGATAAATGTGTTTTAAAATGATTATATTGAAATAATAAAATAATGAATTCATACTTTTATAATATGAGAAGATTTTGGATTACACTAATATTTTTTTATAATATTCTATAATTTTATCCATTTTAATATAATAATTATCTAATAATAACAAAATACTCTATAAAAGTCCATGTGTGCCCCTCCCCACCCATATAAAAGGGAACATCCTCATAAACTTTTCTCACAATTAAAAATGCAATGGGTTTCTTTAATCACATAAAATTCCCATATATAAATTCATAAACATGTAATATATTGTTTTATATTGATTATGTAACCATTCTATGAGGTATTTTTGTGAAAACCTAAAGGTGATGTTTGTAGAAGAGGTATTATTATTAAACAAGAATTTTTTATTTATTTAATGTTATACATCCTTAAAATAATATAAAAACCAAGTGAAATAATAAAAAATGTTTCACAAATATAATGATATTTTATAATCTTAATATAATAACCTACACATATTCCCTCTTCCTTCAAACATGAAATGAAATAGTCAACTGTGCATATAGTGAACTATCACCATGCTAACCAAAGTAATTATTTTTCCATCACTACCTATCACAGATGTATATAATTATAAATTAAATTTAATAATATAATATTTATTTAATAATAAAAAATATAGAATTAAAATATCACATATTCATTTTTATCGTGGAATCTTTTGAAAATAGAAATGTTCCGCGTACGTACGTGTAAACTACCACCTCTATAATGCGATGTGATATGTTTGTTCATTTAATTTTTATATAAATGGTAATAAAAATAATATTTTGAATATATATTATATAAATTATCTTTAAATTATTCAATAATGGTAAAATATTATTTTTATTTCTTTCATTCTATATGTTGAAAAAATTGAAACATCGTTCATGTATGCGTATGATCTATCATCTCCCGGAATAGTGTAATTAAATTTTGTATCTCTAAATATTATAAATGAATATCAAGATTTATTAAATGATAGTAGATTAAATTTTAATCATGATTTAGATTCTTTTTATTATTGAAAAAAACTATATATATATGCTAGGGAACTATCGAACAAAAATAAATAAGAAAAATGGTGCAGTTATCACATAGAATAGTGATTTCAATAATGGATAGTGAATAACTAGATGACAACAGGTAAATGATAGGTAATATATGGTAAATTATATATGATTATTGTTGTTTCAATGATTAAAAATAATTTTTTTTATTATTCATGAGATTTGAACATGTTGAAAGGAAGTCAAAAATAAGTATTGTGTTTTCATCAGTCATTTATTTATGTGTGACACAAGCCATATTCATCATTATTTTCTCATATGTTTTGTATATACTATCCAATAATTTAATTTATGTTAATTTTAAACAAAATTATTGGGATTTATATATTCATATATATTTTTCTCATTCATAGGGTTTATGATTTAAATGATACCAAATTTTTAAGGATTTTATGACAGAACATCATTGTATTTCAGAATTATTAATTATAATTCCTACGAAGATGAAATTTAATAATATATATATCATGAAACCCACTTTTTTATTATATAATGGTTATATCATGATAATAATTGCCATCCTAACATTTTACTCCCTTTAAAAACTAAATAATACATCAATTTGGATTTTCTCAAAGGTACATATCTTTTGTTTTTCACGTGAATCCCATATTTTATCATGGTAAATATAACCATCATTGTGAGGATGGATTCTGGAGCATAAAAGGATTTTTTAAATCTCGTATCTCTATGAAATGAATAAACCGAGTTTGCGACATAGCTAGTTCATGTACACTACTAACTCGTCTACATAACCATCTGATGAAATGAGTGAAAAAAAAGGAAACATGGTTTTTTTATCACCACATATGACAGGGCACATTTATCTGTATAATTTTAGAGGTGGGTGATGTTGGATGTTCTCATGTCTTTCACACTATTATACAAACAGTTCACATGTCCCATGTAGAGATCCTCATTAGGTTAATCCTAGCACACAGTTGGAACATAGTTTGTCCAACCATGTGAAAAAATGTGTGAACCATTGTGGGAGGGTGGTTTTAGTGTTCTTTTCCTTACATAACATAAAATATCTCACCCCCTATTTCTTTATAAATTTTCAGTGGACCACCATTCCCCCTTCAGTAGTGATTTTACCCTCGTGTATATACAAGGATGTTGATAACTCTTCAAAATAATATCTAAATCAACCATCATTAGAAGTAATGGACCAAAATCAATAAGCACTCTAATAATCTTCAATACTACCTTTGTATATCTTTCTATATCTTGTTCTATTTTGGTGTGAGATTAATTACATTATGTTAATGGTGTTAATCATTTTTTCCAATTTATTTCGTTATACATAAAATTTGAAAAAGATATTGAATTAGGAGTCGTCTACATCTTTAAGATATGTGGTCTAGTTATTTTATACTAAATTTGTGATATATTCATTAACTCCATGTTGTGCTGTATAATATCCATTTTCAAGCGATAAACTTGGACTTGTTCTTCTATTCTATGTAAATTCAGCCATGTTTTTATAATATTGTGAACCATTTCAATGTGAGTAGAGGATTCTGACCACATCAATTTACATCCCTTTATGGTGTGATAAATGAAATTTCCTATTATATAGGATATTTCAATCACAATACACCCTCTATTAGTTTATCTTGTCTCTAGAAAGTATTTTAATTTCTTAATTAATTTAACTGGATTAATTTCATTGAATGTAAATGGATGGGAATGCCAGGAAAAATGTTATATATTTTAAAATATGAATTGTATGCATTGTGAACCCTTGATAGTTTGCGATATGTGATTTAAAATTCATTATAGGAGATCCCATATATTGTAATTATTATTTTTATTATGAGTATGAAATTGATATTGGCTGGTGAAAAGGTTTTATGGGTATTTTTGAGCAACATCTTTCATGATTCCTTACTTCGGGTTTTGAGTATGATGGATAAAACCATTATACATTTCACATATAATGGGAATGACATTCCACGTTCCTCTATAATATTTGTTTGGAAGGATGACTCACCCCACCATGTCAAATGTTGTGAATGATGTCTCATATTTATCTTGAGATTCATTTCATGTACCATTTCTTGAAACTATAGCTCTTTTGACTAGTTATGGATTCCTGAGTTATACCCCAGGTCAAGCAAGCACATAATATCCATGTATATGCCTGCTTATGTCCTCACAATAATAATGAATGTAAATGATTATAATATATAACTATAAATATAATAACATTTATATACATTATAGTTGGATCAGACATATATTGTCCTATTACAACATAGGTAGAGCTAGTCGGGAGTCCTGTAGTAACATGAGATGACTAGAGTTTACTATTCAGTACTATTTATTTTTCAATTATCTGCACACTAATATTCAATGTACTGTAGATGGATTATTTCAATACATAATTCTTTTTTGACCACTTTGTTTATATCATTCCCTACTCGATCCAGATTCGGTACCCAATTTGTCCTCATGATTACAGTTATGAATAGACACATGTGCATGGTTAAAGATGAATGATTTATTTTCTCTTTAGCATGGTTCAAGGGAGAAGTGGATTTTTCTAATGTCATGATTCTTGTAGAGTATTTTATTGGTATTTTATGTATTTTTCTATAGAATGTTTTATATACCTATTTCATGTATCCTCTATTTCGCTTCATTTATATAAACATTCTATGACATCAACTTTTATATGAATCATCCTTTGGGATCTGGTTACTATTACGGTTTATTTTTTATTTATGATTCAGTAGATTTTTATTCATACTAATTCCATTATTTTATCATTTATGGAATGCTTCTATTTTTTCATTTTTTTGTCTAATAAAATATGACACATTGATATAATTGATTATTCTATCTAAAATTCCACTATAGACCCTCATTATTATTTGTTAGCCTCTGGAAGAATTGTTGGAATGTTTTATGATACATGACCCACCAGATCAAGGCACAAGTTGAGTGGATTTTAGGGTGGGATGTTAAAAAGTGTTATCAGATCTTCTATTTTGTATTTTTTAATTTATTGGGAATTAAGAATGAGACTATAATGAAATTGTTTCTGGTAATGAACATATTCCTTCATATAGATAAACCACATATTGGTGAATCCCAAAATATATGGGATAAATTATTTCTGTTACTAGATTTCACCGAAACTGCTAATATGAACACACTGTTGGGTGGCACATATGATTTTTGGTATTATTATTATTTATGTTATTACAAATTAATTTATCATTTGGGCTATTATTGAAAGGTATTTCCATCACATTCACCATTATAGGCCCAATAGGTCTAATATTCCATTCATTTTGTCATTCCACATGTACTTTTTGTGCATATTGTTTTGTAGAATATTGTCAGTGACTTCATTATTTTATGTTGAAATATTTTTATAGTTCATGTAGAGAAAATATATTTGGATTAATTAATGTTCTTATATCAATATAAACAGTGTTTTCCCATATTTATTGGTGATGAACCCTTATTTGTCCTGTAATATCATATTTTGGGTAATGGACCTTTGAGTTATATGGGCTTGTTACAAACTGAAACTGAATATAATGTATAGGTTATGGTTAAAAAACATTCAAATTGAAATTTATACGGATTATGAAATTTATTATTAGAAAATGGTGATGTTTACAAATGGTCCATGATGTATATTTAACAATATGGAAAATAAATGGAATACAAAGTCAATAAAATTTAAAAAATTGGATAAAAAATTAATTCTAAATTGGGATTATAGTAAAAAAAAATTGCTCCCCTTTATACCAAGAAATTGTCATTGCTTATATCAGATCCTATTTCACATGATATGAGAACCAGACCCATAAAATACCTTATTGGTCTGTTTTTGGGAGTGTCTCTTATGATCATACGTTCTGTTATGGACATTCCCATCCATATATATAATTCAAATGGATCATGTATAGTTTTGTGACATTTCCTAACAAAAGGATATTTACATTCCCTATTATCTATTTGTATTCTCTTAAACTATTGCATTATCTTATCATGTATGCATTTGGGATTCTAGAATCATTGCTCCATGGATTCCTTAGGAAATACCCCCAATAAGGTGGTGATGACCATGCTCTAGGGGATGATGGACCTAGGCCAGAATTGATACCTCATGTAGTGACACCTATGTAACAACATTCTGTTACTGATAAGAGAACTAATTCCTAGTTTAAAGAGGGATTCATCCATATGATGTAGTCTATTCAATACTTTTCAAAACCTTCACTAACGATGGTAGAGTTGACTTGGGAGTTTCAATAGTAGAATCCCCAAAACATTATGGTGGATAGTGGACCAAAATATGAAGATTCATGGATGAAGACCATGATGTATATTTTCAAGCATCCGGAGACACCTCTAGAGTAGAGGGTCAATATTGATTCTAATATGTTATTTTAATCTGCCAAGGGATGGTGGGATAACATAACCCTAGAATACTGACATCAAGAGATGTTTTAGGTGAACATATGGGTGGGTATTTACTCCAATTTCATTTCACAAACTATAAATGCCAATTTGGTAGAGAGTATACAAACATGTTTTAGTGATTCATGTCTATCATGGAGTATTCAACTAGTTTTACTATGAAGAATCATTTCACACCTACTCTATTTGGTGACGATCTTATCACTACGAGACGATTCGAGGATTTAAGGTATATGCCATCTGATCATAGTTCAATGTAATTATACCAAATAATATCTATATGATATTTAACCAAGTCATCATTACTATTTAAGGTATATGGGAATCTAATAGTGGGATCCATGTTGGTTCAACACCAAGAAATTCAATAGTTTTTTCTTATTGGGGAAACTGTCATTTCTTGGTTTCTTGTGGGTGTACCTACAGTCATCCATCTCATAATGAATGATTTTTTATATATCACAAATGAAAGAAATATGGTCAAAATAATCCCCTTTTTATATAGGATTCATTGCAATAAAGATGATACGATAGGATTGGGCATATCATGTGTTTTTGAAGGACATTCCTACCAGTTCCTTATGATTGAGGATCTACACCTACCTAACATTCTGTGGCGGTGCCAGAAGTATCTCACCATGTTTTTTGCTGGAATATGACCTACCGATCTGGATGAAGTGGCAGTCAAGGTATAGTTAATTAGACTCCTAACATGTAACGCCAACAGAGTTGTCATTGCCATTGAAGCAAGTTTGCAACTCATGGACATAGTATGAGCTAGTTACATGCAGTTCAACCAATACAAGAAGAGAAAATCCTAGAAAAATCTACTATATGAGGATATATTTTCATTGAATCTAATTTTGCATCTTCTTTATTTCACATAGCTTCATCACAATATTTTATATATGATGAAGTCATGTAGTCTCTTTGAATTAAGATATCACTAGTGCAGAAAACATTTTTTACGTCGGTTATTTTTCATTATTTACGTCGGATTTTAGGCGACGTTATTACGGACGACGTTATAAATAACGTTTTTTACGTCAGTTATTTAAAACCCAACGTAACATCCCTAAAATCACGGGGTTTATCACGTCGGTTCATTAATAACCGACGTGAAAAATGATGGGGGATGGGGATTTATAACGGCGGTTATTATATAACCGCCATGATAAACCGCGGGTTGGTGGGTTTAGCACATCGGTTATATAATAACCGACGTGATAAATATGCGCGGGGGGTTTATCACGTCGGTTATTTCTAAAGCGACGTGATAAAACGCCTGGGATATCGTTTATCAGGTCGGTTATGTCATAACCGACGTGATTAACCCTTCCCCGGGCCTATTATCACGTCGGTTTCTTAAATAACCGACGTGATAAAAAGGCCTAGGAAACGTTTTAGCACATCAGTTATCCAATAACCGACGTGGTAAATCAATTCCCAGGCCTTTTAGCACGTCGGTTATATTAAGAACCGACGTGATAAAAGGCCCGGGAACGGTTTATCACGGCGGTTCTCGAAATAACAGACGTGATAAACCCCTATCGATTTATTTACCACGTCGGTTATAAAATAACCGACGTGAAAGCGATATTTTTTTTAAAAAATAATTGCACTGCTCTCACCAAAAAGCAACCAGAAACCAAACTACAAAAATAACCATGCCATCCCGCCCCCAACCCCCAACTGAACCCCACACTCATCTATACCCACCTAACAACCTCGCCAGCCCTCCCCCACCACATTGGAGCCCCACCACAACCCTTGGACACACCCCACCCCTTGGACAGCCCCCCCCCCCACCCTCATTTACACCCCCACGACCCCTAGTACAGCCTCAAACACCCATTGGACACCCCTCCCAAATCCCTTGGACACCCCCACCCCTTGGACACCCCCCACCCCTTGGACAACCCCCCACCCTCATTTACACCCCCAAGACCCCTAGTACAGCCTCAAACACCCATTGGACACCCCCCCACACGTTGACATCCCTCCCAGACCCCTTGGACACCCCCCGACCCCTGGACACCCCCCCCCCCCGAGCCCTTGGACAGCCCCAAACACCCCTTGGACACCCCTCCCATATCCATTGGACACCCCCCACCCCTTGCACAACCCCCCCACCCTCATTTACACCCAACCGTCCCCTTGGACAGAACTCCCAGACACCTTGGACACCACTCCCATACCCCTTGGACACCCCCACCCCTTCGACAGCCCCCACCCTCATTTACACCCCCCGAACACTAGGACATCCCCAAACACCCCTTGGAAACCCCTCCCATATCCCTTGGACACCCCCCACCCCTTGGACACCCCCACCCCTTGGATAGCCCCCCCACCCCCTGGACACCCCCCCGACCCCTTGGAAACCCCCCCCCCCCCCCCCCGACCCCTTGGAAACCCCCCATCCCCTTGGACAGCCCCAAACACCCCTTGGACACCCCTCTTATATCCCTTGGACACCCCCCCACCACTTGGACACCCCCCACCCCTTGGACATCCCCCCCCCACCCTCATTTACACCCAACCGACCCCTTGGACAGCCCCAAACACACCTTGGACACCCCTCCCATATCCCTTGGACACCCCAACCTCATTTACACCCCCCGACCCCTAGGACAGCCCCAAACACACCTTGGACACCCCTCCCATATCCCTTGGACACCCCCCAAACACCCACCCACCCCCTTGGAACCTCTCCCCCCATACCAAAATCCAGACTAGAAAAACCATCAACAGTAGACCAAAACAAGAAGTAGAGAAAAATTAAACATTCAGTTATATAACATTAAAAACTTACACTGTCAACTTCAAAAAAAACTAAATCCAACCTAAACGACTACGAAATACACAATTACATTGACAATATTCAAAATTACATTTTACATTACAAACAACTAAAAGTCAATCAAACCTGTAAAATAATTTGACCACTCCACTTGTAAGTATTTGATATCTTCAGCAGTAAAGGGTTGAGGTTCATCAAAAAGCTACAAAGGAAAAGGATAGTAGTCAACGTGTATAATGAATAAATCAAATTGAAATATTATGAGAAAGAGGAAATCTTACCAGGTCAAAACTCAGAACTGTCCCAGTTGTTATTATTTAATACATAAATCTTGACATGTAATATCCGCATTCGATGATGCCTTGTTGCTCATGACATTTCTGTTTGAATGAGTGTAAATTCAATATATTATTTTTATGTAATAAATCAAAATGTACAAATAATAAAGGGATATTTACCTTCGCATGTACATATTTGATCTTGAAATTCCTTTTCTTTGTGCTTTTTCGAAAGTGGACCCATGCCCTGTTAGAAAATAATACGAATGGGGTAAATTTAAAATTCATTATAATATATAAAACTATTGTGAAATTGAAAATTTCGTTTCCAATATATTCTAAAAACTTTCTCGCACATCATCATGGAGTGAGCATATCCAATAAAGTGCTTTCTCCCTAGGGCAAAAAACCCCTAACATCCAATGATCCCTGATAAAAGGAAATTTAACGTTAGTGGTTTTTTATGTTAAAAGATAATTAACTCTTTGAGAGGGATGTGTTTCATACCGCTCACAAAAAGGCATCATCCAACACTGTGTGATTACATTATTTTCAAATCTATCAGCAATATAAATCATTCTATTTTCCTCATCCAATGCACATGCTTAAGGGGAAATCAATTGTGGGTCCAAGAATCCATATACATCTGTCAGCTCATTCCTCTCACAAATTTTATACAGATACCTAATATAAAGAATACATAAGTATACATTTTTAATAAATATAACGCAAGGAAAAGGTGTTAAGACTTACATGATAAAAATTTGCACCACGTTGATGCCCAACTTATCTCCAGTGACAAACTCCATGATATCAGTTTTCATAATCCCCACACTTAGTTCACGTCCACAGACATGAGCTTCCATTGTAAAGTCATAATGATCCGCCAACAAATTTGAATATCTTGACAATTTGTCAAGACTGCTTGTATCTGCATATGATGTCATAGCTATCTGTCTTTGTTGTTGTCTATACAGTATTTATTTACCTTTGAAGTATTCTTGTAAAAATAAATTGAAAAATATATTAGTTTTCAAATGATAAAACATTAATAAAAATATAAAATAAAAGATATAACATCCATACATCTATGGTAATGAGTCGAAGAATTCTGAATGGCCAAAGTAAAAAATGGCTGATACTATGTCCAACTGTCGTCACCTCATCTGTAGGTAATGGTATCCGAGATGATCTATCTATAATATCCTGTACAGTGACCCTCTGATTCTCTACCTCTAACTGTTGATGATGAACTGTATCTCCTATATAATATACCATCCCATATGCAACTATATGATGTTGAGGATCATCAACAAACAACTCACAATAATTAGGTAGCTGCGGCGGAGGAGGAGGATCAAAAATGGGGTCCGCAGGCTGAGGTGGGGGAGTGGGAGATATTGGGAGAGGTGGAGTGGGAGCTGCACCCTGAAATTGTCTTTGCATGTCTGCAAACATAAACTGCACTGATGCTCTAATCTTGTCCTCCATTGTCGCATTAATATTATGGACTTCAGCCTCCAAGGATTCTATTTTTTTTATAAACTCCCTCAACGTTAGAAGTTGAGGAACGTGGAAACACTTTTCTTACCGATACACCTGCCGGATATCCTCTTACACGGCCTGGATGTTCGGGCTTTCCCAATGCCACAGATAAAATATCTTCCCTCCCAGATGGTGTAAATGTCCCCTGTGAACTCTGCTCCTCAAGATAGTCCTGTAATAATTAATTGAACATTTCTATAATTATTGGAAATATATTACGAAAATAGTAAACTTAAATAAATAAAATAGATATCTTACAATCCTCTCAACTACGAGTCTCGATTCTTCAGAAAGATATTGTCCTTTTTTGCCCTTCCGATCTCTTTTCCATCTCTCATGTCTAGATGGAGGGGATGGAGGGGCCACCTCTCCAGAGCTTGAAGACTCAGCTCTTAGTTGTTGAAATTTTTCTGCCATCATTTGTTCTTCCAATAATGCATACCCTCCCCGAGATAAACTATGAGGGTATACATTTTTAGATTGGATCTCTTGATGAGCTTTCCTTGTTTGCTGTAAATTAAGAGTAAGTAATCATTAACAAAACAATAATAAGATCATTTATATAAGAAAGCTTATAAAAGTTTACATTTCCCTTACAAAAAATGATTCTTTTCTTCTACTTTCAAAAAATTGTCTCCATGTGTCTTCATCTATAAAAGGATATATACGACATGGATTCTCATGACTCCTATGACCATAAATGAAATCAGATGAGAGGGTTGATTTGAAATCCCTCCATCTCCTAGCAGCCAATGATAAGCATTTCTTCCTGACTCCTCCAGTGTCAGGAATATCAAATGTCATCTGATAAAAAAGAGGTTAAAAATATTATATATACTAGAAACATTTAAAGAACAGTCAAACAATAGCAAAAGATATTACCAAAATGGTCTCCCACAGCTGAGAAATTATCGCCTTATCCACACTTCTCCAATCATCATAGAGAATGCTTACTTTTCTCTTAGCCTGAGTTGCTACAAAACCCTTAAAATCTTTAGCATTTGGACCTCTAGGAAGATCATCATCATCAAACTCCATGACTATCCTCACCTCCTTCGTACGGGCAAGTGATAATTTTAGTAAACGTGTGCACCCACGCTTACCAACCTTTGAACTCTTTTTCGTAATAGGAGCATGTGAATGTTCCTCCCCAGATGTATGACCAATATGCTCATCTCCAGAATCATGTGGCTGATCAACTGATTGATCTGTCATTTTCCTTCAAATCAAAAAAACAAACATTAGTTCACAAATATACAAATTCAAATATTGTAATACTACTTAATCAGAAAATAGAAAAGTGTACTTAATTACATAATAGTAAACATTGGTAATATGGTAAGCATGTTAAACAATGATAAACATGGTAAACACAGTCTGTTGTACCCCTCTCTCTTGAATTTTAATGATCACAATCACTCTTATTATGTTCTAACTTGTTTGCAAGTGTTTTTGTTGATAGGAAAAAGGTTGCCAAGGAGTTGGCCCAAGAAAGCCGAAAAGTGGACTCACTGAGTCCACCGGTCAGCCGGTGTGAGCTCACTAGCCAGCCGGAGGACCCAGGCAGTAGACTTGCCCACTGCCTGGTGTCACCGGCCGGCCGCTGGCTCACCACCGGCCGGCCGGTGGACCAGACAGAGAGCATTCCTCTCTGTCTGGACCACCGGCCGGCCGCTGGATCACCCCCGGCCGGCCGGTGGACCAGACAGCCTTGCTCTGTCTCGACCACCGGCCGGCCGCTGGATCACCACCGGCCGGCCGGTGGACCAGACAGAGAGCCTTCCTCTCTGTCTGGACCACCGGCCGGTAGCTGGCTCATCACCGGCCGGCCGGTGGACCAGACAGAGCTTTGCTGTCTGGACCACCGGCCAACCGGTGATCCACCACCGGCCAGCCGGTGCGCCCCGGACTTCTCCTCTTTACGGTTTTTATTGTTTTATCATTTTGGTTTGATACATGTTTTAATAAGTAAAAAATTTACAATATCTAACATTATATGAAAAAACTAAATGTAAACAAGAAATAAACATGTGTTACCTGTAATTTTAGGAATGTACAGTTGGATTGTTTTCCCAAATTCCTTCGTCGTGATCGTTCCTTATGGCACAAACCATGTCTTCAACATACTCATCATTATGTTCTGTTAATCTTTCCATGGAAGTAGGGATCTCACATAAATCATCATCTTCATCAAATTCATCCTCACCAACATATTGTTTTTTCCCTTGTAAAAAAATAGCCCACTGCATATCTGATTAATCTACTACATAGAAAATTTGTTTGGCATGTGTTGCCATTATAAAAGAATCAGCTGTGTCTTCCAATCTATTCAGATTAACAAGTGTCATTCCAAATTCATCGTGTCTGACACTGTTGTTACCGATAAACCATTTACAGTTAAAAACAGGAACTTTAATTTTAAAGTAATCAGCCTCCCATATGTCTTCAATCACTTCATAATATGCACTTGATGCCGAAATTGGGTTTCTGTCCATAGAACTTGAAAAATGCATTGCTTCTGCAAACACCAATACACCACTATTCTGAACTGCACTTCTGTTGTCCTGATCTTTCGTATGAAATGTATAGCCATTAATGTCATAAGCGGACCATGTTATCACATTTAATGATGGACCACCCACTATCCATTTTAATGTCTCTGATACATCTGATCTACCAAGAAAGGTATTTTTAAACCATGGAAAAAAAAATTTGTTGTGCTCATTCAAAATCCACATTTCTTTCTTCTTTGGATGACATTGTTTCAACTCATTAATATGCAATGTGATATACAGTTGAACATCCGCTATGTTATTCAAGATGTATGATTCTAACTTCTTCATATGTTCAGCTGACAGTGATTTGACTTTCAAGCCACGAATCCCCTTTCCCTAATTATTAACCTGTTCATGGCGAGATGGAGGCAAACCTATGTGTTGCGCCGTAGCCAAGTAGCTCGTACAAAACTCTGCTACCTCCTCAGAAATATACTTTTCAATAATGGAGGCTTCAGGTTGATATGGATTTTTAACATATCCCTTTAATATTTTCATATACCTTTCAAAAGGATACATCCAACGAAGATATACAGGTCCACCAAGCTTTATTTCTCGAACCAGATGAATCATTAAATGCACCATCATATCAAAAAAAGTTGGAGGAAAATACATTTCCAAATGACAAAGTATAAAAATTGCATCCTTTTCCAAAATGTTCAAAGCATTCACATCAATCGCCTTGTTAAAAATTGAATTGAAAAAATAACACAACCTCATTATAGTCTTTCTGACATGGATGGGCAATATTCCACGCAGTGCAACTGGTAGAATTTGTTGCATCATGACGTGACAATCATGTGATTTCATACCTATCAACTTCAAGTCTTTCAATGAGACAAAATTTTTTACATTTGAAGAATAACCTTGAGGCACTTTGATATCATGAAGACACTGACATAAGCTACTTTTCTCCCTCTTCGATAATGTATGACAAGCCGGGGGAAGAAATGTTCGTCTTCCTTTAGGAGTGGGAGCTAACTCCAAACGTATTCCCATTTATAGTAGGTCTAACATTGCATTCAACCCATCTTTTGTCTTTCCTTTAATATCTAGCAATGTTCCGATCAAAGAATCACAGATATTCTTCTCCACGTGCATGACATCAATATTATGTTTGACTTCATGATACCTCCAATATGGTAGCTCAAAAAATATTGACCTTTTCTTCCAAATATGTCTATCATTACTAGATTTCTGTGTCTTTCCCAATGTCACATCAAGGTTTTTCACCCTCTCAAAATACAAATCTGGGGATAAAGGTTTTGGAGCAGTATAAAATTCTTGTGAGCCATTGAATGCCTTTTTTAGTCTTCTATAAGGGTGATCCATAGGCAAAAACTTTCGATGACCCATGTACACTGTTTTCCTCCCATGATGCAATTGACAATATGACGTCTGTTGTTCGCAAATTGGACATGCTTTATGCCCTTTAACACTGTATCCAGACAAATTTCCATATGCTGGGAAGTCATTTATAGTGAATAGAAGCACTGCATGCAGTTGAAAATATTCCATTTTATAAGAATCATACACCCTAATACCATCAGCCCATAACAGTTTCAAATCATCAATCAGCTGTGACAAGTATACATCAATATCATTTCCGGGTTGCTTTGGACCAGAGATCATGATACTCAACATGACATATTTGCGCTTCATACAAACTTCAGGAGAGAGGTTGTAAATTGCCAATAAAACAGGCCATGAACTATGTCTGCTATTGAGGGTTCGGTATGGATTCATTCCATCTGTGCACAAGCCTAGTCTCAGATTTCTAATTTCATTTCCAAATGTAGGGTACTGGGCATCAATTTTCTTCCATTGTGGACAACCAGCTGGATGACGTATTTTTCCATCACATACCCGCTCATCAGCATGCCATCTTAACCTTTTTGCATCATGTGAATTAGAAAATAAACGTTTGAAATGAGGAATTATAGAAAGATACCAAAATACCTTTGAAGGGAGCTTTGTAATCTCTACATCAGCTTGTGATTTTTCTTTCACCTTATACCGTGATGTCCCACATTTAGGACACTCTTTCAGAAATTCATATTCCTTCCTATATATAATCCCGTCATTCGGACAGGCATGTATTTTCCTGTATCCCAATCCCATCGGGTATAATATTTTTTTGGCCTTATAATGTGAATCTGGAAGATCGTTATCTTTTGGAAGAATGTCTTTCATCAATTGTAGCAGCTCTGTAAAACTTCTGTCACTCCATCCATGTTTCGCCTTCAGGTTAATCAATCTTAACACCGCCGACAAAACCGTAAAATCTGTACAACCAGGATATAATGGTTTTTCGGCATCACAATATAGACGTGAAACTGTCAGTTCTATCTCAATTTGTTCTACTACAATATCGCGAATCATTTTTTCAATTCCATTGGAGTTACCATCTTGCGATTCATTATCATCAGTGAAATTCTGTCCAGTTTCGCCATGCCAAATCCAAGGGTTGTAACTCGGATTGAAACCATGACAAATCAGATGATCTTTTATCTCTCTACTTTTCAACTTCTTCATATTCAGACATTTCAGGCATGGACAGAAAAAATGTCACTACTTGGAACATTTCGTTTAGCAAATTCCAAAAAGGCATCAACACCTTCCTCATATTCATTGCTCATTCGATGTGCCGTAATCCAACTTCGACTCATTATTACCTATAACAAATAGAAAAAATATATATATTTTTTAGATAAGACAAATATATGTTTATATGAAAAAAATAAAAATTTGAATGTAAACAATTTTGAAATATAAAACAAATCGATGTGTATTTAAAAAAATATGCTTGAATATTATTTTTTAAACAAAATATAGTATGATATAACACCCCCCCTGGACACCCCCCGACCCCTCTGGACAGCCCCCCGCCCCTCCTGGACACCACCCCCCACCCCCTACCCCCTTGGACACCCCCTGGACATCCCCCAACCCTCTGGACAGCCCCCCACCCACCCGGACAACCCCAAATACCCTCTGGAGAGGCCGCCACCCACTTGGATAGCCCCCCACACCCATCCACCCCCTTGGACACCCCCTGGACACCCCACTGACCCCTCCGGACAGGCCGCCACCCACTTGGACAGCCCCCACACCCACCCATCCCCTTGGACACCACCCTGGACACCCCCCGACCCCTCTGTACAGCCCCCGACCCCTCTAGAAAGCACCCCCACCCCTCCTGGACACAACCCCCCACCCCCGACCTGCTTGGACACCCCCTTGGACACCCCCTAACCCTCTGGACAGCCCCCCCACCCCTCCTAAACACCACCCCCACCCCTACCCCCTTGGACACCCCCCTGGTCACCCCCCAACACCCACCCACACCTTTGGACAGCCCCCCACACCCACCCACCCCCTTGTAAACCCCCCTGGACACCCCCCGACCCCTCTGGACAGCCCCCCACCCCTCCTGGACACCACCCCCACCCCTACCCCCTTGGACACCCCCTGGACATCCCCCAACCCTCTGGGCAGCCCCCCACCCACCCGGACAACCCCAAATACCCTCTGGAGAGGCCGCCACCCACTTGGACAGCCCCCCACACCCATCCACCCCCTTGGACACCCCCCTGGACACCCCACCGACCCCTCTGGATAGGCCGCCACCCCCTTGGACAGCCCCCCACACCCACCCATCCCCTTGGACACCACCCTGGACACCCCCCGACCCCTCTGGACAGCCCCCGACCCCTCTAGAAAGCACCCCCACCCCTCCTGGACACAACCCCCCACCCCCGACCTGCTTGGACACCCCCCTGGACACCCCCCAACCCTCTGGACAGCCCCCACCCCTCCTAAACACCACCCCACCCCCTACCCCCTTGGACACCCCCCTGGACACCCCCCAACACCCACCCACACCCTTGGACAGCCCCCCACACCCACCCACCCCCTTGTAAACCCCCCTGGACACCCCCGACCCCTCTTGACAGCCCCCCGCCCCTCCTGGACACCACCCCCACCCCCTACCCCCTTGGACACCCCCTTGGACATCCCCCAACCCTCTGGACAGCCCCCCCCCCCCCCCCACCCACCCGGACAACCCCAAATACCCTCTGGAGAGGCCTCCACCCACTTGGACAGCCCCCCACACCCATCCAACCCCTTGGACACCCCCCTGGACACCCCACCGACCCCTCTGGACAGGCCGCCACCCCCTTGGACAGCCCCCCACACCCGCCCATCCCCTTGGACACCACTCTGGACACCCCCCGACCCCTCTGGACAGCCCCCGACCCCTCTAGAAAGCACCCCAACCCCTCCTGGACACAACCCCCCACCCCGACCTGCTTGGACACACCCCTGGACACCCCCAACCCTCTAGACATCCCCCCACCCCTCCTAAACACCACCCCCACCCCTACCCCCTTGGACACCCCCTGGACACCCCCACACCCACCCACCCCCTTGTAAACCCCCCTTGGACACCCCCGACCCCTCTGGACACCCCCCCACCCCTCCTGGACACCACCCCCCACACCCTACCCCCTTGGACACCCCCCTGGACACCCCCCAACCCTCTTGATAGCCCTCCCAACCCCTAGAATCACTGAAAATTTACCATAACAAGAAGTTGGGCCATTCAAAGAATGTTTTTAGGTGTGGAGGAAGAACTGAGTTTCAATAGATAGAGAAGGAACTCGACATTAGGTTGTCTATTCCAGGTGTGGATTTGAAGGAGTTAATGTTTGTTCAGTGACCCAAGAGATTGAATCAGAAATTCAGATGTTGTGCCATTTTCTCATGATGAGGATGAATAATTGGTGGGGTTTGACTTTTAAATGGAGAGCTTAGCAGACCATCATATTTTTTATAGATCAGTATAGGATGTTAGCATCGAACATAAGGCTTAAGGGATGCTTTCAGATCCAAATATGTATGTTGATGGATGCAATGGATCTAGTAGATGTTCTAGAAAGAATGGAGGTTTTATTTGTTTAGGATAAGTAGTTAAGAAAAAACTAGTTAATTTTTTACTTGCTGAAAAGAGGGTATCTAAAATTTTTAACATGCCGAGGGGAAATCTGGCGAGTCCTCCTCGTGAAACTTTGTTTGCAGGGGGTGAAAATGGTGATGTGATCCCAAATCCATGCACCTATGCCATGGTTGTGTGTGAATAAAGTAGTAACAACTGTAAAAGGGAAACCCATCCAAATGGACACGCCCCAACCCTCTCGGGGATTTATAGAAAACGATGAAAAATTAGTGAAATCATAAAATTAGTCAATATTGAAAGTCGAACTAATAGATCTAGGGATGATAAATAAGATTATGGTGCCAAAATGAGTTAAAAGGGTTCGCAATCAAAGAATCATAGCTAGTTTCAACAAAAAAATCACAACACATATATATATACTATCCGCGAAAAAAAAACGAACGAGTGGGAGGATTACCTGAGTGCTGTGAGATTAGATGATTGATCCGAGGAGATTAAATATGAGAAACGATGATCGCAAAACGAATATAAACCAACGAAATGGACGAGCTGATTCGGGTTTACGCGCGAGAGAGACGAGTCGCGACTGTCGAAGGTAAACTCGCGAATGACAATCCACGGGTCTGGGTAAATTTTTAAATGAGTTATCACGTCGGTTATTCAATAACCGACGTAAAAAACTTCCTCCGATTCCTTTTTTACGTCGGTTATTTTATAACCGACATTATAAAGGGCTCAAAATCCGCGTTTTTTACGTCGGTTATTCCATAACCGACGTCATAAACATCTACGGATTCTTTTTTTACGTCGGATATAAAATAACCGACGTAAAAAGGCCTTCAAAAACCGCGTTTTTTACGTCGGTTATTGAATAACCGACGTCATAACTCGTACATATGTCGATTTGTTACGTCGGTTATTGAATAACCGATGTAACAAACACCCCCCGCGCGATTAATAACGTCGGTTATAAAAATAACCTACGTTAAAGGTGTACTAAACATAGGTTTTTACGTCGGTTATTTAATAACCGACGTAAAAAACCTCGTTTTACATATCATGACATCGGTTTTATATAACCGACGTAAAAAATGGTGACGTAAATAATGTTTTCTGCACTAGTGTATAGTTCTATTGTGGAATTATAATAAATCATACCTTGTTGGGTATTCGATCAATGTGTGTTCATCATTATCAACATTTCCCCCTTATAATGGGAGGATTTCTATTCATTTAGAATATTGTTTTCCAAAAAATGTCTAGAATTTATGTAAATATTATAATTGAATAGTTACTTCCCTATATATACCATATTGACCCCTATCATTAGATTGTGATTTTTTACATCACTAGAGCATGGTAGAGATATACACAGTAGAAAATAAGTTGATGTTTTCTCTCGATCAAGACTTGAGCATCTTGGGATGGGCATAGTGACTTCCCAAACTGAAAATATTTTCTTTAATGACTAGGGGTTACATCATACTATTTTCCCTCTTATAGTGTTTCATCTAAGGGATGTATTCTATAATTAATTTCCCAAGATACTTCCAGTGAGATAGTTATATTTCCCCATTGACCAGGTTCCAAGATAATCACTAGTGTCCATTCCTCCCTATAGGATGGTGCCTATAGGGAATCTGGTGATCAAGACATAGTTGTAATACATGAACTCTTATGTTTTTTATATTGTTGATCATGTATCTAGGGAGTTCACTGGTCCTTTATTTACATGAAGTTGGAGGGTACCCTCAGGATTAGTGTGGATTGTCGACATTTGAACTAGATTACAGTAAAGAAATGGTATCCACTACCATGAATAGATCACACCATCAATTAGATGTGATGATCAAGTTTCTTATAAAATATTTATTTGATGTCGAAAAAACATCAAACACCTATAATACATTTATACAAAGATTATAAAATTTTCTATGAATGTTTGGTCACTATGGGTACTAGTTAATGTCATTTAATTTCAATAACATGAAATCATTGTTCACGGGTCTAATAAATCAGGGCTCAAGACGTACATTTATTAATAAATTATTTTATTTTTTGGATATATATTAAATTATTTTATTTCTCGAGAATACCATTACAAAACCATGAGATCATGTTGAATATATAGGGAGAGCACCAGCTCAATCCTCTAATTAGTAAATTCCACTTTTGATTCAATAAACACAATTTATGGGTTATATTTTGCCAATGATAATGTGAATATTATACACAGAGAATGTGGAATGAATTGTTTCTTAGGGGAAATAATAAATATATTTGATATATATAGATTATTGGTTCCACACAAGTATTACATATGCATCATCTATGTGTTTTCATGACTTGAGGTGCCTCTTATGGAATTTGATAAGAATGGTATGAAGTTCATATAATCATAAGATTTTGCAGAAACCATTAAGTAGTTTATTTAAGGATTGAAATTAGTGCATATAACAATTCTATCATATCATGTAAAGAGATATAATCATTACTATGGAATATAATGTATTGGGTTGTGAGCTATTCTGAAGTAGGAGGAGTGAGTCATAGTGTATGGATCTCACTAGTTTAGTCCTATTGAGAGTAATTAGCTGACATATAACCTCAAACTAGTAGCTATTTTTTATGACCTATGTTGTTGGGGAAATTATTAACTTGGGTAGCATTTTTTGGTGTTCAAGGATCAAAAAATACAAATTTATGTCATTATAGACTGTGAACAATATATTAGGTAGAATAGATGGGTTGAGTACCGAAAATCCTTTTCCATTGATATTTCCTACACTATTGGGAAATGTAACATTATAGCCAATTATTTGAACTAGAAGACTATGATACAAGAAGTTCAAGAGGTCGATGTGTAGCGTAATATCGTGGACATGTTTTAAAAAACTCTTATTAAGGTTTAGGAGGATAACAATAAGATAGTACTTAGGGACTTAGTAGTGACCTCTACAATTTTTAATGGGGTAGGGTTATGGAAAGTTCATATCTCTAGGGATTATACATAAGGGAATGTATCTCAGATAACAATTCATCTTCATATTAAACCATAGAAGAGGATGAGACCATATACTATCATGGGTCTGTCTGGATCATATCAGTAATTAGAGTGGATCTGATGCAAGAACATTATTACTTAGTTTGGGAATTATATTTCGATGTCAAAAAGATGTATAAAAACAATTGTCACAAGTATTGGTGTTCTGATATGAAATGAGAGATAACATTAATTATAACAAGCTATCCCACCTGTCAAAAGTTGAAAGAGGAACATTATTGACATACATGACTTTTTTACCTATTATTCATTATCGAGGAGAAGTATGATGAAGTCTCCATAGGCTTTGGGGTAAGTTTTACTATACCTCATCATGGTACCACCATATTTTTTTATTAATTGATATTTTTATGAATGTATCCCATTTCATACCTATTTGAGAACATTTTAGGTAGGTGATATGGGGATGATATACGTTAGAGATGATATACATATTCCTAGAGCTCCATAATGAATAATATCTAACATGAATGATCACATCACATCTTGATTTTTCTAGGGTTTGTAGAAGGATTTTGGTACACATGTTCTTCTGAGAAAAACATATCACACTCAGAGAGACAGAAAAAAGTATATTACTCTAGTGTTGCAGGACATGCTTTGTGCATGTGTCCATGACTTTGGTGATTCTTTGGAGAAACACATACCCTCATTGATTTCACATATAATAACTATTTTGAGGCTATAATCTAGATGGATCTTCATAATTACTTATATTATATTCTTTTTTTATTACCTTTGTGATGGTTATAGGTAGGGATAAATCTTTTCACAGATCGTGTAGCATCCATAATCCTATAAATAATGTTTACCTAAAATGAAAGTGTATATTGATAGCCCAGTCCACACAATAGTCACATGATAATTGGTACTGAATAACTCTTATTTACCATGATGAAGATTTGTTTTTATTATGATTTTCACCCAGGTTGGGCCACCAATGTATTCAGAAGTGGGGTAAAATTTTTCCTATGTTATTTGGACTCATTGATATTTTTAAATAAACCAGACAAGTGGATTACCAGATAACACATCCATAGATATAGTAGTCTATGTGCGATGTGTTTTACATATCTCAGCATCCCTGATACTATCCACAACCATCACATTTTTCCATCTTGATGATGTGGAGTAAGATATGGTTTCGTGTTTTTAGGAGTTCCATGTTCCTATCATGGATTGGAGAATGAAGAAACTCCAAGGTAGGTTATTTCCGTTATTATTGGTGCTTTATTTGTATGACTGAGAAAAGGATAAGACGTTGTAATATGAAGTTGATATACGAGCCCAATGGCTGGAACATTCCTTGGATGATTTGTCTATTCCATTTAAAGTGATCTTAGGGATCATCTTATTTATGGAGGTGAGGTTATAATGCCTAATAAGCTCTCAAAAGGTATGATTCTTTTTTTGAATCATGAATCCATTTTTCTTTGTCTACATAACTGTTGGCCCATGGAATATTTTAGGAGCATCTAGGACTTGTTGGATACCTTAATCTCATAGAAATGGACAAAAATAGTTGGTCATACAATTTTTCTATAACCATGTGAGATGAGGACATTTCTCATGTATAATCCAAAAGGTAGGTGACCAGGTACTTTTTCACATCCTATACACAATTATTCTAACCATGAACCTATCCTATATGAGGTTCCTCCTTTGGTTGAGAATAGAACGTGGTTGGTGGATGGTTTGTCCCATCGTACATCCAAACAATGAGACACAGTGTCAGACGGTGATTTTATAGTATTCCATTAATGAACAAAAAACATATCTCCCGAATTTATATTTTCAGTTACATTGGACAACCCTTCCTCCCTTATCTTCTAATCTCCCCCTCATCCTAATCAAGGTATCTTTATAACTCCATCATATATGATCTGAATAAAGTTATGTAGGAATTATTTAATCTATATTGATAATCACTGAAATCATCTTACATTATATACTAATTTCTATTTCCTTCTAAGTTTTTTGTGTGATTTCATTCACCCTAATTTTTGGGTGTTAGAGAGTTTTTATGATTACATCTCTTCAACTTCATATTTTAACCCGATATTGGATAATGAGTCATCTATGAACCTAATGTTGGTGGTCTAGTAATTTTACATAAAATTAATTGTTTTTCCTAACTTCTACATTATACTGCAAAACATTCATTTCCACTTGTTTCCTTTAAATATGTTCTTTCTTTATAAATAATTTCATGAATGTTTTTATACTCTGGTGGACCCCTACTAAGTGATGATAGGATGTTGAACTCATCTATTTCGTCCCCTTTATGTGTTAAAAATGAATAACCATCTAAAATTTGATTGCTTTATTTAAAATAAATATATTACTAGTCTTCTAATTCACTATAAATTGTATATAGCATTCATATATAAATTGAATGGATTAATTTAATGAATTAAAATTTGTGGTAATGTCACACCATATGTTGTATATGAAATAATGTTATTTGTATGAGTTGTGTACGCACGGTAGGTTGTTTTAACTGATTATAAATGCATTGGTGTCTATTCAGTATGTTATTATTATTATTATGAGTATTGAATTGATATAATATATTGACCAATTGTTAAAGGATTTGTTTATCATTACGTTTCAGGCTCCCTTATTACTATCATCGATCATGGATTCTCATTCTGTTAGTATTTTTTTCATTGATGAGCATGAAGTATCATGTTCTTATGTATCATGTTTTAGGCATGATGACTCAGCCCACCATTGTGAATTATGGGAAATATGTCTCTGATTCTGCATGGGACATAGGGAATGTACTATTTCATAAGCCAATAGCTCATTATACTAGTTATTGATGCATGAGCTATGCCCCTATTATAACAATGACCTAGTATCTATATTAATTTCTACATGTTTCTTAACATACATAGTGTTATACATGTATACAATATATAACTATATATTATACATATATATATATATATGGTAATCATATCAGACATAATCTAGACCATACATAAGTATGCAAAGAAAGCCTGGGGTCATGTTGGAATCAGATTCGACTAATATTTACAATTAAATATTTTTTTATTTATAATCAAACTACTATAATATGTTCACTGGATGGATTATTTCTAGACACCATTGGTGGTGGACTACTATGTTTTTCTCAAACCCTACGTGGGAAATATTTGTTACCCAAGTAGACCACAAAACTATAGGTATATACATGGGAAAGTTCCCTGTTAAAGAATCTTGATTGTTTTCCTACCTAGTATGATGCATGGGAGTAGGGGACTTATAATATTCCCATAATTCTAGTGAAGCATCCTTTTGGCCCATTTTTATATAATGTTTAATATGATCATCCCCAATAACCCATCATTACCTCTTTTTATATCAACATTCCATGAAATCCCAATGCATATGTATAACATAAGAGATTTTGGTTAATATTATAGTACCTTGGTTATTTATCCTTCTATTTGTTTATTGTGTCTATTTATGCTTTATAATATATTCTACACATAATCTTCTATTTTCTATATATTTATCATATCTTCTATACCACTCTAAAATGAGGTTGAAATCTCCCCACCATGCCACCATGGAACCTTACTAAAAGTTAAAAGCATCTAGTGTATATGTAGTCATTCTTAAGGAAATCATACCCACTATATCAGTGAACTAGTTGAATGTATCCCATGTTAGGATGTTAAAATAGACCAATAGAATGTTGTATAAAAAATCTATATTATTTCACTATTCAGATGAAAATACATTCACTTTAATATCCATGATTAGAAAATAATGCCCTGAATGCTTTTACCACTCTCAAATTAGTTATTAAGGAAATCATTATCCTGATTTTTCTGTTTCAAAAAAAATTATAAATGAATTCTTCTATTCATTTTCCAAACATGTTAATTTATTGTTTTACATAAATTTGAGAGGGATTTTTTATTTTATGATGTATATATTTGTTTAGATTTTCCACCTTCAAGAACACACAATTATTTGAATAATCATATATATTTTGCAATGATTATTGTCAAATTGAAATTATTTTAACAAATTTTTATAAATTAAAAAAAAGTAAACATTATTTAAATATTATATATGATACATTACGAATGAGTGATTACTATTGATTTAATGGATTATGTATTCATCTACAACAAAACATTGTTATTTTTAATATATAAATTGCGATTTTATCTAATGGTGGAAACCTTTTTAATTATTTCTACTTTGTGTGATTATGATTATTATATTTGTATTGAAAGCATTTACATTACATCATTTATGATAATATAATTTAATGAAATATTTATGATTCACAAACTATTTTTATGGCTTATGATATGATGACATGATGATTGATGAATACTTTTATTTAAAATAGATATATCATTTTCATTATTTAAACGATTGGACTATAGTTATTTATTACTCCAATTAATCTGTAAATTTAATACATCTCATGAGATAGACATGTAAATCAAGTCGATGTGATTGATGTACAATAGGAAACAAGTTGATGTGTATGATCTTTTATGGGAACTAAGTCAATTCGATTAAACCATAATGGGAATATTATGTTTTTCTAGATCCATTATGATATTATTTTCTCAAAAGATAACCTTGACATGCGATATAGAAATTATACATATGATGGCTATACATGAAAATATATTTCCTGATATATTTATGATTATTTCCCACTCTTATGATTCCTGTATTTAGAAATGATAGCATTATATGCACTACCACAGAAATAGTTTTTTTTGTAGAGCCCCCCTTTATTAGCGCTAACGAAAAAGCGCTAATAAAGGAGGGTGCCTTTATCAGTGCTAAAAAAAGTGCTAATAATGGCACCCCTTTATCAGCGCTTTTTTAGGGCTGATAAAGGGACTCCCCTTTATCATCTCTTTTTTAGCGCTGAAAGAGGGACCCCCTTTATCAGCGCTTGTTTAGTAGCGTTGATAAAGGGTGGCCTTTATCGATGCTTTTTTTAAAAGCATTGATAACGGGTCGACTTTAAAAAACAATTTAAAAAATATATTAATATATTAATTTATAAATATAGTAATATTGATATAAATATAATATACAATTTTTAAATATATTTTAGATAAGTATAAATGTACATTTACACTTATAATATACTTAATATATAAGATATTTAGTGAAAATGGCTTATAAAAAAATATAAAGAAATTTTTAATTAATAATTTCATAATTATTGTGGAGTAATAGTCATTTTATAAAAATTTGAAGACTAAAAAAATTAAAAAAAATTAAAATAAGATCCAAAATATGTTGAAAATGCAACTCAAACTTCAAATGACCATAACTTTTGATCCGGGTTTCCGTTTTTGCTCTACTACACATCAAATTAAAACCTACAATGTGCTCTACACCGCTCTGACCCGGGGGACCATGATCAAGAGATTTACGAGGCCAAAAGTGGCCCAGAAGTCCTCCAAAACTGTGTTTTTTGTCGGGGTACCCCGATTTTTTAATATTTTGTGGATTTTCAGCCGCATTAAAGGGGGTAATATTGGATTTTTTTGGTGGGGACTGAATTTATTCCAAGGTATTACAATAATATTGATATTATGTATTTGAAATTTCATCTTTTTTTATAATGCACTGCAATTTATAATCAAATATATAAAAACATATACATATTTTTTATATATTCACAAATAAAAATTTAATTATAAATATAAATAATAAAATATATTAGCTTTATCTAAATAATAACTAACACCCATTTTATTTAAAATTCAAATATATGGATATTTATATACCTATATATTAATCTAACTATATATATACTAATCTAGGTATATATATTAATCTAATAACTATATATATATTAATATAACTACATATATATAAATATCTGTAATACTATAAATATATATATTAATATCACTATAAATATATATTTTAATATCACTATATATATATATTAATATAACTATATATATATATTAATATAACTATATATATGTTAATATAACTATATATATGTTAATATAAATATAAATATAAATATATATTAATATATATATATATATATTAACATACAAATAAATATAACTAAATATATATATATATAGAGAGAAAGATATATATTTATATAACTATATATGTATATATATTAATATAACTATATATATATCAATATAACTATATATATATATTAAAATATAACTATATATATTAATATAAATATATATTAATATACGAATAAATATAACTAAATATATAAATATATATATATATATATATATATAGATATCATGAATTGGAAGACAAATCAAAAAATAGTAGTGGTAAAGGCTTAGGCGCGCTGGGGGGAGGTCTCGAGTTCAAATCCTGGTGGATGCAGGGCAGTGCGCGCATGCTGGAATATGGAAGCAATTGCTATTAAAGGGTGAAGGGGGGTGCGTGGGGAACTATACAAGGGTAGAAAAGCACTGTAAAAGGGGGGTTCAAGTGCTATAAAATCCCCCCCGACTGGCAGTAATTTTTAAATTTTTTTAAATTTTGTAATTTTTTTTTAATTTTTCTTTTAATTTTTTAAATATTTTAATTTTTTTACCTTTTATCAGTGCTTTTAAAAAAGCTTTGATAAAGGAAGCGCTAAAATAGTGGTCTTTAATCAGCACAAAAAAGAAAGCGCTGATAAAGGACACTTTTATCAACGCTTTGTTTTAGCACTGATAAAAGCCCCCTTTTATCAGCGCTTTTTTATAGCACTGATAAAACGGGTATTTATCAGCACTTTTCAATGCACTGATAAAGGGGACCCCCAACCCCCTTTATCTTCACCGGATTTATCAGCGCTTTTTCCAGCACTGATAAAGGCAATTTTTAGCGCTGATAAAAGATGTATATGTAGTAGTGATGGCATTAACTTTGATTACTATCTACGATCAATTATGTATGATTGTTATAAGTTATATTTTTGATATTATGCCATTAGGAATATCTTACTCTTTAATATGATCATAAATTCATATGTCCCTTATTTACCCTTACTGATCATCTGATCTCAAACATTATTTCTCTTCCATTTACATGGATATGAAGAAAGGTTTTATTCAGGGCATGACAATGAAGATTGATAAGTTTGAATATATGTGTGGGAAATTTTAAATATCAATCATGATATATGAATATTGTTTATATATGATATAAAATTACTAAAACAATATATTTTTAGGTTATTATTTGTGAATATCATTGAATATTCATATAAAAAGATGTATTATTTATGTGTGAATCTCTTGGTCATTATTGTGCATGTCCATAATAATACCCTATAAGGGACAGTCTCTCTTCATAGTGTAGACCAATATATAGATTTATAGCATCTCATTTCAATAGGTACTCATTTTTTATATGGATATAATGTACACATTCACACATATATCCCAAACCATAAATATATACATAGACCTACTCTATATGAGGCCTCTATTATTAAGGATAAGAATATCATATATATATATATATATATGTATAAAGTAAAAATGAAAAATAAATATAAAATCCTAGTATTATTGCCATTATAGTAAGAAACAACCCCTATATCTAGAATATAGATTACTAAATGTCTATTGAAAGGAAATACCATCATGAAAGTCGTTAAATAATATGAACATCAAATGATTAAACATTAGATGTATGATATTCTACTACAAAATTAGAAACACTAACCAAATTGAATAATGGAATAAAATCCAAGAATGAACTTGTAATATAGAACACTTGGTTACGTAAGAGAGCATTAGAATTATTATTGTATGATGGAATACATAAACAATTTATATTATGAAAAATAATTCATATTAAAAAGATAATATGAATTCATTATTAAATAGTCTTTATATAGAACATCATTGAATAATTATAAATGATAAACATATATATCAAAAATTACATGCTCTAATACCAAGGTAAGTGAATTCATAGCCTAGTATACCCCATATAAGAACATATGACTTGAATAATGTAAGAAACAAATAAGATAAAATTCTTTTAAATTTTATATGGGAATACCATTTCAAATTATTTAATGAAGAAATAAATTATAAAAAATTACATAATTAATCCATTAACTATGTTTCACTCACTTAATTCCATTCCCCAAAAAACCACCCATTTACAGTGTTATATAAATTGAAGGATCACATGCCCAAGTCTATGAATATGTATATTCCTATGTCTTGTATGATAAAAATTTCATCATAGATAGATTCAAGAAAACTAGTATAGGAATAAATGAGTTTAGGCCACTAGCCTAATTAAAAAAAGAAAATTTTTCGTATATAAGAGTCATCATTCCTAAAAATGAATGATTGTCCCCTCCCTCAACCACCTAGAGGTTGATAAATCAGGCATAGAACTATAATATAAACCATATATTAAGAAAGTGGATTATAGAATCTAATATCATTTACAGAGTTAGTGTAGATTTTTTGTTTAAGGGATCCCACACCTTACCCTTGAAATATATAAAACTCCAAGAACTACTAGGAAAAAATTTTACATAATTATTAAGTCTATTTTTAATATAGAATAATGTCAAACTAGTATAATATGTACAATATATGGAAGTTCATTTACAATTATTTATGTAATAATTGACATTAAAATGGCCTTTCAACAACAATTATTATAAAATCAATGTTTAATCTCATATATGTATTCTTGTACAAGATGGTTTTATAAAAAAAATATCATATTGGGTTTTAAATTTTCATTACTGAAATATGATATTAATACCATTTAAAAAGAATTCAAACAAACATGAGTGTGTCATCCCTCTGTATTTATTTACTCATGAAAAAATGAAACCCTAGTCACCATCAATTATTATTGTGATATTCCTATGAAAATTCATATTTTCTATTCAATTATTCTTTATTCTTATTTTTTGGACCTCAATATGATTCCCCTAACGACATTAATCTATTCTTTTATTTGAAATGTTTAATTTTGAGGATCAAAATAGTATAGAAATATGAATAGGTGGAACTAAACATTGGAAACAATATGTTTATATTTTTCCTGTGATATTTGTTTAGTATAATTTTGTTATATTTTTTGAATTAATAGTTATATAATAATGGAATAATTATATCGACCTAATTTTTTTAAATTAATTTTTTATTTATTTTCATTTTAATTTTAATTAAAATATTTTACACATTTTAATATGATTATTAATATTTTATTGTTTTAATTATATATTTAAATTTTATTATTTCAATATGTGTTTACATGTTTAACCATTTTGATGATTTTATTTTTATTTATATAATCTAAATATATAGGTTTATTATAATTAAACATAAATGTTAAAAAATTTCAATTGGTAGTAATTATTATGTATTTATAAAAATTAAATTCATATGTCACGACCCGTTCCCTAGGGCCCACACAGTGAGTACCCCAAGACCACTTTCCCTAGGCCAAGGGATGGTTACTAGCTCTGAAAATTCATATCCCAATAAGGGAAGGCATTTCCTTTAAACTTATACACATAGAGATAGGGAAATACAGAAAAAATAAAACCACAGAAGAGAGAATGTAACACAACCACCAAAAAGTACCTCCATGGATAGTAAAAGTTGTAAACTAAATTTAAAGGGGCCAGAAGACAATCATAACATAATGGAATGTACACCAAAATAAGTACATGCTCTAGAGGTTGTCCGCTAAGGATCCTACCAGAAGGGTAGGTACGAATCCCGGTCGAATGTCATTGCAACCTCCCACATCTATCGATCCACCTATGAGTACTATCTATCCCTGGCTACCCAAAGTCCCAGTCAATGTTATCTTTCATATGCACAAGACAGAATAGGGGTAGGTGAATCTTGTGCATGGGTGAGTATTACAATTCTCAGTAAGGAACCAAAAACCAACTTGGGTTACATAGAAATCCACAATGGAAAAAGCCACAAAGCAAGTTCTCCAATTAAAGCACAATGAAAAAGACAAAGTTGACACCAGGTATAATTTATTAATAGAAGTAATGATTATTAGAAATAAATCTAGTTCATATTATTCATTTGAGAGGATCTACTACTAATACATGAACAGTTTCTCTTCTACTGAACTATGAAGGGTCTCTCTACTTCTGATCCTCGGCATGTCACTCAACAACTGATCCACGATGGGTCATTCTATGACTGATCCATAGTGGATCACTCTCATGTGGATATATGAAGGGTCTCTCTTATTCTGATCCATGATGGGATGCTATTATGTTGATACACAATGTTTATCGCTTATACTGATTCACCAAGGGTTGATCATATATTGATCCATGAAGGGTCTCTCTTCATTCATCACATCACAAATGACCACTAGAGTCATGAACTTAGCATGCTTGACTTATAGAGGATATTCTCCTCAATCCATCATTCTAACCTCAACTAAAATGAATTCCTCGAGATAGTAACCCAACAGACCATCTCATCTTAAGGGTCCCAACACATAATACGACACATCGAACAGACACCCATTCTATAAGATAATGTCATTTTGGTAAAAAGGGATCACTTGGGATCAATCCCGATACAAACTGTCCATACAAAAACCTCTTCCAAAGATCTCATATAGTATCTAAAATGGACCACCTCATTGAATGGGTCCTCGAGACTTAAAAAACACATCAATCAGACTCCCGATCTGAGGGTTGTTGTTAATTTTTCAAAAAGGGGTTGGTTGGGTCCATGGCCAGTATATCCCAGACCCAGCCCGTCGGGGGTTTGGTCAATTGGTTTACGAACACATTGGTCCATGGGTCCATCCTGGACCACAAGTCTACAATGTCCAAAAAAGGTAAATCGACCTTCGGTCTAGTCGAGATGATACAGGCAGCCGCCTTCGGCTCCTCAGCTCACCCCACAATCGACGATGGGTGGTTTCTTCCACAGATGTCAAGAGATCACGATATTGCAATGGAGTCGGCCAATCCAGACAGAATGACATTTGCATGCGGTCTTTGACCACGTGCCTCTAGCTCACCCGAGCAGCCTAGACGCATGCCACTATATCTCTATGTAGCACCTCATCTCCACAAAACTATGGCCAACCAGTTGAGGACCTTCATTGTCATGTTGTTCTATCAATCTCGGCAAGTGGCCTCTAATGGGTGTGCCACCTATCTCTCCTCATGATCACCACTGACGGTTCCTTCTGTGGGCTCCCGGAATTGCTCTAGTAGTTTTTTTTGGAACCGTCTATGCCTACAGTACCGTAGGGCTTCCACATTCACTATGATGGCCTCAAACTCATCTTACCACCATTTTGAGAATATCATCCACGAAGAACGCACAAGAACACACATGGCAGAGGGAATCAAGCTTTTTTCATGTTGTCTTGTGCCCTCCCCGTTAGAGGGGTATAATAAAAATGAGGTTAGGTATTTCAACACAAGAATCGACCCTAGCATTAAAATTCTTGATTTGAACAACCCTCCTTAAAGAACACATGATCCATATATCACACTATTCATGGGGTAATTGGAATTCGTTGTTTATAAAAAAGAATAGAGAAACTATGAAAAAATATACTCATACCTTATCTGACATTATTTTCCGCAGAGTTCATTCCTCGAGGGTTAAAGAGGCCGATGTTGTTCTTCGATTCTTAGGTTCTATTTTCAACGTTCACTAATGTCAATAACATTCCGCCAGCATTTTTCATTATACGTTAGTGAGGAATCTATCTAAATGTTCTTCAGAGATTTTCCCATGGTTTAATTCCCAAGTCTCCAACGCGTTAGCTAATTAAAATGTGAACATGTAATTGTGTTGTTGTTATGCTACAACATTTTGCTATTGCACTGTTTCATTTATGAAATAGAATAACTATTATGCTGCATCATAATAATCCATTATGAGTCTTCCTTTAATGTGCTTCATCATCACCGCTTTTCCATATTGTAGCGCCGCCATACGCCGGTCAACAGTTGAGATAAAAAATAAATTATCTTTTTATTGCAACATCGAGAGAGAGTGGCCCACCTTCGGGCCGCTCAGTGGAGCTGGCGGAATGCGGGTGAAGACGGCGTGTAGGAGTAAGATAGGCTAGATCGGTTGGATGCGTCGAAAAGCTGAATCCTCTTGATCGCGATAGAGGAAACATCTCCACATCGACAGCATGGGGAGATAGGTAGTTGGACACGACTACCTGCCACATCCCAGCCTGAACAAAGGTTGGTTTAACTCTAGATGACCAGGCATAACCATGGGTCAGACCGTCCCCTATGGGCTGAACCAATGGCCCAACGGTCTCGTGAGCTAACAGACTCGAATCAGGTTGGGTTGGGTCTCGGTCAGGCCGGACCCAGACCCCACTGTCCCCTTTCTAAAAAAACAATAATAACTTGAAGACCATGCACCCGATTGATGCACTGTATGTGGCACATAGACCTGTGCGACGAGGCGGTCCATCAAAAATATTCTGTGTGAGTTTTGGAAGAGGTTGGTGTACAAACACATTGGATCAGACTCAAATCCAACCAATCCCTTTTTAAAAAAAAATCCAATACCATATGGACGTGGTGTCCATTCGACACAAAGTCTGTTGTATTTGGACATTTATGTTGAGATGGACCTATGTGTTACTCTTTGTTAGACAACATGGTGGTTTAGGTATAACTGATGGTTTGAGGAGCTGATCCTCCAAAAATCAAGCATTCCACTTGCGAAAATCAAGTGGGTGGCAGTGATGTGAATAATGAAGAGAGACCCTTCATGGATCAACATAAGGGAGACCCTTCATGGTTGAACATAAGGGTGACCCTTCATGGATTAGCATAACAAATACCTTTCATGGATAAACATAGGATCTGAACATCATGGATAAACATGAGAGAGACCCTTTGTGAATCAGTAGTAGTGCATCCCATCATGGATCATCTAGAGAGCGACCCATATGGATTGGTAGTGGAGCACCCCTACTTGGATCACCAGTAGAGTGACCCTTCTTGGATCTGTAGAGAAGCCTCTAAAAATAATAACATGATATATCCTTATAACTAATAATATATACTAATGTAATAGTGTAATACCTTTTCTGAGATGTGTATTTTCCTTTGTTCTTTACTTTTAGATCTTGATTTGTGGAATATTCCTTTGGGGATTTCTGTGAGACCCGAGTTGGTCTCGGGGTTCCAATTGAGTATTATTATACGAAACCCTGCTCCGGATATTCCCACACATGTTTCATCTTGTGTAGATTATGGACTAATTTAACGAAGACTATCGAGAGGCAGGTCTAGATGGTGCTGAAAGGTGGATTTGTAGACATCGTGTGTTGTAGTGACATATGATCATGAGTTGTGCCTACCCTTTATGTAGTATCATTGTCATATGACCTCCAAATCTTGTAATTCTTTTTTTACTTTTGTTTTAGTTGAACTTTTATTCGTTCCCATTAAATTTTAGTTTACACCTTTTACTCTCATTGGTGGTACTTTTAGGTGATTATATGAATTTGTTTTTTTTTTGTGATTTTCTTGGTGAAGTATTGACATATCTTTGTGTGCATTGATTTAAATGCAATGCCTTCCCTTTTTGGTATATTTCATTTAGGTGTTTGTCATCAGACCCTTGACTATGGATGACGGGCTAGGGGTAGTCACAATGTAGGCATTGGGGGATGATTCATGACAAATTGTTATCAAAGGCGGTCTATTCTACCAGAAGAACTATAAGTCTGTATATTTGAAGAGGGAATAGTGTTATGTATTTTGAGTTTTTCTTTCATGAAAGGGATTATAGTGTTGTTGAAATGAATGATGTTTCCATACACCAGTACCATGAATTATATTTTCTATCTGGGTAAATCAAAATAGTTGTTCCATGTGTTTTGAAAATGATTTTCTCTTGATCTCATTTGAGTCAGTTCACCAGGTATAAATTATTGATTGTGGTGCACCTGTTTCCCTATAGGATGCCTCCGTGAAGAAATCCAGTCATGATTCAAGTGTGGGATCATGATGATGTCCCACCAAGTGATGAAGCGTCAGTGTAGGGACCCCTTACTGGAGTAGAACTTTTGAGTGTTGTACCAGCAACACCACCACCCAGAGTGTAGCAGTTTCTACAAGCCCCACCAGTGGAATTTGCATGCCAACTGAGCATGTTTCATGAGTTCTAGAGACATAGGCCTATGATATTTTGAAGCGAGATAGATCCTCAGGTAGTTTTGGACTACTTAGAAGCATTTATACTAGTTTTTCACCTCATAAAGACACCTAAAGACTAGATTGGGTTCCAGACACTATCTTTTTTCACGAAAAAGTAGGAAGATAGATGGGAATAATGCTACAGGCTCACGAGGAGGAGACCATTTCCTAGTTTTATTTTGATACCCTCTTCAAGGAAGAGTCCATACCAGTGACACTATGCTCAGTGCGTATTCTTGAGCTAGTGCACATATAGAAGGTAATCTTGATTGTGGCATATTACTCAGTGAGTTTTACAGACCTATCCTGTTACTCCACTAACATTTTACGGGACTATTTCATCTGGGCATACATCCTTGAGTAGGGACCCCAATGAGTGATCAGTTTGTCAATGATTTCTCTTATCATCCAGACACAAGTTATAGTTCTAGTTTGAGATATACTAGTGGAGATATTACTTACTGAGCAAGAACCGACAATGAGAGTCAGAAACGAATGATAGGTGGCCGCGTTATCTGACGAAGGTAGTAGGTTGACGAGGAAGAGGTCAAAACAAGGTAGACCATTCTGAGGACAACCCCAGGATGCAGGGTCATTGTGGCGGAGCTCGTGAGGTAGAGGAGGTCAGTTGTAGGCCAGATTTTGTTACTCCTACGAAGGACATGGGCACATAGCTCATGACTGTCTTATTCCTCCCATGGACGATCAACGTAAGATCAATGGACCACTATGTAAAAAATAGAGGTTCGAGTGAGGAGGACCATAGGGATGTGGATGTGAAATTGGATCAGGCCGATTGACAGTCAGTAAATGATGTTTTGATGTACTAAGCCCACCACCACAAGTGGTCCACCAAAGGCTAAGGGATCTGGAAAACAGGGGCAATTCCATCACCAAGGGATTGAGGCCTACGAACATAGTTTGCACAATATGATTAGAGATAAGATCTATGCCTTATCTATATAATCTATAGTTCTTATAGACATAGGTTTTTGTCACTCTTTACTTCCCAATAACCACATTCAATGATCAGAGATTTGGGTGGAGCTGTTGGAAGGATCCTTACTATTAGATACTCTTAAGATAGGGGATTTGATGAAAACAACTAGCGTCCGAAGTGCGAGCATACTCTATCTGGAGAGAGAATTGGGTGGGATCTATTTTTAGTAGTGTCGCGGATTTACGACATCATCTTGGGTATGGACTAGTTGTCTATAGTTCATGATAATATCATCTGTTGTAGGTGCAATGTGTGGTGTGTCTGTGAGAATAGGGATATATTTTCTATCACTGCTGAGAAGGAACCCATTGCAACACAATATGGACATTCGTGGGGGATAGTGCAGCATATCACTCCCTAGTTTGATAGCTTCACCATTTATGTGGTGGGCGAGAGGAGTTAGAGTTTTCTTATATTGGTGGATCAGTATAAGGTCATCTGTTTAGAATATGTCCCATGATTAACTCCTCATAGAGATGAATAATTATACATTGACTTGCACCCATATATGAAAATGATATCTACACATGCATATTGGATGGGTCCTGAGGATCTCTGGGAGTTGAGAGTACAGTTCGAGAACTTGAAGAGGAAGGGTTTTGTAAGACACAATGTTTCTCCTTGGGTAGCCCCAGTGTTCTGTTCCAAGAAAGCAGATTGAAACATTAGGCTATGTATGAACATCTGTCACCTAAAACAAGTGACTGTGAAGAACAAGTATCCACTACCAAGAATTAATAACATCTTCTATTAGCTGAAGGGAGAGATGTGTTATTGAATGTAGAACTCAGATCAGGGTATCATCTACTTGGGTTTTCAGATGAGGATGTACCGATAACCAATTTCAGGTGTTGTTATTTCCACTATGAGTACTTAGTGATTCCCTTCAGCCTGACCAATTCCTGTCTAGTTTTCATTGGACTCATGATCAGGATCATACAAACTTACCTCAATCACTTCGTTGTGGTATCTATTGTGTACTCAGTGTTAGAAGAGTATCACACTATACACCTATGGATGGAAATTGATAAATTATGAGGGAACCAACATTATCATAATATCTCAATGTTCTAGTTATGGATTCAAAAGTTCCACCTTATAATACATGTCATCTCAGAGGCTGTATTTTTTATGGATCTAGTAATGATAGAGGCAGTGCTTGCTTGGGAGACAACCAGAAGTGTGATTGAGGTGACATGTTTTCTGGTGGTTGGTAGAATACTAACAGAGGTTCATTCTCAAATTATCTAGAGTAGCAGTACCTATGATAGCTTTGAAGAAGAAGGTAAAAAACTTCACATGGAAAAAAAATTCGGTAGAGCTTCCAGCAACCGAGGCAGAGCAAGACGACTGCCCCAATTTTGAGACTACCATAAGAGGGAATTTAGAATGTAGTATTTGGAGATGCATGATGGAACAAACTAAGTTGTGTCCTAATGCAGGAGTGATTACTTATCTCTTATGGCTCATGGATGTTAAGGAATCATTATCATAACTACACAACCAATGACATGGAGTTAGTAGTAGTGAACTTTACCTGGACGATCTCGAGACACTACTTTATGGATGAATGGTTTACTGTATACTCCAACCGCAAGAGTCTCAGGTATATATTATCATGTAAGGACATGAACATGATACAATGTTGATGGATGTTGTTCCTCTAGGACATTGAATTTGAGGTAATATATACTACTGGGATTGGAAACCTGGGGGGTGGCGCGCTCAGCAGGAGGTCCGGTTTGTAGCTACTAAGTGAGGAGATGAAGTAGCTAACTACAATGTAGATATCCATCCCGGAAGACGATGGAGCATCTTATCTCTAGTCTATGACTATCACCCCCCCAAACTCTTACAATGAGTTAGGGAGGCACACCATTGGGATATTTACTATTAGGATCCAAATTCTTAGATATCCTCAAGATAGGTTCTTGATATATTATCGATAGGAGGGGAGCACATCATCATTTTCCAAGGACATAGAATAGTACAAGGGACATTATGAGAGGAGGCATTAAGGGAGTTCCATACATCCCATGTGGCGGTACATCCTGGTGTTGATAAGACGTACTAGGACCTCCGACATCAGTACTGGTGGCCAAGGATAAAGAAAGTGGTGGTATAGTTCATTACATGATGCCTCACATGTCAGCAAGTGAAGGTCGCGCATCAGGTCCCAATAGGCCTGAAGAAACCAAATTTGGTATCAGAGTGGATGTTGGATGGTATCTTTATGGACATAGTGATGAGGTTACCAAGAAAATCAAGAGGACATGATTCATTCTGGGCGATCGTTGTCCGACTCACCATGTTTACCCACTTCATACCCATTTGGGAGTAGGGTTCTGAAGAGGGGTTGAGAATCCTCTATGTCCAAGAGATATTACAGCTTCCCAGGGTGCCTTCGATAATCATCTTGGACCGTGACACACACATTACATTTTGGTTGTGGAAGGGTTTGTAGTAGAAATTCAGGACTCAGCTGTTCTTGAGCCCAAATTTTCACCCGCAGACAGATGGTCAGACAGATTAGACCATACAGAACCTAGAAGAAATTTTTTGTTCTTGTGTCCTAGATTTTAGTCGTCATTGGGAGGACCACCTACCATTGGTGGAGTTTGTGTACAACAATATTTATCACTCCACCATTGGCACTACACCACTAGAGGCCTTGTACGGGAAGCCGTATTAAATATGGGGTTTCCGTACTTTCACTAAGGCCCAATTGTTACATCATTTGTTTTTTAGTAATATTTATATATAAATGAATTCATATGTTTTAAAATTTTACATTTATATTTTTCTGTGTTTTTAATTGAAAGGTGTATATGTTTGTATGTTTTAATAAAAAAATTATATTATTAATTTATATGATTTAAATTATATTTTTTATATTTTTATAAATATACAATGATATCTTTATATTTTTTTAAATAATACATTGTAAACATATATGTTTATATATTTATTGGTTTTAAATAACCATATTTATATGAATTTATTTTTTAAAATATTATGTTTATATATGTTTAAAATTTATATATTTTAAATTCATATTTTCTTGTTAGAACAGTTATATAATATATATATATATTTACGTTTTAGTGTGTGTTTATAGGTATATTTATTTATGTATATGGGTCTCGATATGATATATATAAATATATAATTTTGAATATTATTATATGTTTGAATAGGTTAATATTTATGAAGTTGATTTATTTTCTATGTTAATTAATGGTTCTAAATTGGAAGAAATAAATATATATCAAATGGTGAATAAGGGAATGTTGTTGACATTTTATTAGAGTTTGATTAATGGATTTTAGAAAATAATGAATTATTCTATGAATACATGAAATATTGAATATTTTGAAATTAGTGACCTGATAAATGTATAACCATATTATTTTCTTTAGTTTTCCTCATACTTATACAATAATGATCTATCATGGTGCAATAAAATATTTTTCAATAGCTAAAACAGATGAAAATATTTATTATGAGACAAAATATTATGTCACTGAATTTATTAATCATGTAGGCATAAAAACATCTGTAACAATACAACATGTTGAATGATTAAATGGAGATGATAAGAACCATTGCTCATAGGGTTTAACAAATTTTCCATGTTTTCAACATTGATAATATTGGTTAACTATAGATTAATAATAGTGTAGAGAGATAGATGTTTCTCTAAGTTGATTAAAATTTTGACGATATTATTCAAGAAATAAATCTACTTATTAATTCCAATTATGATGGAAAAATTGTTATATCTAATGTTTCGATGGATTAATAAAGTAGATGCTTCCAAAATGACTACGCGTTTTACAGGAAAAAATATTATGTGTATAACATTTTCCAAATATTGGGCATCATGATATAATATTACTGGGAGACCCTACCATGATTCATTCCTATAAAAAAACATCCAACCTATACCTATGGAAATATCATTTCATCTAATATTTTTCTTTCGAATTTTTATTTTGATATTCAAATTATAAAAAGATCTTGAGATGATATATAAATGTTATAATATCCAATGGAATCCACTGTCACTGAATTGATTCAACATATTGGAAGGGATCTATTCAATAGTGTCCAAATTTTTTAATTGACATTGAAAATATTAAAATGGAGCTTTTATAGGTATATTGAATATATATTTAAGAATCAATTTACAAAATATTTATAGCCTATTATATTGGTGGTTTACAATATATCCCTGACGATATATATAAATAAACAATATGTTATTAGGAGCTTGATCGTTATTGGGAAACAATTACCAAAAAATTATATATCATATTATCTAAAATCTTCGATTATTATTTAATATTTATATCAGAGTCAAGTATAAATGAGTTTGATTCATGTATGATATTCTATTTTATTTTACATGTTATTATAATGTAAACTAAAAATTAATTTCCTACATATTCAATCTTATCAATATATTGAGTAGAGAAACATAAAAATTGTCTAATATTTGATGTAGGGACTTCTTATGATCCACTAAATAATATTATAGAGATGGTATGTACTAGTTTCCAATGATATTATCTAATTACATCACCTATACTAATGATTTAAAATGATACATAGTAATTAACAAGTGTATTATTTCCACATTCCCTTTTCAACCTAAGAATAAAGGAACACGAAAAAAATAAATATAGTCTACATTTGGAATGATGAAATGTTTACTTGATGTTTACGAAATGATGGTACACTCCCTAATATTTATGGTTTCTAATTAGTGTTTTTATATTTTAAACATAATACTTTTGTTTTATATGTTGAAAAAAAATTTCATTTGATAAAAACTTATTTAGATAAAAATGTAATGTTAAAATATATATTTCATGTAATATTGGACTAAATAACTAGGAGAATGAATTTTTTTAGATCAACTATAAATTTCAAAAATATATTTACATCCAACATGTCTCTTGATATGAGATAGTTATAAGATTATTTAATGTCACAATATGTTTGATATAAATGTTCTAAGCCAAAAATCTTAAAATGTGAAAAATATTTTTTCAATTAATGATTTGATTTTAATAACAATTATATATCCTAATATCCACTTTTTAATGTAATAGCCACTATTGGTCACACTGAATGGAATATTTAATATGAATATTAGAATAAATATAAATAAGTTTTCCTACTTCTTTAATTACATTTGGTGTAAAAAAATTTATCTATAATTTTTAAATGAATTGGTGAATGAATCTATGTAGATAATCATTCAAATGTTGATATATTTTTTTCTATCATTTTTTACATAATAGTTCATCCACAAATTCATTTGGTCTACGACAAATTTTTTTGTGTGCATATACATCTATTTGGTATGTTACATCAAAAATGATATTGGAAAATTCAAAATGTATATATAAATTAATCTACATCAATTAGTGGCATACATTATTAAATGATATAAATTATAGTTGGTGGATGAATAATTTATAGAATAATTATATAATCTATATTATATTTTTATATCCATATCCTAAAATCTAGTTGTCAATATCAATGGTTAGGGAATTCATATCTTATAAGTGATTTTTACTGCATATTATGAATTCAAGCATAAACATTTATACGCATTAAATAATACAGTATATGGTCAACCACAAAGATCGTCACTTTTTTCAAGATTCATCATATAAAATTGTTAATGAAATGAAAACTGATAAATGAATGATAATTAAAATGAATTTGTATCATGGTTTAATGAGAATACCATCATTGATTTATCGACATCATAGTCGTTGAAATTGTTATCTAAGGGACCATTTATTAATGCAATCACATGGAATAGTTTTGAAATTAATGGATATATATTTTACATAAGAAAACTAGAATAAAAGATAACTATATGAAATTTTAGAGTAACGATCATCAATAAAGAAATTCATTTTCTTTTAAAAAAGAAAAATGACACCAATTTATATATGAATAATAAATTTTAAAAAAATTATGATATATAAGAAATTGAATATGTTAAATTTTTACAACCACTATTTATTTCTACTACATTTATATTAATAATTGTTTAAAAACTATTATTTATTTATTTATATCTAATGATTAAATAATGTTTTTTGCAGAAAAGTACTATTTATCATAATAATGTTACAAGGTATATATTTTATATTATGAACCACCATAATACAAATTTTTCTATTATTTAGAATAGGGAAAACTTATTTGGGTTATGAGGATGTTTATTAAATTACAAAATTATTTGAGATTAATTAATTATTACAATATTAATTGAGGATTACAATGACTATGATGTAGACATGGTACATTATATCCAAAATTATCATGTTGAATGGATATAAGAAAACAATTGATTAAATTACTAAATATTTTTTGAAATATCTATTTTTGGAAAAAATATAGATGTTGGTCCCTATGTTGTAACATATATATATATATATATATATATATATTTCGTTAATAGATAAAAATATAAAATAATTTTTATATTCATCAATTTCAGTTACAAATTTTATTATTGATGAATCTAAAATTCATCCTTTTATTCAACAATGTAATGTAATTCATAATATTCATGTAAGGAATTATATTTTGCTGTATAATCTAATGAAATATATTTAATAGGATTTATAGTGTTAAAAATGACATGTTAGAATCATTTAGTAATACTTAAATAAACAACCACATAAAATTATTAATTTAGTATACGCCTATTATATTGAAAATAATAGAGAAATAGTTATATATATTTGGGTATGTGTGTCTGTATTCATATAAATGTACATATTTTAATTATTTTTTGTAATGTAATAAAGATTAGTTTTAATGAAAATATTTAAATTACTAATGGTGATCCAAATATTGGGGGCCCTTCATGTTCAATAAATAATATGATTTTATAATTTGGTAAAATAATGAGTACACTATAATCCAAAAATTACATAACTCATGATAAGTAGAAAGTGATTCTAATTAAATTCAACGATTAAAATCACATAAGGAACAAATGAGAAATAAAATTAACATTCCATGGTTGTTCAATGTTGAAGTAAGATAAAAATATTATGTCATGACTAAAGGATCACTCACATGGTAATGAAATATCAGTTAGAAGAGTTCATTACTTTTTTATAATTAAATTATATTTTTTACTAGTGGTTCAAATATTATATATTACATTTTAAAAATATTTTATTTGTTCAATTATATATGAAATTTGATTTTCTCAACACAAAATTAGTTAATAGGTGGTGAATTTTCATTATAAGAATTATACGGTAGGATCATAGAATAAAAATGAGTTCAGTTTTTATTAGAAAAGGCCTTATTAAAATATATTTTTAAAATATAAGTTATTAGATGAAGATTTGTGGGAGTTGATATCCACCATCCAATTGGAGGAATCCATTCTTGTATAATAACTTATGATTTTAAAATACAATTATAAGGATATTTATTTATTTCTTGATAGATTATTAATTTATTCCTGTGTAATAGAAAAAAATAATTTTCAAAATGAGATGAAATCACATAATATATAGCTATATTAAACATCAAGATGAGTGTATCCTATATTATAATAAATAATGATTAAAGAAATATTTGAAAACTAAGGAGCTAAATTTATATGTAATAACTAATAGGCCTTGTTTATACATCAAACCCCCTACTCCAAATGAAAATATAAATGTTTAAGAATGAAAAATTTGGTTGTTATATATTTCCATAAAAACATGTAGTAGCTAATATAGATTGTAATTATATATTATTTTTCATAATTCGTAGTATTTTATAAATTTATCACAATAATGTAATATTTAAATATATAAATTAAGGGAACACTTATAAATAAAATGACATATGGGGCCTTATTCCACAAGGATAGTGTGAAAATCCATTTTATTGCATTAGATAAACAAGAACAACTAGGATATTTATAATGATAAAAGTAATGAGTTAATATTAGAGATGTTTTCAAATGACCTCGTGCAACAATGATTGATGTATATTGCAAGAAACAAATAGATTCCATAAAGCTATGATTCTATATATTAGTGAAAGTATAATCAGTGAATTAAATCATACAAACAATAAATGTTTTTATAAATTAAAATATATGACCTACAATGCCTTCCCATCCATATCCTTCACCACATCAACATGAACAGAAAATGTACTATGATATGATTTCTGAGGATTGTCATTGCAATATTATAGAATAAAAATGATACATAATCTTAGGGATAATATATATTTTCAACTTATACGATTGACTTATAAAAGATAAATGGTACATGATATTATTGATAAAAAAATCAATGGTTATTTTAGATCATGGAGCTGTACATAGTTGGAATATGTGTTGGTCATCTTTTTAATGTTGTAAGATATCCTTGTTCCTTAGTTGTTATATGATGTACGAATAATTTTACAATCATCATTTTCCTTTTATTTCAAATTAACAGAAGCATTTTGAAAACTTTAAATTATATAACCATATTTTTTAATTTATATAATAATTATACAAATAAATAAAAAGTTATGAGAATCAAGAAATTTATAAACTTTTCAGTTTTACCAATGTATAAAAAAAGTATTGTTGAATGAACTTTTATAAGTGTGTTTTTCAGAATTGTTGTTGAGTTCTATCACATGATATAGAGAGGGAGAGCATATATTAAAAATAATTAAAATATTCCTCTAAGGAATTGTTGCACATGAATAGATCTTTATTAAAGAGCTATATATTTTTCTATTTAGATAAAATTTTCATTCAATTTTCATTTTAGTAATAAAATTTAAAATTTATTATCATAATTTATTGCTTTTGTGACTAATTATCTGCAACCATGTTTTAGATTAAATGAGTGAAAATTGATATAAATCAATGGGTCTAAAATATATATCATCAACATTGAAATACATAATGTATCATGTAAGAGATACAGATATATTTTATAGATCTTAAAAAATTCTATATTAATTGTTGGTTTCTTCTTTTTCTGGACTATTAAGAATATTTATATAATTATGATCAACTATTTATTATAATATTCCTCATCATAAATGTTTTAAATTTGGGGGGTAATTGGTTGTTATGCATAATCATGCAATGTGAATGCACAATATATTAGGGACTCTGTTTAATGAGTGAGGTTTTTTAAAAAATATCATTATTTATATATTTTTTCAACAATATTTAAAATTATTGGAATCTTAATCTTAAATTTTATTATTTTACATATGTTTTTCTGATTTATATATGAAAATTAAATAGGACATATAAGGTGTTTAAAATGAATAAATTATTTATAATGAATCCAAAATAAAAATTTTATTTTATAGAACAAGCTAATAACTTTTATATTAGTTAACACTTGTTTTTTTATATACATACATTTTTTCTTATTCTCAATTTGTTTTTTCATAACTACAGCTTCATAATTAGAGAGAATGTTTTCAATTTTGGTTTTTTATTTTTAGATTCATTTTTAAAATTATCATGGCTAGAATGTCCAAATATTTTAACATTGTGAGTTTCATAAATGCCCTATTATTTTTTAAAAATATTTTTTAATTAATAATTTTATAAAATTTATGGATTTTGAAAATTTTAATGATGAATATTTTATTTGGAAGTCTAAAAAGACCTTATTTATTTATTCTTTGGTGACCATTATAAATGGAGGATTAAATCATGTATGTGTATAGAAAATTTCCTTATAAAAATATTATATTTGTAAATGAAGTTGTTGTACTATTAAAAATCAGTTTATGTGTAACATAAGAATTTATCAGAAACTTCTTGTGCTAAATTATTTCTATTAGTCATGAACCAGAGTTGATAACCGTGTAATATGATATCCTAGCAGTCACTAAAATGATTTAAAGATAATTATCCTTCCCCATGTGTTGGTGAATAACTTCTAGTATTATTTGAGATAATTTTCGGAAAATGATTTCCATATAAACATTAGAAGAAATAGATGCAAGTCAGTATTCTAAAATGAAATTACATGGGGAAAAGAGTACTTAAAGTTAAACATATATATATAACCAATATAAAACCACCACGTACCAAAAAATAGATTGATAAACAACCCACATCCCAATATAATGAACTCCCTAATCCCAAAGATTAATATCCACCGCCTTGAAGGGTTTCTTTTCTGTTTCTCAAATAGAGATGATGGAAACTTTTAAACAACCAAAGGAATATGTTGGATGTGAGCTGAAATCCTGATTGGGTCTCAGCAAGGATAGCATAATAAGTTACCATATAAATTAACAAGACAAATCTGTCAATTTTAATTAATGAAGGAATGGTAATACAATATCATATTTAAAACAAAATATGATCTTCATTTCAATTAATGTAAACATATAGAACAATGGATTAATAACAATTTTATACAAAGATATTTATATAAATTCAAATGGAATATTTAAATAATATTAAAAAACAATGGAATATAAGTGAAAATAATCATAAACTATCATCATGGTCATCTTCCAAGAGGTAGAATAATTCAATGGAATAATATCCTCTCAGAGGTGAATAATTATTGTGAAAATGATCACACACAAACCATTGACACCAGTCAAAAATTCATAACAAATATCCAGCTTAGGATAAAATCTTCATATAAGATTATGTTATAGTTTCAAAGTGTCAATCCAATTATATGGAGTTGTTATCCTAGTTTTTTTTATGAATAACTCACTAACTACTTATGATTGCATGATCTAAAAAAATCAATAATTGTAAAAAAATAGAAATATTTCCAAATAAAGTCAACCTAATTCCTATTACAATATTCCAATATACATTTAAAAATAAGATCATGTTTTTTCAATTCATTCAATAAAGATGATAAACTGATCCATGATCTTAATCATAACAATTATATCTTTTTTCTAGGAATGTGTTTCACAATTCAATTTCACAAAATCAAATTCTGTAATTTTCAACAAATTAAAATCACACCCCTATTCACAACAATTAGTAGCATTTTCCCCAATATCAGACCAAATCAATATAAAATCACATTTTACACAAAATTGTATTTAGATAATTTCATTATGTCTATTAAAATGACATTAAATTTTAGATTAAATTAATTGGACAATATTACGTGGAACCACCTTCTATATATCACAGGAAAACAAAAGAAAACACCCACAATGGAAAATCCAAAGAAGAAATCTTCCAATGGAGATCCATGAATTAAACTTAGATCCCAGATCCAAATTTTTTTTAATACTCTACAAACATATAGATATCTTTTAATTTCTAAATATTAGAGAAGATGAGAGATGGATATAGAGAATGGGAGATGAGCACATAATAGTAAGAGATCGAACAACATTCACCAATCCCTGATTCGATTAAGAAGGGGTTTGGAAGAGAAAAAATGGTTCATTAAGATCTACAATTAGAAAGTATAATTTCTTATCCCATGTTATAGATGATTGGATAAAAAAGTAGTGTTTTGATAATTGTTATGTTAATTTTCCTAAATAAAAATTTTTGTGTGCACTGGTTCGTGGGCCCTTGTCACACGATTTTTCAAATTGTGAACTATATCTATGTAGCCCAATAAAGGGGTGAATAGTTTTTACTAGGTGGGCACATGGTCTGTAAAATCATATAATATCCATGAGAAAAAATGGAAGCCTAGTAAGGAATGTTTTTCACATGTAGGGTGCATAGTTTTGTTAAACCAAGTGCCAACTATGGAAAACCCAAGATCCTTCCAAAATTTTCTATATTTCATCAAAACTAGCCCTAAAAATGATCCGGCTAAATCATGATCAGAATAGAGGATGGGGAGTAATATAAAAAATAAACCGGATGTTAAAAACTTTCCACCATATATGATTTATCTACCCAAAAATCCAGTTAAGAAGATTCTATGTCAAAATGATGAGGCTATAGCTCTTTCCCAAATACATGTCTTTACCAAGTATCATGAGTAATAGAACTATGATTCCATAATAGGAGAACAAAATTTATATTCTTATAATGATTAATCAGTTTTATAAACCTAATAACTTCAATGGATTCCCAAACATTGAAAAATTTGTCTTCACTTCATGATCATAGAATCTCTAAAGAATAAATGGTTCATAAGGGTGCTTTTGTAGATGATACACATGGATTAAATTATGTATTGATGTTAGTTATGGTGGATGTTATAATAAGAAATAAAATTTCCCCACCAACTCAACAACATCAAATTAAAACATAGAATAATGTGAAATATACCATTTCCACCCAATACATCGATGACCCAAATATGGTGAATCTTTGAGGAACACCTAATGACCGACTAAAAATTCCATTAGTCTATAAGTCAATTAGACCAAGATGAGTCAAACCAAGAGACATTCACTAATCTCTAAAAAAACCAAATATTTGAAGGACCTTCCATAAAAGGACTTGAAAATTGAAATAATGACCACATAATCATAAGTATAGTTATAATATAAATAGACTAGTCTCAAATGGTCATCCCAATATCCAAAAAAATTACAAATTTATGATCAAATAATATCCTCAAAAATCTATATATATCATTCTGTCTGGCCATAAAAATGTGGATGATATGTCATACTCAAAAAAATATGAGAACCCAAAGCATCTTGAAGGCCTCTCCATAAGCGAGATGTAATCTAAGGATCTCTATAATATACTATAGTAGATGAAACTACTTTGAAACACAAAAACCTTTTCACATATAGATTTACCAGCTCCTAAATTTTTTATCTAGAATGTGCAATATATGAACTAATTTATCCAACATGTGAATCATAGTCCCTATCACTTATTCATTCTCTGGGTACCTGAAAACCCAAAAAAATGTCAATTTTGATCTCATATCCATTACATGTTAGTATTGTAAGTGGATGAAGGAAACCTAATGGTCTCTAGTTTTGTTCCTTAACATGTTGTTATGTATAACTACGATTGACTGAATCACCCATACACCATTTCCTATGTGGTCACCAAAATCATCACCACATATCATAGAACATCATCATTGTTTTTGGGTGCATAGATTTCTAGGTTTTATGAAATTACCCGATAACATATTTTCTCATGGGAAAGCTTTATATATACCTATTCCAAAAACATAAAATACCATATGTAGTGAACAAACACTTATCAACAATACCCCCATCCTAATTAGAGTATCTAATGATTCAGAATTCAACATCATTCTTTTGTTCCTAATGAATCATCACGGGAAGCCATAAAGTCAACTACCCATTGTCCAAAAAAAACTCAACCATAGATTCTCAAACTCTAATATGAAAATACAAAAAAAAAATATTTTAATTTCAAATATTATAATGACTCATTCATGTAATTTTTTAGAATAATACATCTCAAAATATCTAAAACTACATTCCCATTTCTATGGGGTAGAGGATATGTCAATGAAAAAATATTTTAGGTACACAACTCATCGACTCTGGAATGTTTTTTGATATTTTTGAGAGAATATATAACACAAGATCTTATGGCCATATCATATGGTAGTCTTTTCTCTAAAATTGTAATGCCACCTAATAATATCACAAGCATCAAAGATGAAAATATAGTATCTTGGGTTGGATAATTCTTCTCATGTCTCCTAAGATATTGATAGCCACTTTCAAAAACATAATCACCCTGTATATGAACAGATCCCAAACCTAAACCTGATGCAACAAAAAATACCGCAAAGCCCTAACTGACCTCTATAACAATCAATACCGACAAAATATTAAATAAAAATTTAACCTCAACAAAATAACTATGAAATTTTTCATCCAATGAAATCATTACACCCATTCATTAATGAAATGTTAATAGAGAATCCAACTTTTAGATATCCGTAAAAAGCGATAAAATCAAGAAATGTCCAAAAAGTTACAAATAAGAAAAACCCTTAGTGGTTGTTCCCATGTAATAATAGATTATAAAATGTCAAGATCAACCTCAATACTGTATTCTTACACGACAATTCCTAATAATATCATTTAATGAATCACTAATTTATAACATTTCAATAACATCACATAAAGATGGGGATTTATCAATATTTCCATAATTGATCTCAGATGATGCACATGATCCTCCTCATACATAGAGTAAGACAGGATGTCATAAAAATGAGCCCACAACAATTATCAATATACCCATGGAAAAATCATTTTCATTATAGTTATAATGGTTGTTTTAGAATTGATTAGAAAAAATTATACAGAATGTTACTCATAATTCTCATACCAGTATGAGATGGTAGTTTTATGATTGTAAAATTATTTTATTATCAACTGATGATAGGAAGATCAATGATCAATATTCAAAAAAATTATTATCCCCTTATAACTGGTCAAATAGATCACCAATCTATGGAAATAAATAATTGTAAATTATTGTAGCTAAATTGATTTTGTTTTGTAATGAACACAAAGTTGAAATATCACATATTATTTCATAGTAAAGAGAATCGGTAACACCCATGGTGATGTAATCATTTGTATGATGCCTTTATCTAAAATATCATACATTTGAGTCTTGGAATCATTTATTTAAGCTACTTCCATATAAAAAAAATAAATAGATACATGATGAGTACCATGGACTAGATCAATAGAAAACTCTTCCTCCTAATGAGTGAAAACCCAGAGAAATCAACATGAAAAACCACATTAAATTAAATGAAAACACGAAGGATATAATAACTAAAAGACTAAATCTCTAGGTAATAATTAGACACCAATATCAAATTCCCCATATATGTATAATAAATTTCATCTCTACTTTACTTCTAGTAAAACTCTCCTTGAATGATATGACATGCACCATCAGGTGTTGAAAAAAGGACACACCAATAATGGAAATAAATTCAAGAATTATTTGAAAAATCCAATCCATCCTAAATATGTTGTGAATAGGTTTCATGCGGAGAAAAAAATTATATGTATAATAATTCTTTGATAAATTAAATACAAAATCATGACAATGAAAATAATATTCTCTCTTTGTTCTATGTGGTGTAGTAATATCAATCAAATAAGATAAATTAGTTATAGGATGATTTATTAGAATCATAATACAGGTTGAAATAAATAAATTACATTAACTATTATCAAATAACATAGTCACTATAGGTAATGTAATAGTGATGGAACCTATCACATTTATTTGACCCATATCTTCTTCATCTTGAGACTCTTCCACTGTGTGAGGGACCTTCATTTAGGATGACTATGGCTGGAACCAATTATTCCTTGAAGAAACCTATTTCACCAAAATGAATTTTATTGTGGATGACCCCGTTACACTAGCCTGAGAATAAATGACCTGAAAAAAAAATTTCATGTGACCTGAGATTCTGTTAGAACCGCATAACATGGGTGCATTAGTGAAAACCATTATAGAATTCCTAGTCTTGTCACACTATATGAAAATAAAGCATCCTCTTACTTGTAATGTAGAAGAACCAAAATAACCATGATATCAATAAACATCTTAATAATCATTAGAGGTACTCTTTCCATTAAAGGAACACATTGATCATCCACTTTGAGAAAAAGGAAATCCTGCCATCCCTAATTTTCTAGCTATGTCCATCTCAACCATCATTGATCAATCTAGAAAATTATTATAAGAAGTGGGACCCAACAAGAACACATTGTAACTAATATTTGATAAATTTATAATCATTATAATTTAATATTATTCATATCATTTTATAATATCTCATATGAGAACTAGATAAACTCAATAAACTGATCTTCATATTTTTCAGAGTTTTTTCAGCCTTCTTGAGTTTGAAAAATGTTATAGCCTTGGAAAACTCCATCAAAAATCGATAGAACTTGTTAGTGAAATGACTTGTAAATTCACTGCACACTAAGCCCTCATGATTATTTTTTATAACCATTGTTCCCCATCATCTCCTACTAGGACCCTTTAGCTTGAGGGTGTCACATTTCACCTAGATTGAACAATACATTTCAATGAACTAAAATTAAAGATAAAACCTTATCCACTAATCCTAAGAATATTATGGATAGCTTGAGACTTGGACACCAGTGGCATTTGGAAATGGAATTGCAGTGATTAAATCCTAAAATCATCTCTATATGGTTCCACTGTTGGATCCTAAATGAGAATAGGTGTTGGATCCTATCCCAATGATTGGAAAACCCACAAATTAGCTAAAACCAAATTCATGCCGACAAGAGTATTTTATTGTTCTGTTTCATCATAGTATTTCTTGTGGATCCGATTAAGATATCATATTAGAGGAATGATTCTACAAAAAAAATCAGAAAACATTGAATACATCATTTTAACACTATAACAAAGCAATAAGCTAAACATGTCCCATAATTTAGATAACAATGATATGGATTTCAATCTGTCAAAATAAATTTTTTAAAGAAGACAATAACTAAACCTCAATACATTTCTCCTAAACCTCCAATTATGACTTAAGGATCATTTCTATGGCAGATGGCTAGGAAATAAATTGTAACTACCTCATAAGTCCCAACTAGAGTAATCAATATCATGAAAAAATAATGAAATATGCCCTACCTACAGCTATAATACCACATTTTCTCGAACCATCCCATATACCCAGGTACATTGATACCTGAATCTACATTGACTAGGACCAGAAGAATTTTTTAATGCCCACATGTTGGTCCCTTTCACCTTGAATCATACAAGATAAATGTGGGAATATTTTTCCATACTCAAAACAAAAGAAACAGATATTAGTGAGTATTCTCAAAAGAAACTCTATAGAGAGAACAATACTATAAGTCAAACATGTATCTAAACGCAAATTATAACCACAAATTACCAGTGAATTTTATTAGAAACCAAATTCACAATATAAAAAACTCCCTAATACATAAAATCAACAACCACTACCTCCATGTTCTACTCTTACCTTCTCAAGCCTAGTATAATAAAATATAAAAACACCCCAAGGCATAGGTATAGTGTGTGATTAAACCCTAGTAGGGTCTCAATGTGGATTCCATAACATGATTCCATATAACATAACAAGATATATAATTCAATTTTATATATAATATGTGGAAGTTCAATTTCAATTTTTAAACTGTTCATTCTATTCATTTGAATTGCTAAAAATATTTTGAATAATAAATATAAGAGATTTTTTTAAAAAAAATTGTTTATAGAAATTTTCAAGTAATATGAAAAAATTTATCAAAAGAATGGTATATATATCAAAATATTTAAAACAACCAACTTTATCATCTGTAAGGAGTTATGATAATTCAATGTTATGGGATCCTCACACACTTATATACGGAAAAAAGCAATGCTCACACATATCCTTTTGATACTAGTCAATGAAGATTAACCACCATCCTACTAAGGAAAATATTTTCTGATAATGTTTTATTAGAGTTGAAGAAAATCATTATATTTCTAGGTTATTCCCATCATAACATGTTTTTCCCTTATTACTCACTTACTACCTAGGATTTCATGTTCTCAATCAATAATCAATAATTATCAATTTATTTCCATAAAAATCAAAATAAATTTAACCCATTTATGATTCAATATAATAATTTACATTTTAAAAAAATATTTTTTAATCGATTATTTCATTTTTAGGATAAAACCAAACAACATTTTTATCAAAAAAAACATTTACGCCATTTTCTCAAAAATAATTTTTCAATTCAGAGAATCAAATTCTACAATTTCAATAAAATTTAAATAACTCACAAGTTTGATATAATTGGGGGTTTCCCCAATATAATTTTAACTAAAATTAAAATTACAACTCACATAGAATTGAATTTTTAAAATTTAATAGAAATTTTTTAAAACATTTATGTTATTCTAGGTCAAATTAATTTTCCAAACATAAATGGAACCAACTACCCTTGATCACATGATCAGATAACACATCACCTACAATAGTAACCTCCAACAAAAACGTCTACAATAGAAAACCAATAATCCAACTTAGATCCAAGATTGTAAATGATTGAGTTTAGATTCTCTAAAAACATGGAGGTCAAAAAAACCATAAGGAGGATAGAATGGGAGATTGGAAGATAGATAATGGGAGAAGAACTCTTACTAGGAAGATAAAGAATGAAATTCTCCATGATTGAATTCTATTTGTAGTGTGTTTTTAGGAGAAAAATGGATCCTAGAGATATCAAATTACCTAAGACAATTTATAACCTAGATTTATGGCTAATCATGGGAAGAATTAGGGGTTCAATGAATTTTATGTTAACTTTTAGAATTTAAAAAATCAGCATGCCTGGTTTTATAGAGGGGGTCGCATGGTTTTTCAAACCATGTGAGTTAACCATTCACCCCTCTAAAGTGGTGCGTGATTTTACTTGGTGGGTGCTTGGTTTGTAAAACCATTCACTAAATGTCAAAAACCTTTCTCTCTAGGTTTCTATAATTTACACTAGTAGGGGGAATGTTTTTGATATTGTGTTCCAAATTTGGAGAACCCAGTATCCCACCATTGTATTCAAAATTTCACTCGAGGAATCACTAAAATATACTCAGCCAATGCATGATCAAATAAGGGGTTGATCAGTACTTAAAAAAGTAACAAGTTTTTACAAGAGCATATTGAATTACATATTGTTATATATATTTTTAAAATAAAATAATATTGGTTTCAATATTTATGTTTTATAAAACATTAAAAAAAATTACATATATATATATATTTTCATATATTTTTAAAAAAAATTTTATAACATTTAATGTTTAAAACAACATAAAATATTTATTTTTATAAAAAATATATTTAATGTCACTTTCAACTTTTATTTTCCTAATAAAATTACATTTAGAGTCTCATTATATCTATTTGTTAATTATATTTCATATATTTTTTATAGTATCCAATCTTGGATGATTATTAAAAATTATTTTTTAATAACTACTAATAAAATGATACTTTTATCATCAGTTTTATTATATAAATTTATAACCAATATTATACTTTTAAAATAACTAACATTTTTTGGGTAATTTTATAGTGACTATGAAAAAGATATATCTACCATGATTGTAAAAATTATACATATTAGGGGTAAATGATGACATATTGTCTTAAGAGTTTAGTTATAGGGGTAAAAAATATTAATTTTTAATAAATTATGAGAAAAACACAATAGCATACTCGGTTTCTGATAAAACTAGACTATGTGCCCAGTGTGGCTGAATGAGAACACGTACAACACCTAGGACCAATGGGTAGATTGTAGTAGAAAAAAATTCACTGGTGTTCTAATGAAACTTTTAATGTTTCTTTATTCCCCCACTTGTCCAAATTATCTCAAATTAACTCTATATATATTTGAAATATTCTAGTTGAGGAATAAATATGGATTAATATCATGAATATAGCTAACATAAAATTTATTATTCATTACCAAAGTCAACATATTCCATTTATTAATCATTTGAAGGATATTGAGGGATTTAAAAGAAAATTTCCACCAACATTATTTTTATGCTAGGAGGTTAAGAACCACACTAAAAATGAAAAAAAAAATATAAGGTGATGAGGATGATGTTATCCTAAGAATAAATATTTATTGGATGCTAAGAGAAATATTAGTACCCATTGTAATTTCTTTAGAAAAATAGAATAGAATATTTTTAGTAGTTAAAAAATATTTAATAAACAAATTTATGGTTATTGAAAATAAAAATGAAAAACCTTGATATTTATCAAATAATTTTGATAATTAACTAAAGTAATAATGATTCCAATAATATGACATGGGTGTGTTGGGTCATAATTTTATAAAGTTTCCCTGAAATTATAATCATTGTAAAATGATACCCCTTTATGAAATAAAATTTAATTTCTTTGTGACTCATAATTACACTACATCACCACTTAGAAAACATAGGAACATAAAATAAATTTGTTTTAATATTTATAAATATATAATTAACATCGAAAAATTGTCCTGTCTAAAAAAATTAATTTATTTTCATACAATAATTAAAGGTATATATATATATAAACACTCTCATTATCTTTTCATTGGATTTGATTATTGGTTTTCATGATAACAAAAAAACTATGGATTTTTCATCATAGAAGTATCATAATGTTATAATAGAGATAAAAACAATTATATTAATTTATATTGGGATCCATACAAAAAAATAGAAATTTAAAAAAGATAAATATATTTTATAGATGGGGATAATACATCAAACGTATCTAAATAACTTGTATATCAACTAATAGTGGAAATAGAACAATATAGATAGTATAATAAATCGAATGTTGAGATAGTAGTAGTTGTAAAAATTGATTTAAATATTGGGGATTGTATTAAAGAATAGATCATTTATAGTGGGTGCAAATATAAAAAGGCAGTAGATAAGTATTTTTAAGAACATTAATTATGAAAGTGATGTTTTTTTGTGATTCAAAAATGATAAGGGAAATTTGTTTTTACAATTTAAATTATTAAATCAGATCCAAATACATGGAAATGTGTAATATCATAATTTTGGATGTTATTTGTAATAGTATTTATGTGAAATATTGGTTAATGACTTAGGACACATGGTTAACTTTATGAAGAATATGTATACTTCAATGGAAAACATATCACAATTTTTATGGGATGTAGGTCCATGATGAGAAAACTCTTCCTTATAAGAGTTATAGAAGACATGTGTTTTGTAATGTATAATGATAAATATATATTTTGTCACAAAACCCAATTACAGTTATTTCAATAATCCCTATGTGATTTTTTAGAATAAATAAAATTTTGAAATTGTTTTCACACACACGATAATACTAATTAATAATAATTTTTAGAAATAGAAAAAATAATTAAAAGGTATTTAATATAAAGTAGAATATGTCCATAATATTTGATGAATTAAATAATTTGAATATTAGTAGGCTCACCATAGAATTATTTATTAATGAAAATTCCACTACAAGATCTTTATTAATGAATACTATAGTTTGTGTTGGATAATAGTAATCACATGTAAATTTAATGTTTTCATTATATAAAATGTTATTAGAAGTTTGTTTAAATATTTAGAGAATGTATATTTATCTATTCATAATTTATAATATAAAAAGAATTATTAATTTGAATATATCAGATTATCTCAAAATATAGAAATAGAGGTAGTATATTTATATATTAAAGACTGTCAAATAAGATGAAGTTGAAAATATGATAATCGTTATGATGAAAAACATGGATCGATGATACATATTGAAAAGGAAAAAATAAAATGCTTTCAATATATGAATTCATCACTATGGTCTATATCATAAAGGGTTATTTTTATAACTTGTTGAGAAAATTAACCTTTATGAGATGAGGTATATGTGAAAAATAAAATTAAATTACTTCAAAAATATTGGGAAAAAAATTTATATTCTCATAAATATATGAGTATGAGGAAGAATAATTATCTATTTGATTATTTAATATTTATTGAATATTTATTAAGTGATTTGTTTAGAAAAAATTAAAAACTTTATTTTAAAACTCATTAAAAATATAGTATTTACTATAATAAAGAATGAATATACATTAAAATAAAATGGAAATCAAATTTAAAATAAAATAATTACCTAATTTAGATGTTTTGGGGGAGTACTTAGGAATGGTGATGATTTACATGTGAAAACTAATCATGTTTACACAAGATTTTAATTTTCAACATTATAAAAAATAACGAGGGATCTAAAACACATGATACAAATATTTATTGAGATAAAAACACCAGTGAAAAAAGATGGATAATGAACCTACACCAAATCCCAATGATAATTATTATAAATCAATTAATATTGATGAGGTTAATCATGAAGAAAGTTGGATAAAGTCCATGAATGAAGAGATAGAATAAAAGGATAAAAATCAATATTTTGGGATTTTACAAGATATAAATGACATGAAAATTATTTTTACAATTAATTTTTTTGGAAATAAACAATAAAAATATTTTGAGGAGATAAAAAAATGAATAACTTTTTTTTGAGGTATTCTATTTAATAGAATGAATTATAATTTAGGTAATTTTTTTTTCTATTGTGTTATTGGATATGATCGTGTTATTATTGAATATTCCAAACCCCAAATAAATGTTCAAGGTACTCCAAATGAATGTAAATATAACATTTTATTTAATTAAGCCCTTAATGGATAGGTTTATCCTGATAAACATTATATATTTCACCTACATGATTACAAAAAAAAATGTTAATTTAAAATGGTTCTATAGGAATTAAATCCTGATCAATGACACATATATTCAAGGCATGATATATTTCTGTAAAATTGTAAATGTGAATGAGGAAGAGTTTATTACAATCAGTATTTAATGATCTAATGTGATAAAAGGATAGTTTTCTCACATATATGGATTACATTATATCTAGAGGATTAAATAAAAATCATATAAAATGTGTTCACAAAATTCAAAAATATATATATAATGATATTTAAGTGACTAATATGTCAAAATATTATTTAATTTACATATTTTTATGGGAACATTATATTATTTTTATCTTAGTCTATATTTTCAACATAGGTACTATAAACATTTTCAATGATGGATAACAATCCCATGATGAATCGAGAATAATCATAGATAATTATATCCAAAAATTAATGCTCATAGTTGGTAAATATATTGGATTATAAAAAAAATTAAATATATAATGATGTATAAATACAAGAAACATAAATTTGTTCAACTATTTGTAACATGTAATAATATAAAATAATTACCACAGTGAGAATTGAAACCATTATTTTGGAACACCAAGTCCTTCATATATTTAGAGTTTCATTATAATGAAATAGTGAATAAATTACTACCATGATTTATGGATATTTATTTGATATCTCTCTATGAGGATAAAATTTTACCCTTTAGTTTTGAAATCCATCTTGTAGTATTGATTACTTTTTTTCTATTAATGATGAAATATTAAATTTCTCTTATTACATTTGAAGGTGAATACACTGATATTACACACTTTTTTTACAAAAAATAAAATAATTGATGAAACAAGAACATAATGAAATTTGTCCATTTATATTTTCTAATATTTTTTTTAAATATATTAAATAATATGATAGAAAAATATTATTACATCCTTATAGTATGATTCATATTGATATATAGTATCACATTATTAATGGAATAGTAGACCATTATGTACTTAATATAGAATATGTTCCGAAAAATGATCATGATTTGATTTTATAATGAATTAAATAACATAGTATATTTCATTGAATCATTATTTGACACCACGTGTTCAGATAATTGAATTAAAACGATGGATTATATAGGAACATGAACTTTAGTAATTATTATTTAGATGATCTTAATGGGGATATAATTGTAATCATCACCATATATTTTTTATCTATGTTTAGATACACTAGTTAAAATGTATAGAATGTGGAATAAACTAACACGTAAAAAAATTCAAGTTAATTTTAGAATTTATTCCAATAATATAATAATTCATAAAAGCCCTTGAGAATGTGTTCATTGAGTTTTTTAAAAATTGAATAGAAATAATGTATTTATTTTTTTAGGAGGTAAAAATACATTGGATAAAATATAAATGAAATGATACATACCAAACGTAGTGAATATATCATGGGAATTTCAAAATAAAAATGTTCTAGAAGAATATTTTTAATATATTTCCCAATAATATTTAGTTTCTTTTCTTGTTAATTATGTTATTCATGTGAACTCTCATTGAAAATATTTATTTTACTCTTCATTTTCAATATTACAATGACCCATTTAATATAAGTGGTAAATGATGGTTAAAATTAAAAATAATATGATAATTCTATTTATAAAATTATTTTTTATAAATTATGTTTATTTGATAAAATGTTTTCATTTTTTGATAATAGGATTGAAAAAAATTAATCGATTATGATTTTTTGAAAAAATCATTGACAATATAATTTGATTGTGTTTGTAATAAAAGGATGATATAAACATCTTATATTAAGAATATTTATTTTTAAAATAATAATATTAAGGCCTATAGTTTTTGAAGTATTTTTTAATGATTTTGGTAAAGAATACAATAAACAAATCATGATGTGAAATATTACATCGTAGTTTTTTCTATAGTATAGGGATAATGTTTTTTAATAATTATATTTTATATGAGATAATTTTTCGTAAATGTTATAGATAAAAAAATGAATAAAAATTTAGTTTTTTCTTATATAATATATAATCCTTTGAAAAATATATTTTCAAAACCACATCAATGAGAAATTTTTCACAGTTCATATTTTATTTTGATATTAGATAAATTAATGAATAATATACATCATTTAACATAATTTTAATATATATGTTTATATATGAAACTAGTTTATATTAAGTAATGTTATAACCTTTTTTTAGTTACATTGACGGATTAAAATATAACCCAATCATTAATATAATAGAGGTGATGCTCATGGTTGTGGGTGTGGGAATACAATTTTTTACAAGAGTAAATTATATGATGTAACATGACTAAAACATGTAATGAGAGAATGAATAAAAAACAACAGTTTTGGAATAATATAATTCCCAAATGTTTCAAGAGATATAAAATAAAATATTAGGGGTTTTTTAGAATTGTTATAATAGAACATATATTTCGTAGTGTATCTATTCCCTCAATTGATCTATATTAGAGAGCAAAAATGTATATGTTTTTATCCACCATATTTATGTTCATTATGGTTATTAACCAATTGTCTAGTGTATTTACAATATTTCTTCACACATTTCACAAATTCACCCTCCTTTAAATCCATTCCCAAAACAATTATCCAACAAAAATACCCCTCTCTCTAATGAGGTACACCAAAACTCCATCTTTCTTTACTTGAATTTAATATGACAATAGCTCACAGTGAAATTTCCCTTTTTATTCACTTTGTACTGAGAATAATAATTATATGTGGATTTTATACATTAATCAAAATATTCAAGGGATTATGTACTACACAGTAATAGGTTTTTTTGACCTTTTATATATTCTCATTTAATTTTCATAAGAAAATGACAAGGATTTTTATGTGTCCCAAGGTAATTCATATTTCTATGAATGTCACCATTACATTTAAATAAATAAATATGGATTTCATTATTATTAGTACTACAGATGATGTTATATTTAGTAATTCTTCCTCAGCATTCCAATACTATTTAAAAAACCATATATTATTTAAAATAGGTAACACAATGGGTATATTCTTAACCATGAAAATTGGTCAAAGACATTATTTTAACTAATTTTCCCCATATAAATGTTCAATTATATTTTACAAGGGGTACATTTTATATATTATAAATTAATGTTTCATATTATTTCTACTATTTTTAAAAGGTATACCTCGAAAAATCGGTATATTTTAGTTATTCTTATGATTGAAAAGATCATGATTAATAGTCTTGTCAATCGATTTCTATAAAGTAGGGTACTATACTTTTTTGTTTATCTATTTTTATATTTAATGAAAATAATATTTTTAAGGGACCTATTTCACTAATTATAAAATTTATCCTTCTATCAAGTGATGTCAAAATGAGCCATCATTCTATTATGATGACGTGGGATCCAATTGAAATAATATATCTATTTATTCCTTATAATATTTACACTTAAATGGGTCTAAATTTATTTTCAAGATAACTATAACGAATTCCACATAAAAAATGATATTCTATTGGGAAATTAAATGAGTTATAAATTTTTAAATATATATATAAATATGTCATGCTGCTGGATGATATGACTACTGTAGTACCCTTTGGTAGTTATAACATGTTTTAAAATAGGGTTTGATGTTATAAAACTAAGGGTAAAATATGTGAACAAACAAAATATCTCTATGTTATGAGATTTTGTAGTAAAATTACTATTTTCATTGATGGGAAACCCCATAAATTAAAATAGAATGAGAATAATGATTCTGTTACAGATACCCAACCCATACAAGTTGAATAGTTCCACTTGGAGGGTTTCAAAGAATAAGAAAATATACTTAAATGAGTATATGATTTTCATCATGTTTCATTTGATTTTTAATTGTGTGTATATACTACAAAAATATCAATAAATTTCAAATAATGTTAATATAGAGGCTTCAACATGAGGAAATTTCCAATTAAAAAATCATTAAATGAAAACTAAACATCAAATACATATATTTATCAGAACCAATTATTACCAGATCATTGTGGAATGACCAAGGATCAAATTAATTCTGTATATCTTTTGTAAGAGGGACACAAAAATAGGTTTTCAAAATATGTTACAATATTACCCCTGATGGCCAAATAAATGAGAGAAAATATAAAGAGTTCAAAATTGTGTAGACTTTCCTATGTCAGTGTGTCCCCTGTATAATGAAACTGATATCATCAGAAGTGTATGTGAAAATACAATACAATAAAAACATTATGTGGCTAACCAACATGAAACATTATTTAAAAGATGGAGAAAACTATTAGTGAAAATGAAGGGCATATTAATGAAATCTAAGTAGGGGATGTTATAGGATATATTTATTTTCAAATAAAAGGGAGGAGGACGAAATAATGAATTAAAATAGATTAAAATTAACATAAATGAAGATTAAATAATATATAATTATAAAATCATATGAATTTGGTTTTATAATTTAATTGAAATGTATATTATCTTGTAATAATTCATTAATACATAAGATAATATGGATTATTTAATCCAAGGAAAATAAAAAAAGATACAGTAGAGAGGGAATTTTTTTGCTAATTATTATACATGCTCCCATTTTCGTTTTTTCAAAAAGTTATTAAATGTTCTCAAAATTGCATATTCCATTTAAGTTCATGTTGTATTATGGCGACATTGTGAGGGTTCTCACTAGAACCATAAAAGTTATTTCCTTTGATAATAAAATATTGAAATGATATGAAGATAATTGGTGAACATGGTCTTTGGAATGAATAAGTGAATAATGTAATCAAGTCCTCATTCCTAAAAACATTAATTTCGTTAGAATATAATAGTTCAAAATGAAAAACCTATGTCTCATTCTATATTTAAAATGAATGGATATTTATTTGGTGAATTCAATTAGATTTATAAGCTATAATTTAAAATATTTGATCAGATATTACTGAAGGTTTAAATATTTGAGTCATTGTATATTTTTTGGAATCACTTTAGAATGATAGCTTAATTATAGTGGGAGAAAACTAATGAAATTATTGAGATAATATCTAAATAAATGTATTTTGAAAAATGATAGAGTCTCTATAATTATTGTTACACTATTATTATGAATAAAGGATAAACCTGATTTCATTAACATGATGAAGATAAATATCCTGAATAGGAAAATAAAAAATATTATTCATTATTTTTGTTGATTTATTATCTTTAAAACATTGAAAAATTAATGGACATTTCATCAAAACTTCTAATGAGCGTGTTTCTAAATAGATTTTTATAGATTTTATAAATAAAGTCGGTGTAATGAATCTATATTAAAATTATATTATGTAGTATAATTTAGTTATTTATTTACATGGAAACATTTCCGTTGTTTCATTCCCAGGCATAGGCTAATAGGGGTCATCCTTGTAAAATTTTATTCCTCATATATTATTGATGTTATATATATAGAATAATATTCAAGACTAATTATTTTCTATTTTAAAAAATCAATGAAATTTATTGTTTTTCATTATCATAACGCGATTTAAACCATTCATTGGGTAATTTTTTATTTTGGTCTAATGAAATTATATTATATATAAAAAAATATCTTATAAGGTAGTTTCTAAAGATTTTAGAATGTAGAGATAAATTTTACTTTTGTATTTAAAATTATATATTTGATTAAATTTTTTAATAAAAGGGTAAGTAGAACATGGTAGAGTGGATGAAATCATGAGGGATATAACATCCTGAATTTCAAAATAGGTACATATCATTGTGTTATTATTCAAAATCTCTCATTTTATCTTAATATGGTACACTAATGGATTAGGGGTGGTTTGGGAGAGCTTGGGGCTAATTCGAAGAATGGATCTCTGGGTTTTTGTAATGTATATTGAGTCCCATAGTGTACAATTATTAGTGATAACCATGCAACTCAACCGTGTAGGACACCCGGTGCCTAGGGGAAGACGCACAGTTTTTCTAACACCATGCAAGTATGGACTCACACCAATTTTGAGTTGGAGTGATAAATAAAATTTTCATTTTATATGTCATGCATACATTTATAATATCTATTACCATATCATTTTAAAGGTGTTAACATAGGATGTTTGGGGTATATTATTGGTGCATAGTTTAGAATAATTGTTTCCAAACAATTCTAACTTGTTTGAAAGGATGACACTATAAATGAAGAGCACTAAAAACCTATGTTATATGGTATATCATCATTCCATAATTTCATCTGATTTTATATTGTGTACCATTGTCCCATAGGATTGATCATTTTGGAAATTCGATTAAAATTATAAATAAATTACATTAAATGAATTCTCTTGATTCACAATTTTATATCCTTTAAAGAATCACCTCAGATGTCGTTCCCATTTTCATGGGTCACCCCTATGTGTGTCCCCACTTCGGAAAGCCTATTTTCCCACTTTTTTTATTTATTAATACCTTTTGATGTGTTTCCGTTGTAATTAATTTATTAAAAATATGGAATGAGAAAACAATAAAAGTAGGTCATATGTTAGAGACGTATACCTCATGCCATATTTGAATTTCCCAATTATGTTATTAGTAAAATTAAATTCATGTCATAAATGTCAACTTTTTAAATGGAATGATCTTGGGACCCAAATCATGAAATTACTCTATAATGAGGTGGATTTAAGGGTCCATGAATATGAGGGATTTGGACTTCAAAATAATTCCTTAATTAGAGTTTGATCATGAATTATAAATCTGACGAGGAAGATACTATGAATGCTATAGATAGACTTCATCTTCCCCTGGTATAGTGTCACCATCTAAATAGGTGAAATCCCAAGGATATGATCAATGGATAGATGGTTCTTCCATGACACAAGTGAGTCACAGACCTCTACATTAGATATACGGGACATACTAGGAGATTTTTTTATTTCCACACCTTTTCAGGTGTGATACTTATTATCACATTTATGGTTTTCCTTGAACATAATCACATGAAATTTTGGTATATATAATTCACATAGAGAAATAATTGGGATTCTATATTGATTAGATTATATGGGATTAGGGTACCTCTAATTAATTGACAATGATTTTAGACAAATTAATGGGTAAGAATGTGGAACAGAAATTCTTGGGATGCCTCCACCATACAAAATCACATGCTTGGGGCCATTCCATCCCCTAAAACATTATTTATCACATTACATTACCCTATTTCATAGTCATAAATGTGATCACGTTCTGATACATCTATCTTATCCTGATGTAGTTGTAGTTTGATTGGAATCCCAAAAGGAACCCAGTCCGATGATGTTATTTATTTACTCATTACATTGCAATTATACTTCATGGAACAAATGACATTTAATATGTAGGAACTGGATATATCTAAAAAATGTTGGCCTATGAATACTAAGAATATATCATTCCCTACTTTGGTTTCTTTTCGTACCCAAGAACTCATAAATATTTTAGTTGTAGCTAAAGGTATGCATATAGGTTTTGTTGCTTGATTTTAGTTCTAGGGGGGTTTACAGAATAAAAGACTTGATCACATTCTAATGATGCTAGTGGTGGCAGTTTTTGGACTTTTGAATATTTGTTAAAATCTGTAATATTCAAATAACCCTTGTATCTAAAGTACTAATTTTCTTGTATCTATATGATCATAATCACTTATTTGAATCTATTTATTATCTCGATTCATCCAATTCATTAATTAAACTATTGTTGCATATTTATTCTGTTTCTACTATTTATAAATGTATTCATCTACTTGTTTCTATTTGTACCATAGGGTAATAATCTTCCCATGGACACACACATGTACCTCAATTCTAGTCAACAAAATCTGGTATTTGGGGAGGTTCACTTCAGTTCTTATGTCCAAACATCTCAGGTCACTACTAAGTGGCTTGTAGGGTAAGAAACTATAATGTTGTGTTCATGGATTTTCCATTGGTCATTCTATTTTGTTTTTATAAATGAGACTATTATTTAATTTAATTAGCTAATGATCCTATAAATTCGAGTAGATATCCCATTTAAATTGGAAACACCCAATTACATGGGATGGGTTATTACTATTATTTATTGTGGTGTGATTGTTTTAATTTCATCACCATTGGGTGGAAAACCATTTTTGTGATGTTATTACTATTTATGATCTTATGATGAAATTAGTTTACCTTGTTTCATTGATATGATGGTGTATTAATTTCATGCATCATATTAGTTACTATAGGACATTAAAAACCTGAATTATAATATTTCATATATATATATATATATATTTCTATGTGACTTTCCCATTTTTCATTTTCATATTGTGTCTGTATTGATTTTTTTATATATTTATATACATATATATATATATATATTTTATAATGTTTATATAAGATTAATTTAATTTGATTAATTAATGTTCCTTCATTAATATAGATTGTTTTCCACCAATAGATTGATGTTGGAAAATTAATTATTTAACTATGCCACATTTCATCCAAAAACCATTGGTTATATAGGCTTATACATTAGTTGTATTAGTTGATTAATGCAGATGAAATTTTAAGTAGTATGTACTTCTTTAAACGGTAAAGGTAGTTTATACAATCAAATAACTATATATGACAATATATGTTCTGATACATGATGCATAAGCTTATTTTTAGTTACATGACATGCCAATTGTAATTTATAAATAGCGTGGGACATTATAAATTTGTAATAGTATACACAATTAATTTGGCTAAGATATATATATATAAATAATAAAAAATACCAATAAATTAATGTTACAAATGTATTTTTTATCACTAAATGGTTCTTCTAATTTTAATGTAATGGTTGTTTTCGGTTATACCTTAAATTTGACACTCCATATAACTACAAAACAATTGTTTCATGTGATACCTTGATCTAGAAAAAACCAAAGTAGTTGGAACTATGTTGTGTCTTTTATGGAATATTCTGATCTCCATCACCTAGACTTGGATTTAAGAGAATGGAGAGGGGTGTGATTCATTATAGTATGGTTGTGTACCTATCCTTTTTTTATTTTCCTTTCCTATCTTTTGTAAATCTTATTTGAGGTGTGAAATATGAAATTTTAGACCTATGACACATTGAAATTCTAGAGTTGTACATCAATTAGGTGAAGATTACCATTCATTGATGGTTCTTGGCCCTCAACCATCTATATACCCTCATGTAGTGCGACATGAGGAACCACTTGTTGATCTTACACATGGTGTTGATTCTTAGTACTGAGACTGCATCATCTATTTTATAAATACTATAAATGGAGCTCTGTGACATTCCCATACTGTGGAAAAACTGACTGGGAAATTTCAGAAGTATCTATTTCCACACCGTTTTTATGGGTTCTGGACCTCGGGATATTATGTCATGGATATATTATTTTATTTCTATAATAATTAATATAGAGATTCATCAGGAGTTAAGGTTCAATATTTACACCAATATGATTCATGAAATAGCCATGCATTGTTGGGACGTCCACACTCAGGTCGGTCGACATCATGGTATAGTATGGGTGGAACTCTAAGAATAATTTTTTGATTAATGTTTTATGAATATGATAGGAATATACCTCACCAATGTGTTTATGAAATTAATGTTAATGTGACATGTCATTGATGGTGTACTAAACTGACATCACAAAATTACATAATTTTTCACCAACTCTAACCAGCGATGAAATGAGGATTTTAGGTTAGTTGGAGGATGGGATTGAGTACACTATAAAATCGAAGGGTAACTTCTTCTGGTAGACTACCATTTCAAATATTGTGTACAAATCCCTCATCATTGAGCATAACATGGGGGAATATGGATATATTAGCCAAGGTGAGTCTACTTCTAAGCTGCAAGAAGGTTTATCTAGTGGCATGAAGTGTCATTTTGAGGGTTCTTGTACGGTATGTACTAGCCAGATGGAACTCCTTGATTGCTATTTAGTGAATTACTAGTTTGGATCGTTGAGAATAAATTCGCCAATGTATAAGAAACCCAATCGAGTGCTAATCATGTGGTGGTGATGGTCAACAAGTGCACTTATTCCAAGCATTTCATCCAGTTCACAGTGAACAAGGATATGTTGTGACACCACATTAAGATATATGATTATGTTATCCACTTTAATATGGGAGTTGGCCTTTTACTATACTATCAATCAATGTGGTGTCGTGGTAGAGGTAGTTATTCATCAGATTTTTAACACTATTAGAGATGAACAATCCATGATAGTGAAGTCACACCATAGGGCTGTGATTTCATCTATATATTTGTTGTGCATCCTACACCTGATGAGAATAGTCCTAGATCTTCTAAAGAATAAGTTACTATTCTTGTATCATGTTCTTTAGTTTCATCCAAATTTTATATAGGTTCATCACATTAATTCTTAACTTATATAATTTTGGAAAATATGATCCAAAAAATAGGGTATATTAGAGGTGAAATGACTCTAGACAAGCTGTAAGAGGACCGATCAGATGGTGTATGAGTGACGAGGTAGTTACCCCATAATATATGTTGGTAAGGTTACTTATGGAATTTATTCATCCTCTAAATGACTGAAATCAATGTCATTGTTGGACTGGAATTGCTAGTGACTCATCGATAACATGTTTAATGCTATCACCAGTTGGTCGTGTTCACCTCACCTAAGGGAAGAACAGATATTCATAAGGGTGAATAGGATATCAAAAAAATTCAATAAGGACATGAGCATACTAGGTTTGGAGGAGTGAAAACCTAGATGGTTATTATATTTATGAGCAGTAATTTAATGCATATTATATAATTACACCATATTGGTTTCATTTCTGGTGTGACTTCCATGAATATTTATCTAGATTACATTTTGATAGAGATGAAGATCATGATCAAGGTAGTTCTTGGTGCATCAACAATGCTCATGCCTCCCCATAGGATAGAACCTATAGAGCTTTATGAACTTACTTATCAGCAAGAATAAATATTGGAAATGTGTTATATTCAACCCAATATATTTCTATGTGGTTTTCCTATCCTTTTGGCCAATAGTTAAGACAGTAAACTCATGTTTTCATGGATTATTTATGGTTGATACAACATACAGTGAATAAATAATATCCAATTCCTCAAATAGATGACCTCTTCGACCATCTCTGAGGAGCAACTATTTTTTGAAAGATAAATTTGAGGTTTGGCTACCATCAGGTCAATATGAATCCTTAATACATACCACATTCAATATATTGACGGATATATATAATGTACAATTATCTAGTTATCCCATTAAGTCATATAAACACACATTCCATTTTAATGGATTTGATTAATTGGGGTTTCCAATCATGCATGGAGCCATTTTTGGTAGTCTTCATTAATGATAAATTTTTGCATTATCGCACCATACAAATCCATGAATATTATCATGATATCATTATACAAATAATTAAGGAGATTAATTTTTATGTCAAGATAAAAAAATTCTACTTTTGGATCAGTAAGGTTTACTTCTAGGGTCCAATCATTTTAGAGGAAGTCATATCAGTTAAACCACAAAATGTGAGAGTTGTTGTATTATGGGAGAATCCAAAGAATATGTTTTCTATTAGAATATGAATGGATATTACTGGTGATAAACATGTGTTTCTCATGCCTAGAAGGGCCTATTTTTAGATTTGTTGAAAAGGTTGTGAAATTTATATAGTTATAATCTTGTGAGAAATATTTTGAAGAGTTAAATGTGATCATGTATTTAGGATCGATAAGGATTCTTCCCAATCTAAAAAGAGTATATATTATTTATAATGATTCTTTGGTAATTAGTATTTGGGATTTTTTGATGCTAATATATTAGGTTGGAGCATACAGGTCTTTCCAGATAAGGCCTCATGAGTATAATTACCCTACGCATGATCTTGAGCTAGAATCCATGGTTCACGATCTACAATATTGGAGGAAATATCTATTTGGAGATTAGGACATTGTATACACATTTTAGAAAAGTCCCAAAAAAATATTCATATAGTGAGACACGAATATCAGGCGGTGTAGGTAGGTTGAGTACCTAAATAATTTTGACTTGTCTCTTCCTTATACACACGATATGTTTAATGTCATGGATGCTACCTTAAGACAAACGACTCAGATACATGTCGTTCAGGTGGCCTTCAGGGAGTGTCTTTTGATGGATTTTTTTTAATTTGTACCTAGAGGTTCAAAAAAATCACATGTATTCTATTTTATAAGATATTAAAATAACATCCACACTTATTAAATGGTTTTTTATGAGAAAACTATTAAATTATAAAGGACTCATCCTGAGCATGAGTATCTCAGGTGAAAATTTGATTCCTGGTTGGGTTTTTTACTTGAATGAGACCTTGATCTATATATTGATGTATTAGTTATTGCTGATATATGGGATGAGATTATAAAAGAACCCAATTATTCTATTTGTAAATTTACTATAGGGTTTCCATGATGTACCAATACATATGTTTCCAGTATGGTTTCCTATGTATGAAGAGGTAGATTACATATTTCTTTACAAGTTGTTCCAACTATCAATAGATGAAGGTGGAGCACCAGTGACCTTATAGATTTCAACAAACTCTATCCATTCCTAAGTGGAAATGGAATGACATCACCATGGATTTCATTATGTTAATTCCAATATCCATCAAAGAAAGTGACAAGGTATGTGTGATCACCAATAGGCTAACCAAGGTCACACATGTTCTTCTGATCCATGAGACCTTATTAGGGGATTATCTTGTGATGCTATATATTTGAGATATTTTTCACCTTCATGGAAATCCATATTCTATCCAATCGTACTAGGATTCCTAGTTTACATCAATGTTCTGGTAGGGGTTTCTAAAGAAACTGGGATCATAAGTGATTTTCATTAAATCAAATCACTCATAAACCAATGACCTATCAGAATTGATTTTATGTGTGTTATAGTTCATATTTTGGAAATGAGTCATTGACTATGGAGTTTTATGGGAGAAACATATACTTAATGAAATGTTTTCCAATAATAACACCTTTCATGAAATTATTCAAATGGATTCATTTAAGGCCCTTTATAGTAGGGTGTTCTGTTTTCCCCTAAGTTAATGCCAGTTAGGTAAGGTAATACAACTGTTACCTCATATCATTTAGGAGACAATAGAGAAATTATAGTTGATACTTAAATGTAGATATACATATCCTTAAAGGAATATGCCTTATACCTATCGTCACAATTGACTTACAATGTTCAAGCTGGGGAATTTAATGTTTATGTTTGTATCCCTAATATTGGGTAACATATAGAATCTGATATATAGAATGTTATCGCCCTATTATGTTACGAAATTTAGGATCGTAGAGAGAGTTGTTAAGGTAGATTAATGGTTGTTGTTGAATCAAATGTGTGATTCAATTAATGATTTCTTCAACTTATCATACATATTAAAGTATCATTATGACATGTATCATTCATTCGGCCTCATATATTTTGACCAAAAAGGGGACACATCCTTTGAGAAGCATCAAATATATATCATTGATTGGAGCTCAAAGGCTATCTGAGTTAGGACAGACCCACTAGTTCAGATGCAATGATATCATGACTATGTACAAGATGATACATAGGAGAGAGAGGCCAATGTACATTCCCAATGGATGGAAAATTTCTCAAAAAATTATTTACAACAATCAGAAGGGAATCTTGGGGACAAGTTGAGGGGAGTTTGTAATGTAACCATTTTTTAGAGAGGTAAAAATCCTTGTGTAACTATATAAAACCTCTCTTTTTATAAATATTAGGTAATATAAATTATATTGGGAAATTAGTGAGAGTGCGAGGATTATTGTGTGCCTAAAGCTCTGTATTTTTGGATGGTAGAATAACTGGAACAATAAGAACACGCTAAGTGCTTACCCTGCATCTCAACTATGTGAATCACACAGTGCTCAAGGTAGATTGTATGATTTTTATGAAACATTGAATGGTGGTCAAGAAGCATGTGAGGGGTTTTATATGTCCTTTCTAGTGTAATTTCACCCATCATAAGAGTGGTTAGTCAAACAATATTCACTAATCGTGCGAGAGGTCCCCATAGACAATACGAGGAGCACGATTATTGCATGGTTTGGTCAATTGTATAGCCATACCACATAAAATAATAATTTAAGGAAAATGGAATTTATTCCTTGGTTATATAGTTAGTCTAAAAAATTATTAATCCCTTTTGTTCTTGTGGACCACATGTCTAGAGAATATTCTCATCCTTTTAATATGAATTTTGGTAACACCCTTATTAATTCAAGGATTAGATTACCATAAGATGTATTAGATAACTCTTGATAATGAAAAAACTCCACATCCATTTATTTCTAGTTTTTCTTCTCCATTTTTTTCTTTTTATTGAAACCTAATTTTCTCATTTTAATTCCATTGGAAAATTCTTCTTATATCTCTTATTATGGATCCCTTCAAGGGCTGACACATGATAATGAGTGTTCAATGATGCTATGGTTGGTGTTATAACTACTTTCCCTCAGTTTTAGTGATTTATTATTATGCATAGTTGCGTCATATTCACAACGTTTTCATATATTGTTCTAAAATGAAAATTATATTATTTGAAATGTTTTCTCATGCATAACATTCTTTTAGATAGTGTAGAATCACATCCTATGTTGGTCTTCTATACCAAGGTTCTACCATATGGGTGTTCCCTCTATATATATCCTATTTTTCAAAAGTCTGAGTTTTTTAGCACCTCATGAAGTGTTTCCATTGTAAACTGTGCCATGGAAAAATGAATTGAGTTAAGAATAATAGTAGGATATGAGTTAGGCATCTATGCCTCATTCTATAATTGATATTTTTATTAATTATTTCAGAAAAAATTTTAATCATATTATAAATGATTCATTATTAAATTGAATGATCAGTACAACTAACTCATTCCCTCACCATATGTCGAGGTAAATACAGGGGTACCAATATAAGGATGTATTGGATGGACTCACCATACCTTAATTATGATTTGATATATAATTTTATATATGGAGGGGGAGATACTAGTTTTTCCTTGGAAAGGAACACTAGGTAATTCCACTACATCTATTTGAGTGATACAGGTTCCCAAGTGGATACCACATGGATTAGCTCATATTAGATATGGTTGTACCATTCCATGAGTGAGAATATGACCCCGACATGAGATACCAAGGATGGAATCATAGGTTTTTTTCGACACCATGGAGGAAGTGATATATTGGTTCTCATTTATGGGTCTCCTAGGATGGAATCACATTGAATTAGGAATATACATGGCCCCTATAGAGATACATGGCTTTCCATCTAGGATGCCTTCTATTGTATTATGGTTCCCCTTATCAATTTTCAAGGATTTAGAATAACTAAAATTGAATAAATGTGTAAATGAAATTACATGGATGCATATACTAAGGTATGTCACATGTTTAGGGATGGTCCATACCTTGAAAGATTATGTATAAAGTCACCTTTCCATATTTTATACATGTATATGTGACTGAATTCAGAGACATTAGGATTTTGATAATGTGGGAAGAGTCATATGAGTATCTTGAGAGAAACTTATTCAGATTTATCAATTTATTTGCTCACATAGTTTAAATTATATTTCTTAGAACACTTCTTGTTTTATATTCCAAAACTATATTGATATAGAAACCATTGGTGGTGAACATATGAGTACATATTACACCATTCTTGGGTAGACCATAGTACCCAAAAAGACTTCATGATTTTACATTTAGATAAATGGAAGTGGATAGTTTCTAATACAATATTTTAGTTCTAGAATGGATAGTGGGATGAGAGGATGGATCCTATGATCATGATGATAGTAGTGGAACTGTTTGACCTTATTTATATTTTTTATAGAATTGGGAATATGGATATATCCTCTATATCTTATATACTCAATTATTATATTTACGTGATCATCATCATATTTTTGAATGAATTTATTATCATTGATTTTCTTATTGATTTATTATTCAATTTTTTCATGTTTATAATATTTCCAATGCATTCCTGTATATAATCTATTGTATTTCACTCTACCTCATGGGGGAATATTCTCTCTATGAACACCCTCATGGTTTTTTCTGATTTGCATAAGAATATCTCTTACTAGGAGGTTCACTTGAGGCCATCTAGCTAATAGTCTCAGTGCACCGCTAAGTGTATTTGAAAAAGGACACTACAAGAGTGATTCTAATTCCTACATATCAAACCATATTTGATCATAATGAAATCCAAAATATTTTAACAATATTAATTTTTTTAGATTGTTTTTTTGGGTGACATCAATAGATACTAATCCGGATTAATCCACTATAATTATAGGTATTCAACTATTTTTTTCAATAAACATACCAAGAAATAATTTTCACATCTATTGAAATATATGAAAATATTTAAAAATAAACTCCATAAACATTATTTCATTCAATAATTATTAAATATTTTAATATATTTTTGTCAGTATTTTATTCACTATCCTTTACCGAATAATTGTAAGCCATATAAATAAATTATGGAATATTATATTTATTATGCTTATTGTCAATGGGTATAACCTTGGACTACTGATTTATAAATCCTTTTTTTGGATTTTTTAAATATATTTTAAGAAATTTAATCTTTTATTCCAAAAATTATATATAAATAATAACCACCATCCATAATGACATCATTAATAGTTTGATTATAAAATTATTTAGGTTTCATTCCACAATCACCCTAAAATAGAAGGGGTTTGTTATGATATCCAGAACCAATAGCCCATAATAATGTTCCATAATATTGAAACATATTATAAATTTATATATATATATATATATATGACTTATTATGAAAATAATAATTCTTGTATCATTAAAAAAATAACATTATACCGGATAAACTAAGAAAACAATATTTATTTTAGACAACATATAGACGATAAAAAATTATATTAATAATCCACAATTTTCAACCACTAATAATATTTTTTGTTTAATTGTTATTTAAATAAATATAAATGGATAGGTACTTATATCATTGTAGTGGTGTCATAAACTAATGTGGTTAGCCTGGAAAATATTATTCATCATTATGAGTGATAACCATTTAAGCGATAAAATATATAATATTATGAATTCCAAATAATAATATGGAATATCTATATATACATAAATCATGATATAATAAACTTGTCTTCATGGTTCGCCACTAATTAATCATAAATATGTTGTCAAGGAAGGGAAATAAGATGTAAAATGATAAAGATACATAACCAATTACCGCATGAAAATGGTTAATGTATCGCTCAATTTTACAATAAAAATATATATAGAGAGATAATCACGAAATGTATTTGGTATAAATATATTTCAATTACCACTCATCACATAACATGTTCATGGATCAATGAGAGAATTTAAAGTAAAAATATACATTCAGTTATAATAAAAACCATTCATAATACGTGATCAAACATAACATTTAACACCACAATGATGGATGTAAGAGTTATAAAATTAAGAATAAATATTTTATTTCGTATAAAAAAAGTATTATTTATTTCGTAATTTATTTGTACTGAAATATATCATTGAGGGATATAGTGTTGTGGAGTGGTGCCAAATCATGAGATTCTTGGGAATGATTTTCCATAGAAAATATAATTAGTTACATTAAAATATAGAATATGTATACATATGTCAAATTACATAGTGATACATATAAATTATTTATGGATGTATTCCCAATATTTGATTTCAGATCTTGAAGGTTCACTAATTTGAAATTAATAATTAATTCCTATGTTATTTGAGTTAAATCAAATAAAATTGATATTTTAATCTAATTTAGATTCAACGATTATTTTCATAAACCCTATATGATAAAAACAACTACACCAATATATCCATCAAAATGTATAAAATATTAATGTTTTAAATTTTCCAAATAACTAATGTGAAAAGATAATAATATGGATGATTAATTCACAGAGATAGAAGAGTTTAAAATTTTTACCTCAAGCAATGAATCCAATATATAGGATATAAATTCTTTATGCTTTTATTAAATTTTGTATTCTATAATCCTGGAATAAAAAGATGATAAATGATATAAAAAAGTAATTTAGGAAATTAGAATTTTCAAATAGTAGGATTTATCACAATCCCATTATAATTATTTAATTTTTATCATCACCCTTATATTTAAGGTTAAAAAATGTATAAGAATTTAAAATTTCAGAAATGGTTTTTCATCCATTGGATATTATTAAAAAAATATTAATGTATGATTTTAATATCATCTTTTTGAAATCAATAATTCTTACAAGATAATAATACAATTTCTATGAAAACTATGAAATTAAAATAAATTATTTTAATAAAAATTTTATTTCAATTATCACTTTTATTTTGTAATATTATTTATTTATATAATATAATATATCTTGTATGTGTAACATTAATAGTTGTCCAAAAATTACACAATTACAGAAAATTTCAAAAACATTACAATATCCATATAATACTATTATAACTCAAAATAAATAATGTAATGTATTCTAAAATAACAATAAAGTATGATATATTTAATTATTTAATAAATATATTAAAAAATACATTAGGTCTTTCGAAACATTATTCATATCATGTTTTATTAAAAAATAATCAAATCATCTAATTGTAAAATTAAATATCGATGGATGTCCATTTGAATAATATTATTTACCTAATTGACCAAAATTTTATCCAATAAATTCTTCCTAAACATCTCCAAATGTGTATAATATTTGATACCCAATTATCCATGTCAATATTATAAACAACACATAATAAATGGTTTCATATATAATAACTAAATATATAATGCTTAACACGAGATATGCATGAAAGGTCCTTAGTGTTCAATTGGTTGAATCTCATTCCACATAAATTATTCCTTTATAATCATGTAAACAATGAATCATGGGTATTTTATTAATATATTGCTGAAACAATTGATATTAATAATTATTTTTTCTTCCTAATAAAATATATTATTGTTATTAAAAATGAAAAAGAATCGCAACAAAGAGAAACAAATACCATATAATGACATAATATTATAAATTATTAATCTTTAGTATACATACAAATGATAATGTAATGATTACACATTATTCAATATATTACTATATGATGATCCAAATAAAACTCGACAATATTCATTAAAAAATAATTTATGGGTATCCTAAACTAAAATCCCATTCATCACCTGACAGAAACTGTTATTTCAACTAGAGATATTTTATAACCAAAATCTCATTAAGACTACTCAAGGATAATAGTTTGAATGTTCTCAAATGATTTACAAATTATAGATGGAAACACATGTCAATATTAGTTCCTCCTAAATAGAAAAGGTGATATGATAAATTCAAATAAAAAACATAGTTAAACAAAATATAATTATAATTCAATACGGTATCCCATTAACATGATCACCCAATGAAGATTAATTTTTCACGTTCTAAAAATAACGGAAAATACCTGACGAAAGTGTAACACGTACTATTTTAATTAAACCATTCTTCCTTAGTTATGTACAAATAAGGAAACACATAAGGGTTTTCCACATGATTTCATCTACATATGAGATGACTTCATGGAAACTGAGAATAAATTGAAAGACTCTAAAAATATAAATTATAATCCTAAAAATATATATTTTTAAATTACTCCAAAAATAATTAATATTATAATTTATAGACCGAAATATGGTTTTTCATCAAAAACATTAATGGAAAAAAATTAAACTTTTTTAAAAGAAATAAGATATCTCAAAAAAATTGAGTTATTGAAGAAGAATAATGAAAGCTTTGATTTATCATATTTATTACATATAGTTAAAACAAGTTTCTAAAAGATATAGTAATAAAAATACAAGAAATATAATGATGACTGTGATTACTGATAAAAATCATTTTTATTAAAATGATTCTCACCACTTAACACTGTTATTATCTCATCACCAAGGAAATAAAATTTTCAAAGTTGATGTATAAATATTTTAATTATTATTTATTTAGGTTAAGTGGAATAAAGTTATATAATTTAATAACCCTAGTGTTTGGGTAATGTTATTAAATTAATTAAAAAAGTAAAACAATCTAATTAAGGTTTAACTCAAGAGTAAATTCCACACTCACAATAATCCCCATGCGGGTGTTGAATATGGGTTTATCAGCCCCAATAAATATAATGAATTCTTAATCGTACTCTATTATGAAACAAATTAATTTAAAAGATTAGGATTTGAAAAGGATGAAATTAAATAGGATTAACTATACCCCATTAATATTGAATATCCATTGATAAAAATATGAACAAACAGTCCCAAGCATAATTTATATCAATGAAAAATGTAATACAAATATCTTTATAACAAACTACCATTTCTAACACTACCCATTAAAATTTATAAAATTACTAGTTAAGAAATTTATTAATTTTTAAAACAAAACAATTTTATTTTATAGGAATATAGTAAGATTCAATTTGAGGGTCAATATAATCTAAAAATAAAAATAAATTGATTTATTGTATATCTTAAATCCTTGGATATTATCTATATGTCAATAAAATATAGTTTATTAACCTAAAAAACTACAGCATTTAAAAAATTTAATTATGGACATACCAGAACTAATATCATGAAAATCAGTCATGAAATTCATCTAATATACTAAAATTAATTTAAATAATTTTATATTGAAAATATTCGTCAAATTTACAGCCTAAATCCACAAAAAACATTGATTAAAATATGTATCAATAAAATTACAATGACATTTTGAATGATATATATAATAAAAAAATATTTTTTATTTTGTAATAGCCTCAAAACACACTATAAGATCTGATGCTAAAAATAGACACTGCATTTTAATATTTAATTTTGATGAAGGTGGTCCAATTATCACTTGAATAAAATGTTCAATATCAAAAGAAAATTGTGGATGAATTATAATATCAATAAAAATTCATGTTTATTAATTTAGAGAATTAGGAAAAACTCATACCACCATGGATTGATAACCTACTGTTTTGGGAATATGAATATAATCTCCCACAATACAAATCATTCTATATTCAACAATGGGTTTCACCATCATGTATATGAAACCCTTCTAGACATAACGAGTTAATATTAAATTATTACAAAATTGGGAAATTATATTGATTATGGGTGATCTAAAATGATCAGTAAGAGTCAATACAATAACTAATAATTGAATGTCGTCATTGATTATAATAAGAGCATAATTTTATGATGACATAATCAATGTTCAAGAGTATAAAATAATAATATTCACACCCATCACAACATTGAACATAATACCAATAGATATAGAATACCACATTAACAAATTAAAGAGTGCATAGAATCAATAGCCTTGATCCATGTGATATCAATCGTGATCATAAAAAACATTATAATCCCATAACAAGCATAGATAAAACTGATTTTTATCATGTTAAAGTATCTTCACATCACTTCTTTCAAATGGAATGACCAATATGGTTGATATCTATCTCCACAGTACCCAATTCATTAGAGGGATATGAATGAACCACCAGTCTTTAGTCTATAATGTAACTACCAATATTTGGTTAAAAAATAAGCACACATCCTTGGTTAGTAATGTTACCACTCTGGAATATAATTTTTTTGAAGAACCGTATCATGATTAAAGTATATAGTAAATTCATCTCAACATAAAAATTTAAAACAAATATTATTATTTTTAGAATATGATTAACCAATGGGAATGGAATGGGCCGCATAATATTATCATCCAAACATAATTAATCGTTGGAATGGAAATAGGTTTATAAACAACACATATAAATGATTAATCCATAGAAAAGAAACTGCTTTCAAAATAATCTCTTTGTTACATGATTAACCCATAAAATTGATATGTTTTCTATAACAATCACATTGAAACTATCATAATCCATTTAGATAAATAATTATGATGGTATCATTTAAAAAAATCCCCATCATAATAAAAGTAAAAAAAGGGGGTATAGACTTTTACGAATGGAAAAACCATTAAAAGGACATTAAAATTATTTAAAGGAAAACAACCTTTTCATTTTTAAAATAACATTTAGATACTAAGAAGTCACAACTTCTTATGAAAATAATTTACTTTTGGAAATAAATATTGAATGATATAAGGAATAATATAAGGGAAATAATATATATTATTTCAAGAAAATATATTAATTTTATATGTGGTAAATATAATCATTTTATCCAAAACATCTTCAAAAAGGGTGTAAAAAGTGACAGATTTGGAAAATGTTATGAAATTTACTTTTAAAACATTTTAAAAAATGTAAAATATCATAAAAAATGGATATAAGAAATTATGGTTTTAATAAAATAACATTTATTAAATTATTTTAAAATACATGGATATGGAAATGTAAAATACCCGATCTAGAATAAAAATACAATATCAATATAATATAAAAATGATTTTCTTAATATTTATTCAACAAATAATGGAGGAAATGGAAATAAAAATATTTTAAGAACATTTATAAACAAATTAAAATAAAATATATATTTTTAAGAAAATAATATCACTTAATTTCCACCAAATTATACTTGAACATAAATAATCCTTAAAGAAGGGATATTGTGAAATAAATCATTTTACACTTTGGTAACACATAAATCATAAATTCCATCGATGGATAACATCAATGAATTATTAAATATAAAAAATATATTGTTTCATGATTTAATGTATAAAAGAAAAATTTATAAATAAAATAAATTATATTAGGTGCATAACAAAATAATATTTCTCAGTGAATTTATTTGAGAGGAAATACATTATGACTTTGGTAATATCTTGATCAAAATAATATGAAATATAATTCCTCACATGTACCTATAAATCCAAATTATATTATTAAACATAGTTCTCAAATACATTAATGGGCCAAATATATATACCATATATGGAAATTTAACATTGAATATGGAAATTTTCGTATAAAAAAAATTGAGATGAGAAAACCTCTTAGCTAGAGTCCATATTTTCCATGTAACTCATTTAACACATATATAATGACCAAAAATTATTTACATTCATAAAAAAATTTCCTGGATTAAATAATTATTCTTAAATCATTTATTTTATTTCTTTTTAATGAAATATTTAATTATGTAATCAATTCAGTCCATGACTGGTGTTTTGAGGATGTTGTGGTCATTATTTCAAAACGACATCAGTGTGTAGATCATGATCAAAGAGGTCATTATTTATCCATATATAGAATAATTATCATGAAATAATTATCATATATATTTATCAATTATACAATTAAAATCAATAGAGATTTTTTTTGAGAAATGTACTTTTTTATGATAATTGATATCGTACGACTTAGAAGAGCATGGGAAATTTTTTCATTTTTAAAAGATCAGCGATGAATGAACATATGTGTAATTATATCTCTGCAGAATTATATTAATTAAAAAAACACCAAAAATATTTCTCTAAATATACATACATACATATTTATATATCATTCATCTAATGAGTTGTTGAAAAAAGGATCACATTGCTTTGTGGAGGCAACATTCTACACGTATAAGAACAATAATATAATTTTTACAGTGTAAGAAAAAATGATTTATTATTATTTTTTAAGATAAATATTTCATAAAAATTATTATTATTTCATTTATATCATATATATTCATTACCACTATCCTTTATATCTTCCATTTAATGTGTTTTTAATAAGAAAATCACATCACTTCATGATATGGTAGTCCGCCATACACACGAGTGACATTATCATATTACCAAAAGAATGGAATGTATTAATATATATTTGATAAAAAATAGTATAAATATTAATATGTTTAAAATATCGTATATATATAATATAAATACATCATTAAAAAATCCCTAAGAGGTAATAATTTGAAATTAATGACATCAATTCTTGAAGATGTATTCTTCTATACACATGAATTTTGATTTTGTTTCTTATTTAATGTAAGAGGAGACATATTTAGTTTAAATAACTAATATAATACCATATAATTATATATGAGATCCGTTTTTAAACTTATTATAATAGTTTATGATCATTTTAATTAGGTGTAATAAAAACTAAAACAATAACACATAGATGAGAATTTTTCCTCTACTCAAACCACCCCATTATGATTATAGAAAATGTATTCATAGAATTCATTTCAAATCAAACAAAAGATTATATTATTATGGGATTGATAATGGGAATTTATTTTGATATGTATTAGAATATCCAATATGGGTTTAACTTATGAATAATATGAGAGATAGGTGGCCCTTTATAAGTTGTGTTTGTAGAAAACATGACGTTTTGGAAAAGTAAAAAGTGTAATCAGGTTTTCTACATGGGAAAGGGGTATAAAATAGTGTATTATAGAAATGAAGAAATTATAAGGTCATAATATTTTCCATAAAATATACTTTATACATTTTTAGGTCTTTTTACATTTATATTTTTTGATTAATCCCTAGTAAAACTATTTTTACCATAATTGTGATAATTAATTATTACTATTTTCAATATTCAATTTGATAAAAATTTATGATTCCATATTATAATATATAAATTATAAAAATTTAAAATACATAATACATTATACTATAATAATTTAACATAATTGTAAAACTAAATTTAAAAGTAAACACACAAATTTAATGAAAAAGTGGTTCTTCAAGAAGTTTATTTTTTGAAGCCAATCTTATTATACATTAACTCAATGACTAATAATAATAATTTAATGAATTTAAAATAATATTATTCATATATAATGTAACACCCTAGGTAAATAAAGAATATGAAATTTCTATATTTATACATATTTGTGAATAAAGCATTAATATTACTTTAAAGGGAATTCTATGCTCGATGGCTTACCCAATATGCAACAACGAGTTCCTTTGAAATCATACGTTGCACTCTAATAATAAAATAATATTATTTTAAATGGTAGTTAACACCTAGCCGTTGTATTGACAGGAATGAATAGAAATATCTAAAATATGATTATATATGTTTGTTAAATGTTTTTACTTCTATCCAATAAATTTTAGAGGCTTAAAATAAAAATGAATCCAATCTTAAGCATTGAATACACTAGTATTTTTAAAAGATGGTTTTACTACCTTTTGATGGCAAACCATTTTTAAATAAATATTTTGGAAATTTTATAAGCTCTATTTTTCAAAAAAACATATTATTTATGATTGGGACATTGAAATTTACCTTGGATTAATTTTTGGTATTTTTCTGACAATGTTCATTTTTCAATGAATAGTGAAAAATACTGCATTTTACATCAAAACTGCTTTTTCATATAATTTAATTATATGGATATATTATCTGTATAATTTGTTTTAAAGTGTAATTAGAATATATTTTTACCATGTAATTCAATGATGGTCATTTGGATTAATTTCACTTTTTAATTGGGCATAAACAAGTGTAAAACGTTTCATAAATATTGTTTCTAAAAAACCTGCTATTTTTTTTAACAACGGGAATTATTTTTAAATTTATTTTTGCAATTTATGTGTTTGGAATTTGGTAAAATGGATTACATATTTGGAATCAGAAAGTCTAAATTATGTAATTAAGACTCTTTTATTTTTGGACATTATGAATAGTAACGACGGTAATTATCTTTAATTATCTTGATTAATGAGTAATCGGGTAGTTAAAGATAATAAAATAATATAATAATAATAAAAAATGACCACAAAATGTGTCCTAAGGCTAATGGTTGTCTCATGGCCGACCATGGGATGCCTTGTGCCAAACATGGGGGCCCCATGGAATCACTTTTGTGAGAAAGTGACTTTTTATCTTTTTATTTTTAAATAATGTATAATGTAACAAAGAATGTATCACATAAGTAAAATATTTTAATTTTGTCTAAATAAATGATATATTGGACTATAAATATTCATTAGAAATCTAAAGTTATTTCCTACATCATATAATTTTTTTTATAATTTTATACATTAAATAAATTAAATTATTTATGACATCATGATGATGTAGCGATGACCTCATTATTTAACGATTTAATTAAAATGGAAAGATAATGTAAACTCTAAGATCTAAAAATGTCCAAAACCTATTTTATGGGTTGATTTCGAACCCTTTTCACCTTATCCTTGAAACACATCAATTTGGGACCATTAAAATCTGATACTCATTCTAAAATAAAGTAAAATTTCTTTACTTTCCAAGAGTGTCTCTCCCCTCCTCTTATAAAAGGCCCACACCTCTACCTCTGTACCCAAACTCTAAAATCCTTTGGCTCGGCCAACCCCTGCCCATTTTCTCTCTCCACATCCCTCTCTAACTCCTTGAAGCCTCAATTTGGGCAGAAGCCTTCCCAAGGAAGCCTTTTATTCATTTATTTTGTAACAACACCATTATCTTCCATATACTAGGATGTTTTTATAAAAAGGATTCTAGCTACACTTAAACACACCTACATCTAATGGTTAAAGAACATACTGTTTCTGTGGATGGTGAATTTCTGCCTCCCGAAACGATGATTGTTCAACATTATTTTAACACCTTCAAAGGTGGAAATTAAGATGAATATATATATATATATGATATATAATATGTTTATGTTTTCCTTAAGTTTTTGTATTTTTCATTTATGGCATACCTTTATGGCTTCCATTATGGGTATACGCGATATCTTCATTTTAGGAAGTGCGGACTACCGCCCCCTCAAAGTGATTTGATTCATTAATACCATATGTGGAACGTATAAAGGATATATTTAATGATATTATATATGATACCATACTGGAATTAAAATACTATTATGTATCATTATGTTTTAATTCCATTAAATATGAAAATGAAATGTAAGTAGCGTTCCTACGTACGTACGGCTTACCGTCTCCATGAACGGTGCATTTCATTTCTTAACTCTAAATGTTATGTAATATTATAAATGCATGAATATACTGGATATATATGATATATATGATATCTAAATAATTAATAAAATTATGGATATAATGTATATTTTACCACATGAACAACTTGTAATTATAAAGAGTTTATTTTTTTTGACTCAAGTACCAATGATCGTTAAAACAACCATTATTAACTTAAATAATAACATAGTGTTCATGACATGGTAATAAGTGATATAAAAGGAATAATGAACTTTAAAATGGGTTCTTAATGAATTATAAATTAACTCAAGTTTATTATTCAGGAGATTAAATAACGATCGAGTCAAGTCGGACCCGAGGTAAGGGATCCTACTCCTCTCTTTCTTTTTAAGTACACTCATTTATGTCATTCCTTTTAATGCTCATATTTCTTGTTATTGGGATGTTATTTTATATTAATCTTACAGTAATTTTTATTTTCATTTTATGAGAGACCCCACTCTCTCTCATCAATCCATTTTGGATGTTTTGAGTGGCACCGTTAGGCTGCCGAATTTTCATAAGAGATCTAACCTCTCTCTTTTTTTAAGTACTCTTCTTTATGTCACTTCTTTTAAGCTCCTCTTTGTTATGTTGGGGGATTTTCTTTTATATTCCTTTTGATTTAAAATTTATGTCAATATGATGAGAGAACCTATTTGATCTCATCAATCCATTTATTTATGTTTTATGTGTCGTCGTTAGGCTGTCGAGTTTTCGTAAGGGATTTTTCATCTCACTTTTATTCCCGTGAGATTTATGCTACATTTTCCAAAATTTCCATTGAGTGGTTTATGTACAACCCATTATTTTACTCATTGTGTAATATAATTTCATTTATGAGTATTTACATCAATGTTGTATTGTCCTTCTTTCACGGCGTGTATGTTTTGAAAGATACCCATGTCGGTAAGGGAACCTTTCACCCTCCTCTTTTTAAAAGACTTCTTTTGTTATGTCTTTTAATTAATATGCTATTATGTCCGGATATGTTATTCTATATACTTATTGATTTAAATTTCATTTCCATGTGATGAGATACCCTTTTTATCTCTCATCAACTCATTTTGATGTGACGCTATTAGGCTGTCAAGGGAACTTCTTAACCCAATTTCGATTTCTTTGGGTTCAACATGTAGTTATTGAATATGTCATCATTTGAATATGTGTGAATGACCATTGATTATTTTACACTTAATATCCAATTATATTGGGTGTATTTATATTTGTCACACATAATTATGAGATTTATTTATCCTTAATTTAAGGATACCTTCTTTATCATGGATTTCATCTCATTTTACATTTTTATTGGGACTTCTTTGTTTTTATGCACCAGTTCACTCTTATATGGTGTATATACTGTCCTTTGGAATATTATATCATGAATCCCTTTATTCTCATGAAATTATAATGTTTTGATAAATTTTATTCCTCAATTATTGTATTCAAGTGTCTCTCATTTTGTTTAAAACTCTTTAACTAAAATATCGTTTAAAATGTTTTAATGATTTATTCTTACAAATATTTCCCATTAATATCCAAGTTTTCAAAATGGTTTTAAGGATTTATTTATATAGATATTAATGGTTTAAAATGTTAAAAGATTCAATGTGGTATGGGACTTCATCTCAATATCCTTTCGTTTTGGCATATTTTTTTATACACAACCTTCTTTTATACGGTGTACAAACCCCTTTGACTTTTATGTTAACCCAAAAGGAATCTTTTTTATACGAAGCGTTTTACTAAACAACAAAAGGGAATGTTTTGGTCGTATTTATGTGGAGACGATGACTTCTCTATCGCCGTGACCATTATTTGAGTTTCAGCTTCCTCTACAAGCCATTATTTTTTTAAGAGAAAAATAAATACCATGTTTTACTTTTCTTTTATTTTGGTATTGAAAATGGTTTTCATAATGTTTTTATATCAATGTTTTGTATTGATATCTTGTGATTGAAAGGTTGAAATGTTATGTTTCTTTTATACATGTTTTATGTGATACAATTATGTTGAGGTTCTTTGGCATTATAATGAAGACGGGTGGTTTCGTGATAAACTAAGGGCGGGTGAGCCCGATATAGCTCTCCAATGCATTGGGTAACGCGAAGGAGTGAAACTTTAATGTTTCTACAAAGAGATTTATGGAATATACTGTGATGGGTATTCCAAACGTAACCAAGATGTTTACTCCCTATGTAAGAATTTTATGAATTCCTCAAGTTATCTTTTATGTATTATGATTTCTATGATTTATTCATGATTTTAGAGGTATGTTAATGTGCCAATGTTTTATGGGTAAAGTATGATTTCATTCTTATGTACATATGGACTCATGTTTCCTTTCCATTTTTTTATAACCCTTACTGTGCTTTTTATGCTCATCCCAAGTTTTTTTGAAATGTTTTTCACAGGTCAAGGTAAAGGTATATGATATGATGATAGTCTCAAGGAAGTGTCAAGAAAGAATCCATGAGTTATTTTTAAATATGTTTCCGTTGATGGAAAAAAATGAAGACTATCTTTTATGTAACCACTTTTTTTAAATATGGAATGTAATGAAAGTTTTATGATCTAATTCTCTAAAACTCTAAACCTGAAAAGATCCTCAATGTGTAATCTTGTAATAACTCAAGATTAAGTAAGGTTTAAGACTGGGGACTTATAGTTGGTATCAAAGGTCGGTTTAGATAACTTTAGAGGTTAGGGTATTCTTTAAGTATAAGTGACATTTCTATATTGGATAGGATTTTAGAAAGTGTCATAGTTTTAAATAAAGTGAATGATTAAGTATATCTTAGTGTTTATCTTACTCATTAGTACATGATGGTTATGTTGATATACTCACACTGACCTTTTTGGTTTTAGTAAATGGCTGGATCTAGTAGGCACCAAAGTGACAATTGGATTGAAGGAAACTGTGGTGGTTCTCTGATTAAGAGACTGGATGAAATGGGGTATTCAATGAGGAAACTCGTGGTTGTTCTAAACCAACTATCAAGGATTCATGATAAACCACTTGAACCTTTGTATGTTCTATAATGAATCATGTACGAGATGAAAAATCGATGTGGATGTTCATGTAATAATTATTAAGGTAACCATTAGGGTTTATATGATCCTTACTTTTTAGGAAATTATGGGTTACTCTGTGATATGATGGAAAATGAAAGGAATGAGACAAACTTGAGGTTAAAATATTATATGTTTATTTTTGATGATTTTACCTCGTTTTGAAATTTTTTTTAGAATTATATAGTTTTGGAAAAAGGACAACACGCAGACCGTGTGACAACCCGTCGCATCGGACAAAGCTGTGGGAATCGAACCCACGACCAAAGTGCGACTGGTATTTATCGCCTACCACTGGACTACGTGAAGTCCCTGGTTAGTTTGAATGATTATTTTTAGTTAGATGAATTTATGGTTTATGAGTAAGTTGATTTTGGGTTATCTATGGAAATTTATTAACATATCATGAAGGATATGTGATTAGGTTAATTACTTTTCAATACGAGGCAGTAAGAGAAACTGATGTTGTTTGGATATAAATGTTACGATTTAACTTCGAAGACTATGTGACTAAATCCTTCAAATATTTGGGTTTCAATCTTAGTTTGGTTTACTTTGAAGATTTTTATGGACATATTGTTTATCGGATGGTCCTCGTTGAACTTTGGGTTTTGTTAGAAAAAATGTTGGAGATTAAGATTAGATTTTCTTTTTATAAAGGGTTATCCTTTTCTGGATTATCTGATCTTTCACTAACCTTTTTGGTTTTGGTTTTGGGTAAATTCTAAAGACATGGGAAGTATATAGTTCTCTTTTGTGGATTAGGTGATTCTCTAGAAGTTGATTATAGTACTCTTAATGTGAACAAGTCTTCCAAAATACTCATCTTTTGGGGAAAGTATGAGTTTGTGTAAGAAATCTAGTAAAAGTTGAAAGTCAACATGACATGTAAGTATGTTTCCTTAAGATAAAAAAAATAAATTCCTCAATTAAGAGTTACTTAAAACAAAAATGTTTTCTGTTAACTTTTCCTAACGGGGAATCGAATACCGTTTAACCCATCACAAGTTTGTGATTTTCTTGTGGTTAACTTTCTCCTAAACATTTTTTCTATCACTCTCCATCAGAACATGACCCTATGTTTTCTCCTCCATGTCCTTGTTTTCCTACATGGAATCCTAGTATGGGTTAACTCGGGTGACCTCTATACTTATCATTCTTTATTTTAAAGTGATTGTTTTACCGACTCTTGTTCTGATGTGGGATTTTCAAGGATGTTTCCAAGCCCAATTTTAAAATTGCAAGGACGCAATTCCCAGAAGAGGGGGAGGATATAACACCCCAGGTAAATAAAGAATATGAAATTTTTATATTTATAGATATTTGTGAATAAAAAATTAATATTACATTAAAGGGAATGCTATGGTCGATGTCTTACCCAATATGCAACAACGAGTTCCTTTGAAATCATACGTTTCACTCTAATAATAAAATAATATTATTTTAAATGGTAGTTAACGCCTAGCCATTGTATTGACAGGAATGAATATAAATAACTAAAATATGATTATATATGCTTGTTAAAAGTTTTTACTTTTATCCAATAAATTTTAGAGGATTAAAATACAAATGAATCCAATCTTAATCATTGAATACACTAGTATTTTTAAAAGATTGTTTCACTACCTTTTGATGGAAAACGATTTATAAATCAAACTTTTGACAATTTTATAAGATCTATTTTTCAAAACAAACATATTATTTATTATTGGGACATTAAAATTTACCTTGGGTTAATTTTTGGTATTTCTCTGACAATGTTCATTTTTCAATGAATAGTGAAAAATACTGCATTTTACATCAAAACTGATTTTCCATATACTTTAATTATATGGTTATATTATCATTATAATTTTTTTTAAAGTGTAATTATAATATATTTTTACCATGTAATTAAATGATGCTTTTTGGGATTAATTTCACATTTTTAATTGGGCATAAACAAGTGAAAAACTTTTTATAAATATTGTTTCTAAAAAACCCACTATTTGTTTTGCCAATAGGAATTATTTTTAAATTTATTTTTGCAATTTATGTGTTTGAAATTGTGTAAAATGGATTACATTTTTGGAATCAGAAATTCCAAATTATGTAATTAAGACTCTTTTATTTTTGGACATTATGAATAGTGACGACGGTAATTATCTTTAATTAAATTGATTAATGAGTAATCAGATAGTTAAAGATAATAAAATAAAATAATAATAATACATAATGACCACAAAATGTGTCCAAAGGCTACTGGTTGTCTCATGGCAGACCATGGGATGCCTTGTTCCCAACTTGGGGGCCCCATGGAATCACTTTTGTGAAAAAGTGACTTTTTATCTTTTTATTTTTAAATAATGTTAAATGTAACAAAGAATGTATCACCTAAGTAAAATATTTTTAATTTTGTCTAAATAAATGATATTTTGGACTATAAATATTCATTATAAAGATAAATATATTTCCGAAATCATAGTAGTTTTTTATAATTTTAGACATTAAATAAAATAAATTATTTATGACATCATGATGATGAAGCGATGACCTCATTATTTAGAAATTTAATTAAAATGGAAAGATAATGTAAAATTTAAGACCTACACGTGTCAAAAACCTATTGGATTGGTGGATTTCAAACCCTTATAACATTATAATCTAAACACCTCAATGTGGGACCATTAAAATCCAAAACGCATTCTAAAATAAAGTAAAATTTCGTTACTTCTCAAGAGTGCCCCTTCCCTCCTCTTATAAAAGGCCCCCACCTCTACCTCCTTACCCACACTCTCAAAGACTTTGTCTTGGCCAACCCCTTCCCATTTTGTCTCTCCACATCCCTCTCTAACTCTTTAAAGCCTCAATTTGGTCATAATCCTTCCAAAGGAAGCATTTGAGATCAAACCAAATGGAGTTACCCGATTTTAATTAATGTCTTCACTTGAGTCCTTTGGTATTATTTTGCTTCTCCAACCCCCTAAAATCTTTTTATTCATTTCTTTTGTTCCAAAACCAGTATCTTCTATATAATATGATGTTTTTATAAGAAGGATTCGAGCTACACTTACACACACCTACATCTAATTGTTAAAGAACATACTGTTTCTGTAGATGGAGAATTTCTGCCTCCTGAAACGATGATTGTTCAAAATTCTTTTAACACATTCAAATGTGGCCATTAAGATGACAATATATTTATATATGATATATAATATGTTTATTTTTTCCTTAAGTTTCTGTATTTTTAATTTGTGGCATTCTTTTATGGCTTCCATTATGGGTATACGCGATATCTTCATTTTAGGAAGTGCGGACTACCACCCCCTCAAAGTGATTTGATTCGTTAAAACCATATGTGGTACGTATAAAGGATATATTTAATGATATTATATATGATAGCATACTGGAATTAAAATACTATTATGTATCATTATGTTTCAATTCCATTAAATATGTAATAGAAATGGAAGTAGCGTTCATGCGTACGTACGGCTTACCGTCTCCCTGAACGATGCATTTCATTTCTTAACTCTAAATGTTATGTACTATTATAAATTCATGAATATACTGGATATATATTATATATATGATATCTAAATCATTAATAAAATTCTAGATATAATGGATATTTTACCACATGAACAACTTGTAATTATAAAGAGTTTATTTTTTTTGACTCAAGTACCAATGATCGTTAAAATGATAATTATTAACTTAAATAATAACATAGTGTTCATGACATGGTAATATGTGATATAAAAGAAATAATGAACATGAAAAAGGGTTCTTAATGAATTATAAATCAACTCAAGTTTATTATTCAGGAGATTAAAGAACGATCGAGTCATGACGAACCCGAGGTAAGGGATCATACTCCTCTCTTTCTTTTTAAGTACACTCTTTTTTGTCATTTCTTTTAAAGCTCACATTTCTTGTTATTGGGATGTTATTTTATATTAATCGTAATATAATTTTTATTTTCATATGATGAGAGACCCTATTCTCTCTCATCAATCCATTTTGGATGTTTTCAGTGGCGCCATTAGGCTGCCGAATTTTCGTAAGAGATCTAACCTCTCTTTTTTTTTAAGTACTCTTATTTATGTCAATTATTTTAATCTCCTATCTGTTATATTGGGGGATGTTATTTTATATTCCTATTGATTGAAACTTTATGTTAATATGATTAGAGACCATATTTGATCTCATCAATCCATTTTTATATGTTTTATGTTGCGTCGTTAGGCTGCCGAGTTTTCGTAAGGGATTTTTCATCTCACTTTTATTACCGTGAGATTTATGCTACATTTTCCACAATTTCCATTGACTGGTTTATGTACTTCCCATTATTTTACTCATTGTGTAATATACTTTCATTTATGTGTATTTACATCAATGTTGTATTGTCCTTCTTTCACGGGGTGTATGTTTTGAAAGATACCCATGTCGGTAAGGGAACCTTTCACCCTCCTCTTTTTAAAAGACTTCTTTTGTTATGTCTTTTAATTCACATACTGTTATGTCGTGATATGTTCTTATATATCTTTATTTATTTAAATTTTATTTACATGTGATGAGATACCCTTTTTATCTGCCATCAACTCATTTTGATGTGACACCGTTACGCTGTCAAGGGAACTTCTTAACCCAATTTCGATTTCTTTGGGTTCAACATGTAGTTATTGAATATGTCATCGATTGAAGATGTGTGAATGACCTTTGATTATTTTAAACATAATATCCAATTATATTGGGTGTATTTATATTTGTTTCACATAATTATGATATTGATTTATCCTTAATTTAAAGATACCTTTTTTATCATGGATTTCTTCTCATTTTACATTTCTATTGAGACTTCTTTGTTGTTATGCACCAGTTCACTCTTATATGGTGTATATATTGTCCTTTGAAATATTATATCATGAATCCCTTTATTCTATTGATATTATAAAGTTTTGATTAAATGTTATTCCTCAATTATTTTATTCAAGTGTCTCTCATTTTGTTAAAAACCCTTTAACTAAAATATCGTTTTAAATGTTTTAATGATTTATTCTTATAAATATTTCTCATTAATATCAATTTTTTCAAAATGGTTTTAAGGATTTATTTATATGGATATTAATGGTTTAAAATGTTAAAAGCTTCAATGTGGTATGTGACTTCGTCTCAATCTCCTTTCGTTGAGGCATATTTTGTTCTATACACAACCTTCTTTTATACGGCGTACAAACCCCTTTGACTTTTATGTTTATCCAAAAGGAATCTATTTTATACGAAGTGTTTTACTAAACAAAGAAAGGGAATGTTCATGTCGTACATATGCGGCGACAACATATTCTCCGCCGCCATGACCATTATTTGAGTTTCGGCTTCCTCTACAAGCCATACTTTATAAAAAAATACAATGTTTTACTTTTCTTTTATTTTGGTATTGAAAATGGTTTTCATAATGTTTTTATATCAATGTGTTGTATTGATATCTTTTGATTGAAAGGTGGAAATGTTATGTTTCCTTTATGCATGTTTTATGTGATACGATTATGTTGAGGTTCTTGGGCATTATTATGAAGACGGGTGGTTCCGTGATAAACTAAGGGCGGGTGAGCCCGATATAGCTCTCCAATGTATTGGGTAACACGAAGGAGTGAAACGTTAAGGTTTATCTGAAGAGATTTAGGGAATATACTGTGATGGGTATTCCAAACGTAGCCAAGAGGGTTACTCCATACGTAAGAATGTTATGAATGCCTCAAGTTACCTTTTACGTCTTATGATTTCTATGATTTATTCATGATTTGATGAGGTATGTTAAAGTGCCTATGATTTATGGGTAATGTATGATTTCATTCTAATGTACATATGAACTCATGTTTCCTTTCCATATTTTTTTATAACCCTTACTGAGCTTTTTATGCTCATCCCATGTTATTTGAAATGTTTTTCACAGGTCAAGGGAAAGGTACATGATATGATGATAGTGTCAAGCAAGTGTCAAGAAAGAATCCATGTGTTATTTTTAAATATGTTTCCGTTGATGGAAAAAAATGAATATTATCTTTTATGTAACCAATTTGATTAAATGTTGAATGTAATGAATGTTTTATGATCTAATTCTCTAAAACTCTAAACCTGAAAAGATCCTCAATGTGTAATCTTGTAATAACTCCAGATTAAGTAAGGTTTAAGGCTAGGGCCTTATATATAATATCAAATTTTTATATAATTTATTACTCGTTAGTGGTTATTTTAAATTATAATTTTATAACAGTATGAACTTTAAATTATTGTTTAGAAAAGTCCCATTTTTAAACCCAAAGACCTGCTAATACAAGAATAAAAAATATAAATGAATAAAAATTAATTAATTGGATTAATAAATAAATCATATTTTATATGAAATAATATTTAAAACATAATGTTACTTATAAATTAGTTAAATTATTGAAAATACATCACATTCTTACAAAATATATTTTTAACAATTAACTAACAAATCAGTATATTCTTAAAAATAACAAAATTTCTCCTTTTGTAAAATCTTATATTCCATTTTAAAAAATGAATTCAATTTTATGAAAAATATTTTATAAATTTTACAGATATTATTTATAATATTTTTCATAAGAATAAATAAATATCATTTTTGAAAAAGAAACATTCTTTTGAAGAATAAATTTATATTACAAATTTTTTTTTTGAATATTTAATAATAATTTTAAAAAAAATTATTCTGTTTTCATATTTATATATATTAATATATAATTAATTTAATATTATTCATACTTTCTAAATTTTTTACTATTTTATAATGTTTTAATATTTCACATGATGTTTGTGTTCGGTATTGGGTTTCAAATAAACTATAAAACAATTTTTTTCTTTCTATATATTTCGGGTGTTGCATCATACTACCTTTAATAAATTTCATAAAGTTAATTTTGACGTCATCTATAAAATAAATGTTTGACATTATATAATACATTTTTGGTAAAACAACATCAGAAAAAGAGTTAAGAAATTGTTTTAATGAAATGAGAGAAAAAGACATATGATAATCATCCAGAATAAGAGAAAATATGATCCCAAATTAGTCAACCTATGTGGCGAGTATATTATTGTATATTGATTAAAATCACAATGAATATATAATTATATAGACTGATATAGAAAATTGATCAAAATAAGGTGAATGATCAGTATAATTTTAACAACAAAAAATATTTTAAATGAACTATTTTGATAAAGGACATTGATTTCAGAATAATTATTCACATTAAAAGATAGTTTTTCCAGATATTTTTACAATAAATGATGATTTTATTCTTCATATTCACAATGATAATAATTAAAAATATTGGTTATTATAATTGTATCCTTTTATCAATTTCCACCAAAATATCATCTTTTTTCTTCAAACAATGACTATTCATGATGAGTTTTTTTCATCCTTGAAGAACTAAAATGAAAATTTCTAGGACCACATAATGACAAAAGGGATTATCAATATATTCCACATGTCATTACACATTATCCAGAAACCTAATTCTTGGAAAATCTTAATATGTTTACTAAAATGAGTAAAACATAATATAATAAAATAATAAACTAACCTCTAAAATTCAATAGTAATACCCAATGTCCAAAATAAATAATTCTTAAATAACATCAACATTTAATATAGTTTTAAAAAAAATTCTATCTCACCTTTCATCATTCAACAACTAAAAATGGTGTGAACCCTTTTCTAAATACAACTAATCAATTAGTCACCAAATTACTTGCCAACCACATGCTTATTTATATTATTAAACTTCTCTTACAATAATAACATCAATATCTTGTATCATAATAAACTATAATGTTCAAAAATATCTGAGAAATTTATTTTCAAAAAAAAGAATTAATTCTTCACATTATGGAAAATATTTACATATAATAAAATCTAGTAAAACATCTTGTAATATTTTTATCATCACCTATGATATCATCACATAAACCCTCAAAGGGGTGTCTAAGACATTGAACTTATGATCATCATTAACATTATATACCTAAGATGGAATCCATAACTCTTAACAAAACCCCATATGAAATCAGAAAAATCTCTAATATTATACAATTATTTTATCTAATAATAATTATAACATACCTAAACCCTCCCCCCATATCCAATGCTAAAAACATAGACAATGCATATTCATCATTATACTAATTTTGTTGACCTGATTTTCTCCATCTGAAATGTAAAATATCAAAAGGAAATATTGTATGACAAAAACTCTATTGGAACATTTAGGTGTAGAGTTTATGGAAATTATGATAAATTCTTAATATCATGGAACCATTAGAAACAAGTTCATAATGAAAACCATAATCTCCCAAAATACCCATATTTTATTATTCTACATAAGGTTATCATCATCATTCATGTGAAACCCTTTTAGAAATAAATTTTCAACCACAATATTTATAACTTCTGGGAAATTAAAATAAAAAATGGTGATAAAAATTTGTCAGTGAGGTTAAATGTAACAATTAAGAATTTAATTCCATCAATGAGAACAAAAATAGAATATTTGTATGATACCATAAAAAAAGGACATGAGTATATCATAAAAATAGTCATAACTATAAATACATAGATATTCAAAAATAAAAAAAATCATATTTATTTAAATAAGGAATGTGTAATCCCAAACAAAAATCATAAACCATGTTATAAAAATATTGATCATATGAAACCCATAAAAATCATAGATAAAACATGTTGTTATATTGGGACATTATCATGACATAACTTCTCACTAATATCATAACCAATATGGTTAACATCCTTCTCCAATGATACCAATAAATTTGATAGATATAATGGAACCACATGTCTTTGTTTTATCACAGGACAAACCATCATTGGTTAATAACATAACCAATATAAATACATTTTTTTAAAAACTACATTTTATAGGTTTATAATTGATCCATTTATCGATGTAAATAATTTCCAACACCCATATAAAGAATTTACATAGAGAATTCATTTCATCATAAAAAATTAAACTAGAATTATTGTTTTTAGATATATATTAAACGATGGAAAAATAAATGGTTCCATAAAAAATAATTGATGCATTAATATGTTGTGAAAATGGAATAGGTTTCATAAATATATATTTGAAAATTAATATCCAAAAAAATGATGTATGATTCATGGAAATATCATTGAAATATGATTATACAAGGGAAAAGAAATGGAATCCATAACAACCTATATGAAAAAATAATAACCCATTAAGAGAAATAATGAGGATGGTATCATTAAAAAAATTTCCCATTGTAGAATAAGAAACAAAAATGGTTTTTGATTTAGATGAATAAAAATAACATAACATTTGATTAAAATAATTTTTTAGGAAAATAATCTTTATATTTTTAAAATCAATTTTATAAACTAAAAACACACAAAATATTCTGGGATATTTTATTTTGAAAAAAATACAAGTAAACATTTTAAGGAAACATGGATGGAAATGATAGACATGAATCAGAGAAATGATTCATTTCATTTGTGTTCAAAATAAAAAATCTTTTTAAAAAAATTGAAAAAGGATATAAAAAGATTCCAATTTGGAAAACATTAATGGGTATCATTTTTAAATCTTTTATATGAGGTATGTTATCAAATAAATTGTATTCATGAAATAAATATTTTTTGAATATTATTTTTTAAAGTATTTTCCAAAAAATGATGAGGAGAATAATGATTCATGATCTAAAAAAATACATGATCATTATCATTTAAAAATTACATTCATGATGAGTCTGCAATCAATAATGGAGGAAATAGAAATTAAACACATGAAACACTTTCATAACAAGATGATAATAAATATTATTTTATTCAAGAATATAATATCAAATTATTTCATATAAAGTAAAATTGAACAAAATCAATCACAAAAAAATAGAGATCATAATATAATGCTCTTTCCACATTGGTAACACTTCAATTGTAAACCCTATGATGGAATAACCTTCAATGATACATAAAATATAATTTAAATAATTATTTTCATTATATAATTTAAATATTGAGTTTCAGTATAAAATATTCCAAATTTTAGCATATATATCACAATAATGAAATTTGGTGTATAATAATATAATATTCCATAACGAAACTGAATTGAGATAAAATCTCATTGGATTTGAAATCTCTAGATCAAAACCCAACAAAATAGATAACATAATATGAATTTATAAATCAAAACTAATTTAATGAAAATAATTATAAAATAAATTAATGGTCATTATATACACCACACAACAACAATAAATAGTTAATATGGAATATATCTCACAATATTAAAAGTAAAATGAGAAAAACCCTTACCTTGAGTATATATTTTTCTTATATATCCATTTACTCTTTTATAATAATATTACACAAAATAATATATTTCATAATAAAATTTTACATGTTTAACAAATAATAGTAAAATAAGTTATTTTATATATTTTTAATTACATAAACAAAAAATTAATTACGTAGGTCCATGTCGGGTGTTTTGAGGATGTTTCGTTCATTGTTTCATGAAATATTATTTTTTATAAACTTGGATAAAAATGTAGTTATTTTAAAACCCATTGAATGAATATAATAAAATAATTATCATATTTATTGGCAATAGTAATATTAAAACAAGTAATCAAAAATGGAATAGAAAAATGAACTATGTTACAATCATGGAGATGATAGGTTATAAGGAATCATGAGTAACGTTTCTATTTTTATAGGATGATATTGAAAGGAATTCATGTTCTATTTTTTCTATAAAAAATTATAATAAAATAATGAGAACCATAATAATTATTTAAATATTTTTTATATATCATTTCTGAAAATGTTGATGAAAAAGATTCACATCGCTTCATGGAGGAAGTCGACCACAGGTACACAAATGACATTATATTTTTTCTATGTAAGAATGAAAATAATATATTTTATTTTTATAATGATAAATTGGTCATTAATATAATTATTATTTCATGTATATCATATTTATTAAATAAAATTTTCATTATTACCTTCCATGTATGGTAGTCATTAAAAGTGAATCACATAGCTTCATGATGTTGTTTTCTTCTCTACAAACGAGTGATGTTTTTAAACCTACCACAGAATGGAAAGTAGAAGTCTATATGTTACATTATAAATCAGTAATTAAAAATACATTACATGTTTCATATATAAACTTTTAATCCAAAATTGAAAAATATGTGAGAGGAAATGATAGAAAGAAAATGACATTGGTTCTTGAGGTGGCAGTCTATCGAAAACACAAATGATGATTCTTCATCCCTTTTGATGGAAATGGATTTGGAAATATATTGTTAAATAAATATAATAAAATATAATTATATATTTTATACTTTTATTAACATATAATCAATGTTGGAATACATTTTAAGGAAGTTGATGAAGAAATGAATCAAAAAATTCATAGTTTAGAATTTTACCTCTTCCCAAACCACATCTAAAGTATTATACACAATGTACTCGTAAAATTTATTTATACCAAAATTAATTATTATAGAATGAATTTATAGAATAATTAAATTTATTTGATCATATGATATATTATACAAAGGGGTTTTATACCACTAATAAGAGGTGATATGTGGTGGAATTTTATAAGTGTGGTGAGTGGTATAATGATCTTTTTGAGAAGGAAAAGAGATTCCTATGTTTTTAACAAGACCTAATGATCCAAAAATATATTATTATCATGAATAAAAGATTTTATGGTCAATATATGGCTTTAAAATATTTTTATGGATATTATCTTCTAAATTTTACCCCTAATCTGTTTAGTTTCCCCTTTGATAAACTCATTTTTACCTTAACGATTAGTATTAATTTTTACTAATTCACTATTCATTATGGTTAAAAAAGGTAGGTTGGACTCAATATAAAATATATATTACTTAGATTCCAACTATGTAATCCATTTTTCTAAATTAAATTCATTAAATTAGAAAATTTTATTTAAAAATTAATTCCAAATAGGTGAAGGAATGTTTTATTTTCAAGATGTGTATTTGTCAAGAAAAAAATGATATATATTAACTCTAGGACTAATAATAAATACAATGTAGTTTCAAATTAATATATATTTTAATATAATCAACTAATTTATTTTAAATCAATCCCCATTAGTTTTTTTAATTATTTAAAAATGTGAATAAATATTAACTTCAAAAAAGTTTTCAGAAAAATATCATTTCTAAACATAAAGGGATGTTTATACAAAATTTGAATCTATATTTGTTTAAAAAATTGTAATATAATTTAATATAAATAAATAATAAAAATATTACTAGAAATTGTATTAAAAAATTGGGTTAATTTTAAATTTATTAATTTATTGAAATGAAATGGCATTTTTATAAAAAAAATTATTTTTCAAAATTCACTGAAAATTTAATATTTTCTTAAAAATAAAAAAATTTATTCCCAATAGATTTTATATTATCTATTTTCAGAAATGAAATAAATTTTATCCCATAAATTTAAAAAAAATTAATTTATGTTATCTTTTCATGAAAAATAATAAAAATTCATTATAAAAAAAATTAATAATAATATTACTCTTCTAATAATTGATTGATTGTACCCGTCAATTTAACAAATTGGTTATATAATTTAAATATTTACAGGTTCATTTAGTCTCGGTGTTTCATATCAAATTAATTATGAAACAAATATTTTTTTTTCTAATATCATGTTGTATTGTAACCCGCCCCATTTAATAAATTGTTTCAATTAAATTTGAACATTATCTAATTTTCAAATGATATATATTTGAAAATACATTTTTTAGAAACAACTGCTTAAATAGGATAAAAATTGTTCTCAAGATAATATATAAATGGAATTATTATGTTTATCTAGAATAAAACCAAATAGGATTCTGAAATGGAAAACATATGTGGGAAGTGAAAATTTTTTAAAGGAAGAAAATAATAATCCCTATATATTGTAACACTCTAATATTTTAATATATGAAAATCATATTTAATATCATGTATCACTGAAACCCCAATATTAGATGGGATTAAAAAGTCATGAGGCATTGTGATATAATTATTTTTAAGTAATTTTAATCTCATTGATGGCTTCAAATGCTCACAACACTAGGTTTGAATCAATCTGGAAACTCAATTTAAATGTTAGTATTTAAAAATTACAATTGTAACCTAGGAATTTGAGTGGATTGTATGAAATGTATTATTTAAATTATAAAAATTATATTGTTTACAAATGTGAAATAAAATTAATTGGTTGCATATTGATTATAAATGAAATAATAGTCAATTAACAGAATATAAAAAGTTTTATAGAAATTTTAATATTTTAAAAATTATTGTTTAGTCACATTTTGCAGACATAATATAATTTTTTAAAAAAAATTTGTTTATTTTATTTTAATAAAATTGACTTCATTTTTTGAATTTTGAATATCAAAATCACCTTGAAGTTATTTAATTTTTTTAAAAAAACTTTCAATGAATAGTGAGAATTAATTACTTTTAAATGAAAACAAATTTTTTTAAAAAATTATTTAAGAAGATAAATTATATTTTAAATTAGAATTAACATAAAATTATATTAATTATATATATATATATATATCCAATTATGTTTATTAGAATCGATTTCATACAAAATTATTATATCAAATCTATGTTATCTTTTGTACGTTTTCTTTTCGAAAACCCACTTTTTCACCACATCAACGAGATTAATTTTAAAATAAATTTTTTAACCATTTTAAATTGTATTAGGATAAATATATTCTATATTTGTTTCACCAGTATTTATAAAAAAATAATTTTATGAATAATGATAAACCAAAATTAATTTTAAAAACAAAAAAATAATAATAAGACGTCTATGGTAAAAATAATTTTCTTAAAGGGTTTACCTAAAACTTTAAGTGTTAAAATAACATAAAAACATGTCCAAGACCTTTTATATCGAAATATTTTGACACTATAATTTTTATTCCTATATAACAGTATGTTTTTCAAAAATTTTCTTTTGATAAACATTTTAATACCTCTATCATTTTAAAATACACAAGTGTCCCACTCACCTCACAAATAAGAGGCCATCCACTATCCTCTCTCTTAGATCCATTTTTTCTTTTTTCATTCATCCATGAATCACCCAAATAACTTCCCAAATTCCATTACCTCACTCAATAATTATATTAATTCAATTGTTTGAATATTTTCTTTATATTCATTGAAAGGGGTCTGAGAACAAGTAACATTCTTAAATGAGTGTTTTTATTTTATTTATTTCTCTGTCAACTTCATCCCTTTTTACAAAATGAGAGTAAAAAATCCAAAATTTATAAAATAAATTGTGAAATTATTATTTTATTTTCATGACCTATATTGATTTCTACCTTGAAAAAATTGGTTACAAAGTTGTTATTCTCTTATATGGAATACTACTGCGCCGTTAACTTATGTCATCTGTTTTTCCATTTCCACCTCTCACTGTTGGGTATGATGATGAATAAAATATATTTGAATATATATATAATATTTATAACATAATAATTCCTATTTATTAATTATATCATATATACCTTTTTTATTTTCCATTTCATAGGGGATTCGATAACGTGGAATGTGATAATGATAAAGATAATGATTATATGGAATATAAATTGTTTAATTATGATATTAATAAAACAATTATCATTTCTAAAAAATACTATTTTAATTTTCTACTCAGATTTTCAATCACTAAATGATAATAACATCATTCATATACTTCTAGACTGTTTCCTTGACAATACGATGCGGTTCACTTTTCATCACCACACCACATAGATGACACATAAATATATATATATATATATATATAATTTTAATTAATATAAATGGTATATTTTATATTATTATCATTATATAATCTTAAAATATTACTTAACTTCATTCCATAATGATCATTGAAAAATGGGAATATTACTTAAGAGTACATATGACCTAACATAGCCATAATTGTAATGTAGATCATTTTTCCTAACCATATTTCATATTTGGTTATAAAAATAACTTTTATGATTAAATATTGTAATTATGTAATTATTATTATTCTATATATTTTTAACTAAATAACAATGTGTATAATAATCGACCAATTAGATCAATTTTTAGGATATAAGCCAAATATCATTGAAACATCCAACATAAATTTAATTGATTTTGTAATCACATATAACATGGTAATAAATCAAAAAAATTATTCATATAATTTAAAATGGTTCTTAAGAATGTAGAAAAATGACATACGATTACTATTTGGGATGGTAAATAACGTACCTGATGAGTCAGACTCATTGTTAGGGTTTCTTAAATCACTTTTTCTTTTGTGTGACATAAAAAATATTCAATACTATTTTATTTTCTGTGGTGTATATATATATGAAATTTTTTATTTTATATAATTAATTATATCATCTTCATGGTATTCATGGTTTTATTTAACAATATTTCATTAATGTGGCCGATGATACAATAGATACCAAAGTGGAAAGTGTTTTTTCACAATCTCATGAATATTCGGTGTTGTTTTTGTTTACATCACCCATTGATGAATTATTTGATACATATATCATAAAATTATTCTATTTTTATCTTTGACAGTTTTTCATGAAATTATACAAGTGACAATCTACTTTTATCCAATATTTGTTTCTTAAAATGATTAAGAAGTGAATCTGAATATTTTTCTCTCTTCTGTGAGAAAAAATTTTTCTCCCCAAACCATGTTTTAATAAAATGATATAATTTTTTTTAATACATTTGAAATTTATTTATCTAATAGATTTTGTATATTTCTTATATTTTACAATGTTTTATAGAAAATATCAGGTTATTTTAAAAACAAGTATTGTTATTATTTTACCAAAAAGTGAAAATAATCATTGTTTTAACATACTTGACGTGTATAAAATTATTGGCCATCATTTTAGAAACCCAGAAATCAAAGAAATCGATATTACATCTATATAGGTGAATATTTAATACATTAAAAAAAATATGCCTTAGGATCATAATTTTTTAGATTCTTTGGAAGCATGGAAACAAAATCCTTTATCCTATTGAATGATCATCGACTTCTCCCATAAAGATATACACCTTTTTAATAACTTCCTAAAACCATTATTCATATTCAAGGGATAAGGTAACTAATAAAGGGGCGGTCTTAGATGATCACTTTGTCAAATAAATGAAATTTGTAGTCGTAATAAGAAAAAATGTGTATTAAACATGAGCATAACATTTTAATGACAAACCCTATATATTAGAGATCATAATTAAGATTTAAAGTTCATGTGACATGAATTATATGGAAATAATTAACATAAGTTAGGAAATAATAACATTGGATGGAAACATGGAATAGTGGAAACACCTAACCATATAATATGACTTCAATAGTAGTCAAGGAATCACACACAAGGAAATATTTAAGGAAAAATTCCTTTACTGAATGGGGTTCACACCCCGTTCTATCCTTGTATTACTAAACCATGATCAATCTTCATTTTATCCCTGTTTTACTAAAATAGTTTTAGTCTTTTTTCTAGTAATTCTTTGCTGAATTGAGTTCATTTCCCATTCCAAACCTGTAATATTAAACCGATTTCATTTCTCATTCTAGTCATTTATATCTAATGTGATATAAATCATTAAAAAATAATTTAGAGGGAGATATAGTTCCCACCAATATAATTATGAAATCATACATATATGATCCACAAAATAATAAAAAATAATATCATAACAATGAAATGAAATCCCTTTCATAAATATGCATACATTTCATAACATGTGGAAAAATATAGAGGTTTGATATTCATTTCAACAAAAAAACCCCATAAAAGAGAATATGTAACCCGTGAAAGGGAAATTAATTTTAAAATAATATTAATTATTAATGAGAATCGTATTTTAGTAACATATTACTCATTAAAGAGAAATATATTTCAGAAACATATAACCCATAAAGGATAAATGTGTTTTATAAAGACCATTCCATTAAGCACCCCACATTTTGAAAATTAATACGAATGGATCATTTAGATCATACACTAGAAGTGAATGAGTAACATCAATGGATGTCATATTATTTGGAAAATAATTTAGAAATATTCGTAAAAAAAATTCTTCTGTAAAATATATTTTCATCATTGAAAAATGGTTTTTGATACATAAAAACTTTAGAAAATAATTTTCAAGGAAAATAAATTGGAAACATATAAAGAATACTCAAAATAATTTTGAAAATATTTTTCCATTATGAAAAATAAAATAATATTCAGAAAACTCTATAAAAATTTTTATTTTAAAATACTTCGAAAACATATAAATAAAAATTTATTTTTTTGAAAATATTTGTACCTAAAAAACAATCGAAGATGCCTACAAATATTTTTAAATCCATTTCATTATAAATACATTTAAACATATAAATATTTATTCAAAAAAAAATTCATACACTTTAAGATGAAATCATATGAAATAATCATGAAAATTTTTTGAAATGTTTTTTTATTCAAAATACTTTGGAATCATATAATGAAATATTTAAATTATTTTGAAAACATTTTTACACAAAAACATATAAAATGATAATGAAACTTTTTCGAAAACCATTTCGTTGAAAATATATTTAAAACATATAAATAAATAATTGTATAATTTTGAGAAATATTTTCATTGGAAACATATAAAATACTTTTCAAAACATTTTTAAAACCATTTTCCTTTAAAACATATAAAAAAATCATGGAAAATGTTTACAATTCATTTTCCTTGAAAATATTTAAAATAATATTGAAATAATTTAGAAAACCATTAATTTGATAATGTTTTTTAAGTAATTTTCATAAAAATTAATCTCTTATCCTGAAAAATAAGTTTCATTTTGTTCACAATGGATAAATATGTACATATCATAGCATTAAAATGAACATTTATTTTGCAGGGTGAAACGATTAGAAAAATGTCTCATCCGTAATGCGAGAAGAAGATTCCATTAAATCATTTCAAAAGGAATAAATGGTAAATATGTCTTCTAATGATTATAGGATAATTTTTTAATATTCATGGATAATTTTTTTTAAAAAAAATGATATTAAATGTACCAAAATGTTTTACCAACGAGAGGGTAAAGTCATGCTTTCTTAAAATCACATTATTTAGAACCTTTGTAAAAATAGTTGAATAAATGGATCCAATATGGGAATAAATCATGAATAATAATAGGATAGGAAAATTATTAATTTTTATATAGATATTTATAATAACATTTTATCAGTGGAAGCATAAACATAAACAATCATGAAATGTGATAACATTTTATCAACAAAGTCTTATAACATGGTAAATTAAGATCATATTCCACATGAAAGAAATAGAAATTGCATGAATATTAAAATATTATGAAAATAATTAATTTCAAGATATGATATTTAAAATGGAAGTATATACAACTCAAAATATCATTTAGGTTAATAAAAAACATGTGTATCAAAGAAGATATATTGAGACATATCAATTTCCTAGATACAGTCCCTTTTTAAATTACAGCCCATGAAAAAAAATGATCATAAACTGTATATGTTAATAACCATAAATTTTATTTTAATATATATAGGATAAATTCATGGAGAGTACATACAAAACACCAAAGGAATGTGTGGGTTACATAGCTTGTATCTCACTGAATAAAGTGGGTTGAAATCCCCTAACCATGTGTCTTCGATCTCATCATACTCATTCAAACCACCAGTATAATAAATATAAAAATATTATAGATAATTTACATATCCATATTCTTAAATATAATACCATATATGGTTTTATTATGTCTTAATATTACCCTCTTTTAAACCATCATATGTCAAGGTTTCACTTCGTGTAATATTCGCTTTGTTCTTCGTATGTGTCTTAATTTGTTATATGGTTGGTCCTTATACATATATCATGATTTGAGAATTCAAACCATGATTTTAATATCATTTATATCTATTATATATGTATTATAATAATACATTTATTATATATGTATGTAATGGAATTCACCATACATGGAGACGGTAGGTCATATGTATGCATGACTGTTATTTCTGTTTTATTGTCGTGTTGATTGAAAGAACATAAAATAAATATATTTATGTATATGTATGTATATATTATTATAAAATTATATTTATGATATTATATATATCTTATATTTTCATTATAACCATCCTTAATAAAATACATGTAACATATGAAAGAATCATATTGTTTTGAGGGGGTGGTAGTGTACACCCTCAAAATAAATTATCATATTAACCCCAAATAGAATGTAATTTTTTTTTGTTTTCCAAAAGGAATATATAATCTTAATGAAATAAAAAATATAATATATAACATATATAATTAAATTTCCATAAAAATTTACACTATGAGAGGCGGTAACAAAACATGAACAATCATCGTTTAGTGAGGCAGTAGTTCGGTGTACACATAAACAGTATGTTTGATACCCATTAAATGGATGTGTAAGTAATTTTATGTCAAAACATTATAATAAATACATCCATGTATATATAGGATTCTTTTTTTGTTACAAAATCATGTAATTAATATATTGGATGGGGTAGATAAGGAAAACCCAAGAAAGAACTTGAGAATGACGTCATCTATTAATCATGTAACTTAATTTGGTTTCTGCCTAAATACTAGCTTGGAATTCATTAAATCCAATTTAAGGCTCCTATGAGTAAGTTAGGTATTTTGGGGATAGGATTGGGAATATCTTTCATGAGCATAAGTGGTTTTATAGGTGTGAGGATGTGCTAGTGGTGGTGTCCATTTATAAGGAAGGAAAAGGACACACATGTAATTTTTTAAAATAGTTTTTGTGTACACATGATATTAATAAAATAACATAATAATAGACAAACATAAATAAATAATTAAAGTTTTACGGACCAAATATGTTCATAAAATTGGTTATAAAATAGTGTCTAGGTCATTTGGGCCATTAAGATTGTGCTTCAGTCCCTAATTGAGAATAATTTAACATTAATCACAATGATTTTATTTAATCACTTTTCTAATATGTTTGGAAAAATAATAATTTCATAGTATTAGACTTAAAATATTAACATTATAAAAATGGTGTATTTCAATTTTTGGAAATTAAATTCATATAAGAGGAAAAAATAATATTGGTGTTACTCTTACAAATTGGACAAAATTAGAGGTTTTTAATATAGAAATAAGATTAAAATATTATTCAGTTTTTAAATTTAATTTAAAATATAAATTTATTATAATGACCCAGATTATATTAATTTAGGTATAATAGAATTAATTATACCATAAAAATTAAAAATATAATTAACATTTATAATTATCTAAACATAAAGTCATTTTTTAACAAAAAAATAGTATTTCTCACTACACATAAAAAATGGTGTTTCTCTAAATTAGTCTACATAATTTATCCAACAATAATTTCCGATTTCTAAATTAATATGTTAGGTATATTTTATGAAATTAAATTTCAATATGTGTCTAAAATTATTTTTATTTATTTTTATTAAAGTTCATGAAGTGTAGTTCATTGTATTTTTAGTAATTTAAGGACTTTACCAAACATTAAGTATTTCATTATAATTATGTTTTACTTCAGTAAAATCATTTGAAAAAATATTTGGAATGTAGTTATTAATATTAATATAACTACTTCAACTGAATATATTCAAATTATATCATTTAAAAATTTATTATAAAACAATTCTTCGTAGAAACATGGTGTTGTTTGAAATGTACCCTAAGTGTGTGTTGTGGGTAGCGTTATCTGAGTTGGTATTGCATGTAGCCCAAGAACAGTTGTCATTTCATGTGTTTCAATCCAAGTAGGTTCCATTTGAAAATAATTATAAAAATATTGTTTAGAAAAAAGAACTATTCTAGTTTCATGTGAAGAGAAAAATATCACAAAGTTAAATTTGTTAGAAAAAAATAATTCAAAAAATCTCAATGTGTTACAGTATACCCTGTTTAAATTATTTTTTCCCTTAAAATTAATCTATTTTATCTAAGTATTAATGCTTTAAAGATGCATTCATAGAAACCCACATCTTAAAAATGATTACTAAAACATCCCTTAAATAGGAATGGTTGGACAACAACCTTTACACAGCGTAACATATAACTAAGTTTCCACAAAGGAGAATACATGTTGGGAGTGAATATTGGACATGGAGGAAAAACTAAAATATTTATAGCTAGTGATTGAGGTAATCAATCACAAAAAGGTTAATTCTACAAGAAAATTTTAGGGCACCATATTCATAAATCTATTATGATTTTAAAGGACATCTGTTCAACAAAATTAAGGTATTAAGAAAACATATTTTCTTTTCATCATTAACCAAACTTTGATTATTTACTTAATTGACCAAGAGTATTAGAAAATATACTAAATTTAAATATTTCTATAAACAAATTTCATTCTTTAGTTGGGACTTTATCAATTTATAAATCATTTGTTTCTTAGTGTAATGGACATCCAAAATAATCTTTTATGCCTGATGTGGTAAAATAATATTTTAGAAAATCATAGGCCCAAAAATGGGTGAAATGTATTACTATTTACCAATAACTATTATTGAAACAGAATATGGTTAATAAATTTATCTATAAACATAAAAAATATACAATTGTTTCATTATAACTAATTATTCATAAAAAATAATTATACATCAACCAGTTCATCATGTCAGAAAGTGGTTAGGGTGAAGCCCTTCATTCCCTTTGGTCATTGTTTCAAGACCTATCGCCCTTCTGTACAAGAGTTTTTGTCATCTGATATACGTGGTGTCAATTTATAAAACCAAACTAAGATAAAGTCTAAAATATTAAGGACATCATTAAAATAATTTTATTCACTAAATAGGCTTTTAACATTATTTTGCAATAAAATATCAATATATTATTACTTCCTCAAATGATTAAAATAAACATTTTATTAATGGGTTACCTTATAATCCTTCCCAGACATGAAAATAAAAAACCACAGAATGAATGTCAGGAAACCATCTTAACATTTATCCCTCGTAGATCACAATGCATCTCTTGGTTTTCATATTACAAACATATGAATACCCTCACGATAATTTTCATGGAAAATGGTAACAACCTAAATTACATTAAAATATTTTTTGGAAAATATTCATTCTTTTATATTCTATAGATTACAAGATATATTAAATAAAATCCAAGAAGTTGTAAAAATAATCCATGATAGCATGAATTACGTGTAAATATGTCCTTAATTATTTGGAGGTAATCAATACCATACTAATTAATTATTAATAAAAACATTAACTTAATATAAAGATCATATCAAATGTTACCTTCAATTATTCAAAATATCACCTTGTCATTAAATTACATCACATTTCCATTGGGAACATTATACCTAAACTTCTAAATAGTTAACAAAAAACATAATTGGAATGATCATTGCATATTTCTTCATTGATATTTTATACTTTTTGATTGAAAACACATAAAAATATTAATTATTCCACTTCATCCTTATTCCATTAACAAGGCTACTTCAACCTATTACACAATAACTCTTTCATTTCTCCTTTTATCTATAGTATCTTCATCAGCATAAATGTTACTATTACCCACACTGCCTTACTAGATCTCTTCATGATCATTCATCTTGGGACATTGAGTTGCATAATGACTATTGACTAAAAATTTATAAAACATATCCATTGATGATCTTATAGAGACCAACACTATTATCAATTTCATTAAGAAAACTATTAATTTTCCTTTGTTGTCACATTCTTTGTACCCTTCTTGTCTAGTGAAAACAAACTTATTTTTCCTTTAAGAAATTAAATTTGGTGGATTATTCCAAATAACGGACACAATGTAAATCAAATCATCTCTCCTTAATGATCTCCATTACCCCAATATTTATCATAATCTATGGTTGTGTGGATAAATATAGCATGCCCAATGTGACCACAAATGGGGGTTTTCACCTTGAAATGAATCATATGTGCACTGATGCTGACACATCTTAAACATGCATGCTAGGTCATCGAGGCCTATGTATAGAGGGATACCCCCATGGAATACTTAAAACATTTCAATAAATATTGGGTTTATCTTCCGCGTGAAACCTTTTCATGTAGAAGATAATTAGAGATCAAATGTTGTGCACAAAGTATTACTTTAGTCTAAAAAGACCATGTGAACCGTGTGGTGTGGCTATATAAAAGTAAAGTGGAGTGAACAAAATAAGGGTTGCGCAAAATTCCTCTTGTGTGACAAATCCAAAATCATGCTTGCAAGGGTGGTTGTTATGCACATGTTCTTATTTGTGATTCTATTAATCTTTGAACATCCGTGTTGTTTTCTTAGTTCTTAGAAGAGCATCAATTCTAGTCATCAATGAATGTTGAGTTTCATGCTAAATAAAAACTAAGAGTTCAATAAAAACCTATTTAAGTGATATTCATGTTGATAAACTGAGTGAGACTTCAACCAAGGTAGTTAAAATGGTTTAGTCAATGAAATATCACTAAGTGGCCCATTCGGATATCCCTAAATTCTTGTTAAGGATGGATTCCTAGAACAAAATGACTATGTTGAATCTTGTGTACATCATAACTAGTGACGATTAGTGGATTTTTTTGGGACTTACATAATGTTGGCATATGCTCCATGGATATAACCCATAGTAGTGAACCATGTAAAGTTATTGTGTTCCATCTATTTAGATGTGAATCTTTGATTTTTGATCACATACATCACATTTGTTTAACATGTTCCTTTTAATGTGTTAATAATATCCACTACAAGAAAATAAAAACATGACAGCTTGATTCACCCCTCCCCTCTCATTGTGTCTTGGGGTCCCACACTATGTTCATTTCTCATTACAACCATGTCTATCTCAGAATATATTATTCTACACACAATGAATTAGAGGGAGATACATGTCACACCCACCTCATAATGAAGTAATACATATGTTTTGAAAAAACTAATATAAAACCATATCATATCCCATGAAATTAAATGGGTATCATAAACCAGTAATCATATGATAACCCATTGAACAAGATTCAGTTTTCATCTTAATTTCATCACAATAATATGACATGTGAGAGAAAAATGTTTCATAAACATATATCCCATTTAATAGAAGAATATTTCATAAAACTCAAACCTAGGAAATAGAAAAGGATTTCATAAACATGTAAACTGCGAAAGGAAAATGGGTTTTGTAAACAGGTTACCCAAGAAAGAGAAACATGTTGCATAAATACCATTACATTAAGCATAACACATTCATAGAAGTATTATAAATAGAAAATTTATATCATTTCCTAGATTTTCAGGAGTAACATCAATGAATGTAATATAATATTAAAAAAAATGAAATATCATTCAAAAATGTTTCTTGTGGAAAATAACATTTCTTCTCTGAAAAATTATTTGTCATAAATTAAACTATTTTGAATGAATTTTTCATAGATATTACCATGAAAAATTTTAATGAATACTTGAAATAAATTTTTAAAACATTTTTCCTTGATGAATTATAAAATAATCATCAAATCATTTTAAAAACATTTTCATTGAAATCACTCTGATAACATGTAAATCAACATTGGAAATTTATTGAAAACTTTTATACATGCATACATATGATGAAATCTTGAAAATGATTTGAAACTCATTTCTTTAAAAATATGATGAAAACTTATAAATAATTACTGAAAATATTTTGAAAACATTTTTACATGAAATCCTATGAAATATGCATGAATTTTTTTGAAATACATTTAATTTAATATACATTGAAAATTTATAAATAAATACTAATAATGTTTTGAAATCCTTTTTATGTGAAAAAAATATGAGAGGAGCTTGAAAATTTTTTAAAATCTATTTTCGAAAAAAGGTTTTTAAACCCTTTTGTATGATCAAAAATTTTGAAAAAAACCCCCTTTATTAATGTGACAAGAATATTCCATTGAAAACATTTGAAAAAGATAAAATGGGTGTAAATAAGACTTTTAATGATCATAGGATAATTTTATATAATTTTTGGAACCTCTATTTGGAAAAAATTATTTTAAAGAAACCCATGTTTCTTACTAAAGATATGGAAATGTCGGGATTTCCTAAAAACACTTTCTTAACAATTTTACATACCAAATAATGGATGAAATTGTACCAATAAATGAATAAATCATCTGTAACCATAGAAAATAAATTTCATAAATTTTCATAAGATATGGATCATAATATTTCATCAAAATAAGTATAAGTATAAACAATATTTAAATACAATAATATTATCTCAATAATACCTTTAAACATTTTAACATGGGATCATACTCTCTGTGTAAAAATTGAAATTTAATGAACCATAAAATATCACTAAAATAAGTAAATTCATGATATTAAATTTAAAATAGAAGAATATAAACCTATAAATATAATTTAGGTGCATTAATTATATGAAATTTAAAATAGATTCATATTAATGCCTAAATATAATTTAGGTGACTTTTTAAACTTTATTATGAATGATGTCAAATTGAGACAAAATTATTTCACTGATTTGATAATTTTTTCAACTTATACCCCATGTAAAAAAGATAAAAAAACAGATATGTCCATTCCAATATATTTATTTATATTATAAATAAGTTGAAATCATGGGTAGTACATACACCACACAAATGTAAAGAGTGGTGAACATAGCATGTATCTCATAGAAATAAATAGTGAGTTGAAATCCCCTTAACTTGTATCTTGACTCGAGTCGTACTCACTAAAAACACCTATATAATATATATAAATTTATTATAAAAATGTTTCGGAACCATATTTTTATATCTAATACCATTTATTTCTTTATTACTACCTTATATTTCCCCCTTGATAACCATACTATATTAAGGTTTCACTTTGGAAAATAGTCTCTTTGTTCTTCGTATGTGTTTTAATTTCTTATATTGTTGGTAAATATACTTATATCATGATTCAATAATTTAAACCATGAAATAAATATAATTTATATCAATTTTTTTTGTATTATAATAATCAATAGAATATAAAATTATTAAATGGAATACACAGTTCATTGAGATGGAAGGCCATACGTACACATAAATGTTATTTCCGTTTAATTTTCCTATTTAAATAAATAAATAAAGGGACATATTTTTATATATGTATATATATAAATATATAATTATTATAATAAATTTTTGATATCATTAATATCTTATATATTCTATAAAACCATCCTTAAACTAATTACCATAGGGTATAAATGAATTATATCTCTTTGTGGGGGAGGTAGTCTACACTTCCAAAAATGAAATTATCATATTAACTCCAAATGGAATATAAAATATTGTGTGTTGTAAGATGAATAAAATATATTATATAAAAAATAAATATAATATATAATATATAATAATATATTTTTCATCATATTTTCCACCATGAAATTCATTAAGGATAATTGAACAATCATTATTTTTTGAGGTGATAGTTTGACATAAACATAAACAGAATGTTTGTAACCCATTAGATGGAGGTGTCTGAAAGTGCTGGTGAAACCATTAGAAAAAAATACTAGTATAATATGGATTATTTTTTATTTGATATAGATTAATGTAATAAATATATTTTATTGTTATAGAAAGGAAAACAAATGAAAGGACTCCAGAGAAGGGGTTACCACTTAATCAGGTAACTCCTTTTGGTTTGTCGAAAAATGATTCCTTGGATTTCCTTATGCCCAAGGGAATGATTCAAGGAGGAATTTTGAGATGTTGGGGAGCGTATAAGTTAGATATTGGTAGAAAATAATTGTTTTTATTGTTTTGATGGTTTGGGAGAGGTTGTGGCCATTTATAGGGAAGGAAAAAGACTAATTTGAAATGTTTTAAAACAAGTTAGGTGTACACATGCTCTTACCTAAAAAAAGAGATCCAAAAACAACATAAATAAAATTTTTTGGTTTATGGTTAAAATACAGAAGTAAAATGAGTTTTATTACAAGTTTATAAGACATTTCCCCCCTATTATTAATGATTAGTCTATAAATACGATATATATTACTAATATCTTTTATTAATTATAATCAAATTTAAAAATATTTTTGTTGAAAATTTAAATTTATCATATTATATTCTAAATATTGAATTTTTTAAAGTATATTATTTCGTTTTTTATGATTTTAATTAATATAATAAGAAAAAATAAGATTGATGATAATCCCATATATGGTATGAAATTACAGGATTTTAATGTAGAATTAAGTCCAAATGATTATTAATATTTTATATTAAATTTCAAAGTGAAATTGATTCGAATTACCTAAATAGTAATTATAGATGACTAATTGATCTAATATTAACATAAAACAAATTTAAAATATAATTTATCATTACTAATTATCTACAAAATGAAATTTTTAACTCAAAAGTAGTATTTTTAACTATTCATCAAAAAATAACTTTTCTCGAAAAAATTAAACAAATTAACCGTAAGATATTTTAGACATATAAAATTAAAAAAATGAATTTAATTTTACCAAATTCAATTTCTATATGTATTTAAATTTAAATATATTATTTTTCATTAAGGACATTAAGTGTATTTTATGGTATTTTTAAACATATCAGAACTTTACAAAACCATATATCCTTTGTTATAAATATGTTTTATTTCAATAAAAACATTATAAAAAATTTTGAAATTTTATTTTTTAATATTAATATCTCTAGTTTTAATGGATACATTATAATTATCTTATTTAAAAAATAAAAAACATAATACTTCACAAAAACTCAGTGTTTCATGTGATGTACTCCAAGTAAGTTTTGCGGGTAGCCCAAGACAAGTTGGTATTTCATGTATTAAAAGAGAAATCAATATTTTCTATAGCACAAACCATGTCATTTTTATGTGAAAGAATGGTTTGGAATTGTTTTTTAATAAAAAACAATTATTTTTTGTGTTATATGAAATGAAAAATATCAAAGAGATATATAAGTTAAAATTATAATAATCCACTTAATATTGGGATGTTAAAATGAAACATTTTAAAACATATATTATATTTGTAAATGATTATTTTCAAAGAAATTTGTTTTCAAAATAATTTGTGAACTTAGAGTTTTATATTATTATTTTAAAAATGAAAAATACATTTTCCCCAAAAATGTTATGGAATATTGTTTTATGGTATTTATATTCATTCTCATCAAAATCCCATTATTTTATATATACTACTCTAGGGATATATTCTATTGATATCATTCAGTTTACTATAGATAGTTTATGATTAATTTTGTTATTTTTTTAAATTATTTACATTTATTATTCTAGTTTTAATATTTATGTTAATATATATTATGTTTCACACCTTTATTATTAGTAATGAATCAGAACAAGTATGTGATGAATAGTTACAACTATGAACCCGTGAGGCATGCATAGGTCTCAAAAAACAAGTTATATTAGGTTTTGGATCAAGAATTGTCCATTTATATAGATTTCATCGAGGAAGTCCTCAATAATATAAGATGTATTGGAACAAGGCATTAATGATATGTTTTAGACGTCCATCATTATTCATTTCATTATTAGGAATTCTATTATCGATAATCAATGAGATTATTTGATTAGTTAGATTATCCATTATTGTTTCAATGCTCATGTGATTATTTATATGGAATTATTTTATCATAATTAATTACTACCATATTAAGAATAATCAATTTATTAAATAGGATGAGTTTTAGTTTTTGAACATCCCATATTGATTATGCATTATTTATTTATTTCCTCCATAACAATCTTAACCCTAATAAGAATTAATAACCCCTATATATAATGTTCTATTATCACTAATATCCCAGGAAGTGTTTTTTAATTTAATCTCTTGGATAAAATGTTTGGAATTATTTAATTCTCATGGAAAATATGTTATATATTTTTTGTATTCAATTTTAATAAAAATATCAAGTATGTATCTATTTTCCAAGATTAATAAAATATTCTGTCCTTCTAAATGAGATTACTGGTACCTTATGACAATTAATTAATGAAAATACCAACTTTAGGCAACTGGGGGTATTTTTACTAGATAGGATGTTATATAATATTTAGTATAACCCTATGGAAATAGAATTTTGAAGGAATATATTTGGAATGAGAAACCTATGATAGAATTTGAGCCAATGTTGAGAATGATGTCCTATTGTTTCAATAAAGAATAAATTATGTGATTTTCTATAGACAATATATCATTTTTTGGATAATACATGTGGAAGTCATTATGGAAAAAAATTTACGCAGGGGTAATAAATTTAAAATGGGAGCATTGGCGACGAACCATTCATCAATTGGTTCGTGAAAATTATTCAATGAATATAAAACAATTGTTGTGGAAATATAATAGGAATATATTATGTAAATAAAAAAGGAAAAATTCAATAGATCCTATCACTATGACCATCATAAGATCCATCATAGTTCTATGCTCCTAAGATCCCATATTTGGGGATTCGATTCATAACACAATCCAGAAACCTTATCCTATAACTAAGAGGTCAATCTAAATAATGAAAAGTGGTCTGAATATGGTGTTAGATAAACATAGTTGGCCAACACCAATGGTGTCTTTAGTAATATAGTCTTTAGATTTTAAATAATGATTCCTCAAATTTAATTATCTTTATATATTTAATCACATTCATTTTTATTGACATATTTCATTGAGAATAACCAAGAAAATTAAAAAATCATAATTCAACTATGATAATTTTCATCATTAACAACTATGAGTTAGACATGTTATATACATACCATTTATAATTTTCATACATTCCAGAAACCATTTAGTTAATTCACTATTCAAGACCCACAAAACACACATGAGTATTTTTTTCTGAAAAAATAAAAACATTTACCTAGGAAATATGAAAAAACATACTAAGAGAGTTGATTGGATTGAGGTTTTCAATACTCTAACATTAATGATGGTATCATAGAACAAGTAAAATACCATGGAATTTAATTTAGGTAGTTTCTCAATTTTTTGGAAACATTTAAAATATCCATTATACAGAACAATAAAAATATTTTATAAAAATCAAAAATTTAAGGAAAACTAATATAGCTAATATAAATTTTCATTAGGATGATTTACTCTTTAAAAAATTATATTTGATTAATTTTTTAGTGTGGGAAATTATAAGAATTAAAAAAATCCCTTAAAATCATAAAAAACAAACATGAAGTATTTATCATTCCATAAGATTAGAAAAATCATGTAATGGTGGAAGATGACATCTATACATACCAAGAGGCTTCCAATGATATCATAAACATATGATTTGGAATGTGAGTTATTAATAAATTGTAAAATAGAGAATAGGTGGAGTAGGTAATTCAAGGTGTCCTCCTTTATTAATGATGTAATAAAATGTGTTAAAACCGATTTAAGGCGGGATGGAAAATGTAATTTCTAACCTTTCAAATAGGCCAAAATTTTGAAATCATATTTATAAAAAACTATTCTAAACATATAGATCACATTTTCATGGAGACACACCTTTCATGTGATAATATCATGGTTAGATAAACCATGAGGAATCCATACACATGGATGTATCTAAGCCCGTCACCCTCCATGGTTGGGTGCATTGTTCTGAAAGCTGTGCGCGTGAGATGTAGTTAACATCTAAAATTTACTACAGAACCAACACAAGAAAATGTGTCCTTGTTTGTTTTTTTAAATAAATTGTGACATAACATATTTGGCCACATGGTTTCCCCTAGGGGGACATGTGGTTTTCAACAAAAAATACTCAGTTATCTACATCTTCAAAAAAATGAGTGTTAGGTCCATGATTCTCCCAAAACTCATATAAACACCATAAGAACTATATCATGCTTATACATATTCCAAACACAACACATTTATGTTTTAAAACACTCATTATTTCATTGTAATTCTTATATTATGTTTTATCATATTCACTAAATGAAAAATTAATATTCCACTAGAAATTCTAACTTGGTCGAAAACACAGGGTATTAAAATATCCCCAAATTATATCATATAATTCCCAAGAATCCTTAGGGAATATAAAAACATGAATCTTGTATTTTTATTTAAATGGTCATATTTCATTCTAAAATTTCATACATGCCTACATGAAAAACTTTTCTCATGCGGCACATAAGTAGTTACAAGTGCAGGTATTGCATATAACTACCATTGAAACAATAAGATGGTGGTAAACTTAGCATATCTAACCTAAAATAAGTTATCATGTAGCCATTATTTTTTTACAAAAGTGACTCTAATACTGCAAAATATATGTTCTAGACTTCTCGTAGACTATTTCAATATAAGGTTCTCCCACCATCAAAAATGACTTTTAAATAATTTCCTTATCATTTAAGTGATTCCTCTAGATGAATCATAAACTCTTGAACCCTGGTTCCACACAAGTACTTTGATCTTTTTCCTTTCATATATCTAATCATTTGAATTTCAGTTGACCAAGCATAACTGGACCTATAGTCTTATCTATGAAATTCACATCTGGCCTTTAGAATTGCACCTGTCTCATCTGAATAAATCGTGTTATATGATTCTACATAAATCTCCTCTAAATAAATGGGACAATTAATGTTGTTTTTCCTATTGTAAACTATTTCAAAACTGGATAGATGCTATTACTAGCATGTCACCAAACCCTTATTTTGAAGCCTCATGACAAGGATTATCTAGACATTTCTAAGAGCACATAGAAAACAAAATTATTATCTTCATTGGATACCTCATGGAAAAAACATCCACAAATTAAAATATTTCATCATGATATAGAAAATTCACTATCACTAACAAGATCCAAAAACCATGGATCTTCATAAAATACTCTAGGATTACCACCCACATCATTATATCGCCAAAATCTAAAAAAAAATTCATAAATAAAATTTTCCAAGGATTTTATCCACACATTTCATCATCTATTAAATGAAATAGGAGATCTAAAATAACCATCCACTAATATCATGATCCCAATATTATTTTCACTTGATGGTCCTCCTACTATGCCTGACAACCCATTCAATGACTTAATATCATTATTTTCACCACTGTAACAAAATTATAAAACTCATTACCATAACCTATTCCATATTCAATAAAAAATATCAACATGCAAGATATAAAACATGATCATAATTAGTGATAATAAAATATCATATATCATCCATTTTCACTATTGGTGAATAGTTCATATATCATTTTCTAAATTAAAATATATTGTGGTTAAAAAAAGTTAAACAGAAAATGGTGTACTATTATTATTTTAGAATAGTCCATGATTTAGAATCAAAATGAGTCATTACATCAACCCATAAATCTATTTTGATATATTTACCAATGTATATTAAATTTATTTTAGAATACATCGGATGATGAAAATATAATGGGAATGATCTCATATATACTAGGATTATTTTCAGATTTAATTGATATGAGTGTATAGTTCCATTTGAGATACGCTCACTTCAAATATGGTTAGGTTTTCATTTACCATCACATAGGACTGTGTCTCACAACAATTTGTGTCACAATCATCCCATTGACTAATCCTCTCACATCATCAGGTTATTTTCAAATTTAAAATTCCAAAGGGGTTCTTCATATAATTTTTTTCACAAATATCTTGATTAAAATTCATGAACATATCACTAATTTGAAACTATTTGTAACATCCCAAGTAAGTAATGAATAATAGATATTTTTATCTATGTCTATTAATGAATTATATAGTGTTTTAGAGGCTTAAAATGAAAATAAATTCAATCTTAAGCATGAAATACACTAATATTTCTTAAAAGATTGTTTTACTGCCTTTTGATGGAAAAACATTTTTTAAATCTATATTTTGAAAATTTTATAAGCTATTTTTGTCAAAATAAACTTATTCTTTATGATTGGGACATCAAAATTTACTTTTTGTGAATTTTTGGTATTTTTCTGACAATGTTCATTTTTAATGAATAGTAAAAAATACGGCATTTTACATCAGGACTGCTTTTTAATCTAATTTATATTTATGATTAGATTATCTTTTGAATTGGTTTTAAAGTTAAATTAGAATATATTTTTACCATTTAATCCAATGGTAGTCATTAGGATTAATTTCTCTTTAGAATTGTTTATAAACTAATGCAAAACTTTTCATAGATATTGTTACAAAAAAACTCGCTATTTGTTTAGACAATGGGATTCATTTTTAAATCAATTATTTCAATTTCTATGTTTGGAATTTGGTAAAATGGATTACATATTTTTAATAAGAAGGTACAAATTATTTAATCAAGACACTTTTTTTTGGACATTTTGAATAGTAACGACGGTAATTATCTTTAATTATCTTGATTTATGAGTAATCGGGTAGTTAAGGATAATAAAATAATATCATAATAATAAACAAATGACACCAAAATGTGTCCTAATTTTACTGGTTGTCTCATGGCCGACCATGGGATGTCTTGTGCCAAACTTGGGGAACCCATGGAATCACTTTTGTGGAAAGTGACTTGTTATATTTTTATTTTTTTTCAAGAAACAAAATATAACAAGAATGTATCTCCTGATTAAAACATTTTTAATTTTGTCTACATAGATGATATTTTAGACTATAAATATTCATTGGAAAGATAAAAATATTTCCTACATCATAGTATATTTTTAAAAAAATTTAGACTTTAAATAAATTAAATTATTTATGACATCATGATGATGCAGCGATTACCTCATTAATAATGGATTTAAATAAAATGAAATGATAATGTAAAATATATGACCCACACATGTCCAAAACCTATTGTATGGGTGAAATTAGAACCCATATCACCTTAACCTCGAATTATATCAATGTGGGACCTTTTTAATCCGAAAATAATTTTCAAATAAAGTAACATTTCTTTACTTTCCAAAAGTGCCCCTCCTCTCCTCTTATAAAAGGCCCCACCTCTACCTCCTTACCCACACTCCCAAAGCCTTTGGCTCGGCCAACCCCTGCCCATTGTGTCTCTACAAATCCCTCTATTACTCCTTGAAGCCTAACGTTGGGCAGATGTATTTCCAAGGAAGCATTTGAGCTCAAACCAAAGGGAGTTACCCGATTTTAAGGTAATGTCTTCACTTGAGTCCTTTTGTTTTATTTTTCTTATCCAACCCCTTAAACTCTTTTTATTCATTTATATTGTAACAATTCCAGTATATTAAATATACAAGGATGTTGTTATAAGAATTATTCAAGCTACACTTACACACACCTACATCTAATGGTTAAAGGACATACTGTTTCCGTGGATGGTGAATTTCTGCCACCCGAAATGATGATTGTTCAACATTCTTTTAACACCTTAAAAGATGGCCATTAAGATGTCACTATATTTTTATATGATATATAATATGTTTATGTTTTCCTTAATCTTCTGTATTTTTCATTTTGGGCATACCTTTATGGTTTCCATTATGGGTAAACGTGATATCTTCATTTAAGAAAGTGCGGACTACCGCCCCCTCAAAGTGATTTGATTTGTTAAATACCATATGTGGGACGTATAAAGGATGGAACAATGATATTATATATGATATTATACTGGAATTACAATATACCTTTATATCATTATGATTCCATTCTATAAAATACAAAATAAAAATGAAAGTAGCATTTATGCATACGTACGGCTTACCATCTCCATGAACGGTGCTTATCATTTCTTACCTCTAAAAGATTATGTAATATTATAAATGCATGTATATACTAGATATATATGATATATACATCGTCATTATAATTCTGGATATAATGGATACATGAACAACTTGTAATTATAAAGGGGTTTTTTTTACTCAAGTACCAATGATCGTTAAAACGACCGTTATGAACTTAAATAATTACATAGAGTTAATGACCTAAAAATATGTGATATAACAGGAATAATGAACTTGAAAAAGGTTCTTAAGCAATTATAAATTAACTCAAGTTTATTATTCAGGACATTAAAGAACGTTTGAGTCAAGTCGGACCCGAGGTATGGGACTTTGTCTCAATCTCCTTTCATTGAGGCATATTTTGTTTTACACACAAACTTTTTTTATATGTTGTATAAACCCCTTTGACTTTTAAGTTTATTAAAAATGAATCTTTTTTATATGAAGCGTTTACTAATTGACATAATGGAATGTTTTTGTCATACATATGTGGCGACAACGACTTCTCTGCCGTCGTGACCATTATTTGAGTTTCGGCTTCCTCTACAAGCCATACATTTTTTTAAATTAAAAATAAATACCACGTTTTAATTTTCTTTTATTTTGGTAATGAAAATTGTTTTCATAATGTTTTTATATCAATGTGTTGTATTGATATCTTGTAGTTGAAAGGTGGAAATGTTATGTTTCCTTTATGCATGTTTTATATGATACGATTATGTTGAGGTTCTTGGGAATTATTATGAAGACAGGTGGTTCCGTGATAAACTAAGGGAGGGTGAGCCCGATATAGCTCTCCAATGCACTGGGTAACGCGAAGGAGTGAAACGTTAAGGTATCTCTGAAGAGATTTAGGGAATATACTGTGATGGGTATTCCAAACGTAACCAAGAGGGTTACTCCCTACGTAAGAATGTTATGAATGCCTCAAGTTACCTTTATGTCTTATGATTTCAATGATTTATTCATGATTTGATGAGGTATGTTAAAGTGATTTTTTTTATGGGTAAAGTATGATTTCATTCTTATGTATATATGTACCCATGTTTCCTTTCCATATTTTTATATCCCTTACTGAGCTTTTTATGCTCATCCCATGTTTTTTGAAATGTTTTTCATAGGTCAATAGAAAGGTTCATGATATGATGATAGTGTCAAGGAAGTGACAAGAAAGAATCAATGTTTTATTTTAAATATGTTTCCATTGATGGGAAAGAAGAATACTATCTTTATGTAACCACTTTATTTATATGTGGAATGTAATGCAAGTTTTATGATCTAATTCTCTAAAACTTTAACCCGAAAAGATCCTCAATGTGTAATCTTGTAATAACTCAAGATTAAGTAAGGTTTAAGTCTAGGGCCTTATCGTTGGTATCAGAGGTCATTTTAGATAACTTTATGAGTTATAATTCTATTAAATGATTATACAAAAATATATATATATTTTTATGGTCAAATTGAAGTGATATAGCATTTGAAGATTACCATGTTGCTTCATCTAAGTCATGTTTGTTCAGAATGGTTTTCTGTAGAGGAAACAGGGAAGCAGTGCTATGAAGGCATGCAGAAGGAAATAACCTTCCGAATCAGCATCCTGAGATGGTCGGAATTGGAACTGAACAGTTTGTTGTAGTAATGGCGCAGTTGACTCAAGCGATAAATGGCGGTGGTATCCATACATGATATCAGCCAGATCAACAGTAGAGGAACATGTCAGTGGTGGGACATTTCATGAGGCAACATCCCCCATCATTCAGATGATCAGCTGACCTTGTGTTAGCTGAAGGGTGGATTAAAGCACTGGAGATGATTTTTGATGTCATGGGGTGTTCAGAAAATCAAAAGGTTAGTCTTGTTATTTACCGTTAGGAGGGTGAAGCAGATCAGTGGTGGTCGATGGTTAAAAATATCAGGGACGATGATGAGATTGATGCTCTTGATTGGGATGAATTCAAAGGTATGTTTCTTGAAAAGTATTTTCCTAAGGATGTTCGACATAGGATGGAAAAATAATTCGTGGGATTGAGGCAAGAGGAAGACTCATTGGCTACCTATGAAGAAAGGTTCACTCAATTGGCAAGGTATGCTCCAAATTTTATCCGAGACCTTGATAGTAAAATCAAACATTTTTACTCAGGAATAAAGCCAAAATATCGAAGGGCATTAGATTCTCGTGAGTTTAAAAGTTATGAAAAGCTTGTTCGATGTTCTGAGAAGGTGGAAATGGAGTTTACCGATGATCAAGTGTTTTATAACAACCAACAGAAGAAGAGACTAAGGTGGCAGGAGAAAGGGAATAATTCTTCAAAAAAGTCTGATGGTAAGAAATCTAAGTTTCCAGTTTGTGATAAATGTGGCAAAAGTCATGCTGGGAAATGTCTTATGAATTCTGGAAAGTGATACTGATGTGGTAAGATGGTACATAAGGCTCGTGATTTCACTGAAAAAGATCAAGGTGCAGGTAGGACCAAATTTTATTTACAGTTAGTGAAATGTTTTAAGTGTAATGAGATGGGTCACTATGAAAACGAGTGTCCGACAAAGAGCTTGAGTAATGGAAAGCAGTTAGACTACAAGCATAATGGGGTGGTGAAATCATTTGCAACTACTTCAGCAGATGTCGGGCCATCAAATGAAGTTTATCAGGTAAATTGTTTTTTTAGAATATGCCAGTGTGTTGTTTGATTCGGGGTCAACACATTCTTTCATCTCTGAAACATTTTCTAGTAAAATGGGTATACCATCTCAAGAAATGACTCCTGAACTTTTGGAAAAAACACCTGGGGGAAATGTTGAGGAAAAAAGAATTTATAAGAATCTTCTTATCCTTATCTATGGAAAGAACCTACTTTCAAACCTTATTGTTCTACCTCTAGTAGAGTTTGATGTTATCCTGGGTATGGATTGGCTCTCTATTTACCATGATAAGATTGACTGTAGAGCTAAAGAAGTTTCTTTTCAGAAAGACTTTCAGTTTCTGTACAATAATGAACCCTTACTGTTGATAACTTATCAAGAGGCCAAGAAACTTGTAAAAGATGGAAATGAATGTTACCTTGCACACATCGTTGAAAATAAAGGAACTGTTCAGATTAATGATGTGCCATTGGTAAATGAGCATCCTGATGTTTTTCCTGATGAGTTTCCTAGAATAATACCAGGTCGGAAACTTGAGTTTACTGTTGACTGATTTCCTGATGCTAAGCCAATTTCAAGACCCCCTTATCGAATGGATCAAATTGAAATTTTAGAGTTGAAGTAGTAATTGAAAGATTTATTAGATAAAGGTTTCATTTGACCTAGCACATCACCATGGGTTACTCCTGTTTTATGTGTTAAAAAGAAATATGGTTCAATGATACTTTTCATTGATTATAGAGCCTTGAATAACATCACTGTTAAGAACAAATATCAATTTCCTCATATCGATGATTTGTTTGATTAGCTCTAGGGAGCTCAATATTTTTCAAAGATTGACTTGAGATCGGGGTACCATCAGCTGAAGGAAAAGGTAGAAGATGTTCTGAAGACTGCGTTTCGTACAAGATATGGCCATTATGAATTTTTAGTAATTCCTTTTGGGATAACTAATGCACCTGCTGTATTCATGGACTTAATGAATATAATTTTCCATTAGTTCTTGGATAATTTTATGGTGGTTTTCATTGATAATATTTTGGTGTTTTCTAAAATTAAAGAGGAGCATGAAAGACATTTAAGGGTTATCTTGCAAACCTTAAAAGAAAAGAAACTGTATGGAAAATTCAGCAAGTGTGAGTTTTGGTTGCATCAAATTTCTTTCCTTGGTCACATTGTTTCTAATGATGGGATAACTGTTGATCCTGCAAAAACAAAATTTGTGGAAGACTGGTCAAGACCCACAAATGTAACTGAGATTCGTAGCTTCCTTGGTTTGGCATGCTATTACCGAAGGTTTGTTAGAAATTTTTCACGGTTATCTAGTCCAATAACTAAGCTAACTTGGAAGGGTGTTATGTTTATCTGGACAAAAGAATGTGATGATTGTTTTCAGGAGTTGAAAAAAAGATTGGTGAATGCTCCAGTTTTGGCACTTCCTTCCAGGAATGGTGAGTTTGTTATATACAGTGATGCTTCATTGAAAGGAATTGGTTGCGTCCTAATGCAGAATGATCAGGTAATTTCTTATGAATCACGATAGTTGAAAACTCATGAGGTAAATTACCCTACATATGATTTGGAATTAGATACTGTTGTTTTCACTTTAAAAATATGGAGGCATCATTTTTATGGAGTAAAGTGTGAAATATATACTGATCACAAAAATATAAAGTATATATTCACTCAAAAAGAGTTAAACATGAGACAGAGGAGATGGCTGGAATTAATCAAGGATTATGATTTGTACAATTCATTACCATCCGGGAAAAGAAAATAAAGTGGCTGATGCTTTGAGTCAAAAAATTAATGCTTCATTAGCAATGTTGTGTTTGGAACATGATCCTTTGGTTAAGGATTTGATGAACTTTGGCATAGAAGTTGTTGGTACATGAAGTTATTCTATTTTGTTTCAGGTATCAGTGAGATCATCTCTATCAGATAGAATCAAGCAAGCACAGAAGCATGACAGTGAGTTGCAGAAAAAGGGAGAGCCGGTTCAGAAAGGTAAGTTGCATGAATTCAACATTGATAATGATTGTGTTTTGATATTTGGGAAGAGATTGTGTGTGCCTTGTGATTCACAGTTGAAGAGAGAGTTGTTATGTGAAGCTCATAGTTCTCCATTTTCAGTTCATCCTGGCAGTACTAAGATGTACAGAGATCTGTGGGAGTATTACTAGTGGGATGGAATGAAAAGAGATATTTCTGATTTTACTGAGAAGTGTTTGACTTGTCAGCAGGTTAAAGAAGAGTGGCAGTTACCGAAAAGGATGCTTCATCTTTTACCAGTGCCAGAGTGGAAATGGGAGAATATATCCATGGACTTTGTAGTGGGATTACTGAAGACATCTTGAGGTAATAATGCAATCTGGGTTATTGTTGATCGCTTGACTAAATCTGCTCATTTCATTGCGATACGAGATACTTCTTCCCTAGATCAACTTTCTCGTTTGTATCTTAAAGAGATGGTCAGGTTAAATGGAGTTCCTCTCTCCATTGTATTTGATCATGATCTCAGGTTCACTTATAACTTTTGGAAAGGCCTTCAGAAGTCATTGGGTACTGAATTAAATTTTAGTACAACATTTCATCCTAAATCAAATGGGAGTCAGAACGAACAATTCAGACCTTGGAGGATATGCTATGAGCTTGTTCGATGGATTATCAGGTATGTTGGGACCAACATCTTTCTATGGTTGAATTTTCATATAATAATATTTTTCATTCCAGTATACAGATGGCACCATTTGAGGCGTTATATGCGAAGCAGTGTCAAACTCCAGCTTTCTGGGATGAAGTGGGTGAAAGGAAGTTGATGGGACTACATTGGTAGACGAGATGGCAGAAAAAGTTCAGCTGATTCAGAAGCACATGAGAACATCTCACAACTGGTAGAAGAGTTATGCGGATAACCGGAGGAAGGATCTATCTTTCGAGGTAGGTGATCATGTTTTGCTCAAGGTTTCTCCTTGGAAAAGTGTGATGAGATTTGGTAAGAAAGGAAAGATGATTCCAAGGTTTATTGGACCATATAAAATTCTGGAGAAAGTTGGATCAGTTGCATACCGTGTGGCTTTACCTCTGAGTTTATCTCAGGTACACAATGTTTTTCATGTTTCGAAGTTGAGAAGGTATATGCCATATCCATCTCATGTTTTGAGTCCAGAGGTAGTTCAGCTGGAAGAGAAGCTATCTTATGAAGAACAAATGGTCAAGATTCTTGACCACAGGGAGTAATTGTTACAAAATATGGTGATTAATCAGGTAATGGTTTTGTGGAAAAACCACATGATGGAAGAGGCAACATGGGAATCTGAAAATGCAATGAGGGATAAGTACCCCCATTTGTTCGATAAGTAACTAAATTGTGGGGACGCAATTTTATAAAGGGGGGAAGGAAGTAACATCCCAAGTAAGTAATGAATAATATATATTTTTATCTATGTCTATTAATTAATCAGATAGTGTTTTAGAGGCTTAAAATGAAAATAAATCCAATCTTAAGAATGGAATACACTAATATTTTTTAAAAGATTGTTTTACTGCCTTTTGATGCTAAACCATTTTTTAAATCTATACTTTTACAATTTTATAAGCTATGGTTGTCAAAATAAACGTATTCTTTATGATTGAGACATAAAATTTTATATTTTGTGAATTTTTGGTATTTTTCTGACAATGTTCATTTTTTTAATGAATAGTGAAAAATACTGCATTTTACATCAAAACTGCTTTATAATATAATTTATTTATATGATTAGATTATCTTTTTGAATTGGTTTTAATGTTAAATTAGAATATATGTTTACCATTTAATCCAATGGTGGTCATTAGTATTAATTTCACTTTGGAATTGGGCATAAACTAATGCCAACATTTACATAGATATTGTTTCAAAAAAACCCGCTATTTGTTTTGACAACGAGAATTATTTTTAAATCAATTATTGCAATTTCTATGTTTGGAATTTGGTAAAATGGATTACATATTTGGAATCAGAAGGTAAAAATTATGTAATCAAGACTCTTTTGTTTTTGGACATTATGAATAGTAACGACGATAATTATCTTTAATTATCTTGATTAATGAGTAATCGGGTAGTTATGGATAATAAAATAATATCATAACAATAAAAAAATGACACCAACATGTGTCCTAATTCTACTGTTTGTCTCATGTCCGACCATGGGATGTCTTGTGCCAAACTTGAGGACCCCATGGAGTCACTTTTGTGGAAAGTGACTTGTTATCTTTTTATTTTTTTTAAAGAAAGTAAATATAACAAGAATGTATCACCTGATTAAAACATTTTTACTTTTTTCTACATAGATTATATTTTAGACTATAAATATTCATTGGAAATCTAAAACGATTTACTACATCATAGTATTTTTTTCATAATTTTTAGACCTTAAATAAATTAAATTATTTATGACATCATGATGATGCAATGATTACCTCATTAATAATGGATTTAAATAAAATGAAATTATAATGTAAAATATATGACCTACACATGTCCAAAACCTATTGGATGGATGGATTTCGATCCCTTATCACCTTACCCTATAATTTTATCAATATGGGACCTTTTTAATCCGAAAATCATTTTCAAATAAAGTAACATTTCTTTACTTTCCAAGAGTGCCCCTCCTCTCCTCTTATAAAAGGCCCCCACCTCTACATCCTTACCCACACTCCCAAAGACTTTGGCTCGGCCAAAACCTGACCATTTTGTCTCTACACATCCCTATCTTACTCTTTGAAGCCTCACTTTGGGCAGAAGTCTTCCCAAGGAAGCCTTTGAGCTCAAACCAAAGGGAGTTACCCGATTTTAAGGTAATGTCTTCACTTGAGTCCTTTTGTTTTATTTTGCTTCTCCAACCCCCTAAACTCTTTTTATTCATTTATTTTGTAAAAACTCCAGTATCTTCAATATACTATGATGTTTTTATAAGAAAGATTCGAGCTACACTTACACACACCTACATCTAATGGTTAAAGGACATTCTGTTTCCGTGGATGGTGAATTTATGCCTCCCGAAACGATGATTCTTCAACATTCTTTTAACAACTTCAAAGGTGGCCATTAAGATGACACTATATTTATATATGATATATAATATTTTTATGTTTTCCTTAATCTTATTTATTTTTCATTTTGGGAATACCGTTATGGTTTCCATTATGGGTAAACGCGATATCTTCATTTAAGGAAGTGCGGACTACCGCCCCCTCAAAGTGATTTGATTCGTTAAATACCATATGTGGGACGTATAAAGGATGGAAATATGATATTATACTGGAATAATAATATACCTTTATATCATTATGATTCCATTCTATAAAATACGAAATAGAAATGAAAGTAGCGTTCATGCGTACGTACGGCTTACCGTCTCCATGAACGGTGCATTTCATTTCTTACATCTAAATGATCATGTAATATTATAAATGCATGTATATACTGGATATATATGATATATACATCATGATTATTATTCTGGATATAATGGATACATGAACAAATTGTAATTATAAAGGGTTTATTTTTTACTCAAGTACCAATGATCGTTAAAACGACCGTTATTAACTTAAATAATTACATAGTGTTCATGACATGGAAATAAGTGATATAAAATGAATAATGAACTTGAAAAATGTTCTTAAGCAAGTAGAAATTAACTAAGGTTTATTATTCAGGACATTAAAGAACGATCGAGTCAAGTCGGACACGAGGTATGGGACTTCATCTCAATCTCTTTTCATTGAGGCATATTTTGTTTTATACACAACCTTATTTTATATGGTGTATAAACCCCTTTTACTTTTAGGTTTATTAAAAAGGAATCGTCTTTACACGAAGCATTTACTAAACGACAAAAAGGAATATTTTTTCGTACGTATGCGGTGACAACGACTTCTCCGCCACCGTGACCATTATTTGAGTTTCGGCATCCTCTACAAGCCATACCATTTTTTAAGAAAAATAAATACCATGTTTTACTTTTCTTTTATTTTGGTATTGAAAATGGTTTTCATAATGTTTTTATACCAATGTATTGTATTGATATCTTGTGATTGAAAGGTGGAAATGTTATGTTTCCTTTATGCATGTTTTATGTGATACGATTATGTTGAGGTTCTTGGGCATTATTATGAAGATGGGTGGTTCCGTGATAAACTAAGGGCGGGTGAACCCGATATAGCTCTCCAATGCATTGGGTAACGCGAAGGAGTGAAATGTTATGGTTTCTCCGAAGAGATTTAGGGAATATACTGTGATGGTTATTCTAAACGTAACCAAGAGGGTTACACCCTACATAAGAATGTTATTAATGCATCAAGTTACCTTTATATCTTATGATTTTTATGATTTATTCATTATTTGATGAGGTATGTTAAAGTGCTTATGTTTTATGGGTAAACTATGATTTCATTTTTATGTATATATGTACCCATGTTTCCTTTCCACATTTTTATATCCCTTACTGATCTTTTTATGCTCATCCCATGTTTTTTGAAATGTTTTTGCCAGGTCAAGGGAAAGGTACATGATATGATGATAGTGCAAATGAAGTGTCAAGAAAGAATCCATGTTTTATTATAAATATGTTTCCATTGATGGGAAAGAAGAATACTATCTTTATGTAGCCACATTGTTTATATGTGGAATGTAATGCAAGTTTTATGATCTATTTCTCTAAAACTCTAAATCTGAAAAGATCCTCAATGTGTAATATTGTAATAAATCAAGATTAAGTAAGGTTTAGGGCTAGGGCCTTATACTATTGGTCCCTGAATCACACCAAATAATTCACTATTATTATATTATAAATTTTTAAGCCACACTACAAGTATGAAAATATTAATCATTCTTAGTGGGTGTTTCTATCCATTTCTACCTAGTTTGGGACCTGAATTATTCTCTAGGGGTCATATGTAAATTAGGTTAGTATCTATGTTCTACATGGAACTTCAGTTTTTGACACACAAGGAGCTCCATTTGAACTTCTCAATATAATTAACCTACTTGTTCGATGATCCAACGAATGACTACATGCTTCATTAAATGACATAAACATATTAGGGTCATACCATGAAACCAATGATCATATTAGATATGAACCCAAATGGTCATTTCAATTGAATTGTGTTTTTGTCCCATAACCATAGGTTTCTCATACAAAAACACAGAATACTCATGAATAAATTTTAATTCTTGTGAACCTTATATTCTTCAATCCCAAAATGAATGTACCGATAAGATCATCACCACCCTACTAGGTTATGTGACAAAACTAAGGTTTTTTTAGTCTTTAATCTTATACTAATTTGTATCATAAATTAATCATACCAATCTTAGGGGTCTTTATCCCTACATGAAATCTAACACACACAAAAACACATTATAAATAGATTAAACTAAATTAGGTAAATATTTCATCGACAAATGAGGGTCGAAAGATATCAATTTTGGAATAATGAATTCACATTCCAAGCACCAACTAGTGGGTCCAGATCATCCCTAAATATTCATATTGGTTAGTTATTATAATATGTTATAAAACTAATGAAAAGTAAAAAATAGCAGTCATTCACTGGCATGGTATGTGTTGACCTTCATAGAGATGTCCCACCTCTACAATCACTATTGTACATGACACCCCCACTGTGAATCTACTGATCCTTGATGACTTCATAGAGTCACATGCTATTTTTGTACCACTCCATGATGGCCACTTCTGTGATCATCCATTATTACTTGATAGATCCTTGCCTCTTTGTGGCATCACATAGTCATCGTGAATAGATCTGTGATCGTCACATTGATGGACCCTATGCATTTCAAATGACATCACCCCGTCTTTGTGACAACCTAATTTTCTTTGTGGAGAGATCTTTGACCCCCACTGACTATTTTTACCTCTAAAGAGTTGTCCCCCCCCCCTCATCAAACAAAAATCACTCCAACCATTTTACTTCCACGCTCCCATTACACAATGACCTTCACCAATCAAAAATACTAATCCTAAAAAAGTACCTGGCCTCTGATTGTTGTGCTTCTTTGTGATCTTCATTTCCCCCGCATATGGTGGGGATTTCCTTTGTAATGGAATATGCCCTTTTCAATTAATGTACTCACATCGGGGTGATCAAGGATTCATGAATCATTTATACATCGCAAAGAACTATCCAAATAAAGAGTCATTTGATAAGGAGAAGATCTAATGCATTGAAAACCTCCCTTCCTAAAGAATGAATCCACCCCAAAGATCCTTTCATCCATGAATACCTTCCTCTTCATCAATCACCAGATCATCATGAAGGCCATCCTCTTTACGAACCACCCATTCTTTGTGAATCTCATCTTCACAAGGTCTCTTTCTTTGAAAACCTCTCTCTAGTGTGGCCCTATAGGCTTGTTCAATGTGATTTCATGGCCCCCTAGTGGTAATTTTAGTTTTGTTTCCCAGCCAAATGATTCTATGCATAGTCACACTAACGGTTATTTATTCTTAGCATAGTCACGCTTACTTGGAACCATCTGAGGATTACTCAAAAACCCCCAATACTATGCTCTTCTATTTCTTCCCCTTCACCATGTACGGTTTGGTAAAAGTTATATAAGTCCTAGGGGAGAGGAGATATTCCTTGTCATTTGAGATTCATGATGTTAAACTTACATGAAACCCCACTTCATAAATACAATATATTTAACTATGATAACCGAATGAGTGAAAATCCAAAGGGGACCATGAAGGTTATGGGCACTAGTTCTCTCTCATACCTCCTCTCTCGCTACACTTTTTCACCATGTCTGCCTCAAGTAGCCCTTGCATAATTTCTAACACTCCTTGATACGATGTTCCATGAAAAATGGTCATATATTCCTCGTATATATGGACCCCCAATCAGGCTTCCCTCTTGGAGTAAGCCCATATTTCATCTTTGGGCCGCTAACTAGGCGTAATCCCCACCCAATCCCTCACAGGAACACCATTCTTCATGAGATCATCGGGTCTATTTCCACCTATTGTTTCTCATAAAGAGCTTGATTCATGTGGTCTTTGAGTAAGCATCGACCATGAAATCATATTTGGGTCTCCAATCATGCATAATCTCCATGCTATTATTTTCTATACTATCTGGACTTTGATTCCCTACCAAGGGTATACCTAGGAATCATTTATGAGGTTCAATACTATCACCCATCAGTCCCAACTACTTCACATTGGTTCAAACTCGACCTACATGATGTTAAAGTGTGAGTCCCACTCATCCACAATATGTTATACTATAGCCTTCCTAACTACATGGGTTTTGATTCCTGTCTCTTAGAAAGGGTATGTAGGAAGCCTCCAGGAGGTTCAACTCCAAACACTGGTAAACATCAATGTCCCCAATGTTGGGACCAACATCCATGGTCAACCCTTTAGTGGCGTCAGAGCAGTTCATGTGAAGCTAAACATGAATCATCCCCCCCACATACAATCCACAATCCTCCAAACAAGAGTTTACCTCATGTTGTGGGATTATTACCACAGAAATGACCCAACATATCATTGGGTTTATGTCCTTTGTGTACACCTTAATTCAATGCCCCATTCCTAAACATAATGGACTTTGATCGTTTATATTTTTGAGGATGGTGTGTAGGAAGCCTCCCTAAGGTGAAATCCTAACACACTCCTCATCATGGAATTTCCCTTGAGACTGTGTGCCTTGGGAAGAACATTCCATAATTTGTTGGTTCAATTTCCTTCGACTCCCCATCCATGCATCTGTTGTCCTCAAACACCTCCCCAAGTAACCCATCACCCCATTCTAGATCTACATGGACATTGATTCATAGCCACTGTGATATGTATGAAACCTCCATCAGGATCATTCCTATTACCGTCACCTTCACACTAGTTCTAAATTCCATATCCAATCATTCCACTCTTCGACAATTCATCCATATTCATGCAAATTTTACCTAGTGTATCATGTCATGGTGAAATCCTGTGTAACGCCTCGACCCCAGCTACCCAGAGTTGGTGCATTACTTCGTAACATTGGCATGATCACAAAAGATCAAGTCTCGAAAGACCGATTAGTTTAGTAGCCTTGTAAATACTAGATACATTCATAAGTCTTACATTACATCATAAAGTGAAAAACTAATAACAAAGTCTTCATAGTCCACCCTCATATCCTCTTCTGACTATCCCTGCAGGTCATTCATAATATACTACTTCACATCCTTGAAAATATTAAAACATTGAAAGGGGTGAGCTCAGATTCTCAGTAAGGATAACAATATTGCGGAACCATTCATAAATAAACATAAACATTTAAGGCAATTTATAACTAAAACAAAAGCCTTTTAAACTTGAACATCAACATAATATGGAAAAAGTAAATTGAGATAATTCCATTTACTTATTCACATGGATATTATACTGGTTGAATAATCACATGTAATATCAATAACCACTTTCATAATGATGGAATGCATAATACCAGACTACCATAACCACGTATTCAAGGCCTCGTGCCAAGACCAAAAATAAGATTTTGTCAAGGCCTCGTGCCAAGACACAAGTTTGTCTAATGAGACCTGCCGATGCATCGAGGAGCTATAGCGGGCTCCACCCATCACTTTTTAAGTCCAATTCATTCCACATATGAATAGTTTTAAACATATCATAAACTATAACATAATCGTATCACATAAAACATGCATAAAGGAAACATAACATTTCCACATTTCAATCACAAGATATCAATACAACACGTTGATATAATAAAAACTCTTTAAAAACCATTTTCAATACCAAAATAAAAGAAAGTTAAAACATTGTATTTATTTTTCATTAAAAAAAGATGGCTTGTAGAGGAAGCCGAAACTCAAATAATGGGCAAGGCGGCAGAGAAGTCATTGTCGTCGCATATGTACGGAAAGAAAAACATTCCCTTTTTGTCGTTTAGTAAAATGCTTCATATAAAAATATTCATTTTGAATAAACTTAAAAGTCGAAGGGGTTTATACACCGTATAAAAGAAAGTTGTGTATAAAACCAAATATGCCTCAATGAATGGAGATTGAGACGAAGTCCATAAAAAGATCATTTTTAAAATAAAATAGATCTATTATGTTTATTCACTGTGGGTACACATGAAGAAAGTAAAAATACAAAATAGGACATAATAACATCATGACATAATTTGAAAGTAGGAGATTAACCCAATGAATGGAAATTGGGTTAAGAAGTTCCCTTAACTTGCGTCATGTCCTGACTCGACCGTTCTTTAACCTCCTGAATAATAAACTAGAGTTAATTTATATTTATGTAAGAACCTTTTTCATGTTAATTATTCCTTTTATATCCCTTATTACCATGTTATATACATTATGTAATTATTTAAGTTTATAACGGTCATTTTGTCAATCTTAGGTACTTGAGTCAAAAATAAAATTCTTATAATTAGAAGTTGTTCATGTGGTGATATATCCATTATATCCAGAATTATGTTCATGATGTAGATATCATATATATCATATATATCCAGTATATACATGTATTTATAATATTACATAACATATAGAGGTAAGAAATGAAATTCACCGTTCATGGAGATGGTAAGCCGTACGTACGCATGAACGCTACTTTCATTTCTATTTCATATTTAATGGAATGAAAACATAATTATATAAAGATATAATATAGTTCCATTATAATATCATATATAATTTCATTTACTCCATCCTTTATACATCCCACATATGTCATTAACGATTCACATCACTTTGAGGGGGCGGTAGTCCGCACTTCCTAAAATGAAATTATCGCGTTTACCCATAATGGAAATCATAAGGTATGCCATAAATGAGAAATATATAAGAATAAGTAAAACATAAACATATTATATATCCTATATAAATATAGTTACATCTTAATGGCCACCTTTTAAGGTGTTATATGAGTTTTGAACAATCATCGTTTCGTGAGGCAGAAATTTTCCATCCACAGAAACCGTATGTTCTTTAACCATTAGATGTAGGTGTGTGTAATTTTATCTCGAATACTTCTTATAAAAACATTATATTATATTTAGGATACTGTTTTTGTTACAAAAGAAATGAATAAAAAGAGTTTAGGGGGTTGGATAAGAAAAATCAAACAAAACAACATTAGAGAAGACATTACCTTAAAATCGGTTAACTGTTTTTGATTTGAGCCAAAGGATTCCTTGGGAAGAGTTCTGCCCAATGTGAGGCTTCTAGGAGTAAGAGGGGGAAGTTGGGAGAGTATTTGGGCAAGGGTTGGCCGAGCCAAATGTCTTGAAAGTGTGAATGAGGTGGTAGAGGTGGAGGCCTTTTAAAAGAGGAGAGGAGGGGCACTCTTGGAAAGTAAGGAAATTTTAAATTATTATACAATGATTTTCAGATTCTAAAGGTCCCACACTTATATAATTCGTGGATAAGGTGATAATGGTTTGAAATATACCCATCCAATAGTCTTTGGACAAGTTTATGCCTTTGATTGTACATTATCTTTTCATTTTATTAAAATCGTTAAATAATGAGTTCATCGCTGCATCATAATGTTGTCATAAATAATTTAATTTATTTAATGTATAAAGATTATAAATAAACTAATATGATATAGGAAAGCTTTTTATCTTTCCAATGACTATTTATAGTGAAAAATATGACTTGTATAACCCCATGTAAAAATTGTTTTAGTAAAACATTTCATGTTTGTGTCATTTTTTACTTTAACATTAAATAAAAGGTATTTATGTCATTTTCCAACTAAAGTGGCTCCATGGGGTCCCCAAGTTGACCCATGGATTGTATTGGTCGGCCATGGCACATCCAATGAGGGTAGGACAAGTGTCAAGCTCATCTCATATTATTAAAACATTATTTTTACCTTAAACTACACTAATTACCTCTAATCGCGATTAAGAACTTAAAAGTTACTATTCACCAAAAATTATTTTCATCTCATTGAACCACATGTTACTTCTTAATGACAACAATGTATGTCAGATTTTCGAAAATCAAAACACATAAGTGGTAATATTTCATTTAAATGAAAAATCAGTTATTTAACTACCACTTAGTGGTTTCACTATTCATCAAAAATTGAAGTTTTTTAGAACAATGCCAAAATTTCACCCTAAGCTATAATTGATATTCCGAATTCAAAAATTATGTCTATTTTAAAAAATTACAAACATATAAGTTTCATTAATTAATTTTATAATTAATTCCCACTATCACAACAAATAGCGTGTTTTTAAGAAACAATTTATATCAAAAGATTGGCAATTGTTTTTGTCCAATTTTAATGTTAAATTAATTCTAATGACCACCATTGGATAAAATGGTAAAAATATATTCTAATTATACTTTAAAACCACTAAATAGTATAACTTATCACTATAAATTATTTTTATTAAAAAAGTTGTTTTAAGTATTTCTCACTATTCATAAAAATTTGGAAGTTCTCAGAAAATTACAAAAAATTCAACATAGGCTAATTTCAATATTAGGAATATAAAAATGAATTCAATTTTGAAATATAAAATTTCTATAATTTTAAAAAGTGGGTATTACTATTCATAAAAGCTACTTTGATTAGTCGCGGTGTGTTAGAACTCGAGGTTGTGTACAACACACGCTGCTCTATTATTCAAAGAGGAGCGTACCATGGAATCGTGGGGTGTTAAATTCTCCCCTACTTCAATAAATTGCGTCCTCGCAATTTGAAATTTTTCCTGGAAAATAAAAGGTTGAAAATAGAAAATACCTTTGTGGAAAACCCACATCGTAAATAAGGTTAATAAAATTTAGTCTTAAAAAGAGGGAAATGGAAATAAGAAAGTCACCACCAAATTATGATCTCGATAAGGAGAACATTGGTGGAAATTAGAGACATATAATTGGAGGAAAAACATAAATATTTGTAGGGAGTGATTGAGGTCATCAATCACAATCAACTGTCAAATTGAGGGCCTCAAAGCCTTCAATCTATGTTGATTTAAAATATCATCAGTTCAACAAGACATAAGGTATTAGGATGACACATTTTTTGTTTTAATATCCCTTTACTAAAGTTTAAGAATTAATTTATTCATTGAATAAGAGATAGGTATATATATTTTTATGCTTGACAATTAGAGTTTCAACCATCAACTCCTCTTTCACTCAAAAAGATAATAGAAATCAAAAATATTATACTTATCCTAATTGTATAAGGTTCCAAATTTTAACACATACCATTTAGATTAGAAAAAATATTTTGTAAAAACCAGGGACTTCCTGTAGGCTAGTGGTAGGAAATAAAGGCATGTCGCACTATGGTTTTGGGTTCGATTCCTGCAGATTTGTCTGACGTGATGGGTTATGCCCCACCCTGCAGGTTGTCCTTTTCCTAAAACTATAGTAGCATAATATTCCAAAAATAAACTTCATAAATTTTTTAACCTTAAACAATACTATTCAAAGTTCAACTTAATCCATCCCAACCTTTATAGTTATCCAAAATACCTTTGTCCAGACTTTCTCTAAAAGGTCTCTTAATTCCAAAATCAATTTATCAGATTCCCCAAACAATGTAAAGCTTCTCCTATTGTCACATACTAAAAATATGATTAACTTCATCATATTAAAACCTTACTGAAACAAAAAGTACTGCAGTACAATCCTTGTATATATATCACATTATTCTAATAACCAGAATATAATCCATGAGTCCAAAAGCACCAATACATTAATTATTCTGCTTCAACATTAGTAACAGCATAAGATTGTCCTTGATCCCTTGGCCTTTTATGAGGTAAGTTTCCCTGACACTTAGGACATTCATTTGCATAATGCCCCATTTCCCTACAATTGTAGCATTCAACATTGATAGCCTCTTTCTTTCCCTTGCAATCACGTGCCTGGTGACCTTTTTCTCTACATTTATAACAAACTCCCATTCTTTTTAGGCAAGTACCAGGGTGATTCTTCCCACAATTATCACATAATGGAAAATCCTTCTTTCCCTTTTTCCCTTTATCTGTCTCTTGTTCCACCGTTCTCTTCTTCTCTTGCTTTACTTTGTTGTCATAAGACTTAGAGAATTCATTTTCTGTCTTGATAGAACATGAGACAATATCTTCGTATGTTGAGAAAGATTGTGATACTAAAGCTCTACGTAGAAATGGTTTTAACCCATCAATGAAACGATCAATCTTACCTCTTGGGTTACATATATAATCTGCAGCATACCTCGCCATCCTTGTAAAGTTGGCCTCATACATTGCGACATTCTCATCCTCCTTTTGTCTCAGACTCAAAAATTGCCTTTCCATATCTGCTCAATGGTCACGAGGAAAGTATTTTTCTAAGAAAAGCTCTTTGAACTCCCTCCATTCCATACTTGATACTTCTTCATCTTCCTTTTTATTTTGAATCAAATACCACCATTGATCAGCACCTCCAGTGAGGCGGTAAACTGCCATGATAACCTTCTCCCTTTCGCTACTCCCCAAGGTGTGGAATATTTTCTCTAAGGAGTTTATCCATTTTTTCAGCTACTAACGGATTTGTACCCCCATTAAATGTTGGGGGTTGTTTCTCCATGAAGCGGTCTAACATTGATCCTTCACATTGCGGATCAGGGTGCTCCATACGAGTAAGGTTATTATTCATAACCTGAGTGAGTTGTCCCAGTATGGTAATAAGTTGATCAACACCAGTTGTATCTCCAGATCCACAATAATTATCTTGAGCAGGAGGGCAATCCCAACACGGAGTGCGTGCATTGATACGGTTTCCAATCCTTCCACTAAGCGCCATTTCTAAACAATGGCATAAACTAGATTAATTTATGAATTAAAATAAATAATTCTATATTTGTAAAAAACGTTACATAAATTGAACTATTTATGGATATAATCCATAATCATAAAAAGAAATGTTTTCTTTGAGGAAGTATATAATCATAACCCTTCATAGTGGTTTGTAATGAAAATGAGAATTATCCTAAGAATATCCCCCGGGAGTGTCGTAACCAAGAGTGTAGCAAGGCCCGTTGTCGTGCACCAGTTCCCATTCGAGTCTAGCTCAAAGCGGTGTTTTCGGGTTTTACACCTAGGTACATCTGTTCCAGAGCCGCCTTTACCTGCTCGTATCCAGACAAGGATGTATTGCTCGGAAAACTCACAAAATCTCTATAATACCAAAATACTAGGATGTTCTTCTATACTAATCCTTAAAGTCTATCTTCGGGCTATGTGCTCTAACCAGAGTTTATCTAAATCTAGCTTCCAAGGTTAGTACTAAACTGCTTCTGATACCATCTGTAATGCCCCGACCCCAGCTACCCTGAGTCGGTGCATTACTTCGTAACATTGGCATGATCACAAAAGATCATGTCTTGAAAGACCGATTAGTTTAGTAGCCTTGGAAACACTAGATACATTCATAAGTCTTACATTACTTCATAAAGTGAAAAACTAATAACAAAGTCTTCATAGTCCACACTCATATCCTCTTCTGACTATCCCTGCAGGTCATTCATAAAATACTTCTTCACATCCTGGAAATTATTAAAACATTGAAAGGGGTGAGCTCAGATGATCAGTAAGGATAACAATATTACGGAAGCTTTCATAAATAAACATAAACATTTAAGGCAATGTATAACTAAAAAAAAGCCTTTTAAACTTGAACATGAAAAAAATATGGCAAAAGTAAAATGAGATAATTCCATTTACTTATTCACATGGATATTCTACTGGTCGAATAATCACATGTAATATCAATAACCACTTTCATAATGATGGAATGCATAATGCCAGACTATCACAACCACATAGTCAAGGCCTCGTGCCAAGACCACAAATAAGATTTTGTCAAGGCCTCGTGCCAAGACACTAGTTTGTCTCATGAGACCTACCAATTCATCGAGGAGCTATATCGGGCTCCACCCGTCACTTATTAAGTCCAATGCATTCTACATATGAATAGTTTTAAACATATCATAAACCATAACATAATCGTATCACATAAAACATGCATAAAATAAAACATAACATTTCCACATTTCAATCACAAGATATCAATACAACACGTTGATATAATCAAAACTCTTTAAAAACCATTTTCAATACCAAAATAAACTAAAGTTAAAACTTTGTATTTATTTTTCATTAAAAAAAGATGGCTTTTAGAGGAAGCCGAAACTCAAATAATGGTCACGGCAGCGGAGAAGTCGTTGTCGCCGCATATGTACTGAAAGAAAAACATTCCCATTTTTCGTTTATTAAAACGATTCGTATAAAAAGATTCCTTTTGAATAAACTTAAAAGTCAAAGGGGTTTATAGACCGTATAAAAGAAAGTTGTGTATAAAACCAAATATGCCTCAATGAAAGGAGATTGAGACGAAGTCCTTAAAAAGATCATTTTTAAAAGAAAATAGATCTATTATGTGTATTCACTATAGGTACACATAAAGAAAGTAAAAATACAAAATAGGACATAATAACATCATGACATAATTTGAAAGTAGGAGATTAACCTAAAGAATGGAAATTGGGTTAAGAAGTTCCCTTACCTTGCGTCCTGTCCTAACTCGACCATTCTTTAACCTCATGAATAATAAACTAGAGTTAATTTATTTTTACTTAAGAAACTTTTTCATGTTCATTATTCCTTTTATATCCCTTATTACCATGTTATGAACATTATGTAATTATTTAAGTTTATAATGGTCATTTTGTCGATCTTAGGTACTTGAGTCAAAAATAAAATTCTTATAATTACAAGTTGTTCATGTGGCGATATATCCATTATATCCAGAATTATGTTCATGATGTAGATATCATATATATCATATATATCCATTATATACATTTATATATAATATTACATAACATTTAGAGGTAAGAAATGAAATTCACCGTTCATGGAGATGGTAAGCCGTACGTACGCATGAACACTACTTTCATTTCTATTTCATATTTAATGGAATTAAAACATAATTATATAAAGATATAATATATTTCCATTATAATATCATATATAATATCATTTACTCCATCCTTTATACATCCCACATATGTCATTAACGATTCACATCACTTTGAGGGGGCGGTAGTCCGCACTTCCTAAAATGAAATTATCGCGTTTACCCATAATGGAAATCATAAGGTATGCCATAAATGAGAAATATATAAGCATAAGTAAAACATAAACATATTATATATCCTATATAAATATAGCTACATCTTAATGGCCACCTTTTAAGGTGTTATATGTGTTTTGAACAATCATCGTTTCGTGAGGCAGAAATTTTCCATCCACAGAAACCGTATGTTCTTTAACCATTAGATGTAGGTGTGTGTAATTTTCTCTCGAATACTTCTTATAAAAACATTATAGTATATTTAGGATACTGTTTTTGTTACAAAAGAAATGAATAAAAAGAGTTTAGGGGGTTGGATAAGAAAAATCAAACAAAACAACATTAGAGAAGACATTACCTTAAAATCGGGTAACTCTTTTTGATTTGAGCCAAAGGCTTCCTTGGGAAGAGTTCTGCCCAATGTGAGGCTTCTAGGAGTAAGAGGGGGAAGTTGGGAGAGTATTTGGGCAAGGGTTGGCCGAGCCAAATGGCTTGAAAGTCCGAATGAGGTGGTAGAGGTGGAGGCCTTTTAAAAGAGGAGAGCAGGGGCACTCTTGGAAAGTAAGGAAATTTTAAATTATTATACAATGATTTTCAGATTCTAAAGGTCCCAAACTTATATAATTCTTGGATAAGGTGATAAGGGTTTGAAATATACCCATCCAATAGTCTTTGGACAAGTGTATGCCTTTGATTGTACATTATCTTTTCATTTTATTAAAATCGTTAAATAATGAGTTCATCGTTGCATCATAATGATGTCATAAATAATTTAATTTATTTAATGTATAAAGATTATAAATAAACTAATATGATATATTAAAGCTTTTTATCTTTCCAATGACTATTTATAGTGAAAAATATGACTTGTATAACCCCATGTAAAAATTGTTTTAGTAAAACATTTCATGTTTGTGTCATTTTTTACTTTAACATTAAATAAAAGGTATTTATGTCATTTTCCAACTAAAGTGGCTCCATGGGGTCCCCAAGTTGACCCATGGATTGTCTTGGTCGGCCATCGCACATCCAATGAGGGTAGGACATGTGTCAACCTCATCTCCTATTATTAAAACATTATTTTTACCTTAAACTACACTAATTACCTGTAATCGCGATGAAGAACTTAAAAGTTACTATTCACCAAAAATTATTTTAATCTCATTGAACCACATTTTACTTCTTAATGACAACCATGTATGTTGGATTTTTGAAAATCAAAACACAGAAGTGGTAATATTTCATTTAAACGAAAAAACAGTTATTTAACTACCACTTAGTGGTTTCACTATTCATCAAAAATTGAAGTTTTTCAGAACAATGCCAAAATTTCACCCTAAGCTATAATTGATATTCCGAATTCAAAAATTATTTCTATTTTACAAAATTCCAAACATATAAATTTCATTAATTAATTTTATAATTAATTACCGCTGTCACAACAAATAGCATGTTTTTAAGAAACAATTTATATCAAAAGATTGGCAATTGTTTATGTCCAATTTTAATGTTAAATTAATTCTAATGACCACCAGTGGATAAATGGTAAAAATATATTCTAATTATACATTAAAACCACCAAATAGTATAACTTTTCACTATAAATTATTTTTATTTAAAAAGTTGTTTTAAGTATTTTTCACTATTCATAAAATTTGGAAGTTCTCAGAAAATTACAAAAAATTTAACATAGGCTAATTACAATATTAAGAATATAAAAATGAATTCCATTTTGAAATATAAAATTTCTATAATTTTAAAAAGTGGGTATTACTATTCATAACGGCTACTTTGATTAGTCGCGGTGTGTTAGAACTCGAGGTTGCGTACAACACACGCTGCTCTATTATTCAAAGAGGAGCGTACCATGGAAGCTTGGGGTGTTAAATTATGACATCCATTCAGGTAGCTACACTTGTGTAATCCCTATTAATATTATTTCTCATTGTATCACTTGTGCTGCTAACACCACATAATCCCCAACATGATTCCATGTAGTTTTCCATTGTGTACACTCGGATCCCATGACTCAGTGTCTCAAACTACATGGGTGTTCTTCATTTTCATTTATGTATTTTATGAAGGAAGCCTCAATGATGTTCAATCTCATCCTATGGTAAACCTTGGTTTTCCTTTTATTGGTACCCCCACCATTGGATACACCCATTACAGTGTCCAGAGCCACCTTCACGGTGTGAAACCATTTCCTTTGTAGGAAACAACATCCTCAGTCTGTCCTTATTGGGCATTCCAGACCATCAATCTGGTAATTTGTTAATGGTTATCCTTTATAGGGATATACCCATATGACTAAGAGTAATAAGTGTTTTTATCTGAACGATATGTCTCTTCTTGATTTTAATCTAATGCCATACTCTTTGTCGATCATGGGAACTGAGGAAAACCACCGAGACATGCTTCTATCATGAAATTTCTTACATTCAATGTGGCATGCCTCACCATTCCACACCCTCAAAAAGACCTATGATAAGGGAAAATCCCAATGTACAAGTGTTTTAGGGTCCAGATATGTCAGTGATTCCCAATTGGACTACTCTCTTGATCGAAGGACACTACAATGACTTGACCCCTTTTCAATGTACTGATAGAAGTAGCATAATTATCCAACATCCACAGAGATGTGGAACCCAAAAGAGTTTCATGAACAAAATCATAATCATTAAGGAAGACTCATACTAGGTGATGAATATTGGGGATGAATCCAAGAAAGGAGGAGAAAACATATCATAGTCCCGTTTCGATCCAGAATCAAATGTACCTCATGAGGAAATATATTTCTCTTGAATTTGTAAATCGAGAATGAAAATAAATAACGTGACTGTCAGTGAGTTTTCCAACATTCGGTATGATGATGCACTCTGCGACAGAAAGGGGATAGACACATAAATGGTGAACTCAAAATGAAATTATTCTCTACAATATGGGGATTAGTAGCATTAAAGGAATCAATATATGTGTGTGTCAACAGATACATATATTTAGTGCTAGGTCTCTCTAAGAAAATAGTGGGCCTAGCATTAAACTCATTAGGACTAGGGGAAGTTAATCTTTGGGCATCCTAGTCTATGAAGATGTTGTTGTAGATATTTCTACATAGCCATTGAATACTGGATGGAACTAGGGCATTGTGAAATTCTTTCCGACTCTCTAAACATATGGTTTAATGCTATGGTTTTGCAGGACCTAAGACAGAACCGCATGAAACCAATCACCTCCCACTAATCGATTTAGAGGAAAGGTTAACACCAATGTGGAAATCCTTTCTAGATGTACCTATTCCACAACATCATCCAATGATAGCTAATGGAAATTATTTTCCATCATTTGGAATACAAGGGGTTCATCCCGATGGGGGATTTGGCCCCTCAATATATAGAGTCCTCAGTACCTCTCCATTTCCACCACCCCCATTGGCCGCATATAGAGCCTCAACTCGCCACTATGATCTTCAAGAGTGATTGTATAACTAACTCCCTTACACGGATTAAGTAAGGTGTGACTGAGTCCTCCTACTTGTAACTCTAGCAATAGAACCTCAATGTAGGGATCCCACTAGGCCCCAAAAATGTCATCGTCCGACCATGTTGGATAAAGATCATGATGTTTACACCCCCACACAACCATCCCTAGCATGGCTGACACAACTTTAACATTGGGAACATTCTCAGGAGGATGCATGCCAGAGGTTATCATCTTCTATGACTTTAGTGGACCATGACTTTACCAATGTGTTCTATCACCACTCTGTTACTATAGAATAAGGGCACCTCTGTGCCTAGTCAAGATTGATGCCTCAACAACTGCCTGAGAAGTTGGGTTTGCCACCCTAGGTTTTCGGTGCACGTAGCAGTCGTCACGAGTTAGAACAGTATGATAAGATTATTTCTGGAGGTCCTCCCCATACCATCATTATCTAGAGTGGGGGTCCACCCCACTCTAACATTAATTATGAGCCTCCTCCACCTTACACCATTATCAATCACAACATAGGTCCTCCCAATGTTGATGACTGTAGGAATGGAAGATTTCCTCAAATTTGATGTCATCAATACAAGGATCCTTCTCTAAAAATCACTATCTCATGTGGGGACCTCCCCGCGATGGCACTAATCAGAGATATTTTCCTTCTCATCCTATCACCCATCAACACAGTGGTCCTCCTCATATCCTATTAGTTATTTTTCAGGGTTCCCCACACTCACCAGCTCATCCAGGTGGGAGTCCTCCTATCTCTAACACATACCTCCACAGAGGTCCTCCCCATGAAAAATATCTACAACACCCTGAAGAACCAACTCAAGGTAAGAGGTAGGGTTATCACCTAAAAGATAAGGATATTGAGAAACACAAGATTACAGTCAAAATGGTCATATTTTTAGACTATAAAATGGTGTATGACTCAGTGATGGTTCCCTCACACTAATCCCTTGTATCAGAAACTGGGATTGGAACACAACATATCATCCTCACCACCAGAAAGTGAGATGCATCAGATCCCTAAATCCCTCTGTGGGAACATATAAGAAGAAAAAGAATTGTCTCATTTCAAGGGTTTAACTGTGAAATCCAATCTGTCATCACAATGATCTCTCTCTACATCAACAACAGATCTCCTAAAAATTTTATGGGGACCGGTTGATGAATAACACCAGCATGATCTACTACCAATGACCACCAACTCTATGCAAGAAGAATTGGTTAGTACCCCATCCTATATGGATGTGGTGATACAGTCAGTGCATTGTCCAGAAGACAACACATGATACAATAGTTTTTCAGTTCTTGAAGCATATTATCCACCGACTATTCTACCACTTCTATGGTCTACATAAATACCATTAACGATCCCTTATCCTCCCTTAGTTGATTAATGGGGAAACCAGGGGTAATATCTTAATTTTGAGATAACATGTTTTTGGGATATTCTCACAGTGGACCATCTCCCTAATTTTTTCAAGATAATCAAAACTACTTACTTCAATTTTCATGATCCCCTCGCCCATGATGAGGTTGTGTTCTTAATTCAACCCTTATTGATGATTCATATTCATATCTATAATTGATGGGTAACATACCACAAATTCTAGGAACACTTTGATGAAATTGTACAGTAGTGCTTCCTAGTGGATTTGGCTTGACTCCCACTTGCTTAGTACCCTGCATCACCCGGTTATAATCGGACCATCTAGAAATGAAGCATACAGAGCCTTAATTTTCTCCATTGATTTATTAAGGAGGAATCCCCACATATCCAGATCCATGGTTGTGGGTAGGATGTTGCCCTAAATTTTAGTCATATCCTACATCCACCCGGTTCACCTAGTGATATCGTGGATATTCCTTCACACACCAACATAGTAAACATGGTGGTTATTGTGATATAATAAGAAGTGGGTATCAGTACATTTCCAGGAGAGGATGAAAAACTCATTGGGGAATCACAACACCTGGTAGACAATGTAGGTGTCCACACATGTGAACAAAATAAGACCTCGGACATCATGAAATTTTTAAATCATTGCATTTGGGTTGAGATCCTAATAAAGGATAATCATTCTCATGACCTATTATGCATTCTGATCCATCTTTTGTAGTAAAAAATATAGAAGAGAATCAAGGAATGGCAGTGTTACCTAAACATATCACTAAATAGTAAAATATTGTTAATCAACTCCTTTCTGAATGTGTGGTTGAATGGCGACCAAATTATGATAACCCATGAACAGTGAAGTGGGGAAAGGCACAACTCCACCTAGTGAGGTGCCTCTAGATGATCATGACAATTTTTCCTATCTTGATCATGTATAACCCATCGTATATGAAAAAATACTCTGATTTTCATGAACTAATCAACTTGAGCTACGCGATGGCCTTCCTCAGGACCTTGCATTGGGTCCACCAGTTGTTCCGTAGGTTCATCCAATAGCCCCTCATGCATTCCACCAGCCACTCTACATTTCGCACAGCCTGATAACTTCATTGAGTTACCTTAAAAATATTTAATAGCTTGAAATTATTGACAAGATATGAATTTTCTTCAAATTTATTGAATGGACGCTCTCATCGCTCACCTCATGGATCTTGAAACCCAATAGGTGGTGATTCCACCTGATAGAAAACCATATCTGGAATGGCTGGATGATATACGAGCACCCACGAGATTTTTAAATCCAACCTTATCCCATTGTAATGGGATGGGTGACCCACTACCAAATCTGGCCCACAACATTTCTTGATTTGGACCCATGCTGGGAACTCTAGAACAATAGGAACCCACTATGCTTTACTAGTTCATTCAGACACTTGAAGGGAACACATTCGTTTCGTGCATCCAGTTACCCATTAGGAGCATAAGTATGATGATTGAATATCATGCATGATAGTTTCTCCTTCCAATGGTATTATCCATGCCCATTTGAATAAACCTGAGTCTTCCGATGTCATTGAATTATCCCTATCCACCACTTCTACATCAAGATATAAACTTTATCTATCTCAGGGGAGCAAGTGGTGGCATCATAAGGAGAATAAAAGCCATCCTCTAGTACCAAATCCATCACATACACTTGGAGACTTCATGCACTAGAGATAATGGTTTCTTCGAGGATCCACCTAGAAAGGTACGATCTTTATGTGCTGATTACTTGTACGCCTCAGTGAAAATCATTTAATTAGTATACCATTACTTGGTTCTTGAAGATAAGGAATTCTAGGAAAACACTCTTAATATCCCTTGACAATGTTTTCATTGACAGAACCATGGATATGTGAACCATCAAAGTGAATTTTCCATCACTTCCAAACAAGACATGGATTCCACTGAGACTAGACAACATTATAAATCTAGTACTCAAAATTCATAGTCCTCCCACAATGTTTCATTAGATCCAATTCCCTCGCAATTTCTGTCACTCGACAAGGAATAGTTTTCATGACCATGTGAAGCTCAGGCTAGACCACAGTCATAAAAATATCAAATGGTACTCAATTTTCATGGTTTGAATATTGTGGAGTGGGATTTCCCTAAGTGAAAATCTACTATTCTGAGCTACAGTGCCAGTTATACCTCCTTCCTCTAAGCATCCTTCTATTGGAATAAGTGTGCACCTCGTGCAGAAGTATGAAGTACATATGAAACATGAGATAATTACCTCAAGGCTCTCAATACCCAATTATATCCACCAATCTAAAAACATGTGTGAATCCTTTTTAGGGTATTTAAAGAGCTACCACCAATTCAAAATAGAGGTATCAGCCAAGGGGCATTCCATATTAAGGATACCCATCATTCATAATGTGTCTATTATTTAATTCTCATGAGAAGATGAAGGTGATCCTATAGAGAGGAAAATATGCCCACTGTATATTACTGGTCAGTCAAATGGTGTAGAAGTCAGCTATTTTCTCATCCAGATGGGTTCCAAGATCATCTTCATCCCAACCCGGATGCCCCTCAAGATGGTGCTCTCTGAAATAGATCTGGACCCCTTTGACCAAATGATTTGAGGTTATGACAGGACAGAGTAGATGACAATTGGAAAAATCCTCTACAAGACCTAATCTGGTGGCCTAATTTCATATACATTGTTCATGGTTGTTTTAGAGTAAACCACCTACAATGTGATTAGAGTTAGAGACTAGCTACATCTTCACATGATAGTACCCTTTTCATATCACCAATGCCTCATGTACTCCCTCAATGGTTGGGTGGGTGCACTCCAAGTTGATGCATCTCCTTTTAAATTTTGGGAAGCCCAGTACAAGGATAATGACTACTATAGGAGAAAGGACAAGCATGTATAGACAAATTTCTTTGAGCATACTACTATTGTTTTTGACCCATGGGATGACTGGGATGATGCATACATTTTCCCAATTCACTGGTTGGAGGCCACACACCCAAATACGGGACATTGCATTCTCTTCTCTAGGATAACTAGAAATGTCATTCTAGGGAACATGGAATGAAGGATTATCACTTCATACTCCAAAATTAATCATGCTCAAGTGATCCCAAAACCCCTTACCCCTATAAGGTTTCTAGACGTTCGCCCTTGGAAATACTAATACGTCACACTTTCGTGTTCCTCTTTGATGGGATAAATTGGCTCTAGCCGTCATCCCACAACTACATTGATATAATAAAGCATATACCATTGGGTCAATGGAATGATGGAATCATATTTTTTGATTTTTTCACCATGATTTATACAGCACATGAGTCCCCAAATGAACATCCCACTACTGCTCATGCTGGTACCAACATTTCTTTAGAATCACCAAATTCATAAGAATTCTCCCCAGTTGATGATCATATCCCTATAGGTAATGAATAGGATTTGCAGGACTCTCATCCAACGTTTGGTGAAGGTGTCTCAACCTCCATTTCCAAGTCAGTATAGGTCAACCTCGGAACCAATACTGATTTGAAAACAATAATGGATAGTCCAACCATGTCTGAAGAGGAGAAACATCAGTATTTGGGTTTATTGAATAATCAATGAGATGTATTTGCGTGTAGCAATGATGAGATTCCAGGTTTGTATCCTCATGTATTTATCCACCACCTTGGTCTCCAGATGAACCATCTTGGGTTCAAACTACCTCTCTGAAAGATTCACCCTTCTCAAAATGAAATTGTTGAGGCCAACCATGATAATCTCATTAAATTTAAATTCACCACGTAAGTCTAGTAATAAAAAATATAGAAAACATCATTATAATCTGATAGAATAAAATATTCATCGGAGTGGGCATCGACTTTCAGGATCTCAACCGCCATTGTCTGAAGGATGATTTTTTCCTTCCTGTGGTAATGTTTTTTATCATTGACACCACTTGATTCGATGATCTATCTTTCATGGATGGGTCACCCAAATATAATAAAATACAAATATATGTAATAGATGAGGAATCTACTACCTATAGGGAACCACAAATTACTTCATATTACCATGTGATTCCTTTTGGTCAAAAGAATGTAGGTTCCTCCAATTAGTGTTCCATGCAATGTATATTCAAGAAGATCCTTTGGTCATTGGTGGAATGTTATGTGGATTATTTGGTGGTCATATAACTCAAGTGTTAGGACCATCTAAGATAAATTAAAATTGTGTTTAGCTACCTCCTCTCCCTCCATGTAAATTTTAACCCATTGAATTGTTCTTTTGGGGTTACCTCTAGAATATTTCATGGATTTTTCATCAGATATAGATTCCTCGAGATTGATCCAGAATAGGTCAAGGCTATTGGTTAGATGCCTTGTTTGAGAAAAATATGGGATCTATAATGCATTGAATGCCACATTTCCTACATACAACAAATCATTTATAACATAGAAAGTATGTGTAATACCTTTTACTTGCATATGAAAAAACGTTCTGACAACCAACAAGATAAAGAGTGTCATGGCTCTTTTAAGGAGATCAAGCAATACCCACTACAACCTCTGGTTCTAATTCCACACATCTCTAGAAAGTCTATAGTCCATTATGTGACCACTCTGGTATAGTCCTTCAGCGCCATTTTTAGTGATACTAATAATTAGGGAATGTAGAACATTTTATACTATCATAGATTCATGCACCTCGGTACAAAGACCGGATATTCCACTATAAAAAAGATCTACCTTGCGCTGGAATTTTCATTACAGAAGTTACGACAATACTTTCAACTCTATGAGATACAACCAGTGTTATGTGTGGATACTGTAAAGTACATTCTAAACCGCCACATGTTAACATGACATCTAGCTTGATGGGATGTGATCCTTTAGTAATTTTACATCGAGTTCATTCCACGGAAAGGTGTCAGGGGTCTAACATTGGAAAGTTTTCTTACAACGCATACAGACATTTTAGAGTAGTCTTTGGATATGGAAATCCTTAATGAAACTATATTTTTATTGGATCAAGCCACACTGAGTTGTAAGATACACTTTGTTGGTGATTTATGATGATCCAATAAGAGGATACTCAATTTTCTCAATCTTAACAGAGTGGTCTTGGGTAACATTTTCACGACGACCTCCTACAAAGTCATTCCCAATTCGTTATTGCATTCATAAGGCTACACCAATAATTATGGGGAACCTCAGGACCTTATTATTGGTCTCTATATTACACTTAATATTGATCATCCACACATGCACGTGAAAGTGGACTTAGAGCTGGTTATCAAGTAGATCAATGGTGACAACGATTTTACAAAGAATGATCTTTTAACCCTGTTATACTGAACTCACCAGATAATGGCCTACATCAATTCCTTGGAAGAGAACATTCATGTTCCTTGATTGTAGAATGGCCGATCCAATGACTTGGACAACCATTATCAATCTCTTATAAAGCCTTACTAGGATGATTTGATCACCCATGAGGAACATAATAAAGTCATTTTTCTTACCAATTCAAATGATGATGATTTACGTCTTGTAGGACATATTAACACTACTACATCCACATCAGCACCTCCAAGTCCCCCTACTATAATACAAGATGTCACCCCTGATTAGACAACTCCGTTCATTGTGTAACTCCATCCTCAAAATCTCATAATAGATAGAAGAAAGCTATCGGCACATAATTTAGTTCATCCACAATAATGGTCCTATTCTTATGAATATCCCATAACAATAAGGGTTCAATAAAGTTATCCTCTACTATATTCAAGGAGATGAGATTCGCCTGGTTATGCCGGACGTCCATGCTAGTTCCTGTAGTTCACATCAGGATGGTCCAAATCACTCCCACCATATTCGAATACTAGGTTACTTCTAGCACACCATGATCCATGGAAGTATAGTTTTCCCCGAAAGGATTCATGTGTGTCAGATATATGATAACTATTTACATTGGCTGCCAGATACTCTCTATAAAACCATGTAAACATGTCCATTTTAAATCTAGGGATTGATGCCATGTGACAATATCAACTAGTGAAATCTTACCATCATATAATCATCATTACCACTATAGATTTCTTTTCTAAGAGTACATATGATATTCCACTCAAGGAATTCATGACCCATTATATAATTTTTTTTTATCTCTAATATCATACATGGATTTGGAGTCTCTCACACTATTCTTACCAATAATGAAACCATCTTCTAGGAATCCAAGATGAAGAAATTGTATTCCATGAACAATATCTGTTTTATTCATACCTTACAATATCACACACAATAAAATGAGTGTATTGAGGCGTTCAACAAAACCCTCCCTAACATCTTACCAAATATGGTTCGTTAGAACAAGAATGGATAGCCTAAAAAGCTTCCCATTTCTCTCTGGGTTTATCAAACGACAACTTGTAATTCCACCTAGGTGTCCACATATTCCCTAGTGTAAAAATTATAGGTATCCCTTCCAATTTATGTTATGTTTCCAACACTTCACAAATCCATTTATGATCAGAAGACGTCAAACAATCTAGCAATGTTCGTATGGCTAAACTAGAATCCATTGATGTGAACAGGCTTAATGCCTTGCACAATCTAGAAATGAATTATAACAATATAGCCAGAGATTTGAATAAGATAGTTCACCTCAATTACTTCCTTCAAGGTGAAATGGTTTTGAACTTGAGAACACCATTTATTCCAAGAGAGAAGCCAACAAATTTGAAACCTGAAGTGGAGGGAGCCTATATCATTCATTGGGTTTACCTTAATGGAACAAAATTCATGTTCACCATATATGGTGAGAATACCACTACATACACCAATTCCAAACTACCCAAGAAGTAAGTCGCATGATTGTTCCCCCCATCCTTCATGATGATAAAACTACAAATAGTCTGAACTCTAAAACCATAAACTAAGATCATATTCGTCTTGCATGATGATAAACTATGAATTGGCAATACACCTCACAGTCCGAGCTCGACAACCATAGACTAAGATCTTTTTTTCCATTCCAAATGATGTTAAACTACAAGATCCATCCTTTTCATGCTTTAAAATTACCTAGTACCCTTTTACTTCATGATTATAAACTGGAAGCGGTAAACATACTTTATGGTTCGAGCTCTATAGCCTTAAACAAAGACCTCCATCATCCTTACCTGAATACGTTATACTACATGGGTACGGCCATGATATACACACCCCTTCTGTGGGTCTTCATCATCATTAACATCTTAATGGATCCCCTAGAAGCCTAGTCTTAGGCCACCTATATATCACCTACAATATTGGGCCAACGTATAAGAAGATCTTGAATGAAAGTTTGATACAAGTCACGTGTTGCGAGAATGATCAGCGGACTATGTTCGATTGTTTGTTCACATTACAGGTCACATGATTTGGATATTGTGTTGTGAACATTGTTAAAATTTATCCTCTTTCATTATTAAAATATCCATGGTTTCCTGAGTATTAGTTACAACGATTCTCTTTTTTCTTCCCTTCTGTCCCCCACACAAAACATTAAACTTGGCATCTATGATCCGAGATCTAAGACGTTAAACTAATATATTTTTTCTCCGACTACATGATGATATTTTTCAACGAACCTTAATAACTATTCATGGATTGATTCCTATCCTTATGGGATACGTTGTATTTCAAATATAATTTATCTTCGGGCCTATCCCCTAGAACCACATATTCTACCATCCTTCTAGAATCTTGGACTATGTATCCCAGAGCACATGATGCCATGTGGACATCTATTGTCCTCATTCACATCTGTCTTACAACTACCATGTAATTTTTCTCCTTTGGGGATCTCCTTTCATTTATGTCCTTACCACATGAAGTTAGTCTGGATGGCATTACTAGAACTATGTGTGGCTTGATTCCTTTCGTTGCAGGATATGTAGGAATGCCCATACATTTTGTGTTTAGGTCTATCCCAACAAATCCTTCCATATCCTTGGTTCCAAAACTATGTATAGTTCTCTCTGTGGACTACATATGGTACAATTTGAACTTCTTTTTTCCGCATTCACATCTGGTTTATAATAGTCTCACCATGTGCCCCTCACTCCAGAACACCAAATTTTACTTCTATCCATACAGCCTGACATTAAACTATTGGGAACATGAAGAACTACATATGGTTTGATTCCAATCCTTATAGGACATGTAGGAACACCCAAACAATTCTTCTTTGGGTCTACCTGATGGACCCTCGATCTTATCTGGCCCCTCGAGATGAGGTCCACCTTTGGGATTATGCATGGTGTGATGTCGACTTCCCCTATCATCATTCATGTGATGCATTCTTTATCAGATTTTGTGAATTCAATTTATAACCATGTTATTCCTCATACTTACTTACCTTATGATGTTTAAATACATGGAATTCAAGAACAATGAGTGGATTTATTTCCATCCCTATAGTTTACATATAAATACCCAGACATGTTTTATTCTTTTCAAACCCCAAGATTGTACATTTTCAATTTTATGGTCCCACATTCCTTTTGAACGAACATGATATGGTGTGGACTTCTCCTATCCCCATTCACGTTAGGTTTACAATGGTCACACCATGTCACTCCTTTAGGAATAACTCCCTTCCCTCCAAATCTTTACCATATGATGTTAGAAATTAATGACACTTCCAGAAATACTTAAGGTTTGATTCCCATCTATATGGGATACGTAGTAATTCCAGGAAGTTTTGTCCCCATGTCCATTCCCGGATCTAAAAGATATATCTTTCATTAGGCCCATTGGCCCTGATTGTTAGAGGATTACATGGTGTGACATGTGGTTTGTAAGAGTAGCACCATGTACTCCCCCCTATGAGATTTCCCCCTACATCTATGTACATAACGAATGATGACAAACTACATGGAAATCCAGAAATATGTATGGATCAATTACCATTCATATGGGATATATTGGAACTACCAGACCTTTACTATTTGGGTCCAGCCCCAGGTTCCTTAAACTTTTCATCCCTTTTGACCCCTACTTCATAGTCCAAGTTTCGTGGCTATACACTAAGATCTCTCTCATCCCACATGATGTTAAACATTTTTTCCTACTTGTATGGAAATAAACTTCATGGAATTTATGGTCCATTTTTCAATACCTTAAAAGGAAGGTATCCCTCTATTCTGTGCAAAATAAAACCGCACAATTCCCATCTCTTTTGGAATTTTTACTTGAGTTATCTATGGGAGTTATTCCTGGTATAATGTAGAATGAATTATCATCATTCACACTAGGTTTTCTTTACCATACCATGAAGACCCCCTTTAATAATTAATCATATTTCATCTATGTCGCTGAAAATTAAACTTCATGGCATTCTATAACAACGTATGGTTTGATTATCATCCTTATGAGATACATAGAAACACCTAGACAATTCATCTATAGGTCCATCTGCAAGTCCATCATCCTATTTACCCATTATCCACTCTTTTTCTCAATACTTCTTCTCTTAACAGGGCCTCTCAACATCTATTACTCACATCAATGCACACACCCACATTGTGGTCTATGTCCTAGAGTGTTGAATTCAATATAGACATTCTCTCATATGATTTCCAAAATTCATGCATCCTTTTGTTTAGGTCTCCACCATCACACACATCTAAATAGCCCCCCAAGTGGTATGAATGATCAAATTTATGGTGCACCTACATTTAGGCTAACATCCTACAAGATGTCAAATGGAATTTGAGAAAAGTCTTGAATTGCAAATATGGTCAGCGGCCAACCCTCACTTTTTTATTCCCATCCCAGGTCACATGATATGGATGTTATATTTTGAATATTGTCAAAACATATCCTCCATCATTGTGTCTACCCCTTTATGTGATAAATGTTGCATTCTTAATTCACATTCCATTCAATTTTATCATGTTCAGAATAAATCTTAACACCCTCGTTGTAATTCCTTTTTGAACCTTTGTGCATTGATAGGATGAAGTGGCATTGTGGGGACATCATTGACTCCACGCCTTCGTTCACTACCATGTGCTTCCCTGTGTAGTAAAGGTATTGTCCAACATTTTTCCCACACTGAGCATAGACCATGTGGGCTAAGGTATATGTGTATGGTTTGCACCTTCATGGAAGAATCACACATTCCCTTGGTTTGTGGTATATGACAATAAACTAGGATCTCATGTGCCCTTACAGTATAAAATTAAACCTACCTTTTTCATCCGTGGTTTATACAAAAAAAATACCCAGTTGCAGGACTTCTTCATTCAAGAACACATTAACACATTTTCATCATCCCTCTACCATGTCACATTTAAGAAGTACACGTGGCTGGAGTCTCACCCATGTGAGATACACAATGATGCCTATGTACTTTATCTACGGGTCCGACCACAGAGTCCTGACTCGTTATTTCCCCTTCTTGGTCTTGGTTTTTCTCTTTGGAAGGGTGCAGATTGGTGTCAGATTCATTCACCCTCATTAGAATCAATATTCCTCGTGATTATATATTGCAACTCTCTTCCCCATACATTCCAAACTATACTCCTTCAAAACCTAGACATCCAATTTCTTATTCATAGTTTTCATGGCATTAAACTATGTAATAGAGAAAATTTTCATCGCATGAGAAGATATCTGTCATTTTGATATTGTCTATATTCCATACCATTCACAAGAACTATGTGTGGCATGATTCCCATTCTTATGGGATATGTAGTGACACCTAGAATATTTTTTAAGTTCATTCCTCAACCCATTTCATCTTTATTCCCTCTTGGACATATGCCCCTTTTAGGAACGTGCGATTTGATATGGGCTTCTTTTTTCATCATTAACGTCAGGTATTGAACCACACCACATGTTTCTCATTAGAGTTTTCCATTTCCTCACCAAATATCATTAACTACATGAAACTATATAAATACTTTCATCTTGATTATTTCCTTCACATGATACGAAGAGACACTAGAGTGTCTCGCCTCGGGCCGACGAAATGTTTATTAACTCTTCTGGATCTTCACCCATAATTACGGTCCCAATTATATGAACCCTAATTAATAATCCCTTGTATGTGTAACATGACATGAAACAGTTAAAAATTCCCCCAAAAGTATGAAATTAAATAATATTCAATATCCTTGTCATATGATGTTAAACTATTCCATATATTGTCATCACTGTGAGATGTTAAAAAACATGTCTATCATCCTCATTTGCATGACATAAAACCTCAAGGACCAATTTGGAGTAGTTTTGATCTTTGTTCAGACTGATATGCTCAACTAATATACTTTCCTCAGGGTGATGTAATTTTAAGATTATTGAACATTATTTTAACAACCCATAATTCTATCACTATGACTTGGGTTCCCTCTATTTTTTTCCTCATTCCCTATCATGTTTAAAGGAACCACCTAATGGTTAGGATGAATTACCATACGGCTAACCTATCTTCCTAGACTATCTTTCTAAAATCCAACCAATGATATTCGAGTTTGTACTCAATTTTTTAAATAAGGTTAGCAGTTGGACCGCATTTTATTTTTTTTAATTTTAGGATAACATTACCCAGATGATATGATTCTAATTTTTCCAATAGTTATCCTCCATCATCATTCAAAACTCATTCCATTCTGAATTTTATGTATCGCGATTCAAAATTATCGATCCCATCTATTCAGATTAATTCTAATGCCCCTAGAGTTACCCCGTTAGTGCACTAGAAAATTATGGAAATTAGAAATTTTTCAGTTCTGAGAACTCTATTCTGTACCCATGGTCTCCCTATCTTATCCCAGATACTCTGACTGGTCATTCAGACCCCGAGTGTTTAATAATTGTTTTGTTCTCTTGTGATCATAGTGAATGATTATGTGTTCATCCCTTGTTTCACACACCAGGAATGATCCACATGAGCTTAGGAATTGATCATTGGTTGTTTCATGGATATAGTTAATATATAGTAAATAATGGAGATAACAAAACTCATTCACCAAAAAAATAAGAAAGAGACCATGATTGTATGATTGCGATTCTATGAAAATTATAGCCCCAATGGATTGTTCCCTCTAATAGATGGGTTGACCTATTCGATGTGATGTCTCAGAACCACTACACTTTGGTGTGTGGAATCCATGATTTTTTTCACTTTCTTTTCTACCTCACTTATTTGATTGTTGTGGGTCACAATTTATCAGGCCTGGTTAGAGGTTGATCCTTATCAGCATGGATATTGCCCATTTCACAAGATTTTAGAATTAGATTCACTTTAGATTCTACCAGCTGATCCATTAATGATGATACGACCTCTATTTCCGATTTAATGAAGGAGGATCACTCATATGGTCTTATTCCAAAGAACTAGATCTATTGGTCATCCTATTGAGGATTTTGGGATTTGATTACCTTCCATTACTGTAATCGAACACTAAGGCCACACCCGTGCTCCCACTATTTCTCAGAAAGGTAATATTGAATGATTATTTGAAGAAGTCAAGACTTCACTCCTGTAATGAAATTTTGTCACAGTTGGGGTTGAATTTTTTCCAGCTAGCTTATCCACCCCAATTTTAGGGTTTTTCCAATGAAGCATTTGATCAGCTTCCACGACTATCGGCTGAAAACCTTGCTATCCTCTTCATCAGAAGTGGTCTCATCCCAATCCTCTAGACCAACCATGTCATATTATAGAACATTCCTACATGAGCTCAGTATAATTATCTTCATTTTGATGGTCTTCATCACTTGGTTCTAATCTAATGAAGTCCACCCAACCAACTCTAGACTATCTCCCGCAAGCGGTATCACTCATCTCTATTGGTCACCCCTAAGAAACTATATCCTAGTTCACTAAGGAACTCAGTTATATATGTGCCAACATTAATATTTGGATGAGAGCCTTAATTCATATAGTAATGTTTACTAGTATCATGCATTTCTTATTGAGAACTATTCAGATACGGGTCATGTTAGCTAGTTTTATTAGGTAGATACCATTTGTGGCCCTGAAGGCTGGGAAATTATATTGGTCAACTACAGGATCCTACCTCAGGATTTTCATTTCCATGATTATGAGGCATGGTCCTCCATAAATGGCCATCGAATATTATGTATCCACGAAGACCACCCTCACATCCCTTGCACTACTTAACTGTGAAACTATCAACTCATTGTTTTCATGTTTTGGTGTTTGGATTTCCACAATTTTCCAAATTCCTTCCTTCCTACTAGTTGGAGTGAATGGTTCAAGATCCTCCTAAAAAAATAAGTGTCAGTTGAGAAAACAAAATAAAAAAACAAGGGATGTGAAATAATGAAGATGATTTAGATAATACCTCATGAGTTGCGATAGACATATTCAAAGAGGTCCCCTCCATGGACACTATTTCAACTTCTGCTAGGGAGACCCTCTTTGAAGATTATTCCTCATCACCATTTTGGAGGAATTCCTCACTAAACTCCTCCCCCATGATCTTTCACTGTCTTCAGGTATGGGAATGTGTTCTTCTTGTTGATCTACCAACTCCATTGGTTGGATGGTCTTGTTCAATATAACCAATACCCTCTAAATCAATGGTTATGAAGTACCTATAGAGTCCACCAATCACTCCAGTTCCCATATAATTATTTTCCATAAAGTATGGGTGCATAAAAACTATCCTTCACAGTACTAAGTTCCCCCAATCTCCATTCCATGCTTGTTTATGTTTACTTAGACGTCATTGGTACTGAAGAAATGCTTCTGAATTCCTAGTATTTTCAAGAATAATGATAAACAACATCAAAATAAATAACTAATTGGTTCACCTGATTCCTTGGGGCCTGAGGCCTCTGCCTATTGATTCCCCTTGATAATTCCCCTCACTCTTAGGTTCCTTTGGTCAGAGCAGATGGGCTCATCCTTGGTGCTTACCTTTAATCACCTTCTATCAGAGCTTTTTTGTGGACTAAGACAACTATTGTTATATACTAATAAAATTGGAATACATTGGTAGAAACCTATCGATGTCCAACATCACCATTCATCAATGTAAATGCGTCGGGACTGCTGCTTTGCTGGCCTAGATAGTTGGTTGCTTCAACATCTCTCTTTGGTATCCATCTTGCCATCTCAATGCATATCATTGAACGAATCCAAATCTGGTGGTGGATTGTGGAAACCTATTCTTCATCATCCCATACCCTTGTCTGAACATCATCCACAATTATCTCATTGTGCACAAATGATACTAATGGTTCCCCTAGATAGTCCTCTGGGGTCAGAATCTACAGGTGTCTAAGTTGTCTCATGAACCAGTGTGAAGTGTATGGATGAAATATGTGTTTAAAATCAACCTGCGCCACTAGAAGATATGTTCATATGGGTAGAATGTATGATCATTTCATGATCATTTCTATTACATCATTAGTATATGATTCATTCAGCATAGGAAATGGGTGGAAGATGAATTGTTATGCCCACCCCAGATTACCCAACACGGTTGATGTGTATGGAATATATGGGGTGCTTACTATGAATATAAAATTTGATGTTTGATAATGTATAATAGGTTAAGATATGAGGTTGATATATTTGTATCTGCCCATATGTGATGAAATCCATCATTACCATAAATCAACATCCCATATAAATACAATGCCATCTTTCCCTCACTGATGTGCCGATGTAAACTATATAACTTCTCCAGCGCCGCCATGATGAATGTTCTTGGTCGTACACCCATTTGAAAATTTATGATTGGTAGCACCCACCCAAAAATCAATGTCAAGATTAATGTAGATGGTCAAACTATGGGTTATTCCTCAGTTTTGACATTGTAACCCCATATCATCCACATGCTATCCTCTACGATCTTCAAGTAAGATCCCTTATTTCCCTACTACGATCTTATTGGTTCTGCAGGGGGAAATTCTGATAGTGTATCTTCAATTAGTTGGATGTTCTAAATGTATCCAAACCACTTATTTTAGTGGACATCTTGGTTCTTATACTTATCCTCATCCTTGCATTATACTAAATCCAGAAGTTCCTTCGTGAGACACGACATCTATTCTGCATCCTCCCAAATATTCATTGTATAAGGGAACTGATCGTACATCCCTCCCATTAATGGGATTCCAACTATTTGATGAATGTATCAGCGGGTGATACCAACCTCCCTATGGTGCAGGTAGAATGTGTTGTTATACAATGAAGACCAGCGTAGTAGTTTCGGTATGGACTCCTTCGACTGGGTAATTCTTAATTGGGAAGCCCTTTATGGGTAATATAAGCCTACCCACCTCAACACAGTCTTGAACTCTTCATAGGATGCACATTCCCAATAGGCCTAGGCCCACTCATCAGTGATGTTTCCACACTAGCACAAATCCCAACATCTAATACATCCCTTATCTAGATTCTCAAGCCCCACCATGATAATTGTTTGGAATATAGGTGGAGACGTCTCCTTCTCCAATTCATTATCATCAATTTTGTTGACTTGTTTGTGGAGATAGTACATTGTGAAGGATGTATGATCCTTTCCAGCGAGAACAACCATGAACCTATACCATTGATATTGTTCTAGTGTTCTCCAAAACTAGTAAGATAGTTCATCTCTCCTTGCCTCTGGTATAAATATGTTTCACTACATGATGAAAACATACAGTGGAAAGTATTTGAATAATGGGAATTCCTTTTATTACTATATCAGCAATTCAGTCAATTATTGGTGTTCAGAGGTGATATGGATGTATTCCCATATATGAATGTTGTTTTCCATTGACTCCCTCTATGTAGTGTCCGCACACACCAGTCGAGCAACCACCTTTGCATCTATTGGACTAAAGCTTAATTTTTTTATGGTCTGCTAGCGAATTTATTCATAGAGACCCTTTAGAAATAATGTTTTAAAATAGACAACCCTCTGTGAAGTATCATTGATCTCACATAACATTTTAAAAGAAGAAGAAGATTGTGATGCACCGGTGAGTGTGGTCACATTGATGGGGAGGATTTCTTCATGATGAGAGTGAAATGGCATGGTATTCCACATAGATCCACGTAAAGAATAAAGACCCATGTTTACTTATTTTAAATGCATGTATGACCTAGGATTTTTGGTGACATACACTAGGGATTCATGGTGACTGTCATCTGTAGTTAGCAATGCCCCATCATGAAGCTCCTTTGTGATGTAGCTCCATGTTTCCATGTACCAATTTCAGTTCATGGTGCCATTTCATGCAAATAATATATGATCACTATTTGTGATCCAACACTATGATATAGATTTTTTATCATCCTTTTTGTAATCACTTTAGTTTTTTGGCTACACGCCCTTAGAATCCGACCCTAGTTTCGTTCGGCACCAATCTCGATGAGGGAATATAATGGCACTAAAATGTGTGCCAATGAATTCATGAACAAAGATTTAGTTGGATAAAAGTAAATATACACTCAAAATGGCCTTATAATGCCTTAAAAATATCCCAAAGTGCCTCATTTGTGAAGACCGTTGCAGAACCATCCTAACCTTATGATCGTGATCATCCATGGTAGACCCTCTGTATATCCAAAAAAATCCCTATTCCTTCATGGAATCACATTCTATCTACGACTCGCTTCATGATGGACACCTCAAAGACCCCCCTTCATGACTTTAGTGATCTTTAACTCTCTATATAATCACCTGGTATCTATGGCTATCTCTGTAATCATCACATTTATGGACCCTCTTTGTGTCTTATGTTGTCAACTCCTCTTTTAGGTGTCATTGTTTTCTCTGTTGTGAGTTCTACGACCCCCTACGACCATTCTTACATATAAATAGAAATCTCACCTCCCTTGAAAATAACATTTTCTCTGACATATCACCTTCCATATAGTTGTTTCGCAAAGACCTTTGTGGAGTTGAAAATTTTATTTCCAAAGGTACTTGGCCTCTATGATATGTGCCTCATTGTGCTCTCCATGGACCCCCGCCTATGGTTAGGTTGTACATTGTGAAGGCCTATGAACTTCTTGAAAGAGGTATCCCCTTAGGGGAGATCGAGGCTTCATGAAGCATTATGCCTTCACAAAGCACACTTCAAATAAAGGGTCCATTACTAAGGAAAATTTTTAATTTGTTGAAAACACCCCTTCATGAAGAATCAGTCCTTGAAAAAGAACCTTTACTTCCAGAAGACCATCCTTTTGGGATGAACCAAAACATTGTAGAGGCCATCCTCTTCATGAAGCACCAAATTTTCAAAAATCCACTCTTTTCATCATCCCTTTCTATTCATACCCATCTCTTGTACGTCCATATAGGCTTATAGTAAGGGATTTCATGGTCACCCCAAGTGGTGATTCATGTTGTGTTGCCCTACCTTGTTCTTCTTTTCATTGGAATGATAATGTCTATTTCTTATTCACATATCAATGTTAGTGTGGACACCTTAATAGATCACTCCACAACCCCCAATACCTAGCATTTCATGTGCCTTCCCTTCCCCAAGTATTGGTTGGTGAATGTAATGTATGTCTTAGGGGTGAAGAGCATGTCCTCATCAACCAAGCACCTAGATGTTAAATTTTTATGTAACTCCATTTCATCTCACATCAAGTTAAATGGTAAACACCACATTTGTGACAAGCGTAAGAGGACCATGAGTGTGAAGGGAAAAAATTCCATCACACTCTTCCTCTATCTAAGCACTTTGTCGCCATGTCTGCCTCAAAAAACCCTTGCTTAAGCACCAACACTGCTTGATATCGTGTCCAATGTATGTTGGTCATGTCCTCTTTGTACATATGGAACGTACTCAGGCGTCCCTCTCAATGTAAGCCCATGTTTCCACTTTGGGAGGCTAACTACGTGTAATCCCATCCCCCCCCACCATCCATTACAGACTCAGCTTTCTCAATACGATCATTAGGTCTATTTATATCCCTTATTTTTAACACCAAACATGAATCTAGTAACATTACAATAATTATGGACCATGATATCCTCTTTGGGCCCTCAATAATGTGTTATCAACATTCCCCTATTTGCCAATCTACATGGGCTTTGACTCCCTTCCACATGGATACGTAAGAAGCCTCCCTACGGTTCAAGCCTATCACTCATTGGTCCTAACCACTTCACATCTGTTCACCCTCATCCCATATGACATTAAGCTCTACATCCCTCTTGTCCCACATGATTTTAAACTATATGATTTTGAACTACATGGGTTTTGATTTCTGTCTCCTAGACATGGTACATAGGAAGCCTCCCTAAGGTTCAACCCCATACACTGGTAAACATTAGTGTCCCCTTTGTTGGGACCCACATCCTTGGTCCACCCCTTTGTAGTGTTAGACTAATTCCCATGTAGCTAACCATGAATATGAAATCACACTCAACCCACACTACTCCAACCAAGAGTTTCCCTATTTTGTTAGGTTGCTAACCTTGTATAATCCTTATCATCTCTTCAGGTTGCTATCAATTGTGTACAACCCAATTTATTTCCCCATTCCATAATATATGGACTTCTATATTTTATCATTTTAAGGCAGGTACATAGGATGCCTCCCTTAGGTTCAATCCCAATACACTCCCCACCCTGGTCATTCCCTAGAGCTGTTTTTTCTTTGGAATAGCATTCCGTAACCGATTGGTTTTTTCCTTCTAGTCTCTATCCCCACATCCATTTTAGCGACCCAAACATTCATTAATGAAAATTAACATTTATCTAATTAGATATCTTATTATTATAATAAAAAATGTGAAATTCATTGTTTCTATGTTTCAAGATTTTAAAATACTGTTATTAATTATGACCGTTGCTAATATAGGTGTTGAACAGTGATCTCATGATTAGTTTAAATATAGGGCTTTAACGAATCCAATTTACTCAAACAAAGTAAGTGATGGCCTCATCCAGTAGACCTTCCCTATTCGAATCCCCTTGTTTGGATCTTGGAAATGTGGTTCATCCTTGGGCATGGCTCTTGACTAAGCCCAATCTAATCTTGAACAATTTAAGCTTGAGCAGAACCGACTATGGGAGAAGTGGAAGTTAATAGAGATTACCACCTGAGCGATGTTATCCAAGCCGCCCCATGAGTTTGTCACCATCACACACCTTAACCTTTAGTCTTATGAGGGTGTTATAAGGGTTTATGTTACAATAACCTAGCACTATGACAATGTACATTATTTTTTTATAAAGAATGTCCATTCATTTTATTATTGTTTCTTTGTAAATAGTATTTAAAGCACAAATAGTATTTTTAGTTAATATTCAACTAAGATATCTATTTTTGATGAAATAATGAACATTTTAATTACATAATATTTTAATGAAATATTATTAATAAATTAATTTTTATTAAATATAAATGATCATATAATTTGATGAATCCAACTGTAATTTTTATTAATGTTTAAAAACTATTTTGGTCAAAACCCATGAATTTTCAGTAAATGTCGTTTTTTATTTTAGAAGTAAAAATTCACATATTTATGGAATTATTTAGATAAAATGAATATTATTTTTTGAATCAAGAAATCAAATGTATCCAATGGTATATTTTTCATAATTTTCTGAGACAGTCAAATTTTTGGGTAAAAATTAAATACAATTTAAATATATAATGTATTTTATGATATTATAATGACCCAATAGTGAGGTAATAAAACACTATAAACATTATTTTCTTCCAATATATGTTTTATAATTAAAATAATGTAATTTTATATTTGTTTTATTTAATTAAAAATCTTATGTGGACCCTACAAGACTTATAAAACATTTTGTCTTTTTAAATTGTTTTCCTTTAGAGTGTGACACACTTCCACATAATCCACCCTATTATTTTAAGAATATAAGATATTGGCATTATAAATTTTTTTTCACTCCCTATTGGAAAAAAACATTGGAAAAAACCATGGGTTGTTTTTTTGTATTGATTTATTTAATGTGAGGTGTCCCAAACCAAAATAATAAGAATTCTCTCTCCTTTCCTATATAAACCCAACCAAGATACCACATCATATTCACTCAAAGTATTTGGAGTGAGACCAACCCATACCCACCTATATCTGTAATCCTCTCAAGGTTCCACAATATCCCAAGAATCCTCTCTCAATCCTCTCCAAAGCCTTTTGGGATCATACTTACAAGTAAGGGATTTCTTCCTTTTTCATTTTCATGTAAATTTCATTAAGTTTTTAGGTCCTTTTTATATATTTAAAAATGTTGGGGTATAATTTTTCACATCCCCTATACTGTTCTATTTATGTTTGGATGACGAGAGACCACATTATCCCTCATTAAAGTCTCCCATGTACACTCGTTACCGTGCCGAAATTCCGTGAGGGATTTCTCTCTCCTCTTTAACATCCAAGTAATTATTTTGTATTATGAATCTAAATTTAATTATGTTTGTTGGGACTTGTATCCATATGACCCCATTAATTTGAATTTCATTTAAATATAATGAGACACTGTTTTATAACTCATCAATTATTTTCTTGATTCCTTATGTCATGCCATTATGCGGCGGAAATTGTACAATGATTTTCCAAGCCAAGATCATTATATAGTGAATACCATACCCATGTATCTATCAGGGGTATTCACCATTATGCACACATATCTATTGAATGGTTCCTTAATTTATTTATTCCAGATTAATTAATCATGGAATAACTTATATTGTGGATTGCTTCTATGTTATATGATCCATGTGGAACACATAGGCACGAAATGAAATGTTTAAGAAGAGTGCGCCCTGATAACGATCCAATGCATTTTGTAAAGTATAGTATCATGATACATCATTTGAAATTGGTGTTGAATCATGAAAATTCCAGTGAATCAAGTTTTTACTCAGGATTCATGTGAAATGAGGGTTTTCTCATGCTCCATGTTCAATGAGCCTTGGCTCATGCTAATTCCATGTTAAGTGTTGTTTCCACATTTCCATGTTATGATTATCATGTTTTATCATAACTTTATTTTCGTGTTTCTATTGAGCTACATTGATATTTGTATTGTCTAAAATTTATTATATTCCTCATTTTATTCCATTTAAATTCAATTAATGGGATTTATATCTCACCCTTTTCTTATCAATGTCCTCAGGTTATCCCATGCAATGTTATGTATGAGGGAATGTATTTGTCATGTAAAGGGTGTTTTCAATATGATGATTTGTGTTTTCTATTCTAAGATTTTATGTAATGTTCTTAATCCCAAAATACACTAGGCCACTTGATCTTCTATGTTGTATCAAGTTAGGTTTTTATGTAACAAATTAGGTTTAAGTGTGTAATAAAATGAAAGGTTATTATTATTGGTATCAGAGGATAGGTATAGTTATTTTTGGGATTATGATTATAAAACCCTAGTTAATACATAGATAGAAGAATAAAAATAATAAAAACATCCCTAAATATTGGTGAGTATTGAGTAAGTGGTTTATAATGCAAATACATCCCTGTCTGGATATGAGCAGGTAGAGATGTCTCTAGCAGAGATGTATGCTAGGGGTAAAACCCAAAAACACTGCATTGAGCTAGACTCGAATAGGAACTGCTGCACAAAAATGGGCATTTTTTCTCTCTTGGATATGACCATCCCAGGGGATACTCTTTTCCAAGGGCTTGTAATAGAAGGACTTGGGCTAACAACTGATGTGAATATCCATGTGATGACTATGCAAATGGGATGCACGATCTGATGGAAGAAGGAATTACAAACATTGTCATTATTCTCTCTCAGTTTACTCAATATTTGAATAGAATGATTGGTCAATAGGAACATTTAACCGCACCTAATAAAGAAGAAGCCACCATCGAGATCTTCATGAGTCAAAGGAAACCTACTTTTAATGGGTTTTCTGATCCCTCAATCGTCGAACAATGGATCAAATCCATTGAAAGGATATTCTCCATACTTCAATGTTCTGAACAAGAGAAGGTTTTTCTGGAAGCTTATCATATGGAATGTGAAGGCGATCAATGGTGGATGTTGATAAAAAAATACGACAACTGAGGAAGAGATTGAGGCATTGTAATTGAAGGATTTCTAGAAGATGTTTTTCGATAAATATTTTCCATGCACCCTCCATCATAAGATGGAAGGGGACTTCCTTGACACCACACAAAAAGGCGATGAATTTTTCAGATTATACAAGGAAAACATCACAAGGATTTCATAATATGCCTCCAGGATTATTTTTATCCTAGGATGTGAGGTTGAACACTTATTTGGGGGGATGAAACCTAGAGTACAGAAAGCGCTGGCCATTCATGACATTGAAAACTATGAGGAACATGTCCGATGTTCCCTCATTGTCAAAATGAATATCAGAAGATCTCTGGGGTACTATGGGGATAATAAAAATACAGTGGACTTAAATGATGGTGGTCTTATGGATAAATACAATGGTGCTATGAAGATTCAGCACCCCACTTGCCAAAGGTGCAGAAAGAAGCACCCCTGAAATTTCCTAAAGGGGATGAGGAAATGCTTTAGCTGTGGAAGAGAAGGGAACCTAGATGTTAATTGCTGAAAAGGAAAACCCATGGCTGCAACATAGGAGATGAAAGATCGGTTTGAACCTCAATGTGGGGTTCATTTCTAAAACTACAATGATCCAGGGCATCTTGCAAATCAGTTCCCTAAGCCAAGGAATTTCGGAGGCAACCACAAAACTCCAAGGCACCAAGGGAGATATTTTTCCATCACTACTTCTAATGTGAACCCTGGCAATGATGTGGTGACAGTTACGCTAGTCATTCATTCATGAATACTGATCTTACTTTTTGATTTAAGTTCTACACATTCATTTTTATCCCAAAAGCATAGTAGATCCATCCCAGCACCACCACAAATCATGGAAGTAAAGATGTCAGTGAGTACGACAAATGGGGAAACCATTTCATCCCATGAATATAACTTCTCCCCTGTCATAATTTGTGGATTGAATTTCCCAGTGAACTTAGTCATACTCCCTCTAGTGGAATTTTATGCAATTATTGTCATGGATTGACTTTCCTTATATAGAGCCAACATAAATTGTTGTGAGTGGGTAATCACTCTCCATGTAGAGAATTGACCCCCGATTCTATACAAGTGAAAGGAGGAAGATGAATCTTTATTATCTCCATAATCTCAAGTGTGGATATTACTCCCCTATTAGCATGCGTATCTAGCTCAGATAATTGAGTCTAAGGAAGCAACCATCCTTGAAGACATACCTCTTGTGAGGGAATTTGCTGAAGTGTTTCCCAAGGAACTGCCTAGTATTCCTCCTAAAATGGATGTTTAATAATCAATTGTTCTTATACTTAAAGAATTTCCAATATCCAAGGCTCCATATAGAATGGTTGTTGTGGATCTTGAGGAGATAAAGAAACTATTATAGGAGAATCTATTTAAAGGGTTTATATTCCCAAGTGCTTCACCATGGGGTGGACCAGTCCTCTTCGTCAAGATGAAGTATGGGTCAATGTGCTTTTGTATCGATTATCGTGAACTTAACAAAATCACGATAATGAACAATTATCCTCTCCAATGAATTGATGACTTTTTGGATAAGATTCATGGAGAACAATACATCTCTACGGTGGATTTGTGGTTGGGTTATTATCAAGTAAGGGTGAAGAATGAATATATCCCCAGGACTGCTTTTCATACAAGATATGGGCACTATGAATTCATAGTAATTCCTTTCAAACTCAATAATGCTCCAAAAATCTTCATGGAACTGATTAATATTGTCTTTAGGGATTACCTAGACAAATATTTGGTACTCTTTATAGATGATATTCTAATATACTCCAAAACCAAGGAGGATCATGGGGAGAAACTAAGAACTGTACTAGGGACCTTGCGGAAGGAGAATCTTTATGCAATGTACCTCAAGTGTGATTTATGGTTAAAGGAGGTCATATTTTTGTTCCCTATCATCACAATCAATGGGGGTATCTATGGATCCCTCCAAAATAGATGCAATTGAGGGATGGATGAGGCCAAAATCAGTAACGAATATCCGTAGCTTCTTGGGGTTAGCAGGATATTATCAATGATTTGTGAGAAATTTATCACGATTGTCCAACCCTATTACCAAGCTAACTCTGAAGGGAGTATTGTTTTCGTGGAGTTATGAATGCGAAAATATTTTGAAGGATTAAAAAAGGAGTCTTATCATAGTGCTCGTGCTCACATTACCCATAAGTGGAATTTTTTTTTGGTATTTAGTGATTCTTCGAAGAAGGAAATGGGCTGCGTGTTGATGCAAAATGAAAAAGTTATTGCCAATTCTTTCAGGAAAATGAGTGTTCATGACCATAATTATTCCACACAGGATTTGACTTTGGTTGCGGTGATCTTCGCTTAAAAAATTTAGCGGCATTATCTCTTTGTGGAGAAGTGTGAAATTTATACAGACCATAGAATCCTCATGTATTTATTCACACATAAATAGGTGAACATGCACGAATGAAGATGGTTATAGCTTATGAAAGACTATGATAGCTCAATCCATTACCACCCTGGGAAAGCGTACAAACTGGGAGATGATCTATGTAGAAAATACCCAGCAAATCTATCATTGTAGTGAATTGATAGGGACACAATCTTCTTAAATTTGATGAATATGGACATGGGAATCATTAAGAAATGAACATCATCAATCCTTTCACAAATGAATGCTCAACTATCTCTTTTGGAAAAGTTTAATAATGCTAAAATGGATGATGTGGGAATTCAGAAGAGAGTGGAAGCTATCATAAAAGGAAAATCCATGGAGTTTATTGTTAATGAATAATGAATTGTGAGATTTGGGAAAATAATATTTGTCCAATCAGGTTCGAAGCTAAAGAAGGATCTTTTGGATGATGTGAAATGTTCAAATTTATCTATTCACCCAAGAATCACACATATGTATCGAGATCTCCAAGAGCACTATTGGTGGGATTATATGAAGAAGGATATCGATAAGTATACATCAATGATCCTGGTGTGTCAGCAAGTGAAGGCAGAGAGGTAGAAGTCTAAGGGGATGATGCCGTCATTGCCCATGCTAGCAAGTAAATGGGAGAAAATCACCATGGACTTTGTCACCAGACATCCAAAGACATCCAAAGGGAACAGTGAAATTTGGGTTTTTGTGTATCATCTTACAATGTCTACATAATTCATTGAAATTTGGGAGGATTTTTCATTGGATCAGTTGGCACAGATATATATTAGAGAAGTGGAAAGGCTGCATGGAGTACCACAATCTATTATATACTATCATGATCCATGATTTACCTCTATTTTTTGGGAGAGTCTTCAGCATTCTCTAGATACTGATCTAAATTTCAATATGGCTTATCATCCTCAAAATTATTTCCAATTCTCGTAGACTATCAAAACACTTGAGGATATGTTGAGAGTGTGTTCTATGGACTTCAAAGGAGGGTGGGACCAACATCATCCACTGGTTGAATTCTCCTACAAATATTGTATCCACTCGAGCCTCTGAATGGAACCTTATGAATACATGTATGGGAAGATGATCATAACACCGACATGTTGGGATGATGTTAGTGAGAATAAGATTCTAGGACTAGAAATGTTCGATGAAATGGTGGAGAAGGTGAAAACCATTAAGCAGCATATCAATAAATCCCAGAGTCAACATTAGTTTTATGCAGATAATCTTCAATGATACCATGAGTGTAAAGTTGGAGAAACGGTATTTGTATGCATATCTTCCTGGAAGAAGGTCCTGATATTTGGAAATAAAGGGATGATAAGCCATAAGTACAGTGGCCCTTTCCAGATTCGTGATCATGTTGGGGTTGTGGCCTATCAACTAGAACTTCCACCTACTATGGCCAAAGTAGATGATGTATTTCATGTATCCCTCTTAAGGAATTTCATAACAAACCCTTCAAATGTACTCTCTTCAAAGGTAGTATATCTAGAGGATGATATTTCTTTTTTGGAAAAACCAATGAAGATATTAAATCATTGAGAAAATGTTCTACGAAATAATACAATGCCCCACGTCAAGGTGTTGTTTCAAAACCACAAGTTTTAAGAAGTGACATGGGAATCACAGGATGTGATGCAGAAAAGTAACCCACATCTATTTTAGTGTAGGAAAAAGAAATGTTGGGGGGAAATTTTTTAAGGGGGGAGATTGCAACGAACCAAACTATCATTAATGAAAATTCTATTGATCGAAATAAATGTCTTATTATGGTTATATAAAATGTTATCTTCATTGGTTTTATGTTTCTAGATTTTAAAATACCATTATTTATTATAACCATTGCTAATATAGTAGTTAAAGAGTGATCATAAAATAAGAATAAATATAAGGCTTTAAAAAATCCAGTTTACTCAGAAAAAGGAAGCGATGGCCTCATCCAGTAGACTTTCCCCATACAAAGCCCATTTGTCGAAGCTCAGAAAGGAGGTGGATTCATTGAGATTCCCTCTTGACTAAGCACAATCCAATCCTAAACACGCAAAGAGTGAGTGGAACCGACCATGAGAGAAGTGGAAGTTAATAGAGATTACCACCCGAGCGATGTTATCCGAGCCTCCCCAAGAGTTTGTCACCGTGCCACACCTTACCCTTTGGTCGTATGTGGGTATTATAAGCGGTTATGTAATAAGTCCACTGCACTATGACAATGTAAATTATTTTTGTATAAAGAATGTGCATTAATTTTATTATTGTAACTTTGTAAATAGTTTTTGAAGCATAAATAGTACTTTTAGTTAATATTCAACAAAGAAATATATTTTGATGAATTAATAGAATTTAATTAAATAATATTTTAATAAAATATTATTATTAAATTAATTTTTATTAAATATAAACGATCATATAATTTTATGAATGAAATTGTAATTTATTTAGGGTTTGGAAACTATTTTTTGTTAAAACCCATGAATTTTAGATAAATGACAGTTTTTATTTTTTATGTAAAAATTCAAATATTAATAAAATTATTTAGATAAAATGAATATTATTTTAGGAATCAGGACATCAATATTATCAAATGGTTTATTTTTCATATTTTTCTAAGACAGTCTATTTTTTGGGTAAAAATTAAATATTGTTTAAATATATAATGTGTTTTATGACAACATAATGTCCCAATAGTGAGGTAATAAAATAAAATAAACATTATGTTCGGTAATTATATGATTTATCATTAAAATAATGTGATTTTATATTTGTTTGATTTATTTTTCAATGCTTCTGTGGACCCTCCAAGACTTATAAAACATTTTGTCTTTTAAAATTGTTATCCTTGAGAGCGCGACTCCCCTCCACATAAGCCACCCTTTTATTAAAATATTTTCATCCATTGGCATTATAAAATATTGTTTCAAATACCCTTTTGGAAGAATCATATTCAAAAACCATCGAATTGATTGTGGTATTGATTTGATTAATTTGAAGTGTCCCAAACATAAAAAATCATGAATTCCCTCTCCTTTACTATATTAACCAACCCATGCTCCCACTTACTCTTCACTCAAAGCCTTTGTAGTTCCACCAAACCCTGAACTAATTTCTCAATAATCCTCCCATGGTACCCCAAGATCTCAATAATCCTCTCTCATGCCTTTCCCCAGCCTTTTGGGATCACACTTCCAAGTAAGATATTTCTTCCTTTATCATTTTTGTCTAATATTAATTAAGTTTTTATGCCATCTTTTTCAATTAAACATGTTAAGGTATGATTTATCAATCCCCCATACAGTCCTATTTATCTATTTATGATGGGAGACCCATTTATATCTCATTAATTCCTCCCATGTACACTCGCTACCATGCCGAAATTCTGTGTGATATTTGTCTCTCCTCTTTTATATTAAAGTAATTTTTTATATTATGCATTTAAATTACATTACTTTTTTGGGACATGTATCCATATGACCCCATACTATCCATTTAATGTAAATATGATGAGACACCCTTTTCTATCTAATAAACTATTTTCATTAATCCTTATGTTACACCATTTTGCTGCTGAAATTGCACCACATTTTTCCAAGCTAAGATCATTTTGTGGTGAATACCATACCCATGTCTCTATCAAAGGTACTCACCTTCATGAACATATAACTATTTAATGGTGCTTTAATATACTTATTACACATTACTTAATAATTTAATAACTTATGATGTTGATTGATTCCATGTTATATGATCTATGTGGCACACTTATGCATGAAATTAAATGTTTGATAAGGGTGTTCCCTAATAGCACTCGAATGCATTGGGTGAAGTATAATATCATGATATTTCATGTGAAATGGGAGTTGAGTAAAGCTAATTCATGTGAAATTAGGTTTTACTCATTCTTCATTTGTAATGAGGGTTTAATCATGCTCCATCTGAAATGAGCCTTACCTCATGCTAATTCCATGTTAAGTGTTGTTGCAACATTTCCATGTTATGATTATCAGGATTTATCATGACTTTATGTTCATGTTTATCTTGTTCTCCATTGATATTTTCATTTTATAACATTTATTGTATTCCTCATATTATTCCATGTTTATTTCAATACTTGGCTATATAGATCACCCTTTTTTATGCATGTCCTAATGTTATCCCAAGCAATGAAAAGTACGAGGGAATGTAGTGGTCATGTAAAGGATGTTTTCAATAAATAAGTTGTGTGTTTTATGTTCTAATATGTTAAGTAATTATCTTAGGACCCAATGTTACTATACGTCTTGATCATATATTTTTAATCAAGTAAATATTTTATGTAATAAATAAGGTTTAAATGTGTTATAAAAAGCAGGGTTTGTATATCCATTCTCATGAGTATCCTCATTAGGTGACTTATTTCCATATTCCAAAAATATGTGGCATTTCATTCCCTTCTAATAGAATATATTGGAATCCTTTTTGAGGTTCAAGCCCAATAACATCACCTTCATCTCTGTTCTCACTTCCATCCCCATTTATTACACCATTCAATAAATCATCCATCGTCATCATGATATTAACTTGTCCTCAACATACCAGTGAAATTATGTTCTCCATTTGGGAACCTACCCATGTGTAATACACATTAATCTCATTCCATTTAGTAGTACCTGAGCTTCTAACCATGAATACACCCAAACATGCTTCGAGGTAGATGTCCATTATGTACCCATGAATCCCATGACTCATCCTCTAGAACTACATGGGTATTGATCCCTATCATCTAAACATGATTTGTAGGAAGATTCCACGAGGTTCAATCCCAGCTAATGATAAACATTGGCGTCCCTTTTATAGGGACCCCCACCTTTGATCCCCCCATTGTGGTGTCCAGATCTGCCTTCACGGTGTAAAACCTGTCCCTTTTTGGATACATCATCCAAGATCCGTCCTTTATGGGTGTTCTAACCCATCTATTCTGTAAAAATTTATATGTACTCTCTTATTTTGGATGTACCCATCGAACCCACTTATATATGTTTTCAGATTAGTCAAATATGGCTGAGCTGGACACTAAAATCACATCATACCTCGTGTCAACCATTGGAAGCTGAGGAAAAGAAAAAAGGCATGCCTCTACCACACAAATCACAACATTCGATATGGGATTCCTCAGGCTTCAGCACCCTCAATAATTAAAATGATAAGGTAAAATCAAGGTGTACTGGTGTTTCAACATCCAGATAGTCCCCCGATACCCAACATGACTACTCTCCAACCCAAATGTTACTTCCCTGAAATGACCCCTTTAGAATGACCTGATAGAAGAAGTGTAATTAATAGACATACTAAAAGATATTTCTCTAGGAAGTCTATAAAGAACAACATTTTCATCGTTAATAAAGACATGGACTTGATGAATAATTACTATGAAGAATCCAACGAATGAGGAACCAACATCCCATCATCCTGTTCAATAATGGGAAAAACGTACCTAAAAAGGTGACAGATGTCGCCCACCACAGGGAAGTTGGAATGCGGGGAAATAATGCGACCGTATACAAGCATTCCAACATGAGGCATGATCATGCATGCCCCAATGAAAAAATAATTGGAATCAAAATTGAACTCAGTAGATAACCACCTCTCTACTCGGGGTGTCGTTCCATCAACCAAGAGTTATAACCAACTCATATGGATAAAATTGATTGCACCTACAATTCATAGGATCCTAAAGAGAAAAACCCTTCTGTTTTCTCATTTACAAGGGTGATATCTCAATGGGATAAGCCCTAATTTATCATAAGTTGTTGACATTTTTTTATAGAAACTAGGGCCACACCTATGATGTTCTGGGGCTCTATCACCTACCCATTATATTAAAATACAATGAGAGAAGAATAAAAATGAGATTTCCGGGTGCAATAACATTCCAAATCATGGAATCAATCAAGGAAAAATAAATATGTCCCTTACTTGAGGGTTTACACTATAAAATCCTCTAATTTTTTTGAATCCATATAATTCAATCAATTCTCATTTATTAAAAAATTTTAAGTATCTCTAAAATAATGGATATCAACTGATAGTATTAAGATTAATATACTAAAAAATTTATTTATCTAACTCCATGCATAATTAAGTTATATAATCTCAAAATAATCATTTTAATACAATTTCATATTTATAGAGAGTTTTCATTGTTTGGATCAATTGATGAAAATTTGAATTAAATTATAATGAGGGAAACACAATTTATCATGTTATTATAAATTTAATTAACTGAAAGCTCGAAATAATTGTGATGATAAGCATAATAAGAGTCCACTAACATTTTAATGAGATTGGATTAGTAGGATTTCAATATAATTTTATACATAATCACTATAAGTGAATCCTAACACTTAAATAATTGTCCCACATATCATGAAAATACCCCCACAAGGTCAACCACATGAGAATAAAAGATAATGGTGACCTACTGGGGTCTCATCATACTAACCAGTATTCCCCTATGTGTTACCAAAAGTAGTTAATTTATTAATATTCCAAAACACCTTAAATTGGTTAATCTAATAAGAATCATGACCAAAATCCCTACTTGTATTTTTTATTCATTTAAGAAATACTTATTTGTGTGATCATCCCTAAATAATAAATTTATTATTCATTATAAATGAAACCATTTATGGAAGAGTTTAAATTTATAACATATATATATATGACCATCATGGATTAGTAAGATAAACTGACGTAGACATGTTAAAAAAGGATCATACCTTTATATTTTATAATAGGAATTCAGGTAATTTTTATAAATTATTTATCTTTTCTCTTAGAATTAGATAGGTCAATATATGTTTGTTTGATTATATGGGTCATGCATCCCAATTTTTAATAGCCCATACACTCTAGAAATTGTAATTTTCAACCATTTAATCATATACATCAATTATGGATACCACGAAACCAATGGTTCAAGGATTAAACATGTCATTATTTTTTAGTTAAGGTGTCAGTGTTATGAAAAATGGAAAACCCCCAATTTTTCGATGTAGACACATTAATAACCAATCAAATAACATATTTAAATCATGGAATGATAATGGTTGAAAGAAGTACATGCATATATGTAGACCCCAATGGATTCATGGTATAAAGGTGAGCTTCTATATATATCGGAAATGGAATTTATACCTATAATCAAGTGGTAGGAAATTCAACCTAAATCATCTAAAATATGTATGAAATGTTAATACTTATGTGCCTACAATGAAGAATGAACACAATGTCTTCTTATTCCATACCATTCCCAAAGGTGATTCAATTAAATCAATATATCAATAGTGATAAAAACATAAATAGTGACCCAAGGTAAAATATCAACAAAATTTAATAACCACACAATGAATAATAAACCCATACATGGAATATTGATCTTACCCCATGCGATCATTAGAATGATCCACACATGAGAATTTATCAAGGTTCGGACACATTACAAGTCTTCTATTTACCATCCAAATGTAGTAGGAAGAGTAATAACTTATAGGATATAACATATATACGCTATAATCGGAATCCACTAAAATGGCGTCTGAACCTAGACATCCAAATGGCATCAAGCATGTATATATCTATGCCCTAGGATATGAAATACCAGTAAGGTAATAATGGATGTAAAGTGTGGAGAATATTACCTTTGAATTAAGGAAATCAATATCGAAGAGTAAATAAGGGTAAAAAGTAGTAGAAGAACAATATATCCATAGAATATAATTGCAATTGACAATCCATAATAAAATAGTAAATAATCTGCCCTCAGAAAATACACAATAATGAATGAAAATTATATAATTCCCTATTGGCAGACATAATCTAGAGATATAATATATTTATAATGAAAATAATAAACCCCCAAAGTCTATCACAATGGGAATCCAAATATTCAACTCATCCATGTGCTTCTATGATCCCATATCTTGGAAAATAACACATATAACCATCCAGAACCATGTTCCTAAATAATCACATTATTTTAATAATTTTTTTTATACATTTAATTCATATTAAATATCTATATTCTTGTTTGATAGATATTTTTATTTACTAATAATAATTAGATTTTTACATTTAGTTATTAAGTTGAATGTTATTTTCATAATTGGAGAAATATTGATAAATCTTTATCTTTTACTCAATACATATATTTGATAAAGGATTTTTTTAAATTAAATTGATTATTTGGTTTTTGATAAATTATTTAGAAATGAATGTTATGGGTTGTGGACCTATTATGGAAATCCCCTCGGTGTATTTTTAGTATCATGAGTTGAAATCAGTTAGAGGAAAACACTTCTATAATGTTTCTAATTTTAATTAGAGGGTTTTCTACTCAAATACATAAAATGTCTCTAGAATTTGTTTTGAAGGTATAAAGGTTCATGTTATAGATACATGACATCCAATAATTTTTTATTACATTATTTGTAATTATTATTTTCTAGATCATTTTCACTTTAATAATGTCTATGGATACATTACATTTTCAGCTTTTTAAATAAACGGAATGTGTGTTTATTGAATTACCATGGAAAATTGATTATTTATTTTGATTCATTATATCTTCTATTGTATATAACCCTTAACGAGTGTTTTATCTCACAATTAGTTTTTTTCCTTTCTTGAGGATATATTGATTAATTATAAGAATTAGTATCAAGGATACTCTTTATAGGGTTTTTATGTATTTTATTTATTTTCTATTCCCACTTTAAAATAGGTATCATGTATGTAATCTATTTTTTGAATAATATCAATAAAATTTTTCCTTTTAGATTTGATTCCTTATAATCATGTTGATGTAATAAAGTTGAGCACCGACTCATGGCATCAATGGTTGGGGCACTAAAATGGGTATTAAACGATGTTTTGTAGAAACATTGCAAACTAGACTAAGAAAAATATATGTTATATTAAATAAATTATGATACACGTTAAGTATTAGTAAATAATAACATCCCAAAGAATCAATTTTTATTATTATAATATTACATAAACAATTTTTTATTAATTTAGTTAAATTATTTCACTAGTGTTGATATTATACATTATTTTACATAATGATGTGATCTAATTTAGTGTATTTAATCATTTAAAAATGGAACTTAGTAGATGGAATGTGAACATCACTCATTCATGAGATCCAAAGAGTGTGAAGGATCATATCCTTTATGGTCATATTCTAATATTTTGAAGGAAAATATTATCAAAAACATGTTCATCATATGAGGAAATAGTAACATGATATAATTAGAATGAGAATGATATATCTATGTATTGTCTATTTGGAGAAAATCACGAGGAAAAGAGGAACACTGTGGAAAATATAGATAAAGGGAATAAAACAAATAAGTATATCCCCACATGTGATAATTTTTGAAGGAATCATCCTTGTAAATTCTTGAATGAAATGTGAGTTTGTTATATATTAAGAGAAAATGGTCACCAAGAAAATGGATGTAAAGTAAAGAAATAATATACATCTATTCACCATTCGAAATATAGTGAAATGGGTCTACTATGAAAATAAATTCCCCATGTATCATGGAAATATAAACCAAAAAATATCAAATGGAACATGGTTAAGCTTATTCTATTACCACAACTGAAGAGGAATTATTAATGTTCTTATGAATGGATTACCGAATTATATCATTTGACTAGTTTATAAATGATGTAATATTTATAAATATTCTGGAATATATCATGATTTTATTAAAATACTTTTTAATTATGTATTTTAATGCACATGTTGAATGGTACTAATGGTCAATAAAAATGAATCAGTGGCTTTTTGATTTTTTTTTAAAAACACGTCCTTGAGGGATAGTTAAGAAATAAAATGTTCCTAATGATGAGGTGATCACATTTAGATAAAGATTTTATTGATATAGATAATGTATTTTCGGTAATACTATGTACCTTGGAAATGATTCTAGTGTTTAGGATCAATTTTTTTGAAAGGTTACCCCATTATGAAATTGATTAAGTTGGTCTTTGAAAAAGGTATTATATATTAATTTACTACTTCACCAAATGATGGAACATTTTAAACAAAATAAATTATAAATAGTTCAAGTCATAATGAATGGATTATATTATGTTTATAAAAAATGAAATTATCATGTAAGTATGTTTTCTTATATAACAAGAGAATGAAATAATTCAGCAACTCATAGAAAATGGTCTTGAAAAAATGTTTTCCTACAATAATCATTTTTGATGATATCAGTAAAATTGTTTAGACCTCTATATTTGTAGTTTTTTCAAGAAAATTCCCTTTATCATGTTCTATATCACTTACCATTAGAAGTTGATAGTTAGATTTTCCCTTCATGTTCGTGTTTTCGTGAATGATATCCTTTTCAAAATCCTAGTTTTGTGGTGAATTTGAAATATTTTTTCCATATATTTAAATTATATGATATTTACACTATTTATAATGTGGGGTTTTCAATATAAGTATATTAAATTTTCAGACCCTCAATTACTAAGACCATGTTTGAAATGTGGGGACATAATTTATTTTATGTGCGGAGAATATAACACTCCATGAAATATATATAATTTTATATTTGTAATAAATTTATTTTCATTACAATAATTCGTTACATGAAACAAAAAGATAAATTACATTTCAAAAAAACAAAGATTATCATATGGTACATGAAATACTTTTGGGTCTTTCTATACATAATACTGAGTCCCTTCCATGACTTGTGTTACATGCAATACCTAGTCTTATCAAACTAAAATATACTATTAATATTTTTTTTAATATGATATTAATAAACTATCCATAGTAATTTATGGTATTAAAAAGAGTGTCTACATTTTTATAATAATTTTCACACATTTTTATATAATTCATTGATGATAGAAATGAATGTAGAATCTAATTTAATATAATGGAAATATTTTTACAAGAAAATTATTTTCTACACCCAAATGCATTTTGTGTTAATAAATTAAATTAATTGGTATTAGTGAATGATGTTAATAATATATATATATATATAATATTCCATCAATTATTTTTTTTATATATCCAAAAAATTTAAAAGTAATTACAATAGAATCGGTCCATTTTGACTTATAAAAAGATGAATTTTTATAAAGGAAGTTTTTTCTCCATTTAATGGAGAACCTAATTTAAAAATAATATGATAAAATTTAATAATTTACTTATTACAAAATAATATTCTTTTTATAAGTGTAATTTTAATACTATCTTAGTGTATTTTTGGAATTTTTCTGTGAGATTTTATTTTTTGATGTACAGTAAAAATATTGGATTCTATTTGAAGAAATGTTTTTATATAAATATTTTATAAGGATAAATCATATTATTTATTTTTTAAGACAAGTTAGTTCAATTTTTAAACGGTTAATACAATATAGGTCATTTGATTCATTTTTATGTTCAATTTATATATAAAAACATAATGATCATTTAGACGTTTTCTCTTTAAAAAGATACTTTCCCATCACGTCTTGAGATTAGATTTCATTAAATTTTAACCACTAATGTTAATTGATTTTTTAAAAAAATTATAATTATATGGAATTAATTTTGTTCAAATATTATATAGATTTTGACTTAATATCTTACCATAATTATCAGGGAATGATATTAAAATTAATTACCGTGATTTAGGTAACAACGATCATACTTAATGATTAAAAAAATAATATGATGATATTAAAGGACAAAAAACATCTTCAAAACCCATTTTATGGAAATATTTTGAACTTAACCACCTTTATATAAATTTTTATGAGTCAATTAGATACTATTAAATGATGGTGAGCTATATAGTATGTTACATAAAGAAAAAGATAAAAAAAACCTTCATTCCTTTAATATTTATAAATATTTGAGAAAATAAAAAAAGATTATTTTAATCTATAAATTTTATTTGAAAAACTAATTTACATTTATTATAATGAAAATTTATTTATAATTTTTATAGATGATTTATTTACATTAAACTCTTAACAAAGAATAATGTAGGAGTTATTTTGTTAACAATTAATCAAATGACTTGATACTAAAAACATTTAAATTAAAGTAAATATAATAAATTATTGAGTTCCATTTTTTTATAAATATTATATAATGTTACAAATAATTGAAATTAATATATTTAAATTCCATCATTGTTTCTATTTTTTATATTCCAAACAATAAAAAATATCAAATTTTTCATTAATGTTATTTTATAATAAATAATAATTAGTTATGTTATTTAAAATTATTAAAAATAAAAACATATGCCATTTTTTTAAGTGTCAAAAAATATCAAATATCTTCCATTAATTTACAAAATAATATTTTATAATTTAAATATTACCCATATACATTAAAAACTTTTCTATCATAGTTATGGTTAATGTAGTTTCTGTTTCTGTTACATATGATTTTATTAAATTAATTTATAACAAATGTGGGATATTTATCTTATAAATTATATTTAATGGTTAAAAATCATTGTGTGTAATGTTTATCATTATTCACCTTTTAATTTAGTCTGAATGGAGAAATTACATAGGTTGGATAAATAGTGACCTAAATAAAACACCAAAATGAATAAAAACATGGAAACATAATGGCTAGGGGAAAAAAATAATAAAATGACTTTATCTTTATGTATTGTGAGTTTGGAATGACCGTTATTCCCCTTTAATACATTATTTTCCCATTTTGGAATTTACATTAGGTAATGGTGACCTCCCAATATCATTTACCTTTTAGTATTTACAAGAATTCCAGTCTCCCTTCAATATAAAAGGCACTAACTCCTACTTATCTCACAACACTCATGCCTCATTGGATCATCCAACCCCTAACTAAAAAATATCCAAACATACCTCCCATAATTATGGAATAATCTATTTGGTTAGAAAGTAATCCATGGAAATTAATTCATATAAACCAAAAATAGTTACCTATAAAAGAGGAAACGTTCCTCAATGAATAATTTTATTTCATTTCTTTCTCCACCACTTCAATTATTATTATATATTGATTATATAACAACCAATTTATCTTAAATATAATTATATTTTTTTATCCCAATTTTATTACCAACATACTAACACACTTCCATTGAATTGGATACACAATCATTATTCCTGTGTACGGTGGACTACTGTCTCATGAAACAATGTCGTTATTTATTGCATTAACATCATTCAAGGTGATAAATAATTATTTATTTATAGTTTATATATAATATATAATACTTATTATTTGTTATATTTGTATTGGATTTTTAAATTTTTATCATTATATAACACATACATCTATACGTTCTATTTTGTGGGAATACAATAACATCATTTTTGAACGTGTGGACCTCCCCCTCCTCAAGGCGACACAATATATTCAAGGATTGCATGTAATGTAATAAGGATGGTTTAAATAACCATATATTATGAATATGAAATAAATATGATACTGAATTAATAGTATCCATATATGTCATTTACTTTCCATTCTTTAAATATGACATGAATATGGAAACAAGGTTCATGCGAACATACAACCTACCATCTCAATGAACAATGTATTTAATTTTTTGTCATAAAAAAAATATATTACATTAAATACAAATATAATGAATATATATAATATTTAAATCATTTTTTACATTATTGAGAAGATTAAATATTGATATAATTAAAAGGAATAAAATTACAATTCAACACATACTTAAAAAAATGGAAATTAACACAAGAAATAGTGATGATATTGAAAGATTATTCACAAACCCAAAATAATATATTATATTTACCCTATATATATATATATGTATATATATAATTATGGTTCTATTTTGAGCTAATTATAGGCTTAATCCATTTTATATGTTGTTAAAGATTGTTCCACCAAAATTAAGTGTACTGTAAGGGATTTTCATCTCACTTTTTTACATCGGTGATATAAATGACATATTCACCACATATTTATTCTTTGTGGCTTATATACTACCCCTTTATAATTTTATATCATGAATCAATGATAGGACATGGTAATTTAAGTCATAAGTTTAATTATATCATCCAATAATGTTTTAATTGAAAATTACCATGTTGTAAAAGTTATATTGCAAATCGCACTATCATTTTTGATTGTTAACATCCTCTAGAAATAGTCACATTATTATAATAATTTTTCATTTTAAATAAAATTCACCATAAAAATCCTTATTCATGAATGATGTATATGATTATTTCATAAATTGTATTCTATATTTACATATGTTTTTAACGTTGTATGTTATTTTATAAGTTATAGAAATATTGATAAATATGTATCTTTTAATCAATACATACATTGGATAAGGAACTTTTTTATCAATTTAATTTATTATTCAATGTATGTAGAATACATTTTAAATTCCTGACATATGTTGGGGAATTGTAAAGGCAATCCCCATGATGCATCGATTATATCATGTGATGAAATATGTTGGTGAAAAACACTTTATGTTTATTTCTAAGAAGAATCAGACATGTTTTTTACCATAATAATAAAATGTCTTTAGAACAGGTCTTCATGGTATAATGTCTCATTTTACAAATACATGACATCTAATAACTTTTAATTTCCTTTATTTAATTTATTATTATCTATAATATTTTCACCATGAAAAAAATCCATGGTTGAATTTTATTTTAATATTATTTATAAAATAGAATGCATGTTTAGTTAATTACATCACCATATTGATTATTCTTTATTGATTAAGGATAGAAAATTTCTTTACTTAAACCTTACTATGTTTTTTCCCTCACACATATTTTGTTTCCTTTCTTATGACATGAATATGAATATATGGATTGATTTGCAAGGATGGGATTTATTATATTCTATTATGTATTTTATTTCATTTTATATTCCCAATGAAAAAATGATATTTGGTATATAATATATTTTCCTAAAACTACTTTACTAATCGGTCCACATATATTTGATTCCATATAATTATAAAAATTTAATAACTATGGCTCTATCTTGAGGATTCATGTGTCTGGGATTTATATGAGATAAATATCAATATAAATAATCTATTTTAGTAATAAAATATTTATAGTCCGGAAAAACAATATCATGATGAGTGATCCCCATTACTCCTAAAGTATGAAATTATTTAGAATTTCCATATATTATTTCACAAAGACATATTATGATGATAACATTCATGTGGGAAATATTAAAATAGAGTATACTCTCAATTACTGATGAATACACCATTTTATGGTAGATTTTATTTTATCATCAAAATATAATTGGGTTTAAATATAAATTCAATTTTATAAATCCTTTATAGTATCCAATTAAAAAATAATATCATAGAATCATTTATTTTCAAATAATGAAATATAATTTTTGAAATCACTTGTTACTTTAAACACTACGGAAAAACCCATCACAATATTAATTGATGTTATGAATTTATTATTTATATTATATTTAACTATTGATATAAAAGTAATATATATATATATATATTTTATCAGCTACATTCATAATTATTATTCTTTTATGATTTTTTATTCATATAATTTTTTTCTTATTAACATATTTAAATCAACATGGTTCGTATACATGTTCCAAGCATGAGAGACCAGTAATTTGAGGATATGTTCAAATTGTATAAGGTATTATTATAAATAAAAATTATTTTAACATCTACATGAAAATATTATATTTATGGATTCTAGATACAATATCCCACATAAAAAACATCACTGAATAATTGAGATTAATATATATTTAAAATATTTTATGATATTGTTAAGTAGAAAAAACATTATTTTTTAAATTTATAATTAAATTAAATTAGAATGATGTAATTTTTATATTATTTTCTAGGAAAATTTGATTATCCCCATTAGATGAATATTACTATTTTTTAGAATATTATTTATTTTAATAAATAAATTATAGAAGATACCCATTATAAAAATCACATTATTGCCCATATGCATGGATATGATAAAAATTGTATTATTATTGTAGACATGGACGAGATCCCAATTAATATAATTGGTATATTCCATATATCAAAGAGCCTCTTAAAAAAACATATTATCATTTTTAAGTAGATAACTATTATGACTTGTTATACTAAAAAATAGTGTGTAATCTGTTATGATGATCACAAATGATATTACTACTACAAAAATAATTTCTATATATTTAACTCATTGTTTTAAAATGCATCATATAATAATTATTACTATTATGTTTAGAGTTATCTCTTTTTTTAAAATATTTAATAATTATTTTCTTCCATGCACAAAATGGTTCACTGAATTTTAAAAATGTGCCACATCATTTTTATTTTTAAAATAGAGTTAATTTATATAATCAAAATTATATTGAATGATACTGTACTTAAAATAATTATTAATATTTCATATTTAATTATACTATTTGTGACAGAAAAATATATTTGGTTCATACCAAAGATAAATTTCACGAATAAATTTTTCTATGTTGATTACCCAAAAAATTGATCAAAAATTTAATATAAAATTCATAGATTTCAAAAAATTGGTATTTTATTATACCAAACATCAGTTGAAAACATTTTGTTACATAGTCCTTATAGATGTTGATTTTTAATGTCCCTAATATTAATATAACTGTTCTCCTATAACAAATTAGGTTTCATTACCAATTAGATTAATTATTTTTGGTTTCATAATTAAAAAAACTGTCCATTTTAAAAATTTATATCTTATGTGGAGTACACAGAGAAATGAACTCATATAGTATAAATTTTTTTAAAATTATTTTTCAAATAATACTTTTTCATAATCAATTATATTATTGGGATAATATCAAAAAATAATATATCAAAATATTTATTACGCTATTATTTTAATGCTCCATTGTATTTATAATTATTGATTCTAATGTATGGATTTTGTTTTGGTAGATTAACTAAATTATTAATTATAAGTTTTTCTATTATTTTAAATAACTTATTAAATGAATAATGTTAGTTAAGAAATTAAAATATTTAATTATTTTTAAAATATTATATCCTAAATGGAATAACTTATTTATGAATTTATAATTTGATGAAAAACATTATGTGGTAAAAACCATATATATATATATACATATATATCAATCCATTACATAGATTTAAAATTCATCATTTTATTGTTACATAAAAATATGCGATTTATATAGGTTTAAATGTTAAAAATGTGAATTTTGAACCCCATGAATCACCTCTCTATTTAAATAGAAAATTAATATTTTTTTACATAGATTAACCTGTTTTTTTAGGTGGAGTTGAATTTATAGAATTACGAGTGAGATAATCTCCTTTTAGGTCAGATTATCGATACCACTAGTTATTTATAGTGATTTATACGTTTGGGACAATGTGATTATAATAATTATCAATAGGGATACCAACCACTAGGTTTACAATTTACATAGATCATTTAGGTATGTTTTCTAATGGGCCATTAGAGACAAAGAACACTATAGATAATTGGGGATATATAATGGTGTGCTATTTGAGATGAATTATATAATAATATAATGATATATATATAAATAATTTAAGTCCATGTAATACGGGATTGGGTGTCCTACTAGAATAGTAAACAAATGAGGGAAAAATTATTATTTACATAGATCATGGGATGTAAAGTAATTTCAAATTAATTTTCCATATATTATGGGATATGTTATAGAAATTATATTTAACTTTTTTTATTTTATATGTTTTTATTTTAAGAACATATTATTTTAAATTTTAATGGAATTAAAATTATTTGAATTAATTTTTGATCATGTAATAAACATTATTATTTATCCAAAACATGATTTTTATAAATTAATTACTATATATAAAATTCATTTTGATAAATACAACATTAATTAATGTTTGAAAATGTACATTTTATTGTGGAAGGTTTTTTAAAAAGCCATTTAATCTTATCATGAAATTTCATTGAGTGATTGTGTATCACGAATGTAGTCATATCAAACTCATTTTTCCTCTTCCAGAAACTTGTTTTGATCCAATATTCATATATGGATGAAGTATCCCTGTATATTATATGAACTATCAATAATTATCCTACCATCCTAAAATGAATATTTAATATAAAGAGACCTTGAACAACAATTCATTAAATGTTGAAATATCAATAAACTATGCTGATATTAAAAATGAACTTTGTTATATTGACCGTGACCTGTTGTTAACAAAAAAAATTCATACTTACCAATTTAAAAATATTTTTATAGAGATGGCAAAAAGAAATTAAAACTCGAGCTCTTGATAATATGAATATTATATATATAAATATAGGAGATGCATGGACCATATAAATTTATAAAATTACCTATATTAGCTATATTATAGAGTTAACCAATTCTATAATGACACACATATTGGAACTCAATAAATGGGTATTGGAAAATGAGACTATGTGTGTTAACATATATATACCCAACATTAAGATAAAATGGTAGGTCTCAAAACATTACTATCCAAGTAGATAAATCATTAAAATCACTTTTACTACATGGAAAAATCCTGAGACTCCATGGATGATACATATTCAATTAATATCATGTGGATTTGAGCATTACATATTTCACGATTATAGACATATATATATTTACAGTTACTCTTATATTATTTTCTATAATATATATTTCTATTATCTAGTTATTGTATATTTTAAAAGGATAATTTCCACATATATTGTGGATCATGAATAGGGATATCAACTCTATTTTACTGAGTCATTATTCAAATAAGGTTCTTCTAATTTTTCTTAAACACTAAAAATTAAAGCAAGTTTAATGGATGACTATATTTGATCATTTAAATTGTTCTGAAACAATACAATAATTATTTTTATTTCAATATATTTTTCAAAATTTCTATATTATATTATTTTTATAGTCAATTTATTGAGTGAGTCAATTAGTAAGTTATCGTTTAATTCTATTCACATATACAGAAAATAAATTTTGATTTCCCACTAATTTTTACAATAAATATTAATCCATGTTTTCAGATCTATGGAATTATTGAAATTCATTGAAATGTTTTGGCATCTCTTACATTTCATATAGAAAATGAATAAAATAAGAAATAATCATATTAGGTAGGAATTTTTTTTCCAAATCATTGAATTTTCATTTTAATAAGATCATAGATTATCTCAATCAATAAGAGTATGAGTGGATAGTAATGGATGGAATGGGATGATCCTCAGAAGGATTACCACTAGTTTTTATATTAAAATATTTATTTTATTTAACAATCAATATTAATCAAATAAAATTGCAATATAGTTTTTTTTATTCTCACCCTAGTTAAAAATTAATAATATAATAAGTGATAAAATAAAAATAGAGAGTGAGAATTTTCCTCCATGAGCGGTTATCCAAGGGATATTTTATATTGTATTCCTTATAATTCTAATTTATAACTACAAATTTGAGTACCATAAGAGTCTTCATTCATTAATTTTCAACCAATTTCATAATGTAAATCAAAATATAATGTTATTATTAGATTCCTATTAATATTTGATTGATATACTTTAACAGTATATAGGAGGGAAGCCCAATTTGTAACTAGAATTATTTCTCTTAAAAAATGTTTTTACTCCAAAAAAAATAAATACATATCCCTCTCAAATAATATATAATTATAAGAATTAGTGAATTATTGAAACCAAATTTAAGGGTGTAGGTTGTACGATTCCTCAAAAAATGGTGGATCATATCATCCATATATATAATAAATTCACACCACTATACAATAACATATAAGTAAAAGGTTACATAAATTAAGATATAAGGGAGAAGTTTCATTATTTCACATTTAAATTCTATAGAATGAGGAGGACATTGAAAATATTATGCCATTAAAAATATTATTATTTACTCTACTACATGATTTATATATAAATTGTGTGTCCTAAACTAAGGTATTTGGGGGATATCAACTTATATTGATTACCAATGTGAATAATTTATCCACGAAAAAAAGAAAATATTTACTCTCTACTCATTAACAATGATGTCCTGTATCATTTCCCTCATACCATTGGATTTATAGAATAAAATAATATATTTTTTGTTTTATATTAATTTGAATGTTTAGATAAATTATAAATAATATATAAAATTAAAATAAACATTCAGAAAAGTTTAATAGATAAAATGATAAAATGGATACAATTATTGATGGATGTGATAGAAATCTAAATATAATTTATATAAATTTTATAAACATTAATTGTAAAATATCATTTGGAAGTTTAATATTATTTAAAGAACTCATTTATTACATGATTTAGAGTATATAAAAAGTGAAAAATATGAGAATAGAGATGATGTATTAATTTTATATAATTGAATTAAGAAATATTGTGTAATGGAATCTGAGGAAATTATTGATTGTTTTACATAACATGAATATGAATAAGAACTATCAACTTAGTGTATATAAAATAATTTTATGTAAGAATAAAAACATTTAAAATGTTAAATACATATTAACTATTTTACTCATTAGTAAATAGATAAATTTCCAAGGATGGTACATTGAAAATTCTATAGTGATAAAATAGATTAATTTAAATTATTATTGGGAATAGAAAAAGTAATCAAGGGAAATGAATTAAAATTGTTTTTTTTATTTTGGGGTATAATGGATTAAAATAGAATATAATTTTTTTAAATTATTTTTCTATAGTTAATAAAAAAATATTTATCAATAATTTAATTGATAAATATTCTAAAAAAAGATATTTTTCAATTTGGAGAGATTTATAGAATTGATAATTTAAAAAAAATTAATCAATACATCATTGAAATAATCGATTTATTTATAAAAATTTAGGTTCATTCACTTCATGTTTTTTAAATTTACTATTTTAGGATCATTTTATAAATTTATATACAATACTATATTGATTGATTTTTTGTGGAGATTAGTTTTAATAGATGACACATTAATGAATAATATTTTATGGTATTGTTTACCATGAATGTTTTTCTTATTATATGTTGACCATATCATATTATAATGTGATGAATCCATGAAACATTTAATATATCTAATTGAATACACATTTAATCAAAAGATAATTTAAAATGAAACTATATTCCTAGTTGGATGTGTTTTCAAAAGAAATTATATGAAATGATTGTGAAGATATTGATACCCCCCAATGAATAAAAAAAATTGATTGAAAATGATGATATGTTTAGTAATAGTTAATGTATGTATTAATAAAGGCTATAATAATTAGAAATAGTCTTTTAGAGGTAGGTTGAAATTAATTTAAAATGTTGTCAATTAACAATTGGGGGTCTTATTTTCCCATGACTACTTTTAATGATTCATATAAAATGAGAATAAATACTGAGTCCTTCATGAGAATCATAGTATATGTTGAGGGAATAATTGAACCTAATATATGAAAATATCACATATATAACACATCTAATTGATATATTTAATGATCTAAGGGAGTGAGAATATGGAAGTTGATTGAGTAAATAGAAAGGAATCTCACATCATGGATGTTGAAACTAATGTCCTTGAACACGATATGTAAAAATTATATCATGTATATTCACCATATATAGAGGAATAAATCTATATAAACATTCCCTTTTAAATGAACATATGACCCTAAAAAGATCTAGTTATTTTAAATGACTGAGTAGTAAAGGGGAACAAATATTTAAGAATTATAGATTTATATTCGTTGCATAATATTTTTCTAATTCTTATTTAATTGATCATTGTCACAATCCTACTTCAAGTGGAGGGAGGAGATCGATAAATGTTGTGAACATCATTCTTTCAGATGAAAAAGAGATAATGACCCATGAGTCCAGCCCACAATAGGCTCTAGGGTGTCGACATTAAGCAAGGGTATACACTTCTCATAAAATGGGAGGAATTACATTTTTTATAGTAACTATGATCGAAAGATAAGATGCCTTAACCTCAAAAAAATTCCAATACATATATATATAATAAGCCAAAATCCCTCCAATGTGTACATTTAAAATTAAACTACAATATTTATAATGGAAATATCTAAATTAACTACCAAACGAAAAAATATAAGCAGAGACACAACCACAATGTTGAATCAAATGCTAGTTGGGTCTAGCATAGTTTACATAATCTCCCTAGAAACCTGAAATTTTTTTATATATGTAGGGTTATCATATATGTATACTTTCTAGGAAAAGGCAAAGTCTCTTGTGTACATGTGGGAGAAACATACTAATTCCCCTATGAGAAAAACAACAGAAACTCAAAAGAACCTAATAAGGTATTCTATCCACCCCAACCTCACTGAGGTACACTCACCCAAATTATGCAAGTCATGTAATGTAATGTAGTAATCAAATAGATTATAGGGTAAACCACACCACTTCCCATTAATTAACTACTCAACCCTAATGAAGAATGTTGTAACACTAAAATTCTCTTCCACAAGACTCACTATCACAACGTACATACCCACACATGGGCCACATACCACATCCCACCCGTAAGCCCATGGGAGACAACCACATCACATCACGCCCATAGATATAAGAGCAACAAAACAACAACATCATCTGGATGAATCCTGGTAAATTATATCATACCTTACTCCGAAGACAAATGGGAATTACACCTCACTCGTAGACACTTGGGCCTCACCACTATACCAAAATCTTCCCAATGAGTCTTGAGGTACCAATTTCTAGAAGAGAGATCAGAGTAGAGTGAATAACATTCAATCCATCATCCCACCAGGATGTTGGGAAAGGACATACTCCAACATAAAAATAGGGTTGTTAGGAAAATATTGTTATTGTTATTTTTTATTACATACCTACATAGGGAATTTACAAACCAAACACACCACAAGTAACATCATTACCCACACACACATCACAAATGTCTATAGAAACACTGGAAAAAAATCCCACACAAGGTAACACCATTATTCTTTAATATTATCCCTCCCAAACCATCCTCAGTAGCCCCACTACAAGAAAATGACTATATCATGAAAAAAATAATAAAACTCAAATAGGTTGTTTCCCCACTTCATAAATAGACCATGCCCAATAACCATAACACAAACCAGATTCAGACCCACTATTCAACAATATCATCAATTCCACAATCAACCAATTTATCATCATGAGATCCTATTAAAAATCATGTCCCACCCCATACAACCAACCACTCTACCACCCACAACACCACGTGAATAGTATAGAAAACAATGACAAACATAACCATAAACATCACATTGCTACTCCAAACATCACAGTGTATTCAGATTTAGAAAACATTGATCATTAATTCCATTTTGATAAAACATGGGTTATCCCTGAACAAGTTTGATAATGGTGCATCTATATAATTAACCAGATATAAATGACTAATAATTTTTTCATGTTCAAATTAATTCATCATTGAATTAACAACGGGTCTTCATGAGTCTGATGCCCAAACAGAGACCACCGACAACCATGATTTTTAGAAGGCATATAGCAGACATAATTCACAGAAAAGATCAAATATAACCAAAAAACAAAAAATTACCACCATAATCATACCATATCCTTATTTATTACTTAATTTAAAAATGTATCCAACCATATTCACAATAAGTCCTAATTATACCCCCCTCAAGATACCGAATTGAGAGAGACATGAAGGAATTCCTACCCAAAAAAAGAGATGATAAACAACTCCTCCTTGCAAAAACATAGGGCCACACAAGTTGTAAGAAATACAGAAAAGTAAACTACATCCATGGTAATATCATAAATTTGAATCGTTAGGGATGAAATTTTATAGGTGCATTAAAATAAAATGAAAGGTTTCAAAGGAAAAGAGGATCTCATCTTTAGAAAAGAAATTTGTTATATAAATTGAAGGGAAATGGTTGCATGGGACATTATAGTTGGATCATGGTTAGGGTAACATGGTTTTATTATTTCAACGTCCATGGAGCATTATGATGTTAATGATATAATTAATATTCAATGATGCATCTTTGTAAATGCTGGAACAAGGTTTAAAACTTGATGTACGTAAAATAAATCATAAGAGGTGTGAAACTAGAAAAAGCTTTAAATGACCCAATGATGGGTGGGTCACTAATGTGGGTTACCAATAATATGTCACTGATTTTAGAATCACCAACACGAGTCACCTAAGTGAATCACTGACATGAGTAACCAATATGAACGACTGAAAATGAATCACTAACACGAGTCACTGTCGCCACTCACTGACGCCCAACGTAGTGACATATTGCCTAATGATTCCCAACCTAATAACGCCTGATCTACTGATACCTGACCTACCAAAACCCCAAACAACCAATTCCCAGATCTAATGATGACTTGAACTACCATCCCCCTATCCTACTGACTCCCTGACCTACAGATTACATGACCTACCTATTCCGTGACCTAACAACACCCTGACCTACCAAGGGAAAAACTAGAAATTTGGAAAAATCATGAAATGATCCACCATTACCACCTAGAACACACCAAACATTGTATTTTTACAAAGTAATGGACCGATGTGGTCTAGAACATTATACCATGTACTTCTCAAACTTTTTTATCCCTCTAAAATTCAAACCCAAACCTAGAAGAAATATGGGTCTGAACAACCACCCCATAAGATACCATCCAAGGATAAACCACCGTATATTTTTCAAAAGGTGGAGTGAACCCTTAATATCCAAAAAACGTCCTCCCACAACTTTTAACCCAAACAACTATAGGATTCCCCACACAAGAGAAAACTATCAAGAAACATGAATTTCACAATTCCTTCCTTCATGTAAAGATAGTATATAGGTGGAACTACCTCACCCACACAAGTTCAATCGCATCTCAATTAATGCATATTGATTAGGATCTTGGTATCCCCATTTTCAAATTTTTGGAATTCATTGCACATTATAGAAAAAATAAGAATCCCAACATCTACCAAACAATGTTTATGTGCTACATCAAAAATAAAAACATAAAAGAAAAGGTCAAATAAACTCCAGGTACTAGGCACACATAAATATCTCATTTTCAGAAGTTCTCTCCTCCAGCTCACCATACCTCCACAACACATGAACCAAAGGAATGGTCTTCTAATGGAGAACCTTCTATTAATGACCTTGATCATCAATGGTCACTATAAAAATGTTTTCATGACCTCAATATCAAAAATTCTCTATTCAATGACATTGGATTCATCCTGTAGATACCGATTAAGCTAGGAAACATGAAAGACTTCCAGAATCCTATCCAACAATGTCAGATACTCCAACTAGAATGCAACCTCACTAATTCATTTCAACACTTTGAATGGTTTGATGAACCTCCTTGAATGATTTCTCCCTCTACTGAGAATCCTCTACCCACATCAAGAGGAATCCTTCAAGAATACTATGTCTCCAATATCAAAATCAAAGGGCCTCCTCCTATGATTAACATACGAATTTATTCGATCCTACGATGCATTCATCCTCTAACAGACTTTCTTCACCTTCTTGGTCATACTCTACACCACATTGGATCCAAGAAATGTCATTTCTTAAACATATGTCCAACACAAAGGTGAATGACACGACCTTCAGTATAGAGCATCAAATAGATCCATGAATATTGTAGAGTGTTATTTATTGTTTTAAGAAAAATCTACCATGGGAAATTTTCACACCCAAGACCCACCAAAATCTACGTTATAAGCTCCCAACAAGTCCTATATGGTTTGGATGCTCCTTTATATATCCCTATCTATTTGATGGTTTAAAGTAGTGATAATGTGTAACTTAGTGCCAAAATCATGCTGCAATACCTTTGAAAATCATAAGGTAAAACATGTACCTTGATCTGAGAAAATGGATCTCAGAACACCATGCAGCTACCCCACCTCATCGACATACATTCTCACTAATGCATCCCCTATAATATACTAATGAATTGTTATGATGTGAGTTGATTTCATCACCTAGTCCACAATAATCCAAATAGAATCATAAAATCCCAGATAAATGTGTATTTATGTGACTAATTCCATCGATATGTCATCCCACTTGCACACAAGTTCATTTATGGGATGTAACAAACCACTGGAAACACGATGCTCAGCCTTCACATAATTTCAAACTAGGCACCCTGCCACACAATCCACCAATGCATGTTTCATCTCAGGGAACAAAAACTGGTCATTACTAACATGGCTAATCATATAAATTCCCAGGTTTACATCGTGGGGAGTTCTATGAAATTTACAAAAAACTCCCTCGAGCATCAGCCCTGAATGAAACGACTTATCATGGAACAACATCTGATTCTTACCATTCTCTGACTATTTATCTAGATCATCATCTTAGTAAATGTGATCATGCATCACCTCTAACTCTTTGTCTCCCCAATGAGACTCGTACACCTTCTTCCTCATATATTAATGCACTATCATCTAATATAGATAACCTTTATTTCCATCCATTATTGTATCATTGTCTAGGGTATCCAACTACTCCATCACCCTCAATGAGTCTTCATATTCACGAACTACCTCCGTATGTGACATTATACTCAAGTCATCGGCCATAAGATTCCCCTTTACTAAGTTGTTAGAGACTTTGATGTCATAATAATCGATAAAAATCAAACACCTTCACTGCCACATGTTCTGGTAGTGCATGGAAAATGTACACATGAAACTCTTATGAACTGTGAAGACCATAAAGCAATCAAAAATGAGGGAATTCAACAGAAACATCAGCACAAACATGTTTGTCTATAGCTTTATATCATGGGTGGAATAGTTACACTCATAAGGACACAACCTCACAGACCCAAAGAAGATCACTCCACATTTCTAGATCAATACACACCCCATTAGTAGAGTGGAATCATCACAAAACATCCTAAAAATCACCCCATTCATTGGAAACAGGGTCACAAGAGCAATGGCCAAATTCCCCTTCAAGTAGAAGAAATCTTCAAGACACTGCCCCATCCACAAAAAGTCTTATTCCTTTTGGGTCAGATCTATCAACGAAGCTACAAATTGAGTGGAATGTGGTATAAATCTTTAGTAATAGCCATGCAGGCTGATAAAAAAATGATACTCTACCCCATTATTGGGTGATGTCCATGAAAACATTTTCTTGTCCATTAATGTGTCCACTTTTATCCCTTATTGAGATATCCCATTCCAAAGGAAGTGAACATATCTTGTACAAAACACGAACTTGGAAAACATTACATAAATCTAGTGGCATAAAAAAACATCCATGATAGTAATGAGGTGCTGGGAATACTCCAACCATGACTTCATGTAAATCATAATGTAATTGATGATTTTGGAAAAAATTCGGTTTTGGAACTCATGAATGATAGAGTTCATAAGTCCCATGAACATGATCGATGCCTTCATTACACATAATGGAATATCCCCAAACTCGAAGTGACTATACATTCACGTGGATGTTTTCTTCGGGATTCTATCCTCCTTCACCCTCAACTACTGATACCCAAAAGGTAGATCTATCTTTGAAAACCAAAATTCTTCACTAAAATGGTCGAAAATATCATCAATCCTTAAAAGAGAGTATTTGTTCCTAAGTATCATATGATTAAACCTTTATTAGTCTATGAATAGCCTCATGTCACCATCTTCATTCTTCAATAAACAAGAACAAAGCACCCCACTATGAAACATTGGTATGGATAAATCCCTTCTTCATTAGGTTATAAATCTGGATCAGTAGCTCCTACAACATAGAACATTCCATCTTATACACATCCATCGAAATTGGACAAGTAACGCATTGTAAGTCTATCCCAAACTCTACTTCACATCAATGTGGTCAAGTCAAAACATCTTTTGGGAAAAAATCCAAGAGCACCCTGACAACTCTCAGAACATCCACCATCTTAGCCAGCACAAATTCCAATGAAATCTCTGCTAAAATGTAATCAAGAGGATCCAAAATATAGTTAGCCATCTGATGACACTTCTCTCCAAAGAATGCTACACACTGGCCACCCATTCATAAAAACAAAATTCCCTTATAAAAGTAGTCAATTAAAACATGTATTAAAGACAACCAATCAAGGAAAAGTATTTAATTTTATGGATGCATCTCTATCTAGAAGAAATCCCCACTAAATAGATACAACCCCAACATCATTCAACATCCCAGACAAACACAAAACAAACTAGTCGTCCTATGACTTCTATGCTCAAATCCAGCAGCATGAAAAGCCACTTTATTTCTATTCTCAAAACATTGGACATATATAGTTAAATGAAAGAGTTTGATATCTCGAATCAAAAAATTCTCAATAAATAGTACTAAACACACTTATCATACCTTGAACGATCTCCAATCCCACTAGAACTGTTACCTATACAACATGAAACTGTACATGGACAAATCCTCTACCCATCTATTACCGACTGCCTACATAAACACTTCTATATCAAGCTCCCTGAGTAGATCCATGAGGTTGGCCTCCTCCTTATCTATCTTCTATCAGTGGACCGAGAGCCTACTACTTCTAATTATTAAATATTCTGGTAAGAAAATACTGCTGAGGTGGCACAAAATCTACCCATCTCAAGCATACTAATCTCAAACTGGGAACTAACTCTGAAACATCCCGCATCCTCTACACTGGAAAACACCTCTATCAGAAGCCTATGAGAAACACCTGATATCCATAAGTTCAAAATTGAAACCACTAAGGTTCACTCCCCACTGGCCAAAACCTCGAAGGCCCGGACTGTAGAAACTAGTAGCTAGAAGACTTTTTCTTCTATAGGACCAAGATGGCTCCCATCTCATGGTTGACATCCTCATGAGTTCATCCCCTCAAACCCTTCATCCTCCTTCTAGAAATATAGGTTTACTAGAAATGTGAAGTGAATAATTTCATACTAGATGGAAGGTTATAGTTAAACCTCTATGCATCTCACTAGAGACTCCTCATCTAGAAAGATAACCATAGAAAATAAAAGGGGATCCTTGAACTTGATCCCATGCTCCCTTACTGACATACTCCCTAGCACGAGGGAGAGTATCTCTTGTTGTTTCTCATACTTCATGGTCAAAAAAATTAATTCTTCCCAGAAAACCTTCTCAAAATCAACTGATAAAACATCGGTCTCTTTCCTACACCCTATATAGTGTGTCCACCACAGAGGTAAAACACCCATTATCTGACTAAAAGTCAATGGAACCAAATACTACACTGGATCCTAGATCATCTTGAAGGTGATATCAAGATCTTCAAGCCTACTCTCAGTCTCCTTGCCCGAGACAGTACCCTCGTACCTTCCCAACATCTATCGCTAGATAAAAAATTACTTTCTATTCCACTAGTTGTCCACCTCCTCTGGATCAACATTATACCGATATGCTAGATTATTTGATGATATTCCATTTCCTGAGCCAATCATGAATGATGAAATGGTGTCATTGCTGAAAGGTAAACAATGAACTCCAATTACTATGTATTATGAAATTTATATAAAATTTATTTAAAATCATTGTTTATTTTAATTTTTCCAAAATTCCAAAAAAAAGGAACAAAAGTCATCATGATTAATGCCCCATTCCAAGGGTATCTAACGTACAAATATTGTATCCTTACTAGGTCATTCGTTAGACCAAGATTCCATGCATTAGATCATTGGGGGACCCAATATCACATGTCCTATCTAGAATTCCCTAGCTTATGTCACACACCATGATCTCTTAAAATTATGACCTACCATTCCTTGAAATCGTCATTGTGCCTAACTATATACTCCATCCTATATCCCAACCATCAGCCTCTAATACTATTATATCATGAATTTTCATCTACAAGATGATGGAAGGGATGAAAAAAATTGATCTTCCTTTTCCAAGATGAAAATGAGATAATGACCCATGAATCCTAGCTCCAATAGGCCTCGGGATGGATAACAGAACCAAGGTATACAAATATCACAAAATGGAACACATTACCCTTTTATAGTAATGATGATCAAGGGATAAAATGTATAATCCTCAAAGAAATAATATATATAAATATATATAAGAAGCCAAAATCTATCTGACATGTATATTTACTGTAAAAATATGAGAAGTACAATGAAAAGTTAAAATGTAAAAACCAAAGGAACAATGAAATGAAGAGGAAGACAATAATCATCATGGAAAACTAGTACGGTCAAAACTTTTTGTGCAATCTCCCTGGAAACCTAAAAACATTTTTATATATATAGGGTGAGCATACTGTTATACCTAGTTGGAATATAAAAAGTATATCATGCACAATTGGGAGAAGCGTACTAATTCCCATGTGAGAAAAAAAACTCAAAATAACCTAACTAGTATAATATCCACCCCAAACTCACCATGGAATTCTCACCCAGATAACCCAAGTAATGTAAAGTAAATTATTACAAACATCGCTTATAGGGTACCCTCCACCAATTCCCAATTGGGTATTTGATCATCCCTAAGGTAGAACATCATGAATCTAACAAACACTATTCCACAAGACTCCCTATCAAAACCATCGCACACACACTTGGTTCACATGCCACATCCAACCCCCAAACACTTGGGCCACAACCATATCACATACTTCCCACAGACACCTGGGCCAGAAAACCACAACCTCATCCCAAAGAAATCTAGGAAATTATAATATATATCATCTCAAATACACCAAGGAAGCACACATTTCCTGCATACACTTGGGCATCACAAACACACCACAATCTTCTTAAAGAGTATTGGGTTACAAATGCCTAGAATAGGCGAAAGTGAATAGCCAATTACAATCTCTCCATCCTCGCACTAGAATTTTGGGGAAGGAACCCCTTCCCCAAAATAATGGGGAGGGGTGTTCTGAATGAATTTTTAAACATGGGTGGGGTGAATATTGAAATAAAAATTTACTACATGTATATGAATATATACCAAAAAATCATCCCAACCTATGGGTTTTAAAAAAACAACCATCCCATAAATAATTGCCATTAATGCCACCTCTAATGGATAGCCACACACCTAGCCATAAACATAAGTAAAAACCACAACCAATTAATTAATACAATTATAACACTTTATTAAAATGTTCGTTTGATTTTTAATTTCATCACTTCCTATGAAACTAAAAAATAGAACACACCACAAGTAATATCATAACCCACACACACTTCAAAAATGTCATTGGAAACTCTTGGAGAAATTCCTACACAACAGAACACTATCCTTTTCCAAAATTATCCCTCCCAAATCATCCTCACTAGCCCTAATACCCAAAAATCGTCACATCCTAGAACAAAAAAAAATAGTAGTATGTAGTCCCACTGCAAAAACATACCATGACCAACAACCATAACACATCCCAGATTTAGTCCCACTATTCCACAAATTCATTCATTCCATAATCAACCAAACTCTTAACATGAGATTTGATTACGCCACTCATACCAATAAATACAAACATCCAACCTACAATCCACAACAACACACAACCAATATAAAAACACGTTCAAACAGAACCATACGCAGAACATATCTATACCAAATTGAAAGGTGTATTCATATTTAGAAAACCCCATTCCTTAATTTCACATTGATAAAATAATGGTTAACACAGAAAAAGTTTGATACTGGGGAATAAATTTAAATAACTATATTTAAATTATTAATCATGTTTTCATGTTCAAATACATTCAAAAAATAATTAAAAACATTTCTTGATGGGCCTGGTGTGAAAACAGAGACCACCAACGACTATGATTTTCATTAGGCATACGACCAACACAATTCAAAGCATGGATAAATGATAGAAGATAAAATAATTCAATCAAATTAATCATCTAACACACCTTTTATTTAAAACATATTTTAAAAAATAATCCAATTGTATTCACATGTAGACATTACTATACTCATCCAACATGATAGACAATTGAAAGTGAGATGAAGGAATGCCTACCTAGAATAAAAGATGATCAACTACTCCTCCCTGGGAAAAAACAAAGGGGTCACACGTGTAGAATGAAATATTACAAGGAAAACTAGATATATAGCTATAGAATAGATGTGAATCCTAGGGGAATAATGTTTATGGGAGAATTAAGAAGAAATAGATGGGTTTAAAGGAAGAGAGGATATCAGGTGTAAACAATCCGGATCCTATATCATGGGAACAGAATCGGTTTCATGGGACATTAATGTCAGATCATGGTCAAGGTTATTCTTTTTGATATTTTCATATTCAAAATTTTTTTAGGATATTAATTATATTATTAATAACTATATAAATACATTTAAAAATACTCAAACAAGGTTTTAAGCTCGATTTATGTTAAGTGAAACATAAGAGGGGTGATACTACAAAAAGTTGTAAATGACTAACCGATGGGTTAGTCTTCGACACGGGTCACTTTTAGTGAGCCACCGAAACCTGACTCCCTGATATGAGTCACCAACTAAACTCATTATCAAGACCAACTAACAAAGAGTAACTAATGTGACTCATCGACGCCACTCATAGACTTCTGACCAATTGATGCCTGACCAACCAACGCCCTGAACAATCAATGCCCATACCTACCAACTCCTTGACCTACTGAGTCTCTAACCTTATGATACCCTATCCTACTGATTCTTAGAACTACCAACACCCTGACCTATAGAGAACCTTCCCTACTTATGGAAAAACTATAATTTCAGAATCCTTTTGAAACGAGCTACTGTTGCCTCACAGAACACCCCAAACACTAGATTTTGACAAATTATGAACCAGGGAGGTCTTTTCCATTTTAATAATACCCTTCTATATCTTTAAAAGGATGTGTAGTCTGAAACATGTTATTGGATAATTTGTAGAGGGAGATACACTACCTTTAATAGCTATTTATTTTAATTAATGTAATCTTTTTTTTCATTTATTATAATAATTTTTCAATATTTAAGGTTAATTGTTGGTGTCACACTATAGATAATGATTTTCATTATTATAACTAGTTATAATTATTTTGGAAAGTAGATTTTATAAGAGAGGGTATTTTTAGGTGATTTATAGTGTTTTTTAAATTTAATAGATATAATTCATGTGTTTGAAGTCAACATGGGTATCCCCAATAGGGTTTTATCATTTGTATTGGTAACCTAAAATTAGTGCCATAAAATATAGAAATTTAACCAAGAATATACCCAAAAATGAAAAATTATCACAGGTTTCTGTATGCTAACACATCATGAGGAACAATTTAGTACATGTAACCAAATCAGGTTTGGAAAATAATAATATTAACGTTTTAGAATAAATAACTGAAATATTTTTAATTTTTGGGATTCCATTTTAGTTATATATACTCCTATTTTCAACCAAACTCATTATCCACTACCACCCCCATGTATCTGCTCCTGTTCTACTCTCTTTACTAATAACTATTAAATATTAAATAGAGAATTTTATTTAGGTATATCCATCAAAATCTCATCTCCTCTTCTCTTTTGATCTCCACTATCTCCCTTTTTCTGCATTCCTTATCCCCATGTATATGGCTACTAGGGTTTATTCTATATATGATTATCTTATGGAATTTTTAATTTTTATTGTCTGAAATCACCCATTAATTATTTTTAAATCCATATAATAGTTTATCTCTATTTACAAAATTTTATTCAATCATTTTATATATGAATATTTATATTAATTTTTTATTTTATGATTAATGTTTCATTTTCTAACAAAATAATTTTCATCTGGATTGTGATTAATTGTGTACTATTTGAAAAAATATAATCATAATAATTTTTTATTATATATATATATATATATATTATATGAAAGTAGTATTTTGGTTTTATATATTTATATACTTTGAACATATTTTCATAAAACTAGTTTTATTTGTAAAATTCAATGAATACTACAAATATTAAATTAGAAAATAAATGTCATGTTTCAATACTCAAAAGATTTAAAATATGGGTAAATCATGATTTCAATATCATTATTATGATTTAATAATTTATTTTCAGATTTAAATTATATTAATGATTTATTAGATCATTTAATGTTCTATGTTAATTAATTGATAATTGAGTTAAATATTTTTAGGAATTATGATTTAGAAAAAAATTTTATTCATTAATGATTTTTAAAAATTGATTTCATGGATTTTGTTTCAATTGATATTTTAAAATCATATATTAAATTTGAAATTAATTAATTGAGGGAATATAAGACACCCTTTATTTTAAGCCCCAATGTGTTTTGTTTTTTTATGGTTATGAATTATATTAGATGATTTGATAATCATTACAAATATATAATATTATGTGTGAAGATAAATCATCGTATTGAATTTAGAGTTATGATGAGGAATGTTTTTAAATTCAATTTAGATATTATGTTATTGATTTTATAATACGAATCTTATATACCACTATTTAATTATATTATCTAAACCCTATATATATAGGTGGGCTATTAAATTAGTGAAATATCTCTCTTGATGATTACACATTTCCGAACAACCTTTAGTTCATGATTGTAAACACTCAATAGTGTGATCCAACACTTTATTCATGTTGAGATTAAAAATGTTTTTATTTTATTAATATCTCATCCATAGGCTCACTAAATGTTCTATATGATAATGTTTTGATATTATTACTATATCCTAATGTGTTTCCCTATAATATGCATATATTGTTTATAGGATTCCATATTTTTGAAATGTGATTATGTATGGGGTACATCATTTATTATTCAAATATTAATTTACCTCTTGTTTTGGAAAGCTTCATCCATAATGGTAATGATTGTTTTAAATCTTAAAACCATATTAATATTGTTTATAATTCTTCACTCTTATGGAATTTCATGTTTTCGAGGTGTTTAATACTTCATCATTCTATATTTATTTCCCTTATTTCTTCTAAAACATTTATTAATGAATTTTTGTTCCTCTTATTTATATTGTTTTAATTTAGTTAGTAAATGTTATGATAAATGAATGTTAAATAAAACATGTTTCAATATATATATATATATATATATATATTCACACTCATAAATTATATTTACTTCATTTCAAAATTTAATAAGTGTTTTCAAATGATTTTTATAAGACATAATTTTTTTCATTAAGTAAATATTTTCAATATTTTTCAAAGAATATATATAATGTAAGACTAATTTTTGACTTATCTATAATATATATAGATAACTTTTGTATATTTATTTTTAAACATCATATTATGTAATTTCATTTTTATGTAATTATATGAATTCATTATTGAAATCATGGTTGTTACATTTTTCTCACAACATAAACATACACCCTATTGTATGAGTTGGATTAGATGTTATTATTGTAGTTTTTGATGTTAAATAACACCTCCCTTATTGTATCATAGTTTCTCAGTGAGTATAGATTTGATTATTATGTATTGTTGGTGACCCTCAGTCACATGGAGTTGTTTAGAGGTATCTCAATATAGAAGTTTAATTTTATTTTAGAATCATAGAACATAAACAACATCTGTTATCCACTTATTTTTGATGTAGTATAATAAATATAGTTTTATATATTGGGATATAATTTTGTAAATAATTAATTTAATTATATTTAATTTTGATTTGAATCATTTATACCTTTTTTGGATAAAATCTAATTTTAACATCATATTTTTACTGGTGATTTATATGAACTATGGATTGGTCTTACTACATTCATGGTTATAATCATTAATTTGTTTTTATGTTTAATATAGAAATGTCACAAAGAATTAGGTATATTAAAAACCAAATCACTTGATTTCATGAAATTGTGATTGGGAACAAATTTTGCTTGTTATGGCAATCTGACCTAGGAAAGAAGAAAAGATATTCTATTATTGATCATAAATAAATAATATCATGTATAACATATTGACAAAGTAATTTTGGATGGTTATAATAGAGAATATATGAATTTTATAACTAAATTGGAATATCCTTAGTATGTTTATGAACAATAAAACTTATAACTACACATGAGTTACATGTGGATGTTTAGAAAGTGGGTTACATATTTCTATTTTTTATTTGAAAATTCATAATGATTTATTTTGTAACATCAGAGGATATATACTATTAATCAAAGATAATTTATCAGATTTAAGATGTTTAATGTCTTATTTATTTTTTAAAATATATTTCCAAATGACAAAATATTATTTTATGTGATCCTGATGTGACATTTATGTTGGAAATTATAATTTTTACATAGATTAAGGTAGAACTAAATTTTTCTCTAATGCCAATATTTTTGAAAGATTTTTGAGGTGTTTTTATTTACGTAATTTTTTATTGAATATTACAAAAAATTTCATAATATATTTTTTTATTCATAAGTGATTTTTGATTGACATCATAATGTCGTAGAGTAGTAGGTGTATAAATTTTGTTTTTTCTATCAAAATAGATAAAACAAGAACATTTTGAAATGTGTTTCTAGGTATGTAAAACGTTTTTTAGATAATATTTATATTAATTATATATGTTTTACATGTATAATATTAATTATTTTAAAAAATACAATTTTTAAAATAATTACATGTATTAATTTTTTTCTATTATATTTTTTCTTAGAGTTGGTCTTTTCAGAATACCTTGATATTTATAATTCAAAATGATAATTGTTAAAAATAATTTTTCTCTATAAACATGTTTTCAAAAAAAAAATTAAATAGGGGTTTTATATTAGAAAATCAAATAGATTGGTCTCAATATTGTTATGAATGTGTTGTTTGAAAAATAATTTCGAAATGATGTTGTTATGTTATCATTGTTTAAAATTTAATATGAAAATAAATTCTAATTCTTGTAAAAGTAATTTTATTTAAGAAAATGAGATTTAATGTGACGAAGAAGATTTAATTAATATGTTAGGACTATATTTATCTGTATTTATTATTTAGATTGGGGTTTCTTTTAGTTTTTAATATTCTATGGGGATTTTCTTATTTATATTATTGAGAAACATGTAGCTCGTTAAAAATAGTTTTATTAGTATGTTATTTTTCTTATGTTTAGATACATGGAAATGGAGTTTTTTCACACATCAATAAATCAATCTAGTAATAATATTCATCACATAAAAAATTTGTTCAGTTATATAGAACCCTAATTCGAAATGGGTTACAATTTAATTTTATACATTTTTGTGATTTTATTTTAATTATTTAATTTTTCTAGATTGATTTTTCCCATGAATGTTTTTCAATTTTTTTTCCCTCCACAGCCCTTTAGAAATATATAAGTCATGATTAAATTAATTTATAAAATAATCTATTTAAGGATATTCATTAAAAAAATATTATTTCATAAGACTTATGTACAAATTTTCATGATGTTGTGGATATTTTTATATCATTATATTCTAAAAAATACTTATTTACTTAACTTCTAATAGCTTTTGTGACGCCCTGAAATGGGTTCAACACACTAGTTCCCTAAGCCTGTTATCTAAGTGACTTAATGTGTTCCTCACCATACGTGAGAGGCTTATAACTAGAAGTGATGCTTTAATAAGTTGATCATGGTGAGGCCATGTCCTATTTTATCATAGTAATACACAATCGGAAATAATAAATAATTTTGGAATAATTTATAAACAAAAAAATGATATTATCATGAGATAATAAAATTAGGAAATACAATATCAAACTAAAGAATAAAACCATACATGCTAAAGTAAGTGTCATGTGTATAAAAATATAATGAAAAACAAATACATTGATGACTCCTAAGCGAGTCATAAACCACGTCTACTTCCCTCGTCCAAACTCCATCCTCAAATCAGTCATCTAACTAATAAACTTTTCTCTTTACCTATCCTACAACAATAATGTATATTTTGGAAGAAATAAGTTATCCCATTTAGTGTTGTAGTATAACTTAGTAGGCCACCACTAATGGTGTTTAAATAAAACCGAGTGAATAACAATGTCTACAGTTGTAAAAATAAATAATTACAACTCATAAATAAATAGTATATAACATTATTGAATATTAACTTTCTAGAAATATAATCCCTCGGGTTTAAGAGGACACCCAAACCCCAAAACCATCTTTATATTGTGTTAGAGTAAAATTTATACCCATGGAATCTAACAATGAATATCCATCTAACCATTATTAATACTTATCTGAATGTCCAGTTACCATTCACAGTTTAATATTACATAATTGAATGAGAATTTTTCCCTTCATAATACTCTGTTGAATGTACTTGTTTCCCTTCACCATTTAACAGTACATAATTTAATGGAAATTTCATCATTTATAATACTAGAAAATTGAATAAACATGTTATATTTCATAATACATCATAATCAAATAAATAAATTACCATTTTTAATGTGTTATTAATTTAACAATTAATTATCCAAACTAATTCCATTACTAATTCTAAAATTAGCTAAACACAAAAAATCCATTACTTAACTCAACAATTATGTAATACTATAAAAACATTAATTAATTCAAAAATCAACTAATCACATAATACAATTACTCAATTAGAAAATTAATTAATTACTTCAATAATATTATTCAACTAAATAATTCACTAATCATGTAAATTACTCGAGTTAATTAAGAAAATAAGTTACCCATTAATACTATTATTTAATTTTAAAATTAATTAATCACATCAAGTACATTGATTAATTCAAAAATTAATTAATTAATTCAAAAATATTATTAAATTCAATATTTAACTAATCACCTCAATTACATTTAAAATTTAAAATTTAGATTATGAAATAAATTCGATTAATTAATTCCCCCCATAATTTATTATATGAAGACTATTAATTAATTCATTAGTTAATTAGTCAATATCTGCAATTTAAAATTTCATAATTAATTATGTTATTAATTATCTCATTTACACTATGTATATTACATAATTAATTACACAATAAATTATTTCACCTCTAAGATCAATCAATATCAAAATTAATTCTTCAATCAAGTATCTCAATTAAATATCCCAAATATATCATAATTAATTAAACAATTAATTGTCTAATGCACTCTATGGAATCTAAAAACTTTCCCTATTAATTAGTTGACAAATTAATTAGTAAAACACTAACAATTACATCATTGTGAGAATTACTATTTATAAATTCACCCATTAATTATTCAAAATCAGAAAATATATATCCCATAATTAATTTTATAATTAATTATATCAAATAAATTTTTTGTTATCACATAACTAATTACACCATAAATTATCATAATTAAATATATTATTATCCCATAATTAACTTCACCATTAATTATTTCCATTTTTGATACCATTATCACATAATTAATTCCATCATCAATTTTCTCAATTCATGATATCATTATGTCATTATTAACTCCACCATTAATTATCTCAATTCAAGATATCATTTTCCCATAATTAACTTGACCATTAATTATATCAATTCAAGATATCATTATTCTATAATTATCTCAACTATTAATTATCTCCTATAAATATATCATTATCCCATAATTATTCCCACCGTATTTTATCTTAATTCAAGATATCATTATCCCATAATTAACACCACGATTAATTTTATCAATTCAAGATATCATTAATCATTAATTATCTCCACGAGTAATTTTCTAAATTCATGATATCATAATCCCAGAATTAACTCTACCAATAATTATATAAATTCAAGATATCGTTACACAATAATTAATTCCACCATTAATTATCTCAATTCAATATATCAATATCTACTATTTTCTCCCGCAATTAATTATCTTAGATAATAATGTAAATATCAAATTCTTACTTCTATGATTATTTATCCCGAATAAATAATATCAATATCTAATAATTAATTCCACCATTAATTATCCAAAATTTATGATATCAATATCCTATAATAAATTCAACAATTATTTATTCCCAAAACCAACAATTTCATAATTCAGTTAGTAATTAATTATCATAAATTATTTATATAATCATGATTTTAAAGAACATAAATTGTAAATAACTCTTGAAATTATGAAAATTTCATAATCGTAATCAAAATCATGATTATGAGAATTTAATATTAGACCACATAACACAAATCGTTGATGAACAATCATCCAACATATGTCCCAAAATTTGAGCGGCACAATGACATAGATCTAGAACAGAATCATAAAACCCAATATTGAGATCAATAAAATCAAGTTCTTATAAATATTTATCAATATATCACAAAATATATTTAGATAAAAAATAAAAAATAAAATTACATTGGCTAAAGAATGAAAAACCAATTGGACAAGAATGAGAGACGAACCAGTATTGGAATCACCTACCAAGAGATGTGTGGATCATCAATCTGAGCTTCCAAAATTGAATAAATGAGCTCGAGAAGGCCTTTAGTTCATATAGAGAGATTAAAATTTTTTAAATTCCTTTTAAAATGAATTGGTATCAATAAGTTTGTGGTTAAATGGTTCAAGGTATTTTCAAATTAAAAATAGCGTTACATTTAAAACCACTCACATGTTTTTTTAGAAAAGTGGTGATATGAATTGGTTTCCCAATTCATGCCCCTAAGAGGATTTATTAAAATCTCCCTAAAACCACTCACATGTTTCTAGGTAGGGATGAACTATTTTTAACAAATGTGTACCCTAACAATAAAACTTTTATTATTATGGGGGTACACAGTTTCTCTTAAGAGGTTGCAAGATTTGGAAAACCCGTGCCCTAACCATGCACAACCCCTTCTTCTTCAACTTTTTTCAAAGTTTCACCCAAAAAAACAGCCAAAGTAATACCCAAATGAAAAGTACTTAATAAAACGAAAATGAAAACCAGTAATAATGTCTGAGTTTTTTCCAAAAAAGGTCAAGATCTTAGAATCTCCCAACCTTATAACATATCATCCAATAGATGCACTCCCAATATTACCTAATATTTTGAGCCAAAAAGATTGAGCAATGAAGCCCACATATCTGAATCCCATTCCCATGTTTCTCTCATATATTTTCTCATGTTTCCACAATACATAAACTCTTAGAATAGTATTTCCCTATAACAAATTCTCACAATTATCCAAAACAGGTATCATATTCTATTCAAAGGACTCAACTGTTTAATGTTGAAATTTCACAATATATCTGACGCATTTCCCAACTCATTAATCCCAAGAACTATAAGAAATCATCTAACATTGGTTCATATCCTTTCCATAAAAAAAATACAAGTAAATTATATATATCAACAACATCCAAGGACCACCTAGCCTTTTCCCTAGGAATTTATACATGAACCATATAGGTTTCTCATTGGAATTCAGATTCCACCACATCCAAACCCTAGTCTTACTCTATAAACCTACTTCTGGAACATCTCTCCGCACCATTGAATCTTCATTAACACTTCTTTGTCATTTAACTACACAACCATGGTATTTAATGACCCTTGGTCCATTATTATAACCTCATCCTTAAACTATCAATTGAATACCTTCCATCGTTCATCTATACATATTCTACTTCATAATAATTAACTCTATGAGGTCCCATATCCCATGAAAACACTTTTACTCAGTCATGAAAAAAGCCAAATATTTCACAATGAATATAGGAAATTTTCAAGGTAGGGGAAATGATCATCACGGATTAAATTTATGCTATTAAATCATCAATTAATACCAAAATAAATTTCCATTTCTGATGATACCTCCCACAATGGAAACACATTATCCTTTTGAAATTATTTTTCTTCCCTGATTTCTAAAATATCACCACACAGATCCAAAACCATATGACCCCTCACACACCTCATTATCGAGTTCTCAAACTAAGGAATTATCATAATAAAAACTACCTACATCAAGGTACAAATAAACAAAACAAAGAATTATTAATTCAAAACATTAACATATTTAACAATAGGTATTTAAAAACCATTAAAAGTCCTTCATCATTTTTCCTCCAAATGGTAAATACCAAGGCAATATCACTACTCTTACCCATCCAATATCACAGTCCTAGTTATGATGGGTAAAAATATTATAATTATTATATTTTCTCATTTAGGCACCCATTTATAATGATCTTTCATAATTTTACAATATTTAACAATTTCATTCTTAGAACCATTTTATTTTCAATTTAAAAAACTAGGTTAAAATCAAGTTAAAAAACATACCCATAAACCTTTTTAACATGCATGCGTAAATGATTCATGTCACAATATCCTTGAGTGCCTAGAATGATGCTTGAGAACTCAAATCTTGTTCCATACTAGTACATGAGTGAAATATTAGAAACACTAAACATAAATAATTAAAACATGCAACATCTATGTAATCCAAGGTGAAATATTATTCAACTATAATACAATCAACAATAAAATAAAATCCCACCATGTGTACTTAGGTTCTCCCACATACATGAGGAATCTACTCCCATGGAAGAGCTCATATCCAATGCCAAAATCTTCCTTGTCTCTTATATAATTTTACCAAATGTAATGTAAAAAGAGAAAAAAAATAAAATTCACCTATGATATATCTTTGTAATGTCCCAACCCAGGTGCCACACAACGGCACCCCAAGTGGGTTCATTATGTGACCTCAAACACACTTCCTCATATGCTAAAGGCTTCTGACTAGTAGTAAGGATATGATAATCAATCATGGGAATATTATAACTTCTTTTATCAGAGGAATATGCCATCATAAATAATAAATTATGGAGTTCACATATATAACCATAAAAAATACCAATATCACATGAAAATCAAAGCATAAAATAAAATATCGAAATAATGTTGAAAATAATACATGATAATGTATGTTTCTTGTGTCTAAAATGAAAACTAAAAATAAACATAGAGATGACTCTGAAGAGGGTCCTAAACCACATCTGCATCCTCATCCACGCTCCATCCTCAAACCAGCCATCTAAACTAGGACATTACCCTTACAATTTATAATGATATTTATTGTTTGGAAATTGTGGAGATACCTATAATAAAGAATAAACTATATTAAAAAATAATAATTTTTTGATTATAGAAATCACATGTGTTTATTCTATGTTAATGGATTTCTTCTTGATCTTCTTTATTATATTCTATTAATTTAAATTCTATATTTTATAAAATTTTTTATAGTGGGAAATATTTTGAGAATGTAAATCATTTAATTATTGATGACTAAACAAAATTGTTTTTTGAAAAATTTAAATTATGATTCCTTATAATTTCATGATAATGAAATTTATTTTTTAAAAAAATATTTAAATATTCCCTGGTTGTTTATAGATAATACCTTATGTTTCCTATGGGCGGGTCATGTAATAAATAAATAAATTAATTGGTGATGATAAGGAATTTATTCATTGATAAAAATAGTTATTTGTGTCCATGTGATACCATATAATTTTGAAATATTAATTATTTTATTTTAGGGCCTATATTCTATTTTGATGGTTTTTTTTGATTAATACTTTGTGTTTTTTTCTATATGGGAACCTTTTAATGTGCATGCATGTGATACTCATATACCAAATGGTTTAGAGATAATAAGAGCGGTCCTCATGATTGTGGAGATAGTTGACACATTTGATGGAATGAGGCATCTTTTCATGCATTTTGGTGTTTTGTATGGAACCAATATAGATTGAACAAGTGGAATATGTTCATTACATTTTTTATGTTCTAATAGTTAGGATACATACTTGTTAATTAATCTTTTTTAAAAGGTGTGATGGCCTATTTGATTTTTTCTCTATTCATTTCCCCACTGCTTTAGGCTTTATGTTATGATAAATATATGTATATTGTTATTATTGAAGGGTTTGAATACTAGAAAACCTAAAATTAGGTGCTAATAGAAAATAATGATTATTTAAAGAAATGTGGTTTTTTATAATAGAATGTTACTAGATGATAAATCTGAAGGATCAATGAGATCAGTTGGTTTCTACAGTGAGGGAATGGAGATATATATTTTTCTACATGGGGGGATTAGAAAAATTTTAGTCGTTAATGTAATATACAATGTCAAAGAGAAATAATATTTAATTAAAATTCTCGTGAAATTATTGTGTGTTTATATGATACCATGGACATAATAGTGGAAATGGGGTGTCCAAATGAAGATATATATAGTTGAGTGTATGTCTATATCACTATCCTTAATGTGTTTGTGAGTTGTAAACCATATATGTTATGTGACCTCATATTATAACCCACCCATATTGGAAGATTCAGCAAAACCTATGTATATGAAAGGGTGTTTTCCCCCCATCCTGGTTGGCGAAGAATGAATAACTATTCATCATTTTTCATCATGTGCTATTATACATAGGGTTTATATTTACTATATACTCATCTATAGGGGAATGAATTCTTTTGGTTAAAATCAAACACATGTATTTCATAATATAATATCATAAGAATTATTATTTTCATGTTGAATTTGTCCTATGTTGACTTGATGTATACAAAATGATCTATAGGATCCAGTGTAATGTAAAAACTACTTTGTGACTATTAGAATATCTGAATATTTATTAGGAGGTGATGTGATTCCAGATAATATTGATATGATCTAATTCAAAAGGATTATTTTATGTTATTGTTTTCTAGGTGTATTCAAGAAGGATTCCTCTTTAGAGAGAGATGGATCAAGACATGTGACATTGGGGTAGAGAGGAAAACATATGGGGAAGTGGTACCATGTTTCCTTTATTTTATATCATTTGGATATTATTTCATTTTAGTTTCCTATACATCGTAATATAACCATGATAAGGCATATAGATTACCATACCTATTTGGGTGATAAGTTAGATTCATTTTTATTCACTAGGTTTTTGTATGAATCCTTTATCATTCGAATGAGAGGATATGATGGGGATACTATTGAGTAAGCCTATTATTCATAAAATAGAAAATATAAACTATTTTTAAGACCATAGGAGCTAGTTTTTTATAATAATAGATATTATTAACTTAAGTTGTTATAAAAGAGTAGTTTGGTCTTTCAAAATCACTATTGAGGATATATATTTAAGTAATTATAGATTATTTTATAGTTGTTATCTTGTATGAAATTAAATTCACCTACAGAAATACATTATTATCATTTGAGGGGGAGTTAATTGGTGGTTTCTATTATCTGTAATTCCTCATTTTTTAGATGGAAATGCATCTAATGTTATTGTATTATATACCCATAGTGATACCCTCTGACCCATGGCCAATTAGAGGTTCACATGAAATGTCATTATCTACCTTATCTAATTGAATGGCTAGGAGGTATATCATTGGGGGAGGGGGTAATGATAGAGTGGTTTCAAAGTCTAATGTGAGGGATTGTTTGGAGTCTTAAGTTAGGAAATGGTACGTGCAACATGGTTTTTAGGGAAATGGTGATAGCTGAGTTTAGTATGAGTTACAAAAAAGGGAGTATGTCTATGATAAATTTAGATGGGTATTTTTAAGATCTAATGTTTAATACATTATATTTACTATGTCTAGTAAAAATTGTGATTGTTGATATAGTTTAGAAACATAAGAAATTTTCCATCATCATTATAGTTTCTGTCTATATCTAAAATGGGTAGTCCATGATATAAAGTGCAACCTTAAATAATACAAATAAATTAATTAATCATAAATATTACATATTATTAGTTTAGGATACATTAATATATATTTTTATTTTTTATGTGGGTGTCTTGTAGACATTTGTTTATCATTTTCATGTTAAAAATTTTCAGCTAGATGATCTAGGAGATCACAACATAATATAGGTTAACAACATCAGCATTTTGGAGGAGGAGAAAACTAAGAATCTGTGGGAAAAATTATGCATTTCATCATTAATAAAAGATGTTTTTTGCATAAATTATTTTGTGAGATTTGGGACAATTATTCTCATTTCATAGGTAATTTAATGGCTCTATGTGGAGTAGTTTTAGTTTCAATGGTGGTCATGGAGGTTGTTTCAGGGGATGCCTCAAGACTGTAGTAGAGGTGTTGAGTTCCATTGGTCATACACTACGGGAAAATGGGTATTTGTGACCGGTTATTTGCGACTGGGATAAATCCCATCCCAAATAGCTCTGTTAGAAAGTTATTTGCGACGTGGGGATTCCCCCGTTGCAAATAACTACTTATTTGCGACGGGATCGCTTTCCCCGTCGCAAAAGGACTAGTGCGCTTTCTGCGCCAAATAGAGGGAAAGTTATTTGCGACAGGAATATACCCCTGTCGCAAATAGTATGTCGGCAGGTTGTTATTTGCGACGAGACCCGTCGCAAATAACTATTTAACCGATGAATGTAATAAATGCGGGTATGGTATTTGCGACGGGAACCGTCACAAATAATACTATTTGGGTCGCAAATAATCTAACCTATAAATACCCCCATCCGTTTTTTCCATTCATTCTCAAACTCCATCTTTTACTTCTCTCAAAACTCTATTTTTTAGAGTTTAGCGTTTCTTAAGTTTAGTTTTTATTCTCGGAGTTGATATTGAAGTTTTCAACAACGATCAGAGATCAAGCTCAGATCAATTTTAAAGGTATTTATGTTCATTTTAATTTAATATTTATTTTTAATTTTTTAATAGTTTCTATTATTCTTAATTAGTTTTAATTTAATTATGTTTAGATTGTTTTGTTACTTTATAAATTTAAATTATTAGTATTCATTGTTCGTAGTTAATGGTAATTAGGAATAATTAGTAATAATTACCAATAATTAAGAATAAATACTAATAATTAGTAATAAATACCAATAATTTGGAATAATTAGTAATAATTACCAATAATTACCAATAATTAGTAATAATTAGTAATAATTACTAATAATTACTAATAATTAGTAATAATTTCCAATAATTAGTAATAATTAAAAATAATTATCAATAATTACCAATAATTAGTAATAATTAGTAATAATTACTAATAATTAGCAATAATTCGTAATAATTAGTAATAATTACCAATATATAGTACTAAATAGTAATAATGAGTAATAATTACCAATTATTAGGAATAATTAATAATAATTACAAATAATTAGCAATAATTAGTAATAATTACCAATAATTAGTAATAATTACCAATAATTAGTAATAATTACAAATAATTACCAATAATTAGTAATAATTACCAATAATTATCCATAATTAGTAATAATTAGCAATAATTATCCATAATTAGTCATAATTACCAATAATTAGCAATAATTACCAATAATTAGTAATAATTGGTAATAATCAGTAATAATTACCAATAATTAGTAATAATTCGAAATAATTACCAATAATTACCACTAATTAGTAATAATTAATAATAATTACAAATAATTAGTTATAATTAGTAATAATTACCAATAATTAGTAATAATTAGTAATAATTTGTAATAATTACCAATAATTAGTAATAATTACCAATAATTAGTAATAATTACCAATAATTAGTAATAATTGGTAATAATTAGTAATAATTAGTAATAATTAGTAATAATTAGTAATAATTACCAATAATTAGTAATAATTACCAATAATTAGTAATAATTAGTAATAATTAGTAATAATTGGTAATAATTACCAATAATTTGTAATAATTGCCAATAATTAGTAATAATTACAACAATTAGTAATAATTACCAATAATTAGTAATAATTACCAATAATTAGTAATAATTACCAATAATTAGTAATAATTACCAATAATTAGTAATAATTACCAATAATTAGTAATAATTACCAATAATTAGTAATAATTAGGAATAACTAGCAATAATTACCAATAATTAGCAATAATTAGTAATAATTACCAATAATTACCAATAATTAGTAATAATTACCAATAATTATCAATAATTAGTAATAATTACCAATAATTATCCATAATTAGTAATAATTACCAATAATTACCAATAATTACCAATAATTAGTAATAATTGGTAATAATTAGTAATAATTGGTAATAATTAGTAATAATTTCCAATAATTACCAATAATTATTAATAATTACCAATAATTAGTAATAATTACCAATAATTACCAATAATTAGTAATAATTAGTAATAATTACCAATAATTAGTAATAATTACCAAAAATTAGTAATAATTACCAATAATTAGTAATAATTACCAATAATTAGTACTAATTAGTAATAATTAGTAATAATTACCAATAATTAGTAATAATTACCAATAATTATTAATAATTAGTAATAATTACCAATAATTAGTAATAATTAGTAATAATTGGTAACAATTAGCAATAATTAGTAATAATAAGTAATAATTAGTAATAATTAGGAATAATTAGTAATAATTAGTAATAATTACCAATAATTAGTAATAATAAGTAATAATTAGTAATAATTACCAATAATTAGTAATAATTACCAATAATTAGTAATAATTACCAATAATTAGTAATAATTACCAATAATTAGGAATAATTTCAAATAATTAGTAATAATTACCAATAATTAGTAATAATTACCAATAATTAGTAATAATTACCAATAATTAGTAATAATAACCAATAATTAGTCAATAATTAGTAATAATTTCCAATAATTAGTAATAATTACCAATAAATAGTAATAATTACAGATAATTACCAATAATTAGTAATAATTACCAATAATTATCCATATTTAGTAATAATTATCAATAATTATCCATAATTAGTAATAATTAGCAATAATTACCAATAATTACAAATAATTAGTAATAATTGGTAATAATTAGTAATAATTACCAATAATTAGTAATAATTACCAATAATTAGTAACAATTACCAATAATTAGTAATAATTACCTATAATTAGTAATAATTACCAATAATTAGTAATAATTAGGAATAAATACCAATAATTAGTAATAATTACCAATATTTAGTAATAATTACCAATAATTAGCAATAATTATTAATAATTAGTAATAATTACCAATAATTAGTAATAATTACCAATAATTAGTAATAATTACCAATAATTAGTAATAATTACCAATAATTACCAATAATTAGTAATAATTTGTAATAATTTGTAATAATTACCAATAATTAGTAATAATTACCAATAATTAGTAATAATTACGAATAATTAGTAATAATTACCATTCATTACCAATAATTACCAATATTTACCAATAATTACCAATATTTACCAATAATTCCCAATATTTACCAATAATTTGGAATAATTACCAATATTTAGGAATAATAACATTATTACATGATTTGTATATTTTATTATTAATATTAAAATAATATAATTTTCTATATTATATACAATTCTCTTTTCATCTGTGTGTTTTCTGTCTCCACAAGTAATATTTGCATTCATTTTCAAAATTATCAATCTACTCGCCAATGGAGAGGTGAAAGTGAATGAAAATATTACATTTAGAGACAGAATGTTAAACACACAGATGAAAGGAGAGTTGTATATAATAAAGAAAATTATATTATTTTAATATTAATAATAAAATATACTAATAATGTAATAAAGTTAATATTATATAATTAATATTTATGAAAAAATTATATTAGTATTATTAAAATAATAAAAAAACAATACAATATTAAAATTATCAATATTTGTAACATGTTTTTCTTTATTCTCAACATATTCAATCTTTTCTTGAGTGTTTTTTCTAACAAATTATACAAAAATAGAAATGCTTTTATATTTTATAGAAAAATATGGAACAACGAGGCCATCAACAGTCATTATTAGATGACTGCATATGGATAAGTCAATGTAGAAATCCAAACGGTTCTAGTTTAAATCCAGTATATATAGAGGGTGTGGAGACTTTTTTTATCATTTGCGGCATCAAATCCAGAATTTGTTTCAGAAGGCAAAATAAAATGCCCTTGTAGAAAATGTGCATTGGGAACGTTTGACACGTTTGACAAAGTGGGGGGACATCTCTTGCATTTTGGTTTTCTACCAGATTATGTTTTTTGGTATCAACACGGTTAATGCAGTTCCAGAGTAGGTGATACCAACTTGATTCCAGATCCATCCCAGTTTCAAGAATTAGTACATGATGTTGCAGGTTCATCTGTTCAACATACAGAAACTCCGGTTGATATATATTCAAATCTTGAGTTGGCACCGTATGAATTTTATGAGTTGTTGAGGTCTACTGAGGATGAATTATATCCTGGCTGCAAGATAAGCAAATTAGAAGCAGTTGCAAAATTTATAGCTATCAAATCAGATAACGGAATGTCAATCACCTATTTTGACCAGATATTTTCTTTGCTTAAAACACTGTTACCTGAAGTAAATGTTTTGCCTACAAATTACTATGAGAGTAAGTGGCTAGTGCGAAATTTGGGACTTAACTGTCAGAAGATTCATGCATGTTCAAATGACTGCATTTTATATTATGGGAAAATGAGTCGTTGGATAGTTGTCCCACATGTGGGCAACTGAGATATAAAGAAGGGCAACATGGGAAGTTTGGTTTGATTCCTGTAAAATAGTTGAGATATTTTCCACTTACATCCAGACATTAGCGTTTATTCATGTCTAAGAATACATCGACAATGATGTCATGGCATAAAGTGAATATTTCAACCGATAAAAGTTTGAATCATCTAGCCGATGGTGATTCCTGAAAAAATTTTGATAGAGTGCATCCATCCTTTTCTTTAGAAGCTAGAAATGTTCGACTGGGCCTTTCCACTGATGGTTTCTGTCTATTCGGATCTTATGGTAGTCAATATTCATGTTGGCCAGTGTTTTTAACTCCGTACAATTTACCTCCATGGATGTTGATGAAGGAGCCATATATATTTTTTACTTTACAAATTCCAGGACATCCGAAGAAAAAAATTGATGTTTATTTGAAACCATTGATTGATGAATTAAGTTTATTGTGGAGTACTGGTGTCAGTACATATGATGTTGCTACGAAACAGAATTTCATACTGAGAGCAGCATTGATGTGGACAATTAGTGACTTCCCGGCTTATGGGATGTTATCTGGCTGGAGTACACATGGTAATAAATAATGTCCGTACTATATGGGAAAGAACAAAGCATTTATGCTCATTCATGGAAAGAAACCTTGTTATTTTGACTGTCATCACAGATTTCTACCAGCTGATCATCCTTTTTGCAGAAACAGATCACATTTCAGAAAAGGAACAATTGAAAGGGATGGAACTCCAAAAATACTATCAGGTTCGGAGTTAAAATCAGTTGTATTTTCATTTCCTCCCATCACTTTTGGTCCCACAATAAACAAACAGAAAATTTCTGGTTTTGGGAAAGAACACAATTGGATTAAACGTAGCATATTTTGGGATTTTCCATATTGGTATGATTTGTTGGTCCGTCACATGTTGGATGTCATGCATATTGAGAAGAACTGTTTTGATAATTTGTTTCATACAGTTTTGGATACGACAGGAAAGAGCAAAGACAATGTAAATGAACGTTTAGATCTTGCCCAAATTTGCAGGCGTCTAGAACTGGAACTGTTTGAGAATGTCAGAACAGAAAGGTTACTGAAACCAAAAGAAGATTATACACTTTCTAAAGAAAACTGTTTATTATTTTCTCAGTGGATTGCAGATTTGAGACTTCCAGATGGGTGTGCTTCTAATTTGGGTAGATGTGTAAAGAATGGTCATATTACTGGATTAAAAATTCATGATTCTCATGTTATAATGGAAAGACTTCTACCCATTGGATTAAGAGGTCTGTTGAATTATGTTATTTGGGATTCCATAACAGACATGTCTCATATTTTTTAGGAAATTTGTGCGGCTACAGCAGATTATGATGCTCTATGCAAACTTGAAGAAGATGTTGTTGTAATTATATATAAACAGGAAAAAATATTTCCCCCATCTTTCTTCAACTCAATGGAACATTTGATGTTACATTTTCCATATGAAGCCAAATGTGGAGGTCCAGTACAGTTTCAATGGATGTACCCAATTGAAATATGCATGAAAAAATTGAAAAGAAAAGTACGTAACAAAGCATATGTTGAAGGATCTATGGATCTATTGCAGAAGCTTATTTGTAAGAGGAAATATCTTTTTTCTGATCCCATTATTTTGAATCTGAGTATCCTTCAAAACACAACTGAATGGGACGAAACGAGAGGAATATTGATTTAATAGACAATAAATTATCTATTTTCAACCAGCCAGAGCTTGGTTTTGGTGGAGTTTATGAACGCTGGCTTTCGGATGATGAACACCACATAGCTCATACGTATGTTCTGCTCAACTGTGAAGAGATGACATCAGTTGTACTGTAACTGTTTTATCAATTATTCTATCATTTATGATATAGTAAATAACTTTGTTTTTTATAGGTTGTATGATAATCATTTCAAGAAACAAATTCCACAAATTATAGTAGCTGCTCTCGAAGAACGCCGACAGAAAAAATTTTCTCAGTGGTTTCAAAAACTGGTAACATAATTTCTTTATATTTTAGCAACTCATTCAATGTATAGTTTACTATATTGATAATTATTTCACAAATTTTCAGGTGTCTCGACATACTGATAAAATTGACAAACGGCTCTGTATATTGAGTAACCCACCTTCCAAACTTGTTAAAACTTATAATGCATATATGGTGAATGGATTTCGATTTTACACACATGCATATGGGGAATAAAAAAAACAATGAACAATAGAGTTATCTTGAGAGGATCTCATCATCGAGAAAATGAAGTTGACTTTTATGGCATACTTGATGAAATCATTGAACTCTGTTATCTTGGACAACATTACATAACCATGTTCAAATGTCAGTGGTTGGATATAGAGAGAGGCATGCGTGTTCATCCGACTCATGGAATCATAGATATTAAATGTAATAGTGTTCTCGCAGTAAATGAACCATTCTTATTGGCTCAACAGGCAGATCAAGTTTATTACGTAAAGTACTGTGCTACATCAAGAGAGTTGACTGATTGGTGGAGTATAATAAAAATCAAAATTCGAGGCAATCAGTTTAGTCAAAGTGAATGTGCTTTCACTGATGTGCAAAGAATTGAAGGTTTTCAAGAGAGTACTCAAAATCAATCTTTTTACAAAGAGACATGAGTATCGATGACAACACCCCACATTTAAGAGTCGGTGATGACGATGATGTTAATGATGTCACATATGAATTTGAAATGGTAAGAGATGAAGCAACTGGAACTCGAATGGATATCGATGATGTTGAGGAGGAATATGAAGATGACATTGACATATATGAAGATGATGATGAAGATGAACACTGATAGAATTTCATGGTAGTTATATACAATCATAACTAATATATATGTATATATAATAGTAATTATCAATTATTTGCTAACAACATTATCATTTTCTGTTTTAGATGGACGACGACACATTTTGTGAGTTGGCGGATACTGACCTGCCTTTCGATGCGGATGAGTTGCTGGAAGATGACCCTCAGCCTGTAGGCACTCCAAGGAGTACGCGGAGGGGGTGCGGTCTTCCATGATTGATGATTCCTGACCCCGTCCCCGAGCGACGTCCACATCATGGGTTTGATCCACGCACACGGAGGTTTAATAACATGTGTGATAACATGTGGATTTGACTAAGATTTCATTAATCTATTCACATAATAAATGTTTATTATTTTTACAGTTTTCCGCATATAGCAGTCGGACATGGCAACACTATTTTGCACAACTATTTCTCTCAGCCTTGGACCACATGGGAGCAGATTCCCATTGATGTGTAGCAGGCCATGTTCGGCCATTGGTTGTTACGTACGTAAATAAATAACTTTTATTTTGAAAATTATTTCATTTATAACTTGATATTTGGATTTATTTTTAGGGTTTATGGTATCCGATCGAGGATACCATGTGTGAAGCCATCCACGAGGCATGGGAGGTGGCCATGCGTGATCTCTTTCGTCAGTTTTTTCACAATTTAAGAAAAACTGCCACGACGAAAGAAGGAGTGTCAGTTTTTGACGAGTCATGTAGAGTACATCGACCAGAGTACATTTCATCCCATGTATGGAATGGATTATGTGCGTACTGGTTGAGTGATGCCTTTTAGAGGAGATCATCGGTGGGGAGGCAGAATCGGGGGAGATAGGAGGTGACTCATCGAGCTGGGAGTCGTACTTTCAGTACTCATAGATAGCATCTGGTACGTACATTATTTGTAAATATTTTATATAATTATAAATATTAACAGTTTATTTTTTATTCTTATAGGCTGTCGAGCACCCCGATATTACAGAGTAAGACGTATATCAGATGATGTATAGTGATCCTACTACTGGGGAGACCAGAGGTGATCGTCAGTGTCACATCGTGGTCAATATTATTTTATTTCAAGTTTAAAAATTAACTGCATATAATATATTCACAATTTTAATTTTAAATTGCAACTACATGAGTCATATGTGGCCGCAATGTCACTAACCCGACCTGAGAGTCAGGCCGAGTCATCAGATCAAACCACTGGCCGTCAGTTTGATGAGGCGGCATGGATTCAGGCCACCCAGAATGCCTTCGAGAAGGGTCGGGTAGTTGGTATCAACTCTCGACTGACTCCCGGAGATTATTATGGCAATGCTGCGATGTCGGCATCCAGCTCGAGAGGAGCTCGTGCATCTTCTTCTGCTACACAGTATGAGGATCAGTTGTCATCTCAGACTGCACTGATAGAGAGTCTCTGACAGGAGAAGGAGCAGATGCGTCAGCAGCAGCAGCAGCATGAGGAGGAGAGTCGACGCCAGCAGCAGCTGTACGAGGTGCGGATGAGTCGGTGGCAACAGCAGCATCAGGAGCAGATGGAGTACATGTGGCGACTCACTCATGCTTTAGGGATGGAGTTTCCTCCACCAGCATCTGCAGATCCCCTCTCCCCCCTCCTCCCTCCTTATGATTAGAGTTTGTTTTTATGTTATAAAGTTTGTTAAATCAAAATATTAATTTTTTTTTTTCTATTTGTAGTTTCTGTCTCATTATAAAATATTAATAATATTATATTTTGAAATAACAATATTAATATGAATAATAATATTATTTATATTTTATAATATTAAATTATATATATATATTAAAATTTTATAATATTAAAATTTAATTATATTTTTTTGTAATATTATAATTATTTTAATATTTAAATATAAAATAATTCTATTATTTTTATATTAATTAAAATAACTTATTAATATTTTTTTATTTATGAATTATAATTCTAATATTTTTATATTAATTAAAATCATTTATTAATATTCTATTATTTTTTATTTTTGAATTATAATTCTAGTATTATTATATTAATTAAAATAATTTATTAATATTTTTTTTTATTTTTGAATTATAGTTGGATTATTTTTATATTAATTAAAATAATTTATTAATCATTTATTTTTTTTTATTTTTTTAGTATTTGCGACGGGATACTATGCCCGTCCCAAATATTATTATTAATATATTGATTAAAATAATTTATTAATAGTTTTTATTTTTTTTAAAAACTAATTGCGACGGCCCCGTCGCAATTAGTAGTTGCGACGAGCCTGTCGCAATTATGATTTTTAAACGTTTTCACAAATATACGGACTAATATTTGCGAAGGGACGAATCGCCGTAAAAAATAATCCCTTTAGCGACGGGCCCATCGTAAAAAATTGTTGTTGCGACACTGTTTTCCGCGACGGGCTATTTGCGACGAGACCCCGTCGCAAAAGGCTATTAGCGACGGGATCCCTATGCAAATGACCCGTCACAATTGCCACTATTTCCAGTAGTGATACAAGATATTATAATATTGATTTAGTCAAATTATCTTGTATTTATAATCATTTAATAGCTAAAACAAGTATGTATTTGGAATTCGGGATGACTGTCTAGTGTCAAGAAACTGATGAATATCGGAAGGTGGTGTTGTTCATCAAACTATTTACTTAGTTTCTAAAATAGGAACTTTATTTTGAATTTCTCTATGATACATAATGAGTTAGATTTCATTTTTCCTTTATGATATAGAGTTCAATGGTTTCATATGTGTCTTGATATTTATGACCCCATTAGTATAACTATTCCACCAATTATCTCAAGTAAGGATCCTTTCCTCGTGATATTTTGGTAACATTACCACTTTGGGATGTTCTTTTCAGTGTTTACCGCCCAACGATCCAGAGGTGCATCTTCTCCTATTATATGGTTTTATGAAAACAAAGGTGGATAAGATTAACACATGGTTTCTATCATTGACATTTCTTCTCCCTCAGGAAATGGTAATATTTTGGATCATATGCTTTTTCAGAAGCCACACAATCATACTATGAATTTGTTTGATGATTCTTGAAGAGTGATGGTGGGGAAATCAATACAACATAAAAATATGGGAGAGTTTCATGGATGTGGATACATATCTCATATGATATTGTAGTAATCTATTGTTCATTGTGGTGGAGAGTAATATGGAGAATTATGTGGTATAGGTTTTATGACATCATTTTTATTTTGGTGACTCCCTTATTAGATTCTATGAATATAATCAATAATAGTGTTATTTTAGGGAAGAATTTTTCTTCTATTGGTGATTTATGACATGGATTTTTGGTGACCCATATCCAACATTTAATTGTATAACCTCATAGGATAATGATTTACCATTACTTGAGATGTTAGTTTTTGGGGTCTGGATTGAAGAATTCCATTTTCAAGTTGCTGTTGTTTAGATCTCTAAGAGGTGAAAGCTAAAGAAATGATCTTAATGGTGTTATAAATACATCAATGTTTCCTCAATTGAAGTGTGAGGAAATTACAACAGAATTCATTACTATTTTTCTTTGAGATCAAGGAATATTTTTTCTTAAACAGGAATTTGTGGACAATTTGGAGAAATCAGTTCTCTTATAAATGATTAGTGAGTTGATTTAAATTGATATTTGGATGAGAAATTACATATAGTAGGTACAAAAAATTCCTTGAGTCTCGAGGGTGATCTTATTTGATAGTGATTCTTATTTAACCTCCATGTTGTAGAGATGACTTAAACGTGATTCTTTATAAAAATCATTCATTAGAACTACTTTATATCAACAATTTGATTGTTAAACATAAATGACCATATTGACTCAAAATTACATTTTTTGTGCTTGTGTCATGGATTTTAGTTGTTCTTGGGATAGTCACATACCCTTTTCCATGTGTAATTTAAAAAATATTTTCCACTCCATCATTTCTATATGACCATTTGATCTGTTTCATGAACAACCATTCTATTACATGTTATGTTGGGAAGGGGTAACATAGTCAACAATTATCTAGAAAAAATGTATGTAATTAATGGTAAAAATATTTATTCTTACTTATGATTAGATGATGGAAAAAAGATTTTCATGAGTCGTACAAAGACCATTAGAGGAGAACCCTTTAGTTCAACAATAATAATCATGTGTCCATAAATGTGAGTCTTCATCATGGGTATAAAAATATATGTAATGGGAGTATAACATCTCTAGTTTATTCATTATATTTTGGTTTTGGATTTTATTAGTTCCATAATGTGTGAGATAAAGCCTACCCCAAAGAAGATCATGAAAGATAATGTATGTTATGTTACATAACTTTGACACTGTCCTCATAATGATTCTTGAATCACTAAACGAGGAGAGATTTATGTCAACACTATTGTGAACTTTTTGTAGAGGATTGTGTAGATTATGAACCTCTAACAGAAGGTGTTTTACATGCATTCTATACCATTAGTTTTTGTCTATTGGTGAAACAGTGGCACGGTTGAGAGAACCTAGGAATGTGCATCATAAATATGACCTTAGTATCGTGATTTTATGATTATTAGATACTGTTTTATATTACTTATTGGTGCTTCATACCTTTATCCAGAATATGAGAAATTTTTATCTTCATGGATGTAGTGTTTGTTACATTTATATTGATTGAATGGTATCTTCAATATGATATTATTTTGGATATGGATGTTTTGGTATTATAGAACTATTCCTTTTTCATTTATTTGATTTTTTGAGCTCCTTGGATGTTGTTATTCTTGATAGGTATCGCATGGGATTGTTGTTTAAATGTCCCCTCCCTTTTTTCTCTCAACAACTAAATTTAATTCTCATTTATATATATTATGTGATATGGAAGTAATGAAATTCTATGAAACATAATTAAATTTTATTTTTTTATTCACATGAAATGATGGTTCAACTAGGGCTTGGGGGTCTAGAAGATTTAAAAATAGTATCTTCCATTATAGCGGTCACCATGCTCTTATGGTGGGAGTAGTGATGGCTATTATAGAGTTGAGGATATGAAAAATCCATTTTGGTATGATATTGTTGTAATTATAGTACCATGTATATGAAAACAACATTCCATGGAAATTTGGATTAAATGATGGTATTTGTGTCATTCATTCATTCAAAAATGATTTTTTTTATAAACAAGAAAAACTACAACAATGATTAAATAAACCAAGAATACAACAAAGGAAAAACCAGCTTAGGGGCCTAAAATAATGGATACACAATTAACCCCCCTTAATCAAATAAACCCCCCCAAAATCTCATTGCAAAGATCTAGAAAAACAAATGACATGATTACCTTGATTACCTTGGTATTTGTGTCATTATATATGAAATTTCTAGCATCAAATTTCAAATAAGGGAATTTCATCATTCAAGTTGTCATATAAGACTTCCTATTTTAAATTTGGAAAAGACCTCAAAATATCCATAGTAGAGGCTATACTGAGATAAAGTGAATATGGTTTAAAAAACATGTATAAGATGTTTTTGATAATATTATAAATAACACCATTTCCATTGTGGAGGTTATAATAGATTATAGGGTTGTGGTATAGATTGTTATGAAATGAATTAAATCATTTACATTCATCTAGGATCCCAAATGTATTAGTAGGAGAAAATTCATGTATTTTTTTGAGTGATGTGTAATTTAATATAAATTTATTCGAACCTATATAAATATTTCAACAATTTATGGATCTTTCAATCAATTTATAAATTCCCTAGATGAACCTAGGGAATAACTATTTAAGTATATCATTTTGAGGCTATATTAATAAATTATGTCAGCAGGGAAGTGTTATTTTTACAATTTCCACTGAATTTAGTGGATTTATTGTGTATTCTAATTATATGATCATGGAAATTTTAGGCTTTTATTTTAATTCACATATCTCTATATCTACATTCATTTATGAGTTAACCCATATGATCATTGTGGAAATTCACTCAATTGTGGGATTAGTTTTGAGAAGGGTTGTTTGGTGGGTTTTCAGTGATATGTTCCAGCATATCAAATTTTATAGTCAATGGTGGTTGATCCTCAATTTTTAATTTTCATGTGAAAAATTATAAAATTAAAAAACATCTTATGAGATTCATTTAAAAACATTTTTTAGGATAAAAAATAAAAATCAATATTTTCTCATTGAGTAATTGTGGGAATGGTCATAATGATTAAAATATATGATTAATGAAAATAAAAGCATTTCATCTTAGTGATCACATATGTTTATTCTATATTAATGAATTTAATCTTGATTTAATAAATAGTTTTCTATCTAGGTCTATTCTAGGGTTAACCATGTTTTTGTTTGGTTATAAACAAGATAAAATTCATTATTTTTGAAATCCTTGTTGGATAAAAAATTGGCATGGTTACGTTAGAATGTTCCTCCATATTATTTAATTAAACTGTATGCTATACATGAATTCATGATTTAATATTTCATATATGTATATATATATGATACATTATGAGGAATTTTGTTGTATCTAATGATAAAAATTCATTCAGTTAATTATTATATTTAATGGGTTGTTTGATAAAGAAATTGTTTGGGGTCAAGTGAGACCTTATTCCTATGAATGATAAATGAATATTTTTGAGGGCCTAAATTCTCTATAGAAACCTTGTTATTTTCATAGATCATTATTGTATTTCTGAAGATGTGATCCTTTAATGATATAAAATGCGAGACTAGGCTGACAGATGGGTTGTTGAGGTTGGGAGGGTGTGCCCAGGATTTTTGTTGTAGATTTCCCCTATAATGAAAGAATACATTTTTTTTATTGGTGGTGTTAGGGATAAGACTCGAATTTATGGAACCGAATGAATCCTTGATTCTTAATCATTTATGTTTTTTATTCTTATAAATGAATCTTTTTAACAATATAATATTTGATATTCATGTTTATATATTTCTATCCACACTACATGATGTAACTAGTTGATAATTTTATGTAAATTTTATGGTAACATAATAAATTTCTAAGTCAAAATTGAATTTTTGAATGATAAATAATATTTAATTTCTCAAACAATATGTGGTGATTTTTTTGGGAATGATATATAAGGATAAATTTTGAGTAACTATGGGATCATTTATTTTATGAAGGACGGTATGAAAATCAATGGGATTATGCATAGAGGGAATGGATATTAGTATGTAAATAATTTAATAATTACTGATAAATATAAATAATATTTAACATAAAGTAACATGATTTTTTTAAATAACATATCTAAATCTTACAGGTTGAATTTGTGTGTCTAATTAAAAATAGTTGTCATTGAGTCTAATTCAAGGAAATTTCCTATAGTGTCATTGTGAGTAATATATCTTGTAGGTTATGTGATTTTACATGATACTATACCCATATCACTTGGCATACCAACAACAGTGTACCATGAAGTTTGTTTTCCATAAAATCCCGGTTGGAGAGGAAGATATATCTAACTACCCCATTTCCTTCATCTCTTCTCCTTGTAGTATTTTGTGTCGGAATGAATGGTGTTTCTCATTTTAATATATCTTTATAGATGGTTATAATGAATTTTAGTTATTATAATATAAATATAAATAAGTATATTAAATCACTAGGATGATTATAAGTATGTTGTTTATGGTATTTGATATGTCAAGTATAATACATGATGTACAAGATATAGTGAGTCTCAAAAACTTCATTAATAATATCAAGATACATGAAATTTTGTGATGATATAATGTGATAAAATATAATATTGATATGATATGATGTGTGAGGTGAAAGTTATGTTATAATTTTCCACATTTTAGCGGGAAGGAATTATTTTTTGTGAGTGGTGAGTCTGGATGTGTCAATCTAGGAATGAGGGGAAAACCTATGTTAAAGTGGTAGTTGGGTGGGTTTATTTGATATTTGTTGGATACTATATTATTCGTTTATGTGATACAAGGTGATAGTGTAATGATTAATCTTTTAACTGAGAAAAATTACATGGGTGTTTAGTTAGAATTACATTATTATTTAGTGTGATGTAGAACACTACCTTTATCTTTTTCATTTGAGGCTATGGGGAGAATATAACTATTTAAAACTATTATTATCACCCTGCAATTATAAAAAATTATATTTTGGATTCACATAATTGTCTGGTTCTAGGGATGGATATTACTAGACCACGTGGTTATTTAGGATCTATTTGGGCTTGGAATTCATTATTAGGGATTTATCTTTTATTAATTTTAGTTTCTATTTTTTTATTATATGATATTATATTAATGGTTTTGGATATTATTTTGTTTAATGAGAATGATTTTATATATTTTATCACATAAATCATTCCCCATTCTTCTTATATAGAAATTCTAACCATCTATGTGTATGATATACCGTTAGCATAAGTCTCTAAAACATGGCCTAAGGAAAGATGTATTCTGGAATCATAATCCCCCCCTCTTTCTTCTATATTCCAGGATGTGGAAATTTTGGGGTAGGGGGATGTAATATAATCAGTTTTTTTAAACTATATAGAAGCATATATTTTACTTATTTGGTTTTTTTAAATATATTAAATGATTATTTTAAGTGAGATTGACTGTATTGTCTTTTATTTCACGTTTTCCCTTGGGTTTGAGTTAGAAATAGCATTGTGGTTGTTCGAATGAAAAAAGTTTTTCATAGTCATGTTATTTGGTTATGTTTATGAATGTGACATTATAATTACAGTAATGCTAAAATATGTATTATTGAAGTTAGATTATATGGTTTTCTGTGGTTTTTATATGACTAATTCGTTATTTGGATCTAAAATCAGAAAACTATTTTAATCATACAATATTTGTCTTCTTCATTTTTTAAAACAATTAGATTAGCAATATATGTTCCTTTCTCTGAAACTATATTTCTTTTTATTCTATGTTTGTATTATGTAATGATTTTGAAAATGAGATATTTTATATCTATTTGTTGATCTATTAATAAATTTATAATATTATTGAGATTACTTTTTTTAATTATTTATTTTTCTTGGAAAGTGTTAATTCATTTAATGGAAAAGAGAAAATAGTTTGTAGAGGCCCACCTGTATATATGGATTATAAAATTTGATTTATTAAGATTTATATACTATGTTTTAGATAATAAATTTCGAATTAATTATATATGTTCAATTTAAGATTGGAATTGTACAACTATTTTTTACGGTGATTACCTTTTTGGATAGGATAATTTTAATACCTAGATATTAGGGTTTGACCATTATAAGGGTTCACAATTATTATTCAAATTATATTCTATAAGAGAGTACATTTTCAGGTGACATATTAAGTGTTTTTATGCATCAAGGGTAGACTGTATATGTACTGTTTAATGGTTTACCATGAATGAAGTTACATTCATGGGTAACATGCATGGTATTGAAAAAAATTCACAGTTAACTATTGGGAGACCCCTCATCGCTCATCACATTGCACAAGTATCTATTATGGAGTTCTAGTCAATGAAATATACTTATGAAAATTTTAGAAACATTAATAGTTTTAGTTTTTATAATTTGATTTTATTGGCCACTCACCCAACTTCAATATCAATCCCATCAACCTTGTTGGAATCTATTCTACCCTCTTCTCCAGTCCACGTTCAATTAATAATCTCTTCCAAATTGTTTTATTAATTCATATAAATCCAAAAAAACCCTTTCCTTGTTTATTTTATCATCTCATCCTTACCCACTTTATTCATATTTCTAAATCCTCATGTCCATGTTTGATAGGGGTTCTCTCTTCAATGATTATAATTATATTTTTTTTGTTTTTTTCTCTTTCAATAGACAATAAATTGTCTCTTATAGAATAAAATAGAGGAATGAGATAAAAATCATTTAATTCTATATAGTTCAATGTTTGTTCTTATAAAAATATTTTTATTTATAAAATAACATGTTATTTACATTTCTAATATAAAATTTTAAAATATTATTATTATTTTTATTATATTTGAAAAGAGATTTTATATATAATAAGAAAGTGATAACTATTTTTTGAATAATCAATTTAGAATTATATAGTAGAAATAAATTCATATTTTTGAGAGTTGGAAGAAGATGTGTCTAGAAAAATAATTGAAGAACTCATCTAAAAAATTTACTATAACATAAGGAAACACCTCAAAGAAGTACTTGCACATATATTTTATAAAATCATGGAACTACTTGATGAAAATGCATATATAGAAAAAACAATTTTTAAAAATTGAGGATCCATTGAGTAAGAAGATTCAAAATATCATTGCCATAATAGATATTATGGAGGTAATTGAATAATTTAAAACACTCTACATTACAATATTTTACATAGTTGATGTATAATTGAAAATTCATAAACTTGTGAAATTGAAAATACCACAACTAATGTATAGATTATATATTATAGGTTGATGATAAAATTAAATAACAAGATATCACATTAAAATAATCATAAAAAAATGAAAAATACCAAAAAAATACAAATAATCTTTATATTTTAGTGAAATAATGAAGTATATAAGAATCATTGGCTGGAACATCCCATATTGCAGAAATGATTAATGCTACCACACAGAATACTATTGAAATTCATTAGTCCCAGAACACTTTTATAAACTTGAATAATAATCTAAAACAATCCTTTGAGCATGTTTGAACTATCAATAATCATAATTTAACCTATATCCCTAAAAACATTTATGTAATAATGAAATTTTGCAATATTTTCTGTATATTAGTAAAAACACTAGGGAATTGTCACCAAGAAAAGTGTTCAAAAATTTACAACCACATCAATATTTAAAATTTGTAATTATAGGAAATCAACATTCCCAAAAAAGTTGAATAATTTTAGTAATTATTAACTATACTAAAAAGAATTTATATTGGGGAAAATTTTCCTGAAAACAAGAAGAAGATGGTTCATCATCACTTGTTAGTGATCTGGTATGTTTTCATACCTTGAAATTAAGTATTGGAAAATGTTTCACTCACAATAAAATATGAAAGCCCAAATGTTTTTGGGAGAATTTTTTAAAAATGTGCATGACGTATTAGTAATTATCCAGCTTCATAAAAAATTATTTTCACTTTGAATAGAGCCTAATGATTATAGAATTTATGTTATTTTAGAAAAAATCGTGTAAATAAATTTTAGGAGTTATATAATTCACCTAGTATTCATCATTACTATTCAAAAATGGATATAAGGAGATTGTATAATTCACCTAGTATTCATCAGTAATATACAAGATTTTCCTCTATAAGGAGACCATTAAATTTTTTATTTAATGTATAATTCTAAATCACCAATGAATAACCATTTCATTTAGGTAAGCTAGCTTCTACCAAGATTTCATCAAGTCCGCATTTTATGAGGATAACCAAGACACTTTCTATATCATTTAAATGAACATAGAGTATCATAAATACATTTTCACTCATTGTTTCTTTTTGGCCTTCACCACCTGAGAGATTCATTGCCCCTGGACATTGAAGATCTATAATATAGTTGGAACGTAAACCAACGAACCAAACCCATTCCCTCCAAATATAAGTTTAAATCTTAGAGGTTAAGGAATGAGGATATCCCCACTGATGAGAACATCAATCATTTTAGAATCCTAATGGTTTCTCGATGCCCCTGTAATAATAATAATACTGAGTAGATTGTGGACCTCCTTTTCATTGTGGGTGATTGGGCATGTACTTTGTGGAGTTTATTTAGTACATTTACTACTTTCCTTGACCACAACATGTTCGATATATCATTCATTTAAAATTGGTACCATGGCTCGAGATAGGGGCCCCAAGAAGGTCGCTCGCACCATGATATTTCATGCAGGGTTCTGGTTCATATTGGAATCGAGGAATAGAGTGAGCACGATGGGGTCCAATCACCCTATAAATACAAAAACATAAGGTTAAATAACCTTATCTTTTCTATATTCAGTCTCACTTGAAATAGGAAATATTGTCCATCCCATAAATACTTTCTCATGAGTTCCCACATTGCCCAACCTAAAAGTGGCAATGTTAGTGGGAAATATGCACATTGGCATCCCCTTATAAGGGCCTTAAACTCAACATTGACGAATCTTTTAGAATTTGGTTCTTTTATGGAGTATGGTCCATTTTTATACATAAATTTCAGTTATTTTGTCATTCTCCTCCAACATGGGTCAGGGTTTCTCAATTCAGGACGAGGCTAGGGAATTGTAATTTTATTTAACCCAATTCCACGAGAAAAATATTGCATTATCAGAGGTAGAAACAGACTCCAAGATACTTTACAATGCCTTTCATGGCCTTTTCCCCACTCCTTGGTCAACATAATACATCATTAGGATTTAAAGGGGAATGCTCAACACCAACACTAAAGTGGTTCACTCATGGTTGATAAGAATGACTTAGTTATAGTTATCTCTAAAAAATAGTAGGCACAACTCCATTAAATTTTAAGATTAAGGATTTTATATTATTGTTAATAATGTGAATTATACCAATTATTTCAACAAAACAATTATGGAAATGGATTATGGGCATGTTGGAGGTACTTTAAAATGTATATAATACACTGGAATCTCACCATTCATTAACTGGAAATTGAAAAAATGAAGTTAGATAGAATGAAATATATATAGATAGATATGTATGATAATATATGAGATTAAAAGTTATAAAATTTAAATTGATTAAATTATAAATATATCTACCAATTATAATTTTATAATGAATGGATGGTCTTGGTTGATAGATAATTCTCTAACTTCTCCTCTTATTAAGGTGTAAGGAAATAAACTGTTAATTTTCCTTTTTTTAATTGGGATTACTAACTTGTATGGACTTTATGTGGTTAAATAAATATGGAATGTGATGAGGAATTGTATAAACTATTTATATAATTAAAAAACCTCTATTATGGTGTCAATATTAACAAAAAAAACCTAGGATAATATTTAAGTGTATCCCTCGTCGAGGATCCACTACAGAGGAATGATTATCAATGGGATGCTCTATTTATATAAGTCTAAAAATGTGTTAATTTATACCACACAATTGGGGAGAAATATTCAATAATTAATTATATCATTAATTTTTTTAATATTGGAGGATGGTAGGTTGAGGAAAATGTTAAATTAATTGTGTTGTTTTATCTCATATAAATAAACTATTTTTGTATTTTTATTAATGATGGGTGTGTGTTCTAAATCGTATTAAATATATCTAAAATAACAACAATCCGGAGCAATTTAATGCAACATCACACATAGGACCTTATTTGGAAAAAAATGATTCTTTAATCAATTGCCTTTTTTATACACTAGGTTTAGTTAAATAAACATACATCCGAAAAACTAAGAGCTTGTTTCTAAGAAGTGTGTCGTTAAATCATATTCTCAACATTTATTAAAGGCTATAGTTTTTATTAAATAAATATTATTATATTCATTTTAGTAATAATAAAATATAGTATATTCCTATTTAGTTATATAAAATAAGGGGGGGATAAGGATTCTCATGTATACAATTTAAATTTGGATTTGTTTGTATTTAGATTAAATAAAAATTGAGAGATTATAGATCACATGTGGGGTTTCCTTTTTTTTAATAAAGATGTTATTTAAATGATTAGAATATTTCAATATTTTCTTTCATAATTATATACATTAAGATGATATACATCCATTATAAGTGGAAAATAAAGATGAATGTTACTACATCATGAGATTTATTAAAAATATTCAATTTTAAAAAACTAAATTCCATGATTTATGTATTTCAAAAAATGATAAATTCATTGTTATAATGAAAAATAATTGTTACTGTTATAACATATTTTAATTGAATTAATATGAGAATGGATGAATGGGAGATTGGAGAGTGAATTCCAATGAATAAAGAGGGTACCGTATGTTGTGAGAAGATGGAAAAATAATACATTGATGTACTATGTTTGAAAAATGAAATATGTTGGGAAAAATTCCACAAGGTATCGTTGAATCATTTTTAGGTTGGTTGGGTTTATTTAAAATGTTGGATTTCATGGTGAATTTTATAGTTCTATATATATTTTTGAAACCCTATTTTCAAAAAGAACCATGATAATAGAATAAAATATCTTGAATTTGAAAAAAAGAATAGATACAAGGTGGCGCCATGTTTTCATGTTTTAAAAATTATTTTGGTCCAAAATTTAATGCTTTGTGATCACTAATAAATGTGGATTTCTTCAAAGATCTCATAAAAATATGGAAAATGTATCAATTTCAAAAATAAGGGCTTCATTAAGTGGATTTTTCAAAACCATGAATAATGTTGATTGTGAGCTCTATGATTACGACGAACTTCTAGAATGTTATAGATAAATAAAATTTTGAGGGATCATTGTAGTGGTGCAAAGGATTGGACACAAGCCACTGTGATTACGACGATCCTCAAGGCAGTGAAGAAAAGGAATTGATGGACTGCTCTAAATTTATGTTACGATTTGGGATCCAAAAAGTTTTGGGGTGCTTCAAAAAATAAAGAAAATTTTGGATAATATTTTTCATCTCTACAAGTTGGAATTATTTGGCACTTACATGGAATGTATGTTTCCAGTGTCAGTGGGAAATAACATTAAATAGGCCTCCACCCTTGATAGAAGAGTTGAGAGTTTTCATGAAAAGCATCTAGCTCTCAAACTGAAAAGGAGGTTTCCAGAGTCTATGAGCCTTGTGAATGGAAGTGGATATGATGTGGCTGTACTAGCTCTTAAAAAGAGGTTTTCATGACAATGTATAGTCTGAGCTTTTTCAATGTAGTGCACTATGTGAATACATAAGCTATGTGAAGATTTTTTCTCGAAAAAGTAATCTTCTTCACAAATATGTGTGCTCTGCGATGACGTTTTCTCTGTGAAGGTGTGTTCTTTACGAAGAGGCACTAACTTTGCATAGGATTATTTTAGCTTTGAAAAATATGCAGCTTTTTCTAGCGGTGATCTTTGAAAAATTATATCATAGGTTATATCCCAGTGTTCAGTCGAATAGGGGTATTCAATAATGGATTAAAATTGGGCATCAATAGAGCATCTACATACTATAGGGGATTCAATAATTGGTGATAATGAAAAGACCTACATGACAATAAACATTTAGTGGATCATTTAAAGAAACAGTGAGAACTACAGGTGAGAGAGAAGTGAGCTTTTAAATTTTAATTGGTTGTAAACCATGAGGAATAGTGAGTCATCTTAGAACTTGTAAATATTATTGAACTTATCATGTATTTGGTACATTGTCTATTTCCGGTGTATGCTCCTTGGACATATCCAAATGGGGGTGAACCAAGTAAAATTCTTATGTCTGGTGCATGTTTTAAGAATTTTCCATACAATATAATTGGAATAAGAGAGAAGAAAGTTTGGTCTAACAACAAAACAATATCAAATGGGTTGTGGTTTTAATCTATCATACCCTGATTCACCCCCCACCCCCCCTCAGGGAATTAAACATAGTGGAATAAACAATTTGTATTAGACTGAAACATTGATAAATTTTTCTCTCCCTCAATGGAGGTCACTAATAACAAAGGGGTTCCAATGATTAATATATGATCAGTGATGAATGAAGGGGAAAATGGAAAATGTATGCCCCCTTAAAACGAGCCTCATGCACCTCTGACCTTTAATATTTTTTGAATATTTCTCTTCCCCCACTCTCCGCTGAGATGACGATGATGCAGCCTATGGTGGTTTGATCGTTACCCTCTTTCTCACTGGGTCGACTCCAGGAGTCTTAATCTCCTCCATAGGGTGTGTCTCTGCATTAGGGTCTTGATGGGGAGTCTGGTCCCTCCCTAAAAGAGATACTTCTCCATCCGGCTCCACCCCCTCAGTGTGGACCTCCTACGTTGCCGGTGATCCAGATGAATCAGGATCTATCTAGGGTGGAGGGTTGTTTCCCAATGCTTCATTTCTAAGATAATGCTTTCACTGTGGCATCTCATTTTCTTCAATGTACCTTGGTGGCACGGTTAGGTTTAGACCATCCCCTCCCTCTTTTCCAAAAAGTGGTGGTGTCTTGGGCACTAGAATCCTCGCCTAGTGTTTCTGTTCTGAATATGCATGCCTTTTGCATTGTCTTATCATCTAGAGAAGATTTTTTTTAAGGCGTGGTCGTCCCCCTCGAGATCCTGTGGAAACTGGTGTTTCAACTTGTTCTATTAGTCCCTCGACATCCACACAGGGAGATAATCTCCTCAAGAAGCAGTCTGGTTTGACCTTCTAGGTCCCCTTCTTCCTTTCTATAACATATCCTTTATTCAGCGTATTGGTGATGCATTGGGATTCTTCCTGTGTGTGGATGTTTTTACCTCAAAATTTCTTGATGCTTAGATGGATCGAATATGCATGGAAGTTGATTTGTGATATCTTATACGAGATTGGATTTTTCATAGAGTAGGTTCTGATGTATCTTGGTGGTGGAAGCTCATGCTTATGTCCCAAGTGAATTTTTTTTCGAAATTCCATTTCCATGGTAACTCTCTATCAGTGTGCATGTGGTTTGTCTCTCAGACACTATGGCCTTCAGGTGATCATCAAGGCCAGAATTTGGTTCCAATCCCGAAGGAAAGACCTGGGAGAGATCAAGTGGTTCATCCTCCTCTTTCCTCAGGTCTCTCTCCCTCACTTACTCCTTTCCCCCTCCCCACTTCCCCCCTTCTTGCTCCCTACTCCCTGCTCCGCCCCTCCCAGCTCCGCCTCTTCTTGTTCCATCACTTTGCTCACACAAGGTGTTGATTCTCACCTTCCTTTTCCTATCTTACCCATATTTTCCCCTCCCCCAATTACCTATTTGAACCAATCGTGTAGATATTTGGTGTTTTACTTTCCCCCTGACCCAATTTATGCTTCCCTTCCATATCCTCTCCAAATCATTCTGCTAATAAGGGGAAATCAGGGGTTCCTTTTCCCACTTCCCCACCTCGAACAGATGAACTAGGTACTTTTTTCACCCTCTATCCCTTTATCCAATGTTTTTTCCATTCATTCCTTTTCTCCTAACTATCTCTTTGATTTAGAACTGGACATTTCTTCAGTCCCCCATCGTGTTTCCTCTCCCAGTGGAATTATTACCAGATCCCAGTCCAGGCGACTTCGCTCTACGAGCTCAAAGCCCTTGTCTCAATCAGTGGAAGTGCCCACACCATATCTTCCCTTTAATAAATGACTTCTATTATGATATGGAACTATCGAGGATTCGGAACACCAACCAAAACGGATTTTTTGTCTCTAAAACATTAGAACAACAGCTCTTCAATTTTGGATGGTTTAGAACCAAAACAACAACCCTAAAAGATTGAGTTTTTTTTCTCATAGACTCGGGTTTCATAACTAACTGAAAGAAGATCCTTAGAATATACACATATGTATTTTTTGGATGGAAAATGTCTCTACTTCATTCGTTGGGGATTCAGACCTGTTTATTACAATTGATATTATTTCTGGATCTAATTACATTCTATTCACTTTTATCTATTCCAAGTTCCATATTCATGCCAGAGATTCATTGTGGGAGGATCTTCAATCCTTAGACCCGGGAAACCTACCATAGACAGTGGGAGGTTACTTTAACGTTACTCTGAGTCAGTTGGAGAAAAAGGGATGAGGGGTTGTATCGAGGAAGGATTTCCAGGATTTTTCCAACTTCCTAGCTCGTAAATGGATTCTTGACCTGGGATTCATAGGTGATCGTTTTACATAGTGAAACAACGTGAAAGTTAGAGACCATACATGGTGTAGGATGGACCGATGTCTTGAAAAATTCCATGGAATTTCCTCATTCCTAGATGCTATATTTACTCATTTTTTCTGAGACCTCTCTAATCACTCACCCATCAGCATTGACATTATTCTAAAACCAAGCAAGGATAGCAGACTTTTCTTCAACCAGGGTCTGTTTTCTCATCTATGGTTCCACCAGAATATGGATGATTAGTGGTCCTAACTGGAAATTGCTTTTATATAGACACACCTTAACAAAAAATTGAGATGACTCAAAGGTAACCTCCATACCTAGCTTAGGAACCCGCCTCCTTGCATTCTTGACTTGGACTCCCTTAACACTGAAATTGAATAAATGGAGGCTAGAATTGAAGATGGATGGCATGAGATTTTTTCACACAGGTAGATTCAAAAGAAAAACAACATGGCTGTAAAATTATAGGAACAAGAGAGAATGTCCTAGGAATAGTCCAGAGTTAAGTGTCTCAAAGAAGGTGATAAAAACACTACCTATTTCCAATCCAGTATTAAATAAAAAAAGAGGATTGTATTGCCAAACATACTAATGGAAGATGGATCTATCTCTAATGATCATGACATGGTGGGAGGTATGGCTAAAGACTTTTTTAAAAATCTTCTTGGTGATACAAATCCACATATGCAGGATGGTTACCCATGGGGCCATGAAATGTTATTTGATTTAATTCCCAGTGTTGTTACTATTGATACTAATACTATAAGGGAAGAAATTTCATAGGAACATGAGATTCCTGAGTCTTATCTAGCTCTCGATACAACCATTGGGCATGGGCCAGATGGGCTGCCTTGTTTTTTCTACATAGACTCATAGAAGCTGGTTAAAAACGATATAATGGAGGTTTTTATTGATTTCTTCCAGGGATGAAACATTCCCCGTGCAATGGGTGCCACATATCTTTTACTCATACCCAAGTTGAAGGACCCATACTCCCTTAATCATTATAGACAGATCATCCTCTACAACATTCCCTACAATATCTTAGCCATGATGATCAATAGGCGACATTCCATGCATCTCAATAATTGGATTACCGAGGAGCATCATGGCTTTTTCAAGGCAAGGAATATCCAGGGTGATATATGTTTGGCCCATGATAGGACAAATGATTTAAATCAGAAAACATTGGGATCTAACATTTCCATCAACCGAGACATGGATAAAGCTTACGATCACACTGATCGGTCCTTCATTATCAATGTTCTCACTCACATGGACTTCTCATACACTTTCATTGACATCTTATTCTGATGTTTCAGCTCTCCGTGGATGTCCATCTTCTTTATGGGGAAGTGTTTTAGTTTCTTTAAATATGTTAGGGGCTTATGTCAAGGTGATCTGATCTCCCCAGGCCTCTTTATTCGGGTGCAAGATACCCTAAGAAGGCTTATTAACAAGAGCATCCCTGATGAGAGAGTCATTCCTTTTCAGTGCCAATATAATTTTCAAGGTTTATCTCACATAATGTTTGCAGATTATACGATCCTTTTTGTGAATGGGAGTAAGAAATCTTTACATGGTATTATTGAATTCATTGACTGCTACTTCAAATTAAGTGGGCAGGCGGTGAATCATGTTAAATGTAGTGTGATCATCTCACATAAATTCCCAACCAGGAGGGTTAAAGCCATTAAAGACAGTTTAGGTTTTAGCAGAAGGGGTATGTCATTGGAATACCATGGGGCTCTAATTTCCTCAGGTAAATTTCATGTGCATCATTTCAATAATTTTGTGGAAAGATTCACTAATAGGATTATGAATTGTAAGAGTCACATACTGTCATTTGGGGGGAATCATATTTGTGAACTATTTGTTATCCTCTAATCCTATGGACTTTATATCTTCCACAAAAGTCCCTTCTTCTGTCATTTCACAGCTAGAGAATCTCATGGAAGGTTTCTTATGGGATGCTCCGGGGGGGGGGGTTGTCATCATTGGGATTATTGGGATTGTCTAGGTAGATATGAAAAGGAAGGAGACATTGGGGTGAAGAGCATTGTCGGATCCAGGAAAGGTATGCATGCGAAGCTCGCTTGGGAGGTTTTGGAGGGTCTAACATTATGAGGTCATTTTTTTTGCTAGAAAATACAGAGATATTTTTTGATCCCGCAAGGACGTGCCTATTTAATGTGGTGCATGATCCAACCCCTTATTTCTGGGATTGATAATAATTCTCGCAGTATTGATGGCTAGGGAGAGATCCGTTTTTGGAATCATAACTGGGCCAATAGCAAACTAAGATTACATGGGTGTTGTACACTGAACATATCCTTTAATGCAGTGAGATGTTACCTTGTTTTCACTAGGGTCATTCTTCACTCGGACAAATGAAGGGTATTTGATCTCATCGAGCTTTCATCTTCCCCCAATACTTCTGTTTTCATGGGATCAACAACTGGCACTTTTTCGGTGAAATATTTTGACAAAGTGACTCATCCTTCAATGGTGTAGGACAACTTGGGAGAGGTGATGTGGTGAAAATAACATCCTAAAAAATACAACATTCTCTTGTGGAACATTAGGAAAAATGAATTGTCTACAGATGACAATATAAAGAGAGTATGAATTCTTATGACTGCCCGATGTCCATGCTTCTCTGTTCATAATGAGGAAACATTCTGCCATCTGTTCATTGAAGGGCAGTGGGCTCTCCATGTACGGTGTATGTATGGAAGCTTCATCAGCATCTCCATTACTGATTAAACAACTGCGGATTTTCTTGTCCATTGGTTCTGTGGTGCGAGAACAAATAGTATGGAGTTCAACGCAAGGGTCTGCATCCTTGCGGCTGGGAGTTGGTGTATTTTGAAAGAGTGAAACAAAGGTTGTTATGAGGTTCTTTCCATATACATGCAAGCTTTTACCATGAGAACAATAAATCATTTGGTTGTTTTTGGTCACCTCATTATGAATGGGGATTCAACCCCCTCCTTAAACGATGTTCTGGGTCCCAGGTCAGACAACTTTGCCTCTCCCAACCTCTATCTGAGACGATGGGTGAGATGGAATCCTCATTTCCCTCGGCTGAAACTAATCACAGAAGGTTCTTGCTGCTCTAATGTCATGCAGGGAGGCAGTTTGGATAGAGATAATAGAGGTTCGGTTGTCATTTCTTTCTCGCCCTACATTGGTAAGGGATGATCCCTTCAGGATGAATCTTACGCTCTCCTTTGTGGTCATGAGTTGTGTTACAAGTGGAACATCCCCCTTTCTACAATGGAAATGGACTCACTAGTCTTTCACAAGGCACAACTTTGTCTCTTCCATACCACTTGGCCTATTGCATATCATGTTCATAGATGCAGGATGTTGTTGCATGACGGCTTATGGATCACTCACATTTGGCCAGAAGGGAATATAGCAGCTGATTATCTTGAATCTAAATTTTCTTTTGGATGATGTGTTCATTTGTTTTCATTGCACAAGCTCTATCTCTCCAGAAATATTAAGTATTATTATTGGAGATGCCCTTGGTTTGAATTATTTTAGTCCACCGTAATCTCTAGAATTTTGTATTCCTCCTTTACGGTCTCTTCCCTTCATCCAACAAAATAATATGATTATGACAAAGGTTTTCATATCCTCGTTGGTGAAAAAATTCAATTATGGAATAATTGGATGCAATACTAAATACGATCATTAGGAATTAAACTTTTTACAGCAACAATACATGGTACCTCAGACGACATCAATAGTGGTTTGTTATCAGAGGATGAAAGAAGGGAACTGGATATTGATGACAAGGGAATAAATTATTTAGGGGTAGCCTTTTGAATTCTCTTTAAATGACGGTAATGCCATGAAAATCATCATATGATATATAAAGAATGCAATTGAATATATTTTAAGGATATGAAAAGGTCAGAGAGCCAATTATTCTTATTCTGTGGAACAAGTATGATGATATGAGAATGAACCTTAATGATCCTATTGATGCATTCCTTAACAAGGTATATATAATTAGGGAAAAAAATTTCGATCGTGGAGAAGTCATTGAAGACATAGAGAGTTTCATGTTATTCTTCGGGGAACTTCCACCTTGATTTGATATAAAAGTTTCTATTTTGGAAGATAAAGATCCAAAGGAGCTGACAATGGATAACTTGCACAGCATCCTGGAAACACATGAAATGAGAAATGATGAAAATGTTATTGTAGAAAAAGGGAAATCTAAGTAACTGGAATTCAAGGACATGGAGAATATCACCATTGAAGACTATTATAAATAAGAAGAAACAGATGAGGTGATTTCCTTCCGATCTTCAAATCAATAGCGAGGAAAAGTAATGTTCAAGGGGAGAATTACACTAGCATGTTTTCATTGTGGAATGGTTTGACATCTTGCAGCAAGGTTCCCCAAGATGTTCCATGAAGATGATGAGGATTATGTTTATGTTATTATGAATATGACTTAATCCTATGTGAATGTAAATAAATTGATCAAGATAAATTTCTTTAAGAAAAAGAATCATCTTTCACAAGAATGTGACATTTCATATCTGTCTGAGGTTAAATAGGTTGAAGAGATAGAGAACTGTAAATATCATGGAGCAAATAAGACGGTAGCAGTTGTTGGTTGTTCTTAGAAAAACGAATAAACTGATGTTGTTGAGTAAGAAGAATAAGTGGAAGTATGAGTCAATATGGAAGCTATATTAGAAGAATATATTGAAGATATCGATGCTTAGAGAGAAAATCTGAATAAATCCAACAAATTGGTACATTATTCAAACACAATATGCAAGAGTAAAAATAATAAATGTCTGAGTTGATGAACGAAATTGAAATTATTAATTCTTTATTTCTAGTGGACTCATGAAATGATGATGAGTACAAACTCAAAGTTGATGAACATAGAAGGGTGACTAAAGGTTTGGATAACAAAAATAAAGAACAAATAAATTTCATTGAAGAACATGAAGAAGAAGTTGTCAATATATGATAAAAATTTATGTATCAAAGAAACATCTTGACTCTCAATATGACATCGACAAAGCATCTAAAACCCCAAGCTTCCACAGTACATATCCCTTCGAATAATACAGTAGTGTGTGTTGTACGCAACTTCAAGTTCTAACACACACCACAACCAATCAAACTAGCCGTTATAAATAGTAATACCCACTTTTTGAAATTTTATACATTTTATCATTCAAAATGGACTTCATTTTGGGATTCAGAATATCAAAATTCGCTTAGGGTGAATTTTTGTTACTTTTTTGATAACTTTCATATTTTGATGAATAGTGAAAATTACTAAATTTTAATTAAAAAAACATTTTAAATCAAAATAATTAATAGTGATAAAATATAAATTTGAGTGGTTTTAAATTATATTTCGAATATAATTATACAATTTAATCCAATGTAGTTCATTGGACATAATTTCACATTTAAACCGGACGTGAACAAGTCTCAATCTCTTGATAGTTAACACGCTTTTTGTTTTGATAGCAGGAATTAATTTTAAATTAATAAATCGAACTACTATGTGATGAATTAGGTAAAAAATAATTCATTATTGAATTTGGAATATCAAAATTAACTTAGGTTAAATTTGATATATTTTTTCTGAAGACTTTTTTTTGATGAATAGTGAAAACACTGAGTTATTGTTTAATACCAAATTTTTATTTAAATAATTATTTATTTTATTTAAATTATATTAATATCTTTATATGTTCAATGTAATTCATTGTAGTCGGTTTATAATAATTTTAGATATATAAAAATTTTATTGAACTTTTCACCGTCTTTTACCCACCTCCTAGGAGATTTTCCAATTTCACATAAAACATAATTTTACCACATCTGTGATCTTAATTTCAAAAATACGAGATATGTAGTTAATATCAAAGAGTAAAATGTGGATCAATGATATGAAAATAATTTTTGATGAATAGTGACTTTTTACTTTTATTTACCACGGTTAGAAGTAAATAGGGTAATTAAGGGTAAAAATTATATTAATATTACCCTCAAACATGCCATAATTCTATTGGACAAGTTTATCTCGACCAAAAAAACCTTAGGAATAAAATATTATCTTTTAGCTCCACTTGGATTAGATTTGGACATTTATTATTATTTAATTCAAAGATGAGTTAAAATAGTTGAAATCAATGTTTAATAACTACAACTTTTTTAATATAGGGTTTTGCATAAGATAAATTCGATAATAAATATTCATTATAAAGCTAAAAATTTTTCATAAATCATGGTATTTATTTATTATTTTTAGACATTATATAAATAAATTTATTTATGAAACAATGATGATGTAGTAATTACCTTATTAAAGAATGAATCAAATAAACGGTATTATAAATATTAAAATAAATATAATTTCCAAGTTTTTATGACATCCTAAAATTTTATAGGTGAATATTACATGTTAGTATTGATGCAATGTATTTTTTTTGAAGTAATATTGTTTTTATCTTTTTAACAAAAAAACAATTGCCAAATAGTGTCAAAATTGAAATAAAATAGTTTTTAAAACAAATATTAAATTATTAATTGATATAATGGTCCAAAAAATATAAGGATATGCCAAAAGATATATATAATAATATACATGAAATTATTAAACCAATTGGGGTTCTATTGGAAGTATATAGTATGTTTATTAACCATATAGTGTAAGAATACAAGAAGACAGAGTAAAAGTAAAATTATTTAACTTAGAGTTAAATCTAAATGATAAGGTCAAAATGGTAACATAAAATTGTCTAAAACCTATTGGTTGAGTGGTTTTCGACCTATCCCCACCTTAGACTTTAATTAATCAACTTTGGAGCCATTAGAAACCGAATATGAATTTATTATAAAATAATATTTTATGTTTTTCCTAAGGTGCCCCTCACCCCTCTTATAAAAGGGCACTCCCCCTTCTCTCTAATTCACACCTTATAAGCCATTTTGATCAGCCAAAACCTGCCCAAATACCCTATCAAATATCCTCTCTTCATCCTAGAGGCCTTAGATTGATCAGAAATCCAACCTAGTGATCCCTTTTGATCAAATCAAAAGGAAGAACCTGAAGAAGAGCTATTGATTTCACAACCCTCATTCAAGTTCCTTTCTTCTTCCACTTCCTTTTTCATTGTTGATTCCATTTTAAAATTATAACTCCATTATATTCTATATAATGTGATGTTATTATAATCATGGTATAACCAAATTCATTATTCAATCCACCCTTTGAATGACATGTCACCATACGTGCGTACGTACGGCTTACCGTCTCCACGTCATGGTGTAATTGTTATTCAATACATCAATATTTGAATAGTTATAATAATGATATGTATTTGATGTAGATAATAAATATAACATGATAAGGATTCTGTATATATTATATACCATCCAATTATATGTTATATTAATATCAAAAGAATGATATTTTCGCTCATGCGTAAGTATGGATTACAGTCTCCACGACGCGATGAGATTCATTTCCATGTTCACCATTCATCGACGATTATAAACATATATATTACTAATAAGTATGTAATATATGACATAATAATGATACTGGAGATATAAATATTTTTATATATGATTATTTTTATACTTACATATATCTTATTCACATACATCCGTTCAATACTATATGAAAACAGAAACAACGTTTATGCGTAAGTACGGACTACCGTCTCCATAAAGGGTGTTTTCCATTTCATATATATATCTGTCATAATTTTTTTATATTATAACTATATATGATAAATAAATCACGATTTATATTATAGAAGTATTTAAATAATTATCTATGTGATACAATCAATAGTAACAAGTTAAAACGTGTAAGATAAAGAAAGCGATTATAACCCGAAATATTAATATAACATGGAAAATATTATTAAATGGGAAGTATAAAGTCATAAATGAATAATTTATGATATAATAAATATTAATATGGTTCTGTTATTATTTAATAACATACTATAATCTTCATATTGGAGGCTAAACATACCCTCGACTAAAGGAAAGTTCAAGGTAAGGGGTTTTCATCTCACTCCTTATTCCCGTGAGATTCATGCCATATTGACACTATTATCATTTTTGTGGTGTATGTACTGCCCATAATTGTATTCCTTGTGTAATACACTTTATCATATGCATATTTACATATTCATTTTATGATACTTCTTCTATGGTGTGTATGTTTCGTAAGTTTCCAAATTGGTAAGGGTTTAATTCATAATCTCTTCTTTATCCGAGGTTGTTTATGCGTAAATATCTATTGGGACCTATTTATCATGCACATCCATGTTTCATAAAAATATATTTCAAAACATTTTTAATATTTTACATAATATGGGTTAATGTCATTTATACCATTGTTTGACTTTTTATAATAATTTTATAAAGTAATATTTCCGTCATTTTCCAAACAAGGTCCTTTTTAACCCTTTTGAAATAATTAAGGTAAGAATGTCTTTTTTAACATATACGGCGGGTGCAGCTATTTTCTTCCATTATAAAATTTTCGAATCTTCCCTTAAAATCTTATAAGAATATTTTCAATGTAAAATTTTTATTTTATAATTATGTGTCTTTTAAATGATTTAAAAAAAAGATATTTCTCTCAAATAGTTTTGATTTCATATTTGTCAACATCATTTGATAGATTTTAAGCCTATTTGAAGTTTATTTATTATGATATAAAACTTCCATATTGTATTGAAGGTTTCATGATATGTTTTACTATGTATGTGTTATTTTTATACAATTCATGGTTTATGGAGAAAGTATTGAGATTTCGTATGCTAGTTTTAATACGAATGTTTATGTTATGTTTAATCCTATTCATATGAGGAATGCATTGGACATAATATGTGACGGGTGGAGCCCGCTATAGCTCTTCGATGAATCAGTAATAAACTAGTGTCTTGGAATAAGGCCTTGACAAAATATTATTTGTATTCTTGGAACGAGGCATTGGCTACGTGGTCATGATAGTCTGGCATGATGAATTCCATCGTTATGAAAGTGGTTATTGATATTTCATGTGATTATTCGATTAGTATAATATCCATGTGAATAAGTAAATGGAATTATTTCATTTTATTTCAGCCATATTATTCTGATGTTCAAGTTTAAAAGGCTTTTGTTTTAGTTTTATACATTTCTTAAATTTGTATGCTTATTTTTTAAAGTTTCTGCTGTATTTCTTACCCTTACTAAGAGTTTGAGCTCACCCCTTTCCATGTTTTATTTTCCCAGGATTCCAAGTAGTGTTTTGTGATTGATATGCAGGGTTAATCTAGGGGAATAATGGTGTTCATAAGAGATTATTTATGTTGTTTTGTATGTTATAAATTGTAACGTAACATTCGTGTATGTAATATATTTTCCAAGACAACTAAACTGATCGGTCCTTCGGGACTTGATTCCTTGTAATCAGGCCAATGTATTAGAATAATGCACCCACTCTGGGTAACTGGGGTCGGGACATTATAGTTGGTTTCAGAGGAAGTTTAGAAACAACCTTGGAAACTAGATTTAGATAAACTCTAATTAAATCCCATCACTCATAGATAGTCTTTGAGGATTAGTATAGAAGAACTTCTGTGAATTTTGGTACTATTGAAATTTTGTGAGTTTTACAAGAAATAAATCCATGTCTGGAAACGAGAAGGTAGAGGCGGCTCTGGAACAGATTTACCTAAGAGGAAAACCAGAAAACACCGATTTGAGCTAGACTCAAACGGGAACTGGTGCATGACAATGGGCCTTGCTGCACTCTTGGTTATGATACTCTTGGGGGATATGTTTAGGACAATTCTCATTTTCTTTAAAAAGAATTATGAAGGGCTTATGAGTATATACTTACTCAAATAAAACATTTTTATGATTATGGATTATATTTATAAACTGTTTAATTTAAGTTAATTGTTTTACATGTTCGAGATTAGGTATTTCTATTCATAAACTAATCTAGTGTATGCCATTATTTTGAAATGGCGCCCAGTAGAAAGAATGAGAACTCCTGTAAGACACTTGATCCAACGATTAATAAGGATCATATATTTTATGTTCCTAAGCCAGAATTTAGAAGGGAAATAGTCTCCCACATATTATCATTATATGAAGAAACAATATCATGTTCTGATAAGATAAGTAAAGAATTATCAGAGTCCTATGGATTTGAAGGGAAGCTATAGAAGAAAAGGATGGTATAGAGAAGGACAAATTAAAGGAAATAGGTAAAGAAGGATTTTCCCATATGTTATAACTGTGGAAAGAATCACATTGGAAAATGCTTGAAGGGAATGGGTGTATGTTATAAGTGTGGAGAAAAAGGACACCAAGTACTTGTCTACAAGTGTAAGAAAAAAGATTCCAATGTACAATGCTTCATCTGCAAGAAGTTTGGACACTACGCGAACAAATTTCCCAGTCATCAAACTATACCGCAAATGATTCTATTGGATAATAATCAAGTTACGATAGTTCCAAAAATTAAGAGGAATGACTAGTGTTCATATGTTGTTATTTTGGAATTATTTCATTTATGTTGTATTAATGATGTTCTGGAAATAAATAAGGATTGTACTGCAGTACTATTTCATTGAGGATTTGAGATATTATGGTACTAAGAAAAGTGACTCTACAGTGGGTTAATTTTTTTGGGAATTACATGGTTGACGGAAAGATAAACCATAATATTGTCCTAATATTGAGGTACTAATTTTTGAATAAAATATGGTTAATTTGGGAAAATTATATTGGATATTCTTTAATACCATGAAACTGATTAATGATTTTTCATCGTTGGAGTTTAAAACATTTTTGATTGAAGGAGTATATCCAGTATTCTATAATGAATAAGGGTGCATGAATGTAATCAATAAGGTTTTATGGTAATTAAGGATGTTACCATGTTTTAAAATAATACATGGTGAAGGTGTTCACATGTTATTACAGGGAAAAAAAGATCTTCATTGTGTTTAACTTCCTTATAAATTTTGGACTGTGAGTTTGGATAGTAGTATTTTGGATTAGTATAATGGATTGAATGGATTATGTATGAAAGGTTATTTTTGGATTTTTTATAAAAGGAAAACACGCATACCATGTGACATCCCGTCGCATCAGACAAAGCTGTGGGAATCAAACCCACAACCATAGTGCGATTGGGATTTATCTCCTTCCACAGGACAACGTGAAGTCCCTGTATTTTATTATTTAGTTTTTTAATGGGTCTGATATGTAAATTATACATTCATTATATTTGGAACCCTATACGATTAGGATAAATAAGGTATTTTTTAGTTGTATTATGCTTTGTAGTGAAATATGAGTTTGTGGTAGAAATTTATTAATGGATAAAACTCTAATTATAAAGTAAGTATATCTATTTATGATCTTATCCAATCTCATAAATAAATTCTAAAATATTAAGAAAAGGAACATAGAAGAAAAATGTTTTCCTAGATGGTACCTTAGATTATCACAAATTTATGGCATTGGGATTATTGTCATTTTCATAGAACTGTTCTATACCACTCTCCATCATATATTGATGGTTAGATGTCTCTTACATATCCATATTTTCCTATATGGAACCCTAGTATGTGTTATTTTTAGTAACCTTCATACTTACCACTCTTTATTTTAAATAGAGGCCTCGTTAATCCATTTTTCGATGTGGGAGTTCAACTGAGATATTTTGAAATGTCAACCCCAAGTTTCCAATACCGAGCATAAATTCCGAGGATGCAATTTATTAATGAGGGGAGAAGGTAACAAACCAAGCTTCCACGGTACGTTTCTCATTGAATAATACAGCAGCCTGAGTTGTATGCAACATCGAGTTCTAACACACACCACAACCAATCAACCTAGCAGTGATGAATAGTAATACCCACTTTTTGAAATTTTAAACATTTTATCATTCAAAATGGACTTCATTTTTGGATTCAGAATATAAAAATTAGCTTAGGGTGAATTTTTTTTAGTTTTCTGATAACTGTCATATTGTGATGAATAGTGAAAATTACTAAATTTTAATTAAACTCAAATTTTTTAATCGAAAAAATTAATAGTGATAAATTATGAATTTCAGTGGTTTTAAATTATATTTAGAATTTATTTTTACAATTTAATCCAATGCCGGTCATTGGACATAATTTCAAATTTAAACCAGACGTAAACAACTGTCAATATTTTGATAGTTATTGTTTCTTAAAACACGCTTTTTTGTTTTGACAACAAGAATTAATTTTAAATTAATAAATGAAACTTATATGTTTTTAATTTGGAAAAATAGACTTCATTATTTAATTCGGTATATCAAAAATAGCTTAGGGTAATGTTTTGGTATTTTTCTAAAAACTTCTAATTTTTGATGAAAATTGAAAAACACTGAGTAATAGTTTAAAACCGAATTTTTATTTAAATAATTATTTATTTTATTTAAATTGTTTAATGTAAAAATAGATACATAATACCTATATATGTTCAATGTAATTCATTGGAGTCAGTTTATAATAATTTTAGATATATAAAAACTTTATTGAACTTGTCACCATCATTTACCCACCTCCTAGAAGCTTTTTCAAATTCACATAAAACATAATTTTACCTCTTATGTGAGCTGAATTTCGAAAATCCGAGAGACGCGGTTAATATAAAGGAGTAAAATGTGGTTCAATGAGATGAAAATAATTTTTGGTGAATAGTAACTTTTTACTTTTATTTACCACCGTTAAAAGAAAATAGGGTAATTAAGGGTAAACATGATATTTATATTACCCTCACACATATCCTAATTCTATTGGACAAGTTTATCTCGACCAAAAACTACCTTATGAATAAAATTTTATCATTTAGGTCCACTTGGATTAGATTAGGACATTTATTATTATTTAATTCGAAGAAGAGTTAAAACAGATAAAATCAAAGTTTAATAACTAAAACATTTTTAATATAGGGTTTTTCATTTCATAAATACGATTATAAATATTAATTAGAAATCTAAAAATATTTCACACATCATGGTATTTTATTTATAATTTTTAGTCATTATATAAATAAATTTATTTATGACACAATCATGATGTAGTAATTACCTTATTCATGAAAGAATCAAATAAATGGTATTATAAATATTAAAATAAATATAATATCCATGTTTTTATGACATCCTATAATTTTATAGGTGAATATGACTTGTTAGGATTGATCTAATGTATTTTTTTGAAGTAATATTGTTGTTATTATTTTAATAGGAAAAAATACCAAATAGTATCAAAATTGTCATAAAATAGTTTTTAAAACTAATATTATATTATTAATTAAAATTATGGTCCTAAAAATCTAAGGTTCGGCCACAAGACTTATATAATAATCTAAATGACATTAATGAACCAATTGGTGATGTATTGGATATATATAGTATATTTATTAACCATATAGTGTAAGAATACAAGAAAAAACTCTAAAAGTTAAATAATTTAACTTAGAGTTAAATCTAAAAGATAAGGTTAAAATGATAACCTAAACTTTTCTAAAACCTATTGGTTGAATTGTTTTTGACTTATAACCACCTTATACTTTAAATAATCAAATTTGGAGCCATTAGAATCCGAATATAAATTTATTATAATATAATATTTTATGTTTTTTCTAAGCTGCCTCTCACCCCTCTTATAAAAGGGCACTCCCTCTTCTCTCTAATTCACACCTTCTAAGCCATTTATCATGGACAAACCCTACCGAAATACCCTATAAAATATCCTCCCTTCATCTTAGAGGCATTAGTTTGATCAGAAATCTAACTTATGGATCCCTTTTGATCAAATCAAAATGAAGGACCCGAAGACGAGGTAATGATTTCACCACCCTCTTTCAAGATTCTTTCTTCTTCAACTTCCTTTTTCATTTTTGTTTACATTATAAAATAACATCTCCAATATATTATATATAATATTATGTTATTATAATTATGGTACAACCAAATTCATTTTTCTATCCTCCCATTGAATGACATGTCACCATACGTGCGTACGTACGTCATACCGTCTCCACGTCGTGGTGTAATTGTTATTCAATACATTATTATTTGGATGGGTATAATAATGATGTGTATTTGATGTAAATAATTAATATAACATGATTATGATTCTGTATATATTATATACCATCAAATTACATATTATATTAATATCAAAAGAATGGTATTTTCGCTCGTGCATACGTATATATTATCATCTCCACGACGCGATGAGATTCATTTCCAAGTTCACCATTCATCGACGATTATAAAAATATATATTACTAATAAGTATGTAATATAAGACATAATAATGATACTGGAGATATATATATATTTATATATATGAGTATTTATTTGCTTACATATATCTTAGTCACTTACTTCAGTTCAATACTATATGAAAATGGAAACAGAGTTTATGCATACGTACAGACTACCATCTCCATAAACGGTGTTATCCATTGCATATATATGTCTATTATAAATTTTTTATATTCTAAAAATATATGATAAAGAAATCATGTTTTATATTCTTCAAGTATTTAAATCATTATCTATGTGATACAATCATGAGTAACAAGTTAAAATGCGTACGATAAAGAAAGCAATTATTACCTTAAATATTAATATAACATGGAAATTATTATTAAATCGATAGTATAAAGTCATAAATGAATAATGTATGATATAATAAATATTAATATGTTTTTGGTATAATATAATAACATACTATAGTCTTCATATATGAGGCTAAACCTACCATCGACTAAAAGAAAATGCAAGGTAAGGGGTTTTCATCTCACACTTTATTCCCATGAGATTTATGCCATATTGCCACTATGATCTTTTGTGTGGCGTATGTACTACCCATAATTGTATTCCATGTGTAATAAACTCTAATAAATGTGTATTTACATATTCATTGTAATATACTTATTTAATGGGTTGTATGTTTTGTAAGTTACCAAATTGGTAAGGGTTTATTTCACAATCTCTTCATTATCCGAGGTTGTTTAAACGTAAATATCTACTAGGACCTCTTTATCATCCACATTCATGTTTCATAAAAATGTATTTCAAAACATTATTACTATTTTACATAATATAGTTTAATTTAAATTATACTCTTTTTTAACTTTTTATAAGAATTTTATAAAGGAATCATTCCATTGTTTTCCAAACAATGTCCTTTTTAACCTTTTCGACAGAATTAAGGTAAGAATGTCTTTTTTAACATATACGGTGGGTGTGACTATTTTCCACCATTATAAAATCTTCAAAACATACCTTAAAATCTTATAAGAATATTTTAGAAGTAAAATTTTTATTTTATAATTATGTGACTTTTAAATGATTTCAAAAAAAGTGATACTTCTATCAAATAGTTTTGATTTCATCTATGTCAACATCCATTGATGGATTTTAAGCTTATTTGATGTTTATATATTATGATAAAAAACTTCCATATTGTATTTAAGGTTTTGTGATATGTTTTATTATAGATGTGTTATCTTTATAACATTTATGGTTTATGTTGAAATTATTGACATTTCATATACTAGTTTTAAAACTAATGTTTATGTTATGTTTAATCTTGTTCAAATGAGGAATGCATTGGACGTAATATGTGACGGGTGGAGCCCACTATATCTCCTCGATGAAATATTAACAAACTAGTGTATTGGCACGAGACCTTGACAAAATAATATTTGTAGTCTTGGAACGAGGCCTTGGCTACGTGGTTATGATAGTCTGGCATTATGCATTCCATCGTTATGAAAGTGGTTATTGATATTTCAAGCGATTATTCTATTAGTAGAATATCCATGTGAATAAGTAAATGAAACTATTTCAATTTATTTCTTCCATATTATTCTAATTTTCTTGTTTAAAAGGATTTTGTTTGAGTTTCATACATTTCCTTAAATGTTTATGATTATTTTTGAAATTTTCTGCTATATTGCTTACCCTTACTAAGCGTTTGAGCTCACCCCTTTCTATGATTTATTTTCCCCGGATTCCAAGAAGTGTATTGTGACTGATAAGAAGGGTTATTCCAGGGGAATAATGGTGTTCATAAAAGATTTTTTATGTTGTTTTGATTAGTATAAAGTGTAATGTATCATTCATGTATGTAATCTATTTTCCAAGACTTCTAAATAGTTCGGTCCTTCGGGACATGTTTCCTTATAATCATCCCAATGTATTAATATAATGAATTGACTCGGGGTAACTGGGGTCGGGGTGTTACAAAGCAGATCACCTGAAAGAATGAAATGTTGGAAGTAAAGAATAGCGGTCCTGTAGAAAGTAGGCAACAATCATGTTCAGATGCTACGACTAATGCGGGGTCGAAAAAAAATGAAAATATAAAATTTGATGATAAAACAAAAGAAAATATTCCTAGATTGATGTTTTATTTGGGTATGAAGATGAATCAGAATATTCAAAGATCCAATGAGATAATAATATGTGTAGAATTGGCACATAAGAAGAAACCCTATGTTAGTGTTATTACTATGGAAGGATGGGACATTAATAGAATGTATGTTCTATAGTAAGAGATACTGAAGGGCACAAAAAAATTGGAATCCAAATAGAGATAAATACTATATAATATCTTTTGAGAGACATTTTTTTGGATCATCAGATTTGGGAACATGGTAAGATACTATTAATCAATCATGTAGAGGATTGTGACAAAGAAGAACCCAAATGGTCACAAGCAGCAAATCAAAAAATCAACAACTGAGATGAAAACACAAAATTGATTTAAAGAACTATCGGATAAATATGATCCATCATAATAAAAGGATGATCAATATTCTCAAACTACACCGAGTTTTAAGTCAAGGACATTGATCAAATAATAAATAATGAAAATGTAGTGGTAAAAGAAATTTCCCTTAAAGCATCCGATCGTTATGAAGTATGAATCCTTGATAGCGGCTACACATACCATATAATAGGAAAAAAATTTCTTCCTACATACATATAACATGAAAAAGATGGATTTGTAATAAATGGTAATAATGTAGGCTTGAAGATTATTGGATCTGGAAATTTATGGTTTTGGGAAAAAATGAGAATTGCATATGTCTTTGTAGTAGATGGTCTCAGTCACAATCATCATAGTTTTACTTATCCATATAACAAAAATAATTCTATATGGATTACTAAGAAGACATGCATCATCAATGTAAGACATGGTGTAGTTTCTCTGCATGGATAAATAATAACGAGAAATCTTTACCTTGAATGTGGATAACAAGATATATTATTTTTGCCTAGAGAGAATGAAAATAGGCACTGGCATAAATGATTGGGTCCTCTATACCAACTATAAAATTATTACATGGTGATGTGTGATGAATCTAGAGACATCCCTAAGCATTCATGTGATCATACACATATGTGTGAGTCTTGAAAATAAGGGAAGACCATCAGAAATACATACAAAAAAAGGAAAAGAAGTTAACAAAAGTTCTTTAATTAGTTCATGAGGATGTATGAAGACCTATCATAGAAAGAGCCATTAGTGGGAAGTGGTATTTAATTTTATACATTGATGAATATTGTATAATGCCACTGGTATTGGACATTTCCCATAAGTATCATGCTTTTAGTGGCATAATACAGTATCATAGGAAATCTAAAATGATTCTTAGATAGAAAGTTCTTATGTTTCATACTGATAATGGTATATAATTCACAAATATCTAGGTAGAATAATATCTCAATAAACATAGGATAAGGCATCAAACATGTTTATTGAGAACTCTTCAATAGAATGGAGTGGTTGAGAAGAGAAATAAAATCATCAAAAAAATGGCCAGAAAATTTCTTATAGAAAAATAACTACTAGGTGATTTTGGAAGAAATCATTACTGAAACCAATATACATGCATAACGAGACAAATTTGTGTCTGAAGAAATGAATGACTCTGTATGAGATGTGGTACAGAAATATTCCAACATTAATATATGTTCAATTTTTTGGAAGTATGTACATTATACTCAACAATTAAAATCATAATGAATTTGAGTAGTATAAAGATGATGGGATGTTGCTCAGTTACTCAGTAAAAAAAATCATATAGATTAATTAATAAGAGGCTGGAAAATGTTGCTGAAAAAAATGAAATCCCTATATTTGAAAATAACTGGAATATTAAACAACACAATGAACAGTAACATGATGAATTTCATGAAGATGAAAGAAAAATATGGGGAGTAGAAGTGGAAGATGATGATTTAGAATAAGAACTTAATGATTAATAAGAGGAAGTCAAGTCTGTAAGTGTAAAGAAACCAATGAGTTGAGATAACATTTTAAAGAATAATATCATTGGTGATAAAACAACTCCAGTTAAAACAAGAATAATATAGTAACTTTTGTAGACATATTTCTTATCTCAGATAGACACTAAATGTTTTTCTGATACAGATGAAAATGAAAACTCGGTTTAGGGTATGAATGATGATCTAAACCATGTTGATAAGATTTATACATGGGAGATTGTTTTGAGGAATTCATATATGAATGTCATTGATACTAAATGGTACTTTTGGAACTAGATGAATAAAAATGTAATAGTGATTCGAAACAAATATGATTATTTTCAAATGTTTAGTCCTATATAGAGGGTATCTATGATGATGAAACATTTTTACATGCTTCCATGCTGGAGACAATCGTATTATTCATGGCGATTATAGTGAAATGAAATATCAAACTATTCTAGATGGATGTAATGTCAAAATTGATGAATGGAGTTATAGAAGAAGAAGTTTATATTAATTATCTAGATGTTTTTCTTATTCATGAATATGAGAACAAAGTTTTTTGGTTGAATAAAAATTTATATGGGCTGAAACAAGCACCGAGAGCATGGTATTAGAGACGTAATAGTTATTTGAAGAGGCATTGATTTCTCCATGGTGGACATGATTACAATATCTATTTCAGTAATTAAAGTAATAAAATGATGATGGTGTTGTTTTATTTTTATGACATAATATTTGGTGGATTAGATGAATCTCTGTGTTGACAGTTTTTTGTATTCAGGAAAAGTGAGTTCAAATAGTCAATGATTGGTGAGATGACATTTTTACTAGGTTTATTGGTAACAGAAGGAGTGAATGGATAATTCATTTCACAAAAAAAATATTACAATTATTTTTTTGAAATGATTTGGAATAGAAAATTCCATGGATATGAAAATATTGATTTCTTCTCAGAAGAATTTATCAAAATATGATGATTGCAAGGTAGTTAAAATCACCGAATACAAAAATATTATTGGATATTTACTATACCTAACAACGACAAGGCCTGCTATTATTTTCTCCACATTCCAAAAGTGTGATACCAAAGCAATCCCATGCAAAGTATCATTCTTGTAGTGAAAAGAATACTTCATTATATAAAAGTATCAATGGATTTCAATTTGATGTATACATTAAAATCTTAGCCAACGATACTGGGATATACAGATGAAGACTGGGTCGGATAAGAAGATGATAGAAAATCAATGTCATTAGGTGATTTATATCTTGGTGGATTCTATATTTATTGGACAATTTAGAAGCAAGATTTTATTTCATTGATCTCCATAGAAGTTTCCTCCACTCAAACATGCACATAGTTATTGTGGATGAAGTTACAGATAATGGTATGGGAGGTAAAGTGATGTCTCCAATTGATATATAGCGTGATAATAAAAGTGCTATAAACCTTAGAAAAAATATAGTTTAACACTCAAGGAAAATCACATTGTGATAAAATTTGAATTAATCAAGGAGAAGATGGAACAAGGGATTATGAAGTTGGAGTACATTCCTACATACCAATAGGTTACAAACATTCTAATAAAGGACATACCCAAGGATTATTTTGAAAGGAATCGACTGGATCTATTAGTTTAGTTGACTCCCCATACATAAAAAGTGTGTATGTGGGATCCCATAACCCCAAGGTATGCTAGGTTTATTTCTAATTTACATATATGTGATCCCTAATTTGTTGCATAACACAATAGAGTAACCTTTGGGATTATTAAAATAGGGGGAGAACAAGTGACACTTATAGAGTGATAAAATATGGCCAAATAATGGAGAGATGACTTAGTTAATGTAAAGAGGATAATCTGATAGGTGGAGCAATGAGATAGGGGGCATCAGATAGGGGGAGTATTAAATATGACTATACTAGAAGTTATCGATCATAGATTTGAGATCATGAAGATAAGGTTCATGATGAATGTGGAAGAGTGGTATTAGAATGGTTTCAGTAATTGGTGTTAAGAATAAAGAGACTAATTGATGAACGTTTCATATTACTCTATGTTCTCACATTGGGTTTTTGTCATGTGTGCATAGATTATGTGTTTAGTAAATCATTTATCGCTATCTAATTCTTAAAATAAAAATTCATGAAGATGTTAGAAGAAGATTTAACAAGGTATAAATGTTCATAGAGTCATTATGAGAAGATTTTACCACATATCTAATAGGAGATATTATTGTGTAAAAATACCTTAAGGAAACATTGCATCATATTTTGGTTGGATGTGTTTGTTTTAAAAGTAGGTTTTTATGGTAAATTTTCTAGTTATAGAGATATTTTTGACAACCCATGTTGAATGAGAACCCTGACAAAAGAATAGATGATCTGGAGGTAGAAAAAGGTGACCAGATACAAGTTGGCACTATTTTCCAAAGATTGCCAAAAAAAATTTGTCCAAAATTTGGGGTTTGGTGAGCATTCTGAAAAGATTATTTCCTTGAAGATCTCATTAAAATATGTCAATGTAATGAATTTGGTAAAGATGGGATTCATGAAGTGGATTTCACAAACACATTATGAATGTTGATAGTGAGCTCAACAGTTATGATGAGCATTTTCAATGGTAGAGATGAAGTGCTGAGAGGGGGATCATTGAGGAATCAATACGATTTTGATAGAAGGATATGCAACTAGTATCGTGGTCGTGACACAAGGGAATCGATATAATTCTCATCAACTAATATGATTATTGTGATTTAAAAATTGTAGGGATGCTTTGTGAAATAGAGTGAATTTTAGTGCTTTGTGATTTGGTATTACGTGGTAATGATGTGGCATATAAGGTTCTGTAGTATATGGGACACTCTAATGAACAGACCTCAAAACTAAAAATAAGAGTAGATATTTTTAAAAAAAATACATATATCTCTAGTTTCGTAAAGGAAGTTCGTAGAGGAAGTACACTTCACAAAATGAAGGAGATTTGTGTTGGATAATCGTGATCCAAAAGAGAGGTGTGCTTTATAAATTCTTGTACAGGAATTGGGAATGAAGTTCACTCTATGAAGGCTTGATCTCTATAAATAATTTTTCTATTTGAAGCAGTTTTCTCTATGATGTATTGTGCTCTATGAAGAAGGTATCTCTATGATGGTGTGTTCTTTACAAATAGGTAGTAATATTGCGAAGGATTGTTTTTTATTTTCAATGTATGTATCTTTGTAAAGCATTGAGCTTTGAAAATTTATTTCCATGGTTATTTCACAGTGTTCAGTGGGAATGTTTTATTCATTAGTGGATGGAAATTGTAATTCGATAGATAATATAAATAACATGGAGGATGCATTCATTAGTGACAATGAAAGGTACTATTAGTCCATAAAAAATTAGTTGATATTCTAAAGAAGTAGTGAGCACTTCAGTTGAGATAGGTGTGATCTTTCAAATTGTTATTGGTTGAAAATTATGACGGATAATGAGTCCACTGGTAAATAGTAGTGTTCTTATAGTGTATTTGGTACATCGACACATCATCGGTGTACGCTCCTTGCATATAGCTCAGTGAGGGTGTATAAAGTAAAATTGTTGTCTCATGTTCTAGCTTTATGATTTGTTTTCATACTCTGAAATGTTATATATAGAGAGGAGTGTTTAGTCTGTCATCAAAACAAGATCAAAATGGGTAGTTACTTTAATCATTCTTACCCAAATTCATCCCACGCCCCTTCTAATGGTATCGAACCTAGTAAAACTAACATTATATTTTTTGATAAATAATAATTTTATAAATGATTTGGGAATAGTTATGACTTGGTTTAATGGATTTTTTATTTCATAATTATTATAAATGTCATTAGTTAACACACTACCTTTATAAGGTAGGTACAACCGTCACATTAAGGTTGAGACAACCCTTAATGTAAGGTTGAGACAACCATAACAATGAAGATGAAACAAAATACAAAAATCCATATATAAGGATAAAAACTTTTGTATATAAGTCTAATAAAAAAAATGTATAGTTGTTCTTAATATTTTTTTATGGTTAGATTGAATTAATACAGGAGGATTTATATCATCATTGGATACCATCATAATGTATATCATTATAAAGAAAAAAATCATTTTTGAATTACTTTATAATTGTAGAATAATATTTTATAAACAAACAAATAAAATGATGAAAGTACTAAAGTGTTAAATTAACTATCCATCATAAAATAACTAATTAAATTTATTTTAAGATAATATAAATGGATTTATCCACAAATCGTATGATAATATGAGTTTTACACTGCATGAAAAAATGAAACATCATTTGAACTACATCATCCAAACATTAATAGAGAATTTAGAAGATTTAAATTAAAAACTTTTAGGGATATAAAATGAAAAATAATTTTGAGTCCATCCGAAGAATTTATATTCTATATAAATGAGGATTCTTGACAAATATTTCCAATTATAATTATATGCAGAAATATAATAAAAATTTGGATGTTCGTAAATCATTTAATATATAATGTATTAGGAGAATAATAATTATATTAGTTGAAAATATTATTTTTATAGAAACACATTTACTCCAATATATGTTATAAAATTACACAATATACTCAAGATGAATACTATTTTTTATCAAGGAATAAGAAAAATGAATAATGAAGTGTGCCTACGATATAATAATATCATGTAAAGAGATTAACGGAGGGCTTCAAAAGATGACACAGAAGAAGAGAATGGTTATTATTTTCCTTCAATAGTAAAACTCTTATCATTAACCACAAGTCATGATGTTATATATATATATATATATTTAAATATCATAATTAAAAATTGATAATATCCACAAAAAAATAATAGATTTTCATTTTTCTAATTAAATAATCATCTCTAAGGATATAAACACAATCTGACTCACTTTTCTCAAAATAAGTCAACCCTTTATGTGTTAAATAAAAATAATATTTAAATACTATGAGTAATAAATCCATTAATCATGTTTTCTTCTATTTTAATAAAAAATATTTTCATTTCTATAAAATTATATTTGAAGGTTATTAACAAAATTTAATAATGTATATGAAATGTCAATGACAAAATATAAACGAACAATTTATATGTGATTCAAATAATCCATATAAATTATAAAATATACTAGAATATTATGGTTGAGTATAAATCATTAATTAAAATAGAATAGTGTATAAAATATTTATTTTTGTATCATTAACAATATATGTACATTTGGTAAGACTATGAGACATCCAATTTCCAACCATTTTTTATGCTCACATGTTTTTTAAAAAAAATGGGGTTTCTAGATACTTACATTTCATAGGATTATTTTTAGGATTTCGTTTCTTCAAAAGTATAAAACTAAATTGGATATGATAGTCTTAAATATATTAATATCATAATATCAATATAAAAAATCATCCTCTATGATAAACTCTATTTTATCATAATATATATTAGGTTTAATCAAAAAAATTCATTATTAAATAATTAGTAATACATCGTCCCTCTATTATTTAGATTTATTACATTATAATTTTACATCATACTAAAATTCTTTATCATGCTTTATTATAATTTATGTGAATAAATCATAGCATAACCACGATGAGTGTATTTTCTATTGTGAAATCGTAAAACCATTCATTGTACACCACATTATACATCAAGAGAATGTTAAGTTAACCAATTAATTTTTGAAAACTGATAGTTGAATATATTATTTATCCACATCCACTTTATAGTATCTATATAAGGATGTAATTTCTAGGAAACCCACATGCTCACGACATTACATTAACTTTATGGATATTGTCTTTTACCTCAGATGAGTTTGAAAGTACACCTTTGAAGGAAAAAATTTATTAATTGTGATTATCACTAAATATTTTCTAAAATATTTTAATATATTTTATAATTTTTCATAAAGAGATAGTCAATAGATATACTCTAAAAACGTATATAACCAAAAAAATTATGGTTGTGGGGAGTATGTTTGTTGTTATTGGAACAACTGTGAAAACTAATGTCAGAAATAAGAAGAAGAGGGAAACCGATTTACATTGTGATAGGACACCACAAAATAAAATAATGGGATTAGTAAATTACTATCCTTAAGCCAAATTAATGATCAAGTGTTTTCATTATGGTTCATTGGATCACATCAACAGATATTTTACAATACCGCCTAGATCATGTCACCAATACATCAAGATATGATATATTCAATTCTACTTTCATTGTGCTCCAATATTTATTTCTTGAGAAACACCTTAAAATATTAAAGATTAATATGATTTAATAGGTTGAGTGGATCAGAATAATTATCTTCTTCAAAATAGTACAAACCAAGATAATTCTATGAATACCATGACTCCTCAACTAGTGAAATTCCGATTGGGTAACAAATAGAAAATTTAATCAAGTAAAAAATTATATTGATATGAGAAAATTAATATGGATGAAAAATTTGGACCTTTGAAGGAATGGCATACAGTTTTATTGAATTATACCATTACAAAACATCTATTTTATATGGGACCATCCCACTAATTTATTTATTATCAACTTTTTTTATAATATATGTTTTTTTCATTGATGATTCCATCTATTTTAATAGCACAAAATCCACTATGAAAAAATGTGTCTAGACATTATTTGATAATCCTATTCTATAATAATCAATTTTTCTATGTTTCATTGGGATTTTATTATTCATGAGATGGATGTCTATGACATGACTTTTGGAATGAATTCATTGACATCATTTTAGGACCACATCAACAAATATGCATAAAAGGGTAGTTTCACATTATTATATGGTGTTTATTATAACTATAGACGAGATTGAGATATATTGGATAATAAATAAGTTGTTATGAAAACGATGTTGGAACCATCTCTTACCAATTAGAAACATCTATTTTTTAATCCATTAGTGATATTGGTAATATATACAATCCATCATTTTTTATCATCCTAGAGGTGTTTTCCTTAATAATTAATAATGGTTTCTACCAAATGACATAGATATGTTACTATTATTATCTTACCGTGAAATATTTAAATATCACATCCATATTATCAAATATGACCCATTGAATTGAGGGAATTTTATTCTTAGTTAGAAGAATAAGAGAGTAATTGGTTCATTTGACTGATAAAATATCTATGGGATGTATCAATAAGTTTTGTGAATAAGGTTATTGAAAATATTAGAATATGTGTGGAAAATTAAATTCATAATGGTGATGAAGATTAAGATGGAGCTACCGAGAAAGGGCGATGTACGACTGAGAGAGGGTGATGCATGCAGATGATGGGACTCACGAAGCTTCACTTATGTGCTTAGAGGGAATTCCAAATCTGCTGCTCTTATTTTCTCTCCAACACCAAATTATTCCTTTCATCTGAATAATTTTATCCAAATAGGTCATGCAGAAATTTCTTTTACGAATGATGAGGTTCATTTACTCTCTTATGATCTTAGGTTTTTCCTTGTCGGTAAATTTTAGATGTATCAAACCTCATTTTTTTCCTGCTACAATCATTCGAATCCATTGGATTTGTTGATTTTGAACTTGCCCTGCTTAACTCACAAAATATTGCAATTCGATTGTCCTCTGAAGATGACTACTATCAAATTTGTTCTAGGGGTTCATGGAGATTTGGGGGTTGTTTGATGATTTCCCTCAAATGTTCCCATGTGTTTTTTTACATTAAAATCCTGATTTCCCCTAATTTTTTAGGCTTCCCATGTTTTCTATTTCACATCATCAAACAAATTTCCCACTTCCCTATCACTAAACATATAGGTCATCCCATTAAGTTTGACTCTACTACTCAAATCCAAAAAAGGTTGTCGGTTGCATGTTTTTGTGCTATGTTTGATCTTACGCAACACCTACCATTAGTAATTTGACTTCAAAATGGAAATATTGGTTCTTTATGAAGTGGCTCATGAAAATGTACCTATCTAATACTCAAATTTCCTATATCATGGAAATTACCTAGGAGACTGTGGTTTTGGTAAGGACCCTATGAGAACTCGTTGTATATGGAATCCTCCACCATGTAAAAGGAAATCAATTTGGTTTGAGAAAGAGTGAATGCCTCTTGATGAGGTTGTTGACCCCTATAATTCCATGGTCCCACATATGTCTTTATCTTCCCCAAATTCCTATATAACACAACCCTAGTTCCAAGATGATTCTTTTATCTAGGTGTTTTGATGTGGTCAAGAATATTGAACCTCTGGTTGAAAATTCCAGACATGTTACCACAAATCATGAGAGAGTACATGAGATTCACTCTATTTCTAGTGATTCTAATTATGATGATAATGAGCAAGCACATAAAATTGGGGATTCTTATCACCACTCGAGTGTCGAAAAATGTAAGAAACCTTTTACTAATACCAATGTATTTATTACTTAGTATCTTAAGAAGAATCCAAAATTCAATGATTACTCTATGTTGGAGAGAACCATTGTCACTAGATCCTCTGTGCTTCAAATGATGGAAATTAATATCCCACCACAACCTGTTTTGAATGAACAACCATCTATTACAGCATATGCAGAAGAAAAGGGCTCCTCCTCATCAGATAAATAGGTCCCATACTATTGGATTGATTCAAAATATGATATAATAATCTTATAAAATGCACTTGTTTTATTAAGGAGGGATACATTAAAGAAATATACCCTTGGATTGAAGAAAATGAAATGTTATCTTTTGGAATACAACATAAGAAATAAATATCTGTTGATGATTATATCGATATAAGGGAGTGTATGTTTGATAAAGTGGAACTTGAGCATGACTAAAACATTGATTTTTAGTATATTTATCATATGTGGGAATAACATATTTTCTTTGTTTGTCAGGGCAGCTTCATGTTGTTTGTTGTAATTTGAGCCAATGTTCTGCAATTCTAAGAGGAAATTATTGATTATTTTATTTACAATCATTGGATTTGGGGCTGTCCCATTGAATTACAAGGATGGTTTTTAGGAGACTCGATATTTGTTCTATGTGATTTAGGGAATCTATGTTTACTCTTAAGTGGTTTAAAGTTGTTTTTTGGATAGAACAAGTTGTGATTAATACAATGCATGATTTCTACATTGTTTTATAGACATATATCGATTGGATTTTTGCATTTATCATGATCAGGAACTGGAGTTTCAATGAAACTTTTCGATGCACATGGTCATCGCTACATGGCTACTTCTTGGATACACTATTTAGAAGGTTATTTTAGGGGTTTTCTATGGTTCACATACTTGTTGGAATGTCATTTCTGATGTGGCTGAAATGTATTGAACAAGGTATGCTTATATTGGATCATATTTTGTTGCTTCCATTAATTTTCTAGTCAGTGTATGTTCATTAAACATCATGTAATCACTGAATTTACATTTTTATTAATAAATTTATAGAGTGATATTGTCTAGGTCACGAATTCATATCCTTGATCATCATGGTATAAAATTCTTAATCATGTCCTGAGAAATAAATATGTATATTCTTGCATGAATTAATGATTTTTTTATTAATTTATTAAATCACATTGGTTCTCTATAATTTAAATAAATTCAGGATAACACAAATTGTGAGTTTGGAGCTGTGCATTTTGATGAAAATATTTAAAAGTTGATATATCCCTTATGAATATATCTTTATTCATTTTGGTCTTACAAATATAATATCCTTATTTATGGAATTGAATAATGAAATCTTTTATAGATATTTTTTTTACATTATGGTGTTATTTTTTGATGGTATACTATTATATTATATAGGGTGAGTGGATCATGAGAAACACAGGATGATAGAGTTGGGTGTCATATAAAAATATTTTATTTATGACATGTTATTAAAGTGTAATTTCTAGATTAAATATATAAATTTCATTAGCCTTTTCATTTATGGAAACATGAATTTTTGTATGTGTGAATTTTATATGTTTTCAAATCATGGAAACCACTGATTAATTTCATTAAGATACATAGTTTTCTTAGATTAGATGGATATTATAGATGTTTTTACATGATTTTTGATGTTTGGTAGCACAAATTAAAACTTTATTGAGGAAATATATCCATTATTGATGAAATTAAAAATATTTAATATTCTTTTAATAAAATAAATTACAGACATAAATCATCAATTATAATCATGTTTCTATACTCTGGAGAGGGTTATAAAGTATATTGTGATGGGTTGACTTCATGGTTGAGAAGTTCCCTCGTGTAAGGAGATCATGTTATTGCTTATGGGTCATGAATTCAATGGCTCAATGATAATAACTACCCAATAAAGTATTTGGGACTTACCACTATGGTCTATCATTTGAATATATTTCATTTGAACCTCATTGGGGGGAAATTTAAATTTTTACAGATCATAAAAGTTTCAAACACATTTTCCTCTAAAGGGTTCTGAATATAAGGTAGTGAAGATGGTTTGTCTATCTCCAAATGTTTTGTTATTAATTGATGTATACAATGAGTAGAGGGACAACTAATGAATATTCATTGAGTAGGAAGACATATTCTCAGTTGGAAAAAGTGGATTCAGAGTAGTGTAAACTAATTTTTTTCCAAGAAAATATTCTCTGGATTTCATGAATCACGATGATGTTGTTTTTGTTCATTTTCTATTGTTCCATATTTGATTCAACATGATATAATAGATTAGAAATACAATTCTGCATGTGTTGATGTTAGGTCGAAATCAATATTGGGGTGATGATTGAAAGACAGAATTTGGATTTGAATTCACTAATTCAGTATAGAGACCTAGTGGTCATATATGTGGCTTATGATGAACTAATTCTCTAGGAAAACCATAATTAATGATGTGATATTCACCTAATGTTTTAGAAAATATATAAACCATTGAATGAATAATTTTGGTGGGTTGGCATGAAATGGGAGGTAGAAGAGTTTCTGTTGAGATACCTCACCTATGACGAGGTAATGATTGTAAATAAATGAAATGAATGTATATCGAAGTCTCCACTAATTCACTTATATAAATATTAGAATATATCCATATATTTTATAACATGTCTACCATGTATGGTTTGTAATCTCGATTACATATAGGTAATTATAGAGGAGCTCATGAATTCGGCTCATTTAATCTATATTTTTTAAAATAATTTTGCCTAAGACATGTTTAAAATTTATATTTGATAAATTTAAAATATAAGTTGGGTTTGAATTAGAATTTTTCTAAAGGGATACGCATGGTTTTGATATTTTTTATGGAAATACTTATAGTAATCCCTTAGAAAAAATATTAATATGAGTATGGAATATTATCCCTAAATGGATGGATAATATAAATATAAAATCCAATGTTTTTATAACATGATTTGGTCTTATGCGAGGGATTTTAGTGGTTGATGGTTGGATCATTTACCATTAGTAAATTTTCCATACAATAACTATTTCATTGATTTGATATATATGGATTCTTTTGATGAATTTTATGGGAATCATTATTCTTCTCCACATTTTTGGGTGGGAAATTAGGATACATTACTAATTCAACCAATTAATATATAGTAGAAAATATAGATTATTCAGTTTATTAGGAAGAGAATTGAGATATCTATGATTCATTAGAAAATTATGCAGAATGATCATTGATGGCCATTTTCATTTGAACTATATAATCATGGGTTCTTGAGAATCTCTCCAAGGAGTGGGCATCATTATTTTGTTAGGTACAAAAAGTTATCTCCATCATATAGAGTATATTTTGAGATACATGAATGTGTTAAAGAGTTGGTATATCAATTGGATAGGCCATAACGGGAAAATTAAAGGAAAAATTTGTTCCATGTATCTCAATTGAAAAAGTACCTACTTGTTCAGGACCATATGATTCTATGTGATCTAATTTACCTAGATCTAGATTTTATATTGATTCATGTGTTGATATGGATTAGGGATAGGATATAAAAGATCTTTCATGGTAAAATTAGCCATATAGCATGGGTCTATGGGAAACGTGAAAATATTTAGGATGAAAAATGGGATCCTGATAATGGAATAGATGTTCACTGGACTAGAATCTATAAATAAACCAATGGTTTTCTAATTTATAAGGAATATATGATAATGGTTTTGAATAGTTACACCCTCAAGTTCAATTAAGTGATTGTTTATTCTTGTGTTTTGAGTAAATTTCTTGATTGACATAGGTTATAGAATCTTTTGAGAGGTTTTACCTTGTTTAATGGGATTATATAGATGATTACAATTTTTCATGGTTATTAGTAACCACATACCATCTCTAGGAAAATGTCCATGGGAATATATTAGACACTGGGTACAGGAAAAATTGGCATATAGTTTGGTAATACTATCTCAATGACTAGGGGAAACCATTCTTCTATAATTATAGGTAAATTGTGGGTTATAATGGTATTTTCCAAACCATTTAAGGAAACAATATGTGGAATTCCCTTCATACTATAGCATAGAATTGTTTTGCATGGTTTGAAAAAGAGTAAGACCTAACTATGCATCATATAATTGGACCTCTAAAAAAATTGGATCTAATACCAATGAGACACTTGAAAGATAATTTTCCCCTTGTATTTTAGTAACTGAAATTCCTTTTCAGTCTGATGGTAGTGGAGATGATCACATTTTTTCCTGTAGTTATCTTTAAGTGAATTAATGTGAATAAGAAGTCTTTATTTATCGGTATGTTTTTAATATCTCATTGTCATCATTTATCCAAGGTTCTTCTCTTTCTAATAACTATATATATATTCATTATGGATAAATATATGTAATATGGATGTTTTTTTGGTAAAATAATGTTGTACATAGAGATGGTAACATTATTTGTGAGTACTTTTTGATGTTTTATTTGTTTTATCCAACCATTTTAAGATATGTAGGTTCTCTCTTGACTACCCGTGATTTAGAACATGAAGGATTTGTTTTAATTAACTAATTTTTATTACATTTTTGTGAAATTATTACATGTGTCCTGATGAATTTTTTACTATTATTCTTTAAATTGGGTAAATTTGATTACTTTTTTGGAAAACTGATTGTTTAAAATATTAAATTGATTTATTAAAAATTTAATTTCAATTTGAAACATGTAAATAGGTTATTAAAATCCATTAAAATATGGATATTTTTTATGTGAAAGCGTTGGAATATAATTTTAATTTTTTTAAGGAAATGAAAAGATATTGGAATAAATAGTTAGGATCATTTTTAATGAGTTGTATAATGGTCATGAAAAATCAACATCAAAGTTAGATGGAGCCTAGACATGAATTCCCTCCATCAACGGTAACACCAACAATCACGGTGTCTATGGTTGTGTCTATGGATATGAAAAATAATATTCAACTTAAAAAATTAGTTTAAATATTTTTTATGCATTCATTATAATAGTATTTATGGCTTTAATATGAACAATTTTTTTTCATGAAACAATTTTAAAAATTATGCTAGAAAATTATTTTCAGGTGACATGTGTTAGGAAGTCATTGGGGAAGTACTAAAATGATTAAAATCACCAAATTCTTATGAACTATTTTTTATTTTCACATGTATTCTATAAAGGTACATGTAATAGCCTGACATCTCGGTTCTTTTTTTTATGATTCTTGATATTGTGGTTTGGCATTTCGAGTAATAAAATGGATTTGGTGTAATGCTTTTTTATATTTTCATTTTGGAGTTTTGATTTTTTGACTTTTTGGTCATCCTATGTGTGTATTTTTATTTCCTCATATGGTTTTATGTGATATGTTAATTTGGTTATGTTTTTAGTTGTATTTTTTAGTCATTCATCATATAGTGTTTTTAGGTATTGATTCTATGGAATTGATATTTTATAATTATGTGGAAAAATCCTCCTCACAAACTTTTATGATTACATTGGAAATTATTTTTATCCCGTGTTCTGTTATGGGTTCAACATAAGTTCTATTAGCACTATAGTTACACATTAATACAATGAGGAGGGGTGTGCTATTACAAATGGTATCGTCATTGTTTGTCCCGTCTTTCTTTTTTGAAAAATTGTATCCCAATTTTTTCATCCCTGACATATGAAATATTTTAATTTTTTATTTATATTGGTATTGGAAATAGAATAAATACATCTATTGGGATGGTATTAATGATTATTATATTCAGAACATGAAATGTTGGGAAAACAAATTCATAGCTAACAACATTATATAAAACATCATGTTACTAGAGATTTCTTTATGTGAGTTGTTTTAGAAACTTTTTGATGTGAAATCACCTCATCTTCATGGGTTTAACCAATAAGAATGATATTGCATGAATTTAATGCAATAAATACAAATAGAAATATGCAGTTCTTTCTGAGCTAATGGTTTGTGATGTAGATAAAAAAATTTGACTTTTTAAAATGTAAAAATTATTTTTTAAAGAATGAGTTTAGTATAATAAAATTTTGTAAAAATGTTGAATACATTTTAATTGTGTAAAGGTATGTTGAAATATATCTTAATGTTGTAGATTGAAATTTATAATCCATAAGTTTCAAAAATATGTTACTAAATGGATTGTTTGTGTGTTATAGTTAATGTAAATGGCTAGGCCTCATTGAAACCAACTAGAAGATTGTACTAAAAGTATGGTTTCACATGGCCATATGTCAACCAATAGTGGATAAGATAATTGTACATGATCATTATATGATAGATATGGGTAATAATAATTATGAACTATGGTAGGTGGACTCTTCCAATCACTTACAAAAAAATCCACCAAAAGTTTGGTGGATTAAGAGATATAAAAAGTAGAATACTAGTTGAATAGGATAAATCGAATAATAAATTTATTTGGGACACTAAAAAAGATAAATTTAATGTTTTAAACATAAATTTTATAGGACTTTTCATTCCAATGGAGGGAATTTTTGGTCCATGCTAAATTAGGCATGAAAATACATGGGATGATTTTGAATAGCTATTTGTAATGAAATTATCTTCTAACACCATTCATATTTATAAAATAATGGAATTATTTAGTTTAATGTTGTATAATATCTCAATAATTTATTTTGATGATAAATTTATTAATGTATTATGATTCTCCCTACATGTTTCTACAAGTGAATCATTGAAGGACGCAATATTTGAGTTGATATTATGATCATATATTCCCTCAGACCATCTATACACAACATAATAGATTATACAATGGGGGTAAATAGAGTGACTATATTAGAAATGAATAACTCATGAAATATCATTACGGGGAGTATGTTTATTCTTATGGGAACCAGTGGTAACATTATCTATTCAAATAAATTTAAGGGGGAGACATACTTCTACATTTGTGGGACCCCATAGAATTAAACCATGTGATAAATAAATATTCCTCGTCAAACCAAAATTAAATTTTGAGGTTTTTATTAGTGTTTAATACATCATATCAAGAGATATTTTATGGAACAAAATATAAATTTTCACAACTTCAAAAATATAACAAATTTTATGTACTATTATCATAATGATCTATCCTCAAGTGATAGAGACACATATCACGATTATTGGGTGTCGTATGCGTTGACATGAAACGTGTAGGTGAATAACTCTTGTCATCAGAATTGAGCAAGCCATAGTTTTTCAAGGATCCCAATGACACCTAAACTAGTGAAATCTCAACATGTTAACAAAAGAAAAGTGAATTGATAAAAAATTATATGGAAATGTGAAAACAATATATGATGATGAATATGATCCTTCAATGGTGGGATGTACATTTTTGTTTAATTGTAATAATATGCATATTTTTCTAAATGCATATTGATCCCCTAGTTTATTTTTTATTCTAATTTTGATAATTTGGGTTTTTATGTTGATATGAGTCTTATGTTTTTATAACTATAAAATCATCTTGGATAAATATATCATCAAGAAACTATGTTCCAACCCTATTCTTAACCAATGATATGCCTCGTGAACTTCAGGATAGTTCTTTGCTTTATATGGATGTCTATGAATTCATTTTGGGTATGGATTAGATGAGATACTTCGAGGCCCTCATAAACCATTATGATACTGAGGTTATTATCATTTCATTAGATGGTGTAAATAATATTTTTTAGAAGAGATAGGGGAGTAAATGATATTAAAGTTGGAAATTTTCACTAGTGTCTAGAACTATATCTTATCAGTTAGCCTGTCATGCCTTATCATCTATGGATGATATTAGGAATGGAGATTTTCCAACTATTTTTGATATCTTTCCAAACATTTTCTTCAAGATTTGTTTTGGGTTTTCACCCACAAGAGATGTAGAGATTACAGATGATCTCTAACCAGCAACCAATATTATATCCCATACATCTTATTTTAAGGGACAAATATAATTGAGTAAAATGAATGTATTGTTATATTATTCTAAAATAAAGGGGTTCATTAGACCGAGTATGAAAATATGGGAATCAAATGTTTTTTCTGTAAAATGTTTATTGAACTCTTAGTCGTCATGTGGATTATCCCCATCTTAAAAAATTTATGATAAAGCAATAGTTCCCTCTTCCTTCCACTCTATTCCTTCCACTGATGATCTATTTTATCACTTAATTGGATCCTCTTGGTTCCCTAAAATTGAATTAAATTTATTATATCGCCAATTTCGAGTTTATAAGGATGATATTATGTATATAAATATCAGAAGAATATATGGAATAGGTTAATAATTCATTATTACTTGTGCAGTTATAAATGTACTTGGTGACTTTATGGCATTATTGAATTGAATAGTTTTTTGTTAAATTGATTATTTTTTTTTGGTGTTTTTTGATTATATAGTTTTATATTATTTGAAAAATATTGAATCTTAATTAATAATCAGTGATAGTATTGAGTTTGTTGTATGAATTTCATATATATGCTATGTTACGAAAGTGGGCCTTCTATATAAAATAGGTACTTTTACTTAGCCATGTCATTTATAAAAAAAAGTTATTTTTATAGAATAGTAAACCTGAAAACCAATTTACTATTGTAATACACCAAATAATGTATTTAAATACAATGTTTCAATGGATTAGAAATATGTTACATTTTTTTATGGATTTTTTACCTTTGGCATCATTGATTGAAGCTCTATTGTGGAAAGGCATTCCTTTCCAATAGAATGTGGAATTTCGTAAAAAAAATTTAAAACGCAATATTAGAAATACATCATCACCTATCCATGAATTTCTATAGTTTATAATGAGATATGTTGTATATTTTGATGCATTAGGATCTTGACTGGGAAGTGTTTTCTTGTAAGGAATTCATGTTTTTCAAGGTATTACAGCTTTTATGGTAGAATTATTAGAACTAAAAAACACCCAATTTGGAATTATCTGATGTTGTATATTTGTTGATGTCATGACTTCATGGCATATTCAGTGTGAAATTCATCACCTTTATAGATCATAAGACATTGAACGACATTTTCTCACTAATAGGTTTGAATTAAAGATATTGTAGAAGGAATAAGTATAAATAGATATTTTGTTTCAACATGATGTATACATCACATGAAGGGAAATCTATTGAAGATATAGTGATTATGAAGTCATATTCTTAGTTTTGTCTAAAGGATTCAAAATTGTTGAGGCTTGTGGTAGTAATTGTGGACACACATCTATAACGTTCAGACCATTGTTATGTTCCTGTATTATTTATAGTTTATCTGTTCTTTATTTGGTTTAACATGTTAAATTAACTCAGACAACTTTTCCTGAATGTGTGTCTATGAGGTCAAAACTATATGTTGGAGGTACCCTTGAGTGATGGAATATGGATGTGAATTAATTATTATTTGGGGATCAAATAGTCATAAATTTTTCTTGTTAAGAAAAAATTATCAGTTCTTTCTACTATTCAGGATGTGTTGTTCACCATAGGATTCATAAAATATATACATTTATAAAATAATATTTATTTTTTTCTCCAATGAAAAGATCTATAACGGATGAATATATTTTTAACTGATATATTGCAGTCTTTTCCGATATAAATATTGAAATTAGAGTATAAATAAATGTAATTTGAAATTTTTTAATCAATGATGGTTTGGAATGATGATTCTATTTGGGTAATTTTTCATTGAATTAGGATTCCATATCATTTCCTTATTATTCAGAAAACTAATTTTGTAGAAGTCTTCTATAAGATCAACATTCGAGAATTTTTTTTAGATGCATGGCATCTCGGCCTTAGTTGTATTGTACGGAGACCATAAGACTACATATCATTCATATAAATCCAAATAAAATTTCCATGGAATAGAATTTACAATGAGTATGTATTATCATTCCAAAATATATAAACAATTGTACGGATAATCCAAATTGTGGAGGAAATTATTAGGGATTCTGTGATTGATTGTAGAGGCTCATTAGAGTTGAATTTAATAGTAGTGGAGTTATTATATAATAAATGTTAATTGGACTCAATGTATATGGTTAATTTTCGATCATTATATGGGTTTTCTTTTCTTTATCCACCTGATGGGATTGAACTTGTGAAAATTCACTAATTATAACTAGGCTATTGTAGTTGAAAATAAAGAATATTTAATTGACGAGGAAGAAAATATATATAGATCAATTTTTTCATAAAACAAAAGGGGATCAACATTGATTATTATTTTCTTTCACGTGAGTGATAATTTTTTTAGAATATCTCCATATATTGCGCATTATCATATTGGAAGAAGGAGAAATTTGTCTCCTCAAAACAATAGTTATTTTGAGATACTTGAATGAGTTTTTGGGGTGTAAAATCTGTTTCATTTCCCCCATAATATTTCTAAATGAACAACATGTTTCATGTAAATAAATTGACGAAAATAAAACCATATCATGACCATGTGACTCAATGGGATAATGATGACCAACATTCGGGTGCAACATTGATTCATGTTCTAGTATAGATTGTGTATTTTTAAGACAATATATATAATAGAGAAATCATTTTTCAATTGAATGTTATATGGTAACATAGTTGGATTAAGGGTTAAATGGGGGAGTGTAAGAATGAAATAACTGAAAAAATCTCTATAAAAATTTATGATGGAATTTGTTTCCTATATTTTAAAAAAATTTACAATGGCGGGGTAAATTTACCAGCTGAATTTTTAGGTACATGACAATATATTCATGTATTTCTTCTCTCTATATTGTATTGGTTATTTTCAAGATATGTTTTGGTGTATGTAATGTTTTAAAATATTTTCTGGAGGTTACATGTTTTTGAATGGATAAAATGATTCAGCAGTAATATCCAGAAAACATGAATCGGAAGATAGTGGTCACATAGTTGGTGCACATTGGGTACCCAGTATAGCCAAATGTTGCGAATCCCATGGAGAAACCATGCTTCATTATATAGTGGGGAATTCATGGTTGACATGTGGTTTTTTTTAACTCAGTGTCCTATAATAATAATGAATATAGTTTTGATAAAATCACCATATAGTTGGTTCATGTTCTAACAAACCCTAAGACCTTGTAATGTGACATACAATTATCCATCCGAGAAAGAATATATATTCTAAAATAAACCCTTAAATCCCCATTTACCCATGTCTTACCATAAATGTAATTTATTTCACTAAAAATTCATTAGAGATGATAATCTTAAATATTATAGTGATCATTATATGTGTCAACATACGTTGGAGGCTTAGATTCATTATAATGTTCATTTTTTTATATTTCATTCTTAGATCTAATGTTCTTCTGTCGCTCATAATTGTAGATATAGTTCTTTAGGGATATATATATATATATGTTACAGATTATTTTATGATGACATTATGTTATACCTAGTGAAGGGAAAATGAATTTTTATTTGATCATGGTGTTTTTATACAATTATTCGTCTTCCCAAATGATTTTTAGGTAGATGGATTCACTTTTAACTCCACTTGATTTATAAATTTTATAATTATGTTTAATTAACCATTTTTTCTTAAGTGGTTGTGAAATTATTTTGGTCCTCTTTATAGAAATATTATTTATAAATTTTCTTAGAAATTATATAATGTTGATTTCATTTTGGAAAAAACATTTTTATTATATTAAAATGATGTTTTAAAATTAATTTTTGGTTTTGATGAATGTATATTGGCTGTGGAAATTATTAAATTATTTAAATGGTTTTATCTAAAAAATTTGTCAGGGAAATTGGTTTTGTTGTAAATTAAATGTCTTTAAATTGGCTTAAAGGTTGGGAATGAGTAGAATGAGAGGGATAATAGCTCTTAAGTACAAAAATAGAAGTGGGATATTTTTTTAATATAAATTTCCATCTAATAGTATAAATATAATCTTAATTATGCATGTGTGTGTGTGGTTGTGCGTGTTCAAATATAAATTAATATGCCAAGACAAATAAAATTTGTTTAAAATATTTTTTGAATATTTCCCTAGAAAACATGTTTATGGATATGATATGATATATTTTTAATACTTGAAACATTTTAATAAACTTTTCCACTAATTGTTTTCCAACTAGTGTCATTTGAGAAGTCATTGGGGAAATTATGTTGGGTTCAGTCTCTCCTCCTACATTGGAAAAATATTGAATTTTCATATGCCCTTAATCAGGAAATATGAAAAGGAAATGTATCTAAATTATTTAATTATTCTTCTGGATACAATTTATTTTCATATTGGATTGGATCTATGAGTGGGTGATTAATTTCATGTTTTTGTATCTTTGGAGTTTTAAGTCCTTTTTGGTCCGATTTTTTAAATATATTGATTTACACTAAAAATATAATAGGTTTGTTGGTTTGGTTAATGTATTATTTATATTTTATAATCACACATCATATATAGATATGTTTTGTTAGGTTTTTATATTTTTGATGATTCATCTTTTAAAAGGGAAATCTTACACCAAATGTTCTTGAGGCCCTAGACATTTTTGTCAATTATTTTGTGTCAGGGGCATATAACCTATGGCCTAATATCTCCCCCATATATCCCCAAGACATTGAGTGTATGGGTATGTTACAATCTTGATTTTATTGATAATGTTTTATGTTTTTCTGTAACACCCTGATATTTTTTAAAATATATTTTTTCAAATTAATTTAAACTTTTGAATATTTTTCATTTCACGCAACGTTGAATATAGATTGGGTTATATGAAATCACAAATTAATATATAATTTTATGAAATACACTGTAATGATAGCACTACATGAAACACATATACTAGCTTGTGGTATATGAAACACAATGTTTTAGTGGTTTTACACACAATTTCGACTTCCTTCGATAACTTGAATTAAACATAGGATTGAGTTTTGATGAACTATAATATAATTTTAATAATATTATAAACATATTTTTGTAGATATATCTAATCTATTATAGTGGATGGTAGGAATATGAATAAATAAATTATTAAACTATTTTTTAAACATGTTTATAAAATTAATTGTTTGGTTATCAATTATTTATAAATATAAATAAAAACCAATTGAATTTGATGAAAGTGATTCTATTGAAAAACTATTTCTTTTCCCAAAAAGTTGTTTTATATTAAGAAATTAAATTAATAACTATTTGGGATATATTTAAATGATATTTATATAAAAACATGTATCGAATTATTTTACAATAATCCAATATATTTTATTGTTAATAAATGAGAAAAAATAATATTTTAAGAATACATAGCTGTATTTTTCTAAAATGCATTTTTGTTAAATATTAATGGATGAATTATTTTAAAAATAATATTTTTATAAATTCAAAAAATTTATTTGAAAAAAAGAAATTTTCTAAATTTTAATATTAATATTGATTTTTGGTTAATTTTTTTACTCATTCTGACATGTTTCAATTTTTGATGAAAACTGAAAAATAATGAATTTTAATTTATAACTAAATTTTCATCTAATCTATATATAAAATTATTTTTTATTTATATTTATTTTAAAAATATTAAAAAAATTTATTATTAAAATAAATTTCAAATTGGAATTTGATATTAAAAATTTTCAAACATTTCAACACATTAACTATAAATACTGGTAATTTCATCTCGTCTACAACATTAATCTAAAATTAACATCTACTAATTATGTGTTTATAATTTTAATATATGTATTAAATATTTTTAATTGAAATAATATATAATTTGGTTTAAGTGAAACAATTTTCTTCACCACAAATATTAGGGATACCATTTAAAATTATTGAGATCGATTTATGTAAAAACATGTTTACTATGTGATTAACATTTAACTTAAGAGTCCAAATAACCAAGATACATGTCTAAAATCCAATTTAATTTCATATTTGCATCATATCATCGATTTTATGGACACTAGAACATTATTTTAGGAATATGATGTAAGGGAGCCTATCAATAGTCATTGAATGTTTTTGTTTACAAAAATGACACTCCTCCTCTACTATAAAAGAGAGCACACCCCTAATAGTTTTCACACCTCTCAGTCCCATTGGATCATCCAGTACCTGGTCAAATTATATCTCAAATTACATTATCTCAATATATAATCCTCTTTTTAATAAATCAAATCTCAGAATGCCTTTGTTATAAACTAAATGAAGTTACCTGAAGAATATATAACGTTCCTCAATGAGTACTTTGTTTTTATATTTTCCCCCACCATAAATTATTATTATATCAAGATTATATAATAAAATATTTATCCACAATATAGTTATATTTTTTAAGCTTTTAAACTAAAATGACACAAAATTACATCCAATGGGATACACATTCATTGTTCGTGTCTATGGAGGATGACCTCATCACCAACCAATGTCATTCATTTTACTATTACCACTAATCAGTGTTGGAAATAATGATGGATGTAATATTTTTATATGATTAATATGGTTCTCATGATGATTTTTCTCTTATTTAATTAATTTATAACACATACTTCCAATCATTCCATTTTAGAGGAAATTGATAATATCGTTTGAGGGCATGCGGACTACCTCGTCTTTAGAGCGATGTGATTCATTCAGGCATTAAATGGAATGTATTAGAAACTTTTTTATAAAAATATGTTCTATTAAAGATATAATAATTTTACATTAATGATAATATATATATATATATAATTTACTTTTCATTATTTTAAAAATGAAAAGGAAATATAAAAAAACGCTCATGCATTCATAGGACATAGGTTATCCAAGAACAGTGTATTTCATTTCATTTTTCCAAATTATATAGATTATAATAAATAATTATATACTGTAAATATATTATATTTATATCATGTTTTATGTTCTGTAAATTTCTAAATAATGATATATGAAGTTGGATCAATAATAACTAGTAAAAAATTATATGAATAACAATGTGGTTATTATACGAAACACAACTTTAACATGAAATTGTAAATAAAAAATTAATATAAATTATAATAAAATAATATATGGTCTGATATATAAGAAACTGGTTCTTTATGGATTGGAAATAAACATATATTTATTATAAATTATGATTTATCATTTATGATGAAATTCAATACTTAGGGTAAGGGGTTTCTTGCCTCACTTTTATTTAAGTGAGATGTATGCTATATTCACCACTTATTCTTGTTTTGGGGGGTATATTCTGACCTATGAATTATTATATAATTAATATACATTATTTAATTATGTTATATGTTTCAATTATCATTATTATATCACGAATATCATGACTCAAATTTTACTATTGCTCTAATGAGATATCTTGTTTTAGTTTTATTTTCTATGAGACAGAAGGCATGTTCACCACCTATTTGTTATATTGGGTGTTTATAAAAAAAATGTAATGATTTATTTATTATAATACAATGAACTTTTAGGATTTACATGTCCTGATATGGATATCTTATTAATGTTATTTATAGTTTTAAATTTACAAAATTTGTGAAGAACTTTTTTCTCAATTTTCTTTCTTTACGTATATTATGATATAAACCCAAACTTTTTTACGAGGTGTCATACGTTAACATTGACATGCTATATCATGAATATATTTTTTTAATGATATTTTTAACTTTATTAATTTTTATTCTTCCATGGGTATTTATATTTAATGTTACCAAGTGTAAATATTATATTTTTACAACATCACCGTTTATCAAGATTGTTTTTTATTACGCTCCCATTAATGAAATATTATTATCCACATTTGATATATACTCATGAATTTTATGAAACAAGGATTATCCATGATATATATATATATAATGGTACCATTTTTTTAATTCTTTAGTACTTATTATAATTAATAATAGTTTAATGGAATCTGACTTTATTCCACTAATGATTATATAATTTGTGTGTTTCCAGAAACCATTTTTTCTAACAATGTTTTAAAAATGTTTTTAAATGATATTTTAAGATTTCATTAAAGTAAATGTGTTTATAAAAATTTTTATGTGTTAAAAATACATTAAATTTGGTTTTCAATTATTATTTTATATATTTTAAAAGTTATTTTTAATTAATTTTTTTCAAAATGATTTATGTTATGAAAATAATTTTTTAAGTGGAAATGATATTTTATTAAAGAATATTATAATTGATATTTCAGAATAATTTTTCATCTAGTATGACACATGCTGATTTTACCTAGGCAATAGTAAGTTTATGGTCTATGTTTTCCATTAATATTCCTTTTCTTATTGCCTTACGTTTATGATGACAATTTATTTACAAAAAATTTTTCTCTTCCATGGGATAAACCTTGTAATAATTCTTATGAAACGTGATTCATTTAATTTTTTATTATTGGATGTAATAATTATGATTTTTTTTATTTTAGTATCATTTTGATATGATGAATTTGTTATGATACCCATTTCATTTAATTATTTCTGATATAATGTTTATGAAACCCATCAATTTTTATGTGTCGTGATATGATGAGTTTTTTTATTCTTGTGAAACATGTATGTATGCTTTCATTATGTGATGGGTGGGACATATATAACCCTCCCCTACATTTCTATGGGTAAGGGAGAATTATATTTGAGCTAAAATGGTATATAAGAGGTAATCCCATGCCTGTAACAATAGTGTATATTGGATGGAATCATTATCTCGTAACAAGAGTGTATATGGGAAGAAATCCAAATCCCGTAATAAGAGGGTATATAGGTGAGAATCTCAAGTTTTTTAAAAGAAGGTATGCTTAATGGAATCCCAACCACATTAAAATATGGTATATTTGATGTCATTATAAATCCATAATATGAGGGTATATGGGAGGTCATCCCAAGCCCGTAACAAGAGGGCATATATGAGGCATCTCTAGCCCGTAGCAAGAGGGTAAATGGGAGGGAATCCAATTCTTGAAACAAGATAGTACATGGGAGGTTAACCTGATACCAATTAAGTCACACTGCTGATTATCCGAGTCCTAAAATGTTTTCACGGTCTTGGTAGGTATCCATGACATAAGATTTTCTATGATTATGTGTGTGAAACAATTCCATGTCTTATTCTTATATTATGATCACATATATTATTCTATTTATTACCATATGATTCATGTATTATGAACTACCAATAATTATTATATGAATATTTATTGTGACCCTTAAAATGAATGGTAAGATATTATAATGATTTAATAGAATTCTCATATACTTATTCCCATGTTATGCTTATATATCTCCCATGTTTACAGTTATTGTGCTTTTGAGTTCACCCATTTTGTAGGATTCCTTTACCCATGTTATAAAGAAAGGTTTTATATAGGAGTAATAAAAGGGAATATATTTAAGGGAATTATTGATCATCATTAGAAATTTTAAAGTTTATGTTTTTATATATCAATATACAATAAACTATTATTGTGTTTAGAAATTTTATTTGGTAATGTGCTTAATATTATTCCAAAATTACGCAATATCCCTATATGTCGATACTTTTTTCAATAGTTTCTATTATAAGAGAGTTTTATTCAACATTTGGAGACTAATATGAGAAAAATTTAGTGATATACTTAGGAATATCTCAATGGTTATATATAGGTATGGATGTAATGACATGTCTAACGATGAGTAAATAATTAGGGTAATTATATTATATTTTAATAAATGATTGAGAGGTTCATTTACATGAAATTACATCCCTTTCTAGATGAAACCTGTGGAAGTATTAGAGAATCATGAAAGTGTTTCATTATAGAATATAAGGACACAAATCTAATAAATTAAAGGAAAAATGAAACAATAATTGTTAACTTAATCGATGAGTATATCGGTCTCCCAAAGGTATTATCAATAGTTGATTGTTTGATGATTGTAAAGTATGTAAATTGTTAAAATCAATGTTTGAGATGAAATATCACGATTAAAATATAATGGTCCTAAGAGTAATGGTTTTCCTATTTATAATGAAGAAACAATGAACGACACATTAAAGCTTTTTCCTATTGTAATAGGATTTTTTATAATAACGATTAAATTGTATTTTATGAATGTTAAGACATGAGTCATATTCAATTTTTTGGAAAGGGGTATTAAGCAATATGATGTTGTGGTGTGCTAACCTTTTTAAAAAAAAAATTCAAAATTCGATGTTCTGGTGAATTTGGATAAAAAAATAATGAATTATGATGTGTTTGTGGATTTTTAATATTATGTTTTTACTATGGATTTTTCATAATATGTATATTTGTTTTAATGGACTAAATAATTGAATTACTAACAACATGATATCCAGAATAAACATATTATCAATAGAAATATACCCCTTAATATGTTCCTAATGTTTAGATAGTGATGTTTTGATAGATATATGTTTTATATTAATAATTAAGTTTGAGAGTACTAATTACCTTGGATCAAATTAAGTATTTTTTTAAATGTGGTATATACTATCATATATGGAGTTTGCATTTTTTTGGAATTTATGAATATATCTAATATTATTTGGAATAAGAATGAAGGCATGGTTTCAATATGGAATTTTTTAATTACAATGTTCTAATATAATGCATGATGAATGTATTTACATGACAGATAGGTTAAAAAATTGTGCTACATTATGATATATGTGGGATTAATGATAAGAAACTTTTTAGAAAATTTGTTTCATTATTTATAAATTTTGGGACATTCATATTTCATAATGGATATAAGGATAACAATTTAAGGAATGGATTATGTTAAACATTCTTTGAGGATTTAGAGAATAATGCATTGCCTCACCATATGAGGATTTATGAATATTTGATAACATGTTATCACCTTTTTTGTGATAAATACAATTGTAATGACATATAATACAATTTATAGATCTCCTAATCTACTAAATCTTCCTGAATGATAAATTCAAATTCAATTCATGGAACGAGAGATGATATAAAATTGATCAATGCAAATGCTATAGTGATATTATGCTCAAATAAAGCCAGTATATCATCACTATAAAATATTTCAACATCAGGATGTGGGTTTTCAAATAAAATAATTTCATGTTATTATCATTTTTAATGATATCAAGACATTTTCTAAGCCTATTTTGATTATATATTTATTATCATTATCATAGTATTATGAATTTTCTATTTCACTCTCCATTAGAACGTGATAGTTTTTTTGTGTCTAGGTTTTCAATTTCAATCTATTTAATCCAACGTGGAAACATAGTTATGGGATTATTTTGGTAACCCTTATATTTCAAATTTGTTTTTACAAAGGAATTTTTAGATTTCATTTTTAAAATGTGGTCTCTACAAGACAATATTCATGAATGTAACCTTTTATGACATGGATGAATTTTGAGGGATAATTAAATTTTAAGGATGGGTTGAAAGGAACACCCCCATATTTTGTGAAAAATATTTTACTAATTAATTTAATATTTTCAATATATATTTAATTTCCCACAACACTAAATATATCTTGTGTTATATGAAGGCACCTTGTTATTCCAATTTTTACCACAATACCATGTTGAGATTTCACTATACGCAACACGTCAATTATATTTCCATACACACAAAACTATGTTTTCCTTGTTTTACACAAAATTATGAGTTCTTTCAATAACTTTTGTTAAATGAAATATTGCGTTTTTCAGAACTATAATATACTATTAAATTTATTATTAAAATAATTGTATAGTTATAATCTAGATATTGGAATGGTAGACATTAATAACATTATATTAATTATGAAAATATGGTATAAATAAATTTATAAAATGATTTATTTCATTATAAATTAATTATAAATCAAATTAAAAACAAATTAAATATATAAGAAGTGGTTTTATGAAAAAAAAACTATTTTACTTCCACAAAGGTGTATTATGACTACAAATTAAACTATCCACTATTACTGAGAGATAGAAATTAAATTCATATAGTTTAAATTGATAAAAATGTTTTTAAATTAATAAATTATGTTTTATAGGCATACAATATGAAGAAATCTAATTTTAGGCCTAAAAGCTATATTTATCTAAGTGTATGTTTTGAAACCTTTTAATGGTATACCTGTATTAAAACTAATTTTTGACACTATAATAATTTTATTTCGAAAATATAAATTTTATTTTAAAAATATTGGCATCAAAATATTATTTTGGTTAATTTTTGGTATTTATCTATAAAATTTCAATTTATGATGTATATTGAATATAATGATATATAAATAAAAATTAACTTTTATTGTATTTTATTTAGAAAGATAAATTAAATATGATTATTTTTTAATTATATATTGATAAATTAAAAATATATATATTAAAATAATGTTATTGGAATCAATTCCAACTTGAAATTGTACATAAAAAAGGAATAAAATTTTTACCATGTCACTTCAAAAACCCATTATTTTGTCCTTTCAGCGAGATTAATTTTAAATTAATCTCTGATTCTTCTAGGTTTAGAGTATGTAGAAATAAATTCAATATTTGAAATTTATTTAAAATATAATGTATAGTGAGGTCAACATAGTTTTTTACAAAAACGATGAGACAATATAACTAATATTTGTTACCCTGATTAAATTACAAACGAATTTACTTATAGGTTAATCTTTAACAAATGGGGACAAATAACCCTGACACATGTAAAAAATCCATTTTTCAGAATTATTTGACCATAATCACACATGGATATAAAATGGGTAATTATTTGTGGCACATGATGTTTGAGATACCTCTCACTAGTGCTTCCTGTTTTGTAATTACAAGAATCACACTCCTCCATTAAAAAAGGGAAATCACACCCCTCACTTTCTCTTACATCTCAAGCCCCTTGGATAATCCATCCCATTGCCAAATAATCTCAAATATTCCTTATAATAAACATATTAGCCTCAGTTTCAATAGAAATCCAACCAAGTAAGCTTTTTGTGAAAACCAAATAGAGTTACCAGAAGAAGAGGTAATTTTCTTCAATGAGAAATTTTTTTATTACTTTATCCACCCACTACAATTTAAAATATATAAAAAATATTTATTAACATAACTATAGTCAATAAATTTAATTTTTTTAATGTAAATGGAATGATTTATAGTCACAGAAACATCTATCAAATGGGATACACAGTCATCGTTCATGTGTATGATATACAACCATTTAGAGAATATATGTTGTTATTTTTTTAGTTACCACCTATAAAAATGGGTAATAATGTTGATAATAAACTTAATATTTGATTTTATATTTGTGTTTTATTTAATCTTCTTGATTTATTATATAAAAAATACCATCGTGATTTAAATTTGGTGGGAATACAATAACATCATTTTTGGACATGTGGACTACCTCCTCCTCAAAGGGATTTGATTCATTTAGGATTTACATAGAATGTATTAAAAATTAGTTTTTTAAAAAATTTATATCTTGGAGAAAAAAAATCCATTAGAAGGATAATATCTTATAACATCCTGTTACAGATATATCTAGTACATCTTTATCTTCATCGTGGTTTTCATTTTCTCATTGAATGTTTAGGATCGAGAAGGAATTGGGTGGATATATATAATGTTGAGGTATGATATTTTATGGACTCTTAACAATACCAAAGTACTTGGATTGATACCATATAATTTCAATCCGTGTAACTCTATTACACATCGTGTAAGATTTGTTGTATGTAATTCGTTATAGACTTTACACTGTGAAATGTAACACATTGTGAAGTGATGTTTCACGTCTTGAATTTTTTCAATAGTGGATTTTAATCCAAGATGACGAGTTTTACAATGTATTTAGGACATTTATGAATACAAATTATGAAACTAGGTTACACTTCATGTAAATAAATTTTTATGTATTTTAAATTATGTATAAAACTTTTTTTATTTTGTTCATTGTCCAAAATATTTTTCCCAAAACCTAGGAGATTTCATACAAAATTTTATGAGACTCCTCTCACTCTAGAATGATCCACCGACTGTTCAATATTTTTGGATGTTTTGTTGAATCTATTCTATTAAGATACCATTCCAATTTTTCATTGTCATTGATAGTGGTAATTCCTTTGGGCTTTATTATCAGACCGATAGGTCAAAGTTGTTTTTTTCACTCGTCTTATTCAAAATTTATTGTGCAATGTCATTACAAAGGTCATTGCATTGTTTTTCATGGGTAAAAGGGAATTTTTCTTCAGTTATATGGTGTTTTAATTTATTCACTGACTGTATTTCTAAACTGAATCAATCCTATGATGCGGGATTCGATTTTAGGGTTGTCTTATACATCATTGGGTTCTCATTGTTCGTGGATATCATTATGGGCATGTGAAAACTGTGTTTTTAGGTATAAGGTTTCATCTACACCCTATGTTGATGAATTTTGTTATTTCTACATTGTAATCAAATTTATACATGGAATTTACATGATTCATTTGTGTGTTTTGAGAAATATATTTTACTAAAAAATTAATTCCACTTGATTATTGATAAATGAATAGAAAAAGGGTATTATTATTTCATTTATATGGATTTGTGAAATGGGTTTGAAATGATTTTCGAAACATTGATATGATTATGAAAACAATAAAATTGGTTACTTAGGGTACGGTGTTTAAGGTTTATCGTAAGGCCATTATTCCTTGTGGGGTTCAATTTCGTGGGAGTACCTCTCATCCCAGAGTGTAAAAAATTTCATCTTGGTATTTATATGATGTTGTGGTTTTAGTTCTTGGTGTGTCTCCCTAGTCCTATATTCTAGATCATTGGCTTCAGGTACCATGGTGCAATGTTCATAGTTTAATGGATAGGAATAGTCTACTTTCTAACTATTTATATTCCTTGGAATATTAATTCATGTGTTACTACTGTTTGTTTTTATTTATTTGTTGTGTAAAATTATATCATGGATATTCTTATTGATTCTTGTGAAACATGATATGGAAAAATGTTATTTAAAATATATATACTTTATTTTTTAAGTATATGAAAAGGCCAATGTTTAGCATGACTTATATATAACCGAGTTACTACTAATCATGACATATTAAATTTAAAAAGTGAATAAATAAATTTCTATAAAGAGAATTTATGTGGAAAACATATGTGGGATACTACTTATCATGTTAACTCTCACCATGTGGACCTCTTCGTTGGGGCATAGAACATTGAATGTATTCAAATATTGGGAAATTGAATGTGCGATAGTGAGGTGGTAATGCTTCTAGTCAGTTTATTTAGGTTTCTGGTGGTTATATGGTGGTAGTTCTTCTACACCATCATATAGAGTATCCTTTGGGTTTTGGTATTTTTTCAATTAGATGTTTCTCTTTGAGGTTTTTCCACTTTTACATTCATTTTTTCCATTGTCTTTCTTACAGTTTTGGAATATATCTGTGGGAATTCCATGGTATCTTCTAGAATCATATATATATATATATTCCATGTGTTTCTTCTGGTTAGGTGAAAATATTCCTAATATTTTTCTATTCAATGCTCCAGTTCTTGTTTCTAGGAAATGGGGATTAGGAACACCATATTGAGATATGGAAAATGAGGTCAGGTACCAATTTTGTTGGTAACCCTAGTTTCTTCATTAAAAAGTTGTATCAAAAGAGGTATTTCCATAAGAGTCCTTATCTATAGACATTTTTTAGAAAAGGACAGGATTTTTAGGGTATATGAAGTATGTTACAATAAGTTATTAGCTAACAATTGTTGTGATGAGACTCATGTTACTATAGTAATTTGGGATATGTGTATCTATTTTCAAGATTTATTATAAATTATAGATTTTTATTATGGTATTTATGGTTTATGTGGATATTTACACTTTTTTTTCGATCATTCCATCAATTTTGATGTCTAATAGTATGCCTCTAAGACAACTTCCGTGAGTTCCTTTGGAAGGATTAGTGGGTTCCACAAGGAAATGTTCCACTACATCATAATTTTATTGAGAATATCATTCTACCATTTGGTGTTGTTGATCAAGATGTTCCACAATTTGAGAACATGTTTGTTGAGGTACAACTTGGAGCATGAGGATAGTGGGATCAGTCATGTGAATTCCTATGCAAGAAGCCACAATACATTAAAAATAAGGAATTAAACTAAATAGGCACATGAATGGCTATATAGGATCAATAAAATCATAAAGTTACTATAGAAAAATAATAATACTATTGTAAATTTTGTAGTATTATTGATCGATGGTTACTTAATGAGATGGAGGGACTCTATGGTCGAGGAAGGAAAACACATGGACCCAAGTATGAAGGGTATCAAAGCCCTATTCCACCAATAGTGTTGTCCAAAATAAATAATGTTGTAAAATTCTATGTAGTTCCTATCTTTGTAGCAGGTATAACTTTTAGTGTCCGCATACATCAATCAGTTTTCTGATCCGGTCAACATTTCACCAGACATGGTGATGAATGATCAGTTAAAGGCTGGAGAGTACCCGTAGGGTTTGCGACTAGATATCAGATAATAGTTAGTTATGTTTAAAAATTATTAAAATGGTAATATGGTATACATAGTTTTGAATGAATAGATTGATATGGAAGGAATAATTTTTGTTTCCAATAATTCTCTATAATCTAGTGGTATCTTTAGTGGTGTGCACATGAAGAAGAAGAAGAAGTGGCAGGATCACTGTAGAAGATGTGGGGTGGGTCTAAGTAGATATCCTCTTCTTCACTACCAGTTATAACTATCAGTGTTCCTAAGATATTCTATATGTGTGGAAGGATCAAAAACACCACATTTTTTCTTACAATTTAGAGAATTATGTGTTGGATATAAGGACGTGTTGATCATATAAAACACTTTTGTCATGCTATGAATACCCCTAATTAAGGTCAGGGTTTGTTGGATCCAATTGATGCTGTAGTGCAGTCCAAATATTCAATGCCTATAGGGAACTAGCTATAGGCCTCATGAGTGAATCACATCTATAGATTATAAGAGTTTCCAACAAAAACAGATGTCAGTCTGGTAATAATTAAGAGGTACTATACATATTTCATAATCTAAAGAAATTAATTTATTCGATACGGGTTCCTCCCACTCATTAATATATGAATGATAATTTTAGATACATAAACATACAATAGTACTGATTTACATTATAATGGATTTAGAGACACCTCTTGGAAAGGGGATAGAGTAAGGGATTCAATGTATATCTTTTTTATTATCTTTTTCTGATACAGAGTAGGTCTGCGATTTTCTATTTCTAGATCTGGATCAATATGACATCATCATTAGTATGGATTTACTTTTCTCTTATTAAGATTAGTTTGGATGTTATCATCATCATGTTTCATTTACTACTGCTGATGGTAGATCGTTTGTGTTTCATGTGTAGTGGAACCTGAGGTTTGTTCAATTAGGTCTTTCCTTCACGGGGATCAAGATTCTGTTTTCATCTTTTGATTTTATGCCCGATGATGTTTTCCGATGGTTAGACTTGCTGATTTTTTCTATTGTTTCATAAAATATTCCATGATCAATCCCTTGGTATTTCTCCAGAGTGGGAGATAGATTTTACAATTGAACTAGTTCCAGGTACGTAGTCAATATCGATACCTTTTTATCGTAAAGAACAGGCGGAGAAGTAATGTCTCAAGATTCAATTGGTTAACCTATTGTTAAATATTTTCATTCACCCCAGCATTTCACCAATGAATCCCATATGCTCTTTTCCAATAAATAAAATTGTTCACATTAGATTTGATGAAATTCATATCATACATGGTATTGTATTATAATACTGAATTTTGGATAAGGATTTCTCTAATACATCATCACGATTGACTACTCTTACATGGGTTGTGGTTAAATTAAACAAGGATTTTAAATTTATAACCTCTTTAGATTATATAAAATGACATTATACAATGGCTTTTATACTGATCTTAAATAATAATTGTAAGTGGTACATGGTATATTTTTTTCATTTTATTTCTAGTTTGGGATGCATTCTTATATAGGTTGACCATTTGGGGCCTTACGGTTTCCATTAGTTCCAAACTCAGGAGAAGAATTATACCACTCATGATTTAACATTTTCTAAATTTATTCAAGAATATAAATGTAGGCGGCACTATATTTTTAGTGATAGGTTCATAGTATTCATCGATCATAAAAGTTTGAGTTATGTTATTTCCTAGAGAGACATAAATATTTGATAGAGACAAAGGAAAGAATACCTTTATATTTTTTACATAGACATCAACTACACCGCAAGAAAGAGTAATTTTGTTTCATACACTGCTAGTATGAATGTACCATCACATTGAGTCCTAGAATCGGAGGAGTGGAACCTGATATGGATTTTCACATAGTTTCACCTAGATGAGTAGGATTTGGTTTGATGGTTGGTTCTGAATAGTGTTCAGTTATAATAATCTCTCATGTATTCTGTCTTGTAGAGTTAGTATAAGTATATTGTATTTCATAATGTTTTAGAATGTTTTAATGGTGGGGATTTGATTTCGGGTTGGTCTCTCTCATTAGATGGTATACATCACATTGTGAAGTGTATTTTCATCCCAGTATCTGTGAGGTGTTTATCCTTTTTTAATATTCCTAGTTCTTTTTGGGACATCCATATTGGTGTTACATAGATGTATTCTGATATGAGATGATAATTCTTATGTCTGGGTTTGAAAAATGACATTGTAGATTATGTGTCATGTTGTTATACAAGCTATTATATAAATATAGAGATCTTGATGCCCTCTAGGATTCTCATCTACTTCTAGTTCTGATTTGAAAATGTGGTGAGGAATCCACGGATTTTAATATTATATTAACATGGAATACACAAGGGAGTAATCCAATATGGGTTTATTGATGATCGGTTGATGAAGTATGGTAATTTTATTCTGATCATGGATACTACCATGATTGAAGAACTCGATAAACTATATGTGTTTGATGATTGTGAGGTTACATGGGAGTCATTTTATTATTTTTTCTTATAGGGATTATACAATAAACTTTGGGTTTCTATAGGGTACTCCAAGAGGTAATGGGAACTCAGGTTAAGTAGTTAACAACTTTCTATCCATAGAAAAAAAATTATATGGAGTTTGTGATTCAGATCATGAATGATATGCTTTGTGCCGATGTCTTGGATTCAGTGGATCATGGGATAGCCATATGGGATTAGTAGTGTTTTTTACAACAAAAGTTATTATTCATCGATTAGAATGGATCCCATTATCGAATTTTATGGTTGCCTTCATAGATCACCTCTTTATTAGTTAGAAGAGGGAAAATTATCTTTAGATGGACCATGTTTGGTCAATGAGACATCAGAAAAGTTTCCATATATACATCAATGTATTGTTAGATCCCAAACTCAATAGAAATAATATGTGGATTGGTGATATTTTCCTTTAGATATTTCCATTATTAAATGGGGATTCTTGAATGTTCGTCCATGGTTGTCACACCATCATCTTGGAAAACAAGCAATGTTGGCTTCTTTATATGTTAGACTCTTTGAGGTCCCTAAGTGTCTGGGAATGGTTTATTATCAGTTAGATTTTATAGATTATTTTACATCTATTCATGATGTATTCTACATATCTCATCTTACTACGTATCACCCTGATCTGATCACATTCTGTTTTGGGAAGAAATTGAGTTAGAGCCAAATATTTCAATTAAGGAGAGGCCAGTTAAGATTGTAAAATTTAAAGTGATGTTATTGTGCGGGAAGTCAATCATGTTACTCCTGGAACTGAAGAAACATATAAAATAATCTCATGTGGATTGGGAATGGAATTTTTCTATGAGGGAGTAGTGGATTCATCTTTTACAAGGGATTTCATCTTCCACATGACTTCCTAATGATGGAAATTCATTATAGTGGGGAATTTATAACCTCTCATTATCGATATATCAAGATAATGTTTAACATCATCATGGTTTTAACATTTTAATTGAAATTTTAGGTCCAATAAATAATTTTAAGGATAACAATAATGGAAAAGTTAATGATTTTTTATATTATTAGCTTTAACCAGATTTCTCTACAGACATTAGGAGGATTTCACACTATGTAAATTGGTTACATGTAATATGAGAGTTACTGGATGCATACCATGTTAGACTTTACCCTGTGAAAGATTACACGACATGAAGATATGTTTCATGTCCTTAATTTTTTAAAAAACAGTTAACAAATTTAGTTAATGGGAAATCTGGTTTATCTGGGACATTGAGGGTAACAAGTCATGTACTCGAGATACACGTTGTGTATCTGTCAGTGTACAATTTTTTAAATAGGAATTCCATTTTTATTCATTGATACTATCTCTAGACACTTTTTCCCTCAACCTAGGAAAATTCCTAGGTGATGCTGGGATTGAATCATAATTTAATAAAGATCTTCTTTGTATTCAATCTTCATTGATATTATTGTTCATATCTTAGGGTAAGTGATCTTTCAGATTCTTTATTGTATTTAACCATGGAATCCCCCAGTGGATGAGTTATCATATTTGTTGGTCTATGTTATTTTTTTTCTCATTATGTTCAACATCCAATGTGTTATCTTGTTTGTAATCACATTCCTTTGTTGGACATGGTGTGGTTGGTGTTATTTATTTAGGTATGTGGGTTTTCTTATTCTCCTCCAACCCAATTTCTCAATTAAATAAATCATAATACATTTGGATTTTAATCTAGGGCCATCATAGGCATTGTTGGGTTTTTTCATTGTTGGATCTTGTTACCTGCACATGTGGCCTGAGTTTCGAGGTTAGTGGTTCTGTCTCTAGAATATGTTTATTAATATTATTATTTTTAATTTTTAAACTTATTTATTATAGGAATATGAATGATTGATTTTTGTTTTTTTAATAGAGTTTTTAATAAAAAATGGTTGTTTTAGATTATTGATAACGGGATAAAGTGGGTATTTTCAATGCATTTAAATGGATTTGTGAAATGGTTTTGAAAGTTATTTTGAGACAATGAGATGATTTTGAAAATGAAAACACGGGTTACCATGTTTACTTTGTTGAGAATTTATCTTGATTCTATCATCCATTATGTTTTTTCACATTCTAGGGTGTTTCTCTTATTATAGCATGTAGATTATTATCTCTAGGTACATATATGATGTTGTGGTTTCTCATACATAGTTGTATCCCAACTCATGGAGGGTAAATCATTGGCTTCAGGTACCATAGTAAACTATTCATAGTTTAATTGGTACGAGTAGTCGGAAAACTAACCCTTTTTATTCATTGGTATTGTGATTTCATTTCAACTAATAATATTATTTATTTCTTGTATTTATACTATTTTATCCTTGATATGCATGTTTATTCATGTGAAAGATGATGTTGAAAATTGTTCTTTGAACTGATATAACATATTCTGTTTTAGAACTATATGTATGGGGAAATATTTACCTTTTTTATAAAACTTCTTTACTACTAATCATTCCTTGTTTTATTTAAAAAGATCTTATTTTAATTTTTATACATATTCATTCTATGGAACAGATTGGTGGGATTTTATTGATCTTGTTAGCTCACACACTACACACCAATTTGGTGGTGTGTAGACCTTTGTATTTCTTCCAATGTAGGGAATGGAAGAGCACTACAATGAGGATGCGGGGTTTCATGTCATCTTATATGGGTAGATTGTGGTTATATTGTGGCATTTTTCTCATGCCATAACTTTGAGAAGATATTTGGTTTTTGTCCTCTGTAGTTTGATTTATCAATGTTAGATTTAGAAAATTTTATAGAAAATGGTTTTCAATAACTTTTTTATAATTATGGAATATATCTATTGTATTTCAAATATTTATTCTTGATTTCTGTGTATATATTCTATGTGTTTTTTAGGTTGGGAAAAATCATTCCCTCTATTTTATCGTTGGATGCTCAGGTTCTTATCGCTATCTTGTGGAGATCGAGAATAACATTTGGGTATGTTGAAGATCAAGCCAGGTTCTAGTTATTAAGTTAACCTACATATTTATATTCGATATATATATAAAATATTTAATTCCAATTCTATTAGTGTACCACAAAAAATGGAAACAACTATCATTCAAACATACAACCAATATTCTCCATGACCAATGTGTTTCATTTAATATTTCAATAATTTATTGATTATTATTAATACTTATATAATACATATATATTATATATATATCATAATTTATATTCATTATGTAATTAAATCATGAACTATGATATAGGTTCAATAATAAGAAGTGTACGCATATATATAATACAAAGATGTAATTAGCCAAAACAAAACATTAACCTAAAATAGTCAGTAAACTGGTAAAATAAAGTCATAGTCAAATAATATGTGGTATGATATATAATAATGTGGTTATTTGGTAAATTTATTGTAATATTATATTTTTATATTGGTTTTATGAACATGAATGAATAAATTCAAGAGTTAAGGTTAGGGTCTTCTCGCCTCACTTTTAATTCTGTGAGATATATGCAGTATTGACCGCTTATTCTTATTGTGTGTTATATATAATAACCTAACATGTTGTATCAATAATTTACATTATTTATTGATATTAAAAGTTTGAATTTATGTTATTCTACTACAAAACTCCTAATTCAAATTTAACTCATGTAGTAATGGGATTTCAAGAATCAATACTTTTTCCAGGAGACACAATCCATGTTCACCTTTATGGATTGTATGTTGTTTGTATAAATACAATGTATTTATTTTATGATTGTTATATTGATAATTACATGTATTTAGATTTTTATGATCTAAATTTCATGGGTTTTTTTTGTTCAAAAGTTCCAAAATTGTCAAAGGACTCTTTCTCAGAATTCCTTCTTAAACCCACAAATTATTATATAAACCTATATTATTTTGTGAGTTATATATTCTATGAATTTTACATGTTATAAAATTAATAAAATTATTTTAATAATATTTTACGATTCAATTAATGTTATAATTTAATATAAACTATGATTCAATGTTACCAAATTATTAATTATTTATTCCTATAATCTCATCGTTTATCTGGATTATTTATGATTAGGCATCCATTGATGAAATATTGTGGTCTATCTCTCAAATATACTCATAGTGTTTATTATCATACAGTTATTCATCCTATAATAATGTAATGATACCATTTTCATAATTGTTTAAATAATAATAAGAAAATATTTTTATACAAATCTGACTTGCTCCCTCTCTTCATTCAGAAATATTTGATATTTCAAAAAAAAATTATAAACATGTATTCAATTTTTTATATGATATTTTAAAATAATTGTTAAGGAAAATTATTTTTAAAAATTTATATGTTCTAAAATGTGTTTAAAAGGGATTTTAAATATTTCTTTTATAAGTTTTCACAGTTATTTTTAATGAAAAATGGTTTCCAAATGTTTTCTATTTTAGACAGAATCCTACTAAATAGAAATGTTATTTTTCTGAGGAATTTTTTTTAATGATATTTTAGAATATTTTTCCTAATATGATGAAATCTATTGATATTTATAATCAATAAAAGTTTTTATATCCAAGTGTATCATTACTATTCTTTCTCATAATGGTTTATGTTTAAGATTATTTGTTATTTATGAAACCAATTTCTTTTCCATATTCTATACCATGTCAATATTCTTATGAAACAAATATATGTTCTTTGGTTATTTTATGATGGAATGATTATAAAACCTATAACTTTTTCATAAATTATGATATTATGAAATATTTATGATGAAAATATCATTTTATAGTTTTTATATGATGTTTATGAAACCCATCACTTTTAAGGAGTCATGATATGATGTGTGTATTATTATCTTGTGGATCATGTATGTATGATTTCATTATTTTATGTGTGATTCCTATATCTCCCTCCAATTCATTGGGTAATGGTAAATGATATTTGATCACAAACTGTACATGTGATGGAATACCATGACCATAACAAGAGGGTATATGGGAGTGAATCTCAATCCAGTAAGAAGAGAGTATACATGAGGGAATGTTGATCTCATAATAAATCGGAATATATAAGGAAATTCCATTATCATAAAAAGATGTTATATGGGAAGACATCCCAATAATGTAACACGAGATTATGGGGGAGGGCATCCAATTCCTGTAATAAGTTGGTATACGAGAGGGTAACCCATGCATATAACAATAGGGTATTTGAGAGTGAATCCCATACCCATAATAAGCTGGTACTCGAGAGGGAATCTCAATCCCAAAACATGATGTTATATGTGAGGGAATTTAAATCCCAATCAATGTACATAGGTGATTATCCGAAAAATAACATTTTATGAGGATCTTGATAGTTATCATGACATAGAATTTTATAAGATAATGTGTATGTATTAATTCCCTATATTTTTACTATAATTTGATCTCATGGATAAATCTCTTCATTCCCATATTATTCATATCAAATATAATGAAAACCATTATTCCATGAATATTGACTATGATCTTTGATATTCATGGTATGTACTTATAATTTTATTATCATGATATAATACATTTATTCTAAAGTTACACATAAATATCTTCCATGTTAACCCTTACTGAGCATATGAGATCAACCATTTCTTATGATTCCTTTCACTGGATTATACATGATTATTTTATGAAGGATCAATAATGTTGAATATATTTATGGGATACATTCATGATCCTTCACAAAGTTAGAGAAATGTTTACCAAGCTTCCAATGACACTATACTATTTTGGTCCTCAGGTATGTAATTTTATAATGAAATGAGTATTACTATAAAATGGTGAAACAAGAATTTTTGTTAATTCTCTGAAACTATTTTATATATTATATGGATTAACATATTATGGTTATGTTTGTAAACGTGTTAATGAATATAATTTTGGTAATGCGTTCCAGTGAATTAAAATTTGGGCATGGTTGCATTAAACTATTCTTCCTTATAATTTAATGATTCTTGATTTTATGATTGAATGAATGTTTAAATATTTTATAAATGTTTATAGATAATTCATTTGGTTTCTTGGGGTTTTAATGAATGATAAATAAAAAAGTTAATTAATAATTGTATTTAATTGGTTGTTTGATCAAAAAATTATTTGCTGCCAAATGTGGCCTTATGATTGTGAAAGATGGATTAATATGTTTTATGTAATATAATCTTTGTGGAAAATAATATGTTTTATTCGTTACATTTTTATATATATTTGATCCTGGTGATGAGACACAATGTAAGACTACTTTTGTTGGTGGTTTGTTGAAAATGGGTAGGTGTGTTTGGTTTTGTGGCTATAGTTGGCCCATGTGATGGAAGGATTTATAGTGATATCCATGATGGTGTTTGGGATGGAAGTATAGTTAATGAAACATGATGAATGTGGTATTTCTATTCATTGATTCACTATGATATGTAATTCTATCTTGTTAATTTTTTTTAAATCGTCGATGATCGAGTTTATTTTCTCAAAACTTCTTTCCAAACTACATGATTGGCCTAGTTATTATATATATATATATATATATCAGTTTATGGTAATAGATGGAAATTTCTAGTGTAAATGGTATTTTGGAATGATAACTAATTATGCAGGTCTTAACCAATATGGTTGGTTTCTTATTGTAATTAAAAATAATGATAAATCCCAAGAAACAATGTGGTCAGTTTGTTTATTCTTGGATTTCATTTATATTAGTTGGTTAATGCCTTAAGGGAATCAATATAAGTTGTTTACTAATTTATTAGGTAATATTAAATATAAATAATATTTAATTTTAATTATCTTGAAATGAATTTTAGTTGATAATATCTCTAGACCTTAGAGGTGGTAATTTGGTGTCCGAATTACAATGCATGTAGTTGAATCTAAGGATTCAATATTTCTCATAATGTTCATGTGAGATATATATCCTATTTTTATGAGGTATCATACTATATAAAACCCATATAAGTAGGGATACTTTCATAAGTGAACTCTATAGTGTGTTTTCTCCACATCATGTTTGTGGAGGGACAAAGAGATGTCTATCACCTATTTCCTGGCTCTCTTATCTTAGTATTATTATGTGTTAGTAAGAATGATGGTTATAATTACAATAAATTTCTATATATGTTTATAATGGGTTTCCATTACTTTCACAGACATTAATATTCATATATAAAATCTTATTTATGGGTATAGTATTGTTGTTTATAGACTATGATGGTTATAGTTTAAAAAAATCACATACGGTGTATGGTGACTCATAGAATCTATATTGGTAATATATAGATATATAATTTTTTATGAGGAGTTGATTTGAGGACATGTTGATTGATATGATGAGATGCATTAGGTTCATGTTAGGATATAGTTTCCCAGGTGTATTTTGGAAGGGACTTTATTTGGTCTGATATGGCCAATCACTCGTGATTATAGAGAAGAGTGGTATACTAGTTTTGATGTAGTAGTGAGGCAAATTCAAATGATATTTTTTATATTAAATTATTCTTATTTATGGTACATGGTCTGTGATTAATGATGAGGCTTTGAACAAAATATTCCAAATTAATTGATATGTTATCTTCTATTTTTTATTTAGTATTGTTTAGTAATATTACTTTATCTTTTTTATGAGAGGATTTGTAGAGTATCTTAAAATTTATACCAATTATTGTCACCCAAGGTTTAATAAAACCATTATTTAGTTTCACATAACCTAGATGGTTCTTATTATCAGAATTACTTGACAAAATCATTACTTCGGATCAGTTTTCACATTGAATTCATCATTGAGATTTTTTTTGTACATTGAGTTACGTTTTCTATTATTTTATTATAAGATATTACATGCACGTATTAGGATCTATTTTTATTCTATGTGTATGATTGCATGTTTTTATTATCTAATATCATATTCCTAATTATTCTTGTAGGTTAATTACAACTATATATATGTATGATATACCATTTGTGGAAGTTTCTATCATGTGTCTTATTATACTCTATATTCAGGCTTCATAGTTTTTATCCTCCCATTAAAAAACTTGGGGGAATCATTTCTGTGGAGGGGTTCATAGAAGAAACACTTTTTGGGATTCCTCAATAATATTACCCTTTCATTATTTTAGATAAGTATTTAAAATTTTATATTATGTATAACTATTTTATAGAAATTCATCTTTCTCCCCCAAAAAATTATGTTTTTATATAGCAATTTTATTTATTATGTTTTTTCGATATTAAATTCAATGTATTATTTTGTAGTTTATTTTTTATGAATTATAATATTTTTTCAATAAAAAATAATTGGTTTATTTTCATTGATTATGTTTTGGTATTCTATGTGGAACTGTAGAATTTTCTTAATTGTATTGGTATTAAAATAAAAAAAGGATTATTTATTGGGTTCTTGAGTATAATTGTTATTAGTATTGGTTTTTAATTTCATTGTATTTATATATTTTATTTTCCTAATTTAAATGAATAGAATTTATTATGCATGGGTTATTTGGTTATTTTTTTTATTATGATTTTATCTATTTACTAATGTATAAACTCAGATACTTCAAGTATGACTATCTTTTTAGGTGTTTTTTATCCGAGTTAATTATAATTTAGTTCTAAAATAATTAAACTATATTTATCATTTAATAAATTATATACTTTTTTGATATGAAAATTGTATAAATTATAAATGGGTACCTTTTCTATAAATATATTCCATCTTATATTATATTTGTATTAAGTAATGTTCATAAAAATGAGTTAATGAACATTTATTTTAGAATATGTTTATTAATTAACATTATTATTGAGTTTCCATTTTTTTAACTAATAATGTGATTAATGATTGGTAATTTATATTATCAAAAATAATAAATGGTGGGTTCATACCCACCTATGTTTATGATTTGGATATAAATTTTAATTATGATTTATGTGTTTTTTGGAATATTTAAACTTATCAATCATTTTATATGGGTATTGTTTGAATTGAATTCTAAAACAATTTGTGTGTGTGAATATTTCTTTTTTGATGGAGAGATTATTCACACATCGATATTACTACAATTTAGAATATAATGGTTGAATATACATATTGAAAATAGATTATATAAGTGTTATTGTTTTAAGATAAATTATAACTATTTTTATGTATCAGGGGTTGGATGTATAGGTTACCAAAAATGTAATTCATTAAAGAAGAAATGTACATGGGTAACAGGGACTAGTATCAGAAATTTTTATCAATAATCTATTGGTATACTCTTCATGGAATATCATATTACACATGTGACATGTACGAAGTTACACTCTTTCAAACTTAAAAGTAATTATTTTAAAATAATTAATATTTTAAATATCATTATTTTGATTTTATTGATATATCTTCAAATTTATACACAAAACACATCAATTATCCTGCCAGGATTATTTCCCACATAGGGAATAAAATTCTATTAGCGATCTCTACCAAATGGCCTCATTTAATCATATAAGTTAATTAAAATAGCTTTTCTAAACATTTTATCATCTCTTCATTCCCTATTCTATTATGTTTCAATACCACCATGGCTATAGGGATATGGGTTCATTAATAAATGGTTTTAATTAACGGTTTTCTTTTTTAGGTCCTCTTATTGACCATTAATAGTTTCACTGGGAATGATATATAAGATTGAGATATTCATGCTTCAATTTGGACATTTTTATAATTCTTCTTGTAAAAATCAATGTATTTATCATATTATGTGTGATTTTAATTTATAATCATTCATTTTTAAAATAATATAATTATTTTTATTATATATGAAGTGAGTTACACATAAATTAGAATAAAGGGAAACTTTTTACAGAAAAAATCTAACTTGAATAATGTAGTGGAAAAATAAATTTCAGTATATAGGTAGTTTGAGGATGATATGTACAAAAAAATAATTGATGAAATAAACTCTAAAATCAGGGGTATTATAAAAAAACTTCTTTAAGAATTAGTTACATGTATATTTTCTACAATCATATAAATAATTGATAAAATGGAACACATGTAATAAAACATTGATGAAATTAAGGATGTATTTATTAAAAATACTCTTAATATCATTGGTCTGAAATAACTTATGGATTAAAAAGAATAAATATAATTAAAATGCAATAAAATAATTTCTCTAGTTGAAGTGTAATTGAAAATGTTTTTTTAATATTTTATTTGGAATAATATTGTGGATTCCATACATGTTTTTGTTTAATAGTGAAATTAATATTTCAATGTGGGGATAATCAAATAGATATTGAATAAAAAATTAAATGTTGATGGTATACAATTAATATAATCCTGAAATACAAATGAATAATTACCACAACATGAATCATCACCAGAATGAGTTAAAATTATGTAATATAGAACAAACACTAGCCATAAAATTTTAACTTTCTGGAAATAAACATGTTAACACAGAAAATTCTATTGAGATTTAAATGTCAAATAAGACTTACCTCAATGGTAAAATTATCCTGAAATAATCACTAATAATGATTTAATGATATGTAATTAGAAGTTACCCCATATCCCTAACCACATTCATGTACTATTGGAAAATTAAAATATTTTATAGATTTAAATATGAAAATAGGAAATTTTTTGTTGAGAGAAGGCTTGAAAAATTCACATCGACATCTATTATTTATGTCTATTCAACTAGGAAAATAATATACCAATGAAGGAGAAAATATTATATTATTCCTTCACAATAACAATAGTAAATTATATTACGAAAAAAATTATCAAAAAAAGAACATGATTCTTCATAGATAGTTGTTAGTCAATTCGGACATTTGGGAATCTAGAAATCATGTGTGGGAATAATTTTTCTCCCAATAAAAAATATAAATGACCTGTATTTTTGGGATAAAATGATAAAAAATATATTTGTTTTAAAGGTAATTATCATGCTTCACTAGAAGAATAATCTCACCAGGAAGAGACTGTAATATTCATAAAATTTCTAATATTATTGTAACTTGGTTATACACCATAATGAGGAGTTCTAGAATTTTCCCATAATTTATCATCAATACATAAATGTGGAAGGAAGAAAAAATAATATGAGAATAAAAAATCATACCTATCAAAAAAAATAATTGAATAATGGTACTCACATGAATATTCTTACTAAAAATCACCAAATAATATTTGAACGTAACTAAAAAATAATTAATGAATGGAATGGTAGATATTTTAGTACAGTAATAGGGTTACAAAATAAAAAAATTTAAATTTTCCATGATTTTTTTAAATATTTAATTATAAATAATTACGGAAGATCTATTTATGAGAATAAAAATAATATTGTTTTAATTAATGAAAATACTGATAAAATAAATAAAACTATTTAATGGATTGTTAAGATGAATGATGATAAATGATTTTTAATGAAAATATCCATAACACTTAAAATAAATATTTCATCACATGGTTTCTTGTATTGTTTGTTCTCCTTAAGAAGGAAAATAATACAATAGAATCCCTCCATTATTTAATAGAAAATGTGAAAGATGGCATTATAGAAAAATAGTAACAATATATATATAATGTCCTTGCTACCATAAGATTATAAAAACTTCAAAAACTAAAGTTAGCATGTTATTAATATATCTCTAAATTATCTTATTGTAATGAATGTAATTTATCATGAAAAAACACTAGTTGACCCTAAGATACTCACTCAAGATGGCCCACGACACCCGTGAGGTCCATTCCTAATCCCCAGAGGGTGGAGAAATGCACAAGGGCAACAAAGAGTAACTATTTGATTGATTATTCCAAAAATAAATAAATAAAATCAGATGAATATAGATAAGAATACTATCATAAATAAAAAGTTCCCAAAAATTAAAATAAACATAAATTGAAATTAAATTTGTACTGAACCAATCAACTTTTAAATCTCAATGTGACCTCATAGGCCGCTCTCAAATCCTATAACTTGACATCTCCCTATTACAAATTTGAAAAATAAGTAACAATAATTGAATCTAGAAATACATATAGATGTATATTCATGAGTATAGAAACATAGTAGGCATGAAAAATAAAAAATTCCATTTTAATTTTCTTTAATAAATATATTAATTTATTTCTAGTTTTTAGTACAATATGAAAAAATATGTTTTCCAATATTCTATTTTAAAACGAATCATACAACAATTACATATTCATATAAAACAGAACGTTCCCAAAATGGTTATCATGGGTATTTTAGATAATGATATAGAAGTTAATAAGAATGGTGTATTTGTAAAGCAGAATGGTGTATGAGTCATTTTTCAAAATAATCATAAAAAAATTGAATTAAAGAGAATTCATCTACAAAAAGACATATAACATAACAAGTTAACACAAGAAATAGAAACACAATGAGGGAAAATAAAAATAGTAACCAATTAACATTACAATATGGGAACATAGATTATCATACATAAATAATTAAGTGTTATAGAAAATATTATAATACTTAGGTTCTTTGGGGAATAATATTGAACATAATAAAAAATAATTCATCCTATTAGAATACCTAATGCATTCAAGAAACCCTAAATCATGGTCATAACCTACCTATCCTAACTAATGGGAATAATCCTAATGAAGATAATATTATATAGTAAGGGCGACTAGCCAGAGTAATATTTTAATATAGACAAGAAATGAATTCTTGGTTAATGCACTAGTTTTTCTAGGTTCCCATTTCAGGAATAAAAATGGGTTGAGCAAGGAATTATCGATCAACCAACCATATATATTTATAACACATAAGTCAAAATATTGACTCTATCCCAAATTAAACCAATTACTAGTACCTTTTCCAAGAAATCATCATTACACCAGAATGTTACCATGTCAATGGCCTTCTATTTACATGAGTAAAAAATAAATAAATATACTATAAAAAAGTGAGTATTCCAAAGAAGAACCTGTTTTATGAAAGTTCCTACCAATCATCATATATAATTTAAAATATGGAAAAATAAAATAGATAATAATAGACCCCTTGTAAAATAAAAAATACATTTAACAAACCTATTTGTTGAACCTGATACACTATTTAAAATAAAAAACATTTACAATGTTCGTCCATGAATTTTGATAAAAATCATTATTTGCGAACCTCAAATAATAAATTTTATAAAAATAAATTCATGAAGAATTCACGTAATTAATTATTAATATTAATTACAAATAATAAATGTCAATAATTAGTATCAAAATAATTTGTGAACATCCTGAAATCAATTTTTCTTAAATTCAATGGTCTAATACACAGGGAAACCTACTAAAATAAAAATTTTCTTAGTTAAAAACCACCCAGAACAACTCTATAATGGTCTAATGAAGAAAAAACACCCATAGAGAACCTTAATATGAAAAAATAATATAATTTAGAAACCTATAAACATTAACACTAGGACAAAGAAACCATGGAGAAGATAATCCCAATAGAAAATGGAAAATGATGTTTATAGGGAGAAGAACTAATGGAATTAAAAGAAAAATCACCACAAAACTCTTGAATGCATTTCTTGATTTCACCATTGAATGAGAAGGGGAGTAATATGGTTGAATGGATGCCCATTTATTGAGTTGTATGAGCCATATTTTGTAAAACATGGTTTATTTTAGGTGTAAAATTGATATAGAAGATAGTAAATAACTGTTTTTATGATCATAGGCATTGTGAATGGTTATGCAACATTGTTTGTATATCTATGATACAAATTTTCATCCCTTATTAAAATAAAATACACCCACACAGTTTGGTAAATGATGCACCAACCATGTATTTTTTATATAAAAAACTAAATATCCATGCACACACATATCTCTTGGTTTTTACTAATCATACTCAACCCATTTTCACTCAATAAGGAACACCCAAGAACCGCAAGGATACTATTTAGAGTTGAATGGTGAGAACCTAACCATGTAAAAATTGTTAATACATAATTATCTAAGGGGAAAATTAACAAAAAATGGAATTGGTATTTGAGGGCTGCATTGTATCCTTTTGACTATCCATTCATATTGCGGAATACGTGAAAAAAAACCCAAAACATAAAATTTATATATTAACACACAAAATTGGAGTGAAAAGATAAATATAATTTTTAATTTAAAATAAAAGAGAAAAATAAAAATGAAGGTTTGATAATTCTCCCCATCATAGAAGTTTCATCCCATATATAGACTTAAGGTTTCCAGATTTTCATGTTTAATGAATAAGGTCTACACTCCAACATATTCAACATCTTAAACCAATGAAAATGTTGATAACAACTACAAAAAGACATAAATTACATTCTAAAATAAAATAATGAACTCAAACGACCTATTAGAGGATAAAAAAATCACACACTACAATCCCAATAAACTAACACAACAAAAACCATCAATCCTACTCTAAAATTCCAATATTCACCAAGTAAAAGAAACCCCATAATTTCACTACATAGAAGAATATTGGATAACTTATAAAATCCTTCCAAAACCCAAAAGAGAAAATATACATGGTAGAATTAAATTTTCAATTAAAACATCAGGAGGCCATGATGAACTCCCCACCATATTAAAATCCCATCCAAGTCCCAATCATACAACACCATTCAAACACTATCATTCCAAACACGAAAAACTATATAAAATCCTAAAAAGAACTAAGTAACAATAATGAAACAAAACATGGAACGCCCTTTTACACTATGATGACAAGGTTTAGAATTAAAAAATGGTTAATCCAATAGAATATATCCTTCCAAAAGATATAAATCATATTTCCATCATCCCAAATAATTATGTAACTATAGGATACAACCATTACAATAAATGACACATTAAAATAAAAAATGTTAGAAAAAATCACACCACCACAACATTCCTCCAATTGAACCATGTTTTTCATCGAGGGAGTGTATCCAACTTCATTATTCATTCATCAAAACCCATGAATGAATTTAAAAGATGAAATAGATTGACACAAGAATTAAAAATATTCATAGACCTGGGACACATATAATTCTGTTCACATCTCTTCCAATGTTGATGACACACTAGGTACATACACTAAGAAGGAGATGATAAAATATTGGATGGAATATAAATTCAACACCAAAACCATCATCTTCATTACTCTTTTACATATATTTACTAAACATTCTTTCACTACATATAGAGATATAAGGAAGATTTTATTTCTTGAGAACCACTGCTAACATGGAATCAACCCAAACATCTTGCCTGACCACATCAGAAACGAAACTAAAACAAAATTTTGACCACGTTCATTGAAAATCAGGATGGAGCTCATTATCTAAATGACAAGAATTATGATAACATTCCTTAAACCACAATGAAAGAATGATAACTAGTTTTACAAAATGTCAGATGGTGTATCTAAGGCTTGGTCATAAAGACTTATTTCCACCACTTCCAACTTTGAAATACAAGAATAATAACAGTGAAAATAACCTTTATAGAAAGGGTAAAATTAATAAAACATAATATCATATTATTATTTTCACAAAAACTGTTTGTTTAAAAATTTATCTATTTGACCATAAAATAGAAGAGGGTTTATCTTCTAAAACTCATAAATCAAGTCCTAGGTATGAAGGTTTTTTTGGTATTCAAATAGGTAAACACTAATAGTTTCTCATTGAATATCCATTAAATCATTGGTGGGGGAATACTATAAATAACATGGAAAACAAAATCAAAATTGACTCACTATTAGGAACTCATCAAAATTTCACGAATCACAAAATGTAATAGACCCACTGAGTATGAAATAATTTTTCGAAAATATCATTAAACAATACATTAGAAACCATTTTCAGATCTATAATTCAATGTATTTAATTATACTAAAAGTCACATTATTTCCATCCAGAAATCATTACTTATTTCCATTAATTCTCCTTCTCATTTTAAGACAGGATTCAATTTATAAAAATTGATTTAAATAAAAATCCATTTTATCAAAAGATAAATTTTCTAAAATAACTATTCGAATAAATTATTTAAAATAATATAAATATTCATTAATAAATCCCTACAAGTGAATCATCACTATTCTAAATATGGCCATACAAAAATTTAAAAAAAAGGGTAAAAATGAATTTTAAAATGATGGAATTCCCAAAAAAAATCAAATCAGGGAAACTAGTGTCGATTGGTGAAAAATAAAGATGGTTGAAAGCCATATAAAAATAACAGTATATCCATGAATAGTGTTTAGGACCATTTCACCATTCCTACAAGAATTTACAATCTCTATGTGAACACCAAAATCACTATCCTAACACTTATTTCCTTCCTCATCAACATGGAAACCCATACATTATACAAATAAGAAAAATTAATTGAACATCATTAACCAAATACAATAAATATGATTAAAATGATTGAAAACTGAAATAAATAGTTAAAACTCCAAATCCAACTTTTAATTATATCCCAATGTCCAACATAAAATGTTTTAACAAGATGCTACCTCACACATACATCCCATTTTCTGATATTTCTTCTCCATTTACCATGACATACCAAATTAAAAATGGTACTTGGAAAGCTACATCTTCTAAAGAACATAGAATCTAATACCATTTTCATTATTCAACCTCTATCAACAAAAAATAGTTACTAAAACAGGAACCCTACAATAGCAATTTGTGTTTATGATCAACTTGGGGGGGGGGGCGAAAAGAAAAAGGAAATAATAGATTAATAGTGGGAACGATTTATACATAAATAAATTAAAATATTTTGTGGGATGATTGATGAGAATCCCTACATGAAAAGAAAAAAAACTGAACATATACTAAAATTAAATTGGAACCAAAATTGATGTCCATTAAATCCCCATGTGACCCCATGAGTTACTTTACATTAACAAAATATGACATCACATCATGGATATTGAGATGACGTAGGACATGCACCTAATGCTAAAAATAAGAATATAATTATATGAATTATTATTACAACTCAATAATAATTCTAAAATAAACTACTAATTATGAGTTTCCATTAAATAAATTATTAATTTATTTCTTGTTTAATTTTATACATATAATCAAAAGTTTTCATATAATTTCATTTTTTTGAAAATCATGGTCTATTTTTTTCGTTGACAGAAAATTTTCGTCCATAAATGAAATGATTTGGAATTTTAGAGAAAATGAATAAAGGAAAAATTAATGGTGTTTTTCAAAATGGAATTGAGTATGAGATATTTGTAAAAATATTCTTTAGGAATACATTTTAATGCTGATCATTCATCTACACCAATAGATATAACCTAAAAATGTAGCAGAAGCAATGAATAAAACTGTTGGAAAAGAGAAATAAAACCCATGTATTAATAACTTATGGGAACAAATATTTTCTACCATATATATATTTTTTTAAGAAAAAAAACATGGGAAGTCATAGTAGATTACGTGAAACATATATAATATAATGAATACAAATCTATCTCGTGGGTGTTATTAATGCAATCAAACAACACTGATACTGGGTCATACCATACCTAGCCAAATTGAGGGAAAAATCCAAATACAATGAAAATTATATACTAAGGGGCACAATGAAAAAAATATTAAACTAATACAACATGATTTCTCAAATAACAGTCTAGATACTTTAGATTCATCTTCTATATCTACAAATTGGTTGATCCAAATAATTTCAATGAACCATGAATAAATAAATAAAACTAGCCACCATTAAAATCACACATATAGAAACCACCATAAATTCCACCTTATAATAATCACTTTTACTATGATGCATCTCTTCCCAATAATGGTATCATGCTAATGGATTTACATTTCCTTAAATGTCAAACAATGGAAGAGACAATCCCATTGAGATTTTTCTATATAATAACCCATTTTATGAAATTTCCAAACTATCCAGGTATATACTTTTAATTATGAATGATTATAATTAAAAAAATAAATCACTTTTAACATAAGAAATCCATTTTAAAAACCCATTTGAGGACCCTAAAAACCATTTAGAAATCAACACACATATACATGGTCTATTTGTGAATTTTGTCAATCAAATAGTGTGTGATGATCAAATAAAAAAATGTCACACATATAATTTAATTTGTAGTGAACATGATTTCATTGTAAATAATCATTATAAAAAATATATATCACATATTAGTCTCAAAATATAGTGAAAACATAAAAAAATAATATATTCATAAACTAAATGGACCAATGCGTTTGGAATCCTACCATAATTACATTGTGTCTGGGCAATGACCACCTAAAAACTACACAAAGTTTTAAAAAGGAAAGAACACCCATGATAAATTATAACAAGAAAAAATCAAATTTTGGGACCATTAAAAATGATAACTACATTATGGAAACCAAGGGAGAGTATATATTGAAAATAAAATGGAAGAATATGGAATATGGAGATTAAAGATTGAAATTTCCCTATGAGATCACCCCAAATCATTATGAAATCCCTTGATTCAACCAAATTCGGAGGAGGTGAGGCATTATAATGAAGAGAAGAGACTCCCTTTATTTGAAAGAGAAAAATGGGGGTGAATATGAGTGATTTTGTGTTTTAAACAAAAAGGTTAAACTATTAAAAATAATTTTTATTAAACTAAGGCACCATGCAAGGTTTGGATGGAATGTTTGGAAAACTATATTATTATCATGGATCCATTACTACAGTCATATGATTTATTTCTAGATTGGTATCATTGTTTTTGAAACCATAGGACAATCATGTGATATGGGTTTATAAGAAATACTTGAAAAACTTTCACCCTACTCACACGTTTCAAAATGACAACTCTCAGGTTGTGCTCCCTCATCTAGGGACACCCAAAACACCCTCGGTTAATCTAGAGATCTGAATTCATTAATCGTAAACATGTATTATGAATGTAATATTTACTATGAAAGTGGAAAATGAACTAAAAATATACTAAAAATTATGGGGCCACATAGTTTCTCTTTAATTTTCAAATAAAACATGAAGCATTAGGAAAATATCTAGGAACTAAAAATTTTGATCCAAAATATCCAATACCCTGGAGAAAATCATATGGAAAATGATAAACATAAAATAGTACCCAAATAAAATCAGTGTGTGATAGAATGCATTTAATGATAGATAATTGTCAAGCATACATGGTTTACCAAGGAGTAAGAAAAATAAATCCTAATTCTTTTTTATTTGGTTGGGTGAACTAACACGAATAGAATTAATGGGGAAAATAAATAAATAAATGGATGATGTGTTGTATACATTTCATATTGATGAAAAACATATCTATTATAGTATCATGGATAATAAATAAACGATGGTTGACGAGGGACGTGCATCCCTCATTGGCTAGAGGCCAGAGAGGAGAGGATATCATTGGGAATCATTAATTATATAAATAAAAAATAGATAAATTATAGTGAAAAGATGATTCTAGGAATCTTAGTCACAAATGTTAACATTATTTATTTTGATAATGTTTTTTCATATATTTGGAGTTTATTTTGATGACAAATCTAAAATAAACATGTTGGTTTATAAAAAATAGTTAAACAATATGGATATATTTCATGAAGAGAAGTAGATGATATAATTCAAAATAAATTTATCCTAAATACCCCAAAATTTGAAAAAAATTATGTAAAATATATTTTTAGACTATGTTATAGACATCTTATTTTATTGGTAAAATCCATCTTTTTTGTACCCTAGGGTTTTTCAAGTATGGATTAGCCTACTAATTAAAGGATCAATGTTTAGTGTTTTGTAGTATTATACTTCTCAAAACAAGAATATAAATTTTTTAATTTAAAATGGATTATTGGATATTTTTTTATATCAATAACATCTATTATGTTCATATTTATTATTGAATATATGGGGGAGAATATGGATCCTCCAACAAACATATTTACCTAGATTTTTTATGGTATTTCCATCAAATTTAAAATAATAAATATATATCCCTTGATTCAGTATCATTTTTCTATAAGGAATTATATTGTTATGATATAAAGATATCTATATTTTTTGGATATGTATATTGGTGATTGTGATATATAAAAGTAACAAATGGAAATAGAATATGATCATTTCTCTTTAATGATATCTATTATATATATTTGAATAGAAACAGATGAATTTGATGATTAATTTATTTTCTATATCGATAATTGTAATGTACAATTTATTTATATGTTTTACTAATTGAAAAAATAAATTGATTCAGTTTATATTATGTTGTCTAAAGGAGATATTTGAGATTAATTTACATGCAATAAAAGAATAACTAATGTTGTGATGATATAGAGATCCATCCATTGATTTCCCATTTATGAATTATATTTTTATATATTGAAAAATAATCTTCATATAAATGATTTACAATTAGATGTGATATTATTTATATTATTTATCAATTTATAAGGATTATAATATTATACATAATGTTAATATGATTTAATTATATAGTACTGAGAACTATCACTCTATGTTTGAGGAAACCATCTTTGTAAGGTTGAGACAACCAAAACTATAAAGTTGATAGGAACAATAAATTAAATATTTATTGGTGATTCAACTATATATAGGGATGATAGGTATCTTATTATCATTGGTATGATGTACTCATAAGGTCTAAATCATGTAGTAGTTATGGTTGAAGTGAATCACAGGATACAAACAAAATTTATAACGTCATTATGTAAAAATGGAAATTACGATTTAATTTAATTTTTTAGACTACTATTTTCTATGGAAACTGTCAAGACCCATCCTCAGGGCCCCTTCCCTGACTACCCAAGCCCGCCTTCTATAGGCCAGGGGCTGGGGAATAGCACCGAAGGTGTAGATCCCTAAGCTGGGAAGACATTTCCTTTATGAATGAAAAAAACACAATAGAGTACGCAAAAGGAAGTAAACACTAAGAGAATACTGTATACGAAATGAAGTGCTAAATGTAAAGGGGCTAGAAATATAAACCCCACAGTCAAGTACAGGTACAACAGAAAAGAAAGTACAACTGAAAAGGGGACAACATCTAAAAATGGAATCTCCTGGAACGTCCTCCGAGTATCCTAACTGAAGGGTAGGTACATATGTCCTCCTCGGCACTCCATGTCTATCGGTCCACTCCGTGTACCATCTCGCAGTGTGGTCCACTTATAGGTACCGTCCGGTCCTGGATCTTTCTATGCCTCTGTCAATGCTGTCTGTCGTCTACATCCAACACAAGGTGGTGCAGGCATATCCCCTGTTGGGGTGAGTATAACGATACTCAGTAGGGACCCCAAGACCCCAATGGTCTCCTAGAATCCCAAAAGGATAAACCATAGAATATGGATACAACCAAGAAGTATCAACCAACAATACCTGGGTATATTCCCACACATATACCTAAGTTATCAAGCATAGTTCAGCTCCAACTCTCGAGCCCAAGCACAACCTATTCCACATAGGAAAGTAATTCAATCTCATCGATGATAATGAATGAAAGTCAAGACTCAGCTCACACAGTAATACATCTTTTGTATTGTGATAGAGATGATCAGATTTAGTCAGTAATTCATATAAGCTGTCAGACCCACTAAAGATACAAGACCAGCTACGCTGTTATAACCACACATGATTCAAGACCAGCTACTCTGTCAGATCCACACAGGATACAACTACAGAGGTCAAGACTGCCGGACCCAGACATGATACAAGAACAGTAGTCATCATCGTCGAAAACATAGAGGATTCCAGAACAGTTGTTATCACTGTCGAACCCACAAAGTATTCCAGTACAATAGTCGTCACTATCGAACCCAAGAAATATTCTAGTACATTACTCGATGCAATCGCAGCCAGCACTATGGTTCCTACACACTGCACACTCGATTTCGGAAGGGTCCGCTCCTCAAGCAAATGAGGTCGATACATAAACTATCATGAAGTCCAGAGTTGATGTATCCCAAAGTTCCGTGAAATCAAAAGGAACCCAACGCGATAGAAGGCTCATCAATCAGAAACCCGATCTAAGAGTTATTGGCTTTTCCATTCCAGGGGCCCGGTTGGAATTATGTTCGTTCCAAAACCATCCGTTTTTCAATGTTTTTCAAAACTGACTTATATTATCTCAAAAGGACCACCTCATTGCAAGGATCCCAGTGTCGTAGATGGCTTTTCGATCGGACAGATGATCAAGAAGTTGTTCGCATTTAAGCGAAATGCACTCGACCCATCAAGCCCGGTCGGTTAGTGGGTCGGCCCATACTGGCTCGGCGGGTCTGACTCGGAAGTGGGGTTGGCCCAGCCTGGAGGGGCACGTCCTGGCCCACGGCTGCCCGCGGCCTGGCCAGTTGGCCTAGCGGAGTGAGGGGTGGGGGGGCAACCCAGTTCTTCATAATGGCGTCACCGCCCCTCCTGCCCGGCCGGCCGAAGCCGGATGAATTTCCCTAAATCGACCTGACCGCGGTTGTAGGCCACAAATCCTCCACACGTGGTGCCTATTGGAATCATGTTTCCTTCCGCCCAGCTGGCTAGCGAGCCATTGGTTGACCCATCAAAGTTACCTGCCAAGCGCGGGTCGTGGCTCTCCAACGCGCGATGCAAAAGGGGCACCACGGTTCTCCAACCCATCCAAATAAGCCGGCCCGTTCTTCCTGCCCAGCCGGTCATGAGATAGGCCAGTTCATCTTCAATCGAGCGGCCCGCAGTTACGGGTCGCGGTCTCCCTTATGTACAGCACCCAGTGCCATGGTCCTCTTTGGTCTGGCGTGTGGCTGCCGTTGCCACCGCCATCTTCGGTCGTCTCCTCCACCTCTTGTTTTAACTGTCTCCATCGCGAATAAAAATATGAAACAATGGATGATCATCGAGCCGTGTTTGTTCAGCCAACGCCTTCTGCATTAGGTGGTAAAAATGGCCATAGATGATCACTTGCATTGAACATGAATGAAGGTATAATTTATTCATTTTAAATTATACAAACTGCCTACCTCGTAATTGAAGTCTCACATCGACGATCTGTGGAAGATGAGCGTCATGGTAGTCGGTCATCTTGGAGGACGACGTCTCAGAGAATGGTTTCGTCCCGTCAACGTTGGAGTTAGAGTCGTTGACATGATGTGGAAATCGAATCCAAAGAAGATGTAGATTCCTTGACGTCAGGGTGTGTCTGAGGAAGAAGCATCTTTGGAATAAGTTCTTCACATTCTTCATCGGAGATGTTCTTCATTGAAGAATGGTGTTGTTCGTCGAGAGAGGATCACATTCCTTATAATTCTCCAGAGCTTCCCCAATAGTATATTGTTGAATGAAAATGAAATAATCAGCTCCAATATTATAAACATGCCATCAATTTCAATTTAATTCAAAACTAGATTAATTAGTGTAATTAATTAATCTCAAGAGTTGGCACATTCATGAGAGGAGGGATGTGGAGAGGCTCCACCATTAATGAGGGGAGGTGTCAAAAATTAAGAAGAGTTAAAGGGAGTTGAGGGGAGATGAAAGGGTTTGGGTTTTTGTGGGACCCACCAAACAAAATCCTCTCATGAAAGGTTATGTGGGGTGTGGGCCCCAACCCAACTCCCCTTTGGAGGAAATAACCACCTCTTAAATAATATTTTACATTACACCAATTTTATTTAATTTGATACGAACCCCAAATTAGAACATTCTACCCACATAAAACGCAACCGCGGTAAAGGTCCCCTTAATAGAATACTAGAGATATGAGTTAATCGGTGCCCTTTGATTTCAATTCCGAGCACCGATTTAAATGATATAAAAACATGCACATACCTTTACTCGACGTACCCAAACAAAACATCAGAATTTTTTTCCGGGAACACCAGGCATCAGAATCTGGCGTCGTCAGAAACTATGGACTCATAATATTCCAAAGAATTTATGAAAAAGAAAAAATTTATTCATTGAAATTTACAGGTCCTTAAATTATCCCCACCTTAGGGAATTACGTCCCTGTAAAGCTACAAAACACACTAGGGAAAAAAAGTAGGTACTGAGCATGCATCAGAGCCTCCCGCATCCATGTGCTCTTCTGGAGGTTCCCATGCTACCAGTGAATTTGCACCAAAGGAATCGACCATCCACGTAGGACCCACTCTTGTTGATCCTCAATCTATATCGGGACCTCCATGCATGTTTCCCCATCATCGATGTCCAGCTCCACGTGGTCAATGACGTGGGATGGGTCATGCACGTATCTCCTCAGCTAAGATACGTGGAAGACGTCATGCACCCGATGCAACTGAGGTGGAAGGGCCATGCTGTAAACCACCTCGCCTACTTTGATGAGGACCTGGAACGACTAGATGAATCCCATAGATAACTTGATGCCCTGGCGAAATCACCATAGACCTAGTCGAGTTGATACCCGTAGAAAAATGTGGTTTCCATCCTCAAACTCTAGTGGTCTACGTCTCCTATCGGCATATGACTTCTGTTTTCTCTGTGTAGTCTTCATCCACTCCTAGATGATCTTCACATTCTCTGTCATAGCCAGAACCATCTCTGGTCCTACAAGTGCTGACTCCCTTGGGTCTGCCTAACACAGAGGTGATATGCAAGGTCATCCATATAGTTCCATGTAAGGTTCCATTCCGATGGTGCAGTGATAGCTGTTTTTGTATGAAAACTCCACCAACGGTATGTGATACTGCTAGCTTTGACCAAAGTCGAGGACACATGCACAGAGCATGTCCTCGAGAGTCTGAATGGTCCTCTCATTCTGACCATCCATCTTAGGATGGAAGGCAGTGCTCAAGCGATGATTCTTCCCAAAAGCTTCCTGTAATCCCTTCCATAGCTGGGGAGTGAAACATGCATCTCGATCGGAGATGATATTAGACAGACCACCATGAAGCCATACGATCTCTTGAATGTTGAGGCGTCCCAATCTCTCTACTGATCACTACTCTCTGATTGGTAGGAAGTGAGCCGACTTAGTGAGTCAGTCTATGATCACCTAGATAGAGTCATGACCTCTGGATTTACGTGGAAGAACAATCATAAACTCCATGGATATTCAATCCCACTCCCACTCTGGGGCCTCTTAGGGTTGTACCAAGCCTACTTTTACCTGGTGCTCTGCCTTCACTTACTGAAAAGTGAGGCATCATGAGACAAACTCCGCTACAAACTTCTTCATACCCAGCATCCAGTGCTGTCATCTGAGGTCCTAATACAACTTCGTCACTCCTGCATGTACCGCTAGAGTTGCATTGTCAAACTCTCTCAACACATTCTCCTATAATGCAACTGGTACGATGGTATGTCCCCTGAAGAGGATGACGTGCTCCCCTCCTTCAGAAAATCCATTAGGCTCTTTCCCTGTGGATATTTGATCACATCACATCTCACAGTCAAAGACTCCATGTTGTACCTCTCTGAATCGCTAAGGATGTGGAGGAGTGACTTTGAGAGATTGAAGAAACACTTCTCCATCTCTATCCACAATGGATATCTGCAATACAGCTTGCTACTCTATCGCCTCTTTCAGCAGCTGAATGCCCGATCTCCTACTGAGAGCATCTACAACAACATTCCCCTTCCATTGAATATAGACTATATCGACATCATAGTCCTGGAGGAACTCAATCCATCATCATTGTCTCTGGTTCATGTCCTTTTATGAGAATACGTACCTGAGACTCTGCTGGTCATATTAGACTTTAAAATTCTTTCCCATAAGATAGTGTCGCCCTATCTTCAAGGAGAATACAACCATTTCTAAGTCAAGGTCATGGGTAGCATTGTTCTACTCGTGTTGTCTCAACTGTCTTGAACCATTCTGGATCACTGCTCGCTCCTGCATTATGACCCACCCGAGTCCGGTCCCTGAAGCATCGCAGTAAACTATGTACCATACTCCCTATTTTGGTAGCCTCAAGATGGGTACATTTTTCATCCTCTACCTCAGCTCTTGAAAGCCCTGCTAGAATCTATCTAACCAAATGAACGGTTGCCCCTTCTTCATCAAAGTTGATAGTGGTGTGGCAACACTGGAGAAGTCTGGCACAAAGGTAAGTCTGGCCGACTCTTGAGTGATCGATGTCACCATTTTATGCATGATTCCATCCTGTTATTCCTAGGTTTTACTTTTCGCCGACCAATAATTCCCCATACCAACGTTGTAGATAAACCACAAACTTTTTTCCTAATACAGTCAATCTATGTATGAATTGTGGTTGCCCAGTCCATACCCAAATTAACGTCGTTAGGTCTCGACACTGCCACCAAGAGGTTGCAACCGAAACTCTCGTCTAAGGGACAGATCACACCATCAGCATAATTGTGATTATCGATTCTCCTTCCAAATGTATCTCCAGATGTGAGGGCCAAGTCAACAGATTAACTAGAAACTCTAGGTCTGGGACAAGATTCATGGAAGGATGGAATGATTGGTACCTATGTATATTGATACATCAGCTAGTAGTAGACATAGACCGTAACTCAAATCATTCAAAGAGCCCTCGGGTCATACTCCTTGACCGCATGCATCTACTCTCTTCCCCTACCCTCCAACTCCATGAGCCTTGCGGGGACTACAAAGGAGGGTGGTTGTAACATGTCAACATGTTCACCACCTCATGCTTCTCTCCTAGATATGCTTCCACGTCTACTGCACTGCAGATTCATCTGCCCTTAACACTTAGTCTTTGTGAAACATTTTACACGCTCAAGTCTCTAAGACTGATGCCAGTTTCATGCTTTCCAACTACTAACATTTACTGGTTGTATCCACTCAGCCAATAATAATTCAACCACAAAGGTTCTCTATATCACCCTATCATAAGTAGGAATGCAAAGAGGAAAAAGTGTTGGATTAGATATCCTTAAACACACCTCACTCAGAGGTCCCAACACTAAAGAACTGATCAAATCATATTCATCGAGTACTAGGAAAGATTTTTATGCCTTGATGAATACTCAGCTACCAACACGTCATCCAGCTGAAGCTGTATAAGCTCTAGAAAACTCTCATCCAGCCCCTCAAGCTAGTCCTTAGCCGCCTATGGGTCGGGCTAGCCTCATAACATGAGGGATATCTGGTGCTAAAACACATGTACGGAACTAAGCCTAAAAGTGTCCTGTACCATTACAACAAGTAGTCTCTACTGAATAATGAGCAGTGATAGAGTTGGAACACTGCCCGAAGGTACCATCTCAGGAAAATAGTCTTAGTACCTAAACTTCATCATTATGTGGACCATCCTCATGGTCACTCGCTGACAAATATTAGTGTCTAAGATCAACATCTACTCTACTAGTGTCTCAACTAGGCGGAAAACTCCAGTAATCACCTATATTCAGTCCTCTACTGCTTGGGAATCTCTCTCGCCTCGAAACCTCGGAGGCATCTACTGCTGGAACCTGTGAGACATGCTCAGTCAGCATGCCCCATCCGCCAGTGTGGCTGGTGGCATCTGCTTCCCAATGGGAGGTGGTGCTGCTAGTACACCACCCGAAGGTGCCAACATAGTACGAGGGCCCTGCACTGGAGCGTCATCGCTGGGTGGGCTGTCATCGTGTACTCTCTCTTGATATCCCTAGCTGGCTGTCTTCGTGGTGGAATCCTAATAAGGAATAGGTGTGCCACTGTCAAAATAGTATACCTGGTGACCAGACTCAAAGTAATCACAAAGAATAATTTTGATACAAACATGCAATTAGTGTTTTTGTGCACTGATTCAGAAATCAGAGGTATGGGTCCTAGTGTATGGATACGTCATCCGCTGCACCAACCCTAGACTCTCTGGACTGAAAACCACACTCAATAATCATAAGAATATTGCTTTATAGAAAATAATGATTAGAGTCCTGAGATTCGCGGTAGAACCGACTCCTCTGATAACAATTTTTCATGACCCGTCCTAGGGAGCCATGTCGTAAATACCCCAAGCTCACCTTCCATAGGTCAGGGGCTGGAAGCTAGAACCAAAGGCGTAAATCCCTAAGCTGGAAAGGAATTGGCTTTATGAATATAAAGAAACACAATAGAGTATGCAACCAGAAGTAAACACTAAGTGAATACTATATTCAAAAAGTAGTGCTGAGAGTAAAGGGCCGAAAATACAATCCCAACAGTAAAGTACAGATACTACGGAAAGCAAGTACAACTGAAAAAGGGACAACAACTAAAAATGGTAGCTCCTAGAACGTCCACAGAGTATCCTACCTAAAGGGTAGGTACATATTTCCACCTCAGCACTCGAAGTCTATCAATCTGCTCCAAGTACCGTCTTTTTGTGTGGTCCACCTCTAGGTATCTTCAAGTCCTGGCTTGCTCTCTGACTCTGTCAACGCTGTCTTTCATCTTCATCTAACACAATAAGATGCGGGCATAACCCATGTAGGGGTGAGTATAACGATACTCAGTAGAGACCCTGAGAACCCCATGTTCTCCCAGAATCCAAAAAGGATAAACCATAGAAGAAATCTACAACACGAAGTATCAACCAAACCTACTTAGGTATATGCTCATACATATACCAATGTTATCCATCTCAGTTTGGCTCCAACTCTCAAGATCAAGCACAACCCAGTCCACACAGTAAAGTATGTCAATCACATAGATGATTATGATTGAAAGTCAAGACTCAGCTTACACAGGTATACATCTTTCGTATAGCGATAGAGATTATAATATGTAGTCACTGATTCAACTAAGCTGTCAGATCCACACTGGATAGAAGACCAGCAAAGATATCAGACCCACACATGATACAAGACCAGCTAATTGGTCGGACCCACATAGGATACAAGTACAGATTTCAAAACCGTCAGTCCCACACATGATATAGGAACAGTAGTCCTAACCGTCGAACCCACTGCGGATTCCAGTATGGTAGTCATTGCGGTCGAACCCACAGAGGATTCTAGTACATTATTCATCAATGTCGATCCAACGGAGGATTCCAGTGAGTATTCGACGCAGTCATAACCAGCTCTGGGGTTCCCACACACAACACACTCGATTTCAGGAGAGTTCTCTTCTAGAGAAAAGGGGATCGATACATAAACTATCATGATGTACAGAGTTGATGTATCCCAAAGTTCTGTCTCATCAAAAGGAACCCAACGCGACAGACGGCGCGTCAATCAGACCCCCCGGTTTGAGTGTTATTGGATTCTTAGTTCTAGTGGCCCGTTTGGAATTATACTCATCCCAAACCCAGAAAATTTTCAATGTTTTCCAAAAAATACTTATAGTATCACAAAAGGAATTCCTAATCTCAAGGATACCAGTGTCGTAGATGGCGCGTCGATCGGACGCAAGGTGAAGAAGTTATTCGCATTTAAGAGAAACGCGCCCGTCCCGTCAAGCCCGGTGGGCTGGCAGGTCAGCCCGTCCTGGCTCGGTGGGTCCGTCCCGGCTGGGGGGTCATCCCGGCCGAGGCTCGGCTAGCTGGCCAAATGGATCAGGGGGTGTGTCCCCCCTGTTCTTCATAACAGCGGTGCCACCCCTCCTGCCCGGTCGGCCAAAGCCTACAATCTTTCCCCAGCACGAGCGGCCCACTTTTGCGGGCCGTGGATACTCCGCATGCGGTGCCAATAGGTTCCACGGTTCCTTCCATTCGGATGGCTGGTTCACTAGCTGAAGTGTCCCACCCAGCATAGGCCGCTGTTCTCCGTAGAACGGTGCCAAAGGGGTGCAACAGTTCTCCAGCTCGGCCGGTCATGAGACTGGCTGGTTCTTCTTCGGCCGAGCGGCCCGCGTTTGCAGGCCGCGGTCTCCTTGCCACGTGACACCCGATGCCACAGACCTTTTTGGGCCAGCACATGTCCTCCATTTCCGGAACTGCCTTCGGTCATCACTTCCACCTCTTCCAAGACCGTATCCATTATGAATAAAAACAGGAATCAACGGAGGGTCGTCGGGCCGTGTTCGTTTGGCTCACGCCCTCCGCGTTATGCGGTAACAAAAGGCCATATATGATAACTTTCATTCAACAAGAACGAAGGTATAATTTATTAAATTTAAATTATACAAACCCCCTACCTCATAATTGACGTCGCAGGTCAACGAGCCATGGAAGACGAGTGTTACGGTAGTCAGGCATCGCAGAAGACGACATCGCAGAGAAGGGTTTCATCCCAATAACGTAGGAGGAAGAGTCGTTGTCGTGACGTGGAAGGAGAATCCGAAGATGAAATATATTCATTGAAGTCGGGGTGTATCTGAGGAAGAAGCATTGTTAGAAAAAGATCTCTGCGTCCTTTGTCGGAGATGTTATTCGTTGAAGAAAATAGTTCTTCATCAAGAGAGGATCTCATTTCTTTTAATTCTCTAGAGCCTTACCAATAGTATATTTACCAATGTAAATGAAATAATAGGCTCCCAGTATTATAAACATGCCATCCATTTCAAGTTAATTCAAAACTAGATTAATTAAGTAGAACTAATTAATCTGAAGAGTTTTCACATTCATGAGAGGATGGAGGTGGAGAAGCTCTACTTTTAATGAGGGGAGGTGTCAAAACTTAAGAGGATTTAAGGGGAGTTGAGGGGAGGTGAAAGTGTTTTGGTTAGTGTGGGCCCCACCACACTAAATCCTCTCATGGGAGGTTATGCACTGTGTTGACCCCACCACAACTTCCCTTTAGAGGAAATATCCACCTCTTAAATAAAATTGTACAATACAATAATTTTATTTAATTTTCTATGAAACCCAAATTATAACTTTCCACCCGCATAAAACGAAAATGCAGTACAGGTCCCCGTAAGCGAATACCGGGGCTATGAGCTCATCAGTGCCCTCGGATTTCAATTCCGAGTACTGGTTTAAATGATAGAAAAACCCGCACATATATTTAATGAACGTAACTAATCAAAACTTCAGAATTTGTTTTCAGGAACAACGGGACTCAGAATCCAGCACCGTCAGAAACTACAGACTTTTAAAATTAAAAAAGAATTAATGAAAAATAAAATAAATTCCTTGAAATTTTCAGGTATTTAAAGAAAAAAAATTAAATGAGTAATATATTATGGTGTTGAATGAAATAAACATATTATTTAATTTCATAAATTTTAATCTAATCCATTATCAAAGGAATAGTCCAATAATCATTTGCTAAGTTGAGATTCAAAATGAGATTAAATATAGACATCAAAACAAGGTATTGAAATTGATAAAATCCAATGTTTTTATTTAAAATATAAATATTATCATTAAACAGGTGTTCATAATATATTACACTACTCAATATATATTATAAACACAAAAATTATATTAAATCATCAAAAATATCTTTCCATCATATTTTATTAAATTACTAATCATTTTTATGGATATCAACATTGTCTATCTCTTTTTACTAAAATTCAAAAATCCAAATTTTACCACTGAAGAAATTATCTTTTAAGATAAAAATTAATCCATCTCTCAATAATGTATTCTTCAATAGATATCTGCAAAAATATATAATGTTTTAATAAAATATATTTTCATAGTTATTAGAACAATTTATTATATGTAAAAAAAATATTATGGAAACCCCACATTAGATCAATATTTATGTTTTACTCAATCCTTATAAAATCAATAATATACAATAAAATCATTGAGAAATATCAATCACTATAATAAATTGATAAGAGAATAAATATTTTATTTATAATATTGTATCATCCTTAATACCATTTGCATGACTATGAAATATTCATTTTACGACCATTAATGTATTCTCTATTGTTCTGTTATATAGCAACAATATTTCTAAATACAAACCATTATTATGATAATTTTCATGATCCAATTTTGACAAAAACTAATAGTAAAATGGTAATTATAATATCAAATTTATAAATATGAAAAAATAAATATAGAAATTTATCCCACAATGATCTATTTTTTTTATCACATGATTCATTTGGCTTAACGTATAACTCAAAATATTAAATCCTGAATTATTCATGGTCATTTTAATCACAGTTTCGAATACATATTTATTTTAAATCATATTGAAGGCCATCGAAATTTTTGAAATAAAGTATAATAATTCACCACAACATATTCCAAGAGAGTATATGGCTTTTTCTGAAATCATAAGACCTTTTACCATAAACCAGAGTGAACCTAATTCCAAAATTCAATTTTCCTTTTGGGGTTATTTTCCCTAAATTAATCTATGCCATATCCAAATCCACTTACCCGTATCCGTATAAAGGTGTAATATCTAGGAAAGATATATACTCAATACCTAACCAAATATTCATATTGTCATCATATACATAGACATATCCCATGTCTTTTTACAAAATTTATGTCATCCTAATCCTTTAAAAATTTGTGTTATGACAATAACATTAATTTATATATTAACCCAATGGATTATTAATATATTTTAGATTCAGATCAACATTAAATTTTATTATAATAAATTATCCACCAAAAACTGATCCTATAATGTTTTTTGGACCATTCCTTTGATACCAACTATGACCGCATTGACCCACACTCGTGGATCAAGTTTTGAAAAATATACATTACATACTTATTTTGACATTAGTTTTAATATTCAGGATAGAAATATCATTAATTTCAAAAGTAATGTCATTTCTTCCATATATTCTATTTTAGGGATCTTTTTTGTTTAAATCATTATAGAATTCAGAAATAACAATAATAAGTAATTACATTGTACAATGTATCAATATTATTTTTTATTGTATATGAAACTAATTAATCTACATTGAGGGTTAAACATCTTCAAAAATTCATATTCATGTTCTATCCTTATAAACATGTCACATGTACTATATTACTTTATAATATATGGAATAGAAATATATGTAATGGGTGAGATAAAATTCTTAGTATGGAATCCTATAAATCAATTTATAAGAAACATCATTATAGTATTCATAATATGGATGGAATATATAATCTAAAAAATTTATATTCAACTTAATCATATAGAATATTATATAAATTATTATAAATTAAAATATGGATATAAATACTGCTTATATAAATATGATGGAATGCATCGTGCCATCCAATAAAAAACGTGTTATCAATGAATTGTTCCAGGTCACTATACTAAAATGGAAAGAGGGATATAAAAAAACCAAATCTAATTTTTCTCACTAGACAGGCTGACTAATCGAGGGTCCATAAAATTTTAGGACTTAACCATCAATTATTTTTGTGTAACTCTTTCACTATAATACTCATCAAGGTGTTATATATAATTTTACAATTAATTTATAGATGAATAAAAACATGGATACCCAAATAATGGAAAGTTAAAAATGTTAATACATAATCACCATGGGTAATTAGTCAATAATGATTAATAGAATCAATAAATTCATCTATTTTAATTAAAGTGATAACATGATAATGAGCCATCTGGGAAAATGGTGTATGGTATAATAATATATTGTCAACATTCAAATTACTTATAGGATTCAAATATGAATTTAGATGGAAAATTACATGAGGGGAGGGGGAGAATTTTATGTTTAAATACTCTCATTTTTAACCTAAATAAAAACAACTCCTAACAAATATAAACAAGGTGAATTCACAAGTCCTTTTTTAGTTCAAAAAACATGCCTTGATCCGAAAATATGGTTCTGAAAATGAATCATAGAAAAACATTACAAGGAAATGATTGTACATTAAATAATTTAAAATATTACTTATCAGAGATTACAAAAGAACAGAAATTTTTAAGAAGGTTATAATTCCTTTCATTATCAAGACATAGCTGAATATAATCATGAAACAAAGCAAGAAACAATTATGAAATCTTTTAACCCAAACAGAAGGGTATCCGACTACCTTCGATAAAGGTCCCTTGATATATAAATATAAGAATTTCTATCTTACCCACACTAGGGTATACCCTCGATAGGAATATTGGAATATATCTTGCTATCTCAGAAAGCCCTCGAGCTTTATGGTAGATGACACCTCTGTCTTCCTGTCCGTAGAATTTCATGAACCTTATGGTATTCAGCACCTCTGTATTCTAATCCTCATAAGTCCTCGATTGTGAACAACAACAATCGGAGTCGCATAAAACAATCTGAACAAGATGATCACTATGTATAAGGCATGTGATTCTTTCTCTCTAGAAATCACTTTAGCAGCATGTTATCCCAAGAATGATGGATCAGTAATGATCTCATTCAAATTATCTCTTATTTAAATTCATTTTCCCAACGGTTGACTCCATCCTCTAACAGTTGTATTTTTCATTGAGACTTGGAGGGACCAGTACAACTATCACTCAAACAACAGTTAATTACAAACAGATTTCCCGACATCGTATCATAACTATAGCAAGGATAAGTAAAATATGGTTTCTTCACCAAATCCAATTTTGTGGAATCAAAGGAAAGATAATGTTTGGGGTCTAATAAATAAATACTTGTAGAATATAAATCATGGATGTTTGGATTATATTTCCCAAAAAATTTGGAAATTGAATTCTATAGTCTTTGGAACCTTAATTTCAATTATTTCAGAGTCTAAACACTAATAAATTCAGAGTATAAATTATGAAAAATTTGAAATTTGAATTATGTGGAATTCAGATTCTGAATTCTAAAAAATTTAAAATTGGAATTCTAAGGAATTCAGAATATTTATTTGAAAAATTCAGAGTCAGAATTCAATGGAATTTAGATTCAGAATTTTAGAGAATTTGGAATTTTAATTTTAGAGAATTTGGAACCTCAATTTTAGAGAATTCGGAGTCTGAATTACCGAGAATTCGGCATCTTAATTTCAGTGAATTCGAAATCGGAATTTCGGAGAATTCGGAATCTGAAAACAAAATACCCTATATCAAAGGATTTATATGATTTTGAGGTTTTAGATTTTAAAGCGATTTTTAGATGTTGAAATAAAAAAAATTTAGTTCATAGAAAAAAATGAACAATGAAAACAAGAATAAGGATAAATTTCCTTCAGGAATAAATTTTTTTATTATTAATATAATTTTAGCGAAAAAGATATTTTCCAAAAAATATATTATTTTTCATTTTCAAAATATAGTGGAATGGAAATGTCATAGGGAAACCTTATTGACTAAAAATTACTAACCAAATTGAAAACACAATTTACTAAATTCCTACAGGTTTCCTAATATAAATAAAATGGATTACATGATCATAAACCATTTGGAGAGAAAATGGTTGTAGTTAAAAAATTCATTATCCTTTATTCATTAATAATACTTTGTAAAAACAATATTCATACTAAAATTAAATTTTCCTATATTAATAAAATAACATGAATTTATAGATAACATCATTAAATAAAAATTATGGAAAATTTGATGTTCACACCATAAAGCTAAATGTGTATACAACTATGTAAAAGCAATAATAAACCTATGAAAATAGAATAATAGAAACATTTTTTTATAGTTTTAGAAGAACATACCTTTTTTTATACAAGGAAACATAATAAAATGTGTACATAGATGATAAAACCTTTCAAAAGAGTTATTGGACGATACCGCCCTTTAAGGGATAGAGAATTGGATTGTTTAGTACAACATATTCATTAACCCCCAATGTTAAAAATATATTACACTATAAATAGTGATAGGTAAATATTATTATGGAAAATCATTCTAAAAACTATAAAGAAAAAGGAAATGAAAACATAAAAGATATTTTCTTAAACATTTCTAACATTGAAAAAACTGACGATGTTATAGGTTACATTGAATACTATCTTTTTGAGTAGTTTAAATAAAAACACATTAGAAAATACTATTTATCAATTTTTTGTAAAAATAATTTATTTAATTTTTTATTTCAAATACATAAATTTTTTTTTGTAAAATGAGTACATAAATAAAAAACATTTCAAATACATAAAATTTGGTGATAGAACTCATTCATTGAAAGATAATGTTCACGATGAGACCATATAAATCTAGGAAACCATAATTGAATTATGGATATTTATTATGGGAAAAATTATGTATAAAGAATGAACTACTGGAAAAGAATTTTATGTGTTAAAAAATAAAAAAAACGTTATAATACAACATAAAATACTAAAATGTAATTATTAAAACACATTATAAATAATATTCTTTAAAATGATCACATCATTATAAAAAAATATTACCAAAAAAAGATTACAAATCGGTAAAAATATTAGTCAAAATTGATTTGATGAAAAGTAATTTTCTATCTTATTATACCCCATAAATTACTAGGAAATATATTATATTACACTAATGTGATAGTAAATTACTATAACACCATACAATAGAAGTTTGGTATATAACATGTAACTTATCTAAATGAATCCTAATTGGGACAAATAAATACATTACGACAATAAAAAATTCATATAAAACCCCATTGATATAGAGGGCTAGAAATTTACCTTAAATTTCACTGAATAAAAGATAAAAATAGATATTACATCTCATGATGGTAGTATATAAACCACACAAATAAAATTTGTTCATAATACCAAACATGTATCCACGAGAGGAATTTGAGTCGAAAATATATATATTGTATACCCACTTAAAAAATTTTAATCGAAATTTATGTATAATAATAAATTAGTAAATTATATGTGAAATTATATATATCCATAATAAATTTTTTGAAATAAATTTAAAATAATATATTAAAAATAGAGTAACTAATTTTTGTTTCTTATCATTATTGGTTGTTTGATCATTCTGTTTCTTCTTTCGTATAATACTCAGGGAGGAAGAATTTATTACCACTAAGAGGATTCAAAGTAATATTATAAGATCGTTAAATATATCATAATATATTTTTTAAATATTACATATGTATTATTTTCATTTGGTGAAATACATTAAGACATCTTTTAAAATTGGGTGTCACAATAAACTAACATTCGTTGTGTCTATTGATTGATATGTTAAACATTATTATTTATATTGAGTACTAAAAAAAATATAAAACCATTATAAAATATAATTTATTTATTTATTACATGATGTTACCATTATATTACATCCCCTAAGCATTTTTGGTATAGACATTATAACATTGATCTTGTTGGTAATAAATCCAACCCAATCAGTAACATTCTATAATGTTTCCTATGTAATGGAATAAATTTTTATATTTATAATCTGAATTATTATGTGTCAAAAAAACATCCAAATTTACATATATCTATAGTAAATCAATTACTATTAAAATTCAATATGGGTGGGGATGAAAAATAAAATTTGGATCTATGAGGTAGTTGTGCGCGCGTAGACACTACTAATGATCCCATTTCTCAATGAATATATAAAATCATGGATAATAAAAAGATATCTAGTATGATTTGTATTATTTACCCATGACACATATTTTTTCATTAAATATATTGTTTATACAATTCTTTAGTGGTGATGATGAAGAATGAACCATATCACATCACAAGTGTAGTAGTCCTCACGCACACACAGTCAATTCTTTTTCTTCTCTAAATTGATAAAATGGAATTCATAATTGTTGATTAATTAATATAATGAAATTTATGTATAAAAATTAAATTAATATCATTATATTCATATTTATATATATTTTATTGTTATAATTAATTAAAAAAAATAAATACTATGAATTAGTTGATACTCACAATCGTGGAATGAATTTTCACCTTAAATTTTCATTTGGAATGAAGGACGTGTGGTAACAAATTATTAGATGAATCTTTTGAATGATTTGTATTGTTATAAGAAGTGAATGGAATGAGATTTTGGTGATAAAATTAATTTAAAATATAGACATTGAAAAGGGGATATATTATATTTTTATATTTTGATAGATTTAGTAGGAATAAAACGGGAAAAGCTATTTTTTGTTGACAATGTTGAGCCTTAATAAAAAAATGACTCATAAAAATGGGTGATAAAGAAAGTAAATACCATTAAATTATAGAATACAAATATAACATATTGGGCTATAATTTTTGATAAAGAGGAAGTGGATAATGAGTTATCTGTTCCAACCACAAATTTTAGCCTTATGATAATTTCATTTTTAGTTGTGTGAGTGAAATTTAAAAAATCAAATATAGAGATGACAATATTTTTCTTTAAATTAATGAACACATAATGTAATTTTTAAGTCTCATAAAGATGATAATTTCAAAAAATTATCTAATATGTATCAAGGTGCTACGAATCCTCATCTTGACATGACATATACTCATTCCTCTTCACATTATAGTATACCAATAGATTTTATTATTGTTAAACACATGATTTTTGTGAATTTATATGGAGAAAGGAAAAATTATATGACAGAAACCCTTGTGAATATCAACCAATATTCATTTAGGCTTATCAAGAACATGTTGAAAGAAACTAAAATAATGATGAAGGCCTCGTGAATAATCCTTTTTTTGTTTATAGTTGTACTACATATATTAAAAATATATAATTAAAGGAGGATGAATTTTTTAATTTTGATAATCATGTTCCAATGAAAAAATAATCTTATATGAAATTCAGAATAATTGTAAACCGGGGAACCGAAATTGTCACGGGGCATTGAAAATCAAGTGAATATCCAAGGAAACTCTATTGGGTACCCTATTCTTTACGATAGATATTTCTCCATACATAAAGGAAGGTATCATGTGTTTATATTTCAATCCTTGAGTAGATCAATCAATTTTACATGGATCCTTCATGAATATTTCAATTATATACTCAGTCCTGATGATAAATATTTGTGAGATTAATGAATATGTGTCAACTAATGATTTCAAGTCCTGTATTAGAGACCTCATCCATTATTAATTAATCCTAGTGGGTAGAAAATACACTGGGTACAATATAAAACCTAATGAAAAAGTTTAAAATACAATTTTATAGGGCCTATTTCAAGGAATATTTTCATGATGTTCAAACATCCATTTAAATTTAAATCCTTTCAATAATTAACATTGATACTCATCCCAATGATTATATTTTTATTACAACGGATATAAAATTATTTTCCACTTTCAAAGACATCAATTCTTGGACCTCGCACCCTGAATGTAAATTTTTTATCAATATACATAGAGATATATGAATTAAAGTGACGATTCAATGAATCATATTTAAATTATTTTCAATATAGTATTGTGAAGGATTAGATATTATATTACATCAATGATATTGATGAGAACACTGAGAACCATTAAAAATCTATACCTATTATCCATGATATTAAAAATGTATGTGATTAATGCATTAGAATTGAGGTGAAAAATGGTATATCAAAGGACCTTAAAAAGATATTAAACACAAATAAGGGAATAAAAAAAATTAATTTTAAATGGATTAATGAAGTTAAAAAAAATTAAATTCATAAACCCCTTAAAATGATCTCTAAAATACACACAAAATTTATAATTCAAAAAATGAGGATTTAAATTGATTGACAATAAGAAAGAGCCAACAAACCACATTTTCTAATTCGATAAAAATATTATTAATTCTCCCATAACTAGCCATGATTTTTTGTAATATTTAATTCCAAACCATTTTAATAATTAGAAATATTCAATGATCGTCTCCATTCCCCTTCATTTTATAGATAAAATATATCATTTTTTTCCTCAATAGTGGTAGCTCCACTGGTCCTGAAGGTTACACCTACATTTTTATTAAAACTATTTCGGAGGTCATTCAATGAGATTTATATAATATTGAATATATTTTTTAAGGGATTTTATCTAACACATTAAATCAATGATAAATTCCATGAACATATCACCAAATAGTAGTATAAAAATTATAATGATATCTTTTTCACCATGTAACTTGTTTATATTATATAAAAATTCATTGTAAAACTATTTAAAAAAGTCCTTCCACCATCACAAAGATATTTTTATCCATGAATAAATTTTGATTCATCAAATAGTGGACTATATAACACCATATCATCACTTTTTTTGAACGAATAATTCTACTCAAAAAATAACCCAAGGATTTAACATTTCATTGATTCATGTTGTCAAAAAGGTAATTTAGACAATGGATTGGGTTTTTATTACTATGTTAATTCTCATATTTGGATTTTTTGAGTCATTAAACTTATGAGAGTAAATGGTACTAAAAAAATATCATCTATTAGTTCATATTAATGTCTCAATAGACGTATATTTTACACCGCCCGTAGGTGACGTACATAGTGATCCTCTCTTAGGAATAATTTTTTCTAGTATTGAAGACTACATGAGACTGATTATTCATAAAAATCTAGAGAATCATTATATTGATATTGTAAAATAACTCAAATGTTTATATACTCCTACTCAATTAATATATACTGCTGATATCATCCTTTTTAGTAAACATGATTAGAGTAACGTTAACAAATCATTAATTTTTATCTTTAAGGTGAAAATGTTTCCTGAAAAAAAGTCAGCTAGAACAAGTCACTATTATACATTTGAAATACTATTCCAATTGCTTGGAAAGTGGCTATTATAAATGAGTTTGAAATAATAGAAGTTTTTTAACATTCACATACATTATAATCCCCATTAATTTGGTAAAACCCCATTTATTCTATATCACACACATTATAATTAAAATTAGCTATATGTTATATTCATAGAAAGGGAATAGTTTATCAATGGATAGAAGAATCAATCGTATGAATCTTGTTATTATAATTACCCCAACACGATAGGTATGAGATCAGTTAATTAACATATTAAATATAAATAAAATACATGGAATTTCATCCCAAATGACTAAATTGATTATTAGTCTTGTGAAACATGAAACAAAATTGAAATTAAAATTACAATCTAAAATATAAAATAAAAAATGAATTTAATTAAAGCATTCCAATAATCCCCTTAGTGTAACCCTGAATATTAAACACAAAAAACTTTTTAAATTATATTGAAAATAAAACACAAGAAAGGGGTGAGTTCAAATGCTCAGTATGGGTAAAGTACAATAGAAGCTAAATTGAATTAATAATTACTAATAAATATAGAATGAACAAAATAAAATTTAATAATTCCACTTAAATAGTTAAATAAGATTAAAATATGACCATAGATATTATAAAACATTAAATAATATTATGCAATACCAATTAATAATCTCGTAATTATGGAATTCACAATGTTGGATGTCTGAAACATACCATTGAGGCCTCGACCAATTGATCTAAAAATATAATGTTTAAGGCCTTAGAAAAAATCCATATTTAGTTTGTCTCATCAGACCAACCAATTCATTGAGGGACTATAGTGGTCCCCAACCATAACATATAATTTCCAATACATTACTCAAATGAAAAGGTGGAAACATAAAATACACAAACATTCCAGTTGAAAACCTAGCCCACAAAATTTGAATACATTAACCGTACTATATGAATGGTATCAAAATAGAAAAACCACATTCAAAATAATCATCAAATATTGAACGAAATATGAAATATGGTGTCATTACAAATAAACAACAATTAGGTAAAAGATTTAATAAATTATTTTTACATGATAAAGAAACTAATAAATGATAAAATTGAATAAATATTAAGGAAAATAATCTCTAAACATTCCAATGTTTCTTATACCACATTGAAACATATAAATCATAATACCTATAATCGAAAAAATTAAACAAAACATATAAAATCATGTCTTAAAAAATTAATTTTATGATATATAAAAGAGAAACACATACACCACACACAACGATAATGTGGTGAACAATGCATTTATCTCACAGAAGTAAAAGTGAGGTAAGAAAATCCTAACATTGTGTTTTATTTTGGGTGAAAATTCATTAACCTATTGTATAATAGTCTTTATAATGTTAATAAAATATTAACACCCATATTAATATTACTTATCTAATAAATTGTCTTTTTATATAATTTTATCATATATTCTTTAATAATTCTTCATTATTATTACTATTTCTTGTGTTAATTTCATAGTTCCTGTAGTATGTTTTAACTTCTTTTTTAATTCCATTTACATAGATCACGATTTCATCATCTTAAGAATCTAGAATGTAATGTAAATATCATATATGGTCAATATAAATTTTTATATTCAAAATAATAAAATATAAGGTGGAGATATAAAATGGAATGAACCGTTCATGGAGACGGTAGGTCATACGTACGCATGAACACTAATTTCATTTTATTATCACATTAGATGAATGAATGTAATATATATATATGTGTGTGTAATATAATTCATGTATCATATGTATTTCATATATTTAACATATGATTATTTAATCGATGCTATATACATTTTATGTATAGTATGAATGAATCATGTCCCTTTGAGGAGGTACTAGTCCACACTTCCAAAAATGATGTAATTATATTTTCAAATAATGTAAAGCATGAAGTTATATATTATAAAAGAATTAAATAATCATAAAGAAATAATAAATATCACATATAAAATATATAAATAGAATTTCCATCATAATTCCCAACTATGAATGGTGGAAAAGGAAAAATAAAAATTAACTATTTTGTGAGGCACTAGCTAATCTCAGACATAAATAATATGTTCGTTACCCATTAAATAGAAGTGTGTGTATGTTTATGTCAAAACCATAGCATACAAAATCTCATTATATATAGTATTAATATTTTGTTATAAAATCTAGGAAAAAATAGAGCTGAGGAGGTGAATAATGGAAATAAAACTAAAGAGCTTGTGGAAATATGTTATCTGTTATTTGGGTAACACCATTTGGTTTTCCCAAATTGGATTCCATGGATGGATTTCATCAAAAATGGAGGACTCTATGATGATAAGAATTAATTTGGGATATTTTTTGGGTATATATTGGTCGAGACTATGTGGCATGAAAAGTGTGAGGATGTGAGGGAGGATGTGTCATTTTGTAACTGAGTATAGGGTCACCTTTAGAAACCTCAAAATATTAAATTATTTATATAATTAAAATGAATCATAAGTGATTTATTTATAATATAATATTATTATTGGTATATGAAATCTAAACCAATAATTTTTATAAATTTTTCTGTTATAATATTACAATATGTTTTCATTAACCATTATTTAAACCCATTAACTCTTACCATTTCAACACAACATTATACTATTTAAGGTTTAATATATTTACTCTAAAATTAAAAAAGAACCCTAAATATATAATAAATGACTCATTTAAATTCATCCCAAAAAAATATGCCATATTTTATATTTTCATGAATTTTATATCATTTAATAAATTATTATTTGTTTTAAAATATTTTTTGTATCAATCTTCACACTATTCATAACATGTCTTTTGAAAAATATCATAACTGCATTTTATCATCTAAAAAATTATATTAAATCATCAGAAATTTGTCAATGTAATATAGAAAATTCATGTATGGATTTAATTTTATCAAATTAAATTTTTAAAATTATATTTACTATCATTTATTTGGTTCTTACATTAATTAAGAAATTAGTTCATCATCATCGTGTAACCCATTAATTTAATAATTTATTCTCTAAAAATTAAAAATAAATTTTCATGAATGATATAATTTTTTTATATTTTCAATTACTATTTATATTATATGATTTCTTTTTAATAGACATATATAATAATGTAATACTTATTAAGAATAAGAATGTGACATATTAGACATCTCATACAATAAAATACTTTAAAATCTTTCAATCAACCATGTGGCACTAAGAATACATAAAATCGGTCCAAATATTATTTTGGTCAAAAATAGACATCCAATTAAATTATGAATTCATTTAGGAATATTTTATAATATTTATAATATTATTCTTACCATTAATTATATAATTTACCCTTAACCAATGTAATAAGAAAATATAACTATTGTTAATATTTAAATTACCCAAAATAAATTAATCCCTTTTAAATAAGCTTTACCCACCGACTCAAAATATGTAATCTATTTTTCAAAATTTTAAAAAAATTATTTGAAGTAATTAAATTAGAATTAATCTCGATGATGGGGAAGAAAAAAGGTTATTATGGTTGTAAAATAAAAAATATTCAAAAGTTTTTAGATCTAAATTCAATGTAAAATAGCTTCCAGTGACCTAAATTTGATTAAATAATAATTAATTAATCTAAAAATAATTTAAAACCAATTAAATTATATATTAACACTCCAATTTAATTTGATGAAAAAATTATTTTTCAATTAAAAATATTAATGTTTCACTATTCATTAGAACATCAATCATATCAGAAAAATTCAAAAAAAATAAATCAATATAATTTTTTTATTACTCTTTTAAAAAATAAATTTATTTGTATAATTATAGTATTTTAAATTGTCAAAAATTGGGGTTAAGATAGGTTCTCCATCAAAAGGCTCTAAAACTACCTTTATAAAAATATCAGTTTTCATGTTTAATATTGGGTTGGTTCCTAACTTTTTTAAAAATCGAATATATTTGATGAATGTCAAAAATATTTCATTGAATATATAAAATATATATTTTACTTATTTATTTCACCAATAGTAACTAATTTAATTTAGTTGCATAAAATATATTTCTCTATATAAAAATAGTTTTTATAATAACATTATCATTATATTCAATTGGTTATTATATTTATTTCAAATTATTTTATAACCAATTAATTCAACATATATTTTCATATATTAGTTAAAACACATGATTATTTCCAATTCTAATTATCATTTTTATCTTATTATCTTAAATTATAACACTTTAATAATATGTTTTTGTTTGTTTATATAATGTGTTGTGTTCCAATTAAGTTATTTAATAGATTAAATTTAAAATTAGACATACTAGAAAATCATATGGTGTTACACTAATTTTCTAAACAAAATTACTCTATCATGTTAAAATTATTGATGGATTCCATCATCAAGAATATCATTATTAAAATCATAATATTGTGTGTTGTTGTGAAATCCTTAACATAAATCTTATAACTATCCACTAGATAAAATTATGTTCTTTAATTGATTATATAGAACTAGGGATCATAAAATTTTACGATTTTAATCAATATATATAATAAAATTTTATTTGATTTCTCATCAATGAGAATTCATAGATTCTTGGATTTATTAGATAATGATTATTATGAATACTAAAATCATAAAATTTAATCTATTTTTATTTGACTATATTAATTTACTTCAAGGAATAAGTTTCCCACTTATTATCAAATTCATAATGGTTGGTTAAAATTATTTATTCTCTCAATATTAGGCTATAAAATTCTATTAGTACACAATTTCATAATAAATTAAATTTCAATGAACAATAACTCGATACCACTATCATCATGAAGGGGAGATGGTGATCTCCCAAGAGAGGCTTCCAGCAACAATATAGGATACATATCACAATTATAGTTTCATTAAAAGTGATGACATGTTCATTTGAGAGCCTTTAAAAAATGGAAGAGTAATCTCAAAGCTACAATATATGGATATTTCATATTGGTTCTTGAACAGAAGGATTCCATGCATTAGTAATAGATATATTTTACCATGAAAATGTATAAGATATATATTTCTCCATCCAAATTTATGATTATATGGCTGATCAAATATTTTATTTCTTAGATAATTTATATATTCAATATTTTAGAATTAATATTTTCTCTGTGTTTTGTCTCTATAGTCAGCATATATAAAACACAGGCCACCTTTTACTTAATAGTGTCACTACATCATTAATTTGATATACCATGGTAGGCCTATTTGTCGTTGTGTTTCCTATATATCTACTTCACATGATCACTTTAGATCTTATTTTTTGGTTCCTATATCATAGTACATAATAAACCTATTACTAGTTTGGAATTCATTCATGTCATTTGGATTTCAAGAAATAATAAAATTCAAGAACCCCACCCCCAATTAATTTCTGAGAATCCATTTTTACATATTATAAATTATATGAAAAATAATATATAATAAAATAAGTTCATTATAATATACTTATTAATGATCTTATGAAACATGGTAATCTTTAAGATGAAGGTAATTTCCATCCACCATCTTCAAATATTTAAATTATGTGTTTTCTTTTATTGCATGAATGGACAAATTATAACATGATGGGGTCCTGAAGATAAAATTCAAGTACATCTAGATTTTTGGACTTCAATCTAAATCAAAATGGATATTACAGGGGATGCGTCCAATTTCCATGTATATTTTTCATATATCTAATAGAAAAATATTATAAATCGTTAAGAGTGATCATATGGAAAACATATTGGATGATGGAAATTGTGGTTGGAATGTGATTCAACCACTCTTGTTCATGTTGTTATAAGTTGAAATATTAATATTTTATAGAATTAGACTTCCAAGATTATAAAATTATTGCCCAATCATTTGACCATGATATATATCATCACAAATATATATCTTGAGGATAATTTATTAGTTGATTGACTTATAAATAATAGGGTCACTACTAGTGATAATATCTATGGTAATTCTATTCATGTTCATTTGTTCCAATTTCAAAATGTGTTTCTTTAAAAATCCATATATAATTTTTTTTAATAAGGCTTTCTTTTTTCTATTAAAATATACTTTTCCTTCGAGTAATTTCCATACTTTTAATAAAATATGTTATGAGAAGGATAGTTTTTTATTTAACTATTTCATATTAAAGAATTTATGATTTATATTCATTGTTCAATGGAAAAAATATGAAAAATGTATGTGATAATAAATGTGGATCTCAAATAACCACAAACAATACATTTGAGACAACATCTAGTGTTTGTGTTTATTTTCAATTAACTCTATTATATTTTATAGAAATTTACATTTACCTTTGTAATAAATTTCTAACAAAAGTAAATAATTTTAATGATAAAAAATTTTATTGAACCGTTTACCCAATGTTTTACATATGATTTCAAATTTTAAAAATAATATTATCATATAAAATTTATAAATGCGGGATAAGAATATTTTATAAAAAACACACTTAATCGAGTATAAACAGTTATTAGAAAAACAATGCATTTATGAATTAAATTTATATATAAGATAAAAATATTGAAAATATGATTAAATAAAATTATTTTATTTGTTATTAATGAAATAATTTGAATGAATCATTCAAGGAAACTCAAATCTAATTTCCACATTGAAAATAATTGATTCAGTGAAAAGACTAAATTTTTTTCAAATTAATCTAACATTTTACATCAGTTCATAAAATATTTTCTATGGTTTTACAACGTTAAAATAGTATTTAGAAATTAACAATTTTAATCCATTACATAATATTTATAATAATAATATATATTTAATCCAATAAGATACAATTATTTATTGATAAAATATTATATATTTAGTTTTTTAGAAAATGTTTTTATCCTTATAAAATCAATATGTATAGATATAATCAAAAAAAATTTCATAATAACGTATTTTTTAAATCTAAAATTGATTACCATATTATATAATTAAAATTATAAAATTTATAAATTATAATTTTCAATAAAATGATAAAATATATTGAAAACACTTTTTTAGAAAAATGATATGTTCAAATATTAAATATTATTATTATTATTTTATTTAGTCTTCGAAAAAAATTTATATCAAAAAATTAGTAATATAAATAATTATTTTTCTAAAAATGACCATATGTTTCATTAAATACATATTCATATCACATATAATTGTTTTTTTGGAAAAAAATTATAAATAATAAATAATAAATGATTTTTTTTATTTTAGTGAAAATTATTGTATTTAATTCATGTTAAAAAAGGATCTATTTTCATTATAAGAATATTTATTAAATTGGTCACACCTATTAATTCCATCATATTCAATAACTAGTTTTTTTATTATACTTAATTATTTTATTTTTATATAAATATATTATGGTTTCTTTTATGTTTATTAATGTGTGAAGATATATTTAGCAGATAGATTGAATTATATATAGGTAATAATATATTTTAATATTTGGGGTTTATAATTAGTGTCAATTTAAATTTTTATAAGTATGTGTTATTAACACAGTACATGAGAGTTTGGGTCACATGTGCCTCATATGGATTCAAAGGTGTTTTTTTTATTTTGACGATTAGTTTAGTTTTTTTAATTATCTGATGGATCCTTGGTGAATACCTTAGTAAAAAATCTAAGGAATATGTATATATATAGGATACACAAATCAAATATTGGAGATGTTTATATTTAATGTTTTTTAGAAATGAAATACATGTCTATATACTATAAGAAGAACGATTTTATAATACAGTTACACTTATGGGTAATAACTATAAAAATGGTGTGTTCAGTATTGAATGAATAGCCTCTTAGTTCATGGAAAATAGTGATAAATGAAAACATATTTACACTCTCATGGGATATTATATGGATAATTAATATCCCCACTAATGAAAAATTATTAGTCATTTTTATATGATTATAATGTAGAGAACATAATAGGAAAATGTGAAGAAATAACCAAGGATTGATGAAAGATAATATATTAGTTCAATTAAAATTTTCAAACGATAAATATTAAGTCTTTATAAAAGATGAAAACTCCAAATTGATGTGTGTATATTTATTGTTTTGAAATTATCTTTAAATTTTACATTTTATTATTTGGTTGATACAAGATCACAAAAATAAATCTAATAAAGGTATGTAAATGGAAAAATCTATTTCTTCTAAACAAATAAAATATATTCGTTAAATAGTTCATAATAGTTATATATTCATGTTTTGATATAAATTTTTACATCCCTTTTATATATATGGTAGTGGTGTCGATAACCAAATAGAAATCAAATCATGATATTATTTACTCTTTTTATTAGTGACTAATATTTTCTTATAAATTTATAATATATTCCAAATTTTATAATGATTAAGTAAAAAAAATATAAGGATGGTATTCAAATATTTACAATGAAAAGTTTTTGGAATTTATATTTAATAGAATAAATATTATTTAAATGTGAATTTATAATTACTTTATATTTTTTAGGTTAACAATTGATGAAATAATTATTGATGGATTGAAAACCCTTAGGTTTATAAGCATTGATGATTTTGAGAAATGTTGGTTATATATTTTAGATATTATAAATTCATTATTTATTTAATAAAAATGTTATCCACGTTAGTTTGGTAATTTTAATGTAATTTTTTAAATTATAATAAATATTATCTGGTATTCACCTTTAAGTACACATGTATAGAAAAAGTTATTGTATAAATATTGATTTATTTTTGGGAAGAAAATATGGATTCATTGTGGGATAATGATTTTGATATTAAAAGGTTATATTAATATTATATTTTCATGAATATATGATTAGGGTGTATAGTTATACATGACTATATGATTATATGAATGATTAATATTGTTTGATGGATGATAAGTTATATAGTATAGCCTAAGAGAGTATAATTGACAAGATACTCGAAGTTATATCCCGAAATATAAATATGATATAAATTTCCCTGGCTATATTAACCATTGATTAGTAATTAATTTTATGATGCTTCAATTTTTTTAAGAGGGTAGAATATACCCACTCAATATGTTGGATATATTCTACTACAAATTAATATTATATTTGATAACTTTTTTTACATGAACTAGTGGACCAAAACAATCCGTGAAATATTTATTAATTATAAACATTTTTAATAATAAAAAATATTGTAAAAATATATTGTAGATAATATATAATTTATAGAAATATGATTTAGAAAACAAATAACTTTTAAAATAAACTCTTCAATTATATCAGTTTTTTATTTTATAATTTAAATTAACAGATATATGTTTAAATTTTGTCCATTTTAATTTTTTAAATTAAATTTCACTTATTAATTATTCATATCAATATTATCCAATGTTTTTTTTCGTAAAATAATAATTTTCACGGTAAATAATAAAAAAATATTAATTTTTCTAATACCATCTATTTTATGACATTATCAAATTACAAGAATGAGTAAAATATTTTTGATATATTTTTGATATATATATATATATATTATTTTAAAATAATTCATTTGAAAATACTATGTTTAATTTATTAAACCCATGTATGATGTTTTTGGAAACATAATTAACTATTTACCCTAAAAATTGATTTTATTCACCAATAATAATTTTTTTATTAACTCATAGAAATTAATTATAAAAAAATAGTTTATATTTTAGACAAATATGATCCTATTATGAAATCATGGGAAATAAATTATAGTTTATGCAATTATTATTAAAAATATTACAGTTATTAAGAATTATAATGTTAAAAATGACATTTGTTAAGAATTATATTACTATTATTTTACCACTTTAATTAAATAAGGTAAAAAATATCTTTTAAAAAATAAAATAATATATATTTTAATAAAATATAAAAATATATTATGAGTTATTCAATTGATAATTAGTATAAAATTAGACCAAGTACACCTAATTATAAAAGCAACATTTTCTAGAAAATTGTTTTACTATGTATTAAATTGCATTATTTAAAAACTAATTTTTATAATATTTTAAAATTAAATTGTATTTAATATTATATAAATTTGGTTTCAAAAAAACTAACATTTCAAATAGGGATTATTTTTATTTTTTTTAAAACTAATATTTCTTAGTTAAAAACATGATATCTATAAAAGAATAAAAATTGTAAAATGTAAAAACCTAATGGTATGTGACTCAAAACCTATTGAAAGAATTAATTATAAATGGTTATTTATTTGGAATAAAACATTTTATAAAAAATCTATTGTTTATCACATTGGGATTCCTTTATTATTGAATATTTTTATTCTATTATTGAAAAATAACCAATGCTTCCAAATGCTCTATTTTCATCACATATAATAGGGTGGACATATTACCATGCGTTGTATGGACTGCTGCAACCCCAAAGAAACATTTCTTTTGTTTTCATCTTAAGTTTATTTATTTATCCAACCCATATAAAAGATTAATCACCAATATAAAATATAATATAACTACTATTCCATTATAATGACTTTAATAAATTCCATAACCATACTCACCCATCAAGGTATGGTGTGATCAATTTTTTTGTATTAACAACCTACGTAAGCAATGCAAGAAACCACTATCATGGTTTAAAATGAGAACATAAACAATTTATTTATTATAATATAAAAATAAAATCATAATTGTTTTTTGGTTCTATAATGGTAATAATATTTAATTAAAAAATTATGAGATATCACCATCGAACTCTAAAAATATAGAAATAATATTATAACTATTCAATTTTTATATTAATATAAGAAAAACTGTATTATAAATAAATTGGATATGATAATAAGTGTACTTTATAAATTAATTATATTTTATTAAATTAAATACTATGTTATCTAATAAAATAAATTTTCTAAACATGAAATTATTTACTTTCATAAAGGGAATCTGAAATACGGTAAGTGTTTAATGCCTTAAATTTTCACCAATTGAGCCATATTTTTAATTAAAAACCTTGTTTTATTTGAAATGTTCATACATAGCCCCATTAATATTTATTAACATTATTATCTTACATTTAATTGTATTCACCTTTCCATTCTATTTTATTTCCCAAATACTATTTGGCCTCAAATATTTCAAAGTTTTAATGGGTTCATTGTCTAAAATTGAATTTCTAGAGTTGTGTTTTATATTACACACTATTATTTATTTTATATGTTCCATTAAAATACATATTTAATTATTATATTAGTAATCTTATGTGTGATGATATTTTAGTTTCTATTTCATGATCTTGATTTCAATATCCTTTTATTCATCGGATACCCATACCCTTATTGTTTTTTCACCAATTTCAGTTTTAAAAATATAGATTATTTTTTAAGATAACAAATATATGAAATCTATAATATTTTATCTCTAAAACCCATATTTATTTCTCTCCTTTATGCAATATTGTATTTTTAATTATCTTTTCCCAATTTCATTCTCGCCATTGGATCAATATTTACACATTCTTATGAAATTAATCACTTATTTTAGTTTCTCACATCTCCCTTTATTAAAAGAATATATTAATTGGATAACTTTGTGAGATTCCCAATACACGACCTAATACTTTAATAATTTCATTTTAATGTAATTATATTTCATCGAATGATTTCATGACATTTTAGAAATTTTTGTATTGGTCATCTTCATCTATGTTTAAGAAGAATTACCTTTTATTGTTTTCATTGTATGTATATGTTTCCATTTAATTTTTCATTTTGTTCTAAATATTCTCCCTATGTATTCATGGATTATCAAATAAATTAGTTGGTTCCCCTTTTAAAAAATTATTTTAAAATTATATCAAATGATATTTAATATTTTTTTCCCAAATTTATTTTTAATAAACACTGAAAATGTGTTTGTTATCTAAGTTGTTTTCATTTTTTATGTCCATATGATGATGTAATATAGTCCTCAAATATAACATTCCACCTTCCTTTATTCCATATATTATATAATATTATTTTCTATCAAAAATATGAAACATCACATCATTTTTGTTACCTAACATTTAACAATGAATATACGTAATCTTTTTTCAAATTAATTTTCTCTATGAACATTATATATTTCATTATCTATATTTAATTGTGTTCTCCTAGATTCCATACATTTAATGATTGTAGAAATTATTAAAATAACTATATACCCTTTACCTATATGATCTAAATACCATATTTTATATTATATTGATTAATGTTTTTTAAATTAAATTTTACTGAATATATTTTGCTAACTATTAATTTTCTATGGGTTTAACATTTTATGAATATTTATAGAATTGGGAATGACTTATTTATGTAAATATATTTGACAAGTATTTGAAAACAATTATATTTCCACACGTTTTTAATGATTTTTTTAATGAAACAAATTCATTAATGGGTTTTTTATAATATGATTAATGATTGATTAATAATGGAAGGGAAAGTTTTTTATTATATATTAATAAATATGATATAATCTAATTTGAATATGGGATAAATTACATTTTTGAGGTTTTCTTATTTATAATTCATGATTAACATATTAAATTCCAAATTAATTAGACGGAATGAAGATGAATTGTAATAGTATCCTTATAATCATAATTTCATTATATATGTCACATTTATTATTGATGTCCATCTGTATAACTCATTGAGTCAAGTGAGAGTGAAAAATGGAAAGAATTGCTTCATGGAAGTAGTAGTTAGCACAAACTCATGATTTATGATATTTATTTATCAAATTTTATAGAATAAAATAAAAAATTATTATTCAATTAATAAAATGAAAAAATAATACCAATGATACTGAACATATTTTATTATCATTCACAAGGTATGTTTTGAATTAAAAGATGAATAAAATATTAAGAACAATATTATACATACATAAAGAGCATAAGATTCCCCAATAATATAAAATTTAAAAAATGAGGAGAACATAGGATTATGGAAGTATGTGATGGTTCTAGGAGAAAAAATGGTATATTTTCTAAATATATTCAATGGGAAAGTTAAAAATATGAGGTGATGGAAGGACCGTTTTAATAATTAAAGAGGTGATCAATTTTGTAATCACAGTTTACATTTCACAAATGTAATGAGGTAGTTAAATCAATTAGGGACAAAAGAAGAGGGGGGGGGGGGTGTTTTTAGGAGTTCCAAATCACATCTATTGATTCAGATACTTGTTTAAATATTTTGTGTCCATTTTATCTTAGTAAATCAATTTTTAGATTTTTTTTACTTTTTTTAGGTAATTAATATTTATACATAGTAATTAATTTAAATGTCTAATATTATAAAATGTATTTTTCATTAATTTGAAAATTATTATTTCAAATTGAAAATTATTTTATCAAATTAAATTTTAATTATAGTGAATTTTTCTATTTTAAAAAATTGAATATATCATGTTAAAAAATGTTTTTTTAAACAATGTCTTTTAGTCTCCAAAATTATGTGTATGAAATATTTATCTAAATTATTAAAAATCTTGAAATTAGTTGATATATTATAAAGGATTTTATGAAATATTCAATTAGAAAAATATAATTTTATTATTAAAATATAGAATTAAAATAAACTATGAAAAATATTTTTTATTAAAATTATATTATTAATTATATTTTTTTGATTAAAAATAGAATTTATAAAATTAAAAATTACTTTTTAAATGATGAACACAATTATCTAAATAAATATTTTATTAGCTAATAAATATAGTTCTTTTTTTAAAAATAAATAAGTAATTTTTTTCACTATATTAAAGAGACTATATTTTTCTACCATTCATATAAAATATGTTATTTTAGAAAAATAATATCATGATTATTTTCATATCATGAATCTAAAATTAATTTAATTATATGAAATTTGTGACATAAATTTCATTGAAATTAATTTTTATATATATAAACATAATGTATTAAATTTTTAATATATATTTCTCGTATATTTATATATATCGTTTTTAATAGTTTTTATATGAAAGTTACATTAAATGATACCCAGAATTTTACATCCATATTATATCTGTCTAATATTATAATTTTATCTTACTTATTTAATAAGCGTGTTTAATATTTTTAAAAGTGTTTCATGTAATATAATTAATCCATAATTAAATTTGTCTTTGGGAATATTTTTATAATTCAATTCTTCAAACCATTAATATTATTGGAATTCATGTGATGGTGGGGTTTGGGGGATGTTGTGAGGTTATGGATGAGTAGATTAGAAGAGTTGTATCTAAAATTGTAGATGGGGAAAGTTTTTTGAATTATGGGGCTTATGTTTCACTATCAATGGTGTGTCTACAACTTATTAATGACCAATTTGATACACAAAATTTGGGGAGTGGAATTTCGATGGTTTTTCCTTCTTTATCATAGTAATATTTTGGATTCTAGAATACTGTGTGGAGTCCTTGAGGAAGAGTTTTTTTTACAGATTTTGGATTGTTTTTTGTACTATAGATTTTTGATATAGTAAGGGATTATGACTTGATAAATAAACCTACCATGGATTCTTAAAATCATCAGATGTGGGCTCCCATATTATTGAGGAACTCAAGAAGTAGTAGAGCATAATAAATATTGGGGGAAAATGTTGTGACAAAGAGAATGATGATTTGGCAAAGATGTACTAATATCAGGATATTATTAATGGTGATTTAGTTTCCAATAATGGATTTTCACCCTCAATGAAGAAGTCTCAGCCAAGGAAGCAGTACTCACTTTTGAAGCCCACCATGGTTTGTAGATCTATCTCTAGTGAGAGAAAGGATAGAGGTAATTCTATCAGTCACTTGGAAGATGAGTCTAATTGGGATTATGATTATTATAATCCTCTTGAATTTGATTACTGACTTCTTTGACATTTTATGTTTTAGAATGAGGTAAGATCATCTTGTCTGCCCCCATTACCATAATATTCCATGTTTTGGTTTTTATTTGAACAAAGAGGATATCCTCGTCTTTCTATTAAAAAAACATGCCCAATATTTGTGTACAAGTGAGATATCAAAATATTATTAACATAAGGGTATATAAACATGATAATTCCATTTCAAACCAATTCCATTCAAACCATAGATCATAATCATGATTCATAGAATAAATTTTGGCATTATGTCAGTCATGAATCATAATGGAATCAGGGAAAAAGAACCGTGAGATCATAACATTGGTATTAAAGAAATATTTTTTGTTTGTATATATATATATATCTATATATGTTAATGAGTATAAAATCATTTAGATAGTAAACCAAGTCTCATTTATAATAATATCCTTCAGGATAGTTTTTACTCCACAAACTATCATAGTTCTCAGGGTACTCTCACAAGACTATCACAGTGGGTATATTCCATTAATGAATAGGGTTCACATCTTATTATAGTCATATGTATCTTATGAGATATTAATGTTAACACAGTTCATTAAAGGTAAATATTGTTTACAACCATCAAATAATGGAAATGAAAAATATTTTATCCATAAGATAATAAAATAATCATCATATTTAAACCCATGAAAAAATGTGTTTCATTAAAATATCATCATATTATAACCTATAAAAAGGAAATAGGCATTATAATCCTTTCCTCATTTTATAAATACATAACCTATGAAAAATGAACCATGTTTCTTAGGAATTTTATCAATGTACTTCCCTGGGAATAGTAAATGGTTTTATATAAATATGTTCATCATAAATATAAACCATTAAAAGAAATAATATCAATGGTATACTTGGATAATATCCCTATTATTGAATAAGTATCATCGAAGGATGTCATTTATATGGGAAATGATTTTGAAAGAAATATACCATGGAATTTTTCATGCTGTAAATATACATTATTTGAAAAAAACATGAAAACATATAAATTAATTTTATATTTATTCAATAGAATTGATATCAAGAAATTTTATATTCATAGAGTACATGTGAAAATAAATATTATATATACATTTATAGAAAAATTCATACGGACCTTATTTATAAAATTGAAAGAATGATCATTTAAAAGAAATGAATGCTTAAATAGGGGTAAAATTTAATTTAATGAATCATTAAGAAAATTTCATTTAAAAAATAGATTTTTTACAAAACATGGTTTGGGATGAAAATTTTTTTCGATTGAAGAGAGAAATAATGTTTATTTCTTATAAAAAATAATTTTGATCTTTTGAGAACAAAAAGTTAGAAAAATGAAGGGAATGTATATTTTCTCAAAATAACCATATTATAATAAAGTGTATGAGATTCTATCGTGATATATAACATTATTTCATCATTGGATTTATAGTCATGAACAATCAAGATATACGATGAGATTGTAACAAAAAACACTTACCACATTGGTGACATAGATTCGTAACCCCCATGAAAGAATTTAAAAAAATTAAATTTTATTATATTAGGAAAATAAATAAATTCATGATATTACATGAATATGGGATATATATATACACCTCATAAAATAATATTTGTGAATAATACAACATATATCACAATGAGTAACAATTGAAACAAGAATCCCTTACTACTCTTGTAAATTTATAAATTCAAACCAAATGATAGAAAACTCCACAAATGGATATGTTGATCCATAAAAAATGATTTTAATAATCATTACATAAATTCATTTCTATTATAAATACAACATAAAATAAATATTTTGTTAATGTAAAATGTGTCTCATAGAATATAAATGTTTGACCACACTCCCATACCTTATGTTCCAACATCCTTCATAAACATTCAAACAACCTTTATAATAAATATAAAATTATTGTACCTATACAAAATAAATAAATATATAAATAAATAAATATTTATTGATTTATATATATATATATCATACCATATATGATTTAATCTTTTATTACTCGTTTTTAATAATATCATGCTAATGTCATGTTTTATGGAATAACTAATATATTTTGTGTGTAGGTTTTTATTTTTTATTTTATTGGCCCTCATACTTTTATCATTGTTCAACAATATCCATATTTTTTACCATGATATAACAATAATATATATATAAAGTATATGTTTATTTATAGTAATTTATATAGGTTATTGATAGAAAATTAAATACATCTTTCATGGAGTTGATAGTCTCTACGAATAGGTGAACATTTTTTCCATTATCTCAACGGAATGTAGTAACTTCATATTAATAGTATGTCACAATTTTAGAATTATTTTTATTTCATTTATATATATTTATATTTCATGATTTCATTAAACCCGTCTATATTACATTCAATGTAATTAATGGATAAATCAGATCACCTTGTGAGGTGGTTGGTTTTCATACACATGTGTAATGTTATCATATTCCCAATGAAAGAAAAGATATAATATTTATCTGATATAATAATTCAAGATGTTTAATAATAATATAAATATAATATAAAAAAATAAATTTGATTATAATATCCTACTATGTGAGGTGGGGATGGAAAACAAATAACATCTGTTTTTGAGGCGGTAGCCCTCCTTACAAACGAATGAGAATTTCATATACCATTTCATGGAATTAGAGATAGTTATAGCTCACTCCCTTGAAATAAAAAAATATATTATTTAATAAATATATATTATTATATCCTTATTGTTTGATAATAATTCATGGAGGTGGAGGATGAAATAAAATTAAATGATCATTAAAGAACATTGCATTTTCCTCCGGTAGCCTGCTTAGTTTTTCACCCAAATCCTTCCCAGAATAGATTTATGAAAAAAAATATGGCTTATAGGATAAGAGTAGATAATTAATGAATATATTTGTGTAGTTATTGAATATTTTAAATGGTTTTGAATGTCTAAAGAGCATATAGAAATTGGAGGTCTCTTATAAGTGAGGTAGTGGCACAATTTTTTTTTTGGAAAAATTGTGTTTTAACAGTTTATGAATTCCAAAAATCATCAAAATGGACCATTATCAATTATTAATAATTAAAGTCTTGATATATGTCCAAAAAATAGGATTTTTATTTTTTGTTGCTATTTTTGGATGATATAAATTTAGTTTACCCCCTAGTAAACAAATTTTTACATTAACCACTATTTTTTTATTTTTCTTTTATTCATTATGGTAAAAAATTAACATAAACATACTAAATATTAGAAATTATTGGTGATTAATAATGATTTTATTTATTTATTATTCATTGATGGATCATGGATAATGGTAGAATACCACGGAAAGTCCCACAATGTTATATCTCCTTCATCAACTGAATAGGGAATATTATATAATGAGCTATTGTGTGTGACCCTATAAGAAATTAGCTCAACATCAGTGAATAATATTCACAAAAAAGAGTAGAGATTAGAAACACATCAAGGAACCTACAGAGATTATTAATAGTCATAGAAACAACTACCATACTATGAACATGAATTGTGTAATATAATATCTTTTTCCATAATATATCCTAAAAATGAATTTACATTAGTTTCATCAAACTTGAATTGTTTTATTATTTTTATATATATCTGGAAAAACATACCTTTGACTACCATGGCCATGGATTTATGAATGTACAACCACCCTGATCAACCAGGCCTGATATATCTCTTCCTAAACACTAAAGTGAAAAATGATATATTGATCATTAAACAAATACCATGTCACCAATGACACACCCAAAACATTTGGTATTCCTATTGGTGGGTATATATTCATGATATCAACTACAAGAGATAACCACATGAAAACATCATGAGAAGGTGTCTCAATGCATATGATCCCCTTTCACATGATTGTCGCACATTATTTGTGGAATGTCAGTTTGATGTGTTTGGAACATAGGAAATTACATTAATATTACTTTCGTAGTATCTCTGGGTTCTCATTGTAGGCTAGATTATATAATAACCATTTTATATGACACATTATTTAAACAATTTACTATTAATTTCGTGGACACAAATGTATCAACATTATTCTACCATGATAAGAACCTGAAAATATATAAATAGTGTATATGAAGTCATTATAACAGTATATCATAGGTTGGGTCTATAGAAATTTCTTTAAACACTCCCACATGCATGAGAGTCAACAGTTGAAAAGTCTCAATCCACTAGATGTCACTTGAGAATTATGGTTCAGTTGAGATATGAATTTGGTTATGCGGATTCCACATTGTCCAATGTTGATAATTTTCAAAATTTCAATTCACCTATCTGAGTAAAATCCAATGAAAGATAAAACATCTAATGTATATGCTATTTCCTTTTGTGTCACATGGTCTCATTAGAAATAACAAATTCTATTGTATTATCATAATCAAGTAGAATATTTTCTGCATTACATGGAAAAACACCATGGTCTGAGAGAATTATACATTTTAAGACTACTTTGATTTCTACATCAGAAGACACTATTTACTTGGATTCATCTGTATAATCTACAACCACATATTTCTTTGAGTTTCTATAGCTCACTATAAAACCATTCATGAAAAAATATACATCCTATTTGAAATGTCATATCATAAATATCTTTCGGTAATCTATCATTAGTTCCAAAACACACTACTTGGTCAACATATCTACCACACACCATGAACATATCCATTGTATTACTAAATTACATCATGATTTTTAGCAGCTTCACAGTTCATATCTCCTTTATTATCTTGATATCTACCCACTATGATTAATAAAAATGAAACATCAAACCTAATACATATCATGGAATACATTATAGAAACCACTTCTTAGGTATATGGTATTCTACTCATTCTTTCAATACAGTTAGGTGTTTGTGAACACATTTTATTAGAGATATTAATACCATTTCACATAGGAAACTACCCTCTCATGGATTCTTCCACATTATAACATATCAATATATTTACTTTGACATATCCAAAGCTGCCTCTAAGATCATTATCGATAGATCTTGATCCCTAAAATATAGGATTATTCATTTATGTCTTTCATGGAGAAACATTAATCTAACCAAGACCTAATTAATGGAATGACATTCACCTTGCTTCCCATAATTAACATGTCATCAGTATATATTACAAGATAATCGATTAACCTTCTTATAGACACCATGATTAATTTCTTTTCTAACAAAACCATTGTCTAATATAGACTCATTAAAATGAACATCTCATTCTCATGCTTCCTAATTTAACCCATAAATGTATCTCTAAATATTTCACAAATTATTTCCATTATCTTACACAAAATTACATTCATTTTGAGTCTTGTATACATCTTCAACCAACATCCTATTCAGAAAATATTTTTTACATCAATTGTCCAAATCTCATAATCATGTGAGCCATATTTTGTAACTATTATTCTAATGAATTTCAATGTTTCTACTGGTGAGAAAGATTCAACGTAGTCAATGACTTGATGTTGTATGAAACCCTTCTCTTCCGTTATTTTATTACATGTGGTAACCTCGCCATCAATTTACATCATTTTATTGAATACCCATTATCACAAAATGGTATTTACATCTGCTAAGGGGTCTACTAATAACCAAACATGATTTTGGTACAAGGAATCCATCTCATAATTCGTTTTATATTTCCATTTGGAAGCATCCTCATGATCTACTTCATTGTAGTAGGTTATATGTTCATCGTATTAAAGGTTTAATGGGTCACTCAACTCTCAAATAAGAAATCAATAATTCTATAGTTCTCTAACAAATCTAATAGACCTACACGGTACTTGTGTATGAGAACATATTCATTTCCCACATTCTCTTTTGAATATTATTTTCATACCAACTCATGAGTATCTCAATAATTAACTTCATTGAATTCATTATTGATCCCACTATTCTATTGAAAATGCGATCCATTTATAGAAATGTGACTTTTATTTCCACAAAAAAATTTCTATATAAAGGTTCATATTGTTAATATCATTTGGTTTCTTTAGGATAACTTATTAATATTCACATAGTTATTTGGGGTTCCAAATTTTCAATAGGAATGGTCCAGATAGTGGTTATTAATCACCATTCACATAAGTGTGACAGCCTGGGTTTCATTACACAACATAACTAATATGGAATCCCATCTACATATTTATTTGGTACTCGGTTATGGATATATTCTATTTTCCAAAAAGTGTATCCTTGGAAGGATAATGTATGTGTCATGTCACTCATCATTGATCTAACCATGTACAGAATGGTACTATTCTTCTTTCATTGACTACATTCCATTATGGTGTATTAGGAGGAGTGAGTTTGGATACTATCCCACATTCTTTCATGTGACCAATGAAATCATGATTAAGATACTCTCATCCTTGATCCATGCAAAGTACCATAATCTTTTGACAATGACAGTTTTCTCTGATAAATTGTTATTCCATAAAAATGTGAAGGGAATCTAACTTATATAGAATTATATAGATAAATTTTTAAATACTATAGTCATCAGTATGAGTAATTATGTATGAAATACCACCGCATTAATATATTTAAAATATAACACATACATTAGTATAAACGAAGTCCAATAATACATTTGATCATTCCCACATTCTAGATAAGGATTATTTGGTCATTTTCTGTTTTAAACCCTTATGAAATACAACTAATGGTTTTAACTAAACCAGTTCTAAATGACATTGCTGATGTAATTTGAATAATCACATCTCATTTACATGCATTATCTTTATGGTCTATAGGTTGGAGTTTTATGAGTCATGCACTTTTGTTTTTTCATTGATTGGCAACACCAATTTTTTGTCTTCATGTATATATATGTTATTGTTAAAATTGGAAAAACCATAACACATGTTATATTTATTAAATATTCATCATTTATTTTAAAATATGAAACAAAAAGCCATCATTCCTAGACATTTCATAGATATTATATTTCCAGTAATAGAGGATACATAATAACAATTATTTAATTTAAGAAAGAATCAACTAGGTAATATAATGTGATGATTTTTACACTTCTTAGGCTGATAGACTTGCAACATTAGTAGAATAGAGACCAATTTCACCTAATAAAATCTTATTAAATCTACCGGGTTTCTATATATGAATACATATGTGTGATCCACATGTTGTATCACATAACAAACATGTATATAATGATATATAACATTAAATTACAAAAATACCTAAAGTATAAGTTTCACTATCCTTCTTCTTCCTAAATCTGTATTTTTTCTTACAGGGGACTTTCCTTCCACACCAAAAGAAGACATCCTCCTATTGAAGAATCTTCATATATAATTTGGGCATCATATAATGGTGATTAATATATGTCTTCAACTGTGACATGGACTTACACCCCATACCTTTATCATCTTCTTCACTTTCATGTATGTAAGGATGAATTGGTATTCTTAATATCCTTATCAGCCTAGATAACTGAATCCAAAGGGTCTAGAAGAGACATTTTCATGATATTCATATTTTAATTAATAATAAAAGTTAATAATCTTATAGTTAAAGATGAAATAGTGAGATATTTTTCTAATTCATAGTTCAATTTGAACCCACGGGATTCAAGCGTCTCAATTTACCCCATCATCAGGAGATGATGATGACCAAATTTATTACCTTCAAAAAGCATGAACCAGTTAATGGAAATATAAATATATTACCATTCATACCATTCTCTCTCCTAATATAATTCATCGATGTTATTTATTATCTTATAGGACTCATCGTCATCATGTATTTTCTACAATTGACTAAACATGGATGAAAACATGAAGCACAAAATTGATATTGTATCATCTATAATCTTTTCAACTTTTCATTATCCTCATTGATTTCGACATAAGGAGGAACAAAACGTATAAAGGATTGAAGTACATAAATCTTATTTTTTTGGAATAGTAGTATGTGCATGATCTTATACCACTCTATGATGTTATGGCCCATAAAGATATTTTATCTATCCAAAAATTGATCACAATGATAATTTAGTTGTGATTTTGATGATTTAAAATTTTAGATCAATGAAAAATAAATTCTATAAGTTAGTAAATTATCTTGAATAGATTTTTTAAATTAATGAAATATTATTTATTATATTATTTAAATGTCTCCCACTTTTTTATTAAACCATAATATCCATCACTATTAGATTCAAAATACTAAATAATTTGATAATTCTAGTGGTAAAGATCATTTAAACATCCACACATAGTATTTATGTTATGCTTATGCCACAACAATTAGGGGTTAATTGTATGCTATATAATGGACAACCACTTTAACCAGAGGTTCCTTGATCATTGAGTAATGTCCTAGATAATTAAAATCAATCCTTGATTCCCATAATTCTATACCTATGAAGTTGTAGGAATTTAAGTATAAGTAATCCTAGACTGCCCACTGTTGATAATTAGACCCAATACTCCCATGAGAATTCCCCAATAGTAATTGTAACCCTTAACTATGACTAAAGTGGACCTCAAACCCCTAGTTTCAATCAAATGTAATCAATTTAGGACATTAGGACTTAATATGTCTTTGAAGGATTTTTATTATTTCTTGATGAATGTAATATTTTATACTTCATATGTTAAAACTAAGTTGTTGCACTCTCAACTGAACATGTAATTGAAAATCATTTGCTACCCAATTTTGAATATTATGTTGTTTATTATTTTATGTGATCTATAACACCCTGAACCTGCACTTCAAGATTCAGTACTAAAAATGTTGTGTTTTTTTTATAATAGATAAATGAAAAATAAATATTACTTCATAAAAATGAAGATATTTTTTGTCCTACGTTCTGTTGAATTTGACAACAACATACATATATTGAATCAGAGTATATAACAATTAGTACCTAATATAATCAAAGTTATTCATCTACATTTTCTTCTTAACATCCCTGCGAACTTCTAAAGATTCCTGAGATTTTTTTGGAAAAAACATGGGATGAGAACAAAATGAATAGTAAAGGATATAAAAGATTGAATGGACAAAATAGACCATGAATACATCTAATGTAAGAAATAAATTTCAAAATTAATATGTTTCAGCCAAATATAATTAGTTTTTTAAACCAGATATTTCCACAAGATTCTCACAAAACATAAGAAAATAAATATGTGATATAATTTTAAAAAAAATCATAGGAAATATAGAATCATAACATATAAACATGGTACCAAGTAAACTTGGAATCATATAAATATGACCACAACATAAAATATGACATTAGTATGAGTCAAGGATAACCGACAAGATCGTTTCAAATAATAGCACAATCCAAGGCTAACTGCCATGTCCATCCCACAAAGTAGCACAATCCAAGGCTAACCGCCAAGATAGTCTCACATAACGTCTCATGAGATGAAACTTTACCTAAAGTATTGGAGCACTATATGGGTGCACCCATCTTACATTTCATGAATATGTTTTCCATATAAATATTCATACATGATTAATCAGACTTAAACAGAAGGGAACCCATGGAGAGAAATGAGTATCACATTCCTATCATCAAACATAATGAATTGGAATATCATAAACGTTTCCAAGAGGGAATGGATTTAAAACAAACATGGACATGAATAAGGTAAAATTTTAATATATAATGGTATGTGATGTAAAATTGAAGTGACAACATGGAATATGTGTATTTATGAAATTCATAGCATTGAAACTTTTTAGTGATGTACTAAAAAGACTTAGAAAATGAAAAGGAAATAATCATTTAAATAAACCATAAGTGAAACCAAAGCTATTCAGAAAAAAAATAATGATTTATTAATTATAATTTTTCCTTAAAATATAATATAGTGTGCACTTGAAATCGGGTAAGATTTTGGGATGTTCCTACAAAATAGGTTTTATTAATAGGTATAATTAAGGAGGGAATCACATGAAAAATTTATAAATATAAAATAAATGAGGTATGGATTTTGAAAAATGAGTTTTGAGAATATAAACATTATAAATTGGAACTTCATTTTTCGGGTCTGTTTATTTCTTTGGTTCTAATGATTGGTTCACTTATATTCATGTTCAAATAATCATATGAAATGGGGATGGTCGTCCATAATTGGAGATATTTTTTGTTATTGAAAATCTAGTAGTTAACATGATTCTAAATTCCACTTGGTTACTTGGTGTAAAGATGATTATTATACAAATTATTTATTGATAACCATTTGGATTAATTTTCGGTTTTTTGAACACAACAAATTCATTTGGCATTATAAATCAATACATGAGATCAAAAAGATTATATAATAATATATCAGATATAATAAATATATTTTGGTCTGGTTAAGCCATGAAAAATGTTTCCTAGCCAAAATTTAAGATGATAAGAAAAATTGAAAACCCATCGACCTTGAATGCAGTAAATTAGCACAACTCATATGGTGTATTAATTATTTGTATAAAAGATTGGGAAAGGAGAGATGATGAATAATTATTCATATAACATTAAAAAATATAATTATGTTTATGGTACTGGGTACATCACATCATTTTAATGAAGCAAGTTGAGTACAGAAAAATAAAAGAAATGATCTTGAAAATAAAAGAAAAGTTTAGAGATCCCTTATGAAAATTCGGCCACCTAACGATGTCACTTAAAAATTTATAATATGAATTTATGAGAGAAAAAATAGTATTTAATCATATTGAAATAAAAAGGATTGTAATAGGGACAAAAAATACCATACCATAACATATGATAACAGAAAGTCAAAGTGATAACATAAAATGAGTGTTTACTAAAAGAGGAGGGTGAAAGGATCCCTTACCTTTTAAAGTATCTTCTAAAACATCTATGATGGGACCTTTTGTGATTGAGGAAAACATGTAAGGACTAAATTAGAGGTAAAAAGACCAGATATTCAATAGGGGGAATTTGGAATGATGTGAATGAAGTAATGAGTTGTTATTTATAACAAAAGTGAGGTAATTATTTATTAATTTCCAAGGGACACATCATTAGTGGTATTTGAAAAACCATTGGATTTTCCATGGTTTTTTCCCATGATATTGGACACATGGGACACATAATAACATATCTTACAACACACAAGTCTAGAATAATTATTACATTATTATTAAATCATTAATGATTCCATTAAACACACTGAAACTGAAAAACTATATTTTTTACTATTCACCAAAAACAGTACATTTTGATAAAATATCATAAATTCACAGTAACCTAATTATGATGATTTTAATTCATAAATTATCTCCATTTTATGAAAATAATTTTTTAAATATTTTTATTTTTATTTTTAAATTAAATCATTATTTATTCTAAAAAGCAACTTTAAAACTGTAACATGTTTTGAAACACCTAGAGAAAGTAATCAAGGTCCAATAAATTTATCAGATAACCATAATACAATTATGTAACCATTTATGATTAAATTTTATGAAAATAAATTTCCTTTAAAATTATTAAATTAATCATGAAAGTTTGAATAAAATATTTTTGACAAACAAAAATAAAAATTGTTACATTGTGATTGTTTTTTTCACTTTTAAGATGTCTAAATTGTATTTATACATTCATCGGTGAAGTTTCTAATTTTTTTATCTGATTAATAGTCATTACTATTCCTTATTATTCATAAAGGTATGTTACAATTCATAAGGGTATGTTACTATTAATATATAATTAAATTTGTCTTATCAGACTCCAAATAACTTACTCATCATAATTTTATATTACCATTTTTTTGAAATACAAAACACAAAAGAAGAAATATTATTTTTAATGTTTATTTTATAAATGTCATATATTATTTAGTTGTTCATTTTAGAACATATTGTTTCCATTTTAAACTATCGAGATGTTACATTATCCCCCATTAAAGGAATTATTCCCTTGCAATTCGTTCATTGTACTTATCATTATAGTATACATATAAATATTTATAAAAAACTATTTTATTATGTGTACATAATTAATAAAATATTCAAAAGTAAATTCTATCACAAATATTTTTATAAAAAAAGTATGAACATATAATCTCCTATATTTATAGACCATTCCTTTGATACAAATTATAATACCCTGAACCCGCACTTATGGATTTAGTACTAAAACATGTTGTGTATTTTTTTGTATAATAGATAACTGAAGAATACACAGTACATTTTACAAATTAAAACCTTTTTTTGTCTTGGTTTTTTATATTATAATTCTATATATATATATATTTTATTAAAGTTTAAAAAAATAAATAGCTAACATAAATAACAGTATTCATCTACATTAGCACCATAACATCCCTTCGAACTTATTATGATTCCTATGAAAAACCTTTTAAAAACATAGGATGCACACAAAAATATTCTTAAGGGATATAAAAGAAGGAAAGAACACATTAGACCATAAATAATTGTAACATATGAAATCATTTTCAAAAGGCATACATGTCACCCATATATACTTAATTTTTGAAACATGATATTTACAGAAGAATCAAAAAAGACATAAGAATATAAATAGATGAAATAATTAAAGAAAATTTATGGTACATATGAAATCATAACATATAATGATTGGATTATATAAACGTGGAATAATAGTAATGTGGAAGTAATATAATACTTGACTTCAATAAGATTAAAGGCTAACCTCTATGATCATTTCGCATAGTATCAAATGACATAGCTAACTGCCAAGACTGTCAAACATAGTAGAAAAATCCATGGGTAACTACCAAGAATATCACACATAATATCTAATGAGACTCAAACATAAGCAATTCAGTGGACCTCTATATAGGTGAACCCATCTTACATTTCATTAATATGTTTTCCTCACAAATAATCATAAAAAAATAATTATACTTAAACATAACGGAACCCATGGAGATAAATGGGTATCACATTAATTTCATAAAACATAATGAATGGGTGTATCATAAAACGGTCCATGACAAAAAATATTTAAAAAATACATGGGCATTAATAAGTTAAATGAGGCATATATCATGGTATGTGAGGTAAAATAGAAGTGACATCATGTAAGAATAGTATTTATGACATTCTTACTATTAAAACATTTTAGTTGGGTCACTAAACGGAATTTAAAATTGATAAAGGAATATTATTTTTTATAAAAAAATATGTGAAACAAAAAGGTTTTCATAATAAACATAAAGGTTTGATAAAGATAATTGTGGTTTAAAATATATGATATACTGCACATGAAATTAGTTAAGAATTTGGGATGTTCCCTCAAAATAGGTTTTCTTATCAAGAAGAATAAAGGATGGAATCACTAAAAAAAATGTATATCCCAATAGAAAATGAGGGATGGATCTTGAAACATGATTTTGGAGAATATAAAAATTATTTAAAAGTTCTATAAAAAATAAAGGAAATCATCATTTGGGTAGAAAGAATGTGGGATAAACCCAAATGAATAAAGGTGGTTCAGCTAAAATCATTTACCTTAAGTTTAGTAGTGTTTTCCATTTGATGTTAATGATAGGAATTATAATTTTAGGTTCATTAATAAGAATTTAAATAACCTATTCTAAATAAATATTATTTAGTAAAAAATATTGAGTTCATTCATAACCTTATGATTGGTTACGAGATTCAATTTCATTGTTTGGGTCAGTTTGTTTCCTTGGTTCAAATGATTTGTTCATTTATTTTCATGTTTCGAGAATCATGTAAAATGGGAATTATTGTCAAGAATTGGTGTTATATGATATGAATGAAAATAAAAGAGGATAAATTATTTTAAATTCCTTTTGGATACTTGGTGTAAAGATGAATCATTATATAAATTATTTAATGATAACTATTTAGGATAATTGGTGGTTTTTTTAACACAACAAACTCATTTGACTTTATAAATCCAACCATGAGTAAAAAATATTAGTGAATAATATATGAGACATAATAAATATATTCTGGTTTAGTTAAACCATGATAATGGCCTCATGAAAAGAATTGAAGACGGTATTTGAAATTGTAGTCCCATTATCCTTGAATGTTGTAAATCAACACATCTAAGATGCTGTTTTGATTTTTAGTATAAAATAAAGGGAAAGGAGTGTTGATGAAGAATTGTTACTTTATCATTATAAAATTAAGGAAACTGTATTGTACATGAGTCATCACAAAATTTGGATGAAGGGAGGTGGGTAAAGAAAAATAAATGAAGTGAACAAGAAAATAAAATAAAAGTTTAGAGATCCTTTTTGAAAATTCATCAGCCTAACGACATTTCATAAAATACCATAAAATGAATTTATGAGATAAAAATAATTATCTCCTTATATGGAAATATAAAGGGTATTAATGGGGACACATAATACCAAACCCCAATATATGAAAATGAAAATTCAATGAGATAACATAAAAGATGTTTGGACTAATAGAACAGAGTGGAAGGTTCCCTTACCATGTAGAGTAACTCATAAAACATGATGGCTGGAAAATTGGGGGCATGATGACACCATATAAGGAATCCATGTTATGTAAAAAGGACAAATATTTATTGAGGAACAATTTTAAATGATATTAATGTAAAAATGGATTGGTATTTATTACAAAAGTGACAGAAATTTTTTATTGATTTCCATGGGACAACTCAGTAGTGGTATTTGAAAAACCGTGGGCTTAAACATAGTATTTCTCCATTTTCTTTATCACATGGGTCACTTCATAACATATATTACAATAAAAAATTCAACCAGAATTATTACATTATTAATGAAGTCATTAAACCCACTGAAACTCAGAAATGTATTTTTTACTATTCACTGAAAAACAAAACATTAAATTAAAATCTCATAAATTCACCATAACCTAATATAGAATTTCAAAATTAAAATTTAAACATTATTTTATGAAAATAATTTTAATAATTTTTTAATTTAATTTTTAAATAAAATTATTATTTATTCCAAAAAAACATTAAAACTATAACTCATTTTGTAACACCTTGACAAAGTAATCAGGGTTCCATAAAATAATAATAAAACCATTATAAAATAAATTATCCATTTATTAATAAATTTTATGAAAATAAATTACAATTTAAAATTATTAAATTAATCATAAAAATGTAAATAAAATATTTTTGGCATTAAAAAATACCAATTCTTATACTATGATTATTATTTTAACATTTAATATGTCTAAATTATATTTATACTTTTATGGGTAATGTATATATTTTTTTAGCCGATTACTATTTGTTACTATTCATAAAGGTGTGTTACAATTCATTATGGTATGTTACTATTCATTGAAAATTATGTTTTTATCAAACTCCCAATAACTTACTTATCACAATTTTAGACGACCGTTTTTTGAAATTCAAAACACAGAAGAAGAAAAATTATGTTAAATGGATAGTTTATAAATATCAAACAAAATTTTGTAGTTCATTTAAGCACACACTATTTCATTTTTAAAATCTCAGCATGTTACATTATCCCCCCTTTAAATAAATTGTTCCATTGCAATTCGATCATTTTTATTATAATTTTGAATATAAAAATCAATATTTTTTAAAAAATATTTTATCATTTGTACATAATTAATTATATGTTTAGAAGAAAATTATATCGGTAATATTTTTTAAAAAAAGTACCAACATCGAATCTCCAAATATTTTCAGACAATTCCTATGATGACAATTATATATCCCTGAACACTCACTTCCAGATTATCTACTAATACATGCTGTGTATTTTTTTGTATAATAGATAACTGAAAAATACACAATACATTATTCAAATGAGGACCTTTTCTAGTCTAGGGTCTGGTGAATTAGTCAAAAACCTAAAAATATTGTACCAATTTTTTAAAAAAAATAGCTGCTAATATAAATAGTTGGATTTATCTGAATTTTCACATTATATACCCTTTGAAATTTTTAGGATTCCTTTGAAAAACATTTTAAAAACATACGATGAGGACCAAAAGCTCAGTAAGGGTTACAAAAGAAGGAAAAAAACATTAAACAATGAATACTTGTAACTTATGAAATCATTTTCAAAAGATATACCTATCACCCATATATACTTACTTTGTGAAACACGACATTTATAAAATATTACCACTAATCATACAAATATAAATTGATGACTTAATAATAACAAATAATAGAACATATGGAATCATAGCATATAAAAATGGGATTATATAACCATGGAATCATAGTAATGTGGTAAAAACATAACAAATTACTTTAGTATGAGTTAAGGCAATCTACCAAAATCTTCTGACATAGTAGCACAAGCCAAGGCTAACCACCAAGACCGTCGCATATAGTAGCTCAAGCCAAAGATATCTACCAAGACCATCACAAATAACGTCTCATGATATTCTAATATACCCAATATATTTAAGGTCAATCTGGGTGCACCCATCTTACATTTCATGAATATGTTTTCGACATAAGGAATCATATGTAATCAACGATACTTAATCATAATATAACCAAATGAGAGATATTGGAATCACATTTAGGTCATAAAACATAATGAATATGCAATTCATAGTAGTATACGTGATATAAATTAATTATAACATAAATGGACATGAATAAGATAAAATTTTCATATATCATTGTATGTGATGTAAAATATAAGTTACAACATGTAAGAATTGTATTTTGGAAAATCATTGCATCAAATCATTTTAGAGTGGTAGTGAAGAGAATTTAAATAAAAATAAGGAATAATCATTTGTATAAAAACATAATTGAAACAAGAAATTTTTTATAAGGAAAATAATTATATTATATAGATAACTGTGGATTTAAACAGAGGATAGTTTGAACATGAAATTGGGTAAGAATTATGGATGTTTCCTCAAAATATTTCAACTTATCGGGAATATCTAAGAAAGGAATAACTGAAAAAACATGTATATCCCCAAAATAGAATGAGGGATGGATTGCTAAAACATTGTTTTGAGAATATAACTAGTATGTAGAAGTTCTACATAAATATAAAGGACAACTTCTTTTGGATTGAAAGAATGTTGGAGAAAACCGATTGAATAATGGTGGTTCGGGTAGAATCTCATACCTTTTGTATGATGGTGTACTCCACTTTATATTAATGAATATAAATGTTAATTTTTTTCATTAATTAGTAATTAGTGAAATTATTCTATATTTAAATGATTTAGATAACCCTTATGAGTTCATTCATTACAATATAATTGCTTACGATGTTTAATTTCATTGTTCATGTCCATTTGTTTCCATGGTTCTACTGACTAGTTCACTTATATTCATGTTTGGAGAATCATATAAATTGGTTATGGTTATTTAGAATTAGAGTTATATGTTATTATTGAAAATCCATGTGGTTACAAGATTTTAAATTCCATTTGGTATGTTGGTGTGAATATGAATCATTATATAAATTATTTAATGATAACTATTTGGGTTAATTGGTGGCCTTTTTGAACACAATGAACTCATATGGATTTATAAATGAAACCATGAGTAGAAAGAGATTCCATTACCATATTTGAGAAGAAATACATATATTTTGTCATAGTTAAACCCTGAAACTGGTTTCATGACCTGAATAGAAGATGGTAATAGAAATTGAATACCCATCGTCCTTGAATGTGGAAAATTTGCACTTCTTGGATGGTGTTTTCATTTTTAATATAAAAGAAAGGAGAATGATTAATGATGAATAATTATACATTTATCAAGAAACCATTCTAGAAAATGTAAGTTACTATATTTATCACATCATTTGGATTAAAGGAAGTGAGTAATAAAAAAAAAGAAATGAACATAACTGAAAAAAAAGTTTAGAGATACCATATGAATATTCAATAGCCAAACTACGTTGCCTAAAATTTCATTAAATTAATTTATGAGATAAAAAAGTTTTTCTAATCATATGAACATAAAAAGTACAGTAATAAGGACATATAATACCATTACCAAACATATGAATGTAGTAATTCAAAGAGATAACATAAAATAAGTGTTGACTAAAAGAGGAGGGTGAAAAGTTTCCTTAACTTGTGGATTATCTACTACTACGTGAAGGTTGTGACCTTAGGGGGTTGAGGACACCTTTAAAGGACTCCATGGTAGGTTAAAATTCCATATATTCATTTAGGATGAATTTGGAGTCAAAGGAATGAAGTAATGAGTTGGTATTTATAGCAAAAGTTAGGGAATGTCTTATTAATTTCCATGGAACACGTCATTAGTTGTATTTGAAAAACCATGGGCTTGACCATGGTTTTTTACCATATTATTTTCCACTAGGGAATCCTAATTACATATATTACTGTACACATGTCAACCAGAATTATTACATCATTATTACAGCATTAATGATGTCATTAAACACACAAAAACTCAAATCTATATTTTTTACTACTCACTGATAAATAATCATTTTATTAAAATCTCCTAAAATAACCCAAAAAAAATATCAATGATATTAATTAAAATATGAACTCCATTTTATGAAAATATTTTTCATTATATTTTTAATTTAATTGTAAAATAAACTCATTATTTATTCCAAAAAAATTAAAATTATAACTCATTTTGTAACACCATGAGGAAGTAATCAATGTCTAATAAAATAATAGTATAACCATAATACAATAAAATAACCATTTATAATTACATTATATAAAAATAAATATCCATTTTCATGTTTTAAATAAATTCTAAAATTTTAAAAAAATTATTTTTTACATACAAAAATTCTAAATCTTATACTATGTTTTTTTTAAATTTAAGATGTTTAAAATGTATTTATGAATTAATTAGTGAATATTATATTTTTAAGATGATTAGTATGCATTAATATTTATTAATATTTATGAATTCATTTTACTATAAAAAAGGTAATGTTACTTTTCATAAAAAAATTGTGTTCGTCTTATCAGACTCCAAATTACATACTGATCACAATTTTAGATAACTATTTTTCATAATACAAAACATAAAAGCAGAAAAATTATGTTTAATGGTTAGTTTATGTAGTTCACATAGTATTTAGTAGTACATTTATGCACATAGTGTTTCCATATAAAAATATTGGGATGTTACAAGATCATTAAAAAATCATGAACATGTATAAAATAAAAAAATGACCCATAAGGTAAAAAAATTCAATATGACTATTCCTGAGCATCTAATTTAGATTGATCCATAACAAGTTAATATTATCCTTGGGGGTTTCATACCTGATTAAACACCCTAATTATATCATAACTCACCCACATTGTAATGTATTATCTTCTCGTTTAGATTCCCACAATACCATGGTGGGGTCCATGTCTTAATATTTCATCATCTTTATAAAAAATTACTCACATGAAAACGTGGGGGTATAGGGGTGCCATGTATGATAGTTTCATTAGAACCACATTCCCTTATACACATTTGAATGAAAGTAAGATGATACACTGACTGTCATTTAATTACCTACTTATTTTAATCATCACATGGAATAAATAAATAATTAATTAAAAGATTTAAAATCAAAATATACATGGGTCAGTTAGTTTCTCATGGCCAGTTGGTGTATATGAATTAACAGGTAATAAAAATTAAATTCAGATAAATAAAAATAAGATGAGATTATTGAAATATATAACATGAATTTAAATAAATTTAAATAATTAATTTTTCATGGTTCCTATTTAATTTAATTTTTAAACAAAAAATTTAAATTATTACAAATCATATAATATTCTACTCAAATTAAATTAATACGTCATATTATTAAAAAATTTAAAGAACAATAAATAATAATTTAATTTAATTTAATTCCAACATTAAATGAGTAAAAATTTCATAATTTTGATTATAAATTGCAACTTGGCTTGAATGCCCTCTCATGACCCTTTTCGGAAATGGCCATAGCACCTCTAGACCATTTGGACCACGAAAACCCCATATAGGGGTTCCCTGTACTAGGAAGGCCTTCCCAAACATTTTGTAGGTCTCGTATGTCCACCCCAATACATTGGTTCATCAAATAGGGTTTGGAAGTACTCATGTAACCTACTATAGGGGTTACCTATGACCATAGTTGGTAGAGGTGAGGTCAAATGAAGCCCACAATTGCCGAAGATTCGGGATCGAAGTGTAGTAGAAAAGATAGGGGCCAATCATAGGGGTTCCCTAATGGAACATGTTAGGATCTGGCTCCCAGTGTTTATTGGGAATCTACAAAACAAGAATCTTGGCAGTGGTAGTGATGGCCTATGCACTTCCTGGGATCACACTTGGTGGGTGGACCTTTGGTTGATAGTGTGATGGTTTCATGTGATGAGATAAACTATGAGGCTATATTCATCGAAGGATCTAGGGTCAGTAGTGGTGGATGGTGGTGCACGATCATGGTAGTTCCCACCTAAATTTCAAGATGGTGGAAAGACCAATATCACGAAAGAGGATCCAGTCACAAAGGCTCATAAACAGGTGAGGGAGAGGGGGAAGGTCAATGATGCTAAAAGGGGACTGAGAGAGATGGAGAGGGAGGTATCTGGATTCATTGGTTCTTCCAATAGGAAGGCGTTTACTCACCCTGAGGTACCTCAAAACTATAGAGATCGAGGAGGAGACCCCAATAGGCCTTGTACTCCTCTAGTTTTTATATGTTAGTCTTGATGATAGTCCCACCATAACAATTAACACAAAAATTAATCTAAAAAAATTCCCCAATATATTCCCAAAAAATAAAAAACTAAAGAAATTCAATTTCATATATTATGAATACAAAACAATTATATATAATATAATATTTTATTTCATTCACTAGTGGAAGATGTATCACCAGACGGTAGAACTCTGGTGGCCATATTATAGCCAACCCCTATCCGGATTATTGTATTTATATAGAAAACGATCAAAATATATGTATTTATATATTTTTTTCTTCACCATATATTAATATTTGAAAATAATAAAAATGGAAAATACCATTTTGATCCATAAATTTTTTAGATGCCCATAACATGGCCATAAAATATCAAATTGACACATGGTCATATTATTTGGAACAATTTTAATACTGTATACCGAAATGTTAAATTATTTTACTTTTTATAGACATCGAAAAACCCTGAATACTTTTGATACCAATTGAATATACTATGGTGATCTATGGAAACTAATATGCTAAGTATATTAAAAAATTTGAAACATCAGAGCGAGGAATCATTGAATACATTGGTGATCTAGACCTAGTATGGTCCAAGGACCCTGTGTGATATAATCAAGAACAATGAATTAAAATTAAGAAATATTCGCTTCCAAAAATTTGTTTGTAACTCCATCTCATGTTTCTAGCATCGTTGCTCGAAGGAATCATGGAGGAATCCCTCTATATCATCTCCACATTCTTATCGAATCGTTGTGTTCAGGCTTCTTCAGGATCATGTTTCTAGTGTAAATCTACAACACTCACTTCAATACAACATTGATCACCTCAATCCTCTTAATTCAATACATGAAGTTTTACATGGAAAATTTTCTTAGACTAAGATATTATTTCACTAAGAATAAGGAGAATAAAGAATCTCTCAATTCCATGTTAGTGAATAATCCTATAGGAGGATCTTCTCTTCACTAGTATAGTTGATTTCTATTTTACCTGATTAGAGCTCCCAGCTATCGTGTAATAAATGTCCACTAAATAAGTATTATAAATATTGATTCCTTATAAATTAACTACATCATAAATATTATTTATATTTTATCAGATGAATGTAATATATATTAAATATATCACATGATAAACCTAATCTATTAACATGACTCATAACTATTGATAGTACTAAATGATCCAAGAAAATTAAATTAATATTTCTTCTTATAATATTGATCTTTGTATTTACTCAATCACTTGTAAATAAATGTAATAAATAAATTAAACCCAATTATTCATTACATCAATAATAATGAAATAATTCATATAATGGTGATCCATAGATCTTAGATACCACTTAGACCACATGGTGTGGTTTTCTGTATCCTATATTCTATCTAACTGAATAAGGATGATTCTCAAATGTGCTATTATGTGTGAACCTCTAGGTCCATATCTCAATAGGTGTTAATAATATTAATAGACCAATAATGTAGTCTTGAAACCCACCAAGGCCCCAAAATAGATTAGGAAATTCATAACAACGACTAGCAACCTTCGAACACACAGTACCTGATATAATCTATTTGTCAATGATATATCATAATGCATGAAGCAAACTAGTGTCACCATCCTTTCCTTTATTTTTTACATATTGATCTATCTGGATAGAATTAACATCTATTAAAATCTCCATGAATTTATGAATGTAATACTACTCTGATCAATCAATCCTAAGATATATATTCCTCAACTCAAAAGTGACAAATCATATCTTGATCATTCAACCAATGTCATTCCATCACTGATGCACCCAACACAATCTAACTCTCAAGGACATCATTGGAATGGTTTTCTTCTTGCATCAAAGTACATGACCAAATGAAATAAATTGATAGTGATTTAAATCCAGGAGATCAATACACATGTTTGTAGAAATGAACAACTAATAACTCCTAAAACATATAATTTTATTATTGGCTGGATTGTCCACATAATCTCAACTACTAGATATCACAATGTCTGAACTTACTCATAAAAAGTCTCAATTCTAATGATTCCCAAAGAAGCTGATAGTGAAAAACATTAGTGTACATTAGTATGATGTATATGTACCATATTCCATTACATTTATAGTATTATAATAGTATATGTAGGTTACCATTATATAATGGGATCTTCTATAACCATTTATATGACATGAATGCTAGGGAAATTAACATAAATATAGGGGAGACAAATGTATCAACACTATTGTAGAATGATAGCTACATAAAAAATAGAAAATTGTATCCATGTATTAGTAAACCATGGATATCATAGGTTTAGTCTATGGAACTCACCTTTAACATGAGATATATTGAATAAAAAATGAACTGAAGAGAGGTTTTATGGATGCACCTAACAATATGTTATCATCTTGATTTGGTCAAGAATTTAAAATTCACTAATATAGATATGGGTGTTTTTTCTTTTCATCAATATATCATTAACTTATTCCATGGGAAAAAATAAAAAAAATACATGTTTACCAAATTCATATTCCATTTCACATCAACAATTGTCAAAAAAAATTATTTTTTACTTTATGTCATCCATTATGTATTATTGAATCCCTCAAATATTCTATTCCTTTTACTCTGATTTTTCATGTCCCATCATATTTATTTTTCCAACATCATTACATTTCGTTTGCGCTATATACTTAAGTTCATAGATGGATTCATATGGATACAATTAAATTCATGAGTGAATGATTATTTTTTAGAAAAACTAACTAGCGGAATGTACTAATCCTTACAAACATTAAAATATCATGTAAAATATCTCAACCTAACCTCTAATTTTGGAATTTCTCGATCATACTGATCCATGTTTTTAGATGATATGCTATTCTATACTGCAACTCTACATCATGATATTTTAGGAGTCTTCTCTAGAAGAATTCTGTAATACGCATATCCTGATCCAAAATTGTTGAATGTTGTAATCCATGAAGCCTTATGAATTCCTAAATAATTATCCAAGAGATATTATCAGGATATAAATATTCATGGAAAATGATAAGGTTCATTGAAATTATTATGTGATCAACTACAACACTTATAGTATTATTACCTTTAGATTTTTTCGGGAGTCCCACACCAAAATCTAGGGATGATTTTTTCTATTGAAATTCACGTATGTGTAGAGGATTTATCATCCCATTATATTTTTTTTTCTCTCAAACGTAACTTGGTAAAACACCATTAACTAAAATAGTAATTTTAAAATATCTCTCTCAATGAAATCTCCTTAGAAACTATCTTTCAAGCCCTTATTCGTATTCCTACATCCATGAAGAATGAAATATGAAAACCTATTAGCTTCTACTAACAAATCCATCCTTATGTCATGTATAAAAGTATGACATACATGGTTTCTAACAATTATCAACCCATAATGATCAAGGGTTAACTCAATAATAGTTTTAACCACATATTACATCTCTACAACTACTTTCTATCCATCATTAATCATCACGTAGATACATGGTTGATCCTTTAATTGAAAAACAAAAAAACACTTCTCTTCATTTAGAATATCATGATCTATCAATTAAAAATAAAAATTATTGGATATCATATGATATTCATCATAGATAGGATCCCATGACCCTTTCAATAAGGTATTGGGATTATGTGACAACAAAATGAAAATGGTTTCATCCAAAATACAAATTTTGTATCTTTTAGATATAGATTCTCTTTTTTATGTTATTAATTACCAATTTAATGTGATATTCATTATGGTACATTATCTTTAGAAAAATAACAATATCATCTAAAATGACCATCAAAAACTAATAAAATTAATCTCTAAATAATTTTTTTAATAAAACTGTGAGTCTAACTGGGGATTTGGTAAGACCGAAGGGAATCACATTGTCTTCACAGTGTTCATACCTTGTATAAAATAACGAATAGTGTATATTCTCCTCCTATACAATCAATTTATTATATATATAAAATTTCACATTCTTGGAAAATTACTGAGCTGCTTGAAGCTGATCAAATAGATCATCAACACATAGTAGATGATAGTTATTCTTGACTTTGATATTATTCAACACTTAACAATCAATATCAAGTCACATTGATCTATATATCTATTTAAAAAATAGAATAGGTGAACCCCAAGGTAACACCCTTGGATGAAATAATACCTTATTAAGGTTATCACATAGTTTATTATTCAATTACATCACCTTAATCAATGTCATTCTATAGGGAGTCCTTAAAATTGGTTTGGTACCAGGTATGAGTTCTATAAGAAATAACAACATGATTTAGTGTAATACATGGAAACTACTCTTTAAATACATCAAAAACATTCATCACAAATGTAATACCATTTATTTCATGTCTAATCCCTTCCATTTGAGATAAACACACCTTACAAATGGGAATCAGGACACACACAATAGATGTGATCTCTGTTGGATTTAGATATATATAATCTAATTGATAAGTGATTATATATTGTTTATGAATATCAATTTTGATATCCATAACATAAAATTTCACGTGGAGTTTATTTATATAAATAGAATCCATGATGATGATGACATAAAATTTCATTAGATGAATAATGAAAAGAATTACATAATTCATATTCCCACAAACATCAACTGGAGTTGAATCATCTACATGAGATGGGATCCGTAAACCATTAGAGGTATTCACTAATAGTTATATATCTAAATTTTTTATTAATATAAGTATCCTTATAAAAATCATCAAAATTGTAATTATGGTAAGATCCAGAGCCAAATAAACATTGGATGTTATAGAGTTGATTGTATGTTTAAATTTCACCACATCATTATCACACCCCTAATTATAATTAGTCATCACATGTGATTACCCCTCTTCCCACAACATAATTGGTTAATTAAATTGATCATCATAATTATGCTTTATATTTTGGAACTTTATATCTTATTTCCCAAAATCCTTTAATTTTAAATTGTTGAGTTTTGGTGCCGCATTATGTAAATATTTCCCAATATTATTATTATTATCTTACTTCTTCCTATCACATCAACAATACAATTCCTTGATGAATATTCTTCCCATAAATAATTAATTTACTATTCTAATTAAGAGAATTTCATAAATTTTTTGTTCAAACGTTGAGCATTAAGGAAAACTCGTATTCTTCTCTACGTGGTTTTTATAGTCTCCTTTAACCTCTATCTCCCGTATATTTTTAATACATTGAGATTAATTGGTAATTCCAATATCTATTTCCACTATGAGAGATCCTGAGATGGATTCTTCAAATATAATGAAGTACTTTATGGATAATTCCATACAGATAATTTATTGAAATCTACTAATGGTTTGTTCAATCTTACTTTTAGGTTGGGTGATAACTCCAGAATCACACATCACATGTATTGTAAAATTTTCTTCATTGGAAGCAAAAGATTAATTATCCTTCAACTTTAGCTCATGGAATTACCTCTCTATTTTTGTAAAAAATTATATGAGGGAGGAACATATTGAGAAACAATAATTAAAAATCATCCAACTCCATGGATTTAATTTTATCATCTTCCCGTTTATTCTAGATGAGATTCTACCATTAATATAATTATCCTTCAAAAAATAGATATCCAAAATGATTTTATCATATTACAACAATAGAAAATGGAATATATCATTTTAATGGAACTACTCCAATGTTCAAAAACTAGGGGATTAGGGTAACCACTGAATGATGGTTCGAATTTCCTCACGAGGGACTGAACAAAACATTTCCCCACCTTTTCACATTTGGAAGATTAAATTGATTGATAGATAGAAAAAAATTTAGAATCATTAAATGATATTTTTACTTCTATCTAACATAACATTTGGATTAATAGGGGGAAAATTATTTCACATTCTATCACACTCAACATTAACATGTTTTTTCCAGGTTTCATCCATTGAATAAAACTAAAAATAAATGTATAAAAAACAAAAATCACAGTAAAAATTCAAAAGAATAGAAATAACTTGTTATATGTTTTAATCATGGAAATATATTTTTATTCTATAACGCCTTTTTTTAATTAGACATTTACAATCATCATATTTTTAAATCTTTTCTGATTTCCTATAATGATTTGGTAAGTTTCCAAAGCATATCTCATAAAAATGTCAAACCATGTGGGAAATAAAGGCTCATTATCACCCAAAATATTATGATCGAGTACATATAAATTCCATATATTTAGAGTAATTACATATAATATCCACTATTCTAGAGCCACATAAACTTATAGTATCTAGAAAGGGATGAAATTTATTTTAATCCCCTCTCTCTATTGTTTACCATAATTACAAGACTTTTTTCTATACCTTTACTCATCCTTCATATTATAGGTAAACAAACATTTAGAAATAACCATGTAGTTCTTATTAAAGATTTCATATCCCAGTTTTAAAATGAAAAATAATCCTATCATCTAACACAAATTCTAATGGCAATTAATTCTCGGGAATAGATATTACATATTTTTATATTAATATTCATTAAAATACACAAACAAATTATGAGTATTGCAACATTTTAGTGCCATTGAAAAAATGGAAACATAAAAAACTGGTCCCTACCTGAGATAAACCATCTACCACAATGTTAATAAGAATAATCACATTAATTATAAATATAAAACATAATACCAATGATAATATCCAAGTGAATGGAAATAGAATAATGGTTGAGAATAGATTCTCGGTAGGCTTACAAAAGGGAGATGACAACATATCATAACAATAGAAGAATGAAAAAATGGGAATAAAATATTAAAATCATACCATGAATATCCTATTTCATAAACTTATGTTATGGAACAAATAAGGGTATTTTATAATAAATGAATGATAATGGAATTATGTAATACGAACTATTTGAGAAAATATTGGTGTAATGATTTCCTTATGGTAGAATTTAAGTATATAAAATAATTTAATTTTAATTCCATGGACAATTTCAAATATAATCAGTGTGGGATGGGTTCACTCAAAAAACCATTGTATAGTTCATGCTTCACTATCAATATTATCATCATTGAAAGTGTCCCTTACAGAATATGGATCCCTCCCCATTTCAGTCCTATTAATCATATAAGATGTTAATCATTACCTAATTAATTGGTGGGGATATAGGTCACAACATTCACATAATTAATATCTTAAATATGTGTTCCAAACATATCATAAAATATTTTTCATATTAGTACCCATGAAAATAAATAGATTTCACAAACATCCCATCATAACATTACCTATGTAATAGAAATCAATTTCATAATAATTTTATCATTTCATCAAAGAATTACCCAAAAAACTTCTATAAATAAATTATCATGATATATCCCATATAATAAAAATGTCTTTCATAAACATATATTTATCATAATCATAAAACATTTAGATAATAATAATAATGGAATCAATAGATCATATCCGCAATAAATAATAAGTAACATCAAAGGATATCAACATATATTGAAAATAATATTTAATGAAAAACTTCGAAGAATGTTTCATGATGGAAAAAATAATTTCACTGAAAATAACCTCGAAAACAAATAAATTATGCTTTAATTAAAATAATTTTCATGATGTTAGGAGATTCCAATTCATATAGTACATGTTAAAACCAATATTCCTTTTAGATTTTTAATAATATCAAAACTATTCTTTTTTGAAAAAAAATATGATTCCTTAAAAAATTAAAAATTATAATCTAGGTAAAAATATGTGTATTAAATTATTTTACAATGGTAATTACAATTTTTAGAACATTTTTATTAAACATGGTTTTAGAAGGAAAACGTTTTTTCAACCAATGGTAGAAATAAAAATGATTTTTATTAAAAAATAATTTTGAAATCCTGAGAAAATCAATAGAGGAAAATTATATGAAAATGGTTATTATTATAAATTAACTTAATTATAATAAAAAATATAATTTTATAGAGATATAGATAATACAATTTAATCATTTTAAGCATAATACAATGCAGAACTGATAAGTGATATGATTTTAAAATAAAAGACTTACCAATTAGGTAATGATAAATTATAATCCCCAAGAAAAAATAATGTAAATTAAAACATATAATTTTATTATAACAAATTAAATCATAATATTAAATGTAAAATGGGATATATATACACCACATTAAAAAAATATAGGTGCATAAGTTATCACATGTCTCAAAAAAGGAAAATTGAGACGAAAATATGTTACCATTTGGTAAATTTTAAATCATTTAAAAAATATATAGGGATCCTAAAATGGATATTTTAATCCTACTAACATTAGTCAGAATAATAACAAAATATATTAATGGGTATTTTATACACCATATAAATGATATAGATTGTTATGTGGCATGTGTCTCAAAGAAAATAAAAGTGAGATCAAAGACCATTACCATAACTCTTAAATTCCATTTTACATGTTGAAATAAAATTTATAATAAAATTGGTTTATTATACTGAAATTATATAACCATATATATATAATACCATATATGATTTAATTAATACATTTTATTACATATTTAATAAAAACTCAATGTCAATGACTAGTTTTATAAAATACATAAATTTTTATTTATATATGTTTTGATATATTACTTTGTTCGTCCTAATACACAGATCAGGGTTCCATAATATCAATAAATATACCCATGATATAAACATTATATATATTTATTATATATTTATTTAGAATAATATATAAATGTTAAGGATTAAAAATTAAATTCATTGCTCGTTGAGATGGTAGGACATATGTATGCATGAACATAATTTCTATTTTTTAGTGGTTTGAAATAGGTAATGAAAAATATCATATTATCATTCCATAATTGTTTTTTTGTCATATATATCATATGATTATGTTAGATCCATCCCTAGTACCAAATATATAAAGCATGAATGAATAACTTCATTTCGCAACACGGTAGTTCGTCGTACACACTTGTGATGTTATCATACATTTGTATTATAGAAGGTAAGAAGAAATATGTGATATAATATTTAAATAAGTAAAAAAAATTATAAAAAAAATATAAAAACATTTAATCCATCATTATATCATTTTGTGAGAGAGGCTGATGGAAAATGATTACGATCTGATCCTGTGGTTGATGTCTTCTATACACATGAATGATGATTTTGTATCCTATTTAAAAGAAGTATAGATAGTATTAGGTAATTAACAATACATAAATAAAAACTATTTTATGGAATATTTAAATAATATTTATTCATTTTGATTTATTTATAATTTAATATTGTGGATGAAGAAATAATAATGAAAGGTTATTCAAGTACACTATCTCTTCCTCAGGTAACCTATAGAGGATTTCACAAACCACCATCCTAGGATGTATTTCAAAAAATAAATGTTCATAATTTGAATATAAAATGTATATAATTGTGATATTTGGTTAGTTATTTTATGAAAAAAAATTTATTTAGGAGTCTGAAGAGCATAGGATATGGGGTGTCCATTTAGAAGTATGGCGAGTGGAACACATGTAATGTTTTGAATGAAAAAGGTGTACCCATATTTTTGACAATAAAAAATGATCCAAAAAATACAAAAATCTATTAGAATACTTTATAATGTTTAAATATAAAAAATATGGTGTTTCTTCATGTTTGAGGATATATTTAACCCATATTTTTTTAACCCCTAAATAAACCATCTTTATTCGGTACCATGGAAAATATGTCTTCTTATTAATAATATTTATTATGGTCAAAGATTATGTATATAATATTTTATACTTTTATACTATACAGATTCCTAATATTGAATTAATTATTCCAAAAACCTTTCTTAGAATTGGAAAAATTTTATACTAAATTATACCCAAATATGTGATGAGAAAGAATATTTCCATCAAGAAGCTATTCAAAATTTTAAAATTTTTCTATATTAAAATTTAATATAAAAATGATTCCCATTAAAGAAATTCTTTTAATTGATATATATTTAAAATATTGATACTTTAAATATTAATTTTAAATATAAAGGTATTGTATAATTTAATATTAATGAAATTCTAGTTTTCATTGAAAACAAATACCTTCCATTATTCATAGAAGAATTATCCTTCTCTAAAAAATCCCAAAAATTTACCCTCAGATAATTTCGATAAATAATTTAAAAAATAATGTTTATTTACTAAAACAGATTTTATAAAATTTTCAATAATTAATTTTATTTCTTTTTATAAATGGATATTTAAACATATTTTGAGAAAAAAAATATTTTCAAAATATTGAAAGACATTACCGAAAATTGAGTATTTTATTTCAATGTGTTCTATTTTTATAAATAATTTATAGATAATATTTAATTTTTTTCACATTATATCCTCCATGAATAAAAATTTGGTAATAATGGTCATTTTTATATATTTATATTAATAGTTCGGTATAGTTCGCTTAAATTTTTTCCCATAATATACTTTCTACAAATGAAAATTAATTTATTAAATAATGACTCATAAAATCTATGGTTATTAAATTTTATTTCTATCATTTGTAGATAAAGTTGAATCCCCAGGATTTATTTCTACCATTATTCATCATGTTTAATCTCTAGCCTTGGGAGACCAATACATAGGTATTCCTGGTAATCCCCCCTCCCATCCTTTTAATATTCATTTCTCTCTTCATCTTGATAGGGATTTTGTTGATGGAATCGTTAGTTTTATTAAATCATTATTGGAAAATTTTGTGGGATAATTCTTAATAGTTTTTTTTATATTTTCTCTATGTGATTATAGTGTTATGTGTTTCATTATATCAGTTTTTCCTTGTTATTTGGGTAACAAAAGTGAAAATTGTGGCAAGAGATAGTAGTTCTAATATATTTATCTAAGAATCTATAATATTAGTAGGGGTTTTTTATTTTAGGTGATAATTTATGGTTGTACTAAATAATATAATTAATTTAAATTAGTTGATAAATTTTTTTTAGAGAATTCACATATGTTTATTTCTTATAATAATAAATCTAATGGGCCCAAATTTCATGCAAGTGTTGCTAAAAATAATATCTATTGGTGGATATATATATATTTTTACTAATTTAAATTTTTGAATCAATTTTTTCTTAATTATTATAGGATAAAAATTAATAAATGTGTTTGAATATATATATTTATATATATATAACCATTATCCCAATATTTTTAGGAACTGCGTGATAATACCGATGTTAATGAATAAATTGTATTATGAATACTAGTTTGTTGAACATGAAACATGATTTTAATTAAGGATAGTTTTCAAGATATATGTTGATGTGTTGTGTTTCTGATGTGTTATATTTTTTGGATTAGTGTTTAGTAGAAATTTATGTAAATGGGTGGTATTTTTTTGGTTGTGTGGTGACCACGGCTTTGAGGTTGATGTGTGTTGTCAGACTGTGGATGTTATATCGGAATGGATAAAGATGTTATGTGTTTTATATTATTATATTCCTTATAATGATGGATGGTAATGAATAATAAAAATATATAATTAAAGTTATAATTTTTTTAAAAGTTAATGTTATTAAATATAAAATAATTGGAATTGATAAATGAATAAGGTAGGTAACTAAAATAATAATAATAATGGTTTGAGTTAAAAAGGGGAATTTAATATGACTATTCTTTGGATTTCATGTGTGGTGTGGTGTATATATATGTGTTAATATAAGTGGTGGAGGTTGTGAGAAATTGTTTTGACATTGTTAGTTGGAATGGATAATTCATTTTGAACCCATATGATGAGATGATTTGTTTAATAAGTATAATTATAATATATTTTATTTATATATAAATTCATTATTAGTCACATGTACAAATAAAAAATCATTTTTTTGTTCCACGTGTTTTCTATAAACATCCATATTAGTGAGGATGGATGTACCACTACTATATATTCACAAATCACTCATCTAGGTGAGGCTATAATGATTTCGTTAGAATATATTATTGTTATAGTAAACCATAAAGGACTATTAATTATATGATTGTACAGTTTATTATAGGGATATTACATGGTAGGAGGAGGGCACATTGTTGATGAAATTAATTTTCATGATACTAAACATTTCAGGTTCATTGACTTGATTATTGCATGTTGAGGACTTAATGGTTATTTCATATGTTGGGATTTGTGGATTTCCATATTTTGATGAGGCTTGTGATTGTTTGATTATAAACAATATAGAAGGTATGGGAACTCTGTGATGTACGGTGATGGGTTTGGAGAATGTAAAATCATTATGCAAGTGGTAGGTGGTACCATTTTATCCATATTATTCATTAAATATTATTATATTTGGATGAATTTTTTGGGGAGTGAGCCCTGGTGAGGTTGAGGTATAGTTATATATATATATGAAATTATTGACATTTTAGTTTTTTAATTAGGTAATTAGTGTGCTCATCTCATACATAAATTTGATTCCATTGGTATGATTTTACTGAGTACACCTATTTTTAATAAAATACATATTTACAAACTATACGTTAGGTCATGAGGATTGATCTGGAGACATATCTTGAAATATATATAATCAATCTTTTAGCTATAGTTTATTTTCATCCATATTATTATTTTGGGGTATTTTACTTGGATAATTTTGTTGAATTCATATGAATTTACCCAAATTATAGGGTTATTTGGTTTTTATTTTCATTATGTTTTATATTTTTATGGTGGGTTATATTGTATCTTCTTATCATATATTCATTTATCTAGAAGTAATATTCTCAAATACATTGAAATTAATTTTTAAAATTGAATATATTGTCCCACTTGTGGCCTACAAGAGAACTTTATTCAGGGTGATTTTTACACATCCTTCATTTTCATCACCTTAGGGGGCCATTTGGGTGTAGTATTGGTAAAAGATTAATATCTATTGTGTAGGTTGAAAGGATTTACGAAGTTTGTGTTTACGATGTTAATATTTCAAGGGGTTTTAATTGGATATAAATTTGTTATATAAACTTGTTAGAACTGGTCGAAAAAGAAAATTATAATACCCCCAATGATTTTATGTGAGGATTATGAGTTAATTTAATGATATGGACAAGTATTTTCACTCATAGGGTAGATAAATAATGATGGAAAATACATCATTAATAGTAATATTTGTATTTAAATAGGGTGAGTTTGGGAATGTAAATTTAATTTATTTCTATGAACATTATATTTCAGTCTAAGGATATTAGGAAATTTTCATTTCCTTTTATAGATAAGTTTCTTGGATTTTGTAAATATATAGTTCTGGTTGGCGAGGATTTATATTATATCATGTTTGACCATTAGAGATATAACCTAGTTTGAGATGATGATTAGTGTAATAGGGAATTGAGTACCATTTAGTGGTAAGATAATGATAACTATGAGGATAGAATCTCTATTTGGGATATAGATCTTTCATAGTATGATATTAATGTCATGTTTAGTTATATTTGACCCTTGGTGGAGTACTGGATTTAGCTGTATGTTAGTCAGATGAGTGGCGTAGTGTATTCTTGGTAGATTTTCTATATTATAGTTGTAATTAAAGATATAATATCATGGAAATATATATATATATAGTGTTAATAGTATAATTTTTTTTCTTTGATGATAGAAATGAAATGTGGTTTGAGATAAATTTTAGTAATAGTGTAGTATGTCTATATGTGGGATTAGAATTGGGTTTACAGAAATTTTCTATATCACAATTATTCAGTTTTTTGTAGAAGATATTTTTAATGAAATCCCTTGGATTCAGGCACCCTTATATATTGTATTCGATCACTCCATTTAAATTTTTAATTCATTTTTCATATAGAAAATTTAAAGGATGAATGAGAGTATTCACTCTCTAGTAATGTTTTCATAATATGGTAACCAATAGATTTCTTTATGAAGTATGATTTTTGGTATATAATTATGTATACTAGGGTCATCATGGGTTTGAAAATTGAATATTTGACCTTATCAGTTTACCTTTCAGTTTTGATCGTCTAATAAGTCCCATGTCTTCATTAGGACTATTGTCTAATGTTATTTTTGTGGAATCCATTTTCTTCACATGTATCAATTCCATTTTTTGAAGAATATCACAATTTTAGTAGAAGAAATTTATTTAATTATACTCAACAATAGATTTTGGTGGTGAAATGTCAATAGCTTTGGAACTAAAATTTCTATATGATATGAGGTGATAGGGAATGAAGGGGATCAATAGTATATGTTCCCCATCATATGGAAACCCGAAATGAGAGTAGTCATAGAGGTGGTCGATATCCATGTGGATAAAATGGTGGGTCTAGAAAATATCATGTTCTAAAGGTCCTAAAATTTGGGGGACCATATATTTTTTCCAATTTAATTATCATATCGTCTACTCTCATGTATTACTTATTCAATTCATCAGGATTAAAGTAAATTATTATAACCAACTTAGTTAGTTAAATAACACTATAAATAGAGAGTCTTCACAAACTCTTGTTGTTGATTACACCATTAAAAGGAAAGAACTATTATTTTTAATGGATGTAGTGTTTACAGATGATGGGTCTGCAACAATCTTGTGGGGATTTCTTCTTGTAATCATTACATCCATAAGACATCATACATGGCATTGGATAATTTTAAATTTTTATGTTTTTATAAACTACGTCAAGTGGATAGTCACAATATTTGAAAGGGATAGTCATCATGATGCTTTATATGAAATATTTTTTACAATATGGGGATTTTTTTATTGGAATGAATTCAAAAAATGGGTGAGTTTTTAGTGGATTCAATGTGAACTATGATATTGGAGGATCACCATGTTATCAATGCGTTTTTGGATTTTTTTTTCTTGGATGTCATGATACTAACCCCAAGAATTGATATAGAGTTTGGGATATAACGTTAGAGAGGATAAAATGTCATTTTATTGGTTTCATATCATAAATAACCATATGTGTTGTGGGAGTGGAAGGTTCAGATAGATGGATTGATGATGAATTGTTTTATCTATGCTTGTTTTTCATTTTGTGTATGCTCTAGTGTTGTATTCCATGATGGTAAATTTTATTATGGGGTTGGGTGTAGATGACTAGTGGTAGAATGAAGTTATGAATAAGAATTATTTCCCCTTATCGAGAATAGATCATCTTTTTTTCTTGTAAAGAGGTTCCAAAATATTTTATATGATCGATATGTGGTCCAGATGTCATTGGCTGAGGTAAATTTTTGTTGATATTCTGAATAAGACCTTACACTATAGGTATGGTAAAAAAAATGACTGGGCATGCAATTTGGAATCATGGACCCACCAACCATGTTTATATTGTATAAGAATAAATTTTTATATGAGATCCTAGGTAAATATTTATGCATCTTTAAAGAAGACATATAAATGTACATAAAGGTAGAGGATGAGCATGATAATCATCACATAGTTATCTTACATGACTTTTGATGACGCATGATATATGAAATGTTATCCATGTTAATGTTATAGATGTGGGAGGAAATATTACATGGGAATATGGTGTTCCATAATAGTTTTTATTTTATATTGTTAATTTTTCATGGGTATCTCGAATGAACATTGTAGTGGTTTTTAGTTTCCCCAGTCTTGTGCTCTATTACCTGAGGCTCATTTTTGAGTTCCAATGTATTTTTATCCAATTGTTAATTATCATTAGAAAATGTAAGGATTTCATAAGGACTTTAACTATCATTTGTTTGTTTACATCCCCATGTTAATAACAATTCAACCAATGATTTGGATTTAGTGGTATATATTCTTTCACTAAGGTTGTGAGGGAATTACTATACAATTGAACACATTGTGGTATATACCTATTACCAGACTTTGAGATACGATTTCACGTAGAAAAACATGCATATGTTGAATCATATGTGGATTTAGAATTATGACAATGAGATATCATACAAATCTTGGATAAAAAATGATGTTTTTAATGCACAATGAGTGTGTCATTAAAGTATTCCATTTAAAGGTTTGGGAATTTGTGGAGGGTAATAGAGAATTTGAATTCAACACACCTAGATGAAATGATGGATGATGGTAGAGGTTAATTTTTTTTATGATTGTTCATTATTATCTGATTCCTTTAGTGGAGGATTGTTATTTGGAAGACCTCATGGTGGAGGGGGCCCTCGACCATATTGTATACTGGGATTCCCAAAAGTGACGGTTGGAGGATAGTCGTAATTAGTTATTGTTTCAGGAAACACTATTCTTATTCATAGAAATATATTATAGATTCTTCATTTTATTTTTATTCCATAGTTATTAGTTAACTCTAGAGTATGAAAAATTTAATATTTAATAAGGACACAGTTTTGATGGACTAAGATGGAATATGATGATGTAGAGTTTCTAGTACGATGTCTGGTCTTCCAATAAATGAATGTAGAGAATCATGTTCTTAGAGGTATGTTTTATCCTTTGTATTTCCAAAACTATAAATTGGACGATATATTTATGTACTTCATCATTGGATTTACCTATCCTTATGGAGGCTATGATGCTATATGTCAAATCCAAGATTATCCCATCAAATCGGCTCACTTCTTTGGGGTTAAGATGTCCATATGCATAGAATATTTTGAAAAGTGGTTTATGTATGATGTTTGTTTCCTATAATAAGTCTTATTTATCATTGAAACACATAATTTTTCTCATTTTACCCTTGAATTATAGATAATATTTCATCATGCATTTGGAAATTAGTTACGCATTTCTCTACTTTTCATCTATAAATAGACATGAGGATAGTGTAGACCATCTAGATACTCGGTGATATATTATCTCTATGAATCATATACTATGATATTTTTTTGGATGAGGATAATATAATTTTTTAGTTCAATTTAAAAATATATATTCCAATCTTCCATCGACATATTTTTTTTCAAGCATTATATGGGTGGTTTTGTTGTTCATTTTTATAATAAAACAAACCTAAGAGTCATTGGCTCATAGTTATAAAGTAGTACATTATAAAAAATATATTGTCTATAAGGAGTGGGTGTTGATACAGGTGGAAAATTATTATCATAAAATTTTTCCTATCATATGAGGAGATGCTCAGAATTCAATTTTAGAGACCTTGTATTCTTGAATATTTCCACTCATTATGGGTAGTGCATGATTGTTCTACAAAGAATGTTTTCGACTGAGTTTCTCATACCCTTAATGGAACTAAATATTATATGGGAGGTATCATAATTTTTTATTTGTCTAATAAAAATTATGTAATATATTACATATTCCATAAATATAACCTTCATCAATATCAATATAATGTATCTGATTTCATTGACAAGGGAGAGTCGAGTGTCGTGGGTGATGAAACATTCATGGAATCACCAATTGAAGTCTATTAACATAATGATAACGTGTTGTGATTTATTTTAATCTATTTTATACGTTTTTTATGAACATTATATTTAATGAGAGTACCTATGAATGTGAAAAAGACATTCATGCAATGTACAAGGAGTTGTTTTGAGTTTTTCCTAACTTATATTCCATGATAATAAATTCCTAAATGATAATGAATTATGAGATGATTTTTTTTAAATTTTATATATTTTTTTATGTTATCATTTATATATATAGGGGAACAACCCTTCCTAGTAACAATATTATGTTATTATGATATGTTTTAGAACCGTACATGCGAGTTAATGAAGGTAAAAGATGACAATATCCTGATATTTAGTGTGGTTTTAAATTATTTTATATTATATAGATGTTTTTAGTGATGGTTATGGAAGTTATTTCCTAGGGATATTTAGAAGATGAGATGGTGTTATAAATCATTTGGTGGAGGAGTGGTGGATTAATTATAATGTGAGGCGGTGGATATTTTTTTATGAGATCCTTTAGAGGTCTTTCATCGATTGGATGTTTTAAATATTGAATTTTTTTCATATTTTATTTTTATTCTAGATGATGATAATTGATTGAGGGGTATAAAATATAATTTCTATCTTCTATAAAATTACTTTTTTGGAACAATGGTTAGGGTGGTGTTTTGGGGGTTTTCTGAGGTACTTGAGTGGTGGATGTCATATTTTTATATGGAATTTTAGCTTTGGATGGATTTCTATGTGTGGAGGCTCTTGATATATAATTGAGTGAGTTTCAACATTTTTATATGTTTTTTTATCTCATATAGTTCTTGGGATTGAGGTTTTTATTGTTCTATATTATTTTGTAATTACCGTGACATTGGTTCTACCCATTGAAGTTTCGTCCTGAATGCGTATTTTTGTTGTTTTGGTAAATTTTTGTGTTGTTATATCTTGGAGATGGTCTTCATTATATCATTATTCATATATATTTAATTTTATGTCATGTCTATTTAATATGAACTCTTTTAATTTTTCTATTTTGTAGAATTTTTTTCTTGAACTCAAAATATTTTTAAACTGCTATTTTTCTAGGTCCCTTGAGGATTAGTAACATAATTATATCGTAGTATAATTTTTAGTCTACACCGTTGTTCTATTGTGTTGGGTATTTCATCCTGGTGTTATAATTTCATGTTTTCCAATAAATTCTGCAACCCTAGTCTTCTACCTTTTCTCTTGTCTATTGGCTAATATAGGTTTGACTCGATGAGGTATTTCATCCCTGTTACATTATATTTCAACCCAAAATATAGGAGATGAATCCTTATTGAATCAAGGTATGTCCCCCAAGTTTTATTTTTTTCATTCTATTCTTCTTTAAAAGATAGATTTTCACCGTGTAATACATGTTTTTATTGTGTTTTTTTCTGATAATGTATATGGATGGTGTGTTTTAGGATGTTGATTTTTTTTTGTCATTGTGATATTTTGTAAATCTCTTCATGAGTTAGGACATAAACTAGTTTTTAAAAAGTGACAATCATGGTATTGGATCTTATTTTTCTCTTAAGCTTACTTGCATATATAATATATGCGTGATTTTGTTTCCTTTTGGGTGGGTGGTAATGGTTTTCCGAAATATGATAATTATTTGGGATAAATTAATTTAATTCGAAGTGGTTATTCCTATATGTCTAAATTTTTTAGTGATATTTATGGTTGTCTCATGTTTCTTTTGAATGTATCTAATAGTAAATGAGTTTGGTTGCCGAAATATTATTTAAATTGATGTGTTTTTTTGGAACCCTTGTTGTGTTCAAGTTTAGATCTTACCAATGAATACAAATATATGAACCAATATATATTCCTAATGAATTATATGTTCTTGAGATTCATGAATTATGAAATAAAGTCCATGATAAACAATATTTCATCTTATTAATGCATGTTTTTTTATTATGAAATGTGGTACCATGAATGTGTGTTATACATGTATGTGTTGATGTATGATGATTGGAATATATTAATATAGTGGAATGTGGCATGTAGAAATTGTTGGAAATTTGATGGGATGGATATTGTTGGGTACTAAATAGGGCCTTGTTGATGATGTGGTATGTGAAATCATTGACTTGATATAAGAATGATTGGTTGTGTTATGTGTTGTGTTGTGTTTGATTCTAGGCAATGATAAAATGTAGTGATTAATAAAATTGTAAAACTAATGAATGAGTCTTGGTAAATGATTTGGTAATTAAATATATAAATAACATTCATGATATTTAAGGATGTCTAGTAACTAAAAAATTTGGGAATGTGTTGAAATGAATTGGTTAAATAGAATGTGTCCTTTTTCAGGATTTCATGTGTGGTACAGTACATTTAAAGGTGGTAGAAATTTTAAATGAAGATTAGACAACATATGGTGATGTTTTCATTGGATATGACACATTCATGAGGAGCTACTATGGTGGGATTTTTTATCACCTAAATATCATTCAAAATTAGGTCATTTATTTATGAAATCCACTAGAGTCATGTGTCCACACCGACCCAGAGAAGTTAGGGCTTTTAATTGTTTCTAAAAACATCATGGTTTTATAGGATATATAGATGGATAACCCATATCATCATTCCCCCTTCTATGTTAGGATATTATACACAGGATGTGATGGATTATAATTATAGGGTACAGATGGTGTTGTCTAATGTGAGAAAAATGTGGGTTATTGTGGGGGAAATGTTAGAAAGGGGGAGGGAATTATGCAAATATCCATCATCTTTATAATAACCCAATACTATTGTTTTTGTCAATACTTATGTTATGTGGAATATTATGTCGTTTTTGAATGGTTTGAGAGTTGGAGATTTTCCTTTGGGATAAGGGTCATTATGGTATGACAGTGATTGATAAAGATTAGATCTATGTTCTTATAGGTATGAACTAGGAGAATGAGATTGGAAAATAAGTGAGCATAATGTGAATTATATAATTTAATTGGAATGTTTCGTTTTATATTATTATATTTAGTTTTATTATACAGTGGGTGATCCTTGGTGTAGTCAGGGACTAGTTAACCATGTAGGTGCTGCAAGAATTTGTAATTTTTTACCAGGTCATTAGCAAGAGCATGAGCATTTAAAAAAATTATTAGTATAATACTAATGGTTATAACAATTCTGATAATCCTTTGTTTGTATAAACTATATTTCAGGTTATCATTATGGGTTTTGGAGACCGTGTCTGACTTTTATTGCTTAGATAATAGAGATATTGTATAGTTTCTTCCAGAAGATTGATTTTTTATATTTTGTTTTACTGATATTTAAATGACTCATATTACATTACATGAAATTGGCTATATTTTTGGGTTTTATTTTAATTATGATATGGTGTTTTTGTAGTTTTTATCTTGTCTCTCAGTTAGGTTTTATTTTAAATAAATTTAAATTCCACCCATATGTTTTCCTTTTATTAAAAAATTGATGACATTCATAATCATAGGCTTACTAGGTGTGGTACATTGGGGTTGTTATCTACCTTATTATATTTTTGGGATAGGTGGGGTCCTACGGGTGGGTGGAGAGGGTAATAAAAAATATTTACTAATATCATGGGATGTTGTAAAATTTTTTTTTTCTTGTTATATGTTCAACCAATCATAACATTATACATTAATAACTAAAAAGTATATGGATTTTATATTTTACACAAATGAATAAATGAGGTATAATTCTATGTAAACTGTTGAAATCTGATTTATATAAAGTGGTATGATTACACCATACAATGTAACATATATAGAAGTAAGTAAATATTTGGAATATTTCATAATACGTCCTTGATATTAATAAATATATAATTGAATAGTCATATCTATATATCACTATGATTTTATAATTTAATTTCAGTAAACTATATAATCTATCATGTGTGGAATTCAATGAACTATGATTTAAAAACAATGATATATAATTATAAAGATATGGATATTGTGATATAGTTGTTGGTTTATAGTGCATGAATAAGAATAACCATTTTATGAAATATTTTTATAAATTTTTTATGAAATAAAAATAAAAATCAATTATTGTTATATTATTAAATATTTGGATATTATGATACATGTTTTTATGGTAAAAAAATATTTATCATAAAATTATTTTTATGTGTCCATTGTATTTTGACCATAATAGATTAAATTAATTTAAATTTATACATTATTTTATTAAAATATGTAAACTATTAATCAAATTAAATTAATAAACTATAATTTTATTATGTTTATTATATATGAATGAAAATAATGACATTTTTTGTTTCCAAGATTCATATTAAAAAAAATTAATGGAATTTAGTGAACAATATTATATTTTATTTCTACAAAAATTTTTTTTATTAAATGGATATAATTGTGTAAATAATAATTTTAAAATAGTTATAAAATTATTTTTTATATTCTCTTATTAATTTTTATTCTAAAGTAAATAGTGAAAATATCATTTTTGTAATACAAAAATTTATTTTAATTAAAAAATTTAAATTAAATGTTTCATTCATGTTATATTATGTCATTAAAATTACATAATATGAAATTTATTAATATAATTATAATTATCCCATAAAAATCAACATTATATCTTAATTTATTATATGTCATTTTTCATGCTTGAAAATGTATTTTTCTAGAAAAATATTTCAATGTGAAATGTGTACATATATTAAAATAAAATTATTCCTAATCATGTAATGTAATTAATAATGATAAATTTTATATATTGATTTGGGAGGTTTATATTTTTTTATATAGTTCAATTTCATTTTTTTCATAATGAATAGTTACCAAAATAAATGTGCATACGCATGGTAATGAGGTAACCCCATTAATTAAAGTTAAAACAAGGATATAATGTATCAATATAAAAACAAATAAAATAATTAATTATTTTATACTATTTCACCAAAAGAATCATAAACTGTAAATTATTACTTCTTTTCTACAGTATTTTGATTATGAACATTATATAATTTTCAATTAATATAACATAAAAAAGAGAAATCTATTTCTTTCAACATCTCATGTATATTTTAATATTGATAATAATTATATATTAATGTTTTTAATTGTTTTTATTGAGAATGTGAATAAATAATTTTTATGATATTTTATAAATATTAAGTTGTTTTGATATATTACAATTTCCTTGAATGATTACACAATAATGACAAAATGCCTGTGAATGGAGTGAAAAAATATAAATCATTTTAAAATAAATAATATAATATCTTTTGGATTATTTATTACTAAAAATAATTTACTTGATAAATATAGTTTCATGTGATGGGGAATGAGTTAATATTATAATTACATTGTTATATTTAATCCTTTAAGGTTAAAATATCTGAATGGACGCAAAAAATGACCTTAAATGATATTCGATGATTATATTTTAAATATCATAAAAAAATTATAAATATAAAATATTGAATTAAGTGAATGGATAATTTTTATCATAATATTCAGGTTTTATTTATGTTCTATTTTTTATATTTCATTCCTCATTTAGGGACTGCAAAGAGTGAAAATTTCGTTACAATGGTTTTGATTAAAATGGGTTAATAAGGGGTATAAACCAAATAATAGGGTTTACAATGACACATATACATGCACTAAATTTATTGGATAATTATAAATAAAATATTGTCTCATTATCTTTAATTATAAGTATTTTAACTCTTTTATATGAGTTTTAAAATAAATATATTCTAATATATTGGGCATTTAAATATTTTCCACACACCTCCCTTATAAAATCTAAATACATATTCTCCCTAAATCACACCACAGGAGCCATTAATCCTTCAAAATAGATACCAAAATACCTTCCCATATTCTTCCTCATGTCCTAGAGGGTTTTTATAAAAAAAGAGAAACCTAATAAGACATTAGTTTTAGCCTAGGGAGGTTATCTAATTAATAAGTTTAATTATTTCCTAGGTGTTTCATGTTTATTTATTATTATATTTCATAAAAATAATGTATTATCATAATGATATTATGAAATACGTATCATAAATATTATTTCAAAATATTTTGTTTTTGGTATAACCACTTTTCACATATTTGTCCTTTATATGGAAAATGGAAACATTTATTGTGCGTATAAGTGGACACCACCACCATGGAGTGATGAGTTTAATTTTTCATCACCACCACACATGGAAAATTATTATGATAAATTCAATTAATATTAATGAAATTAATGAGTATATTATGGTTTTTCAAATATAATAGAATACATATCATTTTACCCCTTCACTCATAGGAAAATGATATAATCACTCATGTATATATATCGACTATGAACAACATAAAGCATTGCCATATTTTATTTCTATCAACCATGAATATTTATAAATATTAATTTAATGTATAATAATAATTATTATTTCCGGATTATTATCTTATAGATAACATAAAAATGTACCATATAACTATCATCAACATACCAATTTTGTTTGATATTATGAACCCAAATTATAAAAAATTTCTAAGATGAACATATCAGGTATAGCAATTATTATAACGCCCCGTCCCCAGTTACCCAGAGTCAGTGCATTATTGTGTAACATTGGCATGATCATAAAAGATCAAGCCTCAAATGACCAATTAGTTTAGTAGCCTTTGAAACACTAGATACATTCATAATGTTACATTACATCATAAAGTGAAAAACTACAATAAAAAAGTCTCCATAGTCCACATCCATATCCTCTTCTGACTATCCCTGTAGGTCATTCATAAAATACTTCTTCACATCCTAGAAAATATTAAAACATTGAATGGGGTGAGCTCAGATGCTCAGTAAGGATAACAATATTGCAGAAGATTTCATAAATAAACATTAACATTTAAGGCATTGTATAACTAAAATAAAAGCTTTTTTAAACTTGAACTTCAACATAATATGGAAAAAATAAAATTAAATAATTCCATTTACTTACTCACATGGATTTTCTACTAGTCTAATAATCACATGAAATATCAACAACCACTTTTATAATGATGGAATGCATAATGCCAGACTATCATAACCACGTAGCCAAGGCCTTGTGCCAAGACCAAAAATAAGATTTTGTCAAGGCATCGTTCCAAGACACTAGTTTGTCTCATGAGACCTACCGATGCATCGAGGAGATGTTGCGGGCTCCACCCGTCACTTATTAAGTCCAATTCATTCCTCATATGAATAGGTTTAAACATATCATAAACCATAACATAATCATATGACATAAAACATGCATAATGGAAACATACCATTTCCACATTTTAATCACAAGATATCAATAAAAAACATTGATATAATAAAAAAAACTTTCAAAACCATTTTCAATACCAAAATAAAAGAAAGTTAAAACATTGTATTTATTTTTCATTAAAAAATAGTTATGGCTTGCAGACGAAGTCGAAACTCAAATAATGGCCACAGAGGCAAATAAGTCATTGTCACGACATATGTACGGCAAGAAAAACATTCCCTTTTTTTCATTTAGTAAAACGCTTCATATAAAAAATATTCCTTTGGAATAAACGTAAAAGGAAAAGGGGTTTATACACCAAATAAAAGAAAGATGTGTATAAAACAAAATATGCCTCAATGAAAGGAGATTGAGACGAAGACCCTTACAAAGATCATTTTTTAAATAAATTAGATCTATTATGTGTATTCACTATAAGTACACATAAATAAAGTACAAATACAAGATAGGACATAATAATATCATGACATAATTTGAAAGTATGAGATTAACCCAAAGAATAGAAATTAGGTTAAGAAGTTCCCTTACCTCATGTCCGACTTGACTCAATCGTTCTTTATTCTCCTGAATAATTAACTAGTGTTAATTTCAATTTGCTTAAGAACCTTTTTCATGTTATTATTCCTTTTATATCACTTACTACCACGTTATGAACATTATGTAATTATTTATGTTAATAACAGTCGTTTTGTCGATCATTGGTACTTGAGTCAAAAATATACTTCTTATAATTACACTTTTTTTCATGTGTTGGAATATCTATTATATCCAGAAATATATTCATGATGTATATGTCATATATAACATATATATCCAGTATATACATGCATTTATAATATTACATAACATTTATAAATAAGAAATGAAATGCACCATTCATGGAGATGGTAAGCCGTACGTACGCATGAACGCTACTTTCATTTCTATTTCATATTTAATGGAATTAAATTATTAATATATATAGGTATACTATAATTAAAGTATAATATAATGTATAATACCATTTACTCCATCCTTTATACATCCCACATATGGCATTAACGATTCAAATCACTTTGAGGGGGCGGTAGTCCGCACTTCCTAAAATGAAATTATCGTGTTTACCCATAATGGAAATCATAAAATATGCCATAAATGAGAAATACAGAAGCATAAGGAAAACCTAAAAATAATATATATATCATATATGAAAATAGTGTCATCAAAATGGCCACCATTAGAGGTGTTAAAAGAATAATGAACAATCATCATTTCTTGAGGCAGTATTTCGCCACCCACAGAAACAGTATGTTCTTTAACCATTAGACGAAGCTGTGTGTAAGTGTAACCAAATATTTATCATAACAACATCCTAGTATATTTTATATATAGTTTTTTTACACAAGAAAAGAATAAAAATATTTTAAGGGGTTGGAGAAGAAAAATAAAACAAAATAACATTAGAGAAGCCATTACCTTAAAATCGGGTAACTCTTTTTGATTTGAGCCAAAGGCTTCCTTTGGAAGACTTATGCCCAAAGTGAGGCTTCTAAAAGTAAGGGAGGAACGTTTAGGGGGTATTTTGGCTGAGGTTGGCCAAGACAAAAGGCTATGAAGTTGTGAGTAAGGTGGTAGTGGTGGAGGCCTTTTATAAGAAGAGAGAATGGGCACTCTTGGAAAGATTGAAATGTTACTTTATTATGAAATGATTTTTCAGATTATAAAGGTCCCAAACTTATATATTTCTAGGATAAGGTGATAAGGGTTTTAAATATACTCATCCAATAGGTTTTTGACAAATTTAAGTCTTATATTTTACATTATCTTTTCATTTTATTTAAATGATTAATTAATGAGGTAATCGTTGCATCATCATGGTGTCATAAATAATTTAATTTATATAATGTCTAAAAATTATAAAAAAAATATCATGATGTGAGAAATATTGTTAGCTTTATAATGAATAATTATAGTAAAAAATATGACTTGTATAACCCCATTTAATTTTTTTTAGTAAAACAACTCTTGTTTGTGACATTTTTATTTTAACATTAAATAAAACGTTTTTAATGTCATTTTCCTACAAGATTGGCTCCATGGGGTCCCCAAGTTGACCCATGGATTTTCTTGGTCAGCAATGATTCATACAATAGGTGTAGGATAAGTGTAAAGGTATTTTCATATTTTTATAATATCATTTTTACCTTAAATTTCACTAATTAACTTTAATCGCGATTAATTAAACTTAAAAGTTATTATTCACCAAAAAATTATTTTAATCCTATTGAACCACATTTTACATCCTAATGAAAAACATGTATGTCGGATTTTTGAAAATCAAATCATATAAGTGTTAATGTTTCATTTAAACGAAAAATCAGTTTTTTAACTACCACTTAGTGGTTTCACAATTCATCAAAAATTTATGTTTTTCAGAACAATGCCAAAATTTTACCCCAAGATATAATTGATATTCCAAATTAAAAAATGAGATCTATTTTAAAACATTCCTAACATATATGTTTTATTAATTAATTTCATAATTAATTCCCACTGTCACAACAAATATCTTGTTTTTAAGAAATAATATATATATCAAAAGATTGATAATTTTTAATGTCCAATTTCAAAGTGAAATTAATTCTAATGACCAAGATTGGATAAAATGGTAAAAATATATTCTAATTATACATTAAAACCACTCAATAATATAATTTATCACTATAAATTATTTTAATTAAAAAAATTGTTTTAATGTATTTTTCACAATTCAAAACAAATTGGAAGTTCTCAGAAAAATACCAAAAATTCAACATATTCTAATTTTGATATTCCGAATGAAAAAATGAAGTCCATTTGGAAAGATAAAATTTATTAAATTTCAAAAATTAGGTATTACTATTCATAACGGCTACTTTAATTGGTTGTGGTGTGTGTTAGAACTCGAAGTTGCGTACAACACACGCTAATGTATTATTCAAAGAGAAGTGTACCGTGGAAGCTTGGGGTGTTACATTCTCCCCTCCTTCAATAAATTGCTTCCTCGAAATTTGAAATTTTTATTTGAAAATAAAATGTTGAAAATAGAAAATACCTTTGTGGAAAACCCACATCAGAAATAGGGTTAATAAGAATATAACATTAAAATAAATAAAGAGAAGTACAAAGGTCACCCGAGATAGCCCAAACTACGATTATATGAAAATATGGATATGGAGGAGAAACAAACCATCATGGTCTGATTGAGAGTTATAGAAAACAGGATTAGTAAGGTGTTAACCAGAAGAAAATCACAAACTTGTGATTGGTTAAATGGTCATTGAAACCCCAATTGGAAAAGTTAACCGACAATGTTTTTGTTTTAAGTTACCTTTTATAATATTGAGGAATTTATTTAATAGATTTTCTAAGAACGTAAGGAAATATACCTACTTGTCATGTAGGCTTTCATTCTTTAATAAATTTTTACCACGAACCCATCTTTCACTCCAAATGGTAACAGAACTAAAAATATTCTATTTATCCTAATTGTATAAGGTTCCAAATATTACCACATACCATTTAGATTAAGAAAACTATTTTGTAATAACCAGGGGCTTCCTGTAGGATAGTTGTAGAGACCCAAAGCTTGATGTACATGGACATTAGATTACTTTTTCATAATACTTAATACATAACAAAAACAGACACACAAGGACCGTAATAGTTTAGTGTCTTTGGAAACTTGGAACGTAATCTTCTAATAGTGATGAAAGATCTTCAACATCTCATATAAAGATCTTCCACTTTTTGTTTCCTTACCTAAAACCTTTCTTTTAATCCTGGAGGAAAAGAAAACATAAAAAGGGTGAGCTCAAATTCTCAGTAAGGGTATGCATGGATAAAATAAAACATACCATAAACATCTGAACTTAAAATCATGAACATAATGTTTAAACATCAAAATCTTGAGCAACGACATAAAACATGGAAGTACATAAGGCATAGATCATAATGGAACATAAATCATGATAAAATAACATGGTAATAAAACATTTAATTGTGGAAACCATTAAGAACATGATATTATTTCCATAGTATCCAAGACATTGCTGCAAAGAACATCTTAGTGGATAAAGTCACTTTCCGAATCAAGTTCACTCCTCGTTCCAGTCCTGTATTACTGAACCAGTTTAACTTTCCATTCCAGCCATGTCTATCTCATGAGATATAAATCTTTACCCAATGAATTGGAGGGAAATATAGGTCCCACCGATCTCATAGTGAAATCATTCTTACATGTGCCATAAAATAAACTTAAAACATTCATCATAACCCAAAGAATAAAATGTGTTTCATAAACATCATCTCATCATTTCATAATCCATATAAAAAAATGCATATAATTTCATAATAATAAAAGTGAAACCATGTAAATAAAAGAGACATTATACTTAAAACATAAACATATGAAATAATTTCATTTTAGGTGGAAAATGGTTTTGATAAAACACTTGAAATGAATTCTTGATGAAAATATCCTTTCTTCTTTAAAATCGTTTTCTTTTCACAAAATGTCATGAATTTTTAAAAGAAAAGGATTTTCTTGAAAATAGTCATGAAATCTTCTTGAGGGAGCTTCATGAAAATATGGCTTTATAAACCCGTAAAAATCATTTCATGCCGTATAAGTTAAAAAACATTCTTCTCGTACTTTTGTTAGAAAATTCAAAAAGTACCTCGTACGAAAAACGACAAAATATTCCTTTCATATATTTTACTAACAACTCACCAAATGGTAAAATTGGATTTAAAAAATTTTAGGTGGATGTAAATAATATTACTTATTGAGGAAACATGGATGTGGATGATTAAATACACACCAGTAAATTTCAAAGTATAAACAATCTCAGATAAAAATGAGATTGTGATATTTTCCCTTACCTTAGGTCCGATTTTCTTCGTAAGTGTCTGAAACTCTTGTATAATGAATTAAATAATGTCATTGACTTATTGAAGAATCATAATCATTGTTATGATATCATATATGGTTCACTTATGACTTTGTATAACCTGTTGTTTTGTAAATTCCATGTTAAAGCAGCGTTTTGGGTAAAATCATTTCATTTGTCATCTGTGTTTTGAATTGTAATTATTCATAAGATTACTTATATAATGATTACTTAATTACAGAATATAAAACATGATTTATAAATAATATATATTCAGAATATACATATATATAATATATTAGTAAATCGAAATAAATACACTGTTCATGGAGACGGTAGGCCGTACGTACGCATGAACACTATTTTCGTTTCCTTATTGAGTTAAATGGAATTAAGTAGATGAAATACATATATATAAACATAAATCCAGTATCATGATTATATCATATATTTCATGATTACATATTATATATACTTTATAATCATTCATGAATGGTTAACGTGGAGAATGAATCTCATCGCGTCGTGGAGACGGTAGTCCGTACGTGGGCACGAGTGATGATATTGTTCTCATGATCGTGGAATTATATTGGAGTGTATGTATACTATTTAAGAATAAATATAAATTTACAATAATCATATATAGTTATTATATTCATCATTATACCCATCCATATAAGGTGGTGGTGGAAAATAGATTACACCACAGCATGGAGACGGTATTCTGTACGTACGCACGCTTGGTGATTTCATTTTCCGTAGGATGGATAGATGGTGAAATAGGGTTGTTTCATACTTATAATAACATATCAGTATATTATTGATACTGATGTTATTAAATCATAATGAAACAACCTAAGAAGAAGAAGTGGAAGAAGAAATAAAGTTGAAAGAATCGGTAACGGACATTACATCTTCTTTGAAGTGCCTCTTTGAGTCCTCCACTTAGGGTACTAAAAATGGTCTTTGAAGAAGACCAGGACCTGTAGGATGTTTTTAGGGAAGTTTATAATAGAATTTTTCAGGGGTTGGCCGAGCATGAAGGTTCAAAATGGTGTGAGGAAGAGAGGGAGGAGGTGCCCTTTTATAAGGGAGGAGAGGGGCTCCTTTAGAAAAACTAAATATATTATTATATTATAAAGTAAAGTTCGGTTTTAAATAGTTCCAAAATTATTTATTTAGAAGATAATGTGGGGATGGGTCGAAATCCTTTCATCCAATAGAATTTAGACAAGTTTAGGTTCCTATTTTAACCTTATCATTTATATTTAACCTTAAGTTAGATAATTTTACTTTTACCGTGTCTTTTTGTGTTCTTACACTATAAGGTTAACAAACATACAATAACAAGCCAAACGAACCCCAAGATGTTTATTATTAATATATATAACCTTATCTAAGTCATCTGGCCAAACATTAGATTTTTAGGAAGAAAATAAAAATTAATAATATAATATTTGTTTTAAAAACTATTTTATGTCAATTTTGACACTATTAAGTAATTGATTTTTGTAAAAATCATAAAAGAATGATTAGTTTGAAAAAAATTAATTAAATCAATAAAAACATGTCATATTAACCTATAAAATTAGTGTAATTCATAAAAAGTCTCAAATTAATTGTATTTGGGTATTTATAACATCAATTATGTCAATATTTCATTAATAAGATAATTACTGTATCATCATTGTGTTATAAATAAATTAACATATATAAAGTCTAAAAATTACAAATAAAATATAATTATGTAGGAAATCTCTTTTTATTTCTAATTAATATTATTAGTCGAATATATCTTATGTATAACCCTATATTAAAAATGATATACTTATTTAACATTGATTTTAACTATTTTAACTCTTCTTTAAATAAATTAATAATAAATGTCCTAATCTAATCCATGTGGGCCTAAATGGTCATATTTTATTCCTAAGGTTGTTTTTGGTCAAATTAAACTTATCCAATAGAATTAATACAGGTGTTAGGATAATAATAATATCATTTTTACCCTTAATTACCCTATTTACTTTTAACCGTGGTAAAAAACGTAAAAAGTTACTATTCACCAACAATTATTTTCATCTCATTGAACCACATTTTACTTACTGAAATCATCCGTGTCTCTCGGATTTTTGAAATTCCATTCACAGAAACGGTAAAATTATGTTTTATGAAAAATTCATTTTTTTAACTACCACTTAGTGGTTTCACTATTCATCAAAAAATGAAAGTTTCGAGAAAAATACCAAAAATTAGGCCAAAGCTATATTTGATATTATGAACTCAAAAATTATGTCTATTTTACAAAATTCAAATCATATCAGTTGCATTAATTAATTTAAAAATTAATTCACGTCGTCAAAACAAATAGCGTGTTCTTTAGAGTTAATAACTATCAAAAGATTGACACCTGTTTATGTCTGGTTTAAATGTGAAATTACATCCAATGACCAATATTGTATTAAATTGTATAAATATATTATAAATATACTTTAAAACCACTCAAATTATTAATTTATCACTATTAATTATTTTGATTAAAAAGGTTGCTTTTAATTAATATTTTGTAATTTTCACTATTCATCAGAAAATGAAAGTTATCCGAAAAGTACCAAAATTTCACCCTAAGCTAATTTTGATATTCCGAATCCAAAAAAGAAGTCCATTTTTAAAAATAAAATTTACAAAATTTTGAAAAGTGGTTATTTATATTCATTATGGCTAGTTTTAATAATATTTTAATAACATATCGTTGTTTACTGAAATTCGGTATTGCATACTACACATGGTATCGAGGAAGGTCGGTATTGCATGTAATGCAAAGCAAGTCAATAATGCGTGTTGTGCAAGATACTTTTGGTGTAGCATAAAACACAAGACATTAATGAAATTAAAAATAATATTTTTCATAAAATCTCAGGGTGTTACATTCTACCCCCCTTAAATTGAATTTCACCCTCGAAATTCATCGAGGTTATAAATGGTTTACTACTCAAAAGTTTAGTTAATAGAAACCCACATCGTAAAATGTAATACCAAAACCAATCTTTAAAAACAAAAGTATGAAACGTAATGGTTACCCAAATAAAATAATCACTAGGTTTCCACATAGGTGAAAATATGGATATAGAAGAGAAATCTAACCATCATGTTTTGATGGAGAGTGGTAGAGAACATGGCTATGAAAAATCCAACAATCACAAAGCCATAGATTTGTGATGATCTAAGGTACCATCTGATTCATCAGATATAAGGTCACTAAGACAACGTTTTTTGGTTTTCAAGATCATTTCCTTAAAGTTGATGAATTAAAAGAAATACTTACATGATTTTGGTACAATCTCACTATTGTTCGTGAATTGAACAATTTCCACTTCATCCCTTAATGAAATGATGTTTAATTTTTCATTCGAGATGTGTTAGAAGATCATGTGATAGAGTGATGGTTCATTCCATCTGTCTCAAACAAAAGGTTAGAAAAGTTATCAGAAAAATACATAAGTCCATCTATAGTGAGATTAATCATATATGGTTCCTAAAATGGACTTATAATTCATATATCATACTACTTAATATATTAAAACTAGTTTATACTAAACAGGGACTTCATGTAGGCTAGTGGTAGGAGATATAGGCCAGTCACACTTCGGTTGTGGGTTCTATTCCCACAGCCCTGTCCGACGCGATGGGTTGTCGCCCGTCCTACAGGTTGTCCTTTTTCTAAAACTATATTACTATATCATTTCTTTAATAATATCGAAAAAACATGTATCCTTAAACAATAATAACTTCTGTCCAACATAATCCATTCCAATCTTTAAGCTTATCCATAATACTGCAGTCCACTCTCATAATATAGTGAAAACGATTACCAGATATTTCATAAGCATATTAATACCATAGTTGATCCCCATATATCATAAGATATGTCGTTATGGTCACATTCCAATCATTCTAAGGCCTTGATCATGTATTCTCTTGAAAAATGAATACCCATTGAACCTTAGTGAAAACATGAATGAAGTTAAAAGTTAACACTTTCCACATACCAAAATCCTCAAAATTCTATATACTCAAACAATGATATCACTTAGTCCTTATATAAATAATGATCTCATGAATATAATCAAACATCTCATTATCTTCTTATTCCTTCATTATGCGCATATCATCTACTTTCCAAAAATATTTGAATAACCTTCCATGGTTACTGGTACCATTCAACATATACATTCAAATACTTTTGAAAAAAAATAGTGTAACAATCCTTAGATGATTATTTATTCCATAGTATCATTATCTATACAACATAACTCTCGATAAACTTACAATCATTCCACTACCTTCTAATACAACTGCATGAGCTTCAACACTTTTTTCACCCCATATATCATTTGTAGTCTCCTCATCATCATCCACATAAATACTACACATATGACCATGATGATTCTCTTCATGAGATTTTCTATTAGGGAATTGGTTTGCATAATGCCTGAACATTCCACATTTAAAACATCTTGTTATTGTTGATGTTATAGGAATGCCATTATCCTCATCCATGGTGTTAAATGAACCTTTTCCTTTGCACTTACTGGATTTGTGTCCTTCTTTTCCACACCCAAAGCATCTTCCAATTCCTTTGAAACATTCTCCTTGATGCCTCTTCCCACATGATTTACATAGGGGAAATTGAACTTTCTTTCCTCTATGATCATCATGAAACTCCATCTTTCTCTTATTAGCCGAGTCAGGAAACTTACCAAATTTGAGTTTATTGATGATATTATGAGATTGCTGATTCAACATAATAATGATTTCTAGACTTCCAAATCCCATTTCATTTAGTTTCTCAGGAAGAATATCATTACATTGTCCATCATATCCTCCATTATCATGAATCTTCATGTTTCCAGCCATTTTCTAAAACCCAAAAAGAATAGTGTGAGAGGTAAAAATCGTGCTAGGGAGAACAACTTAATAAAGGGGTAGTACCTTCAATATTTAACATCTTAGGATTAATTCTAAGATCGTTAGCGTAATTTTAGGACTATAACCTATACGTATACTTATCCTTAGGGACATCCCTAGACATACCGTAGAAATATCTGTAGGGATATCACTAAAGTTCTCGCATCCTAGTTTCCAAAGGTTGACTAAACCTTTCCTCTGATACCAACTGTAGAGACCCAAATCTTGACATACATAGACATTACATTACTTTTGCAGAATACTTAATATATAACAAAAACAGACACACAAGGACCGTAATAGTTTAGTGTCTTTGGAAACTTGGAACGTAATCTTCTAATTCTGGTCAATGATTTTCAACATCTCCCATAAAGATCTTCCACTTTTTGTTTCCTTACCTAAAACCTTTATTTTAATCCTAGGGGAAAAGAAAAAAGAAAAAGGGTGAGATTAAATGCTCAGTAAGGGTAATCATGGATAAAATAAAACATACCATATACATTTGAACTTAAAATCATGAACATAATGTTTAAACATCAAAATCTTGAGCAACGACATAAAACATGGAAGTACATAAGGCATAGATCATAATGGAACATAAATCATGATAAAATAGCATGGGAAAAAACATGTAATTGTTGAAACCATTAAGCACATGATATGATTTTCATAGTAGCCAAGGCATTGCTGCCAATACCATCTTAGTGGACAAAGTCCGTTTTTGAATCGAGTTCACTCCTAGTTCGAGTCCTGTATTACTGAACCGGTTTAACATTCTATTCCTGCCATGTATATCTCATGAGATATAAATCGTTACCCAATGTATTGGAGGGAGATATAGGTCCAACCCATCTCATAGTGAAGTCATTCTTACCTGTGCCACAAAATAAACTTAAAACATTCATCATAACCCAAAGAAAAAAATGGGTTTCATAAAAATCATCCCATCATTTCATAATCCATATAAAACAAATGGATATAATTTCATAATAAGAAAAGTGAAACCATGTAAATAAAAGAGACATTATACTTAAAACATACACATATGAAATAATTTCATTTTAGATGGAAAATGGTTTTGATAAAACATATCAAAGGAATTCTTGAGGAAAATATCCTTTCTTATTTAATATCATTTTCTTTTCCCAAAATGTCAGGAATTTTTAAAAGAAAAAGAATTTTTTAGAAAATATTCATGAAATATTTTTGTGTATGCTTCATGAAAATATGGCTTTATAAAACCGTAAAAATAATTTCATGCCTTATAAGTTAAAAAAAAAATTCTTCTTTTACTTTTGTCAGAAAATTCAAAAAGTACCTCTTATGAAAAATGACAAAAGATTATTTTCATATCTTTTACTAAAAACTCACCGAAGGGTAAAATTGGATTGAAAAAATTTTATTGGATGTAAATAATATTACATATTGAGGAATCATGGATGTGGATGATAAAATACACCCCAATAAATTTCAAAGTATAAACAATCTCAGATAAAAATGAGATTGTGATATTTTCCCTTACCTTAGGTCCGATTTGCTTTGTATGTGTCCGAACCTCCTGTATAATGATTTAAATAATGTCATTGACTTATTCCATAATCATACTCATTGTTATGATATCATATATGGTTCACTTATGACTTTATATTACCCTTTCTTTTGTAAATTCCATGTTAAAGTAGCGTTTTGGGTAAAATCATTTCATTTGTCGTCCGGGTTTTGACTTGTAATTATTCATTAGATTACTTATATAATGATTACTTAATTCCAGAATATAATACATGATTTATATATAATATATATTCATATTATAGAAATATATATTAGATTAGTAAATAGAAATAAATACACCGTTTATGGAGATGGTAGGCAGTACGTACGCATGAACGCTGTTTTTGTTAGCTTATTGAGTTGAATGGAATTAAGTAGATGACATATATATATCTAAACATAAATCCATTATCATTATTATATCATATATTTCATGATTACTTATTATATATACTTTATAATCATTCATGAATGGTTAACGCGGAGAATGAATCTTATCGCGTCGTGGAGACGTTAGTCCGTACGTACGCACAAGCGATGATATCGTTCTCATGATCATGGAATTGTATTGGAGTGTATGTATACTATTTAAGAATCAATATAAATGTACAATAATCATATATAGTTATTATTTTCAGCATTATACCCATCCAAGTATGGTGGTGGTGGAAAATAGATTACACCAAGGCATGGAGACGGTATTCTGTACGTACGCACGCGCGGTGATTTCATTTTCCGTAGGATAAATATATGGTGAAATAGGGTTGTTTCATACATATAATAACATATAATTATATTAGTGATACTTATGTAATTACTTCATAATGAAAAAAACTAGGAAGAAGAAGTGGAAGAAGAAATAAAGTTGAAAGAATCAGTAACAGGCATTACTTCTTCTTTGAAGTGCCTCTTTGATTCCTCCTCTTGGGGTACTAAAATTGGTCTTTGAAGAATACCAGGACCTCTAGGATGTTGTTAGGGAAGTGGAGAAGAGAATTTTTCAGGGGGTAGTCGAGGATGAAGGCTCAATGTGGTGTGAGGAAGAGAGAAAGGACGTGCCCTTTTATAAGGGAGGATAGGGGCTCCTTTGGAAAAACTAAAAAAATTATATTATTATAAAGTTAAGTTCGGTTTTATATAGATCCAAATTGATTTATTTCGAAGTTAATGTGGGGATGGGTCGAAATAATCTCATCCAATATAATTTAGACAAGTTTAGGTTCTTATTTTAACCTTATCATTTATATTTAACCTTAAGTTAGATAATTTTACTTTTACCGTGTCTTTTTGTGTTCTTACACTATAAGGTTAATAAACATACAATAACAAGACAGACGAACCCCAAGTTGTTTTTTAATAATATATATAACCTTTATAAGTAATTTTTCCGAACCTTATAGTTTTAGGAATAAAATAACAATTAATAATATAATATTTGTTTTAAAAACTATTTTATGTCAATTTTGACACTATTTAGTAATTGATTTTTGTATGAATCATAACAGAATTATTAGTTCGAAGAAAGATAATTAAATCAATACTAAAATGTCATATTAACCTAGAAAATTAGTTTAATTCATAAAAAGTCTCAAATTACATTTATTTGGTTATTTATAACATCAATTATGTCAATATTACATTAATAATATAATTATCCTATTATCTTTTCATCATAAATAAATTAACTTATTTAAAGTCTAAAAATTACAAATAAAATATATTTATGTAGGAAATATCTTTATCTTTATAATGAATATTTATGGTCGAAATTATCGTATGTATAACCCTATATTAAAAATGATATACTTATTAATCTCTGATTTTAACTATTTTAACCCTTCTTTAACTAAATTAATAATAAATGTCCTAATCTAATCCAAGTGAACCTAAATGGCCATAATTTATTCCTAAGGTTGTTTTTGGTCGAATTAAACTTATCCAATAGAATTAGCACATGTGTTTGTGTAATAATAATATCATTTTCCCCCTTAATTACCCTATTTACTTTTAACCATGTTAAAAAAAGTAAAACGTTACTATTCACTAAAAATTATTTTCATCACATTGAACCACATTTTACTTACTGACATCAACCGTGTCTCTCGGATTTTTGAAATTCCATTCACAGAAGAGGTAAAATTATGTTTTATGAAAATTTCAATTTTTTAACTACTAGTTAGTGGTTCCACTATTCATCAAAAAATGAATGTTTCCAGAAAAATACCGAAAATTAGGCCTAAGCTATATTTGATATTATGAATTAAAAAATGATGTCTATTTTACCAAATTCAAAACATTTCAGCTGCATTAATTAATTTAAAAATTAATTCCCGTCATCAAAAAAAATAGCGTGTTCTTAAGAGAGAATAACTATCAAAAGATTGACACTTGTTTATGTCTGGTTTAAATGTGAAATTACATCCAATGACCAAAATTATATTAAATTGTAAAAATATATTCTAAATATACATAAAAACCACTCAAATTAATAATTTATCACTATAAATTATTTTGATTAAAAAGGTTGTTTTTAATTAAAATTTAGTAATTTTCACTATTCATCAGAAAATGAAAGTTATCCGAAAAGTACCAAAATTTCACCCTAAGCTAATTTTGATATTCCGAATCCAAAAATGAAGTCCATATTGAAAAATAAAATTTAAAAAATTTCAAAAAGTGGTTATTACTATTCATACCGGCTAGTTTTAATAATATTTTAATAGCATACCGTTGTTTAGGGAAACTCAGTATTGCATAGTACACATGCTATTGACGAAATTCGTGATTGCGTGTAATGCAAGGCAAGTCAAGGATGTGTGTTGTGCAAGCTACTTTTGGTGTATCGTACAACACAAGACATTAATGAAATTAAAAAGAATATTTTTCATAAAATCTCGGGGTGTTACAGTAGTGGTTGGTAATAAAGGATTGTCGCACTAGGGTTGTGGGTTCGATTCCTGTAACTTTGTCCGACACGATGGGTTATCCCCAGACCTATAGGTTTTCCTTTTCCAAAAACTATAGTATTATAATATTTCAAAAATAATCTTATGAAATGTTTTAACGATAAACAATACTATCAAAGTTTAAAATTAATCCATGTCAACCTTTATAGTTATCCAAAATACCTCTGTCCAGACATTCTCTAAAAGGTCTCTAAATTCCAAAATCAATTATAACATCAGATTCCTCAAACAAGGTAAAGTTTATCTTATTGTCACATACTAAAAATATGATTACCTTAATCATATTAAAACCTTAATTAAATCAAAAAGTACTGCAGCACAATCTTTATATATCACATTATCCTTATAACTAGAATATAATCTTTGAGTCCAAAAGCACCAATACATTAATTATTCCACTTCCACTGTAGTAACAGCATAAGATTGTCCCAGATTTCTTGGCCTTTTCTGAGGTAATTTTCCCTAATTTTTAGGACATTAATTTTCATAATGCCCCATTTCCCTACAATTATAGTATTCCACATTGACAGAAACTTTCTTTACCTTGTAATCATGAGCTTTGTGGCTTTTTTCACCACACTTATAACAGACTCCCATTCCCTTCAATAAAGTACCAGGGTGTTTCTTTCCACATTTACTGCAGGACTGATATTCAACTCTTCCCTCCTTCCCCATATTTCCATTTACAGATTGATCAGAAGATCTCTTATTTTCTTGATTTTCTTTAAAGTCATAAGACTTAAAGAATTCCATTTCTGTCTTGATAACACATGAAACGATATCTTCGTATGACGAGAAGGTTTGTGAGACTAATTCTTGATGGAGAAATGGTTTTAACCCATCAAAGAAACTATCAATATTACTTCTTGGGTTACGTATATAATCTGCAGTATGTCTCGCTAACCTTGTAATGTTAGCCTCATACTTTGCGACATTCTCATCCTCCTTCTGCCTCAGACTCAGAAATTGCCTTTCCATATCTACACGATGGTCATGTGGATATTATTTTTCTATGAAAATTTCCTTAAACTCCCTCCATTCCATATTTGATACTTCCTCATCTTCCTTTGTGTTTTGAATCAGCGACCACCATTGATCGGCATCTCCAGTGAGGTGGTAGACTGCCATGACAACCTTCTCCATTTCGCTACTCCCCAAGGAGTGGAATATTTTCTCTAAGGAGTTTATCCATTGCTCAGCTACTAATGTATTTGTACCCCCATTAAATTTTTGTGTTTTTTGCCTCATGAAGCGGTCTAACATTGATCCTCCACGTTGCGGATAAGGGTGCTCCATACGAGTAAGGTTTTTATTCATAACCTGAGTGAGTTGTCCCAGTATGGTAATAAGTTGATCAGCACTAGTTGTATCTACAGCTCCACAATAACTATCTTGAGCATGAGGGCAATCCCTGGGTGCATTGATATGGTTTCCATTCCTTCCACTAGGTGTCATTTCTATACAATCGCATAAAATAGATTAGTTTATGAATCAAAATATATAATTCCATACTTGTAAAATACTTAACATAAATTGAACTATTTATGGATATAATCCATAATCATAAAAATGTTTTCTTTAAGGAAGTATATAATTATAACCCTTCATAATGGTTTGTAAATAAAATGAGAATTATCATAAGCATATCCCCCAGTAGTGTTGTAACCCAGAGTAAAGCAAGGCCCGTTGTCGTGAACTAGTTCTCGTTCGAGTCTAGCTCAATGTGGTGTTTTCGGGTTTTACCCCTAGGTACATCTGTGCCAGAGCCACCTCTACCTGCTCGTATCCAGACAGGGATGTATTGCTCGGAAAGCTCACAAAATCTCTACAACAACAAAATTCTAGGAAGTTTTTCTATACTAATCCTCAAAGTCTATCTTTGGACTATGTTCTCTAATCAGAGTTTGTCTAAATATAGCTTCCAAGGTTAGTACTAAACTGCCTCTGATACCAATTATAATGCCCCGAACCCGGTTACCCAGAGTCAGTGAATTATTGCGTAACATTGGCATGATCACAAAAGATCAAGTCTCGAAGACCGATTAGTTTAGTAGTCTTGGAAACACTAGATACATTTATAATGTTACATTACATCATAAAGTGAAAAACTAAAATAAAAAAGTCTCCATAGTCCACACTCATATCCTCTTCGGACTATCCCTACAGGTCATTCATAAAATACTTCTTCACATTTTGGAAAATATTAAAACATTGAAAGGGGTGAGCTCAGATGCTCAGTAAGGATAACAATATTTCGGAAGCTTTCATAAATAAACATTAACAGTTAAGGCAATGTATAACTAAAACAAAAGCATTTTTAATCTTCAACTTCAGCATAATATGGAAAAAATAAAATTAAATAATTCCATTTACTTACTCACATGGATATTCTACTAGTCGAATAATCACATGCAATATTAATAACCACTTTCATAATGATGGAATTCATAATGCCAGACTATCATAACCACGTAGCCAAGGCCTCATGCCAAGACCACAAATAAGATTTTGTCAAGGCCTCGTGCCAAGACAATAGTTTGTCTCATGAGACCTACTGATGCATTGAGGAGCTGTAGCGGGCTCCACCCGTCACTTATTAAGTCCAATGCATTCCTCATATTAATAGGTTTAAACATATCATAAACCATAACGTAATCGTATCACATGAAACATGCATAAAGGAAACATAACATTTCCAAATTTCAATCACAAGATATCAATATAACACATTGATATGAGAAAAAAACTTTCAAAACCATTTTCAATACCAAAATAAATGAAAATTAAAGCTTGGTATTTATTTTCCATTAAAAAAGTTATGGCTTGTAGAGGAAGCCGAAACTCAAATAATGGTCACGGCAGCGGAGAAGTCACTGTCGCCACATATGTACGACGTGAAAAACATTCCCTTTTTGTCGTTTAGTAAATTTCTTCATATAAAAAAGATTCCTTTTGAATAAACGTAAAAATCAAAGGGGTTTATACACAGTATAAAAGAAAGTTGTTGATAAAAAAATATTCATCAATGAAAGGAGATTGAGACAAAGACCCTTAAAAATATCATTTTTTTAAATAAAGTAGATCTATTATGTGTATTCACTATATGTAAACATAAATAAAGTACAAATAGAATATAGGACATAATAATGTCATGACATAATTTGAAAGTTGGATATTAACCCAAAGAATAGAAATTGGGTTAAGAAGTTCCCTTACCTCGTGTCCGAATTGACTCGATCATTCATTAATCTCCTAAATAATAAACTAGAGTTAATTTCTATTTTCTTAATAACCTTTTTCATGTTCATTATTACTTTTATATCACTTAATACAATGTTATGAACATTATGTAATTATTTATGTTAATAACAGTCGTTTGTCGATCTTTGGTACTTGAGTCGAAAATATACTTCTTATAATTACAAGTTGTTCATGTGGGGGAATATCCATTATATCAAGATTTATATTCATGATGTAGATATCATATATAAAATATATATCCATTATATACATGCATTTTTAATATTACGTAACTTTTAGAGGTGAGAAATGAAATGCACCGTTCATTGAGACGGTAAGCCGTACGTACGCATGAACGCTACTTTCATTTCTATTTCATATTTAATGGAATTAAATTATAATTTTATTAAACTATACTATAATTCAAGTATAATATAATGTATAATATCATTTACTCCATTTTTTATACATCCCACGTATGGCATTAACGATTCAAATCACTTTGAGGGGGCGGTAGTCCGCACTTCCTAAAATAAATTTATCGCGTTTACCCATAATGGAAATCATAATGTATGTCATAAATGAGAAAACCAGAAGCATAAGAAAAACATATACATAATATATATATCATATATAAAAATTGTGTCATCAAAATGTCCACCATTAAAGGTGTTAAAAGAATATTGAAAAAACCTCGTTTCTTGAGGCAGTATTTCGCCACCCACAGAAACAACATGTTCATTAACCATTAGACGAAGGTGTGTGTAAGTGTAACCAAATAATTATAATAAAAACATGCTAGTATATTTTAGATACTGGTGTTTTTACAAAATAATGGAATAAAAAGAGTTTAAGGGGCTGGAGAAGCAAAATAAAACAAAACAACATTAAAGAAGACATTACCTTAAAATCGGACAACTCTTTTTGATTTGAGCCAAAGGCTTCCTTGGAAAGACTTATGGCCAAAGTGAGGCTTATAAGAGTAAGTGAGGGAAGTTTAGAGAGTATTTGGGAAGATTTTGGCTGAGCCAAAATGCTTTGATGGTGTGAGTAAGGTGGTAGTGGTGGGGGCCTTTTATAAGAGGAGAGAATGGGCACTCTTGGAAAGAATGAAATGTTACTTTATTATGAAATGGTTTTTCGGATTCTAAAGGTACCAAACTTATATATTTCTAGTATAAGGTGATAAGGGTTTGAAATATACTCATACAATAGGTTTTTGACAAGTATATGCCTTATATTTTACATTATCTTTTCATTTTATTTAAATTGTTAATTAATGAGGTAATCACTGCATCATCATGGTGTCATAAATAATTTAATTTATGTAATGTCTAAAAATTATAAAAAAATATAATTATGTATTAAATCTTTTTAGCTTTATAATGAATATATATAGTCAAAAATATGACTTGTATAACCCCATTTAAATTTTTTTTAGTAAAACAACTCTTGTTTGTGACATTTTTATTTTAACATTCAATAAAAAGTTTTTAATGTCATTTTCCTACCAAAGTGGCTCCATGGGGTCCCCAAGTTGACCCATGGATTTTATTGGTCGGAAATTATTAATCCAATAGGGTTAGGACATGTGTAAAGGTATTTTCATTTTTTTATAATATCATTTTTACCTTAAATTTCACTAATTACCTTTAATCGCGATTAATTAAACTTAAAAGTTACTATTCACCAAAATATTATTTTAATCCCTTTGAACCACATTTTACTTCCTAATGAAAACCATGTATTTTTGATTTTTGATAATCAAATCACAGAAGTGGTAATGTTTCATTTAAACGAAAAATTAATTTTTTAACTACCACTTAGTGGTTTCACTATTCATAAAAAAATGATGTTTTTCAGAACAATGCCAAAATTTTACCCTAAGCTATAATTGATATTCCGAATTCAAAAATGATGTCTATTTTAAAAAATTCCAAACATATAAGTTGCATTAATTAATTTCATAATAAATTCCCGCTGTCACAACAAATAGCGTGTTTTTAAGAAACAATATATATCAGAAGATTGACAATTGTTTATGTCCAATTTAAAAGTGAAATTAATTCTAATGACCACCATTGGATAAAATATTAAAAATATATTCTAATTATAAATTAAAACCACTCAATATTATAATTTATCACTATAAATTATTTTGATTAAAAAAGTTGTTTTTATGTATTTTTCATTATTCAAAACAAATTGGAAGTTCTCAAAAAATACCAAAAATTCAACATAGTCCAATTTCGATATTCCAAATCCAAAAACGAAGTCCATTTGGAAAGATAAAATTTATAAAATTTAAAAAATTAGGTATTACTATTCATAACGGATACTTTGATCTGTTATGGTGTGTGTTAGAACTCGAAGTTGCGTACAACACACGCTACTTTATTATTCAAAGAGAAGTATACCATGGAAGCTTGGGGTTTTACAATTATATATGTCACAGTAATTATCCAATTAAAGTGATGATAATAATTTAATATATATATATTTCATTAAAAATAAATTATAAAACTAATGTTGTTTTCTTACACATAATTTATCATTTATACATTGTGAGTGAGGCCCAATTTAAATGATTTCTGTTTATATCCCATTTTATTTTTTAGTTTATTTGTATTCTGATTCCAATTAGAAATATTATATGATCTTAATCTCTTAAAATCCATATTTTTAATATATTCCTTTTATTTTTGTGTATTACATTTTTTTCTCCATTTCATCACTATTTTTATCTAGAATCCACAATTTACAAATTTCTAAGGGACATGTATGAAATTAATCACATTTTATTGTCGTTTTTATAAATAATTTTATCCTATATAATGGTTCATTTAATTTTGTGAATAAATTTCATATTTATTCTTTTATGGTTTATAAATTTCGTTAATTAGTTTCATTCGTTAAATAGGATAAAAAATTAATAACTTAATCAATTTCTAAATGGCCTATTTTTTACTATTAATTATTGTTCAATAATTATGTTTTTCTCAATGTTGATGTATTAACCATCCATTTATATCATTATCTCCATTATAAATGATTTTTTATTTCAAAATATTCCATGGTATATTGATAAGAAATATTTCTCTCAATAACATGATAATTTTTTTTAAAAATATGTTTTTTTGAAATAAACATATTCTTTTCCCCAACCTTATGATATAATATAAAGTGTCCTTTCTCAGTGGCTTGAATTCTAATTCAAATATGTCTTCTAATTAAAGTAAAATCTATACATATATTTTTCATGATATTTTTATATAAATATTATCTTAATTATAGATGATATCAAAATCTATATAATGATTTGTGACAAATATATAACTCGACAATTAATTTATTGATGTGATAGAGTTTACTAGTGATATGTTACTCATAAGGGATATTTGAATTATGTGGTAATTTGATTCCTTTATACGAGAATTATTAAAGAAAATTTAAAATTATATGTACATGTTTTTGGATTAATTATGTTTTTTCTAAATGAGAGTTTTTTATTTCATAATATATGAAAAAATACTCAGGATTTAGGAAAGTATTATGATCTTATAATGTTGAAAGGTTTGTAATTATGATATCACAAGTTTTCCAATATAAATTTCATAACTGTGATTTTTTGTATATGATATCCTAAAAACTATTTTATGAATAAAAAAGGATATTATGTTGATATTATCATTAATTAAATTAAAACATTGATCCCAAGTATAATTTTATACAAAAAACAATCATATTGGTTTTCAAAAATTTCATATTTATTAACATGATAAAATTTTTATATCAATTATTATATTATTATTTTCAACACATATTTTCATCTTTATTCTACTAGAATATAATATATATACGGATTATATAAAGTATAATTGTGACACATATTTAATGGAGTGGAATTCTAATGAGTAAAATTCGATTGTAAACATTAGAACCTTTTATTGGAAAAATAGTCATTGTGTGTAAATGCATAGATTGTTTTATACAGGTTTAAAAATTAGGAGTTTTTGAAACTCTGAAAAAATCCATTAATAAAAGATCACCTAAATGTAAGAATGTGAATCCATTTTCTAGATCATATATTATGATATCTTTGTGATATTGTATGATGTATTTAGTATTAGAGGAATGGTTTAGATAACATTAGAGGCTAGGATGATCTAAATTAGGATATTTTATTAGTGTTAGATATCATCTTGTTATAATAATCTTATGTCTGATCATAAATATAATGTCATTGATGCAAATTATGGGGTGTTATGTTTTGGGAGTAGATTTTCTGACATTTATTTAGTTTTAATAAATGTTTGATTTATGTGTAACACTTATTAATTTGTTACGTTTTAGGGGAAAAGTAATTTTATGATTTTTTCTATTACATTTATTAGACACAAGAAGATAGTTATTATTAATTATTAAAATTATTATATAGGTTTATGTTTATGTAATTAAAGTTAACTAGGACAAAATAGTTAATATATTTTGGGAGTATATAATTTAATATTTAGATAATGATGGTATTGAAAATTGATTTTGTAACTACGTGAATAAAGTTATATTTTAATATGTTCACTATATTTGGAATATTTTATGTTTAAGTTAAATATAAATATTATTTTTTAGTAAATATGTATGAAATATATTTTGGAATCACCTAATATTTTATTATCACATTAGGGAAATTCATGTTTTTTATAGAAAATATTTGAATGTTTTTTATATTCTATGTGATGCACCCCCAATTTTATGCAAGTACCCATGAATCTTTATTTTTAATCATATAATGTATTGAGTAATGTTTGGATGTCTTGGGAATAATTTTAGAATGTTTTTAGGGATTTTCTATAGGTTCTCTCTTTGAGCACAATTAGTAGGAACTATGAAACGCCTAAAGGATACCATGGAAAGGGAGGTCATGGGATCTAGTTAGGAAAATAGTGTGGCACATGGTTTGGAAAACCAATATGACATCATATGAGTAACCATGAAAATTATAATATATGGTAAAAATATTTTGCACATTATCTTTTAAAATGTATGCGTCAACCAAGACAAGGTTTGGGGAGGTAGTGGCTGGGACACAATTGGTGCATGGTGTTCCTTATCATGTGATACAATCACGAAGAGTATAGTGTCCGATAAAAAAGTTGATATAACTTTTTTTTACCCCAAATCCACAAATTTTGAATCTATTATAGACCAAACATAGTTTTTTCCTCTAAAAGGATATGAAGACTCTTCATATGATCTGAAAGTGATCTATTGTAATATTTTAGATTTTTGAAGTCCGAATTGATTGCTAAGTCTACATTGTTGGTAATTTTCATATATATAATCTCATTTTATATCATGGATTCATGGAGAAATGATAGTTTATTATAATCATTATGATACATGGTTGATTTGATGTTAGGGAACGAGATCTGAGGAATGGTTTTGAAGATTCAACATGTTTTGGTAGAAAATTTTTTCTCTGTATTCATTTTATCCCTACATTCCTAGGTATGTGTCTTCACACTCAACACCTAATATAAAAACATGTATCCTTGATTTCAAATTGATTATTTTTATTGAAATTGATTGTGAAAATTTTCATGTAATGCTTTATGGAAATTCAATCTATTGGCAGTTTATGGGAATGTGAAAATTGGTTGTTTTGGTGGTTGCTAAAATTGATAACAAGATCTTAAAATGGTGATTTTAAAATGGTTTTTTGGTTCTTATGAATGCTGATGTTTTTTAAATAAGTTGATAGTTGTATTAAAATGGTCGAGAAAAAAATTTAGTTGGAATAATTGTGTATATACAAATTTAAGCAGGGGTTGATTGGGATGAATATTGGTCGTGATATACCACCATTAGTGGGAATTATTATGAACTGTATGTTCCATAATCAATTCTAATGATATGATTTATCAGTTGAATGTATGTGTGTTTAATTTTTTAAAATAGAATTGATAATTCAAAAATGGAATGTGAAATCATTTAAAGAGTCGTTATGTTTTTTATTTGGAAACTATTCTGATATAACAATCATTTATATATCTACATTAACTATTAATTATTTCAAGTGTTTTAGACAATTATTTTTAATAAATAATAATGAATTTTCTATCCTTTTGTTGTGAGTAGGGAAGTCATTTGGGGAAAACATACCGAGTTAACTTAGTTAACCCTTCTTTAGAATAATGGTTATTTTTTACATAATTTTCATCAATAAATAGGTAAAATAAATGTTTCACATTTCATTAGTGATGAATCATGAAACTATGGGTTTTATTGTGGAGTTGGAGTATGGGGAATATTATGAGATGTGATGTTGTGTCTATGGAGTCCTTGAGATTTGTGGTTTACTATTCTTCTTTAGTACCCTAATTTTGGTTATTATTTAGTTTGATATTATTTTATCTTGGTATTACAATATATTGTGTAACATTGTTACAATGCATCATATAGTGTTTATGGTTATGGTTTTCCTAATTTCTGTTGTTTTTATTTTCAAATGCAAAATCATCCCACATTGTATTGACGCCCTTGACATTAATTCACAGCCCTTGGAATCTTTGGGACATTTCTTATGTGGATATAGAAATTCAACCTCAAATCAAGTCAATGAGGAGGGGAAGGATGTTACAAGTGGTATCATATTGTTTTGTCTATGTCATACAAATGGTATCATTCTTGGTCATTTAATCATTAATTTTTAGAGAAATGGTATGGGTTATGAATCATGGAGTAGAAATTCATACAGTTACATCATTCTTTTAGGATGGTAGAAAAGTGTATGATTACCGGTACTTAAAATGTAGAGCACAAAGTTATGTATGTAACCATTTTATGATGAACATCGACTAACCTATGATTAAGTTAAAGATGTGTTTTGAAGAGAAATATAATAGTTGTAATCTATTTTTTATTGGATTATCCAATGATAATAGCTTGATATAAATCTATAGAAATGAATTCCCACTAAGAGTTCATATTTCATTTTGATTAATGATTTATTATTTGGTGAAAATTTTTTGATTTATGAAAAATGATGACGTTGTTTTCAAATTAGATATTTTTAAAAGGAAATGGTTTTGGTATTTTGAGAATGGTATGATTTTAAAAATATTGGTCGAATTGTGAAAAATGATTGAAAAAGAAAATATGTAAAAATTTAAAAAGAAATTTTGTGGTACATAATTTGGTAAAATTTCAATTATCATGAATTTAGTTTCTAGAGAGTAATATGTATGAATTTTTTTTATACTAATAGAATATGGCACAAGATAGGAATCTAAAAACCAAATGAAAGGCAATGATGAGAATAGGGTTTCACTTGAGGCATAGGTGAATCAATAACTAAACCAAGAGATAGTTCATTGTATAGTCAATGATTTTTAGGTTGTCTATATAAGGACCTTATGGGAGGAACCATGGAATGCGAATCTCTCCATTGAATTCCAAAATAAGAATCAAACCATCATTTGTGGTGACTTGGGACCATGGATGGAAAAGGTGTGGCTTAATAATATGTGTTGAATATTTGATTTCTATTGTACACTAAAATTGCTGAAATTCATATTAGTGAGAGATATATTAGAGGATCATGAATGATAAGTTTGGGATTTAAATTTTTTTAATAAATTTGAAAACTTAATTACATTGAACTATTTTGGTGTTTCTTAACAAAAAATTATATCCTAATACATTTAGGGTTCCAATTATGATATAATTCATCATCTTCTGGAAGTAGATCCTATCAGTGATAGAGTACACAACTAAATTTTTGAATTTATTCCGCTTTGCACATGGTTTTATTGACAGTGCATCATGGATGCAATGTCTTTTTTTAATTTGGGATGAAGTAGGAATCTATCTAAAAGATTTTAATTCTCATTGTGACATAATACATAGAGATGATCAATAGATTGATGATGTAATTTAGGGACATTTGAAGATCTAAATATATAGGATTCATGTTGATACAAATAGATAATCGTGGGAAATATAATGTTTCTAACATATCAAAAGGGGAAAATTATTTCCAATGTAGTGGGATGACTGATAATTGAAGGATGTATTAGTTAATATTCCAATGAAACCCTATAGAAATACATTATATTTCCAATGTGGTTCATTATATCACATAAAGAGATATTATACGACACCACCTAGAGAATAAAAAATTTGAAAGTAGATGGGAAATCTCCAACACTATTGTCATTGTGCTCTGACGTCAGGTGTTCAGGACACATATCATGTGTCACAAATATCGTATGCATCAATTGTAAAAGAGTAGTACAATATATATTATTTTTAGATTTGATTCATTCATTTTGATTCAATAAATACCATTACATTTCAAGTAGTTCAATATCAATAAGGAAATAAAATACAATGTGTATTGAGTAAGAAATTATATTGAACATAGAAAATTATTGTGGATGATCAATCATGATTATAGATGTTGAGATATAAAATTATTTTTAATTATACCCTTGTATAATATTTTTCAGATATGGGTTCATCCATTTTTTTATTTCTTCTTGTACTATTGATTTTAAGGGTTTCAGTGATGAGATAATGCCTTTTAATTTGAATCATCGAAATCCCCTTGGTCAAACAGAATGTTGAGTATTTGTGTACAAAGAATGTGAGATTACTGTTGATATAGAATAATTCAGTTTGGATTTTTCTATTCAGGAGATGGGATTCTATGACATAATCCTAGTTATGGATTGGATGAAAATGTTGAAGGATCACATCGACTGTTACACATTAAATGATAGAATTACGACTAATGATTTAATAGAGTATCACATTAGACGAGAATAGAATACAAAGACAGCTACAAAGAGCTATTTGGAAACAATGGTTAGAAATATATCATACTAGTAGGTTGTTTTGACTTTGTATTAAATAGGTGAGATAATGAATAACAGTTTTACATTTTTTAATCACTTTTTTTCATTTCATTGGATAGAATATCTCTATACTTCCACCAAAAAGAGAAGTGGTTTTTACAGTTGATCTCCTTCTATAGACGAGTCATATTTCCCTTACAACTTATTTTATGTCACACAAAGTGTTGATAAATTTGAAAATGAAATTAGAAGATCTTTATATAAACAGGTTCATTCGACCTATCATGTCTCTGTGGGCAGCATCAGAATTGTTTGTCAAAGTGGTCAATTAAAAGTTTTGAATGTGTGTGTGTATTCATAATCATAACGATGATATAATAGTGAACCAATATCCTCATCCCTGAAGGGATGGTATATTTTATTAATTTTAGGAATATCACTGGTCACCATGATTTTAATGCGCTCAATATATCAAAAACTATAGGTTCGAAAAGATTATATTATAGAGACATATTTATTGAGTATAAATATTCATTAAGAGTATGGGTAATGCCTTTTTTTCTTATGAATTCACTTGTGGTTATTATGAACATGATGAATGATTTATTTTAAAGATATATGGATTTTTTTGTGGTGGTGTTTGTGGATGACCTATTGGTGTATTCATTGAAAATGGATTAGAATTAGAAACACATAACGATAATGATGGAAAATTTTCATGATCATCATTTGTATGAAAAATTAAGAGACTATTTGTTTTGGAATAAATAGTTATGTTATTTTTTCCATGTAGTATCAAGAAAATTTATCGCTTTGAACCAAAATGGATTAAGAGGTTTTATCACTTGGTAACTGCTAAATAATGTCTTCAAGATATGCAGTTCCCTTGTTATCACTCGTAATTAATAATGTTTCAACCATGATTCCTCAAAACTAACCTTTCCAAAAATATTATTCAAATGTAAAATTGTTCCACTCTAGTGGTACAATGAATGTCATAATTCTTTTCAAGAGCATACATTTTTGATAACATCAAAACCAATCATGGTATTTACGGAAAAAGGATAAGGGTACATGGTATATTCGGATGATTCAAGATCACTATTGGGATTTCTTATCATGAAGGGAGATAATTTTTTTGAATATGGATCAATAAAAATATTATTTAATGACAATAAATACCCAACACATTGTTTGTAGTTATCTTTTTTAGTCAATGATTTTAAATCATGGGTTAATTACCTCATTCATGAGAATATAATAGTATTTATGGATCATAATAGCCTCAAAAATATTTTTCACAATTTTATTTTAATCAAAGAATAAATATATTGATGGATTATCTATAAATGTTAGAAATTTATTAATATACGCATAGTCTAAATTAAAATTTGTGGAAGATTCATTAAGCATAAATTCATATGCTCAGATGGAAAAATAATATTTTGATCCATGGAAGTTGATATTGGTGATAACATGCATGAACATGGAGTATGAAGACTGAGGTAGTGTTTCTACATTCTTTCCACAATCATTTGTTCCTAATTTGGTGGAAATAGTTAAAATGGAAAACACATATAATTTAGAATGTTCTTCTATGAGTTCAAAACTTAGTGGTGCAGATACCATTGAGGGTGAAATCTTGATAGTAGTTCAGTTTTGTTGTGTAAAAATCCGATGGTTGTACCTAAATATTTTAAAGAATAAATTCCTTATACTTACCAGAAACCTTTATTGTCCATTCATTTAGTAATACATAATTATTATAAATCATTTAAATATAATTTTTTTGGGTTTTCTTGAAAAATAACTTTGTTGGATTCATTTAATAATTCCTTAAATTCTAGTAGGTTAAAGAAGTGTGTCAGTGACCCAGAAATTTATTGTAGTCTTTATCTATTACAATTTCAAAATGAGATTAGATAGTCATTTTTTTGGCAAGTCATCCAAGGTTGGTTCGGAATAACAATTCTATATGGGTTATTTTGTATCATCTCATAAATTCATCAAAATTATTCCATATTAGTGAATATTATATGATTGAGGATAAATTGTAAATCAACATCCATGTTGGAGTAAAGAGGAATGGAATACCAATTTTGATAAAATCAGTCCCAGATCCAAGGATTAGATCCCAGTTCTAGAATTCCATATTAAAATCCATGGGACTCAGCTGACAATTAGTATGGTGTATCATTATTATATGTATGAAAAAGAAGAAAGGATGATACAAATTATAGATAACCTATTTAATTCTTGTATAATTGATTTTGGTGGATCATGGGAGGATCATGTATCAATAGAAATGTTATAATTTCACAATAGTAATTAATATATGATACAAATGGAACATTTTTATGCATCGTCTCGGCTTTTGTGACATTATCCACTTTGATGGGTGGAAATAGTTTAGGCTTCACGAGTTGGTCTAAACCTTTTCTAATAGACAATAAAGATTAATTATATGATCATGATGACAATTGAGTTGAATTAGAGTCATCAAAAGTCATATGTGTATCATCATTGATGTTATTTTGTTCGAGGTTACTAAATGTTTTTTAATCTCTCAAAAACAATGGCACCGTCATTTTGGAAATCAAGTAATGTTATCTCCTTGATACTTATAACCATTTGAGATAACTAAACAAGTTGGTGATGTGGAATATAAATTTTCTTTTCCCCCAGGATTTAGTTTAGTGTATACTTTCTTTAATGTATCTTTGTTGACGTAGTTTCATCTTGATCCTGACCATGTGATTTGATGGGATAACATTGACCAAGATCTAGATTCATTTTTTTTGCATCTTCTAGTGTGGATTATGGATATGTAAGTATTTCATGGAAAATAATTGGTTTTGTATTGGTTTTCAAAACATGGATAGATTCAGGAAGAAACATTAGAATTGTATAATGAAATTATCAACCAATGAGTATAAATATTTTAGGGTAATTCTTGTTTTTTAATTTTCAGGGATGGAATAGTCAATAGTCGAGAGAATTTAGAACCCATTGTTTCATGTTCTTAAACATTATTTTATGATATTTTTTTATATGACGTGTTTTTCAAAATTTTATGAGGGTTTGGAAGACTTTTATAATGTTTCAATGACTATGTTAGAGTTTCACATCTTAATCCTGGTTAGTAGAAACCATGAAATCTTATAAGAAACTGTTAATAGAGTTCAAGTGTGATATGGGTAAGTACATGGTTTGGAAAAGCCATGCATCTATATAGAGTAATTATGAAATATTAATATATTAAAAAACATGGTGGGCATGCACTTTTTCTATGATTTTGAGAGCTCTATGAATAGTGTGTGGGTAGGTAGTGTCTTTCACATATTTTTTTCATTTTTTTCATAACCATGCTAGCCAACTTTTCATGGTTAAATATAATATAAAAAAAAAGTAGATCCAACTCACATTTTTCCCAAATCAACATTTTTTCCTCGGTTTTGGAACTAACTCAGTTTTTCTTTATCTCAATGGATTTGGATACTATAACCTTATTTTCAGATGGAATTATTAGAAAATATTATCACATTGAAGTCTAGGTTTTTTTGTAAGACTCCATTATTAGTGATTTTTATTATATATACACTTCTTCAATATCATGGGTTCCTAGATAGAGTAAATTTGGGAGATATCTATGATATTTTAGACCAACCATAATGATATATGGTTGTTTCGATGTTAGGGAATGAGATCTAAGGCAGTGTATTGATGATTCAACTAAGTATTGTTTAAGAATTTGTTTCGTTCATCATTTATCAATATTTAATGAGTTGGGTTTCTTCACCCTTGACTCATATTATTTAAACCCGAAGTCTTGATTTCTAGATGATTGTTTATCTTGAAACTGATTGTGAAATTTTTATGACATTCTTGAGGGAAACCCTCACTGGTGGAAGTTTAGGTAATTTTGGAAATTGGATTTTTGTTTTAAAGTGAAATTTATAACATGATTTCAAAATTATGATTTTAAAAATGGTTTTTTTATTCAATGAAATGGGTTTTCAATAAAAGGACGGATTTTTTAAAAATAGTTTGAAAAATATTATGTTGTCATAATTGGGGGATAAAATAAATAATCATGTGTTTAATGGGTGGATTTTCATTGTTTTGTACCCACATCATATGGATGGATTATGGATGTCATGTTCCACAAGTAATAGTAACACTATGAGTATTTCTTTGAGTGTGTTTATATAATTGTGTGAAATTGAATTGATGATTTTAACATGGAATGTGAAATAATTTAAATAGTTGTTTGGTTTCTTTATATGGAAATTGATTTTTTGGGAAATCATATTATATTTTTATATAGACTATTAAATGTTTTTATTTAATTTATATAAATTGTTTCATATAAATGAGATATCATGTTCCAACCTAGTAAAGTGAGTAGGTAGTTCATTTGAAGAAAACCTAATGTGTTAGTTATTAACCCCTTCATTGGAACATCAGTAATAGTTTTAGATATTGTTTATCAAGAAATAGGTAATGAAAAGTATCAAATCTCTTTAGTGATGAAACACGATAATTTAATCTATATTGTGGAGTCAAATAATGGAGAATATTTGGAGTTGTGGTGTTGGTTCTATGGAGTCTTTGATATTTGCGGTTTACACATCTTCTTTGGTACTCTGATTTTGTTTATGATGTAGTTTGTTAATTTTGTCTCTTGGTATTTCATTAAGGTGCATCACATAGTTATCAAAAATTATATAGTGGTTCTGGTTAGGGTAATTTTAGATGTGGTTTTTTTGAAATGTGAAAATATTCTGTCAATTCTACTGAGGCCCTTGGATTTTATTACGACCATTTTTCATCCGGGGCATGTCATCGAAGGCCAACTAGCAATTCCACCTCGACTCAATCTAATGAGGTGGGATGATATATTACAATATGATTTGGTCATAAAAATTTTAATGTGACTTTAGGATATATTTATTCTATTTAAGGATAAAAATTAAATTTATTCCAAATGAATATGTGATAAAATCTTTCAAAATTTTAGGTCTTGTATTTTTTTATACATTTTTGGAAGAGTTTCAAGGTATATTTTTCATGGATTGATTTATATTGAACATTGGGAGTTTCGGTGAAGGTAATGATTTCTAATATAGTATATCTTCATATGATGGTTTATTCATATTTCAAATTATAATATGTTTTCTAACCTTTTTTGATTAGGATTAATGGTAGAAACATGAGAAAATATTTTTTATCAGTTGTTGGATCTTGTGATCCATTGGAATTTAATTTTAGTTCTTCATGAATGAAAACATTGATTTTTTTATTTATTATATTGGATAAATTATTGGTTAAAAATTATTTATAGTCAACCAAAGAATGAATTTGCAGTTATGTATTTATATAAATCATGTAAATATATATTATTCTGTTTTATCTCTTGATATTAAAAGAATACATTAAACCCTATAAATACGTTCACGAAATTATGCAGTTTTTATTTTAAAATATTTTTTTTAGATTTAATGGTGTAATATCTTCTTAAAGAACATTAATTTTTATCTAGTGATTATTTTTTTGAGAAATTATTTTCTTAGTATTATAATTTTTTTGAGAAGAATCTATATACTCATTAGTGGCCAATTATCTTCCAAAATCATATTTTAATATGTCACATATGATATAGTTATGTATGAATATGAATATGTGCACTTTAATGTGACCATAAAATTTCAATTATCATCTCTAAAAAAGTATTTACAGCTAATATTGTTATATTATTATTATATAAAAATTATATATTTTAAAAATATTAAAATTAGTTCCTTTCATGATCTGATTTCTTATCATCTAGTCTTTGGAAATGATGTTTTCAATTGTTTTAAACCATTTTTCTGGGACAAAAAATAAACTTGATAAGAATTATTATATTTAATGTGGTATAATATAGTAATAAAATATTTTTTTTATTTTTTTATAATAATATTATCTATAGTGTGTGGTATATAGGAAACCAAGACTAAAATAAGCAATATATTCTAATATTTATATATCTATTATAAACAACCATTTTTTGGAATAAATAAAAATAATTTATTATGAAATATATATAGTTCATTTCCTTAAAAATTACTACTAAATCAAACATCTAGTATGAATACATTAGATTTAAGGATTGAATTTTTGAATTAATAAGAGATACTTTTCATAAAAATGAATTTATATATGAAATGTTTTATTATCATAATAGATTAAAATAACTATTATTTATAACTTATTTTAATTAAATAAAAATATTATATAACTAATTAAATCATTTAATTGTCACTTAATTATGGCTGTTCGTTTTTCAATGAGGATAAAGACATTTTATGATTCAAAAATGAATTTTCTTCAAAAATGATTTTTATGGAATTTTATGTGTGGATAGTATAGTCAATTAAATCTACATTTATTAATATTATTTTAAAGTATTTATATCATCATTTAAATATTTATATCACAATTTTTCTATTATTATTTTTATTATTATTCTATTTTCTATTTAAGATCGAATATCTAAATAATGCCAAATTATGGAATTATGTCATTTATTTTCCTTAATTAATGTTCAATAAAAGACATAGTAGATTTTAATAATTTTAATTTAACATAATATCCATTATATTGAAAATTATATAATAAAACTCGAAATAATCATTATTTTTTTATTATTATAAGATAAATTTTATACTTATAAAATATTTTTTTAACTTTGTTTCAATATATTTTATTAAGAAAGAGTAAAAATAAATTTTATAAAATTTATGGAATTGAAACTAGAAAGAATTATCTACTATATATAATAAGGAGTTAAAGATTTTTAAAATAGTTTGATTTCAATGTTGTTCTTATTGAATATTATCTAAGGAAAAAATTTGTAACTACTGAAATGTGTAAAACATGTTTATTTATTTTAAAACTATGCAATAAGGTCTAAATATCTACCCAAAACCTGAATTTATTTCAATGTAGTATATTAATTCAAAGATAAAATTATTAATTGAAAAAATGGTAATTCAGTTCCTATATCCATCAAATTTGCCTGTTATAGTAATTTATGTTATGAAAAATTTATAAATGTATCTATCCTTATTTTAAAATACCTAATATATTTTAATAAGGATGAAAAAATATTTAAAGGTATATAAATGTTTTATTTGAATATTAGTAATTTATTTTTATAATACTATTTTTTATGTTTATATATTTTATCATTCATGTAATGCTTATGAAATGTCTATGAAACCCTTGACAAACCAGTATAAACATTTAGTTATTGAATTTAAAATCATATGAATCAATATATTTTGGATTAATTATGGTTACTAGATATTTTTATTTATAAATTTAATGTATATGTGGTGTTTAAATATTTTTTCATCAAAATCCATTTTATATTGATGCCTTTATGGACAAAATACATGATTAGTCATGAAACTGAACTAAAATGGTATTTAATGATTAAAATTAATATTAAATTTATTATAAAAATATAAAAATAATATATTAAATAAATTATAATATAATTATATATTATATAATAAATTTTCCAGTCATGATCCATTTCTCATTTAATATGCTCCTTTAATCACTATTATTGAGGGAAAAAATTGATACAATCTATAATGTTATTGAGTGAAAATAATGTGGTAAAACAAAATGATATAGTTTACTATTACAGCTACACATTTATAAAACTGATTGTATGATTATATTTAGTTATTAGTTTTATTATATTTTATTTAATGTAATCTTGGATATATATACAGGATTTAGGCACATATTATGAATTAATATTTAATTTATATTGCATATTTCCACCCAACTCACTAATGAAATAGAATCTCTTATCATCTCTTACTCACACCTCGTGTCATATTTATATTAACCTATACACAAATTAATACCTTACCATCATTAAATATAATATCCTATAACCATTGGACTTACCAGAAGACAATCTTATGAAGGAGTAAGGCATATTCCAGAGCCTGTTTTCAAACAAAGAAGTTATATTCTAAACTGACCATTTCATGATTACTTATACCTCTTAATTCATCAACTGATTTTTAACAATGATGTTATTAATTCATCAATATTAACCAAATATTTAAATTCTCTTATGTTCAACACAATCCCCTTTTAAACCTATCTTCTTATTTTATGTGGGATGAAAACATCACTCATGGGTAAATCAAGAATACTAAATCCATCAAGCGATGTGTTTATTTTTGAATCACCACATAACAAGGCTAGTTTTTATGATAGTTTTAATTAAAATATATGATATTCATGAAATTAATATTATTCTATAATTATTAGATATTATATAAAATTTTCTATTCTGTTCATTTAAAAATGAAAACGTTACTCGAGCATACAAGTGGACTACCACCTACGCAGAGAGATGTGATTTTTTATGGTCTACCTATCATGAAGGATTATACAATTTTTTTTAATCTATAAAAATATATAATAATTTATTTATTGGTATTTATGAATTTATGGAATAAAGACTCCTTTATCCATGGAGAAACATTTGATGTTATTTTGGTATTAAAAAACAATATCCTCAAAAAGTTTGACATTGAATTAATGATTTAATAAATAAGTATTTAATGTAAAAAATTTGATATTAATGAATATTAATGTGGTAATAACAATGTAATATATTCCTATGATGGAATAAAATTACTAAAATTTTATTTTTTAGGATTCAAATTACCTAGGTGGAATGTTAGACCTAAGGAAATGGTTTTATTGTTATTGTCTTATTATTTTTCATGATTATAATTTATTAATATTAAAAAAAATTATGCTAATTTAATATAATACATATATCTTCATGTCATTTTGTTTGGATTTTGGTTTTAATGTTTTTAATCAATTTTTTCTCTTTTTGGATTGAGGATCAATCAGTAGGATACATCTAAGAGGCTTTCTTTTTAAAATAATTATTTATATATTAAATAAATATTTTACTCTTCAATATCAAGTAATTTTTAAATTAATATGAAATTTAATTATTTATTCATCAGTAGTGGATAATATTCCTTTTGATCTTTTTTTTATTCCTTACAGTGTAATAAAAAATAATCTTTTTAATATTTTCTTAATGGTGATATTGAATTTTTATAAAAGTATAAAAAATTATTTTTCATAAAAAAATTTCATTAAAATACCAAAACGACCATAATATATATTATATATTATCAAGAATATATTAATTGTATTGATTTTTCTTTTACATGAATGTAACAATCACAATACGTTGTAATTTTTTTATTTTTTTACAGAGATGAAAAAATTATATAAACTTAATGAAAAATTTTATTATTTCAAATGGGATTAAATGAAAATTAAAATTAGGTTTATGAGTAATGGGAAATATATATATATATATATATCTATTTGGTTACTCTATGGTAATTAAAGAGGTTATATGAATGGAAGGTGATCCTAGAGTAGATATATGGATGGGTGTGCCTGATATAGCTCTGTATTGAATTTGGAAAACTGATAGAGTTTTTAGATGTTAGGTTTCTCTTAAAATATTTGGGAATTATCTTGTTATATGGTTCAATTATAAGGGTAACTGAAATGAAAATTCCCCATGATAATAACATGATTTTTAATTCTATTTATGGATTTAAAATTAATTCTTCTAATTTTATAAGTTTTGAAATTGAATGCTTGATTTAAGGTATGAATATTGAATTATAATGATTATAGTTTTTTTTATTTTTCATTTAATCATATATTCATTTGATGTTTACGATTTTGAATTTTTGAATTCATAAAAAATTTATTTTAACTTTATGTGTTTTGAATATTATTATATACATAAATTTATTATTCTAGCTCAAAATGTTATGATGTAAAAACGCCCAACTACTATAAGGTTTTTTATGAATTTAAAATGGAATAAGGTGCTACCATTCTTCTTATATACCTCATTATTATTATTTTTCTCATCTCATCTCATCTCTTTAAATTTTCATCATAGGGCGTATATTTGTGAATAGGTTATTTAAAGGAAAATTGGTTCACTTATATAATAAAATAAATGTTCCATGAATAAAATAAAATATTAAGAAAAGAAAGTATTTTTTGGGAAAATGTGATTTGACTTATAATGCCCATATTTTTGTAAGGGTTGTATATGTATGATTTGTTTCTAAATCATTTATCCCGTAAACTGAAAAGATCCTGGAAATTTAAAAATATGACACCCTTTATTTGAATAATTAAATAATCTATTTCTTCTGTTATATGTAATAATTGTAAATTCTTTAAAAATGAATGAATTGTAAAAAATAAAAAAATTATAGAAATTAGAGAGGAAAATATTGTCAAAACTATAAAAAGAGATTAAATAATTTTTTCCCCAAATTTTATGAGAAAAGTGAAGATATAAATAATTTATAAATATCTTATGAAAAAGTAATTATTGCTTTAATATAATATAAAAAAATATTTTAATTAAGATATATTTATAAAAGGAAATATATAGTGGAAAATAAAAATATAAAATTGTTAAATAAAACCCCCGTTGAGCAATGTTTTTCAGAAAATAATACTCTATCCTTTTTGGTAAATTTTATAATTGAAAAAAAAATAGTATAATAGAGATATAATTTATTTTAATAAATTATATAAACATATAATTTAATCTTGAGAATTAATAATGTATATAAATAGAGAAAATAATGATCAAACTGAAAATGTTAAACAAATTGTTTCTTTAATAAAATTTATAAAGAGAGTAAAAATGTACACGTATAGAATGTGATAAAATTTACTAATTAATTTTTTTCAAAATATTGACAAAATTTAAAGAAAATTATCACAAAAAACTATTAATTATATAAATTGACTTTAAGAAATAAAATAATGAATATATGTATTTCAAAAAGTCCCTCTAAAATGGAGATAAATTATTGTGTATCCTTCTAAAAATAGTTTAATTTTGATTTCAATTAAAAATTGAGGATAAATTTATATAATACCTGAAAACCCCAAAATATATATTGGGGGAAAATTGATTGGTGTTCTATGTGAATGAATGGAAAATTTCCACCAATTGAAATTGATACATAAGGAATCTCTATAAAAAATGAAATTATAATAAAAACCCTTATTGATTTGTTAACATTATAATTATAATCCATAGATAATTATAATGATTATGGTTATAAATCCAATTACCTGCATTAAAATTTATTTAAAAAAATAGTCAATGGTATGTAATTATTCGATTTAAAAAAATCAGTGTTCACAATAGAAATCATGTGTCAAGGAAATGAAATTGGGACCTATATCCAATATTTTTTATATATCACTAGAATCAAATCCTCTTGAAATAGAGAGCATGAAATGGAACATATATTTCCATTATAAATGTTTTTACCATGATATAATATTTTAATTAGGCATTAGATATAATATATTATGTATATTGGTGAATAATTACAAATAGATCTAAAGGAAAGATGTTTTTGATGTGAAAAAGTTACCTTGGATTACCTTTTCTGTGGTCACATTCTGACCACAATTATTATAAATTTATATTTATTATTATTAAATAGAATATAAATATTATTATATATCATTTTATATATTATTTAATTAATATTTATTTCAAAACATTTTATCTAATATCATCATTATAATCAATTATATAGGTGTTAACTATTTTGTTTCGAATGATTGTTTTTATTTGGCAGTTATGATCCTTTCACTATTGTCATAATTTCATCACCTATTGAAGTTTAATATAGATATATAGAACATTTAATAACAAATTAAACTTTTAGACTCACCAATTGTATGCGGTGCTGAAAAATGAGCTACAGATTGTGTCAAGCTATTTGCCCTCATGTATGCTTGAGTGGCAATTTCATTTTTCTAAACGATGAAAATTAAAATTATCAATTAATTGTATCCTATAATGTATAATAAAAATATAATAAATATCATATTTAATCATTAAATTCATTTTTATAACCATCCACATTATTCATTGAAGAAACAAATTACATCCTCTTATGGATGAGGTATTCTACACATATGCAAGAGTTAATTTTCTATTCATAGTGGATGTGGGGGTAAGAAGTTATATGATATATTTTGTTAAAAAAATATTATTTATGATTTAAATATGATATATATTAATTAATTTTATCATTATTTATATCTAATTTAGGTGAATATGAAAAACCAAAAATATCACTACATGGAAAAGTTTATCAATATGAATGCTTGAGTGTTGTATTAAATTCCTATTATATGGAAAGGATGTATAAAATAGTTATCAAATTTTTATAAAATAATTTATTTTTATTAAATGTACTTATTTAATTATGAAAACAGGTTTATATCATATTTAGAAGAGGATTCAGAATAAATAAACTTCAAAAATGCCGATAAAAATAAATTCCTTTCCATTTTATAATCCCACTTGATAGATATTATGGATTCATTAATGGGAATTTTGGGAAGTATCATATATATAGACAATGGATGAATTAATTTAATGGTATATGGTTTGAATTTGTTCAGTTTATGGTGCTTTGGTAGTGTATATAAGTGATGAGAGGAGATGCCCTTTCCTAAGAGAGGGGATATGAACCTATGAAAATATGAGGAACATTAACATATAATAAACTTTTTCCACATTTTATGTGGTTTTATTTTTTTGGAATATTCCTTATACCATATTTTTACATATAAATTAACTAAAATACCTTTTTAATGATATATAGATATTTTAAACCTTATCACAGAGTTCAACCCACTCGTTAACCCTTTTACCTTTGTTGTTCTGATAGTTATTTACATTGATAACTATTAATTACGACAAAAAATGAAATTGTACTCATAAAAAATTTGAAATTGATGATCTAGAATTATGATTTTATTTTGAAAAAATAAATTTAATGTAGTAATTACAATTATATTTATATAATTTTTTATAGCCCAATGAAATTTGAGTTATTGCAAAGACCTTTTAATCATAAATATTATTTTATACCAAAATTATGATTAAGATTTATTCCTATAGAACTATTTGTATTATGATTAATAATAAGAAAATTAAAAGACATCAAATTGAAGAAAAAACTGAAATTAAAATTTTGAGTTCATGATAAAAAGATACGAACCATGATAGTTTTTTATTTTCATAAAAATATTACTTTAATTTAAAAAATATCAAACATATATTTCAATATTCAAGATTATATATTTAACCAAATTATATTGCATCTGAAATATATAAATTTATTCTAATTTTTTTATAATATCTAAAATAATTCATGTACATTATAATGCAATAAAAGTGAGAGTATTTAAAAAAACTAATAATTTTATTACTATTAAAACGAAACTATTGGTTTGGAATGATACAAAAAAAATCAATTGTTTTTATTTATATGATAAATACAAAATATTATTTAATTCTATAAATATAAAATTCAAAAATAAAACAAAATTATCATTTAATAAAAAACATAAATTACAAACGAAAACATTTTTGAAGAAAAACGACCTTTCTAAAAAAAGTGGAATTATTTATTTCATATAAATTTATAATTAATTTTGGTTATTTTATTAGATACTATATTGAAACGATAAAAAATCATTTAATTTACTAAAATAAACAAATTTTGATAATTAAATCATTAATAAACAACCTTTTATATCATTTAATGATTTTTGTGGTATTATATTATTTATATATTTTCAAATCATTATATTTTAGTATCCAAAAAGGAGTAATTCAATTTTGAGATATTAATGGATTTATAGAAATATTTTTAACAATGTTTTATTTTAATATGTTGTAAAAAAATTTGGGTGGTGTTGTGTGTAATATAAGTTATTTAAAATATAATTATTTATTAGAAATTAAAATATTGATATATTGGGGTCCAACTGAACCCTCCTAAAGAATCGTTTCGTTAATTTTTTAATTTTTTTACTAAAATGAATGTCTGGTGACATTGGTATAATTTCAAATTTTGATAAGTATTTTTAATGTTATTAACTACTAATAATGTATTTTGATATCAAATAATTCTAAAATAATATTTATGCTTTTATGAAACTCATACGGAGAATCCAAACTCCACTTTTTATATATAACAACTATTATTCACATAAGAATTAATATATTTATTTTCCCCTTTATTTATTTGTTGAATTATATTAACATTATAATATAAAATATGATAAAATATACTTTCTTGAATTCTTTCAATTCTAGAAGATCAATTTCATTCGTTGGTAATTTTCCTCCATGGATTTATCTCACGTTATGATTTATAAAACAACTAAATAATTTATCATGTATAAATCAATAAAATTATATTTTAACATATCATAGGTTCCATCAAGGGATAAAAGGTAAATCCTAATGTATGTAAACATATAAAAAAACAAAAAATGGTGTGAAAACATGATGAAAATACCTAAAAAAATATGAATAAATCAATACATAATAAATAATACTTGAATTTAAAAATCCAAAACAATAAAAAACTAATTTTAAATATATATTATTAAATAAACAATTAATACTTAAACTAATTAAAATATGTTTCACAAAATTATATTTCTAAAATCAGAAATATTTGACAAAATAATCTTACGAAACAAAAAACAAACATATCTTCTAAAATATTAATCCCTCATTTCCACACAATAGACACTTATATGACCTTGTCATATATTTTCTAAAATGTAATATTCGGCTTCCAAAATAATCACACTTATCGTGAAATAGTACACAACAATATCACATATGATTTGAATGGTTTACTCAATCATTATTTCACTAATTTTGTAATACATATACATAATAGTTAACATAAAACAAAAGAAATAATTATAGTAAAAATCATTTTAAATTAGGTTTTCATTAAATTAACATTCAATAAAAATTTGTTTATATATATTCCTAAAAATAATATATCCTTTTTTCTTCAAAAATAACAATAATTTCCATAACTAAATTTTATCTAACATCGTATGGGTTATCTATACCATATATATGGCGACAAAAAATATCCATCTCAATACCCACTACCCTAAATAAAATACTAATCTCAAGGGTTACATTAAAAATTTGAATATCTATAACATTCCATATCAATTTGGTTTTATCACTGAAGAATATAGTCACAAAAGAATTAAAAAGTGAATATAAACATTTTAACTTATTATCAACCATATAACTATTAAATTATCCTTAATTAATAGCATGATAGTCACTGATATTATCAAAAACCATATTGGATACTAATTATATCATCCCACACTTTTACTCTTAGATATTGTGATATGAATAATTATCAACACATATTTGGTTTGATTATAATTATTGTGACTCAATTATGACTTTTTATAATATCAATGCCAAATAAATTATTTATCCACCTACTTACTAAAGAACATTTTATGATTTGATATTTAGTTTATTTGTACAATAATATACATAAAATGGATCAAGTAATTTCCTTTTAATGGACAATTTTTGGATCATTTATTGATTTTATTATGTTTAAATAATCATTAAATAATTTCAAAGAAAAAAAATCCCTTGATTAATATCATATTGATATATAATATTCACTACTCAATTTTTTAACCTTGTAAAATGATAACATAAAAAATATTGAGCATAAATTATTTGTAATGGAAAGTGTAAAATATAAGATAGCATGAATACATAGGTATTAAACAATACAGAATGATGAATGAGAAAAATTCACACAATATAATCAACATATTGATGATGAGATATACCCAAGAGGTATGATTTAAATAAACCCAAAGAATTTTTTAATAATGAAAGATTGTATATTTTTGAAGATCCTTAAATTACAGTCAATCCCTTAGGTTAAGAAAACATAATCATACCATGCGGGACTATACCAAGATATCCAAATATATTAAGCAGAAATGCATAAAATACCCATGAAAGTGTGTTTAATAATACGTATCAATATAAAAATTATTATTATAGTCCCCATTTTTAATACACTAAAACCAATGTATTGATTTTATGAATGAAATAGATAATAAACGAATCCAAATTCAACATTCCCTAGATATAAGTATTTATATTAAAAAACTATTTTTTAAAATGTAAATATTTTTTCAGTATTTATTAAAAATATCTTAGTAACCGATCGTGATCTATATAGAACTATAAAGTATTAAAATTATCAATGCTTTTCATTTCAAAAAATGATATGAGATATTAAAAAAACACATTGACGCTACTTTATAAAATTTTCGTGTTTACACCATATAGAGTAATTTATATATAACTAAGTAAATATCTGAAATGATGTGAAATATATCCATGTAAATAATTAACATGGAAATTATAAAAAATATTAACTAATAAAATGAAGGAATTTTATCAAATGAAATTTCTTTTATACAAATGATTTGAATATTGAGAAAAAAATTAAAATTAATATTCTTAATGATTTCATAAATATCTTGAAAGAAAGAAATCATTTAGAAAACCCTTTATATAAAAATTTATAACACTATTCAAAAATAATATAAAAATTTGAATCTAGAAAATAAGATATTATTATATAAGAAAATTAGGTGTGGAAGAAGAAAAATTGAACATAACGTTTGATATAATAATACATATTCCTCTTTGGTAAATATTATATCTTAAAATTTTCAAGAAAAATAGGAATTTAATTTTTTTTAAACTCATATAAATTGGTATTAGATTATTTATAATGAATAATAATTATTATTTAGGGAAATTACAATCAAGAAATAAACATTTAAAACTAATCCTTTTAAACTTTTATAAATATTGAAAAAATGTAAATTAAAAAAAATTAAAATATGCTTTCTGAATCATTTAAATAGAATAAAATTTTTACAATAAATTAAAGTTGATAAATAATATAGGAATAGATAATATAATTCTCAATGGAATGTTAGGAATTTTTATATTCATGAAAAATAATCTAGAATGAAAAGAAAATATATTATCAAATATTATTATAAAAAAATATTTGATGATTTTTGGATAATAATTAATAAATATATAGAAGACATGAAAATATATAAATAAAAATAGTTATATAATATATTATTATTTTATAGTGGAGAAAACATAAAATTTCACCTAACAAAATTTGAAATGAAAATAGTCCTGAAAGAAGTGTGAGTTTTATATAAACACTGAAATATTTAGAATCATTTAAATAAAAATATAATGAAAATTAAGGAAATATATGGTTTGATGAATACATTAATTATAACAATGGTTATGTAAAAATATATTCATTGTGTTGTAGGTACACCACGTAAAAGAATCTATGGTTCCCAACATGAAACACGATTCATGTAACCGAAATTTAGTCTGAGGACTCCTATTGAATTTATAACACAGAACTAAAAAAATATTGAAATATATAATATTAAATGAAATAAAAACTAACATGATTTAATAATAAATAAATATATAATATTTAATATATAATTTATAAAAATATTATAAAGGATACATGTCAATAATTCAAAAAATGACTCAATGAATGATGTTTTAGATGAGAAACCCTTACTCGAAATAACCCATAGTCGAGAACCTTCCAAAACCTAGTATAATAAATTTAATTTTAATAATAAAATATTTAAAATCATTATATATATATACATATAACATTTTCATAGCATTTATTAATTAATTATTTCTACTTATTTACTAAAAATTCGTTGTGAACATAAACTATTCATGTGTTAATGAGTTGTTTCACATGAATGATTTGTTTAGTGGTCTAATTCCATGAATATTTTATAAGATTTAATAAAATGAATAATTTTACCATATTATTTTCTTGGTAGTTAGGTATAAATTACATTATTGAAATTATTCATGTCTTTTAGTGATGAAAGATGAGACATGTCAATCATATAGGATGTAGTCCACACACAAGAATTAGTGACACATTAATTTTTACAAATAATAAAAAATAATTTTGATAAATAATTTACTTTATACAATAATAATATTATTATATTTATTCACTAAATTTATCCATCTTATGATCCATCTGAGGAAGTGAAAAAAATTATTTACATCGCTTTGTGGAGGTGGTTTTCTATATGTACAGATGAGAGACTTTAATATTTTCCAATGGACTAGAGGGAAAGAATAATGATAATATCCTAATTATTAAAATTCATAAATTTATCATACATTTCATATATATAAATTAATTAAATATTTATAAACGTCCACATGTGATGCTGATTAAAAATATAAATTCCTTCCCATGTAGTGAAATACCTACGTACACTTAATAAATTTATTCATTTTCCATTACATGGAAAAAATATACAAAATAGATTTATAGTTAAAAAAATACTTTTTGTACTGATTTATTTTATGTGATTTATTAACTATCTTTCTTTATTATTTGTTAGAGGAAAAATATGATTAAAAAATAAAAATAATGGAATTATCATATGCCTTTTTGTTGGATAACATCCTTTGAAAAACATCTTAAGGATTCTTGGATGGGTATTTTGAGATGGGAAACAACTATGATCATTTATAAGGTATTTGTAATGGAATTCTACTAGAGATTTATATCGAAGTGACATTGGTGTTTTTCAGATGATATGAGAAGATGTTTCGTTATATATGTGAGGGTAGTGGCACCTTTTTAAATCTTTATATAATTAAAATACAATAAGTCAATTTAACATATAATGTGTCACCAAATTAAGCCAAAATTGAATACATGATATTTTATTTTTGATATATGATTTTCATATAATATTTATACTAGTTATAGAGATATTTTAATCATTATCTTCCAGTTTAACCTCAATGTTTACACTTTTACCCTTTAAAAAATGACACTTTTACCATTACTACAATTCATTATGGGTAAAAATAAAATTCAACTCAATTGAAAATTTAAGAATCACACATCAAAATAAGGAATTTTATTTCGATAAATCAATTATTATATGTTGTATAAAATTTATTTAGTATAATTTCTCAAATGGGAAAAATAGATTTATAAAAATACAATTTTTAATTTAAAAATATTTTTTTAAGACATAATTATTATTGGTGATTCAAATATAATTAATTGGTTTATGTTTAATCATGAAGTGCATTATTTAATTAATAAAAAACCAAATATATATATATATATAATAAATTCAATGAATACTTTAGTAAAATATAAAAATGAAAATGGTTTCATTTTCATAACAATTTTACTAGGATTTATAAAAAGTAAAGAATTAATTTCTAAGAGTAAATGTACTATTTTTTGAATTACCTAATTATTAAATTTATATTTGGTCTAAATAAATATCATATAATAATTAAAATCATTATTATATCAACATAATGTTATGAAATTGATTGTATTTGTAAAGTTAATATATTTAAATTTTCATCCAAAAAAAAAGGCTGTTTTAGAATCCTTCAAAAAATTAATCCTAATTTAATTATCATATTATGTGTCCAGAACAACTATTGTTAATAAAAAATAAAATGTCAAATATTAAAAATAAATATTTTAATTTAAAATAAAAAATCATTATCAACAATTACTTATATTGTAGTGATATTTTTAAATAACAAGGGCCCAAAATTTTATTTCATATTAATCAACTACCAAATTAATGTCAATAAATTAGTTCATAGTTTAAATTATTTTATTTGTCATAAATTTATTTACGTATAAAACACATGATTATCAGTACCTTAGAAATAGTATTTTTTACATTGAATTTTTTTGATCAGATCACATTAATTATTTTTTATTTAGGGTTTGAATTTCATCTATTAAAATTTATTTATACAATTAAGTTATAATAATTTATTAATATCATTTTATACAGATGGGTTTTCAATTATGTTGTCACTTATTTTATTTTATTTTTCTATTAAAAAAATATATAAAAATAGTTTTATTATGGTTTAATAATATATTGAAATCGTACGATGTTAGATACCCCATGCAATAAATAATTTCCTCGCAATTTTAATTTAATCTTACAAAAATTTATTTATCATGAAATGTGTATAATCCAATAATTAGATTACTAATTTTATTTTTACTTCATGGAAACTATGTTTTTCTTATTTCTATATTTTTATAATAATTCATTTATCAATATAAGAATCATAAATAGATTTCAAAATCATTTATTGAAAGATGAGGAAAATTTTCCACATAAAATTCAATATATTTATATTTCACTAGATTTAGTTGATTTTTTGTTTTTCCATAATTATATATAATAAGATTAAATGAAAATACATTGGTTTATTTACATTATATAAGAATAATTTCATCCTTTGGTTGTGCTCTATGAGTTTTTACACCTATTCTTCATCTAATATTCTAAATGATAAAAAATGATAAATTTGTCATTAATAATGTACTAAAATTAATTTTTAATAGATCATAAGATCTAAAAAATGATTTAATGTTAATAAACTTTTCTATAGTCCTTTAAAAAATGAAATGGGATTTGAAATATAAAATATAATACTTAATGAAATATGTATAAATCATAATATGAATAAATAACACAATAATGTCCTAATATTTAGCAGTATAACCCAAATTCCATCACTAAACATTTTATAAATAAATAAGATAACAACTATTCATAGTATTGATGAAAAAAATTTATAACCAAAAATAATAATGATATGATGACATATTCCTTTAAGAAATAACATAACATTTATCTCCAAACAAAATTAATCAATCAAAATCATATACCACAATTTTATATTCCATAGATATATATTCCCTGAAACATACCAATCTTTTTAAAAAATTACCTCACTCTACATGTTTAAAAACATTTAAAAAATATATATTCCTTAAAAATATTTTTCATTGTTGATTTCATAAATAATATCATGCACTAAAACTGTAACTGGAAAATACACTAATAATGAATTTTGGTAAACTTCTATATGGATTACTATTTCATCAGGTTATTAATAAATTATAAATTATATCCATACATTATAAAAATATTAATAAATCCATCATTGTTTATAAATAAAAAAAATTTCATACTCTAAAATTCAAAATATAAACTAATTTTTTTCTATGCCAATATCTTATCAAAAAAGGTTTCAATATTTTTGAATAATAACCCACTAAAATACATTCTAAACAGAAATATTTTATTTTGAACAATTTTATATTCCCATAAATGTATCCCAAAATATATTAATTCCATTTAAAATATAGTCGCAAAGTACTTGATGAGGTAAAATATAAATTTTAAAAGAAAATAAACCTTATCAGTTATAAATTTTCTTCAAATGATAAAATCCAAATCTCTATAGTTATATAAACCAGGATTTGAATCCAAATGTTGCATCCAATGCCAATACTCCCAAATTCAATGATAAGAAAATGAATTCTTATATTAAGGATTTAAAACTAGTATTATTGACCCAAATTGTATATTCCAAAATTATAACGTCAAATAATGGATTGAGTATCTTATATTCACAATACGTTTTTGGTCTAGGATTTTTGAGGATTAGAAAAAACACAAACATTATAATACTAATGTGTTTCCCATTTAAAGAATATTATCCCAATTATATATGAATTTTATTATTCTATAATAATACATTATTTTTTTTGTAAAATAATTTACACAATTAATTCCCATTTTTCATATAATAGCATTACTCATCTTCATTAATTGGGTAAATGGAAACCCAATATTTGGTGATTTCAGTCACATATAATGGGACTGTGTACAGTTGAATCTATCCCGAATACGTATAGAATAAATAGTATAAATTGTGGATTAATAAATATATATTCCACAAAATGAATAATGTGATCATGGAATATATATATATATATATGGATAAAAATTCAACCAATCATATAGAAATTATTATCTAGTTTTATAATTAAATAATTGTTAATTAAAAAATTTATTATATTTCCCTCAATGCCTTATTCTAAGATATATTAAACATACAATCAAGAATCCATTCAAGAAATAATAAACAATTTTATATGAATACATAAAATACCAAAGATTGTTTATATCATGTGACATATCAAGGCATTGAGGTACTACTGCAAGCCTCACATTTGTAACAACATGGTTATTTATTATATTCATGTTTTAAATAATTTTACCTTATTTGACAACATTATTTACACTCAAATATATGAATTTTCTCATTTCTAATATATAAAAATATTCTAATTTAAATATTAACATATTAACTTCCTTGTTAAATTAGTTCTTTGAATACAAAATTATCAATATAAAAAATGAAATAACCTTTGATTTTTATGGTGAATTATGAGTTTATTTCATCTATTAATCATATGTAATTTATGAATGAATATTTTTGGATGTGTTTCAAGGATTTTAATCCTTATAGAAGGGTTTTTGTCCTTTTAAAGGGATCCCATTTTATGCATGGTTTTTCTAAATTGTACAGATTCGATATGAGATCAGGAATCTATAGCTAGATTATCAATAGGTGGTGTGTGGTTTTCATTCTATGAGGCCTCACCAATAAATAAATGTGTTAAAATCCATTGGATAATAGATTTGTTGGCGTATGGGTTTACAAAACATATGTAAAAAACATTTTGTTTTTCTAGAATCCCAAAATGGTTCCCAGTTGGAAAACATCATGGCCTCTTAGGATCCCATTGACAATACATGTATCATGTTAACTATTCCTGGATCCCTTCTACTAGGGTGTGTTTGAATATCCTATGATGATGCAATACGTCTATGTTATTTTAGTCATCAATTTATTCCTTGTTCCTCACCCCAATTTCATTGATAAATTGTTTTAGAGGTTTATGAATGGTTGGTGAATAGTTTGTCCAACCACATGTACAAACCATGAACATATGAAATTAATGACTTGATTTCACCCTTAATGACCATTTATGTTCTATTTTAAAACCTCCTCCATTGTATTTTATTATCTCTAAATTTATAATATTCCTTTATAATTACTTAAATAATTCCCCTCATCAAAATTAAATTTTCAAAAAATCCATATGATTAAATGACATGGAATTGATCTATGTGATATAAAACAACATTTTTTAGGAATATATTTGATCTATCAATTTCATATATATATTTATTATACATATGATATGTAATTTCTTGATCTATGATTTCTAAATCTATCTATGAATTTATACATCAATAATTACATGAATGGTGGTGGATTCCAAGTATCAGTGATATCCCTTTTGATGATAAAAAAATGTGTTGTGAATAGTGTTTTTTTTTTCTAGGAATGGTTTTACATATTGATCAATTAAAGAATAAATTTATATTGATTATCATCTTGAATCAAATTATTTTATTTATTGATTCTGGAATGACAATTATTGGCCATAATTGAGGCTAACTTATTGAATCAGTATTGAATTAATGATCCTTTATTACATTAACTATAGGTCATTGGAATTATGTGCCTTTCCTCAAAATAAATCGGATGTGACTTTTCCAAAAAAATATTGGATTTATGTGTTTCTATACATACCATTCATGATATGGAACTCCTTGATTCCCTTTACTAAACATCTATCTGGATGAACAAGATTCCTAGATTGTTATCATTTATGGAAGAGCTAGTTCATTATGGTTTTGTGATATGGTTTTTGAATTAATTATTGATGAACCTTTGTGTTCCTCATCAAAAACATTGATGTAGGAACTTAAATAACAAATAGAGTTCATGTATATAGTCTTAACAAAATATGACGTTTTTTTATGAGATGATCTAGATCATGTTGAGTATGATCACAATTGAATTTATTTTGATTTTTATACTCATTCATAATATTCTTTGTTTTTACACTATACGTTTTATTATTTTTTCATGTGTTGTGAATGGTTTTGTTTTATAGATAGCTAATCCATAATACCAAAGTGTCATGTGGAATAATTTCATCTTGGTACTCATATAGGGTGACCATGTTTATTTGCTGAAAAATCTTAGATGAATTTTTCTAGTTGGATGATGAGGTTTGAATGCCTAGTGTTCCCTCAACTGGGGTTATTATTGTCTTATAGGATATAAAAATTGATGAATAAAGGGGTAATGAGGGTATTTATGACCTAAAAAATATATTTTAAATGGAAATTAGGGAATATTGTATCTTATGCTAGACAAAAGGGTATTGAATTACTTATGGGTGTAATCGGGGATGTATCATTAATTATGAAAATTCGAGGACATCTAAAATATTATTCTAGAATTAAGATATTGTTGGTAGGGTTGAAAATTTTAGTTTCATAGTTAGAAAAAAAGTGATATATTATTTTTTTAGTTATGTTATATTTTATGTAATATCATAACATAGTCTTTTATGCATGTTAACATGTGTTATGGTTATTTTGGTGGTGCCCTTATGGTTTTACATGAACTCCCTACAAATGTATCCTAGTGAACATTTTAACATCATGTATAGGTATCTTGAAAGGGGAAAGTGTCATTAATAGATAATATAATAGTAGATCATAGATCCTATATTAATGCTAGAATGGTCTTCATTGTATTTCTACTGTGTTTTATTTATTTATATTCTTACAAATTTACTTTTTTCTCGATTTCCATATTGTAGTCCTGATTTATTTATATTTATTTATTTATATTATATGTATTCATATGATAATATGTTATGAATTTATATCTTCCAATATTTTTACATTGAGGTGTTATATATTATTTATATAATTGTTATAAGGGAATAAAATTGAGGGTAATTTATCTCCACCAACGGAATTTAGCCCCCACAACTTGTTTAGAACCTATTATATATAAGGTGGAATGAATATGGTCTTATCTATTTGTAGACAAAACTAGATTGTTTATATAGTGGAATTAAAAAATGGGATCAATTATGAATTTTAATTTTTTATTTTGACCACAAAAATAGATAGTATAAATGAGATCAATTAAATGACACTCTGGTAGGGGTTAGTATGTTCTTAAACATATCATGAGTAATAGACTACCAAAATATCATTGATAGGATTGATGTTATTTTTTCATGGAATTTTGGTGTGTTCATGAATAATGACATGGTATATTAGATCAGATTATAAATATATACATATATTGTCTAATATAATATTTCTAAAATTTGATTCTGTTATTTGGGCTATAGGACTAGTATAGACCCTTATATTTTATTGATTGATAAATTATTTATCCATTCCTTAATGATATATTTATTCTTTTAATAAATATTTGAACCATAGAATGTTTTCATGTTATATATAAACATATGTGTCTTTGACTATGAGAAACATGTATGGATGGAGATCTTGGTTAGTTATAAGATAGAAAAATCATTGGTTATGAGTAGAATTTGAGGGTAACCATTTCAGGATCAAATCGATTAGTCTGAATCCATATTTAACTAAAAAAGGATTTCTAAATGATTGATACATGAATCCAAAAGTCTAACCATATAGACTTTAGGATAGAATTCATGGTCGAGCAGGATAAAACACACCCATAAGGGTCGATCTTCTAGTCATACCACATGTTGTGTGGGTGAATTCTCCCACACCGTCTCTAATCTTTTTGTTAAACGGTGTCATCTACCACGAGTCATCCCTTATATAGCTATCCATTGTAGGAAAGTCACATAGACCAGGGCTTACTATTATAGTAACATCCATCTGTAGTATAATACATCACTCTAGATAACTATAGCCCCTTAGGATTCAAAAGAATAGATATAGATCAAAAAGATGATATTAAACCTATTAGAGACCCTAGAGGACCTATTAGGAAACAATTTGTGTAACAACCCATGAACATAAATTAATAATTTTTTTTGATAGTGTTTGGTATAAGTAATAATGAGCTTAATCCACAAATGAAATATATTTTATTTAAATTTAATATGTTTGATAGCTTATGGAACATGAAACCCTTTGTATAATAAAACCTTAACATAGTATAACATTATTAGAAATACATTAAACTCATAGGTAAGGATATTATTATCTAAATTATACAAATTATGGTTATCTATTGAAAATAAATAATATATTGATTAAATAAACTAATAGTATTGTTTTTACAAAGTATATATTTTTTTCTACAATATTTTTTAATCATGAATTGGGAACATAATTTAAAATTATTTTTGAAAAAATTTTCATAATTTATTTACAAAAATAAAATTAATTTTTTAATTCCTAACATCAAACCTATCGTATTTTTAATTTGTGGGATTTTTCTTACAACATTAATTTTTTCACTAAATTGGAAAAAAATACTAAATTTTTATGGAATATTTCATTTTCATCTAAAATATTCGTAATATTAATGTTACATTAAAACTAGTTTTAAAGAAAAAATAGTTCAATTATATTTCTATATATCCAATTTATGTTATTGGAATAATTTTCATGTTGTATTTTGATATTAATACAATGTAAACATTTTCACATTTTTAATATAAACACATTCTTTCACATCAAGTCTACCTATTTAATTTTAAATTTAAAATATTAATTCAATGAATGGGATTAGAAGAAAGTATTTCATATTTGGAAATATAAACATAATTTTGACCAAAATGAATAGTGAAAATATTAAAAATTAATTATTTTGATTAGGATAAAAATGGATTTACCTTCGGGTTAAACTAGAACAATAACTGTTAAAATGACCAAAATAACTGTAAAAAATAAATTTAATGGAAGTGTTTTGACCCTACAATGTTTAATACTCAAAAATAATAATTTTTTAATATTAATTAATGTGAAAAATGTGGTTAAACCATTTACATTAAAATAATTTCATGTGTGCCACTCACCTCACGTACAGTAGGCCACCAACTCTATTTCAATAATTACAATTTCACACCCTTTTAGATAAGTAAATCTAAGCTCAAATCACATAAAAAAATTAATAATCTAATATATAAAGAACATTATTGAGAATAAAGCAAACCTAATATATTTTTTTTTATAATTTTAAGGAGGATACATAAAAGTATGTAATGTTCTAAAATGATTGTTTTTATTTTATTTTTTCCTCAACCACATTAAATTATTATTAAACCATGATTATATAATAAAAATAGTATATTTCATATTTTTAAATGATATTATGTTAAGGTAATGAACAAAAACCGTGAACACATCTATAAAATGGGAAACGAAATGATCATTCATGTGTAAGGCGTGCTACAACCTCACGAACTGATGAAATTTGATTATCCATTACCCCTATCAAGGTTGGGTATGATTATGAATATAAGTTATATGAATGATGTTTAGAAAAATATTATTTCTATATTTCAATTATATAATATATGTATATATATATATATTAATTTACATTCTATAAGGGACATGATAACGTTGCTCTTCGGCATGGCAGACAACCGCATCACACAGATACATGATTTAACATTCACTAATGATTTACATGGAATTAATCAATGATAAATGAAATATGTTAATATTGTATAAATTGAAATATTATGACATTGATTATTTTTTATCATTCCAAAAATATAAAATATAATTTTCATTTTTTTCTTTTCACTCAGAAGAACTATAACACTGTTCTTGTAAAAGTGGGCTATCACATTCATGAAGCATTGTGATTGTCTTTTAAAACCACACCAGCAGGGTAATATATATATATATATATATATATATATATAGAATGAAATAATATCTTATTGAAGATATCATGGTCGATTTATGAATTTGAAACATTAAATAACAACTTTCTAAAATTATCAATGAAAAATTAAAATGTTATTCATGTGTATGCACAAGCTACCATATCCATGATCGTAACATAATTCATTTATCAAACCCAAATTTAATCCACGGATTTAAAAGTATTATTATTATATAAATATGGTAATTATGAAATTATTATTACTCATTGGGTTATATAAATCAATTATATTTACAAGAACCATATCATTCATGATGAAAAACACATGATAAATAATGGAAATTAAACCTCGCTATACTGAAGGTAATGAATGATTATTAATGAATGTGTGATTGGATGTCATAAAAGATTGTATATGATATTATAATTCTTTATATGATTCTTTTTATGTAAATATAATTTTCAAAACCATTATTAAATACAGTAATATATATTCAACCAAAAGGATATGTGTGGTAAGTGATTCTGTCTCAATATCCTTTAATTGAGCTACATTTGTATATAGTGAACAGATTTCATTTGTATGGTGTGTATATTGACCCATTCACAAGTAATATCATGAATCTGTAATAATTAATTTTATTTTATAATTCAATATGAATAATTTCATCCATGTGGATTTTATATTATCAACAAATCATGTGGTAAAGAGTTTGATAAATCACTTTCTTTTCATTAGGTTATATTACTTTTTCAATATCTTTGATAATAAAATATTCTTTGTTAATGTATTTGGATTATATTTTTATTTATTTCCACTTTTTATGTGGATTTATATTTGATATACTTTTTTTAATTATTTAATAATTCTTACATCAACATTATGATCATTATAAGTTTTTATTTCACAATATCAATCGAATTGGTATCATTTATTCATTTAAGTTAGTAGAATTATATTATTTGACCATTTCATAATAAATTAATTTTAGTTTATTTTTTATAGTAATTAATCATTTTTTTCAATTATTGAGAACTTAAAATAATTGATAATTTTTTTTGAAATCAAAATTCATATCTCTCTTTGAGGGAAAATCTGTTTTCATCAAAATCCATGTTTTAAAAAAGATGATAAATATATTTATAAAGTTTCCAATTAATTATTTAAAAAATTCCCACTTATTAAATGTAAATTAATTTTTAATTAATTTTCTTAATATTTTTTAAATAATTCTCAATTTTATTTTAACTATATTTTAAAATAAATCATTACTTGAACAAACTTATAATGTACCGAAATCAATGTCGTTATGACCAATCAATAAATTTAAATCATATCTTTAATGTGTTAAAGATTTTTTAAAAATTCAACATTTATCAATATATTTTAAGAAATTTGAGTTTTAAAATTTAATTTCAAAAATGAAAATCATATTTTCTTCAAAAATTTTGTTAAGGATCTTTTTATGTAATTTCTATTCCTGAAAAACAAAAACCCTTTATTTTACATATACTCCACTAATGATATATTATATTAATTCCATACTTATTTTTTCTATGGATAGTTTATATTCATTTTGACCAATTAATATACTAAAACTCACTTTGTTGATAATTTTATGTAGCCTTTAACATTCCATTTAACAATTCACTTTCCTGTATTCATTGACCTTTAAATATTGCATAAATATCAATCTTATTAACCATGGGTTTTTTTTATCGATTAAAAAATAAATCATTTCTATATATGTTATTCTAGAGTGAATTTTTTTTTTTTTTTATGGTTATATATTGATAAATAGGTATTATTTACTAAATACAGATATTTTCAGATAAGTCACATTGTTCATGAATTAAATCGATTATGCTACAAAAGATAATTTTTTTTGGTAAGGAATATATTGTTTGGGAGTTATTATTAATAGAACCTTGATGCATCATAACATATCATGAGATGAATCTAATGAATATACTAAATTTAATGGGAATATATCAATAATTATTAAACTGTGTAGAGGATATGTGTTGATGGATTGAGATTTCATGTTCCTAAGACCTGACGTCCAATAATTACAAATTTATTAGTTTCAATCCATGATATTTAAGTAATTATATTCTCTCTGGTTGCATTTTATTTTCAATTTATTTAGCAAATAAAATTTATTTTGAATTATTTATGTTTCCATGTTTATTATACCATATATATTGATTATAGACATTTAATGGATTAAATAGAATATGAATAATTCAATTAATTTTAAATATCCATTACTCCTTAACTTATATTCCATGATATTTATTACATTTAATAATCTCTCCATGAATATCATTATTATATTATTTATTTAGTGGAATATGGGTATAGATAATTACCCTTCAATTTAACTATTCTTATTGAATCTGTATATATTCATATGTACTTAACCCTTACTATTTATTTGATCTCACTGTTATTTTTCTTTATTTTATCTGAAATCCATGACGTTTACTATGATTGATATGCGAGGATATATTATAGGGAATAATAATAAAATTGAATGAAATTACTTTATCAATTTAATTTTAAAATATAATGTAACAATCATGTATTTATCTAGTTATAGAAGAAAAATAAAACATTTGGTCTATCGATATGTGATTCCATATGTCTTATTTCAATATAATAAAGAAAAATCCATCTCTATACCAGTAGGGTTTATGAATATACATTTGATATTATATAAATTTTAGTAGAATCATTGGGAATTTGATTGACGAAAACAGATACAATGGGATATAACATTGTGATATATAATGTGGGTAATTATATAACAACATCAAAATGATTTGTTAAGAAATTTTTTATTTTCATACCCCAAATATACATCCCATTCTGGATACTACATTGTGAAATGGTTACAGAATAGTTGTATTTATGGTTAATAAATAAAAAATTAGTGTCTTGGATTTGACTCAATCATCTCTTGGTGCACGAAAAAACCCTTTAAGACACACCTAGTTTTAAACTCCAAATGGTTATTCTTTAGATAGTTCAAAACAATTTATAGACCATTTTGGATGATTTTTATATATAATGAAAATGAATGGCCTCAATTAAAACTACGGTGTAGTAAATTTTATTGAAGATGTCCAAAAATAATGGGAAAGTTTTTATTTATTGAAAATAATTAAATAATATAATGAATTTATAATGGATAATGAATAGTATGAAAAATGAAAATAAATATCAACATTTGTATCCATTTATAGTTATTTTTTTATAATTTTGGGAATACGTGAAATATATTATTGATTTTCCGCATTTAATGTTATATCCTAAAACAAATATAAACCTAGGTTGAAATTAAATGGTTGAATTATTTATTGAGATTATAGGATTATATTATAGAACTATTTTTTAAAATGGTATTTTGGTATAATAATCCTAATATATATAAGGATTTCCTAAATTTTAGAAACTGAAAGGTCATTATTAACTTCTGATCCAGGGATATCATCATTGGATAATTTGTTTATGGTTGATCATATGTTCAATGTCATAAAAACATAATTTTTTAGTTTTATTTATGAGAATCTACCAATATTAAGGAAATATTGGGAGAGATTTGAGAAAATAAAATAAATTAGTTTAGTATTTGGTTTACTAGAAATATTATTTCAAGAATAATGGATATACATTTTAATGATGTAATTTTAAAGGTATTGATAACCTATGTTGTTTATTTTATCATTAATTACAATTTAATATTATGCATATAATATAACTATACTATTTTCAGAAAAAGGATTTGAAATCCTTTTTGGAATGGTTATATAATTATTAACTTTATTTTAAGGATGTCAATCATATTCTTTTGGGATATTTATAGTAATTATATTAATAATACATTCGGTAAAGGATAACCCACATGTTGGGTGGAAATGGATAATATCTGCAAGGGTATAGGTTGTGAACCCATGAATAAAAGATGATATATCTTTATCACATATGACTGGCCTATATGATATCCTGGTAAATATGTCACTAGTTAAACGATTTGAAAAAAATATTAATGATGAACTAGTGTTGTTGCTGTTGTGGATTAAATATTAATGTGTTTTATTGGATTTGTTGAACATACCATAATGGTTTTTGAAAATTGTTAGAGATATATGGAAATAAATATCACCCTTTTAAAGATATTATTATCCGTTAAATGTGAATTTTAGTTCTTTATGCCTGAAAATGAATTTTTTTTATTTTTATTTAGTACGTTGAGTGATGAATTTATAATTTATTAATGCACAACCAATGGATTAAATTTAAATTAGAAAATTTAAATTCATTTATTAAATATGTTTTTATATATTATTAAATGAAAAAAATAATTCATGAACATTCAAAAAATAATAAGTAAAAAAATTCCCCTCTTATGTTCATATATATTGAAGTAAATATTAATTTAAATCATTTGAAATTTAATGGTTTTGTGGTCTATAACATTGAATTGATAATCAATTTATTGTAATCAATGACCTATATCATTACCCATAATTACTTATTATTTCATCCCATTAAAATATCATCCCATTTAACCATTGTTCTCTGACATAGAAATATTGTTATTTGGTCTTTGTACTTACCTTTCTCTCTTATCAGGAGGATATTTTATTAATCCATATATATTGTTTTTTTCAATAATAGAATTTCCAATTCTCAAACCGTTTATTTGTAATATTTGTTTTAAATTATTAGGATTCAATTTTTATTAAAATGTGGAGAATGTAACACCCCATGTTTTTTCTAATATGAAATGTTTTTGGTATTATATGTGACACACAACAATAAGAATAAACAACCCATGGAATTCATTTCATTGAGTATAATCTCCTAACTTCCGAAAAAACATGCAACCTATAGTCTAAATGATATATAATTTAGTTTATCATTATAAAAAAATAATTAAAATTAGATGTTACATATTATAAATGATAAATGATGAAAATTATGTTTATATATTAATTATAAACAAAATAAAAATATTTTTTTTATTCTCTGAAAAGAGAATTTTTTTCTAAAGTATGATTTAATCATGCATTTTAAGCATAATTTAGAATTTATTTTAATGAATTTAAGAAATTTATTTTAAAATAATGTCATTTTATAAAAATTAACATCACTAATTTCTTACAATGATGTTTTGATATTTTTATGAAATGTTTCATGTTTTGATGGATACTAAAAAATACTGAATTATAATTGTCAGCATTTTTTTAATTAAATTATATATAATGTATAATTTTAACATTAATTTATTTAAAATTAAAAATATTTTAATTATATTTACATTAACTCAATTGGTCTCATTGTATACATTTTCCAATTGAATTGTTATATAAAGACTTTCTAATATTATGATCATTTTTTAAAGGCCCTCTTTCTTATTACGTCTACGAGATTAATTTAAAAATAATTTGTTCAACAAATATGAAATGACTTTGGAAAATGGATTTTACATTCTCAATCAGAATTATTTTAATTTTATAACATATTAATCATGTTTTTATGAAAAAAATAAATTGTAAATATATTAAAAATTAATTACCATGGTAAGGTGAAAATGAATTTACCAGGGTGATAATATAGGAGGGTATGGGTTAAAATGACCAATAAAAATTATTAAATTATTTTTTTTGGAAATATTTCTACTCTATTGTGTAAATGGTCTGATGGAACACTATTTTGGACCCCTACATCATATAGAAAATTCATGTACAATGTTATTATTCTAAAAAATATAAGTGTGCTACTAACCTCAATTATAGAAGGATTCTCATATTCTATCTTATTCTTACCTTAAATACATTTTCTATCATCTAATAATATAAAATATATCATCCTAAAATTTATAATTTAATCATATAAACAATATTTTATGAATAAAAAACTAAACGAAAGGCATTTGTTGTTAACCTGAGGAAGATACCTAAAGAAGTGGATACATTCTTCAAGAATTTATATTCTTCCCACACCCAATTAAATTATTATTATCGATGATAATATATTGAAATAAGTATCTTAAATATACCTAAATTTTAAAATTAATAGGTAATTAACTACAACCAACCATACTTCCATGAAATGGTTAATGAAATCATTATTCATGTGTACAATGTACTATTGCACCATGAACTGATGCCAGTTGCTTTTCCATGACCACCTATCACTGTTCGGTATATTGATGGATCTGATGTATATGAATGATATCTATGAAATAATTATACATATGTATTTATTATAAAAAAATATATATTTTATATTTCATTTTTAGGGGATATGATAACACTGGTCACATGTATATTTGGTTATCGTCTTACGAAGTGATGTGATACTTCTATTAGTAACGATTAAATGGAATGTAATATAGAATATTGTATATAATATATTTTCAATTCATAAAATAATTATGACATTAATGGAATTAATTTAATTATGAAAAATAAATTATATCATTTTTATCTTACCATTCACTAACATAAAAATTATTACATATTTCATGTACGTGTGGACTACCACCTCCAAGACGTGATGTGGGATTATTTTAATTACCACAACAATTTGGATATATAGATAAGGAAAAAACATGGTATTTATGATATTACTATCATTTTGGAATGACAAAATACAACTTACTGACTTTTTATAACGATCATTGAAAATAGAAAATGTTTCTGATGGATACGCAAGACCTACCATCTTTAGGATCAAACATACATCATTTATTAAAACATTTTTAATGATTAGTTTTAAAATTATATTTTTTGTATATATTTAATATAATTATTCAGTGGTTATTATTATCAATATTATAAAAATACGTATTTTGATCATGACAAAGATCCTTAATGGTAAAACTCAAATGGAAAAACATAGAAATTAACAATCTAAAAAAAGAAAGATAATAAGAGATTATTAAAAAATCAGTGATAATATGTTTTTAAATAACAATATATAATGATATATATATATATTAAAATTAATTTTTTATAGTTTAAAACCATTTTTCAAACCATGTTACCATATTTTAAAGCAAGATTAACACAAATAAAACATTAGGTAATGGATTTTGTCTCAATTTCCCCTCATCAAAGCACATTTAAACATTATGCATATATTTATTTTATATATTTTATATAAATCCCATATTAAATACAATATAAATATTCCACAACAATTCATGATATCATAAGTTTCAATTTTTTTCATCTATGGTGATTTTACATAAAAGTTACGAATTAGTAGAAATTGTAATGCTCCGACCCCAGTTACCCGGAGTCCGTGCATTATTACATAACATTGGTATGATAAAAGAAATTATGTACCAAAAGACCTATCAGTTTAGTATCTTTGGAAGTACTAGATACACTCATAAGTTTTACATTGCATCATGAAATATAATCATCAACAACATTTGGTCCAATTTTTAAAAACAATTACATCCTTAGCTTATACCTATAGGTCAAATATAAAAACACTTCTTCACATCCTGGAAAAAAATAAAACATATATAGGGGTGAGCTCAGATGCTCAGTAAAGATAACAATATAGCGGAAACTTTCATAAATAAGAATAATCATTTAAGGAAATGTACTAGAATAAAACAATTGCATTGAAAAACATAAACATCAGTATAATATAGATAAGATAAAATCAAATAATTCTATTTACTTATTCACATGGATATTCTGCTAGTCAAATAATCACATCAAATATCAATATCTACTTTCATATTGATGGAACGTGTAATTCCATAATTTATAACCACATTTTCAAGGACGTGTTCCAAGACTATAAATAGGATTTTGTCAATACCTTGTGCCAAGTCACTAGTTTGTCTAATGAAACCTACCGATTCATCAAGGAGAAACTATTGGATCCACCCATCAAATAATATGTCCTATGCATTCTCCATATGAAATGTTTTAAAATAACATAATAATTCATATTAAAACTAGCATACAAAATGTTAATACTTGTCCATAATCCATGAATCATATAAAAATAACACATCCACAGTCAAACATATCAAAAAAACCTTCTATACAGTATTGATGATATATATCATGATAAATCAACCATGATCAAGAATAATATTATGTAAAGGATATTGACATTGTATAAAATGATATGTAAAATTCAATGTGAGAAATATTCCATTTTCATGGAAATATTTAAAAGTCTCACTATTTATCAAGAAGCTATTTAAAATATATTTTTGAATCAAAGTAGCCCATACCACTTTGAAAAATTTAAATGAAATTTTATTTTAAAACACTAATGACCCTATAAATAAAAACTTAAAACCATTTTTAAAATATGGACAATAATTAGAAAAATTACGAAGATTAAATTTTTCAAACATTTAAAATGATAATTTAGTAAGAGTTTCTCACAAAATTAGATATTCTTGAATACAAATAATTTAAGTATTAAAAACATTATAATATCATGAGAATAAATGGATTCATGCTATGCATTGTCAATGTACATTATATAAACCAAATAAAAGTGAATTGGCACATAACAACAAATAAGTCTCAATGGATTGCAGGTTGAGATGAATTGATTTATAAAGTCTGTATCCTTAGGTTAAGGATAAATTGATGACATTATTATGCATGAAAAATATAAATACACTCAATATTATTGGATATTAAGTGTAAATCAATCAGAGGACATTAACACATATTCTTGTAAAAACAACTTCAATGACTTGGATGTTTAACTCAATGAATAGAAATTGAGTTAAATTTACTCTTATGAAGTTTAAATTGATGAATATAGAATTTATAAATGGAGTGATTATGTCTATCAAAATTATAACCACACAAAGTGGAGTGAAAATTACTAAATAAGTAAAAAATAGTGATTTCACACATAATGTTGGGGTAAAGTAATCAATTATGTTTGTATAAAACCGAATGAGTGGAAATCGAAATTTGAAATTCTCTTACCAATTTCGTAAATACGAATCATACACCCCATAAAATAAAAATAAAAAAATGAAGATGTAAATACCAATAAATTGATTTATATTACATGAATAACACAATCATAGGCAGTACATATACCACAAAAAAGTGGCCAATATAGCATTAATATCACGGGAATAAAATGTGAGATGAAAACCAATTACCTTGTAATTTTTCCAAACCTTAGTTTTACTGGAATATTATATCAATTAATAATAAAATATATTTTTTTAAAAACTCAATTATGTCAATTTTAACAATATTTAGTATTTAATTTTTTTGAAACTCATAATAAGTTTATCCATTCAAATAAAATTTATTAAACTAACCAAAACATGTCATATTAAAAAATAAAATTAGTGAAATTTATCATAAGTCTCAATTGAAATTAATTTGGATATTTATAATATCAATTATTTCAATATTTCATTAATAAAGTAATTATTGCATCATCATTGTGTCATAAATAAATTAGATTATATAATTTTTAAAAAATATAAATATATTCCCATTATTTAATAAATATTTTTTAATTTCTAATGAATATTTATAGTCAAAATTATATTGTGTGTAACCATATTTTAATAATGGTTTAGTTATTAAACTTTTAATTTAACTCTTTTAACTCTTCTTTAAGTAAAATAATATTAAATGTCCTAATATAATCTATTTGGATCAAAGAGGATAATATTTTTTTTCTAGGGTTATTTTTGGCCTAATTATACTTATCCAATAGAATTAGAATACGTATTGGGTAATTATGAAATCTTTTTTAACCTTAATTACCATTTTACTTTTAACTGTGGTAAAGAAAAGTCAAATGTTACTATTAACCAAAAAATATTATCCTCTTATTAAACCAAATTTTTCTTTCTGATATTAACCATGGATCATGTATTTTTTAAATTCAACTCAGATAAGTGGTAAAATTATGTTTTATGCAAATTTGAAAATCCTCCAAGGAGATCGGTAAAAGACGGTAAAAAGTACAATAAAATTTTATAAATAAAATTTTATTCTAAAATGAATCCAATGAATTATATTAAACTTATATAGGTACTATATATCTATTTTGAATTAAAATAAATTTAAATAATATTAATAATTATTAAGATAAAATTTCAGTTTTAAACTATAACGTAGTGTTTTTCACTATTCATCACAAATTGAATATTTTCAGAAAAATATCAAAAATTTACCCTAAAATAATTTTGATATTATGAGTTAAAAAATTAATTCTATTTTAAAAAATTCAAAAACCTATAAGTTGCATTAACTAATTTAAAATTAATTCTCATTGTCAAAACTGAAAAATGTTTTTTAAGTAAAAACTATCAAAAGATTGACATGTGTTTATGTCAAATTTGAATGTTAAATTACTTGTAATGATGTAAATTATATTAAATGACAAAAATATAATCTAATTATACTTCCAAAACATTAAAATACATAATTTAACACTATAAATTAATTCTATTAAAAATTTTGTTTTCAATTAAAATATGGTATTTTTCAGTATTCATCAAAATATAAAAGTTATCAGAAAAGTACCAAAAATGTAACCAAAATAAATTTTTATGTTTTGATTCTAAAATAGACTTTAATTAAATTAAATTTAATATATTAAATTGTCAAATATTGGTTTTAAAATGGTTTTCCTTTAAAAGGTTGTAAAAATTCTTTTTTCTATAAATAATAATTTTATCTGTAAATGAATTTTTTCTTATATTATGTCTAAGAAACACATTATAGGGTTTCTAAAATTATATGGAGTATATAAAATTTAAAATTTAGTAAATACTATTCATAACCACTTTTGAACTGCATGTTTGGTAAGTCATGGTGCACTCGAACACAGTGTTGTGTGTAGCGCAGGCTGAAAAAAATAACATTCTATAAAATCTTGGGGTGTTACATTCTTAAACCTTTTGTAAAAGATTTCCCTATAATTTTAAAATTGTACTTGGGAACTTCATTGAATGTCCCACAATGGAAAAAGAGACAATAAAACTATCTCTTTAAAAGAACGAAAGAAAAATACAAAGGTGACCCGAGATATCCCATACTAGGATTCCATATAGGAAAACATGGAAATGTAAGATAAAATAAGTGTCAAGTTCTGGTGGAGAGTGATAGAAAACATGATTAGGAAAAAGTTAACAACATGAAAACCATAAACTTGTGATGTGATAAACGATCATTAGTTTCCTAATAGGAAATGTAAACAAATAAAATTTTATGTTTTAAGTTCCATTTCATAATGTTGAGGAATTTATTTATGAGATTGATTAAGTCCATAAATAAATATACTTACTTTTTTGGTACAGTTCCATCCATTAATAAATTTCTATCACTAACTCGTCTTTCGTTTTTTAAACTATGAGTATTCAAGATGACTTGGTAACACCTGAAGTTCTAGAATCAACATCTATAGAAATCACATAATATATAATGGATTAAATATATATATTTACCTAGTCTTTAGAGATAAACCAAAACCAAAATGGTTAGAACAAGATTAGATGACAACCAAAAAGGATATACCTTTAGAGAGAGAAAAACTAATCATAATTACTAAAATTAAACCGACAATACCCAAAGATCAATAAATACCATTCAATAAAAAATTTTCCTTAAAATCCTTCAATATAATTTAAACTAATATTGAATCCCAGAAAATAGAATAATTTGATTACACAGTCTCCAACATTAAATTGTATCTCTAAATAACATATACTACTCTTAAAGTAACATATTTAAAAGTAATTAACCTAATCACAAATTCTCTATGATATGTTAATCATTTCCATAAATAACAAAAATTTTGGTAAATACACAATAAAAACATAGAAAAAAATCCACCACTACTCCTCAATTGAAATCCTATAGTATTCTATTTTCCTAAGGAATATAGTGTTCCCAACAAAGCAAAAATCTTCCTAAATAACATTTATCACCTAATCACCAAATCATTTTCATATACTAAGGATATCCATTTGATAAGACATAATATCCATAATAATCTTATTATTGATAAATAAAATCATTTAACAAAAAATAATTAGTCACACTAACTATGGACATCATGTATTCTAGTGGTACATGATAAATCCCATTCGTACTATGGTTGTGTGTTTGATTCTTGTAGCTTTGTTTGACTTGATGGTTTGTCACACAGTTTTTATGGTTTCTTTTTTCAAAATATTCATTTTATAATGTTCCCAAAATGAGATAAATTTCTCAATATAACTATATCATAATTTCCGAAAAAATGTTATCTCCTAACTCACATTTTCATCCAAAAATTTAATAACTTTTAATTTCATAAAATTCAAGGATCATATAAACACAAATGGTTATTTTTAAATATATCAACAATAGAAAACTCAATTCTTCCTAAAATATCATTTTCAAATAATAAACTGCTAGGTTACACATACAAGAGAAAAGTATTCCAAATTAATCCCATCAACAAAGAGCACTAAGACTTTTAAACATTTCACCATCCATTTATTTCTACATTGGTTATTCCAGGACCAAGAGGTTATCCTATAGAATAGGTTAATCACTAAGGTAATGCCCTGGTTCTATACCTTTATGGAAAATTACTGTAAATGGATTCATTGGGTCATTTTTATTTTCTTTCATAGTACTCTAATTTTTCCTCGAAAATTATTAACTTTATTTCCTTATTTCCTACACATAAATCATTTCTTTTTTCCATTGAGGAACTTATCTAGGTGTCTCCTTCCACATTTCCTGCATGAAAGAAATTGATATTTCTATTCTCCATAGTCTCCACTGCTAGAGCTCGAATCATTCACCACTTTTCTCTTCTTTATTGAGTACTAGAGTTTGTAAATATATATGTTGTTGATCATATCTTTGGAAAATTGGTTCAACATGAACATGATTTCATTTACTCCTATCAACATTCCATTTCATTGCTCATTTCCAATGATGTTCCCCACTTGTAGATCATGTTCAATGTTACTATGACTTCCTTGGAATCTGTCCATTGACTAACACTATAAAACATTGTTTGATTCATAAAATCATTTATAGAATACCATAACACCTTATTTTGAATAGAGAACACCTTAAGATTAACCAAGGTTGTTTATTCTCATTTTTTATTAAAATCCTTCAAATCATTTTGTAATGAAAATTTGAATTATCCTAATCATATCCCTTGGGAGTGTCGAAACCAAGAGTGTAGAAAGGAGTATTGTATTGTACCAAGATACACTGGGTCAAACCTGGAACTCCTTGTTAGAGTTTTCACTCCTAGGTACATCTGTTCCAGATCCACCTATATATGATCGTATCCAGACATAGATGTATTTCTTGGAAAACCAACATAATATTTACATTACCAAATTTTTAGGATGTTCTTCTATACAATTATTTAATGTCTATCTTAGGTAGTGTTTTCTAATCACAGTTTTTCTAAATCTAGATTCCAAGGACTATTAAAATCATTCTATGATACATACTGTAATGCCCCAACCCCAGTTATCCTATGTCGGTGCATTATTACATATCATTGGCATGATAAAATGAATCACGTACCGAATGACTGACCAGTTTAGTAGCCATGGATGTACTTGATACACTAATGTGTTTTACTTTACATTATAAATTAAATCATCAACAAAATTTTTTCCCCTTTTTAAACACACTTATATCCTTATCCTATCCCTAATGGTCAACCATAAAAATACTTCTTCACATACTGGGGGAAATAAAACCAAGAAAGGTGTGATATCAGATGCTCAGTAAGATTACAAATATCATGTAAACATTCATAAAGAAGAATAAACGTTTAAGGTAATGTATATGACTAAAAAAATACTTTTAAAATTAAACATTAGAATAATATGGAAAAGATAAAATCAAATAATTCCATTTACATATTCACATTGATATTCTACTAGTCTAATAATCATATACAATATCAATAACTACTTTTTATCCTTTTTAAACACACATATATCCTTAGATTATCCCACATGGTCAACCATAAAAATAATTCTTCACATCCAAGGAAAAATAAAACCTATAAAGGGGTGAGCTCAGAGGATCAGTAAGGATAACAATATAGTGGAAGCTTTAAAAAATAAGCCTAAACATTTATGGAAATGTACAAGACTAAAACAAAAGCCTTTTAAATATAAACTTCAGAATAATATGGAAAAGTTAAAATCAAATAATGAAATTTAATTATTCACATGGATATTCTACTAGTCTAATAATCACATACAATATCAATAGATACTTTGTTAAGGCCTTGTGCCAAGACTACAAATATGATTTTGTCAAGGACTTGTGCCAATACACTAGTATATCTCATGATATCTACCGATGCATCGAGGATCAATAACGGGCTCCACCATTCACTTACTAAGTCTAATTTATTATTCATATGAAAATTTTTAAACATAATATAAACATTTGTTTTAAAACTAGCATACAAAATGTAAATAATTTATCCATAAACCATGAATGGTATAAAAATTAAGCATCCACAGTCAAACATATCCCAAATCCTTCAATACAGTATAGAATATTTGAATCATAATTAATCAACATTGATCAAGATTAATATTCCACAATGGATGTTGACTTAGATGAAAATGATCAATAAAAATATTTGAGAGAAATATTCCTTTTTCATGAAAACATTTAAAAGTCTCAGTATTTATCAAGAAGGTGGTTAAAATAGTTTTTTGAATCAAACTGTACCATACCACTTTGAAACATTTAAAATAAATTTTTTATTTTAAAACATTAATGTCCCTATAAATAATACCTTAAAACCTTTTCTATAATATGGGAATTAATGAGAATGATTTAGAAGAATAAAGTTTTAAAACTTTTAAAATGATATTTTAGTTGGAGTTCCTAACCAAATTATAGAAACTTGAATAAAAATAATTGAGGTAATAAAAACATTATAATATCATGAGAATAAAGGTATTAATAATATAATATATCAAATTATAGTATATGCACTAGGTAAAACAGAATTGGCACATAACAACGAGTATGTCTCAATGGATTGAAGGTTGACATGAATTCATTTATAAAGACCGTATCCTTAGGATAAGTTTAAATCAATGGCATAATTATGTGTGAAAAATATAATTACACTAACTATGATTGGATATATATTTTAAATAAATCAGAGGACAATTACACATATTTCTGTAAAAACAACACCAATTACTTGGTTGTTTAACTCAATGAATAGAAATTGAGCGAAAATTACTCTTATCAGGTTTATATCGATAATTAAAGAATTTACCAATCGATTTATTATGTGTATCAAAATTATATCCACACAAAGGAAAGTTTAAATTACTACATATGTAAATAAAAAGTGATTTCACACATAATCTTTGGGTAATGTAATCAAAGACGTTTGCATAAAACTGAATGAGTGGAAATTGAAATTTGAAATTCCCTTTCTGATTTGGTAACATACGAAATACACACCCCAAGAAATAATATTCATAGAATTAAGATGTAAATACCCATTAATTGATGTATATTGCACCATGAAAACAATAATAGGCAGCACATACACCACACATATTTAAATAGTGGCCAATATAGCATTAATCTCATGACATTAAAAATTGAGATCAAAACCATTTACCTTGAACTTTTCTTTGGTCAAGGGTATGTTAAAAACCTGCATAATAGTTAAATAATTTTTATTAAATTATAAAAGATCTATATAAGAAAATATTATATAATATATGTTATTTTAATATTGCTTTGTTCATAATATTTTAATAGTATCATCGTTTCAGGTGTTAAGTAGTCTGTTTTCTTCTATATGATGGGTTACGTAAGACATGTTTGTTAGGGATAAAGTGAATTTTTTCACATGAATAATGATATTAAGTTCTTAAAAATTAATTATGATCATAAAAAGAAATTTATTTTTGAATGATTACGATGGGGAATGAATCTCATCGCCTTCGTGGAGACTGTAATCCATACGTATGCACAAGCAACAATATCATTATATTGATGGTGAAATCGTCTATAATTGGATAGTATATCATATATAAAAAATCATTGACATGTTATATTTATTATTTTCATCAGTTATACTAATTTTTATACCCATCCAAACAATCAAGTGTTTTATTTACAAACTACACCACGGCGTGGAGACGGTAATCTGCACGTACGCAGGTCTTGTGACATTGTCATTTATAGGATGGAAAAAATAATGAATGTCGTTGTAATACTTTTATAATAACATTATAGTATATATAATGTTCTGGATCTATAATTCTGGAATTTAAACAACAAAGGAAGAGGTAGTGGAAAAATAAAATTACACGAAAGAGGTGATGAAATATTTACCTCTTCTTCATGTTCTTCCTTTTGATTTGATCAAAAGTGCTCCCTAGGATGGCTTTCTAAAAAAAGAAGGACACTAAGATGAATGGATGAAATTTGGGGGGATATTTGGGCAGGTTTTGGCCAATAAAAAAGGCATTGTAGGTATGAAATAAAGATAAGGGGAGTGCCCTTTTATAAGAGAGGCGAGGGTCACATTAAGAAAATATTGAAATATTATATTATGATAAAATCATTTTTGGTTTCTAATGGATCCATAATGAATTATTATAAAGGATAAATTTGTTAGGGGTATAAAACCTTTCAACCAATAGGTTATAGATTAGATTAGGTCATCATATTAACCTTATCTTATAGATTTAACTCTTAGTTAATTTGTTTTACATTTACCATGTCACTTTGTATTTGTATATTATATGGTTAATAAACCTACTAAAACAAGACCAGAGAACCACATGTGGTTAATTCATAATATATATAACCTTATCAATGTAAATTGGTCGATCCTTAGACATTTTGGAATATTATATCAATTTATAATATAATATTTAAGAAAACTCATTTATGTAAATTTTTACACTATTTAGTATTTGAATTTTTTGAAATCCATAAAAAATAATCACATTGAATAAAATTTATAAAACTAACCTTAAGATGTCATATTAACCCAGAAAATTAAGGGAGTTCATCATAAGTCTCAATTTACATTTATTTGGATATTTATAATATCAATTATATTAATATTTCATTAATCATCACTATGTCAAAAATAAATTTTTTTATTTAATGTCTAAAATTAATAAACAAAAAACTATTATGTAAGAAATATTTCTTTATTTCTATTGAATATTTAAAGACGAAATTATATTCTGTTCAACCCAATATTAAAATGGTTTAGTTATTAAACATTGAATTTAAATCTTTTAACTCTTCTTTAAATAAAATAATAATAAATGTCTTAATCTAATAAAAGTTGACCAAAGAGGTTAATATTTTATTCCAAAGGTTGTTTTTTATCGAATTATACTTATCCAATAGAATTAAGACATGTTATAGGGTAATTATGATATCACTTTTATCTTTAATTACCCTATTTACTTTTTACCGTGGTAAATAAATTTCAAAAGTTAATATTAAAAAAAAAATTATTTTCATCTTATTGAACCATTTTTTACTTACTGATATAAACTGCTCCACATGTATTTTTGAAATTCAACTCATAGAATTGGAAAAACTATGTTTTATTCATATTTTCAAATGCTCCTAGGAGGTGGGTAAAAGACATTAAAAAGTTCTGTAAACTTTTATACATAAAATATTATTATTAAATGACTCCAATGAATTAAAATGATACTATATAGGTATTATATATCAAGTTTTACTTAAAAAAATTTAAAAAAATTAAATATATATTTCATTGAAAAGTCGGTTTTAAACTATAACGTAGTGTTCTTCACTATTCATCAAAAAATTGAATGTTTTCTGAAAAATACCAAAAATATACCCTATGATAATTTTGATTCTCCAAATTAAAAAATTAATTATATTTTACCAAATTCAAAATATTATAGGATTCATTAATTAATTTAAAATTAATTTCCATTATCAAAACTAAAAAGTGGGTTTTTTGAAAAGTAAAAACTATTGAGAGATTGAGATGTGTTTATAACAAAATTAAATGTGAAATTACTTAAAATGACCAAAATTGTATTAAATTGGAAAATTATAATCTAATTATACTTCCCAACCATTAAAATACATAATTTAACACTATAAATTTTTTGGATTAAAAAAGGTATTTCAATTAAAATATTGTGTTTTTCATTATTCATCCAAATATGAATGTAATCAAAAAAGTACCAAAAATTTATCCAAAATAAATTTTTAAGCCCTTTTCTAAAGAATATTATAATTTCATTAAATCAAATACATAAGGGTGTCAATTATTCGTTTAAAAATGACTTTCCATTAAAAGGTCATAAAATTCCATTTTTTAAAAAATACTTCATTTATCTGAAAAATGAAGTTGTTCTTATATTATGTCTAAAAACCACCTAATATGGATTCTAAAATTATATGGTGTATTTAAAATTTAAAATTCAGATAATACTATTCATAACTGATTTTTAATGGCTAGTTTGGTAAGTCGCGGTGCACTCGAACTTGGTGTTGCGTATAGCGTAAGATGAAGAAAATAACATACTTTGAAATCATGGGGTGTTACACATATATTAATTATTTAATTTATTTTCATTTATGTATAATACTTCTTTTTCCTATTTGATTTTATAAGATTATTTATGTAACAAATTTTTATTATTTAATTTTTTATTGAACCTTATTATATGTGGATTTATATTTCGGAAACATTATGTATTCATTGGTTAATTCTCACTAAAATGTTATTATCATTGTAATGACTTATTTCACAATCACAATCAAATCATGATTTCATATTTTCGAATTTCAGTAGAAGTAATTTATTCAAAAATTTCCAAATAAAAATATATCATTATCTTCTACTATTTTAATTTTTTCATATTTTCATATTATATTATAATTTTTATGCTCATTAGTTCAAAAAATAAATGAGAAAATGTTTTCAATACAATGCAATATAATTTCTCTTTTTAATCATGAGTTTGTTTTCTTACAAAACCAAGTTTACAAAAAATTATTTCAAGAATGTTTCAACATTTTAAAAATGTTTTATTAATGTAAATTTTACCCTTTATTACATATTATTAAATGTTTTTAAAACAATATTCATTTAATTGAAAAAAAATTATTTTTTGGATTTTACTGAAAATGTGAATGGAATATTTCTTAACAATATTCAAATTTTACATAATTTTATACCATCAGAAAAACTCAATTTTTTAAACAGTCTGTAATTTGTATTAAATATTTTTCTGAATGAAATTTATTGAAATTTTTTTTTGATCATTTAGTTTTGAAAAATTAATTTTTAATGAAAAAATATTATATATTAATAATGAATTTTTTAAAAATAATATTTGTGATATTTATATTCAGCTAATGAAAAAAACATATAATTTACATATACTCCACTGTAGATATTTTTTTATTGATTCCATTATTTAATTCTCCAGTGATGGTTTATAATCTTTTTAATAATGGATAATATTTACATTCACATAATTAGGGCATTTCTTTTTTGTTTAAATTAACTTTCACACAAAAAAATCACCTTCTTATAATTATTGAACATTAAATATCTTTTAAATATATATATTATTTATCATGGGTATGTTTATTTATTAAACCATATATCACTTATACATAATTTTTTTTATTTTGATTTATTCTTTATCTCTTTAAATATTGATAACTCTATATTCTTTACTGAAATACTCATACTTGATGACAAAGCACAATGACCATGTATTATAAAAAATCTTTAATGTACAATTAATTATTTGGGAATGAAGATATAGGTGGGGCCTTGTTATATATAGTCCCTTGATGAACATTCATTTTTCATGAGATGAATCATTTTGTTAGATTTAATTAAATGTGTTTCTACCATCATTTTTAAACTGTCATGAGGATTGTTATTGATGGTATAGTCTTTCTTATGCATGATACATAAAATCAAATAAATTATAATTTTCATGATTATAAATTTAGAAATATTTATGAATGATATTTTCAAAATGATATTTTATATTAATGAATTTCAGTTTCATTTTATAGATTAAATGGATTTTTTTCAATATTTCTACTTTCATGTTGACTCTACATAATCAAGTTATAATAGATATGTTATTGATTAAATGGAATGTGTTTTATGTTATTTAAATTACAATATTGATCATTCTTTATCTTATTATACATGTTTTTTTTCAACATTATATTATCTCTAGATGATTTTATTTATCAGTTCATTGATTTAATGGAATGTAGTTTAAGATATTTGTAATTCTGTGTTTATTATTATTAGTTATTCATGATATCATCAACTATACAAAACCCTTAATGATTATTTGAGATGAATATTATTTTCATCTATTCTCCCATGAATCCATGATGTGTACTATGATTGATATAAAAGGTTATTATATAAATAATTATTTTATTTTAAAAACTATAGTTACATAATTTGTATTATCAAATATAATGTATGACTCAATTATGAATCCATTTTATGAAGACTACTGAACTACAAAATCCTTAAAGATATGATGCCTTGTATCTTACTCCAGTTTAATAATGTATAAATAGGATCCATGTCATTGGTGGCATGGTAATTACATTGCAACCTTTATGCTTTAGATAACATCTAGATGTTAATGAGATATTATGATTCCTACTAAAAAACCCTTGTATCTCTTTTGTGTTATATTTAAATTACTTTTCATCAATGGATTTATTATGCCAAGTACAACACCATGGGGTTTATCTGTCTTGCTAACAAAGAAAAAGAATATTAGTCTTCAACTCTAAAACGATTATAGAAAGGTATACTAAGTGATGGTGAAGAATTGATTTAATTTTCCCAGTATTGACAACATCTATTATAATTTGTTGGGATCTTAGTGGTCCTAAATGATTTATATCCACTCAATATATCACCAGTTGTATGTTAGATTGGACTACGTTCCAATGATTGTGTTTCAGAGAAGGTATGGGCAATACAAGTACATAGTGATTCCATTGGGATTGTAAATTCCCCAATAGTGTTTATAGAGTCAAGAATCAGATCCTTCACCAATATGTTATAATTTTAATCATAGTGTTCACTGTAAAAAATCATAATCTACTCACTAAATACAATGTATCATTCAATACATCTATAAATAGTCTTATGTAATCCCTGAACACGTTCTGTTTATTAAATTTTTTTATAGATTAACATCTAGGTCTGTGTAGTAGGATTAATGGGGTTTTTTAGAATCTATTTCTTCTATATTAGTGTACCCTGTGAATTTTGAGGGAGTTATTTCATAGACATGTCCTTAGAGAGTGTCTTAGATCATGAGAATTCTAGATTTAATATGATAATATTGATGTTTTGGACTAGAATTATCCCATTTTTTACCACCAATTATAGTGTAGAAAATGAAGTGAATTAACATATAGTGTCTATACTATTGGGAAATTTATTTTCTCAAAATGAAGAGGAGGTTTACTAGAAATCATGTTGTTACTATTACGGATCCGAGAATTGGACATTTGTTAAATTTTTTGAATCAAAAATTGGTTTTGGGGTAGTCTTGATGCATAAGAAGAATCTACTAGCTTATGGTTAACATCAGCAATAGTCCTTTGTGTGAAAATATACTACCCACGACATGGTCAAGATATCCATCATCCAATAAATGATATTTTGTTGAAACTATTTTCTCGATTAGAGATTTATCATTCACAAAAACCACATGAGTATATTAAATATCATTAAACAATATAAATTAAATTTATAATAGACGAAGTAGGTTAAAAACTTGAATACATTCAAATTTTTTTTAACTCTACATGTAGATAAGGTAACATAATTGTATATTAACTTATGTAAAACACATTGGTAGCTCATGATCATATATATTTAACATTAGAGGGACAGTGGTGCCTAATGATATTGTTGTCGAGTTGGACACAAATTGTTGAGATGGTATGTGAGTATGATATACTCTATAATAACAAATGTAGGATTGAAATAATAGAGATACTAAATCAAGTATCTAAAGATGCTAAAAATACAAGAGGGGGAGGGGAGAATTGTATACATTAAAAAATTCCTTCGGAACTTTTAATGATTGTTGTATTTAACAAGGTTAAACATGTTAATTCACAAAACCTCTAGTTCTATACACTTTCTAGATTCTGGAAATATGATTCCGAGAAAGTGGATCCAGAAAGATGGTTCTAGAAAATGAAACTTAATGAAATTTACAACTATAATGATTCTACCATAATTCATATACAATCTTACTAAATCAAAGTACAAGTATAAGGTAGTATAAGATATTTATACTTTCTTAAATAATACAAATGTAGTGGAAAACATGAAAAAAAGTAACAAGTAGTAAGTATTTTATCCCAAATAGAAGGATATTCAACAACCTGGGATAAAGGTACCCTGATTTATACTTTCAAAAATAGTATTTCTTACCCACACCAGGGTAAGCCCTCAATATTAATATAAGAGTCTGTCTCTCTATCCCTAAAAGCCCTCAACTTCAAGGTAGTTGGATCCTCTGTATTCCTCAGCAATGAAGAAATCAACTTCAAGGTAGTTGGAACCTCTATCTTCATATCCCCGGAAGACCTCAAATGTAATCAGACACATTTGGAGTCGCACAAATCAGATGTGAAGAAGAAATTTAGTACCCACTAAGAATGAGTACATCTCTCAAAAAATCACTTTAACGACATGTAATCTCTAGAGTCATTGAACTGTGTTGAGGTATTTTCAAATGAACTCCTATTTATAGTCACATCACCAATGGTAATCTCCCTCCACCAATAGTCACATTTTCCTAGAATTTCGGTGGGACCTGTACATGCGTCACCCAAACAATGGTTAGTTAGTAACTTAAAGCATGACATGTTTTTATAATAAAAAACAAGTGTAAGAAAAAATATGGTTATATAACCCCAATCCAATATTCGAAATGTAAGAAAATAAAAGATCAGAGTCTAACCAAAAATCTATTTTGATTCTAAAATACAAGGATATTTGTATTTTTTTAAGTAATTCGAAACCTGAACTCTATAGAATTCTGGAGTCTGAATTTTTTGGAAATTTGGAATCTGGATTCCCAAGAATGCAGAACCTGAATTTACAAAGTTAGGAGTTTGAATTCAATAGAATTAGGAGTCAAAGATAATAGGAATTCATAACCAGAATTCATTGTCAGAACTCAGAGGAATTATTAATGAGAATTCAGAGTAAGTATTTATAATATTTCGTAATCAAAATTCGTATTCAGAATTTAGACTCAGATATAAGAAGAGTTCGTGACTAGAATTATGAGAATTTAGATTCAGAACTCGGAAGAGTTTGTTACCAGAATTCATATTCATAATTCAGAGTCAGAACTGAGAAGAGTTCATAACCATAATTTGTATTCAGAATTTTTATTCAGAACATAGAAGAGTTCTTAACTAGAATTCTAAGAATTCAGATCCTAAAACAGAATGCTTCATATCTAGGTGATTATAGGATTCTGAAGTTTTGTTTACAAACCATATTTTACACAGAAGAAAAATTATGACATGAAAAATGAAAACATGGTATGGATAGATTTCCTTGGTAAATGATGTTTTTCTTTATCGAATTAAAACAAAGGGTAAAAAGAGATTTTCCTTGAGATATGGTGTTTGTGATTTTAAAAACAAGAAGGAATGGTAATGTCATAAGGAAACCATATTGACTTAACAATCTCTCCCAAGTATGAAGGAATGGAAATGCCATAAGGAAAACCTTATTGACTCAACAATCTCCCCTTTTTTGGAAAGCACAAACATCTTTACGAAATAGAATAAAAGAACATTGAAATTATTTTCTAGACTTTGCAAATAAAACTTATCGCCATTTTCGCATTGTCAAAGATGAATACGGCTAACTCCACCTTAGTATTTGGAACACTATAGAACATATTCTAGATTTCTATAATGACATCTTTTATTAACTTGAGTACAGAAATTTCTATAATAAAAACTCCCCCTTAGATAAACTCCCCCTTACTTAGGGATATTTCTTCTTTTCCTAGCATTGTTTTTCCTTTCTCCCCCATTGTTAATTTAAAAAATAATTTGAGGGAATGGAAAAGAAATTATAGCACTTTAAATATTAGTATAAAGCATGTAAACAAAAATGAGGAACCAAAATTCCATTAAGATTGGAATATTTTGTACAAGGAAAGAAAATACAACAAAAGATCAGATTAGATCTATTTCCTTACTTTTCCTTGGGTATCAATTTCTTCACTATGGTTTTTAGTTTATTTTTCTCCCTGTGGACTTCCCCTATTTTCTTCTCTATGTATTTTATCTTTTATTCCTGAGCTTACAGTGCCTCTGCCTGATCCATCAAAAAGTCGTCTTGCTTCACTAGCTTCTCTTCAATCTGAATCCATAGATCCCCTTCTCTTTTCCAGCTTTGAGAAACAAAGTAAAACATCCCATTCAGATCCTTATCCTCCTAAATCCGAGTATTCTACTAAAGATTTAGCTTTTCTTGAAAGATATTTCTAAGATCCTTGATTTTTCAATCTTTTGTATCAAAGGATTCCATAAAATCATCTTGAAACTAATCAAGCTCTCTCAAATATTCAACTATATTCTTTGAACAGCTCACCGTTTTCTTACAATATCTTTTGTGAGATTCATATTTGTTAAGGAAATATTTGATGTCTGTCTCCATCTTTACACACTTGTCCAAAACAATGGATGCTGTATCTGATTTTTGTTCAAAGTATGTTGAAGCATCTGGCATCTAGAAACTATTATTGGGAAAATGGAAATTATCCAAACAAGATTCTTAAAGGATTGGACTACGAAATCCTATCCCAGGGAAGATGATTCTGAATTCGAGGCTTTTCTTGGTCAGGGATATTTATCTAGCTCAATAATATTTCTCTTCAAAGATCCACCAGCTGAATTTTTCCTTAATATTTCTTTTTTAGGTGTATCCACAACCACTTGTTTTCCCTTGTCGGTTCTTGGAACAACTTCTTAATTTGGAGAATTATGTTCACTATCAAACAGCTAAACAATCTTTTCTTCATCTACATTTTTTTTCTCAGCTCTAGCCTCAGCATCCTTTGTGTGAATGAAATGTTGATTATAACTCTCTTCCTCAGAGAGATTATTCACTTCATATTTAGAGTTCTCGTTAACCTCAGGAGTATCATTCTTCGAGGATTATACTTTAGAAGTTCAGATTGATAATTTATTGGAAGCACTTTCCTTCTCCAGAAAGTCTCCAACATGCTGAATGAGGTATTCTATGTCAGCACTATTTTCTTCTTAATTCACTTCTTCCAGAGTTTTATTTTCTTCAAAAACAATCTCTTTGTGTTTTTCCAGAGTCATGTACTTCTTCCCTGGAGTCTCAGGTAAATCCTCAACCAAGAACGATTTCAGTACTGGAATTTGTTCGGATACTATTCTAGTATCCCTCATAAGGGATTGAACAACCTTGGCCTCAGACATCTTCTCCTTTTTCATCTTTTCATAGGCTTGCTTCTCAAGCTCATCGGCTGCCATCCCTTTCAAATCTTTAGATTCTGCAAGACCCAAGACAAATTGTGGCTCTCTTTCTTTCTTTTTCTTTTTTTATTCCCTCCACTTGAAAAAAACCGCATCCGGATAAGCTTTTTTTCTTCTTGGGATTTGGAGGTGTGGATTGAGTTTCTTTGGCTTTAGAGGTTTTCACTACTTCTTCCACTTCTTTTAACTTCCTCTCCATTCCTCCTTTCTTCGATGGTTCTTCCACCTCTTGCTTTTTTGGAATGACTTCTACTTCATCCTCTAGTTATTCATAGAATAATATGGATTCTTTAGAGAAACCAACATTAATTATCTTCAATGTATCATCAATTACCAATATTAATTTTCAATTCCTTGGCTTGTAACATTACGTAATTTTAAAATACTCCAAGCACCGAACAATAAGCTTGGAAAAAATGGCCAGGTACATGATAATTCTCTCTTTCAATTTCCCATTATTAATATACTCTATCATAATGAGAATATTAGTTATCAGGGTTATCTTCCTCTGATTCATCCAAAAATTGAAAATGAACATGTCACTCTTCTTTAATGTTTCTTTATCACCTTTTCTCGTTACGATAAAACCATAAACCCACAATTCAAGGATCCGTTTATTTGTGGTCAAATGAGCAATCTTTGCAGTCATGATATCTGAAACTCCAAGACATTCAATATCTTTCACCTTGATAAAACCTCATTGAACATCTAGAAGCTTGTGAGAATAGAATAAAGCTTCCCCTTCATAAGAAAACACCACCAAGCTAGCATCCTCGGTGTATGAAAGGGAAAAAGTTTTTCCATAGATTTTGAAATAAAATTTCTCTCTGACTTCTTCCTTAATAAAATTAGCTGACACATAGAATTCTTCAAGAAAATATGGATACTCCACGTCTTGAGAACCAGGATATGATATGCAGACACTCTCCTATCCATTTAATCTATTGTTCTTGGATATAATATAGTCATACTTCAAAAAGAAATTCAGATGAACCAACCTCTCTCTATAAATCTGCCACATCGAAATGGACGTTACAGTTGGTATTTCTTCAGAAAGAACTACACTAGACATTCTGATTTGAGAAAAGTCTTAGAGGTTCACAATGGGATTTTGAAATGGGGAAGAGATTCGGAACGCAAAGACTTGAAAACCTATCTAGGACAACCCATCGAGGGTATTTTATATAGGTGTTGATGCGACAATTGAACTTCCATAGACTATCCATCATTTGAGAAATCTCTTAATTAGATCTGACGGTTGAAATGATAACCGCAAGGAAAATTTGGTAGCATCAGATCATTTGAGTTTTTAAGGAAAAATATTTGTATTTAAGGAAACTAGAATCAGAAAAATTTAAAACACAAAAGAAAATACTAGAAAGTAAATGATGACTACCAAAACATAGAAATAGAAACATACCGTTCTGATTGCCCAGAAGATTATTCGAAATAGTTAATAATATTCTGAAAGAACTTTGTTATAAAAAACATGAAATCCTACAATACGAAAACCTTCATTACGGAAATCTTCATTATGAAAATCTTCATTAAGAAAACCTTCATTAAAAAAATCTTCAATACAAAAATCCTCATTACAGAAATATTCATTAAAAAATTTTCATTACGAAAATTTTCATTACAAAAATCTTCGTTAAAAAAATTTTCATTACATAAATCTTCATTACAAAACTCTTAATTATGAAAATCATTATTACAAAAAATTTTATTACGAAAATCGTCATTACAAAAATTATTAGAACTAACAATCAAATGTACTCCACCTATAAAAATGTGTTTATTACTGTAAGGAGATAAGTTTCAACCGAATGTTAATCAAGGAGGATTACCTTACGGTTATCATTCATAACTTCTGTTTAATTTATTCAAACCTAACAGAGGGAAAAGATATTGTGAAATATTAGCAAGTTGATCTTGCATTATGATAAATTAAAGAATGATATATCTTTTTATTGTGTGGTCTCTAAGGAAGTGATGCCTAATACCTATGTGTCTTTCATGAGAGTGATGTGTAGGGTTTTTACTAAGGTAAATGTAACTTCTATTATCACACAAAATTTGTGTTTTGTTAAAAGTCATACCATAGTCTGTGAGTGTGTGTTGCATCCACAACACTTTAGAACATCAACTTCCAGCTACTACATATTCAGATTCAGTAGTGGAAAGTGCTACTGAGTGTTTCTTCTTGCATTAACAAGAAACTAATGAATCTCTTAAGAAATGACAAGTTCTACATGTACTCTTTCTATCCATTCAATATCCATCAATGTCAGCATCAGAAAAACATTTCAAAACAAAATTATTTCCATAAGTATAGAAGAGTCCGAAATCCATGGTTCCCTTTAAGTAGCGAAATATTCTTTTCACAACCTTTAAACGAGACTCCTTAGGATTGGATATATATCTTGCATATAAAAATACTGAAAACATTAAGTCTGTACAACTAGATGTCATGTAATGTAAACTTCTTATAACACCTCTGAAAGATTTTTGATCTACTGGTTTCCCAGCTTCATCAAGATCAACTGTGTTTGAGTTACCGATATGAGTACCTATACACTTAGTGTTGTCATATCCATACTTTTTAAGAAGATATTTAATATACTTATGTTGGGATATATAGATTCCTCCTGGTTTTTTAGAAATTTTAAAACCAATGAAAAATTTAACTCACCCATCATACTCATTTCAAACATATATTTCATAAGATTTGCAATGGAATCAGTTAAATATTGATGAGTTGTACCAAATACAATGTCATCAATAATAATTTGAACAATCAAAAAAATTGCTTATCTGTCTTTATAAAAAGGGTTGGATCTACATTTACATTATCATAATTATTTTGAATCAAAAATCTTGTAACTCTATCATACCATGCTCGAGGGTCTTGCTTAAGTCTATACAAAGCATTGCTAAGTCTAAAAACATGATCAGGATGTTTTGTATCTTCAAAAACAAGAGGCTGTTCAACAAAAACATCCTCTTGAACATAATAGTTAAGGAAAGGAAAATTCACATCCATTTAAAAAAGTATGATATGGAATAAAGCTACAAAGGCAAGTAAAATACAAATAGATTTAAGTCTAGATACTAGAGCATAGATTTCTTCATAGTTTATTACCTCTTTTTGATTATATCATTTACCATCTTATATAGCTTTATTTCTAACTATGATTCCATTTTCATCACATTTATTTTTGAAAATGCATTTTACTCCAATTATAGAAGATTCCTTTGGACTTTCAACCATGGTCCAGAAATTATTCCATTCAAATTAATTTAGTTCATCTTTTATAGGATTTATCCAATCATTATCATGTAAATCTTTATCAGTGCTTTTGGTTTTAATTGGGAAATGAATGCTAGATGTTCTACTTCATTTCATATGGAACTTCTAGTCCTTACAGGTTGATTCACATCACCAATGATACTATCACTATGATGATTCCTTAGAAATATTTGATTTGGGTTTTTTAAAACTTGTTCATCAACAAAGGATAAAAAATCTTCTGGTGTAAATGATTCAGAAGAATTTTATTTGAAGTTTTTTTATCAGAAGTATCTTCTCACAAGGGTTTAGAATCAGTTATTGAAAACACATCCGAAGATGTAAGTTGGGGTTGTTTGAAAACAAAAGGACCAGTTTCATCAAATTTAACATGCGCCGTCTCTTCAACAGTAGATGTGTTTTTATTGAATACACAATAAGCCTAAGATGTTCTGGAATAGCCTAAGAAAATTCCTTCATCAAATTTTATTGTGAATTTATATAGTTTATCGTTATTATTTAGGATTAATTCTTGGAAAAAAAACCTTACTGTAGGAAAGTTTAGGATTTCTACCATTCCATAACTCATAAATAGTTTTATTATGAAATGTTCTAATTAAAACTGGATTTATAGTATAAAAAGAAGTACATACAGATTCATCCAAAAAATGTTTGTCAATATAATACTCACTCAACATGGTTCTGGTAATCTCTTGAATAATTATATTTCTTATTTCTACAACACCATTTTTTTGAGGTGTTCTAGGTGCTGAGAAGTTTTGAGTAATACCTTTTCTACTACAAAATGCACTACTACAAAATAAATCTATAGCCACGGTTTGGAACTTTGGCTATAGGCCGAAAAACCATGTCTATAGTTTATAGCCACGTTTTCATAAACCGTGGTTGGTATTGGCGTGGCTATAGAGTAAAACATATAGCCAGGGTTTGAAACCGCGGCTATAGCCCTATATCCAGGTTTTGAACCGTGGCTATATCCCTATAGCCATGGTTTAAAACGTGGCAACAGCCTATAGACACATTTTTCAAACTGTGGAAGAATCTTAAGTCTATAAATATTTATAGCCACATTTTTAAATTGTGGCTATATGTCCCCCATTCTATAAAAAAATAGCCCCCACCTGCCCCCTTCCCGAGAAATGCCCCCTACACTCCCCACTGCCCACTGCACACACCCTGCCCCCTACCCACTACACCTCCCCGCATCCCACTGCATCCCCCATTGTACACACACCCTTCCCCCAGCACACCCACTGGCCCCTGAACTTCCCCCCTACCCAATGAACTTCCCCCCAGCCCACTACAAACTCCCCTACCCCCAACAAACCACCCATGCCACCTCGCCATTTCCCCTGCACACAATCCACGAGTTGTTATGTCTGGAAGGAATATGAAAAGACCTCACATTTCTAGCACATATATAAATTAGGATGGGATTATGATCAGAGTGATTATTTGGTAAGATGAGTGCAGAAATAATAAAGGGCTCATTCCCTTTATCGATGCAGTCCAAGAATCTATTAATACTGCTGGCATGCCTCCTATTAATGGTGTACCTTATCCAAGTGTACTCACCCCCATGGTGGTCACTTCAACTAGCCTATAATTGTCAATGCAAGAAAAGAAGTCAGAGGCATCCATCTTGTTGATGTTATCACCAATTTTCTCCTCTAGTTGGATCACAGTATTAAAATCACCCAATTACATCCAGCAGTGTGACATTTGCTTAGAAATATAAGGGATATCCTGCCAATGCTCCCTTCTGATGAGATACGAGTTAGAGGAATAATCAAAGACAATAGATATCCTAATATCATGGAACACCATATCAACCAAGACACTCTGATGATCATCAGTGTAGGAAAGAACATGAACACATTCATGCTTGAGGACCCAAAAATCTGTTGCAGAATCTCCAGGAGACACAATGACAGAAACAAGGAAAACCGAAGGAAATAAATAAAGGGACATTACAATTTATGTTGTTTGGGAAAAATACCTACGTCCATGAGAGAGGCAGAATTCACTATATTGGGAGCACAAAATTATAGAGGATTTTTATAGTAAACCCTAGTCCAAAATGGGTTACATATAAAGAAGATGGTCCACTGTTCCAAAATAGATGTCCGTGTTGCAACAGTGATCGGAGGACAACTTTTTCAAAAGCGCTACAGTGTCTACCGGCTGGAAGTTAAAAGTGATACAGTGAAGTTGACCATGAAGTCCTCACTTCTATAGTGCATGTCGATGTCAGTCTATTAGAATTTCTTCAGTTACTGGCCACAGGCATTTGGTCCAACTGGATTGGGCAACACCAATCCAAAAAAATCCTCATCTGCATTTTCTTCACTTGTTATGAGATTTGTGAGAATCCAATTGAAGACCATTTTATAGAATTCTAGCTTGAGAACATCATTTTCAGTTCAGAAATGCTAATCATTAAAGGTTTGTTGGTCATAAGAATGTGCCTAAGGGATTTGACTATAGGAGGTTTCCCATTCCCATGGAAATTCCATAAAAAATCTTCATTTATTAAGAGCTGACTTGCCTCTAGTCTGAGGCCCCCCTTTCTTCATGTTGTTTAGTTTATTGAATTTAGTGTTCTCTTTAGCCTTACCTTTAGAGGCCTTATCCTCATGACGTTCATCAGTTACCCTAGAGGAAGGGGGAGATTCATCCTTCCCATTTATTTAAATTGTTATATCATTGGTTGGAGAACTGTGATCTACATCTTCCACCCATTATTTCCCACTTAGAGGTAAGAATTTCATTAGAGAGTGAGAAAATCCTACGTCTGCAGCTCTTGAAACTCAACTTTTTCCTGATTTCGCAGGCTCTTCCTGAGTAAAATAGTCCCCTATATGAGAATCTTGTCCAACCAAATATGAAGTAGGCAAGGCAGATGCATGCCCAGAACCAGCACTACCCAATTGTGTGTCCGAGACTACATCATCATAGCAATATATAGTAGCACTGAGGTTCTCCTACTATCCACCAAGTGACTCACCTGAACCATGTAGGTCCAACATTGAATTGTTGATTTTCACCTTATGTCTAGGCATGGTCGTATTAGGCATTTTTGAGTCTGAGACAACTTCATCATATCCACATTTAGTAGTTCTGAAGTTCTCCTACTTTCCATCAAGAGCCTGGTCTTAGTCATGTATTTCCTGGCCTGAGTTGTGGGTATACTCATTCTATTCCAAACAATCATTAGATGTGTCCTTATAAGCCTATTTAGAGACCACAATCTATTGATGTGGCTGGTCAGTCACATAGGACACTGGGATATCTTCAGGCATGCTCTTCGAATTGAAATCATCATGATACTGCATTTGATTTATTGATTCCTCATGTTTTAAACCAATGCAGATATTCTTCATGTCATTAACCATAAATGGATTAATTGCATGCTAGAGGAGAAGCTCTTTGTTAGCCCCCTCTAACTCAACAATGTCAATACGTAAAACCAAATCAGGATCCAGTCCATCCATATGCTGTGAGTCCAGATTATGTTCCTCACCATGAATGTTGGATCCTGCACTAGAGTTTGGGAAACCAGTATCATGAGCCATCCCCTTGACATTTTCTAGTCGTCTTTTTTAAGTTGCCTCAACATGGCCCTTGAAATCAAATTTTTCATAGACCATTGAGTGATTTCACTCAGATAAGAGATGTCCAAATAGACTAAAACCCTCACAAAACATAGGCTTCCACTCATAAACAATGTCTTAGTTAAATCTATCATCTCTTATGTTAATAACAACTTCCTCTACCAATGTACTTATCATATAAACTTCAACAAGACTCTTGTAAAGTGACCATACCTTGAATTTTGGTTTGGTTATCAATTCTGATGGGATTTTCAACTAAGGATGCAATACCCATAAAATTATAGGATGCCAATATAGCCAATTGAGTTTAAATATGAGGATCCATAAACATGTGTGTTTGTTTTGGATAGTAAATGGATCAATGTTCTACCCCCTATCCAGCACCAGTCCCCCTACACCCCCATGGATGGATTCTCATTATTTAATCACACCCATATTTGTACATAATTTGTTTTTAAACCATGGGTAATAGATAAATATGCATGAGTATCAACGGATTTATCAGGATAGTCTGTCACATTCCTCCATGAGTTATAGTGAAAAAAATATCGGATCAATTAATGTTATTTTGAGATAATTAGGAGTGTTTTTGTTAGTAATATTATCATAATTAGTTTGTGTGGTAGCTACTCTTATTTTCCTAAAAACATGTAATGATTCAACTTGGGTGATGTCTTGATTTAAGATTGCAATTGTATTTTAATTGAGTGTGGTCACTAGAGTAGAGCATGCTTATCTAATAATGTGTTAAAAAATGGATAATGAAGACCACTGATGATGAGAAATGGAAGAAAACTTCCATTGGAAAATTTTAAATAAATGAAGTTGGAAACACTATTCCCAAAATGTTTTTAAAGAAGGAAGATCATACATTCTTGGGTAATAAACCTAAGACGTCTAATCCAAGTGCTAAATATAAAAGGATCAGTTCTTCTATCATGGAAGAAGGAGAAAAACATAGATTCATGCCAACAATCCTTTCTTTTATGAGAAAATAGAGGATAGAAATAGCATAATGGAAGATTTCTTCAAGGACAATACAAATGTAGGTGGAAGGGGGATGGTGTAGGATGGATGTGGATGGAACAGGGCCAAACTGTGGCGTGACCGTGACGTGACCACGGCGTGACCATGGCGTGACTACAGCGTGAACACGGCATGACCAAGTCATGACCGCGGCGTGATCGTGGCGTGATTTCAGCGTTACAGTGGCGTCACCGCGCCGCGACCGCGACGTGTAGCCTAGTCCAGCAACATCTATGGGGAAGCATCATCTAGCCAGGAGCGAAGGGAGTGGGAGGAGGATGGAATGCCAGTGGAAGGGGGATGGTTGCTGGTGCTGGGGGGGATGGTGCAGGATGATTCTAAGGTGGTAGGGGGGGCTGTTGTGGGATGGAATGTTGGTGGTAGCATGATGAAATGAAGGTGAAGGGGGGTGGTGTGGACTGGATGTGGCTGGAGCAGGTCCAAATCAAGGAATTACCACAGCTTTACCATAGCATGACCGCGGCGTGTTGGCCTGGTCCGGTTTCATTATGTTATTTTATAGGCCTTTTGATGATTTATAGGGATTAATAACATTGTTCAGGAATGTTCATTTTTATGGTTTTCTTGAGTGGTTCACTTGTATTGTTAAATGAATTTTTATATATAACATGGACAAACATCCAAAAATTATATTTCAAGTTATTAATGATATTCTAGAAGTTTAAATGATCTTATAATAAGTTATATGATATTCCATGTGAATAAATCATTAAATAAGAATTAAATGATGATTGTTTGGGTTAATTTCGGAAGTTTTTCGACCACAATGAAGTTGTTTTGATTAATCATTTAGTAATATCTACATAAGATAGTTAAAGAACATTAAATTGGTCACCCCCAGCTAGTCCCCACTACCCTCCTTCCAACTGCCCTGCATACACCCCCTACCCTCCTTCACCCACCCCCTCTACCAGTTTTCCCTCCCCACCCTGCCCCCTGCATTCCCCACCCTACCCCTGCCCATTCCCCCCCGCCATCCCTCACCCCTCCTAGTCCCCCCTGCCCCTACAAATTCCCCTCTCCATTCCCTGGACACCCCCCACTCCCCCTACCCTTCTTCACCTCTCCCCTACATACCCTCCCTGCCCTCCTACCCCCCTTCCCTATGCCCTGCAGACCCTCCAACCTTGCACCCCTCACCACTGCCCTGCAGACCCCCCTGCCATCCCCCCCACTACCCAGCAGACACCCACCTGCCCCACTGCACCCTCCCCCACTTCCAGTTCCCCTTCCCTCCTACACCTCTCCCCAACAGACCCCCCCCACTCCCCACCTACCTCCTCCCCACTGCCCTCTAGACACCCCTTCCCTCCTTTAACATCTACCCCTTCCAGTTACCCCCCCCCCTTCCCTCCTGCACCTCTTTCCTGCAGACCCCTCTACCCTCCTTTACCCCTCCCCAATGCCCTTTAGACCCCCCCCCCCTGCACCATCCCCCCCCAACTGCCCTCCTCCCCACCACACTACCTCACCCTCCCCCTGCCAGTCCCACCCCCCCCCCCCACAAACATATCTCCCCTCAAACTCGAACAGGACCCATGGCCCTTGCCTACTGCCACATCATAATCATCACTAAATGTGAAGAAAAATAGATTCCTGAAGCTACTGCATTGAACAACATGTAATTACAGGACATACCTGACTATATAGACTTTGAGATAGCTTCCCAAGCAGGATTTGCAGCATGAAAAAATAATAGGGACCATCCTCAATCAGGAACATTCCTAAAACCGATGAAGAGTGAAGCCCTTCACTTCTGCAATACCATAAACTACATAATAACTAGACATTTCACAAATAAATATTAGAATAATACATGAATGATTGAAGTAAGGGACGGAATAAATGAAGCATAAACACTTACATAATTTGACATTTAATCATGGTGTAGGTCAAAGAGGTGAGTGGCACATAACAAACAAGTTTGTTGGATTAAAATATCATTTCATACACAAATATTCAACTCACAAGGCCTAGAGGATTTGTCTATAACTCAATTCAAAGTTCAGAATTCACTAATTGTAATTTACTGTGGAAAGTGTAGGTGGGTTTAAAAAAAGTAGTTCTAAGATTAAAAATAACAAAATATGGAATTATTCTATCCAACAAGGGGACTAAGGTATGAAATTCATATTTGGTGGCATGAAAAAGTTGTTTTTTACATCATATATCATGGGAAAGATGTTTCTTGATAAAGGGGGAGTAGAGCTGAGAAGGAACACCAACTGGAGAGAATTTTGTAACCAAAGAGCTTGTGTGATGGGTTTTTAAGAATAAAAAATAATTCTAAATGTTAAAATCATATGAATATAATAATGACATTATAAAAAGAGAATTCTTGAGGAGATATAGAGAATTGGTTCACAACACTAATATGAAAAGTAGCAGATCATGGAACAATATCCTGAGAATTTATATGAATTAATAGGAAATGTCTTGAAAAAAATAATACATTGTGCCACACCTATAATGAGTTTGGAAAAATTATAATAGGAGATTAATTATCAAACCTTGAATGAATGGTGTATATTGCTGGAATATATAAAACTAATATAGCAGCAGCTATGGAAAAGAAGAGGAGAATACATAACATATTGAAAATCTATTTTTTAGAAGTCGTAGAAAAATAGTAGCTGAAGTATTTTTCAAAAATAGATTTCATAGAATGAAAAATGATTTTCACCAATAAAATGTGAATGTTTACATAAAAAAATTGTGTTCTCAATATAAACTTGAAATAGAAAGAAAATTAAATAGGTCATACTATTGAGTATGAAGATGGAATTGTTGTAGTACTTGAAATAGATTGTCGAGAGGTTGCATCAGAAGGAACAACCTGTAATACAATGAAATTTATAATCAGACCACAAAAATAATGATTCATCATATGAAAAACAGGGTTTAATAATTTATTGCTAATGTTTATTATACAAAAAATATAAAAAAACAGCAATGTATAATAATCAAATGTATTTATTATGATAACATAAATTATTTTATGTGAACATAAATGAGTTGAACAATTATGTTATTAAATCAAGGTATAATTATGATGTATTTTTTCATAAAAAAACAACAATACATATAATAAATATACCAACATAATTGAGTTAGATCTATTATGATTAAAATTTTAATTGTAGATTAAAATTGTTGTGTTAACGAACTTGATTTTAAGTTGGTTCCTCTATTTGATGAAAGAACACTTCCTTGGTTATTATAAATACATCTGATTATTACATTCTATGTATAATTGATGTTATATAAAAAGTTTAAAATACATCATTGTATATTAATCACAATGTATTTTTATTATTTCATTAATTATACAATATAATTTTTTAACATAAAAAATCATTGTATATTAATCACAATGTATTAGTACCTTGAGAATTTACAAGGAGAAAGGAAGCTCTCACACCATCGGCCATGATACATTTCTCTTTGTGCAGTTTTTCATCAAGCTACGATAAAGTAAAATCATAATGTATTTAGAGATTAATACTAACATTTAAAATTATTCAAATTTAATAAAGGATATCCATATGTATACCATGCATTAAGGGTCAGTTTGACAACACTTGTTGAAAACAGCTTACAAAACGTATCACATATGACAAGCAGTTCAAAAAAATAAGTGGCATTTATTCTGTTTCTAGAAAAAAAAATAGTACTTAAATTACAATATAAAATCACTTAAATAGGTGGAAGGAAAACCCTTTTTCAATAAGAATGTAGGAAACACTTATATAGAAGCACTTATTATAAGTGATGAGTGCTGTAAGCATTTTTCTATAAATATTTTCAAACAGTCTCGAATCATATAAACAATTAAGATTCCACCAAAGCTTACCCGTATTCATCAAAATACCCACCACGACCATCAATTCCAAAGTCCTCCCTGAACACAATCCACCCAAGAAACAATGGAGAAAATATAATGGTATAGTGAACCACGATTACAGCACAAATAAGCACAGCAAATCCAATCTCAAGATTAGTAAAGAATTCCACAGTAAAGAATCCACACTTGTACATTATCAATGTTATCATGATTCCAAAGATGAAAAAAAGAGATTAGCAAACCAAAGAACCAACAGCAAATTCAGATGCCATTAGAAAAAAATATTGAGATCCATGAAATGAAAAATTATATAATTCAAGGATTCGAAAACATTGACTTGAATCTCACAAAAATTTTCAACCAATTCCTTCCCCAAATAGTGATCAATCCGATAAACTTGTGATTCATCAAATAATTCTCCAATTTGGGAACTAAGTTGCTCTACAGTATTCAAATCCCTTCTGAAAGGCTTTTCAACAACGATTCTATTACATCCACTAAGATCAGTTGAAATGGATAAGGAGAATTGATAAAAATTAAAATAAAATACACAACTACCATTATTTATTTTGTCTAATGTTATAAAACATCAATTGCGGGCTAGAATGCTAACTAACAACATATTGGGATAAGGGCATCTTATTTTGTTATTCTAAAAGCTAAATCAAGGCTAGGAATAATATGGAAAAATAGAAAACTTAAAACATACATTTGTTCATGCAATATTTCTGGATCATCCTACACATACATGGATATACAGATGGGGGAAGCAAGAGATGAAACAGTCATCGAGAAGAGCCTTCAACACTGTTTTTGGAATCATCATGCTCAAATATGTTCTTATCCAATGCTTGGAATACCTCATCAAAATCATAAGAACCACTTCCATATTTGATCTACAGATTACTCATAAATGTAACTTTCCAACACAACAAATATAATAAACAGAATTTCAATTAATAATAACGGTACTAACGAGTTGAAAAAACCTAGACAAAACTTCTTAGTGCTCTAGTGAAGCACCAGCTTGGTCAAGATTACTACAGTTATCATAAAAATGAAATCAAGTAAATAAACCCATTACAAAAAGAAAAAACAAAAAAACGGAAGAAGTGGTAGCCTAAAAAGAACCTCATCAACCACAACAAAAAGAAAAAGAAATTTCATCTCAAAATTTTTAGATCGTTGTCATATTAATTTCAACTGTGAAGTGGTTTGAAATAAAAAATAAAATTAAAATTAAAAAAAACTCAACCCCATATATGGTTTCTCAACTCATCATCAAAAATATTCATCCTGGCATAGCCAAATATGTGAACTTCAACTGGGATGAGAAATTACTGATTGCACACCATCCCCACAATTAGTAAAATGGAATGGTGACGTTATATGAAAGCAATGAGAAACAAGAAAATGAAATAGAACATGAGAAATTGCAAAACATGATGAATAGTATTGATAATGTAACAAGGGAGATACTGTTTCATTTTGAAATAAAGCAGGAGACAATGAAATTTCCAGTTTCTCATATGAATATCTCCTTTTGTGTCCTTCTCACAAATGAATCCATGAACAGAGTGGCATATACAGAACATGTTATAGAAAACTGTTCACTTGAGATTTTGATAGTCATATTAGCTTGTACTTATATATCAGAAACAAAAAAAATGCATACTAGATCTATAGTAATAATGAATTATACAGTACAACATCATCAAATAAATCACAAGTAAAAAAATGAATAGGACTGCATCCACCAGAAAGCGGTCTTTATAAAACCTGTCAATAAAGGTTAAACAATGCTTGAAAATTATTCTTCTTCTCGAGGTCACCTAAGGCACCAAGCACGATTATGGAGAGAGACTCGGTTTCTAGTTTAGACTCTAATTCCCTCTCAGTTATAAAACTATCTCTCTTATCAATAGTCTATGTTCCTGATCCAATTTTATAACCATAGATCCAGCCTCTAATCTGCATGGAGAATAGAGTAGTAAAATTCTGAAGATTGACTTTATTTGAAGAAATCAACCTAGCTAATACAAATGGAATAAATATTTTATTTTAGACACACCTGCTACTGAAAATTCAGAGGTGATGAAAGCGTCATATCAGCAAATTAAAAGACCTAAAGAATTTCATATTCCTTAATATTCATCGGGGGATAGGTTCGAGGGTGGGAGGAGAAAGTCGAGGGTGAGGGTGGGGAGGCCGCCATGAAACACCGATGGCTAGGAAGTGTAGCAGCGACGTTGGGGAGGGGTGCGTGGAGAGGGGGTCCAGGTCGAGGATTCAAGGAGTCATGGATAGTGGGGAGGAGGAGCTCGGGGATCGGGGGAGGAGAGGAGTCGTGGAATATGGAGCAAGAGCCCGATTGATTGTCAAAATAAAAAAAACGTTGCTACAAATTTTATTAATCTGTGGAAATAAATTATTATATAGCCATGGTTCTAAAAGAATTGTGGGTATAAACTAAGCTATATCCATGGGCTTATAAAACCGTTGCAATAAGTCTGTGGCTATAGCCCTGTTTTCTAGTAGTGATGTTTCAAAATCATAATTTTAAAATTATCCTCCATGAAAACTATTAATAGTTATCAATGGAAGGTTTTTCTCATTTTTAACATGGGTACTAAAACATTTGAAATAAGAAAAAGCATCATATTTATTTTATAGAAAATAAACCCATGTAAATATAGTGTAATCATCAACTAAAACAAATACATAATACTTACCTCCAATGCTTCCAGTTTGTGTTGGACCAAAAAGATCCATATGCACTAACTGTAATGCATCAGTAATTGAGACTTTACCGATTGATTTAAAGATATATTTATGTTGCTTTCCAATTTTACAAGGATTAAAAACTTTTTAAGATTCAAATCTAAGCTCCAGTAGATCCTTAAATAGTATTCTATTAGAAAGTTTTCATAGGTTCTTAAGATAATAGTGTCCTAAAATTCTATGGCACAACAATGAATAATCTTCAATTGGACTAAGGAAAGGTAGATATTGGATCCTAAGGTCTTCTATGTGTAGTGTGTGTACATTCTCTTACCTATGGGTAGAAAGAATAAACTCTTCCTTGGAATTGTGTACTAAGAACATATCATTCCTAAAATTCACATGGTATCCTTCATCACATAATTGACTTTTTCTAATGACGTTATGCTTATGACCCATAACAAACAAAACATTTGAAATAAATATTTTTCAAGAAGAACGGTGTTACCTATACAAAAAATTTTCCCCTGAGCATTATCTTTGAAAGTTACTTTTCCTCCTTTTGTCTTGATAATATTTTCAAAATAGTTTTTTTACCAATCATATTTCGGGAACATCCACTGTCCATGTACCAAGTATTTGATGTTGTTACTCTCTCTATTTTCCTAAAAACAATAGAGTTAGACTATAGGAACCCAAACTGACACTTAGTGCAGAAAGGAGAACTTTATGGCACAAAATAATTATTACTAAAATCAGTTCATAAGATTCACTTCACTAGATCCAGATTGAATAACAACCTTTTTATATTTGGATCTAGTAACACTATCAGGAGTCTTAGATTTTATATTATTTGAATTAGTTGTAAAAGAAACACCTTCATTCCCATTCTTCTTCTTTATTTTATCGTCATATCTCTTCATTCTAGTCTCATGCTGAAGAAGAGTGCCAAATAGTTCATCTAATGAAATCATGCGGAATTTTCGGTTCTCATCAATTGTTGTCCTCTGGGACTCCCACTCATTTGGAATATTGTTTATGATCTTATCTACATGATCCTCATCATCCAAAGCTTTTTCTCCCATAGACTGTAATCTTTTCATAATATTCATTAACCTTTTTTGAAAATTTCTTATAGGTTCTCCATAATGAATGTTAAATCCATGCTATTCACCTCTGGGAATGGCTGTTCTAGTTTCAATGACTTTGGAAGTTCCAATGTGAGTATCTTCAAGTTTCTTTCATATAAAATTTTCCTCTTCACATGAATATATTTGAATATAGATATTTATAGTCATAGAACAAAGCAAGGTATTACATACCTTATAATTCCATTGATATTCATACTTTTTGTGATTTGTGATGGCACTAACTTCCTTATCAAGGATATTATATCCTCCAGTAAGAATGAATTAATTATAAACTCCAGTATTGATAACGAATTTCTTCATGCGATCTCTCCAACACTCATAATAATTTCTATCAAAAATATGTGGTCTCATTGGATTTATGTTGTCAATAGAACCACCATTGATTCTTGAAATCTTAATGAAAATCATTCCACAAAAACTTGCTAATAGAAAATGTTTATAAACAAGGAAAATAATCCTCTAAAAGAAAAAAATATTGAACAAGATTATTTCTAAGAAAAATATGAATCCGAACATTATAATTCCAAAAAATATGATTCCGAAAAATATAAGAAGATGATTTATCTTATGAATCGAATCGTGAGATTAATTCAGACTATACCATTCCTCTGATACCAATTGTTGAAATGGTTTGTGAGTATGATATTCTCTATAAATCCAAATGGTTGATCGAAATAATAGAGATTCTAAATCAAGGATCTAAAGATGCTCAAAATACAAGAGGGGGTGAATTGTATACATTTAAAAAATTACTTTGTAACTTTTAATGATGGTTATGTTTAACAGGGTTAAACAAGGTAATTCACAAAACCTCTAGTTCTACACAAATGCTAGATTCCGGAAATATGATTCCAAGAAAGTGGTTTCAAAAAGATGGTTCCGAAAAATGAAACATAATGAATGTTTAAAACTACAAATATTCTTCCTTAAGGCATATAGAATATTACAGAATCAGAGTACAAGTATAAGGAATTATAAGATTGTTATACTTTCCTCAAGAATAAAAATATAGCAAAAAACTTGAAACAAACAAGTAACAAGTAGTAAGTCTCTTAACACAAATAGAAGGGTAACCAACAGCCTTGGATAAAGTTCCATTGATTTATACTTTCAAGAAAGTCTTTCATACCCACACTAGGGTAATCCCTCAATACAAATATAGGATTCTGTCTTGCTATCCACGCACGCAGTCAACTTTAAGGTAGTAGGCACCACTTTCTTCCTCAGCAAGGAAGCCCTCAACTTCAAGGTATTGGGAACCTATATCTTCTTGTCCCCAGAATCCCTCGAATGTAATCTACAACATTCAGAGTTGGACAAATCAAATCTGAACAATAGGTTCATTACGCCCTAATCATGAGTGTCTATAAAAATCACATAACAACATGTAATCTCTAGAGTCATTGAACGGTGTTGAGCTCTATTCGAATGAGCTCATATTTATAGGCACAAATCCATCGGTCGGCTCCATCCTCTAATGGTCATATTTTTACTTGATTTTTTGAGGGACATGTACATGTGTCACTCAAACAACGGTTAGTTAGTAACTGAATGCATGAAAAAGTTTTATAACTAAAAACATGTGTAAGAAAAATATGGTTTCATAACCAAAATCCAATATTTAGAATGAAATAAAATAAAAGTAGAGAGTCTAACCAAAAATGAATTAGGATTTTATATTACAAGGATATTCGGATTCAATATTTTAAGGAATTAGGATCCTTAACTCTATAGAATTACCGTGTATGAATTTAACGGAAATTTGGAATCTGGAATCACAATAATTCGGAAACTGAATTTACAATGTTCGGAGTCTGAATTCATTATAATTGGGATTCAGAACTCATAGGAAATCATAACCATAATTTGTGGTCAGAACACAGAGTAATTTTTAATGACAATTCTAATTTAGTAATCATAAGAATTCTTAATCATAATTTGTATTCAGAATTTAGAGTTACAACTCCGAAGGGTTCGTAACTAGAGTTATTAGAATTCGGATTCAGAACTAAGAAGAGTTTGTAACCAGAATTTGTATTCAGAATTTAGAGTCAGAACATAGATGAGTTTGTAGTCAGAATTCGTATTCATAATTCAGAAATAGAACTCAGATGAGTTCATAACTCGAATTCTAAGAATTTAGATCCAAAAACAGAAAGCTTCATATCTAGGTGATTATAGAATTCCGAGGTTCTGGTTACAAACCAAATTTTACACTTTGGAAAAATTATGATATGAACAATGTAGATACCCTAATCTTAACATACATGGACATTACATTACTTTTTCTGAATACTTAGTATATTACAAAAACACACACACAAGGATCGTAATAGTATAGTGTCTTTGGAAACTCGCAATATAATCTTCTAATCGTGGTGAAAGATCTTAAACATCTCCCATAAAGATCTTCCCCCTTTTTTACCTAAAACCATTCTTTATATACTGGGGAAAAGAAAAAATAAAAGTGTGAGCTCAAATGCTCAGTAAGGGTAAACAAAAGAAATATGAATCACATCATATTCATAAGAACATAACATTTTGGAAATCTTAACCTGCAAAAGAGAGCATAATATTATATCATGGGATAAATCATAGTAGTGAAATGTAATCCCAATAATCATAACATAACACATGAAACTTTGTGTCATACACACATAATCATAGAGAATAATTTATTATTAGTCAAGACTCATTCCCAAGACTATCTTAGTGGACAAAGACCCTTTCTGAACTGAGTTCACTCCTAGTTTCAGACTGGCTTCACTGAACCGGTATAACCTACCGTTCCAGCCATGTCTATCTCATGAGATATAAAATCTATACCCAATGCATTGGAGGGAGATATAGGTCCCACCCATCTCATAATGATACCATTCTTATGTGTGCCACAAAATTATAAACCATACATCACACCATAACCCATGTAATAAAAATGGGAATCATAAACATCATGATATCATAAAACAATTCATATAAGATAAAGTAATTCATAAAAATATAATTCCATCACAACATAATCAAGTCAATGTAATAATCGGGATATAAACAGTACCATTTATTATATTATATGGAAAAATAATTTTGATAAAATACTTGATCTCCATTCTTGAGGAAAATATCCTTTCTGCTTCAAAAACATTTTTCCATTCTTAACATGTCGTATAATTCTAAACTAAAAGAAGCTAATTAAAAATGAACCTGAAAACTTTTAAAGGAAACTTCTTGGAAATAGTTTTTAAAAAAAAAATTCATGCCGTATAAGTTAAAAAAACATTCTTCGTACTTTTGTCGGAAAAGTCAAAAAGTACCTCGTACGAAAAACGACAAAAGATTCATTTCATATCCTTTACTAAAAACTCATCGAAGGGTAAAATTGGATTTAAAAAACTGTAGGTGGATGGAAATAAAATTGTGATATTTCCCTTATCTTAGGTTTGATTTGCATCGTAAGTGTCCGAACCTCTTGTATAATGATTTAAATAATGTTATTGACTTATTAAATAATTATACATATTGTTATGATATCATATATTGTCATATTCTTAGCTTCTTATTAGTAATATTTCATTACTACTTGTTATATAGGTGTTTATTACTTTTTGTTCTTATGCGTGTTTTGTCGAATAAATTCTTATTCTTCTCTTTAGGTTATAGATACCTCATTTCCAGAATGGTATTAGTGAAATATATATCATATTAATTCATTCAATTCATTTATAAAATCATTATGAAATGAAGATCATGTATAATGAGTCGCATCACATCGTAGAGACGGTATTCCGTACGTACGCACGAGTGATGATATCATTCCTATAATCGTAGAATTATATTGGAGTGTATGTATACTATTTAAGAATCAATATAACTTTATAATAGTCATATATAGTCATTATTTAAACAATTATAACCATCCAAGTAAGGTGGTGGTGGAAAATAGATTACACCATGGCGTGGAGACCGTATTCAGTACGTACGCACGTGCGGTGATTTCTTTTTCCGTAGGATGGATAGATGGTGAAATAGGGTTGTTTCATACTTATAATAACATATCAGTATATCAGTGATACTTATGTTATTACTTCATAATGAAACAACTAAAGAATATGAATGGAAGAAGAAATAAATATGAAAGAATCGGTAACAGACATTACCTCTTCTTTGAAGTGCTTCTTTGAGACCTCATTTTAGGGCACTAAAATTGGTGTTTGAAGATGGACAGGACCACTAGGATGTATCTAGGGAAGTGGAGAGGAGAAAGTGGGAGGGTTTGGCTGAGATTTAAGGCTCAAAGTGGTGTGAGGAAGAGAGGGAGGAGGTTCCCTTTTATAAGGGAGGAGAGGGGCACCTTTGGAATAACTAAAAATATTATTTTATTATAAAGCCAAATTCGGTTTTTAATAGCTCCAAATTGATTTATTTCGAAGCTAAGGTAGGGATGGATCGAAATAATCTCATCCAATAGAATTTAGACATGTTTATGTTCCTATTTTGACTTTATCATTTAGATTTAACATTAAGTTATATAATTTTACTTTTACCGTGTCTTCTTGTTTTCTTACACTATAAGGTTAATAAACTTACTATAACAATCCAAACGAACCCAAAGATGTTTTTTATTAATAAATATAACTTTATCTAAGTCATTTGGCCAAACATTAGATTTTTAGAAATAAAATAACACTTAATAATATAATATTTGTTTTAAAAACTATTTTATGTCAATTTTGACACTATTTAGTAATTAATTTTTGTGAAAATCATAACAGAATGATCAGTTCGGAAAAAGTTAATTAAATAAATACTAACATGTCATATTAACTTATAAAATTAGTTTAATTCATAAAAATTCTTAAATTACAGTTATTTTAGTATTTATAACATTAATTATGTCAATATTTCATTAATAAGATAATTACTGCATCATCTTTGTGTCATAATAAATGATACTTATTTAATCTTTAAAAATTCTAAATAAATTCCTATGATGTAGATAATTCTATTATATTTCTGTAGACTATTCATTTTCAAAGTTTCATGAAGTTTATCACTAAATTAAAATTATTATACTTATAAGATTTAAGAAAGTCACATGTTGTCACATTCATTGGTTTTAATAATAATTGAATTATTTTTCATGGACAAAAGTCCATTAAATGAATCTAATCCGACTCTTAGGCGATATGGGTCGACTTTTAGTCATCCAATTGGATTTTTACATGTGTTAGGGTGATTTTATAATATTATATTTACTCTTAATTACCTGATTTACCATTAACTATGGTAAATAAAATTTACCGTAGTTACTATTCATAATTCCCAAAAATAAAAAGTAGCTTATTAACATAATTTGGATCCACTGATTCCAAATATGGAACCCATTTTTCCAAATTCAATACACAAAAGTTAAAGAAATTAAATTAAAATTAATCTCGTTGTCGAAAGAAAACGGGGTTCTCTTTAAAACATTACAAAAGATTGAATTGATTTATCCTACGAATTCAAGGTAGAATCAATGCTAATGACATAAATTATATTAAATGGTAAAAATATATTCTATTTATACTTTAAAACCATTCAATATTTTAATTTATCCATATAAATTATTTCGATGAAAAAATTGTTTTTAATTAAAATATAACGTGTTTTTACAATTCATCAAAATATGAAAGTTACCAGAATAATATGAAAAATTAATCCAAGGTAAATTTTTATTTCATGATTCCAAAGAAAAAATTTATTTTGTCAAATTTAGCTTATAAAAATGTCATAAAATATATTTAAAGTGGGTGCACCATTAAAAGGCGCCAAAACTACCTTTTTTGAAAAATACTTATTTTACCCGAAAAATTTATTTTGTTCTTATACCATGTTGTAGAAAATGTGTAAGACGAATAATAATGTTATAATATTAAAAATTTATTTAATTCTATTCATAACGGAAAGTTCATAATAATATTATAATAATATATCGTTGTTTAGTAAAACCTGGTATTGCGTACAACACACGCTATCGAGGAAGGTCGTGATTGCGTGTAATGCGAGCCAAGTCAGGGTTGCATGCTGTGAAAGAATACTTCATTGTTTCGTATAACATAATCCAACCATATTTCATTTATACATTGAATATATATATATATATATATATATATTCAATGTTGCGTAGAATAACTATTATCAAAATTGTGTGTAACACGATCCAAGAATAGTGTTGCGTATACTGAAATCTAATACGGTGTTGCGTATAGGGAAATGTAATCTTGGTGTAGCATACAACACAAGAAATTAATGAAATTAAAATAATATTTTTCATAAAATATCGGGGTGTTACATTCAACCCCCCTTAAAATGAATTTCGCCCTCGAAATTCGTCGGGGTTATAAATGGTTTACTACTCGAAAGTTTTTTTAATAGAAACCCACATCATAAAAAGGAATACCAAAACATGGCTTTAAAAACTAAAGTATGAAATTTAACTGTTACCCAAATTAACTCATCCCTGGGTTTCCACGTAGGAGAACATAGGTGAAAATATGGATATGGAAGAAAAATCTAACCATCATGTTCTAATGGATAGTGGTAGAGAACATGGCTATGAAAAAGCCAACAATCACAAAGATATTGATGTGTTATGATCTAAGGTACCATCTGATTCATCAGATATAATGGAAATAGGAAAACATTTTTGTTTTTCAAGATCATTTCCCTAAAGTTGATGAAATTGGAATTAGAAGAAATACTTTCGTGATTTTGGTGTAGACTCACTGTTAGTCGTTCTTTGGACAATTTCCACTTCATATCCTAATGAAATGAAGTTGAATTTGTCATTCAAGATGTGTTAGCAGATCATGTGATAGAATGAGGGGTCAAACCATCTGTCTCGAAAAAAAGATTAGAAAATTTATCAAAAAAATGTAAGTCCATCTATAGTGAGATTAATCATATCTGGTTCCTAAAATGGACTTATACTTTTTATATTATACTGCTTAATATAATAAAACTAGTTTCTACTAAACAGGGACTTCCTGTAGGCCAGTGGTAGGAGATAAAGGCTAGTCGCACTTTGGTTGTGGGTTCGATTCCCACAGCCATCTCCGACACGATGGGTTGTCTCCCATCCTGCAGGTTGTCCTTTTTCTAAAGCTATATTACTATAACATCCCATCAATAATATCAAAAAAATGTTTTATCCTTAAACAATACTAACTTATGTCCAACATAATCCATTCCAATCTTTAGGGTTATCTAAAATACTTCGGTCCAATCTCATAGTATAAACAAAATGATCACGTGAATGCCATCATTTATCCCCCATATATCCTAAGATATATCTTGTTGGTCAAATTACAAACCTGTGAATACCTTAATAATGTATTATCTTGGAGAATTAATACCCATTGATCTTTAGTGAAAACATGAATGTTGTAAAAATATAACACTTTCCACATACCAAAATCCTCAAAATTCTATATACTCAAACCATGATATCACATAGCCCTTATATCAATCATGAGCTCATGAATACTATCAAACATATTATATTCTCTTTATCCCTTCATTATGTGCATATCATCTGCTTTCCAAAAATATTTCAATCACTTTTCATGGTTACCGATGCCATAAAATTATTGAATACCAAAATAGACCAATACATAAATATTCCAATATTCCACGATAATATATACAACATTATTCTGGAATCCCACTACATAAACACTTAATCACTCCACCACATCATTTTCATATTCAACATCACCAATGGTGATCGCATGTGACTTCCCTTTTTTCCTTTGCCTTATGTGGTGGCTCATGTGGATCATCACTAACCCTTGGATTAGGTTATTTCTTAGCATAATGCCCCATTTCCTTGCACTTGAAGCATTGAAGTGTAGTAGGTTAATTCTGTGTATCCCTTCCTTTTTTTGCATCATTAGGTATCTTCTTCCCATCATTGCGGCATTCAAATTCCTGATTACCTTCCTTTCCGCATTTGAAACATTTACTTGTCCCTTTAAGACAATCTCCACCATGCTTTTTTCCACACATTGAGCATAAGGAAACATTCATCTTCTTTTCACCATTATTCTGAGATTTCTACTTGAACTCCATCTTTTGTTTATTGTCAAAACTATGTGATGGATAAGTAACACTAACTTCCATTTCTACCATGATAGCAAAACGTACAATTTTGTCATAGCTACTAAAGTCTCTTACAGCTAATTCCCTTCGAAGATTTGGTTTTAAGCCATAAACTTTACTTTTAGGTTGGATGATTAATCCAGATGCATACCTTGCAAGCCTTGTAAAATTCACTTCGTACATACCAACAGATTCATTATCCTTTTTCTTTAGTTCAAGAAACTCCTTCTCCATCATTGTTCGAAGAATATGATGGAAGTACTTATTGAAAAATAAGTTTTTGAACTCGTCCCATTCCATGGACTCAATTTCATCTCTTTTCCTCATATTCTTGATATGATTCCACCATTGATCAGCTTAACCTTCCAAATGATATACTGCTAAGATGAATTTATCATGATCAGAACATTGAATAACTTGAAATATCTTTTTAGTGGTACTGATCCATTGTTCAGCAACAAGTGGATCAGAAGACCCACTGAAAGAAGGTGGGTGTTGCCTCATGAAGGACTCAATAGAATGTTGTTCCCTTCTCTACTAATTTGGAAGTCCAGAATGATTCATATCTTGTGTAAGTATAACAATAATATTTTGCACTCCATCTCCCGTAACATTTGTTTGTTCAAGAGGACAATCATTACATTGTCCATTACATTGATCATCACGGTTCCTTCGGGTTCCAGTGATCGTCTAAAACCCAAAAAGAATAGTGTGAGAGGAAAAAATTGTTCTAGGGAAAACAATATAATAAAGGGGGGGGGGGTAACTTCAATATATAACATCTTAGATTAACGTAATTCTAGTACTATAACCTATACTTATACTAACCCTTAGGGACATCCCTATACATACCATAGAAATATCTATAGGGATCTCACTAAAGTTCTTGCATCCTAGTTTCCCATGGTTGACTAAACCATTCCTCTGACACCAACTATAATGACCCATACTTTACATACATTGTTAATACTTTAAAATTGAAGCATACTTATTACAACATATAACAAAACCACCAAAGGACCGTATATGTATAGTGTCTTTAGAAACTGGGAAACATAAACAACTGGTTCATAAAGCGTCTACACTGTCTCCCATTTATTACATCATATCTATAGTCCCTTTTGGAATATCATACTTAATAACCTTCTTCCTGACAATGGTAATGAAAACATACAAAGGGTCAGCTCAAATTCTCAGTAAGGGTAAACAAAACAAATATCAATCGCATCATATTCATAAGTACATAACATTTTGGAAATCTTAACCTGAAAAAGAGAGCATAATTTCATAACATGGGATAAATCATAGTAGTGAAATGTAATCCCAATAATCATAACATAAAACATGAAACTTTGTGGCATACACACATAATCATAGAGAATCATTTCTTACTAGTCAAGACTCATTGCCATGACTATCGTAGTGGACAAAGTCCCTTTCTGAACTGAGTTCACTCCTCGTTTCAGTCCTGTTTCACTGAACCGGTATAACCTACCGTTCCAGCCATGTCTATATCATTAGATATAAAATATTTACCCAATGAATTTGAGGGAGATATAGGTCCCACCCATCTTATAATGATACCATTCTTATGTGTGCCCCAAAATCAAAAACCATACATCATAGCAAAACCCATGTAATAAAAATGGGAATCTTAAACATCGTGACATCATAAAACAATTCATATAAGATAAAGGAATTGATAAAAATATAATTACATCACAACATAATCAAATCAATGTAATAATAGGGATATAAACTGAACCCTTTATTATCTTAGATGGAAAAATATTTTTGATAAAACACTTGAACTCCATTCTTGAGGAAAATATCCTTTCTGCTTCAAAATCACTTTTCCATTCTTAACAGGTCGTACAATTTTACACTAAAATAAGTTGATTAAAAATAAACATGAAAACTTGTAAAGGAATATTCTTCGAAATAATGTTTTAAAAATCCATTCATTCCGTATAATTTAAAAAAACATTCTTCGTACTTTTTTCGGAAAAGTCAAAAAGTACCTCGTACGAAAAACGACAAAAGATTCCATTCATATCCTTTACTAAAAACTCACCGAAGGGTAAAATTGGATTTAAAAAATTTTAGGTGGATGGAAATAATATTACATATTGCAGAAACATGGATGTGGATGATAAAATACACCCCAGTAAATACCAAAGTATAAACAATCTCGGATAAAAATGAGATTGTGATATTTCCCTTACCTTAGGTCTGATTTGCTTCGTAAGTGTTCGAAAATCCTGTATAATGATTTAAATAATGTTATTGACTTATTCCAGAATTATAATTATTGTTATGATATAATATATGGTCATAGTCTTAGCTTCTTATTAGTAATATTTCATTACTACTTGTTATTCAAGTGTACATTACTTTTTGTTCTTATGCATGTTTTGTCGAATAAATACTCATTCTTCTCTTTAGGTTATAGATACCACATTTTAATAATGGTATTAGTGTAATATATATCATATTCATTCATTCAATTCATTTATATAATCATTATTCAATGAAGATCATGTAGAATGAGTTGCATCACATCGTGGAGACGGTATTCCGTACGTATGCAGGAGTGATGATATCATTCCTATGATCATGGAATTATATTGGAGTGTATGCATACTATTTCAGAATCAATATAACTTTATAATAGTCATATATAGGCATTATTTACACCATTATACCCATCCAAGTAAGGTGGTGGTGGAAAATAGATTACACCACGGCGTGGAGACGGTATTCCGTACGTACGCACGGGCGGTGATTTATTTTTCCGTAGGATGGATAGATGGTGAAATATGGTTGTTTCATAATTATAATAACATATCAGTATATTATTGATACTTATTTTATTACTTTATAATTAAACAACTAAAGGATAATAAGTGGAAGAAGAAATAAAGATGAAAGAATCGGTAACAGACATTACCTCTTCTTTGAAGTGCTTCTTTGAGACCTCCTTTTAGGGCACTAAATTGGTCTTTGAAGAAAGCCAGGACCTCTAGGATGTCTCTAAGGAAGTGGAGAGGAAAAATTGGTAGGGTTTGGACGAGAATTAAGGCTCAAAGTGGTGTGAGGAAGAGAGGGAGGATGTGCCCTTTTATAAGGGATGAGAGGGACACCTTTGGAATAACTAAAAATATTATTTTCTTATAAATCCAAATTTGGTTATAAATAGATCCAAATTGATTTATTTATAATCTAAGGCGGGTATGGGTCTAAATCCCCTCATCCAATAGAATTTAGACAAGTTTAGGTCCCTATTTTGACCTTATCATTTAGATTTAACATTAAGTTAAATAATTTTTCTTTTACCGTGTCTTCTTGTTTTCTTACACTATAAGGTTAATAAACTTACTATAACAAAAAATACGAACTACAAGTTGTTTATAATTAATATATATAACCTTATCTAAGTCATTTGGCCGAACCTTTGTTTTTTAGGAATAAAAGAACAATTAATAATATAATATTTGTTTTAAAATCTATTTTATGTCAATTTTGACACTATTTAGTAATTGATTTTTGTGAAAATCATAACAGAATGATTAGTTCGAAAAAAGTTAATTAAATAAATACTAAGATGTCATATTAACTTAAAAAATTATTTTAATTAATAAAAAAATCTTAAATTACATTTATTTGTGTATTTATAACATCAATTATGTCGATATTTCATTAATAAGACAATTACTGCATCATCCTTGTGTCATAATAAATGATAGTTATTTAATCCCTAAAAATTCTAAATAAATTTTTATGTGGTAGATAATTGTATTATCTTTCTGGATACTATTCATGTTCGAAGTTTCATGAAGGTTATCACTAAATTAAAATTATTATACTTATAAGATTTAAAAAAAGTGTCATGTTGTCACATTCTTTGGTTTAAATAATAATTAAATTATTTTCATGGACAAAAGTCCATTAAATGAATCTAATCCGACCCTTAGGTGATATGGGTCGACTTTTAGTCATCCAATATGATTTTGACATGTGTTAGGGTGATTTTATAATATTATATTTACCCTTATTTATCTGATTTAACTTTAACTATGGTAAATAAAATTTACCATAGTTACTATTCATAATTTCCAAAAATAAAAAGTAGCTTATTAATAGAATTTGGATCCACTGATTCCAAATATGGAACCGATTTTTCGAAATTCAATACACAGATGTAGAATAAATTAAATTAAAATTAATCCCGTTGTCGAAAGAAAACGGGTTTCTCTTTAAAACATTGCAAAAGATTGAATTGATTTATCCTACGAAATCATGGTAGAATCAATGCTAATGACATACATTATATTAAATGGTAAAAATATATTCTATTTATAATTTAAAACCATTCAATATTATAATTTAACCATATAAATTATTGAGATGAAAAAAGTTGTTTTTAATTAAAATATAGCACGTTTTTACTATTCATCAAAATATGAAAGTTACCAGAATAATATGAAAACTTTACCCAAAGTACATTTTTATTTCATGATTCAAAAAAAGAATTTTATTTTTTCAAATTTAACTTATAAAATTGTCAAAAACTAGATTTAAAGTGGGTGTTCCATCAAAAGGTGGCAAAACTGCGTTTTTTTTAAAATACTTATTTTACCCGAAAAAATTATTTTGTTCTTATACTATGTTCTAGAAAATGTGTAAGATGAATAATAATGTTATAAGATTAAAAATTTAGTTAATACTATTCATAACGGCTAGTTCATAATAATATTATAATAATATATAGTTGTTTAGTAAAACCCGGTATTGTGTACAACACACGCTATCGAGGAAGCTCGTGATTGTGTGTAATGCAAGCCAAGTCAAGGTTGTGTGCCATGAAAGAATCCTTCATTGTTTCGTATAACATAATCCAACCATATTTCAATTATACATTGAATATATATATATATATATATACTCAATGTTGCGTAGAATAACTATTATCAAAATTGTGTGTAACACGATCCAAGAATAGTGTTGCGTATACTGCAAGCTAATACGGTGTTGCGTATAGCGCAAGGTAATCTTGGTGTAGCATAAAACACAAGACATTAATGAAATTAAAAGAATATTTTTCATAAAATCTCAGAGTGTTACATATAATGAAAACATGGTAAGGATAAATTTCCATGGGAATGGGAGTTTTAACTTTTTGAAGTATAACATAGGGTAAAAATATATTTGCCTTGAGATAAGGTGTTTTTTTTATAAAAACAAGAAGGAATGGTAATTTCATATGGAAACCTTATTGACTAAACAATATCCCCCAAGTATGAAGGAATGGAAATGTCATAAAGAAATCCTTATTGAGTCAACACTAATTAGTTTAGTGGCCAATGGATTTGTGATGTGTAACATGTCAATGATCAAATAATCTTAATTAATCAAGGTAAATGATGGAAATGATATAGTAAAATGGTGTTCAATGAATTGTGTACAACTAGTACGTGAATTCTGAATATTTAAGTGGAAAATGGATATTGATGGTGTGATCACTATATATGGGGGAGTTTTAGTACCTACATATATATAGAAAGATCTAATGACATAATTAAATAAACCTAAGTGGATGGAATACCATGGGGTGAAAACAATATACATTAATGTTTTGAGGCAGTTCTATTTTCTAGGTACGAAGTGGGGAATTTGTTGATTTATTTCAAAATTCATTACCTTCTAGAGGATAATGGTCAAACACCAACATCAAAGTGGACTACTCTAGACACTTCCAATGCCATGGTGGAAGTTTTTGGACACCATAGTAGACCTTTTAACAGTGATAACATGGACCTAATGGTTTTTGGATTCCATTTATGTGACTACAGATCAACTAACAAAATGTTTCATTTCATTCCAATATCTTAGATTCACTTTGTAGATGATAATAGAAATGTATATATCCATGAGATTTTATGGAAGGAAATGATTTATTACCTATAAATTAATATTATTGTATATCTTTTTCTTAACACACAACACCAAACAGCAAACCGATATTTGCAATTATAAGGTAACCATAGAATTGGAGTGTATAAAGAGTGGTTATAAAATTATTAAATATATATAAATGAATATATATATATATATATATAATAAAAATAAAAATAAAATACACCAAAAAATCCCATTCAATTTTTATATCTAGGGACAAAAATTATACTATTATTCATATAATTTATTATAAAAATGAATATTTTTTCCACGTTTGATATATTTATTATTAGAAGTAATATCAGAAAAATAATTAATTGATGAAAAACTATTTTATATAGGAAACCATTTGTTATGATATTTCCTTAATTAATTTTAAATAAAAAATTTAAAAATTTTAGGGTGAAAATTTGAAAATAAATAACATCATATTTTGATATATTATGGTCATAAAATCTTTTTGCATAATTTTTTTATTTTTCATTATAATATTTTTTAAGTGAAAATTTCAAAATAATGTTTTTAAAAATACCTAAGAATATAGAACATCACAGGTATATAATAATGACTAAAATCACAGAAAACCATTTTCATTAAAAAATATATTATTCTATGTAATACTATATATTATAATATATCATGTTGTAATGATAAGAAAATATTTTATTTCTAACCAAATGAAGCAATATTTTTTATTTTTTAGAAAATTCAATATATATATGTTTACTAAAATTATTTTAATCAACTGAATCAAATGATATATATTTTATATTTAAAATTTGTGTTTTCTTATTACCTAATAAAGGAATATTTTTTACTCATAATTTTTTTTACCTTGGTAAAATATTAAAAAACCTAGTAAAATGATTATTTTTCAAATAACATTTATAAATGAATGTTATTCTAAAAATGAAATGTATACAATGGCTAATAAACTTATAATATGATGATAAAACATAGAAAAAATTGAATGAATATTAATTTAATCAATAATAAATGTTACAAAAGATAATAAAACTTCATGAAATAATTGTAGTTTTTTAATAAAAAAATTACATTTTCTACAATATATTAAATGAATAAAAATAATTTTTATCAAAAATATGGAAATTTAATTTAAATAAAGAGATACTAAATTATGATTTAACGTGTTAAAAAAATCTAATAAGGGCTTAATTATAATATTATTAATAAAATAATTAAAATGATTAATATTTATATAAGAGTAATGGGTGTTTAAAAGAAAATTATAAGATGTCTCGAATTTTCATAAATTTACATTACATTTGAATCATATATAAAAAAAATTATTTTAAATACTTTCTTACATGTAATTTCAATATTCAATCACCTATATCACATATCATTAATTTTTTCTCATTTTTACCACTTATATACCATTCTTTTACCAGGAAAAGATCGACTTCATCGCTTATAAAAGGGGGTCACATCAATCCTTTCAATACTCCACACCTATTTCAATATTTCATTAAAAAAATTACAAAATATCCAATCCATAAATTCATTCACATACTCTATTTATTATGTTCACCAAAAACTATCCTATGTTCATCAAATATAATGCGTTAATATATAGGAGGAACCATGTCTCAACATACGTATCAAATATTTTATATTGTTTCTTCCTTGTTATTTTATTTCTATAAAAACTATATGTATCGTATAACAATAAAATATCCTAATTATTGTGTTGATATTTAATTATAATAAAGGTATCACATTTATTTATTCTCTTTTATCTACTATGAAAAACAATAATCATTGTCAGTGCATATGTTTGGATTACCTCCTCCACGAAGCAACACATTTCTTATTTACCACAACCTGTTATGGATGATCTGAATGATAGTATTGGTAAATACATATTTTATATATTATTAATTTATTATACTAAAAATATCACATCATATCCACCTCCACCCTTCTAAATCATTGATATGTACAAACGATACTCTTGAGTTATGCATATAACCACTTCCACAAATCATTTTATATATGTATTTTTTTTTTATAGAAAAATATTGAATTGTGTTTCACAATATTGAAAACAACAAAATAATATAGTTATTATTTCATTATAAGGATAATATGTTTAAACAACCACCTCTATTACTTTACCCAACAATCGTGTCAAATCATGGTCAATATTGGGTTAGTGTAACCACCCACATGAATGATTATATGAAATTATGCAATTGATGGTTATTAGAACATGATTTACGATACATTAGAAAATAAAAAATTTAATAATTACTATTTTAATTCTAGAATGGGTAAATCATTATTTTATTTATTAATTAATAATTCAACTTTCATAGGATTAAAATTAACAAAAATTGTTTTCATTCAGTTTCATCTTTCTATATAAATAATAAATTGATTTATAATGGAACTTTATAGATCATAAATAATTATAATTAATATATTATTGAAAAAATATTTCATTTTTAAATTTAAATTTTTGAAGAACTAAAATCAACATCCCTCCTTCGAAACTATAATAAACTGTCAAAATAGTAAACAAATGATGTGGGAAAATGAAAAACTAAAACTAATATATGTATAGATAATTATTTCAAATGAAAATTAAAAATTTTCATATATATGGATATGTTTATAACATAGTATATTTATATTTACATTATTCTATAGTATATTTGATTGAATTTGACTTAGGGGGGGGGGGACATGGTAATTATTCATTTATTTTAAATTTTAATTTCATCATACATGTTTATCCTATTAAATATGATTCATATAATATAGTGTAAATAAAACCAATTTATTTTTATCATGAATTTATTATTACTTATTAAGTACAATTTTTTATTCTGATTTTTTCCCTATTGGGGTTTGATTCCAACTACACAAGGACTATAATGAATTTTTCATCATAACCACACTTCAATAAGGACTCTTTTAATGTTTTACAAAATCTTATAATTTATTGGATTTATATACATCCAAAAAATATAGTTTTACACACACTATTATTCATTTAATTGTATTTATAGAATCCTGGGATCTTAAATACTCAAATTAATTTTGTTTCAAAATTTAGTAAATCCAGAAGTGGTTTTTTTGAATAATTTATATTTCTTGGGTCATAATAACTCATCATTATTATTAAGTTTATAGATTTATCTATTACAAAAAATTATGATTTATTAATTTCCCACCTTATTTATTTGGTAAATAATTTTTTATTCCAATTTGTTATTCATTGAAAAATGTGATTTTTCATGGAAATAAATGTTTTCCAAGAATAATTCCATTAAATTTTAATGGTTTATTATTTGATATCAATAATTTTACATCCACCCATTATTCTCCCAAAACTACAACGAACTCTTATTTTATTCATATCATGTTGTACATTCTTTATCTTTATATAATTTTATATTAATTTTTCATTTCCCTTATTAACAATCTGAGTTTTTAAAAATATTTTTAAAAATTGTTCAAAATTTATTCTTTCTCTATTAAAAACATTAATATTTTCTATTTAAATACCTATTTTGATATCATATATTTGTTTTAAACGAATTCGTTTATGAATTATTTTTAATAAGGTTTTCAAATTTAATATATTTCCCTCCTCAAATGTTTTTAGTAATAAATTTTGTGTTTATCTTTTATAAATATGTTTAAAATGTTTTTTGAAATCATTTTTCAGTTAATTTCTTCCTCCATGGTTTTCCATTACTGAAGAATAGATTTAATAATCTTATGTATTCTATTATTTTATGACACTTTTTGGAAATATAGTCTTTTATATCTTACGCTATCATAAATTATATTTATGGGATGTTCTTATATTCTAGGAAACCAATTATTTTTTCCATGTGGTACTTATGATATGTTGATAATTGTATTATAGTGGACCTCATTTTTATTATTGATGATGGGTAGGGTCCAATTCCCCCCTCAAATGAATTGGAATAATATTATATCTCATGATATAGTATATCATGCAAATAAAGTATTATTTCATGTAGTAATGGGTATTATGTTTTTTCTCACATTTTAGGCATTTACATATTGACTTTGTTCACATATGAGTTGGAAATATGGGTTTTTTCATATAGGGTTTTCAATGCATATAGTTGGTCACAATTCGTAGTTTTTATATAAATTTATGAAAAAATTAAATTATGGTTGTTTTTTTCAATTATTCATGTTGTATATTCATTACATGAAATTAATAGAATTTATTTTCATATCCAATTTTTTAATTAGTAAACACATTTCTATTAGGCTCAATTGATTTATCATTATCAATATGTATTTTAATAAATTTATTATCCTTTATTATTCATTAATGATCTTTTTATTTTCTTATATTTCAACATCATGTTTTATTATTATAATGAATGAATTAAAAAATCAGTATCAATATGATAAATGAGAGGTGGAGGGGTGAAATATTGATTTTATTTATTTTTATATTTTCTAACATATGGTCTGAACAGTGCATCTTGTTAAACATATATAATTATATTTTAAAACAAAAAAAAGAAAAATAAAAACCCACATAATCTAAAGTATTTACCAAATTCACTACTCAACATGATTATCTAGTCCTCAGAATTATTTGGAAATAATCCAATACTTCAAAATCAATGAGAAATAAATATTATTATCTGATTAGATGAATAAATTAATATCATTTATATATTTTATAAATATATTAAAAAATAGTTAATATTATATCTATAGAATATAATATATAAAATTTAAATTGTAATTACTATTATAATACATCCCCAATAGGTTTAGTATAATATCATAGTGATTCTTTTATATTTTCCCATATCCCCTTTTTGAATTAAGTTCTTATTCACATTATTGGATGGATGAAGATAATAAATTACCCCATAAAATTAAATTTAAACATATTTCCATTTCATTATTCTTGTCGATTATTTACTTATTCATTGAACTAATCAACTATATTTGGGTGCTTCTAAAAACTAACTGGTCACACATATTCATTATAAATTCATTCACCTAAATACATAGTTTGTGCGATCACATAATTTGAATGCTCGGTATGGTGCCTTTATATCTCTTTCCATTGATCATAACACACATGTATAATATAAATTTATTCTTAAATCAATGGATTTCTTTGTTGGAAACATTCATTCACAACCCCTAGATTTTCTGATTCATTTGCTATATTCATCTAAAACTATTTACATAGAACATAATGTATTCCACACATGAACAATAAACTTATTTTGTTTTGTATGAAAACATTATTTATATAGTATCACTTGTATGAGAGAAGCTATGAACTAAAATATATATTCCCAATTAAAAAACAATAAAAATTCAAAACTGTTATGAAATCCAATGTTTTTACTTTATTCTCAAATGTAATATTCATTCAAATGAATATAATAATGTATGACTTCGTCATATTACAAAAAATTGGATGTTTTTATCTGATTAAATTTCTCATTATATACGAGTAGACATCGAAAACAACATTCTATATAGAAAAAAATCAAAAATAATAGACAATGTCTTATTACGTGATACATATGAATCCAAAAGTCCCTATTTGGTTATCTATTATAGAACATAAAAAAATATAATTTGAACATACATACAATATTATCCACAATTCATATCCCAAAAAAACCATGAATTATTTTTTCACTCATTATGTTGGAAGAATTTAAAACAAAAAATTCCTGGAACATTTATACATTATTGAATTCTTTGTGTAGTGACATTATAAAGGTCATAAAAATTATGTTTTCCTCTATCAAATCAAAATTATTTTATCCTCTATCCAATATCAATTTTTTATAAATCATTTTAAAGTATAGTGACTTTATAAAGGTCATCAAAATTAAAAACGTTCCTAAAAAACCATGATAACAAAATCTATAATCATAAAAACAAAATCAATCATCTTGTTCCCAATAATAATAAATTTTTCATTTTTTCAGACAAGAAACATAAATCATTGACACTATAAAATAAAATAATATTTCTTATCAAAAAATAATAACCTATGATGGAAGACTCATTGTCAGAAAAAAAATGATTCACTGAAAAAACTTCACGATATGAGAAAAAGGTTAATTACTAATCTTTTTCATTCACCTATTACACATATTGATTATTAAAAATAAATATTTATAAAAATATTGAGATAGAAGGAAATAATTTTCCTATATCTACATTAAAAAACAGTTAAAACATTTCACAAAAGATTAAATCGTAGCCTAACCATTTTAGAAAATCAATAAAAAATTCTTTCCCTCAAAATGTCAAACACATCTAAATGGTTATATTTATGTAACAAAATTATATCCCCATTGAAAACATTATCCAAATACAATACGGAGAGGGGAACAATATTACATACTATAACCCTGCTGAGAGGGAGGTTGAACACCCATTATTACCCTCATCTTATGAAATGATGCTTTCTGAAATGATTTTGTAAATCAACTAAAACATTCTCTATTATAATAATAAAATATGGATTTAATTTATTCTTCTACCCATCCTATTTGATGAAGTGATATTTTATATCACTATTCATGGAAATAAAATATTCCACTATATTTGGGTGAAATTTATCACAATTTTAGCATCAAAATTAAATAAATGGGGAATGAACATATTAAGAAAAAAATGATCATATTCAATCCTTTCCAATATAAGTTTTGGTTAATCTTGAGTGGTAGAAACATTCCCACCATATACTATAATATGACTTTTTAAATTTTATTTCATTTTATTATGATTAACACATTATTATATTAGGAAAAATACTCCACTCGATGTTCATTTTGTTATTTATAATAATTTATAATCCATTATCTTTATAACCAGACAAATCAATCATTCATATGCTATCACATTTGAACACAAATTTATTTTTTACTTTAATATATATGAAAATTATATTTCTAGTAATGGGATGATATTATTTTAGTTAATGGTGATACCTTGAACAATTTTTAATATTATCTTCTATATATGGCCTTAAATCCTTACAATATAATAATCATCCAACCAATATCTACACATTATAGGATCTACAATTAATCATTCCTCGTATTTTGAAAACATTACTTCCACTAAAATTAGAGAATAATATAACATTGAATATTATATTACATACAACCATATGAGTATATTAGTATAATTTCCTTTATATTGGAAAATATATTTATTCTTTCATAAGCTTTGTAAGACAAGAATGTATTTCAATTCTCCAGGAATGAACATTAAAAATTTATTTTTCATCTATTTATAAATTATTTCACAAGTTACTGCATCATTACTTTTCAATATTATTTTGTAAACATAAATACTCAGAATGATGGAAACAAATTAATTTTATTTTATATAGTAGTAACTGTCAATAAATCATTTCTTATTGTTTTATTTCTATATGCATGTAATCAATTCCAGATACTATGATCCCAAAGATTGGTTCGACCCCTAAAAATAAAATTTTGACATTCACACAAAAAATTATTAATTTATAATAACAATTTATTATAGTTTTTTGATATAGTATTATTCATTATGATCAATATTTTGAAAATTTTACATGACATAACCACAAAATATTTCATACCTTCATTTTTTAGTGACTGATAAAATAATATTAACCTTTTATAATTTTCCCATAAGAGGGAAAAGTCTTATTAGATTAAATATATTCAATTTATGAGTAACCATTTAAATCTAATAATGAATAATTTATTATATCATAACAATTTACAGTCAACTTTTTTTTGGAACACCAGCTTTGTAAACATTATATTTTTATAATTAGGGTTGGGTAAGATTTCTCAAGTAAAATTGTTATAAATATTTTATATATATTTATTGATAGTGTTTATCCACACCTGAGGCTCTATAGATTCATCAAATTGTTTTGGATCAACCTTTGAGTATTAGGATGTATATATAATTGAATTTATAGTTCATTTGTTTTGACCCGTTTAATGTTCATCTCAAATGAAGTTATAATCATCCTCATTCAACATTATCATAATATGAGATGTATGTAAGTTATATTTATCACAATAGAGAATAGAATATGAATATTCATTTATAATAGATCTAACAAGGTTACATTCATTAATAATTTTTCACATAGTTCAACTACAACAATTGTGCCTTCCCTTTTTTTATATATATGTTTTCAATAAAATATTATTTTTATCATTTTATAGAACATTAACATTTTTTTGAATAAATAATTTCATATCACAGATTTTATTGTGTGGTATTATTCAATTTGTTATAGATCCTAGGTTTATCTATGAGTTTCCTATGAGTGTATTTAGGAATATATGAGTTTTGGGTTAACAACAGTTGGTTCATTTTTGGGGCCCAATTTTGAAAATCCATGAGCCCTTACATAGTAAACTGTGTGGACAATTCAATTTTTTAGATAATGGGAAACCACTTCATTGAAACATGATTTTTCAAACCGAATGGGGTACCCATCATGTACATACCTCGTGGTTAGTGAGGGGCACATAGTTTCTGCACGATTTATCAAACAGTGTGAACAGACCATGTGACCTACCCTAGTCATTAAAATTTGGATTTATACCCATTTTACCTCATCGAATTTGAATCCTAAATAGCCATAATCCTCCTAATTTGGAAATCTTCACCATATAATCCTTTATGTTCTCTCATTTATCTACTATATCATCATTTTTATGGACAATATAGTTTGGTTTCTCCCAAAATATCATTGTAATTTATATTCCTCCCTATATTTCTACAATTTTATATGGTTTATCTTCTTCTTTCATATGAATTCATATCATCAAGTTGTTGGGTGACATATTTAGTGTTGGGTCCTAAATATTTTGGTCTAGAGTGGAATTGTTTTCTTCAATATTTCCTTTATCGGGTTCATGGGTGGGGAATTGGTTGTTTAAAAATGATTGCTATATGTTTCTTCACTAGAGGTAGGTAGTTATATTCTTACACAATATTTGGTAATTTTAATGTGTTTTATCAACTTCTTGGTTTTCGTCTATGTATTCTGTATGAGTTGAAAATTAACATTTTTTTAAAAATTATTTAAGGTGAGTTTATGTTGAAAGATTTTTTTCCAAATAAAATTAGTTATGTTCCTTACTTGTTTCATGTGTTCTTAATTTTTTTTCATAATGGTGAATGATAAAAATGATAAATATAATGAAAAATGATTTTAAATGGAATTGGTGTTTATTTTTATTTAAAACATGTTATTGAAATGGAAATGGTTGTTTATCATGTCATATTATATTGAATTTATTGTCCAGGTGTTTAAGTGATGTCTTGTTTGATATGTGGAATGGAAATGGAGAATTATTGGAATCCTAGGTATCCTGATGTGCATAATTGGAATATTATGCTAATTGACATAGAAATTTCTTATCATTAATTCATCTCTATGTATTAATGAGTACACTAATAACTAAATTATGATGATGATTTAATACCACTAGAAATTTTGATGGATTCTTCTCTAGTGGATCATGCATGAAGACATTGTGTGTTATGGTTTGTATACCACATTCCCCTAAGATACTATGTATCTATTGTCCCAATAGATCTAGATCATACATGGATTTCCTATAACCTAGTGTTCTCTTGTTATATTTTACATTTCTAAGGCATATAGTGACCTTTGTTTCTTATTTCATAAGAATATCATGTTTCATTTAAAAACATTCATACATTAATTTCTAATGTTTTTAAGTCATTCATATTTGTTTGTACTATAATTTTTTGGCATGGAATCTATTTTTTGGGTCGTATCCTACTAGGATTTTGCTCACACATTGCATACACAATTGGGTGTATGTTTATTTTATCATGTTGGACTCATGTAATGGAAATATTTATCATGGAGGTGTTGGATATTTTTTCTAGACTTCTACTTCATTATGGGGTTGGTGGTGGTGGTTTGAGGGTGGTGTCCTTCATATCGTATAGAGTTTTTTGGGATAGTCTTCTAGTTTCCAATCTATTATTGCATGTTTGGTTGTAAGATCAGTGATATGAACTTCATTATGAAAATTTATATTCCATGTTTGGTTTTAGTTGTCTACTTTTAGGAGGTTTTTTTCAATTGGTTGATTAAGATTACATAAATGGGTTGAATTTTTCTAAAAGTATATTTTTGATACAAAGGAATTATTTTTTATCCAATAGAGATTGAGAACACCCTTTGGGGCATGTTTAGGAACAGTATAAGTGTCATTTTGGATGTAATCTCTGCATACTTTGTGAGAAAATGGTATTAGATATAGGTTGTGCCCATTTGGGTCATGTTATTTGGGATGATTCTATATAGATAAAAGCTAGGAATTTTAGGTATTGATGTTATGGTTGTGAGTAGTGTGCCTTGCTTGCACACCTCATGAATGATCTTGAGTCACATAGGGATGTTGGTATATGTTTAAATATTCATCTATGTGACATGTATAAGATACAAACCCTGTATGGACACAGGTTGGGGGTTAAGGGGTTTAGTTGGCCTATTATAGTGATGGATATGGTTATGTTTTGAATTGAGAAAGTGATTGGGAATTTTTTTTTTTGCTGAAAATTTTCATTATATGTTTCAACAGGTTTATTGATGGAATTCATTATGGTTATTTCTTCTTGAAAAAAATTTATCCCAAAATAGTTTAGGTATAGTCGCGGGATGAGGCCATGGATAGTTATCCCTCAACAATTGATAAAATATTAGTTGAGGTAGTGGTTTGGGATGTCTAAGAACTATGAAATGGAGATAGATTTGGTCCTACTTAGTTTAATGAAGTTGAACTATATCTTGGAAATGACAAGGCTTAAAGATCATCAGAAACAAGCCTCATTCTTTATAAGGTATCTCTTAACCTTATGAAGCATAGGGGTGGATGAATAAAATATAGAGGATGTTCGAGTTTCTTGATACCCTTTAAGATATCAAGGTTATGTGATCATTGTTCAAGATAGAATATCCCAACTAAATGTGGGGGAGCTCAGTTCTAAAAGATTTAAAACTTGATAATATGGTTTGGAATGTCTTTTTGTTCATTTTCTTCAGGAATTATTTTTCATGAGGTCTTGAACTTGGCCAAATCCTTGTCATTTGTGGATCATACCATGAGAGTCTAGTATGTGATGGAATATGCTAACCTCTTTACTGAGTTACATCAAAATGTTCCTAATCTCATTTCCAACAAGAAAATAATGGCTCAAAGCTTCGATGGGGGGGGGGGGGTTGAGGGTAGAAATTAGATCATAAATCTTCTTTTGTTATTCTGATAAACTATACAGAAGTTGTCAATAGTTCTGTGATGGTAGAGACTAGTTGTATTGACCAGCCTACTTTCCATTGATAAATGTAGGATATGGGTTGTGGTAGTCGTTTAGAAATGAAGAGGAACTCAGATGACCAAGGGATGGATTTATGTGTTTGTTTATGCCATCCTTCACATCTCCTTTGTTTGTGGCTTCTGATGTAGTCTTAGTCATGTCCCACCAGTTTGGTATGGTAAGGAACATCCATCCTCTATTCACATATCCTCCCAAACATTATCATAGATGTTCATATATAGGAATCTCGTTGTGGTTTTGATGGGTCACCCAATCTTATCAGAGTGGTGCAAGATCAGTAGCTTCTAGAAAAATGTCATCACAGTCAGATCCAACTAGGATAAGAAGTTCTCGATTTTTTTGTTCATGGAGGTAGAGTTCAACCACATTATGGGAAGAGTTTATTCATGTATGATCAATATGTCAGAGGTCATTCTACGTCTCATGAAGAGACTAAACATCTTTTAACATTGGATCGAGCACTATTGTAATCATATACAGTTCACGTAACTGTTTGAGTTATCGTTCTTATTACACCATATTTATATTTTGTTCATTTTGATACTGATGATTTGGTTTCTCTTATTTCTTCATATATTATTGATGTGGTAACTTTTCCCATGATGATTATTCCATATGTGAGGTATTTGTTAATTCCATGTGGTATAAAGAGATAGAAGGGTTTTATGTACTTATCTTGTGCACCAACAGTGTTAGGGGTCGTGATGGAATGTAATTGCCTTATTTTGTAGATGTAACACTTTTACTTAATCCTCATTATGGATTGGATTGTGAAATTTCCTGAAAAAAATGATTTTTATCTATAGAGAGTAAAACATTTCAACTATTTTTGGTATCCTAGAATTTCAAGGAGAATGGGAACCTCTGTGATGTTCTACTGTACCTATATTTCTGCTGTTCTGAAATATTATATACAAGAACATGTAACATGCATTAGAGGTTGATGATGGAGTTATTAGGATTCGATTATCTCTTTTGGTGGATAAAAACATTGAGGTTTTTTATATAATGTTTTGGTTTTATTCTAGAGTGGGATGTGGTGTTTTCAATGGATTTAGGTTCATTAACACAATTGATATCTCTTACGTCATTCCATATGGCCCCCACTGAGTTGAATGATTTAATAGTACAAAATGGATGATTTTGAATACAACAGATTCTGTCACCTGAGAATCTCTCCTTATGCTGTCGTAGTTCTATTTGGGAAAATGGCTGATGGATCTCTCTGGTTGTTAATTGATTATCGAATTAAGAGTAATGTGATATTCAGAACATGTACTCGTTTCTATTTATTGTAGACATTTTTATCATCTTATGGGGGTAACGTGGGTTTTTATAATTTATTTATACTATAGGTATCATCAATTCAAATTTAGAGACACAGACCTCCTAGAAATGGCTTTTCGAAGTATGTATTACTATATTGAGTATATAGTCAAGACATTTGGGTTAACAAATGCTCCAGTAATATTAATGGAGTTTACGAATAGTGTTATACACTAGTATCTCTTATTTTTTGTTATGGTATTCATGGGTGACCTCCCAGTTTACTGCACGACAATATAGTGGCATGCGAATCATTTAGGGATTGTGCTAGGTACTATTCAAGATCATCCTCTCTAGGCCAAGTTTTCTATGTGCCACCTATGGATTTGGGATGTGAAGTATATAGGCCTTATGATCATAGTGTAGGTGGTTTTATGGGACCCCGAGAAGATCGGTGCAGAAAAATCATAGAAATTTCAAAAGAATGTGTTTGAGATTAGAATTTTTTGGGCCTACTAGGTTGTTACAAGCATTTCATTCAATTTTCTCTTTTATTGTTTCACATATGGAATCAGTCACATGAAAATTTGTAATTTCTTATTGGATCCCATATTGTCAATAATCATTTGAGGATATAACACTATGGTCAACCAAATATTATTATTTTTCTATAATATGGAATAGGGTCTTTGGTTTATTATGATGATTCTGGTATGGAACTCATGTGTGTGTCGATGTAGGATGATCATGTGGTGGATTATAGTTCATTATATATCCCACCAAATGAAAATAATTTCCCATCCCATGACTTAGAGATATCATCATTTATGCCTTCTTGGAAGGTGTGGTGGAATTATATTTATGAGGAGAAGTTTATTGTTCATTTATATCATTAGAGAATGGATGAAATTTTAATGACAAAAGATTTAAAATTACTGAAACATTATTCGGTTGAGTATCTTCAGGGGTTCAATTTTAATATCATGTATATCCCCAGAAAAGAAAATTTTGTGGCACATTATTAATCTGAATTATTAGAATGCAAGCATTGAAAGAGTCTTGATTTTGTGTGGGTTTTGATGGGACTCTTTTCTCAAATTGATTTGGAGAACAAAGATTATAGTAGAGGGGTGTTCTTTGCCATTTTTCGACTAGAACCATTTCTTTTGGAGTTTATTCAGTGGGAGAGGATTAGTGATGAACTTTTCTTGCAATCTATGAAAATTCATCATGGTGGGGAGAAAAAATGTTGTTGGTTTTTGTCTCCCGAGGGTGTTTTATGATTCAAAGGATTCATTGTTATACTATTATCTATGTGGAAGGTGGTGATATAGTATGGGAGAAGATCTCAGTGGGTGGTTCATCCTAGTGCTATCAAGATGTTTTATGACATGCATCGACAGTTCTGGTGGCTAGGTATGAGACTGGATATAGATGACATTATGTCACAATGTTATAAATGTTAGTAGGATAAAACATAGCAACAAAAATCTCTAGTATACTTCTCCCACTACCTCCTCCTATATAGAAGTGGGTTGAAATTTATAGTGAAACTTTTATTATCATTACGCATACACCTCAAAAAATTTTTTCCTTTGGGTAGAGATTGATCATCTAACCAAATCAGACCATTCCATTCCAATTGGAGATTTATCCAATGTGAATGAGTTTGCTCAGATGTATGTGTAGGAGGATTTATTAATCATGGTGTTCCTTTGAATTTTTTATGACATGGACCCCAATTTTATCTCACAATTTCATGACGGGATTCAGAAGGTGATGATTCATAGGTCATGTTGAGTATGGCATACCATCCTCAAAAGGATTTTTATAAAAAGTAGGAACCCATGATTTTGGAATACATTCTAAAGGCATGATTTTTTGAATTTTGTGGTTTTCGAGATAGAAATTTGGGATTGGTTATGTTTACATATAAAAAAATTTCAAAATATTTGATTCAGATGGCTCTTTTGGAGGAACTTTATAGTTTTCTATATCAGCCATATTTATGTTAATATTAGGTGGGTGAGAACTCATTGTTCGAACTGATCCATGTGAAAGAGTCATCTGATAATGTAAATTTGATCATGTATAGATTTTTGATAGTTCAGATTCATTATAAAACATATACTGACCAGAGGCGTATATGTTTTTAGTTTTCCATTGGTGGCCATGGGTTCTTGAAAGTGTTACCTCACATGGGTTATCACCGTATATGTAATAAAGCGAATCTAACATAGTGGTATGTCAGATGTTTTGATAATACCATGTGGATTGGTATATTTTAATACATGTTAGACATTCTGACTGAGTTTATTTAAATCCATGACATGTTCTATTTCCCTCACATAAAAAGTTTCAAACATGACCCATCTTCTGTGTTCAATTGGGACGTGCTAGAGTTGGGTCCCGATTTGTCTATGTTTGAACGACCAATAAATATTGTGGATTTTCATGTTATGGTGCTTCATTTGAAATCAATTCGAATGGTAATAATTTTTTAGAAACATTTATATGGTGTACATGTGTCTTGGGGTCATAATTCATGGGGAGAGAAATAGTATCTATATTTATTCTCTAATCTAGCTTCATGTTCATTAGTTGGGGATGGAAGAATTTTGTGGTTGGAAGAATTTTCACAAGTAGTATTTTATTTTTGAGGTATTATTCATTTTATTATTAATCTTATGCATATCCAATACATTTAATGGGAGTTTTTGGTGAATATTAGTGTTTTGGGTTAACAACAATTTGTTCATAGTAGTCTCATGGTTTTCCAAATCATGAACCATTTCCTAAGAAAATCATATGACCAATTGGAATTATTTAACAGTGGGAAACTGAATAGTTTCTGCACTGTCATTCAAACCATTCAAGGTAACTGTGTTGCACGTCCCTTATGTAAAGTGATGGACTCACAGTTGTCTCATGGTTTATCAAATCATGTTAGATGAACGTGTGAACTACACAACTAATTAAAATTATGATTTTTACACTTTTCTGCTTCTATGTTTACCCCTCAACAACTGTAATCTACCTCATTAGGGATTATTCACACTAAGAACCTTTTACCTTCCACATTTTTCCAATAGATCTCCATTTTAGCTGGATATGGTATGGTTTCGCAAAAAATTCCCCTATAAGTGCCTTTCTTCCTTGATTTCTCATCTTTTATAGGGTTTATCTTTTTCTTTCCTCTGGTTTCATATATCTAATGGGTTGGGTGACATATATATAGTGAGACCTTGATTAATTAGGTTCAATGTAGATGTTATTTTGTTCAATCATGCCTTTATATTGTCCATTGGTGGTGGTGGTGTGGTTTAGCAACAATTTCTAGAAGTTTCTACAATTTGGGGAGGTGGTTCCATGTTAAAACATTATTTGGTGATTTCTGTGCACTTTATTTGTTCATAGTTATGTTAAACATATTTTATATGAGGATTGAAATGTTTTTTTAAAGGATTAATGTTTTTTTTGTGTTTAATGATGGGTTTCCATGGAAAATGAGTTATATTTCATGTGATCTTCTGAATGATTCCACATTTTTCTTCATAAAGGTGTTTGATAAGATATGTAACTAGTAAGGAACATGTTTTGAAATGGATTAGGTGTGTGTTTGGATTAAATAGTGGTTTTGTTTATGGAAATGGTGTTTTATCATGTAATTTTAAATTTTTTGTCTTGTGCATGTGTGTAATTGTTGATTTGTGTGATACGTGGAATGAAACTTTTTTAAGAAGGGAATCCTTGGTATATAGGAGGGAATAATAGGACAAGTATACTAGTTGAATCATAAGGTGATTGGATTGGTTTCATATATAAGGATTTTGGATTACTGAACTAACTAAATTATGATAATTTTTGGTTACCATAAGAACATTGGATGGATTCCTATCTAGTTGTTTATTCATGAGGACGATGTGGGTTATGGTTGACAGACCATGTTTCCCAAAGATATGATGTACCCAGTGTCCCACTAGAGATATAGACTATAAGTATATCATTTGACATAGTTATTTATTAATATATTGTATATCCTATAAAAATATAGTGATATTTTTTTTATTTATTTCGAAATAAAAACTTGTTTCCTTTATAATGTGTATAAATATTTATCCAATACATTTAAAAAATGTATATTAATATTTGTTATAATTTTTTTTCTTGTAATATATTTGATGGGTGGTATCCTACTTGAATTTGGCTCACATCCTATATTAAAATTTGGATTTTTGTATATCTTATTATGATTGAATCAGGTGATGAACAATGTATAATGGAGATCGTGGATCTGGTTTCTAGGGTTCAACTACATGTATGTGTGAGTGGTGGTGGATTGAGGTTGGTTTACCACTTGTTGTATAGAATTTTTTGAGATAGTGTTGTAGTTTCTATTTTGGGGTAGCATGATTGTTTTTTGGATAAATGTTGTAAAACTGATTCTAAAAATTTGTATACCGTTTTTGGATTTTGTCACCTAATGCTAGAATATTTATTTGAATTTATTTTTTATTATTATATAATTGGGTAAAATCATTTAAAAAGCATGTTGTTGATACCTATGTACTAATTTTCAGTCTGTGGGGATTTGGAACACCCTTTAGTACATATTTTTGGATCAGACTAGGTGTCCATTTGGATGGAATATAAGCATGGTTTGTGAAAAACAATCTATCATGTTTCATTAATATAACACATTTATCATCTAAAAATATTGGGTAGAAAATAATGATTCCATTAACCAATCACTAATTAAACATCCCACGATTATCATTTAATATTTTAAGAATAAGGGGAAGTACAAACAACCTGACATTTTTCAAATTTTTGGTATTATTTTCTATATATCTATTAAAAATACCTAATGTAGTTTGGTCAATAGAAAAATTTGTTCTAGAAAAATAACTCTCTAAAATATTTTCAAAAAAATTTCATGTTTGAAAATAATTTTTCACAAAATCTACACAAAATATCTATTTTATATTTCTCTATCATTATTCTATTGTGGTGTGTATGATAGATAAAAATTATAAAAAATAATATGATTTTTAAGATAATCCATAATCATCCCACATTTATATTTTCGCCACATTTAGTACATATATGCTTTATAAAAAATGATATTCTTTTTCTAAATTTATCATAAAACACTAAAGCATATTTAGAGTATCTGATTTATATTTATAATATACTAATATTTGTAATGAGTAAATAATGATCATTGAATGAAATGAAATACATATCTAGAGATGATACTTTTCACTTTGGTAATTTTTAGATGAAGGTAATGATATATTTGTTAATTCATTGATCATTAATGATTTGGATACATCAATTTATTTTCTTCATCATCATATGTTTCTTCTTATGTACAATATTACCATTTAATGTAGTATATTTTCATTAATGCATTGCAACCATTTTAAGAACAATTTTTTATATCATCTGTTTTTAGATATATATATATATATGATCTCGTGAAATTTGTGTTTCTAATAAGAATATTATTTTTTATTTAAAACATTTCGGAAAATAGTAATTAATCATTATTAGTGATTAAAATATAATAACATTCAAACCAAATTTAGAACAATATTTTGAATATTTATGACTCATTAGTCAGCATCAAAAAATCTGAAGAATAGCTTCTTGCTCTTCCTTCATCACATTTAACTTTTCCCATGATTTTTATTGATATTTTTATTTTATTTATTAAAATATTTCAAATCATTAATTTCAATTAGAAAAATGGATTTATCAGGAAAAAATGTTTCTTTATTGTCATATAAAAGATTATATTAATTCAAATTCATATCCACCATATTCGTTATTGCAATATTTTCAAAAAAACATTCAATTACATATTCATCATATAATCCATTTGATTTTTTAATATTTTTTACTATTTATTTCATCATAGTAGAAATTTTTGTCATTAAATTATTTTAATAATTTTTTATACCAAATAAATACGAATGATATTGGATGCTTAACCACTATAATAATGATCTTCACTTAGAGTAAAAAAGTTTCCCTATTTATATTTAAAGAAGTTATTATCCCTTAACATAAAATATGATTCACATTTCTCTTATTATGTCTAGATTGATCTACATGAAATCCTACCTTATTTATCACTTCTCCAAATATCCATTGATAATGTAATTTTCATTGAAAAAGTTTTAATAGCTCATAAACCAATTCATTTTAGTGTTAGCATTACTTTGTAATTTATTGTACCACATTTCATCTTTTTTTAGAAACGAAAGTGTAAATTTCAATAAATAATTTAATAAACTAATATTTGTTGTTAGATTAAATAAATTATTATTTGAAAAAGTTTTTTAAAATTAATTTTTAATATACTTTCAATTTTCCCTAGTTTTTATTTTCATTTTTTTTTTAATTTTTCTTTTCGTATTCTGTAGTTATGATGGTTCTTTATAGATTGTCTAGATATAGAGTTTTAGAATCACTATCAAAGAATAATGATATTTTTCATTTAATTTGTTATGAAAAATCCATTAGACCATTACCTAAATGATGAAGTCATCCATAATCTCGTTAATACATGATACGGTGACATCAATGTCCTTTACCATTATAAAAAAGTCACTAATTGATTCATAATCATCCAAATAAATATATAAATACATTTTTTCGCAATATTTCTTACACTTGTTCTCATTTTTACTTCGTTCAAAGACGTTTACAATCTTTTGGAATAAGACATTAGTTGGGATAACTCTTGTAACCCTATGAAAAAAACATTCATAGTGTGGAAAACATATTACCTTTCTAAATCAACCATTATTCACAAAATTATTCTTATTAATAGCTCTTTGGGGAACTACCTCATCACTTGGAAGTAAAATATCATTAGATCATTTAGGAAGTATATTAAAATGGTACAAAAGATGTGGAAACTTTCTATATTTGCATATAAAATAGTTTCTTTCATAAAAAAAATAATCCTTTACATGTTCACATAATTATAGTGATCCTTTAAATCTTTAATTTTCATAAATGTTTAGAAAATACTAAATAAAGGTATTCATTTCTTTGATACCACTTGAATGGACCAACTAGGATCAATATGATCACTAACAGGGGGACAATGGAATTATTGATAATTTGCTTTTATTTTTTCTTATTTAAGAAGAAAATTTCACCTTATATAAAATAGTTACGAAAGCTTTTAAAAAAATAGAATTAGCACAATACATATGAACAAAAGTATTTACAAGGTTCAATACTTAATAAGAGTAAATATTCTTTTACATGGTGGGAAAATAATCCAATATGACACAATCAAGTAGAAAGAGACCATATTATAATGTTACATCCAATAGGGAACATACATACATATGTGTTTCAATATAACAATTCAATAATAAATGTGATCTACACATATATAAAATATATATTTTTTAACAACTATTGTAAATCTTTATTACTGGGTTCAATATGTATTCATTCTACTAATTGTACTTTTAATTATTTTTATTAACGACTGAACTTCTTCTTCATTTTCTATCTCTTTAGTGGGGAAGAACATACTCTATGGACATATGTATAAGATTCTATTTATTCCACTTTTCATCCAATTTCTCTATCTAGTGATTTATCTAATAAACTTTCACTTGTTCCTTATGAAAACCAATATAAATTTCATTCACCTTGTCCTCTCATCTATGTTTAATACTATATGTCCAACCACTTGGTATGGAGACTATTTATAGTGTATCTTTATCCATTTTTACTAATCATAAATTCCAATTCAAATATAGAAATAATTATATACAAATGTAAAAAATGGCTAGAAGCATTCCCTCTCAATCATTGGTTTTATTATATTTCCCATATCTCTTTATAGACCAATTTTTATAGCACATCGTATTTTATTATTATGAATTATACACTTATTTAAGTGAGTATATATTCCTCTTTATATAGTAGTTCTTAAATTAACAAATGTTGGAAATCCCATGTATTTTCCAATTCAAAACCCTCAAAATTTGAAACTCTCTCTCATAATAATTTCATGATATTATTATCAAATATTGAATATAATGTTTTTAAAATTCTCAAAAACATGGGAATCTAGTTACATAAACAAAAATCCATATAATTTATAGTTAATTATTAGTATTCCATAAATTATATTTGGATGGTTAAAATGTAATCATTACATAGTCTCATTTGATATGTTTACATAAAAATTGTAATGATCTTCAAACCATTACTAGTCTACACAACACATACATTCAGTAACACAACAGGGATGAAAAACATTCTACTTGGGCTCTATATTAAGTTCCTCTATAATATATTAGATAACTATTAGAAATATTGTTCTAGATTAACAACCACTGTTAGATTAAATATATCAGAATAGTTCATCTACTTCATTCACACACCATTCATGACATAAAGAACCTCAAAATCACTATTTTGTCAACTAATATTTATCCAATACCATTTTTTCTAAAATCATAGATTAATTTATTCAATATTAATAACAAAAATAGTAAATAAAAACCTCATACATTCCCATGTGATATAAATTGTTTAAAAGGGTCTCCAGATAAGCTTCATCAAGTAGTACTTCATCCATTATAATGTTATCTAGAAAGAATTAATTTGATTAAGCCTAATTCCAAAAATACACCATATATTGAAATTCCAATATATATCCTTTTAGAAATCAAAAAAAGTTTCCCCATCCAAATTAAAAAAATATTATACCTAAATATCTTCATGGGGAGTTTTTTATTTGAAACTCTTTGTCTGGTGATCTTTCATAAAGTTTCATAGCATCAAAATTGCACAAGAAAGTTATTTTATCCAACAGACATATTATACTTGGGCCATGAGATATTATATAATTTATGTTTTTGAAAAAAATTAATTTTTTTAACATATTTATATTTAACATAAAAATATGTAAAACGGGTTTTTAAATAATTATTATTCAGGATATCATCAAAAAACACTATCCGAAAATTATATTGTAGATTCATCAATTTGATAAACATAATATTTAAATTTCATTCCTGTATTGTGCTTAAATTCTGTATTTTTTGAAAGTCATTACAAATTAGGGTTATTTTATATTGGATTGTAAATGTAAAAACAAACAGAACAAACCTTATGAACAACTTATGACATCATCATGACATTTTCAATCAATAAGGTCCAAACAATAAAAATTATTATATAATTTTATTACAATATCTTAGCATTATAGTTATTGAAACTCATTCTTATGATCTAATACCTTATTATATTTCTTTTTCATTTTAGTAAATTTGAGATCTCTTATTTCATAATATAACATTCCCTAGGTTATAATGATGATTATTTCATATCATTTATATTGAAAAGGGTTTATTAGAACATTGTTATATTAAATTTTTTAGAGGTGTTGTAAAATAATATGTTTATTCGTCTTCTGTTAACAACATTAATCATTTCATTCCATGTTTCGGAAATTATTGTGAAATGAATTATTTTAATAGTGTGATTAATTTTCAATTTATGTTATGTTTATCATTGGAAAAAATATTAATTATCAAAGTTTTGTTATAGTTATTTTAGAGATAATTTTGGTTATATTGTACATTAGATTAGTTATATAAGGGGATTAGTTTAGCCATATTGTTGAAAAATTTAGTTCCCTTTAGAGCTAGGATATTATAATAGTAGTGAAAACACTAGAGATGAGTCAATGTGTATGATAATATCCTATAATATTGATAATGTATTTAAAATAAGGTTTTCATATAAATAAATAACTAATTGATAAAAAATGTTGATGTAGATATCTAATGGGTTCAACTAGAAGAAATCACCAAGAAAAGGGTTAGTTGATCATTGACTAGATCATCATCATAATCCATGATGAATATACCACAGATAGCATTCCATTTTAAAAATCTTATGATAAATTTTGTTGTTGATCACATGATCCTTAAAATCCACTGCAAAGGATTGATTTCCTTAATATTTTTATGGATTGTGTTGAGTAAATTATAAAATACAAAAATTAAATAATCCATTTTAAACTAAGATTGATATTTGATGACCTAATGAAACTATATACTAACAATATAATTTAAATGGGCAATACATTGTATGTTTGAATTAATTTATTAAATATTATAATTCCCTAGTATTACTAAAAAATTTCACTAATGTTAATTATTAGTCTTGTAATCTCTAAAACCATATAGAACTAAGATACACATGGGATTTAAGGGAAATTAATTGATTACTCGGACCATAAACCCATTGGAATATAAGAGAAATTGATAAATTTTCTAATTATTTCAATCCAGCTAACATGAAAAATTAATAATTATGTAACCCAAATAGAAATAGTGAGTGAACCAAATATGAAAATGATGGATGTTAATTAAAATTAATATAATGATGATGATGATGATGATGGTTGAAATGATATTCAACCATATATATATATATATATGATTTTAGACTAATTAATATGGTTACTGCCTCATACGGACTAGATGATACTTTTAATGTGTTAAAGATGACCGACGACCATCAAACATTCAAGTGAAAATGAATATTTAAATTAAATTTTAGAATTAATATTTAAATCAGCCTAAATAATGAATAATAATAAAAAATTATGTTTAGATAACATGCCAATTTTCTGAGACCACACCTCTATAAAAATATTGTTGAGAATGGTAGGAATCCACAACCTCATAGAAAAATATATTAATAAAGTAACAGTGAAATTACTATTGATGAATATGAAATTGGTAATTTTTTTCACTTCCCCGCCACAGTGAATTATTTTTTTTTTGGTTTAATCAACCATATTGAATATATATTTATCACTCTGAATATAAGGTTCTCACCGTCAATGATTTTTAATGTGAGTAAGTCATTAAATGGTTTAAATTTTATATTTATTAAAATGAATTTCATTAAAATCATAATGTACTCTTGTAAAAAATGATTTTATATTCATAATATAATGTATATACTCACTCTTGATATAAATTAAATTCCATAATTTGTAAAACGCAATAAATATCAACTGTAATGAGCTATTAGGGTTTGAAAAACAATTAATTATCTTTGATGAAAAACAAATCCTTACTAAGGGCCTTAATATCTAAATATTAGATACATTACCATAAAATTTTAAAGAAAAATATTCATTTCCTAACAAACCTTTGGATATTTAAAATAATTTATGGTGTAATTTAAATATTTTGACCACTATTAGCTATTCCTTCATGTAAATGACAACTAAATTGTATAGAAACAATATATATTTGGGTGTATAATGTAAAAAAACCATTATTATTATTATATAAATATTTTTATCTATGGTTTTCTATAAACACAACCCCAACAGCCAAACCAACATAGATCATCTTAATGTGGTCTCAAAATCAGATTGTTTAAATTTTTTAATGTAATTATGAAGTATATATTTATAGATGAATATAAATATATATATATTTATATATATATATATTTAATGAAAAAAATTCATCCCAAGGTTTAGAATAAATCAATACTTCTAAACAAATAATAAAATATATTTTAATTAAAAAATTTATTTAATAAAAATTTATTTATTTTAATCGTTGATATTTTTACTATTAGAACTCATTTTTGAGTAATAGTAAATATTCAAAAAAATTGTTTCCCTTAAAATATGTTTTCCTTGATATTTTATGATGATATTTTAATGTAAAATTTTTATTTTCCCAAATTTTATTTATACAAAATTCACAAAATATTCTCACCAATAGAAGAGAAATTATGTTAAGAATTTTTTTTAAAAAATTAATTGATTTTTAAATGATTAGTGAAAAATTATATATTTTAAAATAGAGTATACATTGTAACTCTACTGGGATATAAGAACAAACTATGAAAAATGAAACCATTTTAATAAAAAAATATCTATTATATAAAATTACATATTTTAAAATATCTTCTTTTAAATACAAACACTACTGAAAATCTCATCTTTCCCAATGCTTCTATACCAATGGTTTGTAAAAACTATTGCTATAGGACCCCTTTCCCAACGGTTTGGCCAAACCGTTGGGAAATCCCACTTTGAGCTCACTTTACCCAACAATTTTCCAAAACCGTTGGGAAAGGGTACCACTTTTCCAAACGGTTTTGCCAAACCATTGGGAAAGGGTACATTGTGGCCACTTTAACCAAAGGTTTGGTCAAACCATTGGGAAAAGGTATGTCTTTCCAAACGGTTTGGAAAAACCATTGGGAAAAGTTCCCCATCAACCAACGTCTAGTCCAGAATCAAATGAAAAAAGATAACCTATACCAATGGTTGTCACAACCGTTGGTATAAGTCATATGATTTTTTATCCAATCTTCTTACTAAGAACATTGTATAAATAAAAATTTAAAATAATGATGATAATATATATACATATTGATGAGATTATATTAACAAAAGTCATTTTAGGTTAGTGGTTAGGTCTTCAAAAGATAAACTAGAGGTCCTGGGATCAAATCCCACCGAATGTTTTTTAAATACATATTCCAACGGTTTTATAGAACCGTTGTTAATGATTTTCATAATACACATACCAAAAGTTTTTAAAACCTTTGGTATAGGTCTATACCAACGGTTTTCCCAAAACCATTGGTATAGACCTATCCCAACGGGTTACTTCCCCACGGTTCTCCAAACCGTTGGTATATGCTATACCAATGGTTTGGAGGCCTATACCAACAATTCCAAACATTTGGTATAGGGTATTTTTACAGTAGTGAAACATATATTTAACATTTTAATACACAAGTAATATATTAACAAAAATTATTTTCAATAAATTTTGAATTAGTATTTTTAGTTTTTTAATTGAATCAAGTGAAATAGATTTTTAATTTAAAATTATTGGGGAAAAATTTTCTAATAATGTCAAACATATATTTGGGTATAACGATTATTTTGAAATAGGAAAATATTTGTTTCCCTAGTAAGATTATTTGTTCTCAATTAATAATATTTTTTGATATTTGTTTAATTTTTTTAAATTCAAATAATATATCATAAATTAATGATATGATATTATTTTTAAACATATATAATAATTAATTAACACTTATTTAATTGATAATAAATTATGAATAATACATATAACGAGTGATGATTAATCACATATTTTTTATGGAGATAAATATTTACAAAAATATATATAATTTGATATATATGTTATATTTCACATATAAATAAATTCAAATGGGGTAAAAGGTTCCAATATTTGGATTCCTAAAATCATTGTTATGTAACACAGTTCTATTTATATTCCTAATGAAATTAGATTAAATTATTAGAATTTAATTTAGAGTTTTAAGTGTCTTAATTACTACTATATGTTGGAAAAAATTTTATAAAAAAATTTTCCATTAAGCCTTGTAGAATAAAATTTGAGGTCTTACATTCTTATTTACATGTGTTACAAATAATTTCCTCACTTAACAAATATGATATTTATTCAATTACATTAATAAACTATTCAATTATTTTCCATTGAATATTCATCTTATTCACATCTAAAATGGGTAACATTTCAACCCTATAAGTACTATACTCTTATATTGTAATTTCCTTATAACCATGCCCAAATATCCAATCATATGAGTAATTTACACAACATAATTTGACCATTCACTTTAAATAAAGTTATTTTCCTAAAATATTTGGTAATAATCAAGAGAATGTTCATGGCATCAACATATATAACACTTCATTCATAACAGATCATTTATATTCAACCAATTATAAAAAATCATATTATAGAAACATAATAAAATAAATATTGTGTTGAAATGTTTTTATAATAAATATATAACGGTTTTTTATTCCCTTCTATCTATAATAGAAAACATGAATGATATTTAGTTAATGTTTGTGTATTACTACGTATATAAACTAAATAATTCCATATTTCACCACAACCTCACAGGGATTTTCATAATTATTACATTGTACAATAAAGGATATTTAGAAAATATATTTATTATTACGAAATTACCAATTACTATCCACCTCCACCCTCTAATTTTTTGAGCAATAGAAATGATAATTAGGTGTTGCGTGGACTATCACCTCCATGAAAACATAGTTCCTCTCTTTTTTATTTATAAAAAATTCATAAAATATCAATCAACGACATAATTTTTTTTAAATAATGTCATTATGTTTTTTATATTTATAATTTTTACACAAGGAATGCTTGAATAATCATACCCATCAATCTAGTTAAAGCATATTCATGATAATGTTTCTTTTACTAGATACTTTAATAAATATATAAAATTATAACATTAATGATTACGAAAAAAATATATTAAAAAATAATATAAACATATATTTTTTTTTCAAAAATGGGTTCTTAAATATCTAGTTATTTAATTAGGAAATTTCCATTTTCTTGTTGATAATCAATAAAAAATGTTCATTTGAGATTTAATCATATTTTATAAAGAGATAAATACTCATTAAATAAAAACTAATCATCACAAATAAATAAAATTCCTTAATTAAAGTAAAAAATAAAAAAAAAACTAATGATTAATATTTGAATAAAGAAGAATATTGGCACCAGTCCTATGAAGCAATATAAAATAATCAATATGTAAACACATTATATGGGACATAAGGAAAAAAACTAACTAATTTGAATATAAATAATTATCATAAATTAAAATTATAAATAATTAATTGTATTAATATGGATCTAAAGAATTATATTATGATATTTATTTGTTTTTTAAATGAAATTAGATTTCATTAGACTAATATGGGAAATAAGGTAAGGGTTTATTTATCTAAAATTGGATTCCCTTGATATGTGTGTATATTATGAACCATGTTTAATTATTTAGGGACTCATCTATATTTGGGTGTAACATACCATCTATACACATATCAATAGTATGCATGTAATATTATCAAACCAATGGAAATTATTTAATATTTCATTATAGTCTTTTATAAATCATCATATTTTAACTTTGACCTTATAGAGTTCATATGTCACAATATTTAACATTATTTTATTCAAATGGAAACTTTGAGGCCCATTAGAGAAGTAAATATATTTCACATAATTCATGGCTCAAGGAGAGTGAGGTGGTGGTCGTGGTGACCAATATGATATAGGATACCTCTAAGAGGGTGTGGCTAGTTCAAAATAGATTGATCGTAGCTTAATGAAAATAGAGATCTAATACCGATCATAGGTGAAGACTTATGAAGGGTTTTATAGGAATGATAATACACTTATGTGTGACTAATATATTAGGCCATATCTATGTGAGGATATAATTTTAGCTATCTCAATGTATTTAGGGAACCATCAAGATCTTAGAATGGGTTCAAATAGGGTAATTCCATCTAGATCATCATTCATATTACTGGAGTATTCATGATATGTTTTATTTTTATTTCCATTAGAAGTAAATATCTTATCACATATATTTCATCTTCAATGAGGATGCTAATATAGATCTTTAAACATAATATGGGGAATGCCCTAGAGTATATTATAAACCATAATGATAAAATATAATGAAGAAGGATTATTCCACTTGTCTAGATTCTAAAATAGAATTGATGAATCTTGGATGATTTGTTGGAGTAGGGGAGATATTAGATATTATAAAACATGTTATTTGATTATGATTCATTGCTGATATTCACGAGGATGATAAATATTTATAAGGGGTAATATAATTACCTACGGGTTTTAAGTGTTTCAAGAGTTAATTTCATCCTTTAGTCATATGTATTTAGGATATTAATTTCTCAGTATAACTTTAATGGTTTTTTGGGATGGTATGAGAATTTTTTGATTTAGAATTAAATAGTGAAATATTTAATAATGGTCTCCCCAAATAATTATTACTCTCTAATAATACATTAAACTGTGGTATGGCCTGAATTTGTGGAACTAATTTATGGTGCATGGTTTAAAACATAATTTTATGACACAAAAAAACCATAAGATAAGCTATAGTGTATATCACCAAGGTTAGGACAATGTTTTAAAAACAATATATCTTTTCCAAAATCATAAATTTGTGAATAATATGTGAATAATTTATTTAATCCTGCTTCAGAACCATGGCCACATGAAATTGATTATTTGTCTTCATACATAATGTATATTTACTATTCATTTTGATGAAATATTCTTTATATATGAATATCTCCAAACTACATAGGATTTTAAATCCTTGTAAAATTCCTCCCATCCAATTCAATATTGTGGAAATTCCATTTTAGATAATCATCTAAAATAATGGTATTTTATAAAAAACCATGTATTTCATAAGATTATCATTGAATCACCACATTTATAAAGCCATGATTCATATATTTAGAATTATTATGACAATTATATGAATTTTAATTTCATTTGATTAATTTTTGTCCAAATAATGTTAAAATTATGTTACTTTTAATGTGTTAACTACATCTTTTTTGACTGGAAATAACATCATCATGAATAATGGACGTTTCATGGTGTATTTCCATATATCAATCACCATAAGACTATCTTTTTCCTAAATCTCATCTAAAATATCTTTAATATTTATTGTATGATTAATGGCCTATTTCGTTATCTAAATATAAGGATTTCTAGATGTGATGAGGAATTCATTATCTGTTCCTCGATTAAAAATTAACTAGGTGCATTGGAATCTTAAAATGGACATTCTATGGAATTCTTTCCATTGATAGACACCATTATTTATGGGATTATATTATCACATTTCAAAATAAAAAATTCCCAGAGTACTATTTTGAATACCCATTTATGAATTGGTACCAAATATATTCCCCATTTATGTGCAATATAGTTCTCTATGTGTGTGTGAAATTTTTCAGGAGTTAATCCTGGAAGAAACAATTATTTATTTATTAAAAAAATTGGGGTTGGCATTTCCATACCGTGTGGATTCCACATATATGATAATAGGAATGATGTTAAATATTGTAGTGAAATGATTTATACAATTTTATGTTTGATCACATTAAGGTGAGTTTGTCTTTTTTCACATTCTTATATACTTTTTTGTTCCAATAAATGATGCATACCATATTTTGACGTGTTGTTTTTTATGTTGTATTTTTATCCTATACACAGTACCAATGTGATAGTTGGACTCATCATGGATAGGTGAACCCCCTGGTGGATATTTTTTATGGGAGGGAAAATATATAATTGTGAAATCATGTTGAACAATAAGGTGTGATGGCTTAGTGTGTCCTATACTCAGGGAATAATAGTATTATAAAATATGATATATGATATGATATGGTGAATAATATTTTATGTGTCCAAAAAAAGAGATATAGATAGGTGGTGGTGGATTATTGTGGGCTGACCTAGGGTCCAAAGGTATGGTCTCTCTAATCATTGTGTTCGAAACTACAATGTTAGTCAGCAACCTATTGTTTGTGAGAAGGTACACATGAGGTTTGTATCTCTCTATATCAAACCTTGTTATCTAGAAAAGTGAGTTAAATAATATATATAAATGATATATATAATGAAATAGTATTTTTAAAATCAAAATATATATTTACTCAATTTTTAGTAAAGACAATTTATGCTTTAAATTAACTTTTTTTCAAAAAATATTTTCTTTTTTTCCTCATGAAATTAAAAATAATTTCAACGTATATATATTTTTTAATAAAATTGATCTCATTTTTGAAATATCTATATCATTTTTTTCTTTGGTTGTTTTTTTGTGATTTTTCTGAATGGAACGAATTCTATGTGAATAGTGAATTATAATGTTCTTTCTAATACTATCACATTTAATGACATTATTGTTATGTATGAATTACCAAATAAATTTCAAAACCATTGGTTCACTAATGAAATTTCTATATTTCATAATACTTTAATTAAAAAACTAATATGATTATCAAGAATAATAGTTATGTATTATGAATAGTTGAGATTTATTATCCCATATAATAATAAATTTTGGCTCATTGCATATAATTATATGGTTTTATGGTTCCATTATGATTAGGATTGATCAAAAATATACATATCAACCCTTTATATTGTAATAAAAAAACATTGAAAAAATTCATTGCTGTATTTAAATGTGAAATTATTTTAACGTTCAAATGATGTGATTTTATTTAAAACAATGATGTGTTTCATTATTAATATGAAACCTAATTTATAAACAATTTGATAAAACTAACTAAAAAATTAAATTATGTAATTTCTAATTTATTTTTATTTTCACTTTTATTGTTGGTCGTATATTTATGTTATTATGGTGATATGTTAGCCTATGAGGATTAATGTTAAAATTAATGTAATGTTGTTTATGTATAAAATAAGACTTAACATAAATTCAAACCATTTCAAAATGGGATTTTTTATGTTTATTTAGACCCTAAAAAATTTTATAATCTAATTTTTGGTTCCTTGGATTCACTAAACATGATCAGGTTATATATTATATTTAAAATAGTTAGGTAAATCTTTTCCAACCCTTCCCTCACTTATAAAAGGGAACCTCCTTTTCCACCTTATTCAAAATTATTTTTCTGAGTCTATATATTATCCTAGAACAACATTTCTAACATTATATATTCATAAAAATTATTATAGATCCTATTTTCTTCCCCTATATCAATCCTAACATTTCTAAAGGTGTACGACAATGGATTCCACTCAGTGAATTTTTAATAATCTAACCTGACTCTTTTAATGTTAATTTATTAATTTATTAACTATAAAACTTTTTTATTAGTGTTAAAATAATGATTCTATTATAAAAAATATATGTATATGTTATTGTGTTAAAGTGACAACTATTTTCCACATACTTTCCATAAAATGGGAAATGAAATTACATCACTTGTTCACATGTGGACTTCCGCTTCAATGAAATAATATGATTCATTTTCCATCACCATGTTTAATGAATAGTAGTTAGGATGTATTTAATATTTACAAGTGGGATTTTTGATATAATTATTCTTATTTAATTATATGATCTTATCTTCTTTCTTACCTTTCTGTCTATTGTAGAAATATAATGTTTCTCGTAAATTCATGTGGTCTACATCATCTATGATGCGATGTGTTTTTTTGTTTATAAATTTTGTATATGGTAGTAAGGATAATTTTTATAAATAAAAATAAAATGAATATTTATTTAATATTTTATATATTTTAATTATTATTTACCTTTGTCTCATTATATCTAACAAAATGCGGACACAATACTAATGTGTGTTTATGTATCATCATATTTAAGTAGTGATGTATTTAAATTTTAATCACAAATTTATCTGAATATCACTGAAATTTAATATAATAACTAGAAATTATTTAATTGAAATTATTATCATTTTAGAGATGATTCACCCATGCTCCAAATATAAGGACCAGAACTATCGAATAGTGACATAAAATTAAAACATAATATTAATTTCCAAAACAAGTAATTTTATTAAAAAAATTTATAAATAAGAGAAAAAATGATATAATTATATCATATATTTTATAATAATTATGAATATTGTTTTATAATAAATCAATAATTTATCAATAATTATTATATAGGTGGGCTAAACCATAATGAAGAATGAAATTTCTTGTCATATAGGACATATGTTATAATCTTTTTTCATTTCATCAGTGACTATTAAAAATTTATATTTTATTAAATTATATAGATCAAATCCATTAAAAAATATTTTATTCTAAGATATGTATTATTATAAGTTTAATACATTAGAATCATTTTCCCTTGATTGGTATATAAAATAATCTAAAAAATATTTTTAACAAACACACACCTTTATTCCACTACGGTATGTGGATTTTTACTTCCTTTCCAATATTATTTATAATCATGTTGGGAATGTTATTTTTTTGAACAAAAAATATCTAAAATAAAATATTTATGATTATTTTAATTTTATTTTATATTTTATAATGTAATTTATACAATGTTTTCTAAACATTATATTAATGATTTTTATGAAAACTATGATAAGAAATAATGTCTTAACATATATGACATGAAAATATTTTTTACACAATCATGAACATTAATTTCAATGATAATTATTTAAAAAATTACATGGTGATTTTTAGTTTAAATGTTTCACCTACTAATTTTGGAATTCACAAATTCTAAATAGGTGAATTTAGAATGAAAAAGGGTGTTTTCCCAAAAAAGTTATTGTAATGATATTTTAATGGAATTTTCCATTGTTCATAACATAATTGGATTTTACCTCCTCTTTAACAAGGATATTATCCAATGATAACGTTATTATTAATTTTATAAATAGTTTATTATTATAATAATTTGAAAAATATTTATCTTCCACTAGTTATTCTATTGTGATGTGATGTAGGTTTTATAAACTTCAAAACACATATGTATAATTATAAATATGTAACATGATGTTAAGTTATAAACCATGTATGAGTGGTTACTATATAAGAAAATGACCAATGGTCCTATTATTAACCCTATAAAAATTATTGAATTATAAACAATTGATGGTTGTGAGTATTATATTCTTTTAATGCATCAATAAAAATAATAGATTTTATCAAAGTAATTATCAATAGAATAGGTAAACTATTAATTAATTTGATTTTGAAAATGATGTATCATATTATGATCTCTAACTATCATATTTTCTAGACGATGGAATGTCCCTTTACTAGTCCCCACTACATCATTGTTTATAGTTCTTTCATCTTAAGAAATAGTTCAAAGCTTTTACTTTTGTATGGAATAGTTTCCATTTTCATTGATTCAATGATGAAATAATGATTCCCTAAGATACTATAATGATTTTATATTCTTATTATTATCTCAAAGAAATAAAAATTTTATCTTCATATGTTTATGATAACATTTTATGGATCATGAATGATTATTATTTATTCTATACACTTACTAATTTTTTGTTTTATTAATTTAAAAAAATTCTTCCATGACTAATGATTAATGTTATTTAACTGACTGGGTATGACCTTTTTATTCAATGAAAATTCCCTTATACCCTTATACACTATTATAATCATTGATTGATATATATTTTGAGTACCACTACTAATTATATGAGATCAACATTTATTATGTTTCTATTTTCCCCAGGTTATGGACAATAGTTTTAAGTATTTTATTCCAAAAAAAAAATTAATAAAAATGAAGAAATTAATGCGATATGTAAAAGATATATTTTGAAATAGTATTATTATATATCTTATCTCCAAGTACATTAATTCATTATGGTCTTCTAATTTTTATAGTTTGTTAGTTGCATTTTATATTCCTCTAAAATATATAATATTTTTTTTGATTTATCAGATTTCATTAGTTTTAGTCAGAGTGTTGTTTTGTAATTTATGGATATTAGGATTAGTAAACATTGATATAACATCATGAGATAATTAAAATACTATTATAATATCCTAATGATTTTGTAAACTATAGATTTTTTAGTTTTTCCTAAAAATTCGTCACTGTCTAGATTCTACAATGAGGATAAAAACTGTGGTATATATTCTATTTTGGTTAACAAATGAAATAGGGGAAGACTGAACATTTACTCAATCGTCGCTACTACATGATAAGTTGGCCTATGACTATAGACCCATATTGACACTCAAAAATTTATTCTTTGGGTTAAATCACATTTTTTTCAACCATTATAACAAATAAGATATTATAATATAAGAAAACAGATAAAAATTCATCATGAATTAAATAAAATCAAAGGTTCATGTCTTGAATTAATGTGTCACAATTTAGGACATCATATGATTAATATTCAAAACCATATGATTGTTTAATTTTATTATAGATAATTAAGACTTTCATTAAACCACCAATGGATGTTTTTTGGAATGTAATTCATTAAAATATTATTATTTCTCCATTAGTTGAATTTTATTTAATTATTTTTTGTATTCTATTTCATTATAGGGATCACATACCAATTTTTAGGGAATATTAGTTCTATTTGATATTACAAATAAAAATAATATTTTTAGTATATGGTTGAGTATGAAATCCATATAGAAATTAATTCCATCAAATGGGTTTTACAACCACTTTATGAGACTTAGTTATCTCCAATAGTTATTCATAATAACAACATTGGGCATATAAAATTTAATTTGGAAAATAATAATTTACTTATAAATACTATCATATTATTCCTCCTAATAATGAATATGAATGTTCAATTTACCTCTAATCTGGTGCAACACCTATTAAAAATAATTCCTATTGAAAGAACTATTTAAGTTGTAGGAATTGAAGAAATAATTCCCCAAGAATCAACATAAGGTATTGAGATTATCAGGTGCATCACTAAGAGGGAAACCCATTTTTTCAGATGGAATATAGATTAATTCACATTTCAATGATTAGAAAAAAAAATTAGAAGATAAATATTAAGAGCAAGTATCCTTTATCACATATCATTAATCTGTTTGGTCAATAATGGGGAGCTTAATATTTTTTTGTGATTGAAATTTTCTCTGAATTTTATAATCTTTTGGCCTCAAAAGATTATACACCCAATTAATCTTTTGATACTTGGTATGGTCAATATCAATTTATTATAATTCAAATTTGATAGTAAAATTCTCATCTATTATTCAATGATTTTATGAATATTATTTGTATATATTACCATTATGAGTTTTTATTAGACTATAAATATGGTAATATATATATATATTCAAATAAAAGGAAGAGGATATAACATTTGAGTATGGTATTGATGACAATGGGTAAAGGGAATTTGTGAGATCAATTTTTCCATTTTTTATTTTTATTAAGAATGTTTCATTATTTGGTTTCATATTCTCCTGTGATAGTATATTAGAGGTTCTTGCAGAGATAGAAGTTATTTAATGGTGTCATAGGGTTAATAATATAAAGGTTATGTATATATATATATAGATTTTATGGATAATACATATGCTTTTTGAGAAATTTTTCGTGGATATCAAATCCTGTATCCATCTAGAATCATGAGGGTGATAGTTCCACTTCAATAAAATAATGTGAGTTGAATTTTAAAAATTTGAATTGATGGATACTTAGTATACATGTACTCATATTTCCCAATATTGTATAATAGTTTTTAACCCTTAGTGATACATTAAATAGGTAAAAAGTTTTATTATTAATAGTTATTATATGTTGATAGGTAACACCTCATTCCAATTAATAATTCATATTGAAAATTACCCAGCTCCTAATTTAGATTTGGATGTGGTAATTATTCAATAGAAAATATGATGGTAGTTTCATAACGGTGAAAATATAATATATATATATATATATATCATGAAAACATATTTTATATATTCTCGAAGAAAAAGTTAAACATGTAATAAATAATGTTGTTGGGGTTAACTAAGGATTTTGATACCTCCATTCCCATCCACCTGAGGAACGTGAATAATGTGGGAGATGGTCTAAGTCATAATGAAAATGATTAATTTTCTATAATGAGGACTAAATGAGGTCCAATTATTATGTATTTATAGTATATTCTTCATAAAATCATATGGATAGATGATATATCCGGTATTTATTTGATGAATGTTCATCCATACACACATTTTATGATAATAAAGGTGAATAAGGTGGATATGGAATAGTAGAAGTTGATAGGATATGTTCTATAGTTCAATAATGATTGTAATGGAATAATAAGGTCCCATAATTTATTATGTGTCTCAATAATACCATATATGAAAAAAGAGATATTAATATCATCCAATAGTTAATAATTATCTTATCATCATAGAAGTACGAAGATTTATAGTGATATAAAATTATATATATATTTTAAAAAATAAGATAATTCCAACATAGTATGAATTTGGGAGCTTTGTATGTCATCAAGTTATGGATATGAAATAAAATTCTATGTAGATATTAGAACAATTACACACAGAAAAATTGAAATGTTAAATATTAAACTAAGATATAATTTTTAGATCCCCCAAAACATCAAAACTAAATAATAATATTTGAGTAATATTCGACCACCTTATAAAAGAAAAATGAATTTACCAATTGAGAATATTTCTATCTTTATCACATAACAATGATATAGATTAATTAATTGCTACGATTGTAGTGATTTGAAAATTATTCATATATTTTCAATATATGATTTTTACATACATGTTATAATAATTTATTAAACAACCTATAAATAGAAATTTTATTTTTAGTACTAATTATGATCCTCATAAATATAGATAGTCTAAGATAACCATTTAATCATTTGAGTAAATTTTTATATCTATTAATATTTATTTCAAATTTTAACAGGATTGACATGTACAATCAATGTAGTTTTTATGACTTTATATTTTTTATTGTAGTATTTTTATTGATATGTATGTGTCCTCCCATGGAAGGATGTGAAGGAGCATATTGTGATGGGTTTATATTATAAATAAATGATATTGGGTGCTAAGATATCCAGTAATGGGGAATAGAAGACCTCATCCATTTTGTAACACATCTATAAAGTATAGAATCTATAGAAATGTTATGTTGATAGTTTTTGGTTATTTTTAGAATTTAATTTTAGTGATAAAATATTCTAAAGAAAATATACATAGATGAATTTTATGAAATATGGAATGACTGGATAGTTGATCCATAGATACACTTTCCACTTTTTAATTCTTGAACATTTCCAGATGATCTTTTATTTATTGATTCTTACAATGAATCTATATCAAGTTTGCAAAAAAATTTATTTTTTATTTTAAATAAATTAATACGTAATCCTTTACATGTATATAATATAGATTTTGTATCAATAGATCATGATAATACATATGAGTAACAACTGCTAATTATTATTTTTTGAATAATTTTTTTGAAATAATTGGAGTCACCTGGAAATAAATTTGTTGGAAAAATATTTAATTTTATGATGATATGAGGGAACACAATGATGTAATGATGAAGATGTATCATCATTTGTATGTATTCAAATGATGTAATTTTTTGGGGAAAATTATTATAATGTGGTAGAATGTAACACCCTAATTTTTTCTAACATATTTATCTTCACATAGATTTAATTTTTTTTATACCATACATTAGATGAAACAATTAGCTTTAGGAAAATTGTGTTATTCAATAAAAGAAATTTATTTTAATTTAACAATTATCTCATAGTAGTAAAATTTTAGGTATTATTAATAATAATTACATTATGAAAAATATATAAATAAGTTTCATATAATGAAAATTGAATTATTAATGAATAATAAATAAGTACACAATTGTTAATGCCATTTTTTCATAAAAATCTATTATTTTAAAAATAGAATTATTTCATATTATGTATGGAAATTATAATTAATTTCTGAAACATTTATAATCTAAATTCATAAAAATAAATATAAAATTTGAAATTATAATTCTGTAATTAGAATATGATGTTTTGAAAATTTATTATATTTGAGAGTTTTTACTGAATAATAAAAAATAAGGTTTATTCAAATATAGAAACCTTTATTATCTTATAATAACATAAGAATTATTAAATTTATTTTTCAAAAAAATGAACATATATTTTTATATAGTTAAATATTCCTTTTAACAATGGTTGAGGATATTGGACAACTTTGATTAAATCCCATGCTGCGTGGGGATAATGAACTGCTCAGTTTATATCACTGGATGAGGGATGGCATGTGCAACCATGATATCAACAAGATCATATGGATGGTCGAGATTGCGTCAGTTTTTTTAAAACCTTTTCCCACATCAGAACTCACTGTGTTTTCAGACTCATTAAATAACAAGATGCCTCAACATCATCCCAGTTTACTCCCCCCCATATGGTGCCTCCCTACACCAGTTCTCCTTAGGTGCACTCCAAGCACCCAGTCTGCCACCTCGGGTATTCTCTTAGCACCCACTATTCTTTCCCTGGGGCTTATAGATTCCCCCCCATGTGCCTCTTTTGGGATGGCCGAGATATCATCCCCTTGAGTACGATCGACCCCTATGGTCTCACATTATCCTCAGGTGGAGGTTGGCTGGAATGATACAGGTATGTACCTATTTTTTTAGCTAAACCTTATATATAAATACTTAGTAGAAAACATAGTATGAATTGAAATTCATGGCTAATTTATATCTCTAAACTCATTCATTTCCACCTTGTAATTCCAAGCCTCCTCACACCCTCTTCACCATCTTATTCTACTTTTATTTTAGTTCATCCAATGAACAATTTGATTAGGTCCATTAATCATCTGAATTCCATTTTTCATTTCTCTTTGGAGAGTTAATTTCTTCATTTTGATCACCATTGATACCTATTGATAAAAAAACAAAAACCATACACATAGTGGTCCCAAAAATCTCCCCCATTGTGTTTTTTGTCAATACATCGACATTCTAGAAAATGAGAATGTCAATGTGCAAATGATAGTGTTTAATATACTCTCCCCTTTCACTATTAATCATTCATTTAACTTTCTCATCCTCCACCTTTATTGAAAATAAATACAATTTTTATGGTGGAAAGGGTATCAGTCCATATATAAGAAATTTTTCCATCAATCATTCCACTCTAAGTATACTAGGAAAATGGTCTTTGTAGAAACAAGCATATTTTATCTTGGAAACAATGTTATCCATTATCCCCTGATCAAGATACCTCATTGGGATGATAATTCATGTACATGCCTTCAAGGACCTTTCCATTTTTCTTATTTCATTGATTTATTTAGTTACTACCCCTTTGTAATGTTATTTTCATTTTTAGTACCCGAGGATGAGGGATTGAGAAATTAAATATTTTTTATAATGACATGATCTTCAATCAATATTCATAGTAATTGAATTTGATACCAACTACAGTTGATACTAATTGAAATAATAACTCTGGTATCTTCTTTATATGTCTCCCCCTTAAGGGAAAAATTCTCATGTTCTCCCCCTAAGTGATTTCTTTACCTTCAATTCCCTATAAAATTAGTACAATCCTTAAAGTGTAAATGGAATAAGTTGGATCCTTTTTAATTTATCTATATGAGTTAGAAGGATAAGATGATTTCTCGACCAAGATGTTATGATTTCTTCACTCCTCACACATTGACATTTGATCATCAGTTCTGACTTTGTTTTTGTGTATCTCAATATTTCTTCCATATCTTTATGTGTGAGTATTCTTTATTCTATATCTTTCAATGAAATATGATATCTTGGTGAAAAGTTCATCTTCCTGAGGAATTTTTCTTGGTCTAGAATAAATTCACTACAATTATTAATTGTGTGACCAGCCTTGTTGCACCTCACACATAGGTCTTTTATATCATGATGTGGAATATTATTATTTCATGTTGCACTATACATAGCCTATGAATCTCCTTTCATTCTCATTATTACCAGATTATCATGCAAAAAAATAGATATTTATTGGGAGAACTATATTCTGCAAAAGTCTTCTAGTTTCATCCTAATGTAGAAACTTCTTTATTGACTAGATTTTATGATATTCTATTCTAATCAGCTCTGGACCTATGTTGAGATAGGAATGTTCCATTATTGTGACCACTCCCATTGAATATATCATAGATTTTTTGTAGCATTCCAATTTTTTTTGTATACAGAAGCTTCAGAATCTATTAAAGTTTCCTTTTCTTCTCTGATTTTCTCCCTTTTGACATATGCTTCCTCTAGGATTTTTCATTTAAATGATCGTACCAACAATCCAGTGCACAATTCCCAAATCTATTACAATAACATCATTTAACATCAAACCATGACCTCCTTCCATCTTCTGTATACAATTATTGAGTCTTCTTCATGAATTTCAATGATTTTTTATGTGGAGCTATCTTCCACACTCTTTTCTCTATCCACCATAGTCCTGGTGGAAGGTTTCTTATTAGTCTTCTTTATCCATAGATGTTTAAAAATTTTCTTCCAACTTGACGTTTTTGTATAAGAAAATTTAGAAACATTAGTACATTTTTTATGGATGGTTACTTTACTTTCTTAGTTACTTGTGATATATCAATGAGTGAAGCTAGGATCTTCTTATCACATATTGGAGGAATTTTGACAGTCGAATCCCACAATGAGCATTATGCACTAGAAGAAATTGTTTCCATCTTTTTGGGAGACTCAATACATGTCTTCTCAATATTGGTCATCTCAGATTCCAATTCTAGGCATCTCATATTTAGGATGAAATCACAATCTTTAATCATTGTCATATTCTATTCAAAATCCCTCTTTAATCTTGAAACTTCATCGGTATGCATCTTATATTTTTTTTATAAAAAAGTGTCATGTTCCTTTAATTTCTTGGTGGTTTCCTCCAAATATAATCTCTTGACTCTGGTGCTCTTCTTCTGCTCATCATTAAATGCATTGATCTTTATTTCTAATTTTTTATCGACTCCCTATTACTCTTCAAAGTATTAAATTTTCTTGGAAAGATAATATCATTCTAAAACCATATTTTCCAATATTTCCTCTATATTACCATCTTCTCTTCACATTTGGGTGATCACATTCTGCATTCATTAATATATTCTGCAAATAGATGCAACTCTTTATTTATAAATATCATCAACATAGGTACTTTATTTCACATGATCACCTTAAAATGAGATAGAAGTGTCTTCCTTTGATCTGGTAGAAACCTGATCCACCTTTTCTTTACATACCATCCATGATATTTCTTCATTATTGGAAGGTCATGGGGAACCAAGAAACTGCATATTCTTTTGGCTTGAGATATTTCTTCAATGCTTGTTGTCTTTCTTTTTTCTGTTCATCATGGTCTTTCTTGGTATAGACTTCTGTTCCGATATTTCATCATGATTTCCCTTCATTATTGACTGAGGATAAAAACACATAAATCCTTTTCTAAATACAATTACTGAGGAGTATCTATTATATGTTAAAACTTTCTCTCTGGTACCAATTAAGGGACACTAGGTCACCCTGGGGGGGGGGGGGGTGGGGGTGAATCATGGTGTCAAATTTTTAGATTATTTTTTATTGGATCTTTTTCCCACATGGGTAAAAACAAAATTGAACCTTTATGATGGATATATGAAGTGATTAAAACATTAAAATGTATAAGGAAAACAAATCACTTTTACATGGTTAACCACTAAGGGCTACGTCCAACGAGAAAACACCAACATGTTTTTGTTCAAACCTAATTATATTAATCTTCATTAGATAAGGATTACAAGGTTCCAGTATAGACACTATATACTAATAACATTGCCTCTTCAAAGCATCCTGGATAGACAACTAATTCCCTCAGATCAATTCTGTTGACTCCCCCAGGCTCACAGCCCTAGGTGAAGTTACACTCAGTTTACGGATGTGAAGGTCCCTTCAATGGATAGTGCATGGATGTCTTTGTCTCTTATTTAGAATGATACATTGATTGAAGTGAAGTCCAAATTGAATGAACTTTTACATTCAATCTTCTTCTCCAGTGCAATAAACAGATGTACTACGACTTTTTATTCTTCTTGGACAGAATCAGAAATTCTTTTGTGATTGTTCAAACACTAAAAATTGGTTTGCTAAGAATCTTCAGAATCAACTATTCTTCTTCAATGTATGCATGTTTCCATTCACGTGACAATATATATTTGTTGTTCCACTTCACTTATTTACACACATGCTCCCAATATTTTCACTCATTCCTTAAATGTATTCACACATATAAGTAGTAAAAAATGTTCTCCACCTTTTAATTCATCTTTCATTGCAAATGCACCCACATAATGCATTAAATTTCTTCAAATGAATTGTTCCTTAACATCTGTAATTTTTTTTGTATTCATCTCAAGGGGCACCCCCAAATATTTATTTAGTTCATTCAATTTTATATATCATGTATATGTTTATCCATGAATCTTCTTCAACACCCCAAAAGGTGGTAGTCCACTGATTGGTTTATTCTTGGACATATGGGATTCTCAAATAATGAATATTATTTTCAGGTGCATTATTCTTGTAATATTGACTTCTTCAATAAGAAAACTCACTGCCTCAGGATTATTATGGTTTTTATGTTTTCCACTTTGTTTTTCACACAAAGGTTGTGGAGTTCTTCTTTTCCCTGAGTGTGCACCCCTCCTTCAAGAACCAGGATGGTTTGCAGATCCTCCTCACACATGGGGTGTCTGTAAATCATATGCACATAATGTGTAGGCCTCCTTCGTATACTCAGTGGTACATGGTTATGTTGATTCTTGGGACCTCCTCTTTAAAGAACCATAACGGTATGCTGTACAGATTTCGTACAAGCCTAGAATGGTTCACTAGAACTATCTTCGCGATCCAAGAACAATTCGTGTCAATCCTTCCTTGCATACCAAAGCGGTACACAGTTCCTAGATTCAAAAACTAGTGAGGTACGCGAAACTCATTATTTTCACAGAACCAGAGTGGTTCACGGTTTACTCTTCACAAACCTAGAATGGTTTGTGGCTCTTTTTCCCATTGCAAACACGATGATTGTAGAGGATCTATTTCTAAAAATAAGAGTCCTTGAAACCTTGAAAGAAGAATCTATTTCTCTAATCGGTGTGTCTCTCCTAATAAGTATAGATCAGATCTTTTCTGTGTCCAATATCATCATGATTCCCTCTTTAAAATTCGTCCTTGAATAACCAAGATCTATTGTCCTTTAAAATTATCAAAACCACATAGAGATATGTTGTATATATTGGATGCTTCCTTCTTCAAAATTACAGCCCTCTCATAGATAATTCATGTATTTAGGATTTCATGTATCAGTTTCTGAATCTTGTTACGAATTGACATACCCTTGGAAACTTTTTTTGTCATGTCCAATCGATTGTTCTTCATTTCATTCATATCCAAGAAACTATAATTGGATTCATGGAATCGTGATAGTAATATAATCAGAATATGCTTGACCGGAGATCCAATGGTGGCTGGAGTGGAGAGCTCATCATTTGGATAGAGCTCCTGGTTCATAAGTGCAGTAGATGTCCGGCGGTTGAAGATATGTTTATTGTGGAATATCATATGGATCAGATTCATCCCCATGTGGTGTGGGGATAATGAAAAGCTCAGAATATATCGCTGGATATGGGAGGCGATGTGTGTCTAAGATCTTAATGATATTACATGGACTATTGGGATTGCATCAATGTTCTTTAATACCTCCTCCCAAATCTAAATGTGGTGCGTTTTTTGTCTCCTTTTAATAACAAGATGCCTCAACATCATCCAAGATTACTCATATCCACTCTATGGTGCATCAACTCACCGGTTCTCCCTGGGCGAGCTTCTAGTGCCCATTATGCTTACCATGGAGCTTCTACATGGCCCCCATGTGCCTCCTGTGGGCTGGATGTGCTATCTTCCACGTGATCACGGTCAACCCCTATGGTCCCCCATGAGCCTCCGATTGAGGTTGGATGGCTTGCAAGAGGGATGTCCTTATTTTTATGTTAATTCTTATAAAAAATTACATAGTAGAAAAAATTGTATCCATAGAAAATCATTCCCACATTCTTTCTCAAAACCCTTGTATGGGAACCTTGCAATTTCAAGCCTCCTTACACCCACATCACACCTTCTTCTCCTTTTATTTTACCTCTTCCAAAGAACACTTAGGATTAGTGAATCAATAAAATGAATTCCATTATTCATTTCACTTATAATAGTTACATTCTTCATGTTTATCACTATTGACACCAATTTAGAAAAAATACAAACTTCATACACAAAGTGGTCTCAACAATTAAGAGCAAGTAAATGCAACATTTAGACATAAGGTAAAAGAGATCTCTGAACCCTGAAAATACATGTGGGTTATTCATTACCTATATTTACACCTATTTATGTAATGAAATACCACTAATTATTGGAAAGAGAGGGTAGTGATATGTTACATGCCCTTAATAAACATCCCCATGATGCCAAAGAATGGAAAAAATGTCAAGGGATTCATTTATAATTTGAGGTATAATTTTACTATTGGATATAAAAAACCAACCAAAAAATCATAACAAAATAAAATAGTACATCATGCATGATAAAAAGTAAATAAGTCTCTATAATTTCATTTATATCAATCCAACCCAAGAGTATCATAGCAGAAGACAATATAACATCAAAGTAAATAGTGGAGGACAAACAACCAAAACTCTATACAACCATATGACTCCATTGATCCACAAGCTCCAAGTTCCAAATCCACAAAATATCCCATGTATCACGATGTAGTACTAAATATCTATAACACATTACCTTTTAATGTTTCCTGCTAGATGATGTTTTCTATAGAACCAATGTTCCAATGGAAGGGAGAGTAATGAAACTTAGTAGATTTTCCCAAATGACATACCAATCAACCCAACAAGAATAGAACATGTTATAAATATTTATATAGAACAATTTCTAAAATATTATGTATCAAAAATATTAAAAAATCTATAGTAAATAGTTTTCCAAGGGAAGCGTGTGAACAATTTGTTAAATCAATTAACATTTTTTTGGCATTCCCTTTCCATGGTTCATAATACACCCGCACATGCATGCTTCATTTATAGTCCATTAAACATGATTTTTCTATCGTCCAATCACCTTATGTCCCACTCTAAGATGGACTTGAACCATGGAACATCCGAAATACCGCACAAGTACATGTCCCATATTTATGGGCACATCGAAAATAAACTAAAACAAAAAACATGCATGCCAAAACAATTTCAACCAATCAATTTCAAACCATGTCAATAAAAAAACATTTTAATTTTAAAACATTCAAAAAATCAATTTCAAAATTCCATAAAATCCATATTTTAAAATTAACATTTCAAAATAAAGACACAAAATCACATTGTACAACCAATTTCCATGATTCGAAAATTTCAAAAAAACCACAAATTATCAATAATGATTATTTATAACCTTATTTAAAAAAAACATTCCAAATAAAAATCAATAAATTAAACCAATTTAAAAACAATCAATCATTTTTTAAATAGATGAATTGATAGATAATCCACCTACATTTTGATTTTTTTGGGAAAACAATAAACAACCTAAAAAATTCCAGTGAAATAAGGTTAAATATCAATGAACCTACCATAGATCTCTTCCCCTATCAAAAATCAAATAAAATATAAACATATTTGAAATCCAAATCCCTATATCTTCCCACAATGGTTGTTTATCACAGAAATTAATATTAAAGGAGAACTACATCAAAGAAAAATCATCATGAAATAACTAGAACGAAGGTTTATAGAATGAATCGAGCTTTAAAACCTCAAGGAACGACTCTAGATTGCTTCCAATTTGATGGTGAAAGGTTCTCTAACCTCTCTATTGGGGCTCCACATTCTCCCTTTTATTGGAATTTCCATCCCCATAAAGTAAAAATCAATTTTTTTCCTTGAACAATTCCTTATCATTAGTCCTTCATTTCCCAAACGCATTCTGAAGTCACTTCCAATATTTAACCATGTTGCCATAAAACTGGGACTACACCTATGATGTTTCTACACAATATTTTCTCATTCCTCTCCACAATATCCACTAATGTTTTCATCAAAAAAACCAGCATCCACTATGTCAACATGATCCAACCAGAACACATGGTATGGAGAAGGATGATTATTTTTCAACTGAGATCTATAGAACACATAGTGTGTTTCACTAAACCGTGGGGGATATGATAAATGATATTACACCTCACCAAATCATTCATGTATCTCAAAAGATTCTACGTATCTAGGATGTGACCTCACCTGCATCCCAAAACAATGATGCCCAAGCATTGAAGAAATCATTTCGAACACATGAACTCACCATGAATGGAAACGACCATTGATAATGATCTACATATGATTTCTTCTAACTCTATTCAATTTATATATTTTTCCTAAATAACTAAAACATGTCCATTAATTATTTTATATTCATAGGTCTAATTAGTGATTTATCACTTGTTTCCAAATAAAAGGATAACAACATGGACTCCCATAAAAAGCTTCAATGAAATCCATTTATATCAAGGTTAATAATTTTTGTTATATAAGACCACTACTAATGACACAAACACTTCTTAAGAGTGAAAAAAATCCATTAAAAATCCCAAAACATATCTTCCAACATTCGTACCATCCATTAATATTTCCCATTAAATTGAGGATGACACGCTAAACTCAGGTTCAACAGAAACCTAAGGGCTTTCTTTAACAATTTTTAGAAATAATACTTGAACCACATATCTCTTTCGAGTACGGTTGAAACTATTATGTCATTTCACATTATGAATTTCTAGATATAGAATTTTGAAAATTCCCACACTATATGAGAATAAAATATTATAATTAAATGAGAATACTTCGTTAGTTGATGAGAAATACACTATAGGAATCATGTTTCTAAAAAATTCTTGGGAGGCATGTCACAAAAACTCAATAGCTATACGCTCCAATTTTCCAATATGGATTCGTAATAACTATAACATACTTTCTGATCACTAATAATCTACCTTTACTTGCATACATGTTAATCACCATGAAATTAACTATGTCTCCTTCTAATTAATTCTAATATAGTAAAATTGTGTTTCCAATGCTTTATATATGTTATTTATATCTAAATGAACATCCTATATCAGGCGGTTGTTTTCATTAAGAAGTTTTTTCAAAAAATACATACCCATAAACATCTAATTTTTGAACCACAACATTGACATATAATCCAATTTTCATAATCCAATGGTCTCTGAACCATTTAGTTTTGAACTCATTGCAAAAAATTACGAATCGGACGTTAGTACCCATGTAAACATCTTCACCGGATATGTAATCAAACAAATATTGAAAAAAGATGCTACATTACCTCATAATTCACATTCCTATCTCTGATTGGTTATGTCGTACATCAACTAGAACTCATCTGAAGCATCTTCTTCCAACTGAGAATATAAATTATGACTTAATGAATCTGCCAATGTATATCTCGTCCCCAGTGAGTACATCAAGTCAAAGTTGTAATTTTTTGATATACTCCATCCATATTCATTGTCTGAAATTCAAATCCCATTATGATACATTATGTATTAGGATTTTATGATCCATAAATATAGAAACTTTTGTACTAATGGGGTAATGATGCAATGTCTATATAGCACGGACGTCAATAGCTAAATCTAAACCATGTTTTAGGTAGTTCATATAATTCTCTCTAAACTACATTAAACAATTGGAACCAACATGTTCTTTTTGCATGATGAAAAATGATAAACCAGATCCTGAATCATCACTGTTCATTACCTACCCATTTCTTGATTCTCTAAAAATCCTGATATGTGTTGATTATAGATGATGTTTCATCTCTTGAATAGACTTATAGAATTCCACAACCCTTTATAATGGAAGATTCTTATTTTTCTATGAATTCATAGGTGTGCATAGTCATGATAGATCATGAATGATGTGTTCGTAAAAAAACGACCTAATAAGAAAAAAAATATATCTCAAAAACATTATCAATATGTTTCTAAGAGATAATAGCTTATATATTCTCTAGATCCATAGAATCACCCAATTCAAAAATTTAATGTCCTATAATGTGTGCCTCTTGTATAAAAATATTTCACTTTCATAGTTTGGAATTAAACTGACGATCCCTCAAATTTACCATATTTATCACTAATTGTTGCTCATGATCATCTGTTTTCCATTAATACACCAAGTTTCATCCACAAACAACACTCCAAAAGTATCCACATATCACTAAAATATCTAATTTATCAATTACATAATGACTACTACTGAATTCATAAGACTAAAAGGCATTACAATATATTCTTAATGGCCATATCTTCTATTCTAACTCACAATTACTGATATCATGATCAGAAGTCAATCATAGATATCCATTGAACTCCACTAAATTAATCAAACACATCATCATTGTGTGGAAGTGGATAGTAATTTATTATGATAACTATATTATTCTTATGATAATTTATACACAACCATATATTAATATATTACTTCTTGGTGAATTAGACTAGTACTAACAACATAGATATGCTCAGCTGAATGATAACCTTACTTTCCATTTAATCCAACAACACATTTAACTCTCTTAATTATTTCAGAGACAATTCCTAAGATGAAAGAGATATAGGACTAGACCCTAGGAGGATATCGATAGATAACTATACTCCCTTTACCGGTGGTAATCCATGGAATGGTTAGGGAAAAATTTATAGAAACTGATCCAAAACTATTTTGATACTATTATTCCCAATCTATTTCATAGATGTTAATGTAATCACCATAAACTGAAAATAGAACTTTCAATTTTTTTTATCAAACTATTTAAAACATCCTTTATGTTCATTTGTCTTAAAAAGTGGTGTTCTTTACCATCCTCAGTTACAAAACTAATTATTTTGCTATAAAATTCAATGTGAACCTTCCATACCCATGATTACATCATATAAATTCATCTCCAATATAAAAAAATTTCAATTCATCTAAACTCCATCATTAATTATAAAATATGTTATATATATATAAAGGCTCTACATTATTTTTCACAAATAAGATTTTGATGTTTTATCATAGAGGAAATCATCACTAATTTTAAACATAGAAAATAAATAGTTTGAGAATAAAAATTAGAATGTAATGTTCCAGTATCAAACATCACTTACATGATGGTATAATTGAAGTGATTATTACCACTCACTTTTGATGATCCAAACTGATCATCCACAGTAACTTATTCTACCCCATATAATTTATTTTTTAATACACTATACTCATTATTTCCCTATTGAGATTAAACTGCCTGAGGGTTTATGGTATTCCTACAATCATCATTATTAGATCTATACTACTGACTAAATTGATTCTATTACCCTCACCCCATCAAATCGTGTGATTCTTGTGACACCTAAAAAGTGTCCCAAGCACCCGACCTCGAAACACTGAGACAATAGTGCTAATGTTTCTCCATAACGGTTGTTCTTGTAGCCTAATCCAACAAGTTCTTAACACTATTTATTAATGTTATTAATATAATCACATTAGAAACATCATTATATTCTCATAAGCCAGGGAGTAATGTCCCTTGATCTAGACCACTAATTTTGGTTTATGCTACCACCTTGGAAATAGGTTCCCCTCTTCCCCTTGACCTGAGCATTAGACATCCCATAGTTTCCCATGGATTTAAAAATACATCCTCATCCCATAACTCTTGATATGTCCCATTCATCTACCATTTCTCTATGCACTATCTTTATACAGTCCGTTATAAAAATAACTACTATATTTGTGTGAATGTCTTGTCTTAAACTCGATTCAAATATGTGTGCATTAAAGGATGCACTAGCTACATCCATAGGTGAAAGGACCATTTTATTCATTAATTTATCAATATATAATGTTATTTAGAGATTTTACAACATTAAGATGAATAATTATATTTTTCATCAAATCATGAACGTGTGAAGATAGAATTTTTATTGAAAAATTCATCAAACGCATCCCTTGAGTGTTAGTGTTCTAATTTATCATGGGATACTAAATCCAACTATTTTTTTGCATGTTCCTCCATCATGTACATTTCCATATTGAAATTCAACTCTTATAGTGTGCCGATGAATTCAATGATATGATTCATCCATTCCATCCACCCCTATTCATTTTTCGTTTCCAAATCACCATGAATGATTGATGGATTATTATTTTGGAACTATAAGGAATGATTCTCTTCCATTGGTTCACCCTCTAGTTCCTAGTGTCCATAGCCTGAAAGGCATGGAAAATACTCTGAACCAAATTTTGGTTGCCTTATGGCTCATCTACGACCAAATTCTCTAATGCTTCTTGCAATTTGATTATACTATGTAACCACCCCTCTACCAAGTTCCATTCTACCTATGTCTCCCTCTATATCAACTGAGGTCTTAACAATTCACATTCTACCACATCATTTTATCACCACATTTCTTATCAATACAACCCTTTAACAGGTTTAACATTTTTTTTAAAAATTCAGCATTGTTTTGAAAGTTGTTCTATTTTAAAAATCATAATTTCATTCAATTTTATAAATCTCAAATATAGACACATTAAAAAATTTAAAAAATTGAATCATTTTTACTTGATGATAGATTATTATTTAAAACTATGTATGTACTTCTAGTGGGAAATCATTCATCTATTGTATGTCATTCTCATTTCAGTTGATAATACCATGATAAAGAGATTTCAAAATACAATAAGTGTCTCAAAAAGACTTATCTACAAAAATCACAGGTAATATGATATTAAGAAAAAAAACGTAGCGGCATCATTTTCTGTTCTATATTTCATGTTTTGTCAATCCTACTCCTTTCAATGATCCCAACTCATAGAATTTAATAGAATGAATATCAACTCCCAGACACAACATCAATACCAGGTTGAATACGATCCATGACATAGACCACTTGTTCCACAAAAAAGGACCAAGAATTACCCCTTTAAATTTCCATCCCCTTCTATATGTCTTTAGAGGGTGGTGAAACATTATATGACATTAAAAGACATAAACAAGAGGTCAAATTTAAGAAATAAATTCCCAAGGTTTCAATTATAATTTGGGGGATGATTTTACCATTGAATATAAGAAACCAACCAAAATAGTATAACAAAATAAAAGATTATATGATGCTTGAAAAAATAATATTCAACTAAAAAATTGTATTTATATCAACCCACCAAAGAATACCAATGTAGAATACAAAATAGCATCAATGTAAACTATAGAAGACAAGCTATCAAAACACAAAAAACACCACATGACTCCAAGGATCCACATGATCAAAGATCCAAGTCCATGAAACATCCCATGTATCATGAATTAGTACTAAATATGAGTGATAAATTAATTTTTCTCATGTCACAATTGATGATGTTTTCATAATAAATAAAGTGCCAAAGCAGGGGCAAGTAATGAATCTCTGTATATTTTTACCCAATTAATTTCCTACTCACACTAATAGGATATAAAATGTTAATAATTTTAATATAAAAAATTTTCTAAAAAAGATTATATAAACATTTGAACAAAATCCATAGTAAAAAGATTTCCACATAAGGCACATATAAAATTCATTAAATCGCATAACATTATATTTTAGTATACCCACTTCATGGATCAAAAACTACCCACACATGCATTCTTGTTTTAAAGTTCATTATCATGAGTGTTCTTTTATCCAATCACAATGTCTCACATAGATAAAAACCCCTGATATAGGTTCACATGCCTAATACACCACTAGTTCACATCACTTATTCGTGAGAACACCGAACATGAAATCACACAAAAATACATGTATTCCAAAACCATCTCTAGCCAAACATCTCAATCCAATTCAATAAAACATTATTTTTATTGAAAACCATTCCCACAAGACATTTGAAAAATCACGAAAATATATATTTTAAAAAAACATGTTAAAACCATGAAACCAAATATCTTTTCACAACCAATTACAATCATTCCAAAATATCACAGGAAATCATAAATTACCAATTAATATGATTTATAACAAGATTTTCAAAAAAATTTCAGAATGAAAATGTAGAAATTAAACAAATTTGAAGATAATTATTATAGTTATAAATACATGAGTCAAGAGTGAATCCACCAACCTCGAGAGTTTTGGTGAAATTGATAAAAGTCATGAAAAATGCCAAACAAGCCAAGTTAAATATTTACAAACCCGCCTTTGATCCTCTCACATATCAATAAGAAGACTAGATCTAATAATATTTGGAATCCAAAACCCTAGATATACCCACATTGGGAATATATTTAAGAAATAGTGATAAATGGAGATGTATATCTATGAAATATCATCAATAACTAACAAGATTAATGGATTACCACAAGATTCGAGCATCAAATCCCGAAGGATGGCCTCCAAATTGCTTTAGAATCGATGGGGAGAGGTTCTCCAATATCAAAACAGGGTTTATAATTTTATTCCTTCGTTATTCATATATACTTATTATATAAAACTTTTTTATGATCAACAATTTTGTATCAAGGTCAATTAATCCTTATTTTAGGGGGAAATTCATGTTTTCAATTGTTCCATTATCAATTCCCCTAAATAATAAAACCAAATTAAAGTAAACTTCTCCATTTATTACCCATTTTTATGTACACTCCATAAAATAATTTATGAAACAAATATTTTTATAAAATGACTATATTTAATGAAAATATATTTTATTCCATTTCAATTTTTATTAATAATAAATATTATTTTTCTTCTTTAATGACTCTTTAATATTTTCCGTTATACCACATTGATGTGGTTCATTTATAATGGTTCATAAACACACCTTTTCAGGTATTGAATTCATTTATACATCCTCATTCATGATATATTATTTGATTATTTTTATTATTTTACATTAATGAAATAATCCCATCATTAATGGATAGAATTATAGAACACCCATTTTATATGCCTTATGTTATTATTGCGATATATATATCATTCCATTGGTAACACATATGTTCATTTCTGGTGTTTTACTCTTTATCTGGCACACATATTCTTGAACATGTTATGATGGGGGTACCCAAATATAACTCTAATTTTTTGTGTAATTTTAATCTCACATGGCATCACGAATGAGAGTAGGGAGTAAACATAATCCTTTATGGGGCTTTCTCCACCATGTGATATTTTCTTTATTGTTATCCTTGACTTATGTTAATGTCATGTTTTATGTTTCTACCACATTAAATTATATCCATGAACATATGATTCAATGTTTTATATTTTATTATTTCATATATTTATTCATTGTTCCTTTTATTAATCATATTATGCTTTCTAACTCATGTGTTATGCTTTATTCCCATGATTATTTCAAACGTGGATGTTCATCACATGAATATTTTCTATATATTCCCATGGATGTCCATTGCAATTATAAAGAACCCAATAAGAGCTGGGTGATCATTATGGAGATTTAATAAATGTTTTTTTATTTTAGTTTCATGATCATTAATTATGTTCATAGTCTTCCAAATACACTATACATTATGATCTTTAGTTTGAATTTTATGAATAATAATTATTAAATTCATGTTAAAATATGTATAAAAGGATATGTTATATTTATTATACAATAACTATATTTTATACTTATTACATGACTAGAATTTCCATATGAGATAACTTATATCCAAGTAATAGAATAGAAACTACTGAACTAAAGCATTAATCAACAATGAAACTCTTATCACAAAGAACTATAATTTAAAAAAATTATTTTGAATAGATTGATTATAATAATCCATATATAAATAATATATGCTATGGTAGGAATGAATTTTATTTTGTAATATATTTATATTAAATCAATTTTTATTATATATAGTCTTTAAACCAGTAAAGAAGCCGTATGAAAATTGAGGTATGAAATTTTTGTTACAATCACATTTCCAGTTGAGATTTTCTATAGTAAATTTCCATTATAATGAATTATATTGATAGGACCTCTTAAAAAATTATTTTCATCTCCTATTGTTATCCAAGAAATGTTTATGTTTTAGTACCCTTTTTAATTTTTCAGTACATAAATTATCAAGATTTTTTGTTATGGTAAACTAAATTTATATCTTCTTTGGTCGGGGGAATTTTTCTTCCATGTCCACTGTACATAAAATATTTTAATAAATGTTTATTATATCATCCAATTAATGTATAAATTCATTTCAATCCACATTTTATGTTGACTAAAAATATTTAAAAATTAATATCTTCAATCTTTTCATAAATGTTTATTTATGAACTTTTAAGAAAGTGTGAGTGGATCATTTATTTTAAAATATATGTCATTAACTAATATTCCCAATTTCACAATATTAGTTATATTTAAATATTTCTCTATAATATTCCATTTTTATTTAAAAATAATAGTTCATTTATATATATTTTTGAAAATATTGTTGTTTTAAATAAGTGATTTTCAAATGAAATTTTAATTTTCAAAAATAAATTTTCATGATATCATTAAAAGAAATTTTCAATCTCTAAGAATATCCTATGATGTTACATATTATTTATTAGGGTCATGATCCAATGATACCATCCAAAAAAATTATATTTATTCTTTATTATTAGTATGATAAGATTTCTGAAAAATTATATAATTTTCAATGGTTTTTAAATGATGATATAATGTATATTTTTGATTTTGAGGAACACATATGTATGGTTTACATAATGTGATTAGTGGTAAGGTTATAAACCAAGAATGAATTTTTATGTTTTATACTAGTGGTTAGTGGTTTCATTTTAGAAAGAGTATGAGTATATTCATCATAAATATTGGTTATTAGTTCTATTATATCCTTATATTGAACTATGTAGTAGTGAAATTGTTATGAATCTTTTAATAGATAAAATATTCATAAATTTTCAATGATATAATGATGTTAACATGATATAAGAAAATAAAAAGTGAATGTTTTAATTTTCATGTTTTGGTGATTAAGAAAATAATATAATAATCGAGATGAAATTATTAGTATTTTCTATGCTTATTGTTGTTCTAAAAATGACCACGACACAATCAAATGGTTATATTATGCAGTTATGGGTATTGGATAATTATTTATGATCCCGTAATCTTATGTCATTAGTGTTATATTGTTATAAATAATTATTCCATGAATCATGTATACTGATTTATTATTTATTAGCTAACACATTATTATTTTATTGTCCTAATCTCATACACTCATGATGAATTATTATCATTTTTTAATATCTTATATGCATACATTTACAAAACATACAAGATCACTGATTTTGGATTCCATATTCCATAGGATATGAATAATTTTTTTAGTAAGGGAACATTTAAGAATTATATTATGATAGAAAAAATTTCTCAAAGATGTTGATGATACTTTATGAAATTAGATATTTATGTATCTAGTGTTGAATGACCGCAAACCCTTATAGTCCTCAAACATCTATATTTGTGAGGTGAATTGAATCTTCATCTTTGATAATGGATTTTTTCTATTTTATGATCAATAGTACATAGATCCTCATATATTATTTGTAATACATTAATCATATTAAAAAAATTAATAATTTTATAATATATATTCAAATGTGACTTGATAATAATAATTCATGTTGAAAAATTTTCATAGAAAATTATCAATATTTACCTTACACATATTCAACCTATTATATTATAAAATAGTCATCCATGTTTATCAATTAAGAATAAAAATTTCCAATTTTTCACTATTAAATAATTAATCTATGTTTCTTAGTAAACACTCACAATCACATCTATATAAAATCATGGATGTTTACATCATAAAAGTGTATTGATTATATGTATATATAATCATTTCAAATGATTTATAATTTATCCACGATAACAAAGAACAGATATATGATGAATACAGTTAATTTATCAAAAATAAAGGTATTATATTAAAAACATGTCCTTTGGATATTAGAGAAGTAACTGGATGAAATAAATTAAAATAACATTCTAAAAACAATTTTAACATAATTGAGAAAAATATATATAAATCCTTAAAAAATATTAACAAATATATTATTACATAATTAATTTTAAAATAATTTAAAAATATAGAATCATGAAAAAAATTTATTTAAATTTAGAAAAATATAGAGTGGATGTCAAAATTATACACATATAATATAAACCTTTTTTTTCATTACTTTTTGGAAAATAATATCCCTCTATTTTGTAAAAAAATAATAATAAAAATTACATTTATAATGTGATTAGTATTTTAAATTAAAATCAAAGAAAATAATATATCAATCATAAAAATAATAACCATCTTAATTATGGGAAATTATTTTAAAGCGATAAATGTTTATAATAATTATTTTTATAGTTTTATATTGGTATTAAAAAGATTCCCATACGAAAAATGATGAAAAAATTTATTATCAAGGAAATGTTTAGAAGTAATAATTCTATTAGAAAATAACCACCTGAAATAATTTAGGTATAAAAAATAAAATATTTGAATATATATAATTATATGGGTGGAAAAGTGAATGATTCCAGAATGAAAAAGACAAATATGGATGGATTTTTATATATCTAATGATTCAATGGATTTTCGTTCTAAGTAGTGGATGAATAGAATGAGTACATAAACCCCTAGATATTATAAGAGAAAAAATTTGGGGTTTATAAAGTAAATAATATATAATTTCTCTAAATTTTAATGGAAACACAAAATATCCGGAGAAAATTTGTAATATTTGTGTAAACACAAATATCATTAGTAACATTAAAATAAAAATCCTAGAAAATATATGACATGATATGGTTTTAAAAATACAATTAATTTCATCAAGAATTATATGAAAATATATTTTAGGGGATTCTGGAAAACCATGTAAATGAAATCTTGGTTAACAACTTGAAACATGTACCAAAGAATTGAAATTGTGACCTACAACCCCTACAGTTATTTTTTAATTTTAATAAAAACCTATTGAGTTAGAGAACCTAAACTAGAATATAATTTTCAAGGATTATAGAGTTAATAATGAAATAAAATTTCAACATTTTAGAATAAAAACATATAATATATATATATTTGTATAATTCAAAATATATCTCAACAAATGATGTTTTAGATGAGAATAAACATACATTAGATTCTCGGCCAGTCAGAAAAAGTCCAACATGTTATATATTAAATTTATATACATTATTAAAAAATAATAGATCCCATTTTATATTTAAAATTAATTTCTACATTTATTAAAAACCATTTTCATTCATTTTAAACATATTTATTCCTCAAAATCAATTATTTATAATTTATTTTTTATAACAGCACTATCCTTCCATATAGTAAAACTACTGGGCAAGAAATGATGGAAGATATATAACTATCTTTGTGTCTTACCATAGGTAGGCCTTAGGTTGGAATCTAACACCAACCATATAATATATTTCCTATATATTTTAGGTATTTCCATTAATAGAAATGTAGAATCAAAGGATAACATATTACCCACCAAATAACATTTTCACCTAAAATGAAAATCTTAGTAAGACATCACACAATTCATGATCAAAATAAAATGAATAAAAATATAGTGTCTAAGGAGGGTTCCAACATATAATCTTCTAACTGAATTAATACACAAACTAGTAGATTCGACATCAGTCTTTAGTTTCCTCTTGGAAATAGAAAATTAGTTGACACATATTTAGGGTAAGCGTTACATGTATACTAATTATAATCTCACCAAAGACCTCTTTTTCATATTTTAAAATAGAATTTTAATTCACTTGTGAATAAAAATAGAATTTTTTTTCTAAATATTGAAACTATCAATTTACTACCCCAAAATGACACTCGCCCAAAATAATCCATTGAAATATTATAAAATATTATTGAAACATCATAAAAAAATCCCCACCCCATAACCACTTACCCAACTAATTATTCTCTCTCACATACCAAGGAAAAATTTTATGTGATCTTGTACATTACATTTTAAAACAACTCATATTATCCCTCTATAGTGTGTGACATGATGCATCCCTGCATGCCCTATCCTCTCTTGGGGCCCAATATCCAATCTTGTTATCAATAAAAATTTATTTTAAAACCTCATCAGAACCTCATAAAGTTGGGTATCTTGAATTCAATGACATCAACTTCATTACCTCCTCATATTATACATGATACTTTCCATAAATCATACCCTCATCATCACAGGGAATCTCCAACACCATCCATCATTATAATGGGATTCTCCTACCAACAACATCTTCCCTTTCCTACACATACTTCATTATAACACTTTCACCTCTATCACCAAAATATTTTGCATAAGTTCCTCACACAAACACCTTGAATGAAATAGCAAGAACATTATCCTTTAGATAAAAAATCAGCATCCACAAGAATGAAATTTTATCAATCATATAATAATATTAATCATATTATTTATTAATTTCCAAGGTTATTCTCTTTAAATTAAATATTATTTTTGGGAAACAATTTCTGTAGTCATAAACAGTTCATTATAACATTTTTCCTTTGTTATTTTATGTAATTAACCCAAGATATTTTTCCTAAGTTTTATAGATAAAAAAATTATACAGAAAACTATTATTTTTAGAAATTAAAAAAATATAGATATTTCATTAAAAGATATCACAATATATGTAATGGAATATAAGAACTCACTTTCAATTCAATTTTAAATTACAAAAATTATATATCTAAATATTATCACCCATATTAAAAACATAATGGATGGGAAAATAATTAAATTTTAATATATTTATACTAAATAAGTAAAAAATGAGGATCTCATTCCATGAATGGATCTTCAAAATGAACAGCACTAAAAAAATTAAATCGAGGGATCTAACATCAAGAAGCTCAATGGGAACCCATTTAGAAACTGTTCACAGAATTGAATGGTCAATATACTCATATAAAATATTCTAAAATTGATGGTTTCATAATAATTAATATTCAAAAAATTATGAATGATTAATGGGAGTAAAAGGGTAAGATGGTAAATTGAATTGTGGGCACATTATTCTACACATTTCAAGAAGAGAGAACTATCAAGAAATATGATTAAAGTAAATAAAGGGGGTCTAGAGTAATCCAAGTATTTAGGGAAAAAGAAAAAAATGGTGATTGATCCATATATTTATATAGGAACACTAAATATCCTCTCTAAGGCTTGTAAATAAATCACAATGTTATGATCTACCTCAGTCCAATGAGATCAGAATATCCCATCATTGTTTTATTCATATTATTTGTGTCTTAAAATATGTATTGACCATTAAAATTGATTTATCCAAGTCCCGGTCTAGGGAATTCTACCTCCTTTTATTCCATTCACAACCATATACTATGGTATAGAACTATTCACCTGGATATTTTCTACCCACTTTTCCTAGTAACATGACATAGTGAACTCCAGAATACTATGTTAAGTAGGAGGTCCCCAAAAATAATATTTTCAGTAGCATAACACTCACTAATAATTTATTTACTACCCATGATACATAGGATGTCAAACCAATTTCAACATCCAATAACTTAAGAAGTAATTATTTTTCTCTCACTATATTGTATTGTTTAAATAGACAACTAGATCAACAATAATCCTCCATGTAACCAATGATAAAATGTCCAACACCACACCCACAACCATTTCATGGGGACCCTCTAAAATTTCATAGCATGATATACCCTCTGTAATACATCTAAACTCTCACTTTGAACCACAAAGACAAATAAAATTAAAATTGAATGTTTTTTGCAATCCTTTCCCTCACATTAAATCCCACTAAATTAAATCAAATACTCAAGATTCAAAAAAACACTAAAAGGAATTGGTTAAAGATAATTGTCCAAAAATCATTCAAAATATATCACTAAATGATTTCATTACATCCCAAACATAACCATCTAATAAGAATGGTCAGAAAATGAAAAATTGTATATTTCTTAAAACTAAAAGGTAATTTATATTAAATATTCTATATTAAATAAACCAAAATGAAAAAGATAATATAATATTTTTTATTTATTGAATGTACATGACAAACATTTAAAGGTACTCAGGAAAATGAACAATGCATGCATGAGACATGAACCATATAAGCAAATCACCCATAAAACACCTTCTATTAGTGCTCTTGGATCTCCACTGGTAATTTCATGAATAATTACTTTTCATTGATATATAAGTCTCCCTTGTAAATAAAATTGGAATCATTATGAGGATACTAAAAAAATTGAGGTATATGGATGTGTATTAGGATTCTTTATATATATGGTGAGGGGAATAAATGTTACACCTCGCTAAAAATGAACTCTAAAATATTGAAAGGCTTGATGATATAGAGATAATAATACTACCCTAGAAAAACCTATACTTCCACCAATGAGTGAGAACCCTCAACAACACTATAGAATCCCAACATGGAATCCACTGAGTAGTGTAACAAGCCTCTAAGTCACTTGCTCTAAAGAGTCTCCCTGAGAAATCCAAAGGTTACCAACTTGTTGTGATGGTTTGTGATGGTATAGTGGAGATATTATACCCTTGTGATTAGAGTAATGAAAATAGAAATAATAATTATAAGTATAAGAAAAAAATAAAGTATCTAGATAGATAATCAATTTAAAGACAAGTGAATATCAAATTCAAAAATGATTATCACTCCATGATGCAATAAAAATGTAATAACACATGATATGGAAGAAATAAACTATATACCTCAAGCTCAATAAAATAAAAAAACGAAATAAAGATGTATCCACTATAATAAAGAGCATATGATTGTTCCTTGACCACTTTACTATATCCTATTAATAAAAAGAAAAAATTGGATTCCAGAAACTTCCATTTATATACACATACAATGATATGGTGTGTTTGGGAATAATAGGATGCCCAAAAAGTGTGTGGGATAAACTCAGTTTGCGAAAAAATGGTGTCTATAATAATCCATTAAATTCATATAAAATGATAAGTGCGAAAATAACAACAATAGTGATGAAATTAACCAATCACTTGAGACTTGGTTCCTCAAGGATACCTAAATAACACTACCTACTTCAGCCTAATCCAATTATCATTGAATAGAAGGAATCATATATAGATATAATATTCATTAAAAAAATTTCTCTAATATACAAGTGAAGATGAGAAACTCATCTGGTTGATAAAGACTATCTCATGTATCAACTAAATCCAAGCTTTTTATTTTCCTTTGATTATATTTGCAATGATTTAATAAATTGGTATTCGTGTAATTATATAAAAGGAATCTCTATAATTTTAATATGTGGAAGAATGTTCCTATCTTGTAACATGATAAGATATTGTGAAATGTTTTTCAAATTTTATTTACTCTTTTTGATAATTTTCATTACACACAACATTGATTTTCAGTTGTGTTTCTTGTAATACAAAGTACTACTTCTATTATACATAATACCAAGTTTAGTTTCTGTTATAAGAATCAATTATAGCTTACACTATGAGAGACATTGATATTTAAGGAATCACGAAATAGTGTTATGTTAAATATTACCATTATAAACTACATACTAAATAGGTGTGTAAGATTAATATAAAATAATTTATTTTTGATTAAATGAACATCATTGTTGAAATAATAATATAAAAATAAAATTATGGTGGAATTTTTTTATTTTTTAGAGAATATTTATTCTAATTTTCCCCAAACTATGTACCTTGAAATGGTTATCAATAATTCCTCGTGTTACATAGGTAGTCCCCCAAAATACAACACCCAAAACAACTCCATTCATTTATAATTTACAAATTATGTTTGTTACAATGGTGACCAACCATGTTCAAAACCAAGAAAATATACCCAAGGTAATTTTCACTCATCTTTGTATATCCCAACACCATATATCCACCTATACCACAACATTCCATGAACATAATGATAAAAGGACTATTACCATACCTAGAATCACTAATTGGTAAACCATTAGTATTTTTTAAACGAAATGTGTTTATCCTATAGAACACCCCCAAACACTATCAAGACACCAATAATACTTGAGAAGTCACAAGAGGGTAGATTTTATGAATCCTACCCCTCAAAATTGTTCCACTACACATGTATTTTTTTCTTTAATGGATCAAGTCCTTTCTTATTTTATATTATCTAATAAACTTGAGAATTCAAATAATAAAATATATATCATATTTAAACATAAAATATTGTTTTCAAACCATACATATCTATTAGTGATGAAAAAGGAGATAGATAATTCATAGAGGTGGTAGTCTATATGGACACATCAGGGACAATTTAATTTTTCTAACTTATAAGAACAGAATAATTTATACAATTCTTTATACAACATTAATTTAATTAATGTAATAAAAAGTATATTTATTAATTAAATACATCTTCATTTATATAAGTGTGAGTCAGTGGCAAAAAAAATCATCACTTTGTAGAATAAGTATTCGAATGTAATCAATAGTGGTATTTAAATTTTCCAAAAAATGGTATAATAAGAAGTTATATAATTTATTATACTTATAGAATAATTTTTATATCATAAATATCATTCATATTCATTAATGATGTCTTTATAAACATCCATGTGACAAAGTGATGAAAAATTAAATTTAAATCATAATATAAATACTAGTCCTTACATACATACAAACTATATATTCATTTCCAATTGGATGGAATAGAGGTAGAAAATATTTTTCCATTATAAAAACTAATTCCATATTGTAGTTACACTAATTTTATTAGGTTATAATGGTTATAAAACATATTTTATGTTTATGATAATGGAATCTTGAATATGGTTTGTAAGATCAGATACCCCCTTTGATAATCTCTATTCAAAGGCGTATTAAGGATTCAGGGATGGGTATTTTGTGAAGACTAGAACCTCTATGTCATGGATAATGGATATTTTAATCATGTTTATGATGATAATTATTCAGATAATCGAGATTATATTGTTTTTCTGTGTGTGTAAGTAAAAATAAGAGGCATTCTATATAAGTGAGGTGAGGTTAACCCTTTGTAAATAAAAATTAATATAAAATATCATAAAAGTACTTATAATGGAATGTGTGTCAAAGTTTATCCAATTCTTAATGAATAATAAAGTAACAAATAAATACACTCAACCTGTATAATTTGAAATCTAATATATTTTTTTTCAAACATAATCTTTTAGTTTATCCCCCTAGATAACAATTCTAACCATTACTATGAAAAAAACATTTTCCATGTTAATCTTTCATTATGAATAAAAATAAAATTCAACACATTAACAAATTTGAACATGATGAATCCATATATAGAATATATATTAAAAGATTATTTTTCTATATATTTTTTAGATTATTTTTAATATGGGTGTCAAAAAGAATATGAAAAATATTTAAAAAGATACGTTTTACGAATAAAAATTATTTTATTCCAAAATGATGTATAATATTGATTCCCATAAAATTATTTAATTTTTAATCTAATTAAATTTATTTTACTTTGAAACAAATCTAAATTATGAAGTAACTATTTAAATTAATTCTTAAAAGAAGAGAAAGAATAAAAATTATGATAACAAAAATATTCTTTTGTGAAGAAACACATACCCTACTAGTACACATCCAGATAGATAGTTATGAATATGAAAAAATTACTCCCAAAGAGTTCCTCCAATATTCTACTAGGTGGAGACTAGTAGTGAGCATATGGTATGAAATATGTGGGAGGACTTACCCTCATAATAATTTAATATTTAGATATATTATATAAATATCCACAAACTAATTCTATTCCATAAATATAAATGTAAAGGTATACATGTCTCATACAGAATGTGAAAGATAAATAGAAAGAAAAACTCAAAAATAACAACACTCTATTATTACGTAGTATAAAATTTATTTAAATTACTTCTAGAACTAGTTTTGTTTTGAATATTCTATAAATTCCTCTTAGAAACCAATTATCTATATATATTAGGTTAAAAAAGGATTTGTTCTCAATAGTGATACACTCAAGAGAAATCAAGGAAATATGAAATTTGAATAAAAAAATTCAATGAATGAACATTAGAAAAAAAATACCATCATGTTAAATTAATCCCATGATACTCACTAAGTCTGTGTTACAAAATATCATATCCATTTATAGAATTATAATATCAATATGTGTATGTCAATAGATCTGAAACCCTTTTCTAAAAATTCTGTGAAAATTAAATCCCCAATTTCGAATGTCATGATTTTATCAATCCCTTCCAAACATGTAAAAATATCACTTCCTGAATGAAAAAATTGTTTTCACTTTTATCTAAATAAATGTATCTAAAGACAATATTGCAGCATGATAACCAAAAATCACATAACATACGTTCTATAGAATATATTTCAACCCCTTATTCTCAAATATGCCACAACGTAAGAATATTTCCACCATGAAAGCATTGGAATCCATTGATATACAATTACAACATGTAAATGTTTCCCACTTATCTGTGAAAACATTTGTTACCCGACTACAATAAGATATAATCCATCATGTTTCATCATGATTAATGTCAAGGATTATACATCATTGACCAAAAATACAATATAGAAGCAATTTTGAGTATAAAACTCATAAGGTAAATATTTTCGTAAAACTAAGGTGTCAATTCCTTTATAACTAATTATGTTCACTCCTACCCAAAAAAATATTTTCAATAAAAATCTATTACCATCATTGATTATAAAATTTGTTTTATTTATATTTATCCTTTTACACAAAATATAAAATTGAATAAGAATAATATCTAAGAGAAAACATATCATAAAACCTTAGATTATAAATTACAAGAATTAAAGTAAATGGATTTATTTCATCTTTTATAACGTATCAAAATATTATCATACTTATATTTCGGTAATCAATTTTTTTGGACAAAAGTTACACAATCAAAAAAATAGAAAAGAATGATATACTACAAAGAAAATATAAAAAAACCCAAGGTATAACTACTTGGAATCAAATGTACCCATCTTGTTCATTTCTGATTTAATTTTTCAAAATATTGATAATCCATACCATCCACACAATGGATGACTACGAATGATAAATATACACTTTACACTGAAGTAAGTGAGTTCTAAAATTCCATTCTTTAATAAATACAGTATACATCACTATAAAATAAAATTGGGTGAAAATACAATCATATGATAAAATCTATAACAATGAACACAATAGAAACCATTATTATAGAGATATCACATAAAAAATTCATGATAAACATACCATTGTCAAAACAACACTGCTGTGAATAATTTTAGAGTGAATAATGTGTTAAAGAATGGGATAAATCGATGAAATAACCTCAAATCGGGAATGTTGGACCTCTAGAATTCTATGATTATGCCAATGATGAAGGTCTAGAGTGGATTCCAAAATAACCTTGGATTTTCTCAATAATTGATTGAATGTAGGTATAACTGAATGAATTCATAATTTATAGACATGTAATAATATGATTCATTCCTGGAAGGATAATATAATTACCAACATGGATATCTATGATGGCCATAAATTAATTTAATTTATTTATTTTAGGACATGAATAACAATAAGTAAAATCCCATCAAACATACACAAAAATTCATTGTGTATCCTGGTAGAATTAATTGATTAATTATTAAACATATTGTTATAAAAATACCTTTGAGGAAAAAGTGAGAAACCCTATAGGTTTCAACTAGAGAAACAACAAATAGAATAAGGGATAACAAAATTATAGAAAGAAATCATGAACTAATTATATGTAATATACTTATATAATTTATGGAAGATATCTGTTTCATTTTGATCTCGTTCATCGTTGATAATATTAACAAATAAATAAGCCATATTTTAACAATGATTGGATGAATTCATCCACTATTTTAATATTTTAATTTAATCCTCTTATCAAAATTAGGTTCTTCTTGTTTATTTAATAGATATTATCCTCATTTGAGATTAATTTAATTGTTCTAAATTCCATAATATATGCATTCTAATTTTGAAGAATTAATAATCAATGCCTCCTCAAACCAATCTTTTTTAGGGTGTAGGATAATCTCTTTTGTTATTACACCTACATCTTCGCATGTTTCCCACTGAGTGCAACCCATTAGAACTATTGGAGAATAATCATTTTTAGCCATGTTGAAAAAATTCCCTTTGAGGAACTGTTAAAGCATACTTAGTTATTATAGAGTCTCTCTGTGACATAATATCCATCATATAACTCATATTCCTAATGGTTTGTTCATTAGAACCAGCATGTTCATCCATATAATTACAACTCAAAAGTATTAGACTAATATTTATCACAATATTATTATTATAAGGATCAGATTAAATCTTCATGGAACCACATTTTATGGTTTATCGTGTATCCATTAGTTTAGGCAGTAGTGAGTAATCTTTACTCCCCTTGGATCTCATAATATTTATCATGATCCAACTCCTCATATAACTATTTCCTCTTTATCCTTTCATACCCCCAGTATTTTATAGACCTATATCATGGATTTCTTTTCAACTATCATTAGAAACCGAGGAATAACTCACCCCTAACTCTTCTTTTAAAATGTTGGAGATATATCTATGTAATTTTTCTCCCATGAAAAAATGTCTATTGACTAGGTTCAAACATCACATAGTCCATCTTATGTTTCCTGGTCCTTATACCCTAGGAAATTTTTTTCTTGTATCATATATCCCCAAATATTTTCACTCTCCCTTATAAACTACTACCCCATAAAGGAATTGTAGGGTATAAGCACCAATACAACTACCTCTCTCACTTATTTAGTTCCCTCTAATCCTGAAGAAACCTAAAATAAAGACTTGGGATCATCAAAATTAATCTTAAAGTGTTTAAAAATTTCATCCACCTTTGTTTAACCCTCATGTGATCCACCATTAATAAACACTACCTTACATTGATCCATTGGAACAAAAAACTTTTCCATTATAAACACATTTGAACTTGACAACAACCCTTAATCACTAACTCTTGCATCCATGCACAACTTCTAAGATATTTTCTTCATGAAACACAAAAAAACTACCATTGAGTGGCCCAATTACTTACAAAATGAGAAAAAATACATTCTGGACTAAAAAACCACACATTATATTCAATAAACTCTTCGCCAACTATAATCCAAAAAATTGGTTTTCCATCATGAAACATAAACCCTTATGAAAATTTAGTAAAGGATAGGGTGAGATAATTATTTGGTCCAACTATTGTAACAAATATATTAACCCACTAGATTTCCAAGTAGTTGAAAAATATAAGTATTATGAAATGTTAATGGGATTTTGGTTAAACTAACCTAGATAAATGTTCTTAGGGTATCACGTTTCTTGTTGATGCCAAAGAAATAATCCATACAATGAATACTCCTTCCACTACATTAAATGCCTAAACTGGAACACTATACATATCCCAAAAAAATACATCCCGTAAAAACACCAATATGTAAATATCCTTTAGGATGTAAATCTACCAATCCTAGAAACCATTCACAACATCAATCCATCATTCATTTCATTTAGGAACAATGCAGTAATAATTTCATCTTCCACATAATGTTGTTCCAATCAAATGATCCAAAAATAAATATGGCTCTATACAGACATAATGGAATAGGTTGATAGGATATAATATCTTAAATTAAATATTTCTCTATCAAATTTTCCACCTCATGGGTCACCACAACAGTCTATCATGAAATACTACCACCAAACACAAACATACTCTCAGGTATACCTATCATATAGAACGAAACCATCAATTTTAAAAAAAATCATAGAAAACAATCTATTTCATAAATAGTCCTTGACGTAAAAATTTCATTAACTAAAAAACAACAAGGATAAATTTATTCATGATGTTAGGCTCAATCCTATGAATCATGCTCCCAAAAACTGACCTTATGGACCCCATGAATACATAGAATGTTTATGAGTGGAATATACCACCCTAAAAACATATTATCTTGATGGTTTTAGATCAAAATAGGATACTCCGCAAGTATTACATCAACATCAATATCCACCATTTCATAATCAATAACATGCGTGTCATTTTTATTAAAAAAATCAATATTTGCTTCATGGGGAAAAATGTGTCACTACATATGATGAAATGAATGAAAATATAATTAAAAAAATGTGATCCTTCCCATAAAATGATCAAATATAATGAGGAAATAAAAATATCCTCCAACTAGTGTTAAACCAATCATGATGATGGGACACCACAAAAACAAATACTCATCAACATCAAAATTGAGTGGCCCATGCATCTGATCTTAATATGAGTGCTAATGTCCTTATTTCTCATTCATATAGCATTAATATAGTTAGATATGATCATATATACTTCAATCTACCACTGATACCAGAATCCTTGGTTCCCTAATATTGGCCTAGTAAAACAATAATTGAAATAGACAACCCTAAAATGACTCAATTAGAGCCATACCAATGGAATGATGATATTTATTACTATATTTAAACATTACCATGAAAATTTCATTCACCATTGATCCAATAAAAACACTGATTTAAGAATGAAACAATTATTCCCACATCTTTATGGACATATCGGTTTTCCCATCTATCAGGGGGTAGAGGGATGTGCTAAGGCCCAAAATTGATCAAAATGAATTACGAAACAAATTCTATAATACTAATTTTAAATTAGTAAAAAAATAAAACACAATGGTATTGGTATAACTATGAATACAAAGAACTACCTCAATATACAATATCACCAAAAATTATACAAACTCAAATCCTCAAATGATTGCAATAATGCCCAATTTTTCATTCAGACCATACACACAAAAAGGATGTTAATGTAACCACCCTCAAATGGAAACAAGATAAAAAATTAATTGATATTTACTCCCATATCAATTTTCGGACTTCCATGGGTATAAATAATAATCATGATACCCAATTCTCATCGTTCACTTTCATGTATACAATACATCATAGCGCAGACTATACCATGGATCAACTTATTCCAAGAAACTAGAAAATGATCTAGAATTAATGATACATCCTTGATACACCAATATGAACAACTAAAAATTAGATATACGATTCCTGATGAATGTATCCCCAAACATCGACCAAATATTATATCCTTATAAAGAATAAAAACTAAATATGGAAATCCACAAACCACCTTAATAGCAAATAACCAAGAAGAAAACATTCATATTTAACATATATCATAAAGACACCCCACTAAGAATCCATTACAGAATGAAAATGTGAGGATTTTACTAACATATTAGATAGTAACCCTCTTCTTTAATCTTTTTTCACATCCAGATTCTTCACAAATATTTCCTCCATTACACTATATGCATTTTTTGATACATGAGAGATGTAATGGCCTGGGTTTTGGGGTCCATTACTTTGTAAAAATCTGATGTTGGGTGTTCTGGGTAGCCTGGGAATCTCAAAACGGTAGGCCTACCAGTACCCTTAGCCTACTGGTATGAGTCCTAATGGTAGCTCAATCTACCGGTGGTCATAGCCTAACGGTAGCTCTGTCTACCGGTATCTTGCTCTACTAATAGACACAACCTACCGGTAGCTCTGTCTACCGGTAGTTAGGTCTACTGATAGCCACAACCTATCTACAGATTTGTCTACTGGTAGCTCGGACTACCGGTAGCTGCAGCATACCAGTAACTCTGTCTACCGATAGCTCAGTCTACCGGTAGCCTTAGCATACCGGTAGCCCGGCCGACCCGTAGCTCAGACTACCGGTAGCTGTCAGCTCCCGGTAGCTCTCAGCTACCGGTAGCTCCCGCCTACCCTCAAGGGTTTTTCCAGTAGTACCTCCCTTTTCGGAAATTGGGGTTTTAACCCTATTTGGACCCCTCTAATCATGTTTTAGAGCCCAATATCGCCCATAAATGTTGTTTAATTAAATATTTAATGAGTTATTCGGGTCTGTGCATCGGTTTAAACCGCGGGGACCCATTAATGACCTATGGGCTGTCTCAACCGCGTGGTCAACCCATGACCCCACTCCTTCTGCGGTTTTTCATTCTTATCTCAACCATCCCCGACCTCATAAACTAAAAGGGTTCTACCTAGGTTTCTTTTCTCGATCACCCTGGGCTGGATTACCCTTCGTTCAGACGAGTAGGTTTTCTTTCGGGCGAGCCGCATTGTTATCCGATAAGTTCCACGCCCGGGGATTAGCGTCGATCGTTGATAACAAGTAGGGAATTTATCCTTCATCTATACTTTTGTGTATCATGCGGGGTGGGCATGATTTGTTTTCTGTAGAATTAGATAAAACCAAACCATAATGAAGACAATGAATGAAATCTAATGAAGGGGAGGGTTGTGATCGATGATGCTACTTTGGTTTATAATCTTCCATAATTTTATGATTCCTGAATTGTGCGGGATTACGCCTTCTTAAAATCACGGTCGTTGGTGGTCTTTATGTGTGCACTAATGAACCCTTGCATCTGGTGATGTTTAATGTATTGTTTGGTGGTTTTGAACCCTTACTGTGAAATATAAATCGGTTAATTACATACATTCGGCTAAAAAATTAAAAGCACCCGGATCAACTCCCTTCTGTGATAACCTTGGTTAAAGTTCAGCGAATATGAAAATCATGGAGTGTGTTAATCTTATAAATATGAAAATACCGGCATGGGCCTGCATTGTGTTGATGGTAGTGGCTTACCCTTTTTTTCACTCAAGGGCCGATTACTGGGTGATGTGGATGGGGGTGGGACCCCCTGTTATTATACTCTCAGTGGTTGTGAGTTGAGGATGGGATCCTCTATTGTATCACGAATTGGGGTGGAATCCTCTGTTTTTGGGAAACCTTCTTGGATCCTGGATTTTAGATATGGGGATGTATCTTGGGATTTTCGTATTTGTGGTGGCTTTACGAGAGAACTGAGTGTGGGTGTTATTGTTGATGCTTGACTGTTCATTTCCCCTTGAATTGTGCTTATTATTACTAGTTTCCCAAGTAGGTGCAGAAACGTTTTCAAACATTATTATTGAATTTTAAACCAGGATGGGACAAATGGGAATTCATTTGGTGTGGGTTGTGACATAGACATGGTGCTAGTTGCATTCTTTAGGCAAGCTGAAAAAAACCTAAACTTTGTGTGAGTGCCTGTTACCTATACATATACTTATAGTTATGTGTTTCTTCTTCGTGCCCCACCCATGTTTAGCACTTAGTGTCGAACACCCCCATTTCATGGGGGAGGTTGGTTCTCCCAACACTACTATTAGTGGCTAGTTATTAGCTCATTTTATACTCCCTTTCCCGGATAGCCCAAGTACCTATGGGCAGGTTGTGATGGCCTGAAGTCCATTATTAGCCCAAGAACCTTCGAGCAGGGTAGTGTGGTGGTTATGGTCCAGGTCTGTGCAGGCAGGTGGTTTCCAATGTGTCTTCGGGATGAGTCCCAGGTGTCTTCGGGTGTGGTAGTGGATCCTTTGGCCCAGGTGTCTTCTGGTGTGGTGGTGGTTGTTCTGGCCTAGGTGTTTGTAGGCATGGTTATGTGTGACAGTTGTGGCCCAGGAGTTTGCTGGCGGGGCTTGGCAGTGTGACTGTGTGAGGTTGTGGCCCAGGTGTGTGCGGGCGGGGTGTGGCAGTGGGACTGTAGTGAGAATGGTGGGATTGGTTCGATGCATAGGATGTCTTTAATAACCTGGGGGAAAGTGGCGCGAGGTTCCCAAACATCTATGTGCTATTATTATTCATTACATGACTTGCGTTATTTGGGGAGTGTGCCTTTGTGAGGTCTGGGTGGATAGTTTACCTTGTTAGGTGTTTGGTTTACAATTTTTCTCATGGGACTTTGGCACGTTCCCCCACTTGTGCACGAGAGTCTTTGGTTTTCCCTTCTAAGTATACCTGTATGGTCACCCTATGTATATAAAACTGCTTTCAGGTTTCTAGGAGGACTTCAGGGATCACGCAGAACCATACTAGCATAGGACCTTTGGGATAGTTGCAGTTGTTGTTTTTCTCTCATTGGTACTTTATCTTGTTGTCATTTTTTACATGTGCTATTACTTTTGTAAAATGCATATAGGAATGTTTGTTCTTGAATTTACATTTACTTTCCTCTTTTTGTGTTTTTGGGATTTACCATTTTATCCCCTAATCCTATTCAAAGAAAAAAAGGGGAATTCCTTCCATTTAGTGAGTGATTCTATAACATTGGCGCTGGTCGGCACTCCGGGACCTATTGAAGGCGAGTTTGGGGGGTCATTATCTCTCCTTCAACTTGACGAAGGAAGGGCCTGGCAATCTGCTGACCCATCCCCCCTTTTGGTGAAGGCGGGTCACGACAGAATGGAATCAATGGGATTTTGAGAGATAGGATGGAGTCTGGAGTTAGGGACAGTGAGGATTGCATGGGATGGTAGGGAAAAAGTGTTGGGTGACCTTGGAGCGTGGATTAGGCCAGGGAAGACCGGCTAGGACACATGATTTTAGGGCCCCCCGTGATCCAAGGCAAGGACTCTGGACCTACCGAACGGCCAAGTAAGGCCACACTGATTGCCGGGTAGAGACACCCTAGGAGGGGTACATGCATCATAATGGATTTTTTTCCCGTGTTTCTGGGGTGTTTTGGGAATTTGAAATAAATAAGAAGTTTAGGAAATTTTAAGAACAATATCATGCACTACTTAGGCTTATGATTTCCTTTTTTTACCTTGCATCTATGGCACCCGGAAGGTGACCACATGTTGTACGGGAGATCGAGACCCAGGAGACTACTTTGGCAGATCGGGAGAGAGCTGATCAAGAGGAGGAGGATGACTAGTGCAAAAAGACACTTCGGGTCTTCCAGCGACAGACCCTCGAGAAGTATGAGGGTAACACCTCTGACATGAAGACGAAAGGCTGTCTAGAAGAGATGGTGATAGCCTTCGGCTTGATCCGGGCTCCGACAGAGTACTAGGATCCCTTGGCCGTCATCCAGATGCGGGGAGCAGCGCGTCAGTGGTGGACAGTTTACCTGGGGGAGAGGAGGGAGGCTGAGGTGGCATTGGCTGATTTCGAGAAGGAGTTCTGGGCAGAATTCATCTCTTCTACAATGAAGGCATAGAAGAGGCAGGAGCTACTCTCCCTCCAGCAAAGAAGTATGTCAGTAAGGGAGGTGGGGATCATGTTCATGGATCTCCTCTGCTTTACTCCAAACCTCTTTCCCGACGCGGAGTCTCTGGAAAGATGCTTAGAGGAGGCGCTCCGACCCTACCTCCAGTATGTTGTTACCCCCTTTACCCTGCCAACGTACTTGGAGGTCCAGAAGAAGTCCAAAGTGGTGGAGAGGATTCATGCTCTAGGAGGTGTGGCATGAGAGGGGATCCAGTTGGGATCATCGAAGGGGAAGGCCATCAGCACTAGGCCTCCAACGTCAGGACCCTCCAGGTTCCGACCAGCAGGGAGTAGGCCGCAACAGTTTCAGTTCCGGTGCCCTGGTCCTCCACAATTTCCTTCAGGCCTAGGACCAAGGTGCTTCATCTGTGGGGGTTGTGGACATCTCCAGAGTCAGTTCCTGGACCATGTACAGTACGGCGGTGGGGGACAACCCCAGCACCCACCCCAGTAGTAGGTTCCAGCCAGGCCTTTCTAACAGCAGCAAGGGCAGCGAGCTCCTACTCCTCCGAGGGTAGACGATGCATGAGGAGGCCAACCTCAGGGCAATCCTCAGGGACCTCGACCAGGGCGTGGTTGGGGAGGTGGACGATAGCTGATGGGCAGAGGAGCTGGGTGTGGACAGTTACACGTCACGGAGGCAGCAGTTCTAGAAGGGCCGGAGGTTGTTCGCGGTATGATCAGTTTGTTTAGAACTCTTGCTTATGCCTTGTTCAATACCAGAGCTTCACACTCCTTCGTTGCACCCAGTCTAGCCCGTGATTTGGGCTTAGATGCTAAGAGACTTCCAGTTCCCTTGGTTATAAGCACACGAGTGAGAGGCCAGACCAAATTTTTATATGTTTGTCGAGGATGCAGACTAATGATAGGGCCACATCAGTCAGTCAGGGATCTTCTTCTGCTACAGATATATCCATATGATTTCATCCTAGGCATCTACTGGATGTTCTCTGTGTGTGACATCATCGACTATTTCCAAAGAAGGGTTGTATTCTAAGACATGGGTGGTCGGCGTGTTGTTTTCATCGGCGAGCGGAGCAATCAGAAGGGCAGCAGGCGAGAGGAACCCCTCCTCTCCTTGTTACCTGAGCACTTAGTGGAGTCAGTGGATGCTGAGATGGAGGAGGTGCCAGGGATCATCAGCGAGTTTATGGATGTCTTCCCTAAGAAGGTTACAACTATACCCCCTCGGCGTGATATCAAGTTCGGGATAGACCTGCAGCCTGGTGCTCATCCGATTTCGATGGCTCCTTACCGGATGACACCTTCAGAGCTACGGGAGTTGCAGATTTAGATTGATGATCTGATGAAGAGGGGTTATGTTCGACCAAGTTCATCATTGTGGGGTGCTCCAGTCTTTTTCACCAATAATGTAGATGGTGGTCTCAGGTTTTTTATAGACTACAGGAGGATGAATCAGGTAACGGTCAAGAATCTCTACTCTCTTCCAAGGATAGACGACCTTTTCGACTAGTAGAAAGGGGAAGGGTGGTTCTCGAAGATCGACCCACGGTCTGGGTATCACCAGTTTAGAGTGAAGGAGGGCGACATACCAATGACGTCCTTCAAGTGTAGATATGGACAATTCGAGTTAATAGTCATGCCTTTTGGTGTTACGAACGCCCCGACTGTGTTCATGGGGCTTATGAACTCCATATTCCGGGAGTACCTGGATCGATTCTTAGTCGTGTTCATTGACGATATCCTGATCTATTCATGATCAGAAGAGGATCATGCGGAGCACCTAAGGATGGTTTTGGAGGTCCTCCGATAGCACCATCTCTATAGTAAGTTGTTGAAATTTAAGTTCTGGATGCGAGAAGTGCACTTTCTTGGGCACGTAGTGTCTGAGAAAGAGGTAGTGGTGGACCCATCAAAGGTTGATGCAGTTATTTCTTGGGAAGCACCAATGAATGTGGTAGAGGTTCAAATTTTCCTCAGGATGGAAGGTTATTATCGGAGGTTCGTACCCAACATCTCATGATTTGTAGCCCCTTTGACGACCTTGACCAAGAAGGATCGGGTTTTCGTGTGGAGTGAGCAGTGCGAGGAAGCCTTTAGCTATCTGAAGGAGAAGCTTGTTAGTGCCCCAGTGCTGAGGCTACCAGAAGAAGGGGTGGTGTATGAGGTGTTCTGTGATGCTTCAGGTAAAGGCCTCGGATTTGTGTTGAGGTAGAAGCAAGGAGTGATCTCTTATGGGTCTAGGAAGCTACACCCTCATGAGCATAATTATGCCACCCACGACCTGGAGCTTGTATTGCTCGTTTTTGCGCTAAAGTTATGGCGGCATTACCTTATTGGGGAACGCTTTTTAGTCCTCACATATCACAAAAGTTTGAGGTATATATTCTCCCAGCGGGACCTAAACTTGTTGTGGCGGAGGCGGATGGAGTTCCTCCATAATTACGACTTCGACATTTCCTACACTTCAGGGAAGGGGAATGTAGTGGCGATGCCTTGAGCAGGAGGACGCAGAAGGATGTGGTCCGAGTGTTGGCAGATGCCTGGAAGTCGATGGAGGAGTTGGATGCCTTGGACCTAGATGTGAGGATGGATAGGGGTATAGGTTGCCTGTTTCAGATGATAGTACAGTTGTCTCTATTTCAGAAATTGGAGGAGTCTCTGTGGGGAGACCCAGAGTGCGAAGTGATGCGTGACCGAGTTGACCAGAGCAATGCTCTGGAAGGATGGATGGAGGATGGTCAACACCACATGTTTTTTCAGGGGAAGTTGTTTTTTCCTAGAGGCGATGCGTGGAAAGTTTCTCAGTGAGTTCCAAAACTCACCCCTAGCGGTACTCCCAAGAGTTTCCAAGATGTACAAAGGTCGAGGAGTCAGTTCTGGTGGCCTGGAGTAAAGCTAGTAGTGGCAGTGTTTTTAACCATGTGCCTAGTGTGTTAGCTGGTGAAGGCTAAACACCATGTTCCAGGTGGCCTGCTGTAGTCTCTAGATGTCCACGAGTGGAAATGGGAGGAAATCTAGATGGATTTCGTCATAGGACAACCGAAGGTTCAAGGGTGATGTGATTCCATTTGGGTTGTATTGGACCGGTTGATGAAGTTGGCTCACTTCCTTGCAATTAAATAGTCGAGTGCAGTGGACTCTCTAGCATGGATGTATGTGGATGAGGTAGTGCGGTTACATGGAGTCCATAGTTCCATAGTCTCGGACAGGGATGAACGTTTTACCTCACAAGTCTGGAGGGGTTTACAGTATGCTTTTGGCACCCAGCTACGACTTAGCACTGCTTTCCACCACCAGACAGATGGGAAGATAGAGCGCACCATCCAGAGATCGGAGGATATGTTGTGGGCATGCATTCTGGACTTTGGGGGATCATGGGTGCTGCACTTTCCTCTGGTAGAGTTCACCTACAATAATAGCCATCACTCTACCATTGGCATGGCTCTGTTCGAAGACCTATATGGAAGGTCGTGTCACTCACCAGTGTGCCGGAATGAGGTTGGGGAAGCAGGTGTTCTTGTCCTAGAGGTGGTGCAGAGCACGACAGAGAAGGTTCAGATTATATGAGAGAAGATGAAGGTAGATCAGGATCGGAAGAAGTTGAATGCTGACACTAGGAGAAGGCCCTTGTAGTTTGAGGTTGGAGACCATGTGTTCTTGAAGCTCTCCCCTCGGCAGGGACAACAGAGGTTCGACAATGTGAGTAATCTTTCTCCAAGGTTCATCGGACCCTTCGAAGTGCTATGGAGGGTCGGTGAAGTGGGTTATCAGCTAGCGCTACCACCGCCGCTAATGAGGATACCCGATGTATTCCATGTGTCCCAGCATCGTCAATATATACACGACGACTCCCACGTAATTGATTGGGGAGATTTAGATATCGAAGACGATGTCACCTTTGTAGAATGACCAATCAGGATTGGGGATTTTAATGGGAAATTGCTTCTTGGATTAATCATCCCCTTTGTTTTTGTGTTTTGGAGACATGGTAGGCTTGAAGAGAGCACATGGGAGCGAGAGGCCCGGTTACAAATTCAGTACCTAGAGCTGTTTTGACTTTAGGTTCTATTCTGATCCTTGTGGTTTTGTACCTTGTTCTTGAATATATACATAGAATGCTTGTGAATTATTCCTTGTTCTGTGTGTGTGTGCACAAATTTGTATGTTGGGAAACCTGACTGCTAATCATGATGCAATAATGTGGCTAAAATTGAACCCGTGTGGGTGAGTCAGTGCCACCCAAAGCAGATAATATCCAGACATGTAGGAGGAGACTCACTAACTCATATGTTGGACAGTGTAAGTGTTCCTGGATGTAGGGGGTTCTATTCTATCTTTCAAACAGAGGTGGTTTCCCCTGAGAAGTATCTTTAGAGGGTGGTTGTTAGGACCCCACTCTTCTCCTTTCAGGTTTTCTCTTATATTCTCAAGGGAAAGAATAGTTTGAGATGTATTTGATGTAATGGCCCGGGATTTGGGGTCCATTACTTAGTGAAAATCTGATGTTGGGTGTTCTGGGTAGCCTGGGAATCTTGAAATGGTAGGCCTATCAGTAACCTTGGTCTACCAGTAGTAGGCCTACTGGTAGCTCAATCTACTGGTGGTCGCAGCCTACCGATAGATCTGTCTACCGGTAGCTCAGTCTACCGGTAGCCGCAGCCTACCAGTAGCTATGTCTACCGGTAGTTCGGTCTACTGGTATCCAAAACTTACGGGTAGCTTTGTCTATATGTAGCTCAGTCTACCAGTAGCCACATCCTACTGGTAGTCTGTCCTACCGGTAGCTCTCAGCAACCGGTATCTCCAGCCTACCTGCACGGGTTTTTCCAGTAGCATATCCCTTTTTGCTAAATGGGATTTTAACCATATTTCAACACCTCTAATATAGTTTTAGAGACCAGTATCACCCATAAATGTCATTTAATTAAATATTTAATGAGTTAACCTGGTGTGTGCATCGTTTTTAACCGCAGGTACCCATTAATGACGTATGGGGTGTCTCAACCGCATGTTCAACCCACAACCCTTCTCCTTACGTGGTTTTGTGTTCTTATCTAAACTGTCCCAAGACTTATACTCTAAAAGGGTTCTCCCTAGGTTTATTTTCTCTATAACCCTGTTCTGGAGTACCATTCGTTTGTTCGGGCGAGCCGCATCGCTATCCGAGAAGTTCCACGCCCGGGGCTTAGTGTCGATCATTGATAACAAGTAGGGAATTTATCGTTTGTCTCTCCTTTTGTGTATCATGTGGGGTGGGAAAGCTTTTGTTTCGGTAGAATTGGATAAAACCAAATCTTAATGAAGATAATGAATGAACTCTAATAACAGGGGAGGGATGTGATCGATGACGCTTCTTTCGTTTATAATCTTCCATAATTTTATGATTCCTGGATTGTGCGGGCTTACGCCATCTGAAAATCATTGCTGTTGGTGGTCTTTCTGTGTGCACTAATGAACCCTTGCATCTGGTGATGTTTAATGGATTGTCTTATGGTTGTGAACCCTTACTGTGAAAAGTAAATCAGTTAATTACTTACAGTCGGCTAAACAAATTGAAACCACCATGATAAACTCCCTTTTTTGATAACCCTAGTTAATGTTCATCGAATTTAAAAATCATGGAGTGTGTTAAATCATATAAATCTGAAAATACCAGCATGGGCCTACATTTTGTGGATGGTGGTGGGTTGCCCTTTTATTTTCACTCACGGGTCGATTGCTGGCTGATGTGGGTGGGGGTGGGACCCCCTATTATTATACTCTCTGTGGTTGCGAATAGAGGATGGAATCCTCTGTTGTATCATGAATTGGGGTGGAATCCTCTGATGTTGAGAAACATTCTTGGCTTCTGGATTTTGGATATGGGGCTGTATCTTTGGGTTTTCTCTAGTTATGGTGGATTTACGAGAGAACTAGGTGTAGGTGTTATGGTTGATGTTTGACAGTTTGTTTCCCTTGAATTGTTCTTATGATTACTAGTCTCCCAAGTAGGTGCAGAAACGTTTTCAAAAATTATTATTGAACATGTAATCCAGGATGGGACAAATGGGTTTTGGTTTGGTGTTGGTTGTGACTTGGACAGGGTGTTGTTTACGTTCTTTATATAGGCTGAAGAAAAACCTAAACTTTGGGTGAGTGCTTCTTACCTATACATATACTTGTAGTTTTGTGTTTCTTATTCATGCCTCACCAATGTTGAGCACTTAGTGCCGAACACCCCCATTTCATTGGGGAGGGTGTTTTCCCCAATTCTACTATTAGTGGCTGGTTATTAGAACCTTTTATGCTCCCTTTCCTGGATAGCCCAAGTACCTTCAGGCAGGCTTTGATGGCCTGAAGTCCATTATGAGCCCAAGATCCTTCGGGCTGGGTATTGTGGTGGTTACGACCCAGGTGTGTGCAGGCAAGTGGTTTTCCCAAGTGTCTTCGGGATGAGGCCCAGGTGTCTTTGGGTGTGGCAGTGGATCCTTTGGCCCAGATGTCTTCGAGCGTGGTGGTGGTTATTCTGGCCTAGGTGTTTGTAGGCATGGTTACTTGTGACAGTTGTAGTCCCGGTGTTTGCAGGCGGGGCTAGGTAGTGGGACTGCATGAGGTTGTGGCCCAGGAGTGTGCGGGCGGGGTGTGGCAGTGGGACTGCAGTGTGTATGGAAGGATTAGTTTGATGCGTAATATGTCTTCAATAACTAGTGGGAAAGTGGCGCGGGGTACCCAAACATCAATGTGCTATTATTATACATTACTTGACTTGCGTTATTTGGGGAGTGTGCCTTGGTGAGGCCTGGGTGGATAGTTTACCTTGTTAGGTGTTTGGATTACTCTTTTTCTCATAGGACATTAGCACGTTCCCCCACTTGTGCATGAGAGTCTTTGGTTTTCCCTGTTGAGTATACTTGTATGCTCATCCTACGTATATAAAACTTCTTTCAGGTTTCCAGGAGGACTTCGGGGATCGCGAGGGACCGTACTAGTGTAGGACCTTTGGGACAGTTGCAGTTTTTGTTTTTCATTCTTTAGTAATTTACCTTGTGGTCATTTTTTTACTTGTTATATTAGTTTTGGAACATGCATAGTGGAATGGTTGTTCTTGGATTTACTTTTGATTTCATCTTTTGGTGTTTTTGGGATTTAACATATTATCTCCTAATCCTATTAAATGTAAAAAAAGGGTAATGCCATCCATTTAGTGAGTGATTCTATACCCTTGGCGTTGGTCACCACTCTGGGACCTATTGATGATGGTTTTCAGGGGTAATTATCTCTCATTCAAGTTGAATAAGGAAGGGCCTGGAAATCTGCTAACCCTTCCCTCCTTTTGGTGAAGGTGAGCCATGACAAGATACATCACCAAATGATGTCACACTGAATTCAATTTATACAAAATTTCCTTCTCTAAGGTTGGATAAGATCATCAATTAATTTTAATGGATAATATCTATCAAGTTTCACAATCAAAAATTCAAATCACTCTGGAGGATGAAATATTTAAAACACTTATGGTATGAGAGGACCAAAACATTATGTCTTATAGATAATATTTCCACATATTTAGGGAAAATAATAATAATGAAAACTAAAAATCATTGGTAGAATAGTTATGATTGTGGGGATGTAATTCCCATGATCCAAAAGATATCTCTTCATACTGATGAATCAAGAAACACCGCAAATCATTAATCATAGTTTATCAAAAACACATTTAACATCATTAAAATGTCAGGAAGTTGAATAACTAGGGTGGTGATCTACATATACTGAATGTAAAAAAAGAATCTTGACACTAATAAATGAAAATAAATTAATATCTATTACTAGTGATAGTTAATAGTGGTAGTGAAACTCAATATAAATTAGACATAATTCACCGATAATAGCATATAAAACAAATTGAGGTGTGAACCCCTACTGCATTATTTAATGATTACCATTAATATAATACATATATCTTTAATAATTTCCAATAAATCTTTGATGAGACACAACATGATGATGGAAGTGTAAATCTATATCCAAAACATTCGGTTGTTCATTTTCACATAATAAATATTTTTTCAAAAAAAATCAAATCATATGTATAGTGTCCAATAGAACCCACATAAAACATGATTTTAATTATGATATTTTCAATGAAAAGTATAACAAAATACTATATAAAACCATGAAATACTATGTCCTACATATTAATGAACACAAATGGTGTGTTCATTGAACATAATAGTGTGACAAAAAACATAATGATATAATGTTTAAATTGGAAGGTAGTTTCCAATATATCTGCCAAAGAAACACTCATCTTGTTCTATTATGATAAAAAATAAACCATACAAAAGAATGTTCTACCTATAAAAAAGTCATATAGAACATCTATCATTGGTAGGTATAATGGTTCTTGATCATCACCAAGTTCAAATATTGACAGTATATGCACAACCTCATACTTCCTTTATCCTACTCAAAAAATGAATTCAAATTTCCTTATTAAATAACACTATGATGAATGAAACTATATTTATGATATCGTAACATGTGATCCTAAAATTATATAACTCTAAAGATCCCAACTGATAAGGATCAAACAAAAGTGACATTTCACTCTGATTCAAAGGTATCCCAAACTCAACATTTTACAAAAGGGGGTAAATCCACAACCTTCTTATGAAATACCAAATATAAATCCTATAAAACACTAAAAATATATACCCCATATGCCTCTGAATTTCAGAATTATAATTTTCTTTACTATGAAACTAAAAACATTAAAATGATTTGACCCATTTGGTGGTCCTAATCAGTATTTAATATTTTACACATGACCACCTCATCATAAAACACCACTCTCCCCAATAAATAGTTGATAACTATAGATAAAAATACAATGAATAAATTCAATTATTAATGTTGAATAAAAATATCTATAATAAAAAGTAACCAATTTTGGATTTATTCTTTAATTTCATCAGTCTATATTCCCAAGACATATAAAATAAAATCGTCTAACCACCATATATTATGTATGAAACTATTGGAACCAAGAAGTGACACAAAAATTAGACCTAGATTGTGAATTATTGATAATTGAATGATGGAGTGTCGTATTCTATATGAAAACAAAGAATGTAATTTTTTTGAAGATAAATTTAATGTGTGTTAAAAATTATTTGGTCCCTTTTATATTGACACATATATAACAACAGGCTTCCCAATAACTTAATCCCATTACATGATTCCAAGTTTGATCAACACTATTTAGCCAATAAAAATATTCTTAGAGATGATAGATATCTTTGGGATAACATCTAACAAACCAATCTCCTCCTACTGTTAAGCCTAATCCTTTTCATAACCTACCAGCTACAACTTTGGGTGTTAATAATTGAAAAAACTAACTACAATAAGTTCATTCCTGAGAATGTTTGGGTACTAGTACTGATGGAGACCAGGACTCATGTATTAATGAAACACAATGCTAGAGAATTAAACATTTTTATGAGAACATATGGACTTCTAAAATTGTGGAGTTAGCATTATAAACTGACACAAAGATGATCTAACCCATGATCCCTAATGCTTGATGTACTACATTTAAAACTCAGCTCCTCATTAGGCTCTACCATCCATCCTCTCAAAGTGATAATCCAAGAGGTGGTATCATATCAATTTCATATCCCTTCTTTTGTACCCTTAAATACATTATATTTGTAATTGGGTTGACCAAATATTAGAAAGATTGATACAAATCGCTCTCTTATAGTCCTGCATTGAACATTATAACTAAGAACAAATTATTGGTGATATTAATAATGTCTTTAAACATGATCCTAATATACCCCACATTAAGAACTGCTAATAATGGGATAATAACTATATCCATGTTTTATCCCATATCATTAATGATTGTAATAATACATGAAAATATTTATCAAAATATATTATGAAACATCTACCTGTCTCTTCTAACCATGGAATATTACCCTCCAGTGATGGCCTAAATCATCTTATTTTACAACATTTTACTGGGATAAAATACATAACATGGGGATGAATAAAATTAAATTTTATATCTAACTTCTATATAAAGTGTTATGTCTTTATATCAGAGTCACCCCCCTTCATACATTCCCACTCTCTGTCACCTAAAAGATTATTATCTCCTCATCCACTGATCGTCCTCCTCTACAAGGTTGGTAATCCAATAGTCAAATGGTTCCACCTAATATTCATAAAAAACACAATTAAATTGTGATTGATTACCATATGAAAAATATAAAATAAATAAGAAAAATACAATACCTGGAAGCATGAAATAAATGTGTTCGTTTTTAATAAGATTTTGTTTAATTTTTTTTAGAGTCAGCCATTTTAAAAAATGCATGTAAGCATATTGGATGAACCTCTTCTAGGAAATTACCCGAGAATCCAAACCAATGAACTTATAATTTTCTAGAGGATAATTTTTTTCAAATCATATCATTGGTTTATATATAAATTTATGTCATATAAAGTCTTCTTTGCATATGTAACACATTGTGTTTAGTGACACAATTTCCCTACCAAATTTTTTTTACCTCACAACTTCTAAAACACCAACCTCTATTATTTGATTCAAAAAAAACATTGATACCATTATGTCAGGATATTCTTCTATCAAATGCATCCTCTGTGCTGGTAAATAAAGGAAGGAGAAAATAACCCTCAAATCCATCCCCAATATGAAATGTAGTGGTGAGTGGAACCCATTGTAAGGAAAAATACCCATGGGAGGCCTTACCCTTCAAATAAAAGGAATGGTCATGAGAAAAAATAAGAATCCATCAACTAATTCTGTACTTTAAATTAAAATTTAATGGTACATATTTATCATTGTTCATGTGAAATTATTACAAATTGTAATTATATGAAATGATATAATTCCAAAATCATGTAGGCATGACTCCTCAACAAAACAACCATAACTATATGTGTATCAATCAGTCAAATAATCCCTCTAAAGAAACATGATATTTATATATATAGGTTTATCATTATTTTTATATATCATAGTTTGATACCCAAATTATCTTGAAAAAATGTGGTAGAAGCATACCAAATATTTATTAAATAAAAAATTGAAACAATAGGAACAAAAAAGGTAAACTAATTCCCCCAACCAGATCAAGGCTCACTTACTCGATATCACCCCATTTATAGAAGAATAATATAATTAATTATAAATGGGGTATGATAAATCCTCAATCACCCATAGATTCTTCACTCTCATTCTCAAATATCTAATTTTCAGATTCTCCCAATCCCGCTCACAATACTACTATTGTATAAAAAGTGTGCCTTCTTTATCCATGTTATTAAGGAATTAAAAACATGAAAAACAAAAACCTTAATCCATCAGGATTCCATTCATGACTGACCCCATATATACTCCTATTAAAAATTTACCATGTAATGAAATATAGTCCCCTATTGCTCTACCAGTGAAGCAATATAATAGGAATACCTCATATTGTTTTACATTAATTCACATATTAAAAATTACATCAGATATTCCATAATATCATGTACTACTATATTCCCTCTAGGGTCCACCAGTGCACTATATTCCATGGATATATACATTGTATGGTTATTGAGTACATATTGATCCAATACATTCTATGTCCATACAAACACCACAATTTTGGGCTTGAGTTATTGTGGTGTCGCTCACATATTATTTTGGAATGATTATATTTAACAAAATTTATTTTCTTATGAATATAACATGAATTGTTAGAGAAGGTTACATTTTTCATATATAAAACATGGAATTTTTTGGTGGGTGTTCATTTTGTCTATTGATCCTTTATTTTATTTTGACTGTAAAGCCTCCCATATGAATTATTCAACTCAATGATTTATATTCACCACCCTGTAGATAATTGTAGGAGGGTCTCAGGGGTTATTTTTTTCTTCACTACTGAACTAGGAGGGGTACTTGTTAGGGAAGGGGTCCCTGACAAAGTAGATGTTCAAAAAATAAAACAATGATTTCTAAGATCAAAATTATATATTAAATATGTTATATTAAATCTTAAAATTATATTTGGTCTGTGAAAATGGTTTCATATATGTTAAATTATTTTTTGGAAATTATTAATTTAAGAAAAGGGAATATGTTAATAATTTTATTACTAATCACCCAAAAGATACAAATTCCTAAAATTTTTCCAAATTTTAACAATAATCTCAATTTGGTTTGATGAGTACAAAAAATAATTTCAATTTATTAAATTAATGTTTGAAATTTTTTTAATTTATCTATAAAATGATAGATAAAAATATAATGAAAAAAAATTATATAAAAATATATAATTTAAAACCTTGGGCTCTTATGATCATATTTAATATATATTTATAACTAATTTATTGTTATCTTATTAGTTCATAAATTAAATTACTGAAGAATATAGATTTATTAAACTAATTTTTAGATGAAAAAAATTACATGTAAAATCCCTCTATTCCATTGGAGGATTTTACTCATATCATATTAAATATTTAATTTTAAATAATTAACTTCACTAGTGTAAAATAAAAATATAATATAATAATAAAAAATTTATAACTATCATTAATTTAACTAATGTTTTTTAAATATGTAATGATTCATTAAAATTAAATTTTGTGTGTAACATAAGTTATGAAATATGATATTTTAAAACATATATACATATAGAAATATCTGAGTGATATATTATAAAACCCTTATCTATATTTTTTAGAGTCATTTTTTAATTCATATAACTATTTTGGGGATATTCTATCAGTATTATTTGATATAGTCATATAAGTAGGTATGCGTTATAGAAAACACAACATCATGGTATGAGGAATGTCTAAAAAAATCATCATTAAATTATTCAGCATATTCCCAAAAAATATAGATATCCTTAATATTGTATTTTTATCACCCATTTTATCCATATATACATGTTTTCTAAGTTTTAATACATATACAATGGTTATAATATCAAAAGTGATTTCCTATTTTTCCTTACAATTAATGTTTTCAATGGGTTGATTTGGAATATAAAATGTTTTTTTTTCATATTATTGGAAGACTATTACCATAAATAACATTCATAGGAGAGTGTAATACATGGGATATTTTCATTATCCCATTAACTATTTTGATACATAATTTTGTATCTCTGGGAGGAGGATATGAAATAATAATATTGTATACAATTTTTAGATATGAATAAATTCTAAGATGATGGATTAAATTAATATATTTCTATTCTATGATTACATTTAACCACCTAAATTAAATTAAATTTTCACTAGTCACATACAAAATTAAAAATGGGTTTTCATGAGAATTAACAAATAATAACCACTGTAAGAAATAATATTATAATGAAAATAATTCATAATATGTCAACAATTATTATACCATAATTTTAGCACATAGAATTCATCAATCACCCATAATCCTATCAATATGGGTTTTCTTATTCTATCATATTATAAATCAAACACGAGCCCTTATATATAACTATACCCCTTATTGATATAAACTATGCCAAATAAGTACAAAGTATTTACATATTACAAAAGTGTACATGAATATTAATTACACATCTAATTAAAAAACACCTTAAAACTATTGGTTTATTATCATATGGGTCTATATACATTACTACCTTATTTTTCAACACCTTATGCATATCCCACATTTAATCATCACAGTATATAACATTACATGAATATTATATAAAAAACGATTCTTTATTACAAAGGGAATGGAATCCTATGAAAGGATGAGCTAAAATTATCATTAATAGTAAGAATTTGTGATTTAAATTTATTAAAATATAGATATGATAAAAATAATTAACATTTATAGTAGAAAAAAAAGAATGAAAAATTTAATAAGTTATTTGTAAGTCATGTTTAAGGGAATATGTATTTTCGTATCGTTTATGATATCAATCTTATAGGTGAGGAAAAATAAGTCAATAATCATGGTAAATTATAATATAACACAAGAATATGAATATAGAATAATATTTTTGCATAAACATATGAATAGAAAATAATTTCCCATCTAAATGATCACTGAAAATGTCATAATCACATTACGTACAATATCCCTTAGTGGGCTAGCATCAATCAAAATTACCACTAATCATTATTAATATAGGTTTACTCCCATGTGTTATTCTTTCTTTATCAGGATATAGAAAATTTTACCATTGAATTAGTGGTATATATAAACCTATTACCAAAAATAAAAAAAATATTTATATAACTATGTTCCCAAATAACATGAATAGAGTGTTAATTCCATCATAATTTAATTAACTCATGGTAATGAAATGGGTTTCATGAAATCGGTAAAAAAAATTATCATCATTTTAAAGTAAAAAAGTTTGATGATATCATTATAAATTAACCCTATTGAAGAATAATAAATAATAAATAATATTCATATATATGAAAACACTTTCATTAGATCATTGTGAATTTCATTGAAAAATAATAAGATAAATCCATTATTTTTATAACATTTATTTTAAAAGATAATAATTTATAAAACTATGGGAATATAAATTAAATTCAAAAAATTGATAATTTCTAAAAAAAAATTATAAAAAATTATAGAATATGGTAGGAAAAATATATTACTATGGAAGACAATAAAAATTAATTATATTTAATTTTTTTTAAAGAATATAAATATAAATGGAAAATAAACATTCATAAAGATGTTTAAAAGATATTAGATTAATTGTTTTATAATTATGTTTAAGGAAAATATAAAATAAACTTATAAAAATCATATAATTATACTAAAATTCATTTTTAAAAATATAATTATTATGAACACAAACATGAAATAATACAAATCAAAAGGATGAGATACAGTTATCTCCTCTTTCATTCATCCATTGTCTTGAATTATTAACTATATGAAAATTAAATTGTAATTATACAAATATTTCCAATAAATTTTCATAATAGATGAAAATATATTGAGTTCTATAGAGAAACAAAAATTAACATCTCATAATGTAAACAACACATTAAATGATTTATTTTCATATTGAAATTGGATAATAAATCCTTATAGATTTTATAACTTTTGGAATAAAATACTTTAATTTCGTACTAAGAAATAAAACTATTAAAAAATATAAAAAGAATATTTTGAATTAATATGTTGAATATGAATAATTTACCTCATTTAAATTATTATAGGTTTATAATATTAGAAACTAATAAGTCTATGCAATTTGAGATGGAAAAACCTCATATTAGACATCTTATTGTTAAAAGGAATACCAATTCCCCATATAATAAATTTATGTTATTTATTAATATTCGTAAGAACCATATTTAGGTTTTATTTTCTAAATACCATTAATTTATAATTCTATTTTTATAATATATTATTTTTTATAGTTAAAAATTATGAAAATTTTGTCATTGTTTCTTTTTTCATTCATATTTTTATTTGGATATTCGTTTCCATTCACAAATACTATATTTAAATCTACTCAAAAATGATAAATGTGTTATATGATTTGGGTGCCCCGTAGTAATTTCAAGTATTTTATTATAGATGTTGACATGGAACACTTAATTTTTTTTATTTTTTTATTTGAAAAAACTAAATAAATAATTTTTTAATGAATATAATAGAACATATTTCCATCAAAAAGTAATTAAAAAATTACTAAATTGAAAATTATTAAAAAAAATACATCAAGTATATGTGTAACATTATTAATTCGTGATGTAAATTTTATAACATCATTAATATTGGTGGAAAACCAACCAAAAAATGTTATAATGAATGAATGGTTAATAATATGTTATTGTATATTAATAATATCACTTTTACATGAGAATAATTATGAAAAACATAATTTATAGTATAAATCACATTGAGTAAATATTTTAAAATTGAGATATAATATAAGGATTAATGAGAACATAAATCATTCATTTAAGAGATTTGTCCTCTCTTATAGAGCCCCTATGAATGTTGATTTTTTAGGAGTTCATGTTCTAACCTGGAATTTCTATTTGGGGAAAAGAATTTTTTGGAAAATTACTATATATATTCAACGAAAATTTGAATAAAATGTGTAGGTTGAAGTTGGTAGAGGTGGACCCTTTACAATTGAACTTGTAAAACCCCTTGAATTTGAGAACATTTTTGTCCAAATAATATTTTTTCAATAGTCTACTTTACATGAAATAGTAAATTTAAATTATGTAACAAGAAAAACCTATGTTATCTTTCATTACTCTAAAAAATGTTTTTTTATTTCATTACGCATAACAACGAGTTCAAATTAAACATTTCATACATTTCAAATAAAAATATTTCATATGATAGTTATAACCAATCCATCAAAATATACTGTATTAATAATATTTTATAATATATGAAAATATATGTTATAAAAATTTTTATATAATGAATTATATTTTGAGAAATTAATAATAATTAAAAATAAAAACTATATTAAAATAAACATAAACATTTGTAGATAAACTTTTTGTGAGAAAAAATATATTTTTCGCCTAATAAATTATGAAGAGAAATTTTCATGAAGTATTTTAACGAAATTTCTATTTTATAAATAAAATAAAAATACAAAAATGAATCATATGTGTTTTCTATAAAAAATATAACAAAAAATCATATTTTTCAATTAAATAAACATTATTCAAAAAACAAATTTTGTCACCATTTTCATAGTTATTTTTAAAATGTACCTTTTACGATTTTAGAAAATGTATTTGTGAAAAATTAATTTTCATAAATGATAATTTTAATAAGTATCTTATAGTTAGTTATTAATTTTTTTTTTGAAAATATGACAATTTCAATGAATTGTCAAATATACTAGGTTTTTATATTGAATTGTAATTAATTATAATGACCTTGAACATATCCAAAGTGTACAAATATGTTGTTAAAGTAAAATATTTTTAATTATATATATATATATATATATATATTTATCCAATTTATAAAATTTAAATTTATTTTTCAATGAATTTTCATATACAATCATTTTAATATTTTGAACATTTTTTTTAGAAAACTGATTTCTCATTGGATCTACAACATTAAATTTAAGTTATATTTTTCAACTTCATTAAACATAGTTTGGAATAATCGAATAAATTTTTGGAGTAATAATAATTTATATAATCTAATAAGGTCAACTTCATTTTTATACACAACGAATAGGATAAACTGTAAATAATTACTATCGCAATTACAGAAATAACATTATTTATAATATAGTTAATCTAAATATAATAGTGTTACAAATGACTAAAGAAAATATATAAAACCCCATTTTCTGTCATATTTATACCTGATTATGGTTAAGGGTCTACAATGATGCATTTTGGATCCTTTTAGAATTGTAAATCCTAGGTAAACATTTTTCTGTCCCAAAATAATAATTGTGGCAGTCACTTCACTTATAAAAGGACACTCTTTCACCTCTCTTATTAAAACATCCATAAAAATTTTATTCAAGAAATATCTAAAAAAATATCTTCAAAAAATAACTACTTTAATCCAAAAAATCTTTTTTCATTAAGGTATAATAGGATTGGTTTTTGTTAAATCATAATAAGGTTACCTGAATACATTGTAATCTAATTTGACATAGTTTTTTGTTCTATTACTTCATAAAACTCATAAAACACATTTGAAACCATGATAATATAATAAATTAATTATCATACATATACATATAATTTTTTTACATTTTTTAAGACCTATAATGATCTCTGTGCTTATCATGTAGGATATTGATTCATCATTCGTGTATATGGTGGGCTACATCCTCATGAACCGATGTTATTTGTTTTCCATCACCACATTTCATGGAAAAATGAAAATAGGGATTAACTATTTTTATATGATATATATGATATTATTATAGTTATTTAATTATTATATCCTATATAAATCCTTACTTTCTATTGTGTGGGAAGGCGATAATGTCACTCGTGTGTACAACCATCTTTTACCTTACATGGTGATGTGATGTGATTTAGCTTTAGATTAAAGGTAATAATGACAATTTTAACAAATATATGGTCTATATATAATATAAAAACAATTCAATATTATTAATATATTATTTAACTTTATTTCTATTAATCATTTTATAAAATGGAAAAATTGTTCATACATACAAATGACTTAATGATTCCTTGAATGGTGTATATCCTTTTTTATACCAATATTTTATAGATTACATTAAAATATATTTATTGAATATATATTATATATATATATCATTTTTAAAATTTCGGATATGATTTAACCATGTTAAATGTAAGAGGACCAACAAAATAATAACTCAAAGAAAACATGGAAAAGAAGTTCTTATTCCTAAACTATGTAATTAACAAGGTATAGTTAATAATAAATTAATAATTGTTCAGAATTAAATCATATATGTGCGGTTTTTTATATGTTAATAATAATATTATATTTATTATACGTTAGTTTTTACCTTGCACAATGGAATTCAAGACTTACGGTAAGGGATTTAAGTCTAACTTTTTTTACTTCTGTGATACACATTCCATATTCACCACCTATATTTTTTATGTGGGTAATATAATTTACATAAATGTATTTAATTATAATTATCAAGAATTTTTTTTGTTATTTAAATATCCATTTTTTGGATCTCTCTTACATGGGGTTTAATGTTCAAAATTTACTAAAGTAGTAAGTAATTTTTCTATCACTTTTTTATTATTTGTAAATATGATATGTTATTCACCTATCATTTTTTATGTGGTTCATATACAGAAAAATTTCAAAAATGTAAGATGAATATTATTCTTGGAGTGATATTTATTGATTAGTTTATTTTTCTTATTCCATGGTTTATACAATTCCATGTTACCAAAGAGGTAGGGGGTTCTCGAACAATCTCATCGATTATCGGTATTGCTCATGATCCTACTTTTAATGAAGAAATAATATTATACATCGCTAAAAAACCCATGAAATTAATTTATCTATAGTAATTTTATAATACTAAATGATTTATCATCATTTTATGAACTTTTTGTACTCATGAGTTCAAAAGTATAATTTTTTTTAAAAAATAACCTTAATTTTTATATTTGGTCAAAAATAATTCTCCATTAAAAATCATAATTTCAAAAAATGATTCAATTTTCTTAAAATTGTAAAAATTGTTTATAAATGAATATTTTACCGATGTTTTATTAAAAAAATAAATTGAATATTTCTTCCATTTTCAAAATAATTCCAAATTTAATTTTACAAATATTGGAAAGGAATATTTGTTTTAATGTGTATGATATGAATTGGATATCCCACACAATGGCCAATATTTTTTTAATTATTTAACAATATGCATTCAAGGATACATTCAAGGAAAAAGAAATTGGATTTTTTAAAATGTTTCTTTCACTGTGTAAATGATATTTTCCAAAAAAACATTCTATATTATTTTCATTCAAAAATAATTATCTATCTAATATGGAATCCTTATATGTTACATATTATTTACTAGGGATGTGATTCAAGGATAAGATTATTATTCATTTAATTAATGGTTTTTTAAGACAATATATTTATAACACATATTTCTATTTCACGGGTTATACCATGATATAATGCTGAAGAAACTTGCCTTTTTCTATAGGATAAGTAGTGATGAAATGATGTAATGTAAATGGAACAAATTTTTTCATGGGATTTTATATGATCAATATTTTATGATTTTTTGTCACATATATTCCTAATTTTCATTATGTTTTGTTGGATGTTCTATAACATGGGATGATGGTTTTTTTATAACCAAGGATGGTTGTTATGTTATAATCATGATAGGTGGGACCTATATATCCCTCCCATGAATTAGGTAAATATTGATATCTAATGTGATAAATTTAATTATAATAGAGATTGAACCATATTAAACAAGTGTATTTGTATACAAAGATGGTCATGGGGGATACCCATAACTACTATGATAGTGTGGGTAATGAGTACATTCTACTATATTTGTTTTTTCAATTAGACATTACTTTTATGGAAATAAATTATTATACATGTATCTATGAAAAACATCAATTAAATATTCTAGTATTATTCTCTCATAGATCATGTTTTTTATCTTATTATGATTCATGTATTATGAATACCTAATAATTGAAAAATGAATCCTTATTTTGATTTTTGATATGCAGAGTATGGTTTTTATATGTTATTATCACATTATCATACCCATATAATTATGTTTTATTTAAATATTTTTCCTTGTTACTCATACATAGAATTGTATATCACCCTTTCTTTTATTTCCTTTCCCTTTTTTATATGGTATAGTTTTATAGTGGGTTTTTCTATAAAGATTAAAAAATTGGATGATACTAATAGGAGACACTAAATATCATATCATAAATAAGAAAATTGTGTACCTAGTCTCCAAAGGTACTAAAATGATATCATCCCTATTTGTGAGTTTGGGTAATGTAATTAATATTAATATAAATGATGTAATATCTCTATATGATTTTTTGTTTCACTAATGTCTTTATTACTGGAGAGATTGTATTTATACTCTAAATACTATGATATAAAACACTTAGTGATAAATCTAGGATATATAAGAGGACATGTATTCAGACGAGTCAGTGTAAATAAAATTATATTGGAAATTTTTTAAAGGTTAGAGTGATTGGATTTAGTTAATTTACAATTATGTCTAGGTACTACCATTATATGTGGCTATAGAACAGAGGGACATCGGGGTAAGAACACTTAATTGGTAACATTGATTTATACTCGATCAATATCTATTTCATGGGAACTCTACTTCCCATATAGCTATTGTAACAATCCTAATGGATATTATTTTTAAATTAAAAAACTATATATGACAAATCATGAGGGATTTAAAAAATTTACTTATATGAATGACATAGAAAAAACCTATGGAATTATAGAGTTAGAATAATTTTCCATGAAATATATATCATATAAGTGATTTTTAATGATTATGTTGTTCCCTTCTATGATTATTTTTTCTCACACATTGATTTTTAGTTTTATTAAATTTTGGGAACTATAATTAAATGGATCATAATTTAATTTGATAGAAAATGTACTAATTACTAACCAAATATCATCCAAACTAGGGAGAATATTATAATGATTGTTAAAAATAAGTTACCATGATATATGATTAAAAAATTATGATATAAGTAACTCTCACACTCACTAAGGATAAAAATTATAGTTATTTGGTAGTTTTTGTGGTGTAGATGATATAGGAAGAAGTATCATCTTTCATATATTACAAAAATATTGGATGAAACTATTCATGGAATGTCTCAAAGAAATAATATGTTTTTTGATTGTTGAAAATAAGGGAAAAAAGAATTCAATGATAGGGGAAAAATGAAAATTTTAGTAAACACAAAATCTTGTAATTATGGCCTTCCAAAGATATTATTGATTTTTTAATGCTTCAATGTTATAATGTATGGGAGTTATGAAATTGTATGTCCTAATGGGAATTCTCATGAAGAGAATTTGTATGGTTTTATGAGTAATTATTATATTTAATGTGATAAAGAGACTAAAAATGAAAAATAAAGGGAATGATTATTTAAGTAATAATATGATGAAACAATGTTAATTGTGAATGATGAATGTGGAATGATTGATGTTTTAATGTATTGGGATTCAAATAATTATATATTAATCTATGTTGTTTTGGTTATTAGAATCACGAATCATAAATAAGATATTACATAGTTTTTTTTCAATTAAGTATCTTCAATAAAATGTTAGAGGGTATTTATTTACTTGAAAAATGATTGAATGAAAATATAATATTTTTTGTAATTAAAGGTAAACATTAATATATTCCCAATGGAGAGAAAATTGCAAAATTTATTTATTAAGAGACGATGGATATAAATAATGTAAATTTTATTTATTTATGGCAATGGAAATGATTAATTATTTGTGGAGATAGTGGTTTATGTTATCATTGGTGTAGTTTAAAAATTTATTGGATTTATGGAATATATTTAATATTATATATTTTTAATAAAGGATTTCTGATCCATGTATCTTTTCATGGAGTTTTTTTTGTAATTATGGTTATTATCAAGATTTCGAAAAATATATGACCAATATATTCACATAGTTTCTATGTGAAAATTATTAACTAATTATGGATATTTTTGGGATTGATTTTTTGTTTATTGTAGGTAATTTAATGACTGTATTAATAATTATTTAAAATTTGGATTGTTCATAAGGATAACTATTTATGGAATGGTTTAGGTTTACCATATATGATATTTTATAGATTAATGTATCACATGATTATATGAATATTTATGTACATTATATATCATTTTATATCCATTTTATTTTTATTCAATGTAGAGATAATTGGAATTACATATAATTCTACTGTGGGTTGTTTGACCCATTAGTTCTTAGATCATAAAAGATGCATCCTCATTTCATAGAGTATGATATTAAATAATTTTTTTTCAAAGAACTACCAAAGGATTATATTGTAATTGTAATATGAAATGAAATGATTTATTTTAATATTATTATGAATATTATTCAAATTCAGAAAAATAAACATTACATAAAATTTTATATTATTACAATTATATTTTGTGGATACAAATTTCCATCATAACATGTTATTTTTTATCGTCTTTTAGTTTATTTTTCACAGGGTAATTAAATTTATTATGATAATTAATCTATATCACTCCCCATATTTATTTTGAAATTATTAAATTAATCGAAGTCCAAATCTTCACTTATTACCTATGTTCTTCATGGAAACCAAGTATGTGTTATTCTATATGAAATTCCAACATACAATTATTAATTTTCTAGAGGAAGGTTTATTATCCATTTTTATGATGTGGATATCATAAAAAGTAATTTTAAAATATTATACCATTTTTAATGATGAGGAGATAAAATTATTAACATTAAACTTTTGGGTTTTCTAGACAATTGTGAAGTATAATCCAATTTTATGCTTAATAACTGTATTCTCTAAAAAAAGATTTTTTCCCTATTGTGATATAATTTTTAAACTAGTTACATAAAAGTATATAAAATTAATTTGAAAAATAAAACTCATATTCTGAATTATATTACCAATGTTATCATCGAGTGAATTTATGATAATATTCTAGAAATTAAAATCTTTCGATAAATAGTGAAAACTCAATTTTTTATTAAGATTTTTTATTTCATTTGAAAAAATTATCAATGTACAACTTATTTTACGATGGTTTTAATTGTAAAATTAGATCAATAATATATATATTACCCTATATTAAGTCACTATAATCATATTTATATTGAATTTCTATGTAGAAACATTTAAAATTTAATCTTTGGAAAACAACTTTCTCATTGTATCTACTAGATCAGTGTTAAATTACAATTATCTACCTAAATTAATTAAATTTGGGAAAATGGATTGTTTATCTGAAACCACCATAATTTATATTATATAATAATTTCAAGTTAATTTTAACAATATTGAATAGCAAAAAAATAAAAATTAATTACTATGATTATAGTATCAAAGTGTTTACAGGGAGGTTAAACTAAATATAATATGGCTAAAAATGTAAAATGTTCTTTGCCAAAAACATTTTATAGAAATATTTATAACTTATCATTTATAATTCTGGATAATTATAATTTATTGAATCCTTGTGTAATGTGAAAAAATTTTGGAATCATTAATTCATAAAACTACAAGTTTGAAAATAACATAAGTTATAAAGGGTACGCCTTATAATCTAGTCCACCCATATCAAAACCCATTCAGTTAAGAAACTAACTACCCAATGTCCTTCCAAACATGCATAATCTAATTCTAAAATCATTATTTTTTTATGAATTGATATTTGGATGTATTTTTCTACAAACCTATAGTTGTTAACCAAAAAAGAGGTAACATTATTCAATTAGAATATTTATATTACTTATTTATCCTCATTAAATTGTTAATAAAAAAATTTAATAGAATAAAATTAATAACTTTTATATATTATATGTTGTTATATTAAATTAATTACATATAACCATCTCATATTTAATCAAATTGGACATGAAATCATCATTTGTTGGTACGGAGGACTATCGTATCTCGAACCGATGTTATTTTTTTCATCACCACCTCTCAAGGCTAGATATAATGAAGGATTTAAATTTAGAAGTTTATTTCTATGATATCACTGTACTTATTGTTTAATAATGTCCTATATAACCTATCACATTCAATTATTTGGGAATAAAAAAATGTATCTCATGTGTATGGAGGATTACAATGTCATGAATGAATGTGGTTCATTGATGAATAAATTTAATGCTAATAAAGATTATTTTAATGAAAGTATGTCATATTTAAGAAAATTAAATTATTAAATAATGGTAATATATTTTTTTCCTTTATTTAATTCAATATAGTACGAATACGAAAACAACATTTAAGGGTTCAAAAAATATATCTTCCCCATGAAATGTGAATTTATTTTTCAATCTCTAACTTTTATAGATTACTATAAATAAATATATTATAAATATATAAAATACTCAAATAATATTTCTCATTATAGAGATTATAGAACCATGATCCATATACAATGATGAAAAAAATAAAAAATATATACATAAACGAATTAGAAAGGACTTATTTTCAAAAACGTGAGTTTAAAATAGAATTGTAAATAAATGGGTGGAAAAATTTAATAAATAAATAATATATGGTATTAAATATATTTATGTATTATTTAATATGTTTATAAAAAATAATAATTCTTATATTGTAAGATTGATTATATATGAATGACATCAAGTCTTATGGGAATGGATATTTGTCTCAATTTTTTCTTTTGTGTCACACATGAAATTTAAACAAACTATTTCTATTATGTGGTATATATAAATAATATTAATGTGTTTAATAATTACTCTCATTAAAGTAGAAAGGATAGATATATCCTTTTTAGGATATATATTTCATGGGGTTTATGGATCAATTTTTACAAAAGTGGTAAACAATTTTTGTCTCATTTTTTATTCATAAAGACATACATTATGTTATAAAATTATGTTTTTTTTATTTTCATATACTACCCAGTTATAATTTTGTATCATAAATATTTTTATATTGATTTTGTTATGATTGATTTATTTTTATTATTTCTAATGGCTTATGATTTAATATAACCAATGTGTTACATGGGATTATATTAAATCTCATCATTTCTTAGGATTTATCATGGTTATTCTTCCATTTATGAAATATTATGTTCTATATGTTAATAAACTCAATAATTGACATATCCTCTATTTATTTCTTAAGAATAAATTACCCTGTTTTGAATTATATATGGAAGAATTTGAATTACTGTTTTATGAATAAATCAACTTCATTTCCCTTTTATCTCAAAAATACTTTTTCCTAAAAATTTGAAATATTATCAAAGTCTTTTTCAAAATTATTTAGCTAATATAATAAATAATGTTTTAACCATGGTTATTTTTTACAAATTTTATGGAATGTAATGATTATGTTATTTTCTAAACATTTATATCTGGATATTAATGAAAATGTGAATGGAATCATTGTTTTGATGTGTATGACATGAATGATATTTCCAACTATCATTAAAATAATTTATTTCATATATTTATTTATATGTTTTTATGAATATAGTCAATGAAAATGATTTTAATTTTTTTTATGTTTTAAAGAAATGAATGCCGAAAGGCTATTTTTGTCATCAAAACCTTCCAAGATATTTTTCTTCCAAAAAATTTTCCATAAAAGTTTAAAACATGTGATATTACCTATGATTTACTAGTCATATGATCAAAGGACACTAATATTAATATTTTTCATAATTTTTAATGTTTTGGATGAAAGGATTTTTATGAAACCAATTTCGCTTCCTCGAGTTATACTATGATATATTTATTATGAAATTATTTTCTTTTTGAATGGATTATTATTTGATTAAATTATGGAATGATTATAAAACATGTTTATTTTATATAGGTTATGTTATGATTAAATTTTATGATACCTATATCCTTTCATTGGTTCTAATAGGACCATTTCTATGATATTGTGGCATAGAAATGTACAATTTCATTTACAGGATAATGATTATGTTATAACTAAGGAATGTGGTTAAATTATAACAAATGAAGGTGGATAAGTTATAAAAAATATGGTTGGGTCCTATATGTCCCTCCAAAACATTGGGTAAATATTCCTTCATGATATCAACAAGACTAGGATGGGTAGTTAACAAAATTAAGTAAGGGACACTATCCATTATGATAGTCCTGGTGATGAACCATAACTACAATAATCATTATATTGGTGAACTCTTTCCAATATAATATTTTTTGAAATAATTTAGAAAAATAGAGAAATTATTTTTTATAACTATATGTATTCTAAAATTTATTGTCATATTTCATTTTTATGCTCTCATTAATCACATTCCTGGATTTCCTTATGAGTTATCTTACCAATTTCCAATCATTATTCCATGAACAAACTTTTGATATTTAATATTAATGGTATTGTTTTATATGTTTTGATTGTGTACTCATTACATAATACTCCTGATTTATTTATTTATTTTTCCTCGTTTACCCTTACTCGTAATTTCATCTCACCCTTTCTTAAGTTTTCATTCCCTATATTATGAAGTAACTTGTTAAGAATGGAATGTATATAAAGAGTACTATGTGGGATGATCAATATAGTAAAAATTGATGACAATTCAATTAAAAATAATATTTTATTAATAGTAACCAATGTTATAAAACCATTATAATCATTAAGTGTGATATTTTTAACGTAATGAATAATATTTTAAATGATGTAAAATCGATGAATGAAATTTTTGGGTCGCTATAGAGTTTAAGTGGAATTTTCTAAAATATAAATTACATAATATATAAGGATTTAATTTAGAAATAAAATAATGAATAAAGTGATCAAAAAATGTTTAATTTAAGATTGGAGGGTAACATTTCTCTCATTCATCCAATGAAGGAAACTGTATTATTACATTTCAAGAGGTTACCCTAAATTTAAGCCTATTTTTTATATTTTATACGTAACTGTGGTAACTAAATTAATACTGGTATGTAATTTTTATAATTAAGATAAATATTTTAGCTTATATTACAATTATAATATAATAATTAAAAATATTAAAAATATTTCATTTTAGTAAATTTCAGAATTTGATAAATATTAATTATTAAATAGTTAAATTTATAATGGAGAAAATGAATTTCTAGAAAAATTGTATAATCCAAAAAATAGAATAATCATAATTCAATAATGAATAATAATCCTTACTTGAATATGATTTTTTTATTTTATATACTTCAATCATTTTAGTTAAATTATTCTTTAATAGTTATGAATTTAATTAGTAATAAAAAAGTACACCAAATAATGAAAATGTAATCATTTAAAATTTTGACATTTTAAAATAAAAATAATTTAATCACATATCAAAATTTATCATATATTTACTTAATTTTACCATTCCATTAGTTTTAGGCTCATTCATTGAAAACATCGATTGATTCCATAATAAAATTCCTTTCACGTAAATTTTATATTTATATATTAAAATATTCCACATAATTATTATATTTTAATTTTTTTATAACAGAAAATTATATTATTCATTAATCACAAATTACATAACTACAATGTATTTATTTGACCCAAGTATATTAATTTTCTATATATCCACTATCTATATTTCCTAGAACCATATAAATAACTGTCAAATTGTAATCGTATATATATCATTACATACATTCTTTTAAACATACATCTAAAATAGTTATATTTATTTAAAATTTATATTATATATATAATTTTATACAATCATTCAATAGTGATAATAAATTATTTCTTCTTAAATTCAAATGTTGAACACAAGGATTTAATATATATAGCCTTTTTTGTTGACTTTTTATATTCCAAAAATTTATTTTGAAAATGATAATTCATATAGAATTATAAAAATATAATAATGGTTATCTTGAATTATAATAGTTTATATTAACAAAATATGGTGTATATTTTTTGGTGTTGCATGTTACAAATTCTATTCCATAAAATATTTAAATAATGTTCAATAAAAAATAAAATTTAATGATGTCGAAACAAGTTTTGTAGATTTGAGTTTAGTATAAAAAATTAATTAATTTTTTATATCGTATGGTATATTCATATTTATATAGTAAAATAGATTATTTATATCCATAATTGGTTCTCAATAAATTTTTTTGTTTAACTAATAATACGCCTATTTTTCTGTTTTAATAGGAAAATTATTTATGCATATTTCATTCTCAAGAAAATGTAGTTTTATATTTTTTTTAAAAAATTATATATTGTTTATTTCATAAATGTAACGTTTTCAATGATAGTTTTATTATCTTAAATTATATCCCCAATGGTTAATTATTCTATGATTGTTGGTGTATCATTAGTTGGAAGGTTATATTCATCAATTTTATAATAATTTTATCTTTCTAATTAAATAAATATACACTTATATTTAGGCAATTACCATGATTCATTTATTTTTATAGATATTCTGTATTGAATTATCACTATATTATTTATCAATATATTACTTCAAGAAAATTGTTATGAAATTTATAAATTTTCCTAAATAATATACATTAATGTTATTATAACATCATATTTTTACAACCGACATTTTAAACTAATTTATTATCTAGTTTGTGATTTTTTAAATTGAACTTCATTTTTATAATAATTTTACTCATCATGTGATAAAATATAATTCTTATTTATTTTTATGACATTAAAATTATTTATATAATTTTATCTATCTTTTATTATATAATTTTTTAGCTAAGTTGTTCTTTTTTTTATTCACACTAATATGATTCTATAATTTTCATTGAGTGAATTCCAATCGACGTCTTAGTCAAGAACCATTGAAATTTAATCATCGACCATTTCCAAAATAATTTTTATTTTCTACTCTATAATGGTATGAATATTAATATTTCCACCAAAACCATTTTTTATTAATTATGTACTTTTGTTGCATTAAAAATTACTTCCACATGATTTTTTATTAATTTAAAATGTTAAGAATTTATGTAATATTTAAACGGAAAAATAATGAGAAATTTAATTTCATGAATACTATGAGGCATTAATCAATTTTGAGGTTATCTGATTGGTAAATGACAACAAGGTTTTGGGTATCATTTGTGGTGGAACGTTAAATGTTTAGGTAATAATTGATGATGTTCCAGTTTATTTATTTAGAATACAATGGAAACAATATCTTAATAATGATTTAGCGTGAAAGATAAAAAAGTTTTCACATTTTTTGGTACATGATTCTGACATGTGAAAATATATAGATATATACATGGGACGAGAGATAATGTCCAAAATAATAATTTATTATGATATAGTAGGGCATACAATACTTACCTTATGGTTTTTATGTATGATTAATAATGTAACGCCCCGACCCCAGCTACCTAGAGTTGGTGCATTACATCGTAACATTGGCATGATCACAAAAGATCAATTCTCAAAAGACCGATTAGTTTAGTAGCCTTGGAAACACTATATACATTCATAAATGTTACATTACATCATAAGGTGAAAACTACATTAACATAGTCTCCATAGTCCACACTCATATCCTCTTCTGACTATCCCTGCAGGTCATTCATAAAATACTTCTTCACATCCTGGAAAATATTAAAACATTGAAAGGGGTGAGCTCAGATGCTCAGTAAGGATAACAATATTGCGGAATCATTCACAAATAAACATTAACATTTAAGGCAATGTATAACTAAAACAAAATCCTTATAAAAATGAACTTCAACATAATATATAAAAAGTAAAATGAGATAATTCCATTTACTTATTCACATGGATATTCTACTGGTCTAATAATCACATTCAATATCTATAACCACTTTCATAATGATGGAATACATAATGCCAGACATTCTGAAACATTTTGTCAAGGCCTCGGCCAAGACGTCTAAAATGATTAAGGCCTCGGCCAAAACCATAAATCAAATTGGGAAAGGGCCTCAGACATTTCCACATCTAGTTGTCTCATGAGACCTACCGATGCATCGAGGAGCTATAGCGGGCTCCACCCATCACTTATTAAGTCCAATGCATTCCTTGTATGAATAGGTTTAAACATGTCATAAACCATAACATAATCGTATCACATAAAACATGGATAAAGGAAACATAAAATTTCCACATTTCAATCACAAGATATCAATACAACACATTGATATAATAAGAATGCTTTCAAAACCATTTTCAATACCAGAATAAAACAAAGTTAAAACATTGTATTTATTTTTCATTAAAAAAACGTGATGGCCTGTAGAGGAAGCCGAATATAAAATAATGATCACGGTGGCGGAGAAGTCATTGTCGTCACATATGTACGGAAAGAAAAACATTCCCTTTTTTTCGTTTAGTAAAACGCTTCGTATAAAAAAGATTCCTTTTGAATGACGTAAAAGTCAAAGGGGTTTATACACCGTATAAAAGAAAGTTGTGTATAAAACCAAATATGCCTCAATGAAAGGGGATTTAGACGAAGTCCTTAAAAAGATCATTTTTAAAATAAAATAGATCTATTATGTGTATTCACTATAGGTACACATAAATAAAGTAAAAATACAAAATTGGACATAATAATATCATGACATAATTTGAAAGTAGGAGATTAACCCAAAGAATGGAAGTTGGGTTTAGAAATTCCCATACCTCGTGTCCGACTTGACTCAACCATTTTTTAACCTCCTGAATAATAAACTAGAGATAATATCTACCTTATTAAGAACTATTTTCAATTACTTTATTCTTTTTATATCACTTATTACAATGTTAGGAACAATATGTAATTATTTAAGTGAATAACGGTCGTTTTGTCGATCTTTGGTACTTGAGTCAACAATAAACTTCTTATAATTAAAAGTTGTTCATGTGGTGAAATATAAATTATATCTAGAATTATATTCATGATTTAGTTATCATATATAACATATATATTCAGTATATACATTCATTTATAATATTACATAACATTTAGAGGTAAGAAATGAAATGCACCGTTCATGGAGACGGTAAGCCGTACGTACGCATGAACGCTACTTTCATTTCTATTTCATATTTAATGGAATGATGTTATAATTGTATAAAGTTATAATATAATTCCAGTATAATATAATTTATAATACCATTTACTCCATCCTTTATACATCCCACTTATGGCATTAACGATTCAAATCACTTTGAGTGGGCGGTAGTCCGCACTTCCTAAAATGAAATTATCGCATTTACCCATAATGGAAATCATAAAGTATGCCATAAATTAGAAATACAGAAGCATAAGGAAGACATAAAAATAATATATATATCATATATGAAAATAGTTTCATCAAAATGGCCACCATTAGAGGTGTTAAAGGAATATTGAACAATCATCGTTTCGTGAGGCAGTATTTCGCCACCCACAGAAACAGTATGTTCTTTAACCATTAGAAGAAGGTGTGTGTAAGTGTAAACAAAATCCTTATCATAACAACATCCTATTATATTATTGATACTATTGTTGTTACAAAATAAAGGAATAGAAAGAGTTTAAGGGGTTGGAGAAGCAAAATAAAAAAAAACAACATTAGAGAAGACATTACCTTAAAATCGGGTAACTCTTTTTGATTTGAGCCAAAGGATTCCTTGGGAAGAGTTCTTACCAAAGTGAGGCTTCTAGGAGTAAGGGAGTAAAGTGGAGAGAGAATTTTGGCAAAGGTTGTCCGAGCCAAATGGCTTGGAAGGTGTGAATAAGGTGGTAGTGGTGGGGGCCTTTTATAAGAGGAGAGGAGGGGCACTCTTGGAAAGTAAAGAAAAGTCACTTTATTCTAAAATGAGTTTCGGATTTTAGAGGTCCCACACATCTATAATTCTAGTATAAGGTGATAAGGGTTTGAAATCTACCCATCCAATAGGCTTTGTACAAGTGTATGCCTTGGATTTTACATTATCTTTTCTTTTTTTTAAATCATTAATTAATGAGGTAATCGCTGCATCATCATGGTGTCATAAATAATTTAATTTATTTAATGTCTAAAAATTATAAAGAAAAGTATCATGATGTAGGAAATATTTTTAGCTTTCCAATTAATATTTATGGTCAAAAATATGACTTGTATTACCCCATTTAAAAATTGTTTTAGTAAAACATTTCATTTTTGTGTCATTTTTCACTTTAACATTAAATAAAATGTTTTTATGTCATTTTCCAACTAAAATGGCTCCATGGGGTCCCCAAGGTGACCCATGGGTTGTCTTGGTCGGACATGGCACATCCAATGAGGGTAGGACATGTTTCAATCTCATCTCATATTATTAAAACATTATTTTTACCTTAAACTACACTAATTACCTCTAATCGCGATTAAGAACTTAAAAGTTACTATTCACCAAAAAATTATTTTAATCTCATTAAACCACATTTTACATCTTAATGACAACCATTTATGTCGGATTTTTGAAATTCGAAACACAGAAGTGGTAAAATTTCATTTAAACAAAAAATCAGTTTTTATAAATACCACTTAGTGGTTTCACTATTTATCAAAAATTGAAGTTTTTCAGAAAAATCACAAAAATTCACCCTAAGCTATATTTGATATTACGATTTCAAAAATGATGTCTATTTTAAAAAATTCCAAACATATAAGTTTCATTAGTTAATTTTATAATTAATTCCCACTGTCACAACAAATAGTGTGTTTTTAAGAAACAATTTATATCAAAAGATTGACAATTGTTCATGCACAATTTCAAAGTGACATTAAGTCTAATGAACACCATTGGATAAAATGGTAAAAATATTTCCTAATTATACTTTAAAACCACTCAATATTATAACTTATCACTATAAATTATTTTGATTAAAAAAGTTGTTTGAAGTATTTTTCACTATTCATAAAAATTTGGAAGTTCTCAGAAAATTACAAAAAATTCAACATAGGCTAATTTCAATATTAGGAATAAAAAAATTAATTAAATTTTGAAATATAAAATATCTATAATTTTAAAAATTGGGTATTACTATTCATAACGACTACTTTGATTAGTCGCGGTGTGTTAGAACTCGAAGTTGCGTACAATGCAAGCTATTGCATTATTAAAAGAGAGGCATATCGTGAAAGCTCGGGGTGTTACATTCTACCCTCCTTCAATATATTGCGTCCTCGCAATTTGAAATTTTTCTTTGAAAATAAAAGGTTGAAAATAGAAAATACCTTTGTGAAAAACCCATATCGGAAATAAGGTTAATAAAATTTAGCCTTAATAAGGGGGAAATTGAAATAAGAAAGTCACCACCAAATAATGATCTCGATAAGGAGAACATTGGTAGAAATTAGAGACATATAATTGGAGGAAAACGTAATTATTTGTAGGGAGTGATTGAGGTCATCAATCACAAACAAGTGTAAAATTGGGGGCCTCAAAGCCTTCATTCTATGATGAAAATATAATCAGTTCAACAAAACATAAGGTATTAGGATAACACATTTTTTTTTTGACATCCCTTCCCTAATGTTTAAGAATTAATTTCTTCATAAGAATAAGATATATATATGACAAGTAGAATTTCATCCTTCAGCTAATTTCTACCCCATACTTGTCGTTCACCCAAAAAGATAATAGAACTCAAAAATATTCTATTTATCCTATTTGTACAAGGTTCCACATACCATTTAGATTAGTAAAACTATTTTGTAATAACCAGGAACTACTTGTAGGCTAGTGGTAGGTAATAAAGTTATGTCGCACTATGGTTGTGGGTTCTATTCCTGCAGCTTTGTCCGACGCGACGGGTTATGCCCCACCCTGCAGGTTGTCCTCTTCCTAAAAATATAGTATTCTACTATTCCAAAAATAATCTTCATAAATTTTTTAACCTTAAACAATACTATTCAAAGTTCAACTTAATCCATCCCAACCTTTATAGTTATCCAAAATACCTCTGTCCAAACTTTCTCTAAAAGGTCTCTTAATTCCAAAATCAATTGTAACATTAGATTCCCCAAACAAGTTAAAGTTCCTCTTATTGTCACATACTAAAATATTATTACCTTCATCATGTTAAAACCTTACTAAATTAACAAGTACTGCAGTACAATCCTTATATATATATCACATTATTCTAATAACCAGAATATAATCCATGAGTCCAAAAGCACCAATACATTAATTATTCCACTTCAACTGTAGTCATAGCATAATATTGGCCTTGATCCCTTGGCCTTTTCAGAGGTAATTTTCCCTGACGCTTAGGACATTCATTTTCATAATGACCCATTTCTCTACAATTGTAGCATTCAACTTTGATAGCCTCTTTATTTCCCTTGCAATCACGAGCCTGGTTAACCTTTTCTCCACATTTATAACAAACTCACATTCCTTTTAGGCAAGTACCAGGGTGATTCTTCCCACAATTATCACATAATGGAAAATCATTCTGTCCTTTTTTTCCCTTTATCTGTCTCTTGTTCCACCGTTCTCTTCTTCTCTTGATTTACTATTTTGTCATAAGACTTAGAGAATTCCTTTTCTGTCTTGATAGAACATGACACAATATCTTCGTATGACGAGAAGGCTTGTGAGACTAATGCTCGATGGAGAAAAGGTTTTAACCCATCAAAGAAATGATCAATCTTACTTCTTGGGTTACGTATATAATATGCAGCATGTCTCGCTAACCTTGTAATGTTGGCCTCATTATTTGCGACATTCTCATCCTCCTTTTGTCTCAGACTCAAAAATTGTCTTTCCATATCTGCTCGATGATAATGTGGAAATTATTTTTCTAAGAAAAGATCTTTTAACACTCTCTGTTCCATATTTGATACTTCTTCATCTTCCATTGTGTTTTGAATAAATGACCACCATTGACCGACATCTCCAGTGAGGCGGTAAACCGCCATGATAACCTTCTCCCTTTCGCTACTCCCCAAGTCTTGGAATATTTTCTCTAAGGAGTTTGTCCATTGCTCAGATACTAACGGATTTGTACCCCAATTAAATGTTGGAGGTTGTTGCCTCATGATGCGGTCTAACATTGATCCTCCACGTTGCGGATCAGGGTGCTCCATATGAGTAAGGTTATTATTCATAACCAGAGTGAGTTGTCCAAGTATGGTAATAAGTTGATCACCACCAGTTGTATCTCCAGGTCCACAATAATTATCTTGAGCAGGAGGGAAATCCCTACACGGAGTGCGTGCATTGATACAGTTTCTATTTCTTCCACTAGGCACCATTTCTAAATAATGGCTTAAAATAGATTAGTTTATGAATCAAAATACATAATTACATACTTATAAAATACTTAACATAAATTGAACTATTTATGGATATAATCCATAAGAAATTTTTCTTTGAGGAAGTATATAATCATAACCCTTCATAGTGGTTTGTAAATAAATTGAGAATTATCCTAAGCATATCCCCCGGGAGTTTCGTAACCAAGAGTGCAGCAAGGCCCGTTGTCGTGGACCAGTTCCCATTCGAGTCTAGCTCAAAGCGTTGTTTTCGGGTTTTACCCCTAGGTACTTCTGTGCCAGAGCTGCCTCTACCTGCTAGTATCCAGACAGGGATGTATTACTAGGAAAACTCATAACATCTCTATAATAACAAAATTCTAGGAAGTTCTTCTATACTAATCATCAAAGTCTAACTTCAGGCTATGTGCTCTAATCAGAGTTTATCTAAATCTAGCTTCCAAGGTTAGTACTAAACTGCCTCTGATACCAACTGTAACACCCGGTCCCCAGCTACCCAGAGTCGGTGCATTACTTCGTAACATTGGCATGGTCACCAAAGATAAAGTCTCAAAAGACTGATTAGTTTAGTATCCTTGAAAACACTAGATACATTCATAAATGTTACATTACATCATAAGGTGAAAAACTACATTAACAAAGTCTCCATAGTCCACACTCATATCCTCTTCTGACTATCCCTACAGGTCATTCATAAAATACTTCTTCACATCCTGGAAAATATTAAAACATTGAAAGGGGTGATCTCAGATGCTCAGTAAGGATAGCAATATTGTGGAAGCTTTCATAAATAAACATGAACATTTAAAGCAATGTATAACTAAAACAAAGGCCTTTTAAACATGAACTTCAACATAATATGGAAAAAGTAAAATGAGATAATGCCATTTACTTATTCACATGAATATTCTACTGGTCGAATAATCACATGCAATATCAATAACCACTTTCATAATGATGGAATGCATAATACCAGACATTCTGAAACATTTTGTCAAGGGCTCGACCAAGACGTCTAAAATGATTAAGGCCTTGGCCAAAAGCATAAATCAAATTGGGAAAGGGCCTCGGCCAATTCCACGTCTATTTGTCTCATGAGACCTACCGACGCATCGAGGAGCTATAGCGGGCTCCACACGTCACTTATTAAGTCCAATGCATTCCTCATATGAATAGGTTTAAACATATCATAAACCATAACATAATTATATCACATAAAACATGGATAAAGGAAACATAACATTTCCACATTTCAATCAGAAGATATCAATAAAACACATTGATATAATAATAATGCTTTCAAAACCATTTTATATACCAGAAGAAAATAAAGTTAAAACATTGTATTTATTTTTCATTAAAAAAACGTGATGGCTTGTAGAGGAAGCTGAAACTCAAATAGTGGTCACGGCGGCGGAGAAGTCATTGTCGCCGAATATTTATGGAAAGAAAAACATTCCCTTTTTTTCATTTAGTAAAACACTTTGTATAAAAAAGATTCCTTTTGAATAACGTAAAAGTCAAAGTGGTTTATACACCGTATAAAAGAAAGTTGTGTATAAAACCAAATATGCCTTAATGAAAGGGGATTGAGACGAAGTACTTAAAAAGATAATTTTTAAAATAAAATAGATCCATTATGTGCATTCACTATAGGTACACATAAAGAAAGTAAAAATACAAAATAGGACATAATAATATCATGACATAATTTGAAAGTAGGAGATTAACCCAAAGAATGGAAGTTGGGTTAAGAAATTCCCTTACCTCGTGTCCGACATGACTAAACCATTCTTTAACCTCCTGAATAATAAACTAGAGTTAATATCTACCTTATTAAGAACCATTTTCAATTTCATTATCCTTTTTATATCACTTATTACAATGTTATGAACATTATGTAATTATTTAAGTTAATAACGGTCGTTTTGTCGATCTTTGGTACTTGAGTCAACAATAAACATTTTATAATTACAAGTTGTTCATGTGGTGAAATATCCATTATATAAAGAATTATATTCATGATGTATTTAACATATATAACATATATATTCAGTATATACATGAATTTATAATATTACATAACATTTAGAGGTAAGAAATGAAATGCACCGTTCATGGAGACGGTAAGCCGTACGTACGCATGAACGCTACTTTCATTTGTATTTCGTATTTAATGGAATGATGTTATAATTGTATAAAGTTATAATATAATTACAGTATAATATAATTTATAATACCATTTACTTCATCCTTTATACATCCCACTTATGGCATTAACGATTCATATCACTTTGAGGGGGCGGTAGTCCGCACTTCCTAAAATGAAATTATCGCAATTACCCATAATAGAAATCATAAAGTATGCCATAAATGAGAAATACAGAAGCATAATGAAGACATAAAAATAATATATATATCATATATGAGAATAGTTTCATCAAAATGGCCACCATTAGAGGTGTTAAAGGAATATTGAACAATCATTGTTTCGTGAGGTAGTATTTCGCCACCCACAGAAAAAGTATGTTCTTTAACCATTAGACGAAGGAGTGTGTAAGTGTAAACCAAATCATTATCATAACAACATCCTAATATATTGTAGATACTTGTGTTGTTACAAAATAAAGGTATAAAAAGAGTTTAAGGGGTTGGAGAAGCAAAATAAAACAAAACAACATTAGAGAAGACATTACCTTAAAATCGGGTAACTCTTTTTGATTTGAGACAAAGGCTTCCTTGGGAAGATTTATGACCAAATTGAGGCTTCTAGGAGTAATGGAGTAAAGTGTATAGAGTATTTTCGCAGAGTTCGGCTGAGCCAAATGTCTTGGAATGTGTGAATAAGGTGGTAGTGGTTGGGGCCTTTTATAAGAGGAGAGGAGGGGCACTCTTGGAAAGTAAAGAAAAGTCACTTTATTATAAAATGAGTTTCGGATTTTAGAGGTCCCAAACATCTATAATTAGAGTATAAGGTGATAAGGGTTCGAAATCTACCCATCCAATAGGCTTTGGACAAGTGTAAGACTTGGATTTTACATTATCTTTTCATTTTTTTTAAATAGTTAATTAATGAGGTAATCGCTGCATCATCATGGTGTCATAAATAATTTAATTTATTTAATGACTAAAAATTATAAAAAAAGTATCATGATGTATGGAATATTTTTATCTTTCTAATGAATATTTATGGTCAAACATATGACTTGTATAACCCCATTTAAAAATTGTTTTAATAAAACATTTCATGTTTGTGTCATTTTTTACTTTAACATTAAATAAAAGGTATTTATGTCATTTTCCAACTAAAGTGTCTCCATGGGGTCCCCAAGTAGATCCATGGGTTTTCTTCATCGTACATGGCACATCCAATGAGGGTAGGACATGTTTCAAGCTCATCTCATATTATTAAAACATTATTTTTACTTTAAACTACACTAATTATCTCTAATCGCGATTAAGAACTTATAAAGTTACTATTCACCAAAACATTATTTTAATATCATTGAACCAAATTTTACTTCTTAATGACAACTATGTATGTTTCATTTTTTAAATTTGACACACAGAAGTGGTAAAATTTCATTTAAACGAAAAATCAGTTTTTATAAATACCACTTAGTGGTTTCACTATTCATCAAAAATTGAAGTTTTTCAGAAAAATCCCAAAAATTCACCCTAAGATATATTTGATATTCCGATTCCAAAAATGATTTCTATTTTACAAAATTCCAAACATATAAGTTGCATTAATTAATTTTATAATTAATTCCCGCTGTCATAACAAATAGCGTGTTTTTAAGAAACAATTTATATCAAAAGATTGACAATTGTTCATGCCCAATTTCAACGTGTAATTAAGTCTAATGAACACCATTGGATAAAATGTTAAAAATATATTCTAAATATACTTTAAAACCAGTCAATATTATATCTTATCACTATAAATTATTTTGATTAAAAAAGTTGTTTTAAGTATTTTTCACTATTCATAAAAATTTGGAAGTTCTCAGAAAATTACAAAAAATTCAACATAGGGTAATTTCAATATTAGGAATACAGAAATGAATACCATTTTGAAATATAAAATATCTATAATTTTAAAAATTGGGTATTACTATTCAAAACGGCTACTTTGATTAGTCGCGGTGTGTTAGAACTCGAAGTTGCGTACAATGCAAGCTATTGCATTATTAAAAGAGAGGCATATCGTTAAAGCTCGGGGTGTTACAAATAACCATGAAACTATTGATCCATTGACCCATTAATACTATTTTAAAAAATATTTAACAATATGAAGATTACCAAAACAGAATAATCATATCCTCTTTATATAACCTCAAACTACTAATTTTTTAGTTAAACCTCTATGTATTTATTACTAGCTTTATGTATATTATATACCTTAATCCATATATTATATTTTATCGTTCATCCCTCCAATATTATGATTGTTTTCTTAAGAGATAATATTATATTACATTTCTCTGTTTTCATTAAACTTTAATATTTTTTTGATTAACTTGACAGAATGATATAAATCACTTATAAAATTTAAAACCCTTTAAAATGATTTATAACAAATGTAGATTATGATATGATATATTAGTTCTCCAATATTATATATATATCTAAAATATTTTTTCACAATTTTTAAGAGTTCCAAATAAATATTTATAATAATATTTCCCTTGAATAATTTTTTTTTAAAGTATTAATCAACATTGGTTGGTGGAACTTTTAAGAAGAGCAACATTTGATATGAATTAATTTGATAAAGGAGTTATAAATATAACTATGATAGGAGGGGATTGTGATATATTTTTTTAATACCACAACATATTTTTTATATCATAAATTTTAAGTAACATTATTACTAATAAGAGTTATCCAATCATCTGTAGTGACATGTCCTTATCACTCTCTTCTATTCCAAAATGATATAATAATCAGGTCAAAAAATAATTATTTTTTTATGGTTCACCATATGATTTGTGATATGATTACTTATAATTAAAATGGTTTCAATCCATACATCATAATTTATTGCTTAATTTTTTTTGGAAAAGATAGAGCCTTGGCCTCTTTTATTAAAAGAAAGTCAAAGAAAAGGACAGAAGAGGTAAAATAAGAAACTAAAGAAAACCCCAAAATAAAAAATATTTCTCTAATGGTAACCTAATATATTATTATGAATATAAAAAAAATGAAAATAGTATATTGATTTATAAAAATAATGAAAATTAATAATTATAAAAAAATACTAACAAATAAAAAAAATTATTTCTTTATATATCATCTCAAGATATAATTGATAATAATAAGCACTTACCATATGTTAATTTTAAAGTTTATCTAAAAATTAAAAATATATATCACATTCATATTTTAAATTAAATATATATATTTCATTTTTTTCATGAACCCATCACAATCCTATAAAAATACATTCATTAAACAAAAAAATTATCTTGATAGTAACATTTATTCAAAAAAATGTAAGGTGGTGTATTCTATAATTAAAAACGTACCTATAGATCAAAATTCAATATTTTTTTAAAATATAATAATAAAATAATTCCTAAATATATTTATCAAGCCATGGAATTAATTACCCAAATGAGTGTAACATCATATTTAATAATGACAAATAATTTATTGCAAAATTTACTACACACTATTAAATCAAATAAAGAGGCCCATACATCTAATATTTAACATAATAATTATCATAATTTAGATAGAAACATTAATTAAGAGTAAGAATATGGGTATACTAATGTTATAGTGCAATAATTCCTCAAACTATTTGTTGAACTTAGTAGACCTAAAGGTTAAAATTTTCTCATTTTCATCAGAGGGAACCAGCACATATGAATTTGATATAGTGTCATTATAATGGATTGTGTTAATTTATATTATATTTTTGTATCGTTATACATATACCTCATTAAATTAATGGGAAAATACTTGTTCAATTTTATTTAAATAATAGATAAAATATTTCTTTACTTTTACTTATCTTTTACAATGACACATATCATTATGTAATGAGGTCCATGTACCATTCTATCAAAGGATTAAAATTTACCATAGAAATTATCCCACGCTTCCCATGAATCCAAATAATAATGATAAATATAAATGATTTATTGAATAACTCTATGAAAGATATTATGGTTTTTTAACAAAAAACATTATATCAATGGGAGACTATGTCATATAAATTGGATTAATTCCACAATCACTCTCTTAGATTTTGTTCTCAACAGAACACCTTATATTAAAATGGTATTTTAAAGAAAAATCAGTTACAAGATGATAAATATTATTTTATTTATAAAAATAATTACCTATATTAAATTAAATTTATATTGTATGCTTAAAATTTTATTAATATATTACTTAAAGATAGATGATTTTTATACAACTTTATTATATTCAATCCTATGAGATAAAAGAGAAATTAAATTCTTGTTTTTTTAAACATAGTTGTTTGTATCATTTTAATAACCATTCATATATTGTGTAAAATTATTCTTCTTCTCGATACTTAACCTTATATGTAATTATCAACATTTTTATTATTTCCACCAACATCGTGCTTGATATCATGCTATTGAGAAAGTGTTTCAATATAAAAAATTATTTCTTCAGATATTGATAAAAATTTAGTTTAATAGGTAAATTAATTAAAAAATTTATATTATTAATATATATGATGATAATTTATTTAAATGGGAAAATAATTAATTAAATTTAGTATATTTTAATATTTGTAAAATATATTATTTTGTAATATTATGTGATTGAAAATAATATCAATTTCCATATTTTTATGTAATGATAGACAACAATTTGTAATGGAATATTTAAATAAAATAAATATAAATACAAATATACATTGTATATTTGGACTCAATTGTATCATATTACACTAAAATCAACATAATTTTTTAAAGAATGATATTTCATATCACATAATGTAATCCTTAGATATGTTGAATATATTATGATTTTAATGTAACATATAAAATAAAATTATATTATTTCGTTCAAACAACTATTTTTTAAATAATATAATTTTATCTATAAGAAATATAATGTATTTCAGTCTCTGGTTTCATAAGAAATTGGATTTTACCAATATTAATAAATATGATAATTACCTAAATAATAATTTAAGTGATGAAATATAGTTATTTTTGTTAGTATTTTCATTTTATTAGAATTTAGACCATAACTACATTTCATTACTATACATCATTTTATTTTAATTTTTTCTTTGGCCTTGAAAACCCTTGACCTTGTTATTATGATAAGTGAAACATTACTTGATTGAAACTAAACTAATATTATAATCACACAAATCCTAGAATATTCATTACTTATTTGTAAATATGATGTATCAATGCAAGTTGTGATATAAAATTAATAAAATGAGTTAATATTGAAGTCTGAAGATGTGTTTGTGTCTCAAAAAGTAATACATTTATCAATAAATATCATGGAAGTTAAAAAAATTCCACAATGATATTTTAATGTAATTTTCAATATATAAATATAGATAGATATATTAAACAAGACAATTATTGTATTATAGATTCATAACTACGCCTCATATAATATGATCTTGGGCGATTGTTCATCATTGTAATTTTATACAGCATGAATAAAAATATATAAAATCAAACATCGTAACATTTGCATTTTGGATTTTTTATTAAATATCTTAATGAATAGTAATTGACTATTAGACCAATTGAATACAATGGGAATAAAGTGTGAAAAAGTGAAAAATAATCTAGAATTATTTTAAAATTCCCATTTATCAATTAATAAATTTTCCTAATTAATTGTTTGGTATATTAGAAATGTTTTTTAACTAATGTATTTCATTTTCATAATGTAAATATGCTAATAAATTCAAGAAAAAAATTAGTTATTTTATATGGTTTAATTAAATTATCTTAAATTTATATAAATAATTATCACATTTAGGAAGGTAATTTTTATATATCTTTTGATATATATATATATAGTATTTAATTGGATTAAAACAATTTTTTATTTTTCCCTTAGTAAATTTTATTTTTATAGATGAATTCACTCAAAATTAAAGGTTATTTAATCTATTTAATAAATAAAATGTGGTATATATAAACCACCGTATCGAAATGGGTGTTGAAATATCATATTGTATATTATTAATTTCTTTAGGAGGAATTTATTTTATCTTCCTATTTTCTTGAAACAACATTGGTATGTTGAGTTGATATTTGTTTGACTTTATATACACAAAATATAATATTTATATGTGTATAGAATTTATATTAATAAATTTTTTATATTTTAATTTTATTAGATATTTAATGGATTTATAAATGGGATCATTATAAGTATGCAGATATATTTATGTTCCACAAAATATGACATTTAACACACATAAATATTTTAGAATAAAGAAAAAACCCATTTACACATGTATATAAACACATATATTCCAGAGAAAGAAATTAATTTACATTTTAATGATTAATAGGTAAATCTTGGATGTGTATATTAATAGCCTCATTCTATATGAAATTAAAATAGATCATGTTTATATAAAAGGAAAAATATATTTCATAAAAATACAGCTAATAAATATATGGTAATGATAGGTTATATTCCATATAAAATTGTTGACATCAGAATATAGTGATTTTATAAGTTGGTAATGATGGATGGTGGACAGAGTTGATCGTAATTAGCATTAATTTATTCTAACGTCACCTCATAATGAAAATAAATTATAATATAAATACATAAAAAGTATTGATTCATTCCATTAAATAATCCAAAATTTGATTTTCATTTAATTATAACATGTATAGAATTTAGATTATAATGTAACATCATACAAAGAAGTTACCTACTAAGCCCCTCAAAATATCACCTCGCATGGTTAAGGATAAATTGATAAAAAAATCCTCTTTGAGTTTCAAACCATTCATATATTGAATCCATGACACTAAGGTGATCTTATAACATTTAAAACCAGAGAATATAACAATCATTACCCATCAATGAACAGGAAAAACATAAAATTGACATAATGGAGAGGTTGGGATTAATAATTCAATGTTTTAAAACATTGATAATATTATTATTAATCAACATTATGAATTGATAAAATAATAAATTTTTTCTCTATTACAATTCTCCAAGATGTACCATGATAGTATAAACAAGATGGAAGAATAATATAGGCCATTAATTTATTATCTATTTATTTTTAAACACCACAAAATGAAAATAATTCTTATGATAGCAGTTGATAGTGGATGATTTTTTTTGAAACGAAAACCATACATCATTGATGTGGGAGAACGAAACAAAAAATAAATGTACTTAATCTCATAATTTTTTTTAAAAATATAATATAAATCATAAAAACCCATTGATTAATGTTTTGAAATGGGTGTTAATCAATATAATAGTTCCAAACAAATACCTTTAACACCATTTCATTAAAATTATTTCAAAATGGAAATAATTAAAACCCAATACATTAAAAATTGTAATAACTAGAGAAATAAAAGAATATAGCCATTATTTATTCTTCCCAAGTGATCGAGCTACCTGAGTAGAGGGAAATATCCATTTAAGCACTATCATTAACATTGAATATCCTTTTCCATGTAGAAAAATCAATACATTTAAAATAAGAAATTTTCTCCTTTCAGTACCTATATTTACTAATATAATCTCAAGTAGAACATCCCACATTAATGTCCCAATAAATATTCATGGAATATAATATTTCATAGATTTGAGGTAATATAATTCCTAGGTCCCCTTGGAATATTTCTTTGAAAATAAATCTCTTTGCCATATATAATTGTTATTATATGAAAAATAGAACTCAAAATAATGTTTTATAAGAAAATTTATTATTGGTTTTGGAATATTAAATAAAATAATCATAGTTATGGTAGTAGATGATAATGTATGACTAATAAGAGCTATCCTATCAAATTGTGTAAGAATATTACCCTTCAATGATGGAAATTTAGACCCAAGGGAATCAAAATTTGAGAACAGTGAATAAACCAACAAACCACCCATTGAATAAAGACCCCAAATTTCATTATTTTTTTGTTATAATCAATTTATATGATCACGTTCTACAATATTTATTCCAATGTGAAATATAAATTTTAATTCAATAAAATAAAAAACGTATTTGATTTATTATGTTTTCTTCATTCATTTTACTTATTAAATAAGAAAATAATGGACAATTTTTAATGAACATAGATATCCATTATGAAACAAAATATATTTAGAGACATAATCATGATGTGATAATTTTTTAATCCATATATTTCATAGAAAAAGGTAAAATACAGCCTTTATAATTCAGTGATTTCACATTTATACCCATTTCTGCATAATTGCAGATGGTATGATATTCTCAATATTATCCACATCCATAATAAAAGAATCTAGGGAACTTTCCATTATTAATACATCAAAATAATGAATTTAAAAATTCATGAATATTTATTGGAATAAAATTTACAAATTATTAACCTACTTTATATGAAATATGACTTGTTCCATTAGATATTTCAGAGGCCTAGAATATATATTATATGTTTTTTATATATATTCCTCTAAAATTTATATCTACCTCATGTGCAATTTTGTTAATGTATAATATAATTTATAATATAGAATCATTCAAAAAAATTCCACTTCATGGTGATGATAATGGGAAATATTATAGAAAATCTATTTTCTATGATTATAGGGCATGTTATACAAATAATGTTGAGAAGTTTGATAATAATGAAGAATCAAAAAATAAATTGTATAATTATTTATATAAAAAATATATTTAGAGCTTTATATATCTTAGCGATAAAAGTTTTAATGAATAAGTGAATGATGGTAGATTTTAAATTCATTTCAATAGTTTACTAATAATTTCTAAAGACAAATCAATTAAAACCATCTAGGAAAAAACACTATTAGAATAAAATAAACAAAAACATAAAAATTTCTATAATTTTTTTTTGATATCATGGTAATAAAAATATTCACATACGAGTATGTGGGTGTCTCATATTATATTATCATAATGACTATAAACACATATATTCAAGTTAATTATGAAATTCATGGGATATATATTTTTTCACATGATGAACTGGCCAACCAATGATTGGATACATTAATTTTTGTCCAAAAAAATAATACATAAATTATTATATAATTGGATAAATTCCATAGATAAATATTGAAATAGATGTATTGTTTTGTGGGTTATAAAATTAAACAAATTATTGATTAATTGTTTGAAATTGATAACACATAAAAATCGAGGATTTTTTTTCAGAAACATATTCATTATTTAATTATGTGTTTGAATAATTGAACCATAAATATGTTCATGACATTAGAATAGAAATATAAATACGAAGAACATAATTGACTAGTATCAATATATGAATATAGTAATAAAATTAAGTAAAATCAAAAAGTTCATGAGAAGTGTAATTGAAACAAATCCACTATATATATTACTAGTTTAATAGGTTTTATGATCCATCGTCATCATCATTTTCAACATCGACATCATCATCACCATTATCATTCATTCCAATAATTTTTAAGAACCTTTATAAATTCATTCAATATGTATGAAAAAATATTTGAAAACATTCTCTACAAGCTAGGAACCAAAATAAACCGAATTTACTCATTCCTTAGTAGAACATTACCCTCAAAAATAAAAAAATTAACAATTAACACCAATGATATTTATATACCATAAATGAATTACGTCCTTTATATGTTCTTAAATAAATTTATCACAATATATAAAAATGAATAAAATATCTATGATTATAAATATTACTACGAATTATTTAAAATAAATTATAAAAAATATAAATACTAAACCGATAATTAATAATATAACAATGAAATAATTACTTACTATATAAAATTTATAACATTAAATAAGAAATGTACCATTTGAAATTGTAGTGGAATGAAATAATGAATTGGATTTCCATATAAAGAAATGTAATAATACAATTATAAATATATCCATTATAAATCTAGTCATTTCATATATGGTCATTTAAAGTTTGGAAATTACTCATATGTTGAATAGGTATACTAATATCATGTATTATTAAGGAGTAGATCTATAAAAATATAACTCACAATGAAATTTAAATATGATATTAACATAGTATATACATAAATATATGTGTGTGTGTTACATATAAATATAAATATATATATTAATAAAATATTATATGATGAATTTATATAACTCAGTTAAGATTTTTAAATTTAATAGAGTTGTAAAATTAAATTTTAAAATATATACAACAATTTTTATGGTATTTTTCAATGACCATTTTGTAGAAAAGTAATAGTTTTCTTTTATCAAAATAATATTTTCTAAGAATTGAAAATTTTATCCCAATAGATCATATTGAAAAATATTAAATTATTAGTTTTTATAATATTATATATTAATATCCCTAAAATAATATATTGATAGGAAATAATATTTACAACAGTTAATGTTTAAACAATCATGTTTTCAATAAAATTTATTTTCCATTTCAAATAGAATTTTCAATTAAAAACGACATTTATAAATTATAGAGTTTAGATTTTTTGTAAATGAAAAAAAAAATTTCTTCATCATGTAAAAAAATATCTTAACATATATATTTTTGTTAATTATTATGTCACGACCCATCCTTAGGGCCCGTGCTGTGACTACCACAAGCCCGCCTTCCATAGGCCAGGGGCTGGCGACTAGCACCAAAGAAGTAAATCCTGATAACTGGGAAGGCATTGCCTTTATGAAAGTAAACAAAACACCACAGAGTACAAGCGGAAGTAAAACACTAAGTACAAAAGAATGTTCTGAAAGGTAAATGGGCCAGAATACAAACCCAACTAGAAGTACAGCTACAACTGAAAGAAAGTACAATAGAAAAAGACAAATAGCTGGAAGGAAGGAAGCAGCTCCTTGGTCATCCTCCTCGGATCCTACCTGAAGTGTAGGTACAGATAGCGCACCTCTTGGATCATCCACCAGCGATCCTACCTGAAGGGTAAGTACAAATAGCGTAGCTCCTAGATCGTCCACCACGGGATACTGACTCGTCGAGTGGTCCACCTTCGGGTACCATCCAGTCCTCGAACACTCGGCCTCCGTCAGCTATGCCCATCGTCTTCAACCAACAAAACGAGTTGCGGGCATAGCCCGGTCAGGGGTGAGTATAATAATACTCAGTAGGGTCCCTGAGACCCTCAAGGTCTCACTAAAACCAAAAAGGATAACCAAAAAGAAGATCTCAACAGATAACCTCTACTTAGGTACATGCTCATGCATATACCTAAGTTATCAAGTAACTCATCTCAATCATGAGGAAAACACCAAGATCATGAAATCAACGGATAACCCCTACCCAGGTATATGCCCATACATATACCTATGTTATCAAGTGACCCATATCAATCATGAGGTAAACACAAAGGTCAAAAGTCTCAGCTCAAACTAGGATTTTCATTATCGAATCTGTAACTACTGAAGAGCTCCGTCTCTAGAGAGTACAGTGGTCCTGTCACGAATCCGAGGTACTACTCACCAACCTAATACAGCTGAGATACTCCTCCTGTCGAGTGCCGCGGGCCTGCCACCTCACACAGTAGTGCCTCCCGCCATGGGTCTGCCACCTCACATAGTAGTCCTCCCCCTCAGAGCCTACAGAGGTACTCCTCCTGTTGAGTACTGCGGGTCTGCCACCTCACACAGTCGTGCTCCTCCACCATGGGTCTTCCACCTCACAAATTAGTGCTCCCCACTGGGCTATGCAAGTCACTCTGAAACGAATCGAACAAGCAGTCGTCAGGTCTAAGCTGGCTACACGGTCTCCGTACTCCGCACGCTCACCTCCGAGAGGGTCCACTCCATGAGCTACTGGTCAATGTTCCATGTAAAAAAATGTCCCACGAAGAAGTATCTGAATAGATCGCCTCATCATAGGGGTCTCAACGCAACAGACGGCGCGTCAATCAGGCGCACAGTCTATGAGTTATTAACATTTTCGTCCTAGGGGCCCGGTTGGTTTTGTGTGCGAACCAACCTGGCCATATCTCAATTGTACCCTGAACACTCATAGGGTATACTCATAGGGACCATTTCTCAAAGGGATCAACAATGACGCTGATGGTTCGTCAAATAGAGGTCTGGTCTGAAAGATATCAGTTTTCCGCTTCTAGGGGCCCGGTTGGATTTCGAGTACAATCCAACCTGGCCATACTCCAACTGCGTCCAAATCTCAGGAGGGACATGCCAAAAGTTCAGTCTCATCAAGAGGATTCCAATAAAGTTGACGACACATCAATCAGACGTCTGGTGCTCAAGATATACCTGTTTCCGCTCCGAGGGCCCTGTTGGTTTCGTGTACGAACCAACCCGGCCAAACCCAAAGTTCTCCGAAACCTTGAGTGTAATATATCAAAACGACCGTCTCGATCTGAGGATTGCATCTCCGCTGACGGTGTGTCAATCGGAGGTCTGTAGCCCAACATATGGGAAAAAGACTGAAAATGGTCCAAAAACGGGGGGTTCGGGCCCGAACCGACCCGGCTCGACCACCCTGGGTCGGCCCGAACGAGGTCGACCCGACCTAGTTGGGCATGACCCGGCCCGGCTGTGGCGGCCCGGCCCGGGGGGTCGGCTCGGCTCGGTCGACCGGCCATGCGAGGGAACCACGGCCCCCGCGCTGGGGCCGCCCGCGGCACCCGGACGCAGCATGTCGGCCGCGTCCCGCCCCTCGTTTCCGCGCGGCCACAGAACCGACCTCGCCGCTGTGTCTTCAGCCACGGCGGGTTTTTCCGGCGGCGCGCCAGGCACTGCCACCGCCTGGCAGTCGGCCGCCGGTGCCACCGCGCCGGCGGGGCGCGCCGGTGGGAGCTTCCGCGGACCACCGAACGCACTCCGGTGGTCCATTTTGCATGCGGTCTTCGCCAGTGGTCCTCCCGGGTCCCGATCATCACTACAAGGCCCTCAAATGCCATGGCGGCCTGCTACGTCATCGTCTGTCGATCTTCACATCGATAAACAAGCTGTGGAGGGTTTTCGGGCCGTGTTTATTCGGCTCGCACCCTCCGCGTTAGGTGTTATCAATTGGAAAATAATATACACATGATTTTAATCATTGATGAGGGTATAATTTATCCAAAATAAATTATACGAACATCTTGCAATCAAATACCCATGAATGAGAGTTTAAAATGTGATTGTGCGGCGTGACGACGTCGCACATTCTTGCCTCTCGATCCCGCCCGGCGGGACGATGTCGCGCATGCTTGCCACTCGATCCCGCACGGAGCGACGTTGTCGCGCATCCTTGCCGCTAGATCCCGCATGGTGTGACGGCACTGCGTCAATTCATTCGATCTTCAACAACAAGAAAAACAAAAAGGGAGGGGGGCGGCCGTGTTTCTGCAGTTCGGCCTCCTCCTGTTAACTGATATCATGCGGTCCAAATATCGCGGATAGAAGACGGAAGAGAAAAATGTAAGGAAAATCACGTAAACCCCCTACCTCAAGTTTTCGATCGAAGATTTTCGCGGGGATGGATCGTCGTGGAAGAAGTGTCTCAGAGGGAGAACTGTCGGCGTCACGTTGTCGATCTCTGAGGGTTTGGCGTTCTTCGTCGTCCTTCGTCGGAGGCCGGTGTTCTTCGCGTTCTTCGCGTTCTTCGTGTTCTTCACGATGTAGGATAAAGATCTTCAAGCTTCTCCCAATTCTCTCAACAAGCAACACATAAGAGAAAACAAGTATTGGTCTTATTTTATTATCATGCCAATATTTAGAAAATTCTATGTTAAGTAACGAACCATAATGAATTAATGGTACGACTTGACTGCCCAATTAATAGGGGCGTTTAGAATTTTAAGAAAACGCGTCGGTTGACTTTAATTAAAAAGGGTTTTCGCGGGTGCGTCACTTAGAGGGAAAGAAATGGTGGGGCTCGTGCAGGCCCCACCTCACAAATATCCTACTAAGAGGGTTGGATATTTTTGGGTTCCACCCTATCCGCTTCATCTCAGCTTAAGCAGCTTAAATTGGCTTTAAGCAGCTTTAAGTGAAATAAAATAAAGTTTTTCATACCACATTATTTTATTTCTTAACTTAAAACCCAAAAATTAAAAACCACACCTGAGAAAAAAAACTCCGAAAGATGTGTTTCTAAGCAAATACCAGCACTGCGATTCCATAGGTTCCCTCAGAATTCAATTTCAACCACCGATTCAAAAGATAGAAAACCTCGCTCGTTCGTTCACTGAACGTACCCGAGCTAAACATCAGAAAATGATTCCGGGAACACCGGGCCTCGGAATCAGGCGCCGTTAGAAACTGCGTTCTTGTAAAATCCCAAATAAAATTTAGAAAAAAAATTACCTTGAAATTTCCAGGTCTTTACATTACTCCCACCTCAGGGGTTTACATCCTCGTAAAGGTTTAACATAAACTAGGGTCACAAAAGCGGTATTGAGCACACATCTCAGCCTTCCGCTCCCATGTTCTCACTTGGAGGTTCCCGTACTGCCAATGAAGGTGCACCTGAGGAATCGATCGTCCTTGTAGGATCCACTCCTGTCGATCCTCGATCCACAAGAACCTCCGTGAAAGACACCCCATTTCCATCGTCTAGCTCCTCATAGTTGATGATATGCGAAGGGTCGAGCACATATCTCCTCAGTTGAGACACGTGGAAGTCATCGTGCACCTGGTGCAACTGAAGTGGATGGGTCAAGCGGTAAACCACCCTGCCTACACAGCTGAGAACCTAAGAAGGTCTCTTGAACCTCGGAGATAACTTTCTGCCTTGGTCACATCTCCATAAACCTCGTCGAGGTGAGACCTGTATAAGGACGTGATCATCATCCTAGAACTCCAGAGGTCTCCAATTCCTGTTTAGAACTGGAACTCAAAACGACTTCTGCCATGAGGGTATGGTTGACTGACTCAAAAGTGATCGGTCACACCCTACTATGCATGAGTTTATCTTGTGCTACATGGGGTTTCCTTTCCAGCGACCAAGGAAAACCCATCCCAACGTCATAGTTAAACCACAACCTTTTTCCTAATACCGTCAATTTGTGTATGAACTGTGATTGCCCAGTCTATACTCAAACCAACGTCGTAAGGCCTCGACGCTGCCACCATAAGATTCCAACTGAAACTCTCGCCTCGAGGGTCTGAACACACCGTCGGCGTAAGTGTGATTATCGAGTCTCCTCCCACGCTATCTCCAGACGTGAGGGTTAAGTCCATGGCTTACCGAAAACTCTCTGTCTGGGACAAGATTTGTGAAAGCGAGGAATCATTCATATTGACGTCTGTTACTACAGCAGCTAGTATTGGACACAGACTGTCCCTTGAATCATTTTTAGAGCCATTGGGTCACACTTCTTGACCGCATGCAGCCGCACTCTTCCTCCACCCTCCAGCTCCCTGAGCCTAGCGGGGATAACTAAGGTGGGTGGTTGTAGCATGTTAAGATGTACACCACCTCATGCTGCTCTCCTAGCTCTGCCTCCACATCTTCCACTTCGCAGACTCATCTCCCTTTAAAGATTCCTCTTCTTGAAACATTTTACACGCCCGAGTCTCTAAGACTAGCACCAGTTTCCTGTTTCTTACTGCACTGTGCAGTCTTTATCCACTCTTGGATGATCTGCACCTTCTTTTCCTACGATCTGGAAGAGATGCTAAAATTTCTCCTTTTCCGAAAAGAGAAACCCAGTCTCATCCCCCTGGATGAACCATGCCCATTGCCTAATACAGTCAATCCTGACATGAAAGAAGCATTCATGCCATGGATGACGTCGTAAGGCCTCGACGTAACTACTAAGAGATCCAACTGTCACTCTCGCCTCCAAGGGTCGAGTCACACTGTCACCATTAGTGTGAGGTCACTGGGTCTCCTCTAGTAGGAATCTCGAAAGTGAGGGTCAAGTCAATAGTCATAACCAGGACCACTTAGTATTAACTAAACAAAAAGGAAAGGAAAGCAAACATCACAAAGATAAGTGTCTTTTTATTATTTCATCTCATAGTACAAAGAAACTAATACAACAGAAACATGGTACTAGAAGTACAAGGGACGTATCCACTAGTTCCTCTCCTGTCCACCTGATCCTAGAGCACTACTGCCTTGTCCACTGCTTGGCTGTTGCTCAAGAGCCAGCCGCTGCTTCTCTCTCGGTGGCTCCTCCAACACCCGCTGATCAACATTGCAGGGGGGTCGTACAGTCATTGCCAGGTGTCCCGCTGATCAACTGTGTAAAGCTAATGGCCCAAAATCTACCCTGAAGAAGGTCTCGAATTCTTCCCATGTGAAGGCCATCCTATCGCAAAACTGGAACAAGTGGCTCCACCACCTTCCTGTTGCTGCCTGAAGAAGGCTAGCAGTAATGATCACCATGATGTCTGACGGCGTCCCCACTATCCTAAAGACTCTCACCATAGCCTCCAACCAATCCTCAGCTGCCTGCGGGTCCGTCTGTCCCCGGAACCTGGGTGGTCTCTGGCGCTGAAACTCGTGCAGTGCGCTCAAGTGGCGTGCATCTCCTACTGCTGGGGCTGGTGGCATCGGTGGCCCAACATATGGTAGTACCACTGTTGCCTCTGCTGGTGCCTCAACTGCAAGAGGGCCCTGTACCGAAGCCTCATCGCTCGATAGGCTGTCAGTACACACATCCCTCTGGGCTCTAGCTGGTCTTCCTTGAAATGTCATCCTGGAAGAAACAATGTGACACAGTCAAACGATTATACTTGGTGAGCTGACCTAGTTTGATCTGACATTTAAAAACTTCTAGAAACACACACACAATCAGTGTTTTCATGCACAAGTAGGAAATCAGTTGTTAGTGTCCTGGTGTATGGATATGTAGGCCGCCTGCACCGACACTGGACTCCCTGAACTGAAAACCACACTGGGTACACTTAACACTATCGCTTCTCAGAAACAAAAATATCAGAGTATAAGTTCTATGGTAGAACCGACTCCTCTGATACCAATTTTTCACGACCCGTCCTCAGGGCCCGTGCCATGACTACCCCAAGGATGCCTTCCATAGGCCAGGTATTGGCGACTAGCACCAAAGGCATAAATCCTGATAACTGGGAAGGAATTGCCTTTATAAAAGTAAACAAAACACCACAGTGTACAAGCGGAAGTAAAACACAATGTACAAAAGAAAGTGATGGAAAGTAAATGGTCCAAAATACAAACCCAACTGAAAGTACAACTACAACTGAAAGAATGTACAATAGAAAAAGTCAAACAACTAGAAGGAAGGAAGCAGCTCCTAGGTCATCCTCCTTGGATCCTACCTGAAAGGTAGGTTCAGATAGCTCGTCTCCAGGATCGTCCACCACGGATCCTACCTGAAGGGTAGGTACATAAAGTGCTGCTCCTGGACCGTCCACCATGGGATACTGACTTGTCGAGTGGTCCACCTCCGGGTACCGTCCAGTCCTCGAACACTCGGCCTCCGTCAGCTCTGCCCGTCGTCTACAACCAACACAACAAGGTGTGGGCATAGTCCGTGCAGGGGTGGGTATAAAAATAATCAGTAGGGACCCCGAGACCCTCAAGGTCACACCAAAACCAACAAGGATAACCAAAAATAAGATCTCAACAGATAACCTCTACTTAGGTATATGCTCATGCATATACCTAAGTTATCAATTAACCCATCTCAATCATGAGTAAAACACCAAGTTCATGAATTCAACGGATAACCCTACCTAGGTATATTCCCATACATATACCTAAGTAATCAAGTGACCCATCTCAATCATGAAGTAAATACAAAGGTCAAAAGTCTCAGCTCAAACCCAGATTTTCATTATCAAAACTGTAACTACTAAAGAGCTTCGTCTCGGGAGAGTACAGTGGTCATGTCACGAATCTGAGGTACTGCTCACAAACCTAAGACTGCTGAGGTACTCCTCCTATCGAGTACCGCGGGCCTGCCACCTCACACAGTAGTGCTTCCCGCCATGGGTCTACCACCTCACACAATAGTGCTCCCCCTCATAGCCTACAGAGGTACTCCTCCTGTCGAGTACCGCGGGTCTTCCACCTCACACAGTAGTACTCCTCTGCCATGGGTCTTCCACCTCACAAAGTAGTTCTCCCCAATGGGTTATGCAAGTCACTCCGAAATGAATCGGACAAGCATTCATCAGGTCTCAGCCGGATACACGGTCTCCGTACTCCGCACGCTCACCTCCGGGACGGTCCGCTCCACGAGCTACTGGTCAATGATCCAAGTAACACATATTCCCATGAAGAAGAATTTCAACATACCGCCTCGTCATAGGGGTCTCAACGCAACAGACGACACATCAATCGGGCGCCCGGTCTGTGAGTTATTAACATTTTCGTCCCATGGGCCAGGTTAGTTTCGTGTGCGAACCAACCCGGCCATATCTCAACTGTACCTCAAACATTCATAGGGTATACTCATAAGGACCGTTTCTCAAACGGATCAACAACTCCGCTGACGTTTCGTCAAATGGACGTTGGGTCTGAAAGATATCATCTTTTCCTCTTCCAGGGGCCTGGTTGGATTTCGGGTACAATCCAACCCAGCCATACTCCTACTGTGTTCAAACCTTAGGCGGGGCATGCCAAAAGTTATGTATCGTCAAGAGGATTCCAATAAAGTCGACGACACATCAATTGGATGTCTGGTTCTCATTATATACATGTTTCCACTCCGAGCGCCCAGTTGGTTTCGTGTACAAACCAACCCGGCCGAACCCAAAGTTCTCCGAAACCTTGAGTGTAACATGTCGAAACGACCAACTCGATCCGAGGATCGTATCAATGCTGACTGTTCATCAATCGGAGGTCTGTAACCCATGATATGGGAAAAAGATTGAAAACGGTCCGAAAACGGGGGGTCTGGGCCCGGCCCGACCCCCCTGGGCCGGCCCGAACCGGGTCCGGGTCCGGCCCGGTTGGGCGTGACCTGGCCCGGCGGGTCGGCACGGCTCGGTCGTCCGGACGAGCGAGGGAACCGAGGCCCCCACGCGGGGGCCGCCTGTGGCAACTGGGCGCGACATGCCGGCCGCGTCCCGCCCCTCGGTTCCGCGCGGCCGCAGAACCGACCTCGCCGTCCCGGCTTCATCCACGGTGGGTTTTGCCGGCGGCGCACCGGTGGGAGCTTCCGCGGACCACCGGAGGCCCTCCGGTGGTTTGTTTTGCATGAGGTCTTCGCCAGTGGTCCTCCCGGGACCCTATCTTCACTACAAGGCCCTTAAACGCCATGGCGGCCTGCTTCGTCGACGTCCGTCGATCCGCACATCGATAAACAAGCTACAGTGGGTTGTCGGGCCGTGTTTATTCGGCTCGCGCCCTCCGCGTTAGGTGTTGTCAATTGGAAAATAATAAACACATGATTTTAATCATTGACGAGGGTATAATTTATCCAAAACAAATTATACGAACACCTTGCAATCAAATACCCATGCATGAGAGTTTAAAATTTGAATGTGCAGCGTGACAATGTCGCACATTCTTGCCGCTCAATTCCTTGCGGCGTGATGATGTCGTGCATGCTTGCCGCTCGATCCCACACAGTGCGACGTTGTCACGCATCCTTGCCGCTCGATCCCTCACGGTGCGATGACACCTCATCAATTCAATCGATCTGCAATAACAAGAAAAACAAAAAGGGAGGGGGACAGCCGTGTTTGTGTGGTCTGGCCTCCTCCCGTTAACTGATATCATGCAGTCCAAATATCACAGATAAAAGACGGAAGAGAAACACGTATGGAAAATCACGTAAACCCACTACCTCAAGTTGTCGATTGAAGATTGTCACGAGGATGGATCGTCGTGGAAGAAGCGTCGCAGAGGGAGAACTGTCGGCGTTACATCGTCGATCTCCGAGGGTTTGGCGTTCTTCGTCGCCCTTCTTCAGAGGCCAGCGTTCTTCGCGTTCTTCGCGTTCTTTGCGTTCTTCGCGTTCTTCACGAAGGAGGATGAAGATCTTTAAGCTTCTCCCAATTCTCTCAACAAGCAACCCTTAAGAGAAAACAATAATTGGTCTTATTTTATTCTCATGCCAATATTTAGAAAATTCTAAGTTAAGTAACGAACCATTAATTCGATGAATTAATGGCACGAATTGACTGCCCAATTAATAGGGGTGTTTAGAATTTTCAGAAAACGTGTCGGTTGACTTTATTTAAAAAGGGTTTTTGCGGGTGCGTTACTTATAGGGAAAGAAATGGTGGGGCTCGTGCGGGCCCCAACTCACAAATATCCTGCCAAGAGGGTAGGATATTGTTGGGTTCCACCCTATCCACTCCAACTCAGCTTAAGCAGCTTAAAGTGGCTTTAAGCGGCTTTAAGTGAAATAAAATAAAGTTTGTCGTACCACATTATTTTTTTTCATAACTTAAAGTCCAAAAATTAAAAACCACACCCGAGAAAACGCAACTCCGGAAGAAGTGTTTCTAAGAAAATACTGGCTCTGCAATTCCATCAGTGCCCTCAGAATTCAATTCTGAGCACCGATTCAAAAGTTAGAAAAACCCGCTCGTTCTTTCACTGAACGTACCCAAGCTAAACATTGGAAAATGATTTCGGGCACACCGGGCCTCAGAATCAGGCGTTGTCAGAAACTGTGTTCTTGTAAAATCCCAAAGAGAATTTAGAAAAAAAATTCCTTTGAAATTTCTGGGTCTTTACATATTATAAAAAATTTAATATGAAAATTATTGAGTTTACTATAAATATAATTTTTATTAAAATACAATACAAGAATTAAATAATGTTTTTTCAAAAATATCACAACAAATATATAATTAAAAATGATAAATTATATATTTTAAAATAATATATATAAAATATATTATTAACATTTTAAAAACATTATTTACTATTTTATTGAGAACTTCATTTCATCTCATTCATTGAATAAAAATTTCACATGATGGAATTAAATTTTCGATGTATATTAATTTCAATTAAATCATACTTCAATAGTAATAATTTTTTCTGTTTTTTTAGATTTGATAACATTCAAAATGTAATCATAATCATAATCATATTAATAAATTTAATTTCATTAAAATAATAGGTATTTATATGTTATATCCACTCATTGGAAAATAAATTTTCTTACACATAGAATTTATATTTTACATAATGGAATTATTATTTAGATTCACAAGGATTAATATTTTATAATATGTTTCATTTTTTTTTTGAAATAAAAAAGAAATTACAAGGTTTAATTAATAGTCTTCTTGAAAAAAATAAAAATTGTTAAAAGTGAAAAATCTAAGAGTAAATGACTAGAAACATGTTACAATCTTGTTTGAATAAATTTTATTGATTATTAATAAAAATTTTACCATCTCACACTCTATTTTTATTCAGTACCACTGCAAAATCCATGTGAAACATGTTCCCTCTTATTATTAATGTTTTATGTGAGCCAAAAATAATGTCCACAACCATTATAAGTTGAACCACCACCCCTCCACCCATCAAAAATTTCAAAGAAAATAATTATTGATCCAAACAATATCATATTCCCTTGATAAATATTATTTACATGGTAGCCTTGACAAATTAATATTTATCCATGTGATAGATCCTCTCAAAATGTTAAGTTATATCATTAAAAACATGGTTTCTTATATTCAAAACACTATCTTTCATAATGTGGATTTACTCATTCACAAGCCTTTGGATAATGTCTTCAACTAGATATATAGAATTAGTATGAGTTGATGTATATAGTATATAAGGACTTGTGACCAAAAACATATCTCATATCTATTATATAAATAATATATCATACATCATTATTAATAGATCCAATTTTTTAAAAATATCTTCTATTTGAGTTCTGAAATTACCAAATTCTTGAGCCGTATGATATTTCTTTAGAAACATATTAGTATTAACATTTTTTAAAACACATTAAATAATGTTAGAAAAAAACTCTTAACTATCATAAAAATTACCACTATTGATATTGAAAAATTATTATTTAACCACCTTAATAAAATTATTCAAAAAAATTATGAAATCATCATTATATTTAACTAAATCAGATAAAGGTTATTTGAATAGATGTGGGGAATGTGTATGTTTTGTCTGTATATCCATGAGAGATAAGGTAAAAAATGTTTCAATAAACTAAAATTATGATGGTCTTAACATATACCAATAATTATTTGAAAATATACATGAATATTTATCAAATAATATGATTAAATAGTCAGATTCTTCTATAACACCATATAAGTTTTGTGATACAAATCATAAATGTTTTCTTTATAAATATTTTAATCAATGGAAGCTATATCTATAAATATGTATCCAAAAGTATAAATATATTATCATGGTAAACATGAACAAATTAATCTTATAAATAGGGTGAGAAATGGATTAAAATAATAATCGCAACAACATTATAATAAAATAAAATTACATGGCCAAATGGGTTTGGAAGATTTTCATAAGGATCATTATCATCATCATCCTTATCTCCTCCATCAACATGAGAATATATATTCAACTTAATTAATGGATTGCCTAGTAAATAATGCTCCCTAGGAGTTGTGGAAATAGTGATATGGGATCCTCCTATCTCAAAAATTAGAGGATATTATCAAACTAGATCTTAATGATTATCAATTTTAAAATAATGTATGATATTTATAAAGTGAATAAATCATTGCGTGTTCTCTATATTAGTAGTTACAACAATTTCAACTATACATTCAAATTTCCCTCGTGCTTAAAAATTATTTTAGACTAATTTAGAAGTCACATTCTCTCTTCATACACTTTTATGGATTCATCATTTATATCTTCTATTGGGTTAGATTCATCTTCAAATGACGAGTTGTCAATATCCAAAATGTGATATGTACATCATCATTGGATTATTTCATCATGCATTAGGTGATAATTTATAAATGGATTGATGTGATCATACAGCATGACCTCATGATCAACAAACATTATTTTTTATGGGTTTTAGCTCATCTTTATTTTCATTCATGTGGCATGAATAAGACGTGTGACACTAGAATGTACCAAATTTTATTCTCAATTAAGAATAATTATTTTCTTTTCAACAATAATATAAATGAATATAGGGTTATTTATATAATTTATCCTCATTCTATTTTTTTATCTCTTATGTATGCATCATTAAAAACAATGGATACTTAATTTTAATTTCATGATCCATCATGTAGTTTTCAAAGTGTACATAGTTCTTAATTATGATAAAATATCCTTTTATATGATATATTGTGAATTTAATAAACATTAAAAATATTTTTGACTGAAAATTTAGCTCAATATCACTAAACCATCAAGGATTATATGTATTAGGTAAATAATCAATTTTATTTGCAAACTAAAAATTCTAGAGGTTAATTGGAAATGTTTTTCAGTCTTCAGACTCCCCTTGATGTGGTACCATCAAATTTTAATCCAAAAATGGTGATAGAAAATAAATTTGAGACTTTAGACAACATTTTTTTGAGATCCACATCATCTCTCTATTCAAATAACATATTTATATAAAAAATGATTTAAAAGAAAAAAGAATGAATGGTTTTCATTTGATAACCAATCAGTCCAACTATTCCAAAGTAAATCTCTCCAAATGTGATAGCTAATTTTATTGAACTAATGAACATCTACATCTTTTTTAGGGATACTTATCGTGGTATGTGTTGGGACCTAGAAATCATTTTAGAGACACTTTTACATTATTTCATATTTTTAAAAGCATCATAAACATCATGAATATCATCCTAAAAATATCAAATCAAATTTTATATCTTCAAAATAGATTAAAAAATTGTAAGAATATAATTTCAGTAATTGAAGGGTCAATATTGGGGTTTTGTACCAGTTGGAAAAGAGTTGAAGTGATTTAGATTCTAATATGGTATATTAAAATTATTTAGGGATCCATGTATAACAACATATGGTACAAATATATATTAAAATAAATATGGGTATAATAATGAAAATGAAGTTATTTTCATTACCTAGTAATTGAAAATGTGCGAAATTATATATATCAAAAAATTTAAAAATTTAAATAAATTTAATATTATAAATAACTCCAAACACATATTTGATTTAATTTTTTCTCCCACAATTCATTTTCTTTTTAAAATGACATCATGATGATGTTATTTTCCAATAAAATCATTTGTGCTATTAACTTATTGAAAATAATATACCAAAAAGTGATGTAATATATCAATGTGTTTCTAAAAATAGTGATATCTTAGGATATGTTGATCCATTAACATCAGTTGATTTTAAATTTTTTTAGGGACATGTCTAAATAAAAATCTGAAATCTAGTGAATTATGCTTCAGTAATTAAATTTTTGAACAACAAGTATTGATATATATGAATTCAACATCATCAATAGATAATAGATCAATAGACTTTTTTAAAACACCATGGAATTGATGGTTTACCCAATAGATAACATGTTCTATAGAATCATTCTTTATATAAAATGATGGCATAAAAATTTTCATTTCAATGGAAAAATGAATTAAATACATTCCCTCTATAATGAACCAGTCAGAATTTTGTTATATCTTTAAGGTACATGAAATTAATTTTAATGGTGTTTATATGTGATTAATTAGAATTTAATAGAAAATGTCCACACATGAACACACTAAAAATAATATTTAAAAATAAATCTTTCATGCATTTTAAACACCCAATCATAATTTTTATTTAGTTTGGTTGAATGCTTTTACAGTTTCATCAAAATCATGTTTATATGTGGTACTATTTACTTCATCACTTCCTTTTGAGTTATCCTTGGAAAAAAGTATTAAATTATCATTTTTTACATATAAATATTTAAATACATTCCTTATATATTTGGAAAATATAAAAACCATGAATGACCATTAGTTTACCCATTATAGTCATTTTAAATTCATTTTTCACTAATGATGAAAATTAAGTACATGATGAATGTTTCAATGATTTAAAATTCTATTATAAAAAAATTTGTATGACTAAAATATATTTTTATGTTACTTTTGTAAATATAGTAAGTTCACTAAAACTTTTTTAAAACAATTTATAATAAGAAATGTGCTGATCTTATCATACCAAACTATTATATCATGTTTTAAACTATATAAAACATCAGTTAATTCAAAATCATGATTTGGAAAATAAAAATGGACTAATTCCAGAGTTTTATCAACAAAAAAATCCAAATAAACATAACAATTTATAAAATCACTATTTTCATTCATTTCATAATATTTTATTTTTTAATGTTATTCATAAGCAAGGATAAATCTATTGGATTCAATCACATCTATGAGTGTAAATGTTTCCCCATAGTTAATACCTTTTTCTTACTATAATTATGTTCACCCAATCTATATTTTTTATAATAACTGGGAAATATACATAAAAATAATCAATATGGAGAGACATATTGTACATATATATGTATTCATTTTGTCAATATATAAAATCCCAGACTATAATTCATTCAAACTGATTAAATTATTCTTGTTTTGTGACTTCCCAATTTTTTCATTTATTTCATCATGGATGTTCTTAGTTTAAATTTTTTATATGATGGATTGATATTCAAATATATTTATTTGTATGTATAAGGTTTTAGTATCATTATAAAAGTTCATTACAAAAATATATACATTATGTTTTAGGGATCTAGTGGATCTAGAGAATGATTTATGTGGTTCTTCCAATTCAACTTCTTGGTCATGATGTATTGGTTGATATTTTTCAAGAAAACTAGTAAAATATAAGATTATTTTGTTGAATTATTTATATTATAATTTGTAATATCATATTTAGATTTTATGTGTGATATTTTAGTTCATATTGATATTTATCATCAAAAGTGAAATAAATAGATTCATCCATATCATTGTATTTTATCAAAGACTATATAATTTATAATAGAGTTTGAATTACCATGAATGATTCATTCATATGTTCTTAGGAAAACAATTTGTGTTCCCAATTATATTTTGAAAGAATTATATTTATATAGAAGCTCTAAAGTAATTTACAATGGGGTTTCTACCAAAAGTATATAGGTTTGACATATTCACATATGATACATAGGAAACATTATAAACCATCCTATTTCTCCTTTCAATAACCTTTTATTTTTGAGGTATTTGAGGTCTATTGGCATTTTTAGTGTACAAGGGTTGTTATAAAAAAATCAACATCATGATTCTCAAAATCTCATAAATGACCACTTGTCATGTTTTTTATAGTGAATACACTATGGTTCTCTATATAAATTGCATATATTTCTAAATAAGTAGAAGTACTAATATTTTAAAAATGATTAAATACCCAACTATGTCTAGAGTAATCATCAATAGGGGCATAATCATTGTATTTTCTTATTATACCAATCCCTCTATATAGTCTATATGAATATATATATATAAACCAACTGTAGTGTTTCTATGGATGAAACAATATTTTTTAATATGAAAAATAATCTAATTCATTTTCCATTTTGACATGGATTTGACACTTTGACATCAAGGAATTACATATTATGAATAAAAATAACTAAAACCTTATTATTTATCATTTTAAAGCGATTATATATTATGATGGAAAAGTATAAAATTATACAATATAGAATATATGTGAAAATAACACAATGAATAAATATTTTTGAAACTAAGGATTCTAAATTAATATCATAATAAGTATAATTTCGTAAGGATGTAAATATTAAGGCATTCATGAAATAATAAATCTTATAAGAATTTGTTTTTAAAATTAAACAATAAAACACCCATGAAAAACAGAGACATACTATTCATGTAATATTTTAAAACATAATTGAATAAAATGTTATAAATAATGATAGATTCTGAATGACCAGTTTTTTAAAGTACAAAAAATTATTTATTTTTTAATTATAAATAATAGTTAAAGGTGGACTTTTATAAGTTTTTTGAGCCTTGGATTATCTAATGTCACATGTATAGACATCCATATTGAAGATTCCATATATATTATTTATATAATTTAAGGAATTTTTCATATGTATAACCAAATAGAAATTTACTTTAAAACCAAATATTTCGAAGGTATAAATAAGATAAAAAATAAATCCTTTGGAATCCTCATTTTTCTCACAAACATGAATATATCAGTAGATAACATATTTTGAAACAAAATAAATTTTATATTTAAAAAAGATTGGATTATTTCATAAGACTGTAGTTTCCCTAAAAAATCATTATTTATGAACAATGAAAGAAATATTGTTTTACAACATCCCTTACTATCAAGATCTATAACCAACCCCAGATGTGGTTTTTTTTTGTGTATTTTTTCATTCACCCATCAAAATTGCCGTGGTTTTTTCTATTACAAACGTTACCAAATCCATTATTATCTATTAATTTAGGAAATTCACAAAATTATTTTACTTTAATATATTTGAATTATTTTCCTTCCTATAATATGACCCAATTAATATATTCTTCATAAAACAAGATTAAATTTTATATTTTTATATTTATCTTTTTACACATTTGTAGTGTCTTCAAAAATATAAAAATACTATTCTTATCATAATGTTTAATTTTATTGAAATTATATATATAAAATTATATGTAGATGGTTCCTTATAAATATAACCAATTATGAATTTTTTTTTAATAATAAATCTTCATGTCCTGTAGATGATTCATTGGAGCCATATTCACATACACTATAAGTAACCTTCATTACATTATTTAGAATCTTATATTTATACTCCAATTTATTATAATAATACATATTTATTTATTCATATTTTATATTACTATTCACATTATATTCATAGTATGTAATATAATTTTAGGGGTATGTTTTTTCAGATCATACCTCCAATTTCTTCTTTTCTCGTGTATCATATTATATTTTGACTTAAAAATGAACCTGGTGACACCAAAGTTTTAATTATTTTAAGTAAAAAATTATTAAAAGAAAGCAATAATATAATTAACATTTAGATATTTAATTCCCAAAAAATTATAATTTGATATGATGAGTATCAATTTTTTACGTACCTGGTCTAAATAATCCAAGAATTAATTTTTGAAATTTCCTCTAATGAATAAGCATTTACAAATAATTTAAAATGCAGTACATATCTATTCAACATTTTAATTATAATAATTTATTTTTATATGTTGAATTAAATGATTTATTGTATTTAGATTTTATAGAAATAAATATATTAATATTTAAGGATAAAAATGTATATTTTCTATAAATGTTTTCTTCTTCAGAATTCTATTTTTGTTTAGAAATGCTTCATTTCTATCTATTTTAATTAATTATAATAATATTTTGTTTTGAATTATTTATATTAAAGTATAGGTTACATGTATAGATATTTAAATTTCAGTCCATTTAAATATTATTTCCTATTATATAATAAATATAATACTATCATTTCTTGGAAATACACATTTTTGAATGGATATAGAGTTTCATTTTTTATAACTATCCCAATCTTGTGAATTAAATTTTAAAATATTAATTCAATATTTGGAAAAAATTTACTTATCAATAAGTAATAAAGATAAATAAATATTTTATTATTATGAATATTATCAATTGTATAAAATAATTACCTCACTAAGGTTAAATAAGTTTACCAGGATATAAACCATAAGCGAAGGTTATAACAATTAATTAAAAATGTCAAAATATTACTATATAGACATATTTGGATTATAACACTCCAATATCAAATATAAGATATTTTTTTAAAATATTATTGTGGAATTAAATTATAATTTTTTATTATTTAAGAAAATTTCCTAGTGATTTCTAAAAAGGACCCCTTCCCCACTAAAAAATTGGATCATCCTAACCCTTAATTATTCCAACATATAAATAAAATTATCTAAAAAGAACTAAGAAAAAATCCCTCTTAAAACTCTTTTTCTGCATTCTATAGTGTATAGTAATCAAAAATTTCCATTCCTAGGGACATTAATAATATATCAAATGTATGTATCTCTATGAGAAGGCAATTGTATTAACTGATCTCTTTATTCTTATACGTCTGGTTCTATCACCATAAATGTTGTAATAATTATTCGAATATAATAAAAAATTATTTTCAATAAATTTAAATTATATTAAGTTGATTTTGTAATATTTATACACATCTTTCTCTATCAACTAGGATAAAAATTAATCACCGTATTGTATGGTAGGCAGCTTCTTCATAAACCAATGTAATTACCTTTCCACCACTGGCTCACATGGATAGTAATATGGATTTAAATAGTGAATATATACAATAAATATTAACAGATATATATTTTTCAATGTTTATATAACATAATATTTGTTACTCTTACACCCATTAATGAAATGATATCGTATATCATGCGTATGTACCACCTTCTATCTCAATGATGCAATTTTATTCATTTTCAATTTCCAACATACAATAATGATTATAAAAATTATTATATTAAGTAAATATGAAATTTATTTAATTAATATAATTTTATATTTTTTGAAACTATGTCTTATATACAAGAAATAAAAATTCAATAACGAACCCTTCATGTGAAAACATTGAAAATATCATCCAAAATAATAATAATAATAATAATAAATGATATTTAATGAACATGTGATAAAATGCTATAAGAGGATCATATATGATATTGTATATTTTAATTTGGTTCTATAATTTATTCTAAAACTTTTTTATACCATTAAACAAGTTTTTAATGATCTTTCAACTAATGGGAATCAGAAGGTAATGGATTTCATCTCTATTTACAGTAAATAAAGGCATATTTATTGTTATACATCAATTCAAATTTATGTGGTTTATATAATTCACCATTTATGTATTTAAAATTAATACCTATTTATTAATAATTATTAATGATTCAATTAATTTTTATTGTTTCAAGGGGTTACAATTTAGATCTAATCAAGGAGGTAAGAATCCATTTTTAAATGTCCCTTTCTTTAGGGAATGCATTCATTCATTAAATGGATATAACTGATTATCCATTATAAGCTCCAATAAGTTTCTTATAAAATGTATATTTTAGGATTTTATATATTTTATAATCGTGAAATCTCTTTTTTAATTGTGAGAATAAAAAAATTATTAAATGGAATCCAAATTTTATTTCTATTTTAATCAAATATATATTAATTCAATATTTTTCCGAAAAAATTTACGAATTTCCTTTAATTTAATAAAATTATTTATTAATGACATATTGAGAAATAATTTTAATTTAAATGTTGTTTTATTTTTATATTTATGTAGTTTTTTAAATTGAATTTTTTATTATTTTATTTATAAAAAGTCAAAATAATTCATTTTACCAAATACGACGATAACAAGAATCCCTTGTGCAATAATAAAATATTTAAAAACATATTATTCTATATATTTTGATTGGTTATACAATGAAACCCCATTTAGTAATGCTTTTTTAAATATATTACTGCAATTCTCAAGATTTTTATAAAATTCTTGAATTTACCACAAAATGTATATTGTCTCTCATTGATTTTTATTTTTTACTCATTCTCTTAAAGAAATCACATTAATGTGACCATTGAAAATTAAATTTTTCTTAAATATATATATTATTTATGATTAAAATTATTATTTCTTAAATAAAATATAATTATATATATGGTGTCTGACATTGAAATTTATTTTTGTTGAAAAGAAATCATTTTAAATCAATATTCATTATAGAATTTAGAAATTAATTAATGTGGAATATTTTTTCTAAATTATATATGTAAATAATATAATATGAGTGTATCAGGAATGTAGTAATGGTTAGGGCCAAGAATTATACATCCCATTGATGGATCAACATGTCTCAAACAATTAATTTTTTTGAAAAAGAAATGGGGGTTTACCAATAATTTAAAATATTCTTAGAGCATGGTATTGATGGAATAGATATGATGATATCTATGATCATGAGGTAAATTAATATGTATTGCCTTCATTAAGAATCCAATATTATTTCCCAATAGGTTTTAACATTGATATTATCTATGGATTCATTTCATTCTCATGTTTTTGATTAACTAGAATGTGTTTTATGTTATTTTCTTAATCATATATATTATTCCTTCTTTACTATTGATAAATTATGATGTACCTAAATGTTACTAAGAAATTTAGATCAACATTTTTTTCTTCCCACTTGACATGAAGATTAATATATTGAATGTCTTATAAAGATTCCATGCATTTTCATCTATTATGTTTGATTTAATTTTCTATAAAAATGGGAGTTTTTATGCATCTGGTTCTCCACAAAAAATGAATTGACACTTGAATTGAAATTTGGTACACTTGTATCAGATCTAATATAAAAAATTAAAAACATGTTCTAGGTTACTAGACTCTAGGATTATAATATTGATATAAGGGAAAGGGTTAGAATCCAATCATTATGAACATTCATTAGTGATGATTGAAAGAATCATGGAGATAAACCAAATAAATTCTTGATGAAAGGGATTTCACAAGGTATTGTGGTATGATTCTTCCCAAGAAACAGTAGTTTCCCATGGAGTTCTCTGATATGTATGAATAATATCCTACCGATAAAAATTCAGACTTCTATAGATTGTAACTATGAGAATTTAATAGAATCCATTTGAACTATATTCAGTAAAACCAATATTAAGGAAAATAAATCTATGAGAGACAATGAGGATATATAAAATTTTCGATTGACAGCTTTATTTTTTTCTACATAATATATAATTTGGTTATAGAAAAAAAAATATATATTTACTTCTAGTTCATATGGTTCTAGATAATTTGTTTATATTAGTATGAAATTTGATATGGGTGCATTGGTATTCATATCATTTTCACCTGGTGTATGAAAATGGGCCTTACTGTGCACCTAGTCTGACCATCCGAAATATTAATCTTATAATAATAAATATTTTTTTCACAACCCATTTTGAGGGGTTTGAAATAATTTTGGGATTTAGTTATATTATAAACGAGACCAAGTTTATGATCCCAATAGTAAAAATAAATAATTTTTTTTATTTCAGTTGAGTGTTAGACCTAATTCAAAATTATATGATATGATTTAATTTTCATAATGTCATTAGAAATACCATTACGTGATATTTTTGAAAAATGGTGTCTAGAAGAATGAATGTTATATAACTATTGTTTTTCTAAATACAAATTTAAATTTATTTTGTAATGTATCATGTTTCCCAAATAAACATGGTTTTTTTATATTTTCTATGTTCATTGTGGGATTTATTATATTGGAAATCATGGAATGGAGTTTTGAAAAGATTTATAGTTTCATACTGTATTATTATTATATGGATATTCTCTAGCATTCAAAATGGTTAATGGGATATAGTCTAATATAAATGATATTATTTTGGCGGGAGGTATATTTGTAGGATGATGTTAATAGAGGGTGTGAATTAAATTATGAGAGTGATGAATAATGATAAAGGTGTAGGAATGTGAAGTGGTGTGAGGGATAAATTTATGTAATAGTGAGGGAATATGTTTGGTAAGGATAATTTGGTAGAGTTAAGGGTATAAAACAAGATAAGTAATAAAAATTAAGTACTAGATTTTTTTATAATAATTTTATTCCTCTAAAAACTATCATTATTTTATTACTGATATTTTCATCATTTATTGTTTGGGAACTACGAGGTCTTCTTGTACATTCCTTTCATTATGGGAACTAGTAGTTAATTTGTTGGGTATGAATGTGAAAAGTAATATTGTCCTTGAAAATGGAATCATCAATCACATTATATTCCAAAATGTCCTCAGCATTCTCTATGGAAAACCCCATGTGATATATAATAGTATCAAAATATTTTTTACGATTATTTGAATGTTTTCTAAAGATTAAATAGTTTATTAAGTAAAAAATCAATGTTCATGTCTTGAAATTTATACACATAAATAGAGACCTTTATTTATTAATATGATTGAATAAATTAATTATTGAGATATTTATTATGAATTAATTTCAATAAAAAATGAGAAATATAGTACCCATGAAGTAGAAAAATTGTAAAAATATTATATTGGTGATGAAAATGAGGATTTCAAAATAAAATTCCTTGAAAATAATTTTCAATGTAATTATTATTTTGTATATGATTCTGATCCCATTTACGTTAATAGTATCAAGAAAACAAAATTTATGAACTAGAAGGATTTTTATCAACACATAAATTATCATAAAACCATGTCCATGGTCACTTATTAAGTAATATATATAGGTTAACTAAAATATAGTTTAATTAAAAGTAATTATTTACAATACTTTATTGTTGAATATTTAATTAATAGAAAAATATACATTTTTAATGATTTTATGCTAATATATTAGTGATACATAAATAAGAATGGTAAATGGGCTTCACTATGGATTATAAATGAGTTCATAAAATATTCTATATAGATTGGTGGATGTATAATGCGGAGGAATAAAATAAAGTGATACAGGTGATGAAGCCTTGAGATTTTATAGATTAAGAACCGCTCATTGTTGATGGGTTATTTTGGCATAGATTGTCAATGGAAAGGATTCATTAAACATCTTATGAAGGATTCTACCAATATTTAATTCAAAAATAATCACGTCATTATATACATTGATCAATAAAAATAAATAATTTCAATATATAGGTAAAAAACAAATAGATTGAGTTTTCTATTATAATAATGTTATATGAGGCATTATTTGTAGAATTTGGTAATTATTTAATTATATCAGATCTCACATAGATATGTAATTATAGTAGAATATTTTTTGATCTAACTTATTCTAATTTTTTATATTTTTTTAAGATAGAAATATAAAATCATTTTATAGAGTCTAATTTATCATAATCATGTGACATTAATTCCATCCCTTGAATAAATTAGTTTACATAACATTAATGATAAATATATGATGATTTAGAGACAATGAAATAATTAATATAATTGAAATTTAACAATAATTATCATGATTAAATGTTCAAAATTCTTATTAATTATTTAAAATAATATAAATATTACCAATATATTATGAGTTTTATACAATTCATGGATATTAGTAAAATAATCATGGGTTTAGAAAATTATTTAAATATGATCTTATAATGGTACCTAAGAAGAACTGTTGTTTATTAGGAGAATATGTATTCCCCCAATATTAATAAGATTTTTTATTTTTATATTTTATCATTGGATTTTCTATGATCAATTTAATTAGGTCATCCAGATTTTTTATTATATAATTTAAATGTTCTCATTTTTTCATGGTATAGTGAAAAAGCATTGCAATATAATCATTAGTTCCATTCAAATGAGTGTGAGATCTCATTTTTTATTTTTCATCCTATTGGATGTGATACTTAATATAAATTTTATTCTCTCTTATGTGATTTAATTAAATTTATTATATATTTATATCATAGTGTAAGTATCACGACGGATGAGCACATGCGAGTAAGTAAAAATAAAATTGAACATGTATAGTTTTATTAAAAATAACTACACAAAATATATTCCAAATAATATATATTCATTATCAATTGTGTAAAATATTATATAGAGTTTTAGATTTATTTAAAATTATATAGGACTTCATATAATAAAATTATAGGAATCTGATATTATTTTCCTATAAAATATATAACATTCAATGTTAGTATCGAAATGACATTAGATATGAAACTATCTTCATTAGGTAGAAATCAAACTATATCATGTTGTTCGGCTAAAAAAATATTTTCAGGGCCTTTTATGATATATTTTTACACTTTCCAATAAAACATCCTTTAGATATGCAGTAAATTTTAATTTTCCTAATGAATTTTCATTTTATTTGAAATACCTATATTGATTATTTAGTAATGTTAATGATCAACTGAATTATAGGATTTCAATAAGATATAATTAATATAATGAAGTCACTACATATCATAAATTGGATTCATTACCTAAACTAAATAGATTAATTAGGTCAATGGTATACAATTGTTTTGTTGGAGTGAGATCTTTAATTTTTTTCAAAAATATAATGAAAAAAGAAATTAAATTCTTAGATATTGGAATATTTTTCTCATTTTTTAATAATATTGAAATAATAATTAAAAAGTGTGTTTTTATTTTTTCATAATATGATATCATTTATATAGGTATGAATAATCATGATAAACATAATTTTTTTTGTTAAATGTGGTGGGGTCTTCTGATCATTTTGAATAAATAATTATAAAAAAAATATAAATTCCCATATGATGCCCTTTGTGTGAAGACCTCAAAAGTCCAATTATGAAATAAATAATATTATTTATAATTATTAAATTTTATGGATTCATATTCATCATTGATTTATAAATAAATTTATATTTTATTTTATTTGAATGAAGAATTTTTTTATTTAAATAAATCATCCTTCCATGAATTACATGGTTTAATTTAAAAGTTAAATTTAATAATAAAATGTGAACTTCATAGAGGGTAATTATTAATTGGAATCATCATGATAAATTTTTAATTTTAACAATTTAAAATATGTTTCCAAAAATATATATTTTTGGGTAAATTGTGAAAAATTCCCATTTTATATTATATGGTCATTTCATTCTATGTATTTTAAAATAAAAATTCAATTTTTTAATGGTTTTATAGTTAAATTATTACTATTTGTTTAAAAATTAGTTTAATTCCATACTTATAACAACTATAATTGTTTAGGGAATAATGTCATTTTGATACAAAAAAAGGAATTTTTTAAAATTTATTTTCATTGTGGTATGGTTATTTATAATAAAATTCACATTCAATAATTATAGATATTTCATATAGTAAAATGGAATTTATATATTTAATTATGCAGTTAAAAATTAATATTATTTTCTATTTCATTTTCTCATTATGAATATTTACAATGGTAAATATTGTTTTCCACTATAAAAGTGTATAACATATTAATAAAGGTAACAAATAAGAGATAAAGCTATAAAAATTACATAATTATTATTAGATGATGATACTTAATCCCTTATCAAATAATATTCCAAATGAGATAGTTTTATACCCACATTCATATGATTATGGATTTATATTATTTTACAACTATGAATAATTTCATATGTGGAACTCCTCTCACATATAAAAGGAAACATCCTCTCATAACTTCTTAACACACTTTAAGGAATCTAAATTAGAAAATTAATTCCATATACCTTCTTAAATACCATTCCCACAAATTATAGGCCCAATTATAGCTTTAGAAATAACCTAATAATGAATATGGTGTAAGTGAAGTGTTGTTTTCCAAACAAGTGCTATAATTGTTGACTTAGTGTTTAGTTTATGCTTATTCTTATACATCCTTAAATTATTGTCTAACCACAATGAAATAATAATATAATATTCTTCAATATATTTAAATATTTTTGTTATTGTGTTAGAAAAAATTTTCATGAACACTTATATCAATTGGAAAATGATAAAACCTCTCATGCATACATGTGGACTACCAACTACATAAAGTGATGTCAGTGGTTTCTCATCTCACAATCATATGGTTGGTTAAAATGGTGGATCAAGTTAGAATATATTATATATATAACGACATAATTTTCTATTAAGTATAATATAATATTTATAGTCTTACAATGACATCCATTGTGAAATAATAATGTTGTCTGGTCATACATGTGGATAGCCACATCGTTGAAGCGTTGTGATTCTTTTTTTATTTCCACCACAGAAAAACAGGTTATAAGGGTGGAACTAATAAATAATAAAAGCTTGTATAAAATATTAATAAATATATAATACAAAATAATATATAATTTATTTCCATTCCACACACTAATATACCAAAAAAAATTTCATTCATTCGTATGAACTACTGTCTCCAAGCACGAAATGATTCCTTTTTCTTGATGCCTTTATATGGTTTATTTTAAAAATATATTTATTTTATAATTATATTAATCAAAATAATTTTATTACTATAAAATTTATTGAATTATAATAACTAGGATCACTAACAAAATACCAATATTGTTTTGATGTTATAAACTAGATGTCCCCAAAATGTAAAATGTGAACGTAACCATTTTAATAACTCAATATGTTCAGAATATAAATGAATTAAAAAAATAATAATTAAATGATAATGAAAAAGGTTATAAGAAAACTATAAAAATAAATATAATTTATTAATTTATTTTATTGAGAGTGTATAAAACTAAAAGGGAAATATAGTAGGTTTTTTATTTTAAAAACATTTAATGTATCCCTTTCAAAACATTATCCTTTGTATAAGTGTTCTTAATAAAATACATAAATTTCATTATTTATATATCAAGGACCCTTAAAATATATTTTTAACTAATTTTATATTTTTGAAGGTATAAACTATATTGTTTTATTAATTTAGTGCATGTTTTATTTATTAATCATTACCAAAGTGAAAATATGTTTTTTAGAAGTATAATGCTTGAAAAAATTTTCTAATATTCATATGCATCTTTTACCAATGTTCAACTAAAAGATATCTCGGTTTTTAAAATTCCATACTAATCTTACACTTGATTGATTTTTCTTTTTTATTGATTTCAAATAAAAAGACCATTTATCGATATTATTATGTGAAAATGGATGGTGTTTTGATTATGGGTTTAAATGGATTTTTCATGGTGTAATATTGATAAATTTCAAGAATACTAATGTTTTATTAATCATATGGTACATAAGAATGATACCCAATGAGTGGTGAGCCTGATATATCACATGAATATGGGAGACCTTGATATATCTCTTTAATAAATTGGTAAATGATGATGTCCTGGAAAACAATTAATGAAATACCTAAACATGACGGTTAATGCATTGTAATTAACTGGCCTTCAATTATTGTAACATGGGTTAATCAAAATGGAACATTGGTTTTGTATATTATTCTCTAAAATACTTTTCAAAATTTATATAAACAATTATGATGTAAATATTATTATTTCATTAGGTAAGTAATATTTATAAAATTATATAGTTGGAAGGTTTTGATATGATTTCATGAGTTCAAACAGGCCGCATGGTTGATTCGGGATTTTACTATAACCAATAACAGATTACCATTTTTTAATGGATAAATGGTTTATTTGAATATATATTTAAATATTTTATTTTTTTTCAAATTTTTATTGGGAAATGGTAAAAATTTTAATGGGATTTAATATTTATAGTGGTCTAACAAGATTCAGTAATTTTATGTTCCTTATATTTTTTCACCATTCAACATTTAAAAAAACCATAGGATTTAAGAATGAGTTGGTAGTATAGAATGGAAAAAAATTATTCATTGAAATCATCCTAAACAGAAATAAAATATAGCTCATAAAACAGGGGTCTAAACATAGGGCCCCAATTTTGTTCAAAAAATGTACATTATGTGGAAGAGTTCACATTACTATGTTATTTGTTTCTAATATTATTAATATTTAAGTATAAAAGATCATGGGATGAAAAAAAAAATAAATTATGGTTATTAAAATCTTATTAATTGGTTACTTATAACATAATTAACATTACAAGAATTAATATTACATCATTTTATATTAATATTCATTATATATCATTTTTATCCAACCCAAAACCACATTGTTTTTATTGTATTTTGAAATAATGATATATCAAAAACTGAAACATAAATATATAAATATCATCCACATTGTTTTTAAAATATTGAAATATGTTTAGAATTATAATATATAAAAGCTTTTATATTATCTTTTGTAAAAGAAAACATAAGAAATTATGACATCAGATGCTCAGTAATGGTAAAAAAATAAAATATAAATAAATGATCATATGTAAGAATATCATCATCACAAGTGTATGAGAACATGATTATAACAATTTAAATTCATATGCATACATCTATATAATTATTTGTCATGGAAAAAAAATTTACTTTCTCTTGAAAAAGATTATAAATAAATTATATATCATGATCCATGATAGGGTTACATTGTAGTAAGATATTGTAATAAGAACGTTTCATTTTGATTTAGAAAATATTAAAAAATTAAAAAAAATTCTTAGAATACCCATTGATAACATTATATCATGTTACACTATAATAAATTTGATCATTTGAAATGTGTAATTTTCAATGGGCACATGACCTAGTGACAATAATGTCTTTTCTCTCTATTTTTTCAACAGGTTATTAATTCTATCACATAAAATCATTACTTTCACTGGAATCAACAGTCTACCACAAATATTTGTGGTTGGAATTCCTTTCACTTAGCTCGAAAATTAATCACGATGTGGAATTGTGATGGATAATGTTACACGTCACAAATGTTCATGAGAATATGATTATTTATGATAGAAATTATTGTATATCACAAATAATTTTGATGAAAATCGATTTGTGATGGTGTTAATTCTATCACAAAAAAATGATGATTTAATAGCTTCCTGACTATCCTTTATTCCTCATGAAATTATTGTATATGTATATATAAATTTGATATGTACATCTGTTTAAAAAAATTCCAAATTATAGTTGATATATTTATATTAATTAATAAATATTTTTTATATAAATACATTTTAATATATTATGATAAGATAAGAGATTTTGTAATATAAATTTTAGTATACAATAGATTCTCTTTACACATCAATAAACCATTTAAATAATGTGTAAATATTATATTATATATCAATATTTATATAAATAATTGCGTAATTTTATTAGTATATATATAAACACATACAAGTATGTTTATTAAAATGTGAATATATAAATATAAGTTCTAAAAAACCTAGTAAAGTTTATGATATATATAGATAGAATTATATAATCATTTTAAATAAAGATTAAGGTATTCAATATCTATATATATATACACATTTATGTATATTGATATGTGAATATATATATATATATAAGATGTACAAAAATGTGTAATTTTTTTGATATATATATGCAGACATAAACATATATAAACATTTAAAAAACATATGATATTATATATATTTATTTATATTTATATGTTGGTATGTGTATATTTATCTAATATATATAATTGTTTCAAAAACATGTAAAAAATATATTTGATTATTAGGTCATGTAATATATATATATATATATATATATATATATTTACATCATAATATGTATATATATACATTTTAGAAAAAAATGTAAGGATATTTATATATTTATATTTGTATATAGATTTGATATGTGTATTTATATAAAAAGTGTCAGAAAGTATTTAAGGTATTTATATTAATTATGAAATTGTGATATACATAAATATATTAATTATTAAAAATCTGTTAATAATTTAAATAACTAATAATCACCATTACCTAATTTATAATAATTACTAATTAATTAACCTATATTTTAAATAAATATTAAATATTTATCTATTTTTATATCTATTTATATATAAATTTCATTTTTATATTTTTTTAGAAAATATTAATATTTTTATATATTTATATTAATTTATAAATCATTTTATAAAAATATATATAAAAAATTATTTACAAAATATTAATCATTAATTGTTAATAATAGTGTTAATTAAAAATATTATTAATAATTTGAAAAATTGATGATATATATGAAAATTAGTGTGTATGTGTGTGTCTTTATAAATATTGAATGATATTTTAATTTTTTTGAAAAAACATTTAAAAATTAATTTCATATAAATAGATACCATTATGTAATATATATATATATATATTGAAATAAATAGATATGAATTTTTTTTATGAATGATGAGAATATTAATTTAAAGAAGATTTTAATTATACGTTATTTATAATAATTTTTTATATTAAAAAGAATTAAAATTGACATTAATGAAAACAACAATAAAATATTTAAATTTATATTTCAAAAAAAAACTTCAATACGAATTAGGATAATTTTCTGTAATAGATTTTTAAAAAATAGATCAATTTTAACACTTATTAAACAATCCTACAAAATAGTTATTATTAAATTTTTTTTATTAATTTAAATAATTTATAATATTTATCAATCAATAATCATTATTATTAATGAATTTTTAATATTAATTAAGATTATAAAAACATAGTAAAAATTTGTAAATATATAAAATATATGTATAAGTAAATATATCTATAAATACATAAAAACATATATTAATAGTAATAATTTCATAATTTATAATAATTAATAGTTAATTTTTCAATATTATTAATACATAGTAAATATTAATGTTAATTACCAAATATTTTTAGTAATATGAAAATATTGAAAATTACATTTTTTAAATTTGTAAAAGAAAAAATAAGATTAATTTTTAAATATAACTAATATTTATTATAAATTAAATTTTTATGTAATTCCTAAGGTACTCCCCACAACCCCATATCCCGGACCCAATGGTGGTGTTCAATTTTTCATACGATACATAGTTTGGTATTTACATTAATTTTTTATAAGAAATTATAATATAAATATTAAATGAATTACTCTCTTGTGAAATGTAATTAAATACTTGACACACACATATGTAATGATGTGTCTTGGACAAACCCTTCATCTCATACCTACTTGTGGTCTTTGATTTCTCATATGAGATGCTATTTGAGAGATATTATATAATTTTATGAAAAATTAGCATATATATTATATAATATATTTATTATTGTTATTTTATCTATGTCAAGCCACCACGGGCCCTATAATGTTGTGCTAACCCAATTCCTCACTCTGATCATATTCTATTGAATATTTTATAGTGGTAAGATATAATAATATTATGCAATTAGTAAAAATTATCTTTAATAATTTTTTTTATTTTCTATTTTTATATAAATATAGACATTGGATGTAGACACCGATATCTATTATGTGATCATGATTGGATCAATAATCGCAAAAATCAAAATGGATAAAGTTTAAATTAGGTCTATATTAAAGGAATTGAAGCCTTTAAATCATTTTCATTGTCAATGTTAGATATTGTTTCTGAAGGAACAAATGAAGGCTTGGGTCAGATATGTGATCATAGGACATTTGAAACATTTAACAATGTTGGACTTCATCAATATAATTCTATTTTTTGGAAATATTATATTTTTAGGTATCAACATGGTGAAAAGAGTTCAGTAGATAATACAATTTTTTGTTTCTAGATCCACCATTACCGAATTTAATACATGAAAATGTCAGTCCATCTATTCATGAAACAACAAATCAAAAAGATATTTAAAATCTTGAATCAGAACATTCTCATTATTAAAATTTCTTGAAATCCACATAGGAGGCCTTATATTTGGGAATCAAATGGAGAAAAACATAAGCTGGTTAGAAAATTATGGCTTTTAAATCATATATATTAATGTCTAAATTTTTTTTGATTAGATTTTATCTTTGTTTAAGTCATGGTTTCCTAACAATAATATATAACCAATATGTTTCTATTAATTTTAAGGGATGGTTCATAATATGGGTCTAAGATATGTGAAGATCTAGGAATGTTAAAATGATTGCATATTATATAATGGTGATTATGAATTATTTTTTAATTTTGCAATATGTTGAGAATCGAGGTATAAAGAGGCACAATAAGGAATGTCTGAAGTTCCCATGAAACAGTTAACATATTTTTCAATTAAATTTCATTTATGGTGTTCATTTACACATCATAAAATATCTGGATTGATGACATGACATGCATCAATTATTTCTATAATATAAATCTAAAATCATCCATGTGATGGTGATTCATGAAAGCATTTTGATAAGACTCGTCCTTCATTCTCTTTAGAACCTCATAACATATAGTTGGGCCATTCTACTGATGGTTATTGTCTATTTGTGATTACAATAATCAATATTTATATTTAAATGTTTTCATTACTACTTATGACTTACCTCCATGGATGGTGATGAAAAAACCATATATATATTTAACACTGAAAATTCCAGGACATCTATAGAAGAATATTTATGTTTATTTAAAACCACAAATTGATGAGTTAATGTCATTTTAGTATAACATTGTGATTATATTTTACATAATTATATATTATAATTCTATATTTATGGTTAGATTAATTTAGAAGATATGTGACGTTACAAAATATAGTATGTCATCTAGATGCAGCACACATGGTATAATAGCATTTGTGTTCTGCACGACTGAGAAAAATATATATGACTGATTATGGGAGATAAGTTAGTTTTTTTTAATGTCATAAAATATTTCTTTATGGTGATATCCCTATTTCAAAGGAGCATAATTAATTTAAAAAAGGGATGAATTGAAAAAGATTCACCTCTAGTAGTGATCTCAGGTAATCATGTAGAATTTATTTTATCTGCATTACAACATGTTATTTTTCAACCAACCATATACGGGAAAAAAATAAATGGTTCTTGGAGAAATCATAATAGGATAAAGAATAGTATTTTTTGGTACATTCCATATTGGTTTAATACGTTTATTCGGCACATATTAGATGTAATTCATTATGAGAATAATTTTTTGGATAACATGTTTTCTACTGTGTTGGAAACACCTTTTAAGACCAACGATACAGTAAAGGAATATTCAGAAGTTGTGTATATGTCTATACATTATGAACTAAGATTATTTTAAGATTAATGATAACATAAATTAATAAATCCAAAATATGTTTACTCACTTATTAAAGGAAAGAATTTATTACACTATGAATGGATTAGATTTTTTTGAAGTTAACAAATGGTTATGCTTCTAATTTGTCTCGTTTCATTTGAAATAGTCATATTACAGTGTTAAAATTTGATTAATTGTGTTCTATAATTGAATGATTATTGCACGTTAAACATAGGGGGTGGTGAGTTCTTCAATATAGGATTTGTTTAGATATATATAATTTTTTCCAATATATTTGTGAGAAAAAATATATTATAATCCATTGAGTTAGCTAAAAAAAGATGTTGTTAAAATATTATATAAATTGGGTAAAATATTCCAATTGATATTATTTCATTCCATGGAAAATTTAATATTTCATAGGCCATATGAAGCTAAATGTTGAGGTTCATTATAATTCCAATGGATATATCTGTTTGAGATTTGTATGAAAAAATTGAAGAATAATGTAAGTAACAAACTATCAGTTGAAGGGTCGATTACAGTATAATACATGTTGGAGGAAATTTAAAATTTATCCTCTTATTATTTTTAGACAGAATATCTTTCAAATCATAAATGCATGGGTCACAATGAGACAAATGTTGATGATGACATAGACCACCAGTTTCCGGTTATTAATATTACTGAGCATGTTTTCATTTTTTATTGCGAGTGATGGTTTTCAAAATAAGAAATTCATGGAGATCATATTTATTTTCAACTAAATCATGAGGAAATGATCGGGTTTGTGTAGTGAGTAGTACTTCTTTTTGTTAAATATTATTTAATGATCACATTAAATATATTAACTTATTTAATAATATATGATGACCATATCAAAAATCAATTTTTATAAATCAAATGTTTTTCTCTAGAAGTATATTAACAAAAAAAATTATATTGGTTTCAAAAGGATAGTAAGTTACGTTTCTTTTGATTGAATACTAAATACATTTTTTAATGATATCTACTATTAATTTTTTTTATTGTTTACATGTAACACAACATTAAAATAAAATTCACAGTTGATTATGTGTTCTCAAAAACACTCCATCGATATTGATAAATTCATATAATGTGTATGTGGTTAATGGATTTTCATTCCATAAACACATACATGGTGACTCCAAGAAATCAATTCATATTTTTTTTTAATTTGAAAGGATTCCATCATAAGGAAATTGAATATTAATTTTATGGTAATCTTGAAGATTTCATTGAGTTATTTTATCTGGGGCCAAATTATGTTATAATGATTAAATTTCTTTGATTTAATACAAATCAAGGGTTGTGAGTTCATACCTGACTTTGTGTCATTCACATTAAATATAAACATCTTAATTCATTAAATTATCCATTTATGATGGAACATAAAGAATATCAATTTTACATTTCAAATAAATGTGATGTTTCAAGATATTTTACGGACTAGTGGACTATAAAAAAATTGAAATAAAATGACAATATTTTTATTGAAAATGAAAATTGTTTTTTTGGAAGTGAAAAATATTAAATTTTTTCGAAAAGAATCCCAAAATATAACTCTTACTGGATCAGATATAAATATCAATGATCAAACTCCGCATTTAAGGTCCAATGATATAGACAATGTTGATGAAGTAATAAGGGATGATGAAACTGAATGTCATATCAATGTTGGTAATTCTAAAGATGCCGATGATGAAATTGAGACAGATAAAAATGGTAATGAATATGATGATTGATTTATTATATTCAGATCATTAGTTATATGTAATTATCATATTTTTATATTTATCAGTTTTATAAATTTCATATTTTTATTAACAATTTTTTACCGGTATCATTATTTTATTTCTAACATTTATTAGTTTTTATTGTTTTTTTCTATTTTAACAATCACTTACTAGTGGGAATATTTATTTAAGATGGTTGGAGATGACCTTAATGATATATTATGCTTTCTCACTGATGTTGGACATTTCTTTGAGGATCCTGATTAATATTATCCTCCCCAAACTAGTCCGCCTACTAGGAGGGGTGTGTTATTGTTTGACTTTTGATTCTAGTTCTTATTCCCAATAGATGACAATCTATTTATTTTGATCCACATTTAACGAAGAATTTTTCATTGTTTAATATATTTAGTTTATATTAACGAAGTGTATTGATTTTTATATTAATTTAATGATTATATATTTGATTCATTTTACATAGTTTTTCACATTTATCTACTGGGCGGGCTGGTATAATTCTAAGAAATATTTTTTCAGAGACAAAGATGTCATGGGACCTGGTACCAATCGTCATGCATGACCAGATGCTTGACCAAAAGATTTTATGTTATTAAATAATATATAATATTTAAAAATTATTTAATTACTATCATATTTTGTAATTGTCTTTTAGAATTTATTTTCTTGGATTTCTTACAGTAAGAGAGGTCCTATCCGAATGGAATGAGACAATTTTTACCATGATCACCTTCATCAGTTTCTACAAAACATCAGAATGCATTCTATGGATAACTCTTGTGATACCGTATTTGATCGGTCTTACATATCCCAAAATTTAAAATATAAATCAACTCATTTATGGGATGGTTATGGTCCTTCTATCTTGGAGAGAATTTTAGGAGGAGATCACCAATTGGATGTCTGATCTGGGGGAGGTAAGAGGTAACCCATAGGGTCAGGAGTCATACTTTTGATATAAATTAATGACATTTTGTAAGTGATATTATTTACTAATGTATTTTTATTTTATCTATGACATTCTTGTAATTTTATAAATAAAAATACTGACCAATCTGTTATAGATATTGAAGTTTATAAGAAGATATATACGGATACATGTACATGAGAAGTTGTGGGAGAATGACAATTCTATATAGTGGTTAGTGATTTCTTTTCTAAAAAAAATAATGAATTTTAATTTTATTGTTAGTATAATTGGTCATTATATATAATGGAATCATATAAGACTATGAAATCTCATTCATGGGAGAGTAGAGATAAGTCCGAACAATATGTCACTTTTGATTTGGGTTTCAATTAGGGGGCTTTGGATATGGGCAACATCACAGGGTGTTGATAGAGGGAAAGTGATTGTTATAGGTTCTCAAATAACACCTACATGTTATTATGGTACTTCTGCGATTGAATCATTGAGTGTAATGGGAGATCATGGAGAGTTGTAACTGATGTTTTCCTCCACTTCACATTATAGGGTAAATTTGAGAGGTCAAGATGAGAAGATACTGTAGATTCATAAGAAGAGGGAGGAGGAACATGAGTAGTAGAGTTTAAGAGATTAGGACATGATGGATTACATGCGGTGACGTGCACGTGAAGTTGGTATGATGTTTCCTCCCCTTTCCCATTAAGTTATTCTCTTCCACATAATGTTGTTTAATGTTTTCTGATGAGTTCATGAAATTTTTTTAATTATGTATGATAAGCATATTATATTTAAAATAATTTATCCTTCTTTTTAATTTTTGTAATAACATTTTCATAATTTTTATATATTTTTAAATCTATTAATTTAATTGTATGTTTTTGAATTTATTTAATTAATTTTTTTAAATAATTTATAAATAAATTCAATTTTATAATTATTTTTATTGATTTTTAAAATATTTAATTTCTTAATTAAGTTCAATAATTTTAATAATGTTTAAGAATATTTACATTATTTTTTTAATTTTGTTATTTTATTTAATAGTTTAGATATATATATTATTTAATTTTTTTATTCATTTTATTTTAATTTTGATTTAAATTTAATTTTAATTAATTCTCATTTTATTTTATTTTTCTAAAATGTTATTTGTATGAGATTATTCATCCATTGCAAAATGGATTTTAAATAATAATTTGGGAATGTTTTGTTACAGTTCGTATATCCATCGCAAAAAATTTTTCTACGATGATCAAATAAACACATTTGTAATTCCATCTTCCCCAATGGGTTATTTGTGCTACATACCCATCAAAAATGACTTTTTAAAATGAAAATTTGTTGAAAATAACACATGGTAATCATCTGAAATTCCTATTTTTAGGATATGTATAACCACCCATGTACCAATTTTGGTCGTTGGATAACCTCCCATGTACCCACTCTTGATCATTGGATGGCCTCGCATGTATAATCATTTTTTATTGGTATATCCTCATATATATGCTCTATTGGGATTGGGATGATCTCTCTTGTACAATTTTATCTCTTCAAACATTAATCATTACCTAATAAATTTAGGGATAAAATATACCCACACATCAGATAATCATAATTCATTCAAATTCATGCCACACTATCATGAAAACATTCATATTTTCATAAAAAATTCACACATGTAAAAGAATATTTTCATAAATATTTCATCATCACAATATTAATCTATCTATGGAATTAATAAATATTGAATCAATTGACTATATCTCTTATAAATAATAATAATAATCAAGGGATATAGTTTTAGATGAAAATAGAATTAAAAGATAAACGAAATATTTAATGGGGAAAATATCTTTTTAATTTCAAAATTATTCATATAAAATAAAAAATAGAAAATTATAAGGTATACTTGTTCTTTGAAAATAATAATGGAAACATGTAAAAGAATATCCAAGAAAAAAATTCATTATGGAATGAAAGATTATTCATGTTGTAACATCCCGGATAAATTAAAAAAATGAATTTTTATATTTATTAATATTTTTGAATTAAATATTAATTTTTCTTTAAAATGGTTTTCTATGTTCGATAGCGTACCTGATACTCAACAATGGGTTTCTTTGAAATATTACATTGCATACCAATAATATAATATTATTATTTTCAATGGTAGTTAACTCCTAGTTGTTGTATTGGCGGGAATGAACAAAAATAACTACAATATGATTCTACCTGTTTTTTAAATGTATTTACATTCATCCAACAAATGTTAGAGGCTTAAAATGTGAATAAATCTAATTTTAATCCTAATTTATATTAAAATGCCGATTCACCGCCTTTTAATGGTGAAACATATGTAAATTTAGTTTTTCTCATCTGTATATGTTCTATTTTCCAAAATAAAATTCTTCTTTTGATTTAGGACATCAAATTTTACTTTGGGTATTTTTTTGGTATTTTTCGGATAAAGTTCATTTTTAATGAATAGTGGAAAATATTGTATTTTAATTCAAAAGTGCCTTTTAATCTAATTTATTTATAGAGTTATATTATCATTGTAATTGGTTTTAAAATGTAATTAGAATATATTTATACCATTTAATCAAATTTTTGTCATTGTAATTAATTTCACTTTGAAATTGGACATAAACAAGTGGTGATCTTTTGATAGTTATTGTTTCTTAAAAACACGCTATTTGTTTTCACAACGGTAATTAATTTTAAAATTAACTAATGAAAATTTTAAGTTTTTAATTTTAAAAAATAGACATAATTTTTGAATTCAGAATATCAAATATAGCTTAGGTTGAGTTTTTGGTATTTTTCTGAAAAATATCAATTTTTGATGAATAGTGAAACCACTTATCGGTAGTTAAGAAAACATATTTTTCATTTAAATGAAATTTTACCACTTCTATAAATTGAATTTCATAAATCCGACATACATGGTTGTTATCAAGAAGTCAAATTTGGTTCATTAAGATTAAAATAATTTTTGGTGAATAGTAATTTTTGACTTTTATTTATCGCGATTAAAGATAAATATGTTAATTCAAGGTAAAAAGAATATTATAATAAAATAAAAATTACCTTAATACTTTTCCAAACCTTATTAGTTGAGCCATTACTGACCATGGTCATCTTTTGGTCGATTTGGGGACCCCTTTGAGCCACTTGGGTGTGATAATGACAATTTAGATTAATTAATTTAAATTAAAGACAAAAAAGACATAAAAAATATCTCTTTGTAAATTAATTTTCACATGGTGTTATATAAGTTATTTTTTAACTATAGATTTTCATTGGAAAGCTGAAAATATTTCCTATATCATGGTATTTTATCTATAGTTTTTAGACATCATATAAATTAAATTATTTATGACACAATAATGATGCATTATTTACCTCATTAATAAATAATTTAAAAAAATAATATTGTAATGATTAGAATATTATCCAAAACATGTCCAATTCTGATTGGGTGATTTTATTTCTACCATTAGTTATATTATTTTCATCTTTAATGATTTTTGGACCATTAGAAACCGAATTTATTTATATAATAAAATAATAGTTTCACACATTCCTAAAGAGCCCCTCCTCCCCTTTATAAAAGGAGACCACTTCTACCCAATTCCTCACACCTATAATGCCTTTTGGATCTTCCAAACTCTATCCAATTAATTTTACTACATCCCTCTACTCCATATAGAAACATTACCTTAGGAATAAGGCACTTCAAGAAGTATGTTGGTTCTAACCAAAGGGAGTTACCCAAATTTAATGTAAAGGTTACTATTAAATTGTTTTCTTTTATTTTACTTCTGCAACCCCTAAACTCTTTTTAATAATTTTTTTGTAACAAAACCAGTAACCTCAATATACTTGGATGTTTTTATGATAATTATTCGAACTAAACTTACAAACACCTCTATCTAATGGATTAAGAACATAATGATTTTGTGGATGGAAAACTAAGGCCTCACGAAACGATGATTGTTCAATTACCTCTTACCTCCTCTCATGGTAGAAATTATGATGGAACTATATATATATATATATATTATTTTTATGTTTTCTTTATTATTCTGTATTTTCCATTTATAGAATGCCTTGATGGTTTCCATTATGGGTAAACATGATGATCTTATTAGAGGAACTTTGGACTACCCCCCGCAAAGTAATATGACTCATTAATTCCATATGTGGGACATATAAAGGATGGAGTTAATTATATTATATATGATATTATATATGAAATTATACTGGAATTATAATTTACCTATGTATAATTATGTTTTAATTCCATTAAAATAAGAAATAGAAATGAAAGTAGTGTTCATGTGTACGTATGGTTTACCGTCTCCATGAACGGTGCATTTCATTTCATACCTCTAAAATGTTATGTACTATTATAAATACAGATATATACTAGATATATATGATATATATGATATCTAAATCATGAATATAATTATGTATATCATGAACCTTTGATGAAATTAACCACATGTAATTATAAGCAGTCTATTTTTGATTCAAGTACCAAATATCGACAAAATGAACATTATTAAATTAAATGATTAAATAATGTTAATAACATGGTAATAAGTGATCTAAAAGTTTTAATAAACTTGAAAAATGTTGTTAAGAAAGTATAAATTAACTTTAGTTTATTATTCAGGAGATTAAAGAATGATCGAGTCATGTGGAACATAAGGTAAGGGATTTCTTATCTCACTTTTAATTTCGTGAAATTTTCATTGTTCATCACTTATTTATTACATGTGGTGAAATGTGTACTCCCATTAATATATATTATCATGATTATATTTATATTCATGTAATTATATGATTCATTTTTTCATTATTAACTTTTTCTCATATGACTCAATTTGAATACAATGAAGTAAGGGTTCTTTACCTCGACTGTTTTTATTCCCGTGAGATTCACGCTATATTTTCCACTATCTCCTTTTGTGTGGTGTATGTACTGCCCATGATTGTACTCTTTTTGTAATATACTTTAATTTATGAGTATTTACATATTCATTGGATGATCCTTCATTCATCTGGCATATGTTTTGTAAGTTTCCAAGTCGGTAAGGAAACTTCTTAACCTAATTCCCATTCTTTGGGTTGATCTTCTCTTTCTTATTTATATAATCATATGAATATGTGTGAATGACCACTGATTGTTTTAAACTTAATTTCCAATTATATTGGGTGTATTTATATTTTCCACACATAATTATTTTATTGATTTATCCTTAATTTAAGGATACCATCTTTTTAAGGGACTTTGTCTCAATTTACATTCCATTGAGACTTATTTATTATTATGCACCCATTCACTATTATATGGTGTATATACTGTCCTTTGAAATATTATATCATGAATACCTTTATTCTCATGATATTATAATGTTATTATTATATGTTACTCCACAATTATTTGTATTCTAGTATCTCTAATTTTGTTAAAAACAATTTAACTAAAATATAGTTTTAAATGTTTTAAAGATTTATTATTCTAAATATTTATCTTTAATGTCCTTTTTTTTAAATGGGTTTTGAGGATTTATTTATGAGGACATTAATGTTTAGAAATGATATTTCTTTTAAAATATTCAAAGTGTTATGGGATACATTAATTCAAAAATCTATTTTTTAAATGGTTTTTGAAAATGGATTGATTATTTCAATATATTGAAATTATTTCTTATGATTTCAAATGAAATTTTGTTATTTAAATGTTTATATTTGCAATATTTTTTGTGTAATGGTGGTACTTGGACATTTTATGGGTGGTTACGTGATAAAACATATGATGGGTGGTGCCATGAATACCAGGACGGGTGGTTATGTTATAACCTACAATGCATTGGGTATGGATGTCGGCAGAATGGCTATTCCATATAGTGATGTGTGTGGAAATCGACCATAAGGTTATTACACTTAAGAATTTTTATGTCCCAAGTAACCATTATATGATATGTTTTTTTTATATGGTTAATCATTTGGTTACAAAAAGGGTAACTAGTAAGGTAACACCCCGAGATTTTATGAAAAATATTCATTCTAATTTCATTAATGTCTTGTGTTGTACGCTACACCAAAAAGAGCTTGCACAACACGCATCCTTGACTTTCCTTGCATTACACGCAATCACGACCTTTCTCAATAACGCGTGTAGTACGCAATACCGAGTTTCACTAAACAACGATATGCTATTAAAATATTATTAAAACTAGCCGTTATGAATAGTAATAACCAATTTTTGAAATATTGTAAATTTTATTTTTCAAAATGGACTTTATTTTTGGATTCGTGATATCTAAATTAGCTTAGGGTGAAATTTTGGTACTTTTCGGATAACTTTCATTTTCTGATGAATAGTGAAAATTACTAAATTATAATTAAAAACAACCTTTTTAATCAAAATAATTAATAGTGATAAATTATTAATTTTAGTGGTTTTAAAGTTTATTTAGAATATATTTTTACAATTTAATACAATGTTGGTCATTGGATGTAATTTCACATTTTAACCGGACATAGACAACTGTCAATATTTTGATAGTTATTATCTCTTAAGAACACGTTATATGTTTTGACGATGGGAATTAATATTTAAATTAAGTAATGAAACTGATATGTTTTGAATTTGGTAAAATAGACATCATTTTTGAGTTCATAATATCAAATATATCTTAGGCCTAATTTTTGGTATTTTTATGGAAACATTCATTTTTTGAAGAATAGTGAAACCCCTAAGTGGTAGTTAAAAAAATGAATTTTTCAAAAAACATAATTTTACCGCTTCTATGAGTGTAATTTCAAAAATTCGAGAGACATGGTTGATGTCAGTAAGTAAAATGTGGTTCAATGAGATGAAAATAATTTTTGGTGAATAGTAACTTTTTACATTTTTTTACCACGGTTAAAAGTAAATAGGTTAATTAAGGATAAAAATGTTATTATTATTTCCATAATACATGACCTAATTCTATTGGATAAGTTTAATTCGACCAAAAACAACCTTAGGAATAAAATATGACCATTTAGGCCCAATTGGATTAGATAAGGACATTTAATATTAATTTATTTTAAAAAGAGTTAAAATACGTAAAATCAATGTTCAATAACTAAATCATTTTTAATATAGGGTTGTACATAAGATAAATTAGACTATAAATATTCATTAAAAATCTAAGAATATTTAATACATAATTTTAATTTATTTATAATTTTTATACATTAAATAATTTAATTTATATATGACACAAAGGTGATACAATAATTATCTTATCAATGAAATATTGAAATAATTGATGTTATAAATACCCAAATAAATGTAATTTGAGACTTTTTATGAATTCCAATAATTTTCTCGTTTAATATGACATGTTATTATTGATTTAAGTAACTTTTTTCGAACTAATATTTCTGTTATGATTTTCAAAAAAATCAATTACCAAATAGTGTCAAAATTGACATAAAATAGTTTTTAAAACAAGTACTATATTATTAATTGTTATTTTATTCCTAAAAATCTAAGGTTCGCCCAAATTACTTATATAGGGTTATATATATTAATAATAAACAACTTGGGGTTAGTTTCTCTTATTATAGTATGTTTATTAACCTTATAGTGTAAGAACACAAAAAGACATGGTAAAAGAAAAATTATCTAACTTAATGTTAAATCTACATGATAAGGTTAAAATAAGAAACTAAACTTGTCTAAATTCTATTTCATGAGATGATTTAGACCCATCCCAACATTACCTTAGAAAAAAATCAATTTTGAGATATTTAAAACCGAATTTGGCTTTATAATAAAATAATATTTTTAGTTATTCCAAAGGTGCCCCTCTCCTCCCTTATAAAAGGGCACCTCCTCCCTCTCTTCCTCACACAACATTGAGCCTTAAAGCTCGGCCAACCCCTGCCAAATTCACTTATAAACTTCCCTAGAAACATCCTAGAGGTCCTGGTCTTCTTCAAAGTCCAATTTTAGTGCCCTAAAAGGAGGACTCAAAGAGGCGCTTCAAAGAATAGGTAATGTCCATTACCGATTCTTTCTACTTTATTTCTTTTTCCACTTCTTTTATTAGGTTGTTTCATTATGATGTAATAACATAAGTATCACCCATATACTGATATGTTATTATAATTATGAAACAACCCTATTTCACCATCTATCCATCCTATGGAAAATAAAATCACCGGGCATGCGTACATACGGAATACCGTCTCCACGTTGTGGTGTAATCTATTTTCCACCACCACCTTACATGGATGTGTATAATGGTGTAAATAATAACTATATATGATTATTGTAAATTGATATTGATTCTCAAATAGTATACATACACTCCAATACAATTCCATGATCATGAGAATGATATCATCGCTCGTGCGTCCGTACTGACTACCGTCTCCACGACGCGATGAGATTCATTCTCCATATTAACCATTAATGAATGATTATAAAGTATATATAATAAGTAATCATGAAATATATGACATAATAATAATACTATATTTTTGTGTATATATATATATTTCATCTACTTAATTTCATTCAATTCAATAAGGAAACGAAAACAATGTTCATGCGTACGTACGGCCTACCGTCTCCATGAATGGTGTATTTCATTTCATTTCTTCGACCTATCATATATATATATATATGTATATGCTAAAATATATATTATATTTAAATCATGTTTTACATTCTGGAATTAATTAAATCAGGATATAAGTAATAATATCAAGGACAACAAGTCCAAACACACACGATAAACAAAACGATTTAACCCAAAACGCTGCTTTAACATGGAACTTACAAATGAACGGGTAATATAAAGTCATAAATGAACCATATATGATATCATAACAATGAATATTATTATTTAAAAAGTAAATGAAAATATTTAAATAATTATATAGGAGGTTTGGATACATTCGAAGCATATCGAACTTAATGTAAGGGATAATTTTGAAAATCTCATTTTTATCCGAGATTTCTTATTCGTAAGTATTTACTGGGGTTATTGCTATCATCCATTTCCATGTTATATAAAAGTGTATTCATGTATTTTTAATGTCCTTTTTACCCATTTTTTACTTTTACAACATGGTATTTAAGGAATCTTTTTTTTATGTTACAAGGTACTTTTTAACTTTTCCGGCAAAAGTAAGAGATGCTTATTTTTTTAACGTATACGGCATGAAAGGATTTTTACGGTTTTATAAAGCCATATTTTCATGAAGCTTCCTCCAAAATATTTAATTATTATTTTAAACAAAATATTTTTCTTTTAAAATTTAATGACGTTTTGTGAAAAGAAATTGTTTTTGAAAAAGAAAGGATATTTTCCTCAAGCATTCATTTCAAGTGTTTTATCAAAACCATTTTTCATCTAAGATGAAATTATTTCATTTGTGTATGTTTCAAGTATAATGACTCTATGATTTACATGGTTTCACATTCCTTATTATGAAATTATATCCATTTATTTTAAATGGATTATGTAATGATGGGATGATGTTTATGAAACCCATTTTATTTATTGGGTTATTATAAATGATGTATGATTATTTTGTGGCCCAATTAAGAATGATTTCATTATGAGATGGGTGGGACCTATATCTCCCTCCAATGCATTGGTTAAAGATTTATATCTCATGAGATAAACATGGATGGAACGATAAGTTAATTTGGTTCAGTGTTAAAGGAATAAACAACGAGTGAACTCGAATCAGAAAGGGACTTTGTCCACTAAGATGGTCTTGGAAGCAATGCCTTGGCTACTATGGAAATCATAACATGTGCTTAATGGTTTCCACAATTAAATTTTTTATTCCCATGCTATTTTATCATTGTTGATTTTCCCTTATGATATACACCTTACGTACTTCCATGATTCATGTCTTTGCTCAATATTTTGATGTTTAGATTTTATTTTCATGTTTTTGCATTCAAATGTTTATGGATTTTTTGATGTTCTCTATGTTTACCCTTACTGGGAATTTGAGCTCATCCCTTTCATGTTTTATTTTCCCCAGGATATAAAGAAAGGTTATAGGTAAGAAAAAAAATCAGGAAGTTCTTTATGGGAGATATTGATGATCTTTCACCACGATTAGAAGATTATATTTCGAGTTTCCAAAGACACTAAACTATTACGGTCCTTGTGTGTCTGTTTTTGTTATGTAATAAGTATTCCAAAAAAGTAATGAAATGTCCATGTACATCAATCTTCAGGTCTCTGCAGTTGGTATCAACGGAAAGGTTTAGTCAACCTTTGGAAACAAGGATGTGAAAACTTTAGTGAAATCCCTAGAGATATTTCCATGTTATGTCTAGGGATGTCCCTAAGGATAAGTATACGTATAAGAAATAGTCCTAGAACTACGGTAACAATCTTAGAATTTAACTTAAAATGTTAGATATTGATGGTAATCCCCCTTTATTATGTTGTTTTCCCTAACATGATTTTTGCCTCTCACGCTATTCTTTTTGGGTTTTAGAAAATGGCTGTAAACTGGATGATTCACGATAATGGAGGATATGGTGGACAATGGAATGAGATTCTCCATGAGAAACCAAATGAAATGAGATATGGAAGTCCAAACATCGTTATTATGCCTAATCAGCAGTCTCATAATATGATCAACAATCTCAATTTTGGTAAGTTTCCCAACTCAGATAATAATAGAAAGATGGAGTTTCATGATGATCATAGAGGAAAGAAAGTTCAATTTCACTCATGTAAATCATGTGGGAAGAGGCATCAGGGAGATTGTTTCAAAGGATCTGTATAATGACCCATACTTTACATACATTGTTAATACTTCAAAATTGAAGCACACTTATTACAACATATGACAAAACCACAAAGGACCATATAGGTATAGTGTCTTTAGAAACTGGGAAACATAAACAACTAGTTCATAAATCTTCTACAGTGTCTCCCATTTATTTCATCATATCTATGGTCCCTTTTAGAATATTCTACTTAATATACATCTTCCTGACCTGGGGAAAAGAAAACATAAAAGGGTGAGCTCAAATGCTCAACAAGGGAAAATAAAGGAAATAAAAATCATATCATATCTTTTTGAAAATCATAACCTGCAAAAGAGATCATAATATCTTAACATGGAACAAATCATAGAAGTGAAAATGAGATCCCCATAATCATAACATGAAACTTGAAACTTTCTGGAATGCACACATAATCATGGAAAATCATTTCTTGTTAGTCATGACTCATTGCCAAGACTATCTTAGTGGACAAAGTCCCTTTCTGAACCGAGTCACCCTCGTTTAAGTCCTGTTTCACTGAACCGGTATAACCTACCATTCCATCCATATCTATCTCATGAGATATAAAATCTTTACCCAATGCATTGGAGGGAGATATAGGTCTCACCCATCTCATAATGATACCATTCTTATGTGTGCCACAAAATCATAAATCATACATCATATCATAACCCATGTAATAAAAAATGGGATTCTTAAACAACATGAAATCATAAAACAATTCATATAAGATAAAGGAATTCATAAAAATACTTCCATCACAACATAATCAAATCAATGTAATAATAGGGATAAAAACAGAACCCTATATTATCTTATATGGAAAATAATTTTGATAAAGCACCTGAAATGAATTCTTGAGAAAAATATCCTTTCTTCTTCAAATTTTTTTTTCCTTTCTTAATATGTCATACAATTATAAAGAAGTTGATTAAAAATAAAATTCAAAATTTTTAACGGAATATTCTTGGAAATAATGTTTTAAAAATCCATTCATGCCGTATAAGGTAAATAAAACATTCTTCGTACTTTTGTCGGAAAAGTCAAAAAGTACCTCGTACGAAAAACGACAAAAGATTCCTTTCATATCTTTTACAAAAAACATACCGAATGGTAAAATTGGATATAAACTATTGTAGAAGTATGGAAATAATATTAAACATTGAGGGAACATGGATGTGGATGATAAAATACACCCCAGTAATTACCAAAGTAAAAACAATCTCGGATAAAAGTGAGATTGTGATATTTCCCTTACCTTAGGTCCGATTTGCGTTGTACGTGTCCGAATCTCCTGTATAATGGTTTAAATAATGTTATTGACTTATTCCAGAATCATACATATTGATATCATATCATATATGGTCATATTCTTATCTTCTTGTTAGTAATATTTCATTGTTACTTGTTACTCGGGTCCTTATTGCCTTTTGTTCTTATGTGTGTTTTGCCGAATAAATTTTTATTCTTATTTTAAGGTTATAGAAACCTTATATCCATAATGGTATTAGTGTAACATATATCATATTTATTCATTCAATTCATTTATATAATTACTATGTAATGATGATCATGTAGAACGAGTCACATCACATCGTGGAGACGGTATTTCGTACGTACGCACGAGTGATGATATCGTTCCTATGATCGTGGAATTGTATTGGAGTATATATATATTTTTTCAGTCTCAATATTAATTTATAATAATCATAAATAGTTACTCATTACACCATTATACCCATCCTTGTATGGTGATGGTGGAAAATAGATTTCACCACGGCGTGGAGACGGTATCCTGTACGTACCCACGCGCGGTGATTTAATTTTTCCGTAGGATGGATAGAAGGTGAATTAGGGTTGTTTCATATTTATAATAACATATCAGTATGTAAGTAATACTTATGTTATTACTTTATCATGAAACAACTAAAGAAGAAGAAGTTGAATAATAAAGAAATTGAAAAGATCGGTAATGGATATTACCTCCTCTTTGGAACGCCTCTTTGAATCCTCCACTTAGGGAACTAAGATTGGTCTTTGAAGAAGACCAGGACCTCTAGGATTATTCTAGGGAAGTGGAGAGGAGAACATGGCAGTGGTTGGCCGAGCTTGAGTGCTCAAATTGGTTTGAGGAGGAGGGGGAGGAGGTGCCCTTTTATAAGGGAGGAGAGGGGCACCTTAGGAATATCTCAAAATATTATTTTATATTAAAGTTAAAATCGGTTTATAATGGTTCCAAAGGGTCTTATTTCGAAGCTAAAGTGGGGATGGGTCGAAATCCTATCAACCAATAGGATTTAGACAAGTTTAGGGTATTATTTTAACCTTATCTATTAGATTTAACTCTAAGTTAAATAATTTAACTTTTACCGTGTCTTTTTGTTTTCTTTCACTATATGGTTAATACACTTACTATAACATGCCAAACGAACCCCAAATTGTTTATTATTAATATATATATCCTTATCTAAGTCATTTGGCCTAACCTTAGATTTTTAGGAATAAAATAACAATTAATAATATAATATTTGATTTAAAAACTATTTTGTGTCAATTTTGACAATATTTGATATATCATTTTTGTGAAAGTCATAACAGAATTATATGTTCGAACCAAGTTGATTAAATCAACACTAATATATCATAGTAACCTAGAAAATTAGTGGAATTCATAAAAAGTCTCAAATTACATTTATTTGGGCATTTATAACATCAATTATGTTAACATTTCCTTAAAAGGGTAATTACTGCATCATCGTTGTGTCATAAATTAATTAATTTATTTAAAGTCTAAAAATTATAAATAAAATATCATTATGTAGGAAATATTTTTAGATTTATAATGAATATATATAATCGAATTTATCTTATGTATAACCCCATTTTAAAAATGTTTTAGTTATTAAACTTTGATTTTAACTATTTTAACTATTCATTAAATAAAATAATATTAAATGTCATAATCTAATCCAAGTGGACCTAAATGGTCATATTTTATTCCTAAGTTTGTTTTTGGTCGAATTAAACATATCCAATAGAATTCAGACATGTGTTAGGGTAATAGTAATATCTTATTTACCCTTAGTTACCCTATTTACTATTAACCACGGTTAAAAAAAAGTAAAAAGTTACTATTCACCAAAAAATTATTTTTATCTCATTGAACCACATTTTATTTACTGATATCAACCGTGTCTGTCGGATCTTCGAAATTTCATTCACAGAAGCGGTAAAATTATGTTTTATGCAAAAATTCAGTTTTTAACCTACCACTTAGTGGTTTCACTATTCATCAAAAATTGAAAGTTTTCAGAAAAATTCCAAAATTTCACCCTACGCTAATTTTGGTATTCCGAATCCAAAAATGAAGTCCATTTTGAAAGATAAAATTTATAAAATTTCAAAAAGTTGTTATTACTATTCATAATTGCTAGTTTTAATAATATTTTAATAGCATCTCGCTGTTTAGTGAAACTCAGTATTGCGTACGACGCAAGCTATCGGGGAAGGTCGTGATTGCGCATAAAGTAAGCCAAGATAGTATGTAGTGAAATATTTCATTGATGATATATAAAAACAAAATATTACTCATAAAAATCTCAGGTGTTACATTCTACCCCCCTTAAAAAAAATTTCTCCCTCGAAATTCGTCACTTTGTAACAAACAGATGAGGATACTTCTCCCTCATCATATCCTCAAGCTCTCATGTAGCTTCTTCAAGTTGGTGGTTCCTCCATAAAACTTTCACCAAGCGAGTGGTCTTGTTTCGTAGGACTTTTTCGCTACGATCCAGAATCTCTATCGGCTGTTCTTCATAAGAAAGATCTTGCTCCAGCGGTACAACTTCTGAGCTGAGTACATGTGAAGGATCAGGTATGTTCTTTCTCAGGAGAGATACATGGAACACATCGTGAACTTGAGAGAGACTCGGTGGAAGCGCCAATCGGTAAGTTACCTTTAAAACACGATCCAGTATTTCGAAAGGACCAATATATCTAGGGCTCAACTTCCCCTTCTTTCCAAATCTCATAACCCTCTTCCAGGGAGATATTCGTAAGAACACTTTATCACCCACTTCAAACTCTAGGTCTTATTTTCGGTTGTCGGCATAAATTTTCTGTCGACTCTGAGCTGCTCTTATGTGTTGTTGAATAAATCAAAACTTTTCTGCCATTTCATCAACGAGATCAGGTCCAAATAGCTTTCTTTCCCCAACTTCATCCCAACAAGTTGGAGTCCTGCATTTCTTTCCATAGAGAGCTTCATAAGGAGCCATCTGAATACCGGAGTGAAAGATATTATTATAAGAAAATTCCACGAAAGGTAGGTGTTGATCCCACCGTCCTTTGAAATCCATAGGGAAATCTCTCAACATATCTTCTAGGGTTTGAATTGTTGTCTCAGACTAACCATCTGTCTGAGGATGATAAGCAGTGCTGAAACTCAACTTTGTATCCAGAGTATGCTGAAGACTTCGCCAGAACTTTGAGGTAAATCTCAGATCCCGATCAGATATAATAGAAAGTGGTACTCCATGCAATCTTACCACTTCCTTTACATATATCCTGGCAAGCTGGTCTATAGAGAAATCCTCTCTAATAGAAATGAAGTGTGCAGACTTTGTAAGACGATCAACTATGACCCAAATAGCATTATTGCCTTTGGATGTTTTAGGAAGTCTTGTGACAAAGTCCATAGTGATGTTTTCCCATTTCCATTCGGGTATGGGTAATGGTTGTAACATCCCTTTAGACTTTTGTCTCTCAGATTTAACTTGTTGACAAACCAAGCATTGAGAGACATATTCATCAACATCTCTTTTCATGCCATCCCACCAGAAGTACTCTTTCAGGTCCCTATACATCTTTGTGCTTCCAGGATGAATAGAGAATGAAGAACTATGAGCCTCATCCAGCAGCTCCTTCTTTAATTCGGGGATGTGAGGAACACAAACCCAATTCCTGAACGTTATTATCCCATCACAATCAAGGTTGAATTCAGGAACATTTCTCACCTTCTTTTGTAACTCGACATCTTCTTTATGTGCGTCTTTAATGTTCACATGTATAGATGGTTGAACATTCATTTGAGAAAGATAATATTTTTCCATTTCCATTATAATTACAAGATCCATCCTTTGTAAATCCATAAATATTGGATCTTTTGTGATCCTCATCATTGATAAACTAGCATGGTCTTGTCGACTTAATGCATCTTCCACCTTGTTTGTTTTCCCAGGGTGGTAATGGATTGAGCAGTCGTAATCCTTAATCAGCTCCAACCATCTTCTTTGACGCATATTCAACTCCTTTTGTGTGAAAATATACTTTAAACTTTTATGATCAGTATAAATATCACACCTTTCACCATAAAGGTAATGCCTCCAAATCTTTAATGCAAAGATTACCGCAGCCAACTCCAAATCATGTGTTGGGTAATTTTGCTCATGGATTTTCAAATGACGTGAGGCATAAGCTATCACCATATCATTTTGCATAAGAACACACCCAAATCCCTTCTTCGATGCATCACTGTAGATCACAAACCTTTCTCCACTACAAGGCAGTGTGAGCACAGGTGCACTGGATAACCTTCTTTTCAACTCCTTGAAATTATCTTCACATTCCTCTGTCCAAACAAACTTAACTCCTTTCCGAGTCAACTTGGTGAGTTGATTAGATAATCATGAAAAATATTTTACAAAACATCGATAATATCCAGCCAAACCAAGAAAACTTCAGATCTCAGTTACTGTTGTTGGTCTTGAACATCTTTCGATAACCTCTGTTTTTGCTGGATCCACATATATCCCCTCATTTGAGATTATGTGACCCAAAAATGAAACTTTTTGAAGCCAAAATTCACACTTGGTAAATTTGGCATAAAGAATCTCCTTTCTCAGGGTCTTCAATATAATTCTCAAGTGATCTCTATGCTCTTCGTTGCTCTTTGAATAGACAAGAATATCTTCTATAAAGACTACCACAAATTGATCAAGATATTCTCTAAAGACTATATTCATTAGATCCATGAAGATAGAAGGGGCATTAGTAAGACCAAATGGTATCACTATAAATTCATAGTGTCCATACCTTGTACGGAAAGCCGTCTTTGGTATATCCTCCCTTTTGACCCTTAATTGATGATACCCTGAACGAAGATCAATCTTGGAAAAGTATTTAGCTCCTCGTAGTTGGTCAAATAACTCATCAATGCGTGGGAGAGGATATTTGTTCTTGATAGTGATATTGTTAAGATCTCGATAATCAATGAAGAGTCTCATTGATCCATCTTTCTTCTTAACAAATAGAACAGGTTCTCCCCAAGGTGATGCACTAGGGCGTATGAATCCCTTATCAAGATTATCTTGGAGTTGCTTCTTCAATTCCTGCAACTCAATTGGGACCATTCTATAAGATGTCTTTGAAATAGGAAAAGCACCAGGTACGAGTTCAATTGAAAACTCAACTTCACGATTTGGTGGAAGACCTGATAATTCCTCCGGAAAGACATCATCAAACTCCCATACAATGGGAATATTCTTAATCGTGAGTTTCTCACCAACCATTTGAGATAAATAACCTTCATTTAGTGGAATAAATACCCATAAGATGGAAGAAATTTCCACTGGAAGGTTATGTTCATCCTTGCATTGATAGACGATCGTAGATTGATCTGGAATATGAAATGTGACTTCCCTTCTTTGGCAATTGATATGAGCTCCATGAAAAGAAAGAAAATCCATGCCAAGAATCACATCAAATTCCACTAAAGGAAGGATCACAAGATTTGCAGGAAGCACTTTCCCACAAACATCGATCGGAGAAGAATTATAAACTTTTGATGCGACTGTTGTGCCATTAGGTGTTGTCATAGCTAACTCAACATCTAATTGTTGAGGTAATATGGTGATACCCTTAGAAATTGTTTCAGAAATAAAATTGTGGGTGGATCCAGAATCAAATAAAACATTTTCTACTTTAGAGTGGATGGTAAGTGTACCTTTCACCACTTCGTTATCATACTCCACATCGCTGATAGAAATTGCATGTGACTTTCCTTTGTCTTTAGCCTTAAGATTTTGTTGACGTCGACCATCATCATCAACCCTTGGATTTGGGCACTGATTGGTATAATGCCACATCTCCTTGCACTTGAAACATTGAAGTGTAGTAGGTTCATTCTGTGTATCCCTTCCTTTGTTTGCATCATTAGACATCTTGTTCCCATTATCGCGGCATTCAAATGCCCGATGACCTTCCTTTCCACATTTGAAACATTTACTTGTCCCTTTAAGACAACTCCCTCCATGTTTCTTTCCACACTTTGAGCATAAGGGAAAGCTCATCTTCTTTTCAGTGTGCTCATTAGATTTTCCTTTGAATTCCATCTTCCTCTTCTTATCAAACCCATGTGACTGATGGGTTACTCCAATCTCCATCTCGACTTTGAGAGCACATCGAACGATTTCCTCGTAGCTATTAAAGTCCCTTATGGCTAACGCCCGTCGAAGACTTGGTTTTAAGCCACTAATGAATCGATCAATCTTACTCTCAGGTTGGATAATAATACCAGAAGTGTACCTTGCAAGTCATGTAAAATTTGCTTCATAGGTACCAACAGATTCATCATCCCTTTGCTTCAGTTCAAGAAACTCTTTCTCCATATTTGTTCAGAGAATATGAGGGAAGTACTTATTGAAAAATATGTTCTTGAACTCGTCCCATTCCATAGACTCAATTTCATCCCTTTTCCTCATATTATTAATAAGATTCCACCATTGATCAGCATCTCCTTCCAAATGATACACTACTAGGATGAATTTATCATGTTCAGAACATTGAAGAACTGAAAATATCTTTTCAGTTGTACTAATCCATTGTTCAGCAACTAATGGATCAGTAGACCCGCTGAAAGAAGGTGGACGCTGCCTAATGAAGGATTCAACAGAATTTTTCTCCTTCCTTTTCTCGTTTGGAGGTCCTTCATGATTCATAGCTTGAGAAACTTGTGTGAGCATGGCTACAAGATTTTTCATTCCAGCTCCCATATCGTTTGGTTGCTCAGGGGGACAATCATTGCATTTCCCATCGCATTCCACATTAACACGGTTCCTTCGGGTTCCAGCCATTGACTAAAACCAAGAAGAATAGTGTGAGCAACACTAATTATAATAGGAAAACCACATAATCAAGGATAAAATTTCACACTTAAGGTCTTATCGTAGGGTATTCATGGCCATTTCTAAAACACTAAGATTGTGTTCTATTCTTAGACTTATCCTTAGGTTTCTTACTAAGGCTTTCACATCCTAGTTTCCAAAGGTTGACTATACCTTTCCTCTGATTCCAACTATAACGACCCATAATTTACATACATTGTTAATACTTCAAAATTGAAGCACACTTATTACAACATATGACAAAACCACAAAGGACCGTATAGGTATAGTGTCATTAGAAACTGGGAAACATAAACAACTAGTTCATAAATATTCTACAGTGTCTCCCATTTATTTCATCATATCTAGTGTCCCTTTTAGCATATTCTACATAATATCCATCTTCCTGACCTGGGGAAAAGAAAACATAAAAGGGTGAGCTCAAATGCTCAGCAAGGGAAAATAAAGGAAATAAAAATCATATCATATCTTTTTGAAAATCATAACCTGCAAAAGAGATCATAATATCTTAACATGGAACAAATCATAGAAGTGAAAATGAGATCCCCATAATCATAACATGAAACTTGAAACTTTGTGGCATGAACACATAATCATGGAAAATCATTTCTTGTTAGTCATGACTCATTGCCAAGACTATCTTAGTGGACAAAGTCCCTTTCTGAACCGAGTCACCCTCGTTTCAGTCCTGTTTCACTGAACCGGTATAACCTACCATTCCAGCCATATCTATCTCATGAGATATAAAATCGTTACCCAATGCATTGGAGGGAGATATAGGTCCCACCCATCTCATAATGATACCATTCTTATGTGTGCCACAAAATCATAAATCATACATCATATCATAACCCATGTAATAAAAAATGGGATTCTTAAACAACATGACATCATAAAACAAATTCATATAAGATAGAGGAATTCATAAAAATACTTCCATCACAACATAATCAAATCAATGTAATAATAGGGATAAAAACAGAACCCTATATTATCTTAGATGGAAAATAATTTTGATAAAACACTTGAAATGAATTCTTGAGGAAAATATCCTTTCTTCTTCAAAAACACTTTTCCTTTCTTAATATGTCATACAATTATAAACTAAAAGAAGATGATTTAAAATTAACTTGAAATTTTTTAAAGGAATATTCTTGGAAATAATGTTTTAAAAATCCATTCATGCCGTATAAGTTAAATAAAATATTCTTCTTACTTTTCTCGGGAAAGTCAAAAAGTACCTCGTACGAAAAACGACAATAGATTCCTTTCATATCTTTTACAAAAAACTTACCGAAGGGTAAAATTGGATATAAACTATTGTAGAAGGATGGAAATAATATTACATATTGAGGGAACATGGATGTGGATGATAAAATACACCCCAGTAATTACCAAAGTAAAAACAATCTCGGATTAAAGTGAGATTGTGATATTTCCCTTACCTTAGGTCCGATTTGCTTTGTACGTGTCCGAAGCTCCTGTATAATGGTTTAAATAATGTTATTGACTTATTCCAAAATCATAAATATTTATATGATATCATATATGGTCATATTATTAACTTCTTGTTAGTAATATTTCATTGTTACTTGTTACTCGGGTCCTTATTGCCTTTTGTTCTTATGCGTGTTTTGCCGAATAAATTCTTATTATTATTTTAAGGTTATAGATACCTTATATCCAGAATGGTATTAGTGTAACATATATCATATTTATTCATTCAATTCATTTATATAATTACTATGTAATGATGATCATGTTGAACGAGTCGCATCACATCGTGGAGACGGTATTCCGTACGTACGCACGAGTGATGATATCGTTCCTATGATCGTGGAATTGTATTGGAGTATATATATATTATTTCAGTATCAATATTACTTTATAATAATCATAATTATTTACTCATTACACCATTATACCCATCCTTGTATGGTGATGGTGGAAAATAGATTACACCACGACGTGGAGACGGTATTCCGTACGTACGCATGCGCGGTGATTTCATTTTTCCGTAGGATGGATAGAAGGTGAGTTAGGGTTGTTTCATATTTATAATAACATATCAGTATGTAAGTAATACTTATGTTATTACTTTATCATGAAACAACTAAAGAAGAAGAAGTTGAAGAAGAAAGAAATTGAAAAGATCGGTAATGGATATTACCTCTTCTTTGGAACGCCTCTTTGAATCCTCCACTTAGGGAACTAAGATTGGTCTTTGAAGAAGACCAGGACCTCTAGGATTATTCTAGGGAAGTGGAGAGGAGAAAATGGCAGGTTTTGGCCAAGCTTGAGTGCTCAAATTGGTGTGAGGAGGAGGGGGAGGAGGTGCCCTTTTATAAGGGAGGAGAGGGGCACCTTAGGAATATCTCAAAATATTATTTTATATTAAAGTCAAAATCGGTTTATAATGGTTTCAAAGGGTCTTATTTCGAAGATAAAGTGGGGATGGGTCGAAATCCTATAAACCAATAGGATTTAGACAAGTTTAGAGTATTATTTTAACCTTATCAATTAGATTTAACTCTAAGTTAAATAATTTAACATTTACCGTGTCTTTTTGTTTTCTTTCACTATATGGTTAATAAACTTACTAAAACATACCAAAAGAACCCTAAATTGTTTATTATTAATATATATATCCTTATCTAAGTCATTTGGCCGAACCTTAGATTTTTAGGAATAAAATAACAATTAATAATATAATATTTAATTTAAAAACTATTTTGTGTCAATTTTGACACTGTTTGATATATGGTTTTTTTGAAAGTCATAAAAGAATTATATGTTCGATCCAAGTTGATTAAATAAACAATAATATATCATAGTAACCTATAAAATTAGTGGAATTCATAAAAAGTCTCAAATTACATTTATTTGGGAATTTATAACATCAATTATGTTAACATTTCCTTAAAAGGGTAATTACTGCATCATCGTTGTGTCATAAATTAATTAATTTTTATAAAGTCTAAAAATTATAAATAAAATATCATTATGTGGGAAATATTTTTAGCTTTCTAATGAATATTTATAATCGAATTTATCTTATGTATAACCCCATATTAAAAATGTTTTAGTTATTAAACATTGATTTTAACTATTTTAACTATTCATTAAATAAAATAATATGAAATGTCATAATCTAATCCAGGTGGACCTAAATGGTCATATTTTATTCCTAAGTTTGTTTTTGGTCGAATTAAACTTATCCAATAGAATTAGAACATGTGTTAGGGTAATAGTAATATCTTATTTACCCTTTGTTTCCCTATTTACTATTAACCGCGGTAAAAAAAAGTAAAAAGTAACTATTCACCAAAAAATTATTTTTATCTCATTGAACCACATTTTACTTACTGATATCAACCGTGTCTGTCGGATTTTCGAAATTCCATTCACAGAAGCGGTAAAATTAAGTTTTATGCAAAAATTCAGTTTTTAACCTACCACTTAGTGGTTTCACTATTCATCAAAAATTGAATGTTTTCAGAAAAATACCAAAATTTCACCCTAGGCTAATTTCGGTATTCCGAATCCAAAAATGAAGTCCATTTTGAAAGATAAAATTTATAAAATTTCAAAAATTGGTTATTTCTATTCATAACAGCTAGTTTTAATAATATTTTAATAGCATCTCACTGTTTAGTGAAACTCAGTATTGCGTACGACGCAAGCTATCAAGGAAGGTCACGATTGCGTGTAAAGAAAGCATATCTAGTATGTAGTGAAATATTTCTTTGATGATATATAAAAACAAAATATTACTCATAAAAATCTCGGGTGCTACAATCTGGAAGATGCTTTGGCAGTGGAAAAGAAGGACACAAAGCCAATAAGTGAAAAGGAAAAGGTTCAGTTAACAACATGGAAGAGGATAATGGTATTTCTACGACATCAACAATGATTAGATGTTTTAAATGTGGAATGTATGGGAATTATGCAAACCAATTCCCTAAGGGAAAATCTCATGAAGAGAATCAGCATAGTCATATGAGTAGTATTTATGTGGATGATGATGAAGAGACTACAAGTGAAATATGAGATGAATGAAATGATGAAGCTCAGTCAATGGTTTAAGAAGTTAGTGGAATGATTGTATAATGTATGGTATTATAAAATAAAGAATCATCTAAGGATTGTTACACTATTGTTTTTCATCAAGTATTTGAAAGTATATGTTGAATGGTACCAGTAACCATGAAAAGTGATTCAAATATTTTGGAAAGCAGATTATATGTACATAATGAAGGGATAAGAAGATAATGATATGTTTGATTGTATTCATGAGCTCATGATTGATATAAGGACTAAGTGATATCATGGTTTGAGTATATAGAATTTTGAGGATTTTGGTATGTGGAAAGTGTTAACTTTTAACCGCATTAATGTTTTCACTACGGTTCAATGGATATTCATTCTTCAAGGGAATGCATGACTAAGGTATTCACATGTTTATAATTTGACCAACAAGATATATCTTATGATATATGGGGGAAAATTATGGCATTCACGTGATTGTTATGTGAAATTTCAAGTGATAATTTTCATTATACTATGAGCTTGGACCGAAGTATTTTAGATAATCCTAATGATTGGAATGGATTATGTTGGAAATAAGTTAGGATAGAACTTTTTTAGATATTATAGATGGGATGTTGTAGTAATATAGTTTTAGAAAAAGGAAAACCTGCAGGATGGGCGACAACCCATCACGTCGGACAAGGCTGTGGGAATCAAACCCACAACCGAAATGTGATTGGCCTTTATCACCAACCAATGGCCTACAGGAAGTCCCTGGTTAGTAGAAACAAGTTTTATTTTATTATGCGGTATGATATATGAAGTATAAGTTCATTTTTGGAATTGTATACGATTAACCTCACCATAGATGGACTTAAGTATATTTGATAACTTTTGATAACCTTTTGTTTTAAAAAGATCGAATGACCCATCATTCTATCACATGATCTGTTAACACTTCACGAATAACAAATTCAACTTCATTTCTTTAAGATATAAAGTAGAAATTGTTAAAATCATGAACAACAGTGAGATTGTACCAAAATAAAGTAAATATTTATTCTAATTCAAATTCTTCAACTTTAGGGAAATGATCTTGAAAACCAAAACTGTTGTCTTAGTGTCCTTATATCTGATGAATCAGATGGTACCCTAGATCAACACAAATTTATGGCATTGTGATTGTTGGATTTTTCATAGCCATGTTCTCTACCACTCTCCATCAGAACATGATGGTTAGATTTGTCTTCCATATCCATATTTTTATCTATGTGGAAACCCAGTGATTAGTTTATTTGGGTAACCGTTACGTTTCATACTTTTGTTTTTAAAGATTTGTATTGGTATTCCTTTTTACTATGTGGGTTTCTATTAAATAAACTTTCGAATAGTAATCCATTTATTACCCCAACGAATTTCGAGGGCAAACTTACTTTTAAGGGGGGGTAGAATGTAACACCCCGAGATTTTATGAAAAATATTCTTTTTAATTTCATTAATGTCTTCTGTTTTATGCTACACCAAAAGGAGCTTGTACAACACACATACTTGACTTTCCTTGCATTACATGCAATCGCGACCTTACTTGATAGCGCGTGTAGTACGCATTACCGAGTTTCACTAAACATTGATATGCTATTAAAATATTATTAAAACTAGCCGTTATGAATAGTAATATCCACTTTTTGAAAGTTTTTAAATTTTATTTTTCAAAATGGACTTCATTTTTGGATTCGGAATATCGAAATTAACTTAGAGTGAAATTTTGGTACTTTTCGGATAACTTTCATTTTCTGATGAATAGTGATAATTACTAAATTGTAATTAAAAACAACCTTTTTAATCGAAATAATTAATAGTGATAAATTATTAATTTGAGTGGTTTTAAAGTAAATTTAGAATATATTTTTACAATTTAATACAATTTTGGTCATTGGATGTAATTTCACATTTTAACCAGACATAAAAAAGTGTCAATCTTTTCATAGTTATTATCTCTTAAGAACACGCTATATGTTTTGACGACGGTAATTAATTTTTAAATTAATTAATGCTACTGATATGTTTTTATTTTGGAAAAATAGACATCATTTTTGAGTTCATAATATCAAATATAGCTTAGGCCTAATTTTTGGTATTTTTCTGGAAACTTTCATTTTTCGATTAATAGTGAAACCACTAAGTGGTAGTTAAAAAAATGAATTTTTCGTAAAATGTAATTTTACCACTTCTATGAGTGGAATTTAAAAAATCAGAGAGACACGGTTGATGTCAGTATGTAAAATGTTGTTCAACGAGATGAAAATAATTTTTTTGTGAATAGTAACTTTTTATTTTTTTTACCACGTTTAAAAGTAAATTCGTTAATTAAGGGTAAAATTGATATTATTATTACCCTAACACATGTACTAATTCTATTGGATAAGTGTAATTCGACCAAAAACAACCTTATGAATAACATATGACCATTTAGGCCCAATTGTATTAGATGAGGACATTTAATATTAATTTATTTAAAGAAGGGTTAAAATAGGTAAAATAAAATATTAATAAGTAAATAATTTTTATTATATGGTTATACATAAGATAAATTAGACTATAAATATTAATTATAAATATAAAAAGATTTCCTACGTAATAGTATTTTATTTATAATTTTTATACATTAAATAATTTAATTTATATATGACTCAAATATGATGCAATAATTATCTTATTAATGAAATATTGACAGAATTGATGTTATAAATACCCAAATAAATGTAATTTGAGGCTTTTTATGAATTGCTATAATTTTATAGGTTAATATGACATGTTATTATTGATTTATTTAACATTTTTCGAACTAATATTTCAGATATTATTTTCAAAAAAATCAATTACCAAAGAGTGTCAAAATTGACATAAATTAGTTTTTAAAACAAATATTATATTATTAATTGTTATTTTATACTTAAAAATCTATGGTTCGTCCAAATGACTTAGACAAGTTTAGATATATTAATAATAAACAACTTGGGGTTCTTTTGGCTTTTTATAGTAAGTTTATTAACCTTATAGTGTAAGAACAAAAAAAGACACGGTAAACGTAAAATTATCTAACATAAAGTTAAATCTAAATGATATGGTTAAAATAGGAACCTAAGCTTGTCTAAATTCTATTGTATGAGAGTATTTAGACCCATCCCAACCTTATCTTCGAAATAAATCAATTTGTAGCTATGTAAAACCGAATTTGGCTTTATAATAAAATAATATTTTTTGTTATTCCAAAGGTGCCCCTCTCCTCCATTATAAAAGGGCACCTCCTCCCTCTTTTCCTCACACCACTTTGAGCCTTCAAGCAAGGAAAAACCCTGAAACATTCTCTTCTACACTTACCTAGAAAAACTCTAGAGGTCATGTTCTTCTTCAAAGACTAATTTTAGTTTCTTAAGAGGAGGACTCAAAGAGGCGCTTCAAAGAAGACGTAATGTCCGTTACTGATTCTTTCAACATTATATCTTCTTCCACTTCTTCTTATTAGGTTGTTTCATTATGAAGTAATAAAATTAGTATAACTCATATACTGATATGTTATTATAAGTATGAAAAAACCCTATTTCACCATCTATCCATCCTACGGAAAATGAAATCGCCGCGCGTGCGTACGTACGGAATACCGTCTCCACGCCGTGGTGTAATCTATTTCCACCACCACCTTACATGGATGGGTATAATGGTGTACATAATAACTATATATGATTATTGTAAAGTGATATTGATTCCGAAATAGTATACATACACTCCAATACAATTCCACGATCATGAGAACGATATCATTGCTCGTGCGTACGTTCGGACTACCGTCTCCACGACGCGATGAGATTCGTTCTCCATGTTAACAATTAATGAATGATTATAAAGTATATATAATATATAATCATGAAAATTATTACATAATAATAATACTGTATTTATGTGTATATATATGTATGTCATCTACTTAATTTCATTCAATTCAATAAGGAAACGAAAACAACGTTCATGCATACGTACGACCTACCGTCCCCATGAACGGTGTATTTAAATTCATTTAATCGATATATCATATATATATGTATATACTGAAATATATATTATATTTAAATCATTTTTTACATTCTGGAATTAAGTAAATAAGGATATAAGTAATAATATCAATAACAACAAGTCCAAACACGTACGATAAATAAAACGATTTAACCCAAAACACTGCTTTAACATGGAACTTACAAATGAACGGGTAATATAAAGCCATAAATGAACCATATATGATATCATAAAAATGACGATGATTATTTAATATGTCAATGACATTATGTAAATCATTATACAAGAGGTTTGGATTCATACGAAGCATATCAGACATAAGGTAAGGGATAATTTTTCAAATCTCATTTTTATCCGAGACTGCTTATTCGTAAGTATTTACTGGGGTTATTGGTATCATCCATTTCCATGTTTTATAAAAGTGTATTCATGTATTTTTAATGTCAATTTTACCCATTTTTGACTTTTACAACATGGTATGTAATGAATCTTTCTTTTTTTACGTTACGAGGAACTTTATGGATTTTCTGACAAAAGTATGAGAAGAATTTTTTTTTAATGTATACGACATGAAAAGATTTTTACGGTTTTATAAAGCCATATTTTCATGAATCTTCCACCAAATGACTTCATGAATATTTTAAACAAAATATTTTTCTTTTAAAATTTCATGACGTTTTGTGAAAAATTTGATTTTGAAAAAGAAAGGATATTTTCCTCAAGAATTCATTTCAAGTGTTTTATCAAAACCATTTTTCACCTAAGATGAAATTATTTCATATGTGTATGTTTCAAGTATAATGAATCTATGATTTACATGGTTTAACTTTCCTTATTATGAAATGATATCCATTTCTTTTATATGGATTATGTAATGATGGGATGATGTTTATGAAACCCGTTTTATTTATTGGGTTATTATAAATTATGTATGTTTATTTTGTGGCACAAGTAAGAATGATTTCATTATGAGATGGGTGGGACCTATATCTCCCTCCAATGCATTGGGTAAAGATTTATATCTCATTTGATAGACATGTATGGAAAGGTAAGTTAATCTGGTTTAGTGTTACAGGACTAAAACGAGGAGTGAACTTGATTCAGAAAGGGACTTTGTCCACTAAGATGGTCTTGGCAGCAATGCCTTGGCTACTGTGGAAATCATAACATGTTCTTAATGGTTTCCACAATTACATGTTTTATTCCCATGATATTTTATCATGATTGATGTTCCCTTATGATATATGCCTTACGTACTTCCAAGATTCATGTCTTTGCTCAAGATTTTGATGTTTAGATTTTATGTTCAAGTTTTTGCATTCAAATGTTTATGGATTGTTTTATATTCTCTATGTTTACCCTTACTGAGAATTTGAGCTCACCCCTTTTATGTTTTCTTTTCCCCAGGATATAAATAATGATTTTAGGTAAGAAAAAAAGGGGGAAGATTTTTATGGGAGATGTTGAAGATCTTTCACCACGATTAGAAGATTATATTCCGAGTTTCCAAAGACAGTTAACTATTACGGTCCTTGTCTGTCTATTTTTGTTATGTACTAAGTATTCCACAAAAGTAATGTAATTTCCATGTATGTCACGCTTCGGGTCTCTACATGTAATCTTTTATTCAGTTATGAGTATTTACTACTTCAAAAAGGTGAAAATTATTACTTATTTTAAAGTATTCATGGTTTACATGTTGTTTTGAAAAACCAACAGTTTTCCTTCTTTTTGTATCACTTACTATGCTTTTTGTGCTCATCCCATGTTTTTGAAATGTTTTTCACAGGACATAATGTGGAATAGGGTCAAGGATGGGATCATGGAAGAGAAATTTTTTCTTAAACATGGAACTAGACATGACTCTTTTTTCAAGAGTTCTTGTTTTATGAAATAATGGAAACTATGTAGAAGTGTGTACTTTGTAATATTTTGAGATGTAATAGTTATGTCCTAATTCACTATAAATCTAAACCTGAAAATATCCTCTATGTTAATTATTCATTTAAATCAATATTATGCAAGGTTTAAGGCTGGGTCCTTATAGTTGGTATTAGAGGTCACTTTAGACAACTTTAGGGATAAGGAGTTTTCTTTAGACACATGGTTAGTCCATTTGTCTATTATTTCAGTTAAATACTTGTTTCATAACATTTTTAGATCAAGTAAAGTTAGTTATAAATTAAATGATGAGGATCTCAAATGACATTTATATCCCTTCTTGATGACATTCATGCAATAATTATTGCAAAGTCATGTTCATATGATTGTAAAACTTTTTCTAGATTACAACTCACTTACAATCAGTTGTTTGAGATATAAAAAACCTCCACTAAACCTCATTATCATGGTGGATCATGGATTGAATTTAGAAAGATCTTATTTTCACAATATTCTCATATTTTCAAGAAAGGTAAATATTATCAATGAATTTTCAAATATTTTAACTTATCACATGATTTTGAATAATATTATGATTTTAGAAAAGGGTCTAAAGAAGAATACCATTGCGCAACCTATTTATATTGGATTATAAAATATATACTCTCAGCACATACTTATGGTATTTTAAAAGTATTGTTAATTTAAAGTTTCAACTCAAATTCGGTTCAACTATTTAATAGAAATCATGTTTTATCAGATGTTTTTAAATTATATGTCATACATGATTATTTTCCAAAACTGTTTTTCTATGAACACCCATATGACCCTTGTTGTACAAGGTGTATTTGGATGGAGGGAAAAAATTATTTTGAAGGACATCTAAACCTTTGTTTCAATGCATTGACATTCTACCTACGTGAATAAGATAACGATGAAACCAAGTGGACTCCATGATCTAGGTATGATGTTATTCATTTTGGGAATCATTTTATTTTATTATATGGTGGTGAAATAAGACTTAACGAATTATGGTTTTGAGATCATAATGAATTTGGATGAAAATGATATGTATAAGGAAAACATTTAGGTTAATACATGTTAGGGTTATTTTTGAGTTTTAGAAAAAGGACAACATGTAGGATGTGTGACAACCCGTCGCATCGGGTAAGGCCATATGAATCAAACCCACAACTGAAGGGTGACAATGGTGCATCCACTACCACTAGCCTACTTCAAGTCCCTAATTAGTAGGAATTATTATTTTAGTAAAAAAATGTTATGGAACAAGAATAAATTTTTTTTTGGAACATATGTTTTTTCAAATGGATATATGTAGTATAGAAAAATGATTTAGTGAGTAAGTGATAAAGGTTCTTGTGGAAGACGTTCTCTCTTTTGAAGAAACACTATATGCCTAAGGAAGATTGAATACTATGTATTTCAATTGTAGAATAATGGTTGAAATTTTAGTTTGGAAGTATCTATGTTTATGTTGTGGACATTTGACACTTTTTTTTATTTATGAAAATGACTAACCTATCATAGAGAACATGTGATTTGGTTAATTAGTTTTCAATATGAGACTTTATGAGTAAGTGTTGTTTTTTGTATATAATTTTTATCTTGGGAGACTACATATATAAATCCTTATGATATTTGGGTTTCAATATTAGTTTGGATAACTTTTGAAAGATTTTATAAAAAGTTGTTTTTTTGAATGGTCTTTGTTGAACAATGGGTTTGTTTGAAAAATTTTGGAGATTAAGAGAGTTTTGGTTGTAAAATAGAATCCTTTTTGGGTATTATCTGATCTCACACTAACCATTTTGGTTTTGGATAAGGTATAATGACATTGGAAATATATATTTCATATTTATTAGATTATATGATTCTCTCGAAGTTGATTATAGTTCCCTTAATGAAAAAAAATCATCCTGAATACTCATCATTTGGAAAAAATATGAGTTTGTGTTAGAAGTATAGTAAAAGATGAATGTCAACATGACAAGTGAGTATATTTCCTTATGTTTTTAGTTAAACTCATAAATAAATTCCTTAATGAAAATTAACTTAAAACAAAAACCATTTCTGTTAAATTTTCCTACTGGGGAATCAAATATTGTTTAACACATCACAAGTTTGTGATTTTCGGGTGGTTAACTTTATCCTAAACATGTTTTCTATCACTCTCTATAAGAACATGATGGTTTCTAATCTCATCCATATCCATGTTTTCATGGAATCCTAGAATCTTTTGTCTCAGGTAACCACTGTACTTCTCTTCCTTTATTTTTAAAGTGATAGTTTTATTGACTCTTTTTCCGAAGTGGGGCTTTCAATGATGTTTTGGAGCTCAATTTTAAAATTGTGAGGACGCAATTCCCAAAAAAATGGAAGGATGTAACATCCCAGATATATAAAGAATATGAAATTTTCATATTTATTAATATTTGTGAATTAAATATTAATATTACTTTAATGTTGTTGCTATGTACGATAGCGTACCCGATATGCAACAATGAATTTCTTTAAAATCTTACGTTGCACACTAATAATATAATATTATTATTTTAAATGGTAGTTTACTCCTACCTGTTTTATTGTCTTGAATGAACAAAACTAACTACAATATGATTATACATGTTTTTTAAATGTATTTACATTCATCCAATAAATGTTAGAGGCTTAAAATGTGAATAAATCTAATTTTAAGCATAATTTACATTAAAAGGCCGATTTATAGCCATTTATTGGAGAAGCCTAATTAAATTTAGTTTTGATCATTTTATATGTTCTATTTGACCAAATTAAATTATTCTTTTGATTTGGGACATCAAATTTTATTTGGTTAATTTTTTGGTGTTTTTTGGATAAAGTTCATTTTTAATGAATAGTTTAAAATATTGTATCTTAATTCAAAAGTGAATTTTAATCTAAATTATTTATATAGTTAGATTAACTTTTTAATTTGTTTTAAAGTGTAATTAGAATATATTATTACCATTTAATCCAATTTTGATCATTGGAATTAATTTCAAATTGAAATTGGACATAAATAAGGGTCGATCTTTTGATAGTTATTGCTTCTTAAAAACACGATATTTGTTTTAACAACAGTGATTAATTTAAAAATTAACTAATGACCCATTTATGTTTTTAATTTTAAAAAATAGACATCATTTTTGAATTTGAAATATAAAATATTTACTAGGACGAGTTTTTGGTATTTTTCTGAAAAATGTCTATTTTTGAGGAATAGTGAAACCATTTAGTGGTAGTTAAAAAAACCGACTTCTTCATTTAAATGAAAATTTTCCACTTCTGTGAATTGAATGTCAAAAATCCAACATACATGGTTGTTATCAGGAAGTACGATGTGGTTCATTAAGGTTATTTTTTGGTGAATAGTAACTTTTTACTTTTATTTACCGCGGTTAATGTTAAATATGTTAATTAAAGGTAAAAAGAATATTAACATAATTAAAAATTAAGTTACCACTTCTCGAAACCATATTGGTTGAGTCATTAACGACCATGGGCGTCTTTGGGTCGATATTAGGACCCCTTTGATCCACTTGGGTGTGATAATGACAATTTAGATTAATTAATTTAAAGTAAAGACAAAAATATCATAAAAAAATATCTCATTGTAAATTTATTTTTATATGGTGTTTTATAAGTTATTTTTTTTACTATAAATATTAATTAGAAATCTAAAAATATTTCCTATATCATGGTATTTTTTTTATAATTTTTAGACGTCAAATAAATTAAATTATTTATGACATAATAATGACGCTGTATTTACCTCATTAATAATTGATTTAAATAAATAAGAATATAATGATTAGAATATTATCCAAAACATGTCCAATTCTGATTGGATGATTTTAATTCGACCATGAGTCATATTATATTCATATTTAATGATTTTTGGACCATTAGAAACCGAATATAATTATATAATAAAATAATAGTTTCACACTTTACTAAAGACCCCCTCCTCCCCTTTATAAAAGGAGACCACTTCTAACCAATTCCTCACACCTCTATAGCCATTTGGATCATCCTACCTCTGCCATATTAAGCTCCCTACATCCCTATAATACACTTATAAGTTGTACCTTAGTATTAAGGCACTTCAAGAAGTCCTTTAGTTCAATCCAAAGGGAGTTACCAAAATTAAAGGTAAAGGTTTCTCTTAAATTGTTTTCTTTTATTTTATGTCACCAACACCTAAACTCTTTTTAATCCCTTCTTTTGAAAAAACACCATTATACTCAATATACTAGGAAGTTTTTATGAGAATGATTCAAACAAAAATTACACATACATCCATCTAAAGGATGCAGAACATAATGTTTCTGTGGATGGAAAACTAATGCCTCACGAAACAATGATTATTCAATTACCTCTTACTGCCTCTCATGGTGGCCGTTATAATGGAACTATATTTATATTATGTTTATGTTTTCTTTATTCTTCTGTATTTTCCAATTATATCATGCCTTTATGGTTCCCATTATTGGTAAGCACGATAATCTCATTAGCGGAAGTGTGGACTATCGCCCCCACAAAGTGATATAGCTCATTAATTCCATATGTGATATGTATAAAGTATGGAGTTAATTATATTATATATGATATTATATATGAAATAATAGAGTAATTAGAATATACCTATGTTTAATTATGCTTTAATTACATTAAAATAATAAATATAAATGAAAGTAGCGTTCATTCGTACGTACAGCTTACCGTCTCCATGAACAGTGCATTTCATTTATTACCTCTAAAATGTTTTGTACTTTTATAAATACATGTATATACTGGATATATATGATATATATGATAACTAAATCATGAATATCATTCTGGATATAATGAACCTTTGACCACATGAACAACATGTAATTATAAGAAATCCATTTTTTACTCATGTTCCAAATATCGACAAAACAAACATTATTAACGTAAATGATTAAATAATATGTATAATATGGTAATAAGTGATATAAAAGGTATAATAAACATTAAAAAGGTTAGAAATAAATTATAAATTAACTTTAGTTTATTATTAAGGAGATTAGAGAACGATCAAGTCAAGTCGGACACGAGGTAAGTGATTTCTTATCTCACTTTTAATTCAATGAGATTTCCATTTTTCATCAATTATTAATTAAATGTCATGTATTGTGTACTTCCATTGATATATATAATCATTATTATCTTTATATTCATGTAATTCAGTGATTCATTTTGTGGATATTTACTTTTGGTCATATGACTCAATTTGAATACAATGAAGTAAGGGTTCTTCATCTCACTTGTTTTTATTCCCGTGAGATTCATGATATATTTTCCACTATATCATTTTGTGTTTTTTATGTACTCCCATGATTTTACTCTTTGTGTAATATAATTTATTTATGAGTATTGACATATTCAATGGATGATCCTTCTTTCATGTGGCATATGTTTTGTAAGTTACCAAGTCGGTAAGGGAACTTCTTAACCCAATAACAATTCTTTGGGTTGATCTTCTCTTTCTTATTTATGTCATCCAATAAATATGTGTGAATGATATCTGATTGTTTTAAACTTAATATTCACTAATATTTGGTGTATTTATATTTGTCACAAATAATTATTCTATTGATTTAACATTAATTTAAGGATACCATCTTTGTAAGGGACTTTGTCTCAATTTACATTCCATTGAGACTTATTTATTGTTATGCACCAAATAACATTTATATGGTGTACATACGATCCTTTAACATACTATATCATGATTCCCTTTATTCTCATAGTATTATAATGTTATGATTATTTGTTACTCCTCAATTATTTGTATTCTAGAGTCTCTGATTTTTTTATAAACAATTTAACTAAAATATAGGTTTAAATGTTTTAACGATTTATTATTCTAAATAATTATCTTTAATGTGTTTGTTTATAAAATGGGTTATACGGATTTATTTATAAGGACATTAATGTTTTAAAATGATAATTCTTTTAAAAGCTTCAAATTTGTATGGAATACATTGATTCAAAAATCTATTTTTTAAAATAGTTTTTGAAAATGGATTGATTATTTCAATATCTTGAAATTATTTCTTATGATTTCAAATGAAATGTTGTTATTGAAATGTTTATATTTGAATTATTATATGTGTAATGATTGTACTTGGACATTTGATGGGTGGTTATGTGATAAAGTATATGACGGGTGGTGCCATGAATACCAGGATGGTTGGTTACGTTATAACCTCTAATGCATTGGGTATGGAAGTCAGTTGTATAGAAATTCCATTTAGTGATGTGTGTGGAAGTCGACTGTACGATTATTCCACTTACGAATTTTTATGTCCCATGTTACCTTTATATGTTCTGTGTTCTTTATATGGGTAATATTTTGGCTAAAAAAGTGTAAGTATCAATATTTTATTCAGTGAAGAGTATTCATTACTTCATAATGGTAAAAAGTATTACTTATTTTAAAGTATTCATGGTTTACTTGTTGTTTTGAAAAACTAACATTTTTCCTTCTTTATGTATCCCTTATTGAGATTTTTATGCTCATCCCAAGATATTGAAATGTTTTTCATTGGACATAATGTCGAATAGTGTCAAGGATGGGATCAAGGAAAATTCATGTTGTCTTAAACATGGAACAAGACATGACTGTTTATTTTTTCAAGAGTTCTAGTTTTATGAAAAAAGTGAAACTGTGTAGAAGTTTCTACTTTTTATTCTTCTGAGATGTAATAGTTATTTCCTAATTCTCTTAAACAATAAACCTGAAAATATACTCAATGTGAATTATTCATTTAATTCAATATTATATATGGTTTAAGGTCGGGCCCTTATACGTGTATAGTATGTCAATACAAAAATTCCTTTCACATTTTCTGTAAAATGTCAAATGTACTTCGTTTAGAAAATTGGATGCAGATTCCATTAAATAAATTATAAAAATTAAAACCTAGGTAAAATTAAAATTAAAAAATATTTTTATAACATTAAATACCATAAATTAATGCTATAAATAAAATATGATTATGAAATAAAAAATCCCAACCAAATAGAGAGATATAGTCAGTTTTCCTTATAATTTTTTTGTCTATTGAGTACTTATAGAGTTGAAAATGAAACTAAAAAAATTTAATTCCAGAAATATATATTTTATAATAATTTAAATAATATTTTTGATAGATATATCATATATTTTCTTCATCATAAAATTATTTTAAACCATCACTAAAAATAAGATTGTGTCATATAACCCATACCTCGAGTCCAGATGTTTCTACAATCACTATATCCTCATATATATTAAATTATAATTTATTATATTTCTATAAATAATCCATATTATTATATATATTTACTCATTTTTTTCATTTATTGCTTTATATCACCCATATTTAAATAATCATTCATTATCATCATTATTTTGGGTTTTAACTACATTTTTTTCCTAATATTTTCTTATTTTATAGTTATAGTCCATGAATGATGATCATTGTTACATCATATCAAGAAATATATTTATATTAATATTATTATATATCGTCATTATATACATCTTACATAATATTAAAATAAATTTCTAATGAAAAATGAATTGTTTCACTTTATTGATATAGTATTTTGTACATACCCATGAGTGACGGTTCCCACATTCCAATGGATGGAATGAATGAAAAGAAAAAAAAATTCATTTTTAAATAGTAATTAGTATATTAATGATTTATTATATATATACAATAAATCCTAAATAATAACTATTCATGAATAATGGTGATTGAAAATGAATCATATTATTGGATAGAGATGCTTGTCCACACATATTCATGAGTGACAATTTCATTGGAATTTGACGGGGAAGATGTGGGAAATTATTGTAATATAATCCTAATAGAATATTATTAAATTTATAATAGTATACTAATAAATTATTGATGGATGAAATATGTTTCTTGGAAGGAAATGAACAAATAAAATTGATAGATGTTTGTTATGATTTACACCACTTCTTTAAGAGACCTCTTTTGGCATACACCAAAATACTTAAAATATTTACATGAGTAGAATAACCAAAGAACTAGGATTAATTGAAGAAATATATTATTGTTTTGGGGTATATATTTTCTAATATATACGTAAAAAATATTGTGAATAAGGGAGGGGATGTGGTAACCTATTATAAGTGTGGGGAGGCACACACAAAGAATATCCAAGAAGATTTCAATAAAATAATGTCACATTCAAGGGTTGCAGCTCCAAATAGAGTTTCATTATGAGGTAAGATATGATAATGGTTGTAAATATTTATAAACTAAAAATTATTCAAATTTATGTGACATTATTACCCCTATTTCTTAATTAAACCCCATGGTAATTCTGTTTTAACCTCAACTGTGTTAATTAAATATTTTTATTTTTACTCTTAATTATTACTTTAAATGAAATTTGACTTAAAAATTTATATTAATTATAATGATAATAAATATTTATTAAATTTAATATATCAAAATTCAAGAATTTGTATAATTTAAATTTTAATATACCTACAAAACATAATCATAACAAGTTTTCGAAGAATAAATCTTAAGCTTAAAACTGGATTTACTTCCATTAATTACCATCTAATGATGTTAATAGAATTTTAAACTATATTATTTAATATTTATTATATATTTGTCTTTAAAATCAATATGAAATATTGATAAATTTACTTTATAAGATAAAAATTATTGTGAGTTTAAAAATATTTTTTATAAAAGTTTTTTTTGTCACCAAAAACTAACTTATACCACAATAAAGTATAATAGTTATTAATATGTAGTTAATTATAATTTTTTATATTTTAAATATACATAATTTACTTGTTGATAAAATTTAATTAGTAATGGTATTTTTTAATTAATTTATTTTATGAAAATAAATGAAAATTTGAAAATAATATTTTTCCCTATAAAATAGAAAATAAATCATTTCTGAAATGTCCTAAAAAATCACAAAATAGTAATGTTGAATGAATAATTATAAAAATGATACTTATAGCATCAGATAAACATTCCCAAAAATTTTTAAATCAGTTATATTGATTGTTCTAAAAAGGAATAATTTTTTTGATGAAATCATATTTTTGAAACATACAAAGACTTCATTGGAAATTGAATACATATTTATTATACAATGGTGAATACATTTTAATTATTGAAAACCAATTGTTTTTATAATATGTTTATTAAAATTTACACCATCTAATTTAATATTTAGGTTACATGGATTATAATTTCACAGTTCATATAGAATTGGGGTTGCGTGTAATGAAATATTTTGAATACGTTTGGTTTATTTTAACTGAAATATTTTTAAAATATTATGTTGTTATATTTAAACTCCATTAAATTTAGTTTCCACAAAAATATTTCATTACATTGGATTAGATAATTTCATAAATATCTACATCACGGTATCCTCAGGATTTTACATTTCTTCTTTAAATTTTAAATTCCCCCAATAAAAAGTAACCACGTGATTTCTTTGTTACAATTATCATTATATCTTTGATCTAATATTTCTATCAATTTTTTTATATTATAATGGTCATTTACTATACATACAACCATTGAGTTAATACATATGAGGGATCATTTATTTACTTCATCAAAAAAATATAAAAATATCATATCCATAACATTATAGTTTCACTAGTATCACATTGTGACAAGCTACAATGCCAACTTTAACAAGATTATTAATGAGAAAAATATACATATGGATGAGTTATCCCTTATTTTCAAATCCCACAACACTCTTCCATGGGGAAATTTGTTCGAATACATTCTCATTAATATTTAATTATATGTCATGCCTATGATTGTTAACATAACTCTTCGATGTTATCTAATCTTCCTTGATTTTTTTACATAATCAATCCAATATTATATATCATTTCATCATCTTGGAGAGGTCCCAATAGCATTCTTTATCTAATATTATCCATTTATTTTTTATTTTTTTTCTTCATTCTTTTGAGGGATTCGTTGGGATCTATCTGAAAACTCATGTGAAATATATTATTATATGAAATATCATCTAGTGTAATATGTTGATCTAAAAAATACTTCAAATCTATAAAATATGATAACAACATGAACTCTATGGTTTATGTTGTTTCGAATTTAATTCCGACATTCAAATTTGATGCCAAAAATACTATGTATTTCATTTATAAAGATAACAAAATAATACACAATACTTAATGCATTCCAAGAACATATTCTATTATAGGTTTTCAAAAATTACAGAAAAATATTTAATTTTACTTTTTTGAAAATAAAATAAAATAAAATAACCAATTCACTTTATGTTTTCATTGATTTTAAATTTAGAAATCCATTTTATGAAATCTATTATACCAATTTTTTTTTTATAAACATTGTATGAAAATTAAAATTACAAGTAAGGGGTGTCAAACTAGTGAAATTTATATTTAAAAATATACAGACTAAAACACTTTAAGAAAATTTATAATATATATATATTTTTTATATATAATTTAATTTTAAAAATACATTAAAAACACATTATATTTTTAAATTCCATTTCAAAATAATCATTGAAAATAAATAATTTTGAAAAACTATATCATTTGTCCTTAAAATAAAATTAAAAATAATATAAATTTTTGCAATTACAATGATATTCCAATGATCATATAAAACCCTCCTTCCCACATAATTTTATCACCAGTAGAATAGTGTCTCATTTGGGTAATGGGTTTACTCTCAATTCCTCCTCTTCCCTTTTTACATCCAGGTGCAAAATTTTAGCTTTTAAAATACCATTTCTATAGTAATTTCTTTTTCCAAATTAATCGATTAAACACATTCCAAAATATACTTGAATTATTTTTATAGAATAAAATAATATTACAAACCCAATAATTTTTCAGGAAGTCATTTTTTATAAAAAATTTATAAAATAGGAAAACATATATTTTTTGAATAATTATTCCAAAACTCATTAAAATTAAAGTAATTTCTTATATTAAATACATGACATTTAAAATATACACATTTAATACATCAATATCAACTAATATTTCTGACATTCAATGAATTATATGAAAATTTCCCTCAAAAAATGATAACCTTCATGATGAAAATTTTATGCTCATTCTTAAATAAAACCTATTATATTTGAAACAAGAGATATAAACATAAACAATCAAAAAAATAAGGTGTTTTTATTGGTTAAAATCATGAAATAATAACATCATTTATATAAATTATTAGTTTAAAAATTATAAGCCATGGATTAATCATTTCTAAATGATTTCTTGATAAAATTATATAAATATTTTAGAAATAATATATAAATACAAATACCTTAAACATATTAATGAAACATAAAAGTAATTTTTATTTAATTTTTTTTTTAAAATACATTGCATTATTTTCAATAAAAAATATCCTAATGTTGTTGAATATATTTATAAGAAATAAAGAAATTCCAGAGAAATGAGAGTTTGGTTTCATTTGAAAGATGTGTAGGAAGTGACTTATATAGTTTAGTTTTTTGTGCAGTAGATGATACAAGTCAACGCATAACAACTAGTGTTAATAAAATTAACTAATTAAGAACTTTGATTAGATCATGATATATAATATAAATTATTTTCATATCATAGAGAAATTAGTGTTCCCAAGATGTTTTGTAGAATGATAGAAAATAGAAAATAAAATTAAATCCAAGGGACAAACTCAATTATATTTGTTAGTATGTGTTCGTAAATTTAATACACATGACATGAAAATTGGGAAGGATATTCTTATTCAAAAAATAGGAAACATATTTTATTTATATATTCTTACATATTATCTAAATAATATAAGTATTTTATCGAATGAAAAAAATCCATTTTCTCATATTTGGATAAGAATATATTATTCTTATATATAAAGGTAGTGAGAAATTCTATAAAATAAATCCTAATAATGTGTAGCTTGGCTGCTAAAAAGTTAATGATAAAAAATGATAATATCATATTTTATTTCTCATTTATATTGTAAGTAATAATCCTGAAACTCCTTTAGTTAAGCAATAAATTTGATTTGGGTCATGGTTGTTCAAATATGTTGATATTGGATATAAGGTCCTTGCCTTAAACCTTACTTAATCTTGAGTTAATACAAGATTACACATTGAGGATCTTTTCAGGTTTAGAGTTTTAGAAAATCAGATCATAAAACATGCATTACATTCCACATATAAACAAAGTGGTTACATAAAGATAGTATTCTTCTTTCCCATCAATGGAAACATATTTAAAATAAAACAAGGATTATTTCTTGAGACTTCCTTGACACTATCATCATATAATGTACCTCTCCCTTGACCAGTGAAAACATTTCAAAAAAACTTGGGATGAGCATAAAAAGCTCAGCAAGAGTTATAAAAATATATATAAAGGAAACATGGGTACATATATATATAATAATGAAATCATACTTTACCAATAAAACATAATCACTTTAACATACTTCAACAAATCATGAATAAATCATAGAAATCACAAGACATAAAGGTAACTTGAGGCATTCATAACATTCTTACATAGGGAGTAACCCTCTTGGTTACGTTTGGAATACCCATCACAGTATATTCCCTAAATCTCTTTGGAGAAATCTTAACATTTCACTCCTTCGCGTTACCCAATTCATTGGAGAGCTATATCGGGCTCACCCGCCCTTAGTTTATCACATAACCACCGGTCTTCAGAATAATGCCCAAGAACCTCAACATAATCGTATCACATAAAACATGCATAAAGAAAACATAACATTTCCACCTTTCAATCACAAGATATCAATACAACACATTGATATAAAAACATTATGAAAACAATTTTCAATACCAAAATAAGAGAAAAGTAAAACATGGTATTTATTTTTCCTTTAAATTAAAGGTATGGCTTGTAAAGGAAGCTGAAACTCAAATAATGGTCACGGCGGCGGAGAAGTCGTTGTCGCCACATACATACGACAAAAACATTCCCTTTTGTCATTTAGTAAAACGCTTCTTCTAAAAAATATTCCTTTTGGATGAACGTAAAAGTCAATTGGGTTTATACACCGTATAAAAGAAGGTTTTGTATAAAACAAAATATGCCTCAATGAAAGGAGATTGAGACGAAGTCCCATACCTTGGGTCTGACATGAATTGATCATTATTTAGTGTCCTGAATAATAAACTTGAGTTAATTTATACTTGCTTAAGAACCTTTTTCAAGTTCATTATTCCTTTTATATCACTTATTACCATGTTAGGAACACTATGTAATTATTTTAGTTAATAACAGTCGTTTTAATGATCATTGGTACTTGAGTCAAGATATGCTCTTTATAATTACTAGTTGTTCATGTATCCATTATATCTAGAATGTTATTCATGACTTAGATGTAATATATTTCATATATATCTAGTACATGAATGCATTTATAACATTACAAAATCATTTAGAGGTAAAAATTGAAATGCACCGTTCATGGAGACGGTAAGCCGTACGTACGCATGAATGATACTTTCATTTCTATTTCATATTTAATAGAATGGAATCATAATTATATAAAGGTATATTATAATTCCAATGTAATATAATACATAATATCATAGTTCCATCCTTTATACATCCCACATATGGTATTTAACGAATCAAATCACTTTGAGGGGGCGGTAGTCCACACTTCCTTAAATGAAGATATCACGTTTACCCATAATGGAAACCATAAAGGTATGAAAAAAAATGAAAAATACAGAAGCTTAATGAAAACATAAACATATTATATATCATATATAAATATAGGGACATCTTAATGGACACCTTTGAAGGTGTTAAAATAATGTTGAACAATCATCGTTTCGGGAGACATAAATTCACCATCCACGGAAACAGTATGTCCTTTAACCATTAGATGTAGGTGTGTGTAAGTGTATCTCGAATCCTTCTTATAAAAAACATACTAGTATATTTAAGATTCTGGAGTTGTTACAAACGAAATGAATAAAAATATTTTAGGGGGTTGGAGAAGCAAAATAAAACAAAAGGACTCAAGTGAATACATTACCTGAAAATCGGGTAACTCCCTTTGGTTTGAGCTCAAAGGCATCCTTGGGAAGACATATTCCCAAATTGAGGCTTCAAGGAGTATGATAGGGAATTGGAGAGACAAAATGGGCAGGGGTTGGCTGAGCCAAATGCTTTGGATGTGTGGGTAAGGAGGTAGAGGTGGAGGCCTTTTATAAGAGGAGAGGAGGGGCACTCTTGGAAAGTAGAGAAATATTACTTTATTTTCAAATGGGTTACGGATTTTAAAGGTACCACATTGATATAATTCTAGGATAAGGTGATAAGGGTTCAAAATATACCCACCCAATAGGTTTTGTACATGTTTAGGTCTTATATTTTACATTATCTTTCCATTTTATTTAAATCATCAAATAATGAGGTCAGCGCTGCATCATTATGATGTCATAAATAATTTAATAATTTTAATGTCTAAAAATTATGAAAAAATACTATGATTTAGGAAATATTTTTAGATTTCCAATTAATATTTATAGTCTTAAATATCATCTATGTAGACAATATAAAAAAAATTTACTCAAGTGATACATTCTTGTTATATTTACTTTCTTTAAAAAAAATAAAAACATAACAAGTCACTTTCCACAAAAGTGATTCCATGGGGCCCCCAAGTTTAGCACAAGACATCCCATGGTCTCCAATGAGACAACCAGTAGAATTAGGAAACATTTTGGTGTCATTTTTTATTATTATGATATTATTTTATTATCCTTAACTACTCGATTACTCATTAATCAGGATAATTAAAGATAATTACCGTCATTACTTTTCATAATGTCCAAAAACAAAAGAGTCTTAATTACATAATTTGGACCTTCTGATTCAAAATATGTAATCCATTTTACCAAATTCCAAACACAGAAATTGCAATAATTGTTTTAAAAATATTTCTTGTTGTCAAAACAAATAGCTGGTTTTTTTATACAATATCTATGAAAAGTTTGGCATTAGTTTATGCCCAATTCCAAAGTGAAATTAATCCTAATGACCGTCATTGGATTAATTGGTAAAAATATATTCTTATTTAACGTTAAAACAAATTCAAAAGATAATATAATTATATAAATAAATTAGATTAAAAAGCAGTTTTGATGTAAAATGCAGTATTTTTCACTATTCATTAAAAATGAACATTGTCAGAAAAATACCAAAAATTCACACAAAGTGAATTTTGATATCCCAATCATAAATAATAATTTTATTTTTACAAAAAATAGCTTATTAAATTGTCACAATATATATTTAAAAATTACTTTCCATCAAAAGGCAGTAAAATAATCTTTTAAAAAATATTAGTGTTTTACATGCTTAAGATTGGATTTATTTTCATTTTAAGCCTCCAAAACACTATCTAATTCATTAATAGATATAGATAAAAATATATATTATTGATTACTTACGTGGGATGTTACATCCTTCCCCCTTTAGAAAATTGTGTCCCGCAATTTATTTAGTTATCTAATAAATTGGGGTACTTATCCCTCATTGCATTTTCAGATTCCAATGTTCGCTCTTCAATCATGTGGTTTTTCCACAAAACCTTTACCTGATGAATCACTTTATTCCATAACAGTTGTTCTCTGTGGTAAAAAATCTGGACCGGTTGTTCCTCATAAGATAGGTTCTCTTCCAGCTAAACTACCTCTGGTCTCAAAACATGATATGGATCTAGCATATACATTCTCAACATCGAAATGTGAAAAACATTGTGTACCTGAGATAAACTCGGATGTAAAGCCACCCGGCATGAAACTGATCCAACTCTCTCCAGAATTTCATATGGTCCAATGAACCTTGGAATCAGCTTTCCTTTCTTACCAAATCTCATCACACTATTCTGTGGTGAGACTTTGAGAAAAACATGATCACCTACCTCAAAAGATAGATCCTTCCTCCTGTTGTCTGCATAACTCTTCTGCCTACTCTAAGCTGTTCTCATGTGTTTCTGAATCAGATGAACTTTTTCTGCCATCTCTTCTACCAATTCTAGTCCCATTAACTTCCTTTCACTCAGTTCATTCCAGAAATATGGAGTTCGACACCGCTTCCCATATAACGCCTCAAATGGTGCCATCCGTATACTGGAATGAAAACTGTTATTATATGAAAATTCAACCAAAGAATGATGTTGGTCCCAACATCACTTATAATCTATCGAACAGGATCGTAGCATATCCTCCAAGGTCTGAATTATTCGTTCTGACTGCCCATCTGATTGAGGATGAAATGCTGTACTAAAATTTAATTCAGTACCCAACGACTTCTTAAGGCCTTTCCAAAAGTTAGAAGTGAACCTAGGATCACGGTCAGATACAATGGAGAGAGGAACTCCATGTAACCTGACTATCTCTTTAAGATACAAATGGGAAAGTTGATCTAGGGAAAAATTATCTCGTATAGCAAGGAAATGAGCAGATTTAGTCAAATGATAAACAATAACCCAAATTGCATTATTACCTCGAGATGTCTTCGGTAATCCCACAACAAATTCCATGGATATATTCTCCCATTTCCACTCTTGCACTGGTAAAGCCTAAATCATCCCTTTCGGTAACTGCCTCTTTGCTTTAACCTGCTGACAAATCAAACACTTCACCGAAAAATTAGCAATATCTCTTTTCATTCCATGCCACCAGTAATACTCCCACAGATCTCTATACATCTTAGTACTAACAGGATGAACTGAAAACGTAGAACTATGAGCTTCACATAAAAACTCTCTCTTTAACTGTGAATCACAAGGCAGACACAATATCTTCCCAAATCTCAAAACGCAATCATTATCACTGTTGAATTCAGGCAACTTACCTTTCTGAACCAGTTCTACATTTTTCTGCAACTCACTGTCTTTCTTCTGTGCTTGCTTGATTCTGTCTGATAGAGATGATCTCACTGATACCTGAAACAAAACAGAAGAACTTCCTGCACCAACAACTTCTTTGCCAAAGTTCATCAAATATTTACCCAAAGGATCACGTTCCAAACACAACATTGCTAATGAAGCATTACTTTTTCGACTCAAAGCATCATGCACTTTATTTTCTTTTCCTGGATAGTAATGAATTGTACAATCATAATCCTTGATTAATTCCAGCCATCTCCTCTGTCTCATGTTTAACTCTTTCTGAGTGAATATATACTTTAAACTATTGTGATCAGTATATGTTTCACACAATACTCTATAAAAATTATGCCTCCAAATTTTTAAAGAGAAAACAACAGCACGTAATTCCAAATCATGTGTATGGTAATTTACCTCATGAGTTTTCCACTGTCGTGAAGCATAAGAAATTACCTGATCATTGTGCATTAGGACGCAACCAGGTCCTTTCAATGAAGCATCACTGTATATAACAAACTCACCATTCATGGATGGTAGTTCCAAAACTAGAGCATTCACCAATCTTATTTTCAACTCCTAAAAACAATCATCATATTCTTTTGTCTAGATAAACATAACACCCTTCCGAGTTAGCTTAGTAATTGGACAAGATAACCGTGAAAAATTTCTAACAATCCTTCGGTAATAGCCTGCCAAACCAAGGAAGCTACGAATCTCAGTTACATTTGTGGGTCATGGCTAGTCTTCTACAACTTTTTTTTTCAGGATCAACTGTTATCCTATCTTTAGAAACAATGTGACCAAGGAAAGAAATTTGTTGCAACCAAAAATCATACTTGCTGAATTTTCCATAAAGTTACATTTCTTTTAAGGTTTGAAAGATAACCCTTATATGTCTTTCATGACCCTCTTTACTTATAGAAAACACCAAAATATCATCAATGAAAACCACCAAAAAATTATCCAAGAACTAATGGAAAATTCTATTCATTAAGTCCATGAATACAGAAGGTGCATTGGTTAGCCCAAAAGTCATTACTACAAATTCATAATGGCCATATCTTGTACGAAATGCAGTCTTTGGAACATCTACTTCCTTTACCTTCAGCTGATGGTACCCCGATATCAGGTCAATATTTGAAAAATACTGAGCTCCCTGGAGATGATCAAACAAATCATCGATATGAGGCAAAGGATATTTGTTCTTAACAGTGATGTTATTCAAGGCTCTATAATCAATGCAAAGTCTCATTGAACCATCGTTCTTTTTAACAAATAAAACAAGAGCACCCCATGGTGATGTGCTAGGTCGAATGATACCTTTCTCTAATAAATCTTGCAATTTCTCCTTGAACTCTAAAAGTTCAATTTGAGCCATTCGATAAGGGGGTTTTGAAATTGGCTTAGAATCAGGAACTAAGTCAACAGTAAACTCAACTTCTCGATTTGGAATTATTCCAGGAAACTCATCAGGAAAAACATCAGGATACTCATTTACCACTGGCACATCATTAATCTGAATAGTTCCTTTATTTTCAACGATGTGTGCAAGGTAACATTCATTTCCATCTTTTACATATTTCTCGGCCTCTTGATATGTTATCAACAGTAAGGGTTCATTCTTGTACACAAACTGAAAGTATTTTTTAAAAGAAACTTCTTTAGCTCTACAGTCAATATTAGCATGGTAAATAGAGAGCCAATCCATACCCAGGATAACATCAAACTCTACTAGAGGTAGAATAATAAGGTTTGCAAGCAGGTTCATTCCACAGATAAGGATAGGAAGATTCTTATAAATTCTTTTTGCCTCAACATTTCCCCCAGGTGTTTTTTCCACAATTTCAGGAGTCATTTTTTGAGATGATATTCCCATTTTAGTAGAAAAGGTTTCAGAGATGAATGAATGTGTAGACCCCGAATCAAACAACACACTGGCATAATCTGAAAAAACAAAAAAAGTACATGATACAACTTCATTTGATGGCCTGACATCTGCTGAAGTAGTTGCAAAGGATTTCACCACCCCTTTTTGCTTGTAGTCTAACTGCTTCCCATCACTCAAGATCTTTGTCGGACACTCGTTTTCATAGTACCCATCTCATTGCACTTAAAACATTTCAGTAACTGTAAATCAAATTTGGTCTTACCTTTACCTTGATCATTTTCAGTGCAATCACAAGCCTTATGTCCCATCTTACCACATCGGTAGCACTTTCCAGAATTCAGAAGACATTCCCCAGCATTCCTTTTGAAAAATTTATCACAAACTGGAAACTTAGATTTCTTACCATCAGACTTTTTTGAATAATTCTTCCCTTTCTCCTGCCACCTTGGTCTCTTCTTCTGCTGGTTGTTATAGAAAACTTGATCATCGGCAAACTCCATTTCCACCTTCTCAGCACATAGAAGAAGATTTTCATAACTTTTAAACTCATAAGAAGCTAATGCCTTTCGATATTTTGGATTTAATTCTGAGTAAAAACGATTGATTTTACTATCAAGGTCTCGGATAAAATTTGTAGCATACCTTGCCAATTGAGTGAACCTTTCTTCATAGGTAGCCACTGAGTCTTCCTCTTGCCTCAATTCCAAGAATTGTTTTTCCATCCTAAGTCGAACAGCATTAGGAAAATACTTTTCAAGAAACATGCCTTTGAATTCATCCCAGTCGAGAGCATCAATCTCATCAGCGTCCCTGATATTTTTAACCATCAACCACCACTGATCTGCTTCACCCTCCAAATGGTAAATATCAAGACTAACCTTTTGATTGTCTGAACACCCCATGACATCGAAAATCTTCTCCAGTGCTTCAATCCACCCTTCAGCTTGCACATGGTCATATGATCCTCTAAATGATGGGGGATGTTGCCTCATGAAATGTTCCACCACTGACATGATCCTCTGCGGTTGATCCAGCTGATCTCATGTATTGATACCACCACCATTTATCTCTTGAGTCAACTGCGCCATTACTGCAACAAACTGTTCAGTTCCAATTTCGACCATCCCAGGATGCTGATTCAGAAGGTTATTTCCTTCTGCATGCCTTCCTAGCACTGCTTCCCTGTTTCCTCTACGGAAAACCATTCTGAACAAACATTTCTTATATGAAGCAACATGGTAATCTTCTAATACTATATCACTTCAATTTGACCATAAAAAAATATTTTTGGATAATCATTTAATAGAATTATAACTCTTAAAGTTATCTAAACTGACCTATGATACCAACTATAAGGCTCCAGCCTTAATCCTTTCTTAATCTTGAGTTAATACAAGATTACACATTGAGGGTCTTTTCAGGTTTAGAGTTTTAGAGAATTAGATCATAAAACATGCATTACATTCCACATATAAACAAAGTGGTTACATAAAGATAGTATTCTTCTTTCCCATCAATGGAAACATATTTACAATAAAACATGTATTCTTTCTTGAAACTTCCTTGACACTATCATCGTATCATGTACCTTTCCCTTGACCTATGAAAACATTTAAAAAAACTTGGGATGAGCATAAAAAGCTCAGTAAGGGATATAAAAATCTATGGAAAGGAAACATGGGTACATATACACATAAGAATGAAATCATACTTTACCCATAAAACATAAGCACTTTAACATACCTCATAAAATCATGAATAAATCATAGAAATCATAAGACATAAAGGTATCTTGAGTCAATCATAACATTCTTACGTAGGGAGTAACCCTCTTGGTTACGTTTGGAATACCCATCACTGTATATTCCCTAAATATCTTCATAGAAACCTTACCATTTCACTCCTCTGCATTACCCAATGCATTGGAGAGATATATCGGGCTCACCCGCCCTTAGTTTATCATGGAACCACCCGTCTTCATAATAATGCCCAATAACCTCAACATAATCGTATCACATAAAACATGCATAAAGGAAACATAACATTTCCACCTTTCAATCACAAGATATCAATACAACACATTGATATAAAAAAATTATGAAAACCATTTTCAATACCAAAACAAGATAAAAGTAAAACATGGTATTTATTTTTCTTTTATACAAATGTTATGGCTTGTTGAGGAAGCCTAAACTCAAATAATGGTCACGGCGGCAGAGAAGTCATTGTCGCTGCATACGTACGACAAAAAAATTCCCTTTTGTCATTTAGTAAAACGATTCGTATACAAAATATTCCTTTTGGATGAATGTAAAAGTCAAAGGGGTTTATACACCGTATAAAAGAAGGTTTTGTATAAAACGAAATATGCCTCAATGAAAGGAGATTGAGACGAAGTCCCATACCTCGGGTACGACTTGACTCGATCATTCTTTAATGTCTTGAATAATAAACTTGATTTAATTTATACTTTCATAAGAACCTTTTTCAAGTACATTATTACTTTTATATGACTTATTACCATGTCATGAACACTATGTAATTATTTTAGTTAATAACGGTCATTTTTACAATCATTAGTAGTTGAGTCTAAATATGCTCTTTATAATTACTAGTTGTTCATGTATCCATTATATCCAGAATAGTATTCATGATGTAGATATCATATATTTCATATATATCCAGTACATTCATGCATTTATAATATTACATAATCATTTAGAGGTAATAATTGAAATGCACCGTTCATGGAGACGGTAAGCCGTACGTACGCATGAACGCTAATTTCATTTCTATTTCGTATTTAATAGAATGGAATCATAATTATACATATTAATATTATAATTCCAGTATAATATCATATATAATATCATAGTTCCATCCTTTATACGTCCCACATATGGTATTTAACGAATCAAATCACTTTGAGGGGGCGGTAGCCCGCACTTCCTTAAATGATGATATCATGTTTACCCATAATGGAAACCATAAAGGTATGCCCAAAATGAAAAATACAGAAGCTTAAGGAAAACAGAAACATATAATATATCATATATAAATATAGTGACATCTTAATGGCCAACTTTGAAGGTGTTAAAAGAATGTTGAACAATCATCGTTTCGGGAGGCATAAATTCACCATCCACGGAAACAGTATGTCCTTTAACCATTAGATGTAGGTGTGTGTAACTGTAGCTCTAATACTTCTTATAACAAAATCCTAGTATATTGAAGATACTATATTTGTTACAAAAGAAATGAATAAAAATAGTTTAGGTTGTTGGAGAAGCAAAATAAAACAAAAGGACTCAAGTGAATACATTACCTTAAAATCGGGTAACTCCCTTTGGTTTGATCTCAAAGGCTTCTTTGGGAAGACTTCTTCCCAAAGTGAGGCTTAAAGGAGTAAGATAGGTAAGTGGAGAGACAAAATGGGCAGGGTTTGGCCGAGCCAAAGGCTTTGGAAGTGTGGTTATGGAGGTAGAGGTGGGGGACTTTTATAAGAGGAGAGGAAGGGCACTCTTGGAAAGTAAAGAAATGTTACTTTATTTTCAAATGAGTTTCAGATTTTAAAGGTCCCACATTGATATAATTCGAGGATTAGGTGATAGGGGTTCTAAATATACCCACCCAATAGGTTTTGGACATTTTTAGGTCTTAGATTTTACATTATCTTTCCATTTTATTTAAATCGTCAAATAATGAGGTCATCGCTGCATCATTATGATGTCATAAATCATTCAATAAATTTAATATCTAAAAATTATGAATAAAATGCAATGATGTAGGAAATCTCTTTATATTTCCAATGAATATTAATAGTCTAAAATATCATCTATTTAGAAAAAATTAAAAATGTTTTAATCAGGTGATACATTCTTGTTATATTTACTTTCTTTAAAAAAAAGATAACAAGTCACTTTCCACAAAAGTGATTCCATGGGGTCCCCAAGTTTGGCACAAGACATACCATGGTCGGCCATGAGAGAAAAAGTAGAATTAGGACACATATTGGTGTCATTTTTTTATTTTTATGATATTATTTTATTATCCTTAACTACCTGATTACTCATTAATCAAGATAATTAAAGATAATTACCGTCATTACTATTCATAATGTCCAAAAACAAAAGAGTCTTGATTACATAATTTGGACCTTCTGATTCCAAATATGTAATCCATTTTACCAAATTAAAAACACATAAATTTCAATAATGTATATAAAAATAATTCCCGTTGTCAAAACAAATAGCAGGTTTTTTGAAACAATGTCTATGAAAAGTTTGGCATTAGTTTATGCCCAATTCCAAAGTGAAATTAATCCTAATGACCTCCATTGGATTAAATGGTAAAAATATATTCTAATTTAACTTTAAAACCAATTTAAAAGATAATATAATCATATAAATAAATTAGATTAAAAAGCAGTTTTGATGTAAAATGCAGTATTTTTCACTATTCCTTAAAAAATGAACATTGTCAGAAAAATACCAAAAATTCAGACAAAGTAAATTTTGATGTCCCAATCATAAAGAATAAGTTTATATTGACAAACATAGCTTATAAAATTGTCAAAAGAGAGATTTAAAAATATTTTTCCATCAAAAGGCAGTAAAACAATCTTTTAAAAAATATTAGTGTATTCCATGCTTAAGATTGGATATATTTTCATTTTAAGCCTCTTAAACACTGTCTAATTCATTAATAGACATAGAAAAAAATATCTAGTATTCATTACTTACTTGGGATGTAACATTGTAAATAATAGTGAACTCATCAACATCGAGGATATTACATGGAATTTGATCACGAGGTTGATGATGAAATAAAAATAGATACATAATTTTGATCAACTTGAATGGGAAAAATAAATTATGTATACCATTTTAATGATCGAATGAACAATATAAACTATTCATGTCCCAGACCAAATAAAAAGATGTTTGGGTGGTTTCTTTTATATCAAATACGGTGCAGAAACAACCCAAAAATCAAATATTATGCCTTATTCATGGGTCCTCTATGACTATTTTCCACAATATGTATGATCTTGGTAATAAACATGTGCCTTCTCCATGTTGAGGTAGCTCTTCTTCAGTAAGTATCAACAGTACTACAAACCTGCCATATGGGATGGAATGGGTATAAGTCTCCCATATAAGGTTTACATGGGAAGGTCCTCTAATTATGGTTTACGTGTCCCATGGTTTACTCCTTCATGGTTTACCTAATATTTTTTTGTTAACATATTAATATAAAATATAATGTAATTTAAATTTTCTTTTATTTATCATTATCTAACACTTATTTTCCTTAAAACAATTATAATATATATAAATATATATATATACACAAATGAATCTTCTTGAAATTAAACTAAATGTTATAATTAAATGTATCAGTTACTTTAAAAGTTGTATATTTGAAATAAAAACTTTTAATTACTATTAAAATGTATGTATAATATTAAATAAATCTAAAAATGCTTTATGCATTAATTAATTACAATTTTCATATCATAGAAAAATATTTTGTGATGGAAAAAATAAACATTTACATAAAAATATAATTTTTAATATTTTATTCAAACATTATTATTATTAACCCAAATATAATTATTAATTCAAAAATATATTATTATAAAATTGAAAAATATACAATATAAAAAATATTTTTTCAAAAAAAATAATTTTAAAACATATTTTTATGTAAATGATCATATTTTTTTCTTATTTAAAAACCAATACATTTTTAAATTATATATATTAATTAATTATGATATCAAAATACTATTTCTTGAAATATAATTTAATAATTTATAATTTATGACTATACAATTAAAATTACTTATAAATTTATTTTTAAATCATTTAATGATAATAACATCAACTAGTCTTCAAAATATTCAATATTACAACAACTATTCAAATAGGGGTTAGAAATAATTTCTATAAGTACATTTACTTAGAGGTTTTTAGATAAACCAACATCCCCCGATTTCTATTTCTTACTCCAAATATAATTCTTTATCTCCCTCTTAATATTTGTATTTTTATTATCCTCATTGATAATAATTTTTTAATTGTGGATAATAAAAGTTTTTTGGGTTACACTTTTGGAATGATTACATTTTTACTAGGTGTTATTATTATTCTACTCATTTTAGTATTAGTTTTATTAACATATTCTAAAGCATCTGTAATTTAATGATGTAAGTGTTTCGTCAATAAAATTTCATTCATCATATACTTAAATTTTGAATTAATATATATTATCAAAATTTATTTATAATACAATACACATCAAAGACCATGGATGTAACCCCCCCCCCAAACTGAATTTAACCCTTCTAATTCATTAAAACATACACCCATCAAACTTCAGTTAAGTTCTTACCACATAAACTATACTATTATCAAGAAATATAAATTCATTTTTTTTCAAATCAATATTTTATTATCCAGAGTCTCTAAATGTTTGTGATTCTCATGAAATGGGGTGTTACTTACTATTATATTGATCATCTTGGTGGCTTCAAATTCATTTGTTTCTCTTCACCATATGCATCTTGTCAAAGTGGGGTTGTATTCATGTAAATATAGAAAATAAGTTCTTATGGTAGTATATTGACTATAAAACTACAAAAGGCCCACATGATCTTGATTCATATAAGTTGATCAAACTAACACTTCGTTGAATATTTCAAAGCCATCATTGATTCTTCCTTTGTTCCTCGATATAAAAAAACATAACAAGTGAACACATTTATGATTCACAGAGTTTTCCTTCTTTGATGTCTTAAAATATTAATCAATTTTTATTGGTTTGATATGGAGATATATTTTAAAATACCCTCTTTATTAAATCCTTTTTGTATATAATAGGATTTTTGAGTTTAAAAATTTTCATAATACGTATATCTAGAACCATGAAAGAATCAGATTATCTCAAATGTGTTGGATATTTTATAGAGGTGTTTACAATTATGATTAATGGTTGAAAAAGGATCAAACAAAATTGAGTATTATTTTCTAATAATCCTAACTTGTAACTCATCTAGAAGTGATAGGAGATTTTTTTCCTATTCTTCATCCATCTATTTAAAAAATAATAAATTTATAAAGAACGAATACATAGCCAAATTAAACATTATAATTTTAAAAAATCTATATTGTTTCTCTATTACAAATTTATTGGACCATAGACTACATTATCATATTTATTGTAAGCAAGTAATATTTATTATGATAACTAAAAAATACATAGTACTTTATACATTCCAATATATTTTTCGATCTAAGTTTTGTAAAATTTGAAAAAACTACTGAATTTATCTGAATTGTAAAAAAATATCTAATTCTCAACACATGAACTATCGTATAAAATGATTGAATTTATTTTAGGATTACTATGAAACCTGTGAGAAAACATTTTTAAAACATGGGTTGGGAATTAATTTTCTAGAAGGGGTTTTAAAACCATTGACAAGTAATTTTAAAAATACTCATTTCACTTGTCTTTTAATAATTTCGTATCATATATTTACATATTTATTTAATATATAAAATACATTTAAATATCAATCAAAACTACATATTATTTTGAAATTAAATTTAAAAATAATGTTTGAAAAATTATTTCCATTATGAAAAAAATAAAAAAATATACATTAAAACCCTATTGGATTTATCCTAAAAAAATTAATTTTAAATTTAAATTTGTGGACTAAAATAATCCTTGATAGATCATATAAATCCCATGAGGCAACAGTGATGTATAACTAGTAAGACATGGTCCTATTGTTTTCATGGGTTTAGTACCCACTCTGGTCAATTCATTTGATATGCAACATCCAAAATTTAGATTAAAAATCATTTTTATAAATATATGTCTTTCTCCCAAATGAACCATTAAATCATTTCCAAAACATACAACAATAATTTTCAAAGCATAAAATAATGTTACATCCATATTACATTTTGAAAAAAAATTACTAAAAAAAACTTTAGAGTTTTTAAAAATCAAATTTTTCAAAAACATTTATTTATAAAATAATTATAATTTGAAAAATTTATAGTATTGAATACATTAAATGTAAAATATACACATATAATATATACATATCATGTGATATTAATTAATTTTATTCAATAAAATGTACTATTCCCACATAAATCGATAAAATTCAAATTGAAATTTCTAGATTGAGTTTTAAATAAAACCAAATAAATTTTAAAATTGAGATTTAAATTAAAAAAAAATAAAATTTGGCTATTTTATTGTTTGAAATAAAAAAACAATGACACATATTACTTAAAAATGAGTTTACAATATATAAAACAAGGAATTATCATTACAAAATAATTATATAATAAAGGTACCAAAATAACTTGTAATGATGATAGAAATAAATATCCTTTACATATAAAGTTGAAACACATATATTATATATGTTTTATATTTTAAAAAACTGATATATTATAAAAATATTAGAAAAATAAGAAATTATTATGATCTATAGATTAAGAAGCAAGATTAAATGTCTGTAGAATGAATAGTTGGGATTTTATTGACGAAAGAGTAGGAAGTGTCTTATATATGGATGTGTTGAGTGTAGTAAATGGTATACGTCAACATATTCTAAATTGTTTTCATAATTTAAAACATCTAAGAACCTAGATTTGGGCATGATATATAAGTCAACATATCTTCTTATCATCCGATAAATTGTGTTCTAAAGAATAGTTAAGAATTGATATAAAATAAAAAATCAAATGAAATAAGTGTGATAGATTCAGTTATAAATCTCATTGTGTGTTCAAAAATTTAATACACATGACATGAAAATTGGGAAATATTTTCATATTCAAAATATAATACATTTATTTTATTTTTATTTTAATAGTTTATTTATAATGTAGATCTCATATTTTATCAATATACAAATGATTATATTTTCTTAAGTGTTCATATGATTATATTAATAATGATAATTATGCAATGGATGGAGGAAAATATTGAAAAATGTAACTTGGATGAAAAATTAAGGATGAATAAAATGATAATATTATCTAAAATATATCATTTATAAAGGTATTCATAATCTATATTCTCCTTTGGTAAAGATATAATGTAGAGTTGGGCCATGGTTACTTGAGTATGTTGATGACAATGATGGAAAGTAACTCATTGATGTTGAGGATTTTTCTTCATTTTTTATCATAAGGTTGAAAATGGTTTTAAAATGGAAAGGTAGACCATATGAACTCAAATGGAAGGGTACTACTATTTCTAGGGGTTTAAGGATCAGATGAATAGTATATTCTATTTTTGTCCGACATCAAAATAAATAATTTAGGGCTGATTTATTTTATATAGAATCGTGGCTAATACTACCCAGAAACTGTATAATGGGCCATATACATGGGCCATGATGGATTCTTTCCCACAAAATGCATGAACTCGGCCTCACACATGGGCATGTCTATGCTAAAGTATCTATGCTCCACTGATGCAGCACTACACATCTTAGCTTCCCTATTAATAAGGATTGGATAGATTCCCCAACTATGGGGTTGACCCAAGTGGATCCCCCAATGATGGTTGAGGTGTCCCTCTATTTTCCAAATCTATGGTTTCTTAATATATTTTATAATCCTTTTTACCCAAAACTAAAAGAAATGTAAATGTTATTTTTTTTCATTATTTAACAATTATTTCCTTTATAAAATTATTAATGCTTATACATATATCTTCTAGAAATTAAACAAAATCATATAATTAAATTTAATAATTCTTTTAATAGTTTCATATTTTAAAGAAACACTTTTATTTACTATTATATGTTTTATTAGTATTATGTACATGTTAAAAAAATTAATTATCTATTTAATAATTTTAATATTAATATCTCAAGAAAATATTTTTGAAAGAAAAAAAAGTATTTTCATTAAATGATAATAGTTAAAATTTTAGTTAGAATTTAATTAAAATTATCCCCTTGATAATTATAAATTCAAAATAATATTGTATTAACATTTTAAATATAAAGTTTATATAAAAATATTTTTACAAAGTATTAAATTTTAAAACAAAATTTTAATTAAATAATCCCATATTTTTTCTTATTTTCATAAAAATACATTTACATAAAGAACATATATTATCTCTTTTAAAAAATTATATTTATTTAAAAATAATCTAATATTATATTATTTGTGACAATCAACATAAAATTATTTTTTAATATATCTTGAAATCACCTAAATGTAACAATGACTACTACTCCTTAAAATAATTAAAACAGTTCTAGATATTTGAAAAATATTCTGAAAAAATTAAATTTTTTACCCTTCATAGAAACCCTAAAATTTTACACACATTATTACACAATTTTGATCATAATTAACAATAATTTACTAACCATGTATTGTGAATACTAGTGTATTTGGAAGATTAATATCAAAACTAGAAAATAAGAACAAAAATAAAAAAAATCTTTTATTTAACCTCCATAATGATCTCGTAAGTTCCTTTCAAATCTAACATATACATAAGATAACATGGGAATACAAGAACTAGAGGGATGAGCTAAAAATACCAATAAGGTAATAAATATAGGAAAAAGTGTAAAACATGGGTTAAAGGGAATAGAATGATGACATATAAATGCATGGAACATGAATAAACATAAGAAATAATAACATTTAGAAAATGGTATAATTTAATCATGACATCATAGGAATTTGGAAACAGCATAAAACATGACATAATCATAGGTGCCAGCAATCTTTCATAACCACTTTAGATGGAACAAAATGTCCCACAAATGAATGAGGTTCACTCCATGTAGCGTCATGATATCTCATTGGACTAAACATAACCTAATGCATTGGATTGTTATCTAGGAGAAACATTAAAAAAATATTCATGAATATGTGTTCCAGACATGAAATCACACATATAGAATAAACATAAGGGTTACCCATGGAATGCAATGAGTATCATAATCATCTCATAATGCATAACAAATGGCAATATCACAATGGTGGAAATGGACGAATGGATTAAAAACATGCTTCAAAATTTATATGTGAAAATATTAAGAGGTAAGAAGAAATTATGTCTAACTAAAGTTATATAATGTATAGAATTGTTTAATAAACATTAGAAAACAGACAATTTATTATGGTTAAAGAGAAAATATAAAAAAGGATTTAAATTAAAAATTACATATTTTTTTATAAAGCTAGAAAATTATAAGAAACTATTTCATGATAAAATATTATTTTGTATAAATTATATTTTTGTATTAAAATAGATTATGGATTTTTCTTGAAAATGGGTATGAAATTGGGATGTCCCCGTTAGTTTGGTTTTTTTATTGGGAGGGATTGAAAAGGAAACCATATAAAACTTGTATATCCCTATCATGGAAAGAATAATTGAGCTAGTTATATATGCATAGAACATAAATAATATTATATTGGTAGAGTAAATATTATTAATTAATAATTACATTATGGTAGATAGAGATAGTGAGAAAGCATAACCTGAAAGAAAAAATAATATTTCAAAGAGAATCTATTATATTATTTTTGAAAGTGTCATGTAATTGTACTTAATGTTGTATATAATCAAATTAAATTAATTAATTAATTTATTCCAAACCTATTCTACATGTATATGATTAATTATAAATTTTTAAGTATGTTTATGGTCATTTTGATGAGTTATAGTGTTAAATATCATCATTCTCGGTGTGTTTGTTTTCATGGTTTTCATGATCGGGTCACTTTTGTTTGGGTATGGATTACAATGTAAAATTTGGATAATTACATAGAATTAAAATTATTTTAACTTAATGAAAATAAATATGTTTAAATGGTCATATATATCTTTTCTTTATTTAGTATAAGTGTGATTAATTATATAAAATGTTATTTAAATTGATTTAGTTTATTTTGGTGGGGTTTTCAACCATAATGAACATGTATAATTTAATTTAATATCTCATTAATATATTTGTTAGATAATATTATATGGCTTATAATATGTATAGTAAAATATAATTTAATCATAAATATTATATTATGAAAAGACATGAATTTTATAGTGGAATATAGAAATGCATCATCTGTGATAATGGTAAATCGACACATCACTATGAATGTTTTCATTATTATAATAATTGAGATAGGATAAGAGTTTTGATGAAATAATATACATTAAATAAATAAAATTAATATATATATATATAAGGTAATGAAGTTATCATTTCACATGGGTGAGGGGAGGTGAAGATATTATATGTCACACCCCGACCATATATATTAATTATTTTATTTATTATAGTCTTTTTTTAACTTTATTTTGAGATTATGTAGTTGGTGGTTTGACTTATAATTTTTTTAAATCCCTTTTTATTGTTTCACGGTTAGCCCACATAGATAGGGGTAACCTTTTAGTGCCTATTAGGTTTACTAGGTGGGAATCTGTTATGGGGCATGACATCTGTTCAAATTAATAAACCATGAGACAAGTGTGTGTCTTGTCTCTATAAGTTCATAGTAATGGGTTGCACAGTTTAAGCACGATTTTCTCAACTGCTCATCTGGATATAAGCCGTCCATGCGATTTCCCTCTGTTAAAATATATAAAAAATAAAAAATTGAGATGAGGGGACAATTAAAGTAATGAAAATGGAACATTTTGACTATAATAATATTATTATTATTGGTGTGGAAAATAATATTATAATAATAATTATAATAATAATAATAATAATTATTATTATTATTAAAATTAATTATTATTGTTTTTAAAATTATAATTATTAGATTATTTTATTAATAGGTTTAAAAAAGATTTTTTACCCTAGTCCCCTTCTCTCCCCTTCATCATTTTCTCACGCAGCCCCACCCCCTCTCCACCCTCCGCACACCCCTCCCTATATGCACCCCATCTGGATCATACCTCTCTTCCAGCTACCTCACTCATGTGAACACCTTTTCGGTGTGTCAGCTTCCCTCATGTGGCCTAATTCTTTTGTATGTTCACCCAGATTGACCCCTCTCGGACAAGTCACCTTTCTAGCATGCCACCCTCTTCTGGAGGACACCCCTCCATTAATGGTAGTTGTTCCCTCGTCTGACCAACTACCCAACCAGTGAGTATTATTCCTCCTCTCAGTTTGTTTACATTGTGGGGGTTTGTTGGCTGGCCAAAACCTAGATTCTAGGGTCAGATTTTTGGGTTTGATCACAAAATATTGGTGCAATATCTTCATTTTTTGTTTTTATTCTTAACCCTCGAAGGTGTGATTGAGGTGAAATTGATTTTTCACAATCGTTGCAGGATTTTATTCATCATTTGAGGTCGAATCACATTGTAGATTTAATTTAAAGTAATAATTTTAATGATTAATTTCTTTTCATACACTCCATTATAGTAAATTGTGATCTATAGATTTTTAATAATTGTTTCATGTAAAAAATGGTGTTTTATTTGATTAATTTAAATATTTTGTGTGATTTTTTGAAATTTTGAACACCATGTGTTTTCTAAATAGACCGGTTATCCTTTTTATGTGATTTGAAATTTTTATAGGCATGTTATGATTTTATTAATGTATTTTTTATGCCCAAAATTATGGTTGGTGTTTTTATAATAGTTTTCACACAAAATGTTTTTTATTTAATTCCACTTCATCCATTGAAAATATATTCTCGAAATAAATGGTGGTTTTCCTTTATTCGATGAGATTCCAAATGTGTTTTTCGTTTTGAAAAAGGTTTTTTCATAGCTATTTTGTGAAAAGGATTACTATGTAAAAATTAAGTGAGGCCCAATTGAAACTTTTTATGTTGATTATTTTTGAAAACCCTTATAGTAGTGAGTCACATTCCATATTGGTTGACCTTGAGGTGGGAGTGTCCTTAGTATGGGATCTCCAGTGCACGAAAGGTTTTTAAGGAAAGGGATCACTCCTGGAAGAGTTCAGGGTGGTGCTGGTTTGTGTGACTATATGATGTCATATATGTGTGTCCTGTATCTTGGATTATTTGGAATGCACTACTATGAACATGACACAGGATCCTAGCATATCTATGAATATTTGGGAGAATGATTTCGGTAGATGTTTAGATTATTCAATTGTTAGTGGCCAATAACAAAGGCATATTTTGTTATTATAACTATTGGATTGAGCCCCTTGGTAAGGCCATGTAGGGTGACGATCGAGAATTTTGGAGTGAAGACGTCATTAGGTAGGTCATGCCTTTAGGATGGGTCATTGGCATAGTATGTTCTGGTTCTCCTCTTAGTTCCCATGTATTCTCGTGTTTCTCCGATACTAGTATGGTTAGTTTTATTTTCCTCATTTTGTTGAATTATATTTCTTGTACTTGGTTTTGCTGTTTTCTTGCAAAATGGTGAATTTGAGGCAAGTTTTAATGTTTTCAACATGAGTGATTAGAATGAAAAAGTATTACCACTTTTTTAGTGATATAAAAAATGATAATTTCTTGTTTAGTTCATCTACCACTTATTCCCTTGAAACTTATTTTACAATTAGAGGGAAATGGATTTTGATGTGATATAGTTACTTTAAAATAAAAAGTGTGTAATGAATATATTTTTATATTGTATTTCAAACATGAAAATTAATGTTTCATTATTTTAATCATGTACATTGGGAATAGAATTATTCGGGAATACCTACCGAGTTTTAAGGCTCACTCATATAATATTATTTTGTTGCTAATTTCTATTGTATATTCCATATTGGGTTCTATCACCTTAGGTAATGTTTTTTATGGATGTGAGAGTGACCCTCTAGGTCACATAGATAGGTCTTCGGTGTTAGTTTCAGTCAGGTTTTTTCTGGTATTGTTTTTTGTAGTCATAGTTGTACTGTGAATGATATAATGTTTGGTAATCCATATTTAGTTCGTTTTCTATTTTATTTACTCTTCCCCCTTGTTTGAAATATTAGGATAAATAATTCCCATTATCTCTTATTATTCCCGTGGAACGTTTCTACGGCTCTGGAGGATCAAAAACACCTCATCGGCCAGGCCACAAATCTTCTCGGGTGACTAGACTATGACCAACATGGGTTGGTTCATGAAAAATGATGTCATGGAAGGTTGGATATTTTGAAGACCATATTTTTAGATATTTCATCATTAGATTGGGATTTCTAGGGAAAAGGTGTTTAATTTTCAGGTCTTGTGGTGTAGGAACAAGGAGGATTTTATGAAACCTTTCTTATTCTGAACCCTAGGTTACTAGAGGATGTTCAGGATTTTTGGTTTCCTTTAGTTATTGTGTATTTATTGATGTTGGGAAATAAAAAAAGGGAGTTTGAATGTGACCTAGGTTATTTTATAGGGCATGGGAATCCATGTGGAGTGAGTGAAATTATCCTAGAAATCTCTCTTTGATGGTGGCGTGATAGGAATACGGTCTCCAACAATATTTTTGAGTAACCCACCAACCCTAGTTTCCCCTTGTGGATTGTTTGGAGGTTTTTTAATTCTAAAATTTTATTTCAAAATTCTCCTTTTGGAATAGTTAAAAGTGTAATTTAAAATGATAATGGGTTTATTTTAGAAATAGAGATATGGATCATCATAACATATTTTTTGAAGGATTTTGAAACATGGTTTTTTATGAAATAAATTTTTTTCGTGTAAAATGTTAATTTTTTAATGTGACGTGATAAATGGTTATAAATTATTTAGAATTAGAAATTTGGTATTTATAATTGATTCTGTGTGGGATTAAATGTTTTTGAAAAATAAGTTGTGGGGTTCAATAATGGTTTTGATTTCATGGTTAGTGAATCATTGAGAAGGTTACTAAATTTTTGAAATGAATAAAATGCCTTAGATTTGATATGAATATCTTGGAAATTGGTTTTCAAATGAATGGTTGGCATTTTTTGGAAATCTTTGTCATGATTTGAATTTGGTTTTGGTTTTTTTGGTCAGCGATATTTAAAATAGTATTTGTGTGGTTTGAAAGGAAGTGTGAGTTCAATGTTTTTCCTTGTTAGTATTGACCTTAACTATTTTTTAGGCGACCACATGCATATGTATGTATGAGAAAGTGGATGGGTACCTAGTGAGCCATGAGTATAATAATGGGTGAGGCTCGTGGGATAAAATTATTTTAAGTAAAAGACTTTTATCTTGTTTATTTCTTTTCAAAATAAATTTTGAAATAAAATGTCATTATTTGAGATCTTGAAATGGAGTGGTGTGTTCATTAATTTATATGGGAGTGGTGTGTTTTTTTGTGGTGTTGAAATAGATAATCCTTGTTGTTCAAAAAGTCATTATTTAGTTCCTTGTTTCACTTTTCATATTTTTTTCACCCAAAGAGATTCAGTGGACCCCCATGATCCAACATCAAGTGGTGTATCATTAGCAAACAATCTAGTGGATAAACCCATAGACTATGTTCTTGAATTACTGAAGTTGAACCATCCTATTTTTATGGTCAAGCTGATCCTCTTGGGGAAAGGGATTGTATGTGGAGGATTGATAGAGACTTTATTTTTCTTGAATTTCATGATTCCTTAAAGATGATGTTTTCTACCTTTATGCTCGATGTCCTATAAGGAAATGTTGGATGTCCGTGTCTTGAAGAAATCCTCTGAAAGATATTACATGGTATTTCTTCAAGTATGAATTCATCCAACATTATTTTTATGAGATAATGAAGGTGAGGAAGAATATAGAGTTGTGAAAAATTAAACATGGTGTTGGATATTTTTTGGAGGTCTATCATCACCTCTTAAACATGGTTTCATATGATCCAAGGTATATCAAAAACAATCATGACAAAGCTATATATTTTATGTTTGGGATCCATTCGTAGCTATAGTCGAATGTGGGAGAAATTTAATAATCCACTATCCCTGATGCGGTGAGGAAAGAATTTCAATCCAAAGTAGAGTTAGCAGGTGGGATTCAAATGGATAATAATCTACTAGTTTTTAATTTTGGGAAAGAGGATTCCATTATGATGAATGCAAAGATTCATTATGGTTTTGGTGCTGGTATTAAAGTTAAGAGGCCATCATTCCCATCATCAACCTTTTCAGAGTCCAATATTGTAATATGTCATCAGTGTAGAATGTTATGTCACAAGAGACCTTCTTGTTTAGTTTCTCTAAGAAACATCAAATCATTTGGAATGTTAGGTCAGTGAAAGTCATTCTATCATGGTTTTTTCAAAAGGATCATTGAAGTTAGATCCAACTATTCAAAGGTCACCCAATCCTGTTTTCAGGAGTTGGGTAATGTTTGGGATTAGTTTGGGCTTTTTCTCTATAATGTATAATTGATGTAATAGTTGTATCTGGTTTAATTTGTGGTGTTTAATTATAATTTCATTGTATGAATGAATGTTGTAGGACCTTTGAAAACAATCATTTTAATTGAAATCTGTTTCTGAAATTTTTATTCATTTGTTATATTCAAGGATTTATAATTCCAAATATTATGGTAGGAGATGCTTTAAGAATTAGATCTTCAGTCGTAATTCTTAGTGTTAATATATTATGTATTTAGGACCCCTCCCTAGGGTGCAATGAATTATAAGATAGTTTCCATTTTTAGTAAGGTAGGTGGAAGTAGTTTAATCCACCTGTGTAGATGATTCATTCTGAATGGTCTTGTTTAGTGGAATGGGATATGGATGACCCTCTTCTCTTTTTTGGTTCATGTGGGAAAAATATTTCATGCTTAATTATTTTGAGGTGTGGATATATCTTTTTCTTGAGCAGTGATGGTTGTAGTCTTGTGGCTATTAATCCCCAATTAGCTATCCATGTAGGAAAAAACTTTTACATCGGTCTCAAATTCAGTTTTGGTTGGGCTCATTTGAGGGTGGTAATTTCCATGGGAGTGGTTAACAATTTTGTGTCTTATATTTTGTTTTGAGTTTCATTTATCAGTTAATTTTTCTGGTTTATTTGGCATATGGGAAGCTCACGAATAAATCATGTCGTGTTTTTTCATGTCGATTTGTTCTAATTAGTCAGGATAGTAACTTCTTATAGAGGGGATACCCACATTTGGTCTCACAGAGTAATCCCAGAAATAATGTAGTATTGTATTAATCCAAATGTTGTGAGGTCCAGTTTAGTATCCCCATCTAATGGAATTCGGGTTCCATCTTGAGTTCTAGTTTGTTCTTATTGGTGGGGTGTTTGTTTGGGCATCCCCGTTTTGGTCTTCCGGTCAAGATTTAGTGGTTAGGTTGTTTCTGTTGATGGGTAGTCCATTCATGCCACCCGAGTCAGTGCATTGGAATTGTTCTTCGTGTTATCTTGGTGGTGGGTAGTCACATTCATAGATATCTAACCTTAATCTACTCTCCTGAGTAAATATTTGGATTGGGGAACCCCCAATGGATTCATTGATTTAAGATTATAAAATTTATCCCATATTTTTTGTTAATGTAAATATTTGAATTGATATTGTTTTTAAGATTCACAAAAGTGGACAGGGTTTTATTTTGTATTGTCCTATGAATTTGGGTTGAATAGGTTGGATTGTATAATACGTGTTTCATACCTAGAATAGATCAACTGGATGTCCCTTGGCTTACAAGGGTGGGTGATGAATAGCAAGGACTCCATTATAGGACTCCTCAGTTTATATTTTATATTTCTTCCTTTATTAATAGTAATATTTCATCTTTTTATTTTTAAATATTAGGATATCTCCTTATACATTGAGAGAGTATTGGATTTTTTTGGTTTAATCTTTTTGTGGATTTAGGGGGGTGTGAAGTGTTATGGTGGAGAGAATTTTCACTTCCCAACCTTGTATATTAATTGTTTTAATTATTTTAAAAACATTATTCTTCATTTTGAGTTTTGGTTGCAGGTAGGTCGAATTTAAAAAAAAAAATTGGAAACCCTTTTTATAGTTTCATTGTTATCCATCCTGGATTGGGGTAACCATGTAGTTCCAATGTGCTTGCCCATGTGGGTATGGGTTTTGGTGCATGTCTTTCATATGGTTTATTAAAACGTGATACAAAAATATTGCTTGCCTCTGTAAGTGGGTAGTGTTGGGAGGCATGGTTTGAACATGGTTTTCTCAACCATGCATCTAGATGCTGGAGGACCGTGCAATATAATAGTTTGGAAATAAATAAAATAAAATAAAATTAAAGGATATGTAAAGAACATTAAAGTAAATTAAAGGGAACTTTATAACTAAATAATAATACTGTTGTTGTTGAAAAAAATATTATCATTATTATTTAAAATGTTATTATTATTATTATATATATATATATATTATGAACAATAGTTAATATTATTATTATGATATTTGCTTTATTTTTTTATTAATAGGGTTTTAATAAAAAATACAATTTAACATTAATACATTTCTCTCCACTTCCCCCTTCTATCATGCAACCCCCTCCCCTTAACCCACTTATGCATTCCCCTCCCTATGCATACCCATTCAGTCACCTCCCTCTCGTCCGATAACCTCCATTCGGAGATCACCCCACAGTAACCCCGCCTTCCCTCATATGTCCTACTACTCGCATGTGAATGCCCCGTTCGACACCTCTCTAGTGTGCGAACTCATCCTGCGTGCCACCTACTAATGGTGGTAGTGCCTCCTCCTTCGCATGGTCATCTAGTCCCCACCAGTGAGCGTTCTTCCTCTTCTCGATTTGGGGATCAATATGGGGGGTTTTATGGCTAATCCCTAGATTATAGGATTGGATTTTTGTGGTTGATTCCTAAAACAATTGGTTCGATATTTATGTTTAGGGTTCTTTATTGACCCCAGATGGTGTAGTTGATGGGAAATTGAGGTTTCACACAGATTTTAGGAAGTACTTCATCATTAGACGTAGTATTCCATGCAACATTTCCTTTAAAGTTATTATTCCAATTATTAATTACTTTAATCTCTCTCCACGATTATTGAAAAATAGTCTATTATTTTTTGAATAATTGCATCTTGTGAAATAGGGTGTTTTATATTATTATTTTGAATATGTGGGGTGATAATTTGAAATTGGGAAAAGCATGTTTTTATTAAATTAAACAGTTGGCCTTTGTATATGGCTTATGATTTTTAAAAACATGTTTTTATCATGTTATTTTATTTGTGAAACTGAAAATGATGGTTGGTGTCTCAAAAAAAGGGGGTTGCACAGTAAGTTCTAGATGAAATGCCACTTTGGACATTGTAATAATGTTTTGGACCTTTTTGGTGGGTTTCATTGATTAAACTAGTATCCAATGGTGTTTTTTGGGAAATTCTTTCCTGTATTTATATTTTTTGAAAAGGATTATTGTGTGATAATCTAATGAGGTCTGATTAGAAATTTTTAGGTTTTTTATTTTGGAAAATCCTTCTCGGGGGGAGTTACTTGCCTTTTGGTAAACATTGAGGTGTGAGTTTCCTTTGTGTAGGACCTCTCTTACATGATGATTGTTTTAAGTAATGGTAACACACCTTGAGGAGGCCAGGGTGGAACCAGTTTGTGTGATTGTATGATGCAATATATGTGTGGTTTGTCTCTTGAAATGATTGGTATTCCCCATTATGATTATTAATGGGAACCTAGCATTACAACAAGGATTTCTAGGAAATATTTTTATGGTAGTTTAGAATATTCACTAGATAGTAGCCCATGGAAGATGGTTATTTTGTTATTATTACTACGGGATTAGGCTCCTCAGTCAGTCTAGGTTGGATGATGATTGGGAGTTTGGGCATTATGATGTTATTAGGTTGGTCATTCCTTCAGAATGAGTTACATGTATAGTATATTCTTTTTATCCTCTAAGTTTTTGGTATTACAGTGTTTCTATAATACTAGTATTTTTTATTCCTTTTTCTCATTGTGTATAATTATATTTATGGTACTTGGTTTTCATTCTTTCTTGCAAAGTGGTGAATGTGTGGCTTGTTAAATGATTTTCAAGAAGTGTGTTTTGAATTAACATGTATTTCCCCTAATTCATTGATATGAAAAAATGATCATTTCATATTTGTTCCCTATTCCCCATATTCCCTTGAAATGTATTTTAATACCTTTTATAAATTCATTTTAAAGTGATTTTTTTCTTATAAAATATTAAATTTGGAAAAAATGATATTTTTATAGTTTATTTTAAACCTAAAAATCAATGTTTTTTTATATAAAGCATCGGAATTGGTAATAAAATTATCCATGCTTACCTACTGAGTTTTATTACACACACCAATTGTTTTCAATTATTTTTAGTTTTTCTTGTAGGTTTTATATTGTTTTCTATTGCATTGGGTGATGTTTCATATAATGGTAGAGTGACCGTTGGGGTCATATCGAGATATATTGGGTGTCTGGATAACATTGTGTTTTCTGGTATAGTTTTTTATACTCTTATTTATATTGTGGATGATATAATAATTGGGATACCATATTTAGTTGTTTTCACTTTTATTTATTTTGTTTACTTTTATATTTTCATGGGTAAAAACCATTCAAATTTTATCTTATGATTCAATTTTCACTTTTCGTTACCCCAGGAGGATCAGAAATTCATCTTGGGCCTCATAATAGATTGTTTTGGATGACCAGTTCAGGGTTAACCTATATTATTTCATGATAGTATAAGAAACAAAAAAATTGAATATAAATTTTAAGAAAAAAGGGGATTTTACCACTGGAACTTCTTCTCAATGATTACCTATTTAGGGAATTTGGGTTTGGACATTTATTGAGATAAAATTATTTTGTGTGTGGGGATAGACTTGGAAAGAACATTAGCATGATTTTGGACAGGCATTAAGGATATAAAGTTTTTAGAAGAAGAGGTGGTACATGGTTGAATTTATAAGTGAAGAGAGGGCTTTTTTTTTAATATTTCATTCATTTTATTTGTAATTTGGATCTAGATAATAATATAATTGATTCCCATGACTAAATATAGTAATTATATTACTTGATATCCAAATAATTGAAACTTACAAAATCCATGACTCAAAAATTCAGTTATTTACTTATAATGTTAAAAACTGTAAATTACTGTCTTTCACTATTCACTAAGATTTAAACTATTATAGAATAATCATTAAAATTACCACTAAAAAATTTTAATGAGTAATTTAAAAGACAGTCACTATTTTTTTAAAACAATTTTTTATTTTTGAAAAATATCTTTTTAAATTAAATTTAGAATTTACTAAAAAAGTAATGATTTTCAAATTATAACTAATTTTATGACACATTGATAAATTAATTATGGGGTATGTTTAGTTATATTATAATCATAAGACAAAAAATTATTAATTTATGAGTCTATTTTGAAAAAACATATATTTTAAATCATTATAATACATATAAAATCGAAAAACAAAATTTATGTTTCATAAAAATATCAACACTTAATTTATAATTTTTAAAACATTTTTTTATATATTCCTTGATATAAATATACCCTATTTTCAGTTATAATATGCATACATTTTATTTATACATCCATCGATGAGTTTACTACTATATTGTTTGGTTTAGTATTCATAATAGTGACAATAATATTCCAATGGAAATGTTAATATTATATTGGTATAGGTTCCTTAATTTCAATAAAAACCTATTATTTTATTTATTATTAATTTATATGTTTTTTATTGTGTTCTCTATATGATTTTTTGTGATTTATACAATATTAAAAATGTATTGGAATGGAAAATTCCAATGGTAAAATTTGGGTCATTATATTTTCCACCATTATGAAATTTCCCCTCCGAAATTTCATTTTATATACTAATGTGAAAACATGTAAGGGTATGTATCCTTCATTTCCACCTTTGTTTCCCATGTTTCATATTCATACTTGTTATTATTTTAGAGTACTTTGACCTGGTGAGTTGTCTTATTGCGTAGAACATTTTCACAATGGTCTATGTTCTTTAGAAAATTTACTTCAAATGAGAGGTCATTCTTTTTTTGTACCACCTATAAATTCAGTACATGTGATTGATTGGGTATTCACTACCTCACAATGGATACATGGAATGCATCATTTACATGAGACATGTGTGGATGTTGTTTTAGTTGATAAGAACTTTCTCTTACATGATCAAGAATATTGATGGGGCCAATGTACCAGGGATATAATAGACATTTCTTCCCAAATACTCGGATCCACATCAATAGATATATGTTGAGGAATAACATATAACAAACATTAAAATTAAAATCATGTTTTTGATTGTCTGCATTGATATTCTATCTTGTTTGGACACCCTTAATGTGGTGTTGATTTTTTTTCACCTATTATACCTTTACATCGACCATTTCAAGACCATAAGCTTATGTTCACTAACATAATCACAACATGCTAGTGTTCTACATCTCTTCCCATAATGGTCAAAAAATGGTTCCATTTGGATGATTGAGTGAAAACTATTCTTGTGTGAGTACTCTTCCATAGTTATATATTTATCATGTTCTCCATTTATGTCAATAGAATATTCTATCTACATTTTATCTAATTTATGAATAGACCACTCATATTGGAAATCATTATAATAATGATAGTTTGTACTGATGTTCAGTTTTGTGTTATAGCATATCGGGGAATTTTCTAGAACATGGTGTTGAATATCAGATCCCTATCCAATACAATTGAATGTGGTACTCCATGTTTCCAGACCACTTCATCAATGTATAACCACAAAATATGATCATGTGAGAAGTCCTGTCCAATTTTGATGACGTTATTTTTCAATATAAGTGGATCCATAATTACCAAAATATAAATATTTACACTGGATGTATTTTGGAAGTACAATGGCATTATCGATGCTGAGGTTTCCCCATTTCTAGGTTGGTATGAAAAATAATTATATCATATCCTTATACATTTTCCTTTCAACATTCACTTTTTAGTATACAAGGTAGATCGATGTATATTCAGTGATATCCTTCTTCAAGTTTCCATACTAAGAGTGATCTTCGAGATCTCCATACATCTCTATGCTCCATGGGTGAAAAGAGAATGTTGATCAATGTGAATTAATCAAAATAAATTTATCTAACTCATGATTGGATGGTACAAAGAATCATAAACCAAATATTACAACTCATTCCACATTAATTTTTTACTCTATGGATTTCCCATTTCTAAATGAATCCACCTATTTCAGAATTCCTACATAATTTTGTTGATGATCCATTATTTTCACCATATTATATGGTTCAAACATTATTTGAAAGAAGTATGAAAATATTCCTTCTATAATTATTCCCATTCCCATATATTGTAAATATAAAAAGACTGGATCCTTCATAAATATTATCGGTGAAAATGTTTCATGATCCCTTCTACATATAGCAGCCTCCAATTTATTTTCCTTACCTAGATGTTAGTGGATTGATAATTCATAATTATTGTTGATCAGTAACCATCATCATTAAAAAATATTAATCAAATTCTATGTAAATAGTTATTTATGACTAATGTGATCAGAATATATTTCATACTTCAACCCATAAATGAAGAATTTTCAATGCGAAGATCAAATCTTTGAACTCCATATCATGTTTTTGATAGTTTTCCTCATGAATTTTAAAACTACCTTGACTCATAGGATACCACCATATTATTTTTCATTATTTTACATCCCAATACCTTTTTTGAATCATCGTTTTATTCCATAAAGGGGTCTGACTTTTTGGTAGTGGGATTAATCGTTCAACAATAAGACTCTTTTTTACTATTTGAGGTAGTATCAACATTTACGGGTACAAATAAACATTAACCCCTTCAACTTCATAATGGTTAATGGGTTTGAAAATCATTATATGTTCTTCAAAAAATTTATATAATACCGAGACAGACTATGGAAACAACGGATCTCTATCACAGATGCTAGAATGTGCCGCTCATTACATAACATTTTCTTGGAAGGATCTTTATATATTCTATTTTTGGTGATAACATTCCCCAATAATGATAAATTTTATACAAAACTCAAATTTATGGTACAATTCAAAGATATTATCCCTTTTAAATTTCTTTAGAATAGTATTCAAATGCTCTCCATGTTTCTTCATGATTTTAGAGTACATCATAATATCAGTGAGAAATACATCCATAAATTTGTCATGTTAATATATTAATATTATATTAACTATCTCAATGAATATTTATAAAGAATTATTGATTCAATAAATAATCCCTATAAATTCATAGAGTACATACCATATTCTAATGGAAGCCGTGAGAAATATCATCCTTCTTTACCTTTAATTGGTGATATCTTGAACAAAGGTCCACCTTAGAGAGATACATTGTACCACATAGATTATTTAATAAGTCATATATCTTTTGAAGGAGATAATTATTATTTATCATGATTTTTCTAAGCTTAGGATAATAAATACAATGGCACATTAACACATCCTTCTTTTTGAAAAAGTTGACTAGCGCACATCATGATGAAGCACTCGAGCGTATAATGGTTCTTTCCAAATTATATTTTATTTTCTTCTCCAGTTCTACTAACAGAATTTTTTCTACTCTAAAAGGTATCATTAATATATATAGACACCCAGTATTAATTTCATTTAAGAAATCAAACTCTTATTCAGACTAAATATTGAAAATTCTTCAAGGGAACAAGTCAGTGTAATCCCTCATTATGGTAATTTCATTGTGATTGATTCTCTCATTTGTCTCAATAATTTTAGAAATATGTTCTTTCTCATAATCCATCAATATACAAAATTTAGATAGTTATTTTGAAGAAGATTCATCCTCATCCACACAATTGTACCAAATTTGAGGATGTTTCGGAATGTGAATTGGGATTTACCTCTCCTAAAAATTTATATTGTCTTTGTATAAGACTAGCCATCCATTACAAATATAGTATCAAAGTATACCATTGAAAATAAGAAAAAAAAAATTAGGAGGTTCATTCCACATACATTAACTGTGGATATATTCTATACATTGGGTGAAAAAATGACCACATTTTTATTCTCACTGATAACACATCCTCCATATTTTGAGGTGGTGTTTGAAAAGTCCTATTGTACATAAAATATATGAAAGAATGGGTAGAACAGAAATAAAATAGTGTGTTCACTACTAAAGAATAAAAAACCAGAATACCAATCACCACATCATAATCTGGTTCCACCTTAGTAGTGGTGGGATAATATTCTTTTTTGTGCTACCAGTGAGGTTTTTTGGATGATTGCCTCTAAAACACTTGTCTTGGAAAATGTCTCACATAATTCCCATGTTTTTTGTAGTTGGAAAACTACAATACATATTTATTGTTGATCTACACCTTCCATTTCCCCCCACATTTTTGGTATTCCTCATAAGCATTGAGATGTTATTATATATATTTTCTTATATTCAACATTTAAATAATCTTCTAGACCCCCTAAGACAATTCCCATGTGTCTTCTTCCCACAATTTTGACATATGGGATGTTGAGTTTTCTTTCATTAATGTGATTTATCTATTTAACCTCCCATATTAAACAAAAATTATGATTTTTATATTCGGGGCCATGTTTCCACTTAGAATATTCAATATCCATTTCATCCTTAAGGAACATGATATGAAATCTCATCATGGCTATCAACATCTTGAATCACCAATAATTTTCATAAAATCATCTTTAGTTCCCTATGGAATTGATCAAAATTTCATTAAATTTTCATGATTAATCTTGTGTAATTAAATTGATGTAATGTAATGGTTTCTCCATATGTGTCTATAGACTCATCTTCATTTTTATTTAGTTTGAGGAACTCCCTTACTATTTTATGATGTAGAGTTTAGGAAAATATTTTTTGAATGATATTTTTCGTGATATATTAAAATTCAAAGGAATTGACTTCCTATTTGGAAATTATGTTCCTTATTACATTCCACCACATATTAGTATATAAATCATGAATATAGACTTACAACACAACATTAACATCTTCTAAGAACTGGGGGACAAAGAATATATTTCTAATAGAGTGAATCCATTCATCCATAAAGATGGGATTGGATGATCCACTATTGATGGGAGGAATGTGTCATATAAATAATTAAGCTACAAATTTTTCTTTCTAGGTAGAAGAAGTTTATTCTATATCATAAACATTATCATCCATATCTTGAGCCAATTGTGCTAGTACTGTCATGAATTTTTTAGATCATATTTTGATTAGATTTGGTATTTCAATTGGAAAATAATCACATTGCCTACCACATTGGTTATTAGAATGGGTTTCTCTATCTATATAAATTATCTAAAAAAAAGAAAGTATAAATAGGATGATCTTGAATACTTATCTAATAATAATATAAAAATGAAAATTATAATATAGAAAGATAGAATTAAAAATTAGTAGTATTCTAAACATTTCATTCCCTATGGTTTGATCTAGGTTATCCATATCTATATAATTTTCCCTAGGATACTTACTACATTTTTCTAGTATTAATATCAAAAAATAACTATATTGTTCATTGATACGAACTATAACATAACTAACCTATTAAACATATTATTAAATGATTTTAAGCATAATTAACCATCATATAAAAACCAATGATCGTAAATTCCAGTGCCTTTAGAAGATTAGATACATAATTAGAAATCATGAAACCAAAATAAAAATAGATTTTACATAAAATCTATAATTAGATCCTAAATTAATTTGAGCTATTAAATATTCATATGATTATTTGGGCAATACATGAACAAATGGTATGATCTACAAATCCCAGTAAGTGAATAAACATTGGAATAAAGAATAACACATGGGTTAGAAGCCATAAAATGATGAAATAAAAAGTAATGGAACATGAATAAACATATTAAAGAATTAAAATTTGAACATGGTAACATGTAATAATGGAATTTTAGGGATGTGTTAACAATATACAACTTGAAAGAATAATGATTCAAGGATTGCTTCCTTGACCATTGCACGTAGAAGATAACGTTTGATAAAGTAATCAGGTTCACTCCCTGACCCAACATAATGTCTCATGAGAATAAATATTCCCAAATGAATTGTATAACTATATATAACACCCTTATTAAATTTTTCATGAATAATAATACATATGGAATAAACATATGAGTCACCCATGGAATGGAATTGGGTATCACAATCATGTCACAAAACATAGCCAAATGGATTATCATAATGTCTTCGAGAAAAAAATGGAATAAAAAAATAACCGATAGTTAAAAAAATATGAATAGATCATGATAAATTTGTTCAAACGGATGTTAAATCAAGTAAAATAGTTTTTAAAAAACTTTATAAATGAGCCACTTCAGCGAGGTTTAAGGGAAAATATTAACGAGGCTTTAATTAAGACAATGGAATAATTTTTTTATAAAACCAGAAAAAATTAAAGATAGTTTTTAATGATAAAAATATTTATTTTGATAAAATATTTGGTGAATTATGATATAATATGTAATGTTCTTGATAATTGGTAGAAAACATGGAAGTTACCTTTAATCAGGAAAAGTTATGAAGAGGGGATGAAAATGGAACATTGTAAAAGAAGAATTTCCCTATCAAGGAATAATGAATTGAGTTGAAAACATATGTTTGGAAAAAAGAACATAATTTATGTTTCATTCATTATAATTATTAATAATTAAATTTCGGTAATGATAGTGTGCGAGAGATAGTTTAACCGAATGGAAAGAATAGTGGTTCGGGGAGAATCCCTTACCTTATGTCTTAATATTTTCTCCACTTGTAATTTAATCCCATGATATTCAAATTAAATAAATTTATTTATTTAGTCAGAACCTCTTATACAAATATTTAATTAATTATAATTTTTTATTGACATTATGATGAGTTATAGGGTTAAATTAAGTCATTCCAAGAGTGTTCATTTTCTAGGATTACATAATCGGTTCACTAGTAAAAAAGAATATAAATTGATGTAAATGTTTATAAATCACCAAAATTGAAATTATATATTATTAATGAACATTAAAATGTATTAATGAACTTATATATCATTATTTTTATATTATATGAGAATTATTATTTGGATAAAAATTTAATGAAAATTATTATTTTGTTGTGGCGGTTTTTAAGAACATCATGAACTTATATTATTTTATTCAATATCATGTTTATATATTTCTTCTAGAACATTATATGACTTATAATATTTATAATAATGTTTTATATAACCATATTTATGGTTTTATTAATTTTATTAATGTCGGAATTAGATGAAAAAAATGCATCATCTATAATGTTGGTAAATTGACACATCACGAATGATGTTTTCATTTTTAGAATAAAAGTGACATGAGAAGAGATTTATTGATTGATCTTACATTAAAACAATAAAATTATAGTATATATAAGATATTGGAATCATAATATCACATGTATGTGTGGAGTTGAGGAGAGGATAGTAAATGGATGTTTTTATTGAAATTCAATGAAAATGAAAGGGGATTTTACCACTTGAACTTATTCTCCTAGAGAACCAATTTATAGAAGTGGGGTTTGGTCTTTTGTTGAGACCAAGTTATGTTAGACAAGGGGTAGAGGCTTGAAATTATTATTGGGTATAATTTGGAAAAATATTCCTGTATTTCATTGTGTGAGGAGAATAGGTTGTGTCAGTTGTATATATACAGGGGGAGATGGGTGTTTTTTGATTATTTTATTCATTTGATTACTATTTTCTCCCAAGAAAGAAATAGAATTTATTAAAATGATTATATAATGTAAATATATAATTTTTTTAGATATAATTTCCAATTATATTATCCATGACACATCCATGAATGAAAAATTCATTTATTTACTAACAATATTAAATATCTTAAATTACTATATCTCACTATTCACTGAAAATTCAACTATTTTAGAAAAATACCAAAAATTCACACTAAATAAATTTAAATATGTAAAATTTAAAAATGGACCCCATTTGAAGATAAATTTTTTATAAATTATTTATGGTCCTCTTAGACTGGACATCTATCAGGTTAAGTGTGATGTATTCATTAAAAACAATGAATTCTTTTACATTGTATGGTGATCGACTACACCCAAATAGTATTATTTCTATTGGATGTTTTAAGGTGAGTTATGAATAAATACAATAAAATGTTTTCTCATTTCACCTTAGGTATGTGTAATGGTTGTAATATACCCTTATACATTCACCTCCCATCTATAACTTTTTAACTTACTAGGAACAAAGATACATCCTCCCAAATATCACAGGTTATGTTATTTGATTTGAAATTCTATTTCAAGTCTATATACATATTAGTACATCTTAAATGAAAATAGAATTATGATTTATGACCATCTTCTAACAAAATCTTCTCTAAGACTATAATTGATAGGACACCTGCTCATTTTATCGAATCGTTTCACTCTTTCCCAATTATAGTTGAAATCATGAAAAATTATCTCCTTATTTTTTATCTCTACATGCTCTTATTTTCAACATTAAATTTCAAATAGATAGATGGTATAATTATCAAATGATAAATATAATATTCATTTTCTTCAATCAATATTTGAAGGTCTATCATTTTTATATCCATAAGTAGTATACCTTCATTGGTCATCATCATTGATAATATAACATAATCTTTTCAACTCAAAGCATCATTCACCTTGATCTCGTTCTAATAGTGGTAATATTTTGAGAATTTATATACATTAATCAACTCTAACCATATTTTATGGAGTATATTAAACACTTTGTTGAAAAATATTGTTACAACCCAGAATATGATCAATGAAATTTTCATTCTTATAATTATTCCATGTATTATAAAAAGGATGAATCACATTGATAAACCAACAAAAATTTATTCTCATAAATGAATAATGACAAATTATATAATAAAAAAACAAATATTAATAAAAAAATTAAGTGAGATAAACAATATAAAATAAAATGACAAGTAGAAAATTTGGATATATTTGATCCACCAGAATGACAGTAATCACGAATTTCTTTTAGAAATATAAAATAAGGATAATAAGAAAATATTATTTTAAATGATGAAATTATATATAACACTTTTAGAAAATATAATTTATTTATTGAAGAAATAAAATGTTGTTATTGAAATTAGTATACCATTATGACTATTTGAATAGTAACCTCACAATTCAAATAGTAACATGACCGATATAAATAGTAATCCAACCATTAAAATTGTAATCTTACCAATGAATATATATGTAAAATTTAGGTGTCTTATAAATGAAAATATGAAATATTTATGTCATGGAATATGTAAATAAATATTTTAATGATAATAAATTAAGTGTTGGTTTTTTTGTGAAATATTAATTCCTAGTTAAAATTTTATTGTTAATATATTGATTAAAAAGAACATTTACATTCTCTAAATTGATTAAAAAATTATTTTTCAGTAATTATAATATATCTATGAGTGACATTAATTATATTTCTAATTTTTCATAAAATTAATTATAATATTAAAATCAGTATTTTTTAAAAAAAATGAGAATTTTCATTGACAGTAAAATTTCATATATTTAAAAATATATATTCATAAAATGGAGACCATTTTTTGATATATACATATCGAAAAATGGAAAAGGTTGATTTTTTATATTTTTCTAAAATTGTTGAATTGTGGATGAATAGTGGAATACAGTAATTTATGGTATTTACCAAATACATAGGTTTTAAGGTCATCGTGATGTATGCATGAAGTACGAGCTTATTAGATCAAACTATCTTGAACCATTTACTATATTTAGTCATAGTAATCAACACTATTTATATTTTTGAGCCTAAATAAGAAAAAATTGATAAAATAGTAAAAAAAACAATTCACAACCTATAAATACCACCCCTAACCTCCCCTTCTCCTCATACCTCCAAATGAATGAATCTTATCTTAATTTTACCCAATTACCTTCCCATACCACTTTTCAATGTCTAAGATATTGTGGTTTCTACAAAATACCAAACCCATGTTCTTTAACGTAGTTCTTAAGGAGACTTTATTCAAGGGGAAAAGTCTTCCACCTTTCACTTTTAAATTCATTCATTCTTCTACCTCATCCTTTAATCCACTATAAAAAGTAACTTGATAAATCTAGTATCATATATATTATTTCATTTTATTTTGTTATTTTAATGTTCATCATCAAAAATATTCTTTTCTCTTTTAATTATAATAAAGAAAACAACATCTGGGAGGTCCCAATTCACCGCCTTCATGGATGATAAGTTTCTGTTTTTTCATTACAACCTTCACGGTTAGTGATAAATGTATTATAATTTTCATATAATAGATTAAGAATTAATTATAAAATTTTTCACATTCTTCAAATAATGTATAAAGGGTAATATAAAATAATAAAACAAAACTACATCGTGATAATAAAAAAAACCACTAATATATACTAGACATTTATCATAAAAAATTTATCGAATGATTAATTCTCATATATAAAAAAATTGTATATGGGAAACATAAAAATAATGTAATTATATTAATTTTATTCCATCACACTTCTAATGGTTTTCATCCATTTTAAATGAACATTCCAAATGATTCACACTAAAAATAACCAAGAATTCCCTAAAACAAATTCTCCCAGATTCACACAATTAAATGTCATAACACATCTATATAGACATAATTGAGGTTAGTAAAATTATAAGAACAAAAATATATGAATAATTGTTCCATAAATTATTAATTATAAAATATAATTTTATTATCTTGAATGTTAAGTTCATCTATAGAACACTTTCGGACATAAGGTATGTGATCCCTCAGAACATCCAAATTACCATGGGGTTACACTATATTTTTCTTAAACCAGTGTATTATTTAATATTAATTTTTTTAATTTTTTAAATTAATTTTATATGTTCCAAATTTATATATCTAGTTGAATTTATACTTTCTTTATGGGTAAATACTTTTTTAATAGGTTCCCTTCTCAAATTACTCTTAAAAAGAAAGCCCTAATATAAAGAAATTCCCAATTTCCTTCCCATTTTCATGTAAACCCATTATATATATTAAGGCAAAATTACTATTATAAATTAATTTATTTCATAATTTATAATATCTTAGTTATTTTATGTTTTTATTAAAATAAATTATTCATTTATCCTTTTTAATTTCACATTAATATTTTCCCTTAATCCTCACAAAAATTTATCATATCCAAACATTATTAAACCCTATTTTTATTTTTTTCACTTTAGTTAGACATAATTTTCCCTAACTATTACAATGTTCACTTATTTATTTCCATGTATAATTTATAACCATTCATTCATATACACCTTTGTGATACACCCAATAGTTATTCCTTATGACATGATTACGATACACATTTTGTCCAATGGGAAACACTTGTTTTTATTTCATATGTTTGACTATTCATGTGGAACAAATAAGAATTAACATTTAATGATGGATTCTCACAAATATCTCTATAATGTATTTGGTAATATTTAGTCTCACAATAATTCATTTATGGGATTATAGAGTAATCATAATCCATCATGGGAGATCATCTATCTTGTGACATACTGATGGTAGTTAGCGTTAACTCATGTTTATGACATACTGTATATTTCTTCAACATTACAATGTTTTAGTGATAACATTACCACATTTTTTGTGATATTTTTTTCATATGTTTATTCATTTCCCATTTCATTTTATGTTATGACGCTATTCCTACTATCCCATGTGTTATACTTTATTCCTATATTTTTTGCGTTATTAGGATTTTAACTCATCCGTTTTGTCTATGTATTCCCTAGGTTACCCTTTGTAGATGTATGATCTCAACAGAAGTTAAGATCTCATTAAGGAATACTAATATAAATATTATTTATACTTTTTTTAATGTTTTCACTTTTATGTACCAAATCATCCAAATATATTATACATTATGATCCTCCATTTTTATTTTATATATAACTATGATTAAAATCATGTAATAATATTTGTAGAAGAAAAGGGTTTATATAGTTTCTATCAAGGAATTATCTTTTTATTAATGGGTATTATTATTATAAAACATTTTAAAAATCCTTGGAATAATTATATAATAATTGACATCCTAGATTGAATTTTCTAGAATCACATGTTAGGTTATACTTTTCATTTACATGTTTATAGTTCCATGTTCAATCTCTATTTTTTTATATTCTTGTATGATATTTATTCAATCCCCACTAATTATAAATTATTTTTGTTAGTTAATGGATGGAAATAGGATAACACATGTCAAAAATAAATTTTAAAGAAATGTTATGAAATACCTAGTGTGGTATAAAATCTGATTATATTGGGAGATCAAAACATCATGACAGTACTAATACAACTGGCTCAAGTAATTAATAATAATTTCAATATTGTAGAATTAGCACCTTTTCATAATTAATAAAAAGTTAAAATATAATATTTTATATTAAAAAATCCTCCTATAATTAGTTTATATTTTGATGTCCAAATCCCCGAACAATTGATTAACCCCACAAAGAAGTTATTCTTTATCCCCCTTTGATAAGAAGAAGAGAATTTTGTGCTCATGGTTGATCATTTTTATGGGGATGATGTTTTGGGGTGGAAATTGATAAAAAAATTCTAATTAGTAAATTATTTTCATTGATTGGTAATTATTCAATAAAATATTTTTCAATATATATTTTCTCTAAAATATCCATATTTATATGGAGGGGGTGTTCCTCAGACATAAGATAGCGGAGGACAATTATATGAAGGTGTACAAAGAAAATATCACCAGAATGGAATGGTATGACTCTAACATTATCATGATCACTGAAAGAACGGTCGATTTTATCATTGCTGGACTAAGGATTAATATTTTGTAATCTCTGGTGATTTAATACTTTGATATATATGAGGGTATTTTCTATTGTGTCCTTAATATTGAAATGGAGATTGGAGACACTCAGTGTTAATATGTACCCTTAGATAAAAAGAGGAAAATGGAGTCCAATATGGTAGGATCAATATATAAATCTACTGAAGGAAAGACAACACAATATTCCACATGTCAAATTTCTGGGAAGAATCATTCTCAAAGATATCTAAGGGGAACTGAGAAATGATTTAAATGTAGAAGATAGGGTCATCAGCCTAATTATTTTTGAAGGGATATTGAAAATCCTATAAATGTAGAAGAATAATGGAACATTAATATCAAAAATCAACCTATATTTCTATGTTTGGACTATTAGTAACTTTGGAATAATGTGATCAAATCCCCTAATCCCTTTGATTTTAGATAAAATCATCATCCACTACCTCCAAGGGAAAAAGTAAGGGAATATGTTATCTCTAATGTCATGGTGGAGTGTGATAATTATGTGGTGATTGTAATTCTAGTAACTCATTGTGTAATTGATAATGCAATATTTGGTTTTATTTCTACACATTGATTCTAATCATTAATGTTATCTATACTTTTAAAACAACTTCTAGAAATTTTGTGGTTGAGTAATCTATAAGAAAAAATAGAGAAATTATTGTATTCAACTTGTATAACTCCTCTCAAGTTAATGTTTGTGGACTAAACATCCCATAAAATCATTATATATAGTTTGGTGGATTTTAATACTGTATTAGGAATGTATTGGATATCATTATATAAATCTGACATCAACCTTCATGGAAGGGATATAACTAATTGCATCCTATGGAATCCTCTATATAAGTTCAAGTGTAATGAATATAATTAATATCCTTTAGAATTATCCTCTCAACAATGGATATTATTTACTTATGTGAAAAATATCTCTCTAGAATGATGCATAAAAAGTATAGGATCATGTTCAGCCACATGGACACTATGAGGGGATAAAATAATATGTTCCATGATGAATTTCCCCCTCTTCATCACCACTGAGAGGATGAGTTATCGATTTACGTTACACCTGGATCTCATCAAATATATTATAAAACACTTATAATTGAAACCATTGAGTTGTAAGAACTCAAGAAGTATTTGCAAGTGTATGTGGACTAGGGTTTGATACACCTATGTGCTTCACCATTTGTGCTCCAGTCCGCTTTATCAAGAAGATTAATGGATCGATGCACCCATACATTAGATATCATGAGATAAAAATCCCAATATAGGAAAAGTAACCCCTTCCATGGATATATGGATTTTTCAATCTAAAATGTGTGGACATTTATTCCTCTACGGTGGACATTCTATTAAAAAATCACCAATTAATAGTGAGGGTAGATGATATTTCCAATACTGCCTTTTGATCAAGTTATGAACATTATGTGTTTATAATGACACCCTTTGGACTCAATAATTCTCTAAAAATGTTCATGGACTTAATGAATATAGTTCTTAGAGATTACCATGAAATGTATGGGGCATTATTTATTCGTGATATTATGATATAATTCATGATGAAGGATGAACATAATGGGAATTTGAATACTCTGATAGATAATTTTTAGAGGGAGAAACAGTATTCACTTTATAGTAAATATGTGTTTTGGATGGAGTAATTATCATTTATGGGAAATACTATCACTAAAAATTAAATATATGGGTCAAAATTTCAGGAAAATTCAACTGAATAGTGTCATATGCCGATATCTAAAATAGATATCCATAGATTCTATTATCTAGCTGGGTATTACTAATGATTATTGAAGAAAATCTAATTATTTTCAAACCCACTAACTATGATTTCACGAAATGTGGTAATGTTTTTTTGGACTATTGAATGTGAATACTACTACAAATAGTTGAAAAATATATTTATCATTGCACCAATAATCATGCATTCAAAATGTGTTGAACACTTTATGGTGTATAGTGATTCTTCAAAGAATGTCTTAGGATTTTTTTTGGTTACCATTTATATAGTGATAGACTATATGTTAAGGGAGCTGAATGTTCATGAGTAAAACTATTCCACACATGATCTAGAGTTAATGATTGTTATCTTTATATTAAAAATATTGTTTCATTGTATATTTTTGGAGAATTTTGAGATATATACTGATCAGGAGATCCTCAAATTCATATTGACCTAGAATCGTCTAATTATGTTCTAGTGAAGGGGATTAGATCTCATTATGTATACTGTCTTCTCAATCAACTATCATCTATGTAAAGAAAATAAATTTGCAGATGCTCAATGTAGAAAGTATATTGCAACCTTTTCAATGAAATCAATTGAGAAGGATCCAATCATCTTTGACATGAAAAGGTTTCAAATAAGAATCATTAAGTAGGGACATCATCAATACCTTCTCAAATGATTGATCAACCATCACATTTAAAGAAAATAAAGGTTCCATAAATTGAGATGTGAAAATTCATAAAAAATGGAATCTATAAGAAATGAGAAATACTTAGAGATCAAATTTTATGGGGAAGGAAACATAATTATTGGTTAATGAGAATGTGTATCATCTAATCCTGATATATATAAATCTCTTACGAAGGATGCATAATGCATAACCTTCTCCATTCACCCATTGATCACAAATATGTATCAAGATCTCCAAGAGCTCTATTGGGGGGATATGAAGAAGGAGATCACTAAATATACATCAATGTGATGGCATGTCAACAAGTGAAGTATTAAAACAAAATTATTAGGGGATTTCATAGCCATTACCCTTACCAACATGGAAATGGGAAAACATCAACCTATATTTATTCACTATGATTACCAAAAAAATCATCTAAAATAATTTTATATGGGTTATTTTGGATCATATTACAAACACACCTCAGTTTTTCACATTTTGAGAAGAATTTTCCCTTAATCAGCTTGTGTGGTTATATGTTAGAGAATTAGGGAGGTTACATGGAGTTCCATTATCGATTGAATCATATCATGATATGATATTTAAATCCATGTTATGGACATGTATACAATTTTCTAAAAACACAAAGCTAAAAATCAGTACATATTATCATACTCAAACTAAGGGTGAATCTAACAGATCTATTCATACCTGACAAGACAAGTTAAGATAATCGTTTTTTGCAATTAAAAAGAATAACAGTCGGAAATCGTCCTCTAGTTGAGTTATCTTACAAAATTAGTTTCCACTCAAACTTCCAAATGGATCCATCTGAATCCCTTTGTGGGAAAATATGTAGGACACCATTATTATGGGATTATGTTTGTGAACATAAGCTACTGAGGCCTAAAATGGTCAATGAAATCATAGAAAAGGTGATATCTATTCACCAGCACATAAAATCTACTCAAATTCGTTAGAGATATCTGAAAATGATTCTCAATGAGTATTAGAGTTTTTGGTTTCCGAAAATATATTCATCCACATATTTCTAAGGAACATGTTCATGATATTTGGGAATAATATATTTTTGTGTCATAGTTACATTTCCCCCTTTGATGTTCTTGATCACATCAGAGATATAGCATATCGTCTTAAACATTCACCAACAATGTCTCGAGTACTTGATGTATTCCTAAATTCCCTCTTTAGGAAGTACATACCAAATCCCTAAAATGTACTAAATTTTGAGTTAATACATCATGGAAATTATATATCTTATAAGGATCATCTAGTGAATTCATTTGACAATAGATATAAAGTTCTATGAAACAAGACTACCTATTTGGTCAAAGTACTACAATGGGACAACAAGTATGAAGTGGCATCTTGGGAACCTAAGGAAGAAATATAGGAAATTTACCTAACCTATTTTCACCCTAGTATGTAATACAATTCCTTGGGGATAAATTTTATAATGGGAGAATAATATAATGTCCCATATTTTAATCAATAAAATTTCTATTTTAATAATTATAACATGTAGTATAGAGAACATACATCACATATGGAACCCATGAAAAAAAATATTCTCATAAAATAATAATAATAATTTAGTTAGATAAATAATAATAAGAATTCAAAAAATTGCAGTTGGATAATAAATAAAAAATAAGACAATGAGAATAGGAAAAGTTGGATTTACTTGATCTAATAAAATGACTGCACTAATGAACAATGTTGTAGAAATAAAACATAATGTTTATAATAAAATATTAATTTAATGGATGAAAGTATATATAAACAGAAGATAAAATTTTATAGAGTAATGAATGATATAAGTAGTATATATAGTATGTAGTAAGACTTTATAACTGTCAGAAATCTGTCTAATAGAATAGTAACCTAGCGGCAGAATGGTATTGTGCCCATTAGGTATAGTAATATTTCCATTAAAATATTAAACCCACCAATGAATCTATAAATAAAATTTAGGTAAATTATAATTGAAAATATGATAAATTTTTATAATTTAATAAGTTAATAAATATTTTATAAATTAAAAATTAACTATTGGTATTTTAATGAAACATAAATATTTATTTACAATAATATGATTAATATAATGATTTAACATAAAATTTACTTTCATAAAATGGTTCATAAATTATTATTTTGTTTTATATTTATTATAATTTAATTATCAGAGAAATAAATTAAATTTTCAAAGTGTCATAAAATTCATCATAAAATAAAAAAAAATCATTTTTCGAATAATTAATAATTATAATTAAAAACAAAATTTATCATATTTCATAAATTATATTTATAAAATTTTTTCTATTTTTTAAATTTACATGTCACAATATGGTTAGGATGATTTTTTGTGTTTTTTCTAAAATATGTAAATTTTAGGTGAACAATGAAATATGGTAATTTACAGTGTTTAACAAATACAAGAATTTTTTTTCATGGATTATTTATGGATATTTTAATAACCCATTATTTTATAATAATATAACAAATTTAAAATATTTATTCATAGCAATAAAGACTATTTATATACCTGATCAAAATTAATAATTAAATGAAATAAAAAATCAAATCACTACTCTCATCTCCCTATAAATACCAACCTTCTGAGACCTTCTCTCTAAAACTACGATGACCTAAAAGTTGTCATAAATACTTCTAATTACCTTTTTCAGACTCTTATTTACATCCATGCTCTTCTAGTCTCAACAAATGACCAACACAAGTTCATTGAGATGTTTCTCAAAGATACGATATTCAAGAGATAAAATCCACCACATTTCTTTTTTAGATTATTTATTTATTCTACCTCATTATTTGAAACAATATTTAAAGTTACATTATAACTCCAATATCATAAATATACTGTAATTGTATTTTTATAATGGAATATATATAATAAAATCTTTTCCCTTAGAATTTTATTCCAAAAATAAAAGCATCGTTTGTGAGGTGTCTATTCACCACCTTCATGGACGATGAGTTTTGATTTTTCATTACGAAATTAAATTATGGAAATAAATGTACTATAATGGTTAATACATATTTTAGGTTTTATATTTTAAATTTTATTTTATTTTATTTTACTAATATATATCCATAACATTAAACAATAAAAAAACTTGTTTTTGATGATTGAAAACCCAGAAAAATAATCTAAATGTTTATCACTATCATTTTACCAATTGAATAATTATCATATGAGAAAATAAAATAAAATATGAATAAATTTAAAATTATTTATTTATATTAATAACATTTCATCCGCTTGTAGTTTTTTTATTCTAATAGACAAGAAGTTCAAAAATTACACACAATTATACTGCCCATGAAATCTATGGACCAAATGCTCAGGGAATGACATACATAACCATTATATTTCATAAAAATGGTAATAAATGAATATAGTAAAAATATAATATATAAAATATTTGCCTAATTGCGTATAATAATGTTAATTAATTGATCTATTTTGATGATCCGTGACATTATGTAAAAATGGGAACCACATTTGGACATATGTTAAGGGATATCTCTAAACCCCCAAATTACCTTTAGGTTAAACATTCAATTTCTTTATTACAATTTATGTCTTAATTATTATTATTTTATTCTTCTAAATTTTATTCTTATGTTACAAAAATATGTATATAGATAAATTAATACTTATTTTAGGGGTTAATACATTTTTTTAAAAGATCCCTTCTCAAATTCCCCCGATAATTAGTCCTAATTAAAGGGAACATTACAATTTCTTGACTATTTTAAAGTACACTCCGTAATATAATTAAATTCACCATTATATTAATTAAAAATCTATTTAGTCATGGAAAAAATATTAGTTCATTTCTGGTTTAATTCAAAAACTTTATCCCTTTCTCCTCTTTAATGCCTAGCTAATATTTTCCCATAAACTTCACTGAAGATGATCATTTATAAATATTTATAAACACTCTAAATTTAGTTGGACATATTTTATGATATATTCATATTTTCTCTTATAAATTTACATGTATAAATTAAATCCACTCATCATGGACTCCATTATGACACTCCCATTTGTTATGTCTTGTGAAATGATTATGGTTCCCATTTATGTCCAGGGGTATCACTTATGTTTATTCATTATTTTTTGTTATTCACGTATCTCATATATTCTTGAAAATTTTATGATTTTTCCACTAAGATAGTTCTCCAATTAAATGGATAATATTTTTCCTCATGAGAGGTCATGTATAGGAATAGGGAGTAAACCAAATCCAGTATGGAACTCTATATTCCATGTGATATAGTCTTAGAATCAAGCCATAAACTATGTTTATGTAAAATGTTATGTTTGTTACCCATTTCTATTCATCCATGATCCCATGATCCCATATCATATATGTTATAAATCTATATTTTTATTATTTTTTTGTTCTATTTTATGTCATCAGTTTATACCTTCTAATGCATCTGATGTTCTTTTTTCATCTGTTTATTCCATTACTAGTCTTTTCAACTCATCCCTTTTGTTTATGTATTCACTATGTTATCTAATACATATCGCTAAGCACAATATAATTTAGAGTCTCATTACTAATTTTTTTTATAAATATTTTTTATTATATTTCCATGTTTTAAATTTTATGTATCTAATCTTCTAAAGACATTATAATTTATGATCATTGGATTTAATTTGGTTGGTAGTCATTATTAAAATCATGTAATAATATTTTTAAAAGTCTATGATCACGATAAATTTATAATTTAAACTTTTATTGTTATTATATAAACCACACATTTAATCCTTAATGATAATTCTTATATATCATTAATAAAAGGTTACTTCTACTAACTCATTATCTTGAGTTGGGTAATTTTTGTTATGAATCATGATTTGGCATGGCAAATATGCAATCAGGATATCACTTTTCATACAAAAAATCATAGCACCTTCTCTGATGATTTGTCCTAAATCACAGCCCCTTCTCTACTATATTGCAGGGTGGGAACAATTTCGTCAACTAACATTTTCTTAATTTCATTGAAATTTTATTTACATGCATCAACACAAATGAACTTTACATCATATCTGTTTAACATGGTGAGAAGATTAGATAGCCATGATAAATCCCTCCTAAAGTGTAGATAATATCCCATAAATCCAAAAAAAACTATGGATCTCTATCATAGAGGTTGGTCTAAGATAATGTTTAATAACTTCCATATTTTATGGATTAACCCATATACCCTACATTGAGATTATATGACCTGAAAATGAATCTTTGTATATAAAACATTCAAAATTGATGAATCTTTCAGACAACTAATCCTTTTATAGGGTATTTTGTAAAATCTTCAAGTGGTCTTCATATAGTTTTATTTACTTATAACATTTGAGAATATCAATTTAAAATACTACCTCATGTTTATGAAGTTCAAATATAAAGAACCTAATCATTAAATTCATTATGATAATAAGGTAATTATTAATAATTAACATCATCACTCTTAATTTATAGCATCCACACCTAAAATAGAATGTTTTCTTCAGTATGAATTCAATTTTTACCCTAAACTAATAGTATCCCAATAAAATATCATTAATATAAAATTTATAGGCAATATATAAATTAGTAATCAAAAAATTAATAATGGACAAAGGATACATATTTGTGATTTTGATCTTATTTGGTCCCTGATAATTAATGTATAATCAAATTGAACCATATTTCTTCATAAAAAATAATAATTTTATCCTAAGGTGATGCACTTGGATGAATTAATAACTTATCATTTTTCTATTGGATTTGTTTCTTCCAACCCTAAAACTCAATCAGTTCAATAATATATGGAGTATCTAAAATATGTGCATCACTGGTTATGAGTTTTGTTGAAAACACAACTTCTAAATTTTGAAAATTTCTAGAAAAATATTCCATAATGAAATAAATAAATTCTTATAAAATAAACATAAGATTGATTTTGACTTTCTATCAACCATATAATATAAATAACCCCATTTAATATGAATCAAGCATAAAAAATGGATTTAATTTCATATGGAATTTCAAATTTATTCTCACACAGATATACAATTGTAGGATTAATAGAAATATCAAAAGTTACATCTTTATTCTAGAAAATTATAATACACCTATATAGAGAGTGTTAATAAATTCGAAAAATCAAATTGTATTTTAATAGGGGAATAATAAAAATATTCTATGTAATTGATTTCCCTAATACTAAATTTGAATAAGAATCAGGGACATTAGATGAATTCATCACATAATTGGAATTTTACAATGGATATGTAAATATAAAATCCCTGAGGATATAAATTAGCATTCATAGAGACCTTTAATGATAAAAATTAATTCATATTCCTATGGTAAAATTATATTATGTATTTTTTGACTATAAACATACCCACATCAACTTTATAATTCCATCATCATTCGATTAATAAATCCAAAATGGCTAGCGTTAGAATCAATCAACATTAAACAAAGAGATAAATAATATAATCAAGAAAATAATTCATATATTACCTACATATTGTTTCCATTTCTCAATATATGATAACATAGGATTATACTAGGTCACCTGTGTCCATTATATATTCAAATCATATATAGTGGTTCCTAATGAAAATTAGAATTAACCCAATTATGTCTCTAGGTATTATCAACCCATGCGTGTACACAAAGGCCCAATCAACATGCACTCATTATTATTGAGTTAATACCCAATTTATCGCATTCATAGTTATTACCTATTGGTGAATCTTTGACATATATACATCCTATTGAACTATCTCATCACAGTTTTCTGAGTATCAATAGTATAATTGAAAAAATTATCTTAAATAACAAAAAAACCATGACATTACAACATAATAGATGTGATCAAACATCCGTGAGATATAAAAGAAAATCACAATTGGATAAAATAGATAAATATGTCAATATGAGATAAAAAATTTTCCATGTCACCAATCATCACCTTCATACCATCCCACTATGAAGGAAAATCCCACATGAGAAGATAGAAAGCTACATAATTACCTTCCCTTTACCTAAATATTACATAATAATGAATAAAACCCCCAAAAGGTAAATGTATTGTGTGGGAACAAATTAAAATAGGATTAAACCATATAATATATAAAATTTCTAATATCAATAATTCATGAGATCCATCTTGGAGACAAATATTTTTCTACAATGAATTTAAAAAAACCATTCATAAAAAATCATTTTTATTTTTATTAAACACTTTCATATTCTGAAGGTAGGGAATATAAATAGTACATTTGATGGGAACGAATTAATAATAAATAAAATCCATTGGTAGACTATAATATAATAATTTAATTACTATCACCATGACACAATGAAACATTTAAAATCATGAGATAAAATAAACACAACACAATCCATCATGTGAAAATACATTCATAAATGAAAAATCACACTATTTGGGATCTAACCTATTGAAATATTAAATAAAAATAAAACTTTAATCCCCATTATATTAGAATGTTTCATATAATTTGTATTACCTATAGATAAATTATAAAAACTAATGTGAATGAAAATATCATGTAGAAATATACAGACTATGAGTAAATTCTCTATTCATGACAAACCCAAGATGAACCAATGTTTTATGCTTTTCTAAAAAAAATATAAAATTCACTATCAAAATTTATAAAACATTTTCAAACATAGTATAACCCACATGTAATCTTGAATCCAAGTTTTTAAACCAAAACCAACATTCAAGTATTTGATCAAGCACTTGAGGCGCACCACTGAGTTTTGATGAAAATTCATTTTTAAAACGTGATATCATTACAAAAAATTGTATTTTGATCATAATTTATTTAATTTATTGAATAAATCATTTAAATTTAAATAAAAAATTGTAAACATATCTAATTATTCCTTTATATCAAGACACCTACCTCTTGAACAAAAGAAGAACTAATCTCCTTCAAAAATGAATACTGGGAATAGCAGATCAGGTCCTCACGATCATAGATACATAATAAACATGGTAATTACACATAAAAATATTATATTTGGAATATCAAACCCCCTTAGAGTCTAAAATATTATGGGAGAGGTGATCTAGTGAGGATATATTAGGGAAGGGAAAACATGGACCAAGAATGCAACATACCTTAATGAGATCCACCATGAGCAGTGGGAAACCACCAAGAATCCCAAAAAAAATCTATAGAGTGATAAGATAAGATTATGTTGATCTAAAATGATATTTTGGGTGATTATTAATAATAAAAAATGGAAAATAGTAAAATATAATCTTTTTAAACGTTCAGAGTTCCAAACTCTGTTAGGCCAAATTGTTTGGAAAATCGTGTGTGAACCCTACATTTTTACTATCTCAAGCCAATCAAAATCATAGGACTGGCTATATGGTTCTATTAAAAAGATAAATACCCATATAAAGAAAACCCTGATCGTACATATTTTGAATATAAAACCATGATTTTAGTACAGAGATATTACATATTTTTAGAATAATGTTAAATAAATTACACAAACACACACATAAAGACCATACTAATTTAGTGTCTTTAAAGGATAGGTAAAAAACATTACAATTTTTTGAAAGATATTTAGAATTTCCTGTAAATAACGTCTCTTTTAGTACTCATTACAAACATACACTTCCTAAACCAATTCTGCATAACCTAGGGGAAGGATGTAAAATTAGAGGTGAGATTAAATTATAAATAAGGGTAAACAAGGGAGATATATAAGCATAACAAGAACATAAAGGGAAAAGAACATGAGAATAATATTTAAAAATTGCACCCTTTATAAAAAAAGATCATAATATTAAGTCATGGAATAAGTTTTCAAAGATCATAAAACATGACTCATAATAGAATCAATGAACATGACCCCTGAGAGAATAACATTGGAATAAGACATAGAGTGTGGCATACACGTCAGATTACAATATTATAAAATGTATAAATTGAGAAATATTCACTCATTATTATAAGGTCAAGAAATTATACCTTCATATACAGTTATATACATGAATCCAGGCCCAAACACAAAATTATGGACATTAAAGATAGGTCCACAAATAAAAAATGTGAGCTTGGAATTTGGTGCACACATAACATTCTAATCATGTAATCAGGTTCATGCATAACAATGTGAACATGTAATAATGTTCATAAGAAATAGTATGAAAATAAAATCAGATTCATGCATAAAATTGTGAATATGTGATATATTTCTTGTATAACACATTTAGTCATTAGTTATCCATATTTTCCCAATGAATTGGATGCAGATATTGCTCTCACCTGTCACATAATGAAAATAAAAAGTGTGTGTAGTGAAAGACTATATAACATTCATCATACCATAACCCATGAAATCATATGAATGCAATAAATTGTTTTTCATATCATAATCTGTGTAAACTAGATGAGGTTTATAATCATTTCATTATTTAATTGTAGAATAACATGTAGAAACATAAGAATGTTTTATAATAATTTATCAAGCTATATCCCATGGATGAAAATAGGATTCAAAAACATCATATCATGACAAAACTTTAATAGAATGAATATTAATCCAATAATTTATTCATATAACCAGAAAATAATAAGTCGCATCAGAGTATGTTATCTTAAATGGAGAATTATTTTAAAAAAGCAGTTGGATCATTTCTATAGGAAAATAAATTTTCATTCAAATTTAATTTTAAAAAAAAATTCAAAAAAATATTCGCATATTTTTATTTGAAAATAAAATTAAAAACTCTTTAATAAATATTTAAAAAATAATGTTCATTATGGTAATAAATTAAATTCTTTCCTTTCATTTTAAAACATATATTATTTACACTTTTTTTGTAAATGCCAAATGTGCATTGTTTTTATAATGACATGAATATTATTTTATAAACCATTTTCATAATTCCACCAATGTATAATTATATCAATAAAACTCAATATAATAATTTTAAAATAATTTTTGGAAACATTTTTAGAAAACAGGGTTTTTGATGAAAATTTAGTTTTCGACCGAAGAGAGAAATTAAGATGATTTTTCTTAAAAAATCGAACACTTATGTATATAAAGAGAATATGTTAAAGGGAAAAATTAACTATCCTAAAATTTCCATTGGATAATAAAATAAATTATTTTATTGAGTTTTAAATCATAATATTTTATCATTGAAAGAATAATTATATGGAATCTCGATAAATTGAATTATACAAACCTTACAACATTGGTAACATCAGATCGTAAACACAATGAAATAATAACATTAAATGAAACATATAATATCATGAGAATAAATTAAATTATGATAATGCATGTAAAATTTGTTTTATATAGACCATTTTTATAATCTTGGTTCATAACATAACATTTGTCACAAGGAACGAAAACTAGGACAGAGATCCCTTGCCTCATGGTTATACTATTAATTGAAAAAACTAATATATAAATAAAATAAAATAAAACATTATATCTGACGAAATTGAAATTATTCATCATATAAAATTTCAATTGGAAAGTATATAAACCAAAAAAAAGAAATGAGTGTTGACTTTTCTTATGTATCCCAAAAATAGAATAGAGAATAGAAATCACTTACATTAAGTCTTGAATTCCATTATAAAAGTTTGGGACTTCTATATAATATATTAAAATTTATTATCTAGATATTACATGATAATTATTATAAATATTATAAAATATTTTAGTTTTTAGTCTCATTTAATTACCCATTTACTGCCACTTATTTTTTAAAATAATGTTCTGCATAATAATCGCCTTATTTTTCATATATGTTCTGACTTGTTTTATTTAGTTCTCTTAATTTGATCATGGTTAAATAATTCCAATAATATTAATCATGAAATAATAATAATTTTTTTACATAAATTATACTATTAAGAAAATCTATGGAGGGTTGTTTTTATAAATGAATAATGTCAATGTCATAGAGAATGTAGGTTGTTTGTACACATCAGTATGATTTTAGTTTTTCAATTGTCATCATGAAAAGGAGTTAAGTAATGTCTTATCATTTTAGAATTATTATAATAAAATAAATTATATATTATTTAATTTAATATACTTATACATATTTTCTATATGGAATGGCTATGCAAATATATTCACATCGCTACCTGAAGGTTGTAGTCAACACAAACCTGAACAATGTTATCATATTTCTTTTAGTGAAAAGACATGAAAGAAAATTATATATTACCAATTTTTAGAGATAAATAATTCATAAATAAAATGTTTATTTCATTTATATCAATTATATTCATTAAATGTCTTCTTATTATCATCCATGTAAAGCGTTAGTGAGATATGAATAATATCTCTTTACAAGGCCGTATTCTGTCGTACATGTGAGTGACATTATTTAATCCCCTACGAAATAGAATGTAAAAAATATAAATATTATATAATGAAACCAGAGGTTTTATTATTATATAAATATCATATATATACTTTATATCTATCATCATGTCTAACCTTCATAGTGGGTAATGGAAAAAACGAAAGACATTGGTTCATAACATGGTCGTCCGCTACACACACGAATGATGATTTCATAACCGCTTGGATTAAAGTGGATATTATTTAAGAAAATTTCCTTAAAATAAATTTTTTTTAGTATATTAGTGATACTGTGGTTATTATTCAATCATGTTTAAAAATATATATAACGAGTTAGAGGAAGAAGAAAGATAAATATGATCGTTTATGAACATTTCTTCTTCTTAGAGTATTCTCTTTATGTTTACTCGAAAATCAAATTTTGGATGGATTTATGACCTAAAATGGCTTCTCTGATGATACTATATAATATAGTACGATATTGGATAAATTATTTTATATACAATTTTTTTTATGTTGTGAAGTGTGGAGTCTAAGGGATTGCCTTTATTAAGTGAGCTGAGTGGCACACCAATAACATTTGAAAATAAAATATGTGTACCCATGTTTGTGTCATTTTTAAAGAATCTAAAATAAGAAGTTATTTAAAATTAAAAATAATTGGGTTAATATATTAACATAAAATATTTTTCAAAATTTTTTTAGATCATTTAAACCCCAATCATATTTGTTTATGTCTTGATTAAAAACATTTTTAACATAACCATGATAACTATTTTAATGTTTTCACAATACATTTTGATAAAAAATAATTTCAAATTATTTAAAAAAAATCATTATGATTCCAAATATGGAATACATTTTTTCAAATTCAATTATTTTTTAAAATTTTAATTTAATATTAATTCTTGTGAAATAATGAGAAATCATGTTTTCAAAGAGAAACTTTTATTAAAAATACAAATATTTTATATCCGCATATAATATGAACATGATTAAATGTATTTAAATTGGAATAATATAATTATTTATATATTTGAATTTATTTTACTTTAAAACCAATTTCATCTATAATATGACTTTATAAATAATTAAACTGAAAAGGTATTTTTAAATTAAAATTCATCACTTGGACTATTCATAAAAATTTTTAAAATTTCCAAAAAATTCTTAAATAGTCATCCTATGATATTTTTGACATTTTTATTTCAAAAATAATATTTATATTTTAATATAAAATTTTATACATATTTTTAAAATTTAAAATATGGGATGAAAATAGGGGACAATAATGTTTTTTAGACAAATATGGGATTTAAGCGTAAAATTGGATTTATCCATATCTCATGTATAAAAACACATAAAATGTTTTTTAAATAATTTATGGACAATGTAATATATAAATTTCAAAAAAAATAAAATAAAATAATAGTGTTTTATTAAATTTATTTATTTACAAATAGTTTGTTTGGAATAATATAATTTTACCGGAAATGATTTCTTATATATTCATTTTTAATTAAATGATTACTAAATAATTATTATACATAAAAGTATAAATAATATATTCTAATAATCTTTTTAATCCTATTTTTACCCACCATTATCATCACATGTTGATCTCTATCATATAATAATAGTTTAATAATATGTATCCTTTCATATAATCTTGGTGTTGCACAGAAAACAAGTTTATCATAGTGTTTCATGTAACAAAAGTTAATATTGATATTGCATGTAACACAAGATAAACATGGTGTCTTATGTAACACAAATTATCAAAAATATTACATTAATTTGGGAAAAAATATTTCAGAAAATCTCAATGAGTTACATTATATACATGCTAAAATGAATTTCCCTCTCAAAACCCATATAAGTCATCAATGGTTTAACATGTCTAAATTCAATCATGAAAAACCACATCATAAAAAGTTATTATAATAATCATCTTTAAAAAAGATCATTGTATTTGATAATTCCATATATAATAACACACACTATGTTTCCAAATAGTTAAATATATGTGGTATGTGAAAACATAAACAATGTAGAGAAAACTAACACCCAAATAATGATAAAGAGTGATAGATAACATGGTCTGAAGAACGTTTACGACCATAAATCAACCAAAATATTGTGAAATTATTATTAATATGATAAAAATGTTGAAAACATTGTATTTATTGATCATTTTCTTTATTTTTGGTGAATTCCATTTCCATCTAGACTGAGAGCTTATGAAAATGCACTTACTTAATATATATTTATTTATTTTTCATAATTGCATCCTTTAGTTTTTCCATTATAAATTTATAAATAATCATATACTAGAATAAATTATTTGTTTTCATTTATGAATCATTAAATATGACCCATAATATAATTATAAATCATTCCTTCTATCTCTAGTAAAAAAAACATTGGTTGTTCGATATGGATAAATCACCATATCATGGTGTAATACACTAATCTATGAAACATGATCCAACGATAAAATGAAATAATTATATAAATGGTTAACCCTATGAACCTTCCAAAATAAATAATTTTCAATGATGGTCACTGAATTCACCAACTCAAGCATTAATAGATCAAATAATATTAATTATCCCTTAATGGACACTAGCCAAATATATCAATACATTGGGTGTATATTTACCAAAATCATGGAAACAACTATAATTACTATAAAACCTCAATGAAAACATTCATTATTAATTATTCTTTGAATTAAACTATATATTATTCAACATAATCAATAAATACAACATTGTTGTAAATTCCATCATAATCCACTTTTTCAACTAATCTTTTACCATTTTCAGAGGTCATCGATGCTATCCAATTTACATAATTCATATTAGTCAAAAAATTATTGAAAATAAACACCATTTTAACATAATATAAATATAAAGGGTTTTCTTTCCTTAATCGTGTTTTACATAAAATATGACCATCCCATCAAATCACTTTTCTATCCAGTTAGTACTATTCAATATAATCTTGCACATGCTTAATGAAAAAATTATAATGAAGAATCCTTATTTAATTCATATGTTATATAACACAATTCATTAATTACAATACAAAAAAAATCAACTAACCCACTTCTTTATCAAAACATTAACCAGGTTTCTTACTCATATTCCTTAATACCTCTCTTCATTAATCAGTCTTTTGTAGTCACTTCATCATCAACTATGTTACCATTACTCATAAAACCTTGTTTATTGTCATCATGATCAATTACTTTAAGACATATATATTCATAATTCCCATATATTCAATATTTAAAACATTAAAAACTGGATGAAAACTTATGGATGCAATTATTATCAGCCATTATATTTACCAATTTTTTCATTTTTTTCATATTTAGCTACATCTTTTATTTTTTTAATTTATATTAAAAATACTTGCATCCCTATAAGACATTACCTTGAGTGAATCATTATATTATATGGATATATAGATAACTAAATATTATTTACACTACGGTATATATTACCCAAACACATAGGAAGCTATATATTTATCATTATTGATGCGTACAAGAGTTCATTAAGGTGCACATTGTCAATTATTTTTTTGTGAAAAATAAATTATAATAATCATAGTATCCTCCACTTCAGTTATTATCTCATTTTTCTACTCACCCAAAAAAATTTCTAACGCATTAAATGATAACCCCATTCATTTTTCCCTCTATTGATAAAAATGAAAAATCATAGTGTGAGAAATGGTTATCATAATGGGGATCAAAATAATACTAAAAGTAAAATTTATAATGTATAAATAATAGAACCTCATTTTTAATATATGAAAACTGAAATTTATCCAAGTACATTCATTGAAATAATTTGTTTAAATACTTCATTATGGTTCAAAAATTGTTTGTTAGTGTTCAAAATATATCCCCAATGAGTCTCTAATCCCAAATGAAAACTGTGCATCCCTACGAGTCATGGTGGATGGGTGTGTCGACCCCATCCCACATCAGAGAAAGGAGGGCACTAGACATCCTATATAAGCCCTATCCACCACCCCTCCCATCACATGGCCTTTTTAGATGAGGGATATCAGTGATCCATCTTGGTGGGTAGGGATCCCAATAGAATAACAAACCTGTGAGGATGTTTAACAAAACCGACAATATTGTGATATAGGGTCGTGCAACGTTGAAGTATGACCTGAATAAATTGTAATTATAGATTGGTAGGAAATACTATGATCATACTGAAAGAACTAGGTGATATATTATTGGTCTAATAACTTGTATTTCCTATGAATTTATTTTTATAAATTAAACGATAAAATTTATAGACCAGGTGATGAGACGACATAATATTATGTTGCCCTGTGTGCCCAAAATTGTTTGAAGAAAAATGTAATGTTTTTATTAAATTGCACATGTGACTTTTCTTTATTATATTATTAACCTCTAAATTGTTTCATAGATTAGAAATCTGAGGGAACTGTAGCATATAGAGCACAAATTCACCTTTGGCGAGGCCTACCATTGAAAAACAGAGGTCGAATTTTAATGTTAAAAAATGTATTTAACAATCATTAAAAAAATTTATAAAAATATTTCATTAGACATAGAAGTGTTTTATTTTTTAATTAATCCATTTTTAGAAATGTATGGTTATCACCATAACCTTATAATTTCACGAAGTCATGGAAGGAAACTCTATGGACACTGAATGTGTATAGATAAAAGATAAACGATTATGAGGACCTTCAATTTTCATCAATGAGTAATCCAACATCAAGGTAGGGTGATTGATCTCTTGGTGATTTAGAATCCCTTATTTGAATGAATTGATAAATGATGACCAACCCATGAGCATGTTAATCCATGGGTCATTAGTTCATGCGGGATGGATAAATTGTTATGTGGTAAAAAATGGGAGACAGATGATTGTGATTATCTACTATTTTTCTTGTTAAACATTCTAACATAAAGGGATCATGTAAGACATGAATAAGGACAAAATCTATTCATTTCTCTTTCTATATTTTTTTTTCATATCCCAATTCTTGGCATTTTTCTCAATTAAACCCTCATGGTCACGGGGCAATTCGTTGGGATGAACTGAACTTGATTTGGCCACTGGAGTCCTAGAAAGATAGATAAAAGATTAAGAATGTGAAGGAAAAGGCCCATGTATAGAGAATGATGCTCCATTTCAAAAAATGCATCACTAGAACAACATAGGATACAGGAGTAACTAGGATCACCAGTTGCCGGTGTCGTCTGGACTGCATAGGGCCCGTGGTGGTAGAACCTATAGGTGGTGACCTGGTATCATAGAAGGAGGTCATACCAGTGATTTGGGATGTATCTTGGTGCAGTTTCTAAGGAACCTACGGTACCATGACATGGGGTGTGATGAGGAGGTGCATCAACTGTGAGAAACCTGTATTTGTGACGCATTGGCCAGATGACATGGGAGAGCTATGCGGTCAGGGTGAATTGTTGGGACTTGGGGGGGTGTGGCCATGGAAGACCACTCCTGGAGAAGTAAATTGGTCTACAGTGCCAGAATGACTAGGGTGGGTGGGCTGCTGCGGTGGCCCGGCAGCATAACGGGCCAGGCCGGACCACGTCATGTTGGTCCCAGTGGGTCTCGTTCAATATAAACCAGACTTCGGTTAGACCCATTTAAAAAACATTTCATATCATAAAATGGTTTTTTCAATTGATGAGTTGTTTGTGATGATGGGACCCCTGCGATGAGAAGATACTTTATGGATAAACTATATTATTATTTTGTATGGTTTTAAAATACACAATGGATTGTGGAGTAATTTCTCCCAGTTAGAGCATTCTATGTGCGGAACCTTATGGATGGATGTGACCATGTCATCTCTATTATAATGTTATCTGTTTGAGTCTGTGATATATGTGACTATGTGATCTCTATAACTATGTGATATTTGAGACTATGTGTCCTTGGTGACTATGTGACCCAAGGGTCGCTTGAATCATCAATAATCCATCTTTTCTCGACACTTTATATGTTATCAGCACTATGTGTGTTATAGACACTCTGTTTATTAACGACACTCTATGTGTTATCGACACTTCATGTGGTATCAACACTCTGTGTGTTATCAAGAGTCCGTGTGTTATCGAATATGAGTGTTTTGTGAACTATGATTGATAATGATGCATTTTTTCTATTATACTTATACTTGTGTGAAATGACAATACATTAGGTATTCACTTTGTGGTATACCAGGAATTTATTTTCCTTTTACATCATTTATTTAATAGTGTAATATGTATTTTATTCTATTGTGGCATAATTCATCTATTTCTTAGTTGTATTCCTTTGTGGTTTCAAGGTGTCTTACTGATTATTATTTTACTGACCCCTACATAGGATTTTCCCACTTGGGTTATAACACATGAAAACGATCGACACTTTCACAGAGTTCTTGGTGGACTTTGACCCTGTGGTTCTAAGTGTGATCAGACAGACGTGTGGTTCGCTTACGACTTCAGGAAACTATTATACACCTATATTTAGGTAGGTTATTCTACAGGCGAGTTTCAGGAACATTGGAAATCACTATTTCAGACTCCGTTCATGCTTGGGATTGAATTCTGGCCCTACATGCTTTTCTATTTTCCTACTATCATATTCTATGTTTTGAATCTTAGTGTATCCATTCCTATGAACTTATTGTTTTTACATTTCATCTTTTCCCACAAGGAGATGTGTGTGTATGTACTGGTAATGGGTAATATTCTTCTTATTAGGTGGATAGGACAACTCTGTGCTAATATCCATCCCCATGCTTATCATATATGGGCTTGGGTTAGTCATGGAATGGGCCCCTCTGCAATGGGTCATGATAGAGTGGTATCACAATGGTTTATTTCTACTTATTATTAGGATCTAGAGATATTGGTTTTTTGGAAACAACGTTTTGTGTTTTATGTTTGGATTCAAGGCAAGGGAATCCAGTGTTAGTGCGACAACCAATGTATCCAAACAACATGACTCAAAATTCTGCATTCTTACTCCATACATGAAATCACTAGTTGCGAGTAAATTATTGGTACATGAATCATATAATATTTTTTTGTGTTCTCGTCTCCTTATTGAGTCATAAGACTAGGTATACTCTATTGATTTTGGTTCATCATGACCAGTTTTAGGATCCCTCCCTGCTAACAACCAACTAGGATTCTAATGCATGATCACAAGGATGAACCTCCTACAGATGAGGCATCTTTATGGAGACAGGTACATGAGATAGAACCTCCGAGTAGTGTACCATTGATACCACCACATATTCAGTAGTATTTAAAACTAGTGCTACCAGTAGAGAATGCGCCTAGGTTGAGTTTGTTTAATGAGTTCCAGAGGTAGCGACCTCCAAATTTTAAGGGTGAGATAGACCCACAGGTAACTAAGGATTGTCTAGAGGAAGTTACACAAGTCTTATTCATTGTTTAGATCCCATCCAACCAGATTGCAGTTCTATCCACAATCTTTCTTCTGGCTCAGTGGGGTGATGGTGGAGCTTAGTGACCAAGATGCATGATAAGATAAATATCCCTTGGTTATACATTTTGTGACTCTTTAGGGAGATCTTGTTGTGAAATTATACTCAGTTTGTAGATAGGAGATCTTATATATTTAGTAGGGGAATAAAAAAGTAGCAGAGTACTCAAAAAATTTGATGTATCTTTCTTTCTACTCCACAGATATGGTGTGGGACCTTTTAATTAGTGACGAAATATAAGGAACCAGCCTTAAAGCATTTCATAATAATGAGTTTTAGATCAGAACAAACATTCTTACACATTGAGTGTCTTATCATAATTATAGATTCAGACAATTAGAAAATAAAACATTCATAACATCCCATAATAATACATGTCAATACTACTAAAACTGTATCCATTTTTTTATAATTATAAAACTTTTGAAATAAAACATAATTACATTGACAAATATTCATGAAATTCAAATTGTCTTCCTTTATTCTCTTACACATCTTTATAACTTTTGGAAAACATTTATAATCATTGGATGAGTACAAAAATTACATTAATTGATATAAATAAGGAAATCCTTAGTCAAGTGATAACATAAAACCAAATAAAACCCATTTCATAAAACTTCGTTAGCATGAATAGAAACATCATATAGTTTCCTTGGGACATATTTACCATAACACTATTATAATAACCCTTACACATGGAATAATAAATCTATCAACATCCAACTTCAGATCACCCAATGCATTGGAGAGCTATAATGGGGCTCACCCGTCATATATTGAGCTATAATGGGATCAACCCAATATATCATGAGCTATATTGTGTTCAACCCAAAATATAAAAAGTAATAATAGGCTCAAACCAGAATATCAAAGTCCAAAGAACATATAAATGTAATAAATAATCATTAAGTAAGGATAAACTACTATTACAATATATATAAACTATATTTTTTGAATTTCCTAAATGATAATTTTTTAATGATTTTAAAAGGAAAGTCCATTGAAAATATATTATAATTAGAGTGAGAATTAATATAATGAATGGATTATGTGTGTACAATATATATAGAAAAAATAATACATAATATCAATATAAAATCCATCACACAAATAATCATAATACCACATATTGAATAAAGTAGAAGGTTAACACAATGAAGGGAAAATGGGATAAGAATCCATGTACCTTGGTTCTCCTTACGTGAAATGTGTTTAAACCTACAATATAATTGTTTATAGAGTGTTATTAGTATTTTATAAAAATAAATATTTTATATAAAAACTTATATGATAATTTTATAACATCATTCAACAAATTGTTAATAATATTTTGTTATTTACTATGTATTTGATGTGTACATTACATGGTTTCCATGGTCTGTGCATAAAGGATTTTCTTGTTGAATGGAAAAGAATATCCATTATTGGAATGAGATATTATTAATATGATTATAGAATATTAAATGATACCATTATTAATTTTTTTATCAGATATGATCAATAATCATTTGATAAAACATTAAATAGGTTTAAATCATTTTTGTGGTTCTTCGATAATTACGAACTTGTTTCATCATATAACATTAATATAATTCATATAAGTTAATTAAAGAATATATGATAAGTCGTATAATACACATTATTATATTTTCATCCATTTAAAGGGTTTTAAACCCTTCTTTGAATTATTTAAGGTAAATTGAAGACACATTGTCTATGATGTCGGTAAATCGACTCATCATAGGTGGTGTATTTATTTTTAGAATAAAAGGGAGAAGAGAAATAATATGATGATTAATGGTTAATTTTTTTAAAAAAAAGTATATATACGAAACTAGAGATTTCATGGATCTTGGATAATAGTAGGTGAAATTAAGATGATAAATTAAAAAATAATTGGAAAGAAAATAACAAAATGAAAGGTGATTTTTACCTCTAGATATCATTTTCTTGGGATCCTCCACAAGGCCATTGGTATTGGCCTTTTGGTAAAACCATATAATATTAGATGTGGGAAAGATCCTTCCGATAAATAATGGTATGAATTTAGATAATTATAAAATCTTTATAGGTGTGAGAGGAAGAGGGGCTGATAGTTGTATATATAGTGGAGTATAGGGGAGCTTTTCCATTATTTTAAAAATTAGTTTTAAATTTTCACTAAAGAATATAATTAATTTTGATTATTATGACCAAAAATAGTTATAATTGCATGTTATTTATATCCAATGACAATTTATATCATCCATGAAGCATGATTGGGTCATAAATTAATTTATTTAGCAAAATTTTTAATTATCAAAATTCCCTATTCACTAAAATTATAGTATTTCTTAAAAATTCGAAAATATCACCCAATCCATTTTTTAAATTTAGAATTAAAAAATAAACCCCACTTTATGAAAATAATTTTCAAAATAAGATAAACATATTTTCTGTTTAATATCATAATATATTTAAAAAATAACAATGATAAAACTCTACGTCATTTTATTACACCTCAAAAAAATAATCAAGGTCTCATAGAATTATCTTATAACCATTGGATAGTAAAATAATATCTTATGATTATATTTTACAAAAATACATTTCCATTTAAAAATTTTAATTAATTGTAAAATTTTTATAAATTATTTATGGCATACAAAAATAAAAACATTTATATAGTGGTCATATTATCACTTATAAGATGCCTTTTTATTATACTTTCATGGGTGAGGTAAGTATACATTTGGATTTTTTACTATTAATATGGTCTTTATTACAATTCCAAAGTGTAAATTAATATTCATAGTGGTATGATACTCTTCCCAAAAAAATACATTCTTCTTATCAGATTCCAAATAACATACCGATCGTATCCACATTTACCCATTGTTTGTAATTCAAAACATAGAACTAAAAAAATTTAACACCTATTTTATAACTACCTACTTAAAAAATAGTTTTGTTACCAAGGGGAATATTTTTTAATGCATTTTAGTAAATATATTTGTAAATAATTGGGTAGAAACTTTCTCCCAACATTTTGGGAATTGCGTCCTCACCATTTTTATTTACTTATTAAAAAAGTGATGATATTTTTCTATGATTGGATTATATGATTCCCATGTTTCTTATACAACCATGTGGTTATTCCACAAAACCATTATTGGTGGATTTTATTATTTCACAATACATCCTCTCAATGATCAATAATCCAAACTGGGCTCTCTTCATAAGAAAGGATCTCTTCTAGCTGAACGAATTATGGCCTCAAAACATGAGATGAATCTGGAATATATATTCTCAACATCAAAACCTAGAAAACAATGTATTCCTGAGAAAAAAATTAAGGAAAAGATACTCGGTAGGTGACTAGTATAAATTTCTCAATGATTCCACAAGGTTTAATTAACTATTGACTTAGCCTTCATTTTTTACCAAAATGCAAAAGACATTTCAAATGAATGATTTTAAGGAAGACATGATCCCCAAATAAAAATAAAATATCTTTCCTCCTACAACCTTCATAACATTTTGGCCTCCTCTATGTTTTCCACATGTTTCCCTAAATCAAGTGAACTTCTTCTACCACTTCCTCTACTAATTATGGTCTCTTCAAATTATATTCCCCAAATTAATCCCAAAATGATGGAGTTGACACTATTTCCATACAATTCCTCAAAAGGATCCATATTTATAATATAATTAAAAATTTTATTATAAGAAAAATTAAACTAAAGAATGATGATTATCCAAAATTCCCTTATAGTCCATTTAACACACTCTAAGTATATCCTCCAATATATGAATTGTTATTTATTTCTTTCCATCAGATTCAGGTTAAAAAGTAATGATTAAATTTAATTTTTAGCCAAAAGAATATTGAAGGCCTTTCCAAAATTTATTAGTGACCATGGGATCATGCTCAGATACACTTGAATGATGAACTCTATATAACCTAAAAAACCCTTTTGAGGAATATTCGAGAAAGTTTATCAGAAGTCTATATATCTAAAATAGGAAGGAAACGTTCAGATTTATATAGATGACCAATAATAACATAGATTTCACTATTACCTCGATATTTCTTAGGTGGTCTGATAATAATGTCCACAGATATATTTTCCCATTACCATTGGCACACTAGTATAAGTTGAATAATCCAATTCGGTAACTGTAGATCCACATTAACCTATTGAAATATTAATCATTTCAAGATAAAATAAAAAATATCTCTTTTCATTCCATCCAACCTATAACACTCTTGAATATCTATGTATATCTATATGGTTCAATAATGAATTGAAAACAAAGAACTAAGAGATTCACGTAACAATTATTTCTTCAAATGAGAATAATAAGGAACACATAATATCTTATAAAACCTTAAAACACAATCCTCATCAATGTAAAATTATATAAAATTACCCATTTTAACCAATTTTACCTTTTTCTATAACTCATTATCCACTTTTTATGCATGATTAATTCTATATGATAGAGAAGATTGAACTATAACTGGATGCAAAATTGATTAATTCTATACACCAATAACATTCTAGACAATGATTATCAAATTATTCACCAAAGGTTCAAATTATAATCATATCATAGTAATTGTTGTATTACTATATTGACTCAATGCACTGGCCACTCGGTATGATTTTCAATGATGGAAATGAATCGTAAAATCATATTCTGTGATTAGTTCTATCCATAGTCAATAACTCATGTTTATTTAATTTCGATTAAATATATACATCAAACTTTTATGGTCACTATATATTTCATAGTTTACTCCATACAAATGATGCCTCCAAAGTTTAAATTCAAAAACAATAGTAGCTAATTAAAAATCATGTGTCGGGTAATTTAACTCATGAGGTTTTAACTAACGTGATGCATAAACAGTTACCTGATCATTCTTCATTATAAAATAACCTAGTTATTTCAATAATGCACCATTGTAAATGAATAATTAAGCATTTAGAGAATGTAGGGTCAGAACTAGTGAATTTGAAAATCGTTTTTTCAGTTCCTGAAATAAATCATCACATTCATTTTTTCAGATAAATTTAAATCCTTTTGAAGATAACATTTTCAGTTGGCTAAATAACCATGTAATTAATTCATCAAACATATTGTAATGGCCTTACAAACCACGAATACTATGAATTTATATAATATTTTTGTGTCTTAGACATTCTTAAACAATTTCTATTTTATCAAGATCAACTCTTATTCCTTGTTTGGAAACAATATGACCAAAGAAAGAAATTTTTTCAACCAAATTTTAAAAAAACTAAATTAACCAAATAGTTTCTTTTCTATTAAGGTTTTCATAACAACCCTTATATGTTTTTCATGATCCTCTTTACATTTATAAAATTTTAAAATGAAATCAATAAAAATATCCCTAAACATATTCATGAACTCAAGAAATATTTTATTCAAAAGATCCCTGCATAAAGTAGGTTAATTAGTTAACCCAAATGATATAACTATTAATTTATAATGACTATATCTAGTACAGAACATAGTCGTAGAGATGTATGAATACTTTACCTTCAACTGATGGTACCCCCGTCCTTAAGTCAACATTCAAAAAATATTGTTCTCCCTTAAGTTGTTGAAACAAATATTCAATATTAGGAAAATGATAATTGTTTTTAATGGTGATGTTATTCATGAATCTATAATCAATGTAATGTATCATTGAACCGTCTTTATTTATAAACCATCAATACATGAGCACCCCATGGTGAATTGTTGGGTCAAATATATCCCTTATCTAATAATTCCGACAACTGTTTTTTCATTTACATATGTTTTATTTGATCTGTTCTATATGGGGTTTAAAAACATGATTATCATCATGAAATATGAAAAGAGTAAAATCCCCCAATCGACCATGAATAACACCTGGAAAATAATCAAGAAAACATATAGGTATTAATTTACAACTAGGGAATCAATAATTTGAATAGTTCTCTCATCATCAAAAATATTAGCAAGAGAACTTCCATTTCAATCCTTTATCAGCTTTTATATTCTTTATATGTTATCAATTGTATGTGTTCAATCTTCTACAAAAAATAAAAATATTTCGGAAAAAAACATCTTTTTCCCTACAATTTATCATAATTGGATAATAAGAAATACATTCAATTATATGAATAAAATCAAACTCCATTAGAGGAAAGAAACATCATTTGTAGGTAATCACTTTCAACAAACAAATATAGGATGATTCTTATAATTTTTATTGCCCAAAATATTTCATCCAATTGTTTTTAACCTGATTTCTAGATTCATTTCAACTGGTGGAATTCCAAATTTTATAGAAAATTTCTCAAATATGAAGGAATGTGTAGACCCCATATCAGACACCACATTTTCAAAATCATAAAAAAAAATCAATGTACCACATACCACCTCATTTGAAATTTTAGCACCAACTGATGTGGTTTGAAAGGATTTTTCCACACACTTTTGCTTCCAATCTTACTTATTTCTATGCTTGAGTGACTTTGTTAGGGAACACATTAAAAAATGACCAAATTAATTATATTTGAATCATCTTACCATAATCTTCTCATTAATTTTTTTATCATTTTCATTTCCCTCATGGGACATGTGCCCAAAATTTATTCATACGTAGCATATCCTAGAATTTATAAGAAATTATCCAAGTTTCTTTAGACCACACTTTTCACAAGATATGAAATTTATTTTCTTAGAAATAGATTACTTTCATGATTTCTTCCCCAATACCTACCAACCTAACTTCTTCATATTTTTGTCATCTCGAGGCACATTCATGTTAGAAAACTCCATCATAAATATTCATTCATAAATAACATGTTTATTATAGCTTTTAAATTCACATGAAGCCAAAGCATGTGGTAAAAATAGTTTCAAACCTGAGAAAAATATATAATTTTACTATCAAAATTCAAATAAAATTCTCATATATACCAGGATAGTCATATAAAATTGGCTTCATTTCCACCCATAGAATCAATATGTTTCTACTTCAATTCCAACAATTTTTTTCTCCTTTATGATTCTAATAGGATTAGGAAAATATTTTTCTAGGAAAAGACTCTTAAAATTATCCCATTCAACACAGATAAGATCATCTCATTCTCTTGTATTATTAACTAGAGATAAGCAATGACTGGATTCACCTTTAAAATGATAAGGTATTGTATTACCTTTTAAAGTTTCAAAACATCCCATGACATCAAATATCCTTTCTAGATAATTAATCCTTTATATTGATATCACTGGATCTATGGTTCTATTGAATGCTACATGATGTTTCCCCATAAAATTATCCATAAAATACATGTTTCTTTCTAGTATGTTTGGTTCTCATAATTTTCAGATACCACCACCATTTATCACCTAATTCAAACGATCCATTGTAGTCACAAACTACTCAATTCTGATTCCAACCATTCCAGGCTACAGATTCAGATGAATATCAACCTCCTAGTGCCTTCTTACGTCATATTCCTTATTTCTTCTCAAGAAAACCAATCTGAACACACATATCATAGAAAAATTAACATTTTTTTCTATACATTATATACCATTTCAAATAAAACATTAAGTAAAAATCATTTATGGTTTTCTATTAACATCATCCAAACCCCTAAAGTTATGTAAATTATCATTTCATACCAACTATAAAGATGAAGCCCTAAAACATTAAAAAATATTGAGTTTCATGCAATATCATAAATAAATATTCATAGGGAATACTTCTAGGTTTGGTTTTTTAGATAATTTAGACATAAAACATACATAACATTCCATAATAATACATGTGGATACTACTAAAATAGTATACATTTTTTCTAAAATCTAAAACCTTTCCAATAAAAAATAATTTCATTGAAAAATCATCATGACATTTAAATTATCATTCTTATTTCTCTTAATAATCATAATAAATAGTGAAAAACAATTAGAAACATTATATTAGAACAAAAATCTCATTAAGGGATATAAGGAATGAAATCATTTTTCATGTGATGAAATAAAAACCAATAAATCCCGTTTTATAAAAAATAATCAGAATTCATAGAAACATCATGTAGTTTCCATGGAAAAAAATTTATCATATCACGCTTGAAATCTCCTTAAAAATGGTATTACCAGTCATTAAACTTCTATCATTGGTGAACCCAATGCATTGGAGAGATATAATGGGATTCACCTATCATATCTTGATGCATAAAGGGATCAACCCAACATATCTTGAGCTATAATGGGATCAACCAAACATATCATTAGATGTAATGGGATCAAAAAAACATATATACGTCCAAGGAACAAATAATACAAATAAAAAATCTTAATATAGGGGAAAACCACTAATTCTATATATAAAACAATATTTTTGGAATTTTATAAAACTGACTTTTAAAGGATTATAAATAAAAATCCCTTTAAAATATAATATAATTGTACTGGGACTTAATATAATGGAAGTAATATATTTATGAACTATAAATACACAGAATAAATCATTTTATAAAAAAATAATCACCACAAATTTAATATTAATACCACTTGTTCAATAAAGTTAAAGATAACCCAAAGAATGTGAATTAGGTTAAAAATTCCCTTACCTCATGGTCGTCTTACATAAACTACATTTAAACCTCATTTATAATCTTTAAATGTTTGTTATTAATATTTTTCATAGACATAATAATTTTTATAACACCTCATATGATTATTTTATAACATCATTCAACACATGTATTAATAATAATTTTTATTTACATTGTTTTTGGTGTGTTTTTTACATAGTTTCAATGGTTAATTCAAAACAGATATTATTTTCAAATAGAAGTGAATAACCAGTAGTGAAATCAGATGTTATTAATATGTTTATAAAATATTAAATTATATAAGTAATAATTTTTTATCATATTTGATGATGAATCATTCGATAACACAATAATGATGTCTAGATCATTGTCACGGTTTTTCGATAATCACGAATGTGTTTTATCATATATCATTAATATTATTCATATTAGTTAATTATAGAACATAAGAGTGGTCATATAATAGAGTATAAGTACTTTTCATTTTGAAAACCATATTTGAAAGATGTAAAGGGAATTAAAGACACATCAGCCACAATGATGGTAAATCGACACATCATGGACGATGTTTTTATTTTAAGAATAAGTGGGAGAAGAGACATAGTAAGATGATGAATTATTCCATAATGATGATAAAAAACTAGTATATATAAAATACTAGATCATTCATGGATGTTTTATAAGAGTAAGTGAATAGATAATATGAAAAGGAAAAGAATTGAAATAAAAATAAAACCAAATGAAATAGGATTTTTACCTCTTCATTTTTACTCCATGAGAAACTCCTTAACGCATATTTTATTGGACTTTTGGTGATACCAATAGGTCTTGGATAAAGGAAAGAGCCTTGGGAAGATGAATGGGTAATATTTAGACAATTATCAATGCTTTAAAATTGTTAAAGGAAGAGGGGGTGAGGGTGGTATTAGTAGTGGTGGAGAGGAGAGTTATTCCATTATGTTAATAATCAATTTATTATTTTTGCTCAATAAAGTGAATATTATTGATTATTATGACCCAAAATAGTAATAAGTTCTATTTTGTTTGAACTAATTACCATTTACATCATCTATGACTCAATCATTATGCTTAAATTCATTTATTAGTATATTTTTTAATTATCAAATTTTTCTATTCATCAAAAATTATATTGTTTCAGGAAAATCACCTATAATTCATTATAAACATTTTCAACATATATAATTCATAAATAAAACCCATTTTATCATGATATATTTATAAATATAATATATTTAACATTTAATCAAAATCATTATTTATTCAAAAAATTATAATATTAAAACTATAACTCATTTTATAAAACCTTGAAAAATAAATCAAGGTCTCATTAAAATATCATATAACTAAAAGAAAATAAAAAAAATAATTTATGATTAAATATTTTGACAATATATTTTCATTTATATTATTTAATTTATCATATCATTTTAATTAAATATTTATAATTTACAAATATACGAGTACATAAATATTTGTCATATTATCACATATAATATGCCTTTTTTATTATGGATTCAGGGGAAGAGTTAATATTAATTTGGTTGATTTACTATTCAAAAGGTTCATATTACCATTTAAAAGATCTTGTTACTATTCATATGGGTATGTTACTATTCCCTAAACATTATGTTTTTTCTATCAAACTTCAGATAACATACTGATCGTAACCTTTTGTGTCCATTTTTTGTAATTAAATCATAGAAGTGAAAATTTTATGTTTAAAAACTATTTTATAACTATCCCTTTAAAACATACTGTTGTTTCACTAAGAAAAATCATTTCTTGCATTTCAGTAAATTTATTTTTAAATCTTAAGGGTTTTATATTGGGCCTTCAAGCAGGTTCTACATTGGGACATCATGGTGTCGATTATATCACTAATAGAACTTACTTATGTTGGGGTATTGGAGCATGCTCTGCTTGCGGAGGGATTTCTCGGGGGAAGAGATTCTAGCAGTGGGAGCTACTTGTAGGAAATGGGTAGCTGAGTCTTCAGTGGTTGGTATCCGACAGTTAATGTAGGGACCCAAGCAGATCAGGCAGTCCATGGGATGACCCCTGGAAACAAGATCAGTGCTTCAGGGCTCCTAGGGAAGAGTGAGTTAACTGAAGGAGAGGATGTTTTACTCAAGTGGCTGTTATATAAAGATTTCTCGACCTGTCATATGTCCATTCCAGATATAGACGATGGACTTCCAAGACAGGGAAGAGGTATTTTCAGGGTGGTATATAAGGTATTTGGTTTTGTATAGGAGAATACCTGGAAGTAGGAGGTGGTCGAAGGTTTGATGAAGTACCAACACCACTCCCAGGTGTTCCACTATGGGTGGAGGGAGCTGCTGGATATAGATGAGGCCATCTTCATGTGATGATGTATTTTGAACCCATGGCTCCAAGGATGATTATAGGTATGATCTAAGTCTTTTCCACCTTAGCTTTAGTTTTGATGGACACATGTTTCAATAAATCTCTTCTCACCATAACCCTAGTTTGATGCTCGGACAATCCTTTAGAAACATTATCTTGATCAATACACCAACAGACTCATATGGGGGAAGATTCTATTTTCAAAAACTTGTGCCGATAGTCTTCCCTTACTCTATGGGTGAGATTTTCTTATTGGTATATCAAAATGGTGGTATATATGCCTTATGACGTCTTTCATGTTATGGAAAAGATATACACAGTTCATCTCCAAATAGAAAATTTTAGGGGACAAGCAAGGAGTGTCCTTGGTTATAGGACCATGTTTTATTTTTTCCTAGAAAAGGAAACACGTGTAGCGTAGGATGTTATCTCACATAGGAGATTCTAGCCGATTAATCATCAGTTGGAAAGTCTCACACTCGGTGTAGTGTATGATAGGATTCCCCAGTTTCATACAGTGGTTGTGGAGGAGGAGGATGTCTTTATAAAGGATATCCCCAAATTACAGCCCCATCGAGAGGTTTATTTCTGCATTGATCAGTACACTAGGATGGCACTAATATTTTCACCTCCAAATTGGATGGCTCTGACAGGGATTCCTATGATTTGGGTACAACAATATATATTTATGAGGAAGGGATTCGTGAGACCTAGTATTTCACCCTTTTTCAGCCATAGTTTTGAATTTTAATATGGAATATGGGAGATTGAGATTATGTGTGGACTTTCATCACCTGATGTTGGTGATCGTGAAGAATAAGTATCCACGGCCTTGGATTGATGACCTCTTACTTCAGCTATAGTGGTCGAGGTGGTTCTTGAAGATAGACCTCAGATCTGGCTATCACAATCATCTGTACGAGATGAGGAAATCCTAAAGACTGCCTTTAGATGTTGGTACAACCACTAAAAGTACATGGTGATTCTGTTTGGCATGATGAAAGCCCTATTAGTGTTCAAGATACTCATGAGAAGAATCTTCCAGGTTTACAATGACTCGTTAATCATGGTCTTCATTGATGACATCCTAGTCCACTCAGGGATTGAGGATGATCATGTGTTACACTTGAGGATGGTCCAAGAAATACAACAACAAAAATATATTTATGGGAAGCTCTCAAAGTGTTAGTTTTGGATATGATAGTTCCAATTTATGTGACACGACATTTTAGAGGCCAGAGATATAGTTGGTCCATTGAAGATAGAGAAAATATACTCTTGTGAGACACCCAAGAGTTTTAATATGGTGAAAAGTTTCCTAGGTTTGGATAGGAAATATCATAGGATCATAACCGACTTTTCTAGACTATCATCACCCTTAACGGATTTGACATGTAAGGGTCGACCTATCGTGTGTTTAGACATGTACGAATAGTTCTTTCATGTGATAAGGGAGAGGTTTACGAGCGCGACTATATTGAGATTACTTGAATAGGGTGTCGAGTATGTAGTGTTCTAAAATTCATAAGAGATCAGACTTTGTTTTTTTATAATGCAGTGGAAAGTGGTGAGTCCCTATTGTTCACACTTGTTGAGGCGTACTTAGTAGATCTATGTAAACCATGTTCTTGAGATAGCTACATCTGTCTTTGTATTGAATATGTGGCGACAGTACTTGATGGGAGATCAGTTTACTATATACATTGACCATAAGAGTCTCGAAAATATCTTATCTCAGAAGGATCAGAACTTGTGATTGAGGAAATGGATAGAGATTCTCTAGGAATATTACTTTGAGATTGCCTATATTATTGTTATGGGTAACATACAAGATTATTATCTTAGTAAGAGATCTTGATTGTAGTTGATGAGTGATGTGTTAGATAAATTTTACATGTTTCAGATATCTATTGTGGATGGAGATGGTGTAGTTCATCTCAAGTCAATGGTTTTCACCCCTCCACTCTTACAACGAGTCACAGATGCACATATCAGAGTCATGAACTATGAGACTTTACGTGCTCAGATTTCCATAGGTAATTCCCCTAATAGATATTTGAATGGTTGGGATCATGTAAATCTTTTGAGAGGATGCCCAGTGTTACCCGTGAAGTTTCAAGAGGAGGTCTTCAAGAAGTTCCTTAAATCCACATTAATGGCATATTCGGAAGTGGTAAATATGTTTGAGGACAACCAAAATTAGTTCTTATTTCCATGTATGAAGTAGGAACTGGAAGAGTTCCATTCTAGATGACTCATATTTCAGTAAGTGAAGGATGAACCCCGTGATCCAATATGAATGACCCAACCAATTAAGGCTCTAGAGCTCATGTGGAATGGGATATCTATGTACTTCATGAAGGGGTTAAAACGAATGTCTATAAGGCATGACACCGTATGGGTGATCGTTGAACCACAAACCAAGTCATCCCACATCCTACAAATTTGTGGGAAATCATTAGTAGAGATCTTGGGATTCCACTATATACAGAATATTGTTCGGCTTCATGAAGTTCCATCAATGATCATCTTAGATCGTGCTTCTCATTTCATATCCCAATAATGGAAGTCATTGAAGAAGGTATTCGGGGCCAAGTTACTCTTCAGAACAACATTTCATTACCAGATGGATGGCCAGATGAAGAGAACCATCTAGGTTCTTGAGGACATTCTACGTGCATGGATCCTAGACTTTGGTCGCAATTCGGAGGATCACAAACTTCGGGTGAAGTTTTTGTCCAACAATAGTTAACACTTCGCCATTGGTACGTCTTTTTATGTGGCCTAATATAGGATACCCTTTAGGTAGCCATTTTTCTTGATGGACACAGGAGAGTCTGCACCCATAGGGATAGAGTGGGTGCATGCGATTATAGAGAATGTTCAGGTCACTCAATGGTGGATGAGGACAATACAGACCCTATAGAATCTATATATTAATTGAAGATGTAGGCCCCTATAGTATGAGGAGGGAGACCATGTGTTACTTCGGGTCTCACCTCAACAGGGATTGGAGAGATTTTTCCGTGGATCTAATAATCTCTAAGATACATTAGACCATTTTATATTCTGAGTAGACTTGCTGAGGTGGTGTGATACCTAGATCTACCCCCAAAGTTGCACCATGTCTATAATTTCTTCCACATGTCATGACTGAGGAAGTATATTCATGATCAATCGCACGTCATCGACTGGGGATGGCTAGATATTGATGATGGGGATACTTTCACAGAGTACCTGGTGAATATTGAGGATCGATAGGAGGCGATCCTTCATGAGTAGAATATTCCTTTGGTGTGTGTTAGGTTTTATCACGTTATTCTCCAAAGAGATCAATAGATAGTGGGAGTCTCAAAGTTTTGCTCAAAGCGCTCATTTTTTTATGAGTAGCCCTAATTTTGGAATTCAGGGATATAAATCCCTATGAAAGAGAGAATGTAGTGAATTAGATTTTCATCAGCATTTTTACCAATTAATTAGTAATGTTTTGAGAATAAGTGCGGAGACAGTGTATGATTCAGAGGCTTGGTAGTCTTGGAACTGTTCAATTAAAAATGTTACATTTTTAATAAGGTAGGTGGGTGGTTATTTTAGTACTAATAACATCTAAGCATGTGACTATATCAGAAATATGAGGTCATCATTGGACTAAAAATAGTGAATTTACATTAGGTAGGGCCTAATATTGGCCAAACCTGGTTGACTTTGAATGTTATATGTTTGAGGTAACCTCCATTAAAATATTTTAATAAAAATATTTTATTGAATGCAATGTAGTTTTTATTTTTAATGAAAATATTTTCAGGAATTCAGGCTTAGCACCATAACCCTATAATTATTCTGAGGTATGGATGGAAACTATCACAATAACTATGTAATATAGATTGAGGATCAATGATTACGTGGACCTCTGTTCTTCATCAATGATGATATAACCACATGGTAGGGTGTTTGTTCTCAAGGTGATTTCTGTTCCCATCATTGATTAAAATGCAGAATGCAGACCAAAAAATGAATATGTTGATATCTGATTCATCCATTCTTGTGTGATAGACAAATTTTTGTAGGGTATTAAAATGGATATAGATATTTGTGATTATCTGTTCTCGTTATAGCTTCTAATATAAATTGATCAAGGCTAACATGAACAATGCCATGATATGTTATTCAGGTGTCCTGTATGTTTCTTATATCCCCATTCTTGTCGTATATAACTATTGGAACCTCATGGTCATAGCCCAATTTTCTGGGTGGCATGAAATACGACCAGGTCTTCTATGTGAGGGAAAGATGCATCAAATACCATGTATGTGAAGGTCATGAACTAAGGATAATAGATTTGGATCCGTTTCAAAAAAATAGAGCAATGGATCAAGGGATGATACCTACAGAACCAGGGCCACCAGCACCCTCGCCAGTGGTCACCCGCTACAGTGACCACACGAGTAGGCCATAGTGAATGGATACTGTATTCGGTGTGGCCATAATGTGTAGAGATCATGGCATCGGAAGTCGCGGGTGGTGACCAGGGCTCGCACTAGGAGTCTGAAACAGTGAGTTGGGATACGACAATAGGCTAGGACTCCACTCGGTGCCACGTTGAAGGAAACTAAAAAATTGATGTCGTGGGGCTTGCAGTGGGGATGTGTCGGCTGCATGGAATTTTGATCAATTCCATATTGACCCAGTGACATGGGCGATCCATGTGACCAGGGTAGACCATGTGGACTTGTGGGTATGGCCAGGGCAAGATGCGTCAGGTGGAGTAATCCACCCTATAGTGTAGGCAAGACAATGGTGGAAGTGAAACTCTGATGCTCTACAGGCTGGACCTAGCTACCCAGTGGGATGTGTCCAATATTCATAGGGAGACATGCTAGTTCAAATCGAACCAGAACAGGTTGGGTCGGACCAATGTCACACCTTATGACAAAAATTACTCTTTCTTTCAAACTGTTTGTCAGTTTGATGAGCTATTTGTGGCATTGGGACCCTTCAAACAAGAATATCATATATAGATACTCTAATGGAATTTTTAAGGATGTTGGCATAAGACTTTTTAGCTAGAGGTGCAGGTTCTCCTAGTAAGAGTGTTCTACGTGTGGAATCCTACAGATCGTTGTGACGATGTGATCTCTTTTACTATGTTATATTTATGACTATGTGGCATCTATGATCTATGTGACTATGTGATCCTTGTGACTATGTGATCCTTATGACTATGTGATCCTGCTAACTACATGACCTGGGGTTTTCCCGAATCATATATACTTCATCTGTTCTTAACACTCCCTGTTTTATTCGCACTCTATGTGATGTCAATACTTTGTGTGTTATCGAGACTCTAGGTGTTATCAAAAATCCATGTGTTATCAACTCTAGCTGTTATATAGAATAATACTGATAATCTTATTTTTTTCATTAGACATATACTTGTGTGAGCATAATTTACTTTGTGTGTTTCTTTTGTGTTAAATTGTGTATTTCATTCTAGTACACATTATTTATTTCTTATTGGTATAATTCATGTATTCATTTTTGGTGTAATTCGGGTATTTCATAGAGGTACTCTTTTTGGTGTTGGGGTGTCCTACTGCGTATTGTTTTACTCTCCCCTACAAAGTCTTTTCTCATATGTGTTATGTATTGTACTTACGTTCGATGATTTTATGTAGTTCTAAGTGGACTAGGATCAGATGATGTTTAGAGGAATCAGATGGGTGTGTGGTGCTCAAACAAATTTAGGCAGTTATAATAAACTTACCATTTAGGTACTGTTTTCAGCAGAAGAGTTCTAAGAACTTGTGAATTCCATATTTCATGCTCCTTTTTTGTTGGGGCATATATACTAGCATTTTTTACATTCCAGTTTTCCTACTATCATATTATGTGGTTGGTATCTTAGTGTATGCATTCATATGTACTTAGTGTTTTTTCATTTCTGCATTTCGGGATTGGAGACATGTGTGAGTGTATAGGTACTTAAGAAAATGCCACAAATTTGTGGGATATACCTCTTTTATGATAGTCTCTGTCCCCTTGCCTATCAAAGGTTGTCTTGGGGTAGTCATGATACAGGCCCATCTAGGACGGGTTGTGACAGTTTGAATCCCAAATGAATGTAGTGCATCCCTATGGGTTGCAGTTACTGGGTATTGGGACCCTATCCCTCATCGTAGACTATAGGGTTCGTGAAGTCATATACAACCCCAATCTGTCCCCCTACCATCACAAATATTTTTTAGAAGAGGGTTTTTAATGATCCATCTTGGGGCATTGTGAGCCATGCCGAACAACAATCTAATGAGGCAGTGTACCAAAGTGGTCAATATTATGATGCATGGGTCCTACAACCCTAATGTATGCCACAATGCACCCTTCTTATATTTTTTACCCCTAGGTGCCTCAATTAAAGATACAAACCACTTAAAGTATCTAGAAAAGGATTAAATATATTTGAAACCACTCACCCTCCCATTTACAAATATTCATGGACATTTTACTATACTTTGACTCATATATAGTCTTATCCTTATAGAAATCCATATATATATTAATAAAAATATCTCTAGGGATGTAAATAAATTTTTACAACCTTATTTTATAGAGATTAACAAATCCATTTATAACAACCCTGCTCATTATTACACACTTAAACTTGATTTATAACATAAACCTATACATAAAAAACAACTTGTTTTGAGAGGCCTAGTGTATTGGGAAATTAAGAATATTACATAACAACTTAAAACATAAAATACAACATATTTATTGAAAAATTCTATTACATTACCATAAAATTACTTCTTACATCGCATTGCATGGGATAACATAAGAACATACATATGAATAGGGTGAGATATAAATACCAATAAGGGAGTTAACATGGAATAACATAACGAATATAGTACATGTTAGGAAATAGTAATATAAATGGATAATAAGAGAAAAAAGAACATAAAGTCATGATATAGAATGATTATCAAAACATGGAAATGTGGCAACAACATTTAATATGATATTAGCATGAGCTATGGCTCATTGAACATGGAGCATGCGTAAACCCTCATTGCAATTGAATTCGCCTAATTAAACCCTTATTGAACATTAATTAGCATGTCTATATAAGTATTTCATATGGAGTATCATGATATTATTCTTTACCCAATGCATTAAAGTGCTATATGGGCATACCCTTCTTAATCATTCCATTTCATGCATAAGTGTGCCACATTGATAATACAAACAGATCTTTTTAAATTTATAATTTATTACATGAAATAGAGATGTAGAATAAATAAATGTATTTACTCAATCTACAATTACGTGTTCATAAAGTTTAATACCCTTGATAGAGATATGGGTATGAAATTAACTTACACGATGATTTTGGTATGGAAATTTTTGTGTAACTTTTACAGAATAATGACGCAAATAGAAATCATAAAATGCATTGATGAGAGAGAAATGGGTCTCACACAATTTATAAATGAAATGGAAAGTATTGGGGTCATTTAATATTATATCCCAACATATTTAATGGATCTAAGATGCATAAAATAAAATAATTTCTTGAATGTAAATGAGGAGAGAGAAATACCTTATGAAATTTCAACTTGGTAACAGGTGTACATGGGAGGAATTAATGAGAGTGAAATGGGTCTATCATAATTAAAAAAATAAGTATGTCAGTGTAAGAGAGGTGAAAAATAATACCCCAAAATTTTTAATTTAAAATATAATGGAATAACAATATAATTAAACATGGACATTTTTTAGGAAGGAAGGAAAGTGAGGATCCCTTATATGGAAGTGTTATCCCAAAGGCTTGGGAGAAGCTTGAGAGAGACTTATTGGGAGATTGAGGCACCTTGAGAGTATTATAGAGAGAGTAGGTAAATTTTTTTCCTATCTTATAATGGTTTTAGGGAAGTGTAATCGGAGATTGAGTGGGTTTATATAGTAAAGGAGAAGGAATTCTTTATTATTTGGGTTTTGGACACTACACATTGACTAATCAAAACCAAAAACCATACCATGGTTTTTTACCATGAGAATTCATATTTTTAATCCAAATGGGAGTTTAAAAAAATATTTTATAATTAAAATGGATGAGATTATTAAAATATTAGTCATTATTACATAGAGGAGAGTCACACTCGCAAGGAAATCATTTTAAAATGTTAAACTATTTCATAAGTCTTGGAGGGTCCACTAATTCTTTTTAAAATAAAAAAAATCTAAAATCACATTATTTTAATTTTAAAACATATATTGTCCGAAAAAAGCTTTTAAATTATTTTATTCCATCACTATTGGGTCCTTATGAGGTCATAAAACACATTATATATTTAAATGGAAATTAATTTTTACCCAAAAATTCGACTGTCATATAAAATTTTGTAAAAATCACTTTTTGATAATTTCAACATCCTGAATCCAAAAATGGTATAATTTTTATCTAAATAATTTTATAAATATGTGATTTTTTACTTTTGAAATAAAAATTGGTATTTATTGAAAATTAATGGGTTATGACAAAAACAACATTCAAAAGTTACTAAAAATTACAATTGTATTCTTAAAAAATTATACGACAATTTATATTTAATAAAAATATATTTTGTAATAAAATTTTATTAAAATATTATTTTATTTAAACATTTATTAATTAATAATTAATGATTTATTAATTGTATATTGACTAAAAATAATATTTTTTCATTAAAACCGATTTAAAAAGTAACAATAATAAAATGAATGTAAATTATTTATTCAAAAATAATGCACATAATAATAGTGCTAGGTTATTGTGACATAAACCCTTATAAAAAAACATAAGAACTAAGGGTTAGTTGTGTGATAATTATATACTATTTGGGCATCTCAGATAACATTTCTCAAGTGTTAATATATCTTAACATACACATCCCTCGTAGGCAATTTTGTTCAAGATTTACATGTGGATGCTCATATTGGGCTTTGTCATGAGAGAAGCCTAATGATAATACCTCCTTTATGAGCTCTGAAAAATGATATTTTTATGGACCAACTCTACAAGATAACTTCATCACCTCGTTTTTCTGAGGAAATTGGATTTGTTAAAGCCATATATTTATACTAATCATGTGGTCACTGTTCAACAACTATATTAACAACATTAACAATTCATAACAGTATTTTAAAATCAAAAAACAGAAAACCAAATAAGTTCATATTTTTTATATAGAAATTTTATATAATAATATATTTAATTAGATCAAGATAAATTTTCATAAATAAAATTTTGGTTCATTAAAATATTACCCATTTTAAAAATTTCACCCTTGAAATTTTTTTCCCACACAAAAATATATGAAGGTAACTCTAATTCATCACTTCCTCTAATTACAATATTGACCATTCAAACTTTTCGTTTCCACATAACAACATTACGAGGGGATGTAATTCCACAACCCCAGTTACCGAGAGTCTATGCATTATTTTAATACATTGGCATGATTTCAAGGAATCAATTCCCGAATGACCAATCAAAATAGGAGTCATGGAAAATATATTACATACATGAACAATACATTACACTTTTCTAACATAAAAAACATCATTAATTATCCTTCTAGAACTCTATTATTCCCCTAGCATAACCTGACATAATAATCATATTACACTTCTTAGTATCATGGGAAAATAAAACATAAGAAATGGGTGAGCATAGATTCTCAGTAAGGATAACAAATATAGATGAATTTATCATAAATAATGATAAGCATTTATAGAAACATATAAAGTTGAAATAAAATCCCTTTAAACATAATCTTCAGGAAAATATGGAAAAGATAAATCATATAATTCTATTTATTTATTCTCATGGATATTATACTAGTTGAATAATCACATGTACCATTAATAACCATTCACCTAATAATGGAATGCATAATGCCAAAAAAACATAACCATAAAGTCAAGGCCTCATTCCAAGACCCTAAATATTAATTTTGTCAAGGACAAGTTCCAAGAAACTAGTTTGTCTCATGAGACCTACCGATTCATCGATAGGATATAATGGTCTCCCCCCTTTACTTACTAAGTCCAATGCAATGCTCAAATGAAGAGGTTGAATCATAGCATATACATTTGTATTAAAACTAGCATAAAAATGTCAATATATTAACCATAAACCATGAAAAGTATAAAAAATAGTATATGCATAGTCAAACATATCATAACTCATTCAATACATTATCGAATATTGTATTATAATAATTCAACCTCTATCATGAATAATATCTAGTAAATAATATAGACACAGTTAAAATTGATCAGTAAAACTCTTTGATAAAAATATCCCTTTTTCATGAAATCATTTGAAAGTCATAAAATTTAAAAATGAAGTCATTTAAAGTTATTTTTGAATCAATTTTTCCCATACCACTTTGAAACTTTTTAATGTAATTAATATTTTTTAAAAAAATATGTCCATATAAAAAAAAATCCTTGAAATCATTTTTAAAACATGGACTTTAATTAAAAATATTTATAAATATAAATCATTAAGACATTTAAAATGATGATATAGTTAAATATAAACTTCCATAAAACCATAAAATAATCCTTTAGAAAATATATTTTTTCGAATTATGGATATGGATGAAAAATATGTACCAGTAAATACTTACACGTAAACAATCTCGAGTAACAATGAGATGGAGGAATTAAACCTTACTTAGTACTTTCTTTTGGTCAAGGGTACATTTAACCTCTTTAATAATGACCATAGTGTTTTATTAAATAATAATAGAACCATATTCATATTTATGATATCATACATGATTCATTTATGGATTTATACTACCCCTTTATAAATAATTTCTATGTTAAAATAACATTTTGGGTAATAATCGCTTTCTTTATTGGAAGTGTTTAAACTTGTTCTTCATCATTGTATCATGAATATCATGATTTAATTGATTCCAGATTATCAAACATTATTTATGTATCATATATATTCTAAATATAAATATTTATAATATATTGATATATAAAATGAAAAACACCGTTTATGGGGACAATGGGTCGTATATACGCATAAATGACATTTCTGTTTTCATATCACATTGAACAGAAGTAAGTGAATGATATATATATATATATATTTCTAGTAGAATTATTATGTCATATATTACATACATTTTAATAATATAAATTTTTATAATTATCATTGAATAGTGAATGTGGAAGTGAGTCTTATCGCGTCGTGGAGACGATAATCCGTACGTAGGCACGAGCGACAATATCATCCTATTCATGGTGAAATAATATATAATTAGATGGTATATTATTTATAAATAACAATTAAAATGTTATATTTATTATTTACATCAATTACAATAATTATTATACCCATCCAAATAATGAAGTGTTGAATAACAAACTACGCCACGATGTGGAGACGGTAAGCTGTACATACACACGTATGGTGATATTTTTGATCATATGATGGATAAAATAATGTATATAGTTTTAAAATATTTATAATAATATCCTAGTATGTAATTTTTCATAGAGTAATTATTTTAGGTCTAAATATAACAAATAAAGTGGAAGTGGAATAAGAAAATAACTTTGAAAGAGGTGATTAAATAATTACCTCTCCTTCCGGTTCATCCTTATGATTTGAACAAAACGGATCCATAGGGTGTATTTATGATCAAAATACAGTGTATAGGATGAATTTAGGGTAATTGGGAGGATATTTGATCAGGTTTTGGCCGAGCCAAATGCCTCTGGAGGTATGAGTTTAAGATAAGGGGAGGTACCCATTTATAAGAGAAGAGAGGGACGCATTAGGAATAAATTGAAAAAAAAAATATTATCAATTAATTATTGGTTTCTAATAACTCAAAATTAATTTATTTCAAGGATAAGGTAGGGATCGTTCTAAATCTTTTCAACCAATAGGTTTTAGACATGTTTAGGTCACTATATTAACCTTATCGTTTAGATTTAACTCTTGGTAAAATTGTTTGACTTTTACCATGTCTACTTCCAATGGCCCGAAGGCCTTCATATTTTATTTCTTTTTGATAATAAACATTTCAAATATTGAGGTGGAACCATTACAAGGCCATTATGCATAAGTATTACATTTCCTATTAGCCATAGATTAATTTAATTCCTATAGGCTTCAAACATTATATACAACCACGGCTAACAACATGGAACTGCTCTTACCCAACATCTTCATCATGGAATCATCTCTATACCTTTGCATGGAAGTTTGGATAGGCTTTTACATTCATGAACATGCATTTCCTGATGATAGGTGTTATACCCTATAATTCTTGCAATCCGTTTAGCTACTTCTAAGGGGAAAACTTCTTTCTCATCCACCTTCTGGAGCTTGTTTTTTCTAGGTTTGTCTAGTTTTAATCTACACATAAGGTGGACCAAAGGTATTAAGGTGTCACAAAGGCCTTACTGACCTGAATTCTTGGGTCTTTCAAATCCCTTAAAGGAATCAGGGACCAAGTCGGTTTCCTGAAGGCCCAAACGGGGGAATTGTCTCGGCTCCTACAGTGCCAAATAGTACATCTGTAGTTCCGGCTACTGTTCCTGCTATAGTGGTGCTACAATATTGCTACAGTACTACTATTGTATTTCTCCCATACTGCTATAGTACCCGGAAATTATGGCTCTTCATGTATTAGATCCCCGGTCACCTTGATACACTTAAAGAGTACTCAGTAAACATACTAAGGATCATGTGTAACCATTTCTACTTGTATTCTTATATTACATGGTTAATATATTTAGAATTAAAAAAATAGAAGCTCATGTGGTTTATAAATGACATATATAGAATGATATATATCCATTTGTTGAATTATAAATTTTTAAGAATATTATATCATTTAATACTATAGTATTTGTTTTAAAAACTCATTTATGTCAATTTTAAGAGTAGTTAGTAGTTGGATTTTCTAAAAGACATAACAACTTGATTACTTTGAACAAAATACATTTATTTAACTCTAACATTTAAAATTCTCCTATAAAATTTGTGCATGGAATCAAAAGAATCTATTTACATTTATTGAAATATTTTTACATAAATTATTTTAATCATTCTTTAATAAGGTAATTACTACAACATCATTGTGTCAAAAATAAATATAATTATTAATGTCTAAAAATTATAAATAAAATGCCATGATGTTGGAAAGAATATTTTTCATTTTAATGAATATTTATAGATGAGTTTATCTTTTGTGTAACCCTATATTAAAAATATTGTAGTTATTAAACATTTAATTTAACACTTTTAATAGTATATTAAATAAAATACAATAAATATCCTAATCTTACAAAAATAGATCAAAAGGATCTAATTTTCCTAATAAGGTATATCATGGTTGAAATATATTTTTCCAATAGAATTAGGAAATGTGTAGGTGTAATTTTAATATTATTTTTACATACAATTACCTTATTTAGTTTTAACGTCGTAAATAAAATTAAAATGTTAATATTCACCAAAAAAATATTTTCATCCTATTGAATCACATTTTACGTGACAATGTCACCCTTCTCTCTCAGATTTTTGAAATTAAATTCACAAAAGCTGTAAAAAAAATTTTTATTCAAATTTCAAAATGTTCCTAGAAAATGGGTTAATGTTCTTAGAAGGTGGGTAAAAAGACGTTAAAAATGTTCAATAAATTTTTTTATATCTAATGTTATTATAAATTGAATCCAATGAATTACATTGTATTAATATAGGTAATATCTATTTAATTTGAATTTAATATAATTTTTTAACAATAAATTATTATTTAAAATCAAAAGTTTTGTTTTATTTACTATGTAGTATTTTTCAATATTCATCAAAAATTTAATATTTTCAAAAAAAATTCCAAAAATTTAACCTATGATAATTTTGATATTTCAAATTTAAAAATAAAGTCCATTTTACAAAATTCAATTTTTAGAAGTGTTAAAATTAATTTTATTCTTGTTCACAATATGACATAATAAATATGTCTTTTAAAAAAATAGATTTTCTAAATATATAAATATTTTAACAATAATTATACATTTCATTATATGTATATTTTATTTATGTGAAAACAGAATAAATAAAATTTAAAAATTATTTGTTACTATTCATATTACAATATTTAATTGATAAATAAATATATCATTTAAATAATTATAATATTAATGTGTTGTTTCCTAGAAACACAATCTTCCATATAAAACAAGCGATGTTAGTGTTTTGTGAAATATAATCAATTAAACTATAATAAATAGAAAACATACTATGAAATATTGGTGTGTTAAATTCTCCTCTCCTTCATTTAATTTCTTCCTCTCAATTTGAAATTGTTCTCCGAAAATAAATGGTTGAAAATAGAAAATACCCTTGTGGAAAACAAACATCGTAAATATGGCTAAAAAATTATACTTAATAAGAGGGAAATAGATATGAAAATGTCCCCACCGAATTAGTATTTCTGATAGGATATCATTGGTGGAACTTGTAGACACATAATTGGTGGAAAAAACTAAAATATTTATAGGGATTTATTGAGGTCATCAATCACAGAAAAGTTACCGATAAATTGAATATTGAGGGCCTCAAAGCCATAAATCAATAATGATTTAAAATATCATCAGTTCAAAAACCATAAGTTATGAGGATAATTTTTTTTGATTTCTTTTTCCAAATGATTTGGAATTAATTTATTCATATAAAAAGAATAAAATAATACTTGACATGCGGAGTTCCATTATTTAACTAATTTCTACGACAAACTCACCTTTCACTCCAAGAGATAATAGAACTCAAAAATAATCTATTTAAACTAATCATATAGGTTCCCACAAAACTAAATTTTAAATTAATATATCAAAATAATAAATAAATACATTATATAAACTAGGAAATCATGTAGACTAGTGGTAGGGGATGCACCCCTGTCACCCTTCGGTTGTGGGTTCAAGTCTTGCGGGCTTACTGGATTCAATGGGTTCCCACCCAACCTTCAGGTTATCCTTTTTATATCAATCAAAATATAATATTAGGAAATTTCTTCTTCTAAAATAGGAGTACCCAATTTCCATCTTAATCCATTTAAACATTTAGACTTATCCAAAATACTTCGGTCCAAACTCACAGTAAAAAATTTATTAGAAATGTAAACATAATGAAATTATCTTTTCACCACATAATAACATGTGAATACCATCGTAATGTATTATCTTCAAACAGGGATACACTCTGAATTACCATAAAACCTTTTTGAATAAATTCATTCTCCCTTGTTCCTTATAGAAAACTATATTTACATCTTAACCATTCAATCACGAATGTGTTGTTGTTTTTCTCCATGCATATAACATACACCGATTACCTTCAAGAATTTTCTTAGGTGATTCTATAAACAGTTATCACATGTGGGAAAATACTTATTTCCCTTTGTCCCCTTATCCATATTTTTTTCATCCTCTTCATTTCTTGCTTCCCTTTAATGATATAGGACTCAGAGAAATATTTAATTATCATATTAACACATGATACTATTTCCTAAAATGATGAGACTATGTGGGATATTATTCCCCTTCTAAATGTTCTCTTATGACCATAAAAGAAATGAAACTTATTACTCTTTGGATCATGTTTATTTCTAGATTTCTCATTCCTTCTACATTGGGGCATTTATAAATGATGAAATATATTTGGATAGATCATAAAATATTTTAAAAACAAGAAAAGATCCCAAAATTAATTGAATATTTTCACATATATAGTATCATAATCATAAAAATGGTTTCTTTTCTGAAATATTTACTCATAAATCCTACATAATGGTTTATAAAGAAATTTTTAATTATCTTATGCATATCCCTCCGGAGTGTCATACCAGGTGCACAGTAAAGCATGTTGTCATGTACTAGGATACCCTTGGTCAAGCTCGAAACTCCTTGTCAGATTTTTAACTCCTAGGAACATCTATGCCAGAACCACGACCACTTGTACTATCAAGATAGGGATGTATTACTTGGAAATCCCACCCAATATTTACAATACCAAAATTTTTGGATGTTCATCTATACTAATCCTCAATGAAAATCTTAGGGTAATTTTTCCTATCATATTTTATCTAAATATATTTATATTGTTGTTTCTAAAATTCCTATGATACCATCTGTAACTCTCTGAACCTAGTTACCCATATTTGGTTCATTATTTTATTACATTTTCATGATTACAAGGAATCATATCTTGAAGGACCAATCAGTTTATCATTTTTGAAAAGTAGATTAAATACATGAACATTACATTACACATTCTAACATTAAATTCAACATAAATAATCCTTCAAGAACTCAATTATTCCCCTAGAATAACCCTACATAACAGTTATAATACACTTTTTTGAATATTGGGAAAATATAACATAAGAAAGTGGTGAGATTAGATACTCGGTAAGGATACACAATATAGCTAAAACTATCATAAATAATAATAAACTTTTATAGAAAGGTATAAAATTGATACAAAATCACATTAAACATTAAATTCATCAAAATATGGAATTGATATATCAAATAATTCCTTTTACTTAATCAAAATGATATTAAAATTGTCTAATAATCACATATAACATTAATAACTAATCTAAAAATGATACAATGCATAATGCGAAACATATTCAGCACAATGTCAAGGACACATGCCAAGACCCTAAATATAAATTTTCTATAGGCCTTTAGCTAAGAAACTAGTTTGTCCAATGATACCTATTGATGCATCAAGGAGCTATAGCAGGCTCCACCTGTCACTTACTATGTCCAAATCTTTCCTCAATTGAAAAAGGTAAAACATAGCATAAATATTCGTATTAAAACCAGCATATGAAATGTAAAAACATTAACCATAAACAATGAAGGGTATAAAAAATATCACATACTCATTCAAACATATCATCATTAATTCAGTACATACTGGAATATTGTATTATTATTAATCAACCTCAATCAAAAATAATATCTTGTAAATTATGTTGACATAGTATAAAATGATCAGTAAAACTCTTTGATAGAAATATCCATTTTTCATGAAATAATTTAAAAGTCTCAAAATTTATAATTGAATACATTTAAAGTTGTTTTTGAAGCAACGTTTCTCGTACCAATTTGAAAATTTTGAATGTAATTAACATTCTAAACCCATTATGTCCATATAAATAAATATTTTAAATCATTTTGAAAACATGGACATTAACAAAAATTATTTAGAAAAATAAATAGTTTCAACATTTAAAATGATGATATACTTAAATAGAACCTTCCATAAAACCATAAAATATTCATTTTGATAACATTTTTATGAAATATGGACATGGATGATAAATATGTTCCAGTAAATACTTACACATAAACAATTTCAGATACTAATGTGATTGAGAAATTAACCCTTACCTTATACATTTAGTTGGTCAAGGGTACATTTAACCTCATTTATAATTACCATAGTATGTTATTATCTTATAAAAAAACATTTTCATAATTTATTATATCATACTTGATTCATTTATTGCTTTATACTACCCATTTAATAATAATTTCTATGTGAAAATAATATTTTGGGAAATAATCAAATTCTTTATCGTATGTGTTTTAACTTTTTCTTCAGGATTGTATCACATATATTATTATTTAATTTAATTAATAATATAAAAAATTGTTCATGTATCATAAATATTCAGAATATAAATATGTATAATAGATAGATATATGAAATGGAAAACACAATTAATGGAGACGGTAGGTCGTACATACACATAAAAAACATTTTTGTTTTCATATCATATTGAAATGAAGTATGTGAAGAAGATAAATATATATATATTTATATATTTAAAGTAGAATTATTATGTCATTTATTACATACTTATTAATATAATATATTTTTATAATCATCGTTGAATATTGAATGTAGAAATTAATCTCATCGCGACGTGGAGATGGTAAACCGTACATACGAACAAGCAGCGATATCATTCTATTGATGGTTAAATTATATGTAATTGGATTTTATATTATATATAAATACTAATTAACATCATATATATATATTATTTACATCAACTATACTCATTATTATACCCATCCAGATAATGAAGTGTGGAATAGAAAAATACACCGCAATGTGGAGACGGTAAGTAATACGTACATAAATATGGTGACTTTTTCATTCATATGATGGGTAGAATAATGAATATGGTTGTAAAATATTTATAATAACATCTTAGTATGTATAAGGTACTAGATTTATTATTTTTTTAATGGAAACAACAAGTAAAGAAGAAGTGGAAGAAGAAAATAACTGTGAAGGAGGTGATGAAATAATGACATCTTCTTTGGCTTCTTTCATTTTATTTGATCAAAAAATCTTCTTATCTTTTCTTTATGATAAAATTAATTCCTATAGGTTGATTTTATGGTATTTTTTAGGATATTGGACAATGGTTTGCCCCACACAAATGGCATTGTAGGTGTGAATTTAAGAGAAGGGAAATTGCCCTTTTATAAGAGCGGTAAGGGGAACTTTAGGAAAAGATTGAAATATTAATATATTATAAAATAATTTTCGTTTTATAATACATCAAATTGATTTTATTTATAGAATAAGGTGGCGATGGGTCTAAATCCAATCTTCCAAAAGGTTTTTGACTTGTTTAGGTCACCATATTAACCTTATCATTTAGATTTAACTCTATGTTAAATAGTATACCTTTTACCATCTCTGGTTTCATATTTATATTACATGGTTAATATAGTTACTTTAAAATTCATAGAGAACATGATGTCGTGCATTTAATATATATCAAACGTTATATAATTCCTTTTTCAGAATATTAGATTTTTAGGAATATTATATCATTTAATAATATATTATTTTTTTAAGAAACACATTTATTTTAATTATTACACTATTTAGTATTTGGTTTTTGTGAAAGTCAAAAAAACATGATTACTTAGAAATAAATACATTTAATAAACCATAAATGTCATATTTACTTAGACAATTCATGGATTGAATCAAAAGATTCAATTTTCATTTATTTTAATATTTATTAAATCAAATATTTTAATTATTCATTAATAAGGTAACTACAACATCATCATTGTGTCATAAATAAATTTTATTATTTATTGTATAAATATTATAAATAAAATAATATATTATAGGAAGACTTTTGATCTTTCTAATTAATATTTATAGTCTAATTTATCTTATGTGTAACCCTATATTAAATATGTATTATTTATTAAAAATTAAATTTTAAACCTATTACTCCTCATTAAATAAAATATAATAAATGTCCTAATCTCACCCAAATTAATCAAAAGAATCATACTTTTTTATAAAGTTGAGTTTGGTATAAATAATCTTATATAATAGAATAAGGACACATGTTCGGGTAATTTTAATATTATATTACCTTTAATTGACTTATTTACTTTTAACTGTTGAAAATAAATTTTAGATTCCTTTATTCATAAAAAAATATTTTTATCCTATTTAACCAAAATTTATATACTAATGTTTACCATGTCTCTTGTAATTTTGAAATTAAATTCAACGAAGCTATAAAATTGTTTTAGGAAAATTTGAAATAATGTGCCTAGAAGGTGGGTATATGTGCCTAGAGGGAAGGTAAAAAGTTGTTAAAAATGATTAACAAACTTTTATATATCTAATATTATTCTAAAATGACTCTAGTGAATTAAAAAATACTAATATATGTGTTATTTTTCTTTTTTTACTTAATAATAAATTGTTATTTAAAAATAATTATTTAAATGAAGAATTCAGTTTTTATGTACTACGTAGTATTTTTCACTATTCATCAAAAAATTGAATGTTTTCAGAAAAATACAAAAAATTCACCATTTTTTAATTATGGTATTATGAATTCAAAAATGAAGTCCATTTTACCAAATTAAATTCTTAGGAGTATATAAAATTAATTTTATTATTTTTCACAAAGGACATAAAAAATAGTTCTTTTAAGAAAATAGCTTTTCTAAATATATAAATATTTTAAAAAAACATATACATTTAATTATAAATATATATTATTTATGTGAAAATAATATAACTACCATTTAAAATTTATATTTTACTATTAGTATTACAATATTTAATTCTTAAATAAATATATCATTAAAAAATTATTAAAATAATGTGTTGTTTCACAAAAACATAATCTAGTGTGTAACACATTCCATGTTAGTGTTGCGTGCAATATAACCTATTATGTTACTTGAGAGAGATACCATAATATGAAATATTGGGTTGTTACATGGGAATTGTCTTATTTCGTAGAACTATTTTCCCTATAATCTAAGATATTTATTGGCTTCTCTTCATAAGAAATGTTATTATCCCATGGTACCACCTCTGGATTCAGTACATGCGATGGATCATGTATGAACTTTTTAATGAGTGATACATAGAATACATCATGTTCTTGAGATAGTTTCCATGAGAGTTATAGTCGATAGGCCAGAGCTCAAATGCGATCAAGGATCTCATAAAGGCATATGTACCATGGATAATTCCTTCTCTTCATCCCAAATATCATTAATCTCTTTGACGGTGATATTCCGTTGAATACCTTGTCTTGAACATTTAACTCAAGTTATTATCAAAGATTGTCGACATAACTCAATTATCGACTCTAAATATTTTAAATATTCATATTGATGGTCTTATCCATCACTACCATTTCTTCGACAATTTCTAAACCTAGGATTTTTCTCTCCCCAATATCATCACAACATGCCGGTGTGCTACACCAAATCCCATAAAGGTCTTTATAATGATCCATTTTGATTCTTGAGTGGAAACTATTATTTTAAGAGAACTCAACCAGAGGAAGATCTTTAGCCAATCATCCTTTAATGTTCATTGAGAATTATTTCAACATGTTCTCATGGGTTTTGATAGTCCTCTTAGTTTGGAGATCCGTTTGAGTATGATAAGATGTACTAAAGTTTAACATAGTATTTAGAGCATGCTGGAGACTCTTCTAAAAAAATAGAGGTTAATATTTGATCCAAATAAGATAAAATCTATAGTGGTACTCCATATAGAAATACCACATCTCCGATGTATGTTTGTATCGGTTGATCTAATTAGAAATCATCTTGAATTGAAATAATGTGTGTTGTCTTTGTAAGAGGATCCACCACAACCTAGATTCCATTTTTTACTTTGTATGTATTTTGAAGTCTAGTGAAAAATTCCATGGTGATTTTGCCCCATTTCTATATAGATATGGGTAATGGGTTCATGGTCCCCTTACACATCTGTCTCTCAGCCTCCACTTGCTAACATACTAGACACATTTATGTATATATAGAGATCTCCTTCTTCATCTTATCCCATAAATAATGATCTTGGAGATCTCAATACATCATTTTGATTATTGGGTGAGTGGATAAATTCTCAATATGTGCATCATACCAAAGTTCATTCTTTAACTTTGGATTTGATGGAACACATATATTTTTCACAAATCTCACAATTCCTTCTTATTTATCATTTATCATTGAGTATTTCCCTTTTCTGATAGTTTACACTTTTTTCTGAATTCCTACATCATCTTTTTGAGCGTCCATTATCCTTTTCAAAAGAGACATTTGATAAATATTTTTTGAAAGGATTGATGACTATCACTTATTTATGATTACCATTTTCTTCTTCATCAAACATAAGAAGATTGGATCCTTTTAAATTCTCATCAATGATAGACTCACTGTGTCTGTTCTACTTAGGGAATCTTCCACTTTATTCTCCGTCCCCAGATGGTAGTGAATCGTAAAGTCATAGTCTTTGATCATATCTAACCATCTTTGTTGGCACATATTCTTTTACAATTTGGATATAAACATGAGGATTTTGTGATCTATATATATTTCACACTTCTCCTAAAAGTGGTAATGTCAAAAAAAATTATTAAGTGCAGATTACTGCAGCAAACTCCGGATCTTGTGTTGGATAGTTTTTCTCCTAAATATTTTATTACCTTAAAGCATAGGAAATGAATTTTTCATTATGCATCAAAACACATTCTAGGCCCTTCTTTGATTCATCAATGGATACCACAAAAAATTCTCCACTTGTGGGTAGTGTGATAATGGGAGTAGTGATAAGACTTATTTTCCACTCCATGAATCAGTCTTCATATTCATCGCTCTAAGAAAAGATGACTCTATTCTATGTTATCATGGTAAGAGGATTTAGAAATTGTGAATAATTTCTCACAAATCAGTTATAATATAAAGCTAACCACATGAATAAACAAATATACATCATAGATGTTGGCCTCAACTATCCCTCAATTGCATTATTCATAGAGGGATCCTTATATATCTCATTTCTTGGGTTGATCTGACCCATGAAATATACGTCCTTCAACCAGAACTCACATTTGATGTACTTTTCATAGTATTTCTCTATACTGAGGTTCTCCATTATAGTGATTATATTCTCCTCATTCCCTCCTGGTTTTTGGAGTATATTAAATTCTTGTCTATGAAAACTTCCAAAATATTTGTTGAGGTAATTTCTAAAGAAAATATTCATCAATTTCATGAGCATTTCTTGATCCTTAGTGAGTGTGAAAGGCATTAATAAGAATTTATTGTGCCCGTACCCTGTACCGAAAGCAGTCTTGGGGATATCCCCAATCTTCACCGTTACATGGTAATATCTGAACTGTAGATTCACCTTGGAGTAGTATTGTGCTCCACACAACTGATTGAAAAATTCATCAATTCAAGGTATAGGATACTTGTTCTTTATCGTGTCTTTTGAGCTCACTATTATCAATTAAAAGTCACGTTGGACCATCCTTCTTCTTAATGAATAAGATTGGTGTACCCTATGATGATGAACTGGGGCATAAAACCATTTTTCCAGATTTTTCTATAGTTGTTTCTTTTTATCCTCAAGCTCCATAACAACAATTCAATATGGAGTCATCGATATTAAAAACAACCTAGGAAAAAGATTACTTGATATTTCAACATCTCTTCTAAGAGGAAGAGCCAAAAAATCCTCAGGAAACTCTTTAGCGAATTCCCTCACAATAGGCATGAATTCAAAGATGGTTTCATCCATAGAGTCAATCATCTGAGCCAAATATGGGTACTCATAAGGCAGTAATATCCATGTAATTCCCCAACACCTTTTGCCTAGTGTCGGTGAATTATTACATAACATTGGTATGATCAGAAAATATCATGTCTGAAAAGGCCGATTAGTTTTGTAGCCTTGTAAAAACTAGATACTTTCATAAGGTTTTATTTACATCAAAAATGAAGAACTACAACAACATTGTTTCCATAGACAACACTGAGATCCCATAGACTACCCCTATAGTTTTGTCATAATATACTTCTTCACATCCGATGAAAAATAAAACATAGAAAGAGGTGAGCTTAGATGCTCAATATGAATTACAATATAGAGGAAACATTCATAAATAAGCATAATCTTTTAAGGTATTGTATAACTAAAACAAAAGCCTTTTAAAATTGAACGTCAGCATAGTATGGAAAAAAATGAAATAAAGCTATTTACTTATACACATGGATTTTCTACTACTCGAATAATCACTTTCAATATCAATAACCACTTTCATAATGATGGAATACATAATGCCAGACTTCCATAACCACCTATTCAAGGCATTGTACCAAGACTACAAATAAGATTTTTTCAAGGCCTTGAGCCAGGACACTATCTTTTTTCATGAGGCCTCCTGATGCATTGAGCAGTAATAGTGGGCACCTCCTGTCACTTACTAAGTCTAATTCATTTCTCATATGAACAGGTTTAAACATAACATAATCATTGGTATTAAAAATAGCATTCAAAATGTCAATACCTTCCCCGTAAACCATAAATTGTATTAAAATAACACATCCATACTCAAACATAACACAAAACCTTCAATAAAATAAGGTAGTTTTGTATCATAATAAATCAACTTCAAATAAGATTAAAATCCATCATAGGATGTTGACATAGATGTAATCAAAACTATTTAAGAGAAATATCTCTTTTTTGAAATCATTTAAAAGTAAAATAATTATAAAAAAATTTAATTTGAAAATTAAATTATAAGATTTTATGGGATGATTTGAAGATTTTATAATAGCGTAAAATAACTACACTGGCCGTATAAGTTAAAAAAAGACATTCTTCCCTTAATTTTGTAGAAAAGGATAAAAAGGACCACGTTGGGAAAACAAAAGAATGATTCCATTATAAAAATCTTATTAAAAAAATGGTATAAATGACTTTTAACCAAAGTCTATAAAATAGTAAGAATCTTTTGAACTACATTATTATGAAACATAGATGTGGATGATAAAGAGGTCCTAGTAGATAATTACATATAAACAACCTCGGATAATGAAGAGATTGTGAAATAAACCCTTAACTTTTACTTTTTCTGGGTCAAGGGTAGGTTAACCACTTGTATAATATTTAAATAATTGTTATTAAATTATAAAGGAACCATATACATAAATATGATACCATATATGATCTTCTAATATTGTTTCGTTAATAATATTTTAGTATTATCGTCGTTTAGGGTGTTCACTTACTCATTTTCTTATATCAGTTTTGTTACGTAAGCCGCGTTTATTATGGATTGGTTGTATGTTATTTATATCCATAATTAAATCAAGTCCTTAAACATTATTATTAATCATCAAATGAAAATTAGTCTTGAATGGATATGATGGAGAATTAATCTCATTGCGTTCGTGGAGACAGTAATCTGTACGAGCGCACGAGCGACAATATCATTCTTTTGATATTAAAATAATATATCATCAGATGCTATATTATATATATATAATCATTGTCATGTTATATTTATTATTTACATTAATTACACCTCATTATTATACCCATCCAAATAATAATGTATTGAATTGCAATTACACCACGACGTGGAGACAGTAAGTCTTACGTATGCACGTATGGTGACATGTCATTCAAATGATGGATAGAAAAATGAATTTTGTTGTACCATATTTATAATAACATCACATTAAATACATTAAATTGTATTTATTATTTTATAATGGAAACAAAAAATAAAAAGAATGTGGAAGAAAAAATGAACTTGAAATTGGAGATGAAATATTTACCTCTTCTTAGAGTTCTTCTTTTTATTTGATCAAAATGGCTCTTTAAGTTGGCATTATGGCTAAAGGATGACCTCTAGGATGACATAAGAGAAATTTAGAAAATATTTGGGTAGATTTTGGTTGAGCCATATGGTTTTGAAGTTTTGAATTAGAGATAAGGGGGAGGTATTTTTTATAAGACAAGTGAGATGAACCTTATGAAAATCTAGAAATATTATTTTATAATAAAATAACATTCCGGTTATAATGGCTCTAAAGTGTATTATTTAAATAATAACGAGCGGATGGGTCGAAAACCACTTATCCAAAATATTTTAGACAGGTTTGGGTCACTATATTAACCTTATCTTTTTTATTTAACTCTTAGTTAAATAGTTTGACACTTACCATGTCTCTTTGTATTTTTATATTATATGTTTAATAAACATGCTATATACTTCCAGGAGATCCTAAAAAGGTTTATCAATGATACACCTATAATTATATAAGTCTTTTTTATGATCATAAGATTTTTAGGAATTGAATATAAATTAATAATATAATATTTTAAAAAAAACTCTTTTATGTCAATTTTGACACAACTTAGTATTTTGTTTTTTCTAAATTCATAACAGCCTTATTAATTCAAATAAAATTTATGTAACCAACCCTAACCTGTAATATTAACATAGAAAATTAGGTTACATCATAAAATGTCCCAAATTACATTTATTTTGAAATTTATAATATCTACTATTTTAATATTTTATTAATAAAGTAATTACTGCATCACTATTGTATCAAAAATAACTTAAATTATTTAATGTATAAATATAATAATTAAATTACCATTATATATGAAATCTTTTTAACATCCTAAATAATATTTATAATATAATTTATCTTATGTATATCCCTATATTAAAAAAATTTTAGATATTAAACGTTGATTTTAACTATTTTAACTCTTCTTTAAATAAAATAATTATAAATGTCCTAATCTAATCCAAATGGACCAAATAAGTTCATATATTATTCATAAGGTTGTTTTTGGTCGAATTAGGCTTATATAATAGAATTAGGACATGTGTTAGGGTAATAATAATATCATTTTTACCCTTAATTACCATATTTACTTTTAATTGTGTTAAATACAAGTAAAAAGTCACTATTCAACAAAAATTATTTTAATTGTATTGAAAAACATTTTAATTAATAATATAAACCATGTCTCTCTGAATTTTTAAATTCATATAAATGAAACAGTAAGAATAAGTTTTATGCAAATTTGAAAAGGCTCAAAAGAGGTGGGTAAAAGACGGTAAAAAGTTCAATAAAAAAATTTTAAATCAAAACTTATTATAAAGTGGCTCCAATTAATTACATTAAAATTATATATGTATTATGTATCTATTTTGACTTAAAATAAATTTAAATAAAATAAGTAATTATTTAAATAAAAATTCGGTTTTAACCAATTACTCAGTGTTTTTCACTATTCATCAAAAAATGAATGTTTTCAGAAAAATACCACAACATCACTCTAAGCTAATTTCAATATTCCTAATAAATAAATGAAACCCATTTTTATATATAAAATATATCAAATTTCACAAAGTGGGTATTACTATTCATACCAGCTAATTTGAATGGTTGTGGTGTGTTAGAACTTGAATATGCGTACAACACACGCTACTATCTTATTCAAAGAGAAGTGTACCATGGAAGCTTGGGGTGTTACATTCTCCCCTAATTAAAATAATTTCATCCTCGAAATTTCTAGAGTATTAATGTTTAAAAAGACATGGGCGGTTCTTCATCATAAGATCCTTGGGTTCCCATGTTTCCTCTTCCATCTAATGGTTTCCCTATAGAACTTTTACCAGACGAGTCATCCAGTTTCTCATCACTTGTTCTCTTGTATCAAAAACCTTGAAAGTCTCTTTGCAATAAGACAGATCGGGTTACAGTTCTAATTTTTCATAGGTGAGTACATGCGTTCGGTCAGGCATGTATTTTCTCAATAGTGATACATCGAATAAATAGTGAAAATTGGAGAGACATGGAGGCATTGCCAAATGGTAAGCTATAGCCCCAATTCATTCTAGAACTTCAAAAGATCTGATGTACCTAGGAATCAATCTACCCTTCTTACCAAAACGTATAACACTCTTCCAATGAGATACCTTCAAAAAAACATGATCTCCTACCTAAAATTCCAACTCCTTCCTTCGATTATCGACATAGTTCTTCTTCCTATTTAGATTTTCTTTGATGTGGTTTTGGATTACCATCACCTTTTCCATTGTTTCCTCCACATGTTCTAGGCCTATGATTTTTCATTCTCCAACATCATCCCAATCGGTTGGTGTGTGACATCTCTTTCCGTATAATTCTTCATATAGTTCCATCTTGAATACTTGAATGGAAGCTATTGTTATAGAAAAATTATATCTCAGGTATATATTGATCCCATATACACAGAAATTCATGTGAGAAAGATCTCAACATGTCTTCTAAGGTTTGAATAGTTCGTTTTGATTGTCCATCAGTTTGGGGGAGGAAAGATGTACTCAAACGAAGTTCAGTATCCAGGTATTTATGAAGAATTTTGTATAATCTTGATGTAAAACATGGATCGTGATCAGAGACAATCGATATTGGAACTCCATGAAATCTAAAAACTTCATTACCATATAGTCTTACCAATAGTTCAAGTGGTAAATCTTCTCTTATAGCATGAAAATCTTCTCACTTGGTAAGAAAATAAAAAATGACCAATATTGCATCATTTGTTATAGGAGTTTTTGATGGTCGCATGACAAAGTCCATTGTAATGTTATCCCATTTCAACTCAGGTATGGGAAGTTATTTAATAACTCTTCCAGGCTGTTACCTTCTGGCTTTCACTTATTAACAAACATTAATCCTTGAAGAAAAAGTAGCAATCTCCCTCTTCATGTTGTCCCACCAAAAATGTTCCTTCAAATATATATACATATTAGTGATACTAGGTTGTATATAGAAATTGGAACTATGAGCATCATCCAACAATTCCCTTTTTAGATCAGGTACGTCAGGAACACAGATTCTCCTCCCAAATTTCAAAATTCCATCTTCATACACAATGCCACTCAATCTCCCATCATTCAGAGCATTAATCTTCTTGTGAAATGCTTCATCAATGGTTTGAGAACTAATTATCCTTTCTAATAAGGATAGTTTGGAAACCATTTAAAAATGTATCGTTGTTTCACCTTCCTTGGTAATTCCCATATCCATCTTCACTATATCCACCAAAATAGGTTCCCTTTAAACTCTCATCTTGTTCAAAACTCCATGATCCTTTCTCCTCAAAGAATCTTCCACCTTATTTTCCTTCCCCGGGTGGTAGTTTATGGTGCACTCATAATCCCTGAGTAGTTCAAGCCATATCATTTGCCTCATGTTGAGTTCTTTCTGTGAGAAAATATATTTCATACTCTTTTGATCATTATATATCTCACATTTATCACCATAGAGATAATGTCTCCATAACATCAAAGCAAATATTACAGCTGCTATACCAAGATCTTGTGTAGGATAGTTTTGGTCTTTAATTTTTAGTTGTCCTGATGCAGAGGCAATAACCCTATCATTCGTCATAAGGACACAAACAAGTCCTTTCTTTGAAGCATCACAATAAATAACAAACCCATCATTCCCCGATGGTAGAGTCAAGATAAGAGCATTGAATAATCTATGATTAAACTCATCAAAACATTCTTCACACTCCTTTGTCCAAACATATTTCATCCCTTAACGTTTGAGTTTCATTGATGGGTTTGAATATTGAGAAAAATTCAGGATGAAACATTGATAATAACCTGCTAAACCAATAAAAATTCATACCAAAGTTATACTCATTGGTTCTGGCCATTATTGGATTTCTCTTGTGCTAGAAGGATCAACAAAGATCCCATCCTTAGAGACTATATGGCCATGAAAATAAATCATTTGAAGCCAGAATTCACACTTACTAAACTTCCCATATAATTTATGTCTTCTAAGAGTCTTTAGGATAATATGCATGTGATTCTCATGTTCTTCGTAGATGTTGGTGTATACTAAGATATCATCAATAAATACCACTATATATTCATCATGATATTCCTTGAAAAATATATTCATTAGATCCATGAAGACAGAGTGTGAATTATTCATTCCAAAAGGAATTATTGTAACCTCATAATGCACGTACCAGGTTCGAAATGTTGTTTTCATAATGTCTTCCTTCTTCACACACAACTGATGATATCCAGATCGAATGTCAATCATTGAAAATTATTGAGCTCCGTGAAGATGGTTGAATAAATCAACAATGCAGGGTAGGGGATACTTTTTCTTTATTGTTATATCATTGATCTCCATGTGGTCAATGCACAACCTCATAGATCCATCTTTCTTCTTAACAAAAAGGATAGGGGATCCCCTTGGAGAAACACTAGGGTGAATAAATATCTTATTACTCAATCCCTCTATTGGTTTCTTTAGTTCCACTAATTCCATAGTGGAAATTATATAAATGGTCTTCGATATGGGCCTTGAACCCGAAATTAAATCAATGGAAAACTCAATTTCTCGTTCTGGAGGATGTCCAAGTAAATCTTTTGGAAAAACATCGACATATTCTTGCACAATAGGTACATCCTCTATTAAAAAATTCCTTTCCTCACCCATAGTTATTTTATTCTATTTCTCCCCAATAATTGAATTTAGTTATGCTACTGGGGGTGGATATAGAAAATAATTAGGTGGTGACCTTTCTACTCTAATGATAAGGTACTCTTTATCATCATAAAAAATTGTAACCTCCGTCTTCTTACAATAAATTTTTACATCATGGTCCAAAATCCAATCCATACTCTGGCTTATATCCAATTAAATAATGGTTATGATGATGAGATCATCAGATAAAGAACATTTATATTCTCTAATGGGAACTCATTCACAAAACATTGTTGCGATGATACATTCTGTGGGAGTTTTGACTAAAAATCACTTGTTAAATAAAATTGGAAATATCCAATTTTCTTAGAAAATTGGGAAGTATGAAAAAATGTGATGATCCAGAATCAAATAAAGAATTTTCTAAACTTGAGTAAACCTTTAAATTACCTTGCCCCACATCTTTCAGAGCTTCAACCTCAGCAATAGTGATTAAATAAGTTTGTCCTTGATCCCTTGGCCTTTTCCGAGGTACGTTCCATTGGGGCTTAGGAAATTAATTCCCATTGTTACCCCTTTCTCTACAATTTCATCATTCAACATTGATTGCCTTTTTCTTCCCCTTGTAATCACGAGCTTGGTGGCCTTTTTCACCACACTTGTAGCAGACTACCATTCCCTTCAAGAAAGTACCGGGGTGTTTCTTCCCACATTTACTACAGGATGGATATTCAACTGTTCCCTTCTTCCCCTTATTTCCATTTCTAGAGTAATCCTCAGACCTCTTCTTCTATTTCATTGCTTTGAAGTCCTAAGACATAGAATATTCTTTTTCTATCTTGATATCACAAGAGACAATATCTTCTTACGACGAGAAGGATTATGAGACAAATGATCGATGGAGAAATTGTTCTAACACATCAAATAAAAGATCAATCTTACTTCTTGGGTTACATATATAATCTACATCATGCCTTTCTATCCTTACAATGTTAGACTCATACTTTTTAACATTCCATCATCCTTTTTCCTCAAACTCAGAAATTGCCTTTCTATATCTTCTCGATGGTCACAAGAGATGTATTTTTCTAAGAAAATATCTTTAAACTCCCTAAATTATATATTTTATGCTTCATCATCTTCCTTTCTGTTTTGAATTAATGACCACCATTGATCAGCATCTCTAGGGAAGCAGTAAACTGCCATGGCAATTTTTTCCCTTTCGATACTCCCCAAGGAGAGGAATATTTTCTCAAAGTAATTTACCCATTGCTCAAATACTAGTGTATTTTTACACATATTTAATATTGGTGGTTGTTTTCTCATGAATCTATCTAACATTGAACCTCCACGTTTCATATCAGGGTGCTCTGTATGGGTAAGGTTATTATTCATAACTTGAGTGAGTTGTCCCAATATGGTGATAAGCTGATCAGCACTAATTGTATCACCAGATCCACTATAATTAACTTGAGTAGGAGGGAAATCCTTAAATGGAGTGAGTGCATTGATATGGTTTCTATTCCTTCCACTAGGTGCCATTTTTAAACAAAGTCATAAACTAGCTAGATTATGAATCTAAATACATAAATCCCATCTTGTAAAACACATTACATAAACTGACCAGTTTATGGATATAATCCATAATCATAAAAATGTTTTCTTTGAGTAATTATATACTCATAAACCCTTCGTAATGGTTTGTAAATAAAATTAATGTTATCCTATGAATATCTAATGGGAGTGTCGCAACCTAGAGTGCATCAAGCCCCGTTGTTGTGCACCAGTTCCCGTTCGATTCTAGATCAAAGCGGTGTTTTCAGGTTTTACCCCTAGTAACATCTATTCCAGAGACACCTCTACCTTCTTGTATACATGCAAGGATGTATTTCTCAGAAAACCCACAAAATGTCTACATTACCAAAATTCTTGGAAGTTATTCTATATTAATCGTCAAAGTATATTATAGGGTAATGTGCTCTAATCAGAGATTATCAAAATCTAGCTTCCATGGTTTGTACTAAATTTTCTCTAATACCCACCATAACTCCCGACCCTAGTTACCCAGAGTTGGTGCATTATCATATAACATTGGCATGATCACAAAAGATCAAGTCTTAAAACAATGATTAGTTTAGTAGCCTTGGAAAAAAAAGATACTTTCATAATGTTTTCATTACATCATAAAATGGAAAACTAGAACAATATTGTTTCCAAAGACAACACTGATATCCCATAGACTACCCATGTAGGTCAGTCATAATATACTTTTTTGTATCATTGAAAAATTATAACATAGAAAGGGGTGAGCTCATATGCTTAGTAAGGAAAAAAAATATAGCGGAAACTTTCATAAATATGCATAAACATTTAAGTCAATGTATAACTAAAACAAAAGCCTTTTAAACATTAACATCAGTATAATATGGAAAAAATAAAATAAAATAATTGAATTTACTTTTTCACATGGATATTATACTAGTCAAATAATCACATGCAATATAAATAACCGCTTTCATAATTTTAGAATGCATAATGACCAACTTTCATAACCATATATTGAAGGCCTTGTTCTAAGACTACCAATAAGATTTTGTAAAGGCCTTGCGCCAAGACACTATTTTGTCTCCTGAGACCTATCGATGCCTATAAGAGCTATATCTAGTTCCACCTGTCACTTACTAAGTCCCATGAATTTCACATATGAACAAGTTTAAACATAACATAAACATTCTTATTAAAAATAACATAAAAAATTTCAATAAATTCCCCATAAACCCTACGATCAAACATATCACAAAACCTGCAATAAAATATGGAAGTTTTGTATCATAATAAATCAACTTCAAATAAACTTAAAATCAATCAAAGGATGTTGACATAGAATAAATCAACACTATATAAGACAAATATCTCATTTTTTGAAATCATTTAAAAGTCACATAATTATAAAGGAAAACATTTACTCTGAAAATATTCTTATAAGATTGTAAGGGAAGCTTCGATGATTTTATAACGGCATAAAATAGCTGCACCCACCGTATAAGTTAAAAAAAAGATAATCTTATCTTTATTTTGTCGAAAAGGTTTAAAATGACCTTTTTTGGAAAATGAAGAATATATTCATTAATAAAAATATTATAAAATTCAAACAGTGGTATAAATGACTTCATCCCATAGTCTCAAAAATAGTAAGAATGTTATGAAATACATTTTTAAGAAACATTGATGTGGATGATAAAGAGGACCTAGAAGATAATTACGTATAAACAACCTCAGATAATGAAGAGATTGTGAAATAAATCATTAACTTGTACTTTTCCTAGGTAAAGGGTATATTAACCTCCTGTATAATAGTTAGATTATTTTTATTATATAATTCTAGAATCATATACATAAATATGATATCATATATGATCTTCTAATATTGCTTTGTTAATAATATTTTAGTATTAGTGTCGTTTCAGGTGTTCGCTTAATCATTTTATTTTATATTTTTTGTTATATATGCCATGTTTGTTATGGATAGGTTGTATATTATTCAAATACATAATTATATAAAGTTCATAAAAATTATTTTTATTCATCGAATAAAAATTAGTCTTGAATGGATACGATGGGGAATGAATCTCATTGTATTCGTTGAGACGGTAATCCGTACGTACGCACGAGCAAAAATATCATTATTTTGATATTAAAATAATATATAATTGGATGGTATATCATATATATAGAATCATTATCATGTTATATTTATTATTTATATTAATTAAACATCATTATTATACCCATAAAAATAATAAATAACTGAATAACAATTACTCCATGATGTGGAGACGGTAAGTCGTACGTACGCACGTATGGTGACATGTCATTCAACGGATGGATAGAATAATGAACATGTCTGTAAAATATTTATAATAAATCAATGTATATAGAAGATAATATAGTTATTATTTCAGAATGAAAACAATAACAAAATGGAAGTGGAAGAAGAAAGGAACTTGAAAGGGGTGATGAAATATTTACCTCTTCTTCGGGTTCTTTCTTTTCATTTGATCAAAAGGGCTCTTTAAGATGGATTTATGAATAAAGGAAGGCCTATAGGATTAATTTAGGGAATTTGAGAGGATATTTGGGTAGTTTTTAGTAGATCCATATGGCTTTGAAGGTGTGAATTAGAGATAAGGGTGAGTGCCCTTTTATAAGAGGAGTGAGCGGCACCTTTAGAAAAGATAGAAATATTATTTTATAATTAAACTTTATTTGGTTTATAATGGCTCAAAAGTAGATTATTTAAATTATAAGGTTCTTAGGAGTCTAAAACAACTTAACCAATAGGTTTTATACATTTTTGGGTCACTATATTTACATTATCTTTTAGATTTAACTCTCAGTTAAATTGTTTGACATTTACCATGTCTCTTTGTATTTTTATATTGTATGGTTAATAAACGTACTATATACTTATAATCAAAACCCAAGTGGTTTATTAATGATAATAATATAATTATATAAGTCTTTTGGCCGAACCTATGATTTTTCTGAATGGAATATCAATTAATAATATAAAATTTTTTTTAAAAACTTTTTTATATCAATTTTGACAGAATTTAGTATTTTGTTTTTGATAAATTCATAAAAAATTATTATTAGAACAAAATTCATGTAACCAACCCTAACATGTAAAATTAACCTATAAAATTATTTTATTTCACATAAAGTCTCAAATTACTTTTATGGATATTTATTATATCAATTATTTTATTTTTTCATTAATTAGGTAATTAGTTCATAACAAATGTGTCATAAATAAATTAAATTAGATAATATCTAAAAAATTATAAATAAAATAAAATAATATAGGAAATACTTTTATCTTTCTAAAGAATATTTATAATCTAATTTATATTTTTATAACCCTATATTAAATAAAATTAGTTATTAAATATTGATTTTAAATCTTTTAACTCTTCTTTAAATTAAATAATAATAAATGTTATCATCTAATCTAAGTGGACCAAAGAGGTTCATATATTATTCCTAAGGTAGTTTTGAGTCAAATTATAATTATCCAATAGAATTAGGACATCTGTTATGGTAATAATAATATCATTTTTACCCCTAATTACCCTATTTACTTTTAAACGTGGTAAATAAAAGTAAAATGTTACAATTCACCCAAAATTATTTTAATCTTATTAAACCAAAATTTACTTATTAATATCAACAATATTTCTCAGATTTTTAAAATTGAACTCACAAAAGCGGTAAAATTATTTTTTATGCAAGTTTGCAAAAGCTCCTAGGAGGTGGGGTAAAAGACTGTAAAAAGTTCAATAAAAGTTTTATATATCAAAACTTATTATAAAGTGACTAAAATGAATTATGTTGAACATATATAGGTATTATGTATATATTTGGTAATAATATAAATTTAAATAAAATAAATAATTATTTAAATAAAAATTCAGTTTTAACCAATAACTCAGTGTTTTTCACTATTAATCAAAAATTGAATGTTTTCAGAAAAATACCAAAAATTCACCCTAAGGTAATTCCAATATTCCTAGTCCAAAAATGAAGTCTATTTTGAAAGATAAAATTTATAAAATCTCTAAAAGTCGGTATTACTATTGATAGTGGCGAATTTGATTGGTTGTAGTGTGTTAGAACTCGAAGTTGCGTACAACACATGATACTATATTATTCAAAGAGAAGTGTACCATGAAATCTTGGGGTGTTACAATCCATGCATAAAATGATGGTGCTAAATAAAATTCATCCTCTTCCTTCAAATTGTACAGAATCGGGGGTTGATTCTCCATATAGAGAGTGATTTCCCTCCCACAAGAATTTTATTTTTTCTCTATATTGGGAAGTCCAATCCATGCCAAGGATTTCATAAAATTACACTAGAGGGAGTATGATGTGGATCATCGATAAGTTAAATACACAAATATTTATAGGGGAGGATTAATATTCATGGGATTCAATGATTTCCCCATTTTTTGTCCTCACTAACATCTCTACAACTATGATTTGTGGTAGTGTTGGAATTTTTCTACAAAACCTTCACGATATAAAAAAATTATTAAAACCATAGAAGATAACCCAACCTTTCACTTTTGGATTCTTGTTATAATTTATTCAATATAGACTTAGGGTAGAGTACATTTAAACTATTTGGCACACAAATGAGGAAACCAATGTCATCAAAGGGATAATTTATAAATTACAATTATTTCCTTCAAATATGAATTTATATGCTTTAATCTATGTTATCCAGGATCTACTTAATTGTATGTATTCTTATGGGAATTTTTTCCCTTAATAATGGTTCATATTTTTCTTATGAATTTAAAAAAGAATATCCCCCAGGAGTGTCATAACCAAGAGTTCAGCAAGGCCCATTGTTGTGCTCCAATTCTCGTTCATGTTTAGCTCAATGTGGTGTTTTATTGTTTTACCCCTACATACATATGTTCCAGAGCTACCTCTACTTGTTCATATCCATAAATGGAGGTATTTTCATGATAAAAACTTACTATATACCCAGAAAAATTTAGAGATATTTTTTTTATAATTATACTTATCCTTAATATTTTTACTAAGTTTTTCTAATCCTAATCCCAAATATAACTAAACCTTCTCCTAATACAAACTATAACAACCCATCTCATTATTACATACTTAAACATGATTTATTACATAATAATGCGCATAAAAATAAATCGAGAGGTCTAGTGTATTGGTAAATTAAGGACATTACATAACAACATAAAACCTAAAATATATATCATTATTAAAATAATATTTTACGTTACCACAACATTATTTTATACTTAGAATTTTGGGGGATAACCGGAGGACATACATAATAAAAGGGTGAGATATAAACCCAATAAGGGAGTAAAAATGTATAACATGAATAATATAGTACATTTCAGGAAGTAGTAATATCAATGGAGCACAAGTGAAAAATGAACATAAAGGCAAGACATGGCATGATTATCGTAACATGGAAATGTGGAAGAAACATTTAACATGACATTAGCATGAGGAAAGGTGTATTTCCCATGGATCATGAGTGTACACTAATAGAATTTGAATTAAATTGAGTAAAAAATAATTTAAATTGAATTAAACTGAGTAAACCCTCATTTCACATGGTGTATCAGGATACTATTCTTTACCCAAAGAACTTGATTGCTATCTGGGCGTTCCCTTCTTAATCATTTAATTTAATGCATACGTGTGACACATAAATCATAAAACATGGATTACTTAAAAATCCTAATTTATTCCATGAATAACATACGTGGAATAAATAAATTTAAATCTTAAATAAAATAAGTACATGTGGATAAAGGTGAATACCCTTGATAGAGAAGTGGTCATGGTATTCACTTAAATGATGATTTGGGCATTGAATTTTTTGTGTAACTTTGGCTGTATAACGATGTCAAATAGAAATCATAAAATGGATTTATGAGAGAGAAAGTGGTATATTGTCATTTATACATTAAATTGATTGTAATGGGGTCATGTAATGTAATATCCCAACATATGTAATGGTATTTAGAAGTAGAAAATAAAATAATTTCTTGAATGTAAATGAGGAGAGAGAAATCCCTTACGAAATTTATGAAATGAAATGGGTGTACATGGGAGAAATTAATGAAAGATAAAGGGGACACACATCATTAAAAAATAATGAGGAATATGTAGGGGAGGTGAAAAATCATAACCCATAATTTTTTATTCCACATAAAAGGGAATAAATAGATAAGGAAACATGGACATAAATATTGAAGGAAGGAAAGTGAGGACCCCATACATGGAAGTGTGATCCCAATGGTTTGTGGAGGCTTGAGAGAGGATTCATTGGAGTATGGGGCTACTTGGGAGGATAATAGAAAGAGTAGGAAAGATTTTGGTCGAGATAAAATTGGTATGATTTAATAGTAATGGGAGTATGAGTGTGATTATATAGGAATGAAAATAGAATTCATTATTATTTAGGTTTTCGAAAATAAACATTAAAATTATAAATAAAAAAACCATACCACGGTTTTTTCGATGGTATTTGCCAAAGTTTATTGGAAGACATTATTTTTTATGGCCAATATCTGATCCTATAAATATATTAGGCTTTCTTATGTGGAGGTGAGTCACACTCTCAAGGAAATCATTTTTATAAGATAAAATATTGTATATGTGTTGGAGGGTCCACTAAGAAACCATAAAATTAAACAAAAAAAAATCTAAAATCACATTATTTTAAAGGTAAAAAATATATTTTATGAAAAACCATTTTATAGTACTTTATTACATCACTATAGGGTAATTATGATGTCACAAAACACATTACATATTTAAACGGTATTTATTTTTTACCCAAAAATTTGATTGTCTATGAAAATTACCAAAAAATCACCATGTGATTATTTTGAAATCCGGAATCAAAAAATGAATTTTAGTTTATCTAAATAATTTTCTATATAGGTGAATTTTTTACTTTTAAAATATGAACTTTCATTTATCGAAAATGTATGGGTTTTGACAAAAAATTCTTTAAAACCATAATAAAAAATACAATTGTATTAAAAAAATATATACGTTAATTTATATTTAATAAAAATATATATAGTAATAATATTTTCTTAAAATATTATTTAATTCAAAAATCCATTAATTTGTCAAAATATGTTAATTTATTGAATATTAACTCAAAATAATATTTTTTCTTTAAAAACCATTTACAATGTAACAATAATAAAATGAATGTATATTCCATATAAAAAATATTGCTAAAAAACACAATGTAGGGTCTTGTTAAATAATATGTTATAACGCCATCATAAGATATAAGGGTAAGCTGTGTGATGGTGAAAGACTATTAGGGCATCTCAGATAACATTTCTCAAGTGGTAATCTCTATTAACATCCACTTCTCCCATAGGGAATTCTGTTCAATCTTAATGTGTTGAAGCTCAGTGGGGGCATGGTCAAGAGTGAATCCCAAATACTATTCCTCCTTTTAGAGATATGACAAATGGGTTTCGTATTGAGAGATTCTACAAGATGAGGCTATCACATCGTTTTTCTAAGTAAATATGATTTGATAGAGCCCAATTGTTATAATAATCAGGTGGCCGCTGTTTGAAAACATTATTAGAAAAAGTAACAATTCCAAAAGGTTTTTTAAAATCCAAAAATATAAATGTAATAAAATGAAAATGTTTTATATAACCATTTTACATAATAAACCACTTAATTATATCAATATGAATTTTTATTAATAAAAGTTCGGGTTGTTACACCATTTATATGATACAATCCATTTTTGTCTTTCGATGTTTGTAAATAAACATTTTATATTCATATATCAATATTAAATATATTATAAAAACAAAAACATTGGAATTATAATATTTTAGTGTCGCTGGAGACTAGGTACATAGTATTGCAAATTCGTAAAAGGTACTCAATATTTCCCATAAAGATCCTCTCCTTTAAAACTCCTCACAACCAATCCATACATAATAACATTCTTCATGACATGAGGAAAGGAAACATTGGAAATAGAGAGCTATGATTCTTTATAATGGTAAAAAAGGGAAATACATAAGAATAACCTTAACTTAAGGTTATGGGAACATGGGAATAAAATTTTTAATCTATTCCCTGAAAATGAAATATCATAATATTGAGTCATGGAATAATTTTTTGAGGTTCATAAGACGTGAATCAAGATGGAATCAATGAACATGATCAATGAGATAATAACATTAGCATAATACATATATTTGAGAATAAACATTTTCTTATAAAATTTTTGTCATGTATCAATAGACATAGGTTCACTCATTAATTTAGTCACATAAAATATGTCTCTCACATAAACATATGGATAGAAACTAGGTCCACGCATATCATCATAGACATGAAAGAATGGTTTATACATAGTACTGTAAACATATAACCAGGTTCATTCATAAGATTGTGAAAATGTAATTGGGTTCATGAAAAAATTATGAATAAGTAATGAAGTTTATGTATAAAATTATGAACATGTAATCCTGTTCTTGCATTACGTATTTACTCATGATATATCCATCACATACCAATGCATTAGACGGTGATATAGGTACCACCAGTCACATAATTAATATCATATGTATGTGTTCCTCGATATAATAATAAATCATCATATTATAACCATGGAAACAAAATAGGTTTTGATAAATATTTCCACATTACATAATCTCTCAAATGGAGACAGTTTAAAAATCATTTCATTATTTCATCATTACATTACCCTTGGTAAAAGATCCATGTTTCAAAATAATGTTATCATAACATAATAAATGGAATAGAAATAGGTTTCATAAATATATATTCATGATAAAAAATTAAATGGAAATAATAATAATAACATAATTATTTTATAACCCCCTAAAATTATATTTATTATCAAAGGTTTTCATCTTAGATGGAGAATTATTTTGAATGAAGACTTCAATCATTTCTTGGGGAAAATGACATTTCCTTGAAAATAATTTCTTAAAATTTTAAAAACCTAACAAATTTTAAAAATCATTTTCATTGAAAATAACCATGAATAATTATAATCTAATAATTAGATAAAATAATGTCCATGATGATTGAATATTTAGTTTATCCAATACTCAATAAAACAATAATTAATCCATCATTTTCAATAAAATCTAAATGGGAATTGTTTTGAAAATGACTTGAATATTTCATTCAAAAAAATTTATAAATTCAACCATGGGTAAATATTTCTTCACTAAATCATTTTATAAATGTCAAAAACATATTTTAAAAAAATTATAATTTTTGGTTTTATAAAAATTATGGATTTTTATTTGAGAAGAGAAATAAAGATAATTTATTATGAAAATTATTATTTTGAACCAAAGATTACATGAATAGTTGAAAACGAAGGAAAAAATGTTTAATAAATAAATAAAAATAGGATAATTTAAAAAAAAATTATGTATTTTATATCAAGAAAATATAACTTTATGGTCATAATCATGATTAGTCATGCTAAATCATGATAGTGTCACAAAAAAACCACACCACTTCAAAAAATTTGTATTGTCAACCCCATATAGTAAAAACATTAAATGAAAAATATAATATCCTGATAATATTTTAATTAATTATATTAATTATATTATGTAATTTATATTAAACTCATAAAAAAGATAATCTCATAACGTAACATATGTCTCAAAGAAGGTAAACTGTGACAAAGATCACATACATCTTGGGTGTTATTTGAACCATAAAACCAAATAAAGAATAAAATAAAATAAATATATTAATATCAAGAAAATGAGGTGATTCATGGTATAACATGTTAAATGGGGATTAAATACATGGAACAAAATTAATTTGTGCTGAAATTGTATATGTATTCTAAAAATAGAAATGTGAAATGAAATCCTAGACCCTAAGTCTTGAAATTGTTCATTCAGGTTCGAACGTCCAATATAATATAGAAAATTATTAAAAATGTCTTATAAATAAATAAATATTTATATATATATATATATTTGACCATATATTATTTAGTTTTGGTAATTCATTACCTATTAATAAATAATTCTTAATTAAAATCATTTTTTGGGTTATAAACACTTTTTTCATATATGTTTTGATTTTTTATTTTGAATCCTTTTACTTTGATCGTCATTAAATAATATCCTAAATACTAATAATGAAAATATGATAATATTTATACATAAATTCTAATTTTAATAAAAATAATAACATATTATATTGATAAATGAATTATGTTGCAATCATGGTGATAGTAGGCTATATATATACATGAGTAACATTTCCATTATTCAACTATCATTATGATGGAATGGTAAGTAATATGTTATCTTTTAAAATTAATGATGATGAAATTAATTCATTAATAAATAATTTAATATACTTATACATATCATACATGTGGTCTGTTGATGAAAAGATAGTAACATCTCTATAAAAGGGAGGTAGTCCATAGAATCATGAATGATTTTACCATATTTTGGTGAGTGAAAATGTTATAAAGAAAAATATATATTATATTGTTTGAATGATAATTATTTCATTAATATAATAATTTTGTAATGTATTTCACATATTTAAATTAAAATTATCCTTATTATCTTCCATGTAAAGTGTTAGGGAAAATGAATCCCATTGCTTCAGGAGGCAGATTTCCATCATACACACGATCGACCTTTTCGTATCCCCTAAAGAATGGAAAGTATAATTGAATATATAAAATAATGACTAAGTATGTATAATTATTTTATAAATATTATATATATATATATATATTATATCTAAAATCATGACCAACCATGATAGGTGGTAAGGAAAAATGAATTACATTAGAATGTGAGGTAGTAGTCTTTCATACACATGAGTGATGATTTAAAAACCCTTTTGATGAAATTGTAGATGGTTATACATCCTGAAATTATTTTTGAAACATATATGTATATGGAACATAATTATTTTATTATATAATAATGTTTTAATATTAATTTATGAAGTTGTGGGGAAAAATTAAAAAAATAATCATTGATGAAAGGAACCTCTTCTTAGGGTATCCTCCATAGATTTTCCATAAAATACTTTTAGGCTACATTTATCCCAAAATATAAAAATATAGGGTGATATGATTTATTTTTGGGAGGAATTTGGTATTTTTTTCCAAACAATATGGTTTTATGGTGTAAAAAGGATATGAGAGTTGGTGTCCATTAATAAGTGAGGTGAATGGAAAAGTTATAATACTTGAAAACAAAAATATGTACCCAGATTTTTATCAATTGCAGAGGAACAAAAATTGATTATTATGATGAGTGTTCAACTATAGTGTCAAAATATTTCCATAAATTATATTTTAATTCATGTTTCCTAGTCATTTTAATGCTTGTATTTTTAGTTTAACCCCTTTAAAAAAATTCCCTATCAAGGGTAAATAATTTTTACTATATTAAGCATTAATTTTGATCAAAATTTAATATTCACTTATTAGATAATATAAATTATTTTTATCCCAAATTTTAAATAGATGTTAAAATATTCAATTCATAAATGATGAGAATTTTAATTAAATAATAATCCTACAAACATGACGAAAATTGGATTTACAAAGAGAAAATGCATAAAATCTTACAATGATTTTGAATCAAAATTTTATATAAAAATTATTAATATAAAAAAATTTGATTAATAAATATATAATTGAACTAATTTAAATTTAAAACTGATTTATTATATAATTTTTTATAAATAATTAAAAAAATTAAATTTCAATTAAAATTAATTATTTTCACTATTCATAAAATATTAATATTTTTAGAGATTTCAAAAAAATCACCCTAAGAAAATTTTTACATGTTGATTTCAAGAATGAAATTTAATTTTTTTCAAAAAAATTTATATATTTTTTTAGAATATATAAATATATATATTTCCAATAGAGGTGATAAAATTTATTTTCTGAAAAATATTTTTTTATATATATTACCGATTTTATATCTATATGTAATGTTGAAAAAGCATATAATAAATTATAAATAGTAAATTGAATATATAATATATAAATTTCATTAAAATCATTCATCAAAAGTTTTTTAAAATTTATAAAGTTAAAACACTTTTGTTTTAAAAAAAGTGTTTTTTCTAAAATGATTTCCTTCATTTTCATTTATTATTATGTTATCACCAAAAAATACATGTTATATAAATGTTTAAAAAATGTTATCCTAATTTAGGTAATCATATTAATAACCATCATTACAACATCAAGGTGATATAAAAAACAGTAATATCCTTATAATATGACATTTTTAATTGAAAATCATTATTCTGTGTAATAGAGGCTTCACTCAATGTTGTCGTTACCACAAGAAAATATTAGTGTTTATTGTAATGTTTTCTAAATATGGTGATTTTTTTTAATTCAAAAATTAAAAAATAATAAATTCATTTAAAAAAATTATAATAAATATAAGGGTTTAAAATGTTTCTCTAGTGATCCACAAGGGTTCTTTAACCTTTTACATACTTAGAAAACCCCCACTATTTAAATATAGAACCATTCAACATGGTTATCACATAATTAGTACTGACTATGAGACAACTAGGAGTTTGGCCTTATTTTTAATAAAAAATCATTTCTCTAACCAAATTCCCTTAAAACAACTTGAATTAAATTAAATAAAAACCAAGAATAAATTAATATGTTCAATAGATCTGACCGGTCATTAAATTTTCCAAACAAAGAAATCATTCTATACCCATAATTTATTCAAGATGTTTAACTCAAATACAAATATGGTCACTAATTTTTCCTCAATATCTTCCACTCTCACATCTAATGGATATATCATCCACACATCCATAGTACATAGACCAAATGAATAATTTTACCATGTAGTACCTTATCATGGTGACCCATAATCTGAAATAGTTTCATAATAATGGTCACCTCAAAACCAAAATCAACATACTCTCATTCTATCATATCGAAAAGATATGGATGATACCTCCACAAATTAGAAACTTAATAAATTTCCCCTAATGAACTCAAATAAGATTGTAAGTCTAACTAATATTCCCGACATCAAAGTCACTCCATGATCACAAAGGGCCCCACAAACCTCATTTCAAACATGCCCTTCGAACCCAACTGATGATGTACCTTATCAAGAGATACATTGAAAAAAAGATCATGAACCAAAAATTATAATGGCTGATTATGGTACTATACATTGTATTTTGGAGGAATCTGTGATGTGACCACCCCCTTTTGGATCATGTACATGATTAATGTCATCTCTTATATGTGACTTGATCCAACAAAATACCACTCTCCTAACTCTGTCTAGATAAAGGTATTTCTATATATCCACACATAAAATACATCAAAGTTATCCATCATTATCGAATACTGATAATTGTTTTCAATATAAATTCGACTAGAGGAAAACAAATTCCCAAGAGCTACCAAAATGAATAATGGATTCCAAAATTATGTACTCGATAACTATGATAGCACTCTATGTATATCGATCTATCTATAGAGGACATGTCATGCTAAATTTCATCTAGTAACCCATAACCTCATGAAAACCATTCAGTAATCTGAATGTAAACATCATATCAATATAAAAAATAATCACATAGGGAACCCCATTAAGTCTCAAAATATCTCGAACATACAATTATTCGATCTCCCTATAGTCATCATCTCATTTATAAGTATGAAATGATGTATATTCATTCTTTTTTGAATGAGAACCCAAATCCAATCTATCAAATTATGATTCCCTTGGAAAATATTGATAAATACCATGAATATATCATCCCATTTATATAATGGAATGGGTAAAGGATGTAACAATATAGCATGCATGTTGTATTCTATATTAATTTTCTAACATCTGAGACACCTTGATACGAAATACGAAACTGACCACCTCATCTTGGTCCAAATATAACGATATATGGATTAAAGAAACCAATTTAGAGTTCTTGGGTTCATGGAAAAACAAGACCAGCTTCCACTATCCACAAATATCTTACATCAAGTAATCATAACAACCAAAAATCTACATAAGTGGAATTTTTCATTGAAATATCTGGACCACTCACTTGTTCTCTCCTCATCAAGAATTATTTTATTATTGTGATGCTACTCAGTGTCTCTCAAATTCTTGACCTGAACAACCTCAAAAAAATGATTCTGAATTCGTCCAATCTAATAACCCCTATCAAATAATATCATTCATTTTTTGTGATCATCATAGTGAACAAACTCATAGACAACAGCATCTTAACTTTTTCATTCATGAATTAGTTTGGAAATTATTTGACTAGGGAATCGACAACTTCACTACATCATCCTGGAGTATATGAAGTAACAAATCAGAGTTATGAGGATAATCAACCCATTATCTATGTCACAAGTTCATATCCCTCTATGTAAAAAATGTATTTCAGACTGTAATTATCAAAATACACTATAAAATGCTCCCTAAAAAGATAGTGATGCCATGTCTGGAGTGCATTAATTCCCACATAAAACTCATTATCATGGGTAGTATATTTCTTCTCATGAGTTCTTAATTGGAGAGATAGGGGCCACTACCTGCTTCTCCTTAGTTTAGAAACATATCGAACACATAACACCAACATAGAAAAAAATTTCATAACGCAAAACCATTTCTATAAGAATCAATACTATTTTTTAACTCAACCTCATCCAATAATCGTTAAAAGACCTCTTAAAGTTTCCATTATACTCAAAAATTACCCCAATATGGGTTGTATATCTCATTGGAAATTTGATCTTAGAGATATATTGACCAAAAAATCTATAGGATCCACCCAATCCTAAGAATCATACAATCTCAAAAAAATTTATTGGCTTCTTTGAGGACATAACTACCTATATATTCTCATGATCCACTAATATTCACAACAATGATATGAAATTCCCAATAAATATAACATTCATATTACAAAACTCACATTTGTAAAAACATCTATACATAGTATTATCCCTCAATGATTTAATAATGATATCAAAATAGTGTATGTCCTCCCCCTACCTCGAAGTACAATAAAATATCATCAAAAAAGATAACAAAAGTGCCCATGTACCGATGAATAATCTATTTCATTAATTCCAAAAAAAAATTAAGAAAGTTAATGTGACTGAATGACATAACAAGAAACTCCAAATACCCATATCTGATCCTAAACACTATCTTAGTTATATCCTATTTGAAACTTCATACCCATGATTATTTTTCACTAAGAATGTGAGGGGTGAATTAGTGATATCTTATTATTTTATGTTTTTTTAATAACTGTCTACTTTTTTTAATGAATTATTACATTTTTGAAAATAAAAAACTCACAAATTAACATTAACACATGTTTTTTCAAGTTTCACTACCAAATAAGAGAAGTTGGTCTTTTACATGGTTTGGAAGTAATCCCATACCACACAATTCACTATGAAATAAATCCTTCTTATGGATACAACAAACAGAATATACCATTATACATGTAAGTTCTATGATCAATACAATATTATTATTATTTTTTCATAATAAATGATATAATATATATTTGGTAAAATATTTAGAATCACTCAATATTTGTTTATGAACATTTAATTTTTCTCCTTCAAAAACTCCAACTAATGTACCTATTTAAAACACAATTTTCGCATTCCTACCCAGCTGAAGGTAGAAAAAAAATCTATTGACATTGTATAAAACTTTATCTGATTTGTTAGTCTAATTATTTTATTTGATTATTTATTTTCATCAGATGTCTGAAAAGTTATTCGAAAAAATTAAATCACTTGTTTATTTCATAGGAAAAGCAATTCTGATTTCTCACTCCAATCTAAAAAATCCATAACATGACTTCATCTTCTATCTTATAATTTATGTCAAATATATATTATTAAAACACTTTCTAGAAAAATTTAATCTACCATAACTAAAATAAAATATTTAGTTCTCTCGCTCTCTCTAGAATGTAAATAGTGCTATAGTACATTATATTTTCTCCTCTATTTATAAGTCTATAGAAAATGGAATGGGTGGAAAATATTTTTATTTTACTGATTAGCCAAATTTCAAAAACACAAATTTAAAATTCATTTTAACTCCATCATTTATAATTTTAGTGCTTCTCAATTATTTTGGATTCTTCTTGAAATTTATCCAAATTTAATCATGTATTAAACTTATAAAAAATTCATAAATCTGATACAAATTTTCATTGTGATACTATTTTATATTCCGATTCACTTCCCATTATGATGCGTCAATCCAACTAAAACATTGAAACAATTATACCTTAAAAAAATTTAAACTCACTTAGACTTTAGATTCTTTACTCTAGCTTCATCACTCTGATTAAAATGACTCAACCACTTTGGAAGTCCTATTGTATTAGTTTGGATAATCAATTAATTAAAATATTTTGGGAAAAACATCATTGAATCTATAATGAATTAGGAACCCTTAAACTACACTTTAGCAGCTTCAACAAATTTATCATTTTATACGTTTGTTCATTAAATACTTTTATTAATGAATTTTGGGTTTGATGAAGTTCATCATTTAATTATTTATGAGTTTTTGTATGATTATGATATATCTCTACTTGTTTCCCATTTTCTGTATTTTTTTAAATGCTGATCTGATTAGTCTGACCCAATTGAATAAATAGATCATTTTTTATTGAAAATGATTGAATACATTATTTATCATCATCAGATTGATCATTTTCTGATCCCATAAGATGGATGAGTCTATGAATATCATCTCATTAATCATTCTTATCATCTTAACAACCCAATTTTTGATCTAATATGATGCTACATATGATTCCCTATTGATGAAAACAATTTTCCAAATTTATTAACGTCAAAAATCATATCATAGATCAATGTAACATCCTATTTGGTGGGCCTGTGTTTGAAACTGTATATTTCTTCCAAATTCTATAAAAACAATTATTTATCCTATATATTTATTCATTAATTATATCAAACTATTTGATTTAATGGATAATATGGTCGATCATTTGATCATAACATTAACAAAACCTACGACTTCACCAAAAACAATCTCTCAGCCTTTAAAAAAAATTCTCCTTCTTGTGGTTCCCACACTGATGATTAGTCATAGGAATACTTCGACTTCATAATATCTATTATTCCGTGAAATTATTCTTGAATGATTATTTCATCATGACATTAAAAACATAGATATTATAATATCATTGTCTGAGTTACAAATCATATTCTCTCTCATTCCTTCAAAACCCATGGATCATTAGGTTTGGTTAACATATGATATTTGAAGAAATATGGAATAGAAAATTCATTTTAAGTTTTTTTATTTAACGTATATGAATATATTTAGTGTTCCACAAAACATCTCAGACTGATCAAAAACATTATTTTTGACATATTATGTGTTTAAAAATATCATCAACTAGAAATCATCTTTGAAACCGAAAATAGAAATGGATGGACTTTCATATTAAGAATTTTTTTAAACTACTATGTTTTTCATACATTTCTCATAATCACCGACACCTAAAATGTGAAATAACCTTTTAATGAAAAAATATAAATATTATAATTTTCTAGAACCTAAAAACAACATAAAAAAAATGGTATCAACAATCTCACCATTGGATTTTGTTATCTTCAATGGATAATAAATCAATACATATTTGTAACTTAACATATAGATTAAATATGCATAATTATATGCTTACCTGATCTATCTCGTTATACTAGAAAGGAACAATTGATAGAAAATCCAGGTTTTCAATTAGTAGAGACTTAAGAATCACCTTCATAAACTAAAAACCTTGCGCATAACGTCAACACTTCTTCCAAATCCTTGTTACTAGTTCCCTACAAACACATCATAAAATTATTAAATATGATTACAAAAATAAACATTAAGTTTACTTGTTACCCAAACCCCCCCCCCCCCTAAATACTTGATTCGATATACGATTTAGCACATACAAATGGAGAGACCTATGAAAAATCATTTTCATACCCCTTGAAAACAGTATCTAAATAATAGAATAGATATTGGATAGAAAAAAAATACATCATACTTAGAGAGAAAGTGATTGGATTCCAATATTCAACCTCAGTTTGGAAAATTATTCCATCAATATAAGTTTTATGTAATTTTTAACAACATCATTCATGGTTGAATGATACTCTATATTGAGGTCATTCTTCTCCACATGCTCTTTACAGAATTTATATTTTATATAAATTTATTTTAAACAATAATTTTGAACTATATTTTTTTATTTTGATAGTTATTTTATTATCCAAACCCAAAAGAAGAGGTAACATCACTTCAAAAAGAAAGTCATCCAAATTAGTCCTCATCAACATAATGTGTGTTTCATTAGGAGTGGTAGAAAATTTATTAGCATTATCCATTCAAAGAGTTATTGAGATTTTATTTTTAGTATTCCAAATCATGAAAATTTTCCCCAATATAGAAACTATACTATATATGGATCATATATAATACACACTTCCTTCCCAAACTACATCTGGATACCCAAACTAATAAAATCATCCGGATCATCAATATCTGATTCTAAAAAGTGTTGTGCCTTTGATGTATTTATGAATTCTTTTTCTAACCAAGATATGTGATTACATTGGATCATTTTGGAATCTTTCTTATAAGGTATTGCCATAAACAATATCTAGCCTTAAAATAATTATATAAAAAATCAAATCAACAACTAGTACTCTATAGAATCATCTTAATTTCCTTATATATATCTTGAAATCATTGTTCCAACTGAATTTTGTGTGGAAAAAGATTTTTAATATAACATTCATAATTTCTTATTATGTTCCTTATAATAATTTTTTTGAGAAATAAGTATTTCTATCTTAATTTGTGTTATTTTTATCACAAGAAAGTATTTCATTTAAACAATCATGGACACCTCAAAATATATCGTGATTTCTTCAAAAACCCATTCAAAATTTTCTCATAATTCACAGTAAAGAAAAAATCATCAACATATATAATAAAAATGAGGGAAATCTCATGATATTATAATATGCGTAGATTATTGTCAACTCATACATTCGTATTCTTAAACATTCTTTAGCAAGTGTCAAATTTGGTATACCGAACCCCTAGATCTTTCTTTATAACATAAAAATATTTATTTTCAACATTCACAAATATCATTTTTCCTTACCAATAAAAAACTACATTATTATTCAATATAAACTTTTCCATAATCATCTCCATTAAAATATGATTACCTCACACCCATATAATAAATTTATAACTTCATTGTGTATAAATTTCATGAAATATTCTAATTTTCTCAAAAATTTCCACAGGATAAAATGATGTTCTATATCAATACCATCAATTGGTGAGTAATGTTTTCAGGCCAATCTTTAATTTTCTTCTAATCGCATCACAATATTCATTTAACTTGTTCTGGAACACCTGGTTTGGGATGATAACATTTTTTCCTTTGGTTGGGTATAAGTTCTCATGTATCACCATTAATAATTTTATCCAATTCATTATTTATAGCATTAATCCAATCTCTATTACCCAATTCTTCAATAAAATTTTTTTGTTTATCTTTTTGAAACAAAAAATTATGTGAATTAGACATTGATTTTCTTTTTATTTGAAACTTTTGATGTTGATCACTAATAGTTATTTATGCTTTCACATGTTTTCTGATACTAGGTTTCCATGTAAACAATTCTTCATCATAAAAAGAAATAACATAGTCTGATTCATCAATTTATTCTATATTACTACAATTAGAATTATTTTCATGTTTATTAACACCAATGATGTCATCTTTTTCATCTTTCTCCTTGGTATGTGTTTGTGAAACAACTTCCTCCGCATTTTAAACTAATTTAAAAAAAATTCTCTTTCAATTTCTTGAAACATATATATCTTATTTCATCCATAGAACATCCATGAACAACTCCTTATTCACCTATATAATCAATCATACCATGATTTATACCTTTTTACATTATGACATTGGGAAACCAAAATACTATTAAGTGTTTTGAACAAGGAGTTTATCCTAGAATATTTTAAATGTAATCATATTAGAACATGGACCATAAAACACCAATTCAGAATATAAACTATTTCTCTTATTGATTGTCTCCAAAAATAGAGAGAAATACCATGATCAGTCAACATTGTTCACCCTAATAAACAAAAACTATGTTATTACTTCTAGAAACACCTTATTGATGTGTGGTTTATGGTGTGTTTGAATCACATCGAATTCAATTTTTTTAAGAAAACATAAAAATTATTAATTCGTGTATTCACCACCACTGTCAGTTCACAAAAACTTTATATAATACTCATATTAATTTTTATATCTCCCCCATTAACTCGTAAACATTTTTAGATATTCTTATTTATGATTCAAATACATAATTCAAGAAATGAGAGTAAAATAATCATGGAATGAAATGATGTACTTGTCTATAAAAGGTGAGTTATTTAATATTGAAAAAAATTGTTAGAGTGAATTAATTCTAAGGGATTAGTCTAATGAATATCGAAATTATTATTCAAAAAATTTAAAATATTCCATTTCTATTAAGTATAAAATAAAAAATCTCTTCTTTTTTCATCTCAAAAATATCCCAGACACTATCTCACTTTGACAACTCGCTCATATTTCTCTAACACATATGTCCTAGTATATTTTTCCACAATTTATTTTCATCGATCATGATTAGGTTGCATGAAATATATACATCACTAACTTGAAACTAGTTTAATTTGTATGCCGGCCTATTGTAATGACTTTTCAATATTCTACACCTTTCCCAAAAAAACAAAATTTTTTTTAAAAAAAATTATTTCCATTATTGGAATGTTTTTACGAACTTATCAATTTGTGTTTCAATCAATCAATAAAAATATTTTTCTTGTATTTCAATATTTCATCACCTATAAATGTGGATTCAACACCTTTGATTCTAATATATTCATAATTTCCAAAAATCAATGTTCCTAATTTTTAATAATCACATTCATTATTATTTTAAAATATCTTATCATATGGGAAGACCACGCCTTTTACAAAATCAAGGCCATTATTCTCTTTTTTATATGAGTTCAGTTTCTATAAAATAGAGGGATATTTCTTTCCATTTGCCTTCCGTCACATCTATCCATTGATAATATTTGTACATGTGTTTTTGTGCCCTTACCAAAACAATACACCCATTTGAATTATTTCCAGGTTGTTAAAATATTTCACAAATAGTTTCCAAAGGTTGGAAAATATTTTCACATTTAAAAAATTATTCCCAAAATTCATTCATTTATAGGTTTGACTATCCCTTGAACTGTTTATCCTGTAACCCATAGACTGTTGTATTGTTTTATGTTAAACCAATAAAATTTTTATATATTCCCAAATCCACTATATTACTATAAGTATCCATAAAAATATTATTTTCCTCTATTACTTCCATAATTACTATAATTTAAGACATGATTCTCAGTAACTTTCTTATCATAAACATAAAAACATTATATTACCCAAAAAATAATATAATAATCTCGAATATTCTTCATTAATTTAGTTATCCTCCAATAATTATATGAATCATAAATAGAATAAACCAATTTTTTGACTAATAAATTTTTGAAATTTCTGAATTCACAAAAAAAAATTATTGACCGTATACATGATTTTGTCACATTTATTATTATTAAATTTTTTTTCTCTTTTCTTTAAAACCTATAATTGTAACATTTTCTTATCATCATAAGTTTCACTCATTCCTAGACATTCACCAACTTTTGAGATATATTTTTTGAATATTTTTAATCCCTATATATATTTCCAAGAATTTCATGGATAGGATTAAACTATTCCTAGTATTCTTTTAACATTACATCAAGATTTCCATTTTCATTGTTACATTTTCAAGAGACTTATTTGGACAATAATACTACTATAATGAATTCGGATTCTCATTATGAAGTCATTCTTGATTATTTTCTCTAGGATATTACTTCTTAAAATTATTTATTTATATTTAAAATATTAGTACCATTCTATGACTTTCTGTCAAATCTCTTTTAATAAAAAATAATAACCCACTTCATCCTTCTTTATGAATACTAATTAAAAATAAAACATCAATAATTGTTTCTACAAATGTATTTTTTCCACCAATATTAGTAAACTTTTCATCATTAAATTACATATCTTTATCATCATCAGCTATTGAATATAACTTATCCTCCTGGATTTGGAGTTCTTAAAGTTATTTCTTGTGGAATAAGATTTTGATTTATCACTGTGATTCTTTGATGATCTTACGGGACTTTGATTGTTTTCATCATTATGTTCATTATCACTTTTTTGATGGAAATTTTCAGCAATGTCCTTAATAGGTAGATGTTAGAAAAATTATTGGTATCTTTCCATTATAATTTCATTTACTTATTTTATTATTTTTAGAGAAAAATTATAAATCATCATCAAATTTTTTACTAATCCCATTTTAGGATTTAAAATCACCAACTTCTTTACCTTTAAAAATATTCTTAGATTCTCCTTGCATGGAACCCTTGAGTGAAATTTCTTAAACCATTTTTCCTTTAATTTTAATAATATCTCCCTTATCATATAATAAGTAACGATAGTACAATAATGGTCCTAAAAAGATATATTTTTTGGATATCTATATTCCATGTGTGAAAATATGGAATAAAACTTATCATGAATATTTCTATATAGATTTTAAAAAATATTTTGATATTCTAACTTCACACCAAGATATATAATGGTGATTACAGTATCATTATACCTTATAAATAAGTCACCAAAAGTTTCCTACTCACCCATATTGATATTTTTATTCTTCAGTCCAATGATTTCTAACAGGGATTTCTCCCCCTTTGTTTTTCAATTATATATTTTTTAAAATAATATCCTTGATTTATTTTGTCATAGAAAATTCTTTCTCTCTAAGGAATTCATTTTTCAAAACGAATGAGAGTTAATCATTCATGGATATTCTATCAATATCATGATTCTTTATTAGCCACATATGTAAAAAAATTCAATAAGTGGTGGAAATCCATATTTAGTTGATTACAAAACATTATACCCAAGAGACTTAAGATGTGGAAAATTCTATTCTTTCTAGATATGATAATTAATTTCTTCTATGAAATAAATACCCTTACTGTTCACACAATTCTAATCCTTCATAATAGGTTCCCTTCAAAAACATCATCAATGGATAAATTAAATTAACCTTCACACTAGTACAACATGAAATGGAAATACTAGTATTGATGTACTATTGAGAGGGTGAGGAGACGAATCCGTTAAATATTTTCAGTTTATATTGTTTTCATTTTATAAATACCATTACATAATATTAAATAATCAGCACATTAGTTTAAATAATACATTCACACATCCAAAAATACACAATTATTTACAAGGTTCACTACTCAATAAGAGTGTATATCCCTGGACCTAGACTAGAAACAATACAAGAACACACAATCCACATGGAATAATTTTTTTCTCTATAGATATAATATGTAGTTAGTATCCTTATACATGTGTAGCACTATGATAAATACAATTTTTCATGTTTTCCTTCAAGAATGAATTATTTAAGATATGTTTTCTAACATGTTCAGAATCATCCACCAGTTGTATCTGAACATCTCACTATGCCTCTGAAATAAAATATACTTATTTTGTTCTTCAAAAAATACTTCTTCACTTTCCTACCTAGTAGCTAGTAAATATTATTTCTCATGTATTTTTGTGAAAAATCAGTCTCATTTATTAGTCTAATTATTTAGTATTATTCTTATATTTTGAAAGAATTATAAATATATACTCTAGATATAATTCTAAATCACGTTATTATTTCCCTATAATATTATGTCTGATTTCTATTTTAGTTGTATAAAAACAATACATGAACCTCTTATTCACAAATATTCTATTCGAAAAAAAATCATCAACTGAACTTATTCTGATAACATTTCCTCTAACAAAACTACCACAAAAACATCAAAACTCTCACACTCCATGACATGTAAATAGTGTTAAATTACATTTCACTATGTAATATATATATAGATGTACTATAAATGGAATGGATATGAAGAAAATTTTATTTTTTCACTCAACTGAATTCAAAAAATTCAAATCATACATTCATTTATACTATATATTTGACCATTTCATTAGTTTACTAATCTTCTTGGATTCATATCTAAACATATTGAAACATAAGCCTATATAAAAATTACACAATATTATTTTATCTAAAAAAAATATAATTCTAATACTATTTAAAATTTTATTCACTTTCCCATACTTTTTATTCAAGGAAATGGAATCATTGAAAATACACTATCTTAAAAAATTGTTAAGAATTCATTATAATTTTATTCCATTACTCTGGATTCCAATCAATGATTTCACATACTCAATCACATTTGAAATCATGTATTATTACTCAAGACAATGAATTTTTCTACTTTATTCTATAAACATCATCGATAATTATTATTACTTCATAAACATAAAAAACTACATCATTTTCAATGAACCTTAATATTTCATCATTTTATTATGAAATAATCAGATTGATGATAATATGTGTCTGGTCATGTTAAACCACTATTGATTTGTTTGCATTAGTTTTTATATAATAATCATTCTATGGTTCCCATTTGATGTATCTATGTCAAATATTTTATATTTATTCTTAACCTAATTAAATTAAAATGGTAATTTCTTTCAATAAAATTGGATGACTATTTTATTTTGATTCAATTAATTAATAAATATTTTATATTATCCGATGAAATGGAATCTGAAACTCATCTCAATCATGGGTCCTCACTAATAAAAAACATTTTTCCTCCTCATATTTAAATGTTCAAATGATTCCCTATTGATACCGATAATATTTCCAATGGATCAGTGTAAGAACTCCTCCGATAGATTGGTGGAACACCATATCTGATGGACAATTGTCAACAATGTGAAATTTGATTCGTATTATCTACAATAAATAATTAATAATATGTATAGATTATTTTATTCCATTTGAATTCTTGATGGATCATCTTGTTTGACAGATCAGTCAATTGATAATTCAGCAAAACCTTAGACTTCATTAAAAAAACTCACATCACTAAGAAACATTCTTTATCCTCTAACTCTCACACTGATGATAAGTTATTAGAAGAGTTCATCTTTATAATCAATCTTCATCTACAAACTCCATCTTTTATAACAATATATTCATAGTGATAAGAACCTATAGATCATCAAAACACCATTTGATATTCAAAAACATTTCTACAATATTCATTCAAAATGATTGTATCCATATTGTTTATTAAATTATGATGTGTCAGAATATAAAAAACCCAAAAGAATCATCAGATTTTGTATTAAATATCTCAAAAGACATTTAGAGCCCCAAAATAATTCCCACTCTGATTGAATACTTTATTCCCAACATAATGTGATTCTAAGAATCAACATCATCCTTAAAACATCTCTATAATAGAAAATTTAAACAGATACTCTTTCTTATCAAGAATGAGTCCGACCGTATGATTCCAGTGCACCATTTTTTCAATCACCAAAAAATAAAAGGTTAATTAATATGAATTAATGAAAAAAAGAAAAAAAACTTCTTCTAGAATCCATAAATAAAATCTAGTCAATTAGAACCCAACACTATTCTCATACACTCAACTGATGGAACACTGACTCAATATAAATCATTAAAAAATAAATAACTCCTCTATTTATATCAAAGAGATCATCACTCTGATGAAATGTATTTTATTCATTATGGTCTCCTGAATTAGCCTTTTATAATCTATGAAATACATAAGTCTTAATTATTAATTCATTGAATGGAGTGAACTGTTACCCATGGTGAAACACTATGAATAATAAATCTCATACCCATAGTTACACATGTAGGACTTTTAGATCCACCAACTCTACAGGTGGAATATTATTAGATGGCCTTGAAATTGGCATCATACTAGAGAGAGGGTTAATAGTAAAATTTACATATATCTTTGGCTATAAACATGACAAATCAATTAGAATAACCACAAGGTATGCACTCACCACGATAAGGAGATGACTATAAAGATAAGGATCAAAAGAATCTAGAAACAAAACTGAAAAATGGTGTGATATTACACAAGATTAATGAACGAAATTCCCATTTCTTTCTAATCTAGAGTCCCACTAACCTAAAAAAATGATTTACCCAATGGGAAGATAAATAATATACTTTATGATAAAGGAAATCATTCTGAGATATAACATTGATCTTCCAATCCATTCTAGGTATCAATTTCAATATATTTGATCAATAATTATGAAGTTCCACACTATTTGAAAATTATATATCCTCACCAAACACATGGAACACTTGAAACATTGATCTAATATATTTCATAATGTTTTGGATTAATATAACAGGAAGGAATTAATCTCTTCAAAAACACAAACCACATCAATTTAACTAGATAATATAAATGAATATGTAAGACATATATCAAATAATTCTAGAACTAAAAAATATTAAATAAAGACATACCTCTAATCGTATGTGGGTCTTCTCAATATTTTAATGGCTCATACTCTGTCGCATAAATACATTTGGATTCATGTGGTCTTTGATATTTCATTCCTATATTAACAACCACCATTGAATTTGGATAAGTACAAAGACATTTGGAATCATTAATAAAAACCAATATACCCTTGGTGATGGTGGATCCATCCTTACTACAACAGGAAATCCTTCCACAAAAATGCCCCATATGGCCTATCATTAAGCAATGATGATAATTTAAAAGAGTTTTTCTACAGTTAGTTATGATGTAACCATGCATTACACATTGGTAGTAGACAATGTATTTTTTTCCTAATTAATCTCTTAAAATTGGTCTTAAAGAAAACTGACAACCGTTTTTCTTCATTTTCATTCAATAAGAAAACCTTGGCTAATAGCTACAACACATGATGCTCCACACGAACAAGCCTTTCCTGTAATACCTAATCCTTACAATGTTTCTTCTTTAACTACTTAACAATGGTTATAAAACACATGATAATCAACATCAATTGAGTAGCATCCCTCACTTCCAACTCAGACCATTTTTCCTTTATATTTTCATTAGTGACTAGCCATGGTGCTAAATGTACCAACATAATAAAAGGTGTCACATACTCCATAATGATACAATACCGTTTGTCCATGGTGAGAAAATCCTAGGAATTATCTACATATACCGTCTCAAGGTGAAATTATTTATTGAATATATTTTTTTGAAATATGTCTCAGAAATATCCTTGTGAAACATAGCTTTTATAATATATTCTGAAAATCTATTTCTTAGTACATGAAGCATGAATATGGAAATACCCGTTAGAGATTCTTTAGGTGTATTTAAGATGATAAAAATCTTATTAATTGGTTTAATGAACTCTATAGATTCTAGGATTTCAGTGTCCGTACATAAGATGGGTTGATACTGAATAGTGATTTTTTTCCATGATCAACCACACATATAGGGTTCCTGACACCCGATGAACCCAATGTTTCAATTGTGTATATTATTTATTTATATAAATAAGATTCCATTAGAGGATTTTACTATGAAATTTTCTCACAATTAGTTCAACTGAATTTCAACAATCTATATTGTGGGTAATAGACTAACAATCCCCAGACCATAATCAATCTTATTTATAGAAAATTCCATAAATCATTAGAAAAAAATCAAGATTTCATATCAGTGTCTTAAAACAATTAGAATTGAAAATAAATATGAATTATTCCAATGAAAAATGTCACTATAAAAATAATACATCCATTTAAATAAACTCTTCGTAGATTTCATTGAAATGAACTCAATATAAAATTCTCAAACTTGGTAAAATTTGTGTTACCACCCATTTTAACTTGAGTTCCTACATATAAGTAATATAGTCAGGAACCCTTCCACACTTACAATATAAATATTGATGGTATTAACTCTAATCAACATAAGACTTATAAAAAACATAGGTATTGTAATCACACTTTAGGCTAGTTATTTCTTCTAATTCTAATATAGACTAAAAAATATCATGTCAACTCAACAAGCCATATAAACATGCAATTCAAAATTTGGCACGGTGCTACTATATAATTGAAATAAGTCTCATAAAAATGAAAAAATATGAATAAAACTCTGAAAAAGATACAAAACCTCAGAGATATATAAAATCCAAGAATAATAGGAAAAAATAGAAAAAATATTTCAAAGAGAGGCAAAAATGTCTCCATGTTCACAAATGTCACATCAAATCCATCCTTTTATAATGGAATTGAGATGAAGAAAAAATGGCATGTTACATAATTCCCTTATATTTACCAGAATCCTACCAAACAATGTCTACAATCACCGAAATGACAATATAGTTTGTGCACACAATTAAAAGTAAGATTCCACAATTGAATATTGAAAATGTATATTATCAATAATTCAATAGTTGTATATTTTTAAAAAATACATATTTAAAAATCAATTACTTCAATAAAATCCATATTAAATTTATCATTTAAATTTTCATAAATGAATTTCATATTCACAATATAAATAATATGTAATGTACACATGAAAAGCATGAAATCATAATTAATACAATCCATACCCTATAATATAAGAATATATAAAATATAACAATATAACAATAAATCATTTGAAATCATGTAAACTAATAACCATGACACAATCATTTAAATGATAATCAAATCCCAGATGGAAAAGAACAATATTTTGGCTCTGAACTACTGGTATATGTTCTAGACATAAAAATTAAATATAATTCCAGGACTACAATGGATAATATCTATATATCCTACAGTGTAATTATACACACTTGATTAAAAGAAAACATCAAATGGAATTAGACACACCATGAGGGGCATGTCGATTCTTGACCCACCCATGGTTACCAATTATGCTAGGTCTTTCCAAAACCATTTAAAAAACATTATAAAAAATTATTAAAAAATTATAAAGGTAAATTTAATATTTCTTAGTGCTTAAAACCTGATTTTATAACCAAAATCACTATTCAGTCATTTCAGTAGACACTCGGTGTGCATAGACCATTTATAGGGAAAAACATTTTAAAAACAAGTTTTTTTCTAAAAAATATATTTAAATAAAAATTAAATTCATTAAAATAAATAACCTAAAATTTATAAGAAAAATATGTGATTTATATAATTAATTATTTATATTGAGACACCAACCATATCAACAAAGGTAAACTAATTCCCTTTAAAAACCAGGCTATGAAATTATTGAACAGTCCTCACACTCCTATACCTGTAAGAAAAACATCAATACATTTCCAATTCCCTTATATCTATAATACATATCCACCTTAGGATTTAAAATATTAGAGAATAAGATATATAGTGCGTATCTATAAAGAAATATAAAAAATATAACCAGGAACACAATATACCTTGATGAGATCCACCATGAACAAAGGTATATAAGAAAGGATCAAAGATTATTTGTGTTTAGAGCACTGGGAAATGATTATGTTCATCAAAATTGTAATTAGGGGTGATTGGCAATAAAAAATGTGAAGAGGTTAAAAACCAAACTATTTTAGGTTTTAGAGTGTATTTCATGGTTATAAAAGTCACTGAAAACCTGTGTGTGGCAACTGTATGAATCCACACAACATCTATGGACTAGCCCCATGGTTTGGTCAAAACATGGAAACTCATTCAATAGAAACCCATGACACCTATGGTTTTGTCTGATGAGCCTCATTGTTTCATTAACAATTATCAAAGCATATAAAACATCACTATTAAAACATAGGATAAAAACTGAATGGTTACTATATGTTTGGTACAAATCATGTACAAAATGTTCCAACTTCCCACCTTCAAAAAAATATCCAATTATAACCCAAGATCTATTGAAAACTCTTGAATGGCTTTAAATACTCACCGTTATTAAATTAAAAATGTAACTTCTCTTTGGTATGTGTTAATATTCATGAACATTTTCATTGATTTTATAATATACATAGGCATATAATAAGGGGTTCTCACTAATGTTTTTTCATCATAGATTTACTTTGGTGAATAAACCATTCATTGATAACAACTGTGATGATCCAAAATTTACATACATAAATATTATATAATTTAGAGGATTATTCTATATATAAATACAATCCATGTTATAACTATAAAGGATTAGTGTCTTTTGAAACATGTATAAAAAAAATAAAATATTTGTAAAATCACCCACTTAGTTCATATTAACTATTACTCATCCTATACAAATCAAACATAAAACCATTCTTCATATACTACGAAAAATAAAAATTATGAAAGACTAAGATCAAATTATAAGAAAGGGTAATCATGGTTTATATTAATGAATGATCATATATAATGATATCATGAGTATAATTTCATGATAAAATTTTGTTTTCATTTGAAATTAATAGCTAAAAATTTTATATAATCATGAGTCACTTCAAAAATCATAGAATCTTTTAATAAATGAATCATAAAGGAATGAACACAATTATTCATCAGATCCTAATATTTTTATTAGATCAAATCCTCAAAAAGTTTCATAAAACATGGAATAATTGTAATCATATAAATACTAGGTCAGGGATTCCCAAAACATAATTCATAACATGTTAGTGTTGGGATAACCTCCAGTGTACCTTCTTCATTTGTTGGATAACTTCCTGTGTACTCTCTATTAGTCTTGGGATAACCTCAGGTGTACCCGATTTTGGGAATAAGGTATCCTCTGTAATACCCTCTTTTTTCATGAAATATCATCACGTGTACCCATTGAGCTCATAAAAATCAATATTTTCAAAATTCATTGGTGGGATATAAGAGACCCACCTATCACATAATCATAATCCATTAATTAATATGACAAAATATCATGAATAATTTTATCTTTAGATTAAATTTTAACCAATAGATATTAAAACATGTATAATTAATTTTCCATCATAATAATAATTACCATTCAACGAAATAATAATATTTTTTACAATTGATCGTATCCCATTAATGAATAGAAGTCGTCAAATGGTATTGTTATAGATGAAAATAACTATAAAAGATCACTAGAACCTTTATTGATAAAAAATGTTTATTTTTCAAATCACTTATTTAAAAAATTAGAAATTATAAAATACTAAGAAAATAATTTCATAGAAAAAAGTTCAGAAACATCTAAAGGAAGATTCAAATAAAATTTAATTCATGATATTTTGGATATCCCTTCATGTGGTGTGTGTTAAAAATATTTAATTCACATTTCCGGTAAAAATTACATTTTATGGTAAAAGACAATAAGTTTCCTCTAAAAAATATAATGTAAAAAAGATCCAACGATAACTTCAATAAATAATTGGACAATAATTAAAATATTATTGACAATATTTAAAAGAAAACATGTACACATAATAAAATGATTCGCAAATGAAAAGAGAAATCATAAAAGTATTATTAAAAAAACAATTTTTTTCTCATAAGTATTTAACAGGATGGTAATGAATGAAAAAAAATTAATCTAATTAATAAAAATATTTGAAAAAAGGATATAAGTATTTGTATATATAGATAATATAATTTTATTATATTTAATTTAAAGAAATTCAATCCTAAAAAAATGAGATGTCTAAAAAACCCTAACTACATAAATGTTTTTACTGAAAAGTGATCTATCCATTTTTATAATAAGTTTTCTAGTATTATTTTTATATATTATTACAATATTCATATATATATATATATATATATATTACTATATATGGATTTTATATAAAATCCAATCACCCATTGTTTAATAATGTGACATTATCATTATCATTTTGGGTAGTGATTGCTTTATTTTTTATGATTGTTTTGGTTTGGATGTTATGTTCTATGCACTATGAACAAGATTACTATATATATAATTATAATAATTATATAAATATCAAATATATTCATATATACATTTTTTTATTATAATATCCTCAAACCTACAATTCTAGATTCAGTGATAAAAAATAAATTATACATTTCATGCATTCATACCAATAAATGTGGTCCAATTTAAAACATCAAAAACATAAAAATTAAAAATTAAATATATTATCGCCTAAACAACAAATTTTATTTTAGGTTTATTTTTTATAGAAATATTAAAAACTCTTACACATAAATATAAATTTTCTTGATATAAAATTTTCTGAACTATATCTTTTTTTTCTTATTCTATATTAATTATTCATCATAATTCCTACTCAACCTTAAAAAATATGAAAATCATTTAAAAAATATGATGAGAATAAAACTATTAATAAGTGATATAAACAAAATTAAAAAACTCAATAATAATTTTGAAAAAACATGAAATAATCTAAGATATTTCACTATAAACATTATATACATTGAGATCTCATAATCACTTAATTACATAAGAAATTATATTTATTGCCCAAAGATTTCCAAAAATATCATTTTATGAAAAAATGGGAAAATTTCAGTCGTTATAATTTTATTGAAAAAATTATATCCCACAAAAAAAAGTTCTAAAAATCATAAATTTTATCCTATAAGGGAATAATCCTAATAATAATAAATTCATTTTATTTCCTTTAGAATTAAATTTGTATCAATGAAAAATCATTAAAAAGTATCAAAAATTCATGTGGGTCCCTTGGGAACCAATATTCATATAACCATTCTAACAACACATACATGTTGAATATTCAATATGTCGGACTTCCATCATTATTATCTAGAGAACATAATCATTACCCATGGAAATAGACTATTTGAATGGACACACCCATCATTTGTTTATATCATCACCACCTGTAATTATTTTGAAATGTGACCACCCATCATTGTTTAATAATAGAACCATATCTCCTTGGTTTATTAATACACTTCCAATCATTATAAATAAATCCATCACCATAGCATGAATAATGTATTCAAATAATGAACCATTTTCATCATAAATCCCTTAAAAACACATTTGAACACATCAGAAAAACAAAACTGGATATTGAAATACACATTCATTTAAAAGATAAATTGAAAAATAAAATATAAAAAGTAATATATGGATTTTTATTGAATAATATTTTGAATATTTTATGTTATAAAAAATCATATCATGATTGTATCTGTGTAAAAATTCATTAAAATTGTTTGTGTTAAAATAGATTAATCTGTTTTAATTTTTTAATGAAATACTTACTCTTTTTGGAAAAGATTTATTTGGAAAAAAATTTATGGAATTTAATATTTTTATTTGTAATTAATTCATTTTCTTATAAATACATGAAATTTTTTTTTTCTAATTTTATATACAGAAAAAAATAAAAAATATTCAAAACATTTAAAATGAGGTCATTAAGGTAAGGTGTCCCTTACCTCGTGCATACCTCACCACAAGAATTTATTAACTTTATAAATAGTAAACATATGTCAATAGTTATACTTTATTAATAACATTTTGTATATTTATTATTTATTTTATTTTATTTATTACCATGTTATATATAATTACATAATCAATTAATTTCACGTTATATGTTATGAGGATATTTACCTCATTTGTACAAAATGATTTCTCTAATTTGAATATAATAAAAGTGATAACTATATCACCATATAAATATTAATAATTATGAAATTATAATATTTATTAAAATTAATAATACTTTTTTATCCAATAAATTTTGTTAGTTATAATAATTTAATTTTTGGTACAATCCTAGAGTGGGTTGGCCATACATACAATGATTAATGTTTCCTTTCTTCAAAGAACACGATGGATTTAAAATAAGTATCACCATATATTTATAGATATGTTATTATATTATAAATATAACATTTTTTAAATATAATTATATATAGTATACATATTATGTGCTCATGAAAATAGAAACATATCGCTTTGTGAAGGTGGTAGTCTACACATAAACATTGACGACATAATCAATTTCTAATGGAATGAAAATTTATGAAATTATATGATATATTTTCTTTCAAAAATTATAAATATTTCATGAATATCATATATTCACATTAAATATATTAATATAACTTTCTCTTATTGGTGGTGATTGAAAATGAATTACAACAGTTCATGAGGCAGTAATTCATTATTCACTGGAATGATAGTTCTATGGCCCATTTAATAGAAATGGAAATAGATATAGGTTATGAATGTAACATAAAAAATATCATTATAAGTAATAATTATATATATTAGAAGATTTTAATAATATTATTATGATGTGTAAGAATAACTAAAATAAAAAATCAATGTTATGAATTATATAACTTCTTCAAACAAAAACATCAGGTTTATATATGAATCCTTAATAAGTTTGTTTTATTAATCCAAAGTAGGCCTCTAAGACATGATTATGGATGTTATAATGTGATTTGGGTTGACATTTAAAATAATAGACTTTTAAAAATGTGTGAGTATGATAGGAGAGGATGTTCCATTTTGTATGTTAGGGGTGGGTACGTTTTGTTATTCTTAATGTATTAAATTAATATTTATGTTTTTTCTTATAAAATTGTTAAAAATTATTATATTTATAATATATGATTTTTATAAGTGTAAATAATCTAATATAATAAAATTTGGTCATGTTTAGGTGATGTTTTCTACCTTATCACATTGATTTAACCCTATATTAACCATCTTGACAATTATCGTGATATAAATGTTTTTTACAATATAAGTGTCATGAAATTTACTATAAAATGAAAATTGACACTAAATTGACCATTTATGATATTTTAAGAAATATCCCATTTATGTTTGATAACATATTATTTTCATAAATTTTATACCAAATAATTGAATATTTTTTATCATAAAATTTCACAAATGCAATTTTTAGAAATACTAGAAATATTTTAGTGTAATATGTTTTAAAATTAGGTAAAATATTTATAAAAGGAAAAAAATTAAATATTAAATATAATATAGTGTTAATATATTAACCTAATAATATTTATTTAGGTTTAGATTTCATTTTAACCCTTATTATTTACGAGAACTCCTTGGTTATCCCATTTTTCCTTTACCCATTGTAATAAATTTTTTAGTATTAATGTATTTTAATTTTACATATAAGCTAAAAATTTATTCATTAATGGAAAATAAATGAAATTTTTTACCATTTACTTTCTCAATTGTTATCCTTCATTATTTATTTGTTTGTTAAATAATTTAATATATTATTATTAGACATATAATATAATAAATGTTTTTATTGACACTATTCATTTAGATTCACTTTAAATACAAGAATATTGAAGTGGTTTTTGAATATTAAATATTAAAAAATAAAAAATATTTTATATTGATCAATTAAATAAATGTTACCCTATTAATTACCATATATTTACTAGTTTTATATCTTATAAAATCATTTATATAAGTTTTCTGTTGCTTTCTCAAGCACTGTGTTGGCATTGCCTAATAATTTATTTTTTGTATTTTATCAATAAGAATAAAAAAAATTTAATAAATTATTATTATTTAGTATAAAATTTTGGAATGGAACATAATACTATATTTTCCCAATCACAAATTATTATGTGTTTTAAATAACAGAGTTACATTTTTTACATTTTTTTATATAAATATTATTAAGGTAAAAAACAATGTTTAGTTGAAGAATGATCCTATTATTGATGTTATGATGATTATGGATGAAATAGACTCATTCAATTAATTAAAGGACTATTATTAAAAAAATGATAGATCTCAATACATTAGTTTTAACGTCAATTAACTCATTTTACCATTACCATGGAAATAAAAAATATTATGGTCATCATTAATGATGATAAAAAGAAAAGATTTTACAATTTTTTACCTAATGATAAAAAAATTGTTATTATATCAATATTCAATTTATAAAATTGGAAGTAATTAATTTATGAAAAAAACAAAAAATGCAAAAAAAAAACTTTTACAGGAAAAAATGTATTTTATGTATAAAATTATTTTATACGAAATTCAAAGATGAAATTGATTCAAATGAAAATTAATGGAATATTTTAAAATATATTATAAATAATGTTTGTTCTATTTTTTAATTTATCTTTCTTAATTATTCAAACAAATATATACTTTTCAATTAAAATAATTATTCTTCACTATTCACTAATAAATCAATCTTTTCATAAAATTACAAAAAATCATCATAATATAATTCTGAAAAGTGGATTTAAAAAAATATTATTATTATAAAATAAAATTTTAATGATTTCAAAAATTAAATATATTGTTTATTTATAAATACCAATAAAACACATTTTTTGATGAATAATTATTTTGTATAATACAATGATTTTACGTTCAATTGGGTTCTTATTTACTAAGTATTAGTCAATTAATTATTAAATATTGTGAAAATTATATGTATATAATAATTAGTTTACATTATTTTATTTCTTCTATTTAAATGGATATATTATAATGGTCATAAAACAACAAAATATTATTCTTCATTAGAAATTGTTGTTAAATATTATATATGCAATCAAACATGGTTTTAATCTAAAATCATGGGGTGTTATGTTCATACCAATTAATAAATTACATCCTATAAAATTATAATTGTTATTAAAAATAAACTATTTGGTATTTGAAAATTCCATTGTAAAAAATCCACATCATAAACAGGGTTAAAAAAATAATCTTGAAAAGTGATAATGGGAAACATGATGTTGTCTGGATTTAGACGTGACTATGTATCCTAATTAAAGAAAATTTATATGGCCCCAGCCTTAAATCTCACTTAATCTTGAGTTATTTCAAGAATACACATTGAGGATCTTTTCCGGATTAGAGTTTTAGAGAATTAGATCATAAATCATGCATTACATTCCACATTTAAATATAGTGGTTACAAAAATGATATAAATTTTTATCCCATCAATGAAAACATATTTAAAACAAAACATGGATTCTTTCATGACACTTCATTGACACTATCATCACATCTGGTACCATTCCATTGAACTCTGAATGACATTTCAAAAACATGGGATGAGCTTAAAATTCCCAGTAAGGTGTATAAAAATACGCAATGAAAACATTAGTCCATGTATACATAATAATCAATAAAATCATACATAAAACATAAGAACTTTATAAAAACTCATCAATTCATGAATAACTCATAGAAGTCATAAGACAAAAAGGTAACTTGAGACTTTCATATCATTCTTACGTAGGGAGTAACCCTAATGGTTACATTTGGAATACCCATCACAATATATTCCCTAAATCTATTTGGATAAACCTTATAGTTTAACCCCTTCACGTTAACCAATGAATTGGAGAGCTATATCGGGCTCACCCACCCTTACTTTTTCATGGAACCACCCGTCTTCATAACAATTCCCAATAACTATAACATAATTGTATCACATAAAACATGCATAAAGGAAACATAACATTTCTACATTTTAATCACAAGATATCAATACAACACATTTATTTTATAAAAACATTATGAAAACCATTTTCAATACCAAAATAAAAGAAAAGAAAAACATGGTTTTTATTTTTCATTTATAAAAAGTTATAGCTTGTAGAGGAAACTGAAACTCAAATAATGGTCTCGGCGGCGGAGAAGTCGTTGTCGCCGCATATGTATGACAAAAAACATTCCATTTTTCATATAGTGAAACTCTTCATATAAAAACTATTTCTTCTGAAAAGACGTAAAAGTCAAAGGGGTTAATACACCATATAAAAGAATATTGTGTATAAAACAAAATATGCCTCAATGAAAGGAGATCGAGATGAAGTCCCTTACCTCATATCCGACATGACTCGATCGTTCTATAATCTCTTGAATAATAAACATGAGTTAATTTATACTTATTAAGAACCTTTTATAGTTCATTATTCTTTTTATATCACTTATTACCATGTTATGAACACTATGTAATTCTTTAAGTTAATAATGGTCGTTTTGTCAATCATTGGTACTTGGGTCAAAAATAAACTTTTTATAATTACAATTTGTTCATGTGTCCATTATATCCAGAATTATATTCATGATTTAGATATCATATATATCATATATATACATTATATACATGCATTTATAATATTACATAAAATTTAGAGGTATGAAATGAAATGCACCGTTCATGGAGACGGTAAGCCGTACGTACGCATGAACACAACTTTCATTTCAATTTCGTATTTAATGGAATGAATTAATAATTATATAAAGTTTTATTATAATTCCAGTATAATATAGTATATAATATCATTAAATACATCCTTTTTTACATCCCACATATGGCATTATCGAATCATATTATTTTGAGGGGGGCAGTAGTCCGTACTTCCTAAAATGAAGATATCGCGTTTACCCATAATGGATTCCATAAAGGTATTCCATAAATTAAAAATAAAAAAGAATAAGGAATTAATAAACATAATATATATCATATATAAATATATTTACATCCTAATGTCCACCTTTTAAGGTGTTATAAGAATATTGAACAATCATCGTTTTGTGAGACAAAAATTCGCCATCCACAGAAACAGTGTGTTCTTTAACAATTAGATGTAGGTGTGTGTAAGTGTAGCTCTAATACTTATTATAGAAAAAAAACTAGTATATTTATGATAACTTTTTTTACAAAAGAAATTAATAAAAATAGTTTAGGGGGTTGGAGAAGAAAAATAAAACAAAATGACATTAGAGAAAACTTTACCATTAAATCAGGTAACTCCTCTTGGTTTGTACCAAAACGGTTTCTGGAAAAGTTTTATGCTTAAGGTAAGGATTCTAGTATGAATAGAGGTATTTTTAGAGATAAAATGAGCAGATATTGTCCAAGCCAATGGCTTGAGAGGTGTGGGTAAGGAGGTAGAGGTGGGGGTCTTTTATAAGAGGAGAGGAGGGGCACTTTTGGAATGTTATAAAATGTTACTTTATATTAAAATGCGTTTCGGATTATAAAGGTCCCACATTAAGATATTTCTAGTATAAGGTGATAAGGGTTCGGAATATACTCATCAAATAGGTCTTTTACAAGTGTAAGTCTTAGATTTTACATTATCTTTTCATTTTATTTAAATCGTTTATCAGTGAGGTAATCGCTGCATCATCATGATGTCATAAATAATTTGGTTCATTTAATGTCTAAAAATTATAACAAAAATACTATGATGTAGGAAATCTTTTTATCTTTCCAATTAATATTTATATTCCAATATATCATTTATTTATACAATATTAAATTTTTTTTACTTTGGTGATACATTCATTAGTGATATTCTCCTTTCTTAAAAAATAAAATGATAAAGTGTCACTTTCACCCTAATGTGATTCCATGGGGTCCCTATGTTTCGAAAAAGGAATCCCATGGTCTTCCATGACACAAAATGTATAATTAGGACACATTATGGGGTCATTTTTTATTATTATGATATTATTTTCTTATCCTTAACTACCTGATTACTAATTAATCACGATAATTAAAGATAATTACCATCTTTACTATTCATAATGCCCAAAAACAAAAGAGTCTTAATTACATAATTTCGACCTTATGATTTCAAATATGGAATCCATTCTACCAAATTCCAAACATATAAATTTCAATAATTAATTTAAAAATAATTCCCGTTGTCAAAACAAATAGAGGGTTTTTTTGAAACAATATCTATGAAAAGTTTGGCACTTGTTTATGCCGCATTTCAAAGTGAAATTAATTCTAATGAGCCCCATTGGATTAAATGGTAAAAATATATTCTAGTTACACTTTAATACTAATTAATAATATAATCTAACCATAAAATTAAATTAGATTAAAAAATCAGTTTTGATGTAAAATGCAGTAATTTTCACTATTCATTAAAAAAATGAACATTGTCAGAAAAATACCAAAAATTTAGAAAATGTAAATTTAAATGTCCCAATCATAATGAATAAGTTTATTCTGAAAAAATAGAGATTATAATAGTGTCAAAATATTGATTTAAAAATGGTTTTCCCTCAAAAGGCAGTAAAAAATCGTTTAAAAATATTAGTGTATTCCATGCTTATGATTGGATTTATTCTCATTTTAAGCCTCTAAAAGACTTTCTAATTCATAAATAGACATAGATAAGAAAATATGTACTGGTTTTTCTCCATAAGATGGGTTCTCTTCCAACTGAACTACCTATGGACTCAAAACATGAGATGGATCTGGCGTGTACTTACTTAACACAGAAACATGAAAAACCTTGTGTACTTGAGATAAACTTAGAGGTAAAGCCACTCAGTATGAAACTGATCCAAATCTCTCCATAATTTCATATGGTACAATGAACCTTGGACTCATCTTTCCTTTCTTACCAAATCGCATCACACTTTTCCATGGTGATACTTTGAGAAAAACATGATCACCTACCTCAAAAAAGAGATCTTTCCTCTTGTTGTTCGCATAACTTTTCTGCCTGCTCTGCGTTGTTCTCATGTGTAACTATTTCAGCTGAACTTTTTCTGCCAACTCTTCTACCAATTCCTATCCCATCTACTTCCTTTCACCCACTTCATCCTAGAAAGCTATAGTTCGACACTGCTTCCCATATAATGACTCAAACGATTCCTTATGTATATTGTAATGAAAACTGTTATTATAAGAAAACTCAAACAAAGAAAGATGTTGGCCCCAACTTCCCTGATAATCAATCAAAAACGAATGTAGCATATCCTCCAAAGTCTGAATTGTTCATTCTGACTTCCCATCTGATTGAGGAGGAAAAGTTGTACTAAAATTTAATTCAGTACCCAATGACTTCTGAAGGCCTTTCCAAAAGTTATATGTGAACCTGGGATCATGATTAGATACAATGGAGAGAGGAACTCCATGTAACCTGACTATCTCTTTAAGATACAGATGGGAAATTTGATCTAGGGAAAAATTATCTTGTATAACAAGGAAATGAGAATATTTAGTCAAGCGATCAATAATAACCAAGATTTCATTATTACCTCGATGTGTCTTCGGTAATCCCACAACGAAGTCCATGGATATATTCCCACATTTACACCGTGGCACTGGTAAAGGCTAAAGCATCCCTTTTGGAAACTTTCACTCTACTTTAACCTAATGAAAAGTCAACACGTCACAGTAAAATATGCAATATCTCTTTTCATTCCATCCCACCAGCAATACACCTGAAGATCTCTATACATCTTAGTACTACCTGGATGAAATGAAAATGGAGAACTATGAGCTTCACATAACAAATCTATCTTCAACTTTGAATCACATGGCACACACAATCTCTTCCCAAATCTCAAAACGCAATCATTAACAATGTTGAATTTAGGAAAATTACATGTCTCAACCAACTCTAACATTTTCTGCAACTCACTGTCTTGCTTCTATGCTTGCGTAATTCTATCTAATAGAGATGATTTCACTGATGCCTAAAACAAAATACAAGAACATCCTAACCCAACAACTTCTATGCCAAATTTCATCAAATCCTTAACCAAAGGATCACGTTCCAAATGAAACATTGTTAATGAGGCATTACTTTTTCGACTTAAAGAATCATCCACTTTATTTCCATTTCCCGGATGGTAATGAATTGTACAATCACAATCCTTGATTAATTATTGCAATCTAATCTGTCTCATGTTCAATTCTTTCTTAGTGAATATATACATTAAAATTTTGTGATCAGTATATATTTCACACTTTACACCATACAAATGATGCCTCCTAATTTTTTAAGCGAAAACAACCGCAGCTAATTCCAAATCATTTGTAGGGTAATTAACCTCATGAGTTTTCTACTAAAATGAATCATAAGCAATTACCTGATCATTCTGCATTAGGACGCAACCAATTCCTTTCAATGAAGCATCATTGTAGATAACAAACTCACCATTCCTGGAAGGTAGTGTCAAAACTGGAGCATTCACTAATCTTCTTCTCAATTCCTGAAAACAATCACCACATTCTTTTGTCCAGATAAACATAACACCCTTCTGAGTTAGCATAGACATTGTACTAGATAATCGTGAAAACTTTCTAACAAACCTTCGGTAATTTCCTTTTAAACAAAGAAAACTACGAGTCTAAGTTACATTTGTGGGTCTTGGACATTATTCAACAACCATCGTTTTTGCAGGATCAACAGTTATCCCATCTTTAGAAATAATGTGACCAAGGAAAGAAATTTTTTGCAACAAAAATTCACACTTTCTGAATTTCCCATAAAATTTCATTTCTTTTAACGTTTTCAAAATAACCCTTAAATGTCATTCATGCTCCTCTTCACTTTTAGAAAACACCAAAATATCATCAATTAAAACAACCACAAACTTATCCCAGAACTCTTGGAAAATTATATTCATAAGGTCCATGAATACAATAGGAGCATTGGTTAGCCCAAAAGTCATTTCTACAAATTCATAATAGCCATATCTTGAATGAAACTCAGTCTTCAGAATATCTACTTGCTTTACCTTCAACTGATTGTACCCCGATCTCAGGTCAATCTTTGAAAAATACTGATCTCCCTGGAGCTGATCAAACAAATCATCGATATGAGGCAAAGGATATTTGTTCTTAATAGTGATGTTATTCAAGTCTCTATAATCAATTAAATGTTTCATTGAACCATCTTTATGTTTAACAATTAAAACAGAAGCACTCCATGGTGATGTGCTAGGTCAAATGAAACCTTTATCTAACAAATCATGCAATTGCTCCATCAACTCTAAAAGTTCAATTTGAGCCATTTGATAAGGGGGTTTTAAAATTGGCTTAGCATTGTGAACTAATTCAACAGTAAATTCAACTTCCCGATCTGGTATTATTCCAAGAAACTCATTAGGAAAATTATCAGGATACTCATTTACCACGGGGGCATCATTAATCTGAACAGTTCCTTAGTTTTCAAAAATATGTGCAATGTAACATTCATTTCCATCTTTTACAAGTATCTCAATCTATTGATATCTTATCAACATTAAGGGTTCATTATTGTACACAAACTGAAAGTCTTTATGAAAAGAAACTTCTGTAGCACTACAATCAATCTTATTATGGTAAACAGATATCCAATCCATACCTAGGATAACATCAAACTCTACTAGAGGTAAAACAATAAGGTTTTCAAGTAGGTTATTTCCACAGATAAGGATAAGAATATTCTTAAAAAAAAATTTCTTCAACATTTCCCCCAGGTGTTTTTACCACAAGTTTGGGAGTCAACTCTTGAGATGGAATTCCCAATTTACTAGAAATGTTTTCAGAGATAAAAGAATGTGTAGACTCTGAATCAACCAACACACTAGCATAATCTGAAAAGGAAAAAAAAAGTACATGATACCACTTCATTTGATGGCCCAACATCTGCTGAAGAAGTTGCAAAAGATTTCACCACACCTTTTTTTGTATTCTAACTGCTTCCTATTATTCGAGCTCTTTGTTGGTCACTTGTTTGCATCGTGACCCATCTCATTGCACTTAAAACATTTCACTAACTGTAAATCAAATTTGGTCTTCCCATCACCTTGATATTTTTTAGTGTAATCGTGATCCTTATTTCCCATCTTACCACATCTGTAGAACATTCCAAAATACAAAAGACATTCCCTAGCATGCATTTTACAAAATTTATCACAAATAGGATACTTTTTTTTCTTAGCATCAGACCTTTTTTAAGAATTCTTCCCTTTCTCCTGCCACCCTTGGGCTCTTCTTCTGTTGGTTGTTATAGAAAACATGATGATCAGAAAACTCCATTTCAACCTTCTCAGCACATCGAACAAGATTTTTATAACTCTTGAACTCCCGATAAGCTAAATCCCTTCGATATTTTGGATTTAATCCTGAGTAAAAACGATTGATTTTACTATCATTGTCTCGGATAAAATTTTGATCATACCTTGCAAATCGAGTGAACGTCTCTTTATAAGCAGCCACTGAGTCATACTCCTACCTCAATTCCAATAATTATTTTTCTATCCTAAGTCTAACATCCTTAGAAAAATACTTCTCAGGAAACATACCTTTGAATTCATCCCATTCGAGAGCATAAATCTCATTAGTGTCCCTGATATTTTTAACCATTGACCACCACTGATCTGCTTAACCCTCAAAATAGTAAATAACAAGAATAACATTTTAATTTTCTGAACACCCCATTACATTGAAATTATTCTCCAGTTCTTTAATCCACCCTTCAGCTAGCACATGGTCATATGATCCTATGAATGATGGGGGATGTTTCCTCATGAAATGTTTCACCACTGACATGTTTCTCTATGGTTGATCTGGCTGATCTCGTGAATGGATACAACCACCATTTATAGCTTGAGTCAACTGTGCCATTACTGCAAAAAACTGTACAGTTCCAATTCCGACCATCTCAGGATACTGATTCATAAGGTCATTTCCTTTTGTATTCCTTCCTAGCACTACTTAACTGTTTCCTCCGTGGAAAACCATTCTGAAAAAACATATCTTAGATGAAGCAACATGGTAATATTAAAATGCTATATCATTTCAATTTTTGCATAAAAATTTATTTTTGGGTAATAATTTAATATAATTCTAACTCCTAAAGTTATCTAAACTATCCTTTGATACCAATTATAAGGTCAGAGCCTTAAAACTTACTTAATCATGAGTTATTTCAAGAATACACGTTGAGGATCTTTTCAGGTTTAGAGTTTTATAGAATTAGATCATAAATCATGTATTACATTCAACATTTAAACAAAGTGGTTACAAAAAAGATAGTAATCATTTTTCCCATCAACGGAAATATATTTAAAACAAAACATGTATTTTTTCATGAAACTTCCTTGACATTGTCATCACATCATGCACCATTCCCTTGACATGTGATAAACATTTCAAAAACATGGGATGAGCATAAAAAGCTCAGTAAGGTATATAAAAATACGGAATAAAAACATTTTTCCATGTATACATAAGAATTAATGAAATCAAACTTAAAACATAAGCACCTTAACAAACCTCATCAATTCATGAATAACTCATAGAAATCATAAGACATAAAGGTAACTTGAGGAATTCATAACATACTTACGTAGGGAGTAACCCTCAGGGTTATGTTTGGAATACCAATCACAGTATATTCCCTAAATCTATTCAGAGAAACCTTATCGTTTACCTCCTTTGCATTATCCAATGCATTGGGGAGCTATATCGGGCTCACCTGCCATTAGTTTATCACGGAACCACCTGTCTTCATAACAATTCCCATGAACCGTAACATAATCGTATCACATAAAACATAGATAAAAGAAATATAACATTTCCACATTTCACTCACAAGATATCAATACAAAATGTTGATATAATAAAAAATTTATGAAAACCATTTTCAATACCAAAATAAAATAAAACTAAAACATGGTATTTATTTTTCATTTAAAAAAAAGTTATGGCTTGTAGAGGAAGCCGAAACTCAAATAATGGTCATGAAGGAGGAGAAGTCGTTGGCGCCGAATAAGTATGACAAAAAAACATTCCTTTTCTCTTTTATTAAAATGCTTCGTATAAAAAATATTCCTTTTGAATAGATGTAAATGTCAAAGGGGTTTATACACCGAATAAAAGAAAGTTGTGTATAAAACAAAACATGCCTCAATGAAAGGAGATTGAGACGAAGTCCCTTACCTCGTATCCGACTTGACTCGATCGTTCATTAATCTCCTGAATAATAAAATTGAGTTAATTTCTACTTGCTTAAGAACCTTTTTCAAGTTCATTATTCCTTTTATATCACTTATTCCCATGTTATGAACATTATGTAATTATTTAAGTTAATAATGGTCGTTTTGTCGATCATTGGTACTTGGGTCAAAAATAAACTCTTTATAATTATAATTTGTTCATGTATCCATTATATCAAGAATTATATTCATGAGTTAGATATCATATATATCATATATATCCATTATATACAAGCATTTATATTTTTTACATAACATTTAGATGTAAGAAATGAAATTCATCGTTCATGGAGACGATAAGCCGTACGTACACATGAACGCTAATTTCATTTCTATTTCATATTTAATGGAATGAATTCACAATGATATAAAGATATATTATAATTATAGTATAATATCATATATAATATCATTAAATCCATCGTTTTTACGTCCCACATTTTTCAATAACGAATCAAATCACTTTGAGGGGGCGGTAGTCCGCACTTCCTAAAATGAAGATTTTGAATTTTCCCATAAAGGAAAACATAATGGTATGCCATAAATGAAAAATAAATAAGCATATTGAAATAATAAATATCATATATATCATATATAAATTTTGTGACATCTTAATGGCTACCATTGAAGGTGTTAGAAGAATATTGAACAATCATCGTTTCGTGAGGCAGAAATTCACCATCCACGGAAACAATATGTTATTTAACCATTAGATGTAGGTGGGTGTAAGTGTAGAATGAATACATCTTATAACAAAATCATAGTATATTAATGATACTAGTGTTTTTTCAAAATAAATTAATAAAGAGAGTTTAGGGGGTTGGAGAAGCAAAATAAAACAAAAAGACATTAGAGAAGACTTTATCTTTAAATCGGGTAACTCCTCTTGGTTTGTACCAAAAGGGTTTCTTCAAGAGCTTTCTCCATAAGGTAAGGCTTCTAGGATGAAGAGAGGTATGTGGAGAGATAAAATTAGCATCTCTTGGCCGAGCCAATGGCTTGAGAGGTGTGGGTAAGGAGGTAGAGGGGGGGCCTTTTATAAGAGGAGAGGAGGGGTACTCTTGGAAAGTTATAAAATGTTACTTTATATTAAAAAGAGTTTCGGATTTTAAAGGTCTCACATAGATATATATCAAGGATAAGGAGATAAGGGTTCGAAATATACTCATCCAATAGGTCTTTGACAAATGTAAGTATTATATTTTACATTATCTTTTCATATTATTTAAATCATTCATTAATGAGGTAATCACTACATCATCATGATGTCATAAATAATTTAATTCATTTAATGTCTAAAAAATTTAAAAAAATACTATGAGGTTTGAAATATTTCCATCATTCCAATTACTATTTATAGTAAAAGATATCATTTATGTAGACAAAATTAAATTTTTTTTACTTGGGTGATACATTCTTTAGTAATATTCTCCTTTCTTTAAAAATAAAATTATAAAGTGTCACTTTCACCCAAAAATGATTCCATGGGGTCCCTAAGTTTCACCAAAGGCATCCCATGGTAGGCCATGACACAACCAGTAGAATTAGGCCACATGTTGGGGTCATTTTTTATTATTACGATATTATTTTATTATCATTAACTACCTGATTACTAATCAAACATTATAATTAAAGATAATTATCGTTGTTACTATTCATAAAGTCCAAAAAAAGAGTCATAATTACATAATTTGGACCTTATTATTCCAAATATGGAATCCATTTTAAAAAATTCCAATCATATAAATTGCAATAATTAATTTAAAAATAATTCTTGTTGTCAAAACAAATAGCAGGTTTTTTTAAACAATATCTCTGAAAAGTTTGGCACTTGTTTATGCCCCATTCTAAAGTGAAATTAATTATAATGAACACCATTATATTAAATTTTAAAAATAAATTCTAATTACACTTAAATACCAATTAAAATTATAATCTAAACATATAATTAAATTAGATGAAAAAGTAGTTTTGATGTAAAATGCAGTATTTTTCACTATTTATTAAAAATGAGCATTGTCAAAATAAATACCAAAAATTTATCCAAAGTAAATTTCAATGTCCCAATAATAAAGAATAAGTTTATTTTGAAAAATAGAGCTCATAAAATTGTCAAAATATAGATTTGAAATTGGTTTTCCATTAAAAGGCAGTAGAATAATCTTTTAAAAATATTAGTGTATTCCATGCTTAAGATTAGATTTATTCTCATTTTATGCCTCTAAAACACTATAAAATTCATAAATAGACATAGATTAGAAAATATATTACTCATTAATTACATGGGATTTTATAAAATTAGTGTCAAATAAAAATAAAAACATGTAGTAAAAAATTACACTTCCAATAATGATAGATAGTGGAAGAGTACATAGATCAAAACAAATTGAATGATCATGAAAGAGTTAATGATAACATAACTATTAATCAATGTTGTTTAAAAAATATTATAAATTCATCAAAAATAAAAATAATAGGATAACATTTTTTTCAAGATATATTTACTAAATATGTTGAATTCCATTATCATATATACTAAAAAAATTAGGAAAAATATATACTTCACATGTATAATTTCATCCATTAATATATTTCAACCATAAACTCATCTTTTTCATCAAACTATGGGAATTAGAGATAAACATTTATTACTGAATAACAAAAACAAAAACCTATAAGAAAGCATCATAAAAAATAGATACAAATATATTAATTTTATAATTATACATTATATAAAACAAAAATGGTAACAATAATATAATTCTTATATTGAATGAACTGTCATGTTAAAAAACAAAACCTCGACCATGAAGGCCAGAAAATAAAACCCAAACGTCAACATATGTCATTCAGTATATAATTAAACATTAAATTCATAAAAATATTAGAAAATATGTATGAAACCTATAAAAATTAATGATTTATTAAACATTCAATAAGGATTAATTTATCATTTATCTCTAATCCACATTAGTCAATCATAATTTCAAATACAAAGAATTACAGATTCCCCAAATAGATAATCTCCAAAAATTTCAACCCATTTCCATAAAAAACCTAAAACACTGTAAAGTTGCAGTAAAAATATATTTTACTCAAAAATATAATTCATCATATATTCTATAAATAAAATCCCTTGTTATCTTATAATTTTTTGTTTACCTTGATCATTTAATTTTCCAGAAAAATATAATGATCTTCTTCTAAAATAACATTAATCATTTAATCAACAAATCACTTTTCATTCAGATGGTAATTAATAAAATAAATCATATAATCCTCAAATAAATGTAAAATTTAACATCTAAATAATTTAGGTAAAAACATTCAGAGTAACCAAGTCATCAAATATACTGGTTGTAGGAATATCACACTTGTTTCCCTACAATTATGTCTTCATGCACTGTGACTTTTAAAGATGTGTTGGGTAGAATCCCATCATTAGGGTTATCCATTTTAATAAAATAAATTAATATAATACATTAATAAATGGAAAATCATATTTGGTAGTCATATTTATAATTCAAATTATTCTTATAACATTCCCAAAATTTAATAAACCTTTAATCCCAAATTACATCAATATCCTCAATAATAAAGAATATGTATATAATGGTTATATAAATAAATGAATCATTCATCCCCAAAATTCAATATCATTCTTGAAAAATAATCCTTCATGTAAAAAATAAGGGTTATAAATTAATCAACATTATAAAATGTTCAAAAAAATATAATTAATTACAAAAAAACCTTCCCTTAAATTATCAAAAGTGTTTGATAAGATATTGAACAAAAGATATAACATAAAACTATATACTCATGATGGTATTCATAACTGTTAATATAACCTCACATGAGAACAAACTAATCTCTAATTTTTTCTAAATCCTTCTATAATACACACAATAATTTCCTTAAACTAGCACTCCCATATCGGGTGCTAAAAATATAAACTATTCATTTCTATATTTGATAACACTGAACTTAACCAAATTACAACCATAAAATACATATAAAGTAAAATGGAATTATGGGATAACATAAATATATTATCTTTATTTTAGGTTAATATGTTTAGAAAATTAGTGCCAACTCTTATATAACAATTCATTTAATTTTTATGAGCATTATCTCTATTATACCAAACAGTTATTTTTAAATATTATGTCTTCATATTTGTTCATAATAATAAATAATCATTATGAATGAATTTTTATATTTTTAGATGAGATTAAATATATAATTAATGTGCATATAAAATATTAATGAATCATTTTATTCTTTTCCATTACCATAAATTTATAAGATCGAGTTTTCTTTTAACAAGATAAAATTTTTTCTCTAAAAAGTAATTACTTAGACATGATATTATCTTTGTTTCCCACACATGTTCATAAATCACATTATAATAAAAATTAAAAATAATAATCCTAATGTTTTCATAGATTTAATGAGAACCCAATAAAAAAATCATAAAAAATTTATTTTTACCCTAAATGCGTTTAATCGTTGATTTAAAACAAAAGATCATTATATTTCCATTTAAAATTCAATGTAAATTCATGATATATCATTAGAAATAAAAAAAAAGTTAGGATCGTTGATATATAACATTCATAGAACCCTTACATGTAAAAAAATAAAATGTCCAATATCCATCATATTTATTTATAAGGAATAATTATTTCCCTAATAATTGGAGAGATATAACAGACCCACCCGTAAAAGGGTTATAATGTATCCACACATCCTTGGAATATAACATAACCACCCAACCATTGTTTTTAAAAAAACTGCACATACATAGTTATAATAAACACATATCATCACATTTAATTTCCATGACCATTATATGAAAAAAAAATTAATCTCACACATTTTTCATCATTAATCTATTGAAAAAATATTGTGAAATAACAAGAAATAAATATTTACAATATTAAATTAAAATTTCTATTTAAAAGAGAAATTTTCAAAAACAAATACTTAGAAAAATTAAATCATGGTAATAATTCGATGATAAAATGAAATATTTCAACGTAATACGAACATAAAATTATGTTTGTAGTGGTAGTATATGTAATTGTTTTGATATTCCATAAACTATAACACATTGTTAGTATTTTGTAAAGAAATTCAAATATTCTAGGAAATTATTAAATTGAAAAATAATGTTATAAATTCAAACATTTATTTTATATTTTACTAATTTCTATATCAATACATCTATAAAAACTATAATAATAAGAATATCGATGAAAACGTTTAGAAACAATAATTAAAACATGTAAAATACGGTGTTTGGTGTATAGCGTATGTTACCACGAGTTTGACTATTCATGAACATTATATGTATTACTTAATAACCGAATAATTATATTTATTTACTTAATAAATTTTCAACATTAATATTTTTTCATTTTCATTACTAAAATTTTATATATAATTAATTAATCAATAAACTTTACATTTGATGTTTGATGATTTACAACTCATATTTAAAAAATGAATTTTGTGAGATGAATCTGGTAAAAGGGGTCAGTGTTTCATAATATACATAATAATAATAATGAAATAAATAAAAATTTATGTATATAATTTATAATTTTATAAAAATACATTAAATATGGTTATAGAAAAATGAATTTTTTCATAATAATAGTTATAGTAGGTCGTATATACTCACGAGAAACAATTCAATTTTATTAAATAACATAATGGAAATAATGTAAGAATAATTTTATATTTAAAAATTGGTTATTATAATTTAAATATTTTATTATTTATTTATATATTAATTTAAATTAATTCATATTATGTTCTAATGAAAAATGAATCACATCACCTCACGAATGTGGTATTTCACAATACACATCAACGATGTTATAATTTTTAAATGCATGGATATGCAATAAAGTTTAGGATACAATTTATTTCAAGAATTATTATATTTTAATTAATATCGTATATATATATATACATTATATACATTAATATATCCTTCTAAGATTCGTGGTGATGGAAAAATAATTACATGGTTCATGATGTTGTAGTCTATCACACACAATAATGATTGTTTGTATTAACATTTCATGTAAGAGGAGATTGTTATAGGTTGTTAAATTAACATAATAACATATAATTATATTATATTTAATTATTTTATTATATAGAAGTAGTTGAAATAGATTTTATGGAGGTATATTAAGAAATATAATGAATACCCAGTGTTAAGATCTGTACAACTTATTTTGGAATCTTCTTAATGTCTATATACAAATAAATACTAGGTAATATTTTTGGTCAAATTAGGGACTGTATATCCTGGGGAGGGATATTATTATGGAATTTGGGACGGTATTGTTGAAATTAGAGTGTTGAAAATTTGTGAGGAATATATTATAGGAGGTTCTATTTTATTAGAAGAGTTAGAGGGACAAATGGAATTTATTTATGTATCAAAAGAATAAAAATTAAATTTAATGTAGAAGAGGTCAAAATTTATATATTTAGAACATAGGATGTGTATTATTGTAAATACCATCATTTAATAAATTTAAGAATATATTTGGTGATTTTCTCACTGTGATCTCTATTTTAAATCCCTCATTCAACCTTTTTGACAAATACATTGAAATCATTGTTTTTTATAAATTTAATGGAAATGAAAGTTATTATAAAAGGATAAGTGACCCATAAACATGTCATGGATAATATTTTCAACCATATCCCATTTGATGGGATAAATGTATTTATTTATTAATTTTTAATCATTTAATAAAAAAAAATTGATCATATTATATGATTAATGTCTTTTTTTCAGAAATACACGAAATATTATCATATAATATTTGTCTAAATCATTTAAAATAGATAAAAAATAACATCTATTTTAATATAACTATTATATGGTCTTAATAAAATATCCAAAAATAATTTATATATAATAATATAACAATTTAATGAATATAATGTATTTTAACCACTTTGTTAACCAATTTTATCCATTCCCCCATTATTAAATTTTTTATATGAAATGATTATAAATTTACTTTTAAGAAAAATATTAGATCATAAATGGAGAATTAATAAAATTTTAAATTATTTGTAATCATATTTTCCCACATTCTTGGTTTTGTGATTTTTAGGTACCTTAATAAAATATTATTCACCATAAAGAGATAATTTTCTTGAATATTACTAATGAATTTGGAAGTTGGAAAGGGAATTCTAGGTCTTAGCCGTGTAGAGTTTGTTTGGTAAATTCTTTTATCACCTAAATGTTTGTTTCCTATATCTCATTGTATAAATAGATGAGTTCCCTTATTAACGAGATATGTTATAAGATTCTAATCATTATCTGGACTCGCTCAATTCATGAAAAAATCTAGTCACTATCACCTAGAAAGATTACGTCAATCTAGTTAATATGATAGGAATGGGAATTGAAGACATCATGTTTTTCAATGTTACATTGCTCAAAACATTCACATGGAGGATCCTTTCCATTCATGACTACTCACTAGAGTTTCTGGACACCCGTTTTGTTGACAGGTTACATAGTGGTCATGCTATGTATTTAACCTCATCTGTTTGGATAACAGTTAAGAAGGATTATTCTAATATTATGGGGAAGTCAAAATTGGTGGTATTCATGAACTCTCATATAAAAATCTGGAAAAAAATTTGGTTGCCATGTCCCAAAGGTAATGATATTTTGGATCCTTCTTCCATGAATAATACCACCATTTATGAGTTACAAGGTAGTATTAATATTCAAGATATGTTGCTTATTCATATTGGCATGAAGGCATCATGATATAAATATTCTGATAGTGAAACATTGGTTTGGATACCCAATATTGATAGTAAATTTTCTATCCATGACTATTATAGATTTTAACGTGGTAACATTCATGGTATTCCATACTTGGTGGTATGTTTTATTAAGTAGTTGATTGCCCCTACCGATATTCTACTTATATGGAAGCTTTAGAAGTAGTGAATTCCTATTCAAACCCTCATTCAATGCAACAGGCTTCACCTTGATTCGGCCGACTTCTTTTGTTTGATTTATGAGGAACCCATTGTACATTTATTTGTTTACTAGAGGTTTACAAATAGGATATAGAGTTATGTACATGACCTTTTTAGATGTTGCATCTGTTTTCAATATGTTGAGGCGCTACTCACTTTTGTCTACAATATGGCCTGCAGTGAGCATGTACACTCCCTATTGTTGGAAAAGAATTCTATTGTTCTGTACTACACGTGGGATGTATGGAATGACTTTGTTTTTACCAACCTCAAACCCAATTTTCATTATTGAGTCTTGGCTATTCAATGTGGAATTAGACATGGTTCTAATCCTCACGTGGATCAATGCATATTAAGTTTTTTGATCGGATTATTTTGAGGTAACTTGTTATCCTATGTAAGACAAAAATTCCACATGTGATGAAATATATTTTATGGATATCGCCATTCTCAAGTTGGATAAATGTCAATGTTGTTGGGGCTTCCTCTAGTGTTCTAGGGTCTACAAGTTGTGGTGTCTCATTTGTACCTATCAGGGCCTCGTTAAAGGATATTTCTTTCAATTTATTGTAAATTGATTTGTAATTGAAGTGGAAATATGGGTTATGGTAAAGGTGATAAGGTATGTTGTTCTCTATGGTTATTGTTCTTTAATGATGGAATTTGACTCATCTGTTGCTATGGAAACTCCCAAATATCGCTCAAGGAAGATACCGTGGAGGATCTTGTCACCATGGATTTCTTGTCATTGCATTTCTGATTCGATTTATTTGGATATAACTGATGTTTATTAAGAGGAAAGTCAGGTCACTAATGTTTTTTCTAAGAGATAGATCTTGGAAGAAAGTTCTAGGTATCCATTTATCATACCTGACTACTGTTATATCCTTGTTCAGGTGGATTGTCGTGGTGAGGTACATAACTACCTTTGTAATACTTTGTTGTTTTAAATTTTTTGTTACATTATTTTATTATTTATATTTTTTTTGGAGTAAATTCACCTGCCTCTTGAACCATCTAGTAATTATTTTGAATAATGTATCATTATTTTATTTTTTCAGTATTAATTTTGTTTGACATTGTAGAAAAGAATATATAAATGGATTATAAATATAAACCTTTATTGTATCCATTATATGTTATATTGATCTATAAAATTGAAGGTATTATATAACTCACCCAATAAATATTAATTTTATTTTTAAATATCATTTAAACGACTTTTATTTTACTTGCACAAGAATTTTGTTGGCGTTTTTAAAGAATTTCATTGAAGTATTGCATCAATAAAAATAAAATAAAAATTAACAAGATAAAATTAATTCATTCATATTTCAAATAAAAATATATATGAAAACAAGATATGGGTTTATCTCTATTATATAATATTATTGATATTAAAAAAAACAATGTTATATTTTTTAATTTTTTATTTACATAAAAATTAAAATTCACAAAATTAATGAAAAAAAAAATGTAATATTTTAAAAACATTGGATGATTATGGATGAAATATTATCATAGAGTAATATAAATGATTTTTATGTAGTTTAAATCACAATAAAATTCGATTTAACCTTAATTTAGAAATTTTACCTTGAGAGTGGTCATAAAAATTTACTATATTGACAATTAAAATTTTCTAAAAAATGAGATGTATTTAAAAAATTTGGACCTCTGAATTACAAATATGGAATTAATTTCTCAACATAAAATTTCCAGTAGTTTAACAAATTATTTTAAGATAAAAATTGAAAAAACATAGATAATCTTTTATTTTAGAATATGTACTTTTATGTATAAATTTTATTTATAGAAAATTCAATGATATAATTACTTCCCATAAAAATATTTTTATTAATAATTAAATAATATTACTAATATTACTTTTAAAATACTTGAATGAAACCAAACATTTTGAATTATTGAAATAGAAAAAATATTTTCAATAAAAAACATTATTTTCACTATAAATTTTAAAAAATATTTTATAAAAAATCTCAGGAATTATACCCAGGATAATATTGATATGATGATCTCAATTTTTTTTATTTTTATGAAATAAATTTTTTAAAAGTTTATTTAATTATTTATAATATTATGTCATAAAAATAAATGAATCTTTTTAGGAAATAATATTAATATTTAATTGTCATTAGAAAAAATTAGTTCTTATTTAGTAATATTAAATAATTAAATTTTTATTTATTATTATGTTTATTTATAATTTAAAATTCATTTAATTCTTTTAAGAAAAAGTAGAATAAGAAATAAAATATAAAGAACTCGGTAAAGATTTATACATCTTCATTGAGAGGATTCATATGGCTTACATCATAAGCCATGGAAAATTTTTCTTATTAGAATACCAGATGATCTGTGATGAAGGGAATAAATTTATGAATGTTTCTAGAGTGATAATTGGTAAAAATATATTTATAAGAATTTTAAAATATCGTTTTATATGAAGGTTTTGTGTATGTGTCAGTGGAGGGACAAACATAGTGTTTCAAAAAATATTTCAATAACATTAGGTCATTGTTTTGGAAATTTCTCAATAAAAAAATAATTAGAATTTTGTATTAAATTTGGTTGAAATATCTACATAATGAAAAAAATAAACAATTTTATGTTTTTTCCTACTCTTACCACAATTTTAACCCCTCAATAAACATCTTTTAACCTTAAACATGGTGCTGAAAATTTAAAGTTTTTACTATTCATTATGACCAATATTTAAGTCAAACTTCTTATATTGAATTAATTATGATAATTAAAATTTTTCATCCATTTTACTAGAGTAAATATCTATAATATGATAATATTAATTTCACATAATTGAAAACTCCAACGGACCCCCCCCCCCTTTTAATGAGATGTATTTTTAAGAATAATACTACATTTACATCCATTAAATGCATTTGATAAATTATAAAATAAATATTAAACTATATTATTTGAAATATAATAATTATATTTGATTATACAAATAATTAAATATATAATAATATAATTTATTATGATAAAATACACATTGTGGGAGTAAAAATAGTTTTTTTAAAATTTCATAATGCTCAAAAAAGAACTTATACTAACATCAATTACAATTAATATTCTAATTTAAATGGATAGATAATTTTTAATTAAATGAATATTATGTTTCATAATGTTTAAATTCCAAAGAAACATAAATTTTAAATTAATTTATTTAATTATACGAAATATATGTTTTACAAAAATAAGTATCTTTACAATTAAATAAAAACGACTTTTTAAAAAAACTAAATTTTTATCCTAACTTTATATTTAATTAATGATTTATAAAATTATTTTAATTTCCAAAAAAATTATTGAAAATGGTGGAATTTATTTATAAATCTTCCGTGAAAAAATGTGATAAAAACCATTTTTATGGAAATATATTTTTGAACCGTAAAATGACTTTACTAAAAATTGAGTATGTATTTATTAAATATAAATTAATACATTTCAATTTATTAACTACATGTTATTTTTTCTATTGTGGTTATAAATATTTATACCTATCAATTTTATATATTTTTTATAAAGGATTACATTTTATATGTTCAAATATGCTTTGGGTTATGCGTAAAGCAGGTTATTAAACACCCTATGTTCATTTCAAAAGAAATACATATAAAAACAAGTGTAATTAAATTATTAATGAAATGGGTCTTTGTATATGGTATTTATAGAAGTTTTTAATTCCATTATAGTTTAGAGGAATGTTAAAATATACATTTAAGATGAGCTAATTATGGTTATATTTTCTATAGATTGGTTTTTTAATGATTCAACTGTTGCTTCACATAATCGTGGTCTATTTAGAATGGTTTCATATAGAGAAAATAACATATACATGTTATAATTCATCAATTGGATAATAATATCTCAAATCAGCAACCTGTAATGATTATAATTGAATGATTAATGGCATTGTTAACTCGGTTAAAACAAGATATTAATGGTGGAACTTCTTAAATAGAACAATCAAATTATTTATAGAGGGAAATTTATATAAAGAATAATTTGAAGAAATGACACCCTGTAGCATTTGGCGGTTCATCTAAACTATTGAATGATGATGGATGTATACCTTAAAATGGGTAATATATTCATCATTTTTTATTATAGAAAACATCAAAATTTTACTTTTTATATTTATCATTTTAATATAGATGTTGATTTATTATGATCCCTAATTAAGAGTGGAAAATGATGAGAATCATTCAATGGAATGTAAGGTCAATAATAATTATTTTACGAGATATATTTTTTAATATATATATGACCTAGAATTCAAATACATGTTTTGGAAATACAGAAATTGGAAGAAGGCGTTGGAGCTACTTATAAAGACAATTTTATTATATTTGAGGATAATTCAACAAATTTTATTCTATATATTAAGGGAATAATTCAAATATTTTTCCCTATTTTGAAATAAATTTTATATACATCATTAGCCTCTATTTATTTTTTACAAGGTTGTTCATTTTTACCAGAAAGCAGTGATGGATTTTTATGGAACACATATACTATGTGATAATAAGGGAGAGATGTAGTCATGGGAGAACATTTTGGAGAGAATATAAGAAATATATTTGGAGGTAATCCCCACAAATTTTCCAAACGTGTTAAAAAAATATTAAAAACAATTTTTTGGATATGAAAAGTGTTACTCTTATTGTTAATTTGATTTCTGTGACTGTGAGCTAATTTGTTTTGATCAGAAATAAAATAGTAAAAAAATGTTTGAGTTGTAAGATGTTTTAATTTAAATTAATTGAGACATTATTCCATTTCATATCCAATTTTAGTTAAACAATATGGTAATAATAAAGTCGGAATCATAGATGTGACACAATGTACTTTTATACTTCTTCATCATATGTGGGTCCATTAAACATGTTATGAAAGTGAATTAAATATTAATTAACAAACTTATTATGATTTTTTTAGGTTATATACATTCTATTATATCAACAAAATATTCAAGAATTTTTTATATACCATATCAGTAAATTATTTCAAAACACTTAGAAAAAACACCTTTGGATAGTATAAAACAATTCAAAATTTATATAAATGTTTTTCTTATCATATAGGGAATGGGTTTTCCTAAAATGATATTTTCATTCCCACTATATATTTTAATAGGTATTTTAGGATTGGATTGGTTTTTATTTTATTGAACAATGATAGATAATAGTTCTAAAGAAGTAATTTTTTTTGAATGTGTTTCAATTTGAATCTAAGAATAAATTTATATCTCTTAAAATATATCAAAAATAATAGAAATTGATAAAATATAGAGGCCAAATATATCTTTCATATATTGTTTTGAAGAGACAGAATTTTCAAATTAGTGATTTCCTAGTAGTACAAATATATATACACGTATTTCCTAATGATTTTTGTGGTCTTATTATTAATAGAAGGTTGAATTTATTATTAAAAAAGTGAGCAATACTAAAACAATTTCAAATCCCATTCTTAAATAGCACAAATAGAACTCATTGAAATAAATAATCAGTAAAAATATCTTCTTAATAATGGTTTTATACACCCTATCAGCTTATGGGGTGGTCTTGTTCTATTTATTAAACACAACGATAGTTTTATTAGATTGTATATTTACTATAATATACGCCATAATGTCACAGTTAAGTAAATGTATATGTTTAATCATATATAAGGATTTTTTTGATATGGTCCATATTTTTAGTTATTTTATAAATATTTATCTTCGGTCTTGGTATCACTAAATTATTTTGAAGACGTAATACATTTCAGAGATGATTTTCCATATTAGGTAAGGGATTTATGAGTTTTTTAACCACTTATGGTTGGGGAATGAAACCTCTATATTTATAAATATTATGAATAGAGTAATCCACGAATATTTGGATAAATATGTGTTAGTTATAATCTATAATATTATATTTTACTACTAATATAATGTGGTACATGATAATAAACTAGTGATCTTTTAATATACATTAAAAAACTTGTATGTAAAATTATGTAAATATGAATTTTTAATATGGAAGATTTCATTTTTTGGAATATTTTTTATAAATATTGAATAACTGCTGATCTTTCTAAACCTTTGGCTCTGGTAAAGCTTCCAATTCCTATAAATGACATTATGATATGATGTTCCCTTTGATTAGAAATTAACAATCAATGGGTTATTGAAAACTTTTCATAGAAATCAATCCAACAATCTTTGGTAACAAAAAATGAATATTTATTAATTAAGATGATGTAATGTGAGGAATGTTTTCAGAAATTAATATGTATATTGGTTGATGCATTATTTTTATCCTTTCCAAAAAAAATAAAATTTTCTTTTTTAGTGATTCATTATTTGTGGTAAATAGTTGTTTCATGATGCTAGGTTTTTATATAATTTTATATTATTTATGTTCACTAATTTTCCACTGAAATAATTAATTGATACATGATCATGAGTTAAAATTAGTGGTTTTTCATTAAAAAAAATTATCGGCATCATTTATATGTGGGAAATTTTGAAATATTTATATAATTTATTAATTTATTATATGTATCCACTCCACATGAGTTGATCATGAGGATGAGATGACGTTTATACCTAATAAATTTTTATGATTGTAGGATTATTCATCATCATGATAATGTAAATAAGGGAGTTTATTCCATAAGTTCAATTGGTATTTTTACATTAAATATGTTATTTTTTAAATGTGATCATTCATATAATAATTTGATGAATGTTTTCCTCATAATTTATTGTGTGGGATCTCCCACTCATTTGGTTCAACTGTAAGTGTAGTTTTTACACCCCAAGATATTAAAATATAAACATAATATTTATTAACATGTATGATATGAATAAAAAAGAACTGATGGGAATATAAAAACTATAGACATTATGAAATATGTATTTTTAATTAAATTCACAATCATCAATAACATGAATCATAGACAACACTGATATTTAAAAAACATGATAGTCTATTAAAATATTATCAGTTAAACATAAAAATAATAGACTATTGGTAACCTAACCCAAGCTGAGGCTCGAGAAGAAACTACCATAAGCTTGTTCTCATAGGTTAGGTTTGGTTACAAGCACCGAAGGCACAAATAAACATGTGTAGGCCTTTTTCAAACACATTTACACACACACATACAAACTACACAAAATAAACTGTTGATAAAATATAGAAAATATTCAAACAACAATAATTTAAAATGAACCATCACGATCCTCTAGAGAGTACATGAGTATAGTAGTGATAACTGAAAAGTAAAGGCAAAAAATTTTCCCCAACTAGAAACATGTTCGAACATAGGGGAAATATAAAAAGGGCAACATACAAGAGAGCCCTGCTCCTATAACCCAAATATGACCAGCATATGTGGTCCACACATCCCATATCCTTAAAATCCTCTGATATCATCATTGAATTGTCCGCCATCTATAAATGAAAAAGACACATGTTGGAAAAATCCCACGTAGGGGTGAGTATTTACATATCTAGTAGAACACCATGAAAATGTGAATTGGGGGGGGGGATATAAGAGTTACAATGAATATGAAAAATCAGTGAGAAGAAGGTATAGTAAAAGTGAATGGAAATAGTACATCTCAACAAAATATGAGTGTGAAATTAGACTCGTTAAAAAATAAGGGCTCGAAATGGTGAGGATATGAATTCCTCGTTGAGTCTTTGTTCTCTATAACCGATGAGTATAGCCATCCAACAATGAAAATAAAGGCACTAAAATCATGTGCCATACCCCACACATCTTCACCTATCCTAGAAGGAGAGTAAAAAATACCCAGGCAGTGGGTACTATAATAAAATATATATATATACTCAGTCATAGAATCCAAACCGAGAGTGTAATGAGATCTCAAACTCACAACTCATCCTCAAGAAAATGAGTAGTGAACGATTTCAAGGTAAAATCATTTCTAATTCCTAGAACCACATGTATCTTCCTAGGAGACACAACTCAAAGGGGATCAAATCCCCACACCTCAATACTATCTCCTTTAGGAGGCACTTACATTCCAACAAGGTTTTTATATCACATCACAAGAAAGCATCTCATATGGGAAATATATTCTCTTTCTCATGAGTCCAAAGGTAAGTCCAACCATGCATAGTAACAATGCTGCATAGTCAAGGGTCTTTTTTGGTAGCCACACATGAACACCACAACCTAGACAGGTTGGAGGGTACCACTCTGAAAATATACTGGGGAATGAATCTACACATACATTGGTATAGGGAATGATCAGTGAGTTATTAGGTGAATCCCACTTCTCATCCTGACTGGTGAGTGACACCTGGAAGGTCATTAGAGAAAACCACTACCCAGGCCAACTGGATGGTGAGCTCAAAACATCAAATAACTCAACTTACTAGGACCTACTAGCAGTTATCTCAGAAATATAATTAGGTAATTCCACTACCTAGTCCTACTTGTGGGTAAGAAAATAACATGAATTGGGGAATGAAACTTCCCTACTCTAGATTAATCCTTTTACTACTCTAGTAAACCTACCTAATCGTACGCATCATTGGGTTTCCCCTCAACACATTCCAAACTCTGAACATTCGTGTGGTATCTTGAAATCCACTTCTATGGAAACTATCACGTTCTATGTAGAAAACAACTCAGGATAGGCATCTTGTGTTTCAAAATCCGTGTTCACACAAAGGATATATGGGGGTTTAAAGATCTCTTTGAATAGCATAACAAGAACACAATATGTGAGGGGTCCCACATAGAGTACAGTCCCTCTCTGCTGCTTGGTTGTATCTCTGGATGGTATATGTGTTCCATACGATGTAGTATAATACATTGTGTAAGTGTACTAAAAGTTATGTCCTAACTATCTTAGACTAGGGATGTGTTTGTTGGACTTATCCATGTAATCAGACCATGTGTCTGTATACTCCATTACATGTCATGTTGGTCCACATGGGATGTTGTTTGTGTGACCAACACATGTTGTTAATACATGGAATGTTCCTCGACATGTGGTCCTTCTCACAGCTTGTTCACACAGGAATGGTGGTACACGACATCTCAAGGGGAGTACAGACCATGTCCACTTTAACATCCCCAAAATACTAATTCCACCATTGAGGGATGCTACACACCGTGTTTTTTTTCATTTTACAGAATTTCTAGTTAGGTTTTTTCAGAAAATCCTTGGTATTCTTCAAATTTTAACTGCTACTTCTAGATAACAATCAAATGTCTCCAAGGCTGCCTGAATCTTCTCTAAATTCTCATTATGTGACTAAATATTGTTTTACCCCATCTCCAATCTTCTCCAACCGGCCTAGATAAGAAATGAGGGTTTGGAAGGATCTTTTTCTCACCACCAAGGCATTGATCCTCGTCAAATATAAATAAAACCTCCATATTAATCATCCATACAACGTTCTCTTTCTAGATCTATTAATTTCTTTCAATTCCATCATCATTCTTAAAATATTTCATGGATCTGGGTACACGATCAAGCTAGGGTTATCTGAAATTTTTTAATAAATTAGTCACAGGGTTCCTCTAGTGAACAATGAATTGAATTGAGGAGGTAAAGTCATATAAGAGAATTTTCAGATCATTGGATAAAATTTCTCGGCCAACCGATCTAGAATTGGAATCCATGTTTGATGAAAAATTGATGAATAATATATTTAAATAATATGGTAGGTTCAATGGTGTGATGATTGAAAAATTGTTTGACAACAGGATCAAAGATTAATCAAAGGCATAAAAACAACCAAAATAATTCTTACATGGATTAGGTCAATTTTACATTTACTAAGAATGCATTCACCATGATTTATTTCATTTTTCATCCTTCAATCCACATGGATCCTTGAATCCATTGTCGTTATTCGTTTTTCATTTTCGAACTATAAGGATAAGAGAGGGGAGATCATTGACAAAGAAAAGGATTATAATGAATCCCTATAAAATATGTATAGTGAGGTATTTATGTATTCTCACATAAGATAAATGATATTTAAATAATTTAATAAAGAAGTTTATTTAATCAATTAAATGCACCGCCAATGAGAGAGTGGTTGGTGCATCCCACACTCACTTGTATTTTGTCACTCCTCGGGGAAACACCATATTCTGGACACATCCATTATCTCAAATTTCCTATCAGATCATCTATTTATGATATATTCCATTTTCTATAATTAACCACATGGGAAGAATATAAAATATATTTAACATTTTAATAAAATTAATTATAGGAACACTAGGCCAAGAATTGCACGTCATCTCAGTGCCTAGATCTGGAAAAATATATATATATATATTTCATAATCAAATACCGAAAAAATCACTTCTCAATATCATTTCTTCATTTAATATTTTATTCTTAAAAAAGAAACAGTAAACAAAAAACATGAGATACTTCTCGTAGATCTATCTCTCTCGTTACTAGTAACTCTCCTGCACATTTCTGTGATTCCACATCAATCGAAATAGAGAAACGGTTTGTCTTAAAATGGTCCAGCCGTATTGGTCCTCAAACACCACTAGGTGCCCCAAAAAGGTGGCTCCATCCTCAATATCCTTCTCCTCTAAGTCAATAACATGTCTGTGGTCATACACATACCTCTTCAGCTATAAAAATAGAAAATGTCGTGCATCCGCTCCAATAGTGGTGATAAGGAAAGCCACTACACAACCACGTCAACCCTCTGTGTGATATCTAATAGCCTAAGAAATCATGTGGATAGCTTCTCTCCCTATCTGAACCTCCTCATTCAAAGTTGGAGGGAGAAAATCAATTTGAAATGGCCTAAATGTTCAAACACAAAGGGCCTATGATAGTGATCTTCATAAGATTATTGTGTGTTCTGAGCCGTCTTAATCCATTAACGGATGGATTGTAAATTCTCTATGGTCACCTTCAATAACTATGGGAACATAAGAGAAGAATTTAAAATATCCATCTTGTTTAAGGGTATCCTGAATGGTGTCCCATATAAGGACTAAAATGGTGTCTTTCCTATTTTAGAGTAGTATATATTGTTATTTGAAAAACCTACCAAAGGAAGGTGATCCTCTCAACTCCAGTCAAAATCCAAGATGTAGGCTATTAGCATATACTAAGGAACCTAGATTGTGTGATCATTATTCTAATTGTTATATGTGTCAAATTATGTACTCATCTACAACTATGTGTAGATTTCCAACTGCATGCCTCTCCACAATCAGGATGTAAACTACACATCATGATGAGAGACAATTGTTGAGCGTATATTGTGATGGAGGACGATCTCCCGTATGTATAGTTACCCCAAACTCCCCATTAAAGTCTACACCATAATAGAAAGGAAGTGAATCAAATTCAGGGTTTAGTCATCTATTACCCAGATGGTGTAATGGTCATTCTCTATGTGTAGAATCCTTGTGATGATATCCACGGATATGTTATCCCATTTCTACTCTGGAATATCAAGAGGCTATAACAATCCCACTGGAACACGATGATAAGACATAACCTAATAAAAGTTAAGGCATCATGAGATGAACACATCGATACTTCATCTCATTCTGGACCTCTAAAACTTCCATTGAAGACCCCTTTACGTCATCCCCATGTTAGGATGTACAACTTTGAGAGACGTTTCAAAATCCAACATCACCCCTTCCTAAAATGAAACTAGAATAGATGTTCACCCTAGAAGATGGGATCAGGATTTACTCATTAATAATTTCTATATAGTTAATTTCAAAAGGATATCTAGTCATGAAGAAAATTTTAGTCAATTTCTCCAATATGGGACTCTTTCACATGCTCAAGGAGAAATGGTGTCAACACCATCAACTAAATAAAAGCTTTTCCTTCCTTCTCAATGAGGGTTAGTTGTAGGAAAGCTACAAACCCTGATGCTCCACGAACTAGGAGGGACTAGGACTTCCTACTATGGTTATCAACTACAAAATTTCTCTTTCCTATAGTGTAAGATATCTCAATGATGTAGTCCTCCAAGAACCCCAACATGTGTCACTAACTTAGATTCATGTCTCTCAAGGTGAATATGTACATGACACTAAGTTGGTCTGAGTAAACCAGAAATCACTTCCCCATAAGGTAGTGCATCTACATCTCAAAGAAAAGACTACTTTTGAAAACTCTAGATCACGATTTGGAATGTTTTACTCATGGGGTCTCAACTAACTCAACCCATATGTGCTAACTGCATGTCGTTTCATTGGCATGAAACTGATCCCATTTCTAGAGGTGTTTCAATACACCCTGAACTCTACACCTTCCTCTGGTAGCTTCAATATCCGCGCACTTTTCCACATCTGTCTCAACTCCATGAAGGCCTCCTGGAAATACTAAATCCAGGTAAATGACATTCCCTTCCATATTAGAGTGGTCAAAAGGGGATTTGGTCATAGAAAATTCTACCACAAATCACATATAGTACCATGACAAATGGAGAAGATTCGTACCAATGAAACAATCTTGTGTGGGTCCTAATCATGCACTTCTTTGAACTGTGTTGGATCCATTTTCAAACATTTTTTGGAAGTAACGTTCCCTTTACTGTGAAACTCTTGTATCTAGAACTGGAATTTTGAGATCCTTCCATAATTATGGTTCTCTCAAATTAAATCAATAACCCTTATCATGTGCTCTACATGTTCCTCCTCTACTTAAGAGTAGACAAGTATGTCGTTGATGATAGAAATAAATACAATGGTTCTAGTATTCCTAGAAAAATATTGTTAATCAAAAACATGAAAATTGGAGGAGAATTTGTCACACTAGAAGGAATTACTAGGAACTCATAGTGTCTATTACGACAAAAAAATATAACTTCAGAATATCAGCATCAAAAACCCCCAAATGCTGGTAGTTGGACCTGAGATCATTCTTGGTGAACTATACCACAACTCATAACTGATCAAATAGGTCACCTGTCCTCAGTAAGGGGTACTTCAACATTATCATGGCCTTGTTCGAGTGATAATAATTCATGAAAATCCATAATCTCCCATCTACATTCTTTAAAAAGAAAACTAGAGCTTCCCAAGGGGACACATTTGGTATGATGGAACTTTTCTCGAAAAGGATCTATAGTAGAAATGGTATCTCCGAGTGCATAGTCGGTTCCATCTAATATTTTATAGAAGATATCACTATTTTCACTGATTTAAATCATTAAGAAACTCTAACTTCTTCCTCAGAGGTAGTCTTGTAACGTCCTTGGGAAAGACGTACAAATAATCCTTCAAAACCAAATGAATACAAAAACCTTCAAATTATTCTATGAAATCTGTCGTACTTTGGAAATTATGGTTAATAGGTTGTAACCTCTTACTTACAGCCCCTACTTGTCCGACTATGAGGTCTTTTTCATCCAAAATGGATAATTTTGTCCCATAAACATGTAGGAATATAACTAGTGTACGGTGGTAAAAAATATGGGGTCTAACCATGGAAGGGAAATCCATGCCCCAGATAATATCATATGGTACCATTGTGATGACCTATAGGACCCACATAAACCTCTCTTCTCCAAGTGATAGATCACACTTCCATTAGATGAAAGATATGATGGAAGTGTTCCATGTAGGAACCCCAACAAATAGATGTTTTCCTAGTGTCTTTACTCGGAAATCCAGCTACCACAGAAAAAGTTCAGAGTTAAAAGAGTGGCTAGAACCTTTATCTACATATACTAAGGCATGTTTATTTTGAACACAGATCGTACCACAAACCATCTCTGGAACTACAAGATCAAGGAGGTCCAAAGCATGCAGCTTCCTATGGCTATAGTCACGAGCTCCCTAAGCCCGATGTCGCCCACCTTATGGTGGTTTTAGTACCCCAGGTTTATGGTAAATAACCATTTTATTATCTTTTGATTTATATAAAGTATGTGGTAATGTTGGGAGTGTTTGGTGAACATTAAATAGGTTTTGGGGGGAAATAGAGAGGCACACGTGATGTGCACGATTTATCCAAACCATGCATAAATTCCGGTAGAAACCATAAAAAAAGAAGGTTTGAGGAAAGGATATTTAACAGCAAGCAAAACCGGTTAGGTAGACTATTCTAGAAGTCTATTTGTTGGGCCTCCATGATAGTATCTAACACACTGTCAATGAAGGGTTTCATTAACCATTTGAACTAACCAAGCCTGTAGATAAATTGATATCATAAATAGAGGATCTCACACATTTTTACCTCTAAAATAATTTTTATTTGATATGATGTGGACCTAAATCAATATTTATATTCCTTTATAATAGGAGAACATTCTCATATGATTTAGAGTCAACAGTATGGCTTCACATGGTGTTTCAAACCCATAATCTTGTGGTATGTGATCGTTCTTCATCATTTTTGATTGGTTTCATAGATCAACATAGATATAATACTACTATCATATTTTTTTAGATATAAACCTATTATGGGTAGATATATCAGTGTGTATTCCAAATAAAATTATACTTTATCGTGATCTTTCTAGTAGATGATATCTAAGGCAGTTCGATGAAGATTCATCCTGGGTTTTTAGCATTCTTCAACCATTTTTAAGTTGCATCAAAACGATTGAGGTAGGTGGCTTCACTCTCATATCCTCTTAATATAAATGATTATATTAGTATCAAATTGTGTAAGTTGGATATTATTAATTTTGAAATCTTGGTTTGAATCATTTAACAAATCTATTTAGTAAAGATTTAACAATTTTGGTAGATTTATGAAATCTTGATAAAATGTTGTGATTTTTTTGGTTTCTGGAATTTAAAATGGTTATTTAAAATGGTGATTTTTCTAAAACATTTATATGGATTGACATGGTAGGGGGTTTCAATAACAATTCATTTTATCTAAATGAGTTGAATTTTAATGGTCTTAATGAGAAATAGTTTCAACCAAAAGGTGATTTTATTGAAAGGGTTGTTTTTAAATGATATTTGGGTATATGTGGTGTTTCTTCATGTTGAATATTCATGTCTTGGTTGAAATATGAAATTTTTCTCATTTCCAATGTGTTAATGGAACATGGAACACAAAAACCTTGTGAATACTTGGTAAATAGATGAGAAACCACACATGAGTATGGGCTTTTCATCACATAGCTTGCATGGATGGTTGTGTGGATGTGTGAAATGGACTGAGTATGCCAAAAGAATTTTGAGAAATGTTATTAATTTTTTAGTTCATTTTTGGGGAAAAGAATTTTAGTAAAATTACTTTCAATTTAACTTGTATGATTTTGGTAATAAATGCGTTTGAAAACATGTTTATATTTAATTATAAACTATTTTTTAAATTTTTTTATGTAATACATGTTATATTATTGTTACTATCTATTTTTTCCTAGTACTATGATAAGGGATGTCACTGGGAAAAAACAACTATTTTTTTCACTCACCAATTATTTGGCTCTTTGGTTATTTTAACGATGTTATCTTCTGCGACATTGGAAAAGGTAATGTATCATAGGTTTTTATCACCACATCATGATACATGGATTGTTGGTGATCTGGGAGATTATAGATTGTGGATCATGGATTCTTTAGGTATTTTGAGAGTATATAGATGTTATTCTACTATTTACTTTGAAATTATTATAGTCTTCCATTATTACACACTTTTATGTGGTTTTGATAGTTATAATGTTTTAGGGTTTCCTTTCATTTGTTCAAGAAAATTTTCGTGAATGGGATAGTTATGGTATGTCGATTTAACGAATTATTTCATAATTGTAAAATAACCCCCCACATGTATTTGAAACAGTTCATTATTTATTTCTTGCATTTGTCATCTTGGGGATGTTTTTTAGGGCCTAGTAATGATTCGTTGTATCGTAAAGCCAATGTGAATTATAAGGTCCAAAAAAATGCTATCATCTTTTTTAGTCATTGAAAAATAAGTAGGCTTCACTTTCTTGGTCTTATAGTTGATTCATACTTGTCTATTTCTTTGTTTGTTATCATATAAAGGAGTGGGATTTATGGGATATGAAATGTATAACATAAAAGCACATATCTAACCTGTTTTTTATAAACATAATGTTACCAGGGTATTTGGTATATAAGTATTTTGGAGACAATTATAAGATACCAGAATCTAATTTTCATTGGATTAGCCAATGAGGCGATCATGTCAGGAAATAAATAATTGGATTCCAAATTAGATTGAATATTTCATTTAGAGTAATGATATATTATCTTGTTTAATGGTGGTAATTTTTGAAAAATGTAGAATTTTTTAAAATCATTGATTGGGAAAATAGGATACATGCTGTATTTTGAAAATGCTTTTATTTACAAAAGAATGAATGAATTTTTTTGATAATAAATGTTTTAATATGAATAATAGTTTTTTAAAATATAATGTATTAATAGTTGGTGTGGTATAATTTTAAATAATAACCCATTAGTTTCTGGAGTGTCATACATACAAAGATTATTGTTTATTTAGAAAATGGTACCCAATAGTAATCATAGAAACCAATCGAATGAAGCTACAGAGAATGTGGTTTCACATGAGCCATAAGTGAACCAAGAACGAGTTCAGAGAATCGTCCAAGCATTTCATGTTATAGACACATGGAATTAATGTGATGAGGCAAGGTGTGTGGAACATTCCATATAGTTTATGAAGAAGAGTCCACCCATATTTTTGGGTGATTCTAAACCTGATAAAGTGGAGATGTGGATTAATAGGATGAATTGTAACTTTGATTTCATTAGCACAATAGTGGAGATAATGGTAAATATCGAGATGTATATTCTTTAGGATCTTACACTCCAACTGTGGGAACTAGTATTGCACGATAATGTTAATCAAGGGATAATATGGGATGATTTTCAGTAATTGTTTAATAATAAATTTTATCCCCACATGTTTAAAGTTCGTAGGATAACAGACATATTTAGCCTGAAGTAATAGAATATCTCTGTCAAATACTATGCAGCTAAATTCATGAACTTAGTAAAGCATTTACTAGATGTTGTGGTGGGTGATTCCCTGAATACACACATATTTTAATCTAGGCTAAGGTAGGAAATTCGATCGAAGATTGGAGTTCTCTGTATTAATGACTATACAGAGACTGTGAAAACAGTGGTGGTGGCTAAGCAAGACTTCTTATGAGCGATGGAAAGAGGAAGTATGACGATCCCTACTAAAAATTGAGGAAATTACAATGTTGGGAGCATGTGAAAGAGATATACCTATTTCCAAGGTGGGAGTGGGAATCACAATATGACACCTTGATCTGTAAATCATCCTCCATGACCAAAGAGCCATGAGGGATGCTAACAATGTGGTTCAATAGAGCACATAAAGAAGGAAATTCAAACTCCCCCAGGATAATTCTATAATTTCCACAAGATACAATAAATTAATCTCTTTTCTCACAGTGCACTGAGGTTATGTTCTCAAGAAACTTCTTAGGTGTCGCAATAAATGTATGATTTGAAAGAAAAAAGGCCAGCGAAATTAGTCCCATCAGCAAAGTAAAGCTATCCATTGTGATTCTCAGAATTCAATGACTCCTCAACAAGGACAATCTAAGAAATGAAAAAAATAACATAGTGTAGTGACAAAGAAACTATATGGAGATGAGTAGATGATTTTGGATGATCATGTTTGACTAACTATAGAGAGAGGTAAATGTTTTTGAATTATTCTTTCACCCAAGTACCATTTGATATTGTTTCATCACATTCCAACATTGTTTTTCAGGTTGTTGACCTTATATGATTAAAACAAGAAATTATTCCCTTTATGATAAAACTAAAAACTCCTCTCGGTGAAAGAGAATATCAAGAAATTGGGTGTAGAGCATGTGATATAATGGTTGTTGGATTTGATCTAAAATGGGACTTCTCGATTTTATAGATGGATATATTTGATGTAATCTTAGTTATGGATTGGAAAAAAATGTTCAAATATGACATCAACTTTTATAAGATGATAGTTACTTTCATGAGTAAGTACGGTGTCGAGCTTCTATTAAATGGAGAGAGGGTTTTCAAGATGGATTCAATGAGATTGTTAGCACCAACAGCGGGATCAAACTCTTACCAGTTTGCAGCGTTGACATTATCATCGATGGAAGTGATCCAGGATATCATTTTTACAGTGGGGGGGGATAAATTTATAGATTTAATTCTCAATAACTTCTTTGGGTTTCGACCTATAATGGATGTGGATTTTTTTATTGATCTCCTTTAGGGGACCATTATAATTTCCCATTGAACATATTGGATGTCACCAAAAGTGTTAAGGGAATTAATAGTGAAGTTGGATGAGATGCAAAAGAAAGGGTTATATTTGGTCAAGTACATCTTTGTGGGAATCCCCACTCTTGTTTGTGTTGAAAGTTGATGGAAATATTCTATTGTATTTTAATTATCGTAAGCATAAGCATGTCAATATAAAAAATATGTATCCACTTCCGCACATTGATTATCTGTTTGATAAATTGATGGGATATTAGTGGTTTTTTAAAATTGACATGCGATCAGGATATCATCAATTTTCTGTTTGAAAGGAAGATATTCTGAGGACAGCTTCTAAAAAGGTAGATTTTGCCACTACGAATATGTAGTTATACATTTTCTATAATTAATGCCATAAATTTTTTCATGGATTTGATGAATTTTATATTTCATAAATATCAAGACTCTATTTTTTTGATGTTTACAGATGACATGAAGGTGTATTCAAAGACAAGGGTTGAGCATAATCAACACCTGTATAAAGGTTTACGCATCTTAAGAGATCACAGTATATATGATAAACTATATAATTGTGATTTTTTTGATACAAGAGGTATGCTTTCTTGGCCATATGATTTCCGAGATAAGTATTTTGGTGGCTCTTGAAAATATAAAAGTTTTGATATAGTGGAAACTGTTGAAGAATGTATTTTGATATAAATTTTTATTGGTCTTGCTAGTTATTACCGACCCTTTGTGTGTGAGTTATCATGGATTACCATGTCAATGACATCTTTTAAAATGAATAATATTTATTATAATGTACATAGGAATGCCAGAAGTCTTTAATGAAGCTAAATGTTCATCATAAATCAGCACATATCATGATTTTTCCAGAATTAGGATGGGAATATATAGTGTATTGCGATGCTTCAGGATCATGGATGAGATGTGCTCATATGAATGGATATCATGATAGGGAATATGGTTCATGGAATATGATATTTCAAGAGAATTACATCCCAACACATTACTTGGAACTAGAATTAGATGTTCATGCCTTGAAATGTTGGTCTCATTATCACATTGGTGAGATATTTATTTTGTTGACAGACCACAAAAGCATGGAACAAATTTTCTCATATCATATTTGAATTTTAGGTAATGGATGTGGATGGAGAGTCACTAAATGTTTGGATTTGACTTTATATATACACCAGGAAATGTGAATTTGGTGGTAGGTGCACTAGGCTGAATGTCACATGCTCAGTTAGCGAAAAAAGCTTTAGCTGAATGGATGTTGATGTTTGTCCTAGCCAACATGCATGTGGAATGTGAAGGATAAGGTAATATTTTATTTCTCTTAGTATCTATTCTTGTTTCGAATTTGGAAAATATGTTCAAATATACATAAACAATTGATGCATAATGTATGGTTATGGGTTAAAAACACAATGGTTTGGAGACCATTGAGGGTTAGAAATTAATTGGAGTTCAATTTTGTGTTTTAGAGATTGAATATTTTTACCTACGGCTTTTCATGAACAAATCCTTCATGCTTACCAACATTTGAGATAGTTTTTACATCCCCACACAATGAATATTTATAAGGCATTGAAGGCCTTGTTTTGGTTGAGAGGCATGAAGAGGAAGTTGGTTGAGTTTGTCTCACACTGCTTAACTTGTAAGTAGGTTAAAGTAGGTCATCAGATACTAGTGGGTATGTTGCAGTATTTATAGATTCTAGTGATGAAATCGGAGTAGAAATATATTGATTTTTTATAGGTATCCCAAGAATGGTCCATAGACATGAAACCATATGTGTGATAGTGGATCATCATACCAAGTCAGACCATTTAATTCCAATTCATGAAACTCAGATAGTGGTGGATCTTTCTAATATCTATATCCCAGAAACAGTAAAGAGGCATGGTGTACCAATTTCAATATTCCCATACATATATTTGAGGTTCAGCTCTAGTTTTTGGAAATCCTTATAGAAATCTCCTGGAAATTAGTTGAATATGGGCATGACGTATCATCCCCAAAGAGATGGGAAATCTGAAAGGATGATAAAGACATGGAAGACATTTTGTGGGCTTGTTTAATGGATTTTAGTGGATCATGGGTGGAGCACTTACAGTAAGTAAAGATCACATATAATAACAGCTATCATGCCTCGATATATATGGCTCTGTTTGAAGCATTGTATGGGTGTCCTTGTCATTCTCCACTGTGCTTGGTGGAAATGGGTAAAACTTAACTAGTTGTGCGAAGCCTTGTCCAATTAAAAAGGAGAATATTTAGTTAATTAGAAAGAGAATGGGGATGGATAAGATACATCATAAATCTTATGGAGATCATCATCGAAGGATGTTGTCATTTTCCATGAGTTACCATGTGTTCTTAAGGATCACTCCATGATGTGGACACTGTCATTTCAGGAAGCAGGGTAAGTTATCACCTTGATACATAATCATTTTAGAGATAATGGAATGGGTTTGATAGGGAGAATATATGACAGAATTTCCACCATGATTAATTTGGTTTCATAATGCCTTCCACATATCCTAGTTGAAAAAGAATCATCCTGATTCTAACCATGTGATAATATGGGATCAAGTTGACCAAGATCCAGATGATTTATTGGTCCATATAATGTTGTTGATTATGGATAGAAAAATTAATGTTTGGAATTGAAAAATCATTATTTTTTCGCAGGTTCTGTGGTATCATGGTCAGATCTAGGTAGAGACTTGGGAACGTGAGAAGGAAGAGAAGGATAAATGGCTATAACTCTTTCATAGAAGTGATGGTTTTCTAGTTTCTTTGGACAGAAAGAGAGATTCTGGAGAGAATTTAGAAGACCATGTTTTTGGTATGTTTCCCTTACCTTGTGTTTTTGTCAATATAATCTATGGGGAAAATTTGGGAGATATTAGTGAGCATTCAATTTTTTTGGGGGCTAAAGGAGTGGTTCACAGGCTACGCATGATTTATCCAACCAGTGCAGAAATTCTAGTAGAAAATGTGCATAATAGAAAGTTTGACGAAGTGTATTTGGCACAGTGTCCGCACGGTTAAAAATACCAAGAATGGTTTCCATGCAAGGTTTTATCTATACATTATCAAATGCATGGTTAGTGCATTGTTTGTTTAACCGTGTGAACTAACCATGCATGTTCTTAATGAGGTATCCTAAAAAAAGTGTATCTCTCACGTTTTGGCCTCTAAACTGCTCATTTCTTCTCTTAAGAGGACATATCTCAGGATTTGTCTTCCTTGAAAATAAGAAAACCTCCCCCAAGTGATTTGGAGTAAATCTAAAGGCATACCATGGTGATTCAAACCCAGATTCTTGAGGTATGTGATCATTCTTCAACATTTTTGATTAGTTTCTTAAATCTACATAGATATACTTCTCCTCTATTCTTGGTTTCTCATATATACACTGGTAACTAGTATATCAATGAATGTGTATGCCAAATATGTTGATATTTGGTCATCATATTTCTAAGAGAAGATATCAATGGAGGTTCTGTGAAGAATCAACCGGGTTTTTATGAGTATTCTTCATTCATTGCCATGTTTCATCAAAACATTTGACATAGGTAGACTAAATCTAATACCCTCTTACTATAAATGATAGGATTAATATAGAATTTATTATATTGGATAATATTGATTGTGAAATCTTGATTTGATACATTTGAAAAATTTCAATAGTTATGATTTATTGTTTTTGGTAGATTTGTGAACTCTTAATAAATTGTGGTTGTTTATGATTATTTAATTTAAAATTAATATTTTAAATTGACAATTATCTAGAACATGTAAATGGTTTTATTTGGAAGGTGGTCTCAATAGAATAATTTTTTACTGAAATGAGTGGGCATTGTAATGGTATTAATGAAAAACTATTTCAACACAAACATGATTATATTGAAAGGGATTCTTATGAAGGATCATTGGGAGTATGTGATGTGTGTGTTCATGTTGAATATATGGGGCTTGGATGAAATATGAACATGTTTTAATTGGAAACTTTTTAATGGAATATGGGATACAATTACCTTTTGAAGACATGGTAGATCGATGAGAAACCACTCTTGAGTATAGAACTGTTACTGTGTAGCATGCATGGTTAGTTGTGTGGATGTTTAGAATTGACTGGGTATACCAAAAAAATATTGAGAAATTTTTTTTACGTTTTTTTATTTTTAATATAAAAATAACATTCTATTTATTGGGTTTTAATTTCACTTGTATGATTTTCATTAGAAATGTTTTTTAAAACATGTTTATATTTAGTTATAAACAATTTCTTAGAATTTGATTACTGTAAACTATTTTATATAATTTTTTCCAACTCTTCTTCCAATTTAGAGTGAGTAGGGACATGATTGGGTAAATCCAAATATTTTTATAGTTACCCCATCTTTGATACTTCTGTGCTTTTCCAAATGCTATCTTCCTGTATAAGGGAAAAGGTAACGAATCACACATTTTTAGCACCACTTAATGATATATTGGATGTTGGTGATCATGAAGATTAGAGATTTTACAACATGGAGTCTTGTGATCTTTTTAGTGACTTTAGTTTTCATAATGCCATTTACTTTGATAATTTTTTGTCCTCTGTTATTTCACACATTGATGTATTTTGATATATATTATGTTTTGGAGTTTTCTTTCAGTAGAGATTTCATCATTTAGTGAATTTCTAGTTATCGTTTGTTAGTTTAATGGTTTATTTATTAAATGGTAATTTATCCCACACTTTTATTTTAAAATCTTCATCATTTACTGACAGCATTTTGCATCTTGGGGATGTTTATTAAATCATATTAATTATTTTTTGTGTTATCAAGGAAATGTGAATTAGAGGGTCATTACAGTGGTCGTGGAAGAACATAATTACATTTTCCCCACCAATATCTTCTCCTTCTCCTCTGCCAGCTCCACCTCCTTGGGGTCCACCCTCTCCCCAACTGGGAGATCCCTAGTCATGATGTTTCCTTTTTCATTGCGGTTTTCATGATAACTACCGAGAATGTTCAACGCGCCTGGTCGATCGATCCCATGTCAGGTGACCTCTCCCATCACATGTATAGAACCTAACATCTCCTAGATATACCAGTGTTATGCACTTCCCCCGTATGGTTCGAGCATAACCCTCAGTTTTTTCTTGGAATGGTATCCTATTTTGAGATCTCTAGCATATGCCTTCTATTGTAGAAGACTCAGCCATGTCACCCATTCCACCCACTCCAAATATCTAACATAACTTTTTTTAAAATCTATCTAATATAGTTTCATTCTCCCCCACACGACATAGGTGGGGATGCATAAGGGCACTATGTTTACCCAGATCACTCTGCGAATTCCCTTCTCAAATATCTATAGTAAGATGTTTCCATCTCTGATCATGTAATGAGAGTAGCGCGTATGGTTTGTGAACCTGACTACATACTCTACCACTCTCATCTTTCCTTTTTAAATCTCCATAAGCTCATGTATCCAAATTAAGTGTATGTGGGAGGGTTAGTACTCCTCACATAAAAGAAATTTTATATCACCTCATGAGAGTGTCTACTAATCATGCATTAGATTAATTATGCTCTATCAATACCTAACTACTCTATGAAGAATAATAGATACAAAAGCCACCATCTAATAAGACTATTTCTGAAAAATCCTAATGTCCAAAACCATGGACTCTAGTGACTCGTATAGTACCCAAGTATCCAATTCAACATGGATCCTCAGTTGTCTCTAGAGATGGAACTCACAGAGTGTGATCAGACTGCACCCATCCCCAGCTTACTCTACTAGGACTAATTCGATTCAATGGGAGTGGGTTCCACTACCTTCCAACATATAGGAAGGGGACCACATGATTGACCCTAAACTGAGGCCTTATTTCTCATAGTCTAGTCTTCATGAACCATAGTTGGTATCCTAGCTAGATATTATCGTTGAGGTATCCTGAATGTAATCAATGTGTATCCCTATAATAGTATCATATATATATATATATATCAATGAATGTGGGGAGATGATTCAACAGGGATAGTCAAAGACTCAACCCTATAAGATGAATGTACCATTACACCCTACAAGAAAATATCTCAGGGTGTCTAGTCAAAAAATATAAAATCAGGGTCCTTGTGAATAGATATGTGCCCACTAATACCATTACTAGACTCCTTTTTATGATATCCACTATCGAGACACTTCGAAACTATTTTATTAAATTCCAACCAATCCTTTTTAAAGGGTAAAGCTTGAATAATGCCCCACAAAAAGAACATCCTCTGATACCACTCATTGAAAACCCATCCCAAGTTTGGGATTAAGCTACAACTATCCCATGACCACCTCCATATGCCACGGGGTTGTGACATGTTCGGAATGAACAACTAATCATAGGGTGGAATTTCCCTAAAATCTATAAAAATACACAAAACCAACTAAATGAGAAAGTGAAAAGGAAATATAGAAAATGTGAAATATTCGATAAAGTAAAATGAACACCCATCTGCCTCAATATGGTACAAGAGAATGGTAGTTTCTATTGAATAATAAATGGTCTGAAAAAACACCCAAACTAGAAACAAATCCCAAAACAAAGGAAACTGAATAAGTTTAATAGTCGAGAGAACCCCACTCCGATATCACAACTCTAACGACCATACACAGTCGACGAATCCCATATCCCTAAGCTCCTATGAGAACATGATCAAACTATCTATAATATGAAAAATACACAACATGTTTTAGGAAAAACCCATACTGGGGTAAGTAAATACTTGCCCAGTTTAACACCCTGAAAAGGTGATGGAGGTGAGGTAAGAGATACACACAATTTGACTCAATTAGAATGAACAATGTAAGGTAAATGAGAAAGTAAATAGTACAACAAAATCCAAAAATATTGTGAAATTAGACTCATCCAAACACAAGGGGGTTGACAAGATGAGGAGATGATGTCAGTATCGAGTCATCTCGACCTACATCCAGAGAGTAGACTAGTTCATCCACAAGAATCTAGACACTGAAAGCATGTGGAATAACCTTTGTGTCTTCACCTCTCTATAAAGGAGCGTATCCAAGAACCATGGAGTTGTTTCTATAGAATGATAGATATATATTCTTAAAAAATGAATCCCAAATGAGAGAGTAAGGGGATCTCCATCTCATTGGTCAGATCAATAATGTGAGTAGCCAATAGTTCTAAGGTAAATTCATATTCGATGAATAACTCATCACGCATATTCCTATGAGAAAGAAGTCAAAGGGGATCAAATCACCACACCTCTATAATATCCAGTTTTGGTGTCACAGACTCACTATCATTGTATATATGTTTTTTCAAAAAAATGAATCTCCATAATGAATTAAACCTTATTTCTCAAGAGTCCAAAGGTATTTCCAACAAAACCACTTTATTATACCACACATTCGAGGGTCATCAATGGTAGCCACAAAGGCATTCCACTACCCAGCCTGGATGCAGAGTGCTACATAAGAAAGTAACCAAGGGATTCCACTTCCAAGACACTACTAGAGTGTAATCCCATTGAGTCATAAGGGAATTCCACATGCCATAATAGTAGGAGAGTCACGCCTAGAAGGTCATCGTGGAATTCCATAGACCAGGCTTGATGGATGGTAAGCCCAGAATGATGAGGAACTCCACCGCCCAGTTCATTCTGGATGGTAATAGGGAAGGATCATAAAGTCATGCCACGACCCATTCCTACTGGATGGTAAGCCCAGAACAACCATCAGGGAACACCATTACCTAGGCCAGCTACAAAGTATGCCTGATAAAACTCTAGTAAAGCTCTCCAGTCACTTCTAAGAGAACCATCATGTTCCACATGAAAAAGGACCCATGATATCCATATCACATGAAAAAATATTAATTCAAAGGAAGGGGTATAGGGTTTTAAATATCTCTTATAAGAGATTAATTTGAACAAAAAATTTGGGGGGACCCATGTGATGTGTGGTACCTCTCCACTACCGGGCTATATCTATGGCCAATAAAGGGGTCCCATATTTTGTAGTAGAATATGAAATCTTGGTTAACTAAATGATGTGTCATAAATGTCTAGGATCAGGGCCATGTCTGCTGCCCATGTCCATGTATGTTGACCGCATGTCTCTGTACTCCGGTACATGGAATATTGGTTCACATGAGATGATGTTTGTGTGGCCAACCCATGTCATCATCATAAATTGTGTGTATGTATGTGTGGTCATTTACATGGATTTGTCACACATGATGTTCGGTAAATTGTGTCTCAAGGTGAGTACATTATATGACCTCTATAACATTTCAAACCCTAGGGATGCCACTGAGGGAGGTTACATTCCATGTGTTCTTCATTGTACAATGCATGTAGTTATATTTTTTCAGAAAACCTTTTGGATTCATTTATTTCAACCGCTGCATACAAATATGCACTAACTATGGCTAAGGCCACTTGAATCCTCTCCAAAAGGTCCAAATCTTACTGAGGAATAAAAAATATCATCGTCATTCCACATGAAATAGCCATATTCAGAAATGAAGGTTTAGCTAGATCATCCATGCACCACTGTGGATTTAATCCACATCAGATTGAAATTAAAACTTTGGATTCTTCATCATTGCATTATATTGTTTCTGAATATATTTCTTGATTGCAATTCCTTCACCATCCCACAAATTAATACCGAATCTGGGAGCCTGATGAAGCTCAGGTCACCATCAATTGTCGAGGAGGGAACCATATGGATCATCCAGTGAAGAACTCACATAATTAGGGTGGGAAAGGCTCATATTAGATGGTTTGGATCATTGTCCAAGTGTTATTGTACAACCCATCAATAAAGGGAATCGAAGGTAGATGAAAAATTGATGAGAAATGTATTCTAAAACATAATGTCAGTGGAAGGGGGAAAATTGAATAATTAATTGAAAACATGATCAAGGATTAATCAGACATGTAAAAACATAATTGAATATTCATAATTGGATTGGATCAATTTAATTTTGATAAAGAACGAATTATCCAAGAATCCCTACATTCTTCATCCTACAATCTTCCTGGATCCTAGGTTCTGATTTTTTTCTTCATTATTCTTCTTCTAATGCAAAGGAGAGGAGAGGGGAGATCGTTTGCAAAGAAATTTTTTTTAAGTGAACCAAGAAAATATCTATGGAGATATAATTATATATTCTCACATAGTTTAAAAGATATTTTATTTAATAAAACCAATAATTTTATTTATTCAATTAAATGCATTTCTAATGAGAGATGGGTGGAGACACCCCGTGCCGACTTGTTTTATGTTGCGCTTGGGGGAAACACTTTGTTCCCCACACAATTGTGGTCTTGGATTTCTGATCCAACCATCAGTTTTAAAGCTATCAAATTTTATTTAATTAACTATGAGTGAAGAGTATAAATAATATTAAATATTTTTCTAAAAATAATTCTGGGAACACAAGGCCTAATAATCACATGTCCTCTCATCACCTACCTCTAGAAATATATTTAAATATATTTCAAAATCTTCTATGGAAAAAGTCGGGTCTCTACAAGCCTGACCATTACAATGGTGGGTATGAGTAGAAATTACTAAATTATGGATATATTATTTTTATAAATTGTTCAAATAAAAATAAATAATTTTTTATTTATATGAAATATAATAAATATGTTTTCAAAGAGTAAGAAATGTTTTTTAAAAAACTATTATTTTCTAAAAGGTAGATTTGTTATACACTATGAAAATAATTTAAAATTTTTTTATTATTTTTTACAATGTATTTAAAAAATCATTTTTGAAAATAGTTTATCAAAATTATCAGCAGGTGATTTTTTTGGATTATTCTGGATTGTTTCATTTGTTATTAATAATGAAAAATATAGAAATTTAATTGAAATATTCCTTTTTATTATAGTTATTTATAAAGTAAATTAATTTTTTAAAAAGTTTTTAATGTTAAATTAGTTCAATTATATATATATATATATATATATATATTAGTACAATTTGGTTCATTTTAATAATATTCATATTAAATTTTGATATAAAAAAATTGAAGAATTTGGATCAATTTCTCTTTGAAACCGGATTTTCTCATTATGTCTACTTGGTTAGTTTTAAATTAAAAATTTCCACATATTAGGTTGTAATTTGGAAAAATTAAATTCTCTTTTGGAAAGATTCTTATTTTCACTACATAATAAGTTGAATAAATTTTGACCCAAATGAATAATGAAACATAGAACAATTATTTATAATGGTTAAGTTAGAAATGGGGTTACATAGTGTTAAACTATAATGATAAAATCTAAGTTGACCAAAAACATGAATAAAGTCTATTTTAGGGACTTATTTTCACACTAAAATGTTTATTTCTCTATAATAATCCTGTTAATAATTTTTCATTTGGAAAAAATGAGTAAATACTTTTCATTCCAAATATTACAAGTGTGTCAGTCACCTCACATGTAAAATTACACCCACTATCCTATATTTGTTTCACACCATAGACCATTTTATTTTGGATTTTACCATTCCAAGTCACTTCCATAAATTCACCCCTTTATCCATATAACATTATTTTGGCCAAAAACCATTCAAGGGATACGTTAGGTATAATCTTAAAGAGATGGTCCAAGAAGAGATAGAATTCCAAACTATGTCTTTTTCCATTATTTATTAATCCACCTCCTTAAAATATTATTAATTTTTTATTAGATAATAAAAATATTATATCCCATATAATTATATGTTATTACATTAATTTAATTACCAATATATGAATTCACTTACATGAAATAGGTTATTAAATCATTATTCATGTGTTTGGTGGACTACCGCCTCCAAAACTCATGCTATTCATTCTTCTATTAACACCTCTCACAGTAGAGTTTAAAAATGGATATAAATTATATATATATGATATTTAGAATATAATTATATTTCTATTGTTATTATATATTATATACTTACCTTTTTTTCTTTCTATTATGTAGGGTATATGATAATGCTTCCTTTATTTACGGTGGATTACCGAATACCGAATCAATTTGAATAACATTTCACTAACGGTTTACATGAATGGTGATAAGGATAAATTTTTTTAATATATGTGATATAAATAAAATAATAATTATATTAATGAAATAATTATTACTCATTAAAGATGATAAATATATTTTTCTTACTAATAATAAAAATGATAACGTCGTTTCTATACGTGTGGACTATGACCTTCTCAAAATGGTGTGACTATCTATTCATAACCATGAAAAATTGTTGTTATATATATATAATGAAAGAAATTTATAACCCAAATTATGATAATTTTGAAAGGATGAATTATTACTTACCATCTTTTAATTATGATCATTGATAAATGGGAACATTAACCATGCATACGTACGAAATACCATCTCCATGATTGAAAAGTAGTTTATTTCTGAAAACCATATATAAATATTGGGTTTAAAAATATTATTGATTAATAAATATGATAAATTTTATTAATTATTATTCTTGATATGTTTAAATAATGAAACATTCACCATAGACATCCATTAAAATTCATTTTTGATGCAAAATAAAAATATCATCAAAACATATGGCATAAACATAATTGATTTGGTAACAAAATATAAATTATCTATAGGTGAGATAAAGTGAATAATAAACTATAAATTGGTTCTTAATAATAAATGTAATTAACATAATATTATTATTAATCATTATAAGGAAAGTAAATGATGATTCTAATTCAAGGTAAGTGTTTCTCATCCCAATTTTACTTCTGTGATACATACATGTTTTCAACAACATACCTATTTTATGTGGTGTATATAATTACTATTATTATGTAATTTCATGAATTAATATATCTTCATGGCATTAAAAATTATATTTCATGTCACCTCCTTCATCGGGATTATAATTCAGGCTACCAAAGTGTTAATGGTTTATTTCAAAATCCTTTCATTTTTCTGGATTTTTTTTCCAGTATTTATTGGGGAATAACAAGATATTTAAATGAAAAAATTTATTTTTTATTTTAATATAGATATTAATATACTATTTAAAATAATAATACCATTTAAATATATTTTTTTAACATAAATAATGAATAAGATGTTTTATTAGAAGTCTATCTTTATTTATCACTTCGATCAGAAATCATATTTAATTAGAATCCATGTCTTCTAAAAAAATTCAATGTTGTTTTAAACAATTTAAAAATGATTTATTTAAGTACTTATTACAAATATATTATCCAAAAAATTATAGGAATCATAATTTTGTTTTTAAAATAAGGATTGTTTTTATTTTAATGAAAAAGTGGCAAGAGTATTTGAAGTAACGTACTCAGCATGTATGGGATTTTCTTTCATATTGACAAATATAATTTTTAATACATCCTTTTTATTATTCTAATTTCATTTATAAATATTTTTTAAATTTTAGTTTTTAAAAGCGATTTTCAATGAAGGGTGTTTTGAAAATATTTCATGAATTTTCATGATTTAAAATAAAAGGGTGGATTTCAAAGAATGTTTAATTTCCTCCATTAATGTTCAAAGTGATATTTCAAAATAATTTTACATCTATGATGTAATAATTGTAGGTTCCTTATAATTTAATTGGGATAAACTTAAATGATACAATCTATATTTTAATATATTTTATTATAGTTTTTGATCATTTTGACTGGTGATATACTATGTTGATATCATTTACATTGCTCTGGATGGTTTATGATTATGTTTACTGATTGGGAATGGTATTTCAATTTTATATGATAGTTACAAAATGAATGTTTATCTATATTATGCTTCACCCCATTCATTTTTGGAATATTTTGTACTTAGTAAATGACAGGAGGAGCCCAATATATCCCCATGATACATTTCTAGTCTAATGAGATATACTAGATTGGGTTGCGGTAGAGGACATACCCATTTTTATAGATGTATCAAAACAAGGCATCAATGTTATCATATTTATTGGAACATTTCCTAAATTTTATGTTTAATATGCCCCAAACTCTGAATTCCATCATTATGAATTTAGTAATTGATATTCCATGTGGTCATTCGATTAGTTGTAATATCTATTGATCTGTTTCAAGATCATATGATTATTTATATGGATGTTTTGAAAAACTTGTAATAACTACATATTATTCTAAAGTTATTGATTAAACTATATGTTTTTATTTTCAAAAAATTCAGTATTAATTATTTCTTATTTAATGATAACTTAAATTGTACTCATAACTTTACTGAGCATCAGAGCTCACCACATTATAGGGTTTTATTTTCCTTGGGTTATATGGAAGTGTTTTGAGATTGATATGCATTGATACACTATGGTGAATAATGGAATTATCAACTAAAACTATTTTTGTATTTTATATTTTAAGATGTAATGAAAATTTTATGTATGTATCCCGATAACAATACTATTAAACCATTATATCCTTCGGGATTCAATTCTTTGTATATTATTCCAATTTAATAAATTAGACATTAAATCTATGATATATGGGACTGGACCACTATAGATATTATTAAGGGAATTTTATTAGAAACTCTAGGAACTTGATTTATGAAAACATGGATTATGGAACACAACCCTAGGATATAACTTGGGGACATCTATAGAATAAGATCGTATTAGTTTGGTTAACCCAATCATCACCTTAGGCCTGAAGATGATCCATTATGAACACTTACATTGACACTCCATGGTTATATTATTCGGATAATTAAAATTATCATTCAAAACCATTATAAAGGTTTTGAAAATAAATATATCCTAAAAAACCATGTTTATGATTATAATATTAGTTTTTTCATATATTATTTTAATTTAGGTTATGTATTTCTCTAGTCATGAGATTGTTAATTATGTATAATACTAACATAATCTAATATAGTTTATTCCATTATTTAAATGTCGTTCCTGGAATATGTAATGGGAAAAAATCAATTCACATAAACCAAATGGAAATAATGATTAGTTGTTTTAATAGATTAATAAAATTGTTTGAATTGTACTAGTCCCCTAAAACCTTCTCATCATATTAGGGCATGGAATCATTTACTGAAAATAACATTAAATAATTCTCTAGGTACTACATATTTTAAGGTAATCAGTAAAAGAAATGGGATATATTGAAAAACTGTGATAAATTTTATAATGGAAGGATATGTTTTCCCACATGTCATAATTGTAGAAATAAATTCACTGGTAACTAATTAATGGTAATGTCGGTTAACTATTTTTGTGGAGATAAAGTCCAATGTTATCATGATTAAAGGGAATGAAAATATTTCTAATCTAAAATGATTCAACTATAAAAAGATGGAGAACTCTACAAATGAAAATCCCATGTGTCAAGGAAATATTCCACAAAATAAGCCATGTATCAATGAAAATCATAATCCATTACCACATATGAAGTGGAATGATTAATATTCATGGGTTTTCATTAAATAAATATTTCTTTTGACTATTTTATCAATTATATCCTATTTATAATATTTATTAAGTGTATAATTATTGTACAATAGTTATTTTTTCGTTATGGTTTTGAAATCCATTGTTGAAAAGTCATGATGACCAAGAAAAATGATTCATTAAAAATATGAACATTGTATAAAAATATAATCCAGGGAAATATATTAGTTAATATATTATTGATGTATAGATAATCATTTTGGAATAAATATATGGATAATATGCACAATGTAAAATGGATAGTCATGTTTACCATGAAACTGATTAATGACTTGTAGGCCATGTGGTTTATCCTATTATTGATAGATCCACCATCATTTTTTTACTAGTGAAATATATCCAATAATCTGGGTTTTCCTTAAGTTATAATGAATCATGCATGTTTTTAATAAGGTTTTTTGGTAATTCAGATTATTACTACATTTCAATAGAATACACTATGATGGCATTCACATGTTTCTTATGTGATGATTATGTGATACATCATTTTGTTTTGGGTAATAATTATATGAATATTTTTAATATATAGTGACATTACTCCTAATGTTTTGGATCTTAATCTATTGGAAGGGTCATATTGATACCCATTTATAAAATGGATAAGGTGAACATTGGATGATATTTTAGAGATTAATATATTAATTCAAAATATGAAGGTTTATTTATATTTGATAACATGTATTAACCAATTTTTATAAGAAAAAATAGATATCGATGTAATAACATATCATCTTATTATAGATAATATGATCCATTAAATATAAATTTCAGTACATCAAATATAAAAGAAATCTTTTTTTGGATATTCATTTCAAGGAGTAAGTGAAAGAATTGAGATTGGTCAAAGAACAACCAAAATATGTATTTGTACCCATGGAATAAAAACATATTACATAATTATATTTTTATATACTCTCCATTTATTTGGTAATGGAATTTCTCAACTCTTTTAAACAGATATTGAATGAAAATGTTATCCTAGTAGATTCATTTATACTAAAACTATGGTATTTTATTTTTTAAAATTTTTTTTGTTCTTAGCTCCTTAATATTTCATCGGTTAATAACATCATTGTAATAAATGATCTATATATTTCTCTCTCTATAATTATTTACACTTTTATTCCATGTCTATATCATCACATGCCACTAATGTTCTCATACATAGTAACCTAGTTATCTATTATTCAATATAAAACTTTTATGCACATTTTATATTATCAATCAGTCACTTTATTTTCCTTTCTCATGATGTGGTATTTCAAGAAGGGTATTTGAATATTAAAAACCCTTTATAACATAGATTAATATTAAATTATACTGATTTAATATATTTTAGAGGGTAGAATATAACTCCATGAGATTTCAAAATAGGAACATAATATTTGATAGAATTTATTACATTAGAAACTATTCATATAAGGGAATATAGAATCCCAATACTATAAAATATATTATTTCTAACAAAATTGAATATCATTTATATCATTCAATGCATGACACATCAGGATTGAGCAAAACATGATACTCTATTAAAATATTATAATATAATCATAACCATTATAACATATCAGCGATAGTGAAGGTAAAAAAATTTAACCACTAAAATATTACTTTTTATTGTTTTAAAAATTTAAAAAATAAAATTATTGGTTTTAAATTGATTAGATATAAAATAAAAATTATTTCAATTAGATCAATAAGGTTTTCTGAAAAAACTGATTTTTTGTGAAAGGTAGATTAGTCTTGAATTGTGTATATAATTTAAAATTAATTTTTTCACTTTTTTAAAATTTATTATAATAAATAAAATTAATTTTAAAATTATAAAATCAATAATATATTTGGGTATATTTTTTGTATTATTATAAAAAAGTTCTTTTTTTCATGAATAGTGAAAAATAATGAATTTTAATTGAAAACTTCATTTTTGATTAAATTATTCATAGAGTTAAATTGTCTTTAAAATTAGAATTAAATTAAAATTAGTTAAATTATATATATTTTAATCCAATTTATTTCCTTTGAATCATTTTCATATTAAATTTTGATATAATAACTTTTTAAATATATGAACATTTTTCCTTTGAAAACTCAATTTGTCATCGCTTCCCTGAGATTCAATTTAAATTTTATTTTTTAACATAAATGAATAGAATTTAGAAAAATAATTATATATGTTTAATCAAAATAAATTATATTATTTAATAATACAATCATAAGTTTTTTACCAAAGTCAATAGTGAAAACAATAAAAATTAATTATTATTGTTAATGTAAAATGGGGTTCCTAAGGTTTTGAACATTAATTATAAGGGTTAAATGGTCCTATAAACATGAATAAAATATGTTCAATGGAAATATTTTTACTTTATAATGTATGATACTCAATTAAAATCCACTATAGACTCATTTTTTATTAGAAAAGTGCAGGTACACCTTATTCATTCCAAAAATTAATTGTATGTCACTCACCTCGCTTATATAATGACACATCATCTCCTATTTAATTAAAAACTTAGAAAAATTTTATTTTAATGACTAATTATACAAATATATTCTGAAATTCCATCCCCTCATCCTATAATCATTATATTGTCCGTAAATCTACTCCATGAATACATTTGGTATAATATACTAGATGTGGTCCGAGAAGAGGTATAATATGTAACTATGTGTATTTATGTAAATTATTATTTCACCTAAAAAAATATTTATACTTTATTATTATATAAAAACAATAGTATATTCCATATATTTGTATGTAATTCTGTTAAGGCCATGTCGAGCCAGAATCCCCGCTTCTATCAAATGGGTTCCAAAATCACCATTCTAGTGTATAGGGGACTACCTCTTCACGGGATCATGATATTCATTTTGTCATCACAACCTATCACAATTAAGTATGATGAGAAAAATAATATATATATTTATATATATATATATCATAATTTTACCTCTATATTAATTCAATTCTATATAGCTTTTTATTATCTATTTTTTGGAATGAAAAAATATCGCTTGTTTGTATTGTGGACTAACTACTTAGGAAGCAACATGAATCATAATGCACTAACTAATTACATTGAATTTGATAATAATAAAATTAATTAATATATGTCAATAAATTGAAATAAATATGTTATTAATGAAATATTGTTCAATTTGAAAAAATTACAATATACCTTTTTCTTTCTTATACTGAAAAATGATAGTGTCATTCTTGTTCCTATGGACTACCACCTTCACAGAGCGATGTAAATCACTATACAAATACAAGCCACATGAATGATATATTAAATAATTTTAAAATACATAATATTTTATAAATTAATTTTTTATAGTATTTTAAATATAGAATATTACATACCTCTTTCCATAATTATCATTAAAAAATAGAAACATTACTCATGTGTACGTATGACTTACTATCTTCGTGATTGTAACATTGTTCATTTTTCATAATAATAATTATTTATTGTCTTTAAATATAAAATTGATTAATATGTATGATAATTATATTAGGATTATTATTCTCAATATTTTTAAATATTGACCTCTTTGACCATTGTCAACTAAACAAACACATTTTTTAAATAAATGTAAAATATCATCAAAACATCTGATGTAAACCTAATTAATTAACTAATCATATACTAAATGGTAATAAGAGAAAATAATTTGATAATTATCTTAAAATTGATCTTAATAAATAAAATAATTAATATTTTTTTATTCAAGCGGATAAAGAATGTACACGATAAGTTGGACACACGGTAAAGGATTCTAATCTCACTTTTACTTCCATGACACATGCACCATACTCACCACCATTTTCATTTATGTGGTATATATAATTTCATTTTTTACATTATAACATTAATTAATTTGGCATATGGGTACTTATAGTTTCATATATAGTTATTTAGTTAATGGTGCTTATGATTCAAAATTTACTAAAGCGGTAAGTACGTACCTCACAGTCTAATCATTATCTAGGATAATTTTTTTCTCACTCATTGAGTAATTGTATGATATATATCTCTTAAAATTCATATACATTCATATCTAAAATTTATTTATGACAATTTTCAAATAATATTACTATTTTCCCACTTTTTGGTACATAATATAATTAATAATTTTTATGAAAAAGAAGATATTATTTCTCTCTTCATTCAGAAATCATTTTTCATTAAAAACAATGATTTTGAAAATTGATTTCAAATAAGTTTTTAAAAATTTCATAATTATTTATTAATGATATATTTATCTATTTTTTAAATGTTTTGAAAGAAATATTCAGGTTTTTTTCAAAAAAAAATTCATTTTTTTAAATAGAAAGTTAAAGGATTAATTATTTTTCTATACTCTCTATGTATGGAATTTCGTACCATCATGACCACTCAATGTCTTATAAATTGAATTTTAAATTGAAATTTATATTAACAAACAAAATTTTTCGTCTAATTTTACTGATAAAAATTATGATTTAAAAGTTATTTTCAAATAAAAATAGTTTCCCAATATTTTATGAATTTTATAGTTTTAAATAAAATAGTTTTATTATCATAGAATGTATATTTTCCTCAAGAGATGTTTCATGTTATCTTTAAAAATTATTTTTTATATAAGAATGAATATTTTTATGAAATTTATACATTAATTATTATATTCTTCAATGATTTTATCTATATTATTCATTTGGATTGTGTATGGTTAGTTTGACTATGGCGTTAATATATTAATATCATTCACTTAATTCATAATAGATTTTAATTATGTTTACTGATTGGGAGATGAATATAATTTTATTATTATTTTTTATATCTTAATGATTATGTGACTTATGTTTCACCCATTTCATATGAGAAATGAATTAGACATTGTATCTAATGGGTCATTCCAGCTACATCCCCTAGGTGAATCAGTTGGTCTCATGAGAAAAAATATTTTATATCTTGTATGAGGCCTTACCGATATATTTATATATATTAGAATAAGGCCAATAAGTTAATAGATTTTTTGGAAGAAGGAAAATAATTTTAATTTTTCATAGGTACTATATTATGCTTTCCATACTTATGAATTTAGTTATTGATATTTCATATAATTAGTCGATTAGTTATAAAATATATCGTATTGTTTCGTGGTCATGTGATTATTAATATGGAATTATTTTACCATTATTTATTAATTCAATATTATTTAGAAATTATTGATAAAATGGAATGTCTTTTAGGTATATACCATTTAATATTGATTATTCATTATTTATTCATATCATTATCTTTATGATTACCCATACTGAGCATATGAGCTCACCCATTCTGTATGTTTTATTTTCCCTGTGATATGTGAAAGTATTTTTCGATTTATATATGTGGATAAAATAATGGGTGTAATGGAATTATCAAAGAAAATTAATATTATAATATATGTTTTTAAAAGTAATTTGAATATCAATTATGTATCTAGATTATAAAGACTAGTGAACTATTTTTTCCATCAGGATGAGAGACTTTGTATCATAGGTAATTATAAAATATTTGATCCATATTCCATTATAATGAGGTTGGGACCAGTATAGAAGTAATAATTGTCAAGAAGCATTTAGCATTCTTAAAAGAAATACAATAATTTTCATAAAATAGTGTATTGGTCATGAATGGTATGTATTTTAAATTTAACATTGAATAAAAACATTTCATATGATTTGGAAATAGTTTGTGTATTCCATGTGATTCATAGTTGAATAATGTGTTACTAGATAAATCTCATATATCTATTTTTTATTAAACCTATCTATAAAATGATGCTATAATTTATTCTGAAATATTATTATTGGATAGGAATGGAGAAATATAATATATATTTTACTATGAGATATTTTACATATAAATAGATTTAATAAGATGGAGAACTAATAAAGGGGCTTCCTCATCCTTTTCTAGTTCCTTCATGTAAATTGGAAAATATAAAAATGGATTTCATGTTTGGATTAGTAAATACATCTCAATTTTATAATGTAATTTTGCTTATTGTTAATCATTTCACTAATTTATTATTATTATTATTAAAGTTAGTATGTGTTGGTGACAATTTAATAGACTCTATAATTATGATACTTTAATATTATATGGATTTACACTTTCAATTATATCATATCATTATCAAGTTTCCACCTCAAATTATTGTAATGAAAATCTAAAATAATTGAGTGCTGAATTAAATTTTTGTAAGACATTTTCTTCCAAAACTTTATGGACTTTGGGAAAGAGAAATTAAAAATTTTAAGATATTATTTTATATGTCAAATTAGATGATTTATTAATTATGGATCATCAATTTTCATTGGTGTAAATATCTTATAATATCTTTTAATTGCATTATATGATAGATCCTTTTAATTGATTATATGGAAAGCGATGTTAAACTCTATTATGATGGGTTGATGTTGCTAAAAAGATATAGTTGGGAATATGGTTGAAAAAATATATGATTGAAAAGGTAAAAGTAATATTGCACCATATTATGTAAACACATAGTATGAAGAAAAGTAATGTTTATAGCCAATTTATGGGTCTCTTATTTAAGGTAGGGGATTATGTTTTCCCTAAGTATCTAATTTGGAATGTGCTATAAATATTATTTATAATGTAAAATTAAGATGAAAGGAATTTTTTCTAGAATAAATTATGTAAAATGTTTTATCACTTTAATAATAGGTGGCATTACATTTTATTTTATCTAAAATACATAATTTGTTTCATGTTTTATTATTGGGGTAATATTTACATAATTCTTATTATGTTTTGATCCCAAAGGTGGTACGGTTGTAAAAATACTATAACTATAAAAATATTTGATTCATAGTTTTCATCATAAATAGAATTTACTTCAAAATATTTGATGTAATATGTTGATTTTTTATTAAGTATTTGGAATATTTAAGGAGAAATATAAGAATCAGAAAAATATCTAAGGAACAAATAACCTCACTAGTTTATTTAAAGAATAATATTAAGAATATGCCATTATTTAAAATAGGGAAAGAATGTGAAAACCTAGCTAACACCAGAAATTAATAAATATATTTATTTAAAAAATTTATTTTATATTTATTCACATTCGTCATTGTTTTTAAAATAAAATAATATGATTTTCCATTTTCAAAATATAAAAATATATTTAAACAAAATTTATTTTCCATTTTCACATGGTTTCATATTGAAGAAAAACACACAAAATTTAAAATAGGAATTCTATAATAAATACACCATTGATGAAATCATCATATTGAATTTATATTAGGGTGATTTTTTGGGGTTTTTTGGAAAAGAAATATTTAAGGTGAATAGTGTAAAAACTAATTGTTTATTTAAAATGTCATTTCTATTAAATTGTTTAAAAATAAGATTCAATTTCGGATTTGTGTTAAATTTTATTTTCCCTAATATTTTATATACAAAAAAAGAATTTGTTATGAATTATAAATATTCATGATTTTGGTATAATGAAATATTATGCATTAAATGATGTTTTTCTAAAAACATTTTTCATTTTGGTTTGGGATTTATATTAAGAGTTATTTATTACACATTTAGAAAATGAATATGATAAAATGGATTTCTTATATATAAATAGCTGTCTAAAATTTGGTAATAAATGAACTATCATATTTTTTTATGAATAGTTATAATTGTAAAAATTATTAGACATATTAATAGGGTGAAACCTGTTAATTAAGGTAAAAACTATGTGATATGGCATGAAAACATGCCTAATTTTTTATAGTATTATTTTATTGAGAAAATATTTAATATAATTTCTAAATTATAATGTTTTATATCCATATTCAAAATATTAATACATTATATTATTTTAAAACATTGAATAATTAAAAGTGTGTCACTCCCTTCACTTAAAAAATGAAACCACCTCTCCCTAATACTTATCACACACTAATAACTCAACCTTGACTAATATATACCAAAATACCTTCCCAACTCTAATACAAATGACTGAGAGGACTTTTCACCAGAATAGTTTTATATTATGATGGATTAAATTGTAATTTAATGGAAGTTTTCCAATGAAATGGTGTAAAACATAACCAAGAGAGTCATTGTTATTTCATCATATGCCAACTTAAAATATTCATTACACAAGATAAAATAAAAACATTATTATAATCCATATACATAACTGTTATTATGAATAAGGTACACCCCTTTTCTATCTACTTTTCTATCCACTGGAAAACAATAATTTCAATCATGCGTATATGTGGATTACCACCTCCTCAAAACCATGTGTTTAATTTTTCATGTATGGTTCATATTGATGATTAAAATTATTGAGGTAATGAATATATATAACATCAATTACATAAATATAATTTCAAAAAAAATTATTTAACTTTTTAACCTATAATATAATAGAAAATGGTAATGATGGTTAGGCATATGCATGTACTACAACCTCCACAGAGTGATGTGATTACTTTTTTATTTTTACTATAAAAGGATGATCATAATAATGGAATTAGTTAATAAATATAACATATTTAAAATATATGTTAATCATGAAAATTAATATTTTATCTATATTATTCATTTTTTTCTTTATATAAAAATGAAAACTTCATTGTTACATATGTACATACTACCATTCTTGGGAAATAATGTGATTCATTATTTATATCCCCCTTACATGGTTATTTCTATAAGTATATTAAATGTATAAAAATGATTATAAATTTATTTATTTATTTTTTATGTAATATAACTATATCCCATTTGATAATGGTAAACACCTCAACTTTTTATTGAGGTTGTTAACAAACTGTCCCAGAAACGTCCAAGGAGTACTTTTCATTTTAGTAACAATATAAATCATAATAAAAGAAATAAAAGTAATAATAATTTTTAAATAACGTTGGAAATGATTATATGAAATTATAAAACTCATAATATTTTTGATATATGATTTTGATAATGTGCGATGTAGAATGACACATAACGTAATGGATTTTTTTCAAAACATTATTTTAATGCATTCCTTCAAAATGTTTCACCTATTAATACATGTTCATAAATATGTTACAATAATTTTTATATTTTTTTGGCTTAAAAATTTTTTAGAATTTATTTCCAACTACTTATATCCATTTATAAATGTTTAAAATGGAATCTTTTGATCATTTTTAATACAATTAGTTTCGAAACTTTCTTACCATAGTGTGAAGAATGTTTTTTATTTTAGACATTTTGATAGTATTTAACCTCCTTCATAGAAAATATTAATGAAAATGGTTCATCTAAATTTTAGCATAGTGTTCAAAATTAGATATAATTCATACTCATGCATATTTTTTTTATTTATATGTTTTTTTTGAAAAAAATGATATTTTGATTTATGATTATGAGAAAATAAGAGTTTTTATTATGGGTTTAATTTTTTTTTTCCACAGTTTCATGATGTAGAAGTGAAAACATATAAATGTTTTATTAATGATGTGGTACATTAGTATTATAGATGATTACAGGTGATCCTAATATATCTCATTATGTTTTGGGTTCCTAATATAGCTCTTCAATGCATTGGGTAATGAAGTGGTCCTCGATGGTGAAAATGAGTAAGATAACTTGGATAATCAATCCTATAGAATTCACTGGGAATCCATTATTCTAAAATTCTTCAAACAACTGCAAACATAGGAAAAAAATATGATTCTTTATAATTCCCTTAATATTTCTTTAAAAATAGTATTATGAAAATATTACTATTTGATACGGTAAAGAATGTTTAAAAAAGTGTATATATTGAATGGTTTTGAATTGTTTTCTTATGTTCAAATGTGTCTCAATATTCAATCAGGGATATACTATGATTAATAATGGGTTTTTAATTAATTTATTTGTTAGATGGTTTGTTTTTATATATAGATATTTTTTATATTTATATAAAAAATTTAGTAGGAAAAATTTAAAAATTACATTGGGTTTTAATGTTTTAATAGGAATAATATCATTTCTGAACTTTTAAATACTATTATAAGCATTTTAAACTCTAAAAATGATATTAAATGTTTCTAATATAACCTATAGATGAGTTTTATCTATATAAGGGTAAACAAATCATATTTGGTTTCATCATAAAATATATAAATCTTTATTTAATGAAATATGGGTATAAACGTATAGTTTTTTATGGAAAAATGAACACTTTGTAAATGAGAAAATAAATAATTAAAATAATTTCTATTCAGCTTATAAATACAGGTTATCTTCATAATATGTAATTATTCCCTTGATATTCTTTATGATTAAAATAAAAATTTTTTATATTAAAAAATTTAAATGATAGATATTTATTTTCAAAATCTATAGATTGTTAGACATTTCAATTATTTATAAAAACATATAATTCATAATTTTTCATTAAAATATAGTAATATATCCTTTTTTATATATACTAGGGAAGATAATTAATAAAATATTATATACTATAAATAGATATACCCTTTAATAAATACTCTAGAAATTTTTTATATAAATTCACCATTTTTATCACACTTATTTTTGGTGATCCAAAGTAGGTCCATTTATATCTTTTAACTAGACAATTCACAGGTCCCTAAAACTGAGTCATGAATCAATTGCATCTGGGTTATTTAATCTATTCAAACATTTTAATCAGAAAAGTCCCTAATAAGAGATTCATCATCAATTTCTTGTATAAATAAGTATAAAAATGTGTGATGATCACAATAATTTTGAAGTGTACATTTATTATAAAAATGTACATTTATATTTGTAATTTCCTTGTATATTAATTGATCACTCATTATTCACTGAGTTATATGTTGAAAATATTATTCATTCTATATTACAATAGAATCTCATTTTTCTTTCCTGTTTCTAGGTTTTATAATTCTCATTATAATTTTTTGTAAAAGATATGAGGGTTATAAAATTTCAGCTAGATAATCTAAATGAATATTTGAAAACTGTTTCAAAAAAGAATCGCTTCCATCATGTTTAATGTGTTCTATTATATCCTTAATTGGACTGGTTTTATTAATGAACAAATAGGAATTATTTATATTATAATTTTTTTATAAATCTTATCTCAAGTAATTCAAAATCATAAATTTTATGACTATACGTGGATTAAAGTTTCAAAAATATATATATATAATATAATTTATTTAATTATCGGATATTTAATGTCCCCGACCCCAATATCCCAAAGTTAGATGTAAAGACCCGGAAATTTCAAAGAAATTTTTTTCTTTATTTTCTTTGGAATTTTACAAGAACGCAGTTTCTGACGGCGCATGATTACGAGGCCCGGTGTGCCGAGAATCGTTTTCCGAAGTTTGGCTCAGGTACGTTCAGTTAAAGAAAGAGCGGGAATTCCTATATTTTGAACCGGTTCTCAGAATCGAATTCTGAGGGCACCGATGGAACCGTAGTGCCGGTAATTGCTTAGGAACACCACTTCTGAAGTTGCGTTTACACGTGGTATGTTTTAGAATCTGTGGAAGTTGAAATAAAAATTAAACTACAATTTTAATTTTAACTAAGTGGATTAGGCTTTGGGTGGAAGTTGGGTTACTACCCAACTACCAAAGGGAGGTTATGAAGGTGGTGGGGCCCACATAAACCCTACCCCTTCACCTTCCCTAACCCTCCATAACTTTTCACATTCTTTAACCCCCGTCAACTCACATTTAATATTTGAAAACTTATGTTTAATAACTTATGTTATTAATTTTGTGAGTTAAGTGTGGTTATTTGAATTTTAAACTCTTCAAATTCAAATATTTGTTATGTTAATAAAATAAGATGTAAGCTTATTTTATCTTAGGGTTGGAACCTTTGTTGCTTGAATGGTTTGGATAGAAAAGCTAAGGAAAGCTAGAGTTCTTCATCTTCTTCATCGAAGAACACAAAGAACGCGAAGAACGCATCGAACTCCGTCGAAGAACGCCGAGTCCTCGCAGACCGACAACGCGACGCCTTTTACCACGACGGTTCTTCCGCGACGTCTTCTTATGCGACGTCTACTTCGGTGACGCCTCCTTCCGCGATGTCTCTTTCCACGACAAATCCTCATTCGACGAACCTCTGTTCAAGATCGCACGAGGAAGGGGGTTTATGTGATTTTTCCTTACGTGATTCTCTTCTGTCTTTTATCCGCATTTATTTGGACCACATGATATCAGTTAACGAGAGGAGGCTGGACCGCACAAACACAGCCGCCCCCTCCCTATTGTTTATCTTGTTATTGCGGATCAAATGAAAGTGACATGGTGTCGTCGCACCGCGTGGGTTTGAGCGGCAAGAATGCGTGACATCGTCACACCGCACATTCATATTTTTGAACCAATTCCGCGGCACCGTCGCGCCGTGCCAAAGAACCGCAAAAGAACCACAGCGGAAGTCGTGACGTGGAGAAGGAGCGCGGTGCCATCGTGTCGTGATGGAAAACCAAAAAGATGGTATGTTTTTTTAATTGACGTGAGGATTGTTGGGTGACGACAAACGGGGCCGCAAAGTATTTTTGAAGCTTGCGCAGTAAATTTCGAGACCCGAGCTGAACACCGGCTCAGACGGTTTTGAAAACGAACCACCGGAGCAAATCTGGTGGCCCGCAGAAACACCCGGATGTGCGGGTCGCCGGCGCGGCGCCGCCGGCTACCGGGGGTGGTGGCCGGAGCCGTCCGGCTGCCAGGAGGCAGCGGCGCCCGAGCGCGCCGCCGGAAGATTGGTGGCGGCGGATCAGCCACTAGCCTCAATCAACGGCGAGGGCGGGCCGTGCACCCCCCCCCCCCCCACTCCGCAACTTCGGCTCAGCCACGCTGGCTAAGCCGCAGCCGGCTGGTCGGTACGGACCGGTCGGGCCGGGCCGGGACCATCCAGGTCAGACCCGGGTCGAGTCGACCCGGTTCGGGCCGACCCAGGGGGCCTCAGGCCGGGGCGGGCCGGGCCCGAAACCCCCGTTTTAGGATCACTTTCGGTCAAATGCCCATATCGTGGGATATAGACCTCCGATCGACACACAATTCGTTGCGATGAGATCCTTGGATCGAGACGGTCGTTTCGGTATATTTCACTCAAGGTTTCGGAATACGTTGTGTTCGGCCGGATTGGTTCGTACGAGAAACCAACCGGGCCCTCGGAGCGGAAACACTTATATCTTCAGCTCCGGACGTTCGATTGATGTACCGTCGACTTTGATGGATTCATCTAGGTGAGACGGATCTTTTGGCTTACTCCGCTCGAGTTTTGGATGCTGTCGGAGTGCGGTCGGTTTGGTTCGCTCACGAAACCAACCGGGCCCTTTGAACGAAAACGCCAATAACTCATAGACCGTGTGTCCGATTGACGCGCCGTCTGTCTTGTTGAATTCCCCTTGATGAGACGGAACTTTTGGCATACTTCGCTCGAGGTTTGGATGCCATCGGAGTGCCCTCAGGTTGGGTCACTCCCGAAACCAACCGGGCCCTTGGAACGAAAAAGCCAATAACTCACAGACCAGACGTATGATTGACGTGCCACCTGTCTTGTTGAATTCCTCTTGATGAGATGGGACTTTTGGCATACTTTGCCCGAGTTTTGGATGCAGTTGGATAGTGGCCGGGATGGAATGTACCCGAAATCCAACCGGGCCCCTGGAACAGAAAAGCTGATATCTTTCAGACCAGACGTCCGTTTGACGAACTGTCAGCAACGTTGGTGATCTCTTTGGGAAACAGTCCCTATGTGTATACCCTATGAGAGTTAGGGGTACAGCTGAGATACAACCGGGTTGGTTCGCTCAAGAAACCAACCGGGCCCCTAGGACGAAAAGGCTAATAACTCACAGACCGGATGTCCGATTGACGGGCCGTCTGTTGCGTTGAGACACCTATGACGAGGTGGTACTTTGAGATACTTCTTCGTGGGACTTTGAGATACTTGGAGTATCGACCTGTAGCTTGTGGACCGAACCCACCCAGTGACGAGCGTGGGGAGTATGGAGACCGTGTAGCCGACTGAGACCTGACGACTGCTTGACTGACTCGACTTGGAGTGAGTCGACTAGCCCAGTGGACAGAGCACTACTTTGTGAGGTGCAGAACCATGGTGGACGGAGCACTACCTATGTGACAGTGCAGACCCGCGGTACTCATCCGGAGAGTACCTCAGTAGGCTACTAGGGGGTGTGCACTACTGTGTTTGGGTGACATACCCCGGTGGGAATCACTACTGTGTTTGGGTGGCGGACCCGCGGTACTCGACAGGAGGAGTACCTCAGCAGTCTTAGGTTAGTGAGCAGTACCTCGGAGTCGTGATTGGACCACTGTACACTCCAGAGACAGGGCTCTTCAGTAGTTATGGTTTCGATAATGAAAATCCCGGTTTGAGCTGAGACATTTGACCTTTGTGTTTACCTCATGATTGAGATGGGTCACTTGATAACGTAGTTTTATGTATGAGCATATACATGGGTAGTGGTTATCCGTTGAATTCATGATATGGTGTTTTCCTCATGATTGGGATAAGTTACATGATAACTTAGGTATATGCATGGGCATATACCTAAGTAATGGTTATCTGTTAAGAACTTATTTGTGGTTATCCATGTTGTTTTTAGTGAGAACTTGAGGCTCTCGGGGTCCCTACTGAGTATCGTTATACTCACCCCTGCACATGCTATGCCCGCACCTCGTTGTGTTGGTTGCAGACGACGGGCAGTGCTGACGGAGGCCGAGTGTTCGTGGACTGGACGATACCCGGAGGTGGACTACATGACGAGTCAGTACCTAGAGGTGGACTACACGACGAGTCAGTATCCGGAGGTGGACTTCACGGCGAGACGACACTCGGAGGAGGTTGACGGGTGAGAGTATTGTGGAGGATATCTGTACCTACCGTTCAGGTAGGATCCATGGTGGACGTTCTAGGAGCTGCGCCATCTGTACCTACCTTTCAGGTAGGATCTGAGGAGGACGACCCAGGAGCCGCTTCTATCCTTCCAGCTATTGTCTTTTTCTGTTGTAATTTGTTCAGTTTTAGTTGTACTTTCTTTTGGGTTTGTATTCTGGCTCATTTACTTTTCATCACTTCTCTTTGTACTTAGTGTTTTACTTCTGCTTGTACTCTGTGGTGTTTTGTTTACTTTTATAAAGGCAATGCCTTCCCAGTTATTGGGATTTACGCCTTTGGTGCTAGTCGCCAGCCCCTGGCCTATGGAAGGTGGGCTTGGGGTCGTCACGGCATGGGCCCTGAGGACGGGTCGTGACAAATTGGTATCAGAGGAGTTGGTTCTACCGCAGAACTTATATCTCTGAGATTTTCTTTTTGTGAAGAAATAGTGTTAAGAGTACCGAGTGTTGTTTTCAGTTCAGGGAGTCTAGTGTTGGTGCGGGTGGCCGACGTATCAATACACCAGGACCCTGACATCTAATTTCTGACTTTGTGCACAAACACACTGATTGTGTGTGTGTTTCCATAAGTTTTTAAATATCAGCTAAAACCAGGTCAGCTCACCAGGTATAATCGTTTTACCGTGTCACATTGTTTCGTCAGTATGCCTTTTCTCAGACGACCAGCTTGAGCCCAGAGGGATGTGCGTACTGACAGCCTATCGAGCGGCGAGGCTTCGGTACATGTCCCTCTTGCAGTTGAGGCACCAACAGAGGAACCAGCGGTACTACCATACGTTGGGCCACCGATGCCACAAGCCCCAGCAGTAGGCGATGCATGCCACTTGAGCGTGATGTACGAGTTCCAGCTCCAGAGGCCACCCAGGTTCCGGGGAGGGACGGACCCGCAGGCGGCTGAGGATTGGCTGGAGCCTGTGGTGAGAGTCTTCAGGCTAGTGGAGATGCATGCATACTTCATGGTGATCTTTGTTGTCAGCCTTCTTCAGGCAGCAGCAGGCAGGTGGTGGAGCCACTTTTTCCAGTTTTACAACGGGATGGCCTTCACATGGGAAGACTTTGAGACCTTCTTTAGGGTGGAGTTTGTGCCAGTAGCTCTACACCCCGAGTGTGTACAGGAGCTTCTGGCTTTGCCGCAGGGTTTTCGATCAGTAGCCGAGTCATCTGTGGGTAGTAGACAGATGATGCAGAGGTCCAGGAGGACCAGACTACCAGTTGGGCGATCTCAGGTTTTAGGATCGGTGGTGCGGGGCACTCAGGGTGTAGTCAGAGCCAGGCATGCCAGAAACGGACAGTGTTACTCCTGTAGTAGGAAGGGTCACCTGTCACGTGACTGTACGACCCCCCGCACAGTTGATCTTCAGGCATTGGAGGATCCACCGAGGCAGAAGCAGCGGCGGGTGCTTGAGCAACAGCCGAGCAGTGGACAAGGCAGTAGAGCTTCGGGAGCAGGTAGACAGGAGATGAACATGTGGATACGTCCCTTGTACTTCTAGTTCCATGTTGCTGTTGTATTCGTGTCTTTTTACTATGAGCTGGATTAATAAAAATAAACTTATCTTTGTTTTCTTTCCTATCCTTTTGTTTGGTTGATACTGAGTGGTCCCAGTTAAAAATGTTGACTTGACCCTCACTTTCGAGATTTCTACTGGAGGAGACCCAGTGACCTCACACCGATTCCGACAGTGTGACTCGACCCTTGGAGGTGAGAGTGATAGTTGGACCTCTTAGTAGTTACGTCGAGGCCTTACGACGTCATCCATGGCATGAATACATCATTCATGTCAGGATTGACTGTATTAGGCAATGGGTGTGGTTCATCCAGGGGATGAGACCTAGTTTCTCTTTTTGGCAAAGGAGAAATTTTAGCAGCTCCTTCAGATCATATGCAAAGAAGGTACAGATCATCCAGGAGCGGATGAAGACTGCATAGTGCAGTAAGAAATAGGAAACCGACTCCAGTCTTAGAGACTCGGGCGTGTTAAATGATTAAAGAAAAGGAATATATAAAGAGAGATGAGTTTGCAATGCAGCATACATGGAGGCAGATCTAGGAGAGCATCATGAGGTGGTGTAAATCTTAACATGCTACAACCACCCGCCTTAGTTATCCCCGCCAGGCTCAGGGAGCTGGAGGGCGGTGGAAGAGTGCGGTTGCATGCGGTCAAGGAGAGTGACCCGATGGCTCTAAAAATGATTCAGGGGATAGTCTGTGTCCACTACTAGGTGATGTAGTAACGGACGTCGATATGAACCATTCCTTGCTTTCGCAAATCTTGTTCCAGACCTAGAGTTTCCGGAAGCCGTGGACTTGACCCTCACATCTGGAGATACCTTGGGAGGATACTCGATAATAACACTTATGCCAACAGTGTGGTCAGACCCTCGAGGTGAGAGTTTAGGTTGGAATATCTTGGTGGAAGCGTCGAGGCCTTACGACATTGGTCTGAGTATGGATTAGATCCACAGTTCATACACGGATTGACTGTTTTAGGCAAAAAGGTTGTGGTTTAACTAAGACATCGGAATGGGTTTTCCTTGGTCAGCGAAAAAGGAAACCCCAGGCAGCACAGGGTAACTCATGAAAAGGAGGGTGAAACTGATCACCCTTGAGTCGGTCAAACATAACCTTGTGGCAACAGTCGTTTGAGTTTCAGTTCTAACAGGAATTGGAGACCTCTAGAGTTCGAGGATGATGATCACGTCCATATACGGGTCTCAACTCGACGAGGTTTACGAAGTTGTGGCCAAGGCAGTAAGATATCTTCGAGGTTCAGCGGTCCTTCTTAGGTCCTTAGCTGGGTAGGCGTAGTGATTTACCGCTTGACCCATCCACCTTAGTTGCACCAGGTGCACGATGACTTCCAGGTATCTCAACTGAGGAGATACGCGCTCGACCCTTCGCATATCATCGACCATGAGGAGTAGGATGATGTCGATGGGGTTACATCCATGGAGGTTCCTATAGGGATCAAGAATCTACAGGATCAGATCCTATGAGGACATTCGATTCCTCGGGTGTGCTTTCTTTGACAGTACGGAATCTTCTGGTAAGCACATGGGAGGGGAAGGCTCATGTGCGTGCTCAATACTGCTTTTGTGACACTAGTTTGTGTTGAAGCTTTACGGGGACGTAAAGTCCTGAGGTGGGAGTAATGTAAAGACCCGAAAATTTCAAGGAAAATGTTTTCTTAATTTTCATTGGAATTTTACAAGAATGCAGTTTCTGACGGTGCATGATTGCAAGGATCGGTGTGCCTAGAATCATTTTCCAATGTTTGGCTCGGGTACTTTCAGTGAACGAACGAGCGGGAATTCCTATCTTTTGAAATGGTGGTCAGAATCGAATTCTGAGGGTACCGATGGAACCGTAGTGGTGGTAATTGCTTAGGAACGCCACTTCCGAAGTTGTGTTTACATGCGGTAAGTTGTTAGAATTTGTGAAAGTTGAAATAAAAATTAAACTACAATTTTTATTTTAACTATGAGGATTAGGATTTGGGTGGAAGTTGGGTTACTACCCAACTTCCCAAGGGAGGTTATGAAAGTGGTGGGGCCCACATGAACCCTACCCCTTCACCTTCCCTAACCCTCTATAACTCTTCACATTCTTTAACCCCCCTCAACTCACATTTTATAATTGAAAATTTATGTTTAATAACTTATGTTATTAATTAAGTGAGTTAAGAGTGGTTATTTGAATTTTAAACTCTTGAAATTCAAATATTTGTTATGTTAATAAAATAAGAGGTAAGCTTATTTTATCATGGGGTTGGAACCTTTGTTGCTTGAATGGTTTGGAGAGAAAAGCTGAGGAAGGCTAGAGTTCATCATCTTCTTCATCGAAGAACACGAAGAACGCGGAGAACACATCGAACTCCTTCGAAGAACGCTGAGTCCTCGGAGACCGACTACGTGACGCCTTTTACCGCGACGGTTCTTCCGCGACGTCTCCTTCCGCGACGTCTCTTTCCACGACGAATCCTCGTTCGAAAAACCTCTGTTAACGCTCGCACGAGGTAGGGGGTTTATGTAATTTTTCCTTAAGGGATTCTCTTCCGTCTTTTATCCGCATTTATTTGGACCGCATGATATCAGTTAATGGGAGGAGGCCGGACCGCACAAACACGGCCGCCCCCCTCCCTATTTTTTATCTTGTTATTGCGGATCAAATGAAAGTGACATGGTGCCGTCACACCGTGTGGGTTTGAGCGGAAAGAATGCGTGACATCGTCACACCGCGCATTCAAATTTTTGAACCAATTCCACCGCGCCGTCGCGCCTGCCAAAGAACCGCAAAAGAACCGCAGCCGGAGTCAGGACGTGGCGAAGGGGCGCGGCGCCATCGCGGTGCGCTGGAAAACCAAAAAGATGGTATGTTTTGTTAATTGACGTGTGGATTGACGGGCGACGAGAAACAGGGCCGCAAAGTATTTTTGAAGCTTGCGCAGTAAATTTCGAGACCCGACATGAACACCGGCTCAGACGGTTTTGAAAATGAACCACTGGAGCAACTCCGGTGGCCCGTGGAAACACCCGGATGTGTCAGTCGCCGGCGCGGCGCTGCCTGCTACCGGGGGAGGTGGTCGGAGCCGTCCGGCCGCCAGGAGGCAGCGGCGCCCGAGCGCGCCGCCAGAAGATTGGCGGCGGCGGATCCGCCACCTGGCTCAATCAACGGCGAGGGCGGGTCGTGCACCCCCCCCCCCCCCCACTCCGCAACTTCGGCTCAGCCACACTGGATGAGCCGCGACCGGCTGGTCGGACTGGGTCGGGCCCAGCCAGGTCAGACTCGGGTCGAGTCGACCCGGGTCGGGCCGACCCAGGGGGCCTCCGGCAAGGGCGGTCCGGGCCCGAAACCCCCGTTTTAGGATCACTTTTGGTCAAATGCCCATATCGTGGGATATGGACCTCCGATCGACGCATCGTCGGTTGCGATGAGATCCTTGGATCGAGACGGTCGTTTTGGTATATCGCACTCAAGGTTTCAGAATACGTTGTGTTCGGCCGGGTTGGTTCGTACACAAAACCAAACGGGCCCTCGGAGTGGAAACACTCATATCTTGAGCTCCGGACGTTCGATTGACGTACCGTCGACTTTGATGGATTCCTCTAGATGAGACAGATCTTTTTTCTTACTCCGCTCGAGTTTCGGATGCTGTCGGAGTGCGGTCGGTTTGGTTAGCTCACGAAACCAACCGGCCCCTTGGAACGAAAAAGCCAATAAATCACAGACCGGGCGTCCGATTGACACGCCGTCGGTCTCGTTGAATTCCCCTTGATGAGACGGAACTTTTTTCATACTTCTCTCGAGGTTTGGATGTCGTCGGAGTGCGTTCGGGTTGGTTCGCTACCGAAACCAACTGGTCCCTTGGAATGAAAAATCCAATAACTCACAGACCGGGCGTATGATTGACGCGCCGTCTGTCTCATTGAATTTCTCTTGATGAGACGGAACTTTTGGCATACTTCTCCCGAGTTTTGGATGCAATTGGATAGTGGCCGGGTTGGATTGTACCTAAAATCCAACTGGGCCCCTGGAACAGAAAAGCTGATATCATTCCGACCGGACGTCCATTGGATGAACTGTCAGCAGCGTTGGTGATCTTGTTGGGAAACAGTCCCTATGTGTATACCCAATGAGAGTTAGGGGTACAACTGAGATAAGGCCGGGTTGGTTCGCTCATGAAACCAACCGGGCCCCTGGGACGAAAATGCTAACAACTCACATACCGGACGTCCGATTGACGGGCCGTATATTGCGTTGAGACACCTATGACGAGGCGGTACTTTGAGATACTTCTTCTTGGGACTTTGAGATACTTGGAGTATCAACCTGTAGCTTGTGGAGCGAACCCACCCAGTGACGAGCGTGGGGAGTAGGAAGACCGTGTAGCCGACTGAGACCTGACGACTGCTTGACTGACTCGACTTGGAGTGAGTCGACTAGCCCAGTGGACAGATAACTACTTTGTGAGGTGTAGAACCATGGTGGACGGAGCACTACCTGTGTGACAGTGCAGACCCGCAGTACTCGTCCGGAGAGTACCTCAGTAGGCTACTAGGGGGTGTGCACTACTGTGTTTGGGTGACATACCCCGGTGAAAATCACTACTGTGTTTGGGTGGCTGACCCGCGGTACTCGACAGGAGGAGTACCTCAGCAGTCTTAGGTTAGTGAGCAGTACCTCGGAGTCGTGATAGGACCACTGTACACTCCAGAGACGGGGCTCTTCAGTAGTTGTGGTTTCGATAATTAAAATCCTGGTTTGAGCTGAGACTTTTGACCTTTGTGTTTACCTCATGATTGATATGGGTCACTTGATAACTTAGGTATATGTATGGTCATATACATGGGTAGTGGTTATCCGTTGAATTCATGATCTTGGTGTTTTCCTCATGATTAGGATGGGTTACTTGATAACTTAGGTATATGCATGGGAATATACCTATGTAAAGGTTATCTATTGAGATCTTCATTTTGGTTATCCATGTTGTTTTTAGTGAGACCTTGAGGGTCTCGGTGTCCCTACTGAGTATCGTTATACTCACCCCTGCACGGGCTATTCCCACACCTCGTTGTGTTGGTTGCAGACGATGGGCAGTGCTGACGGAAGCTGTGTGTTCGTGGACATGACGATACCCGGAGGTGGACTACATGACGAGTCAGTACCTAGACGTGGACTACACGACGAGTCAGTATCCGGAGCTGGACTTCACGGCGAGACGACACTCGGAGGAGGTTGACGGGCAAGAGAATTCTGGAGGCTATCTGTAACTACCCTTTCAGGTAGGATCCGTGGTGGACGTTCCAGGAGCTGCGCCATCTATACCTACCCTTCAGGTAAGATCCGAGGAGGACGACCCAGGAGCCGCTTCCATCCTTCCAGCTATTGTCTTTTTCTATTCTACTTTGTTCAGTTTTAGTTGTACTTCCTTTTGGGTTTGTATTCTGGCCCATTTACTTTTCAGCACTTCTCTTTGTACTTAGTGTTTTACTTTTGCTTGTACTCTGTGGTGTTTTTTTACTTTTATAAAGGAAATTCCTTCTTAGTTATCGGGATTTATGCCTTTGGTGCTAGTCGCCATCCCCTGGACTATGGAATGTGGGCTTGGGATATTCACGGCACGGGTCCCGAGGACGGGTCGTGACAAATTGGTATCAGAGGAGTCGGTTCTACCGCAGAACTTATAACTCTGATACTTTCTTTTTGTGAAGAAATAGTGTTAAGAGTACCGAGTGTGGTTTTTAGTTCAGGGAGTCTACTGTTGGTGTGGGTGGCCGACGTATCCATACACCAGGACACTGACAACTAATTTCTGACATTGTGCACAAAAACACTGATTGCGTGTGTGTTTCCATAAGTTTTTAAATATCAGCTCAAACCAGGTCACCTCACCAGGTATAATCGTTTGACCGTGTCACGTTGTTTCGTAAGTATGCCTTTTCTCAGACGACCAGCTTGAGCACAGAGGGATGTGCGTACTGACAGCCTGTCGAGCAACGAGGCTTCGGTACATGGCCCTCTTGCAGTTGAGGCACCAATGGAGGAACCATCAGTACTACCATACGTTGGGCCACCGATGCCACCAGCCCCAAATTTAGGTGACGCATGCCACTTGAGCGTGCTGCAAGAGTTCCAGTTCCAAAGGCCAACCAGGTTCCGGGGAGAGACGGACCCGCAGGCGGCTGAGGATTGGCTGGAGCCTGTGGTGAGAGTCTTCAGTCTAGTGGAGATGCCTACAGACTTCATGGTGATCTTTGTTGTCACCCTTCTTCAGGCAGCAGCAGGAAGGTGGTGGATCCACTTTTTCCAGTATTGCAACAGGATGGCCTTCACATGGGAAGACTTCGAGACCTTCTTCAGGGTGGATTTTGTGCCAATAGCTCTACACCCCGAGTGTGTACAGGAGCTTCTGCCTTTGCCGCAGTGTTTTCGATCAGTAGCTGAGTCATCTGTGGGTAGTAGACAGATGATGCAGAGGTCCAGGAGGACCATACCAATAGTTGGGCGATCTCGGGTTTTAGGATCGGTGGTGCGGGGCACTTGGGGTGGAGTCAGAGCTAGGAATTCCAGAAACAGAGAGTGTTACTCCTGCGGTAGGGAGGGTCACATGGCACGTGACTGTACGACCCCCCGCACAGTTGATCTGCAGGCATTGGAGGAGCCACTGAAGCAGAAGCAGCGGCAGGTGCTTGATCAACAGCCGAGTAGTGGACAAGGCAGTAGAGCTCCGGGAGAAGGTAGACACGAGAGGAACTAGTGGATACGTCCCTTGTACTTCTAGTTCCATGTTGCTATTGTATTCGTGTCTTTGTACTATGAGCTGCATTAATAAAAAGACTATTATCATTGTTTTCTTTCCTATCCTTTTGTTTGGTTGATACTGAGTAGTCCCGGTTAAAACTGTTGACTTGACCCTCACTTTCGAGATTTCTACTGGAGGAGACCCAGTGACCTCACACTGATGCCGACAGTGTGACTCGACCCTTGGAGGCGAGAGTGATAGTTGGACCTCTTGGTAGTTACGTTGAGGCCTTACGATGTCATCCATGGCATGAATACATCATTCATGTCAGGATTGATTGTATTAGGCAATGGGCGTGGTTCATCTAGGGGATGAGACCGAGTTTCTCTTTTCGGCAAAGGAGAAATTTTAGAAGCTCCTTTAGATCATATGCAAAGAAGGTACATATCATCTAGGAGCGGATGAAGACTACACAGTGCAGTAAAAAACCGGAAACTGGCTCTAGTCTTAGAGAATCGAGCATGTTAAATGTTTAATGAAAGGGAAGCTCTAAGGAGAGATGAGTTTGCAAAGCAGCAGACGTGGAGGCAGAGCTAGGAGAGCATCCTGAGGTGGTGTACATCTTAACAAGCTACAACCACCCGCCTTAGTTATCCCCGCCAGGCTTAGGGAGCTGGAGGGTGTTGGAAGAGTGCGGTTGCATACGGTCAAGGAGAGTGACCCGATGACTCTAAAAATGATTCAAGGGACAGTCTGTGTCCACTACTAGCTGCTGTAGTAATGGACGTCGATATTAACCATTCCTTTCTTTCGCAAATCTTGTTCTAGACCTCGAGTTTCTGGAAGCTGTGGACTTGACCCTCACATCTGGAGATACCTTGGGAGGATACTCGATAATCACACTTATGCCGACAGTGTGGTTAGACCCTCGAGGTGAGAGTTTCGGTTGGAATCTCTTGGTGACAGCGTCGAGGCCTTAGGACGTTGGTCTGAGTATGGATTGGATCCACAGTTCATACACGGATTGACTATTTTAGGCAACAAGGTTGTGGTTTAACTACAACATCAGAATAGGTTTTCCTTGGTCGGCGAAAAAGGAAACCCCATGCAGCACAGGGTAACTCATTCAAAGGAGGGTGCAACCAATCACCCTTGAGTCGGTCAACCATAACCTCGTGGTAGCAGTCATTTGAGTTTCAGTTCTAACAGGAATTGGAGACCTCAAGAGTTCGAGAATGATGATCACGTCCTTATACAGGTCTCACCTCGACGAGGTTTACGAAGTTGTGGCCAAGGCTGCAAGTTATCTCTGAGGTTCAGCGGACCTTCTTAGGTCCTTAGTTGGGTAGGCGTAGTGGTTTACCACTTGACCCATCCACCTCAGTTGCACCAGGTGCACGACGACTTCCAGGTATCTCAAATGAGGAGATACGCGCTCGACCCTTCGCATATCATCGACCATGAGGAGCAGGACGATGGCGATGGGGTTACTTACACGTAGGTTCCTATAGGGATCAAACATCTACAGGAGAAGATCCTACGAGGATGGTCGATTCATCAGGTGTGCTTTCTTTGGAAGTATGGAATCTTCTGGTAAGCACATGGGAGTGGAAGGCTCATGTGCGTGCTCAATACTGCTTTTGTGACCCTAGTTTGTGTTGAAACTTTACGGGGACGTAAAGTCCTGAGGTGGGAGTAATGTAAAGACCTGGAAATTTCAATTAAAATGTTTTCTTAATTTTCTTTGAATTTTACAAGAACGCAGTTTCTGACGGCGCCTGATTCCAAGGCCTGGTGTGCCCGAAATCATTTTCCGAAGTTTGGCTCGGGTACTTTCAGTGAACGAACGAGCGAAAATTCCTATATTTTGAAACGGTGGTCAGAATCGAATTCTGAGGGTATCGATGGAACCGTAGCGCCAGTAATTGCTTAGGAACACCACTTCCAAAGTTGTGTTTACACGCGGTAAATTGTTTTAATTTGTGAAAGTTGAAATAAAAATTAAACTACAATTTTTATTTTAACTAAGAGGATTAGGCTTCAGGTGGAAGTTGGGTTACTACCCAATTTCCCAAGGGATGTTATGAAGGTGGTGGGGCCCACAGAAACCCTACCCCTTCACCTTCCCTAACCCTCCATACTCTTCACATTCTTTAACCCCCCTCAACTCACATTTAATAATTGACAACTTATGTTAAATAACTTATGTTATTAATTAAGTGAGTTAAGGGTGGTTATTTGAATTTTAAACTCTTGAAATTCAAATATTTGTTATGTTACTAAAATAATAGGTAAGCATATTTTATCTTGGGGTTGGAACCATTGTTGCTTGAACGGTTTGGGGAGAAAATCTAAGGAAAGCTAGAGTTCTTCATCTTCTTCATCGAAGAACACGAAGAACGCGAAGAACGCATCGAACTCCGTCGAAGAACGCCAAGTCCTCGGAGACCGACTATGCGACGCTTTTTACCGCGACGGTTCTTCCGGGACGTCTTCTTCAGCGACGTCTTCTTCCATGACATCTCCTTCCATGATGTCTCTTTCTGCGGCGAATCCTCGTTCGACGAACCTCTGATCAAGCTCGCATGAGGTAGGGGGTTTACGTTATTTTTTCTTACGTGATTCTCTTCCGTCTTTTATCCACGTTTATTTAGACCGCATGATATTAGTTAACGGGAGGAGGCTGGACCGCACGAACATGGCCACCCCCTCCATATTGTTTTTCTTGTTATTGCGGATCGAATGAAAGTGATGCGTTGCCGTCGCACAACGTGGGTTTGAGCGGCAAGAATGTGCGACGTCGTCACGCTGCACATTCAAATTTTTGAACCAATTCCACGGCACCGTCGTGCCGTGCCGAAGAACCGCAAAAGAACCGCGTCCGGAATTAGGCCGCGGTGAAGGGGCGTGGCGCCATCGTGTCACGCCGGAAACCACAAATACGGTAGGTTTTGTTAATTGACCCGCGGATTGACGGGCGACGACAAACGGGGCCGCAAAGTATTTTTGAAGCTTGCGTAGTAAATTTCGAGACCCGAGATGAACACCAGCTTAGACGGTTTTGAAAACGGACCACCGGAGCAACTCTGGTGTCCCGCGGAAACACCCGGAGGCGCAGATCACCGGAGCGGCACCACGGACGACCGGGGGCGGTGGCCGGAGCCGTCCGGCTGCCAGGAGGCGGCGGCGCCCGAGCGCGCAGCCGGAAGATTGGCGGCGGCGGATCCGCCGCCGGCCTCAATCAACAGTGAGGGAGGGCTGCGCACCCCCCCCCCCCCCCCCCGCTCCACGACTTCAGCTCGGCCACGCTAGCAGAGCCGCGACCGGCCGGTCGGGCCAGACCCGGGTCTGGTCGACCTGGTTCGGGCAGACCCAGGGGGCCTCGGGCAGGGGCGGTCCGAGCCCGAAACCCCTGTTTTCGGATCACTTTTGGTCAAATGCCCATATCTTGGGCTACAGATCTTCGATCGACGCACCGTCAGTTGAGATGCGATCCTTAGATCGAGGAGGTCATTTCGGTATATCGCACTCAAGGTTTCGGAATACTTTGGGTTCGTCCAGGTTGGTTCGTTCACGTAACCAACCGGGCCCTCGGAGCGGAAACGCTCATATCATGAGCTCCGGACGTCCGATTGACGTACCATCAACTTTGATGGATTCCTCTAGGTGAGATGGATTTTTTGACTTACTCTTCTTGAGGTTTGGATGCTGTCGATGTGCGATCGGGTTGTTTCGCTCACGAAACCAACCGGGCCTTTAGAACGAAAAGGCCAATAACTCATAGATCGGGCGTCCGATTGACGCGCCGTCGACCTCGTTGAATCTCTCATTATGAGACGGAACTTTTGGCATACTTCTCTTGAGGTTTGGATGTCATCGGAGTGCAGTCGGGTTGGTTCGCTCACGAAACCAACCGGGCCCTTGGAACGAAAAAAGCCAATAACTCATAGACCGAGCATCCGATTAACGCGCCGTCTGTCTCGTTGAATTCCTCTTGATGAGACAGAACTTTTTTCATACTTCTCCCGAGTTTTGGATGTAGTTGGATAATGTATGGGTTGGATTGTACTCGAAATTCAACAGGGCCCTTGAAACGGAAAAGCTGATATCTTTCAGACCGGACGTCCGTTTGACGAACCGTCAGCAACATTGGTGATCTTGTTGAGAAGCGGTCCCTATGTGTATACCCTATTAGAGTTAGGGGTACTGTTGAGATATGTACGGGTTGGTTCGCTCATGAAACCAATCGGGCCCCTAGGACGAAAAGGTTAATAACTCACAGACCAGACGTCCGATTGATGGGTCGTCTATTGCATTGAGACCCCTATGACAAGGCGGTCCTTTGAGATACTTTTTCGCGGGACTTTAAGATACTTGGAGTATCGACCTGTAGCTTGTGGAGCGGACCCTCCTAGAGACGAGCGTGTGGAGTACGGAGACCGTGTAGCTGACTGAGACCTGACGACTACTTGACCGACTTGACGTGGAGTGAGTCGACTAGCCCAGTTGACGGAGCACTACTTTGTGAGGTGTAGACCCATGGCGGACGGAGCACTACCTATGTGACAGTGCAGAGCCGCGGTACTCGTTCGGAGAGTACCTCAGCAGGCTACTAGGGGGTGTGCACTACTGTGTTTGGGTGACATACCTCAGTGGGAAGCACTACTCTGTTTGGGTGGCTGACCTGTGGTACTCGACAGGAGTAGTACCTCAGCAGTCTTAGGTTAGTGAACAGTACCTCAGAGTCGTGACAGGACCACTGTACAGTCCAGATACGGGGCTCTTCAGCAGTTACGGTTTCGATAATGAAAATCCTGGTTTGAGCTGAGACTTTTGACCTTTGTGTTTATCTCATGATCGAGATGAGTCACTTGATAACTTAGGTATATGTATGGGAATATACATGGGTAGTGGTTATCCGTTGATTTCATGATCTTTGTGTTTTCCTCATGACGGAGATGGGTTACTTGATAACTTAGGTATATGGATGGGAATATACCTAAGTAAAGGTTATCTATTGAGATCTTCTTTGTGGTTATCCATGTTGTATTTAGTGAGACCTTGAGGGTCTCGGGGTCCCTACTGAGTATCGTTATACACACCCCTACACGGGCTATGCCTGCACCTCGTTGTGTTGGTTGCAGACAACAGGCAGTGCTGACGGAGGCCGAGTGTTCGAGGACTGGACGGTACTCGGAGGTGGACTACACGATGAGTCAGTACCTGGAGGTGGACTACATGATGAGTCAGTATCCGGAGGTGGACTTCACGACGAGATGACACTCGGAGGAGGTTGATGGGCAAGAGCATTGTGGAGGCCATCTTTACCTACCCTTCAGGTAGGATCTGGGGTGGACCATCCAGGAGCTATGCCATCTATACCTACCCTTCAGGTAGGATCCGAGGAGGACGTCCTAGGAGCCGCTTCTATCCTTCCTGATGTTGTCTTTTTCTATTGTACTTTGATCAGTTGTAGTTGTACTTTCTTTTGGGTTTGTATTCTGGCCCATTTACTTTTTATCACTTCTCTTTGTACTTAGTGTTTTACTTCCACTTGTACTCTACGATGTTTTGATTACTTTTATAAAGGCAATACCTTCCCAGTTATCGGGATTTACGCCTCTGGTGCTAGTCTCCAGCCCCTGGCCTATGGAAGGCGATCTTGGGGTAGTCATGGCACGAGCCCTGAGGACGGGTCATGACATAGGAGCCTTACATTATAACATTGGATTTGATCAAAGGAATATTATCATTAAAATACCTAAATGATTAGTGGTTTTTTAAAACATGATACATAAATGATACCAATTTTAAATTATGAAAAGAATATAAAAAATTTTAATTAAAAAAGAGGCATCCTTGAATCTCCTTCTAAGAATTACTGTGTATATCTAGGTGAAGGAAAACAAAATTTTTGTGAGATAAAATGTCTAGTAATGTTTATGTATAGAGGATTTTTCATTAATCACTAAATAATCTGTATGGATAGGTATATAACTAACCAAACATTCCATTTACTTATCTTTATTATAATAATAGACAAGTAATAACCAATATGTCAAGGTAAATAATGGATACACATTTTAATTAATCAATAAACTCATAATGAAATGAATCTAGAAATAATATAATCTTGAAAATATTAGGGATAATAATAAATAAATATTTAATGAATGAAATTGTTAATTATTGGATTCCATTATCTCAAACAACAAGATTCCCCTATATTCAAAAACATTCACAAGACCTTTTACATTCTACATATAAAATCCCATTAATTTTGTCCAACATATTTTGATTCATGAGATCTACTTATACATTTAGGGGATAAATTATGCCTAGAAACAGCCATCAAATTAGGTATAAATCATTCCACATATATGGAATAATCAATTTTAATCATTATTATACTTGCCAAAACATTAAATATCCATGTTTATTTAAGGATACAACTTTACCAATATCTACCCAGTTAATCAAGTTATATTAAAAGTAAGCAACGTATATAAAAAGTGAATGAAATTTAGGAAATAATGACATTCCTCAAAAAAATATAGATATTTAAGATAAATGTAATTTCTAATTAAAAATTATCATATAAATTGTTTTCCTAGAGTAGGATAGAAATCACAAAATAATGTGAGATTGTACAACAACATTTACAACTCGGCAATTTTCAGGTCAAATCCCCTTGGATGAAATAATTTTACAAAATAATTAAAATTACAAGAAAAAATAATTATTCATGATATTATATGTCATATGTGTAGTACATACACAACATAAATATTAATTGATTCATTATAACAATTAAACCTCAATGTAATATAAATTATGATGAAATTCCATAGCTTATGTCTACATTTAGTTGGATATGATTTAAACTCAGTTATTGTGGTTTAAAATATGTTTTTTAGTTATTCTAGAACCATATAAATACTTATGATATCATACATGAATATTTTATAACATATTATAATACTTACATTAATAATATATCATTATTTGTATTATTTTGGGTGTTAATTTTTTGTTTTCTCGAATATGTTTCATCATGAGAGATCTTGTTTTTTCACATATTATATAGTATTATCATCTCTATACTAATTATAATTTTATAATTATCCTTTTTTAATTAAAATATTTTTATAAAACCAACCATTAATTATGTTTTTGAAAAAAAAATATGTATTTTACAATCATTGAGATGGTATGCGTTACTTACAAATGAGTAACATTTTCCAGATTTTGATTATCATTATAGAAAGGGTGTATGTAATAAATAATATTTTAAAAATTAAAATTATATATTTTTTAACATATTATTTTAATAATTTATTTATATATATCATTCATGTAGTGCGGTGATAAAAAGAGTCACATCACATTGTAAAGGTGGAAACCCACATGAACATGAACATTGTTCTCATATTTAATTGTAAAACAAATTTCATATATTATCCATTACTTGTGATTAATATGAAATTAATATAATAATTTTTTCATGAATATAATATAACATAATTATAATTGTTACTTACCACCTTCAATGCAGAGAGTTAGTTAAAGATGGATTACATCTCACCGAAAGGATGCAGTCTTTCATGCACACAAGCAATATTATCGTGTCTCCTATCAAATGTGAATTAATAAGGTTTATATGATATAATAACTCAATCGGTATATTTATTTCATATAATATATATATATATATATATCTATTATATCCATCATAATTACAGACCTTTGTATGTGGTAATGAAAAAATGAATGACATCGTTTTTCAAGGCAGTAGTCCACCAGACACACAAACGATGATTTCGTAACACATTTGATAGATATATACATGATTTTAGGTCATAAAATTTTTATAATAACATATATGTTTATTAAATAAAATTAATAAATTATATCATAATGTTTAAATACATATTTTATAAGGCTTACAAATAAGTATATACAGAAACAAGTTGAAGAACATTTCCTCTTCTTTTAGTATCCTCCTTTGGTTTACTTCAAATCCCTAAAATGATAGAATTATTCCCAAACTAATGGATTGTATGATTAGGGTAGGGAAATTTATAGGTTATTTTTGTTAGTAATGGATGAACCAAAGTTGATAGACGATGAAAAAGAGGGGGTTTTGAGGGCCCCCTTTTATAGTTTTCGATGAGAGGAACTCTTTTAAACACTCAAAATTTTTCACTATTGGGAGTTATACATTAACTAATGTACCTAAAAAATTACATTATAATGTATGATATGGTTTATGCGGTTAATAATCACCTCAAAAAAACATATTTTTATCATTTATTTCCTAAACATCTATGTTTCTATGCATTGACCATTTTTTTTACTACATCATTATGTTTTATAACCAAGATAATAAATTATTTATAGCCAAATTAAACTTCAAATTATGATATAATTTTCATCCAATGATTCTAAATATTAAATCCTATTTAATAAATAAAAATCAAACTTTTTTTGAAAATTAATTTAAATAAAAACTCATGTAATGTGCAAAATTACCAGTTTAACCATAATTACGATAAAAATGTTATTACAATTTAGTGGTAACTATAATTTTTTTAATAAAATTAGACAACGTAGAGAAGATATTTTATATATGTTAAAATTTATATATCACTTGTTCGAAGATTAATTTTTTAGTAAATTTTAGTCATCTAATAGAAAATCAATTACTTTTCCATATTCAACTCATATATTTTAAATAATTTAATTTAATATTAATCTCACTAATACAATGAAAATGCCTATTTTTAAAATGAAAATGATCAAAACTTCATAATGTTTTCATGTTAAAAATAAATTTTATATTTTTCTATAAACTAAATTGGATTAGCTGATAAAATATTTAACTAATTAATTTTTGATCATTGAATATATAATTCAACTTTTGAAATTATTTATACAATAATGTTGTTTTTAATTAAAATTTGGAATTTTTCACCACTCGTCATAAAAATGAAACTTAATAGATATGTCCCAAAAAATAGCCATTAATTTTTTTTTGTTATTTTGATAACAAAAATGAATTAAATATAATAAAACTAATTTTTTGAAAGTGTAAATTATTAATGATAAATTATTTATTTTTTTCATGACTAAACTATCTTATTGAAAAACAATGTTTTATTTATAATACATTTATTTGTCTTTTAAATGATCTTTATTTTATTTCTAATCAAAAATTAACTAGTAAAAAGTGTCAAGTATATAGTTTTTCATATTTATTTTAATCTTATTCATCCCCCCATCCTTAAAATGTCGAGGAAATAATTTTCATATTAAATAAAAATATTTATAAATTATTATTACTCTGTATAACTCAATATTACGTGTAACGCAAGCTAAAATTATTGTTTACCATAATAACAGAAAAATATCGGGTTATATTTAATTATATATAAAATAAATGATTTATATCCCATATTCTATTTAATAAAATAATATTATTTTATAGTTTTTTTATGATACATTCACCCGATATTAAGTAAATTGGATCTTCACAATTTAAACTTCATCTTGAAAATGAAGGGTCTAATCTTGGTAAATTATTTCATTGAAAACCCAGATAAGAACAAGGTATATAAAACATTATTTTAATAAGATAGAAAAATAAGTATGAAACCTATATAGAATAAGAAATAGTTATCTTCCATGTCTGATAACAGAATTGGGAAATGAATACATGGACATGGAAGAGATAACTAACACTAAAATACTGATAGGGAATAATAGAGAACATGTATCATAAGGATTGAAAAATGTTATTGATATCATAAAAAATTATGATAATAGGACAATAATTTTGTTTCAAGGCATGTTTACAAGAGTTTATGAACTTTCATTAGACAATATACTTACTTGATTTCATTCCATTTTATATGTATAATCTCATCCCTTAGTTGTGACTTGATAAATTTCCACTTCATCTATCACTTTATTAAATTAAGATAAATTTGTTACACATGATCAAATAACATATCAAAAGATTTATATTATAATTATAATTCATTACATTGATCTCTAGTTATAATTAAATCAAAATGGATATCACATGTTATCCAATAGCCCTGAATCCTTATTTTGTCAATTCATACATTTATCGCTGAAACCACATCCAAATTTCATATAATATTATTTCATAAATATTTAATCATTTTTACATTGATAAATATTAATATCCAATACTTTGGTAAGAAGGTCACTAAATTTCCATAGTGATTTTATCATTAATCGGTTCTATTGAAATCAGTAGTATCCAATTTACATTATCAATATCAATCATGTATTTATCAAATCATCATTAACTCAACATAAGGAACACATGATGGTTAATATTTACCTTTTACAAATGTATTACAAGGATTTAGAATTTCTATAGAATGATTTTTCTTGTTAATTGGCTCCATTAAAAATATGATTTCAAGTCATTAAGGAAAAAGTAAAATAGTGAAATCCTTATATATAATATAATTATTATAACAATTGCATCATCAATAAAAGACATAAATAAAATAATTATTGAATCAATACACAATAACATTAATAATTCCTCTCCACTTATGGTAATATAAAAAGTTTTATTATGATCCTTTATCTTCTTTTATTGTATATTCCATTATTACATAGCGTATTGATTTTTTTAGTTCTCTATAACATTATAGTAAAATCACTAAACATTGAAATTTTATTTCAAAGATTTCAAATAATGTACATTGTCTTTTATCTCTACAATTAAAAGATACTTCTTTTCATCTTCTGTATATACGATGGTGTTTCCATTCACAATTATCAAATGTGAGAAAATATTTCTTTTCGTTCTTCCATTTATCAGTATTATTATCCATCATCCTCTCATTCTCATGCATCCCTTTAGAGTCATAATACTTTTAAAAAAAATTCATATTTTCAGAGCAAGATATTAATTTTCAAATTATAATATATTTCAGGAGACTGCTTCAATTTGAGATATTTGTTTAAAACCATCAGTAATATAATCTTTTCTAACCTTTGTATTATGTGCATTGACATGTTTCTCATTACTTCATCAAGGTTCTATTTTGAAATAATGGTTTAAATTAGATTAGGTCGTATCATTATGAAACATATCGTATAATCCATTAAAATTAGTATTTTATTCTTTACTCATTCTCAATGTCCATCAAGGGGATATATACACTATTATATGTTGTAATAAATATAGTTGATTATCTTTCTACTATACTTTCTCTGATACTAAATACTATGACCCTGACCTATGTATCCTAGATCATGTTGCTTAATTTATTACATTATGATAGATATAAGGAATCACATCTTGGAAAAAATATTTGTAAACATGATATCCATTTTACACTTGGAAAAATTAAATCATAAAAAAGGAAAAACTAAGAATTCATGAAACTGGATGAAAATCCTGTTTTTTGGCATTAAATATACATTTTCTAGTGTTAATTGGTAACTAAAAAAACATTACATTATCAAAATAAAACCTCAAATTAAAAAAAAATTCATCATCATGCCTCGACACATCATCTAACTTCAGTCACATACCCACCTCATATCACACACCCACCTCGGGGTATGAACACAAATATAACAAAACACTATCATCTCTACAGATCATTTTCAATATCATCCTTCAAAACTTATCATCACAATTGAAAAAATATCATCACCTTCATATATAAACCATATTTATTTCATCCATTCAAAGACATCACTACCAAAAATCTATGGTCAGTGAGTACTCGTAAGGAGATCTACGAAATCTATTAGAGCTCCCAAAACATCATGAATCACCATTAACATGCATAAATAATGAAAATTGAAATCATATGGCACATTGAAAGAGCGTAAAACTAACCAAAAAACCCAAAAAAAAACAAATATCTTCTAGGATCCAAACCTTTGGAAGTACTAACTACCACCAACCAGCGCCACACAAACACCTCCATAAGAAAAACCAAGTTGTACCACTTTTCATGGAAGTAATGGTGAAAGAAAATTTATCTGATTGTGGAGTGGCCATACCAAAATGTTGAATGAAAAAATTCGATTGTACAACACATTCAAAGATAAAACCAAAAAAGAATAAATAATAAAATTGAACAGGAAATAATAATATGAGCATTAGAAAGAAAACAAGATCTTTTTTAAAAGACCAAATACCAAGAAGAAACAATGATAACTGATTCAAAATAAACTTTGATACCATGTCATGAATCCTCCATATAGAGAATCCAATATTTAAAGTACTTCTTCCACCACAATACCAAAACATCTTGAAAATCCAACACACCCAACCATGTTGGGGTTATGTGTTTCATAAAATATTGGAAGACCATGTTTGAAAAAAAAGTGGACATGAAAAATCCAATGAGCCTAGCCAAAATGAACCAAAAGGAATGAGGTTGGGATAATTGGAAAAGTGAATCTTCAACTGCAAGCTACAACCTCCAAATCCCATGAATCCATAATCACCATTGTTCCTGACCATGAATGATTTTTATCACAATAGGTAATACTTAAAGAGAATAGGTTTTTAACCCATAATGACGAGAACCTAACTAAAGATAAAGAAAACTATAGGAGAAAATTTGGGAATAATGGGGACATGAAAAAGATAAAGAAAACATTATATAAGGAAATAAGAGGAATTAGGAGAAGATGGGAAAACCCCTATCCATTGAGTAAGGACTCATAAACCCTCTGAGGAAGTTGTAGATTCTGATATTATAAGTAATATATAGGAATGGGGTACAATTTTATACTAGAAATGAATTCCCTATATTCATCTTCAAATTCATGGAGAAGGAAACAAAATAATGATGAGCTCAATTGATCAGCATGTGATAAATATAGTGGAATATTTCATTAACCATTAATTAATAAATATATAAATATATATAACTTAACAAACATACTATTTAAAAAATTTCATTGAAGAATAGAAAAGAAATAATCAATATGGCATGAAAAATAACAATAAATCATGCCATTTATACAATAATATGACAATGAAATGCATATAGAGATAATATCAATATTGAAATATCATGGAAAATAATAATATAATTCTTAATGAAGGGAATACATAATTTATAGATTCCATGATCTCAGACATCATGATACCTCTAATATCAATTTCATTCAAAAGGTTGATAAAATATTATAGGTATAAATCCATTTAATTTTATCAACTTAATTTGTCTCATAAGACATACTGATGCTTTTAGGTGATACATTATAATGGTCCACAACCATTATTGTTGGTCCAAACCAATCCTAATAAATCAAATAATTTATTTAATTCATGAATCTATTTTACTTGAAATTAAATATCCTAATTGAGAAAATGAAATAGATTTATTAATATTTAATGATTAATTCAAATAAATTTAAAACTGAACACCATATGTAAAAATGGTATATGGATTTTGAAATAATAATATCCATCCAATAAAAATATATATTTTATAATTAATTTAGTCTCTAATGAAAAATTATTATAATAAAGTTATTATTTCAAGAGAAAATAAAAAAAAATAAAAAAAGACAATGAGATAATATTATAATATTTAGAACTGGGTAATTATTTAGTAAAATCCTCATCGATGAAGTAATTCATGTTGAGACATAATATACCATGAATAATTATTTATAAATGATATTAAATTTCAAGGGTTATATATAAATAACAGAATTGATTATTTCTTCATAATAAAAATTATGTCTTAATGGAATGTAAATTGAGACAACATCCATCACCTTACACTCCATTTTAGTTGAAAATTATATGACCACTTATATAGTGGTTTTATACAGATTACTAACTCACTATACATCAATAAGAATATTTATGATTTCATACATAATCCTTTTATATCTTCTTATCACATAGTCATCAATAATATTTAATTATTTTCATTGTTTTCGGTGATAATTACTTTTTTCTCATCCATGTTTCATCATTAAAGCATTGGTTCATGTAAATATTATACAGTTATATAATCTAAATATTAATAATAATGATTTTTTTCAATTATATTCATCAATTATACCATTAAAACCAGTCAACAATGATTTATATAAAAAAATAAGTACATTATGATCATGTAGGCAACAAGCCTTTTAGAAACATGAGTATCATTTTCCATTTTTCGTTGTTAAATATTTGAAGATATTAAATTATATTTTATTATTCGAAAATTAAAAAAATATAATATATAATATATAATTTTTTATATAAATACATATATATATCATTCATGTGGTGTGGTGATGAAAATAAAGTAACATCACTTTAAAAATGCAATGGTCCACAATTAAACAAATGATTTTATCATATTTATGTGTAAAAAATGATATATTATAGTTTCATAATTGTGAATATTTCAATAATATTGTGATTATTACATGTATATCACGTATAACCATAGTAAATATTCTTTATTTTCTCTATGTAGAGCATTAGTGAAATAAGAATCACATCGCTTTGCGATGCGTTAATTCATCCTACCCACCAGTGAAGTTATTATGACTGAGGCATAATGGGAGGTAAAAATATTTTATATGATATAATTACTCTGTCAGTATAATTATTTTATATAAAAAATATATATCAATTATATCAATCATAATTCCCAACCTTGATAGGTGGTAAAGGGAAAATGAATAAACTCGGTTCATGAAACGGTAGTCCCCAATACACGCAAATGTTGCTTCTGTAACCAATTTAATGGATGTGGGGACAACTTAATTTATGAAATTATATGAAAAACCCCAATATATTTATATACTAGAATTTTTATTTATTCATATTTTAATAAAAAAATTTATGTTTCATAAAAATTAAATGAAATATGTTTGTTGAAGATCATTACATCTTATTCTGGTATCCTCGTTATGTTTACTAAGAATCTATACTTGGTTTGTTTAAATCCCTAAATAATTTTTATAAGATGAATATAGGGAATTTTGTACGACATTCAGTTAATTATTTTCCTAATCAAATTGGTTTAATGGTTCAAAGATGAGGGACAGTGTGTTCCCTTTTATAGTTGAGGAGGAGGGGAATTATTGTAAATACTCAATATAATATTTTATATAGATCTATCGATTGCCTCACATGCCTAAAAATTTTAATATTAGTTTAGGGAAGGATTTATCTGGTCGGGACACACCTCCACCGCAATAAAGGAACAAATTTTTATCAATTTGTTCCATAATTTCCAATATTCTCAACATTTACAATTACTTGTTTCCACTATGGTGACTACTTTTTAATCCGAGGTAAATTATTTTTTAAGAATAAATTAAACTGATACTTATAAATAATTTTAGTTAATTTATTTGAAATAAGAAATATAATTTATTAATTATAAATCATATATGTTTGTTAAATTAATTTTATTACCAACACATGTATGATGATAAAATATTTCTTTAACCATAACCACACTAACAGAGTTATTAATATGTAGTATTATATATAGACATTATAAAAGTGGAATTAATTAATTAAAGGAACAGATTTGATATTTAATAACATTTAAAAATCACATTTCATATGATAGGTTTTTTAGAAAATTTAAATAATTAAATAAAATATTATTTATTATAAAATATCTTTAATGTCAATTTTGACATTATTTATTTATTTTAAATTTAGAAATGTAATTACAAAGATTTAATTAAGATATATTATTTTCACACATGTGTAATATGGTATAATTATATACTAATGTATGGTAACACAATAACTAATTTCATTTACTTCAATTTCAATATTATTGATATCATTTATTTTATTAATTTATAATAAAAAATCCATGTGTTGGTGTTTCATAAGAATTGAAATTAATTATTTCATCTATAAAATATTAATAAAAAAATTATAAAAAAAATTATTTAACATTAAAAATAATATTTATGACTAAACATATAATTATTTCTTCAAAATACCAAATCATTATTAATATAAATATCAAATAATGTTCATTTTTAGTATTTTCCTTTACATAACTTATTATATAGGTTGCTTTGATGAAATAATGTCCTAAAAACTCAATAAAAAATCTATTGCAAGGTGATATTTGTCATTATATGGTCATCCATTGGGGTTTAGATTATTTTGTAGTTCATTATAACCCTTTTCTATTAATATTATCCCTCATTAAGTTATATTTTACCTTCATCGTGATAATTAATTTTAACTGCCTTCTTTAATCATTAGGGAAAAAATTAATTTTTCATTATTAGATAATATAATGTATCATTATTAAATGTATAAAGTATATTTTAAGAAATATATCCCAATTAAGTGGATGAATATATTTTTAAATCAATCTCACAGATGTGAGGAGAAAACCAGTTTCTATTGTGAAAATATTCATAATTTCACAATGTTTTTATATAAATATTCAATTGCACATTTATTCTAATTTGTTAAATATTATTAATTTATATAAAAATGAAATCGTTGTACTTTTTTATCCTTTTAAAAATATAACTTATCATTATAAAATCTTTAAACTAAAAGGTAGTTTGTTTTTAAAATTCTATATTTTTCACTACTAATCAAAAAATGAAACATTTTAACAAACATCCCAAATAATCAACATTAGATAATTTTGGTATTAAATTTTTAATAACAAAGGTTATTTTATCACATTAATTATCTAAATTTTTTTTAAATTAATTATACATCATGATCCCAATGCGTGACTATATGGTCTTTTAGAAAAAATAATCATTTTTAGAAAATATAACTTTTTCATCTTAATTGATAATAATTTTATTTATAATCACTAGATTACTAAAAAACGTTTAAAATCAATATAGTAAATAATAATTTAATCCCAAAATTTCTATGTATCTTTTCATATAGGTAATAAATATCATATTATATAATAGAATTAATAATATATTAATGTTCAGTAAAACTCTATCTTTTGTGTAACAAATGGTGAACCAAGTGTTTCATGTAATTTATTGTAAAAATAGTGTAACATGTAATATAAAAATAAATTCTATGTTTCATGTTGAAAAATCTATTAAATAGATTTTTAATTTTTATAATTTCAGTGTGTTACACGATATCTATTTGTACACAGGTTAGAAGCAGTTTTGATTAAAATAGAAAAATGGAAAACATGACATATATTGTAGCAAATAATATTCACTTCTTTCACCCATAAGAACATGTTATATTTTTATTCACATATCAACATTTATGAAATATCTTAGCTTATTCCTTTTATAATTTTAATTTTACCACTATATTAATTTTTTCTTGTATTTATAAGATGTGTTTTATAACTATTTAATTTTAAAAAGTAAATAAAATATTATTTTTTAAATACAAATATCAGTAATAGATGATAATAATAAATATTAATTACTTTTAGTATGAATGATATATATTATTTTTTCTAATATTAGTCATTTTTATATTTTAAAATGAATTAAAATCTATATCCAGTGAGAGTATTCATCATCAAAAATATAAAAATTATCATATTCACTAATAATTGATGTTTTTTGGTCCAAACCGATCCTTCTAAAAAAGAAAGAGTGGGTTAAAATTTTATATATTATTTAACTTTTTTCCCTAAAAATATGTTGTATTAAAAAAATAAAAAAAAATCAACTTTTGTGATGCCAAATCATAACTCCATTATTAACATAATAATATTATCATATGAGAGATTACTCGTGATCTAATAGTAAAAATGCAAGAGACGTATATTCTATGACTGTAAATAATCTTCCATTACTATAGGGAAAATAATTTTTATTATTTGACAAGTAAAGAACGCCAATATTATAAGAATAATCATGGAAATAAAATGTCACTTCATTATATACTTATAATTTAGTTTAGATAGTTGAATTGTTTCAAATAATTATATAATATCTCTATTGACATTATATATGTTAACATTAGTTTATATTTTCTGTTATATAGTTTAAGTTATAATTTAAATAATTGATTTTCTCTTTAGTGTCGTGTATCCTTATCAAATAATTTTTTATTTTGTGTTTTCTTGAAATGTGGGGAATCCATTATTCATTTTAATTAAGCATTGGATATTTTTTAAAGGTAATATTTAGGAAAATAGAACTGTCTATATATAATTACTCAATAATTCCTACTTATTACATTGAATATTATATTTTAAATCACACTAAAAACTAGGATTGTACCTCATTGTTTTGATATAGAATGATTTAAAAAATATGGTACCCTTATTTGTCTGATTATGTCCTTTTTTGAAGTCTATATGTTTCCTTCAAACCAAATGTTTTGTTGAATGATTAACAAGAAAATCCATAAATTGTATTTATCCATTTTATGATCTATGGATTGGAAATAATTATCCAATTTTCATCAATAAAAAAAATATTTTATTTATTATTATATACATTGAATTTCGTATCTATGTATATTTTTTATAATATTGTTTATATGAAAATTGTATATTTTTTTATACCATGATTTTGCATTATCAAAATAGAATATGAGATGTTCAATTACAATAGGGGTGTAAATTGTAAATTTATAAACTTTTGTATTTCACCATAAGGTAATATATGTCTAACAATGTTAAACAATGTTAATTCACAAACCCACTTTGGTTCTTAAACAACGAGATAATTTGTATGGGTCATGTCCAATTATTAAGAACCTAAACATAAAATATTTTATTATAAAGAAACATTAACAAGTATATTGTAGGGAAATATTATACCATAAAGAATATATAATATTATTTATCAGAGTATACGAGTATAAGAATGTATAAGAAAGTTATAAATCATTTCATTAAAAACAAATAGTGTAAAAAATGCGTAACAACAACAAGTAAATAAGTAGGAAATATTTTAACCCAATGAAAATCGTATCCAGCAACCTCGAATAATTGTCATTCGACTTCTAATTTCCCTAAATTCCCTATTACCCACACCAGGGTAAGCCATCAATATGAATATCGGAGTCTGCCTTTTTATCCCCACAATCCAATGAACATTAAAGTAGTCTGAACCTCTGTCTTCTTATCCCCAAAAGTTTTCACAAATTATGTTAGTCATCACCACATTCTTCATATCCCCATAATCCCTTGATTGTACAAAACATCAATCAGAGTCCCAATAGGATGAAAAAATTGTTCGTGGATGAACAAGATGTTCACATATTGCACAAGTCATGATAGTTTTTCTATATAGAAATCACATCACAACATCACAACATGTAATCGCAATATCACGTTGGGTGTTCATGTATTTTTACAAAATCTTCAAATGGATCTAATATTTATAGAAAAAAATCCAAATGGTAATCTCCTCCTTCAATGGTAATATTTTTTCGATAATTTCAAAAGTACTTAGACACATGTCACACTGCCAATTGTTAATAATAAACTAATTTTACGACATCATTTCATATAAAAAAGAAGGGAATCATTATCCTTTATATGTAAACCTAATCCGATAAACATGAAACAATATGTTATGAATTTAAAGAATCCTTAAAAATCATAATAATCAGAAAAAATGAAAATTAAAAATTGAGTCTAAAAATATGAAAAATCTTATTTTGGAATAATGGATATTCAGAATATGGATTTTGATGAATTCAGAGTCTGAATTATGAAGAACATGGAGTCAGGGATTTTTGGAATCCAGATTCTGAGTTCTGAGGAATTTAGAGTCTAAATGGTAGAGTATTCTATATATGAATTTTGGAGAACACCGAGTCTTAATTTCATAGAATTAAGAGATTTAATTTTAGAGAATTCATAGTCTTAATTTCATTGAATTCCTAGTCTAAATTTCAAAGAATTGAATGTCTGTATTTCTAAAAATTATGATTCTGAATTTCATAGAATTAAAATTATACGCATTGCAAGACTCTTATTATAAGAAACAATAAGTTTCTGGGGTTTTATATAAGGATCCAATTATTATTATGGATATTCAGTCTTTAGAAAATATTTTTTAAATGGATAATAATCATTAAGAATAACATATAAAATCATATTTAAGGATTAATTATTTATATTTCCTTTTAGAAAGAAATGTTTCATTAAGAAAATAGTTCTTAGTAAAAATTAATATTATGTAAGAAAATGTGGTTTTGATTTTAAAAACATAATGTAATGGAAAATTCATAAGAATACTTATTTTTATGAAAATATCCCCCTTTTCAGAAAACACAATAAAATTTTCTAAAAAGAATATAAGTAAAAAATTACTTTTTAAACATTAAAATAAATACTTATCTCCCTTTAATTATGATCCATAATGAAAATGACTATCTTCCCTTTTGGTATTGAAATCCATCTCATGTTTCAGTTCTTTTATTTCATAGAGAAGTTAATACTTCTTTTAAAAAACCATCTTTAATAAAACTCCCCCTTTTTTAAGGCATTCTATTCTTTTTATCATAATATTATTTTAATCATTATTTTCTCACTCTTTTTTATTTTTAGACATGAATTTAGGGAATGAAGAAAAAAATAAACACTTCGATGGATATAAATATACTAGACAAGAAAATATAAAGATACCAAAATTATATTATGATAAGAAAAATTTGTTACAAGGAAAAAGAAAACAAAAGATCATTTTTATGAAACCAATCATCCTTATTTTCCTTCAACATTATATTTATCAAGGTTTCCTTCAACATTGTTAGATCTTTCTGATTATCCTCATATTAATTGATCATGTGATCTTGATACTGATTCTTCTTATTAGGAAAATTAATTATTTATTCTTAGTGCTTAAGAATTTGATCTTAAGAATTTACCACCTCTTCTTGGTCAATGAATTTTTCATCCAACTCTTACCTGGGTTGTCATTCCACTTCCAAATTTTGAGGAACTGACTTTAGCTTTCCACTGAGGTCTCTATATTCATGAATCTATAAAACACTCTATGTATTTAACTTTTCTAAAATATCTGTTAAAAGTTTCTTGATCAAGTCATCTGACTTAGAAAATGCATCCTTTACTGAATCCTAGATATCATCCATGAATTCTTGAGCATTAATTACTGACATAGAGATTTTTTTTATCATAATAACCAATGTGAAATGATTTCAATTGATCTTCAATCTTGATAAAAGTTTCCATGAGTTTTATTATTGAATTTGACATCTTATTGAATGTATGATGAAGGAACTGACATCTTGAATCAAAACATGGAAATAAGAGAATGTCGTTCACTAGATTTTTCTAATATTGAACAACAAAATCTAGTCCCATGGAAGAAGAAGATTCAAAAAATATTCCATTTATAGTGAGGAATAATTATCTTTCTCTTCCTATTTCCTCTTGGGTGTTTTAATAACATATTTATTTTATCATACAACTATAACTTTTATGACTGAATCAACAACCAGTTATTCTCTTTTTAAATTTTAAAAATAAACTTCTCAACTCTCTAAGACTCATACTTGCTATCAAAAACATTGATTATTTTATATCCAAAAACCAAATCTTTTTGAGGACCATCCTTAACATCTTCAGGATTTATAAAATCAAGATTACTTCTTTCATCCTCAGTAGGTCTTTAATCCTCAACTAGTGCATCACAATCATTCCCTTCTGAGTTTATTTTGGTTGAAACTATTAAGGGATTTATGATCGAAAACATGTCATAAGGTCTCTCGTTATCCTCATGTTCTTCTATATGTTTGACCACATCTTCATGTTTCTCTTATTATTCTTCTTCTTATTATTCTTCTTATTGATGTTCTTTTTTCGGAAATGGGTTCCATAATTGAAACATTCATTCCAGAAGTTTTTTTGGTAATTATTCTTACCATAAGTATTCTGGTACCTGAATATTTTTTGAATCTTTCTCTATATTTTTATGAAATCATTGGACAATTTTGGTTTCTAAAATATTATTCTTCATATTTTTCTCTTTATATTATATATCAACCTCTTCTAATACATAAATCATGAATTCCTTAACCTTAGAAGGGTCTAAACCAGGATGACCATATACTTCTTTCTTCTTCTTCTTGTTCTCTCTTCACTTTTCTACCAATTCCTCAGAAGATGTTTTTGTTGTTTCCAATTGGGTGGAGCTGGATGGGTTTTTAAAAAGGGTGATTTTTCTATCAGTTGTAGTTTTTTTCGTTTCTTTGGGGGTTTCATGGAAGTGTCACCCAATTATCCTTTCTTTGTATCATATTGAATTTCACTTTCATGAAGATCATAGAATTTCACTATCATAATAATGAAACTAATTTTCATCCTCCTCTAAGTGTCATCACTGAGAAATATATTCTTAAAGGTTATAGATTTTGAACTGCAAGTAATTTTGAAGGATTATAAATAAATAACAATGATCTTCGACAAGATTGTTTAATACTTAATTATTTTAGATTTGAGGGTACCATTCTTGATATTTTTGACTGTTAAATAAATATACATTATTTGATTTACCTTTTATAGTCTCACCAATAAATCCATCATAATAATATTACACTACTAATGAGAAAAATTAGCCCCTTTCTCTTAATGAGAAATTCATGCATCCATAACGCTAAAAATAAATAGTTGGTTGTAAGGTGGTTAATCTTTGGTGACATCACTCCTTTATGTCCTTGGAAATCAATTCCTTTAATCATCTCAGAACATTTTTCCTTGTCTAAGAACTTGTTAGAGAGATATATAGCTTCTCCTTTAAAAGAAATATCCAAAATACTTCCAGCTTTGTTGAAAGATCATTTGTATGTTTTCCCACAACTCTTAAATGAAAAGAATTATATTCCTCCTTAATCATAAATTATGACTATATTATAGAATTCAATGATTAGATAAGGATAAATTAGATCCTGGTTTTTTTTCTTGGCCACAAAATTATTTTACCCACTATTCTTCTTTATAATTTTATAAATGAAGGAGTCATACTTTAGAATGAAATTTGGATAAACCAACCATTTTCTATAAATTTCCCAGTATTTGAGATACTTGTTTAAGGCTATAAGATTTTACGAGAAGATTCAAGAGACATATGTTATGTAAGAAAAATAAGAAAACTGAATAGCTGATTTGAAGGGTGGTAGAGATTCGACACCAAAAGAAGTGGAAAACCGATGAGGGATGTGAATATGGGGGGAGGGGAATTTATATAGGCTTCACAGCGATGATTCATATTCCTTAATCTATCCAATGGATTAAATAAGATTAATCAGATTTGACAGTTGATAACAATGTAAAAATAAGAATTTAAGGTTTTGATCTTTTACGGTTGTAAGGGAAAATCAGATTTATGGAAAAGGAAATTGATAAAGATTTCCATAAAACAAGATAAGAATTAAAACAAGCAAGAATGATATTACGAAAAATTAACTAAGTAAACATACCCTCCAGATTTCTCCATGAAAATTATCCATATTTATAAGGTTCTTATTAAATAAAATAAATTTTACAAATTTTTATTAAGGAATTATAAAATCTAGGTTTGAAAAAATTTATAAAGGAATGATACAATTTAATAGAATAAATAAATTCACCCCCCTGAAAAAAAGTTTTGTAATGTAAGGATATATGTTCCAGCAAATAGTTAATATAGATGATTAACTAATAGTTATCATTCCAATTTTTTTTCAATGTATTTAAATTTTTTAGAGGATAATGATTTTGTAAAAAATGACAGCATGTGGGTCTTTCATTCTGGTAAATTTTAAAATAATATATTTTTAAGTGTGTGATCCCTATGAAAGTTGTTCCTAATGTATATGAGTTTCGAATAAGAGTTATGTGAAGGGTTTTCTCTTAAGTAAATGGAACTTGTACTATTACACAATATCATTGTTTTGGTAAAAATATTCCCATAGCCGGTGAGTGTGTGTTTTATACACCACACATGAGGACAACAACTTCCAGCTGCTACATATTCATCTTCTTCAGTGGTATGTGTTATTGAGTGTTTCTTCATTCATTACCAATAATATAATGAATCTACTATGTAATGACATGATCTAGATGTACCTTTTCTATCAATTTTACATTCACCAAAACCAATATCAAAAGAACTTTTTATAATAAAATCATTTCCAAAATAATTGAATTGTCATAAATCAATGGTTCCCTTTAAATAGCGAAAAACTATTAACTACATTTAAATGAGATTCCTTTGAATTAGATTCATATCTTGCAAAAAATAATATTTAAACATGATGTCTGGATGACTTGATGTTATGTATAATAAACATCATATCATACATCTAAATGATGTTTAATCCCATGGTTTCCCAACTTCATCAAGATCAAGATTATTTGATGTACCAATTGGAGTATATATACTTTTAGTGTTTTTATATACATACGTTTTAAGAATATCTTAAATATAATTACTGTGAGATATATAAATTCCTTCTAGTTTTTGAGAATTTTGAAAACCAATGAAATATGATAACTCTTCCATCATACACATTTCAAACTCAGATTTCTTGTGGTCCTCAAACGTATTATTTAATAATTTCTAACTTGATTTGAATATAATGTCATCAACATAAATTTGAATAGTCAATTTTTTTTATTATTATTCATTATAAAAAGGGGTGGATTAATAGTTCCATTAAGATAATAATTTTATATAAAAATCTAGTAAGTGTATCCACAATGATCTAGATTATTTTTTAAGTCCATATAATTATATGGTAAGTTTAAAAAATGTCCAGGATATATTGTGTCTTCAAAAAAAAAGAGTTTATCCTACATAAACATCATCTTGGCCATATTAATTAAATAAATCACACTTCACATCCATTTGATAAGGTTTGAAATTGAAGATTGTTGTGAAGTCTATTAGTATACGAATAGAGTCAAGTATAGGTAATAGATCATAGGATTCTTCATAGTCTATGACTTTATGTTTATTTTAGTCTTTATAAACTAATCTTGCTTTGTTTTTAAAAATTAATCCATTTTTAGCACATTTATTTCTGAATAACCATTTTGCAACAATTATAGATGTTTCCTTAAGTCTTTCAAGAAAAGTCCAGACACAGTTTCTTTCGAATTAATTTATTATATCTTGCATAGATTTAATCCAATCATCATCACCTAAATCTTAATCAGTTCCATTAGGTTTTAGTTTGGGATTAAATTTTAGATTGTATACTAAATTTATTAAATAACTTATACTCCTTGCATGGGAATTTACAACACTAATGATACTATCACTGGGATGATTCTTAAGAAATAACTGATTTGGGTTTTGTAACACATGTTCATCAACATAAGGTAAAAAATATTCTGGGTTAAATACAGCAAAAAAATTTCTTGTATATTTTCTTTTTTAGAAAATATATCATCAAAGTCTATTAATTAGTTATTGAAAATACATCTTAATGTGTAAGATGTGGTTTTTCGAAAACAAAAGGATTAGTTTCATCAAAATTAACATGAATTCTTCTTCAACAGTACAATAACTTTTCTTAAAAGCTCTATAAGAATATGAATTAGTAGAGTGGCTTAAGAAAATTCCATCATCACATTTGAGTGTGAAATTATATAAGTTGTCTTTAGTATTCAAGATGAATACTTTTAATTCAAATAGATTGAAATAATGAAGTCAATGATTTCTACCAGTCCACATTTCATATTGGGTTTTATTAATAAATGTTCTAATTAAAACATGATTTATAGTTTAACAAGTTGTAATATCTTCTTAAGGCCGAATTTGTTTAGCAATATATTATTTACTCCACATGGTTGTCGTTATCTCTTGAAGAATTTGATTTCTTATTTCAATAACAACATTTTGTTGAGGGGTTCATGGGGATGAAAAGTTATGAGTAATTCTTTTCTTAATACAGCTTTTATCAAAATATAAATTTTGAAATTATCCTCCATGTTCACTATGAATATTTATAAATGAGATTTTTTTTAAATTATTACATGGGATCTATATGTTTTTATAAAGGAAAAGGATTTATAATTATTTGATATAAAACAGACCCATGTAAATATAGTCAAGTCATAAACTAAAAATATATATAGTCTTTTCTCCAATTATTCTAGTTTGTATTGAATAGAATAGATCTATATGAACTACATGAAAACCAGAAGAATATGATACTGCACTGATTAATTTAAATCTTGACATATGTTTCATTCTATATGGGTAAAGTTCAAAATCATTGCAAGATTCAAAGGTATAGTCTGGTAGATCATTAATAAGTCTTTTATTTTAGAGTTTTCATAGTCCCTAAGGATAAATTTTCCTATTCTTATCTGAAATATAAAATATTGATCATCAATTTCACTAATTTAAGGTAGATCATGGCTCATATGGCCTTCTATGCTCAGTGTATAAACACTTTTATGCTTATGAGTAGAATAAATAAACTATTCCTTTGAATTGTGTTCTATGAATTTATCATTCCTAAAATTCACAAGGTCACCTTCATCACGTAATTATATTTGAATTATAAGGTTGTATTTAAGGCCTTTAAAAAATAAAGCATTTGAAATTAAAGATTTTCCATGATGAAAAATATAACTTATACGAAAATTTTCTCCCTAAGAATTATCTCAAAATGTTACATTTATTTCATTCATATTGATAATCTTTTCTAGGAATATTTTGTTACCATTTATATTTGAGAAACATCCACTATCCATATAATATATATTGATGTTGGTACATCCTTTATTTTTATGTAAATAATAAATTTAGAATTTTGGAATCCAAACATTAATGGATATATAAATTTGAGATTTTAAATTCTTATGTATCCACATTTTCATAGAATAGTAATATTTATGAATGACTAAGGATTCGGTTTTATTTAAAAACTAATTTTTCTCCCAATTTCAACTAAAATGACACTTAGTTAAAAAGGGATCATTTTGGATAAAAAAATTATTCTGACTAAAATCTGGGTTTGAATGAGTATAACCAAATATAGAATTATTCATAAGATAATGAATATTTGAACACATTTTTTCAAATTCATTCCTTCCGGATGTATAATTTGATAAAATATTCTATAAAAAAAATATTTCGTATTTTTTTTTCTGATGAATAAATTATTATCATCAAATTAATTAGTCTTAGGTTTTGAGTGACCCTCTAAAACATTCTTCTTGGAAATAACATTTTCAAGATCCTTAGAATTTTTATCCATCTCATAATTAAATTTCTTATGGTTTTTGGAAATATTTTCAAAATAAAGTGTTCTCTGATCAATATTTTTATAATGATCTAGTACTTTTCTTGTTAAAAATGTTCTAGAATTTTCTTTCACTAACTTCTTTTTTTCTTACAGTTCTCATTCTCAAGTAATTCAGAAAATCTAGAATCTTCTTCAAATGAAGGTAAGATATTATCTTCCCAGAAAAAAGATTCTTCATTCTATGATCCATAATATTCATCAATATAAATATTGTCATTTAACGAAATATTTTTTAAAAATTAATCATTGTGTACCTTATCTATAAGATAATTATTTTTAATAGGTAATCTGTTTATAAGAACAATATTATTCTGACAAAAAGATTCATATACAAAAGATTCAACTGATGATTTAACACCATTGGTACTCCATGTGTCATTAACATTCAATAATTTCATAGCCTTATATTTGTAGTAATTTTTTTGGTCACATTATGAATGCTTACCATTTATGTCATTTCTCTTATGTATAGGAGAACCTGGTTAGATATTTCTAGCACCTTTGCATTCATGGCATGTTACTTTAGAATCATTGTTGTCCATTTTGTCTTTCATCTTATATTTGTAATGAAAATCATTATTTCCCACAATCTAGTTCATCCTTTGAGAAAGATTGGCTAGTTCATTCTCAGACTGATCATTATAACTTGATTTAGATATGACAATAACTTTCATAGCATTATATCTTGTTACCCTTTCTGAAGTCTTGGATATGAATGTAGTAATGAATGAAACAAGACCATTACAATTATTTTCTTACTAAAATTAGAATATCTATTAATTATTATTTCATGCTAATGAATAGTTCCAAATAAATCAAAAAGAGTGATGTTAGAAACATTCTTAATCTCAGCAATAGTTATCTTTTTATATTCCCACTCATTGGGCATGATATCTATTATCCTTTCCACAATGGAAAAATTATCGCGACCTTTTTCTCCCATATATTAAAGATTGTTGACTATTGTCATACATATTTGTTGAACTGTGAAAACTGGTTCTCTATAAAGAGACATAAATCTATGATAGTCATCACTTATCATAGCTCTTCTTCTTTCAATAACATTGGATGTATGAAATTGTGAAACATAATGTTTCTTCCAAATACAGTTTTCTGCTTCGCATAATGATATTTCACTATATATATTCCTGGTTATAGAACATAATAATGTATTGTGTACCTTGTAATTTAGTGGTTATTCTTGTTTCTCCATATTTTTGAAGGTTCAGATTTCTTTTTCTAGGATATTATATTCCCCTATTGGAATAACAGAATTTATCAACTCTAGTGTAAATAACAAGGGTCTTAATCTAGTCTCTCTAGTACTAATAAAAATTAAAATAAAAAATTGGTGGTCTAGTAGGATTTTTTTGTCAATAAGTCCAATATTTATTCCTTCCATTCTATAAGGAAAATATTTTTCAACAAAAAGTATCATTATATAATTTATATATGAAAAACAAATATTTAATAAAACTTGAAAAAGTAATGTTAAATGAAGAAAACATTGTGCAAGAAGAATTGAGCAATAAAACATATATTTAATTATAATTATTTAAACGACCTTCACTGATATAAATTATATGCTCAAAATAGGATATAAAATGATCAATTACAAGAGGGAAGGAGCGGTCGAATTATAATTTTAAAAATATTTTTTATAAATTAAGGAAATCGATGTTTAACGAGGTTAAACAAGATGAATTTAGAACACATATTTGGTCCTAAAACAGAAGGATAATTGGTAGGGCCCAGGTCCAATTATAAAGAACCTAATCTTAAAAAAGTTTATCTTAAAAAAAACAATTTTATCATTGGGAAATATTATACCTTAAATCATATTGAATATTATTTATCAGAGTATACAAGTATAAGAATGTATAAGAAAGTTATAATTTATTTCATCAAAAAAATACAGTGGAAAAAAACCTGTTACAAAACTAACTAAACAAGTAGTAAATATTTTAACCCAAAGTGAAGGGTATCAAAAAACATTGGAAATTGGTCCATTAATTTATATATTCAAGATATTATAACTTACCTATAACAAGTTAATACATTGATAAGAATATTGGGGTTTGTCTTTTTATCCTCAGAAGACCTTGTACATTAAGGTAGTAGAAACCTCTATCTTCTAATCTAAAGATGTTCTCAAACATTATGGTATTTGACACCATTCTCTTCTAATCCCTAAAATCCTTCAATTCTAAAAACAACAACAACATTCTCACTCAGATAAAAAAGATGTTCAAGGGAAAAAAGATGTTCAAAGATCACACAAGTCATGGGAGTATATCTCTCTAAAAATCAATTCACATCATGAAATCATGTAGTCACAAGATCACTATGTGTGTTCATGTGTTGTTACGGACTCTTCAAATGGCTAGGTTATTTATAGGCAGAAATCCCAATAGTCATCTCCTCTCCCATTGTTCATATTTTTTCTTGAATTTCAAAGGTACCTTGACACATGTCACTCATCAAATGGTTAGTAATCACCAGATTGTACAACATTACTTCATGTAATAAGAAATTTGGAAATATTAACATGAATCCAAGATCTAGTAAACTTGAATGAATATTTTTATAATTTAATGAAACATTAAAAAATATAAATAATATAAATAAAGAAAAACTAAATATTAGAGTCTAAATAATATATACAATCAGATTATAGAATAATTGATATTCAAAATCGGAATTCTGAGGAAATACGAGTCATGATTTGTTGGAATTTGGATTTGGATATCTGGGGAATTTAGTGTATAATTATGAGAAATTAGGAGTTGGAGTTATATGAAATTTAGTGTCAGAATGCTTTGGAATTTGGAGTCTTAATTCTATAAAATTCATAGTCTGAATTCTGAGGAATTCAGAGTCTAAATTAAAAAGAATTTGGAGTCTATATTTTAATGAATTATGAGTCTAAATTTTAGAGAATTCGGATTTGGGATTTCCAAGATTTTTAAGTTTTGATTTCATATAATTCATTGTATGGATTTCAGAGAATTTGGATTATAAATTTCAAAGAATTCAAAGTCAAAATTTCTTAAAATTTAGTTTAAAAAAATATTGATACTCAGATTCTAATCAACTTTAATGTTACGAGTTTTTAGATAAAGATCCAATTATTCTTATGGAAATCTGATCATATAAAAATATTGTGTAACTTGAATAAGAAACATTATGAATAACCTATAAACACTTATTTACGTATTAAGAAATAAGATTTCCCTAGAGAAATAACATTTTAGTTATGAAAATAATTCTTAGTGAAAGATAATTTTCATTAATAAATTTTTTTTGTTCTCTTTTAAAAATAATTTATTATAAAGGTAATATGAATAATTATTGAATTAATATAGCAAACATCCCAAAATCCTTAATTACCTTTTAATATTATTATGATTAGTGATCAAAAATAACATGTTTATTAGATTTTTCTTAAATTATATGATTTTATGTTCATTCAAATATTACTATAAAAATTATATTATTAGTATTTATTTTATTCATTGAATGAAATATATTTTTTCATCAACGATTAATTTTCATAAAATATCTTCAATGAAAAAATTATTCTTGTAAATAAATGGATAATAATTAGAGGCATCCTAGAAAAATGTGTAGGATTTATGTGAGTTTATTACTCCTTATATAATAAAGAAATCATTATTGAGTTGAACAATAAAATGGTATTTTTATTTTCTTCACTTTTATAATCACTTTTGGATGATAAGCCTTTAAAATAACTTATGTGTCTTCTTTTACTGCATTTTTTCCTATTCCATTCATAACCATTCATATATACTCAATCCAATCTAAGTTTATTATGACTTAAATTGTCTTTGATATTGTTTTTAAATAATAATATATATACTTATAACTTTTTATGTTCTCTATAACATGATTCCACATGTTAATATATTTTATTAAATCAAGGATTTCTAGATTTCATTCATTGGATGATTCATCCTATTTTTTAGAAATATAAGTAAATACATACTCGTATATTTATATATCACATAAATTTTTTGATCCATGGTATTAGTTTTATGTAGTGGTAATATTAAATCCATGATATTAATAATAAATTCATATATTTGATGATTTGTGATACTCTATCTATGTTTTGTAGAATGTGTCTTTTGATGCAATCTCTTCTAGAATTTCTCCATTGTAAATTACCTTTTAATGAACATGGTTTCTATTAGTAAGTATGTGAATGGAATTTATGAATGCAGTGGACACTAGTATTTACATTATCTATATTCTCTAGGGTGAAAAATAAAATTGTCTATTTTATGTGTGTTGAATCAAAATTTATGTTTAAAGAATTTTTTTATTATATTTCTAGATATACCCAGTTTAATCAAATTCCCATGTTTTTTCATATATGAATAGGTATTTCTATATATGTCATCCAATAATTTTTATATGGTAGAATTTATTACCTTTTTTAAAATAAGTTCCACATTTTTCTATTTTAGTGAATGTGTGTGGAAACATTTCAAGGGTCTTAAAATCATTCATATCCGTAAAAAATACCACCAATCATGACTAAAAAATACTGGTTTCCATTTAATCAATCCATTATTTATTATATACTATAATAATAAAATATTTTTTTGTTGTAACAGGAGTCAATAATTTATTATATATTGAAATATCTATTTCAAAATTTCATTATTATCATATCTTAGTGCCATGAATTTGTGGTATAAACATTGAATATAAAAAAAGTTCCATTCCTAGAATATAAACCTCAAAAAATAGTTACTTCATAATCAATTCTAAAAATGGTCATTTTGATAAAAATGGAGGAATGAATACTCACACATTTAATTTGGTAGTTATTTGATAAAATTGTAGGACATAGAAGTTCAATAAATTAATAAAATTGAATAATTAAAGGAGATTATAAAAGAAAATAGAGTACTAAATCATAAGGAAAAGAACACTATAATTTTTTAATGGTCTTTCAGATAGGTCATCCCAATATCACCTATAATTAATTAAAAATTATGACATTTTCACATACATGAAACGTATTATCTTGTGACTAAATATGGTATGGTGAACATATTCCCTAAACGTTTAGATATTCAAGGAGTACACTTAAATCCTACAACTAAAAATTAACATACCAAAATTTTTATTTAATCAGAATGGCGTAAGGGAGAGTGATGAAGTAATAAACTATGTGGCCAATTTCATTCCATTTTAAAGTATGGTTTGTGTATCGAATTAGAAATGAAAGGTGGATACAAAAAAATACGTGAAATAAAATATTCACTTAAATTGATTATTAATGATTTAGATATATTATTAATACTTATATAATTCTATAAAAAAATAAAACTCTAAAAAAATTATAAAGGGACTAAAGAAATATGATCAATGAGAAATACATACATTGATGTATACTCCTTGGTGCTTTACGTTGACTTTAGAATTTTTTTAGTGTAATGAAAATCCAATATATAATTAATATTTTTAACAATGTGAATTAGTTACACATTTATAATTTTGTAAAAATTTTATTTTCAACTCAAGGATTCAGAAAATATATTGGACTCCAAAATTTTTGGCATAAATTTATCTGATAAAAAAATAATCATTGAATCATTTCATGATGTATATTTTAACTATCTATCTCTAGAAGTATTTTTTATGGTAAATCATTAATGTATTATTTTTTTGTCTAATATCATTTGAATAGTTAAGTCCTATATTTGAATTTGAAATTATGTTATTACATGAAATTTTACAAATAAAATAATGACTCTTCTCCCAATCCTTATTCCAATACATTATGATATTTACATTAGTTTATAAAATAATATCACTAGAAAAAATGTAGTTCTAGTTTCTTCTTATCGAAAAATATTCAAAATAAATAATGAGTGGACTAATAAATATGATCGTTGATTCTAAAAATATAAACACATATAATAGTATTCTAATAATGAAACAACAAGGAAAAGGAAATATAAGGTGTCTCTTGGAATGGGTACAAGATTGGAAATATTTATATATAGGTTAGTGTAATTTTCAAAAATATCCAATGTATATTTGATAAAAAGATAATCATTATTAGATAGTAACCCATAAATTGAGAAAAGAATAAAATAATTATTTCATTATTTATTATGATGTGTACGGATCCTTATATATATATATTAAATATTTCCAATTACATAATTATTTTAAAAAATTATTTATTTAAAGTTGAATTTTAAATATTATCCTAGTAAAAAAAATTCACGAGAATATGATTTTTTCCATCTAACCATTTTTTTAATATTATTTCAAAATACTTGATCCATTTTATTTAATTGAATCTATATTTATAAGAAATGTTAAATTCAATTAAAATGTAGACAATTTATAGAAAAATAATATATTATAATAAAAAATCATAACGAATTAATGATTACATAATTAATTCTTATTATCACATATCTATTCATTATACATGATTTATATATTGTATACATATACAAAGAATTTATTTCCATATATAATTAACTGAATATATTATATTCATAACGATACAGTCATTTAAAAATAATTTTTTATCTCATTAAAAATTATAAAACTATAATATAATGAATATTACATTAATAGTAACAAATTACATCATCATTATTTCTATTTAATTGATAATAAATTGTGTTAATAATTTGTGGTTGTTTAGATGGAGTGGTTCATGTAGTGATAAGTAGTGTGAGAGGTTATATCTCTCAAAACATCGATTTAATTTTTTATAGGTCATTATGGTGTTAATAGATTTTTCTGGAAGAGTTACAAATGATAAGGTAGTGTTTTGGACATTTACAAGGTCACCCCAAAATGTTAATTATTATGGTTTTGAATTTTTGGAGCCTTTATTGAATCATGAGCATGGGGAAAGCCCTTTGGGGCTTGGGTTCTTAGGGTGTGGTTGTGGAGTTATTTGTTAGGTGTCGAGATGCACCATGGTAAAATAAATGGACTAGTTACCAATTTTTTGGGAGGGGAAATAATATTTTCATCCCATGAGACAAGGTAAATAAATAAGAAACCACACTATGGTGGTGGGTGTAGTGAGGAGTAAATGAAAAATATCGTTATGTTATACTATGATGGAATTTCATGGTGCGAATTACGGGATAAAAAATTTATAATATCATTCCATCGATGAGGTCAAGGTAATGGAAAAATTAATATTCAAAATAAACAAGATCTGGGTTTTGAATCTTAAATTTTGGATTTTTTTTCTTAGATCAAACTCATCCTGGGAGTATTCAGGACCCACACACCATGGTAATTGTTTATGTAGTTCCCTTAATAAAATGACGAATACTATTCTACAGGATTCTATTTTTATTTTTCCCTAAATATATATTGAACCCCTTTACCTCTCATCACATTCTAGCTAAACCATTTGGGAGTTCGAATTCCTTGGAATTTCATGCTCAAATCCTTACGAATCGAGGTAGTCTTCTATCTCCTCTATTATACATTGTTTTTTCTTCTTCCGTATGGGAGTATATTTTATTTGAGGTTCTCTATTTTGTGCTAGAAGTCGAACAAAAAATGTTAATTTCATATTTTTGGAATTTTTTTGTCAGTTTACCATTGATCTTGGTGAAGTATTATACCTTTATTCTTCTAAAATGAGTAGTTATTTCTTTATATCCAAAAATGTTGTTATGGATCCTCTTGCAATCATTATTTTATTTTCATATATTGTAACTGTATACTTTTCCATATCATTTACTAGATAGTGTGGGTTTACGTAATTAAGTTAAAAAATGTATTTAGATAGAACAGAATGTAATTTGGTTAATCACATGAGTTTGATTATTTTGAAATATTACAATGAAGATATACCTTTTCATTTCCATCCATCAAATAACTACTATTTGGAGCCTTGTTTTTTCTTTGATGTGATTTTTAAAAACTTGAGGTGATTATTTCTAGAGATAAAAATTCATAAAATAATAATCAACTTAAGAATGGTTAATGATCTGGTTTCACATGAAATTAGGAAATATTTTTAGAATGTCTGTGTAATTAGTGATGTGATATGATAATATACCTTTATATGAATCTAATTATGTATCTAAAATTTAATCATAATTTTACGTTATGTTATTGTGAGGATAATTTGTTTTCCTAGTGTGCTATGCAGATATATTGTGAGAAATAGTGTGTTTAAGGCGTGGACCCGGTTCAAATGCATAATATATTTGGATGTGATTTTGGGTTTGAGGGAATCATATTTGATGAATGATTATTTATGGTAGTTGTGATGTGAGTTTTTTGTAGTGATATGGTTGTTTTTTCGTGATGTATTTTCATGATTTATGATGTTGTTTGGTTCTATGTCATGACCCATCCCACGGGGCCCGAGCTGTGATTACCCCAAGATCGCCTCCATAGGCCAGGGGCTGATGACATGTACCAAAAGGCGTATTCCCTAATAGTGGGAAGGCATTCCCTATATAACCTATAAACTCACACAATTAAGAATAAAGAAGGATACAATCACAAAAAAACTCTATAGTAAACAGGGTGTGTACAAAAAGAAAAAGGGGCCAGAATACAAGCCTAATTGGAAAGTACAAGAAAACTAAGATGTACAAGTAAACCGGAACAACTCCTATGAACACCCGTCAAGGATCCGACCTGAAGGGTAGGTATAACTCTTGAATGGTCATCACTACAGTATGACTTGATATATGTCCACCTCCGAGCTACCTCTAGTCCTAGTAGCCTCATCCTCGATCAATGATGTCTGTCGTCTGCACCAAACACAACATGGTAGGGGCATTGCCTGTGCAGGGGTGAGTATAACGATACTCAGTAGGAACCTCGATACCCTCCAAGTTCATACAAAATCCATAAAGGATAAACCACAAATCATGAAAAAAATTGACAACAGTACTTATGAATATGCCCATACATATACCTAAGTTGAAAAGTATACCCATCTCATTCAAGAAGAAACTCAAGGCACAAATCCTAGTACAACTCTTCCTCAAAGGAAATAATACCATGAAAGCAACAAATAAAGGTATGCACCAAAAAGGTAACACCACACAGAAGAATACCAAAAAGGTCTCACCATGACGGTATGTACCATGAAGGTAAAACCACAATGGTAAGTACCACATAGGTAATGACACATAGAAGAATACCATAAATGTATGCCGTATAAAAGATTACCAGAATGGTATTACCATGATGGTAAGGACTAAGATCACACCAAGTATAACTTGTGTACTTTATTAAAGATGATTAGATGTAACTACTGAATCAACTTAATCTGTTAAGGGGCAGACCCATGTAGTATCCTATATCATCATACCCACGTAGGATCCTAGTATTGCAGACCCATGTAGGATCCTAGTATATCAGACCCATGTAGGATCCTAGAGTAGTCCCACTTGGATTTCCTAGAGCAGTCTATGTGGTACTCTCGAACATAGACTCACATAGCATCCCAAAGCACAAACCAAAATAGGATCCTTTTATCATGTTACACCCATCCACAGGATTCCCACACTAAGATCGCTTGATTCCATGAGGGTCTGCTCCTCAAGCCACAGGTTGATAAAATAACTGCCAAGAAGTCCCGTGAAGAATTATCCCCAAGGACCTCCACTTAATAGGGGTCTCAACACTACAAACGGTTCGTTAATTGGGTTCTCGGTCTGTATGCTATTAGCCTTTTAGTCCTCAGGGACCGGTTGGATTCGGGTTCTATATAAGACGGATGTACCCCAACTTTATCCAAAACTCATGTGGGGTATTCCAAATGGATTATCTCGATCAAAGGATTCTATCACCACAGACGGTTCATCAAACGACCACCCGTAGCTGATGTTTTTGCCGAAATAGAGAAAAGGGTTGATGTTGGTCCTGGTCCGACCCGACCCGGTTTGGGTCAACTCGGCTCACTGGGTCCGTTGCGGCCCAACCCATGATGGGTGGCCTGCTAGGCAATCATGGCTGGCCGGAAAACCGGACCTCCTCCACGGCACGGTCGCACGCCACGGCTGGCCGGACAGCCGGCCCTCCTCAATGGCGAAGTCACACGCCGGGCCGCCACAGGAGGACGTCAGCTAGTCGGCCGCCCTCCCTTCGCCACTGCGGTACAAGGTCGCTTCTCCTGCACGCTCTGGTTCATGGACGTTTTCTGTCGCATCCCCTTCATGCGGCTGACTGTGAATCAGCCGCGACCATTTTCTCGCATTGCGGTCACGTCGCTGCCTCCTTCACGGCCGACCAGGGTGCCGGCCGCTGCTCCCAAGCCCTTCCAATGACATTCCTCGGGTCACCAAGTGCACCCCGGTGGCCCGTTCATCATTCCGTAGACTCCAAAACTCTCCTTGAGATGTTTCCGTCAATTAAAGACAATAAAAACAACAAATGTTGCGGAGAGGTCAGGCAATGTTTGTTCGGCCCGCACCCTCCACCTTAGAACGGTAGTAAGTGGCTTATTTGTTCTTGAATATTGAGGAATAAAAATGTTCTTAAATGAAGATGAACGTCCAGAATGGGGAAATGGAAAAACAAACAACAATCCCTGCCTCTATTTTTCGTTTTATGTCTCATGAGAAGAAGTCGGTTATGGCGATGAGGGTGCCAATGATCATCACTTCCAGAAAATTATTTCGATGTCAGGATCGTGCATCATCCTCATTCTTGATTCCAAAGTATGTTCTTCGTTGGAGTGGGAATTATTTGTTGGTAAAAGGGATTCCCCAAAATTTATCCCCAAGCCTCCCTTTCTCCAATGATTTCCCCAAAGAAATGTTGAGCCAACAAATTAAAAAATGTATATCAATTTAATTTACATTGGCACAATTAATGTTGGTACATTTAAATGGAAGAAATAATTGTATTTTGTTGGCATAATTAAATGGAAAAATTAATTGTATTCAGTTGAAACAATTAAATGGGAGGATCCCAAGGGGCTTCCCCACATTAAAGAGGGGTTCAGGTAGTCCCCACCACTATAATTCTAAAAGAGATGTTTTGAAATAAAAATAAAACGTTAATTATTTTATTTTTATTCTTCCACAAAAAAGTGAAAAAACTATCATCTACCCTAGACCTACTATGGTCGAGGTGAAAGTATCTATAATTGAATAATGGTGTTGCGAGTTTAACGATGCCCTCAGATTTTGATTCTGATCACCAGTTCAGAAGTTACAAAAACCCGCTCGCACGTTTACTGAACATACAAAAAAAATTCAAAAATTCATTCTGGGCACATCGGGACTTGGAATCATGCGCCATCAATTTTCAAAGACTCGTAAAAATCCCATATAACTAAAAAAATATTTACATGTAAATTTTAGTTCTTTACATTCACTCCACCTTAGATCTTTGTGTCCCCATGAGATACAACACAAACTAAGGGAACAAGTGGGGTACTGAGCACGTATCTGAGCCTCTCGCTCCCATGTTCTCTCCTGGAGGTTCCTGTGGTGCCAAAGTACACGCACCGATGGAATCGATAGCCCATGAAGGGATTTCTCATGTCGATCATCAATCTCCACTGGAACATTGTTAAACGTCTCCCCATCATCGATGTCCAGCTCTCCCCCGTCAATGTGGTGTGAAGGGTCGTGCACGTATCTCCTCAACTGGGATACATGAAAGATGTCATGCACCCGGTGCACCAGAGGTGGGATAACTAAGTAGTAATCCACTTCTCCAAATCTACTGAGGACCTGAAAAGTTCTGATGAACCTTGAAGATAATTTGTCTACCATGCCAAATCTTCACAATCCTCATCGATGTGAGACCCGTAGAAATACGTGGTCACCATCCTCGAACTCCAGAGGTATCTATCTCCTGTCAGCATAAGTCTTATGCATGATCCGTGCAGTCTTCATCTGCTCATCGATGATCTTCTCCTTCTTCGTGGGGGCTTGTACTATCTTGGGTCCCATAAGTGCGGAATCCATTGGGTCATTCCAGCTCAAAGGTGATATTTAGGGTCGACCATAGAGGTCATCGAAAGGTGCCATCCTAATGGTAGAGTGATAATTGTTGTTGTATGAAAACTCCACCAAGGCATGTGATTCTCCCAGCTATGACTGAAGTCCTTGACGCAAGCACCCAACATGTATCTGAGGGTTTGAATGGTCTGCTTAGTCTGGGCATCGGTCTAAGGATGGAAGGTGGTACTCAAATGAAGTTGTGTCCCGGAAGCCTCCTTCAACCCCTTCTATAAATGGTAAGTGAAACACACATAATGATCGGAGACAATCGTTGAGGGTAATCTATATAGCCAGACAATCTCTTTCACATAGGGGAGTCCCAAGCTCTATTCTAAACCCATCCCTTTGATACCATTTTTTCACGACCCATCCCCCGGGGCCCGTGCCATGACTACCCAAAGCCCACCTTCTATAGTGAAGGGCTTGCAACTAGCACCGAAGGCGTATTCCCTAGACTGGGAAGGCATTGCCTTTATAACCTTTAAACTTACACAACTAATCACAAATCATGATAAAAGCACAAACTAATACTATATAGTAAACATGGTGTGTACAAAAAGAAAAAGGGGTCAGAATACATGTCCAACTGGAATGTACAAGAAAACTGGTATATACAAGTAAACTGGAATAGGTCCTATGAACACCCAACAAGGATCATATCAGAAGGGTATGTACAACTCTCGAACAGTTGTCACTGTGGTACACCTTGTCTAATTTCCACCTCTGAGATATCTCCAGTCCTAGTACCCTCACCCTCGATCAATGATGTATGTTGTCTGCACCAAACACAACAAGGTATGTGCATAGCCCATGTAGGGATGAGTGTAACAATACTAATTAGGGACCCCAGGACCCTCAATGTTCTCACAAAATCTACAAGTCATAAACCAAAACTCATGAAAACAACTGAAAACCCTACTTAGGTATATGCCCATACAAATACCTATGTTATCAAATATACCAATCACATTCATGAGGAAACTCAAGGCCCAAATCCTTATCCAAAGTAAAACTGTTCCATGAAGGAAACAATACCATGAAGGTAACACCACAAAGGTAAGTACCAAAAAGGTAACACCACATAGAAGAATACCACAAAGGTATCACCACGAAGGTAAGTACCATGAAAGTAACACCACAAAGGTAAGTACCACATAGGTAATGCTACACAAAAGAATACCACAAAGGTATCACGAAGAAGGTATGTACCACAAAGGTATTACACACAGAAGATTACCACAGAGGTATTACCACGAATGTAAGGACTCGGCTCACACCAGGTATAACTTAGGTACAGTAGTAATGATGATTATATCTAACTACTGAATCATCTTACTCTGTTAATAGGCAGACCCACATAAGATCCTAAATCATCAGACCCATGTAGAATCCTAGTACAGTAGACCCACATAGTATCCTAGTACAGCAGACCCCTGTTGGATCCAAGATTATTCCGACATGGATTTCCTAGAGCGGTCCAAGTGGGACCCTCGAAGATTGACCAATGTAGGATCCTAATGCATAGACCCACATAGGATCCCTTTATCATGTTACAACTAGCCACATGGTTCCTGCACTAAGCTCACTTGATTCCGTGGGGGGGGTATTCTCTTCAAGACCCAGGTCAATACCTCAACTTCCACGAAGTCCTGTGAGGAAGTATCCCAAAGGACATCCATGTGATAGGGGTATCAACGCAATAGACGGTGCCTCAATTGGACGCCCAGTCTATATGTTATTGGCCTTTTAGTCCCGAGGGCCCGGTTGGATTCATATTTTATCCAACCCGACCATACCCCAACATTATCCAAAACTCATGTGGGGTATACCAAAATGACTATATTTATCCAAGCTTTCCATCACTACAAATGGTTCATCAAACGAGCACTCATATCTCATGTTATGGAAGAAAGAGCGAAAAGGGTCGAAGTTTGTTGGGGTTTGGTTTGACCTGGTCGGTCCGAGTCGGACCGCTGGGTGGCCCACGGTACAACCGGCGCTTGGTGGCCGGCCTTTCGGCCAACAGTGCGGCCCGCACTGGTCAGCTTGTAGCCGGCTGGATGACCAGACATCATCTGTATCGCAGTCACGTGTTGCGCCACCCCCAGCGGCTGTCACCAACCTGGCCACCCTCCCTTCAGCGTCGCAACACAAGGGGACGACTATTGCACGCCCGATGGCACAGAAACATGGTTCCGCCTCCCCTTCACACTATCAGTTGTGTGCCGGATTCCACCCCTACTCCACCGTGATCGATGGGCCACAGACCTTCTCTGGCGGTGCGGTCGCACTACCTTCGTCGTCGCAGCCGGCCGGGGGGCTGACCACCGCTCCCATTCTCTTCCGACGACATTCCTCAGGTCACCGGTTGCGCCTCGAGGACCTTTTCTTCATCCCTTAGACTCCCACACTCTCCTAGGGATGTCTTTATCGATTAAAGACCATCAAAATCCCAAAAAGGTTGCGGAGTGGTTAGGCCGTGTTCGTTCATCCCGCACCCTCTATGTTAGAATGGTAGCAAGCGACTTATTTTTGCTTGAATCAAGAAGAATATAAATGTTCTTAAATAATGATGAATGTCATGAATGGTGAAAGGGATAAACCAACAACAATACCTACCTCGATTTCTCATTGGAGGTGTTGTGAGAATATGTCAGTGTAGGATATGATGGTGCCTATGGTCGTCACATCCACAACACACTTCCGAAGTCGGGCTTGTGCATTATCCTCTTTCTTGATTTTGAAGTATGTTCATCATTGGAGATGATGTTTTTCGTTGGAGAAATATTTTCCCAAAATTTCTCCCCAAGCCTCCCTTTCACCAATTATTTCCCCAAAAAAAATAAGGATCCAAAAAGTTAAACAAGATTTATCTATTTAATTTATTTTGGCACAATTAAAGATGGCACAGTTAAATGGAACAATTAATTGTATTGTGTTGGCACAATTAAATGGAACAATTAATTGTATTTCATTGACATAATTAAATTTTGGGATTCTAAGGGACTTAACCACATTAAAGAGGGGTTAGAGTGGTCCCCAACACTAGAATTAAAAAATAGAGGTTTTAAAAGAAAAATAAAATGTAAACTATTTTATTCGTCTTCTTCCACAAAAAAGTTAAAAAAAAACTATCTTCTACCCTCGACCTACTACGGTCTAGGTGAAATATCGACACTTCTATTTCAACGGTGCCCTCATATTTCAATTTCGTGATGTAGTTCAAAAGTTACAAAAACCCGCTCGCACGTTTACTTAATGTACTCAAAAAAGTTCAAAAATTCATTTTGGGCACACCGGGCCTCAGAAACATGCACTGTCAATTTTCTGGGTCTCATAAAATTACCATATAATTAAAAAATAACATGTAATTTTCAGGTCTTTACATCTAGGTGATTGAGTTTTTGGGTGTTGTATTGATGTAGTGTCACTAATAATGATTAAATTAAATGTGGATGATGATATTGAATAGAATTTTTTATATATTAAATAAATATGGATTGAATTCGATGTGTGATGATTTTATGAATATGTGGATCTTAATTATTATATAATAAATCAAGAAGTTGGATAACATGAAAAGGGATGATGAAATATGGATTTGTGTGGCTTAGTTTTGTGTTTTGTGCATTCATTATCGCAGTGGTAAATTGTAATATTTGTGATGTATTATGGTGGTGATTTGGGATGTTTAGTAAATTTAGATATTAAACCTTATGTTGGATGTTTTGGGATATCTATTTATCTTGTATTTTCATGTTGTTTCAATTCATGACTAGGTCAATTTGGATAAAATAACCAATAAAAATATACTTTTCAATTTAATTATTTTCCCTAATATCTTAGAAGGTGTTGAAATATATGGTCGACTACCTCCCCCCCACTTCATCACTCTTCCTTTGGATGTATTGATTATAGAAGCTGGTGTTATTGATTTGTTTGGATGATGATGAAATAATATGTGGCGGGGAATATAAATGGTAGGCTGAGTTATCATGTTTTATTTCCTTGAAATTCATCATAAAATACATCCCAGGAGTGTAATGAGGTTGTGATATACGTTTTGATTGATGCTATCATGAGAAGAAAGACCCAGTGAGTGGTTTTGATAGGTAGTGATATGTCCTGATCCATATCATAGATCGATGAGGTATTGTCACGAGATGTCTTCGTGATAAAATTGATTCAAACATGGTATGCTGGGCCCTATGGGAGGTTGGGGTATGTAGTGATGCATCCTTACCCATATTAGATATGGAGAGATATTTGATGCAATGACCTAGAATGAATAAGAAAATTGAACATTTGACTTTGGTCTATAATAGTGTAAAATATATAGATAAGTTGGTTTTTGTTAAATTATGTTACTTTATTTTAGTGATATCTTATTAAAATGGATTGGCTATTTGGTCATAAATCTATATTATGGTTCATATTCAAAGTTGACATGTTATGTTGCTTTTATTTCAATTTTTTATTGACAAGTGAATTAATATTTTATTTTCACATATAAACAAAAAAAAATTCTTATATAACTATGTATGCATGTTATACTCACCATACATATATGGGAAATTTTTTTTAGGTTTCACGGAGTACATCAGGGAAATAGAAGGACACTACTAGCTTTGTAGTTGGAGTTTTTTTCAACTTTTTGTCATATGATCATATGTTGTTATACTATAAGAGAGATACAATTTATTTTTATTTTTTCTTACATATTGGATGGTTTTCTAATAATTTTATATTCATAGATTTATTTATTAGGTGGTAGATATACTATATCCAAATCCTACAATTCATATGAGGGTAATTCTTCTCATATGTATGAAATTCATGATAACATCTATTTTATTTACCAACATGAATAACACCAAAGGTATGAATCATTGTAATTATCTATCAACCTTTATGCATGTCATCTTAGGGGTACGCTCAAAGGGTGGGGGTCATGCTATAGTGATATCAATGTTATTGGTTGAGATATATGATGGATCATGGGTTGATAAATTGTGAGGAATATATTGTGTTCTGGGTAAATAATTTTAGTAGTCAATGATGTGTGATATAGACTTGGGAGACCAGTTGAGACATAGGATCTTGGGACACCAATGACCCAATGTATGGAAAACGAGATTATTTACTGACCAAATAATGTGGTGATATTTAAAAGGAGAGATACCTAAGAGATCTAAATACATCCAAATTGATTTAGATTAAAATTGAATTATGTTTTCTGGATAGTAAAATTCAATTCAGTTAATTAAAAAAATCAAATTCCCTGATACTCTGACGAGTTCATACATTGTGTTTTCATGAAGGGATCTCTATCATTATCCATGTAATATACATGCATTAGAGGTTCACTTGGCAGCCCCATTTTAGAAATACATATTTGATCTAATATATAATGATGAGGTATGGTAAAGTGACATTTTTATGTTTATGATGATATAAATTTATTTGGGGAGCATCTCAAATATATTAGTAGAGCGTTGGATGGAAGATCATGAGATTATATTTCTTCTTTTTTTAATCCTGAGGTAATTTTTTAGATATGTGGGTGTTTAATTAGGTGAAATGGGTGGTGAATAAAATGAGGGAACATTATATTCGTGACATTTATGGGGAATTTATTTAATCGGTTTACTTCCATTGGATTTTTCTTCTAAATTTCTTATCATCCACGTTGAATGTAGTAATTAGGAATGATCTGATCTCCCTTCAGTACGTCCTCCTGAGTGTTTTAGTGATTAATATTATGTTTAATGGACTTTTTTCTCTCATATTAATTTTAGATAATATGAATAGATATTGGAATCTGGAAGAGGTTTCATGCCTACTGATTAAAAACAATGTCACCCAATTTATGATTTTTATGTACATGGTAGTGTGGAAAAGGGAAAATATGTTGAGTAGATGTAATATCAAAGAGGACATCCCCATGAATGAGGTTAAAAAATCATGTTGTGTATAAAGGATTTTGGTAGTGGATCACTGATGTTAGTTAATTCAAGGTTCCAATCAATTGAAATTCAATCACCATAGCCAAATTTATGATTGTTTAGGTATAATGGTTTGGAAAAATTTATCAATGGATTCTCAGTTTTTGTATTATACCTATCATGTTATGATCATTTTTAGGATCTATGTTTGAATTCATAGATATGTTATATTTTATTGGGATGTTATGACCCTCTATAGTCATAGAAAAATAAAGGCATCAAGATTTTGATTTTTTTCGGGGGATTAGAGACACAATATATTAACCCTATGATGTTCCTCATCCTTAGGGACCCAAATGAGATTTTTGAAAAATAAGAATGTATTGGAAAGGACGCAGAGTAGGGAATGGGTAAATATAGGATACTTTGAATATTTCACTATATATACTCATGGATATCCAATGTATGGTTGGTTTATAATCTTCCACTGTTTCTATCTAGATTGAGTTCGGATGTTCACCCTAGGAAATTTGTACTTATTTATTCAATTTATTAGAATGATAGGTGTATAGTAATCGAGTCACAATGGTGTTATGAACTCCACTTGGAGGGAGAGTTCATTATTTTAATGTATTCCAAGAGTGTCTACTAACAATGGGGCATCATTAATTGGTTTGGTTAATGTTCTTCTTGTAAATGTTTCTATAATATGTTATACTTGGTGTGTATTTTTTGTATTATATATATGAATTTATATCATAATTTATGAGGTTGGTCGTGTTCTCTAAAATGAAATTCCAATATGGGGCATTTTTGGGAGAATATATATCAAATGGGGAAAATGTCAGTGGAACATCATTGCTCTCAATTGATGGAGATGTCAGTTGAATCCCTTGTTATAGAGTTTGACATGGTCATTGTGGTCTTTCTAGATATCAACCATGATATTGATGTGACAACCCCTTGATGTGATGTTGAGATTCTATGTAGTAACAGTTCTGTGCATCTTTGATATCAATGAATCCTTATCGGATAGAACCCATGGAGTTGTGGAAGTTGGAGATGTATTACAAAAGGGTTCAATGTGACCCAAAATGTCACCATGGGGTGCCCCTAATTTTTTCCCAAATATGTAAGACTATAGTATGTGGTTTTGAATATATTTTGGTAGTCTAAATCAGTTAATTATCATGAACCCTTTCCCTCTATCGAGTATACATTATCTATTTAAGCAGATGAAGGGATCCAACTATTTTTCCATTATTCACATGTGGTCTGTAGTTAATCATATGCGGGGAAAGGATACAGATATTTTTTGAATCGAATGATGTTATAGTGGAACTCATTATGGTATTGAATTATATTTTAAAAATTAAATTAGAACAAAACAAAATATATTTTTATGTGAAAACAATTATTAGAAACATTGATCATCCAATAATCAGAGTAAAAAATCAGCATTAGAAACTGTCTTATTATATTAGAACTACTTATTAGTGTAACAATAACACTAGAAAAATATTTTTTTATAAAGAGAGTACAAATACTAGATTTATAATATATGCACAATGAAAAATATTACTTTTATAAAAAATTAATACAAATTCCTGTAACATTAAGAATGAATTTCAATCTTATTATATATTATAATAATTAACCATAAGAGTAATAGTAGTATGAATATAATGACTAAGGTTATCTGCCATTTTCAATACTTATATTAATTTCTGTTTTTCCATATTAGAATATCCCTCAATCTGATAGATCAATATTAAATCTAACTTCCAAAATATTGGAATCTCTCGATCTAATGGATTCGTACCGTCTCTATATTTTTTAATAGATAAATACCATGGTATGATGACTAGTCTCTATCTTCCTTGAAACATATTGACTCAATATAAAGGATCAGATTCATATATTATTACCCCTTCAAGACCATGATCAATACCCTGATTAGATAATATATTATAAAATTAAAATGTTCGAAGAGAATTACAATCCTTATAAGGATTCCATAGAATGCAAATACTCTAATGAAATAAAAATTCTATGAATGATGAGTTCATGAAAATTGATCTTTAGATACATGATTTTATAATGAAAAAACTCCTAAATTCAAAAATGAAATACTATTTATAGTAATTTATCCAATGATCCCATTGCTGAGTATGATTCATTGGCCTCAGTCATCATTCACATTAAAACTAATAGTTATGTGGATTAACAGAATGTCTAACGTCATTTGGAGTAGTTCCATTACAATGTTATTTTGTATTCTATCTAATATATAAAATATTTATATTCTAATTTATAACATTTGATAGTGTGATTCACATATTTATTTATATTCAATATGATAAATTGAATATGAGTCACTTCGATTTATCGATAAGAATGTTACTATGAGGGTCTTCTGATTTTTTCTGTCTGAATGACTAGAAATAAGTCTAACCATTAGTCTCTATCTGTCTGATGGATCAGATTGAATAATAAATGTTTCTACTAATTATATATTGTAACCATTTATATTTATGGTATAATGTAATGATTTCAATAACAACATAATGAAACACATTGGAAATAAAATTTAGTAATATTTTTTTTTGCAAATATGTATTTGATTTCCAAAAAAATGGAATAGAAATGTATAAATTAAAGCTTCTGGCTCAACCATATACCCAATTTTTGAATTCTCAAAACATGATATTTAATTGATAATTATAATATTGAAAAAATACATCCCCTTTTCTTTTTAATATCATGAAATATAAAATAACTCCCCATGTGTTTATAACTTCTGTTTATTCAAAGGGAAACTATTATATATCATGGTTCAGCCCTTCATAATTGTTTTATTAGAGATTTCCCTCCCTTCAAAAATTTTCATCCTCATAAAAATCTCCTAATAAATTATTAAATACTTTCTTCTTAAACATATACTATTATATATTTCACCAAATTTAATAATTTATCCAAACAACCACCGCCTTCCGGATTATTAGAATTGAGAGGGAAAATATATTTCATAAATTTATTTAAAGGAATAACATATGAATATATTGTTAATGAATTAACTAATTACCCATGAAATAAATGAAAGGCCTTAAATCTAACAAAAAACAATGTATTTTAATGAAAGTAAATTAAAATAATCATTCGACAACCAATCAAAACATTTAAACAAATTATAAAAACATTTAAATAAAATTTTAATCTTTCTTTATCTACATTTTTATAATTTCCATCATTTTTTGAAGTCTCCATGATGATTTTGTGACACAGACTCCAATTTCTGGAGATTCAATATCAATTCATCGATCACAAGATTATTCAAAACATAATATTTTAGTCTTTTAACTTCTTGAATAATATTATTTTACTCCTCCATGAAATGTAAAAGATCGTCTTCATGCATCCAGAATCTTCCATTCTCCAACTCTAAATTCAAATATTTTTGTTTCAAAATTGTACTTATTATTTTTCATTATCATTCATATCCTTATACTCATATAAAAACATCAAATAGTCTGATATATTTGTATTTAAATTTAAAACAAATCATCTATTTATGTAGAAATTTTCATAACTTCTAGTAATTAATTATGTAATCACTGATATTAATGTCTACTTGGATTGACCACTTAACTATTTTTTGTATGATCATTTCTATGTATTTTAATTTTCTTAGAATGTTTTCAGATAACCTATAATCATATATACCAATTTAGTTAAAACATTCAGAATATTTGATTTCTTAATAACACTATATTGAATCAGTTTACATATTGATTCAATGTATGGGAGGCAAGGAATCGAATTTGTCATCTTTCTTTATGTTTGAAAAAAAACCTTTTTGTGAAACTATTTCTTATATATCGAACTCTATTGTATAATCTTTAGAAGCATCATTTCTGGATGATTTGTAATTATGTTTTTTTTAAAAAAATATAAATTCAATTCTTTTATATGAAAATTTACCATCTTTTAAATTTTTTTACTTAAATATCCTTATCTGATTTATATTTTTATAAAACAATTGTTCAAGATTATTAATCTTAATATTCATATTTATATGATTTACATCATCTCTTCTTTTAAGATTAATTTCATTTCAATGATAATAATTTTTATTCCATTGATCCATTGAATTTAGAATCATTATCTAACTATGAATTTAAAGGATCTGTTGATAATTATGAATATGATGATATCATATATTTTTTCTATTATTCTATATCATTTTGTTATTCATCAATGTTTTCTTCTTCCTCGTCTACTGTTTTTGTTCTTCTTAATTTAATTTTTATTCTATTTCATCTTCTTCCATTTTTTATTTCTCTACTTCCTCGCGTTCTTTCTAAAACTATGTCACATTCATGATAACTCTTTTTCCAACCATTTTATTAACATATTTTTTTATTATCCAACAAAATATTTAAATTTTAATTTATCATCCATTTAATTAACAATTTCTGGTAAAAATGAATTATTCATAACTTCTCAACCGGCATCAGGAATGATCTTATCTATATGAAAAATATTTCATGCCTGAATAGATAGCTATGAAACTGGTAATTGAGTGACAAATATTAGTGGTTTCTCATAACCCTTTTGAACATCTATCTTTAATATTTTAATTTCCGTTTATTTTTATAGGATATTATTCTATTTTAAATAATTTCTTATATTTCAACTGCTCTTCAGTTTTTATATTTAATGCCAAGGCCTCAGCCTTATCAACCTCAAAAGTAAGATCCCTAGGTTTTTATTTATCTTTTTGATCTATGAATTGATTTAATTATTTATCAGAATTGTTATTTTCTTTATTTTAATTATTTAAATGGGAATTTATTTTTGTTTATTTTATTCTTAATATCCTCTAAATTTTTTATTCTCTAGCTTCAAATGTGGCTCTATATACTCTTTCAAAATAATTTTTTCTATGTGATTCAAAAACTAATATAATTCTAGATATTGTTTCATCACCGATTAATGAAATATTTTCTCACATCAGATATGTTTTATTATCAACATTGAAGAGTGCCTTATACATCATAAGAAACATATATATAAATGGATAAAATATAAATATCTTCATCATTATCAATGAGATCTTATCTTCATCAACCACAGTGAAGGAAAAGATTACCAGACAGACATTATTAATATTTATCTAAACTTCAAAAATAAAATTATCATAATGTTATAGGATGTCTTTATCACCCATCCTTGCTATATAAGACCCATAAAACTAAATTTCATCAATTATTGAGTACAGTGATTAATGGTTATATTTTATAACATTATCATAAGAAGGAAAAAATAAACATTATATCTGCATGTCTAAAAAGGTCTAATACTATCATGTAATTTATGAGAAGGTATATAGGCTTCACCATGAAAAGGAACCCAAACTAAATCTGATAATTTTTTCTATTAAAGCTTATAATTCATCAAAAAATAAATAAAATAGTTTTCATCATTATAATATTTTGATAAAAACTCAACAAAAACATAATACTCTTTAATAATATATCGATAATTTAAATAAGAATATTTATAATATTTTTCTATAAATATAGTTTCCAATCATTGAAAAATAATGATCCTTTTATGAATAGATTCATAAATATCATATCATACATGTTAAACAATATATTCTCTGAAAACATGTGTATACATGAAATATTATGAAGCCTCTACCATACTAATACTGGTGTTGGTGGTTAAATAAACGAATGAAAAATTCAAACTAAAGACAAAATGTGTGGAGAGAGTCATTTCACACGTACTAAGAACATATGTGTGAAATGGGGTGTCCCCCTTTATGTATGAATTAACGTATTCTGGTTCACATTCCAAAAGTTTCTTGATCTAAATTTTTTTTGATCTGATGATTTTGATTTAAAAATTTAATGTTTTAAAAATATATTTAAACACTTAATGTTTCTATGAAAATACATCATAACAACTTATAATAGTATTATAAAAAAAATTACCTCTCAAACCATAATAACACAATGAATGTAAAATAATTAGTAATAAAAATTCTATAAACATACCAAATTTATAAGTTCAAAATCCAATCGAAATGTAAATTTCTAAGAAAACTTTTCATCATTATGAGAATCCAATTTTTTTTATAATTAAAATTAATTATTAATTTTTATAAAAACATATTTTATAAAAATATTTATAACATTTTTTAGTGCATAATTTTTTTAGTTCATAAATATTTTTTAAAATAGTTGAATTTTTTTGAAATGCTTTCTAAAAAATATTAAGTATTAAAAATTGTATAACACATTTTCAGTCTAGAAAATTTTATAGAAAACACTTACTCTAAAAAGTATTTTGAATAAAGTTTTTAAAAATATAAAAATATAAATTTTCTGAATTATTAAAATTTATTAAATAATTTTTTTTATAAAGACTAAAATATTTATGAAAAAAACATATACACTCTCTCTTTGATAATTATTTCATAATATTAGGAAATTTGGAAAACCGAAGTAGATATGAATAATCACTCAACATTGATCATTCCTAGATTCTGTTTAACGTATTCAAATCTACTAGAACACATGGGATCTGTATAATATCATCCAGTTTCATTAATTTTAATGAAATTTAAAATGATACATCCTTAAAGTGTGAATTCCCTAAAAAATTGTGTCTTATATCTATGTGAATAAGTCCAAAAACAACTAAAACATTATTAATTAATAATTATCGAAGAATAAACATGTTACCAATAGAAATGATTTCTCCTTGAGAATTATATATGAAAGTATGTTTTCCACATTTCATCATTATATACAACTTAAGGAATATTTTTTCACATTAATGTGTCTAGAACAACCACTATATATGTATCAATTTTTTTTGTTGGTACTATCTATACTTTCATCAAAATAAAGAAATAATTTTTTTAGAACCCAAACCATCTTTGGTAGAGTTGTATTATCTTAAAATAATATTTTTGGTAACCACATTTTTTTTAAATATTATATAATTTATTAAATTTTATTTCCATAGAAAATTAATCCTGATGAAAACATATGGATTGAACATAATTAAGAAAACATTTATTTTCCAAATGTCCCCCACATTGATATTTTGATAAAAATATACCACTTTTAAAAATTAAATAGTTATTACTAAATATAGTTTTGTTATTTGAAAAACCTATTCTGATATTTTCACATAGGGGTATAATTATTTTTATACATACCAATATTTTCCATTAGAGAAGCAAACTAATATTACAGTTTTTTAAACTACAAAATTAAGATTTTAGGTTTACAAATAATTTTTTATACACACTAGTAATAGTTTTTGAAATATTTTTGACATGATAAATTCCAAAATAATTTTTCTAAGAAATATATTTTTCATGTTCTTTGGAAACACAAAAATTTTCTAATATATTATTATATATATCTTTAGAAATATCTTATATTTATTTTGTTAAATTATAAATTCCCGAATCAACTATAAGAAGTATTGTTTTAGAATTTTCATGTTTTTTAAAAACATTATAATTGCCATTTTCGTGTATTTTTGAAATCCTAGATATATTTTCATGACTTGGAAAATTATTATCCTCATCACCTATGGAATATTCTCCCTCAGTATATTCATAATTTTTCTCCCTATTACTATCAGCAAAATTTGCATTAGGATTAGTATTAAAAAATGATTCATCAGTTTTTAACTTTTCTATAAGAAAATTATTTACCACATATATTTAAAAAGAAATATAAATTTTCTTCTTTCACTATAATTTATTTTCTAATGAGTTTTATGATGCATTATCTAATCCACATGTACTAAAACATCCAAAAATTTTAAAATTATAATGTTTTCTAGAATTTAATACTTTTTTCATTTGTATGTGAATATTTTTCCACTTTGTATTTATTTCATCATATAAATAACAATATTAATGTGGGAAGCTTTATTAAATACATAAAATACAACTTAAAAATGTTTTACTTCATTCAATTACATATCATTTTTATTTTATCAAAATTGAAAATAATTATGAACCATAATTTTATTCATCCTTTTAGCATGCATTGGTAAATAATTTCTAGTATGTTTTGAAAACCCAGACCTATTTAATAATAAAGTTATTTTTAATTAATGAATTCATGAACTTCTTGAAGGAGTGAAAATTAGTTGTAATAGTATAAATAGTTGCAAAATCTACACCCCATTCTACATTTTCATCTTTTTAGCATATCTTTTAAGTCATCCATGTTATTTCATTAGAATATGAATAACATCATTAAAAGTAATATTTGTATTCATAAATATATCATCCATGTCTTTCCTTTTGTATTCCAAGTCAATATGAATTATCTCTATAATCATGTCAACAATGATTCCATCTTTACAATGCTTTCCTCCAAGAGAATGATGACTATACACAAAAGTCATAAAACTTTGACACATTTTTCCCTATATCTCTAGGTAGAAAACAAAAATATTGATCATATTATCTTATAAATGCTCTTATAGTCTCAAAAATATTATAAGATCCAATTTTTGTAACTTCTATATTTTTTAAAACAATATTCACAACTTCACATATTGAAATATAACTATATATATTACTAGTAATGGAACAAAATAATTTATTCCTTAATCTATAATTCACTTGTTATCAAAGATTATATTAATGAATGAAAGTATTAAATTATTTTTTTAGGTATCTTGTAATCTATAGTAAGCTTTAAAAAGATATTAAATTCAATATTGAGAACAATATTTTTTATCTTATCTATCATATACTTATAAAACCATTTCCATCAAAAACCACTGGTTGAATGAGATTGAGATTTTCTATAGTTTCAATAATAAAAAATTTAATCTTAAATGAAATGTAAACTATTTTTCTTTAAAAATAATAGTGTATAACAATTTAAAAATATTTTTTTAAAAAAACACAATAAACTTGATTATAATAGAATAAGTAAATAAACATAAGATGTAAAAGTAGTAGAACCATCTCTGATACCAATTGTTAAATCAAAGGAGTTTCCAATAGCATAAAAGAGTGGGGTGAATTAGAGTTCAAAAATTGATCTTCAAAAAAATAGAGTACTCTCTGAATAAAAAACAATTGGACATGATGATTTTCCAATGATCAGAGTAACAAAATTGAAATAAGAATTTTTCTAATTACAATAGAATTGTTTTTCGGTATCATATAATCAATGATAAAGTAGTTTATTTATAAAGACCTAAATAAAAACTAAAATTATAATAAATACATTGAGGGTAATATAAATTTTATATATATGTAATGAATATTTTTAGAATAGTAAGAATTAATTCCATGATTATAAAAAAATTTACTCTTTAATCACAAGAGTTAAGGTAGTCAAAAAATAAAGTCTAAAGATATTCATAGGATTCAATTCCTACAATAATGAGTTTCTTTCTTTACCAGGAAATAACTCATTCCAATGGATATTTATCATCACTTTTGTCTAGAAATATGGAATACCTATATTTGATATATCGGTATCATATTTGTTTTTCATTACGAAGAATACCCTCAATATAATTATTGGTATTTTTCATCCTTATCCCTGATGCCCTTGATCTGATGGATCACATTCATCATCTTCATATCACTAGAATCCAATGAAAAGTACTACAATCAGACTATGAATTTAAAAGGTATATAGTTCAATGAAACAATAATATATATAAGGATTCCTTATATCATTAACTCTCAAATTAATTAAAAAGACTTAGAATAAGGATTTCACATAGATAAATCTTTAGAAGTCTTGAGTTTGAAATAAATCATCTCATAACTCATCAATTGAACTACTATTTATAAGAAAATATATAATGTTTCCATTTTTGAGTTAGTTTTAATGGCCTCAGATAGATTACACTTGAAAACTCATAGTAATCAGGATTAACTGAATATCAGAAATTATTTGGTTTATCCCATATACAATTCTATTTTATATTACATATAATAAAAAAAATCTATTCTGATGATATTCTATGGATAATATAAAGGTAATATTTGTTTATTTTCAATAGTATAAACAAAATAAGGGATATTTTGATATATCAGAACCAATGTTAGTTTGATAATCGTGACCTTTTTCATACCAATTGAAGAGACATAAGTCTAACAGCTAGTCTAAATGAATATTAGTGTGATTAATTAGACAAACCATTAGAATGATGGATCTAATTAAATAATAAATGTTTATATTTGTAAAATATTGGAATGATTTATATGTACACAAAAAATTAATCTACTATATAAAAACTTATTAATCACTTGCGAAATAAATGATAATAACAGTATAATTAAGAAGGTGTTTTTTATTTCCAAAAAAATGGAATGAATAGTGTAAAGTAATAGTTTTTTCTCAATAATTTCCCTATAAATTCCTTATGATACTGGAATCAGAAAATTATTTTCATGTTAAAAACATTTTGGATCATAAGAACATAATCATTATTAACGGGACTCGTAATCTCTATGTTCTATGAGTTCATAGAGTAGTTAATGCTCATGTTAATTGAGGAAATCCTAATCTACAAGACATTAGAGAGGGATTATGTTGAAAATCATAGAGTTATATATAGGTTCTTGGAAACTAAATAAAATATTGAAAATTATCTAAGTTAGAAATTTAGATACAGTAAGATCATTTCATTGGGAGCTTGGTTTCCTAGCATGGTGTAATCACGGTACTTTCAAATTTAGTGGGAGTTGATTCTTGGGAAATTACCCAGAATATTATAGTGGTCCAAATATTCTATAGTATTTTGGGAAAATAGCAGTTATTTTTGTATAACATCCCCTATATCATAACCTTCTTTACCAAAAAAACTGGTATGTAAATAACTTTAATGTGTGTTTTTAGTGATTATAGACATTCGACAATGTGAAGGAAAATTTTATTAATGCTCTATTGCCTTTATTTTCATAGGAATGGGTATTTTGTAGTTCTTTTATGATGCATCCCATCTATTCTTGGGATTTATATTGGTGAAAAAAGAGGTTTTATCTTATGGTTCTAGGAATTACCAACCCTATAAGGGTGACTATGAGGCCAATGATCTAGAGTTGGATATAGTGATGAATTCCATAATGTTGTGGAAATATTAACTCATCACTGAGTGAACTACCATATTCATGCTTAATAAGAGCTATATGAATATATTCTCTTAGTGAGATTTGAATCATTAAAGGAAAGGGAGTATAGAGATTCTTTAGGTTTATGATTTTATGGTCTTTTAAAATATAATTAATGAAAGAATTGTGGTAGAGTATTTAAGAAGGAAATTGTGGAGATATATTTTTATAGTTTTTACTAATTCATGGAAATGGATAGAAGGGAATACAAAAATGCATCTTAATAGAGAGGCGGTTGGAAGTAGAGGTTTTCATAATCGTATGACTATGCAGTCATATTTGATGTTGAAATTTGAGGATTCTATGTCCTTATACTTAATGTTGGAAGTTACTTATGATTGTTTCATCCATGTTGATACTCAAAAAGAGATAATTAAGGATAGTTTCAATTAGATTTTATTTTGGGGAGGTTGTTTTTTTGTTATGTTTGTGTGTGTCCTCCATGAGTTTCAAAATTCAACATTATTAGTACAGAAATGGATGTCTATCATTTATTTTGGATTATAAAGGATACATTGGTGGACTAGGATGAATTGGTTAGCGGCATAGTTAGTGACATGGTGTGTAGTTTGTTAATAGGTTAAATTTAAGAACCATTTTCCTAAATGTTTTTATAGCAATTGGATATCTCTAGTTGGATTTGAGAGGATATTTTAATGAAATTTTTCTCCATTTCAACCAATACCCATGTTCAATATAATTTATTTGGGTCATCATAGTCTTAAAAATGAAGATACATCATTTTATGGTCATCTAAAAGATATTTCATGAATTATTTGGAGAGGTGGTTTGTGAATAAAGTATTTTTCATCAATGAGTGATCAGTACAAATATTTTTCTATTATATAGTCATTTTACCCCATTAGTCTAGAGATTATTTCAATAATATTTTATCTCTTAGTTTTGTATTATCATCACATAATAACTCTCAACATATGGGTAGACCAAATAAACTATCCTAGTGCAATATGAAATATTTTAGAAATGCGTCCCTGATTTTTGGTATATTGTGAGTGAATTAATTTCCATTGATGGATTTTTCCTATAAAAATTTCAAACATTAATACATTTTCATGAAATAAATTTTGTTTAATTTGGAAGACCATTTAGTTCTATTTTATGATGGAATGAGTTTAAGGTTTGATGTTTTCGTTAGTCTTCATGAGGTATAAATCTTGGTATAGATGATCTCTATGATTTGTGAGAAGCTATTAGTTGTGAAATACTACCATATATCATATCATAATTATAGTTAATGGTATTTGAATTATGTGTTTATAGACCATGAGTTCTTGAGGTTTACCATTCATCATTGTAGAATGGGTTTCAATATATGAGTAAAATATATCTATTGGGTCTTCCCATATAAGGATGTTACATCTTTTTATATGAATCTTAAATGCATTTTAAAAACTATTTATTCAGGACTATAATAGTTAAATTCCATTGGAAACCTAGAAAAAATATTTTTAATATGGTGAAATATAATCAATCTCAACAAAAAAAGCTTCTCATTTAGTACTCTTCATTGACATACCCACCATAAATCATTTTTTGATATCCTTGGGAATGTAATCAAAAGAATTGGATAACACATATTTATAGAAATGGTAAACATAATACCCATAAATCTATGATTACATCAAATAATAAAATAAGTATATTGCTTTGGGATAATGAATATATATTAAAAATTTCATACCCAAACTATCATTGATCTTAAATATTAGTCATGGAATTAATATTTGATGTTAACAAGATCTGAATTGTATGGAAATCATGAACATGATCCATGAGAGAATATAATTGGTATTAAATATATATTTTTTGGCATACACATCAGATTATAAATTATTTAACATTTAAAAATAGAAAAATGTATACCGATTATGTTACAGACACGAAATTAGGCCCTCAAATAAACTTCTAAACATGCAACCAGGTCAACACATAACATTATAGACAAGAAAGAGAGGTCCAAACATAAAATTGTGAAAATGTAATCATGATCCAACATAATATTCTGAACATGTAATCTATCTCACACATAATATTACAAACCAATAACCTAGAACTATGCATAATATCATAGTTTCCAAGGATCACTCCCAAGACCGTCATAGTGGAAAAAGTAACTTATTGAACAAGGTTCTCTCTGCTTTCCAATACAGTGTATCTCAATAGATATAAATCAAAATCCAATACATTGAATGGGGATCTAGTTTCCACCCCTCTTTTGATAAAACATAACCACCATCCATTTTTATAATATAACCACTGTCACATAATGAAAATTATATATATGTGTTCTACAAGATCATAAAAAATTAATCATATCATAACCGAATAATTGAAAAGGGATTCATAATAATATAATCATAGCCTAACATGATAATGAGTGAAATATTTTATAATAATTTCATCATTTCATAAATGAAAAAAATGGAAAAGTAGCATGTTTTATTAGAATTTCATCATTATATAACCCATGAAAGAGAAATTGGTTTCATAATAATTCTCCCATTATAAATAAACCATTTAGGGAAGGAAAAATAATGTTATCCTTAGCTCATATCCACAATATAGAATAATTAACGTGAAATAATGTTATCTTCAATGAAAAATAATTTGGAAATACTAATTTCAAAATCTATTAAAAGAATATATCATTTCATTGAAAATAATTTTTTAAAACATGAAACATTATGAAATTTATTATTTTAATGTTCCCCAAAAAACATATATAAAGGAATCTCTAAAAAATTATTTAAAACAATACAGAAGGAAAATACAACATCCAATTTGAGAAATTATTTTTTATACATAAGAAATTTTGAAGAAATTTTTCTTTGAAAATAACTAGTAAAACATATAAAGTAATATTTTAAATAATGATTGGTTATGATGTTGAAAAATTATTCTCATGTTTAACATGTTAAAATGAATATTCTTTTCCCATTTTTTGTAAAATACAAACTATCATTTTTTAGAAAATAGTATGAGGATTATTTTTCAATGAAAATATAAAAAATTCATAAATGGGTGAAAATATATAATAAAATACATATTATAATAAAATATCATTTAAATAAAACATTGTTTTGGAATAAAGACTATTTTTATCCAAAGATAGTAATAATGTAGTATTTTCTCCAAAATGTTTCAATAACTATTTTTTGTACAAAAAAGTGTAATAGTGTTACCATTACAAAAAGATATCATTAATAATGAGTGTATAAATTCAAATATTTCCATGAGAGATATATTATAATATTTCATCCTTTGTAGCATTATCATAAAAAAACCTAATAATTAATGAGATTGTAAGGAAAAATTATTACATTTTTGGTAACATTTAATCATGAGACACATTATTGATCAACATAAAATGAACCACAAAATATGTTGAAAATATATAAATTCATGTTATTAAATGATAAAGGTTCTATATATGGAAATTGTTAATGAATATAGGTCAATAATATTGTAGAAACTCAAAGAAACCATATAGGGGAGGAGTGAATCAGAGAGGAAATATTTTATTTTAATGAAATGAATATTTTCCCCATATTGGTAGGAATTTATTAAAAATATTTGTCGGAATAGTGCATTAATAAAACATTCACATGTAAACAGATAAGACAACAGTTTTACATGGTTCCCCACTAAGGCCTAGTCCAATGAGTATATGTCAATAGTGTATTAGTTAGTTCACAATCCACATATCTTTACTCATTGATTAATAGATAAGATTATAGAAATGTCACACAATACAATGAACATATCCTTTACAATATTTTAGGGATATAACACTATGTTTCCTTCAAAACATCTATTGAATACCCCATGCTCACTTAAAATTGATATTTCTAACTTAGTTTATAAATGTGATATTTGGTTCAAGGATTTGGATTTAAAGACATTGTCCTCGACTTTTCACAAGACTCTCCACTAACCATAGACCTATGTTCACATACATTTAATAACATGTCCAATTAAACTAGATGTTCAATAATTCCTTTCATGATACTCCATCACAAAGATAACTACTTTCGTAATGTACCCTACCATCATGGAAAAAACATCCATCACGAACCACCCCCATACCTTTACGGATCAAACTCATTCACGAACCTCAAAAAGGAAATGTGGAATACCATATCATTGTGAATCACCATTTAATAAAACTCATTGTAATCATTAAAGAATTATATAATTATCATGATTCTCAAGCTCAAATAGAATGTACAATTTATGAAACTCTGATAACATCATGAAAATAGGTAATTTATAGGTTATACATTAAAAAGTTATGTAATTTGAAGGGTGTAGCCTCATATTTAGAGTCCTGGTTGTTCATGTTTCTCCACCTAAAGTTCTTATATTTTATGGATCATTTAGGAACATAGTATCATGGATACTTCTATCATGAAGTACCGTAGAAATTCCATGTTAGTGATTCTCATTATAATCATAGTTCTTTCCATCAAAACCTTATTGTTGTCGTGAAACTCCAATTATCCTAATCGCATAAATCACCGTCACTGTTCAAGACGATCAAAATCTTCAACGTTCCAGATTCTCATTCTTATGATATAAATAAAAAAAAGATCTATTTTATCCTTCGCAAAAAAATATTTTGGGAAGCCCATTTTTTGAATGTCAGGCATTATCCACAATTTCATAATGCCTTCAAGGAAATCAAGTTTTCACAGGCAAAGATATCTTTAAAATTATAGACCCAACAAATTGGAAAACATTAGAAAAGGATGAAACCTTCAATACTATTATCAGATTAAACTAAAATATACCTTTAGTTTTAATATCCTTGAACTCCCATTAGAGGATTTACAAAAAATACACACTATACTCTATTTCCATCAAAAGATAGTCTTGGTCCCCAAAACTATAACAATCGTCTCAATGATGAAAAATTGGGATTAAAATATCTTCTTGATTTGGTATACATAGATCAATAAACCCCATTAAATATATATATAGTAAAATTTATATTTATATACCAACGGTTTTAATTAGAATCATATAATATACATTCATTTAATTTATATCCACCCCTCAAAATAAATAAGTGATAGATTTGGCATTTGTCTCTCAGAAACTAAAAGTGAGACATATATCACTTACCTTAAGTCTTAAATGATTTTCTCATCATTAAAAAATACTATATTATGAATATAACATAATTACAACTCTATTAAAAACTATATTAAAAAATATCTGCTCATATATGTTTTTATTATGAGATTTTATTACATTATTATTAACAATTTCATGTTAAAGATTCGTTTCGAGTAATATCTCTTTAGTCTAACATATATATTTTGATTTTTAGTTTTTGGTTATTTTACATTGATCAGAAGATCATAATATAGATAATGTTAAAAATTATATGAATATAATATATGTTAATTATGTATGTATTTAGGGTAATCTATAAAATTTAGTGGTAGAAAATGATATACATAGCTCATAGAGATGATAGGCTATATGTGCACGTAAATGTTATTTACATTTTTTAGATAAAAAAGAAAATGTAATATTATAGAATAATTATATAATAAATTTTATTTAATATATATCATATATTTTCATTAAACACATCATTAATACATTCAATGTAATGTGATATCACTTCATGAAGAGGTAGTCAGCCGTACACATGTAAAACATTATCATATTCCCACAAAATGAATAATATGATGGTATTTCTTGCATAATGAGTTAATAATCATAATTAAATTATATATATGTCATATATATCATATATAAAAACTAAATTCATCATTAAAACCATAGTTGAGCAGTGGTAATGGAAAAAAGAATGACAATATTTCATGAAGCGATAGTCTTTTGTACAAACAAATGATGATTTTATAACACATTTTAGCAAAGTGTATATTGATTAAGTTCTTTAGAATAACGAAAACACATCTAATTATATGTATTATGTTGTTAAATAATCATTATATGATAATAAATATATGTGTTCATGGAAAATATAAAACCAAAATGCTTATTGAGAAATGATACCTCTTCTTTGGGTTTTCTTAAATGTTATCACAAAAAAAACATCAAAGGATGAATTTATACCCAAAATATGTCATAAAGGATGAGGGGAGGAAATATGGAATGTGATTTGGAATGTATTTTCATTTAATAATATGTTTTAATGGGATAATAAGGCATGATATGGGGAGACTTTTATAATTGATGAGGACTGCCATTTTTATGAATATTCAAAATTATTAAATAATGGGTGGTCTATATTTTCTCATGAGGATAAATAATTTATTAAAAATTGGGGGACTATTTGATTAAGTTAGGGAAAAACCCCCACCACATAGAATTAAAAATACATTTGTCCTTTTAATCATTAGATTCGTGATTACTCTATTTTACAATTGTTGTTTTTACAAGGTAATATGTATCTTTTTATTAACCTGGGTAATTTATCCATTATGACTAAAATTAAAACTAAAATTAAGATTATATCTAGAAAATAATTTATACAAACTATTTAGAAATAATTAAGTAAATTTATTAATTAAATAACCTATTTTTTTGGAAAATTAATTTTAACATAAGAGTATTTAACATTCCAAACCCCATTTTAACCTTAATAACTTGTAAAAAAACTTAATTATTTTTAATAATCATTACATTCAAAAATTAATTTAATCTTATTAGATAATATAAAATTTTATTCTTCCAAATATGTATTTTAATTTTCGAATTTCCACTCATGAAGAAGTGATGATAAAGTGGATGTTTAAATTTAAAATACTCAAAATCATACAATGCTTTTAGATCATATTTATAGATGAAATTGATTCTACTGAACTAAATTGTATAAATATATGTATAACTAGACTAATTTAACTTCAATACCAATTTAATATATAATTTAACATTATAAATATGTTAAATTAGTAGGTTGTTTTCAATTATGATTTGGTACTTTTCACTATTCATCAAAAAAATGAAACAATCCAAAAGAATCCCAAAATTTAACCTATGCTAATTTCAAAATTCTGAGTGCAGTTTTTTTAAATTCATTTTCTAGAAGTGAATAAAATAAATTTAATATTATTTCATAAAAATATATAATAATATTATTTTTGAGAAAATCATATTTTTGAAACATTTAAAAGCTTTACAGAAAATTTTGATCTTATTGTCAATATGTCTTATTTATATAAAAATATTATATAAAATATTTAAAAAATAGTTAATACTATTTATACAATGATCTTTACTGTTCTATTATAATTTCCATATTATATGTAATATCATTTCATGTTTTTTAATCTCGGCAACACGCGTCATCCATATAATTATTATTGCATTTTACACAACCGCAACTTGATGTTTCATAAAATTCAATCTATAATATATAATTAATTAAACTCAATCTAAAATTAGTATTTTTTGTAATTAAAAATATTAAAAATATTTTATTATTTAAAAATTCCCAAAAAAGGTGTGTTACATTATAACCCCATAAAAATAATTTCACCCACGAAATTTGACTTGGTCATCATATGTTTATAATTTTAAAATTCCATCATAGAAGTGATGACTAGAATTAATCAATGGAGTTTAGAAGTTGAGACACTACCTGCAACAACACAAGGTCCAATTGGTATCTCGCAATAACCCGCTCAAATTCATCCTTAGTCGTCCAATGCTTACAGGATGTCTGGAAAGGTGGGCAGTTATTTTGCAGCAATTTGACATTAAGTATGTGTCTCAAAAGGAAATAAAAGACCATGCTTGGGATGATTTCCTTGCTGAACACCCTTCAGTGGAAGACACTTCATCAGATTTTGAACTACCTGATGAGGAAGTCTTCTCTATTCAAGAAAGTATTAAAACATGGGAAATGTACTTTGATAGTGCTTCCAAAAGTACAATGGGGAGGAAAATGGAAATTCCAAAATGCAACAAAGATGGCTTAGGAATTGTGCTCATTTCTCTAGAAAAGGCAGTGTTACCCTATTCCTTTTCATTGTTGGGAGGCGGTACAAATAATGAAGCGGAGTACGATGATCTCATCGCAGGATTGGAGTTGGCAAATCAAGCACAAGTGAGTCACTTAAAGGTTAAAAGTGATTCAATCCTGGTAATCAAATAAGTCAATGGGGACTACGCAATCAGAAAAGAATAATTAATCTCGTTGTATGATTACTTCAGAGAGTTAATGGCAGAGTTTCCTTCAGAACTGACATTTTTTTATGTCCCAAGATCACAAAATGCCCAAGCTGATGCACTGGCTAATATTTCCACAGCTCTAGAAGATCCAAATCGGGACGAGACAACCATCAGTATTTCCCACTGTCGTACAATTTCACATTATGTTCAACCCAGAAAAGAGGAAATCAATGAAATTAGCCTCATCTATGAACCATATGGTCATACTATAGGATGGATGACATGTATCAGGGAATAAATTCAAAATGGAACACTTCCACCCGATAGAGCCGGGAAAGAACAAGTCTGGAGACATGTGGTCAATTTCTCTCTTTATGATAGCCCAGATCACATAGAAAAAGTTCTATACAAATGGGGTTTTGATGGAGTTATCTTCAGATTCATTTATGGTGAAGAGACAATGGCTGTTATGAAAGTAATGCATGTCGAAATTTGTGGTGCCCATCAGTTTGGACACAGACTATCTGATCAAATTCGAAGGCTTGGATATTTTTGGCCTTCAATGATACAGGATTGTGTTGATTTCAAAAAGAAGTGTCATTCATTCCAAGTACATTCCAACTTCATTAATCAACCCCCATAGTTGCTTCATACATCCAAATACTTTGGGCCATTTTCCACATGGGTAATGGATGTAGTGGGACCTTATCCTTCAGCTACATTGAAGCTGTTTAAGTATATTCTTACTGCTACTGACTTCTTTTCCAAATGGGCAGAGGAAATAACCCTCAAGGAATTCAGTTCAAAATGCATTTTTGGCTTCATCAAGTCTAACATCATTACCATATTTAGTGTCCCTCATACCATATTGACAGAAAAAGGCACCAACTTTTGTTCATCCGAGGTGAGGAAGTTGTATCAAGAATACAACATTAAATCCAATCATTCCTCTTGGTATCATGCTACAGCCAATGGCCATATATAAGCTCTCTAAAAGTCTCTATCAAATATACTACAAAATATGGTTGATAAATATAAGAATTCATGGCCTGATAAACTCTTTGATGCTTTATGGGCTTATCAAACCACCACACGCACTCCAATGTGGTCAACTATATATTCATTGGTATATGGAATGGAAACATTTTTTCCAATTGAGGTTCAACTACCCTCTCTCAGAGTAGCCATTTGTGATCAGTCATATACAGATGAATAATCTCAAAAGCGATTGGATGAATTGGAATGGTTAGATGAGAAAAGATTTTGTACCCTGCACCACTTGTAAGTCTATCAGAATCGAATAGCAAGATCTTTCGATAAAAATGTTCATCTTCATTCATTCATTCATGGAGAATTGGTATTAGTTCTCAGAACACTAATGATACTAGGAAAGAAACCTCCCAAGATTGAGCCAAAATGGGAAGGACCTTATTCAATACATAAGATCTACTCTAATAGAGCTTATTCTTTAATCTCAATGGATGGTGAACTCATCACTACTCTAACCAATACCAAATTTCTGAAAAAATATTTTGTATAAAAACGAAATACAGTTTCGTTCCATGCATATGACCTTAAAATATTTGTATTACTTTCATCCAGCAAAACGTTAAAACTGTATAACCTAGGGTCCATGCATAATATTTGAAACAATTGGCACTTACTTCCAACATGACATTAAACTGTGATGTCCTAACTACATGATGTTAAACTGTATAGAAGTCTCTTACATCCAGCAAGACATTAAATTACATAACCAATGGTCTATGCATACGACCTTAAACTATTGGCAGTTCTCTCGACCAGCAAGACGTTAAACTACACCATCATCTTTGGTCCACACATATGGCCTTAAACTATTTGCACCATCATCCAACATGACGCTAAAATATATCATCCCTTTTTCATCCAACATGACGTTAAACTGTGAAAAATTCCCTAATATGTCCAACATGATGTTAAACTATGTCCTCTTTTGTCCTTACTACATGAAATTAAACTTCACAGTCCACCTTTCATCCAACATGACGTTAAAATGTATTGTCCCCATCGTCTTTTCTACAAGATGATAAATTGTACAACAACCTAATACATCCCACATGATGTTAAATTGTATTTTGTCCCTACATCATGACAATAAACTATGCAGCACCAATAATCTTCAATATAAGACGTTAACCTGTATAGTATCTTCTTATGTCCTACATGACATTAAACTGTGCATCGTTAGGGTTGTTGCTACCTCTTGTTTCTCACACTGAGTATGACTCATGTGAGATTAGAGAAAACATCGACCATACCACCCTCTTCGGGCATCTAACCACGCATAAGTCCCGACACCATTTTTAGGTTGTTTTCCCCAAGAACAACATGATCACTAATTCAATCTTTAATTGAACTACACAGACTTTGATCCTTGCCTTCCAGGATGGGTACATTGGCATCCTCTTAAGTTCAATCTGAAAACCAATCACTTCACAGTGGTTCACCTTTGTCCATGCAAAACGACGTTAAACTGTACAAGATTTTTGTTCAGTATGATAATAAAATACAATATTCTTTGATACCCTCACCTGAGAGGGAATCATTATTTACATTGATTTTCAATCATGTTATATTTCAAAGACTATGTGCATACATGGTAATTCTTAAACCTTTTATCATGGGTCAAACCATCATTGCACTAGAGTCCCCTTTTCACCCTTCAAATGTACGAACCAAATTTGTACGGAGGGTACTTCTAGAACTACGTGGGCCTGATTCCCATCCTTATGGGACACATAGGAATGTTCGAGTGTCCCTCTAATCCATCCCCAAGTATTTGGGCCTAACCCGAAACTCCACTTTTAGTCCCCAAGCTAAAAATTCCCCTTGAAAACACACACTATGTATTTATTATAATGGTATGAGTTCTATGACCCTAAACTATGATCTCTTACACTTTCGTCCCACATGAAGTTAAACTGTATTTCAAGAACTATGTATGGCTTGATTCCTATCCTTATGGGACACATAGTGAAGTCGAACATTTCAATTCAGGACCCAGCCACTACATTATTATGGATAGCTTTGATATGTTTATATCTACATACATTGGACAATACCCATTTTTATGTGTCATAATCCTAACCGTAAATATTTTCAGATCATCATAACCCTTTTCTTGACTTCTAGTCACAAAATTTCCAATTTCTAAGAGTTATTTTTCCTAACTATGCAACACGTTCCCTTAGGCGGCCATGCATAAACTGTCTACATAACAGACTTGTCAGCCAAAAGATACTATTATTTGACTATGCAGCCAATTCCCTTAGGCAGACCTACGTAATTCAACCCCCTAATAGGTTTGTTAAAAAATGGTAACTTTATTCTTGGAAAGAAAAACTATTTTTTCCTTAGTTGTCTTAACAACAATATGAAAGGATCCGGAAAAAATAGGCATCATTAACATATTCTCCCCATGTTATTTTTCATGATCTAAATGTATTCAAGTTTGTGGTTTATATTTCTCTTCCCTAAATTTGGGTCAGACCTTCGTAGGAGTGACATTCATCCATCTCATCGATGATCTTTCTTGGAAATATCTTCTCCATATTCAAGTACCTCTCTCCATACAACAAACTCTATTCTTTGGAAATTTTGAATCTCCATAAACTTCCACTGGCTTTTTAGTAGTAGAAAAGTAAATTTATGAGAGTTCTTTTTTCCTGACTATACATCACGTTCCCTTAGGCATCCTTGCATAAATAGTCTACATAACAGACTTGTCAGCCAAAAGATTATATTATTTGACTATGCATCCAATTCCCTTAGGCGGCCCGACATAATTCAACCCCCTAACGAGTTTGTTCGATAATGGTAACTTCATTTTTGGGAACTACTTCTTCTAATGCCTTTTATCCCTTTTTCCTATCATTCCTAAAATTCAATACTTCATAAGTCATAGTTTAAATGTTTTCATTCATATTTGAGTGTGGCAAAATGTTTTCAGATATGTTGTCAAGGAATTCAGTCAATTTTAACCCATTCGGTCAAGCTATTTGGACCTTAAACATTGGCCTTTTTTATGATAGATGAGCATGAATTTAAACTTCCCACAGAAGACATGAGAACTCTGAATAAAAGCCAAGTCCTAGCTCACTAAACATACATTTTCTTATGAGTTAGGTAATATTGAGAAATTAAGAGATTCAATGTTTGAAGGGTTATTTATAATAATCCTTATAAAAATCAAACTATGCTAACTATGCCCATTGGGATAGGTAAAAATATAAAGTTGGCAGCGGAAAAATGCGTGCATAGATGATTGAAGATTATACTGTTTTTCATTGATGCATAATAATTAGAAGGACATCCATAGACTGAATTCTCTTCTCTTTTCTAGAAATTCCAAAAGGCTGTCAACATAAGTCTTCACTTGATGTAAAACATCCTGAGCTTCATCAACAGCCTCTTGAAGCTCATGCACTCGACCAACTTCACTCTTCTCAGCCTGATGGAGTGCTTTCTTAGCATCTGCGATGGATTTCATTCCATTTTATTGAGATCCCTCCAGTGAATTGTTGAGTTGGTCATGTTCCCCAGTAACAGCAGCTAACTGTTGATGAAGATGCATCTTATGGACGACTTTATCTTTTATCTTATGCTTCAACTCCTTCATCTTGGAAGCATACTCTGCCTTATCTCGGGATACCGCAGCCTCAAATTAACTGATATTGGCTGATAGCTTCACCCTAGTCATATCTTCAAGGCACTTTTTCTCCTTCTCCCTTCTTAAGATGACTTGCATTACCACGACATGGATCTTTTGATATCCAAAACCACCAAGTCCCAGCATAATAAATAGGGATGAAAGTTGTGGGCTATTTGATGACGTCTATTCAAGAGGCACTTCAGATATGATTTTCCATATTTTTTCCATGCCTTGCTTCGTGAAAATTGGAGCACCTTTTGTACTTTTGGATCCGACTTAGAATCACTGTCGTAGGGGGGAATATAATCTAGGATTAATGCACATAGGGAAGTTCCCTATTCTGTTCCTTCCCCCCCTGAACTGTGCTTCTTCACTTTCAATTCTCGTTGGGGATGAGGCTGAGGCTTCACCTCCAGATCTAGCCACTGAAATTGATGGCCCTGCATAATCTATTGAAATCATTGGTTAGTTTCAAAGGATAAAAAAGTTAATTGGATATCATGAAAATTAAGTACAGTCACAAATATTGTTATCTCTTACCCAACGGTAGATCAGTAACTTGAGAAGTCTCATCCCCATATTTCTTATCCTCAACAGGATTTTTAGGGTGTGTTTGAGGAAGCTCTACGGGGTTCATCTCCACTTGTGCTAATGGCTCTCCAATAGTAGGGTTTTCTGTACCCCCTTCAGGAATTGGTAGTTTAGAAACCTGCTCAAATAGAGTTTCATATTTGAACTGATCAAGATTAGAAATGTAATGAGAAGTTATTTTTAATAGGACGAAGGATAACACTGATGTCCATAATATTCTAAATTAAATGGTAATTTAACATGATCTAAAAAATCATCAAAGGTTGCACCAAGTTCCATCATTCCGTCCAATGTAATCTCAGAATCCTGGTTAATCTCACCAGTGGGGGCGTTTGGTATGTCTTCTGGGCAACCATCATCCTGTGGTCCTTGACCCTGGATAGCATCTTCAGATAAAATAGCGGCGTAATTTTCAATGGCCTCCAAAAGCTTGAGTGCAGGGGTTGAAATTAAAGTATTATAGAATGGAAGTTAGTCGACATTTCATTCAAAATTCTATGAAGAATATAATACTTACCAGAAGCAGGTTCTTTGCTTCTTGCAACATCAGTAGGAGGGATACTGGGAATGGACATTGGCTCTTCTCCATGAGTAGCCAAGTAATCCTGAACTTGTGATTATTCAGTAGTACCCTCCGTGGTCCTCAAAGTAAGGTCAATCCTCTCTCTCAGAGGAGAATTTGAAGAAGCCCCCTGAATTCTCTAGAAATATGAGCAACCTTTTCATGGGTATAGACTCATTATTATTCGAAGGACTTACCACTACTAATGAAGCATTTAGCTGTGGACTTACTACTTTATTGACTTTGATTATTTGGTTTTTTTAGAGTGTCGATAGTCTCCCTTATATTTACTTGAATTGTAGAATGGAATTCCATGTCCAACCCCTCATTCATGGCCTGCTGGCCTGGAGATATCTCACCCGACTCATGAGAAGATTCAGCAGCAGCCCCAATGGCAGTACCACTAGGGCTATATTGTGGCAAAGGAACCACAGTAGTTCCTTTCATTGCGAGCTGTAGGATGAAGAAAATAATTTCCTTGAGTAACAAATCTTTGATAAATCAAGTTGCAAAGAAAATAAAAAAGGAACTCTTACATATTCATGAGCCACGTACTCTTGCCACTCCTCATCTCTAGAACCACCAGTCTCCTCAGTGTCACCACGATCAATCATTTCCTTCATAAGATTGGTGATAGGAAAGGAATCGTTAGTGGAATATATGAGAATTTACAGCTCTCTGATATAATCCCACACTTCATCGGGGTTATCCTTGTAATGTATATCTATAGAAGAAAGATGATTCCCTACTCCAGGAAGCTGTATCCCCTCGCACAAATCTATCCAGGCTATTTCAGTGCCACAATATAGACACTTCCATGTCTGGACAGCCTCAGTTCGACGATATTTAGTATGATTACCAGAAGGCTGTGAGGAAGGTCCTACAATCTTTGACATCAACTTCTCCCCAACTCCTGCAACTACTGATAGAGAATAAGAAAATAAGACTTGTTTCTCTATAAAGTAATGGTGATTAAATTTCCCCAATGAAGTAACTTACCAGAAGTTTATGGAGTGGGTATTTTGATCCTGACTGGAGGATTATATCAGGCACGAGGTTTCTTTGCCGCTTGTTGTGCCTCATCATCCCAATCTTCGGAATCTGGTGAGTCAGTCCTAGATGAGGAATCTTGTGAATCAGCTTCAGGTGGGGATGTATCACCTTCATGAGGAAGGGTTTCTTTCTCTACAATCCACTTCCTTTTCCCCACCTGATAAGCCAAGTGATTCAGCACCCCTCTAGGGTATGATGCTATCTAGTGCTTGGCATACAATGTAGTCAAGTTATATGCCGCTTTTTCAACTGGTAGCTCAAACACTGCCCCAGTCTTCTCCCTATATGTTAGCAACCATAGTTTTTGGGAAACAATCGGATGGTGCTCTGACCTGACATGCACGGGGGGAGATACATTGATCTGCTGTAAACACTTGAATTGACGAGAAACTCTATATGGAGCATAGGCCTCACATATAATCTCTCCATCAATTCTGGAGACCATCACACCATCTCTGGAGGCTAGCATGTATGCCCTCAAATCCAGGCAGGATGTTCCATCATCAAAAAACCACCCGGTTGGCGGACTTCCATAAGGAATGAAATTAAATTCCTTATACATACTCAGCCTCACCTTCATGTCATATGAATTGAGGGCTAGTAGAGTAATTCCAGAGAATGCCTGCACTGATGTCCTAAATAACATCTTGGGATTTGTACTCCATTATGTACATTATACATCCTGAAGTGAGTGGAAATCCATCCCCATAAAACTTGTAATGGTCCCACTATTCTTAAAGGAGACTTACCCATGAAGACATGGAGTCAAGTCTTGTGAATATTTGCTAAAATGGGGGTAGCCAACCCATCCATTTCCCCCTCAACCAACTTGGCTGCGATAACGAAGGACCCTGGCCTAACACCTCCCTTCGATTCACTGACTGGTAGAAGATAAACACTGAGCCACAAGGGTAAAAAGACCGCCAGATGAGTCTTCTTTGGGATTCTATGATTCACCTCATATTCCCACTTCTCAAATTCCCCTGCTTCTGGGGTCGGCAAGAATGTTCCAGGAGCACGCCTTTTCTTTATTTTGGGGAAAGTGGTAGGACGAGTGGGACTCTTCCCCTTAGGCCCCTTCTTCTTGGATCCCTTCTCCTTCGATCATTTTTCCTTCGGCTCCTTCTCCTGATTATCGATAATAAATATATTCATCCTTTCCTGTAGATGAATATCCTTTCAAGAACGAGTCAAGGAGGTCTTTGAACTCTTGATCTTGAGGAAGATTTTCAATAATTCCCGAGCCAAAGCTGAGTTCTCATCCAAATCATTCCATGTCACCTTGGTAGGGATGAATTCTTCATACATATCACCCAAAATTGGAGCCCCTGAGTTCTTGTGGACATCCAACTGACTAATTCCTACTTATCCATGAGTCAGATGGAATGAATTGGTTTCTAGGCTCCAATGGTTGAGTATCTCCAGCACGAAGTTATCATGCCTGTAAACATATGTTTGCCCATCCCAGACGACTTCATATATCGCAACCCCTTTCAATTCCTCGACAAACTCTGTATGGGTTTGTCGCATCCAGTATTCCCACAACCGGGTTGGCTTCACAACTCCTCCAGGACGGATGTCCTAGCTCTTCTTCTAGACTTTGGATTGATCCATCAGAGAATTTCGAAAGATTGAGGGATAACAATGTGGTTGCAGCTCAGTCTTATGAGGATTTAGATCTAGCATACAAGGGATATGATGCTTCATATGGTCCTTCTCCACTGATCCAACATTTATAAATACTCCTCCCCATGAGATATTTGCTACAGCAAAGATGGTGTAGTTCTTAAACCAAGAAATTAGAAGATTGTTCTTTGCATCTAGAATGGTAACTTCTCACAGATAACCATAGCCATACAAAGGCAAGTAAATTCTCTCGGGGAAGTAACGATGATACTTATTTAAATACATATCCAAATATTGGAGAATTATGTCGCAGATGGTATAGTAATAATGGTTAATGATGCTCATCATATCTTCAATTTGCTTGCTTGACAGTTCATCAATCATTCCATTTCTCTTGGGATCCATTGAATGAGTAAATTTTTTTGAAAGAATTAACTCATAAATGGGTTTATTTTTCATAAAATTGGTGAAGAAATTCTAAAAAATTGCAAATTCATTATGGAACACAAGTCTAATTTTGGCACGCAAGTATGGATGTGTCGCGCTTGTTTTTGGCACACAGGTATCACCGTGCAAGTCTTATTACTTCTACAACAGCGCGACAGTAGTGAGACAATGGAAAACCAGTAAACTGGCATGACAAGACCAACTGGCATGATGAGAGGAATTTTTTTTGATATGGTGGCTTTGTGCGAGAATGACCGCGTATTTATAGGCCATGGCACACCCTTGCACGCCGACGCCTGCGCGGTTCAACACTTGCATTCCACCATCTAGGTGCTCAATACTTGCGCGACCTATGTTCCTTGGTTTTCCTATTTTCCTCAGAGTCACATCCTCACTTCTTTCGAATCCAACTCTGAGGGGGGACTTTTCTTGACACTCCATTCCGTAACATAGTCTAAAAGAATGTAAAGGGAAATACCTTGAACCCAAAATGATTCATCCTTTTAAGAAATATCAGAAATTTACAAAGGCATGAACCAAGATTCAAATGCACTTGGGTCGCGCAAGTTCCACTAAGGTCATGCAAGTATACTTGCGTGCCACCTATTGGTCGCGCAGGTGACTTGCGTGCCTTCTTTGAAATTCCCCCTGTGTCTTCTCCATCCTATAAATACCCACTGTGGGCCCCCCATTTTGAGGAAGAAAAATTCCAGAAACTCAAATTTGAGCACCCGGCGCCCTAGTCTCTTCTCAAAGAATCCGGACACTTCTAAGGTAATTTTTTACCTAGAAAGGAAGATCTTAATAGGGGGAAGGCCTAAGTGTTGAAACTCATCAACACTTGTGCCCCATGGTGGCCAACCATTAAGGAAAACGGCCACACTTGTGCGCTGCCTTACCCCTTCAACATAACTTTTTTCCCTCTCTTTTGGAAGTCCCTAGGGGTATTATTAAAGGATTTAGCCAAGCCATGCCCAAGTTCTACCATAAGGATTGACCGTCACTCAAGTACCCATGTGTCGTGCAGGTACACCTGCGTGACCAGGACTTGCGCGCCCACACAGTACTTGCGCACCCATGAAGGACTTGCACGCCACCTTCATTTTGGGTGCACCTCCTTATTTCACCTCTCTTATGTTTATTCACCTATCCTTTTCAATATTAAACCTTCAAAACTCTCTCCAAAGTCATTCATGGCATGATTTATTTGTTGGCTTCCTTATCTGAAAGGAATTCTGTGGAACATCTCTTAAACCCAAGTTATTTACATATCCTCATGTCACTAATGTTAGATATTTCATTCATTCAACCTCATCCTTTAATATGAGAGAATCCTTAACATGGGAATCCTCCTTAAGAGTAAGCCTTAGTCCAAATTCTCATTAATATTGGGCATCCTCCTTAGGAATAAGCACCAATCCCTCATTAAAATTGGGCATCCTCCTTAGGAGTAAGCCCCAAGTATTCATTAATATTGGGCATCCTCTTTAAGAGTAAACCCAAAGTCCTCATTAATCTGTGCATCCTCCTCCAGAGTAAGCCCTATTTATAATTCCCTTAACATGGGCCTCCTTTTCAAGATTAAACCCCAGTCCAAGTTCTCATTAATTTGGGAATCATCCTTAAGAGTAAGACCCACGTTCCTTAACCTGGGATTATTTTTCAAGAGTAAGCCCCAAGTCCCCTAATCTGGGCATCCTCTTTAGGAGTAAGCCCCAAGTTAGAGTATCCAAATATCTATAAAGTACATATACCTTTACGGACCTTGTTCTTGGGTTTCTTCCCTGAAGTAAAACCCAATATTCATCTATTTTGGGAAGTCATACATACATAATCCCCACATCATTTCATCTTTCATAGCACAATTATTTGGTTACACCAATACCTCTTGTTTCTCACATCGAGCATGACTCATATGAGCTTAGAGTGTAAAAGTAATAATGAAATATTTCTTTGAGCCATAAATCATGCATAAACATTATACTCCCTTACTCGAACTATGTGGGTTCTGATTCCTTTTACAAAAACAAAGTATACGTAGGTAGCCCATCTGCGGGTATGATCCCAACTCTGAATTATCCTATGTCCTTCTGAATGATAATAAAATATAAATTCCCCACTGAGTGGATTTAAAACTAGTGTGGTCATCATAATGACCAAGAGACTTTTATATATTAAATGATACCATTGAATAAGAATCTCTAACAAATATAGATGATTCTCTATGAATGATGAACCTCAAATAAATATAAAATATTCTCTAAATCTCCAATATATCAATCGTTGGTTGTCAGATATAAAGGAAAGCTCATTATATACTTGGTAATGTAATAAGGATTCAAGAACATAACTTAAATCTATAAAGAGAGTCCCGGAGTAGACAATAGTTCCCCAAAAAATGGTGTGATGAGACCGAACTCCCATCCTCTCGACCAATGCAAATTCCCAAGCCTCATCAGTCCACAACTAATGAGTGCCTACCTTTGGAAAGTAGGTCCAAATGGATATGGAATCATTGGATATTTTTGGTTCTACGAACAAACCTGTTAGAAACCGATTAAAATGTTTTAACCTTCAATCAACAAAGTCATCCCCATTTCCATAGGAAACAAACATTAATATATTTTAGTCTTTTGATAAATTTCATGAGTGCCACTCCCCTTACCTATAAACGGAGACCCATTACCTTGTTTATTTAAACCACATTTGCAAACCTATATGTAGCAATAACTATCCGTTGAAAAATAATTTTTTATATTCATGTTTTATTTTTTCTTAACAAAATACCAACACTGGGTTTCATAATAAAGGATCAAAATGTGTTGTCCAAGAGAAGTGGTAATTGACATTCCCAAACTATTTTAATTTATTTATTCTCCTAAATCTTCTAAAGATGTTGTACTTAATATAAAATAATAAATTATATATACTAAATATGATTTAATGTTATTATGATTCTGAATACACAACAATCCACCTTTGTTTCCATAAAATCGTATGTGATGTTATAACTCATGTGTATGTAGAACTTATCGTCTCCATGTGGCAATACAATAAATTTTTTAACACCATCTATTATGGATGGATATTATAATGGTTTTAGTTTCAAAATATTATACTTTCTAAATAGTAATTATTATTATATTTTAATATCAAATATACCTTTTTAACATACTAACCATTGGAAAATGATAATGTTGGACGTGCGTACGTGCGCACTACCAACTCTAAAAAGAAATGTGATCATTTTTTCATTTATAAATTAAATGGATGGTACTAAATATATATTGAAAAATTATATATTATCTATTTGATAAAATAAATATTCTATAAAGATAAACCATTATTTATTTTTCTTTTGTTTCATCCATCGAAATGTGAAAAAAATATTAATTCATATGTACGGTCTACCCTATTAATGAACGATGTAATTAATGTTTTATCTCTAGACATTACGAACAACTATAAATGAAAATATAAATAGATATAATTTCTATATTTAAAACCTTTTAGTAATTAAAATTATCGGGTTAATGAGACTCTGATCAATGTACAAGGACCAAAACTACTGAACCAAGACACAAAAAGTAGTTATCACTCAGAACATTGATTTTAATAAATAATTATTAATAAATGGTTGATAAAATTTTATATGTAAATTTTATATGGTGTCATATATATGAGTATAGTTTTGAAATATAAATATATATAATTAATTTTCATTTATTATAAATTAATTTCTAAAACATATAATGCATGTTCGATCTGAGGTAAGGGTTTATTTCTCAATATCTTCTTTACTTGTAATTTTTAATTCTTATGTATCCTTTTGATGAAATAATTGATTTTTATATCATAAACCCAATATATTTTATTCTAAAATATTTATTTTTAGACATTAATATTTTTCCTTTCATTTTTAACTTTTTATGAACTCAATATACTTAAAAACAGACCCTCTATTTTTAATCAGTTGGGAATATTTTTCTTCCTTGTCCGTATTTTCCATTAAAATATATAAATGATATATTCACAATTATCAAAGTTTTTATTTAATAATTTTTTAACCATTTAAAAATTTTTTAAAATTTTTTTACAATTATTCTTCTTTGAATTTTTCAGAATGAAGTACTTTTTGACTAACTTTACAAAAATGTGAAATGAATGCCTTCTAACTTATAATGGACGACAAAAATTTACCATTATCATGACCACACAATTCATTGAAGATTCATTTTAATGTTTTTGTGTTTAATTTCAAAGAAAACAAATTTCATAATTTTAATGTAATTTTGATATTTTAATAGTGATTATCAATGTGAAAAGGTTTTTTTTCTTGAGTATCTTTCCCAAAACAAATTTATGACGTTTCTATTTAGACATGGCAACAATACCTTATTTTACCAATTTTATATTTGAGATATGTTGTAATTATAACATATATATCATTTCTATGGGTTTTTATCGTCATTTTATGTGGATAAAATTATAAAAAAAATTCAAGTTCTTATAATAAAAAAAGTTATAGATTTTTAGAGATATTAATTAAGACGTTTTGTTTATTTATATGATTAATGAAATTGAGTTTTTATGTGATGGGTGTGTCTTGGAATCAAATGGAATATTGATGTATTAGTATGTCTCATGAGACAATATAGAATGGTTATTTGATTGTGGTATTACCTATTTTTTGTAGTTATCATGGTATGAGGAATTAACAGTTTAAATGTCTGGGAACAATGCATCGATTAGAAGATATAGAAAATACTGATGTATGCATTCCATCATTATGAAATCAGTTATTGATGTCTATGTAATTATTTTGAAAAGTTATGATATCCATGGATGATTGTATAAATTTTGTTATTATTTATATTGAATTATATTATTATAATTTATTCCTTCCATATAATAATTTTTGATCACTTTATTGATTAAATGGTATATGTTTTCCGTTATTTACTATTCTATATTTATTATTCTTTATTTATTCAAGATAGCTCCCACTATAAGTAAACCTTACAATGAAATTGAGTTCACCCTTTATTTTTTTATGTTTCCAAATATTTTATGATGTGTACTATGGCTGATATTCTTGGATACATTAGTGAAAAAAATGGTGGCCTTAGATAAAATACTATGATTAATTTTCTCTCCAATATAATGTTTGATTCAGGCAAGAAACTCGTTTATCAAGACTACCAACCTATTCATCCCTTCAATAATTAATTCTATTATCTTGTTCCAATGTAGAAAAGATACCACCAGCTTTGGTCTACTGGGTTCAGATTCATTATATTTTGTATTAGAGGCTGATTTTAAGAAACCATGGAAATTAGATTTTGGAAGATGTAGATTAGGGAACATGATCCTATGATATACTTTGTTGATATTCCCGAAAGGAACTATTTTTTTGATTTATATGGGGATTCATTAATTTAATTAGGTATCATTATGAGTTTCTAATTATTAGGTTATTTCCCACTTATAAATTCATAGATACCCATTTTTTTTACGTGAAGGGAGTTTCACATAGTTAAGGATATTTTGAGAGACATTTATAGGAATATAATCTTTTTTAATATTTGTTTTTGTAAAACTGTTATTTGAGGAATTATTATTTTATAATTTTTTTACAAAATAATGATGTTATTGATAAACATAATTTTTGATAATATCAATTTCATTAATGTAATAATAGTTAATTAATATTTTATAGAAAAATTTAGTTGCACTGAAAACCTTATTTGTTAAATAGTGATTTTAGGGTTAATTTTAATCTTGAGGATGATCATAATATTTTTTTTGAACATTATTAAAATTATATATTTTTTATAAAGGGTATCCTATAACATGATTTACCACCCAACACATTCATCTAGGCAATAGAGCATAAACCCAAAACCGAAGCATGAAAAAATGTAGTGCCAACCACATGCATATGTGATTTCTTAGTTAGTATAATATTTTTTACATTAGTTTTTTGAAAAAATACGATGATTATTATATAACTCATATTGTATGATCAATTTTTTTAAATTTAGGGTGATTAATGATTCTTTAGAGAGGTTTTATTTGGTTGATATAAATATCACTATTAGGATAATGTAAAACATTAATTGGAAGTATTGAAATTTCATTTTATGTGTTGTAAGCTAAAGGTTATGACATAACCATTGAGGATAAAAAATTATTTTTTGATGATGTTATTTTTGTTATAGTGTTACTAATTAATGGAATAGTCTATGTTAAGCATTAAATTTTATTCATTGATATTATATATTACTGTATTGTTTTCTTTATGTATTGGGTTATTTATTTTGTATATTATCTTACCTTATAGTTTCCATTTCAATTTTAGTAAATATATAAATATAGAAAGAATATGTTATTATCCTTCTATGGATTATTTTATTATTTATAAATTGATTTTAGTTCATCATACATGAAATAATTCACATTTATTATTGTTTGTAAAAAAATAGGATATTGTGTTAGCAATTATTTAAAGGATAAAAGTATACTTCTCAATAAAATATATTTCCTTATTTTTACACTATAGATGGTAAATAAATTCTTAAAATCCAGTAAATTGATATTGAAAGAATAATATAATCATATTAAATTCATTCATGATGAATCAATAGTCTTTTTATTGCCTTATTGATTTATGGTTTTCTGATCGTTGAATTTCTTCTGACCTTGCTTCAATCATAATATATTAGTCCTTGGGTGTCAATATTCTCTTAAATGTCTATGTTTTCTATTCCCACTAATATTATCATTTTTGGGAACTATTTTTTAGGTTATTCCAAATGAATTAAATATTTAACTTAATCCTTTTATAAGAAGACGTTTTATTAACCCTTTTTATGTGGTGGGATCTCCGCAAAGGATCTATTAAATATTAAGACCCTGATTTCTTAAACAATTTTCATATTTAAAAAAAAAAATTAGTACAGTTTTTTAGAATATAAAACTATCATATATTTAAATATGAACATTATGTTCGATATCATATATAGAACACTACACAGATCTTAAACAAGCATGAAATATTATTATTTTGTAATAAACATTAATAACAAGGCATTTAATTGTAATGAATGATTTATAATAATACCATTTTATTGGTTTATTAATTAGAAATAATCATTATATTTTTAGTAACTTCATATTATGTTACGATTATATATTTCCTTAAAAAAAATTATAAATTGTTTTTGGTGAATTTATTTTTATTAAATCTTTTCATAATTTAGAAAATTAATTTGAAAATTTAAACTTCATTTTTCAAATATTCATTAAAAAATAGCTTTGACTGATTTTTGGAGAATTTTATGAATAAATATTTTTCGATGTCTAGTGAAAATGGTTTGATTTTTTTGACTATATTTTTTCAGGCTCGTAAAAAACCCCCATTTTTAAATGATTTCAGAATTATAATTAGTTCTAATATATTTTCAATAATCCAATTATGTTAACTATGATAAATAATATGGTCAAGTTTGGTATAAAGACTTTTTTCTACATGGATGGTATTTTTTATAAAAATCATTATGTTTTGTGTTATTATCATAAAGTAAACTCATTCACTTATGGAGATTAATTCCTAAAAAGTTAATAACATATTTAAAATAATGTGTTTTAAATTATATATATGTGTGTGTTCAATATTAATATTGACCATATTAAAATTTCCACCTTAGTATGGATAAAATATGTAACATAAATTTTAATCATTTGGATAAGTCTTATAAATTTCTATAATTTTTTTCATGTTTTTTAATTTAAATTGAATATCTTATTAGAATTCTTGAATTTACTGGTGCTTGATTTCATATTTAATTTATTATGTACTTGATATTATTTTAAGTAAATATATTGTCAAATACTACACTCATTACTTAAATATATACAATATTTTATCATAATGTTATTGTGAGGTTATGTTCAGTTATAAATTTTTATTTCATATATGAATTAATTTTATTAATCAAATAAATATGTTTTTCATTTTTAGTGACTATATAATTACACTAAATTTTTATGAAATCCTAACATAGATTTTATTAAATTACTAGAAAAATTAAATAAATGATTTTAAAAATATTTAAAGAAATATAATTTGGTTAAATTATTCCGATAAAATAATTTTTTAGATAAATATGACATAGTATGGATGTCTTAAAAGATTATATTTCAATCCAATATTTTTTCTCATCTTTATAGTCATTTAAAAAAAATTGTTTCAGATATAAAATTAAGGATATTTTATAGAAATTATTTTTCAAAAAATTAAATAAAAATGAAACAAATACTAAAAAAATTAAAATCATGATGATATATGGTTTATAAATTCAACCCTTTTCTAAAAATGATCCAATTTTAAACATTTAAATAAAATTATAAAAATTTAAGAGAAAACTAGTTTTTACCATTGTTAAGGATAAAATATAGTAATTAAGGGGTAAAACCAAAATAAATAGTTTAAAATATCACTTGAACTAATATGAGTATTATTTATTGAAGATATATCAAAAAAAAATTCAAGTACTTATCTATTTGGAATAATATGGATTATAAATGACTTTATTACATATTAATCTTTTATGAAATTCCAAGAGTGTATCTATCCTCATTTATAAAGGGACACACCTGCCCTATATTCATTACCCCACATTGAGTAACATAGATAATAAAATTCATAAAAATATGTCTTATAAACATACTTATCCATGTTTTGTAGGTTATATTCTTCCAAATATAAAAACTCCTAGTTCCATATGAAATGATTTAAATGTTTTCTTCAAAAGAATAGGTATTCGTTTTACCGAACCTCCTTCCATTTTATTCTTCTTCTACCAACTCTAAATAAGTATAATTTATAATAAATTAAGAAAATCACTATTTTAAATATAATATATTTTTGTTAATATTAGCATACCACCAATAACCATGTTATTTTCCATTAAATTGAAAGGAACATTATCGCTCGTGCGTATATATGGATTACATCTTCGCATAGTGATGCAATTCAATTTTTATAATTGTCTTTCATTTATGAGTCTTAATATGTTTTTTATTTTACTATTTTTAATTTATTAAATAATGATACTTATCAAATTATAATATCATTTCTACCTTATTACCTGTTAATACATCTTAACATGATAAGATCTCTCTTGAATACGTGTAGACCACCATGTCCATGAACTGATGTGATTCTTTTTCAATGGATGATTTACATGGATGGTAAAAGGGATAAATTTATTTAATATATATTATATATGGGACATAATTATCATTCTGTAATTTTGAATTATTATTTACCACTTTTTGATTCCATCTTTTAAAAAGTGAAAGCAGTGTTAATGCCTACACAAAGGCTACCATCTCTATGAACAATGTAATTTACTTGTTATCTCAAAATTGTATTGATGAAACTATATATATATATAATGAATATATATGATTTTTATATAATGATGTAAATTATTTAAATTATAGATATATGATCAAATTACAAGATTAAAATCTACCAAACCAAAAACTAAGAAGTTGTTATCTCCCAGAAATGTGATTTTAATAATAAACTATTAAAAAATATTTTATAAAATGATATTATTAAATAATATTTGGAATGATATATTTTTTTTTATTCTAAAATATATTTTTAAAAAATTATACATTTATTATATAGGATTCCCAAACACATATAATAGATATTTGATCTAGTTTAAGGTTTTATTACATAATATCATTATTATTCCTGGTTATTTATATTTAAGTCTCTAATAGAGGAAGTATTTGATATTTGATTATTAAAAACAATATTATTATTAATCCCAAGATATTTTTAGAAATTATATTTTTTCCTTTCATTTCCCAGTATATTATTACTCAAGATAGGGAAATATATTTTTTAAGGCAAACAGACCCAATTTTTCTACTTATATGGGAATATTTTTCTTCAATTTCAATATATTATTTATGATATTTTGAAGAATATTTTTTCCATTATAATATTATTAATTAAATAAATTTTTACACTTTTAAAAATTAATAAAAGAAAATTTAAACAGAATCATCATCTCATTTTCCAAATGAGTAAGTATTTCACTTCTTTTAAAAAATATAGACAAGAATATTTTTATAATCTTATATGGAATGATTTAAATTGCCCACTACTGTACAACATAATGAATTGAATACATTACATGATTTTATTGATTATTTTGATGAGAATATTTTTACAATATTCTAGAAATTTTCACATTTTAAATTTTTTTTTCAAGTGGAAATAGTATTTTTATAAAACAAATATTTTAAATAACAATTTGTGTTATTTTTATTCCTAAATGACCTATACTTCGAATTTTATGTATTATATACTTGTGATATATTGTAATGATACCCTCCTAATTAATTATTAGGATAGTTTATTGTAATATCCAGAACATTATGATGATCTGTCACTTTATGGTATTTTGTAACATTAAATTGGGCATAAATTGGTTGGGTTTTACATTGGGGGGTTTCATGCGAATTTAGAAAATTTTGGAACCCCATGGGGTTGTGAATGGTTGGCACATGGTTAGAGAAAACTATTCAGTTTTTTTCAAGAAACTATTCTCCCCATTTCATACCCACATGAGGTTGAAAACAGTTTTACCATACTGTGCGACCTCCCTCCACAAACCATGAACTCTTGGATTAAGGGGTTTTTAATAGTTTTTTAATGTTTGTAAAATCCTACACCTTATAATTATGGTTTCTTAGATAAGGTACACAGTTTGGAAAACCATGGGACCCACCAAGGAAACCATTCACATGAGAATTAAAGGCCTCATGTTTTTATTCTAGATTTCGTGGACCCCCAGTTATTATCATTATTTATCACATTCTATCAAAAAATTAATTACATCGATTTTAGAGGCTCTCTATAATATTATTTTGCTCCTCGAACCCCTTTCATAGTGACTCAAAATCTTAATTAATGTGTTTACTCCTCTTTCGAACGTTATTTCCTCCTCATTTACGATTTATCTCTCACTTATATTTTTCCCTATGGAGAGGGATTGATATTCCTCCGTTAGTAATTGATTTATATCTTGGTTTTTATGGAACTTTTATCATTGAATCTTCATCCTAGTTTCTTATTTTATATCAACTCTTCTATTTTATTATTTGTCTTTCGACACAAAATTATTGACTAAAATTGGGTGATCATTACTAAATGATCATAAGTTAGGTTGTATAATTTATAATTCCCAAAATCTTGATTGTGGTTTTTTGTTTTTATTTATATTATTTTTCATATTGGGTACTTTTCTTTGTATGTTAAATGAACATATTGATTCCCATGTAATTATGAGACCTTTCTCGAACCATTTTGGTCCCATTGGATTTTTGATATGAGACATAATGAAATCCCATAGGGTGTTCCAATACATTTTTGAAAATGATTTTTGAATTATAAAAATGGGAATAATAGGTTAATGAAATTGATCAAAATCATTATTTAATGGAGATTTCTTGTGTTTGTTGGGATATATGAATTAAACTTATAGGGTTAATGAGATGTTCATAATTATTGATAAACTGATTAATGTTGAATTGTGTATTTCCTATAGTATATGGTTCAGACATCATATGGGACAAAGTGGGTTTTTTGTTGATGATTAATGAATAATAAATGTGAAACCTATTAACATTCTATATGATTCATTATTATTCATAAAACTATATACATATTTATAGATAGGATATTTATTTAGACTCCATCGGTGGAAATCTAATGAGTAATACTCACAACCTACTCAAGATGTATCATCGGTACCTGAATAGATTTCATGTTTGCAAGACATGATTTTGGAGAGAACTATATGTTAGAGGGATTCATTGGAATTCAGGATAGATCATAGATGAGAGAACCAAAAATGACATTGGGACCCACTTGTGAGATTTTAGTGTGTCTTAATTTTTGGGTTTTCATTAGATACATGACATATGAATGACATGATATATTTACTCTATTGGTTTATGATTGTATTCCTTATTTGGGATTCATCATGAGATGTTGATATTTACTGATTATTTTAATATTTCTCTATCTTATATATATTGATAAATTTTTTATTCTTTCATACAGAGGGAATACACTCCCCAAATTATATATTATACACTCAATACTAGTTTGAAACCTTTATTATATTTTGAGGTACACTTGAGGTCATGTGGGATTTTAAATTGAAAAACCAGAATTTGGAAACCATGTATGGACATTACAATGTTGTATCAAAGGGTTTTTGTTTTCTTTTTAATTGTAATATTTTTATGTGAATGGTACATAGAACACTATGATGAGTTAGGAATTAGTCATGACCTTATGCGTGAGATTAAAAAAACCAATATAATTGGGGAAACCTAAGTACCTAGGGTTTAATTGTTGTTCATGATGTTTACTGTTATAGTTGAATGTTATATCATCATTATTAATGCACTTTTTGTATGATATTATTATTTTTCTCAAATATTCCTCATTTATTTCAATGGAATGGGAATTTTTTATACATGTAATATACTAGGAATTGATTTTCTTAGATGATATGCATAATTTTTGGCACACATTTTAAAGAAAGTTATGAGTGGATTTTGAAAAATGAAAACAATTCTTTTTTGTACTTTGGAAATTAAAAAAATCCTAATATTGAATTGAAATGAATAAATTGATAAAAAATATTGAAAATTAAAATCAATTGAATGGCTGTAAAATTATATTCATGAATTATGAAATTGTTTTAAACTATGTTTTTCATCACCCATGTGAGGGATGGTTGATGGTAGTAGAAGACCTATATTTTTTACCATAGAGTAGTGTTTGAGAATTTTCTTGTAACGAATTTATGTGAAATATTCATCTAAATGAGTTAATGATGTGTTTTTGGTCCTAATATGTGTTTCTTGGAATTATAAAAAGTGATATTAGGATTATATTTATCAATAGGATGATAGGAAGACATTTCTTGAAAGGCTCCTCCAACAGTGGAACTAGTGGCCCCGATAGTTTCTAGTGAAGGGACATAAGGGAATTTCCATAGGAAAATCTATCTCTTTATATATTATTTTGATATATAAAATGTATATGATATATACAATATGTTATACCAGACATGGGTTTTCTAGTTACATCTCTCATTCACTTCACTAGAGATGGAAGACTTGAGGTAGTTGAGTTCATGACTGATGTAATATAACGGTCGCTTTGTGGATTTTTACTGAATTTATTGGGCACAGGTAGGGGATAAAGAAAATATAGTTATACATTTACATGATAGACCTAAATGTGAGATTATGTCCTATATTATTATCTTTTAGCTGATGACTTTTTCTGAGGTTATAAATTAGGCTATAAATATTTTGGGGAAAAGAATTAGGATTCCAGTGGAGTATAGGTGGTCTATTATAGATTAATAGATGGTACATATTTCGATGTTAGGAAGTGTCTCTACAATAATTTATACCAAAATGGTGGAAATCAATTAGACATGGGGAATGATAGGATACTTCGGTAAATAAAAAAATGTTTCTCTATTAGTGTGTTAGGTTGGGTCACCATCATAACTAGTCACCCTGAACACTAGTAAACTATTAAGCTTCCGTAAACATTGGGAATCTATAATAGTGTTGCAGGAACCCACAACATATGGGTAGTGATTCCATATCTTTAGCAAACTAGAGTATGGGAATGGGTTCTTCTACACCTTACTAGTATTGTTGTTGGAGTACCACTAGCTAGGACAGTTAAAGATGTGGATGTATAAAATTAGGGAATGAGTTCCCATATCAACTAAGCAGTCCAACTCACGGAAAATAGACTACAGCATAGGGAATATTGATTGGAAATTTTCTTGTAGTGAAATCTTCGCATGTTGATATCTTGGATGGTCCATCGATAATTATAGGTACTATTATGGTATCTTATATACTATCTATTTATTTATTTGATACATGGTCCTAATATTAATTCATATATACTAAACTGATAAAAATTTTGAGTTAAAAGGGGAGTGTGTGATTTCATTCATGATAATAGACACTTTGTTTGGAGTAGTTAGAGGGACAACTATTTATAGAAAGGTTTTTGTCAAGAATTTGGTGAGTATAATTTCCTTTAGGTACATACATAACATGTCTGATTTTTTATTGGATTTTGGGTATCGATTTGTTGGTATCATACCAATCCCCCATCAATTATTACCATAGGAGAGTGACCTTCAGGTTTTCTAAGGGTAACAATTACGTTAAATTTGTAGATTGATATAAGTACGATGTCCATGAAAAGACAACACATCAGAAACATGGGGAGCTCACCACTCGAGATTTGATTCATCTGGTGGATGATGGGGGGTGTGAAACACAGTATCATTCCACACATAATGGATAATTTATATAGAATATTTTCTGAGAAATTCTCATAGCTTCTACCAAAGTGAGACATTTATTTTACAAATGAACTCATGATTTTAGCTAATCCAGTTTACATTCCATCTTCAAAAATGGAATCAATAGAGATTCAAGTAATTATGACTCTGTAGGAAGAATTAACAGATAAACAATTTCTCTATCCGAGAATTTTTTTTATGTGGTTCCATTGTTTTTATAACTATAAAAGACAACAATATGTTGTGTTTGTGTGTTTATTACCATATGTTAAACTAGATCAAGGATAATAAAAGATACACTATTACATGTATGGATGATATTTCTGACAAGTTGAGAGGATAATCTACGTTCCCAAAGTATTGTTTGAGTTCATGATATCATTATACTATATTTTGACTTTCTCATATATCGTGGACTAGTTTTATATTTAGGAATAACCTATATGATTTCTTCATGATATCATTTGGGATGATGAATGCTCCATCTACGTTTATGTTCATGATGACCTGAATCTTCCACCCATACTTGGATCTATTTTTGGTATTTTTCTTATATAATATTGTTTTACTCAATGATTCATCATTATGATTCCTAATATATTGAAATCATACAAAGTACATGGAGAGAGGATTTGATATACACCATGTTGTATTAGTTTCAATACTAGAATAAAAGGGTATATTAAATGGGTCATAGTATCTCTTTGTAAGGTGTAATAATGGACCTGGAGAAATTTCAGGCAGTTTTCACATGGGTGTATCCCATGAATGTTTTTGATATTTTATGGTTTTGGAGTTTGGAGTTATTGTTAAAGGATTATCCTAGAATTTCCTTATTTGGCTGCACCACGTTCACGCTTGACCAAGAAGGGTATCAAAATAGAATGGTATGGAGCATGATGGAATGTTTTCTTGGAGTTGATGAAGCATTTGAGTACCTCATCAATTTTGATCCTACTTGAGTTGAGTGATAAGAATACCGTGACTTTTGATGTGTATGGGATTATTTAGGGGTAATTCATGATTTATGGGGTTGAGTTGTGGAATATGTATCACAAAATATGAGTCCACATGAATGAAATTGCTCTATTCACGATCTCATCTTACCTATAGTGGATTATGCCTTAAATTATTTTTGAATTCTCTTATTGGTTAATAAATTTAATATTTATACGAACCAAAAATCCAAAAGTATATCTTTTCCAATTGATATTGGAGTCTTCAGAAATGGATATGGGTTGAGTATGTGAATTCATTTTATTTTTAGATAGAATATTCAGCAATGAAGGGTATGAGTGTTCGTTATGCCTTAAGAAGGATTATATAGACTCTTGTAGTTCATGAGTTCATTTATGAGTTGATGATAATGAAATTTTCAAATGAGATGAATATTATGGTTTAGGAGATCCATGAGCATGTGAAACTCATATTTATATCAGTGGTGTCCACACTTATAAGACGGATCATTGAAATTCATTATAAGAATCCATAGAATTTTTTCTTTTCACAACCCTTCCCAATGGGGCATGTATCGCAACTACCCCTAGGCTATCCTCCAATAGTCCAAGGGATATAAAATCATGTATATTTGAAATTCCACTTTCATGGGAGGCCTTAGATTAATGTACTTATAGACACATAGACATCTCTAATCCCATAAAACATTGAAAATTAATAAAACTAAAAAAAGGTATAAACACATATAATCTTACTATCATAGTATGATAAAAAGTAATTAAAGTAAAAAACTTGAATACACTCCCACCACAAAGAGTCTGAAAGAATTTCTAACCTAAATGTATAATAGGGCACTATTTTCCTAGTAACTGCCGGTAAATACTATGGTTTGTCTATCTCAAAAAGATATATACGGTACTATTCCCTCTAGTAATTCATCAAAGGGTAAATCTTCTGTATAATACATGACAAATATGAGAAAATAAAATTTAGTGATGACTATAAGAATGACTAGAAGGAAACCCTAAAATTACTATGGATATGAAAATAAGAATTATAGTCATCTCAACACATGTATATGTTTACTGCACATATCATAAGAATTACCATATATACTCAATAAAGTCACACCATCTAATATTAAAGTCCCAAATATAATTACATTCTTTGCATCTTACTCAAAGGATCGAAATAGAACTCTTCATGAAGATAACACCCTATGAGTTAGATAGCACTGATGGTGTCCATCTGAGATGTACTGCTCATTGGGTTTTGACATACAATGTATATTATGGAAGTATTAATAAAACGATACATATGTGAGGACCACTCTAAAGGAAATCTACTATTCCATCAAATAAATCTAGAATAACCCAATAATTATAGGATTGGTACCGTCATAGTGTTGGTCTTGAAGATTTAAAGAATGCCACCTAGATCCATATGCTGATAGAGGGTCTGAATTTGGGAGTCAAAAAAGGATTCGAACAACTCAACACAAGAATTCTGACTGGAGGTTTTAAAATCATATGTGTAATAAAATATTCTATAATAACCCTCAATTAATGGATCAAAAGAACAGTCTATTAGAAAATATGCCCAAAATAAAGATGATAAGAGATCTAAGACTTATTTCAAGGAGTACAAGGTGTGTACTAGAAGTAAAATATTTATCCCCTTGAAATGTATCCTGCCTATATAATATCATCTTTTCCCAATCCCATGTCCATTTATAAGTACATGGAATGATGTTCCGCTTGACTGCTAACCATTTCCATGTACAAGAATCTTCCCATGTACACCTAACTTGGCCATGCCTTTGTTGCAATACACAAAATTTATGAGCTCATGTATTTTTGACCATTTTTAATCCACTAGGGTATAGGTCATGATTATTAGTTGAGTACCACACCATGTAAGAGGGGTAACACACTGTGACATATTTAAAATTTTGTGAAAACTATAGTTCCACATTTTATGTCCCAAATACTGTGTAATCTTAGTTTCACAACATGTTATTCTTCCCCTAGTGTCTCCATCAGATCTAGGAGCTTCCAAACATTCCATGTTTATACTAGGAATAGTGGATCTAGAACAACCAACACTTTTTAACATCGCTCACCAAAAACTAGTCACATAAAACGAATTGAAATTCCTAATTATTGAGTACTTCCACTATTTCACACAAGAAATGCAAGGAGGAAACCCAAAATCTGAATCGATACACCAAAACTACTATCATTTAATTATAACCATGCCCTCAAATCATGGATATTCTATATCAAATCAGTTCACCATGAAATGGGTGCACTATAGTGGATTCAATCTTGTTTTGGTCAAACCGCTGGTCAAAAAAAAAATATTGGGGATGAACACTGAATAACGATGAGTGAAATAAATGAATATCCAAAGTGTAAAAAACCATTGCATGGTTCAGTTGTCTTTAATCTATTTATGTTAGAATGAAGAATGAAGATGCAATGAAAAAAATCAGTTCTCCGAAAAATACACTTAGATAATTCCAATACCTAAAATATGATTGATCTATGAATAATTCCCTTAGTTGATTGATTAACATTTATCATTGAAATAATAAATACTAAAAGAATCCAAATAAGTCAATATATTAACTTGATTTAGATCAATCACTGATGAAGAATGAATCTACAGCATTATCTTTGGTGACTTCCAAGAATATTTTTATTCACTAATCATTGAACCTTAATCTTATTATCATTCAACAATGGGTATTCATCCATCTGTCCTGTATTTCTCCATGGTTAAGTGAAAAATCCAAGGAAATTAACATAACCATATATTTGTATATGATTTAATAGGTTTTTTCATCAATGTAATAAAATTAAATAATCAATTTTTTTATTATTTAAAACCATGATGTATTTTAACAAAACATCAGATGAAGAAAAAATTTATGTCATGCCAATGGTAAAAATCACACTACGAACTCAGAGGATGTTTCTAATATCTGATCCAATACGCAAATCAAAAGTTGCTAAACTTTTTCAGGAAAAATGTAAGAATTTTCATTTAATATAATTTATCTGTATTGAAAAATTTATTATGGTAACATGTATCCTTGGAATCTCACCCAATATTTGTTACTAGATCAGAAAATAATCCATACAATATTCCAAAATAATGCTTGAAAAATCGTAGTCATCAAATTTTCCCCACCTTGGGACTTCATATACCATTAAGGCAAAAAGGAAACATAATGATATGTGGGTACTGAGCATGAATATGAGTCTCCCACTCCAAGGTGCAATCTTAAATATTCTCTTACTGACAATAGATAGGCAGTGGGGGATTCAGTTTCATGTGAGGGATCCTATACAACATATTATATATATATATATACTATGTAATCAAAAAAGTTATCTCCTCCCTCAATATACATATCACCCTAGTCGGTAACATGTAATAGATCATGTAGGTACCTCCTCATCTAGAATTCATAGATGAAATCGTGTACCCTGTCTAACTGTGGTAGTTAAGCTAAGTGGTACACCATCATCCAAACACCACATATTATCTAGAAAGGGCCAATGAATCAGTGAGATATCTTGTCTCACTAGTTAGATCTACTCAATCCACATTTCGGTGAAAATCATAGGAACACATGTTCTCCCTCCTTGAACTCTAAAGGAATGTATAGTCTGTCTGCATAGGAATTATGATATCTTTGAATAGTCTGCATCTTCTCTGGGATGATCTAATCATTTTATGTAGTGGATTTCTCCATCTTCAGGAAAATAAATTTCAATGCTCCTGGGTTGGTCTAGCATAGTGTTGACCTATTGGGTCACCCATATATGGCCATGAATTGTGAGATGATAATGGTAGTGCAGTAGATGTTTTTTTATGAAAATGATAACAATGGGAGGTGATCATATAACCTAAGAAAAAAGTCTCACAATCTTGAACGTAACATATCCTACAATAAATTAATGTTTTTCATCAATATGATCATCATTATATGGGTTAAATGTCATTCTAAAACACATCAATGTCCCAAAATCCTCATGAATTCATTCCCGCAACTGATATGTGAGGTGAGAACCCCAGTTAGAAAATTTCATTGAGGTAACTCTATAAAGTCATACTACTACATGAACATAAATGTGTCAAACTTTCTTTACATAACTCTTCTCTTGAATAGCTATGAAGTGGGATTACATTGTGATTCGGTCTCCAGTCACCCAAATAGAAATGTGTCTTGTATGAGTAGGTGGTAACCCCATAATGAATTCCATAGATATCACATTCCACTTATATTCTGAAAAAACAAGGGTTTGATCAAAACCCTCTAGAACATGGTTCTCAGCCTTTACTTGTTGACAATTAAGGAACAGAGAGAAAGACTATGAAACTCCCTTCATCATGTAAGTCCACTAAAACTAACATCAAAGGTATTGGTTTATCTTTTCCACACTTGGGTGTGATACCAAAGGATGTATATGAAATCCTCTCAGTTCCTATTCCAAAATAATCATGGGTACTATTGTGTATCCTCTAAAAAGAAATACATGCTCCCTACATTCCGAAAATGTATCATGATATTAACAAGTTGATATATGAATACATAGAGTCTCATGCTCTTTATCGGAAAGATAAGACTCTCTAAATATCTGTTGAAGATGATGGGTAATAACCATCAACTGGAGTTATGATTCTCCATCATGATCAATATAGGATAACTGTAATATGGAAATCTTCTCTGCACATATCTCAACAACTATGAACAAGATCTCTTCCAGAGATCATCTTCCTCTATGTTCCCCTTCCCAATATTATAGAAAATAATGAATTTATAATTATGGAGAAATACTTTCCATATCATCTTTTTTATGTTAATATACTTCTGATAGAATATATTTTTGAGCCTCTTTTGGTTACAATAATTTGATAAATTTTTTACCCATAAGGTAGTGTTTCCACATATTCAGTGCAATGAGAACCAATACTAACTCAAGATCATGGGTTTTGTAGTTATTCTAATTCATCTAATATTAACCATAGGTAATAAAAATTTTCCCATACATTAGATAAAACCATGATTGGTACCTGATGCATCGTAGAACCCTACATACTCTATTCCCTCCACTTAAAACATAATATGGGAGCTCTAGTAAAAATATTCCCCAACTCCTAGAATGCATGTGGGAACCAATCCATCTATATGAAAGGCTACCCACTGTGGTCAATTATATAATGGGAGATGATATCCTAGAGATTTCACGTATGAAGCTCTATTAGTAGTCTTCCAAACCAAGGAATATCCACACCTCAATCACACTTTTCATATGCTCTGAAGCTAACACTGCCTCAACATTTAGAGGGTATACTACCAAACAATCTACTAAGATGAATTTCCCCCAAATGCGAAACTACTGAATCCAAAAATGTTACTTTCAGATATTACTATAAATCTTTTTCACTCTAAGAATTTCTATAAATATTTTCAATTTTCTTGCATTCTTCTTTGTGGATGTTGGATAAACTATAAATCCATCAATGAAGACTACCATGTACTAGTATAATAATGTATGAAATATTAAATTCATGTGTCCCATAAATATTTTTGGTGTGTTCCTCACACCAAATAGAATAAAAAATTTCTCATAGTGAACATAGTGACATTTGGATTCCTTCTTCAGTATATCCTTGTCTCGTACTAGCCATTGGTCATAGTCAGAATAAATGTCAGTCTTTGAGAACCATTACTCCCCTCTCAGTAGATCATAGAGTTCATAGATCCTTTGTACAAGATTATGGAACTTTATAATTACCTTTTTAGGAAACATTATTCTCCGAACAATCTCGATTTCCATTCAGATTCTTGGCACACAATGTTGTTCCTTCCTAGAGTGAAACATTATGTCTAACAAATCCCTTTCCTATGGAATTCCTCAAATTTCACCACCATCTTGACAACTCTTCAAAAACTATATAATATAATGGTGCTTCTATTAGGGTCATCCTAGGGTGTAGAACAATGAATAATTCTATCTCTCGATGGTGATATAAGCCTCAAACAACCTCAATAAATATGCACTCATACATTGCAACCACTACATGTTAATAAAAAATCATAGCATCCACTTCATTGAGGGTTACTCATGAAAACTAGTGATTAATAAGATGAACCCTCCTATGTATGATAACATCCTACATTGCATAGTTTTCCTTTTCACCCCTAGAGGAAAACATAGTCCCATCGCTATAGAAACATAACATTCCTAAAAAAATGTATCTTAGAATGAACTATAGATAACTAGTTTATAACGAGTATTACATTATATACCTCATTTTTACTACTGAGAGATCAAAATAGAGACTCTCACCTCTAAGAATTTTGTCACACTGTCATCCAAAGTGTGTGATTAGTGAGTTACCTCTAGTATTACTATTATAGAATAATGGTGGAGCTAAGGGCTCAACTGAAATATCTATGTATCAGAATAGATAAGTAAAAATAAATGAATGACTCAAACTAATGTCTATAAATACTGAAAATATGGTATAAAACACACAAACTATACCTAAAATCATCATTGGAACCTATAGATCACATGTTGTGACCTCATGAAGATTTCTCTTCCCCTTTCCTCTAGCTCATTCAGAATGGTGTAGACCACCTGGGTTTTTATGGAAATATGTTGAAGCATTAATCGCATCTGTCTAGTCTCTCATCACCTCATGAATACGTGTAGACCACCATGTCCATGAACTGATGTGATTCTTTTTCAATTTATGATTTACATGGATGGTAAAAGGGATAAATTTAATAAATATATATTATATATTGGAAACAATTATCATTCTGGAATTTTGAATTATTATTTACCAATTTTTGATTCCATCTTTAAAAAAGTGAAAGCAGTGCTCATGCCTACACAAAGGCAACCATCTCTATGAAAAATTTAATTTACTTGTTATCTCAAAATTGTATTGATGAAACTAAATATATATATATATATATATATAATGAATATATATGATATTTATATAACGATTTAAATTATTTAAATTACGGATATATAATCAAAGTACAAGATTAAAATCTACCAAACCAAAAACTAAGAAGTCGTTGTCTCCCAAAACTGTGATTTTAATAATAAAATATTAAAAAATATTTTATAAAAGGATATTATTAAATAATATTTGGAATGATATATATTTGTTTGTTCTAAAATATATTTATTAAAAATTATACATTTATTATATAGGATTCCCAAACACATATAATAGATGTTTGATCTAGTTTAAGGTTTTATTACATAATATCAATATTATTCCTGGTTATTTATATTTAAGTCTATAATAGGGGAAGTATTTGAAATTTTATTATTAAAAACAATATTTTTATTAATCCCAATATATTTTAAGAAATTATATTTTTTCCTTTCATTTCCCAATATATTATTACTCAAGATAGAGAAATATATTTTTTAAGGAAAACTAACCAAATTTTTCTACTTATATGGGAATATTTTTCTACAATTTTTATATATTATTTATGATATTTTGAGGAATATTTTTTTCCATTCTAATATTATTAATTAAATGAATTTTTACACTTTTTTAGATTAATAAAAAAATTCTTAAACAGAATCATCATCTCATTTTCCAAATGAGTAAGTATTTGACTTCTTTTAAAAAAGTTTAAAAAGAATATTTTTATACTCTTATATGGAATGAATTAAATTTCCCACTATCGTACAAAATACTTCATTGAATACATTACATGATTTTTTTGATTATTTGCATGAGAATATTTTTACAATATTCAAGAAATTTTTCACATTTTAAAATTTATTTTTAATGTGAAAATAGTATTTTTATAAAAAAAATATTTTAAATAACCATTTGTGGTATTTATATTCCTAAATGACATAAACCCTTAATTTTATATATTTTATACTAGTGATATATTGTAATTATACCTTCCTAATTCATTATTAGGATAGATTATTGTAATATCCAGAACATTATGATGATATGTTAGCTTCTAGTATTTTGTAATATTAAATTGGGCATAAAATGGTTGGGTTTTACATTGGGGGGTTTCATGCGAATTTTGAAAATTTTGGAACCCCATGGGGTTGTGAATGGTTGGCACATGGTTAGAGAAAACTGTTGAATTTTTTCCAAGAAACTATTCCCCCCATTTCATAACCACATGAGGTTCAAAACAGCTTTACCATACTGTGTGGCCTCCCTCCACAAACCATTAACTCTTGGATTAAGGGGTTTTTAATTTTTTTTTTAATGTTTGTAAAATCCTACACCTTATAATTATGGTTTCTTAGATAAGGTTCATAGTTTGGAAAACCATGGGACCCACAAAGGAAACCATTCACATGAGAATTAAAGGCCTCATGTTTTTATTCTAGAAGTCGTGGACCCCCAGTTATTATCATTATTTATCACATTCTATCAAAAAATTAATTACATCGATTTTAGAGGCTCTCTATAATATTATTTTGCTCCTAGAACCCCTTTCATAGTGACTGAAAATCTAAATTAATGTGTTTACTCCTCTTTGGAACGTTATTTCTTCCTCATTTACGATTTATCTCTCACTTATATTTTTCCCTATGGAGAGGGATTGATATTCCTCCGTTATTAATTGATTTATATCTTGGTTTTTATGGAACTTTTATCATTGAATCTTGATCCTAGTTTCTTATTTTATATCAACTCTGCTATTTTAATATTTATCTTTCGACACAAAATTATTGACTAAAATTGGGTGATCATTACTCAATGATCATAAGTTTGGTTATCAAATGTCTAATTCCCAGAAGCTTGATTATGGTTTTTTGTTTTTATTTATATTATTTTTCATATTGGGTACTTTTATTTGTAAATTAAATGAACATATTGATTCCCATGTAATTATGAGACCTTTCTTGAATAGTTTTGGTTCCATTGGAATTTTGATATGATACATAATGAAATCCCATATGGTGTTCCAATACATTTTTGACAATGATTTTTGAATTATAAAAAGGGGAATAATAGGTTAATTAAATTGATCAAAATCATTATTTAATAGAGAATGCTTGTGTTTGATGGGATACATGAATTAACCTTAAAGGGTTAATGAGATGTTCATAATTGTTGATAAACTGATTAATGTTGAATTGTGTATTTCCTATTGTATATGGTTCACACATCATATGGGCCAAAGTGGGTTTTTTGTGGATGATTAATGAATAATAAATGTGAAACCTATTCACATTCTATATTATTCATTGTTATTTATAAAACAATATGCATAATTATAGATAGGATATTTATTTATACTCCATTGGTGGTAATCTAATGAGTAATACTCACAACCTACTCAAGATGTATCATCGGTAACTGAATAGATTTCATGTTTGCAAGACATGATTTTGGAGAGAACTATATGTTAGATGGATTCATTGGAATTCAGGATAGATCATGGATGAGAGAACCAAAAATGACATTGGGACCCACTTGTGAGATTTTAGTGTGTCTTAATTTTTGGTTTTTCATTACATACATGACATATGAATGACATGAAATATTTACTCCATAGGTTTATGATCGTATTCCTTATTTGGTATTCATCATGAGATATTGATATTTACTGATTATTTTAATATTTCTCTATCTTATATATATTGATAAATTTTTTATTCTTTCATACAGAGGGAATACGCTCCCAAATTATTTATTATACACTCGATACTAGTTTGAAACCTTTATTGTATTGTGAGGTACACTTGAGGTCATGTGGGATTTTAAATTGAAAAACTAGAATGTGTAAACCATGTATGGACATTACAATGTTGTATAAAAGAGTTTTTGTTTTCTTTTTAATTGTAATATTTTTATGTGAATGGTACATAGAACATTATGATGAGTTAGGAATTAGTCATGACCTTATGCATGAGAGTAAAAAAACCAATATAATTGGGGAAACCTAAGTACCTAGGGTGTAATTGTTGTTCATGATGTTTACTATTATTGTTGAATGTTATTTCATCATTATTAATGCACATTTTGTATGATGTTATAATTTTTCTCAAATATTCCTCATTTATTTCAATAGAATTGGAATTTTGTATACATGTAATATACTAGGAATTGAGTATTTTAGATGAGATGCATAATTTTTGGCACACATGGAAAAGAAATTTATGAGTTTCTTTTGAAAAATGAAAACAATGCTTTTCCATACTTTGGAAATTAAAAAAATCCTAATATTGAATTGAAATGAATAAATTGATAAAAAAATATTGAAAATTAAAATCTATTTAATGGCTGTAAAATTATAATCACGAATTATGAAATTGTTTTAAACTATGTTTTTCATGACCCAAGTGAGGGATGGTTGACGGTAGTAGAAAACCTATATTTTTTACCACAGAGTAGTGTTTGGGAATTTTCTTGTAACGAATTTAGGTGAAATATTCATCTAAATGGGTTAATAATGTGTTTTGGGTCCTAATTTGTGTTTCTTAGAATTATAGAATGTGATATTAGGATTATATGTATCAATAGGATGATAGGAATACATTTCTTGAATGGCTCCTCAAATAGTGGAACTAGGGGCCCCAATAGTTTCTAGTGAAGGGACATAAGGGAATATCCCAAAGAAAATCGATCTCTTTATATTGTTTTTTGATATATAAAATTTATATGATATATACAATATGTTATACCAGATATGGGATTTCTAGTTACATCTCTCATTCACTTCACTAGAGATGGAAGACATGAGGTAGTTTAGTTCTTGACTGATTCTATAAAGACAATTATTAATCCTTTAGATACTTCTAAAGAGAAAACAATCAAGTATAATTCTTATATATTTCTTATTAATGATAATTATAGTTTGATATATAGGCTCAGGATGAGATTCTCAAGAACATTGGGTAGATATACTTTGAGGAGAAGAACCTAGAACACAAGAACTTAGAGACACTCAAGAAGGAAATAGTATAAGCTTTTATGCAGATAACCCAAGAATTCATTTCAATGATGTAATATAACGGTTTCATTGTTGATTTTTACTGCATTTCTTGGGAACAGGTAGGGGATAATGAAAATATAGTTATACATTTACAAGATAGACCTAAATGTGAGATTATTTCCAATGTTATTATCTTTTAGCTGATGACTTTTTCTGAGGTTGTAAATTAGGCTATAAATATTTTGGGGAAAAGAATTAGGATTCTAGTGGAGTATAGGTGGTCTATTATAGATTAATATATGGTACGTATTTTCATGTTAGGAAGTTCCTCTACAATAATTTATACCAAAATGGTGGAAATTAGAGTAGACACGGGGAAGGATAGGTTACTTCCGTAAAGAAAAAAAATGTTTCTCTATTAGTGTGTTAGGTTGGGTGCCCATCACAACTAGTCACCCTGAAAACTAGTAAACTATTAAGCTTCTGTAAGCATGGGGAATCTATAATAGTGTTGCAGGAACCCACAACATATGGGTAGTGATTCAGGATCTTTAGCAAACTAGAGTATGGGAAGGGGTTCATCTACACCTTACTAGTATTGTTGTTGGAGTACCAATAGCTGTGAAAGTTAAAGAGGTGGATGTATAAAATTAGGGAATGAGTTCCCATATCAGCTGAGTTGTCCCACTCAAGGAGAATAGACTGCAGCATAGGGAATACTGAATGGAAATTTTCTTGTAGTGCAATCTTCGCATGTTGATATCTAGGATGGTCCATCAATAATTAGTGGTACTATTATGGTATCTTATATACTAGCTATTTATTTATTTGATACATGATCCCAATATTAATTCATATATACTAAACTGATCAAAATTTTGAGTTAAAAGGGGAGTGTGTGATTTCTTTCATGATAATAGATACTTTGTTTGGAATAGGTAGAGGGACAACTATTTATAGAAAGGATTTTCTCAAGAATTTGGTGAGTATCATTTCCTTTAATATTATTAGATGCATAACATGTCTGATTTTTTATTGAATTTTGGGTATCGATTTGTTGGTATCATACCAATCCCCCATCAATTATTACCATAGGAGAGTGACCGTCATGTCTTCTAAGGGTAACAATTCTGTTAAATTTGTAGATTGATATAATTACGATGTCCATGAAAATCCAACACATCGGAAACATGGGGAGCTCACCACTCGAGATTCGATTCATCTGGTGGAATATGGGGGGTGTGAAACAGAGTATCATTCCAACATAATGGATAATTTATATACAATATTTTCTGAGGACTTCTCATAGTTTCTACCGAAGTGAGATATTTATTTTACAAATGAACTCATGATTTTAGCTAATCCAGTTTATAATCCACCTTCAAAAATGGAATCAATAGAGATTCAAGTAATGATGACTCAGTAAAAAGAATTAACAGATAAGGAATATATCTATCCGAGTATTCTTTTATGTGGTTCCATTGTTTTTATAACTATAAAGGCCAACAATATGTTGTGCTTGTGTGTTTATTACCATATGTTAAACTAGATCAAGGATAATAAATGATATACTATTACATGTATGGATGATATTTCTGACAAGTTGAGAGGATAATCTACGTTCCCAAAGTATTGTTTGAGTTCATGGTATCATTTTACTATATTTTGACTTTCGGATATATCGTGGACTAGTTTTATATATAGGAATGTCCTGTACGATTTCTTCATGATATCATTCGGGATGACGAATGCTCCATCTATGCATATGTTCATGATGAGCTGACTCTTCCACCCATACTTGCATCTATTTTTGGTATTTGTCTTATATAATATTGTTTTACTCGAAGTTTCATCATTATGATTCCTAATATATTGACATCATCCATAGTAAATGGAGAGAGGATTTGATATACACCATGTTGTTTTAGTTTCAATTCTATAATAAAAAGGTATATTAAATGGGTCATAGTATCTCTTTGTAAGGTGTAATAATGGACTCAGAGAAATTTCCGGCAGTTTTCACATGGGAGTAGCCGAAGAATGTTTTTGATATTTTATGGTTTTGGAGTTTGGAGTTACTATTGAAGGCTTATCCGAAAATTTTCTTTTTTGGCTGCACCATGTTCACGCTTGACCAAGAAGGGTATCAAAATAGAATGGTATGGAGCATGTTGGAATATTTTCTAGGAGTTGATGAAGCATTTCAGTACCTCTTCAATTTTGATCCTACTCAAGTTGAGTGATAAGAATACTGTGATTTTTGATGTGTACAGGATTATTCAGGGGGAATTCATGATGTATGGGGTTGAGCTTTGGAATATTTATCACAAAATATGAGTCCACATGAATGAAATTACTCTATTCACGATCTAATCTTACCTATAGTAGTTTATGCCTTAAATTATTTATTAATTCTCTTATTGTCTAATAAATTTAATATATATACAAACCAAAAATCCTAAAGTATAGATTTTCCAAATGATATTGGAATCTTTAGAAATGGATATGGGTTGAGTATGTGAATTCATTTTATTTTTAGATAGAATATTCAGCAATGAAGGGTATGAGTGTTTTTTATGCCTTAAGAAGGATTATATAGACTCTTGTAGTTCATGAGTTCATTTATGAGTTGATGATGATGAAATTTTTAGATGAGATGAATATTATGGTTTAGGAGATCCAGGAGCATGTTAAACTCATACTGATATCTGTGGTGTCCACACTTCTAAGACGGATAACTGAAATTCATTATAAGAATCAATAGAGTTTTTTCTTTTCACAATCCTTCCCAATGGGGCATGTATCACGACTACCCCTAGGAAATCCTCCAATAGTCCAAGGGATATAAAATCATGTATATTAGGAACTCCACTTTCATGGGAGGCCTTAGATTATGGTACTTGTAGACACATAGACATCTCTAATCCCATAAAACATTGAAAATTAATAAAACTCAAAAAAGGTATAAACACTTATATCCTACTATCATAGTATGATAAAATGTACTTAATGTAAAAAATCTGAATACACTCCCACCACAAAGAGTCTGAAAAAATTTCTAACCTAAATGTATAATAGGTCACTATTTTCTAGGTTACTGCCGGTAAATACTATGGTTTGTCTATCTCAAAAAGCTATGTATGGTACTATTCCATCTAGTACTTCATCAATGGGTAAATCTTCTGTATAATACATGAAAAATTTGAGAAAATAAAATATAGCGGTGAGTATAAGAATTACTAGAAGGACACCCTAAAATCACTATGGATATGACAATAAGAATTATAGTCAGCTAAACACGGGTATATGTTTACTGCACATATGATAAGAATTTCCATATATACTCAAAAAAGTCACACCATCTAATATTAAAGTCCCAAATAAAATTACATTCTTTACATCTTACTCGAAGGTTCTACATAGAAATTTTCATGAAGATAACACCCTATGAGTAAGATAGCACTGATGGTGTCCATCTGAGATGTACTGATCCTTGGGTTTTGACATAAGAAGTGTATTAGGGAAGTATTAATAGAACGATACATATGTGAGGACCACTCCCAAGGACATCTAATATTCCATCCAACAAATCTGGAATAACCCAATAATTATAGGATTGGTACCCTCATAGTGTTGGTCATGAAGATTCAAAGAATGCCACCTAGATCCATATGCTGATAGAGGGACTCAATTTGGGTGTCAAAAAAGGATTCCAACAACTCAACCCAAGAATTCTGACTGAAGGTTTTACAGTCATATGTGTAATAAAATATTCCATAATAACCCTCAATGAATGGATCAAAAGAATGGTCTATTAGAAAACATGTCCAAAATAAAGATGATAAGAGATCTAAGACTTATTTCAAGGAGTACAAGGTGTGTACTAGAAGTACAATATTTATCCCCTTGAAATGTATCCTACCTATATAATATCTTCTTTTTCCAATCCCATGTCCATTTATAAGTATATGGAATGTTGTTCCGGTTTACTGCTAACAATTTCCAAGAACAAGAATCTTCCCATGTACACCTAACTTGGCCATGCCTTTGTTAGAGTATACAAAATTTCTGAGCTCATGTATTTTTGACAATTTTTAATCCACTAGGGTATGGGTCACGATTTTTGGTCGAGTAACACACCATGTAATAGGGGTAACACACTATGACATATTTAAAATTTTGTGAAAACTCTAGTTCCGCATTTTTTGTGCCAAATACTGTGTAATCTTAGTTTCACAACATGTTCAACAAGATTTTCTATAACATGTGATTCTTCCTCTAGAGTTTCCATCAGCTCCAGGAGCTTCCAAACATTCCATGTTTATACTATGAAGAGTGGATCTAGAACAACCAACACTTTTTAACATCGCTCACCAAAAACTAGTCACATAAAACAAATGGAAATTCGTAATTATTGAGTACTTCCACTGTCTCACACAAGAAACACAAGGAGGAAACCCCAAATCTGAATCGATACACTAAAACTACTATCATTTATTTATAACCATGCCATAAAATCATGGATATTCTATATCAAATCAGTGCACCATGAAATGGGTGTACTGAAGTGGATTCTATCTTGTTTTGGTCAAACCACTGGTCAAAAAACTTTTGGGGATGAACACAGAATAACGATGAGTGAAATAAATGAATATCCAAAGTGTAAAAAACCATTGCATGGTTAAGTTGTCTTTAATATATTTGTGTTAGAATGAACAATGAAGATGCAATGAAACAAAATTAGTTCTCCTAAAAAATACCCTTTTATAATTCCAATACCTAAAATATGATTGATCTAGGAAGAATTCCCTTAGTTGATTTATTAACATTTATCATTTAAATAATAAATACTAAAATAATCCAAATAAATCAATATATTAACTCGATTTATATCAATCACTGATGAAGAATGAATCTACATCATTATCGTTGGTGAGTTTTAAGAATATTTTTATACACTAATCATTGAACCTTAATCTTATTGTCTTTTAGCAATAGGTATTCATCCATATGTCCTGTATTTCTCCATGGTTAAGTGAAAAATCCAAGGAAATTAACATAACCATATATTTTTATATGATTTAATAGGTTTTTCATCAATGTAATAAAATTAAATAATTTATTTTATTTTATTATTATTTAAAACCATGATGTATTTTAATAAAACATCAGATGAAGAAAAAATTTATGTCATGCCAATGGTAAAAATCACACTATGAACTCAGAGGATGTTTCTAATATCTGATCCAGTACTCAAATCAAAAGTTATTAAACTTTTTCAGGAAAACTGTATGAATTTTCATTTAGTATAATTTGTCTATATTGAAAAATTTATTTTGGGAACATGTATCCCTGGAATCTCACCCAATCTTTGTTACTAGATTAGAAAATAATCCATACAATATTCCAAAATAATGCATGAAAAATCGAGTCATTAAATTTTCCCCACCATGGGACTTCATATCGCATTAAGAAAAAAAGGAAACATAATGATATATGGGTACTGAACATGAATATGAGTCTCCCACTCCAAGGTTCTCTCTTAAATATTATCTTAATGACAATAGAATGGCATTGGGGATTCAGTTTCCTTTGAGGGATCCTATACAACATATTATATATATATACCATGTAATCAAAAAAGTTATCTCCTCCCTCAATTTACATATCACCATAGTCGGTAACATGAAATAGATCATGTAGGTACCTCCTCATCTAGAACCCATAGATGAAATCGTGTACCCTGTCTAACTATGGTAGTTGAGCTATGTGGTACACCATCATCCAAACACCACATATTATCTAGAAAGGGCCAATGAATCATTGAGATATCTTGTCTCACTAGTTAAATCTACTCAATCCAAATTTAGGTGAAACTCATAGGAACACATGTTCTCCCTAATTGAACTATAAAGTACTGTATAGTCTATCCGAAAAAGAATTATGATAGCTTTGAATAGTCTGCATCTTCTCTGGGATGATCTTATCCTTTTATGTAGTGGCTTTATCCATCTCCAGGACAATAAATTTCAACGCTCCTGGGTTGGTCTAGCATAGTGTTGCCCTATTGGGTCACCCATATATGGCCATGAATTGTTAGATGAAAACGGTAGTACAGTAGATGTTGTTTTATGAAAATGATAACAATGGGAGGTGATCGTACAACCTATGAAAAAAGTCTCACAAGCATGAACGTAACATGTCTTGCAATGCATTAATGTTTTTCTCAATATGATCATAATTATATGGGTTAAATGTCATTCTAAATCACATCAATGTCCCAAAATCCTCATGAATTAATTCCCACAACAGATATCTGAGGTGAGCACCCCAGTTAGAAAATTTCACTGAGGTAACTCTATACAGTCAGACTACTACATGAACATAGATGTATCAAAATTTCGTTACATAAATCTTCTCTTGAATACCTATTAAGTGGGATTACTTTGTGATTCACTCTCCAGTTGCCCAAATAGAATTGTGTCTCGTATGAGTAGGTGGTAGCCCCATAATGAATTCCATTGATATCGCATTCCACTTCTATTCTGAAAAAACAAGCGTTTGATTAAAACCCTCTAGAACCTGGTTCTCAGCCATTACTTGTTGACAATTATGGAACTGATAGAATGACTATGAAGCTCCCTTCATCATGCAAGTCCACTAAATCTAACATCAGAGGTCTTGGTTTATCTTTTCCACACTTGGGTGTGATGGAAAAGGATGTATTTGAAATCCTCTCAGTTCCTCTTCCAAAATAATCATGGGTACTATTGTGTATCCTCTAAAAGGAAATACATGCTCCCTATATTCAGAAAATGTATCAAGATAATAACAAGTTGATATATGAATACATAGATTCTCATGCTCATTATCGGAAAGATAAGACTCTCTAAATCTCTGTTGAAGAGGATGGGTAATAACCATCAACTGGAGTTATGATTCTCCATCATTATCAATATAGGATAACTGTAATATGGAAATCTTCTCTGACACATATCTCATCAATTGTGAACAAGATCTCTTGCGGAGATCAGCTGCCTCTATGTTCCCCTTCCCAATATTATAAAAAATAATCAATTGATAATTATGGAGAAATACTTTCCATATCATATTTTTCATGTTAATATACTTCTGATAGAATATATTTTTGAGCCTCTTATTGTTACAATAATTTGATATATTTTTTACCCATAAGGTAGTGTTGCCTCATATTCACTGCGAAGAGAACCGAGAATAACTCAAGATCATGGGTTTTGTAGTTATTCTAATGCATCTAATATGAACCATAGGTAATAAAAATTTTCCCATACATTAGAGAAACCCATGATTGGTACCTAATGCATCGTAGAAGCCTACATACTCTACACCATCCACTTCAATCATAATATGGGAGCTCTAGTCAAAATATTCCCCAACTCCAAGAATGCATGTTGGAACCAATCCATCTATATGAAAGGATACCCACTTTGGTCAATTATATAATGGGAGATAATATCCTAGAGAATTCATGATTGAAGCTCTATTAGTAGTCTTCCAAACCATGGAATATCCAGACCTCAATTACACTTTTCGGAGGCTCTGAAGCTAACACTAAATCAACATTCAGAGGGTATACTACCAAACAATCTACTAAGATGAATTTCCCCCAAATTCGGAACTATTGAATCAAAAAATGTTATTTTGAGAGACTCCTATAAATCTTTTTCACTCTAAGAATGGCTATAAACAGTCTCAATTTTCTTTTATTATTCTCTGTGGATGTTGGATAAACTATAAAACCATCAATGAAGACTACCATGTACTAGTACAATAATGTATGAAATATTAATTTCATGTGTCCCATTAACATTTTTGGGGTGTTCCTCACACCAAATATAATAAAAGATTTCTCATAGTGAACATAGTGACATTTGAATTCCTTCTTCAGTATATCCTTTTCTCATACTAGCCATTGGTCATAGTTAGAATAAATGTAAATCTTTGAGAACCATTAATCCCCTCTCAGTAGATCATAGAGTTCATTGATCCTTTGTACTAGATTATGGAACTTTAAAATAACCTTTTTAGGAAACATTATTCTACAAACCATCTCGATTTCCATTCAGATTCTTGGCTCACAATGTTCTTCCTTCCTAGAGTGAAACATTAGGTCTAACAAATCCCTTTCCTATGGAATTCCTCTAATTGCACCATCAATTTTACAACTCTTCATAAACTATATAATATTATGGTGCTTCTATTAGGGTCATCCTAGGGTGTAGATAAATGAATAATTCTATCTCTTGATGGTGATATAAGCCTCAAACAACCTCAATAAATATGAACTCATACATTTCAACCACTACATGTTAATAAAAAATCATATAATCCACTTCATTGAGGGTAATTCATGAAAAATAGTGATTAATAAGATGAACCCTCCTATGTATGAGAATATCCTACATTGCATGGTTTTCCTATTCACCCCTAGAGGAAAACATGGTACCATTGCTATGGAAACAGAACATTCCTCAAAAAAACAATATATCTTAGAATTTACTATAGATAACTAGTTTATAACTATTATTTCATTATAGACCTTATTGTTACTACCAAGAGATCAAAATAGAGACTCTCACCTCTAAGAATTTTTTTACACTATCATCCAAAGTGTGTAATTAGTGAGTTACCTCTAGTATGACTATTCTAGAATAATGGTGGAGCTAAGGGCTCAACTAAAATATCTATTTATCGAAATAGATAAGTAAAAATAAATGAATTACTCAAAATAATGTCTATAAATACTGAAAATATGGTATAAAACACACAAACTATACCTCAAATCATCCTTGTAACCTATAGATCACATATCGTGACCTCATGAATCTTTCTATTCCCCTTTACTCTAGCTCATTTGGAATGGTGTAGAACACCTGGGGTTTTATGGTAATATGTTGAAGCATCAACCACATTTGTCTAGTCTCCCATCTCCTCTTCCATGCCAATATCCCTATGAAACATTTTTCTCATGCCCCTCAAGTTACCTAGGTGACCCATCCAGTACCTCTCTGTTAGTAATTCTGTATGTCAAACTATCTCATGCATGATAACCCCTTCCATCATAAGATTAGCACTACCAATCCTTTGGCTAACTAGACATATAAGATTAATACTAAACCAATAACCCATAGTCATGTGATCACCATCTAAACCATCTCACACATATATGTTCTTAAGTAAGACATTTAATCCATAATTCCAAAGTATCTTCCCCTGGGTTATAACTACCATGAATACCTTTTTATGTCTTCTCATCTAGAAAATTATTTACCACTAAATAATGATCAGGAATTCCAACATTTTTAGCAATGAATATAGGTGTCACATTGGCTCAGATATCTCTTAGTAATCCCTGTTCCATGGTTTGATCCCAAATAAAATAATCATAAACCATATCAATCGAGTACGTAGAGAAGTTTTGGAACCTAAATTTCTACTCATACACTATCATACTTATCTAATGTATCTTTAGAATCTCCTATATGTCTGTGGACCTCTTCATAGTTGAAGTAAACTACTCTTTTAAAAGGAACTGAAACTCTGTCCATGCTAGTGTCACATCATCATATTTCTTGGTCACTATACCACACGATCATCATACAGTACCAAGGAGATGGCATAAATCTAGAACCACCATATGACCAACCGGTATCATGAAAATACAGAAAAATAGTATCACTACTTCAAGTAAGTCATTAGATGCCAAAGGGTTATGCTCACCTCAAAATGTAATTGGTCATCTTGATTGAAACTCATGAAGTGTGTTTATCCTTTTCACCACATATATTTTTTTTATGGATACCATATACTAGTAAATATTTGGTTTTATAACATGTGAGACACCTAGGGAAGCACCTCTAGAAAAGGACCCTATATCTATTCCTCATCACAAAGGGGATCATAATCACGGTCCGGATGTTGAATCCAATATCTATTACATCCCTAAGGAATCTTGAAATACAAATGATGTACAATGGTCAATGTGTTTATATAAAGAAATGACTCAAGAACAATACGAATATCACAAAACATTCCTATAAGATGCATGTTCCATTGTCTTCAAAAAATATTAGTGCACACATGTATCATATTGAAAGGTAAGTGATTATTGTCATGTTGTATGGATACATCTGTTTTCAAACCGAAACTAAAGTCCATATCCTTAAATCCAAACACAAACCACTTATCAATGTTTCCCAAAACTAGTTACATTGACACTGGTCCTAAGGTATAACTGAATTTTTTAATACCACTCTTTCATTACACATCCCTACATGAACCATGTCACAACATCCGCAGGACCACCTCCAATAACACAAGGGATGGTGACTAACACTGAGTTGAAATACTACACCCATGGGAGGAATTAGCCTAAGGTACCTGTACACACCCAAACATCTCCAAACCCATGCAATGTTGAAATATAATAAAAAACTAAAAAACATGAATTAAAACATCTAAATAGCACTATAAATGTATATGAAATTTTCTAAAATAAAAAAGGTCCAAATACAATCCCACCAAAAAAAGTCTTCAAACATGTCCAAACTAAATGTATAAAAATTGGAATGTTTTCAAGGAAGCTACAAAAACATAGCTTGATCAACCCGGTTAAATAATCTCTTCATATTATTGGATCCTCTAGGACCCCATTAAATGTTAGATCGTCTTCATAAGGCAAAACATGTGTTGGAAAAGACCTTGTAGGGGTGAGTATAACAATACATAGTAGGAAAACCCAAAATCACTATGCATATAATAATAATAATTATATTCAACTCATCCCAGGTATTTTTCTACAACACATATAACAAGAATAAGCATATAAAATCAATATACACAAGACATATCAAGGTAAATTAAATACTATAATTTCATTCTAGTGATCCAACTCAAATATTACACATATAAGTCTTCTAAGAAAACCTAATCCATGCGTTTGATAGCATTTTGGGAGTCTATCTCAGATGTGCTGATCATCATGCCTCACCATAATATGTATATGATGGATGCCTCATTTAGACAATACATATATGAGGATCACTCCTATTTCCATGGGATATAAGAAAAAGTCAATATTTAATAACCCATTAAATAAAGGAATTACACCCATGTCTAGTCGGTCATTATGATACCGTTAACTCTACCTATGGAAATATAATTACAGAGGATCATACTCTGGGACTCATTAAAGGATTACAATAACTCTCTCCATGAAGTCCTATATATGGGACCCCCATTGTATATGCATGATGTGATTTCATAATGGCCCTTAGGGAATTGTGAAAAGATACCCTTCGTAATGTGACTTGTCCATGATGAATAGGATAATGGCTTTAATCCTTTTTTTGGGAGTACATGGCGTGTAATAGAACTACACAATGTGACCCCATAGAAAACTTTCCATCCAAAAATATCTATTCTCATGACCATGTTTGTTTCCATTTCTGAGTACATAGTATATTTGTACCCATGAACTCTTGAATGTGTCTAGGTACATGGATTTGGGCGTGTACACAGGGCAGGGTCGTGTCTATGTCAGACTTCATGACATGTCTGATCTCGTGTAAACCTATACATGCTCATTTAATCTATGAGGTATATGTCTATATTTTAGGTTGAGTCCCATGTTGGGTTAAAGGGGTACATTTCACATTGTATTTAACATTCGGTGAAAACCCTCTCCCCAAAATAGGGCTCCCACATGTCGTGTAATCCCTGATTTCATGTTGTGCTCTATAGATATTTATATAACCCATGGTTCTTCATCCCACATAGTCACATGCTCTTCCAAAATCCAATATTTTTGTGAATCATATATATAATATTAGATCTAGTATAGTCAAACCATTCCATCATCTCTTATAAGAAACTGATCACCAAAATGAATGGAAAACACTCACAGTCAGGTCTTTCCATCATTGGATGTTAGAACTACAACAAAAAAACCCAAATCCAAGTTGATCTAATTTCTCTTCTATAATTGTAGGATTCCCACATTATACCAAGCCTGGATATGGAATATCAATTTTTTGACCATGAAACATGTATGATATATTGTTTATTTAGTGTTTTGGTCGAAACAAAAGTAAAAAAAATATCAGGGATGAATACGCAAGAATGGTGGGAGAAATACAAGAAAACCCAAAGAGTAATGAACCTTGGTTTTGTATAGTTTTACATGAACCCCTTACCTTATAATGATGAATAATAATCTAATAAAAATAATCAATTATCGTATAAAATCCCTTGAGATAATTCCTATCGCCACAAAACAATTGATCAATGAACCAATCCATCTATTACTTAATTAGGGTTCATCATAGAAATAAAAAATTAGGAAATAATAAAAATAAATAAACATCTTGCCTCAATTTGGACTGATCTCTATTGAAAAACGAATTTATGTCATTATTGTAGGTTGTATCCATGAATTTTGAGGCAAATAGATAGACGACCCTCTGTCAGGATGCCATTCACCGATGGAATCTCTTCCCATGGACATATATGTTTGCATAGTTAAGTGTTAAACCCTAAAAATATATAATAAACATATATTTATAGTGGAACTAATATTTCATTGAATAAATTTAAGAAACTATTATAATTATATGATTATTTTATTATTTACGCCCACACCGGATATGAACCAATCATCTTACATGGTGAATGATTATATCACACCTAGGATAATAGACATGCTATGACCTCAATGATGGATTCATATTTCTAATAAAAGTCCATTTAGGAGTTATTACATTTTTTGGAATTCTGTAAAGCTTGAAAAATCTATATTTAATATATTTAAAAATTAATTTCGGGCACATCGGTCATAAGATTCTCAAATCGTATCTACTACCAACTCTGAAAAAAAAATATTAACTAATCACATGAGAAAATCATAGTTATTATAGTATTTGATAGAATTCATAGAATTCATGGATTTAAAATCTGATTAGAGTATTAATTCTTATGATTTTATCTGTATATGGAACCATGTCTTTGCACCTACATGTATGTATTAAGAGATTATTTGTGAGTTTCAAGCCTCAATGTCCATAGTGCATCCTAGATTGACAAATATTATTCCATAACCTATGTGAATAGTATTGGTTGTCGGGTATGACAAAGGTTATTATAGGTTTTTTGACACAGTTCTACACCTATGTGGTGGTGAACGAAAATCAGCCATGACATAGTGGATTAAAATAGTAACTTCCCATTCCAGAATGAATGTTGGATAATGTTATTGAGGACTTTGTGGTGGTTCCTCCAAGAAACCCTTGAATGAATGATGTGATATGGGTGATTTGGTACTGTATGATTAAACTTTCCCATTTCATCCTAATAAGGGGGACATTCACAATTTATTATTTTTAGAAAATATACCTTCAATATATAGTTTTTATTAATGGGCTATCATAGAATATATTCTTGTACCATGATTCATGATTTTTTTCATGCTTCTAGCTATTGATACATAAATCATTGGGTACCCAGTTATTTATGAGTATGAATATTAATCCATTTATGGGTAGTAAATTAGAATGTACTATTTATGTGCTAAAGGACATGATATGGGAATGCATATCTGATTTGTGTAGATCATAGGAGAAGTACATAGTTCTAATTCAGTTACCCATTAGAAGAAATTATCAAAAAAATATTCATATTGAAACAAATATGGAACTTTATGGTAGTCCATGCAGATCACCTCTATCCTGGATATAGGTCATTGATTCGGAGTTGTTGGATCCTAGTCTCTTATAGAATATATAAGAGTTAGTGTAGTTTATTCTGAAGTTTTCTGTTATTTTGAAATGTTGATAGATGACATTTTAAAATACACATAATATACCTCATGTTTTTATAGTGGGAGAATGTGTATTACTTTGGGTGTCACTAATATTGGTTCATAGTAGGATTTTAAGGCTAGAAAATTTGGGGCCTAGGTTTCTTGGAATATTTGAGGTTGTGGAGATGATCAGACTACTGGAATTCAAATTGTCTCTTAAAAAAGGTATTGTGATATGTATGGTTTTTGTATTGTTTCACAGCTTCCTAAATTTTACCCAGACCCTTCTCATGTGACTGATATAGATGATGTCAATCATAATGATGATTCTTCCTTTAAAGTGAATCTGATTCATGTTATGGTTTATTACGAGAAAGTGTTGTGGGGATAGAAAATTCCTACAATTTAAGTGTAATGTCACTGTGGACATGTTCTGCAGGAAACATGGGATATGAAAATAGATACATGAGATAAATAGACCATAAATTTTACATCAATTTCATACTGATCCTTGGGATTACAGATCATGGATGAACTATTAAAAGGTGTGGATATTGTAAAATCCTAACCCTTAAGGACATGTCTTGAAATCATCTCAAGGTATTATTTTACCTTTTGGGATAACACATTGGTTTAGTAATATAATAGGGTTGTTTCTAGTGAATCTGGTGAAATTTGGATGTCCATGGTGTTATACGGAGTTGGTGAAATAATAGGGAAGACCAAGAAGTTTTCACTAGGAATACATGTTACCCCTTTGAGAACGGTAGGAGGTGGGGCACTGTTTCACCAAACTATGTGCCCCCCACTATAAACAATGCATCCTCAAACATAAGGGGTTTTCAAATATGGTTAATGGTCTGTAAAACCATGTACCAACCATGGAGTAATTATGTACCCATAACTAGAGGCCCACAATTAAGTCACACAGTTTTGAAAACCATGTTCCCTACCCCAAAAACCATTCACGTTGGAATAAAATGCCAAAAAATATTATTTTAATATTCAAGAACCACCAATTATTATCCCTAATCACACAATTTTTTCATTACATGATTTCCAATGATTTTAATGTTTCCACAAAGGATTCCTAGGCTCTTCAAACCCCATTATTAGTGAATCAAAAACAAAATGAAGGACCAAATCTTCTTTTGTAAGTGACTTTCATACTGTTTAATATTTATATATCTCCGCATATTCTTTTACCACAAATAGGGAGTGACTTTACACAATGTAAAATTTGATTATATCTTGGTTTTGATGGATCTTGTTTTATTGGAACTTGATCACAGATATTGATTCTATATCTACTCAATAGTTTGGATGTATATCGTTGTACACAAAATTGAGGATTACTATTTGGTGAGAATTCATCAGAGATGTTGACGTTTGTGGTAAAATTATTAATTCACATTTTATTGATTATTATTATTATTTTGTATTTGTACCATTTATTTTTTGACATTTGGAATTAACATTTTTAAATTGAATTGAAAAATTTATTGTCAAGTGATTGTGGGAAATTGTACAGGTCTCATTGGCCATGTTAGAGTTTTGAGTCTAAAATTGATAGAAATACAAGGGGCGTGATAATTCATTTGGATAAAGATTTAAGAAAAATAAAAAGTGGAATAATGGGTTGTTTAAATTAAAATAAAACCTTATTTTAGGGTTGATAATTTAATTTAATTATATAATTATATTATCAAAAAAGGGTTAAAGAGAAGTGAATAATTCCCGATAAATGGATTTATAATGAATTTTTCATATTATTATTTGTGATTAAATTAATGAACCATTGTTATTATTGATAATTTAAATGGTTCACCATGATTTTAATATTGGATTAAATTGTTAATGATGTTGAAAATTGATATGAATTAGTTTTCTGTGATATACATTAATGATTGATAATTAGGGTATAGGTTAGGGTCGTATTAAAGAAATATCCATGGGGTAATGAACTAATTGTCTATGCCACATATTCATTCATGTTAACAATGATGTGTGGGATAGGGACAAATTCCCCAAATACCCAAGAGGTGTGGGACATGGGATGATGCTCTAAATACGCATGAGGTTCTGTATTAATACTCTATACCCCTATGATATTGGTAAATATAATGATTTCTACAATATACCAGATATGAATTTTGAATTAAATGATTAAATAAAGTCCATGAATTAATGAATTCTGATATTCCTATATTATATGGTTTAGAATATAACTCATGAAGATGCAGATATTTTGTGGTTTATTAAAGAATAATTAATGTGAAACAAGTTTTTTTATATTTTTTCATTTTTATTTATACAATAGAATAAACTTTTATAGATAGTATATTTATTTAAATACCGTTGGTTGTGGCCTATCGAGTTATACTAGAACACTGATTTGTTTACTTTACCAGTTCTAGAATATATTTCATGTTTGTAGAATAATATAATTGAAAGATCCATATGTTTGATGGTTGTGTTGGGGTTCATGATGCATCAAGGATGAGGGAACCAAACATGATGTTGGAAAAATCCAAGATAAGTAAGTTTTTCATTATTTTTGTGTTTTAATTTGACACCTAAACTTGTATGATATAAAAAATTTACTATTTTGGTTTATATTCATTTTCCCAATTTTGGATTCATCATGAGATGTTTATATTTTTTAATTAATATAGTATATTCATTATTGTTTACTAAATTCAGTTTTCTTCCATCTTTGATAAAGAGGGTATAATATTCCCACATTATATATTAGACCCTAAGTGATATTTGTCAACCTCTTATATATGGGGAGGAATTCTTGAGGTAATGTAGTATACTAGCTCAAATAATTGGAATGTGGATCATGGGTTAGAATATTATTGTTATGATCGGTTTTACGGAAGTAATTGTCAACCTTACGTATTCTTGTTATTCCAACATGGATAGTTATTTATTCTGAAGCATGTTTATGAAGTTGTACTATAAATTCATAGGATTAATGCATTAGACATATTAAGTGAAGGGTGGGGAATGAAATTATATTTCCCTCGATTCATATGTGGGTCACATAAGACAAAATAGATTGGATACTTTTCCAAGGAATTACCCATTTTTGTAGATGTCATAACACAGGTCCTTGATTATATTTCTATATTTATTGGCATGATACATTAGGAGTATGATTCATATATATGGAATCATAAATTTCATCATTATGAAATAATTTATTTACGTCCTTGTTATTATTATTTTTTTGTTATGATATCCATGGATTAGTTTTAATATCAGGTGATTATATATACAGAATTATGTTATCATTATTTATTCCTACCATATTATTCTTAGTTCACAATTTATTGACTAAATATTAATTTTTATTATTTATTTACATACCTATTTTTAATATTACTTATTTATTTATGATAGATTCCATTTTATGTAACTCTTACTATGAATCTAAACATTCCCTTTATTTTTCACCATTCCTTTTGATTTCATGAAGGGTACTATGGTTAATATACTTGGGTATTCTTGATTAAATAATGGTTTCCCCAAATATAATAATATGATTAATTTTTTAAAATGTAAGGTGGGATTTATATATTTCATAGTATTAAATGAAAATTAAAACTATCCATATCTTCAGGATGTGATTACATGTATCTCATGTCAATATAATAGATTAAACTATAACTCTAGGATACTAGGGTCAGGGTATTTCAAACAAACATTATTATTTATTTATGTAAACATCTTTAGTGATTATCAACCACAGAATGAAATCATTTAACAAGAAATGATTTTGGAGGTGGAATTCTTCTAACACACTTTACACATCATCGCAATATCTCATGATTTTTCTATATCACCACTCTTACCGGTTTATTTATTCATAATTACAATTTTGTTTCATCATAGGATACTCAATTTTTCATAAATAATGGTCCACATCATCACCATAGATAGTCTCTCAAAGTAATAATTCAATCTATAAATTAAGGCATACATGTATTCTTATGTGGTAAAAAATAAAAATAATATTAATTATTATACAAATATAGAATATATTACTTGTATATTTTTATGATTCAGTCATTAAACAATTATATTCAATAATGGATTATACTTTAATAGAACTGTAAATTATTCATTATTGGTTATTGTTCAAATGAAAATTTTTTAAAGCCTCATTTTATATTTAATTATAAATATCAATGGTAAATAATGTTCTAATGTTGGATTATATATCTTATTATAATCATTAATTTTATCAAAAAAAATAACATAAATCAAAAAATGTTTACACATTCCTGTAATTAAAATATAAATTCAAAAAAATTCATCACTTTATAAATCCCATATGATCAATCAATGGAATAATTAAATTATAATTAATAAAATATTGAAAAAAAATTGTTAAAAATTTATATAATATATATCATCATTTTATAGGTATTAGTAATTGTAACTATAAAAACAACATTTTTAAATTACTGGAATGGGTATATAATATCACCATTGTCGACCACAAGGTAAAAATAATAAAATGTGTTTTTCATTATTTTTGATCTAATATTTGACTAAAATAAATATTTCATTACTGTTATAAAAAAATAATTTTATGATATGTCATGGGGCCCCACTATTATTATGAATCACCGAATGCATTTTCATCTTGAATTACTCAGCTGAAATACCATATTATGTTATTGTAGAGGTATTAAGAATCAATTTTTATACAATGATGATATATATTTATTTTCGTAATTAGATATATATTCATGAAATGTATAATATAACTAAAATTTAATCCACTATTAAATATATATATATATATATATATCTTTTTGTGTAAATAGAATAATCATAAGGGTGATTTATCCCCCTCATATTAATCTACTTTTATTATGTCACAAATGGCTTCATAAATATCATTTAAGATTTTTGGAATATATGTTTTGGGGAATGGAAATATCATAATATCCTATTTAGTATGCATCACATACACAAAATAGTGTTAATTATTCTCTCACTCCCATTTAGAAGGCTTGGGAATAATAAAATCTTACAAAACTATTTATAAAATCCATCTGTTTTACTATATAATTATATATTAAATAACAATAAAAATAATTTAGTTTTTTATTCTATATTATTTCGTTATAATGAAAATTATTTATCCATATCAATTAATAATATAATAAGAGAAAGATTTTCCTTCTTCTTAATAGGCATCCAAAGCCATTACCCACTATTAACTAGCGAACATTGATGCGCCAAAAAATTATTATTTTTTAACAAACATTGAATGAGCCTATTGAAATATAAATTTTAGAATTATATTATTATTGATTAGTGAACATTAAAAGTTATTGTTTTCCATAAAAATTGTCACATTTTTTTCTAAAAAATTTTGTGATGCTAAAATTTTCATTAATATCTCTCTTATATTTACCTCGATCCATAGTTGGGATCATTACGAACATGATGTTTATAGACTCATATATTTATACAGATCATCTTAATTTAAAGAAATATATATATATGTATTTAATTACATTAATTCTTCCATAGGAAATAAAATTTTATATTGAAATGATTAATGTGCAATGAATATGCAAGGGGGTGCGGGGTCATAATAATTGGAACCTAAATCCACTAAAGAACTAATCACTATTCAATAAAAATCCAATGTTATATATATTCAAGACGGGATCCCATATTACATATGGATTATATTTACTGGTTTGGAGGATAAAATGTGATATATCATATAAAAAGAGAGAATAAATATATATACACACATAATATATGTATATATATCTAAAATGTTCATTATTATAGATTTAAATATATTTATTCTCCAATTACAATATTTCTATATGAGACACGTTCGAAAACTCTATTTACCAATATGAAACTCTATTATTTAAAAATTAACATTTATTACCAGTACTGAATATAAATTATCATTGATTTAGTTTCCATTCCAAACATCATTTTCCATAAAAAACCATTCAGGAAACAAATTTAAAAATATGTTCATTGAATAATTCAATAAAATTAAAATGTGTAGTAGATAATTTTTATAATATATATTATATTTTTATATAAATTTACATGATTGTATCCTTATTTTCTTTTTGATTTTGATTAAAATCACCCTTCTCTATAATTATCATAGAGCTAAATTTTATTAAACAAATTAAATATTTATTAAATTGATTCATTCATCAATAATGTAGAGTTAACATTATTATGATTTTTTAATCATAATATTTTAAATTATCAAAAAATACAAGGTGCTGCCTATTTAAATTTACATATCATTATAATTATAAAATTTAATATCACATATTATGATGAAGAGTTTACTATATATGAATAAGAATAATATTGATAAGGATGTTGTAAATAAATTTATTTAAAAATAGACTATTTAAAAGAAAAATTAATATTTTTTAAATGATTCAAAGGTATAAAATATCGAAATAAATATTAAAAAAATAATTTCCATTTATTAAAAATGGATGAAATGACCATTTAAACATTTAATATTTTATTCAAATTAATTTTAAATGAATATGAAGCATTTGAGTCAATTAATAATAAAGAGATGAAATTAATAATTATTTAGAAAAAAAATCCAGGTAGATTTTTGTAAAGAAAATAAAATACTAGTGAGAATAAAAAATAGAAATAAATTTGTAATTTGGATGTTTGAGGACTTTTTATGGCTTAAAAACTAAATATATATCCAAATATGTTGAGGAAAATGATGAATAATGTTCAGGAAAATATGGTGAAATGATATTTTTTTTTTCAGAATTCGATTGAAAATAATAAATTTTCATGAGAGAATATATAATGAACTAATAAATATGATACTAATATGTAGTATATTATAATAGAATATATGATGAATTCATTAAAATAAATAAATTTTTTAACAAGGTAAAAACAATATCAAATTTTTCAAACACGTAAAATGTTGTTCAGATGACTTTTAAAAAATATCGTGGATAATTTTAAAAATATATATATATATAATAAATTATATTTTTTAGGATTGTATTATGAAGTATAATTTGAAGTATATTCTATAATAATGTATAATTATTTAAAATAACTTTAAAAAAATATATAATTGAAAACTATATGAAAATATTGAAATCTGACTTAAACATTACCATGAAAATAATTAGTGAATCTAATGAAAATTTAAAAAATTTATGAATTATTTAAAGAATATAAATTATTGGAAAAATTATTTAAAAAATCACTAAATTGGAAATAAATTTATTCTACTTATTACATGATATTCATCTACAAAGTATATTAAAAATAGATTAATGTAATCTATAAGTGGGTGAAAAACATATTGTTATCATTTCTTATACTAATTTTAAGAACAAACCATCATCACTAATATTAAATCAAAAAAACTATAAAAGTATAATAATGTAAAGGAGAATAGGATTATTATCCATAATCATTATTAAAAAAAATAACATCAAATCGGAATTGAAAATATAAAAAAAAATATTCTTTAAGGATCATACATATAAATAAATAATTGTATATTTGTTGTAATTGATTGTGTTATATAATATTTACATTTATTGAGATGGTATTATGGTATATTAATTAATTTTTAGTAAAATATTTTGGTCATAAAACTAGGTTTAGAAAACCTCATAAAGAAAAAATTTGATTCTATAGAAAATTATACATTAAAGAGAATAGACAAATCTGTTTCAAGGATAGAAAATAAGTTTTAAAATATTTGACCAATAAGTTCTCTATTATAATTTTTATAATTACACAATTGTATCAAAAAATAGTATAAATATAAAAAATATATAATAAAAGATTAAAATCCCATGATGTAAGCATGGTCATCAAAGATGTGTTAAATTTTTTTTAATATAGAAAAAAATTATCATGATTGGTGGTTTTCTATAACATATGATTTATTATTAAATTATAATCAATTATTGTGATATAAAAAAATTATCTAGTATCATTTTTAGTGATGATTATAAAAAATATATAGAGTTAAAATAATGGGGAATATTGAAAAAAATTTAGATCCAAAATCGATCTATATATCGATTGGTTGATAAAATTTCTTCAACGACATTCTCAAATAGGTTGGACGTCTGGAATAATTTTTAATTAAGAATAACTGATAGATTTATAAGTGGATTATAGATGTTATTTGTAAGAACCCTGATTTTGAGCCTGAAAGACATTGAAATTTTTTTCTTAATGTGAATCCAGAGTTGGGCGTTCAGATGGCGTGTGATTCCGAGCCCCGGTGTGGTCAGAATTAAATTTTAAGTGAGTTCACACTAGACATTCCATATAAAAAGAGTATCTCCTAAACGGTTGCTTGGATGGAAAAATTGGGGGCGTCGTTGAGTCAGGAGCGTGCCCTTTACCCTATAAGGGGTGTAACTTTCATGGGCGTGACCCTTCTGTGGAAAATGCCACCAGGGGCGTTTTCGTAATTTAGTTGCCTCAGGCGTGAACTTTACAACATTTGAAGAAAGGCTTGAATTAAAATTTTGAGACTTACATTATGCTCAGATCATGGATTTTACCTTTGAGGCGGCTTAACCTCGACCCCGCCTAAAGTTCGAGTACGGAACCTAATAGTGGGTGTTTAAGTGTTTTTCAATATAAACACTTCTCCAACCCATCCACCTCCTTCCCACTTTTTCCCCGAGGAGGAATCCCTCTCAAGAACATTCAAGCTTCCCCATTTCATTGGGAAGGCGGTGGCATTTCTGTCGGACCTTTTGTGAAGTTATGGGCTACGCCCAGCGAGGTACGATGTTTGCGTTTTCGTTTTTTAATTTTCTGCATCTTCCTTGAATTAAATTCCTTGCGTCGAATTGTTATCCAATCGTCGAGCGAATACCATATATGTGTAGGGATCAATTTGAGTTTCCCAACAATCCTTTCGGATTAAATGTTCAAGCCCCGGGGTGTCTGGGTTTCCCCGGGATGTTTTCTAGCCAAACCTTGGGTTTTCTGGCGGTTCCAGGGCTGTCCGGCGGTCGGCGCGGTGGTTCGACAGTTTCCAGTCGGTGGAGGTTTCGGACGATGGTAGTTCCAGGTGGTGGTGGTCCTAGGTAGTGGCGGTACCAGGTGGCGTTGATCCTCGGCAGCGGCGGCGGGCGGAGGTCGCCGGTGCGGGGCGTGACGGTGGTCGCGGTGCGCGACCCCGTGCGGGAGACCGAGACCTGCCAATGGCAGGTCTCCGCGCGGGACAGTGATAGTCCATGAGGGCTGGTGGTCTAGGTGGACCATGGGTCAGCATCGGGCCAGGTGGAAGAGCCCCGGGCCGGTGCTGTGGGGGCGGGCCGGCCCGAACCGGGTTGACCGGCTGGTCCGGGCCGGTCCAGCCCTAAGGGGGGTAGTCCCCTAGCATTCGGACACCCGTAACATTTGTTACAGGTGTCCATTTGGCATGTAGTATGCAGAAGCGCAATTCTAGTCTTGAGACAGATATTTTGAGATGGTCTCAGGAATTCTTAATTCCTGAGATGGGGGGCTCGGTGGCGCGTCACGCTCATTAAAAACCTCACTGGGACTCTTCTTTCGGATGGCGCAAACACTTTCGGAGTCCGTTTAAGGCACCATCAGCAGCGTTGTGACCCTAGCGTCATGATAAATCTATCCAGGTTAGTTTCAGGTGTTGATTCCGGAGTTGAGGAATGGGCCCCACGAGCCTTCATTTATGATGTGAGCAGCGTTTTGTGACTTTTTCACCAGACATCTGTTCGGGGTGAATGAGTAGTCGTTTTGGAAAGTTTTTTCGAGAGCATCTTGATGGCGCAGCTCGGAAGACCACTTTGAGGACTGAGGTGTGGGTCCCACGAAACGATGTATGGGAATAAAGTGGTGTTGAATAACGTTTATGTCAGGAGTCCATTTCCAGCAAGTATGTAGCCTATATCGCATGTTTTTTCACGAGGATTACAACAGTGTAATCTATTTGGGTGTGTGGAGACTCTTTCAAGATTTAATTAAATATGGAAACATGAAATGGCATTGGTCGGAGGTTCCTTTGACGCACTATGACCCAACGCCTGAACGCGATGTTAGAAAAACCCAGAGATGGTTTGGGTATTGTGGTGTTATTGTACTAGTTCAGGGTTTACCCTCCAGTGGGGCTGTCTAGTGGGTTACCCACCGGCGTATTAGGGTTTACCCTTCAACGAGGGTGGGCAGTGGGTTTCCCGTTGACATTAGGGTTTACCCTCCAGCAGGGCTCGGCAGTGGGTCACCCGATGACATTTTATGGTTTACCCTCTAGCAGGGTACGGAAGTGGGTCACCCAACGACCTTTTAGGGTTTTCCCTTCAGCAGGGATGGGTAGTGGGTCACCCGATGACCTTGTAGGGTTTACCCTCCAGTAGGGCTGGGCAGTTTTTAACCTGATGACTTCCTTCAGACTCAGCCCTTCCTATGAGGCTAGTCAATGTCTTTTCGACATGGGTACCGAAGTGGGATCTATGGTTGCACGATTTAGCGATGAGACAACTTTGATATGCATGAATTTTCAGAATCAGGGATGGGTATCCTTAGAACTATTGACTACTTTTCCTAGGCTGAGTTTGGATATCGAGATCCCCTTACACACTCGTTCGGGGTTCTTGGTGAGCATATATATATACACCCAACTTGTGTTCCCACTAAATAGGTTCAGTTACTCTCTTTCTAGGAGGGGTTAAGACACACGAAGTATTCCATGTGATTTCTGCGTCTAGATTCACTTGGTAGAATGATTATAATTCCTTTATTTTTTTGGGTTGAGCTACACTCCATTTATTGGAATCCTTCTCTTTTATTTTTTATGTCTACTACTCACCATTTTTGTAACTCCTTTGTTGCACCATTGAGCTTTCAGGTCATCCTGCTGAGTATCTTTATACTCACCCCTGCTTAGGCTTTGCCCGCACTTGGTGTACCCTTACAGATGACGAACAGGTCAATCGAGACTACGAAGGAGCGTAGAAGACATATGAGCTTGGCCTGCATTCAGTGGTCATACTAGGACTTTAAGGTGTGAGACTCATCAGTTTTTTACTTTTGTTTACCTATTGTTGGGTTTGGAACCATTCGGGTCAGGTGCGTGTTTTTCCCTTTTTTTGTTCGATATCTTTTTAGTACTTTTTAGCAATTTACTTTTCTCTATTTAAAAGTATATGCATGACTGTGGTTGGTTTATAGTTTTTTGTCCTTCGGTTTTCTTTTGAATCTTCACTTCTTCATCGACTAGGTTGTGGGTGTGTGTACAGGTACATAGACAAAGGCCTCCCCAAGATTGTTATGCCTTCAGCACCTGTCGCTAGCCCCTGGCATATAGAGGTGGGGTTGGGGTATTTACGGCTCGAGACTGGTAGGTTCAAGATATGACAGAGTGGTATTAGTGGTGGTTCATTCCTTGGGGCATTGTTCGGACGTCCCTAAAAAAGACTTCGTTGGGATTTATGGAGACAGTGTCGATGTGTCTCGAGAGTGGCTCTCTGTCTAGGGAGTCCAAAGATGGTATAGGTGGTCGATGTATCCATTCACCAGGACCCTGATAACTCGCTTGTCAACTCGGCATGCTCAGACATTTATTGTAGTGAACTTTGGAAGATTCATATGGTAGTTTTGAGTCTTTGAATATCCTTGTTGAGTCAGATCTCCTTTGTGATTAATATTATATATATATATTTATGCTCATCTGATCGTGATTATCGTTGATAATTTCCACGATTCCCCCATGACAGCAGCCAGCCAGTTTACCCTCTTCAGTTCGTGATGACCACCTGGTGAGCGACGAGGCATCAGTTCAGGGACCCTAACGTGATATCCTTCTTCCGAGTGCTTCAGCAGTCACTCTCCACCTAGAGAGAAACAGTTAGTACTGGTAGCACATGCCTAGGTTGAGCGTCAGCTGAGTGTGCTCCGAGAGTTCCAGCGTCATCAGCCGCAAAAGTTCCATGGGGACCTGGATCCCCAGGCAGTGGAAGACAGGGTATAATTCACGGACAAAATTTTTAGGCTAGTCCGGACACCAGCAAACTAGATTGTAGCCCTAGCTGCTAGCCTTTTAATCGGGATGGTCGGGCGTTGGTTGGGGTTAGTTACGGAGACACATGATGAGTCGTCTCTACGTGGGATAGCTTAAAAAGATCTTTTTGGAGGAGTACTCCAACTCTTTTTTGCGCTCTGTTCAGATTCAAGAGCTTCTGTAGCTAAAGTAGGGGGGATTTATGTGGTACAGTACTCGGCCCGATTTAACGATCTGACATGCTACTCCAAGGATATGGTCTGCGATAGTTACTTCTGGGCACGAAAGTTTGAGCAGGGTCTTCACAGTTAGATTTGTGCTGGTGTAGTACCCATGTGCATCCCTACTTATGTCGGGGTGTTAGAGGTTGCGCTCGTGAAAGAAATGTTCATGGATGAAGGACACCAGCTGAAAAGGCATAGCAGTGGCTGCTTAAGAGGAGAGTCATCGGTGACGGGAAGGCGGCAGAGAGCATATCCTCGGTCAAGGAGGCCCTTCCGTGACCAGACACAAGGGCATGTTCGTACACCACAGTTGTTCTGTGGAGCACCGGGGCAGTCAGGAGAGGGATGGTACTATGCCAATGATAGACGGGGTCACATAGCATGGGACTACCCTACCAGTCTTACCGAGTAGCCCTGGTAGGAAGTTGGTGCACCGTAGTGGCAGAGGTATTGTCGTGACCAAGGATCCCCTAGGAGAGGATATGGCGGCCTTTAGGGAGGCAGCGCAGGCCGAGCGGCAAGACATAGTTGTTTGGGACGGTGTTTCGAGGTCCTTCCACCGCCACCACTGGGCAGCCCACGTCAGGATTAGGGAGCTAGTGGTAGGGGCCGCAGGCAGCTTCAGGTTATTGGTGTTCTTGACCCCCCACCACACGAGATAGTCAGAGGTATTCTTTTTGTTTACTCTATTCTTTCTTCGGTACTAGTAGAAACAGGCACCAGCCACTCCTTTATATTGCTTCTTTTGGTATGGGAGTTGGAGCTTCCTGTAGAGGCGCTGACACCAACACATAGCCTCGAGGATCCTACGGGAAGTGCCTCATTGGTGACCTTTATCTACAGGCAGTGAAAATACTCATTCGGAGGATAGAGTTTCACATGGGACCTACTAGTAATCAATATGGAACATTATGATGTCATCTTTGGCATGGATTGGCATTCCATGGTTCATGACTAGATTGACTGTCAACACTGGCTAGTCAGATGCGTCCTTTCTGATGGGTCATGTTTCACCATCCTTGATGAACGAGACCTCGTGCTAGAGTAGACATGTACTCTGAGTAGGAGACCATGACCTTTTTCTCACGAGTTGAATATCATGGATCTCAGAGAAGCATAGGCTATAGGAACCTGGATCCCTGCCATTTTTGAGGACTACATGGATGTATTTCCTGAATATGTATTGGGACTACCTCCGAGGCGTTAGATAGAGTTCTGCATTGACTATCAGCCAAGGACTGCCCTGATTTCATGTTCAGCATATTGGATGGCACCCACAGAGCTTCGGGAGCTATGACTTCATTTGGAGGACCTTTGTGAGAAGGGATTCATCAGGACCAGTTTGTCCCCCTATGGAGCTTCAGTTTATTTTGTGAAAAAGGAAGATGAGAGTCAATGGCTTTGTGTGTATTATCGTCACTTGAATCGGGCCACGATAAAGAACATGTACCCTTTTCTAATGATCGACTACCTCTTAGACCAGTTGATAGGTGCAAAGTGATTCTCCATGATTTTTCTTTGATATGGCTACCACCAGTTGTAGGTATGTGAGGATGACATCCCAAATTTGGATTTCTGTTGTCGATATGGCCATTACGAGTTTCTGGTGATACCCTTTGGCATGATGATTTCCATATTTATTTTCATGGATTTGATGAACCAGATCTTTCAGCTGTACTTGGACCAATTTTTGGTTGTCTTTATTAACCACATACTTATCTACTCTTTGATGGAGGAGGAGCACGTGGAGAATTTGAGGATGGTCTTAAACTTACTCTAAGAGAACTAGTTGTATGGAAAGCTCTTGAAGTTTCAGTTCTAGAATCATGAGGTTCACTTTCTGGGGATTGTCATTATGGAGCATTGATTGGCCATAAATCCTGCAATGATAGAGGCAGTGCCTGCTTGGGAGCCACCCAAGAATGAATTTTACGAGTGGAGCTTCCTTGGTTTGGCAGGGTACTACATGAGGTTCGTGGAAGAATTCTCCAGGGTTGAGGTTTCCAGAGGAGGGCGTTGAGTTCGTGGTATACTGCGACACTTCAAGAGCTGGGCTCGGGTTCATGCTGATGTAGGAGTGGGAAGTGATTACATATGGGACAAGGCAGTTGAGTCCCCATGAGTGGAATTATGTGACTCACAATTTGGAACTGGAAGTCGTAGTCTTCGCCTTCAGGTTATGGAGACACTAACTTCTGGGTGAGCATTTTGTGGTCCACTCAGACCACCATAGCCTCAAGTACATCATCACGAAGAGGGATCTGAATCTAAGGCAGAGGCGCTAGCTGGAGTTTCTGTGGGACTATGATTTTGATATAGTCTACACTCTAGGGAAGGGTAACATAGTAGGAGATGCCCTTAGCTGGATGTCCCAGCCTTGTTTAGTGTGGTAAGCTTCAGAGTAGTTTTCTTCCCTACGGTTGACCTTGGTGGAGCAGGAGGGTATAACTTTTTTGCAATCGATGGTGTTGACTCATTCACTCATTGAGCACGTGAGAGAGTCACAGCTGGGGGATGTCGATAGTGAGGTACTACGTGATAAAATGACCACAGGAGATGCTCCAGATGGGTATTCTGAAGGAGGGAATCACAAGATCTTGTTCCAGGGGTGAACTGTAGTACTAGTGGAAATGTGGGAGGAGTTGATACGGGAGTTCCACACCTCTACCTTGGTTGTACATCCTGGTGGGGGAAAATGTAAAGAGACCTTCAGTAGTATTTTTGGTGGTCTATCATTAAGCGGAGCGTAGTTGAGTTCATTTCTCAGTTTCTTAACTATCAGCAGGTAAAAGCAGAGCATCAGGTTCTGACAGGGTCATTGCAGCCCCTTGATATCCCAGGGTGGAAGTGGGATGTCATATTTATGGACTTCATCACAGGTATTTCGTGCATAGAGAAGGGGCATGATTTCATTTGGGTGATAGTGGACCTAATCATGAAGTCGGAGCACTTCTTTGCCATCAAGAAGCAGAGCTCGGTGTAGAGTATTGGGTAGCTGTGCATTCGGGAGATCATCCACCTTCACGGAGTACCCTCGACGATCGTCTCCGATAGTGACGTGCGGTTTACGTCAGGATTGTGGCGAGGCCTTCAGGAGGCATTCTGGAGTCGGCTGCGGATGAGTAAAACTTTTCACCCCCAGACAGACGGGTAGATCGAGCAAACTATCCAGGTGTTGGAGGATATGCTCAGGGCGTGTTTGTTAGAATTTGGCCTAAGCTGCGAGGATTACCTTCCCTTGGTGGAGTTCTTGTATAACAACAGTTACCACACTACTATCAGAATGGAACGTTTTGAGGCCCTTTATAGGAGACCCTGAAGGTCACCATTGTGGTGGAAAGAGGTTGGGGAGTCCTCCCTTGTGGGCCTAGAGTTAGTGCGGGTGACGATGAAGAGGGTACAGGTCATTTGTGAGCAGATGACGATAGCTCATAGCAGACAGAAGTTCTATGCATGCCGTCATCTCAGGCCTTTGGACATTGAGCATGGGGACCATGTATTTTTTAGAGTCTCTCTGTGGCATGGTACATGGAGGTTCTGCTAGGGTGGAAAGATATTCCCGAGGAACAATGGGACCTTTTAGATCATGCATAGTGTTGTTGAGGTCGCCTACCGTCTTGCCCTACCCCCACAACTGGAGTGGGTGCATGATATCTTCCACATGTCGTAACTAATGAAATACGTGCTGACCCCATGCACGTTATCGACTGGGTAGATCTAGACATCAAGGATAGAGCCACCTTTATGAATCACCCAATGGAGATTGAGAACCAGCAGGAGTAGAAACTGCATGGACAGACCGTCCCTTTGGATTGTTTGTTGTGGCAGCACGGGAGGGTGCATGAGAGCACCATGGAACGAGAGAGCAATATGTGGGCTCAGTATCGAGATTAGTTTTTGTAGTTTTGTTTTTCAGGGATGAAATACATGATGGAGGGAAGGATGTAAGAACCCAGGTTTTGATCCTGTAAGTCTTTGGAATTATTTTTCTTGATGTTATTCTAGAGCTGGGCGTTCAGACGGCGTGTGATTCCTAACCCCGATGTGGCTGGAATTAAATTTTAAGTGCGTTCACACTATTCATTGAAAATAAATAGAATAACTCCTAAATGTTTCCTTATATTGGAAAACACAGGGAACCAATGATTCTGGAGCCTACCGTTTACCCTAGGAGGGGTGTAAATTTAGTAGGCTCGACCCTTCTGTGGAAAATGCCACCAGGGGCGTTTTTGTAATTTAGAAGCCTCGGGTGTGAACTTTACAACATCTAAAAAGAATCTCAGATTAAAATTCTGAGAACACCATTATGTTCAGAATGTGGATTTTACCCTAGATGCGGTTTAGCCCCGACCCCACCGAATGTTCGGGTATGGAGCCTACTGGTGGTCGTTTAAGTGTTTTTCTATTTGAACACTTCTCCCAACCATCCTCCTCTTTCCCCCTGTTTCTCCCTGTAACAATCCCTCACAAAAAGCTTCATGTTTTCCCTCTTATCCAGCATTGTAGTGACATTTCTGATGGACCATTTGTGAAACTGCGGGCTTCTCCCAGCAAGGTAGGAAGTTTGCGTTTGCGTTTTTAATTTTTTTATCTTTCTTGAAATAATTTCATTATCTCTAATTGTTTTCTAATCATCGAGAGAAGACCATAGATTCCTAGGGATTGATTCGAGCTTCCCAACGAACCTTTAGGATCAAATTTTTGAGTCCCGGGGTGTCTGTGGGTCCCCCACGATGTTTTCTATCCAAACTTTGGGTTTTCTTGCGGTTCCAGGGCTGTCCGGTGGTCGGCGCGGTAGTCCGGTGGTTTTCAAGCAGCGGCGGTCCTCGGCAATGGCGGTTATAGGCGGCGGCAGTCCATGGTGGTGGTGGTCCCAGGTGACGGGAGTCCTCGGTGGAGGCGGTGGGTGGAGGTCGCCGGTGTGGGGTGTGACGGGTGTCGCGGCGCGCGACCTCGTGCGGGAGACCGAGACCCGCCGAAGGCGGTTCTCCACATGAGACAGTGACCAGCCATGAGGGTTGGTCTGCCATGTGGACTGAGGGTTAGCTGTAAGGCCGCACAGAAGGGCCGCGGGATGGAACAACAGTCCGGGCTAGCCAGTGCGGGCCGGCCCAGGCCGGGTGGACCGGCTGGTCCGGGCCGGTCCAGCCATAAGGGGGTAGTCCCCTTGCCATAGGACAGCCGTAACATTCTCTACGGGTGTATGTTTTGCATTCCATCTAAGAAAGATCAATCATCGGCTAGAGAAGAATAATTTGAGATGGTCTCGTGGATTTTTAATTCTCGATATAGGGGGCTCGGTGGCATGTCACGCTCGTTAAGAACCTCGCCGGGATTCTTCTTTCGGATGGAGCGAACACATCCAGAGTTTGTTTAAGGCGTCGTCATTGGCATTGTGACCCTGGTGTCAAGAAAAAGTTGTCTAGGGTAGTTTTATGAATTGAATTAGTAGTTGAGGCATGGGCCCCACATGCCCTCTTTTATGCTGTGAGCAGCGTTTTGCGACTTTTTCACCAGACGTTCGTTCGGGGCGAATGAGTAGTCGTTTTGGCGTGTTTTTCCGAGAGCATCGCAATGGAGCAGTTCTCCTGACCTCTTTTGGGACCTATGTATGGGTCCTATAAGACATATTAGGGGCATAAAGTGTTGTTGAATAACTTTTTTGTCAGGAGTATGTTTCCAGCAAGTAAGTAGTCTATCTCGCGTGTTTTTCTGCGATGATTACAACGGTGTAATCTTTTTGGGCATGTGGAGCCTCTTTAAAGATCTCTTTGATTGTGGAAACATGAGAGGGCATTGGTCGGAGGTTCCTTTGACCCACTATTACCCAATGCACAAATTCTATGTTAGCGTCACCCAGAGATGGTTTGAGTAGTGCGGAGTTACCAAACTAGTTCAGGGTTTACCCTCTAGTGGGGTGGGGTAGTGGGTTACCCATTGACTTTAGATGTTACCCTCTAGAAGGGCTGGGAAATGGGTCACCCGAAGACCTTTTAGAGTTTACCCTCCAGCAGGGATGGGCAGTGGGTGACCCAACAACTTCCTTCAAACTCAGCTCTTCTTATGAGGCTATTTAGTGACTCTTCTCTATAGTTACCATAGCAGGATCTTTGGTTGCGTGATTTAGCGATGAGATAGCTTTGATGTGAGGGATTGTTGGGAATCAGTGAGGGATATCCTTATAACTATTGGCGAGTTTTCCTAGGCTGGGATTGGAGATTGAGATCCCCTTAAACACTTGTTCGGGTTTCTTTTTGAGAATATATATATATACAACCTACTTGTTTACCACTCCTTATGATCAATTACTCTACTTCTTGGAGGGTTTAATACACGTTGGGTATGCCACATGCTTTCCGTGTCTAGATCCTCTTGGATGGACGAGTCTTCTTCCTTTATTTTGTTTGGTTGAGTTACACACCATTTATTGTAATCTTTCACTATTCTTTGTTTTGTCTACTGCTCACCATTTTAGTTCCTCCTTTGTTACTCCCTTGAGATTTCAGGCCATCCTACTTAGTATCTTTATACTCACCCCTGCTTGGGCTTTGCCTGAACTTGGTGTCCCCTTGCAGACAACGAATAGGTCGATCGAGACTACGAAAGAGCGTAGATGACACATGAGCTTGGGACTCATTCAGTGGTCAGAGTAGGACCTTCAGGTGTGAGAATCATTAGTTGATTTCTTTTTTTACCTATTGCCGGGTTATGTCACCTTTTGGGTTGGGGATGTGTTATTCCATTTTTCTGTTCGGTATCTTGTCACTACTTTTCAGCACTTTACTTTTCTCTATTTAGAACTTGATGCATAACTATGGTAGGTTTATAGTTTTTTGTCCTTTGGTTTTCTTTTGACTCTGCACTTCTTCACCATGTGGGTAGTCTGTGTGTGTACAGGTTATTAGGAAAAGGCCTCCCAAAGATTGTTATGCCTTCAGTGCTTGCTGCCAGCCCTTGTCCTATGGAGTCTGGTTTGGGGTAGTTGGGGCTCGAGACTGGTAGGTTCGGGACTTGACATTATTATCCAAAAACAATTTTGTAGGAAAATGAAATTATATGCCTTGTTGGAGACAATTGATGTTCATTTTATTTTTTCACAATGATGTAGAACATGTTATGGCCTTAGAGATGTGAAGATCATACCCTTTTGAAAAAGAATAATATAACCAATAAAAGTAATAGTAGAAATTCCTCATCAATAAAAATGATACAATGAACAATATTAGACATCATTTTAATGAAATTGTATGCGCTCTTTTAATAAGAATTTATGGATTCATAAGATTAATTAATCAAAGCATGTGTGTGATGATATTTATGGATTAATAAAAAATAATCATTTTAAGGTGATACATATTTCATTTAGCAAGTATGTTATATTATTATATTGATTTTTATTGTGTTTATAAATAAAAATATGATTGAACGCTTATATTTGAAATCATCTAGTGGGATGAATTAAAGAAAATTTTTATTTATATCATTATAATTCAATCTAATAAATAAATTGAATATAAATATGTATTGTTTAAAATTTGTCGTGAGGAATTTTTTATAAAATTAGTTTAGAAAAACATATAATAAAAAATACAATATGTTATATATAGTGACCCAATCGTTTTTACACATATTTTTACATTAATTTTAATATGAACTTCCATAAAGAGAAAAATAAGGAATGAAAGGGATATTATCTTTGGATGACTAGATATATAAAACACCATCTTGTAAAGAAAAATAATTATTATAAACTATATAATGACCTATTAAATTCCTTTGAGCTCACATAACAATGTGGGATAATGTGGGGTATACAAAGACAACAATAGCGAGCTAAAAAGCACAATAAGGGAATTACCATGATAAGGAAGAATAACATGTCAGTAAAACGTATAACATAAAATCATGAAAGATAATGGAATTTAATAATCTGAGTGGATAATAACATAAATATCATTGTATCATAATAATATGGAATAATAAGAAATGTGGTAGAAGAAAGAAGACATAATCATAATTCACGACTAACTGTAATGAAAACATAACATTAGGGGTAGAACTCCATAGTTGATTAGGATTAATCCTGAATCCCATACATAACATCTCATGAGACAAAAAAATTACGAATTCATTAGATCCAGGTGAACCCATTATATCATTTTATGATCATGTGTCCCAAAAAAGAAAATAATTCATAAGTAATAACCAAATGTTTTACCCATGTAAATAAATGTGTAACATAATATTTTCTCATATAAAAATATATATAAATTTTATAAATATTCTAAAGATAACATTGAAATAAATTTTATTAATGTTCATATATGAGTAAATAATCATAGGTCTCAAAATAGTTTTTTTTTGAATAAAATTATTACATGATTATTATATAAAAAATAAATAACACAAAAGTTCCCTTTAATCGGGATGGATATTAAATTCATAATTGGAGAAATGAATTTTTATCTTGTATAACTCCATAAAATGATGGTTTAATAGTATATGTATATATGTAATATAAATATATATATAATTTATAAGAAATAAATAACATCAAAGGATGACATTTTGATAATAATTGCTTTAAAATATCACATGGAATATTTCTTGAGGAACAAACCCATTTTGATTTGAATTCATTTTTTAAAATTTAAATATTTCAAAAATATTATAGAAAAAAATTTATTTGAAAAAAATGAAAAATATTAATATAATATTCAATGTATTGAGTGTTCATAATGGCGTAAAATTTAGTTATTCATTTATTATTTGAAGGAAAACATGTTTTCAACCATTTGTCAAAAGTAAAATTGTACGACATTAAAAAAAGAAGATTCATTTAAAAGTATTAAATTTAAATTAAGAGAAAATATGATTTTACAATATCATAACATAACACTAAACCCATATATTGCAAAATTAAAAACATGGGGAATGAATAAAAATGATTTCGTAACAAAGAGATAAATAAAGACTGTTTTTTAATTATTATTTCTATTTATTGAGATCATAAATAGAGGAAACTGAAATGATGTTTTTGTCTCCATAAATAACCAGTGGATATAAAAATTAATGCCTTTATTTTTCTGATAGATCACAAAATTTCATCATTATAAATTAATTATAAACTGTCCTAATAAATATTAAGATTTTAACATAAAATTGTTTCCACTTTCGTTGGTTTTCATTAATAATCCCTATAAAAGAAAAAACCATAGATAGATACATATATTTCCATATGTTTCCTAATAATAATCATAAAAGAAATTCATATATAATATATAAACCATATGAATGAAAAAAATTTCAATATGGCCTACATCTCATAGAAATATAGGTGAGATGAAAATCTCTTTCCACAAGTACAAATTATTATGTTAGTTTTTATCTTACAGAATAACCGACTAATGTTAATTTTTTACTTGAATAAGAATGTTGTTAATGGTTTTTATTTTATCTATCATGGTGTTATATTTAATTAATTAAATTAATTTTATTTCATCATTTTTTTAAAACATTTGGATTGTATATCCCAAATTAAATCTGTATGATAAATATAGCAAAATAGGCAATTCTTTCATAAAAACATTAATAATAATAATTAAATAATTTTCATTTTTATATATGAATTATTATTTTATAACTAATCAAGAATTTTGAATATGAAAAATGAACTATTCTACAATCATGGATTTGATAGGTCATACTTAAGCATGTGTGACATTTACATTTCTTTGCGATCATTATGGAAATAAGGTATATTTTAATTTATCGTTCCATAATTATCATTATATCATAAATATAAAATCATTTAACAAAATAAAATTATTTTTCTATAAAAAAGATTTGGTAATGAAAAAAATCTCATCACTTTGTGGAGGTGGTAATCCACACATACGCACGACTGACATTATCATTTTTTAGTGAATGAAAATGTTAACAAATATATGATATATTAATTTTTTATAATGGTAAATATGTAGTTAGTATCATATATATATATATATATAAATTTAATCCATAATTATAATTATCAAACATAGTCATTGATGAAAATCTAATTATATTATTTAATGAGGTGTATTTCATCATATAAATTAATGATGGTTTCATTTCCCACTTATTTAATGAGAAGGTAGATAAATATTATTCCATTAATATAATAACATCTTAGTATATGGTGGATTATAATGTTATTATATCATCATGGTTGATATAATTTTGAAGGATGTAGAAATTGAAATAAAAAAGTACTGATTGGTTATGAACAATTCATCTCCTTCAGAAAAACTCTTTAAAATTATAAATAAAGCTTTCATGTGGGATTTGTTTTACCAAAAAAATCTTCTTTTATGTGATTAGTTATACAATAATGGTATTTGGTAAGTTCACAGATGAACCAAAACGTTTTTAATTTTGATAAAAAGATGATATATGTTTCCCCATTATAAGAGATGGGATGGGCACTCTTCGAAGTGCATAAAGTATAAGATTATTGTCAACTAATATTCATGGAATATTATTTTCCAAACTAAGATAACTAAAATAGAATATGAGTATGGATTAAAATACCATCATCAAATAAAACATTAAAATTATAGACTAGGTTTTTACCCCAACTTTATGGTTTAACTCATAATAAACTTTTTGACACTTTTAATGATAATGATTTTTTTACTATTTATGGGTAAATATAATTATAATAAAATAAATTTTGGACCATAAATGGACCATTTTTTATATTTATATCCATATTATAATAACATGGGAAAATATTTGATTTTTTATTATATTTTAAACCATTTAATAAAATATTATTTACCATAACATATCATTCATGTAATTTTTGACACTATTCATTTAATTTTACTATAAAAACATAAAGACAAATTTTGAATTTGAGTTTAAACTATTCAAAAACAACTACAATGTTATATATATATATATTAAATATTAATGAAACAAAATAATTAATTTAAATTTTATTATTTTAGAATATTTAAAATAAATTTTTTAATATTCTCTGTTAATTGAATAAATATTATTTCCGCATTACAGATTGATTTAATATAATTTTTTATTCCTTGAAATTTTAAAAAAATACAATTGATGAAAATAATATTTTAAATAATATCTTAAAAAGTAAATATTGTGACATTTTAACCCTATGTTAAATATTTGAAGATAATAAACAATGAAAATTACATTTTTAAATTTTAATTACATAAAATAATATAATGGTAAAAATAAACAAACTATGTAACCAAGTTGAAATATTTTTACAATTTATATTGATATCACAAACGTGAAGTCATAAAATAGGTAAAAACAATGTTTTATGGTCATTTATAGTCCATACCACATTATTTTTAACCTTAATTACCAGATTTACCCTTTATATGTTGAGAATTATTTACCATGGTTACTATTCATAGTGAAAACAATGGTCTTGTTGAAAAATAATAGACCTTATGATTATGTTCGTAATATTATTTTCATGATTCGTATTATATTAGTGGATTGAATTAATTTATATTTAGACAAAATATGATATGTAAAACATTTTTTTAAAAAACATTTGCTTTTAATTTTAAAAATGTTTTTATACCACATTCAACCATAAAATTAATTTTTATCAAAGTAATTTTATTATTATTATTGGTGAAATAATTTCAGTTTTATATTATTTTAGAATATAAAATAACTTTTTAAATTCTTAAAAAAATATATTATTTTTAATGAAAATAAATATTTTTCATTATTTATGGGAAAAACAATAATTCTTGAATAGTACCAAAAAATAATTCAATATTAATTTTTCATGATGCATCAAAAAATTATATACATTTTTCTGAAATAAAATTTCAGGAATTTCTAGTAATTAAATAAAAACTTTTATCATAAAAAGTAATAAAAATATTTTTGGTAGAAAACTTGTTTTTGACAAATAAAAAGACTTTACTAAAAATAGATTTATTATCTAAAAATAAATTTTTTATTTTATTTTTATTGACTAATACCTGTCCATACATATATGTTAATGTTTTTAATCATTTTCATACCTTCTAATTCAATTTTTAGGTTATAATGGCCATATTTTAAATATTGGTATGTCATGGTTTGTTTAGGCTCATTATTGTAATTCATGTATATTATAAATAATATATTTATATATAATGTATCTAGGTGTTGTATTCTCTCATGTCCCCCATTAATATTTTCGTCATAAATCAATCTTGATCTTGTTAATAAGGGGTTTTGTTTTCTCATAAGGTCTATAAAAGACTCTTGATGGAGTTTTATTGAGTTATTAAAATTTTCATTACATATAAAACTACCATCTTTTAGATATAAAAACATAAAATTCATTCAATATCATAAGAAAAAATAATAATAATAAAAACAAACATATAAAAATATTTATAGTTGTTTAGGGAAAATGTTCCCCCAATCAACCACACCAACCCTATTTTCCACAACATTAGTGATTTCAATAGATGGGTCCCTTATTTAAGAACTATAAATCCTTTTTACAAGGACTTCATGATAGAGTGATATCATTCGAAAAATTTTACAATAGAATGATATTTCCCCCCTATGATCCACCAATGCTTTAAAAACATAACATTTTTTTTCTTTTTCAAATAACCTTTGTAATAAAAGATTAGAAAATGATGTGTTTCCAGGTGGAATAATAGGTTATAAGATAAAATTTATAGAACATAGAAATATTAAAGAAAAATGATCAGAATATGAATGTATCTCAATGAGGGTCATTTAAAATAATAGTAAGATTGAAATATGGTTTATAGTTGTAGATCTTCACGTCCCTTTTTCTATTTTATAAAAATTATAACATCAAAATTATTTATTATATATATTCAGACTCTTATATTTATTCTATATATCTCTTTCACTTCTTAGCTCATGTTTTACATTCACATATTCAAAAAAAAATCACTTAAACAGACATTGCGGGATATATAAAATCATAGATCATAGAAACTTAATTTTCTTTTAAATGGATTATAAATTTGAAAGATAATTACATTATCCTAGTACTTGTCTATTTTATCAATACTTTCTTCTTATTATAATTTTTTTAATAATAAAAATATTACCATGAATTCAACAAATATATGATATTATAAAATATCCCCCACATGCTTCAATAGTAATAAATAAATATTACAGGATGATGTTGTCGTTTTTAGCTCATCATGTGGCTGAGATTTTTATTTGAATCCACATAGGTGGATTATCTATGTTTCCAAATTCCCATATGCATTTTTCTTCACATGGATAATTTAATTCACATCGGGACATCAGTCAAAAATCAAAATTTAATTCTTCCATTTAGATTGATGTATCTATTTTCACAAAGTATCACATTCAAGTATATGATTACCCAACATTACTGATTTACATTGATGATTGATATACATAGGTGATCTCTTCAACTTAGATTATTTCCATATAAGTGATTATAAAACATTGAAAATATATATAGGTGTATTTTTCACCTATGTGATTTATATTTCTTATTATTGATGTATCCATATTTTTATGTTTCTAATGTCCTCACATAGTATATTTTTCTATACATATCATATTTGTTCTAAACTTCCTAGAATGTATACTTAATTATTTTTTTGGTGAAAATACATAAAAATAAAACAAAACCCAATTAATACACTTATAACCAAAATCATAAGTAAATTATAAATGCAATTTCAGATCCCTTAAACAAAAAGAAAATCTTATATATTGGAATTAAAATATTAGTCCAATAATCTCCCCCATTCAGAGATGAAAAAACATGTATGATATTATACATAAAATTATAAGCGGCATGGTAATGGTTTATTACAAAACAATATAATATATACATTGATTTCAAAATATACATTTTATCCTTTATTTATCCCCCTAAATTTCACACTTCTCCCACATTAGAGAAAAACAACCCCCTTCCCATTTTAAAAATATTTAAATATTCTAAATGTTTTGTTTCATTAAAAATTAATGGAAAAGATAAGAAAATATATTTATTATAGAACATTAAATGTAATTAACAAGTCAATTATTCTATTGATACTAGATGGTGAATTTGGGTAGGTATAAATTAAAGTTAAAAATATAAGGATAAAAAAATAAAATAAAAAAATAATTAAGAAAATATAAGAAATTAATTTCAAGTGAAATCAATCCTGAAGATAAATATTTTTAATTAATAGTATTGAATTAATGAAATCCTTATGAAAAATTTAAAATATATAAAATAAATAATGAATTATATTATTGATTGTACCCATGTGAAATAAACATCCAATAAACAACAAAAAAATACAAATAAAATATTTCTTCAAGAATACCTGGGATTATAAATGTTTTTAAACTGAGTAGGTGGTTGTCATGGATGAAAATTTCAATTAGTTTCATTGCAATAGGTGGTTAGAGTCTCCCAAGTTAATACAATTATTTTCTCATTGAAATTGAAGTATCTATACCTTCTGAACAATTAACACCTTTTACATGTGGATGTTGAGTATCACCACTATGAGTATTTGTTTGGTAATTTTGAGATACACTAAAATCATAGGTTCTAGAAGATTGAAAAGGTTCTTTTTTGATGATTAGAAAGAGAGGGTCCTTATTCAAAAATTATAGTCAGTGAAACATTATCTAATATTGATTTCAAATTATTTTATTCTATGAAAGGATCCTAAAAACCATTTATTGTTTATCTAGAACCACTATAAGATTCATGAGGATCCTAGACAATAGATCGTCATCATATCATTTTATATAAGGATTCAACAACCATGTGAAAATATGCAATTATTTATGATTTAGAGATATCAATATTAATGATAGAAGGGTAATTTTTTATCTAATAAAAATAAGACAACTTAATTCTATGAATTGTTTCAATATTATACCAGTGTTGATGAAAAAAATGAATAGGCACTAGCTTCATGAAGACTTACTTGAGGAAAAATGATTTCAACTATTTGAACTAATGGTATATAAAAGGATATCTTCCTCCATATCCATTTTTCTAAACTTTTAATTCCAATAATCCATCTATTCACTAATCTTAATTTTCTATCCTTCTTTTTTAAATTCTATATCAATATTTTGACCACTTCATTGATAAAAATTATAGAGGATTTGGAAAATTGAGTACTAACAGCAGTATTCCTAGATTCAACCTGAACAAATACCATAGGTTTCAGAGAAATAGATTACATATAAGAAAAAATACTAGAGTTTTATATATAACTAATTCCTTACATGAAACTATAATTGGAACTTATTGAATTATGTTTGATTAAGAGCATCACCCTTCCTCTAAAGATTCATAATGTGGACCAATAATTGCAATATTACTCTTCTTCAACCTCTTGATTATAATTTGAGTGTTTTTTTATTGGTCTAAAAGTTCATGTGACCATATCCCTTTTTTCTTAGAAACAACATATTTTTATTCTACCAAATTTCCAAATTTTTCTTCATGATTACCAAAATGGTTACAAGATAACATATCTATTGCAACACTAATATTCTATATAGATTATTTGGTGACATAAAACTCACTGAAAATGTTTTTACTTAATTATTTCATTATAATAGTTGTGATTATATCACTCTAAAAATATTATAGATACTATGAAATGGAATTTAACTCTAATAGCTCTTCATCAACTCCACTCTAAAAATCATCTATAGTTGGAGGTTCTGGTAAATCAAATGATGTGAGAATAAATTTCTTGATAAATATGAATTTACATCTCACTAAACTCCCCATAATGTGTAATGACTCCTTTATTTCAATATTAAATGACTTAAACTTGTCAATAACATCTTATGAAAATATTTATAGAACCAATGTAATATTTTGAAACACATTTTATTTATATGTTACAATAAAACTAGGATCATTAATCTCATCCTTATTATGGAAATTATCCTTCATCAATATAACAATACAATTCATTTCATCACATACCTTATCACTTACCAAAGGTTATGCTTGATGAAATGGACAAATATACTGTACTTTCTTGATCAGTTCTATTTGGGTAGTGAAAACCCAACCAAATTCGAAAAATAAGTCTTATAATTATAGAAATTATTATGTTCTTTGAAATTATACATTAAATTAATATTATTGACATTCAAATTATTGTATTATTTTATTATAATATAAAAATCATCCATTAAAGAAGAAGAAGAAAATTTATTTTCTAATTAATCTATGCTCTTAATAATTAAGGGAACATCCCCATGAACAAATGGGGCTGGTGATGTCACATGAGGCATATGGGAATGATTTTTAGGAATTATAACCACATCATTATCCCATTATGCATCAACATGTTATCTAGGGACAAATGGATCCACTATTTGAGCATCTACCTCATACCCAGATCTCCATTAAACATAAAATATCACATTAAAAACCTCAATAAGCCTCTCCTAAATAATATTAGTTATTGTATAAATAAATAGTTCCCATAAAAAATGTCATACTTCAAATATTTCATCAATTTGTCTCTCAGTATCCTTTAACACTAATCTCTGAATTTTCTTAACCATGGAATGATATACAAGTGGAGTGGATTGACACTATCTGGTTGTCACTGACACATCCAATTACCTAGAAGACACCATATCTGTATCTTCTACAACCTTGTGTAGTGAGGATTCAAAGGGAACCCCCAGATCCACACCATCGTGTCCTACTAGCTTAAATGTGATTCAAACATAGTCTCAATAGTAACCATTTTTCATTAAGAAGATAGTAAATAGAGTGTTACTCTTATGGAACATCAATGTATGTACTTCAATAAGATACAACTATTTATTCTTCATAACATGGGAGATCAACCTATTATAATGATAGTAGGTGACCTTTCACTTTCTATTACAACATTGATTTGTATAATGCATCGTATACCTTCAGAAATTTAATTTTTGTTAATTTATTATAACATATAAAAAATAAATGTCCTTATATATATCTTTTCTATTTCACCATATATTTCAGAAATTATAATCTCAATAACCTTACAAAAACCATTCCACTCTGTTTTTTAAATATTTAATAGGATTCTTCTGAAAGTCATATCTGCCAAACAAAAACATGACCATTTCTATCGGTCCCATGAAAAATTTAGCCACCACGGTCAAAATAATGTTATATTCCCCAAAAGGGGAAAATCAATAATCTCATCCAGTTAGATATACGAAATCATTACATCCTATCCATTAACATATTAAGAAACAATTTCTTATGTGTGATTAAACTCTAACTTTTTATTTCTGATAAACTCATTTACCTCTTCCTCATATAGAAATGTTTTCATTTTTTTATTAAATACATAAACAATGCCTTTAAAGTAGACTAATTTTTTCAAATATATTTGGTTCTACTTTATCCATTCTATATCATTAGCTTTTATAGATAGTATCCACCTTGATTCCCCACATTTGGATTTCTTAGATAAACCAGAACATCCCTAATATGTGTGTTTTGATTTTCCCAAGGATAAGAGGGTTATTTGGAGGTCAAAAATAATAAAAGGATTCAGGGTTTTTGAAGATGGTTCAGATTTAGTGGGATGATACATTTGAGAATGGAGAATGAGTCAAATATTTAATAAAAGGTAGGTCACAAACCCGATATTGAAAACACTTACATACCTAAATGGGGTTTTGGGTCGATTCCGGCCAATAAACAAAACAAAATAAAATCTAATAAATATTTTTTATCTCTTGAAAACTCAATATTTAATTATAAATATAAAAGTAACACATTAAATCGTTATAAATAATTAAAATAACTATTATAAAATACAACATAAATTAATATCAATGATATAAAATAAATAAAAAATTAATTTCAATTATATGAATCCAATTTTTTTCTTAAAATAAAAATTTTCAAAAACAAGGGATTTAGTATAAATATCTACTAACTAATTCTTAGAAGTGATAACTTCTAGAGTAATATCCATTTTTGAAAATGTTCTCTCAACAATTCATGCATTTAATTTATTTAATTTGTCTCTATTAATTTATCTAATTCCAAGAAATAAATATATAATTGGTGTTAAAAAATGTAATTGATACTTGATTATAGGTAAATCCAAAATCCACCAACATGTGTTCCATCCACAATACTTGTTCATAATAACTACCAGTAGTAATATATTATTCTTTTTTAGTAGAAAATGTAATAGAGTATTGTTTCGTATAAGATTGAGATACCTTGTATTTTCCTATTGAATGGTAGGTTACTGAGGTACTCTTCAAATCTAATCAAGAACCACCAATGATTGAATATTAATATGAAGTAAAAAAAATATATTATGCTCTTTTAAAAAATAAGTAAATATATGTTGTTATTTTAAATACCATAAAACCTTTTGGAAGATTCTAAATGATATTTCTTATAATTTTATTAAATTATTTAATAAAGAGATACTAGAAGAAATAATTTCCATTCTACTATATTTAAAATAAAATAAACATCCAATTAATCCTCTATAATGTCTTTTTCCATCTATATTTCTAGCATCATCCAAGTTATTCTTTACATTAGAACAAATTTTAGTTGTATATACTTTACCACTTTTGACTCGATTTTATTTAGAATCTCAGGTATATAAATTAATTGATACAACACATTGAAAAAGGGTTTTGATGAATTTGAAAACATTTAATATTATTCAGCACACCCTTCATGATAGAAATTATCTATTATGAGTCCAATAAATTTTATAATTTGATCTCTAAAAAGTAAAAAAATACTAATAGAAAAATCAATAAAATTTCCTTCATCAAAATTTATTTAAATGATTATTAAGTTATACTTTTATCTCTCCATATATAGAACTTTGTTTATTTGGACTAATCATAGATTTCCAACATATACAACTCTAATAATTTTTCCTTTGAAATTATCAACAAATGTGTCATTTCCCCCATCAACATTTGATAAAGTGAGGAAATTAAATAAATATCCACTCATATGGCTAGATAACTGAGTATACATGTACCATTTATCATCCATGCCTTTGGATATAATTCCATAAAAAATATAACAAAAAACTTCCTTGGGAACCCATTTTTTCTTGAGTTTAGGAAAATATTTCATCTAAGGATTTGGGTGAACAAATATATTAAGGTTATCTAAAACTTCCATCATTAAATTATAAATTTTTTGAAATGAATAGAATTATTTACTCCATATAATTATATGTTTTTTAATCCAAAACTCTTAGAATACGCATTTAACTTACCATAATAGAAAAATAATTGTAAAACATTTTTTGTTCTTATAACTACTCACAAAATATTTTTTATAAAATTATGTCTTCCCAACTTGAATTCCAATGTAAATTTTGTTTTTTTTTTTGAGTTTTATTTATTCATTGGATTTTATTTAAATATTTTTCACCATTAGTTAAAACATTGCAAGCCTCCTTAAATTCTTGAACTATGTTTCAAGAATTTTTTAATCTTTTTTCTATGTTCAATGTATGATTAAAAAATTTATATTATAGTTTTAAATTATAATAAATATATTGTCACATCTTATTTTATTTATTAATAACTCCACAATACCTTTTAAAATATTTGTATTTATTTTTCAAGGATTAATACATTTTTCCAATATAGTGAAATATTCATCTAATACCGAATATAATAAATTTTAATTTTTTGATTAAAATTCATATTATGATGAATCATATGTATGTTACACATTATAATATTCCCTAATTCACATGTTGTACTTATGATCAGAGTTTCTTCATCTTATTCTGATGATGTTACATCACTAGAATCCTCAAATTAAATTTATGTGACCTTCATGGATTTTATGGATTTATTTTTGTAACTAACATTATTGAAATAGCTTTTTTCATAACTTCTTATCATATATTACTTATAGAAATGTTGTTTTGATATTTCCAATTTTCCTTCATCCATAAAATCTATGTTCTTTAAACTTTCTTCAAAATTATTTTACATATTGAAAGGTATCTTATAATATCATATATTTTTATATAAAATTATATATTTATAAAAATTATTTTAATATAAATGTCTATATATGAATGTTTTAATTTATCTTTATCAGATTACTCGACCATTAGAATTTATTTAAAATTATTTTAAAATATTTAATATTAAACTTTTAAATCAACATTTTCATTTTTGCACAATCTATGCTCTACAGCATCAAATTCCATACATGACTCAAGCATCAACAAAGTTAAAATAATATCGTTAATTTTAAAATTATTGACCTTAATTGATAGACTAATCAAATCCAATCTTCAACTACACTTAGGTTGTAAAACTCTTATAACTTTCTTGGATTTCAATGGATTAGTAATTGGTGTTCCAAGATATGAAATATTATTTACAATATATGGAATCCTTCCAATTAAATGAATGATTATATCTCTTTAAGTAATTATAATTTCTTAAATCATATTTTTTTAGTATCATATTTGAGATATCACCGATTTTATATACCTTTGTAAGAAACAAAAATTAATGTCTAAAATTAGTTTACTATTTGGAATTAAGATACAATATTGACCTTATATATAACTAATCCACTTATAAAGATTTCATGTTATATATAATTTAAATACTTACTTGATTTGGTATATATATCCCATGTTTATGGTTGAGTTTTTGTATATTTTATAAGGCTTGTGGAAATTATAATAATCTTTTAAACTACTGTTCTTTAAACAAATTATCATTTGAGCCTTCAATAAAGTATAATTCTATACATTAAAATAGATGTATCTTACCTTCGATAAAACTTCATTATTATCATTCATCATATAAATTTAAAAATATATTATTAAAAATCTACCATGGAGATCTCAAAAATAATGAATCACTATGTTTTAATTCCAATTTTCTTCTCAAAAGATTTATAAAAGCGTGATGTGGGGGATGAATTCAGTTTAAAAATTTGGTTCACTTATAAAAACAACCTCATTAAGATATGAAAAATTTCTCATTCTTACATTATCAAATGATTTCATGGATACAAATATAATTAAAAGAAACATAAACAATTATTTATAGTGTTTATAGAAATATAAGTCACCTAGTCTACTCCATCAACCCTCTTTCCCATCATATTGTTGATTTCTTTAAAGTAGTCCTTTGGTCAAGGACTATGAATCATTTTTTTAAGGACTGAATGATTGATTTCATTCACGAGAAACTTTTTACAACCTCATTTTAACTTTCAACTAATCTTTGTTAAGTCTTTACAAAAACAACACCCTTTTGATTATTTTACTAAGAACATTTATAATGAATGTTGAGAAAATAAACAGTTTATTGGTACAACACATTATTGTATGTTACAACTCATATAAGGATTAAATCTATAGGAGTGATGATTATAATACGAATTAATTTATAAGATATTGTTTTAAAATAATAGGAATAATGAAGGATGTTTCATAGATGTTCATTTTAATGACTTTTCTTCCCTTTCATGAAAATCATATTAGTATAGATGCTGTTCAAAAGGTATAGATTTATATATTTTGACACATCTCATTTTATGTATATATATATATATCATTAGACATTATATTGTGTAAGCAATAATGCATGAAATTTTATTTATTTAAAAACATAATACAAGATTTTTAAAATATGGGATTAGAGACATTTTCATTCGTTGGAAATACCACACCAAAAATATTGGCAAATTAAATATCCGTTTACCTATTTCCATTATCGAAAATTTCCTATAATTATAATATTTATTACAATAAAAGTGTAATCCAATTTTTATAGAATGAAAAGTTGTATTTAAATCCCACTCATGTTCTCAAATAGTAATAAATTATGATTATATCACGAAGTTGCTAATTATATATCATCAGGTTAATAAATTTACTTTTTGAATCTATGTGGATGTATTATCTATGTAGAAAAATTAAAGAAGATTATTTTATTCACATAACCAATTTGATTCAGATAATATTATAACTTATATATCCAAATCTAACATAGCCACTTGGAATGACATTGTCAATTTCACCACATATCATTTTCATGTAGCCAATTACTCAATGTCCCCAGTTTACATAGTTGATGGTTCTGTAAACACAATTACTCAAATAGGATATCTCATTGATGTGGGGGATTTCCTCATATAATATTCTACAAAATAACTTATCAATTTTGGATAATCCTTCACATATGGGATTTTTATTTCTGTATGATCACATATAAGTTTCAATAATTATTCAACGTATTTATATATCCAATTTTTTAGACATAGGAAAATTTCATCCATACTTCCTATAATATAATACTAATGAAATTTATAGCTGAAAAAATCAAAATAACATTAAAACAAATGAACAGAAATTAAAGAATAATAATCAGAAATATATGAAGGGTATTTGAGATAATAAAAACCTAGAGATATGTGGGAAACGATGGAAACCTTATTGAATTATTATATCTTTTACATCTAAAAATAAATTTATTAAAATACCACATCATTGAAAGGGTTAATAAAACATCTACTTGCAATGAGGAAAAATGAAATACTATGTTCATCTAAAATGAATCATTACTAGGATTCTAAATTACTGAATTTCAGTGAGAAATAAAAATTTAGACATGGAGGATAAAAGTAATGTTAAAATAATGATGGATAATAATATAGAATACTAATAACAAGAATGTGAGAAATATAGAAAAATTTAATGACCATAAAATAATGTGGTCTGAAAAAGGCTGCCAATGAATTAAAAAATTATAAAAAGACAAAATTTTTGATTGGATAACCTTTTCTAAGAGATGAGTAATTATTTTAATGTCTATATTGAGTCGATAATGAAATATACTCATTTAAAAATTATATGTTAGTCCTTTAATCTATTTTCAACACAATTGCATTCTTTTTTATACATAATGAGTATACAAGATGAATTTTTCATTCCCAATGAACTAAAAACATCATATGAAAAATAATACAATAAAAAATGTATAAAATATTATTACACCTATATATAGAAATTAACAAAAAAATATCTGACACAAAGTATGTTAATTCCCAAAAATAAAAATCCTTCATATGATTAAATTAAACATTAATCTTTATATCCTCAACAAGAATACCAATAGTTCAACACAATAAATTTGATAAATAAATAGGCTCAAAATTCTTCAAAGTTATTTTGAACATGTTTAAAAACATAAATTAGAATTATTTGATAATATATTAATCAAATATTAATTTACAATTTATCTACAATCAATATTAGTCACTCATATGGTCATATACAAAAAAATGCATATTCCCAAATCGTATATTCTCAATCACAAGGAAGTAATTTCCATAAATAAGAAATATTACCATTGAAATCATATATGATTCCAAAATATATATCAACCATTATTCCATAAATTAAAACCTATAATAGTTTTTGTTACTTAATCATAAACGATTCCCAACATAGTAATTTTATTAGATATATCATTAATCATTTAATCAGCAAAATGATTTTAAATCCCATGGTTATCTATATGGTAAAAGAGATACTCCCAAATTAAAATTATTCATTAATTGAAAAATATTATATATAATAAATTGCAATAAAATATTAATCGATACGTAACATAGTCTAATGGTAGTCTTTTCACCCTTGTCACCCTTCGGTTGTGCCTTCAAGCCCCTCGGTCATCCCAAATATTATCACAAATCACCTGGAATTTAGATTTTAATTTTTAACAAAACAAACTTAATATTGTATCATCCTTATTAATGATCTTTTAAATAATTTTTCATATTATTAATATTAATTATATAGTTATATTATCTATAAAATCAATATTTAATTTTTAATCAAAAAAATTATTTTTATAAAACACTTTTCATATATGGTTGTAATTAAAACGATAATTTCTAATAAATATAATTTTAATTTGGAAAATTGAATATAAATATTTAAATTAGAAAATAAAATTTTCAATTAGGTGAAATTTTTATGTTTTTTTAGAAAATAATGTTTATTCCATGAATAGTGAAAAAATACAATTTTTTTTAGAAAGAATTAATTTATTTTAATAAATTAAGTAAATAAAGTGTAAAAATATGTTTTTAATATTATTTGTTGTAACCTATTTATAATTTAATTATATTTCATCCATTAAATTTATTTTTAATATACTTTATATAGGTCATTAATATACTTATATTATGTATAAATACTTGTTTTTCAAAAAAAAAATTCATAATTTTTTACCATTTATATTAAATAAAAAAATCCACAAAAGGGAATTATTTTAAATAAATAGAATAAAATATATATCATTAAATATTATTTTATTTTCATACAATTATTATTATTATTTATAGTGATAATATAGAATCATTTTTCCAAAATTATTATATTCTTAAAAACTCATTGTATCCCAACGACTAAGGGATTAATATTAAAATAAAATTTTCAACTTATGTGAATTGAATTTTGAAAAATGGATTTTATATTTTTAGTAATCACAATTGAAAATTTATAATAAGGTAAAACTATTTTTTTAACCGCATTTATCAGTGAAAGTGATTAAAATTAATTAGAATAGATAAAGTTAAAAAATAAGAATTACCAAGCGTATAATCTTTAATCATAATGTGACAAATGAACTAAAAACATTAGAATAACCCATTAGAAGAAAATATGAAGAAATTATCCCATCTAAGATCTATTTTTTTCATTATTAGATACATTTTAAATGAATAAACTATTTGTGGAATTCAATATTTTCAAAATTAACATGTTTTCCATTCATCAACCTTATAAAAGGCATCCCCCTCTTCTACTCTCTTCACACCTATAATGTATTTCAGATCACCCAGGTCCCTCCAAAATTAATTTTTTACTTCCCTCCTATCATTCTATATTCTGAAATTTTTGATTAAATGTAACCATGTATGTCTTCTCTTGAAAAATAGAAACTGTTACCCAAAAGACTGTAACATTCACCAGCTTTCATTTTGTTTTATTTCATTATCATCCACCTTAAATTATTATTATTTTGTTATTATATAATATAATTAGTTTACAGAATAGAATATAATTTTTATGTTATTTTTTCAACCTATAAATTCACGAGCTTCTATTAAATGTGTTACGAAATCATCAATCATGTTTATAGAGGACCACCGCCTCACAAAATGATGTTGTTCTTTTTTGAATTACAAAATCTCATGGTATGGAATAATTATAGAAATAAAGTTGTTATATTATAATTATCATATTAATAACATAACTATACCTATATTAAATAGTTAATTTACACCATTTTTACATTTTATTCCATAGGTGAGACGATGACATCGTTAGTGCGTAAGATAGACTACTACCTTATGAAGCAATATGAATTTTTTTCCATAATGTTTTCCATGAAGTTTAATAATGGTAACTATAATCAATATAAATTAAATAAATTAAATAATTATGTTATTTCTCACTTAATTAAATTTCATTAAACATAAAATATTTTTGTCCTATTTTCATTTTACACCCAGAAAAATTGATATCATTGTTTGTGGACATGTAGACTAGCACCTCCTCAAAGTGATGTGATTATTATTTTTTCATAACCACATCAGAATAATTATTTATAAAAAATATGTAAATAAATAATATATTTTTTATGAACTAATTACCATTCTTGAAAAAAAAAATTGCTTACCTTCTTTCCATAATGATCCTTCAGTAAATGGAAAAGTTTCTCTTGTGTATATATGTCATACTGTCTCCATGATCATAAAATTAATAAATTTTTCATAACCATATTAACTAATTTGATTTAAATGTATAATATTTGTATAAATATGTTCATTATTTCATGATTATTATTTTTTATATGTTTCAATAATGACCCATTTAACCAAAATTAACCTACCAAAGTCATTTTTGACAAATAATACAATTATGGTTAAAACAGCATACATAAACAAATATGACTATATAAATATATTTAACATTTAAAAAGGTTAAGTAAAATTAATAATGAACATTAGATAATTTTCTAATGGAAATAAACAATTAACATATGTTTATTATTCATGAATATAAAGACACATGTGAAAATTCAGAATCAAGGTAATGGACTTCGTCGCAATTTACTTTCATTGAGGCTTTTCTATATGGAATGAACCTTCATTCTTATATAAGGTCTATATAAATACCCTTTGATATTTTATATCATTTTTTATCTATTATCATGATATTTAATGTCTTTTAATGTTATTATTTCATGGGTATTCTGATTTAAATATTTTCAAAAATGACAAGGGACATTTCTTCTTAAAAAATATGTTCCTTCAAAATAAATTTTTATTTCATGTACATGTTTTTAAATAATTTTGGTAACATTTTATATAGACTTAAAAAATTTTAAGTGTTCCTTTTTTGTCTCTTTTAATTTATATCAATAGATTTCAAATCTAATATTTTTATGTTCCTTAAACGAAATAAATATAATTAATTTTTTTACCACCATGATTGTTGTTTCATTTCTAGAATCATTTAAATTCTTACGTATTTTATTAAATAAAAACCATCTTCATTTTTGGGAATTTACTTTTAAAAATATAATTCTAAAATCAAATAATTATTTTTTCTTCAAAATTGTATTTTTAAATAACATAATATTTTATTATATAAAATTGATTTTAGTAACAGCTTATAAGTTGTTTTACAAAATATGAACATGTTATTTTCCATGTTATGGATATTAGACATTATAAATGATTGTTTCATGTAGATAGTGTCTAGTGATCCTATAAGAGCTTAAATGATGGATGCATCCAAATAGTGCACTAATGTATTGGATCATGATTATGTTCTCCAAATAATGATATTGGATGTTGGCTGTATAGTCATTTGTATTTATAAAGGATATATAAGGGTTATTAAAGGGTTATATTATATGTTTTTCAAGGTACATAAATGAATTCTATAATATTTCTGATTATTTTTTATGGTAATTATTATTTTTTAAATGGTAAAATAAATTGTCATGTTAAAAGAATGATATTTCCCTTTTTGGGTAAAATTTTATGTTTTTATGAAACTGTTTTTAATAGTTTTTTATATTTTTCACTACATTAATGATTTTTATCATTCTGTATCCCTTAGTGAGAATATAGTTGTCATCCTTTTTAGTGATGTTTTTTATAGGATTTAATAAAGGGTATGGTAAAGGGGAGAGTCCATTTTAGAGGCATGAATTTTTATATAAAAAAAATCATGTTTTGTTATAAATTTTTTATATAGTGGGAAATGAATACTTATTTGAAGTGTCCACTTTGTATTGCCTGGTTTATTTACGTATGATTTATGAACTAATTCTCAAAAACTCTAGACCAGAAAATAACCTCAATGTGAAAGAATATAACTTTCTTAACGAAAACATAGTAATTTGTAATGTATATGTTTGAGGCTGTATATTTTATATCAATTGTGATTTTAGATAAATTTATAGGATATAGTAATATTTATAGAATACTATTGAAATATTTTACCTTATCGTGAAAATAAAATGTTACTGAACTTAAAGATGACTATGTTTATTCTGTCTAATATTTTTTAGTTTAGAATGGATTTACATAGAGAAAAAAATTATACTATAATGGGAAGATAGCAATAAGAATATATCCTTAAAAATTAGCATCTCATTAGTGTTGGAATCAGAACATAATAGTTTTTTGTAGTTATGGATAAATTTACACAGGTTATATTTAGTATTGGAATCCATGGTATATAGGAACCTGATCCACCACCAAGGAAAATTTCTACTATTTATAATTTCATGATGAAACATCAGTAATCATTTAGTATATACTCTATCCCTATTATAGAAAAGGCTTGATAAATAATATGGATATTATTATTGATTTTATGGGATTTTTTAAATTTCCAAAGGGAATACTAGTCATTTGTCTTTTTTAAGATGATTTTGATCGATGGTGGTATTTAGTTAAGAATAATCGAGAGGAATATCATAAATCATACATGGAATGGGAAATATGTAAGGATATTTTTTTGAAAATAATTTCATAAAATTTTTCAACTCATAATGGAAAATAATTCTTGTTATTATGGAAAAACATAATGATTTCATGGATTCATATGAATGAAGTTTCAAAAGATTTCCTAGGTATATGAACTATTTTATTTTATACAAGGATTTTAATTATAAAATATTTTATATAGGATTTAAATAAATGTTATGAAGATTTTTTTCATCTAAAAATTTAAAATTGATGAGAAAGATGTTTGTTTTGTGGAAAAGGTTGAGATGGATTATTCAGAATCTTATATTCCTTGTGATGATAAATGTTAGAAGTTTTTAGGATTTAAACGATGGGTAAATACTAAACATATAAATCTGGATGTATGAGAATGATGTTTCAATATTTTTGTAAGTGTGGAAGAAGTACCATGGGGTATTTCTTTTAATTTCAATGAAGTGTTACCAATGTGGAAAATTTTTCCACAATTCATACAAAATTTTAGGAAAAGAATTTTGGTCTATATTAGAGTGGTGTAATTGATATACATCCAATAGTGACATGTTTTTGTTACCATGACATTGGTCATTTTTCTAATGTGTTTCCAATGTTTGTTGAGTAGTATGGAAATATTCATGATCCAAAATAGAACGGTGCAGTGAGGTCATTTGATACTACTACATTTGATGTGGTCCCATACAATGTAGTGGGGATATGTATTATACTTATGTATTTGTATTATTCCAATACCAAATTTGTCTTTAGATATTTCATTCATTCATTCTTTATAAATTTTCAAGTAAATTAGGAATATCACATCATGAAATTAATATATACATTTTTTTGAAACTTTGGGTGGAATTATTAATAAATACAATATTTATAATAATCATCCATTTATTATCACTTGGATGGACTTTCCTAAAAATCAATTTTAATTGCCCATTATATTATTTTATATAATTATTTTGTTTGTATTAGATTGTTATTTAACATAGTAAGATATATTTTACTACTAAAAATGTTGTTTTCAATTATTTCATGCATTTTATAACTTGCCAAGAATATATAAAATTTATTACATATGGTAGTGAATGTTTCTAAGACCATATTGTTGAAAATAATGAAATTAAATTGATTAGTGATATGATAGTAGTAAATGAATACATTGTTGTATTATTAAATGATTTACCTAGTGTTATTCCTGATTTAATGATCACTATGGCGTGAACATGTAATTTCTATCAAAAATAAAGATGGATAAATGATATATTGTATTGATTATTGAGCCATATATAACATCAATAATAAGAAGAAGTATCATTTTCATCCCATCGATTATTTGTTTGATAATCTTCATGTGGAATAGTATTTTTTGAAAGATAAACTGTGGTTGGGGTACCTTCAATTGAAAGTGAACGATGGAGGGATTCCAATGACTGGGTTACATACAAGATATGATAACATCGAATTTTTTGTTACACCATTATGGTTATCTAATACACATTCAGTATTTATGGACCATATGAATAGAATTTTTCATGAGTTATTAGACAAGTTTGTGGTTGTTTTTATTGATTTTGTTTTGGTATATTCTAAAAGTCAAGATTAATGTAATGTAAAATTAATGTTATTTTACAAACATTAAATGAAATTAAACTAAAATAGAAATTTATCATGTGTGATCTCTTCTGAAAAAAATTGAAGCCCTATTCAAATTTCATCTAATTTTCAAATTATTTTTGACTCTTCTAATTTTTTTAAATAATATCCAAGACCCAAAAAAATGTTTCTGAAATTTATAGTAGTATTGTATAATAAAATTCCAAAAATTGTTTAATTGAAAACCATTCTTAGTTTTCGAGAACACTGAGTAAACTAAAAAAAGTGTTATGTAGATCTGGATATAAGAATGTGATGATTGTTTTCAAGAACTAAAAAATAATATTTTTGGATTCCCCAGATTTAGACCTACCTTCTAGAAACTATGAATTTTCTATCTATATTTATTCTAAATTGAATATTATTTGTAGTGTTCTAATGTAGAAAGATCTGTTATATACTAATACTTCCTGTTAGCAAAATCCTCACGAGTCAAATTACTCTACACATGATTCAGAATTAGTGACAGGTTTCTCTTCTAATAATTTAGAGTCATCATATGTATAATGAAATGTGTGAAATATATACTAATCACAAATTTTTGAAATTTATATTCACTCAAGAAAAATTTAAGAATAGATCGAGAAGATAGATAGAAATAAAAATGTATTATGATTGCATGATTTGATACCGTCTTGGGGAAGAAAAAATGTGGGTTTCAATTTGATTTGAAATTGTAATACAACATAAACCATGTTATGGGTGGAACATGAACCTTTAGTTAATGATTTCATGAATTTTGGCTTAGAATTTGTGGATGCAGTGAAAAAATAACCTTTTTTAGGATTCAGTATAATTTAATTTTTCAGAATGAAAGAATAGAGATCTATATAAAAATAATTTTTCCATAAAAGGTAGAGTCTATTAAAAAGGGTAAGTCACTTATTCATAATATTGATTATATATGTATTTTTCAGATTGGGGAATTATCATTCATGAATTCTGATAACTAGATGAGGAGAGATTGTTTGACTGATACTCATATATCTCTCTTACCATTCATTCGAGCAACACTAAGATGTAAAGAGAACTTCCGGAGTATGTGTAGTGGGAATGAATGAAGGTATATATTTGTAAGGACCCTATATTCTATCGACGTAATATTCCTTCATATATCATAAATCACATATATAACATTGATAAACCTAAAAAATATTATTCACATAAATGAATAATGATAAATTAATTAGAAAATAAAAAACAATAATTCATAAATTTTACAGTTGGACAACAAATTAAGAATATGATAATAAAAATATGTTAATTTAGATCTACTCGATCCACTAGAATATATGCACTCACAAAAAAATATATTGAGATAAAACTAATATTAACAACCAAGTATTTATTTTGAAAATGAATTTATATTTATAACTTTATAATGAAATAGAAGGGAATGCAGAATCAATGAAATAAGAGGTATTTATAGAAATTAATAAACCTATACCATTATAATAGTAACCTAACCATTGCAATAGTAATGTGACCATTAGGGAAATTAATCTAGCCATTAAAATAACTATATCAGCTTTGATAATAAAATTAAATTTTATTCATCTTGAAATGAAAATATGACATATTTATATCATGGTGTAAGTAAGTAAATGTTTCATGAAAGATAAATTAAAGGTTGGTATATTTATAAATAATAAATGTATATATACAATAATGTAATTAATATAATGATCTAAATGAAAAATTTATTTTCATAAAATATAGTTGTAACATAATATTATGATGTATTATAATTATAAGATAACATTATAATACCTTATTTATTTTTGCAAAAAGGGTTATAAAATATATATTAATATTAAAATTGGTATTTTTTTGAATAAATGTTGATTTCATTTAAAAAATCTCTTTCCAATATATAAAAATTTACTCTCATAAATTTCTTTCTATTTTATAAGTCCATGTATTGAAAAATGGTTGGGCTGATTTTTTTGAATTTTTCTTAAATAGTTGAATTTTGTGAACAGTGAAATATTGTAACCTACGGTATTTAACAAATACATTCTTTTTTGAGTCATGGATTATGTATGGATGAGGAAATCACACATCGGTTCGATCTATCCCAAAACATTAAATTTATTTAGTCAAGAATCATCAATATTGATATCCATGATCAAAAATAATAAATAAATGAATAAAATATTCAAAAACACTCCCCTCCTCCACTTATTAATACCACACCTTCTCCTCGCACCTTCAAAGCATTGAAGCATAACTAAATTCATCATTTTCCTTATATAATGCCTCTTCCCCATGATTAAGAATTACTATTTGTAAAACCATTATTGTGGTTAAATAAAATCTCAATATTTATTCTATAACATTTATTAAGGTTCTGGAACTAATATATAACCATAATATAATAGAAAATGATACTAGTTCATGGTTTTTTTTTAAAACTGCCAAAATAAACTAAAAAAATTTCATTGACATTTTATCTAATGAGTCATTCTGATATATGTTAAAAATTTGAAATATTAGACCATTTAAAATTTTGGATTTATTTTAATAACATTTTATTCCACTTTTTTAGTTTTTATTACATTTTAATCGATGTCCCATTATTATACTCAATTGAACCGACCATAAATCCATGAAATAAATGCTCCTTGAAAAACAAGATTAAATAATATAACTAATTGAAATAACAATAAATGAACATAATTAAATTATATGAAATATAATATATGTGAATATGTTTTTAATGAAGTTATTAATGAATCTTATTGGATTATCCAGGACATTAAGTGATTGTTCAGAACACATTTGGACATAAGGCAAGGGATATCTTCGAACCCGAATCATTCATTTGGTATAAATTTTTACATATTTTCCTTAGTTTATTTCTTAATTATTGTTATATACTTATTATAAATTCTGTGTATATGTTCCAAACATATGTATCCAGATAAGATTATCTTCATTAGTAAGGAAATATACGTTATAAAAGGTTCCTTTTCAATTCCTCTCGATAAACAAGCCCAATTAAAAGGTTCTTCTCCATTTCTTACACATTTACATGTAGTGTACATCATCAATTTTAACCTACAAATATTTTTATGAAATCAATAATTTTATCATATAAAACCAATATAATTATCTTTATGTTTTATAAAGAAATTGTTTTAATTCACACTTTAAAGACTATTTAATAATTTTTATTAATCCACACTAAAGATTCTTGATTATAAATACTATTATTGTTGTATTCACTTAAATTTTACATCATTATTGTTGTGAAATTATTTTTTTACTTTATTATTTTCCAAAAAAATTAATACCTTCCCTCTTGGATATCATTATTTTATGCCCTTTGGTTGTTCCTTATTAAAATATTAGAAAACACTTTTTATTCCATGGGTAATCCATTCCATTATTTCATTTAAATTATTTTTATGTGGAACTCAAAATTTAGAAAATGTTATGATGGGTGCACTTATATATAGATTCAATGAATTGGGTAATGTTTAATCTCATGGTAAATCTTGTATAGAACTCAGGGTAAACCTAATCTAAATTTTTTTCCATGGCTAATGATTAAATAATGTTATATGTTTATTTCAAATTCTAATATTTCCATGAACATATAATTCAATGATCTATGTGATATTATTCTATCTAATTATTCATGTTATGTTCCTTTTATGCCATCATGATATGTCTTTTAAAAAACATAGTATGCTTTATTTCCATTATCATTACCTTATTAGGTTTTTTTCTCATCCCTTTTATCTATTTCGTTCCATGGTTATCCTATATAGATATATGACCTCAAAATAATATTGAATATAATTAATGAATATTATTAAAGATATTATTTAGTCAAGTTCCATGTTTTTTGTTTTTTGTATCTAATCATCCAAAGACACTAGAATTTGTGTTCCTCTATTTTTATTTGAGGTATAAATTTGATTAAAATCATGTAAAAATATTGGTTAAAATAAAGGGACCCTATAATATTTCTGAAATTATCATGAACTATTTGAATCTTAAGTGGAATTAAGTAGAATGAAAATTTCCATAGGGGATTTTTAATCCTTTTCCAATGCGGGAGTGGAAATTATAGAATATATCGGTGGATTTTGTTGTTGGATTTCCAAATATGTCTCGAGGAAATAATGTGATTTATGTTCTTTTTGGTTGATTAACTAAATCATTACATTTACATATAAATTTAGATAAAAAATATTTATATTTTATTTCTCTAGTGTATAAAAAATAATATTTTTAGGTAACATTGAGTGGATCTCTTCATTGTATCAGACCGTAATCCCAGGTACACATCCAGTTTTTGGAAAGGACTTTAGAAGTCATTCAACACCGAATAAAAATTATTTATGTATTTTCCTCCTCAATATTATGGATAGTTTGAGAAAAAAATTTAAACAATGTAATATATGACTAATTATTTTTCAATGGGTTTCAATGGATGATGGGATTAAAATTATCTTTTGGTTGACATTTCATATAATATTAGTTTTCATTCAAATATACAAATGACAATATTGGTGGCATTATATTGAATGTGTTGTAGAGAAATAGATTTTTGGATGATGTAAGAGAAAGGAAGTTTATGGGACTCTATTTGATATATCAAATGATTGAGTACATACAGATTATTATATAATACAATAGAATAACTCAGATCATACAGAAATGTTATGTGAACAACCTGAGGAAATATCATTCATTCATGGTCAGTGATCATGTGTTTCAAAATGTTTCTCCATGGAAAGGTTTGATGTGTTTTCTTAAGAATGAGAATATTATTTCATGGTAATTTTTACCATATTAAAACTTGTTAATTTTTTACCGGTTTCCTATGGAGTTGATTTGTCTCTTAGTTTATATCAAGTGCATTATAAATTTCATGGTTCAATTTTAAGGAAATATGTGTTAGATTCATCTCAGGCTATAGTCCCAAAATTTGATTAGTTAGAGTACAGTATTTATTATGAGGAACAACTCATTGAGGTTCTTAATAGTATAAATAATGTTTTGTGTATTAATGTGATTCATTATGATATGGGGTTATGGAAAAATCATATTATTGAAGAGTGTTCATGGGAATCTAAAAATACTATGTGGAAATGTATCCTTAATGGTTTAATAAGTGAATAAAATTATTAGGAATCAATTTTTATAAGGTTTTACTATTTTAAAAAACCAAATAATGTTATATTAAATTAGTTATCATATTTATTAATTTGATTTAGAATATTATATTAGCTAAAAATGTTATATAATTTTTAATTAAATGTGAAATTGTTTTTGTAAAACACATTTCTTATAAGGATTTAATTAAAATAAAAATTTCTAAATTTAATATTTCTAATTTGATACAATCAATTTCAATTATTAAATTTACATTTCTAAATTTATTTTTTGTGAAATTTTTTTGTTTTTTCAGAAAATATCGATTTTTCAATGAATAGTATAAAATACCAATTATCTTATAGAATTAATTTATTTTAATAAATTATGTAATTTAAGAGCCCCAATTGGCATTGAATAATAATTAAATTAAAATATTTATTTTTTAATTATATTCAATACAATTCAATTTTTATAATCAAATTTTTATTGGTTCTTAATATAATTTTTTTTATAAAGATTGGGTTTCCTCAAAATAGTTTTAAAACGAATAATATTTCACATATTTCATTAGGTAAAATAATCTATAATGGAGAATGTTTTAAATTAAATTTATACAAATTATACTAGTAAATATAAATTTAGTTTCATAAAATAATTATTATTGTTCATATAGTTAATATAGATTCATATTTTTCAAAGAAAAATGACTCTTCATAAAAACCCACTTTCATGCATCAACTGCGGGATTAATATTAAAATTCATTTTCCACTACTATTAATATATTTTTTGAAAAACAATTCCATATATTAAATATATATAATGAATAATATTTAATTAAAAAATATTAATTTTTTTAACAACATTTATTAGTTATAATAATTAAAATTAATCATAATAATTAAGGTAAAAACAAGAATTACCAACTATATAAACATTAAACACAATGGGCCAAAGGACCATGAAACCTATAAATAATCCATTGTATGTAAATATTTAATCATCATATCATTTTGGTTTTATTTTTATTCAATATTAAAGCTACATAACATGGAAACACTACTAAAAAATGACATACACCCATGGTTCAAAATCATGGGTATTGGCCCCAAAACCATTGGTATCACCCATACCAATAGTTTTGGGAACAATGTGAAACTGATGCATCTGGATAGCTCTATGACCTATACCTATAGTTTTCCAAAATATAGGTATATTTTTTTTCCAACGTGTCATAGCCTTAAACCCACGGTTTGAGAACCATGGGTATAAATGTCCCTAAATCGCCTATCCCCACGGTTATAGGACTGTGGGTATAAAATATTATAAAAACATTAAAATTAGATATTATACACACTAAATGAAAATGTTTCTCCTGACCTACAACTAAAACATTTAGTGCCTCACCAACTGAGCCACATCATTTTTATATATCTATATGGACATCTACAATAATATATTAATATATGTTGTTCGTTTGAAAAACAATCATCTGTCGAGGGTCGATCCTATGATCTTACCCTTAGATATCTACATTCTTACCAACCAAAATATGTTACATTATGATTAAGTATATCAATATCTCTGTAATTATATTAATTACAATGGCCTTTATAGAAAAAATCAGCAGCGGGTTTCGAACCCATGCCGCTGCAAAAAACGATAAGGTCCACTACCACTATGCTGATTCCATTTAACTGTAAATTGAAATATATATTAATATATATATATATAACCTGGTATAAATAATATGTCGCCACTATGATTCCAAACCACATCATTACTCAACGGAGGGAGACGCTTTACTAGTCTAACAATTGAAATTATGTATATATATATATATATATGTATATATATAATTTTAAAAATATTTTATCATTATCAAAAAATAAATTACAATGTCCCCATGGTTTACAATTAACCATGGGTATAGGTTTCATCAATACCCATGGTTTTTATAAACAGTGCGTATAGGATTATATATAAAAGGTTATACCCACAGTTCCTGAAAACCATGGGTATAGATGCCACTTATACCCACACATCATTGTAAACCATGGGTATATGATTTTAAACTGAACTCTATACCAAATTTTCATTAAATAAAATGGAATATATTACACATATACTCATTGTTTATTATAAACCATGTGTACAGGTTTTCCCACGGAATTTCTGCGTAATTTTTTGTCTTCCCACACATACACAGGCACCCTATAAGCAGGGTTTAGCAAGAACCATGTGTATTGGATAGAAAATTTCACCTATATCCATGCTTCTTGAAAACTCTAGGTATAGGTGATTCTATACCCACTATTTTTTAGAAAAAAATGGGTATAGACCAATTTTCCTATAGTGAAACAATGAGGTGCAATTCCTTCTTTAAAATATTTATAATATTTCCACAGACCCCACTGATAAAATACCTCCCCCTCTCCTCTTGTCATCACTCCCCTCAATCAAAATAGATTAAAAATTACCCTCTAATATCATTTATCCAATTATATACTCTCAAAATAAAATAATTAATTTAGTAAAATATCCATCTGTGGAAGCCCTTTCGTTCAAACCAAAAGTAATTACTCAAAAAAGAGGTGAGATTCATTAACATGAATTTTGTTTTATTTAGATATCCATCTGATTAAATTTTTATAATACCATGGTTATATAATAAACATAGAATTATAAAAATAATTATATATTTTTATGATAATTTAATGACCTAAAAACAAACACACTCCCTTCAAATAGATTATGAAATCACCATTCATGTGTACGGCAGACTGTCACCTCATGCAACGATGTCATTCATTTTGTAGTTAAAACCTATTATTATTGGAAATAATTAAAAAATAATATTTATATATGATATTTAATATATATATATATATATATAAAATAAAAATACCTTTTTTTCATTATGCCACATACACAAAATTTTTACATTTCATCTCATAAGGGATAGAATTGCTTCGCTCGAGTGTACGACGGATTACTGCCTCACGAAGAGTTGTGAATCATTTATCACTAACATGTTATATGATAGGTAATAAGGGAAAGTATAATAAATAAATATGATATAAATTAAATAATTATGACATTCCTGACATATTTATTGTTTTTTAAATATAATATACTTTTATCTTCTTACCATTTCACTCAATGAAAACATGATAACATTTTTTGTGGAAGTGTGTACTAGAACCTCCTCAAAGATATATGATTATTGTTTGATCCACACAACATCAATGTATATATATATATATAATTAAATATTATTATATAATATGGTATTTATTATAAATTTTTCATTCCATAATGATAAATTTTATTAACGTTTTTCGATAATGATTATTGAAAAAATGGAAACATTACTCATGCATATGTACAACATAACGTCTCCATGATCATAAAATTTCATTTCCAATAAACATAATTCATAATTGATTTTAAATGTTAAATTTTTATATAAATAGTAGTATTATTACCGAATAATGTTTTGTATATTATTTTAAAAGGATCCCTTTTACCGTAGTCATCCTAGTCGTTTTCCACATGTAAACTGAATATTCTCAAATTATTTGTCTTAAATTTAATTGACTATGTAAATGTTTATAACATGGTAAAAAGTGAAATATAAGTAATAATAAATATGTAAAATTTTATCAAGGAATTAAATAATTAATGTAAGTATATTATTCTAGAAGATAAAGACACATGTGAAATGTCAATCTCAAGGAAAGGGACTTCATCTTAATTTCATCCAATCGATGCATTTCATGATGATATGAACATTTATTATTTATGAATTTGTATATGTATCCCCTTTAATATGTTATATCCTTAATTTATATATTATAATTATTCTTAATATTTTTTAATTTCATTCTTTAATTACTCTTATGATTTAAATAATTATAAATCGATAAGTTGATTTTATTCTACATAAATCTCCTTTTAATTTTTTCGTAAAAATACCTTTATGTTATGTGTCCATGTTTTAAAAATAAATTCGAAATTTTTTATATGGACATAAATAATTTAGTATGTTCATTTTATGACTCTTTTTCTTTATTTCAAAGTGATTGAAATGAAATATTGTTACATGTTTTAAACATAAATATTACAATGATTTTCCTTTCTCTTGTGATAGGTATTTAATTTGTAGATTACATTATAATATTCCATACATTATTAAATAAAACTCATTTATATTTTTGGTGATTTTGGTGATGAAAATGGTTTCTCAAAATAAATTTGTAATTTTTTTATTAAAAACAGGATTTAAAAAAATGGTATTTTAAAATTTGAGAGTGAATTTTATATGCGTTTAAAATGTGTTTTCAAATGTAAATGTTTAATTTGATGTTGTGGTTCATGGGAATTATAAATTATTGATATGTCCAGAGAGAATTTGGTGAGACCATTACAAATTAATTGATGGTTTCACCTAGATATCACTTAAATGAATGGGTTAATGATTAAATTATCCATAGAATTATGATAGAAGATGATTGTATAGTTATCCTAATTTTTATGGGGTGTTTATATTTTATTTATGAATTCTATTAGATTATTTACCCATGTACCTTCAAGGATTTTTTTATTATTTCAAATTAATTTTTATGGAAATATTTTAAAAATAAGAAAAATAAATCATCTTTTTAATGGAATGATATTTTCAGTTATGGGTAATATGTAATGTTTAAATGAAATTATTTTTTATGGGTGTTTATGTTTTTACTAAAATAATGGATTCATTCATTTTTATCACTTATTGATATTTTTTATCCCCATCCCAAATTTTACAATTCTTTTCATGGGATTTATGGATGGATAATGTAAAGGAATCAATCAAATTAAATGTCATCAATGTTTTCTAAGACAAGAAATCATGTTTTTTTAAATGTTTTATATGGTCAGATAAATGGATACATATCATAAGTATCAAATTTAAATTATATGGTTTTTTATATGAGATTTTGAACCTAAGAATAAAAAATTTAAACATGAAAATATCATAAAAGTTAAATATTGTAAATTTATTGAGAAAAACTAAGATTACATAATGTTTATACTTGAGATTTTATAAGTATAATTAATATAAAATTCCTTAAAATGTGATATACATCCTAAATAATATAATAGTTCTCTTTTTTTAATCCTTCATGAAAACACCAAGTGTTACATTTAGTTATAACTACTAAAAAATATCCTAAAAAATCATTACTCAGCATAAAATCTCATCACTTAAAACCCATAATGGGGTTTCTAATCCATTGAAGACATAGTAAAACATAAACTAGTAAACCCATCATGATATCTATAACTATTAATTTAACATCATTGAAAATATATATAATTCTAATAATTACCTCAATCATTATATACATAATGATTCTCACAAGTATAATATCATTTATATAGAACTTCTATAAAATAATTCCATGTTCTCAATACGTAAATACATCATTACCATCACATCATATATTTTTATAGCATGTGTCCCAACTTAATTTAGATTTTAATTCTTACATTATATCATTGACTGGGATAATGACCAATTTCCACACAAATAATACACTTAACAATAAATGGTACCTTAGGATAAAAATCACATTCCTCCATTAACCTATTCATTTTTATATGGAAATTAATTTCTATACACCCTTTTTTTCCACATTTAAAATATATTCTCATTAATTTAAGATATTTCCCTGAGTACTTATTCCCATATATTTTACAAGTATTAAAAAAATATTCTCCCCTCAATAGAATTCAAGAAAACCCATTATTCTCTTACTTGGTGTGTAAGGAATTTCACCCAAGTTGATCTTATTAATGTTATAATGAGATAGCTGATTTGGAATGACTAAAATGTTTCACCTATAGGTCCCATTTAATTTAGTTTCATATGAGTAAAATCTTTCCATTTTCTTTAAATTTAATCATCAAAATAATTAATCTTGTATCCATCAAATAACACAAACCAAAATCCTAGTGGGGTAAATATATTCATAGTAAGAAACCCCATAATCATGAAGACGCATTTCCAGGATTTCGAATACATGTATCCCCCCATTTTAATCTATAAAACCAAATATTTAAGCTCGGTCATTCATGGTGATAATCTATTAAAATACAACCTAATGGTTTATAAATAAAATGCGAGTTATCGTAAAATATCCCCAGGGAGTGTCAAACCATGTGAACAATAAGGGAACACTCAACATGCACCAAAATAATAGAATATATATACTCGAACCACCCTTTTTAGGCTAATTACCCTTAGTTGAATCTATTTCAAAACCTTGTCTAGTTATTGTATCGATAAAGGGATATAAATTCGTTGAAACCACATAATATATATTTCAACAAAATTTAATGATATTTTCTTGTACATTGAATTATCACTAGATTTTTCCCAAAAATATTCTATTCAAAATCCTGAAAAATAAATATACATATAAAAAATAAAAATTAATGCTATCCTAGTGTCTTTGGAAGACTGGGTAAATAAAAGATTGACATTAAAATAAAATTTCATTATTTAAACTCTATAATGCTATCTTAAATCCTATATATCTCCAACAATAGAATGAGATAACCTAGGTAAAACAGATAAAAAACGGTTGAGAACTAAAATCCATGAAATGAAATTAACTGGATAAGGATAAATAATGTGTGAGTCAAAGGTTTAATAAATTATCCTCAAAGAGAAGGCTCATGAGTTATCACATAGGACAATAACATATAGTTTATGGTGTCGTATTATCATTTAAATAAATGAAATTGTGTACCAAAACAAAAAATTACATAATAATAAGTTATGGATAGCTTTCAAAAAATCGTCACATAGCGGGAAGATTCCCATCACAAATTTGGATTACTTCTTAATCCCATTTATCACATCTCATGACAAAAAAAACATCACCAAATGCATTGGAGTTATATCTTGGTTCATCCATCATAACAAGATAAATATTTTGTGTTCCATAAAATGAAATAAATATTTTGTTATAATGACATTAATTTCCCAAGGAATGAAATGGGATTCATAATAATGCCTTATGTCATAATCAATGTAAATTTCATAAATATTTACTGGATAAGAAGAAATTAAATATTATAGAATTTCATATCACAGTAAATAATTATTTATCTCAAAAATATTGAATCATTTTTGGGAATAAATACATTATATGTGTGTTATATAAAAGGATTAGGGAATAGAATTGTTCCCTTTAATCGGGTTTGATTTGAAAGATGAAATTTTAAAAATGAATTAGTGGATAGTGTTACCCCATGCTTGAATGTTATAATTCTATATATATATATATATATATATAATTTATAAGTATAATATGAAATTGAAGGATGCCATCTTAAAATGAAATTTCATTAAAAGATAACATTGAATATTTCTCTGGGAAATACCCTTTTTGGTTTAAAACTATTAATTTAAAATATAAGTATCTCCCAACAATTTTTTAAAAAAAATTCACTAAAAATAACTTTGGAAACATGTAAATTAATCTGAAAATTATTGAGTTTTCATGATGTATGGAAATTCCATTCATTCTATTTATGTTAAAAGATATCATTTATTTCATACAGTTATAAAAAAATTCTATAAGTATCTCAGTTAGAAAATAATTAAAAGAGTCTATTAAAAAAATTAAAATTTAGAAATGTGTTAAAAATAATTCATTTGATCATTCGATAATATTAAAAATATTATTGATATATTTTTAAGAAGATCTGGACATCCAAGAAAAGGATTTTTGAACAAATAGAGAACAAAAAATTGTTTTTCATAAAATAGAATTTCTTTTTATTGAGTTCATAAAGAGAATGAAATAAAATAAAAACAAATATTATAAAAATAATAACAATATGAGAATAAAATTAATGAGTTTATTTATTTTCAAGATAATTAATTCACATCATCTGAGACTAATCATATATAATTATTATTGTCAGTGAGATTGTAACCTAAAACCCTAACTACTTTGGAAACTTCTTAATCATAATAAAAAAAGATAAATACAATTATATAGATATCTATATCCAAATAATTTTCAGGCTAATCATAATAAAATATAGTGACGAGTTGTATATAAACTATATAGAAGAAAAATAATTTAATATAGCATGTGTCTCAAAGAAATTAAAGTTAGATTAAGAACTCTTACATTGAGTCTGATTCATCATGTATGATCTTTATTATCATCAATCATTTAAATTATTTAAATTATTAAATAAATTTAAATTATATTTTTTCTCTTATTCTATCAATTATACATATTTATTTAAGTACTAATTAATTAAATTTTTTCCGAAATTTTAATGATATTTGAATTTTATATCAAAAATAACTATAGTAGGATCACTGTGGTCGAAGGGGACACTATCACAACATATCCAAAATAATAATTACAACATAATTATAAATTTTATATATTAATTTATATTTTAAAACTAATCATGAAATAATATTATGAAAAATAAACTATTTTACAATCATGGATTTTATAGGTAGTACATACACAAGAGAAACATTTACATTTCTCAAAAATAAATATAAAATGAAGATAAATATTAACTCATGTTTAAAAATGACAAACATATCATTAATATCAAATAATATACTGAAATAATTTTATATTAACCATCCAAGTGAAGCGGTAATGAAAACAAAATTAGATCGTTTTGTGTAGGCTGTAATCCACGTGTACACACTAATAATGTGATCATTTACAATGAATAGAAATGTAATAAATTATATGATATAATAATTTTATAGAATTATAAAAATTTAATTAATATAATATATATACATTAAATTCATTATTATAAATATTAATGAGTGGAGGTAATGGAAAATTAATTATATCGGTTCGTGATACGGTAGTCCACTATACACATGAGCGATAATTTCATTAAACATTAAATGGAAGAGGAGATTGATGAAGTTTATTCCATAAATATTATAAAATAAAATTATATAGGGTATGATAATTTTATTATATAATCATAGTTTAATGTAATTTTATTGATTTATAAGAACATATAAAATGAAATCTCTTCATTAAGAACTATACCTCTCCTTCGGACAAACACAATAAGATTATAAATAAATCCTCAATATATTGGATTTATGATCAAAAAAATAAATTTAGGATATCATTAAGTATGAAATGAAGGTTTTTTATTTGGTTTTTTCATTACCTAAAATTTTTTAATTTGTGAAAAAATATGATAGGATTTTTCCATTTATAAAAGAGGGTAGAAGAACTCTTGGAAATACATAGAGTATTAATTTAATGTAAATAATTTCTCAAGAAAAAAAATGGTACCAAAATAATATATTTATGATATGATATGATTATGGGTAAAAATAATTCACTAAAATAAAATTTTAAGAATTTAAATCATATTTTAAACTATGTATAGTTTGTTAACCTACGTTAACAGTTTTTGATAATTACTATCATAATAATGTTTTTACTATTTTGGGGTCAATATATGTACTATAAAATAAAAATTGTAAAATAAATGGAAAAATTTAAATATTTGAATCCATATTACAATAACGTTTTTTGAAGGTAGTATTTTTATTTAATTTTAAATAATTTTATAATTTTTTTTCATAAAATACCATTAATATAAATTTTTGGTGCTATTAATATAATTTGACATTAAAAACATTAATAAAATGATATTCTTCAAATAAGAACCATTAAATTAACACTATACTATTGTATTTTCTATAAAATTCCAAGAACACAATAATTCATTCAAATTCAAATAATTTTTTAATTTTTATAATCATTTATTTAATTGGTTTGTTAATTGAAATAAAATTGTGATGATGTTGCATAAGAATTTAAGATAATTACATCATCAATAAAAATTAAAAATAAATTACCATGATAAAAATAGTTTACATTTAAAACAACCATTATATATTAAAACCTATCCTTTGTTTATCCCTATGTCATGTATTTACAAATAATAAAAAAATAAGAATGTAATTTTTTACCGTTAATTACATATACTTATATAAAAGAAATGATAATTGAATTGTGGTTCAAAGTTTTAATATATTAAAATATTTAATTTAAAGGGTCATACTATTATATTTATATAGGTTTAATATAACTATTAGTTTCAGTTTTTAGTCCATATCATATTTTTTTATCCATAATTACCATATTTGCACTTACCATTATTATAATTATTTAATATTGTTATTCTTAATAAAGACCGAAAATAAATGTAACATATTTACCAAATTTATATAAATTGATTTAAAAAATCGACTACATTTTTCATGAATCATTTTCTATAATATAAATAAATGAATTTATGATTTATACGAAAAACATAATGAAAAATAGTTTTTTAGATTTTTTTTACATATAAAAATGTTTTCATTCCAAATTCCACCCTAAATTGATTCAAAATAAATTATTTGTATTATTATTGATATAATATAAATAATTATACTTTTATATAATTTTTAAAAAAAAATTAACCTAGTAAATTTTTTAAAAATATAGTTTTCAATAAAAATTATTGTTATTTATTTTCTCTAGAAAATAAATCATTTTATAAAAATCTAAAAATTCATTGTAAGATAACGTTAAAATAAAAATTTATAAATTTTAATCATATTTACGAAATAATGATTAAATAAATTCCTAAAATTAATTATAATATTATCATAAATAAATAAATAAAAACCATTTTTTAAGAAAACATAGTTTTGAAGAATACAATGACTTTACTAAAATTAAAAGATTATTTAGTAAGAATGTATCAATATATATATATATATTGAGTAATAAATTTACATATATTTTATACATTATTTTGATTAAATTAATACGTTCAAATTTATTCTATAGGATATAATATTTATATTTAAAAATATATTTTATGGTTGTTTTGGGCTCGATGTTGTGCATCGTATATGCTATCGAACAAACTTTTATTTCTAAACTCTCATTGTATTAGAGTGGATGAAAAATTTATGAAAAAGTAGAAAAATATATGGATATCCATGTTAACGTATCTGGAAACATCACATTATTATTGGAGGTAAGTGGTGTATTTGATAAATAATACTTAATATTTCATCCTACTAAGAATTTTTTTACATATGAAACCATAGTTTATATAGAGTTGATAGTGTTAAATTATTAAATACCCTAGGTATTTGGAATTTAGTGAATTATTGGGATCATAGTATTACACATTAATATGTTTGATGAAAATTTCCTGAAGGAGTATTCAAATGTCATCAATTAATTGGAGGAAAATATCATGGCTTGCCCAGATTACATAGAAAAATATTGCACTTCAATGTTGATAAGGTGACAAAAGAATCTTTGAGAAGAAGAAAAAAATGATTACATTTTTAAAATTTTGATGAAATATATTGAAATTGTATCTAGATTCCTAATGATGATATTGTATTTAATGAACATGATGAAAAAAGTAATAAAGGAAATGATTTAGTGCATTATAGGGACTGAGAAGTTATTATCCACCCTATAAAAAATAACATTTTTTAAATATAAGTTGATAAAAACAGGTCGTTAGTTATTGATAATAATTGTTTTAAAAATCATCAGAATAATAAAATATGTATCCACTATTTCTTAAGATAAAATTAAGTTTGATAAAAATTATATTCAGAAAAACAAGTTAATTGTTACATTGAATTTACAAATAGATAATATAATAATATAAAAACATGGAGTTTATTTCTTGTCAAATCAATAAATATAAAATTTTTACAATATATATGTTATAAATAATTCATAATAAGAATTGTAAATTCATAAGAAAAAAAAAGAATTAATATTTGAAAAGATTTACCCATAGGTCTAAAGAATTTATTTTTGGGAGACATTTTCTATATTTGTAATAATGATAATAATTGAAATATAAATTCTTATATTGAAACAAAAAATAATTTTTTATCAAATGAATGATAGGTCCAATTTCTTTAAAGAAAAGGATGAGAAGATTGTCTAATTAAGATAACAATATGGTTTCCAACATGATCATAATATATTGATTATATGAATAATAAAAAAAATATTTATATATTGATCTAGTCACCATGATTTTAATTCTTAAAGAAGTAATTTTTTTAATTTATTTGGTGTTCGAAAATGGAATATCAAAATATAACCTCTATGTTAATGAACAATGCTAGAATAATCCAGTAATTGTTTATAATGATGAAATATTCTTTATTGGTGTATTTTCTCTCAAATAAATATGAAATTTGAAATTTAATTTCATTAATAGGTAAACTAGTTCATCAATTTAAAAATAATGAAAATTGATCTTGTGGGTTTTAATTCATGAGAAAATTATGGACATCCATTGTTCAAGTATATTTTCATGGTGAGTATCATGGACATGGATGATAACATTGGATTTGGTAGTAATCATTTAATTAATTTTAAATTTATATCTATAAATTAACATAAAATTAGATGATTAGTTTCACACATTCTATATTTCATAATTTTTTTTCCTAACATTGATTTTTTCGTGTCATTTTGTTCCCTATTTCAATGTGAACAAAAAATGTGACCCATAAAAATGTAATTTAAATAAATAAATATTCCAAATGTATCAAATAATTTCAATATTTATAATGTAGAAATAATTTTTTGTTAATCACTATATCCATGAGGATAAATAAACAAATTGAAATTAAATTGACCAAAACACATTTTTATAAATGGCATTATTCTATAAGAGTATTTATATAACATAAAGCTATAAGAAAAAAATTATTTCCATTTTCTCTACTTTTTAATTAGTAACTATTTCAATAGAATAAAAAACAACTAATATTGTATTTATTGAAAACAAAATAGAGTATTTGATAATTATTGTGATGTTACCTCTCTATATCAAGTATTCTAATCAAATAATATGAAATTTATCAAATAATATTTTACAATATTCCAGACCAGGAAACATTGATATTAAATATCATTTAATTAAATAAAATGTGATATATTGTGAGGTAATGAGAGAATATCTAATCAAAATTTATAAATATATAGATCAATTTAAAAAATAATATCCAATAAAAATGCTTCAAAAAATGTTGTTATTTATAGAACATATATCATCAAGGTAATGATTACGGGATTGTTGTTCTAGTCACCTATCTTCTAGTATCAAAGGATTATAATATGATTTTGTGTGATAAATCATAACACAAATGTTGTGTATATTTAATATAGATGATATATAGTTGTAGTATTTTGAATTAAATAATTTATAAATCATCATATCCATATTTAACTTATGTATTGTTTACCAAAAATAATATTTATTTTGATTATAATATTTTTTGTTGATTTTTTTCTAGTTTGTTTCTTATCTATTTTTGCTTGTTAATGTATATTTAATTTTTTTTAATTTTTTCTGACTTGTTAATATTCTCATATAATTTTAGGTAAAAATATTTCTATATATATTTAAAGGGTTTAAATGACTAATATGTATTCAATACATATGATATTTTTGGTTTCTAAAATTAAAGTCTATAGATGTTACATTTGTGAAAGAATCATACATATTCTATTGGGAACATACATAAGATATTTTAGGCATGTACTAAAACCATTATGCATTACATTGGTTTTTCATAATGTAATATATTTCACAACGTATGGACACATTAAATTATATGTTTTACACTTATGAATGACAAATTAGATGATCATATTTTTGAAATGTAAATTACCATTACAAATAATGTGGAGTTTTCAAAGATTTAAATTTTGAAAAAGGATATAGACGATATTCATAGTAAATGGGAAAAAAATAACATAATTTTAATGAATCATACATATATTAGGAAGTAAATTGTACTCATTTAAAATTATATAATTTTTTTAAATATTATTTAAAAATTTACTATATGTATTATGTTAATTGTATGTATGGAGAACTATATGGACCTATACGTACTGAAGATTATTTAATAATATGTATAATTAGTGAAGGTGTTAAATAATTTTTATGATTTGGTTGTTATAAAATAAACTGTATTGTTTGAAAACACATTGCAATTAACATATTCTCATCCTAGAGAGGGTGTTTTAGATGATATGGAATTTGGAAAATTTTGAATTCACATTAATATATTTATGTGTCACAATATCAATAATGGTTGATAGAACTTCGGGAAAATTGTAATTGTGTAAACACTATATCCTAAGATAATTTCATAATTTATCTTTTGATTGGAGGAGTTGGTAATGACTATATGAACTATGATGTTCTTTTATGAGACATTATTGGATTTTGGGGGATTTATTAATTTAAATAATCTTTTTCCTTAATATATATTTTGATGTCATTTGGAACTCTATATAATTGAAAAGAGAAGAAAATATATATGTTATGAAGTTTATTATTATATATTTTATATATTAAAGGATTTGAACAGTTTTCTATCTAATATAAAGGATTACAAAGTTAAAGGATTTATATTTTTAAGATTATGAAAATATAATACCATATATGAAGACGTATAGAGATGTTTTTTCCACTATTGACAAAATACTATCAGTCGTAATCATCAACAGATAATCTAGGGATTTTTATTGATTCAAACACCAATACCTAAATTAGGGAAGGATCCCTATTTTTAGATTTAGGTATCATTTAATTATTAAAGGATGATTTAGTTGAATGATAGAAATCAATATAATCAGTGCTAAAATTATAGAGTTATTTTAGAATATGTTTTAGCTTTTATTTAAGGTTTAATTTCTTGAATGATGTTAACAATTATTAGGAAGGATTATAAAACTCTAAATTATTTTTTTATTCATTCATAATTAATCTATATTTGTTTTGTGAAATATTATAATTTTGGACTGATTTATTTGTGGTTAAATAAAAATACATTTTCATCTAGGAAGATTTACACAAAGGTAAAAACTTAATATTCATATAAAGATATAAAATATAATCAAAATTTATTAAATATTCATATGTACTACAAACATTTACTTATCTAGATTTGATATATAATTATTATTATTCATTTATATTAAGATAGAAAGTGGAAGAAAAAATATTACCTATTAATTTTATGAATATTTATAGAATTTTTATATAGTCTCTTAATTACCACAAGAACTATATTCGGGTGTTTATATACTCACATAGTGAAATTAAATAATATACTAGTTATTGGTTAGTTCACTTATGTTTTCCTCATAGTAATAGAAAGAGGAAAATTCATGTAGTAATTTTCGGGAGTGAGGCTAAGGATACTTCCTATAATGAAGATCATGATAAGATATTTTCAAACCTATACCATGTGTCAGCTACTTTATCTTTATTTTTAGATCCCTCAAAAAATGATCAGAATACAAAACACCAAGTATACATTGGGTGATTGTGTAGTAGATATAGGTAACTTCATTTGACCTTAAAAATATGAAAATATTAGGTATCATTCTCTTTAAAGTAGCTTATTTCCACTCCAGATTATAATTAATTGATGATGGATAATTTTATAATATTTTAGAGGGATGTTTTAAATTTTATAAATTATTTGAACAAATTAATTCACACCCTCTCTTTATAATTTATATTAATTATTTTTTTGTTTTAACAAATGTACAACTATAAGACTAAATATATATCTACACATGTAAGTTAAATATTAATAATTGGTTTATATACCAACTAATTATTCTCCAAAATGTGATATTATCTTATTATATGAAACATGTAAGTCAAAAAATCCATATAGTCCATTGATTCACATGTTTCTGATGCTTGTGGTGTTTATAGGAGACCTTGAGAAGTTAGGAAGGTGTTTAGTTGCTGAATGATTGCATTTGGAAAAGTTTTTTATCGTGAAGGTGTGGTAATGAGATGCGGTGAAAGAATGAATCATGGATAGTAGAATCCTATATGTGGTAAGATCGGCTACAAGGATGGATTAGATATGAGATTGAAATAGCTATGTGGATTATCTATTTGAATTGGATACATTTCATAATTGACTACGTGACTGATCAACTATGTGATTTGACTATGTGGGTAAAAACTATGTGGGAAAAAACTATGTGGCGAATTTAACTAAATGGTGAATTTTTCTATGTTGTGTCTTAGGATATGTGGAGAATTCTATAATGTGTTGAATTCATCTATATGAGGGATTCAGCTATGTGTGTAATTTAGGGACGTCGATGAATCAGCTAGATGTTTGAAACAAATACATGGGACTTCTGGACATGTAGTGCTTTTGGGTATGTGTATCTTTTAGATATCTGGAACTTTTTGATATGTGAAGTTACCTACAAGGATATTTTTTCCATTTTTTTAACAATGTCAATTTGGGACTCCCGAAAGAAATAATAATGTGACATAAAGGTTATAATCATTATGTTGATCGTAGATATAAACACATCCTTTCCTATGGAGTTTAATGAGATCTGTAACAGTTTGAATTAAATCATTGCGATTTGAAAAAAATAATTTTTTCAAATCTTTCAACTCTATATTTTTTATTGGTTGTTTTATATAGAGAATGGTTGTTAAAAAACCATCCCTTGACCCATATTACCATTCGGTCGGTGGCTCCAATCCCATAGAAGAGAGAACATTTTTCACACTCCCCCTATTTATGTTCAACAAGTTACATGGATCTTCATTCTTGTAAGTAATGTATTTTATAATTATTATATTTCTCTACATGATATAAAGAAGGATTACTGTTTTATTTATTTATGAGGTAATGTAATTAACCTAATAATTATTGAAATGGATTAAATAATAATTGGATATAGTATTCAAAAGATAATGTTTTTTATACAATGATAATGATTTTTTTCACGATTTTATAAATAGTTTTATTTCTATAATATAGTTTTCATCTTATATTTCATGATGGTAATTAGTTAATATAAAATTGATAGAAGTAATTAATAATTAATTTTCTGGAGAATAATGTGGAATTTTAAAAGGAATCTTTTGTTTACTATAGATTGATAATGATCAAACTAATTTCCATCATAAGTTTAATTGAATCTATTATTCCGCATGGAGAAGAAAATGTAAATACTTTTGAATCGTGTTAATTGTTGTTAATAATTTTGAACTTAAAAAGTAATTTTAATTAAAATAATACTTATATAATATTTTTAAGATGAATTTAATGTAAAAATCATGTTTATATTTTGATTGTTTGTTATATCTCCATGTCTTACATTTACCATAGTTAAAAATGATGAATACTTATTTGGTTAATTAAATATATAATACAAAATGATTATTTGATAATCATAATTGATAAGGATTGATTTTCCCATCTTCTTGAAAAGGTTTATTTCTATGTGTTTTGATCTATCACAGCTTATTTGTGTGTGAAGATTAGATTCCTTGTTTTATGGCCAAGATTTACATCTCATTTATTATTTTTTTAATGGTTTCCTATATTGAGTTTTAGATGCAAGAATCACTATATGATGTTGTTATGATCTTTTTATGGATAATCCGAGTATAGTTGATGTGATATGGGTGTGGAGGTTAGGATTATGTGGTATTAATTGATGGTTATTATTGATTAATGCATCCAGATATGCATGTGGGTTTTAGGGAATGTACCAGAGATGATGTAATGGGACGAATGTGTTCATACCCATTGATTTGATAATTTTGTTTTCATTCTTAAATTGAATCATTTTTGTGATCAATTGCGGCTTTCATATTTTATATATATTATTTTCCCTACTTCTTGAGGCATCTGGATTTTCTTGGCTTCTTGTTTTCTTTTAGTGGTAGATTATGATGGTTTTCCAAGTTTACATGGATTTTGAATGGTGCTAATATTTATTAAATATTAAACAATACATGGGGTTGATTTTAAGGAATGAAAATGCTAAAAAGAAGTAAATCATGATAAACCTGGGATTATATTTGTATTATACCAAGATGTAATTGAATTCAAGATGGTAGTTAATGATTATATCATGAAATAATATTAATGGTTAATTTAAAACACATTAAATAAATTAAAAGGACTAAATGATAAAAATAAATATTTAATTAATATACCCCTTTTATATTCTTATGTACTTATAGGATAATTAATATTTATAGTGTTATTTTAGTGTAAGAGTGATGTTATATTCAGTTGATTTTAATAATTGATTATTACCATAGTGTTTTTGTGATCTATATTACATATTGTATAATCTATTATTTCATATGTTTCACCACCCATGTTTGTTAAGGATAATTCAACCAAGCGGTCAATGGGAGGGTGAGTTCCCCAACATACCTGTGGGAGGAGGTATGGCTAACTACACCCACTGTACTTACTCACTTATATTAATAGATATATGTGCTTGTATATGTAGTGGTATGTTTCCCACAATATGTGTGTAAATGGTTATGATGTCTTATATTTATTCGCACACATGTATCATCATATATAGTATCCAAAAGGATTAATATCTGTATAACATGTATACGTTTTCCTGGATTTCGGTATTTACATAATGTATTGGAAGTGATTTCTGAATTTATAATACATAATGAATGATATAGATCATGTAGTTTATGGTGTCTTTGAGAAAATGCTTTGTTACAGTATATGTTAATATTATATAATAAGATATAATTATGTGATTCAAGAGGGTAATTTTCTGATTCATTTCCTTGGTGTCTTCAGGATGGCTTATTTTGGAGAGATATTTCTCTTGATGTTCAATTTTGGGGAATAGGGGAAAAAGAGTGGGGATGTAGGAGTGGGGAACCCGTGTTGTTTCATTATTATATTTTATTCTCTCTTGTATTTGATAGTTTTTTAGAGGTATCTAAGCTTAGGTTAGGAACATTTTATACCTTTTTAGGCGATATGTTATTTCCATTGTCATCCACTATGATTTATAATTATTTAATTACCTTTTAAATGAGAGGATCTAGGGTGGATCCAATAATGTACACTATTTTTCTTATCCCATGTATATATAAACAATATTTTAATCCTTCTAGAGTATGTTGGACATCAGTATGAGTATTACTTGATCCTGTATTTGATTGAATGGGTTAAGGCTCATGGTCATTGTCATATTTCCTATTTCAGAACATGTCGTTTTCCATTAATTTATTATAGTAATGTTTAGTGTCACATCCTTTCACATGGGATATATTTCTATTTTTTTATCATTTTTTTATTAGTGTATTCACCTTATATCTCTCTTCCTCATGTCTTATTAGAGGGTAATGTCTTTTATATGATTTTTTATTATACTCTTGATGGAAATCGCCAATTGAGAGCCTACTAGTCGTGGCAATCTGGTAGTCACCATCTCACTTCTCTCATTACCGTCCCATGAAGGGCACACATTGGTTGCAAGGGTCATGAGTGAGTGGTATCAAAGGATATTTTTTGAGGGATATGGTGGAATTTACAGTTATAAAATGCTGATTTCTCATAGGATGTGTCATGACCTATACCCTAGGTCCCATTCAGTGACTACCCAAAGTCTACCATCCATTGTCCAGAGGATGGAGAAAAGAACTAAAACAGAATATACCAAAAAAGGAAGGTATTTTCATTAAACATGTACACATGCATAGATATGAAACACTAGAGAGGTAAACCCTATGTAAATCAAAGATGTCACTGAGAAAACTATTAAAGGTACAGTACAAACAGAAATGTAAAAAGGGGAATGAATACAAGCACAAAACCAAAGAGGAATGTACAAATATCAAGGTATGTTTTCTCAAACCTTTCCTGAAGGGTAGGTGGAGGTTATCTAGCTATATCCGTATAAGCGCACCCTGTCTGTCCTATACCACAGAGCGACACCTGGTCTGGGACAACCATGGTCTCTATCGAAGAATTGATCACCTGGATGGGACATGGAATGTGCAGGCGAATACTGTGTAGGGTTGAGTTATACAATACTCATTAGAGATCCCAAACAACAAAAAAATATCCCAAAGCGAGATCACACAACAAGATCACACATTAAGACCAGAAAGAAATGAAAACATTCATTGGATATATTTCATATATAGAAAGAATGATTTTTGGACGTAAAGCTGAATCATCTTGTACTACTGAGGGACTCTTCCGAGAGGACTAACTAAGGTCTGCTCAGTTATTTGAGATTTGGGGTCTGCTCGGCTGTTGGACTATTGTGGTCTACTCATCTGTTGGACCACTAAAGTCTGCTCGTCTGTGGGACCACTATGGATTGTTCGTCTACCGGACCACTCAAGTATACTCGTCTTCTAGACCAAAAAGAACCCCTTGTATTATAGACTACTTATATCCACTTGTCTATTGGACCACTGAGGTCCACTCGACTATTCTACGACTGAGTTCCCCTTGTCTGCTGGGCCACTGTTGTCCGTCCTCTACTAGACCACTAGTCTCTGGTCCTCTACTAGACCACAGAGATCCACTCGTCATCTAGACCACTGAGATGCGCTCTTTATATAATTCTTTTAACAACAAGTCATATGATTCCTGATCTATAGTGCACTTGATTATGGTATAATCTACTTTTCAAGATGTTGTTTGTATCTCAACTACCACAAAAACATACATAGATTATACCTGTATGAACATCTCACTGCATGGGTCTGGACACCGTACACGACGTGTCAATCGAATGCCCAGTCTAAATGTTATTGGTGTTTTAGTATTCAAGATATGGTTGCATCTGGTCCTATTCTGACTTCGTCGGACAATCCTAACCAACCGGTTTGGGGGTCCCGCATTTCTTGACACCTTTGGTCCGACCCGACCCAAATTGGTTGTTTATGGATGACCCAGTCCAGTATGTCCTAGTGTCTAGGTCCATTAGGCCTAGCTGGTCCCAGCCTTGTTCGGATGTGGATCTAGCCCACCCGGTCCCCCAGTGACCTAATTCTCATCTGACCTGATGCAACTTGGTTGGAGCAGTACTACCTCGTCGGGCTGCCTAGGGGCCCAATTTTCTGCTCTAGATTGTCTTGTAATGGTGGTTTGGTTCTCTTTCATTGGCCCAGCTTATTAAACCAGGCTGATTTTCACCAGAATCCCGACATGAATCTAGAACTAACATCGTGGTGGTGCCTGGTTCACGCAACACATTTTCGGTAAAGTCTTGGTGCCTCCCTCCACACACGGTCCCCATAAGACAGTTTTTCATCGCATGTCACGACCTTCCCCGCATGCTGCTCCCATTGACCTATCGCCGGACTGGTGCTTCCCCCTACATTGGTTCACCTCTGGCAGTGATGAGTGGTCGCATCCGTTACCCACTAGCTGATATCCTTCGTGTCGATGTCCCTTATTTCCATACTGGTGTGTGGACCGTACATTACCTCCCACCATCATCAATGTCATGGGTGCCACAACTGCAGCAGGGGGTCATGACATGGTACCACCACCATGACCTCGTGCTGATGCTGAAGCCTCATACTAATATTGTGGCCTTCCTAGCCACATCACGTCCACATAGTGCATACTCGAATGATGAGCCACAAATCATTGCACCATGGAGAACGGGAAGAATGCAAGATGAGGAGAGGGGAAGGATTCACTCATAATAACACCCCAAATAATGATTCGGGTCTTTGTTCATGTTTACCCAGATGTGTTCTTATTAACAGGATCACAAAGAACCAAAATAAGGTATAATAATCACTAATATATCCCATTTCTCCCACATCATTTACCATCCTGCAAAAAAGATAGATCTGCAATTTTACTTTCTTGTGAGTTAAAATGTGATTTTATATTTAAATAATGAATGAGGAAAATAAATTCACACAAAAAATAATCAAAAACCTACCTAGATGACAATATTTTTTTGGAAGATCAATTTTCAATATCTGATCCGGAATCCGCTCTCTATGTTTTTTGACGTTGTCATCTGATTCGTCGACGTTTTTCATTGGAGTGGTTTCTTTCATCATTCATCAGAAGAATTCTAGGTCTGTTTTTCCACCCTGAATTTCCTTTTTTATTAAAAAAGGAAGACACCCTACATTTCAGGGTCGCCACCCTACTCAATTATTATGTTTCATTAATGGGATTCAATGTTGCCTTGTTGTTTCACCAAAACACTAATATGTTATTGTGTATTGAAGAAGAAAATATAATAAAATAACTATTTTTTTAATTCTCTTTTCGTTCTGATATGTCTGAAAATTATCTTTCTACCAAGACACATGCCAGTTAGGGTTAGGCTCCACCTCAGGGAAGAAAACCCTCATGATCTCAAAAGTAATCTCAGATTTCCAATATGAGTAACAGTTTATGAGTAATAAGGATTTTTAAAAAATATATTATTCAATTAATTTATTTATGTCCAAAAATACATTCCACTTTTGGCCCATGTAAGAAAAGTTTAGGCCATTTATTGGTGAATCTCAATGCTTTGAGTTCAACAATGACCTCAAATTTTTGATTCGGGCATCATTTTAAATGTTAGAAAAACCCACTCACATGATGAATTAACAAACATTAAAAATAGGTCAAAAATACATTCCAGCCACTTTTAGCCACATTATTAAATGCTGCTTTAGAGACAGGTCTTGAAATAATACCATTTTATTTTAAAAAAATATTACATAGAATTTTTGGGTTTTAAATTACTCCCCTCATTGTGGATTTACATCATCATAATCCAAAACAAGGGCTAATCAAAAAAATGGGGTACTGAGCATGAATCTGAGGCTCCTGCTCCCATGTGTTCTCCTAGATATTCCCTAGCTACTAAACAACACACACATGAGGAATCAATTATCCAAAAAGTATCCACTCATGTTGATCCTATATTTCTATCGTGTACTCCGTTAATGTCTCCATGTCGTCAATATCATTCTTGTCGTAGTCAGTGACTTAATACTGTTCATGCAAATATCTCCTTATGTGGGATATGTGGAAAACGTATAGCACCCACTCTAACTGTGGTGAATGAGCCATGCAGTAAGTAAACTCACCCACTCTATATAGTGTTGGGAAATATCTAATGAACCTCGAAGATAACGTGCATCCCCGACAAAATATTTGTATCCCTCATCATGGGGAGACCCATAGGAATACGTGGTCACCCTCTTAAAATTTCCAGGTTCTCTATCTACTATCATCATAGGACTTATTTTAGCTATGTGCAGTCTTTTTTCTCTCTTAGATGACATGCACCTTCTCAGTGGTAACATGTACCATCATTAAACATATTAGTTTTGACTCCCCTAGATCTTTCCAGCATAACGATGACCTAAATTGTCATCCATATAGTGCCTCAACTGGTTCCATACAGATGGTGATATGGTGGATTATTTGTTTGAAATCTCCACCAATTTTAGTTGGTCCTCCATAAAATGACCAAAATCAGGAATGCAAGCATGAAGAATGTCCTCCTAGGTCGATATGGTACGCTCTATCTAACCATCCATCGGTGGATGAAAGGCTATACTCAATAGTAGTTGAGTCCATAAATCCTTCGGCAATCCCTTCCACAACCGATATGAAATGTGTACATCCTGATCTGAGACTATCATAGATGGGACACTATGGAGTCAAACTATTTCTTGAATGTAGAGGTGTCCCAATATCTCTACTGAACCCTACTCTCGAAATGGTAGGAAGTGGATCAACATGGTGAGTTTTTCTACAATAACCCAGATGGTACCATGACCCCTAGCCTAATTTGATAATCTCTTCATGAAGTCTATCAATATCCCATCCCACTTCCACTTCAGTAGCTTGAAGATTTGTTTCAATCTTTCTAGAACATGGTTCTCGGTATTCACTTCCTGACATGTGAGGCATCTAGAAACAAACTCGTCCACTAAATTATTCATCCCCATGCCACCAGTATGGATGTTGGAGGTCATGGTCTGTATTCGCCACACCTGGATATACTTCCAAAGGGGATGTATCAAAATACCTCGACACCTCCTCCCAAAATGCCACCGGTACTATTGTGTGTCCTCTGAAAAAGATGGTGTTCTCCCCACCATTCATATATCAATCAGAGGCATGCCTTATGTACATCTGGGCACGTGTGGTGTTGTTGTTGGAATCTCCGAGTTTTGCATCCCAAGATCAGTATAAGAGTTAATGAAGAAATACCATCTACTGAAGATAATATGCATCTGCTTTATCCATAAATGATATCTGAAACGAGGTCCCAGCTCTAAGGCCATGTTCAACATATATGAAATCAATATCTTTCTGAGAGCATCTGTCACCATGTTCCCCTTCTTAGGAGTATAGAATATCTCTATGTAATACTCTGAGAGGAACTCTAGACAATGGTGCTATCTTGGATTTGGACCTTTTTGAGAAAATATATAATTGATGCTCTTTTGTTCATAGTGGATGATGAATCTTTCCCGCATAAGGTAGTGTCTTCACATCTTCAGTGCAAAGACTACCGCTATCATCTGAAGGACATGATCTGAATGGTTCTACTCATGCAGTCACATCTTTCATGACCCATAAGAAATCAATTCTCTCCCTGGAATCAGTACATAACTAACTCGGGTTCCTAATGCGTAACAGAACACCACGTAATTAGTTACCTCCTCTGACAACCTCAATATATGTGCAGTAATCAAGATCTATGTATGCTGCTAAATGCTACGTTGTCATCCTTTTGTCCACTTGATGGTCTTTTCTTCTTTGTCAACACTGTAATGGATTATACCACTCTGTAGAAGTCCATTACAAAAAACTGATAGTACCCAGATGAACCAACGAATATCTGAACCTCGGTAATGCTTTTGTATGGATCCAAGTCAATCACCACCTCAATATTCTTTTGATGCACCATAACTCTATCTACTGAGATTATATATCCCAAGAACTGAACCATTCATATCTAGAACTAAAACATCAAGAAATTTTCATAATGTTAGTGCTCTCGATGTGTGTCCTGAACCATCCTAAAGTGTAAAATGTGCTCCTCCTCAGACACTGAATACACTAAGATGTCATTAATGATGTCAACTACAACTTATCAATGTACAAAAAGAAGATCCTATTTAGGAGTCCCATGAACACTGCTGGGGATTTTTTCATGCCAAACAACATTACGAAGTACTCGTAGTGGTCGTAGCAATATCATAAATCCTTCATTGAGATGTCATTATCTCATACTCAAAGCTATTGATAGACTGATATAAGGTTTGTCTTCAAAAACCATCTCACACCCTTGAACTAATAAAATAGTTCATCAATCATCAGCCCAAGATACTTGTTCTTCACAGTCACCCTGTTTAGGTGTCTAAAGTATACAAATAACCTCAAGCATCTATCTACGTTCATGGTAAACAACCCTGGGGATACCCATTGTGAAAAACTGGGACATATGAACCTCTTTCACTACATGTCCTCCATATATACCCTCATCTACCAATGTTCTACGGGAGCCATCTGATATTCATGGGTAGTTATCGCTCTTATCCGGCATACATATCAATGTAGAATTCTACCACATTAAAAATAGGTATTCATGGTAAATCCTCTAAGAATATTTCATTGTACTAATTCTCCAGTGTAAGAAACTGTAAAATCATCTCATCCACTACATTGAGATTCATGCTAGCCAACTGATGAGTGATCGAATAAACTCTCTTATATGTGAGTCCATTTGTCGCTGATAGAGATCCATTCTAATTAGTGAATGAAAAAATGGTCCAATAAACACTGTCACTCCACACTCTGTGCCTAAACTAATCAATCTAAGCATTGAATGTGGATAAACAGTTCATTCCTAGAATGACATTTTAAGGCTTCAACGTCACTACTAGGTGATCCTAGCAAAATATCACTCTTCCAAGAGTAATATCATGCTTCCATCACCATTGTGGGATCATCAAATCTATTCCTTTAGGAGTCAATAATCATATGGATTGAGCTAATGGCTTGATCAGAACCTCAGAGATCTGAAAAAGTTCTGTGACAAGTAAATAGTGTCTTTCACCTATGTCAATAATAAATGCACCTAAAGTGAAGAAGACATAGATCATACATCATATCATATCAAGAACATCAGGATCGTAGGCCTCAAATTCTTGATGCTGATCCTGCCCCTATCCACTTCCTCATGGAGCTCGTGGGAGACCACCGGGGGCTGGTGGTGGTAGTTCCCCGTACTTACACCCACCTCATTCTACTCATCCCATTCCACTTCCATTCCCACCACCTGGAGGACCACCCAGTACCCATCTCTACCACTACCACGATGGTCCCTCGACCATCATTCGATCCTCTGAGTTGAGATTCAAGAAACCATAAGCCATGTGCCCCCAAACCCTCACATGTTTTTCATAATCTTTTCCTATGATTAATCCCTCTTCCTTTGGATCCTCATACCACAGGCCATGAGTCCTAGGGTCACCCACTGAATGGATTGGTTAATTTGGTCCTCTGTATCATCTATCGGCTATCTGCCACGGAATACATGGCCACCCTTCACCCGATGTTAGATCGCACCATCGACGCCTACTCAGTGAGGAAGATATCTACTAGTAGAGATTTCTCTATTACCCTAGCCTGCATAGGGATTCTAAGGGAAATCATCGATGCCCTTATCTCCCATCAGTGTCCCTGCACAGTGGTCTGGGCCATGCAAAAATGGTCCCCCAACATATTTGTAGAGTTACAAGAGAGGTATGTGAACCTCATAGAGTACTTATCCACTGTTAGGATTCCCTTTTATAATTTAATAAGCTCTTTTATGTTCACTGAGACCAATGTAACTTAGAAGAACTCTTCCCTAAACAATCACTTGATGTAAGACCAGGTGAGGGTAGCCGCTTTGTCAGTCTGGATGGTCATATTATACCTTCTCCCCACTAGGACTTGCAGATGTCTTGCTTATAGAAGTGAAATCTAGTCATGTAGAATACACACTAAGCAAATGACTCATATCACCACCTCCAACCAATTCGTAGTGACCTGCGGATATGTCTCTCCCCTGAACATGGGAGGACTCTATTACTAGAACTCATGTAAGGATCTGATCCTATGTGTGTCCTCTACCAGTAGAACCAATTGTGACTTCTAACCAATGGGTTTTGTTATCACTGGGACACTACCTGACTATTATATCATGGAAAACAGTCCTCATACCGAAGACTCATCGCTCTATGGACAGTCATTGTTGTCACATACTAGAATCCTATCAACCTATCTATGTGGAGACATCTCAAAAAAGATCATGATGGGCCACAGTAAATTTATTATACATGGTGAGATGAATATGACTCAAAATGATCATTGGGAAACACTGAAATATGCATGAAACCATTTTTTCATGAACTAGGATGGAAAAAAGTATTCATGGTCATGGTGTTTGGATACATCAACCACCACCGAAAAAATGGACTCCCTATCCTGAATTCCAAACTCAAAACACTTAACAATATTACCCCATAAAAATTCACAGACTCTTAGTTCTTCTAGTAGAATTGGCCTTCTCTAATACCTCATTTTCATGACCCATCGCCTAGGTACCATGTCATGAATAACCTAATCCCCCCTTCCATAGATCAGGGGTGGGGACTAGAAGTGAAAGGGAATGTCCCAAAAAGATAAGGCATTTTCTTTTATACATTTACACATGCACACAGTATAAACTGAAGAAAGGTAAACACTAAGTAAACCACAATAGTTACTGATAAAACTAGTGAAGGTTTTACAAAATATGAAAAATAAAAAGGGCCCAAAATACAGTCCCAAAAACATAATGGAAAGTGAAAATTCAAAGTTCCTTCTTCTCAAAACCGATATAATGGGATGGTGGATGGTATTTGTCTATAACTATAGAAGTGTGCCCCTTCCATCTCGTCTCCCTGGGAACCACCAAGTCACAGACCACCAAGTTCAATATAGAAGCACCAATCAATTGTACATCTAATGAAATTTTAGGTTGAAGCATGTTTATGGGTGAGTGACACAATATTCAATAGGGACCCCAAATTACAAGGGAAAGAGCCCAACAAGAGACCACAAGACAAGATCATAGAGTAAGACCATAATAAATGATAGATCATGACAGGTATAACTCAACGAATAGAAACTAATGTTTTCACTTGTAAATCTGAATCGACTTGTAATGCTGAGGGACTCATCCATGATATGATACTTATGTCATATGAGCTATTGGACCACTGAGGTCCGCTTGGCTGATGGACCACTAAGGTCCACTCGTCTGTAGGACCACTGAGGTCTGTTCGGCTGCAAGACCACTAAGGTCTGCACGGCTGTTGGACCATTGAGGTCAACCAGTCTACTGGACTAGTGAGTTCTGCTCATCTATTAGACCATGTATTTCTCCACATTTGTGGGACCACTAAGGTTTGCTCATCTGTTGGACCACTGAGGTCTTCTCATCTACTGGACTCTTGAGGTCCGCTAGTCTGTTGGACCACTGAGGTCTGCTCATTATATCCATCATGTCACATCCAGTCGAAGGATTCTCTCCCTCAAGTGCACTTGATTTTGCGATAATATACTCTTCAAGTCATTGGTCATATATGAACTGCCAGGAAAACATACATAGAATATACTCAAGGGACCATCTCATTATAAGGGACCAAACTTCGTAGACGGAACGTCAATCGGATACCCATTATGAAGTTATTTGTTTGTTAGTATAAAGGGGTCTATTGTTTCAGGGCCTAGAAAAAATTGGATGGACCAACCTGACCAGCCCAACCTAGGGGTCCCACATGACCTGACCCATTTCGGTAGACCCGACCCGACCCGGTGGGGTCTGGGCCAACCCGTTATGTCCTGGCCTAGTGGCCATGCCCATTGGGCATTGCTGGACCAGGCATGCACTGGCCATAGATCATGTTCATCAGGTCTCCTAGTGACCTTGTTCTCATCTATCCTGATCTAATATGGTCAAACCAGTACTGCCCCGTCGGCCCACTCTGTAGCCCAGTTTTCCGATCTTCCCAACGCATAATGTCATGCCAGTTTTCCTCCAAAATAGGCCACCATGTGGCCTAGTTTATTGAACTAGACCTCTGTGCATTAGCATTCCAACGTAGATCCAGACCAGATGTCAACCTAGAATCCAGTTCACACAGTATGTGCCCGATAGGGGTCGACTCTGTCACTCGACACATGGTCCTCACTAGACCTCATGCTTGTGCACATCGCGGCCCGCAATGCAGGCTGCTCCACTGGATGTGGGGCTGGACCAACACCCACCAATCCATTCGCATGTTCACCTCTGACGTGACTGGGTGGCCGCTTCCACCTACTTCTAGCCATTGGACTCTATGTCGATATCCCATATCGCCATTGTGGTGTGCTTCCCAAGGGTCGTATCCTATATGCCATAATGGCATGGGTTTTTTGGACTTGTGCAACCACCATGACCTTGCACTGATGTTGTAGCCTGCCTAACCACAAACCGTCCACGTTTCGCTGACATGATTTATGTGTTTCCAATCGTTATTCCACGATGAATGAGAAGAATAAAATAAGAGGATAGGGGAATGAGTCACACATAAATTTTCCCAAATAATGATAAGGATCCTTATTTATGTTGAGCTAGATGCGTTCTTATTAGAAGTATCATGAAGAAGAAAAGCAATTCAGAATAATTAAAATGGTAGATATCCCCTTTATTCGGAATCATTAACCATTATGCATGAATGATCAATCCATGGGTTAACATGTTTTTGAGTTAACCAACATTCTTCATCTAAAAGAAACAACTGAGAAAATAAAATCACACAGAAAAGAATCAAACCCGTTATAGGAAAATGAGACTTATTGTGGATCAGTGTTTGTTGATCATCAGTCTCAAATCCTCTCTCTAAGAATGTTTTCAACATCGTCTGATTCTCCAGTATTCTTCATTGGAGAGGTTTCCTTCAGCGTTCGTCAGATTAATTACAGGGTTGTTCTTCAACCCTGAATACCCTATTTAATTAAAGAAGGAATATTTTTGTGTGTTTCATCATTGCTACCCAACTCAATTAATGTGGTTCATTAACAGGATTCAGTATTGCCTCATCATTTTCCCCAATCACTAATGAGTCACTGTGTAATAAATAAAAATATCAATTAAAATAACTTTTTCATTTATTACATTTTTCTTCAAAAAATTACAAAAAGTAACTTTCACCCTCGACTCATGCCAGTCGAGGTTTGGCTCTGCCTATGGGAAGAAATCCCTTATGATCTCAACGGTACTCTCATATTGTCCATCTGAGTAATCGTTTAGGAATTATAAGGATTATAAATTAAAATAATCCTTCTTATTTTTTTTAATACAATAACCACATTCCAGTATTGTCCCGTGTCAGCCATGGTTAGGCCCTTTATAAGAGAATCCCTAGGCTCTGAGTTCAACAGTTCCCTCAAATATTTGATATAAGCATCAGTTTAAATGTTATAAAACACCACTCACATGATTATTTAATAAAAATTAAAAATAGTTTAAAAATAAATTCCATCTATTTCAGGCCTTGGATTTATGTGATGTCTCAAACCCTAGTCTTGAAATAATCCAATATTATTTTTTAAAATTTACATTGAATTCTAGGGTATTATAGCTTGGTATGGAATCCGTGTTGTCTAATTTTAGTAAATGATGTACACCTATGAGACCAATTGAGACATAGTTATTTAAGGACACTATTTTTTGATGCAAGAATCAATATGTTTAATGAGCCAATTAAATTAATTAATACACATTTCAGGGTAGATACCTTGGAAAATGTTTATGCCTCGTTCTTATACGAGAGTGTGCTTGAAATTTCTAGACCATCAGATAAGTTAAAACCATAAAAAATAATTAACTAATTAATTAATTTTAATTATTCCATATTCTATGATTATGAGCTCTATATATTTAAAGCATGGCTCCAGGTTGATGTCATCGTCAGGTTCATCCCATGAATTTCCAATAGAATTTTTCCAGATATTTTGTTATAGTGGAGTTTTATGGTGACGTCAGAGAGGACAAAACTCTATTTTAGTTCAATAATCTATAAAATAATGTGGGTCCTTTTTCATATTCTATTAAAAAAGACTTATTGGATGAGGTTTAAATTGGTTTTAGTTTCATATGTACATAGAGGGACCACTAGGATTCATTATTTATGATTACACTATGTGGTGCAGTGAGGTATTGGTGGTTCTTGTTCCTTGTGGATCATAAGGAGTCGGTTTTCTCATGGGATAAGTTTAAATAATGTTTTGAGCTAAGTTCCATTCTTAAACTACAACGGTGGATACTTGCCAAGATCTAATTATCCATTGACAAGGGAGTTACATATTTAATGTTTTTGGGATCTATTTTAGGACCCCTATGTGATATTTTTTATACATATTTCTAGATGATGAGGCCAAGCCAAGTCATTTTGAGGGGAATTTTCTTATAGAGATACAAAACCGCATCAAACCATTTATGATGAAGACATATCTTGTTGTATTAGTGATAGAAAATGAAATTGATAGGGAACTTTATTGAATGATATCATATTGATATGGGATTCATTAGGATTCATTATGAAGCAGTTTTGTGGTCGGTGGTTCCCAATTTACTAAATATGGGTAAAACCCAACTATCGTTATTTAATTTTTATAGGGGATGTGAATCTCAAACCTGTTACATGGGATCATAATCCTGAATTTTTTATTGAGTTAGAGGTCATGAAAAAACAAAAGTTACTATCCTTTTTTGGTTGTAATCATGTTCTTAATGTTCCACCATAGCTTCCTTTGTTGATGCAGTTTTAGGAATGGTATATGTAAAAGTGTTATCCAGCTTTTCATGAGCATATAAGAGAGGGGTCATGTATTATATATCTCCAAGACACTAATCATACTCAATTAGAAAATCACAACCATGTAGGTGGTCATATGTTGGATCAAAGAGACCATAGATCATGTTGTGGGAAGCTTCAGACTTTGTCATTTCTAGCTGCTGGTGAGTTAAGAAATCATTTTAGGTACCCTTTTACTGTTTTATACATGTTGCATGCTTTATTTTATTCGGGATATAATCATTCTTTTATATAACCTATCCTTGTCTATCCATTGGGACTTGAGGTAGAGAGGCATCCAATTCCCGTAGCATTGACTATGATAGTTATAGGTCAACCTAAATGTTTTGATGTATGTAGAGACTGTGAGCTAGTGTTGGGGAAGCACCATTCTTGCGTATATTTCTTATATTTATGGGACACCATATATGATCATCCTTAGAATAGATTGGTTGTATTTAATGTTAGCTCTCGTGGATTGATTCCAATGTTTGTTTTGTTCTATGATGTTGATGGAGAGACGGTGGTGTTTGTTGGTGAGTGATACCGTAAAATGTATCGCCTGAATATTTCTTCATTATCACCTTTGATGGCTGACTGGATACTGAGTTTATCCTATTCTAAGTAGTAAGTGTTTCCCATGATTATAGTAGAGTACCCTGATTACTTTACCAGGGAGACTATAACATTAACCCATCAATTGTAGATCATGTTTTTTTATTGATCAATATCAGGGTTGTCTCTACTATTAATGTATCTATATATGATAAAGCCTTATAGGTTGTGATAGCTATAGTTACAACTCGATGATTTGTTAAAGTGTGGTTTTTTTCTTCCATCTGTGTTACCATATGGTGACCCTAATTTATTAGTAATGATGGTTGATGGTTGTTTGTGGAGTTATATCAATTATAATCAATTGAACTACGTGAAAATGAATAGATGTTATCCACTTCTATAAATTGATGATTTATGTGATATGATGAATGGGGGAACATAGTTATCAATAATTGATTTTTTCTATGGATATTATATGATGTAGGTAAAGGAAGAGGATATTAAAAATATATATTTATTGTTTCATGGCCATTATGAGTTCATTAAATTATTTGTAGGTGTGAATAATTATATATATATATATATATATTCATGGGATTGCTGCATGTAGTGTTTATACTATTCATGGATATGTTCATGTTGGGTTTCATCAATGACATTATTGTATTCTCTATGTCCAACGAGGAGCATGTATAGCATTTTTGTGCTATTTTGGGGGTACTTTATCATGATAATTTGTTCAATAAGTTTTTGATGTGTGAGTAAATTCATGTGACATTTTATTCTTAGGTCATGAAATGACCCATCAGGGTGTAGTCATGGACCCTCTTAAAATAGTAGTGGTTTTGTCTAGGTAATCCCACAGAAAGTGGAATAGGCATAGATTTTCCAAGGAAATGAAAGCTAATTTAGGTTGAAAATGACTCATTTATCTTGATTTTTGATTCCTCTGACATCTTTTTCTATAAATGATCAACGTTCATGTTGATTGACTAATGTTAATCAAATTTTGATCACATGAAGAATATGTTGGTTAGTTCTCTAGTCCATTGTTTTCTAGTATAATGAGTCATGTTTGAGGTTCTCAAAGACACATCACATAATAGATTGGGCTTCATTATGATGCAATAGAGATCAGTTGTTCTTTATGGTTCTATTAAATTAGGATATCATGAGTGAAAAAATTACACTCATGATTTAGTGATGTGGGAAATTGTATTTTCATTGATTATATGGCTACATTACCTCATCAATGACCAATTTTTTTTTTATTTTTTTAACCCATATTATCCTAACATATGTCTTCTCTCTACATGACTAGAACTTGTTTCCACATCATTGGATGGAAATATTCCACGATTACAACATCAATATTTCATATATTCCAAGAACAGGAAATGTTGTCATTGATGCACTGGGCACGATGTCACTTAGTGATACCATGTATGAAATTGAAGACTATGAGAGATTTGTGGAAGATATCTTAGTGAGTAATTTGGATATGGGAGAGGATAAATAAAGAGATACCTTTTATAGATAAAATCATACTCAAACTTTTTTCTCATTTATAGCAATCCCAATTGGGGTATTCTATGTTACACATCTAGAGTGAATGAGTGTCTTTATGATTCCCCAAATTGTTGGAATGAGGATGGATAGAATTAGGTTTTATTGAATTTAATTATATTTATTTCTTTGAAAATTAGTGGGAAGGTACTCCATGAGTACCATAGATCACATTTGGTGGTACATGCTAATGTGACAATGATGAATCAATCTTTGAGAGGTTATTTTGGGTTGACTAGGTTGAAGCATGCAGTTTTAGAGTTTGTATGTGAATTTTTTTCTCTAGAATAATTTGAAAGAAAATCATTGTGTTACTAGTGGATTTCTTATGTAGTTAAAGGTTGCAATGTTTAAGTGGTGGGATATCTCAATGGATTTCATTACAAGCATACCTTATTCACATTAAGTCTCTAATTCCATATGGGTTGTAAAGGATCATGTGATGAAATTATCTAACATTATATTGATCATGGGGTTGATCTATGTGGTGGTTTTGTTTAATAAATATTGGAAAAAGGTGGAACAACTCCATGAATTCCATTGGATTATATTCATAGATTGAGATCATAATTTTACCTCCAGGGTGTAGAGGGATCTCTAGTAGATTTTGGATTTCATTTATGCCTTTTCAATGTTTTCTATGCCAAAAAGGAAGATGCGATAGGGCCGACTATCTGAACTCTTGAAGACATGTTTTACTCTTCTGTATTAGATTTTAGTGGTTCATGGATAAGGAACCATCCCTTATTATAATTTTATTAAAGAAATATTTTCTATTTAAAAATTGGTATGGAACAATTTTTCAAAATGTACATCCAAATAATCCATTGTCTATAATGTTGGATTTAGGATGGAGAGGCAACAATTCCTGGGATAGATCTGGTATATAACATGATAAGGTTTTTTATGTAAATCAAGATTGTTTGAAGGTATTGAAGGTTCTTCAGATGTTTTTATTCTGATCATAGGAGTATTCCATTAGAGTTCAGCATTAGAGGTAACATGATCCAAAAGGTGACTCACGTCATGGGTAGTGATGTTTTGGTTATGGGAGTAAAATTTCTCCCTAGTGTGTTTGGCCTTTCCGATTCATTAGACTTTTTGGATATGTGTCATTTTAGATAGATCATCCCCAAATACGATTAGAATATAATTTTTTTTCTTGTTTTGTAGTTTTTTGTTGTTTACATTACGATGACCCTCATGTCATCAATTATGGTGAGATTTATGTTCATGATGATGATACCTTTTAGGAGATACTAATGAATATAGAGGACCAGCATGGGAATTTGTTAGATAAAAATGTTATTCCCATGGTTAATGTCTCATGGAATCACAATGGAATATAGGAGAGTACTTGGGATCCTATGTCCAAGATTCACATTAATTACATTAAATTGTTTGATGTTTATCAATTCTTATATATATTTTTGTTAATTTTTTGGATTCAGATCATTTTTTTCATACAATATGGTTCCCTCGTATTACATTATCCTATCCTTACTATCATTTGATAGTTATCTCCCTTGCTCAGTTGTATAAAATCACATTCATACTATTTCTTGGGTTTTTTGTTCCTATTATGAGATTTTTGAGCTCCTATGATAGTGAGATACTTGATAGGTCTCTCAAAGGGTTGTTATTTGGATTTCCCCCTTTTCATTTTATCTATGTGTTTGGGTTGGGATTCTTATATATGAGGGTTTTCTGAAATATATCTGATGTAAGTTATAGATAAGTCTAGTCTGACCCCTTATGAGTTTTGTGAAACCCATGGTGCTCAGATGAGTCATATAGCTGTTCTGTAAGTGTATGGGTACTAAAATCAAGAATCAAAAAGATCATATGTGTGTGATGGTTGCATGATGTATTTTGGTCCAGGATTTCCCTATTGGTTCTATTTTTTTTTCTTAATACCTTGCGATGTTCCCTAGGTGTGATCTTTTCTAAAACTGGTTTTATGAGCCTGGTATGCCTGATATTGGGATGGCTAATGTGATGTGGGTGGGGAGGCCTGGATGATGTTGTAGCAATTGATGCCTGTGATAAAGTTATGAATCAGGATAAGTATGTGGTTGTCGTTGATGGAACTGAAGATAATGGAATGGGTTGATGTTGGGAATACCCATTTATGTGATAAAGGTGGATACATGAATGAAATTAATCTGTTTAATGGATTTTGGTTTTGGTTTATTGTTTTCTCATCATTATTTTTCCTATGGCATGGGGCAGTTGGATTTTCTTGATTTCATTTTTCCACTTGGTGGTAGATTAGGATAGTTTTCCAAGAGCACCTAGAATGTGGAATAGTGAAAATAACGATTTAAAAGATCTTAACTGAAATTTTTGGTTTTATTGGTATGAATGTTTTGAAAAGATTATAATCATTATATACCATGCACTTGATTTGGTTTATTTGTAGATGAGATGGAAATCACAATGGTGATTAATGATTGTATCTTGAAATAATGTTAATGATTAATTTAATTTATAATCAACAAATTAATACAAGGAAATGATAAAATGTAAAAGAAGAAATTAATGAATCAATTTTTAATTATTATGTGCTTATATTATATGTACTCTTATCCATGGATTATGAGAGTCCGAGTGATGCTAGTTTTAGTGGAGTCTAACACTAGGTTATGCCTATATTGTCGTTGTGAGATATATTATATCTTTTATATTATATGATTTCATATTCTACCCCATCGATCTCATTTAGGGTGACTGAAACCAAACATGCTCTAGGTGGGTGCTTTCCTCAACACCCTGGTAGGAAGATGGGTGAGTTAATACCCCCCATTGTCCCCACACTGTTCTCTTGATAATTATATGTGTTGCGATGAAATGTAGTTAGTTACCCCATATATGTGTGTAATGGGATATGTTGTCCCGTATTTATTCACAAACATGTATCAATTGATATAGTATTCAATAGATTATTCTTGATATGATGTTTAAATGTTATTATTCATTGATGAACATACATGGTGTGTGGGCAGTGATGGATTGAGGTAAAATACATGACAGGTGATAAACGTTATATGGGTTTTTGTGGATAGATGAAACTATATGGTTATAATATATGGTGATGTGATATCCAATGTTGTGATGATTTGATGCATGATCATTAGGTTTTGATTCACTACCCAGGTGTATTCAGGGCGGCTTATTTTGGAGACAGATGGCTCACAAAATGCGATGTTGGGGAAGAGTGACAAACCAATGGTATTGTATGATTGCTGTAGCCTTGATGTTTTTTTATTACACTATATTATTTCTTGTATTCGATACTGGATGAAAGTTATCTACAGTGTGTTTGGAAACATAGTATACTAGTTTAGGTGATCTGTTAGTTTCACTATTGTTCATTATTCTTTATCATTACTTATTTATCTTTTTCATTAGATTATCCAAAAAATTATACTATTTATTATACTATTATAATCACCACACACATATATATATAATATTTTTAATTCATCCAGATTAGGATGAATATTGGGCTAGATATTACTAGATCATGGTTTTTCATGAGCTATTTATGCTTCTTGGTCACTATCATCTTAAACATTTCAAAATTTTCATTTTCAATTAAGTTGTTATATTACTTTATGGAATATCATGTTTTCACTTGGGATTTATTTATATAGATGTCTGAGTAGGTGTTGATTATTTTATTCAATGAATCTCTCTCTTATACATTTCCTCTTTGAGGGTAACACATCCCATAGGTATTTTTTATACTCTAAGATCTACTCTCCTACTTAGGGGCAATTGGAGGTGGGGCTCATGGATTCACCATCTCCCTTCTCCCATATTCATCTTTGTAGGAGTACACTTTTGGGGGAAGGGGGCATGACCAATCAATATATAGAGAAAAAGATCTAATTTTAAAATGGATAATTGTTTTCTAAGTAAATCTATATCTAATATTAAAGATTCTTATTTAAGTAGTGAGAATATGGGTTCCATGAAATCTAAACATGTTATATATTTCAACAAAAAAATCATTGTGAATTATATAAAGGTGAATAAGAACTACAATATTCATGTAACTGAAAATTAATTATGGAGTTTTGAATACGAAGCTGATAGTGATCTAAAATTTTCTTCTTTTAATGCTGAAAAATTTGTATTAGTAATTGATGAATTAATTTTATTTTTTTCGACATTCCACTCTTCATGATATGTGGGAAACTAGTCATTTTGTATAATGGAATAGATATTGCATGAAATATACAGAAAAAACAACAATGTTAATGTTTGAAACAATATGATTGATTTATATAGAAATAATTATGTAAATGAATGTGTTATTAAGTTTTTAACACCATGATATTTATAAATATATTTTTATAAAAACAAATATGAGGTATTCAATAACATTTTATATACACAATCCTATGTATATATGAACAATTATATTGTAAACTATTATAATATACCAATTAAATTTTATGCTATTAATAGAAATATTCAAGTTAATAAAAATATGTATGAATATTTTTAAAAGTTAAGGTGTGTTTATTGATTCATAATATATAAGTAAACTTCCAATAATATAGTTTTCAATTTCAAAAATAGGTTTTCTATAAAAATATTTTTCATCATAGTTTTTTATAATAACGTTATAATAAAATTAAAATATTTTTATATTTTTTAGGAAAATTTAATTCGTAAAAATATTAAGTTAATATTATATTAAAGTTAATTTTTATGATTTTTCTAAACATATTTAATTTTTAATGAATAGTGTAAAATGCATGTTTTTATAAACATTGACTTTTATGTTAAAAGAAATTTCCCATAATTTTTTTAATTTTATATTAAGTCTAATTAAGTATAATTTAATTATAAAAAATATAATAAATTATAAATTTATCATCATTATACTTTATATTTTTATAATTAGATTTTTGGGATTAATAACACATGTTTTTAAAAAACTTGTTTTTATGTTTAATGTGTTTTAATAATAATAAATTAATTTATTTAATACCAAATAAGGGTTTTAAATAAAATTATTGATTATATATTCATTATAATATTTTATCATCTATTTAATTATATTTACAATATATGGAATGTATATAAATTTTGTTCTTATGGTTAAAAATCATTTTTCCAATACTAGTTTTTGTTGTGGTTTTCGTGGTTAATTACAATTTATTTATTCCAATTTTTGATGGTCAATATTATAAAATATATTAAATAATTGTAATCATAATTTTTTATATAATTTAATATGTTGGGAATATTATTTGGTCCCACTTGTGATTAAAAACTATAAAAACAATTCTATATTTAAAGTTAAAAAGAGTTTACTCGGGTTAATCCCTAAAATAAGTTTATGATTTCAACCCATAACATGAACATTATTATTAGTTAAATATATATAAACTATAAACTATCCAAAAATTTAATCCATATTAATTATTAGTCACTTTCTTATGAACGTGACCATAAATCATTGAATCTTATTAGAAATTTCATATGTGTCCGTCCCCCCACTTATAAAATGGACCCACTCATCCTCCCTTGTTCACAAAATTTGATCCTTATAGGTATGAAATGTCCTCCTAAAAATAATTTAAATAATATATCCCTTCTTATAGATTTTGGTATTCTACTAACTCAACTCCTTCATTGATTAATGAGTAAGGCAAAGGAAGTCTCTTAATGAAGAGGTATATATCTTAACCAATATATTTCAATTTTATTTATTCTACTACATACATTATAATAATTATATACCAGAAGAAATTAAAAATAATAACCATAAATATAACTTATATGTTATTATAAATATTTAACTACAATTTACTATCTTATTTTTATCAAACGGGAGATAACAATACCAGTTGTGAGTATATGTGTGCTACTACCTCCACATAGTGATACAAATCATTTTCCACAACCATAATTCATTATTAGTTATGATTATTTATATAATTTATATTTGTGATATTTTAATTATAATAATTATTATTTAATTGTTAATTAATATTTAACATTCTTTCTTTCAATTTATCAATAATAGGAAACATTACTAGTTCATATATATGAACAACTGTCTCCACATACTGATGTAATTCATTTTTCATTAACTATTATTATGAATTGTTATAATTTTGTATATAATGAATACATATGATTTTTATATCACTATCAAAAATCTTTATATTAATTAACATGGATCAATGTGAATGTACCATAACCATTGATCATAAAAAAACATGTAAAATGAGGTAGTTAACACCTGAAATGATGATGATAATGGATAAATGTTAATGAACTTGTGATACAATATTATTATTATTCCATGTATGCTATGATGGTGATTATTATGGTTCATGTATAAAATTTGAATAAATGTATTTTGATTTTAATGGAATTTAGATCCCTTGTGAAGAAATATAGACTTTATAGAAAGGTTTTATGGTACAATATCATTTTTACCTAGATTTTTTATGATTAAACTCTTCATTGATGAAATTTTAGGATTTATCTCCCAACATACTATTAATTTTATATTAATACCTTTATTTAGTGAGGTTTCATGTTTTCCTTTTATTTTCCTCTCTTTAAGTAAATAATATACTGAAATAATGCTCTTATTTAAAACTGGCCTTGTTTTTCACTTTTAGCCTTGAATCTATAATTCCATGTCTTGTATTCCAAAAAATAATTTCATGAATATTTTTAAAATTCATTCAATATTATTTAAATTAATTTTACACTATATTTTAATTACCTTAATGTTGTCTAAAATGACTTTTCTTATAAATTTCTACACATGGTAATTTTTACTTTTTATCACAACTACGAAAGGAAATTTTATTTTAGCATACAATGCATGAATGAATTTCTATGAAATCATGAATACTATATTATTTTAATTATAGTATATAATATTAATTTTTTACTTTTCAAATAACTTATTTTCCATATTTTTTTTTAATTTTTATGATTTTAAATACATTATTTCAAATACCAAGTGTATTCATCTCAATAAATGGTCTAGATATCGTTTATATTTATTTTTGTCAATAAAAAAACTATAATGATATTTATTATGATAAACTATGGAAATAATTCATTGTCAACACTATTATTCTATATCTGGAAGTTTTGTGAGGATGAAGATGAGATGTTTCGAAAACTAGTATAATTTAAATAGGTTATAATCTAAGTATATGATGAATGTTTTTGCTCTATGTAGGAGATATATATATGGTTTTCACTATGATATGGGTGGGAATATAATTATATAATCTTCAAATAAGTTGGGTAAAGAATGATATCCAAAGATATAATAAGAAGATGAATGTGGAGTTAACCTATTTCAGTAATGTAACTTTTATAATAAGATAGTTTGGGTAGTGAGTGATGAATAAGGAAATGATCGAAAAGGGAGTGAACCAAATTTACTATGATAGATTTGATAGTAATCAATAACTAAGGAAATTATGTACTATTCTTAGATACACAAAAAATATGATATATTTTTCCAATGATATTTTTCCTAGATCATGATTGATTACTGATGATTCTTTAATCTTATGTCAAATTTCATTCGATTCAAAAACATTATATCATATTTCATTACTTTGATATATGAAATAATGGTTATGATTTTCTATCAAATGGTTAATTTTATCTTTCAATTATTCTTATAATATGCTCACTTTTGATAATTCATCAATATCTCTTTTGTTATCCTTGTTGATATTCTGATCTAACCCTTGTTTTGGTTTCCATTTTTAATGTTATGGTGAATTATTTTTAGTATTTCATGTCTATTACGGGAAATAGTTGTGAATAACTAAAATGGAAGTGATTAATATCTTTTATTTACTGGTATATTACATATCCTTGATTTTAATGACACTAAATATCAATGGTATTTAGGAATGTATTATTTTTAAATGTCTTGAATACTCATCTAAGATGGTTTAATATTTATATATGAAAATTATTGGTTCATATTGTTAGTATTAGATAGAAATTTAGTATATTTGGGAAAAAATATGATTAAACATTAGTGAGAACCCCTAGGATAATCCAAATTATAGGATAACATATTATTTTTTTGGTGAAGTAGTGAAGTTTTAATAAATAGATGCATACCTCTCGGGATATAACAACTTGATGTTCTTCTGGAATAGATCATGCAAGGGGTGATAAACCAAAAAATATTTAGTTAAATGTATACATATAATCATTTTAGTGAAAGGTGAAGGGCCAATTACTATACATCATGTTTTACACTTCTAGGATACATTATTAGGTTAATATACATTCCCATTAAGTCCCATTGTGAATTATTTAAATAGATAATGATTTTGGATCACCAATGTGAAAAAAAGTGTATTAAATTGAAAAGAATGTGTCATTATTTAGACATCCTATAATTTATATTCAGTATTATATGAATTTTCAATATAATTATTGTTTAATATTCTTAGATTTTTTGTTTCATTTTTTGTTTGAAACTTGAAGTATTTCTATTATTTTGGACAAAATAATGTTTTTTTACGAATAACCAAATGAAATGGGAGGTGACATGAAAAAATTGATTGTTCCCCATTATCAGTATCCTTATATGATAAATAATATCCACTTTTTTGATTTTCCTAACACCCTAAATAAGACAAAAATTGTGTTCCATGAAGACCATAGAGGAAAGAATATCATCTTCTTACATATTGAAAATTTGAGAGGAATCACACAAAGTAATGTATCAATAGTATGAGATGATGTTTTAAGGGTGGAAAATAAGTGCATAAAAAACTAATTGTTATAGGGAAATTTGGAGGTAAATTTATGGAAATGAAGTGCATCCTAAAAAATAATTTTTCATTCAATGACTTATGTGTGGCGAACATGATCATTATTGGAGTCAATTCCCTAATCTAAGGGGTAACTCAGAGAATAAGGTACAAAATATACTATGTTTATCACCAATGTAAACCATGATAATTATAGAACACTCAAGAGTTGGGTATATTATTTTTATTTATCAAATAATGATATCTTTACAAAAACATTAGTTCATACTATATTGGAATTTGATATGATTTTTAGCATTGACCAGCTCCCCTTACATAGATCTCTTAATAATTGATAGAGTACATAGATCAATTTTTAAATTTTGAATCAACCAATAATTTTTTATCAGTATGAGGATGTAGATGAACATATAATGTCAATAACTTATATATTATTAGTTAAACTACCAATTTAATAGGGGTGGCAATCTTAGATGGTTGGGAAGAAAATGAATATTGAATATACAGATATTATGTGATTGTTTTTTGTAGTATTTTTTGAAGAGTTGGAAAGTGTTCTAATTAATTTTGATGTGATTTTATCTATAGGTCTCATACATGGTGCTACACCTATAGAACAAACGTTATTAAGTTGTAGTAATTGAAGAATAAAATCTATTGTAATCTTGATAATGTTATTTTCTTAACCATGTTTGTCACCATGGGTGAAAATGTTCTTTTTTATTAAAAATAAATAGGGTTCATTGTTACATGGAATTGATTATTTGGAACTTATAAGGTCATGATCACAAAAAATTATCATCTTCCCTATATTGATGATTTATTAAATCAACTTTTTGGAGAAAAATATTATTCCAAGACTGATCATCGATCAAAATATTATTAGTTGAGGGAAAAAATAGAATTTATAAACATGACAACATTTGGCATTAGGTATGGAAAATTTTAATATATACATATTCCTTATAGTCTAACAAATTCCACCCCATTATCTCCATAGATTAAATTTAATTGAGTATTTATAGACTAACCTGATCAGTGTTTGGTCGTATTTATAGAATATATTCTTATATATTCTAATAGAAATGAGATTATAAAATCACATTATGATTATACTTAATACACTATGGAAGGAGAAACAGTATGTAAAAATTACCATGTGTGAATTTGGGGTGGAGAAATATTCATATTTGGGTCATATAATCACATGTGAGGGTATATAGATATATCCATCAATGTTGAAAGTTTTTGATCATTGGAACAAACCAATCAGTATAATGAAAATATGTATTTTTATTTTATTAACTTCATTTTATCTAATAATTGAGTATTATTTCTCACATCAATCTATTCTACTCACTATGTTAATTTGGATGGGAATTAATTTCCTTTGGAATGATGAGTATAGAGAAAATCTAATTTATCTAATGATAATGTTGGACAATTAATTCGTGTTTATAATACCATGTTTTTGTGAGGGGTTATTGAATTACTTTAATCCAAAAAATGGTTTGGCATTAGTTAATGTAATATCGTATTATATTATGCCTAATTCAAATTAAATTTTCATGGGAAATTTTACCAGACTCGTGATTTGGGGTAATCATTTCATTAAAGATTAGAGGAATTTTTATTTTGACGAAATTTGGGACATATATTCTAATGATAAAATATATAACTTTTTATTCACCTACAAAGTGTTGAATATGTGCTATAGAAGATGTTTGGAGTTGATTGAATATTATAAATACTCAATGGATTACCACCATTGGAATGTTATCAAGGTGGATGGTGCTTTGAGTCCAAAGTATCATTCAATCTTATATCATATAAGGATTATAAGATATCCAATGTTAATGGATTATCAAAGGATTTACCTTTAAATCATGAAGGATTAAGAAGAAATATTTTATTTTTAAAATGTTTATTCAACTATTTATCAAATATAAAGATTAATGTGATGAATATGGAGAAAGTGGATATAAAGATTAATGTGAGAAATTTTCGTGACTTCAAATTTGATTATGAGGTAATGTTATGATTCTGGAAGAAATTATGTGTCCCTTCAATACAAGTCATAAAAACTAAACTCTTTGAAAAAGATAAAAAAATAATCATTCTCTATTAATCATAGATGTATGATGTTATAATAATTTCTGAAAAAGTGTTTCTATTGGGAAAAATGAAGAGATATATTGGGATATATGTATCTTAGTTCATGTTATGTTTGAATGTTAAGACTTTAAGATATATTTATAAGTAGATATTATGACCATTAACCATTCTATAGTGGAAATAGGAAAACCCGCCGTGGATTTCATTTTCAGACCCACAAAAACATCTATATTCCATAATGCTATTTGGGTTGAAATTCATATACTTATAAAGGGAGATCACGACATTGGTATTTGAGAATATTTATCCCTTGATTATCATTATATTATAAAAACTTAGGAACTGTAAGTTTTCATGGGGAACCACATTCTATTTTATATGATCTTTATATAAAGTGTACCTCATTGTTTTGGGAAATAATAAAGAAATATCTATAAATAGATTTGTGTTTCAATACTTCATATCTTCAAAATGTAGATGGTTATTCTAAGAGGGCCATCAAATTTATAGTGGATATGTCAATATATTTTCCACAATATTTTAAAGGTGTTTAACACCAAAAATATAACTACGGTCATGTTTTCATTTAATAATGTCTTGAACTCATGAATTCATATGGATCTTTGTGAATCATTATATGGAAATTTGTATAAGAATATTACATAATGGGATGAATTTAAGGAAATAAATCTATTGGGGTATGAGAAATCTAATAAAATGATATGTAATTTTAGATCCATTTAGAAATATATTAAGGTAGCTCAGAGTTAACATTACTGTTTTTCTAAAAATAATCATTGATATATGGAATTTAATGTTGGTGATGTGGTTTTACTATAAATTTCTCCAAGTTAGAAGGTTATTATATTTATAATTATTTTATGAATGACACCTAGGAATATTCATACCTATTATATTCTTATGTGACGATATTGTGTCTATCGGAACACCTCTGGAAATGAATACATTTCTTTTCCTTCGGTTGGACCTTTAAACACTCCATACGGCATGGTCTTCCATGACGATGTTGAATCCACTGATGGATTTTAACCTAAAATTCATAAAAATAACATGTCATCAAAGATCATAAGATCAGAGATTAAACAACTCCCAGAACTACTTCTAAAATTATTTATCATTCCCTCAACTATGATGTGCATGATATTCCTTGAGAGAGTATCAAGAAAAAGGATAAAATTACTGGGGGACAAGGTATCAACCTTCCTTGCTCCACTAACACCTTTTAGGTAACAAAAGAACATCCCCATTATTGAGATGGTCAGGAATGTAGGAGCAAAACATTTGACGTATCGGTCACAAATGCACTCCATAAATCCGAAATTTATTATAACGTGAAAAATGAAGATTCATTCTAGTAAGACATATATTTTATCCATATCCACTTTTTCCAAAATGATAGATCTATGATTTTTTCATAATGATGACATCGATCATCACATTGGATATACAAATTTCCCATTGTATTCTCTTCCCTTTGATACAGTCAAATTTTTCCTCCATAAAATATCTCGGTATAACATGATTATTTCTTTGAAAGATATGGATGGAAATGATTTCTGTAAGAAAAATTACAAAGATAGATAGTTTTTTACTGAGTGATAGATGTGGGTTTATTGACTTTTCTAATCGATACCACCATAGATGCACACACTGATTTCATAAGAGTAGCACCTTTGAAGTAGTGTTGCACCACATACCCACCAATTTCTTAATAACCTACCAATAATACACTTTAAATAATCCAGGAAAATCATCCATCCTAGGTTCCCTTTACAAATTCATATGGAACACTGCCTCTTCGATATCCTTTTCAAATATTATTTCCTTATCATGTCATTGAAAGAGTTTTTATCCAATATTAATTTACAGTTCATAAAGGAATCATCTATATCATATCAATAATACATTCCACTTTTGTAGTTTTTTTCTCCTACTAGTATCTTCCTGAATATATCAAGAGCTAACATTTTAGAAACATCAATATCCTCTTTGTAAGAACTATATTCAAATTTAAGGTTCAGTTTATTTAACACCATATTATCTTTAATGCACTCCTGAATGAATGATATGTTCATATACCCCTCTTTTATACAAAAAATATGGATTTTCCCTCCCCGCATTTCCTATTTAATGAATTTTATATATGATAAAATATTGTTTCTCGATTAGAGGCAAGAAATTGTCAAAATCTCAATTTACATGGTGTTGTTACATAATCATTTAAATTTCCCCTTTGGTCACCTCCAAATTATTATTAATGCACGTTCTTCCTAATATCCACCCTTTTATTTCATCATTTAGGGGTTAAAAAAGTGTGTTAACCTTACCAATGATATTTCCAACTCAAGCTTGTCCTAGTATTTTAAAACCATCTTCAAAAACCTTCTAATTACATCATGTTACTAGAATAGAAAAATATTTTTCCTTTCCCACCTCCTTTGTTTAAATTCACTACTTTTGATGAGTGGTTTGGAAGAGACTGAGTAAGTTGATCCCCAATAACCTATGAAAAAACATCAATTATATGAAGGTTATCCATGAATAAGTCCAATATACACCATATTCTACTCTACCATTCATATTATTTCTCCATTTTTACATGTTCCAAGAAGATACCATGTTCATAAGGCCCTCATTCCCCCCAAAAATTCCATGAAATCATGAGTAGTATAGTTGGATAATTTTTCACATCCAATATATTTATGTTCTTCAACAATTGATTTGAAGTCCCCTTCAATGAACCAAAGAAGGTACCCTGTTTGAAAATCCAAAAATGAAACAAATACTCCACTCTTTTTGTAAAACCACACCTATAAAAGTTGAAAGAATAAAAAAACTCAGATTCACTTGATATAACATTAGTAGTTATGTGTCGAGAGGAATCTTAAAAAGGAACAACCAAAATACCAGCTTTCTAAAAACATTATATATATGTATTTCATTGGTTTTCATGTATGGAATTAGAAAATCATATATATCAATCAAGAAAATTTGAATGATCTCCATTATGTTTTTAATCCATTATCTCAAAAATAGAAACTTTAAATTGATTTCATTCACTATAAATAATGGATTCATGTCTTGAATACCCAAACCCGAACATTCTAGATGAGAAAAAATTACAATTAAACAATAGAAAAGTAGAGCTTATTTTCATGAGATGATCCAAGATTCTTGATTTTAAAAATGTTAGCTAAGAGGCCTCTAAACCTTCAACTGGTAACTGGTCCTCCATCTAATAATGATTAATGAGATTTGTCTTCATTACCTCTTCAAGGATCAAAGAAAAATGAAAATCCAATATCTCTTGTTATTCATATAGTATTGTCAACCTGTTGGTGTAGGACCCCAATGGAGACCAAAGTATTTCTCACCCGTCTGATGGGTGGTGAGGTTAAGACATTAATCTAACCCCGAGATAAAGGGTTTGAGCCATCTCCTCTAAGGATTCCTTATAAGATTTTATGTGGCTACGTAGAGATTCTTAAAAAAGGAATAGGTCCACGAAGAGCTTCACAATGTTCATGAAACATGAAATCTTCTTTGGAGTGGGATAGTGAGGACCACATTCCCTCTCCCATCATAACAAAAAACCAATTTGGGGAACATGATTAAAATTCCAAGGAACATCTAAAATCCATTACTTGTTATCTAGAATGAACCGTGTAAAAGTACATTTGTATAACACATGAAAGGTGAATGGTCTAAGGGAAAGGTGGTGAGATCAGTGTCAGTGTGGAACTATCCAAGTTTGATGATCCTCCCTTTGAGACCAATGGGGATGTGTTGACTTGAAGAATTTCTAGATGAGTCGATAGTGAGATCACTTGACCTGTCTCCTGATGTACCATCAAAGGACCTATAGAATCTCTTACTACCAAAGAAGGGTCAAACTAATCCTTGAACAATGAATTATCTAGATGACATTGTCTATAGAAATAAGGGGAATATCGAAAGATATGACTGCTGAAAAAAACAAAGGATGATTCTAATAGAAAATCTATTGCCACCAAGAGAGACCATCCTTGGCTATAATGTGTACTTGTGAAGGGAGCCGCCTTGCTAGAGCTATATCTACAGAAATAAGGAGAGCCAACGTAGCATGGAGGAAAATGGTATCATCGTCCCTGGAAAAAATTATACCCCATGGAAATTCACACCGCCTCTAGGATAGAGGGAATATGAATTGATATAGAAATAGCAAGAAAATAGATCCAATCTGCCTCTTCACATGTTTCTTTCCTAACATGGGAATACCGAGACCATCAAGTTAGAGATAAACTCAAAGACCCTCATAGACAAGATTCACATGAATACACATCAAATAATCTACTTCTAAAAAAAGATGAATATATAAGTATAAGTGAGAAGGAATCAACACTGTTGTTAGTGAACAAGAACCCATGAGGAAACTAAAGGCCAAAAATACTGGAGAGAACGATTCTCGTGATTAAAAATTGCTATAGTGGTATGCCGATGGAAATCTGTAACATCAGTGATCTCTTTCACATAAAAATAAACCACTTTACAACCTTCCCCTTGTGTCGCGCACTGAGGTTCCAATAGGATACTTAGAATACATAGAAATCCTTCCTAGAGCACATTCATAGAGGTATCAGACATCAAATCCTTAGGACCTTAATCGTGGTTGACCAACAACTCCAGAAGTATCCTCATTAGAAAACTGATGTAGATTATGGGAGGCTAGAAGGACTCTATGATCAATATTGATATACTACTTTTCTGGAGAAAACATATAATGCGGTCCGGGGATTCAAATAAGGGGAGTGAGTAAATGAGGATACATAGATCCCCGGAAATCCATATCTTACCATGTGATATCCATTACAGTTTTGGATAATATATAATGATAGGTGGCATAGTTGGACTATCCCTTTAATTGTTATGTGGTATTTAAAAGTATATTTCAATGCATCAAGAATCAATAATTCATTTTAAATATTCATTTTATAGTGGAAGGTTGATAGGTATTTTTTAAAGGATTAAACGTCATTTTTCTAGTAACTATATTTCATTATATGATCATTCTAGATGGTGAAATAAATACTTTTACATTAGGAAAAATATCTTGTAATTATATATTATCACTTTACAAACATTTCATGTGATAAAAATGACCATTTACACAACTATTTGGTCTGTGTTTTTTTATCATTGAGTTCTTCTTGACCATATTATTTATCACACTATATTAGTACATGGTAATTAGTTTTTCCTTCAAAATCAATATTTTAATTTCCCACCTATGTTCTCCTATGTGGAATCCTAGAAACACGTAACATTCGATGAACATTATATTTAATGTTTTATCTTTGAATGTGATGTTTTATTTATTTAATTATTATAATGTGGGTCTCAAAAATTAAGTTCTAAAATCATTTGATTATATAGATGAGTTTTGAAGAAGTTATTCATTTTAAGGGGGTATGATGTAACATATGGAAATCTTATGAAATATATTATTCAATAATAATTTAAATTATTTAACAACCTGTGTTAAATTAAATGAAACAATTATCCCTCATTATATGTGTCACCATTGTAGAGACCCGAAGCCTGACATACATGGACTTTACATTACTTTTGCGGAATACTTAGTACATTACAAAAACACACACACAAGGACCGTAATAGTTTAGTGTCTTTGGAAACTCGGACTATAATCTTCTAATCGTGGTGAAAGATCTTCAACATCTCCCATAAAGATCTTCCAATTTTTTTTTACCTAAAACCTTTATTTATATCCTGGGGAAAAGAAAACATAAAAGGGTGAGCTCAAATGCTCAGTAAGGGTAAACAAAAGAAATATCAATCACATAATTTTCATAAGAACATAACATTTTTGGAAATCTTAACCTGCAAAAGAGAGCATAATTTCATAACATGGGATAAATCATAGTAGTGAAAATGAAACCCTTACTTAAAACATTACTCATTGTGGCATACACACATAATCATAGAGAATCATTTCTTGTTAGTCAAGACTCATTGCCAAGACTATCTTAGTGGACAAAGTCCCTTTCTGAATCGAGTAATCCTCGTTTCAGTCCTGTTTCACTGAACCGGTATAACCTACCATTTCAGCCATGTCTATCTCATGAGATATAAAATCTTTACCCAATGAATTGGAGGGAGATATAGGTCCCACCCATCTTATAATGAATCCTTTCTTATGTGTGCCACATAATCATAAAACATACATCATCGCATAACACATGTAACAAAAATGGGATTCTTGAAACATCATGACATCATAAATCAATTCATATAAGATAAAAGAATTCATAAACATAATTCCATCACAACATAGTCAACTCAATGTAAAAATATGGATAGAAACAGAACCCTTTATTATCTTAGATGGAAAATAATTTTGATAAAACACTTGAATTGAATTCTTGAGGAAAATATCCTTTCTTCTTCAAAATCAATTTCTTTTCACAAAACATCATGCAATTTTAAAAGAAAGAGATTTTATTGAAAATAGTCATGAAATATTTTAGAGGAAGCTTCATGAATATAAGGCTTTATAAAACAGTAGAAATCCGTTCGTGCCGTATAAGTTAAAAAAAACATTCTTCGTACTTTTGTCGGAAAAGTCAAAAAGTACCTCGTATGACAAAAGATTCCTTTCATAGATATTACTAAAAACTCAACGAAGGGTAAAAATGGATTTAAACAATTTTAGGTGGATGGAAATAATATTACATATTGATGAAACATGGATGTGGATGATAAAATACACCCCAGTAAATACTTATGAATAAACAATCTCGGATAAAAATGAGATTGTGATATTTCCCTTACCTTAGGTCCGACTTGCTTTGTAAGTGTCCGAAACTCCTGTATAATGATTTAAATCATGTTATTGAATTATTACAGAATCATATTCATTGTTATGATATCATATATGGTTCACTTATGACATTATATTACCCGTTCTTTTGTAAACTCCATGTTAAAGAAGCGTTTTGGGTAAAATCGTTTCATTTATCGTAGGTGTTTTGACTTGTTGTTCTTGACATAATTATTACTTATATCATGATTTACTTACTTCCAGAATATAAAATATGATTTATATATCATATATATTCAGTATATTTATATATATAATAGGTAGATAAATAAAATGAAAAACACCGTTCATGAAGACGGTAGTCCGTACGTACGCATGAACGCTGTTTTCCTTTCCTTATTGTCTTGAAATGGAAGTAAGTAGATTACATACATATGTATATATATACATAAATCCAGTAGCTTTATAATGTCATATATTTCATTATTATTTCTTATATATACATTATAATCATTCTTAAATGGTTAACATGGAAAATGAATCTCATCGCGTCGTGGAGACGGTAGTCCGTACGTACGCACGAGCAATGATATCATTTCTATAAATATTGAATTGGAGTGGAGTGGATTATACAATATATCAGAATCAATATGATGTTGTAATAACTATGTATAGTTATTCTTTACACCATTATACCCATCCATGTAAGGTGGTGGTGGAAAATAGATTACACCACGGCGTGGAGACGGTATTCCGTACGTACGCACGTGCGGTGATTTCTTTTTCCGTAGGATGGATAGATGGTGAAATAGGGTTGTTTCATACTTATAATAACATATCAGTATATGAGTGATACTGATGTTATTACTTCATAATGAAACAACCTAAGAAGAAGAAGTGGAAGAAGAAATAAAGATGAAAGAATTGGTAACGGTAATTACCTCTTCTTTGAAGTGCCTCTTTGAGACCTCCTCTTAGGGCACTAAAATTGGTCTTTGAGGAAGACCAGAACCTCTAGGATGTTGCTAGGGAAGTGTAGAGGAGAAATTGGCAGGGGTTGTCCGAGCTTGAGTGCTCAAATTGGTGTGAGGAGGAGGGGGAGGAGGTGTCCTTTTATAGGGGAGGAGAGGGGCACCTTAGGAATATCTCAAAATATTATTTTATATTAAAGTCAAAATCGGTTTATAATGGTTCCAAAGGGTCTTATTTCGAAGCTAAAGTAAGGATGGGTCGAAATCCTATCAACCAATAGAATTTAGACAAGTTTAAGATATTATTTTAACCTTATCAATTAGATTTAACTCTAAGTTAATTAATTTAACTTTTACCGTGTATTTTTGTTTTCTTTCACTATATGGTTAATACACTTACTATAACAAGCCAAACGAACCCCAAATTGTTTATTATTAATATATATATCCTTATCTAAGTCATTTGGCCGAACCTTAGATTTTTAGGAATAAAATAACAATTAATATATAATATTTGATTTAAAAACTATTTTGTGTCAATTTTGACACTATTTGATATATGATTTTTGTGAAAGTCATAACAGAATTACATGTTCAAACCAAGTTGATTAAATCAACACTAATATATCATAGTAACCTAGAAAATTAGTGGAATTCATAAAAAGTCTTAAATTACATTTATTTTGGTATTTATATTATCAATTATGTCAATATTTCATTAATAAGATAATTACTGCATCATTTTTGTGTCATAAATAAATTATATTATTTGATGTCTAAAAATTACAAATAAAATACCATCATGTAGGAAATCTTTTTATCTTTCTAATTAATATTTATAGTCGAATTTATCTTATGTATAACCCCATATTAAAAATTATTTACTTATTAAACATTGATTTTAACTATTTTAACCCTTCTTTAAATAAATTAATAATAAATGTCCTAATCTAATCCAAGTGGGCCTAAATGGTCATATTTTATTCCTATGTTTGTTTTTGGTCGAATTACACTTGTCCAATAGAATTAGGACATGTGTTAGGGTAATATTAATATCATATTTACCCTTAGTTACCTTATTTACTATTAACCGTGGTAAAAAAAGTAAAAAGTTACTATTCACCAAAAAATTATTTTCATCTCATTGAACCACATTTTAGTCCTTTATATTAACCGTGTCTCTCGGATTTTCGAAATTCCATTCACAGAAGCGGTAAAATTAAGTTTTATGCAAAATTCAGTTTTTAACCTACCACTTAGTAGTTTCACTATTCATCAAAAATTGATGTTTTTCAGAACAATGCCAAAATTTCATCCCAAGCTATATTTCATATTCCGAATTCAAAAATGAAGTCTATTTTACCAAATTCATAACATAAAAGTTGCATTAATTAATTTTATAATTAAATCCCGCTGTTAAAACAAATAGCGTGTTTTTAAGAAACAATATCTATCAAAAGATTGACACTTGTTTATGTCTAGTTTAAATGTGAAACTACATCCAATGACCAACATTGTATTAAATTGTAAAAATATATTCTAAATATACTTTGAAACCACTCAAATTAATGATTTATCATTATTAATTATTTCGATTAAAAAAGTTGTTTTTAATTATAATTTAGTAATTTTCACTATTCATCAGAATATGAAAGTTATCCGAAAAGTACCAAAATTTCACCTTAGGCTAAATTCGATACTCCGAATCCAAAAATAAAGTTCATTTTGAAAAATAAAATTTACTGGATTTCAAAAAGTGGTTATTACTATTCATAACGGCTAGTTTTAATAATATTTTTATAGCATATCATTGTTTAGTGAAACTCGGTATTGCGTACTACACACGCTATCGAGGAAGGTCGCGATTGCGTGTAATGCAAGTCAAGTCAAGGATGTGTGTTGTGCAAGCTCCTTTTGGTGTAGCGTACAACACAAGACATTAATAAAATTAAAAAGAATATTTTTTTATAAAATCTTGGGCTGTTACATTCTACCCCCCTTAAAATGAATTTCGCCCTCGAAATTCGTCGGGGTTATAAATGGTTTACTATTTGAAAGTTTCTTTCATAGAAACCCACATCGTAAAAGGGAATACCAAAACTTGGCTTTAAAAACTAATGTATGAAATGTAACGATTACCCAAATAAACTAATCACTGGGTTTCCACATAGGTGAAAATATGGATATGGAAGAGAAATCTAACCATCATGTTCTGATGGAGAGTGGTAGAGAACATGGCTATGGAAAATCCAGTAATCACAAATCCATAAATTTGTGACGATCTAAGGTACCATCTGATTCATCAGGTATAAGATCACTAGGAAAACATTTTTGGTTTTCAAGATCATTTCCCTAAAGTTGAAAATTTGAATTAGAATAAATACTTACTTTATTTTGATACAATATCACTGTTGTTCGTGCCTTGAACAATTTCCACTTCATCTCTTAAATAAATGAAGTTGAATTTGTTATTCGTGAAGTGTTAGCAGATCATGTGATATAATGACGGGTCATTCCATCTGTCTCAAACAAAAGGTAAGCAAAAGTTATTAAATATACATAAGTCATTCTATAGTGAGATTAATCATATATAGTTCCTAAAATGGACTTATACTTCATATATCATACTGCTTAATATAATAAAACTAGTTTCTACTAAACAGGGACTTCCTGTAGGCCAGTGGTAGGCGATAAAGGCCAGTCGCACTTTGGTTGTGGGTTCGATTCCTACAGCCTTGTCCGAAGCGATGGGCTGTCGCCCGTCCTGTAGGTTGTCCCTTTTTCTAAAACTACGTTACTATAACATCCCATCAATAATATCGAAAATCTTCTATCCTTAAACAATACTAACTTATGTCCGACATAATCCAGTCTAATCTTTAGGCTTATAATACTGCAGTCCACTCTCATAATATAGTGACAACGATTACCAGAGATTTAATACTGTCGTTGATCCCCACATATCATAAGATATGTCTTGTTGGTCACATTCCAAACATTCAAAGTCCTTAATCGTGTATTCTCTTGAATACCTTAGTGAAAACATGAGTGCAGTTAAAAGTTAACACTTTCCACATACCAAAATCCTCAAAATTCTATATACTCAAACCATGATATCACTTAGTCCTTATATCAATCATGAGCTCATGAATACTATTAAACATTTCATTTTCTCATTTTCCCTTCATTATGCGCATAATAACTCAATCACTTTGAATACCACATTAGACCAATACATAAATATCCCAATATTCCATGATACAACATTATTTTGGAATCCCATTACATAAACACTTAATCATTCCACCACATCATTATCATATTCAGCATCGCCAATAGTGATCGCATGTGACTTCCCTTTGTCCTTTGCCTTAAGTGGTTGCTCATGTTGATCATCACTAACCCTTGGATTAGGGCAATTATTAGCATAATGCCCCATTTCCTTGCACTTGAAGCATTGAAGTGTTGGCGGTGCGTTCTCTGCAGTGTTTGCTTTATTCACATCATTAGAAACCCTTTTTCCATTACTTCGACACTCAGCTGCTCGATGACCTTCTTTTCCACACTTAAAACATTTTCTAGTCCCTTTTAGACAATCTCCACCATGCTTCTTTCCACACTTTGTGCATAAGGAAACATTCATCTTCTTTTCACCATTATTCTGAGATTTCTCCTTGAACTCCATCTTTCGTTTCTTGTCAAAACCATGAGATGGATATGTAACACCAACTTCCATTTCTACCTTGATAGCACAACGCACAATTTCTTCATAGCTACTGAAGTCTCTTATAGCTAATGCCCTTCGAAGACTTGGTTTTAAGCCACTGAAAAATCGATCAACTTTACATTCAGGTTGGATGATAATTCCAGAAGCATACCTTGCAAGTCTTGTAAAATTTGCTTCATAGGTACCAACAGATTCATCATCCCTTTGCTTTAGTTCAAGAAAGTCTTTCTCCATCTTTGTTCGAAGAATACGAGGGAAGTACTTACTGAAAAACAAGTTCTTGAACTCGTCCCATTCCATGGACTCAATTTCATCTCTTGGCCTCGTATTCTTGATAAGATTCCACCATTGATCAGCTTCACCTTCCAAACGATATACTGCTAAGATGACTTTATCATGTTCAGAACATTGAAGAACTGAAAATATCTTTTCAGTAGTACTAATCCATTGTTCAGCAACTAATGGATCAGTAGACCCACTGAAAGAAGGTGGACGTTGCCTCATGAAGGACTCAATAGAATATTGTTCCCTTCTCTGCTCATTTGGAAGTCCAAAATTATTCATAGCTTGTGTAAGTATAGCAATAAGATTTTGCACTCCATCTCCAATAACATTTGTTTGTTCAGGAGGGCAATCATTGCATTGTCCATTGCATTGATCAACACGGTTCCTTCGGGTTCCATCCATCGTCTAAAACCCATAAAGAATAGTGTGAGAGGCAAAAATCATGCTAGGGAAAACAACATAATAAAGGGGGAGTACCTTCAATATCCAACATCTTAGGTTTAATTCTATGATCGTTAGCGTAATTATATTACTATAACCTATACGTATACTTATCCCTAGGGACATCCCTAGACATACCTTAGAAATATATCTAGGGATCTCACTAACGTTTTCGCATCCTAGTTTCCAAAGGTTGACTAAACCTTTCCTCTGATACCAACTGTAGAGACCCGAAGCCTGACGTACATGGACTTTACATTACTTTTGCGGAATACTTAGTACATTACAAAAACACACACACAAGGACCGTAATAGTTTAGTGTCTTTGGAAACTCGGACTATAATCTTCTAATCGTGGTGAAAGATCTTCAACATCTCCCATAAAGATCTTCCTTTTTTTTACCTAAAACCTTTCTTTATATCCTGGGGAAAAGAAAACATAAAAGGGTGAGCTCAAATGCTCAGTAAGGGTAAACAAAAGAAATATCAATCACATAATTTTCATAAGAACATAACATTTTTGGAAATCTTAACCTGCAAAAGAGAGCATAATTTCATAACATGGGATAAATCATAGTAGTGAAAATGAAACCCTTACTTAAAACATTACTCATTGTGGCATACACACATAATCATAGAGAATCATTTCTTGTTAGTCAAGACTCATTGCCAAGACTATCTTAGTGGACAAAGTCCCTTTCTGAATCGAGTAATCCTCGTTTCAGTCCTGTTTCACTGAACCGGTATAACCTACCATTTCAGCCATGTCTATCTCATGAGATATAAAATCTTTACCCAATGCATTGGAGGGAGATATAGGTCCCACCCATCTTATAATGAATCCTTTCTTATGTGTGCCACATAATCATAAAACATACATCATCGCATAACACATGTAACAAAAATGGGATTCTTGAAACATCATGACATCATAAATCAATTCATATAAGATAAAAGAATTCATAAACATAATTCCATCACAACATAGTCAACTCAATGTAAAAATATGGATAGAAACAGAACCCTTTATTATCTTAGATGGAAAATAATTTTGATAAAACACTTGAATTGAATTCTTGAGGAAAATATCCTTTCTTCTTCAAAATCAATTTCTTTTCACAAAACATCATGCAATTTTAAAAGAAAGAGATTTTATTGAAAATAGTCATGAAATATTTTAGAGGAAGCTTCATGAATATAAGGCTTTATAAAACAGTAGAAATCCGTTCGTGCCGTATAAGTTAAAAAAAACATTCTTCGTACTTTTGTCGGAAAAGTCAAAAAGTACCTCGTATGACAAAAGATTCCTTTCATAGATATTACTAAAAACTCAACGAAGGGTAAAAATGGATTTAAACAATTTTAGGTGGATGGAAATAATATTACATATTGATGAAACATGGATGTGGATGATAAAATACACCCCAGTAAATACTTATGAATAAACAATCTCGGATAAAAATGAGATTGTGATATTTCCCTTACCTTAGGTCTGACTTTCTTTGTAAGTGTCCGAACCTCCTGTATAATGATTTAAATCATGTTATTGACTTATTACAGAATCATATTCATTGTTATGATATCATATATGGTTCACTTATGACATTATATTACCCGTTCTTTTGTAAACTCCATGTTAAAGAAGCGTTTTGGGTAAAATCGTTTCATTTATCGTAGGTGTTTTGACTTGTTGTTCTTGACATCATTATTACTTATATCATGATTTACTTACTTCCAGAATATAAAATATGATTTATATATCATATATATTCAGTATATATATATATATAATAGGTAGATAAATAAAATGAAAAACACCGTTCATGGAGACGGTAGTCCGTACCTACGCATGAACGCTGTTTTCCTTTCCTTATTGTCTTGAAATGGAAGTAAGTAGATTACATACATATGTATATATATACATAAATCCAGTAGCTTTATAATGTCATATATTTCATTATTATTTCTTATATATACATTATAATCATTCTTAAATGGTTAACATGGAGAATGAATCTCATCGCGTCGTGGAGACGGTAGTCCGTACGTACGCACGAGCGATGATATCATTTCTATAAATATTGAATTGAATTGGAGTGGATTATACAATATATCAGAATCAATATGATGTTGTAATAACTATGTATAGTTATTCTTTACACCATTATACCCATCCATGTATGGTGGTGGTGGAAAATAGATTACACCACGGCGTGGAGACGGTATTCCGTACGTACGCACGTGCGGTGATTTCTTTTTCCGTAGGATGGATAGATGGTGAAATAGGGTTGTTTCATACTTATAATAACATATCAGTATATGAGTGATACTGATGTTATTACTTCATAATGAAACAACCTAAGAAGAAGAAGTGGAAGAAGAAATAAAGATGAAAGAATTGGTAACGGTAATTACCTCTTCTTTGAAGTGCCTCTTTGAGACCTCCTCTTAGGGCACTAAAATTGGTCTTTGAGGAAGACCAGAACCTCTAGGATGTTTCTAGGGAAGTGGAGAGGAGAAATTGGCAGGGGTTGGCCGAGCTTGAGTGCTCAAATTGGTGTGAGGAGGAGGGGGAGGAGGTGTCCTTTTATAGGGGAGGAGAGGGGCACCTTAGGAATATCTCAAAATATTATTTTATATTAAAGTCAAAATCGGTTTATAATGGTTCCAAAGGGTCTTATTTCGAAGCTAAAGTAAGGATGGGTCGAAATCCTATCAACCAATAGAATTTAGACAAGTTTAAGATATTATTTTAACCTTATCAATTAGATTTAACTCTAAGTTAATTAATTTAACTTTTACCGTGTATTTTTGTTTTCTTTCACTATATGGTTAATACACTTACTATAACAAGCCAAACGAACCCCAAATTGTTTATTATTAATATATATATCCTTATCTAAGTCATTTGGCCGAACCTTAGATTTTTAGGAATAAAATAACAATTAATAATATAATATTTGATTTAAAAACTATTTTGTGTCAATTTTGACACTATTTGATATATGATTTTTGTGAAAGTCATAACCGAATTACATGTTCGAACCAAGTTGATTACATCAACACTAATATATCATAGTAACCTAGAAAATTAGTGGAATTCATAAAAAGTCTTAAATTACATTTATTTTGGTATTTATATTATCAATTATATCAATATTTCATTAATAAGATAATTACTGCATCATTTGTGTGTCATAAATAAATTATATTATTTGATGTCTAAAAATTAAAAATAAACTACCATCATGTAGCTAATCTTTTTAGCTTTCTAATGAATATTTATAGTCGAATTTATCTTATGTATAACCCCATATTAAAAATGATTTACTTATTAAACATTGATTTTAACTATTTTAACCCTTCTTTAAATAAATTATTAATAAATGTCCTAATCTAATCCAAGTGGGCCTAAATGGTCATATTTTATTCCTAAGTTTGTTTTTGGTCGAATTACACTTGTCCAATAGAATTAGGACATGTGTTAGGGTAATATTAATATCATATTTACCCTTAGTTACCTTATTTACTATTAACCGTGGTAAAAAAAGTAAAAAGTTACTATTCATCAAAAAATTATTTTCATCTCATTGAACCACATTTTAGTCCTTGATATTAACCGTGTCTCTCGGATTTTCGAAATTTCATTCACAGAAGCGGTAAAATTAAGTTTTATGCAAAATTCAGTTTTTAACCTACCACTTAGTAGTTTCACTATTCATCAAAAATTGATGTTTTTCAGAACAATGCCAAAATTTCATCCCAAGCTATATTTCATATTCCGAATTCAAAAATGAAGTCTATTTTACCAAATTCATAACATAAAAGTTGCATTAATTAATTTTATAATTAAATCCCGCTGTTAAAACAAATAGCGTGTTTTTAAGAAACAATATCTATCAAAAGATTGACACTTGTTTATGTCTAGTTTAAATGTGAAACTACATCCAATGACCAACATTGTATTAAATTGTAAAAATATATTCTAAATATACTTTGAAACCACTAAAATTAATGATTTATCACTATTAATTATTTCGATTAAAAAAGTTGTTTTTAATTATAATTTAGTAATTTTCACTATTCATCAGAATATGAAAGTTATCCGAAAAGTACCAAAATTTCACCTTAGGCTAAATTCGATACTCCGAATCCAAAAAAAAAGTTCATTTTGAAAAATAAAATTTACTGGATTTCAAAAAGTGGTTATTACTATTCATAACGGCTAGTTTTAATAATATTTTTATAGCATATCGTTGTTTAGTGAAACTCGGTATTGCGTACTACACACGCTATCGAGGAAGGTCGCGATTGCGTGTAATGCAAGTCAAGTCAAGGATGTGTGTTTTGCAAGCTCCTTTTGGTGTAGCGTACAACACAAGACATTAATAAAATTAAAAAGAATATTTTTTTATAAAATCTTGGGCTGTTACAACCATGATTAACTTTCATTTCATGTAACATTTAGTTTCTTTGATAACTCGTGTTATAAGCAAGGTCGAGTCTAACAGAACAATAATATATTATTATTATTATTATTACATGATAGTTATAACCTGATAGTTATATTATAGGGGATGAATATAAATATCTATATTATTTTTACACAAGTTTATAATTTAATTTTCATTCATCAAATATATTTTATAGTATTAGGAAAAGAATAAATCAAATTTTAAACATAAAAAGATGTATTTTTCTAAAAGAAATTTTTTCCAGCATTTAATGGGGCACATGGATTCAAACTAAACTCTAAAAAATTTATATAATTTATTTGGAAAAATATATAAACTTTTTATATTATTAATATCAAAATTAACTTTTGGTGTTTTTTTCTATTTTTCAGAGAAATTTCATTTTTTTGGATGAATAGTGAAAACATGAATTTTTAATTAAAAATGTTTTTTGTATAATATATTGAAATTGTGAAATTATATTTTTAATTTTTTTGATGTCCAGTTAGATATATTAAATATATAATAATCAAATTTAGTTTATTGGAAAAATTTTTAAAATGAATTTGAATAAAAAACATAGTAATCTTATGATCTTTTTCACATTAAAACCCTGATTTCTTGAAATGCCTATAGGATTAACATTAAATTTAATTTTTCCACTAATAGTAATTTATTTTTGGAAAATGGTTATAATTATTCATAATTGGTATATAATTTACATTATAATATTATAATAAAATTACTGTAATAATTTGTGAAACAATTTGAAAATAATTAACATGATTATGGATAAAATAGGTGTTTTCTCATGAAATATGTTTGTTTTAAAATTAATTTAACACATTCATATGATTTTTATTTAATGAAATTGAATTAATTTTTATAATAACTAGGTATAACTTATCAAATAATACAATTCTTTTATTATATTCTTAAATGATAAAATATATATGTTAATAAATAGATACATGTTTCCTAAATAAATCTATAAAAATACAATTGAGAAAACATAAAGTCAAATCAACAAAATTATAAAACTAAATTTATTTTTATTTGATATATGTTTTCATTTTATATAATTCCATCACAATCCAAAATTTTTATTCTTGGGGAACATGATGTAAGGGAGACCTCCAAATATTGTTTTCTTTAAATATTAACAAGAATTCCACTACTCCTCTAAGGTAAAAGGGCACTTACCATCACCAATTATTTGCACATTTCAAGCCTTTTGTATCATTACACCTCTACAAAATTAAAATCCAAACATACCTCTTCTCATCCTAGATTCGTAAATTTGTTCATAAAGTATTCCAATGATGTCATTTGATGGAATTCAAAAGAAGTTACCCAAAGAAAAGATAATATTATTCAAAGAGAACTCTTGATTTATTTATTTCTCGACCCCTTCATATATATATTTATATATTTAATACATAAAAGGTTAGTATCATCTATATATTGAAGTGTTTTTATGTTAATGGTTCAACCTAAACATATATACACTTCCATCAAATGGGTAAAGAAGTCATAGTTTGTGTGTATGTAAGACTACCACCGTGTGAAATGATGTCGTTATTTTTTCTATTACCACCTTTCATAGATGGTAATTATTATGTACAAAATGTTTTAATATTATATATATAATTTTTATGGACTATATATATTTCTTCAATTGTTATATAACTTGTACTTTAATTCTTTTAATATCTTGGAATAATATAACATTGTTTGTGGACGTGTGGACTACAACCTCCTAAAAGAGATATGATTATTTTACATTTTACATAGAATGTATTAAATTTGTGTTTAGTAAAAATATATGATATAAATTTAAAATTTAATATATTCATATAATAGTTATCTATCCATAAATAAAACATATTATTTTCTTATTTTCACTTCAGACACTAGAAAAGTTATATTGTCGTTCATGGTTGCGTGGATTATCTCCACCTCAAACTGATGTGATTATTAATTTTTCATCACCACATCACAAGAATGATATATATATATATATAATATTCTATTTATGATATAATAGTCATTATGGAAAGATAAACTATATGTACCTTCTTTTCATAATGATCAATGAAAAATGGGAACGTTACTCATGCATACGAATGACATATCGTATCCTGGATCATAACACGTGTTCATTTTCTATAAAAATATTTAATTAGGATATTATAAGTATAATTTATGTAAACTATGAAAATTATTTAATTTTTATTATTCTATATATGTTTATATGGTGACTTCATTGACCTCATTTAACCTATCAAAGTCATTTTTGACACATAATCCAAATATGGTCAAAACATTCGATATAAACATTATTGATTAGGGAATTGTATATAAATTGTTTATAAGTGAGAAAAAATTAATAATAAAAATTTAATAGTTTATAAATAATGTAAATAATTTACATATTTTTATTATTCAGTATGTTAGGGAACAGACATGAAGAATCAGACTCAAGTTTAGTGGTTTTCTTCAATATACACTCATCTAATAATTAGTTGTTACTATGAAAAAAACTACTTTTATATGGTGTATATATTTCCCTATTACATATTAATATTGGATGATAATTTATTCCAAGATATTATATCATAACATTTATGATATTCATTCATGGATATCCTGATAAATATGTTACCCAGGTAGTACGGGGTTTTCGCATCTCACTTTTATTTCAGTAAGATATACTATATATTCACCATTTATTTATAATATGTGGTCTGTATAATATCTATAAACATATTTTATGTTTTTTATAATTTATTTTTTTTGGTTTTATATGTAAATTTTAGGATGTATTTTTTATGGGGTTTATGGTTTCAATGTTACCAATGCAGTAATTTTTTTATTCACAATTTCCCTTCTTTGGGGACTTTTTTAGGTTATACATCTATGTTATTTTATATGGTGTATGAAATTCTCATTTACAATCGAATATCATGAATCTCATAATTATAAAGATATTTTATTTTTCATTTTATTTTATTCTTTTTTGTGGTTTATTATTCAAGTGTTTCAAGGTGTCATGGGACACTTTGGAATGTTTAAAGATTATTTTACTCATTATTATTTTAATTAACTTTTAAGTGAATTGCTTTTCATTATTGTCAAAAACCCTTGTTGAAACATATACTACAATGAGGTGTTTATTTAATAATTCCATCATCATTCCTTAAACAAATATTAATTTTCTTTCAAATATATTTTTATGGAACATATTTCTTTTCCATTTGTTAATCATGTTTCAAATAGAATGTTATTAAAACCATTTTGCATTGATGGGTTACTCATGATTCAAAGAGAATTTTTATGGATCGAATTTACTTTATATGGGTAAATGATGTTTCAAAGATATTTTTAAGGAAACAATTTTTTCTATAGAGTAATCTTGTTTCAAAGAGATTTTTATAAAAACAATATCATTTCCATGGGTTACTCATGTTTCAAAGAGATTTTTTATAGAACCTGTTTCTTTTCCACAGGTTAATTGTGTTTCAAAGGGATTGATAATAAACCCATTTATATTTCATAGATTTATCAAGTTATAAATGATTGAATATTTTTTTTATGGGTTTTATGATCAAATTATTTTATTCATGATTTGTTACTTGATATTTTCATGATGGGGAAACTAAGATATCATCGTGTTAGACTATTACAACTCACACAATGGAGAGGCCTAGACAGAACCTTATGAACCCTTTATATATTTCTCATTGGGGGTAGACCAAATAGGGAATGTGAGCCCTTTGAAAATCTCTAATGAATTTTGTAATGATAATTCTTTCGGTCAGAGGTATGCTTATTCCAATTAATACATGTTTTTTGAAATTTATTCTCCATGTTACAAAAAAAGTTTAAATTGATTATTATGAGTTTATATTATATATAATGATCAATATTGATATCACATGGATTTAAATTATTTATTGTTTTAACTCTTTCATTTTCCCTGATTTCGTATTTGATTATCTAGGTCTTGATGGGATTGGATAATTTTTTGATTCTCTCATGCACTTAGATAATTCAATCATACCCTCATGAACTTTTATTCTCATTTGATGAAATTAATTTGTTAATGTTTTTGTTCTCCCTAAATGATCATTTGAACCCACCCTTCTTATCTTTCATTTCCACATATATTTACTAAAAAGATTTAGGATCTTGAAATAGCAGGTCCCAAAAAATTTATTAATGATAAATAATCCAAAAGAGTTAGTAATTACATTGAATCTTACAAAATGGGAGTGAACTACCCCATTCATGTCATCATCAACCTTTTATGTGCACCAGTTAGGAACTACGAAGGACCACATCAGGATTAATTGCATAATTTCCTTTTTTGATAGGGAATCTTACACCTAATTTCCTTCTTTATACACATGTCAATAATACTTATTTAGCTAGTTAGAATTATTAATATAATCAATCAAAATAGAAATGTTTTTCCACGGTTTATTATGAGTTCGCACCTTCATGTATTTGACTACATATTTAGAGCAACGTTGAATCCATAGGATGTTCTTCGTTCAAATGGACACGATTCTTGATTACAACCATAATCACCCAAAACTCAACATTTTATGAATTTATATTTCAAAATATTTTTTGAAGCATCATCTAAAAAACAATGCTGTGTTAGAGAAATACCTCTAACACCCAAGGGTCCTAGTATGCAAGATGATGCACTATCCAATTTGACATTAATCAAAGGATCAATTGTTGGAATCCATCTCAAATATTTAAGGATCAAGGGTTGTGTGGGTCTACCTGTAACTCCCAGAATCATTAGAGTTTTCAGTTTTAACATAGTTTTATTTGTTGCACCCTTTTAAATTCTTAAAATGGAATGAAAATACATGTATAAGGAAATAAAGACTGTATTAGTTGATGGAATATTCCATTCAAACACATTTCCATTCTATTCCATCCAAATGGTGGAAATATTTGCGGCAGTCACTGCAAGTTGGATATGGGGGATTTCCTTACATTTCATAGCATTAGTAATTATTTCCACATGGTCAGCTAAATTTCTAATAACACCAAACTCAAATCCAAAACTCCGACCTACAAATTTCTATAGTTTTTTTGCTAATACACAATCAACGATCTAGTTCTGTATAGTCTCATCCACACTGAGTCATGGATGGGATTCTAAGAAAATTTATTGTATTACATTCATCAATTGTTCATCCATTGAAGCTGATTTTCTAGATTATTTGAATAATAATGTACCCAAAATGATGAATGAAGTGATATTTAAGAATTGAAAACAAAGAGGATGTCATTTAGTCTCTCTCACTCTTAATCTTTTAATAATACATTACTTTAAATAGATACTAATGCTTAGCATCCAGACAAAAGATTTATTTCCTAAGAAGGTATGGTGATGAATTTCCACCATACACTACATTGGAAAAAATCCAAGGTTTCTATAAGTATCAATTAACTCAAAAAATTTCATTTTTAATTTATCAAAAATAATGAAAATGTGGTATTTGAGTAGTCTATGAATCCACTATGTGTTTTAGAAATTCATTTCAAATTTCCTAGAGACCATTCATTTTATATTCCGGACAATATCATCAAAGGAATGATTAACTAAATTCTATAGCAAAGACCTAAGATAATAGTTATATCTATCCAGAAGCCTCCATGTGAAAATTCTTGAATGAATGTCACAAGAAGGTTAATTAGTGGTTAATATATTCCATGTAAATTTTACCATGAGGCAATCATTGAATATTTTAATATTTTTAATGGAAATTAACCCTTTTTTCTGTGATCTTAATACAATCCATCAATGAGACATTAACCAATTATTTAATTTATTATACAGTCAAGATAAAGTTCATGATCATGTCTTGTAACTTTTTAATGGGGCTTATTGAACACTTATAGGTGAATGATGTGTAGGAAAATATATTGGTGATGAGTGAATTCACAAGACACGCCCTTACATCTTGAGTCTTTTATTTTCCCTTCCATCTGAAAAACTGATTGATGATTCAAGATCTTATACCTCTTAGAAATTGGATTTATTACTTGTCCAAAAATATAAGAACATCGTGATGACTAAAGGGATGTGATTCTTTCCTCACTCAAATTATTCATATAATTTTGTTTTTTTCATCCCATTGAGATCCTGTCACCAAACACAATGACAGATTTACCCCAGGAGATATCCTTCATAGGCAGATACTCATTTTGGGTAAAAAGGGTCTGAATAGAAGAGATGGTGCTCTAGGACGACTATCCCAAGATAACAATGTTACTTTTATATAACAGGTGAGATGGAACAAGTTCACCAATACCAGATCTGATTTGTTTATAAAATCCATTCTAAGGAAGGCCATTGATGAATCTACTTAGGTAGTCCTCATAAAATGAAAATAGGATACCTTATATTGGGTCTCTTTGATGAAAAACCCATGTGAATTGAAAGAAAATTCTATGGGACACATTGATAAGTATAAACAACCTTGAATATGAGAGGATTACACTTATTAATCTAATAAGTGTATTAGAAATTCCATATATCAAAATATAACTATGGATAAAATTCTATTTACGGTTTTGATAGCCTTTGATATGTCAATTTTCTGGGAAAAGTTCCATTCCCTCACATTACACTTCATTATGTTCACTCATTCTGAAGATATGAAGAAACAATTTTGAATGCACCTACTGGGAAAAATCAACACTAATTGAAGTTTTCTAAGTTTTGTGTTTGATGTTGTAATATTTGATAGGAAAAATTGGGAAATAATTATCAGAATCAAATATTAAAATATAAGGTTATTGATTTCATCGTAGGATCTGGGAGTGTGGGTTATAGGGTGTTATATCAATGATTTTCCTCATGAGAAAATGAATGTTATTTGATTATCTATATGAAATCACGTTCCTATACATACACAATATTCTCCAACCATGAATAATGTTGATATTTCTAATAATAAGATGAGGGAACAACATTCAGTTATATCTATCCTAAGGAAAAATGCTCATTCATTTACAGGTTCCAATAATCTACCAATAATTGAGAAATGGATTTATACCACTAAAAATAGTTTTTCCATTTTCCAATTCTCAAAAAATGAAAATTTTATTTTGGTTGTTTTTCATTTCTAAGGTGAATCATATATAGAGTTTTATCATGACAAGAACATGACACAATATTATGAAATTGACTGTATAGACAGTGATTCTTCTAAAATGTTGTTTTTTTATCACTCAATTCCCCATATTCATTGTATGAAAATGTTAAATTAATTAATTGATATAAAACCTAAGGATGATGAATTAGTTAGTACTAGTGAGGAAATTTCTCAAACATTTCAAGGAATTATTTTTTTAATATCATATAACCAAACATAAAAAATGGTATATTCCTTAGTGACATAAAGCCAAATCATTTAGGTGAGTAATCCATAAGAGACTTCAATATATATAACAAAATAATTTGATCTGATCTTAAGGTGGAAATGGATTTTAGATTCAACCATAAATATTAGTGTTTTGATAAGAAACAAAATATGGAATTTAATGGAAATTATAATTACATAATTAATGGAGGGAAGAAGATAAGCCTTTCTGTATACCATAAGTGTGGAACACAACCTAGAAGAAATTTTTGTGAGTGGACTAGTAAGTAATTTAATTATAGAATGTGATGTCATTGTGAAATAAAATTTCTAAGTGATGTGAATAATTTATCTAATGATGTCTATAGTGAGAAAGCTCTACATTATTAACCACACACACTCCATTGGTTCAAATTAAAGTAGTATGGGAATTATGCTAACCAGTGCTAAAATATAGGGATGATTAAAATTATCACTGTCAGAAACATCTTAAATCCATAGACAATGGTCAATATCATACGATCACTAAAACTGATATGGGGTATGATAACAAATTTTTGAAATGTACACATACCATCCACTCTATAATTGATAATGTCTTATTTTATTATATATCTACACCCTCATTTATATTGAATGAATTTTTAAAGAATATCGCATTACCAACACAATAATTATATGTTGACTTAGAAGTGAATCCTAATATTGGTTGGATGATCCCATCTCATTTATATGATTCTAATTATATTAAGGTTTTTTTTGAATATTCTACCTCAAAAACATGTCATCCCCCTTTTAGTTCAATTTGATGTAATTTTGGGCATCGATTAGATTTTAGCATATAAATCCTATTTTAATTTATGATGAAGGGAAGTCACATTTAATATTATAAACTAAATTATGGTCTTCTATAAGTGTGATTAAAAATATTATCTTCTAAAAGAAGTTATACCCATTATTGGGACATTATTTCTATTCAATGGGTGTATTTATCTTATATAGTTGGGGATAAATCAACATAATATATAGTTATATTGTATAAATATTTATTCGTTTCATTCTAGAAGAGATTCCAAGTCATAAATTGAATCTTGATGTTTGGTTTTTTAATAGAACTCATACATGATAATACTCTTATTTCAAATACTTATTATAGAATTACACTAATTAATATACTGGTATTAAAGAATAACTCTTATAAAATCTTGACATGTGATTCATTTATACAAGTACATTCCTTTTGGGGATCATAAATTATTTTTATTATGAATAAATATGGTTTAATTTGAATTTTCATTGATTATCTATAACATAAAATGATTTCAATCATGAATAAATAGTATCCACCGTAGTTTGTTTATTCTTTTTCTTGATTGCATGGAGCGCAATACTTATAAATGATGGAATGTCATCATGTGTACTATTAAGATTGGGGTAAAATTGATGGAATACACAAGAAACCCATCCATATGTGGTATGGACTCCATGAATGTATAATGATTTCATTTGTTCTTACTAATACACATAATATCTATATGAATTTAATGAATACTCTATATATATTAACATGATCAACATTATTTAGTCTTTATAGACTATATTATTATATATTCCAACAAAAAGGAATAGAATGAATATCACTTAATTATTCTACTGGAGAACCTAAGTAAGGATAAGTTGTATGAAAAATTACCAAGTGTGAATTTTGGTTAAATAAATTTTCATTTTTCGGTCATACAATCTCAAGAGAGGGTATATAGGTGCATCCATTATTGATGGTTGTTATCAGATGTTTTCCTTGACTATCTCTTGTGATTTAGAGCAATAGTTTTTATTTATTTGGTGGAAACATGATTCCTTGTGAATGATTTCAGGGAACTATCGAAATCCCACATGATTTCAACTCAAAAGGGATTCAGATTCCATTTAATAAATGAATGTGAGGAAAGATTCAGTTGTCTTAAAAGAAGGTTAGTCGGTGCACCTATAATCACACCTTCCTATTGTAGAGAAGTGGTTTTGATATATATATATATATATTCACTAAATATGTGTATATGATGTGTTGATATGTAATAATGGTTTATTTTTTGCTTACAGCTCATGATAGTTGTAGTTTTTTTGTGATGAATTAACCAAATCAGGATATAGAGTTATCGATGTTAATAATTTCTATATAAATATATAGAAAATATAAATATGGAAAATTTGGTGACATATATAATATTATAAAAAATGAAATTATATATTCACCGGGACTATGTTAAATTTGAGTCAAATATGATTTTTGTAGTTAATTAAATATTATGGTTGTTCAATAAATATCCTCTAGGAAAGTGAACAGGTTGGTTGATGACAGGTGTCAAAATTATTTTTTTATGTTATATTTTAATAGGTTAAATAATATTCAATATTTATGGATTTTCAACTGATAAAAATAAAAAATTTAGAGGAATGGGGGAAATATTGTCATTCACAAATGAATATTAACCCATATATCATTGTGATGATTAGTGTTACACATAATGATGATTTAGTGCATTAAAATATGTTATAAAATATTCTTGAGTTCAAACTCAATTATAATAAAATAATAAATTTTAGAAACTCAGAATGTATCTTGAGAATACTACAAGTGAATAATGAGATATTATATGTAGCTAATAACTCACCATTCTCTATTCATCAAGGAAGCATAGAAATGTATAGATATCTAAAAGTAAATTTTGGGATGGAAAATAAAGATATTTATTGAAGTGTATACATCATGATGCATGTTATTTCAATAATTTAAATATATGGGACATAATTCCAAGGTGATTTTACAAACAGAACCCTTAAATGAATGGTTATATAAAAATATCAACAAATAATTTTTCACTGCACTCCCCAAAAAAATGTATCACCCGTATTGATCTTTGGGTTGTAGTCGATCAACTTATAATGTTTTCGAATCACCATACTATCAAACATGATTTACCTTCGGTTATATTTCTAGGATATACATTAAAAAGTTTTATTGTTTTATGTGGTACCACATTCTATTATCTCTGATAGAGATATGAGGTTTACCTCGATTTTTTGGAGAAGACTTCTGTAAGAACAAGATATAGAGTTTTATTTTTGTAATTCTTATCATCCTCTTATTGATGGAATGTTTGAGAGAAATATTCATAGATTGGTTAAAATGTTGAGATCTTGTTCTCTATATTTAAATAGTTATTAGACTAAACATATTCTTCTTTCCAAATTGTGTTATAACTATATCTTTTGGTCGAGCAGGTGGATGGTTACATATGAAGATATATATAAAATGTAGGGGATAACTTCAATGTAATGGTATAACATTAGAGAATGAAATCTATTCAAACCTCAGAAAGATGAGGAAATGGGAAAAAGGTTACATATACTCAATCGAATAGAAAGTCATGTTATATCCATAAAAAGTGTTTTTTTAACAATCATTAGTGGGGTCAAGATTAAATTTTTTTTAAGATATTCCAAAAAATATTTAAATGGAAGAACGTTATGATATTGGGAATAAAGGTAAGGACAATTCATAGGTATATTGTTCCTTTGAATATTCTGCATATAACAGGGACATTATCCTATCGATTGGTACTATAATGAAACTTTCCCCAATACACAATGTGTTCTCTGAATCTCTCACGATGAAGTTCATAAATGATCATTATCATTAAATGAACTTATAGTTTATACTGCTAGTGCATGATATTTATTATGATGAACAACTAGTATAATTCTTGTATTGTATAAAAAATGTTCTATGAAATAATAATACATTTATAGTAAATGTTCTCTATAGGAACAATAAATTTAATGAAGAAATAATACCATTTAATGATGTGGTGTTGGAAAGATATACTGATTTTTTTTTAGAGTGACATAATTTCAATGGTAAAATTCAATTCATGTGGTCTGTTATATAATTACCCATGATTTTGTATATATTTACTTCTATATTGACATTAAGTATTTGATAACATTCTTTAAAAGCAACCCCAAGTCTAAATGAACAATTTATATGGCACACCATAATAACGTAGTTGTTGGATTTGTGGATATAAATAGAATTAACAAAATTATGACATATTTATATATATACATATAGAATTTTTCTTAATTCATGTTTATTTATAAATTCCTCTAAAAAAGAACTGAATTTTAAAGGAAATTATTAATTGTTTGACATATCAAATTTTTTTAAGAAATAAATTATTTATTGACGTTATGTGTTTTTATCTACAAAGAGTATAGTTATCGCTAATAGAATTTTTATTTTAATGAAATTTATTCTGAATTTATTAAAAAATTCATAAAATAGTTATATAATGGTTTGGAATGAATTTAAATTGATTTAATGGTAAAATGAGTAATTTTACTTATATTTATTTTTATATATATAATGTATTTTTCTAGTAAAATACAATATAAATCATTATTGATTTCTATTTCTAATGAAATTTATATATTACATATTGATTTGACAGTTTTTACTTGGCATGGAGTGGATGAAAATTCATTTTTTATTCTTGATGATGGATTTTTTAAAAATGGTTTTTATTTCCTTTAACCTACTTATATTAAAATTAATTTCTTCTAATTAATAAATTTAAATTTTATATAATTGATTTTATATTTGGAATCACCGAATCTAGTTTTTTTAACTATTCCATTTTCATTGTTTTTCATAAAAAATAGTGAGGATTGTAATAATTTTTTACCATGATAAAGTTTAAAACTAGTTTACTGGAGGGTTAAAATAAGATATTAGTGTGGTATTTAAACATAAATTTTTCTAATTATTATTTAAGGAATATATTTATTTCCTCTATTATCATACCATTGAAATATTGGCCATATAAAAAAATTTACATAAAATGACATTAATTATACTTAAATATTTAATGCAATTTCAGGATTTTCATCTCCCTCAATTGTAAAAGAGAACCTCCTCTACAACCATATTAAAAACATTGGTACCTAATATCTTATCCAAGAACCTTCCAAATAACTTCATCAATTCATTCTCTTTATCCTATAGCCCATGGTCTTCTCTTAAAACCAATCATTCATGACTTAAAGGGTAATCCAATAATGGTTTCTCAATGAAGAAGTTTAAATCTTAACCATTTGTATTTTATTTAATTTATTCTTAAACATTCTATATGTTATACACCATGATTTTAAGAATAATAACATTATTTCAATATCATATACTACACACAAATTTAAGCTCTATGGAATAATACATTATATATATATATATATGATTATTATAACCTAGTACTTAAATTTGGAAGTTTTAATATGATTAAATAATTTCAAATATATATATATATATATATAATAACAAAACAATATAATTTTATGGAAAAAAAATTTAAAATAAACACTCAAAATTTCTTATAATCATTTTTTTAGAAAATATTTATTCAACAAAAATGTTTTTAATATTTCTATAAGAAAATATTGTAATTAATTTCAAGACCTTCTCAAATATTTATTTGATGAAATGAATTTTTTTTTTCAATGATCAGATCATAATTACCTTATAGGAAAATTTTGGTATTTTTCTGAAATGGTTGATTTTTCTCTGAAAAGTGAAAATTATAATTTATCAAATACTATCATTTATTTTCATTATATAAAGATATTAAAATGTACCATTATATTTCAGATTTTTTCTTAAAGACACATATAAAACATGTTATTTATATCAATCTAAATAATTTCATTTTAATCATCAATTTTCTTGATTTTCTTATAAGTGTATTTTTATGCTTCAAAACACAGTTTTTGGAACAAGAATTTTTAAAGTACATAAATATTATACATTTTAATTAATTAAAATAAAACCTCCTGAAGAAATATTTAAATTAAATTTATAGATAAAATTTATACTTATATTATCTTAATATCATATAATTATTATTACTTGTCATTGAGTCAATATATGATCATTTATTAGTTCAAAATACATTTTTATGATAACTCACTTTGCATCTAACATCACTGGAATATTAAAAAATGAATTTATGAAGAAAAAATAGCTTGAATTTAGTAAAACAGATTAAGAGTTTTTAGTCCACCCAATTATTATAAGATCTTTTATGACTGAAATTATTATTGTGAATTGCCATCATATTTTTTGTAATTGTCTATAAATTATATTGATATAATTTTAGTAAACAAATATAATATAGAAAGACCAAAGGGATTGATCCCTTAAATGACTGTCTAAAGGGGTTCAATTCCTATGACATTCCTAAATGGTTTCTTAGTTACTGTGATGTTTTTTTTAATAACATCGAATATAAGGTTTTTTTATTATTTTTGGAACATTTCTTATATCATAGAGAGAACCATATGATTGATTTTTTTTTTGTGATTTATGTTATTATGGGAAAATTTCACTATTATGGTAAACTTATATAATTGAGGTAAACAAAATGATATGGGCTTTTATTTGAGTAAAAAAGGTTAAATTATAGTTTGGAGGAATATATTATAATAATGTGTATTTATGGTGATTGGGATCATTTATGAAAATGATTAGTATATCACAGATATTATATAACTATGGATCATTTATGAAAATGATTAGCATATCACAGATATTATATAACTATGGAATAAGAATTTTTTCATGTGCCATTAAGAGTGATTTATCATATTTTTAGATAAATTATTGATTCATCTTAGAAGAAATTATTAACACAATACTTCTAATTTTTTGATTTGGAAAAAGTTTGGGAATATTTTTTTAATTATTTTTCAAATGTTATAAGTTAAACATTCGGTGTAATTAATGTGGCTATGATGATTAATATTTTCCTTCCTCATATGAAGGCCAAATAAATTAGTTAATTATCTTACCTTGTGATACCTATGATGTTTTTGTCCTATGTTTAAATATAGTATGAATATATTATTATCCTTTTGTGGAATTATATGTTCAATTAGAAGATTATTTTCGTTCTCGATGCATAAAAATCCATATATAATAATCATCATTTAGAGTAAGATATGATATTGTTCTGGAAATTTATTAAAAGTAAAAATCATAATTATTAAGTATATTTTCTATATCTTAATCCTAAATATAGTAACATAATTAATCAAATCTTGTAAAATGATATTGATAAAAAATTATCCTATTACCTTTTATTTATGATGAGTCGATGGTTCTTTCACATCTCATAGTTGTATGGTTTTGTGATCATTAAATTTATCATAAAAAATTACATTTTTATGATCAATAATATAATGTATTCATCATAATTATTTGGAAATTATGATTTGTCTGCATGGACATATTTTTACATCATACTATTATTCTTCTATTTAGTGATCTATTTTTTTTATTCCACATAACCTTAAAATTTTGTTTTCCATCATTTCAAATGCATATTTTATTAGCACTTTTTAAGTGTCATATTTCAAAAAATCTATTTTAAAATTTTAAAATTTTGATTACGAACATCAGGTTTAAATTGTGAGGTTGATATTTTTTAAATAGGGTATAATGTACACCTCACGATTTTAAAAAAATAACATTTTGTTTGATAATATATATGACACGCAACACTGCGCTTATATGGAACATAAAACATTATTATATAAATAAAAATGTTATTATGCATCAGTTATATTAGATGGTATAAATATGATTAACTACATTATGAAATATAGGAAAAAACCTACCAAATGTTATTATATTGTTAAATTCATAGAAAATAATCACTCAAATATTAGAAATGTCATTTTATTCTTAAGAAGTTATTTTCCTCAAAATAATTTTTATTGGTTATTGAAAAAAATTATTATAAATAAATTCTATATATTTTATAAAATGTATTTGATAAAAACAAAAGTTATATTTAAATAATAATATTAAAATTAACATTGTCTGAAAATTTTCAATTTTCTAAAATTATTGACTTCTAGTAAATATGGAAAATTATTGTTTCTCAAATGCATACATTTCATTTCATTAAACAAAATAATATAAAGGAACCATTATATTTTATATTTGGAATTAATGTTATAGTTTAACCATTTTATTGAGAATAATATATATAACATTCTTTTATTCAATAATTTTAATGAGTTTCTTATACAAATTAAATTTTCTAAAACAATGTTTTTTTACAATTTTCACATGCATGAAGTTTATAAATTATAATTAATTCAAATGATTCCTAATAAGTTAAAATTTAAATTTAAATTTATTTATTATATATATATTTATATTTATTGAAAATATTATATTTATGATCCCTGTTAATATATATAAAATAAGGTCATTTGTTGTTGGAAAAATGCATTTTCTTAAAAAGTGTTTTTCCGCATGCTTTAAGGGATTATATTTATAAGATTATCAGTTTAGGATGTATATTTTTTTGGTTTGTGGGATACTTTTTTTTGAAAGTGAAATTTATAGGGTTATAATTAATGGAACAGATACGATGCCACCCTCTTGGTTTTCAATATATCATAGGTGTTCCCAATGGGAAAAAGAAAATTTTAAATTAATATTAATAGATATTATAATAATAATGACACTATTTCCATGATGTATATTTATTTCGTATTGGTATTAATTATATAATTACCATACATTCATACACATCAATGATGTATTATTTATTAAATTAAATGGATAATTAAGTAAAATAATTTCAAAATAAAACAAGTAATATATTTTTAATGCATTATTTTATTCCAAAAAATATTTAGAAAATTTTAACTTCATTGGGGTGTGATAAATATTTATATTATAATTAAATATTTTTATTTAGGCTTTTAAAGTTAATTTAAATGAATACTGTCAAAATAAACGTTATTTATATTTTCTAATAAATAAGTTTTAATAAAATGGTTAATTTGTTAGAAATTATTATATTTGAAAAAATAAATTTTTTATGGTTAAAAATAACAGCCCTAATCCATTTATGATGTGTTTCCACCCTATATTAACATTAATGTCCCCTAAAGATTAAAAACATTAATACTCTAATAATTGAGAAAAATGATTAACACAGGTTAAAAGAAAGAGATAAGGGTGAAAAAGACACCTAAAATTGTAAAATATATATTTTAAGTGGTTATTTATATTCAACCTCATGTTATATTAGAATATAATCAATTTGGAGGGATTTTAATATGAACATTAATTTAAAAATATTATACAATTTAAGAAATTACAAGAGTTCCCCACCCATATCTTATTAAAGGGATCATCCCACCATATTTCTAAAACACTTCAAAAGAAATTTTGTTATAAAAATAAATTTATAAATACCTTCCTCAAATAGATAAAAATTTTATATAGGCCTTGGTTTGATCATTAAACAAATATACGAAATCTTTTTGAGTAAAACTTATGAGTTGGTCTGAAGGGGATTTATAGTTATTAATCATGTTTTTTATTTTATTTATAACTTTTTTCATCAAATTACTATTCAACCATGTAGATATAATATCACCAGTTTTACACATATAGTAATATTTTATTATGATAATTGAATAACTAATATCCATATTATTGGTCCATCAAATGGGAAATTAATCGTTCATTCGTGTTTGTGGTGGACTAATTCCTGGAGAACTGATGTAATTTGTTTCCATCCCCATCTATCATGTTTAGTTAAAATGATTTATTTAATATATTTATTTATTTATGATTTGAAATATGTACTTATTATTCTAAAAAGATAATATATCATTGAATTTCAAACCATTTCATTCACTAAAAATGGTTGCATCCTTCATGGGTACGTGTGGACTACCCCCTCCAGGAAGAAAAGTAATTTTTTTCAACACCATATGAAATTTATGATATATATATAAATATTTATAAATAAATAATATTTTATTTATTATATGACGAACTTTATGAAAATATAAATCAAAACATTCATTTTTTCTATAAAAATCACTGAACAGTGGGAATATTACCCAGATTTACATATAACCTACCATATCCACAATAGTAACGTTGCCAATTTTTTATAACCATGAATCATTATTGGTTATCAAATTATAGATTATATATATAATAATAATAATTAGTTGACAATTATTTAATTTATAATGGAATAATTTCCACTTTGACCATATACAACCAAACAAAGTTATTTTTTATATACCAGATGAATATAGTCAAGCATTTTAATTGAACATAATTAATTTTGTAAATTATTACAACATATTAAAATTAATAATAAACATGATAATGGTTTATAAAAAATTAAATTATTAGAATAATTTTATTATTATAGAATGTAAGGAATTCAAGTAATGAGTCAGAAATGAGGTATGTGATACTTTAACTTAAAAACCTATATTTAATTTTATTATGTATTTATTTTCTCAATTGATATTTTAATGTAGAAATTCACAAAACTATTTTATCCATGTAATTATATGGATATAAATTGATTATAAATTTAATTTTATATCACTTCTTGACTAATCACTCAAATATTTGCAAAATAAATACTTTTATGAATTTCATATGAAACGTTTTGACTTTCTTTACAATGAACAAAATGAATGTTCTAATTTAACATATACGAAAACAATGATGTTTCCTAATTCTAAATCTAATATTTTATTTTGAATTAAATTTTAATAATCTATATTTTATATGATTAATAACCCTCATTCCTTATGTTTTAGTTATTTTCAAAAATGGTTTTAAACTATAATGGATATTCCAATATCGAGAGTGGTTTAATTTGGGGTGGAATGAATATTTTTCTTATTATAGTGATGATGATTGTAATATTTTAGGTGTGTTTATTATGTTATAGTTCCATGGAATTATTACTAATATAGTTGTTTCCATAATAAAACAATTATGGGTGGTTTCCTTATAAACAATCGATGGGTGGTTATGTTATAAACCAAGGATGGGTGTGTCAGTGATAGCCCTCCAATGCATTGGGTCAGAATATGATGATATTTATTATTGCATTTGTAAGAGTGATATAAAAAATTATTTACCATGTTACCTATGATATTTATCTAGTATTTTATTCTTTTTATATAAATATTATAATTTTATAAGGAAATAATGTGATATAATGTTTAATGTAATATATATTCTTCTTCATAAAGGTGGAAAATCTAACTTTGGGAAAACATTTTCATGTGCTTTTCATGGATTCAAATAAACTATTATGAGTTTTATTTTTCATTAAATGTTTCTTATGAAAAGCTTTATTAAAATATATGTGAATGATATTTCATTTATTATGTATGAAAACATATATTTGAAGGCTAATGTTAAAATTCAAAATGAAAACAATTTATAAGTATTTGATACTAACGGGTTTCTTTCTACATTATTTTATATACCGTATTAAGAATTTTGTTCTCATTACACATTTATAACATTATCATCATTGGGTTTAATGATGGATAAAAAAGAATAAGGAAATATTAATTTCATAAATATTAGTCATTAAAAGTAGACATGTTTAATTTTAAATGTATGTTGTTGTGTTAAAATTCAATAATACATAGAAGATACCACATTTTATATTAAAATTTCTTTATTTATAATTTATAACCTAATTTTATAAAACCTAAATCCTAAGAGATTCTTTGGATTGAAAAAAATTATTCATTTTCCAATGAAACTAGAATATATATTTTTAATCATCGATTAGTCAAAATATAAACTCTTTGTATCCATCATAACATGATAAATCCAGTAATATCAATATATATAAATGGTATTATGATTAGGTCCCAACCATTTCACGCATCGATTCAATAAAATTGGAATGACTGTATCACTCTTGTGTACATGTTCATTATCGCTTCCATGTTTTCATATGATTTTTTTCCATTTAATTATCACATTGATGGATAAAATAATATATTTTATAAATATATAAGAAAAATATGATATAGTTATGATTTTGAAATGATAAAGTTTTATTTATTTTTGATTAAAAGTTTTATATAGAAACTAAAAACAATGTTCAAAAGCATATTCACACTATTATCACCAATGAAAGTTTAATTCATTTTTTATCTATATATATTATATATGGTAAAAACATGTATAAAATTAATATATATGATATTTAAATCATTATTACAATTTTAGTGATTATCCAAATATGATATAAATTATAAATACTGGAACTACCGAATGAAATCATCAGTGGAATATGGAAATATTTAAACTCTTAAGTGGTGATATTAACAAAAAATGATAGTAATAAATGTGTGAGAAATGTTATAAGTGGACTATATATATTATTATTAGTAAGAGTGTGGTTATATATATATTTATTAATAATTTATCTTTATTATATATTATTTTTCAGTGTTTATAAATAAAGATATACTGGTGGTATGGGTTTTACGTTACAATCTCATTTTTAGTAGGATTATGTATAAATAATTTGACAATTATGAAATCATATGTTTTATCACTGAAAAATACAATTTATTTTATTTTAAAATTATTATTTATTAATATTTCAAGATATAATTTTATTTTTCACTCCTTATGAACACTGATGTTCAAAATATTGTTATAATGAAAAACTTCACTTTTGTTTCTCTTATATCGAGAAATATATATTTTTTTCAATTAATATACTTTCATTGTAATTTTCTAAAGAATTCATTTAATTTACTATAATTATTTATTAAATTTATTTTTGTTAATTATTTAATTTAAAAAAAAAACTAAAAATTGATTATGTTGACATATTCTGAACAGGGAAATATTTACCTATGTTGTGAAAAAAAATCATTTTTTTAACATGAACCACTATAAGTAAATTTAATTTCATCATAAATACTAATTAATTTTCTCTTTAATTTAAAATTATAGATGTTTTTATTTAAATAAATTGTTTTTCTTATTATTAATGGATTTTTTATATTTTAAATATGTTTTTTCAAATAAAAAGGTTATTTTCCTAGAGAAATAAATTTCTGATATTCTAATAGAATTATTCATCTATGATAACATAATTTTATGTTTACATATTCTTCCTTGGGGAAATTATCTTATGAAAATATCACAATTCCTTCTTTTTTTGGATTTTGATTATGATGTTAAAATATGAATGAATCCTTTTTTCCTTTTCCATGGGATATGCTATGATGAAATTATAATGGTATTCAGAATATCATGGAATACATAAGAATGAGTTATGATTTTATAAATGAATAATATTATATATAGATCATGTTAATTTTGTAAAAATTAATGTTTCATATACACTAATAGTAGATGATATGTGATTTAGATCCCAAAAATATTGTACATAAGATGTTATTCCAAAACCAATATATGGTACACAAGATGTTATCTGTAATATCTTTTTACCTTGATCAGGTTAGTTATACACATTTTCTATGTCCCCTTTATGTTAAGAATCCTTAATAATTGTTTTCTGGGTTTTACTTAATGTTTCATGTCGTGTACCTAAACTACATTCCATGTACTTGGGGACAGATTCATTTAGTGATGTTAGAGTAATTATGTGAGCTGGTACACGTTGTATACCTGAGGTACACAATGTGTAGTAGTTAAATATTATTTTCTATCCAATAAGAAGGGTATTTTGGCATTACTTATTCAGGATGGCCATCACATTGGGACCAAGGGGTACATGTATTGACCAGACCCTTGCCCAGTTTAAAGCCCTGAGTTCGGGAGTTTTGATCGGTCCTTTTATCCCAAAACATCATGTCTCTCAACCCAAGAACATCCCTATGCATTTTTTATAGGTGTCTCACCTTCTAGATCAATTCGATTGTTTTTAGTTCACCATTGTTTCTATGGTGTGTCTCACTAGGTAAGTGTTCTCTCCAATTCCTCCTTGAGAATTATTACGATAGTACCCTCACCTTTCATTCTCAGATTAGTTGATCCAAGTTGGTTGTTTTTGGGTGTCTTCTTCTATATCTATTGAAAGATCTCATTCTGTGAGCCTATTTACTCTATTAGTGTTGATTGGTTTCATTCATGGTTTTGGATTACATTTCAATCTTGTACAACCCAAACATTTAGATAGTTGGTTCCGTTTCTAGCCTGTGATAATGAACCAACATGTTTTCTTTTTAAATTGATTTATGAAATTGGCTTTTTTGTGTGGTGAAAGGGGATTTTGAATGAAAATATGGAATTTTTTAAATGGAGTATAAATGGATTTCAATGGTTTTCAAGACATTTAAATGATTTTATGATAAAGAGAACATGGGTCACCATGGGTACTTATGTGTAAGGTTTAGCTTGTGGCCACCATCCATTATTTTTGATTATCAAGGATGCTTGTCTTTGGGATTTCCACTTTTTCTTGGGATTTCCATTCTAGGGGACTGATATTGACATTATTTGAGGAATACTCTTGGTATATTGATCTACTTTCTAGGTCTGTTATTCTAGGATCAGTTTTGTGAACATGATTATTTTGGTACGAGTAGTCTGCTGCCTATAGCTATAGTATCCTTTAGTGTTGTGATACATGTGATTCTAGTTTATACTTCATGTAATTCTGGTTTTACTTTTATATTCATGTTGATAATTGTGAAATATGATATGGAAATATGATTTGGAAAATGTTTTACCTTTTTTTGTTTAGAATTATGAAAAAGGGAATGTTTTCCATGTTTTCTTATAAAAACTGCTTTACTACTTATATTTATATTTATTATTTAAAAATTAGCATAAAATATTTTTTATACATAGACATGTTATGGAATACCTGGGTGGGATCCTACTAATTATATTATCTCACACTCTAAAGACTACTTTGGTGGTACATTGACCTTTATTTGACTTCTAGTATAGGGATATGCAAGGTACCACAGTAAGGCGCAGGGGTTTGTGTCATCTAGAATGGATATATGATGATGAGACGGCTGGATTTCTTCCATGAAATCAATATAGTATTTGTTTTTTTTATCCCTTTTCATTTGGGCTTGTGTTTTTGGGTTTTTTGTTTCTTTTATAGTTATTTTTCCCTGTTTTTTATTACTGTTATGGAATTTATATTTTTATAGTGTTTTGCTGTAACATTCAATCACTATATATATATATTCCATGTGGTTGTTCAGGATGGGGAAATTCATCCCTTGTTTTTTTTCGATGCCCCGGTGCTTTTTACCAGCTTGTGGGGATCGAGAACTCCCTTTAGGTATGTGACATATCAGGTCAGGTGATAGGTTAAGGGTAACCCGGGTCGGTTTGTTATAGTTTTGTTTAAGAGGAGTTATGCACTCAAGAATATTTTCTTGGGTTATCAGTTAGATAAGAGATTGTATTATTGGGAGATGAGAGTTATGTTATGATTAATGTATGTTCATCCATTATCGTAACAAAACTCATGTTACCATTGGATTTCGGGATATGTTTCTCTAGTGTTGGTTTTTGAATCTTTTTTTTTTGATTCTTGGGTTTCTACTTTGAAATGAAATTTTTTCTATGTCTAATCATTCTTATGTTTCAGTGTGTAGTAGTGTACCAATAACTTTCTACCAGTATGAAAAGGGGGGTCACACAAGATGTTATTGTTCTATGCCCGCAAAGACATGCAATAGATGTTGACATGTTGGTCATCTATAGGGTTTCTTCCATGCTATGAATACACCACTTTATAGTAAGGTTTTGTCGACTCCAAAGGATACTGTTTTTTCGTTGGGAGCTTCAAAGACTACCGGACTCAAGCCATGGGCCTAAGGAGTGAATCACTTACACACAGTATATGAGTGTCTACTAGAAGTTGACATAGGTCCAGCAATAGTGATAGGTACGCTTCCTATTTCATATTTAGTAACTACTGTCATGTTTGATACTGATTCCTTCCACACATTTATATTAGATCATTTTTATGATATTATTCAACCTCTAATGGAACGTATTCCCTTTACAATGGAGTTGGTAAAACCTCTTTTTAAGAGGAAAGAGCTGGGGTCCTTGTGTCCTTATTTCCCTTTTCGAATAGATGACGTGGAGTTGGTCTATAATTTTCTCATTACTTATGTAGATTTGTTTGACGTTATCATCAGTATGGATTTCATTGTATCTCATCGAGATGAGGTCGATTGTTATCAACAACATGTTTACTTTCATACAACCAATTGGATGTATCATGTGTATCAGGTAGAGTAGGACTTGAGGTCATGTCATGTTGGACCGACCTGCCCAAAGCTCCAGAGATTGTTAGTTGTTGTTGTGTTTAAACCGGATTATGATTTGTCTATTGAGGATATTCATATTGTTATTCGAGACTTTCCAAATGTTTTCCTAAATGACTTCCCCAGTTTTCCATCATAGAGAGTGGTAGAGTTCATGATTGATCTGGTTTTTGGTATGTATATTATTTTAATGCCTTCTTGTCATATGACACCAGTGGAGCTTAATTATCTCATGATTTAGGTGGATGACATGTTAGAGAATGTTTTTTTTCTCCCTAGTGTTTCATATTGGGCATCACCTATTCTCTTTTCCAAAAAACCTGGTAGTTCACTATTGATTATGTGTAGACTATGGAATGTTAAACTAGGTAACAGTTAATAAAAAATATCATTTTCCTCATGTGGATGATTTTTTTGATCCGTTGAAGGCTGCAATGTTGTTTTCAAAGATCGATCTTCTGTCTGGTTATCATCAGATCAAATTAACGGAGTTTGATATACCTAAGATGGATTTTATGATCAAGTTTGTCCATTTTGAATATCTCGTGAAGCCTACTAGTTAGACTAATGCTCCTATAATTTCTATGAAATTTAATAATCATACATTCCACCAATATCTTTACAATATGAGGGTATTTTTCATGCATGATATTCTGGCCTATTCAAAGTCTGAGCGTGAGCACAGTAACCATATGAGTTTGGTTCTGGAGATTCTGAGATGTCGCCATCTACATGGAAAGATTTCAAAATGCAGTTTTTGGATTTTATAAGTGAAATTATTTAGGAAAAAATTTTATGATAATGGATTATGAGTTTACCAGATAAGTTAAATGTTTTTTATCAGGGAAGGAACCATGAAATGTCATTGAAATTTGAAGCATTCATGGTCTTGTTGGATACTACTGATGGATCAACAAAAATTTATCTAAGATATAATCACTTTTGACAACTCATACCAAGAATGAAAAGAAATTCTTATAAGAAGAAAAGGGGCAGTCTTTCATTGATGAGGTGAAACACCTTCTCACATCTGCACCTATTCTGATATTATATGGTCATGATAAATAGAACGTGGTGTTTTGTGATGCATTGGGTGTTGGTTTTGGATGTTTACTGATTTAGGATGTTCATGTGGTAGCTTAAGGATCTATTTATCTCTTACCACATGATAAGAACTACCCCGCTCATGATTTAAATCTTGATTCTATGATGTATGTGCTTAAATGATGGGGCAACTATCTCATTATGGGTAAGTTCACAGTTTTATCTGATTATAAGAGTTTGAGCTATATATTTTACTAGAAAAAATTGAATCTAAGACAAAGAATATGGGTAGAATACCTTCAAACATTTAACATCAACATCACCTACACTCCGAGGAAAGGGAATGTTGTTATAGATGCTCTATGTAGTAAGGCACCATCATAGGCAATTATGGAGTCGAATGAAGTGTGTAATCTTAGGGGGGGTTTCTCTCAATTTCATTTGGATGCTGTGTATGATTCTTATAAGATGGTTCTGGCTATTGTTCAGTTTTAATCACCTCTCCTTGAGTCTATATTTAAAATTCAATATCAATGTTATGACATTCAAATTATTCTTGAAAACCTCTATGGTGGGGAGAAAGTTCTGAGTTGGTCTCTTTCTTCAGATGAAATAATTTGCATTCGAAAGCATGTCATCTTCCCATCACCTATGACAAGTTAAATATTGTTTGATTGTCATAGATATTCATGGTTTGTTCATCCAGTAACTACAAATATTTATAATGGCATGAGAAGACGGTTCTGGTGGTCCGGTATAAAGCATGGCATTGCATATTTTGTGTCCCATTGTTACACCAGTCAACGGTTAAGGGAAGAGAACCTGAAACCTTTTGGTATAATTCATACTTTTCCAGTGCTAGTTTGGAGGTCGGATGAGGTGTCCATGGATTTTCTTTATTGGGTTTCCATGTATTACCTGGGGGAAAATGCAATCTGGGTGGTTTTTTATCATTTGAAGAAGTCTTCTAACATCATTCTGATCAAAGACTAGACTAAAGATGAAGATCTAGGTAATATGTATGTGCAAGAGATCATGAGGTTACTTGTAATCCCTTTATAAATTGTTTCAAATACGGATCCCAGGTTTAAATCATGGTTCTGAAGGAGATTCCAAGGGGAAAAGTGGACTCAGGTCAAGTTGATCACATCTTACCATCCCCATAAAGATAGATAGATACATCATTTAATTTAGTCCTAAAGGATATGATTCATGCATGTGTCTTAGATTTTGGTGGATCATGGGAATCCCGTCTCGGACAAGATGAGTTTATTTACAATAAAAGTTATAAGTCATTGATCATAATGTATACTTTTGAAAAATTTTATGGTCTCTCAATCAGATCACCACTTTAATGGGCATAGGTGGGTGAAGTAGCTTTGGTTGGACCATGTCTAGTTCAAGAGATGTTGGTAAAGATTCCAGAGGTGCGGCAATGTCTTCTTATAGCCCAAATTTGAAAAAAAATTGTATGCAGATCTGCGGCATTGTCCTTTGGATTTTCCATTTGTTAAATGGGTTTTCATTATAGTTTCTCATAATTTGGGTCACCATGGACATGGAAAATAGGAAAAGTTGGCTCTAAGATATGTTATACCTTTTGATATCACTGAAAGTCTTGATAAATTTCTTTATCGTTTTTCATTTTCGACTCATTTGACAAACATTTATGATTTTTTCGACATATCTCATCTTAAAAAGTATCACCCTGACCCCACTCATGTTCTATGTTCAGAAGAAATTAAGTTAGAGCTAGATTCTTATATTTTGGAGAAACTAGTTGAGATCGTTAACTCTTATACAAAATTATTTCCTGGGAAGTCAATTCTGTTAGTCATAGTTCTCTAGAAACAAGGATCATATTCTAATGAGACTTTGGAATGTGAGTCATTGATGGGGGATCCGTGGCCTCATCTCTTTCTAAAGGATACATCTTTCACAAGACTTTCAAGGGACAGAAATTCATTACATTGGGGAGTTGTTAACATCCCATTACATTGACCAGGTTAGATTTCCACCTTTTCCAAGTCCCCTTTTTATTGAGAATTCATTAAAACATTTCATGGTTTTACTACTAGTTTCAGGTCGGGTACCTGAAGTACACAACGTGTACCTGAAGTATACATTGTGTACTTGAATTAAACACTCTGTACTTTGGTAAAAATTCAATTTTTGATGTGAGAGTCAATTTGTGTGCTGGTACACATCGTGTACTTAAGGTACACATCATGTACAAGTTAAATATTGTTTTTACCCATGGTGATGGGTTTTCGGCGTAACATATCTGGAATGACCTTCATGTCGCGACCATGGGGTACACGTCGTGACTCGGCCTACACCAAGTTTAATGTCATGTGTTTGTGTTTTTTGATCAATTATTTTCTCTCCAAACGTCATGGATCTCGACCCTAGACCTTTCTATGTATTTTTCAGAGGTGTATCACCTTCCAGATTGATTTGATCAGCTCTTTTTCATTGTTTTTTCTATAGTGCATATCATTGGTTAAGTGTTATCTCTGATTATTCCTTGATATTGATTTTGATAGCGCCCTTTCATTGGGTTATCGGATCCACTGATCCTTTTTGGATGTTTCTAGTCATCTTCATCTAGATCCATTGAGAGATATCATTCTGGAGGCCCTTTTTCTCCAAGTGTTGTTGGGTTTTCTTCTTGGTTTTGGATTCTATTGTGTGTGTGTGAACCCCAAACATTGAGGTAGTTGGTTCCATCTCTATCCTATGATAATGAACCAACTTGTTTTTATTTTCAAATTGATTTATAAATTGATTTTTTAAATTGGAATGATTGTTGTGTGTGTTTAAAAAGGGTTTTGAAAGAAAATTGGTATTCCCTAGATTTTAATAAATAGATTTTTAATGATTGGTAATAGTTTCCAAGATATTGTAACTGGTTTGTGAAAAATAGAACATTGTTTATCTTGGGTAATTAGGTGTACAATTTATCATGAGTCCATCGTCCATTTCTTAGTGATTATCAAAGAGGTTTATCATAGGGATTTTCTATGTTTTGTAGTCTGATTTTTCTTGTGAATCTATATTGACATTTTGGGGGGATTACTCCTTGGGTTTTCATCTACTTCCTAGGCACATAGTTATAAGATCAGTTATGTTCACTAGATTATTTTGGTATGAGTTGTCTACTTTCTAGACCTATAGTATTCATTAGTGTAGTAATCCATGTGGTTCTGGATCATACTGCTGGGATTTATGAGTTATCATTGATATGAATTTTGATGCTTGTGAAATATAATATGGAAATATGCTTTAAAAAATGATATACCATCAATTGTTTAGAACTGTGAAAAAGCTAATGTTCACTATGTTTTCCAAAAAAATTGGTTTACTAGTTATCATTCCTTGTTTTATTCAAAAATGGGAATACATGATTTGTTGTAGAACACCCGGGAGGGATCCAATTGATCATGTTAGCTCACACCATGTGCACTGCTTTGGTGGTGTGTAGACCTTTGTTTTTATTCTATTGTAGCGAAAGGAAAGGTTCCATAGTGGGGTGATTAGGTTCATGTCAGATAGGATAAGTAGATGATTGTGAGATGGGTGGAGTTTCTCCATAACATTTTGGGAGTAATTGTTCATTTTGAGACCCTAGTAGTCAGATTTGTCTTTCACAGTTTTTTTGGTATTATAGTTTTTTTCCAATGTATTCATTTAGTTTTGGAATATTTATTTTTTTAGTATTCCTATATTCCACTATTTCTCTCACTCTATATATATTCCATGTTGTTGTTCAGGTATGGTGAAATCATTCCCATGGTTTTTTTGTTTGATGCCCGGGTGTTTGTCACCAGGTTTTGGGGTTCGAGAATGCCCTTTGTGTATGAGACAGATCAGGTCGGGTTCCAGGTTGAGGGTAACCTAAGTCGGACTATTACATTATCCATTTCTCAAAGTAGGTACCCTGGAGATTAATATAATCCTATCATGTGTTCAATGTCTTGTTATGAATCCTTGATATAATCTTTGAATGATTATGAATATGCCACAATTTATTTCACTCTTTTATGATAAGACATTATTATAATTTTATGCTCTTATAGAAAAATTTATTTGATTCCATAAAGATTCATGTCTTATGAAATGTCATGTTTTAGGACAGTAAACATGATTATAATCAATGAATAATGGAGTATGATTTTCAAGTTTTATGTTCGTCTAATATTCCATTATAAACATATTATGGTAAAATGATCCTTGATATATCCCATGTTAACCCTTAATTAGCATATGATCTCGCCATTTATTAGGTTTTCTTTTCCACTTTTTATGAATAATTGTTTTAAGTATTATATATCTAATACGGTTGTTAATTGATAACAACATCGTTGGATGTGATTTTGATCTTTTATGTACTAATTTTTTATGTATCCTTATTTCTAACAATAATAAACCTTTACTCTCCAAATATGGATCTGAAGGATAAGTTCAAAATATTCATATAATAATATATAATAGTTATATAGGTACATTTTTTGTCAACTCATTCAAATAACATGAATAAAATAAAATTTATGATATAATATAATAAGTAAGTAGTATCGAAAAGGAATAATTGGAATTAGGTTCACAATACAAATTTTTTCTGAGGAAAATGAATTTGATATGAAAATTTCATTACCTTAATTCTTGGTATTCATTGAAGTGATTGAACCAAATTTAAAACAAAAATATATATATTTATAAAATATATTATAATGATATTTAAATATTAATCATTTTTTAAAATAATTTATTATTATTCTTCATATGTATATCTGTTAGTTGTTATCTATTCTCAATATCAGGTAGGAGTTATCTGAGTCATGTTGAACTAGTTTAGTTAAAGATGTATTTTAATTTCTTATTCACATATACTTCACCATTCCAATATAATTTAATGTAATGGAATAAAATAATTATTTTGATTTATGATTTTCTTATCCCAATCAATTACCATTTTAGTTTTATTGCATTAAAGTGGAATCAATGTCGGTATATTTAGGTTATTTTTTAGGTCAAAGAAAATATTTTAATAACAAATTAATAATATAATATAACATTTTAAAAAACAAAAAAAATAATGATATGATTATTTAATTATTATTATATTAGTATTAAACTTTCTATATTTATTCATGACAGTGTTTAATAGCATTTTTCATGAAGGTAGTTAGAAAAAGAGAAACATAAACATACAATATTTCAATCGGTATGTTAAGTTAATAGAATGTTTATATAGATATATTTTCACTATTGAAGAATCATAATGATATCATTATATTTTATTATTACATAAATAAGATTATATAATTGTTTGATAATTATTTTATATAAATATGAAAAAAAAATTATTACTTCTTCAAGGTGGTAGTCTACACAACACATTGTAAACATATTAATTCCCAATGAATGAGACTACGTAAAGTTGGATTATATTTCGATACATCATATTAATATTTATATTAAAAAATTTAATTTAATTTTTAAATTCCACTATTATAACAAACAATAAGTTGTGGTAGTGAATTTCCAATTATTTAACTCTATGGAGGTGGTTTCCTGAGAAATGCATAGTCAAAATTATTTTATTTTTTTAAGTGGATGATAAGGAATAAAATAGTGGTTATAGAATAATATAATAACACATTAGTATAATAATAATATTTATTTATTTATATAAGAATGGTTTGTGTAGGATTGGAACTAGATTAATAATAAGAAATGGAAACATATTTGGTAATAATTATTTCAAGACATTGAACTTTATCTTGATAAAATCATTAGAATTGAAGGTCTTACGATAGATTTCCATGACCAAGAGATTTAGATAATTAAAGAAACTTCTGGATACAAAACAAATTATGGTGTTAAAGGATATTTTAATGTTAATGTGGAGTATTGAAAGGGTGTAAATGATCCTCTTTTATATGTGAATAAAATGATTCTCTTTTGAACACCCATTATTTTTTTAACAATGTAATGATATAATTTATGGGTGAATGATTCAAAATGATTGAAAAACATTTGTTTTGGATGATTTTTTAGATGATAAATATTAAAATGTATTATTTATTAACACTATATAATCATTTTCTAACTCATTGGTTCTTTTACTTTTACTTTTACATTTTTTTTATTTTTGGGTTACAAGTTCTTACAAAAGAAACATATGTTCTAATAAATATATAAATAAAATAAAATTACCAAATTTTTGTTAAATGAACCTAAAAATAATCAAAAATTTCTATAATGTAAATTATTGTTAATAGAAAATTAATTTTTTAATTAAAAAAATGAACATACATGAATTTTATTTTTATAAATAAATTGATTTCAATAAAAAGTTTTCTTAATTTTATTCTATATTTATTACCAATAAAAAAAGTAATAATTTATTTAATTATATGATTAGAAACTATATTAAAAGAAATTTAAGGAATATAATTATTAATTTATTTTAAAAAATGATAATATTACTAAAATAATTCATCGAATATAATAGTTTACAACTATTGAGGTCATTTAAATTAATCATGGAAATGATATTTCTATTAAAAAATATGATCTGAAACATAATTAATAACATTATAATGTTGATCTAAATTGGAAAATTTTTTTTATTAAACTTATATAAGTGATGAAAACAATTTTTTTAATATGAGCGAATAAATCAATTTTTAAAAGAAAATATTATACATGTTTTGAAAATGATATATTTGTGTTTTATGAATAAAATAAAATAATTTTAAATGATTTATTAAATATATACATATTAGATAAAAATATTTCAAAAATATTTAATAAATTTTCCATTTTTATAATGTTATAAAAGTGATGGTTTTAGCAATATCGCTAATTTTTTTACATTTCAATGAAAAATTCACTACTTAGAAAAACCCAAATAAATAATATTGAAATTATAAATATTAAATGATGTTAATTTTGTTAAATATAAATTAGAATTTAACAATTAATTTTTTTATTAATACTGGCGATTTATATTGGGCATTTTATAATAGTTTTGGATATAGTGTGTATTTGTTATAGTGAGGTTTTGAGTATTAAATAAGTTTTTATATTAGAAATGAAAGATAAATGGTGTGATACAGAACAATAACCATAATAAATTTTTTGAAACAACATCGATTGTGAGTAAACCACATAAAAAACTATTATGAAATATATTTAATTTTTACCATAAGTGAGAAAGAGAGATCATTTACTAACAATCACAAAATATGTTATCATTGAAAAATAAAAACTGACATCATTAATTAACCCCATTAGTGCATATCATTCATTCCTTAAATCCTAACATATTTGTATAAAAGTATGTTAGTTTTAATAACTCATTTTTGTCTAAGAATTTTGAAAATTTAGAAGGCACATTAATTTTAACTAGTGGGTGGGTTTCTTTTCTAAATTGTTATTATAAAAGTAATTCTATGATTGTGAGTACCCTAGATGTAACATCCCAAGGTTTTCTAAAAATAAATTGAAAATGCTTGAAATTTTGTTTAAGGTATATATTTATAAGTATCCTTTAAACATAATTTTATTTCTTCTATGATTTGAATTTCAAGAAACTGTCATCTACAATTGTGTTTAGTATGTTATTTAGAGTCTGATAAAACAAACTTGTTTTTTTGGTGAATAGTAACATGCCCATATGAATAGTAATATGAATAGTAATATGAATAGTAATATGAATAGTAATATGACCTCATGAATAGTAAATAATAATAATATTTTATTTTCCCATGACAATAGGATAATGGAATCTTAATTAATTTTCCAATGTCACATAAAACTAATTGCACTTCAATATTGTTATTTTTCGAATTAACTGTGACCTTATTTAAAAATTAAATTAATAATATTTAGAAAATTATTTTTGAAAAATGGAGTTCATTTTTGAATTCTACACATCGAAAAATGGTTGGGGTAAATTTTTGGTATTTTTCTGAAACTCTTGAATTTTCGGTGAATAGTGAAATACGATAAAATACCGTATAATCAATTTATCAGTAAAAATGAACTATTTATGACATCATAAGTGATGCAAGGCCACTTTCTTCTAACTCACTTGATATTTCCACTAATTTAGGGCCACTTTTTTTGATATTATTCATAGTCTTGATAAAAATATTATAATAATGATTAAAATAATCTAAAAAACCTCCACTCCTCCACTATAAATGTCACCCTCACTCCCCTCTTCCTCCCACACCTCTCAAGCCTCGATAATTGTCTAATTTCTCCCAAATTCCCTCCCCAATCTTCTTCCCCACGTCCTAGAGCTTCTGGTCTCACCAAAAGTCCAAAATCGAATCCCTTAAGAAGGATCTCAAGGAGAAGAGATCAAGAGGTAAACAACCTCTTTTATTTTCATTGTTTTCTTCCATTTTATGTTATTCTCTTCCTTTCCCTTTGTCTTTGGTTGGGATATTTCATTAAATATTTCCCCTTACTTTCCAATGTTTTTATGATGATGAGATATTCCATTCCTCTCATCAATCTTGTTTTTATGAAATTTTAAGAGACGTCGTTAGGCTGCCGAATTTCTGCAAGAAATTTCTCATGTTTTCTTCATTTCATGATTCCCTTCTCTTCTTTCTTCACCCCCTCTTATCCAAGAGGCATGAAAACTCCAGAATCATGTATATTCTGGATTTTTTCATGTTTATGGAAAATTAAAAATCATTATTCCTCTCCTCTCTCACTTATTTAAAGAATCAAAAAACATTGTCCATTTGTGTCGAATTACCGATATCGTGGACGATGTATTTTCAGTCTCCATTAATTCTTTAAAGTCTGGTCATGAAACCATTTATATGGTTGAAATAGGTTATAATATATGTTTTCTGAATCATATATGGTTTTGGAATTATTTTTTACTCATGATTCAAATTTATAAGACTAAATGAAGTTGTAATTATCAAAGAACCACTTAAATGATCTAAACGAACATAATTAATGTTTTAACTTATTAATCATCATATAAAGAATCAAAGTGATAAATGGTATACATTATGGTACTAGAAATATGTATATACTACTCCATTCCAATTCTGGAGTTTCACTTCCGATCAACAAGAACGACTCATCATGAACTGATCGTGAAAATCACAAAAGAACTCACCCAAAATAATGCAAAGAACAAAATACTAACAATTAAGGGGTGAAATGAGGTTATGAAATGACCATATAAGATGTTATAAACATGAAAATATTTCTGTAAAATACTAATAACAATTTTTTAACCACTATACAGGAGGTTTAAACAATTTTTAAGTAAGACAATCCCAAGGTAAGGGTTTCTTCATCTCACTTCCATTTTTGTGAGATATTCCGTAATCACTATTTTTACATTGTATGGTGTATGTATACTGCCCATTATTGTCTAATATAATGAATATATTTATTTTTATGACATTCAAATTTATCATTTGACAATAATTAATTTTGGTTCATACAAATCAATTTATTACAAAGTTGTAAGGGGTTCCTCGTCTCACATTCATTTTTGTGAGATTTTAGTCGTTCGCCGCTTATTTCTTGTATATGGAATGTGTGAACTGTCATTTGATATATATAATAACATGATTCTCTTTATATTCATGTTATTCAATGATCCAATTTATATTTATTATGTTCTGGCCATATGATTCGACCGATCACATTGTTGTAAGGGAATTCTTAACCCGATTTCCATTCTTTGGGTTAACCTTCTACTTTTTAATTTATGTGCTATTTAAATTGATTGTGTGATGGGTTCTGTTTATATTATGTTTCATTAAGTGCATTTACAGAGTATATACATATTCCATGCACTCTATTAAGTCTCATTTCAAGTATATGATGTTTATAAGGGACTTTTCTTCTAAAATCCTCTTTTAAAATTCTGTTTTATAAGATACAAAAACAATGCTTTTATGCTATTGTTTATGTTGTATGATTATGTTTTGGTTATTGGGAATTTTTTATGATAAAGGGTGGGACCTATATTTCCCTCCAATGCATTGGGTATGAGTAAGTTGGAGGTCGGCCGTATAGTTACTCCAAGTGTAACTGTGATGGTTACACAAAGTAAAGTAGCAGTGAGGGTTACAAATTTTAAGGTAGCCAAGATGGTTACAAGATTATGTGATTAATGCCCCTATATACCTCTATGATTATAATTATATTTGTGTGGGTCTTGTGTAAATCTCATGTTACACAAAGTAAGATTTTATGGGTGGAAAGCATGTCTTTTGAATATGGTTTCATACATCATGCGTATTCATGGACTAATGTGAATTTTCCTTCTTTTTCATACCTTAATGAGCTTTTGTGCTCATCCCATGTTTTTAAATGATTTTTCACAGGTTAATGATGAGTAATACAAGGATTTAAGACATGTTAAACGTTGAATAATTATCAAGGAGTCTTGTTTTATGTTTTAATGTTTTATACTCTGAGGAAAATGGAAACTGATTTTATGGTATCCACTATGTAACAATGTGTAATGTTATGAATGTTTTTTCTTAATTATCTAAAGATATAAACTTGAAAATATCCTCAATGTAAAATGAAGTGTTTTCTTTATTAAATTCATGATTATGTATGAAATAAGTTCGGGTCTTTATAGTTGGTATCAGAGGATGGTTTAGATAAATTGTGGGGTTAGGGTGATAGAATACCATAAATGATTTTCACTCTATGTTTAATTTGTTATATCATTTAAAGATTACCATGTTGCTTCATCTATGAAATGATTGTTCAGAATGGTTGTCCGCAGAAGGAACAAGGATGCTGAAAAGGAGCATGAAAAACATCTAAGGGTTGTTTTACAAACATTAAAAGAAAAAAAAACTATATGGAAACTTCAGCAAGTGTGATTTTTGGTTGTAACAGATTTTTTTCTTGGGAACATTGTAAATAAGGATAGAATAACAGTTGATCCTACCAAAACAAAAGTAGTTGATGAATGGCCAAGACCCAAAAATGTTACAGATATTCATAGTTTTCTGGGCTTAGCAAGTTATTACCAACGGTTTGTTAAGAACTATGCACGGTTATCTAGCCTGATAACTAAGTTAACAAGGAAAGGGGTTAAATTTGTTTGGATAGAGGAATGTGATGGTTGTTTTTAGGAACTAAATAAGAGATTGGTGAATGCTCCAGTTTTGGCCTTACCATCCCGGAATGGTGATTTTGTCATCTACAGTGATGCTTCTCTGAAGGGACTTGGTTGTGTTTTGATGTAGAATGATTAGGTAATTGCCTATGCTTCGAGACAACTTAAACCTCATGAGATAAATTATCCCACACATGATTTGGAATTGGCAGCTGTGGTTTTTTCTTTGAAAATATGGAGGCATCATCTATACAGAACGAAATGCCAAATAAATACTGACCATAAAAGTCTTAAGTATATATTCACTCAAAAGGAATTAAACATGAGATAGAGAAGATGGCTATAACTGATAAAGGATTATGACTGCACGATCAATTACCATCCTGGAAAAGCAAACAATGTAGCAGATGCCTTATGTCAGAAAAATCATGCATCATTAACCATGCTACGTTTGGAACATGATCCCTTGATTAATGGTTTGATGAATTTTGGCGAAGAAGTTGTTGGTGCAGGGAATATATCTATTTTGTTTCAGGTTTCAGTGTAGTCTTCGTTGTCAGAAAGAATTATGAAATCCTGAGGGAAGAGCGTGAGCTACAGAAAAAGGTAGAATTTGTTAAAATTGGTAAGTTTACAGAATTTAATCTGGATAACGATTGTGTTTTAAGATTTGGAAAACTTTTGTGTGTGCCTTGTGATTCCCAGTTGAAGAAATAATTGTTGTGTGAAACTCATAGTTCTCTATTTTTTGTTCATCCTGGAAGTACTAAGATGTACAGAGACCTTCGGGAGTATTACTGGTGGAATGGGATGAAAAGAGATATTGCTGATTTTAAATTAAATGTTTGACATGTCAGGAGGTTAAAGCAGAGCGGCAGTTACCGAAGGGGATGCTTCATCCTTTGCCAGATCCAGAATGGAAATAGGAGAATATATCCATGGATTTTGTGGTGGGACTACCAAAGACTTCTCGGGGTAACAATGTGATATGGGTTATTGTTGATCGGCTAACAAAGTCTTCTCATTTTCTTTCTATTCGAGATACAATGACATTAGATCAGCTTTCTCGATTGTACCTCAAAGAGATTGTCAGGTTACATGGAGTTCCTCTTTCCATTGTGTCTGACCGAGATACCAGGTTCACTTCTAAATTTTGGAAGGGACTTTAGAAGTCTTTGGGCACAGAGTTGAATTTCAGTACAGCTTTTCATCCTCAATCAGATGGGCAGTCAGAACGAACGATTCAAACTTTGGAGGATATGCTTCAAGCTTGTTCAATGGACAATCAGGGAAGTTGGGATCAGCATTTTTCATTAGTTGAGTTTTCTTATAATAACAATTTCCATTCCAGTATTCAGATGGCACCTTTTGAGGCCTTGTATGGAAAGCGGTGTTAGACTCCTGCGTTTTGGGATGAAGTCAGTAAAAGAAAGTTTATGGGGCCAGAATTAGTAGAAGAAGTGGTTGAGAAAGTGAGGATGATCCAGCAACACATGAGGATAGGTCAGAGCAGGTAGAAAAGTTATGCAGATAAGAGAAGGAAAGACTTCTCTTTCGAGGTAGGTGACCATGTTTTTCTTAAAATCTCTCCTTGGAAAAGTGTGATGCGTTTCGATAAGAAAGGGAAACTAAGTCCACGGTTCATCAGTCCTTTTGAAATCCTGGATAAAGTTAGAACAGTTTCATATCTCATAGCTTTGCCTCCGAGCTTATTTCAGGTACCCAATGTTTTTCTTGTTTCGATGATGAGAAAGTATGTTCCAAATTCATCACATGTCTTGAGGCCGGAAGCAGTTCAGGTGGCAGAGAACCTTTCTTATGAGGAAAAACCGGTTCAGATTCTTGATCAAAGAGAACAGGTATTGAGGAATGAGGTAATCCACTAGGTAAAGGTTTTGTGGAGAAACCACATGGTTGAAGAAGCAACATGGGGGTCTGAAAATGCTATGATGGAAAAATACCCTCAGTTGTTTAATATGTAAATAAAAATTGTGAGGATGCAATTTCAAGATGGTGGGGATAATGTAACATCCCAAGGTTTTCTAAAAATAAATTGAAAATGCTTGAAATTTTGTTTAAGGTATATATTTATAAGTATCCTTTAAACATAATTTTATTTCTCTTATGATTTGAATTTTAAGAAACTATCATCTACAATTGTGTTCAGTATGTTATTTAGAGTCCGATAAAACAAACGTGATTTTTTGTTGAATAGTAACATGCCCTTATGAATAGTAATATGAATAGTAATATGACCTCATGAATAGTAAATAATATTATTATTTTATTTTCCCATGGAAATAGGATAATTGGATCTTAATTAATTTTCTAATGTCACATAAAACAAATTGCACATCAATATTGTTATTTTTCAAATTAACTGTGTCCTTATTTAAAAATTAATTTAATAATATTTAGAAAACTATTTTTGAAAAATGGAGTTCATTTTTGAATTCTACACATCAAAAAATGGTTGGGGTAAATTTTTGGTATTTTTCTGAAACTCTTGAATTTTCGGTGAATAGTGAAATACGATAAAATACCGTATAATCAATTTATCAGTAAAAATGCACTATTTATGACATCATAAGTGATGCACGGCCACTTTCTTCAAACTCACTTGATATTTTCACTAATTTAGGGCCACTTGTTTTGAGATTATTCATAGTCTTGATAAAAATATTATAATAATGATTAAAATAATCTAAAAAACCTCCCCTCCTCCACTATAAATATCACCCTCACTCCCCTCTTCTTCCCACACCTCTCAAGCCTTGAGCATTTCCTAATTTCTGCCAAATTCCATCCCCAATCTTCTTCCCCACGTCCTAGAGCTTCTGGTCTCACCAAAAGACAAAAATAAAATCCCTTAAGAAGGATCTCAAGGAGAAGAGATCAAGAGGTAAACAACCTCTTTTATTTTCATTCTTTTCTTCCATTTTATGTTATTATCTTCCTTTACCTTTGTCTTTTGTTGGGATATTTCATTAAATATTTCCCCTTACTGTCCAAAGTTTGTATGATGATGAGATATTCCATTCCTCTCATCAATCTTGTTTTTATGAAATTTTAAGAGACGACGTTAGGCTGCCGAAATTTTGTAAGAAATTTCTCATGTTTTCTTCATTTCATGATTCCTTTCTCTTCTTTATTCACCCCCTCGTATCCAAGAGGCATGAAAACTCCAGAATAATGTATATTCTGGATGTTTTCATGTTTATGGAAAATTAAAAATCATTATTCCTTTCCTCTCTCACTTATTTAAAGAATCAAAAAACATTGTCCGTTTGTGTCGAATTACCGATATCGTGGACGATGTATTTTCAATCTCCATTAATTCATTCAATTCTGGTAATGAAACCATTTATATGGTTGAACCAGGTTATAATATATGTTTTATGAATCATATAAGGTATTGGAATTCTTTTGTACTCATGATTCAAATTTATAAGACTAAATGAAGTTGTAATTATCAAAGAACCACTTAAATGATCTAAACGAGCATAATTAATGTTTTAACTTATTAATCATCATCATATAAAGCATCAAAGTGTTAATTGGTATAAATTATGATACTGGAAATATTTATATACTACTCCATTCCAATTCTGGAGTTTCACTTCCGATCAACAAGAATGATTCATCATGAACCGATCGTGAAAATCACAAAAGAACTCACCCAAAATAATGCAAGGAACAAAATACTAACAATTAAGGGGTGAAATGAATTTATGAAATGACCATATAAGATTTTATAACATGAACATGTTTCTGTAAAATACTAATAAAACTCTTTTATCCATTATACAAGAGGTTTAAAATATTTTGAAGTAAGACAAGCCCAAGGTAAGGGTTTCTTCATCTCACTTCCATTTTTGTGAGATATTCCGTAATCACTATTTTTACTTTGTATGGTGTATGTATACTGCCCATTATTGTATCATATCATGAATATCTTTATTTTTATGATATACAATTTATCATTTGACAATAATTAATTTTGGGTCATACAATTCAATTGATTACAAAGTTGTAAGGGGTTCCTCGTCTCACTTTCCTTTTTGTGAGATTTTAGTCGTTCGCCACTTATTTATCGTATGTGGAATGTGTGAACTGTCATTAGATATATATAATAACATTATTATTTTTATATTCATGTTATTAAATGATCCAATTTATATTTATTATGTTCTGGTCATATGATTCGACCGATCACATTATTTTAAGGGAATTCTTAACCCGATTTCCATTCTTTGGGTTAACCTTCTACTTCTTAATTTATGTTCTATTTAAAATGATTGTGTGATGGGTTCTGTTTATATTATGTTTCATTATGTGTATTTACAGAGTATATACATATTCCATCCACTCTATTAAGTCTCACTTCAAGTATATGATGTTTATAAGGGACTTTTCTTCTAAAATCCTCTTTTAAAATACTGTTTTATAAGATACAAAAACAATGCTTTTATGCTATTGTTTATGTTGTATGATTATGTTTTGGTTATTGTGCATTGTTTATGATAAAGGTTGGGAAATATATTTCCCTCCAATGCATTGTGTATTAGTATGTTGGAGGTCGTCCGTATGTTTACTCCAAGTGTAACTGTGATGGTTACACAAAGTAAGGTAGCCGTGAGGGTTACAAATGTTAAGGTAACCAAGATGGTTACAAGATTATGTAAGTAATGCCCCAATATACCTCTATGATTATAATTATGTTTGTGTGGATCTTGTGTAAATCTCATTCTACACAAAGTAAGATTTTATTGGTGGAAAGCATGCCTTTTGAAAATGTTTTCATACGTCATGCGTATTCATGGACTAATGTTTTTTTCTTTCTTTTTCATACCTTACTGAGATTTTGTGCTCATCCCAAGTTTTTAAATGATTTTTCACAGGTTAATGATGAGTAATACAAGGAAGGAAGACATGTTAAATGTTGAAGAATTGTCAAGGAGTCTTGTTTTATGTTTTAATGTTTTATATTCTGAGGAAAATGGAAACTGATTTTATGGTATCCACTATGTAACAATGTGTAATGTTATGAATGTTTTGTCTTAATTCTCTAAATCTATAAACTTGAAAATATCCTCAATATAAAATGAAGTGTTTTCTTGATTAAATTCAAGATTATGTATTAAATAAGTTCTGGTCTTTATAACAGAAGACATATTTTAGATGTCAAATGAGGTTTAATATGTAGTTGTGAGGCTCAAGGGAGTGTAATTATTATCCTAGTTTGGCTTCAATGTGAAACCACCATCTAGACTATGGGATTACAAAGACAATTGGAATGATTCATGGGGTTATAGACTACCTAGTTTCCATGTATCAGTAGAAAGATTCATGGATAGTGTCACCTTCATTATATAGATCTTCTTTAGCCTACATCGCTAGATGGGGGTCGTAAATGGGGTAAAATGGCCAGTTTCTAACGTTCATTTCTAGATGGGGCTTCCAACTCCTATCCTATAATATGGAAGATGCGAGGGAGGATAAAAAAACCCCCCACCCTCCTCCATTCCTAGTTTGTTTAGGGTTCCCTTGGATGGTGTTTTACAATTATTAGAGGCTGATATTTGGTTCTGCTGACCTTAGTTGATCGGCCCCACCTTCCTCTCTAATTTTGAGTTCTTCAAACTTTGGATTTAGATTTTATTCTACCAGAACACAGTGGAATTTTAAAATTTTGACTCGTCTCTTATTATTATAATTATTATTATTATGAGGTGATATAAAGATAAAATCCACATTCTTCCATTTTCCATTTTTATGAGATTTTCCATTATGTCTAATTTATAATGTTTTACCATAAAATAAATATTTTTTTATTTTGTTATTTGGTTAGTGGTGTTTGATTGGTGTTTTTCTCAGTTTCGGTTTAGGGGTTATCTATGGGTTTATCAAAGACTATTTCATGATTAAGTGGAAAAATATGGATTCAATGCTCATTAATTAGAATTATTACTATTTTATGTAAATTTTTTAATTTATTTCAATGTGTATAATTATAAAATTACTGATGATAAGAATGGGTTAGGAACCTGAGATGGTTGAAGATTCTTAGATTTGCCGAGAAAAGATTTAGTGGATTTTAGAACCTTGAAATAAAATTAAAAATCATAATTGAAATGTTAGGTGATCTTTTATACATGATTTATGGTTTTTATGAAGTTGTTATAATACATGTAATAAGTAATCTCAATAATGTGGGGTTGAACTGTCATGCTATGGGAATTGTTTTGTTAAATTATAAAAAATGATGAAATTAAATTTATTTTACATGTTAATTATAATTCCATTAGTTAGGATGCAAAAATTTGTAACTCCCCAAAGGACATTGGGCACTAGATGGGTTGCCTCAACCACTGTTGAAAAAGGAATTAACTATTTTGATATGTCATATGATGTATATACCACATGGTGTTTATGATATATGATATTATTGTGTGTAGTGTAATTAATAGAATTATATATTATAGACCTACAGGTATATTTTATTGATGAGATTGGTGGATGACATAGGGGTTGTCTATGTTATAACTAAGCGGTTCTCTTGAGCATTTAGGATATTTATACGACTGAGCACCTAATAATTCATTGTTTTAACTATTAATTCTTATATTGGTTGAATGAAAAACAATATACGAGGTATTATGATTATTTAGGAAAAATGTAACACCCAAATATTCTAATATAGAAACATTGTACTTGATAGCGTACGTGTCCTGCAACACTGAGCATAAATAACCCACACAATATATTTCTTTAGGTTCAATCTCTTAAATAGCTTATAAAACATGAATCTCCAAGTTAAAATGAACTATGATATAGAATAAAATTATAACCAAGTAATTAAATCAAATGGTAATAATAGTATTAACTAAATTATCAAAATTATGGTTATTATTTGATTAGAAAGAAAATATGGACTATTAAATAAATAAATGTTTTCTGAAAAATGGTATTTTTTCTAAATGATAATTTAGTTATGCTTTGTACACATAATTTAAGATTTATTTTAAAAAATATAAAACAATTAATTTTTAATATTAAATATCATTTTTGAAAAAAAATATCGATATTATCTTAGGGATAATATTTGGTATTTTTTCGAAAACATTTCATTTTTCAATTAATATTTAAAATTACTAAATACTAATTGAAAACTATATTTTCATTTAAATAATTTAAAATGATAAATAATAGATTTAAATATTTATAAGTAAAATTAGTTCAATTAAATATCAATTAATAAAATTTATTTCATTGCAATCATTTTCATTTTTAATTTAGAAATCAAAACATTGTAAGCTTTTGAATAATTTCTATTTTAAAAATCACTTTATCATTGTGTTTACAACATTAATTTTGAATTAAAAGTTTCCACTTATATTAATTGATTTTAGAGAAATTTATTACATAATTATATTCAATATAATTTATATTTTATATGATGTTCATCTTACTTTTTTTAACCAAAATAAATAGTTAAAGTAGTAAATAATTATTTATTTTGTATAAGGTAAAAATGGATTTATCGGGGGTTAAACTAAAAAGATAAGGGGAAAAATAACATTAAAACATATCTGATAGTGATTATATGGATATATTTAAAAATTATATCTTATATTTTTTAAGAGTATATTATTGGATCTTTTCTGCATGAAAAAAACATCGGTAGTCTTCATTATTGTAAAAAATTACAGGTGCACTTCTCACCTCACCTAAAAAAGGCTACCCCTTTCCTATTTTCATCACAGCTTGAAACCTTTTTTCTTGGATATCAAAGAAGAAATAAATTAAAACTTCCCTCCTCGACTAAAAAAGTTCTTATTTTGGGCATAAATCCAACCTATGAAGGATTAGGTTAAAACCTAAAGAGGAAAACCAAAGAAGATTTAACCTTTTTCAATAAGCATTTTTATTATATTCCTTACTTTATTAAAGTAAATTATTATTAAATAATTATTATATAATATCATTAGTATATTAAATATAATTATATTTTTTAAAATAAATGGTATGAAGTACAACAATCTCCACTTTCATCCAATGGGTAATCAAACCATATATTTTGTGTACGATGGACCACCATCTAGTGAATCGAGGTCATTCAATTTTTCATTACCTCCATCCATGATTAAAAATGATGACTGAAATAAAAAAAATGTCATATTTGTAAAATAATTATAGCTATTTAGATTTATATAATATATAAATATATATTTTAATTTTTAATTTTTTGGGGATACGATAACATCACTCGTATGTATGATAGACTACTACATTGAGAAGCGATGTAATTTGTCATTCACTAATGATTTAAATGGATGGTAATAAGGATGATTTGAATTAATATATGTGACATTGATTACATAATAATGATATGAATAACATATTTAACATTCTTAAAATATAATATACCATTTTATTTATAATAATTTCATTCATTGAAAGATGATTACATCATTCATGTATTTGTGGACTACCACCCTCACAAAGCGATGTGACTTTCCATTCTTCACCACAACAGAAAATTAATTTAAATGAGTATATTTAAAGAAATAATATTGTATTTATGATATTATTAATTTTATGGAGAATTAAAATATTACATAATTGTTTTTAAAAATGATTATTGAAAAATTGGATTATTAATATTGTATACGAAGGACTTATAGTCTACATCATTGTTACATAGTCAATTTCTCAAAACCATAATTCATGATTGGTTTTAAAAATATAATTGATATATAAATATAATATTTACATAATTATAATAATTCTAGATATGATTGAACTATATAATACGTGAAATTCCTAGATCCTCCAGTAAGAAACATGCGATAGAAGATAACGAAATTAACACTCAAACCAATGAAAATAATGAATGATTATTATTAGATGGGTGATAAGTGGTTATAAGAGGATAATATATTATATTATATATATTAATATGGTTTTTTAATAATTTAATTAAATTTCTAAACCCAAAATAAAATTTGGTTAAATCATAGTGAACCAAAAATAAGCATTGTCTAAGGGGTTGATCTCAATTTTATTTCATTAAGGCCTTTTGTAATTTTATGCACCTAATTTTATTTATAAGGTGTATATACATCCAGTTTTTCATATTATATTTTAATTAATTAATTATTAATTATATTTCATGTTTCCATTTAAATTATTTCATCCAACGGGTGTAGTCATAAAATCTACTATGTGGTAATGAAATTTATAACTAACTCTCTTTTTATTAGGTAATATTAGTCCTTCATCATATTTGATATTCTAATAATATGTGTTTAATGAATTTAGACTGTATATTGTTTTAATTAAAAATTTTATTTGTATTTATATTTTATAGAAATAATTTATTCATTGGTTAATTCTCACATAAACTTTTTTATCATTTTTAGTGTCTATTACATTATATCATTATAATCCAAATTATTTATTCTTGAGTTTATTTTGGATGAAATTATTTTAAAAATTCCTTATAAAAATAATTAATATTATTATCTTATATATATTAATAATATTTTAAATTACTAATAAATTTTTCCAATATTTCATATGTAAATTATTTTATAAAATGTTTTTTAAAAAATTAGACTTTATGTAACGCCCCGACACTAGTTACCCAGAGTCGGTGCATTATTACATAACATTGGGAAGATTATAAGAAAGATTAAGTCTCGAAAGACCGACTAGATTAGTATCCATGGAATAAATAGATAAATTAATAAAGTTTACATTACATCATAAAATGGAAACTACAACAATATAGCCTCCATAGTCCACACTCTTATCCCCTCATATTATCCCTACAGTTCATTCATAAATTACTTCTTCACATCTTGGGAAAAATAAATCATAGAAAAGGGGTGAGCTCAAATGCCCAGTAAGGATAACAATAGAGATGAAACTTTCATAAATAAGAATGAACATTTAAGGTAATGTATAACTAAAACAAAATCCTTTTAAACATGAACATCAACATAATATGGCAGAAATAAAATGAAATAATGCCATTTACTTATTCACACATATATTCTACAAGTCGAATAATCACATGCAATATCAATAACCACTTTCATATTGATGGAAAAAACATAATTCCAGACTATCATAACCACATAGACAAGGCCTCGAGAAAAGACTACAAATAAGATTTTGTCAAGGCCTTGTGCCAAGACACTAGTTTGTCTAATGAGACCTACTGATTAATCGAGGAGATATAGCGGGCTCCACTCGTCACTTATTAAGTCCAATCCATTCCTCATATGAACATGTTTAAACATAACATAAATATTCATATTAAAACTAGCATACAAAATGTCAATACTTTATACATAAACCATGAATGCTATAGAAATAACACATCCATAATCAAACATATCACTAAACCATCAATACAATATTGAAGTTTTGTATCATAATAAATCAACTCCAAATAAACGTAAAAACCCTCAAAGGATGTTGACAAAGATGAAATCAAAACTCTTTTTATAGAAATATCTCTTTCTATTTTGAAATAATTTAAGAGTCATATATTTATAAAATAAAACATTTTCTGGGAAAATATTCTTATAATCATGTAAGGAAATCTTTGACGATTTTATAATGGTGGAAAATAGCCACACCCGTTGTATAAGTTAAAAAAACATTCTTACGTTAATTCTGTCAAAAAGGATAAAAAGGACCATGTTTGGAAAACGATAGAATTATTCCTTAATAAACATCTTATAAAATTTCAACAAGGGTATAAATTACTTTATCCCATAGTCTTTAAAATAGTAAGAATAATTTCTAATACATTTTTAAGAAACATAGATGTGGATGATAAAGATGTCCCAGTAGATAATTATGCATAAATAACCTCGGATAATGAAGAGATTGTGAAATAAACCCTTACCTTGTCCTTTTACTTGGATAGGGGTAGGTTAACCTCATGTATAATGGTTAAATAGTTGTTATTAAATTATACAAGAATCATATACATTAATATGATATCATATATGATCTTTTAACATTGCTTTGTCAATAATATCTTAGCATTATCGTCGTTTCGAGTGTTTACTTACTCATTTTCTTTTATATGTTTTGTTATATAATCCATGTTTGTCATGGAAAGGTTGTATCTTATTCATATTAAGAATGATATCATGTCCTTACTAATTGTTTTTAAATAATCAAATGATAATTATACTTGAATGGATATGATGGAGAGTGAATATTATCGCGTTCGTGGAGACGGTAGTCCGTACGTACACATGAGCAACAATATCATTCTTTTGATATTAAAATAATATATAATTGGATGGTATATAATATATAAATAATCATTATCTTGTTATATTTATTATTTATATGAATTACACATCATTATTATACCCATCTAAATAATAATTTGTTGAATAACAATTACACCACTATGTGGAGACAGTAAGCTGTATGTACGCACGTATGGTGACATGTCATTCAAAGGATGGAAATAATACTGAATATAGTTGTACCATATTTATAATAACATCACAGTATATATAAGATATGGGATTTATTATTTTATAATGGTAATAACAAATAAAGAAGAAGTTGAAGAACAAATGAACTTGAAAGAGGGTGGTGACAACATTACCTCTTCTTCGGGTTATTCCTTTTTATTTGATCAAAAGGGATACGTAGGATGGATTTATGATCAATCTAAGGCCTATATGATGAATTTAGGTAAGTTTAGAGAGTATTTGGGTATGGTTTGGCTGATCCAAAAGGCTTTGAATGTGTTAATTAGTGAGAAGGTGGAGTTCCCTTTTATAAGAGGGGTGATGGGCACCTTGGGAAAATCTAGAAATATTATTTTATAATAAATTCATATTCACTTTATAATGGTTAAAAAGTAGATTATTTAAAAGTTAATTTGGTGATGGGTCGAAAACCACTCAAACACTATAAGTTATATGGGTTTTGTTCATTATATTAACCGTATCTTTTAGTTTTAACTCTTAGTTAATTAGTTTGACACATACCATGTCACTTTGAATTTTTATTATATATAGTTAATAAACATACTATATATCTCCAAGATACCTCCTAGTGGTCCATTAATGATACACCTATCATTATATAAGTCTCTTGGATGAGCCATATATTTTTAGGAATTGAATATAAATTAATAATATAATATTGTTTTTAAAAAACACTTTTATGTCAATTTTGAAAGTATTGGGTATTTTGTTTTTGATAAATTCATAACAGTGTTATTACTTCGAAACAAATTTATATAATCAATCCTAATATGTCATATTAACCTATAAAATTAGTGGAATTCATAAAAAGTCTCAAATTACAATTATTTTGATATTTATATTATAAATTAATTTAATATTTCATTAATTAGGTGATTACTGAATCACCATTGTGTCATAAATATATTAAATTATATAATGTCTAAAAATTATAAATAAAATACCATTATGTAGGAAATTATTTTAGATTTCTAATGAATATTTACAATTGATTTTATCTTATTTATAACTCTATATTAAAAATGTTTTATTAAATAAACATTGATTTTAACTCGTTTAACTTTTCTTCGAATTAAAAAATAATAAATGTCCTAATCTAATCCAAGTGGACCTAAATAATAATATTTTATTACTAAGGTTGTTTTCGGTCGAGATAAATTTGTCAAATAGAATTAGGACATGTGTTAGGGTAATATTAATATCAATTTTACACTTAATTACCCTATTTACTTTTAACCTTGGTAAATAAAGTAAAAAAGTTACTATTCACCAAAAATTATTTTCATCTCCTTGAACCACATTTTACTCATTGATATTAACCGTGTGTCTCGGATTTTCGAAATTCCACTCATAGAAGTGATAAAATTATGTTTTATGTGAATTTCTAAATTCTCCTAGGAGGTGGGTAAAAGACGGTGAAAAGTTCAATAAATTTTTATATATTTAAATTTATTCTAAACTAACTCCAATGAATTACATTGATCTTATATAGGTATTATGTTTCTATTTTGACATTAATTAAATTTAAATAAAATAAATAATTATTTAAATATAAATTTGGTTTTAAACTATAACTTAGTGTTTTTACACTATTCATAAAAAATTGAATGTTTTCAGAAAAATACCAAAATTTCACCGTAGGCTAATTTAGATATTCCGATTCCAAAAATGAAGTCCATTTTGAAAGTTAAAATTTATAAAATTTCCAAAATTTGGTGTTACTATTCATAACGGCTAGTTTGATTGGTTGTGGTGTGTGCGTGTGTTAGAACTCGAAGTTGCGTACAACACACGCTACTGTGTTTTTGAAAGGGAAGCATACCGTGGAATCTTGGGGTGTTACACATTATTTATCTCTAATTGGAAAAAAGTTTTCTATCAATACCCTATTTCTTAAAATTATTTTGAAAAATGTGATTAGACCTTTTAAAATTGATTTATTTTGTTAATTTTTACAAAATTTTAATTTTTATGGTAAGAATCAAATATTTTTTAAAACAATTCCAATTTGTATTTTTCTAAAAAAGTGAAATAATATTTTTTTTAATATGTAAAGCATGAATTAAATTTTAGACCGTCTTGATTTATAAAACTTTTTATACCTTATTTTATATGTTTAATAAAATATTTTCACTATATATTATTATCAATGTGAATTTTGGAATTCTTGAATTAAAAAAAGATTTTCAAATTGAAAAGTATATTTTCTCCAAAACAATTTTTAAAAAATATTTTTATTTTATTTCTATTCCTAAGTGACAAAAACCATTAATTTTATATATACTAAAATTGTGATATGTTGTATTGATACAAAAAATATTCTTCCTCTGGATGGTTTATTCATATTTTGGCTATGGATAATATTAAAGTTCACTTCCTTGATCCATATTTTAATTTAATAAGTTTTCATTAAAATTTTCACTTTCCTGTGATCATTGAAAAATAAATTTCTTATATATATCCATATTATTTATATTTTATATTTTTATTTGTTATACTATATATCATTTATACATAAAATTTTCTAAATTTAAATGAATTTTTTATCATCAAAATTTTGATAAATCCTTATTCATTTCTCAGTAAATATATTTAATGATAAAGAACCTTATTTATGAATTAAAACAATTATTCCATATATGTGGAATTATTTAGAGATGCCTGAAATGGGTTGGCCTTGGTTATAGATAGCCCATAAATGCATCAATAGTCTCATGGGATAAATTATTTTTGTAGGCTTAGTTTAACGGGTTTCTGCCCATCAGTTGTAAAATGTATTTAAGATAGTTCTTGATGGTAGCCATATCACATGACTAAGAAATATGGCATCCGATAATTATGTATTACCTTCACTAATAAGTAAAATATTATTATCCAATATATTTTCTCTATGATATTATCTCTATATGAAATTCAATTTTATTTTTTAATTAAATGGAATATGTTTTTAGTTATTTATATATCCATATTAAAAATTCATCATCTAGTTATGATAGTAATGTTTTGATTAAATGGACCATGTTTTTAAAAATTTAAATACACTTTTTGATTATGAATGTTAGATTACATTATTGGATTATGTGTTCAGTTATTTACCTTTCTATGAAGATTATGCTTATTGATTCATGATGGATTACATTGTACTCCAACATTACATATCCTTTTATATCACCCTTAGTTTTTTATTTTTAGGGAATCTAGGATGTGTACTAAGAATGCTATGAAATAATATAGTATAGTTAATAATAAATGTATTAAAAACAATCATTTTTTCATTTATGTATTAAAATTTAATATTGGAATTTAGTATGTATCTATTTTACCATGGTGAATACACTATCCAGTTCTTCTTGTTGTGATTATTTTATACTTAAGAAAATTTAATAATGTAGAAACCGGATCTATAGTATCAGGGGTCGACGTCTCAATAGTTTTAATTAGAGGATGTTTAGTAGAAAAACGGGGGAACAATATTATTTAAAATATATATTAGAGAAAATAACCCTATGATAGTATTTGATGATATGTCTATAAGAAATTATTAATGTTTTGGTAAGATAGATACTATGTGTGTTTTCTTTGAAATACAAAAATTTAGGGATACTACAAATGCAATTGGTTATAGAACAGGTCTACCTATCGGTAATAACTCTGAAAAGGGAGTATTGGGCATTCACTGATCATCACCTGGTGCAAGAAAATGGACATTACAATGAAACTAGTTTATCACTCCCTGAGGATCTTATTAGGATAATTCTCATTTACATTAATAAACATTATGAAGGATTTTAATATATTATAATAAATATTAAACTAGGTTAAAACTAAGGTGTCTTAAACTAATGGGACGTTATCTTAATAAAATAGGAATTTCTTTTTTGTGTGGAATAACAACATAATGAAAATAATTTCTAATGAAAAAAAATGTGTATGATGGAAGGAAATATATCTTACCCGAGGGATCGATTTATAAATCGGTATCATTAATTTAGAGAACCATGGTATTTTCTATGTCAATGAACTCATATACAGAATAAATCCATGAACAATGATGGATCTATGAAAAAATATAATAGATTATGTGTAACATCCCAGGTAAATTAATAATAACACATTTTCATATTTATTAATATTTTTGAATTAAATTTAATTATACATTAAAGGGTTTTCTATGTTTGATAGCGTAACAGATATGCAACAATGAGTTTCCTTAAAATCTTACGTTTTACACTAACAATATAATATTATTATTATAAATGGTATTTAACTCCTAACGTATGTACTGGAGGGAATGAAAAAAACTAACTACAATATTTTTATACATATTTGTTAAATGTATTTACCATTATCCAATAAAAGATATAGGCTTAAAATGTGAATAGATAAAATTTTAAGCTTAATTTACATTAATGGGTCGATTTACCGCCTTTTAATAGATAAAACTCTTAAAATATAGTTTTCTTCACTTTAATAAATTCTATTTTACCAAATAAAATACTTATTTATAATGGGGACATCAAAATTCCATTTGTGTAAATTTTTTGGAATTTTTTCGATAAAGATTATTTTTTAATGAATAGTGAAAAATATTGTACGTTAATTCAAAACTGCATTTTAATCTAAGGATGATTTCAATTAATATATGTGACATTTATTACATAATAATGATATGAATAACATATTTAACATTCTTAAAATATAATATACCATTTTATTTATAATAATTTCATTCATTGAAAGATGATTACATCATTCATGTATGTGTGGACTACCACCCTCACAAAGCGATGTGACATTCCATTCCTCACCACAACACAAAATTAATTTAAATGAGTATATTTAAAGAAATAATATTGTACTTATGATATTATTAATTTTATGGAGAATTAAAATATTACATACTTGTTTTTAAAAATGATTATTGAAAAATTGGAATATTAATATTGTATACGAAGGACGTATAGTCTACGTCATTGTTACATAGTCAATTTCTCAAAACCATAATTCATGATTGGTTTTAAAAATATAATTGATATATAAATATAATATTTACATAATAATAATAATTCTCGATATGATTAAACTATATAATGCGTGAAAGTCTTAGATCCTCCAGTAAGAAACATGCGATAGAAGATAACGAAATTAACACTCAAACCAATGAAAATAATGAATGATTATTAACAGATGGGTGTTAAGTGGTTATAAAAGGATAATATATTATATTATATATATTAATATTGTTTTTTAATACTTTAATTAAATTTATAAACCCAAAATAAAATTTGGTTAAATCACAGTGAACCAAAAATAAGCATTGTCTAAGGGGTTGATCTCAATTTTATTTCATTAAGGCCTTTTGTAATTTTATGCACCTAATTTAATTTATAAGGTGTATATAAATCTAGTTTTTCATATTATATTATAATTAATTAATAATTAATTATATTTCATGTTTCCATTTAAATTATTTCATCCAACGGGTGTAGTCATAAAATTGACTATGTGGTAATGAATTTTATAACAAACTCTCTTTTTATTAGGTAATATTATTCCTTCATCATATTTGATATTCTAATACTATGTGTTTAATGAATTTGGACTATATATTGTTTTAATTAATATTTTTATTTGTATTTATATTTTATAGAAATAATTTATTCATTGGTTAATTCTCACATCAACTTTTTGATCATTTTTAGTGTCTATTACATTATATCATTCTAATCCAAATTATTTATTCTTGAGTTTATTTTGGATGAAATTATTTTAAAAATTCCTTATCAAAATATTTAATATTATTATCTTATATATATTAATAATATTTAAAATTACTAATAAATTTTTCCAATATTTCATATGTAAATTATTTTATAAAATGTTTTTTAAAAAATTAGACATTATGTAACGCCCCGACACTAGTTACCCAGAGTCGGGGCATTATTACATAACATTGGGAAGATCATAAGAAAGATGAAGTCTCGAAAGACCGACTAGATTAGTATCCATGGAATAAATAGATACATTAATAAAGTTTACATTACATCATAAAATGGAAACTACAACAATATAGCCTCCATAGTCCACACTCTTATCCCCTCATATTATTCCTGCATTTCATTCATAAATTACTTCTTCAAATCATGGAAAAAATAAATCATAGAAAATGGGTGAGCTCAAATGCCCAGTAAGGATAACAATATAGAGGAAACTTTCATAAATAAGAATGAACATTTAAGTTAATGTATAACTAAAAAAAATCCTTTTAAACTTGAACTACAAGATAATATGGCAGAAATAAAATGAAATAATTCCATTTACTTATTCACACATATATTCTACAAGTCTAATAATCACATGCAATATCAATAACCACTTTCATAATGATGGAATACATAATGCCAGTCTATCATAACCACATAGCCAAGGCCTCGAGAAAAGACTACAAATAAGATTTTGTCAAGGCCTTATGCCAAGACACTAGTTTGTCTCATGAGACCTACTGATTCATCGAGCAGCTATAGCGGGCTCCACTCGTCACTTATTAAGTCCAATGCATTCCTCATATGAACATGTTTAAACATAACATAAATATTCATATTAATACTATCAAAAAAAATGTCAATACTTTATACATAAACCATGAATGTTATAGAAATAACACATCCATAATCAAACATATCACTAAACCATCAATACAATATTGATGTTTTGTATCATAATAAATCAACTCCAAATAAACGTAAAATCCCTCAAAGGATGTTGACAAAGATGAAATCAAAACTCTTTTTATAGAAATATCTCTTTCTATTTTGAAATCATTTAAGAGTCATATATTTATAAAATAAAACATTTTCTTGGAAAATATTCTTATAATATTGTAAGGAAATCTTCGATGATTTTATAATGGTGGAAAATAGCCACACCCGCTGTATAAGTTAAAAAAACATTCTTACCTTAATTCTGTCAAAAAGGATAAAAAGGACCATGTTTGGAAAACGATAGAATGATTCCTTAATAAACATATTATAAAATTTCAACAAGGGTATAAATTACTTTATCCCATAGTCTTTAAAATAGTAAGAATAATTTCTAATACATTTTTAAGAAACATAGATGTGGATGATAAAGAGGTCCCAGTAGATAATTATGTATAAATAACCTCGGATAATGAAGAGATTGTGAAATAAACCCTTACCTTGTACTTTTACTTGGTTGGGGGTAGGTTAAACTCGTTTATAATGGTGAAATAGTTGTTATTAAATTATAAAAGAATCATATACATTAATATGATATCATATATGATCGTTTAACATTGCTTTATTAATAATATCTTAGCATTATCGTCGTTTCGAGTGTTTACTTACTTGTTTTCTTTTATATGTTTTGTTATATAATCCATGTTTTCATGGAACGGTTGTATCTTAATCATATACAGAATGATATCATGTCCTCAAAAAAAAATTTAAATAATCAAATGATAATTATACTTGAATGGATATGATGGAGAATGAATCTTATCGCGTTCGTGGAGACGGTAGTCCGTACGTACACACGAGCAACAATATCATTCTTTTGATATAAAATAATATATAATTGGATGGTATATCATATATAAATAATCATTATCTTGTTATATTTATTATTTACATGAATTACACATCATTATTATACCCATCTAAATAATAATTTGTTGAATAACAATTACACCATGATGTGGAGACGGTAAGCCGTATGAACGCACGTATGGTGACATGTCATTCAAAGGATGGAAATAATACTGAATATAGTTGTAACATATTTATAATAACATCACAGTATATATAAGATATGGGATTTATTATTTTATAATGGTAATAACAAATAAAGAAGATGTTGAAGAAGAAATGAACTTGAAAGAGGGTGGTGACAACATTACCTCTTTTTCGGGTTATTCCTTTTTATTTGATCAGAAGGGATCCTTAGGATGGATTTATGATCAATATAAGGCCTCTAAAATGAATTTAGGGAAGTTGAGAGAGTATTTGGGTATGGGTTGGCTGATCCAAAAGGCTTTGAATGTGTTAATTAGTGAGAAGGGGGAGTTCCCTTTTATAAGAGGGGTGATGGGCACCTTGGGAAAATCTAGAAATATTATTTTATAATAAATTCATATTCACTTTATAATGGTTACGAAGTAGATTATTTAAATGTTAATGTAGGGATGGGTTGAAAACCACTCAAACACTAGATGTTATATGGGGTTTGGTCATTATATTAACCGAATCATTTAGTTTTAACTCTTAGTTAATTAGTTTGACACTTACCATGTCACTTTGAATTTTTATTATATATAGTTAATAAACATACTATATATCTCCAAGAGACCTCCTAGTGGTCCATTAATGATACACCTATCATGATATTAGTCTCTTGGCCGAACCAGATATTTTTAGGAATTGAATATAAATTAATAATATAATATTTGTTTTAAAAACACTTTTATGTCAATTTTGAAACTATTGGGTATTTTGTTTTCGATAAATTCATAACATCGTTATTACTTTGAAAAAAAATTTATATAATCAATCCTAATATATCATATTAACCTATAAAATTAGTGTAATTCATAAAAAGTCTCAAATTATATTTATTTTGATATTTATATTATAAATTATTTTAATATTTCATTAATTAGGTGATTACTGCATCACCATTGTGTCATAAATAAATTAAATTATATAATGTCTAAAAATTATAAATAAAATAACATTATGTAGGAAATTATATTATATTTATAATGAATATTTACAATTGATTTTATCTTATGTATAACTCTATATTAAAAATGTTTTATGAAATAAACATTGATTTTAACTTGTTTAACTTTTCTTTGAATTAAATAATAATAAATGTCCTAATCTAATCCAAGTGGACCTAAATGATAATATTTTATTCATAAGGTTGTTTTTGGTCGAGATAAACTTGTCAAATAGAATTAGGACATGTGTTAGGGTAATATTAATATCAATTTTACCCCTAATTACCCTATTTACTTTTAACCGTGGTAAATAAAGTAAAAAAGTTACTATTCACCAAAAATTATTTTCATCTCATTGAACCACATTTTACTCCTTGATATTAACCATGTGTCTTGGATTTTTGAAATTCCACTCACAGAAGTGATAAAATTATGTTTTATGTGAATTTCTAAATTCTCCTAGTAGGTGGGTAAAAGACGGTGAAAAGTTCAATAAATTTTTATATATATATAATTATTCTAAACTAACTCCAATTAATTACATTGAACTTATATAGGTACTATGTTTCTATTTGGACATTAATTAAATTTAAATAAAATAAATAATTATTTAAAATTAAATTTGGTTTTAAACTATATCTTAGTGTTTTTACACTATTCATCAAAAATTGAAAGTTTTCAGAAAAATATCAAAATTTCACCCTAGGATAATTTAGATATTCCAATTCCAAAAATGAAGTCCGTTTTGAAAGATAAAATTTATAAAATTTCAAAAATTGGGTATTACTATTCATAACGGCTAGTTTGATTGGTTGTGGTGTGTGTGTGTTAGAACTCGAAGTTGCGTACAACACACACTACTGTATTTTTGAAAGGGAAGCGTACCGTGGAAGCTTGGGGTGTTACACATTATTTATCTCTAATTAAAAAAAAGTTTTCTAACAATACCCTCTTTCTTTAAATTATTTTCAAAAATGTTTTTAGACCTTTTAAAATTGATTTATTTTGTTAATTTTTAAAAAATTTTAATTTTTATGGTAAGAATCAAATATTTTTCAAAACAATTCTAATTTGTATATTTTTTAAAAAGTGACATAATATTATTTTTAATATGTAAAGCATGAATTAAATTTCAGACCGTCTTGATTTCTAAAACTTTTTATACCTTATTTTATATGTTTAATAAAATATTTTAACTATATATTATTATCAATGTGAATTTTGGAATTCTTGAATTAAAAAAAGATTTTCAAATTGAAAAGTATATTTTCTCCGAAACAATTTTTAAAAAATATTTTTATTTTATTTCTATCCCTAAATGAAAAAAACCATTAATTTTATATATACTAAAATTGTGATATGTTGTATTGATACAAAAAATATTCTTCCTCTGGATGGTTTATTCATATTTTGGCTATGGATAATATTAAAGGTCACTTCCTAGATCCATTTTTTAATTTAATAAGTTTTCATTAAAATTTTCACTTTCCTGTGATCATTGAACAATAAATTTCTTATATATATCCATATTATTTATATTTTATATGTTTATTTCTTATACTATATATCATTCATAAATATGATTTTCTAAATTGAAATGAATTTTTTATCATCAAAATTTTGATAAATCCTTATTCATTTCTCAGTAAGGATATTTAATGATAAAGAACCTTATTTATGAATTAAAAAAATTATTCCATATATGAGGAATTATTTAGAGATGCCTGAAATGGGTTGGACTTGGTTATAGATATCCCATAAATGCATCAATAGTCTCATGGGATAAATTATTTGTGTAGGATTAGTTTAATGGGTTTCTGCCCATCAGTTGTAAAATGTATTTAAGATAGTTCTTGATGGTAGACGTATCACATGAATCAGAAATATGGCATCCGATAATTAATTATTACCTTCATTAATAAGTAAAATATTATTATCCAATATATTTTCTCTATGATATTATCTCTATATGAAATTCAATTTTATTTTTTAATTAAATGAAATATGTTTTTAGTTACTTATATATCCATATTAAAAATTCCTCATCTAGTTATGATAGTCATGTTTTGATTAAATGGACCATGTTTTTAAAAATTTAAATACACTTTTTGATTATGAATGTTAGATTACATTATTGGATTATGTGTTCAGTTATTTACCTTTCTATGAAGATTATGCTTATTGATTCATGATGGATTACATTGTACTCCAACATTACATATCTTTTCATATCACCCTTAGTTTTTTATTTTTAGGGAATCTAGGATTTGTACTATGAATGCTATGAAATAATATAGTATAGTTAATAATAAATTTATTAAAAACAATCATTTTTTCATTTATGTATTAAACTTTAATATAGGAATTGAGTATGTATCTATTTTACCATGGCGAATACACAATCCAGTTCTTCTTGTTGTGATTATTTTATACTTAAGAAAATGTAATAATTTAGTAACCGGATCCATAGTATTAGGGGTCGACGTCTCAATAGTTTGAATTAGAGGATGTTTAGTAGAAAAACGGTGGAACTATATTATTTAAAATATATATTAGAGAAAATAACCCGATGATAGTCTTTGATGATAAGTCTATAAGAAGTTATTAATGTTTTGGTAAGATAGAGACTATGTGTGTTTTCTTTGAAATACAAAAATTTAGGGATACTACAAATGGAATTGGTTATAGAACAGGTCTACCTACCGGTAATAACTCTGAAAAGGGAGTATTGGGCACTAACTGATCATCACCTGGTGCAAGAAAATGGAAATTACAGTGAAACAAGTATATCACTCCCTGAGGATCTTATTAGAATAATTCGCATTTACATTAATAAAAATTATGAAGGATTTTAATATATTATAATAAATATTAAACTAGGTTAAAACTAAGGTTTCTTAAACTAATGGGAAGTTGTCTTTATAAAATAGGAATATGTTTTATGTGTGGAATAACAACATAATGAAAATAATTTCTAATGAAAAAAAATGTGTAGGATGGAAGGAAATATATCTCACATGAGGGATCAATTTATAAATCGTTATTATTAATTTAGAGAACCATGGTATTTTCTATGTCAATAAACTCATATAAAGAATAAATCCTAGAACAATGATGGATCTATGAAAAAATATAATAGATTATTTGTAACATCCCAGGTAAATTAATAATAACACATTTTCATATTTATTAATATTTTTTAATTAAATATTAATTATACATTAAAGGGTTTTCTATGTTTGATAGCGTAACTGATATGCAACAATGAGTTTCCATGAAATCTTACGTTTCACACTAACAATATAATATCATTATTTTAAATGGTAATTCACTCCTAGCGTATGTACTGGAGGGAATGAAAAAAACTAACTACAATATTTTTATACATATTTGTTAAAATATATTTACCTTTATCCAATAAAATATAGAGGCTTAAAATGTGAATAGATAAAATTTTAAGCTTAATTTACATTAATGGGTCAATTTCCCGCCTTTTAATGGAGAAACCTCTTAAAATATAGTTTTATTCACTTTAATAAATTTTATTTTACCAAATAAAATACTTATTTAGAATCGGGACATCAAAATTCCCTTTGTGTAAATTTTTTGGAACTTTTCCGATAAAGATTATTTTGTAATGAATAGTGAAAAATATTGTACGTTAATTCAAAACTACATTTTAATCTAATTTACTTATATAGTTATATAATATTTTTAATTAGTTTAAAAGTGTAATTAAAATATATTATTACCATTTAATCTACTGTTGCTCATTGGAATTAATATTATTTTGAAATTGGACATAAACAAGTGTCAATCTTTGGTAGTTATTGTTTCTTAAAAACACACAATTTGTTTTAACAATGGGAATTAATTTCAAATTAATTAATGAAACTTCTATTTTAAGAATTTTTTAAAATATAAATAATTTTTTGAATTTGGATTATCAAAAATATCTTAGGATGAATATTTGGTATTTTTCTGAAAAACATCAATTTTGATGAATAGTGAAACCACTTAGTAGTAGTTAAAATAATGACTTTCATTTAAATATAATTTTTCTACTTTTTTGAATTGAATTTCAAAAATAAAACATATATGGTTGTTATTTGTAAGTAAACTTTGGTTCAATAAGAAGAAAATAATTTTTTGTGAATAGTAACTTTTGACTTGTATTTACCGCAGTTATAGGTAAATAGGGTAATTCAACGTAAAAAGAATATTATAATAATTAAAAATTATATTAACATTTATCCTAATCTTTTTGGATGAGTAATGGCCGACCATGGTCCATCTTGGGTGGATTTTGGGACCCCATGGAGACACTTATGTATGATAATGACACCTTAGATTAATGATATTTAAGTAAAGGCAAAAATGACCAAAAAACAATCTTTTAATAAATCAATTTTTATTGGGGTTATATAAGTCATATATTCAACTATAAATATTTTATAGAAATATAATATAAGTTCCTATATGATGGTATTTTTTTATAATTTTTATACATTTAATAAATGAAATTATTTAGGACACAATAATGATGCAGTGTTTACCGCATTAATAAATTATTAAAATAAATAAGATTATAAATATTAAAATAACATCCAAAACCTGTCCAATTCTTATTGGATGATTTTATTTCGACCATACGTCATCTTCTATTCTAATCAAATGATTTATGGACCTTTAAAAACGGAATATCAATATATAATACAATAATATTTTTACACTTTCCTAAAGAGCCCCTCCTCCCCCTTATAAAATGAGACAATTTATAACCAATTCCTCACACCTCTCAAGCCATTTTGATCTTCAAAAATCTTCCCAATTAATCTCTCTACATCCCTATCCTCCTCCTATAAGCCTTAACTAAGGCAAAAGGCACTTCAATAATTTCTTTTGTTTCAAACCAAATGAATTACCCAAATTAAATGTAACAGTTTTTCTTAACTTCTTTTATTTTATTTTACCTCCACATCCCCTAAAATATTTTTATTCCATTATTTTATAACAAACATAGTATCCTCAATATACAAGGATTTTTTTATGAGAATTAATTGAACTAAAATTTCAAACACCTCCATCTAATGGGTGAAAAACATACTGTTTCTGTGGATGGAAAACTAACGCCTCATGAAACGCTGATTGTTCGATTATCTCTTACAGCCTCTCATGGTGGCCATTATGATGGAACCATATTTATATATGATATATTTTATTTTTATGTTTTCTTTAGTATCTTGTATTTCCATTTAATATCATACCTCTATGGTTTTCATTATGGGTAAACATGATAATTTCATTTGAAGAAGTGCGGAGTACCGCCCCCTCAAAGTGATATGAGTCATTCATGCCATACATGGGACATATAAAAGATAGATTTAATGGTATTATATTTGATATTATATATTAATTATAATATACCTATTTTTCATTATGTTTTAATTCCATTAAAAAAAGAAATAGAAATGGAAGTAGAATTCATGTGTACGTACGGCTTACTGTCTCCATGAACAGTGCATTTCATTTCTTACCTAGAAATGTTATTTACTATTTTATATTCATGTATATACTGGATATATATGATATATATGATATCTAAATAATTAATATCATTCTTGATATCATCCACTTTTGACCATGTGACCAACTTGTAAGTATATGGTGTTCATTTGTGACTCACGTACCAAATATCGACAAAATGTACATTATTAACTTGAATGATTGAATAATTTTTATAACATGGCAATAAGTGATACAAATTTATAATAAACAATAAAACCTACTTAATCAAGTAGAAATTACCATTATTTTATTATTCAGGATAATAAAGAACGAATGGGGCAAGTTGGATGCGAGGTAAGGGACTTTGTCTCAATCTCCTTTCATTGAGGTATATTTTATTTTAATACAAGGATTTATTTTATACTTTAAATAAATACCCTTTACTTTTCAAATGGAATCATTTTCTAAGAAGTGTTTTACTAAATTATAAAAAGGAATGTTTATTTTTACGTAAGCGGTGACAACAACCTTTCCGCTATCACGAGTATTATTTATTCTTTGGGTTCCTTTACAAGTTGTAATGATTTTTTCCAAGGAAAATAAATACGATATATACTTTTATATATTTTGGTATTGAAATGGTTTTGATAATGGATTTTTTATGTCAATGTATTTAAGTTATATATTGTTATTGAAATGTGGAAATGTTTTCTTTTCTTTATATTTGTTTTATGTGTTATGATTTTATAATGCTACTTGGACATTTGATGGGTGGTAAGGTGATAAACCAAATGACGGGTGTTGTCATGATAAAACAGGACTAGTGGTTACGTTATAACCTTCAATTTATTGTTTATGAAAGTTGGATGTATGGTTATTCCATTTAGTTATATGTGTGGAAGTTGACCATATGGTTATTCCATTTTAGTATGTTTATGTCCCAAGTTACCTTTATATCTTATGTGTTCTTTATATGGATGTTCTGGTAATATTTTGTATACAAAAATTTATATAGTTATCTTTAATTTAGTGAAGATTATTTACTAATTCATATAGATGAAAAGTATTACATATGTTAATGTATTCATGGTTTACTTGTTTCTTTGAAAAACTAACAGTTTTCCTTCTTTGTGTATCTCTTACTGAGCTTTTTATGCTTATCCTAGGTTTTTGAAATGTATTTAATAGGACTTAATGTGAAATAGGGTCAAGGATGTGATCAAGGAAAAGTCATGTTGTGTTAAACATGGAACTAGACATGACTCTTTTTTTCAAGATTTCTTGTTTTGTGAAAAAAATGGAAAATGAGTAGAAGTGTCTACTTTGTATTTTTTTAGAAATGGAATTTAATACTTAAAAAAACTTCTTTCCGTGGTCACATTGTTTCCAAAAATTGCATAGGTATTGATCTTAATAAAAAAAAAGTTGTTGAAAAATGACCAAGACCCAAAAATATAGCTGAGATCCATATTTTTCTTGGATTGGCATTTTATTACCAGATGTTTGTTGAAATGTTTGCATGATTATCTAGTCCAATGACTAAGTTAACTCTAAATGGTGTTAAGTTCATTTTCAAAAAATAATGTGATGATTGTTATCATGAATTGAAAAGGATATTGATGAATGCTCTAGTTTTAGGACTTCCTTCAAAAATAGCAAGTTTGTTATTTAGAGTGATAATTCATTGAAAGGACATGGATGTGTCCTTATGCTTAATGATCAGGTTATTGCTTATGTTTCACATCAATTGAAACGACATGAGTTAAATTAACCTACACATGATTTGGATGTAGTTGCAGTTTTTTTGCTTTAAAAAATTGGATGCATTATTTGTAAGGAGGAAAATGTGAAATATATACTAACCAAAATATTTTAAAATATATATTCACACATAAGTAATTTAACATGAGAAAGATGGGATAACTAGAATTAATCAAGGATTATGATTGCACGATCCCTTATCATCCGAGAAAAGAAAATAAAGTGGCTAATGCTTTGAGTCGAAAAAGTAATGTCTCCTTAACCTTGGTATGTTTGGAACGAGATACATTGGTTTTTGATTTAATTAACATTAGAATAAAATTTTTTGGTTTATGAAATCCTTTTTTTTGTTTCAGGTGTCAGTAAAATCGTCTCTATCAGACATAATAAAGAAAGTGTAGAAAGAAGATAATGAGTTGCAGAAAATGGTATAGTTGGTTCAGAAGGGTATGTTGCCATATTTAAACGTTGATAATGATTATGTTCTGAGGTTTGGGAAGAGATTATGTGTTCCTTTTAATTCACAGTTGAAGAATTAGTTATTATGTGAAGCTCATAGTTCTCCATTTTCAGTTCATCTTGGTAGTTCTAAGATGTACAGAGATATTTAGGACTATTACTGGTGGGATTGAATGAAAAGAGATATTGCTGATTTTACTCTGAAGTGTTTGAATTGACACCTAGTTAAATCAAAGTTGCAATTACCGAAAGGATTGATTATTCTTTAACTGTGCCAGAGTGGAAATGGTAAAATATATCCATGGAATTTTTTGTTGGATTACCGAAGACATCTCGAGGTAATAATGCAATCTGGGTTATTTTTGATCGATTGACAAAATCTTCTCATTTACTTTCTATTCGAGATACCTTTTCTCTAGATCAAATTTCTTGGTTTTTTGTTAAAGAGATAGTCAGGTTTCATGGAGTTCCCCTCTCTATTGTATCTAATTGTGATCCCAGGTTTACTTCTATATTTTGTAAAGGCCTTCAGATTACGTTGGGTACTGAATTAAAATTTAGTACAGTTTTTCATCCGCAATCAGATGGGCAGTCAGAATGAATAATTCAGACCTTGGAGGATATGATACTTGCTTGTTTACTGGATTACCAGGGATGTTGGGACCAACATATTTCTTTGGTTTAATTTTCTTATAATATCAGTTTTCATTTCAGTATGCATATGAATCCATTTGAGTATTTATATGGAAAGTGTTGTCGAACACTAGATTTTTGGGATAAAGTAGGTGAAAGTATGTTGATGGGAACAAAATTTGTATAAGAGATGGAAGATAAAGTTCAGTTGATTCAAAACCAATTCAGAACAGCTCAGAGGAAACCGAAAATGTATGTGGATAACTGGAGGAAGGATATTTCTTTTGAGGTAGGAGATCATGTCATTCTCAAATTTCCTCTATGGAAAAGTGGGATGTGTTTTGTTAAGAAAGAAAAGTTGAGTATGAGGTTCATTGGACCTTATGAAATCATAGAGAAATTTGGATCAGTTGCTTACACAATGGCCTCACCTCCATGTTTTTCCAAGGTACAAAATGATTATCATGTTTCAATGTTGAGAAAGTATATTCCAGGTCCATCTCATGTTTCGATCCCAGAGGTAGTTCAGTTGGAAAAGAATCTATCTTATGAAGAAAAACTAGCCCAAATTCTTGACCGCAGAGAGCATGTTCTATAGAATCAGGTAATTCACTAGGTAATGGTTTTTTGAAAAAACCATACGGTTGAATTGGCAACGTTTGAATCTGAAAATGATTTGAGGGATAAATACCCCCAAATATTTTGATAAGTGAATAAAAATTTTGAGGACACAATTTCCAAAAGGGGGGAAGTATGTAACATCCCAAGTAAATAAAGAATAATAAATTTTCATATATATTAATATTTGTGAATTAATTATTAATTTTTTAATTGAAAGGGGTTGTTATGTTCGATAGCGTAACTGATACGCAACAACGGGTTTCCTTGAAATCTTACGTTGCCCACTAATAATATAATATTATTATTTTAAAAGGTAGTTAACTCATAACCTTGTATTGGTACGAATGAAAAAAACTAACTAAAATATGATTATATATATTTGTTAAATATATTTACAGCTATCCAATAAAATTTAGAGGCTTAAAATTTGAATGAATCTGATTTTAAGAATAATTTCCATTAAAGGGTCAATTTACCACTTTTTAATGGAGAAACCTCTTTAAATATAGTTTTCCTCACATTAGTAGATTTTATTTGACCAAATAAAATCATTCTTTATAATGGGGACATCAATATTTACTTTGTGTAATTTTTTTAATTTTTTCGATATAGTTCATTTTATAGTAAATAGTGAAAAATATTGTATTTTAATTCAATAATGAATTTTAATCTAATTTATTTATATGATTAGATAATATTATTAATTGGTTCTTAAAGTGTAATTATAATATATCTTTACCATTTGATCCAATGTTGGTCATTGAAATTAATTTCACTTTGAAATTGGAAAAAAACAAGTGTCAATCTTTTGATAGTTATTGTTTCTTAAAAACACATTATTTGTCTTAACAATGGGAATTAATTTTAAATTAATTAATGAAACTTCTATGTTTAAATTTTTTTAAAATAGACATCATTTTTTAATTCAGACTATAAAATATATCTTGGGATGAAATTTTTTTATTTTTTTGAAAAACTTCAATTTTTGATGAATAGTGAAACCACTTAGAAGTAGTTATAAAAACTGACTTTTTCATTTAAATGAAATTTTACCACTTCTTTAAATTGAATTTAAAAAAACAGAAATACATGGTTGTTATTAGTATGTGAAATTTGTTTCAGTATGATTAAAATAATTTTTGGTGAATAATGTCTTTTTACTTTTATTTAACGCAGTTATAGGAAAATTGGGTAATTCAAGGCAAAACGAATATAATAATAATTTGAAATTATCTTAACAGTTGTCCTTATAAAATTGTATGAGTAATGGCCATACATATAAATCCTTGGATCTATTTTGGGACCCCATTGAGCCACTAATGTATGATAATGACAGTTTAGCTTAATTAATTTAATGTAAAGGAAAAAATGACATAAACCAAAATCTTTTAGTAAATAAATTTTTACATGGGGTTATATAAGTCATATTTTGGACTATAAATATTATTTAGAAATATAATATGATTTCTTACAACATGGTATTTTTTATAATTTATATACATCTAATAAATTAAATTATTAATGACACAATAATAATGTAGTGTTTACCTAATTAATAAATCATTTAAATAAATAAGAATATAAATATTTAAATAACTTCAAAAACCTATCCAGTTATTATTGGATTATTTTATTTTCACCATGAGTAATCTTATCTTTGAATATAATGATTTTTTGATCTTTAGAAGCCAAATATCATTAAATAATAAAATAATATTTTCCCACATTCCTATAGATCCCCTCCTCCCCTTATAAAAGAAGAAACTTTATAACCAATTTCTCACACCTTTCAGGCCTTTTGGATCATCCAAACTCTTCCCAATTAAACTTCTTAAATCTCTATTCTCCAAATAGAAGCCTTACCTTAGGCATAATACACTTCAATAATTTATTTTGGTTTAAACCAAAAGAAGTTACCCAAATTAAAGGTAATGATTTCACTTAACTTCTTTTCTTTTATTTTGCCTATCCAACCCTTAAAACCTTTTTACTAATTTATTTTATAACAAAAACAGTATCCTCAATATTTTCGATTGTTTTTATGAGAATTATTTTAACTACACTTACACACACCTCCATCTAATGGGTGAAGAACATACTGTTTCAATGGATGGGAAACTAACGCCTCACGAAACGATGATTGTTCAATTATATCCTACAGCCTCTCATGGTTTCCATTATGATGGAAATGTATTAATATATGATATATTTTATTTTTATGTTTTCATTATGGTTCTATATTTTTTTATAGCATACCTTTATGGTTTCCATTATCGGTAAACGCGATAATTTTATTTGAGGAAGTGTTGAATATCACCCCCTCAGAGTGATATGAATCACTCATGCCATACGTGGGACGTATAAAGGATATATTTAATGGTATTATATATTATATTATACTTGAATTATAATATACCTATGTATCATTGTGTTCTAATTCCATTAAATAAGAAATAGTTATAGAAGTGGCATACATGAGTACGTACGAATTACCGTCACCATGAACGATGCATTTCATTTCTTACCTCTAATTGTTATGTACAATTATAAATACATGTATATAATGGATATATATGATATATATGATATCTAAATCATGAATATCATTCTGGATATAATGAACTTATGACCATGTGAACAACTTGTAACTATATGGTGTTCATTTTTGACTCAAGTACAAAATATCGACAAGACAAACATTAATAACTTGAATGATTACATGATGTTTACAAAATGTTAATAAGTGATATAAAAGGAATAGTAAACATAAAAAATGTTCTTAAGCAATTAGAAATTATCTTTAGTTTATTATTCAAGATAATAAAGAATGAACGGGTCAAGTTGGACACTAGGTAAGGGACTCCGTCTCAATCTCCTTTCATTGAGACATATTTTGTTTTAATACACGACTTTATTTTATATGTTGTATAAACACCTTTGAATTTTCAAAGGGAATATTTTTCTATAAATAATTTTAATAAATTACAAAAAGGAATGTTTATTTTAACGTAAGCAGTGAGAACGACCATTCTGTCATCGCGAGTATTATGTATTCTTCGGCTTCCTTAACAAGTCGTAATGTTTTTTTTCATGGAAAATAAATGCCATATATTATTTTATGTATTTTGGTATTGAAAATGGTTTTGATAATGGATATTTTATGTTTATATATTTAAGTGATATACTGTGATTGAAATGTGGAAATATTTTCTTTCATTAATATTTGTTTTATGTTTAATGATTTTATAATGGTACTTGGAAATTTGACAGGTGGTTATGTGATAAATAAAATGACTGGTGGTGTCGTGATAAACCAGGACAGGTGGTTACATTATAACCTATAATTCATTGGTTATAGAAGTCAGTCGTATGGCTATTCCACTTAGTGATATGTGTGGAAGTCGATCGTATGGTTATTCCATTTAAGTGTGTTTATGTCCCAAGATACCTTTATATGTTATGTATTCTTTATATGGGTTTTATGGTAATATTTTGGTCACAAAAGGGTAAGTATTGATCTTTTATTTAGTGAATAGTATTTAAGATTTCATAAAAGTGTAAATTATTACTTATGTTAATGTATTCATGGTTTACTTGTTGTTTTGAAAAACCAACTGTTTTCCTTCATTGTGTATCCCTTATTGAGCTTTTTATGCTCATCCCATGTTTTTGAAATGTTTTTCACGGGAAATAATGTAGAATAGGGTCAAGGATGGGATCAAGTTAATTTTATGTTGTTTTAAATGTGGAACTAGCCATGAATCTTTTTTTCAAGAGTTCTTTCTTTGTAAAAAAATGGAAACCGAGTAGAAGTGTTTACATTTTATTTTTTTGAAAATAAATGTAATAGTTTTGGCCTAATTTTCTAAAACTCTAAATATAAAAGAATTTGTAATGTAAATTTTTCTTTTAATTAATGATTATGTAATTTTTTACGGTCGGGTCCTTATATTAAGTACCTATGTATTACGATTCAAAAAATTTATTATTAATATATTTTACTAATTTTATATTTATGGTATGAATCATGAAACATCTAAAGATTGTGTTAAATTTTATAAGTACAAGTGTATTAATTAACATAAGAGTTATGGATACTATAATAGTGTTTTGAGATTATGATTGATCATATTATCATTGTCTTAAACACCTAGTATAGTAGGTTTATGTGATGAGAGTATAAAATGATTAATGATAATTGCGGAGAAATTTTTTCATAAACAACTTATTGGTTCAGTATATGTCTTAGTGAAAATGTTATTTGGTAAAAAGTAACATTACATTTTTAACATGTATGTTTAATGGAATTGATAACATTTTGGGTTAATTAATGACATTGTAATAATTTTTTAATAATAATTCTAGGAATTTTAAAAAATAATTTTTATAGAAAACCATAGTAAAAAAGTTCATTAAATTATTATTTATATTTCAATAATTCCCTTAGTATTTTTTCGGTAATTATACTAAAATAAAAACCAAAATTATGGATGACAAATACTCATGTCTTCTAAGGCCATGAGGCTTGAACCCATGACCTAAGAATGGTATGGTTTTAATTCCTACCATTGTCCTATATGATGTCTTTATTAATTTGTCATTGGTTATAGTTTAATGTTTTGATGATTAAAATCTAATGATGAGGAATAGTTCATAAAATAGTTTGAGATTAATTTATTATTATAAACAACTAGTTCTATCCACATTATGTTTTTAATATATTTTGTTCCATGTGAAAATACTTTTCACTCTATTATCGATCATACGATTCATTAAATTGAATTTTAGTGCTTCTAAAGACACCATTTTGGGATATTTATTTCATAGAGTGAGGGATGAATTTTAAATTAATCTAATTAAAACAAAAGGATGAAATTATGATTTTGAAACATGAATTTATCTTGTAACTGTATTTCCTTATATTCATATACAATAAAATAATTCCTCAAATTTAGGGAAAAGATCTTGAAATGACATTTAATCCAATTATATTCATATCTAATAAAAGAGATTATCTTTTAAACGTCATAAATATTTTTTATTCCCCTAAAATTCAATAGATCATTAAATTTCATATGATAAATGACCTCAATCAATCATTATAATTATTTACACATTTTTCAAATCCAAAATATTCACTTAATACCTATATTTTCATATAGAGAAACATATTTATGTCTTATTCCATATAAAATTTGAACTCCAATTCCTCTCTTATTAAGAAGGTATTTTATTAACTCTATTATGATTTGGATTTTCAAAAAAATAATTTTCAAATATCAAACTCATGATTTGGAAGATCAAGAATAAATTTTGAGAATGAAATTTAATTAATGTTGGGATAATGCGACAACATAAATTTTTAAAATAAGAACATTGTGTTCATTAGTGTATGGATCATGCATAACCAATAATAAATAACCTACAAAATATATTTATATAAATTTAATCACTTCAATATATTTTGGAACATGAAACCCTAAGTATAAATAAATAGTGATATTGGATACCATTATAACTAAGTGACTAAATTAGTATGTATGAATTGTAAAAATTAAATAAAAATAATTTTTTATATGAACTGATTATATAAAATAATAATTATTTTAAATTAAAAAAATAATTTTTATTTAAATTTATTTATTCCAAAAGACATTTTAGTCATTATTTGGTAATATATTTAAAAATTTATTGAATTTTTCCGATTTTTTTGAAATATTTCATTTTTCAATGAAAGGTGAAAAAACTGAATTTTAATTGAAAATTGTTTTATATTTAAATAATTTATAATGGTAAATTTTATTTTTTTAGTTGGTTTTAATTAAAAATTAGTTATACCGTATATAAATATATCCAATTTAGGTCATTGGATTAATTTTTACATCTAATATTTAATTAAATTATATGTAATCATTTTGACAGTTTCACTTTGAAAACACAATTTATCATCACTTCTATGGGATTAATTTTAATTTAGATTCTATCACATCCATGAATTGAATTTTTAAAAATGGTTTTCATAATTTTTAAAATTTAATTTATATTTTATAATAAGGTCAACAGAATTTTTTACAAAAAGTAATAATGAAAACCATAAAAAAATTAATTATCATGGTTAGGATAAAAATTTATTTATAGAGGCTTAATGTAAAAAATAAAGGTTAACATGACATACCATATTTTTAGAAATAGATTTAAATTATATATTTTCCCCTTTTATAATCTTTTTTATATATTGGACCATTATTGGATCCTTGGGACATGAAACGAGTGTGGGTAAAATCCATTATTCTCAAAAATAACAAGTTTTCCACCCACCAAACATATAAAAGGCTGCCCATCCCCTATATTATAAACACCAAGAAACCATTTATTATCATACATTAACGAAAAAAATCACATTCTATCATCAATAATCCAATGATATAGGCCTTATTTTTTGATTAAATCCAAATTATGAAGGATATGGAGAAAATCTAATTAGTATACCCAAAGAAAAGATAACATTATTCAATGAGTGTTTGTATTTTATTTCATCATACACATCAATAAACACTTATTAAACCATTATTAAATAATAAAATAAATATATTACATATAATTAGATTCTTTAAAAATGATTCACGATCTTTAACCATCTCCACTGTCATTAAATGTGTTACGAAATCATCATTCGTGTTTACAGCTGACCATGACCATGAGAATTGATGTCATTAAATTTTCCATTACCATCTTTCATGCTTGGTTATGCTGATTTATATAATATATATACATATATATATATGATATTTATAACATAATTATTCCTCTTTATTTTTTATATCACACACATATATATATACATATTACTTTCCATTCTCTAGGTGATACGATAACATCACTCATTTGCCAGGCGGGCTACCGCCGCTCATAGCGATGTGATTTTTCTTTTATTAATTATTTTAACAGTACTTAATAATGATAATTTTATGGAATGCATCTGATATAAATGAAATATTGATATTATTAATGACATATTTTTCATTATGAATAAATATTATATAATTTTTTTCTTACTCTTTCACCCACACAGAGATGATAAAATCATTTATGTATGTGTGGACAACCACATTCGCATAGTGATGTCACTTTATTTATATCAACACATCAGATGGATGATATATATGAGTAAATTAATATAAATTATATTTTATATATGATATTATGAAAATTTTGGAAATATAAATTATTAATTAAATACTTTCCAATATAGTCATTAAAAATTTGAATGTTACTCATGCATTGATATGACATGTAGTTTCCATGATTTTAATGTAGTGAAATCATCATAAAAACTATATTTATTAGTTTTATAGTTATATTTTATGGTAAATAATTTTAATTGTTTTTTTTCAAGAGATGATAAATGTTTTTAAAATGAGAAAAACCAGATATTTAAAGAAGAAACACAGATGTGAAAACAAAGAAATCAACACCAGAAACAATGAAAATAATGAAATTTTATCAATATAATGGTGGTAATATTTTATAAGTGGATCATATATGATATTATAAATATTTAAAAAAATTCATTAAAAATTTAATGTTGTCTTTAGAAACACAATACATGAGGTTTACAGACATTCAACTGAAAGGAAGCATGGGGTAAGGGATTTCATCTCAATTTCATTTTATTAAGCCATATTTTAATGTTATGAAGATAATTTCATTAATATGGTGTATATACTAACAATTTTACATGATATATAATGATTTATTAATAATTCATGGTTTATTTATTTATTATTTTCTTTATTTTATCCAAGTTGTTTTATCTTAAATGTTACCATGTTGTAAAGAATTTCATAACTCAATTTCATTTTTTTGGTTATTATACTCTTTTATTGACTATGATATACAAATACAGTTTATGTATTGAATTTTAAATTGTTTTTTTATTTCCACTTTTTAATTTGGATTTAAATTTAATACACATGATCAATTTGTTGGTTAATTATAACTTTAGTGGTATGATCATAGTAATGATGTATTTCACAATCTCATTCTAATCAAGATTATTTATTATTTAATTTTAGTTGAAGGAAATAATTATATAATATACTAATAAAATAATTCAATTTTATTCTCCTTTTGTGGTTAATTATATTTTAATGTAATAATATATTTTTACACTCATTTGTACTTCAAATGTTTTATTATTTTTTAATAAAATCTCACTACATATCTCTCTTCGGTCATAAATCTATCTTCTAGAAAACCCCTATTTTCAAAATATGTCAAAATAAATTAGAACATATAAAATTATGTTCTAAATAAAATTTAACCCATTTTCATTTTTATATAATTATTCATCTCCTTTTCAAAACATTGCATTTTTTCATTTATCGATTAATTGAATGGAATCTTTATTTTTTCTTAAATATCATAGATGATGTTTACATCCTTCCTGAGAAATAAAATTCATTAAATACAATTTTAGAATAATCAAAAGATATTTTCAATAAAAAATATATCCAAATTTTTTTTTATGAAATACTAGTCTAAAAAAGATATTTTCAAAATTAAATGGCCATTTTCCTAAAAAATATTATATATTTTTTCCTATTATTTTAATTTATCAATTATAAAATTTCATTTTAAATATACTAAACTAGGGATATTTCGCATTGATACTATAATTATTCGTCATCTAGATTTTTCATGATTATGTTGACTAAATATAGTATTTTGATTCACATCCATGATTCATTTTTTGAAGTATATGACTTTCTCTTCAACTGTTCACTTTCATGTGATCACTAAACATTAAATTTTCCCTAAATATCAAAAAAATATATCATGGATATGTTTATTACATAAATCATATATAATTTCAACATGTTTTTTTCTATATTGAATGAAATGTTTTTATTTGGGAAATTTTGATAATTTTTTATTCTTTATACAATACTGATATATATTGATAAGGAAAATTGTTTTGAAGGAAATCAATTATTTGATATATAAGTAATTATTTGGTAATGATATAAAATATTTGGTCCAAGTTAAGGATATCCATCCAATGCTTCTATAGTGTCATGGAATAAATTAGTCGGCCATCCATATTAAAATATGTTCCAACAAAAAAATATTAATCAGTATTTAGGGATAGATATTGATAGTAGATGTATCATTTGTTGGGGAAACATGACATCGAATAATTAATAATTTCATTCATAATGAATTTAGTTTTTATTATCCGTGATATTTTCATTATTATATTTGCTGGGATGCATTTAATTCTTTGTTTATTAATTAAATGGATTGTGTTTTTTGTTATTTACATTTCCATATTGAATTAGTCTTATGCAGTTATAATAGTAATGTTATTGAATAAATAACATGTGTTTTTAGTTATCTACATTTCCATATTCATTATTCTAGTTGAATTATTTAAATAAAACTTATGTTTAGTTTCATACCATTATATTTCGATTATTTACATTATTTCATGATATCTTCTACTACACGTAAGCATTATAAAGAATTTGAGCTCACCATTATTATTTCCCTTTCCCAAGAATACCTGAAGTTCACTATCAAAGATATGAAATAATATTCTATTTGGAATAATGATATTCTTAAAATAAATTATCTTCAAAATTATCCATTAAAATGGAATATAATAATAATTAATATTTGTATTTTACCAATAATACTAAACTATTTGGTCCTTTGAGATGATATTCCTTTCATCTGATGCCAACTTAATATAGGGGACACCGACTCTAGGAAACTGGGGTCAATGTTTTTAAAAAAACACTAAAGGGATGGTTCTTTTTTTTTTAATATGTAGTTGATAAAACAATGATATGGGAGGTATAAAATATATATGGTCTTAGGCACATGGTTGAGAAAACTCTTATAGAGGATGCCATTTTTAAAATTATGTTGAAGGAAATCGATTTAGATCCTATGTTTGATCTGGTATAATGGGATGAAGATTTATTAGGAAATTCCCAGGGTCGACCATTATAATGGGAATTTTCAAGGATAATAAAAATATCATGGGGTAAAACCATGAAACTTGATATGTATAAAAATATGTCCTTGGTCATTGTTTTAGATGGTATAATCAAAAAAAAATGCACAAAGAAACCCCAAGACAGGAAGAATAATATATGTTCGATCAGGGTCGTGGACCTATGAATCGAAAATGCTATGACATATTGTATAAAGACTATCACTTTTCACATGACATAATCTAATACACTCTAGTATTGGGTTAAAGGTGGTACTATCTGTTGCATTTTTTATCTTTTTCATAGTTATTTTATTTTTATTATGATCGTGTCACATATACATATCTTGAAATTTCTAGTATATAATAAGACCACATTCTTGATTCCATACTGAGATTTGAACTCAAACCCTAATCATGAGAAAATTTCATTTGGGAACTGAATAAACCCTATTATATTGTATTTTCTGGAAGGAATGAGGTCTATGATTTTATGTCTGAGTTTGAGTAGCTTAGACGGCATTTATTGTGTTGGAATAATAAGGGGTTTGGTGATTATTTTAGATCCTCTGAATTTTTTTATTTTTTTATTTAATTAAATAATATTTAATTTCATTTTTTATATAAATGACCTATGTGGGATACACGTCATTTTAATATGCATGAGGGTCTTTCTTAAATTATTCCACATTTTATTTTAGTATAACATGTTCTATTTTAGTTATTGTTTATTCTGAATATGATAATTATGGATTTGTATGATTCTTTTTTATTTGTTTTATATTTTACACTCTGATAAAGGGGTTATATTCTACCAAATTTAGATTCTTAAAAACCTATTACTTCTTAGAATACTCTATTGGACTAGGAAGAACACTAGAGGTATATTAATGAAAACCTTTCCAATAACAAATTAGTGGTCTTGGGGAGAGAGATTTTATAAATAGGTATTAGAGCTATTGTAATATTTTACTATAGGTGATATGGTGGTCAAGAGATTTAGGAATGTATTGGAACATAAATGGATATTTGGATGATGTTTCATAGTGACATGTTCTAGTAGGAATTCAAGGTTACCAATGGTGGGATTCATGTTCTTATTCAATACTATTATAGTTATATTATTTCACCACATGTGATTCTCTTTGAATTTTTTGGTTTATGTTTTATTTGGATTTTCCTCTCGGAACATGGTTGGAAGAGGCATATATAAATGTTTTCTTTTTTTGGAATTATAGATTAAAATGACATATAGGCCTCTGATTTTGTGATTGTGTCACTGATGCGAGTCTTAGTTTTAAAATTGACATAAACTGTTCATATATTTTTTTTCCAATTTAAGTATATAGAAACATTATACAATGCTGAGACAACATTTATACAAATTTCATTATATTTAATGTTCATTTTTATCCATGGTAATTATCTTAATAATGGTGGAATAGTCCATATACCTGGATGTTTAGGGACCCTAGTAGGTTAGTAAGGAACATGAATCCATTGAGGGAAACACATTTGTGGTGTTTTTAATTCGTTTTGGTTATATCTATTGTTAGTAATGACCATTACAGAATTTTCTTAGATATATTGAAATGAAATTCTATAAAACTAATCCTTCTAATATGGGTGTTTGGAAAGAATAATTTATAGTAATGATAAGTATATATACATATATATTTATTGTTTTGGGAGATTTTATGATCTAGGGAGTAGTTTGATGTGATGTTGGTTAGAGAGTATGTATTTACTAGTTGTGGACTAACAGACTTTGGATTATGATACAAATAATACATTAATGAGGATCTTAGAGTGGAGGTTTTGAAATGTGTGTTGTCATGGTTTTTTTGATATGGTATTGTGGAATATGTCTTATGAAGGATGACCTCTCTTGGGACATTACCTATATTTCAAGGGTAAGTAGGGAGACCATGTTTCCCTTTTAGATATGTCTCAATTTGTTATGTGAAACTTCCTAGTTATATGTAAGGGTTACCCATGAGAGGGGTAATATATTTTTTGTTAGTTCCCTCTAAGAGGAAATCATAGGTATAGGTTAGATTTCATGATTGATACACAATTGTTACTTTGAATAATTTTTCATGGGCATGTTTAAGCATTTGATTTTTTGGGATCAACCACCTTGAAATCATATTTATTGGTATCAGGACTCCTTTCAAAAGGAAATTCTATTCGGTGTTCAAACACTACTTATTTTGAATCCACATTAGTGGTTCGGTGAGATTGTGGGTGGATGATTGTGTTTTGTAATGTTTCTAGATAGTGACTAAGTGTGTAGTTTTCTTGAAGAACAAAAATTAGATTGAGCATGTTCATTGAGTTTTGAGAGTATTCCAAGATTTATTGTGTAAAACTCAAATATATGGTATTAATGTTCTATAGACTATGTGATAGTTTATTATGCACTTGTTATGTTTCATGGGGATCGAGGTATACACACTTTATTTATGAATGGGACGTATTGAAGTGAAAAGGATAATAGTTGTGTACAAGAAAATAGATGATGGATTTTAATGAAATTATCACATGTATGGTGTCCTATGGATTTATTTGAGAATGTGAAATTTCTCTCCCTAATAGAATTTTCATAAAAAAGGAATCATGATTAATGGAATGGTCAACCCGAGAGTCGTCCTTGAGATGGAATTCGTAAGATATGTACTATCAACAGTTTGAATTAGATGGGAATTGCCTAGGAAGAGAGAAACATATTTATGATAATGAAACTAGTTGTGTTTGATTCATATAGTGGTTTTTAGGTGAGACAATAATTAATAATTATTTTTCAGTTATTTTTTTTATGGGGTTTCTGTGAGTTTGGAACATGTGATTAATCACTATTTTAAAATGGAACTCAAGTGTGAGTGGTTTCAATAATCTTCATACATTACTTATGGTAATGTATGGAGTGTGGTCCATAATCAGTCTCATCTATATGATGATATTTATTCTCTTATAGTGAGGATTGTTATTTGGGTCATGGGGATATGACCCTTGTGATATAGGTATCAATGATATGTTAAATCAGATGTTGCATGATCATTCTACCTTTTTGGTTTCAATGAGAATATGATTATGGTGGTATTTATATTCCTTATAAAATGGTATATGTCACATTCATCATTTATTCATGATGGATTCAGAGGATTGGTGTTGCGACTGTGATCAATTGAGATGATACCTGATTGATTGTTCTAAATGTACGTTGGTGCTCGACATATGGTACGACATGATGGCTTGTTATTTCCAGATGAGGAATTAAACAAATAATTTTATAAAGGGTGATGTTTTATAATTAATAATAATTTAAATTTGATTAATTAGTGTATCTTGGAGATAGGGAACTGTGATTTGGTGTTATGGTAATGTGAAGAGATTGGAATTTGGGCACAGTTGAGATATTTCATCCAAAGGGGTCCGACTGGTGGTTTTAATATAATTGGTTACAATAGATAAGGAACTAATTTAAGATCGTAATGTAGTATACGATGGGTAATTTTTTAGAATTGGATAATGATATTAAAGGTAAATTAGGTATTAAAACTATCTTCATGAAAATTTGGGACATGTTGAATTCCTTCAATTATAAATTGAGAATTAGTATCAATATTTGAAAGAAATTGAAATATAGTTTTATGGACCATATTGGGAACATATTTCTTGTGTTGGTGTATAATAACAATTGGAAATTCTAGTGTTGGGATGTTCCGATGTATTAATATTGATCATGGTTAGATAAACTCTATGGTGGAGAGTGTCGTAGGTCTGATGCTAAATTGGATGATGATATGACCATATCCGAAGATGGATGTGCTCATTGAAGAATCGTAGTAATGATTCAATATTGGTTATGAGAATTGGCCAATGATTAAGTCTTAATCTCCTTAATTTTGGAAATAATCATTGATAGCATGTTTGTAATTAATATATAGAATTATAAAATTAGAACATGTTTTCATGATATATATTTATTGAATGATGCTTTTTAGTGACAACAAAGAGTTATCGAGGACAAGAAGTGTTATTGTGGGGTTTTTGTAATGTACCATGTCTATATAATAATTTTGATATTTTTTAAAGAATTATATTTTTAATTAGTGGGATATAAGGTTTTTATCCAAGATTAATTATAGAATTTTGAGAGGTTATGTTAAATAGAAGCTATATTTTAGATGGTGGTGATGTCTAAATTATGGTGGAGAGGATAAAGGGAGTTTGAATGGAAGCATGATGTGGATGAGATATGTAGTGGAAAAATTTTCTTTCCACTAGCTTACTATATTAATACTCATAGGCTAGCAATGAATCAATATTACTACCTAGGGTAATTGTCTTTATGGTGGCCCATATAGTGGCACCTACATTTTTTAGGTGTCCAATATACCTTAAATGTAACATAAAACCTAGATAGTTGTATTAAAAATGTTGAAAATGACCATTTATCCCTCCCTATGATTTCTAGTTGAGGTGACCTCCTTTAGTATTCTAGTATGGTGAATATAGGGGGATCTGACCCCCCCCTCTCCTCTCCCCTAGTTTATTTGGTGTTCCCTTTGATGGAGTTTGTTTTGGTGATTATAGGTATGTATTTATTTTTTTGACATATATTGATCTTCAACATCTTCTTCTATAATTTTTTGTGCATATTAATATGGATTGAGTGATGTGTCCACCAAATAATGGTGGAATTGACCACACATGATTGGGATTTGATTCTACTTATTATGAGAGTATCCTGAGAGTTTTTCTATATGTTGATATTATTTTTTCGGTTTAATTTCCCCATATGGAATTTTATATAGATTATCTCTTAATTAAAATAATATTGTTAATTAGTTGGTATTTTATGATTTTTGTTTACTATTGTTTAGGTATGGTGGTGTGATAAGTGTGGATAACACCTTATTAATTATTGAAGTGGTTAGCATTGGATTACTAGTTAGTTAATTTAAATTATACCTATTTTAGGTAATTTTTTTTAAAAAAATAATTTTAATTAAAATTTAATTATTGACTATAGGTGTGAGTTATGATATTCGGATTGTTAGATAAGGATATATGAAACTAAATATTCCATAAGAGTGGTTTTAGACATTGAATAAAAATGGAATTAGTCATAGATATGTTGTGTGGTCATTCCTACATTCCCAATCATTTTTATAGTTGTTATAGTACTTGAGGTATGAGGTCTCGCCACTACGCTAATAACCAGATTGGGTAATGCAATTGATAACTTAGCATAATTGAAATGTATAATATTTCATGGTTTTCATGATAACTAATATTAAATTTATTATGGTTCATAATGTAACAAGGCATTGATGGGCCTTCATGATTAGCTAGGTTACCTCAGCCTCCGAGGCTAATTCATTGATTTTTGTGATATGAATATTAATTTATGGTCCCAAAGTGGTGTACTCATAATGTTATCTTGTGATTTTATTATTAATAATAGTAAAATAACATAGATAAATGATTTTGTAGGTGTGGTACGAGTAAGTTTATTTACATAGGGATTAGATATGGAAGACCTAAAGGGTTTCTTTAAGCCTTTGTGATTCTGAGATGATAGTGATGATTTCCTTACCAACTATGACATTACAATATGGGATGGGAAGAGACAAAACAGATAAATGTAAAATATTTTTTTCTGGTATGATCTAGTGTAGTTTGCATAGTTGAAAAACATGGGGCCACTACCCTTATGAAAAGTGTTGATCAAAAAGACTAGTTAGGATTATGGTTCTTTTATGAGGAGTTAGAGTCTCAATGATAATTAAAGGACCTAAATGGGTGATATGGTATTATGTTAATCCTATTGAGAGTTTATGCATTAATATTTAGTTTACTAGGGATGTTCTATCTCTCATGTTACTTATTTTTTATTATTTTCACCAATTATATTATTTTGATGGAATAAAGAACATCATAAGGTTTTCCGTGAATTTATGTATGGAAAATTCCATAGGGGGTGTTTTATTATGTGATACCTAATTGATATAACTATAATCGGGTAGGTCTATGAAATATTGATTTCATACCTTGAAATAGGAAACTTTTATATAGAAGGTCTATGAAACAACTAGCTATGAAAAATCCCACAGTAGAGGTCTGGTATACTATTAGTGGGGATTTAATGTATTGAAATAAAACGGTAGATTATGTATTCTAATCATGAAATTTCTGTGATCATTATTGATAATTTTAATATTTATATACTTGTTCCCCATCTTATTAAAACATCATAAAGAGGCATGTGATACTTGATTTGTATAATGGTCACTCTCAAGTCAACATAATGAGATGTATGGTCATCACAGTGTACCGAAAGACACCTCAACACTGGGTAAAGAATGTATGGTTGATCAAGGTCCTAAAACAAAGGATCAACTATAATATGGTATATAGTTCATGTGTTTTCATAGTACTTGTTACATTATATGAAAAAAAATCTCTAGTCCAAAGAAGGTATTATTGGTTGTTTTGTATATTTATTTTTAGTAGTATATTGTATCTTATACGAATTTGACAAGAACATATACTTATATTATCAATATTGTTGGAACTGTGTTTCTGTATCCCAACTGAGTTATGTAATCACACCCTCCTAGGACCTCCCTTTCATATTGGAACCATAGAAACACTCACATTTTACAAGTTCATGTTAGGATGAGACCCAGGATTGTGTGATTGAGCTCGAGCAGTTTAGAGGTGATTTAGAGTTAGGGATTAGTGGGATTTGGGATTATAGTGGATCTTCCTACGATTTTTATTTCATTACATATTTTATTTCATTTCATATTGTATCTATGTTATACATGTGAGAGGCCAATTCATTATTCTCATGGTTATGTATATATGCATGTCCAATTTTATTTTATATAGAATGCACTATTTCTATTATTTTTATGTGACTTATAATGATTATGTATACATATAATTATTGGTTATTTTTTTACTATTACACAATTAGATATAAATGGAATAGTCTCCCCTATACTCACTCTCATCCCCCGGTTGCTAGTTAACAGCTTCTAGAGTATAAAGAGGCATACCGACATTATTATTGTAATGGCTAGTCTTCCACTGATTAGTGGTCTAGGGTATTAAAGAATTAGATTAATTCATATATGGGGATTGTTATCAAATAAAATTATGAGGTTATGAGTTAATATAGATTATTTTTCCAATGTTAGATTGGTTAATAGTATATTGGAATAGTGGTTTGAACAATGATTAAAGTTATTTCTTCATTAAAAATTCTATGGACAATTTACTTTAGTGATTCTTAGTTCTTATACAAAGTTCACTCATGACGACATGATTTGAATAATTAAATTCTCAACCTTAATAATTAGATATTTAATTAAATGTCTCTCTATTTAATAATGGTTAAATTATCATGACATAGTATAATTAGAATCTCGTTGTGGGACTATTGGGAGGAAGAGATTTTCCCCCAAAGCCCACATCCAATATTCCATGGATTGGTGACTATAACCTAGTTTATAATCACACAAAAAAGGTTATGTTTTCCCCATAGACCTATGAATATATGTTAATGAAAAAATAACATGTATTTAATATAGAATAAAATTGTATCCTATAAATTCAAGTAATTTCAAACATTGAAAAAGCCCAGAAATTATATTCCAAAAATATATCATTTAAAAGAAAATGACAATTTCCAGACATGAACACTATGAGATAGTAATGTCTAAACAATTTACAAAAATTTTCCTATAAATATATAAAATAACATATAAAATGGTGTGACAATACATGTATACTCCAAAAAATCCTCTTCAAGACCTATTTTCAAGATGTAAAATTGGCATAATAATTCTTTAGTTACCAAATAACAGAACAAACTCACATATATCAAGTCAACTACCACCCTTCCTAACTAAGGATCACTCAGACAATGTCACATCCTTGGTATAGTAACATAATATCAAATAATATATAAAGGTGGTACCCCACAACCACTTTCCTAATAATCTGATCCATCATACCCGTCAATGACAAAAGTCATGTTCATTAATCCACTATATACCCATATATTTTGATTTTCATAAACCATATTATATGAATATTAATATATACACATATGAAAATACAATATCACCACCAATAAAAAATACAAAATCATATCCACACTTCATATTCATATCATTGTTTGATATTATGAACATGAATGAAATCAACCGAATCCCTTCTTCTTTCCATGCATGACCACCACCATATATCTTATAAAAAATAGTAAAATCAATATACACATACTCGAACCACCCATAACCATATGTATTTGTTTATATAACTACCATAGTAACTTATAACATGTATTATGTATAAATATAGAGAAATAATGGTGAGAAGATAATCATTCCTCCTTATACAACTTAGATATTGTGGAAAACCCCATAGAGAAGAACTATATAGCCCACAAAAAGGTAATCTAAGTCGAGTGGTACAAAATTTGAAATCATGTGAAAATTTAATGCATATAGTAGTAACACAGAATCATATTCATAAGGATTGACATAAAAAATCAATACCATATAGACATATAAGAAATACCACCAAATCAACACCACCATTTGAAAAATTATAAAAAAATGAATACGAACCCCATCCATTTCAATCCACAAAAAATAACTCCAATGATATTTTTACTTTTTCATTTCATCACATGATTCATTGAAATATTTATGTACAATTTTTGAGTTACATTAAATTCATTATTACAGTCATTGTCTATTTATAATGTCAAACAATTATTTAAATGAAATTATCCCTAAAAAATTTCATTAATTTATATTTCAAATTTATAATATATTGTATAGTTTTTTAATCAATACCATTACTAGAATTATAATTATTCTATTCCAATTTAAACATTTCATAATTCAACAATTCTTTTCTAATACACATTAATCCTTTTAATTTTTCAATCCCCACCCCTTACCTCTAAAAACTATTACACATCCCTAAAAAAACTATTCTCATCACTACATAAACCACCAAAAAATTAAAATATACAATATTTTACCAATAAAAACATATCATTTCCAAATAAACATACATCTAACAACTATAATTACTGATAAATAACCAAGTATACACTATTGCAATCAAACCATGCCACATTCTCAAAACCTACCAAAATAACCAGTTATAACCACTCTAACAACAAGAGAAAAGACCCCTAATATATTAAAAAATAAATAAATCATTGAAACAATTCAGAGTTAATAATTATAAATAAACATTTTTAAATAATTTAATTAGTTTTTATTTCAAAATATAAACACCATAATAATTGATTTCCATGAAACTGATTTATTACCATTTTTTGTGATTTAACTATTTATAATGGTGAAAATATTATCCAAGATAAAAATAAAGGTTATCATAGTTGGATTTATTAATGAACTGAAATTTGAAAAATACATGAAACCAAAAAAAATAATGAACTTTATCAAAGAACTCCTTATAATAATCTTACCATATCAATTCATAATTTAATCATAATATAGAACATGAATAATTTATAATTCCCATATATTTCTATAATTAACATCATTAATTGATTAAATCATTATGGTGGGAATTCAAACATATCATTAGTATGAAATAGTTTTTCTTCAAAAATAACTTAAAGAAATAGGTTTCTAATTAGAATCTTTAACCTAGAATTAAATAAATGACTGGGAATTCACATTCATTTCTTTAATTTCATTAACCAACTGCATTATAGTATTTAGACTAATCTATTCCATATAACCAATCAACAAAATAATTATAATTACATAGTGTCACATAAATTATAATTTATATCCTAAAAGTGTTTATGATGTGATTATAAAAGAAAATATATAGAGTTACTTATTTTACCATAAAAAATTGGATATCACTTTGTCTTAAAAGAGTTACATTAGTCACTCCAACAATGTACATGACACATTATCCTATAAGATTTTATAATTTAGTAGTAATCAATAATGAACATAGTTGCATTATTTAATGAAAAAAGTGTGATTCAATAGGGTTCCAATGATCATTATGATATGTATAGAAAGGGTTATAAGTAGAAAATTAAAGAAAACATCATAACATTAGATATTTTAGATTTGAGATGTCTGAATTAGTTTAAATAGTTAAAAAATATGAATATGAGTACTATTTCTGGACATTATTCAAACTGAATTTCTATATAATATAGTACACTCTAAAAGAGTTTAGTGAGAATATTTTATCAAATGGTCATACAGAGACGTCAAAGGAAAATATATATGATATAGTGAGTTAGCTAAAGACATTAATGTGTAAATAAAAATAAACACTCTTGAATTCAAATATATATGACATGATATAAGACTGCATATATTTGGTTTTCGAAATAATCTAAAAAGGTCTAAAAATATAATAGTGTATGATAATAAAATGAAATCTACAAATTAGCATTCATTCATGTTGGTTGAAAAATTGTATATATATATATATACATTTCATGAAGTGTAATGATAATTGACCTCTAAAAGTATGACATTGAATTATCTGTAACTTATGTTAATTATATCATATTATCAGTTATGATTAAATATAATGTTATGTATGATTATAATTATTTTATAGTGATAAAAATTATACTCATGACATACAAAAATGTTTTTTGTGAACTATAGGACTCACTATGTCTTCCGTATGGATTTCCAAAAAATCCATTGGCATACATGGGAAACATATATCATATTTCAGTCCCCACTACATGATGTTAGCATAATACCCATCAGGAAAACATTTTTTAGTTTAATACCCTAATTATGCAAGTCAACGTGTTAATTTATAAAATTTGAGTGTGGTTGGATATATATAGGAATATGTCCTTAGTTGGAACACATCTAATATGTAATGTTTCAGCTTGTATGGAAAATAAGACATTATCACAAAAAAACAGAGATAGAACTTGGCAGTGTGCAGCCACAACTAAGTGACATATATCTACTTAGATGAGTGAAACGTGATGTTCTCATATATTAAAATAAATTATTTTTGTTTTATTGATAATAAAATATAATATATACTATTAGAACAATAAAAGGTTGATTATGTTTGATAGGATTGAAAATTTACATATCATAATCACGTGATGTCTTGGAAAATATAAGAATGCACATTTTCATATGATGAAGAATAATCGATAAACGTATAAAGATACATGTATTTGATGGATGTCATGGAACATATATTTCTATTTTGAGAAGCATGAACACATTTCCAGAAGCATCTTCTTAACTATATTTATGATATTTGACATTAATATTTTTTTAATCCTATAAAGACCTGGAGTGTATTTTTTTCAAGGAACGAGGATTCATTTTTCTTCTGGTAGATACCCTAAAATGATTTATAGTAAAAGAAAAAGTATTTTTAAATGGGAATTCACAAGGTATTACATATAATCTCATACAAGTTAAATTTCAATATAGTTTTCCAAAAGAGTTTTTGAAGATATAAAAAAGTTGTTTTTGATAAGAAATTCCTAAATTATTGTACATAATAAAATATAATGTGGAATGGAATAAGTAGTTTTTGGTTTTATATGATATGGTTTATTGAAGGAATTACTATTCCTTAAAAAAATTATATAATATATTTGGATAATATTTTGAATGGAAGCATAAAATAGTGTTTTTTGTAATTCATACATGAAATGGGAATTCATTCATTCATCCTTTAATTGAATCCTTCTATAATAATGGCTATTATTAAATGAAATTTTTCATAATATGGAATTTTTGGGATGAGATGAATTCATAATATGAAAAAATATATAGGGAATAATATTTATTTAATATTTAAAATGTATTAATAAACTAACAACACCAATTGGACAACCTCATGAGAATCATATAAAGGAAGCTCCATATGATGTTCGTGGTGGTGGTTTTTCTTGATGCTTAGAAAATTATATCATCACTAGAATCTCTCTTCGTTATATTTTTTTACATTTGAATGTATTTTATGATATGGAGATAAAATGTGTAACATATAATAGCCATATCATTATACTTACTCGTGAATAACACCAGACATGGGATTTCATTTGGATGCAACTCAGTTATATTTATTAAGAACATTGGGAAGAGTTCGAATTTATTAGTGATTATGAAAATGAACAATAGTGTATGTTAAACTTCTAAAATAGTATTATTCAATATAGTTTATAACATGTTTTTGTATTCCATGCATGGGGGATCCTGGAAAAGGGATTAAAAATATTCAACATATTTCTAATAAGTTATATTAGAATTTGATGAATAACAAAACATTCCACCTTACATATAATCTTAATAATTAAGGAAGTCCCAAAATAATGTTATCAAATATCGAATCTAGATAAAATGTCCTTAAATTAGATAATTATTACGAAATAATGACTCCAAATATGACACACACTTGAATACCCTTACATAATCTCCCATAAAATCTATAAATATTAATCCTTATGCTCACAAAGAAAAGAGTAATCCTTGAGAAATATAATGAACACTAATTAAGAGACCTCTTTAAGATGACCGTAATTATTATTCCAACACACCCAACCCACCCTTTAAAAAACCCAAATGTTACAAAAAATCATAATTTATTTGGAGTCATTTTTCATTATAAATAATCCTCACCCTCTTTTAAGAAATTCTCAACCTTGATGATAGACACCCCACCAAGTATCTTTATTACATAATTTTATTGAGAAATGAAAAACACCATATTTCTTGATCCCATCAGATTATATATAATAACACCCATAATGTGCTCTTAATAAAAAAATTCAATCCAAACCTAAAAATCACTAAGGTCATTTCAAATATATAATTAACATAATAAGAGCAAAGAAAACCAAAAAAATGTCATATGAATAAAATTCACTCCTAAAAATGAAATCCCCTAAACTAACTATATCTACATGAAAATATCCCACCACCTATAAAATAAAAACCAAATTTTTTTTCAACAATACACCTACCCTCTCACTCTTATAACACTATCTATAAGACAATATTCCAATAAAAAAATACTTCCTTATTATCAATAATCATGAAAATATCACAATTTTATCTCTAGTACCACTCTATCATTACCTTTATAATCTTTGAACCCCTAATAATAATGTAGTGAAGTTGAGAGTTATCCCCAAAGCCGACATTATATAGGATATGTGTTAGAGAATAAAATCAAAGGTATAATCAAACATAAGTTTAAGGTATTTCCATCAAAGTCCTAGGAATTAATGATAAACCATAATTACATTACATTTTATATAGAAAAAACAATTACCCAAAAAAATTATTTAATTTAATGAATTAAATAGACTATAAATGAAGTTCCAAAAGCAACTCATATAGTGGGAACTCAGTAAATCCATCCTTGAGCTCCATGGGTAAGTAATATCCATCACAGTCACCAACTCATTATTAAAAATATTAAAAATCCACAAACACACATAAAACATATATATATATATTTGGTGTATGATCATACATATATAATTAGTAAAATTATACTAAAAATTTATAATGTAAATTTGAAATAAGGACACAAATACGTTAATGAACAAATTACATAACTAAACAACATTTATTTTATGGCCACTTCCACATAAAATTACTAAATATCCCCCAATAAATATCTCATCAATGTATTAGTAATAAAATATCTAATAATTTATCAAGAAGGTAATATATAACCACATAACCATAAATCAAGCTACTATCATGCCTAAATATCATATTTCGTGTGCTTCAATGCCTACTAAATCAACATATCCACATAGATAAAAAAATATTATAGAAAATAATATATATCACCCCATAGACCAATAACTAAAAACATATACCACATCATATCCACACATCAAATTATTATCAAATTATCATATCTTGGAAATTAAGGACATAAAAATCATTCCCACCTCTCACCATGAATGTCCCCATCATAGATCATTTATTTCCCCAACTTGGGAGAAACATGAAACTCGTGCTTTGGGCCACAATAACACTATGTGTTAGGCATACCTAACCATACACCAATGGATACCAACTACAAGGAAGTATATGATTAGGTTATTGTGGGGTGAATATAAATTCTAGTGATGATTCTAATAAATATCCTACGAAAAAAACACTATGAAAGAAAAAAATCAAAACTCAGTGGAAGATATAGAAAACAAATCAGTAATAGAAATCCTATGTAATTATACCATTTATAGATAATAACCCATGATATAATATTCATATAGAAATAGAAATTAAATATCACTCAAATACAATCATATAATAATATAATCAAAATCATCAAAATGAAATCTAACTTGATGCATTGAACTGGAAACGTACATATCCCCTCCATCCCATATACATGTGAATCCCTGGTCACTATGGTCTAGAGCTTTATCCTAGTTCGTGACCAGATCTCAAATCCATAATGTCTAAACCTATTCTGAGGTGCCAATGAAGATAGTGGGTATCAACAGAGTTGGACACTACCAACGTGTTCCCCTATAATATTGATAATTATATTGTGTGTGAATATATAAATAAATAGAAGAAAATAAAAAATAAAAATAAACAACATGATAAACATGTTCTTAATAACAACAAGTGATAATTTTACCTACTCCATACAATACCTTTACATATCTATATATATTTAATAAAATATATATTTTCTTACATTACTTGTCTATAATGTTATAACTGTATTGATGAGGACCTCTGGCTTGACTCCTCAGAATCCACATATGAATATTATAATTGAATAACTCTTCAGGATATTACCATAATATATCAATAGAAAATTGTTCCATATGAAATCTCATGTGACACAAATTGAGTAATTGGAATCTTAGTAGCATGCACATCAATACATCATAGTTCACTTGGACCTCCATTCAAAAATTCTCCTTAAGCTCATCAACCCAACATCCAATGGTATTACTATATCCATTCCCCCTTTATAATATGTCTCTATCACCTCAACCACTCAATATCCTGAGGCATGATGATATTCATTCTCCAATAATTCCATCCCATCAACCTCAAATTTAAATTAAAATATTATGTCCACAATCAGTGGTCTCAAAGTCCACCTCATATGTCTTCCAACAATGAGAACCTCCTCCAAAACCAAGAGTCCAAATCATCACATAATACACTAAAAATATAGAGGCAACCACCCAAAATTTGTTGTCCACACCACCTCAACTAATTTCTATCTATGTGCACATGAATCATATATAAACATTAGCCAATGATGATGAGCATAAATCATAAAAAAAATCAAATAAACGACATTTAAAAACCTCATTTTCAAATGCGAACCTTGTTTTCCATCCATGGAAAGTTCAATAACATATTCCTCAACTATATTATCTTATCACCTAAATTTTACTTTTCAATAGAATCCCATATATCTCAGTCCACACCTTCTTCAAAATGGACCTCTTCATCTCAATCTCAACGACCAACATCACCACAATACCTAAGGCCATGTCCTTCACATTCCCAGGAAATACATGAAATTGTATTATATTTAATTAATATAAAAACATTAAAATAATCAGAATAACCTTCCCAACCAACCATGATCCCTATTCCTACCCCTTCTTATTAAATTGGACAAGCATGCACTTCGGCATATCATAACACCAGTTAAATGATTTAATGAGAATAATTTATTTATTAGGGGTCTCACCCGAGAAACCCACATACATGAATTTAATAATTAACCCCATAATACCCTTATATAAAATTATAAATCATGAAGTAACCTAACATACATGTATATGCACTCACTCATTGAATATCAGTCAATAAACTAAGTTAAAACGTGTGAAATCATGATTCTGGAAAAACACCATGAAAATTGGTCATTTTACCTTAGAAGGTAATTGAATTAAAAATATTTAGTTTAAAGAAGAATGCAATAATTTGAAATGAAAACCATATAACTATACATACAATGCACAAGATGATGTTGAAATATAAGCTTAGACGTAGGAGTTATGCCAAATCATAGAGGTGGATAAATATGGCGATGCTGCTTAGTGATGAGATGATTGAGTAGAAAAGATGGTAGAAGGAGGAAATAATCTGTGATGTGCATTTGGGTTAATTATCCCTCTTTAATGAACTATACAGTTACACCGCTCGATTTAGCTAACTATACACCAATCATGCATGGCCACTATCCAAGGCACCTCCACCTCAAATAGGTAGGTACATGTATTTTCAGACCATTCATATCTTGTGTGGATAACCTCTTTCTATAATTATATTTTCGTTTTTTTCATACACCTCACTCAACACGGGTTTTCTAACCATTCTATAGTTCAAATGTGACACATAGTTTTGGCGACACAGTTAGCACTAATCGTGCACTTACTATGGGCCTATTGTTGTGCCTCCTGGACTTGGGTTCTCAAATCCCAATTCTCTTGAAATGAAACCAGACCTACAAGAAACTTACCAATCTTTAAAACCAAACTTAAAACCACATACTACAGATTTTTTATTTTTAAAATTACACTTTAATATTTACCATAAAAATGACCCTTTCTAAAAACCTATGAGTTTACAGTCTCCGAATATTTCAATATTTCACCCCGAGATATGTGGTTTCAGGCTAAGATGGTACCAAACATAAAAATATCATAAATATTATCCTATTATATACTGGTTATACATTCATATTCTAGTTATCCTTTACTGATATCCCAACCCTATGAATTATATACAAAATCTCACTTTTCATACATTAACATTACATCGGATTTTTAGGAATACTTAAATCATTGTACATACAGATTCCCAGAGACTGTATTAGATTATTGCCTTTGGAAATATGAAAATGTAAAACCTATAACATTAGGGAGATACATTATTTCTTACAAGGTTCTCTAAGACTAGCACTCATCTTATAAATATCATAAAAAAGAATATCATCATAACTTGGCGAAGGAAACATTAAAAAAGGTGATCATAGAACCTCAATAAGGTTAAAATGGGGATACACGTAAGAAAAATCAAGAGAATATAGATATGAGAACATGGTCATGGAAATTGAAGATCATACCCTACATATCAATCATCATAAACTTGAATCACAACATAAATCTTAGCAGTTCGTAAGAATTAAATCATATGGGAATAAAAAAATATGAAATGAAATCATAACATAGGAATAATACATGGAATTTTGGTTAACACATAATAGTATATAATGATTTCCATTTTAGTTAAGGCACCCCTTTCCAAGCCATATTAGTGGAAAATGTACTTTACTAAACTGGGTTCGTACCCTATTCCATCCCTATACTACTGAACAAGTTCACTTCTCATTCGAGACCTATAATACTAAATCAAGATCATTTATCATTCTAGACATGACTCTCCCATGATATATAAATAATTACCAAACAAATATGAGTAAGATATATCCTCCATATCATAATGAAATCATACATACATGTTCCACAAAAGCATAAAAAATCATTTCATAACCCATGAAATGTAATTGGTATCATAAACATGTAATTATATCATGACCTATGGAAAAATATATAGGTTTCATAATAATTTCATCAAAACCATAACATGTGAAATGAAGAAGGATTGATAATCGTATAACCCATTTATGATAAAAAGGTTTCATAAGCATTATTCCATCAAAACATACACCATTCAGGTAAGAATATGAATCAAACCATTGGATCATTTCATATAAGGGAATGATTAACATCAATAGATGTCTTATTAGAACGAAAATAACTTTCTAAGATACTTAGAAACATTTCTTATGGAGTATAAACTTTATTATTTGAAAAATTAAATTTAAAACATAAAAACCTTTTGAAATACAATTTAATGAAAATAAACATGAATTAATATAAATAATCATTGAAAAAATTTTGCAATATTTTTTCTGTGAAAATATATAAGGAGATATTGAAAATAATTAGAAACGAATTTCATTGAAAATAATTTACAAACTTATAAATAATGAATGACAACCATTTTCCTTGAAAACATATAAAAGAAACTTGAATTTTTTTTAAAAAACATTTTATTTAAAATATTTATCAACTTATAAATAAGTATTGAACATCATTTAAAAAAATTTCCCTGAATATAAATTAATTAATCTTGAAAACATTTTTGAAGACAATTTTTCATGAAAATTTCAAAAAGAAACATGATAAAATTTTGAAAATAGTTTTCCATGAATGTTCATAAATGAAGCATAATTTTTTTAAAACAATTATTATAAAAATTATTTTTTAAAAACATTTTCATAAAAATTAACATTTTATACATGAACATGAAGCTTAAAAGAAATGAGGGAGGGTAAACCCATATATTTTGTATGAGTTAAGATGAATATTTATATTATACGATAATTGGATAGAAAAATTCCTTGCATGGAATGTAACAAGAAGATTCCTATGAAAAAATTGGTAAAATAACAAAGGGAAAAATTTTATTTCAATTATTATAGGATAATGGTAGAATAATCTTGGCCTCTATTTAAAAAAACATGGGGTTCAAGGAACACATATTTCCAACCAAAGGGAGCATAATGTCAGGATTTTATAAAAACACTTTCTTAACTATATTATCTACCAAAGAGTAAAAAATGGAACTAATACATGTATATATGAATAATAACCACTGGACAATAAGATTTATTAATTTTCTTGAGAGATGGATAATTATATTTCCTCAAATGAAGCTTAAACATAAACAATTTTGAAAATTCAAGAGTTTTTTTCAATAAATGGTGATTACATTGTAACATTGAACCATACTCCACATGAAAGAAAATAATATTACATGAAGAAATATATATCATGAAAAGAGTTAGAGTCATGATATTACATTTCAAGGGATTTATATACACCTTCTGGAAGAATAATAATGCCTAACATGGCATGTTTCTTAAAAAACAAAAATTGAGAAAAAATTGCATTAACGATTTGGAAACTTTTGAAACATAAATATCATGATAAAATGATAAAAAAATAGATATTTAAGCACAAATAACTTTTTGTATATTAATCATATAATACATCCACACACTACATAGACACCACATAAGAGTAATGGGTGGTGAATTAAGAATGTACCTCAACGAAAAAAATGTGAGATTAAATTCTCATACCTTATTTATTGAATATCTTCATAACCGTACAAAAAACATGTATAATAAGTATAAATTAATTATAAATATATAATAGAACCATATTCTCATATATAATACCATATAATCTTTGATAATGACTTTTTATTTCCCACTTTTTAATAATTCTATGTTATGGTTTCACTTCAGGTAATATCAACTTTATTCTTCACATGTGTCTTAATTCATTATATCAATGGTTGGTATAATTGTATAATAATTTATAGAATGTAATACAAGATATAAATATCATTTATATTCATTATATTTTTATTATAATAATTTATAAAATATAAAAGTATAAAAATGGAATACACTATTCATGGAAACGGTAGTTCGTACATACGCATGAACAAAACAACCATTTTATTAACGTATATAATGAATGAATGTAAATGGAATATATATATATATAGATATATGAATGTGTATTTTAAAATTTAACTATAAATATTATTTCATATATATCATATACATTTACTAAATGCGTCTTTAAAATATTCCTTGTAAGGTGTGAGCGAATAGCATCGCTTTGATGGAGTCGTAGTGCATACTTTGTCAAAACAAATATCATATTTACAAAAAATAGAAGGTGTAAACATATGTGATGAAAAATTATTAAATAAAAAAATAAATATAATATATAATATATAATAAATATAAATATATTTTCCATCATAATTTCTTCAATGAGATGCGGTAAAGGAAAAATCAACAAACATCGTTTAGTGACGTGGTAGTTCACCCTATGTGAAAAGATTTTGTTCATTTCCCATTACATGAGTGTATGTGAATGTGTATGTAATCCCCTTATTATAAAAAAAATTCTATTATATTGTTGATATTTGAGTTTTTATACATTCATGTAATTAGAAGTGTTGAGGGAGTGGATAAATAAAATAAAAGAAAGGACATTGAGGGAGGGTGTTACCTCTTAATCAGGTGAACAATTTGGTTTTCACCAAACTGATTTAATGGAATAATTTATTCCCAAATTGAGTCTTAAATGCATAAAATATGTGTTTTATGTGATATTTTAGAAGATATAGAATGATCATATGCGGTTGGGAGGTGTGAAGAAGTGGGAGGAGAGGATGAATTTCAATAGTGGAGGAGGAGGGGGACTTTTATAATATTATATCAATGGAATTCCATAAACGTTTTTTAAATGAAATGTTAATCAGATAACGTAAACTATTCAAGAAAAGGGAGTATTAGCTCAATATATTTACATAATATTAATCATGGATAAGTGTTTATGACATTTTGGGTCTTAAACATAAGGTTTAGTCCTTATTTAAGCTTAATTTTACCTTATTTGAAGCAATTATTTTTAATTTCATTCACTAATATTTTTGGTGAAAAAGTAATTTGACCTTATTAGAAATTAGAAATTATTCTTATTAAAAATATTTTGTCAATTTTTTCAAATTCTCGACCACTCAAGTTCTAGAAATTAATTTATGATTAATCCTGTTGACTGGATGACAATATGTGTTTTTATGTAAAATTGATCTAATTTTTTATTTGATTTTGTAGCCCATTTCAATGTGAAATTTTTTCTAATGACTTCTATTAGATTACATAATTACAATATTTTTTAATTTAACTTTGATACCATTTAAAATTATAATTCATATATATATATATATTAGATGAAATAAAATTTTTGAATTAAAATTCAGTATTTTTATATATTCATTAAAAAAGAAATCTTGAAGAAAAATTAATATAAATTAATCCTAAATTAATTTTTTTGTTTATATTTCAAGGATGAAGTTCAATTTAACATATTAAATCTCTAAAAGTTCCAAAAATCAATTTTTAAAATGGGTTGTCCATTATAATGCGGTAAAACTACAATTATAAAAATATTGGATTTTAAACATAAAATCTAGTTTATTCTTATCTTATATCTTTAAAATCTATTGAATTAATATAAAAATATTTTATTTAATGTAGAACATATATATATACATTAATATCACTCAATAATTGTATTTTATTTAATTTTTTTGGTAAAATAACTTTGTGGCCATAAAAATAATAATTTTACTTTTATATTAAATCAGTTTCTATATTCATTTATAATTAATTGGTAACCTTTTAATTAGTCTTATATTTTAATTAAAAATATTTATTCATAAATAATTTAACATTATTCATAACCTATAATTTAATATATAGGTTATATCAATATTATATGAACATTTAAATAATATATTATTGTTCAATAAAACATGGTCTTTCAGGTTATACAAGACACTGAGGAAAGTCATTGTTGTGTTTAAAGCAATCTAACCTCACTATTTTGTGTTTTTCAAGATAATATTTATTTTTCATGTTGTACGTGATTAACTAGTTGTTTTATAAAATTGAACCCAAACATAGTTCTTTAATATAAAGGAAACTATTTTTACTGTGGCGTGAAATGAAATATATCAAAAAGATTAAATTAATTAAAAAATTAAATCAAAAAATCTCAGATTATTACCTTCTACCCCAATTAAAATTAATTTTAGCCTAAAAATTCATATGGATTATCAAATCTTTAATACATGAAAGTTTATTTACAGAAAACCACATTTTAAAAATGAATACAAAAACATCCCTTGAAAAGGGAAAGATGGAACCATAATGGTTACCAAATTTAACATATACCTAGAATTTGATATAGTATAACATAGTTTGGGAGTGAATATTATACATGTAGGAATAACATCCATATTTATAGTGAGTGATTTTGGATAAAACTCATAAATAAATAAATGACCCATGAAAATTTGAGGGTCTCAAAGTCATAAATTAGTGATGATTTAAAAGTACATCAGTTCAAAAAAATAAGGTATTAGGGAAACACATTTTTTGGTCATTATCCTAATGTTGAGTAATTAATTTATTTACCAAGAATATATAGAAATATACTTACTTTATATATTTCAATAAAAAAATTCACACATTAGTTATTTTTTATGTATTAATGTTTCATCCATTACATTGTGAAATGGATGTCCAAAAAATAACTTTTATGCATGATGAACTAAAATTCAGTTTTAGGAGATCCCATGGCTTAGAAAATAATGAAGAGAATAACTATTTGTCTTCAATTATTCATCAATATCATTATTTTTAATGTATTAATATCTAAACATATAATGTTACTCTACTGGTTCACCATTAATATTCATTCATTACAAAAGAACTATACCTTAATCCGGACGTTGTGTAGGCCTATGGTAGGAAAGAAACCATTATTGTACTTTGTTCATGGGTTCATGATTCTATACCTTGTGGAAATTCATTGGTTTCCACTTGATATTCATGTAATCCTTTTCAAAAACCAAACTAATAAAATTTCAAAAATAAATCTCATCGATATAGTTGAAATGATTTTAATCTCTAAATTGCCTTTTAACTGTTGTTTTCAATACAATATCAATCTATATATATTTCTTCTGATGTTTAAAAATATCTTTTCACAAATATTTAACCTTATAACCATTCTGAAAAATAAAAATCCAAAAAAATAGAAATAAATTCATGAAATCATAAAAACATTGATTCCCAAAAAGTCACAAAGAAGCTCTAGGTCATCACATTCCAAAAATTTGAGTACCTTCATCGTTTAATCCTTTAATTACCATAACCCCTTTTTTAAAACATGAATTATTTTTTCCAATGATTACAAGATATATTCTTTGAATTAAATAAGTTTTACACCTCATCCTTGATGAAAAAACACTTTTTAAAAAATCAGTTACAGGGTAATCCATATCATCTAATTTAATTAATCTTATCCAGCATATCATTATGCAAACATCATTATATCAAAATCAAGCATTAATTATGGTTTAACATCCCCTAATAAAAAAAATCACCTTCCCGTGAAATTATTTTTCTTTGTATTAATCACTATTAAATATTTTCTTGTAAATAATTAATGAAAACTTAGACCAAAAATAAATATATATTTCATGATTTATATAACATAATATTTTAATTCGAAAACATAAAAAAAATATTCATCAAAATTTATTCTTAAACCACAACTTATTCTTTCTCAACATATTCCATAATAACTATTTCCATGAATATGAAATATGAAAAATGAAAATTGTTTTAAGGTTCCCCAACACAAATCTATTCATGATTTTTCGGTAAAAAATAATCTTGGAACATCACATTCCATTCAAAAAATATTTATGGTCTCTTTATCTTTGGAATAAACAAACTAATTCCAAATTCCATATTATATTTATGATATTTTCACTTGGTAAATTGATTCACATTATTTCCATACTTTCCACAAAAATAACATTATATTTTAACCATGTTCCTTGGATTTCTCTCTATTTACAAAAAACCAAAAGGCATATTTTAATAATTTGTTTTCTTATATAGATACCATATAATAATGAGAAACTAATTTTAGGGTTCCTAATTCTAGGAACCTATTTCATTAATATATGACACTGCTGGTTTATCATAGGATATTAATAGTCATCCTCTATTTAAATCTATCATGATGGATTGTAAAGAATTTCTGAATTCCCAAATATTATCGATCGAGAGTGTCAACCCAGGTGTATAGCAAGGCCAGTTGTCATATACCAGATTACCCTATGTTAGGACCAGGACATATTTTCAATGTTGTTACCCCTATGTATATATCTTCCAGTGCCATGTCCACTTTTAGTAACAAGATATGGATATTTTTCTTGGAAACCACTTACACAATACATTACCAAAATTTGAGGCTATTTCACTAAATTTTAACACAACCATATACTTATAAATGGATACATCCCAAGACATATACTTATAAATATACATTTGGTTATAACTAGAATTTTCTCATTATAGTTTCAAAATGTTCACTAAACCTTCTCTCTGATACCAACTATAGTGACCCTATAATTTCATAGATTAACATGAAATAAATTTTTATCAGAATACCTAAGACATTATACAATTGGGCTCCCAAAGACCGTACTAGTATAGTGTATTTAGAAATATTTAGACATAAACACTAGTACAAGAGCCGAAAACATTATATCCAAATAGGTTCTCCAAGACTACCACCCCTCTTAGACATATCATACAAGAAATATATCTTCATTACCTAGGTAAGGAAACATAAAAAACGAGTGAGATAAAATTCTCAATGAGGGTAAATAATAGATACACGTAATTATGAAGATGAATATATGGGGTATGAGAACATGATCGTGAAAATATAAGATCATACCCTATATATCAAAGAACATATACCCGAATCATGTCATAAAGAATAGAAGTTCTTAAGATATGAATAATAAGGAATTAGAAAACATAATCCATGAAATAATAACATGAGAATAATATGTGGAATTTGGGGAGACACATAAGCAGATAAAATGATTTACATAGTTTTCAAGGCATCATAACAAAGGATATATTAGTGGAAAATCCATTTACTAAACATGGTTAACACCCCATTCTAGACCTGTATTATTAAACTGAGTTATCTACTAGTTAAAAACTTATAATATCAAATAAATTTCATTTCTCATTCCATAAATTTATATATAATGATATATAAATCTTTACCCAGTTCATTAAATGATGAAATTGGTCTCACCCATTCATAATGAAATCCGACATATATTTTATACAAAATTATAAACAATAATTTTATAACCCATGAAATGAAATGGGTATCATAAATATGTACTCATATCATAACATAGAGAAAATTATTATGGTTTTCTTATAATTTTATCAAAAGAATAACCCATCAAATGAAATATTTTTCAAAAGCATATATACATTGGAAGATACATGAGTTTCATAATAATAATTATATCAGAATAGAAACAATTATTAATGAATATGAATGGAACATTTGGATTATTTATCATAAAATAATGAGTGACATCAAAAAATGTCATATTAGAGGGGAAATAACATATACTGATATTTTAAACCATTTAATGAGTAAAATATCATTTATTCTTTGAAAAATGACATTAAAACATAAAAACCATTAGAAAACCATTTCCTTGAAAATAAAATTGAAATCTTATAAAGAAATATTTAGAATCCTCTTAGAGGGCATTTTATTTAAAAAATATAATGAGATCTTAAAAATGTTTTGTAAAACATTTATTTGATAATACATTGAAAAACAATAAATAATTCATGGAAATAATTTAAAAACCATTTTCCTTGAAAATGTATAAAATAATATTTAAATAATTTTTAAACCCATTACATTGAAAATATATTTAAAAAAAATTACAATAGTTTTAATATCATTCAAAAACTATTTTCCTTGAAATAATATAATAGAAGCTTTAAAATGTTTTCTGGAAAAAACATTCCTTGAAAACTTATAAAATAGTCTTGAAAAATTTTGGAAAATAATTTTCATTGAAAACATTTAAATGAAGCATGATTTTTTTTGATTTTTTTTTTCAAAACACACTTTCTTAAAAATTAAAACTTTAAACATGACATTTATACTTCATGTAAATTACATTTTGTAAATCCTACATGACTTATGTGATAAGAAGATCATTAATTTTGAATAGTAAATGGTTAAAAAATGAATTGATTAAAATGAGACAATAAGATTAATTTGAAAACATTGGTAAAAGAAAAAAAAGGGAAAATTTGACTTTTAATGATTATAAAATAATAGTATAATATTTTTGGTAACCCTTTTTAAAAAACGTGGGTTTGAAGGAACACATATTTCTAACCGAAGAGAGGGTAAAGTCATTATTTCCTAAAAAACTCTTTGTTAACTATATTCTACACCATATAGTAGAAAAATGCTACAAATAGATGAGTAAATCATGAATAACAGGATTTGATGAAAATTCATGAATTTTCAAGGTATATAGATCATAATATTTAATCAAAGTGAGCATAAAAATAAACAGCCTCAAAAAGTGATGAGATTGTTTCAATAAATTCTTACCACATGTCAAATTTAAAACATAGTACACCTATTTGAAAATAAAAATACAAATATAATAAAAATTTCATTATAATAATTATATTCATGATATAATATTCATAAGGAATTAAACAAATCTCAAGGAGAATTTTATGCACATAACATGGCATGTGTCTAAAAGAATGAAAATTGAGACAAAATTGCATTACCGATTTGGTATCTTTTGAAACATAAATCCCATGAAATAATGATCAGAATATTGTTATGTAAATAAAAATAATTATAAGTATAATAATCATATATTTCATCCAATGGACGTATACACACCACAAAAAATGGGTGGTGAATTTAGCTTGTACCTCAAGGAAATAAAAAGTGAGATGAAATTCCCTTACCTTATGACTTGACATTCATCATGCTCATTAAAAACTGCTGTATAATAAATTTAAATTTAAAATAAATCAATCCCTTGAGCATATTCTAAAATTTAATACAATATATTATTTTATTAGAACTTTATATTACCCTCCTTTTATCAATTCTATGTTATGTGTTCAATTTGGTTAATATGAGCATTATCTTTAAATGTGTGCTAATTTATTATATATGTGGTAATTATAATTATATCATTATTTCAATAATGTAAAAAAATTAATATCAATTATATTAATTATATTATTATTATTATCTATATAATATAGATGTACAAAAATGGATTACACCATTCTTGAAGACGGTATGTCGTCTGTCTTCATGAAAGCAGGTTCTGTTTCATTAACATATTAAAATAAATAATGTAAATGAAATATATTTATATATTTATATATTATAATTAAAACAGAATTATTCTTTCATATATATCATATAATTTCCCTAAAATTATTAATAATATATTCCATTTAGGGTTTGAACGAATCATATCACTTTGAGGGGAAGGTAGTCTACACTTCCCCAAACAAAGTAATCGTATTTACACCAAATGGAATGTATAATGATATGTGATGAAAAATTATTAAATAAGAAGAAATAACTAATAAATATAATATATGACATATATACACAATTATTACATCATAATTTCCACCATGAAATCTCAAAAAATAAAAATAGAAAATCATCATTTCGTGAGGCAGTAGTTCGCCGTACACATAAACACTATGTTCATTACCCATTAGATGAGAGTGTGTGTTTGTATAGGTTGAACCATAATTATAACCAAATAATAGTATATTAATTATTATTTTATTTTTATGTAATAGTGGAATAATATTATTTTAGATACATGGGAATGAAAATAAAATAATGGATTTTGAGGGAGGGTGTTACCAAATAACAGGGTCAATTATTTTGGATTGCACCAAAGGGATTACATGGATGGATTTTTAAAAAAAAGGGAGTATTAAAGCTGTAAGTTAGTGTTTTTAAAATTATATTTGAGAAGATAATTGCCTAAAATATTTGATTTAATAGGTGTGGAGAAGTGTTAAAATTGGAGGTCTTTTTATAGTGGAGGAGGAGTGACAGTATTGTAAGACATTTACTAAGAAATTTCATACACGTTTTTCAACTGAAAAGTTGATCAAATAATTTAAAACAATTAATAAAAATAATTATATGGTCAAAATATATCCACAAGATTGATCTTTAAATATTTTATGATTCCTTTTGGGTCTAAAATTTAAGGTGTAGTCCTTAGTTAACCATAATTTTACCTCAATCGCTGTAATTAATTATAATTACATTCACTAATATTTTTGTTCAAAAACTATGTTTACATTATTAGATATTATAAATTTTTATTATTAAAAATATGGAATCCTTTTTTTCAAATTAAAACATCATAAGTGGTGGAAATTATTTTAAACGGAATCCCTCTTATGGGATGACACTACTAGTTTTAAAGGTGTAAATGATCAAGCAGTTGCTATGTTTCTTAATACAATTTCAAGGTGAAACTTGTTCATTTAAACTAAATGGGATTAATATATAAAATTATTATCTAAGAAAATTGAATCCAATTTATTATATAAATATACCTTATAAATTAATTATCTGAAAATGAAGTTTGGAATTAAAATGCATTATTTTAAAAAATTCATTAAAAATTTATGACTTGTAGAAAAATACCAAAAAATTACCCTAACCTAATTTTTATATTTCATTTTCAAATATCAAGTAAATTTATACATAAAAAATATACAAAATTTTTGAAATTTGGATTGAAAATTGATTCTCCATTGAAAGGTGGTAAAAATAACTTTAAAAAAAATGTGTTATAAACATAAGATTTTGATAATTATATTCTAATGTCTATAATATCGATTTAACAAATATCAAGAATATTTGATTGAAAATATAACATATATATTAAAATAATATGTCGCACTAATTTTATTTAATTTAATTTATTAGGGTAAAACAACTTTGTGACCAAAAGAATAATAGTATTTCCTTTTATATTTAATCAGTTATCATATTCATTTCTAATTATTTCGTAACCAATTAAATAATATTATATTTTGGTAAAACATAAATTTTAATAAATTAGTAAATAAATTCAAAAATACAATGTCAAGGTTATATAGTATTATAATTACATATTAATAATATATTATTGTTCAGTAAAACATGATATTAGGTGTTACACAATTCATTGAGGAAAGTGATTATTTCATGTAACACATGATAACATTGGTATTCCATGTAGATAAAGCTAAAAAACATTGTGTGTAGTGCATGATTAACTTGTTTGTACATATAGAAAAAGATAAAAAATAGTGATTTATTATTAAAAAAAATATTTTCCTTGTTGCGTGAAATAAAAAATATCAAAAAGGTTATATTAAATCGAAAAATATATTTCACAAAATCTAAGGGGGATACAAATTACTTTTGAAATCACTTCCAGACACAAAATGAAATTTCAGTTGGCCAATACCTTCATTCCCTTGACATAAATTTCCCCACATAACCTAACATAATTCCTACACCTCATCAGGTGATCATTTAACACACGTGTCATGCATGACTCTGAAAAGATCCTTTATCACAAAAACTGATCTAATTTCATATTGAATTATATATATATATATATTCCCAAAAATAATTTCAGGTTTCAAACACATTTCATATAATAACATATCATTCTTGATGCCTGCAAAATAATAAGTGCATAATTACATCAATTAAAACATGTTCACCTTATGCAACTATATCAATCATACCCCAAAAAAATTACATGCCCCAATTGGGGTGCAACTCTAAAAATTGTTGGCGTCCTAGATTTCTCTAACCTAGAAAGCTAGAATAACATGTTCCATTCCAGAAGCTCAACTACCCAAGGGATGAACTCCCTATGAAGATGCACCAACTTTTAGCCACTTTCCCCCTTATTGGGTCTTTATCTTTCTCTTTCTTCCATGATATACATGAGTGGTGGATTATTATATACAAGCTACATGTAATTATACTAGTCCTACCATATATTCTAGAGACTATCGTAGTCTTTGAATCCTAGATAACTGAGCAGTCTTCTTGAATAATTTCTCTATGAGCCCCATCTAGTCACTTGTTAAACAAACCTTCAATGTTCACTCAAAATAATTATAAACATGTCCCAACTATCCAAACTATAAGAATATCATCAAATAACCACTCCTCAGTGGTATATCCAAATATCTAGCCTACTATCATTTTTGAGGCTCCTCACAGACAACTCTTAACTAACTAGAGCATAACTTCCAGTCTCAACTAGCGTTGTCATCTTACTATGATAAGTCGGGCCTGTTAGAGTCAATTTAGATATCAAGGTCTTATTTACTACATATATTAATGGGGTCAATGTGAATATATTTACCTTCACACTAATTTAAAAAATTAATCCATTCTCAAATTTCACCACCCTTGATATTTAATCTCCTATAATTGAAGGTGAATGTCATTCAAGGCTTGTGAAATAAACTACATAATCTTAAATAGATGTATCTCAATATTGTATGTTAAGGAACTAACATTCTCCAACCACCCTCAACATATCCATGAAAATTTTTTCAATGAAATTGTATTTAAAATTATTCTATTCCATTCCCTAATGTCTACTAGCGATCCCTTTTATGGTCCTCCAAAAATTCACTTATCCATTAAGCATATAAGTTTTCAACTTCACACTCCTACCTAGGGGTTTCTCAAAACGGTAAAAACATTTCTAAAAAGACTCGATCCAATTCATTACTACCCCAGTTCCACCCTCCCCATTATAAAATGTGGGTTCTTAAACTAAAAATCTCATGTCAAAAAGGGTATGAATTAATATTATCCATAATCCCCTATAAATAATCTAAATGAATTTTACAATGCTCTCCATGAGTTACTCGTCTATACATGTCCAATAATATTCAATCTATTAAGGATTCATCACCAGCCTTGATTCCTCAACCTTTGGGTCATGATCATCTAGACTCTCAGGGGCCTCATTCCAACCCTCATACGTGTCATTCCACACATGCTTGAGTGGAACCACATATCCTCCCTCCTAGCACTCCACTGAAAATTGCCTATGGTTCATCACATAGATGAACAAACTCCAATGTCAATATAGACATAACATTATTTATATCACAAATATGGAATGTTTTAACTATAGCCACATATAACCACCATTACACTCCCCTACATTACCCATGAAATATTTTAGCTAGCCTAATTTCCCCCTCCCTACCCATAAAAGAGTTAGAAGTCACATGTCATGTATATCAAAAATTATCAACCTCGGTTGTTTGAATAAAATTCCTCCAAAATTCTATATATGAAAACCATATTTAGTTTTTCGTTGATCTTTTAAAATATTCAACCCCTTTCACTATTCATTCCTACAAATAATAGATTTTGTCACATATATTACATATTCACATAGTATAACATACTGATCTCATCAGGAACCACATACCTGGACTGGATACGAAGAGTGCTATAAAAAGGGCATATAGGAAAACAATTTAGATTTTTAAGAAGCATATACACACATCAAATGATCCTAAGTTCTTACCTAGATTTTAATTATTCCTTCCTTTCTATACCTAGCCATGGATTAATGTCTCATTATCTAATTTTATCAAATTTGAGTGCATCAATTGATGTGGGAATCAAATAACTATAGAAGTAAAAATTTTAACATCCATCAACACAGAAATATGTTATGTCCCCCATGTATAGGGATTTACGAATCCAAACACGATCTATTTACCAAGTTTAAACTAGACCATTATCTCTGTTAAACAACACCCAAAATCGTAATACCAAAATGAAAGCAAACACCTCTGATTTCATTTTTATTTTCCCTACCTTTGATCTATTTGAAACAAGCGCTTCATTTTGGAGGACCACATGGCCATAGGCAAGCCTCCCCATATGCCAAAGTATTGAAAATAGTAGACTGAGTTTGATTATGATGTAGTGGGGGGACTATACCATCTGGTGATGATACAAATAATGGAGATATGAAAATAAAACATTACTAAAAAATTACCAAACTCAATAGATTAAAAAATATAAAACAACTATAATAACATTACAAAGGCATTATATAAGTTTTTATATAATAACACATGTCATAATATTCATACAAAAAGTAGGCATGCATGATCACCCATGGAAGATCATATAATAAAGTACCCAAAATCCTGAAAATAAATCTAGATCAATGTGAATAACCATGATGTTACATATTCCATCTATCCCAAACAATTGTAAATCCTTGATCAATGTGATCTATAGCTCATTGATAGTCCCTGACCAAATATCCAAATAAAAAACTCTACATGTTTCTAGAGGAGCTTGTGTAAGTGTGAATTTGAAATTAGTATTTCACAACCAATGTTTTTCTGTCTTACATCCATTATTTTACAGTTTCTCTCAATAAAAAAATAAATATCATATACTCAAAAAAACATTCTCCACTTGTTCTCAATAAATAAAGATGAGTGTTATACCAACTTCAGTTTGTACCTTTAAACAAGCCACCAAATATATATTTTCTAAGATACATCTTGATATTCAAATTTATGAATATCACCCTGAAAACATTCAAAATATGGAGAAAAATTGTGAAATACCTTATAGGAACAAAATTAAATCCCAAACGAAGGTTGTTGATATTTTAATCATAAAATAGAGTCTAGAGATGAGTCCTATGAAAGTGTGAATGCTGATGTAAGGGGACCAGAATTTGATATTCTTTCAAATAATTCATATGGAGAAAATATCTAAATCATGGAACCATTCCATCAGAATAAAAGGACAACTGTATACTTTTGTAAATGAAATTTCCAAGGATGTGGTATACTACATTAATATCCTATACATTGATGATGTATTATACAATACATCCGTTATGATTGTCCACAATCACTATTGTATTGATGAAATAAAAAATAAAGATTTCACGAGGGCTCCAAATAATGATGAAATTTGGAAAATGAGTTTTTCCCTTAACATAGATAGAGATTCTTGTCCCAATAGATTTATCAATAAATTATTTATGTTTTATTGGGCGATCCTATATGAGTAATTTACTAATTTAGTCAATTAATTCATTACTCATGAATTTCTACCTTATAGAATGAACTCAAACATTATTTCTCTAATTCCCCAGATAGAAAATGAGGGTGATATCAAAGACATCAGACTCATGAATCATGACCATAATGTTCCTAAAATCATTAGTAATGTCCTCATTACTATGTTTGGGGAAATTATAAAGGATCATATCACTCCAAACCAATATGGGTTCACTCCTATAAGATGCATTCAGATCATTATTTATTAAGCCTCGGAGAGTATTCAAATGTTCAAATAGATGAAAAAAGAGGGAATATTTCCCCTCGTGATTGATATTTATAATTATTTTGATAGAATAAAATAGATATTTTTTTATTAACATCCTAAAAAGATAGGTATATTCATGCACATTTTTTGGAAAAATTATATTCATTCTATCATTAGCATGGTTGTCCATTATTATCAATGAGACCCTAAGAGGATATTTTCAATGCTGAAGGGGATAGAGTCAAGGTTACCCCATAATATGGATATTCTTGTTCATTATTAAGGATTACTTGAGATGGTTCATCAATGATCTCACTCAAGTTGTATTTTTCAAAAAGATGCATGCTGGGAAGTACTTTTTTGATCCTTCATAGTTTCTTTAAACTGATGAAATTAATTATCTAGTCAACCATCATACTGAAAATTTTATAATTTGTAGGATCTCTTTCATTATTTTGAGGATTTTGTTTGATATTCCAATAGCATGGGTAAGTCATATATTATATTTAGTGATGGACCCTTTGTGGGAAAACGGAATAGAGTGGCATGAAAACATGGAGTGTGGATGGGAACACATCATTTAAACTACCTTGGTTTTCTAATTTTTTAGGGAAAAGAGAAGATCCATTTTATCAAAAGTATTAGGACGAGAGTCATTAATCAATTGGAGAATTGGAAAGTAAATTCCATGTCTTATATATGAAGATTTTGTCTTGTGAAATCAGCTATCACGTCAAATTTGTGTATTATTTCTCTCTATTTAGGTGGTGTATAAGAATCCTAATGCAGTTAAAAGGCATGATAAAAAATATTATATCAATTGGATCTATAAATGGGATGAAATTTAGCAGTAATTCCATAAATTATTACATCAAGACTACTGAAATGGGGGGATTGGGAGAAAAGTCTTGAAAATATTCAATAATGAATTAATTACTAAGTTCACATGGAATATTCTTACAACAAATGATCAATATCATATTTTCATAGATAGTGGGTTAAAAGTATAATTTAGAGAAGGATATCCACACTATCTTAGATCTTTGGTCGGTACTTTAATTAAGACCTTCATCAAAGATATTATGAAGAATACCAAATGGATTTTCAGCATGCACTCTCACATAAACTGTTCAAATACATATTGGATTAATCAACCTTTCAAGAACAAGCTAATTGTTCCTCTTGACCAGATACATATAACCATTTTTTATTTCATCACACATTATAACACACATTATTTTTTTCCCTTTTCATGCTTTAATAGAGGTCTAATGCACGACCTTTATGGAAATTGATTCCTAGTCATGGATGCATGGTTCTAGATGTCAATTCACTGCCAAGGATTACTACAAGATAAATATTGGGAACTCTAACAAGATTTCAGTTTGGATTTCTCAATTTAAATGAAATTTCATAAATCCATCAATGTTTATTCTCATATAAAGGCTATAGAGAAACAAGAAACCCACATGTGACTAGATGAGGAGATTTTGGAAATGAATTTCCCCGACATGTCCTTTATTCTTTGAGATGCTGAGGATACCCAACTCATTTTACTTTATTGAAGGTTTTTATGGTCTATGTGGAAACATGAAGGGAACATCATTTAAATCAATCTTCATATAGGGATAACCTTAGAGCTGCAACTAGAATTCATACATAATGTAGGGAATAGAAAATAGAATTATCACATGATATTGGTGGCTAGTGCATCTATTCATTCTTCCTTATAGAAGTCCTGAAATGTGATGTTGTTTGATGACCAGGATACCTCCACTCATGCTACAATTATGCCAATGTATAGGGATTTTCGTGCTTCTTCAAAAAATCAAGATGGGATAAATGAATAGTGAAATGGATGATCTGAAAATTCTAGGGTTTCTAAATATTTTATGTAATCCAAACCAACCTATTTTTCTACAATCCGTGATATGGACACCCCACATTGGATGGTGGATAAAAGATAATACCTGTGGTGTGACCTCATGCATGCCATGTCCTTCAGGATGTAAAGGCATTTACCAAAAAAACTGCGGATTTTTTAAATGTTGTTTTCCTCACTATATTTGGATACATAATTCATATGAATCTATGTTATGGGAAGTGATATAAAATATTAAATATCATGTCCATTAGATGTGAAATTCCTTATGGATTGAATAAGACATTGAAAATTGTGTCGTAGATCTCATGTCAAGAACAAAGAGTGTCCCATGGAAGATCCTAACCTAGTGGATTGATTATAATAATTAGGTCACTTATCTTAAGTTTCTTATCTCACATGCGTATAGAGAACCCAACATGGTGGGGATTCACTACCAAAGATCTTGGTCCTTAAAGGATAGAAAATGGGGATGTTTAGAGACCGCAATTATCATACTACATTACTGAATGATGACATGCATGGGGTGGTCCACTCCTGGGTGTGAAAAACCCCCTTTTTCTGTCTGATCATATGTTCTTGTACTCCTTTTCATTAATAAATATTTTTAGGATCGATCTCAATTAGATCATGTCATTTCCTTGGTATGATCTTAAACTGTCTCAAACATGAACATATTAATATTTAAGGAATATTTATGAGGGGATTTTATTGTTATATCACTATACCATAAGTGCAGTGGTATTTTGTTTTTCTCAGTTTGATATATTTGAATATTATAGATGTTTAAATAGAATTAACGAATATTAATAAACAAGAAGATATTAAAAAATGATTATGCTTGTTGTAGACTACTTTTTTATGGATAAATTAATAATGATCATTTTTTAATCTTACCATCTATTGGTTCTGTAATTTGAAATACTAGAACATTAATGATATCAAAATAATAAAAATTATTTTTAATACTATATATATAATTAAACATTTAATGATGTGAAGGAATAAAAATGCATTCCCTCAGGCCGGCAGTATTTTTCCAAACAAAAAAAATGATGCTATTTTTTCAATTAAAGGGGTATAATAATAAATAATTATAAAAACATTAATATAATAATAGTATCACATATAAATGAATATAATATCATTATATTACCATGTCAAGAAAATTTTTGAACAAATATAATTAGGAATAAAAATGTAATTGATAATACTCAATTTTGAGATTTAAATTCTTCTTGGAAGTGTCTATGGATAGGCATGAATTATGCTAACTAATGGTGAACAATTTTTTTAACATCATTGAAGGTTTCATATGGAAAAAAATGCTTGTTTTTAAAGGATAAATTCAAAAGATAAGCGATCATTAATGTGGTGAAGATGTTACCCATTTATGAGTGAAGGGAAGTCTTCTTTGGAGAGCAACATGTTTATTTTAAACAATATAAGGTTACTATTCATTTTTCAAAGGACAAAAATGGGTAAAATAAGTAATAAAAATGATTTCATGTAAAAAATAACATCAACCACTCTAATTTGAGAAATATTTTACCATTTTAGTGTTTATTATTTAAATTTTTTCCATTTACCCTAGTTTACTTTTACATTAGTAATTATTTTCAATCCTTAGTAATTTAATTTAATTAAATTGATTAATATTGAAATATCCAAATTATTCAATATTCAAATGTTAAAATTTGAAACTAATTTTAACAAACACGTTTTTTAAAGGTGTGAATATTTAATTTTAAAATAAATTCAGTATACTCTGTGGAAATTATTTTTAGAGATGTAAAATTAAAAGAATTAAAAATATATATGACATAAAATTATCTTGGATATTTATTTAATTGAAATAAATTGATTTAATATGAAACATATAAAGTCTATAAATATATAAAGGATATTAAAAACAAACCCCCTTGAAATCGTCAAATTAATTAAAAAAATGAAATTAATTTTTAAACTAGAGTTATATTTTAATTTGTACTAAAATTTCCAGATATAGGGACTATATGTTCAAGTAAAATATCTAAATTAATATTATTATTAATTTAATTAATGTTTTTAAAATTATATTTTATACATATAATATATTATTTTATATTGATATCTTTCTAAAAATGTAATCATTCTCAACATTGTATTTTTCAACTAAAGACTAAACATTACATAAATATTTCAACAATTCATATTAATATAATTCCAATATTATGAATTTAAAAATAATGTCAGTTATATAAATATCATATTAATAAATTATTATTTTAAATTATTTAATGAAAATATTTTTATTAAATGGTTTATTATAGGATAGTTTAGGATATGGATTCTATCTACTACATTAGGGTATCTGGTATTACATCCTCCCACTGTTAAGAAATATCAACCTTAAAATTACGATATATATCAGCTATTAAATAGGTCTGGGTATTCCTTCCTCATAAGGTTATCAATTTACCATGTTTTACCTTCTAAATTATGATTCCCCTATATGAATTTCAACAATTGAGTTATTTAATTCCATAACACTAACTCTCTTGTATCGTGAAACTGGACACCCTCCTCATTAAAAAGAATTTTAAGATCTAGTCATATTCCCTCATATGTGATCACATGAATTGGATCTGGCATGTATTTCATCAATAATAAACTTAGAAGACATCACATAATTCATAATTGTTGGTCTACTTAACCAATAGGCATGAATTAACCTAGATTTTTTTCAATTATTTCAAATAGGATAATATAGCAGGGTTTTAACTTCCTATTTATAACAAATCATACCACACCCTTCCACTGCTAATACTTTAAAAATGCGTGGTCCCCAACATGAAATTTGTTTTATTATCATAAATTATCTATAGAACACTTTATTATTCATTGATATTATTAAATGAGATCATTAATAGTCAATAATTTTTTTTATATCACCTATAAGCTCTAATCTAACATACATTATTTCAATAACTTTATCACATCCGGTTAGAAAATGAATATTCATCCCATAAAGTGCTTTATATTGGGAAATTTTGATGCTTCAATAAAAGATATTATTGTTTAATATTCTACCAAAGGTAGTTACTAATCCCATATACCATATAATTCAATAGAAAGTGATCTCATCCTTTGGTTCAATGTCATTGTTGTCTTTTTAGACTACCCTTTTATCTTGGTGTGATATGCGGTGCTTAAATAAATCTCAATGACGAGATCAATTTGAGGAATCTTTTATAATTTTATGTGAATAGAGGTTCATGATAGGAGACAATCAAAATAGGTTCTATGTAAATTTTTATTATTTCAATAACATAGATTAGAGAAAAACACATGTGGGGTTAATCATTTTTTTCCCTAAGAAATAATCTGACTTAATAGGCCGATCAATGACGACCCATATAACTTTTGTAACAGCCCGAGATTTTATTAAAAATATTTTTTTTATTTCACTAATGTCTTTTGTTGTACGCTACACCAAAAGGAGCTTGCACAACACGCATCCTTGTCTTGCCTTTCATTACACGCAATCGCGACCTTCCTCGATAGCGTGTGTAATACGCAATACCGAGTTTCACTAAACAACGATGTGCTATTAAAATATTATTAAAACTAGCCGTTATGAATAGTAATAACCACTTTTTTAAAATTCTGTAAATCTTATTTTTCAAAATGAACTTCATTTTTAGATTCAGAGTATCGAATTTAGCCTAAGGTGAAATTTTGGTACTTTTCGGATAACTTTCATATTCTGATGAATAGTGAAAATTACTAAATTATAATTAAAAACAACTTTTTTAATCGAAATAATTAATAGTGATAAATCATTAATTTGAGTGGTTGTAAAGTATATTTAGAATATATTTTTACAATTTAATACAATGTTGGTCATTGGATGTAATTGCACATTTAAACCAGACATAAACAAGTGTCAATCTTTTGATAGATATTGTTTCTTAAAAACACGCTATTTGTTTTAACAGCGGGATTTAATTATAAAATTAATTAATGCAACTTTTATGTTATGAATTTGGTAAAATAGACTTCATTTTTGAATTCGGAATATGAAATATAGCTTGGGATGAAATTTTGGCATTATTCTGAAAAACATCAATTTTTGATGAATAGTGAAACTACTAAGTGGTAGGTTAAAAACTGAATTTTGCATAAAACTTAATTTTACCGCTTCTGTGAATGGAATTTCAAAAATCCGAGAGACACGGTTAATATCAAGGACTAAAATGTGGTTCAATGAGATGAAAATAAATTTTTGGTGAATAGTAACTTTTTACTTTTTTTACCGCGGTTAATAGTAAATAGGGTAACTAAGGGTAAATATGATATCACTATTACCCTAACACATGTCCTAATTCTATTGGACAAGTGTAATTCGACCAAAAACAAACTTAGGAATAAAATATGACCATTTAGGCCCACTTGGATTAGATTAGGACATTTATTATTAATTTATTTAAAGAAGGGTTAAAATAGAAAAAATCAATGTTTAATATGTAAATAATTTTTAATATGGGGTTATACATAAGATAAATTCGATTGTAAATATTCATTATAAAGCTAAAACGATTTCCTACATGATGGTATTTTATTTGTAATTTTTAGACATCAAATAATTTAATTTATTTATGACACAACGATGATGCAGTAATTATCTTATTAATGAAATATTGACATAATTGATGTTATAAACACAAAAATAAATATAATTTGAAAATTTTTATGAATTCCACTAATTTTCTAGGTTACCATGATATATTAATGTTGATTTAATCAACTTGGTTCGAACATTTAATTCTGTTATGACTTTCACAAAAATCATATATCAAATAGTGTCAAAATTGACACAAAATAGTTTTTAAATCAAATATTATATTATTAATTGTTATTTTATTCCTAAAAATCTAAGGTTCGGCCAAATGACTTAGATAAGGATATATATATTAATAATAAACAATTTGGGGTTCGTTTGGCATGTTATAGTAAGTGTATTAACCATATAGTGAAAGAAAACAAAAAGACACGGTAAATGTTAAATTATTTAACTTAGAGTTAAATCTAATTGATAAGGTTACAATAATATCCTAAACTTGTCTAAATTCTATTGGTTGATAGGATTTCGACCCATCCCCACTTTAGCTTCGAAATAATACCCTTTGGAACCATTATAAACCGATTTTGACTTTAATATAAAATAATATTTTGAGGTATTCCTAAGATGCCCCTCTCCTCCCCTATAAAAGGACACCTCCTCTCCCTCCTCCTCACACCAATTTGAGCACTCAAGCTCGGACAACCCCTACCAATTTCTCCTCTCCACTTCCCTAGAAACATCCTAGAGGTTCTGGTCTTCCTCAAAGACCAATTTTAGTGCCCTAAGAGGAGGTCTCAAAGAGGCACTTCAAAGAAGAGGTAATTACCGTTACCAATTCTTTCATCTTTATTTCTTCTTCCACTTCTTCTTCTTAAGTTGTTTCATTATGAAGTAATAACATCAGTATCACTCATATAATTATATGTTATTATAAGTATGAAACAACCCTATTTCACCATCTATCCATCCTACGGAAAAAGAAATCACCGCGCGTGCGTACGTACGGAATACCGTCTCCACGCCGTGGTGTAATCTATTTTCCACCACCACCTTACATGGATGGGTATAATGGTGTAAAGAATAACTAATCATAGTTATTACAACATCATATTGATTCTGATATATTGTATAATCCACTCCAATTCAATTCAATATTTATAGAAATGATATCATCGCTCGTGCGTACGTACGGACTACCGTCTCCACGACGCGATGAGATTCATTCTCCATGTTAACCATTTAAGAATGATTATAATGTATATATAAGAAATAATAATGAAATATATGACATTATAAAGCTACTGGATTTATGTATATATATACATATGTATGTAATCTACTTACTTCCATTTCAAGACAATAAGGAAAGGAAAACAGCGTTCATGCGTATGTACGGACTACCGTCTCCATGAACGGTGTTTTTCATTTTATTTATCTACCTATTATATATATATATACTGAATATATATGATATATAAATCATATTTTATATTCTGGAAGTAAGTAAATCATGATATAAGTAATAATGATGTCAAGAACAACAAGTCAAAACACCTACGATAAATGAAACGATTTTACCCAAAACGCTTCTTTAACATGGAGTTTACAAAAGAATGGGTAATATAATGTCATAAGTGAACCATATATGATATCATAACAATGAATATGATTCTGTAATAAGTCAATAACATGATTTAAATCATTATACAGGAGGTTCGGACACTTACAAAGCAAGTCGGACCTAAGGTAAGGGAAATATCACAATCTCATTTTTATCCGAGATTGTTTATTCATAAGTATTTACTGGGGTGTATTTTATCATCCACATCCATGTTTGATCAATATGTAATATTATTTCCATCCACCTAAAATTGTTTAAATCCATTTTTACCCTTCGTTGAGTTTTTAGTAATATCTATGAAAGGAATCTTTTGTCATACGAGGTACTTTTTGACTTTTCCGACAAAAGTACGAAGAATGTTTTTTTTTTAACTTATACGGCACGAACGGATTTCTACTGTTTTATAAAGCCTTATATTCATGAAGCTTCCTCTAAAATATTTCATGACTATTTTCAATAAAATCTCTTTCTTTTAAAATTGCATGATGTTTTGTGAAAAGAAATTGATTTTGAAGAAGAAAGGATATTTTCCTCAAGAATTCAATTCAAGTGTTTTATCAAAATTATTTTCCATCTAAGATAATAAAGGGTTCTATTTCTATCCATATTTTTACATTGAGTTGACTATGTTGTGATGGAATTATGTTTATTAATTCTTTTATCTTATATGAATTGATTTATGATGTCATGATGTTTCAAGAATCCCATTTTTGTTACATGTGTTATTCGATGATGTATGTTTTATGATTATGTGGCACACATAAGAAAGGATTCATTATAAGATGGGTGGGACCTATATCTCCCTCCAATGCATTGGGTAAAGATTTTATATCTCATGAGATAGACATGGCTGAAATGGTAGGTTATACCGGTTCAGTGAAACAGGACTGAAACGAGGATTACTCGATTCAGAAAGGGACTTTTTCCACTAAGATAGTCTTGGCAATGAGTCTTGACTAACAAGAAATGATTCTCTATGATTATGTGTGTATGCCACAATGAGTAATGTTTTAAGTAAGGGTTTCATTTTCACTACTATGATTTATCCCATGTTATGAAATTATGCTCTCTTTTGCAGGTTAAGATTTCCAAAAATGTTATGTTCTTATGAAAATTATGTGATTGATATTTCTTTTGTTTACCCTTACTGAGCATTTGAGCTCACCCTTTTATGTTTTCTTTTCCCCAGGATATAAAGAAAGGTTTTAGGTAAAAAAAAGGAAGATCTTTATGGGAGATGTTGAAGATCTTTCACCACGATTAGAAGATTATAGTCCGAGTTTCCAAAGACACTAAACTATTACGGTCCTTGTGTGTGTGTTTTTGTAATGTACTAAGTATTCCGCAAAAGTAATGTAAAGTCCATGTACGTCAGGATTCGGGTCTCTACAGTTGGTATCAGAGGAAAGGTTTAGTCAACCTTTGGAAACTAGGATGCGAAAACGTTAGTGAGATCCCTAGAGATATTTCTAAGGTATGTCTAGGGATGTCCCTAGGGATAAGTATACATATAGGTTATAGTAATATAATTACGCTAACAATCATAGAATTAAACCTAAGATGTTGGATATTGAAGGTACTCCCCCTTTATTATGTTGTTTTCCCTAGCATGATTTTTGCCTCTCACACTATTCTTTATGGGTTTTAGACGATGGCTGGAACCTGAAGGAACCGTGTTGATCAATGCAATGGACAATGCAATGATTGCCCTCCTGAACAAACAAATGTTATGGGAGATGGAGTGCAAAATCTTATTGCTATACTTACACAAGCTATGAATCATTCTGGACTTCCAAATGAGCAGAGAAGGGAACAATATTCTATTGAGTCCTTCATGAGGCAACGTCCACCTTCTTTCAGTGGGTCTACTGATCCATTAGTTGCTGAACAATGGATTAGTACTACTGAAAAGATATTTTCAGTTCTTCAATGTTCTGAACATGATAAAGTCATCTTAGCAGTATATCGTTTGGAAGGTGAAGTTGATCAATGGTGGAATCTTATCAAGAATACGAGGCCAAGAGATGAAATTGAGTCCATGGAATGGGACGAGTTCAAGAACTTGTTTTTCAGTAAGTACTTCCCTCGTATTCTTCGAACAAAGATGGAGAAAGAGTTTCTTGAACTAAAGCAAAGGGATGATGAATCTGTTGGTACCTATGAAGCAAATTTTACAAGACTTGCAAGGTATGCTTCTGGAATTATCATCCAACCTGAAAGTAAAGTTGATCGATTTTTCAGTGGCTTAAAACCAAGTCTTCGAAGGGCATTAGCTATAAGAGACTTCAGTAGCTATGAAGAAATTGTGCGTTGTGCTATCAAGGTAGAAATGGAAGTTGGTGTTACATATCCATCTCATGGTTTTGACAAGAAACGAAAGATGGAGTTCAAGGAGAAATCTCAGAATAATGGTGAAAAGAAGATGAATGTTTCCTTATGCACAAAGTGTGGAAAGAAGCATGGTGGAGATTGTCTAAAAGGGACTAGAAAATGTTTTAAGTGTGGAAAAGAAGGTCATCGAGCAGCTGAGTGTCGAAGTAATGGAATAAGGGTTTCTAATGATGTGAATAAAGAAAACACTGCAGAGAACGCACCGCCAACACTTCAATGCTTCAAGTGCAAGGAAATGGGGCATTATGCTAATAATTGCCCTAATCCAAGGGTTAGTGATGATCAACATGAGCAACCACTTAAGGCAAAGGAAAAAGGGAAGTCACATGCGATCACTATTGGCGATGCTGAATATGACAATGATGTGGTGGAATGATTAAGTGTTTATGTAATGGGATTCCAAAATAATGTTGTATCATGGAATATTGGGATATTTATGTATTGGTCTAATGTGGTATTCAAAGTGATTGAGTTATTATGCGCATAATGAAGGGAAAATGAGAAAATGAAATGTTTAATAGTATTCATGAGCTCATGATTGATATAAGGACTAAGTGATATCATGGTTTGAGTATATAGAATTTTGAGGATTTTGGTATGTGGAAAGTATTAACTTTTAACTGCACTCATGTTTTCACTAAGGTATTCAAGAGAATACACGATTAAGGACTTTGAATGTTTGGAATGTGACCAACAAGACATATCTTATGATATGTGGGGATCAACGACAGTATTAAATCTCTGGTAATCGTTGTCACTATATTATGAGAGTGGACTGCAGTATTATAAGCCTAAAGATTAGACTGGATTATGTTGGACATAAGTTAGTATTGTTTAAGGATAGAAGATTTTCGATATTATTGATGGGATGTTATAGTAACGTAGTTTTTGAAAAAGGGACAACCTGCAGGACGGGCGACAGCCCATCGCTTCGGACAAGGCTGTAGGAATCGAACCCACAACCAAAGTGCGACTGGCCTTTATCGCCTACCACTGGCCTACAGGAAGTCCCTGTTTAGTAGAAACTAGTTTTATTACATTAAGCAGTATGATATATGAAGTATAAGTCCATTTTAGGAACCATATATGATTAATCCCACTATAGGTCGACTTATGTATATAAATTTTACTAACCTTTTGAGACAGATGGAATGACCCGTCATTCTATCACATGATCTGCTAACACTTCATGAATAACAAATTCAACTTCATTTATTTAAGAGATGAATTAGAAATTGTTCAAGGCACGAACAAAAGTGAGATTGTACCAAAATAAAGTAAGTATTTATTCTAAGCAAATTTTCAACTTTAGGGAAATGATCGTGAAAACCAAAAAAAAAATGTTGTCCTAGTGATCTTATACCTGATGAATCAGATGGTACCTTATATCATCACAAATCTATGGATTTGTGATTACTGGCTTTTCCATAGGCATGTTCTCTACCACTCTCCATCAGAACATGATGGTTAGATTTCTCTTCCATATCCATATTTTCACCTATGTGGAAACCCAGTGATTAGGTTATTTGGGTAATCGTTACATTTCATACTTTAGTTTTTAAAGCCAAGTTTTGGTATTCCTTTTTACGATGTGGGTTTCTATTAAAAAAACTTTCGAATAGTAAACCATTTATAACCCCGACGAATTTCGAGGGCGAAATTCATTTTAAGGGGGGTAGAATGTAACAGCCCGAGATTTTATGAAAAATATTCTTTTTTATTTCACTAATGTCTTGTGTTGTACGCTACACCAAAAGGAGCTTGCACAACACGCATCCTTGTCTTTCCTTTCATTACACGCAATCGCGACCTTCCTCGATAGCGTGTGTAATACGCAATACCGAGTTTCACTAAAAAACGATGTGCTATTAAAATATTATTAAAACTAGCCGTTATGAATAGTAATAACCACTTTTTTAAAATTCTGTAAATCTTATTTTTCAAAATGAAATTCATTTTTAGATTCGGAGTATCGAATTTAGCCTAAGGTGAAATTTTGGTACTTTTCGGATAACTTTCATATTCTGATGAATAGTGAAAATTACTAAATTATAATTAAAAACAAATTTTTTAATCGAAATAATTAATAGTGATAAATCATTAATTTGAGTGGTTGTAAAGTATATTTAGAATATATTTTTACAATTTAATACAATGTTGGTCATTGGATGTAATTGCACATTTAAACCAGACATAAACAAGTGTCAATCTTTTGATAGATATTGTTTCTTAAAAACACGCTATTTGTTTTAACAGCGGGATTTAATTATAAAATTAATTAATGCAACTTTTATGTTATGAATTTGGTAAAATAGACTTCATTTTTGAATTCGGAATATGAAATATAGCTTGGGATGAAATTTTGGCATTATTCTGAAAAACATCAATTTTTGATGAATAGTGAAACTACTAAGTGGTAGGTTAAAAACTGAATTTTGCATAAAACTTAATTTTACCGCTTCTGTGAATGGAATTTCAAAAATCCGAGAGACACGGTTAATATCAAGGACTAAAATGTGGTTCAATGAGATGAAAATAATTTTTTGGTGAATAGTAACTTTTTACTTTTTTTACCGCGGTTAATAGTAAATAGGGTAACTAAGGGTAAATATGATATCACTATTACCCTAACACATGTCCTAATTCTATTGGACAAGTGTAATTCGACCAAAAACAAACTTAGGAATAAAATATGACCATTTAGGCCCACATGGATTAGATTAGGACATTTATTATTAATTTATTTAAAGAAGGGTTAAAATAGCAAAAATCAAAGTTTAATAAGTAAATAATTTTTAATATGGGGTTATAGATAAGATAAATTCGATTGTAAATATTCATTAGAAAGCTAAAAAGATTTCCTACATGATGGTATTTTATTTCTAATTTTTAGACATCAAATAATTTAATTTATTTATGACACAACGATGATGCAGTAATTATCTTATTAATGAAATATTGACATAATTGATGTTATAAACACCAAAATAAATATAATTTGAAAATTTTTATGAATTCCACTAATTTTCTAGGTTACCATGATATATTAAGGTTGATTTAATCAACTTTTTTAGAACATTTAATTCTGTTATGACTTTCACAAAAATCATATATCAAATAGTGTCAAAATTGACACAAAATAGTTTTTAAATCAAATATTATATTATTAATTGTTATTTTATTCCTAAAAATCTACGGTTCTGCCAAATGACTTAGATAAGGATATATATATTAATAATAAACAATTTGGGGTTCGTTTGGCATGTTATAGTAAGTGTATTAACCATATAGTGAAAGAAAACAAAAAGACACGGTAAATGTTAAATTATTTAACTTAGAGTTAAATCTAATTGATAAGGTTAAAATAATATCCTAAACTTGTCTAAATTCTATTGGTTGATAGGATTTCGACCCATCCCCACTTTAGCTTCGAAATAATACCCTTTGGAACCATTATAAACCGATTTTGACTTTAATATAAAATAATATTTTGAGGTATTCCTAAGATGCCCCTCTCCTCCCCTATAAAAGGACACCTCCTCCCCCTCCTCCTCACACCAATTTGAGCACTCAAGCTCGGCCAACCCCTGCCAATTTCTCCTATCCACTTCCCTAGAAACATCCTAGAGGTTCTGGTCTTCCTCAAAGACCAATTTTAGTGCCCTAAGAGGAGGTCTCAAAGAGGCACTTCAAAGAAGAGGTAATTACCGTTACCAATTCTTTCATCTTTATTTCTTCTTCCACTTCTTCTTCTTAGGTTGTTTCATTATGAAGTAATAACATCAGTATCACTCATATACTGGTATGTTATTATAAGTATGAAACAACCCTATTTCACCATCTATCCATCCTACGGAAAAAGAAATCACCGCGCGTGCGTACGTACGGAATACCGTCTCCATGCCGTGGTGTAATCTATTTTCCACCACCACCTTACATGGATGGGTATAATGGTGTAAAGAATAACTATACATAGTTATTACAACATCATATTGATTCTGATATATTGTATAATCCACTCCAATTCAATTCAATATTTATAGAAATGATATCATCGCTCGTGCGTACGTACGGACTACCGTCTCCACGACGCGATGAGATTCATTCTCCATGTTAACCATTTAAGAATGATTATAATGTATATATAAGAAATAATAATGAAATATATGACATTATAAAGCTACTGGATTTATGTATATATATACATATTTATGTAATCTACTTACTTCCATTTCAAGACAATAAGGAAAGGAAAACAGCGTTCATGCGTACGTACGGACTACCGTCTCCATGAACGGTGTTTTTCATTTTATTTATCTACCTATTATATATATATATATACTGAATATATATGATATATAAATCATATTTTATATTCTGGAAGTAAGTAAATCATGATATAAGTAATAATGATGTCAAGAACAACAAGTCAAAACACCTACGATAAATGAAACGATTTTACCCAAAACGCTTCTTTAACATGGAGTTTACAAAAGAACGGGTAATATAATGTCATAAGTGAACCATATATGATATCATAACAATGAATATGATTCTGTAATAAGTCAATAACATGATTTAAATCATTATACAGGAGGTTCGGACACTTACAAAGCAAGTCGGACCTAAGGTAAGGGAAATATCACAATCTCATTTTTATCCGAGATTGTTTATTCATAAGTATTTACTGGGGTGTATTTTATCATCCACATCCATGTTTCATCAATATGTAATATTATTTCCATCCACCTAAAATTTTTTAAATCCATTTTTACCCTTCGTTGAGTTTTTAGTAATATCTATGAAAGGAATCTTTTGTCATACGAGGTACTTTTTGACTTTTCCGACAAAAGTACGAAGAATGTTTTTTTTAACTTATACGGCACGAACGGATTTCTACTGTTTTATAAAGCCTTATATTCATGAAGCTTCCTCTAAAATATTTCATGACTATTTTCAATAAAATCTATTTCTTTTAAAATTGCATGATGTTTTGTGAAAAGAAATTGATTTTGAAGAAGAAAGGATATTTTCCTCAAGAATTCAATTCAAGTGTTTTATCAAAATTATTTTCCATCTAAGATAATAAAGGGTTCTGTTTCTATCCATATTTTTACATTGAGTTGACTATGTTGTGATGGAATTATGTTTATGAATTCTTTTATCTTATATGAATTGATTTATGATGTCATGATGTTTCAAGAATCCCATTTTTGTTACATGTGTTATGCGATTATGTATGTTTTATGATTATGTGGCACACATAAGAAAGGATTCATTATAAGATGGGTGGGACCTATATCTCCCTCCAATGCATTGGGTAAAGATTTTATATCTCATGAGATAGGCATGGCTGAAATGGTAGGTTATACCGGTTCAGTGAAACAGGACTGAAACGAGGATTACTCGATTCAGAAAGGGACTTTGTCCACTAAGATAGTCTTGGAAATGAGTCCTGACTAACAAGAAATGATTCTCTATGATTATGTGTGTATGCCACAATGAGTAATGTTTTAAGTAAGGGTTTCATTTTCACTACTATGATTTATCCCATGTTATGAAATTATGCTCTCTTTTGCAGGTTAAGATTTCCAAAAATGTTATGTTCTTATGAAAATTATGTGATTGATATTTCTTTTGTTTACCCTTACTGAGCATTTGAGCTCACCCTTTTATGTTTTCTTTTCCCCAGGATATAAAGAAAGGTTTTAGGTAAAAAAAAAGGAAGATCATTATGGGAGATGTTGAAGATCTTTCACCACGATTAGAAGATTATAGTCCGAGTTTCCAAAGACACTAAACTATTACGGTCCTTGTGTGTGTGTTTTTGTAATGTACTAAGTATTCCGCAAAAGTAATGTAAAGTCCATGTACGTCAGGCTTCGGGTCTCTACAACTTTGTTCTTCCACATAGTTTGTAATATTTTCTATGAGGTATGGAACATTTCATTTTCAATTTAGTTAATTTTTTTTATCATTCTTGTAATTCTAAGTTAGGTCACAAAGGTTTTGAGGGTTTCTGGTGCTCGTTCAGAGACCGGATTCCTATGGTTTGGAGGAAATAGGTGGGCCAAATATTTTGTATAAACCATGCTACCCAAAAATAATGGTTTTTGTATAGAAAGTAGGGTTCTATAGTGAAAATAGTGGACCACTTGGTCTTTCCTTCAATATCTATCCCATGTCATACAACCATACAAATGATGCTGGTAAAATTATAGAGGTGTTTTCCATGGGTTACACATGGTTAATATATTCGTGCACCTAGACCATGAAAGTGGTTCATGTGGACAGTTTTATCAAATAGTAGGTTCATATTTTTACCTTCAATGAAGAGAAACCATGCGATCAATTAATTAGGTTTGGACTTGTGTTTTCCATTGTTTATTTTTTATATCTCAATTTATTTTTTCTTCTTTCTTCATGAACAGTACTTCACCAACCCATTGGATCTTTCCTTTAGCTTCAACCAATGAATTATTGAATACCTTTCATTTGGACTCAGATCAGACTATATTTTTCCTCATTATATTCCTCTTGTTATTTCCTAAAATCCAATTCATTATTTTCTTGGTTAATCTCACAATATTCATTGCTATCGTGGTGAAATCGAATTTACCCTATCTTCATGACATTTTTTTAATTTCTCTAGTTTCTCTACCTGAATGGCCCGAAGGCCTTCATTTTTATTGATTTTTGATAACCCCCATTTCAAGGGATGAGGGGGAACCCTTAAAAGGACCGTAGGCTCAGAGATTACATGGACCATACGATTAGAAGATTACATGACCCGAAGGTCTAAGGGAATTCAACCAGACTATCTACAAGGAACTGCCCCTCCCCAGCATCTGCATCTTGATAGTAGCTCTCCGCATTTCCATGACTGTCTGGTTACACTTCCTGTGCAAGAACAGTCTGGTACTGATGGCATAGCCATACCCTCTCATTCTGAGAATCCATTTGGCTCTTCTCTAGTGAGTGCACCTGCTCTGAATCCTCATCTGGGGCTACTTATTTTTTGTAGTGTGTTTGGGGCCTACTCCAAATAAAAGTGGATAAGTATATACATCTCAAATAATGAAGATTTATATTATATTTTGTGATGTTTTATACCATGTTTACCATTTTTCAATAATAATACACTTCCCCTTAATTAAATATTTAGTCATTACAAAAATGAGCCTCAACCTCCATATTCATGTCGAAATAGGTACTCATCGACTAAATCCACCCATTGAGGTGTTATTATATAATTTACCTTTGTTATTATAAATTATAATGTGATGGAAAAATATCCTATGCGGTTTTTGATTGAAATCTAGATGATGTGACTATAATGAATTAAATGGAAAATGACTGGTACCACCACGTCACATGATTTTACATAAACAGTTGTTACAAAGATATTTAACTAGAACAATACTGAATTAAAAAATATTTATTATCTCATAATAAATCCTATTTGGCTAATATTATCCTATGATATTCGGGAATGGTATCCCATATACCTGTGGTACTCAAGAATGGAATACAAACTAATATGATACTCGAGCATGGTGTCCCACATACCTATGATACTAAGTCGTGGAATCATAACTGATATTATACTCAAAAAAATCAGTCTCATAAACCAATAATACTCTAGAATGGAGTCCCATATCCCTATGATTCATGGTCATGTCATCTATTTTTATGACTGATGATTTGGAATAGAATAACCTACTGCATTATAAGACTCTATTGACTATAAATGGCTACATGAGATACACAACTGGTTTTATATAGATTCATGAATATATAAATATCTATAAACATCATTTAATAATATATATATATATATATATGTGTGTGTGTGTGTGTGTGGTTATGGGGAAATCATTTGAGAGGTTCTCTAATATGGGCCACATCAGGTTGTGTTAGACTGGTGTCCTTCAGGAACTATACCTGACCCTTTTAAATTTACACTACTTCATTACCATTACTACATCTTCACAGTAATCATATTATATACACTAGAAAAATAGTTCTAGATACACTTCATGATCAGATAGTGATTGTATATCAGTCCTTGTTTGGGTCAAAAACTGTACCAGAACATATATCACAATTTCTGTGATATATAATAGGAAACACCCATCATTTGATGTTTTATTCATTGTATTAAGAAGGAGTACATTAGGAGATGAATGAATGAATTCTCTTGATTCCATTGAAGATAGTTTTAATCCTTTTGGTTATTTTAGTATAGCAGGTTGTACCTACATTCTATCTTGTATTCCTATTTTTTACTTTTTGTATATCATATAGACATGACATCATTTGGTATATGAAAATGGTTAGGGTATCATTCTTTAATTTATGTAATTAGATGATTTCCAATTATTGATTATTTCAAATTTATTATTATGAATCTTCTTCATATAACATGGATTATACCATTTTTATACTAGAACACCAGAGTGAATAGTCTCCAAAATGTATCTTCACATATCATAACTAATATTTAGATTTTGCGGGTATTTGGGGGGGCACACATGAGGAAATGTGGTGTGCTGGTTCAGAAATCGTTATGATGTGAGTTAGGCTAGGATGTCAGATTGTATTTTTATGTCTGGTTAAAATATCCATTGTAAAATAAACCAACTTTCATAATAGTATGGGAAGATGTTTCATGAATCCATTTGGGTGATGTTTCTCCAACATCACATTCATTAGTACAAATGTATAGATACATACTCATTAATTTCTCACTTTATACCAACCCACTATTAATGTTCTCTCAAATCCATATACATCTTCATGCTAATTAGTTGTATAGAGAAATTTTGCCTATGTGCTTTATCCCGGATTTCGTTTATAATATTTAATAATGAAGGAGCACCTAACAACTTACTAAACATCAAAATTTTATCTCTATGACGAACTATACAAGCCACCAATTATTTAAAAATATAGCATTTCTTTCTAATTTTATGTCTCCCTGCTAGAACCCCTCCATCTTCTATAGAAATGATGCTTTAACCATTAATTATAATTAGAATGATGGATCGCATCGCCTAAAAATCACCATATCCGTCATTGATAGACCAATTTATATAGGATCCATATTAATCCTAATCATTTTCATAACTCAAAGGTACCTCCTACTCAATTAATCATTATCATTTTTCCCTTAGAGGGTGGAAGTGTATCAAGAAGTGATAGTACTCAAGTTGTTATGTCCCTATTATTTAATCATGTTGAAAATCTTATGGGAGATGATATAATTGAAACTCTTTTAGTCCTTATATATATTTAATATTTTACCATTGAGGTAGTTTCTCCATATTTTAAATCAAATTATTAAGTCTACCATATCAATTTCATTAGTGGGATATTTCTATTAATGGATTTTTAAAATCCAAGATTCAATGTGAATGAACCTATCATTTTATAAAAGGAAACAACAAAGTCCATTATTCAATTAATCAATATATATTAAATATCCTTCCTTACATGATAGAAGATTTAATATCAGTGAATTAATTAATATCCTATTTATTTCTTCAAAAAATTCCTCACATTTCCCTAACCAGGCGAATTTCACCAATTTACCGGTAATCATGGTTAATGGGTCATCAAACCAGAAAAATCATAGAAGAAACATTCATAAAAACTCATTAAACCAAAGAATATATATATATCAGTTATGTTCATTGTTGTAATAAATTCTTCAAATACATTTGTATTTGATGGTTAAATAGATATTACATTCATTGAGAAACTATGTAAAATTAAAGAAACCTCATTATGAAAAAATTCACACTTCCTTTATTTACAATATATTTATTTTTTTCTTAGGTTAAGCATAAAAATTTGTCGAATAATCTCATATTATTCATATACAAAATAATATATCATGATATCATTAAAAAATACAAAACAAACTTAGTCAAGATACTCCTTGAATATTCTATTAATCAAACCCATATAGAAAAAAAGTATATTATTTAATCCAAAATATATTACTATAAACTCATAATGACCATACCATGTTTAAAATACCTTCATTGATACATCATCCTTTATAACCCATATCTAATGATTATAAAGGAAACGATAGTTTTTAAATAGTATTGGCCTCCTGAGATTTGATCAAATAAGCAATCACTACATTGTAAAAGGTACTTTTTCATTGTAGTGAAATATTTTATCCCGCTATAATCAATGTGGAATGTCATCGACACACCCTCCTTTTTCAAAAAAAAAACACTTTGAAAAACTATGATGAAACACTTGGGTATATAAATACCTCATCACTCAACCACTAGTGGAAGTACTTGATTTAATGTCGATGTAACAACATAGGTTTTTTAAACAGAATCCAATAGTATGTGGGAGAAATTTATTATGTCGGTTTTACGATAAACTTACACAAAAAAATTTTAAAAGTGGGTGTGGCATGGATTTTTAGTAAAATGACACAAAAACCCACTAATGGTAGGACATATAGAATCAGTTTTTCATAAAACCGAAAACGAAAAAAAATGTTTTGGCGTTGGTTTTACAACATCCGACACCATTAACCCAAAACTCGGGATCTTTTATTGTCAGTTAATATAAAAAAAATTCCATATATTAATAAAAATATTTATGGCATCGTTTTTCTGTAAAACAGACTCCATAAATAAAAAATAGATATATTTAGCTTCAGATTTCCCAAAACCCAATGTCGAATGTCTTTTACAATTATTTGGGATTAAGAAACCATCATGTGTTTGGATCATCGAAAGCTAAACTACGGTGACTCCTCTAGACTATCGACAACATTGAAGGTGTATTTGTGATATCAAACCATCGTTATTTCCAATTTTCTTTTATTTAGATAATTAATGGCCTGATTTTTTTGATTAACTCCCCGTTTTTTATCATCAATAGGTTATGTTTTCTTCCAAGGATTATTTTTGACAACATTCAACCATAGTTTGATTTTAGTTTGGTTTCTTCATCTTTATTTTGGTTTTTTTACAATCATTTTTTGTATAGATCATGCAGAGTTTAATCTTCTAAAGAATTATACAAAGGAAAGTTAGGATTTGGATCTAGTTTTTGTTAAACACCAAATTGTGTAAGATTTTTTAATTATGAAGATAAATTGGTCGTCATATAATTATGTTTTTGACTTGATTCAATTATTACTTCATAATTTTTTATAATTTTTTTGGACATGAATAATTGTTAACCCTAAAAGTCAATATATCATATAATTTATATTGTTTTCTTAACATAGTTTAGTCTATGATTTTTCAATTTCGTATAAATTTTGTTGATTCTATTTAGTCCATGTTAGTTTGATTTGGTTTAATTAAATTCATATTTATTTATTTAGATTCCATTTACTCTTCTAATTGAAATATAATATAATGCTTTGTCTTAACTCTTAAGAACTGAATTCATATTGGTCCTTAAATTTATATTTCATGTACCTAATTCATGTAAAATCACATTCATAGACTTTTTATTTTTTCAAAATTTTAATGTGTATTAATGAAAATAATAGTTTTTATTGTACTACATATTTACACGTATATTAAATAAATTCTCATCACTTCTATTTTGTGTATTTTAACAATACCAAAATTATTAATAGTGTACTCAATCAATTGGATAAATTCACACTCTTATTCTTCCATCAATACACAAGATTCTCACTTCCCACAATATTATCTCTTTATTGTTGTATGATGTATGGAAACACATAACAGTTTCTAAACACTACGGAAAAAATAGATTATTGCGACGGGTTATTTGCGACGGGAATAAATCCTGTCGAAATAAATCCAATGAAAAGCGTATTTGTGAAGGGAATATATGCCCGTCATAAAGGGTCAGTTATTTTGGACGGGAATACGAGGCCCGTCGCAATAGGTATGGCGCGGTTTGCGCGCCAAAACGCAGGAAGCCTATTTGCGATGGTGGCCTTCGTCCTGTTGCAAGTACCCAGAGGTGGTAAATACTATTTGTAGTGGGGAATTGTTCCGTCGCAAAACTCTATTCAGCAGGTGTTATTTTCAATAGGTCCCGTCGCAATTACCGGTGGCGATAAATAGGATTTTGCGACGGGGAAATCTGCTTGTCGCTAATGGTATGTCAGCCTACAGGTATTTGAAATGGGCCCATCGTAAAAACCCTTTTAACCACCACCCATATTAATTGTGGGTGAAGGTATTTGCAATGAGACCCGTCGCCAATACCGGCGATGGTAAATAGCCATTTACGATGGGGATATTTTCCCGTCGGGAATGGTAGGTTGGAAGGCAGCTATTTGCGATGGGCCCATCGCAAAAACTCTTTTAACCACCGCCCATAATTAATGCGGGCGAAGGTATTTACGATGGTACACCATCGCAAATACTAGTATTTTGGACGGGATCCCTTCGCAAATAAGACCGTCGAAAATATTATAATCTATATATACCTCCATCCATTTTTTTCAAATCATTTAAATCTCTCTTCTTTTTCTTCCCTTTCTCTCTTTAAATTTTTGTTCTAAGTAGAATTTTTTTTTATTTTAATTTTTTTTACGGGAAGACTAGAGAAGGAGTTAGGAGGTGCAAACTGCATATACAAGGTATTTATAGTTTATTTAATTGTTAAATTATTTTTAATTGTTAATTTTAATTTTTTTTAATAGAATCTTTATATAGCTATATAGTATATTAAGATTAAGTGGTTGTACCAAATAGTCCTTGTCTGGATACGAACAAGTAGAGGCGGCTCTGGCACAGAAGTACCTAGGAGTGAAAACTCTGACAAGGTGTTTCAAGCTTGACTCGGTGTAACTTAGTACACGACAATGGGCCTTACTGCACTCTTGGTTCGACATCCTTGGATGATGTTTTGGTAATAATTAGAAATAAATATATTAAATTAGAAATGATTAGAAAAAGTCATATTTAATTAGGAATTATTCTATAATTATTAAATAATGAATATATAATTAGATTTAATTAAAATTATCATCAAATAATTAGGAAATAATTAGATTTAATTGATTAGAAATAATTAGAAAACAATTAGAAATAAAATAATTTGGAAACAATTAGAAATATAATAATTAGAAAACCATTTGAAATAAAATAATTAGGAAACAACTTGATATAAAATAATTAGGAAAAAATTAGAAATAAAATAATTAGGAAATAATTAGAAATTAAATAATTAGGAAAAAATTAGAAATAAAATAATTAGGAAACAAATAAAATAATTAGGAAACATTTAAAATAATTAGGAAACAATTAAAATAATTATAAAATAATTAAAATAATTAGGAAACAATTAAAATAATTGCGAAACAGTTAAAATAATTAGGAAACAATTAAAATAATTAGGAAACAATTAAAATAATTAGGAAACAACGAAAAAAATTAGGATAATTAGGAAAAAAAATTAAAAATAATTAGGATAATTAATAAGTAATTAAAAATAATTAGGATAATCAGGAAACAGTTAAAAATAATTAGGATAATTAGGAAATAGTTAAAAATAATTAGGATAATTAGAAAATAATTAAACATAATTAGGATAATTAGGAAACAATTAAAAATAATTAGGACAAATAGGAAATAATTAAAAAAAATTAGGAAATAGTTAAAAATAATTAGGAAACAATCAAAAATAATTAGGAAACAATTAAAAACAATTGCAAATAATTAAAAACAATTAAAAATTATTAGGATAATTAGGAATCAATTTAAAATAATTAGGATAATTAGGAATCAATTAAAAATAATTAAGATAATTAAGAAACAATTAATAATAATTAGGATAATTAGGAAACAATTAAAAATAATTAGGATAATTAGAAAAAAATTAAAAAAATAGGAAACAATAAAAAATAATTAGTATAATTAGGAATTAATTAAAAATAATTAGGATAATTACAAAACAATTAAGAATAATTAGGATAATTAGGAAACAATTAAAAATAATTAAGAAAAAATTAAAAATAATTAGAAAATAATTAAAAATAATTAAGAAACTATTTAAAATAATTAAGAAACAATTAAAAATAATTAGGAAACAATTAGAAAGCGTGATTGATCGCTCATCCACCTCAATTTTCATTTCATTTCTGTGTTGAGGCTTGACAGGAAACTTCTGCGTCCACATGTAATATTTGATTTTATTATCAAATTTATCAACCTCCTCGCTGGTATAGAGGTGAGGAGGTTTATAATTTTGACATTAAAAGTAAATACTTCATGTGGAGGTAGAAGTTTCCTCTCAAACTCAATGCACAAATGAATAGAAAATTGAGGTAGATGAGCGGTCATTCATGTTTGTTACTAATTAGTAACATAATTAGTAATATAATTAGAAACAAAAATATTAAAATAATAAAAAATATTATTTTTCTCTAATATTAATAATTAAATAATACTAATAATATAGTTATTTTATTATTATATCTTTAATATTTATAAAAAATATAAAAATTATAAAAATTATAAAAAATTTGTAAAATATTACAATTATAAATATTTTCAACAAGTTTTTCTTCATTCTTAACATGTTCAAATCGTAAAGGGTCACCAATTTCCATGTCATGCCTAATAAAAAGTTTGCGTCAACTGTGTATAATGTAAACTCTATAATTGTTCTTGCTTGGTTGATCACATCGCAAGTAGCATTGCAACAGGACAACCCAAGTCATGTCTTTCTCAACAATAAGAATCATATCACATGACTTTTTACATAGACCATTCATTCGTGAAAAATTAGGGGAAAAATACTGATGTTCTTTTAATTTTTCAAGGAATAATGATCTATGTAAAGGGTCAATGGAAATTATTCTTAAAGACGATAACGGCATTACTTGTGTCGTCCTATTGCAACACTACTTGCGAGGTGATCAACCATGTAAGGACAATTATAGAGTTTAAATTGGACATGGTTGACGAAAAATTTTTATTAGGTATGACCTGAAAATTGACGACTCTTTAAGATTTGAATATGTTATGAATAAAAAAAAATATGTTGGAAATATTGAGATTTGTAATAATTAGTAATAATTAGTAATAATTACTAATAATTAGTAATAATTAGTAATAATTAATAAAAAATCAAATAAATACAATTACATGGTTATAAATTGTCACAATTTCCATCGGATTGGTAGCTACCTTTTGTTCAACGTCTCATATCGTTGTTACTTTCTCCCACTGAAATCAGAATGAAAAATGTGCTCTCACATATGTCAGAGAAAGTTTTTCATACTGATTTCAGTCAGGAGAAAGTTAAAAAGAGATGACTCGTCGGACAAAAGAGGCACTTTTCCCTGAAAACTCATCTCTTTTCATGGAGATGAGTCGTCACGCAAAAGAGCTGCCACCAATCCACTAGAAACATATAAGAATAATTAGTAATATAATTTCCACAATGATGATTAAAAAAATTTATTTCATTATTGAAGCATATTTTAGTTTTCCAAGTATTTCTAAGTATTGCTAAATTAATAATAATTAGTGGGGATGATTACAAACTAACTGTTCTGCCTATAATTATTGTTAATTGCTATGAAATAACGTAATTATGTATCTTCTCTTTTTAGGATATTATTTTTCTTATATCAAATTATTTAACAACAGTAATGGTTTTAAATTTTTTAGAAACATATATATGAATATGGAATAAGGAAATCGACATCAATCATTATTAGATCATTGTTCTTGTATAAATCAGTGCAGAAATCCAAACGGTTCTAGTTTAAATCCATTATATGTTAATACTTTTGAAGATTTATTATCATTTGCATCATCAAACCTGGAATTTGTTTCAGACGGGACAATTAAGTGTCCTTGTAAAAAATGTGCTATGATATCATTTGAGACAATTGACATAGTTGGGAAACATCACTTGCATTATAGTTTTCAATCAGATTATATTTTTTGGTATCAACACGGTGAATGCAGTTCCAGAGAAGATACTAATAATTTGATTCTGGATCCATCATGGTTTCAGAATTTAGTACATGATGTTGTAGGGTGATTTGTTCAGCAAACTGAAATCGAGGATGAGGTTAATTTACCTCCCGAGTTGGCACCATGTAAATTTGCTGAGTTGTTTGGGTCTGCTGAGGATGCATTATATGCTGGTTTCCAGATATGAAAATTAGAAGCAGTTTCAAAATTTATGGATATTAAATCAGATAATGGAATGTCAAATAACTATTTTGATCAGATATTTTCTTTGGTTAAAGCACTGTTACTTGAAGAAAATGTGATTCCAGCTAATTATTATGAGAGCAAGACACTGGTTCATAATCTAGGCCTAAATTATCAGAAGATCAATGCATGTTCAAACAATTGAATCTTATATTCTGGTGAAAATGAGTCGTTGGATAGTTTTTCCACATGTGGACAATCGAGGTATAATGAAGCACAATCAGGGAAGTCTGGATTGATTCCTGTAAAACAGTTGAGATATTTTCCACTTAAACCCAGGTTGCAACATTTACTTATGTCTCAAAACACAACGACGATGATGTCATGGCACAAAACCAATATTTAAAATGATAAAAGCATGATTCATCTATATGATGGTGATTCATGGAAACATTTTGATCAAGTGCATCTGTCTTTTGCTTTAGAATCCCGGAACCTGCTATTGGGTCTTTCTACTAACGGTTTTTATCCATTTGGATCTTTTGGTAGTCATTATTCATATTGGCATGTCTTTATAACTCTGTACAATTTTCCTCCATGGATGTTGATGAAAGAGCCTTATATCTTTTTGACATTATTAATCCCAGTACATCTGAAAAGGAATATTGATTTTTATTTGAAACCATTGATTGATGAGTTAAATTTGTTGTGGAGTCATGGTGTTGGTACATCTGATGTTGCTGCGAAACAGAATTTTGTACTGAAAGTTGCTTTGATATGGAAAATTAGTGACTTCTTGGCATATGGATTGGGATAGACAATAAACCAACAGAAAATTCATGGCTTTGGGAAAGAAAACAATTGGACAAAATAGAGCATTTTTTGGAATCTTCTATATTGGTCTGATTTGCTGGTCCGACACATGTTGGAGGTCATGAATATTGAGAAGAACTGTTTTGATAGTTTATTTCATACAGTTTTGGATACACCGGGTAAAACCAAAGATAATGTAAAGGCACAATTAGAACTTGCCAAAATTTGCAGGTGACCAGAACTTGAATTGTTTGAAAATGTCAGATCCCAGAGATTAATGAAGCCAAAAGAATGTTATACACTAACCAAAGAGGATCACTTATTATTTTATCAATGGATTTCAGATTTGAGACTTCCAGATGGCTATGCTTCCAACTCGGGAAGATGAGTTAAAAATGGTCATATTACTGGATTAAAAAGTCATGATTGTCATGTTATAATGGAAAGACTAATTCCTATTGGATTAAGAGGATTGTCAAATTCTAAGATTTGGGATTCGATAACAGATATATCATATTTTTTCCAAGAAATGTGTGTGGCGACAACAGACTACGATACATTAAAAAACTGGATGATTCTGTTGCTGTAATTATATGAAAACTGGAAAAAATCATTCCGCCAGCTTTCTTTGACTCAATGGGACATTTGATATTACATTTTCCACATGAAGATAAATGTGGAGGTCCGGTTCAGTTTTTATGGATGTACCCATTTGAGATATGCATGATGAAATTGAAGAAAAAAGTCCGTAACAAAGCATCAGTTGAAGGCTCAATTGCTGAAACTTATTTGTAAGAGGAAATTTCATTATTCTTCTCTCATTATTTTAATCGGAATATCCCTCAAAGTTTAACCACATGGTCCGGAATGAGGGGAATGTTGATGATGATATGAAAAATCAATTATCAGTTATCAATCTGCCCGAACATGGCTTTGGTGGAGTTCATGATAGATGGCTTGTAGATGATGAACATCATAGAGCTCATACATAGGTTCTACTCAACTGTGAAGAAATGTCACCAATTGTACATTGAGTGCTCTTATCCCTTATTCCATAGATTCTATTATAGTAAATTAATAATATTTTATTTGTAGGTTATATGATGATCATATAAAGAAACAATTTCCACAAATTACTGTAGCTGTCTTAGAAGAACGTCGGCAAAAAAAAATTTCCAACCAGTTTCAAAAACTGGTAACATACATTATTTTGGTTTTACATATAAAATCAATTTATTACGTGTAATGGTGATAAATGTTTTACAAATTTTCAGGTATCAGTACATGATGATAAGATTGATAGTCGATTGCGTATATTGAGTAGCTCACCATCTAAAATGGTTAAATCTTATAATGCATATGTGGTGAATGGTTATCGCTTTCAAACATGTGCATATGGGGAATAAAAGAAAACAATGAATAGTGGTGTTTTTTTGAAGGGATCACATCATAGAGATATTGAAGTTGACTTTTACGGCATGGTTGAAGAAATTATTGAACTGTGTTATTTGGGACAGAATTATGTAACAATGATTAAATGTCGATGGCTGGATGCTGAGAGAGGCTTGCGTATTCATCCAACTCATGGAATTGTTGATATTAAACATAAAAAGTCTTCATTTAGTAAACAACCCATTCTGTTGGCTCATCAGGCACATCAAATTTATTATGCAAAATAATGTTCTACTGTAAAAGAGTTGGATGATTGGTGGAGTATAATAAAAGTCAAATCTCGAGAAAATCAGTTTACTCAAACAAAATGTGGTCCCACTGAAGTGAAAGGAAATGAAATTTTTAATGACACTCCTCAAAACATATCTTTTTCACAAAGAGACTTGAATATCCAGGATGACACCCCACAATTAAGGGTCGATGGTGATGGTGTTTTCAATGATGTTACAACTGAATTTGAAATGACAAGAGATGATGAAATTTAAACTAATATGGAAATTGATGATGTTGATGAGGAAGATAAAGACATTGACATTGAAAACTATGAAGATGATGAAGAAGATTAACATTGACACAGTAAAATTATGGTTAGAATCATAACAAATATATATATCCATACATAATAGTTATTTTAAACTATTTACTAATAAAAATCATTTCATGTTTCTGATGGACTCAGAAACGTTTCGTCAGTTGTAGGAGGCTGATCTACCTATGGATGATGAGGTTCTTGAGTCATCTGACCATTAGGATATTGGCACTACATGGAGCACTTGGAGGGGGCGTGGTCTTGCCGGACTGATGATTCCAGATCCTATCCTGGAGCAATGTCCGCCTCATGGATTCAATGTGCACACACGATGGTATAGTAACCAGTTTATTTTAGTTATCATTCATTATAATTAATTTATATTCTAATTGTTTAATTATTTGTTCTTTTTCCACAGTTTTATGCATATAGCTATTGGACAGGGGAGCGCTATCTTGGGAAATTATTTTTCTGAGCCCTGGCTCACATTGGATCAGATTCCCGCTGATGTGCAGGCCACCATGTTCGATCATTGGCTAGTACGTAATTAAATATTATTTATTTTGAAATTTAATTCATTAATAACATTACATTAGGGTTTATGGTATTCCATCGAGGAGAGCATGCATGCCACTATCCATGCGGCATGGGTGGTGTCTTTGTGAGACCGTTTCCGTTAGTTTTTTCATAATTTGAGAAAGACGGCTGTGAAGAAATCCAGAGTGACAGAATTTGATAAGTTTTTTAGAGCCCACCGACCAGAGTACATTTCATCTCACGTTTGGGATGGATTATGTACACACAGGTTGGGTGGTGGGTTCTTGAGGAGATCTTCATTGGGTCGACAGAATCTGGAGAGATTAGAGGTGACCACCAACGTCAGATTGTGGTCAGTATTGTTATCTTTTCAGTTTGCAAATTAAATGCATATAACCTTTTCATTATTTTAATTTCTAATTGAAACTTAAGGAGTCATATGAGGTCGCGACCACTCAGAAATAGGCTGAGAGTCAAGAAGAAACAGGTGATCAGACTAGTGCCCACCATTTTGATGAGATGGCATGGATGCAGGCGACCCATTATGGCTTCGAAAAGGGCCAAGTAGTTGGTATCAGCTCTCATTTGACTCCTGCAGCTTATTATGGTACTGCTTCGATGTCGGCGTCCAGCTCGAGAGGAGCTCATGGAGAGACATCATCTTCTGCCTCACAGTATCAGGAGCAGCTGCATTCTCAGAGTCATCTTATAAAGGATTTGCGTCAGGGGTAGGAGCAGATGCGTCAGCAGCATGATGAGGAGATACATTGATGGCAGGATCAGATGCATCAGTAGGAGGATGATAAGAGACGTCAATATGAGGAGCAACATCAGGAGTATATAGAGTATATGCATTGTCTGACTCATAGTTTAAGGATGAAGTATCCACCACCACCTCGTCTAGGTCCTCCAGATTATCCACCCCCTAGTGATTTTTTTGATGTAATAAACATTTGAGTTCTTAGTTTATTGTCATATTAACTATTTACAATTCTTCTTTCATATTGGTACGAATATTGCATGATTTAATTTGTTTTTATTTTTTTTAATATTTTATTATTTATTAGTATTATTTTTAATGTCTGCTTATTCTAGTAATATTACTTTTAATATTTTATATTTATTGTTAATATTCAGAAGTTTATAATTTTATAATTTTATTAATATTAATATTATTAATATAATTTTTTTCATAAATATGTATGTTTATTTTAATAATAATATTATTATATTAATTTTTATTATTATTAATATTAGTACTATTATTATTATTTTTTTATATTAATATTTCATAATATATAATATTATATTATTTATATTCATATTATTATTATTTTTTGATATTAATATTTCATAATTATATTATATATATTTTTTATTGTTAATATTATAATAATATAATTTCTTTATATTATTAATAATATTATTATTATATACATAATTTGATAATAATATTATTCTTTTATTCTTTTATAGTATTAATATTAATATTATTATATTATATTATATTATATTATATTATTCATATTCTTATTATTATTATATTATATTAATATTTCATAATTATATTTTATATATTTATATATATATATTTATATTATTATTAATTTTATATAATATTATACGATTTGTATTAACTATTTTCTGAAAAATTTTTTAGTATTTGTGACGGGAATATTTGCGATGGGATTTCCTGTCGTAAATTTTTTTACTGTAACATTTGCGACGGGAAGAATACCCGTCGTAAAAACATTTCTGCGATGGTCTGTCGCAAATACCTTCACCACAAATATTTTTTAAATTTCTCATTTGTGATGGGTCAAAAACCCATCGCAACTAATATATCTACGACAACCTGTTGCAAATAACTTTTTTATATATAAAAAAATACCCATTTGCGACGGGGGATAAATACCTTCACAAATACTCTTTTTATAACGGGACCGCCGCAACAACACCTATTTGTGACGCCGTTTTCAGCAACAGGCGATTTGTGACGGAGCCCCATCACAAAAGACCTTTTGTGACGGCATACCGTCGAAAATCACCCATCGGAAATATTCTATTTTCCTGTAGTGAAAAATCACATACACGTGTGGAAGCACACACTCACTATCCACATTTCTCTCATGAAAAAACAATAACACATTATTTCTATTGTGAAATTCTCTCTAACATGCAACACTAACAAAATATTTATGAATGCATATTTTATACATCATACTTTTTGCATATTTGACATGAGATTTCACACAATGTTACATGCATGAGATTATGAATATAATATCTAATGATTATTCATTTATGTATGTATGAAATTATCCACTTATTGAACCATAAAGACCACTGTAGATTGTATTCTATCTTTAAATACACAATGTCACTGTGTATTCTTCCTTTGTGTGATAGAATCTAACACTACCTCTTAGATTCCCAGTATGTGCACGTAATTAAAATAATCACTCTAAAAAGCACATAGTCAGCATTTTTTCAACAATAATATTCTCACTATTAAAATCATTTTAAAAATACTTGGTTCTATGTTATTAATTCTCATTGAAATAGACATCAAACATTTTCACTAATTTTTTCTTACTAAAAAATCATCGCATAAATCAGCGAGTATTCATATAAATATTGATTTTTAATATTTATCCATGTAACTTAATTCATCGTTATGATAAATTAGTGTAATAAACTTATATATATTTATAATGACATTTTCTACTCCTTCGTGCGAACAAACATGTATTGACATCTGCCTTTCACGATCCAGAGAAGAGCACAGATACTCAATATTGAAAAAAATTCAAATCTCTCAACCTCCTAGTACCAAAAAAATGAACATTATCTTAGATATACCAATTTTTTTGTGTATTTAATTTCATCTATCATAATTTTGTTTTATTATTATTGATTTCACTTATAATTTTAACATTTACTCTAATTATTATTTCATATTACTAATAATATGTATTTTTTGGACCATTAATTTAATGCAATTTTAAATACTTTTGACACATGAAACATCGAAATAATGAAACAACTATGTAAAATTAACTAATAAATTTTATAATATTGATAATATAATTAAATTAAAATATAAATATAACACATGTATGTAATATAAAAAGAAAAAATTTACTATTTGTATATGTGTTTTATATCTGATATTTTCTATCTGATTTTCAATAGTTTTTGTTAAATGTGTTTCTATTTACAATTTAAATGTAAATATATATATATATATATATATATTAATATATTCAACAATTATATTGTGATATTAGGTATTGAATGTATTGTAATTGGATATATTTACAACGAACCACTAGTGAATATGAAAAATGAGTTGATAAATTCATTGAATTTTCTAAACGGAATATTCAAAGCATTGATTTGATTTTTTTATATGTGTAATATATTTGAATATGAGAAAGTTAAACTCCAAATAAATGAAGGATCATCTAATTTTTTATGGTTTTAGCCTTAAGTATACCCATTGGATCTGGCATGGTGAATGAACTAAAAATTCAAAATCCAATGTTGATGATAATATTCATAATGAGGTAGATGATCACATAGAAGAAATAATTTCTGATTTAGGTGTCAATACCATTAAAAAGAAATAGTTGAGCGATTTTATGGAGATTCTAAGAAACCATTATTCCCATGTTGTAGTAAATATACAGTCTTATCAGCATTTTTGAGATTAGTTAACTTAAAAAACGCGTAGAGTGATTAAAGTTTCTCCATCTTACTTGAGATTTTAAAATAGATACTTCTAGAAAGAAATGAGATTACAGATTCCAATTATAAGGTAAAGAAAATATTATTGCCAATGGTATTGGGGTATAAAAAGATACATGATTTCCCCAGTCATTTCCTACTACATAGAAAAGAATATGAATTTTTATCAAGTTTTTTTACATGTGGGACAACACGCTATAAGATAGATGAGAAAGTCAACTCAAATTCATTCTCAGGTATTGTGATCTAATTTCATGAAAAATCAATTTTTTTATTTTCTAATTATATCATCCAATATTATTAGCATATAATTCTGATAATTCAACTATGATTCATTCTTAAGTTACAGAATCAAAAATCCTTCTAAAACAATTTGGTACATTCCAAAAATTTTATGTTTGAATATTATATATGCAAATATAATTGATTATAAATGTGAAGATGTAATTGAGATGATCACATCTCTGAATGTAACATACGTCACCCATCTAATTCACCATAGTGGAAGAGTTTTGATAAAAAAATCATGACTTTGGAATTAATGTTCGAAATATCAGAATTAGATTGTGTACTGATAGAATGAATCCATATCAGAGCCTCAGTTTCCAACATAGTTGATGACATGTTTTTCTGGTAGTTTACAACTTTCCCCCACATCTATGTATGAATAAAAATATGTTATGATGTTCTTGATGATTTATAAACCAAACCAACTAGGAAATGATATTGATGTGTATATTTCACCATTGACTGATGATTTTAAAATTCTATGAGAGGAAGGTGTTATGGTTTTCAATGCATACAAGAAAGACTATTTTCATTTTCATGCTATGAGAATGTTCACTATAAATGAATTTCTGGCATATGGAAACATATCTGGATATATTTATAAGGGACAAAAATCAGGAATAATTTGTGAAGAAAAAACATCATATTAGCAATTTCATAATAAAAGAAAGACAGTGTACATGGGACATCGAAGATTTTTTTTAATTGATCATCCTTAACATATATTGTAAAACCATTTAACGGTTTATAAGAATAAAACCTTTTCCTCGGCTATTGTTAGCTAAAATATATTATGATAATGTGAAAAATACTGATTCGACAATTGGAGTGAAAATTTGTTCTGGTCTTCAAATAAATATCTAAAAGAAGTAGTATATTTTATTAAACTACCTTATTTGAGATCTTTACGGATAAAACATGAATTCAATGTTATGCGTGTTTATAAAAAAATATGTGACAGTTTGATTAGAACTTTTTTAGACATAAAATTAAATACAAATGAAGGATTTTATGATATATTGGACTTGATATTAATGATAATATGGATGGAGTTAGCTCCCACTGTGAAAGAAAACAAAATATATTTACCTCCAGCTTGTCAGACATTAAGAAAGATTGAGATGATAAATTTTTGTCATTGTCTTCATGGAATTAATGTAGCCAGTGGTTTCTGTTCTAATGTGAATAATTTGGTTTCATTAAAGGATTTTAAATTAATAGGTATGAAATTTCATTATTTACATGTATTGAATTAACAACTTCTACTAGTAGCAATGCGCGTTATATTGCCAAAATCTTTCAGAAAGACTATCATCAGGTTATGTAATTTTTTTCAAATCCATTTTTAGCAACGTCGATGATACAAATTTGTTAGATGTGTTGAAGAATGAAGAATATATTATTCTTTTTCAACTAGAAATTTATTTCCCACATATGTTTTTTTGATTAAATTATTTATTTGTTGATTCATTTGGTGTGTGATATATCAATATGTGGGCCTATTAATTTTCGATGGATGAATCATTTTGACTCATATTTGAATATTATGAAGGGATATATAAGAAATCCTTATCGACCAAATGACTATGTTGTTCATAATTATGTATCGAAAGAGGTTATTGAGTTATTTACTAATTATTTGTATTGGGTGGAGCATATTGGTCTCCCTATATCTCGACATATGAATGTTAATAGTGATTATAGAGGGGTTAGAGGTTTAAATTTAATGTTCATTCCATGTGATAAAGTTATGTAAGAACATTTATATATTTTCAAAAACATAGATGAGGTTAAACCATATATATCATTACATATTTCTAAATTATAGATATGATATCTAAAATTAAATGATATTTGGTTGATGATTGAGAATAAAAGACATTTGATTCATGGTTTAAAGAGAATGTCACCACATATATATCTATATCAGAAACATTGAACTGGATAGAAGGGGGACAATCTCTTAATGTGATCACATGGTCTAGTTTTGTTATTAATGGTTACAAATTTTACACAAAACTCTGGATGAATAAAGTACCATTCGAAATAGTGGTGTGATGGTTTTCGCTGAAGCATTTCATTTTTTGATTGCCAAAAATAAAAACATATTTTCTACACCAATGTCCTTTTTAGAGTTATTGAAGCTATATGGGAAACTTATTGTGTTAAATTTTGATTCATTATTTTTAAGTGTAATTGGGTTAAGAGTAATAGTGGTGTGAAACATGATGAATATGGGTCTAAAACTTTGGATTTGGAAATATTTAATTTCAATGAAAACCCATTTATCATAATCACACTTGAAAAACAAGTATTTTATGTCATTGATCCATAAAATGATCAGGGGTCCATCGTCCTTCATGGAAAAAGATTCCATTTGGGTGATGATGATGGGTAAATGATGCTTCTGATTTACATGAGACTTAATCCTCTATTATGAAATTTTCGGATGATTACAATGACTATATGAAAATTTTAGTACATGAAATAAGAAATGATCATGATGAAAGAATTTTGGGAAACACTAAATTAGTATCCTATTTTTTTTTGTAAGAATTCATTTTTTTTCTTTTTTTGAAACATACAAATTCAAACCTAGTTTTTACATACTTATTGTTTTCTTCTTTGTTTCTAAATATTCAGTTTTCTAATGATATGAAGGTAAAAAATATTATTACACTTTCTAGTAGGAAGGCTTTAAACAAATAGAGGGGTTCAGTTACCATGAAATATCTATTTTTTCATATTATTAAATATTCAGTAATAGACTAATTTAATGATAGAAATATGTTAAAATAAAAAAAATCATGAATACTGATGTATCCTCAGTAGAGGAGACTTATCATGTTGCGACTAACAAATCACGTTCTCATGTTGGTAAACGTGGTATTACACATTTACAAGAACTATCAATTTCTCCTGATGATGACATATTACACATCTGTTTTGATGATAATAATAATGCAACTAGCCCAAATACAGTTCTTTTTATTATTATATAAAAATAAACTACTAATTATTTTAAAAAATTTATAATAATTTTTACAATTTAAAATAATTATCATACCTAAATTTTTTCATAATGACACATGAAAAACAAGTTTTTTTTTGTCATTGATCCATCAATGAAATATTTAATTACAATGAGAATAATAAACTAAACCATCCCTAATGTATCAGTTTATTGATGATGATACATGGAAATGATTTTTTTATAATATTCAAGATGAAAAATTTTAGGTATGATAATTATTTTAAATTGTAAAAAAACTTATATATTTTTTAAAATAATTAGTAGTTTATTTTTATATAATAGGCCTCCAAAATATCTCATCAAGAGATTTATTTGATAAATTTATACCCTCGTAATTTATCACGTGGAGGGTATATTTATTTGGATAAAAATGATTATTAAAATTTTTATGCATTAAGAGACTGATCTGTTAGTGGTTCAGAAGAGGTTCAACATGGTCCTCCATATCCTCCCACCCACCATGAAAAAATGAAATGAACATGAAGAAGGAAAAATGAACAGTATATTATAGAGGAACATAAGCAAGTATATGATAAAATTTTATGTAAATATTATTTATTTTTCATCAATTTTTTTATTATATAAATATTAAACACTAATATAACATTTTCATTTTCAGTTCAAGATGAACATTAGGAGAAAGAGACAGATGGATGTTTTATCTGTAGGGGTAGAATGGATAACCTATCCACTACATTGGGAAAGGAATAACAACCCAGACATGATAGTGGATATCAGTCAGGTGTTAGTATTCATATGGTATTTGGTTAGAGTAGATAGTTAAGAAACCTAGAAATAGAATCATTAAAATATGAGTGAAAAAATATGAAACTGTTTATGGGCGATCAAATTCAAGAAGTAGTGCAGATAGCTTTCTTAGAAAACACGACCTGACAATCATCGTCTATGTAGCCTTCCCATGTATAATATTTATTTGACATCAATTTTTCAATTATATAAATCATAATCACTAATATAACTTTTTTATTTTTCAACCTTCTGAGCATACTCATCTAGACTGTCCATCCCCAACTACCTACCTTATCCTATTTGAGCAGCCTTCCAATATATTGTATTTATTTGTCATTAATTTTACTATTTTATAAATTACAAACAATAATATAAGATTTTCATTTTTCTCCTTCCAAGCATTGTCACCCAGACTACCCTGCCCCATCTGCCTACCCTTCCCCATATGAGAAGCCTTCCTATGTATATTATTTATTTCTCATCATTTTTACTATTTTATAAATTATAAACACTAATAAAACTTTTCCATTTTTTGACCTTCCGAGCCTTCTCACCCATACAACACTACACCATGTGCCTACATAGCCCCGTATGAGCATCCTTCTCAAGTATATTATTTATTTGTCATCAATTTTTCTATTTTATAAATTATAAACCATAATATAAATTTCTCATTTTTCATCCTTCTTAGCCTTCACACCTAAACTACACTGCCCCATCCTCTTACTTTGATCCTGCACCACCCCACTCAGTCCCAAATGTATATTGTGAGTTGATTACTAGATATCCTCATATACATATTTTTCTATTAGGGCTCATTAATTTTTTATGGCTATTCTGTACATCACTATCCTTTGCAGGTAGTTTAGATTAGAGTATCACTACTCGATATTATAGATCCTAATGCACTACTACCATTTCTTACTGAGGAGATCACTAGAATTGGGGATTGTCTGGGTAATTGTTTACTTTATCCAAATATTTTTCTTCATTATATTTCGTATGAGGTATGTGTTTTTTTGAATATTTATAAAATTTTATTTAAAACTACTTATAATGTTATCTTGCATTTATCTTATATAAGATTATATTAATGTAGAAGAAGTTTCACAAATGAAACCAAAGGTTTATAAATAATCGACTGTAGATACTTCAGTTATTTTTTATAAGATATAATGATTATCTCAGGATTCTTCTTCATTGAATTATATCTATAATTTTTTATTAATGTCTGACATATACTGAAGATAATTTCCCTTGATATTACTTAAAAAATATATAATGCATCTCATTTATTTTAAAGAACTCTGTCTGAATTTGGTGCAGTTAATTTCCATGTAAGTAAATTGATATTTGAGTTTGTATTTCATTAATAAAATATGATTTTAAATTGACTAATTATATTTTATTTTTAAATTAAGTATCTAAACAATATTCTTCTTAAAAATAAAATTACAATCATTTATGGTTTTATAGATCTATAATTCTTTTCCATGGATGTGAATCTTGTGAAGAATTCTGATAGAGTTGCATATATATGTGGGAGATTATCACATACGAATATTGAGTGTAAGTTTTTTTACAATTATTGATAAAAAAAATAGAAACATAATTATGAACTAATGATTATTATAATGTCATTAATTGTAAACCTTTTTTATTATAGGGGGAATTGGATGTTAGGTGTATTGTGACCAAGTGAATAAACCTTATATTGGTTTGGCTCTTTAAAAGTGAATGTTTAGAAAATATATTCCACCTATTAGACATGTATGTTTTTTTGTTTTTCATAATCTCATTGTGTTTAATATTCATTATTTAGACAAGTACTATTAGTTCATATATATGAAAATTTTGTTCATGGAAAAAATTTAAACAAGTAATACATGTCAATAATGACACCAAATAAAATCAAATATGTTGAATTACATGTAATCAGTTATTATATTAGATTTTATTCATATTTTTTGTTATATATTGATCTTAAATATTAGTTTAATGTTTTATAACTATATTTTCATCATAAAAAAGATATGTTGAATGGGTTTATTATATTCTACATTTCATGTATGAGATAATCACAAATGGGGAAACTACAGAATTTGTTAAGGTTATTTGTATCAATTTCTTTATATTTTTTCCAAATTTTTATATTTTTTTAATCTAATATTATTCAATGTTATTGTATGCATTCAATGATTCGTAGTCTTATTCTCTATCTGATCTTACCCATATTCAATCTACTTTTTCTAACTATTTGTTATGTTTGATTAGGATTTGAGGTATGTATATTGTAATATTTATGAATAAAAATACATATGGGTTCAAAAAACTAACTAGTTTGATATAATAGGTGTTTGAACATACTAATAAACAAAGGAATAATTCAAGAATAACTAACAATTAGCATGTTGTAAATTGTATGTATTTGTATTTTAATTCTTCTTTGTCATTAAAATGTGTAGATAGTTTTTCGATTAATTAGATAAAATCATATAAGTTATAAATTTTTATTCAATGATAACTACTATTTGAATGTTTTATATTTTGTTTTTAGTATGGGGTTTTTTATTATTCTGGAAGTGTAATATTTTCAATTTTTAAAAAAAATTAACTTTCGTCATCAGTTTTCTGATTACTGATGGCGAAATTTTTTATTTAAAAAAAATTGTGTTCTCACCAAAGATATTTAAATATCCAACACCAAAACCATTTACCAAAACAATTTTTGGCATCTATTTCCAAAAAACGACACTGATATATATATTTTTTCATCACCTTTATAATGGTCGGTTAAAAACTGACGCCAAAAATAAAAAAACCACGTCAAATCAAATTTTTTTTCCAGTGACCCCTTTAAACTATTTCTTAATCTACACCAACTATAAATCTTCCATTATATAATGAAATTTAGATATATTATTTACTTCAAGATTGTGTTTAATGGATATATAAGGATCATTATTTATTGGATGTCGAGGTAATTCTTTTTGAAATATGTCAATTAGTTTTTCTACCATACGTACATCATATACTCATAAGAAATATTCCTCATTCATAGATCATACTAGATATTTATCTCTGTCAAGAATTTCATTTCATTGATTTAATAGGGGAGAATCCAAACATAATTTAGATAATGATGTTTCCCTTCTAAATAGATGATATTATACTGTAAATTAATGAATTAAAATATCTTTCCCAAGAAAACAAATTTTTACACTATAACATTAAATTTAGTCTATAACTAAGAGGTTATCAAAATAAACCATATCTATAATAAATAGGTTTGTAAATAGGGTATTTCTATTAATCATAATTGAAACTACCTGAAACATCATTGTTTCCATAATATTTTTACTCGGGGTCTAAATTTATATCTCCCATACAAGACAGATATGGAAATATCAAAAAATTTTGGAAGACATGGATGATATAAATAGTGTGAAGTTCTATAAACAAATAAAAAATTATCTAAATTTGAGGTTATGACTAAAGTACATTCCACTATATCATTTGTAACTTCATTTTTTTTGTATTAATTTTATAATGTTTTCCTCAATCCATTGGCCTTTTCCTTGGATATTTATGTTGAAACATGGGAACTGATTCATATATTGTTCCTTCATCCTATAGTTAAGTATTGTACATCAAATTATCTACTTTTCCCGTTATAGTCATTTACATTGTTAACTTTTTCTCTAAAAAATGTAAAAAACTCTTATACCGAACCTATAATCCATTGGTGGTTTATTCCTACCCTTGTCACATGTGGAAAATAACATCTTTTATTTTTTAACCGTTACTGTATTGTTATTCACATGATACACAGTTACCCTCTTCATATATTTATTTCTATTAAATGCATACCTCATTAAGGAAAAAATTTATATTAATGGTTCTTGAGACTATATCCTTATATTATTAAAAGGAATTAGATTCTAAATACCTTTAAATTCTTGGATTTAATCCAAAACATAAATTACAAATATTATTTATTACTCTGTATACATAGTCAATAACAAGCCTAGATAATATTTTAAAGTCAACGTCATTCCCATCAATATTTCCCCCTCCATTGGTCTAATATTATAGAACTACTATTCCATTTATAATATTTTCTAATGAGGAAATAATTTTTCACTGAATACCAAAAGTAATGTTACCCATTCCATGAGCTTGATCTTATATTCCTTTTTAGTGTTTTGAATTTTCAACAACTATCGGTATATATCTCCCTTTAAATGACAGACTACCTAGATCATTTTTATCCTTTTCACTAATTACTAATACAAGAATGATCTTCTTTACAATCTTGATCCACTGTTATAATACTAATGGATTTTTAGTTCCACTGATTGTTGGATGTCATTTTTGCTAGAATTGGACTAACATAGTTATACCATGTTTTCGATTAGTGGGTTGCTCGATATGGGATAGAATATTTATCATAACCTAATCCAATTTCCCTAATATTGAAATGAACTGATTAGCCTCAACTCCAACATCATGAACTTATTCATGTGTAATATCACTGATTTAGCAATAGGAATTGATAGGATTCTAATACCTCCTATTATTCACCATCTTTATACAATGGTATACACATAATTATGTAAAAATATTCAAATTTGAAATACATTTCCTATTATGTTCATGAGAGTTTTCTCTCTAAATATGTATGGGTTTTCCATAGACCTTGTTTTAATTTGGAAACTCTAAATATAGTCATGAAGGATTCTATTACAAAATTTATACTAAATGTGACATCCCTGAATCTAGAAACCTAGAGCCAGTAATGATATTACATTATAAGTATAGAATAAACGAGTTATCATAGGATTGAAAAAATTATTATTATTATAAGACATGATATATAAAAGCACTATAAATTAAAACATAAGATATTACATGAAGATTTTATGGTATAATTATTATCCATTACCAAAAATAACTAAAAATTGCACATAGTCTTCCTCTATGTATCCTAGTGAATGGAAAATAAATAATCATTTTATCAAATGATCACTAAATATTATCATATAATTGAATATTACATAACATAAACATGTAATAAGTGATATTTTAATAATAAATGAACAACATTAACAAATAATCAAAAAACAACTAAGGGAATACTATGTCCATTAAAATAAATTAAAACATGTATATTAATAATCATAGATATAATAATAATGGAAGGAATAATTCCATACATAAAAACATGTTGTTAAGGCCTGAATACAAAGAAACATATCAATTTATGGGAAGAATTGTATACTAAAAACTAAAATGATCTATATCCAAGGACCCATCAATGCATCAATGGGATTTATAATTTCAAAACCACAAGTCAAATGATTATGTCAAATGTATTCACCATAAGAAGAATCAAGAAATTACATATGATTCCAAAAGGGATCGCCTATAGAATAATACTTGGTTATCAATATATTTAGAAATGTGGACTTAAAATATTTCCCCACTAAAATTAGGTTCATGTTTAATACCCCAACATTTCATAACACGTTATTTCTTCAATGTAATTCAATAAAGTGTATTACATGCAACACCGAGTTCAAGCACACCATGATTTACCAAACTAGTTGTTCAAAAGCGGTTATCAATAATATTACCTAGATTTTGAACATTATATAATCCTTCTATTTTAGAATCCATATTATTAGTTTTATAAACATAATGTAAAAACAAATTCATTTTTTCAGTTAAAAGAAGTATTTTTAAAAAAATGCAATTTTACTTAATTTTAATGGAGAAACATTTTTAAATCAAATATTTGAAACTTTTATATATTCAATTTGAGAAAATAAACTTCTTCTTTAGAATCAGGACTTAATAATTTAGTTTCAATAAATATTTTGTGTTTTTTTGATAACTATCATATTTAGATGAATAGTAAAAAATACTATATTTTAACTGAAAACATCTTTTTTAATCAACATAATTTATAGTGTCAAATTATACATTTTAAAGTTTTGGAAGTATAAATAGATTATATTTTTACCATTTTATCCAATTCTGGTCATTTTATGTAATTTCACGTTGAAATTAGACATAAACAAGTGCCAATCTTTTAATAGTTATTATTTCTTAAAAATACGACTTTTGGTTTTGACAACAGGAATTAATTTTAAATTAATTACGGAAACTTATATTTTTTTAAATTAGTAAAATATAATTCATTTATGAATTCAAAATATGAAAATTAGCCTAGGTTGAATTTTTAGTATTTTTCTGAAAAATTTCAATTTTTGATGAATAGTGAAAACACTATTTTATTATTTAAAACCCGCGTATTATTTAAATATTTTATTTTTTTATTTTTATTTTAAGATAAAATTGAAACAGAATAACAATATTAGTTCAATTTAATTCATTGGAATCTTTCTTATAATATAATTAGATGTATAAAATTTTATTGATCTTTTTACCGTCTTTTACCCACCTTCTAGGAGCATTTGAAAATTTGTATAAAACATAATTTTACCACTTCCGTGAGTTGAATTTCAATAATCTGAGAGAACCGTCTAACCTCAGAAAATAAAATGTGGTTCAATAAGATGAAAATAATTTTGGTTGAATAGTATGTTTTGAATATTATTACCACAGTTAAAAGTAAATAGGGTAATTAAGGGTAAAATGATATTATTATTACTTTAAAACATGTCCTAATTCTATTGGATAAGTGTAATTTGACCAAATAAACCTTATGAATAAAATATGACCCTTTTTTCTACTTGTATTAGATTATTACATTTATTATTATTTAATTTAATGAAATGTTAAAATTGTTAAATTCATGTTTTCAAAACTAAAACATTTTAATATAGGGTTATACATAAGATAAATTAGACTATAAATATTATTATAATTATTTAAATTTTTCTAACATAATTTTATTTTATTTATTATTTTTAGAAATCAAATAATTTAATTTATTTATGACACAATTACGATGCACTAATTACCTTATTAATGAATGATTAAAATAATTGATATTATAAATATATAAATAAATTTAATTTGAGACATTTTATGAATTACACTAATTCTATAGGTTAATATGACATTTAAGGGTTTATTAGATTAATTTTTTTCAAATTGATGAGGTTTTTATGACTTTCACAAAATGAAAATACCAAATAGTGTCAAAATTGACATAAATTAATTTTAACAAAAAATACTAAATTATTGGTTGATATAATATTCCTAAAAATATATGGTTTGTAAAAAGGGATTAAATATTATTATATATGTAATTAATGAACCACCTAAGGTTCTTTTTGATGTTTATAGTAATTTTATTAACCATATAGTGTAAGAATACAAGAAGACATGGTAAAAGTTAAATTATTTAACTTAGAGTAAAATCTGAAAGGTAAGGTTAAAATGGTAACCTAAACATATCTAAAAGCTATTTGTTTTTATTATTTCGATGCATCCCCACATTATATTTTAAATAAATCAATTTGGATCCATTATATACCAAATATGATTTTATTATAAAATAATATTTCAATCTTTTCCTAAGGTGCCCCTCACCCCTCTTATAAAAGGGCACTCCCCCTTCTCTCAAATTCACACCATCAAAGCCTTTTGGCTCAGCCAACTCCTGATCAAATATCCTCCCAAATATCCTCCTTTAATCCTAGAGGACTTTTTTTAGTCATAAAGTCAACCTAAGGATCCATTTTGATCAAATCAAAAGGAAGAACCCGAAGAAGAGGTAAATATTTCATCACCTCTTTCAAGTTCTTTTCCTTTTCCACTTCTTTGATACTTATTGTTTCTATCTAAAATAATAACACCAGTATCTTCTATATACTATTATGTTATTATAAATATGGTAAAACCATTTTCATTATTCTATCCATCCTTTTAATGAGATGTCATCATAAGTGAGTATGTACGGCTTACCGTCTCCACATCGTGGTATAGTTGTTATTCAATACATTATTATTTGGAAGGGTATAATAATGATGTATAATTGATTTAAATAATAAATATAAAATGATTATTATTCTGTATATATGATATAACATCCAATTATATACTATTTTAATATCTAAATAATGATACTGTCGCTCGTACGTACGTACAGATTACAGTCTCCACGAATGCAATGAGATCCATTCCACGTCGTAACCATTCAAGAATAATTTTCATTTTATGATTAAAAATAATGTTTAAAGACTTTATATAATTTTGGATATGAATTGGAAACATCCCATCCCTAACAAACATGACTCACGTAATAAAAAATATTAAGTAAAACGAATCAGTTAACACCTGAAAAGACTATAATACTAATATACCATCAACAAAACATTATTTGATGATCGTATATGATATCAAAATTATGTATATGGTTTTTTATAAGTTAATAACAATTATTTAACTATATACAAAGGTTTAACATACCCTTGACCAAGTAAATGTACAAGGAAATAGTTAATTTCACATTCTCTTTATTATTCGAGGTTGTTTTTATGTAAGTATCTACTCAGACCTCTTCGTCATCCTAATCCATGTTTTCTTAAAAAGGTATTTCAAAACTTTTTTACTATATACTAGACTTTAGGATAAAGTAATTTATACCCTTTTTTAATTTTTATAAGATTTTTATAATGGAATATTTCAATTATTTTCCAAACAAGGTACTTTATGACATTCTAGAAAAAATTAATGTAATATTGTTTTTTAACTTATAAGGTAGGTGAAACTATTTTCCACCATTATAACATCATTGAATCTTCCCTTAATAGTTTATAAGAATATTTTCAAAAAAAATGTTTTCTTTATAATTATGTGACTCTTAAATGATTTCAAAATAGAAAGAGATATTTCTCTTAAATAGTTTTTATTTCATCTATGTCAACATCCTTTGATAAATTTTACGCTTCAAGTGCATTTATTATGATACAAACATTCTATATTGTATTGAAGGTTTTGTGATATGTTTGAATTTGGATGAGTTATTTTTTTCCATTCATGGTTTATGACTAAGGTATTTACATCTAATATTGTAGTTTTAATATGAATGTTTATGTTATATGTCTCACATTTTCTTAAGATGAATGTATTGGACTAGTATGTTCTGGGTTGGGGACAGGTAAATGTAAGCCCTTCAGGTTGGGGTTCTATTTCAACAGACCCTCCGGGTTGGAGTCTGGTTATAGAGGATCTCTGGGTTTTAGTCGGGTTACAAAGGCTCTCCGAGTTGGAGTTCGGTTACAGAGGCTCTCCGTGTTGGCGTCCAGTTACAGAGGCTCTCTGGGTAGGATTCCCATAACAAACGCTCTCTAGGTTGGATCCCGGTTACAAAGGATCTCCAGGTTGGGGTTCGGTTATAGTTATCCCCTAGGTCCTAGCACGAGCCCTTGACACATAAATTAATGTTTGGTATTATACATTCCCTTGTTATGAAAGTAGTTATAACATGTGATTATTAAACTAGTAGAATATCCATGTCCATGTTTATATGGTAATATTTTAATTATTTTTTCCATATTATGTTCATGTATATGTTTAAAAGGCTATTGATTTTATTACACATCTTTCCATAAATTTTATTGCTTTTGTTAAATTATTTACCCTTATTATGAATCTAATCTCACCATCTTCTTATTTTTTATTTTTTTAGGATTCCAATAAGTGTTTTATGTTTGAGATGCAGGGTTAAGCTTTGAAGACAATGAAATTCTCATCGTATGTTTTTTTGTGTTGTATGATAGAAATTGTAATGTAATGTTCATGTATGTAATCTATTTTCTAAGACAGCTAAACTGATCAGTCTTTCAGGACTTGATTCCTTTTAATCATGCCAATGTATTAAAATAATCCACCGACTCTATGAATCTACAGTCGGGGCGTTATACGATTTCTTAGATAAAATACATTAATAAACTGGGTGGACATGTATTATCATCAATGTAAAAGGTAATACCATTACAAAAGAAATATATGGGCAATGGTGCATTCAATGTGATGGGTTTTCCAAAAAGATTTTAATTGGGTTCAATAGTTTCCAAGGGTTGTACACCAAGGAAATGGTTCCAAAACTCCATCACAATGGTTCATTAATAAAACGTGAACATTCCAACCCATCTCCCATTGGAGTGTCAAGCTATGTATGTCTTCTTAGGACCACTCATTTTGAAACATGTTGTTGAATGAGTCAATGGACAACCAATTTTTTGGGGTGATTACCAATAGTTAATCATTCCTATAGTCGCTACTCTATTCTAGTATCCTAATATACATCTATTATCTAATAAATTGTAGACAATTTCACATTTCCAATCATTGGATTGTTTCCCCACTAAGGGAAATATATTTACTAAAGTAAATAAATATTAGAGAGGGATACAATTTTAGACTTATAATGACCTAAATTTTATGTGTAATATTTAAAAATTCTATCCATGGAATTGTATTCACGAAACAATATAAAAAATATTTTTTGATTAAAACCTGAGTCACAAAGAATGAAAATTGTTATAAAATACCCCAATATATTGATTTTGTAGAAATAAATTAAATAATTCATGAATGTTAGGGTTCAAAATTATCATAAAGTACCATGAATAATCGAATTTCATAATATAACATATCATATATGCAGTTTATATACCACATAAAGATAATAAGGTTCATAATACAAACATTGTTTGAATGAACGAATTTTGTTATGGAAAACCCTTGAGTATTATCCAAAATTCCATGAACATTGAATATCCTCTAGTATAATAAACATAATTATCTTAATAAAATAATTATGAACATTAATTTTATCCATTTTCAAGTGTACTCTTTATAAATAGTCATTCTGTATATGAATTATTTCTATTTTCTTAATATGTTTTTACATTTTTGATCATTCATACTTATTACATAATGACAATGCTGATATTATTTTTATTACAAAATTACTATTACTATGTAATCAAAAATACATTTTCAGTTGATTTATAATAATATATGTTGTTCAAATTTCATTCTTGGGTTTTTTAGACTTTATCATTAATGAATAAGTCGATAATAATCTTTTCTTGGTGCTTTTTTAATCAAAGAAGTTTGCTTCCATTTTTAGTGAATTAGATATTTATATATTTTCTCTCAAAATAATAAAAATCACTATTTAACCATTTATATGATATTACACTATTTAATAGGTTTTCATAATCAAATAAGATATCAATGCATATTAATGTTCAGGTGTGTGGGAAACTAATCCAAACATGAACATACCTATATTTCATGAATAATTATGAGGTGGGTTTTATATAATATAATTATACTATAGGATTAATTACCTTATATAGTGTTATTTGTACAATATATATATTTTTTCTTTTGTTATATTAATAATAATAAAATAATATATAAATATAACACAATATGAATAAAATAATATCCTCATAGTATGCATCATTTAAATTATTATGTTAACAATGGATGTTTTTTATCATATCATTAAAATATTCAATAATTTTATATAACCTAAGGATAATGGTATCCTAAAAATAATATTTAACCATTAATACTATCCTTATATCTATATTTGAATGTTAGTGAAGGAAAAAAAGAAACATGTTGTGCCATAGAGGCCGTATTCTGCACAATGAATGAATGATGGTTTGTTCTTATTAATGGATAAGGTATATAAATAAATAATGATAATATAATTAATATTGTGAAATTAATGTATATTAATTATTTTAATATCAATTTTAAATTATGGATATAAATAATTTGGATGATGATAATTAATAATAAAGACTAACTAGATGATAATACTTTCATTAGAGACTTGAATTGCCCATTGAAGTCACTTTGGAAATGAAGTTTTTTTGATAATTAATGTGGACCATGAAGTTATAAACATATGATAAAGTTTTATAAGGAGAAAAATTATAGAACTTCATGGAGAAATTTTAATTATATGTGAGTCTTGTTATGGTGAAGATGTTAACCAGTTAAATGTGAAGTGAAGTGTTTTTTGGAGAGTAAACCGTACAATTTCAATATTATAAGGTTACTATTCATGTTTCCAAGACCACAAAATAGAAACAATAGGAGAAAATAATTGTTATGGATTTAAACTCACCTCAAACACTTATTCTTTACAAAATGATTAGTGTTTTAGGCATTTTTGTTGAATTATTTTATTTTTTCCCTTTCTTTTCTTTAACCTAGGTAATTAATTTTTAATATTAGAAATTAATTTCAATAAAAAAATATCAAGACTTACCTTTTTACTAAATTTATTACATGTAACATGACATTTTAAAACCATTTTATACACAAAAATTTTTAATTTCATAGAAGGAAAATTATCAAAAATATATATGTAATCTCTCAAAAACTATTTTTAGAGATATAATGTTTTTATGATTGAAATTTAAATGTAACATAAATCAATTTTGGATAGTAATTTTAATAAAATAATTTCATTTAATATAAGGAATAAATTTTATTATGATTTAGAGGTATGAAAAAATATAATTCCTATTAAATATACATGATTCAAGAAGAATATTGAATACAGTGTTTATACAAATGTAAAATTTTATTTACATAAAATTTTTCAACATAGGATCTATAAGATCGAAGAATTTAAAAAAATAAATACTATAATTTTTGAATTTCCTATTTTATGACATAAATATTTTTTTAATACTTTTAGGACTTTATTATATAATGATAAATTAATACAAATAATAAGTGTCATGGAACCCATATTTCTCAACTAAAAATAATCATTTTCAGACAAATAATAAAAAACCATTCAATGATAATTTGGATATTATGAAATCAAAAATAAATTTATTTTAGACTAATTAATGTTATAAATTTAATATTTTAACATACATAATGAATAAAGGATTTTTAATGGTTTAATTTTTTAATAGTTTAGGATATGGTGCATCAGATCTACAATACGGTCTCAGTTATTACATATGTCTTCCATGTTATTATGCCCCATAAAGAAACATAAATCAAGTTTTGAATTAAAGAATAAAAACTAATGAATCTACTCTACAAAAATATTCTAAAAGATAATATTGATATCCATTATTATAAAAATATTATAGTTTCATGATGATTACTTAAATTAATGAAAAAATTATTAATTTTCTAATTTGTTAATGATTTATAACATTTATATAACTTATAAAGACATTAAACATGATAGAGTGAATTATTTCATAATCATTTTTAATACCATTGTGGAATTACCTATATTGAATTACATATAATTCTATGAATGTTTTATTCATGTTAACTTTAATATTCCATAGTGTGTTATATAAATTTTTGATAATTTTATTTTGATTAAATTAATCATATGTTACAAGAATAAAATTTTGTTGTTACACATTGATAGGTAATTAATTAACTAAAATAGTTTTACATGATGAAAAATATATAAATTATAATTTTTAATATGTAAAATATGGTATAGTTTTATAATGGCAGATAGACATCGATGGCCGTGGAACCACAGAGCAGAAAGAACTCACTCGTCTGAGTTGAAAACCCAAAGCGATATCTTTTCTTGAAGCTCTCAAGGTCTCAGATCTATGCAAGAGTGTCTCGATGAAGGATTCGCTCTACAAGAAATTGGAAGATGGACTCTACGTGGTAGAAGATAATCCTGAGGTATTACAACAATGATATCAAATTTTTATGTATTGATTCATGGGTCATATTACATATCTCAAAGGTGACAAGCCATGGGCGATCATGGATCTTAAACCACGGATTTTGCATATCTGGGGTTTCACGAACTGGATACTTGTACCAATCAAACATGGTTATTTTCACATACTTCTAAGCTCATAGGAGGATCATGATCGCATCTGGATTCTTGGAAGTTTTCATCTTAAACATGTCCTTCTCCAGCTCTTGGAATGGGATTTCACATTTAATCCACACACTCACAGGAACACGATAGCACAAATCTGGGATCAAATCCATGGGATCAATTTCTTTTTATGGCACCCCAATATTTTAAATGACATTGCCTCCGACATCGACACCTTACTAAAGATTGATCAACAAACATTAAATGCAGATCCCAGGTTATATGAAAGTATCATGGTTGAAGTCAATTTGGAAAATAAACTCCCAGATATGGTTCTCTTCAGTGAAATGTACTATAAAACAAAAGTATGATTTGAGTATGAACGTAGGCCTCCCTTCTGTGAACTCTGAAAAATTGTTGTTCACTCCCTTATGAATTTTAGATTGATGAAATTTCAGGTCAAAATCCAAGAGGAGTGATAAAAATAGGATGAGTGGACTCAAATTTGACGAAAGAAATAGGTCACATTCTCTGGCTTGGAGAAAACTGAAGGTTCCAAGAAGATAATGGAGAAATGTGTTAAAAAGACACCGCAATTAGTGGATTCTTCAGTCTTTAACTGGGCTGTTTTAGAGGAGGAAGAAGAGAACACCAATAGCATTGAAGATATATAAAAATAGACTGAGAAAATGGTGATTGTTGTTTATAAGAAGTCATAAGAACCTGTTGATAAGCAGGTCTCATGTAAACACAACTCTGTAAATGATGGGCAGCAGATTGCAACACACGCTGCCTCATGCGAGGGGGAGTATAATAGAACATTGGAAATATTTGAAGATCATGTTGTCATCCCTGGAGGTCAGATGGTGTGTCCTCTATTAATTTTTCACTGGATGCTGTTGTAAGTGACTCCAACAATCCTCTATCTTGTTCTTCAAATGACATTACAGATGCTGTGAATGTACAAAACACTGATAATGTCATTAAAAACACTTCTTCTGAAAGAACAGTTCAAACCAAGTCTTTAGTTTCCAATGAATTTGCAGTAGAAGGGGGATCTTTAAGTATTTCCATAGCTATTGTAGCTTCATGCATACATATAAATGATAAAACTCCTCCTTTGACTCCAGGGGTTATCCCAACAGAATCTCCATTGAATACAAAATCCATGGAGAAAAATCAAAACAAAGATAAGGCAGATGATTCTAACATATCTATTGTTTACTCTATGAATGAACATGAAATGAAATCCAGCCCAACTCCTTCTAGAATTCCCTGAAGATCGATGAGGAATATAGGCTCAGGAGGCTCAAAAAAGGGAGTTCTAACTACAAACATGGGTTTAAATAAATATTTTATTTTGGAACTGTCAGGGTATTGCTAGTTCTGGCACATATATTATTTTTAAGAGATTTATTTTGACTCATAAACCAAAAATATTTGCTATATCTTAGCCTAAGACTAACATTTATTTTAAGTATATTAATCTTTGTTATAATGCCTATACGTTTCTTGGTGCTTGCAAGGATGGACATTCCATAGAATCTCTTTGGTTTTTTTGTCATTCTTCTTTGCAGTCCATTAATTTTTTCAAAATATCTAAGCAGATTTTTACATGTGATTTTTCTTATGATGTTCTACATTCCTATTACACTATGGTCTATTCTAAGAATAGATATCATGATTGTAGACCCCTCTGGAATGATCTTAATATCCTAGCTGACCTTATAAAGGATCCCTGGTATGTGATAAGAGATTTCAATGCTATTCTTACCACTAGTAAAAAAATTGTTCTGTCCCACTCTTCTATCAACTCAATAGAATTTAAATCTTCCAAATAAGATTGTAATATTATGGAAATCAATCTCACAGGATAAAAACTCACTTGGTATAGAAGAAATCACAATAGGGTTGTGGCTAGAAAACTTGATAGGACTTTCACTAATATCTATGGCCTCGATAATTGGGACTGCATATTGAGTATTACATTACCTAAGATTAACTCTGATCATCATCCTATTTTAGTTAGTCTTGTTTAAAAAAATTATAAATCATCTCTTCCTATTAAATTTATTAATGCTTGGGCTGATGATCCTGAATGTATGAGAACAATTAAAGCCTTTTTGGATGGCATGAGTCACAACAAGGATGTTTTTTATTGAATCACTAAACATAAACAAATTAAACAATGTCTAAAAGGTTTATGTAGTTCCAAATCTAAGAAGCTTGTCAAGGACATATCCTCCTTGGATAGTGATCTCATTCAATTTCAAAACACTGATAGTTGCTCTGATTTTTCCTCAGATCCCCAATTAGAAATTACTACCTCCTTGAAACTCAATTCTCTTATGAAACATGAGGACAATATGTGAGAGAAAATTTTCAAGACCAAATGGCATTTGGATGGGGATAGAAATACAATGTTATACAATTCTATCTAGATAATATGAAAGGTCATTTGACCTCTTGCTTCTCTTAGAAATGGGAAAACCATTCTTGACTCTGAGGAGGCTATTATAAATCGTGTTGTCCTGTACTTTAACAATTTTTTCAATGGTCCGAATGATTGTAAATAGATTTTTCCTAATATCATTCTGAATATGGTGATTGTGTAGGACAATAAGTTCCTTTTAATAATTCCTCTAGATTATGAAATCAGGGACACTGTTTTCATCCTGAACCCTGACAGTGCCCTGGGTCCATATGGTTTCAAAAATGGATTCTTTCAACACTACTGGGAGATCATTCATACAGATGTTTTCATTCTTGTGAAAACTTTCTTCACCAATGGTGTTCTCCAACATGGGATAAATGCACAATTCATTACTCTTATTCCTAAGGTGAATAATGCCTCTAAGATTCACCCCCACAACCTATTTCTCTAATTAATACTACTCACAAAATTATCTCTAAACTCTTTGCAAATAGGCTTACGGACATTTACAATAGAATTGTATCATAGAAACAATTTGGTTTAATAAAATGTTGTTCTAACCAATATTTCATATGTCTTTCTTCAGAATGCACTAATACCTTACACTAAGTCACTAGAGGGGGAAATGTAGCCATTAAACTTTACATTATAAATGGTTTAGATACCTTGGATTGGGGTTTCATTATAAAGGTTCTCAAAAACATTTGGTTCAATGACTCTTTCAATGGTATGATCAGTTATTTATTCAAATAGACTTACATCTCTGTCCTAGTAAATGGTGCACCCAAAGGCTACTTTAAATGAACCAAAGGAATTAGAAAAGGAGGTCCTCTTTCTGCCATTCTTTCTTCTATTGCTGAAGATTACTTAAGCAGACTTCTCACCGGCCTTGTCGAACAAAAAAATATAAAGCCTATCTAGGCCTCTAAAAACATAAATGGTCCCACCCATCTCTTATATTCTAATGAAATCATTCTGTTCTTACAAGGTGATAAAAGGAATATCCAAACCCTTAAAATACCATATCTCACTATGAGGAAACCTCTGGTCAGTCTATCATCCAGAATAAATCCATTGTTTTATTTGGTAAGAATTTTTCTTCTAACAAAAAAATATATATCATCAATTATTTAGGTATCAAGGAAGGTTCCTTCCCCCACACTTATCTTTGGGTTCCTATCTTTTGTGTAAGGACTAAATCCATTTACTTCTATATCATTTTTTGATAATATTACCAATCAACCCTCTTCATGGAAAGTTAAATCTCTCTCTATGGCTAGCAGAATGTGCCTTGTAAAATCTACAATTGTCTCCAAAATAGTTTACTCAATGATGTTTTACAAGTGGCCTACTGGTCTTCTTAAGAAGTTCAATGTTTACATAATAAAATTTGTCTGGTCTGGCAGTACGATTGAATGGAAGCTTGTGACCATTCCTTGGGTCACCTATTGTAATCCCATAGACAAAGGTGGTCTTAGAATCAAAAAACATAATATTATTAATGAGTCTCTTCAAGCAGCGATGACATGGAGGTTTCTTCATAATAACTCTGATTCCATAGTTTTTATAAAAAAAATATTCATTCCTAAAATTAATAATGGAAATTTGTTCTATATCAACCCTTCCTTCTGGTGGTCCATTAGACAAACTTTCAACAACTTATTGAACAATTCTTAATGGATGGTCAGTACTAATTTCTCTATGAAATTTTGGCTTGATAACTGGACTGGGATGCCTTTAATCTCCATGCTCTCTTCTAATACTCCTTAGGAAAACATTAACTACACTATTAGGTATGTCATAAACTCCCATAGCACCATTCTCCCAAATAATATCAGTCTAGTTATCGACAATTATCCCTTTTCCAACTCTGAGGATTTCCTCATTTTGGAACCTACTTGCAATGGTGTTCTAGACTCTAAAAATTATTACCACAATAATTTCATAAATTCTGACTCTCATCTATGTTAGTTGAAATACTTTAATAAACCTTGGATCAAACCCTTCAGATTTATTCTTATCTGGCGTATTTCATATAAAAGGATCCCTACAGAAGCTTTCTTACAATCTTTTGGGATTTCTCTTTACTCTAGATTCGACATGTGCAACCAAAACGTCGAGTATTCTAATCATTTGTTTCTATCATGTGCTATAGTTTCATCACTTTGTAATTACATCATTGACATTTTTTTGGAAATGGTTATTTCTAATTCTATTAGTTCTTAATTGCAGTGTTGTGTTGATTATAATTATTCTCAACAAATCAAGAATCTTTTCCTAACTATGGTGGATGAACTCCATTATTTAATATGGTATGATAGAAATAATATCCTTTTTAATAACTACTCATCCAGGGTTAATGTAGGTAAGGTATGAATCCTCATTGCCATATGAGAGGCTAACTCAATTCAAAAAGCTTACTATGACAACACTATTGGTGATTTTGAGATACTTTGTCATCTACTGATTGCATGTTCCTATAGGCAACCCTAATGTACTTTTGAAGTATTGTGGAAAGATGCACTTCCTATATAGATCAAATTAAATTTGGATGGTTCTTCAAAAGGAATCCAAAGACATGCTGGATATGGAGCAATATTTAGAGACTATCTTGGTATGAATCATGGTTGCTTCATTGCAGGTTGTGCTATGGCCTCATCATTGGAAGTATAAATGTTAGGGGTTATTCATGTCGTGGACTTTTCCAAAAAAAATGTTGGAATAAAATTTGTATTGATTCTAATTCAACTACAATAGTCTAATCTATTTGGAAGGGGGTGACGCATCTTGCTTGGCCGCATACATCCCGTTGGATGAATTTCCTTGCTTCTCTCTTGGATATCAACAACTTTGTTACACATGCTTTTCATGAAGCTAGCATGGTTGCTGATGGTCTTTCAAATAAGGGGGTCAACCAGTATATTACATGGAAGGATTATTTTCCTGGTTATTTGATCCCTTTTTGTGATAAATATTGTATGAAATTTCCATATTTCATGCTTTGGTAACACATTTTCTATTTTTTTCAATAAATTGTGCCTTCGTCTTTGAGTGAGGCACCACCTCTCTAAGAAAATGAGTGAGTTTTAAAATTAATGCAATTTTTATATGGTTTCCATATTGTTTAATTATTCAATATTCTTTATTATCAATAATGGATATTTAATTGTAGACAATGGTAAACTCAAATATATAAAAAAAGAGTTTATATATATATATATTTTTCTACCTAATTAAAAATTAGTTTTTATGCTTTTAAATTTATGTACATGATGTAAATAGTATTTTTGAAGACATTATTTATTGATAAATATTTGATAATATATTCGGAAAATGTTACACTTATATGAATAGTTGTGTGCATTTTTTAAGAGTTTCTTATCCATGTACAAAAGATTTTTTGATGACAGATTGTTTTTATTGTGTGTTTCCCATGTCAATGAATTTTTTTGAAATGTTCAGTTTTTAAATATTTTCACATTTTAATGTGGTTTTATAAAATTTAATTTTTTGGATGTTCTATTAATAAATTTATGGAATTTATCTCTAAGGAAAGAGTTAAATGGTTCTTTTTAAATGGGACATGGGGAAATAACTACTAATTGAAAACAATATATTTTTTTAGCATTAGTGTTGACTAGTTTTTAAAGAAGTAATGTGATATTTTAAATTTTGATGTTGAAATATTTTAATCAAATTCCAATATTCATATTAGTTAATTTTTATTTCCATGTATTGATGATACCGAATTGTTTTAAATATTAATTATTTTTCATATTTTTTGATACACATTATATGTCAATGATGAAATTTTGGTTTCATAGGGAAATAATTCCTTCTATGATGAGAATGAAGACACCTATTAAGTAATGGGATATCAGGGAATTTTAATTATTCAACCTAAATAATTATCCTTTATATGGTCTTGTTTTTTGGGAGTTTACAATGTTATAAATAAATATATTTTATATTATATTTTTAATGAATGGGATTCTAAAAATCAATGAAAATATACATTACTATTCTTTAAGATTCTCTTTCACGTCTCAAAATGAAATTTTTTTAATTTGGAATGGGACATGTATTCGGAACAAGAAACACCTATATTAAACAAATTAAAACCATATTTTATCCATTAGTAACTGAACTATGTGAATATGAGGCTCATTTAGAGGAATTGGGAATAATGGTTCTGCATCCTTTTTGGAAACCATCAATAAAATAATTCTATAGTTATGTGAGTCTATACTAGAATAGTTTCTAGATGGGTGACCCTTAATTAAGTATCCTAGTGTGTGTTATAGTTAGGAAGTTCAACAAGGTAGTTATTACCAAAATGGTGCATTCCCTAGAAAAAATTCCCAGTAGTCCAAATTTATTGAAGAAAAAAAGAGTGAAAAGTACAATGTTCAGAACAAGACAACATTCCCTGCAAGAAAGAAACAAAAGGGTTCATAATAATCACCATTTCCAACATCTGAGGCCACCTCCATATCATCCGACTACCATACAACTTGTGAATTATAATAATTGATCATTTCAACATATTTCTTTCCTTGTTGTAGTTTCTATGGTGTCAATGGATCCCTTGATAGCTTTTTGTTAATGCGCCCCCATTTCTAGTCCATCTCTTTCCATTTAAAGTCCTTGAAGGATGATCTACTAGACACAATCCATGGAGTGACAGAGTAGTTCTTTCTTGGTTTTCTCTTTGGTGGTGCAGTGAAAAACCCCACATTATCATTTATTTTCATCATCAGAGTCTTGAGAATATAACTATAGGATACCCTAACATGGATATTGGGAGAGCAGCTTTAATTTTCCTTATTCTCATCATAGAAATCCCCCAACATATTTGTTACATCCAATGATCCATTATTCATATGATGATCCACATGCACCAAACCATTTTCCATCCAAAATGATTACTTATTATTTCCTATCAATTCTAGGCATTGACCATGTTCCCCATTAGCATGTCTCTTATCAAGACAGGCATTCCCCTAGTACTTCTTCTCCACTCCAGCACTACAAGTATGTCGCAATCATGTATTCTCAGGTGGAAACATGTCATTCCCTATAAAATTATTTCTATCTGAATCTATCTACCTAGATATTTCAATTCTTGGACTAGCATCCTCATTCCTTAGCACTTCAAAATTGTTACCAATTACAATACCTGGATCCTCCATCATTATTACCATGGCACCCTAGAGTCCCTTCTCATTCCTCCACTGCAACCATATGCAGATATGTCTTCAGAAGTCAGAGCATACCCAAATTCAATGCCAAATTGTGGGTTATCCACTGCTACCTATGTCCCTGTAGTAGACACCACACCCAGATCATGATGAAGCCTTTTGAAAACCTCATCCACAGTCTGGTTTTAGGGTGTAACTGTAGTCTTCATTAGAGACACATGATCATCCCTCTCTTCTTCACTGTTCACTTTTACTTCAAAAAAATTGGGAAACTTCTCTAAATCATTTTTCATCCTCATAATGGGATAAGACTCCACTAGAGTGTCACATCCCACTCTTTCTAGGATGAAATAATGAAGTTGAATGCCCCAACCGATAGAATTTTTCATAGAAAGGACCTAGGATTCAAAAAAAACCTATTGATGCCATCGAATCTCACCTTTTACCTTGATATAGATGGACTCAATCAGATCCTTAAACATATATTCCTCAACACAAATCCTCAGAGCAATTAGATTGAAGATTGCACGCGTGCGAGGGTCTGTGCATAAAATTGACCAATCATATTCTTGATCAAAATGCAGGATTGCCAAATTTTGAAAGGGAAATGGATAACCTAGGATTGTGATCCAAATCACCATCGTTGGAGGATCGTGATGCAAATTAAATGATACAGAACAATAAAATAGCGAAAAATGATGACCCTCCCCCAAACATGGGGGAAGAGGACCATGCATAGACTAGATCATCATCAATTATAAAATAAATATGAAAATGTCTCACATCCAAAATCCCTATCAACTTATTTTCATGAATATTCTAGGAAGAGGATACATACCTGTCATGCGATGAAACTGGGGTCGATTCCACCCAATGTGAGCAACCAATGTCAGATCCAGTAGTGGAAACTCCTTTTCAAACTCTAACCGTGAGATCGAAATAGAAATCACACCATTGACCCATTGTGAAACCCTAGGGTAGGTCATGATATCAGGATGGTCAGGAGGGAGGGAGGGATCAGAAACTGAGGAAGTAGAGCATAGGAAATGTTGTGGAATACCATGAGATTCAAAATCCCCCCTCCCAGTCGTGGCATAGGGAGGGGAAAACACAACGCATCCATCCACTACACTATTAGAGGATGGGGAGAAGAGCATTGATCAGCTTCTTGAGGACCTAACATGTTGTTTAGTAATGATGTATTGGGGTGGCCTCCCCACCTACACGTTGCACATCCCCAGTAAGGCCTAAGGTGGCCAACCCTTGGGCTTAGGACAGTTCCAACAGTGTAGAGGGGCCCATTAGTGGTTTGTTTGCATATATTGTGTGTTTCTTTATAAGGACTTGAACCTGAAACCTCAGGGTCAGGACGCCACCTCCTTTAACCAACTCACTTGTGCCCTGCAGGTGAATATAGTTAGTCATTCTTAATATGAAATTTGAAGTTTCTTCTATCACAATGAGTACACAAACATGTCAATTGGCACTCATAATTTATGAATTTTCATCTTGGATTTAATGAATAGTAGAATTCATGGATACTTATTGGACCCATAATATTTTTGTTAATGAGTTATTACCAATGATATGTTAATGATTTATGACTTATAGTTTATCAAATGGCTACATTGATAATGAATTAATCTTTATTATCATTTTTATAGTGGTTTCTTAAAATATATTACCTTTTTGTGAAACTGTTTAGAAAAAACATGATATATTCCATTTAATGTGTGTAATCAGGAACATGCACCGGGGATGCATAGAAAAGTATGAAACATTTTTTATTACCTTTATTTAATTTCTTTTATCTATAGGTAAAAAAAGTCAAAGATGATTATTGATTATAAATTAGATGCCATAACATTAGTTTATCATTTAATAGTGTTGAGGAAATAGCTGCATAAAAATATAAATATATTGTATATTTTATTATTGGTATCTAATTTTAGTTTCTACTGGGTGGAAGAATAGTCACTCAACACCAAGAATTACTCAAGCGGGTTTCCCATCATAATATTGGAAAGATACATAGGGAGATGAATGATAAATATTGGTGATAAATTATAAAATTGAAAGCAATAGAGAATGGGGAAATTTTTTTACCTATCAACAGGTGACGGAAAAAACAATAACTAGGCATGTTGAAGCTATAACCTACACCTATAGTGAACTGAGATTAATATTTACCATATTTATTCAAAAAAAATTCAAATGTTTTTTCAAGGCATGGATTTATTTGGGTGCTTATTAAAAAGTAATCAACCGAAAAGAAATCATTATATTTAAGAGGACTAATTCAACTAAATATTTTTCAATTTTGTATGATTATAGTGGTGAAATTTCATGGATTACCAATTTCCACCATCATTTTCAGAGACCCTAGATCACCATTATGGTTTTGGTGGTCATTACATTAACCATTAGTAACCCAATTGATAATGATAACAAAAAAATATTTTTATATAGATGGTGGTTGATGATTTTTTTTGATTATGACATTAAGAGACACTACCTTCTAGTTTCGACAAATTTAGAAAAAAATTACAATGAAACATATCCAATTAATATTTTATTCAACTAATTATTGTTTACATTATCATCAATAGTTTGAAATAATTTATTCTATAAATCATTTAAAATATTATTGAAATTTTGAATGGTTAAATGAGTGTAGCTTAAAATTTAGTAAATAAAAAATGATTATTATGTTCAGAATATAAGTTCTTTTTCATATCAATAATCATTACCTATATGTTTTAGTGTAGATCATGATGTTTTTCACCTATCTCAATTGATGAGTTTTGTATTTTTTCGCATGATTATTTAGGATCCCATTACCCTCAACCAAAATTAAAGATTTTTTAACAACATGACTAATACTATGGATAAGAAACTTATGATATTATGTGCCCAATGCGTACCAATGATGCATGAGTATTAATATAATTTTTTTATCGTTTAGGAGAATTGATTGTGAAATAAATTTATATTGATGAAATGGGTGTATGTTTTTAAGAAACCTCTAAATCTTCATATCTATGAGGATAGAAATCGCAATGGTGGATTGAATATACCAACCATGTTTTAATTTTTTTCACTATTATTGTTATTAATTTTTAAAATATTATTTTTTGGGTTATTTTAATAAGTTTGTAAAGATTTTTAGAGATATATAATGGTTTTTTAGGGAACATTGTTTCCACATGATTAGGGGAAATCATGTGCAGTGCCTAGGAAGCTATGTACGAGAAAATGGAAGTCATTGTGGTGTAAAATGGTTAGCTTGTGGTATGGGTAACTTTTTTTGCTAGAATATGAGTCCCAGTAAATTTTTAAAAGCGGGTTTCATACAATTGTTTTATAGTTTTCCAAACCATGTGACCAGACCCTTCCATAATATGTTATATTTGGAAACACCAAAATAATTATTGAAAAATTTACCAAACCATGTATTCCAACCATGGAAATCATTAAAATAACCAAAAAGTATGTTTTAAATAAACTAATACAACTAAAATAATCATTTCTCTCTTTATATCAATGGAATAAGAACCACATGGGTTTTATTGAATTTTTTGGATATTTTTAACACTCTAAACCCAGTTATATTTGGATCATGTAGTGTTTCTAATAGTTATTGAATGTAGCACACTATTATATCATCTCATTTTAATATTTATAGAAACCATATCCCATGTAGTAAATGATTATTTCATTTTCTTAGGTTGTTTCTTCAATTTTTTTATTACTGACCTTCAGATGTGTTTTTTAATAAATTACATTTAATAGGTAATTGTGTGGGTTCATATTTTTGACACTATTTTAGTTATGGGAGTTTCCTAATTCTATATAATTATGTCTTGAACATGAATAATTCTTATTTTAAAATTTAAATTATTATATTTTTATGTGAGAAATGATTTTCTGAATTCATTATTGAATATTCTCTTGGTGTAAAATATTTTTTCAATGGATGTGGTGTATTCCCTCAATAGTTTTGATAAAATTACAATTTGGTGGTTTTTATTGAAAATATTTATTTTATTTTGTAATGGTCATGGATTTTGAGTGTCACTTGAGTGAGACGAAATGATTTCATGATGTGTATAGATATGAACATGTTCATTTTGGACTTTTATAATAGTTGTGTTTATGTGGGAATGATGGATTATACTATCATGTGACAACATGGGTCATGAGGGATGTATTTTTTCTCATATGTTTATGTCCATATATTAGTATCTATTTATCAGTTGATGAATTAGGTACATCTAATGGATCATTATGTTGATATATTGGATTATTTCAATAGTGACTGTGTATGTAGAATGTGTGTTAGAGTTTTGGTGTGGATTAATATATAGAAATAATGTATTTAAACAATAGTTAATTTTTGTGTGGTTTTAAATTTACTCTTGGATTTTATATTTTGTTTTGTTTCTATATTATTTTAAATAAATTTTTATATAATTTTTTGTTTTTTAATTCCAATGTGTAGAGGTTTATTTAATTTGTTATTGATTTTATATACCCACATCAATGATAATTTATCTTAGTGTGAATGTAAATTGTTTCCAACATGACATATGTATGGGGAAGAACAATTACATTACTAACAAGTCATATCAATGATTTTGTTTCTAGTATTAGAGATGTGAGTTTCATGGTTGTTCTCATTTATAAAATGGGATAGTTCCATGTTAATACTTTGCCTATTGTTTCTGAGTTGTATGGTTTTGTATTCTTACTCATGTATGTTGTCAGTTTTTTTATTATATACATGTCTTCAGATGTTATTTTAATTTTTTATTGTTTTACTCATGTATTTTATCTACATTTTCATGGGGTTATTACATTTTAGGTTTTTTCATATTCAATGGTGAATCCATAATTAATATTGAAGGACCATGGGTATTTATTTCCAACCGTTAGGGTCCTAGGGATACACCAATATTCATTAGAATTCTAATTCTGTCCAAGAAGATGAGTTGGGGTAAAAATGTTACAATGAACATCCTAAGAACCATCTACTAAAATGTAGGATAAGCATATTAATCTCATATTGAACTAATTGTAGAACCAACTCATACATATATCAGTTTCAGTTCAACATGACCTCTATAAGGATAAATCACCTAATATCTCATTCATGTTATAGTAATATAATATCAACGAATATATCAAGAAGGAACCCTAAAATAAATTCTCTTAGATTTTTCACTCTTATAAAATAACAAAATATTTCATATGCTTTATTACCTAAAATATACACATATTTATATATATAATAACTATATTATACCACAACCACATTTCCACATAACCATATACCATATCATTTCCACAACCCCACATCCACCACCACATACAACATGGAAATAAATCATTGTATTTTTACTATTGTGGAGAATTTTGAACCTAAATATTTTTACCCTTATACCCTCATACTACCATGAATGAATCATAAAATTTATAATAATAAAAAAACCTTATCAGTTCGTATTTAAATAATATAACTCCTGAACATCACAAGCCACGTGTGTACATATCTACCTTGATCCATCTCAACCCATAATAAATCTCAATTTATAATGGATTAGAGGGATAAGATAAACATTTGTTCTTCTAACAGCCAATATGTTGGGGAAATATCCTTGACCAAAAAACCAAAATAGGTTTGGTATGTTTATCTTACATTGCGGGTTCATCATAATAAATCACTTGTAAATATAATCTTTATAGTAATTATACAAAATTCAAGCATAAGGATTAACATCCAAACTCAACACTACAACATCCCGTAAGAACCATCTCAAATGCACTATCTTTTAACAAAATTATTTTCCATAATTAAAACATCAATGACCCGTCTATATAATTACAATATCCATGAATAAATTATTCATTTCGTATTTCATTAAATATTTTATTATATAACCAATTTAATAATTAACAATATCATTACATAAATTATAGCATTCATTCTATAAATTTAATAGCTATTTTTTGGGATATTTTTTCTCAATAAATTCAATAATTTATATTTTACATTTATCTCATCCATTAACATTTATCAATCATAAATATTCCATTCATAATCCTTAATCATTTCTTAAATAATTATTTTCTAAATCTTTCAACTAACCATTACAAATTACATTTATTCTAAACATATTTCATGCCCCTAGGAAATTATAACAGAAAACTAGAATAATAAACCCCAACATAACATAATCATCGATGGAGAATATTCCAATGTCCCCTATTATTTATAATCAATGACATCCTTTGCAAATGACCAACTAGGAAATCGATACCATAACATCATTACATACCATCGTTTATGTAACGCCCCGACCCCAGCTACCCAGAGTCGGTGCATTACTTCGTAACATTGGCATGATCACAAGAAAGATCAAATCTCGAAAGATCGATTGGTTTAGTAGCCTTGGAAACACTAGATATATTTCATAAGTTTTTCATTACATCATAAAATGAAAAACTACTACAACAACATAATGTTTCCATCGTCCACACTATAATCCCCTCATAATATCCCTGAAGGTCATTCATAACTTACTTCTTCACATCCTGGGAAAAATAAAACATAGAAAAGGGGTGAGCTCAAATGCCCAGTAAGGATAAAAATATAGCGGAAACTTTCATAAATAAGAATAAACATTTAAGGCAATGTATAACCAAAACAAAAGCCTTTCAAACATGAACTTTCAACATAGTATGGCATAAATAAAATGAAATAATTCCATTTACTTATTCACATGTATATTCTACTAATCGAATAATCACATGCAAAAATCAATAACCACTTTCATAATGTTGGAATGCATAATTTCAAACGTTAATTTCATTGTCTAGGCCTCATCCCAAGACCTAGGGGTTACTTCTAACCGGAACCCAACCCGGAGTGCCTTTAATAACCGGACACCAACCCGGAGTGCCTCTAATAACCGGACACCAACCCGGAGTGCCTCTAATAACCGGACACCAACCCGGAGGGCATACTTTTACCAGTCCCTAACCTGGAGGGCGTACTTTAACCAGTCCCCAACCTGGAGGGCTTACTTTTACCGGTCCCCAACCCGGAACATACTTGTTTAGCACATTCATCTGAAGAAAAGTTTGAAATATAACATAAACATTCGGATTAAAACTAGCATACGAAATGTCAATAGTTTCACCATAAACTATGAATGGTATAAAATAGCACATCCACAGTCAAACATATCACAAAACCTTCAATACAATATAGAAGTTTTGTATCATAATAAATCAACTTCAAATAATCTTAAAATCCATCAAAGGATGTTGACATAGATGAAATCAAAATTCTTTTTAAAGAAGTATCTCCTTTTATTTTGAAATCATTTAAGATCCATATAAAATAAAACATTTTCTTTGAAAATATTCTTATAATCTTGTATGGAAAGCTTCGACGATTTTATAACGGCGGAAAATAACCGCACCCGCCGTATAAGTTAAAAAAAACATTCTTACCTCAATTCTGTCGAAAAGGTTAAAAAGGACCTTGTTTTGAAAATGACGGAAAGATTCCTTTATAAACCTCTTATAAAAAGTCAAACAAGGGTATAAATGACTTTAACCCATATTCTTGTAAATAGTAAAAATGTTTTGAAATACATTTTTAAGAAACATGGATGTGGATGATAAAGATATCCCAGTAGATTATTACGTATAAACAACCTCGGATAATGAAGAGATTGTGAAATAACCCTTACCTTGTACTTCTCCTTGGTTGGGGTAGGTTAACCTCCTGTATAATAGTGAAATAATTGTTACTAAATTATACAAGAATCATATACATTAATATGATATCATATATGATCTTTTAATATTGATTTGATAATAATATCTTAGTATTATCGCCGTTTCGGGTGTTAACTTACTCATTTTCTTTATATGTTTTGTTACATAAGTCATGTTTTTTGTATCTTATTCATATCCAGAATGATATCAAGCCCTTAAACATCATTTTTAAATCATTAAATGATAATTATACTTGAATGGATATGATGGAGGATGAATCCCATCGCGTTCGTGGAGACGGTAGTCCGTACGTACGCACGAACGCTACTTCCATTTAATTTTTAGTTTAAAAGAATCGAATCCAAATGATACATAGGTATATTACTATTCTAGTATAATATAATATTTTATATATGTTACTTAAGTTCATTAACACCATCCTTTATACGTTCCATGTGTGGTATGAACGAGTCATATCATTTTAAGGGGGCGGTAGTCCGCACTTCCTCAAATGAAATTATCGTATGTATATACAACATGAAACGAATAATGGTATGACATAAAATGGAATTACAGAAGCTTATATATAAAATATATATCATTAATATCATATTTAATTACAGTGCCATCATAATGGCCACCATGAGAGGCGGTAAGATGTATTTGAACAATCATCGTTTCGTGAGGCGTTAGTTTGCCATCCATAGAAACATTATGTTCATCATCCATTAGATGGAGTTGTGTGTATGTGTAGTTTGAATCCTTCTTATAACAACATCCTAGTATATTTAGGATACTGGTGTTGTTACAAAAGAAAGGAAATAAAAAGATTTTGGGGGTTGAAGAAGCAAAATAAATGAAAATAATTTAAGAGAAATCGTTACCTTTAATTTAGGTAACTCACTTTGGTTGGAACCAAAAAACTTCTTGAAATGATTTCTGCCTAAGGGGAAGCTTCAAGGAGGAGGAGAGGGATGTGGGGAGCTTAGTTGGGCAGAGTTTGGACGAGCCAAGTGGCTTGAGAGGTGTGAGGAATGAGTAGAAGTGGTCTCCTTTTATAAGGAAGAGGAGGGGCTCTTTAGGAAAGAGTGAAAGTATTACTTTATAATATAATTATATTCGGTTTATAATGGTCAAAAAATCATTGAGGTCGAAGATAAGATGACTCATATTCTAAATAACATCAACCAATAAGAATTGGACAGGTTTTAGATAATATTTTAATCATTATAATATTATTTATTTCAATGATTTATTAATGAGGTAAACATTGAATCATTATTGTGTCATTAATAATCTAACTTATTTGATGTCTAAAAATTATAAATAAAATATCATCATGTAGGAAATGGTTTTATCTTTCTAATGAATATTTATAATCGAAAATCCAACATGTATAACCCTATGTAAAAATTTTTCTTCTAAAAGATGTAAGCTTATGCCATTTTTATTTTTATTTTAACTTTATTAATATAAAGTGTCCCTACCACATACAAGTGGCTCCAAGGGGTCCCCAAATTGACCCAAGGATGCCTATGGTCGGGTATGTGTCCACCAATAAGGTTAGGACACGTTTTAGGGTAATTTTGTATTATTATAATATTATTTTTTTAACCCTTATTTACCGGATTTACCCTTTAACCACGGTAAATAAAATATTTACCACAGTAACTATTCAAAATGTCTAAAAATAAAAGTTACCTATTTACACAATTTGAACATCCTGATTCCAAATATGGAATCCATTTTCCTAAATTCAAAACATAGAAGTGGTAGAAATTAATTTAAAATTAATTCCCGCTGTCAAAACAAAAAGCGTGTTTTTAAGAGGTAATAACTATCAAAAGATTGACACTTGTTTATGTTCGGTTTAATTGTAAAATTATGTCCAATGACCAACATTATATTAAACGGTAAAAATATATTCTAAATATACTTTAAAACCACTCAAATTCATAATTTATCACTATTAATTATTTTGATTAAAAAAGTTGTTTTTAATTAAAATTTAGTAATTTTCACTATTCATCAAAATATGAATGTTATCCGAAATGTACCAAAATTTCACCTTAGGCTAAATTCGATATTCCGAATCCAAAAATGAAGTCCATTTTCAAATATAAAATATATATAATTTCAAAAAGTAGGTAATACTATTCATAATGGCTAGTTTGATTAGTTGTTGTGTGTGTTAAAACTCAAGGTTGCGTACAACACACGCTACTGTATTATTCACATAAAGCGTACCGTGGAAGCTTGGGATGTTTCATTTTAAATTTTTGATGTCCCCATTTAGTCAAAAAGTTTAATATATTGTATTTAAAAAGGGTTCACTCTTAAAATTTGATAAAAGTGCAATACTGAAAATGAATTTGTTCTTGCATTATATCTAAGAAACTCATAATATGGCTTCTAAAATTATAAGGATTATATAAAGTTTAAAATTTTGTTAACACTATTCATAACCTCTTTTGAACAGCTTGTTTGGTAAGTCATGGTGCGATTGAACTTGTTGTTGCGTGTAGTGAAAGTTATTGAATTATTTTGAAGAAATAACTCACTATGAAATCTTGGGGTGTTACATTCTCCCCTCCTTCAATAAATTGCGTCCTCGCAATTTGAAATTGTTCTTTGAAAATAAAAGGTTGAAAATAGAAAATATATTTGTGGGAAAATCCACATCGGAAATTGGGTTACTAAAATTTAGTCTTAATATGAGGAAAAGAGAAATGAAAGGGTCACCACCAAATTATGATCTCGATTAGGAGAACATTGGTGGCAATTAGAGACATATAATTGGAGGAAAAACGTAAATATTTATAGGTAGTGATTGAGGTCATCAATCACAAACAAGTGTAAAATTGAGGTCTTTAAACTCATCAATCTATGATGATTTGAAATACCATCGGTTCAACAAAACATAGGGTATTGGGATAACACATTTTTGACGTTTCAAAATATCTTAGTTGAAATCCCACATCGAAAAATGAATTAATGAGGCCTCTATTTAAAATAAATAGTGGAAATTATGAAGATTACCGGAAATAACACATACTAGGGTTCCATGTAGGAAAATATGGATATGGAGGAGAAATCTAACCATCAATTATCTGATGGAGAGTGGTAGAGAACATGGCTATGAAAAGGCCAACAATCCAAAGCCATAAATTAGTGATGATTTAAGGTACCATCTAGGACAACATTTTTGTTCTAAGTTCCTTTTATTAATGTTGAGGAATTTATTTATGAGTTTGTCTAAGATCATAAGGGGATATACTTACTTTATAATTAGAGTTTTATCTATTAATAAATTTTATACCACAAACTCATCTTTCGTAAAAAAAAATTTATACAGGGTTCCAAAATAAATGAATTTATAATTCATCTACCAGATCTTTTAATAAAAACTAAATTATTTAATCCAGGACATCTCGTGGGCCAGTGGTAGGTGATACACCCTTGTCGCCCTTCAGTTGCGGGTTCAAGTCTCGCAGCCTTGCCGGACGCGACGGGTTACCGCCCGACCTCCGGGTTGTCCTTTTATGGAAATCCAAAATAATACAAAATAGAACTATCCAAAATACTTCGGTCCAAACTCATAGTCCAAAATTTATAAGGAAGGTGAACATAATATAGATCCTTTTTACCCCGTAATAGCATATGAATACCTTCATCATGTATTACCATATTCCTTATTGATTACATTCATGCTCACTTATTCCATATAGAATGCTGGATATACTTCATTAATCCAAAAATGTTTTAAACCCCAACAATGATGGAATATACAAATCATTAATCAGTTCCAAGGTAGTCAAGAATATCCAATATAATTTATCCAAAACAATCACATATTATTCCAAAGTCACTACCTCAGTATCAGAACTATATTATGATTTATCATTCTCTCAACCATATATTTTCCAAAAATTTATCCTGCTATTGAGTCACTTTTATTTGTTCCACACAATCTCAAGTCGTTAATGAAATAGTACTGCAGTACAATCCTTATATACTCCATAATTATTATAACAAGTACATTGGTGATACAACACTCAATTGACATAATCAACATAAGAACTCTAATCATTCCTCTTAATCTGTGGTAGTATCATAACTTGATTATTATCCAATAGCATCATTTGCGTCATAGTCTCATGACTGGGACATAGGTTCGCGTAGTGTCCAAACTCCTTGCAAATGAAGCATTGTACATTTGAAACCATTTTCTTACCCTTGCAGTCACGTACTTTGTGCCCTTTTCCTCCACACTTATAACAAACTCCCATTCCTTTCAGGCAAGTTCCAGGGTGTTTCTTTCCACAGTTACCACATATGGGAAAATTCTTCTTTTCCCTCTTCCCTTTATCCATATTTCTCTCTTCCATCCTTTTCTTCTCTTGCTTCCCTTCAAAGCCATAGGACTCAGTAAACTCTTTACTTATCTTATCAACACATGATATTATTTTTTTCATATGATGATAATACATGGGAGACTATTTCTCTTATAAATTCTAGCTTAAGACCATGAATGATACGATCCTTCCTTCTCTTTGGATCATGAGCATTTCTGGAGTTCTCATTCCTTCTACTGGGCGCCATTTCTAAATAATGGCATACACTAGATCAGTTTATGAATCAAAATACATAATCCCATACTTATAAAACACTTAACATAAATTGAACTATTTATGGATATAATCCATAATCATAAGAATGTTTTCTTTGAGGAAGTATATACTCATAAACCCTTTATAATGATTTGTAAAGAAAATGAGAGTTATCCTAAGCATATCCCCCGGGAGTGTCGTAACCAAGAGTGCAGCAAGGCCCGTTGTCATGCACCAGTTCCCGTTCGAGTCTAGCTCAAAGCGGTGTTTTCGGGTTTTACCCCTAGGTACATCTGTGCCAGAGCCGCCTCTACCTGCTCGTATCCAGACAGGGATGTATTGCTCGGAAAACTCACAAAATCTCTACAATACCAAAATTCTAGGAAGTTCTTCTATACTAATCCTCAAAGTTCATCTTAGGTCTATGTGCTCTAATCAGAGTTTATCTAAATCTAGTTTCCAAGGTTTGTACTAAACTTCCTCTGATACCAACTGTAACGCCCCGACCCCAGCTACCCAGAGTCGGTGCATTACTTCGTAACATTGGCATGATCACAAGAAAGATAAAATCTCGAAAGATTGATTGGTTTAGTAGCCTTGGAAACACTAGATATATTTCATAAGTTTTTCATTACATCATAAAATGAAAAACTACTACAACAACATAATGTTTCCATCGTCCACACTATAATCCCCTCATAATATCCCTGAAGGTCATTCATAACTTACTTCTTCACATCCTGGGAAAAATAAAACATAGAAAAGGGGTGAGCTCAAATGCCCAGTAAGGATAACAATATAGCGGAAACTTTCATAAATAAGAATAAACATTTTAGGCAATGTATAACCAAAACAAAAGCCTTTCAAACATGAACTTTCAACATAGTATGGCATAAATAAAATGAAATAATGCGATTTACTTATTCACATGTATATTCTACTAATCGAATAATCACATGCAAAAATCAATAACCACTTTCATAATGTTGGAATGCATAATGTCAAACGTTAATTTCATTGTCTAGGCCTCATCCCAAGACCTAGGGGTTACTTCTAACTGGAACCCAACCCGGAGTGCCTCTAATAACCGGACACCAACCCGGAGTGCCTCTAATAACCGGACACCAACCCGGAGTGCCTCTAATAACAGGAAACCAACCCGGAGGGCATACTTTTACCAGTCCCTAACCTGGAGGGCTTACTTTAACCAGTCCCCAACCTGGAGGGCTTACTTTTACCGGTCCCCAACCCGGAACATACTTGTTTAGCACATTCATCTGAAGAAAAGTTTGAAATATAACATAAACATTCGGATTAAAACTAGCATACGAAATGTCAATAGTTTCACCATAAACTATGAATGGTATAAAATAGCACATCCACAGTCAAACATATCACAAAACCTTCAATACAATATAGAAGTTTTGTATCATAATAAATCAACTTCAAATAATCTTAAAATCCATCAAAGGATGTTGACATAGATGAAATCAAAATTCTTTTTAAAGAAGTATCTCCTTTTATTTTGAAATCATTTAAGATCCATATAAAATAAAACATTTTCTTTGAAAATATTCTTATAAGCTTGTATGGAAAGCTTCGACGATTTTATAACGGCGGAAAATAACCGCACCCGCCGTATAAGTTAAAAAAACATTCTTACCTCAATTCTGTCGAAAAGGTTAAAAAGGACCTTGTTTTGAAAATGACGGAAAGATTCCTTTATAAACCTCTTATAAAAAGTCAAACAAGGGTATAAATGACTTTAACCCATATTCTTGTAAATAGTAAAAATGTTTTGAAATACATTTTTAAGAAACATGGATGTGGATGATAAAGATATCCCAGTAGATTATTACGTATAAACAACCTCGGATAATGAAGAGATTGTGAAATAACCCTTACCTTGTACTTTTCCTTGGTTGGGGTAGGTTAACCTCCTGTATAATAGTGAAATAATTGTTACTAAATTATACAAGAATCATATACATTAATATGATATCATATATGATCTTTTAATATTGATTTGATAATAATATCTTAGTATTATCGTCGTTTCGGGTGTTAACTTACTCATTTTCTTTATATGTTTTGTTACATAAGTCATGTTTGTTGTATCTTATTCATATCCAGAATGATATCAAGACCTTAAACATCATTTTTAAATCATTAAATGATAATTATACTTGAATGGATATGATGGAGGATGAATCCCATCGCGTTCGTGGAGACGGTAGTCCGTACGTACGCACGAACGCTACTTCCATTTAATTTTTATTTTAAAAGAATCGAATCCAAATGATACATAGGTATATTACTATTCTAGTATAATATAATATTTTATATATGTTACTTAAGTTCATTAACACCATCCTTTATACGTTCCATGTGTGGTATGAACGAGTCATATCATTTTAAGGGGGCGGTAGTCCGCACTTCCTCAAATGAAATTATCGTATGTATATACAACATGAAACGAATAATGGTATGAAATAAAATGGAATTACAGAAGCTTATATATAAAATATATATCATTAATATCATATTTAATTACAGTTCCATCATAATGGCCACCATGAGAGGCGGTAAGATGTATTTGAACAATCATCGTTTCGTGAGGCGTTAGTTTTCCATCCACAGAAACATTATGTTCATCATCCATTAGATGGAGTTGTGTGTATGTGTAGTTTGAATCCTTCTTATAACAACATCCTAGTATATTGAGGATACTGGTGTTGTTACAAAAGAAAGGAAATAAAAAGAGTTTGGGGGTTGAAGAAGCAAAATAAATGAAAATAATTTAAGAGAAATCGTTACCTTTAATTTAGGTAACTCACTTTGGTTGGAACCAAAAAACTTCTTGAAATGATTTCTGCCTAAGGGGAAGCTTCAAGGAGGAGGAGAGGGATGTGGGGAGCTTAGTTGGGCAGAGTTTGGACGAGCCAAGTGGCTTGAGAGGTGTGAGGAATGAGTAGAAGTGGTCTCCTTTTATAAGGAAGAGGAGGGGCTCTTTAGGAAAGAGTGAAAGTATTACATTATAATATAATTATATTCGGTTTATAATGGTCCAAAAAACATTGAGGTCGAAGATAAGATGACTCATATTCTAAATAACATCAACCAATAAGAATTGGACAGGTTTTAGATAATATTTTAATCATTATAATGTTATTTATTTCAATGATTTATTAATGAGGTAAACATTGCATCATTATTGTGTCATTAATAATCTGACTTATTTGATGTCTAAAAATTATAAATAAAATATCATCATGTAGTAAATCTTTTTATCTTTCTAATGAATATTTATAATCGAAAATCCAACATGTATAACCCTATGTAAAAATTGTTCTTCTAAAAGATGTAAGCTTATGCCATTTTTATTTTTATTTTAACTTTATTAATATAAAGTGTCCCTACCACATACAAGTGGCTCCAAGGGGTCCCCAAATTGACCCAAGGATGCCTATGGTCGGGTATGTGTCCACCAATAAGGTTAGTACACGTTTTAGGGTAATTTTCTATTATTATAATATTATTTTTTTAACCCTTATTTACCGGATTTACCCTTTAACCATGGTAAATAAAATATTTACCACAGTAACTATTCAAAATGTCTAAAAATAAAAGTTACCTATTTACACAATTTGAACATCCTGATTCCAAATATGGAATACATTTTCCTAAATTCAAAACACAGAAGTGGCAGAAATTAATTTAAAATTAATTCCCGCTGTCAAAACAAAAAGCGTGTTTTTAAGAGGTAATAACTATCAAAAGATTGACACTTGTTTATGTTCGGTTTAATTGTAAAATTATGTCCAATGACCAACATTATATTAAACGGTAAAAATATATTCTAAATATACTTTAAAACCACTCAAATTCATAATTTATCACTATTAATTATTTTGATTAAAAAAGTTGTTTTTAATTAAAATTTGGTAATTTTCACTATTCATCAAAATATGAATGTTATCCGAAATGTACCAAAATTTCACCTTAGGCTAAATTCGATATTCCGAATCCAAAAATGAAGTCCATTTTCAAATATAAAATATATATAATTTCAAAAAGTAGGTAATACTATTCATAATGGCTAGTTTGATTAGTTGTTGTGTGTGTTAAAACTCAAGGTTGCGTACAACACACGCTACTGTATTATTCACATAAAGCGTACCGTGGAAGCTTGGGATGTTTCATTTTAAATTTTTGATGTCCCCATTTAGTCAAAAAGTTTAATATATTGTATTTAAAAAGGGTTCACTATTAAAATTTGATAAAAGTGCAATACTGAAAATGAATTTGTTCTTGCATTATATCTAAGAAACTCATAATATGGCTTCTAAAATTATAAGGATTATATAAAGTTTAAAATTTTGTTAACACTATTCATAACCTCTTTTGAACAGCTTGTTTGGTAAGTCATGGTGCGATTGAACTTGTTGTTGCGTGTAGTGAAAGTTATTGAATTATTTTGAAGAAATAACTCACTATGAAATCTTGGGGTGTTACAGTTTATGATAGTAATCAAACTACTCTGAATTCTCTCAACCATCCATAATAACAATAAATAACCACTCAAACCACAATAAGATGTAAAACAAATATAGGTATAATTAAGAAAAAATATTAATAATTTAAAATAAATAAATTCTCCTTAAAAATTCATTTAGTAAAATCAATATTTTTCATTATAACATCATCACAACAATTCCAAATTTCTACATTACATATTCATTAAAACATTAAATTATTTTGTTAATAAAAATGTGAATATCATATAAATTATAACAACAATGGTTTTCATAGAAAAATATATTAACCAATAATATTTACATATGAGAACAAAAAAATATAGAGTAGTAAACCATGTGAAGAAACATCCTTTGGGAATCCTCCCATATCTATTAAACATTTAGGAATAAATAATAACCTGATTAATTTCTGTTTTATACCATCACACATTAATTATAGTTTTTAATTTAATAAATGAATATTAATGGAAATTCAAACATTGAATTTTTAGTAGACAATATTTTCACATCAATAACATCAATCAATATATATCGGCACATTTTATATAACATTGAATTATTTAAATATAACTATAGTACACTCTCATATATTGAATTTCATTTATCACAATTCATTGTATATTTATTTTTAATCGAGAACATCTACCAATAAAATCATTAAAATTTTATCGATTCATATAAATAAATAACGATATGTGTCAAATCCAATACCTCAATTAGAGATTTGATAATAGATGACAAAAAGAGGGATATAATTACATGGAAATTAATATTATAAAATATAATTATAAACTCTTTCATAAAAAACATTCATTAATCATTGAACCTAGTACCAATCAATCAAATCCAAAAAACAGCATAAATAAATAACCAATGAAGAACTAAAAACAGTGAAAGAATAGATGGGGGATGGAAATAATCTTGTATATAAACAAAATTATCTCTTAAATTTGAGTAACATAAGGTACTAATGAGGCTCAATTATATCCAAATATGAACAGAATATAACTTATGGGTTATTAGATATAAAGGAAAATATGATCAATTCAAGAGATACCTTAAATTTAAAATAAAAAAAATAATGCACTATGTCATGGAATGATGGGTTATGGTCACCCCCAATGTGTTCAATTCAAAAATAATCGTTACAAATGATGTTGTGTTATAACCTTATATCACTCTATACATCACAATAAAAACAATAATAAATCACCATGTTTAATTAAGGACACAATATAACAAAAGTGGCCAAGTCATGATAGTCAACATGAAAAGGATCACAACATGATCTTTACCCTTTTCTCTCCAAACCTATTGAACTAAAAACAAATCCATTATGAAATAGAAGACATTGTAGTGAATAAATACTGATAAAAACATGTTCCTAGAACATTAATTCCTATTTTCCCATGAAATCAATCTATTTAACAAGATAATATGACCCATCATAGAAGATTAAAATTACATAACATGCAATATATATAAGGTAAATGAAAAATTTATTAAAATAATAATGATGTAACTAGAATATCCACACAGTAAAAAATTTAAATGTGAACAAAATCATGAGGATTAGTTCTAAATAACAAAGAAACAATACGTAAAAATAACTACGATGAAACATTCACACTATAATAGAATCCAATCATAATATAATAATAATTATGAAGGTAAATCAAGAATCCCTCGGGACCCATTACAAAAGAAATACAGTATTGCACACTTCCACTAATATGACCTATCCAAACATGAAAATCCCAATATATTTGGGATCACGGCCTAGTCCATAATAGCCATTTCTTTTCGCATCACTACCATATAGTCAAATCCCTCTGATGATGAACCTAGAATTATGTTCCGACTCGCCCATCAAGGTGAAATGTTTTCTCATACTTCAACATTATTCTTATAACAACATATTTACAACTTCAATATTTGAAATAAGAAATACAATAGTATGAGATTGTATGGGTAATTACATTATATACTTCGCAAATGATTATCATCCTCACGAATCAATATCATCCTAGTATAAATAATGAAAAATACAATGAAGTTGGTTATCTATTAAAGATACGTCTCAAATAAGATCATTACTATCAAAATAAATACTCTCTAAATCCCATGAAGGAATATATTTCTTAGATGATCTTCACTTTAATTTCTATAAATAATCTCACCTAAATATAGAAAACACTTAAATAATTAATTTATTCACAAAAAAATAATTAAATATACATAAAAATTATGGGAGATACTTCTTACACAATATTTATGAAACCAAAATAGGTTAAATATTAAAGAGAATCAAAGTAAACTCTAATTATTTCATCCCTAAACTCCACTAACTTTATAACCACTAATATGTTCTTATTGATATGATAAGATTATGTAATTAAGTATCTAAGTCTATACAGTTTAAAAAACATGGATTTTTAAATTCTCAAACCCTTGATGTGTTTAAAAAACTATTTATGTATTTAATGTGAACTAAAAAAGTCATTCATATTTTATTGTAACTAAATCAATGATAAATGAAATCTATTTTCAAAATAAGACTAGCCAAAATTTTCACAACAATAGTAATTGAAATAGTGCGAGAATATTAAAAATATTTTTTAAAATATTATTCAAAATATTATTTTTAATGATTTTTTTGAAATGAATAATTTTTCTAACTCAAAACCGACATACTCATACATCCCCAAAACTATACCCAATCCACCATGACTAAATAAAAATCTAAATCCAAGCACACCAATCGATAAACGAGCTTATCATGTAAACCAAAGAACACCCTAAACTAGAGGAAGTCATACATTTGATATCCAATAATATCATAATGAAAACATATTAGGTTTCCCAACATAGGAAATATTATTCTACAAAAACAAAAATATTATAGTAATATATGAACTTTTTACCAACCACATATTTTCCTCTTTCACACACTACAAGACCCATAACTCAAAGAATCATCCCTATATATATTAGCATCATAGAAGTATTATCCCTCAATAATCATAGAATGATTTATTAACTTTCCAAAAATATCATTCCTAAACATCCAAAATATCATCAAATAAATGGAATTAATATAGACACAAAATATCATGATAATTTTTTTTAATTTTATATGAGTTCACAGAAATATACATTAAATGAAATATGAATCTTGAGATGATTCAAAAAAGACTCCACAATCTTGAAATCTATGGGAACATTCAAATGCTCATCCTTCCACTCCCGGGAAAAAAACTCAACATCAAGATTTTTGAGAAAAAATTATCATGAAACCTATTCGTACTAACTTTGGATCATCTAACACCACACATAATCCACCATTTACGTAAATCAAATATTAAGGATATTTTGGATTGATCTAGATAACATATGAAATTTGAATGAAACCACAAGCTATTTTAACTACTCCCAAACCACATGTCCTAGAACACCACCTAGGAACACCGTCAAATAATACACCTAAATGCAAATAAATTCATAATCACATAAATCCACCTTTTTATCCTAATAACAACACCCTAGAGATTATCTAATAACATGTATCTACAAAAAATAAAAAAATGTAAATTAAAACTAAAAAATTAAACAACAATAGTATAAAAAACTGAAACCCCATCAAATTAATAAAATTCATTCATGCACCCCTAAAACACTAAACTAACTCTTTCCCAATAAAAAAATTTATTATTCTTAAAACCAACCCAATACTTTCTTCTTACAATAGAAATTATCCATCAACCACATACCACTATCAATTAAACTATCAATCTATCAAAAAAACATCCCTTATCTCAACCAACCTTGTCTAAAACATAAGGAGAAAAATATTACAATTTAATTAATGGAACATGAGATTTCATTAATAGAATATAATGGTTAACTACCAATAAAAGTAAAAACAGTAAACCGTGCTTTACCGAATCTAAAAAAAATATTTCCCTTAAAGAGATGAATATTTATCTTAGAACCCATACATTTAAAAATTTTCATATTAATTATATGTTATCCCATAAAACATCACTTTTTCAATGTAAAATTAAATTAAAAAAACATAATCTTTCTATAAAATGTTGTACTAAAAATTACCCATTATTATACACCTCTAAAATAATTCATATTGGAAATTAGAAATTTATTGAAACTTTATTAAAATGAAAATATATCATTATTCATTAAAAACATAATTCAAAAAAAGAAAAACCTTATTTAAAAATTTTATGTGAATATTTTCAAACAATAATACAAAAATATTCATGAATTTACAATTATAAACACTAAAATAATAGATTTCAAAACAAACATGATGTCATTTTTAACATTACCGATGTTTTTGTTAACCATTTACATCAGATAAAGATCATTGATTATAACAGTTTCAAATCAATACAGTATTTATTTTTCATTAACCAATATGATAATTTTAAATTATAAACATTATTATATATATAGAATTATTATATATATATAAATAATTGAGGATAATGATTCACTCAATATATGAGGAAAACTACACAAAAAATAACTTGAGATAGTGGAATCAATATCAATGAGAATTCTAATATCACCCTAACCCCATACCCCTAAAAATATAACAAAATTTAAAATTTTATAAAGAGTCCCTATCCATGAAAAATATAATTTTACATGGTATCATATAATTTGATTAATTTTCAATATTCCTTTTATTACCAGAATTCAAATAGTTGTGTAGAAAATATGATTCATGTACCAAATCTAGGAATCTAACCTACAAAAAACCTTATTTTCAAATTATTCCTAGTGAGAGTATAGTCCATGAACTTAATCTGAGGGGCCAAATGTGTCCATTTCAATATTAAGACCACATGATACATCACACCCCAAGTTCGATTGAAAATTTTCATTAAAAACCCTAGAATACCTCACCAATTTCTATCTCTAAATTGGATCATATAACTCATCCATAGATCTAATACAACATTTTCATTAGTTCTCCCCCTGGGAACCACACACAGTCATAATGAAAAGACAATAGTGAACCCCAAATACCACCTCAAATTGGATATGTTTTTGAGAATAATACCAGGTGTATAGTCACACATAAATTGATTAATTACCCATATTGTCCCATGAATATGTGATAAAGAACCAATAAACTTCAATTAATATTGAATAAACTAATATCACACAAATATATGTAATTTCTTACATAATATAAATTCTAATTGAGATACTAAAAAAAGATCTTGTAGCAGTACTCATGAAACACAACCATACACATCATGAGGTATTAATGCCTAGCATATCCCCCAATTTCTTTTCCCTAAATATATAAAATTGATACATAAAAAATTTGGGTATAATAAACAGATACTCTTTATGATCATCCTCTAAACATCATATGAAAATTTGGACAAATTATTGTAAAGCCACTGTGAACAAAGTTCAAAACCGGCTAGCACATATATCTTATAAACTATCACTGAACCCTAACAAGGATCACCCAAAAAATTTCTCTTAAATGGTATTCTAATATAATATAAAATAATATATCTAATATTAACATAGTAAAAACATATCCACTAATTCAGTCACTCTTAGGAACCAATGATATATATTTGGTGTTTCTGTCCCTTATATATCTATATATCTATAAACTGATAACCCATATTGCTTCTATGTCCATATATACACAAAACCACATATCGTAGCCCCACCAAAACCACATATACACCACCAGTTAACTCATAAAAACTACATATAACATTGTTATCAGAGTATGTTATCCTAAACATGAAGGAAATCAATTATGTTCCCTCTTACAACCAAGATACATCAACCATATATCATTATCCCAAACCACCCAATACAATATATATAATCTCTTACCAATTGATATAATAGCATGTATAAAAATATTTTATAAGCCATCATATGTTATACTATGTTAGATAGGTTACAGAGGAATATTGTTAATACATATATTTACTCACTCTGTAACTAGGATGTTGGGGAAAATTACTTGAAAAAAATATCTTGAGCATCATTTAGGATATATCACTATGGTTTTGTTGTGTAAGAAATCATAGGAAAATATAATTTATATAGTAGAAAAAAATTCCATTTTAAGGGTTCACTTACCAATTCAACAACATAGAAACCCACAATAACCACCTCAACCTCCCAATCATTTCAAAAAACGAACAACCATAATTATATCACAAAAAACCATATATATATATACATAAAAATCCATAACAACATTATTAGGCTCCCATTTCATCACATAATTCATTAAATTATAAATTTAATTTTTACCAAAATCATTAAATTATTTATTCAATTAATTCTCAATCCTTAATCTCATCCCATTCACTAAACCCTTTCCTATAACAATCCATTCATTTATTCATATTTCACATGTATCCTAGCCTTTAACATTTATTTTTGAAAACCATTGTGAGCATTATCATTAATAATTTTCCATAAAATCATTTTATAATTCAATCCCACTATCCATTACCAATTCCATTTATTCCAAATATATTACAAGCCATTGAAAAACAATAACAAAACAAAAAAAACAAAAAAAAAGAATAAACACTTAAATCACTACACAACATAAGCCAATAGTGACTATTTCTACGAAAAAACAACATCCTTTTCCAAATGACCTGGTCAGACACCACTATAATAATAGTTGAATATTGTATTCATCAGCATTGAAATTGAAGAACACTATATTTTCCTAACTATGAATAATAAAACACAGAACTACATATAACCATTAATAGAGTCCAAATATATATATTAACAAATGGGAAGCATAAAAAATATTTTCACTTAATAATTTATCATAAAAAATTCTATTATATTAAATCACAATTTCACATTTTAGATTCAACACCCTAATTTTAGATTTATATAAAATTAATTGATTTCTAATATCATGTGATTTTGGAAATTTTTACCGTGGAATGAATATTTATTATAAAAACAAAGGATATCCCAATAATATATATCTTTAAAACATATATTTGATAGAAAACAAATATAAAATGGGTATTTAACCATATAAAAATAATTCCTTTGGGAATCCCCCCATTTCAATTAATCATTTGAAAAATGAATATAAATAATACCTTATCTACACACTCTCCCCTTAATTACAATCTATACGTGATTAACCCTTTATGGTGGGTGATGAAAATAATTAATCAATATAAAATAAGGTTTCTTAGGAAATAAAATTAAGGGAGAAGTACCAATGAATGATAAATAATATATAATTAATAAAGAATATATCAATTCATCTTATTCTCTTTAATTCCAATTATTCAAGATCATTATATTATTTAGGCTAATCAAAACCAACTACATAGAGAGAAAAATACTGATAATTCCAAATTATCACATAAAAAATGATTGATAATTATCATATAATATACCATAACAAGATCTTTAATAATCATTTCATAAGGATTCAGAGTGTTAGATAATAATTAGATTGAGAATATTGAAGGAATAATTAAAAAACTATGTGCACCAAAACCATCATCAATAACATAAACCATCTTCAATATATATCAACCAACACCACTTCTATTCTATGTAATCCCACAAAATGGATTTCCCCAACAAAACCCATGTTGAAACACAAAATGACCTCCTTCACAACTAATCATATGAAAGTTGCTTCTAGTATTTATATAGAGATTAAGAAACATTGAGAGACTATATATTGTTAATAAAAAACCTTGAATGTTTTTACAATATAACCGTAAACCAAAAAATAGCACATTATATGAGTAACATGAATAAATGAAATATTTAATTTAATTCTAAGTAACACTAATTTAATTAATATAATTCCCATGTGGAAGGATAAACCAAGTATAAATTTGTGGAAATTTAAATAACTGTAGAAAAGAATACTCTTGAGTATGTCCAATCATCTCCTATGTTTCCATGCCTCAATCTCCTCATCTCAATGAAATAGATAACTTTCCCTTCACTAGATAATAGGTTCTAAAATATGCATGAACCTAGAGATTCTCATTATAGGTGCTAGTATAACCCAGTAAGATACCAAAAAATAATATATAAACAAAATTGCAATTGTATACCTAGATGTATTACATGATAATAAAATAAATTCACAGAAAATTAAATTATACTCTACCAAGCCTTTATGTGCTGACAAATCCACCCAGAATCCTGACCATACTAACTTCATCTTAGTGATTGAATAGTATTTTAATTTACTGTGGAATTTAATAAGTATAGAAGATAGCCATGAGAATAATAAATATTATTATAAGACCAAGGCCACGGTTAAATCCACTTAATTCTATCATGATTTTTCATCATGCATTTTCCAATAGGGAAATCCACATAAGACTATTATACCCTATCATCACTGCTTCCACTCCAGTCAGGTCACCAATGACCATCATGCCCCAAGGTCAAGCCACTATAGACTGTATTTATCCATTTTCTAACTCAATAATATCACTATTTCACATTTATAATTAGAACACACTCCCCCTCTATGAACCCTAGGCCATGACGTGTCCACCTATCACATTGGTACCATGCCTTGATCTACAACATCATATAACACACAAGATACATCACTTGTAAATAGTGTCATTATACTAGTTTTTAATAACCATAGGCATATCAGAATTGGAATGGGTCTCACAGGCTACACACACACTTGAGAATATCATATCATACAATGGTTCACTATGGTATGTCCACAAATGATCCAACCAGTAATGTAACACAAGAAACCTATTTCTATTCATGTAAATAAAAAAGAAATTGTAAATCAATTCAAGATCTATACCATATATGGTAATGGATTTATACCATTATCCCAATAAAAACAATCTCCAATAACCATCAAGATATGATGACTATGACATGCCCACTATACAAGTAGATTGATCTCAAAAAACATAAAACCCAAGAAATGATCTCAATTAAATTAAATTCATTGTTTAATAATGATATTATAAAGTACTCTAAGACTATTTTATTGTAACTATACAATCATGCCTATTAGGATCTTACAACATCATTAGATCAGGGATTGATCATCGAGATATCTCTAGTAGATTATATCTTTCACCAATCTATAATAAATACAAGGATTCATCATTATATAGAATAAAAATCCATATATTTCTCTAATACATGATAGATCTTTGAATTTTCTCAATGTAGAAAATTTTATCATTAAGAAACATGAAGAATTAATGTTTATGGATCAAGTTCCATAATTTCTTGATCACCAACAAAAATATATCTTTCATAATGATCCTCAGAGAGGCCAACATTCACCAAAGAAGTCATCTATAGTCTCTATGTTTGAGGGAAATAGGATTGGTGCAAGTAATGTTTCAAATTATTTGTGTTGTGGAAATTAAAAAGAATTTTTATGTTAGTAATACTTGTGCCATTGGTTTGGTCACATAGTTTTCTAAAATATGCACCAGTAATTTTAGGATTTGTAGTTTTCCAAGGTACCCACATTGTATGGTAACATGGTTTGGTTTACTGTGAACCACATATTCTACATATTCAATGTCCCAATCTAGTTTTCTTGTGGGGGAATTCACATGATTTTCTATATCTATTTACTAATAATGTGCCACCCACTATTCATCCCCAAAATCTCATCATGTTTTCTTGGGGAGAACCATATAGTGTCGCCTAACTATTCACAAACCATTAACCACCATGAAATACTATTAAACACTAAAAAATAAAAAAATAACCCCATCACGCCAGCCCAAAAAAATCATAGTTCAATAGCATGTGAATAAATTATGCAATTAACATATAGCTCACATAAAAAAACCTAAGGATGTCACTTCCCCCACCCCCTCTGAAGAGTTCTCATATTTATCTTTAATATCTATAAATAATGGTCAAAGAAAACGATCTACAACATATGAATACCATAATATCATCCCTAACATTACTCTTCGATATTTTGATGTTGTCAAATGATCTAAACAAGTTGAACTATATTATCCCATAATAAATTGCAACTCCAATCTATGATTCACACCAAGAATTTCATTAATCATGCATTATGATATATCTTTGCGAGTTTACCTCTAAATATGAGAGAAATTGAACAAATTATTTATACCTCGGTACCATGGTGGATGATAAAAATAATATTTCATTGTCCCAACTCTCTTAGTAATATATAAGTATTCAAAAAATCTCGTCACTAAATTTTGTTACATCTGTACTTGTGGATTCTCTATTTGGTGAGTAATCTATAATAAAACTCAGTCACCCAGAGAGAAATATAAGGGTTTCCTACTCCTATAAGAATGTGTAAGTTGGATTATCTAGCATTAACAAGACACTTCCAAATCAACTTTACTCTTTTAAATGTGTCTTCTATCATGATCATACCAACAATATTTTCCTCTCCATCATCATGAAAACATTGTGGTGTTCCAAACATAAATCAATAATGACTATCAAAAGATTCCATGTTAATATTCAACTATAAACAATTAGTGTTCTTGAATTCAACCATGTATATGTTTCATCGCAATCACAAAAAAATCTAAAACACATGCCTACAACATATCCTCCAATATTAGGATCATCCTCTCTAATATACCATTAGATTATAAATGATATGATGTACTCAGTTATAGATGAGTACCCAAATCGTTCTATAACCCCTTCAAAAACCATGATGATAAATGAATTTATCTATATAAGATGATTCTCACATGATCACCGTAGACATATACGATCACCCAAACATATATCTTTTTCACATCTTCCAATAAAAGTGTCTCTCAAATCAAAAATAAATGTCCCACATTAAATGAAAGATCATATATCATTGAAAAAACATCTTGAATCCTCATGGTTCATGGTATCCCCTTTTTAATATCCATTTCCCCATTATCTTAATTATTACATGCCAATATAAGTGGATGAACCAAACCACTACAACACCGATGTTTGGACTTTACTGTCTTTTAGGTAACGAATCATAAGATAAAATAAATATTTTTTTCTTCGTACCTAGATACCAAAATAGATATCAGATACCAAATACAACATCATGAATTTTAGAGGTATAACCCAATTTGATTAATTAGAGTCTCTAATATGCTACACACTAAAATAAACTATCACTATCGACATATTATGGTTTCTGATCATGTCATCTTCAACCAGATACCAACTAGGGTCCAAAACATTCTATATAATTCACTCCCACATGATTATAATATCAATATTTCACTTATGTATTACTTTTATATGGTCCACCAAAAGATATATGATAACTAATTGCATACATGTGATCATAGATTGAACCTCTAATGTATTTAATAGCCACTATTGTCTCAACCTCATCAGACTTAATTCCTCCTATGATGGTTGTAGATCCCTAGACTAGGTTTTCATATGAGATGGGTAGCTGAATCAGTGGTTTATTATTACAAAATATTTTACATTTAATTGAACCTCTTGAACTTGTCATATTTCTCTATACACTTAGTGATTTCTCAAAATATCACCTCATATAGACAAATGATAAGTGAGGGAACAAAAAAAATTATATTCAAGGTTTGGTACAAATGCACAATTATTCCAACATTGGCTATACACTACAACATGGATTCTCCACTATAATATTAATATCAATTATTATAGTTCTTGAAGAAAGTTTTTATATCCCTAGTAATATATCAACTAATTGATTTTCAATATACACAAAACAATTAAACTCATTTATCCATAGTTAGATATACCCCACATAATCTTCCTCTTCTCACATCACCAACATATAGACATAAACATCTATATTTGACTAAATTACTTTATCTTATATGTCGCCAACTAAGAGAATACTTTATTTCTATTCACTAACCATAAGTCATCACCTTCTATCATAACCAATCAGAAGAGTTCACTTTATTTATGTCTTGATCCACTATAAGATTATTCTTTATAATTACTCCATGAACATATATTATCTAACTTTCCCATGTACCTATTCAAGCACATTCAATAGATACTGATCGAGTATGTATGCCATGATCAATAATTCTGATCGCTTGTATCAGATAATTTTAATCTTTGAAACAAAATGTTAGTATTAAATTATTCCATCTAACTAAAGTAATATTCTCACATGGATGTGTGTGGGAGGTTCAACCAACTTCATTAATATTTTATGCATGAAATATCTTCACAATCTCAAAGACACTTCATTCTTTAATTCTATGTCCACATGGAAAATAATTTTATCCTCTATATTTTATGTTAAATACAATAACAAATATAGAATATATAATTCCTTAACTTTGTACTTCTCTTATATTCAGATTTATTATGATTTTATTGTTCTAAATAAATGTATATTCATATATTGATTACATGAAAATGATGTTTTTTTTAATCTTTATGGGGGTTATTGAAAAAGAAAACTGAAGTACGATAGTTTTTTATTCTTCACATATGTTGAATTCTCAACCAAGTTGGTTATGTTCAGTATTCACATTCTTCATAAAAGAGAACATGAACTATACACTCTCCTCCTTGAATAACTTAAGGCCCACTTAAGAAACAAATTTCTGATAACACAATGATCAATCCTATGCATGCAACAATATACATGACTACTTGGTATAGAGTTCAATTGCTTCTCCTCCTCCATGAAATAAAACATATTTTATACATTTTATCTTGTTATTAAAATATTTCAATAAATATAGAAATGATTCTTAGAGTATTATTTTCTTAATGGAACCCTTCAGTATAAGGTTTGAAAATAAAAAGTTTTTCATATCATCTTAATTCTTTGTTTAAGATGCAGCATCATGGAAAATCATCCTCAATAAATAGTGGTTTCAGGGATGCACTATTTTAATGGAAAACATGTGATATTCTCAAATGGATATGGTGTTATTCTGATGAAATCTTATTCATTAATAGGTGAGCCTAACCACCTTATTTGAGATTGTTATGCTAAGTCAAGGAACCATAAAAAATCCAATTGGAGGATATTTAAATTGATTAAGATCTCTATATATCTCAAATTTAAAACACAAGTTTCCATATCAAATATATTCCAAAATACAAGGAGTATTTTCTTACATGAGTTTTCATTTTATTCTTGTGCATGCAATGTGGATCGTGTGAATTTCCTAATTTTAAATATCGAATTCATATATGAAGATGGTTGCACAAAAAAATTCATAAAATACATATCATCCATGACATTATCATTTTTTTTCAAAATTATCATGCGTGAATGATGAAGTTCACATGCTTGATAATGGGGTGTATTGTTCTCAATGTTTCTTGGGATAGTATCAATAATATATGGTATTCGAATATGATATCAAACATCTAGAGTAAAACAAATGGTGTCGAGGTGTTCATTTGTTAAGAGAAAAATAGAGATTGGCGATGACTGTGTTGATACCAGGGGACTGATAGATCATGTCAGGTCGAATAGATATGATATGTCCATATTAATTTAAAGATGAATATTATCTCTGATATTTGACACCATATTTATTTTTCTTGGGGTCGAGTGCTCCAATATAAATAAATCATACTGTATACATCTTCAGCTAACAATAGGGTCCAATCTCGATAACACTGCACATAGGGGATTCCAATAGGCCACACCTCCATATGCTAGCCCACCTACCCAAGACTCGGCCCAACTAAATGACATATTCATCTCACTCACTTATTTATTTTATCAGTTGTACACCGTGATTTTCTCTCAAGAATTTGATCCCTAATGTCTTGTAAGTATATATGAGGTGGTCCCTTGTCATCCCAATAATTGGCCATATTTTTAACTAAATACCCCAATAAATTAAGTATAAAAATTCTAACTATATTTTAAAATTAAAAACATTATATTATATGGGTATTAATTTCATATTCCCCTTTAAATACCTTATTAAAACTAAATATTATTTTTCATGGATTTATTTTTATTATTTATCTAAACCCTTAATCATTAAAATAAATATTTTCATGGTATTCATTACACAAAAAATCATCATCTAATAATATTTATTTTTCATGAATGTCTTCAATTATTCTTATTCCACTTGTTATATGAACATGACCTTCAAAAATTAACATTGCATTTGTATTGTAAATTTACAGTCAGCTTCAAGAATCATCAATTTTTACATGGAGAATGGTTCAATAATGGAATCCAATTACATTAATTAAATCCATAAAAACTCTCCAAGAATCAACACTTCAAATTCAAAATACTGATAACATATTGTCATATAATTAAAAAAATTGAAAAAATGGGCCCAAAAATCCCACCGTTATATTTTGTTTCAGTATATCTTCACCTATTTAAAATTAAATAAGTGTGATCTATCTTATTCTAACTTATTATAAATCAAATTAATAGTGTATATAGGGGTCCTATCATCCCATATTTATTTTCAAAAACATGATTGTGTCCCTTAATTGAAAATTTCTTGATCACTTCATTAAGAGGGATGATCTCACATGATACTCATAATAAGGATCCTTTAGTTAATCAACAATATATATACATGGGATATTACAATGTAAATATATATATATATACAACCATGGATTTCCATGATATCCAAAATATCATACCTTTGTAATCATGCTAAAAAATTACCAATTATCTTTTAAGGGAATATAAGTAATCATAATTATCAATAAAATGAAAACACTTCACAAACATCAAAAATTACATCACAATGATAATCTAAAACATAGATTGACGCCCCTATGTTTCATCTTTTCATTAACCATGATCTACCACTTAATTTGGGATGATTAATATAATTATTTATAATGTATGAATTTTTTAATCAAATACCTCATATTTTCTTTTGAAATATGTCGTAATACTTCACATTCACTAGTATTAGGTAAAATGAGAGATTTATCACATGGTTACCCCTCTAATGGTTAAATTACAGTTTTTTAAATTCAAAACAGTTTATGAAAACCATGATATATAACCACTTCATGATGTCCTGTATTGATTGCCACAAAATTCTACTTCAATTACATGAATAGTTTCTTAATGTAATATAAAATAATTGTGAAAAAAGAGGGGTCTTACTATTCATTAGGAGTGACAGTGTGGCTGAGTACTCCCTTTCTACATGGTCCATTCATTTCACCCAATCTCATTCAACATCCGATAAAATATTTAAAGAATAATGTGTTACACTTTAGTTTCTAAAATAAAATTATTTCATTTATAATTAGAATTATTTTCATTTTATTCAAAATTCATTTCTGATTTTAGTTTATTTTTTTCAAATAAAAAGTCATCCTTTTTTAAATTTTCTACCTTATTAGGATATTTTAATGACTTCATATAATATTTTTTGACACATATTCCCTTCGTTAGCATATAAAATGTCTTATGGTAGTTCTATAATGATTTTCATAGCTGTGTGAACATTTTGAAAACATCAACCACTAAATTAAATTAAGAATTAATATATGTTATATTATAAAATCTTGTATAAATTTGTGGTAAAATAATAATTATTTTTTAAAAAAATAAATCTCATATATTCACCTTGATGTCACCTTAATTCATTCATGTTTTTTAAATGAAATGGTATAGTAGTAAGAGTAATTAATGGTCACATGTCTCTCACAACAATATAAAAAACCATTGAACTTTAATCTTACAACATACCATGTATAATTTTCATATACTTGTTTTTATAATACTAATAAAATAGATCCTTATTTTACATAAGGGGTAGTGATAATAATGAAATTTGGTTATTTCCATTTGAATCAGGGAATGATGTCTCATTATTCATTTAAGTGATACTTTGTATAATAATATTATTGTTTATATCATATCTGGAAAATGAATTGTCATATTTCATTTCTGATGGATTTGTTTTTTCTAGTTCATGTCTCCTATTGTCATTTTATTTTCTCACACTAAATTAATGCGTCAAATTTTACACATTAATTTAATTATTTTGAAAGCATTTGAATTTCTAGTACCCAATATTATAATAATACCAAAAATATCCAAAGAAAATTCTCATCTTATTATTTTTTCGTTCATATAAGTTTCATAAATTGTAAAAAAAATAATTTCTGAGTGGAAGCCCAACTATTTTATAAACAAATTACAGAAATGATCTTCATTCTCCTTTCCCATCCCCCTAGATATTGTGGTATAATTATTATTTTTTTAAAATCTATACATTGATGTAAATAGTATCAAAGACTATACCATCACCTAAAAGAACATTATTACATATGATTGTTTCTATGAAACTATATACCATCTTCATAAGGGATGACTCCATTTTATTGGTGGAAAATCTCTTCAATTTCTTGGAGTAATGATTCTATATGAAAACTTGAATGGTAGCATATGTTATTCTAGAAGGAAGTGACGTTTCAAGATATCATGATTCTGGATTATTCAATATCACCTAAATCTCTAAACACATAATGTTGAGTATGTTATTCTCATTCTCAACAATTATCATATTTTTTTCCCAATCATCATCAAATATCTTAGTTTTTTTAATCAAGAATATTTTGTAGTCACTAAAAATAATTATCCAGCTATTTGACCTTATTTTATTCATACTTTTGTTCACTATATTTGATATCTATAGAAATATTGGGCAATTTATCGTGTTAATGGAATGCTTATACAATCAAAGTTTCAATGAAATCCATCTCACAATCATTTATTATTAAATTATTACATAGATTTAACATGTCTTTCATTTCATAGAGGAATTGTTCCATCGTTTTATTTCACATGTTTTGTCAGAGTGTTGGATATGCCAACCCTTTATACAACTCCCCATCCATAGCATTATCCTCTTCTCCCATATATAATTATTCTTTTGGAAGCCAAATTATTTAATTTAAAATACAATTTACCACTACATTGTGATTTTTTTCATATTATATTTTAAAGAAAAATAATGATCACTTATTGATCCATCAAAATCGTAAATTAACCAGGATTCTTCCAAAGAATCATAATAAATATAATTTTTTCCAAATATAACACATTTATTACCTAGTGTCTTAGAAATTATTATAATTTTAATCTTTGGTTTTCTTATATATACTTTTATTGGGTTCTTCTAGTTCATTGATGAAGTCTCAAGATAAGTATCAACAAGATTAACTTATTTTTTTCTCCATATGAAGTTAGCTACCTATTTCATGAAATTATATCTTCATATAGACTCACATGGATCACTAGTGTTAGAATATACATGGATATAACATGTATAGCCCCAGGTTGTATTGACCACTCAGGGGTGGGAGAATGAATTAGTTTTTTACTTTTAAAAATCATTTTACATTTAATTGTTCATTTTTAAAATATTAATGTTCTAAATCCACTCATTAATATCTCTGAATATCACTTCATATACTAAAATTTGATGTGGAGTCATAACTCACATTACATACCATGTTTGATACTAAGACCTACTACTTTTCATGTTGGTTATACCCACAATAAGAAATCTCCACTACAAATTTGTTATCTATTATAGTAGTTTAGGAAGAAAATATTTATACCCTTATTAATGGATCCTCCAATTCATTTTGGTCATACCCCCAAAAAATCCAAATATTCTACCTCAATTGGTTATACACCCATCCAACTTATTCTTGATATTAGATCCAAATGATATTTATATTCTTCTAGATATTAATAAAACACTTCTTCTAATTTAGATCCATCCAAATTTACTTTGTACTCTTGGAACTAACCATAATGCTTCAGTTACTCTTGACACGGACTATAAGACTTCACCATTATTTGAGATGTGATCCAATGCAGTATGATTCTATGATCTTATAGTGTGAAAGTTTATGTTTTTACTTGATAATGTACCTATTAATGTATATTCAATAACTATTAATTTATTCTATTTCTCTTTCTCAAAAATTATGATCACCTATATCTAGTTAGTTTCCTTAGTGCATCAATTCCTTTGGGCTTCGATTCCTCTTTCTAACAAAAGTCTAGGCCAGACATGGATGTGTTAAATTTGTTTAAAAAATATATTCTATATTTTAGATAGATATCATCTTGAAAAATCTTAATAATACCTCATGGATTAATTACATGGACTCATGAAAATATTATTATCGTTAATATTTTATGTGAACGTCAATAAAAACCCTAGAACATATAATTCATTTATTTATTACTGAATATATATTTAGTTTTATTATGTTTTATTAATTCTCAATCAATTTTAATGTATATGATTATAAAAAGAAGTTTTTGTATCTTATAGAAAACCTAGGTGGGTTCTTGATCATGGGAAATGAAGCATGATATTTACTTCCTTCTTTACTAAAGGTGGATCCCCAGGCATGCATGTTTTCCGCAATATTCTTGTAATTTATACAGGAGATAATTCATTATCCCCATTCTTCTTTAACAAACACATATCCTCCTCAAATAAACCATATCACTAACAATATTCAAAATCTATTCCGTGAAAAACTAATATGAAACAACAATTTATAACACATATGTACCTTTTCTAATTCATGAATTACAATTTATGTGTATACATTATCTCATGTCTCTCAATTAGTTTATCCAATCATTGAATTAGTCATGAAATATAGGATTCTTCATGAATATATGGAGTTTTGATTTCACCATTCATTAGGTCATGGGATTCGTTTCTATAATCATGAAAACCAAAACTTTTTGAAACTACTCATCATGAAGTAGTGGTTTCATGGATACTATTTTTCCTTAAAAGAGATCCTCTCAAATAGTAGCAGTGCTGTTTGTATAATTTAGCCTTTTATATGTGATCATCACCATGTTAGTTCATCCATTCATTCTGCATCATGGATCGATAAATAAATAATTGTCAAGGATATTTGAAATCTCTGAATATCTTGATAGATCCCAAATTTTAGAACATAAGTTACCATCTCAGATATACATTAAAATAAATGGAATATTTTATAATTGGAATTATTGGTTTTTCACCTCATGTAAAAAATATATATCACACGATTGATATCATTTTAATTATATAATGAATCCTTGATGATATATGCACTAAAATATTTCTATGAGTACATATTATCAGTAACAATATCATTTTCTTCAAAATTTTAATTCATGGAATATGATTATGTCATTCCATATGTTTTTATGTATATTTCACAAACCATTTCAAGATGGTATATATAACTATATATTTTCAAATATCAGATATATCTTAAAACATCAAACTGGATGTTATTTCACTATATATTTTATAATAGGGTGTATATAACATGAAAAATTCAATCCCTTATAAATATTTCATGTGTTTAGATTCTATAATATAAACCAATATATGCATCCCACTTTCCATGTAGACATAAGTGTTCTACACCTAAAACAATTCAAAAATAGGATTCTCATGGGATGTGCCTCAATGTTTTGGTGAACATACCCAATTCCATGCAATTGTGTGGGACAAGGATTTCTAACTCACTTCCTTCCTCTATGGGTTGGCCTGGTGGATTTTCTCTCCGGTGGTTTAACCATATAGTACCTCATGTGTGTTTGATGTGTGTAGAACCAACTTTTTCATGAAAGTAACTGTTTCTTTATATATTTTATGTATGTAATGTGTTTTAGTTACATTTTTTAGGTTTTGGTACACGGTTTCCTTATTTTTTATGATTTTATAGAGGTTCTCTATTTGAAAATTGTTAGTAAAATCGTTGAAAATCCTAAAAGATACCACATAAAGTGAAACATGGTTTTCTTGGAAGGAATACCATTAGGTACATGGTTTTACTAAAAATTTATCCACCTTTTAGAAACCATTCAATGTGAAAGAGAGAAAAAAAAATTCTTCGCATTGTTTTGTACATAGTGAATGTCCACCATGTGTTGGGTGTTGGGAGGAAGGTGCAGGAGCATGATTGGTGAAGGGATTTTCTAACTATGTAGGACACATGTTTCTAGTTAAAAGTTAGATCCTAAAAAGTGTATTTAATTATAACGGGCCAAAAATAAAAAAAATCCTCTATTTTGACCCTAAATCGGTTATTCATCCTCCCAATGGATTTGGAGACTTTCCCCTTCAATATAAATGTGAAATGTTCTTAAATCTAGGTGCATTTAATTCTATATTTTAATTAATTTATCTATCCATTATGGGTTTCCTTGGATATACTCTTACTCCCTCTCTTGGATACAAATATCTAATTTTTTTTGGGATATATCAATGTTTGGAGATGCCAATCCTGATGATATCTGTATGTGTGGGTGTTAGAAAATGTGAAATAAGGCGGGTTATTATAGATTCAACATGATGGTGTTCAATTTAATTGAGGTGATCCTGTTACATGGGTACATTCCATTGGGGAACTGGTATATGGTTTCCATATGATGCCTCTTTTGATCGATAATAGACTGATCCGGAGTATGGAACATCCACACAGGCATGCATGTGTGGATGTGTGTAATAGAATGTGATTGTTCCAAATGAAATTCCAAAATGTTTTTGTTTTGGAAATTGATTTCATATAGAAACTATTTAGCTATAAATAGTTTGGTATTGATATATACTTATTCAAATTGTTTTATATAAATATGAAGACATGTTTTATCCTAGTTGTGTAAGTACAGATGTCATTTGGGAAAAAACCTACTAAGTTTTATTACTCATCCCTTTCATGGCGTGTTGGTGCTTTTACAAAAATTGTTTATTCAAGACACAAATCAGGGTAACATATCTCATTTATCTATTTATGAATCCTGATACATTGGGTTGTATTGTGTATTTGGAGCATGTATAATTTTGGGTGTTTTGGATTTGTGTCTTTGGTGTCTTTGAGCGCTGTGGTTTAGTCTCCCAATTTGGTTCTCTGATATTGGTTATGATGTAGGTGGTTATCGTTAGTATTGTTGCCTTTTGATATTTCTTTTAGTTTTATTACATTTTTTTTATTCAGCATATGGTGTTTTTTTATAATGGTATGTTTGGTTTTTGGTTGTTTTATTTTCAATGGTAAAATCATCCAACAATTGTATTGAAGCCCTTGGTATTTATTTCCAACCTTTATCATATTATAGAAATCTCTTATTGGAAACTATCAATTATGCCTCAACTAAAGACAATGAGGAGGGGTGGGTTGTTACAAGAGTTATAATCTTGTTTGGTCCTTGATGAAAAAATGGTATCATTATTTGTTGGAAAAAATATTTTGGGACAAAAGGAATTTGTTTATTCGATCCTTGGGTACTAGTTGTCTCGATCTTGGAGAAGAAAATTTATTATGGTTAATTCCTTGTGTTGGGTTAGTAGAATGAATTATGATTGTTAGGAAATGAAATTTATAGCATCAAAAGACACAAATAACCTATTTATATGAACATAATGTTACCAGGGAGATGGGTACATACTTTTCTTTGAGACATTCATAGGAATTGTAATGTCATTTTAATTATTTTATCCAATTAGAATATAATTACTTGAATTGGTAGAAATTAATTCCCACTATGAGTGAATACATCATTTTTTTAAAAGATTTATCATCTGTTGAAAAATGTATACTTTTTAAAAGTATTGGTATTTTTTTCAATGGTGATATTTTGAAAATCAAATGGTTGTGATATTTTAAAAATGGTTCGATTTCCAAAATCATTTGGGAATATTAAAAATCGGTGGAAAATGGAATGTATTAAATTGTTGAAAGAAATGTAGTGATTTATGGGTTGGTAGAATTTGAAATTGTTAAGACTTCAATTTTGAGAGTGTGAGACATGTGTAATTTTTTTGTTATACAAAAGATTGCCGATAAAAATTATAGAAAACATCCTAAAAAGTTATTGGGGATTTTGTTTTTGTAAAGCCAAAGGTCGATCAAAATCTAATTCAAAGAATTATCCATGATTATCAATCTATGTATATATAGTATTTATGGGGTTAACCAAGGAAGGTGGATCATTTCATTTAATTATATAATTAGAATCCACCCTTATTTCTACTCAAATTACAACCAGAGAAGGGAGAGTTATAGCTGAATAGGATGAATTGGATTTACAATTTCCTTGGAACACCAGTAGAGTTGAATGTAATATTGGTGACATATATATAGGAGTATCATGAATTCCATCAGTGGGATTTATAATTTCAAGATAAATTGGACAATGAAATGGAACTAGATAATTTTGAATAATTGTGCACCAAAAAATTCTCTCCTCATACGTTCATGATTATATAAAGGACCATCGTTTTCATCATGAATTAGGAGACCCTCTCATTCATAGAGTATGTATCTAAATTTAGGTATTTATTTTTCTTGGATCTCGATGGTATTGTTAGGGTATCCATGAAAGAACACATTTTTTATAAGGGATGATGAAAAAAATTCTCTTAGATATTTCCACACTTTTTATAATGGATAAAAATGATATGGTCAATATAATGATGGTTGAAGTAATGGACATATCAAGAAAAATGGGTGTTGGGTGAAGGGTGAAACCTACACGAAATGGTGGTAACTCAAAAGTTTGGAATATGAGGAAGATAAACACGTATTTCCAGGGTAGTGGGATGACTCAGAACCAGATGTCTGGAACTATAAATATTACACCAAATATAAAGTTTAAAGATGGAATCTTCCAATATGGATATTTTGATCACATGAAATTACATTTTACAAAACCCCCTATAATATGAAAAAAAATCAATTATATGGTTCATCATCAAAGCTATTCATAGTGCCCCAAGGTCATGTGTTCGAGACACTTCTCATATGTCAAAAACATTGTATTCTTCGATAGGATGAGGAATGTAGAATTATTTATTTCATTATATCTGAGATAGAAATGATGATTCCAGAAATTATGTGACTCCTCAGTAAGGAAACTCTCCACAGGGTAATAGAGAAAAAATTGAAGTGTGTAAACAGTTATATGAAAATGATCATTTTAGTTTGGAAGATCAATATGTAATATCTATTGTCGGATGTTTGATTGTTTTATATTATATTCAAATACATGATTTTTTAAATACAGTTTCATCCCATTCATTTAATGCTACATGTGCTGCAAAATTATGGAGTTCTTATATTTGGATGATGCTTTTTATTTTGAAACGTCAAACTCCTCTTGGTCAAAAAGAATGTTGAGCCTTTCTGTGTAAATCATGTTCAATAAAATTGTATGGAGATGATATGATTTTGGAATTCACTTGGATTAATATGGATTTCTATGAAATAATATTGGGTATGGATTTATTGACTTTGTTTAAGAATCGCATTAATTGTAATATTCGATAGGTTAATTTTATGACTGAGTATAGTGTGGAGCATCTCTTTTGAGGGGACTAGAATTTAAAAGAAAGGTGAAATGGGCATGTAAGACCCAAAATTTAGAATAATATCATTCCATTTCGGAGAAATGACTTAGGTATCTATGTAAGAGATCGAGAATATTATTTTTACAATTGTATCTGATCAGTTTTCATTTGATTTTTGTTAAAAAAAAATAACTTGATTTCTACCCAGATGTGATGTTGTATTGACAATTAATCTCCTTATAAGGAATAGTCATATTTTCCTCCCATATTAATAGAAGGTACCAATAGAGTTAATAAAGTCTAATGTGTAGTTGGATGAGATGGAAATAAAATGGGCTCCTTCATCCTAGAATGACTTTATGGGTAGCACCAGTTATCTTTTTCAATAAGGTAGATCAAACTCATTGTATTTGTATTAGTTATATTAAGCTTATCTGTGTTCTGATAATGATTCTTTATCCTCTTCTATGCATTTATGATCTATTGGATCAATTAATGGCAGCACTGTGGTTTTATAAAATTGACTTTCAATCAGGATATCACCAATTTTTGGTTCAGAAGATGGATATTCCAAATGAATACTTTTGGATGGGATATGAACATTATGAGTATGTGGTTATGCCTTTTCATCTTATGAACTCACCGACATTCATTATTGAATTAATGAATCAAATATTTCAATGATATTTGGATTATTTTTTGTGGTGTTTATGGAGTCCTTATTTCTGTATTCAAGGATAAGGACTAAGAAAGAAACACACATGGCTAAAATGTTTAGAATTTTGAATGAACAACATTTATATAAAAAATTATCAATGTGTTATTTTTTCATATAAGATTTACATTTCCTTGGCCATATAATCTCTGAAAAAGTTTTTTATATAGATCTATAAACAATGAGGTTTTCAGCTCTTGGAAACATCCAATGAATGTCGTTTATATACATAGTATCATAGGTCTAGCTAGTTGTTATCAATGGTTTGATCATGAATCATAATGAATAACATCAGGTATTCCTGCTTTTACATGTCAAAAAGATCTATTTCAATGGAATTATGAATGTAGAATGTCTTTTTATGTGCTTAATATTTTCCTTACAATATCAAAAATCTTGATATTTCTGGAATTAGGATAACTGTATGTGGTGTGTTTTAATTTTATTAGCATCTATTTTGGGATGTGTTCTCAGGAAAAAAGATCACGTTGTTGCTTATGGATCACGACTATTATAGTTTCCTGAGAAGAACTACCCAACAAATTATTTGGAGCAAGCTTCCATAAACCATGAATTTAGTATTGGGTTTTATAACCTCTATAGTGAGAAATTAATAGTGTTTATAGATCATAAGATATTGAAACAAATTTTGTAACAGTGGTATTTGAACATGAGACAAGAAATATGGATTGAGTATCTCTACATGATTGAATTTAACATAATTTATACACCATTTAAGGGTAATTCATTTTTAGATGCAATAAGTATAAATTTTTATGCTCAATTGGAAGAAGAGTCTTTAGATCAGTAATAGTTGAAGTTGGTCCTAACCGATATGCACATGGAATGTGAAGGGCAAGGTAGTGTTGTAGTTTTCATTCACATTTTGTTCATTCTTGATCTGGTTGAGATGGTTAAATTGGCATAGAAAAATAATTCCTAATAAATTTATATTTGTTAAAAACTCAATGGAGGGGAGACCATTAAATGATATAATATAGACAGGGTTTCAGTGTTATTGTTTTATGATCAGATTGTTTTACCTATGGATTTTTAGGAACAATATCTTTACGACTACAACCATTCAACATGGTATATTCGTCATATAAAAAATAATATGTATAAGGAACTGAAATAACAATTTTTTTGGTTAATTATTTTTGGAAAAGTGGTTGAGATTGTTCATGTTTGTTAACTTTTCAGCTGGTTAAGGCAGAGAATCAGTGACCCGCATTTATGTTATAGACTATACTTATTATTTTATAGAAATGAGAATATATAGACATGGATTTTGCAATAGATCTTATTATAATTGTTTAGAAACATAATATCATAATGGTAATGGTGTATCATCTGTGAAACTCAACCCATTTCATTCCTATTTATGAATCACATATAGTGGAGGACCTATCAAAAATATTAATTCGATAAGTGGTAATAAGGAATGCAGTACCAGTTTTAGTAGATTCAAAAAATATATGTGGTTTATATCCCATTTTTGGAAATAATTATAGTAATCTCTTGGAACTCAATTGACTATCATTACATCATATCATCCTCATACAGATATAAAATTTGAAATAATGATACAAACAATGAAAGACATGTTGTGGGCTTCTATAATGAATTATTATGGCTTATGGGAGTATCAAATACCTCTAGTAGTATACTCTTATAAAAATAGTTATCATGAATGTATATATATGGCTCCTTTTGAATCATTATAGGGGAGTCCTTATTAGTCTCCACTTTCTTGGGTGTAAATAGGTTAGACTTCATGTAACAACCCTGGTATTTATATAATAATATATTTTTCATTTATATTAATATTTTTGAATAATATATTAATTTTATGTTAACTATGACACTTTTTTTGATAGCATACTCAGCACGAAACAACAGGCTTCCTTGAAATCCAACGTTGCACACAACATTGAGTTATACAGAAAAATATAATAATATTATTATTATTTTAAATGGTAGTTATCCCAAAGTCATTTTATTGTAGGGAATGAACATAATTAACTAAATTATTATTAAAATTTTTTGTTAAATGGTTTTACATTTATCCAATAATTTTATAGCCTTAAAATAATAATGAATCTGATTTTAAGCATTAAATACTTTAAAATTCATTAAAAGGTCGATTTACCACCTATTAGATGGAAAACACTTTTTAAATCTGGTATTTGTCACTTTTTTATCTTCTAATTGAAAAAATAAAATTCTTCTTTAGAAGTGGTACATCAATATTTACTTTGGATAAATTCTTTCTATTTTTCTAATAAAGTTCATTTTTTAATGTTAAGTGAAAAAATACAACAATTTAAGTCCAAATTGACTTCTCATATTAAATATTTATCTTGCCAGATTCTCTTTTTAATTTATTTCAATGGTTTATTAGGTTATTTTTTTTATAATTTAATCTAATGATTTTCATTGGAAGTAATTTCACTTTTTAATTAGACATAATAACCGGACAATCTTTTGATATTGTTTACTTCTTAAAAAAACACTTTTATGGTTTTTACAACAAGGAATTAATTTCCAATTATTGTTTAAAACTTATGTGTTTTCAATTTGTAAAAATATATTCAATATTTGGAATTAGTATGTAAATTTTTTTTCAATAGGTAAATTTTATTTTTAAACAATAAGAATAGTTACTTCAGTAAATAGTTTATTTAACATGGTTTATAAGAAAATATGGTAAGTATAGATAAAAAAATATTTTAATAATATTAAATTACCCTTAACAATGTTCTAACCCTATTGGATGAGATATGTATGACCTTGGGCATTATTATGTCGATTTTAGCACCCCATGGAGTCACTTTTGTGTGAAAATGAAATTTCATTATTTTTAATTTAATGTTAAAGAAAATATACCGAAAACATGTATCTTTTACTATAACAATTTTTATATGGTGTTAAAAAAGGTATATTTTTGACTATAAATGGTCATTATAAATATTAAATAATTTCACAAATCATTATATTTTATTTATAATTTTTAGACATCATATAAATAAATTTATTCATGATACAATGATGATGTAGTATATACATTATTAATGAATGTTTTAAATAAATGAGAAAAATAAAAAATAAAATAAAATAATTTTGAAACATGTTATACCAGAAATGAATTTTAGGGACAATTATGACTTGTTTTATTTTAATTAATGATGTTTTTTTGAAAGAATAAAGTTTTAATTGATTTTTTAAAGTTGTGATATGAATAGTATATAAATTGACAAAAATTAGTTTTTAAAACAAATACTATTTTATTAAAAGATATAATAGTCCTAAAAATACATTATTTGGCCAAATGACTTATATAAGGTTAAAAATTCCATTAATTAACTACATGTTGTTCTATTATAATTTTATAGTAAATTTATTAACTATCCAGTATGAATATACAAGAAGACACGGTAAGAGTCAAATAAGTTAACTAAGTGTTAAAGTTAAATGAAAAGGTTAAATTGGAACTCAAAAATTATCTATTAATTATATTTTGAGAGGATTTAAAAAACTAATTACCTTAAATTTTAATATAATGAGTTGGGGAAATTTTAAAATATAAATTCATTTTATAATAAAATAATCTTTCAAGATATTCTTAAAGTACCCCTCCTTCCTCTTATAAAATGACATCACCTCTAGCCCCTACTCACACCTCTCAAGCCCCCTTCCCTAATCCAAAATATTCCCTAATAGGCCCCAAAAATACCTATGTTTTTCCAAGAATCCTTAACTTAGGAGAAAAGAAATTCAATAAGGGATTTTATCTTAAATCAAAAAGAGTTACCCAATTTGAGGTAATGTCTTCTCTCAAGCTTCTTCCATTTATTTTCCTTCTCCCACCCCCATAAACTCTCTTTATTACATTATATTATAACAAAACCAGTATCTTAAGTATACTAGTATTTTTTTATTATAATTATTATAACTACACTTACACAAACCACCATTTTATGGATACACACATGTTATTTTTGTGGACGGAAAACTAATGCCTCATGAAATGATGATTGTTCAATTATCTCTTACCACCTCTAATGGTGGAAATTATTTTGGAACTGTATTTATATATGATATATATTATATTTATATTTTTCAAATTATTCTGTAATTTTATTTATAGCATACCTTTATGCTTTCCAAAATGTGTAAATACGATAATTTCATTTGAGGAAGTGCAGACTACCACCCCCTCATTGTGAGATGGCTCGTTCATGGCATACATGCATCATATAAATGATGGAGGTAATAATATATTGTAATTTATATATCAAATTTTTTTATACTAGAATTATAATATACGTATTTATAATTATGTTTTCATTTCATTGAAATTAAAAAAATATAAATGAACGTAACATTCATGCGTATGTATGGCTTACCGTCTCCTTGAACGGTGCATTTAATTTCTTATCTCATAATGTTATTGACTATAATAAATAAATATATACTGGATATATATGATCTATATTCTATTTAGATCATGAATATAATTCTGTATATAATAGACTTTTGACCACATGGAAATTTTTTAATTAAAATAAGATTATTTTTGTCTTAAGTACTTAATATCAACCAAACAGATGATATTAACATAAATAATTATGTAATTTTTATAACTTGGTAATAAGTAATATAAAATAAATAATAAACATTAAAAAAATTTCTTAAGAAATAATAAATTAAATTAATTTTATTATTCATCATGAACAAGGAACATACATGACAAATCAGACTCAACATAAGGGAACCTTTCACCCTCTTGTTTTAGTCAAAGAATTATTTTTCGTTATGTCTTTTAATTTCAATTTTTTTAATTTGGGATTTGTTCTTATATAGCCTTATTACTTTAAATTTTATTTCCATTTCATGAGATACCCTTTTCTATCCCATCAACTCATTTTCTGAAATATTAAGTGATGTCGTTAGGTTGCTGAATTTTCGTAAGGGACTTCATGTCAATATCCTTTAACTGAGCCATATTTTGTTTTACACATGACCTTATTTCGTACGATGTATAATTATACCCTTTTTCTTTTAACTTAATTATAATCTTTTAAAAATGAATATTTGTTTTTTTGAATTATTTTACTAAATGACAATTGGAATGTTTCTTTTTAATGTAAGTGGTGACAATGACCTTTCCTTAGCCATGGGTGTTATTTGATATTTGACTTCTGTAACAAGACGTAATGTTTTTAAATTGAAAATAAATAACATATATCATTTTTTACATTTTTCTAAATGGTTTTGAGAAAGCATTTATTATATCTAAATCTTGAAATGTTATATTGTGATCAGAATGGGAAAATGTTATCATTCTTTTATGCTTGTTTATGTGTTATGATTATGTTGTTGTTCTTGGGAATCTTTTGTGAATACGGGTGGTTTCATGATAAAACTAGGGCGAGTGAGATCTATATTTATCTCCAATTCATTGGGTAATGTGACAGAGGTAAAAATTAATGTTTCTCCAAAGAGATTTAGGGAATATACTGTGATGGTTATTCTAAACGTAACTTCTTACGTAGCTATGATAGCTAAAATGTATGTATGATATGGATGCCACATGTTGCCTTTTTTATTTATGATTTCTATGTGTTACTCGTAAATATTATTATTTCATGAGGTATGTTAATGAGCTTATGTTTTATAAAGGAAAAGTACGATTTCATATATTTTTATGTATTAATGGACTAATGTTTTCTTTCATTATTTTATAACCCTTAAAATGATTTTTATGCTCATCCCAAGTTTCTGAATTTATTTTATTGGGTATATGGAAGGGTAAGAAAAAATAATAATTCAAGAAGATATTTATCAAGAAAATAATTCTAATTTAAATGAAGGATTTTTCTTGTTGTGAAATTTTGTGGATAGAGTATATGTGTCTAGTTTTTAATTTTTGAGTTGTAATGTAATACTAACGGCCTAATTCACTAAAAATCCAATCTTGAAAAAATCCACAATGTAAATCCTTGAAATTAATCCTGATTATTTAATGTTTAAGTTTGGGTCCTTATAGTTAGTATTAGAGGTCAGTTTATAAAACATTATAGGTTGGGGTGTTATTTAAGCATAACTGACATGTTTTAAATAACCATAATGGTTTGCATATTAGAAAGAGTGATCGTTATTTTATATAAATGGAAGGAGTTTCAGATAACATGAATAAGTATATCTTAGTTTTACCCTCCTCATAATATAGTATATGACGGTTTTACTGATATACTCACACTGACCTTTTTGGATTTAGTTAATTGATAAATCTATCAGGCACCAAAGTAACAACAGATGTGATGAAAACTGTAGAGGTTTTCTAAATGAGCAACCAAAAGAAATTTGAGATGCAATGAGAAATCCTGTGGTTATTTTTAACCAAAAATCTAGAGTCAATATTGACCACTTGAACCTTTTTAGTTTTTTAAGATATCATATATATGAGAAATGAATCCTAATGGATGTTCAGGTAATAAAAATGATGTTATGTATATTTAAAAACATATGTTTCAAGTATGTGGAAAGAAACATCAAGGAAAATTCTTCAATGGGAGGTAGAGATGATTCAGATGTAGAAATCAAGGTAATAAAACAATAACCTTCCATGGAAAAAGGAAGCATCCAGTTGACTCCAGGAAAGGGAAATATGAAATTTCTTGAAGGATCAATTGAATGTTTTAAATGTGGTTTTCATTGTCATTAAACTAATATGTGTCTTACGAAGAAGGTTCAATAATGGGATCAACATTACCGTACAAATATATGTTTACCAATTCTAAATTCCATTCCAATTTAGGATGATAAAACTAAAAATGGCCTATGAAATGTAAGGATTATTTCTTAGCTCATGTTTAGAAATTACTAAAATCATAAGACATTATGCATGATTTTGTTTGTAGGAAATAAGTATAAATGAATAATATGCAAAACATGGAAACAGTATCATGAAGAATGTTGGATGATTAATATGTCTATGAATTGAAGAGTTATTTTGAATATATTGATGATGGAATGTCCAAATTTATTAATTCACATTGTCGATGGGATTACTCTAGAAGACTTTTATCTTGTATGTGTAACCCTATGGGCTATTATGTGAAAAGTCTATTTGTGGAAGAAATATGTTTTCATTTGTGGATATTGTTATAATAAACTATTTGTGTTTATATGATCCCTGAATTTGAGGAAATTAATGGTTATTACTTTTTGGGATGAAAATGCCTTGTTTGAGATAACATTTGTGGTTAAAATATGTTATGGTTATTTTTGAGTAAATTATCTCATTTTTTGGAATGATATAAAATTATATATTTTTCTAAAAAGTAAAACTCATAGACCGTGTGAAAACTCTTCACGTTAGACAATGTTTTGAGAATCTAACCCAAAACTATTGTGTGACAAGGATTTGTCACCTACAATTAGACTACGAGAAGTCCATGGTTAGAATGAAAAATTATTTTTAGTTAAATGATTTTAGGGATCAAGAATAGTATGATTTTAGGAACTTTTGTTATATAAAATGGATATCCTTATTATAGGAAAATGATTTTTTGATTATGTGGTAAAGGTTATTTTAGAAGATTTTCGCTCTTTTGGGAACACTATATGTCTAAAAAATAGAATACTTTGGGATTTCATATAAGGAATAATTTCGGAATTTTATTTTTGTCGAATCTATGTTTTTATTATTAATGTATATATATTTGGTTTCATTGTGGAAATGATTAACCAATCATATAGAATATGTGATTAGTTTAATTACATTTAAGCATGTGACATTAAGAGTAGTCGATATTATTTGGAGAAAAATTTTATGATTTATCTTCGAAGAATATTTGATCAAATCCTTCTGAATTTTTTGGGTTACAATTATAGTTTGGATTATTTTAAGTAAATATTTTTGTTGAATGATCTTTGTTGAACTTTGGGTTTTGTTGATAAATTTTGGATATTAAAGGATTATTATTTTTCAGAGATTACGTGATCTTTTACTAACCATTTTGGTTTTGGTTAATGTATAAATACACGGGAAATATATAGTTTATATTTGGTTGATTATGTTATTATATAGATGTTCATTATAGAACTTTTTATGTTACTATTTCTTCTTGAATACTAATAGTTTTTAGAAAATATGAGTTTGTGGAAATTTATAAAAGGATGAAACTATACTTGAAAAGTAAGTATATCTCATTATGTTCTTAGTCAATCTAATAAATAAAATTCCTAAACTTTATGAAAAAGAAATTAAACCAAAAACATTGGATGTTAAATCTTCCTACTAGGAAATCAAACATCGTTTAACCCATCACATGTTTATGGTTTTCTGGAAGTTAACTTTCTCTTGATCGTGTTTTCTATCACTCTCTATCTGAACATGAAACTTAATTTATATTCTATGTTCATGTTCTCCAACATGGAATCCTAGTATGAGTTATCTTGGGTGACCATTTTACTCATATTCCATTCTATTAAAGTAATAGTTTTATTGACTCATTTTCAAATGTTGGAATTTCAATGATGTTTCTAAGCCCAATTTTAAAATCGTGAGGATAAAATTCCCAAAAGGGTGAAGGATGTAATGACCCAGGTATTTATATAATAATTCATTTTTCATTTTTATTAATATTTACGAATAAGATATTAATTTTATGTTTAATAAGAATTTTTTTCTGATAACATACTCAACACGCAAGAGCATATTTCCTTGAAATCTTATGTTGCACACTATTTGGATTTATACTGAAAAATAAAATAATAATATTATTATTTTAAATGGTAGTTAACGCATAGTCGTCGTATTTTCAGGAATGACCATAAAAAAATATGATTACACATATTTGTTATATATTTTTTACATTTATCTAATAAATTTTAGAGTCTTAAAATGATAATGAATTTGATTTTAAGCATGAAATACTTTAATATTCTTTAAAAGGTCGATTTAACTTCTTTATATTGTGAACCCATTTTAAATCTAGTTTTAGTCACTTTGGTATGTAATATTTGACAAAATAAATTTTTTATTTTGAATCAGGATGTCAATGTTTACATTGGGATTATTTTTTGGTATTTTAATGATAATGTTCATTTTTTAATGAGTAGAGAAAAATACTACATTTTAAGTCTAAATTATCTTTTCATCTGATTTATTTTCTATTTAGATTATCTTTTTAATGGGTTTTAATGTGTAACTAAATTATTTTTTATCATTTAATCAAATTTTTATTATTCAAAGTTATTTCCCTTTTAAATTAAACATAAATGCTTGTCAATCTTTTGATATATTTTACTTCTTAAAAATACGCCTTTAGGTTTTGACAACAGGAATTAATTTTAAATTAATTTCTGCAACTTATGTGTTTCGAATTTGTAAAAATGAATGACATATTAGGAATCAAGAAGTTCAAATTGTGTAAATAGATAACTTTTATTTTCCGAAATTATTAATAGTAACATCAGAAAATATTTTATTTACCACGGTTAAAGGATAAATATGTTATATAAGTGTAAAAAAATAATATTATCATAATATTAAATTACCTTAACTAGTGTCTTAACCCTATTGTATAAGATAGTTTCATTCATGGGCATCCTTGTGTCGATTATAGGACCCCATGGAGACCCTTGTGTGAGAAAATAACATTTGATTACTTATAATTAAATGTTAAGGATAATATACCCTAAACATGAATCATTTACTAAAAAAAATTATTTGGGGTTATAAAAGGGATATTTTAATTTATAAATAATGAATATAAAACAAAAAAATTCCTAAATCATGTTATTTTATTTATAATTTTTATACATTAGATAAATATATTTTTTTACCACACAATGATGATGTAGTTATTAACTTATTAATGAATGTTTTAAATAAATTAAATTATAAAAATTAAAATAAAATAATTTTGAAGCATTTTATGCCATAAAAGACTTTTTTGGATAATTACGACTTCATATATTTTAAGTAATAAAGTTTTTTCTACCTATTCAAGTTGTTATGATTTTTTTAAAAATTCATGATATGAATAGTATATAAATTTCCATAAATGAGTTGTTAAAATAAGTACAATTATATTAAATGATATAACAATCCAAAAAATATAATATTCATCCAAATGAATTATTTAATGTTAAAAATGACATTAATGAACCACTTGAGGTTCTATTGGCATTTTATTATATCTATAGTAACTATATAAGAAAAACATACAAGAAGACACGATAAGAGTCAAATAAGTTAACTAAGGGTCAAAGCTAAATGATAAGGTTATATTTGAAACAAAATCTTGTCCAAAACCTATTAGTTGAGATTATTTCGAGAAATACTCACCTTATATTAGAATTAAATGAGTTAGGGACATTTTGAAATTGGAATTCAGTTTATAATAAAATAATCATTCAAGACATTCCTAAAGATCCCCTCATCCCTCTAATAAAAGGGAATCACCTCTAACCCTTACTCACACAACTCAACCCCCCTTATCTCATCTAACATCTTCCCAAATAGTCCCACAACATCTCTATACTCCACTAAGAAGCCTTACCTTGGGTAGAAGGCAATTAATGAAGGGCTTTTAGATCAAATCAAAAGGAGTAACCTGATTTGAGACAATGTCTTCTCTCATGATTCATTCATTTATTTTCATTCTCCAACCCCGTAAACTCTCTTTATTCTATTATTGTATAAGAACACCTATATATTCAGTATACTAGGATGTTTTATTGAGAACGATTCTAACTACACTAACACACACCTCCATCTAATGGATACAAACATACGGTTTTCGTGGATGAAAAACTACTACCTCAAGAAATGATTATTGTCCAATTATCTCATACCGCCATTCATGATGGCCATTATTATAATGTCTCGGCCCAGATCACCCTCAATCCAGTGGCCGGACTGGTCGCCACATGGCCTCAAGCGCATCTCCCTGTACGCCAGAGGCTGCCAACTAGCAGCGAGGGTCTCGAGAGGTGATAGTGGGGATTCTATACCCTCTTATCAGAGTTTAACATCAGTATCTTAGAGTAAATAACATTAAATTGTGGAATAAGTAATAGATAAACAATGAACAAATAGCAGCGGAAGACAAATTGTGATCATTTTTATAAAAGGTGGCCAAATCCAGTTTACACAATACAGGGATGATGAATGATACAATGTGAAAACATGAAACTTTATAACATTCTTACAATACAATGTAAAAGAATAATGAAAAGACAGCAAGGCCCAACAGGCATTCTCCTGAGCATCTCAAGTTCCCGCTCGGTCCTTTTCTCCTATCCCCAGGTACAAGAAACACAACAACCAACCTATGTCATGCCGAATCGAAAGGTCTACTCGGGTACCCCAGTGCAATGGCGGCCCAAGTAAGGTGTGAGATATAAATCTCAGTAGGTCGTCCCAACCGGTGTCAAACCCAATCCATATAGTTTAATATTTATTAAAGCAGTAAGCATGTGTAACAGGATTAAATAAGTAGCACAATAAAGAATAACAACACATGTCCAGGTTACCTAAGGACACCTGACGACTATACCTGCTTTGGGTCATTGACGGTAAAGTAACCTAATCAAGTAACCATATATATATATATATATATAAGCATTTAGATCATAGATTCAATGGGGTAATAATGCCTCTCACCCATTAATAAGATTAACAGGAACGAGGTAAGAATGCCTCTCATCCCCAAAGTTCAACTGGAAAGGGGTAATAATGCCTCCCTTCCATACACGTATAGAGAAATAGCGGCCATAAGGTAAGAATGCCTCTCATCCCTAAAGGTCAACTGGAAATGGGTAATAATTCCTCCCTTCCATCACATTCATTCAACTGGCATGGGGTATAACTACTTCTCATCTTTCACAATCATAATACTGGCATGGGGTATAACTGCCTCCCATCCAACCACGTAAATCATCACAAGAAGTCAACTGGAAAGGGATAAGAATTCCTCCCTTCTAGACATGTAATCATCAACTGAAGTCAACAGTCAAGGGGTAAGAATGCCTCCCTTCCAGAAAGGTACTGTCACACTGGAAGGGGGTGTAACTACCTCCCATCCAACCATTTATTTGTAACTAGGTGGCCTCAATATGCACTCACGTTTATTATCATTCATTAAGTGGAATCACCATGTGCGCACTCACAAAACAACCATGTCTATATTATACTACTTATGGAATTACCTCATAAGCATTCAAAAGTCATATCACAATCACTACCAATCATACAGCCCATATCCACGTAAATGCTTATAATCATGTTTATAAAAAAATATAATTTAGGAAAACCGTCTCAAGTATCACTATCACATCGTTTATCATATTCATCACATTTATACTTAAGGAAACTCCTCTTAAGTAGACAAATCAAGACATTAACATATTCGTCACATTTATATAAGGTACATGAGTCAACCCACTCATGTACAGTATTGGCTAACCCCAAATTAATTCTTCATTCCTCTTATATCATTTCAAGTACATTTAGGTATTTAAAACTCATAAAGAGGTGCTATAGACCACCCCTCCTAGGTAAGTCCCATTTACTAGATCCATTCCATTAACATAAGTAATGCTTATTCCATTATCCTAAGGAATGGTCTCACCACCCTAATCTATTTCATTCAAGTTTAACCATTTCATAACAAGAGTTTACCAGGAAAGCATAAGAATATACTTCCTACTTTTATCTTGAAGACAACACACCTCTGATCGAGGGGTTTTATTATTAAATCGTTGCTTTAGTGACCAAGAAACCATTTTATCTTATTCCTTCAAGTCACATGATTTTTCACAAAATAATTTAATCGAATAAACTTTCATAGTTAAAAATACTAAAACAATGAAGTATTAAACTATTTAAATGCTTCACCTTAAATTAAAGGGAAAGGAGAGGGACCCTACCTCAAGGTGGATCCATCAGTCCACTCCGGATCTTGACGCTTTCTAACTAAGAGCCGCCTAAGCTCCAGTATAGTGAAACCAACCTGAACCTTCAAATGAACTAAGAAAAACACACTACGAACCTTAAACCAACTAAAGATAACAAAAAGGGAGCTGTGTAAACAATGAATGGGTAAAACCCTTACCTCGGAATCAAACCAGTGGATCAAAATCACCGCAATCCGCCTCGCCTTCAGCGACAGACATCATACTCAAACCAACGAGGTCCTGAGGGACCCTTCACATACCCTTACAATAAAGTAACCAAATGAAAAATGAATAAAAAACAAACCCTAAACCTAGAGGGGTTCGTCCAAATGAAATTATGGCAAGGAGGAGCCCTAAAATTGGATAAGAAGGGAGGAGGAAGGAAATATGAGGCTTACCACAGAGATTTGAAGGAGGAATCGACAAGAATGGAGGAGGAAGGTGGTGCGGCCGAGGGAGGGCTTGTGTATGAGGTCGGCGGCTCCAAGGGGGAGGGTTCGTGTGGGTTATGTGCGGAAGAGGGGATATTTTATTAGATTTTACATTTTTATTTAAATTTAATTTTAAAAATATCTAAAAACGAAAAAGGAGGGCCGCACACGATTTGACCAGCACGGTTTTCCAAATCGTGCACAAACCGTGTGGCCTCTACTGGACACCCCAGGCACCCCGCACTGGCTAGTTTCATGGTTTGGGGAAACTGTGGATAGGTCGTGCGGACTCCTCTGCCTCCCAATTTTAAGCCACGCGGTTGGGGCCACATGGTTTTTGAAACCATGCGCCAACTGTGCGCCATCTGTTGTTGCTTAAAAACTATCTTTCTTCAGGTACGACACACCCAAAACACCATGAGAAACTTGGGAAACTTCTCGGGCCATCGCCCAACCCCAAAAACATTGCAAAAAGCTTTTAAACCTTTGGAACCTCTTTCCAAATCCCGATTATAAAAAACGACAGGTTCAGTAATTGAAAAAGTTCAATTTCCGCCACTTTTTAACCTGGTTGAAAACGTGGTTCATCACAACCTTCCCACCTTATAACTTATCGTCCAAGAGAATCCCTCAGTGAAAACGCACACTTCATTCAACCTATAAGGGTCGTGAAACTTCATTCAAATATTGCGTTACGTTTCCAAACGTTCAACGCTCCATGATCATCCACTTAAGCACATGACACTAAATTCGTCAACACCTGAGCAAACACTCGTTTTCCCACCGAACCAATAAAAAATCTCTTACCTGAGCCCATTCCACAAGAGACATGATCTCATTGTCGTCTCATCAAGAAACTAAACAAACGTACTTCCCACCTTAGATTTTTCACGTTAAACAGCCTAGACTCAAACCATAGCTCCACCACCTTTTGAACTGTCTTCCAAAAGCACGCTCTAAGTGTTCCAACGACGCACCTAGTGTGATTTTGAAAAGATCAAGTGGTCGATTTCCCCATCGACCTATATACCCATGTTGAAAAGAGACAAGCCACTCCGGCTGACTATTCAAGAAGACACCCGGCTTAGGCGGCCGGCGCTTTACAAGCTGAACAACGATGCCTTCTCCCAAGGCATCCCACATTCCCCCTGAGGACGTTCACCGAAAATCTCATACTCGACTCTCGATGATTTCTCAAAGATCAAAACATGAACGAAACCACACATGCATCACGCAAAACTGAAAGGGAACAACTAACCATGCTCAACTGCTTTTTAAAACATTAGCATGGAGTAAGACCGACACTCTCTTATCACATCCAGGATGAAAGAAAGATAGGGTACAAGATCGTCGCATAGTAGAGTACACTAAGAGGACTGAAAACGAATTCCACTTATTTATAACCAACAACTGGGAAGGATATCATTCAAACCACCCCTGGTCGACTATAAATATGAAACATGGATTCACCTATCGACGCATCAAGATTTCAACCGATCACAATGCCTCTTCCCACCCGAGGCATTTGTCGATCAACCTTACCACCAAAACCCAAAACCATTCGAGAAAAAACCAACCATTTTCCAAGATGGTCCTTCTTGGCGTGTTCTTTCTACCCGAAAGGACTCACTTTACTCAACTTGCATGACATTTCCCACAATAGAAGGGTCAACATCATCGAAAGAAGAAAGACAAGCTTCTCATAAGCAGACTTGTTCATAATTAACTGAATGGATATGTGTCGCTCCTCTGAGCCACGATCACCCCGTCAAACGTACAAGTAATCCAAAGCAACAATATTGGCACGTAATCCACCTGAGTCTTCTGAAAGTCATTCTGAGCATAGGAAAAACTTGATTCTCAAATGCTCAGGTCACTCTACCACAGAGATGACCTGAGACCGTACAGAGCAGTGCAATAGATACATCCAAATTTCATATTACCCCATACGACCATTCGCTTAGATGATGACATGTCATGAAGTCTATTACAATGAAAAAAAGAAAGGTTCAAATGACCAACAAGGCGACCGACCATGCCCGAGGCATGTCCAACCAACTGATACAGAGAATTACCCAATGCTCAAACCCTTAATATGATCAAAAGATGCATGACCCCCCATCCGAACAAGGGTGTTATTAGAATTAGATGTCCTACATGGGAAAACGGTACCTGAACAGTAAAAAACTTCATAATTTTCCACGAACAAGCCAAGCACATAAGCTTTAAGGGAGCTACCTACCATAGGCTAGCCGTTGACGAAAAACAAGTGTCGATCAAAGCAATTGGTCACACCCAATAAAAGTCATCGGGCTCAAAGCCTGACATTTAACATCATTTCTAAAAGAAAACATCCTATGGAAAACGCGTAAGGTTTCATCCCAAGGCACTCACAAGAAATACTTAACCTACCCACACACGGGGTCTCAACAGAGGACACCACTACAGGTTCATTTTTCCACGACCTTTATATTTATTCACATTTATCATTAAATCACATTGAAAGATTAAGTTCAACACATCAAGTACCCCTTTTCCAAAAAAAAATCACTAGGCACTTGATCAATTTATCAAACAGCTCAAAGCATAACAGGAAACTTTCAACCAACTTCTTTTTAAACACTAGGAAACCTACGAGGGTCCCAAAAATCCAAAAAATTTCATATCAAAATCAAACATTTTTTACACATATAAACATCACAAAATGAATCCTACCATTACATTCCTTATGGGTTTCCGTTTCCCAACCCATGAAGCACCCATACATTCTATAAATTGAAAATTGGCTCCAATTAAAAAAAATAGATCACATTTCAAAAATTAAAATGCTCAAATACAACGATTCATTTTACAATTAAAACCAATTCCATGAGGGTGGCCACCTACCAATCTGCAAAGCACCCATACACCATACAGTTTTTCATTTCGCTCCCTTTAATCAAAACCAATTCCATTTTACTATTAAAACTTTGAAATCCCGTTTTTGAAAATATAATTACACAGGTTTCCATTTCCTAGCTACAAGGCACCCATAAACCTTACAACTGAATATTGGCTCCTGTCATAATCGCAATCACTTAATTTAGAAAAAGAAACCAATTTTATTTTTGATAAAAAACAGCATGTTATCGTAAGCAGTAACACAGATAATGGGATATCATAGAAGCATGTAATAACTACCACAGTACCTATCAGAACATTAGGCATTACTAATGCATCCTAGATGGCATGGCATGTGATTCCTAATAATGTGAAGATATGATGCATGAGATGGGATACCCTCGTATCATAGGGTTTCAATAGAAATAGAACCCAAAATTTCATCAACAGTATCAACAAAAAACATGTATGTCACCCAACGGTGAAATAAAATCAACCGTAACAATCAAAATCATTAAAATATTAATTGCATCTGAGGCAATTTGGATTTTCCTTGTGCACTGGGTGGCCAATCCCGGACACAGCTCATTACCAAATTCCAATTCCTTCATATCCCTGTCTAACGCCAGCAAACAGTAAAATAAATCAGAAGAGAAAACTCCTCTAATACCACTTTGTAATGTCCCGGCCCAGCTCACCCTCAATTTGGTGGCCGGACCAGTCGTCACATGGCCTCAAGCGTGTCTCCCCATATGCCAGAGGTTTCCGACTAACAGCAAGGGTCTCAGGAGGTGATAGTGGGGAGAATATACCCTCTTATCAATGTTGAAAAATGGTATCTCAGAGTAAATAAAATTCAATAGTGGAAGTAGTAATAGATAAACAATGAAAAAGCAGAAGTGGAAGGAAAATAGTGATCATTTTTATAAAAGGTGTCCAATGACAGTTTACACGATATAAGGATGATGAATGATACAATGTGAAAATAGGAAGCTTTACAGTATGCTTACAATACAATGTAAAAGAATAATGAAAAGACAACAAGGCCCAACGGGCGTTCTCCTGACCATCTTGAGCTCCTGCTCGTTCCTTTTCTCCTATCCCCAGGTACAAGCAACACAGCAACCAACATAGGTCCTACAAACAAGAAAGGTCTACTCGGGTACCCTAGTTTAAAGGCGGCCCGAGTAGGGTGTGATATATAAATCTCAGTAGGCTGGCACCACCGGTGTCAAACCTGATCCAGATAGTGTAATATTAATTAAAATATTAAAAAGGTATAACAGGATTAAATAAGTAGAACAACATAGAATAACAACACCCATCCAGGTTCCCTAAGGACACCCGACGGCTATACCAGCTTCGGCTCTTTCCTCGTAAAGTAACCTACTCATGTCACCATATATATATAAGCATTTATATCATAGATGGTGTGGGGTAAGACTGCCTCCCACCAATAAATAAGATTAGCAGTCATGAGGTAAGAATGCCTCTCATCCCCAAAGGTCAACTGGAAAGGGGTAATAATTCCTCCCTTCCATCACATTCCTTCAAATGGCATATCATATAACTCCTTCCCATCTATCACAATCATAATACTAGCATGGGGTATAATTTCCTCTCATCCAACCACGTAAATCATCACTATAAGTCAACTGGAAAGGGGTAATAATGCCTCCCTTCCAGACATGAAATCCTCAACTAAAGTCATCTAGAAAGGGGTAAGAATGCCTCCCTTCTAGACAAGTACTATCACACTAGCATGGGGTATAACTACCTCCCATCCAACCACATATATGTAACTAGGTGGACTCCACATGCACTCACCTTTATTATCATTCATTAAGTGGCATCATCATGTGCGCACTCACAAAACAACCATGTCTATATTATAATACTTATGGAATTACCTCATATGAATTCACAAGTCATATCACAATCACAACCAATCATACATCACATATCCACGTAAATGGTTATAATCACATTCATACACAAAATATACGTAAGGAAAACCATCTCAAGTACCATTATCACATCGTTTATCATATTCATAACATTTATACTTAAGGAAACTCCTCTTAAGTATCCAAATCAATACATTAACATATTCATCAAATTTATATAATGTACATGAGGCAACCTGCTCATGTACGGTATTAGATAACCCCTAATTCATTATTCATTCCTCTTATATCATTTCAAGGACATTTAGGGATTTACAAAGCATAAAGAGGTGCTATGGACCACCCCTCGTAGGTAAGTCCCATTTACTAGATCCATTCCATTAACATAAGCTGTGCTTATTCCATTATCCTAAGGCATGGCCTCACCACCCTAATCCATTTCATTCATGTTTAACCATTTCATAACAAGATTTTTGTAGGAAAGCATAAGAATATACTTCCTACTTTTATCTTGAATAAAATGCACCTCTGATTGAGGGGTTTTATTATTAAACTGTTGGTTTAGTGAACAAGCTACCATTTTATCATATTCCTGCAATTCACACGATTTGCACTGAAGCATTTAATCGACTAAACTTTCAAAATTAAAAATACTAAAATAATGCAGTATTAAACTCTTTAAATGATTCACATTAAATTAAAGGGAAAGGATAGGGACCCTACCTCAAGGTGGATCCATCCATCCACTCCAACTCTTGACGGTTTCTAACTAAGAGCCACCTAAGATCTCGTAAAGAAAAACCAACCCGATCCCACCAACGCACTAAGAAAAACACACTATGGACCTTAAACCAAATAAAGATAAAAAGGGAGCTACGTAAACAAAGAATGGGTAAAAACCTTATCTTGGAATCAAACCGGTGGATCAATATCACCTCAATCAACCTCACCTTCAGTGGAGGACATCATATGCGTGCCAACGAGGTCCTGAGGGACCTTTCACATCCCCTTACAACAAAGGAAACAAAAGAAAAACTAATCAAAAACAAACCATAAACCAAGAGGGGTTTGGCCGAACAAAATTAGGGCAAGGAGAAGCCCTAAAATAGGCTAGTAAAGGAGGAGGAAGGAAGGAGGAGGCTTACCATAGGGATTCGAAGGAGGAATTTCCAAGAATGGAGGAGGTACAAGGTGCAGCCAAGGGAGGGCCCGCGCGCGAGGCCGGCGGCTCCTAGGGTGAGGGTTCATGCGGGTTCTGTGAGGAAGAGGGGAGAGTTTATTATATTTTAGGTTTTTATTTAAATTTCATTTTAAAAATATCTAAAAACCCAAAAGGAGGGTCACGCACGATTTGACCCGCACAGTTTGCCGAACTGTGCGCAAACCGTGCAGCCTCTACTGGACACACCAAGCACCCATCATAGGCTAGTCACATGGTTTGGGGAAACCATGTACAGGCTATGTGGACTCCTCTGCCTCCCTATTTTATGTTTCATGGTTTGGTCCGCATGGTTTGGGAAACTATGCGCCAATCGTGCGCCTTCTGTTGTTGCATAAAAACCAGATGTCTTCGGGTACCACGCAGTTGAAACACCAAGATACACTCAAGAAACATCTCAAGCCTTCTCCCAACCCAAAAAAACATTAAAAAGGTTTTAAACCTTTGGAACCTCGTTTCGAAGCCCGATTCTAAAAATGACCTGTTTAGTAATTGAAAAATTTAAATTTCCCCCACTTTTAAACCCAGTTCAAAATGCGGGTCATTACAATTATGATGGCACTATATTATTATATGATATATATTATATTTATATTGTATCTATTCATTATTAATTTTATTAATATCACACCTTTATGCTTTCCACAATGTGTAAATATGAAAATTTCATTCTAGGAAGCACGGACTACCCCCCCCCTCAATGTGAGATGACTCACTCATGCCATACATAGAACATATAAAAGATGGAATTAATAGACTTCTGTAATGTATATATCATATTATATTATATTGGAATTATAATATACCTATTTATCATTTATTTTTAATTCCTTTGATAATTAAAAAAAATGAAAGTTGCATTCACGCGTACGTACAACTTATTATCCCCATGAACAGTGCATTATTTTATTATATTAAAATGTTATAGACTATAATAAATACATATATACTGGATATATATGATATATATGATATTTAAAAAATTTATTTCATTCTTGATGTAATGGACTTTGGACCGCATGGATAATTTGTTATTATAACAAAATCATTTTTGACTCAAGTACCCAATATCGATAAAACAATAGATATTAATAAAAATTATTATTTATTTTTTATAATGTGGTAATAAGTGATATACAAAAATATTAAACATGAAAAAATTTCTTAGGAAAGTATAAATTAACTTTCTTTTATTATTCAATAAGAACAAGAAACATACATGACAAATCAGACTTAGGGTAAGGGAACCTTTCACCCTCCTCTTTTAGTCAAAGATTTATTTTCTGTTATGTATTTTAATTTCCATTTTCTTAGGTTGGGATATGTTCTTATATATAATTATTTTGGCACATTTTCTTTCCATGTGATTAGATAAACTTTTTCTCTCCCATCAACTAATTTTTTGAATTTTTAAATGACGTCGTTAGGCATCTAAATTTTCTTAATGGACTTCATCTCAATCTCCTTTCATTGAGAAATATTTTGGTTTATACATAACAATATTTTATATAGTGTATAGATGTACCCTTTTTCTATTAATTTAATTAAACAATTTTTAAAATGAATCTTTTGTTTTATGAATTATTTTACTAAAAAACAAATAAAATGTTTCTTTTTACCATATACAGTGACAAAAACCGTTCTGCCACCGCAATCATTATTTCATATTTGGATTCCTCAACAATACGTAATGTTTTCAAATACAAAATAAAAACAATATATCCTTTTTACATATTTTGGTATTGAAAATGGTTTTTATAAAGCATTTATTATGTCAAAATATTAAAATGTTGTATTTTGATTAGGAAGTTGAAATTTTATCATTATTTTAGGCTTTTTTATGTGTTATGATTATGTTATGTTTATTGGGAATAGTTTACAAATACAGGTAGTTCCATGATAAAAATAGGGTGGGGTATCTGGGATAGCTCTCCAATGCATTGGGTAATGTAACGGTGGTAAACATTAATGTTTCTCCTAAGAGTTTTAAGGAATATACTATGATGGGAATTCCAAACGTAACTCTCTACATAGATATGAAAGCTACAATGTATGTATAATATAGATACCACAAGTTACCTCTATGATTTATGATTTTTATGTGTTACTCATAAATCTTATTATTTCCTGAGGTATGTCAAAGATCTTATGTTTTATGATTGAAAAGTAATTGATTTGTATGTATTGGTGGACTGATGTTCTTTTTCTTTATTTTATAAGAATTACTGAGCTTTTTACGCTCATACCTTGTTTATGAAATTTTTTTCACAGGATATAAGGAAAAGTAAGGGAAAGTAATAATTCAAGAATATTTTTATCAAGAAAATAATTACTATTTTAATCACTAAGATTTCTTATTGTGAAATTTTTTAGATAGAGTACAAGCTTATAATTTGTAATTTTTGAGATTTAATGTAATAGTTATAGCCTAATTCTCTAAAACTATAAAATGAAAAGATCATCAATGTGAATTCATGACTTAAATCAAGATTATGTTATGTTTATGGATGGTTCATTATACTTCATTAGTTGGAATGATCCTTGTCCAAGAAAAAATATAGATGATTTTGTTGATCAGGAAGAAAATCGATATGACTAAGAGTCATAAATAATAATTTTTGTACCATCATCAATGGTATTAAGCATTCAATGTATGTGATCATGCATTATTTGAAATCTCTAAATTACTTTGTAAACATAATTTTGGAATGTAGGTCATGTTATCTCACCAATACATAGGCCCTTTTGGGATACATGAACGAGTATTGGAGGGGACATATCATTTTTGATTGAAACAATTATTAAGTAAAGTGAATAATGTATTTCACATATATAAGATTAAAAAGTCTCATTCTAATTATTAGCATGTGATTTGATGGGATAACATTGACATAGAGATGGATGATTTGCAAGTTCATATGATGGTATAAATTATGTATAGGAAATATAGATTAATGTATGGTAAAAGCGTTATTCAAGTAATGTTTTTGATATAACATGATCATATTTGGGAAGAAACATGGGAACATGAAAGAGAAATGGTTGAGTAGTTGGACAAACTCTTTTAAGAAAATGGTGGGTTTCTACTTTCCAATAACAAAAATTCCAATGATTGGGAAAATCTTACACCACACATATTCAAATAAGTAAACTTTTATATATGTATTTTATGTATCTAATGTGTTATGGTGAATTTCTAGAGGTTTTGGTATAATTGTTTATGTTTTAAGGGATTTCTTAGAGGTCCATCATTTGAGAGTGGTTAGTAGAAACTAAAGGACTCATGCTAGAAACCGTGAAAAGTAAAATAGGGGATTCTGATTAGGAACACAGTTAATCAGATAGTTTTTCCAAACCATGAGTCCATCTAAAGAAAACCTTCCAAAATAGATCAAAGGAAAAACTGGATGTTGCATATTTTTTCAAACTGTGGAAGGAAACCATGTGGTGGGTGTTGGGAGGTAGTGGATGGTTCATGGTTTGTATAACCATGTGACCCAACCATGAATGGCTCAATGTTGGATCCTAAAAAAGTTAATCAAACATGGTTTATCACCAAATCAACTCATCTACCATAATTTTGAACCCAACATGGTTTTTCTTCCTCTCAATGGCTATAGAGAATTTCCCCTTCAATCCATAAGTAATCTGTTGGAAAATCCAGGTTTGGTAATGGTCATATTTATTAGTATGTATATCTTATTGATGGTTTTTTTATATCTACACTTATTACCAATCATGGATATATTATGTAATCCATTAGGGATAGATATATTTTATTTTATCCCAATTGTGATGAAATTTTTCTATGTGGGTGTTAGGGAATGGAATCTACAGTGAGTTTTTAGAGATTCAACATGGTTTTGTGGATGTATGTATGTCATTCTTTATTTCCACTATTGTTTCCATACTCAGTGGCTACACCCTCTAATTATCTAATTAAAAATTCAAGTCATAGTTTCAAATTTTTTAAATATCATCAGTTTGATTGGGAAATCTTTTTTCAAATCATTGTACATGCATTCCTTCAATGATGATTTGTGGATTTATAGAATTGTATTGAAAATTGAATTGTTAGATGATTTTAAAATTATGATTTTAACTTTTTTGTTAGGTTAGTTTAATGGAAAATATTTTTTTGGAATCGATTTCAATGAAATTGGTTATTATTTAAATGGATGGGAACAATTTTCTTTCCATAGTTGTCGAATAATTGGATAGACTGTGTTCATTTGAATTGATGTGGCCCTATGGAAGGGGTGTTTTCCATTGGAGCACTAGTATGTGGTTACCTAATGAAAAATATGTAGATTAAATAGAGACCACTCAAGAGTATGGAACAATAAACTGGGAAAGCAGGTGTGTATATGTGATGTGTATAATTTTATGAGATTATGCTAAATAAAATTGTGAAACAATTTTGTTTTGGAATTTTTTTGATATGGAAACTATTTTTCATAAATTTTTTTTGGTATTGATATAAACTTGTTAAATTTTTCATATAAATTGTTTCATATAATTGTGATATGATTTTATATACTAGTAGAATGAGTAGAGAAGTAAAATGTAGAAATCCTACTGATATTCATTACTCACCGCCTACTATGAAACATTCATGAGACACATGTAAAGTTAATGCATCACTTTTCTTTGGTGACGAATCTGGATAACATGGGATGTATTGTAGAGTTGGAGAATGGAGTGTATAGGGAGCTGTGATGTTGTGTCTTTAGATACTTTGAGATTTTTGGTTTAGTCTTCCGCCTTGATTCTCTAATATTGGTCATGATATAGTTTTTTATTGGGGTAATTATTATATTATTGTATTAAATTGAGTTGTATTACATTATTATCAAGAATCATATAATTGTTTTTGGTTATTCCATGTTCGGTTGTGGTTACAATGTGGTCCCAGGTTGGAACCATATGTCACAACCCAACCTAACGGGGCTCGAGCTGCGACTCCCCAAGCCTGCCTCCAATAGGCCAGGGGCTGGCGTCTAGCGCCGAGTAGGCTATCACACACCTGAGAGTCATTAGCCTAAGTTACATGTATACACGCACCCACATACACCTCCATAAAAATGTTTAGAGAACTATAAAACTGAAAATTACAAGCATGCATACAACTGTCCCACCACCTGAGTACATTAGAAGTACAAAAGGTCAAAATAGGGACCACCAAAAGAAAACTACAAAGCGTCCAACCTGCTCAGAAGAAGGGAAACGTTGCCAAAAGAAGCACTGGAAATCTCCTTGGCACAGCTCCGGTAAGACTCTATGGTTAGTCCCGCTCACTCAACTTCGTATACTCTAGGTCCTCCTGGGACACCATCGAAAGGTATGTGGTCTGCACAAGACACAAACATGTGTATGCAAAGCCTGTGCGGGGGTGAGTATGTCAATACTCAGTAGGAACCCCAAAACCCCAAAACAAAAAGAGAGCAGATGAAAGGCAACAGTCCGCTCATCCAAGCCCGAGGGAACCTGGACAAGAGATAAACTCCATTGCATGACCATCCTCGGCTAAACACAGCTAGTCAGCTCAATCCATGTGTGTGACCATACACACAATGTAAACATCCAGATATACTCAGCTCACGCACCAAGCCACATGAGGTACCAACCTCATCACCAGCAACAATTCACAACTAGGAGAGAACACTCCATGATCACTGTCATCCTAGATGACACTCATCCGAGAGATACACTCCATCGGGTCCCACTCAAACATCTCAAATTCTTACTCGAGACATCACGCTCGTCAGATATAGTCACTAATCAAAACTCACTGAAACAACATAATCACAAAACATTTCGGATAGGGGATCACTCCTAGGCTCCGCTAGGGGATTCCAGAACCCACACCGGTATATGAAGATCTCACACATAGGGGATCACTCCCAGGGTCCGCTGGGGGATATAACAACCCGATCTGGCATTCGTCGATCTCATTGACAGGGGATCACTCCCAGGACCCGTTGGGGGATAACACAACCAGATCTGGAAAATGAAAAAAACACATCACTCAGATAGAGGATTGTCACCTATGTCATGACAGTCACGACGATACTGAAACCCTATCTGGTACATCTCGTTCTTTAGGGGATCGAACTGATGATACTGAAACCCTACCAACACCACGCGTTGAGCAGGGGATCGTATAACCAACGATACTGCAACCCTACTATAATCTTCATACTGTGTATGGGATCTTATAACTGATGATTCCACAAACCTACTGATCATGGCCCACTGCATATGGGATCATATTCCCAATGAAGCCCAAAACCCTACGGGGTTAACCTACTAGATAGGGGATCGTTGTCCATGGATAAACAGCCACAGCGATACCAAGCACCTGATCTTGGGAAACGATGCTAGAAGATCCTGCTTCGGGCCCACCAAAGGGATGCCACAACTCTAACAAATTAAAAATCTCATCGATAGGATCACAAACCTATACAAAGGTTGTGATGTCACACAAACCCTTATAGGAACGAACCAAGGGAGTACCCACAACCACTGATGGTCCAAACGTCATTGAACCGAGCGACCCGCAACAACGCCACACTGCGCACCTCCAAAGACGAATAGCGAGGCCACCATCACAATCCATGTGGAAAAATATGCAGGATATGATTTTTACACTCTTGAAACAGACAAATGGTGAAAAAAGGAACTATTCACCACAGCTAGCCCAAGTGGGGACCAAACTATGATCCCAAAACTCATCAAGCGGATCATACCACTACAATCCCCTCGGAAAAACACATGAGATCCACTACACATTCGTCCAAAACGGAACCCCAGTTAAAAATGTACTATCCACTGAGGGAAGCCAGTGTGGGGCCCACACTATGATCCCGAAACTCCTCAAGTGGATCTCACTGTTTTTATCTCCTTGAAAAACACACGGGATTAACTACTTGATCGTCTAAAATGAACACCCGGTGAAAAGGTCATGTTTCTCAATTGATGCCATAACCCGGCCTCGTGGGGCCCATTCCCTGTTCTCGTTCCCGTAAACTATCTAGAAAATTATTTTGTACCATCAGGGTATCAACACCACTGAAGGAACGTCATTTCGACACTCCGTGCAGGAGTTATGGTGGGTCGTAACTGAATAATAATAAAATATTATTATTATTTCAACGTTTTGTAGCCCCGAGCCACGAAACCGACTCATAAAATTCCCAAATAACCCAAAAGGTCCATCTCAACACAAGGAACGTTTCTCCGCAAATGGATCACGATTAGGAATCCCGATATGCATTTTACGGGGTTTTAAATAGCCCCCGAATTATTCTGGCCAGACCACCGCTGGCTCGCCGGAAAACTGATCAGATTGTCGCACCGACCTTGCCAGACCACCACTGCCGCCTGACGGATTCCGCCGTGCCGCTGCTGCCTGACGGATTCCGCCATGCCTCTGCCGCCACCCTTTCCAGATTCCACCTTGGCCACCACCAGAATCTGGGTTTTCGGCCGGAAAAATTCCAGGAACCCTTGAGATCACCCCGGTGCTCCAAAATCAGATCTGAAACATGTTTTGGAAACCTCGAGACCCGAACTATACAACCCTTATGATGATTTGAAGAAAAGAAACACCTAAACTGGGTCTGGGATTTTAAAACTTAATCCACCAACCTGTTGGCAGATCACTACAACTTCAAGTGTAGAACGACACCTGCAATGCGCTGGAGCTCGATCTGCTAACGATCGGTGCTGAAAACTGACGCTCGGGGCTCGAATCGGTGATGAAACAGAGGATGATGTGATGGGTTCTCCATTTGTGTTCAAGAAGAGGGAGGTGAAGGAGAGATTAATTTTCATTTTTTTATTTGTATTTTTTAAAAATCTCATTTCTTCTCCCCGCCAACCCGCCTCCGACCCGACACCCAACGTCGACCAAAGTTATGTCGAGCCTAGTGTAAAAACGGAGTTCTGAATGAAACGGCAGACTCAGAATTTCAATCTGAGACTCTGTCCACGAGATATTCAAGAAGAAGCTCATAAATAAAATTTTCCATTTATTTACAAAAACATCCCTGGGGGCTTTTGTCACAGTAGGCCCGCGCCCGTAAATTTTACACCTCGCCTAGGGTAAACAGCACACTCCGGACGCAACTGTGCACTCAGATTCCCATTTGGAGCTACCATTTAGGAGAAAACACACCCCTACCACGTGCCTAGTATCAAAATACTATATAATTTTATAAAATTAATTCCCGGCACTCCTGTCCTCGGAATCGCACGCCGTCTTCACGCCTGACTCTGGAATTATTACTAGGAATATTCTAAATTCTGATAGGTGAAAAACCCGAGACACTACATCCTCCCCACCTTCGATATTTTCATCCCCGAATAGCCCTAAGAACATAGAAAGGATCTAGACACTCAACTTGGTCTCCCATGCCAGCGAGTTCACCAATAAACACCCCTGCCCGAACACATAAGTCAGAGGGACTCATCCACCACAACTCAACACTATCCGCTTTGGGCGGTACTGACTCGCCCGCATGGTTTTGATCACCTCACAAAAACGTTTCTCAGTGGGGGAAGGATGCCTCTTACTCACGCACTCAAACCATGTCAAACAACACCCACACGGGTTATTACCAATGCCCTGAACAAAACTCAGGGAAGAAACGGAAAGGGAAGAGTACCAATAAATAGTGTCTAAAAAGCTATTGTAGAAAGTTGAAAGGATACAAGGCGTACCTCTATCCATCAGCGGTGCATCTGGATCAACAGCCTCCTGGGCATGCAGTTGACCTCGCGCTCGTACCCTAGCTCCCTGGGCTTGGCGTGGACAACCTGGTGGTGGGGGTGGTGGAATCTAATACCACCTACCACCCCATGCTGCTACACTAGCTCTGTCTCCATGTCTGTTGTTCTGTGGACCTCCTTGATCGAGACGCTGCCTCTGCCAAGGTGGTTTATTGACCAGCTCCCTCTCAGCAGCATGAAAGGTTGGATAATCTCTAGAAAGATGTTCCCGAATGTCACAAGCATTGAACCGCCTCTACTATGGCTGAACATAACTGGCATGCGAGCCCTGTGAGCCCTGAGCCTCAGATCCCCCATCTTGGGGTCGCCTCCTGAATCGTTGGCCACATCCATCCCCTTACGCCGGCCGTCGGCTACTAAATGCAGATCCAACTAACGAAGTCTCATCTCTCGCGTGCGCAGCACTAATAGGTGGGATCTGCCTCTCCAGAAATCTCTCCACCACCAACGCTCACTCTAGCACTCCAGCATAGGTGGGCAGACACAAAGAACCCACAACTATCCAGATGTCTCTACATAGGACATGCTCGATGGTTTGAACCCTAAAGAACAGTTCTCGAACCATATCCATGGAGTAGTATGATAAGTATGTAGACCTCACAGAGTACTCTGACACGGTCATACCCTCCTGCCAAATCTGTAGAATCTCCTAGATCTTCACTGACCTCAGCGTCACTGGAAAGAACTCTTCCCTAAAGAGACGCTCAAACTCATCCCACATGAGTGTCTCCTCATCGTGGGACTGTGTCACCAAACTCCACCATCGCTTGGATGAACCATGAAGAAGGCTCGCCGCTATGACCACCATCTGTTCTGGAGTTATCCTCACTAGGTGGAAAAAATGGGTGACTGCTTTGAGCCAGTCATCAAATGCCTTAGGTTCTGGATCACCCCGGAACCTCATAGGTCGCTGCCTATTGAACTCATGTAGTGCACTCATCTTGGGCGCAACCTCATCCTGCACTGCCATCACAACCAGCTACTTGACTGGTGGTGGCTCAACTGGTCGACCTCCTGGAGGTCCAGCCTAAGAACATGTGCCCTAGTCCATAGAATCTTGATGGTACATATCATCAACACAATCCCACTACATAACCCTCGTTGGATATCGTCATGGAGGCATCCTGAAATATAATCAAGACGCACCACAGTCAAAGAGTATATCTACAGAGCTGACTCAAGAAGAACACATGAAAAAAGAAAAACCCAGTCTTATATGATGCATGTACCGTTATGTACCTGCGACTAGTGTTCATACGTCCCAAGTGCGAAGGCAAGTTATCAGAGTCCTAGTGAATGGATATGTCATTCGTCACACCAACACTGGAGTCCCTGGCCTGAAAGCCAAACTCTAAACATCTTGACACTACCGTTATGCAACCCAAACCAAACTCACAGCTAGACCAGCTATGCTCCGAGATCCCAAAGGCGGAACCTCCTTTGATACCACTCTATCATGACCTGACCCAACGGGGCTCGAGCCGCGACTCCCCAAGCCAACCACCAATAGTCCAAGGGCTGGTATCTAGTGCCGGGTAGGCTATCACACACATGGGAGGCATTAGCCTAAGGTACCTGTACACACACACCCACATACACCTCCATGAAACAATACAGAAATATATAAAACTAAAAAGTAAAATCTGGCAAAAAACTATCCCACAACCTGAGTACATCAGAATTGCAAAAGGGAAAATCAGGGCCCACTAAAAGAAAACTACACAAGAATCCAACCTACTCAGTAGGATGGAAACGCTTCTAAAAGCACCACCGGAAAGATCCTCGGCACACCTAAGGTAAGACTCCAGGATAAGTCCTACTCAATCAACTCTGCTTACTCCAATTCCTCCTCAGACACTGTTGAAAGGCCTATAGTCTGCACAGGACACAAACATGTGCAGGAAAAGCATGTGTAGGGGTGAGTATAACAATACTTAGTAGGCACCCCAAAACCCCAAAACAAAAAGAGAGCAGCTGAAAGACAACTACCCGTTCATCCCAGCCAGAGGGAACCCAGATGAGAGAAAAACTCAATCTCGTGACGATCCTTGGCTAAAAACTACCAGTCATCTCAATCCAGATGTATTCCCATACACACACCTTAAACATCCAGTTATACTCTTCTCAAGCACTAAGCCACATGAGGTACCGACCTCATCACTAGAAACGGTTCACAACCAGGAGAGAAAACTCCATGATCACTGTTATCCCAGATGATACTCGTCTGAGAGATACACTCCATCATGACCCACACAATCATCTCAGATGCTTACCTGAGAGATCAAGCTTGCTGGATATTGTCACTAAGGAAACCTCACTGAAACAACACAATCACCAATCTTCTCAGATTGGGGATCACTCCTAGGGTCTGTAAGGGGATTCCAGAACCCACACTGGTATTTGAAGATCCCACAAATAGGGGATCGCTCCTAGGGTCCGTTGGGGGATACCACAACCCGATCTAGAATTCGTAGATCTCACAGACAGTGGATCACTCCCAGGATCCACTGGGGGATACCACAACCCGATCTAGCACACGACAGAAACACATCACTCAGATCGAAGATCGTCACCCGTGTTATGAAGGTCACGAAGATAACGAAACCCTGTCAGGTACATCTCGTGCTGTATGGTATCGAACTGTTGATACAGAAAAACTACTGACACCACGTGATGAGTAGGGGATCGCATAACCAACGATATCGCAACCCTACTATAATCCTCATGTTGTGTAGGGATCATATAACCGACGATGCCACAACCCTAAGGAGCACGGCCCACTGCGTAAGGGGTCATATTCATAATGATGCCACAAACCCTACATGGTTAACCTGCTATATAAGGGGTCCCTGCCCCGTGGATAAACAGTCACAACGATACCAAGAACCCGATCTAGGGAAATGATGCATGAGGATCCCTCTCCGGGCCCACCGAAGGGATTCCACAACTCTAATAAATTAAAAATCTCATCAAGAGGTTCACAAACATATACTAAGGTTGTGATGTCGCGCGAACCCTCATAGGAACAAACCAAGGGAGTACCCTCAGCCACTGCTTTTCCAAACATCATTGACCCGAGAGACCCGCAACAACGCCACACCGCGCACCTCCAAAGCCGAATACCGAGGCCACTATCATGATACATGTATAAAAACAAACAGGATTGGCTATTTACTCACCCGAAATAGACAACCGTTGAAAAAAGGAACTATTCACCGTAGTTAGCCCATGTGGGACCCACACTATGATCCTGAAACTAATCAAGTGGATCATACCACAACAGTCTCATTGGAAGAACACATGATATTGATTAATCATTCGTCCTAAATGGACCCCTGGTGAAAAATGGTATTAGTCACCGAAGGAAGCCCATGTGGGGCCCACACTACGATCCCGAAACGCCTCATGTGGGTCACACCATTGCTATCCCCTCGGAAAAACACATAGGATTGACTACTCGATTTTCCAAAACGAACACTTGATGAAAACGTCACGTTTCTTCGTAAATGCCGGAACCTGACCTCATGGGGCCCACACCCTGTTCTTGGTCCCAACACCGGGAAACTATCTCCAAATGTTATTTTTACCATCAGGGTATCAATGCCACTGATAGAATTTTATTTGGACACTCCATGCAGGATTTATGGTGGGTCAAAGTAGAATAATAATAAAATATTATTATTATTTCAACATTTCATAGCCCCGGGCCTTAAACCCAACTCATAAAATTCACTAAGTAAACCAAAAAGGTCTATCTCGATGCAAGGAACGTGTTTCCCCAAACGTCTTGCGATTTGGACTTCCGATATTCATTTTATGGGAGTTTAAATAGCTCACAGAATATTCTGGACGGACCACAGTTGGCGTGTCGGAAAACTGACCGGACCGTCGCGCCGACCTTGCCGAACCACAGCGCTGTCGCGCCTCCTACCGGATTCTGCCGCGCCACCGCCGCGCTGCCACTTCCCTTTACAGATTCCTCCATGGCCACCACAGGAATATGGGTTTTCCACCAGAAAACATCATGGAATCCCCAGGAGCACCCCGGTGCTCCAAAATCATATATGAAACATGTTTCGGAAACCTCAGGACCCAAACTATACAACCCTTATAAATATTTGATGAAAAAAGACATAAATAGGGTTTGTGATTTAAAACTCAAACTAACTACATGTTGGTGGAACGTCGCAGCTTCGGGTGTAGAACGACGCCTGTGACGCACTGGAGCACAATCTTCTGACAATCGGTGCTGAAAACGGACACCCAGGGCACGAATCGGTGAGTAAACAGAAGAGGAAGGTAGGGGTTTTCCATATGTGTGCGAGAGGAGGGAGGTGTGGTAGAGATTGATTTTTATTTTATTTATTTATTTTTTATAAAAGCCTCATTTCGTCTCCCCGCCAACCCGCCTTCGACCAGGCACCCGACGCCGACCAATGTTATGTCACGCCTAGGGTAAACACGTCGTTATGAACGCAACGACGGGCTCAGAACTGTGATCTGAGACTCTGTCCATGAGTTATTCGAGCCGACACTCATAAATAAACTTTTCCATTTATTTTCAAAAATTCCCCTGGTGACTTTTCTCATAGTAGGCCCGCGCCTGCAAAGTTTACACCCCTCCAAGGGTAAACAACAAGCTCCAGATACAACAATGACCTCAGATTCATGTTCTGAGCTACCGTTTAGGAGATAACACACCTCGTCACTTGAATAGTATAAAAATACTTAATATTTTTATAAAATTAATTCCAGGAACACTGGGCCTCGGAATCGCACACCGTCTTCACGCCTAGCTCTGGATTTATTCATAGGAATATTCCAAGGTCTAACAGGTCCAAAACACGAGTCACTACACATAGTTGGCCATATATTTTTTAAATACCTCACATTATAGACTTAGTATATTTATAACTATAGTTTATAATATTAATTCATTCACAAATATGACTCTTAATATCATATTCCTCCTTAAATAGCTCATGAAAAATATATATTATTTGTTATGGATTTAAATTAAATATTCTCTGAAAAAATTAATTAAAAGAAATATTTTATTAGACTTAACATCATAAAAACTCTTCATGAAATAATTTTCATATTTCATATCCTTTTATTAATTATTCTTCATCAATTTTTTGTATCAATTTCTAATTAATCAATTTAAATAGCACATGTATTTTCCATTTCTGATCTACTTTAAAAATCATAATAGTTAACATGGAGAGTTGTAAAATCCTGCTATATAATTGAATTCATTGATTCTATAATGACTCTCCAAGAATCTCCAAATAATCTTCAGCTTACCAAAAACATATTGAAACATAACTGACTACAAATGAAATAAAAGTCGTAACAGATGTCACTCTTAATGATCCTCAATTAATAATGTTTTTTTTGCTAAAGAATCAACAATATTATTAAATTTCCCCTGAGTATAATCCACCTCGATAATGAATGTATTATGATACTCAACCCAATGTATCATTCTAATAAGAATTTATCATAGAGATAATATATATCATAATCTATTTTGGTTTGTATCGATGAAAAACTTCTCATTGATGTGATAGTTCCTCCAATATATATAGGTATGGAAAACATCCAAATTGATAAAACTTTTTCATATAAGAATATTATATAATTTTTAACATTAAAAAATTTATAAAAATAAATTCATGGTATATAAGGTATAATATCTGGGGAAAATTAGGCTCATACATCACATGTACATAATAAATATTATGAATTATATAAATCACTTCTTTATCCACAAAAAATCTCTAAAATTATCCTTATCATATATAATGACCTAAAGATATACCTAAAAATCAGTAAAAACTAAAAGGATAATATAGTGGTGAATTTCATGTGAGAAATAAGTGACATGAATCAATTATATATGGGTGAGAATTGTCAATATAATTATATTATAAATATATGATCATCCTCATAACCATGAGGAAAACATTTTATAAATTCAGGGAATATATGATATGCTTTATTTTAAAACATTTTAACACAGTGGTGAAACCTCAAACATATTTGTGAACAAATGTTAGAGCATGTTCACTCATAGAATATGTAAAAAATCATAGCATCACAATATTGAAAAATGATAGAACCATGTTCACACATAATACACATTTTTTATGACATATATCATATTTACCAATTCATTAGAAGAAAATACAATTTTGGTCTCACCCATCCCATCATAAAACAATCATATGCATTCACGCCACATGGAAATATAGTATATAACAATCATATTCATGAAATAATCCCACGGAATGGAATGGGGTTCTTAACTGAGTCATAAATCATAAATTAAGGAAACAATTGTGTACCAAAATTTACAAGGTATATCATATTTTGGTTTAAGACATCATTTTTCTTTGAAGAATAATTAACTCAAAATGATTCAAATAAATGTATTAAAAAATAATTATTTTTTAAAATATCATTGTAATTATCCTAAAACCCCTTTAATTTGTGTAAAAACATGTATATACTATTAAATAAAAGGGAAATTAATTTTTAATGACACTATAAGGATAAAAATTTAAAATACATACGGATAATAATGTGGAAAAGATGATAACCTAAAAATATTGAACTAGGGTTTAGATTATAGTCACATTAAATCATGCTTTATATCATCAATTTTTCCCTCATAAATAATAAACATAGGATTATTAAAACATGGATCCATAAGTAAATTTTATTCATTTTTTCTACTCCTAATCTATTACTATAATTTTATTCTCTTCTTTAATCATCATTATTAATGGTGAAATTTTATGATATCATATTTTCATCAAAAATCACATCTTACTTTGGATTAATGATCATGATTTATTAAACATTATAAACAATAAAGGCTAACTAATGATGATAAGAAATAATTCTATTAATACATTTTTTGTTATAAATTTTTTTTTATGAAATACAATAAAATATAGCCAATTAGGACCTATATATAATTTCGTAGATTTTATCACTCATGTTATTTATATTAATCTGTTATAATATTATTATTTATTGAAATTACTCTTTCTAAATTTTATAAATATTACATTTTATTAACCAATAATGTATTTATCATAAGAGTTTATTTATATTAGGGAACCACTTATCTCTTTGTAACTGATGAAATAAATATTCGATCATTGGTAAATTGTACATATTCATCACCATTACCAAATTCCACTTCATGTTGTCTATAGAAATATAAATACTATCATATACAATATTATAAAAATCATGGTTCCCCCATAATGGTATATGATCGATCTAATAATTAATTTCACCTCTAAATCTGATATCTTCACCATTAACTCTATAAACATATTATGTGTCATATGATAAGGAGGAATTGATTTTTGTTGTACCTGAGAACAATCATGATCTCAAACATGATTCCTATTTCTATAAGAAGACATAATAAGTCATTCTGAAGAACATCCTAATTAGGATCTAATATTGGAGGGATGATATCTGGATCTACTAATTACATTGATGGAGGGTAATCCATACTTATACCCGATTGATGTTTTCACATGTATACCATCATTTTCCAGTATTGTTGTTTGTGTTAAATATGATCCTCCTTATACCTATCCAAGTCCTCTATAACCTAATTCTACACTCTAATATTCTCTACATACTATGTACAAGATGGTTATTACTATGAATAATCTCTCAATATAATGGATGATGACCACATAGTTTTACCAGAATAATTTGGAGACAACAATCATGAACTGATACCCTATACTCATCATTTCTCAATAACAATCTGAGTCACCTGCAACCATACTGATCCATAAAATAATTGCACACTACTGGTGTGACCATAATTATTCATCTAACTTTCATAATTTTTAGTAAAATTCACTGCCTCATATGTCCACATAAAATTCAATTTTAAATTAATTTTTTTTAAAATATCTATTTTAGTTAATTTGAAAAATCAAACAAAATTATACTAACAACATTCTAATTATTTTGTTCACTCGTAATATATTTAGTGGGTGGGTCATTGTACTTACCCCTTAAAACATTGAACTCAATAACTTCAATATGCTTAAATTCCAATATAAATATAATATAATGTTTTTTAAATTAAATATATATATAAATAATTAAATAAAATTACTTTTCATATGTCATTTATGAGAAATAAATATATTACTATTGACTCTATGCATGACATCCTGCCTCCATTGGTCCTTCTAGTATGATGATGATCTCCTCTCGAAGATATATATCATGTATAGGTGATATAATCCCTCCAAAACAGGAGATAATATGTAATCATGTGGATGTTTATATAATTAAGGATAAACTAATATATCTCCAGTTTTCTCTATGAATCACTTTTTTATATTGTACAAAAATGATGATAACACTCATGCATTTAGATCTCAAATGACACACGGATATCGGATCTCATTGTATCTTAAATGTTATTCCAAAACCCTAAAATAATATATTTTAAAAATTTAATAATTTATTAAATTAAAAATTATTATTTATTTATTTGTGTATCATAAAATGATCAAACATGCGATGAAGAATACCATTGGGATTTTGATTCCACAAAACCCATGGTATTGAAAAATAATTTCATAGAACCATAAAACCCTATCAAATAGATATATGTGAAAATATATAGGAAGAAATAAATAATAAAAAATTGTACCTAAATAAATAAATCATAATTATTGATAATTAGACAAAAATAAATGTAATACACAACTGAACATGACACTACATGCATGGATAAAAATTAACATGTTGTCGTTACTCTGAAATATGGTCGATAATCATCAATATCGTTATAGCATGAACCCTCTATGTCTATGATGAGCTTGTATCAACCTATAGGTCATATGATGAGGCATCTGGCTGATCACCAGGAAGAACCACATCATATAGGCTATGAAAAACTCATAAAAATAAATGAAATCCATCTAAAACATGAAAAAATATTGTGTGAAAATAAATGAAAACATGAATTAAATATTAATTATGAATATAAAAAACATGAAATTTCATCATTCATCATCGTCATTCTCATCTTCATATTCGACAGTGTCAATATCTAAGACTTCATCTTTTGAGTCATTAATTTCCATATGATATTCAACATAATAATATCTTTATATTTCAAATTCCTTTGTTACATAATCAACATAATTATCACCATCGACATATAGTTGTGGAGATTCATCATCAATATTTGACTCTCCTCGCTTAAAAGATGTATTTGGATTCCCCTATGGAAAAATATCAATTCTTTTCACTTTAGCGGAATAAATTTCACATTGAAAAAAATCATGATATTACATTTTTATAATTATCATACTGTCCATTAAATCACTTAATGATGTAAAAATATCATTATAATAAATTTTATGTGTTTTATGGGAAGGTAAAAATTTATTTTTACTAAAATACGCATTTTATATTTTTTTCAATGATTACATTATGTGGATTGAAAAGAAAGCCTATATTGGTATCAATCCATTTTAATTTAAACATTATTATAAAATTCTATCCTAAATAACACATCTCAATTATTTCATTCCACATTTCATAAATATCAAAACAACATTATTTATGATGATAAAATTTTAATAAGTCACCATTATCCTAAATTTTTTATTCACCTTAAAAACATGCATGAAATTAAATACAATTTACAACATTTTAGTTAAAAGATTTTATAGATTTGAATTGTGGTTTAATCAATACACATAATCAATAATAATTTTAATTTTATGTTTGTTATACATACAAAAAAAATAAATATTAACAATTTTAAAAATAATAAATTTATATCATATACTCATCTATATGAAATTTACTTTACAACTCTATAAAATCAGTAAGTAAAATAACATTACAATAATTCTTTGAGGGAAGTTACTATAATTTGAGGAATCTTTTTCATGATATAATAATAATATAATATATAAATTTAATAATATTAGTTATATTTTTAAAATAAATATTAATAATATGTCAAAGTATCCCTTATTATAAAAATCCTGTAATTTATTCATAATTGGTCAGAATATTTGTATGATCATTTTGATGTTCATTATCTGAAATCCATCCTTCATGACCACAACAAAATCAATGTTCCTGATAATTAAAAATAGACTATTGGTGGTCTATTGTATCATTAACATTTCCTTCATTATGAACCATTCGGTTCTATTTTTATGGATATTTAGGATTAAAATCACGAGAGTTTAAAAAAAATTTAATAATTCAAATAGGGTTCTACAAATTGACTTTTCAACTAATGATTTGTCTTGTCCATTTATCTTTAATTACATCATGTCTATCTCATATGGGTACATCCATCAAAACTATATAGAACCTTTACATTTTAGTTCATGTGGAAAATGTAATATTAAATTTTAAAATGAATCCATGAAATATAGTGATTTTTATTCTAATTTACATAAAAATTAATCAAAATACATTCAATACTCTTAAATGAATCATAGTCTTTTATCACTACAAGAATTTATCATAGAAAATATGATATTTTTTCATCACATCAAAAATTGAAATTTTTAATAGGCCTATAAGCCCAATAGATAGTAGTCTACCCAATATACCTTAAAAAAATCATTGTTTTTAATATAATAATAGGACTATTTCTAACACAATAAGCAAATTATAAATATAACCATCTTATAAAATCAATTTTGTTATCAACTGATAGAATAATATTTAATTTTTTTATAAATAGTATATTCAACATTTAAATTCAATAACTTATGTGATCTGTCATTTTTAACTAAATCATATTCAGAATTATAATAAATTTTGGAAAAATGTGATACTTCTTTTAAATTATATGTAGTCTTATGATGTTTTTCCAAATCATTATATTTTTTTTCAAAATTAATTTTTTTAATTTTCTTGACATATATCATATAGAGAACCGTTAAATTAGACCAATATGATATGATCCAAAAATAGTTTGTTTTATTTATATATTATTTCTCCTAAACCCATATATTATTTTTGTTTTATAGTTTCTATAAATGAAATGGTAGGGAATAATGAGAATATATATTATAAAGAAATACATGAGGTCAATGTTGGAGGTCTATCTCTCTCAACTCTAACTTTTATACAATTATTTCAGTTCTTTCGGATAAGATGGTCTAAAGGATGAAATCTATGACGACTATTAGAAATTTTTTTATCCATTTAATGTCATAAAAAAATTTCCCACTCATATGGATTAGAATGGTCATTCTTTCACGGACTTCTTTCAACGATGGCCATGGGTATGGATGAGATGTCTCCTTCCATCCTTAGGCTCAACCAGTCTGGGGGGGAGGGTCCTCTTTCCTTCTATTTATCTCCCCATTATCATACATTTATGACTTTCAATGACCCTTTTATCTAATATAAATTCCCAAAAATTGAAATTTTCTCTATGGTTGAGTCATTCAGTGATGAAGACCCCTTGGATCCAATCTCCTAAATTGAGTTCATGTAGGACTTTACATTGTTGTATATCACTATAGTAGCCTTATTCGGTAAAAAAAATACCCTTCTTGGATTCCTTGAAGAGATTATTAGATGATTTATGGATGTTTCAAGAACGATAGATTATAGGGTTGTTGGACCCGAGGAATATTGTGACTAGATTCATGACAGAATATGACATATTATTCACTTGGGTGATTCTATGTGCATTGTATCGGGTTCTAAATTTCACCTCTTTATGTAGAAGTTATATATTCATTTCAAGGTTGATTAACCCATTATGGAAATATGTTTCTCTCTTCTTAGCCTACCCAAAATGTTTCCAAATTCAGTAGTCCTTCCTTTGATCAGCAACATGAAGGACCAATACCTTTGTTTCGACTAGTATACACATTTTGTTTTCCACACATTTTCATTCGGGATCTATATCGATGTATTTTTACCCAATATTTAGAGGGATTTTATTATCATCGAAATACAAGGATAGATTTACTAGAAGTAAAGTTTTTGATATAAATCGTGGGCTTCAATTTTTTGTTCACACAGACATCTTGGTCATGAAACTAGCATTTTCATGCATGAAATAATTTGGAACCTCCCACTAGAAACCTTGGGAGATAGTCATACCATGCACGCCATGGGGAAGGTAGGACTGACCCCCTATTTTTCCATTATACATCATCCCTTAGTAGGTATAGAAAGTTAGTGGTGTGAAAGACCTTTCTAATATTATCTTGAGAGTGGTATAAATCATAGATCCTGATACAAAGACTTTATATTTGATTGTTTGAAGTGGGATTTGGGTACCATCATTCTTTCCAGTTGGGTGAAATCTTGTCCATGGGGGCTTTGAGTGAGAAATCAAGGTTATTTATAGTAGTAATGGGAACTCCCCCTCTAACTAAAAAAAATGTAATTCCTATCCAAGAGGGTCCTTGTAGATATAATAATAAAACAATGATGGTTTTTATAGTTAAACATGGGGCTGGGAGGAATATAAAAAATTGAAAACATTTTTAAAGTGTGGAAATAGATGTCTATCCCCTAGATCAAGGTGACTATACATAGGTAGATCATGACAAAGAGGAGCAAGAAGCCTATTTCTCAGAGACATATAATGAGAGTACTATTTTTATCTCAGGGGATAGTGTATTGGAGACATATTATATATGTTTTTTATATCTATAGAGAAAAAAAATTGAAAAAAAAAGAAATTAGTATATAGTATGTTGTATTCGAAACTAGTAGAATAAATCTAAATGGATGAAAGTGTACTCTAATTTTCATAAACCATTCAAGAAAAGCCTTGCTAATATGATAAAAACAGGGAAAATGATAGGGATTTAGAAAAAAAAAATTATAATGATAGGGGATATAATTATGTACTCTAAGGATGAAATGTTTCAAGAGATAATGTTTACTAAGGAATCCCAAGAATATGTTGATACCATAGTTGAGAGGGTGCTTCTAGTGGACACCAATGATGGGAAGAGGGGGTGGTTCTATAAACATGAACTTATTTTCCTGAGCGGCTTCAGTGACATGGAAATTAATGTCGAGGAGTTTATTCGAGCATGGGAAAAGTTTGAAAACCATATTAAAGACATTCTCATGGAGGACTCAAAGACTATGGATAGTGGCCTAAATTGGTATTTATATTGAGATAACACTTTAAATAGTCATTGTATTCAATTTAATAGTTTTTTGATATATTTTGGGGTTCGATGTGTTGTGGTAATGTAGTGTGGGATATTTTTTAATTGTGTATTAAAATTTTCAGTGGTTTATATGTTAGTGAATTTTTTAGGGTTTTAACAGAACACCAAAAATGATATTTAAATAAAAAATATCATTTTTATTGGGTTTTTACTATTCATACAATGTGTACATAATTTTCTACCTTGTATAATTCATCCAGATAACATACCATATGCTAGAAATTTAATAATTTTACACATTAGAACAATAATAATTATGAAATATTTTCAAGGAAATCAAGTGAATTGGAAACAAAACTCTATAATAAATTTAACACATCAATATGAAGATTAAAATAAACAACAATATTCATTTTAGGGTGTTCGGGAATAAGTATTTTCAAAATAAAATATGATTTATTCTTCAATATCATTCTAGGTAAGATTTATAGAGTTACAAATTTGGTCCACTAAAAATACTAACAACTATATGAACCAAAATGGACAGAAACTATCTATAGAATGTCACAATTTCACATTACCTGTTTCTGATGAAAAGAAAAGATGCACCTGGTCACAATGTTCTCCTAAGTAACCATCCAAGGAAGATTTAATCTTTTAATGGTGGAAATATTGTATTTTTACCATTTCATCAATGTCACAATTTCATGATACATAAACACAATAATATAGGTGAAAGAAATAAATTCTTAAAATGTAAAATTAAAATCAATATGGTTTCCCTTATTGTTCAACTTTGTACCCCTATTGTGCACATTTTTGAAAACTAACTAATAAATCGTTTTTAACAAAATATATGGTGTAATAATTTTGACAATTGTAAATCTTCTTAAAACAATCACATAAATTATAAACAATTATCCTTTTTGTATAAAATTATATGAAACATATTTCCCTTGGGTAAATTTTATTTAAACAATTAAAAGATCATATCAAAAAAACTATTTGAAAATCAAGATATTTGATTTAATAGACCTAAATTTAGAAAAAACAAAGACTCCTCTTATATTGAAACTGTGATATAAGGCATCATCAATAGACATCAGCAATATCAAAAACTAGTAAGGCCCTTACCTGAGTGTTCACTCATTATTTAGTGTTTCAGTTTATAGAAAATGTTGACCAAGAACATCTTATTCTAATCTTTTAAACTATGATGGATCTTGAACTAAATAATTTGATTTATCTAAATTGATTTCACCATATAAATAAAAAACCTAATCTTTTTGAAAACCAAATCGTAATAGATGAACCCTAATGTTGTAAAATGTTTTCATTCTACTTAGATCAAATTTCCCACATAGACACTTAATTTCCCCTTTTGAAACAAATCCTGTTTTTATTACGCAGTTGATAAAAAAGGTATTTACACCCACAATATATACTAGATTTATACCAAGATCATTTGGATTTTACTAAATATCAATAAATAATTGGAATTACAAATTTTAACTAATTGTAGCCCACTATTGTAAACTATAAAAAAATTCACTTTTTATCAGTAATTAATACTTATTATTAACACATATTAGTTGTTATCACCAATTATTGATTATTACCAAAATCTTTTAATTATAACTAATTATTAGAAATATTTTAATTATTATTAATTGTGGTAAATGAATTTAAATTATTACTCATTAGTATTAATTATTATTAAGGTTTTTATATTGTTGTTAATTATTAGTAATTATAACTAATTCATGTAAAATATATCCTATTATTATAAATTAGTGGTGATTTTTGGTCATTTTTTATTAATATTACTACGTCTTTCTATTGTTTTCAAATTTTTGTAATTAACACTAATAATTACTATATATCATTTATTATTAACATTTATATTCAATTATTATTAATTGTTATTAATTATTACAAATTTATGGTATTTATTTCAATGTAATCCTTAATTGTTACTAATTATCATTAATTATTGATTATTATATTTATTTATTAGTAATTGTCTCTAATTATAAATAATTATTGTCATTTATTACCTATTATCCTAATTTATTACTAATTAATATCTTTTTATTTATTATCATTATTTATTGATAATTACCATTATTTATTACTAATTTATAACTAATTATTTTTAATTATATACAAATTATTATTAATTAAATATCAATTATTATTAATTAATACAATTTTTTTTAATTATATGTGAGTTTTAATATTTAGTTTTTTTACTAACTATTATATTTTATTAATATTTTTTTATTTATCAGTAATTATCATTCCTTTTTACAAATTTTCGATAATTATTTCAAAGATGTACAAATTATTGTTATTTATCACTATTTTAAACTAATATTTTCTAATTTTGACAAATAATGGACAAATATAACAAACAATTTGTAATTTTTTCCAAATTACGTATAATTTTTTCTAATATTTTTAATTAGTTGTGAGTATTACTAATTAATTATTAAATATTGTTAATTATTCATAATTATTTTTAATTATTACAAATTATTTTTAATAATTTCTAATTATAACTAATTTTTAATAACTATAAATAAATATTTACTAACTATTATGATCATTACTTGTTATATATCAATTATCTATAAATAATATAAAATGTAACTAATAATTTATAATTATAACTATTTAATTCTAATTGTTGAAAATAATTTCAAATATAAAGAATACATAATTAATTAACAGTTGAAAATATTAAATTTATTACCTCAGAAATTAAGTTTCATTGGAATTAAAATAGGTATTCTATTTTTGGGGCTTCTAATAAGTGAAAAAATTAAAATTTATATTTAGAGAAACCAGAGAGAGACTAAGGAGAGGAGGGGATGTTTTTTCTATAAATATTATGTAGATTAACATATATAGAGGTAAAATTATTTTTAATGGAAGACCATCACTAATAGTCCCCACCCTAAATATTCATATTGATGATATAATATGTATTAATTATTGAGCTCATTGGAAATGCTTCTCTGTCAACATATTATTTATGACTGGTTCCATAACAAATAGTTCTCAAATTAAATAATTATGGTGGCATTATGAAAAGTATGATTGATAGATCCCATCAAAAATTACCATTTACATAGAAGAGATATTAAATGGTATTTGCGATTAGAATATTACACCCAATATAAAAAGAACATCCAACCATATGGTACATATCCACTCCAATATTTGTTGCGATGAAAATAAATTTTAGTAGAAAATAATAAAAAATATTTTTTTGTGATAGGAAATTAATCTCATTCCAAAAAGTTGACCATCTAGACTATTTTGAGATGGGATACCATCACATCAAATTTCACCCTTTTTGTGTTGTGATTCAAGAATGCTACATGCATCATGATAACCCCAATCTGACTCAGGTCTTGTCTCACTCTACTGACTTTAACATCTCACTCACTAGTCACCAAAAACTTATCACCCTTATGTAACAAAGAACATATCTACATTGATATCATTTGAGGTGATAACAAAAAGGGTTTTCAGCTATTCCATTCCAAGGTTCACATCTAAGTGAGTAATATCAATGATTATAAAATCTAAAAGTTGTCTGTAGTTTCAAAAAACTACTTTATAATCTAGAAATATTGGGAGATGATTGGAATTATATCCTAAGGGTGTGTTGAGAGAAAATAGTTAAGGACAAAACATAATCCTTAATTGAATTCTAGAAATAAATTTTGCAGATATAGAATAAGGGGAGGAACCTATATCAAATATAGATATAGGAAGTGTATAGGTAATCATGTTCATACTATAGAAGGTCGATGGTCCATCTCCACTATCATCCAAAATCATATTCATTTTATTCTCCTATCTTTCCTCACTTCATTGATCTATCCTCGATATACAATAATTACATGAGTCATCAATTTTTAAGAGGAATGAACATATTTCTGATGACCCCAACTAGTCTCGTGGCTCGATGCTTGTGTATGGATCGAACACTTGTGAGACCTCATCCACGATACCTTCATGAATATATTATATATATGTTCCACCATGATGAATCATTAGCACTAACTCTTAGTATTTAGTAAATCCATATATCAATTTCCACTCTCCAAACAGTTATGAAATTGGGAAACACAACATTCATTTTGAGTAAATTTAAGACAAAATATGACACACCATCATTATATCAATGTCATGATGCATGAAATAAGACCAATGTTTTCTTACCACCAAAATATGTAAATAAATAATAACTGTGTATTCCACCCTTTGATCAAATAGTAATTTGAAGAAAACATACCATAGAGTAATCATCTATCCCCTTCTCAACGGTTTTATCCTTTCACAATGACATAGGGTAAGTAGTCATGTCAATGTTCCTGACATGGAATCTTAGCTTTGTCTGAAGACCTATCACAAATATCCCAACATCTTGATATTTATTTCTATTTAAGGTAATACTAAAACATATGAAATAAATGAAAGAGACAGATAAGTTTTATCCTTACATATGCCCTATTAATACTGGATGAACTCGTGGGAATGTTCAGCCTTCATTGAATTAAGAAATTACTCCACAAAGAATAATTCATTAAAGGATAGACATGTTAGACCCTCAAGTTTATCAGTCAGATTTATAATACTACATTATCACATGGTGGTTCTTTAACCCATAAAGGTAGCCTACATAACCCATTGATCATCATGAGCCTTTACAAAGTTGTAGAGTCCCAAAATTATGTTTCTCCGGTTATCAACATCCTTGGAACCTATTATTCATTGCAAACATGGGTGATACAAGATTTGTAAGTCTCATTTATAATCTACCATGTTCTTCTTTATATACATACCTTAAAAAAGTTTCTAAAAATTTCTTGGATATATAGGATGTAGAACCTAAACCATATGAAAAGGTGGAGGAGCATGCTCATCTACTCTTACTTGTACATTTGGTAGTTGTAACAACCCGATATTTTATGATAATTATTCTTTTTAATTTATTTAATGTCATGTGTTTTATGCTACAACAAGATTATCTTGTGCTATACACCACACTATATTATCTTGAAGTATACACAACACTATTCTTAGATTGTGTTACACACAAGTTCATGTTCGTTTTATAATAGTCATTCTACGCAACATTAAGTGCGTATATATATATATTCAATGTATAAATAAAATATGGTTGGATTCTGTTATCATAAATAATAAATGATTCTTGCACAACATTCAACCCTGACATGTCTTGCATTACACGCAATCGCGACCTTCCTCGATAGCGTGTGTTGTACGCAATACCGGGTTTTACTAAATAACCATATATTATTATAATAATATTATGAACTAGCTGTTATGAATAGTATTAACTAATATTTGAATTTTATAACATTATTGTTCATCATACACATTTTCTAGAACATGATATAAGAACAAAATAATTTTTCTGGGTAAAATAAGTTTTTTTCAAAAAATGAAGTTTTGCCGCCTTTTGATGGCACACCCGCTTTAAATCTTGTTTTTGACATTTTTATAAGTTAAATTTTACAAAATAAAAATATTATTTGGAATCAGGATATATAATTTTACCTTGGATAAATTTTACATATTATTATGATAACATTCATATTTTAATGAATAGTAAAAACACGCTATATTTTAATTAAAAACAACTTTTTTCATTGTAATAACTTATGTTGTTAAATTATAATATTGAATGGTTTTAAAGTATAAATAGAATATATTTTTACCATTTATTATAATTTATGTCATTATCCTTGATTTTACATTGATTTCGTAGGTTAAATAAATTCAAACTTTTGCAATGTTTTAAACAAAAACCCGTTTTCTTTTGACAACAGGATTAATTTTAATTTAATTTATACAACTTATTTGTATTGAATTTGGAAAAATGGTTTCCATATTTGGAATTAGTGGGTCCAAATTATATTAATAGACTACTTTTAATTTTTGGGCTTTATGAATAGTAACAACGGTAAATTTTATTTACCATAGTAAAAGGTAAATTTGGTAATTAAGGGTAAATATAATATTATAAAATTATCCTAATACTTGTCTTAATACAATTGGATGATTATAATTTGTCCTAAGTCATATTTGGGTCCAAATTAAATCCATTATAACCCACGTGGAGGTGATTAAGACCTTTAGTATATCTTATTTAAAGGAAAGTGAAATATGTCTCACTCAAATTTAATAATTAAAGTATTTTTAATATAAGTTTATACAGAATATAAATTCCGTTATAAATACTCATTTTAGAGATAAAATGTTTTCTTTGTCATGGTAATTTATTTGTAATTTTTAAGAGTTATTTAATTTTCTTATTATCTTATACATTAATGACGCAAAAATTATTTATTTAGTGACAAATCAATAGTATAGTTTTTATCGAAATAGTAATACATATCAAAAGGCCCAAAAATCGGAAGAAATATTATTATTAGTGTATATATAAACCCTAATCATCCACTGGCCGAATTGTTGACCATTTGGATCTTTATTAAGGCGATTACGACACTTATACTATTTTATTTTAAATGATGCCAAAGTTGTCACCTTCATAATTTAATAAATATAACAATTTAAATATTGTGATTTTAAGATGATAAGTTTGAGTAAAAGTATTATTGTGAAAGTTAATAGATTTATATTCATCATAGGATTTTAGTTTTAATTTTTATGCAACAAATAATTATATTAAATAATTATACAAAAATGTTGTAGTAATTATTTTATTAAGAGGTAAACCAAATAAATGGTTTTAAAAATAATAAAATAAATAATATATGAACTATTTAATGCGATCCACTAATTTAATAGACACATATGACCTTTTTGGAATCTATTAATACTTTTATTTCGATCATATCTTCTATATATATTTTATTCAAATTCAAATAAATGAATAGTGTCAAAATTGACACTATTGTTATTTTATAAAAATAACATATTATAAAAGTGTTTAAAAAACACAAAAGTATTTAAAAATTATAAATTTTATTTTATTTGGTCTAAAATGTTATTAAGTATCCAATTATGGACAATTCACAACAAATAAGTAATTATTTGTTGTAATTTAAAATTTAGAATGTTATTACAACAAATAAAATTAAATTGATTAAATAAGGATAAATCAAGTTGATAATGTTTAAACTAAATTCCTAACATGTCTAAATTTTATTTTTTGATGATATTACAATCATATATTATCTATTATTTTAATATGAGCCATTTTTGGAGGTTTTTAAGTGGGGTTAGATTTATGATAAATTAATATTTTTAAGATTTCCAAAGGTGCCCCTCTCCTCCGTTATAAAAGGGCACCTCATCCCTCTCTTCCTCACACCACTTTTAGCCTTAATGCTCGGCCAAAACCAGTAAAATTCTCTTCTCCACTTCCCTAGGAACATCCTATAGGTCCTGGTCTTCTTCAAAGACCAATTGTAGTTCCCTAGGAGGAGGTATCAAAGAGGCGCTTCAAACAGGAGGTAATGTTCGTTACCGATTCTTTCAACATTATTTCTTCTTCCACTTCTTCTTATTTAGTTGTTTCATTATTAAGTAATAACATAAGTATCACTCATATACTGATATGTTATTATAAGTATGAAACAACCCTCTTTCACAATTTATCCACCCTACGGAAAACGAAATCATCGCGCGTGCGTACGTACGGAATACCGTCTCCCCACCGTGGTGTAATCTATTTTCCACCACCAGCATACATGGATGGGTATAATGGTGTACATAATGACTATATATGATTATTGTAAAGTGATATTGATTCTTAAATATTATACATACACTTCAATACAATTCCATGATCATCGGAATGATATCATCGCTCGTGCATACGTACGGACTACCGTCTCCACGACGCGATGAGATTCATTCTCAATGATTAACCATTCATGAATGATTATAAAGTATATATAATAAGTAATCATGAAATATATGACATAATAATGATACTGGATTTATTTATATATATATATATATGTCATCTACTTAATTCCATTCAATTCAATAAGGAAACAAAAACAGCGTTCATGCGTACGTACGACCTACCGTCTACATGTATGGTGTATTCCTTTCCATTTATTGATCAATTATATATATGTATATTCTTAATATATATTATATATAAATCATTTTTTACATTCTGGATGTAAGTAACCATGATCTAAGTAATCATATGAATAATTACAAGTTAAAACACGAACGACAAATGAAACGATTTTACCCAAAATGCAACTGTAACACTAATTTACAAATGAATGGGTAATATAAAGTCATAAGTGAACCATATATGATATAATAACAATTAATATGATTCTTTAACAAGTCAATGAAATTATTTAAATCATTATACAGGAGGTTCGGATCCATACGAAGCATATCGGACCTAAGGTAAGGGATAATTTTTCAATTCTCATTTTTATCCAAGAATGCTTAATCGTAAGTATTTACTGGGGTTATTTATTTCATCCAAGTCCATGTTTTATTAAAGTGTTTTCATGTATTTTTAAAGTCCTTTTTACCCATTTTTGACTTTTACTACATTGTATGTAAGGAATCATTCTTTTGTTTACGTTACGAGGTATTTTTTTGACTTTTCCGACAAAAGTATGAGGAGAATGTTATTTTTAACTTATACGGCATGAACGGATTTTTCCGGTTTCATGATGCTTCATTTTCATGAATCTTACTCTACATGATTTTATGACTATTTACAACAAAATACCTTTATTTTAAAAGTGCATGGCATTTTTTGAAAATAAAATGATTTTGATGAAGAAAGGATATTTTCCTAAAGAATGCATTTCAAATGTTTTATCAAAATCATTTTCCATCTAAGATGAAATTATTTGATATGTGTATGTTTCACGTTTAATGTATCTTTGATTTACATGGTTCAATTTTCTTATGATGAAATTTCCATTTGTTTTATATGGATTATGAAATGATGGGATGATGTTTATGAAACCCATTTCATTCTATGGGTTATGATGAATGTTTTAATTTTATTTTGTGGCACAAGTAAGAATGATTTCATTATGAGATGGGTAGTACCTATATCTCCCTCCAATGCATTTGGTAAATATTTATATCTCATGAGATTGACATGGCTGGAATAGTAATTTATTCTGGTTCAGTGTTACATGACTGAAACGAGGAGTGAACTCGATTCAGAAAGGGACTTTGTCCACGAAGATGGTCATGGAAATAATGTCTTGGATACTATGGAAATCATTATATGTGCTTAATGGATGCCACAATTACATTCTTTATTCCTTTTCTATTTTATCATGATTGATGATCCATTATGATCTATGCCTTACGTACTACCATGTTTTATGTCATTGCTCATGATTTTGATGTTTAAATATTATGTTCATGTTTTTAAGTTCAAATGTATATGGTTTGTTTTATTTTCTTCATGCTTACCCTTACAGAGCATTTGAGCTCACCCATTTTATGTTTTCTTTTCCCCAAGGATTAAATGAAAGGTTTTAGGTAAGGAAACAATGGGGGAGGATCGTTAGGGGAGATGTTGAAGATATTTCAACATGATTAGAAGTTTATATTCAAAGTTTCCAAAGACACTAAACTATTACGGTCCTTGTGTGTCTGTTTTTGTTATGTATTAGATATTCAAAAAAATTAATTTAATGTCCATGAACATCAATCTTTGGGTCTCTACAGTTGGTATCAGAGGAAAGGTTAAGTTAACCTTTGGAAACTAGGATGTGAAAATGTTAGTGAGATCCCTAGAGATATTTCTAAGGTATGTCTAGGGATGTCCCTAAGGATAAGTATACGTATAGGATATAATCCTAAAACTATGGTAACGATCTTAGAATTTAACCTAAGATGATAGAGATTGATGGTACTCCACCTTTACTATGTTGTTTTCCCTAGAATGATTTTTCCCTCTCACACTATTCTTTTTGGGTTTTAGAAAATTGTTGGAAACAGGAAGATTCACGATAATGGAGGATATGACGGATAATGGAATGATATTTTTCATGAGAATCCAAATGAAACGGGATTTGGAAGTCCAAACATCGTTATTAAACTTAATCAGAAATCTCATAATATGATCAATAATCAAAACTTTGGTAAGTTTCCCGACTCAGATAATAGGAGAAAGATGGAGTTTCATGATGATCATAGAGGAAATAAAGTTAAATTTCCCTTTTGTAAATCATATGGGAAGAGGAATTTGGGAGAATGTTTCAAAGGAACTGGAAGATGCTTTGGGTGTGGAAAAGAAGGAAACAAAGCCAGTAAGTTCAAAGGAAAAGGTTTAGTTAACACCATGGATGAGGATAATGGTATTTCTACGGCATCAACAATGGTTAATGTTTTAAATGTGTAATGTACGGGCATTATGCAGACCAATTCCCTAAGGTAAAGCCTCATGAAGAGAATCAGTGTGGTTGTATGGGTAGTATTTATGTTGATGATGATGAAGAGAAAAAAAATGATATGTGAGATGAAAGAATTGTTGAAGCTCAGTCAATGGTTTAAGAAGGTAGTGGAATGATTACATGTTTATCAAGTGTAATCTTGTATATGTAATCTCATGGTACTATGGAATAAAGAGACATCTAAGGATTGTTACACCGTTGTCTTTCCTGATGTTTTGAAAGTATATGATCAATGGTACCAGTGACCATGAAAGGTTATTCAAATATTTTTGGAATGCAGATGATGTGTGCATAATGAATGGATAAAGAGAAAATTAAATTTTTGATAGTATTCAAGAGTTCATGACTAATATAAGGAGAAGGTCATATCATGGTTTGAGTATATAGAGTTTTTGGATTTTTGTATGTGGAAAGAGTTAACTTTTGATAGCATTCATGTTTTCACTAAGGTTTAATGGGTATTAATTTTTCAAGAGAATACATGATTAAGGTATTCACATGATTGGAATGTGACCAAAAAGATATATATGGGAAAAATGATGGTATTCACATGCTTGGTTGATGAAATTTCAAGTAATCATTTTTCTTATACTATGAGATTCGACATATGTATTTTGGATAATCCTAAAGATTGGAATTTATTATGTTGGACATAAGTTTGTAATGTTTAAGGATAGAACTTTTTTTGATATTTTTTATAGGATGTTATTGGAATGTAGTTTTAGAAAAAGGACAACCTACAGGATGGGCGACAGCCCATCTCATCGGACATGGCTGTGGGAATCGAACCCACAGCTGAAGAGCAGCATGCCTTTATCGCCTATCACTGGCCAACAAGAAGTCCCTGATTAGTAGAAACTTGTTTTATTTTATTAAGTGGTATGATATATGAAGTATAAGTTCATTTTTGGAATCGTATATGATTAACCTCACCATAGATGGACTTATGCATATTTGATAACTTTTGATAACCTTTTGTTTGAAATAGATGGAATGACCCATCATTCTATCACATGATCTATTAAAACTTCACGAATAACGAATTCAACTTCATTTCTTTAAGGGCTAAAGTGGAAAATTGTTCGAATCACGAACAACAGTGATATTGTACCAAAATCAAGCAAGTATTTCTTCTAATTCAAAATTTTCAACTTTAGAGAAATGATATTGAAAACCAAAAATGTTTTCCTAGTGCTCTTATATCTGATGAATCAGATGGTACCTTAGATCATCACAAATTTATGGCTTTGTGATTGTTGGCTTTTTCATAGCCTTGTCCTCTACCACTCTCCATCAGAACTTGATGGTTAGATTTTTCTTCCATATCCATATTTTCACCAGTGTTCTCATATTTGGAAACCCATTGATTAGTTAATTTGGGTAACTGTTACATTTCATACTTTAGTTTTTAAAGTTAAGTTTTGGTATTTCATTTTACGATGTCTATTGCAATTAAAGAAACTTTCAAGTAGAAAACCGTGTATAACCCCGACGAATTTCGAGGGCGAAATTTATTTTAAGGGGGTTTGAATTTAACCACACGATATTTTATGATAAGTATTCTTTTTAATTTATTTGATGTCATGTGTCTTACGCTACAACAAGATTATCTTGTGATATACGCCACACTATATTAGCTTGAAGTATACACAACACTATTCTTAGATTGTGTTACACACAATTTCAAGTTCGTTTTATAATAGTCATTCTACGCAACATTGAGTGTATATATATATACATATTCAATGTATAAATTAAATATGGTTGGATTCTGTTATACGAAATAATAAAGGATTCTTTCACAACACGCAACCCTGACTTGTCTTGCATTACACGCAATCGCGACCTTCCTCGATAGCGTGTGTTGTACGGAATACCGGGTTTTACTAAACAACCATATATTATTATAATATTATTATGAACTAGCCGTTATAAATAGTATTAACTAAAATTTGAATTTTAAAACATTATAATTCATCTTACACATTTTCTAGAACATGGTATAAGAACAAAATTAATTTTTCGAGTAAAATAAGTATTTTTCAAAAAATGCGGTTTTGTCGCCTTTTGATGGAGCATCCACTTTAAATCTAGTTTATTACATGTTTATAAGTTCAATTATAAAAAATAAAATTATTATTTGGAATCAGGATATAAAATTTTACCTTGGATAATTTTTTTCATATTATTCTGATAACTTTCATATTTAAATGAATAGTAAAAACACGCTATATTTTAATTAAAAACAACTTTTTTCGTCGTAATATATTATGTGGGTAAATTATAATATTGAATTGTTTTAAAGTATAAATAGAATATATTTTTACCATTTAATATAATTTATGTCATTAGCCTTGATTTTACATTGAATTCGTAGGTTAAATAAATTCAATCGTTTGCAATGTTTTAAACAAAAACCCATTTTCTTTTGACAACAGGATTAATTTTAATTTTATTCTGAAACTTCTTTGTATTGAATTTGGAAAAATGGATTCCATATTTCGAATCAGTGGGTTCAAATTATATTAATAGACTACTTTTTTTTTTGGGCTTTATGAATAGTAACAACGATAAATTTTATTGACCATAGTAAAAGGTAAATTGGGTAATTAAGGATAAATATAATCCTATAAAATTATCCTAATACTTTTATTAATACAATTGTATGATTATAATTTGTCCTAAGTCATATTTGGGTCCAAATGGAATCCATTAGAGCCCACTTGGAGGTGATTAATACCTTTAGCTTATTTTATTTAAAGGAAAGTGAAATATGTCTCACTCAACTTTAATAATTATAGTATTTTTAATATAAGTTTATACAGAATATAAATTCGGTTATAAATACTAATTTGAAAGATAAAATGTTTTTATTTGTCATGGAATTTTATTTGTAAATTTTTAGAGTTATTTTATTACTTTATTATCTTATACATTAATGATGAAGAAATTATTTATTTAGTGAAAAATCGATAAAATAGTTTTTATCAAAATAGTAATACATTTGAAAAGGCCATAAAATCTGCAAAAATATTATTAATAGTGTATATATAAACCCTAATCATCCACTGGCCGAATTGTTGACCATTTGGATCCTTATTAAGGCGATTATTACACTTATATTATTTTATTTTAGATGATGCCAAAGTTGTCACCTTCATAATTTAATAAATATAAAAATTTAAATATTATGATTTTAAGATGAAATATTCTATTAAAATTATTATTGTGAAATTTAATATAGTTATATTCATCATTGGATTTTAGTTTTAATTTTTATGCAAAAAATAAGTATATTAAATAATTATACAAAAATGTTGTAGTAATTATTTTATTAAGAGATAAACCAAATAAATGGTTTTAAAAATAATAAAATAAATATTATATGACATATTTAATGTGATACAATAATTTTATAGACACATATGAGATTTTATTAATCTATTAAAGCTTTTAGTTCGAACATATCTTCTGTATATAGTTTATTTAAATTCAAATAAATGAATAGTGTCAAAATTGACACTATTGTTATTTTATAAAAATAACATATTATAAAATTGTTTAAAAATCAAAAAAATATTTAAAAATTATAAATCTAAATTTATATGTTATAAAATGTTATTAATTATCCAATTATGGACAATTCACAACAAATAAGTAATTATTTGTAATAATTTAAAATTTAGATTGTTATTACCACAAATAAAATTAAATAGATTAAATAAGGATAAATCAAGTTGATAATGTTTATAATAAATTCCTAACATGTCTAAATTTTATTGGTGGATTAGATTACAACCCTATATTATATAATATTCTGATATGAGTCATTTTTGGAGGTTTTTAAGTGGGGTTAGATTTATTATAAATTTATATTTTTAAGATTTCAAAAGGTTCCCCTCTTCTCCGTTATAAAAGGGCACCTCCTCCCTCTCTTACTCACACCAATTTGAGCCTTCATGCTCGGACAACCCCTATAAAATTATCTCCTCCACTTCCCTAGAAACATCCTATAGATCCTGGTCTTCTTTAAAGACCAATTTTAGTGCTCTACGAGGAGGTCTCAAAGAGGCGCGTCAAAGAAGGCGTAATGTTCGTTACTGATTCTTTCAACTTTATTTCCTCTTCCACTTCTTCTTATTTAGTTGTTTCATTATTAAGTAATTACATTAGTATCACTCATTTACAGATATGTTATTATAATTATGAAACAACCCTCTTTCATAATTTATCCATCCTACGGAAAAAGAAATCACCGCGCGTGCGTACGTACGGAATACCGTCTCCACACCGTGGTGTAATCTATTTTCCACCACCACCTTACATGGACAGGTATAATGTTTTAAATAATGACTATATATGATTATTGTTAAGTGGTATTGATTCCTAAATATTATACATACACTTCAATACAATTCCACGATCATGGGAATGATATCATCGCTCGTGCGAACGTACGGACTACCGTCTCCACGACGCGATGAGATTCATTCTGAATGATTAACCATTTCTGAATGATTATAAAGTATATATAATAAGTAATCATGAAATATATGAAATTATAATGATACTGGAATTTTGTATATATATATATGTCATCTACTTAATTCCATTCAATTCAATAAGGAAACGAAAATAGCATTCATGCGTACGTACGGCCTACCGTCTCCATGTACGGTGTATTTCTTTCCATTTATTGATCTATTATATATATGTATATTCTGAATATATATTATATATAAATCATGTTTTACATTATTTATTTAATTAACCATGATCTAAGTAATCATATGAATAATTACAAGTTAAAACACGAACGACAAATGAAACGATTTTACCCAAAATGCTACTGTAATATTAATTTACAAATGAATGGGTAATATAAAGTCATAAGTGAACCATATAAGATATCATAATATGAATCTTTTATAAGTTAATTACATTATATAGATCATTATACAAGAGGTTCGGATCCATACAAAGCATATCGGACCTAGGGTAAGGGATAATTTTTCAAACCTCATTTTTATCCAAGATTTCTTATTCGTAAGTATTTACTGGGGTTATTTATATCATCCAATTAAATGTTTTATAAAAGTGTTTTCATGTATGTTTAATGTCCTTTTTACCCAATTTTGGCTTTTACTACATGGTATGTAAGGAATCATTATTTTGTTTTCGTTACTAGGTACTTTTTTGACTTTTCCAACAAAAGTATGAGGAAAATGTTATTTTTAACTTATACGGCGTGAACGGATTTTTACGGTTTTATAACGCCTCATTTTCATGAATCTTAATCTACATGATTTTATGACTATTTTCAACAAAATTCTTTTATTTTAAAATTTCATGGCATTTTTTGAAAAGAAAATGATTTTGACGAATAAATGATATTTTTCTCAAGAATCCATTTCAAATGTTTTATCAAAATCATTTTCCATCTAAGATGACATTATTTGATATGTGTATGTTTCAAGTTTAATGTCTCTTTGATTTAAATGGTTCATTTCTCTTATGATGAAATGTCCATTTGTTTTATATGGATTATGAAATGATGGGATGATGTTTATGAAACCCATTTTATTCTATGGGTTATGATGAATGTTTTAAGTTTATTTTGTTGCTCAAGTAATAATGATTTCATTATGAGATGGGTGGGACCTATATATCCCTCTAATTCATTGGGTAATGATTTATATCTCATGATATAGACATGGCTGGAATAGTAAGTTAATCCGGTTCAGTGTTATAGGACTGAAACGAGGAGTGAACTCGATTCAGAATTGGACTTTGTCCACTAAGATGGTCATGGAAGTAATGCCTTGGATACTATGTAAATCATTACATGTGCTTAATGGATGCCACAATTATATGCTTTATTAATATGGTATTTTATAATGATTCATGATCCATTATGATCTATGCCTTACGTACTGCCATGTTTTATGTCATTGCTCAAGATTTTGATGTTTAAATATTATGGTCATGTTTTTAAGTTCAAATGTAAATGGTTTGTTTTATTTTCTCCATGATTACCCTTACTGAGCATTTGAGCTCACCCTTTTTATGTTTTCTTTTCCCACAGGATAAAAATAAAGGTTTTAGGTAAGGAAACAAAAAGGGGGGATCGTTATGGGAGATGTCGAAGATCTTTCAACATGATTATAAGTTTATATTCCAAGTTTCCAAAGACACTAAACTATTATGGTCCTTGTGTGTCTATTTTTTTTATGTATTAGATATTCAGAAAAATTAATGTAATGTCCATGAACGTCAAGCTTTGGGTCTCTACGGTTGGTATCAGAGGAAAGGTTATGTTATCCTTTGGAAAATAGGATGTGAAAATGTTAGTGAGATCCCTATAGATATTTCTAAGGTATGTCTAGGGATGTCTATAAGGATAAGTATATGTATAGGATACAATCCTAAAACTACGGTAACGATCTTATAATTTATCCGAAGATGACAGATATTGATGGTACTCCCCCTTTACTATGTTGTTTTCCCTAGCATGATTTTTCCCTCTCACACTGTTCTTTATGGGTTTTAGAAAATGGATGGAAACAGGAAGATTCACGATAATGGAGGATATGACGGACAATGGAATGATATTATTTATGAGCCACCAAATGAAATGGGATTTGGAAGTCCAAACATCTTTATTATGCTTAATCAAAAATCTCATAATATGATCAATAATCACAACTTCGGTAAGTTTCCCGACTCAGATAATAAGAGAAAGATGGAGATTCATGATGATCATAGAGGAAAGAAAGATCAATTTTCCTTATGTAAATCATATGGGAAGAGGAATCAGTGAGAATGTTTCAAAGGAACTAGAAGATTTTTTTGGTGTGGAAGAGAAGTACACAAAGCCAGTAAGTGCAAAGGAAATGGTTTAGTTAACACCATGGATGAGTAAAATGGTATTGCTACGGCATCAACAATGGTTAACTATTTTAAATGTGGAATGTACGGGCATTATGCAAACCAATGCCCTAAGGGAAAGTCTCATGAAGAGAATCAGTATGGTTGTATGGGTTTTATTTATGTTGACGAAGAAGAATAGACAACAAATGATATGTGAGATGAAAGAATTGTTGAAGCTCGGTCAATGGTTTAAGAAGGTAGTGGAATGATTACATGTTTATCAATTGTAATGTTGTATAAGTAATCTCATGGTACTATGGAATAAAGAGACATCTAAGGATTGTTACATTGTTGTCTTTCCTTATGTTTTGAATGTATATGATGAATGGTACCAGCGACCATGAAAGGTTATACAGATACTTTTTGGAATGCAGATGATATGCGCATAATGAAGGGATAAGGAGAAAATTAAATTTTTGATAGTATTCAAGAGCTCATGACTAATATAAAGAGAAGGTCATATCATGGTTTGAGTATATAGAATTTTTGGATTTTTTTATGTGGAAAGAGTTAACTTTTGATAGCATTCTTGTTTTGACTAAGGTTTAATGGGAATTAATTTTTCAAGAGAATACATGATTAAGGTATTCACATGATTAAAATGTGACCAACAAGATATATAGGGGATAAATGATGGTATTCACATGCTTGGTTGATGAAATTTCAAGTAATAATTTTATTTATACTATGAGATTGGACATATGTATTTTGGATTAGCCTAAAGATTGGAATGGATTATGTTGGACATAAGTTATTATTGTTTAAGGATATAACTTTTTTTGATATTTTTTATGGGATGTTATAGGAATGTAGTTTTAGAAAAAGGAAAACCTGCAGGACGGGCGACAACCCATCTCGCTGGACAAGGCTGTGGGAATCGAACCCACAACTGAAGAGTGACATGCCTTTACCACCTACCACTAGCCTACATGAAGTCCCTGGTAAGTAGAAACTAGTTTTATTTTATTAAGCGGTATGATATATGAAGTATAAGTTCATTTTTGGAATCATATATGATTAACCTCACCATAGATGGACTTATGGACATTTGATAACTTTTGATAACCTTTTGTTTGAAATAGATGGAATGACCCATCATTCTATCACATGATCTATTAACACTTCACGAATAACAAATTCAACTTCATTTCTTTAAGAGATGAAGTGGAAAATTGTTCGAATCAAAACAACAGTGAGATTGTACCAAAATCAAGCAAGTATTTCTTCTAATTCAAAATTTCCAACTTTAGGGAAATGATATTGAAAACCAAAAATGTTTTCCTAGTGCTCTATATCCGATGAATCAGATGGTACCTTAGATCATCACAAATTTATGGCTTTGTGATTGTTGGCTTTTTCATAACCTTGTCCTCTACCACTCTCGATCATAACTTATGGTCAGATTTTTCTTCCATATCCATATTTTCACCTATGTTCTCATATGTTGAAACCCATTGATTAGTTAATTTGGGTAGTCGTTACGTTTCATACTTTAGTTTTCAAAGTTAAGTTTTGGTATTTCATTTTACGATGTCTGTTGCAATTAAAGAAACTTTCAAGTAAAAAATCATGTATAACCCCGATGAATTTCGAGGGAAAAATTCATTTTAAGGGGGGTAGAATGTAACAACCTGATATTTTTTGATAAGTATTCTTTTTAAGTTATTTGATTTCATGTGTCTTATGCTACAAAAATATTATCTTGTGCTATACGCCACACTGTATTAGCTTGAAGTATACGCAACACTATTCATAGATTGTGTTACACACAATTTCAAGTTCATTTTATAATAGTCATTCTACGCAACACTGAGTGTGTATATATATATATATTTAATGTAAATATTAAATATGGTTGTATTCTGTTATACGAAATAATAAAGGATTCTTGCACAACATGAAATCCTGACTTGTCTTGCATTACACGCAATTGCGACCTTCCTCGATAGCATGTGTTGTACGCAATACCGTGTTTCACTAAACAAAAATATATTATTATAATATTATTATGAACTAGCCGGTATGAATAGTATTAACTAAAATTTGAATTTTATAACATTATTATTCATCTTACACGTTTTCTAGAACATTGTATAAGAACAAAATAAATTTTTTGGGTAAAATAAGTATTTTTCAAAAAAATGCAGATTCGCCGCCTTTTGATGGAGCACCCGCTTTAAATATTGTTTTTGACATATTTATAAGTTCAATTTTAGAAAATTAAATTATTATTTGGAATCAGGATATAAAATTTTACCTTGGATAAATTTTTCATATTATTCTGATAACTTTCATATTATAATGAATAGTAAAAACACGCTATATTTTAATTAAAAACAACTTTTTTCATCATAATAACTTATGTGGTTAAATTATTATATTGAATTGTTTTAAATTATAAATAGAATATATTTTTACCATTTAATATAATTTATGTCATTATCCTTGATTTTACATTGAATTTGTAGGTTAAATAAATTCAATCGTTTGTAATGTTTTAAACAAAAACCCGTTTTCTTTCGACAATGGGATTAATTTTAATATAATTCTGAAACTTCTGTGTATTGAATTTGTAAAAATTTATTCCGTATTTGGAATCAGTGGGTCCAAATTATATTAATAGACTACTTTTTATTTTTGGGCTTTATGAATAGTAACAACGATAAATTTTATTTACCATAGTAAAAGGTAAATTGGGTAATTAAGGGTAAATATAATACTATAAAGTTATCCTAATACTTGTCTTAATACAATTGGATGATTATAATTTTTCCTAAGTCATATTTGGGTCCAAACGGAATCCATTATAACCCACTTGGAGGTGATTAAGTCCTTTAGTTTATTTTATTTAAAGGAAAGTTAAATATGTCTCAGTCAACATTAATAATTATAGTATTTTTTAATATAAGTTTATACAGAATATAAATTCGGTTAGAAATACTCATTTTAAAGATAAAATGTTTTTCTTTGTCATGGTAATTTATTCATAGTTTTTATGAGTTATTTAATTACCTTATTATCTTATACATTAATAATGCAGAAATTATTTATTTAGTGAAAAATCAATAATATAGTTTTTATTGAAATAGTATTACATATCAAAAGGCCCAAAAAATCTGAACAAATATTATTATTAGTTTATATATAAACCCTAATCATCCACTGGCCGAATTTTTGACCATTTGGATCCTTATTAAGGCGATTATGACACTTATATTATTTTATCTTAAATGATGCCAAAGTTGTCACCTTCATAATTTAATAAATATAACAATTTAAATATTGTGATTTTAAGATGATAAATTCGATAAAAAGTATTATTGTAAAAGGTAATATATTTATCTTCATAATTGGATTTTATTTTTAATTTTTATGCAAAAAATAAGTATATTAAATAATTATACAAAAATGTTGTAGTAATTATTTTATTAAGAGATAAACCAAATAAATGGTTTTAAAAATAATAAAATAAATATTATATGACCTATTTGATGTGATCCAATAATTCTATAGACACATATGACCTTTTATGAATCTATTAAATCTTTTATTTCGAACATATCTTCTTTATATAGTTTATTTAAATTCAAATAAATGAATAGTGTCAAAATTGACACTATTGTTATTTTATACAAATAACATATTATAAAATTGTTTAAAAATCACAAAAATATTTAAAAGTTATAAATTTAAATTTATATGGTCTAAAATGTTATTAAGTATCCAATTATGGACAATTCACAAAAAATAAGTAATTATTTGTATTAATTTAAAATTTATATTGTTATTACCACAAATAAAATTAAATTGATTAAATAAGTATAAATCAAGATTATAATGTTTAAAATAAATTCCTAACATGTCTAAATTTTATTTTTTGATGAGATTGAAACCCTATATTATCTAATATTCGAATATGGGTAATTTTTGGAGGTTTTTAAGTGGGTTAGATTTATTATAAATTAATATTTTTAAGATTTCTAAAGCTGTCCCTCTCCTCCATTATAAAAGGGAATGTCCTCCCTCTCTTCCTCACACCCCTTTGAGCATTCAAGCTCGAACAAACCTTGTCAAATTATCTTCTCCAATTCCCTAGAAACATCCTAGAGGTCCTGGTCTTTTCAAAGACCAATTTTAGGGCTCTAAGAGGAGGTCTCTAAGAGGCGCATCAAAGAAGAGGTAATGTTCGTTACCGATTCTTTCAACTTTATTTCCTCTTCCACTTCATCTTATTTAGTTGTTTCATTATGAAGTAATAACATCAGTATCACTCATATACGGATATGGTATTATAATTATGAAACAACCCTCTTTCACAATTTTTCCATCCTACGGAAAAAGAAATCACCGCGCATGGGTACGTACGGAATACCGTCTCCACGCCGTGGTGTAATCTATTTTCCACCACCACCTTACTAGGATGGGTATAATGTTGTAAATAATTACTATATTTGATTATTGTAAAGTTATATTGAATCTTAAATATTATACATACACTTCAATACAATTCCACGATCATGGGAATGATATCATCGCTCGTGCGTACGTACGGACTACCGTCTCCACGACGTGATGAGATTCATTCTCAATGATTAACCATTCATGAATGATTATAATGTATATATAATAAGTAATCCTGAAATATATGAAATAATAATGATACTGAATTTATGTGTGTATATATATATGTCATCTACTTAATTCCATTCAATTCAATAAGGAAACGAAAACAACGTTCATGTGTACGTACGACCTACCGTCTCCTTGTAAGTTGGATTTCTTTCCATTTATCGATCTATTATATATATGTATATTCAGAATATATATTATATATAAATCATGTTTTACATTCTGTATGTAATTAACCATGATCTAAGTAATCATATGAATAATTACAAGATAAAACACGAACGACAAATGAAACGATTTTACCCAAAACGCTACTGTATCATTAATTTACAAATGAATGGGTAATATAAAGTAATAAGTGAACCATATATGATATCATAAAAATTCAGATGATTCTTTAATAATTCAATGACATTATTTAAATCATTATACAGGAGGTTAGGATCTATACGAAGCATATCAGACCTAAGGTAAGGGATAATTTTTTAAACCTCATTTTTATCCAAGATTGCTTATTCGTAAGTATTTACTGGGGTTATTTATATCATCCAATTCCATGTTTTATAAAAGTTTTTTCATGTATGTTTAAATTCCTTTTTACCCATTTTATACTTTTACTACATGGTTTGTAAGGAATCATTCTTTTGTTTACGTTACTAGGTACTTTTTGACTTTTCGACAAAATTACGAGGGAAATGTTATTTTTATCTTATACAGTGTGAACGGATTTTTACAGTTTCATAACGCATAATTTTAATGAATCATAATCTACATTATTCTATGACTATTTTCAATAAAATACATATATTTTAAATGTTAATGTAATTTTTTGAAAAGAAAATGATTTTTCCGAAAAAAAGGATATTTTCCTCAAGAATCCATTTCAAATGTTTTATCAAAATCATTTTCCATCTAAGATGACATTATTTGATATGTGTATGTTTCATGTTTAATGTCTCTTTGATTTACATGTTTCACTTTTCTTATGATAAAATGTCCATTTGTTTTATATGGATTATGAAATGATGGGATGATGTTTATGAAACCCATTCTATTCTATGGGTTATGATGAATGTTTAAAGATTATTTTGTGGCACAAGTAAGAATGATTTCATTATGAGATGGGTGGTACCTATATCTCTCTCCAATGCATTGAGTAATGATTTATATCTCATGAGATAGACATGGCTGGAATGGATATTTAATCTGGTTCAGTGTTACAGGACTGAAACGAGGAGTGAACTCAATTCAGAAAGGGACATTGTCCACTAAGATGGTCATGGAAGTAATGCCTTGGCTACTATGGAAATAATTACATGTGCTTAATGGATACCACAATTACATACATTATTTATATTCTATTTTATCATGATTGATGATCCATTATGATCTATGACCTACGTACTTCCATGTTTTATGTCATTGCTCAAGATTTTGATGTTTAAATATTATGTTCATGTTTTTAAGTTCAAATGTATATGGTTTGTTTTATTTTCTCCATTATTACCCTTAATGAGCATTTGAGCTCACCCTTTTTATGTTTTCTTTTCCCCCCAGGATTAAAAGAAGGGTTTTAGGTAAGGAAACAAAAAGGGGAGGATCGTTATGGGAGATGTTGAAGATCTTTCAACATGATTAGAAGTTTATATTCCATGTTTCCAAAGACACTAAACTATTACGGTCCTTGTGTGTCTGTTTTTGTTATGTATTAGATATTCAGAAAAATTAATGTAATGTCCATGAACGTCAAGCTTTGGGTCCTTACTGTTGGTATCAGAGGAAAGGATAAGTTAATCTTTGGAAACTAGGATGTGAAAATGTTAGTGAGATCCCTAGAGATATTTCTATGGTATGTCGAGGGATGTCTCTAAGGATAAGTATATGTATAGGATACAGTCCTAAAACTATGGTAACTATCTTAGAATTTAACCTAAGATGATAGATATTGAGGGTACTCCCCCTTTACTATGTTGCTTTCCCTAGCATGATTTTTCCCTCCCACAGTATTCTTTTTGGGTTTCAGATAATGGTTGGAAACAGGAAGATTCACGATAATGGAGGATATGACGAACAATGGAATTGTATTCATCATGAGAAACCAAATGAAACGGGATTTGGAAGTCCAAACATCGTTATTATGCTTAATCAAAAATCTCATAATATGATCAATAATCACAACTTTGGTAAGTTTCCCGACTCAGATAATAAGAGAAAGATAGAGTTTCATGATGATAATAGTGGAAATAAAGTTCAATTTCCCTTATGTAAATCATATGGGAAGAGGAATCGGGGAGAATGTTTCAAAGGAACTGGAAGATGCTTTGGGTGTGGAAAATAATGACACAAAGCCAGTAAGTGCAAAGGAAATGGTTTAGTTAACACCATGGATGAGGATAATGGTATTACTACGGCATCAACAATGGTTAAATGTTTTAAATGTGGAATGTACGAGAATTATGCAAACCAATTCCCTAAGGGAAAGTCTCATGAAGTGAATCAGTATGGTTGTATGGGTAGTATTTATGTTGATGATGATTAAGAGACAACAAATGATATGTGAGATGAATGAATTGTTGAATCTCAGTCAATGGTTTAAGAAGGCAGTGGAATGATTACATGTTTATCAAGTGTAATGTTGTATAAGTAATCTCATGGTACTATGGAATAAAGAGACATCTAAGGATTGTTACACTATTGTCTTTCCTTATGTTTTTAAAGTATATATTGAATGGTACCAGTGACCTTGAAAGGTTATTCAGATATTTTTGGAATTCAGATGATATGCACATAATGAAGGGATAAGGAGAAAATTAAATGTTTGATAGTATTCAAGAGATCATGAATAATATAAGGATAAGGTCATATCATGGATTGAGTATATAGAATTTTTGGATTTATGTATGTGGAAAGAGTTAACTTTATATATCATTCATGTTTTCACTAAGTTTTAATGGGTATTAATTTTTCAAGAGAATACATTTTTAAGGTATTCACATGATTGGAATGTGACCAACAAGATATATAGGGGATAAATGATGGTATTCACATGCTTGGTTGATGAAATTTCAAGTAATCGTTTTCTTTATACTATGAGATTGGACATATATATTTTGGATAAGCCAAAAGATTGGAATGGATTATGTTGGAAATAAGTTAGTATTGTTTAAGGATATAACTTTTTTTGATATTTTTTATGGGATGTTATAGGAATGTAGTTTTAGAAAAAGGACAACCTGTAGGACGGGCGACAGCCCATCTCGTCGGACAAATCTGTGGGAATCGAACCCACAAATAATGAGCGACATGCCTTTATCACCTACCACTAGCCTACAGGAAGTCCCTGGTTAGTAGAAACTGGTTTTATTTTATTAAGCGGTATGATATATGAAGTATAAGTTCATTTTTGGAATCGCATATGATTAACCTCACCATAGATGGACTTATTCATATTTGATAACTTTTTCTAAACTTTAGTTTGAAATAGATGGAATGACCCATCATTCTATTAAATGATCTATTAACACTTCATGAATAAAAAATTCAACATCATTTCTTTAAGAGATGAAGTTGAAAATTTTTCGAATCACAAACAACGGTGGGATTGTACCAAAATCAAGCAAGTATTTATTCTAATTAAAAATTTTCAACTTTAGGGAAATGATATTGAAAACCAAAAATGTTTTCCTAGTGCTATTATATCCTATGAATCAGATGGTACCTTAGATCATCACAAATTTATGGCTTTGTGATTGTTGGCTTTTTCATAGCCTTGTCCTCTACCACTCTCCATCAGAACATAATGGTTAGATTTTTATTCCATATCCATATTTTCAGCTATGTTCTCCTATGTGGAAACCCAGTGATTAGTTAATTTGGGTAACCGTTACATTTCATACATTATTTTCTAAAGTTAAGTTTTGGTATTTTATTTTATGATGTCTGTTGTAATTAAAGAAACTTTCAAGTAGAAAACCATGTATAACCCCGACGAATTTCGAGGGTGAAATTCATTTTAAGGGGGGTAGAATGTAACAACCCAATATTTTATGATAAGTATTATTTTTAATTTATTTGATGTCATGTGTTTTATGCTACAAAAATATTATCTCGTGCTATACGCCACACTGTATTAGCTTGAAGTATACGCAACACTATTCTTAGATTGTGTTACACACAATTTCAAGTTCGTTTTATAGTAGTCATTTTACGCAACATTGAGTATATATATATATATATATTCAATGTATAAATAAAATATGGTTGGATTCTGTTATATGAAAAAATAAAGGATTCTTGCACAACACGTAACCCTGACTTGTCTTGCATTACACATAATCACGACCTTCCTCGATAGCATGTGTTGTACGCAATACCGGGTTTTACTAAACAACCATATATTATTATAATATTATTATGAACTAGTCGTTATGAATAGTATTAACTAAAATTTGAATTTTATAACATTATTATTCATCTTACACATTTTCTAGAACATGGTATAAAGACAGATCTTGAATTGAAGGAGAATTAATGGAACTGAACAAGTCAAAGAAACGTCAAATAGTTATGGACGATTAAAGAATCACGATATTTGATAATGTGGGAAAACCATTTTAGAATCTCTCTTGAAGTGTTTTTTTGTTTTTATAAAATGAGGATAATAATTTGTGTCTTATTGTACTTGAATTGATCAGAAAATAAGAGATAGATGATTATAAACATTATCCAGGAAAAGTTTATGAATTTTTATTTTTTAATAAAGTTAGCCAGATAGAAGAAGAATATGGAAGAAGATCATATTCAAATATTCTAGACTAGACTAGGTAATTATACTGGGATTTGTAGATAGAAGAAGAATAAGATATAAATTTTTCAAGTGTTAATCTGAAAGAGTAATATTTTTGCATTAGATAGTCGGACATGGGATTTGGCATGATAAATTTGACTGAGTATCATTATGAAGGCCAAGAATTTCAGACCATCATTTGGGTAAGAATTTGAAGAATTGTTTTGAAAGATCAATTTTGTGATTTTTTTTATGAAGCATCATAAAAAATTTGTTAAATTTTTTTATTTCATCATTTTATGCTATTTGAATGACATACAATATTGTGTTGAACATAGTTTTAAATGAATTTAAGGGCATATACATCTCATTGTACTCTAAAAAAGGATTATTTTCTATTGTATTCTATAGTATTGGACTATTTCAAAACCATACCATAGATATTTATACTCATATTGAGTAGTGAACATTATAAATTATTATGTTCTGGTGGATGTGTGTTTTATTTATTTTCAGAAGAGAATAAAAATTTTAACCTGAGGTCAAAAAAATCAAAAATAAGATAACATAAAAGAAAACGCATATCACAAATTCACCCCTCCCCCACTCAGTGATACCCCAATTCAAACTGGGAAATTACATGTGTAACCCATTGAAAGAAAACGGGTTTCATTCCCATTTCATCATTTCTTCGTAGAAAAATCCATGTAAAAAGAATTAGGTCTTAATAAGAATTCTATCATGTAATAAACCATGGAAAAAGAAATGGGTTTCATTACAATATTATCATGAAAAACATAAACCTTTTAGGGAAATCATAATAATGATATCATTAGATCGCATACCTAGTAAAAAAAGTAACATTGAAGGATCCTATATTTGGTGGAAAATGATTTTTTAAGATCCATTTGAACATTTATTAAGGAAAATAGCCTTTATTTGAAAAAACATATACAAGTAAAAATTACAACATTTCTTGGAAATCCATTCTTCGAAAAATGACTTTAAAAACATATAAGGGAATCATTAAATAGAATTTCAAACCAACAATGAGAAAAAAATATCCATTCCATATTGAAAAAATATTAAAAATTAAAGTCCATTTTTTAAAAATAACCTTTCAGAACTTATAAAATAAAATAAAAAAATGGTAGATCATGATGGGAAAAAATACCACCCATTATATTCAATTTCAATCAATTATTCCTTTAAATTTTTTTTGTAAAATATAAATATTTCTTTACTAAAAAATGACATGAAAATTCATTTCAAACCATTTGTTCAAAATTCAAAAAAGGGTAAAAATTTATTTAACAAATCGTTGAGAAACTGTTACTATCTTTTTGAAAAACATTTTTGGAACATGTGGTTTTGTAATAAAATGGGTTTTCTACTAATGAGATAAATAAACATGTTTTTTTAAAACATTTTTACAAACTATTTCATACATAAAGGGAGTAAAATTATGTGAAAATATTTATTATCATTTAATAAAAAGTTTATAATAAAAATCGATTGTTGCTTGAGGGTTGGATCAAAATATTTCCTCAATTGAAATATAATCATAAAAAATTCTGATAAACGAGGAGATTGCATCATAAAACCCATACAAATTTATTAACATTGAATAATAAAATCTAAGAAGGAATAAAAATATATTAAACATATAATATCAGGATAATTAATAATTTAATGATATTACATGTCAATGGGGATTTATATACATCTCATAATATCAGATAGGTGTATAACATAACATATGTCTCAAAGAAAGAAGAATAAGAAATAAAATCCCTTTCCACATTGGTAACATTTGGACCATATACCCAATGAAAAGGAGATTCTAAAACCTATAAGTAAATCGAAATAATATTTAGGATAATAATCATAAAATAGATTATTGGGAACTATATATGTAACACCCCCAAATGATAAAGGGTTAAATGACTAAATGATACGACTCATGTCAACAAGGTGAACCTTCCTTTTCAGGAGCCTGCCTGATTAGAACTCCATAGTTAAACGTGCTTGGCCTGGAGTAGTGATCATGATGGGTAACCTTGTGGGATGTTTCTCAGGGTGTGTGTGAGTGAGGAAAAAGCACACTAGAAAGGAAATGTGTTGGCCTGTGAGGATAATCATTAGTCAGATGACCCGTTCAGGCATGTGGGTGGACCCTTGGATGAGGACCACGTGTCTGTGGGGCAACTGGTGGTACCTGGTAGGCCAAGATCCAACGACCATGTTATGGTAGGGTGGTTGTGCTGTCATTGGGACCCAGTTGTCACATTTGGTATCAGAGGTGTTACCCAGCCTTAAGTGGAGCACACTGCTTGGGTTGAGTTGTAGGGCTCACAATGTGGACGTTGTGCTCTAAGGGGGGCTGATTGTAACACCCCCAAATGATAAAGGGTTAAATGACTAAATGATATGACTCATGTCATCCAGGTGCACCTTCCTTTTAGGGAGCCTTCCTGATTAAAACTCCATAGTTAAACGTGTTTGGCCTGGAGTAGTGATCAGGATGGGTGACCTTATGAGAAGTTTCTCTGGGTGTGTGTGTGTGTTAGGAAAAAGCACACTAGAAAGGACTTGTGTTGGCCTGTTGGGATAATCATTTGTCAGATGACCCATTCAGGCATGTGGGCGGACCCTTGGGTGGGGACCACGTGTCTATGGGGCAACGGGTGGTACCTGGGGGGCCAGGACCTGACAGACATGTTAGGGTGGGGTGTCTGTCCTATCCCCAGGACCCGGTTGTTACATTTAACTGTCACACCCTGATCTATCTTTTATTTTATTTTATAATTTTATGTGTCTTTTAAATTTTTTTGTGTTTCAGGTTGAGTCCCGAATGATAAACTATTGAGTTATGTTAAAAAGATCCCATTTTTCAGCTAACGTCACTGGGTGCATGGGTGGAGCGCGTTTTGGAAACCCCCCACGACTCCTCTTAGGCCTCGGCACAATTCTCCTACCTTCGGAAAAATTAAAAATGAGTGAAGTTTGTGATTTATTTAATTGCTTGAAATTTTTATGGTTAATAATTTTATTATTATAATAATTATTATTGTTATTATTATTATTAACATTATTATTATTTTTTACGAGATTTGACATGAGTCATAGACCAGTGTGCGGGCACCGCACGGTTAGCGTTGGCCGTTTGGTCGGCCGGGGTGCCCGTGCGGCAGCTTCTGGAGTGGACGGAAGCTACCAAACGGTCCGTGCACGGTTGCTTGGGATGTGGATGAACCACGCAGTTGCAGTTTTCAAAAAAATATAATTAAATAAAACAGAATGAGATTGAACTAAAATAAAGCAGACACTATATATTTTTACCATTAAATAAAAATTACTATTTAATAATTGTTATTATTAAAAGTGCTATTCGTACTATATAATTATTAAAAATTTTACCAATATTAATTTAACTAAAAATGGAATTACTGTCATTATTTTCACCATTTAAAATTATTATCATTTGTGTGGGTTAACCGTGTAGTTTCCCGAAATTTAAAATTAAGAGAAGCAATTGATGATGAAAATAATATTATTAATGTTACATATGATAATATTTTTACTATTATTAATTTTATTATTATTATTCTTATTAGTGTTATAATTAATAAATATTTATTACCATAATTATTATTATTATTTCATTATTGTATATGTTATTTATTTTGTTACTGTTATTATTATTATTATTATTATTGGTTATTATTATTATTATTGTTATTATTATTTCTATTATGGCCATTTTTATTATATTTTTTATTTATAGGTTTATTAATATTATTATTATTATTATTATTATTGAAATAATATTAATATAATTATTAATATAATTTTTTTTAAGTAACCCTAAACCTACCCGCGGATCCCCTCGTCTCCGCCTCTGGCCCTCCAGGCTTCCCCCGTCTGCAAGCCACCCTCCAGGCCTTCCCTGTCTGCTGCTGTCCTTCCGAGAAGGTGTGCCAGCCTCACCTCCCCCCTTGTGCACCAACCTACTACGGCTCCCCACCTCGTCCTGCCAAGCACTGTGCTTGCCCAACTCCCACATCCAGCTGTGTCTCCTACACGATGCCTCCCCCCACCAACCTCATGCACGACATCTCCTCCTCCTACTTCGCTGCCCAGCGCCCCTAGCCCCAGCTTCCGTAGCACCGGCTCCCTTATCAGCCTCCCTTGCAGCGCTCCTGACCTATTTCGGCCTCCCTGCCCTGCAACATCACCTCACAACCCACCACCCTCCAGCATTCCACCGTTCGTCTACCCTGCCTGCTCGACCTTCACCCTGGCTTGTCGTGCCCAACTCCCCTTCCATTCTGCACACCTTCTGCAGCACCCTACTTGCACAACGTCGATGCACCCCCTGGTTCAGCAGACCCGCAACCCCCTTGTGGTAGTATGCGATTGTTTTTTTGTGTTTTCCTAATGTGGATTATTATTTAGGGTTAAATTTTGTCTTATTGTGTGTGTTGAATTCTAATTAGAATCTTTTTAGTGTAGTTTGGTGATAAAACATTGTTCCACACCATGGAAATGTTTTATTAGGTGTCTATCTGATTTATTAAATGTTTTTTTGGGCTGCGAAAATAATTTTAAGAGTTTCTTATGCATATTATTTTTGAATTGGTATGTTCATATGTGTTATGGTTTAGTTGTGGTGGAATCCACTTTTCACCATAAAATATTGTGTTATTAAATTTCGTAGTTGGTTTATTGAAATATACAAGAGTTGAGAATTTCTTTTTAGAAATGTGTTGGTGTGAATTTGATCATAAAAGTGTTTTTATGAGGTTTATGTTTGTTTCATGTATTTAAAGTCGTGGTATAATTTTCAAAATTGTTTTATAAAATTTCAAATGATTTGCTAAATAACATGGATGCTGTGAATTTGGTTGTGGAAAAAATGTCTAAGCGCACCTGCTTTTAAATGATAATTCCATTGTGTCATGTAATTTTTTATAGTTTTGCACTCTTAGTGTTTCTTTGAAATGGAATGGTGGCTCTTTAAAATGATTAGTGATTTATTTTGGTGTTGGTCTATTTTTTTGTAACCAATTTATGGATTTTAAAGGGGTTTAATAAATATTATTAATGGTGTGAGCAGTGTTTGGAAAATATACCGAGTTGGTTCTTTTGCACTGGTTGTCCGTCTGAATTGTTTTGAGTCAGTGGTTATGTGTTTTTAGTTGTTGTGTGTTTGTTGCAGCGTGTTGGCGAGGTGACTCTGCGACACCCCGGTTATCGGCTTGTGCATGCTTGTACGTCTATGTGAGGCGTGTCGCGTCACCGTGTTCGAGCTACGAATCGAGGTAGGTCCTCCACCACACTCACCTTTAAATTTATAATTTATTAATTTCTTGATATTTTAGAAATTTTAATAAATAAAAAAGTGTATTAGATGATATTTTTTTAAATGATCACTCGATGTAAAAAAGAGCCATTTTTTTACTCGACACTTGAAATATTTGTTTGATTAGTGAACACCAAGTAGTAAAAGAATTCCCGTTTGGAATTTAAACACAATTCATGGAATTTTAAATGTAATTCTGGTTTATTGATAAATGATTTATTCTGAAGAACAAACAAGTGTTTTGGTTCACGTGAGAAATAAGGATTTACCTTAAAATTGGTGAAGGCCCGTTTGTCACTTTAATAAAATAAATTATTTTTGAAAACTATCTTTCGGGAGACTCAGATGTGTTATTTGGTGTAAGTTGACTGCATGATTTGTGTGTGACGATTGTACTACTTGATTGACTTTGTTGAGTAACCCATTTTCTGTTTATTATACATGTTGACATGGGAACCTGGCATAGTAAGCGAATCTTCTGAGATCGATTGCTACACTAATTTAGGTTACGCCCTGGCTAGTGGCCCCTAGTACGGATTACACTCTACTAGGGGATTGGGCCCCTCGGTTAGGCCATGTAGGGCAACACCGGGTGTTAAGGTGTTATGAAGCCATCAAAAGTAGGCATGCCTTCAAAATGAGTCACATGTATAGTACGTTCTGGATTGTTCACGAGATCCTAGGTTCGACCCATGTTTATTTTGGTGTTTATTTGTATGTGGTGAAAGATTGAGAAATATAGTTCAGTTGATGGCCCCGTGTGCCACTTTTTCCATTACCTATAGTTTTTTTGTGTGTTTTGTGTTTTTTCTATTTGACCAAAAACTAAAATTTTGGATTTCTAAATTGTTTGTGATGATGTTTTTTTTAAAAATTCAATGCACTCGTTTCTTTCAAACACTAAACTTGTTTTTATATAAAAAAGGGAAATGGATTGTTACATGTTTTATAAATTAAACTGTGTGTGGAAACTAATGTTTTATATAATTTAGTTCAAACCTGGAATTGATAAATTCTTTATTTAATGGAATGTGGATTGGGAATAGAATTAGTCAGGCCTACCTACTAAGTTTTAATACTGACACCTATAGTGTTTTCCTGTTTTTAGTTTCTATTACAGGTTGAATTGAGCTTGTTTGCTATGGTTGATGCTTGGTTATGGTGTGGAGAGTGACTGTCAAGGTCACAAGGAGTTTTGGTCATGGTCAGGTTCGTTTTTTGTTGTTGGTCATTTTTTTGTGTTGTTTATTTACTTTTCTTTATTATATTTTCTTTCTAATATTTTATTTATTTTATTTGGTGAAATCATTCCCTCTTTCTCTTTTTTGATGCCCTGGTTCTTGTTACTAGCCCAAGATGATCGGGAATGCCTCTCGGGCAATGTCACAGACTGGCTTAGGTAACTAGTTCATGGTAGACCCAGGTTGGTTCATGACAAAATTGTATCAAAGGGAGTTTTGGCTCTTGAGAAGACCTTGTTTTTTAGAGCACCCATCGTTATTTGGGGTTTCCATGGTATAAGGAGTATAATTTTGGGGACTTGAGGTGTGCAGACGAGAAGGAAGTCATGAACCCTTGCTTGTTATGAACCTCGAGTTACCATAGGATGTTTGGGTTGTTGGTGTCTTTTAGTACTTTTGAATTGTTTTATGATGGGAAATGAAATGGGATCCGGGCAGGTGACCTCTGTGAGCTCGCATGGTCTGGAAAGCCATGTGGAGCTGAGGACTTTACCCTAGGATGCTCTCAGTGATAATGGTGTGACTGGAGTATGGACGCCAACCATATTTCTGAGTCACCCATCATCAATAGTTTCACCCTAGTGAATCGTTTCAGTTTTCCTTCATTCTGAAAATTGTTTTGTAAAGTTTTATTTTGGAAATTGTGAAACATTGAAATTGAGATGGAAATGACCATGTTTCGATTATGTTCTTTGTTTCTTTGTTCCTTAGTGTTCACCCCCACGACTGTTTGATGGATGCCCAAGGTGCAGCTTCGGGTGGTGCGCCCCTAGAGAATCCTCCAGTTGATCAGCCCATAGACTATGTTATAGAGTTTCAGAAGTTGAACCCCCCTCTCTTTTATGGGAAAGCAGAGCCTCTGGAGGCAGAGGAGTGGTTTCAGAATATTGATAGGATTTTAAGTTTCATTTGGATTCTTGAGTCGTTATAGGTGATGTTGGGTGCCTTTATTCTTGAAGGCCCAACATGGAAATGGTGGAAGTCCGTGTCTCAGAATAAGCCTTAGGAAGATCTAAAATGGGAGTTTTTCATGTCATCGTTCATCCAACAACACTTCTCTGAGTTGAAGAAGCTAAGGAAGAGGATGGAGTTGTGTTGTCTTCAACAGGACGTTGAATCAATACTATAATTATATCAACATTTCATAAATGTAGATCTATATGATCAGTTGTTTGTTGCGAATAATCCCGGGAAGGCTCGATAATTTGAGTCTGGACTCCGACATGAGTTACGATCGAAAGTGGAGGAGCTCAACCTAACCACCTTCTCGGATGTTGTCTGGAAATCCTTTTTTGGCTAAAGCTGGGATATCAAGAGGACTTGACGTGGTGAATCCTCCAGCTTTGGGAAGCAGTGCAGAGGATAGTGATAAAAAGAATGAGAAGAGACCGGATGTTGGTAGTGCTGGTAGAGGACTCAAGAGGCCTCCAGACCTTCAATCTTCTTCTCCACAGCGCAATGTCGTGATCTGTCACCAGTGTGGTAGGCAAGGTCATAAGAGGCCGATGTGTCTGAGTGCTCTAAGACCCTGCCATACCTGTGGACGTTGGGGTCACTTGCAACGATTCTTCCGTGGTGTTTCCATGAATCATGCTGAATCTAGACCTAGCATGTCGAAGGTCACCTCATCCCATCAGCAGGAGTAGGGTGATGTTTGGGGACCAGTTTGATGTTTTGTTTCTTGGATGTAGTAATTGTCTCTTGTTGCGTTTTGTGGTGTATCTTTTCTTTCAGTTTCAAGAATGGTTGTTGTTGAACCTCATTGAGACTTTTATTTTATTGGAAGTGTGTTTGGTGAAATTATAGTTTGTGGGTAATGATTGGGAATTTCTGAAGCCTGACTCTAAGGCAGGAGATGCTTCAATCATTGGTGCTCTATCTATAGGCCCCGGAGTGAAGCTGGCGCGTAGTCAGGAGAGCCCCAACAGTGAAAAGGGCCTTGGTTTAACATTGGTTCTTAATGTGGCATGGTTTGTGTTCTTCCGAGGGTGTGGCGTTATCGATGGAGCGATGATGATAGTTTGATGCTCTATCAGTCGAGCCCTTCCCTTCTCCCCCCCCCCATATGGTGGGGATTTTATTTCTGTGAGGAATGTTTTCAAGTTCGGTTAATCTCATCAGTTCTTATGGTGGGGAGACCCACAGCAGGTTTTGAAAAGTATCACCGGAAGTAATTTAGAGTTATCCCAATCCTTATAATGGGGAGTCTATTTGGGTCTCCCCGTGTCAGTATTAGATTTTCTTTTCATGTATCATTTAGTGGCAGGTGGTCTCATGCAGAACCACCTAATCTTGAATTCATACACTCGAGTAAAGGTTGAGACAGGAGCACAACCAATGGTTTCGTTTGTCTAATATTATAGGGACAAGACTCAGAGGTGATTTATGTTCGCTCATTCCTTAGTTGAAACATATGGTTTGGGTTCTTCTTGGTGACTATTTAGGTGATATTTTTTTAAGGATGAGTCATGTTTCATGAGTTTTTAGTGTCTATTTGGATCGATCAACTAGATGTTCTTAATGTTTGGGGGTTGAGTGACCCATAATGAGTTTCATCGTTGGGTCTTCATCTTGTTTTGGATTTCCGAGGGTAGAAAGCATTATGGTGGGGAGAATTGTCACACCCCAATCTATCTTTTTTTAATTTTATATTTTTCTTTGGATTTTAAAATTTTGTTGGGTTTCGGGTTGAGTCCCGGACAAAACAACTTTTGAGTTATGTTAAAAAGTGATTGTTTTTCAGCTGACATCGCTGGGCGCATGGGTGGAGCACGTTTGGGCAACCCCACGCGACACCATTTAGGCCTCGACACGATTCTCTTGCCATCAGAAAAATTTAAAATGAGTGAAGTTTGTGATTTATTTTGTTGTTTGAAATTTTATGGTTAATAATTATGTTATTATAATTGTTTTTATTGTTATTATTATTATTATTAACATTATTATTAATATTTTATGAGAGTTGAGATGAGTCTTAGACCGTTTTTTGGGCACCACACGATTAGTGGTGGCAGTGTGGTCGGCCTGGGTGCCCGTGCAGTGGCATCTGGAGTGGACAGAAGCTATCGAATGGTCTGCGCACGGCCACTTGGGGCGTGCACGGACCGCACAGTTGTAGTTTTCAAAAAAATAAAATTATATAAATCAAAATGAGATTGAACTAAAATAAAGCAGACACTATATATTATTAGCATTAAAGAAAAATTATTATTGAAGAATTGTTATTATTAAATGTGCTATTAATACAATATAATTATTAAAATTGTTACCAATGTTAATTTTATTAAAAATAAAAAAACTGTCATTATTTTCACAATTTAAATGTATTATCATTTGTGTGGGTTAACCGCATAGTTTCCTGACATTTAAAATGAATCGAAGAAATTATTGACGAAAAGAATATTATTAGGGTTTCATATGATAATATTATTACTATTATTAATTTTGTTATTATCATTCTTATTATTGTTATTATTAATAAATATTTATTACCATTATTGTTATTATTATTATTTCATTACTGTATATATTATTTATTTTATTATTTTCATAATAATATTTTTTATTATTATTGGTTATTATTACTATTATTATTATTATTATTTCTATTATGGTAATTTTTATTATTTTTGTTATTCCTGGTTTTTTTATTATTATTGTTGTTGTTGTTGAAATAATATTATAAAAATTATTATTATAACATTTTTATGTAACCCTAAACCTACCCATGGCCCCCCTCATTTTCCCCTTACCCCCGCTGTGCACAGACCCTCACTGCACCTGCTGCCTTTGGCCCTCTAGGCCTCCCCTGTCTGCAAGATTCCCCCCAGGCCTTCCCTGTCTTTTGTTGTCATCCCGAGTTGGTGCGCCAGCCTCGCCTCCCCCCATTCACACCAACCTCCTCCGGCTCCCCACCTCGGCCTTCCAAGCACTACGCATGCCCTACTCCCACATCCAGTCATTACTCTAGCACGACGCCTCCCCCTACCGACCTACTGCACGACATCCCCTCCTCCTGCTTCGCTGCCCAGCGCCCCCAGCCCCGGCTTCCGCAGCACCGGCTCCCTTCCCAGCCTCCCTTGGAGCGCCCCTACACTTTTTTGGGCTTCTGGACCCATGACATCACCTCACAACCCGCCACCCTCCATAATTCCACTGGCCGTCTACCCTGCCTACTCGGCCTTTTCCCCGACCTGCCACGCCCAACTCCCCTTCCATTCCGCACACCAACTGTAGCACCCTGTCTACACAACACCAACAATCCCACTGGTTTGAAAGACCCGCAACCACCCTTGTGGTAGTATGCTGTTGTGTTTTTGGTGTTATCCCTATTAAGGTTATTATTTAAGGTTAAAATTTTTCTTAGTGTGTGTGTTGAATTTTAATAAGAATATTTTTAGTGTAGTTTTGTGATAAAACAATTTTGTGCACCAGGGACATGTTCTATTAGGTGTCTATCTGATTTATTAAATTTTTTTATTGTGCTTATAAAATAATTTTAAGAGTTTCTTATGTGTTTTATTTGTGAAGTGGTATGATCATATGTGGTATGGTGCAGTTTTTTTGAAATCCACTTTGCACCATCAAATAGTGTTTTATTAAATCATGTAGTTGTTTTACTGAAATGTACAAGAGTTGAACATTTCGTCTTAGAAATGTATTAGTGTGGATTTTATCAAAAAAGTTTTTTTTAAGAGTTTTAGGTTGGTTTCGTGTGTTTAAAGTTGCGGTATGCTTTTCAAACTTGTTTTAAAAAATTTTAAATGATTTATTAAATAAAATGGATGCTGCGAATTTGGTTTTTAAAAAAATATCTAGTTGCACCTGCTTTTGAATGTTAATTCCATCATGTCATGTGCTTTTGTCTAGTTTTTCACTTTTATCATTTCATTGAAATGGTCTGGTGGCTCTTTAAAATGATTAGTAATTTATTTTGGCCTTGGTCTGTTTTTTTAAATAATTTATTGATATTAAATGGGTTTAAAAAATATTATTGATGGTGTGAGTAGTGTTTTGAAAACATACTGAGGATGTTATTTTGCACCGGTTCTCCGTATCAATTTTTTTGAGTCACTGCTTATGTGTTTTTAGTTGTGCGTTTATTACAGTGTGTTGGTGAGGTGACTCCGCAACACCCCGGTCATCGGCGTGCACATGCTTTTATGTCTATGCGAGGTGTGTCGCGTCAACGTGATCGAGCAACGAGTCGAGGTAGGTCCCCCACTGCACTTGCCTTTAAATTTAGAATTTATTAATTGCTTTATATTTTATAAATTATAATAAATAAGACATAGTATTAGATGATATATTTTTTAAATTATCAATCGATATAAAAAAGAACCGTTAATTTTATACATGAAACTTGCAATATTTCTTGATGAGCGGACACCCAGTAGTTCTGGTTTATTGATAATTGATTTTTTTGAAGTGCAAACAACTGTTTTGGTTCAAGTGAGAAATGAGGATTTTCTTGAAAATTGGTGAAGGCACATTTGGCACTTTAATAACATATATTATTTTGGAAAACACTATTTAGGGTGACTCAGATGTGATATTTGGTGTAATTTGACTGCATGATTTGTGTTTGATGATTATACTACTTGATTGAATTTTTTGACTCACCTCTTTTCTATTTATTATACATGTTGACATGGGAACCAGTCATTGTAAGTGAATCTTCGGAGAACAATTGTTTCAATAGTTTAGATTACTTACTGGCTAGTGTCCCCTAGTACGGATGAAACTCTGCTAGGGGATTGGTCCCCTCGATTAGGCCATGTGGGGAAACACCGGGCTTTAGGGCGTTATGACATTATTGAGAGTACGCATGCCTTCAGGATGAGTCACATGTATAGTATGTTCTGGATTCTTCCCAAGATCATAGGTTCGACCCATGTTTCTTTTGGTGTTTATTTGTATGTGGCAAGCGATTATGAGGTCTAGTTCAGTTGATGGCCATGTGTGCCACTTTTTTCATTTCACTTAGTGTGTGTTGTGTGTTGTGTGTGTTTTTCATTTTACCAACAACTATAATTTAGGATTTCTAAATTGTTCGTGATGATTTTTTTTAAATGCAATGCACCTGTTTCTTTCAAACACTAAACTTGTTGTTATATTAAGAACGGAAATGGACTATTACTTGTTTTAGAAATGAAAGTGTGTGTAGAAACCCATATTTTATATAATTTATTTCAAACCTAGAATTGATAAATTCTTTATTTAATGGTATGTGCATTAGGAATAGAATTAGTCGGGCCTACCTGAAATGCCTGGATCGGTTGTGATCACTGAGAGGGGAGGGGTGAATCAGTGATAACTTTTTCTTTTTATGAATTGTTCCCTTTGGATTATCAATTCAACCTCTGCAGCTGGTTAAAGCCTAGATCTACTCTTTTAGTGGTTCAGTAATAATGAGAGCACAGAACACATAGATTTACAAGGTTCGGTACAAAGACTTACTCCTTGCCGTGTTGGTTACACCCCCCAACACGGATTCTTCACTATGCCAAAAGATGATTACACAGTAATTGGTTACCCCCCCAATTACAAGTTGGTTAAACCCCCCAACTCCACAACATCATCTTCATCATGGCTCAACTTCACTTCTTTAAAGGTGTTGTTCAAAACTTCAAGTAGCTTCAACAGTCTTCAAAAGATCTTGTTGGTCTTGCTCATCAAAAACCCAATCACTTAGAATGATCAGTTCTTTTGTATTCACACACATAAGTGTGTACTCCTCTTCTTCTCAAAGTTGATCTTCTTAACATGTGCACACATGCACTACTCATTCTTTTAGTGCACCCACTTGACTTGTCCTTCTTCTTCAATTTATAAACACACAAAGTGTGGTCTTCTTTTTGCACCCAAAGCACAAAGGTCCTCGGCCTTCTCCTCTTTGTGCACACACTCTACCCGTATACTCCTCTTCACATGGCACACAAACACAAAGGCCTCGGCCTTGTTTGCATACACACTGCCCAATATAAAGGCGCGCAAGTGCTTGGTGTTGCAAGAGGCGCGCAAGGTGTTTCAACCAAGGGCGCGCAAGTGACAGGCCACAAGGAGCGCGCAAGGTCCTTTCTTGTCAAACAGAAACCCTTCGCACAAGGATTGCGCGAGAACAAAACTTGAAACCTCCTGTCGCGCAAGTGATGCGCAGGATTTTACTTCGCGAGGCAGCGAGCGTCGCGGGTCTTCACGAATGAACAGCAACCTTCACTCGGCCTCGGACTCCTCTTTATATAGGCAGTGGAGGTGCATGGATGATCCGCGGGGAAATAAGTTTTGAATGCTTGAAATCTGCGGGGTCTTTGAAAACTTCAAACGCTTTAAAAAGATCTTCCGCATATCACGGTTTTATCTTCTGTCAATCGCGGGTTCATTCACCTTCAGCCTTCTCCACGTACATGCGTTTTAGAACGCATGCATGGCTCTGTTAAAGCCTAACACATGCAAAACATGAACACCCGATGCCTCGGCAGATTCTCTTGCCTTGGCCGAACACAAATATCTTCATTACTGGCATGCATGTCTATTTCTACGCATGGATGTGTTCGTAAGGGCGAGACGAGCTCAATGGTGGTCTTAGATCCTTCAGAGGTGGCCGGAAACTCGAAAACCGTCGTCGGGGAAGCCTCTGGTTCGAAGGAGGCTGCGGGAGGTGCTTCGGCATGGCTCAAGGTTGAGGACAAATCCGGGGCCGTCGGATCAGATCTTCAACGGCCTGGATTAGATCGCGGCGCCGCGGATCAGATGTGCGGCGCAGATCAAGCGCGCGATGAGACGGACGGCGGAGATTTGCTCCCGGGATTTTTTGCGCGTCCCACATCGAAGCCTTCCGCGGATTTTCCGTGGTTTATCACCCTGGTGCTCCCATGAGCGGCCAGTTGAATCTCCTCCCCTCTCGGTGCCGCCCCGCACCGAGTTCTCCCTGCGGGCGCGCTCTGCGCCCTCTCACTGCTCCTGCGGGCGCGCTCCTAGCGCCCACTATGCTCTCCGGGTGCGCGAGTTTCACCACCGCGTGCCCTCGGGGGCTTACACATGGCCCCTGCCTCTGCGCTCCTCCGGGCGTGCCCCAGGCGACCATGTGGTGTCCTTGGGTGCGCCCTGCCGCCCTGGCTCGCCCCACGGGTTCCCCCGGGCGTGGTGCCCTAGTGCCCATGCCTTGGGGTTGAACCCCCAAGGTGCCTTGTCTGGCCAATTTTTTGGCAAAGGAAAATCTAATGACTTTGTTAAAAACAAAGTTCTCCTCCATATAAAGCATGCCAAGTGCCACTTCTTCCAAGCCATCATTCTCATTTCTCCTTCTTCCTCTCTTCTTCTTCATTTGAAATTCCTCCATTATCTTCAACATGTATTCATTACTTAGGAGTGAATTCTTTGAAGGTTCTCCATCAACCGAAACTCCTGAATCAAATAATTCTTCAATGTTCTTCAATGATCCAATTAGAGGTCAAGTTGGATCACATTCACATTGTCATGCACTAAGTATTAGTACATGTTCTTCTTCACCTCACTTCATCCACTTAGAAGTTGTGGATGGCTCTCTTCATCTCCTCATGCATTGTGAAGACAATGCATGGTCTTCTAAAAGTGTTGTGACTTTGTATCCAGTTGATACAAGTTCTTGGAACTTAATGATCAGCTCAACAATCGTCAAATTTTATGCTTCTATAATCATCAATCTTCAAGATGTACTTCATCAGATGGCACACCATGACAAGTTATTGACAACAAATGCAATTACTTCACTTGGGCACAACAATCTCCCCCTTTGTATTTGGTTGTCAATACTCCGAAGCACACTGAGAGAATGTCGTGGTTGTCAATACTCCGAAGCACACTGAGAGAATGTCGTGTGTGCCTGATGATTTCTCCCCCTTATTGGCCAACAAATGCAAAGGGATGAATGAAAGCCATACTCAGAGTATAGAGCTTCTGGAATCTGCACATCTTCATGTACCAATGCTCCCCCTCAGGGGATGCACTCATCTCCTTCAATTCCCTGCATGTAAGTACAAGAATACAAAAATTTAGGGAATAAGGAGGGACCTTCTTCTTCCTCAAGTGAGAGTAGAAGGCTGAACATGAATTTTCAGCCTCAATTCAACATATCTTTCCGTAGGCATAGCTTTGGTGAAAATGTCTGCCACCTGATCTTGAGTAGGAATGTAGTCTAGCTTGATGTCTCCACTGGAGACCCTTTCTTTGATGAAGTGATATTTTATATCAATGTGCTTGGATCTGGAGTGTTGGATAGGATTCATAGACAACCCAATTGCACTTTGATTATCACATAAGATCCTCAATGGTTTTTCAGCTTTAATCCTCAAATCTGCTAGCTGCACCTGCATCCAAATCATTTGAGTACATGCATGTGTAGCGGCCACATACTCTGCTTCAGCTATGCTCAATGTTACAGAATTTTGTTTCTTGCTGTACCAGCTAACACATCCTTCTCCCAGAAAGAAGGTTCCACCAGATGTGGATCTTCTATCAGTGCAATCACCAGCCCAATCAGCATCTGTGAATCCCAACAACTGTATGTTTGCACTGTGTTTGTATAAGAGTCCATAGTTGAGGGTTCCTTTAACATATCTCAGGATTCTTTTTACTGCAGTTAAATGAGATTATTTTGGATCACTTTGGAATCTGGCACACAAAGTCACTGCATATGCTATATCTGGCCTTGAAGCCGTGAGATAAAGTAGACTGCCAATAATTCTTCTGAACTCTTTCTGATCAACATTGTTTCCTTCTTCATCCTTGCATAGCTTGGTTCTGACAGAAATGGGTGTGGAGACTTCCTTTGAACTTTCCATTCCAAACCTTTTCACTAAGTCCCTTGCGTACTTTTCTTGTGAAAGAAATATGGAGTTTTGTCTTTGTTCCACCTGAAATCCTAGAAAATATGTCATTTGACAAAGCATTGACATTTCAAAAGTTCTTTTCATCTGCTCAGCAAATTCTTCACATAGTCCTTCCTTGTTACCAGCAAAAATGATATCATCCACATAGATAATGACTATGAGGGTACCATTGGCCATTTCTCTGACATAGAGGTTACTGTCAACTGTTCCTTTGACAAATTTCATGTCTTTAAGACAACCATCCAATTTTGAGTACCAGGATCTAGGGGCCTGCTTCAATCCATACAAGGCTTTTCTCAATATGCACACCATAATACCATCTTTGTCCAGCAAAAATCCCTCTGGTTGTTCAATATACACCTCTTCTTCAAGATCTCCATTCAGAAATGCAGATTTCACATCCATCTGATAGACCTTGTACTGCTTGTGTGCTGCAACTGCTAAGAACATTCTGATAGTTTCCAGTCTTGCAACTGGTGCAAAGGTTTCCTCAAAGTCGATTCCTTCCATTTGTGAATATCCTTTGCATACAAGTCTGGCCTTGTTTCTGGAAACTTCTCCCTTTTTATTGAGTTTGTTTCTAAACACCCACTTTGTCCCAATAACATTTTTATTTTTGGGCCTTGGCACAAGATCCCAAGTGGAGTTCTTTTCAATTTGACTGAGTTCCTCATGCATAGCTTGTATCCATTCCTCATGTACAACTGCTTCAGCCACTGTGTGAGGTTCAACTTGAGAAACCAGTGTAGTCTGATCTTCCAATCTCAATCTTCTTCTAGTTCTTACTGAGGACTGTAGGTCTCCAAGGAAATTTTCTGTGTCAACATGCTTCTTCAATTTGTTGTATCTTCTTCTTCCATTTTCATTACCTTCATCTTCATCACTGGTATATTCAGAGTTGATCTCACCAGCAGTTGGTGTTGGCTCAGGTAATTCTGCATTCTTCTGTTCCAAGGCTGTGTCATTCTTTGAGTCATTATCATCCACAGTGTGTGGTTTGGTGTTGTTTTCAATTATTATGACATCACTGCAGTCAATCATTTTATTCAACCTCTTATTCCAGCATCTGTAGCCTTTTCCATTAGGTAGGTAACCCATAAAGATTCCTTCTTCACCTTTTTCTTCAAACTTTCCCAGATTGATGTTTTTAATCTTGATGATGCAGGGACTGCCAAAGACTTTGAAATATTTAACAGTTGGTTTTCTATTAAACCACATTTCATAGGCTGTCGTTTGTGTTTCTGGTCTCAGGAGACATCTGTTCTGTATGTGTATAGCAGTGCATACTGCTTCTCTCCAGAAAAACTTAGAGATATCATGCTCAGCTAACATAGTCCTCCCCATTTCAACTATGCTTCGATTCTTTCGTTCAGCCACTCCATTCTGTTGTGGAGTATATGGTGTACTATATTGATGTTTGATTCCATGCTTGACCAGATAGCTTTCAAAGAAATCACCGGTATATTCTTTTCCATTGTCTGATCTTACTTTCTTGATGCAGAGCTCCAGTTCCTTCTCAGCTTGCCTTCTGAAAGTCTTGAACATCGTGATTTCCTCTGACTTGTGTTTCATGAACATGACATTGGTCATCCGAGTGTAATCATCAATGAAGGTTATAAAATAGAAATCTCCTCTTGTAGACTTCTGTCTCATTGGTCCACATATGTCTGTATGGATGAGTTCAAGAGGTCTAGTAGACATGATATCAACTCCTTTGTGTGAACTATGGGTCAGTTTTCCCTTCTGACATGTGTCGCAGACTTCATCTCTTTCTCTCTTTAATTTGGGTAGATCTCGTACAACATTGTACTTCAGAATTTTACTCATACTCCTTTGACCAAGATGGCCAAGTCTTCTATGCCAGAGGTTGTTTTCATCTTTAGAGCTAAGAAAACAAGAATTGATGGGATCACCAATTTGAAATAGATTTCCAGTGGTTCTTCTTCCTTGAGTGATGATTTTTCCATCCTTTGAGCTCTTGATGATGCATGAGTCCTTCTGGAACAACACCTCATGTCCATCATCACATAATTGACTTACACTCAGTAGGTTGTGCTTTAATCCTTCAACAAACAACACATCATTGGATTTTAGATTTGTTGTTGCAATCATAGCCTTTCCAACTCCCATGATTTTCAGAGAACGATCATTTCCAAACACCACGGTTCCTCCCTCATGACTTTCAAGGTTGCTTAGAATTTTTGTATCACCAGTCATGTGGGATGAGCATCCACTATCAAGAATCCATGACTTGGTTTTACTGCTGGCTTTTAGAGCCACTTCAGCAAAGCATGTGATTTCAACATTGGTTTCTTGAATGCCTTTCCCTTTCATGTCTTTGACTTTTTGTTTAGGAAGAGTTGTCATACATTTATCAGCTCTATGACCTTGTTGGTCACATCTTCCACAAGCTTCACTCAGACAGTCAAATGTGTTCTGAGTTGGTGGTTTTGATGCTTTCTGCAAAACACTCTGGGTGTCAGGATGTCTCCCCCTTGACTCATGCCTCATGTTTGGACGAGACATGTTATACCAGCATGCATAGGCCTTATGTCCAAACACACCACAACACCAGCAGTAGCCTCTGAACCTTGACCTTCTTTGTTGATAAGAGTCATGTTGTAATTTTCTGTCCAAGATTTGAGTAGTCCTTCCTGAGGATTTCCTTTCTTCCATTGAAGATGATTTTACACAGATTGGTTCATGCCATGTTTGTCTCAATTTTATCTTTGAACCTGCATTGTTAGAAATAACAGATGTATTTTGAGATTTACTTAGTGGTAAATTGACCTGCCTCTGAGCACCAGCATAAGATGATTCTGCCTTGACCTCAACAGCCTTGTTGAAGTCTTCTCTCATCTTTGTCAAGCTATTCTGTGCTTCAATCCACTTGGAATGTGTCAGTGATTGCTCTTCTTCTTTGAGGTGAAGTTTCTCCTCAAGATCTTTTGCTATCTTGTCCAGCTCATCTACCTTCAGTTTGTGTCTCTTGATTTCATCAATGTACATTGTCTCTTTCTTCATACATTCTTCCAACTCCTCAGTCATCCTTTTGGTTTCCTTTTGTAACAATCTCTTCTCTTTCTTGAGTCCAGTGTTCTGTTCAAGGCAAGCCACTATTTCATCTTTCAATCTGTATTCAAGCTCTGTTCGTTCACTTTCATCATCTTCACTGCTGCAGGTATCAAACCCTTTTTCTACATGAGCCATAAAATTCGTTTCTTCTTCTGATTGACTGGCTGAAGTAGAGTCTGATTCTTCCTCTTTGCTTACATAGCTTCTTCTTTCACCTGGAACGAACCTTTTCTTTCTTACACCTGATTTGTTTCCTTCTCTTGGGTATCTACTCCATTTCTTCTTTTGTGACTTCTCATCTTCAACTTCTGGAGCACTATATCTCTTCTTGGGGCAGTTTACAGCAAAGTGTCCGATGTTATTGCAATTGAAACATCTCGATGGTGATTTCCCTTTTCCCCTGAATTTAGTTTTTCCAAACCTTTTAGAAAAAAGAGAAATAATCGTGTTGAGATCTTCATCCTTTTCTTCATTGTCAGTATCACTTGATTCTAGGACTTCATCATCTTTTATCTTGAGTTGTCTCATGGCCTCAAAAGCCATCTCATCCTTGATCTTCTTCTTGAATACTGGGATCTTCCTCATTTCATATGCAATGAGAATGTTGTGTAGTTCATCAAGAGAGAGATCATCTCTGTCTTCTAATGCTGAGACTTTGGGGTCAAACCTGTCAGGAAAATTTCTCATAAGCTTTTTAACAATAGTGGAGTCCTCCAACTTTTCTCCAAAGCCCCGAATGTTACTGACAATTTCATTGACTCTTGTGAAATAATCATCAATATTTTCTTCTTCTCCCATCTTGACATATTCAAACTTGCTTCTCCAAATCTGTAATTTGGCTTCCTTGACTTTCATGTTGCCTTCATAACTACTTTCCAATTTGTCCCAAATTTCTTTAGCATTCTTGAGTCCCATGACTTTTGTGTATACCTTTTCTGAGAGTGACATAAGAATGGAATTTTGAGCTTTACCATCAACTTCCATATTTCTTTTCTCATCGAGTGTCATAGCAGCTTCATTAGCAAGAGGAGGGAATCCAAATAAGGCTGCATTTCTAACTTCAAGGCCGAGAGATAGAAGGTAGGGTAACATCCGATTCTTCCAGCTGTGGTAATTCTTTCCATCGAATGTAGGAACACCCCTACTATTAACAGAATTCAGATTGTCCATCTTCTCAGAAGTAGATCCTTACAGAGACAACCTCCCTTTGATACCACTTGAAATTCCTGGATCGGTTGTGATCACTGAGAGGGGAGGGGTGAATCAGTGATAACTTTTTCTTTTTATGAATTGTTCCCTTTGGATTATCAATTCAACCTCTGCAGCTGGTTAAAGCCTAGATCTACTCTTTTAGTGGTTCAGTAATAATGAGAGCACAGAACACAGAGATTTACAAGGTTCGGTACAAAGACCTACTCCTTGCCGTGTTGGTTACACCCCCCAACACGGATTCATCACTATGCCAAAAGATGATTACACAGTAATTGGTTACCCCCCCCCCCCAATTACAAGTTGGTTAAACCCCCCAACTCCACAGCATCATCTTCATCATGGCTCCACTTCACTTCTTCAAAGGTGTTGTTCAAAACATCAAGTAGCTTCAACAGTCTTCAAAAGATCTTGTTGGTCTTACTCATCAAAAACCCAATCACTTAGAATGATCAGTTCTTTTGTATTCACACACATAAGTGTGTACTCCTCTTCTTCTCAAAGTTGATCTTCTTCACATGTGCACACATGCACTACTCATTCTTTTAGTGCACCCACTTGACTTGTCCTTCTTCTTCAATTTATAAACACACAAAGTGTGGTCTTCCTTTTGCACCCAAAGCACAAAGGTCCTCGGCCTTCTCCTCTTTGTTCACACACTCTACCCGTATACTCCTCTTCACTTGGCACACAAACACAAAGGCCTCGTCCTTGTTTGCATACACACTGCCCAATATAAAGGCGCGCAAGTGCTTGGTGTTTCAAGAGGCGCACAAGGTGTTTCAACCAAGGGCGCGCAAGTGACAGGCCACAAGGAGCGCGCAAGGTCCTTTCTTCTCAAACAGAAACCCTTCGCACAAGGATTGCGCGAGAACAAAACTTGAAACCTCCTGTCGCGCAAGTGATGCGCAGGATTTTACTTCGCGAGGCAGAGAGCGTCACGAGTCTTCATGAATGAACATCAACCTTCACTCGGCCTCAGACTCCTCTTTATATAGGCAGTGGAGGTGCATGGATGATCCGTGGGGAAATACGTTTTGAATGCCCGAAATCTGCGGGGTCTTTGAAAACTTCAAACGCGTTAAAAAGATCTTCCGCATATCACGGTTTTATCTTCTGTCAATCGCGGGTTCATTCACCTTCAGCCTTCTCCACGTACATGCGTTTTAGAACGCATGCATGGCTCTGTTAAAGCCTAACACATGCAAAACATGAACACCCGATGCCTCGGCAGATTCTCTTGCCTCGGCCGAACACAAATATCTTCATTACTGGCATGCATGCCTATTTCTACGCATGGATGTGTTCGTAAGGGCGAGACGAGCTCAATGGTGGTCTTAGATCCTTCAGAGGTGGCCGGGAACTCGAAAACCATCGTCGGGGAAGCCTCTGGTTCGAAGGAGGCTGCGGGAGGTGCTTCAGCATGGCTCGAGGTTGAGGGCGAAGCCGGGGCCGTCGGATCAGATCTTCAACGGCCTGGATTAGATCGCGGCGCCGCGGATCAGATGTGCGGCGCAGATCAAGCGCGCGATGAGACGGACGGCGGAGATTTTCTCCCGGGATTTTTTGCGCGTCCCACATCGAAGCCTTCCGCGGATTTTCCGTGGTTTATCACCCTGGCGCTCCCATGAGCGGCCAGTTGAATCTCCTCCCCTCTCGGTGCCGCCCCGCACCGAGTTCTCCCTGCGGGCGCGCTCTGCGCCCACTCACTGCTCCTGCGGGCGCGCTCCTAGCGCCCACTATGCTCTCCGGGTGCGCGGGTTTCACCACCGCGTGCCCTCGGGGGCTTACACACGGCCCCTGCCTCTGCGCTCCTCCGGGCGTGCCCCAGGCGACCATGTGGTGTCCTTGGGTGTGCCCTGCCGCCCTGGCTCGCCCCACGGGTTCCCCCTGGCGTGGTGCCCTAGTGCCCATGCCTTGGGGTTGAACCCCCAAGGTGCCTTGGCTGGCCAATTTTTTGGCAAAGGAAAATCTAATGACTTTGTTAAAAACAAAGTTCTCCTCCATATAAAGCATGCCAAGTGCCACTTCTTCCAAGCCATCATTCTCATTTCTCCTTCTTCCTCTCTTCTTCTTCATTTGAAATTCCTCCATTATCTTCAACATGTATTCATTACTTAGGAGTGAATTCTTTGAAGGTTCTCCATCAACCGAAGCTCCTGAATCAAATAATTCTTCAATGTTCTTCAATGATCCAATTAGAGGTCAAGTTGGATCACATTCACATTGTCATGCACTAAGGATTAGTACTTGTTCTTCTTCAGCTCACTTCATCCACTTAGAAGTTGTGGATGGCTCTCTTCATCTCCTCATGCACTGTGAAGACAATGCATGGTCTTCTAAAAGTGTTGTGACTTTGTATCCAGTTGATACAAGTTCTTGGAACTTAATGATCAGCTCAACAATCGTCAGATTTTATGCTTCTATAATCATCAATCTTCAAGATGTACTTCATCAGATGGCACACCATGACAAGTTATTGACAACAAATGCAATTACTTCACTTGGGCACAACACTACTTACTGAGTTTTAATACTCACGCCAATAGGGTTTTATTGTATTTAGTTTCTATTGCAGGTTGACTTGAGCTTTTTCTCCATGGGTGAGGGTTGGTTGTGGTGTGGAGAGTGACTCTCGAGGTCATGAGGAGTTTTGGTCGTGGTCAGGTTAGTTTGTTATTGTTGGTCATTTTTTGTGTTTTATATTTCCTTAGCTTTGTTCTATTTTCTTTTCGTTGTTTTATTTATTTAATCAGGGAAAATCATACCCTCATGCTCCCTTTTGATGCCCTGGTTCTTGTTGCCAGCCCGGGGGGATCGGGAATGCCTCTCGGGCCATGTTGCAGACCAGCTCGGGTGACCGGTTCAGGGTTGACCTGGGTTGGTTCATGAAAATATACACATCATAAAATAAATTTGTGGTGAATATGGTATGTCTCTTCCAAAAGTGAAAAGTGTGATAGAAATTTATTACCTTAAGTATTGACATCCTTCGTAGACTTTCATAAATCCAGTATAAGAAATATAGGATCACTATTAATATATTACCAAACTCTAATTATATATATATATATCATAACATGTAATATTAAAATGGACTTTTTATTAACCTATTTTAATAATTAAATATTTAATATAGTTATTTATCTAATAAGTGCTTTGATTTCCATGACAATTTTGATTTTTATATTTCTAGTAATATTAGTTTGATCATGGTTCGATCATCTATATAATTTTAAACATGATATAAATATAATATATATTCATTATATATGTATTAAGAGTATTAACTTAATGTTATTGATATAAAATTAAATACAATATTTATAGAGACGTTGGGTCGTACATACACATTGATATTGTTTACATTTTATCAATGAACTAATATAAATAAATATAAATAATAAATTAAAAATATATATAATTTTTTATTTAATATATATCACAAATTTATATTAAAGTCATCCTTATTACCTTCCATGTAAATTGTGAAACAACTAGATCACACTGTGAGGCGGTAGTCTGCCCTACAAACAAGCAACATTATCATAATTCTATAATAACATAAATTAAGGAGTTATATGTGATATAAAAATTAAAATAGTATAATAATATCATATATATTAAATGTAAATATTTAATCCATCATTATATCGAGCCATGAGAGGTGGTGATGGAAAATGGAAAACATCGGTTCGTGAGGTGGAAGTCTGTCACACACTTGAATGATGATTTCATATCCCATTTGATGGAAGTGGAGATGGTTGTAGGCCATTAATATAAAAACAACTTATAATTAAATGAAATATATTTATGTTACTATATCAGTATTTTTTAATTATAATCTAAGGTGTTGGATGACTAAAAAAAATTAAAATGCTTAGTTAGGGACCTTATATCATCTTCAATGAATTTCTTTTTTTTTTCAAAAATACTATTACGATTCATCTATGAAAGAACTATGACTTCTGATCTTACTTTAGGTATTTATGGGAAATTATTTTTTTATTGACATTCCTAAAAAATTGGTTTTATACGTTTTAGGAGGATAAGAAATGGGTCAATTTTTATAAGTGAGGTGAGTGGTAGACTTGTAATTTTTTAAAAAAAAGTTGTACCAACATTATTTCATGAAAAAAGGAATGAAAATTGACCATTATAAATATTATAAGATAAAGGTTAAAATATAGTTAGAAATTGGGTGCTTGAAATGTTATGGTTAATTTTTAACCCTTATCTTTTTAGTTTAATCCCCAGTAAATCAATTTTTACATTAACCATAGTAGATAATTTATATTACATTTAAAATTAATTATGGCTAAATAATAGATTTAAATTAATAAATAATACAAACTATATTTATTGAAATTTTGAAATCCATTTTTCAAAATTGAATTCAAATAGTGGAAAATATTAAATTATAATTAATCCCAAAAATGTGATGAGAATTTTGTTTTTAAAGAGAGCATATTCAAATCTTTACAATGTTATTATTTCAAATTTCAATATAAAAATAATTCATGTGATATAAGTAGGATTAATATATATAGTTAAACTAATTTTACTTTTATTACCTTATTAAAACAATGTTTATGTTTTAAAATTCATTAAAATAAATGAAAATTCCTAATAAGAATATTTAATTTTTAATATTTACATAATAAATTGTATTTTCATTAAATTTTATAATATTTAGTTCAACATAATTTTACAAGTATATATCAAAAATTAGTTTTATATCTTAAAATAAAATTTATGAATTTGGTAAAAATAACTTTTATTGTTTATTTACATATTTTCATAAATAAATTATTTTGATAAAATAGTATTTTCAAAACATATCAATACTTCTAAAAATTAAGTATTTTTTATCAATATGTTTTCATTATATCAATCCATTATATTTAATATTTAAAAAATAATTATTATTATTTGTATCAAGATGTTTAGTGGCTAGGTTATAATGGTAATGTGTAAATAATAATATTAATAATATATCAGGGTTTTTAAAACTCATTGTCTCATGTAATAAAAGATAAAAACTATTTTTAATGTAGAGAATGATTAGCATGATGTTGTGCGTAACACAAACTCAAGAGAAGATTAAATTTATTTTAAAGGAATATTTCACAAATTCTCATGTGTTACATTTGACCCCACATAAATGGATTTCATCTCAAAATTCATCAAATTGGTACCAATGATTGAGGATTATTATATATCATTACATACTCGAGTTCCCAAATAGTTTTTCTCAAACTGGTGTTTTTTCCAAAAAAAATTGACAAGGTGAGTGGTCATGTTTTGTAGAACATTATCTATATGTTCCACAATCTCCCCTAGATATTCCACATAAGAAATATAATTCCCCAATAGTAAAACATATGAGTTTAGTATATGTGATGGATTAGGTATGTAATTACTCTAGATAGATACATTCAAGACACAGTGAACCTAAGAGTTGTTCAGGGGATGAGACAAGTTATAAGCTATGGTCTCAATACGATCCAAAATTTCCAAGGTAGTAATACACCTCAGACATTTTCCCATTATTTATTCTGTTGATAAATTTAGAGAACCACAGTTGAACTAGAATCAAATTCTAAATATCACAAATGATTATCATCATAACATTTCTATCTACTTTGTCTCCCTTTATGTGTTATTAAATGAATCTTACATTCTCTACCATTTTAACATATATTTTATGTACCAATAGATTTACATATGAAATTTCATTACTATAAATTATATTTCTATGTTTCTTTACATATAGGACTTCATAAAAATCCATTGTAGTTCTTCAGTGAATGATATTTTTATATAAAAACAGAACTGGAAGGTGTTGATCCCAATGACCATTAAAATCTAGAGAAAATGATCTGAAAATTTCTTCTATGGTATGAATTGTATTCTCAAAAGTACTATTAATCTAATGATAATGCACAGTACTAGAATTAAATTATATATCATGATCTTTTTGAAAATCTCAGTGGAATGTTGAGGTAAACATCAGATCCAAAGAAGATATAATAGAATGTTACCCTTTGTAAATCCTTAAAACGTCATTAATTTATATTGTGATAGTATTATCTCAAGATAAATATTATCAAATATAGTTTATGTTTAGTGACATCCTTTGGTAATTGAATCTAACCATTGTAACATTATTCCCATTAGATTGGGGGGTGTAAAGACAAAACCCATGGTGATATTTTCTCATTTCTATTATTGTATAGAAAATGGTTATAGCATCCCCTTATACATTTTATCTTTTTGATAAACTATTTTCAAACCATGAACTGATATATATATATACTTTTAAATATATATCTACATGATTATATATTATAAATACTCTTATGTGCAGTTCAGTGGTCAAAACTCTGCACTTCTCATCCTTTTTTACTGTGTTAAATCCCCTCATCCTTGTCAGATGTGATAGGTTTTCTCCCTATATCTATGTTATCATTTCTTCAAAATCAATATCTATTTAATTTCCATATTTAACTATACTATATTTATCTCAAAAAAAAGTTAATATAATCTCTAAGGGTAACTTATACCATCAATCATATGCCCTTGAAATGTAAAGGAATTTTACTCAAATAAATTTTTCACTAAAGCATATAAAAAGATAAATGGTTGTACTTACATAATTGTGTCTTAAAATATCCTTAATATTTATTGTTTTTAACAAATAAAATCCCAAGATGGGTGTTAATGACATTGAATTTAGGATAAACCTAAAGTATATACACCCATTATGGAATCCATAACTCTTAATTTAATCATACATGTAAGCTTATTTTCTTCTAAAAGTAACATAGTCCTTAGATATTTCATGGTTCATAAAACCAAAACACCAATGATAAAATACTTCTACAACATAATTGTTGATTCCAAATAAATAAACACGTCAACCCTTTTACTTCAAAAATTTGGTATTATATAGGTCCCATATCAGTCTAGGGGATAAGTCTTGGGTTATGGAATTGACATGGATAATTGAAAAGTTAATCACAAATAATACATAAAATTTATTGTAAATTAATTAAACTATGACCATTTTCCATATAAAAAATGAATCCCCTCCCTTCAAAATATTCTTCCATGTTCTTCTTCCCAACTTCAAGTCAGGTAGGAAGTTAAATATTCCTTTCTTTATTTTCATTACCAAGTGAACACTCATGAACATCCAACCTCCTTATATTTTAAATGTTAGAAATTGAACATAAGATGAAAATATTACTCATATATTCTAACAAATTATTGGGAAAAGTTATAATCTATTTTTCTCTAATCATCATCCAATTTGGATTCTCATAATCACTAAATTGTCCATCAAATTCAGTGTTAACAAGATTACTCTTATTTCTATCCATGGAGTAAAATCAATTATAATAGTTTTAGAGGAACTAATCATAGTGGGAAACAAAATAGTCATAAAGAATAATTTATACTATATATAAATCATGACACTTTATTTTCAATATATATCATTCTAGGATTGTCAAAAGTTATTCATTATCATTATTCAATTATTTTATGATGGTTTGTAATCAATTTTTGTATTTATAAAACATATCCCATTGGAGGATGAAACTTGATGTGTGACATGAACCATTTTCATTTACTAGGTGATGATATATTCTAGAACAATGTTCCCTTTCAAGAGTTATTTCTCATAGGTACCATTGTACAAAAGATGCATCCATCTGTAATACACATCTAGGATTGTAATTTATTGGAATCAACTAACAATATCCTTTTCAAACATTGAAGACATTTTTATATACTATGAATCTACCATTGAAATATCATTTAACACATACAAGGACATTTCACTACAAATATTCCAAGGGTTTTCACTAATGATTTCTCATCCCTATTTTCAAAGGATAAATAAACTTTTTTCTAGTACCAAATCTAAAACAATTATCTTATCATTAATTAATATTTCATGTTAATATATGAAAAATCATTATATAATATCACATAAACTTAATTTATTTCTAGTGAATTTGGAAACATGGACCAATAAGAAATTTGTCCATAAGTGAGCTATATCACCCCCCACGAGTTTCTTCATAATTAGTTCCCTTCCTCAACATATCATACATAAAAACATCTTGTCTAAGGGAATGGAAACATAAGAAATTGTGAGCTCATATGAACTGAAGGGGTTAACAAGGGATATATTTAAATAACCTGAGCATATGTGTATAAGAACCTGAGAATAACATGTAGAAACCATACACTTCATATCAGAGATCATTAAAATTAGAAATTCCATAAATATTGGAAGTATATGTGACATGAATCAAAATTTAATCAATAAAAATGATCCATAGGAACAAAACAATGAAAAAAGACATATATTTAGGAATATGCATAATCATAGAAATTATTTTGTTAAGGCTACCCACCAAGACATTCATAACATGTTAGGCTTGATATAACCACTCATGTAACTATAATAGACTTGGGATAGACACTATTATATTATCAATTTGGCATGGTATAAGATCCCATGTACCCTCTTTTAGGCTTGGTATAACCTCCAATGCACTATTTGAGCTCATGTAACCTTAATCATTAAACAATGAATTAAATTATTATATATATCCTACCCATCACAAAATGAAAATCATAAATATGTGTAGCCCAAGATCATAAAATTTCTACATATAAGAATCCTAGAAATGAAATGGGTTTCATAAATATTTCATTACAACACAAATTGTGGGAAATAAATAAGTTTTATAATCATTTCACCATTTTACCCTATCATAATCCATTGAAAAAGAAATGAGTTTCAGAATAATTTTATCATGGTATAAAACATTGAAAACGAAATGGTTTTCAGAAAAATCTTTTTATTATTAACATAAATCTCTTAGGGGAAAAAGATGATTCATATCCTTGTATAACACCCCTAGTAAAGTATAAGTAATATAAATGTTTGAGATCTAAAAACCTATATTGATGAACATATTAATTTCATATTGAAAAATACATTTTAAAAATATAAAAATTTGAAATATTTTTATTTAAAAATAAAATATCAGAAGATAATATTTAAGATTAATTTTTTTTTCCTAATATAAGAAAAAACCATTCATGTAGTATACTTTAAAACAAATATTCCATTTATATTTTTGGGTAAAATCCTAACATGCCTTGTTTGAAAAATTACATGAATATTACATTCAATGAATTTTTAAAAAATTAAACCATTGTAAAAAAAATATTTAATAATTAATTTATGAACACTAAAAAATTTAGAAAAAAAAATTAAAAAACATTATTTTGTTTGAAAAAGTGTTTCAACCGAAGACAGAAACAAATTGGTTTTATCTTAAAAAAACATATTTTGAATGCTTCTTATAAAAATAGAGGAAAATGATATGGGGAAAATTATTGTCATTGAATAACCTGAGAATAATAAATTTCTTCTATTTTGAGGGAGATGGATCATAATATTTCATCATCAGAAATATAATCACAAATAGTCCCAATAAACGATTTTATTGAATCATAAAATCCATAACACATTAGTAACATTTTACCATAATCATAATAAAGTAATAAAATTAAATTTATTTTTTAAATATCTTGAGAATAAATAAATTAATGATATTACATGTAAATTGGTCTTTATGTACACATCTTAAAAGAATATATGTGTGTACCTTAACATATGTCTCAATGAAGTAAAATTGAGACAAAACCCTCTAACCTATTTTGTATGATTTGAAATTTAAAAACAATGAAAGTGGGATAAAAAATGAATATGTAAATACAAATATTTTTAAGGATAATAACCTGAAAATAATTTCATGTAAAGTATATACACCACACTAAATAAATAGGTGATGAATATAAAATGTGACTCACAAGAGTAAATAGTGAGACAAAGATCTGTTACCTCAAGTCTTCACTTCATCAATAAAAATTCAAAAAACTATTATAATAAATATAGGTTTATTATAAATCTATTTTGGAACCATAATTTTATATATCATTCCATATAATATTTTCTTTTACCATTTACTAACATTTTATTAATAACACTTTTATTAATTCATGCTTCGGGTAATAACTAATTTATTTTTCATATATATTTTTATTTTTTATTTTTGGTGATCTTATTTTGATCATGGATACATATTATCCATAATTTTATTAAATATATAAAAATAATATGTATTCATTATATATGAATTTTTATTATTCAATAATTATTATAGATAGAAAATGAAATACATCGTTCGTGGATACATTAGGTCATACATAAACAAGAACATTGATTCAATTTTATCAGTGTATTAAAATAAATAAAGGTAAATAATATATTTTAATTAAATATTATTTTTTTTATCATATGTATCATACATTTTCATTATACGCATCCCCATTACCATTCATGTAAACCATGAATGAATCACATTTCTTTGTGAGGTGGGGGTATATCATAAACATGAGCGATGTTATAGTATTCCCATAGAATGGAATATAAGGTGGAATGTGTGAAATAATAATTACACAAGTATAATAATATGATATATTTATAATATATATACACATAATCCATCAATATATTCAGATATGATAGGTAGTTATGGAAAATGATTAACATCTATTCATGACGCGATAGTTTTTGTACACATGAATGGAAATTTTGTATCCCATTTTATAGAAGCAGAGATGGTTGTAGTTCATGATGTTAACAAATAAAAATAAACTATATGTAAGATACTAAGGATATTAAATTATAATTTTTTTTAATTATTTCAGGATATAGGGGAACACATTATATAAAAAACTCAGTTAGGGATGTTATAAATTTCCATACAACTTATTGTGGTTGTCACCCAATGGATTTAAACTAAGGATTTTTAACTAGTTATTACATCTATGATAAGTGGTTGGAATTAAGGAAGTAATTTTGGTTGCTATTTTAAAAACCAATTGGGTTTGTAAGTGTGAATTGGAGAGAGTGGTAGTGGCCTTTTATAATTTAAGAGAGTGACACACTTGAAATTTTCGAGAAGAATAAGTTGTACACATGATGTTATCATGACATAGGGATAAAAATTGTTCCAATATAAATAATATAATATATATGGTCAAATTATGTCCATAAACTGGTTTTTTATATATTTTTATTAATTTATTTTCCTTATCATTTTAGATTAAGACCCGGTTAACCCATTTTAACATTAACCATAGTAAATAATATTTACAACTTGTACTATTCATTTGGATCCCAAAATCATTTAACATTAACAAATAGTATAAATATTTCCTCTTAAAATTTGTGATCCATTTTTACAAATTCCATTCACATAATTGGAAAGTTATTATTTAACATTAATAAAGCACATGAAACGTGAAAGAATACTTTAAATGAAAAATGTTCAAAAGTTTACAGTGTTGTTATATGAAAATTCAATATGAAATTAATTTAAAATAATTAAATTTTGTTCATATGTATATATATAATATAACCAATTATACTATTAAAAGAATATTAAATCTATTTTTATTGTTTGTAATCCAAAAATGAAATGAAAACTCTTAATAAAACACATTATTTTTCACTATTCAATGAAAAAAATTCTTTTCATAAAATTATAAAAAATTCAGTGTAATATAATTTTTACATTTAGATTACAAAAATGAAGTCTATTTTTCAAAATAAATTTTCATAAGTGGGTAGAATTAAAATTTATTATATGATCACAAAATACAATAAAATCATGTTTTTGGGAATATTGTATTTTTAAAATATATAATAACTTTAAAAAACATTAAGTAATTTTTTATATTATTTCTTAATTATATAAGATTATTGTATATAATATTTAAAAATAACTCATAACATATCATATAACTATGTTTAACATCTAGGTTATAATACTTATGTTTAAATAAAAATTCTAAAAATATATCGTGGTTTCTTAAAAGTCAATGTCATGTGTAACATGCATGAAACATAGTGTTGCCTGAAAATAATGCTTAACATGGGGTCGCGTGTAATGAATAATTTGGAAAATATTTAATTTTTTGGAGAGAAATAACACATTATCACTGGTTTATAGTTTCGATCTCTTATAATAGGTACCTAAATGGAAAAACATAAGTAGTTATGTGGAATAAATTATGGATTACTATTGAAAGTCATATCCAAAGAGACACCCTCACATATAGTATAACCCTACATATTCTATGAAATTATCAATTCTAGTCCTCTATACCTATATATTCATCATTGATCATATATATATATAACATATTATAATTATAAATTTTAATTATTTAATGATAAATGATATATCACAATAGTAGGGAAAACATATATATAACTCAATAAATATAAAAAATAAATATATTAAAATAATTAAATAGTATGTTCCATGAAACAAGTATATATATGGAATGTGATCCCACATGCTTACAGATGATACATGAACACTCCCAAATCCCATACAATAATAACAATAATCCCATCAATGGTAACAAAGAGGACCGTTACAATTGATATGGCCAAAAACATAGAAATTGTGGCACCAAATGATTCACTAGTATATCTAATTTTGATTTTTATTTAACCTCTTGGTTTATCCCTAGGGTTCCTAAATGTCAGGGGTTGAAAATAGTAGTTTAGGGGGAAGACAGATGAGGCACACAATTATAACATGGTATGTAATACCATACAGCTAACCGAGTGAGGGTGCTAAAGTAAGTGATAGTGGGGATTTTCATGGTTTTATCGTGGTTTTCAAAACTTTCCAACACCCATGGGGAGATTGTGAGACATGTAGTTTGTGGAGATAGTAGCCTTAAAAGTTTTAGAATGAGTTGTCTAACTATAATACCTAGATATGTGTCCAATCTAGGTAACTAAAAAAGGTGTGTTATTCAACTTTTACACTGATAAATTTATTCACCTCTGTCATCATTTTTCTCCTCCAAATAGGTAAAACCATTTTTCTTGGTATTGGAGCTCCTATATCACCTTACTGGTAGATTTATCTTATGTTTATAGTGATTTTTATGGAGGTAAGTCCAATTTTTTTGAGTTTTCATCTCCCTTCCTCGTATTCATAATTGTTCTTTGATTATTTTTTAAGTGTGGTATTCTAGTGATGATGTCGGCTAAATATAGGGTATTTGATAACAGTTTTGGTCTTATTCCTTTTGGAATATGTGTGTGATGCTTTATTATACCTATTTCAATTGTTTTCATTGATGAATGTATGCTTTGAACAACATCTTAGGTTGTTGTATCTCTTTAATTTCATTTACCATGTATTTCCATTAAATATCAAAACACCGTTCTGAGATTTTTTTAATTTCGAATTAAATTATTTGTGATTGATTCCCAATCTTGTTATACATAATGATGTGGTTTTAAAATTTAATTGTTTTAAATGGGCTTTCCAAATAGAGATGGCATATGTGCACCCTTTGTTTTAAAAAAACATATCAATGGTATTTTTATTGTTTTAAGTGTATTTCTAAAATGGTTCTAAAAGGTTTTTAACATTAGAATGGTGTTTGATACAATTTTAATTTTTTCTACATTTTTATTGTGAAATGGATTGATTTATATGAAGGATGTTTTTGATTGTATATAATGGTGTAGCATTTGTGTTAATCAAGGTGTGCACAATGGGTTGTCCATGGGACCGTGAGATCCATCATAAATGAAGACTGTGAGGGATTATATTTGGTTGTCAAGGTACCATGAGATCCTTTGTGTAGTTAGTCAAGGAGAGCCTCTATTTTTTTAAGAGTCCTTGATATCTATTGGATTTAGGCCTAGGGAAGATAATGATAGCATCCACATTTCTTAGTCATCTGATATACTTGTTTAGACTCATTCACATTAGACAGTTGAGGTTAGATCCCTCGTTTAAATTATTCACGATGATCTGGTTTGTAATATTTTAGTCATTTTGATAGTTCAATGCATATTGTGATTGTTAATGTTATGAATGCATTCATTTATTTATTATGTGATGGTGAGGCTTATATATATACCTTGTAATTTCATGTTTGGTGTAGTTTGAGAATGTTTATAGCTTGTTCAAGATCGTATTCCATTACTCCATGTTATAATGTTGTTTTTCAAAACCGTTTCTTTTTCTAAATGTAAAACCAAAGGGATTTTTGTAGGTACTATTTAAATTGAAAGACATCAATATTGGTTTAGTTTGATAGTTTTCGTCAAAAAAAATTATTCATTTTTCGTGGGTTAAATCCCTAAACTATTCATGGTTTTATCTTTCTAGGATATGTGCCTCACACCTTATATGCATCTTTCACAATATATACAAATTGTTTTTTAGGAAAATGGTAAGGGAAAGTGAACCATGTACCAGTGTGGTTCTCCTTGATTATTATCAACTGTGTTTTTGAGTGGAGGCATGCTATCATGGTGTTGGCTCATGTGGTGTCATGTTAGGATTTTATAATAATTTTTCTATTTGTTTTGATATAGTTGGGTTTGGTTCCTTTTTTCAATAATTTGAGCTATTACTTTTGACACCATATATATGAAACTCTAATGAATGTCATGTAAGTGATTCTTAGTATTTATATCGTATCTGCACGTATTGGTATTTTTCATAATCAGAATGTTATGTTATTCCTTTGTTAATCTGATGATATTGGTGTGTCCAAAGAATTATATGGATGATTCATGATGGTATCGCTTGGGTAAACAAATTCACAAATAAGCGTTTTGTTTTTCCTAGTGCTTATTGGCAGCCTACGTTGATCGGGAACCTGTTTCGGGCCTTGTGATAGGATGACTTGGGTAACAGGTATTTTAAACCTAGCTTAGTTGTTTAAAAAATGCTATTAGAGTCTGTTTTTATTGGGGAGTCAGTGGAATACAAGAGCTAGGACCATATGTAATCGAGATGTAGGAATTGGGGAGTGCTTGGAAAACTATTCTTCATGTCAAAGATCAATTTTACATGGGTTATCATGGATTTCAGTTGTGGTTTGAGCCAGGTTGTGGGATATTTTGATAATATTTTAATTTATTTTTTTTGTGGGGAGACCCAAGTTGGTCCTTGGGGTCATTTTGAGTTTTGGGGTGAAGTAGGAATTTTTGGAGGAGGCACCCGATTTGTGACCACGACCAGACCATGTGAAAATTTATTCAAAATCTAGTGAAATCAACATTGTTGGTTCACCGTTTTCTAAACTATATGGATGAATCGTGAAATGATGGAAATTATTGATGTTTTTTATGTTTTCACCTATGTATTCTTGGAGACTATTATAATTTTCGTGATCCATTTTTATACCCATGATGATAGTTTCATTTTTCCATTTTGATATGTTTTGAGATTTAATTGTTCTAGATAATGATCATGTTTTGTGCCTTGTTGATAATGCATCCTTGAAAAACATCTTATAGGCATGGAAAGGTAGTTTTGTAGAAAAAACAATTAGAGAATCATCCAATTAATATGGATTTACTTTATTCAGTGATTCAATCATTCTAATCCTTAGGTCAATTGGTTGGTTTAGAGAGGGGAAAATGGTGGACCATACCTTAGAGTTCAAGTTAAAAAAATATTGTTGTTCCATAGTGATAATGGAACTAATGATCCTAAGTGGTGGTTTATATATATATAGACTGAATATTTGAGTTCATAAACACATTTGAGACCATTGGTGTGGGACTCACAACATATTTGTGGGAACGATCTGGTGGGAAGTGGTGCGAGTCAATGGTGTTCTCGGGGAAACATGATAATCTTACATAGACCTCATTCAAGATGGATTTCAATTAGAAATTCTTCCAAGATACCATGGGGGTAGAGAAGCCTTGTGAGTTATTATATTAAAATAAAGAGGATATTTCATTCAAGGGGTATGCCACCCATTTTACTGAGCTGGTATATGTTTCTATAATCTCATCATAAATGATTACCTCAATGCTCAGTGTATCGAGATGTGACTGATGTTATAGATTAGATATATGATCAATGTTATCTATCTACAAACTACTTTACTTTTGGATGATATGTAATCTATAATAGAGTATAATATTGATAGTATGATTGGTCTCAGTTGTTCTCCTACTATGGAAGGAAGTTGGAGTTCTTCATTAGCATAGAAGAAGACATGTGATGGGTCATAGCGGGGTAGTGGCATAAGTGTCCAGCAATTTTTAGGTTCATCTCCTATGGATTCATTATTAAATATGAATGTTATTTATTATCATTTCATGAAATTGATACTTTCTATTTCTCATTAATCCGAGACTCCAATGGAATTCAATTTGTGTGGAAAGTCATAACATCTTCATATTCTTTATTAGTTGGTTTTATGGTGGAGCGGTGAAGGATCAAAATATTTAAAGGGATCTAATGTCTCGTAAGATAATTCCAAAGGTATTGGACATCACACTTGTGGTATGATCGATTATCAAAATGGAAAGAATAAATTAAGTGCATATGAGCCAAGGTGCCTCCATATTGTGAGGCTTATAGGGAAGGACATTGATTTTTGTCCAGTACCCCAAATAGGTATTTTATTTGTTGATTAATCCACATAATTAGTTTTAAGTGATACTAGAGAATCTTGTTACTTAATTTAGCTAAAATTGACTGATTCTTTATGTATTTTGGTAGAGTTTATTCCAAATTTTGTGTATTTTATAAATTTATTAAGTAGGAAGAAGGAGAAGGTTTCTAAATTCTTGGTGTTGAATGTTTTTTATAGCTAGCATGGAAGTGGTTTGGGACATTCTTATTTTTGGAAAGGTTGGTTTTGGCCATATAATCAGTATTGAATGGTTTTTCAACATCAAGGAGCTGTGTAAATAGTTTAATAATAGGTTATTCTTCTATACTCATAATGGGAGATTACCCATATTTTAGGGTGATTGGTATTTGAGATTTCAGAGGGTGAGAAGAATTTCTTTTGATTTGGGATTGTTTTCATCTCATTAATCAGGATTGATTATCTATGATGCCGAGTATAGAACAATGGGTGATATTTTAATGGTCCTCGATAATTACCTAGATATGTTTCTAGAGGACTTTGGGGTAACATCCCTATTGGGAGGCTATGTTTACTATCTATATACCCCACTAGAGAATTCTAGTTTCTTTTAAATCTTACCAGATGGCTCCATATGAGATGAGACAGTTGAAGGTTATGCTAGATGAGATTGAGGTAAATAAATTTTTCAATAGTAGCATGTATCAATTGGCTTCGGTACTATTTTCAACAATGTAAGACTAGGGACATTGAGTTTTCATATATTAGCATACGCATAAGATGTTGACTTCGAAAATAAATAGCCATTTACCAAAATTGATTATCTCTTTGATCAGATCAGAGGACCCCATTAGTTTTCAAAGATCAACTTGATATGTGGGTGCCACCAGTTGAGTGTATGAGAAGAAGATATTCCAATGACCATCATTCTATACTGTTATGATTATTTTGAGTATTTGTTAATTCTATTTTAGAAATTTAATTCTTTATAGATCTTTATGGAATTAGTGAATCAGGTATTCCATCACTCTTTGGACTACTTCGTGGTTGTGTTTGCGGGTGATATCTATTTGTATTACAAGATTAAAGAAGATTGTGTTGACCATTTAGAGGATGTTTTGAGTGAATTGGGGGATTATTATATATATTTCATGTTGTATAAGATCAGTTTTTTAATTTAGGAATTTATGATTATAGGCATTGTGATTTATAAAGAAGGATTTTCAATGGACCCTGATAATGTTTGATCAATCATGTATTGAGAGCATCTTGAGAATGTGTTAAGAATCCATAGCATTCTAATAAATGAAGGGAATTATTTAAACATTTTTCAGGACTTATCTTGTCTATATTTTCACTTTATGGACTTATCTAGTAAAGGGTGAATTTCTATTTGGCTAAGTAGTGATCGATGGATTTTGAACAATTATGGACCAATCTAAAAACACTGGTAGTTTTTATTCTTTATAATCTTGAAAAATATTTTGTAATGTAACGTGAGTATTAATCGGTCGTTATGGGTTGTGTGTTAAGGCATGATTGTCATGTAGTGTCTTATAGCTCATGGTTGCTTGGTCTACATGAGAATAATTGTCCCACACATGACCTAGATTAGGAAGACGTAATTCATGTGTTGAATATGTGGTGACATTACCTATATACGGTGTGTTTTATATTGTATTAAGATCATAATATGATGTAGTATATTTTATCCTAGACGGACCAGGACCATAGACAGTGATTATTAGTGGATTATCTATAAACCATTGATTTAAACAATATTATACAAATGAAAAGGGGAATATGGACCATGATTCTTTAAGTAGGAAGCTTTTAGTAAATGATTTTTTGATAATCAATGGAAGAGTGGCTTCTGATGAGATTGTTTACTAGTCTATTTCTGGATGTGTATGAGGATAGAGAGTGGGTTTTTTTCTAGCTTATAGGTCCCATCCTCTCTTATCTATCATGATTGGGGTGAGTAGGTATATAATCATAATTTCCATCAGATTAGGAATGATTTAAATGGTGGGGGTGACATTGAGTGAATGGTCTTAGTCTACTGATGGTTCTCTCTTCCTCTAATATTGGAGTGTATTTCCTTGTATCCTATGGTGGGAGGTGATTCAAGAGGCACATTATTCTTGTTTGGTCAAGTACCTTGGGGGAAAATGTTTTTTAACTTGAGAGGTAGATATTGGAGGATTGGGATGATATTTGTAGTGTTGGAATTTGTCCCTAATAATTTATATTCTAAATAATCAAGGAGAAACATCATAGTACATAGGGGTTGATATAGACACATCTTTTTCAACTATAGAGGTGGGATACAATCTATATAGATTTATGGATCGGTCAACCTCATACAACATGTTGGAAGGATGAAATATGGCTGATTATAAATTTTTTAATGAAATTATACCACTTTCATCCCATTAAAAAATCAATGATGGGAGACGGCCTAATATTATTATATGATCAATAGGTTGTCAAGCTTCACAGAGTTTCATTAGTGGTTGAATCAGACTTGGACGCCCATTTTAAATATTAATTTTATAATGGAATCCATGAATCTTTTGGAATTTATTTAAAGTTGATAACTACATATAACTCAAAAATTTGTAGATAGTTTGAGAAGGCCATCTATATTCTTAAGGATATGTTATGAGATTGTATTATTAATTTTAGTGGTTTGTGGGAAAGGATCATCCCATCAGCTGATTTTTCTTATAATAAAAGATATAATGAATCGATCAGGATAGACCTATTTATGTCGTTGTATGTGTGTCTATTCTAATTTATATTGTGTTGGGTTGAGGTAGTTGATAGTTCAATGGTTGGAGTTTAAGAGATTCCACTATAACTAACACTGATCCATGATTATTTTCATGTTTTTAGTTGAATAAGTACAATCCAAACCCATCACATATACTGGAGTTGAAAGAAATAGGGTATGATCATTCCACCATAATGGTGGATCAACCTGTTCATATTATGAAATTTCAAAACAATGTTTTCTATGGTAAATCCATATTTTTGTTACATGTGATCTGGGAGAGAGATTGAAATATCACGGATTTATCAGAGCTGTAGGCCTTGGAGTGGGAGCAGTGACCTCACTTGTTTTCTTCATTTTATGATTGAGGTCTTTTTAGGAAATAAATTTTCATGATGGAAATTTTGTGACACACATCAGGTCACTAATACAAGTAATTTTTATTTTTATTTTACTAACTAGTTAATTCATGGATTTCTCGAGTGTTAGGGGTTTTAAAATGAACGATTTGAGTGATGATATTCTTGGCATATGTTTTTTTTAACATTGTGGCTAACTATATGACAGTGTTGTAGTTGGGGAAAATTAGGTTTTTCGATGATTTTAGAAATGTATTCCAAATTGTATGACACATAGGGGAAACCATGAGATATGGATTTTGGGGAGGCGGTAACCCTACATGGTTTCCACATTGAGTTTCTAAAAAAAATCAAAATAAATGGCCTATCAAGGTCACTTAAAAATTTTGTTTTACAATTTTTACCTTGATGAATTTAAACCCCTTTACCCTCATTTTCTCCTCCAATTTTCAAAATACTTCCACCTTGTCTGTTGATCTCTCCCCTCTCTTTGGTGGTATATTCCCCTTGATTTATTGGTAATTTTATGTATGTTTAGTCAAAATTTATCAGGTTTTCATCTAGATTTTCTCTTCTCCAATATTATTCTTCAATTTTATTGGATGTGTGGATCCATCAAAATGATGTTGGATGAATATGGGGTATGGGTTGGAAATTTTTATTTCATTTATGGTTTATTAGGTGTGGGAGGCATTTTAATACCACTTCAAATTTCTTTTTAATGAAGGCAATTAGATTTACATCGAATCTGAGATTGATGTCCCTTTTTAAGAGTGTCTTCCATGGATTAGATTTAAATATTGAATTTCATTTTTTTTGTTTTTGTTTAATTTCCATAAAAATTATCTATGTTTGATACCCATTTATTATATTATTCATGTTTTGGTTTTTAGGATTTGGGGTTTGAAATGGTTTTTCCATATCGGGTTCTATTTTTTCACTAATTGTTTTGATAAAAAATTTCAATCGGATTTTATAGTTTGAAATAGATTTTTAAATGATTTTAGAAATGTTTTCACCATGTTGATGGTGTTTGATAAAATGTGAATGTTTTTTTATAATTGGATTTTGAAATTTACTAGTTTATAAGTCACAAGTATTATTATTCGGTGGCATGAAATAGTACATGGGTTAAACGAGGTGATATCATGTTGTTTTCTGAGGGACTCTTAGAGCCATCGATATAAAAGGCCATCAGAGATTCCAATTTATTTTCCAAGGGATTGTAAGAGAATTTACAAAGGATGATCATGAAAACTTCTATTATTTATATATGTGACTATGAAAGACCTTGGATTTGGGACCACGAAATACCATGATATATTCAACTTTTTTTATCTAGTTGGAGTAATTTTTTAGACTCACTCACATTATACCCATGAGGGTAGATCCCTAGGTAGGCTTACTCAAGATAGTTTTTATATTATTTATATATTTTGATAGTTCTATGATGGATGTGATTATTGATGTTATGCCCATATTAATTTACTGATAATGTGATGGTGATGCCCATTCTTATCCATTGATTAGTTTTGGGGGGTGTGTTGATCATGTTCATTCCTTCTGCCACCTATATTTTTTTTGTAGCTATATTTGGAAGAGTTTTTGGAAAACCATATTTTTTTATAAAGGAAACCCCAATTGATTTAGAGAGGTAATTATTAATTTTAATGATCTTAAAAGTGTTATAGTTTTGAAATTTTTTTGTAGACTATATTATTAGTTTTTCATGGATAAAATCCATAAATAGATTCATGGTGTCATCCTACTAGGATATCTAACTCACACCCTACATGGTCCATTGGGAATGTGTAGGATTTTTTATAACACAACTAATAAAAAGGGAATAATGTACTAGGGGTTCTCTTATTGATTACCATTATCCTTGTTTTGGTTGGGAGACATGTTCTGATGGAGTTGGCCCACATGAAGTCATTTTTTGATTTTTAACCACTTGTTTGTTCAATTTGGTATATTTTTTATTTGTTCCCTTTTTAATTTTTTTGATGTTCCTTGAGATACTATGTATATAATCATTTACGTATGTTGTGTATGTGATATTTGGTTTTGTATAGTATCTTCTTGTATTTTTAATATGCGTACTATTTGATTCCCTGAATATATTTAAGATGTAGTAATAACATTTTGATAATTATAAGAATTTTTATTTTGGTTTGGTTTAGCTTTAGTGCATCCAAAGTAAAACACATGCAGAATAAAAATAATAGGAATGTTTTGTTCAATAAGAATAGTAAAACCTTACAATTCCATAAGGCTAGAGGACTCTTGCTAACCTATAATTCCTACTATGAGACCTATCAAAATCACTGGGAGACCACCAAACACTACAACATGACAAGGTAGGTAGTGCACATCCTTTGGGTCAGTCAAGATGAAAAAAATTTTGGCTAGAGCTATAGAGACCGAATTGAGTATTAAAGGGATGAAGAGCACCATCATCACAAAGTTGATTATGAAGTTTGGAATACCCTAAATAAATTTTAAGAGGGCCTTTGTGACTGTTAGTAGCTGTTGCGGCCCTTCGGTGACTATTGGTGTTTTAAAAATCATAATTTCTTTTAACCGTATGGTATATTAAGTATTTTTATTATTTTAAATATACTAAATATAATAGTATTAAAAGTATGTTAAATATTTGAAGTACAATAATTTTTTTAAGAACAGAAGGGTTTTAAAAGTTTAAAAATAATATATTAGTTAATAAATATATGTTTCCAAGTAAATATGAGGTTTTCAAAGAATACCTCTTTATGTATTAAAGGATTATACATATTTTTGTTTTTTTATAAAAGTAAAATGTAACCTATTATTTTATGAATAAATACATATGTTTCACATGTTTTAAATATTTTACAGTTATATCCTGTGTAAAATAACAACAGGTTTTTAATAAAGGGTATACATTATTGTTATAACAATGATGTTTATCTTAAAAGGAATAAGACAAATGAGGATTTATTTTGGACTTATAATGTTTAAATAGATTTGAAATCATGTTTCAAAAATAATCTTATTAATTAAAAGTTATACTTTTGGTTAATTAAGGACATGTTATGATTTAGATTGTGTATTATAATGTCTCAAAATTTAAAATGAAGTTGAAAACTAGTTATATAATTCTAAAATTAATGATATTTGTTGTTTTAATGAAAATAAATATTGAAAAATTATTTTTTTCCTTTTATTGTTTTTAAAATAAGTTATATGGTATATTCTATTAGTTGTAAGGTATGTTTTTTAGTTTTTTAAATAATAGAAAAAATTATGTGTGACCCTAGACAACCCTCTATTTGGAAAAGGGAGGAATATCTCCCCACTCTCAAGGATTGGCCAGCCAAGCCTAGGACCCCCAGCTGGCATTGGTCATCCATGAGTACACGCATACCCCAAGGGAACGTATGGAGGAACCATGAGCACACCACCGTGCGGGGAAGCATGGTGGAAGAGGGTGGGCGTAGAGAGATCCCACAGAGCCTGTCATGACCCTTCCCTCAGGACTCATGCAGTGACTACCACATGCCTGCCTTCCATTGGCTATGGGATGGCGACTAGCACCAAAGGCATATTCTCTAAAACATGGAAGGAATTGCCTTTATAACCTATAAGAACATGCAACCAAGAACACATCAAGATATGAACTCAAGTAAACTAAACAGTAATCATAGTGAGAGAATTAAGTAAAAGGGTCTAGAATACAAGCCCAACTGGAAAGTAAAAGTAAAACTAAAATATAATACAATTGAAGAAAGAGAAAGACAACTACTGGGTTGTCCTCTGAGGTTCCTACCTAAAGGGTAGGTATAGATCTCCTCCTCATCAGTCCACGTCCTCCTGTCTCCTCTGTGTACCAACATTTCATATGGTCTACCTCCGAGAACCATCCAGTCGCGGTACTCTCTGCCTTGATCAGATATTTCTGTCATCTGCACCAAACACAATTAGGTGTGGGAATAGCCCATGCAGGGGTGAGTATAACAATACTCAGTTGGGACCCCGAGACCCTCAAGGTCTTACAAATCCACGAAAGACAAACCACAAGGTATGGAGTCAACTGTCAACCTTAAATATATAAATGTCCATAAATATACCTAAGTTATCAAGTATACCCATCTCAATCATGAGGAAACACAGGGTCAAACCCAAAATCCCAAAGCTCAACTGTTCCACAAAGGAAGAAAAACCACCAAGGCAAGTTCCACACTAGTATGCCACATAGGATAATACAACCAAGGTATTACCACGAAGGAAAGTACCACGCATGTACAAACTCATCTCACACCAGGTATAACATAAGTACAATAGTAGAGATGATTATATATAACTACATAATCACCTAACTCTGTAAATAAGCTGACCCACACAGGATTGCTAGGATCTGACCCACAAAGGATTTCTAGAAGCTGACCAACACATGATCGCTAGGAGCTGACCCACACAGGATCGTTAGGAGTTGACCCGTAGAGGATCTCTAGGAGATGACCCACATATGATTTCTAGGTGCTGACCCACATAGGATTGCTCTTCAATGGTATCATCAAAGCCAGCTACTGGGTTCTCGAACTAAGCTTGCCCATCTTTGGGAGAGTCCTCACACCAAGCCACTAGTTGATAATCCAACTTCCAAAAAGTCCCACTAAGAATTATCTCAAAGTACCGCCACTTCTTAGGGGTCTCAACATAATATATGGTGCGACAATTAGATGCCCAGTCTTTGAGTTATGAGCATTTTAGTCCTGACGGCCCAGTTCGATTCGTGCCCGATCCAACCTGACCATTTTCTAACGTTATGAAAATATCTAGTGGGGTATACCAAATAGACCTTCTTGTTACAAGGTTTCCACCACCACTGGTGGTTCATCAATCGAACATCTGGTTCCAATGATATGTCCCAAGTAAAGTATAGAATCATATCTAGTCTGGGTCTGGTCTAACTCGGTTGGACCAACACGGCCCAGCAGGCTAGGATGGCCATGGGGTCACGAGTGGTGTAGTGAGGGAGCGAGGCTGCAAGGTTGCCGCAAGGGCACGGGGCCACGGGGCGGTTTGGATGGAGCTACTTGGCCGTGGGCGTGCCGCCAGAGTGAGGCTACGAGGTGGCTCGGCCGCGGGGTGCCTTGAGGGCGTGACTGCGGGGTGACTCGGCCGGAGAGTCTTGTCCTCGGGGTTCCATGAAGGTGCGGGCATAGGGCGGCTCAACTATAGCGGCTAGACCAGGAGGTGCCGCGAGGGCTCGGCCGCGGGGCATCTCAGCCAGAAGGTTCCACGAGGGTGCAGCCACGTGGCATCTTGACCAGAGAATCTTGGCCATAGGGTTTGGCCATGGACGGTAGCTTGGCTATGGGGATGTTCGTCCACGGAGTAGCGTGGAGGCTGTGAGTGTCAATGATGTGGGGCATAGAGGCCGCAGGGCAGCGTCGTTGCATCGTCATCTTCATCATGGCCAGCGAAGGCCATAACCACCATTCTCGTGCCTCATCAGTGCTAAAACCCCACTATGGTTTCCATATTCCTATATTGTAAAGAACACCACATATCATCACAAGAATTACGGAAAGGACATGCCATGTTTGTTTGGCCTACACTCTCGACATTAGAGTGGTTGCAAATGGCTCAACATAATCATGAATCCAGAACGAGTATGGAAGATATTTAAAAACATCAATCCCCACATCCCTCATAAATCTCTATTCACAATCCCACAAAAGAATTAGAAGGGGAGTACATGGGAAGTGATAACCATATAGAAATAAACCCTTACCTCGTTCTCTTGTTAACATCAACAAGGTCATGAGGAAAAACATGAATCGTTGGGAATATATAGACGTCAGTGTCGTCGGCAATTTCCTTGATTGTCGGTTCATGTGTCGTCCTCTTGCTTGATACGGAAAAACATTCTTCGATGGCAATCTTCGTTCGGAGAAGAAGTTCTTCATTGGCGTTCTTAGTTTGGAAATGAATTTATTCATTGGAGAAAGTAATCCTCCAAGAGCTCTCTCCTTTTCCAACCCAAAGGAAAAGCTGTGACAATATAATTTAACATAAGAATAAATTATGTTGGCACACAAACACAAGTTGGAAAAATTAATGTTGAGGAAGTTCAAGAGGCTCCTCCTCATTAAAGAGAGAGTTGAGAGGATTCTCCCCCATTAAGTGGGGTCGGGTGGTCCCTGCCTCTAGGAATTCAAATAGGGGGTTTATGCTCAGGTGGTCCCCACCACCAAAACCCACACATTTGAGGTTTCAATAATAAAAATAAAATGTTAAATAATTTTATTTTTATTTTCCAACAAAAATCCCAGAAACTATATTTCACGCTCGACCTACTATAGTCAAGGTGAAATTCTCCTTAATTGAATACCGGCACTCTGAATTCAACAGTTGACTCTGACTTCAATTCCATGCACCGATTCAAAATTTAGAAAATCCTACTCTCATGTTTACTAAATGTACCGGAAAAAAAGTTCATAAGTTCATTCTAGGCACTCCATGTCTCGGAATCATCTGCTGTCAATTTTTGCGAACTCATAAAATTTATATTTAATTAAAAAAATTACATGGAATATTCTGGGCCTTTACATTCTCCCCACCTCAAGTATTTATGTCCCCATAAGAAACAACTCAAACTAAGGGAACAAGTGGGGTACTAAGCATGCTTCTGAGCCTCCCTCTCAAATGTGCCATCTTGGAGGTTCCTGTGCTGCCAACGAACACGCACCAAAGGTATCGAATGTACACAAAACACCCACTCCTATCAATCCTCAATCTCTAATGGATCCTCCATAAAAGTCTCCCCATCGTCGATTTCCATCTTACCCTGGTCGATGATGTGAGAAGGCTCGTGCACATATCTCCTCAACTAGGATACGTGTAAGACTTAATGCACCCAGTGCAACTGAGTTGGAAGAGTTAATTGGTATACCGCCACATCAACTCTACTGAGGAATTGAAAAGATCTGATGAATATTGGAAATAACTTACCACCTCGGCCAAATATCCACAAACCTCATCGAGGTGAGACCCGTAGAAAGGCGTTGTCACCATCATCAAACTCTAGAGGTCTCCATATCTAGTTGGCATAAGACTTTTGCCTACTATGTGCTATCTTCATCTGCTCATGGATGATCTGCACGTTCTCTGTGGTAGCCCGTACCATCTCTGGTCCCACTAGTGCTGACACCCCTAGGTCATTCCATCACAATGGTGATCTGCAAGTTCACCCATACAACGCCTCCAATGGTACCATACCAATGGTGGAGTGATAACTATTTTTGTATGAAAAATCCACCAAAGGAAAGTGATCCTACCATCTATGACCGAAGTCGAGGACACAAGCACACAACATGTCCTAGAGGGTATAAATGGTCTGCTTAGTCTGGCCATCCGTCTGATGATGGAAGGCATTTCTCAAACGAAGCTGCATCCCAAAAGCCTCCTACAACCACTTCCATTTCCAAGAATTAAAATGTGAATTATGAGTAGAGAAAATCATTGAGGTTAATCTATGTATCTGCACAATCTCATGCACATAGTGACGTCCCAAGCTCTCTAATAAACCCTGCTCTCTGATCGGTAAGAAGATGGCTGAATTGGTGAGTCATTAGACAATCACCCAAATCGAGTCATGACCTCTGGATGTATTTGGAAGTCCTATCATGAAGTCCATGGATATCTCATCCCACTTCCACTCTAGGATATTTTAAAGGATAAACCAATCCTACTGGTACCTGACGCTCCACCTTCACTTTCTGACAAGTGAGGCTCTGAGAAACAAACTCTACTACTTATTTCATCATTCTCGTCCACCAGTGTTGTCGTCGAAGATCCTGATACATCTTCACCACTCTTGGATGTACTGCTAGAGGAGATATGTGGATCTCCCTCAACACTTCATCCTAAAGTGACAATCGTACCATGGTACATCTTCTGAAGAGGATGATGTGCTCCCCACCTTCAGAAAATCCATCAGGTGCATGTCTTGTGCATAATTGAGCACGTCGCAACTCGCAGTCAGCATCCCCATGTTGCGCCTCCCTGACTCACTAAAGAATTGGGGGAGTGACTATAAACTACTAAAGAAAATATACTCTATCTCTATCCACAAAGGATATCTGCAAAGCACCCAGCTGCTCTGTCGCCTTTCCTAGAAGTTGTATACCAAATCTTCTGCTGAGTGCATCTGCTAAAATGTTCCCCTTCCCTGGAGTATAGACTATCTCGAAGTCATATTCCTGGATGAAATCAAGACAACATCACTGTCTCAGTTTCAGGTCCTTCTCAGAGAAGATATACTTGAGACTCTTGTGATCAGAGTACACTGTAAAATGTTGGCCCATCAAGTAATGTCTCCGCATCGTCAAGGACAAGACCACTACAGCTAACTCTAGTTCATGGTTAGTGTAGTTCTACTCATGTTGTCCCAGCTATCTAGAACCATATGCGATAGCTACTCTATTATGCATCTGGACACATATGAGTTCAGTCCCTGATGTGTCGCAGTAGACTACGTACACTATGCACTCCTCCGGTAGCCTTAAGATGAGTACACTAGTCTGCCTCTACCTTAGCTCCTAAAAACTCTGTTGGGATCTCTCTGACCACATAAATGGTTTCCCCTTCTTCATAAACTCTGATAGAGGTGCTACAACTCTGAATAAATCTGGTACAAACATCCAGATGTATCTGGCCAAACCCATGAAACACCATCCATCCGCCACACTATTGGGTGGCTCCCATGAAAGTACCGCCTCAATATTTTTTGAATCAACTGCAACTCCATCCTTAGATATGATATGTCCTAGAAAATGAACCTCTCAGATCTAGAACTGGATCTTTGAGAGCTTACCATAATGCTGGTTCTCATGGAGTGTGTCTAGTACTACCTTAAAATGATAGGCATGCTCCTCCTCAATAGTTGAGTTGATCTGTATGTCATCGATGAACAATACTACAAAGCAATCAAGGTAAGGCCAAAATAACATGATCATGAGTCCCATGGACAATGATGGAGAATTGGTTACACTGAATGGCATAACCAATAACTCGTAATAGTTGTACCGACATCCGAAAGTCATCTTTAGCACATCCTTATCTCGTACTCTAAGCTGGTGATATCCAGATCTGAGGTCTATCTTCGAGAAACACCGTTCTTCCTTCAGCTGACCAAATATGTTGTCAATCCTTGGGAGTGGAAATTTCTTCTTCATGGTCACCTGGTTCAATAACTGATAGACAACACAAAGCCTCATGCTCTCATCCGCCTTCATGGCTAACAATATCGGGGATGCCCAAGGTGAAACACTAGACCAAATGAATCCCTTCCCCTACAAGTCCTCTAGTTATACCCACATGTCACGAAGCTCGGTGAGAGCCATCCGATATGATGGTGTAGATATCGATGTCATCTCAGGGTACAAGTCCATGTAAAAGTCCACCTCTCAAGGAAGAGGTAGACCCAGAACATCATCAATGAAGACAACCTTGTTTTGGTCCACCAGTATAGGATAACTCAGACTCTCCACATCAACCACTCCGAGGGTAAGGCTATCCAACTGATGAGTGATCGGCTTCACTCTCCCTCGGTTAAGTCTATCATGTGCTGTAATTTCTCCCTTCTCGCTGGTGAAGGTAAACCTGGTCCCATCCATGCGGACACAACACACTTTGTGCCTAATACAGTCTATCTGAGCATGGACTATAAATAACCAGTCCATACCCAAGATGACGTCATAAGGCCTCAACGCTGCTACTAAGGGATCCCAGCTGAAGCTCTCACCTCCTAGAGTAAGTTCACACTACCTGTACCAGTGTATAATTTTCAAATTTTCACCCGTAAGAGTATCTATCTGTAAGAATCAAGCTAACAACTCCATTGAAATCATTGAACCCTGAATAAGGGTAGTATAAATTAAAAAATGATGGTCACCTGTGTTTATAAGTAATGCAGCTAGGGTGGAGTAGACATAGATCGTACCTCGAATCATCTCCAGAGTGCCATGATCGTATGCCTCAGTTTCCTAGAGCCAAGCTCTCCCCTATCAACCTGATCCCTATGGTTGGGGTGGACCTTTTGGTGGTGGTGGTGGTAACATCTCAAATCGTCACCCACCACCAGCTACACGACCAGCTCTTCTGCCACGTCCGGCTTCTCCCTACGGACCTCCTCAATCAAATCTCTATCTCTAACTAGGAGGTCCTTTGACCTTCTAATAATCATCCGTAAAGAGGGTTGGACAGTCACGATCCATGTGATCATGCCCGCTGCATGCATAACACTACCTGATCCTGGAATGACCGTCTCTTCCTTAGGTGCCTCATACAACTGACCTTGAGTCTTGCAATCGTCCACCTATAGGTATGGTCCTTTTGAACCTCTGTGTCATCTGTCTACTGCCAGCTGCAGAAGACTCCACTATGTTACGACTGGTGGTGGGTCTCACTACTGGTGATTGCTCAACAAGAAAACTCTCTTCTAAGAGGGATCGCTCTAACACCCCCACCTGCGTTGGGATGCTGAGTGAGATCATTGAATCCCTGATCTCCTACCTGAGTCACTCCTCGAAAATTCAGGCCCTGAAGAATGGGTACCACACCTTATCTTGGAGTAGCGTGAGAGTTCAGTGAACCTCACTATGTACTGATCTAAAGTCATGTTGCCCTGCTGCAGATGAAGAAGCTCATATATGCGCACTGCATGAAGAGTTGTTGGGACAAACTCTACTAGAAACAGGCTCTCTAAGATTTCTTAGAGAAGCGTCGCCTCCTCATGAACTTGGAAGATCAAGCTCCAACATCTATGTGTTGCTTCCTGTAGAAGGATGGAAGCATGTATCCCCATGAGATAAGCTAGTGTCCCTATCAGTCAGAAGACTCTCACCACAACCTCCATCCAATCCTTAGCTTCCTGTGGGTACGTCTCTCCCCTGAACCTGGTTTACCTATGGCGCTAGAACTCGTGAAATGCACTCAAGAAGCGTACACCCTCTTCTACTGGGGCGGGTGGCATCGATAGACCAATGGGTAATGGTACAGTTTGTGCCTCCATTGGTGCCTCTACTAGAAGAGGGCCCTACACCGAGGTCTCATCGCTCAGTGGGCTATCAGTGCATAAAACACTTGAAACCCAAGATGTCTGTCTGCGTGGAGGAATCCTGAAAAGATACAGGTGCACCACTGTCAATAAGTTATACCTGGTGTGCTGACTCAAAAGATCACAAATAATACTTTTGAAAACACACATGCAATCTGTGTTTTCATTCACTAAGTCGAAAATCAGAAGTCAAGGTCCTGGGATATGGATACGTTGGCCACCACACCAACACTGGATTCCCTAAACTGTTAACCACACTCACTACACATAACACTATTGTCAATAAAAGAATTATTAGAGTCCAATGTTTTGCGGTTTAACTAGCTCCTCTGATACCAATTTGTCACGACTCGACCCTCAAAGCCTATGTCGTGGCTACCCCATGCCTGACTTTTATAGGCTAGGGGCTGGTGACTAGCACCAAAGGTGTATTCCCTAAAATTGTTATGTCATTGCCTTTATAAACTATCATCACATGCAACCTAGCACACAACAAGATACGAACACAGGTAAACTAAACAGCAAACAGAGTGACTGTAGTATGTAAAAGGGGCCAAAATACAATACCAACTGGAAAGTACAAGTACAACTGAAATAAAATAAAACTAAAGAAAGAGAAAGATATCTATTGGGTCAACCTAGGAGGTTCCTACCTAAAGGGTAGGTACAAATCGCCTCCTCAGCACTCCACATCCACCCGTCTCCTCTGCATACTGACATGCAGTATGGTCCACCTCTAATCATAGTCTAATCTGGGTACTTTCAACCATGATCAGTGTAGTCCGTTGTCTGCACCAAACCCAACGAGGTGTAGGCATAGCCCATGTAGGGGTGAGTATAATGATACTCTGTAGGGACCCCAAGACCCTCAATGTCACACAACTCCACAAAGGATAAAGCACAAGTTATGAATTCAGCAATCAACCCTAATTAGATATATGTCCATACATATACCAAAGTTACCATGTATACCCATCTCAATCATGAGGAACCACAAGGTCCAACCCAAAATCCCAAAGCTCAACTATTCCACAAGGGAAGAAAAACCCCAAAGGAAAGTACCATACTAGTATGCCACATAGAGAATACCACCAAGGTATTACCACGACGGAAAGTACCACATAGGTACGTACTCAACTCACACCAGGTATAACTTAAGTATAGTAGTAGAGATGATTAGATGTAACTACTGAATCATCTTACTCTGTAAGAAGCTGAACCACACATGATTTAATGGAGCTGAACCAGATAGGATCGCTAGGATCTGACCCATATAGGATCACTAGAAGCTGACCCTCACAATATTTTTAGGAGATGACCCAAACCGGATCACTAGGAGCTGACCCAAACAGGATCACTAGGTGTTGACCCACACAGGATCACGCTTCATTCTTCTCGTCACAGCTGGATAATGGGTTCCTGCACTAGGCCCGCTCGTCTCTGGGAGAGTCCTCTCCCCAAGCCACTATTCGATACTCCAACTGGCACTAAGTCTTAGGAAGAAGCATCTCAAAGTACCACCATGTCATAGGGCTCTCAACGCAATAGATAGTGCATCAATCGGATGCTCGGACTGTGAGTTATTATTCATTTAGTTCTGAGGTCCTGGTTGGACTCGTGCTCGATTCAAACCGATAATTTCCCAATGTTATCCAAATCTCCAATGTGGTATACCAAAGGGTCTATCTCGCTCAAAGGTTTCCATCACTGCTGGCAGTTCATCAATCGGACATCGGGTTCCAATGTTATGACCCATGTAATGTATAGGGTCGTATCTTGTCCGGGTCCGGTCGGGTAGGCCACAAGGACCGCGAGGCCGCAGAGGGTAACACAAGGGTATAAGGCTGCGGGGATTCCATGATGGTGCATGGCCATGTGGAAGCTCAGCCGGAGCATCTTGGCCATGGGGGTGCCTTGAGAGTGAGGTCACGGGGTGGCTCGGCCAGAGCAGCTCGGCCACGGGGTGTTGCGTGGGCGCGGACGAGAGGTGGCTTGGCTGGAGCCACTTGTCCACGGTGTTCCGCGAGGGAAAGACTATAAGGCGGCTCAGCCGGATTGTCTCCGCCGAGAGGTGACGTGAGGGCGTGGCCATTGGGTGGTTCGGTCGAAGCGGCTCGGCCGGAAGGTGCCATGAGTTCACGGCCGTAGTGGGGCTCGGTTGGAGCGGCTCAACCATGGGGTTTGGCATTAGATGATGGCTCGACCTCTAGAAGGGTCGGCCATGGAGTGGCGTGGAGGCTGTGGGTGGCAGTGCCATGGGGCGTGGAGGCCGTGGGGCAGCGGCGGCTGCGGGGTGGCATCGTTGTTTCGTCACCTTCATCGTGGTCGGTGGAGGTTCCTGTCATCGTTCTCGTGCCTCATCGGTGACAAAAACCCACTACATTTTCTGTCTCCTCCATCACAAAGAACACCACATATCATCAAAATAATTGCAGAGGGGGCGGTCCATGTTTGATTGGCCTGCACTCTCTGCATTAGAGCTGTAGAAAAAAGCTCAACATAATCACGAATCACGAACGAGTATGGAAGATATTTAGAAACATAAATCCCAACAACCCAAGACAATCTCTATTCCAAATCCCACAAAAAAATTAGAAGGGGAGTACATTGGAAGTGATAATAATATAGAAATAAACCCCTACCTCATTCACTTATTGACGTCGATGAGGTCGCGATGAAGAAGAAGAATCATTGTGAATAGATGGACGTCGATGTTGTCGGCGTTTTCCTCGATTTTCAGTTTGTGCATCTTCCTCTAGCTTGATTCTGAAAAACGCTCTTCGATGACGTTCTTCATTCAAAGAAGGTGTCCTTCATTAGCATTCTTCGTAGGGAGAAAAATTTATTCACTAGAGAAAGTAATCATCCAAGAGCTCTCTCTTTTCCCAACCCAAATTACAAACGACTCCAATATAATTTAACATAAGAATAAATTATGTTGTCACACACACACAGGTTGGTGAAATTAATGTAGAAGAAGTTCAAGAGGCTCCTCCTCATTAAATAGAAATCTTAGAGGTTTCTACCCCATTCAGAGGGGTAGGGTGGTCCCTGCCTCTAGGATTTCAAATTGGGGGTTTATGCTCGGGTGGTCCCCACCATCAGAACCCACACATTGGAGGTTTCAATAATAAAAATAAAATGTTAAATAATTTTATTTTTATTTTCCCACGAAAATCCCAAAAACTATCATTCACCATCAACCTACTATGGTCGAGGTGAAGGTCTCCTTAAGAGAATACTAGTGCTGCGAGTTCAATGGTGCCCTCAGATATCAATTCGGAGAACCTGTTCAATAGTTAGAAAAACTTTCGTGCACGTTTACTTAATGTACCTGAACAAAAGTTCATAAATTCATTCCGGGCACTCCGGGCCTCGAAATCACGTGTCGTCAATTTTTACGAACAGATAAAATTTCCATTTTAATTAAAAAAAAAGTACATGGAAAACTTCGGGTCTTTATAGAGGTGAACCGGTACGGGGTGGTATTAAGGAGGGGAGAGGGAGTTATCTGGGGGGGTTCTGGATTACTGATCCATATAAAGCTATCTCAATTCTTCCCTCATTTTTATGTGGGACACAAATTTTCAGTGGGAATCGATTCCCAACCACCCGGTATCACTACATTGAATCTGGACTGCATGTTCGATTGCGGGTTCAAATCCAACCGCTGAAAACTATCCCACTATGTTTTTCTCAACCATCTAATAACAGCACCGGAGATCTCAGACATCCATCTATTTTTTAAATGTTGTGTCCCACTACATCCAACTAATCTCACTGAAATGATAATGATTTTCTGTCTTTTTTTCCAAATCGCCTCTGTCTTCATCTTCTTCCACGTGTCGTGCATGTGTGCTAGTGCCAGTCTCCATATCCTCTCCTCACTAATCCTATTCAACCCGTGAACCTTTCTCCATTGATGGTCTGGTTGATGATTATCCTCTTTCAAACAGTCTACAATGGTATTTTTTTATTCAAATGAAAACACAATATATTCCAATAATGCTTTAGATAAATTATATATATTTATATATTTATTTATTACCACAATCAACATGATTGATTGTCATGGATTAGATTGTTTCTCTTGTTTTATTTTAGTCTGATTCAGTTTCCCATGATGGTTTTGTTTATAAATTATGTAAAAACAATGTTTTATAAAATATACTTTATACATAATATATAAGACCTTTTTTCACCAAAATCTTATGGGTTCTCTCCTTCTCAACTCCTCCTATGACTCTGCACGATTCTGCCTCTTCAAGAAAACATGCATGCTATTTATATGTTCTGTATTCATTGTGAAAATCCATATATACACCCTAGGTATATACAGATATGTATTTAATAATTTAGTTTTACATAATTTTCATTCCTATCCAATTTTGGGTCTTCTAATTATTGATTATCATTGTTTAAATAATATTTCCAAAATGTATAGAAATTGTAAGGGTTAACTTATGTTTTATTAAACCATAAATAAACTTATATATGTTTATAGGGTATATATAAATGTCATATCTAAGATGATATGGGAATTAAAGGGATAAAATTTTGTGGTAATTAACATTTCTAACGTCTGTAACGATATAAGATTTAATTTCACATTGTTTTTGGTTATGAAAAATTGAATAAACACATCGTGTATATTCAAATATATACATATAAAAAAATCCAAATCTATTTTATGTTTTTAAAAGATGATTTTCAATTTTTAAATAATGGCTAGGATGTGAATAATTTTTTGGGTTCAAGTGGATTTGTATTTATTATGCAATCCCTATTTTTTATATATGCATGTTCATACAGTTATATATTTTAAAACTAACATGATTATGGATTGCAATCTAGAGATAATAGTGATTAAATAATATTATGTAGTATCCATTATTTTCCCGGAATTATTAAACCTTGTTTTGGATACATAAAACTCATATATATACACTTTGTATATATGGGAACATATATACACATATATGCCATCCAAGTCCTTATTTCAAGTGTTGGTTATCAGAATTTAATTAATGTAATGGGTTAATTAATACTTGTATGAATTATATATGTGTTAATTTTGGGATTTCTAAACCAATATTTTTTTCTGTATGTAATTATACAGTAATATGTTAGATAGAAAAAGAATGTTTAGAATTATTTTATCATGCTATTCTCACTCAATGTTTTATTACAGGATGAACCTACTGCTATGATTGTTGTAGTTAATAAAGTTTATGATTTAATCTATTGCATGTCCACTTCCACTTTTATTAGTGTATTCAATGGAATGTAATCATTATTAAGTATTAATTTCAATGAATCAAGGATTTTATAACTGAGAAGTTTCCATTTTATGTGACGAACCCCATCAATTCATTACTTATTCGCTTTAGTTATTATCACATGTGAAAAGAATGTTTATTATTCCATGCATTTCATTGATAAAATTGTTATTACCATATTCTAAATGTTAACAGGCATATCATGATAATTTATGATATAATAACTTAACTATTTAAAGTGTTATGGGACACCATGTATAATATGGAATATGAAATGAAATATTCAAAGTGGAATGTGACAGCTTGAATATATGAAATAAGAAATCAAATATTCAAAGTTGTTTGAGGGACTATTAACATATAACCTTACTAGAAATATTAGGATTGTATTAGACTTATTATGTGATGGGTGATGCCCACTATGGCCTCTTGATGAATTGGTATGTATCATTAGACAAATTAGATCATGGAACATGGCCTTGAAAATTTGATGGTCTTGGTACGAGGCCTTGACATAAAAAGTTTATGGTCTTGGAACGAGGCCTTGAAATAGCCTGGCATTATACATTCCCTCACTATGTGTTAGTATTTGACCAAACATGTGATTATTCTACTAGTAGAATATCCTTGGTTATGATATTTTACTTATGAGTAGTAGAATAAGTAAATGCACAAGTTATATTGTTTATTTAGCACTCATCTTCTAAACGTTAATAAAAATGATAGTAGTTTACCTTTCATTTTTATGATGTGAATATCAAGTGATAATTTAATGCCGAAATTGTTTATGAAAAACATTGATAATGTATTATTTTCATGTTCAATTTTGTACCTTCACCCCTTGCATGTCACAAATATTATAGTTATATTAACTCTTGATTTTTATAATGGAAAAAATTAATTTTCTATAAGTGTGATTATAATTGGAATGTGTTTCATTTATTTCTCATTTAACATTCCCTAAAATGTTTTATATTAATCTTGGAAAATTGATAATTTCATGCTCTGTGTATAAATGATTGAAGATCATTTTAAAAGTGATGTTTTTAAAAGGTTTTATTAGATAAATTATTTTTGACAACCCCTTACTATGCACTCTTTTGATTAGCATACATTTTTATTTTTTTTAAGATTTAGTATATTTGAGTTACACTAAATGGTGGCTAATTTGTGAAGTCATTTCCATTAATTATTAAAGAAATTTAACATTTTTATCTGGCTTTCCTGAAAAAAAACTGCAAAGATCCACTATAAAGATCATGGTGTGTAATTCACCATCTTTTCATTTTATATAAAAAAAATTAAACACAATGAATTAACGCACTGGCTATGAACATATGGGGTCAGGGTCATTACAGTTGGTATTTGAGGGTTAGTTTGTAAAATTCTAAAATATTAGAAGAGAATAAAAATTTTTATGTTCCACTGAATAGAATTCATTCATTAAATTTTTAGATGGAAGGAGAAGGTTCACCAACAAACCTTTTATCTCTCCCCACTAAATTGCTAAAACACATAATTATAGAGTCATGCTCATAGACATACAATCCATTTTTGAACTGGTGTCTAACCTACAAACACCAATTTCATGTTTCTAACAACCCAAGTATCCTTTTGAATTATCAGGGACCAAGTCATGTCTATTACCTCCTGTCAAAAGTGAAAATTTATATTTATGCACACAAATGAAAGAAATATGAAGGACCCCTTTTGTGTTTCACCATATCAGAGTGTTATCTAGTCCTAGAGATGTTCTGAGAAGCTCCAGAGGTGGGAGACCTATCCAAAGCCTATATGTTCTATGTATTGAGTATCAGGAGGTATGGAAGGCTCTATAACATCTGGTTTTCAGTTAACCAATTCATCTGATTATTCTATTGTAACCACGTTCATTTTGATAACTCCAAACACTACACATCCCATTCCACTCTATCGAGGAGAAATGATGTCCTACATGAGATTGACTCTTGCTGTGAGAGGATTATCTAGGAAGAAAAAATTAATGGGTTTAATAACATTTTTTTGATCAAACTAACTGGGATAAACTACCAACAAAGTCTCCAACAATGGTGGACTTGGTGAAGTTATAAATATAATACTATTTTGAAATAATTTTTTTATCTAATAATGATAAAAAAATGTGTTTTAGGGGAATCAGGGGGGAAGTATATGGGTTGGTGCGGGGAATACTAAGATTATAATGGAATTGCGAGGACACGATTCATTTAATGGGGGGATAATGTAATACCCCAAAAATATTTAAGTTGTGAAAATAAAATTTTGATAATTATAAGTATTATTATTTTAGCATTGTTTATCTTTGGTGCATCAAGATTAAAATACTTGCAGAATAAAAATAAAAGGCATGTTTTATTCAATAAGAATACCAAAACCTTATAATGCCATAAGGCCAAAGGAATCTTACTAGCCAAGAATTCCTACTAGGAGACCTATCAAAATCACCAAGAGACCACCATAAAATATAACTTGACCATGTAGGTAGTGCACATCCTTTAGTTCGTTCGTGATGAAGAACATTATGGCCAGAGCTATGGAGACCAAACTGTGTATTAAAGGAATGATGAGAACCATCTTCACCGAGTTTTTTATGATGTTTGGAATACCCTTAACACCTTTTTATAGGGCCATTGTGACTATTGGTAGTAATTTGGGCCCATAGGTGACTTTTTTTTTGACATTTATAAATTTTATTTAACCGTAGGTTATATTACGTATTTTTATTATTTTAAATATACTAAATATATAATTATTAACAGTTTATTAAATGTTTTATCTACCATAATTATACTATAAACATAAGGGTTTTAAATGATTGAAAATAATATTTTAGTTAATAAATATTTTTTTCATGTAAATATACAGTTTTAAAATAATAGCTCTTTATGTATTAAATATGTATACTTTTATGTAATTTTGATAAAAATATAATGTAACAAATTATTTTATGAATAAACATATATGTTTCACACATTTTAAATATTTTATAGTTTTATCATGTGTTAAATAAAAACATGGTTTTAACAAAGGGTATACTTTAATTTTATAACCATGGCATTTATATCAAAATTTATAAGACCAATGAAGATGTATTTTCGACTTATAATGTTTTAAATAGATTTGAATCATGTTTTAAAAATACTCTTAATAATCAAAAGTTATACTTTTGGTTAATTAAGGACATGGTATGATTTAGATTGTGTATTATAATCCTACAAAATATAAAATGAAGTTGAATCCATGTTATAGACTTATAAAATTAACGATATTGGTTATTTTAATGAAAATAAATATTGAAAACATCATTTTTTCCTTATTTGGTTATCGAAGAAGTTATATGGAATCTTTTTTAAGTAATAAGGTATGTTTTTTATGATTTATATAATAAAACAATTATTGTTTACCCTAGAAATCGTTCTAGTTGGCCGAGGGATGTAGCTCACACAACTCTCAAGAGTGTGCAGCCGACCCTATGCCCCTCATCCAGCACAAGTCGACCATGAGTGCATGCACTCCCCGAGGGGACACATGGAGGTATCGTGAGCACTAAAACATGTGGGGTGGCATAGTGGAAGAGGGTTGGCATAGAGAGAAATCGTAGAGGTGAACAAGTAGGGGTCAGTACCAAGGATGGGGAGAGGGAGTTATCCAGTGGGTGTTGGATTGCAGAGGCTTATAAAGATGGATCTGTTTTGCACTATTCTTGATGTGGGTCACATGTTTTTAGGGGGTATTGATTCTCAACTATCTGATCTTTCTATGTGGAATCTGGACTGCATGTTCAATCACTTGTTAAAATCCATCCACCTAAACCTATCCCTCCATGTTTTCCTCGACCGTCTGATCACACCATGCGAGATCTCATACGTCCATCTTTTTTTGAAAATCATGCATCAAACTAGATCCGTCGATCTCAATAAAATGATCATGATCGTCCATCATTTTTCCAAATCACCTCCATATTCATCTTCTTTACCACATATTGCATGTGCGCTAGGGCCAGTCTACAACTCCTCTCCCCACATCCCCTCTTCACCTTGTGAACATTTCTCATCCCGGATCTAGTTGTCTTCTCTACACTTTTAATAAGTTTGCATGGGTATTTTTTTAATGCATACCCAATCTATTCCATGCTTCTCTTCCACAATATATATATATATATATTACAACAATCAACCCGGTTGATTGTCATGGATTGGAGTGTTTTTTCTATTTTATTTTAATCCATTTCAGTATTCCTTAATGACATTGTTTATAATTTATATCAAAACTGTGTTTTATAAAATATATTTATAAATATATTACATAAACACCTGTTATTCACCAAAAACCTATGGGTTTTCTCCTTCTCAGCTCCACCCAAGCCTCTGCACGATTCAGACTCTTCTTGAAAACATGTAATGGGTTTCAATGTTTTTTTTCCATGTTTAAATCCATATATACACCCTGTGTATATATAGATATATGTGTATGTGATCATTCAGTTTTATATAATTTTTCATCCTAATAGATTTTGGGTTTTCAAAATATTGATTATCATTATTTAAATAATGTTTTCAAAAAGTATGACAATTATAAGGGTTCACTTATATGGATTACACCATAAATAAACATATATATATATATATGTATATATGATATATATATATATATGTCATCTCTAAGGTGATACAGGTTTTAAATGGATAAATGTTTGTGATAATTAATGTTTTTAAGGTCTACAATGATATAAGGGTTAATTCAACATGTGTTTTGTTTATGAAAACTAGAATATTCACATTGTGTATATTTGGATATATACATATAATACAATAAAAATCTATTTTATGTTTTTAAAAGATGATTTTTAATATTTAAATATTAACTTTGATGTCAATAATGTTTTAGGTTCAAATTGTTTTTTATTTATTATGAAAAACTCAGTTATTTTTATGTATTCATATTCATATGGTTATATATTTTAAACCTAAAATGATTTTTGGTTGAAATCCAAGGATATTGGTGATTAAATCATTATTTTTAGTATCCATTATTTGTAATGAATTATTAAACGTTGTCATGGTTATGTAAAAATCATATATATTCACTTTTAATATAGAGGTATATATATAAACAGATATGATTTTGAAGTCCAAATTTCACGTGATGGTTAATAGAATTTAATTAATCTTATAAAGCAATTATTACTAGTATGACTTTAAAAAGTATTAATTTTGAGTTCTCTAAAAAAATATGTGTTTATGTATGTATGTATGTTGAAATATGTTAGTGGGAAAAAAGGATGTGTGGAATCATGTTATCATGCTAGGCCCACATAATTTTTTTTACATGATGAACCTGTTGTACTAATTTATATATTTCATAAAGTTTATGATTTAATTTATTGCATGTTCACTGCCACTTTTATTAATATATTAAATGGAATATAATCTTTATTATGTATTAATTTCCATGAATCAAGGATTTTAAAACTATGAAGTTATCATATTATGTGACAAACCCCATGCATTCATTACATATGTGCTTTATTTATTATCACAAGTGAAAATAATGTTTATTTTTCTATACATGTCATTGAAAAAAAATTTGTTACCATATTCTAGATGATAGCTAACTTATCATGATAATTTATGAAATAAGAACATAATAATTCAAAGTGTTATGGGACACCTTGAATAATATGGAATAAGAAATGAAATATTCAAAGAGTTATAGGAAACCTTGAATATATGAAATATTAAATTAAATATTCTATGTGGAATGGGACCCTTTGAATATATGACCTTACTGGACATATCAGGAATGTATTGGTCTGATTATGTGACAAGTGAGTCCTACTACAGCCTCTCAATGCATCGGTAGGTCTCATAAGACAAATTATGTCATGGTGCGAGGCCTTGGAAAAATGATGGTCATGGAATGAGGCCTTGATATAATGTTTATAGTCTTGGAATGAGGGATTGACATAGTATGGAATTTGACATTCACTCACTATGTGTTTGTATATTACCCACCAAGTTATTATTCAACTAGTATAATATCCCTGGTTACGAGATTACAATTATGAGTATTAGAAGATGCAAATGAACAAGTCATAATGTTTATTCATCACTCATCTTCAGAAATTTAATAAAAATTATAGTAGTTTACCTATAATTTTTCTGATGTTCATTTTATGTGATAAGTTAATGGAGACATTGTTTATGCGCAACTCTGATCATGTATTATTTTCATGTGCAATTTTTTACCTACACCCCTTATAGGTGACACTTATAATATTTTGATTAAATCTGAATTTTTATATTTCACCCTATGCATTTTTTATAAGTATGCTAATGATTGGAATGAGTTTCATTCATAGCCCATTTAACATTACCTAAAATATGTAATGGTAATCTTGAAAAATTTATAATTTAGTTTTCCATGTATTAATTTTATACATTGTTTCAAGATTAATTTTAAGTAATGTTTTTAAAAATGTTTTATTTAAAATATTTTTTTAAAACCCTCTTACTTGGAATTATTGTGCTCACCCTACATTTTAATGTATTTTTATAGGTTTATTAGATTTGAGTTACAATGAATAAATGCTTCTTTATGAAGTATTTTCCATTTAGTATTAATGAAATGGTACATTTGTATATAATTTTCTAAAACCTAATTTGAAAAGATCATTTGTATGGAACCTGATGTTTAATTCATCACATTTTAATTTTATATAAAAACTATACACCATATTTTAATGCACCTGATCTGGGCATCTGGGTCAGGGTCATTACATACTCTTGATGGTATGTTATACGTTGAAAAATTTTATGATATTGGTTTTTCATCCCATTTTGTGGATGTCTCATGCTGGTTTTCCTTATTAAGAAGCCTTTCCTAAGAGATTATTGGTTATTCCTTATGTTTTTCACCAAACTATGATGATCAGGAATGCACATAAATCCATCTAATGTATGGTATCAATTGACTGGATAGGTTGAATCGGGTTTGATGTTTCATAAAATCAACCACCCAATCCCCACATATCCTATCTCCATAATAACATAACCCCATATGAAGATAATGAATTAGTATTAAAGCCTTTGATACGATTTTCTTACACCCCAACCTGTATTTTAGGAATAGCAATCGAGTATAGATTATAAAATTCATCATGCACAAATTTATGTATACAAGAGGCTGCTGACTACTGATGAGGGTCTAAATAAACCTGGGAAAACCATACCATCATTAATTAAAATAATTATAGGTTAGTATAGTATAACTATAAACCAAAAAATAGTCTAGAATAAGAATAAATTGAATATAATATACGATATATGTCATGCAAAGTCATAAAAAATTAATCAAATAACATCTAATGTTATGAAGTTTCAATTAATGGAAATGTAAATAAAAATTATTGTAATAGTATGGGGTGTATCCAAAATTTACCTCCATCTCCTCAACTCTATGTTATAGGCCCCTTTTACTTTACTGGTTCCCTGGTCATAAAATCTTCACACTCATTGGGATTCTCAAGAGGTGTGTGGGTATAACCCCGTGGGATTTCACCAGTGTATCCATAACATAACTGAACTATTATATAACGAAGTATCACATATTAATAAATTAATGAGAACACAAGAATGGAAATACATCATTGGTCATTTGTGTGTAACCCAAGAAATCACAAATACTAATTGTACCTACTTCAGCTCCATGACATAAGACTATAAGAATGGTAATGGGAACATCATTAGTTGAGGATATAGACAAAAGGCTACTCTATAGCTGAAAAGTCCCACGACCAGATATCCAGCCACATAAAGCTATCACTCCTCGTCTCCACTGCCACCTCTTGGGACAAGTCACTATTGACCATCATGCCCCCTGGTCAGGCTAAATAGAGCCATCATTCCTGCTTTCTAACATAGTCTTATCATCATTTCATATTTTTCATCTAAATATAAATCTCATTTAGGGACACAAATCTACAATGTGTCCACCTATTACATTAGTACAGTGTATAAAATGACAAAAATATAGCACATACAAATACATCACATGGAAACTAATGCATCAAACTAATAACATATATCAATTGGAATATAAAATCCATCATGGGTATAATGGGATACAAATACACCCAAAGTAATAAAAAATAACACAATGGTTTTTATATATATTTTTTATTCATTAGTGAACATGTCTTATCACACAAATAATGTATCTATTTTAATGGTCCTAAAAATAATCATTGAAACAAGCTCCAGATGTTAGAAGTGTATGGTATGCACATCCTACATTTATCTTGTTCACAATTACCTTTGAGACATTTCAAGAGGAAATAAATGATTCATGCATAAAAACTAACCATATAATGATCTCACACCAATGACATCAAGAGATGATCATAATTTTATTACACCCACTATTTTTGAATAAGCATCATGAAAAATCTATGTCCAGTGGATTAGATCTTCCCAATGACACAAATTGGGATATTACAATATCTTTAGATTTAGGATTTATTAATGGGAGTCCTCGAATACACTAAATCTACCCCGTTAAATCAATAATCCATGATTTTATTGTTTGTTTCAATCTAAATCCATTGATATATTCATGAAATGAGTATTCTATGATTTTCCTTAATAGTAGTCGGTTAGATATTCCTGAACCATGAATAAAAAAGATTCATGGATCACATAACTTAATTCCCCAATAACTATAAGTATTATATTAAACATAACTGACCTCTAAGGGGAATAAATTCTACATGAAAGTCTTGTGGACTCTCTAGGTACAATGGGAATGAGATAGGGGAAATTAATGGGTCAATAAGGGTAATTTATGTATATAATAGAGGATATTTTGTTAATTAATTAATTTTAACATGGTTTAATCACAAGGTTTAGAAATTTTTTTACCAACCATGCAAGTATATCTATCTCTCATAGACATATTCATATTTTGGTAAATCATGCAAGAACAACACTTTTCTCCTATTTCCCATGAAACATTGTTTTTGGGGAATTTTTCTTGGTTTTATGTTACCATCCATCTACCATGAACCACCCACAATCATTCTCTAAAAAATAATCATATTTCCATTTATAGAACAACAAAATTTCCCATAACCATGTCCAAATTTTTAACCCCTTAAAGGCATCTAATGCTCTCCAAAATTAATCCAAAAAACCTAAATCTCATCCCAAAAAATCTATATAATCCAACAAACAAAAATAAAATGTAAAATTAATACATAATTCACCTATAAAATATTAATATATTATATATACTCATAGTTAATAGATAATGAGTGGTAATGAATATAATTTAATTAATAATTACCTAGGATATAAAAAAGAATAACTAATTTATGATGAGAGGAAGATACAAAAGAGTCTTGAGAATAACAAAAGATGAACCACAGATCACCTTGGGTTGTTTATTTTAAAATAAAAAATGATTAAATTCAAGGAAAACTGTAAATTTATAATAAAATATTAAAAAACACCAAACCATGTTGTTATAGGTAATGGTCACATCCCAATTGGATTTATTCAAATGAAACATTGAAAATAACACCATGTCAGTATCTTATCTCTCTCTAAATTTTACTATCAAAACCACATTAAAATTAGTGAATTTAAAGTATGTAAACACATTATCAATGTGGAGACACTGTGACCATGTTAGTATCTTAACTCTCTCTAAATTTTACTATCAAAACCACATTAAAATTAGTGAATTTAAAGTATGTAAACACATTATCAATGTGGAGACACTGTGACACTCAAACTCTTAACAATCATGGCATGATCTATATCCTCATCTTACCAAACACATTTCACCTCAAACCAAATTATATAATATCAGAAAGAACAACTACATAATAGAACGAAAACAACCAGAACCAAAAAATTATCTAGCAATGTGTCCATGGTGAGAAGATAATGACATATCCTCTATACTATTCCACCAAGAATGATTTTATTTGATATAAACAGTATAAAATCATAACCCAAAATAAATCAAAACGCACTCATCATTGATCAAATAACCACGGGGAGACCAAAATCACATAATATGAACTCATGAGAATTGCATAAGATTAAAAAAGGAAAATTATTTATAGTAATAACCTATAAATATATAGTATATAATTTAAACTAGTAATCCTATAATAATATTTATGGATGATAAATCAAGAACCCCTGATAACCCTTCTAAAAAAATACTATACAAATAACGGTGAAAAATCAGACCAATCATGAGAGAAAATAACAAACATCTCAAGGATCGATCACTAGGATATGACATAAAATACGCACTAAATCCCCAATATCTATCTAAATACTTATGATTAATCACAAAAAAATATTCAAAAACTAAACCATTTAGTTAAAATCATTTCTCAAACTGCATCATTATTCCACCAAAATCATTTTGAAACCTACAACATCTAAAATAAGAATTTTAATAGTGTAAGGTAGTCGTATATATAACAAAAATAATGATCCAATGAATATAATCATAAAAAAACCATACCATAATGAAGATGGTAAAATTTCATGAATCCCAACATCCTCAAGAGGCACCACAAAAATGATTATCGAATTATTCAAATAACAACACTATAAATCACAGGAATGACTATTCCTCTTTAAATATCTACCATTTAATTATTTTATATTATGACACCAATACATCTAACACCATTGACTAACTAATTACACCAAAAAAAGATATATCCCAAAATATAACCATAATGTATCATAACACAAAAACTATAATTGTTCTATCAACATAGACTAATCATGACAGAAAATGGAATAAAAAAACAATTATATCATCCCAAAAATCTACCTTATTAATAAATATTAATCATTTTGTAATTAAAATAATATCATAAAATTATGTAGCTAAAACTATTCAATTTATTAATCATTTCTTATATATTAATTTCTGATACATTAACACTACTACTACTACTAAATCTAATGTAAATTCAAAAATCACTTTTAATTTTATTTTCACATAGTTGATGATAAACTGACTCAAATTTTAAATCACAACATGGTGGAAATTTTAAAACCAAATTGATAATTAGAGAGTTAGAATATTCAAATAATATTTTATATTTAGAGGCCTATGATTATTTAAAATGATTCTTATAAATGTAATACATTAAAATACTAAAAACACACCAACTCAAAAATATATGAAACTATACTCACCCCACTACAACGAAATACAAACTGAAATATAATGAAACTAACTAAAAGTAAAAATATATCCCATGAACCAAGAACATTATGAACCATTATACCCCAATATTTTCAATGACCTATAACTTCACAATAACAACCTATTAGTTAACTTGTAATAGGGAAACCAAAGACATTAAAATCAAATATTCACAGTAATTCTAAAAATTTTAAAGACAACCGTAGTCTATACTTTTCCTAACCACAACATCCATAAATTCTGGAAATGACCTCATCTAAAATATCCTCACTCAAATATTCTTCAATCATCATAACATGATTATTTACCTATATCATGTACATCATTCATAAAGTTACCTCCATATGTTGAATTTATGGACTTCAGAAACTCAAAAAATAATTCTTATATTCTATAATCATATAATAGGTTTATAAATCAAAAAATATATGTGTGAATTAGAATTAGATCATCACAAATATTGCACTCCCCTATAAGTACATGAAGTGATCCTTTATGTGTTCATTCTTCCATTCTGAAGAATGATATATTTCTGTGAGAAAAACAAATGACACTTCCCAAAAACCTATTATGTCCAACCTTGGTTCATATTTTACTACACTCATTCCACCCATCAATGAAAATATACATCTAATAAAACTCATAATTGATTTGTATTTCTTAACAATTCAATGTCCCAAACAACCTCTTTTATCAACTCTTCAAACTTAATAAATGATACTCTGCCAAAGATTATCATAACATCTTATCACTAAAATATTAATAGTTCCTTTTTTAAATACTCCTTCATCAAATTCCCAAGAAAAACTCCCTAAAGATGATATAAATACATTTTTTCAATCCATGAATCATAATCAATAATGTCAATGAAGACAAATAAATCACACACCAATAGTAAATAAATAACTGAATATTCTAAAAGAATCACATTAAATCCTACACCAAAAAATCACTAAAATATGTTTTCCCCATGATAAAATATCATCATCCATCCAATAAATACTATAGTTTAGAATACCATCATTATTTAACCATCACAATCTTAAAATTATCCATTAAAATCATGAAATAAATGAAATCCTTACTTCCTGACACCAATAATTTCTACAACACTATAAGCATCATGATCTTATCTAATGAATGGAGCTGAACAATAACCTCAATGGAAAAAAATAAAATTTTAATAAATTATATCACATTAAACCATGACCAATATAATCTAAAAAATTAGTTCCATACATGAAGTCTCCAATTGGAACACTAAAATTTAGAACATTTCAAATAAACTATAGGTTTTCACTCAAAACAATATTTCCCAAAAATCTATTTAAATAAATACCATTCAAATAATTATTTGAGAAAGGTAACACAAAATTTATAAAACACATTCAAAACATTTTCAATGAAAAATTTTAATGTAAATGAAAAAATTATTAATCTATAAACATGACCTTTATTTAAGAATACAAACTAATTATAATAATATTCTTTTTTAATATCATCATGTAAATTTTTGAAAATGACACTAAACATATTATCACACATCCGAGTAAGATTTCTAAAAATAAAACTAGATCAAATCCAAAAAATATAATAATATTAAATTTATAATTAAATAAACATGATTATCCAATTACCCAACTTTTAATTTCATATATTGAAATATATTTGTAGTTCATTTGTCACTCAATGAAAAACATTATCATGATTTATATTCAACCACCTCAAAAATATAAGAAATTTGATATATTATGAACATAATTAGTATTATATAATATTAAACATGAAAACATTGATAAATAGTGTATCTCAAAATAGAAAATATTTTATAAATTTTTCACACGTTTTTTTATTCTTATAATTACTAAATTATACCCATCTAATCAATATAAAAAATAATAATTTGAAAATAAAAAAATCAATACTAATTCCTATCATTATTGTAAAAAATAACACATGTGATTATTAAAATTATGTTTATCCAATAAAAATATAAATTTGGCTGCTAACATAATAGATATTTTTAATAAATATCAAAGTAAATACTAAATTTTTTATTTAATAATCAAGATGTATATTTCATTATTAACATGTTTTCAATTAACCATTTACTTTTTTAAAACATAATTTCAACATATCTTTTCAAATTCCCACTGACTATATATCCCTATAAACCATTAATGAACATAAATTCATAAACATATCATCAGAAAAATATTTTAAATTAATTTTTTTGAATACATAAAAAAATATACTATGAATATTGGGAAAAGAAACACCTAATGTAGAGATAGTGGAAAAATGAATATTGAGAATAAAAATATCCATTATTCATATCCTTAAAATATTAATGATGGTTACTAGAGTGAAATTATTCCTCATTCCCGTAAAATTTAATTTTACATGGTATAATTTAATTATATTCATTTCAACATTCCACATCATTTCTCCATTTCAAACAATGGATCAAAAAATCATCATTCATGTACCACCAATATATATCAATCATGTGAGGAGAATTTTTATTCCATGTTTTTTATTGTTTTTAATTTATTTCCATCAAATCATAGGTGTTGTCAATATGTCTTTAACTGCACATATTCTAGTAATTTTAAATAAAAATTCAATCACTCTCATTAAAAAATATATTTTAGGATTATAGTTTTACAGATTTTTAAAAACTACTACAAATTAATAATATAAATTATAAATATACTCTTATACTCAATTTCTATTATTTCATCCAAAGGAAGCTGTTTTAAAATAATACATGTTTTCTCTTCATGTATAATCTTCACAATTTTCCCCATGTTCTCATTCTGGTATCAAATCTTTCTTAAATAATATGAAAATTATTTTAAAACATGGGATGATAAAAAATTATTAAAAGGTACATGATTAAAGAAAAAAAATTAGTTCTTTGATAATCCATAAACAAAATTCATAAAAACATACATTTTTTGTTTAGGAAAAAGGAATTCCCTTTTCTAAATGATCAATATACTATCATTTAAAAAAATAAATTTTCTTGAAATACTCATTATAATTAATATAAAAGATTTTTATATAACATGGGATATAATTTTACATGTCACTAAATTGAGTAATGAAAATGACCAACCTTCAACTCCGGGTTACCCAATCCGTTGGAGGTTTTCTCATAAACTCTTGTCCTAGGTTTTTACAAAACCTCCCATAATTAGTTTATAATGTTACCACCCATCATTGAATTATCATGTAACCAACCATCATTGGTTTATTACAGAACGAACCTTAATTAGAAACAATTTACCTGACCCAGATCACAATAATTAAACATGAATACAATAATAATATAAATATTCATAATGAAAAAAACACTTTTATTTTAAAATATCATTTTTTTAGAAAATATACCCACATAAAAAGGAAAAAATAATATCTAAAAATAAAAATATAATATTTTATGTAAGATTAAAATATTTAATATATCATGATGATGGGAAATTCCATTCATCATATGTATGTTAAAAAATACCATTCCTTCCATATTTTTTGGAAAGATCACAAATAACCCCTTTTAGAAAATGAAAGAGAATATTTTCAAACCATTTTATAAAAATTCAAAAGTTAGTGAAAATTAATATAAAATCATAAATCAATAGTAATAAAATTAATCAATTTTATAAAACATTAACATAGATTAAAATTTTGTATTAACAATACCTTATAATAATATTTATATCACAAAGTCCCTTATAAATATCCTTTTGATGAAATAATAATAAATAAAATTAATAAAATATATGTATCCACTATAAATATAAATAAAACATGTGTAAATACAACATAATATATTTAAAACCCATCCCACATATACTCTTATAATTAAAAAAATTAAAAAAGTATAATTTTAATCCAAAGAATAAAAATTGGATAATAAAATAACTTACCTCACATCAGGATTCTTTAAAATGTGTTTATGTCTCATGTGTAATGGTTTAAATAATTTTAATAATTCATATGTAATTACTTAATAAAATTTCATTATTTTCATGGATTCATGTGTTTTAATTTCATCGTTTCATGGTTCATTTTACTTATATAAAATTATAGATGACACTATAATATTTAATTACAACTTTATAAGTGGAATTAAATTTTATTAATGATATTATAGAAGTATTAATTTTATCATATATCAATTTTACTTCATATACATGGGATTTTCTTTAGATAAACAGTTAATAATAATTGTTTAGTTAATTTTGGTGGATTTTTTAAACATCAAGAACAAGTTTGAGAATATTTAATATAATGTGTGTATATTTGTTACAGAACCTGAAATATGTTATAATATACATAGTTAAATTATCATTTAAAAAAATTACACTTTTATTTCCGGACATTAATGTGATAATGGAAACGAAAAATCATTATTCATGGTGGCAGTAAACAAACATAATTTGGACAATAGTTTCATTTCGTTGAATTACATGTGATGATAAATGGAAATAATATGAGGCATTCCATTAGGAAAATAAAAATATAGTATTTATATGATTTTGGATTTATCATTATTTGATGGGTGAAGGAGGTGGGGAGAAAATAGAAGAATAAAATAAATTATGATAGGTACTTTGTCAAATTTATCTCTTTAATGTCATCCCATTGAGAGACCCTTGGGACATTGAATTTAGTATTTTGGTATGAAGAGATGAACATGTAAATGTGGAGGGTTAGTAAGAAATTTTTTTCCTCTAGTTTCGGTGTTAAGACTCCTGTGAATAAAAATTGGATGGGGAGGTGATTTATTTATACTTGAAGATATATTGGTTTAATTGACAAAAATAATTACTATTATATATTTAAATCCAACCACATTGAGGTAGAATTAATTTAATTTAATTTGAATGAAAATTAATATTTTATTAGATTTTTTGGGTCAATTAATACATCATCAAACAAATAAATTTTTTACTTTTTTATTTATTTTAATCATTTACACATTTAACATTCACCCATTTCATTTTTTACCTTTATTTTTTTATTTTTTACCATGGTAACTAATTTATGACTAAAAATTAAAATGACATTACTACCTAATGGGTACCTTCTAATTCCAAATTTGGAATCCATTTTAGGACATTTAATTCATGTAATTTGAAAAAAAATATTTATAATTAATAATGTATGAAAAATGAAAAATTTGGGTTTTAATGTGATAATATACAATTTTTGGAATGTTTTTATATTCAATTTCAATTTGAATACTATTAAAATGAAATAAATTAGTATTATAGATTATAATTTAACTAATTATACTTTACAACTGTAACACCTGAGACATTTATGTGAGATATTTTTTTATGTTATATAAATCATCAAATTAATCTTTCACTACACACAACACTAGCTTGGCTTTCTTTACACGCAACTTCGGCCTTCCTCGATATCTTGCGTCGTACGCAATACCGAGTTTCACTAAACATTGATATGCTATTAAAATATTATTAAAACTAGCCGTTATGAATAGTAATAACCACTTTTTGAAATTTTATAAATTTTATTTTTTAAAATATACTTCATTTTTGGATTCGGTATATCGAAATTAGCGTAGGGTGAAATTTTGGTATTTTTTTGAAAACATTCAATTTTTGATGAATAGTAAAACCACTAAGTGGTAGTTAAAAAATGAATTTTTCATAAAACTTAATTTTACCGCTTCTGTGAGTGGAATTTCGAAAATCTGAGGGACACGGTTGATGTCAGTAAGTAGAATGTGGTTCAATGAGATGAAAATAATTTTTTGGTGAATAGTAACTTTTTACTTTTTTTTACCACAGTTAAAAGTAAATAGGGTAATTAATGGTAAAAATGATATTATTATTACCCTAACACATGTCCTAAATCTATTGGACAAGTGTAATTTGACCAAAAACAAACATAGGAATAAAATATGACCATTTATGCCCACTTGGATTAGATTAGGACATTTATTATTAATTTATTTAAAGAAGGGTTAAAATAGTTAAAATCAAAGTTTAATAAGTAAATCATTTTAATATGGGGTTATTAATAAGATAAATTAGACTATAAATATTCCTTAGAAAACTAAAAAAATTTCAAACATAATGGTTTTTTATTTGTAATTTTTAGACATTAAATAATTTAATTTATTTATGACACAGCGATGATGCAGTAATTATCTTATTAATGAAATATTGACATAATTGATGTTATAAATACCCAAATAAATGTAATTTGAGACTTTTTATGAATTACACTAATTTTCTTGGTTAATATGAAATGTTAGTATTGATTTAATTAACTTGGTTCGAACTAATCATTCTGTAATGATTTTCACAAAAATCAATTACTAAATAGTGTCAAAATTGACATAAAATAGTTTTTAAAACAAATATTATATTATTAATTGTTATTTTATTCCTAAAAATCTAATGTTCGGCCAAATGTCTTATATAAGGATATATATATATTAATAATAAATAACTTGGGGTTCGTTTGTCTTGATATAGTATGTTTATTAACCTTATAGTGTAAGAAAACAAGAAGACACGGTGAAAGTTAGATTATCTAACTTAAAGTTAAATCTAAATGATAAGGTTAAAATTGATACCTAAACTTGTCTAAATTCTATTTGATCAGTGTATTTCGACCCCTACCCACCTTATCTTCGAAATATATCAATTTGGAGCTATTAAAAACCAAATTTGACTTTATAATAAAAAAAATATTTTTTGTTATTCCAAAGGTGCCCCTCTCCTCCCTTATAAAAGGGCACCTCCTCCCCCTCTTCCTCACACCACATTGAGCCTTCAATCTCGACCAACCCCTGACAATTTCTCCTCTACACTTCCCTAGAAACATCCTAGAGGTTCTGGTCTTCTTCAAAGACCTATTTTAGTGCCCTAAAAGAAGGTCTCAAAGAAGCACTTCAAAGAAGAGGTAATGTCCGTTACCGATTATTTCATCTTTATTTCTTCTTCCACTTCGTCTTATTTAGTTGTTTCATTATGAAGTAATAACATCAGTATCACTCATATACTTATATGTTATTATAAGTATAAAACAACCCTATTTCACCATCTATCCATCCTACGGAAAAAGAAATCACCGCGTGTGCGTACGTACGGAATACTGTCTCCACGCCGTGGTGTAATCTATTTTCCACCACCACCTTACTTGGATGGGTATAATGGTGTAAATAATGACTATATATGACTATTATAAAGTGATATTGATTCTGAAATAGTATACGTACACTCCAATACAATTCCACGATCATAGGAACGATATCATCACTCGTGTATACGTACGGAATACCGTCTCCACGATGTGATGCGACTCGTTCTACATGATCCTTATTGCATAATGATTATATAAATGAATTGAATGAATGAATATGATATATATTACATTAATACCATTCTGGAAATGAGGCATCTATAACCTAAAGAGAAGAATAATAATTTATTCGACAAAACACGCATAAGAACAAAAAGTAATAAACACCCGAATAACAAGTAGTAATGAAATATTACTAATAAGAAGGTAAGAATATGGCCATATATGATATCATAAAAATAAGTATGATTCTAGAATAATTCAATAACATTATTTAAATCATTATACATGAGGTTCAGACACTTACGAAGCAAATCGGACCTAAGGTAAGGGAACTATCACAATCTCATTTTTATCCGAGATGGTTTATACTTTAGTATTTACTGGGGTGTATTTTATCATCAAAATCCATGTTTCCTCAATATTTAATATTATTTCCATCCACCTACAATTTTTTAAATCCAATTTTACCCTTCAGTGAGTTTTCAGTAAAGGATATGAAAGGAATCTTTTGTTGTTTTTTGTACGAGGTACTTTTTGACTTTTCGGAAAAAAGTACGAAGAATGTTTTTTTAACTTATATGGCATGAATGTATTCTTAAAACATTATATCCATGAAGCTTCCTTTACATGTTTTCAAGTTTATTTTTAATCAACTACTTTAGTTTAAAATTGTATGACGTGTCAAAAAGGAAAATGTTTTTGAATTTGAAAGGATATTTTCCTCAAGAATGGAGTTCAAGGGTTTTATCAAAATTATTTTCCATCTAAGATAATATAGGGTTATGTTTATATCCCTATTATTACATTGATTTCATTATGTTGTGATTGAATTATTTTTATGAATTCCTTTATCTTATATGAATTGTTTGATGATGTCACGATGTTTAAGATTCCCATTTTTATTACATGGGTTATGAAATGATGTATGATTTATGATTTTGTGGCACACATAAAAATGGTATCATTATGAGATGGGTGGGACCTATATCTCCCTCCAATTCATTGGGTAAAGATTTTATATCTCATGAGATATACATGGCTGGAATGGTAGGTTATACCGGTTCAGTGAAACAGGACTGAAACAGGGAGTGAACTCAGTTCAGAAATGGACTTTGTCCACTATGATAGTCTTGGAAATGATTCTTGACTAATAAGAAATGATTCTCTATGATTATGTGTGTATGACACAGAGTTTCATGTTTTATGTTATGATTATTGGGATTACATTTCACTACTATGATTTATCCCATGTTATGAAATTATGCTCCCTTTTGCAGGTTACGATTTCCAAAAGTTATGTTCTTATGAATATGATGTGATTGATATTTCTTTTGTTTACACTTACTGAGCATTTGAGCTCACCCTTTTTTATGTTTTCTTTCCCCAGGTCAGGATGAAGGTTATTAAGTAAGATATGCCAAAAGGGACTATAGATATGATGAAATAAATGGGAAATAGTGTAGATTCTTTATGAACCAGTTTTTTATGTTTCCCAGTTTCTATAGACACTATACCTATACGGTCCTTTCATGGTTTTGTTATATGTTGTAATAAGTATTCTTCAATTTTGAATTATTAAAAATGTTTGTAAAGTATGGGTCGTAATAGTTGGTATCAGAGGAAAGGTATAGTCAACCTTTGGAAACTAGGATGTGAAAGCCTTAGTAAGAACCCTAAGGATAAGTCTAAGCATAGAACACAATCTTAGTGTTTTAGAAATGGCCATGAATAACCTAGGATAAGACCATAAGTTTGAAATTTTATTCTTGATTATGTGGTTTTCCTATTATAATTAGTGTTGCTCACGCTATTCTTCTTGGTTTTAGTCAATGGCTGGAACCCGAAAGAACCGTGTTAATGCGGAATGCGACGGGAAATGCAATGATTGTCCCCTGAGCAATCAAACGTTATGGGAGATGGAATGAAAAATCTTGTAGCCATGCTCAAAAAACTTTCTCAAGCTATGAATCATGTAGGACTTCCAAACGAGAAAAGGAAGGAGCAAGATTCTGTTGAATCCTTCATGAGACAGCGTCCACCTTCATTCAGTGGGTCTACTGATCCATTAGTTACTGAACAATGGATTAGTACTACTGAAAAGATATTTTCAGTTCATCAATGTTCTGATCATGATAAATTCATCTTAGTAGTGTATCGTTTGGAAGGTGATTCTGATCAATGGTGGAATATTATTAAGAATACGAGGAAAAGGGATGAAATTGAGTCCATGGAATGGGACGAGTTCAAGAACTTATTTTTCAATAAGTACTTCCTTTTTATTATCCGAACAAAGATGGAGAAAGAGTTTTTTGAACTGAAGAAAAAGGATGATGAATCTGTTGGTACCTATGAAGAAAATTTTACAAGACCTGCATGGTACGCTTCTAGTATTATTATCCATCATGAGAGTAAGATCGATCGATTATTTAGTGGCTTAAAACCAAGTCTCCGAAGGGCCTTAGCCATAAGGGACTTCAATAGCTACGAGGAAATCGTTCGATGTGCTCTTAAAGTTGAGATGGAGATTGGAGTAACCCATTAGTCATATGGGTTTGAGAAGAAGAGGAAAATGGAATTCAAATGAAAATCTAAAGAGCACACTGAAAGGAAGATGAGCTTTCCCTTATGCTCAAAGTGTGGAAAGAAACATGGAGGGAGTTGTCTTAAAGGGACAAGTAAATGATTCAAATTTAGAAAGGAAGGTCATCGGGAATTTGAATGCCGAGATTATGGGAAGAAGATGTCTAATGATGCAAACAAAGGAAGGGATACACAGAATGAACCTACTACACTTCAATGTTTCAAGTGCAAGGAGATGGGTAATTATGCCAATAAATGCCATAATCCAAGGGTTGATGATGATGGTCGACGTCAACAAACTCTTAAGGCTAAAGACAAAGGAAAGTCACATGCAATTTCTATTAGCGATGTTGAGTACGATAACGATGTGGTGAAAGGTACACTTACCATCCACTCTAAAGTAGCAAATGTTTTATTTGATTCTGGATCCACCCACTCTTTTATTTATAAAGACTTTTCTAAGGGTATCACCGTATTACCTCAACAATTAGATGTGGAGTTAGCTGTGACAACACCTAATGGCACAACAGTCGCATCAAAAGTTTATAATTCTTCTCCGATCGAAGATTGTGGGAAAGTGCTTCCTGAAATTCTTGTGATCCTTCCTATAGTGGAATTTGATGTGATTCTTGGCATGGATTGTCTTTCTTTATATGGATCTCATATCAATTGCCAAATAAGGGAAGTCACATTTCATATTCCAGATCAATCTATGATCGTCTATCAATGCAAGGATGAACATAACCTTCCAGTGGAAATTCCTTCTACCTTATGGGTCTTGATTCCACTAAATGAAGGTTATTTATCTCAAATGGTTGGTGAGAAACACACGATTAAGAATATTCCCATTGTACGAGAGTTTGATGATGTCTTTACGAAGGAATTACTGGGTCTTCCACCAAATCATGAAGTTTAGTTTAAATTAAACTCGTACCGGGTTCTTTGCATATTTCAAAGACACCTTATAGAATGGCCCCAATTGAGTTTCTGGAATTGAAGAAGCAACTCCAAGAGAATCTTGATAAGGTATTCATACTCCCTAGTGTGTCACATTGGGGACCACCTGTTCTATTTTTTATGTAGAAAGATGGATCAATGAGACTCTGCATTGATTATCGATAACTTAACAAGATCACTATCAAGAACAAATATCCTCTCCCAAGCATTGATGACTTATTTGACCAACTACGCGGAGCTCAATACTTTTCCAAGATTGATCTTCGTTCAGGGTATCATCAATTAAGGGTCAAAAGGGAGGATATACAAAAGACGACTTTCATACAAGGTATGGACACTTTGAATTTATAGTGATGCCATTTGGTCTTACTAATTCCCCTTCTATCTTCATGGATCTGATGAATAGAGTCTTTAGAGACTATCTTAATCAATTTGTGGTAGTCTTTATAGATGATATTCTTGTCTATTCAAAGAGAAAGGAAGAACATGAAGATCACTTGAGAATTATATTTAAGACCCTGAGAAAGGAGATGCTTTATTCCAAATTTACCAAGTGCGAATTTTGGCTTCAAAAAGTTTCATTTTTGGGTCACATAATCATAAAGATGGGATATATGTGGATCCAGAAAAAACAGAGGTTATCGAAAGATGGTCGAGACCAACAACAGTGACTGAGATCCGAAGTTTTCTTGGTTTGGCTGGATATTATCGATGTTTTGTGAAAGATTTTTCACATTTATCTAATCCACTCACCAAGTTGACTCAGAAAGGAGTTAAGTTTGTTTGGACGGAAGAATGTGAAGAGAATTTCAAGGAGTTGAAAAGAAGGTTATCCAGTGCACCTGTGCTCACACTACCTTGTAGTGGAGAAAGGTTTGTGATCTACAGTGATGCATCCAAGAAGGTATTGGGGTGTGTTCTTATGCAAAATGATATGGTGATAGCTTATTCCTCATGACAGTTGAAAATACATGAGAAAAATTACACAACACATGATTTGGAGTTAGTTACGGTAATCTTTGCATTAAATATTTGGAGGCATTATCTCTATGGATAAAGGTGTGACATTTATATTGATCATAAAAGTTTAAAGTATATTTTCATAGAAAAAGAGCTGAATATGCATCAAAGAAGATGGTTGGAGCTGATTAAGGATTATGAATGCTCAATCCATTACCACCATGGGAAAGAAAACAAGGTGGCAGATGCATTAAGTCGACAAGACCATGCCAGTTTATCCATGATGAGGATCACAAAAGATCAAATATTTATGGATTTACAAAGGATAGATATTGGAATTATAATGGAAGGGGAAAAATATTATCTTTCTCAAATGAATGTTCAACCATATATACATGTAAAGATTAAAGAGGCACATAAAAAAGAAGTCGAGTTACAAAAGAAGGTGAGAAATGTTCCTGAATTCAACCTTGATTGTGATGGGATAATAAGGTTCAGCAATCGGGTTTGTCTTCCTCCCATTCCGGAATTAAAGAAGGAGCCGCTGGATGAGGCTCATAGTTCTTCATTCTCTATTCATCCTGGAAGCACGAAGATGTATAGGGACCTGAAAGAGTACTTCTGATGGGATGGAATGAAAAGAGATTTTGTGGAATATGTATCTCGATGCTTGGTTTGTCAGCAAGTTAAAGGTGAGAGACAGAAGTCTAAGGGGATGTTACAACCATTACCCATACCCGAATGGAAATGGGAAAACATCACTATGGACTTTGTCACATGACTTCCTAAAACATCCAAAGGCAATAATGCTATCTAGGTCATAGTTGATCGTCTTACCAAGTCTGCACACTTCATTGCTATTAGAGAGGATTTCTCTCTGGATCAGCTTGTCGGGATATATGTAAAGGAAGTGGTAAGATTGCATGGAGTACCACTTTCTATTATATCTGATCGGGATCCGAGATTTACCTCGAAGTTCTAGTGAAGTCTTCAGCATACTCTGGATACAGAGTTGAGTTTCAGCACTGCTCATCATCCTTAGACAGACGGTCAGTCTAAGAGAATAATAAAAACTCTAGAAGATATGTTGTGAGCTTTCTCTATGGATTTCAAATGTCGTTGGGATCAACACCTACATTTGGAGTAATTTTCTTATAATAATAGCTTTCACCCCAGTATTTAGATGGATCCTTATGAATCTCTCTATGTAAAGAAATGATGGACTCCAACTTGCTGGGATGAAGTTGGGGAAAGAAAGCTATTAGGACCTGCTCTTGTTAATGAAATGACTGAAAAGGTCAGATCTATTCAAAAACACATAAGAGCAGCTCCGAGTCGACAGAAAAATTATGCAGACAACCGAAGAAAAGACCTAGAGTTTGAAGTGGGTGATAAAGTGTTCTTATGAATATCTCCCCGTAAGAGAGTCATGAGATTTGGAAAGAAGGGGAAGTTGAGCCCTAGATATATCGGTCCTTTTGAAATACTGGATCTTGGTGGGAAGGTAGCTTACTGATTTGCGCTTCCACTTAATCTCTCTCAAGTTCATGATGTGTTCCATGTATCTCTACTGAGAATGTATATACCTGATCCTTCACATGTACTTAGCTCAGATGTTGTATCGCTGGAGCATGATCTTTCTTATGAAGAACAACCGATAGAGATTCCGAATCATAGTGAAAAAGTCCTACGAACTAAGACCACTCGATTGGAGAAAGTTTTATGGAGGATCCACCAATTAGAATAAGCTACATGGGAGCTTGAGGATATGATGAGGGAGAGGTGTCATCATCTGTTCGTTACAAAGTGACGAATTTCGAGGGCAAAATTCATTTTAAGGGGGGTATAATGTAACACCCGAGACTTTTATGTGAAATATTTTGTTTTTATGTTATATAAATCATCAAATGAATCTTTCACTACACTAAACACTAGCTTGGCTTTCTTTACATGCAACCACAACCTTCCTAAATAGCTTGCGTCGTACGCAATACTGAGTTTCACTAAACAATGATATTCTATTAAAATATTATTAAATCTAGCCGTTATGAATAGTAATAACCACTTTTTGAAATTTTATAAATTTTATTTTTCAAAATGGACTTCATTTTTGGATTCGGAATATCGAAATTATCCTAGGGTGAAATTTTGGTATTTTTTTGAAAACATTCAATTTTTGATGAATAGTGAAACCACTAAGTGGTAGTAAAAAAACTGAATTTTTCATAAAACATAATTTTACTGCTTATGTGAGTGGAATTTCGAAAATCCAAGAGACACGGTTGATTTCAGTAAGTAAAATGTGGTTCAATGAGATGAAAATAATTTTTTGGTGAATAGTAACTTTTTACTTTTTTTACCACGGTTAAAAGTAAATATGGTAATTAAGGGAAAAAATGATATTATTATTACCCTAACACATGTCATAATTCTATTGGACAAGCATAATTCGACCAAAAACAACCTTAGGAATAAAATATGACCATTTAGGCCCACTTGGATTAAATTAGGACATTTATTATTAATTTATTTAAAGAAGGGTTAAACTAGTTAAAATCAATGTTTAATAAGTAAATCATTTTAATATGGGGTTATACATAAGATAAATTCAACTATAAATATTCATTAGAAATATAAAACGATTTCCTACATAATGGTATTTTATTTGTAATTTTTAGAAATTAAATATTTTAAGGTATTTATGACACAACGATAATGCAGTAATTATCTTATTCATGAAATATTGACATAATTGATGTTATAAATACCCAAATAAATGTAATTTTAGACTTTTTATGAATTAAAATAATTTTATAGGTTAATATGACATGTTAGTATTGATTTAATTTACTTGGTTCGAACTAATCATTGTGTTATGATTTCCACAAAAATCAATTACTAAATAGTGTCAAAATTGACATAAAATAGTTTTTAAAACAAATATTATATTATTAATTGTTATGTTATTCCTAAAAATCTAAGGTTCGGCCAAATGACTTAGATAAGGTTATATATATTAATAATAAACAACTTGGGGTTCGTTTGGCTTGATATAGTAAGTTTATTAACCTTATAGTGTACGAAAACAAGAAGACACGGTGAAAGTTAAATTATCTATATTAAAGTTAAATCTAAATGATAAGGTTAAAATTGATACCTAAACTTGTCTAAATTCTATTGGATGAGAGGATATATACCCCTACCCACCTTATCTTCGAAATATATCAATTTGGAGCTATTAAAAACCGAATTTGACTTTATAATAAAATAATATTTTTCGTTATTCCAAAGGTGCCCCTCTCCTCCCTTATAAAAGGGCACCTCCTCCCCCTCTTACTCACACCACATTGATCCTTCATGCTCGTCAAACCCCTGAAAATTTCTCCTCTCCACTTCCCTAGAAACATCCTAGAGGTTATGGTCTTCTTCAAAGACCTATTTTAGTTCCCTAAAAAGAGGTCTCAAAGAAGCACTTCAAAGAAGAGGTAATGTCCATTACCGATTCATTCATCTTTATTTCCTCTTACACTTCATCTTCATTAGTTGTTTAATTATTAAGTAATAACATCAGTATCACTAATATAATTATATGTTATTATATGTATGAAATAACTCTATTTCACCATCTATCCATCCTACGGAAAAAGAAATCACCGCACGTGCGTACGTACGGAATACCGTCTCCACACCGTGGTGTAATCTATTTTCCACCACCACCTTACTTGGATGGGTATAATGGTGTAAAAATGACTATATATGACTATTATAAAGTGATATTTATTCTGAAATAGTATAAATACACTCCAATACAATTCCACAATCATAGGAATGATATCATCACTCGTGCATACGTACGGAATACCGTCTCCACGATGTGATGCGACTCGTTCTACATGATCTTCATTGAATAATGATTATATAAATGAATTGAATGAATGAATATGATATATATTACACTAATACCATTCTGGAAATGAGGTGTCTATAACTTAAAGAGAAGAATAAGAATTTATTCGACAAAACACGCATAAGAACAAAAAGTAATAAACACCCGAATAACAAGTAGTAATGAAATATTACTAAAAGAAGATAATAATATGACCATATATGATATAATAACAATAATTATGATTCTGAAATAAGTCAATAACATTATTTAAATCATTATACAGGATGTTCGGACACTTGCGAAGAAAATCGGACCTAAGGTAAGGGAAATATCACAATCTCATTTTTATCTGAGATTGATTATACTTTAGTATTTACTGGGGTGTATTTTATCATCCAAATACATGTTTCCTCAATATGTAATATTATTTCCATCCACCTACAATTGTTTAAATCCCATTTTACCCTTCGGTGAGTTTTTAGTAAAGTATATAAAAGGAATCTTTTGTCGTTTTTCGTACGAGTTACTTTTTGACTTTTCCGACAAAAGTACGAAAATGTTTTTTTAACTTATACGGCATGAATGGATTCTTAAAACATTATTTCCAAGAATCTTCCTTTACAAGTTTTCATTTTTATTTTTAATCAAATTCATTAGTTTAAAATTGATTGACATGTTAAAAAAGGAAAATGTTTTTGAATTTGATAGGATATTTTCCTCAAGAATGGAGTTCAATTGTTTTATCAAAATTATTTTCCATCTAAGATAATATAGGGTTATTTGTTACATTTATTTGATTATGTTGTGATGGAATTATTTTTATGAATTCCTTTTTATTATATAAATTATTTGATGTCACGATGTTTAAGATTCCCATTTTTATTACATTGGTTATGCAATGATGTATGATTTATGATTTTGTGGAACACATAAGAATGGTATCATTATGAGATAGGTGGGACCTTTATGTACCTCCAATTCATTGGGTAAAGATTTTATATCTCATGAGATAGACATGGATGGAACGGTACGTTATACCGGTTCAGTGAAACAGGACTGAAACAGGGAGTGAACTCGGTTCAGAAATGGACTTTGTCCACTAAGATAGTCTTGGAAATGAGTCTTGACAAATAAGAAATGATTCTCTATGATTATGTGTGTATGCCAAAAAGTTTCATGTTTTAAGTTATGATTATTGGGATTACATTTCACTACTATGATTTATCCCATGTTATTAAATTATGCTCTCTTTTGCAGGTTACGATTTCCAAAAGTTATGTTCTTATGAACATGATGTGATTGATATTTCTTTTTCTTACCCTTACTGAGCATTTGAGATCACCATTTTGTATGTTTTCTTTCCCCAGGTCAGGAAGAAGGTTATTAAGTAAGATATTCCAAAAGGGAATATAGATATGATGAAATAAATGTGAAACAGTGTAGATGTTTTATGAACGAGTTGTTTATGTTTCCAAGTTTCTAAAGACACTATACCTATACGGTCCTTTAGTGGTTTTGTTATATGTTGTAATAAGTATTCCTCAATTTTGAAGTATTAACAATGTATGTAATGTATGGTTCGTTATAACAACTAATATAAAATAGTATTTATCTACCTATTTTAATTACATGAAAAAATAAGTTTTTTAATAAAATGATGTATGTTTTATTATTCATCAAAAAAGGAAACTAATCATGAAAATACTAAAAACTCACACTGATTTAATTATGAAATTATAATTTAGAAAATTATGTTTATGTTTTCAAAATAAATTTCTAATAGTGAAAATTCCATATTTAAAATAGGTGAACCATCAAAAGGATAAAAAAATTACTTTTATAAGAATATTTCATTTTATGTATAAAATAGGATTAATTCTTATATTAAGTCTATAGAACTTATTGGGTGAATATAAAAAAAATTATTTAATATATATTATATAAAAATAATTAATAAATTTTACTAAATGTGAGTAATTTATTATTTTAATATAAAATGTCATTATGTGTATAAAATAGTTTTCTATAATGAAATTTTATTATAGTAAATTTGATTTTATTTTAATTTATAATTAACTTGTAACCAATGCCATAATTATATAAACATGATTAAACAATATTTTCATAATTTTTTAAATATCATTCAGTCACACCATTGCAATAGTTTGGTGATAAATGTCACATTTATATAAAAATATTTAATCATCTGTTTAAGATCAATGTGGTGTATCTTGTTTGACCTTGAACATAGTTTTTCCATTTTAAACAATTTTGATGTTTTATTATCTCACTCCCCCTTTAATTAATTACATCCTCACAATTTTAATTTAGAACCCAAAAAACTAGGAGTTTCAATTTGTTCAAAATATCTTTGTTGAAATCCTACATAGGAAGAAAGATTCAATAAAACATCCACATGATGAGTGAGAAAAGAAAGAATGAAGTTCACCTAAGATAAAAAATATTATGTTTAAATTTATAAACATTGAAGATAATTCTAATAATATTTTTTTTATGGAGAGTGATATAGAAAATGATCATTAAAACGTTTACAATCACAAAATTGTGACTCTATACTACTAACTTCATTTTTTTTATTATAATAAAAAAAAACCTTTTAAGAAAAATGTGAAAAACCCCAAGAGAAAAAAATATGTTAAATGATAACTTAAACCTATTGACATTTTTATTGTTAATAAGTTCCCATGAAAAAAGTAGTTATCGATATTTCTTGATCATCCTTTACAAGGTCTTAAAATCAATGCACCATTCAGTACCATTCTTTCTTGTATTCCTCTTGATTGATTTTCCCCACATTGAGACCTCTTACTAGGTTATGATTCTGCTTGTCAATACAGTCCCTAGGTTCACTATTGGTGTCCACCTAATGGTCTTTTCTGTCATTTTATCACCATCATCTGTTGGAGAATCGGTCGTAAGGTATTCTTCCTCCACCATTTCTTCTCTGTAATTCATTAGTAGCTCTATAGGTTGATCAGCATCCATGCATGTATTCTGCAGTACAACCCTAATGGGAGTAACAACTTAACCTGCATCAGCTGTATCCCCGACTCAAACTACATTTCCATTTATGATGATAACACCTTCCCCCACTTGGACCTTCACCTTCCAAGCAGACCAGGTCTCCATTGGTGAAGGTAGGTGTGAATAATCCTTGCGCACTTTCTCCCCGCCACGTTGACCCTTCCTTCACCTCTAACTGCAAGTGTCACTACTATAGAATTCATGAGCACTGACTCATGACAGTTGTCTTGAAGAGTCGTCACCATAATCCTCTGGTGGGATACCCTGTTCATCATTGTGATGTACTGTCCTATCATCCTCCTGATTCTTCCCTTCATCCTCGATGCTCCCAAAGCAGTCACACAACTTAAAATATGGAAACACACTCCTCAGGTAAGACCTGGTTGATGGATATGGATCAACCTGGGGACCCAAAAACCGTTGTTCGCAATGCCTTCAAGGACAACCTCCCTATAAGAAGATGTCTTGGGAGCCTTTTGATCTTCCTCAGCACCCATTCGAGTTCCCATATCTGGATTAGAATCACCCCCTATCAGGCTCTCCACACCATAGTTGGGAGTAGCAGAAAGATCCACCGTATCCACTATGGAGGGATCCTCCTCCTCAACTCCCTTTAGAACCAAATCTTGTTTTAATCAAGCACAAATATCCCTAACCCATGGCCCTACCTCATTAATCATCTCACTATTTATTGCCACTGTAGGAACCACGAGACACCGCTGATGGAGGTAAGACTCTCGGATGTTGGAATCAGTGACAGTCAAAACCACATGATAAATCATATTTGTAGCAGCCCCACACACTTCCTCATACTCACCCAGACCAGCACTATACCTCACCTAGACTATGGGATCAACCTGAACCTCAAGTACCACAGAATTACAGATCGTAGCTAGACTAATCGGATCCTGTGATGGAAACCAAAAGCCTAGTGGCCAATCCTGTGGAATCCCAAGAAGAACGCTGGCCATGATTCAAGCACCACCCTTTGTTTCCATCGAAACTCTTCTCCTACCAAAATCCAAAGCCACTCCACTGGAGGTATTGAAGCATCAACCTCAACACATACACGAGGTAATATAGGGTGACAAACCACTTTCGTGTGATCATTAGAACACATAAACCTTCCAACCATATTCCCTAGCATACATATAATAGAAGGGGTCTGGAAAGGTAGTGGAATATTAGAAAAATTTACCCACACCGCTAACAAGGGCTGGTCGCGATTCGTGATTAAATCTATAGACCATCAAAGGAGATGTAAATTTCATCTTTTGAAGACATGAGGAGCGCTAGACTAGGCATCCATCAGGTCCACCTCTAAGGAGAATTGGATCATCAATTTCCGCTGATCGAGAAAACCCACAACTACTCGATCTTTAAGACACTATAAATCAAGTACAAATTTGTCAAACATGTCAAACGAGGGACGATGACCCCTAAAACGAGCCACCCGAGTCGATCTGTGGAGGTCTGCAGCTATATCGAACTCCTTAGAAGAAATCACGAGCTGTGGTGAACCTTTGTGAAGGTCGGGGACCTTAGGACAAAGAGGGACTGATAGGAAAGGAGGAAGGAAGTTCGGGTTAGTGAAAGGGTTTAATGTTCAAACCATGACAGAGGAAGGGAAATCATTCCCCCTCCCCTCGCCAGGGAGGAGGGGGCCGAATCCACAGCCAGCTATGCTAGGACATCACCATCGAGGGGATGGGATCCTTAGGCCACAATCTCTTATTAGGGTGCTTATTGTGACTCTGTGATTGGTTAAGCAGCCATTGATTTCCCATTATGAAATGAAATGAGATACCATTTTTTTTTGAAATACATTTTTTCCTAGTTTTTAAGAATTCATTTACTTCATAAACAATTAAAGTAAGGTATCATAATTACGTGACATGTATATTTTCATTCTCATATTTAATAAAAATGATTAGTATTCAAGATATCACTTCATTCATGAGGCTTCTGAATCAACTTCTACCGACCAAAAATAAATACAAGTATAATTATTTATTCCTCATGTATTTAATAATTAACCAAACCCAAATCGGTTTTTACAAGATAATATAATTTTCCCAAAATAATAATACTTTATATACAAAAAAATACATAAATATCCAAAATTAAAAAGTTGTACCCATAGTTTAACTTAGATAATTCAGTAACTAATTAACAAGAAACCCCTCAATATATTCCAGACTCAAAATAAAAACCAAAAAATTAGAAGGATTTGATCGCATAGTCTCTGATGATAAATTTAATATTCATCTTCAAATACTATCAATATCACTTGATGTTTCATACTAATATGTAATTTCCATAGTCACATAATCATCTCTATAAATAACATGAAACACAAAACATCATATTATATTCCAAAAGATAAATGATTATTTATTTCACAAATATATTCTACAGTATTCAATAAGGTTCCCAAAATAGAGGATTTCTTCCAAAATAACAATTATCTCTTAGTCCCCAAATCATTCTTAAATCATGTGTTCATTAATATGATAAACATATGTTCCCAAAATGAAATTATCCTTTATCAATCAAATAAATTAATAATAAAAAACAATTTTGTGATAACCATAACATCACATTGGCTAATGGTAAGAAATTCACCCTTCCTTCCCTTCAATTGTGGGTTCGATCCCTCTAGGATTTTGGAACATGACGTATTCTCACCCATCCTATGGGTTGTCATTTTTGTAAAAATATATTAATATAATCCTTATAAACTTCTTTAAATTTTAGAAAAAAACAAAAAATAACCATAATATATTTTATCCCAAAAGTTTTTCTCATAACATTCATTTTTCATCCCAAAAAGTAGGAAAACAAAATTACCTCAAATTCCAAGATCATATAAAACAAAAACACTATCAACACCATCAAACATATTTCCACAAAAATAAGGTATTTTTCCTCAAATATCAATCTTTTTATATCATAAAATTATGTGTTAACTGCTCCTCAAAAGTTATCACAATTGTAATATATTTTAAGGGTATCGATTCAATCTAACAAATTTCTTCTAATTTATAAAAACAGAATCTACAATAAAAAATATTTCATTTTTACATGATTACCAAAATATTTATAAAATATCACATTATCATAAATTTTAAAATCAATACATAAAAATATCCTTCATTTACATTCCTTCTTATACCATTAACTATGTTTTGTCATCTTTTTCATTTAACCATTATTTCTATAATTAGTGATATTAATTATAAACTTATTATTCATCAATATAAACAATTAATACTATCAATAATATTTATATTATGTTCATATAAAGAAATGGTAACTATTCATCTAGTAACATTTTCAAGTGAAAATCTTAAGGGTTACATACAAATCAATATCAATAAAATTTTGCCAAATTAATCTTATCATAATTGAGTACTAATACATTTAAACATTTCATAATCCTTAAATATTTAATAACTCTTGAATCCATTATATATATATATCTTAATTCGTCAATATTAGTCCAAATCCCTTAATCATGCTTTTCTATTTTACTCGTAAACACATAAATCCTATGAAGGAATATAATTCATGTCCTAATATTCAACTATGTCAAATAATAAACAATATAATAATTCATAGCATTCAAATCTCATTTATAGTTTCCTCATATTCAATTTTTATGGAATTAGGTATCACTAAATAGTTGTCTATACCATCCTATTTGTCTCATGACCCATCTTCCTAGAACATTGATGATGATTATTACCACACTCCTCATAGTAAAAAAATAAATTGGAAACTAAGGAATAACTTCTTTCCTCTTCTTTTAGTTAAAAAATACATTCTTTTTTCATTCTATGTTAACTTTTTTGACCTTATTTACCAAATATAAAACATATTACCATCCTTCTATGAAATTTAAATATCATCTTATTTCCAAATTCATAACACATAGGTCATATAATTTATTCAACTCTTTGATCATTGAATCCTAAACATCCATAGGGATTCATTAATCTCATTTTTTATGCATTAAAAACTCTCCAAGGTTCAAGTGGGTATTCATTACTCATGATAACTAGTTTAGAATAACCACAAGTGTTCTCAATATGGATCACATCTCATTCTGTGTATTATTCAAGAAACCAACTCAATTTCCTTCACATCATTTGTTTAATTGGTTCTTACTGGATTCATTCATTAACTAAACCTAAAAAAGTTAATAAATTCATTATATACCATCTTATGTTAATGAAAAACACTAAAATATAGTTATGCTTGTTTTATCATACTAAATAAATTTATACAAAAATAACTTTTAATATCCATAAATTTCAAACCATTGTGTTCATGTAATACTTGTATCATTTTCTTGAAAAATATCCAAACTTATAATGTTATCTAAATCAGGCTTGGATACCAATCGTAAGAAACTAATATTTAACTACACAAATTCCAGTGATTTTAAATTATAATTCTAACTCTTTCATTCCAAAATACCAATCACGTTTATATTTTTATAGAATTAGGAAAATTCTTATAATTTAAACATATAAATTAAATTCGACTCTAATACTTATTTTCAATTTCTTCCACTTAAGGAAACCCTTTTAATATAAAACATGTTTTCTCTCCATGTAAAATCTTCACAGTTTTTCCCTTGTTCTCATCATTGCCCAAATTCTCACTTAAATCCTTTTATTTTTTTTCAAAAACATTGGATGAGTAGAAAGTCATAGTAAGGGGGATAATGGAAGTAAGATATTAGTCCAGTCAAAATCCATAAAAAAACTCCATGAAACCATAAATTCTTATTTGAAGAAATGAATAATAATTTCACAACGATAATTATCTTTACTTTTGAAAATAAATATTTTTTCATGAAAAAATATTTGAATTTATATAAATGATATATAGGTAAATTTGGAAATTATTTTAAATATCACTAAATGGAGTAACCAAAATCAATAACCTCAAATTCTAAAGTGCCCAATGCATTAGTGGTTGTCCCGTAACAACCCAATCTTTGTTTATCATGGAACCATTTGTCCTTGGTTTATCATGTGATAACCTATAATTGTTTTATCACATAACCAAACTTCATTGGTTTATCAGGTAATAATCCCTCATAATAAAAAATGTCTGATAACCAGATAACAATCATAAAACATAAACACATCCACTATATAAATATTTATAAGAAAAATAAACCTTTAATTTTAAATTATTAAAATTTTAAAACGCTTTACCTATATAATGGAAAGAATTTCATTTGAAATCAATATTTAAATATTATAAAGTAATATTAGAATAAAAAATTATAATGGTGGGAAAATCCTTTGAAGGAATATAAATAAAAAAGTTTCCTTCATTTTTTTGTGTGAAATTCGACAAAGAACCACTATTACAAAATGGAAAAAATAATACTTTGAAATCATATTAAAAAAATTGTATTATGAGTGAAAATGAAATTAGAAAAATAAAATAATTGTAAAAACATTTTTATAATGAATTTCAGAAAATAGGAACATGGAAGAAAAGAGAGATCTAATGAAACCTTAAAAAGATAAATTTTTAGTGAAAGTATCTTATTAATATTGTTTTGGCATAATGGGAACTAATATAATGAATAAAATATTTTAAACGATTATAAATACACATAAAAAAATTAATTAAAACATATGATATTAAAAATTCATTTCAAATATATTCTTTTCACGACGCAATGATGATGAAGAATTTCAACCCAATGGATGAAAATTGGGTTATAAAATTTATTACCTCACATTAAAATTCATTCAAATGTGTTAAAAATACCTTTATAATGGTTTGGATAATAGTATTATCTAATTAATGAACTATATTTATATTTATAATAATTTATTAGCTAAATTTATAACTTCTTTTACCCTTGAAATAATAATATTTCACAATGTTCTTAGTTTTGGTTATTTTCATTTTATCATTCATTGGTCGGTTTTAATTGTTTAAAAATTATTTATGTTCCAATAAAATTGAATTAAAACTCTAGAAGTTGAGTTAAATTTTATTATTTATCTTCCAGAAGTATGAATGGCCCCATATAATTTTTTTCTTACATGATGATGATTTATTATATAAAACATTAATGAAAAATATTTAGTTTATTTTACCGTTTTTTCCAGACAACATGAACTAGTTTCATCTTATTTAAAATTATGTGTCTGTATTAGTTAAAAAACATTTAATTTGTTATATTATGACTATTTTAAATCAAATTTAACACTAAATAATATTTTATTACTATCTATTAAGGTGGTAAAGAAAAATGAAAAATCATTACTCTTGGAGGCAGTAAACTGAAATAATTTCGATAATAGTTTAGTTTCATTGAATAAGTGTATATGAGAAGTTACAGGGATATAAAATATTAAATTATGAACAAAAAATCCAGTATTTTTATAATTCTAGAGTTATCATTCCTTGATGGTTAAATGAGGTGGGGAGAAAAAACAAGAAGAAAATAAATTATGAGTCGTACTTTGAGAAAATTACATCTATAATATTACCTCCTTGGGAGTCCCTTGGAGACCTTGTATGTGGTCATTTGGTAATACCGTATACACATGGATATCAGTATGGTTAGGAGGATGGTTTTTTTATATATATTTGATGAGGTAAAATGATTTTATGTCAAAATACAGAGTTGACGGGTGGTACTTGTACTTGAGCCGAAGTGGGTTAAAGTTATTAAAATAATGATTAGTTTATATATAAAGGTAACCACATTTAAGTGGTATTAATATCCACTAATTTTGAAAAAAAAATTAATATTTTATATGATTTTTATTATCAATAAATACCTCAAACTACAATTAAATTTTGTAGCTTTAGGTATTTTGTAACTTTACCTTTTTATCTTTAACTAATTTCATTTTTTTACCAATATCATGATAAATAATATTATAACCATGGTAAATTTTCTATATGAAACAATGAAAATGAAATTACCTATTAATATGGAACTTTTGATTAAATATATATAATACATTTAAAATAATCTAAATTTCATTGTTGGGAAAATTATATTTATAATTAATCCTATAGGAAAAACGAAAATGTAGGGTTTTAAAGTGAAAAAATCCATTTTTTGAAATGTTTTTATATCCAATTTTAATTTGGAATTGATTAAAATTATGGGAATTGTTTTTATTTATATATTATTGGGATAATTATACCATAAAATCCATTTAATATACAATTCAATTAATCAAAAAAGAAGTTCTTGAAAAAAATACAATATTTTTAATTATTTATCAAAAAGTGATATATATCATAAAAACAAAAGAAACTCACCCTAATGAATTTTTATGAATGTAAATTCCCATATTGATGTATATTTTTTCAAAATAAATTTCTAATCGTGATAAAATTTATATTTAAAATTGGTGCACCATCAAAAAGAGACAAAAATTTCATATTATAAAAATATAGCTTTTATAATTAAAATAGAATTAATTATCTTATTAAGCCATTAAAATATATTGTATGAATTTATAGAAATTTTGTTGACTATATATCATGTAAATTTTATTAATATAATTTAAAATTAGTGATTAATTTTATTTGTTAAGATTAAATTTCATTATGGGCATAAAAGCGGTTTTTATAAAACTTTTTTTATATTCAATTTTTTTTGTTTTACTTTGTAATTTATTAGTAATAAAATTATTCATTTTATAATCATAGTTAATCAATATTTCCATAATTTACTTAATATCATTCATTATCTGTATTACAATGGTATGGTTATAATTGTCACATTTAAATAATAATATTTAGTCATTTCTTTAACCGCGTTGTGGTGTATCTTGATTGAAATTGAAAAAAAAGTGTTTACTTTTTAAAATTTTGGGATTTTATAATAGGGGTCTCATTAGGTTATTTACAAACATTATCCATTTTTAAATCACATACCATGTTACCTAAATGATTTTCCCATCCAATCCCCTGAAATCCTCACTAGTTCCAAACTCCAAACACCTCCTTATTTGTTATTCATATGTCTACTAACATGCTATCATGAATCATACCCTTAAGGAAACTATCCTATATTATAGTAAAGATATAAGTGACCTCTGAATCATTCTTCTAATATTCCATGAGTTTGCGACTATCACCAAGGTATAATAATATCAAAATTAGAGGCAATACCTTAATAGTCCCAAAAATATAACATAATGAACTAATAAATTCCATTTAACATAGAAATAAAATTTTCCTCCCTTATGTTCTTATAATTTTTTACATAAAGTAAACATAAAACAAAATACAAAAAAAATATCCCATTAATGAGGTCTTTTCTTTTTTATTAAATAATTAATGAGGCTTCAGCCCCAACCTTTAAAAACCAAAAAAAGATCATATTAATGTAACTCACATACTGTATTCACAAACAACATTTGATAGTCTTTTCCACCTTGTTAACATAATATTTTACATAAATATTTCAAAAAATATATATACAGAATGAGGTGGGAATACACATATACATAATAAGATCATCCTCAAAACCTCTCATTTCATAATAGAAGAATTATACTAATCGATATATAATGAAATATAGAACTAACTCCCAGTGATATCTGGCTAACCACCACCCAACCCAAACAAGTGTCACTCACCCAATATTGCATCCATAGTATAATAATGTAATATTTTATAATATATCAAGAAGTTTCTTAGTAAACACTTCCGCACTAATATGATCACTATAACATCCAAAAAAACTTATGTCCTTTGATTAAATACCTTATATATCTACATATCTACATAACCACAATCCCCATTATATTCAAAACCACATTTAACCATTAAAAAAACGAAAACACTACCACAAACACATATCACCACCAAATACAAAGTCATTAACACCAATCATATTCTTATGACTATAAGGTATCAGAAACATTAAGGACATTAATTTCATACCATCTTCCTACAATGCACATCACACTTCACAAATCATGTTAATAAATCATGTCAACCAGTAATTATATACTCAAAAAACTATCTATCATAGCTAGTATGTATATATATAATCCTTGAGTGATCACTTATTATACATCTAATGGGATATTGAGAGCGATGTATGAAATGATAGTTTGTTCCATCCACTACCTAATTGATGTATAAAACACCTAGAACCATTAACCTTATGGATATTTGTATTGTTATCCAAATCAGTTGGTTCCCTTTAATATACGAAAGAAAAATTAATTTTGAATAATTGTGACATGAAATCCCAACCAAAGGGTTGGTATATAAAATAGAAGGCACAAAACCCACAAAATCCACCACACCATATTTTTCTTAAACAAAAAAAATGTCATAATTACAACCCATATCACCACCAACTATCCAAAAAAAATATCTATAAATACATTCATAAATTAAAATATTATCATATTGAAGGTTATATTATATATTTATCATCTAATAGTTTAATTAAATTATTTATGTCATTAATTTTCTATATTTAATTTCAAAACATTCATTTGGCATGTTTTTCATCAACACATTAATTAATTTTTATTTACCATTTATCCAAACCATAGCCTTCTCTTAGTCATAAAAATTCAATTTATTATAATTAATTCATTCAAAAACCATTATTTAGTAATTCCCAAATACTATAAAATACTATTTTTATTTATTCATATGTTATTACATGCTCTATGAAACTAGAATACAACCACATAATAAGAAAACTCATGTATTAGAAAAATGTTAAACAAAATATTCAAAAATAAACATTGACCTTATTAAAACATCCTTTATATATAATTATATATTACATAATTACCATAATAACTAAACAATCCCTCAATTGGCATCATAATTAAACTATTCCACATTTTCCCATCCATTCATAGTAACCATCCATAACTACTACAACCAAAACAAGAATGACCAAAAATATATAATGAAACAAGGAAAACAATGACGAAATATACAATAAAAAATTATTTCAAAAATTATTTCACATTAAACTAACATTCTAATCACCAAATATATAATATTAGTAATCATAAAAAATAACAGTGATCTATTTCATCCAAAATCTTTTAGATATTATCCCACATTCTTTAAAAATTTAATCATAAATAGTAACATAAATAACTCCTAATTTACCCCATTTTAATTTAATTACATTAATTATGTGATTAAACCATTTTATAAGTGTATCTAGTCATTTATTCAGATGAAGAAAATAATTCATTGAAAATAAAATCAAGCTAATCTTATCAACACATAAGAAATTACATTAAATTAGGTAACACACGTGTGAATTCACCTTATTCCATTCAATTTTTTTATCCCATTTCATTATCGTATGTAGGTTATTCCATACCATACACCCAAGGAAAAAATATTGGTAATTCCACATCTTAAAATAAATAGATAAATAATCATCTTTTTTCCTTACCTAAATCATTTTATGAGCTAGAATTCCACACAAAAAACTGAGATAGTATTGATCACAAGGCCATGTATATGAAAGGGAATCCTGAAAACATTTATTGTTTATAGAACTTTATCATCTACTAAACCAAAACACACAAAAACTAGGCCAACACCACTATCTTAAATATACTAATAATGAATATTGAAAAACAATAAAGGGAATAAAAAATATATTCACCTTTGATTTCAAGGAGATTAATATTTTAAACATGGGGTATTTATATAACCAAAGGGGTTATAATACCTTCAATGTTATAACTTCCACCCCCATAGGTTTAGGAGAATTTAGGAAAATTGGAAAAAAAAATATGGGACACCATTATTTTATAATATAATTTAAAAAAATGAACCTCATTTTGATGGGTTAAGGCCCCATGGAAAAGTGTTTGATTAAAATGAAACTGTAGAAGTCATGCTATTTTTATCCCATATCACTCCATGAATCTCATGACCCAAATCAAAATAAATTTAATTATTTTAATGATTTCAACACTATAACATTGAGGGTACTTCATGACACTAAAAATCCATAGGATAATAGTGTGATTAATGACCATATCTCCAAAAACTAAATTAATCTAATCTACAATACAATGAAATGTACTGCTTCAAAATTGACCTTGGATAAACAAAATGAAAAAAACTAATAGTATATGTAATATGAATATAATTACTATGCTGTTATACTCCCACAAGTAAAATTAATATTATATGATAAGAAACTTATGTAAATTTAGAAAAAACAATATCAAAACTCCCAAATCATGCCCTAAACAAGAAATTTTTTACCAACCACATATTGATTGAATTAATGACATTTCTATTAGATTAAAGAATCTGTATTCCTCCATAAAAATAATATGTAAAATTCTGTGTCACAAGAATCCATATGGAAGGTAATTCAAGAATTAGGTACGATTCATCATGCCATAAATACTATTCATTATGTTACAAGAAATAATATCATGTTATATATGAAAAATATGATCTCTTAAATATCACTCCATAGAATAAAACACTAACATAAAACTACATCCAAAATATATAACTTGATCCTAGTAGTGTAGGGTATAAATATATGTAATAAAACATCCATCTATATAAAAAAATTTAACACCATATTTCTCCCTTAAAATTCCTCTCACCAACTCTATCATCTGAAACAAGCAATGTAATGGTTTCAGAAATTTTGGGTTGTGGTAAAATGTGTTGATCACTAGTATTTGGAGTTAATATGGTGATAGTTAAAATTGTATGAATGTTTTTATTAAAACAATTAACATTCTTGATGCAAATGGAATCTATGCGTATATAATGATTTTGAGAAATGTTTTTTATCAATTCATGGATATTTTTGATATTTTATATATATACATATCAATATTTTGGAGTCTCTATAAATAATATTTTTGATTATTGATATCATATTTATCTAAAAACCCACACATTCATTCACATATATTCCCAAGATAGTAATTATATTTGGGGTGGATTAAAACAACTCACTCTTCTAGTTTCTCAATAGACCACATGGTTTCCTACCCACATTCCAATATCTCTTCTCCCCAAAGATAACATGATACACATAGTGAAACTTAAGGGTTAGTATCACCATCCCTCTTTTGACTGCCCTCATAGCCATGTTGTAACGTCCTAGACCCAAATGCCACTGATAGGTTCCCCGAGCCTACTGGGTCACATGGACTGAAGTGCATATCCCAAAATTCTAGAGGTTTTCAACTTGTATTGAGAGCCTTGGTGAGTCCTTGATGTAACATCCCAATTAAATAATAAATAATAGATATTTTTATCTATGTCTATTAATGGATTATATAGTGTTTTAGAGGCTTAAAATGAAAATAAATCCAACCTTAAGCATGGAATACACTAATATTCTTAAAAGATTGTTTTACTGCCTTTTGATGGGAAACCATTTTTGAATATATAATTTGACAATTTTATAAGCTATTTTTATCAAAATAAAATTATTATTTATGATTGGGACATGAAAATTTACTTTGTGTGAATTTTTGGTATTTTTCTGACAATGTTCATTTTTTAATGAATAGTGAAAAATACTGCATTTTACATCAAAACTGATTTTTCATTTAATTTAATTTTATGGTTAGATTATATTTCTAATTGATATTAAAGTATAATATGAATATATTTTTAACATTTAATCCAATTGGGGTCATTAGGATTAATTTCACTTTGAAATTGGTCATAAACTAATGCCAAACTTTTCATAGATATTGTTTCAAAAAAACCCGCTATTGGTTTTAACAATGGGAATTATTATTAAATCAATTATTTCAATTTCTGTGTTTGGAATTTGGTAAAATATATTACATATTTGGAATCAGAAGGTCCAAATTATGTAATCAAGACTCTTTTGTTTTTGGACATTATGAATAGTTAAGACGGTAATTATCTTTAATTATCTTGATTAATGAGTAATCGGGTAGTTAAGGATAATAAAATAATATCATAATAATAATAAAAATGACACCAACATGTGTCCTAATTCTACTGTTTGTCTCATGGCCGACCATGGTATGTCTTGTGCCAAACCTGAGGACCCCATGGAATCACTTTTGTGGAATGTGACTTGTTATCTTTTTTTTAAAGAAAGTAAATATAACAAGAATGTATCACCTGAATAAAACATTTTTAATTTTGTCTACATAGATGATATATTAGACTATAAATATTCATTGGAAATCTAAAAAGATTTACTGAATTATAGTATTTTTTCCCTAATTTTTAGACTTTAAATAAATAAAATTATTTATGACATCATGATGATGTAGCGATTACCTCATTAATAAAGGATTTAAATAAAATTGAAATGATAATGTAAAATATATAACCCAAACATGTCCAAAACCTATTGGATGGGTGGATTTAGAACCCTTATCACCTTACCCTAGAATTATATCAATGTGGGACCTTTGTAATCCGAAAATCATTTTCAAATAAAGTAACATTTCTTTACATTCAAAGAGTGCCCCTCCTCTCCTCTTATAAAAGGCCCCCACCTCTACCTCCTTACCCACACTCCCGAAGCCTTTGGCTCGGCCAAACCCTGCCTATTTTGTCTCTCCAAATCCCTATCTTACTCTTTGAAGCCTCACATTGGGCTGAAGTCTTCCCAAGGAAGCCTTTGAGCTCAAACCAAAGGGAGTTACCTGATTTTAAGGTAATGTCTTAACTTGAGTCCTTTTGTTTTATTTTGCTTCTCCAACCTCCTAAACTCTTTTTATTAATTTCTTTTGTAACAACTCCAGTATCTTCAATATACTAGGATGTTGTTATAAGATGGATTCTAGATACACTTACACACACCTACATCTAATGGTTAAAGGACATACTGTTTCTATGGATGGTGAATTTATGCCTCCCGAAACGATGATTGTTCAACATTATTTTAACACATTCAAAGTTGAACATTAAGATGTCACTATATTTATATATGATATATAATATGTTTATGTTTTCCTTAAGCTTCTGTATTTTTCATTTTGGGCATACCTTTATGTTTTCCATTATGGGTAAACGCAATATCTTCATTTAAGGAAGTGCGGACTACCGCCCCCTCAAAGTGATTTGATTCGTTAAATACCATATTTGGGACGTATAAAGGATGGAACTATGATATTATATATGATATTATACTGGAATTATAATATACCTTTATATCATTATGATTCTATTATATAAAATACCAGATAGAAAAGAAAGTAGTGTTGATGCGTACGTACGGCATACTGTCTCCATGAACGGTGAATATCATTTCTTACCTCTAAATGATTATATAATATTATAAATTCATGTATATACTGGATATATATGATATATACATCATGATTATAATTCTGGATATAATGGATACATGAACAACTTGTAATTATAAAGGGTTTATTTTTGACTCAAGTACCAATGATCGTTAAAACGACCGTTATTAACTTAAATAATTACATAGTGTTCATGACATGGAAATAAGTGATATAAAAGGAATAATGAACTTGAAAAAGGTTCTTAAGCAAGTAGAAATTAACTCAGTTTTATTATTCAGGACATTAAATAACGATCGAGTCAAGTCGGACCCGAGGTATGGGACTTCGTCTCAATCTCCTTTCATTGAGGCATATTTTGTTTTATGGAAAACCTTCTTTTATATGGTTTATAAGCCCCTTTGACTTTTACGTTTATTAAAAAGGAATATATTTTATAAGAATCATTTACTAAACGACAAAAGGGAATGTTTTTGTCGTACACATGCGGTGACAATGACTTCTCCACCGCCGTTACCATTATTTGAGTTTCAGCTTCCTCTACAAGCCATACCTTTTTTTTAAAAGAAAAATAAATACCATGTTTTACTTTTCTTTTATTTTGGTATTGAAAATGGTTTTCATAATGTTTTTATATCAATGTGTTGTATTGATATCTTATGATTGAAAGGTGGAAATGTTATGTTTCCTTTATGAATGTTTTGTGTGATATGATTATGATGAGGTTCTTGGGCATTATTATAGAAGACGGGTGGTTCCGTAATAAACAAAGGGCGGGTGAGCCCGATATAGCTCTCCAATGCATTGGGTAACGCGAAGGAGTGAAACGTTAAGGTTTCTCTGAAGAGATTTAGGGAATATACTGTGATGGGTATTCCAAACATATTTAAGAGGGTTACTCCCTAATTAAGAATGTTATGAATGCCTCAAGTTACCTTTATGTCTTATTATTTCTATGATTTATTCATGATTTGATGAGTTATGTTAAAGTGATTATATTTTATGGGTAAAGTATGATTTCATTCTTATGTATATATGTACCCATGTTTCCTTTCCATATTTTTATATCCCTTAGTGAGCTTTTTATGCTCATCCCAAGTTTTTTGAAATGTTTTTCACAGGTCAAGGGAAAGGAACATGATATGATGATAGTGTCAAGGAAGTGTCAAGAAAGAATCCATGTTTTATTTTAAATATGTTTCCATTGATGGGAAATAAGAATACTATCTTTATGTAACCACTTTGTTTTTATGTGGAATTTAATGCAATTTTTATGATATAATTCTCTAAAAATCTAAACCCGAAAAGATCCTCAATGTGTAATATTGTAATAACTCAAGATTAAGTAAGGTTTAAGGCTTGGGACTTATAGTTGGTATTAGAGGTCGGTTTAGATAACATTAGGAGTTAGAATTCTATTAAATTATTATCCAAAAATATTTTTTTGAAATGATATAGAATTTGATGATTACTATGTTGCTTTATCTAAGACATGTTTGTTCAGAATGGTTTTCCGGATAAGAAACAGGGAAGTAGTGCTAGGAAGGCATACAGAAGGAAATAACCTTCCGAATCAGCATCCCGAGATGGTCGGAATTGGAACTAAACAATTTGTTGCAGTAATGCCGCAGTTGACTCAAGCGATAAATGGTGGTGGTATCCATGCCCGAGATCACCCAGATCAACCGCAGAGAAACATGTCAGTGGTGGAAAATTTCATGAGGCAACATCCCCCATCATTCAGAGGATCATCTGACCCTATGCCAGCTGAAGGTCGGATTAATGAACTGGAGAAGATTTTCGATGTCATGGGGTGTTCAGACAATCAAAAGGTTACTCTTTCTATTTACCGTTTGGAGGGTGAGGCAGATCAGTGGTGGTCTATAGTTAAAAATATCGGGGATGCTGATGAGATTAATGCCCTTGACTGGGATGAATTCAAAGGTATGTTTCCTGAAAAGTATTTTCCTAAGGCTGTTCGACATAGGATGGAAAACAAATTCTTGGAATTGAGGAAAGAGGAAATCTCAGTGGCTGCCTATGAAGAAAGGTTCACTCAATTGGCAAGGTATGCTCCAAATTTTATCTGAGAACTTGATAGTAAAATCAATTGTTTTTACTCAGGATTAAAGCAAAAATATCGAAGGGCATTAGATTCTCGAGAGTTTAATATTTATGAAAAGCTTGTTCAATGTGCTGAGAAGGTGGAAATGGAGTTTGACGATGATCAAGTGTTCTATAACAACCAGCAGAAGAAGAGACCAAGGTGGCAGGAGAAAGGGAAGAATTCATCAAAAAAGTCTGCTCGTAAGAAATCTAAGTTTCCAGTTTGTGATAAATGTGGCAAAAGGCATGTTGGTGAATGTCTTATGAATTCTGAAATGTTCTACCGATGTGGTAAGATGGGACATAAGGCTCGTGATTGCACTGAAAAAGATCAAGGTGAAGGTAAGAAAAAATTTGATTTATAGTTAGTGAAATGGTTTAAGTGCAATAAGATGGGTCACTATGAAAACGAGTGTCCGAAAAAGAGCTTGAGTGATGGGAAGTAGTTAGACTACAAGCAGAAAGGGGTGGTGAAATCCATTGCAACTACTTCAGCAGATGTCGGGCCATCAAATGAAGTTGTATCAGGTACTTTGTTTGTTTTTTTAGATTATTCCAGTGTGTTGTTTGATTCGGGGTCTACACATTCTTTCATCTCTGAAACATTTTCTAGAAAAATGGGAATACCATCTCAAGAAATGACTCCTGAACTTTTGGTAAAAACAACTGGGGGAATTGTTGAGGAAAAAAGAATTTATAAGAATCTTCCTATCCTTATCTGTGGAAAGAACCAACTTGCAAACCTTATTGTTCTACCACTAGTAGAGTTTGATGTTATCCTGGGTATGGATTGGATCTCAATTTACCATGATAAGATTGACTGTAGAGATAAAGAAGTTTCTTTTCAGAAAGACTTTCTGTTTGTGTACAAGAATGAACCCTTACTATTGATAACTTATCAAGAGGCCAAGAAACTTGTAAAAGATGGAAATGAATGTAACCTTGCACACATCGTTGAAAATAAAGGAACTGTTCAGATTAATGATGTGCTAGTGGTAAATGAGTATCCTGATGTTTTTCCTGATGAGTTTCCTGGAATAATACCAGATTGGGAAGTTGAGTTTACTGTTGACTTTGTTCCTGATGCTAAGCCAATTTCAAAACCCCTTATCGAATGGCTCAAATTGAAATTTTAGAGTTGAAGGAGAAATTGCAAGATTTATTAGATAAAGGTTTCATTCGACCTAGCACATCACCATGGGGTGCTCCTTTTTTATTTGTTAAAAAGAAAGATGGTTCAACGATACCTTTCATTGATTATAGATCCTTGAATAACATAAATGTTAAGAACAAATATCCTTTTCCTCATATCGATGAATTTTTTGATCAGCTCCAGGGAGATCAGTATTTTTCAAAGAATGACTTGAGATCAGGGTACCATCAGCTGAAGGTAAAGGAAGCAGATGTTCCGAAGACCGCATTCCATACAATATATGGCCATTATGAATTTGTAGTAATGCCTTTTGGGTTAACCAATGCAACTGCTATATTCATGGACTTAATGAATTGAATTTTCGATGAGTTCTTGGATAATTTTGTGGTGGTTTTCATTGATTATATTTTGTTGTTTTCTAAAACTAAAGAGGAGCATGAAAGACATTTAAGGGTTATCTTGCAAACCTTAAAAGAAAATAAACTGTATGGAAAATTCAGCAAGTGCGAGTTTTGGTTGCAACAAATTTATTTCATTGGTCACATTGTTTTTAATGATGGGATAACTGTTGATCATGCAAAAACAAAGGTTGTTGAAGAATGGCCAAGTCCCACAAATGTAACAGAGATTCGTAGTTTCCTTGGTTTGGCAGGCTATTACCGAAGGTTTCTTAGAAATTTTTCACAGTTATCTAGTCCAATGACTAAGCTAACTCGGAAGGGTGTTATGTTTATCTGGGAAAAATAATGTGATGATTGTTTTCAAGAATTGAAAAGAAGATTGGTGAATGCTCCAATTTTGGAACTTCCTTCCAGGAATGGTGAGTTTGTTATATACAGTAATGCTTCATTGAAAGGACTTGGTTGCATCCTAAGGCAGAATGATCAGGTAATTGCTTATGCTTCACGACAGTTGAAAACTAATGAGGTAAATTACCCTACACATGATTTGGAATTAGCTGCTGTTGTTTTCGCTTTAAAAATTTGGAGGCATCATTTGTATAGAGTAAAGTGTGAAATATATACTGATCACAAAAGTTTAAAGTATATATTCACTCAGAAAGAGTTAAACATGAGACAAAGGAGATGGCTTGAATTAATCAAGGATTATGATTGTACAATTCATTACCATCCAGGAAAAGCAAATAAAGTGGCTGTTGCTTTGAGTCAAAAAAGTAATGCTTCATTAGAAATGTTGCGTTTGGAACGTGATACTTTGGTTAAGGATTTGATGAACTTTGGAATAGAAGTTGTTAGTGCAGGATGTTCTTCTGTTTTGTTTCAGGTATCAGTGAGATCATCTCTATCAGATAGAATCAAGAAAGCACAGAAGCAAGACAGTGAGATACATAAAAAGGCAGAGTTGGTTCCGAAAGGTATGTTTCCTGAATTCAACATTGATAATGATTTCATTTTGAGATTTGGGAAGAGATTGTGTGTGCCTTGTGATTCATAGTTGAAGAGAGAGTTGTCATGTGAAGCTCATAGTTCTCCGTTTTCAGTTCATCCAGGTAGTACTAAGATGTCCAGAGATCTGTGGGAGTATTACTGGTGGGATGGAATGAAAAGAGATATTGCTGATTTTACTATGAAGTGTTTGACTTGTCAGCAGGTTAAAGCAGAGCGGCAGTTACTAAAAGCGATGCTTCATCCTTTACCATTGCCAGAGTGGAAATGGGAGAATATATCCATGGACTTTGTTGTGAGATTACTGAAGACGTTTCGAGGTAATAATGCAATCTGGGTTATTGTTGATCGCTTGACCAAATCTGCTCATTTCCTTGCTATACGAGATACTTTTTCCCTAGATCAACTTCCCCATTTGTATCTTAATGAGATAGTCAGGTTACATGGAGTTCCTCTTTACATTGTATCTGACCGTGATCCCAGGTTCACTTCTAACTTTTGGAAAGGCCTTCAGAAGTCGTTGGGTACTGAATTAAATTTTTGTACAACATTTCATCCTCAATCAGATGTGCAGTCAGAACGAACAATTCAGACCTTGGAGGATATTCTACAAGCTTGTTCCATGGATTATTAGGGAAGTTGGGACCAACATCTATCTTTGGTTGAATTTTCATATAATAACAGTTTTCATTCCAGTATACATATGGAACCATTTGAGGAGTTATATGGGAAGTGGTGTCGATCTCCAGCTTTCTGGGATGAAGTGGGTGAAAGGAAGTTGATGGGACCCGAATTGGTAGAAGAGATGACAGAAAAAGTTCATCTAATTCAGAAACACATGAGAACAGCTCAGAGTAGGCAGAAGAGTTATGCAGACAACAGGAGGAAGGATCTAACTTTTGAGTTATGTGATCATGTTTTTCTCAAAGTCTGACCATGGAAAAGTGTGATGAGATTTGGTAAGAAAGGAAGGCTGAGTCCAAGGTTCATTGGACCATATGAAATTCTGGAGAGAGTTGGATTAGTTTCATACCGGGTGGATTTACCTCCGAGTTTATCTCAGGTACACAATGTTTTTCACGTTTTGAGGTTAAGAATGTATATGCCAGATCGATCTCATGTTTTGAGTCTAGAGGTAGTTTAGCTGGAAGAGAACCTATCTTATAAGGAACAACTGGTCCAGATTCATGACCATAGGGAGTAAGTGTTACGGAATAAGGTGATTAATTAGGTAAAGGTTTTTTGAAAAAACCACATGATGGAAGAGGCAACATTGGAATCTGAAAATGCAAGGAGGGATAAGTACCCCCATTTATTTGATAAGTAAATAAATTATGGGGATGCAATTTTCTAAAGGGGGGAAGGATGTAAATCCCATGTATGTGATGAATAACAGATATTTTTATCTATGTCTATTAATGAATTAGATAGTGTTTTAGAGGCTTAAAATGAAAATAAATCCAATCTTAAGCATGAAATACACTAATATTCTTAAAAGATTGTTTTACTGCATTTTAATGGAAAACCATTTTTAAATCTATCTTTTGACAATTTTATAAGCTATGTGTGTCCAAATGAACTTATTATTTATGATTGAGACATCAATATTTACTTTGTGTGAATTTTTGGTATTTTTTTGACAATGTTCATTTTTTAATGAATAGTGAAAAATACTGCATTTTACATCAAAACTGCTTTTTCATTTAATTTAATTATATGGTTAGATTATATTTGAAATTGTTATTAACGTGAAATATGAATATATTTTTACCGTTTAATCCAATGGTGTTAAATAGGATCAATTTCAATTTGAAATTGGTCATAACTAATGCCAAACTTTTCATAGATATTGTTTCAAAAAAACCCTCTATTTGTTTTGACAACGGGAATTATTTTTAAATAAATTATTGAAATTTCTGTGTTTGGTATTTGGTAAAATTGATTACATATTTGGAATCAGAAGGTCCAAATTATGTAATCAAGACTCTTTTGTTTTAGGACATTATGAATAATAACGACGGTAATTATCTTTAATTTTCTTGATTATTGAGTAATCGGGTAGTTAAGGATAATAAAATAATATCATAATAATAAAAAAATGACACAAAAATGTGTCCTAATTCTACTGATTGTCTCATGGCCGACCATTGGATGTCTTGTGCCAATATTGGGGACCCCATGGAATCACTTTTGTGAAAAGTGACTTGTTATCTTTTTATTTTTTTAAAGAAAGTAAATATAACAAGAATGTATCACCTGATTAAATTTTTTTTAATTTTGTCTAAATAGATGATATTTTAGACTATTAATATTCTTTGGAAAGGTAAAAATATTTCCTAAATCATATTATTTTTTTCATAATTTTTAAACTTTATATAAAATAAATTATTTATGACATCATGATGATGCAGCGATTACCTCATTAAGAAAGGATTTAAATAAAATGAAATGATAATGTAAAATCTATGACCTACACATGTCCAAAACCTATTTTATGGGTGGATTTATAACCCTTATAACCATACCCTATAATTATATAAATGTGGGGCATTTGTAATCTGAAAATCATTTTCAAATAAAGTAACATTTCTTTACTTTCCAAGAGTGCCCCTCCTCTCCTCTTATAAAAGGCCCCCACATCTACCTCCTTACCCACACTCCCAAAGCCTTTGTCTCGGCCAACCTCTGCCCATTTTGTCTCTCCACATCCCTATATTACTCATTAAAGCCTCACATTGGGCAGAAGTCTTTCCAAGGATTCCTTTGAGCTCAAACCAAAGGGAGTTACCTGATTTTAAAGAAAAGTCTTCACTTGAGTCCTTTTGTTTTATTTTGCTTCTCCAACCCCCTAAAATCTTTTTATTCATTTAATTTGTAACAACTCTAGTATCTTAAATATACTAGGATGTTGTTATAAGAAGTATTTGAGCTACACTTACACACACCTACATCTAATGGTTAAAGGACATACTGTTTCCGTGGATGGTGAAATTATGCCTCCCGAAACGATGATTGTTCAACATTATTTTAACACCTTCAAAGGTGTCCATTAAGATGTCACTATATTTATATATGATATATAATATGTTTATGTTTTCCTTAAGCTTCTGTATTTTTCATTTTGGGAAGACCTTTATGGTTTCCATTATGGGTAAACACGATATCTTCATTTAAGGAGGTGCGGACTACCTCCCCCTCAAAGTGATTTGATTCATTAAATAACATATGTGGGACGTATAAAGGATGGAACTATGATATTATATATGATATTATACTGGAATTATAATATACCTTTATATCATTATGATTCAATTCTATAAAATATGAAATAGAAATGAAAGTAGCGTTCATGCGTACGTACGGCTTACCGTCTCCATGAACGGTGCATTTCATTTCATACCTCTAAATGATTATGTAATATTATAAATGCATTTATATACTGGATATATATGATATATAAATCAGGATTATAATTCTGGATATAATGGATACATGATCAACTTGTAATTATAAATGGTTTATTTTTGACTCAAGTACCAATGATCGTTAAAACGACCGTTATTAACTTAAATAATTACATAGTGTTCATGACATGGAAATAATTGATATAAAAGGAATAATGAACTGGAAAACGGTTCTTAAGAAAGTAGAAATTAACTCAGGTTTATTATTCAGGACATTAAAGAATGATCGAGTCAAGTCGGACCCGAGGTATGGGACTTCGTCTCAATCTCCTTTCATTGAGGCATATTTTGTTTTATGGAAAACCTTCTTTTATATGGTTTATAAACCCCTTTGACACTTTACGTTTATTAAAAAGGAATATATTTTATAAGAATCATTTACTAAACGACAAAAGGGAATGTTTTTGTCGTACGCATGCGGTGAAAACGACTTCTCCACCGCCGTTACCATTATTTGAGTTTCAGCTTCCTCTACAAGCCATACCTTTTTTTTAAAAGAAAAATAAATACCATGTTTTACTTTTCTTTTATTTTGGTATTGAAAATGGTTTTCATAATGTTTTTATATCAATGTGTTGTATTGATATCTTATGATTGAAAGGTGGAAATGTTATGTTTCCTTTATGAATGTTTTGTGTGATATGATTATGATGAGGTTCTTGGGCATTATTATAGAAGACGGGTGGTTCCGTAATAAACAAAGGGCGGGTGAGCCCGATATAGCTCTCCAATGCATTGGGTAACGCGAAGGAGTGAAACGTTAAGGTTTCTCTGAAGAGATTTAGGGAATATACTGTGATGGGTATTCCAAACATATTTAAGAGGGTTACTCCCTAATTAAGAATGTTATGAATGCCTCAAGTTACCTTTATGTCTTATTATTTCTATGATTTATTCATGATTTGATGAGTTATGTTAAAGTGCATATGTTTTATGGGTAAAGAATGATTTCATTCTTATGTATATATGTACACATGTTTCCTTTCCAAAATTTTATATCCCTTACTGAGCTTTTTAAGCTCATCCCATGTTTTTTGAAATGTTTTTCACAGGTCAAGGGAAAGGTACATGATATGATGATAGTGTCAAGGAAGTGTCAAGAAAGAATCCATGTTTTATATTAAATATGTATCCATTGATGGGAAAGAAGAATACTATCTTAATGTAACAACTTTGTTTATATGTGGAATGTAATGCAAGTTTTATGATCTAATTCTCTAAAAATCTAAACCCGAAAAGATCCTCAATGTGTAATCTTGTAATAACTCAAGATTAAGTAAGGTTTAAGGATGGGGACTTATACTTGGAGAGGATATTACTTCATTAACAGAGTATACGAAAAAAAATATCAATAATAATAACAAATAGTTGAAGCAGTAAACCATAAAATAGATGTAAATAGTAGAAGACCGATAATATGAAGTTCATGGAAATCATATCATATATAACATGATAATATATTTAACATGTTTCTAATTAAGCATTCAAAACATTATTTCATGGAATATTTACAATAAACATATCCAAAGTACATAAAAGTCTAAAAGAATCACTATAGCATCGCAAGCCTCAACTTTGTCCCTTGATCTCCAACACCTAAGAATCATATCAATTCTACAAAGGAGGGGACTTTCCCTTAAAATTAAATGCAATCATCTGATATATTTCGGCCCAAAAGCATGACCCATGAAGGGTGTGAGAATAAATCCTAGTAGGAAACAATCCATGGTCTCTGCCAATTAGTGAGTGGATATATATAACAAGCAGTGTTCAATAATAACATCAGTAAGGAATAAATCAAAATTCAACATATTACATTCTCTAGTTTCCATTTCATATATATTTAACATTTAAATTATTTTAAATTTATAAGTCTCGGAATCTGGTTCAAAACCATTACTGCCTGTATAATTGGTGTCACAACAGATGCGTCAAAAGGTCATCTAAATAGGCACATTTGAAGACCAATCCCAATATTGTGCTTTGCCCGGGAAGATGCATCATAAGTCATTTCATTTATAATTTAATTCATAAACTGATATCATCCCTGACATTCCTAAGATACTATTCAATTTTCAATCTAGGTGAAGTTTCAACTAACACTATACTATCCCATCCCTAGAAAACCTCTCATAAATCCTAGTATTTCTCTAGGTGATCTATGATGTCCCATCCAATTGATCTCATCCTCGACTCTCCTCAACCTATGCTTAGGTATCACCCTTATCCAATTATTTAAATTCCATTTGATTCTATCCATTTGTTTTTCATAAAAATCCATGTTCCATTGACTTGTAATTCTAGACTTAATGAGTCCATCCATGGCATCCCTCAATGGATCTATGTATCACCCAAGGCATATAATATTAACCATTGAGTCTGTCCATGGAATCCAACAGTGGATCCATGTTTCAACCAAGGAATAAGGTTCAATATTCATGTGAGTCTATAAATGGTATTATATATTGAATCCATGTATCACCCTAGACTATTCATCATCTAACCATTTCAATCCCACTTAAACATTTCATTTAACATGCCAAGGTCAAAACCAGGAGTATCTATTATCAACCATTCCTAAAGGGGTTGGATCAAACATAGGCCAACCACATAAGGCTTGAACCTTCATTTACTCACGTGGACATATTTTATATAATGTGGTTCAAGTCTTAACAAGATACTACATGTCATGTTTATCCTATAACAGAAAAGGGTGAAGAATTAAAATATCCTATTCCTTCCTATTATAGTAAATGAAAACAAGGACAAGATCAAGGTCTTATATTCAAATAGTCACATGGAAGATTTTATAATAATAATCCTAATAAGAATAACCTGATACCACATGGAATAATTATAATACATCTCACGTGGGAAAATAAACAATTCAATAAATTTTATCCAAATGCATCAATTCAAGTCAAGGCCACTATTTCACTCACAAGGACATGGGAAACTTGATTTAACAACAAATTCATACATGGTTATGGTTAAATCATTAATCCCTTAATCTTAATCAGTTAAATTAGTGTCTTGTAACATTTTAATTTAATTCAAAGTAAAAGTTTTATTGTGACATCCCATGACATGGGGTAAAAGGTATGCCTCATGGGAATCCAAGGAAAAAATCCAGAAATATTCATTCATGGTAACCAACCCATGGCGTGGTCCTATAAAATATATTATACCAATCACATTCATAAACATGACTATTCAATTACCTAAAATATGATAGGTAATAATAGGGTTCAATATCAATTTAGGCACCACCAAGAAAATGGGTGCACGACATGCTGGGACATATAAATGACTTGACCTTCAATGAAAAGCACATAACCACCATCCTTAATCTCATGATTGATATCTCATCTAGTATCCATCTATAATTCTTCCTAGATTTGATTAAATATGATGATTAGATGAAGAATGATAATTTAGTGAATATGATCCTAAATCCAAATTGCATAGTCGATATCCAAAATAATTGATAATGGTGAAAAAGGAATTAAGGAAATCCTTTTAACAATCCAAGGAGATGAACCATGTTCGAATCAATGGTTAGAAAAGAGGATATCTGAAAACCAAGATTAGTCAACCTTGAGATCTTTTCCATGGATCGCCTCTACTATGTGAATAATTAATGAACATAAAATAGGTTTTTAAATAATTATTAAATTAATTAAAAATTATATAATTTCAAACACATCATGGGTTTCACAGTTTATCCAAAAATTATGTCAAATCATGCGGAAACCATGCATGGATTCATGTATGTTTGGGGCATAGAGCATAGTTACCCAACATGGTTTATAAACCACGCACAAACCTTTCAAAACCCAGTGTAATGTTCAGCAGAAATTGTAAAACTATCCATACGAACATGTTGGTCCTTCCACATGGTTTTCTCAAGTCGTTTGGAATGTATAATCCATTGAAAAACCATTCATGGTTTATAAAAACCATTCATCCATCCCCGCAGAGTTTATACTAACTATGCTCCAAGAAAAAAAACATGAAATCATGGATTCTAGGCCCCCAACCGACCTCAGACAACCCAAATACCTCTATAACCTCCACAAAAATCCTCCTTTGTACATTTTAATGTAATTAAAATAAAAATTGAAAGAAAAAATAGACCCATAACATAATTAAGACTCGGGTTTTTTCAAACTTCTTCTAAAGAAATTTGTCCTCAAATTGGCCTTCTAAGGGTGGTGAAGCGATATTTGATAACAACTTTGGACACTGTGACTACACATTTACCTCCCTCTCCCATGTCTCATCCTACACTTGGTCATGATTCCATATAACTCGTACAAAAGTAAAAGATTGTTCTTGGAGAACCTTTATGCTATGATCCACAATTTGTATGGGATGCTCCTCAAAGGATGCATATTCTTGAATCTCATCCTCCTCAATCTAAAAAGTGTGAGATGATTCGGAATAGTAATATTGTAGCATAGAAACATGGAATATGTTACACATATCCTGATACCTTTGAGGTAACTACAACTGATTGGCTTCTAGCTTGACTCTCTCAAGATAAGATTTTTGATGAGACTGTGTAGTTTCCATATGATTATAAATCAACCGCACATGTTCTTTGGTCTAATATTTAAGACAAAGTCCCAAAATAGTTGTCTCTCTAACATCCAGACAACACATGGGTGATCAGCATGGCATATTGTACAAAGCCTCATATGGAACCATTTTAACAGTAGACTAAAATATATTAATGTAGGTGCACTCAACCAGGGTTATATTCCTCTCCCAAGAGCCCCCAAAATCTAATATTCATGCTCGCAAAATGTCCTCAAGTACATGAATCATGCACTTTGACTGGTCATCTATCTAGGGGTGGTATGATTTTCTTAGAAGAACCTATATAACCATCACCCTATATATCCGTTTCTTGAACAAAGAAGTAAATCAGGCATCACTATCTATACCAATATAGTGTAGGATACAATGTAGTTGTAAAAAATGATAGATGTATAACCTCCCAAGCTCATCAACACTGAAGGATTCCTTGATCGATATGAAATATGAAACTTTGTGATCCTATCCAAAACAACACATACAATATAACTATATCAAGTGAACCTTGGATAAACTATCACCAAATCCATCGTGACATTATCCAATTATAACTCAGAAATGGGTTGCTACTTTACATGTATGACTTGTCACTATTGTTCTGCCTTCATCAACTTATTAGGGGATCATCTCTTAAAAAACTATACACTTTCCATTTCATGATAGGCCACTAATACCAATGATGTAAATATCAATACTTTTTGGTGACATAGGGATTCATAGCACAAGATGATGTATGAAAATCCCACAAATGCTCGCAACACATATCAGAAGATTTCCAAACAAAACCGTGTACTCGCAGGACCTCGTCCTCATCTACAATCCATCTAGGAGGAGGGTCCTCAACTACCACAGTCTCCCATAAAACTAGTCATTCAGAGTGGGTTAGCATACTCATACTCACTTTATCTTGAAGGGTATAGGTAATAGATAATGTTGATAGAAACGTCTACCCCTAATAATCATGCTCCTCCAAGTGTATCTCAGAGAACAAAGCCAGAATTTGCCACTTGATATAACTTTGATACACTACATATATCTGACTCATCCTTATTAATTAATTGTCCCATCAATTATCTATACCAGCCTTGTAGGAAATCTTGAAATCTAAATACTATAGGTGGTCGACCCACCTTCCCTATCTCATGTTCATTTCATGCTTTGTAAATATGTAAATGATGATTTTCTGGTCATTGTACACCACAACATGCTATCTCTCAGTATGTTATGTTTATAATAACATAAAGTGTGAACAACTACAACTAAATTAATATTGTCTATTGGGTAGTTTCTCTTGTGTGGTGTCATCTACCGAGACCGACATGCAATTACCCAATCCCCGTGCATAAAAAATGCTCCCATCCCGATACCTGATGCATCATAGTACACAGTTTAACTCTTGTATGGACCAAGAAAAATAATTATCGGCATTTAATTCAATCTCTCCATCAACAGATGAAATTATTTCTCACATAAATTTTACCATACATACTTCAAACCATTCTTAGACAATCCCATCAATGACGCTTCAATAATGATAAGTCTTTTTAGAAATGATTATAGTTACCATCCATCCCTAAAAAACATCACACCTCAAATATGATCTTGGAATGATCCCTGGTAAATACCACCCACACCTATTATAGGTCATTTGATACTCTAGTATCTTAGATGAACTGACCTAATAAGTGAATCTAATCCCTCTAGAAGATGAAATTTATGACATTATGATAAAAATAATTCTATCTTTGTGTATTCAAAATGATCCCAAGATGTTTGGCATGGTCATATCTATTTTTTGAATATACTATGAAATCATCCATGATAATCACAACAAATGAATTGAGATAAGGATGGAACACTCGGTCCATCAGTTCCATGAAGACTGTTGTCATGTTCGTGAGACTGAATGGCATAACCAAATACTTATAAAGACTATGCCTTCTCTTAAAGGTTTTGTGGGGGTATTTCTGATGGTATAATATGAACCTGACGATAACAAGATCTCAAATAAATCTTTGATAACTCAATAATCCTCCAAGCTAGTCAAATATATCATCTAACTAGGTTAGAGGACACCTGTTTTTTACCATAATTTGGTTTAATTTCTGGTAGTCCACCCATAACCTAAGGGTACCATCCACATTTTTTGAAAAAAGTAATAGAAAACACCATGGAGATGGGCTGGGTTGGATGAAACCCTTTGCCACTAGATCCCATAGCAACCTCTTGAGCTCTTGAAACTCTGATATAGCCGTCCTATGAGGAGTATGGGAAACCAGTGATTCTCCTGGAAAAAGCTCAATAGAGAACACTACTTATCTCGCTAGAGGTAATCATAAGTAGTCATCAGAGAAGAAATTCCTAAAACAATTAACCAGTAGAGGGAAATTTGTTTGATATCTTCCTTGATCATCCAGATATAAACTCTCAATCTATGTTTTCATCCCACAAATACCACGATGCTCATGTCCATATCAACACTGTGGACAACCCATTCACCCTTTTGAAAGAACTTTGCGCCCACTTCTGATGTAAAACTCACCTAATGGTGATAGAAATTATCAAAGGATTAAAGAGGAATCATCCAATCCATTCCAATAATGACATTAAAGCTAATTATATCAAGGATGTAGAGGACCCATATGAAGTGACACCAACCAAAATTCTCTGGAAAATCCCTGCACTAATGCCCAACTTCCATCTTGATACCTAACTGAGTGTCTAGCATTGTCACGCCATAAAAATTATTATCATAAAGCCCAAGGCTCTCTATAATGGGAAAATATATAAATATATGTGATAACCCTATATAAATAAGTATTGAAGCTAAAATTGTGGCTACTAAAATAGTACCTTTGAATGTGGAAGGCATGGGATCCTACTCCTAATATGTCTATTGCACTACATATGATTGGCATGTACCAGGACCCTATGACACTTCTTGGATTCCCTGAGCTGACCCACATTGTTCACACTGTGAACCAAGGGTATATCTACCAATACCATGACCACTAAATTTTCTCGAATGCCCTGACGTACCCCATCTCCCAATCTAGTGAGAAAATTCTAACTCGGCACCTGAACATAGATTCAGTGTAAACCCTCTCCCACTGGATGTCTGTGGACATGTTCTGTAGAAGCGTTGGAGATGGAACATCTTGATGCCATTATCTATTTAAATCGTTCATTATGGATTATAAAAATTATATAAATTTACAAATAATACCTGCCTAGTGTATTAAAATAAGTGTCTATTGAGGACCATTAGCAGGAACCGGGGTATGATCGTGTCCAGAAAAATTTTCCATTTTGCAATCTTTTACCCATGTGTGCCACAAATTTAGAGCCACATCCACGTGTATTATTCAAATAGGGGTGTAATTGAATTGAAACAAATAACTCTTTCCTTTAAAAAATATTCAAAATTTTTCTATACATTGATACATCAAAGACTTGTCCTTAGATTTAACATTATTGTTATCACAGAAGATTTCATATCCAAGTTTCCAAATTTTAAATAAATATATGCTCTAATACCAACTATAATGATCCAAACATCTCACACATAAATATTAAATCTTAATTGATGCAAATTTATTTTATAAAATAATGATCCATTCCAGAATAGTTTTTTAGAGAATATGAAAACATGGAAACATAAATATCAAATTCATAAGTGAGATACATCATCTCAATCTATATTCATCATAATAAACACCCTCCATGGAAATATCATACATAATACCTTTTTTATAACCATATTAAATGAATCAAAATCAATTGTGATCTTGGATGATTTGTATGGGTAAAAATTGAAGAGATCAATATATCATGAGCACAGGGGCTGTGAAAAAAATGAAAAATGATATTTCAATACCAAACCATTCATATCATAGATCATAAAAATGATTCATGAAGTCAATCATTTTTTATTTATATGTGAATCATAATGGAATCAAATGACAAGAGCTCGGAGAATGTAAAAATGGAATAATACATTTATTTTTTTTATAAAGATATGAATAGAATACCATTACAATATGAGTTAATAATCATCTATGAAACTATCATAGTGGAATCGGTTCACTCCCAAAACCATCATAGTAGTAAAGGTTCACTCCCACTACTATCATAGTGGACAATGTCCCGTAATGAACTGGATTCACTCACAATTATTGTCCAATTTATCTCATGATGTATCAATATTTACCCAACTAATTAGAGCAAGATATCGGTCCCACCCATCTTAGTTATAATGTTACCACTATCATTGGTTATAAAGTATACATAATCCTTGGTTATAACGTTACCCTAAACTCATAATGAAAATGATATATATTTGTGCCACCATAAAGTAAAATATTCATCATATCATTACCCATGCAATGAAATGTGTTTCATAAAAATTTCATAATATCAAAACTTTTTTAAATAAATAGATTTTGTAATTATATCATTATTTAATCAAAGAATAACCTCTAGATAAAATTAATTATTTTCATATACATTTTTCAATCTATAAGCTCTCCAAAGAAAGAAAATATTCATAGGCATATATTTATTTGAAATATAAACCTCCAAATAAATAATACAAATTTTATTTATTGATAATAACCCTCTAAAATAAGAAGTAACTTCAAATGATGTCATTTATGATGTAAATTAGTATTAAAAGATAACAAGAAAAATTTATTGGGAAATGTATCCTTTACACTTTAAAAAATAACATTTTAAAATTAAAATTAAAAACATGCGAAATATTTTTGTTTGGAAATATAATTTTAAAATTATAGTGTAATCATTAAAAATAATGAGTTGGTCATTATGGTGGAAAATTTTTATATTCTTTACATGTTAAAATAATGATTCCTTTCTCATTTTTGGTAAATTCCAAACTAGGGTTGAAGGGAAAAGGATATTAAGTTTAGTTTTAAAAACAATTATGAACACAATCAGTATGAAAAATTTATTTAACCAGTAAATTGTATAATGTTAAAAAAATTGATTTTTTTATGAATTATGTTTATTGAAGAAAAAAATCAACTAAAAAGATAAATATAATTAATTAAAAAAACAAAATTTTTAACTGATAAGTAAATAAATAGATGAAAAGAATGGGAAAGATGTATTTTCTATAAGTAATCATAGGTAGATAAAATAAATGGGTTTCTTGACATATATATATCAAATTATTTCATCATTTCAGACATAATCATGAGCAATATTGATAGATAATGAGATTTTAACAAAAACCCTTACTGCTTTGGTAATGTTGAATTGAAACCCTGATGAAAGAATAACATTAAATAAAATTTAAAATTCCATGAGAATAAATAAATTCAAGATATTACATGTAAAATGTGCAATATAAACACATCATAAGAGAATATCAGTTCATAACATAACATATGTCTCAAAGAAGAAAATTTGAGAAAACAATCCCTTACTACGTTATTAATATCTTGAATTAGAAGCCTCATTAAATAATAAAATAATATTAAACATTAAATATCATTTAAATAATTATGTTCATGATATGACATGTCAAAGTGGAAGTATATACAATATAGAAAATAAATGAGTGTCGAATGTGGCATAAGTCACCCATAAGTAAAAGGGATACTAAAAATCCCATACCTTATGTATGGATTTATTTCATACATGTTAAAACCTCATTTATAATAAATATTTGTTTATAATACATATATTAAAAAATCATACATATATATAATACCATATATGATTTACTAATAACATTTTATTTCCCATTTATTAACAATTCTATGTCAAAGTCATGTTTTAGACAACAACTATATTGTTTTTCATATAGGTTTTGTTTTTTTAGTTTTCAATCCCTATACATTAATCATCACATAATCATATCTTTAATTTTAACAATGATATAAATATTATATATATTCAATATATAAGTATTTATATTATTCCATTAAAGTTATATATGGAAAATTAAATACACCATTCATGGGGACGACATGTTGTATGTACACATAAATTTTGTTTTCATTTTCATGTAAAATTTAATGAAAGAAAGATAAATCATATATAAAAAATAAATTTTTTTATTTATATCATATATTTTAATTAAATATATCCTTATTACCATCAATGTAAATAGTTAACAAATAATATCACTTCATGAGGTGGTAGTCCGTCACACACACAAGCGAGGTTATCTTAATCCCACAGAATAGAGATTGATAATTTATATGTGACATAATAAAGAAATAGGTTTAATAATATCCTAAAATCATATATATGTTTATATATATTTAAACCATCATTTTATCCATCATTCGTATGTGGTAATTGAAAAACGAATGACATCTATTCGTGTAGCGGTAATCTACCGTAATTATGAATGATAATTTTGTATCCCATTTGATGGAATATGAGAAGGATTTAGTATATGAATATTAAAATATAACATAACAATATATGAAATATACTTAGGTAATTTTACCATAATATTTTAATAGTAATTGAGTGAGTTGGATGAATAAATAAAATAAAACATTCGGTTAAGGATGTTACATTTTCTTCGAAAAAACTACATTTTTGTTTTCATAAATATGATTTGTAGGGTGGGTTATTATAAAAAGTAAGGATTATATGATTTCAAAGGGAATATTGGATGTTATTTAGTAAGTTATTTTTTTAGCCCATGGGTTTTTGATGTGTGAAGATAATAAGAGAGTGGGTTTCTTTTTATAAGTGAGGTGAAGGGAATGCTTATAACTGTTTGAAAAAATTGGTGTAACCATGTTACTATAATTACAAAAAATATCAAAAATTTAAAACTATTGATTTTATAATTTTAACCATTATTCATTTGATAATATACTCGTTTTTCTCAAGTATTAGGTAATTTTTTACCGATATCCTTTTAGTTTAAACCCCTAATAACTAAGTTTTTCCTTAACCACAATGAATAATAATTTATATTTTTAACATTAATTATGGTAAAAAATTATTTTCACCATATTAAATAATATAAATTATAGTTATAAGAAATATAGAATCCATTTTTTCAAATTATATATAATGAAGTGGAAAAAATAAATTTAAAATTAATCTCGTATTTGCGATGAGAATGATAATTTTCAAAGAGAAAATGGCCAAAGGATTACAATGTTTTAATATCAAAATTAAATATCAAAATATTTAAAATGAGCAAAGTGGATTAAAATATATATAATAGAAATAATATTACTATCAAAATAATTATAATTTAATTTTTATGTTTTTAAAATCATTAAAATAGATGTAAATTTTTAATTAAAACCATTATATTTTATTGTTTATTAAAAGCATTATCATTTAGAAACATTTTTAAAAAATCATATTATGATACTTTTTCCCATTAGGATTCAAAATTAATGTTAATTTTTTCAGAAAATTTTATTAAACTTGTACTCACTCTTGCATTCTCAGAGTGATAAACACAATTCATAGATTATGCATTCACATGATGATATGGTTCAGTGATTTTTAAAAAAAATAATACTACATTTATATGTTAATAATGAACCTAAATATTTATTATTTTGAAATAAATAATTAATGATACTTATTATTGGAATATAGTTATACAAAATAGAGAAATATAATTCTGATCAAAGATTACATTTTGGAAAAATACATTTAAAAAAATGCAAAAGAATATATAAAAAATAAAAATTGATTTTCAGTATGGCGATTTGAATTCAATGAATGAAAAGAACATTGTAATTGACAATGGAAATTTTGATAATTATGATAAATGATGATGTAATTTAGAACATACAAAAGTAAACAACAAAACATGGAATTAATCACTAGATTGGAAAACATATTATCTTATAGTAATAACATAATACATATTAGATTGAAAAGAAACCTCTGAGGGAATTTTATTCTTCCAATGCTCTGTGTAGGGAATATGAGTTCAATATGAATGAAATTGATGGGATGGGAGGTAAATATAATTTCATCGTGGATGATTTGGATACTGGTAAGCTTCTTATAAGACCACATCTGAGGATATGTACATGTAATTTTTTATCCATAACTAAATACATCCTTTCTGCTATTAGTGGTGTGTGAAAAACAACTATACCTTACTATAGGGTATGTATTTGGTTCACATACATCTATATGAATACTGATTTGGTCATACATAGAATAAATATACTTGAGTATATTAAGGAGAGCATATTGTGGAATGCTTTAATTGTATTCCAAGATGTTCATGTGGTCTCCCCCTCCATCTCCCTATCCTTCCCCCTCAAAGATTATCCTTATTTATCAGCTTGATATGGCATAGTTATAAATACTTTATTTATTATCTTGATCTTGGATATTGAGAAATATAGTAGTGGAAAATTTGAAGGTAAGTATGGAAATGGATAACACTAACTGAGACTTCTTAAATAAAGTATTGTATCTCTATTTCAATGAAAAAAACAAAAATACTAATTATTATGACTCATCATTCTATGTACTAAACCATAACTAGACTAAACTACAACACTAACACAGTAAATTTCCACTATAAATACTCCATTACACCAACAATATTCAACATTTTACCTTTAGTAAGACATATCTAGTGTATTGCATTTTTCAAATATAGTGCAATAAATACTTCAATGATCAGCTATTGAGTTTTTTACCGCGCAAAATCCATCCAAATAATCAAATAAAATCTAAAACAAATAAGTCAATGAGTTCAAAAAAGGTAGCATCGGTGTGGTGGTCACTTCAATATAGTTCGGGGTGTTATTTGAACCAGTTTATGTTTGCATGAGCCTTTATGACCATCTCCCAGTTGATGACCATCAAGACTATTGTAATATGAAAATAGAATTAGGGATATTAAGTAATGGAATTAAGTTAATGATGTCATTAATGAAGATAGAAATAATGAATCATTGGATATGGAATTGATAACAGATGAACACTACAATTGAAATATAGATGAAGAATTTTTGGTGCATTTTAGATGATTAATTTTCACCAGGAACATTATAATCATTTCATCCCATCAAAGGGAAGGTTATTCAAAGAGAATAAATATATAAATGTATAAATATTTTTTAATGGAAAAAAATTTAAAATTCTTAATTTATGAAACAAATTACTGAAACATATAGTGAGAAATAATACACTGGTTAAGCTGTTCAGCTAGAGAAAAATTTGAGAAAATAAAAATGTGGGATAAATAAACTACAGGAAACATTCATTAAATCCCAAAATGAATTATTTTATTTAATGTATATAATTTTTTCATCAAAAATTTTGATTTTAGGATTTTATAATTTCATTTCATAGTATAAGTTAACTAAAATATATGTTGACAAAGTAGTGGAGAAATATTTTTGCAAAAGACCATTTGAAACTAATAGATTTCAGAAAATGTGTTTCCAAAATAGATAAGTAATGTAACACGAACCATTAGTTATCTTTGGTTGTAGTTTTCTCTAAAATTTATTTTACCCAAATATGAAGTTTAGTGGCATTAGTAGATGGTGGTGTTGAGTCACAAGTTAGTGAAACATTGTGTTTGACTGCATCATCATCATCAAAGTCAGTCAAGATATTTCTCTACAGGTGAATGAAACTATTAACTGAAACACAATAAAATGACCCACTACTCAATTGATAACCACTATAATGATAAATCAATTTCCAAAACGTCTTTTATGAAATATAACATATATTTACTTGAACTATTGATAAAACTAAAGATTATTTTACAAATCGTGAGTCATGAAATGCACTGAGTTTAAAAGATTCAACACTCTGATGATACTGCGAAATAATGATAATAACAATAGTCCATTATGTTGTTATTTAATGTAAGGGAAAAATAAATAATTAAATTGAAAAGATTATACCTAATTATATTCAATATCACTACATAATATTTTAAATTCAATGCTCTAATGATTCTTTATAAAAATTACAATAGGATTATTTCTTTATAGGTTATGAAAACAAATGAATATTGTAATATATACTATCCAGTACCTAATTGTCTACAAAAATGTCATTGAAATCATTGATGTAGTTTTCATTGTTGCTAATTAAAATTACCTTTTATGTGTTTTGTTTTGTTGAAAGATAAGGGTTATGAATATTGAAATTTGATATTTTAATTGATAAGAGCACATTCATTGATTTGAAAATGATTAGTTCTGGAGGAAATCCATATTCTTCGTCGTCCTAGATATCAAACAATATCCTATTTTAAGAATAATTATTTTAAAATATATTGACCTGATAAAAAAATTTCGTTTTACCTGTATCAAAATAGCTCTAAACTCTGAAGCTGTCTTGTGTATGATTTTCACGACTTGAATGTCAAATAATACTATTGAAAATGAGTCTGTGTTATCAAAAACCGTTAGTTTCACTAAAATTTGTTGAATTAAAAAAGATAAATGCACTATCAGTGATAATAAGTATTTTTATTTTGTTATTTGTAATGTAAGAAATTGAAAATTCGCAATTTAAAAATATTAATGAAGGTAACATGGGATTAGTGCTATGAAAAGATACATTATTATTCTAGCACCATATTCTGTCATCTAAAAGATGTACTTTCTTCATGAAATAATCACATGACTCATAAAATCAACTGTGGGTGCTTTGATTTTTTTTATTTTTACTAAAATTAAGCACCATGTAGGATACAATAGATTGAGTATTAAATATTATGTCATTAGTTTAGGATATAATTGAACAATTCATAAGTCTAAATATTGACTTTATAATTTTTTATATATATTAGTTACCTCTGTAAACCATTTTGACATCTAAAATTGTTGTTTTGTTGTTCAAATATGGTATATCCGTAGAAGGGTTCCCATTTATTGGTGGCGGACAATTGAACTATTATAAAACTTCCAACCCAAACCTAGAAAATATAAAATAAGAGACTTGTAAATATATATTGACAACCTATGGGTATTATATTTTAGATGTACAAATAATTTTTTATGTAAAATTACAAAAGCTATAATAGTTTAAATGTCACCAAATTTTGATGTTGTTTACTTTTGGAATATCTTGGTAGTAAAGAATTTTTTTAGCATTAATTGTAGTAGTCACAATAATAGTGTTTGTAAAATGTTTTAAACTATAGAAATAATTTAAATAAATTATAATTTAAAAGCATCCTCTTCAAAGAAATGTTACTTACAAAGAGATAAAAATGAACAATGTAGATAGAATCATACTTCTTCACTGCTTCATGTAGACGACTTGTAATATAATAACTATTGATGAGTCTTGGTTATTTTTCAAATAAATTGTCACTTCATTCACAATATCTCCCCATAAAATGCATGTAATTTTCAAACCTCTGTATAAAAATAAACTAACTATAAGGCTTAATTATATTTTTTGTGGCAAAATATAGTGAGAGAATAAAATTAATGACTTGTTATCCTCTAGAACAATTAGCATCCTGAGGTTGGAATGAACCATAGATTCCAATGGATGTATGTACCGTAGACGTCCAATTATTTATAAAACAAATATAATCGAAATAAACATACTTTTATGAAATTAGGGATGATACAGAAAATATATTAATAAAAATTTTATTGAAGTCAAGACTCATAATTGTGACATAAAATTGCTAATGAAATATAACTATTTAATGTCCCTCTTCAATCCTCCTTTGAATAATTGCATCACATGAAGTAATGTAGAAACTAAAAAATGGTATTTCTACATCACATGGATGAATAAATGTCATGGATGTAAACATGATTCTTCAGGCATGTCGACTTTCCATGTCATTGCCTTGATTTGAAGCTATTTGGAAGTTTTGTATGATATAGCACATTCCTTCTCGAAAAATGTGTTTTTACTTTGAGATAAGCAAACAGTTAGTGTAACACCCTAGGTAAATAAAGAGTATGACATTTTCACATTTATCCATATTTGTGAATAAAATATTAATATGACTTTAAAGGGGATGTTATGATCGATGGTGTACCTAACACACAACAACCAGTTTCTTGGGAATCTTACATTGCACTCTAATAATAAAATAATATTATTTTAAATAGTAGTTAACGCCTAGTCGTTGCAATGGCGGGAATGAACAGAACTAACTAAAAAATTATTATATATTTTTGCCAAATATTTTTACTTTTTACATTGAATGTTAGAGGATTAAAAATGCGAATGAATCCTATTTTAATCGTAAACATTCTAATATTCTTTAAAAGGTCGATTAACCGCCTTTTGACAGAGAACCTCTTTTAAATCCATTTTTGACAATTATATGTGTTATATCTGACAAAATAAAATTCTTCTTTAGAATTGGGACATCAAAATTTACTTTCTGTAAATTTTTGGTATTTTTCCGAAAAAGTTCAATTTTTAATGAATAGTGAAAAATGTTGTATTTTAATTCAAAACAAATTTTTAATATAATTTATTTATATGATTAAAATATCTTTTGAATTGGTTTTAAAGTGAAATTAGAATATATTTTTACCATTTAATCCAATAGTGGTCGTTGGAATTAATTTCACTTTCAAATCGGACTTAAATTAGTGTCAATCTTTTGATACATTTCGTTTCATAAAAACACGCTATTTGTTTTGACAGCAGGAATTAATTATTAAATTAATTAATGCAACTTATATGTTTTGAATTTTTTAAAATAGACATAATTTTTGAATTTGGAATATCAAATATAGATTAGGGTGAATTTTTTGTAATTTTTTGAAAAATTTCAATTTTTGATGAATAGTGAAACCACTAAGTGGTACTTATAAAAACTGATTTTCCTTTTAAATGAAATTTTTCCACCTTTGTGTTTTGAATTTCAAAAATCCAACATACATGGTTGTCATTAAGAAGTAAAATGTGGTTCAATGGGATTAAAATAATTTTTTTTGGTGAATAGTAACTTATTAAGTTTTTAATCGCGATTAAGGGTAATTAGTGTAGTTTAAGATAAGAATAATGTTTTAATAAAAATTAAATGACCTAGACACATGTCCTACCCTCATTGGATGTGTCATGGCAGACGATGAAAATCCATGGGTCAACTTGAGGACCCCATGGATCCACTTTGGTTGGAAAATGACATAAATACCTTTTTATTTAATGTTAAAGTAAAAATGACACAAACATGAGATGTTTTACTAAAACAATTTTTACATGGTGTTATACAAGTCATATTTTTGACTATAAATAGTCATTAGAAATCTAAAAATATTTCCTACATCATAGTATTTGTTTTATAATTTTTAGAAATTAAATAAATTAAATTATTTATGACATCATGATGATGCAGCGATGACCTCATTATTTAATGATTTAAATAATATTGAAAGATAATGTAATATCTAAGACCTATACATGTCCAAAACCTATTGTATGGGTGGATTTAGAACCCTTATCACCTTATCCTTGAAAAACATCAATGTGACACCATTAAAATCCGAAACGCATTCTAAAATAAATTAACATTTCTTTATTTTCCAAAAGTGCCCCTCCTCTCCTCTTATAAAAGGCCCCCACCTCTACCTCCTTACCCACACCTCTCAAGACTTTGGATCGGCCAAACCCTTCTCATTTCATCTCTCCACATCCCTATATAACTCCTTGAAGCCTTACTTTGGGCATAATCCTTTCCAAGGAATCCTTTGAACTCTAATCAAAGGAAGTTACCCGACTTAAAGGTAATGTCTCCACTTGTGTCCTTTTGTTTTATTTTGATTCTCCAACCCTCTAAACTCTTTTTATTCATTTATTTTGTAACAAATACAGTATCTTAAATATACTAGGATGTTTTTATAATAAGGATTCTAGCTACCCTTACACACACCTACATCTAATGGTTAAAGAACATATTGTTTCCAATGATGGCGAATTTCTGCCTCCCGAAAAGATGATTGTTCAACATTCTTTTAACACCATAAAAGGTGTCCATTAAGATGTCACTATATGTATATATGATATATAATATGTTTATGTTTTCCTTAAGATTCTGTATTTTTCATTTATGTCATACCTTTATGGTTTCCATTATGGGTAAACGTGATATCTTTATTTTAGGAAGTGCGGACTACCGCCCCCTCAAACTGATTTGATTCGTTAATTCCATATGTGGTACATATAAAGGATAGAATTAATGGTATTACATATTTTATCCTACTGTAATTATAATATACCTTTATATCTTTATTATTTCATTCAATTTAATACAAAAAAAAAGAAATGAAAGTATCATTCATGTGTACGTACGGCTTACCGTCTCCATGAACGGTACATTTCATTTCTTTTCTCCATATTTAATGTACTATTATAAGTACATATATATAATGGATATATATGTAATATATTACCTCTATATTATGGGTATCATTCTGGAATTATAATATATATATATATATATCTCATTTTGTTTTAATTCCATTAATATGGAAAAAAATGAAAGTAGCGTTCATGCGTACGTACGGCCTACCGTCTCCATGAACGGTGTTATTAATTTTTTATCTCCAAATGCGATGGAATAGTATAAAACGAATATATACTGGATATATATGATATTTAAACCATAAATACTATTCTGGAGATGATGTGCCTATAACTACATGGAAAATTGTTTTCCAACAAGGTCAATTTTTACTCATGTACTGAACATCGACAAAAATGTCTGATACGAACTCACTTTATTAACCAATTATTATAAATTTATAATATTTGATATGAACTGAATAATAATATTTAAAGGAGATCCTTAAGAAATTATAAATTGACCAAATTTTATTATTCAGGAGATTAAAGAACGATCGAGTCATGTCAGACACAAGGTAAGGGATCCTACTCCTCTCTTTCTTTTTAAGTACACTCTTTTATGTCACTTCTTTTAAGATCATCTTTATTATGATTGGGATGTTGTTTTATATTACTCCTACTATAATTTTTATGTTTATATGGTGAGAGACCCTACTTTCTCTCATCAATCCATTTTGGAAGTTTTGAGTGGCGCAGTTAGGCTGCCGAATTTTCGTAAGAGATCTAACCTCTCTCTTTTTTTATGTACTCTCATTTATGTCACTTCTTTTAAGCTCCTCTTTGTTATGATGGGGGATGTTCTTTTATATTACTATTTCTGTACATTTTATTGTAATATTATGGGATACTCTATTTGATCTCATCAATCTTTTTTTGGATGTTTTATGTGGCGCCGTTAGGCTGCCAAGTTTTCATAAGGGATTCTTCATCTCACTTTTAGTCCCGTGAGATTTATGCTAAATTTTCCACCATTTCATTTTAGTGGTGTATGTACTTCCTATTATTATACTCTCTGTGTAATATAATTTCATTTATGGGCATTTACATATTCATTGTATGACCCTTGTTAAATGGGGTGTACGTTTCCGAAGTTACCCAAGTCGGTAAGGGAACCTTTCACCCTCCTCTTTTTAAAATAATTATTTTTTTATGTCTTTTAATTCACATACTATTATGTTGGGATATGTTATTCTATATCCTTATTGATGTAAATTTTATTTCCATGTGAGGAGATACCCTTTTTATCTCTCATTAACTCATTTTCTTAATTTTGAAGTGACGCCATTAGGCTGTCGAATTTCTGTAAGGGAACTTCTTAACCCACATTCAATTATTTGCATTAAACCTATAATTCTTGATTTTATTATACCAAGATTATGTCTGGACTCTCTATTTTTTAGTTTCTACAAACCTTTGTGTGGATATACTATTTCTACACAGAATCATCTCATTGATAAATTCTTATGTCATTTAGACGAACTTGTATCAGAAATCATAACTCAATCTCATTTCATTGCGTTAAATATCTCTGTCATTGGTTTTGTTTTTCCAAGATTATGTGTGAATGACCTCTTATTGTTTTACACTTAATATCCACTTATATTTTGTGTATTCATATTTGTCACACATAATCATGTAATTGATTTATCCTTAATCTAAGGATACCGACTTTGTAAGGGACTTCGTCTCAATCTTCTTTCATTGAGGCATATTTTGTTTTATACACAACATAATTTTATACGGTGTATAAACCCCTTCTACTTTTACTTTTTTACAAAAATAATCTTTTTCTACGAAGCGTTTTACTAAAAGAAAAAATGGAATGTTTCTTTTAACGTACGCGGTGACAACGACCTTTTCCGCCGCCGTGAGTATTATTTGATCTTTGGCTTCCTCAACAAGCCGTAATGTTTTTAAAATAAAATAAATGTCATGTACTCTTTTATGTATTTTGGTATTGAAAATGGTTTTGATAAAGGATTCTATTATGTCAATATATTTAAATGAAATATTGTGATTGAAATGTGGAAATGTTATCATTCCTTTATATTGGTTTTGTTTGTTATAAGTTTATAATGGTACTTGGACTTTTGACAGGTGGTTATGTGATAAACCATATGAAGAGTGGTGTTGTGAATACCAGGATGGGTGGTTACGTTATAACTTCCAATGCATTGGGTATGGAAGTTGGCCGTATGGCTATTCCATTAAGTATGTGTGGAAGTAGGCCGTATGGATATTCCATTAAGTATGTGTGGAAGTCGACCGTATGGTTATTCCACTTAAGTATGTTTATGTCCCAAGTTACCTTTATATGTTATGTGATATTTATATGGGTTTTATGGTAATCTTTTGGTTACAGAAGGGTAAGTAATGAACTTTTATTCAGTTAAGAGTTTTTACTACTTCGAAAAGGTTAAAATTATTACTTTAATAAAGTATACACGGTTTACTTGTGGTTTTGAAAAACTAACAGTTTTCATTATTTGTGTATCCCTTACTGAGCTTTTTGATGCTCATCCCAGGTTTTTGAAATGTTTTTCACAAGACTTAATGTGGAATATGGTCAAGGATGCGATCAACGGAAAGTCATGCTACCTAAAACATGGAACTAGACATGTTTCTTTTTAAGAGTTTTTATTTTATGGAAACTTAGTAGAAGTTTCTACTTTGAAATCTTTTGAGATGTAATAGTTATGTCCTAATTCTCTAAAACTCTAAACCTGAAAAGATCCTCAATGTGAATTATTCATTTAATTCAATAATAAGTAAGGTTTATGGCTGGGGACTTATAGTTAGTTAGAATACTCTGAATCTTAGTTCCTTAAATAAATATATTGAAAAGTAGGTTAATATGTAAAGAAAACTAATGACTGTGGAAATATAAATATAATATAATATATATATGTGTGGGAAGACTTTTATAACATAATAGATCAATATGGAAATAAATAAAATGTTTATGTAATGTAAACATACCTCGTTATCGCAAAGTATTAGATCAACTGCAAAGAAATAATTGGAAAATTGAGGCAATGAATTTCACCCCTTGTTTAGCACACGAACTACATTCTGTAGTGTCTCATTGTCCTCTGGTGTAATCTCACTCAACAAGGTTATTGATTTTTATTTTCATTTCATTATACTATTACATTTAATATTGAAAATATAATCATAGGAATCTCGTATAGAAGTCATGGAAGTACACCTAATGCATATCCAAACCATATTAAAATATCAACAGTTTAATTTAAATGATACCTAAGAAAGGTTAAAAAAATATTTATTTATACACAACATTTGGTTTCTACTCAAAAGACATGGTAGTGTTATCTTGACCTAATATTTTTAAACCATTTGGTGATGCATCCTTTGAAACCACAACATGTAATTGACCATGAGAGAACACAATATTTCGAAGATACAACCCAAAAAAAGACAATGATTTCCCATGAATTTTATTAAAAGTCATTTCATAAGAAACTGTTATAGGATATTCCTTTCTTTGTAATTTGAATAGCCACCTAACATCAGAGTGTGTCATAGTTAGTCTTAGAATGAATACATAATACCACAAATTACACCCACTCAAAAAAAAATTCTAAAATCACATTATCACATGAATGTGTAAAAATAATATGAGTGTCTTTTCATAAACCAACAGATTGATCTACATTTCTCATTAATATAATGTGAACACAAATCTGCAGTGTTAATTTGTGGGCAGCCTACCCAGAGATGCTGATATCATTCAACATTTTAGATTTGTATATGTTTTTTGTCCTATCAGTATCAAAATTGGAATGGAAATATGAATCAGAGTTGATGTGATCTTTCTTCTCAGAGTCTGTGAGATTCCGCATGTAGTCATTTACTTATTGAACAACATCATGGGTTGGAGATAAAATTGTACACTATTTCAGATAGGAGACATCACTATTTTTTTCACAGAAAATAGAATATGTATGGTCATAATTATATCCATAGAATTTTCAGAGTTGGTAAGAAGATACTTAAATAGAATTTGAATGAGTTCTTCACCATCATTGGGTTCTCTAACTCTACCTTCGCCAATATCCAAGGTCCAAATTTGAAACTCAATGATGGAATTTAAATCATCAGTAGATGTAGTCGAATGGAATTTCATGTTCCTTTTTAGATATAAGACCTGATAGTGTTTCCAAATATATGATTACCTATTACATGAAAAGACATTGTCATTTTTGTTACCATTGGGTATTATTGGAAGTATTTTTCTGAAATCTCCTCCCAATAAAAATGTCAAACCGCCAAAAGATAAATTCCGAGAAATAACATTTTTTATTGACATTATATTTCTTAGAGTACGGTCTAAGGCTTCAAAGCAGTACTTATGAACCATAGACACCACATACCAAATAATAAGCTTCTTCATGTGTAGAAGTTCTGCAATATACATACCCTAATGAAGATTCCAAACTGACTGCTCTGTAATAGAAATTAGAATATGAAATTTAGAATGTGCAATTTGTCCCCCGTGAAGCAGTAATGATGAAATTCCACATGAAGAATCAACAAGAAAAATAGAGGCCTATGACCTCAACAGAAGTGTTTTAATTTTACAAATGAATGTTTTACCTGTGCCTCCATATCCATGTAAGAAGAATAAGCCACCAGAATCGTAAGACAATAAAGCCAAAATGACATCTGTCACATGTTTCTGTTCATCGGTAAGCATAGTATGTTTAGTTCTATATTAATTTTTAAGTAACATTCTATTTTAATGTTATTCTTCTATAACTAAATGATTTGGATGAATATGAATTATATAATCTAGAACTATAATAGGAGGATAAAACTATAGAGAACATCCATTGCTGTGTAAAATCTGGTCAATTTCAAGGAGATCATACATATTTCCATGATGATTTGTGAGTTTCAAATCTTGAAAAATTATGCATATAGTCTTATAAAAGAGTAATATAAACATCATCCAGTCATTACAATAATGTATAATAATCAAAATACAGCATCTAAAATGGATAATTAATTGATCATAGAGAATAAAATAACCAATATGTAATCCATTAGTACAAAAGTTATTGGATTATATAGAACAATACACTTAAAAGATGAAAAAAACATTAGTCAACTGTAGAGTCATTTTTTATTAAATGATAATCTGGATTAATTTTGTTGAAAAAATATAAATTCATCAGATACAATAGATAAACTACGGTAACATGTTTTTATAAATTTAAGGAGCAACATACAGAATTACCTAGCATTTGTATCCTCCATCTTTGGGTAGATAAAGTATCTTCAGCAAGAATTTCACAGGTTTGATGTCATACAGTGTCTGGGAAAGATATGTTATTTGAACATAACATGATTGAAAATAGCCTCCGTAAACAATATACCATTCCCCAGGCTAACACATTCCTAGTTGCTTTAATAAATTTGGTGGAATCTGCAAGTAGTACCAATTCAAAACAAGCCTCTTAAAATATTCCAGGAGTAATACCATCCACTATTTTCTTATCATTATATGAAGTTGCTCATTGAATTTTGGTAATAAGTAACCACAAGTAAAACATCTCTTAATTTGTTAGAAGGACATAGTAATGTATATCAATATAGAATCCTTTTTTTCGAGGATTCTATTTTTAAATTTGAGTGGAAGAAAAATCTAGGTCGGAATTACGCATATCTGAGACCACAACATTCTGGGAAAGTTTGATTTGTTTGAAACCAAGAGGTGAACATTGTTCCAGAAATATTTCTGTGAGTAAGGAAATATTAAATATTATAATTTTCATAGTAAGTCACTATATTTTTCCCTGGTAAATGGAAACTTAATCTCTCAACTAGTGGATAACTGTAGAGGATATCAAAATAAAATATACTCTAGGAAGCCTTAGAATGAGTATTGTACCGACATTCATTGTACATCTCTATCTCATCAACATTGTTGTTTGGACATTCACTGTTGTTTCTCTCAAAGAGTGTTGTTTTAACATGATCATTCTATTTATTAATATATTTGAAGAGTTATTTGATAGAAGATGAATGTTTTAAAACCTCAATATTCATATGTGATCTTGAAACATTAAAATCATAACATGCTATATGGTACCACAAAATAGTTATCCAAAGGCACACCATTTCTCAGAACTGATCATCCATCATCCCTTATACGATATACAACATTAACATCCTCATTAACGGGAGTATGTTTGTGAATTATTTTTGGATAAAGTTTTTCACATTTTTTATTCATCATACAAGGTAAATAATGTCTAGAATCACCATAAGGGTCGTGCATCATGAAATTTTTGACAGATTCATGCATTTTTGGGTTTGCACATTTATTTGGAATTTCAACACAAACTATTCTATTAATATCTAAAAATGTTGGAACTTTGTTTTCCTAAGAGAGAGATAACATGATTTTTACATGAGGCAAGCAATGTTTTTTTAAAATCCATGGTTCGAACATCTAAATGGAAAAAATAGGGTTATAGATAGTTAATAGAAGATGATATAATATCAGAGTGGAATAAAAAAACGTTGAATAATAAATATAGAAATCATTACCTAATAATGACTTTCCAAATAAGCAAGACTCAATTAAAATTTTCATTGTATGATCAACATTTATTTTTAAAATTTGATATAATATCTAATGGCATTCAGTTGGATGATGATTTTTATTTCTAAAAAATTGAGTAATTTCAGGCCACATTGGGTTACAAGTGAATGTTATAAAAATATCTGGATACCCTAGCCAATTAAAAATAGAAATCACATATTGGTAATTCTAAATCATATTCCTAGGTCCACCGATAAATGTTAAAGGTAAAATGATATGCTTCCCATTAGATAACCCTTCACATTCACCTCGTAGAAATGAATCTTACAACCCATTGTATAACTCAACCCTTAATCGTTTTTGACTGAATCGAATGATAGATAGTCTTTGAGACTCAATAATTGTGTAAACATTAATAATAAACTGCTGCAATAATCATCTACAATGTAATATGGTTGAGGTGTCATTTTCACAAAATTAAAAGTGAAAGGATAAGTACTCTCTCACTATTACTTTCTTTAGTGTAATACTTGTTGTTAATGTAATTACTTGGTGCAATACATTCTCAACATATCCATCCCGACCTTCTGTGAAAATCAATTGGTATTGAAATGGAATATATAATGGGTGAAGGTCATCAAATCAATGTAAATAACCACTTTTCCATTGAATGATTATTTCCCATTCTGGGTTGAGATCTTCAATATCATAGACAATAAACATTGGAATTTCAGAAGACTTTGGTAGGTTATATGTGGAATCATTTTTATTTCTTCATTTAAGTAGTCATAGGATTAATTTTGGTACTTTCAGATGATTAATAACTTCCCTTTCACTTATGAATTCCCAAGAAAAATCATTTTTCTCATGTAGCATTTGTAGTGGTTTAAGAAAAATATTGTAATCAATAATTTAATGTTGATTACTAGGGTAAAAGTTGCATCGATCATAGTAGTAGTTAATATTAAATGATGAATGGTTTGAAAATTCATTACATACTATTTAATTAGACTGATACCTAATTTCTTATGTAACACCCCAAGCTTCTATGGTACACTTATCTATGAATAATGTGATAGCGTGTGTTGTACGCAACACCGAGTTCTAACACACCATAACCAATCAAACTAGCCGTTATGAATAGTAATAAATAATTTTTGAAATTATATATATTTTATATTTCAAAATGGAATTCATTTTTGGATTCGGAACATCGAAATTATCCTAAGATGATTTTTTTGTATTTTTCTGAGAACTTCCAATTTTTATAAATAGTGAAAAATACTTAAAAACAACTTTTTTAATCAAAATAATTTATAGTGATAAGTTTTATTATTTAATGGTTTTAAATTATAATTAGAATATATTTTTACCATTTTATACAATGGTGTTCATTAGAATTAATTTCACTTTGAAATTGGACCTAAACAATTGCCAATCTATTGATATATATTGTTTCTTAAAAACACACTATTTGTTGTGACAGTGGGAATTAATTATAAAATTAATTAATGAAACTTATATTTTTGTAATTTGGTAAAATAGACATCATTTTTGAATTCGGAATATGAATTATAGATTAGGGTGAAATTTTGGCATTGTTTTGAAAAACTTCAATTTTTTATGAATAGTGAAACTACTAAGTGGTAGTTAAAAACTGAATTTTTTCATAAAACATAAATTTACCGCTTCTATGAATGGAATTTCAAAAATCCAAGAGACATGGTTAATATCAAGACGTAAAATGAGGTTCAATGAGATGAAAATAATTTTTGGCGAATAGTAACTTTTTACTTTTATTTACCACGGTTAAAAGTAAATTGGGTAATTAAGGGTAAAAATGATATTAATATTACCCTAACACATGTCTTAATTATATTGTACAAATGTATCTCGACCAAAAACAACCTTAGGAATAAAATATTATCACTTAGGTCCACTTGGATTATATTAGGACATTTATTATTGTTTAATTCAAAGAAAAGTTAAAAGAGTTAAAATCAATGTTTATATACTAAAACATTTTTAATATAGAGTTATATATAAGATAAATTCAATTTTAAATATTAATTAGAAATATAATATTATTTCCTACATAATTATATTTTATTTATAATTTTTAGATATTAAATAATTTAATTTATTTATGACACAATGATGATGCAGTAATTACCATAATAGTGAAAGATTAAAATAATTGATATCATAAATACCCAAATAAATATAATATGAGACTTTTATTGAATTAAAATAATTTTCTAGGTTAATATGACATATTAGGAATTATTTAATTAACTTTTTTAGAAGTAATCATTCTGTTATGAGTTTCTCAAAAATCAATTATTGAATACTGTCAAAATTGACAAAAAAGAGTTTTTAAAAAAAGTATTATATTATTAATTGATATTAAATTCATAAACACCTAAGGTTCGGCCAAGAGACTTATATCATGATAGGTGTATCATTAATGGACCACTTGGGGGTCTCTTGGATGTATATGGTATGTTTATTAACCATATAATATAAAAATACAAAGAGACATTGTAAAAGTGAAACTAATTAACTTAGAGTTAATACTTAAAGATAAGGTTAATATAGTAACCCAAACCTGTATAAATTATATTGGTTAAGTGGTTTTAGACCCATACCCACCTTAACCTTTAAATAATCAACTTTGGTGCCATTAGAAACCGAATATGAATTTATTATAAATTAATATTTCTAGCTTTTCCAAAGGTGCTCCTCACCCCTCTTATAAAAGGGAACTCCGCCTTCTCATTACTTCACACCATCAAAGCCTTTTGGTTCGTCCAAAATCTGACCAAATACTCTCCCAACTTCCCTCAATACAACTTAGAGGCCTTAGTTTGATCATAAATCCAACCAAATAGGCCTTTTGATAAAATCAAAAGGAATAACCTGAAGAAGAGGTAATGGTTTCACCACCCTTTTCCAAGTTCCTTTCTTCTTCCACTTCTTCTTCCTTTGTTATTACCATTCTAAAATAATAAATCCAGTATCATATATATACTGAGATGTTATTATAAATCTGGTACAACCATATTCAGTATTCTATCCACCCTTTGAATAACATGTCACCATACATGCGTACGTACGGCTTACCGTCTCCACGTCGTAGTGTAATTGTTATTCAATAAATTATTATTTGGATGGGTATAATAATGATGTTTAATTCATGTAAATAATAAATTTAACATGATAATGACTCTGTTTATACGATATACCATCCAATTATATATTATTTTAATATCAAAATAATGATATTGTCACTCGTGCAGACGTACGGACTACCATCTCCACTAACACGATGAGATTCATTCTCCATCGTATCCATTCAAGTATAATTCTAATTTGATGATTAATAATAGTATCTAAGGACTCGATATCATTCTGGATATGATTAAGATAAAACCTATCCATGAAAAACACGGCTTACATAACAAAACATATAAAATAAAATGAGTAAGTTAACACCCGAAACAATAATAATACTAAGATATTATTAACAAATCAATGTTAAAAGATCATATATGATATCATATTAATGTATATATGACTATTTTATAATTTAATAACAATTATTTCACCATTATACAGGAGGTTAACCTACCCCAACCAAGGAAAAGTAAATGGTAAGGTTTATTTCACAATCTCTTCATTATCCGAGGTTGTTTATACGAAATAATCTACTGGGATCTCTTTATCATCCACATCCATGTTTCTTAAAAATGTATTTCAAAACATTTTTAATGTTTAAAAGAATATGGGTTAAAGTCATTTATACCCTTGTTTGAATATTTATAATATTTTTATAAAGGAATCTTTCCGTCGTTTTCCAAACAAGGTACTTTTTAACCCTTTTGAAAAAATTAAGGTAAGAATGTTTTTTAACTTATCCGGCGGGTGCGGTTATTTTCCTCTGTTATAAAATTGTCGAAGCATCCCTTACAAGATTATAAGAATATTTTCAAAGAAAATGTTTTATTTTATAAATATATGACTCTTAAATGATTTCAAAATAGAAAGAGATATTTCTCTAAAAAGAGTTTTTATTTCATCAATGTCAACATCCTTTGATGGATTTTACGCTTATTTGAAGTTGATTTATTATGATAAAAAAATTCTATATTGTATTGAAGGTTTTGACTATGGATGTGCTATTTTTATACCATTCATTGTTTATGGTGAAAGTATTGTCATTTCGTATGCTAGTTTTAATACGAATGTTTATGTTATGTTTAAACCTTTTCATATGGGAATGCATTGGACTTAATATGTGACGGGTGGAGCCCGCTATAGCTCCTCGATGCATCGGTAGGTCTCATGAGACAAACTAGTGTCTTGGCACAAGGCCTTGGAAAAATCTTATTTGTATTCTTGGCACGAGGCCTTGGCTATGTGGTTATGATAGTCTGGCATTATGCATTCCATCATTATGAAAGTGGTTATTGATATTTCATGTGATTATTCGATTTGTAGACTATCCATGTGAATAAGTAAATGACATAATTTCATTTTATCTTTGCCATACTATGTTGAAGTTCAAGTTTAAAAGGCTTTTGTTTTAAGTTATAAATTGCCTTAAATGTTTATTCTTATTTGTGAAAGTTTCTGCTATATTGTTATCCTTACTGGGAATTTGAGATCACCCCTTTTCTATGTTTTATTTTTCACAAGATGTGAAGAAGTTATTTAGGAATGACATGAAGGGATAGTATGTGGGGATATGAGTGTGAATATGGGTACTATGTTGTTGTAGTTGTTTTTCACTTTATGATGTAATGTAAAACTTTATGAATATATCTATTGTTTCCATGGCTACTAAACCAATCGGTCTTTTGAGATTTGATCTTTCTTGTGATCATGCCAATGTTATGTAATAATGCACCGACTATAGGTAACTAGGGTCAAGGCGTTACAGTTGGTATCAGATGAAGTTTAGTTCAAACCTTGGAATCTAGATTTAGATAAACTCTGATTATAGCATGTAGACATAAGATGAACATTGAGGATTAGTATAGAATAACTTCCTAGAATTTTGGTATTGTAGAGATTTTGTGAGTTTTTTGAGCAATACATCCCGGTCTGGATACGAGCTAGTAGAGGCGGCTCTAGCATAGATGTACCTAGGGGTAAAACCCGAAAACACCGCTTTGAGATAGACTCGAACGAGAACTGGTGCACGACAACAGGTCTTGCCGCACTCTTGGTTACGACACTCCCGAGGGATATGCTTAGGATAACTCTCATTTTCTTTAAAAATCATTATGAAGGGTTTATGAGTATATACTTCTTCAAGGAATTTTTTTTTATGATTATGGATTATATCCATAAATATTTCAGTTTATGTTAAGTGTTTTATTAGTATGGGATTATGTATTTTGATTCATAAACCGATCTAGTTTATGTCATTGTTTATAAATGGTGCCTAGTTGAAGAAATGGAAACCGAATCAATGCATGCACTACATGTAGTGATTTCCCTCCTACTCAAGATAATTATAGTGTAGCTGGTGATGCAACTGGTGCCGATCAGCTAATCACCATACTGGGAAAACTCACTCAGGTTATGAATAATAACCTTACCCGTATGGAGCACCCTGATTCGTAGCGTGGAGGATCAATGATAGATCGATTCATGAGGAAATAACCACCAACGTTCAATAGAAGTACAAATCCCTTAGTATATGAGCAATGGATAAATTTCCTAGAGAAAATATTTCAGGCTTTGGGGAGTAGTGAAAGGGAAAAAGTTATCATGGCAGTTTATGGCCTCACTGGAGATGCTGATCAATGGTGGTCATTGATTAAAAATACGAAGGAAGATGATGAAGTATCAAATATAGAATGGAGGGAGTTCAAAGATCTGTTTTTAGAAAAATACATTTCTCGCGACCATCGAGCAGATATGGAAAGGCAATTTCCGAGTCTAAGACAAAAGGAGGATGAGAATGTCGCAAAGTATGAGGATAACATTACAAGATTATCAAGGTATGCTGGAGATTATATACTCAACCCAAGAAGTAATATTGATCGTTTCTTTGATGGGTTAAAACCATTTATCCATCGAGAATTAGTCTCACAGTCCTTCTCATCGTATGAAGACATTGTCTCATGTGCCATCAAGACCGAAAAGGAATTATCTAAGTCTTATGACTTTAAAGGAAAGCAAGAGATGAAGAGACATGCTGATCAATCTGGGAATGGAAATAAGGGGAAGAAGGGAATGGTTCAATATCCTTCATGTGGTAAATGTGGTAAAAAACACCCCGGTACTTTCTTGAAGGGAACATGAGTCTGTTACAAGTGTGGTGAAAAAGGACACCAAGATCGTGATTACAAGGGGAAGAAGGAAGCTACTAATGTTCAGTGCTATAATTGCAGGGAGATGGGGCATTATTCAAATGAATGTCCTAAGTGTCAGGATAACATACCTCAGAAAAGGCCACGGGATCAAGGCCAAGATTATGCTATCAATACTGCTGAGGTAGAAGCTCCGAAAGACGCGGTGGCAGGTAATTTAATGGATTCTTCAAGTTTAGCAAATGCATTATTTGATTCTGTATCATCGCATTGTTTCATATATTAACAGTTTTCTAAGAAAATTTTATATTTCTAATTTGATTTAACAAGGGAGTTGTCAGTTAAATCTCCTAAGGGAAGTATCATTGCAAAAAAGTTTTGTGAATCAGTCCCCATTAGAGCACATAAATGTTCTTTATCTGCTGATCTCATCGTCATACCTATGATTGAGTTTGATATAATCCTCGGTATTGACTGGCTTCCGGATTATGATGCGAAGATTTATTGTAATAAGAAAGAGGTTACTATTTTTGATGATGATGATAAGGAACACCTTATCTTTAGAGAAGAATCATCACTACCTAATTCGTATCTAGATCCTCCCCCAGTAGCTCAACTAAATTAAATTATTGGGGAGGAAGAGAATGAAATGACTATGGGTGAGGAAAGGAATGTTCAAATAGAAGATGTACCTATTGTGAAAGAATATGTAGATGTATTTCTAGATGATTTACGTGGACATCCTCTAGAACGAGAAGTTGAGTTTTCCATTGATTTAATTCCTGGATCATGGCCTATATCGAAGACCCCTTATAGAATGGCCATTGTAGAATTAGTTTAACTAAAGAAACAACTAGTGGAATTGAGTAATAAGGGATTTATTCACCCTAGTGTTTCTCCATGGGGAGCCCCTGTTTTTTTGTTTAAAAGAAAGATGGATCTATGAGGTTATGTATTGACTACAGTGAGATCAATGCTATAACGATAAAGAACAAGTATCCTCTACCTCGCATTGATGATTTATTTGACGACCTTCATGGAGATCAATAATTTTCAAAGATTGACCTTCGAGCTAGATACCATTAGTTGTGTGTGATGAAGGAAGACATTCTGAAGACAACATTTCGAACCAGGTACAGGAATTACGAGCTTACTGTAATGCCTTTTGGATTGACTAATGTACCCTCTGTATTCATGGATCTGATGAATAGAGTTTTCAAGGAATGACTCGATGAATTTGGGGTGGTAATTATTGATTATATCTTGGTATACTCCAAAGGCTACAATGATCATGAAAATCGTTTGTGCATTATCCTGAAGACTCTGAGAAGACATGAATTATATGGGATGTTTATCAAGTGTGAATTCTGGTTTCAGGACATTTCTTTTCTTGGCCATATTGTCTCTAAAGATGGAATCATTGTTGATCCTTCTAAGACCAAGGAAATCCAAGAATGGCCAGCACCTATGAGTATAACTGAGGTACGTAGTTTTATTGGTTTGGCAGGTTATTATCGACGTTTCGTCAAGAATTTTGCCTGATTGGCTAACCCATTAACGAAGATCACATGTAAAGGGGTTAAATTTGTTTGGACAAAAGAGTGATAAAAATGTTTCAAAAAATTGAAGAGAAGATTAGTCAATGCTCCTATATTGACTCTACTATCAGGGAATGATGGTTTCATTATTTATAGTGATGCATCAAAGAAAAGACTTGGTTGTGTCCTTATGCAAAATGATAGAGTTATTGCCTATGAATCACGACAGTTGAAAATTCATGAACAAAACTATCCTACTCATGATCTTGAGTTAGCAGCTGTGATAATTTCTTTGAAGATATGGAGGCACTACCTGTATGGTGAAAAATGTGAGATTTATACTGATCACAAGAGTTCGAAGTATATTTTCTCACAAAAAGAACTCAACATTAGGAAAAGGAGATGGCTTGAATTACTCAAGGATTATGATTGTACGATACACTACAACTCAGGGAAAGAAAACAGGGTGGCAGATGCTTTGAGCAGAAAAGACCATGGAGTTTTGAACGTGATGAGAATTGAAAGGGATCCAATTTTTATGGATCTAGTGAAGATGGACATGGGAAAAACAAAGGGAAGGTAAAACATCAGTGCTTTTTCAAATAGTTTCCAAAGCATCTTTACTAGAAAGGATTAAGAGTTCTCAGACCGATGATGAAGAATTTCAAAAGAAGATTAAAGATGTGAATGATGGGAGATTGAGAGACTTTGTGTATGATGATGGAATTTTGAAATTTGGGAAGAGACTTTGTGTTCCCGATATACCTGTTCTAAAAAGGGAATTGTTGGATGATGCTCATAGTGTCAATTTCTCTATACACCCTGGGAGCACCAAAATGTATAGAGATTTGAAGGAACATTTTTGATGGGATAATATAAAGAGGGAGATTTCTGATTTTGTGTCAAGATGTATGGTTTTTCAACAAGTGAAAGCTGGAAGGCAAAACCCTGGAGGAGTCATGCAACCTCTTCCCATATCGGAGTGGAAATGGGACAATATTATGATGGACTTTTTCATGGGGCTACCAAAGGCTCCTAGAAGGAATGATGAAATATGGGTTATTGTTGATCGTCTTACCATGTCAGCACATTTTTTTTCTATAAGAGAAGATCTACCACTGGAACGTCTAGAGAGACTATATATTAATGAAGTTGTGAGACTTCATGGAGTACCCCTAACGATTTTTTCTGATCGTGATCCCCGTATTACTTCATGATTCTGGAAGAGTCTTCAGAAATCTCTGGATACTGAACTTCATTTTAGCACTTCCTACCACCCTCAGACAGACAGACAATTAGAATAGACTATTCAAACCTTAGAAGACATGTTGAGATCTTGCTAACTTGACTTTCATGGTATGTGTGATCAATATTTACCTCTGGTAGAATTTTCCTACAATAACAGCTTCCATTCGAGTATTTAGATGGCACCATATGAAGCATTATATGGAAAGATATGTCGTACACCAACCTGTTGGGATGACGTTGGTGAAAGAAAACTTGTAGGTCCAGAACTGGTGGAGGAAACGATGGAAAAGGTGGAGGTAAACCAAAATCACATCAAAACAGCTCAATGTAGGCAGAAGATCTATGCCGATAATTAAAGGAAGGATTTGTAATTTCAAGTCAGTTATCATGTTTTCCTGAAGGTATATCCATTGAAGGGAGTCATACGTTTTGGTAAGAAAGGTAAATTGAGTCCCAGGTACTTCAGACCTTTCAAAATTCTAGAACGAATTAGGGTTGTAGCTTACCGATTGGAAATGTCGCCATGTCTCTCCAAAGTTCATGATGTGTTCCACGTATCTCTATTGAGGAAATACATGACTGACCCAACGCTTGTACTCACCTATGAGGAGTTAGAACTGGAACTCGATTTTTCTTATTGTGAAGAGCCCGTCAGGATTCTTGATATGAGAGAACAAGTACCGAGAAACCGGACGACGCATCTGGTAAAAGTCTTGTGGAGAAACCATAAGATGGAAGAGGCAACGTGGGAACCCGAGGAGCATATGATGAAGAACCACCCGAATCTTTTCATGAAATAATATTCTAGAAAATTCTAGGAAGAAATTATTTGAAGGAGGGGATAATGTAACACCCCAAGCTTCTACGGTATGCTTCTCTTTGAATAATGTGATAGTGTGTGTTGTACGGAACACCGAGTTCTAACACACCATAACCAATCAAACTAGCTGTTATGAATAGAAATACCTACTTTTTGAAATTATATATATTTTATATTTCCAAATGGACTTCATATTTGAATTCGGAATATCGAAATTATCCTTAGATGAATTTTTTTTATTTTTCTGAGAACTTCCAATTTTTATAAACAGTGAAAAATACTTAAAAACAACATTTTTAATAAAAATAATTTATAGTGATAAATTATATTATTGATTTGTTTTAAAGTATAATTAGAATATATTTTCACCATTTTATCCAATGGTGTTCATTAGAATTAATTTCACTTTGAAATTGGACCTAAACAATTGTCAATCTTTTGATATATATTGTTTCTTAAAAACACGCTATTTGTTGTGAAAGCGGGAATTGATTATAAAATTAATTATTGCAACTTATATGTTTGGAATTTTTTAAAATAAACATCATTTTTGAATTCGGAATTTCAATTACAGCTTAGGGTGATATTTTGGCATTGTTCTGAAAAACATCAATTTTTGATGAATAGTGAAACTACTAAGTGGTAGTTAAAAAACTGAATTTTTTCATAAAACATAATTTTACTGCTTATGTGAATGAAATTTCGAAAATCCAAGAGGCTCGGTTAATATCAAAAAGTAAAATGTGGTTCAATGAGATGAAAATAATTTTTGGTGAATAGTAACATTTTACTTTTATTTACCACGGTTAAAAGTAAATAGGGTAATTAAGGGTAAAAATGATATTAATATTACCGTAACACATGTCATAATTCTATTGGACAAGTGTATCTCGACCAAAAACAACCTTATGAATAAAATATTATCATTTAGGTCCACTTGGATTTGATTAGGACATTTATTATTATTTAATTCAAAGAAGAGTTAAAAGAGTTAAAATCAATGTTTATTTACTAAAACATTTTTAATATAGGGTTATATATAAGATATATTAGATTGTAAATTTTAATTATAAATATAGTAAGATTTTATACATAATTATATTTTATTTATAATTTTTAGACATTAAATAATTTAATTTAATTATGACATAATGATGATGCAGTAATTACCATAATAGTGACAAATTAAATTAATTGATATTATAAAGACCCAAATAAATATAATATGAGACTTTTATTGATTTACACTAATTTTCTAAGTTATTATGACATATTATGAATGATTTAATTAAATTTGTTCGAAGTAATCATACTGTTATGTGTTTCACAAAAATCAATTATTGAATAGTGTCAAAATTGACATAAAAGAGTTTTTAAAACAAGTATTATATTATTGATTGATATTAAATTCCAAAAAATCTAAGGTTCGGACAAGAGACTTATATCATGATAGGTGTATCATTAATGGACCACTTGGGGTCGCAAAGATGTATATGGTAATTTTATTAACCATATAATATAAAAATACAAAGAGACATTGTAAAAGTGAAACTAATTAACTTAGAGTTAATACTTAAAGATAAGGTTAATATAGTAACCCAAACCTGTCTAAATTATATTGGTTAAGATTTTTTCGACCCATACCCACCTTAACCTTTAAATAATAAACTTTGGAGCCATTAGAAACTCAATATGAATTTATTATAAATTAATATTTCTAGCATTTCCAAAGGTTCCCCTCACCCCTCTTATAAAAGGGAACTCGCCCTTCTCATTAATTCACACCTTAAAAGCCTTTTGGTTCTGCCAAAATCTGCCCCAATACTCTCCCAACTTCCATCCCTACAACCTAGAGGCCTAATTTTGATCATAAATCTAACATAAGGAGCCATGTTGATCAAATCAAAAGGAAGAACCCGAAGAAGAGGTAATGATTTCACCACCCTTTTCCAAGATCCTTTCTTCGTCAACTTCTTCTTCCTTTGTTATTACCATTCTAAAATAATAAATCCAGTATAATATATATACTGTGATGTTATTATAAATATGGTACAACCATTTTCAGTATTCTACCCATCCTTTGAATAACATGTCACCATACGTGCGTACGTACGGCTTACCGTCTCCACGTCGTGGTGTAATTATTATTCAATAAATTATTATTTGGATGGATATAATAATGATGTGTAATTCATGTAAATAATAAATGTAACATGATAATGATTCTGTATATATGATATACCATCCAATTATATATTATTTTAATATCAAAAGAATGATATTGTCACTCGTGCGTACGTACGGACTACCGTCTCCACGAACGCGATAAGATCCATTCTCTATCGTATCCATTAAAGTATAATTCTCATTTGATGATTAATAAAAGTATCTAATGACTTGATATCATTCTGGATATGATTAAGATACAACCTATCCATGAATAACATAGCTTACGTAACAAAACATATAAAATAAAATGAGTAAGTTAACACCGGAAACAATAATAATACTAAGATATTATTAATAAATAAATGTTAAAAGATCATATATGATATCATATTAATGAATATGACTATTTTATAATTTAATAACAATTATTTCACTATTATAGAGGAGGTTAACCTACCCCAACCAAGTAAAAGTACAAGGTAAGGGTTATTTCACAATCTCTTCATTATCCGAGGTTGTTTATACGAAATAATCTACTGGGATCTCTTTATCATCCCCATCCATGTTTCTTAAAAATGTATTTCAAACATTTTTAATATTTAAAAGAATATTGGTTAATGTAATTTATACCCTTGTTTGAATTTTTATAAGGGTTTTATAAAGGAATCTTTCTGTCGTTTTCCAAACAAGGTGTTTTTTAACCTTTTCGACTGAATTAAGGTAAGAATGTTTTTTTAACTTATATGGCGGGTGCGGTTATTTTCCACCATTATAAAATCATCGAAGCTTCCCTTACAAGATTATAAGAATATTTTCAAAGAAAATTTTTTATTTTATAGATATATGACTCTTAAATGATTTCAAAATAAAAAAATATTTTTCTCTAAAAAGAGTTTTGATTTTATCTATGTCAACATCCTTTGATGGATTTTACACTTATTTGAAGTTGATTTATTATGATAGAATAATTCTATATTTTATTGAAGGTTTTGACTATGGATGTGCTATTTTTATACCATTCATAGTTTATGGTGAAAGTATTGACATTTCGTATGCTAGTTTTAATACGAATGTTTATGTTATGTTTAAACCTTTTCATATGGGAATGCATTGGACTTAATATGTGAAGGGTGGAGCCCGCTATAGCTCCTCGATGCATCAGTCAGTCTCATGAGACAAACTAGTGTCTTGGCACAAGGCCTTGGAAAAATCTTATTTGTAGTCTGGGCACGAGGCCTTGGCTATGTGGTTATGATAGTCTAGCATTATGCATTCCATCATTATGAAAGTGGTTATTGATATTTCATGTGATTATTCGATTAGTAGAATATCCATGTGAATAATTAATTTCCATTATTTCATTTTAGCTTTTCCATACTATGTTGAAGTTCATGTTTAAAAGGCTTTTGTTTTAAGTTGTACATTTCCTTAAATGTATATTCTTATTTCTGAAAGTTTCCTCTATATTGTTATCCTTACTGGGCATTTGATATCACCCCTTTTCTATGTTTTATTTTTCCCAGGATGTGAAAAAGTAATTTATGAATGACCTTCAGGGATAGTATGTGGGGATATGAGTGTGGAATATGGAGACTATGTCGTTGTAGTAGTTATTCACTTTATGATGTAATGTAAAACCTTATGAATATATCTAGTGTTTCAAAGGATACTAAACCAATTGGTCTTTCGAGATTTGATCTTTCTTGTGATCATGCCAATGTTATGTAATAATGCACCGACTCTAGGTAACTGGGATCGGGGCGTTACATCTTAAACCTTGTTCTGACATTCATGTGCAATATCATACACATATAGTTGTGCGAACCATGGTGGTTGTCCATCAGGTGGACATAAAATACTAATACGATGGTAGTTTTTTCCGTGTAATGTGAATATAAATGGAACTTGACCATTGTTGATGGCCTATCTACCTTTCCACCCATGGACGTGAATGAAAACATTGAGTTGTAAACAAGCATGTGGTCTTGGAATGCTCAGGCCTTTGCGGTAGTTCAGTCAAATACCAACATCTTTAGGTATACAGAACTTGACAATAGTGTGTCCAACGATATTTTTCCCATCTAGAATCATAGTGAGTGATGTAGATTTTTTCTATTGTTGTAGATCTTATTTCTCTCATCAAACCGTATAAAATAGTTATAATATTTACAGACGTTAGAAGGGTCACCAATATCGGGATCACCTGATTGAAAATAGTATAATGTATAATATATTAATGAAAAATCAGAGTGAAAATCATAGAAGATAATGGTTCATTATAGAACCAATAGTGCAGGTTTACTAATCACACTAACCCATGCTCTCAGAATTATGTTTTTTAGTGAGTTTTCTATAATAGAAAATTTTATGTTAACATGGACAGGAAGAAATAACCCTAATAGGAATTCTAGTTCATGCGAATCATGTAAATCAACATACCTCTATTGTCGTTTTCATTATAATAATTAGTAACACCGAATCTATTTGTTTAGGGAATTGTTATAAAAAATTAAATTACATGTTTAACAATTTGTTGAGACAATTGTTGGAATTAATATGTTGAAGAGATAGGTGAATTATCTAACAGAATATTTTCAGTAGTCATTAATAATACACAACATATTGAAAAACTATTACATATTGAATGAAGTGTTTATAAAATAGACATTTTTTTCATGAAGAATCATTTACATCCTAGTTACATAATGGAGGAGTAGATTGTGTCATGTCAGGTGGTCTTTATTTTCATTTTTTCTTGAATACATTGTTGATCAATGAGTTGATGGTTCATGAAATATGTTCAAATAAGAAGTTTAATATTAATAATTAATTTGATTATTAAATGCACGATGAATATTAATTATTGATATTCATAAACTTAGAAAATACTATCCATCTATACATAAAGGAGATAATGGTACGTGTGTGAATCCATTTGTGTAGCCAATTATTGGTAGCACTGTAGTAGTTGTAATAGTTGACTGATTGGTAGAAGTCACTAAAGAAATTATAGTTGTTGTTATCACAGATTTTGAGGCCACTGTAATAATTAGAGTAACTTATATAATGTTAGTAATGTCTCTATTTTTTGTGAATTATCTAAAAAACATACAATCTGTTTGTAGGTCATTTTTAAAGAGTTTGCACTATAACCTTTCTTCTATATAGTGTCCTGTGAAATTCATGCCTATAGTTGGATGAGGAGCTGACTGGTCATTCACTATTGTCAAATAAGTAGTATATTAGAGCCAACATAATTTGTTTATCTATGTGTTATAGTTTGAAATGTACTATTATATAGTTTGAAATTAAAATAAAAGATAACATTGATAGGGAAAGATGATAAAGTCATACATGTGACTTGATGTGTGATTTTATAGGTTGATACTGGTTCATTTAATTGAGTAGCAGACTCATCAGTAAATGTAATTAAACTATTTCAAATAGATGTAGACATTGTTAACGTGTCAGACGTAATGAAATCAATTATTAAAAAAATTCATAACAAGTAGGAAAATATTTAGTGAACAAAAAAATATTACTTAAAAACTCTATTTCATTACTTCATAAGTTTTTCCATAGTATCCTTGCATCTCAAGAGCTTCATGGGCCAGAAATGTTTTTATTTGGCAGAAGAGCATCATGTTAAAGGTCTGTTGTCAAATAAGAAGTTCCATATCCGTCAGTTGTGTTAGTATGAAAATAATTTTCATGTTTTGTGTTATATTTTGTTAAAGATAATCATAACTAACCATTGACATAGATAGAAAAAATGGCATTCGTCTGACTCCGTGTGTGAGTTTTTCAATTGATACTGGTCCAATAATTGCATTAGAATACATATTGGTAGATTTCATTGAAGTATATGTAGTAGGATTTGGCACTATTATGTTCGAAATTTAAAGGAGAACTACTTTAGAGACAATGAAATTAAGTACTAAAGTATAAAATTAACATAATAGTAAAGTGAAAAACCTTTTCACTATTAATTAGTAGAATAATTTAAAGTGAACATAACAGAGTACATACAAACATTATGTTGTTCCTTCAGAAGTTTCATTTTCTATAACCTTGCACCTATTGAGCTTGATGAGCCATACAGATTGGTATATGGTTTAGGAGTATATATTTAAGGCATCGTAATCAAATAATAAGGTAAGTATCAGTAATTTCTGTTCAAATTCAAATTAGTTGGTAGGGTAGTGTTTTATTCTATGTAGTATAATAAGAACATACCATTGATAGAAAAAGATCATAAGGGAATTCATGTTACCACATGTTTGATACCATCATTTGATAATGGTTCAGTTGTTGTAGTACTTGACATTTGCGTAGATTTCATTAAATAGTTGTCAGTTGATGTTCACACTATTTTTGTGTGATTTGTAATGAATAAATATATTCAAACAATTATTTGAATTAAGACATGATATAGTGAAGAAGACCAAGAAATTACCAATATTATGTTGTTTTTTATAATTTTTCTTTGTTGTAACATTAAATACCTTGAGTGTTTTGGACAAGACATGTTTGTATTTGGTGGAAGAAATGAATTCATAGGCACTGTGGTAAAAGTAGAAGTTAAATACATACAATTTTTGTTAGTATCGAAAACAGTTATTTAGTTCAATGTTTTATTCTACTAAATAAACATAGATGTAACCGTTGATAGACATTGATGACAATGGCATGCATGTGACTCCATGTGTGATGTCATCAGTTGATACTAGATCAGGTAATTCAGCACCAGATATATCAGTAGGACACATTGAATAATTTTTAGTATATATCAGTACTATTATATTCCATGTAATAATTAACAATACTATTGAAACAATGGTAGTAAGTAAGACTTTTTAAATGGAACATAATAAAGAACTCACAATCATATTATTATTCATGAAAAACTTCCCTCCGCTATAAGATTTTAACTCTAGAGATTTACAGGGAATACATGTTTGTAATTTTATTCTTTATATATAATTTTCAAGGTGTGAAATCGAATAAAATATGCACAGTTGAATGTATTGTTAATGTAATGTACATTGAATGAGAAAAAAGAAAATTATGTAAATGTTTAGTTGCACATGAGTACAAAGTTAATAATGAGAAATACATTAAACATGGAAAAATAATACACTAAAAAAGGATTACTGTAATTAAATAGATTAGAAAACACCAGTTAGAGGATATTATGTGGTGTAAAAGAAAGCTGCAATTCCTTTTATTCAGATAGCTTCTAGAAACTGTGTAACAGTAAGTGAATGGTGTTTTTTTAGAAACTACACTGTAAATAGAGAAGCATGTCAGATATGAAATTTAATTTTTTGTAATATACATAGCTTTAGAAAACACTGAGTTGTGTAAAGATGTATTTTAATTTATGTAATAGTCGATGATAAAATTATAAACAACAGAAGAGAAAGAAAACTGTGAACATTTATGCAATTAATTTTTTGTATTTAATAAAATATGATTAGGTAACCTTTATTACACCATATAAGGTATGTGTTGACAATGTAATCGATATCCAATGTGAATTTTAGGAGAATCCAAATAAACAACTGATGTAGTGCGACACATCAATTGTAGGAATGTAGCAGAAAGGGTAATTGGGGGAGATGTGGTCTGACGTTTGCCGGAAACGGAGGTCTTGAGGACTGGTAGTCAAGTGTAGTTAGATGATGACTAGGGTGTACTAGAACTGTATGTATATATGAGATGAATCGTGACATGGGGATCAGTTGAAATGGAATGGCATGTGGAAGATAGAGAGATGGATGAACATAAATTGAATGATATGATGGTACGTGGGGAATCTATACACTGAGAACCATAGTTCAATAGCGTGATATCGAGAAGAAATGTAATGTATAGTTGTGGGGAAGAGTGTGAGAGCATGACTGATTGCTGAAAATGAAGGAACGTCAACAGCGCGAGAGGGAGAGGTGAGCTTGGTTTTTTCTGTCGAAGTAAAATGCAGCTGGGGGACTCATAGAATGTGGAGGTATTCGATGATAGATGAGGGAGGACATAGTAGCGAGGAAAAATGGAGTGTGGAGCATGGATGGAAGGGAACATGTGTTGTAGGAAATCGTATGATTAGTATATTTAGTAATGTTAGTTTGAAAAAATTACTTTTATTATTTGTTCACAAAAGGTAAAAAACAGATTTTGAGAATATAATACTTTTGAAACATATACAAGATTATCTAATAATTAACTAATATTTAATAAAATTTTTTAATTTATATAAATATATAATAATTAATACTAATAATATGTTAATTCCTATTCATTGTTCCATGTATATTATTTATGTAATAACAGTCATGTTTAAATAATAATATTAATAGTTTTGTTGAGTATCATTAAAACTAGGTGTTTCATGTAACGTATGGTAGAATTGATGATTTGTTTAATGAAATTCATCGATGGAATTAAAACTATTCAAAATAATAACAATTTATAATATATCATTGTGTTACATTACATATCGAAAAAGTTTTTACTAAAGTTCATGTTAAAATTGGTTAACTATGGTGTTTGAAAAATATGGTTTAAAAGCGTAACAAATCAGTTAAAAATTTCATTTGGTTTGGATATTTGTATATTAAGAACTTTTTTACATGAATCTACCACCATTTGGAAGCATATTTCTTGATGATTACTATTTTTTCTTTCGTAATTCTATGTGTTTCCTTTTTCTTCCATACAAAAGGAAACTTAGTCTCTATTCTCCTTGTACCTTTGTGAGAAACCTAAATTGAGAAAACCCAATATATTTACATTATCATCTTAAATATCCATTAATTTGAGGATTGTATATTCTTAATGGGCAGTTCCTTGTATCCAAGATAGTGGTTCAAAAGGAGGGCTACTGATGAAGTGGTAAACATCCAACATGACCACTTTCCATTTATGTGTTATTATACCTCCTATAATTTTGTGGTATTCATCATAAAATAATAGCTTAAATATCCTAAATATTCGAGATTGTTGTTAATTTTTTTAGCCACAACTACATAGAGTCTATTCAATCAAATTGAATGTGAATGCATCATTTGTGTGAATGTGTGGACTACCACCTCACATCATGATAACTTATTTTACATCACAAATATTCATGTATAGTTATTATGTTGATTTTTATGTTTATATATTATATTTATAACATAATTTTCTTATGAAATTATTATATCACATCTAGATTCATATCTTAAAATCTGTTGGAAAATGACAATGTCTATCTTGTGAATGTGTGGATTACCACCTCTACGAAGTGAGGTGATCTGATTTTCATTTAAATTATTACTTATAAGGAATTAATGATATTTCTATTGAAAAAACATTATATATTTGATATAATAAAGATTAATTAATAGTGAATTGTTATTTAAATTTATTTCTATTCATTCATCAACATGTGAATTTTGTGTTCATGCATTTTTATAGCTTACCATCTCCATGAATGATGTAACTAGTTTTTCCTTATATACCATATATAAACGATTATAAATATGTACATAAAAAATATATATGTTGAGTCAAAAATGTTTCCTTGTGAATTTTCCATTCCTCTATGGTTTTAAAATCACAAACACTCTATCATAAGGAAAATATTATTTTCCCTAAGAATTATTAAAATAAGGAAAAAAATTCCCCAAGGAAATTTATCCTTACTTATGTTTTCATTATTAATTTTATAGTTTCTCTACATCTAACTAGTTTTATTCCAATGTATAAAAATAAGTTTAACATTCAAAATCTCATAATCCTACAAATCCATGGATATATATTATTCTGTATTCAGGATTCTAATTCAGACACCGAACTCTCTGAAATTCAGACTCTGAATTCTCAGAAATTCAGACTTCAAATTCTCTAAAATTCAGACTCTTAATTATCTGAAATTAAGACTCTGAATTATTAGAAATTTAGACTCTTGAATCACTAAAATTAAGACTCCTAATTCTCTAAAACATGGACTTTGAATTCTCTGAAATTTAGACTCCTAATTTTTTATAATTTCGACTTTGAATTCCATATAATTCAGACTCTGAATTCCCCAGAATTCGGGTTTTGAATTCCTTAAAAAACAAAATATGAATATACCTATTCTATTTTATCTAAATTTATATTTGGTTATACTCTGAACATTATTTTTCCTTAGACTCCAATAGTTATATTTGGTTAAGAAACCATAATTTACTTACAGTTGTAATAGTTATAAAATGATGTCTTATATTCTGTTTCTAACTAACTGTTGTTTTAGAGACATATGTACTAGTCCGTCTGAAATTCATGGAAAAATATGACCGTTGGATGTGGGATCTGACCATTGGAGAAGTTCCATAAATAGTTTCTCATTTGAATTAGCTCATACTAGTTGATCACCCTAGAGATTTCATGCTACTGAAGTGATTCTTAAAGAGAGATACTCTCTTGCCTTGTGCGTATTGAACGTCTTTTTCAGCTTTCTTTATTAAACTCTGATTGTTACTATGTATAATCAAAGATTTCTAGGGTTAGGAATACAGAGGTTTCGACTACTGTAATGTTTAATGACTTCTGTGGATAGGAAGATAGAGGTTCCGACTACCCAAAAGTTAGAGGGCTTGTGGGGATAGCAAGACAGATTCTGATATTCTTATCGAGGGATTACCCTAGTGTGGGTAAGATAGAATTTCTAGAAAGTATAAATCAAGGGACCTTTATCTTAGGTTGATGGATACTCTACTCATTGGGTTAAAATATTTTATAATTGTTACTTGTTTTGTTTCAAATTTATTTAAACTGTATTTTGAAAAAGGAAGAATGTATAACCTTATTATATATTCTTTTTCTTTTGTGTACTCTGATAAGTAATATTATATACTCTTTAAGGTAGAATCATTTTTCATGTAAACATTCCTAAAGTTTCATTTCCAGAACCACATTTCTAGAACCCAGCATGTTTGTTGAACGTAAAGAGGTCTTGTGAATTTACCTTGTTTAACCTTGTAAGACTGTGTTTTTCTTATGTTTAAATATGAATGTTTTTAAAATTACAATTCATCCCCTCTTGAAATTGAGCATCTACATTCATATTTCAATCCTACATTTGGTATCAAAGGAGGTCTCTAAAAATAATTAAATTCATATATATGTTTTCTTTATCATGATTTCATTATTCTAAATATTTTCATTTATTAGGAATTTTTATCCCTTTTTACATAATTTTACTATTAACAAGTTCTTTGGAAAGGTATTTCTCTTAGGATGTAGAGAATGAATATTGGTTCGATTGACAATATAAATCCTACTAGACCACCTATATTTAATTGGAATGATTATGAATATTGGAGATATTGTATGAAGTCTTTTGTTATCAATAACGTAGTGATCAATTTTGTTATGCATACTAGAGATTACAAGATACCTTATAAAAAGTCAGAACTTTCACCAATCAATAAAAGACAGAATATCAGCTAAACTACAAGGTACGCAATACTTTGTTGTATTCCATGACCAAGAATATATGTAGTCATATTTCATCCTGTGAAGCTACTAATTGTATCAAGAGGAAATTTGAGTTTACTCAATTGGGTACATCGATAGTTGTAGAAACTAGAATAACTATACTTAGAGAGGAATATCATGGATTTTTATTTCCTTATAGAGGACTAGTGTGCAAGGTATGACAAAACTTTATGACAATTGTTAATAGTTTACAATCTATGGGTGAGAAGGGTCTTGATAATGATTCTCTTTTGGACAATATTATATATATCATGCCTAATGAGTAGAAATCAAAGAGAACAACGATTGATGAGAACGTGAAAGTATCTCAAATTACTCTTAATGAGATTTTTTTAACTCTTTTTTAACATGAGAAAATAATGATAAGAGACTATGATATGAATAAGAATAAAAATTGTAATCAAAGTGTAGCCTTTAATACTACTAAATCTAATACTTCTAAAAGGGTTTCAAGATCCAAGTCTAATAAAGTCACTGTTTTATCTGAATCAAGTGAATATGTAAATTATGAGAATGAGCTAGCTAATATTTCTCGAAGGATGAACAAGATATTTGGGAAGAAAGTGTTTCAGTGCATATTTAAGATGGAAGAAAGAAAAGACAATAAATGCTTAGAAGCCATTTTTATGAATGCAAAAGAGGAGGGAATATTAGGACGGGATGTCATTTGATTAATAAAAAGGAGAAAAAGGAAAAACTTTCTGAGTGGAATAGAATGAAGTATTTCAAGGCTAATGCTAAGAATGTTTTGAAATAAAATGACACCTAGAGTGCCAGTAGTGGGGACTCTTCTAATGAATCCTCTGAGTATGCATCTTCTAATTAGAAGAATCTTGGTGTACTAGACAAACTACCCATTGAAAATATTATTCTAATGGACAAAGTACACAATGTGGAATATATCCCAAATGTATCCTTGCATACAATTTTCACTGATGATAAATAATATAATTCTTTAAATGAAGAATCTACTTATAATGAAGATAATAAGATACCTATTTATGAAGAAGAATCTAGTTTTGCTAAACTTATTGAGAATGAAAACACTAAACTCAAGAATAAACTTGATAAGGAAAATTCCAGAATTTCTATTTTAACTAAAGAAGTATCAGATGTTTCTAAAGATCTTGATAAAAAAAATTTATTTTAATAGTATTTCCAAATACCTTGAGGATGTTTATTCTGAAAAGGATATATGTTTTATAGATCTTGAAATTGAAATTTCTAAGGAGAATATTTTATAGACTAACTCTAGTTCTAAAACTAATGTTCTTGAGGATAAAAACATAGTTATTAAATGAAAGTCAGAAATATTTTCTATGAGGAAGTGTTTTTCCATCATTACTTCTAGAAAGAAAAACTTTGACAAAATGTATTCCCATATTCAATATCTAAGCAATATTTTGGGATTTGGTTATACTCATTCTATGCCAGTTTTTAGTATCAACTATTTTGTTTGTAAAAGTGCTCCATTATGTACTAAATATCAGTGTTGTGGACATTGGGAAAAAATCATTCTTTAAATAATACTCAGTCTTTATGTTTTCATAAAACTGATTTTTCAAAAAAAATCTGGGTCCCGAAATTCATTCTTTTTAAAATTTCAGGATCTAGGAAAATTTTGATTCTGAAAGACTAACACTCTTATTTCTATGAAAAAAAAAATATATTACCAACATAAATACATAGTACATGGATAGTGGATGTTCCTCACACATGATTGGTAATGAAAATTTCTTTGAAAAGATTATCAAGACGAAAAGAGGAAAAGTACCTTTCAGAGATAATGCTTAGGGAGAAATTATTGGTATAGGTAACATTGTTCTTATATGAATTTTTTTGATCTCAAATGATTTATTTGTAAAAGTTCTTAAACAAAACCTTATTAGAAAATGTCAATTATGTGACTAAAGTTACATTATAAATTTCAGGAATGATGAGTTCTTAGTACACAATTCAAAAGAAGAGTGTATTCTTTCTGCCCATAGGAAAGAGAATTCATACACACTAAACATAGAAGACCTTAGGAGCCAAGGCCTACCTTTCCATAGTGCAAAGAAAGATCAATCTTGGTTATGGAAAAAAGGCTAGGACATGGTAACCTTATAAACCTATGTAAAATTTCAATGAAAAGACTAGTTAAGGATCTACCAGATATTAGATTTGATTCTTCAAATGTTTGTGATCCTTGTCAATATGGAAAGAAACATAAATCAAGATTTAAATAAATTAGTGAAGTCTCAACAACTAATGAATTATAGTTGGTGCATAGGGATCTTTTCGGTCCAACAAAAACTAGAAGCATTGGAGGTAAATATTATGTGTTTGTCTTAGTTGATTATTACACTAGATTTACATGGGTCTATTTTATAGCAATGAAATCTAGAGCTTTTTACTATTTGAAAATTTTTATTGCCCATGTTAAAAATGAGAAAAACCATCCATTGATAACTATTTATAGTGGTCATGGAGGAGAATTTCAAAATTATGATTTTGAATATTTTTTGTAGTAAAAAAGGCATTACTCATAACTTTTCCACACCAAGAACTCCTCAAAAAAATGGTGTTATTGAAAGAAGAAATAGAATACTTCAAGAGATAACTTAAACCATGTTTAGTGAATATTCGATTTCTAAATATTTTTGGGCTGAATTTTTAAGAATTTCTTGTTATACTATAAATCGAGTTAGGATTTGACCTATTCTTAACAAAACCCCTTACAAACTATGGAATGGTAGGAAACCGAGAATTTCCTACATCAAATTATTTCATAGAAAAGTATTCATTTTGAATACTAAAGATAATTTAGATAAATTTTCATCCAAACCTGATGAAATAATTATCCTAGGCTAATCCATAACTTCTAAGGCATATATATATTTTAATAAAAATCATTGTATTATTGAAGAAACTGTACATATTATATTTAATGAAATTGATCCTTTTGTTTTTAAACAACATCACACTACATAATCTGATGTGTTTTCAAAAACTGATTATCAACCCCTGATAAAAGATCAATCTGGTAAGAAAAATGTTCAAGAAAATGTTTCTGAAGCATTTACCCAAAAATATTTCCTACCATATGTAGATGAACAGGTTTTACAAAACAAAAATCACTTGATTCTTAAGAATCATCCGAGTGATAGTATCATTGGAGATATAAATCAACCCATAAAGACTAGAAGTTCCTTATTAATTGAAGTAGAACATCTACCATTCCTTTCTTAATTATAATCAAAAATAATAGATGATGCTTTTGGTGATTATGATTAGATTAAATCAATGTAAGATGAGAAAGATGAATTTTAAAGAAATAAAGTCTCGATGTTGGTTGAAAGACCATTGGAAACATCTGTTATTGGAGTAAAATGGGTCTTCAGAAATAAGTGTGATGAAAATGGAATCATAGTAATAAATAATGCAAGATTAGTTGCAAAAGGCTATAATAAACCAGAAGGAATAGACAATAAAGAAACCTATGCTCAAGTATCTTGACTTGAATCTCTCTTTATTCTACCTACCTTTGCAGCATTCTTTACCTTTAAACTTTTTCAAATGGATATAAAATGTGCTTTCCTTAATGAATATTTTCAATAAGAAGTGTTTGTTGATAATCCTCCTGGTTTGGAAGACATAAAACATTTGGAAAATGTTATCAAATATACCAAATCTTTATATGGATTTAAACAAGCCCCTAGATACTAGTATGATAGACTTACATGATTTTTGTCACAAAATAATTATTTTATGAGAAATTATGATCAAAATATTTTTATAAAGAATGATAAGAAAACTGTTTTGATTGTTAAAATTTATGTTTATGACATTATATTTAGTTCAACTCATCAATATTTAACTTATTCATTTGAAAATTTAATGAAATCTGAGTTTTAAATAAGAATAATGGGTGAGTTATCATTTTTCCTAGGTTTTAAAATTTATCAAAAACCAAAATGAACTTATATATCCTAATATAAGTATATTAAGGACCTTGTTAAAATGTATGGATATGAAAACACTATGAGTATTAGTACTCCCATTTGTACCTCAAATTCTCTAGATCTTGATGAAGTTGGGAAACGAGTAGATAAAAAATCGTTTAGAGGTTTGATTGGAAGTTTACTATACTTAATAGCTAGTCATCCAGACATAATGTTTTCATTATACTTATGTAAATGATACCAATCCAATCCTAAGGAATCCCATTAAAAATAAGTGAAATTTATTTTTCTCTATTTAAAGGGAACCATGGATTTAGGACACTTTTATACATCTAAAACTGATTTTTTAAAAATGTTTCTTATATGGTGATTTTGGTGGATGTAGAATGGATAAGAAAATTACATCAAGAAATTGTCATTACTTGGGAGATTCTATAGTTTCTTGGTCAGGAAAAAGAAACACTCAGTAGCACTTTTCACTACTAAAGATGGATAAGTATTAGCTGTATATTGTTGTGACCAAGTGTTGTGGATGCAACACACACTCACAAACTATGGTATGAGTTTTACCAAAACATGGATTTTGTGTTATAATATATGTTCCACAGCCTTAAGTAAAAACCATGCATATTAGTCACATAAAAAACACATAGATATTAGTCAACACATTCTTAGGGATGACACATGAAAAAAGATATCATTCATCAATTTATCCGAACAAAATATCAACATGCGGTTATTTTCACACAATCTTTACCCTATGATAGATTTGAATATATTAAAAAAAGTTAGTAATGAAAACTGTAAGGTAATCATTCATATTAACTTTTTGTTGAAACGTATTTCCTTACAGTAATAAACATTTGTTCATAGGGGGAGTACATTTTCTGGTTTGTCAACATTGTTAACTAATTTTTTTTAATCAAAATTTTCGTAATCAAAATTTTAATAATCAAAAGTTTCTTAATAATAATTTTCATAATAAAAAATTTCGTAATCAATATTTTCATAATCCAAATTATTTTAATAAAAACTTTTGTAATCATATAATTCATAATCAAAATTTAGGTAATCAAAAATTCTGTAATAAAAATTTTTTTAATCAAAATTATCAAAATCCAAATTTTTATAATCAGAATTTTCATAATCAATTTTTTTTTAATTTAATTTAAATTTTTCAAAGTATAAAGTTATTTAAGAAGAATATTCCGCATTATAAATAATTATACCAGCAATCTGGAAGGTGTGTTTCCTTTCTCAAATTTTCATAACCATCATTTTACATTTTGGTATTTTCATTTTGTTTTAAAATTTACAAATTCTTGTTTCCTTAAAGCTGAACATTTTATCTTAAAAACCTCAAAAGATCAGAACCTACCAAATTCCTTCTTTAGCTATCATCTCAACTGTCAGATCTAATCAAGAGTTTTTCAACTATTGGATCAATCAAGGAATATGAATTGTCATCTCAAATACCTGCATAAGGATCCCCGATGTTTGTTCCACATCAATTATAAAAGCTTTGGAATGCCGAATCCATACTTCTCTACTTAATGTTGTTCCAAATATTCATGGTTTTCTCAATTCTGAATGTATGTGTATGCTTCTCCTCTGAAAGAAATATCATCTGTAAATGAAATCTCATAATAGAATATATACAGAGAGTGGTTAGTCAATCTGAAATTATTTTTTAAGTATGATTCTATCATTTCAAAGAATATCAAGTTGAATGGCTAGGAGATCATATGTGTATCCAAATCGAAGTCACAATGTCCAGTTTATTCGGAGTTGTTGATTGAATTATATGAGTGAGTAAGTTTCTTTAATAAATGAGGGAGAGACATGTTTTCCTTCAAGATCTATAGAAAGAACTACTCTCTTTCCAACACTAAGGCTTCAAGTTTAGTTGTAATTCCATATGACAGTGAAGTTGAATTTTTCAACCATAAATTACTGAATTTATTAGGTTCCTCTAAGATAGAAAAGTCTGTAGAGTGCCTTGGTTTGAAAGAAGTAAAGACTCCGAATATTGTGCATCAATATACAAACATTCGGATTCTTGAATTATGGGTTCATGTTTTTTTTCTAAGAAAAGGGGATAAGGATTCCCTGAAGAAAATTTATATACATATTTTGGTTTTTCTGGTGAACCAAAAAATGATAAATTTGGTAATGTATATCATGATATACAACTGGAAAACAAACCTATACCAACTGTTTGGAACCGTTGGTATAGACCTCCATACCGTTGGTATATCCTATACCAATGGTTTGGAGGACTGTTGGAAAGTAAGCTGTGGGGATAGGTCTATACCAACAGTTTTTGGAAAACCGTTGGTATAGACCTATACCAATGGTTTTTATAACCATTGGTATATGTATTATGAAAATATATACCAAAGGTTCCATAAAACCATTGGTATATGTATTTCAAAAAAAATATATTCAATGGGATTTGATCCCAGGACATCCAGTTTTTCATTGAACGACCTAACCACTGACCTAACATGACTTTTGTGAACATAACATCATAAATATATATATGTGTTATCATAGTTATTTTAAATTTTAATTTATATAATGTTCTTCTTAAGAAGATCCGATAAAAAATCAAAGTACCTATACCAACGGTTGTCAAAACCATTGGTATAGACCTATACCAATGGTTTTGACAACTGTTGGTATAAGTCCATGGATTCTAGAAGTGATGTTGATATATTGGGGACCTTTCCCAACGGTTTGGCCAAACCATTGTGAAAAGTTTCCACAAAGTGGAACATTCCCAATGGTTTTCCAAAACTGTTGGGAAAGGGTAGGCTTTCCCAACGGTTTGGCCAAACCTTTGGGAAAAGTGGACACAAAGTGGACTTTTCCAAAAGGTTTGGCCAAACCGTTGGGAAAACCTACCCTTTCCCAACGGTTTCGGAAAACCATGGGGAAAAGTTCCCAAAAAGTGGGCTCCCCAACGGTTTGGCCAAACTTTTGGGGAAGGGGGTATAGAAGCGTTGGGAAAGGTCAGATTTCTAGTAGTGATCACAATTGAGAATATTAAAAATGTAAATTTGAAGTCTCAAATCATCATGTACCTAGCTATACTCACAATGTTTATAATTATTTTTCTTGAGTCGTTCATAATCATTTCTAGTTCTAAGATAAGGAATTTCAAAGTAATGTTGTTGAGTGATGAAAATCTCAATAGGATAAAATTTGGCTCAATAGTAAATCTAGAGATTTCTATGATTAGTCTGAATCAGAAATCGAAGCTCTTTCGAAGAAATAGGAAGTGGATGAAACTTCCAATATTGGTGGATAGAATAGGAAGGAAAAGGAACCCTATGGGAAATATCATACTATTTAGGAAAATCAATCTTAACCTCCAAATCCAAAGAACAAAAATACATATCTAGAAGAAGTTATTACTAAGTGGAGAGAAGGCCAAAAGAATAAGAAAAAAGGGGGCCTATATTTGGACTGGATCCTACTGAGGAAAAATCTTTGAAGTTGAAGGCTGCTAAAAAGCTTGAGAATCAAGAAAAATAAATGATGTAGAGGAATAAAATGGTTGAATCTGAGTTAGTTCAATCTCTTCTTAACGCTGATGAAAAATCATCTGTACAAATTCAAGTACCATAATCATTTTCCCAATAATCACATCCTGTGACTACGAGAAATAAGTTGGTGATTCGGGAACCAGAATGAGAAGAAATAGTTCAACGAGATGAAGTGGAAGAAGAAGAAGAAGAAATAATTGGTGATATACATGACATGAAAACGAAAGTAGAGGATTATCATGAGAAGGAGAGTCCTTTTGAGAAACTGTCAATCCAAACTTCCGAAGAAGAATCCTCAAAACTTGCTACATGAGGAAAAGAAGAAAATGGCCAGTATGAAGTGAGTACACTTTTTAAAGAAGATAGCAACAACTATGAATTTTTTCATCCATAAGATATTATGTCATGTACTAATAAATAAAAATCATGAGGAAGACATGATTTTTTAGTTATCAAGTACTGAGCATTAATCTCCCAAAGTAGAAGAAATTGTTTCAAGAGATGATAAGAGAAAACATGTGTTGGGTGATGCTTATAATAAATATGTAGTATGAAAGAAAGATGTTAGAGGATCATCAAAGAGGAAAGCTAAAGAGATAGAAAAACAATCCTAACCAACCAAATAGTCAGATTCAGAATTGTCCTCTCTTAGAGATGATTTTATTCTTCAATCATTAAAGAAGCAGGTTGATACCATTCCCTTATTTCAGAGTATCATCTCATGATTTAAGATGATTCAACATTTGATAAATTAAAAATCAGATTCACTTATAGTGATTATGTATAATTTTAAGGCTTGAGGCTGATTTCAAAACATTTTTCATTGGATATGAAGATTACAAATGATCATGCAATAGAATCACTAAGTGATCAAGGAAGACAATTTAAGAGTTGTGAATACTTGATGATTTCCAAGAAAGTATGAATGATTCTTTTGAAACCAATGATGGGATTTTAAATGATCATACTAAAAGGTTTGAGGAAAAGATAAGTCTCAAATAAACAACTCGAAAGCAAGAAGTCAATGACTTGAATGAGAAGATTAATTCAGTGGAAATGAATTAGAAGAGGGAAATGGATCTCAGAATTGAGTTTAAAGAAAATATTTTTAAGCAAGAAGAACTATTGAAGGTTCAGGAAGATATTATTAAGGCCCTGTAAAAAATATCAAAGTCTTTGAAAAGAAAAATAAATATCAGGATCAGCTTCTCAAGTCTGTGTAAGAATATCACAAGGAGATAAGGATGCTAAAAAACATTGTAAGGAAGTTAACATTGAAGGAGAAAAAAAGATAATTCTAACCCCAATCCTATGTTTTATTGTATTTCTTTGTGTTTTTGGAAATCTTTACTATTAGAATGAAATTTTGGTTGTTCATCGTGTGTTTTTGTGGTATAGTACTAATTTTTCAGGTGCCATATTTTTCCATTCTCTTTATTCTTTTTTTAAAATAAAAAAGGGGGACAAATGAATGATAAAAAGAATACTAAGTAAATAAGGTATTTCCCTAAGTAAGGGGGAGTTAATATAATGGAAATTTCTTATCAAATATAGTTTTTCTATGCAAGAAAATGTAAAATCTCATTTAGGAAATCCACTTTACGATCCTTAGTGATTTTAAAACCTAAAGGGGAGTTAGTTGTATTCACGATGATTCATATGTAAAGGGAGATAAGTTTTTATTTTCATGTTATATTAATATTTCTATGACTTAATATTCTTTTTCATTATGATTTTTATTATTTTCAAAATGGGGGAGATTGTTGATTCAATAAGGTTTCCTTATGAATTTTCCATTCCTCTATGTTTAGAAAATCACAATCCCTCTATTTTAAGGAAAATAATATTTTCCCTAAGAATTATCTTAATAAGGAAAAATTTCCTTCATAAATGAAATTTATCCTTACCTATGTTTTCATTGTTCATTTAATAGTTTCTCTAAATATTACTCATTTTATTCCGAAGTCAAAAAATCAGTTTCACATCCAAAATATCAGAATCCTAAAATTCTTGGATATAGAGTATTCTATTTTTATAATTCGAATTTAGACACTGAATTCTTTAATATTCAGATAATTAATTCTTTGAAATTCAGAATTCGAAGTCTCTAAAATTCTGACTATGAAGTATCTGAAATTAAGACTCCTAATTCTCTTTAATTCAAACTCAGAATTCTCTAAAATTCAGACTCTAAATTCTTTGAAATTTAAACTCTGATTTCTCTAAAATTCCAAAAAAAATTCTCTAAAATTTAGACTCTCAATTCCACAGAATTAAAAATTTGAATTTCTCAGAATTCGGACGCTGAATTCCTTGAAAAATAGAATCTGAATATCAATATTCTATAGTCATCGAATGTTTATTTGGTTAGATTACAATCATTATTATTCCTTAGACTCTGAAAGTTATATTTGGTTAAGTAGCCTTATTTTTCTTACAATTTTTATGGTTATTAAAACAAGGTCGTATATTCTGTTTCCAACTAACCATTGTTTGAGTGACACATGTAGCGGTCCCTCCGAAATTCATGGAAAAATATAACCATTGGAGGAGGGAGCTGAGTATTGGAGAATTGCTTATAAATAGGTGCTCTATTGAATGAGCTTAGTACATGTTGATCACTCAAGAGATTTAATCTGGATGATGTGATTTCTAGAGAGAGAGACTCTCATGCCTTGTGCGTACTGAATGTATTGTTCATCTTGTTTTGTGAGACTCCAATTGTTGTTGTGTACAATTAAGGATAGGAAGATAGAGGTGCCTAATACCTTAATGTTTGAGGACTTCCATTTATAGGAAGACAATGGTTCTGACTACCTTAAAGTTCCAAGGTTTGTAGGGATAAAAACACAGATTCTGATTTTCCTATTGTGGGATTACCCTAGTGTGGGTAAGACATACATTCTTGAATGTATAAATCAAGAGACTTCTATCTAAGTTTGTTGGATACGCATCTATTTGGGTTAAAAGATTTCATACTTGTTACTGATTTTGTTTCAAGTTTATTTTGGATGTATCTTGACAAAGGAAGAATATATAACTTCTCATATTTTCTTATTGTATTAATACTCTTATAATTTGGATTCTATTTTCTATAAGATAGAATTTTTTTCCATATAAAATTTATTTATGTTTTATTTCAATAACCACATTTCTAGAACCTAGAAAGTTTGTAGAACTAAAATAGGTCTTGTTAATTTACCTTCTTTAACCATTGTTAAACATAGTTTTCTTTAAGGATAAAAAAATTTCTAAAATTACAATTCACCGCCTCTTTTAATTGATCATATACATTCATATTTTGATCCTAAAATGTAATATTTAGATCATTATTTACACTATATATATTATGAAATCATTACCAATATATATGTTCCATAACTACTAAATCAACATTATCATGAAAAAAATAATTAACAGCTAGAAACTCCTGTTTAAATAAGAAATTATTAATAAATGTGTATTGAAATTTTATAGAGGGATAATAGATGAATTTATAACTATTTGAATAACTCTTTTATAGAATTATAATAAATTCAAAATTATTATAAATGAGTATAGAGCGATTTTGATTAAATTACAACTCAATGTATGGTTTTTATGTAATAATCTCATTTTTAACATGATAATTTATGATTAAGATTTAATAATGAACTATTTTGGTATACATGTTGATAAAATCATCAATTTTTTATAATATGGTTCTTTCTATAAGAAACATGTTTTCTTTTCATTTCACACATTTTATTTATTCAATAGTACAAGACAACTTTTTCAAGGAATTTGGCTTTTTTCCTATCATCGATGGAAAATAATGCTTCATTTGTTTCCGTGTTTTATTAATATATTGTCACAAATAATTTTAGTAATATCCTATGATTAATGAAACTAATTTTTTTCCATGTTTATATTTTTTAAAAATGTATTAATGTAAGTTTTTTTATTTCTTTCTGAATGAGGTCCTTTTGAATTTTTACATAAAATGTGAAACTAATATTTATTTTAGCATATAAAATAGTAATGGAATTTACTAATATCATGACCATGTAATGATTTCATGCTAACAATATAAGTTTACAAGGATATTTTAAATGAATATTTCTCCATAATATTCAGGAAGCTTTTATATTTTAAAGAAGTGATTTTGAAATTAAAAGGATATTTTCCTCAATAAATTATTTATAAAACGTTTTAAAAAAATTCATCTAATGATGAAGTCCTTTAATTCGAATAAATTTTTATTAGGAATAAGGCCCAATGATATTGTTTTAACTTAATTTTGGTTTATGATTGTGATGATGTGATGTTATTAAGCCTGTTTACTTTCAATGGGATTTGATATGATGAAATGTTAAAAAAAATTAAACCCCATTTCTTTTCCAAGATTATTAGTATAAGATGGTTTATTTAAAATATTTTGGATCACATATTATTGTATTGTGATTATGTTATGGTTGAGTCCACTATAACCCTCCAATTTATTGGATAATTAATGATAACATCAATGATAAATATGTTATGGGTAATCATAAATATTACTCCTAATTTTATGTCATAACCAAGTTTTCTTGCCCGTAATATTATTCATAGACCTATGTTTCATGACTGTATGTTTATGGACAGATTTAATTTCTTTCCCATAAGTTTAGGTATAGACTAGATTTTATGTCCATAAATTTATGTGAGGTCCAAATATCATGTCCTTAATTTAATGAGTGAACCAGTTTCTATTTAAACATGTCCAAAATTATATAAAATTATGTGTTTCCAAATTAAATTGCCAATTGTATTCTCCAATAGTTTATGTTCATTGATTAATTTATTATTTGTGGATTATGAACTTCTAATATTTATTCCATGACACAAGTTTATAATATAATAGTTCTTGAATTTGGTTATTTTTAAATGATAATATAATGTATATATAACCCTATGCTCATGTTATTCTTCTATGGTCAATGATATATACCTTGATTTTCAATAATTATCAATTGAGATCACCCTTTATTATGTTCCCATTCAATGTGATAAGAAAAATGCTATTAAGTATGGTGCCTACTAGAAGCGTTCTATGTGGGAAATGTTAGAGATCATTTTTGAAATAAGAGAATTTTTTATCTAGTATCCGAAGGCAAGAAATTTCTATTGTTATATTATGGATCATAATGTCATGTAATGAATGTTCAACTAATTATATGTAATATATATGTGTGAAAAATACGTGTTTTTATAGTTTGTGCTAGATAATAGTTTAGTGAATATTTGGAAAATAGAATGATAAAATTTTATTAATGACACTTATATAAATTATATTTATTGGAGAATGTCCTATTTTATGTTAAATTAAGGAGTATAATTTTATAGTAAATACTCATTATATTTAATCTTTAAGTGGATTTAGTTCTGAAATAGATAAATCCTTTTGTAAAATCCCAAAAGAGTTGATATAATATATCTCATCCACCATTATTGTGCATGATTAGTGATATATTAATGTGCACCTAGCTTGACACTCTCAGGGGGTATTCTATTGATAAATCAAGTTTTCATTATGAACTATTAAGATATATCTAAATAGATTATATCCAATGATGGTCCATGATAAACCTTAAGAGACATAAATTGAATATAGGGAATCATTGTTAAAATTTTTATCATGTCTATGTGCTTTCCCTTTATGAATATTATTACTAACACGGTGGTTACATGTTTTTGTCAATGTATGGAACCTAAATCAAAAATTTTAACACTGAATGTGATGGATAATGAAATTATTTCCCTCATGATAAACCAAATGAAATGTGATATTAAATGTGAAACCTTGTGATTATTCTTAATTAGATAACTCAATTTGGGAATAATAATCTCAACCCATGGGAGTTTCATCACAAACATTATAAGTGAAAAATGGAGTTTCATGAATACTATATAGGAAATATGATTTAGCTTCTTATATGCCAGGAATGTGAAAATAAGAAATCATGTCAATATCTCACAGGAATGTGAAGATGTTTAATGTGTGTAAAATAAATTCATATATATTGTGATTTCAAAATAAAAATGAAGTGTTTGATAAAAGGATATGAATTTAATCATAATTTAACAAATTTACATTAATGTCCTATATGTGTGGAATATGGGAATTATCAGAGTCGATGCCCTAATCAAATGGTTCACTCCTAGAATAAGAAGATATGAATATGATGACAATTGTTGAATTGATAGTAATGATGTGTTTAGTAATTGGGATTCAAGAATTATACAGAATAAATATTATATAAATTATATTCTAGTTATAATATTCATGAAACATATAAAGATTTTTCTAATGGATTTTTCTTCTTAAATAGTTTTAATGAATATGTTAAATGGTAATGGTAATCGTGAAAAATGATTTAATGGTGTGATGATATTTTATGAAAAAACACATGAATGTGGGAATGATAATCCTTAATATATACTCGATGCCCATATAATAGTTTTGAGACGATATTTTGATATGATTGAATTTAATAATGTATATAGGAGATTTTTCTTGGACCTTGGAACAGATTAGTGTTTTGATAAAAGAGTTGATTATATTAACATTGATAGTGTGTAAATGCATTTTTAATTTATAGAATATATTCTCTACTCTATGATTTTATTTATGTTATGTGTAGAGAATTTATTTTTGGAAGCATTCATGTTTTCAATAAGCTTTTATGGTAATTTAGGTTATCATTATGTTTCATGAGAATATAAGATCAATGTATTCACAGATGTGGTAAGTGACATTAAGAGATAAATTATTTCATTTGGAGGATTAATGTTGTGTCTATTTTGGAGATTTAGAGACCTTATTTATATTTTTTTGATTTTGAATTTGGTAAGATATATTTTTGAAGTGTATTATGGATAATTACTTATTAAATGGTTTATGTTTAACATTGGTAATTATTGATTGAAGTTAATTATTGAATTATCATATTGAATTACTTATTTAATAATTTTCGTTTTTATAAAAGTTTTGAGATTTTAGGAGTGATCTTTATTCTTTTTAGATCTTAGAATCTAGAAAATTATTACTTTATTGCTTCTTCCGTGAAAAAAATTTGTCTTTAATATTCATTTATTAAACAATGTGAGAAGTAAAAAATTATCAATGAATAATCAAAGAATAAAATTGTTCTTATGATATATGAATATATCATGCAGGTAAATTTTATAATTTTATATTTATTGATAAAAACATAATCACTAAACATTCAAAAAATTATTATAAATTATTATGGTAAACTTTTACCTATTTTTCGCAGAATAGCTGGTCTTTTAAACCATCCGGGATTTATGGTTTTACTAAAAATAACTTTTTCTTGACCATGATCGATATCATTCTCTATATATCCGTGAAAATTATTTTTCCCATTCATATATACATTTTCATTTCTAACAAATTTTATCCTTATTTGGGAACCCAATTATGTGTTATTTTAGGTATACTTTTTTTCCACTTTCCATTTTCAAAACAGTTTTATTATCCCTCTATATGATGAGGGTTTTTAAAAAATGGATTTTTAAATATTGAATTTTTTGTAAACATAGAGAAAAGTATGAGGGTGTAATTTATTTAATGAAGTGGCAGTAAGACCCTGAAAATTTAGATAAAAGAATAAAAATTTTGATACCATTCTTAACATTCTACAATGAGATTTATAAAAATTATGATATTATATAAAAATATTATTATAACCAAGATATTAAATATTAGGGTATGATTACGTATAAAAAACTTATTAAATAAAGGTTTAATTTTATTACTAAATACAATGGTATTTATTTATTCTTATGAAATCATGGCACATTTTTTACTGGTGTCATTTTATACTACATAATACATAATCTTCAAAACATGATTTAATTTCATTTTTTGTGCAATGTATAATTAATTTATAAAAAATTTACAAATTATATTTTTTAAAAATAATCTTTTTTATAAATAATCCAATTTAAATTAACAAAAATAATTTTTTTTTATATTTTTATTAAAATTTTGATTTTTTTGGTGTATAGTGTGAAATACCGACTTTTCCAATACTATAATTTTATCAGATTAAATAAATTAATATAAATGGCCAATTATATTTTTGATATAGTATAAATTTTTAATTTGTTAAATTTGATTTAGAATAATATAATTTATTCTTTTTTAATTATTAATATTCCTGATTTGTATATAAGTTAATTATTATGATGAAAACACATTTGTATAAAAACATGTTTCTATTACGTTACATGCATTTACATTAAAATTAATTTTTTTTCAGTTATAGAAATTGAACCTTGAAAAAATGATATAATATTTGGAATCAAGAGGATTAAAATTTTTAAATAGATAGATTTTATATTTGGTCATCATGAATAGTATCTATAATTAATTTATATCACCTCGGTATGGATAAAATGACTAAAATATGGTCCAAATTGGGATAAGTCTTAAAACTATCTCTATAACTCAAAATTAACTTTATTTTTGGGTGTATTAAGGTTATGTATAAAAAATTATAAAATATTTTCCACATAATTTAAATTTTGTTTTATCATTACATTTATATTAATTTATAAAAATAATAAATTCAAAATGTCACTCTCTTGAAATTAATATATCTAAAATTATTAGATATGGAAAATGAAAGTATATATTCAGTTATAAATATTTATTTTTTATATAAATTATTATTTTGTATCATATAAAATTTGTTATAATTTTTAGAAATTAAATAATTACATTCAACACTTTTACAAAGCCTTCAAAATATTTATTCATGTAAAAGAAAATTAAATAAATGTTTTTGAAAATACTAAAGGTAATAATTTTTTTGTAAAATATCATGTCAATTTTTTTATATAAACATGTAATACTAGGGTGATTTAAGGTAATTAATTTCAAATATTTTTTTGTCTTACTGTCTTTAATGTCAATGTAATTGAATAATTAACAAAATTATATTGATGATATTTTATGACATTATTATTTTATAAAATTACTTATAAATAATAAAAACAAAAAGAGGGAAATGTGGATAAGATATGTTAGAATATATCATTACATATAATTTTTAATTCAAGTGATGTTATATATATATAATTATAACACGTTAATATTAAAAAAATTGTTTTTATAATTCAGGTTAAATTTAGTCAACCAATGGGTTAATTAAAAAAAATAAAGTTTAAAATGACACCAAACCCAATATCAATTTATTTAGATGATTTTATTTAGAAATTATACTCTTTTTATTCAAATAAATATCCACTTTATTTAATTTTTAATTTCAATTGTATTTTGAAATTCTCTATAATTCCATGTTTGTCTTTTACCTTCCTTATAATATGGCACTCCTTCTCTCTTTTATTTACACCTTCTTAAGAAAACAATAATGTCCAGAACCTTCCAATTTCCCTTATAAAATTACCTATACATTAATTGGAGATGTTTTAATTCTTAAAATACCATTACATGAATCCATAGTAATGGAAAAAAATGTGGCCAACTGAAGAAGTGGTAAATAACCTACGCAGATTATTTTAATATATTTCTTCTACTACCTACTATAATTTTGTTTTATCCATAATTAAAAAACAATAGTATCCTAAACTTAATATAATGTCATAATGATTATGTAACCACCACTATATATCCTCTATTCTCTCGAATGGGATGTTAAAGTGTCACTCGTACATATATGCAGACTACCACCTCAAAGTAGCGATATAATTCATTTTCCATCTCCATTTATCATGTTTTATTATTACAAGTAGTTTAAATTTTATATAATATATTTATGATATAATTATATTTATTAAAAAAGTAATTCACATCTACCGTTGTATTGTCCAATCCTTTTAAAAATGATATTTTCTCTCATACATACTTGTGGATTACCACTTCCACGGCTCGACATGATTTGTTTTTCATTTCCATTTTTATTTGTGTTGTAATAAGTATATATTTAATGAATTTATATGATATATATTATATAATAGTTATTCTTTATGTATATTTTTAATTTACCTTTTTTTAATCCCATCCATTGAAAATTCAAAGAAATATTCATTCATTAATATAACCTTCCATCTCTATGAATGGTAGAAGTTGTCTTTCTATCTATACATTTATTGCATTTTTATGAATACATAAATAATGAATATTTTTTAAAAATTAATCATTATTAATATTTTGGATTTGATTTAACCATTTTCAATGTACATGGAACAAAACTAATGAATTAAAATTCATAATATAATGAAATAGTTAACATTGAGAAACAAAAGATTAAATAAGTAATTGTACATAAATGGGTGATGAAATATTATAAAGTGATATTATATGATATTTAATCATATAAATGACTTTATTATAAACCTATAATTAATTTAAATTTATTATATTGGATATTATAGTGTTTTTGAATAAATTAAAACTTGAGGAATGTGTTTTATATTACAAGCTCGTTATTTATTTGGATTTTTTAGGATTATGTAATGATGATGAAATATTACAAAATAAATTTCAAGAAAATTTGTATTTGTTTTACCCTATAATTATTTCTTGGATATTACTTGTTTTGATTTAAATTTTCTATTTATCCTCACTCAATAGACCCAACTATTTTTTATTTGAAATCTACATTATTTGTTTCTTTGGCCTAAAACCATTTATGATACATGTACATGTTTTCAAAAAAAGAAATCAAAAATATTTTTAGTACTCTACTATGATTATATGAAGTAATCGTTAACCTTGTAGGAATTTTGAAGAATTTTTTTTAATGTTAATCTTGTTATCCTTTTCCAAAATTAGAGGTTTTTACTTTTTACAAAAAATTTAAAAGGAATAATTGTTTTTTCATTTATAGAACAAACTGAATTTACATGTTTTATGATTAATCAAGGCATTGATGTTTCCTTTTCATGCTTCCAAAAAAAATCATAAAAAAAATTCTATAATATTTTTTAAATTTTTATATTTTAAATAAGTTATTTGAAAACTAAAAGTATATCTTCCACAAGTAATATTTTAGGAATATAATAAAGGTATTTTCAACTAAATATGCAATCGTTTAATGTTACATAAGTTTTTCTAGGGATATGATCCAACTATAATATTATTATTCATTAGCTATATGTTTTATGATTACGATGATGATAATTTTATAAAACACATTTTCATTCAATCGTTTATGCTATAATAAAATATTGAAATATTTATTAATCAGATTTAGTATCCATAAATTGTGATATATAATGAATAATTTATAATCATTAGGTTCACATATTATTGGACTATGATTATGTAATGGTTGGTTCCATTAAAACCCTTTAATTAATTTCTAAATTTGGATTACTCATGACATAATTATATTATGCATGAACATGATTTAATGTTTACAATATTAATAGTGTGTTTAGTTTTCAAGTACATTGGATTTTTTTATGGTCTTGTGTTTTAATTCACTATGATTATTTTTACCATTTTTAATGTCCATATGTTTATATGTGTACATGGTATCATGTCAATACATTTTACACGAAGGCCAAATTTCATGCCTTAAATTTAATCGGTGAACCTAAATTTATTTTAACATGTTCTCAATGCAATAATATATTTATTTTCCACATTAAAAACGAAATTATATGATTTCATGGATCGTGATCATTAATTCATTTATTATTAATGAATTATGAACTAACAATCCATATTCCATGACTCAAGATTATGATCTAGGATATGTCGGGTGTAGTTTTTTTTGAAATGTTATGCTTTTGTTATCATACCCTTATGCTCGAGTAATTATTAAGTGATCATCGACATCTCTCATGTTTACCCTTATTGAGCATATGAAATTATCCTTTATTATGATTCAGTTCCCCATGTTTAGAGTTATAGTTTTATGTAGGGTATACATAAGAAGAATTCCATTTGAAGACATTGAATATCATTCATAAAAAAATAGTATGTATGTTGTAACAATAGACACTAAACTGTTACATTTCTGGCTTGGATTGTAATGTTATGTAATTAAAATTCATACAATAAGATGTAATATCTTTGATTCAAAAGATTTTTTATTTATAAAAATGGTATACATAAGGGTAAAATATTTGGTACATTTATAAAAATGGTATTTGTAAAGGCAGAACCCCTACACAGGGGTTCCATAAGGTTGTGTTAAGGTAAATTATACAAAACCTTTTTGTAAAATAATCATGAAAATGTAATTTCATTTATACCCTCATTAAAAATAAGATGTCTAATGGAAATATTTTTATTAACATTATATAATACATTATACTTATACTGTGTAAAGTTAAATAGTGAATTAAATTATGTATTGGAATTCAGATGACCCATGTAAGTGTAAAATAATTATTTACGCTTATTCAAAAATACATGTATGACTATGGGTAATCAAATTTTTTTATAAAACTAATCTATAAAATAATTTAGTGGTTTATAAAACATTGATAAATAATTATAAAATTAATTGTCAGATATTTTAATTTATAAAAATATTATAGATAAATTTACTATATTTTATTAATTAATTAAATGGTTATGAAATATTTTATTCCAAAATATTAATTATTAATATTTGAAATAAATTTTAACCAAATTATATGTCATGTTTTCTAAACTAGAGAGAAAATTATTTACTTATAAATCATAAGAAAATTAATTTATAATCACTTGAAAATTATAAAACACATTAAAAACATAAAATGGTTACATATAAATTTTGAATCTTTCATAATTATTTATATAAAATTTTATAATTAAAAAATAGAGCTATTTTATATTTTTTTCCCCGATTCAAAATGTATTTTATGATTCATATGATCAAGGGTTAAATTATGAATAATAATATAATGATTAGATTCTGTAAAATTGTATATAATTGAAATTGAATTATAAATTTTATTAATTTACATAGTATCGTATATTTGAAATACAAGTACTTTGTAATGAAAAATGTGAAATAGTTCACATTGAAAGAGATATAAAATATTTACAATTAAAATTATAAAATTTACATAATTTTATGAATTGGATTTTAAAATAGTTTATAGTTATATTTTTTATGTATTATTTAGAAATGTTTATATCATGTTTAAATATTTGAATTGTTCATTTATATATATTTTTTCATTTTTTATTCATGTTTAGTAAAAATTTTAATAAATGTGAATATTATGTATAATTTATTTTAACTTGTTAAAATATATCTAGAATAGTGCCTTTCATTACATGATATGATAGAATCCATAATTAATTTTGTTTTTCATCTACCAAGGTCTCATTTTTAAATTGATGTTATTATATTGAATTTAGTAATTTTATATATATTATTCATATATATTATTAGTGTTATATTTATTAGAATTTACTCTCGATTAATATACCCCGTGTAGAAGGAAACAAGGTCGAACTACCAGCATGCCTTGAGAACTAGTCCATATTTATGAAAGAGAATTGGTATTTTTTATCAATCACTTCAGGATTAATGGTGTGGTTATTTTCAATCTCACGTAATTATAAAACATTACATTAATTTTTCATCTAGATTTTATATAATATGAATTTGAATGTTTATAAAAATAAATGGATTTTATTTTTTCTGAGTAATACAAAATATTGGGTTATGTAAAGAGTTACACCTCAATATGGTCTGAACATACTGATTTTGTAGAGGGAATTGGTTTTCAAAAAAAATTACTAGAATCATTCATACAAAAATCAAAATAAAAAGAGATATGACAATGATATTAAAGTCAATATTAAATAATAATTGTGATATCCCTTCCAAATCATCAATTTTCAAGACATCGATCATTCCACCTAGTATTTCTACACTCAGCAAGAGTACCCCTAAAGTATCTTGGGTAAGGAAAGAATGTTATAAGTGAGTTTTGAATATCTTGATTTTATTTTTTACCCCATCCATGTACCATTCAGTTTATCATTGTCAGCTTATTCATGGTTCTTATATTGGGTTATAGTTATTTGGAAAATTCTAATGAATACTACACATGTTGAATTGATTTATTTATTTCATTATGATGGATATGACATAGAGTTGTCAAATCAAATATACAAGAGTCGTATATGACATGATTGAAATTTTTTCTTCAAAATATTTTCATGTATTATTTATGTGATATGTATTGAATGTCTGGGTGAAATATGAATCTTTTCGCACAAATGGATATGGGTTGTTTTAAAATCAGTCAACATTTTAGTGGGAGGCCATTTAATAAAAGTAAATATTGAAGGGATTTAAAACCTATTACTCATATGATATAATATTTTTTTAGATAATGTTCTCATAATAATCAAGATAACATTTGTAAATAATCTTGAAAAGGACAAAATAAATTTTAGTATCATTTAATACTAGTAACATAAGAAATTAAGAATGGTAAGGTTTTTTAAAAATTTGTTTAGGAAAATTATATGTATCATACATTTCTGTCTACAGTAACCATGTTTTATGTTACTCAACAAGTGAATCTAGATTCTTATAGAAGAATATATTTATTTAAATACCCAAAAAGATCAGGAGATAGGCTATCCTTCTCCCAATAAAATTAATTAAAAAGTAAATAGTACAGAGAGTGTTCAGTAAGACGGACTACAGAGGCGAGTGTAATACTCACCACGATAATCATCCTGAACAAGGCTATTACAAAACGCAGGTGATATGAAAGACCAACACGAGCTCACCTCTAGAATTTCCCTTTTGGAAAGAGCATCCGCAACATGATTAGCCTCACGGTAGACATGAAGAACTTCAAGGGAAATCGTGTCTACAAGCCGTAGGCAATCAACCCAAGCAGGTAGCATCTTCCAAGGCACATTCCTTGATCGATCTCTAAGGATCTGAACTGCAATAGACGAATCCGACTCACACCATAAGTCATGCCATCCGTATTGGACAGCATATCAAATAGCCTTTATCATAGCCCAGAGCTCCGCCTAAATTGCAAATCCATTGCCAATGAAATGGAAAAAGCATCCTTTGACAAAGCCTCTATGATTATGGAAGACTCCACCACATCCGGAGGGACCAGGAGCCCCAGCAGCCACTCCATCAACATTAACCTTCAACCATCGAGAAATGGGTGGAATCCATCTAATAGATTTCATCATCAACGGTTTCATTGCCCTGCCAGTAACACCAAGAGACCTCAACAACACAAGATCCGATACATCATTATTCATCGTTCTAGTGTGAATCCTAGAATCATTGAGAACCGCACGATGAATAAAAATCAATACAAATGAATATTTAATATTTCATAGTGAGAATAGAATTATCCTTAAAACATTTTTGGTTAAGGAAATAAATTTTATTATTCTGACAGATATATGATATTAGAATTCAGATTTACAATGTGTTTTTAATATATAAAAGCTCATAAGAAAAGAAATATTTATACTTGAAGGTTCCATTCATGTAATGGGGTAACATATTTTTTACAATGATATCATTGATGCTTCAAGATAGGATAAACATTTCATAATATATGTATTTTATCTCATTTTTCTTTTGATAATAATATGTAAAAAAGGGGTATTTAATGAAATTAGAGGAGTGACTTTAATACACATTGTTTACGATATATTAAATTCAATAAAATGATTTATGGGGGACTAAAATTAGATTATTCTTATTTGGGAATTTATCTAATTATCATATCTGAAAATATTCAACAAATCTGAATGAATTCAAAGAATTTTGACCCAATATTCTTGATGACATGGGAATATATATGAATGTGGAATATGTTGTATAAGTTATAATGTCCTTAATAGATAGTTCATATAGGGAAAAGGTTCAAAAATAATGTAAAATATATGAATGATAAGTTCACAAATGATTGTTTAAAAGATCAATAAATGTCATAAAAACCTAGGTTTCTAAGGAAGGAATTTTAATAATTCAATATAATTGGATTATACAAGATATAAATGAAGGGTTTTTTAATGCTTTGTAGAATTTCCAGGCCATGTATAAATTTAATAGAAATTAATTCTTCGACATTGACATGAAAGTGGTTCTGAATTTATATTTTAAAATTTGTTATAAATATACAATAATTTAAAATTAAAGGATTTTTTTATGTTGTTGTTTATATAGATATGATAACTTAAACTATTATACATCAAGTATTAAAATGTAATTAATTTAATTAAGATCAAATGAAACTATATAAAATTGTATATCATCATAACATTAATTTTACGTGATTATATAAAATATCTGATTACAATTCTTTGTTATGAAAAAGTATGAAATGATTAATTTTATGTACATGGTTTATGATTCATCAATTTATATAACATGTTTTGAGAAGAATACATGAATGACTTTATTTTATCCAAGATAAAAATTTTAACCAACTATTTTTTAAAATATATCGGAATTTGTTTCTACCACACTTTATTGGAACATTTTAACAATGACTTCTTTTAAAATAAGAAATATTATTAACACATTGAATTCAATATATAATATGGTTTATTTGATTGATATTCTAACTGAATGGAAACAAACATTATTTCTTAATAAAAAAGTTTTTTTATCTTCAAAATATATTATAAAGAGAATATAATATCTACGAGGCTACTGGGAATATGCTTAGAATTAATGAAGTCCAAAGTTAACAAGTAAATAATTATACCAATCTATGTTTAATGTGAATTTTAATTTATAAGAGAATTATTATGTATTTTTAAATAATTATATAAGTTTTAAGATTATTTCAATAATAATATTGATAGAATAGGGTTATATGGATGATGATGATGAAAAAATAAATAAATACTATTTTAAAAATTGTTTTTGGCATCATAAAAACTAATGTTGTGAAGGAATAAAGTATGAATATGTTCAAGAAGGTGATTAATTAGATATATGATTCCTAACTCTCACCAATATTAAAATAATCTTACTTCATAACTTTTTCTCACTAAATATTTTAATGGGAATGTTTTATCAAATGGCCATAAAGAGATGTGTTAGGGATTACTTATAATGTAATGTGATAAAAAAACCCATGATAGTGTAGAACAAATAGGGCTGATCTAATAGTTAATCATATATGATATGTCAAACTGGGGAATATGTTGGTTTTGGGAAATATTGTTATTATGTTTAGAAATATTAAACTATATCAAATTAATTTCAACCTCCATTTTTATAATTATATCATTTTTGAAAAATATATATAGATATAGATATAAATTTCATGAAATGATAACTATAATTGAACCCTCATAGTGTGAATTTTAGTTTATACAAAAATGATGGGCATAAGAGATTGTTATTGGTTTTGAAAAAAATTTATTGTAAAAGTGGTTAGGATTCCTTTATAGAGTTACAACATATTCTTATGATGTAAAAATTAATAAATAAGATTATTTGTGTTTGTTAGATAACATACTATGTATACCACATTGGGTGTCACATAGATTTCCTTGGTATACAAGGTGTACAGAAATCGTATTTGAGTCTGCACTACCTAAGGTTGGTGTGACATCTATCATGAGATCCTTGATAAATTGATACTCCGCCTATATATTTCTATATTTTAACCGATCTAATATAGAGGTGGTTTGGTATATTGCTAAAAATTTCGTCGATTGGAGCTTAACCAATAAGGACTTTTTCCTCTCATATAACTAGTACAATATATTGGCCCTCTATTGAGATATATTGTTGGAGAGTACAACCACACCTTGATATTATATATTAATCTAGATAAGAGAAATTCATTGATCTTATAAATAAGGATGAATTACATGTTTTTTATTAATCAATTAAACCCTTTTATACTCATATAATGAAGAAAAAATGTGTTTGATATCGGGGATTTAAATTATCCAATACAATAGTAACTCTATCTCTTGGACAATTATTAAATATAATAACTCACGTTTTCATATAATGAATACTGGTGGATATATGTTAGAAAAATTTTCATTTAAAGTAGATAATTCCATATTAGTTTATAGGTTGATTAGCAGTGAATTTTTTTTAGTGGCCACTCGATACATATATATATATATAGATTTAGTTATTAAATTTTTTTTCAATGCCATAATATCTTGTGGGGTTACACTATGTGGTTGACTTAAAGGGGATATAATTTGTTTTAACGAATCACTCTAAATGTATTTTTTATTAAATGAAAAACGGGTTTTAATGGGTATTCACAGTTTGTTGCATATGATGATATACAATGTAATATTTATGATATCCTTCCAAATGTGTTTTAGAATATATCCAAAAATGATTTTTTAAATGGTTTCATAGGCTATATTTTATAATTAATGTAAAAGTGAAATGGAATAAAGTCTATTAGTCATTGGTAAAATTGGGATATTGGAACTGATATTCCCTAATTCCCAATATATGTGTATATATGTATTATATAAATGTATTTTTTATCTATGAAAGTTAGGATTTTCATGCATGGTTTATTGGTCTATGAAACATTCATATGAAATGATAAAATATTATCATTTATTATTCTCCCATATTAGTGTCATTTATTGTAACATTTCATGAGAAGAAATATTTCATAGAATATACATTCATGTATATGATGCATGAAACATCCATTGCATTTTTTATGCATTTTATATCATGAATAAGAAAGAGGATAATCATATAGTGTCCCTTACTACCAATTTATTTTTGCCATATAACATCATTTTAAGGGGTATTCCATTATTCTTATCCAAACCTTCCTTAACCTATTTCACCTCTTCTTTCTATTTTTATTCATTTTTTTCAATATTAGAAAACATGATAAAATAAAGGTGAATATAGAATGTATGACATGTGATTAATTCATATGGTTAATACCTATGGGGGTGATATTTGTTTTGTTATTTTTAATCTTTATCAAACATATTTGAAGCTATTCAAAGGTGGTGTAGTGGATTCTTCTATTTAACATACAATATTAAAACATGATAATTATTTATATATTTTGAAACAAGTTCATATTCCATAAATATTATATACTAAAAACAGGTTTAAATCATTTCCATTACATATATTAATTGTTAGTAAACTCAATTAAGCCATTCATTTTTTTAGATATCATTCGTTGATCTGATTTTCTTTTCACTTGAATATAATTTTAAAAAATATTATTAGTTATTCTTTACCAAATTTATGAGATTAATTTATGTAGAATATATATATAGAAATTCATCAAGTAGATTATAGTTTTTACTTAGTTCACTAGCATAGGCTAATCAAAGGATAATGTGATTGAAAATGTATTGACTCACCAAATCACTAAAGGTCACTAATCTTCTGAAGACAAATTAGTGAAATGTGCACTCCTTCCATAAGGTCAATTATTCTTCTTCTATTTCTTATACCATAGTTTCAAGACATGTAAGTCAATCATGATTAGTAACACATTCATCCTATTATTCTAGGGAGATTCATTTATGTTCTCCATCATTACTTCTTTATAAAAAATCCTTAAACTCCTCTAATTGGATCAACTTCCTTATCATTATAAGGATCATCGATGACTAAAACAAATCCATTACTATTCGACTTATTATCTTTAAAATAGTAATTGCATTCTATTCTCTTGAATTTTTATCTTATAATATGATCTCTAATTAAGTTCTCCTCAATACTTTTCCAAATAAACTTTAAGAATTTTTATAAACATGTATCCATTAATCATATGGTTTTTATTAATATTTGTTTTGTCTATCTCCTTTATAATTATCCAAATGTTACACATTGTTAATATAAATATTTAGTGCCAATAATACAAATTTATGGCCTTAGAATAACTTTTTTGATGAATTTCTTAATGACTAAGAAGCAATTTTACGACAGAGTAAATCATTCATCTAATTAATTTCCATCATTTAATGACTTCAACATGGAAAATAATATTATACTATTATTTAAAAATTAAGTCAAAAGAAATATTTTGGTATGGTTTTCTTCCCTTACGGTGTACCATACTATTGAGAAATTCCCCAAGTACTGGGTATTTACCTTCCTCATAACTCACCCTTAATCATTAAATGATATCCTAAAATGTTTTTAACATTTTACAATCAATGGTGTATTCCATTTTAAAAAAAATTTAATCTATTATAGGGTCTCAAATATCAATTCATGAATGATTCTTAAATCACACCCCCAATCATAATAAAATACTACAGAATAGAATTATCCTTCAAATTATGAAATTGGATTAATAATATAATGTAGACCTCTCTTTTTCAAAACGACTATGGTGTAACCTTATCTTTTTGGTATAGTAATCCATATAACTTTTCCAAATTATCTTATACAATTTGGAAACAGCATATTCACCCTTAGGTTGGATAATTTTATTTAAAACCATTACATAGGTTATTACTCTATGGAAAAATATGTTATTCAAGGATTAGGCTTGAAAATACTTTTATGCATCCAAAGATATACCTTTTCATTCCATGCAATTTATGGAAGACCTATACACAATATTTGAGATTCCATTATGAAATATTTTCTATGACATGTCTCAAAAATTAATATCAAATTTTTTTCATATAACATTATTCAATATAAGGTACTTTTTAATTATCATTACGAATCAACGTTTTATGGTGTCTCCTTTGGTATTTCGGCAAAGCTTAAGCCTGCTATTTTCCCACATTACAGTTTCATAAAAACGACTACTATTATTTCAACCAATAAACACTATAATATCACTAAAAACACAAGTAGTACTAATATGTTCCATACCCACGTAATAATTGATTATCTCTGCATCATGGACTTCCGTCATACACAGTTTCATCAACCTGTGATAGTGTTCAACTTCGATTCCCCTTTGACCGTGAATGTCTTTAATCTCGACTAGTTATATCCTTGCTAGATAGACACTCTGATAGTACTATTTTTTGGTTTTTTAAATTTTTTGTATTCATACTATTTTATCATGTAACCATCTTCTCTCAAGAATGATTATATCATAAGACCTCATATTTCATATAAATACCACATGTATTATCCCTTATTGCCCAACCAAATGTGATTCATCAAAATATCTAGTTAATTTGTATACTTATGAAATCTACTAGAGAAACCTCCAAAAAAATTAAACTTTCTATAATAACATGTAAATCTAAATAATATACACCATATTAATTTGCATCTAAGATAATTCTACTACCCGACCTAGAGTGTAGATGAATATAGTCTGTATTCAAGATGTTTTATCTCTTTCTTCTTTAAAAAATATATATATTGGAAATATATGATAATCCTCAAAGCATATTATAGTAACTTATCACTTTTAATACAAATTATTACATGATTTGTAATCTTTAATATATATTAAAACAATATAAGGATTGTTTAATCAACGTATCTTTGGAAGAGTATGTTTGTAATATATAAATGGAAACTAAAACATGTCATACATATTTTATTATACATAGTGAGCTCCTAAAATACATTTTATCTCCTAAATCCATATAAGATAACATGGGGAATAAATAAAAAAAGGGGTGACCTAAAAAAGAAAGTATGAGAATAAACATGAAAGGAAGCATAACATGTTAATCAAAGGTATAACATGATATCATGAATGAGAAGATACATGAGTAGTCATGTGAAAGGATTAAATAGAGATCTTGGTATCATAAGATCATGGAAACATGGGAATTTGGAAACATTACAAAATATGACATAAATATAAGGACCCATCTTTATTACATTTTATAATCTTGAATTTTAGTCAAGAACTCGCATCTTTTCATATTGAGAATATTTTCGAGTTTACCATTTTAAAGAATCATTATATAATACATACATAACATTCCACATTCATATAGAAATGAAACCACAGAAACAGTATACATTTCTTCCAAAATATAAAACTGTTAAAATAAAACATGTATTCTTTGAAAAATCATCATAAAATATAACTTGGATTATTTATTTGCATTACATATCCGTATAACCTATGAAGGTCATTTAAAAACATGGGATGGGAACCAAAAGCTCAGTAAGGGATATAAATAAAAGGAAACAAAATATAAGTCCATGATTACTTGTAATGTATGAAATATTTTTCAAAAAAATTTACATACTTGATACCCATATAAACACACTTTTTGAAACATGTGATCTAAATGATATTTCTAAAAAACATATAGAACATAAATAGAACCATAAATTTATCTTGGGGAATTACTTACATAAAATTTCAACCGTCTCATATATCTTATAATTTCTATCCCTCATGGATAACTTACACACTACTGAAAATTTGGGCTATACCCACAGTTTAAAACAATGGCTCTAAGTCCTCAAACCGTGGAAAAGTTTTGCGTGGCTATAGGCCTAGACTTAAAGCCATGGTTTGGAACTATGGCTATAGGTCTGGAGGCATGGTTCAAACCATGGCTATAGGTATATAGTCGCGGTTCAAACCGTGATAATATCACTATAGCCTTGGTTTAGAACCGTGGCTATAGTAGTGGAGGGAGAAAATTTATTTCCATAGTTAGAAACAGTGGCTATAGGGTCTAAAAACCCATAAAAAATATCCCCCACCCCCCTAGACCCCCTGCAGTAGCCAACCCCCCCCCCCCCCACATCCCCTTCCATCCTGGACAGCCCCACCCAACATAAACCTGCCTCTCCTGAACATCCCCATCCCCCTAGAAATCCCCCCTAGACAGCCCCCCTGCAAAGCCCCCCTCTTGGACACCTCCCCCCCCCCAGACAGACAATGGACACCCCCCAGACAGACCCTAGACATGTCCCCCCAGACCCTGGACCCCCCCCCCCCAAATAGACCCTAGACACCCCTCAGACAGACCCTAGACACCCTCATACCCTAGACACCCCCCAGATAGACCTAGGATAGACCCCCCCTCCCCCCGGATACCCCCCCTGGACATACCCTGGACACCCCCCGGACCCTGGACACCCCCCAGACCCTGGACATATCAACCTTTACATCTCAGACCTCCACTCCCCTGGACTGCCACCCCCCCACCCTCTTGGACAGACCCTGGACCCCCCCCCCCCCAAGACCCACCACTCCAATTGACATACCCACCATCCCACCCTCCTGGACAGAACCTAGAACCCCCCCCCCCCAGAACCTGGACACCCCACCCCTTGCACCCTCTACCAGTTACCCCCCCCCCTCCCCTACCAGTCCCCTCCCCCCAACTAGTTTCCCCCCCTCCCCTACCAGTTCCCCCCTCCCCATGACATTCCTGCCCCCCCCCCAACCTGGACACCCCCTAGACCTCTTGGAAAGCCCCCCCCAGATAGAACCTGAACAGACCCCCCGACACAAACCCACCCAGACCCTGGACACCCCCCCCAAAACCCGAACACCCCCCATACCCTAGACAGATCCCCGTGAACACCCCCTAGAACCTGGACACCACATCCCTTGCACACCCTACCAGTGACCCCCTCCCCCCTACCGGTCCCCCCTACCAGTCCCCTCCCCCAGCCAGTCCTCCCCCCCTGCCCATTTCCCCTCCCCCTACCCCTACCATCCCCCACTTGCACCCCCTGCCAGTTTCCCCCCTTCCCCATACCAGTCCCCTCCAAATTAAATTATACACAAAAGATACTTACATAATAAAAGGAAAACAAATTCAAATATAAAAAACACATCATTGTACTTACATGAGTCTCCTTATATGACAAACTATCAAAGAAGTCTAAAACCAGCTCAAAAGTACCTACAAAAAATTGTAGAACATAGTAGTGCTCATACCTTGTACCCACACTTCTCCCCCCACCCTGTACCCCTGTTGGACCCCCTTGGACAGCAGCACCAGCCCCCTGGATAAGAACCCCCCCTGCTAGACACCCCTAGACATCAGCCCCCCCCCCTAGCTGGCCCCCCTAGACAGCAGCCCCAGCCCCCCTGAACAGCATCCCTCTCCCACTGGACCCCAATGGACAACCCCCCCCCACACTGCTGGACTCCCTGGATAGCAGCCCCCATAATGGACCCCTAGACTAAAGCCCCCCCTGGACATCCCCCCCCGAGAGGTGCCGACCTTATCTCTCAGAGAGGTGGTCTTTTTCCTTGAGATTATTCTTCTCCCTCCTTATGTATCACCATTTCTTCTCATCCTGGAAATCTCAAGTGATCCATGACTATTTTCCCATGCTTCTCTACCTATTTTCACCTTATCTAATTACCGTTATGTTTGTTACCTAACTTTTGAATACTCCAATGGGGAAATCACTCAAGGAGGGAAGATGATCCAAGAGTTTCGATAGCTGGAGAGAGAGTAAGGATTTGGGAAATGAAACAGAGGTCGGGAAAATTGAAGATGCATCTCACGGTGAGGAAACGGTTTATGTGACAAGTTTCTGTTAGGCATGATTGTGATCAAAAGGTATGCATGACTCTTTCTTGGTGGCATTTTCTATTGAAAAAAAGATGAAATAAATAAATTACTTGTAGTTTATTTCCCTCTATAGTAGTTGTTTTGATATTGGACACAACCATTGGGAAAATTGCTTCTAAAAACTCAACTCTCATGGAGGAACGAACATTAGGAAGTTGTGACCATTTCTAAAGACATGCTATAGAAGCTGGATAAAGTTCATGAGCCTTGTTTGCTTGACTATTGTTTATGATGTAATTAAAATTTTCTACAGATTTGCGACTTATTCAAGATCATATTATCATGATTCAAAAACTAAAAACAACTATAAAAAGACAGCATCAGTTCTTGCGAGTAGAATCATGAGAGCTGAAGATGCAAGAGTCTCGTTGCTCAGATTCTAAAAATTGAGGTGACAAAGCCGCTACATGTACATCTAGTAGATTCAATTCCATGGAGAAATAGCTTACAACCAAACTAGTATGTCCTGAAGATATAATGTCTTAATTTTATTTTTTCATGGAAGTGGATCAAATGGAATTTAATATAGGGGTAGAAAGATTATGGATTTTCAGTCCAGACATAAAGGGATAAATAATGAAGTGATTGAGGAGAAGTTTGAATCTTGTCTCGAATAGCCTGACGTGGTACATTATTATCTTATTTCTTCATAGGATAAGCATGAATGGCATATTGAGTTGGGGAATCATGTTTATGTTCTAATGGAACCACTATCTAAGGAATTTTTTTTTGAATGTTCCATCATAACAAATCACGATGAAGTACAAATTAGCAACAATAGATGAGTATTTTTATTTTTATGACATATAAACCTTAGAAATAGAATTGATTGATGTTGGAACTGCCATAGAAGATGTAATGGAGGCTGTTAGAGTTTTTATGAGACAACAATGTATTGCCTCTACAGATACTCGGATTGGCTGTGAGCATTGATTTTCTACCATTAGTAGAAGGAGTCAAGATAGTCTAGTGACAACTGCAGCAACCAATGTGGAGGATTCTTACACACTAGTTAAAATATTCCTAAAGGATAAAAAGTATAGACAAGAATGTTTGGGGCCTCTTCCTCAGGCGAAGAGGTTTTTGGATGGGAATTCATTGGTTAGTGAAAAATATTCAGAATGCTACTGTAAAGGACAGTTTTCACAATGATTTTCAATGTATTATGGATTACCTATTGGATTATTTTCCAACATGAACAACCACTATAATAATTTTATAAACATTGAATAATATTCCCCAAGATCTAATTCTTGGCCTAGGAGGTCATTGTTTTCTAGTAAGTTGCACACTCTATTTGTGATAGATCTATTTTATGTTGCTGATGTGGAAATTCTTTTCCAGTGGTTTTTGAGTTTTTTCTTTTTCCATGAGGATTTATATCCTTGAATAATTTTTGGAAATAAATGGATACAATTTATTTCACTTCGATGAAGTTGATTAATTTGAAAAGATTATAATGTGTAAAACACAAGTACAATGGGAATTGTCAGGGACGCTGAAGAAAAAATTGGCATAGAAACAAACAAGCCAAATTATTTTTTTCTTGAGGATCCCATTGAGAAATCAAGATTTGTTAATTATATCACAATGAAACATGATTATTTATCTAGTTTGACTCATGAATTCATAGATTCCAATTTCATTAAAGTAGTTTTGTGAAACAATTATTAGAAAAAAGGGTCAAGTGTTGTGTTTGTATTTAGTTCTGGTAGGAAAAATGTTTGTTTCTTCAGGGGAACAATTTACAGTTCATACACTTATCAGAGATCCCAATAGGATGTTACTACTTTCATGTTATGATTTGGCTACATCAGAACTGAAATTCATATTTGGGACTCCATATTCTCCTGCATGAAAAATTATGATCATTAAAAATGCATCAAAGGCTGGAAGTAATATTAAATAAGTTAGTTTTTTAGTTGATTTTGGAATGCAAAGAGATAAAACCAATGGAGTTTTTAAAATTTCTCCTTATATGTTACCAACACTGGGTAAATACTAGTATTCTAAATCAACCAATAATGTTTCTACAAATTTCATACCCACTATGGGCAATATTTTTTCTACTGACAAAGATATTGAGGTTTGTTTGATGAGTTGCGAGACAAGGGGAGTCAGTATTGTTAAAGTACACAAAATTAGTGTGATTTTTCATGTTGATGAGTTATTGCAGGAGAAATTAGAAATTTTTTGTGACTCACTTGAAACATTGATTACTGTAATCCATGGGGGACAAAGGAAAGCTGGATGCATTTCGGTTTTTTCTATTAGCATGGAAAGAAGTATCTCCACTGGCTTCTTGGAGAACAAAAAATGTTAAGCCTACTGAAAGGGATTCAGTCACTTACTTGGAGTTGGCTTGGGAGATTTTATATTTTGGTCTACCTATTTGAGGTTTGATTCAGTTTACATCCTTATGGTTGATAATAATTCATAAAGTTCTGCAAATGAAATAATATTTTCATGGTTCTTCCTACTTTTGAACAAGAATGAAGAGACTCACTGGTGTCTGATTTTATGATTAAAGCTTCTAGTATGTGGTCTGAAGAGAAAAATATTGGTTCTCATCCTATGTTGTTTATAAGAGAAGATTTTTTTTATGTTATTATTATTTCGGAATCACCAAGAGTTGCAACGATAGAAATGAGAAATGGAAGAATAATGCAGAAGAGATGAAACAACAAGAACACAACAATTTACGGGGATCTAGAAAAATACCTACGTCCACGGAGAGGTAGAAATTCACTAATCCTGGAGTACAAAATTATAGAGTTTTTCAAGTGATAACCCTAGCTTAAAAATGGGCTTTAAAATGAAGACGATTATCACTACTCCAAAATTATGTCCTCATCGCTACAGTGATAGGCGTCCAGGTTTGTCAAAAGTGGTATAGTATAGTTTCCCCCAAAGTCAGCACTACTACAATGCATGTCGGTGTCAGTCGGTCTGCTCCTCTATAGTGGGCCACAAGCATTCGGCCTAACCGGATCAGGCTACACTAATCCAACAATCTCACTTATTTCATCCCTTGATGAGAAATAGGTTAAGAGTTCCCTTTTTCTCTAAATATTGAGACTGTGGCTGGTCCTAATGGGTTCACAAATTAATTAATTATGTTCTACTGGGACATAGTTTGCGATAATCTCATTAATTCTATGAGGGAGTTCTTTAATCATGACTCAATTCCCTATGGAATTAACTCTATTTTTATTTCCCAGATCCCAAAGAAGTAAAATGTTGTGGGTGTAAATGATTTCATACCAATTGCTATTGGGAATACCATTCCAAAAACCATTAGAAAAATTATTTATATGAGGTTAGGTCTCATTGCTCGTGGGTTTATCTCTTCAAATCATCCCCCCATACATCCCGTGGACACCCCCCTGGACTGCCTCCCCAGACACCCCACCTGCACCCTGCCCCTAACCCTACAGACCCCCCCCTTGAACCCCCCCGAACAGCCCTGGGACACCCCCTGGACATCCCCTCCTAGAAACCCCACCTTCACCCTCCCCCATTCCATGAAGACCCCCCGGTACTCCCCCTTAGACACCCCATGTACATCCCCTACTAGACACCCCACATGCACCCTCCCCCTGCCCTGCAAACCCCCAAACAACCCTTGGACACCCCACCTGGACATCCCCTCATAGAAAATTCTATAGTCATCAGTATTTTCACTTCATTATGAAAAAATGATAATTGAACAATGCCTTGAATCTTTTCCAAGAATAGTCTTTGTCAGGATTAGTTTTAATAAAATACTTCTACCACTGATAACTCAGACCCTCTAGTAGGATGGCTAAAAAAATAACCTTAAGAGACTCATAAATCTAAATATGGATAAAAATATCTTCAAACATCAGTAGAAAAACCAATTTATCCTAAGAATCTTGTTACCCAAGATTTATTGTGAGGCTACCATCTTGATTTTGGGATTCCTAGGTGTGCCTTCAAGATCGTTTTATTCTAGTCTTTTGATTCAGTCAGGTGGGAAATCTTTTGGGATGCTTTGGATCTTCTCGTCTTCCTGGCCAGGTTCTCATCTTTGGTTAAATGAGGAATCTCTACCCCAATGTTCTCGGTGAACATTAATGGCAGTTTACATGGCTACTTTTCACTAAAAATATGGATTAAGAAAATGGATCCTCTTTCGCCTTTCTTTTTGTTATTTTCGTGGAGTTTTTCTCACGCATCCTTGAATGCATGAGGCTGGGGGCTGGTGCGGTGGCGGGTGTAGGCTGGAGTGGCTAGTGCAGGTGGGAAGGCAGAAGGCAGGGGGATGGCATGGGGCTGGTGCAGGCTGGAATAGGTGGCAGGGGGCTGGTGTGGGGTGGATTGCAGGTGGATGGGGTTTTTTGGGCATGTGGAAGGGGTGGTGCGGGGTGGGATGTAGGAGGCCAGGGGATGGTGAGGGCTGGAACTGGTGGCTGGGGCTATTTTTCAGGTGGAAGAGGGCCGGAATGAGTGTTCTACAGGAGGCTGAGGGGTGGTGGATGGTGTGGTGGATGTTGCAGACTAGATTGCAGGTGGCTGGGGGATGGGTGCAGGTTCTGTGGGGATGGTTTTGGCTGATTAAAAGGTGGAAGGTGGGTTATTTCAGGCAGGAATGCTGGTGGCAGTGGGCTGAAATGATGGTGGATGAGAGCTGGTGTGGGCTGGAAGTTTCTAGAGTATGGCCAAATCACGACATTACCACGGCGTGATAGCGGCGTGACCACAACGTGACCATGGTGTGGCCGCGATGTGTTGGCCCGATCCAGCGACATCTGTGGGGTAGCATCTTCTGGCCAGGAGCGAAGGGGTCAGGAGGAGGTGGGGCAACGTTCTGGTCGTCGCCCAACTAGCAGAAATTCTTATTAGTCAGTCTCAACATTGATCACAAGACTCATGTAATAATAACACTACGAACCACCACGGGGTGTCATCCTAGGGCAGGGCCAAATCACGGCATTACCGCAGCATGACCAGAACGTGACCGCGGCGTGATGGCCCGGTCTAGTTACATCTGTGGGGCAACATCTTCTGACCAGGAGTGAACACAAAGGTAAGAGGTGGGGCAACATTCTTACTGTCACCCCACCAGCAATAATTGTGATTAGTCTATATCAAAATTTATCACAAGACTCATGGAATACTATCAATGTGAACTGTTGTGGGTTGTCATCCGGGAGTAGGGCCAAATCACGGTGTGACCACGGCGATATCGCGGCGTGACCGCCGTGTGACTGCTGCGTGTTGGCCTGGTCCAGTGACATCGGTGAGGCAGCATCTTTCGGCCCAAAGCGAAGGGAGCGGGAGGAGGCGGGGAAACATTTCGGTTGTCTCTTTGCTGGAAGAAATTGTGATTAGTTAGTCTCAACATTGATCATAAGACTCATAGAATACTGTCACTACGATCCGCCGTTGGGTGTCATCCTAGAGTAGGTCCAAATCATAGCATTACTGCGGTGTGACCGAGGCTCGAACATTGCATGGCCACGGTGTGACTGCGGCGTGACCGTGGCATGACCACGGCGTGTTGGCCCAGTCCAACGACATCCGCGGGGCAGCATATTCCGGCCAGGAGTAATGGGAATGGGAGGAGGTGGGGCAGCATTCCAATCATCACCCCACTGGTAGAAGATACAACAAATCAACTATTTAATATGCTATAACAAGGGATCGCCAGAGAAGGTTTTACCGAGCGGCGCAATGATGCAACATCTAAAGGGAAACAAAATGATAGAAAAGAATCGTACACCCTACACAGCCCATTTACAAATCCATTCAATTTTTTTAAACATGGAAATTTTATTTATAATATTCAAAGAGTGAAAAGGAAAGTTTCATGGTCAAGGAATTTGCCTACTCAAGCAATGTCATTTGAGTTAAACGAGTATGAAAAGCCAATTTATATTATTCATATAAACCAAATACTAAATAGCCACAAAACAAACACCAATAAGAGGAATATGAAAGACTCAAACCAAATCTAAACATGATACACATAACTATCACTAATCTTTGGTTTATAAGACAGAACACCTTCGTTGGAGGGGTTTTATTATAAAATCATGGCATTGGTTCATCACACAATTCATTTAATTATATTTAACATGTATTATAAAAATCATTCAGCACAAATAAAATGAAATAATCTAATAAACTAGATCAACATAACTATCACTATGAGTTTTCGCAGACAGCACACCTCAATTGGAGGGGTTTTATTATAAAAACATGACTTTATTTATCAAATGAAACAATTATATTAAATAACACTTATTCATGATATGAAATTCAATATAATTAATCATAATTAAGAAAGAAGCTAAATTTAATTTAAATCATTCTTGAATTAAAGAGGCTAGAAGAGGGATCCTACCTCATGGTGGAATGAAACTATCCACTTCAGCTCTTGGAGCTTTCTAACTAAAATTTGATGCTCCCCCACAAGGTATATGCACTTTCACACACATGCAAGGAAACCTATCCCCTGTGCACACACCCGCATTCCCATGAGCATGGGCAAGGGGATCCTTACACATATGCTTATATGAATATTCTAGTATCCACTCACCTGCGTATTAATTTATATATATATTCATGGGCACACATAGCCCCATACGTGCATAATAACTGCCATGGTTTACTATACACATAACGGGTGTACCCACATACATATACTTTGTTACCTATGCACACTCAGGCAAGTCGCCCATAACTTGGATACCCGAAACCAATTAGTAGGGATCAACGCACTACAAAAAGGATATTAGGAACATTAAAACACAAAAATGATGCTACATAACAAGTGAGAAACAAACCTACGGCATTAAAGCCTTACCTTGATTGGGAGGACCAAATCCTCCTAAACAAACACGAAATGATCCAACTCCCTACTAAAAACATAATATGGAGTAAAAACCACTGAAATCCCCAAATACATGAGGTGTGAGCCAAGTAGTAACCATATAATCTTACCTCGAATCAAATCCGGTGGACTGAATCATTCTGAACACCATTTCCCCCCTTCACAAAAAATAATTACCTTTTTTCCATGGAAAGAAGTAAAAGACCTATGTGGCCAACGCGATAAAGAAAATAAAATTAAAACTAGACGAAAAAATACCTCTCTCCTGTGACTATACACGTCACCACCCATCATATAAGAACCACAATTCCCCATGGGTAAAATCATGTTCCTACAAGAAAGGGGGGCATAGATCCATGTTTCAAAATGATACTATCAAATAGTATATTCCTATTAATTAACAATTATTCTTCCTGTTAGTGGCATATAATTAGTTTGGCTCGAGTTTTAGCTTAATTTGGTTATTTTTATACATGTTTTTATCCCACCTGAAAATAAAAGTTTACTAAAGGACACAATTTCTAATCAAATAGAATATATCATAACAAAAAATGGGTCCACACCTATGAAGAAGGTTAACCATGATAAGAAATAATGTTTAATCATATAGTCTGATGACTTATAAAAGGATAAAACAAAAAAAGAAAAACATTGAGAGTTCTCTAATTGCTCAAGTGAATATTCAATTTTAAAACAATAATAAACATGTAAAAGAAGAAAAAACCTTGTTTCCACAACATAAATGTTTAGAATGTGAGAAATATGTAATAGGAAAGAAAATCAAACACTTTTTAGCTACAAAGAAAAGTGCTCCAGTGTTGAGAAAAAAACCTAATAACATAGAAGTTGATAAACCCGCCTTATTGCCATACTTGTTGATATAAAACAACACTTGAATGTAAATGTCACATAACATGCACTTCCCATATATTTTTTTTAAAGGAAAATAATTTATCAAAATGAATCCTTCATATAGTATTTTTATTCCATTGAAAAAATCAACATGGAGAAAATACGAAAATAAATTCTTGTTAATCACATCCTTAAAAAAGTGTCAACCCCTTTCCCATGAGTTAATTCCATATATATAGGGAATTTTTCATCTAGATAACACTTTATAATTTAATAAAATATGGTTACCAATTCAACTGTATGTGAATCCAAAAAGAACAACACATTTATCCATAAACCAATTTCCCTTCACATGCATCATGAACATATTAAAACATTATGCATTAGATAACATTTTCATTTGCAAATTATAACACTCCATTCACATGACAACTGCTTCCACAAAGCATCAATGGTATGAATAATTGTACACATTAAAATTTCATAACATTTTTATGATCTCCAAATGGTTTCACATAGAATATGATATTCTTTATGAAACTAGAAACACATCATATGTTGTTCACCTAAATAATAATGAAATAATGTTCTTGTGGTATCTTCTATTTGAACTTCCTATGATTTATATCTACAAACACAACAATGATAACTATTTTTATGTTTTGAGAAAACCAAAATCAACCATATATCATAGTATGATATTGATTTCCATGAATTCATTAATTTAATGTTGAACATAAAATTATCCTTCAAACACTAGAGCTCTAGGTTGACTCCCGGGGTATGCCAAACTTGATTCAATAGAGTTCCATATATGTCTATTCATGCCTACCATTATCCAGGATGATTTCCTTGATAAGGAACCTTGACAAGGTACATTACCCATTCCATGGACCATTGACCTAACACACATTACCAATTCCAGGGATATATCTCATCTTCCATGGGTTAAAGGAATTTTTGTGAATTCTCATTATATAAATGATTACATTCCAAAGGAGAATAAATAATGCTAAGTGTGGAGTAACCATTACAGGTATTATATGACCATGCATCAAGAACAACCAAGAGAAAAACCCCTAACAAAACACAAAAACATGATAAATATTTTCACATATGACACATTTATTAATTCATTAAAATTACCAATTCTAATTCCTCGTATTCCATTTTTTCAAATATTAGTTCATGGGATTATAAAATTGTGTCTTTTCCATTTTCATACCAATTATACAGTTACATGTTTCATAATCAATTCTCATTTCAATTGTGTCAATACCAATTCACATACTGGTAATTACAAATTATAATTCACATGTCATGAGAAGAACAAATTCAATTCATAATTCTATTCATTCCTAAATAAATTTCTCATTCCAGGTATAAGGAACTAGACTCATACCATCCATTCTCTAACCCAACGTTATAGATAAGAACATATCTTTGGTGGCCAAAGGATCATGGTCATCATCACCAATAGACCCAATAGTATATATGGAAGGTCTAATATTGAGGATTTGATAAATTTCCATGGATTCTAAATACAAGTGGTCACACACACGACATGATGACACTATCATACATGATGCATATACTATTAAACCAATGAAGACATTTGGGTGATTTTTCAAATCACCCACCTCAATACAAATAATATTAATATGAAAACATATGATTTTGATGAATGTAGTCCACCATAATCCCATATGGAAACTAATAAATACACCACATCAAGTCTATAAGAATAATATAAAAGTGTAAAAGAAAAGGAATTCACCAATTTCGAGTAGAACGCAATGAATCTAGATGTTGGAATCGAAGAATTGATTGAGAGATCTATGATTCTAAGTATCTTACAAATGAGGTAGACAAGAATTAGAGTTGAAAGCCTTGAGAGATCTGTTCTTGAGAAAGTGAGATTACGACGAAGGAATTGAGCTCCCCAAGTAGGGTTCATGCTCGGGAGGTAGGGTTGGAAGAGAGATCTCGTTAGAGGAGGAGATCTTTTTTAGTGGAGAGATCTGTTCGAGGAGAGATTCTGTTCGATAGAAGAAGTAAGACCATGGGTTCGTTCCTGGGAAGTTGGGTTTGATGGAGGAGATATCTATTCAACGATGTGCAGAGAGATTTGTTCGCGGGTTAGATACGATTATTTGGGGGTTTTTCCCAACAGTTTCTAAAACCATAGAAAAATATTATTTCGGGTGGATTTCCCTATGTTTTATAAAAACTATCGGAAAATAATGTCTAATGTAATCATTTCCAAATGGTTTAATGAAACCGTTGGGAAAACAAATCAAATTATTACTTAAACCAATGTTTTTTTTCAAACCGTTAGTATGCAGGTGTTCGTATAAGTGGTATTTCCCCCAGTGAATGTAATTTAAAATATCATATTGAATCTAGTTTTGTACAGGTAAATTCATGCAATGTTGTAGTGAAATCAACCCACCAAAAGGAGGACATATTGTAGGATCCAAATCTATCTTTATAAGATATTATTAAAAAAAGTGGACATAACGTCTTGTATTTTAAAAAGATAATTTGTTAAAGCCATACCAACAACAACTAGTGGTATCATACGAAATATGATTTGTTGTAACTAATATCAAGCCATGATTTAGTGAAAGAAATATGTTGTAAATAGGAGGCCATATCTAGAGTAACATAATCATGGAGAAATGAAGATGTTAGATATGAATAATAATGGTTATTCAACCTTATCTAAGATTAAAGAAACCTATAGAGACAAACTAAACCCCCTGACCCACCCCCTTACCCCACTTCCCCACAGCCCCGCCCCCTCCCCCTGCCCTGCAGACCCCCCCCTGCAGACCACCCCCTGTCCCCTGCCCTGCAGACCCCCCAATCCACCCTTCCCTCTCCACCCACACCCCACCCCCTCCCCTACCCTGCAGACATCCCCTCTACCCCCTTCCCTCCTCCACCCTACCCCCTTCTCCTCCCCCTACCCCCTCCACACTACCCCATGTCCCCTGCCCCCTCCACCCTGCCCCCTTCCCCTCCACTCAGCCCCCTAACCTACACATCCCCCCATCCCCCCTAGCATGCACTGTTACCCCTAGCCTACACCACCCATAGCCTGCACTAGCCCCCCTAGCCTGTACACCCCCCTGTGAGTCAAAAAAATCATTGGAGATTCTCATGGTATCTCAAATGACATGAGTAAGGATTTAAATGGAAAACATAAAAGCAATAATATAAAACAAGCTATATAAGAATAAACTATCACAAGAAGATCCTTATATATATGCTCACATGCATAAGATTGTGCGATAATGACTCAAGAAATATATAGTTAAATGTTCCCATTCCTACCTTTGTTCTTCATAATGTCAATACATTTTGAGGAATTGAATAGGTAATTTTGGATTCTTCTTCCAGTTATAAATCCAAATTGATTTGATTATATGATGCATCAAGAAATAGATCATAGCCTCAATGCAATGACTTTGCTAATAATTTTTTAAATTGTGCTACCAATAGAAATAGGTTTGAAGTCTATAATATCCACTACATTATCCTTTTTTGAATCAAAGTAATAAAATTGGAATTGATTCTACAAGGTATAAAAGCATGATTAAAGAATTCTGTCATAGAATTATGTAAATAAACATGCACAATATCCCATTAAACCATATAAATTTTTTTTGAACCCGTTAGGCCCGACCACACTATTAAATAAGGAGATGAGTGAAGTATTTACGTACTTATCATCACAAGATTTAGTTAGAGACTAGTTTTGATTATTATCAACAACATAAGTGATTTTATCCACCATCTGAAAGATAAAATCTTCTCCTTTCTTTGAGAACAGTCTTCCAAAATAGTCAACCATAACATTAGAAAATTTATTTTTTGAGTTCTATAAAGACGCATCAATTTTTTAGGTAGAGACTCCTCTTCCAATTCACTTTTACAAGTTTATATAATAAAATTATATAGTTTTTCTTTCTCCCTCCTACATCCATATTATATTATACTAGTTTTAGACTACCCTTTCTTTTGAAAATGGGGTTTTATAAAGTTTATACATGGTTTTAATCTCATCAATTGATGGATCATTCTGATTCTGATTAATATTATGAAATTATAGTAAGTATTTATCATTATCTTTGATATCATTACCCATATTATAGAAATATACCTTGTTCCAAAAAAAGAATCATTCTTTTTAACATTCTTCAACTTTTTTTCTTTTATTTGAAGAGGGATTACCTAAATTTTTATGTTCCATGTAATGATGATAATTTCCCTACAACCAGGCAAAAAAATCCAGGCATTGATGAATTCAAATAGAAGGAGAGATGACTTCAATTTATTTGTGAAAATATTCACCATAAAAGGATTGTGATCATAGTGATATTTTTGGGAGAGCCAAACCCGATACATCAATAACATAATTATTGTCATCAATGTGAACAAAAAATCCATCCAATATTCTAGCTTGTAATACATTGATGGTGTATCTACACTAGGTTTAGTAACCACCCACAATTGTAACTTCAACCATGCTATATTTATCAAAATAGGATGAAAATTCAGAATCTTCCACCATATTGATGTGTGGACCAGTTTTTTCATCATGCCTTAGAATAGTGTTAAAACCCCTTAAAATCACCCAACTATATGAACACTAAGAAATTACCCCTTCAAGATTATACAAAATATCTATTGTTTTCGTGTAAGAGTTAGAGGAATAAACAAAATACAGCGAGATTACAATTTCTTAGATACCAATATCAACTAAAAATTCTTGCTAATATTATGTACATGAATGCTGGATGATAATGTCTAACTTTAAAATAAAGATATTCTCAGAGTCATTGTCACTTTATTTTTGTTATACATAGAAATATCCAAGGGAGGCCCATTTAAAGTCACTCTATTTGTCAAACTCTATTTTAGGTTTATCTAAACTGATCATCGTGGGTTTTTTGGCTGTAATAAAGTATCTCGGGGATGTGATTGTGGTAGAGTTCCCAAGACCATGAAAATTAAAAAATAGAATCTTCATTTATGAAGGGATTTTGTAGCTCTTGTTTTGAAAAAAGCAAGGAAACAGGAGAAATAAAATAAATTTCAAAACCTGTTATCAATGACCAGAACCAATTGAGCAAGATGAGTCAGCTCGACCTGGGCACTACTGTTCAAAATTTCCCCTAAACTCTAAATCTAGGCCTTGAAATCCCATTCAATGTTCCAGAACATTTCACATATTCATGAGAAACCAAGTGTGTGGTCAAGGAAAAAACTAAATGTCCAATCAACTTATAGGATAGAATTCATGAACATTTGGTCTTTGGAGGAATGAAGAGGGAGGAGGAACGGCGAGGGAGAAGGAGTATTCGCTGGGGGAGAGGGTCGAGGGTGGGGATAATGTTGAGCGCAATGATGGGGAAGTTTCCATGAAACATCGATGTCCAGTAAGTGTAGTAGCGACGTCGGGGATGAGTGCGCGGAGAGCAGGTCCAGGTCGAGTGTTCGAGGAGTCATGGACAGTGGGGTGGAGGAGCTCCCGGAATGGGGGAGGAGAGGAGGATAGAATCATAGAGAGTGTCATAGAGAGCATCACAGAGAGTGTCACAGATTGGGGAGGAGGAGCTCGCAGATCTGGGGAGGAGAGGAGTCACAAACTTGGGATGAGGAGCGGGATAGATAGTCAAAAAAACATTTCTATATATTTTTTTAATCTGTGGCTATAAATTATGATATAGACACTATTTTAATATAATTGTGTGTATAAACTAATCTATATCCATGTACTTATAAAATTGTGTCTATAGGTCCGTGTCTATAGCCTTGTTTTCTAGTAGTGACAATTTGTGTTACCATCATAGTTACTTTTGGAGTAACCATACGACTGACCTCCAGCATTCACATAACCAATTAATTGGATGGATATATAGGTCCCAAACTTCATCATGAACAATTACCAAGTATCATAACACAATCATAAAACATTAATAATCATATAAAAACATTTTTTTTGGAATTTAGTAAAATATAATTTTAAAAGAGGAATATATGAAAAGTCCATTATAAATATCATATAATTAATGTGGGACTTAATAGAGTGGATGTAATGTGCATATATACTACACATAAACATAATTAAAAATAATATAAAAAATTCATCTCACAACCAATTTTAATACCACATGAATAATGAAGTAGAATGTCAACCAAAAGAAAGGAAATTGGGTTATAAATTTAGTTACCTAGTTTTTTCTATCATAAAACATGTATAAACATTCTATATAATGGTTAAAAGAGATTTATTTGTATTTTAATGAAAATATTTCATTTTTATGATATCTTATATAGTAATTTTATAATATCATTTTACCCTTTAATTATTAGTATTTGGTCCTTTCATTGTTTCAGGTTAGTTCTTTATATTATTTCCATGGACGGTTTGTATTTCATTTTATTGTCGTATAAAAATGAAATTATAAAGGTGTAATGAAATTGTATTAATATTTTTACCTAATATATAATGAAACCATATATAATTTTTTTATCATATGTGTTGATTAATCTTTAGTTAATACATTAATGATATTAGTTTAGATCATTCTTTGTGGTTCCTCGATAATCATGAACTTGTTCCATTATATAATTTAATGTCATGCATTGAAGTTCATTATAGAAAATAAAATATGTTAAAAAATAAACTTCAAATTATGTTTTAACAACAGAAAGTGTTTTATGATCAGATTTTATAGATGTAATGTAAATTGGAAACATGTCGTCCATGATTTTGGGAAATCATCACGTCAGGGATGGTGTTTTTTTAAAACAAGAGGGATAGAATAAAAAGAACGATAATGAATATTTAACATGAACATGATAAAATACATAATATATATGATTCTAGATATTTAATACCTACTGGATAATTTTAGGGGATGATTTTATAATATAATAAAATAATTGGAAAGAAAACACATGGAAAAGGATGAGGAATCTTACATCTTGGTCTCCTCTCCTTGAAATCCTCCTTAAGGCCATTGGTTTTGGCATTTTTTTGAGACCAGTAGGTCTTGGATGTGGGGAATTTATTTTGGGAGTTAATTTGGTAGAACATAGAAAATTATCATGTCTTGAGAGGTGTGATAGGAATATGGAAATGAGGATGATATTTATAGTGGAGGAGAGGACTAAAATTACGTTATTTTAAAAAATATTTTAATATTTTTGTCCAAGACTATGAATAGTATTAATTCTTGTGATGAAAATATTAAATATAGTAAATTATTTATAAAAAACGTGGATTATATCTTCCAAAATTTCAAAAAATAGTGTATTTAACTGATAATTTGTATATACAGTATTTTACCGTATTTCACTATTCATAAAAAAATTCAAGAATTTCAGAAAAATCCATAAAAAATCACCCTATCAATTTTTCTATGTTTAGAATTAAAAAATGAACTCCATTTTTTGAAAATAAATTTTTAAATATTATTAATTAATTTTTTTAATAAAACCATAATTTATTCAAAAATAATAATTTTAAATCCTGAATTAATTCTTTAATGCCGTGAAAAATTAATCAACATCTCATTATCTTGTAAACATAAGAAAATAACATAAAAATATGATTTAATATTCATAAGTGTCATATTACTATTTTTATTACAATTCATAAGGGTATTTTTCTATTCACCAAAAGTCATGTTGGTTTAATCATTCTCCAAATAACGTAATGATCACAACTGTAGATGGAAATTTTTTGCAATTCAAATCACAGAAGCTACAAAATTATTTTAAAAGGAATGTTATAACTATCTAAACAAAAACTATTTAATGCATTTCAGTTTATTTTTTTCAAAAACCCTAGGTTGTTACATTTTTTCCACCTTCTTCAAATTGTGTCCTTGAAATTTTATTTACTTTTTAAATATGTGTGGGTACCTTTCCCTCAAAACATTTTCAGACCCCATGTTTCTTCTTCAGCCATGTGAATTTTCCATAAAACCTATACCTAGGGAATGAACTTATTCTATAATACTCATTACCTTTTATCAAGAACTTGAATTGGGTTTTCATTATAAGAAAGGATCTCTTCCAGCTAAACTGGCTCTGGGCTCAAAACATGAGATGAATCTGGAACATACATTCTCAATATCAAAACATGAAAAACATTGTGTACCTGGGATAAACTCAGAGGCTAAGCTACATGGTAGGCGACTGGTAAGAACATTCTCTATAATTTCATATGGTCCAATGAACCGTGGACTTATCTTTCCTCTCTTACCAAAATTCCAAAATAAAAAATACCACGGTGAGATTCTAATAAAAACATGATCAAATAACTCTAAAGATAAGTGTTTCCTCTTGTTGTCTGTATAAATTTTCTTCCTGCTCTAAGCTATCCCCATGTGTTGTGGGATTATCTTTACTTTCTTATCCACTTCCTCTACTAATTATATTCCCATCAACATCATTTCCATGTCTTCATCCCAAACAGTTGGAGTCCTACACAACATCCCATACAATGTCTCAAAAGTTGACACCTTTATGTTGGAATGAAAACTTTTATTATAAGAAAACTCAACTCTTGAAAGATGTTGATACAAACTTTCTTAGTATTCCATTGAACAAACTAAAATAATATCCTATCAATTATAAATCTTTCGTTCTGACTGCCCATTTGATTAAGGATGAAAATATGAACTAAAATTTAAATATGTGCCCAATGAAATATGAAGGCCCTTCCAGAAATTAGAAGCGGTCATGGGATCCTGGTCATATACAATAGCAATAGGAACTCCATATAACCTAATAATAATTTTATGGTACAGTCGATAAGGCTGATCCAATGACATTGTATCTCTAATAGAAAGAAAATGTGCAGATTTTTTCAGCAGATCAATAATAAACAAAATATAATTATTACCTTAAGAAGACTTAGGTAGTCTCAACTCAATTTCCAGTGATATATTATTTCATTTCTACTGTGGCACTCATAGTGGCCGAAGCATCCCCTTCGGTAACTACTTCTCTGATTTAACCTATTGTCATGTAAAATATTTCATGGTAAAATCTGCAATATCTCTTTCAATACCATCCCACCAATAGTACTTCTTAAAGTCTATATACATCTTAGTACTACCAGGATGAACTACAAATGGATAACTATGAGCCTTACACAAAAAATATTTTTTCAACTTGGAATTACAAGTCACACCCAATCCTTTACCAAATCTTAAAACACAATATTTATTAAAGGTAAATTCTAAAAACATACCCATTTTAACCAGTTCTACCATTTTCTATACTTTTTGGTCTTCATTCTACGATTGGTTAATTATGTTTGATAATGATGACTTCAAGGAAACCTAAATCAAAATAGAGGTTTTTCCTGCACCAACAACTTCTAATCCAAAATTCATCTAATCATTATTCAAGGGCTCATGTTCCAAACAGGACATGGTTAATGATGGATGATGTTTTCTACTCAGGGAATATTTCACTTTGTTTTCTTTTTCTGGATGGTAATTGATCGTGAAATCATAATCCATTATCAGTTAAAGACATATTCTCTATCTCATATTTAATTCATTCTAAGTGAATATATACTTTAGATATTTATGTTCAGTATATATTTGACATTGGACTCCGTATAAATGATTCCTCCAAATTTCCAAAGAAAAAACTACATCAAGAAATTATAAATCATGTGTGGGATAATTTAACTCATGAGGTTTTAATTTTCTTAAAGAATAAGCAATTATCTAATCATTCTGCATCAGAACACAATCAAGTCTCATCAACGAAGCATCATTTTAGATGAAAAACTCACTATATCGAGAAAAAAATGCCAAAATTGGAGCATTTCCCAATCTATTTTTCAGATCCAAAAAACATGCATCACATTCTTCTATCCTAAAAAATTAATCCCTTTTCTTGTTAACTGTATTAGTGGACTAGATAACCATAAATTTTTTTAACAAACCTCCGGTAATAACTTAATAATCCAATAAAACTACAAATCACTATAACATTATAGGTCTTGGACATTCCTAAAAAACTTTTGTTTTGGTGGAATAAATTTCTTTTCCATCTTTATTTATAATCTTCCCAATAAATTAAATCTGTTGCAACAAAAAATCACACTTTTATAATTTTCCACACAGTTTATTTTCCATCAATTATTGCAAAAAATAATGTTATATGTTTTTCATGCTACTCTTTATTCATAGTAAATAAAAAATTGTTATCAATAAAAAACCAGAATCATATCCAAGGACACATAAAATATTAAATTCATAAGATCCATGAATAAATTAGGTTAAATATTTAACCCAAACAAAATAACAACAAATTCATCATTCTCATATCTAGATTGAAAATCTATTTTTCAGATGTCATCCTACTTAACCTTCCACTGATGGTATCTAGATCTCAGGACAATCATGGAAAAGTACTGAGATCCTTAAATCTAATCAAAACAGTCATCAATATGATGAAAAGGACAATTTTTTAATAGTGATGTTATTCATGGATCTATAATCAATACAATTTCCTATGGAACAATCTTTATTTTTAACAAAAAAACAAGTTCACTATATGGTTAAGTTTTAGGATCAATGAATACTTTATTAAAAAACATCTGCTACTAATTTTTTAAATTCAATAAGTTCCATTTAAGACATTCGATTTCGGGGTTTTGAAATTATCTTCGCATCAGAAACTAATTCAATTTTGAATTTGAATTCCCAATCAGGTATGGCACTAGGTAACTTATTAAAAAAACATCAAGGTATTTATTTACTATTGGCACATCATTAATCAAAATAGTTCCATTGTTTTCAATATTATCATAAAAATAACTTCCATTTCTATCAGTCAACATTTTCTCAGCTTCCTAATATGTTATTAATTTTATGGGACCATTCTTGTATAAAAACTGAAACTCTTTTTAAAAAACAACTTAGTTAGATATACAGTCAATATTACTTTTATAAACAGAAATTCAATCCATTACTAAAATGGGATCAAACTATAATAAGGTAAAAAAACATGGTTTTAACGTAATGTCATTCCACATAACACAATATAATTATTCTTATAATTCTTATTTGTTATAATATTTCTCCATGGTGTTTTAATAATAAGTTCCGGTCTCATTTTTTGAGGTGGTTTTTCAAATTTACCATAAAATTCCTCAGAAATAAATAATCATGTAGACCCCATATCGAACAAAACATTTGAAAAAAATGATTAAAATGGAAAGGTAACTAATACAACATCATTGGATAGCCAGACCTCGGTTTACATAGTCGTAAAGGATATCACTACATATTTCTAATTATATTCTAGATACTTTGCATCATTGGGATCTCTCGTTAAGAAGACATTTTCATAATGACCCAACTCTCTACATTTAAAACACTTAATAGTTTTCTTATAAATATTATTCTTAGGATTATTTTCATTAAATATCATGCCATATGTCCAAAAATACCACATAGAAAACCCTTCCTGGTATTGTTAAGGCATTCCCTAGGGTTCTTTTTCCACACTTTTCACAAACTGGAAACTGGGATTTCTTACCATCAAATTTATTTGGTTAATTCTTACCCATCACATTCCATCTAGACCTATTATTCTCCCCATTGTCAAAGTATACATGATCATCAGAAAAAATCCATCTATACACTCTCATCACATCAAACAGGTTTATCATAACTTTATAATTCATATGATTCCAATACCCTTTCATATATTGTCTTCAATCCTGAGTAAAAGAAATTGGTTTTTATATTACAATCCAGAATAAGATTCAGAGCATACCTCACCAGTCAGGGGAAGTTTTATTCAAACAAAACCACGGAATATTATTCTATTTTCTTCAATTAATGGAATTTATTCTCTATCCCATGTCTCACCACCTTAGAAAAATATTTTTCAAGGAAAATAATTTTACATTCAACCCACTATAAGGCATCAATCTACTCACTATCCTTGGGCATACGGGTGATGTACTGGTTCCCCTTTATCCCTTAAAAGGGGGGTTATCTATAATAAAAGAAAAAAAAAGAAGTCCATCAGGCCATTCAAGCATAACATCAAGTATCTTTTCCAAGTATTTAATCCATCCTTCAGCCGATATGGGGTTCGAAGATCAACCTAATGTATGAGGGTGTTGTCTCATAAAATATGTCACTATCATCATGTTATATTGTGGAGCCTTTAGGTTTTTCTCTTGAATAGATGACCCCCCCCCATTTATTATCTACATTAGCTGATCCATTATTGTTACAAACTTCTTGGTTCTAATCCCTACTATTCTTGTCTATAGATTTGGAAGGATAAATTTCTGTTAGTGCATCTCCTCTTCATCTTCCCTATTTCTTCTTAGGAACACCATTCTAATCAAATGGATATTTGTAGAATAAAAAATTTAATCTTTAAGTAGTATATCATTTTAAATTATTTATAAAGTAAAAAATCATTTATGGTGTTCTGTTAACTTCATATTAACCACTGATGTTATCTAAACCATTCTCTGATACCAACTATAAGGACCCAACCTTTTACATTACATAATATTCAATTTTAGTCAGCAAATCACATACTATAATAATTAATATCTTTTCAAGTTTATATTTTTAAATAATTTGGATATAATACATACATAATATTCAACATTTATATAGAGAATATTCCAAAAAAATAATATCTATATATTCCAAAATATATAACTTTTTGAAGAAAACGTGTTTTCATTGACAAATCTTCATAACATTAAAATTGACTTATTTTTTTGTTTTATTAATCCTTATAACCTATGAAAATATTTTAAATATGTGGGATTAGTACCAAAATCTCATTAACAGATATAAAAAATAAATATATTATTACAGGAATACTTGAAATGTATGAAATCATTTAAAAAAAGATATACTTTGTACCCATATAAACTTACTTTGTAAAACATTATATTTCTTTGAGATTTAAAACGAATAATATAGAAAAATAAATATAACCGTAAAGTTATCGTAGGGAATTACATACATAATATCATAACCCTCTCGACTAATTTATAATTTTTAATCCTCACGACTACCTTACAATTTGTTTAACCATCGCAGTTACACTTGGAGTAACCATACGACCAACAACCATCTTACACTTAACCAATGAATTAGAGGGAGATATAGGTCCCACCCTTCAATATAAAAAAATAAAAAATATACAAAACACAATAACTCATCATGAATAATTTCATAAAAACATTGCATTTGAATTTCGCAAAATAGATTTTTAAAAGTGGGGTTTATAAGAAAAGTACCATGAAAATATATATATTTGAAGTAAGACTTAATAGAGTGGATGGAATATGTATATAAACTATAAATACATATAATTAATCATAATAAAAACAAAATTTATCTCACAAACATTTTTAATACCACATGAATAATGAAGTAGATGGTTAACCTGAAGAAGAAAAATTGGGTTATGAATTCCCTTACCTCAAGTTTGAGTTTATTAAAACTATTTAAAACTTTTTTATAATGGCTAAAAGAGTGTTATTATTATTTTTAAGAAACATTTTTATATTTATAAAAACTTATATGATCATTTTAAAACATCATTTCACCCTTTAATTATTAGTATTTTGTTCCTTTCATTGTTTTGGGTGGGCTCTTTATATGATTTCCATGGCCATTTTGTATTTGATTTTCTTGTCATATAGAAATGAAATTTAAAAAGTTGAATGAAATTTTTTTATAAGACTCCATAATATATAATGACACAAAAATTCATTTTTCTCATATATAATGATGAATATTTAGATAAAACATTAATGAGATTATTTTAGATCATTCTTTGCGATTCCTCGATAATCATGAACTTGTTTCATAATATAATATAATTTAATGCATAGAATTTCATTCCAAAACAAAAAAAAATAGGTTAAAACATACCCATTATATTCTAAATCATGCATTAAAAAGTTTTTATGATCATATTTTGAAGGTTGAAATGGAAATTGGAAACACATCGTCCCCGATTTTGGTAAATCAGCACATCACGGACAACATTTTTATTTTTTGAACAAGAGATAGCGCAGAGGTAAAATGATGAATCTATTAAATGAACATGTTAACATAAATAATATACAATATAATATATATTTCATATGTTATAAATTTGTATAGGGTAATAGATTATAATAAAATAGAGGAATTGGAAAGAAAACACAATAAAGAAAGAAGAAGATTCTTACCTCTTGATCTCCTCTCCTTGAGATTCTCCTTATATCCCATGGTTTTGGCCTTTTGGTGAGACCAAGGGGTCTTGGTCGTGGGGAAGATCCTTGGGGAAGAAATTTGGATGGACTTAAATATTTCTCATGGCTTGAGATATGTGAGTGGAAGAGGGGAGTGGGGGTGGTATTTATAGTTGTGGAGAGGAGGGATTTTACATTTTTTTATCATTATTTTAATATTTTTGTCCAATACTATAAATAGTCTTAAATCCAATAATAAAAATAGTAAATATATAATGGGAGTTTGAAACATGTGGGCTAACATCATCCATGATTTAAAAAATAGTGTATTTAACTGATAATTTTTATATACGGTATTTTACCGTATTTCAATATTCATAATAAAAATCACAATTTTGCAGAAAAATACCAAAAATTATCCCTTAATTTTTTTAATGTTTAAGATTCAAAAATGAACTCCAATTTTTGAAAATAATTTTCTAAATATTATTTATTTAATTTTTTAATAAAATCATAATTTATTTAAAAATAACATAGTTAAATCTATAACTCATTTTTGAACACCTTGAAACAATAATCAACTTATCATTTTCATATAAACATAATATAATAAAATAATAATATGATTTACTATTCATAAGGGACATATTACTATTCATAAGGGTATGTAACTATTAACCAAAAAAACAAGATGGTTTTATCATACTCCAAATAACATACTGAACTATAGATGACAGTTTAATGAAATTAAAATCAAATAAGCTATGAAATTATGATTAAAGGTTGGTTATAACTATCAATATAAAAAAGGATCATGCATTTCAATTTATTATTTTTAAAAACCTTAGGGTGTTGCGTTGTCCACACCTTTTGGAAATTGCATCCTCGCAATTTTATTTACCTATTATACAATTTTGGGTATCATTCCTTTATAGCATTTTTAGACACCCATGTTGCTTATTCAACCATGTAATTTTTCACAAATACTTTACCTGGTTGATTACTTTATTCCACAATACTTGATACCTTTGATCAAGAATCTGTATTGGGTTATCTTCATAATAAAGGTTATCTTCGAGTTGAACTACCTTTGGGCTCAAATTATGAGACGAAGCTGGAACATACATTCTCAACATCAGAAGATGAAAAAAATTGTGTAACTAAGATAAACTTAGAGGAAAAGATACTTGTTAGGAAATTGATCCATCATTATCCAAAATTTCATAAGTGCCAATAAAGCAAGGAATTATCTTTCTTTTCTTACCAAAACGTATAACACTTTTCTATGGTGAGATTATAAAAACGCATTATCACCAACCTCAAATGAGAAGTCTTTCCTCCTATTGTATGTATAACTTTTCTTCCTACTCTGAGATGTCCTCGCATGTTATTGGATCATATTCACATTCTCAGACACTTCCTCTGCTAATTATTGTCCCATTAACTTCCACTCCCTAACTTCATCCAAAAAGAAATCAGTTTTGTACACCACTCCCCATCCAATTCCTTGAAAGGTGACATCTGTATAATGGAATAAAAAATGTTATTATAAGAAAACTCAACTAAAGAAATATATTAATCATAACATATCTGGTAGTCCATTGAACAAGCTTAAATCATTTCCTATAATATTTTAATCGTTCGTTTTGAATTCATATCTGATTAAGGATGAAAAGATGAACTGAAATTTACTTTTATGCCCAATGACTTCTGAAGTCACTTCCAAAAACAAAAAGTGATACTAGGATCCCAGTCAGATACTATTGAAAACGTAACTCCATGTTACATGGAAATATCATTGACGTGAAATTGCAAAATTTGATTCAAAGACATTGTATCTCTAACAGAAAAAAATGTTCATATTTTTTCAACTGATCATTAATATCCCAATTGCATTGTTATCTTGAGAAGTCATTGGTAGTCCTCCCACAAGGTCCATGGATATATTCTCCCATTTCTTCTATACAATAAGCAGCGGATGAAACACCACCTTCAGTAACTAGATCTCTACATTAACATATTGGCATGTCAAAAATTTCATATAAAAATATTCAATATCTACTTTCCATTCCATCCCACCTATAATACTCTCATTGGTCTTTATACATCTTCGTACTGTAAGTATGAACTAAAAATTGAAAACTATGAGCTTCACACAACAAATATTTCATCAACTGAGAGTCACATGGCACACGTAACATTTTACCAAATCATAAAACATAATCATTATCACACTTATATTCTGGAAACATAACCATTTTATCCAATTATACCTTTTTCTAAAGCTCAAGGTCTTCATTCTGTACTTTCCTACTTTTGTATGATAATAATGATTACACTAAAACCTGAAACAAAAAAATGTATTTAAATCTTCTAAGCCGAAATTCATCAAATCATTAATCAATTGATCATGCTCCAAATGTAACATGGATAATGATCCATGATATTTTCAACTCAAAGAATCTAACACTTTGTTTAGATTTCCTAGATGGTAATTGATTGTGAAATAATAATCATTTATCAGTTCAATACATATTCTCTTTCTCATGTCTAATTCCTTATAATTGAATATATACATCAGACATTTATGGTCAATATATATTTGACATTTGGCTCCATATAGATGATGCCTCCAAATTTTCAACACAAAAACTACAACTACAAATTCTCAATCAGGTGTGGGATAACTTAACTCTTGAGGTTTTAGTTTTCATGAAGGATAAGCAATTACATGATCATTCTGTATTAGAAAACAACTAATTCTCTTTAATTAATCATCACTGTTGATGAAAATCTCACCATTTTATAAGGCAAGGCAAGAACTAGATCATTCACCAATATTTTCTTTAGTTCTTGAAAACAAAGCTCACATTTTTTGTTTCATTAAATTTTACCCCTTTGGAATTAACATAGTTATCAGTCTAGATAAATGTGAAATGTTTTTAATAATCCATCACTAATAACTTACTAATCCAGAAAAACTACTAATCTCTATAACATTTGTTGGTCTTTTCCGTTCATCAACAACTTTTGCATTGGAAGGATCAAATGTTATTACATCCTTATTTACAATGATTCCAAGAAAATAAATCTATTAACACGAAAAATAAAATTTCATGAATTGTTCATATGGTTTATCTTACTTTAATGTTTTAAAAACAACCCTTATATGTTTTTCATGCTCCTCTTTATTCTTAGAAAATACCATAATGTCATCAATAAACATAACCATGACCTTATCCAAGAACACACGGAATATTATGTTCATAAAATCCATGAATACATCAGGTGCATTATTTAACACATAAAACATAAAAAAAATTAATAATTCCCATATCTAGTATGAAAAAAATTTTTCTAGATGTTATCCTCTATAACCATCAACTAATTCTATCTAGATCTCATGAGAATCTTGAAAAAGTATTTTCCTCCCAGGCAGTGATCAAACAAGTCATCAATATGAGGCAAAGGATACAACTTTTTAATTGTGATTTCATTCAAGGCTCTATAATTAATGCAATGTCTTGTGGAACCATCTTAATTTTTATCGAACAAAATAGGATCACCCCATTGTGAATTACTAGGAAGAATGAATAATTTATCAAATAAATAATTGAACTGATTTTTCATTTTTATAAGTTCTATTTGAGCCATTCGTTATGGATGTTTTGAAACTGGTTTGGCTTTAGGAACTAGGTCAATTGTCAATTCAACTTCTCGATCAGGTATGACACCGGTTAACTCATCAGAAAAAATATCAATGTATTGATTTTCAAATGGAACATCATCAATATGAACATTTACCCTGTTTTCAAAAATATATGAAAGATAACATTAATTTTCATCATTCAATAGTTTCTCATATTCATAACATGTTATAAATTTTATGGTTTATTTCTTTTATAGAAATAGAAACACTTTCTGAAAAACAACTTATTTATCTTTATATTCAATCATAACATGAAAAACAAAAAGGCAATCCATTTATAGAATGTGATCAAACTATACTAAGGGGAAAATAATAATTTTTTCAGGTAAAATCATTTGATATACCATAATATAATTATTATTATAATTCTTATTTTCTATAATATTTTCCTCTAATTTTTTATCAATATATTCCAATCTCATTTGTTTATGTGAAATTTCCAATTTTACATAAAATTTCTCCGAAATAAAGGAATGTGTAGACCCTGTATCAATAAAAAATTTAAAAAATAATATTAAACAGACAAGGTACCTGATATTACATCATTGGATGGCCAAAAGTGTGCTGATTTAGACTCAAATGATCTCACTATTTCTTTCAACATATAGTCTGGATTCTTTTCATCATTCACATCTCTCTTTGGTAAGGCATTTTCCTAATAAACCATGTCTCCACATTTTAAACACATAATGTTTTTCTTATTAGGATTAGTCTTAGGATAATTTTCATTACAATATCAGGACATATATCCAACCGTTCCACATCAAAAACACTTCCCAATATTGGAAAGGAATTCCCTAGGGTGCTTTTTTCCACACTTTTCACAAAACGGAAAATTAAATTTCTTTACATCAGATTTCTTTTGTTGATTATTAACCATTGATTTCCATTTGGACATGTTCTTCTTCTTATTGTAAAAGTGAACACGATCATTAGAAAACTCCATCTCTATCCACTCCGTATATCAAACATGTTTTCATAACATTTAAATTCACGGGAGGTTAATTCCCTTTCATACCTTGGATTCCATCCTGAGTAAAAGTGGTTTATTTTTCTATCAAGATCCATAATAAGATGTGAAGCACTTGACCCCAGTCGAGTGAAGATTTATTCATATATAGCCACTTAAAATTCCACATGCTTTTTTAATTCAAGTAATTTTTTCTTCATCCTAAGTCTCATAACCTTAAGAAAATATTTCTAAAGGAAAATACATTTAAATTCGTCCCACTCTAAGTAATTAATCTCCTCTCTATCCCAGATATTTTTGACAATTGAACACCACTGGTCATCCTCACCTTCAAAATGATAAAAGTAATGAGTTACCTTTTGTTTATATGAACAACCCATAACATCAAATATCTTTCCAAGTGATTCAATCTATCCTTCAGGCACTACCAGGTTTGAAGATCTACTAAATGTAAGAGGGCGTTGTCTTATATAATGTTCCTCTATTGTCATGTTCTATTGTGGTACCTCTTGGTTTCCTCTTGAAAGGATGAAACCAATATTTATTTCCTATGTTAGGTGATATATTACTTTCACAAACTTCTTGGTTCCAATCACTAACATTTGGGGCTATAGATTTGGAAAGATATCATTTTTTCGGTTCCTCTTTTCTTTATCTTCCATGTTACTTATGTGGAAAACCATTCTGAAAAAAAATATCTTTATCGAAGAAACATGTTAATTTTTAAATTAAATATCATTTATAATTAAGAATAATGAAAAAATAATTTATATTATTCTAAAAACATCATCCTAACCTCAAAAGTTATCTAAACCATCCTTTAATTCAAACTATAATGACCAGACCTTATTATATTATGAAATATTAAATTTTAGATGAGAAATAATTTCATTTAATATAGAGAATATTTAAAAATTTAGTGTTTTATAGAATATTTATATAATAAATACCTAAAATTCCAAATTCATATAGAGAATTTACCCCCAAAAGAGTATCTATTTCTTCCAAAATATATAACATTTCAATTGAAAATGTTTTCTTTGAAAAATGATCATAACATATAACATGAAATCCTTATTTTGTTTACAAATCATTATAATATATGAAAATACATTAAAAACATGGGATGAGTTCAGAAATATTAGTTAGGGATATAAAAAAAGAAGGAAAATATTAGTCCATGAATACTTGTAATGTATGAAATCATTTTCAAATAAATACATACCTGTTACCAATATAATGTTACTTTGTGAAACAAGAGATTTCCATGTGATTTATAATATATAAATATATATAACATAAATTGAACCATAAAGCTATCTTATGGAATTACATAGATAATCTTGTAACCCTATTGGGTACCTTATAATTAGTAACCCTCAATGCTACCTTACAAATTGTGTAATCATCGCAATTACACTTGCAGAAACCATAGAGATGACTTCCAATATACACATACCCAATTAATTTGAGGGGGATATAGTTCCCACCCTTCATCATAAACAATTCCCAAGAACCATAACACAATCTCATAACATGAATAATTTCATAAAAACAAGGATTTTGAATTTCATAAAATATAATTTTAAAAGAGGTTTTTAAAAGAAATATCCCTTATAAATATCATATAATTGGATTGAGACCTAATAGAGTTGATGAAATACGTATATAAACTATAAATACACTTAAATAAACATAATATAAAAAAACTTATCTCATTAAAAATTTTAATACCACATGATTAATGAAGTATATTGTCTTCCCAAAGAATGGAAATTGAGTTACAAATTCATTAACTTCAGGTTTGTCCTACATGAAAAATTTTTAAACCCGCTATATAATGTTTAATAGAGTATTATTAGTATTTATAGAATAATTTTCATGTTTATAACACCTTATTATATCATATTATAACATTATTTCACCCATTAATTATTAGTATTTTGTTCCTTTGATTGTTTCATGTGTATTCTTTATATGATATCCATTGCCGGTTTATATTTGATTTTCTTTTCGTATGGAAATAAATATCCAAAACTAGAATTAAATGGTTTTAATAGGTTTACATAATATTTAATGATACCATAAATTATTTTTTATCATATATTATGATTAATCTTTAGATAAAACATTAATGATATTAGGTTAGATCCTTCTTTGTGGTTCCTCTATAATCATGAACTTGCTTCATTATATAAATTAATTTAATGTATAAAAGTTCATTCTAGAATATAAAATTGGTTAAAATGTACAAATTAAATTCTATTTTAACCATTAAAAGGGCTTAATGATCATATTTTAATGATTAAATGGAAATTGGAAACACATCATCCACAGTTTTGGTAAATCGGCATGTCATGGAGGGAATTTTTATTTTTAAAATAATAGGGAGAGGAGAGGAAGAAAGATGATGAATAATTTACAAGAATATGATAAAATAAAGAATATATAAGATTCTAGATATTTCATACCTCTTGGATAAGTGTATAGCTATATATAATAATAAAAGAATGGAATTGAAAAGAAAACACATGGAAAAAAAAGATGATTCATACCTCTTGATATATTCAACTTGATATCCTCCTTAAGGCCTTTTGTTTTGGCATTTCTATGAGACCAATAGGTCTTGAATGTGAGGAAGAGAATTATGTAGGTAAGTTTTCAAATCATAGACAGTTCTCATGGCCTGAGAGGTGTGACAGAAAGAGGGGAATGAGGGTGGTATTTATAGTGGAGGGGAGGAGGAATTTTAAATTGTTTTAATCATTATTTTAATATTTTTGTCCATGTTTATTAATAGTCATCATTCTTGTGATCAAAATACTAAATGGACAATTTGAGTTTCAAACAAGTGGTCTTTTGTCATCCACGATTTAAAAAATATTGTATTTGATTGATAATTTGTATATACAGTGTTTTACCGTATTTCACTATTCATCAAGAAATACAATAATTTCTTTAAAATCCCAAAAATTAACCCTAAACATTTTTCAAAGATTAGAATTTAAAAAAAAACCCCTTTTTTAAAAAAACATATAAATATATTTAATTTAATTTTTAAATAAAATCATAATTTACTAAAAAATTACAATTATAAATCTATAACTCATTTTTTGACACCTTGAAAAATAATCAACATCTCATTATCTTATAAAATTATGAAAATAAAAAAATAATATTATATACTATTCATATGGTTCATATTACTATTCTTTATGGTATGTTACTATTCACAAAAAAAATCATGTTGGTTCTATCATACTAAAAATAACATACTAGTAACAACTATAGATGACCGTTTTTTTAAATTCAAATCATAGAAGCTACAAAATTATCATTAAAGGCTTGTTATGACTATCAAATTTAAATAAGTTTAGTTAATTTAAATTTATTTCTTTTTTAAAACCATGGGGAGTTAAAAAACATATTTCAAGAATAACATCCAAGACACTAAAATATGGTGAATGGAGTCCCATATTTCATTAGGATCGATCCTTAATCCCATACATGATGTTTTATGAGACTAAAACAATACTCAATACATTAGAAGGATATATAATTCCAGTACCACATGTCAAAAACATTTCACATAAATAAATTTTGATTCTAATTTATGATACAAATCAAAATTCATAAACATAATATTTACCCATGTAAAGAAATGGGTTTCTTGATAATTCCTCATAACATAATAAAAAGAGATTTCTTAAAGACGCAATTAGATATACTTTAATAAGGAACGTATTACGCATTTAAATGAAGTGATGATAAATGTTTAATACTTGTGAGAGACATATATATATGATTTATAATCATTACATATATTTAACGAATGATAATGTGAGTTCGGTAGAAAATGGTGATAACCTGAAGAATAAGGTGGGATAGAAAGATTCTTTTCCTCGAGACCTATTTCTCATATATGATATTTATCTCCATGAATAATAATATTTTGTTAATTAGTTACCTAATTATGAATATTATTTATATTTATTATTCATTTTATTTTAATGGTTACCTTGTCACATTCAATTACATAACCAATTAATTTTACGTTAGGCATTTTAATGAAAAAATGACTGATATGTCAAAAATCTCCTTGGTAAGATCACTACAGTCAGATATATTGGTAATTAAATATATCAATAATGCTTGAAAAGACATAATTATCACCTATATATATATATATTAAAAATCCATTAAATATGGTTATTAAAAATAAACTTTGTTACTATCATGGACAATGGTTGGTCGTACTTATGCATGAGTAACATTTCAAATTTACAATGATAATAATGGAAAGAAGGTAAGTGTAATTTTATCATTATAGCATTATAATTATATCATAAATATCATATTATTTAATTATATATCATTACACATACCATCAATGATATTTGGTAACAAAAAAGAATCGTATCTCTTCATAAGGAGGATGTCTTATGTACCCTCGAATGAAGTAATAATTTATTAAATTAATGATTTGGTAAGAAAGTATATGAAATGTTTATTTTCAAAAATTATTTCTATTTCATCAACATAATATGGAAACAAAAAATTAATCATTATTACCTTATATTTAATTTTTATATGAAAAGATGAACCACATCGCTTCATGAGGTGAAAGTTCATCGTATAGATAAGTTATGTTATGGTATTATATAAAGAATAGTAATAATGAATATATGATATTATAATTGGAAAAAAATAATTATATGAAAAATATAATATAATAAAATTATATAGATCAATATATCAATATGTGAGAATCATTTTATGGAAAAAATTACATCGGTTCACAAGGCGGTAGTGTTCCATGCACATGGACAACAGTTTCATTTCCCATTTGAGGGAGGAGAAGATGGTTGTAGGTAATTACAAAAAACTAATTTTTTGGTGAACGAAATTGAATGAGGATATTATATCATCATGGTTTAATAATATTTTATTTAAGAATGAGAATAAATAATATAAAATTCTTTTTTAAATATGTTACCTCGTCTATGAACAACTTATTTTTCTTTCCCCAAAATCTTTAATAAGTAATATTTATGTCTAAAAGAAAGATTATACAATAAAGGGAGGGTAGTATGGAATTCATTGTCACGGTTTTGGCCAAAAATGTGTTTTTATATGTGTAAAGGATATGACCTGTGGTGTTATTTTTGATGTGGTGGAGAGGAAACACATGGAATTTTTTAAAAGAATGTTTTCCACCCATGTTTTTATCATTCCAAATGGCTTAAAATAGACCATTTTAAAACCATATAAGATATAATATCTAAATATTACAATAAAATATTAATTATAAAATTATTGAGTAATTTTTACCCTATATATTTATTATTTTAACCCCGGTAAACCATTTATTACCTTAACTATGATATTTATTTTTTAATATTTTTATAATTAATTATTGTAAAATTGATGTTTTAATTATTATAGAATAGAAATTATAAGGGCCCGACCATTAACATCACATAATCTATCTATTTCAACTAGATTTTATATCTTCACATTCCAAGAGAACTTTTTATTTTATAGTTTTTGGATATTAGGAAATAAATCATACATATGAACCCTTAATCATACAATAAATGTACTATTAAAAAATTATCCATTTCTTCCAAAACATATAAGTTTTAACACAAAGTAACAACATGATTTCTTTGAAAAAAACATCATAACATTTAACTTGAATTTAGTTTTTCTCTTACACATCCACATAAACTGTGAAAAACATTACAAAACATGGGATGATAAAAAAAGATCAGTAAGTGATATAAAAATAAGGAAATAAACCATTAGTCAATGAATAATTAGAAACATATTGAATCATTTTCACAAAGACATACTTCTCACCCATATATACAAACTTTATGAATCATGATGTTTCAATAAACATTAAAGAAACTATATATAACCATAAATGTGTCTTAAGAAATTACTTACTTATATTATAACCATCATGGCTACCTTATTATTTTTAACCCTCATGAATACCTTATAATAAAATCACCATTAGTACTTTATTGTGTAACCTCCAGGGATACACTTGGAGTATCCATACGACTAACCTTCATGTTACACATAACCAAAAAAATGGGAGGGATATGTAGGTCACATCCTTCATCAGAAACAATTCCCATGAACCAAAACGCAATCATAAAACTAGTATAACTTTATAAAACATTCACTTTTAATTCGTTAAAATTAGTTGTTTAAAAGATTATTTTATAACAATAATCCCATACAAATAAAATATTATTAATATGGGAATAAATATAAAGAATGGAATATGTTTATACACTATATATACAAATTATAAAACATAATATAAGAACATTTATCATAAAAATTATACTAAACCACCCAATTAATGATGTATAATGTTAACATAAAGAATGTAAATTGGGTTAAGAATTCCGTTACCTCAGGTTTGTTTTAATTATAATTTAATTAATACTGATTTATAATGGGTAAAATAGTGTTATTAATACATTAAATAAAAATATCCATGTTTATAACACCTCAAATTATCATTTAATAAAATCATTCTTACCATTCATTTATAATATTCATGTTATTTACATTATTTCTGGTGCGTTCTTTACATGATTTTCATGGTCGGTTCGTAAAGGGTTTTCAATTCGAATGGAAAAGAAACTCCAAAAGTGGAATGAAATGGTGTTAATATATTCCTATAATATTAAATGATTCCAAAAATAATTTTGGTTATATGCTTTGAGGATTAATCACGAGATAAATCATTATTGATTTTCGTTTATATCATTTCGGTAGCTCTTCGATAATAATGAACTTATTTAATTATATAACTTAATATTATGTATATATGTTAACTCAAACACATAAAATATGATATATTATACACTTTAAAATATGCTTCAACAATTAAAATTAATTTATTGCCATATTTTAAAGAATTAAAAGAAATTAAAGACACATCATCTATAAAGTCGGTAAATTGACAAAACACGTACGGTGTCCTTATTTTTAGAATAAGATGAATATAAGTTGAAGAATGGTGTTTAAATTTTCCATAATAATTATAAAAATCCATTATATATATAATTCTTGAGATATAATGACTCTTTTAAAAGGGGAGTATAAGAGAGTATAAGAAAAAAAAGAATTGAAAAGAAAACACGAGAAATTGAAAGAGGATCTTTACCTCCTCACCTCTTCGCCATGAGATCCTCATTAATGCCTCTTATTTTGGATTTTTAGTGAGACTAAAAGGTCTTGAACGCGGTAAATATCCTTTGGATGGTGATTGGGTAGATTTTAGACAACTATAAAAGCTTGATAGGTGTGAGAGGAAGAGGGAAGTGAGGGTTAAATTTGTAGTGAATGTTAGAAAATTTTAAATTAATTTCAAGCGACACAACATTAGTGGTATTTGAAAAACCATGAGCTTCCCCAAGGAATTGGACACTTGGAAAACCTCATATCATATTTTAATCCTCAGGAGTCGATTATAAATATTATATCATCCTTACATAATTTTGATGTCAGCAAACACTCGAAAACTTTAAAACTGTAATTTTACTCTTCACCAAAAAGTCATTTATCTCATAAAAATAAGAAAAAACAACCTTACCATTTTTCAAAGGGTATAATTCAAAAATGAAGTCCATATTTTTAAAATAATTTCATAGTTATTATTAATTTATTTTTTATATAAAATAATAATTTATTTTGAGAAAATAAAAAATTTAAATATATAAAGCATTTTATATCATCTTGAAATATTAATCGAGATCTCATTATCATATAACCTTAAGAAAATAAAATAATAATATGATTTACTATACATAATGTTCATATTATTATTCATAATACTATTCCTAAAAGTATTTTATTTTTCAAAAAATTCAATGTTTGTTATATCAGACTCCATATAAAAAATGATCACAACCATAGATTACTATTTTTTGAAATTCAAATCATATAAGTGGAAAAAGTATTTTTAACAACTAGTTAATAACTATCTTTTTACAATAAAGTGTCATATTTTTAGGAATTTCATTTCATATTGATGAAACCTTGGGGTGTTACAAAATATTACATATTAAATTTTTTTAAAGCTTTTGGAAATATTCAACTCACAAAATTTGAAGTAATAAATTTAATACTAAAACCATAGTCTTGTTTAAAAAATTGTTTTTCCAAAGAAAAGAATTCGAAAGTTGGAAAAGTATTTATATCAAAATTCAAAATGAAATTTTTTTTGATGAAATAATTTAAATTAAATAATATATATTATATCTACTTTAAAATTTAATAAAAAATTAAAGTTAAATTTGGTTGTAATATATTTAAACAAAAAAGGTTGATTTTAAAAACAATTTTAATTTTACACGATTTATCAAAAAAATTACCTTTTTAGAAAAAACCCAAAAATTCATCAGAAGATAATTATGATATACTGATTTTGGAAACAAAATTTTAAAATATAAAATAAATTATCTAATATTATTAGAAACTAATTTTAGTATATGTGTTCAAACAGATACTAAACTGCAATTTTGAAAAATACAATTTTTTCGAAAACAATTTCTTTTTCTTTCAAATGGTAATTATTTTATTTGTAATCTGTACATAATCATTAAAATTTATTTATACATGTGTAAAACCTATCATTTATAATAATTTATTTATTCCTTTTCATACCCAACATCTTAATAGGTATGTTTAGTTTCAAACATTAAATAATACTTTTTAAATAGAGTATCAGGTTTCGTTTTGACTCAGTGTTCTGTGTGTTAGAAGCTACCGAAGTGATAAATTTTAATTAAAAATAATTATATTGTAATTTTATGATCTGTTAAATTTAACTAGAATTAATTAATGTCTCCCTAAAAATTTCATATTTAATACAACAGTGAAAACATGTGACGGAACTTTTTCTTCTTATCCTCTTACAATTTCCAAGTTACTTCTAGAAACAATTGGTTTCACCAAATCACATTGACCAGGTGGGTTGAATTGTTTCATAGAAATATATCTATATAATAAAATATCATCATATGATGCTTCTAATAAGAAAGTTCATTATTTAATGGAATATCCACATGATTCAGTACATGTCATTGTTTGGGTTTGTACTTTTTCAATAGGGATACATGGAACATGTCATGTACATGAGATAGGTTAAGTTGGAGTGATAGTCAATAGGATACCTCTATGATGAAATAATGGATCTCAACGCGTTCGATGTATTTAGGACTAATATTTCCATTATTCTCATGCCTCATGAATTTCTTCCTCAATAGAATATTGTGGAACATTTTATCTCTGGCACCAAACTAAAGGTTATGTCAACAATTTTCAACATAGATTTTATGTTAACATTTCATGGATTTCATGTGATATTAAATAATTTTTAATTTAATTATCATATCTTAAAAAATATTGGTCCCATAATCTTATAATATCCACCTTTATCTCTGTTAGTTTATTTTTACGCTTCTTTTTAGAGAGATCTTACTAATGTTCCCTTTGAATACTAGAATGGAATCTATTGTTAAATGATAACATTTCAAGATGGAATGTGTTTATCTAAAAATCCATGGAAGTCATTTAAATAAGATCTCAACATATCCTCTAGGGTTTGGATAGTTCTCTCAGAATGGCCATCTGTTTGAGGGTGATATGTAGTACTAAAACAGATTTTTGTATCTAACATTTACTAAATTATTCTCTATAACATTAAGGTAAACCTCATATCTCAATAAAATAAAATATATAGTGTCACTCCATGAAATCATACAACTTTCATTATATATATATTAGCAATTTGGAAAAGAGATAAATATTCCACTATAGTGTTGAAATAGGTTATCTTTATAAGACGATCTATGACCACCTAAATAGTGTTATTTCCTTTAAGTGTCATAGGTATGATGATGAAAAAAAGCTGAGGTTATGATTTCCCATTTCTATATGGGTATGGTAAATTGTTGCAAAATATCCTTATAATTATTTCATTCAGCCTTGACTTGTTGGCATACCATGTAACATGATATAAATTATGTAATATCCATCTTCATGTTATCCCACATGATGTTTTTCTTTATATATCTGTACATATGATTTATTACCAGATGAATTCAGATTATTGAGATATGTGAATCTTACAGAATATCTCACATAATCTGTCATTTTTATTGGGAACAAATATGGCTTTCAAACCATATAACCCCATTTTTATAAATGTTATACACCAAAATATTTGTTACTATTTGATATAGAATCGCATTATTTTTCTAGGCCTACTTGATCCTATCATGAATGGATTTTTTATATTTTATTTGTGAATGATATGAAAAATATCCTTTTAACTATTCCCATATCTATCCTTTTCAAATTTAAGCATATTAGACCATTCTCAGTTCTCTTCATTGGTAAAAAAATTTGACCATTTAAACATAGATAATCTAATTGTTTGTTTTATTTCCCAAGATGGTAAGGGATAGAGTAGTCATAATATATGATGAACTATGACAATATTCATTGGTGAATATTAATATCCATCTATATGGATATATATTTTAATCTCTTGTGATCTATATATACATCACAAATTTCTCAACTGAGATAATTTCTCTAGATCATTAATGGAACTATCACTACATCCAAATCTAGATCATGTGTTGGATATAATTTCTCATGGAAATTCATCTTCCTGGAGGTGTAGGGTATCAATTTTTCATTTCCCATTAGTCCACAACCCAAACCTCTATTTTAAGAATAATTTTATCCAAAAAAAGTTCCCCACTTGACATTAGTGTAAGTTCTGCTGTACTGATAAACCTCTTTTTCATGTTTTTAATGATTTTTTCAATTTCACTACATTAAAAATACATTATTACATTACTTTATTCTAGGTTAGTGGGTATTAGTTCATGATTATTTTTTCACAAATAATTGATAATAATAACTTAGTCTATGGAAATTGTGCATTGTCATTTCAGATGCTGATATAGGCATTTCCTCATTATCCATTATCAAATATGGGTATATATATATACTTTTTATGGTTATTATGTTCCCCAATAATGATAATTCATTCATTCAATACTTTTATTTACTATAATTTTGATATAGATTCTCCTTTATAAATTCTTTTAGCATAGAATTCAAATTCTGCTCACACTCTTATATTCACTTGGAGTATATCATAATATCATCTATAAAGGCTTCGACAAATTTTTATAGGGAATACCTAAAGAATATATTCATTATGTCCATAAATATTTCAAGAGAATTATTTATCTTTATAGAAATCACTATTAAATCATAGTGTTCATAACTTAATAAAGAGGTACTTTTTGGGATATCATCATACTTCACTCTTAAAATGTGATATCTTGACCGAATTTCCACCTAAGAGAGATACAATGCCCTGATTTATTGATCAAAAAATTCATATATCCATGACAGGGGATATTATTTATTTATCTGATTTTTTCATATTATTATAATCAATATAGAGGGTTATTGAACTATTTTTCTTACTAATGAAGAATAATAGTACACCTCAGGGTCATACACTTTGGGTGCATGAATAATTTATCCAAATTATTATTTTTTTCATAATTTTATTCTCAACTTTAACAGTGTTCATTCTATATATAATCATAGATATTGAAAAATTTCTATGTATAGGCTCTATTTAAAATTAAACCACTTGTCTTAGAGGAAGGCATGGACACTCCTCACAAAAGTACATCTGTAAATCTCTCATAATGGGAATGCCTTTAAGCCTAATCCTTTCAACAATCAGAATTATTTAATAATTATATGGTTTTTTGGAAGGGAGAAATATCTAAGCTTCTTATGATGGTGTCAAAGGATTTTCATCTTCCTCTTTAGACATTTATAGAGTTGTAGAGTGATTATTGATTCAGAGGGTTATGTCTTTGTCTTGACATTTTATGTTGGATATAAATAAGGAAATTTTATCCATGCCCCAAAGTGCATCAAATTACTCCAAAGGATATTTCAAAAGGATAAATAGGAATCTTAGACCAAAAAATATATATATATGGGATTAGTTAAATTCCTGTGATGTAATAATTTAAATATTCATTTTCTTTACTGATATCTCAACATCAATGTTTTGAGGTGGGGGTTGAATGGATCTAATAAACATGTGTAATATGATTGAATTTGTTTAACCAGAATAAAAAAACATATTAGTTAATATTGAAAGGATAATAATAATACCTATAACCACTTCATTTTCAATATTTAACTCCTTAATGTTGATTACATACACATTCCCTTGATTTATTGGTCTTAGAGGTTATTGGTGTCTGCTATAATCAACAATCCTTGGCTTGGTGCACTGGTTAGCATAGTTTATTTTTTCCTTGCACTTATAGGATCATATAAAAATATTTGGTTTTCCTATATAATTCATTTCTTCCATATCATATGTGGGTTTATCCCATACATAATAACTAACTCAATTCAATTCCTTCATACATCTAAAGAACATTTTAGTCCCCTCTAGAAAATTTCCGAGATGATTCTTCCAACAAATTCAACATGTGGGAAGTCTAACATTATTTCCACTATTATATTTATCCATAATACCACCATATTTAAACCCTAATATTTTCTTCTTATCTGTGTGAGATCCTTTTGATTAACTTATCTCTATCTCAACATTGAGAGAGAATTATACAATTTCCTCATAACTATCAAAATCATTAATTTCCAAATATTTTTTATAGTCATTGAATTAACCCGCCAATGAAGGGATCGACATTAATATCATGGGAGATGTAAAATTCATAGGTGTATCATTCATATCATTTGATTTTTCTTCATACTATCCAATGGATTTTTAATCGTTTTTTATAAAGTATAAGGAAATAACGATCCAATTTAATTCAGAGATTGTTGCTGAAAATATTTTTCAAAAACAATTTTCCAGAATTTCTTGCTATACATAACATTAATATTTAAATTAGGATTCATATTTTTGATCAAAATAAAAAATTGATCAGCTTCCCTACCCATATGATAAAAATCCAGTGCAATATTCTCTCGATTTTGTGCATTCAAGTATAATGAAGGCATTTTTAATGGTCTTGATCTATTATTATCAAATTATAGGATGAGAAGATACGAGGAATGTTGGGTTCCTTCTTCACATAAATGATTCAGTTAAAACATGTTGTTTCTTGAGGGGTATCAATAATTTCCCCTTATTCATGACTTGGTACAATACCTGAGTAAGAGAAAAAAAATTTCCTACAATTAATGACTCATGCTTTTATCATGTTGGGTATCTAATTTAGACAATCATAACATTACCCCTCAACATGATGCTTGACTCAGTTTTTTCTTATTTTGATCCATTTTACTGAAATAAAAGGGGAATTAGAGATGAGTGTTTTTAAATTATTAAACAAATATAGATGATACTACAAACATTAAAAGGATAACTAATAAGTTACATATATTCTATAACATTTGAATTTATTTGTTTCAATCTATGTTATCCATGATATATATCTTAAAATTAAATATTATAGTGATTTTTTCTATTCATATGGTTCATAAAGAGTTTATAAATTTTCAAAACATATCACCAAGGAGTGTCAAATAAGGTGTGCATTAAGGCGCGTTTTCATGTACAAGGCTTTGATCACATCAAGAATGGTGTCATTTTTTCAATGATATTACACCTAGGTATATCTATTCTCGAATCATGTCCAGTTTTAGTATCCAAAATGTGATGTAATTTCTCAGAAAACACACACTTTATACATCAAAAAAATTGATGATAATTTCTTGTACTTTGGCTTCTCCTTAAACTTATCCTAAGATGTATCCCTAGGGATTCACTAATGTTTTCCCATCAATTTTTCCAAAATATTACTAAATCATTCCTATGATACAAAATATATAGAAATAATCAATTTTTCATATATTATTGTACAATTCATAAACACAAATACATTAATGCAACACAAGAATCATTATTGATTATTGTATTTGGAAGACTTGGTTCATAATACATAAAATTGTACTAAAACATGTCATCCTTATTTTGTTTTTTATAGTAAGATCCTAAAATATATTTGAGATTATAAATATTCCGAGAATCTACATGGGAAATCCAGAATAAAGGGGTGATCTGAAAATCCTAGTAAGGAGATAAACATAAAAAATAAATATTAACATGTGAGTCAAATGTATTAAATGATATAATAAAAATATAAGGTACATGAGTAACAAAGTGGAATAATAACATAAATATAATGGTATAACAAGTTCATAGAAAAATGGTAAAGTGTAAATTCCATAATACCTTATACCAACATAATACAATATTAGTTTTCAAGACAACATTACGTTATGGACAGACTCCCACGATGGATTAGGTTCACTCCCTAATCCCGTAGATGATGTGTCATATGACTAAAGAAATGCCCAATGAATTAGAGGGATATATAATTCAATTCAAACATTTAAAATTAATTTAGTGTCCATGAATATGTGTGGAACATAATGGTAACTATCAAAAGGCATAAACATAATAATTACCCATGGAAATGAATGTGTTGTTTTATCTTGTCTCATAACATAATCAGAATAGATTACATAAAGAATTAATTTGAGAGATGGTCACATGGAATGTATTTCCACATAAATTGAAGGGATAATTTTATATGTATTCATTAGAAAGAAATGTATTGGTATTTTAGAGGCATTCCATAACCTTAAATATAGATAAAGTGAGTTAAATTGAGAATGGTCATAACCTGAGGGAATCGGTGGGTTAGAAAGTTCCCTTACATTGACATCAATTTTTCACATGTATTCACTATATCTATATATAATACATATAAGTTAATTATTAAGGTCCATAATAATCTTTTTCATTTTTATTTTAACTTTTATTTTAATTCTTACCATGTCATATTAAATTACACAACCACCTAATTTCACATGAGACGTTTTAATGAGGAACAGATCATATGTACAATATCACATTGGTAAGTTAAGTAAGGTAAACGAGATTATTAATTAATAATATATAGAATATTAATCATGTTTTAATTTTTATATTTATACATAATTAATTCTTTATAAAAAACCATCAAATATGGTGATGAAAAATAAACAATGTTATAGTCACGGAGACAGTATCTCAATCAAACGCATGAGTAACGTCTCTATTTTTCAAAGATCATGATGGAAAGAAGGTAAGTTTTAATTTACCTTTAATAAAATGTTGTTATATCTTAAATATCATATTATTATTATAATTCCATTACACATACCATCCATGGGATTTCTTAATAAAAATTAATCACATCACTTTGAGAGGTGGAAGTTTGTCGTACACATGAATGTGATTATTATTTACTCAACAGATGGTAATGTAATAAAGAATATATTATATTTATTTATCAGAATCATTAATATTTCATTAAAATAATTTATAAACATAAAAAAATCCATATTTCCTTTAATGTCCTGAATAAATGAAAAAAAATGAATCACATCACTTCATGAGGCTATAGTTCACAGTACACACTAGCGATATGGTCATATTCTATATAGAATGGAAAGTAAGAAGTTATATACGATATTATAAATATATTATTATAATTATATGATAAATATAGTATATTAATAATATATACATCATTATATCAAGATGTTAGTAGTGATGATGGAAATAAAATTACGTCTGTTCGTGAAGTGTTAGTCCTCTATACACATGATCAATAGTTTCAATTCCCATTTGAAGGTGGAAGAGATGGTAATAGGTAATTATCTTACAATAAAAAATATAAATATATTTAAGTTATTAATTGTATTCTATAATCATGTTTTAATATCATTTTATATAGGAGGAGAAGAATTAAAATCAAATTCTCATTTAGGGGTGTTACGTCTACTTTGGACAAAAACATAGAGTTTTCACCAAAAACATTCCTATGATGGATTTCATAAAACAAATTCTTATAGGATTATGGAATTGAATTAGGGAATTAATTTGGTTATTTATTTTCCAAAAAAGGGTTTTTAAGTTTGTAATGAGGAGGATAGGGATGTCCTTTTATAAGTTTGGGGATGACATACATAGAACTTTTTGAAAAAATGAATTCCAAGCACGTTTTATCGGGAAAATAGATCCAAAATGGAGAATATTCTAACCTTATATTATATAAGATCTAAATATGACCATAAAATATGAATCTTACTTTTTTAGGGCAATTTTTAACTCTTACCGTTTTAGTTCAACCCATATTAAATCTGCTTTTTTATTAATCATGGCAAATAATTTTAAATGTTTTCGCTATTAATTATGGTGAAAAATAAAGTTGACCTTATTACTTATTATAATTAATTTTCTTACAATATGGAATATATTTTTCCAAATTAAACTTAATCAAATGGAATAACATAATTTAAAATGAAACCCACAATCGTGTTGAAAACGAATTTATCCAAAAGGAAAATATTAAATAGTTAACAATGTATTTATATCAAAATGAAATATGAAATTAATTTCAATGAACCAATTTTGATAATTGAATATATAATTGAACTAATATAATTTTTTATACAATATTATAATAAAAACGGTCTTTTAATGTCTTTAAATGAAAAGGTAGTTAATATTATATATACATTTTTCAATATTCATTGAAAAATGAAACTTTTAATAATAATCTGAAAAATAACCCTAAGATACTTTTGATATTGTAATTTAAAAAATTAATTTCATTTTACAAAATAAATTTTCTATGATTTTTAATATGTAATTTAAAGTTAAACTCTCAATGCCTGATTAAATGTCCTTTTAGAAAATTCAGTTTTTCAAAAAAAAACCTTTCTTTCAATTTTAAATATATCTTATATAATTTATAATGATAAAATAAACATGGAATTTATTTTATACTTTTGTAATACATAAAGGAGTTCATAATTTATCTATTATTATTCATTATCACCAATATAACTACTACTTTATAATAGTCATTCTTAAAAAATATAATTTTAATAGTGTATCACATTTTGTTTAAACATAGTGTTTCATGCATCACAAGATATCAAATAGATTGAAATCATTTAAAATTAATTATATCATATTTTATCATGTTTTTATCATATATTATTCGTTGAATTCTTTTTGAAACCAATACAAATTTTAAAAAATATTATTCATGGTTAAATAATTTTCCTTCAAAGAACAATGATAGTAATCTTAATATAGGAATAGGTTTCATAAAAAAATCCAACACACACCCTCTAGGTGTACAAATATCTCCATTTTGATTTTGTGTAAAATTATACATCAATATATTTATTATATACCACATTTTAATAAAATAAAACGTGTTTATATTAATAATATCTCCCCCACTTTCTCAATAACAAATATTTTTTATTCTTTTTCTTTTTACCTCCTTCTTATCCTTAATTTCTTCTTTATTATCCCCCATTATTAATAATTATACTGTTCTTTTCTATTTTTAATATTTTAGGGTTTCCTTAGGGGATATTATTAATCCTATTAGAATAGGTACATAGTTCATCATTCTCATTTTGTGTTAATAGCTTCATTACACCACTTTTTCATAGAAATTCATTATCTTTCTGGTCAGAATGATTAATTCTAGAATATTCTTTAAAGAAAAAATCCATGACTATTTTATTAGCAATAATAAATATAGTGAGTGAATTTAACACATATAATTTGAGTTATTAACATGTTTATTAAACATAATTTATTTTTGATCAGTGTACGAACTAATTTTCTATGATAAGTATCAAAAACATTTCAATTCCATATATTGATTCCAACAAAACAACAATATATAGTGCTTTTACATTTCAAACAATCATTACATATTATCATATTATTATGTTTTCACAAATACAACGAGTATATAAATATTAAAACATAATAAAGTGGTACATTACACGTTTTTATACTATTTATTAAATTTTAAGTTTATTAAATCACAAGATTCATCATTCAATGATACGTTTAAATAGAATTTTCTAATTAATAATTGATTCCTCAGGAAATGTAGCATCAAATATTATCACCAACATGGTATAATTATTATTTCCTAGGGAAATCAGTTTTTGAGTATAAATCTTATATTCCCCCACATTTAATATCCAATATTAATAAATATATTTTACAAATTTTATAGTGAAACCAATAAATACACATTACATTTATTCTTGTACCGGTTTCCATATAGAATTTATCTTTCTCTATAGTGGTTATATTTCACAAACTACATGGTAACCATTATTAGCTACCCACATGTTTTATCTTGATTACATCTTTAATATAGTAAAATTATCAAGATATAATTGATTATTTTAGGAAGGCTTTGAATCATTTTCTACTATCATTTAGGTCTATTTTATTATAATTTTCATTATTGAAAAATATCAATAGCATGCCACTTATATCATCATAATAATTAAATATTATAGAACCATTGACTACAACATGTAATAATATTTTCATTATATATTATATCTTTCATTAAACTCATTCCCATGTAACTATTCTATCACCTTAACACTATGTATTTTTTATGTTATTTTTATACAATAATTAAAAAAATTAAAATAAATAAATAATATTGGGACATGGGTTCCTTCTATTTTCATCAAGTTGAGGATAATAGTGAGTCACTATTGAACAACATTTTCTCAATTTCCATTATCATGGAGACTAATTCCAAATCTAAATATGATTTAATGGAATACAATATCTTCTTTACATATTTAGTTTTTTATGTTCATCACAACCAAAAACACAACATAACCTTACATAGATATCTTAATACCCAATTATTTTCATCATCCTTTCAGATAATATTTTATTTTTTAAAAGTATTATTTTTTCCTTGATCTCTCCCTAAAAGAAAAATTATAATTTTTAGCACATCACTTTCTATGAGAAATTTCTTTCACATGATAATTTCCAGTCTTAAAAACATTTAAACCCAGCTATATATTAAAAATATTTTTTTTATCCCAATAAAAATTTTCATTTTTCTTATATTTTAATGTTTTATTCACATCACTTTCTATACAGAGATCTTATACAGATATCTTTAAAAATCTCTTTCTCATTATATTATGTTTTCCAACAAATAAAGGATAATTTCTCTTAATATTCATTATTTAATAACGTCAATAATTTCCACATAAAGATTAGTTATTATGGTAAAAATAAAAATAATTATAACCATACATGATTATTTGTTCGTTTTTACATAGTATATCAAATATTCAAGAATATTCACAACAAGTAATATTCTCTAATTCCTTTGAGAAAAAAATAAAAAAGTGTACATGCATCCCACAAAAATAAAAAATGTTTCAATAACATATAGTGTATGTAATAAAACTACCATATCCTATTATAGGTATTATCTTATATATATATATATATATATTACAAGCATCATTAATACTTCTACTTTTCTAGGGATTATTTAATGTTGTCTCATTATCATGCCCAAGAGTGGTCTCACGTTATCCAATACTAGATTTTACTATAGAATGTGGCATTGAAGAAAAGAAAATCATTTGTTTCATCTTATATGAGATTTCAATCTACACCTACTATTCATCATCCCCTATCAATGGGTAATCAAAAAACCAAATGTAGATCAACCTTATCTTTTTTATTACCCTTGTAGTTGAATTATTTAACCTATTTCGGGAATGTAATCATGTCCTCTGCAAATTTCATGTTTTTTTTATTTTCATTTTGAGAATCCATATTTTTGCTAAGAGTATTTCTAATAAACATTCCATCTTCCATTTCTTGGGAAATTTTACACAACATATAACTTTTCTAAGTTAACTTCTTTTTATTTGTGAAATATTGTCTTTAAGTCATACATTTTTTTTTATATCCTTTATCACTCTTCAACTACATATATTTGATTAAAAGAGATAAAATAATTCTTGGATTATAAATTTAAAACCAAATATTTTAATTTATTATATTTGTTCACATACGTTTCATGGTTCTCAAATTTCGAATAAATCAATACCAATTTCTCAACCTATGAATAACTCATTTCCATAAAATCTATATCCCCTTTTAATGAACACCTTTTATAAGATCATTAAACCATCAACCTTGATATTAAATAAATTTATTTATATATCATAATAGAAGTTATATTCTATTAAATTATGGTTTTATTATTTTAATTATTGATCTATATCCATTAATAAAAGGTATATTCACCTTTTTTACATCCTCAAGACAACCCTGTCACCAATATCTCCAAATTCACTAGGCTTATCCGCCACTTAAATCATTCTTTCATTATTCTTAAATTAACATATAGACTCGTAATTGGAAACATTCATACCTTCCTTTAGTATGTCTCTAGATTCATTTAACAATATCATCATGGGAACAATGAATATAAAATATGATTAAAACTTAAACACAAATTCAGTTAGATAAGGTTAAGAAAAAATAAATCCAGTAGAAAATAAACAAATTATTTGATACTAATTTTAGGTCCCTCAAGGGGTTTAGGTGAGAGATACGCTGAGTCATGGGGGTTATTTTGTTTGTGGAACTCATTCCCAATTTAAAAACATTCCCTTTAAACAGTAACTACTATAATGATATTAGCCTCTTCAATATAAGGTTAACCTCTTTTTGTATTTTTAATATGTTTATATAACTAAAATTTCACATAACCTACCTATTAATAAATATTACCAACAATTCATTATATTATTTATCAAAATTTGTTATTAATAATATATATAGATATTATTAGAACACCTTTCTATTTTACTTGGTTCCCCAATACAAGAAAATTCATGGATAATGAAATCAACATTTTCTTGATTAACCAAATAAATAAAACTAACTACTCTAATATATATTGTTTTGGAGAAATCTCACTACTCTCTCAAAGACCACTACCCCTATTCTCTTTCATAACCACTCTTGCATGACATCCCACCATTTATATACTTGTATGATTTCCACAATTTATGTTCATGCATGTCTATTGTGATCAACAATACTCACATACCCTTATTTTGGATAAATGTCCTAATGTTATCCACTAATGATTCATCATAGAGAATCCATGAACTGTGATAATTTTAGTGAATTATTTTTCTTCTATGGAAGGATATTCATTGATTTCCATTCATCTTTCCCCATCAATGTCTTTTATACATAGCATTTGTTCCATTTTTTCTATTATTTTTTTAAATTATAATATAATATATATTTATAATTCTCTATAATCTTTTCTTGATCCACTATATTTAATATTGTATGAATTTATCTCTTAATCCAATGTTTTAAATTAATTCCAATCCCTTATATATTAATTGGATTTCTCCATGTTTTCCATTGATTTAGTGTATGTATTAAGTTCTATTAAAACCAAGTTACATACTTAGACACCCCTTTTAAAATATTAGTTTTCCAGAAAATATAATAATAATGCCTTGATATATACTTCTATGGAATAGAAATCCTCTTTATTGGATTAAAATTGTGTATCATTTCCACTATTGTATATAATGTGGGTTCATTTAAATATTTTGGTGTGGTTTACTTCTCTAATAGTGTAGCATATTATCGAACAAATGTGAAAATCTAACGTGTTTAACCTTCCCATAAATCTCCCAATATTATGGATTGATATCTAAAATATTATTTGAACAATGATCTGGTAGTGGAATAGCCCATTTACATTTTGGTGTGTTCTCATGGGGGATTGAAAATATCTATTCATCTATATTGACAAAATCCCACCATCCATACCCGATGAATATTTCACCTTATCTAGTTCATCTTTTAATAATTAATAAAGTAACACACTATGGGGTTGACAACTCATAATTATTAAGATTTTATTGCATCCATATATCAATGGAATATACATATATTTACCTTTTTAATGATCTCTCGTAAATTTAATCGACTTCTTATTCACCGTTATGTTGTTCAATGTCTTAATGATTACACTTATATTTACTTTTGATTTTTTATGTAAGTTATTATTTATATAATAGTTATCATATGACTCTTAAACATACAAAATATTACTTATACGTAGCCAGAAATTTTCAGATGTAATATACACAGGGATTGAGTATGATTCAGCCAATTTTTGAAATGATATAGTACCAACTTATATAGCATAGTATTCTCCTCTAAACTTATAGAAGACAAGGTTATTTTCTGTTACACCTACATGTCTTTATTCTTTCCTGGGATTTCTAGTCCTATGTCATATCTTGATACTTATATTGTCCCACATTGGGGTTTGCCTTTGAAAATAAAACTATGATATTGACCCTGACGTACCATCCATTCACCAGATATCTCATATGGTACCAACCCACTGAGTTGAAAATTCCAAAGTTGTTACTTTGTATCATTAAACGCCATTACATACACTGGTTCTAAAAAAAATTTATATTCACCTATACTATATACATTGTTCTGGGTTTCATTTGAGTATTGTTACCTACCTTCTTTACGATCTGATATATGTATGCCCCTAGCCTTAAGGTGACCACTTATTCCTTTAAGAAAACACTTTTGAGGCACATCAATATTCTTTGTAATATAATTATCTCATAAGTCGTAAAAAAATTATAAATAACACATGAATTCCCCAATATATAATAATTAAAAGTGTTGTAAAAAAATATATAATTATTATCAAGATATCCAAAACCATTCATAAATAAAAAAAACCTTTTTGAAACATTGTGGAATAACAAGACAAATTACAAAATATATTCCAAAGTCGAATCCTGCCACTCGAATTCTAGAGTTAAAGCAACAAATTTATTGGGTAGAGTTAGAAATCCAAACAAAAATCAATTTTTTATTCAAAACATATGGAATTAAAAAATTTATACAAATACTCTAAGCATAACCTTTTCCTTAAATTAGTTATTAGTGAACAGTTATTTGCAACATTGTTATTCATAATTTAACAATTAACATTCAAAACACATTCCTAATTATCATCCAAAATGAAAATTTGTTGTCAAAAAATATTTCACACAACATTTGGGTGAATCAAATCCCTATGATACATTATCATAATACTATCTAATAATTACATGTTTATGATAGTTCCACTACACCAATCTCCTAAGACACGAGAATTTATGTAAAATTTTCCTGATAACTAGGGTACCAATTTTGATACCATGTATCCTTATACCACTAATGTTTTATATATTGTACAATAATAATTGTAGGTTCAATTTACTCAATAAACTACAATATAGGAAAAATAAAAAAATGACTAGAATAAAATATTTTGATTCCAAATGAAAAATTAGGGAACATCATTTTCTATAACCATAGGTATTACCTATGAATAATTTCTGAAAAAAATAATGTCCAATAAAAAACATGATTCCAACACCCATTGTACCATCTATGAAATAATTAATTTAAAAACATTAGTAAGAAGGATGTGTATAATGGGACCCCATCCTAGCCCATATATCCCTTCCCTATACCACATTATACTTTTAATATTAATTAATTAATAATAACAGACCATATTTAACAAATTGCCTATTAATATTTGAAAATTACATTATTAACTATCCAAAACAATAAATTGAAAAAAAATCATTCTGAATAATATCTCTTATCATTTTGTACTAACAGAAAGCAGTTTGATATATAAGAAATTTTTTTGGGTAAACATTATACAATAATAGACTATCAAACATAATTATTTATATATTTAAAATATGTAATTACAATGTAATTAAAAATATATAATTTTATTTTTGTTTATCCATACAAAAACCATTCATCCTATGTAAAAATGTGTGTTTTTCCAGTTTTTTTATCACCCTAAAAATTTATAATAAACCCATAAAATATAAGAAAACATTCATATAGTACATAAATACACCTAAAACATATTTATAACCATCATTAAATTGATTCAAAGTTGTTGCAACATTTTTTTTATTAAATTTATACCCATTAAGTGCCTAACCTACAAAAATTGGGATAATTATCAACAAAACAAATAGATAATCATTTTATAAATCTTAATTCTATTCCATTTAAATACCCAAGAGCCTTAAAATACTTCCCATGTACCACATAATATAAAAGAATCTAACATTATAGAAAATTGTTTTATTATAATAGTTATTATTTTAATGATATAAAAATTTATAAATAAAATTCACTTTCTAAATCATTAACTACGTTATAAACTAATTTATTTATTGAACACACATTCACTACTTTGGTTTTTTTCGAATTATATTAGTTATAACATTTCATATTTAAAATTACATTTATCAACAAAAAAATTCATAAAATATTAATTACACAATGATCATTCTGAGTAGTACGTCTTAAGGGTTATGATAAATCCAATTGACCAACACAGAAGGGGTGATAGCGTTGTCCAATAATATCATACACTATGATACCAAAAAATCATATCTTTTTAGGGAGAAGGAATCAGGGGGAATTTTCCTTATCTAATCCAATGTAGATATTCAACGACTAAATCAATAGTGGAACTATTTTTGGGATAAGTTCAGACTTATTGATATTACTTCCCAAATCATGTTCACCTAACAACCCCATAAATGTGTCACCATTACACACCTTAGAATTAGTTAATACAATGGTGAAATAATTAATTATATTTATAGACCCCAACAATATATTTTTTTATATTTTTTTAATAAATTAAGGATTATATTTATCTTTTTTATTATTAATTTATAAATTATTGAATAATAAATTTGATAAAAATAGATTTGGATAAGCTGAAAATTAAATTTTAATTTTGAAAAATATGTAGTTTCAAAAAAAAGTAATTTTCGATAAATTCAATAATTTTAGAAATAATTTGTTTAATGATGATATTACTACTATATAATATATATTTAAATGTAATATAAATATAGTGTTATTAAGACAAATGTAATTTTTATAAGGGACATATAATTCTTATCATCACAAAAAACATTAAATTTTAAAAAATATATATTTTATTTTAAAATATTTATTATCATATTTAAAAAATATTTTTGATAAATAATTATTATTTTTAGAAACAATCTTGTTGAAAATATGCAATAGTTAATTTCATTTAATTTTTTGATACTTTTAAATTTTTGGGTAAAAATTAAATTAAATATATGTATAATTTATGTATTATGAAATGATAAAATAATAAAACTGATCCAATATATAATATACAGAGTATCCATTGCCAAAATTATGGTCCCCATTAAAATAATGTTATTTTTATGTTATTCGATTAACTTTTTTAACCCTAAATGAATCCAATAAATATTATATTATATTTTAATGTTTTAAAATTAATTATTATGAAATATGACTTACTTCAACATCATCATGGGTTTCATTTTAAATTTTCATATTAATATCTAATTAATATATTTTAAATAACTCTTCATTATAAGAAACCATGGACAAACCCCATTTTAAAATATTATATTTTTATTACTTTATCATATAAAGTACAAAACCATCTTTTAAGAAATTAATAAATAATTCTGTTATCTTTTACTAAAAATAATCACCCAACCTCCCATTACTATTCACTATAAACCCATTTATAATGAATTTACTCTGCCTTTAATTATCTAGAACTATCCAAATGTCTTCTTAGGGAATTAATAATCTCATCCCATGATTTTAGAAGTTCCCTCTCAACGTAAGAGATCCTCTCCTCCTCTTATTTATTCAATTATGTTATTTGATATATTCCCTTTCTATTTTTTATAATCCATATCATTATGTGGTTCTACACATACCTTTATAATCCTTATTATTACAAATTAATTTTATATCACCATTCACTCTTAATAAAACTGAACATTAATCACTATGTATACTTTTATTCTTCTGAAAATATTATGAGATTTTATATTATAGACATTTTCATATTGAATAACCTTACCCATTTACACTCAAGGGTATTTAAATTGGTTCAACCATAATTTATTGACTGGGTACTTCTATGTATATAAATCCTATCCCATAATTTTTACATTTAATGTATGAATAACATTATTATGTGGTATGATCTATGTTGCACACAAATATATTTTCATGATATGAATGTGACTGGTGAGCCCAACATTATAAATCCCTTTAATGAATTCAAAAATATTTTTATCTCATGAGATAACATGTATAGTACATTTGAGGTTAACCTAAGCACACTACATTTTTATTTATTTATGGCTAGCTATGAATTGTTTTTATGATGTAGTGTTTTATGTTGTTGTCTATTTCAATATATTACATTAAGTTATTATATTTTAATTTGATTTGATGTATACAATTATGATTCTAATATTTCTATAATACCATGTTTTATATCTTGACTCACATTAATTTATTTACACTATAATATTCTTTTGTTAGTCCATTTCTGGGGTTTATTCCCCCACACCATTCTTATGTACATACTAAGGATATTCTAAGATGTTTTAGAAGAGATAAATAATTTAAAATAATTGTAATAATTTATATATATTTTTTATGTTTTTATGTTCATGTTATTGTTCAATGTACAAAATTTCCCAAAAAACTAGTTCTCATGATATTGTGGGACTGTATTTAGTCTGCTTTTTGTAATAAATCATGAATTAAGTTTGTCTAAAATATGGGTAAAAATAATTTGTATAATATTTATCTATAGATATTTTCTGTATTAGGATCATAAAACTATGATTAAATCATTATGGAAAAAACTAAACAAATAAATAATCCCAATATTCTGGTAATGAATAGAGTGAGTGGATTCCAATAAAATACATCCATGTGTGGATGTTATTAGTTGATGTAATTTCTCATTTTTTTACATAAAGATAATAAAATAAAATAGTATGCATTGGTATTTGAGTCAATTATCCCCCATTGTATGAAAAAGAGGTCTTCTTCGGAACCTAGTTTTACCCTATTGGAGAATATACTTTTGCAAATTCATTATCGCTCTAGTAACCATTATAATGGAAAAAAGTTTCTAATTTAATTTTCTATTCAGAAATATACTATGGATAACAAAAATTGAAAACTAAAAAACAATTGGTTAAGAAATATATATCAATTTTGGGTTATCTATTCAGCGTTCATATTTTTCATTTAAAATTTCTAATACTATTAAAATTATAATCTCTAAGTAGATTTGGGATGTTGTAAATGATTACAACCAAAATAAAATATTGAAAGGAAGGATTATAATCCACTCATCGTTATAAAATATCTGTAATGATTGTGGTTCTATGAATTCCTTCATATCACACAATATTAGTAGAAATATTTGAACACCACCTCAACATATTGAAGGTGAGTTATCGATGAATATATAAAATGTGTGGATTATTTCATCCTATGTATATAAATCATCTCCTGTCAAAAATTGAAGGCTTAATTTCAACTAATAGCTTTTGATAGACCCTTTAAAATAATTTTATGTTATTGTGGGAATGGATTTGGATCTGTTATATAGAGACACCCTAAATTGTTGATAGAAGTAAATCACCAACCAAATAAAAAATTCCCCTTTGATTCTATAAATGTTCAATAAAGAGGATAAATTATCTTTTATATTATCATCTTAAATATAGAAAATGTTTCATTATTAATTAGAGTATCAATATTAAAAATTAATGAGATTATGGAAAAGATCTTCCCAATGACATGACCATTAAAAGAGAATTTTATTTTGTGTTTCCAGAATAATTTACTAGCCTTCTTTCTAGAGAAGAGGTAGATCCCTCAATCAAATATAAATCCATTTCTTTTCCAATATCCAAATTCCATGTATATTTTCCAACTAATGAAGTTGATGTGTTAATGAATCGACTAAAGGATAATTAGAATAATGGATTTATATTCCAAACTTCTTCACGATGGGGTGAACTGATCCTTTTTTTCAATAATAAAGGTAGGAATTTTGAATTTTATTTAATAATTGCGTTCTCAACAAGATAAAAATAAAAATTATTATCTAGCACAAGTTGATGAATTTTTATATCTGATATTTGGAACTTAATACTTATTAAATATGGATCTTTGATCATTATATTATCAATTTATAGTGAATAATGAGGATATCTTAATAGAATCCTCCGAATGGAATATCTACTTTATCTCTATTGGATATATATTATTGATGGTGGCGGTTGGGGTGGAAAATCAAAGATGTCGCCTCTCTAGCTTTGTCTCCCCCTCTCCTTGTACTTATTATTCTATGTCATCCCTCTAATGGCTCACCAAGTAATACTTCCACAGGGGTCTCGTCTAGCTCTGATTTACCCTTCAGTGCTCCCCCTATTGTACTGTGGGTTTTTATTCATTGACACTCTAATTTGTGTTTTTTCTACTTATTCAACTTTGATGTGATTTCACTCCACTAGTATTTACATTTTTATATCCTCCATTAGTATATCATTTTCCATTTTACTCAAACCTGTCATTTTCTAGGAGGCTTCTGTTGTTGTCACATGGTGTGGTTCTTACTTCCCCTCTAATGGCCTGAATTCCATCCCAGAGTGGTTATTACTTCTCAAACTAACATGTTTCACCTCTCCGACATCATATCTTCTTTATGTGGTTGAGTCTTCCAGCCCTTAATGGCCATGACCTGTTATGGTTATTTGATATGGAATAGATATTCTATTTGTCTCTTCAAGGAATCCTATGTGAGAATTTTTTTTAGGGCCTTCATTGGTGGACTGGGTCTAGTATTCCACTTGAACAGTTACATCAACCTAAATCCTTTACCTACTTATTTCAGGCTCATGTTCAAATTTATTCTTCTTTTGGTGCATTGATACATCAGATGATGTTGTATAATGTTTTTTTCCTTATATGGGGTTGGATTCCTAGAATGGTGTTTTGTTTTTTTATGATGGATTTTTTGGATATCAGTGAAGGTGATGATAATGGATGGTTTGTGCTACCGATAGTGAGTTGTTGGATTTCTGGTGTGATGGAATTGGTTGGTGAAGTGATCTGGCATGAGGTGGTATAATGGTTTTTGATGACTATAGGTGACTAGGTAGTCTAATGTAGTTTGTGTCGTATTTTGGTATGTGCCTATAGGTGGTCTAAGGCAGTGTGTGTCCTCGAATGGTGCGGGGGTGGATGGCTCAGTGTGTGTTCATAAATTTAAAAATTGGTTGTTGGTTCTAAAGGAAGGGTGTGTGTCTCATTGTTTCTTTTACGTGTGTTGGGTAGTTTCAAAATATAAGGGATTAATGTTAGTTTATTTTGAGGAAGGATCAGTGATGATAGTAGTGGGTAGCGATGGGCTTCATATTAAATTACCTGATTCTAGTTTTTACGTGTTAAATTTTTCTTTTTCAAATTATGATTTGTATTGGGTTCTTTTATTTACGGAGTATGGGGATTTTTATTTGTTATATTTTGGGTGTAGGCTCTCTATCTTGTTTTGGTATGTCGTAGGGTTCTCAATTCACCCATAAAATTGATCTATTTGAAAATAAAAAATATTAAATTTGGGGGATATCCCAAGACTGTTTTTCATACAGGGTATAAACACTACAATTTCATACAGATTTCATTTAGACTCACTAATTCTCTAGATATATACATGTCTATCATTAAATGTTCCATTGAATATTTCCTTTAAAAAAATTTGGTAGTCTTTATTGGTTATATTCTTATATACTAATAATTCAAGGAAAACATCAGGTGAATCTGAATTATGTATTGAAGGCCTCATAAAAAAATATTTGAGCAAAATAATAATAAATGAGAGTTTTTTCTATAGAATATAATATTAGTGTTACATGTTATCAAAACTAAAGGTATATCTATAGATCCTTCATAAATAGTTCCGATTAAAATATTGACCATACTAGCATCTGTGATTGAGATCTTTAGTTTCCAAGGAATAGTTGGGTACCATCATTGATTTGTGAGAGAATTCATATAATTTTGAATCCTAATTACCTTCTAACTCATATGGGGGAGTAGTTTTTATGTAATTATGAATGTGAATATATATTTTAAGAGTTAATTAATAACATAATTAGTGAACCTATGCTTAAATTACCAACTAGTGGGGAATTATTTTTTATCTATAGTTATGTGTTTGGAAAGGGATTAGAATATGTTATCATGAGAAATGATAATGTGTCAGCCTATTACTTCGACTGATTAAATATAAATGAGTAGAACAAACCATTTATTAATTTAGAATTGCCTATAGTGATCTCCTTATTGAATATTTGGTGATATTATCTCTAAATTGAGAGGTGTGACATGTATATGGCTCATAAAATTCTCAAGGATATATTCAAAAAAAAGGTGATCAACATGAAAAAATGAAGGTGGTTAGAGTATATCAAGGATTATTATTATTCAATCCATTTCAATTTTAGGAAGGAAAACAATGTGGTAGATGCTCTGAGTAAAAAAGGATCTCTCAGCCCTATTCATGAAGAGGAATTAAAGGGATCCAGTATTATGAAACATACAAAAGATGTACATGATAATAAGAAAAGGAGGTTAAAAATACATTTATCAAATTATTGGTTTACCATCCATTATAGATAATTTCAATGTGACCTAAAAATGATGACATGGGGAAAAAAAGAATAATATCTATTATTCTCTAGTTAATCATTCCTAAAGATGGAATCAAAAGGTTTGGAACCCACATATGTGTCTCATAAAAACCAATAACAATAAGTATCATTTTGATGATATGAATAACTCATCATTCTTTATTCATCTAGGAACCACTATGATTTATTGATATGTGATGAAAACATTCTGATGGGTTAACATAAAGAGGTATATTGTATAATTAAAATCAGGATTCTTAGTGTTCCAAAAAGTGAAGGAAAATGTGATATCTCTATGTGTAAGATGAAAACATTTCATATGCATATTTTTTAATGGGAAAATATAACCATTGAATTCATAGTATTACTTTCTGTGACATATAAAGGAAATAATTACATATCAAAGATAGTCGATCACCTTACAAAGTCAGCGCCTTTTGTTTCTATCAATGAATATTTCTATTGCAACTAACTCTCCCTGATATACATAATGTAAGTGGAAGTACTATAAGGATTGAAACTCCCCATTATATCTAATCATGATCTAAGGTATACGTTGATGTTCTAGAGAAGCCACCAATAAAATTTGATAAAGAGATGAGTTATTTACTACTTTTTATAATTATATTAATGGTTTGTATTAGAGAAGCATTAAAACACTAGAGGATATGTTGAGATCACGTTCAATGGATTTCCATGGATATTGGGATCAACACCATCCCTGAGTGGAGTTCTTATATAATAATATTTTTCATTATAGAATTCAAAAGGGATTGTATGAGGCACTTTATGGGATGAAGTGTCAAACTCCACCATGTTGGGATGATGTTTTAGAGTAGAATTAAATGTTATGTGATCATGTATAAGATATGAAAATGAATTTTAAAACCATTCAATGTCATTTTATACACTCACAATGCAGACATAAAATCTATACAAAAAAGCATTATAGCATTCCAAACCTTAGTATCTTAGATATGTTTCTTCATTATTACATTTCCATAATATATATGTAATCATATTAGAAAGGAATAAATAGTATAGTAGTATTATAAAACTAGATAAAGAGATGTCTTTTATATAAAATTTGGAAAAAGTATCAGCATGATTTTTTTTTCAAGAATATCATAATTCCTCTACTATATTCTTAAATATAATTCATAATAGTTTTCATAGATTCATGGGAAAATAAAAAACAAGGGAGAGCTAAAATTAATAGTAATTTTAATATAAATAGTAAGATATCATGAATCAATAAGAATAATCAAAATGGAATGTCAAATAACTGAAATACAATTTATTGAAATAACTTGACTATAATGATTATATAAGGAATAATTAATATGAAATGGTAAATAACAAAATACATGTTCTATTTAATAAATAAAATATGATTAAAATACATCTATAGAAAATATCATTGTGAAAATGTTATGGATAATAATAATAATAAATTATATATTGATGAAATTCATAATTGTTTGAATCCATGATTTCAAGAATATTGATACCTCTAAATTCATGACCATTTATAAGGGAGTTTAAATTAAATTTTAAAAACATATTAACGCAATCTTAATTATTTATCTCATGAGACCAATTGATGAATTTAGTGGAAATATAATAATAGTCCCTACACATCATTGTAGGTCTAAATCATTTCCCATATATTGAATAATTGATTTAATTCATGAATGGATATACCTTATCAGAAAACTACCATATTTATAAAAGAATTCATATTTATCAATATTTACCAATTAATAAAATGGCAATAAAATAAATATTGTATATATAAATTGTATAATATTTTTTAAATAATCATATCCATGATACAATGAGCATAGATATTTAATAGAGAGGAATTCTATAATGATGAAAAGAGGGTGAATTTTTCATATTAATTTTTTGATTACAAAATTGAATTTGTAAGCTGAATGTCATTAATTTCCATTCCCAAAATGATTATCAACTATCCCAAAAAATAATAATAATGGTATGAATACAAAACATACCAATTGGAGATAAATTATATTTTTGTCTTAATTGATGAATATAAATACCATAAAAATATTTATAAAAACACTCATAATAAATAAATCATTTTTATTTTATAAATAACATTTTAAATCATAAAATTTTTTGAAAATAAGTTATTTGAAAATAACATTTAAATAAAAAATATTTAAGAATATTATAAAAACCATTTATTTTAAAAAATAACATTGAAACATAAAATGATAGATTATAATAATCAATGGCAATATAGTAGTGTAATTTTATACATGCTGTAAAACTCAAAAAGAACATTTTTATTTTCATAATAACAAGGTTAAAAAAATTACTTGTTTGGAAAACAACAAGAATATTACTTTTTTTAAAAACTCAAAATTGTTTAAAAATTTCTTTAATAATACAATTTGGTAAGGATTACTGAATAATTTTAATTTTTTTAGAAACCCTTGTTTTTTATGAAAACAAAATTCCAAATGAAGAGAAAAATATATTTTTATTTCCATAAAAAAAATAAGGTACCATAGAGTAGAAAATGTTATTTTTATATGATTATATAATTATTAACCATATTAAATGAAAATAAAATGGGTTTATTAAAAAAATGAACAAATGATTTCCTTCAAAAAAATTTAATCATAATCAATCTCAATTAGATAGATATTCTAAAATAAAACCTTATAATGATCTTAATGTTAAAGTGATAATTAAAATGTAAATTTTTTAAGTGTATCAACTTTAAATTCAAATTAACTATTTTGACATGAAATTTAATATAAAAAATATTCATTATGTACATAATCTTATAATATCAATGACAATGAAGAACTAATATGAAAAAATGAAAACAAATATTGAGTTAGGAAGTTATTTAAAAATTGTAATTTTCAATTTAAATAGAAATTGATGAAGTAAATCAAATTAAAACATAAAATATCATGAATTATTAATGAATCATTAATTAATATTTCAGTTTTTCAGTATATGCACCATATAAAACATGTTATTTGAATTCCATTATGATAATTCTCAATGTGGTGAAATTGAGATGAAGTCCCTTACTGTATGCTTCTTTTTTGTTGAATGTAAATTAAACTCAAGTATAGTTATTATAAAAGTTTTATTAACTTATTAAAGAACAATATTAATTTTTATAATATCAGATATGATCCTTTTATAATATCTTACCACTCTTCTGTTAGTAATCATTAATTATTTTCATTATTTCAGTTGTTAATTTCCTTTATTTATCATGTTTATTTCATCATGAAAGATCTAGTTATTGAAGGTATTATATAGTTATATCATATATGAAATAATATTCATGAAATAATTATAATATTTTTAAATAAATTATTCCTTTTATACCAATCTTGATAGGTTGTTATGAAAAATTAATTATGTTGCGTTCATCGAGATAGAAGGTCGTACGTACACATGAGTAATGCTTCCATTTTTCAATGATAGTTATGGAAAAGAGGTTTGTATTATATTATCTTTCTAGAATTATCATAATATCGTATATAAAAATTATTTATTTAAATATACTTACATATATTTATTAAATATTGTGTGGTGATGAAATGAGAGTCTCATTGCATTGTGAATACGGTAGTCCACACGTACAAAAATGATGTTATCATCATTATGTGAGTGAAAAGGTAATAAATAGTAGTATTTTTTCGTGATGATATAAATATCATTAATATCATAATTAATTGATGTATATATCTTTATCAACTTTTAACTTATTACATTCCATATAAGGACATAGAGATAAAATAATCACATCGCTTTGCGAGGGGGTTGTCTATCATACACCTGAGTGGCGTTTTCATATCCATTACAGGGTGAAAAGTAAGAAATAAATATTATATAATGTATAAAGTGGTATAATTATGTTATAAATAGAATTTCTATAATTTATTTCCTTCAACATAACTAATAGTTAAATTTGGTAATGGATAAACAAATGACATCAATTCACGAGGAGGTAGTCTTCCATACACATAAACTATGATTTGATAACACGTTTGATGAAATTGTATTTGTTTTTAAGTAATTAAATTTTCATAAGAACATATATTTATATTAAATAAAATGTGTTCATAATATCCTAATGGTTTAAAAAAAATATGGAGGAGGATGTAAGCTCCTGGCCTTTTTTGGGGTCCATTTAGGAGATGTTTTAGGATCTTTTTGAAGAACTTAAGAACTTTTAACATGGAATAGTTTCTTGGGGTTCATTTGGGTGAAATTTTATGGAAACATAAAGGACAGTGGGTTTTGCATGGTTAGCACACAGTTTGAAAAACCATGCCAAGAATGCGAAATTGGATAGATATATCAGCACAGTTTGCACATGGTTTGAAAAATAGTGCGACCAAATGGTGCCATCCATGACAAAAAGGACAGTAGGGTCATCATGGTTGGGGCATAGTTTTCTATAACCATGAACCTCTAACTAGGAAACTGTTTGAATGGGATTTTAATTCATAAAATACTTTTTAGAAAAAACTGAACCCCCAGGACATCCATATTATTTACTTTGGATCAGGCTTGACGAATTCTAGGTGTTTCCAAAGCCTCCCAAAGAGATTCCATAGAGAACTGAATGCCATTATTCAATATTGGAAGCCTGTATTGGAGGTTTTCTATCCTCTCAATAAGTGGGTTTCATCATATTGTTTCTCCCAATCTTTCTCTTATATTTTTTAGGTATTTTCATGGAAGATTTACACCTTTTTCTTAGATCTAAAACTATGATTTAATATTTATATCTAATATTGTGGATATAGATCTAGATTTGAAAAGATCATGATGCCTTTGATCATAATTTTTTCTTTATGGATTTAGATCCAGAGCATGATCAATGACGTTGTGCCACTAGGATTTTACATACTACTTATGGGCTAACTTCTGTCAGTAAACTAAGGTAGGTGGTCTAAAACAAACTCCCATAGTTGAGTTTTATGAATTTTGAATGCGATTTTATGATTCCTGGATTCATTATATTATTGATTTCCTAATTTGGAGTAATTAGGAATGTGGAATTTAATTTATTTTCCTTAGTGATTTAATTGATAATTGAATGAAAGAACAAACAACGGGGGGTTGAACAAATAGATATTTTGGATATTTGATTTTGTATTTGAAATATTTTAATTGAAATATTGATTTTATTATGGTAATATAATTAATCGGGAGCATTTAATTATGGAACTATGTTTGGATATGTAAGATAATTAATTGTAATAATTAATTTTTGTAAATTAATTGATCTAGGATTATTAATTGTGAGAATTAATTATGAATTTTTGGGTTTTGATTTGGATTATTAATTGTGAATAATTAAATATGGAAACATAATTTTGTTGGCTGATTTATTAATTGATTAATTAATTAAAGTGGTTATATTCTTAGTTAATTGTTTAATTAACATATGGCCTTTAAAATTTTTAACTAATATTTGGATTAGTTAATGAATAATGAGGAAATTTCATATGACTTAAATAATGATTAAATGGATGAGATTTTTTGATTCTAGGAATGGAATCCTATATTGATTAGAAGATAGAACATGGACATGGTGTTCCTTTCCAATGGTTATCCAATCTTGAGATTATAGGTTTCTAGGAATGGAAACCTTAACCGAATGAGAATTGGATTGTGTGGCATGACGACCTACACTCAACGAGATTTGGGAAGCAAGGCATGGAGACCTACTCCCAATAAAGGATAATAATGAATTATGTTTCAACTGAGATTTTGGGTTCTAGGCATGACTTCCTATACTAAATGAAGGATAATAATGAATGGTGATTTAAATGGGAAACATGAATTGAATTGGCCTTGTGTGATGATTAAAGATTAAATGACAATGTGATAACCATTTAAATTATAAATTGTATTTATTTCTTCATAAATCATCATGTTCTATCTTTTGACTGGAATTGTTTTAGAAACTATTGGTGGTGGCCTCCAGAGTTGTACTGACACCCTATTTGGGCCACCAGATTGGTAGACAAGCACATTTTGTTGTTAGAGGACTGGATAAGGGAAAGGCCCTACGATAGGTTATAGTTTGGGATTGGAGCAGTGGAGAGGGAATTAGACGTGGTTCTGAACCTTTCTTGGAGTCATTATGTCTTTATATTGATTTTCATTTTAAATATTTAGCACTTGCATTGTCAAAGAATGTTTTACCTTTCAGTTGAGTATTGTGTTCCCTGGTTTTGACTATCACATGTCATGGTATTGTTATGGTTATTTATATGCCTATCTACATGGTTATTTTTATTTTCTTCCACTATTGTTTTATTCTGATAATAGAGATTATAGTCTCCCCAAGACTGACTTACTAGACCCTTGCTGCTAGTCAGCACCCTCTGGCATACGGGAAGGCGTGCTTGAGGGCATGTGTCCAACTGGATCGGGGCACCGTTCAGTGGCTCCCAAGTTTGGATGTCACAAAGTTATACTAGATTAGTTTTCTTTTCTTTATTGTTATTTTGTCTTAATGTTTTTTGAAAGGTATATAGGAGACTATGAAAAGATGAGGCTTGGTAATGATCTCATACATGGGAGTTTCAAACCCATGTATGGGGAAAAATTTGAGTACTCAGGGAGGGATTGTTGTGATTGTTGTTTGTTGTTATAGTTGAATGTTATTTTAACTTGGTTGATGCACTTGTTTTGTGATGTGATTTTTTGTTTTGAAAATTGTTTAATTTTGATTTGGGGCCTAAAGTGCCATGATAGTTGAGTCTGCATGCATTATTCTAGACACACAGTTTTTTTTGAGGCATGAATCATTCTAGGCTGTCATGGGAAAACAATTTATGGGTATGTTATTGAACCTGAACTATTATTACTTATTGTGAGATTGAAATAATTAAAATAACAGAGAATAAATTTGTGTCTAATGAGAACAATATATGGTGAAATGGGAATGATTAATTAATTAATAGTTGAATTAATTAATTTTAGATAACATGATTAATTAATAGTTGAATTATCAAAAGATAATGAATGTACCCTTATTAACCAAGACGTATGAGTGGGATGGTTATGGGTAGTGATAAGGCCTTAATGTTGACCATGTGGTGAGAAAAGAGATAAAGGAGATTTTTAAACATGTTGTGTTGGATTCTAACCTTATATAAATGTTATAAGGTTGTTTTATGAGACCTAATACATGTGTTTTTCATTGTAGAGATATTACTTCATGATGCTTGTTGAGGGAGACAACAAGGGGTATGTCCATGAATGAACTTCCAAAAAAAAATATTGACGCACCATTGGTGCAAGCTAAAGAGTAAGGGGAAAAATTCTGAGAGAATTTTTTTTGTTTCATGCAGTTTATGGAGAGAGACCCATGAAAGGTTTATAAATGCATGTCTGAGTTGACAAGGGACTTTCAAATGCAGCACCCTTCTACCTTTACTAGAGAGGTTGGACCTGAAATAGTGGAATCCTAGATTGAATCCATAGAGAAGATACATTATCATTTGGAGACTTAGGCTGAGAGGATGGTCACGTTGGTTACTTTTGTGTTGTGGGGTTCCATGAAGCACATGTGGGACATTCAAGTACGATCGAAACTGACTAAAGAGATGTTATGGAAGGGATTTCTGGAGAAGTTCCTGACGCACTTCTATCCAGATACACTGAGGCAAGAGAAGGCTTTAATGTTTATGCATCAGACATAAGGAAGAATGTAAATAATGGAGTATTCTGAACATTTCATAGATTTAAAGTATGTTTCTCTAACTTTAATGGCATAGGAGGCTTCTTCAAAAAAAATGATTTTCCGAAAAACGTAACTGTGAAAGTATGTCTGAGGTGAATATATTTTTACAGAAGAAATTTTCATAAGTGGTTAATCAGGTTATCATTTCAACGAGGAAACAAAAAGAGGCCTTCAGTACTGGATAGGTATCTAGATGATCAGAGAGTATGCCTTCCAAAAGTAGGAAGCGTCATCACAAGAATTGTAATCAGCACAGTGGGAAGAAAGGTTGATAGTTAGGAGGAACAATTTCACAGGATCATTCACATGTGATTTTCCACCAATGTAGTAGGATTGGAAATTACTTTACACATTGTCCTCAACCACCAGTGTAGTGCTGGTTTTGTAAAAAGATCAGATACCTATAAGAGTTTTGTAGGAAGCATCGGAAGGCTGGTGTTAAGGGGGAAGCTGCTCAAAGTCAGTGTGTGGGAAGGGGTATTTTACACCATACAGTTCTGGGATCTGGAGTTCTACTAGTATATGTGGTTGAGAGAGTGTACGTGGTTCTCCAGGGAATGAACTCCCATATCAGTAGAGTAGTGCTACTCATGGGAGTCAGGAGAAACCATGGGGAAGAGTGGCACAACAGTTACATGTTTTACATCCTACACTTGTGGAGAGCGAGGTTAGTCCATTGATAGTTAGAGGAACTATTCTAGGTTCTTCTAAATTAGTTACTACCTTGTTTGATATTGGTCCCTCTCATTACTTCATATATTCAAATCATGTTAATATCTTGAGCTTGGAGGTGGATTCCTTAAGTGGGGTGAGGAATGTTGATACACCCTTGGGAACACTATCTGGGGATAACTTTTTATGCAAGGGATGTTCTCTAGAGATTGTAGAGTATCGTTTCCATTGAGAAATCTATGTCCTTATAATAACAGGCTATGATTTGATTATGGGTATGGACTGGTTTGTCACATACCGAGCCCAAATAGATTGTTATGGTAGGAGAGTGACCATTATATCTCTTGAGGGTGACCAATATGTTTTCATGGAGAATGGGATATCCATGCAGGCAGAGCCTGCCTAATTACTCAGTAATTAGGAGAGATCCCATCCCATGTTTCTTTTCTTTTGATGGATGATGGGAGTCATAAGCTAGACATCATTCCACCAGTAGTAATACAATTTTAGAATGTCTTTACTGAATACTTTTCAGGGTTTCCTCCTGGGAGATATGTGGAATTCACTATTTGTCTCATGCTGGTGGCAAAGCTGGTATCTATTCCACCTTTCAAAATGGCACCGGATGAGATTCAAGAGCTGAAAATGAATTTAGATGAGTTGGAGGATAAAGAGTTTATCTGTCTATGTACGTAGCCTTAGGGATCACCTAAATTGTTTTCAAAGAATTATAGTAGGTGTTTACACTTGTTATTCAATTACTGTAAGTTGAATATATTGATTGTGAGGAACTGATATCCTCTCGTGTGTTTCAATGATCTATTTAACTAGATGATGCGGGCTAGGGTGTTCTCAAAGATTGATATGAGATCAGGGTATCATCATGTGAGAGTTAAGACCTCTAATATACCAATAGTTTCTTTCAAGAGCAGGTATGGACTTTATGAGTTAGTCATAATTCCGTTTGGGTTGAAAAATGCTCAAGAAATATTTATGGCCTTAATTTGCATAATCCTTCAACCATGCATATATCAGTTTGTGGTGGGGTTTGTTGATGACATCTTGGAGTACTCTAAGAGTCATGAAGATTATTCCCAACATCTTGACATTGTTATAGGTACACAAAGAGACTATAGCCTATATTCTAAGATATATAAATTTCAGTTTTGGATTGATAGGGTACAATTATTGGAGAACATCATCTTGGAAGAATGTTTGGATGTGGACCCAGAAAAATTGCATGTAGTGATTTCTTTGGAGAAACCCAATAATATTTTTGATATTCAGAGCTTTTGGGATTATCTGGTTATTACATGATGTTTATATAGGAATTTTCCTTAATTGGTGAACCACTTTATGGATTTAAAAATAAATGGATAATGTTTTTTTCGATAGAAGAATACGAGAATAATTTTAAGGAGTTGAAGAAGCTCTTGACAACATCACCAGTTTTTGTATTACGTGAGTCGGGTGAGAAGTACATGGTGTATTGTGATGCTTCTAGAATTCGGCTCAGAGATGTGTTAATTCAAGGGTATAGAGTCGTTTCTTATGGATCTCGATTGTCGAGTCCACATGAACGGAATTACCATACGCATGAACTCGAGTTGGAAACAGTGGTTTATGTTCTGAAGTGTCGGAGACACTATCTTTTAAGTGAATGGTTTATAGTTTTTACGGATCAAAAATCTTGAAGTAAATCTTTTCACAGAGAAACATGAATCTGCAACAACGATGATGGTCAGAGTATATGTAGTCCTTTTATTTTGGACTATAATATACCCCCAGAAAGGGGAATACTATGTCTGATTCTTTGAGCAGAAAAACTTATACTCAGTTGGTACATGAGTCAAGTGTAGAGTGAAATATTAAGGATTTTCTCATGGAAATGCATGTGGTACTTCAGGATAATCATAAGAGGATGACTCTGGTTTCTATATCAGTGGAGCATGTACTCTTGAGATGGATCTAGTATAGGCAGTACAACTATCTGAAATGTATATCCTTCAGGGAAATCCTTGAAGGTGGGGAGACACATTCAGAATTGAAAATTAATGAGAATGAGATCATCTATGTGAAAAATCAGGTTTTTTTCCTATTATAATGTGAGAGGAACTCATGCGATAATTTCATGATTTAAGGTGGGTGGTACATGCTGGGGTGAAAAAAATGTGTTGTGACCTTCAATGATAGTTGTGATGGCCATGAATTTAAAATGAGATAGCATGGTTTCGAATAATATTTCTCACTTTTCAGAAGGTTAAAGCAGAGAATCAACAACCTATAGGTCTATTGCAGCTGTTACCTATTTCCGAATAGATGTGGGATGACGTGATTATGGATTTTGTGGTAGGAATTAAAAATACACTTATGATGAATGATGCAATTTGGGTCATTATGGATTTAATAATGAACGTATAAAACTTCATTCTTATAGAGGAAACATTTATAGAAGATAAGTTCGGAGAAATGTACGTGATATAGATAGATCATTTTCATGGGGTGCCACAGACTATAGTTTCAGATCACGATTCATGCATTACTTCACTCTTCTAGAAGAGCATAAAAAGGTGTGTTGTACACAGGTTCTATTAAGTACGCCCTTCCACCCATAGAAATAAATGAATTCAGGGCATACCATACAGCTATTGGAGGATATGATGCGAGTATGCGTGCTTCACTTTGGTGGTTCTTGGGGAAAACACTTGGCTTTAGTGAAGTTCTCTAATAAAAAAATCTATCCAAAAACTATACAGATTACCCCATATTAGGAACTTTATGGTGGACCGTGTAGATCTCCACAATGTTGGTTAGAGGTGGGTGATTCAGAGCTGTTAGGACTGAGTCTCATTTGAGAGACATCGAAGTAGGTGGAGTTGATTCGAAAGCGTTAGGAAATAGCTCATAGTAGAAAAAAGTCATATGAAAATAGATGGAGATTAACTTTAGAATTTATAGAGGGAGATATTTTATTCTTTTGTGTGTCTCCATGATTGATTCACCACAGGATATGAAGGAGGGGTAAGTTAACTCTTATGTTTGTGGGACTGTTTGAGGTGCGGGAGAGAATCAGGCATGTGGTGTACGGATTAGCACTTCCACAATAATTCAGAGTTTTGAATGATGTTTTCCATGTGTCACAAAAATGGAGGTATCACCCCGACCCATATCATGATATTGATGGGGAAGAGGCTGACCTTGAGACTGATACATCCTTTGAGGAACATCTGATATGTGGGCTGAGTCATAGTGAGATAGTGTTAATGGTTAATACCATGCCATTAGTTCATGTGTTATGGAAACATGGAAGTGTTCATGAGGAAACATGGGAATGAAAAGAAGACATGATGGCTCAATGGCCCAATTTTTTTGGATCAGAATCGTAGAGAAGATTTAGAGTGTCGATCGTGGACAAGCTATTATAAGGTGGGGTGATTTTATGATCCGGCTCTTTTCTGGAGTCATCTAAGGCGCGTTATCAGGTATGTATTGATGAAATTAAGAAAATTTAACTTGGACTAGAATCGTGGGGTGAGTTTGGGTGATCTTTTAAGGAAAAATAAGGGACATTGACTTGTGCACAGTTTGAAAATGGTTTAACAATTCGTACGACCAAACTGTTCCAAGTGTGTGAAATTAGATAAAGAGGTCCATACCATTTGGGCATGGTTTGACAAACTATGTGACCAAAATGATCCATCCATGTAAAACTGGACTGAAGGGTCTGCATGCTTAGCATACGGTTTTCCTTAATCGTGCACAACATCCAAGGAAACCATGCGTGTGGGATTTTAATTTCAAAACTCCTTTTTAAAACCACCAAAACCCCAATACATCCATATTTTTGATCTTAGCTCAGGATTGATGAATTATAGGTGTTTTCAAATCCTAACAGAGAGATTATAAGGCAATATGAACATTTTTCTTTGAAAATTAATTCACAGATTGAAGATCTTTTCTCCTCCCGTTAAGTAGATTTCATCATGTTGCTTCTCCCATTCTTTCACTTATCTTTTCTATGTCTTTGCATAGAAGATCTCAACCATTTTATTAGATCCAAACCTATGATTTAATATCTAGATCTATGATTGTGGATCTAGATCTATATTTGAAAATATCATGATTCCTTTGATTTTAATTTTGGCTTTACGGATTTAGATCCGAAGCTTGATCGACGACTTTTTTCCACTCAGATTTTGGGGATTTTCGTTAGTCTAAATTTTATCAAAAAATTAAGGTAGGTGGTTTAAGTCAAAATCCAATAGTCATGTTTTATGATATTTGAATGTGAGTTTATGATTTCTATATTCACTTGATGATTGGTTTCATAAATTGTAGTAATTATAAATGTGAGATTTAATTGAGTTCCCTTAGTGATTTAATATACAATTGAATCATGAAACAAATGATGAAGGGTTACCCAAATATATCATTTGGGGATGTGATTTTGTATTTGAAATATTTTAATTGAGATATTAATTTTATTTCTATAATATAATTAATTGTTGAGAATTAATTATGGAACTATTTTTTTCTATGTAAGATAATTAATTGTGAGAATAAATTATGTGCCAAGATGTGATCTATTATAATTAATTTTGAGAATTAGTTATGACTTTTTGGGTTTTGATTTTGATAATTAATTGTGAATAATTAATTATAGTAAGAGAATTTTGTTGATTAATTAATTAATTGATGAATTATTTAATAGGTTATATGAATAGTTAATTGTGGAATTAACTAATGGACTTTGAAATGGTTAACTAATCATTGGATTATTAAATGAATAATGTGGAAACTTTTATGACTTAAAGAATGATTGAATGGATATGATTTTGTAATTCTAGGAATGGCGTCTTAGACTGATTAAGAGTTGGGAGTTGGACATGGCATTCCTCCCCAATAGTTATCGAAGATTGTGATTATGGGGTTCTTGGCATGATGACCTACAAAAAATGAGAATTTTAGTGTTAGGCATTACTAACTACACTCAACAAGATTTTTGGTTCCAAGCATGATGACCTACACCTAATGAATGATAATAATTAATGATGTTTCAACTGATATTTGGAGTTGTATGCATGATGACCTACACCAAATTAATAATAATAATGAATGGTGATTCCAATGGGAAACAAGAATTGAATTGGCCTTATATCATGATTACAGATCAAATGATATTGTGATAACTTTTTAAATTATGAATTGTATTAATTGCTTCATGAATCTGCATGCACTATATTTTGACTAGGCACGTTTTAGACACTTTTTGTGTTTTCCTACTGAGTTGTAATTACTCCTTATTCAGGATGCCTAATCGGAACCCAAGAAGACTTTGTATTTTCATGACTGAATAAGGTCAGGGCCCTGTGATAGGTTGTAGTTTGGGATTGGAGCATGGGAGAGGGAATGTGATGTGGTTTGGGACCCGTTTTGGAGTTGTTCTGCCTTTACTTTGAGTTTCATTATAGACACTTGGAATGTTCATTTTCATATCATGTTTTAACCTTCAGTTGAGTATTATATCCTATAGTTTTTTCCATCGTATTTCAAGGTATTTATTTGGTTATTTATACACTATCAGACTTGGTTATTTTTATTTTCTTCCACTGGTATTTTATTCTGATAACAAAGGGTATATTCTCCTCATGACTGACTTACAAAACCCTCACTACTAGTCAACACCATTGGGCATATAGGGAGGCATGATTGATGGAATGTGGAAAACTGGATTAGGGCACCGTTCAGTGGCTCCCATGTTGGGACGTCAAAGTCGAGAATGAAATTAAATAAAAACACACGTTGAATAACAAAAACTCTTCTTTTTGTATCCTCCATAGTTTTAGACTAAATTCCTACCATGTTTGGATTATTTCACAAAGTAAGGCTACTAAGATGAGATGGGGGAAGTTGTTAAGTGATTTTTGAATTTATAGGATGATTAAAAATGGTGTGAACATTCAATAAGAGAAGATATTGGGTGGCCTTTTATATGTGATTTGAGTGGCACTCTTGTAATTTTTATTAATAAATCAAATCATGCCATCCTTATTATCAGGATGTAATTTTACAAAAAGGGACATTCATGGAAATATATGAGATAAGGATTAAATATTGACATAAAATTGGTGTTGTAAATGTTGGTATGTTGTTTTTACACATATATTTCTTTTTTAATACTTGGTAAATCCATATTTACATTAACCATAGAAATTTATTTTTACTATTTAAAAAAATTCATTTTGTTAAAAAAATACAGTTAACATTATTATAAAATATAAATAATGATTCTTAAAGATATTTAATAAATTTTACCAAATTCTAATAATATAGTTAGAAAATTTGGATATAAAATTAATGATGTAATTAAGATGAGAAAGTAGGTTCTTAAGAATGCACTGTTCACATATTAACATTGTTTTTATATCAATATTAAATATTAAAATGATTCCAATGACCAAAATTATACTAATTCATAAATATTTTAACGAATTTTACATTAAAACCAATAAAAAATAAAATGTAGCCTTATAAATAATTTTAATGAAATTGAAGTTTTCAAATAGAATTCACTATTTTTTTTATATTCATTAAAAAATGAATCTTTTCAAATAAATAACCCTATGATAATTATGATATTCTGATTTTAAAAATAAATATCTTTTTATAAAATAAATTTTCTCTAACTAGTAAAAATTTATATTTATTTTTTTTTGAAAAGCACAACTAAACCATAATTTAGAAAATAATACAGTTTTTCAGAAAAAAAAAATTATTTCTATCTTAAATGATTCTTATTTTATTTTAAATCAATAAATAATCAAAAAATTTATATTGTATTTGTTAATATTTATAAACTCTAATTTTACGGATTTCTAATAATGGGATACTATATTAAAATTCAATTATACTTGGGGTTACATGTTTTGAATGTTATTGATGTGATTAAATTTAAAGATATTAATTTTGTGTGTTATTTATTCTCATAGTTTCATGTCTCATGTGATACCATATACAATGTTATTATTTTATTATTTTGGGGTTTTATAATCTCCCATCCATTATTAAATTTTTTCTTCACAATTTAAACTTTATCATTGTTGTCAATGGTTTAACAATTGGAAATAAAATTATTGAAAAACAACATAATAAAATAAAAAATAAAATTTCCTCTTAATAAGATAGAAATGGATGTTCAAAGTTCATATAGAGTAACACATTAATATATTTATATGTTGGATAACATTGGTGAAAATTAAAGATATGAACATGGAATAAAAAAATTATTGAGATAGATTGAGATTATTGGTCAAAAGCATGTGAATTATCAATGGAATGTTATAGTCCTAAAAACAAAATATCCAGGATTATTTAAAGGACCATATAATTTTTCGGATCAAAATGTAATAGGGAAACATTTTTTTTATGATCATTTTCATAAAGGTGGTGAATTATTTTACTATTTATAAATATACAAAAATATATATACATGATATATTTATATTTCATAAGAACAATTTTATCCTTTGTTTTTTCATTGATAAATATCCAATTTGTACATTAATCCATGAAATGGATCTCCAAAAATGAGTTTGTTTTTCTTGAATCAATAAAATTCTATTTTAATGGAATGTATGGTCTATAATAGAGTGAAAACTATTACCATAATTCTCTAAATATTTTCCAAAACTAATATGGTTATAAAATGTTTTCCAATGTGAAAAATAAATCTCTAAACCAAAAAATTAACACCATTGTTTAATCATTAATATTTATACACAAATCAGTAAAATAAAAACAATTAAATTTTATCCAGGACATCACATAGTATAGTGGTATGTGATTAACCCTTATCATCCTTTAATCTTGGGTTCATGTCATGTGCCTCACTGAATGTGAAAACTTATCACAAAGTATGAAGGTTTTACTTCTTCAAAAATATATTGATATAATTTCTATAACATTCCCAAAAAAATATTATGGGGATGGTTAAAATAATATTAATCACCGCTTAACCTTTTTACTAAGGATTTCAATACAATTTATTTATTTATTTATTTTTTACACAAATTCTGATAATATTATTTAAATATTTTTACAATTTCATTATTGATCATATTAACCCTAAAAGTTATTAATAGCATTAAAATTATTTATATAGAATGTAAAGGCATTATTCCTCAAATAAAATTTACACTAAAAATATTAATTCAATAAATTTCTCCCAAAATATGCTTAATCTTGGTAGACTATGATCACCAAAACTTAAAAGGGGTTTTATGTATTTAAACTTATTAATAAAATTAAACACAAAAACTAAAGATGGTATCCATAACACTTTATTTATTGGAGACATATTTTGTTCTAAAATTTAACACAATCTTTATATCTTCCATCATTCAGATTCTAAAAAACCATCGGTAAAAGTACTTATTAAATTTAATTTTTGAATCCCAACACATAATTACAACAACCATTTATTTAAATATAGGTCTTTCCATGGTAAATTAATTAATGTTTAGATGAGGTAATTGATTTAGATAATTAAAAGTGTCTACACTTTTAATATAAATAACTATAAATGGGTACTTTTTATGGGATCTATTTCTATCCATTATAATATTCATTTTCATTGGTAATTCAATGTAATATTCCCTTCCATTCCACACATAGATCATTTTCATGTTATATTGAGACACGTTTGTTTCAATATAATATGAAATTGTTTTAACCTAGGTCATTAACTTTCATCATATATTCAAATCCTTAGTTATTATTGGAAAATAATATATTAATTATCATAAGAATAATCCCCTATATTATTAAAAAGATTGTGTTGAAAGGATTGTTGTTGTGCACAAGGTGACAATAGGGTCATACCCAATTCTCCCTTTTCAGACTTATTACCCTTAGGTACATAATTTTTAAAACTACAAACAACTTTAGTATCTTTAATGGTATGTATTTCTAGGAAAAACACATAATCACGTCATTATCAAAACGTTTGTATTTTCCTCTACTAATCCTAAAATATTTTGATATGGTTATATTCACTAATCTAGGATTTCTAAAATCTTGATCCCTAAATTTGTACTAAATTTATTTTAAAAAAACTCTAGAAACCATGACTTCAGTTTCCAATAGCCAATGTCATGTTTATTACATTAGCATAAGAAATATGGAATCAAACCTCAATGGGACGAATAGTTTAGTATTCTTAGTAATCTAGATACACAAATTATTCCCATATTACATTTGGAAACAAATTCAACATTAAGTTTTTTCAAATATTACAATTTTATCCTCTTTTATAACCTTACATATCATTCATAGTAAAATTATTGTATTCTTAGAAAAGAAAACAAAAAAAATGGTGTTCTCAAATGCCCAATAAGGGTAATTTACAATGGAAGCTATCATGAATCAATAATCATAATCAACATGGAAAGAAAAATATATGAACAAGCTTTCCATTTAAATTACATTAATATCAATATAAGATAAGGAATAATCAATATAGGGAGTTAAATATCTAAATACACATTCAATTTAAAAAATAAATTCATAATGAAATTTAGCCACAGATAATATCACTTTGAAAATATGAAGGATAATAATACCATAATTATTAATGAAGGTAATTCTCAATTGTTGGACATCATGACCTTAGGAATCATGATACATTTGAAATCATGAACATTAATAATACAATTTAAACAATATGTAAAAACCTATTTAATGATATGGATTAATTGATATTTATCAGTTAGTCAAACAACATCCAAAGTAAGCCCCGTATATAGAAATGGTAGAAGTAATAGGAAATAATCATAAGCATGATACAAAGAGTATGGATATTTAATCGAGATCAATTATAAAATGATCACAAGAACTAGAATCCTTCCGAGGAAAGATAATGACTACAAAAAATGAATCATGAAAGTGAATGTCATTACTTTCCTTGTATAAAATGATCATCAACCATCCATAGAAATAATAATTAATTTTTCAATAAAACAATTATAAATTAGAGTTAAAATAATGGTTTTTTTCAATTTATTAATAGAAATACCATAAAATTATCTTTCAAAACACTCATTAGGAAAATATCCTTGTTTTTTAAAAAATCACTTCTTTAAACATAAAACATGTTCAAAAACCTATTATCATAAAATTACTTTTTTTTAAATAAATTCCAAAATAATAGGAAATTTTTTTAAAAAAAAACACCTTGAAACTTGATAAGTAATCTAAAATTAATTGACATTTATCTTAGTGGGTGATTCTATACATGTTGTATACTTTAAAATGACCATTCCTTTTACAATGAAAAATGGAAAGAAAAATTATTTATTCAGAAAATGAAAAGAATATTCCATTGAAATAATTTTTTAAAAATAAAAATTGGTTACTTTTTTTAACTAATCATTTTTAAATGGATTAAAATATTTTTGAAAATATTTTTTTGAAAAAATTATTTTGTAAGAAAACATATTTATGGCTGAAAGGAGAAATGAAGTAAGATTTTATTAAAAACATTATCTAAATAATTTAATCAACCAAAGAGTGGAAAATGGTAGTATCACTTAAAGATTTTAGTAATAACCATATGGGATGATAATTAAATTGTTTCATTATACAATTATTAATTATTTTTTTAAAATGAAACTCAAAAATTAATAATCTCAATTTGACTGGGATTTTGAATTAAACACTTTCAATGATCGTAATGATTAATTGAGAGATAATAAATGAATAAATTACATTTATAAACTATAAATACACATAAAATAAGTGGAAATGAAAGAATATATAATCCAAAGTCATTATATAATTAAATTTAAAATTTTAAAAACAAAGAAAGAGTAATTTAACCCAAATTGAGTTATGAAATTCCATACCAAATGGTAATTTTCAAGTAAAATCCCCTTAAATAAAATATTTGAAATTAAAATTTAAAATATCATAATTATTATTGATTCAAGATAATAAATTTTAAATGGGAAATATATAAATCATATAAATGAAATTAGATGCATAACATTACAATATCCCTCAATGAGGAGAAATTGAGATAAAGTCCCTTATTTCACACTTCCTTTTAGTTAAACATGCAATAACATCATAGATAGTAGTTTTATATATGTTATTAACCTATAAAAGAACCATATTAAAATTTATAATATGATATATTATCTTTATATGACATCTTATCACCGTTTCATTAATAATCATTCATTAATTTCATTGTTTTGGGTGTTAATTGGCATGTTTTCTCATTTCTATTTCATCATGGAGGATCATGATCTTGCAAATAATATATAGTTTTATCACCCGATAATAATAATGATTATATAATTAAAGTATTTTTACATTAGATATACTTTTTAGAACAATCAATAAAGATGGTTAGGAAAAATTAATTACATTATGGTCATAGAGATGGTTGGTCTTAGGTAATCATGAGTAACATTTCCACTATTTAATGATCATTATGGAGAATATTTTAGTAACAATTTATAATTAAATAATATTCATAATATTATGTATAAATTATTATTTCTTTAGATATAGATATTTATATAATCCATGTTGTGTGGTTATGATGAGAGTGTCGCATTGCTTCAGGAAAGCAGTAGTCTACATGTACAAGAACGATGTTATCATCTATAAATGATTGAAAATGTAATAAAAAATATTATATGTTTAGATTAATATATTTTTCATGAATGTCGTAATTAATTCATGTCTATCCCAAAAATATATTAACTCTAACAATATTACATTTTAGGTAAAGCGTTAGTGAATGATGAATCACATTGCTTCCTGAGGAAGTACTCCTCCTTACACACAAGAGAAATTATCCTACCCCCTAAGGAATGGAAAGTGATATATATAGTTCAATTACTATAGAGGATAATTATTTTTTAAATATAAAATATATAATTAAGATCCATAATAATATAAAACATTTAAATGTGTTAATTGATGAATGAATGACATCAGTTTGCGTGGTGGTAGTCTATTGTACACACAAACAATGATTTCCTAACCCATTCTATGGATGTGGAGGTTTTTGTATGTCATTCAATTATTATAAAATATATATTATTTTATGTAAAACACATGTTTTATTATATAATTCAGGTTTAACAAAAATTTGTAGTACTGAATGAGGATACAAAATAAAAATGCTTGTTGATAAAAATTACTTCTTATTTGGGTATCCTCCTTAGGTTTTCAACAAATTCCATCCTATATTGTATTTTGAAAAAGTTATTGTAAGATTAGATTAGGGATATTTATATGTAATTTTGGTTAGTACATTCTGAATTAAAAGGGAATAATTGTGTGATATAGATAATATTTCGGTGACCTTTTATAAGTGAGGTGAGTGGCACACTTGTACATGTTTACAATGATTCAATAATAACCTTATTTCATAATGGAAAAATCATCCAAAATGATCCTGTATCTAAAATAGAACATATAATGTAAAAAAATCACATGAGCCTCAGCCCAGTTGGTGAGGACACATTAAGTGCATCTAGGTGACCCAGGATCAAGTCCAGGTTGAGGCACAATTTTCGGTACTATAGTTGTACTATAGCGGGAATATAGCAGGTTCTGTTTGGAACTGTAGCATCCATGACTATTCCCCCGTTTGGGCCTTCGGGCTACCGATTTGGTCCCTGAGTCCTTTAAGTCCTTCAGGCCACCAAGGCCTTCAGGACAGTAAGGCATTTTGGCCACCTTAAGGACTTCAGGCCACCTTAAGGCCTTCAGGCCACCTTAAGTGAATATGAAAAATAGAGAACATATTGGGAACACGATCTAGAATGAAGATGATCAAGGATATTTCAACATAGTAGAAGCTAAACATATTTCAAGAATTAGAGGATATGGAACCTACCATCGGGACAAGCTTGAACATGCATGGGAAAGCCTATCCGAACAACCATGCGAAGGTGGAGAGCTGCTTTTAAGATGAATATGTTGGGGAGGAGAAGTCCCAAGTAGTTAGTATGGGTTGTATGTAATGTTTAAAGCCTACGGGCATTGAATTCCTCTAAGACCAATGATCCATGTAATACTTACACCGATGGGCCTTGTATGTGTTCCACCTCACCCTTTGAAAGGTGGATTATCAAAAATCAATAAAAAATGAAGGCCTTTAGGATATTGGTGGAACATATAATATAGATATAGGGTATTTAAATGGATATTGTACATGTTGGTAGTTCATTTTCCCCTTACCGTCTTAGTTTAACTCTTTGTAAATCAATTTTTACCATAAATACTATAATTAATTTTTACTGTTTTTACTAATAAATTTGGTTAACAACTATGTTGAATTGTTATATAATATAAATTATTATTATTCCAAAAGTGTAATATATTTCTCAAACAAAATTCATAGAAGTGTCAAATTTTAATTTAAAATTAATTTTGCAGATGTAAAAATAAAATGAGTTTTAAAGAGGGAATGGTTAGAAATTTACATAGTTTTTAATTCAAAATCCAATAAGAATATGATTCCAATGACTGAAATAAGAATAATTGATATATATTTTAAATAATACAGCTTTTAAAAAATCATTATATGTAAGAAAATAGTTTTTTCACACTAGTTTGGTACATTTAAATTTCACTCTAAATCTTTACATGGGACCTAATATTGATGCATTTTGAGTTAGTAATGGTATTAGGGGGTTTTAAGGAATGTTTAGACCCCAAAACCCATCTTTTTTTGAAAACATGATAGGTAACGGTTTTGTGCATGGTTAGTGCATGGTTTGGATAACCATGAAGGTTGAAATTTCAAGACAGAACCACTTTGTATGGTTTGCTTATGGATGTACGACCTAACCATAAAATGTTCCCTTCTACCTAGAATACCTCACACAGTTTTCAAATGTTTTGAAAAACCCTTTAGACAAACCATGAACATGCCATTTTTCTAGGTAAATTTACAATGTTTTCCTTAATTCTCTATTAAGTCACCTCTATCATTCCTAATATGAGTTTATGTGGGATTAACCAAGTTCTCTCTCAATTTGTGGATTTTTTAAGATCAAATCTTGGGATTCTAGGATATCATTCACTGGTGATTTGGTTTATCTTCCATTAATCACATGGGATGTGCAATAGTAAGTACACGAGTCCTGTTGAGCTATTCTCCTTCTCTCTTTCTCTTGGACGAGTTTAATGGTTTGATTTTTTTCTTATTTTTCTTATATACAGTCCAATATGAGCCTAATCAAGGGCTAATATTTAAGGATAATGATCATAAAACTCAAAGGTGTGTGGACTAAAACTCATCCCTAAAGTTTTTTGATTTCGTATTTGTCGTATGTGGTCCACTAATATCATCAAGTGTCATTCATTGAATTTGTATTCCAAGCTTATATTCATTTTAACTACATGGTTATGCTCTTTCCAAATATGTGATTAGTTGTTAGTGGTTACATACATAACTCCATCCCTTCCATGACGAAGGTTATGCCATAATTATTGATTAATGTTTTGACATGTTTGTGTCATCGTTCAGGTGTGCCTTGGCTTGACCTACCTAATAGTGAGCATTTCTATATTATTTTTCATGATTTATAATGTGAATTTCATAATGAAAAGTACCATGTGTGTGTACACACATGACCCAACAATGTAAAGTGCATTAAATTGATAATTAAATGTGAATGGTTAATTGGTTTCATATCAATAGCACCCCATTCCACATTATTAGAAATAACAGAATGAACCATAAGTTATGGAATATTCCTTAAATGGATTAAAGGCTTTCATGCTACATGTTCTCTTCACACTAATGAAAGAGAATTCTTAAACCAAATTACTTGATAAGAAGTTATCAAACTTCTTTACCTTATCCCATAATTAAAGTCAAGTATTGATCCAAAGGAGATACTACATGACTTCATAATCAATTAAGAATAGCCTGACTCGATCTCACATTGGTTTCTGATCATAGAATTCCATGAGAACTCGGGAACCCCATTCATATTCATGGATATGTCCTACTTAGGATAAAACCCACCAAGATACTGATCCTTTTCTGTTCTTGGATGCTCAGAATGACACTGTAGGATCCCTTCATCTAATCATAGGATTCCTTAGATTCCCTACTTATATATAGAATTAAGAATTAGGTACCAAGGTTACTACCCATAGGGCCCTACCTAGGCATATCCCCATTTTACCTTGGACGATCACCTTATATTCAATATGGATATTATTTTGGAATGATTTAGAACATTCTCCTTATATTACACTCTAACTGATTACATGCTACAATTATTACTATTTTGGTGATGCTGGAGGTCTACATTGCCTTGGTTATTACCATGTGACTTCACTATTAAGTATTATTACATTTTTCCTTGTTACATCAGAAAACCTTCACTATTTTTGACATGTGAAATATTTATAACCTGTTAATAAAAAAATAATTATGTATTTACATGATCACACACTAGATGAGGGCTAAAAGAGGTACATGGGAATTTAGTTACATTATAAAACTTTACATTATATATGCATTCTTGCAAATTGTTACATATCCATTATATGCGCTAAATGTTATAGAAACCATTGCTAGTGGCCCACTGATATTTTTCTATCACCGTCTCCAGGCGCCGTTTGGTATGCGAGGTAGATTACATGGTTACACGTGTAGAAAAAAAGAATCGTACCACATCAAACAATTGATTGCTTGCTGTTAAGGATGGAGCTTGATAGTAGATGACCGAGACAGAGCTCGAGATTCCGGGATAATATTTTATTTCATTTATATTTTTTTGGAATATTTTATTCCTTCTATATTTAATCCATATTTTCCATTTTTCTGGTGACATGACATATCATTAGTTGTGGAATATTATTCCATTTGTTTTAGTTATTGTTATTATTGCCTCTATATTCCACTACGCCTTCTGTTTACTAATATTGCTTCTTATATTTACCAATGTTTACATCCATCTACTGCACTCCACTTTGGTAATGAGGGAATAGTCTTCCCATGGACACACCCTTGGCCCTCATTACTAGTAAGAATCCTTTGGTGTTTGAGGAAATGCACTTGAGGTCATGTGGCCCAGCGGGATTGGGGAACCTATCAAGTGACATCAGAGTCCAGGACATCACAAAGTTGTATCAAAGGTTATTTCCTTTCTTAATTTACGATTTAGAGAGAAATTATTATTTATTAGGAATATTTTAGACATTTTCATAAGACCTTCTTGGGTGTCGTGAACCCTTGTTCATGGAAAAAATCATGTTTCTTTAATTATAATTGTTGTTATGCTTTTAGTTTTTTATAGTAGAAATTATGTCACCATTGGGTGACGCACATGTTTTGTGGTGTTGTTGATTATTGCTCTGTTTGTGGAATATCCTCCATCATTGGCCCAATTATATAAGGGAAAAATAATTTTAATATGCATCATCATAGGAACCTATAATTAACATTTCATGCATATTTCCATGCCATATAGGTTAAATTAACTTCTTTTCATTTCTTGATATGCTTGCGATTGTTGAGTAAAGTTGAAATAGTTAGATTATGCTTATATTACATCTGGCTATGATTGACTTATTTCATGTCTTAATTCATGAGTTGTATGGGCCATCATAGATTAGTATGAGTAATTTACTGAGGGGAGTCATTTTGCTATAAATAAATGGGTGACTTTTTTGGTGATAGGTGTATGGAAACTGATCCATTAGAAATGGATATCCATTATAAAGTGAACCATGACATCTAAAATTAATTGGTTTCATATATTTATCTCACATTTTCATGTTTAATGAAAGGTAATGGAGTGAAACAGAAAATTAATTCAAAGATTAAATAAAATGTATACTTGGGAACTTATCGATATGTCACCGTCAAAGCGGGTAGTTTGGGGTAGTATGCCTTGGGTACTCAATTTTCTAACATTCACCTTCTTCTAGTGATGCTATCTTTATGCTAATTCTTTTTTTGGTGTGTTCTTGTAATTTTTAAGCCAATTCCACCACGAAATCTTTGTATCGTATGCCCGGAGGGTAGCGACGAACACACTGCAGACGTGGTGTGCCTTTATCTGCCAATCTTAACTCTAGGAGTGCCACTTGAGGCACAACCTTCTATAAATTATTTGGGCCCTGATGCCCATGTTTGTGATATTTTCCTAGGTCTGATGCAGTCCATGCATGGTTCTGCACAACATGCTCCAACGATGGTTGATCTGACTCGTGAGTTCCAGTAGGAGCATCCTCAAAATTTTTCAGGGGATGGATGTCTGCAGGCTGCGAATTATTCTCTATAATACACTTTATCTATCATTGAGTATCTGGAAATGCCTTTATAGTGGAGATTTAAGCATTATACTTACATTCAAATAGATGATCGATTTGACCATCTCTAAAAAGAAAAGGTCTTCTCTATTATCGATCTAAGATCAGGTTACATCAAGTGTAATTCAGGACATCATACACACCTCATTAAACATTTCATAGTAGGTGTGGTATATATGAGTTCGTTATTTTTCCATTCAGCTTTACTAAAATTCTCTCCATTTTAATGGAATTGATGAATAGGTTTTTTCACACTTATTTGGATCCTTTTGTTGTGGAATTTTTGGATGAAATCTTGGTGTACTATCACACTTCTAACGACCATGAAAAACATCTTGAGAGATTTCTTAGTACATTGATAGAGAATCATCTTTAGGATGATATTGTTATGTTCTACTTCTATATTGACAAAGCACACATCATGGATTATATAATATTATAATTAAAAGTATCTGTTGACCTAGAAAAGGTTATTACATTAGTTTCCTATGGTCATCCCAAGAATATGTTTGATATAAAGAGTTTTATGGGGTTGGATTGATATTACAGGAATTTAATACAAGTCTTTTCAACCCTTGATTCACCTATTAAAAATCTTACAAAGGTGAGTGTCATGTTTGTATGGATAAAATCATATGATAAAGAATTCCAGAAGCTAAATGGGAGGCTTTTTTTGAAACCTATTATGAATTTTATGGAGCCAGTAATATGTTATGCTATATTTTATGATCAATCATGAATCAGGCTAGGAGAAGTGATGATATAGGAGGATAAAGTTATTAAATATGGATCTATGCAGTTGAGGCCTCATGAGAGAAATTACCTAAAACATGACCTTGATCTATGAGTATTTTTCTAAGGTTTCTGTTGATGGAGACATTATCTCATTTGTGAATGCCATGTGTTGTACATGTACCAGAAGAGCCTCAAATATTTATTTTCTATGTGTGACTTGAACCTCAGACAGTGATGATGGATTGAGTATCTACAATCCTTTGATTTTGAGTGGTCCTATATGCTTGGGAAGGGAAATGTGGTTGCAGATTCACTGAGTCAGAAAACTCAGGCACAATACAAGTGGAAATGTAGTGATGAATAGAAGTTAATAGACCTATTTTATGAGCTACATCTATAGTTTCATGATAGTCATCAGTAGTCTTACCTATCATCCATGACAGTTACCTCTTATATCCTTGATATAGTGTAGGGTATGCAGTTTTTAGATCCGAAAGGATCGGTTCTCCGTAAGAGTATATCTGGAGATAACCCACATTCATATTTATCTATGGACAGAGATGATGTCCCGAATATTCATGGACATTTATGGGTCCCTACAGAAATGAGATATGAGATGATGAAAGAGTCTCATGCCTCTCAGTGGGAAGTTTATCCAGGCACCTCCAAGATGTATCGACACATGTGAACTAGTATTGGTGTCCTGGAATGAAGGCTTATATTGATGGATTTATCTCTATATGTTCCACCTATCATTAGGTGAAGGCAGAGCACCAGAGACATGTGGTCTACCTATAGATGCTTCCAGTCCTAGAATGTATTTGGGAAGATGTTTCCAGGGATTTCGTTGTCATTTGACCTTGTTCGCTGAATGGTAGTGATGATTTATGGATATTTATTGAATGACTAATGAAATCATCCCACTTAATTCCTATTCATGAGACTTTCTCAGTTGATTTTTTGGGAAGACTGTATGTCTGTGAGAACATATTACTCCATAGGGTACCTCATACAATTGTTTCAGATCGATATTCTCATTTCACATCATAGTTCTGGAAGGGATTGAAGAATACAATGAGGACTCGGATTCTTCTAAGAATATATTTGCACCCTTAAATGGATGGAAAATCAGAATAGACAATACAGGTTCTAAAGGATATGCTTTGAGCATGTAACCGTGATTTTGGTTGTACTTGGGAAAATCATATCCCTCTCGTGGATTTCGTCTATAATAACAGTTTTCAAGTGAAATTTTAGATGGTTCCTTTTGAATAATTATATGGTAGGAAATTCCATTAACCCCTATGATAGATAGAGACAAGTGAGGTAGCCCTACTATGTCCTCTTCTCATTTAGGATAATTTGGAGAATGTTCATCTCATCAGTAAGTGTATGACTACTGCTCAGTCTAGACAAAAGTCTTATGTAGATTTCTGTCGATGACCTCTAAAATCTGAGGTCGATCGTGCTTTTTTTCAGGTTTCACCCAATCTTGTGCAATGACAGTTAAGAAGGTATAGAAATATATCCCCTCATTACATAGGGTCGTTTGAATATCTACAGTGGGTCAAGAAGGTGGAATATCAATTTCTACTAACATAGAGATACCATTCCATGCATAATATATCTCACATATCATAACTTTGTCAATATCATGTTGATCTATCTCAGAAATTTTATCCTGAGGAAATCAAGTTAGATGCTAATGCTACCCATGAAGACTATCCATTATGCATTGTTGACAGGAGCACGATGGCTCTCTGAGGCCGGTCTATCACTCTATACAGGTGCTATGGAAGCATGTCCATGTGTAGGATGAGACTTGGGAGTGGGAAACCAACATATGTGCTTAGTGGAAAGAGTAGTTCGTAGATAGGGTTTCTCAACCCTTAGAAGGTGAACTCAGGGATGAGTTCTTTTAAAGTGGGAAGACTGTAATAACCAAGTTTTTCACATTGGTATGCATCCTTTAAATTTTAGTCTAAATCATTAATTTGGATATAATATGTATTCATTTAGAGATAGTAATTGAGTCAAGGGTTTTCGGGGAATTTTGGAGCCTGAAACCCATCTTTTTGGGAAAGCATGATATGTATCACAGTTAGCATGTGGTGGATGCATTGTTTGGATAACCGTGCAGGTGGAAATTTCTGGACTGAACCACTTTTCATGGTTTGTTCATGTCCATGAAACATAACCATGAAATGTTCCCTTCTACCCAGAAATTGTCACATGGTTTGCACATGGTTTTTTAAACCATGTTGACAAACCATGAACATGCCTTTTTCTTAAAAAATTTATAAAATTTTCCTTAATGATCTATTAATCCACCTCCATCTTCCCTAATCTAATATTTTGTATATTATCCTATTTCACTCTCATTGTTTGGGATTTTTGATGATCAATGATTTGGAATAAATGATACCCTTCACCTGTGATCTAATCCAGCTTCCTTTCATCACATTGGATGTGCAACAGTATGTACTCGAGTCCCCATGAGCTATTCTCTTTCTGTCTTTCTCTCGCTCGAGTTATCTAGGTATGAGCGTGTTCCTATTTCTTAGATCTACTATGATCCAAGCCAAATCAAGGGCCAATATCGAAGGATATGGATCATATAACTGTACGGTGGGTGTTCTATAACTCATCTCTATAGTTTGTTGATTTTGTCTTTATTATGTGGGGCCCACTGATTTCATCGGGTGATGTTCATTGAATTTATATTCCATGATTATACTCATTGTAAGCACATGGTTATGCTCTTTATAAATATGTGATTAGTTATTTGTTGTTACACCCAAAACATCATTCCTTCCACACCGAAGGTTGTTCCATAATTGGTGTTTAGTGTTTTGACATTTTTGTGCCACCGTTCGGCTATGCCTTGGCTTGACCTACTTAAGGGTAAACATTTCTATGTTAATTGTCTTGACTTATATTATGAATTGCATAATTTCAAGTAACATATATGTGCACCACTTGACCCACCTAAGGTAAGAGCTTCAAATTTATTATTAAATTTGAATGGTTAATTGGTTCCATATCCGTAGAACCACTTACCACATTAATGGAAGGTAGTGGAGTGAACCTTAAATTATTGTTTATTCCTTAAATTGATAAAATGGTTTCATACTAATTTTACATTTCACACTAATAATAGGAATGTCTTTAACCAAATGGCTTGATAAAAATTTATCATGTAACATTGCCTTATCACACTAATGGAAGGCAAGGATTGAGCCGAATGGGATACTACATGACCTCATAATCAATTAGTAATGGAGTGACTTGAAGTCACCATGGATTTAGATTATAGAATGGCATGGGCACTTAGGAACCCCATTCTGATTCATGGATACGACTTTCTTAGGTCGATACCCACCTAGATCCTGATCCTTTACTGTTCTTGGATTCCCTATATGAAACCGTATGATCCCTTCATATTGTAATAGGATGCCTCAGATACACTCCTTGGATCCAGTATTTGCCAGTAGGTTCTATGGTTACAACCCATAGGGCCCTATCTCTACATATCCATGTTTTACCTTATAATATCACCTTGGATTTGGTTGTAAACTTATTTTGGAATTCCATTGAATATGTTCCTTGGATTACACTCTTCTCAGGCCATGATACTGTTATTGCTATGTTGGAGACCCTTGAGGTCTATGTGGCCTTGGTTATTACTATAGTACATCACTATTAAAGATTATTATAGGTTTCCTGGTTACATCTTTGAACAATCACTATTATTAACATGTCACTTATTTATAAATTTGTAATAATCAAATAAAGAATTCTTTATACATTCATACACAAGACGAGAGATGAAAAAGGTTCAAGGGTATTATGTTACATTCTACTGATTTACTTTATATATGCATGATTTCACATTTTTAATTTTTCATTTCATGGGCCAAATGTTATAGACACTATTTGTGGTGTCCCACTACGATTTATCTAACACGCTATCTAGCTTTCGTTTGGTACCCGTGGAAGATTAAAATGTTGAAGTTGTTGTAAAATCGAAGCATATGAATTCAAACACTTGAAAATTTTCTGTTTAGAATAGAGAATGATAGAAGATGACTGAGATATATCTCAGGATTCTTGGGATAGTATTTTATTTCCACTATACTATTGTGGAATATGCCATGACTGTTATCTTATATCAATGTTTTCCAATTTTCTAGTTACATGACATAGCACTTGTTGTTTAAAGTTATTCCCATTGTTTCAATTATTGTTACTATTGTATCTATTTTCCATTTTTCCTTTTGTTTACATATTTTGATTCCACTGTTTACCTTGGATTAAATCCATCCAATTCACTACCCCTTCATAATGAGGGAATAGTCTCCCCAAAGAAACACCTAAGGCCCTTACTGTTAGTCTGTTGCCTATGGAATTCAAGGAGATGTGCTTGAGGCCATGTGGGCTACCAGGTTCGAGGAACCTATAATGTGACATCTAATTCTGGGATGCCACATTATATTATTTATGGTTATATATAATATAAATGAAATGGTATTTTTCAATTAGATTTCAATATTTTCAATATTAATTAAAAAATGATTCTTTTTAGAAAAATAACTTAAATTAAATATATGTTAATTATAATATTATGAATTAAAATATAATTTTCAATTAATCATATAATTGTTTAAAAAAATTTATATATTAATAATAAATAATGTGTTTAATTTTTGACTGAAATTTCTTTTAGAAAATAATTCTATTTTTCATAAAACTTTTTTTTGTATTTTAACTGATTATTATTTTAATTTTAATCAATAAATAAAAATAATTTAAATATTTCAGTTAGTAATTTTCATACTATTCAATTTAATGGCTAGGTTATAATGGTATACTATATTATGGTTCATTTACACTCAATGTCTCATGTTTCACAAACTATCATAGTGATTAAATTTAAATAAATGTGTTTTGAGGGTTATTTTAGCTTAGTGTTGAATATCGCATATGAAATCAAATAAAATGTGGTTATATACTAATTTCATGGTGTTTCATTCATCAAAACCATCTAGAGTTTGAGGTTTTGATAGATTTATCCTTTGTGTATCAATGTTTAATAATGTCATGAGGTTTGAGATGAAGTGAAATCGTAATCCAATATATATTATCTCCTTCAATATCATTGATCAGATTGATGTTATGGACTATCGAATATCACCCTCACCTAACCTATCTCGAGTACATGATGTTTTATATGTATCCATCATGGGGAAGAAAATATATTACCCATAAGATATAATAAATCTATAGGTTGTACCTTTGGAGAATGATATTCCATACGTTGAGCATTAAATAAAGATATTAGATTATAATGAAAATTTTCTATGAAACATGAAATGACACCGTGTAATAGTACCATGGTAGAAAAAAAAGGTTGAAGAATATTATTGGGAACTATGAAGGTGATGAAACATAATTCCCATCATCTGTTTTAGTGAATGATATGAAATTTCAATGGAAAAAATTATAAATATGATATAAATGAAACAGTCATAACATTTACAAATTACATTCCATTTTTAAACGAGTTAATTCCTTATTAAGTACTGTAGTCATAGAAAACACATTCACTAATTATGTTATTTTTTACTGATATAAGTTATGTCCCTTTATATATAGAAGATATTTAAGCGTCATGAAAATTGATAAAATAGTCATCGTACAGTGAAGATAATGATAAATATATATTATGGGTCATGATAAATCCCATAAAACTAGACGGATGGAGTGATGGTCTTTTCTAGTTGGATCACACCTTATAAATACCATTTATTTGAGCTTCTGAGGGATATACAATAATTTGGATTTTCCCCTGACAAAATTCAATAATTAAATCAAAATTGGAACCATTTATGGGTGAAGTTCAAGATTATCGAGATCATGTCCAAAACCGTGGTCACCTAACCACCCTAATAAAGTTCCATTATATCACACATTACCCTTAAGAAATAAAATGGTCTAATAAGGGTTTTTGTATCTCAATCCTAACAGTTTTAATTTTTTCTAATTTTCAATAAAATAATGATTATATGCATGCTTCTTATTATTACTTTATAAATAATTAAATGAAGAGTTTGATAAAATTATATTTTGATGTGATGAATCTAAAATTGTAATTTTGGGTAATATATAGTTTCCATAATGAATGTCTTTTTGAAAAACTCAAGAATTTTTTAAATATGTTTTATTTCTAAAAAATATTCTTATTAAATAAAGTTTATTTAAATGTAAATGATAAAATAATTTTATGAAATTAAATGAAGTTTATATAAGGGTATAATAACTATTACCATCAAAATAAAATTATTTTTCAATTAATGGGTATTTTTTTATGAAAAATGTAAACCCCAATATTTGGAGAATTATTTTGATAAAATAAGTTTTAATTTTAAAACCTTCATATAAAAAATATCTAATGTGTAGTTTTTCTATAATATTTTGAGGTAGATTAATTTTGGTGTAAAAATTAAATGTTGTATAAATTAATATTTTTTATTATGACAACATGAAATTAACAAAATTAAATAATATATATTATAACGAGTATCCATGAATTTTTTTTGTTTCCCCTTTAAACTAACGAGTTTTTTATCTTATTTGATTATTTTTATAAACCCTTAATGAATCATCCAAAAACATATACTATATTTTAATTTTTTTTAAATTAATTCGTTATCGAAATGACTCCCTTACACATCACAAAGAGTATTATTTTGATGATTTCTATTCTTCTAGATATAAAATATTTTAATCCATTCATTTTTGGAAAATAAAATGGTAAAAACCATTGGAGATGTTATTGGATTTGATTATTTTATCAAATAGAGTCCAAAACATATGTTTAGAGGTTAATAATGAATTACACTATCTATTAATATAAAAAATCAGCCAACATTCCATTCATCCCCAATAAAAACTGTTTTTAATTAATTAAATCAACCATTACCTCTCTAGATTCCACATGGTGTTCTTGAAATCTTAATAAGCTTCTCCCATGATTTTAGAAAAACCCTCTCAAAGTAAGATATCTTATCATCCTCATTTTTATTCATCTACATTAATTGAATTATTACAGTTATTTTCAAATTTCTAAATTTTGGTGTGTCACTTAAAATCCATTTACTATAATTATGATGGAAATGTAATTGCATAACACCTTTAACTCTCATTAATCCCATCCTTGAATCATTATGTACACCAGTTATGTTGTCAAAATTATCCAGTTATTTTATTATTCAGAGATTTTCATAGTGAATAACAATACCAATTTCCACTGAAGGGTATTCAAAAAAAATAGCCATCCTTCATTGATTGGGAAATTTGAAATATGTAAACCATATTCCTAAATTTTGATATTTAATGTTATGAATAATGTTCTTATGTTGTATGATCTATGTGTTCCGTAAATGCATTAACTTGATAGTTATGTGATAGGTTGGAACCAAATTATATATCCCTCTAATGAACTGGTCAACGTTTTTATCTCCTAGGATAAAATGTATGTTCCATAGTAGGTTATCCTAATCACAATACCTTATGACCTCTTCATGGTTAGCTATGATTTATATTTATGACGTGATGTTTTATGTTATTTTCAAACTCTTTATGTTACCTTGTTGCTATCATCTAACTTCAATGCTCATAATTATGATTCTCATCTTTATGTGCCACCATTTTATGTCTCTTGAATAAAATTTACTACATTACTTTGTTATATTATTATGTTATTCCCATTCAAGGATTTATATATATACCCTTTTTTATGTAAATCTCTAGGTTGTCCTATGTTGTTTTTGAAGAGAGGTTAAATTTTAAGGGCGTGTTATGGAGTTTGAAATATTTTTGTTGCATCTATGATCATATTTTTTTGTATATACATAATTTCATAAAGTCACATTCCCCCACGATCTTGTGAGATTTTACAATGTTTTGTTTTATCTAAAAAATTTGGACTTATTGTGTACAAAAACAAGGATAACCACAATTAGTATGAAAGGAATGTATATGTATTTTTTGATTTATGATTAGAAAATCATTTTTAAATCCTTAGGTATAAGGCTAAACATAATAACACATCCCAAAATTCTAGAAAAAAAATTAAATAAGGATATGACAATAAATTACATCCATTTCTGGATACTAAATGTGGATGTGTCTGTACCACATTTTTACATAGTGGTAATACCCCCAAAAAAGTGTGCATTGGGATTTAAATAAATAATCAACTAGTTAATGACAAAGATTCATTTTTATGAACCTCATATGACACACATGGGGGATATTCTATTGTATATTCACATGCTCTCTTTGAACCATTATGAAGGACAAAATTACCATAAAATATTTTGTTATTAAATAAACCGTGGATAATTTATATTGAAACCAATAAAAAATATTTTAATGAATATACATCAGATATGATTTATCTAAACAATATTCCTAGTTTCAAATTAATATTTTTAATAGTTCTAAATTCTTATCCCTAATTGAATTTTCGATGAAGTAAATGAATAGAACCAAAATAAAATAGCGATAGGTAGGCTTATCATCCATTCTTGATCTTTAAATATCCTATATGATTATTGTTCCATTCATTCCTTCATATCATGCATGATTAGTATAAATATTGAAACATTGCATCAAAACATAGATTTTTAGTTAACAATGATGCTTTAAAATGGGTCAATTATATCAACCAAAGTAAATAAATCATACCATTTCAAAAAAAATTCGGTTAAATTTCAATAAAAGATTATGATACTCTAATTAAAAGAATTTAATTCTAAAGTGGACATAGTTTTCACATCCTTTTATAAAGAAAACATAAATTATTAAGAGATGGTAATAAACCTCTATATCAAACATTTCCCTCTAATTATATATAATTGAATGCAGTAGAATATTTCTAAATTAGTATCATCATATCAATAATAGATATTATTGCCTTATGAAAAAGATTATTTCGATTAAAAATAATTGAGACTAAAGATAATATCATCCAGATGACATGGCCATGGTATAGTAATTTTCTGATGTGTTTTCCATAAAGTTTTCATCTCTTCCTCCAATATGAGAGGTTATGTTATTAGTATAAATTATATAAAGATATTTTAAAATATCCAAGAATCCATATAAAATTTTCATTATTTAAATTGAGGAGCTATATAATCAATAATAGGAGAATCTAAATAAACAGTTTATTAGACCACGTAATTTAACATTATGGGAACCAGTCCATTTTTTCAAATAGGAGGGTGGGTAATTTTTCCATTGCATTGATTATTATGATATCAAAAAGATCACCAAAAAAAATTTATCCTATACATGGGATTTATGAATTTGTTATCCTTAATATAGGATCCCGATACTTCTACAATATATATCCTTGATCATGATATTTTCATGTAAATGTAATGAAAGAGGATATCCCCAATACCTCCATTAGAACACGGTAAAAGAAATAATAGTTCATAGTGAGGCCATTTGGACCCACTAATGATCCATCTATATTTCTGGACATGATGAATATTTTCAATAAGTATTACTATGAAAACATTTTGGTGGTATTTAAAGATAATATTCATATCCACTCCAAAATAAATGAGGAACATGGAGAGTATTAGAATTTTATACTAAATAATTTATATAAATGGAATTTGTATGTAAAAAATTGTAAATGGTTGTTATAGATAGATAATGGGTCATTATTATTTCATGTTTTCACATGAAAATGGATATCTAAGGATCAATCAAAAAATATAGATAGTTAATGGATGGTTTATAACAACATCTGTGATGGATACCCATAGTTTCCTTGGATAATTTGGCTACAATCATTGATTTGTGAGAACATTTTCACGATTTTATGGCTCATTAATCCATCAAACCCATAATGGGGTGATGTTTAAATTGAAGCGTGAGTTATTGTAGATATTTAAAGAGATAATAAAGAATCTTATCACTACACCTATAATAACATTACTAAAAATTCGTGTATGATTTTTTATCTAAATTGATGCATCCAAAATTTTATTTTTTCTTGAACTCATGAGAAATGTAAAAGTGATAAACTATGCCTCCATCCAATTAAATATCTATAACCAAAACTACCCAAAAAATAATCTAAAATTGTATATAGTTATCTTTACATTAATTAATTAGAAACATTATCTCTATGCCGAGAATTGTGACATATATAAAAATCATAAAACTGGTAGGTATATATTCAAATCAAAGGTGTTTAATATTACCCATGAAGGTGGATAGAGATAATGAAGTAGTATTATTGTTCAATAAATCCATTAACCTCGTCAAATTGAATAAAATATATAATATTCTGTAATATAAAAAGGATACCACAACCTCATCCATGAATAGTATTGAAGGGTATCATATTTTCATGGAAATAGAAATAATGAAAAAGGAAATAATATAAGGATATTCATCATAATTTACACATATTACTGACCAACCAACCATTCTTGATAGGGTCACCGTGAAAAAAAAGCCCACATGGAGCTACAAAAAATAATATCAAATATTCCAAAGTTTTACATTGCTTAATATTGTATTCGATAGTATTTATGGGAAGGTTATCAATTCATTTTTATGTTTTGATGTTTGAAGGTCAGAATTTGTTTGTGTGGCATCTCCATCATTAGAGTACCCCTACTCCACCTCACTGGCTTCTTCTTCTTGTGGTGTGCTCAATTTGGACTCTAGTGCGGTTCTTATGTGGTTTAGATCTATTATGATCCTTGTCTGAAGCATCAGTTCTAGGTTTAGAGTGGCTCAGGTATTCTCATTGGTGGCACTCCCTCAATGTGGTGTTTTCACATCCAGTCTTTGGTGATGATGGTCCGGGTTGATGATCCTTGGAAAGACTTCTAGTTCCTGTTATTTCCATGGATATGATGCAGGGACAGCTCATGGATGTAGGTGGGCTATTCTTCCTACATTGGTTTCAGTGACAGGTTTTATAAATATAGTGGAGGAGCTATCGTGAAGGCTTCATGGTGAACTAGGACTAAGAAATTGGGATGATTTTTGGTGAATTGGGACATTTCAATCATGAACTCTTCATGGTGGATGTGAAATTGGGTTGTTATAAATAATTTTCAGCCTTTTGGATATGATTTTTTGAATTCGTGGAATTGATTTTGTTATGGTTTGTTTGATTTTTGGAACTATAGAACACATTTATTGGGATAATTCAACTAGTTATCCTATGAGGGAATACTCTAAAAAAGGATCAGAGCATGTAGTTTGACCATTCCATTTCTTTATGGAATTGGATGTTTGAGAGGATATGTTGATTTCCATCTGTACTAGGATCATGCATTCTTGCATGGTACATATTGTCGAGAAATGATGAGAAGGTGGAATCTAGTCTAAACATTATTGATGCTGGAGAAATTATTTTCTTTTAAAACATGAATTGGGTTGTCAATGACCTTAGGCTTTAGGACTGAGGGGCATGATTGTAGTTTTTAGTATTTTTTTTCCATGTTAGGTTCCCCCTCACTAATTAAAATGCGATCTATGTTTATAAAAAATAAATTTTAATTTAGTAACTAACTTCTTGATGATATTGATTTAGTATTATTATTTATTCATCTAAGAGTAACTATGATTTGTTGATATGGGATGAAAATCATCTGGGGTGATAACAAGAAGATTAAAATTAAAAATTTATGTCTTGAGGCTTGGTGTGCCAACAATTCAGGGCTAAATGAAATAAGTCTAAGGTTATGATCTGACAATTTTCTATGCTTATACTAAAATGGGAAAAATTTAACCCTAGATTTAATTATTAGACTTCTAGGAAAATCTATATGAAATAATTCCATCTTAGTGATAGTTGATCACCTTACAATGTCAGCTTCATTCTATTCTATCAAAATATATTTCTCTCTTGTCCAAATCACTAATATATACATAAGGTAAGTGGGAAGAATGCATGGATTGACACTCTATATTATATCTAATCATGATATGAGGTATGTATTGAGGTTCTAGATAATCCACCCATAGGCATTTTAAATAAGTCTATTTTTTAGTAATACTTATCTCCCTTGGAAGGATGGTATTTCTAAGAGAACCATTCACACATAGGAATAGGTTTTTAGATCTTGTCCAATACATTTACATGGATAATGGGATCAACACATTCCCCTAGTGGAGTTGTCATATAATAATTGTCTTTATAATATCACTAAAATGGGACCTTTTGAGGATATTTGAGGGAAGTGGTGTTGGACTCTGACATGTTGGGATGAATTTGGAGAGTAGAAGTAAATGGGATCCTATTTTTATTAATAGATGATATAGATTATTAAAACCATTCAATTTCATATTTAATCCTCAAAAATATTAAAAAATATATATACATACAATCAACAAAATGATCTTGAGTTTGTGATCAAAGATAACTTGTTCCTTCATATATCACTATGTAATATGGTCATAAGGATTGAGAAGAAGTTAAACCGTAATAAATAAGATATATCATCTCTTTCAAGACTATTGATCACATTCATATTATGGCATATCAACTAGCACTCCACCCTAACATATGTCTACAACATGATGTGTCTCATAGATTCTTCATGAGGATACACATATCAGACCAATAACATGCACTAATTCTTGAGGTAGTACCTTTGTAGAATGAACATTCATACATGGAGCATCCTTTTATGATATTATATTTTAGAGAAAACGTTATATGAAATAAGAAAACTAACCTAGTCAATGTAGAATGGAATAACCACAAGGTTAAAGAAGAAGCATAAGAACTGAAAGAGGAGATAAAAATAATTACCTTATTCTATTTTAGTGAATTAAATGAAATTATTAACGAAATATTTCACATGGAGGGTAGGATATTTTAATGATGAAAAAATTTAAAAATTAAATTTCATTTTAAAATGTATAAATTCCTTATGGTGTAATATAGTTATTGAAAACACATGAATTAATATGGTTATTTAAGACTATTATATGTTATGTCTAGTTGGATTTAAAAGACTGTTAATCAACATAACCATTGATAAAATTTTCATTCTATAGTGGTCATTATTATTTATATATATTAAGGGTTATGATAAACCCAATTGATAGAAATCGAAAGAGATATGGCATAATAAAGTCGGATCGTTCCCTATGAATCACATTAATTGGTTCCTTCTAGGGAGATGGAATCAAACGGATTTCCCTCGAACAAGTTAAAGTGGAAATTTGATAAATAATTCATGACCGAAACCATTTGTGGTATATGTTCATGCTTATTGAGATTAGGTCAGAACTCATGTTCATTATGCTACCCTAAGAAGGTGTAACCATCAGAAAACAAACCATTAAAGAATAAACATGTGTAATAAATCGTTTCGTATCTATACCTTAATTGTATGATATTTCATATTATTATATATAATAAATAAGGATTACATATATCAATTTTTATTCTTAATTTATAAATGATTAAATTACGAGTTAGATTAATTTTTTTTATATGGTCAAACTGAAATTGTATTATGGGGAAATATATAGATTCAATCAAGGTAATACTTTAAATGGATTCATGAATATTTTGAATAAATTTATTTCAATAAAATATTTTTATTGAATTATATTTATTTAAATATAAATGATAATATAATTTTGTGGATTCAAATTTAGTATTTATAATTCTCTGAAAACTATTATCTTCTTAAAATAAAATATTTTTCAATAAATGGAAGTCTCAAATATAAAGCTATAAAGATTCATATTTATAGAATATATTTTATGAAAAATATATTATTTTCCAATCATCAAATAAAAATTCGACAGTAATTAAATTTTCTTAATTTTTTGAGATAGTATACTTTTCGGGTAAAAATTATATATTTTATAAAAATAAAGTCTTTAATATCATATCATAATATCCCAAAAGTTGTGTACTAAAATAATTAATGAGTATATATGACCAAAATTTTCCACCATTTAATAATTTTTTTGAATTTATTTGAATAATTTTATAATTCCATAATGAATCCTCGAAAATGTATATAATGTTTTAAAATTGAAAAATTATTTTTTTATGAAGATGACTCATTGAAAAATTTAGGTGTATTACTTTAGTGAGTTTGGTTATTATATATAAATTGTTCAAATACACTTCTATTTACTAGAAAACGTGGGAAAAATTGTATGATTTATGGTTTTTATTATTTTATCATAGTGATTTTGAAACCTATATTTAGAAATTAATAAAGAATTCCAATATCTTTTTCTATGAAAACCAACACAGTATCACATTACTCTTCACTAAAGAGACATTTTACAAGATTTTACTCTAAATTTACCTCTCTAGATACCGATCAATGTCTGAAAAATATATTTCGAATATCATGTAATTATTTTAAAATTCCCCTCACAAGGTAAGGTGTCTTCTCCTCAACTATATCCAAGTACATAATTTGAATTATGAACATTAAATTTTTAATTTTTAATGTTTCAATGTGTTTTTAAACATTTAGTTATCTTCTTTACAAATTTATTGTAATGATATAACAACATTCACTATAATTAAACACTATTTGAATCATTATAGACATATATTATGCTGCCGAAATTATCCTACGGTCATCCTTGACAAAAATTTATGTAGTAAATAAGCATACCCATTTCCACTCATGGGTATTAACATTGATGTACCGATCATTCATTGATTGGGGACTTCCATGTACGTAACCCACATCATTAATATTAGGTTTAAAATATTTGAATAATGTTTTTATGTTTTATGATTTATTTTACACAAAAATAAATGTACATGACATGAATATAATGGGTTGGAATGTAATTGTGTAGTCCTACAATACTGTCACGACTTGTCCCCCAGGGCTCGTGTCATGACTACCTCAAGCCCTCCTTCCTTAGGCCAGGGGTTGGAGACATGCACCGGAAAGGTGTATCCCTAGAACTGGAAGGCATTGCCTCTAAAAATGTACAAACACACAGTCCAAGAACACAATAAGATGAAACCATGAAGTAAAACCGCAGTAGTAAAAGTTTTTATTGAAAGTAATGGGGCCAGAATATAGGCCTTAATGAAAAGATCCAACTACAACAGAAAACATCTCCTGAGACCATCCACCAAGGATCCTACCAAAAGGGTAGGTACATATTGTATCCACAGATCTCAACATCAGCCAGTCACCTCCATGCACCGCCTAGTCCTGGATCCTATAGTCTCAACCAAGATGCTTCTCATGTACACAAGACAGAACTAGGTGCAGGTGAAGCCCGTCTAGCGGTGGGTTTAACAATACTCGGTAGGGACCCCAAGACCCCCAAAAGTATCTCAGAATTCCAAAAAAACCACAAAGCATGATATCAATCACAAAGAACAAACAAAAATTCTTAGCTCAGACCATTTATAACTTAAGTAAAAAAGTACATATGATTAGTTATAATGCTAGATAATATTATTATGTCAAGTATATTGCGGCTGATCCACACGGGATCACTCAGTTTTGATACACACAGGATAGCTAGATGCTAATCCATAAAGCATCACTAGGTAGTGATCCACACATGATCTCAAGGATCTGATCCACACAAAATCGCTAGGTGTTGTTCTACATAGGATCGTTAGGTGCTGATCCACATAAGATAGTTATTCATTCTTCACTTCTCATCCGGAAATAGGATTCCTGAACATAGTGTGCTTGATTTAGGGATGATCTGGTCCTCAAGAGATCATTAATAATTCAATTAGCAGGAAGCCCCAAGAATATGTAACCCAATGATCCTTCAGGTATTAAGGTTTCCAACTCAGCAGATGGCACATCATTCGGACTCCTGGTCTGAGAGTTATAGGAAATTTAGTGATGAGGGCCCGTTTGGATTCAGGTATGATCCAACACAGACTTACTCCAACATTTTTCAAAACAAAGATAGAGTATATCAAAATGAAAGTCTCATTCCAAGGATTCCAAAATCAAAGACAGTTCGTCAAATGAACATTTGGTTTGTAAGATATGGCACTTTAAGTTAAATTGGGCCATAATGGATTAAGGTATGGTCTGACCCTGTCAGACCAACCCAGCCCAATCCGAACTAGCTAGGACAGCCTGAGTGGGCTCGACTATGGTGGGATCGGCCTGCTAGGCTACAAACTGGCCCATCCCGCCTCGGCTGGGCGTGGACCTCCGGGTGATCTGGCCTGCCAGCTAGCTTGGCACCCAGCTGGGTGGCCACGTGGGTACTTTCCCCCTCCCGAATAGACCAAATATCCATTCAGTCATCTGAAATAGTTTCACCATGTGTAAATGCCTCCTTGTCACCTAGTCCCGCAGGGTGCGGGTCCCCTTCGCCTTCCGTCGTCTCTTGAAGCTGAGCCACTTCCCCGTGGCACGTGATGGCGCGCTGCCTTCCGCCAATGCGACCAGCCGAGAGTCAACCGAAATTCTACCATTGTGGCTTGATTCTGCATCTCCCCTCTATGGCATGCTACCCGCTACCACCACATCCATCCGATGTTGGCCTCCGTCATCGCCTATCGTAGGATCTTCTCGGGGGCATCGGGTGAGCTCTGGTGGTCCATTTTCCCTTCCGAATGAGCCTATAGTCCTCCTGGGGTACTATCGTCCTTACGTGGCTCCTAAATTCTAATTTCTGTTGAGATGGAAAACCTCCCCCAAAGAACACGTCAAAATTCAATGAGGAGCAGGGTCTGGGCATTGTTCCTCTGGCCCATGACCTCTCCTTTAGCATTATAACAAGACGGAGTAATTGATACATCATGTAAAAATATTGTTAAACCCTATTCAACACTTCTGGGATTATTCATGCTTCAAGAAAGTAGAAAATAAAAAAATTTCATATATTTAAATATAAACAAACCCTACCTCTGAAATGGTGAAGACGTCACAACTTACAGAAGTGAAGCTATTAGCATTTGTTGATTTTGGATTTATTTCACCGATGTTGTCGTTCAAGCATCCTCTCTTCATTGATGGATGACGCTGCAGTACTTCACCAGATTGTCCTCACTGCCATGTCAAAAACCCAAACCCGATCCTTATTTAAATAGAGGGGGAAAGGTGATTTATCCAATGATAGATTAATGAGGTTCATTAATTAATGAACCTCTTAATCTCTCAACGGTGTGGTTACAAAAACATATATTCAAGACATTAAGTGGGTTGAAAACTCAGTGGTCACACCACCACAACTCAAATACTAGTATAATAATAAAATAAATTTTTTTGTAATTTTATTATTCTTTTAAAAGTCCAAAAACTATCTTTTTCTCTTGACCTACTAGGGTCAATGTTAAGACTCTCTGATGTGAATCATGGTACTACCAATTCAACAGTTCCCTCAAATTTTTAATCCATGCACCAGTTCAAAATATAGAAAACAGATCTCGCACATTTACTGAACGTATCTTTTAAAAATGTTCAAAAATTTTGTATGGTAACTCTGGGCCTCAGAGTCAAGCACATTCAATTTTTGCATACTCGTAATAATCCTGAATAATTTAAAAAAATCATATAGAATTTTCTGGTCTTTACATCCTCCCCACATTAGGGCTTTTTATCCATGAAATTAACAACAAATTTAGGGGGAAAATGGGGGTACTCATCCCGTATCTGATCCTCCCACTCCCATGTGCTCTCCTGGAGGTTCTTATGCTAAAAAAAACTCATACTAGAGGAATCAACCGCCCACGAAGGACCCGATCATGTCGATAATCTATCTCAACTAGGAACTCTGCAAATGTCACCCCATCGTCGGTATCCAGCTCTCCCCTGTCGATAACATATGATGGATAATGAAAATACCTTCTCAGTTGTGACACATGAAAAACATTATGCAACTGGTGAATCTATGGGGGAAGAGATAGATAGTCTGCCACCTCGCCTACTCTGATGAGGAACTAGAAAGTTCCGATGAACCATGGAGAAAACTTGTTTCCCAGATCAAACCTCTGTAATCCTTATCGGGGTGAGACCCATAGGAATATATGTTCTGCCTCCTCAAACTCCAAGGGTCTTCGTCTCCTGTCGGCATAAAACATCTGACAACCCTGTGCAGTCTTTATCCTCTCTGGGATGATCTGAACCTTCTCCTTGGTAGCCTATACCAACTCTGGTCCCATAAGTGCTAACTCCCCTAGGTCTATCCAGCATATAGTTTATTTTCATGGTCTTTCGTACAAGGCATCAAACGGTTCCATGTTATTGGTGGGGTGATTGATGTTGTTGTAAGAATAATCCACCATAGGAATGCGGTCCTCCCAACTACAGCCAAAATCAATGAAAGAAGAATGAATCATGTCTTTGAGTGTGTGAATGGACCGCTCTGTTTGACTAAATGTCTGAGGATGAAAGGCAGTGCTCAAGCGTAGCTGATTCCCAAATGTTTCTGGTAATCCATTCCATAAGAGGGATGTAAAATGAGCATCTTGATCTAAGTCAATCGTTGATGGCACCCCATGAAGCTATAAAATCTTCTCTACATAGAGACTTCCCAAGATCTCTACTGATCCCTACTCTCTGATGGGTATGAAGTGGGCTGACATGGTGAGTCGGTCAATTATCACTCAGATGGAATTGTGGTCCCTAGACGTACATGGTAGCAGCATAATGAAGTCTATGGATATAACATCCCTTATTCACTCTGGTACCTCATGTGGCTCAGCTAAGTCCACGGGTACCTAATGCTCAGCCTTCACATGCTGACAAGTGAGGAATCAAGATATGAAATCTACCACTACTTTCTTCATACTTGGACACCACTACTGATGCCGGAGGTCCTGGAACATATTTTCCACACTAGGATGTACTACCAATGGGGATGTATGAAACCCTCTGAACTCCTCCCTTCATAGCATCACTGGTACCATTGTGTGTTCTCTAAAGAGGATGACGATCTCCACACCTTCAGAAAGTCAATCAGCAGCCCGTTCTAAGGATATCTAAGTAGGTCAGGCCTCACAGTTTATGTTCCCAAGCTATGCCTCCCTGACTCGCGGAAGTAGTGGAGGAGAATATGTCGTAGATAGGAGCTCGTCACTATCAATGAAGAATAACTGCAATGTGGATAGCTGCTATGTCGCCTCATTCAGTAATGTTAAACTAGACCCCATGTTGAGTGCATCTACTACTACATTCCCATTCCCATTAGTATAGAATATCTAAAATTCGTAGTCCTGTATAACTCTATCCATCATCCCTATCTCTGGATCAGGTCCTTCTGTGAGAAGATATACCCAATACTCTTATGATCATAGTATATTGTAAAATGTACACCCATCAAGTAGTTCCACCACATCTTAAATGTAAAGAGCACATCTACTAACTCCAGGTCATGGGTAGAATATTTATTCTCAAGTTGTCTCAACTTCCATGAGACTTAGGTGATCATTGCTTGTTCTTTCATTAGGACCTAACCCAGTTCAGACCCTGATGCATCGTAGTAGACTACATACCTAACACACTGTTCTGGTAGCCTAAAGATTGAGGCACTCTTCAGTCTCTACCTCAACTCCTAAAAACTCTATTGGCATCTCTCCATCGACATAAATGTATGTTCCTTCATTGTTGAATATGACAAGGGTGTTGAATATCTAGAAAAGTCATGTACGAATATCCAGTAGTACCCAGGCAATCCCGGGAAACTCTGCACCTTGGTCACACTCCTGGGTGGCTCCCAAGCAAGCAATGCCTCTATATTTACTGGATCCACTACAACTCTATCCTCCAAGATAACATTCCCAAAGAAGTGAACATAACATATCTTGATGTTTGACATTGATAGATTTCCATAAATCTAGTTCTCTTGGAGTGTATCTAGAACTATCTGTGGGTGTGTGGCGTGCTCCTCCTCTAACATAGAGTATATCAAGATGTCGTCAATGAAGACAACCCCAAAGTGATTGAGGTAAGGCTGGAAGATTTTGTTCATCATCCCCAAGAACACTTTTGGAGAGTTGGTCATGCCGAAGGGCATTACCAGGAACTCATAATGTCTATACAAACATCTAAAGGATGCCTTTAGTATGTCCTCATCTAGTACTCTGAGTAGATGATAGACTGATGGGATTTCTATCTTTGAAAACCATCAATATACCTTCAGTTGGTCGAAGGGATCATCAATCCTTGGGAGTGGATACTTTTTCTTCACAGTCACCTGGTTCAGGCTACAATAGTCCACGCAAAGCCTCAGTCTCCCATCTTCCTTCTTAGCAAACAAAATCGAGGATGCCCATAGAGAAACACTAGGCCTTATGATCCCCTTTCTCTGAAAGTCATCCATCTATATCTGCAACACACGAAGCTCTGTGTGAGCCATCTAATATACAAGTGTAGATATCAGTGTCATCTTGGGTTAATTGTCTATGTATAATTATACATCTCTACAAGGTGGTAGTTCCATAACATCATCAGGAAAGACATCAACATACTTGTCCGCCACTATAGGATAACTCGGATTCCTCACATCATCTGCTCTAAGGGGTATTCTAGAAAGCTGATGAGTGATCAGCTGCAACCTCCTCTAATTTAGTCCATAATGTGCTGCAAAGGTACCCTTCTTGCAGGTGAAGTAAAACTTGATCCCATCCTTGGGGACACACCACACTTTTCACCTAAAACAATCAATCCAAACATGGACTGTGGATAGCTTGTCCATACCCATGATGACGTCGTAAGGCCTTAACGCTACTACTAGGAGATCCCAACCAAAACTCTCACCTCCTAGAGTGAGCTCACACTATCTAAACCAGTGTTTAATCATCGAATCTTCATATATAGGAGTCTCTAATCGTAAGGATAGAGCCAACGGATATATCAAAATCAATGAGTTCTGAATGAGTGTCATGGAAATAAAAGAGTGACTAACAGCTGTGTCTAAAAGAACTGCAGCTAAGGTAGAATAGATACATATTGTGCCTCTATTCGTCTTTGGAGTGTTGTCATCATAGGCCTCTTCTACATGAATAAATTCTAACCCCAATCCACCTAATCCCTATGGTTGAGGTGGACCACCTAGGGGTGGTGGTGGTAAATCCTCAAACCTTCATCCACCTCCTCCTAGCTGACTAGCTCCTCTACCACATCTGCCAACAGGTGGACCCCCTCGCTCGAACCTCATCCGGTTCCTCGACGGTCCCTCAGTTATCTACTAATAGTATATGTGGGATTTCTGATAGTCTAGATCCAATTTAACTGTTCTCCCACAAGAGTAATGGGCTTTATTCCTCAAAAGAATTCCTCTACGTCGCAAGCTATGCACCTTCGACCATGCATCCTATGGTCGTCCACAAGAAGGTCATGCCCGCTTTGACCTATGCGTCATCTTCATGATGCCTACATTAGATGACTTGGCTACCTGTCATCTAGTGGTGGCTCTCACTGTCAGTATCTGCTTGGCTAATAAGCTCTTCAACAATAATGCTTGCTGGAGAACTCCAGCATGCATCAGGATATTTAGTGATATCATCGTCATTCTGACCTCCCACTAGAGACCCATCTCAAAATTATAGGCTCTAAAAAAAGGGCATCTTACCCTATCATTGGAGTAGCCTAAAAGTTTAGTGAATCTCACCAAGTACTGGGAAACTGAATGGTTTTCCTACTATAATGCAATAGCTCCTGGATACGCACTGAGAGTAATGTTTCTGGTATGAACTCTGCCCAAAAGAGAGTCTCAAATTCCAACTAGAAGAGTGTCACCTCTTCATGCATCTAGAGCATCAGACTCCACCATCTCCCTATTGTACCCATGAATAGGATTGCAGATAGGATCACCATCTGATCTGCTGGTGTCTCAACTAAACACAAAACCCATGGCACAACCTCCAGCCATTCCTTAGCTGCCAGGGGATTTGTCTTTCCTTGAAACTTCGGAGGCCTCTGTCTCTAGAACACGTCCAACAAGATCAGTTGGCATGCACGGTCTTCTAGTAGGGATGGTGGCAACTACAGCCCTCTGATTGGGGGTTCTTCTGGTACACCACCTGAAGGTTCCAACATAGTAAGAGGGCCATGCACTGAAGCCTCGTCCCTTGGTGGTCCATAATCATGTACTCCCTCTAGAACAATGGATGGTTGTCTACATGACATCATCCTGAAATGAAATAGGTGTTCCAATATCAATAACTTATACCTGGTGAGTTGACGCAAATTAGATCAAAAGTAAAACATTTCCAAAACACATGCAATTAGTGTTTTCATGCACTGAGTCGGAAATCGGAATTCATGGTTATGGTTTGTGGATATGTTGGAAACTGCACCAACACTGGACTCCCAAAACATAAAACCATACTCAAAAACCATTAAGACTATAACTCCATTGGAAATATTAGATTCCTTGTTATTCGGTAGAATGGACCCCTTTGATTCCAATTTGTCATGAACCATCCCCCGGGGCCCATTTCATGACTAATCCAAGCCATCTTTCCATTGGCCAGGGGTGGAGACTAGCACTAGAAAGGAATATCCATTAAACGGGAAGGAGTTAACTTTAAACCTGTATGAATAAATAGTCAAAGAAGACAATAAAATGAAACCACGAAGTAAAACTGCAGTATTAAAAGTGTGGACTAAATGTAAACGGGATGGAATACAATCCCAACTGAAAAGATAAAACTACAACAAAAAAACATCTCTTGAGACCATCAACCAAGGGTCATACCTAAAGGAGAGGTAAAACTCGTCTCAAAAACTCTCCATGAAATCTATTCACCACTATGTACCCTCTAGTCCTGGCACATATAGTCTCATCTAAGATGCTCTTCATCTTCACAAGACAGAACAAGGTGAAGGCAAAGCTCGTGCAGGGGTGAGTATTACGATACTCAGTAGGGACCCCGAGACCCCCAAAGGTCTCTCACAGTTCCACAAAGTAAAACCAAAAAGCATGATCTCAATCACAAAGAACAAATCAAAATACTCGGATCAAACCTCACATAACTTAATAACAAAATTACAAATGATTAGTCATAAAGATAGATCATCTTTTTCTGTCAAGGGTTATGCTGTTGATCCACACAGGATCACTCAGTGCTGATACACACATGATCTCTAGGCGATGATCCACATAGGATAGCTAGGTGCTAATCCAGAGAGTATCGCTAGTTTCTGATCTATATATGATCTCTAGGTGATGATCCACCTTGGATTGCTAAGTGATGATCCACATATTATTGTTATTCATTCTTCACATCTCAACCTGCCATTGGATTCCCTTAAATAGTACACTTGATTCGGGGAGGATCTGATCCTCAAGGAATTAGTCATTTTCAACTGGAATGAATTCCCATGATTAAGTAACCCAATGATCTATCTTTTCATAAGGGTTCCAATGCAATAGACATCGCGTCATTGGGACGCCCGGTTTGAGAGTTATAGGCATTTTAGTGTCGCGGGCCTGGTTTGATTTAGGTATGGTACAACCTGGCCATACTCCAACATTCTACAAAACTCAATTAGAGTATCTCAAAAGGACCATAACTTCCCAAGGATTCCAATTCCATAGACGGATTGTTAAAAAAACATGTGGTTTGTAAGATACGACCTTTTAAGAGAAACTGAGAAATAAAGTGTTTGGGTTCGGTCCGACCTGGGTCCGACCCAGTCCGGACGGAACCGGCTGGGATGCGGACTAGCCTAGCCCACCTCGGATGGGTGTGGCCTTCCGGGTGATCCATCCCTCCATCTAGAATGACACCCAGCTGGGTGTCCGCGTGGGGACTTTCCCCCTTTCGAATAGACCTAAGGTCTATTTGGTATTTTCAAATAGCAGTTCCACGTGGGGCCGCCTCCTTGTCAGCAGGACCCATGGGGTGCAGTTCCCCTCTGCCTTCCACTGTAGATTAGAAGCTAATGCCAAATCCATATGGAACACGAAATTGTACCTCCTTCCGCCAACACGGCCAGCTGAGAGCTGGTCTCCCTTATACCATCGCGGCTTCATGTCACGACTCCCCTCCACAGCGCACGACGGCATGCAGCCCACTGGCACCACAGCTAGCCGATGCCAGTCGCCGCTGGCGTCATACTGGCGGATCTTCTATGGGCCACCAAGTGATCTCTGGTGGTCCATTTTCCCTTTTAAATGTGCCTACATGTCTTCTGAGGTACTGTTGTCACTACATGGCTCTCGGATTTGAATTGCCGTCAAGTTGGAAAACCACCCCCCATGAACGCATCAAAATCTGATCCAGTGGAGGGTCTGGGCCTTGTTTGTTTGGCTTGCGCCATTCGTGTTAGAATTATAACAAGTGGGAGTAATTAATACATCTTGTAAAAATAATGTTAAACCACATTCAACCCTTCCACGATTCATCATTCTTCTATGACGCGGAAGAGAAATGTTTCTCATGAATTTAAATATAAACAACCCCTACCTCGGAAACGGTGATGACGTCGTGACTTGCAGAAGTGAAGCTGTTGGCATTCATCGATTCTAGATTGATTCCTCTGACATTGTTGTTCAAGACTCTTCTCTTCATTGGTGGAAGATGACATAGTACATCTTCAGAGGTTCCTCACTACCATGTCAAAAACCCAAACCCGAGCCTCATTTAAATAGAAGGGGGATGGTGGTTAATGCATCAACATATTAATGAGTTTCATTAATGAATAAGCCTCTTAATCACTCAATGGTGTGGTTAAAAAAATAAAGTGTCAATCCATTAAATGGATTGACAACTCGGTGTTCCTTCCACCACCACTCAACCACTGGTAGTATAATAAAATAAAAACTCTATGTCATTTTATTAGACATTAAAATGTCTAAAAACATAATTTTTTCTCCCAACCTATTGTGGTCGAAATTAAGCCTCCCTGAAGTGAATCCTAGTGCTATGGATTCAATGGTGCCTTCAGTTTTCTAATCTGAGCACTGTTTCAAAAGATAGAAAATGTCACCCGCGCATTTACTGAATGTTCCTTTTAAAAAAGTTCAACATTCCTTTATGGGAACACTGGGATTTGGAATCAAGCTACATAAATTTTTGCAGACTCGAAATAATCACAAATTATTTTAAATAAATTTATATGGAATCTTCGGGACATTAAAAATACATTGGGAAATATTTTAATATCATGAGGTACGATGTTTAGTGAATAAGATGTTATCATAAGTGTATTGTGTTATTATTTCTCAATAGTTATCCTTGACTTATGTTTATGATGTCATGTTTTATGTTGTTTCCACATTCCATATATTTCCATGATATTGTCATCTTATACCATGCTTTTATGTTCATAATTATGATTCAAATATTTTTATATCACCATGTTACACATATTTACTCCCATTTATTTTTATATCACATGTTATGATTTGATTATTCCCATATTTTACATTATATCTCACCCATTTCTGATTTACATTCCTAGGGATGTACTAGAAGTGTAAATAAATTTTAAGAACATGTAAAATGGGTTTAATATTTTCATTATATTCATGTTCATTTTATTGTTTCATGTACCTAATTTCCAAAATACACTAGGCCTGATGATATTATGGGATTTTATTAATTTTTTTATGTAATTAATCATTAATTTACGTGTTTTAAAATGTGGGGTTTTTTAATTCCCAATACAAGAACTTTAATTTCACCATAGTAGTATAACCCAAACCAAAGAGTTAGATTAACTTCAAAATAAATAAATACATATATATAGATGATAATAATATCTTGAATCACTATAATCATAATCCTTTAATCATTATAATCCCTAATTAATATAAATAATAAAATATACATAGTAATTATGAAGAAAAATATAATAAATGGAAGTTTCATGAAAGTGAAACTAGAAGAATTTTATTATTGATATTAAAGGATACAATTTCATGTATTAATCTTGGGATATAAGTTTTTTAAAGGGTAAATTGAATACTGAAATAGATATATGATATTTGGAGCCATAAAGTGATCATTGGTTTAACTTTTATATATATTTTTTTGGAAAAATACATAACCTCATTTGGTAATATAATAGTTATTAATTTTAAATCATTTTTATTAATATACGATTGAGAATGTGACTACATAGATATGTCTTCTAAAAAATATTTATTAAAATATTGTTTTGTAAATATTTTAGTGCTAAATGTATAATTTTAAAATAAACTATGAAATTTTATTAAATAATTAAAATTATAATCTATGTAAAAAAAATCATGATAGAGATTTCATTTTTAAATTTATCAAGTCAAAATTAGAAAATGTGATCTTTTTATTAATTTATTCTAATAGATGATTTTTGGGATGAATAATTAGATAGGTTATGTGTTTATGATATGTGTTATAACTTCATTATGACTTAATAAGTTATATAAATTCATTTATACCTTTAAATATGTCTCTTTTTAATTATAATGTTTTTTAAATTTTTTAAATATATATTTAATATCTAAATGGATGTTTTCATTATGTAAAATAAATTTTAATGTTTTAGAAATAATTATTTATGAATAAATGATACATTAATGGAAGAAGTAAAATAAATTAATTAATTCATGTTTTTTAGAAAAATAATTTAAAACTATTTTTGGAATATAAAATACCTTGATCAAAAAACAGGGATAAGACATAGGTAATCAATTTTCAACATCCTAGTTATTCAAACTCAATGTTAAAAATTTAATAAATTGTTCTCCCCCATTTTCAATAATATTCCATCCATCATCTAATTCCACTTCATTGAAAAAAAAATTTAATTGTTCTTATTGGACCCAATGGTTCCACAATTCTCTCTAAGATAGGGGTGGATAATGGTGTCTTGAAATTTTGTCATAAATTTTTCCTATATACACAATCATGTTCAATGCATTGAAATCAGGGAGATATGATATTACTTTGTTCATTGGTAATTATAAATTCTTATGTTAAATATACTAATGATGTAATTATCTTCCAATAAACCACTACTTTACATGTATATTTTTAAAAACATTATTATGAGATCACTACTCATCTGTGGTCCACAACCACATTTTCTCAGATACTCACTAATTTTGAGATGGTTACAATATTCTAGTCAAAACATAAGTCAAATTCAAAAAAAAATTATTAAAATATGGTACATAAAACTATAAAGGTTTTTCTTCATGATCATTTGTTAATCACTTATAAATAATCAATGGTATGAGGAGGAATTATATTTGTCAAGACATATCGTTAATAAAGTTTTCATTGATTAATCTTCTCTTTACACATCATTTTATTTTGTGAAATTATCATCTGATTCTCTAAAAATTCTATAATCCTCTCTTTTTTATATATTTTTTATCCACTTATTTTACATTATATAACAACCACAAATTATAATTCCATAATTATGAAATTTCAAATAAAAAATTTAAATTTAGATAACTTATAACAATAATTGATTAAATTCTAGCACTTTAATCATGGCCTATCAAATAATCCCAATTGAAATATTCTAGTTAGTTATTAGCTTCACAAATAACCATCAAGTCATCTTCAGACTACCACATCTTCAAATACATTTAAAATATCAAGAAAATATATTTCAAGGAACTAAAATATCCGTCAAGGCTTGAAAAGTCGGTTTCTAACATATATTTTTTCAACTATATGGATGGTCTTGTTGTAACATAATGCATAGAAACTATTACTTATTTAAAAAATAAAATAAATCAACAAAATAGAAATCATTTCCCTATAGATTTTCCATAGAGAGAGATCATAGAGAAAGGAATTCACTAATATTTTATGATTTAAAATGTAACATAGTAGAACCCAAAAATAATTGAAGAATCATCTAAAAAACAACATGGTATGCCTAAACATATCATTGCAAGAATTATCTTTCTAGAAGCACTGAAAATCACCGAAGTATCTTTTGTATCTCTACGTCTATGTAATTGGAAAATCTAAATTTACAAACAACAATAAGAACCATATTATCCAAGATAAAAATAATTAAAATAACATCCTTTGAACCGTGATTCATAGGATAAAAAAGAATGTTCCCATTACTAAAAACATATAGAACATATTCCAATAATCATGTGTAGATATTTATGAATCTTCTAATTTCCCAATCACGTTAACATGTCTTCCAAATACTTTACAATTTATTACAAGTCAAATATTATGACCTAAGATTTCCAAAACCCACCCCTTATATATATTTTTTCAATGTTTTAATTTTTTTATATTCCTCAAAAATTAATTCATTCAAATAATTCCTATAATGAGACATGTTATTAAGGGTTTGAAATTGTTGAAGTAATTTTAACATTATTTTTATTAGATTTGCCATTTTTAGAGATGACCATTGGGTTAAAATTTCATTCATCTTGAAACTTCTAGGAGGTGGTCTTGGATTTTGAAATAGGATTAAATGGAAATTGAGAAATCTCAAGAGGAGTTTAATATGGTGGACGGGGTGGCCAGGCCACCCAAAAGGCCGCTAGATCAATTTTAAACTAGGTAGTTGTCCAAAAAACATTTTATGGCCACTAGTCATCCAGTGGTGAAGAATTGGTTGTCCAGTGGATCCACCAACTCACCAGTGGGCTAGGATTCTAGGTTTTCTATTAGGGGTGGTATACATTTCCTAGTTTTTGGAATAACATGTTTTATGGTGGTTTGACTGAATGGAGGATGCATTTTTAACAAGCCACTCCCCCTTTATTCTCAATCTTCCCTCTTTATGTGGTTGTATTTTTTGTTGGTTTTTTAGATATTTTTATTTAATTTTAATCCCTATCCTCATAATTTTCTTCCCCCTTGTACCTTGCTGGTTTTGGTTTGACTAAAAAGTTTTTGTAAGGGATTATTTCACAAGAGCTTAGATAATTTGATGCCCCTTAATGTGTTTTTGTTATTTGTTATAATGGATATTCAGAGAGGTTAAAATCATTTTTGTGTTCTCAAATTTCGATAAGGTATGTCACCAACAATGTTTCTTCAGTGCTTAAAAATAATTTATGTTTCATTGGACCTAATATCATGTTTACAATTTGTGGATTTTGATTAGAATAGCCTTCATTGTATATTAGGAATGAAACACAGTCGGTTTCTCGTGATTCCAAAATCAATAGATAGCTCATTGAGTTTTTTATGGTTATTCCATGATATATGTTTGTTTTTGAATTAATTTAATAATTAATTTATTATGTTTATGGGTGAGGTAGGTTCATAGGGTTTTATATAATGTAATCTCATATTTCAAGGTGAATTGATGGACCATTGGGTGAGTTTCAAGTTTTAGTGCTATTTTATTTTATTTTCTTAATTAATTATAAATTGGTATATTTAATTGTTGATATTATTTGTGTGATAATGGTCCTATGTAATAGATTTGATTATTGGACGATCTCAGGTAGTGAGCTTCTGGTCTGAGAAAAAAAGTGATTTGCTTTGATTTGAGGTAGGGTCCTTTAGTTTTTTTAATTCTATTACATTAACAGTTGTTTTATTTTCATGTTCCTTATTAGTATAACAAATGAATTATTTTATGATATTTAAAAATGAATTTATTTTTCTTCTAATCATAGTCAAAAAATTATTTCTATGGGAGGCATAGATCCCACGAGGTTTAGTAAATGTCCAAGAGAAAAATGTAGATAATATTTTATTGTAATAGGTTCGTAGAACTTGTACCATAATAGTGAGGTTGAGAGTTCTGATATGGGAAATGAACCTCTTATTAATAATATTTGTGTTACATCCACTTTCATGATGTGAACTCCTCTAATGTAAATGGATGGGTCATAGGCCATAATATTTGGGCCTCTAATGAACCCTAGGGTTTGGTTGGTGTTATTGATGGGCCTCTCTAGTACCTATATGGATAGGCCAGTGTCTATAGTTGACCTCCCTACAGTCTATAGTGATTGGTCATTATGGAATTATGAACCTCTATAAGATAAAATAGATTGTATGGGGTATTTGATGGAGTTATGACTATAGTGATAGGCATGGTCCATGGGACACATGTGTTATTGAGCTCCTATCAGATGTTATTTCGAGCACGGTGACAAGGTACGAATAGTATATGTAATGGTAGTACATGGTTTTAGGAAAGGAAATGATGAATGTATTATAGTTTTTATATTAAGTTGTGGATCCTGGAATAGTTCTGAAGTGGTTATTTTTTTTTTGGGATTGCTGAACTTATGTGTTCTGAATCTGGGTAGGGGTGTTGCATGGGCCTAACCACACTCTATGTATATATATTTCATGCAAAACTTCTTCAACAAAAAATTTTATCATTTTATTTAGTCAAAGGGGATAACCACCAGTTAATTAGAAATACCCATTATCTAAATTCATGATGTGGGATCCAATGTATGTTGGAATACATTTAGGTTTCCTTTTATAAATTAGATACCGCATAGAGATAAACTATTGGTATGGGATATCATGTTGTAGATGTCATATATATGGTAGGATTCATGTAAGATGGGTCTGAGGCCATTGTATTTAATTTTTTATCATCGATTACATTTATAAGAATTTTGTTTCTTTATATATATATTATTACATGTATCCACTATTACACTTTTTTTTAATACATCATGTAGATAGTTTACTTCTTTTTTTATTTTATTCTGAGGCCCCCGGGGATCTCTGTTTCAGGTCAATAGGTTAGTGGGATGTATTTGATTCAAATTTGACATTTCCAATGTACATTGGGTTTTTTTCATGACCCCTAGGGAGTTTATATGGCATAGTTTCATCATGGTATCGTAGGTCCTTGATTCTTTTTGATTGCCTATGGTATATAGGTAGGTAGGAAAGTGACTCTGTGGAACCCCCTGATCGGGTAGCCCAAGACACGGAATAAAAATATCATCAAATCATAATTAGGATGGGGAGGATAACTAAAATTAGAGATAATATGTCTAGGATCATGAGGTATAACAAGAACCTACCTTTCTTTCTTTACATTTTTTGAAACATGAGTTTCCAGGGAATGTTTAGTTTTGTGAATAGGAGCTCTAGGATGCATGATGTGTTCAATTTGCACCAAAATCCCAATATGGTGTGGATGATATTCCGGATGATTCATACTGCTCAAATTATCCTTTTATTTATAAATACATACTAGTTTGACATGCTACGAGAATGATACACGCACCTATGGCCAGTGATGTTTTACATGATGGTCTTACCAGAACCCAAATAAATTATAGAAACACATAATATAATTGATGTCTCCTATATTATATCATATGTGGTGATAAAATTAATATGGATATTATGAGAATTTGGGATATATGAAATGTTCTTATTTAGTGTTAGTATCACACTTTTTGTGGTTTTTGGCCTGATATGATCATGTTTCAGACAATAAGTACATCAGTTATCTAGGTGGATTACGTCGATTTATTTTTTATGTTGATAAACTAATCAATAAAGAATGTTGAGTGTAATGATAGTCCTCATTATGGGATTTTGATTGTGTCATGATTCCTCTTGGAGTATGGAATCAAGTTGGATGGGAGAGACCAAATGGTTTTGAGGATGTTTGTTTAGGGATGTATCCACTGATGATATCATGAGAAATCAGATGTAGTGTGTTTGAATTTGATCAAGGATATAGTTCATGGAAATGTTAATGAGTTTATATGATAAAACATATAATTTTTCAAAGTAATATGGTGTACCTGATCATGGTGTTTTATTTATGATGATTAATCTTGTTAAAAAATTAGAGAAGGAACACTTATATTTCTTAGAAAGTTAACAAGCATTATTGTTTGGAAGATGTGGTTCGAGAGGTACCATGGATTCTTAGTGATGAGAATTTTTATAATGGGTAGACTATAATGACCTACAAAAGTAGAAGTTAGAAATTTCTCATAGAATTGGAATTTTTCATTTGGTTGACATCTTACATTGAGATATGATCTTTTAATCAAATTTTTATTTTATTTTCAACAACTCTAAAATGTGGTTTTCTATGTAGGAATAGGTTAAAATGGGCCTTAGATGAGATTATTAAGAGTTTTTAATGGTATCTATGGTGTAAAATCTACCTATTATGCCACCGAAAGGATGGTGGGTTGGGTTGTAGCCCAACCTCCCTGTTTGAGCCACTGACCAACTGATAGTCCAACACTTGTTAGTTTGTGTAGACAGCTACATGTAGTGGAGGTGTACCAGCTATCCAGTGGTCCATATTCAGGTGTGTATTTTAAGAGTATATTTTCATTTTATTGGTTAGTGTATATTCATATTTTAGGGGGTTTATTTAGTGGGAGAATTCCATTTGTCTAGAATCTCTCTCATGTTTCTCTCCATCTCCCCCTTACCATTGTGGTGATTTTGATGGGGGTTTTATGGGTGATGTGGAGGTAATATCTCCCCCTCATCCACTTCATCTTCACCCAAGGATCTCTATGATTTTTTTGACTATAACGTTTTGGGTGGGGAAAATTTCATTAGAGAATGTGAAGATAATTTTTCTTAATGTACAATTTTTTTTGTCTTAGAGAGGATAAACCAATTATTTTAATGCAATCCATCAGTAAACATTTTATAGAATGTATTATTCTCAGTGATATCGGAAGGGATTCCATCAAATTTGTGTTTATTTTTCCCATTTTTTATGCTATAAGTTCATTATTTTCATTATCATAGGCTAGAGAATTAATTTGTCATGGAACACACTAGGTTTCTCAAGATTCCTAAATTAATTGATTGCCCTGTGAGTTTTTTTTAAATTAAGATTATTAGATTAAATATATTAATTAATTATTTTTATTTAATTTATATGTGATGTAGGTGATTTGGGGCTTTTTTGTGGTTATAAAGGACATCAGGTGAAATTATAAGGACATCTGATGAGTCTTGAGGCTTTATGACTATTTATTAAGATTATAATTTTCTATAAATAATTATAATTAATTGTTGATCTTTTGGGTTGGAGATTGGGCCTTTGTAATGGTAAAAATCTTGGATGATATCAGGATCAAAATTGTTTTTATGGAATCATAATTTTGAGGAATAACAAGTCTTTTGTAAATTTTGAGTACATATTTTTTATACATTAATCCATAAATTTTTATAATATAAATCCTCCATAATTATGTGTTCATAATATATCTATTCATTTTCATACAAATTATTTTACCACTAGATTGTAATAGTATACTATATCATGGTTCAATTGGACTCCAGGCCGCGTGTAAAGAATGTTATCAAAAAATAAATAAATTTATTTAAGGGAAAATATACCACAAAATCTGAGGGTTCTATAGTTATTAATTCATATATATCATACTTGATACCATTTTTAGAAGTAATTTTCAACATCATCAGATTTATAATATGTTCATTTTTCTAATCATAAAAACTTAATAGTTAATTCAATTTCATTTTATGGTCTTCTTTCACTTTTTTTTATATAACCTACCACAACCATATTCGATCATATAATCATGTAAAATACTATACAAATATATTTATAAAAAAATAATTTGAATTACTCTTCACATTATAAGAGTTGTTAATGATATATAGGGTAAAAAATCTACCTATTATTCCACTGAAAAGATGGGGGGTTGGGCTGTAGCCCAACCTCCCAATTAGAACCACCAACTAGCTGACAGTCTAACACTTGTTAGTTTGTGCATACAGATGCATGTAGTAGAGTTTTACCAGCTCTCAAGTGGTCCATATTCTGGTGTGTATTTTGAGAGTATATTTTCCTCATATTAGTCAGTGGATATTCAAAATTTAGGGGTTCAGTTAGTGGGAGAATTCCATTTCTTCAGAATCTCCCCCATGTTTCTCTCCATCTACCCCTTACCATTGGGGTGATTTTGATGGGGTTTTATGGGTGAAGATTAGGTAATATGTCTCCCCCTTATCCGCATATTCATTACCCATGGCTCTCTTGGATATTTTTGACCATAACGTTTTGGGTTGGGAAATTTTAATTAGAGAATGTGAAGGTTATTTTTCTTAAACTGCTATTTTTTATGTCTTAGAGAGGACATCCCAAGAGTTTTAATGCAATCCATCACTCAAAAATTTATATAATGTATGCGTCCGAGTGATATCTGAAGGGATTTCATCAAATTTGTGTTTATTTTTCCTGTATTTTATGATTATAAATTCAGTATTTTCCATATCATAGGCTAGAGAATTCATTGGTCACGGAGCACACAAGGATTCTCCGAATTCCTAAATTAATGGATTGCCCTGTGAGTTTTTTTATTTTTTAAAATTATGATTCTTAGTTTAAATCAATTAATTAATGAAATCGATGGTATTTATATGTGATGTAGGTGATTAGTGTTATTTTTTAGGTCATAAAGGAAATCATGTGAAATTTTGGGACCATCGGATGGGTCTTGAAGATTTAGGACTATTTTTTAAGTTTATAATTTTCTATAAATAATTATAATTAGTTTTTGGGATTTTGGGTTTGTGATAGCCTTTGTAGTGGAGAAAAATTTGAGATGATATCGGTAAATGAGCTACTAGGATGATATGAAAAGGGAATGAATTCATTTTATGGTTGGTCTTGAACTTATATGAGTATATTGTTTAATTAGTGATTTTATTTACATTTTTCATATAAGTATACCTTTGTTCATATATTATTCATATTAAAAATGGTGTTTTTTAATGTATAAAAGTGAAAAAAATGAACCTGATTGGATTTCTGGATGGCAAGAGGGTTTGGATGGGTCCACGGTACCAGGGATAATGCTTTTATATAGAGCTAGGTCTGGGGGAATAGTGAGTAGTTGTGAGTTTGTTAGTTGTGAGATGGGTTGTATTGAACCAACCAGGCTTGACCTAAAAAATCACCTTATCTGTCTCTCTATAAGAACTCATGTCCATCTCCCCAGATTTTAGAGGATACCCACTAGTACATAGGGTCTGAAATATTCTATATAGAGACTATAAAATCTCATCAGGGTGAAATAAAAGTATAAATAACCAATGACAAAGACAACTATAAACACCAGAGTATGCATACTAAATAAACTACAATATAATAATGTTATAATAAATCAAATTATTTATATAGTCATACCCACTAAAATCATTAAAAATATTCAATATAAATTCTCCCCTAATGTTGACCACATATAGAAATAGAAAAAATGAAAATAAATACAAGAGGATCTACTACTATCCCACATCCAAACCACATAATCAGCCTCCATGAATCTTGAGATATAACATCTCATTCATGAAAAAAAAACATGAGTAGACCCACTCGATTAGGCAACACTAGTCCTTAGCCCCATCAATCATGAATATTTTTCTCTAACCTTAAATTTGACATTATGTTTATATCAACACAAATGTTCATATATGGGGGTGATAAATAAATCTTAGTTGTCCATCCCTAATGGTGAACCTATAAAAATATCTCATAACACGTTCATACACATGTGATATACACAACCTAGTTAAAACAAATAGAAAATTAATTTAAGCGAAAACTATATAAAAAGGTTACCAAACATCTAACAGTGGGTTTTAGTCTAACACTTGAGGTAACTCTACCCATAATATATCTCATGATAGAGGATTTATAACACATGTATCACCCTAACATATGAATTAAATCATGTCCACCAAATCCACACAAGAGATCCAAAACATCTAAAATAAAAGGAATAGATCCAGACTTCATGGTGTAACCATAGGAATCCACAATATAGAAAAATATATACCAAGAACTTGGACACCAATAGCACTATCTGTACATGTAATGAGAATATATAGGCTGAAAAAATTGGAAAATATATCAATCAAAAATGTCATATAGAATGAAATGGGAGCCAGTTATAAACCCCAAAATAGGTGGGATCCATATATAAACTTGGCAACAAAAACCATCCATTAGTCCAAGAGCACCAAAGATTCCATGATGGAAAAAACCCACTCTGTGAGTTCCTCGACACCTCATTATCTGAAATCCAATCCAACTGGGGTAAATAATAAACTATACAGGGTTTCACTCATCCATATCCCCTATGGTGACCCTAATATCATCCTACTACATACATCCATTAGAGTAGTGAACAAAATAAAATCTAAATTCCATTGCCTTATCAAAGATATCCCAAGGGTCTCCTCCATAAATAAAATTCCTAACCATAACTTGTATCAAACATCTCATACAAGGCCATTAGAACATGTGTTGGTCCAACTCTTGAATCCACTATCCAAAAACCTAATGTATAACCTTTAGTCAACTCTCAACTAGAAAATAAAAGGGACTCTCTAGGTCCCATAGATCTCATTATATAGAAAGTAGCCACCATAATATCTGGATGGCCAACCATAGGTCCAAATAATTACATAGTTCTCGTGTAAACCGTGGAAATATATGGTTTAGAACTAACCTTCAACACCAAATATCTCATGAAGCACCCATACAAAGAACCCTAAAATGGACAAAAGGAAACGAAAAGAGTCAGACACCCTATGAGGGGTTCCTCCAGATCATCCAAAAGAAGCGGTTATACTCGTAGAGAAAACATCCCAAACCGCCCATAGTGGCATCAAAATGATCCTCGATCATCAACGCACCCATAGGGAAATATAAAATTAATTAATTTCAACAGTGGAATTCAAAAAAGACCACATGAACACCTCAAATCCAGGACCATTCAATGGATCCAACATATGAATGAAACCTCACTGAAAATTTAATGTAAGAAAACCTCAGCTATCCTTCGTCATAAACAACCCATCCACATTTTCCAACATACCCACAAGGATGTCGATAATGGGTGATCATACCATTCTTGACCCCCCAGTGACACTTACCCATGACTAAAATCCCAATAATCAACCCAACGTGATGGATCAAAAAAATATATCCCTTAAACCCTAATAGCTAAACCTCAACTACTCTATCCCATAAATTGTTTTCCTAAAAACTAAGGAAACCCCATTATATAATAGGGATACCTATAAATCACACAATTTGAGATTAATATAAATGAATTTATTATAATATAGGATTGTAACCCATTGTTCATTCCATATAATGAAATCACAATTCTCACCAATTCCTTGAAACTCAAAACCCAGTATGATTTAGGATTTTGAATCCAAACCTTAATAAAAATATCTTATCAAAATCTATCAATATAAAACACTATCCAGATAGACTATAAATTCCAAAAGGATTCCAATATAATTATAAATTTTATAAAAACTATCGTAACAGACTACTCACGTGTGAAATTTTTGGCTCCATGGAAAAAAAATAAGAAAAATGTTCCATGGTAAAACAAATACATGATTTGTGCATCAGGTACACATTGTGTACCCATAGAGGTTGTCCCTAGACATATACCACTTGCTAATGAACATGTAATTTTCCAAATTAAATTGTGAGTGCTTCCCAATACATACCTTGTAACCCAACGTGGAATTCTTACTTGTGTACCTCAACTATAATCAGTGTGTAAAATGGTGGAGTACACAGTTTGTACCACTATGAACATTGTGTTCACCCCACATGGGGTTCCCTACAATGTACCTAGCCATGTACCCCCATAAAGGGTTCCTAAAAATCCATTTATGTATTTAAAAATATAAAAAAACTCTATGATAATGAGATATTTCTAAGAAACAGAAATAATAGGCCTACCTCTTGGTGGAATCCCCTAAGCTTCACATCAGATCAACACCACACACCTGTCATGACACAATATAAATACGGATGAGCTAACTTTGTGAAACCTCCTCATATATATACCACTTCAACCCATATACCTCACTTATATGATGAACCTAAAGGGATGATCCCCATGTAATTTTATCATAAGAAAATGGTGATGTGAAAAATAAAAAATAAAAAAAATAAAAGGAAGAAAATAAAAAATTAAAACAAAAGGGTCTTGTGACCGATACCTATGAAATATTTATGACATAGATTAAGAACCCATTCTATCCATTTGAAAAATATCACCAAATGAAGACCATAAAATATATTAATATTTAAATAATTAAATATTAATTTCTCCCTAAAACTTTTTCCAGCATTGATATTCACTAGACTTCTATACTAGTGTTAAAACCATCTTCTAGGACCAATAATGTGGTTAGAAATATTAACTAAGATTATATGATAGGATAATTTTCCATTTTTCCCTCAAACACACTTGGGAACAAAAAGGATCAAATTTATGCCAATTTTCACAACATATGATTCTGTAAAGCATCACAATCTCTACAATATAAATTCATTGCACCACTAAGAGTCCCTAATGTTCAAATACCAACCATGATGTCACCTAATAACTAGAATCACTGATTCTATCCTGACCATCTAATGTAAAGAATTCGAGTTTACATAACTCTTTATCGTGATATGATACATTCAATAATGACTAATCTAGTGCTCGCCAGCATTGGTGTATCCTTACCATTACAAAAATTCCAAATTAAAAACCCAAACATTCCATGATATGACCATCACTGAATAAAATATATACACATGGAAAAGCCTATAATACTTTGTTTCCATCATGAAAAACACAACAACCCAAGATCATTCTTGAACCAATAGGAATAACAACCACTACACTCAAAAACCACTTAAAATGAGGTTGATGACTTCTAATAGATTGTGGTCCGCTACCCAATATAAATATTTCATTAAACATAACTCAAATGAGCACATGAAATCACATTCATGAGGGACATTTCCTCGAAAAACAATGCGTTCATGCATAAATCCACATACTATGCTCTTCATATATGAAAGTTCTAAAAAATATGATCCCCTATCACACACATCTATAAAAATAAGGCATCTACCTTATGATTATATTAACTCCATGACCACTCTTCACTTATGAATTGATTTATATCCCCATGAATATAACCACGCTCTCTTTGCACCTCACATTGTGTTGTAAAAAATAAGTAGTCCCAGGTATCCTACCAAACTAGATCTCATAACCATCCACAAGACAATAATTACTCCCAATGCATCACTTCTAAAACACCAGACTTCATCGTACCTATACACACCCTGGAGAAAGAATACCTCAGTTGTCAGACCAAAGACGAACATCAATAAACACCAAAGCCATCAGTGATATCTATTTCAGGGACCCACTATATAACGTAATAGATAACACCTGGTATTTCAACTCCCTCCCATGAAACTCCAAAATGGAAATTTTAAGAAACCACTGAATCAGGGAAACATGTTCCTGATTCAATGATCTCTTATACATCCTTTACTTCATCGATCCATCAATAGGTTAAAAATATCTGAAAACTGACCAACAAGGTTTTATACACATCCCATAATTAAGGGACTGTATCTCTATCACCAGTGAATATCACATTCCAAGATCAACATTAAATTTATTAGATGGGGCTATTTATATGTCGTTTATTTGAGTATATTTCCCCCATGTATAAATATATGATACCCAATAATTGTCATTTTATACACATTAAACCAATAAACCTTCATAATTCATGTAACCACACATTGGCATGCTTATTCCATGTGAATCAAACATGCCAAGAATGATGCATGAAAATTGTCCCACTACCCATGGTTCAACAGAATAAAACTATAATAAATCGTAAGTCTTAAATCCCATGTGCATCACACTATGTGAAATCAAACAACCCTAAAATCCAAATCTAAAAATAGAAAATCTCAGGCCCTATGAACATGGACTTTCTGATAGAAATGTTGTTTGTGGCACAACATTCCTATATCTACAACAATTTTGGATGGATTCCAATACCACCCATATACCAACTCTCCAAATAATAAAACAAACCACAAATAATACCATTTTCTAATGATATATCCTTTGTTAACATAAAATTTAACCTAATATGACTCTCCCAAGGAATCAAAGGAACCTCCTCAAATTCCAATGGTTTCTGACTAACAGTGAGGGTCTAAAAATGTACTGCGGAGACTAAAAAATCTTGAAAAAGTTAAATAATAGTGGAGAATTGGAAAAATAATTCACAATGATAAACATTAGAGTACTCATAATGATGAAACGGAAAAAGAATCATTCTATTATAAATTAAATTTAACATTCATTCGTACAGTCTCAATGAATGAAAAACATACAATATTTAGTCTTCTATTGGGCTAAACACATATCCAAAATAAATAACCGAAAATGGTTACCATATGATTTACTACCAACCCCAATCCATTCCACATAACCGATCTCTATGATGCTAGAGAATCACCATCTAGAACATGAGACTCCACATTAGTGGATTCACTTTATCAAACAATATCAGTCCATAACCCTATCCATCACACAACCTGTGATCCATCATGAATGTAGACATTTAGTCTGCATTCACACCAAGGTGAATTTACATGGGGTGAGAAATAAATATCAATTTTCCACCCATAATGGTGAACGTATAATATCCTATCATAATAAGTTCATACACATGTGATATTCCAAGCCTATTTGAATCAAATAATATCTAGCTTAAAAGAAAAAACTATATATAATAAGACTAAACTAAAATAAAAATAAGAAATTGTATGTTCTAGATTGACACTTGAGGTAAACTTCCCCCTACTCGGGCCCATTCTAGAGGATTTTGAGAACATGTCTCACTAATCTATATCAAAACCTTCACCTCATCAAAATCTACTTATTAAATCTATCCTTGTATGAAAAAATAATTGTTAATAGATTTGTTTTATAGTCTTATAAAAGTAAAAATAATCATATGAGTACTATTAGAAAATTAGATTTAGATAAATCTGTAAAATATATTGATGTTAAAAATTATAGAGGCACGGTTGGAAGTTCTTTACATAACTTATTATAGTGGAGTTGATGAAGGCTCTAATAGAAAACATTAGTGAATAACACTAGTGAATAACACTAGAACGGTCTTGACTACGTGGTTATGTAAACATCACAATACCCCAACTAGTCTAGCCAGGGTTAATAATCAACAAGATGGGGTTGCAGTCAACCAGATCACCCATTATCTCTATAATCCCATCCAGCCACATGTATCAAAAATAGGATTGAATAATATTAGAACTCAAGGATAATGACTTATCCAATGGGTAACTTCCCAATAGAAAATTACTTGGTTGAAATAATGATTAAAACCTTAGCCAAATGCTACTAAAATTTGAGTATGTACAACTCTTAAACCCACCATCAAAATAGAAAAACTGGTGGCACTAATAAGCATTGATCCGACAAATAAAAGGGACTCTCTTTGTCTCATAGATCTCATCGTCTAATAAATATCCATTATGGGCTCTCCATGACCCACATTAGGTAAAAACCAAAACATGGGGATCCAGTGGACCTCTTGGACACAACACTATGTGTCTTACAACTAAGGAATCCACTACTACAGCAAGCTATCTAAACCCACCCATGTAAATGATCCTTACACCTCCAAAATATCATGGTATAATAAGGAAAACCTGTGCTTTGAGAGTTGTAATTGAGATAATTAATTAGGGGATTAAATATTAGATAATCGATTGAATATGTTGAGATAATTAATTGTGAACTAATTATGGGCCTTTGATATTATGATCTAGATATTTAATTATAGAATTTATTATAGAGAGTTTATATTTATAATGAGATAATTAATTTCTAGAAATTTAGTTAGGAAATATGTATTGTGTTGTTGATTAATTAATTTATGAATTAATTAATGGGATTTTTTTACCTAGTTAAATTATCGAGTGAAAAAATGGATTTGAGTGTGCCTAATGAGATGAATGAGAGGCTCTTACCTCATGTTTTTGATTTTAATGTGAATCCCATGTTAATGTTTAATTGAAATACTTAAGATTGTTTTTGTAACACCCTGACCCCAGTTACCCAGAGTTGGTGCATTGTTACATAACATTGGAATGATATAAATAATTATGTTCTGAAAGACTGATCAGTTTAGTATCCTTGGAAGTACTATATTTATTCATCAGTTTTACATTACATCATCAAATAAAAACATCAACAAGATTTTTTACCCTTTAGAACAAACTTATATCCTTATCCCATCCCTACATGTCAACCATAAAATAATTCTTCACATCCTGGGAAAAATAAAAAATAGAAAGGGGTGAGCTCAAATTCTCAGTAAGGATAAAAATATAGTAGAAACATTCATAAATAAGCATAAACATATAAGGCAATGTATAAGACTAAAACAAAAGCCTTTTAAACATTAACTTCAGCATAATATGGAAAAGATAAAATCAAATAGTTCCATTTAGTTATTCACATGGATATTCTACTAGTCGAATAATCACATGAAATATCAATAGCCACTTTCATAATGATGGAATTCATAATGCCAGACTTCAAAACCACGTAGTCATGGCCTTGTGCCAAGACTAAAAATAAAATGTTTTCATGTCCTTGTGTCAAGACACAAGTTTGTATCATGATACCTACTGATGCATTGAGGATCTATAGTAGGCTCCACCCGTCACTTAATAAGTCCAATGCATTCCTCATATGAGAAGGTTCAAACATAACATAAAAATTTGTATTAAAACTGGCATACCAAATGTCAATACATTATCCATAAACCTTTAATGGTGTAAAAATAACCCTTCCATAGTCAAACACATCACAAAACCTTCAATGCAATATGGAAGTTTTGTATCATAATTAATCAACTTCAAACAAGCTAAAAATCAATTAAAGGATGTTGACATAGATGAAATCAAAACTCTTTAATAAAAATATCTCTTTATCTTTTGAAATCATTTAAAATTTATATAATTATAAAATAAAACATTAGTGAATAACACTAGAATGGTCTTGACTATGTGGTTATGACTACGGAAGGGTTATTTTAAAAACTTTTAAAATTCAACCATGTTGAATTGCACTAGATAGGTCCTCTCCCATACCATCACTGAGGTCTTGAGAGCCTCTAACAATTCATTTCAGGCTTAATAAACTAAACTTATCAGATAAAACAAACCAGTTCAATCATAACCATTTTGTCTTTCCCCAGCCCAAATGCCCCAATTGAGCAACGACCCCTCGCCCAGCCCCACTAAAAAACAGGTTTAGGGTATACCCAAAGTCATCCCATAGGTCTAATGAACAATTTCATATGCAATATCAGATAAAACTAGGTCCTTCTCAAAATACCAGCAAACGCGCCGAAGGCCGTGCCACCCAAATGATCACGAAAACACAAAAAGAGGTATGCACCTCTTACTTGAGACTCATACGGTGATACTCCTACCATAACAATATAAAATTAGGTCTAAAACGTAGTAGATCTACAATAGAATCAAAACTTCTCAAACCCCAATAACTCATTCTAGAATAGAAATCAAGAAAAATGGCTCAAGAGGAATCAAGACCATACCGAGGGGGTTCCAACAAATTAAATGGTGTTCGAATCGGGTCTCAAACTAATGATAGAGAGGGATTTGAAGTCCCAGACGGTTCTCCTCACTCAACCCATTGAAGGTATTGAGGTTCTGCCTCAATACGAGGATAATTCCCATTTTAGTGAAAAAAATACACACGTGTAGTAAACGTAGACGACGTGTATCATTTTACTATTCATATGATGGCTTAAATTCAACTGACCTAATTTCTAGAACCTTCCGACATGAGTACATGGCATGTACTTAGTTTTTTTCTCTTCCTCCCCGACTTAACCATAGGCCATGTATATCCCTCATACACGTCTAGATAACACGGTGTTTCGAAGGAGGACACGGTGTGTACTTGGTTAAATGATTCCACCCAGCCAATAGGCTTACATGCCATGTATGGACTCCACACGGTCATGGGTACATGTTTTGTCGATTACTACACGTCATGTAGTAAGATATTACTACACGGTCATCACACGACATGTACTAGGCGGCACACGGTTGTTGCTCACCCAACCAGTACACGGCATGTACTCTATAGTAGATAGTGTGTAGTATGGAAATTTCCAGAAACATCCCAATTCTCTAGTTCTATCAGGGACAAGTCAAAATTTCAAACAGGGTCAGGATTTTGACCCATTCTAAAAACTCAGGTTCCTACATAAACTATCCATGACTGTAAAGTCCCGTGTTTTTCAACAGGGCTAAAATAAGAAACTTTTTTAACTTTTTTATTTACTATAAGGTTTGGTTTTAAAACAAATCTTTGGAAAGAAGTTTCGTGAATTGGTTTATTTTAAAGTGTTTATAATGGGATTGAGTAAAGGATTGAGGAGTTTCCTGGATGGCTAGATGAGTTTTGAGAGAACCAAAACAAGCAGTGACATTCACATGGGCTACACACAGTTAGTCAAAAGTGTGTGGGTCAGCCCTGCATAATAAACCAAGTGTCTAGTAGTGGATGCACATTCTGTGCACAATCTGTCAGATCATGCAAGTCAAACCATACTGTCTACCCAGTTTTGAGTTTTGGGTGAAATTAATTTAATTAAATTCATAGTGGAAATATATTTAATTAAACGAGTCATTGGGGTTTCTTTTAATTAAATTAATATTGAAAAGGATTAGTTATTTAATTAAATTAAGATGAAAAGAATTAAATTTATTTTAAATGATGATGAGGTGGAGCCTTTATTTAATTAAATAAAGATAAGAGGAATTTAAATAAATTATAGGTAAATAATGAGTTGGGGGTTATCAAAGAAGGGAAATATTAAATGGTAAAATTTAAATGATTTTTAAATGAGTTGTTTGGGTTTAATTTAATTAAATTCAATGAAAATGGGAATTTAAATAATTAATTCTAATTGGAGGTTTAATATAATTAAATTTAAGGTTAAGAAGAATTTAATTCTTCATTGAAAAATAGTGGATTATTATTTAATTAAATTTATGTTGAGAGAATTTAACTAAATAATGTTGATGAGTTGGATTTTTTAATTTAATTAAATTGAGTTCAGGGAATTTAATTAAATAACATGAATTAGAGAAATTATTTAATTAAATTTAGTTGGAACGAATTTAATTAAATGACAATTAACAATGTGTTCGGGGTTTTCTAATTAAATTAAATTGATAAAATTTAATTAAATAAAAATGATTTGGATATTTTATTTAATTAAATTCGGTTGGAAAGGAATTTAATTAAATGATATATAATTGGTGAGTTGTGGGTTTTATCAAAGAATTATTTTATTAAATGATAATAATATTAATGGTAATTATTATGGTTAGTATACTTAATTAAATTGATATTGAGGAATTTAATGGAGAATTATTTTAAATTAAATTAAATTAAATGGATTTTAATTAAATGATGTTAATTAGGGGTTTTGTTTAATTAAAATTTTTGAGAGGAATTTAATTAAATTATATTTAAATGGGGATTTTTGGGTTTTATCATAGAAGAGTTTTATTAAATGATAATAATATTAATGGTTATTATTATAATGATATTATTTAATTAAATTTATGTTGAGGAATTTAATTAAATTATGTGAGATAGATAGTTTTATTTAATTAAATTGAGTTAAATGGATTTTAATTAAATGAGGTGAAATGGGGGTTTTACTTGATTAAATTCAAGGTTAAGAAAGTATTAATAAATTTATGCAAAAAAGGGGATTTTAATTTAATTAAATTGAATGTTGAGATAATTTAATTAAATATAATGAGTTAGAGAATTCATTTAATTAAATTGGGTTGAGGAGAATTTAATTAAATAATATGTAAATGGAACTATGGAGTTTATTAATGGGGTATAATATTAACGCATAATAATAATAATATAATGGTTATTATTGGTATTATTATTATATTAATTTATATATTTTAAATTACAATTTTAATTTATTTAAGGTAGAAAATAATAGGGGGTGCACCTATCCCTCCTCCTACAAGGGGTGTGATGCACCCATGGTGCAACACCCATGGGTGACGCACCACCCTCCTCTCCAACTCCCTCTTCATACAACTATCTCCTCCTAGAGTCTTTATTTAAGTAGTACATCTCAGTGAGGTGAGTCCTTCTCCATGCATTTGATTGTTCGCATAAGCTATTTTGGCTCTCCGTTGCCCAGTCTCCATTAAGCTGAAACACTATATTTGTGTTTAATTTGGTTTCTTCTTTTACTCTTGTTCTAGAAGATGTGGAAGATATCTTGGGACCCGTTGGTTCATATTACAATGACTGTCACCAAAGGTGAAGCAGTTCAGCTCGATTCAGTTCACCGCCATCATTTTTGGGTAAGGCTATATACATGATAATTGGTTTCTCACCCATTGAATTAGGAACTTATAGTTTATTTGAGTTGCATTTAATTAATAAGGTGTTCATTGGTCTCTTACACACTATTTTTTGGGTGTCAGTTTTGTTTTTGGGTTGTTGCGATCCATTTTTAAGTGAGAGAGAATTTATATTGAAGTGTGTGTGTGCAAGAAAGCTGTGGCTTTGAGTTAAAAAGCATGTATTGACCATTATTTGAGGTAGGGTCCTCAAATTTTCTGAATTAATAAAACACAGTAGTTTTTTAATTACTATTTTTGGGAAATTTGACTGAAAATGCTGAATGAATTGTTTATTTTTATAAAATAATTTATTAGATTACATAATCTTGTTTTTTGTAATAAAATCCCTCCAATGGAGGTGCACATCCTTCAAGCTAAAAACATAATTATTAGACTGATATGTTCATTAAGAATGCTGATATTTGTACTTCTATTACTTCCCTTACATGTTGACACGTTTGGGTTAAGAGGTAATTATGAGTATTGGGCCAAATAAGTTGAGATAATTAATTATGAGTTAATGAGTGGGATATAATGAGAAATTAATTGTGAATTAATTATGTGATTTGAGAACTGTAATTTAGATAATTAATCAGGGGATTAATTATGAGATATTAAATTGGCTAAGTAGAGATTATTAATTGTGAATTAATTTTTTTCATTGATATTTGGAATTGGGATAATTAATCAAGGAAATAATTATGAGATATAAAATTGACTCTGTTGCGATAATTAATTGTAAATTAATTACCTTCTTTGAGAATTTAAATTCAGGTAATTAATCATGGGATTAATTATTAGATAATATATTCGGTATGTTGAGATAATTAATTGTGAATTAATTATGTTTTTTCACAATTTTAACTAGGATTATTAATCGGGGGATTAATTATGAGAAACTGAATTGGATAAGTTGAAATAATTAATTTTGAATTAATTATGTTCTTTAAGATTTGTAATTGAGTTAATTAGTGAAGGGATTAATTATGAGATATAAAATTGGCTAAGTTAAGATAATTAATTTGAAATTAATTATGTTCTTTGAGAATTGTAATTTGGATAATTAATCAGGGGATTAATTTTGAGATATTAAATTGGCTATGTTGAGATAATTAATTGTGAATTAATTTTGGGCTTTGAGATTTATAATTGAGATAACTAATCAGGTGATTAATTATAACATACTAAATTGGCTAATTGGATAAAATTAATAGTGAATTTATTATTATCTTTGATAATTTTAATAGAGATAATTAATCAAGAGATTAATTATGAGATATTAAATTGGCTAAATTGAGATAATTAGTTGTGAATTAATTTTGTTCTTTGATATTTGTAATTTTGATAATTAATTGGGGGAATAATTTTGACATATAAAATTTTCTAACTTGAGATAATTAATTGTGAATTAATTATGTTCTTTGAGAGTTGTAATTGAGATAATTAATTATGGGATTAAATATTAGATAATAGATTGACTATGTTGAGATAATTAATTGTGAATTTATTATGGGCCTTTGATATTATAATCTAGATATTTAATTATAGAATTTATTATGGAGATTTGAGATTTATAATGAGATAATTAATTTCTAAAAATTTAGTTAGGAATATGAATTTAGTTGTTGATTAATTAATTTATGAATTAATTAATGGGATTTTTTTACCTAGTTAAATTATCGAGTGAACTAATGGATTTGAGTGTGCCTAATGAGATGAAAGAGAGGCCCTTGCCTCTTGTTTTTTATTTTAATGTGAATCCCATGTTAATGTTTAACTGAAATACTTAAGATGGTTTTTGTAACACCCTGACCCCAGTTACCTAGAGTTGGTGCATTATTACATAACATTGGAATGATATAAATAATTATGTCCTGAAAGACCGGTCAGTTTAGTATCCTTGGAAGTATTATATATATTCATAAGTTTTACAATACATCATGAAATAAAAACATCAACAACATTTTGTCCCCTTTAGAACAAACTTATATCCTTATCCCATCCCTGCATGTCAACCATAAAATACTTCTTCACATCCTGGGAAAAATAAAATAGAGAAAGTGGTGAGCTCAAATTCTCAGTAAGGATAACAATATAGCAGAAACATTCATAAATAAGCATAAACATATAAGGAAATGTATAAGACTAAAACAAAAGCCTTTTAAACTTAAACTTCAGCATAATATGGAAAAAGATAAAATAAAATAGTTCCATTTAATAATTCACATGGATATTCTACTAGTCAAATAATCACATGAAATATCAATAGCCACTTTCATAATGATGGAATTCATAATGCCAGACTTTATAACCACGTAGTCAAGGCCTTGTGCCAAGACTAAAAATAAAATTTTTTCATGTCCTTGTGTCAAGACACATGTTTGTCTCATGATTCCTATTGATTCATCGAGGATCTATAGTGGGCTCCACCCGTCACTTACTAAGTCCAATGCATTCCTCGTATGAGAAGGTTCAAACATAACATAAAAATTTGTTTTAAAACTGGCATACCAAATGTCAATACATTATCCCTAAACCATGAATGGTGTAAAAATAACCCTTCCATAGTCAAACATATCACAAAACCTTCAATGCAATATGGAAGTTTTGTATCATAATTAATCAACTTCAAATGAGATAAAAATACATCAAAGGATGTTGACATAGATGAAATCAAAACTCTTTAAGAGAAATATCTCTTTCTATTTTGAATTCATTTAAAATTTATATAATTATAAAAGAAAACATTAGTGAATAACACTAGCAAGGTCTTGACTACGTGGTTATGACTATGGAAGGGTTATTTTGAAATCATTTAAAATTCAACCATGTTGAATTACACTAGCAAGGTCATCTCCCATACCATCACTAAGGTCTTGAGAGCCTCTAACAATTCATATCAGGCTTAATAAACTAAACTTATCAGATAAAACAAACCTGTTCAATCATAACCATTTTGTCTTTCCCTAGCCAAAATGCCCCAATTGAGCAATGACCCCTCACCCAGCCCCGCTAAAAAAAAAACAGGTTCAGGGTATACCCAAAGGCATCCCATAGGTCCAATGAACAATTTAATATGCAATATCATATAAAACTAGGTCCTGCTCAAAATACCCGCAAACGCACCGAAGGCCGTGCCACCCAAATGATCACGAAAACACAAAAAGAGGTATGCACCTCTTACTTGAGACTCATACGGTGCTACTCCTATGATAATAGTATACAATTAGGTCTAAAACATAGTAGATCTACAAATTAATCAAAACTTCTCAAACCCCAATAACTCATTCTAGAATAGAAATCAAGAAAAATGGCTCAAGAGGAATCAAGACCTTACTGAGGGGGTTCCAACAAATTAAATGGTGTTCGAATTGGGTCGCAAACTAATGATAGAGAGGTATTTGAAGTCCTAGATTGCTCTCCCCACTCAACCCATTGAAGGTATTGAGGTTCTGCCTCAATACGAGGATAATTCCAATTTTAGTGAAAAAAATACACAACGTATTGTGTAAGTAGACGACGTGTATCATTTTACTATTCATATGATGGATTAAATTCTACTGACCTACTTTCCAGAACCTTCCGACATGAGTACACGGCGTGTTCCTAGGGGTACATGGCGTGTACTTAGTTTTTCTTCTCTTCATCCCCGACTTAACCATAGTCCATGTATATCCCTCATACACGGCTAGACTACAGAGTGTGTCGAAGGAGGACATGGTGTGTACTTGGTTAAATGATTCCACCCATCCAATTGGCCTACACGCCATGTATGGACTCCACACAGTCATGTGTACACGGTGTGTCAATTACCACACGTCTTGTAGTAAGATATTACTACACGGCCATCACACGACATGTACTCAGCGACACACGGTTGGTGCTCACCCAACCCGTACACTGTATGTACTCTATAGTAGATAGCGTGTAGTATGGAAATTTCCAGAAACTTCCCAATTCTCCAGTTCTATCAGGGAAAAGTCAAAATTTCAAACAGGGTCAGGATTTTGACCCGTTCTAAAAACCCAGGTTCCTACATAAACTGTCCAAGACTGTAAAGTCCCGTGTTTTTCAACCGGGCTAAAATAAGAAACTTTTTAAACTTTTTTATTTACTGTAAGGTTTGGTTTTAAGACAAATATTTGGAAAGAAGTTTCGTGAATTGGTTTCTTTTAAAGTGTTGATAATGGGATTGAGTAAAGGATTGAGGAGTTTCCTGGATGGCTAGATGAGTTTCGAGAGAACCAAAACAAGCAGTGGCATTCACAAGGGCTACGCACAGTTAGTCAAAAGTGTGTGGGTCAGCCCTGCATAATAAAGCAGGTGTCTAGTAGTGGATGCACATTCTGTGCACAATCTATCAGATCATGCAAGTCAAACCATACTGTGTACCCAGTTTTGAGTTTTGGGTGAAATTGATTTAATTAAATTCATGGTGGAAATATATTTAATTAAACGAGTCATTGGGGTTTCTTTTAATTAAATTAATGTTGACATGGATTAGTTATTTAATTAAATTAAGATGAAAAGAATTAAATTTATTTTAAATGATGATGAGGTGGAGCCTTTATTTAATTAATAAGGATAAGAGGAATTTTAATAAATGATAGGTAAATACTGAGTTGGGGGTTATCAATGAAGTGAAATATTAAATGGTAAAATTTAAATGATGTGTAAATGAGGAGTTTGGGTTTTATTTAATTAAATTCAAGTAAAATGGGAATTTAATTAATTAATTCTAATTAGAGGTTTTATTTAATTTAATTTATGTTGAGAGAATTTAACTAAATAATATTGATGAGTTGGATTTTTTAATTTAATTAAATTGAGTTCAGGGAATTTAATTAAATAACATGAATTAGAGAAATTATTTAATTAAATTTAGTTGGAAAGAGTTTAATTAAATGACGATTAAAAATGTGTTCGGGGTTTTCTAATTAAATTAAATTGATAAATTTTAATTAAATAAAAATGATTTGGATATTTTATTTAATTAAATTCGGTTGGGAAGTAATTTAATTAAATGATATATAATTGGTGAGTTGTGGGTTTTATCAAAGAATTATTTTATTAAATGATAATAATATTAATGGTTATTATTATGGTTAGTTTACTTAATTAAATTGATATTGAATAATTTAATGGAGAATTTTATTAAATTAAATTAAATTAAATGGATTTTAATTAAATGATGTTAATTGGGGGTTTTGTTTAATTAAAATTTTTGAGAGGAATTTAATTAAATTATATTTAAATGGGGATTTTTGGGTTTTATCATAGAAGAGTTTTATTAAATGATAATAATATTAATGGTTATTATTATAATGATATTATTTAATTAAATTGATGTTGAGGAATTTAATTAAATTATGTGAGAGAGATAGTTTTATTTAATTAAATTGAGTTAAATGGATTTAAATTAAATGAGGTGAAATGGGGGGTTTTACTTGATTAAATTCAAGGTTAAGAAAGTTTTAATAAATTTATGCAAAAAAGGGGATTTTAATTTAATTAAATTGAATGTTGAGATAATTTAATTAAATATCATGAGTTAGAGAATTCATTTAATTAAATTGGGTTGAGGAGAATTTAATTAAATAATATGTAAATGGAATTATGGATTTTATTAGTGGGGTATAATATTAAAGCATAATAATAATAATATAATGGTTATTATTGGTATTATTATTATATTAATTAATATATTTTAAATTACAATTTTAATTTATTTAAGGTAGAAAATAATAGGGGGGTGCACCTATCCCTCCTCCTACAAGGGGTGTGATGCACCCATGGTGCAACACCCATGGGTGACGCACCACCCTCCTCTCCATCTCCCTCTTCATACAACTATCTCCTCCTAGAGTCTTCATGTAAGTAGTACATCTCAGTGACGTGAGTCCTTCTCCATGCATTTGGTTGTTCGCAAAAGCTGTTTTGGCTCTCCGTTGCCCAGTCTCCATTAAGTTGAAACACTATATTTGTGTTTAATTTGGTTTCTTCTTTTACTCTGGTTCTAGATGATCTGGAAGATATCTTGGGACCCGTTGGTTTATATTACGATGACTGTCACCAAAGGTGAAGCAGTTCAACTCGATTCGGTTCACCGCCATCATTTTTGTGTAAGGCTATATACATGATAATTGGTTTCTCACCCATTGAATTAGGCACTTATAGTTTATTTGAGTTGCATTTAATTAATAAGGTGTGCATTGGTCTCCTCCACACTATTTTTTGGGTGTCAGTTTTGTTTTTGGGTTTTTACGATCCATTTTCAAGTGAGTGAGCATTTATATTGAAGTGTGTGTGTGCAAGAAAGCAGTGGCTTTGAGTTAAAAAGCATGTATTGACCATTATTTGAGGTAGGGTCCTCAAATTTTCTGGATTAATAAAACACAGTAGTTTTTTAATTACTATTTTTGGGAAATTTGACTGAAAATGCTGAATGAATTGTTTATTTTTATAAAATAATTTATTAGATTACATAATCTTGTTTTTCTAATAAAACCCCTCCAATGGAGGTTCATATCATTCAAGATAAAAACATAATGATTAGACTGATATGTTCATTAAGCATCCTGATATTTGTACTTCTATTACTTCCCTTACATGTTGACACACTTGGGATAAGAGGTAATTATGATTATTGGGCCAAATAAGTTGAGATAATTAATTATGAGTTAATGAGTGGGATATAATGAGAAATTAATTGTGAATTAATTATGTGATTTGAGAACTGTAATTGAGATAATTAATTAGGGGATTAATTATGAGATATTAAATAGGCTAAGTTGAGATTATTAATTGTGAATTAATTTTTTTGCTTTGATATTTGGAATTTGGATAATTAATCAAGGAAATAATTATGAGATATAAAATTGACTCTGTTGAGATAATTAATTGTAAATTAAATACGTTCTTTGAGAATTTGAATTCAGATAATTAATCACGGGATTAATTATTAGATAATATATTGGGTATGTTGAGATAATTAATTGTGAATTAATTATGTTCTTTCATAATTTTAACTGGGATTATTAATCGGGGGATTAATTATGAGAAACTGAATTGGATAAGTTGAAATAATTAATTGTGAATTAATTATGTGCTTTAAGATTTTTAATTCAGATAATTAGTCAAGGGATTAATTTTGAGATACAAAATTGGCATAGTTGAGATAACTAATTTTGAATTAATTATGTTCTTTGAGAATTGTAATTTGGATAATTAATCAGGGGATTAATTATGAGATATTAAATTGGCTATGTTGAGATAATTAATTGTGAATTAATTTTGGGCTTTGAGATTTATAATTGAGATAACTAATCAGATGATTAATTATCAGATATTAAATTGGCTAATTTGATAAAATTAATAGTGAATTTATTATTATCTTTGAGAATTTTAATTGAAATAATTAATCAAGAGATTAATTATGAGATATTAAATTGGCTAAATTGAGATAATTAGTTGTGAATTAATTTTGTTCTTTGATATTTGTAATTGTGATAATTAATTGGGGGAATAATTTTGACATATAAAATTTTCTAACTTGAGATAATTAATTGTGAATTAATTATGTGCTTTGAGAGTTGTAATTGAGATAATTAATTAGGGGATTAAATATTAGATAATAGATTGACTATGTTGAGATAATTAATTGTGAATTAATTAAGGTCCTTTAATATTATGATCTAGATATTTAATTATAGAATTTATTATGGAGAGTTGAGATTTATAATGAGATAATTAATTTCTAAAAATTTAGTTAGGAAATATGAATTGTGTTGTTGATTAATTAATTTATGAATTAATTAATGGGATTTTTTTACCTAGTTAAATTATTGAGTGAACTAATGGATTTGAGTGTGCCTAATGAGATGAATGAGAGGCCCTTGCCTCATGTTTTTGATTTTAAAGTGAATACCATGTTAATGTTTAATTGAAATACTTAAGATGGTTTTTGTAACACCCTGGCCCCAGTTACCTAGAGTTGGTGCATTATTACATAACATTGGAATGATATAAATAATTATGTCCTGAAAGACCGATCAGTTTAGTATCCTTGGAAGTACTATATATATTCATAAGTTTTACATTAAATCATGAAATAAAAACATAAACAACATTTTTTCCCCTTTAGAACAAACTTATATCCTTATCCCATCCCTGCATGTCAACCATAAATTACTTCTTCACATCCTGGGAAAAATAAAACATAGAAAGTGGTGAGCTCAAATTCTCAGTAAGGATAACAATATAGCAGAAACATTCATAAATAAGCATAAACATATAAGGCAATGTATAAGACTAAAACAAATGCCTTTTAAACTTAAAGTTAAGTATAATATGGAAAAGATAAAATCAAATTTTTCTGTTTAGTTATTCACATGGATATTCTACTAGTCGAATAATCACATGAAATATCAATAGCCACTTTCATAATGATGGAATTCATAATGCCAGATTTCATAACCACGTAGTCAAGGCCTTGTGCCAAGACTAAAAATAAATTATTTTCAAGTCCTTGTGTCGAGACACAAGTTTGTCTCATGATACCTACCGATTCATCGAGGATCTATAGTGGGCTCCACCCGTCACTTACTAAGTCCAATTCATTCCTCATATGAGAAGGTACAAACATAACATAAACATTTGTATTAAAACTGGCATACCAAATGTCAATACATTATCCATAAACCATGAATGGTGTAAAAATAACCCTTCCATAGTCAAACATATCTCAAAACCTTCAATGAAATATGGATGTTTTGTATCATTATTAATCAACTTCAAACAAGCTAAAAATCCATCAAAGGATGTTGACATAGATGAAATCAAAGCTCTTTAAGAGAAATATCTCTTTCTATTTTAAAATCATTTAAAATTTATATAATTATAAAAGAAAACATTAGTGAATAACACTAGCAAGGTCTTGACTACGTGGTTATGAAGTCTGGCATGGCCCACCTCAAGCATGGTATGTGGTGATCATGAAATAATGGTATTTTTTTAAATCTATCCTTGTATGAAAAAATAATTGTTAATAGATTTGTTTTATAGTCTTATAAAAGTAAAAATAATCATATGAGTACTATTAGAAAATTATATTTAGAGAAATCTGTAAAATATATTGACGTTAAAAATTATAGAGGCACTGTTGGAAGTTCTTTACATAACTTATTATAGTCTTAATTTAGTTTTTTATATTGTATGTGTGCTATATTTGAAAGTATCTCCAAGTGTCACACCTTAACTTTTGAAAATTATTTTATTTTATTATTTTCTGGATTTAGAATTTTTCATCGGGGTTTTGGTTAAGTCCCAGTTTGACTTTTTGAGTTTTTATTAAAAAATGAGTGTCTCAGGTTCACAAAATCTATCGCATGGGTAGAACACAGTTTATAAACCATGTGGATTTACCCAAGTAACGACATAGCTTGTTTGGTGTTAAAAATAAGTAAAATTGAATGAATAATATTAAAATGAAAATAAAATAAAATGAGAAAAGTAAAATGAAATTAAAAAAAATTGTATTAATAATAATAATGATGATAATATTTTTTTAATAATAATAATAAATATTATTATTATTATTATTATTTGAAGAGAGTAGTTTCTTGGCCAAAGACCAAAGAACATATTATTGAAAAAAAGAAACAAAGTTATAGGAGTCAAAAGGAAGGATGTTTTTTACAATATTTTTCAAAAAGCTGAAATAAATCAGGAGGAAGGTCATTCAGCCATGTCAAATCCTAGGGAACATGTTTGTTTGCAAGGGCATCAGAAACAATGTTCTCTTCACGAAAGGTATGAGTGGAAATGTAATTAATCTCCAGGAGTGAATCCAAACACTTCATCCAAAGGGTAGAAAGTGGTTAGGCTAGATAGATCACACCATTCTAGATTTCTTGGACAATGCTGGTCGAATCACATTCAATCAAGAGCTTCCTCCAACTTTTTTAAGGAATAAATTGATGACATGAATTACACCAACCATTTTAGATTCCAGTAATTACACCATACCACATCTACCAAAGAAGCAACCGTGACACTGGCTAGAAGAATCTCTAAAAATGACACTGCAATCGGCATGACCTGGATTTCCCTTTGAGGTGCCATCAACATTCACTTTGATCCATCCTGGCATCAGAGTTTGCTAGAAAACATCAAAGGTGCATTTGGGTTATTATTATTATTATTCTTGTTGTTGTTGTTGTTTTTGTTAATATTATTTTTAATATATTATGATTATTAAGATTATTAATATTTTTACTATGATAATAATAATAATAATAATAATAATAATTACAATTATTTTAATGAAGGTAGTTAATTTTTAAGGCTTCCTTTTCCCGCTACCTCCTCCCCCTCTCAATCCACCCTCATCCCTACTACATGTTCACTTCCCTCCTAGATGAGCACCCTAACAGTAGCCTCCTTCTTCACCGATGGCCTCTCCCTCTTCTGGTCGGACCTCCCTTTGGAGTGACCTCCCTCCTTGAGACCTTACCTTCGTGGGACCCCCCTGCCTGAGCCTTTTCTGTTCATGACTCCACCTTATGGGCTCCCTCTCCATCTTGGATTTCAATCAGTTCTACACTGGATTTTGGTCTAATCCTTCGAGGTATGGGTTTATCCCTTCTTCTCCATCTATTTCTGGATGATTTGAGGTTACCCCATCTCCCTATTTGTTCAATCGATCACCCTAAGGTTAGGATTGATTCATTTTTTGTGTGTATTCCTTTGATAGGTTGTGCGGATGGTCCCTTGGGAAATTTAGGTTTGTTTTTCAGCAACCACCACCGAAAGAGATGTGGTTCACTTCAATTTTGGCCACTACCGCTATCCGAGGTATGGGTTATCATATTTTGTGTGGTTTCAATCAATTTATTTTTCATCTTTTGGGTGTTTTAAGGTCCTTGGTATTCATGTTGTATTGTGTTGTATGCTACTTTGTGGTTTAGAGTCAACGGGTCTAAGAAGGATCACCTACGTGTGCATAGGTAAGTATATATATATATATATGTGGGTTCCCCCATAATATGTATAATAATCCATGGCAGTAAGTATACATGTATAGGGCTTGGTGTTCCCATGTGTATATATGAAAATTCATACTTAAGTGAGTAGTGACTATTATATTCATATAAGCATATGCATAAGGATACCATTGCGTATGTTCATGGCCATGCAGATGTGTGCATAGGGGCCAGGTTTCCTTTTCTGTAGGTGAAAGTGAATATGCTTAGTGGGGGAGTAGAAACTTCATGTTAGAAAGCGCTAAGAGTTGAAAGTTTTGTTTGGTTCCACTCTGAGCTACGTCCCCTATGCCATGATTTTAATTTTAATTCCTTAATTTCATTAATTTTTTAAAGAATATTTGTTATAATAAATAGTTTATACATGCTATGAAAAGTAATTAAGATGATTGGTGTTGTACTTTACATTATTTTTATGATTCACCCTTCGGTTTTGAAATGTTTGATCTTTATTCAAATATGCTTCTAAGATTTAATTTGAATGATTTTAACTTTAAATGATTAATGGTGTTTTAAAAAATGGGTTTGAGTGTGCAGTCGGTATTACCCATGATTTTTGGTGTTGCACATATTAGTTGTGAATGTTTAATTGAGTGAACATGGGTTTTTTTGTGTTTTAAAAAAATGGGGAAATCTCATGTTTTGGGATTTTTGGAAAAGCTCATGTGTTTTGGTGTGAATTTGATATTAATTGGTAGTTTTCATTTCTCAAATGGTTTTCTTTGGTTTAGGCATTTTTAGATTGTTTATAAGTGTGTGGTACAATAGTGGTCCAATTGAGATTTAAAAGAATTTTTCAATTAAAAGTGTTTGGTGATTGTGTCACTACAAGAAAACCGCCATTTAGAGGTGGTTATTTCCATTTAGAGGTGGTTTAAGGGAAGCGTCGTAGATACCTCATTTCACGGTGGGTTTTACCACCACTAATGTCTTACATGTATCCTTTTCACAGTGGTTAAAACTGCCGCAAAAAGCTGACCAGAAAAAAATTCTGCTTCCACTGCACCACTTCCCTGAAAAACAAATCAAACCAGAAATACCAATAGCCTAACAGATTAAGGCACACAAAATTTAAAAAATAATGGAGACAACTAGTAAGAAATTTATGGTCATGATGCTTGGAAAATATAGTGGAACATAATAAATGGATATGTGTACTGAGGAGGAGTTAGAGAATGGGTACAACACCACAAAACACATTCTAATGTTGATTTAAAATTAGTTTAGATTAGTGATTCATGGACATGGAATACTCATTTAAGGTTATTGAATTAGGACCATGTGGTGATCAAGAAACTCAACCATTCTTGAGGTGGGCTTCCTCCGAACCCATAAGAACATTAAATTCATTGACATGATCACCCATGTAATAGATTATTCAAAAAGTGATGACAGTATAAACAATTCCCATAAATATTTTAAGAACATTAACTTATTTCTGCTAGCACTGAATCATTTTAAATTCATTGACATGATCATCCACTAGAATTTATTCTAATTTTCTGATGTAAAATAACAATATCATCATGAAAATTATATTCATTTTTACTAGATGTTTATATTTTTCTATTAGAGCCTTCATCAACTCCATTATGGTCTTTACCTCCCAAATGTTATATATAACATTTAATGCCAATGAAATATGAATCATTCCAAGTTTCTCCATATCTATCCTTTACCATACCATTTTCTATATTTATTCTGGTTTGACTCCTTCTAATTAAACCTCAATATCCTTTTGAAGAAGATAATACTCTATCTTTATCATCAATATTATTAATATTTCTCAACAAAAAATTACCTGGGCCTTTCCTTATTCTAACACCATAAATTTTGAAATAGTTAACTCTCACTAAATCAAAAAATCATAGAGATATGAAAATTACCAAAAATGTATATTTCCAATAGAACTAATCCTCTCTGAACCAAAATATTTGATAGCACTCATTGGGGATCTAGAACCATTGATCACTAAAAGTACTCCTCTTGAATGATCAATCACAGAACAAATATATAAAACATATATAATCATAATATCCCCTTGAACCTCTATTCCAAAACTTGGGATGTTAAACTACACCAAAATCACCACATCATAATGATACCCTCTCATACACTTAAGAATACAAAAATCATTGAAACCTTGAATCTAAATAGAAAACAACAAATAGATAAAAACAACCATAAATTAAAATTGTTCAGAATTTAGTCCCATGTCCATAGGAAAACACTACCTCTTACTTTCATTTCAAATGAAGAATAAAACATTAAAATCAAAATCACCAAAAAAACTGATATTATATTTCACACTTGTTATTCAATCACTAGTGAAATATTCACACATGATGTTCCAATTTATAAATTAATAAATTAAAAAAATCATCATGCACCACCTTAATAAAAGTAGATCTCATCCAGTCAACGAGTTCCACTACTTTTTGATAGTTTGGAGGACTCATAGTTAGTCTTGTTCATCCATGACTTCCAGTAGACTATTCTACCTCAACTACTAATTTTTTAATTATTTACAAGTTATTATCATATAATAATCTTATGATTTAGATGTTTCCATTATAAAACCTCCATTTACACTTATTCTCTCATAGAGAACATCATACATGACATCATCAATGTGATCCAATCATCAATAATAACATCTAAAATACATTATTCTAATCATGACTACTTACACTATTACTTCTAGAACATCATCTTCTAGGATATATTTCTCTTTGTTGGACTACCACTAACTCCATCCTCCTCTCAAATCTAAAAAACAAGGTTTTGGAGTTCCTCATTTCAGATACAAAAGATCAAAATCTGAAAGGAGTCTTTAAATTTACTTATATGATTGATAGGACCGTGTCAGCCAAATCCATATGGATATTGAAAGTATCTATCCCATCCATGTAATTTATCTATCACACCCAATGATATTTCATTAATTGTTGGTAGAAAATTTTCATTCCAAATCACCTCTTTCATATCCATTTTCCATAATGTAAAATTATTCTCATTGAATTTTCCATTCGCGAATTTCACCATTATCTAAAAAACATTAGTTAACAACCTATTCTATTTCAAAATGGTGTATTTTATACTTTCAAAAGTTTTTTATGATTTGAATTATCAACTAGATTCATAATCATAGATAATACTCAAATTTTAAAAAAATATTAATATCCAAAAAAGTAACAACATCGGGATAGAACCTCATGCTAATACCATTAATTGGGTAAAATGATTGATAATATTGTGTAAAATAAATAATTAGATAAAAATAAATTAAATATATTGAAAATAAATGAAACCAAGTCTTCCATGTAGAACCCCAAAATGATAAGTGATAAAAAAACAAAAAAAAAATTGAAGGATGAATTAGGGAAAAAATGTGAGTACAAACTCTCTCAAAATTATAAGTTGAATATCCTTGTAAAAATTCTCCCTTGAATTGTAAAAAACTAAAATAATGGTGAATATATATGATATGTGTTTTGGATTGAGCTGATGATCAATCCAATGGGGGTGAGATCCTTTTATAAGTGATCTCCCACCCTCACCCCACTCCATCGTTTCCATTCCCACATGGTGGATGGTGGTATTTAACCACCTATATATCTACCATTTCATTCTCCTTGATAAATTAGGGGGAAACTATTTTCCTTTATTAAAGTAACAGAATAATTGATATGTTATGGAAATTTTCTATCAGAAATTTATATTAATTGTTTTGGTAATGATCTTATCATAATATTTTGGATTTTATATCAGTCATAAAATATGGAATTTTTTATATGAAAATAAAAAACAATATTACTTTGTATAAATGATAATTTTAAATTTTTTGTACAGTAATTTTATTTTTTATATTAGATAACTAATCAATAATTTTACATTAATTTTTAATTGAAATTTTTATCATCAAAAATTAAAAAAAATATTAAAAACATAAGAGTAAATTTTTCATTTTAAAATTTTAAATCACAACATGTGAAATAATTTATAGGTTAGTCCCAAAGAGAAGATGGATTAATATCCAACTAGGGGTGGGGGTGGATTATAGTTTAAAATAAATTTAGAGATTATATAAGTAAATAGACAAAAGATATTTTTATAGTAGTTCAAATTTAAAAGATCATACTCTACTCTTTAACCCTTTTCACGAACTAAAAGAGATGGCACCCACTATAATGTACTCTGTGACTTTTTATAAGAGGTCAAAACCCTTTCACAACTTCCTTTTTAACCCCTATAAGCACAAAACAATAACCCTAAAATTTATATACCTAGAGTTAGTACCCAAAAGGAAACTTTTTAAGTAGTGATAGATACCAAACCTTCCTTTTAACTAGTCAAAGTCACAACTGAACCCCGGAATTTTTGTGGTTATGAAAGAACCTAAATTACCATATTTTTTTCTCACCTAGAGGAATAAACCAAAGCCTTGTTTTTTAGAAGTTAAAATCCACTATCCTACCTTAAACTGTGTAGTATATATAATTATAATTACTCACATAGAAAGGAATAGAAATAATTAAAACCACAAAACTAGATGAACACTTCAATTTTTGAGTGTTAAAGAAACAAGAAACTCTCTAAAAGTAAAGGGTAAATCAATTAAAGTTCATTTGAGAGTTATAATTGATCACAAAAGTATGTCACACTAGTATATTTAATGAATATCCTCAACCTCATTATAATATATTGGGTATTTTAAATCTATTTACAGTGTTTCTTCATGCCCAACATCTTTCAAATTTGAAGAAATTTGTATCTTTATTTTTCACAAAGAAATAGTCACACATGTGAAACCAATAAACTACTTCATATTTTTTCATGATTTTTAACTAGATAATATTTTACATCCATTTTTTTCATAAATAAAAAATAATATTCATGTCAGTCCTCATCAATATTATGTGATACAAAATAATAGCCTATATATAGAAATACATTAAAAAATTAATATATATGTAAATAATTAGTATTATTATCCTCTTAAAACTACCTGATAATATATGATATTGACACTTCATATTTCATTTTGTTTAAATTTGAATATCTCAACTTCCCAAAATTCAATGTTAATATCTAAACACACTTAATCGTATTTAATCTCGTTTAATTCATCGTAAAACAATTTAAAACATTTTCACGTGAATTATAGATAATTTATTATAAATTTTAGAAAAAATAAAACGCTAATAATATTTGTAATAGACATATTGAAAATAAAATTATGATATAATGAAAAAAAACATAGTATAATTCCAAACATTAGAATAAACTGTAGAAATTTTCATAACCACATAGTCAAACTTGTAACTAATTTTCATGTAGATGAATTCCCATAGATAATATATTCAAATATCAAATATATTCACATGTGATATTTTAATGTAGGAAAAACTATTCAAATAGGTTAATTGACCACATAGGTGAATTTGTTCCACCCTTACATGAAACAAATCTGTTGTGTAGGGGTAACTGAGTTTTACCCTTGCATGGATTTATACCATTATGTAAGTATTAAAGAAGTAATATTACCCTTATTAAAGTATGAATGACCTTTATGGGAAACATAGGTTACCCTTACGGGGGTATTGAAAATGTTTTGGAAACCTTACATAGGTAATGGAAACAAGTTGGTACCCTTATGCATGTAATGAAAACACGCTGATAGCCTTACGCTGATAATGGAAATGTACTTGTACCCTTACATAAGTTAGTAAAACCTTTACATGAATAGATATAAACCCTTATAAGATGTTCAAGTTACCTTTAAGAAACTATTAGAATAAACATATTAGCATTATACAATTCTTAGTTTAAGAGGGTTTCCATTATAAAACTCCAGAAAAATCAATCCACCATTACATAACCCATAAAAAATTATTACCCTTTAAAATTAATATAAAATAATATTTAACCTTACACGAGCCTCGTAAAATTGAGGTTAATTTTACACAATAGTATAAAAAATACTTACCCTTATGAAACTAAAATAAATTTAATATTACCTTTACGCAACTCTACAAAATAACATATAAATGATATTTAATGCACTTAAATGATGCATTTATCATAGAAAGACAAAATAAAACTTGAATATATTGTTATGAAAAAATAAAACATTAAATATAAATATAATTTAAGTATATAATAACAATATATATCCAAATTTAAATATTCTTTAATAAATAAGATAAAAATCTAAATATAACAATTTGTAAAGTCTTAAAAATTATAATTTATCCTAATATGGTATTTTTAAAATCATCAAAACATAATTACTTAATGTGATACAAGGATAAAATTCAACATTCTCCCTAATTGAACATTCTACCTCTTTTTTAAAACTTCAACATTCTCCCACTTTGAACATTTGACTACTTTTTGATAATTACAAAACTAGTTATAATTTCAAAAAATCCACCCTTTTTTAAAATTATCAAAAATATAAAGTCCTAATAGAAAAAAATGAATTTTATTATATTTTATAAGAATATTTCTCAAAATAAAATGATTGAAAAATTAATATTAATGTTGTTGAAAATTTCCTAAACATGAATATTTAAAAAATATTGCATTAAGAAGACAATATAAAAACTTCTATTATTATTACTTTGAGTTTTATACTATGTGAAAAATCTAAAATATGTTTATGAGAAATAATAAAAAACCATTTGTAGAATGACCTTCTATGAAAAGTTAATTTTTAAAAAGTAAAAATAAAATAGTTTGTAGTAGAAATCAGAAAATAGAAATATAATAAACAAACTTGTATATAAATTAAAAATAGTAAACTCGAAAAAATATAGATTACTAAATATGTCAAGTAAATATAAAAATTATAGTATAAAAACACACAAATCTACCCCTAAATTCATGCTAGAAAATGATAAATTCTATTAATACCAACTTCAAACATTATTTTCTCAAACATTGTAAACTACTCGGGCTTATTAAAGATATCATAATGCTGATTTTATGTAAAAATAAATTCAAGATTTATATTTCCTTTTTAAACATGAGGCCTAAGAAAATTAAATTTATCATCAATGTTCGTAGTCCTAGAGTATCATGAGAAATTTTTAGAAATAGAAATAATAGAATTATTATAAAATAATAAATTATATTATCAAAATAAAAAAATATAATTAGTTCTCTTAATACATAATGATTAATAAAAACAAGATACAAAACTATATATTCATAGTCATCAGTTGAATGAGAAAAAAAAATTGAAACCCATTAAACTATAGTTTTACCAAGTAAATGACACATACCAAAAGTGATTTCTCTATCTATATTACATCCACCGAAGTTAGATTCAGAATAAATTGTCCAATCAAAATTATTTTTAGTTGGATAATATAATCCAAGATTAAAATATCCATTAACATATATAATAATAATCTTCAAATATTTAATGTGACTTTACTTGGTTGCACGAACCAACTAGGTCAACCCTGAACCGGTCACCCGAGTCAGTCCTCAATAAGGCCCAATGGGCATTCCTAATCCCCATGGGCTGGCAACCAGTGTCGGGATTCCAAATAAAAAATTTGGGAATTATTTATCCCAAAATAAGTAGATAGATAAAATTAAATAAATTGAAAAAACATTCTGAAGGAATAAAAAGAATAAAATTTGTAGAGAATCATACCTCAAGTGACCTCATGGGTCACCAAGGAATATAAAACCACACTCACTCCAAGAAAGACCGAAGCAAGAGGAACCTGAAACTGAAAAATAGAGTAGGTGTGAGCACCAAGATGCTCAGTAGGAATTCCAAGGATAAACAAATCACTATGCCCATGCCTTAAAAAAACCCAATCATGCTAGTTTGAAAATAAGACATATTAAAATAATTTTTTTCATTATTTTAAAATTGAACTCACAATTTTACATTTTTAATGAATGTATTTCTCTTCCATTGTATTTTAAATATAGGTTCCACACATGCATTAATATTTCAAATTGAAAGGATGTCAATTTAGCCTAAAATATAGTTTTCACAAATGAGACATCAAGTATGAAATGAATAAAATAGAAATCAAATCACAGGAACCATGGAAAATCTCTAAGCATATAATGTTAGTTGGGGACCCAATTTGTAAAAATAACACTTCCATAGTCAAACATATCACAAAACCTTCAATGCAATATGAAATTTTTTTATCATAATTAATTAAATTCAAAGAAGCTAAAAATCCATCAAAGGATGTTGACATAGATGAAATCAAAACTCTTTAATAGAAATATCTCTTTCTATTTTGAAATCATTTAAAATTTATATATTTATAAAAGAAAACATTAGTGAATAACACTAGCAAGGTCTTGACTATGTGGTTGTGTAAACATCACAATACCCCAACTATTCTAGTCAGTGTTAATAATCAACAAGATGGGGTTGCACTCAACCAGATCACCCATTATCTCTATAATCCCATCCAGCCACACGTATCAAAGATAGGATAGAATAATATTAGAACTCAAGGATAATGACTATTCAAAGATATCCAATGGCTAACTTCCCAATAGAAAATTACATGGTTGAAACAATGATTAAAACCTTAGCCAAATGCTGCTAAAATGTGAGTATGTACAACTCTTAAACCCACCATCAAAATAGCAAAACTGGTGGCACTAATAAGCATTCATCCGACAAATAAAAGGGACTCTCTTTGTCTCATAGATCTCATCGTCTAATAAATTATCCATTATGGGCTCTCCATGACCCACGTTAGGTAAAAACCAAAACATGGGGATCCAGTGGACCTCTAGGACACAACACTATGTGTCTTCCAACTAAGGAATCCACTACTACACGCAAGCTATCTAATCCCACCCATGTAAATAATCCTTACACTTCCAAAATATCACGGTATAATAAGGAAAACTTGTGAGGGGTTCATCCATCTCATTCATATGTATGGGTCCTTCCCAAATAAGAATAATCACAAAAAACACTTCGTGTCCTCCAAATATTCATCAATTTGTAATGCACCCATAGGGGAATCAAAAAGTGAAGTAAACCAACCCGAGTGATCAAAATGGACTTCATGAACACCTAAAATTGAGGACCTTATAAGGGATATTCAATACAAATGAAACCTCTGGGACAATCAAAAAAACATTCGTTTTCCCTCCCAGTAAAAGACTTATCTAAAGGAACCAAATAACACACAAGGGCACCCATAATAGTGCCCATGAACCAATTCCAATGTCCAAATTGTACAAGACCATTACCATCATCACATGGAATTACCCTTTATTGAAATCTCCAACAAATTGGGTCCTCAAAACCCAAAAGTTAGACATCATCTACTCTATCCTTGATATAATAGTCATGAAACCCAAGGAAAATCCATGTTCTCCTCAATGATACTATTTTATCTCAACATATAAGATTTATCCAAATTAAAAATGAACAAAAACAGCCTCCAACCCATATTCCATTCCCTATAATTATCTCACAACCCTCACTCGTTCCTTATATCTCACAACCCATCCATCTAGAGGATTATTAATAAATGTTAGAGAAATCATTATGCTAAAATCCCTCAATCCAAAACACTATTAAAAGGACTTTATAATCCAAATGGACTCCACCATTATAATATATGTGGAAAACAAAAAAATGGACTCATCAATAGTTTAATTCTGAATATAGGGTGGAACATGGGAAAAAGAAGACCAGGTATGAAAAAAGTACATGAAATATACTTCGAGTACATGGAATGTACTTATTGATTTCATCCATAATTGGGTGCCACTAGCCATATATCATGTACTTTTTAATGGTCATAATGCATACCTCCCAATAAAAAGTTTGTAACCCCGATATGTTACCATCCCATGTACCTTATCCCCACTCAGTGGGTAAAATACTAAACTCTATGGAATGTACCACGATGTACACATCTTTCACTACACACATGGTTCCTATAAATGTACCTAACCATATTAACCCACACATGTTTAGTCTAGGAGATGTACGTGGTTGCTGGACATGTACCCCACATGGGTTTTGGTTGTGTACCCTATGCGGTCAAGTGCACCCGACACACACCAAGTCACCATTTCAGGGTTTGTACTACTAGTACATGATGTATAGTATTTAAACCCCATGTTATATAAATAATAAAATGAGCTCCAATGGTGGTGCCTTTTCATTCCTCTCCCTCTACTCTACCTCTAAATCTCTCTGATGATGACCTGAATTGGGGGATACCCCAGGGAATGTGTAAAAACACTTGGGGATAATTAAAAAATGAAAACAATTAAGAAAAATAAAAATAAAATAAATGGGACCCAGGCTCGACCCTAATGACAGTGATAGTTTTATTCCATAAATAGAAAAATTTCATCATTCCAGACTCAACCAAATAGATGGAATCTCAATCAGATCATCCTTTTAAAAGATATCATGAAACAAACATGCATGAATAAATTAATATTTCATTAATAAAAAATAACCATTCCCTTAAAATTCATATAGGTGAGATTTTCACCAAAACTCTTTTTTATGTAAAACAACCATTTTTGGGACCAAAAAACTTGTTAGAAAAATTATTTGAGATCATATCATTTGATAATTTATCAGTTTCTTTTTTAACACTTCTGATAAACAAAATGGTTCAAATTTCTCTTGATTTTCACAACCTGTGATTATGAAGGTGTTTAATGGGTTGTTCTCCATGTTTTATTTTTTATATATGTTTTATATTTCTGCTTGATGATACATCCAAGAGTTTATAAGGATGGGTTGGGGTACTTAATTTTTAGGCCTCCAAATAACCATTATTATGGTTTATTGTGATTGATAATCCTCCTAATAAACAACAGGGTTAGGATAATGTGTATGGTTACACTCCCGATAGTGTGTTTGGATGGATTAATGTTACATGATTAATGTACATAAGTGTATAGGGATGGGTTGGGGTATATTATTAGGTCGTGACCTGAATGATAGGAGTGGAACTAGTGACAGTGATGATATTGAGTGATTTATAATTTTTAGTTCTTTTATGGGGTTGAGGAAGCTTGGGAATGGTAAATGGTATGACTTGGTTCCAATTGTAGCACTAAATATTGTACCATATGGGTTGTTGAATGAGGTGGATCCCAAAATGGTTTAGTTGTGGGTGTGGTTGAATGATTTTTTTACTTTCATGTTATGTTTCTATGTGTGTGTGTGTGTAATTCATGGGAATGGTTACACACTATTTATATTTTTTTTGTTCAAATCCATTTGATCGTAATAGTACACAGTTTGGTGGAGGCATTTGGGATACCCATGGTTTGATAAACTCACCTCATATTAGCATACATGGTATAAGATATGGTGTTCATGGATAAAAAAATTCTTTTAGGACTTAGGTTCCACATGGATTCAAACTCATGGTACATGCTAGCAGGTCGTGGGGGCCATGGATATAATAGGTTTTACATGAGTTGGGATAGAGGTTGTTGTATTTATTTTTGGTCATCATCTATTATGTGTACATTCCATTTGTACGTTTTTATATGAGTCCTTGTATTTGGTGTTTCTTTATTTTTTTAGTACATCATTTAGATAGTTTACAAGTTTATTATAAAATACTATCTGGCTCCTGGGGCTTCCAATTTTGTGTCAACATGTTTGTGGAATGGTTTTTTATATGGAGGATTCATACCAATTTTTTAGTAGGATTTCGGAATGAACTGTAAAGACCCGTAAAATTCAAGGGAATTTTTTTCTTAATTTTCTTTGGTATTTTACAAGAGCGCGGTTTCTGGCGGCACCTGATTCCGAGGCCCGGTGTTCCCGGAATCAATTTACGAAGTTTGGCTCGGGTATGTTCAGTGAACTAACGAGCGGGAAATTCTAACTTTTGATCCGGTGCTCGGAATTGAAATCTGAGGACACCGATGAACTCGCAGTGCCAATATTCGCTTAAGGAGATTTTTTCCGAAGTTTCGTTTATTGCGGGACGAAAGTTAGTTTTTGGGAGAATTATAAAAAGTTAAATAAAAATGTGGAACACTTTTTATTTTTCATACTTGTTGGTTAACTCCTCTCAAAGGAAGTTAAAGGTGGGACCCACATCCACTTAACCTCCCTTGGGAGGATTAAGTGTGGTGGGGCCCACACGAAACCCAACTTTCCACCTCCTCTCAAAACTCCCTTAACTCCCCTTTTTAAATGAAATTGACAAATTAGCTCATTAATTGGGATGAGTTGTTTACACTTTTTCAAACCTTTGAAATTCAAAATGGTTTGGTTTAGTAAATAAAATAAGCTCTTAGCTTATTTTATTTGGTTAGAATTCTCTAGCCTCTTGAGAGTTTTGAAGCCTTCTCCTTCTCCTTCTTCTTCTTCTTCTTCTTCTTCAAGCATGACGAAGAACGCGAAGAACCTTCGAGCTTTGACGAAGAACGTCGTTCCTCTCTTCTTCGTAGCCGATTGTATCCGAAGATCGACGACGCCTTCCGTGTCAATGAAAGGGAATGCCACTTCCTCCTCGTACTTCCTTCATCTTCTTACGAAGATTCTCCAACAACGTACCTCTTCGGACATACCTCTTCGTCATCGGATTTGACGAACGATTACCGCGACGCCCGACCTCCGCGACGTTGTCTTCCGCGAGTCGTTGACGATCTTCAAACTTGAACCCAAGGTAGGGGTTGGTTGTGGATTATTTATTTACTCTCGTTCTTGGTTCTAGCATGATAATCTTGTGGTTAATATTTAAGAGTTTTTATCTAACGAGAGGGGGGTCGGACCGCACAAACACGGCCGAATTCCCCCTCCTTTGTTCTTGATATTTTTTATATTCTTGTAGATGAACGAGAAGGCGTGGTGCCATCGCACCACGCGGGAATCGCCCGGCTTATTTGTGTGGCACCGTCGCGCCGCGCCGTGGAAGTATTATCTGGAACGTGACGCCGTCGCGCCACGTCGAAGGGAACTGAAGGCGCCGCGGCCGGAGCGGGGCCGCGGCGGTAGGGTGCGGTGCCGTCGCACCGCGCTAGACGACGAACACTGCGGCCGGTTCTGGGCCGCGGTGGGACGAGAAGACCGGCGGCTCGCTGGGCCGCCGGTGTCAGAAGCTGGAAAGGGACCGGCCTTGCCAGTCCCTTTGAAGAAAGACCGGCCGGCCATGTCGGGCCGGCCGGAAGGGAGGTGCCGGGGGAATTAATTCCCCCTGCTGGCCACATGAAAGCCCCCCCACGTGAAGGGGGTGGCAGTTACACAAAGGGGGGGGGGGAGCCCCCCCCCGGTTTCCTCAAGCAGGCCCCCACGAAGGGGGCCGGTTCTCCAAAGGCGCGGCTAAAAGCCGCGCCGCCAACATGAAGAAGCGGGGGCCTTGCCCCCCTGCGCGTGGCACCAAGCGGCGTCGGGCCGCGCCGCTGCCGGCCGGGTCGCGCCGGCCTCCGCCGCCGTGCCGGACCGCCGCCGGCCGGGCTGGGTTGGACCCGGGTCGGGTCGACCCGGGGAGGGGGTCGGGCCGAGTCGCCCCGGGCCCGGACCCCCCGTTTTCGAATCGTTTTTGGTCTTTTGGCCATAACTTGAGCCACGGACCTCCGATAGACGAACCGCCAGTGGAAATGCGATCCTTGGATCAAGACAGTAGTTTCTGTATATTGCACTCAAAGTTTTGGAATACTTTGAGTTCGTCCGGGTTGGTTCGTACACGAAACCAACCGGGCCCTCAGAGCGGAAACGCTCAAATCTTGAGCTACGGACATCCGATTGACGTGCCGTCAGCTTTGTTGTGTTCCTCTTAGTGAGACGGATCTTTTGGCATACTCCACCCGAGGTTTGGACGCAGGTGGAGTATGGTCGGGTTGGTTTTGCCTTAAAAACCAACCGGGCCCCTGGGACGAAAAAGCCAATAACTCTCAGACCGGGCGTCCGATCGACGCGCCGTCTATTGCGTTGAGACCCCTATGATGAGACGGTCCATTGAGATTCTTCTTCATGGGACATTGAGATACTTGGAGTATCGACCAGTAGCTCGTGGATCGGACCCTTCTGGAGACGAGCGTGCGGAGTACGGAGACCGGGTAGCTGACTGAGACCCGACGACTGCTGATCGGACGACCCGGTGTGTTATAGAGGTGCGCTTGGTTGTAACGGCACAGGGGTGCGCTTGGTTATAGTGGCAGACCCACGACAGAGGTGCGCTTGGTTGTAGCGGCACATGGGAGCGCTTGGTTGTAGCGGCAGACCCACGACAGAGGTGCACTTGGTTGTAGCGGCACATGGGAGCGCTTGGTTGTAGCGGCAGACCCACGACAGAGGTGCGCTTGGTTGTAGCGGCACATGGGAGCGCTTGGTTGTAGCGGCAGACCCACGACAGAGGTGCGCTTGGTTGTAGCGGCACATGGGAGCGCTTGGTTGTAGCGGCAGACCCACGACAGAGGTGCGCTTGGTTGTAGCGGCACATGGGAGCGCTTGGTTGTAGCGGCAGACCCACGACAGAGGTGCGCTTGGTTGTAGCGGCACATGGGAGCGCTTGGTTGTAGCAGCTGGCCCGCGGTACTCGTCAGGAGGAGAAACTCAGCAGTCTTAGGTTAGTGAGCAGTACCTCGGAGTTGTGACAGGACCACTGTACACTCCAGAGATAGAGCTCTTCAGCAGTTACAGTTTCAATAATGAAAATCCTGGTTTGAGCTGAGACTTTTGACCTTGTGTTTACCTCATGATTGAGATGGGTCACTTAATAACTTAGGTATATGTATGGGAATATACCTGAGTAGTAGTTATCCGTTGATTTCATGACCTTTGTGTTTACCTCATGATTGAGATGGGTCACTTGATAACTTAGGTATATGTATGGGAATATTCCTAAGTAGAGGTTATCTATTGAGATCTTCTTTGTGGTTATCCTTGTTGGTTCAGTGAGACCTTGAGGGTCTTGGGATCCCTACTGAGTATCGTTATACTCACCCCTGCACGGGCTATGCCCGCACCTCATTGTGTTGGTTGCAGACGACAGGAAATGCTGACAGATGCCGAGTGCTCGAGGACTGGACAGTACCTAGAGGTGGACATGACGACGAGGCGGTACCCGGAGGTGGACCACTGGGCGGGACATACTCGGAGAGGACGGCGGGACCCGAGGAGCAGAAGAGCTATCTATACCCACCCTTCAGGTGGGATTTCCAGTGGACATCTCGGCGTACCAGCTTTACTTTTCAGTTGTTGTTTTCCCTTTCGAGTTGTACTTTACAGTTGGGCTTGTATTTCTGGCCCTTTTTACTTTCCGCATTTACTGTTGTATTCAGTGTTTATATCTTCCGTTTTTACTCTGTGTGATTGTTTACTTTACAAAGGCAATGCCTTCCTTTTTACCGGGATTTACGCTTTGGTGCTAGTCGCCATCTACTGGCCTATGGAAGGCGGGCTTGGGGTAGTCACGGCACGGACCCCGAGGGCGGGTCGTGAAAAATTGGTATCAAAGGAGTTAGGTTCTACCGCGAACTCTGATCTTTTCTATGTGAAGAAATATTGTTTAGCGTATTGCGTGTGGTTATCAGTCCAGGGAGTCCAGTGTTGGTGCGGCGGCCGACGTATCCGTACACCAGGACCCTGACTTCTGATTTCCGACTTAATGCATGAAAACATTGATTGCGTGTGTGTTTCAATGTTTTCTTTTTGATTACTTTATATTAGCTCACCAGGTATACTGTTCTGACCATGGCGCACCTGTTTCTTTTTAAGGATGGCCCCACGACGGCAGCCAGCTAGGGTTCCGAGAGTCGAGTGTAACGACAGCCCACCGAGCGACGAGGCCTCGGTGCAGGACCCTTTGTCATCAGTGGCACCGGCGGTAGTTTTATCCGCCGAGCCCCCGATACATCCAGCACCAGCCGCTGATGATGCACGTCGCCTCAGCGCACTGCATGAGTTTCAGCCCCAGCGACCGCCCAGGTTCCACGGGGAGACGGACCCTCAGGCAGCCGAGGACTGGCTGGAGGCAGTCGTGCGAGTTTTCAGGCTAGTGAGGACACCAGCAGACCTCATGGTGATCCTCGCTGTGATCCTACTACACGCAGCAGTGGACCGATGGTGGAGCTTGATGCTCCAGGTGCATGAAGAGACATCTCTTCTCTGGACGGACTTTGAGAGCATCTTCCGCTCGGAGTTCGTCCCAGCCACCCTCCGAGCGGTGCGCATTCAGGAGCTACTACAGCTGCGGAAGGGCAGCATGACAGTAGCCCAATACTCGGCGAGATTTACCGATCTTTCACGCTACTCGACCGACATGGTACGTGACCCATTCTTCCGGGCCTGGACCTTCAAGCAGGGACTGAGGCATGAGATCAGGGCTTCGATTATCTCCCTCAACATTCCGACTCAGGCTGGGGTGTTGGAGCGAGCCATCTTAGTGGAGAGTTTCCTTGCTGAACAGTCTCCAGCAGCATGACCCACCACTTACCGGCATGCGGTAGAGTCTTCTGCAGCGGGCAGTAGACGGATGACGCAGGGGTCCAAGAGGACTGGACCTACAGGTGGTCAACAGCATGACTCTGGATCGTTTGCGCGAGGCACTCGGGGCGGGCAACGACTTGCCATGAGAGGGCAGTGTTACTCCTGCGGCGGGGTTGGTCACATGGATCGTGACTATCCGACCCGCCATAAGGATGACCAGCAGACGAACGAAGGACCCCCCAGGCAGAGGCAGAGGTTCGATCAGGGCGGGCCGCAAGGAGCAGGCGGCCATGACAGGGGAGATGGCCGTGCAACTGGAGGTGGACGACGCTTCGGGGTGTTGCCAACACCACCACTAGGAGGTCCACCCCGACCGTAGGGGACAAGAGGACATGGGAGAGCTCAGCTTCAGGCAGTTGAGGCCTACGATCATGGGGCTCCGGGATCAGATGGACAGGAGCGGGACTAGCTCCAAACCTAGAGACTTTTGTTCATGTTGCTTCTAGTTTTGTTGATGTATGTTTGTAGATGCTTTGTGTCTTTGTACTTGAGCTGCAGAAATAAAAGACACCTTTTCTTGTGGCATTTGCTTCCCTTTCCTCTCTTGTGTTGTTTCTAAGAGGTTCTGGATTATACCGTTGACTTGACCCTCACTTGAGAAGTACCTACTGGAGGATACCCAGTTACCACACACTGATGCCGACAATGTGACTCAACCCTTGGAGGTGAGAGTAATGGTTGGATATCTTGTAGTAGAGTCGAGGCCTTACGACGTCATCCTTGGTATGGGTTAGTATCATCCATGTCGGGATTGACAGTATTAGGCGAAGAACGTGGTTCATCTAAGGAATGAGACCATATTTCTCTTATCGACAAAGAAGAAATCATAGCAGCTCTTGTAGGACCAGAGGTGGTCTAGGCCACGACAGAGAAGGTCCAGGTCATCCAGGAGCGGTTGAGGATAGCTCAGAGCCGGCAAAAGACATACGCTGATAGGAGGCGGAGGCCACTTGAGTTCGAGGATGGCGACCACGTCTTCTTGCGGGTCTCACCTCGACGTGGTATACGGAGATTTGGCCGTGGAGACAAGTTATCTCCGCGCTTCATCGGACCCTTCCAGGTCCTCAGCAGGGTTGGCGAGGTGGCTTATCGCCTGGCTCTGCCACCTCAGTTGCACCGGGTGCACGACGTCTTCCACGTATTCCAGCTGAGGAGATACGTGCACGACCCGACACACATCATTGACCATGGGGAGCTTGACGTTGACGATGGGGCGACTTTTACGGAGGTCCCGGTGGAGATAGAGGATCGACAGGAGCAGGTCCTACGTGGGCAATCGATTCCTCTTGTGCGCATCAGATGACAGCATGGGAATCTCCAAGAGAGCACATGGGAGCGGGAGGATCAGATGCGTGCTCAGTACCCTCATTTGTTTCCCTAGTTCTGATGTATCTTTACGGGGACGTAAAGCCCTGAGGTGGGAGTAATGTAAAGAACCGTAAAATTCAAGGGAATTTTTTTCTTAATTTTCTTTGGAATTTTACAAGAGCGCGGTTTCTAACGGCACCTTATTACGAGGCCCGGTGTGCCTGGAATCAATTTCCGAAGTTTGGCTCGGGTACGTTTAGTGAACGAACGAGCGGGAAATTCTAACTTTTGATCCGGTGCTCGGAATTGAAATCCGAGGACACCGATGAACTCGCAGCGCCGATATTCGCTTAAGGAGACCTTTTCCGAAGTTGCGTTTATTGCGGGACGAAAGTTAGTTTTTGGGAGAATTATAAAAAGTTAAATAAAAATGTGGAACACTTTTTATTTTTCTTACTTGTTGGTTAACTCCTCTCAAAGGAAGTTAAAGGTGGGACCCACATCCACTTAACCTCCCTTGGGAGGATTAAGTGTGGTGGGGCCCACACGAAACCCAACATTCCACCTCCTCTCAAAACTCCCTTAACTCCAATTTTTAAATGAAATTGACAACTTAGCTCATTAATTGGGTTGAGTTGTTTAAACTTTTTCAAACCATTGAAATTCAAAAAGGTTTGGTTGAGTAAATAAATTAAGCTCTTAGCTTATTTTATTTGGTTAGATTTCTCTAGCCTCTTTAGAGTTTTGAAGGCTTCTCCTTCTCCTTCTTCTTCTTCTTCTTCTTCAAGCTTGACGAAGAATACGAAGAAACTTCGAGCTCTGACGAAGAACGACGTTCCTCTCTTCTTCGTAGCCGATTGTATCCGAAGATCGAAGACGCCTTCCGTGTCAACGAAAGGGAACACCGCTTCCTCCTCGTACTTCCTCCGTCGGCTTACGAAGATTCGTGAATGACGTACCTCTTCGGACGTACCTCTTCGTCATCGGATTTGACGAACGATTACCGCGACACCCGACCTCCGCGAAATTTTCTTCAGAAGGTTGTTGACGATCTTCGAACTTGAACCCAAGGTAGGGGTTGGTTGTGGATTATTTATTTACTCTCGTTCTTGGTTCTAGCATGATAATCTTGTGGTTAATATTTAAGAGTTTTTATCTAACGAGAGGGGGGTCGGACCGCACAAACACGGCCAAATTCCCCCTCCTTTGTTCTTGATATTTTTTATATTCTTGTGGATGAACGAGAAGGCGTGGTGCCATCGCACCACACGGGAATCGCCCGACTTATTTGCGGGGCACCGTCGCGCCGCGCCTTGGAAGGATTATCATGAACGCGATTCCGTCGCGCCGCGTCGAAGGCAACCGAAGGCGCCGCGGTCGGAGCGGGGCCGCGGCGGTAGGGTGCGGTGTCGTCACACCGCGCCGGACGACGAACACCGCGGCCGGTTCCGGGCCGCGGTGGGACGAGAAGACCGGCGGCTCGCCGGGCCGCCGGTGTCGGAAGCCGGAAAGGGACCGGCCTTGCCGGTCCCGTTAAAGAAAGACCGGTCGGCCATGTCGGGCCAGCCAGAAGGGAGGTGCCGGGGGAATTAATTCCCCCGGTTGGCCACATGAAAGCCCCCCCACATGAAGGGGGGGGGCAGCGCCCCCCCGGTTTCCTCAAGCAGCCCCCACGAAGGGGGCCGGTTCTCCAAAGGCGCGGCTAAAAGCCGCGCCGACAACATAAAGAAGCAGGGGCCTTGCCCCTTGTGCGTGGCACCAATCGGCGCCAGGCTGCGCCGCCGCCGGCCGGGCCGGGTCGGACCCGGGCGGGTCGACCCAGGGAGGGGGTCGGGCCGGGTCGCCCCGGGCTCGGACCCCCCGTTTTCGAATCGTTTTCGGTCTTTTGGCCATAACATGAGCCACGGACCTCCGATCGACGAACCGTCAGCGGCAATGCGATCCTTGGATAGAGACGGTCGTTTCGGTATATCGCACTCAAAGTTTCGGAATACTTTGAGTTCGGCCGGGTTGGTTCGTACACGAAACCAATCGGGCCCTCGGAGCGGAAACACTCATATTTTGAGCTACGAACATCCGATTGACGTGCCGTCAGCTTTGTTGTGTTCCTCTTAGTGAGACGGATCTTTTGGCATACTCCACCCGAGGTTTGGACGCAGGTGGAGTATGGTCGGATTGGATTTTCCTTAAAAACCAACCGGGCCCCTGGGACGAAAAAGCCAATAACTCTCAGACCGGGCGTCCGATCGACGCGCCGTCTGTTGAGTTGAGACCCCTATGATGAGATGGTCCTTTGAGATTCTTCTTCGTGGGACTTTGAGATAATTGGAGTATCGACCAGTAGCTCGTGGAGCGGACCCTTCCGGAGACAAGCGTGCGGAGTACGGAGACCGGGTAGCTGACTGAGACCCGACGACTGCTGATCGGACGACCCGGTGTGTTACAGAGGTGCGCTTGGTTTTAGCGGCACAGGAGTGCGCTTGGTTGTAGCGGCAGACCCACAACAGAGGTGCGCTTGGTTGTAGCGGCACATGAGAGCTCTTGGTTGTAGCGGCAGACCCACGACAGAGGTGCGCTTGGTTGTAGCGGCACATGGGAGCGCTTGGTTGTAGCGGCAGACCCACGACAGAGGTGCGCTTGGTTGTAGCGGCACATGGGAGCTCTTGGTTGTAGCGGCAGACCCACGACAGAGGTGCGCTTGGTTGTAGCGGCACATGGGAGCGCTTGGTTGTAGCGGCAGACCCACGACAGAGGTGCGCTTGGTTGTAGCGGCACATGGGAGTGCTTGGTTGTAGCAGCTGGCCCGCGGTACTCGTCAGGAGGAGCAACTCAGCAGTATTAGGTTAGTGAGCAGTACCTCGGAGTTGTGACAGGACCACTGTACACTCCAGAGATTGAGCTCTTCAGTAGTTACGGTTTTGATAATGAAAATCCGGGTTTGAGCTGAGACTTTTGACCTTGTGTTTACCTCATGATTGAGATGGGTCATTTAATAACTTAGGTATATGTATGGGCATATACCTGAGCAGTAGTTATCCGTTGATTTCATGACCATTGTGTTTACCTCACGATTGAGATGGGTCACTTGATAACTTAGGTATATGTATGGGCATATTCCTAAGTAGAGGTTGTCTGTTGAGATCTTCTTTGTGGTTATCCTTGTTGGTTTAGTGAGACCTTGAGGGTCTCGGGATCCCTACTGAGTATTGTTATACTCACCCCTGCACGGGCTATGCCCGCACCTCATTGTGTTGGTTGCAGACGACGGGCAATGCTGACAGATGCCAAGTGCTCGAGGACTGGACAGTACCCAGAGGTGGACATGACGACGAGGCGGTACCCGGAGGTGGACCACTGGGTGGGACATCCTCGGAGCGGACGACGGGACCCGAGGAGCAGAGGAGCTATCTGTACCCATGCTTCAGGTGGGATTTCCAGTGGACAGCTCGGTGTACCAGCTTTACATTTCAGTTGTTGTTTTCCCTTTCGAGTTGTACTTTACAGTTAGGCTTGTATTTCCGGCCCTTTTTACTTTCCGCACTTACTATTGTATTCAGTGTTTACTTCTTCCTCTTGTACTATGTGTGATTGTTTACTTTACAAAGGCAATGCCTTCCCTTTTATCGGGATTTACGCCTTGGTGCTAATCGCCAGCCCCTGGCCTATGGAAGGCGGGCTTGGGGTTGTCAGGGCAAGGACCCCGAGGGCGGGTCGTGACATGAACCGTAGGGATTTTAGAGGCAATAGCCACCCAATTATTATATTAGTCCCTCATTATTATTTGGAAGCCTATGGAATTTGGGTAGGAATTCCTGAGGTTAGGTGGATACCCTCACTCAAGCATCGTTCAGGCTACTCGGGTTGGGGTGTTAAAATTCACCTGAAGCATTGTAGAACATAATACTCATATAAATCAAGACTAATTATCCACTAATATTCCTCATCCAATATTCTATATTTTTCTCCCACTTTTTAATAAATAAATGGTTTAACTTATAAATACCTGATTTAAGTAATTCATATATATTTTCAACATATACAAAAAATAATAATAATAATTTACCTAATATTTAATACTATGTGAGACATAGATTAGTGTAGGAAACAAGAGAAATAATTATGTTATAAAATGTTTTCAATAGAACCCATTTCATACCTTCGGCTTCCATCTAACACTACCCATTAATAGTGTCTCCCCATGTATTATTATATTCAATAAGGGTTATTTTTAAGACCCAAATATTACCCAAATACAGTAATTAAATAAAAATTAGATGGAATCATTCTAACGGCTTAATATTGAGGGAATTATTCGAACTCAAAGTTTCAAATAGTGCTTCCAAAAATCATTTTAATCCAATGGTTTATTGAGGTATTTTCAACCAAGTATTTTTTTCTAAAAAATTATAGTTTCATCTTATTTTCTCCACCTTCTCTCCTATAAAATGGCAGTGTATATTAGTGTGTTTCATGTGAGAGTTATAAATAAGATTCTAATTTGATTAAATGACACTTTTGGTTCCTCACTAAATCAACATTGGTTGTCACATAACATCCCTAGTATCTTCCAATTGATTTTACATCCATATGACAACTGTAATGTCATTGATGATTGAAATATACTATACTTATTATGTATGAAAATAAACATATTCTTGTTCCTTATTTAACCATCAAACATAGTTTCTTGAAATTTAAAATGCTCCATCACTTATATATTTAATCTCTGACATGTCATATTCACAATCAGCATCTGAAATCTTCAAATAATGAAACTATTTTCTATCAATTCAATCTAAACCATAATTTAGTGTATCCTAAATAATCATCATTATCCTATTAAATTTTAAAAGGTTCTATTTAATATAAAATATCATGAATAAATATTCCACATATGTGTCAAAAAATATGACTTAACTAATTACCATATGGTAATGTATACTAACAAATATTATTATATAAAATGTTGAGTACACTCATTTATTTTCTTCATTCGTTCCTTGTTTTTTCAACTACAATTCATGCTAAATCCTTATTACCAGATTTTATTATAAATTTATTCGAGAACATACCTTATATATTTCACATTTTAAATGAAAAAACTATCTTCATACTGACAAAAATACAACCCCATAAAATATTTAAATGATTTAATCATAGAAATTTTAACTCCTAACTCATTAATTTTGAAAAAATTTCAGGTAAATGTTACTTATTACCTGCCAGAACGGTCTGGTCCTGTAAAACAAATAAATATATTGTTTGTATATATTATTTTCAATTATATTTTGTGACAATCCCCTATTATCATGAACATGATCTTCTTCAAGATTGTATCAATTCATGAATAACCAGAATGTGGTTATTACTATTAAATATAATTTTTTTTTCACAACTGGTACAACAATGAATCATAATATTCAATAAAATTACATAGATAAATGTTCTTTAAGAAAATATATATTCAATGATATTTATTATATCTTCCTGATCTTTTTCCCCTATGGATTATGTTACTGCTTGGATCTATTCTCCATCATACTCTTCTAATGACTCAATTTATGAATAATCATAAAAATGAATATTTAGATATTATCTCTAGTGTAAATATATCAAAACATTTTTTCAAGTGATTTATATAAAATAAACTCTCTATAATTTTATTTTTAAAAAATATCAATAAATTTAACATCACTGCTCTCAACAATCTTTTTGAAAATTTTATTAAAAAAATATATAGGGCATAATTTTTTTTTATTTTTCTAGGAAGTTCTATCATCCACTTTATCATCGTATTTTACTTTATCTACGTATTTTTTTTAAAAATAACTTTTTCTCCAAAATACACTAAGATTATTAAAAACACTTTACATTGATTCTATTTTTAAAAAACCTTCATTCAAAATAGATTGAGTAATTCCCAATTGTTTGGGTACAAATCCACTTATATCACTTAATTATTGTAGTAGAGTGGGATTCTAGATTATATTGGAATTTTATTTTCCATAATTCTCACAATTTGGTTTCTTATCTTCATAACCTCATTCTTTTGGGGTGTTATTCTAGTGTCCCTAGAATAACTTACATATATATTACATCTTCTTGGTGAATATTTAACATATCTTCAATGTAAACATGAAAAATAAAATTAAAGGTTTAGAGTAAAATGACACTACATACATAAACATATTATTATAGTAAATTAATCAACATCTAAAACAAAATTCCTTACAAAATCCCCCCTTAAAGGTTCACCTTATTTTTCACCCATCTTTATAACCTGGGTGAAAATTAAAACATAATAAAGAGTAAGCTTAGATTCTCAGTATGGGAAAACCTATGATATTTCAATCAATGATCATATGTAATAATATTATGATTATAAGGATATGATAAAAGATTACTAGAAATACAAAATCACATACAAACATTTGTTGATCATAATCATGAGTCATGGAATAAAACCAAACTATATCAAAAGATTCTGGAATAATCAAAGACATCCATCATGATTCATTTTTTCAAATCATAATCAAATCAATATTTTTTAATTGTGTGAAACCATTGTTGGCATGGAAACCATATAATATGTCAAGGTTAACTAGAAAAACAATAATAACATTGAGTTTCAAGAATCACTACCATTTTATTATATCATATTCAATTATACAACCTTACCTATTTCCCATAGTGGATATAGAACATCAACTCGCTTCCCATAATTATCTCAAGAGATACAAGGCTTTACCCAATCCTTTAGAGGGGTATATAATTTAAGTATACCAACCACATAATGTGAACTCTACATAATGATACTATAATATCATAAAACATTCATCATATCATTCTATAACTACCAATGAAAATGAAAAAGATTGCATAAAAAGTTCTTTATTTTATTATATCATAACCCATGGAAATGAAATGGGTTACAAAAAGGTTTCATAATTGTATAATTGACCCATGGTAATTAAATTGGTTTAACATTATCAACATTAATTTATCATCCTCCTATGAAAATCAATGAAAGAATATTATTGGTATCATAATTTGATATCCCCAGTGAATCACAAAAATCCTTAAGCAATGTTTACAAAGACAAAAAATACATATTACCAAACATTCAAACCATTATTTTACTATATAAATGAAATATCATTTTTTTGTTAAGAATATATAACAAAAATTTCATACAATATTGAAAAAAATCATTGAAAGAAAATAGAAAATTGTGAGATAATATTCAATGAAAATAGTTTTTATTGTAGTGTAATAATAAATTTTACTCATATACATTAAATGGAAAAATTCCTTTTACCATTTTGTAAATATTTAAAAAGTAAAAATCTTGGAAATTTTTTATAAATATTACTTTTTAAACAATTTTAAATAAATAAAAGTTTGTTAAAATATAATTTTTGGAACATTTAAATTATATTTATGACCATTCATGAAATAATTTTTTATTATTATAAAAGTTGAAAGAAAAGTTTATTATCTGAAAAGAAAATATGGTTGAATTTTATTTAAAAACACTATTGATCATTGGAAGTACTAGAGAGAAAAAAGATGAATAATAATTGAAAATTCTATGAATAAATAGAATATAAGAAATTATATGTGGGTTAAAGGATATGGTCTACAAAATTTCACTCAATATAAATTTAACATAACCAATTCTAGAAATAAATGAGATTGTAATATAAATATCTAACCTAAGTATGAGTGGAATTATAAGAACTATAACCTAAGTATAAGGGCTCCTTCTTGGCATCCAGGAGACCCAAGTTCAAAATCCAGTGGAGGCGAATTTCTAAGTCACTGTAGCATAACGGTAGCAGTCACTGTAGCAGTCACTGTGGTAGTTACTATTCAGTACTATAGTAGCTGGAACTATTCACCCAATTTGGGCCTTTGTGCCACAAGTTTGGGCCTACGGGTCTCCAGGGCCTTCGGGTCATCATAGGCCGTCGGCCCATAGGGCCTTCGGGTCACGTAGACCATAGATTAGGCTAGTTCATACAGAACATGCCCCAGAAGAGGATCAAAGCAATAAGAGTAGTGGCCACTAGATGGACAGCTAACCGGATTGGAAGAATGAGAGGGTATGGAAGCCGCCATCGGGACCCGGCACCATGCAGCTTTGTGTGGGGTAATGATATCCCCTCAGCAATGCAAGGTGGGAAGCTAAGTGATCAATGGTGAAAAAAGATGGGGAGGGGCAGTTCATGTGGGATAGGCCTACGGGTCATGTATTGGGCATGGAATGCCTCTGGGCCATCAGGTCATGTATTGTTGGTTTGTCGGGCCTTGTCCCTTGGGCCTACGAGTCATGTACGGGTTCCCCTTAAACCCTTAAAATGGGGATTATCCATATTAAAAATAAAAAATAAGGCCTTTAGGCCATTTGGACTATATAAAACAACCATATAAATTATTATAATATCATATAAGATAAAATTATAACCTTTCAACACTAATTTATTAATAATTCATTATCAAAATGATTGTTTTTTGTATTAACATTTTTGTTTTTCATGTATGTTTTGGTTTCAAAATTCTGATCCATGAATTTTAATCATGTTTATATCATATTTATAAGTATATCCAGGATATAATTTAAATATATATTCATTATATTCCTATATATATAGCCATAAATAATAGGTAGATATAGAAAAATGAATTAAAGTATTTGTAGAGATGGTAGTTTGTACTTCCACATGAACAATATTTTTATACACTAACAAATAAGAAGGAAGAACCATAAAAAATGTTTCATAATTTTATAATCATATTTATATCATTTATATAATATAAATTCACTAATTTCTTCTTTATTACAAGACATGTAAAATGTAAATGATAAACGAATCACATCACTTTGTGGAGATGGTTCTCCATATTTACACTTGAACGACGCTGCGGATTTCCAATGGAGATGAAGGTAAGAAGATGTATTAGATTATATAATTAAATAATAATTAATCTTTCATCAATATCATATATAAATAATAAATCCATCATAAAATATGTCCATGAAATATGGTGATGGAAAATGATTTATATCATTGTGTGGAGGTGATAGTCCACACGTACGCAAACGTGATACATTCATTTAATACTTTTTGGGAAGGATGTAGAAAATGGTTGTTCAATAATCATAATAACACTCCATATAGTTATTATACCTGATTAACAATGATATTATTTGTCAAATATGAATATATAACATTGAATAATAAATAAAATTGAAGAACATAGTTATGAGATACACCTCTTCTAGGATAAACCTACTTTTGATTACACCTTAATAAAAATAAGTATAGCATTTTGATTTATCTAGGGAATATAAGAGGTGAGGATGGATTTTTGGAAAGGATTTTGTTTGGGATTCAATAATCTATGAGGATCTTGGAGTGTTGGGAATGGAGGATAGGGTGTTTCCTTTTATAATTTAGGGAGAGGAAACAAATGAAATTTTCCTATAGATTAAACAATATTAACATATTGTTCTTTATAAATGGATCAGAAAATACACATTTAGAATAGAAGATAATATAGGGTCAAAATAAGACCATAAAATAGGATTTATACATGTTTTTAGTACATTTAAACCCTTTCAATTTTAGTTCTAACCCTTTTAACCTGTTTCAACTATTACCCTAGTAACTGAATTTTTTCTAAATTTATTATTCAAAATGACCAAAAAAAATTTCAGAACAACCAAATTTTTAAGTCATTGTTAATAACTTCAACAAGTTTTCATTTTTCACTAAAAATTAATTTTTTTCAAACAAAACCCAAAAATTTACTTTAATAATATATTTATATGATAATTTACAAAATTTTATTCTTTATATATATTTATATTTATATAAACGATATAAATTAATTATAATATCAATGAATAAAATGAAATAATTTTTTAGAAGAAAATATATATTTGATTCATAAAAGCACGTTTCTAAAAATTGAGTGCTTATTTATTATGAATTCATAAAAAAATTATTATTTAAAACCATCAAACTTGTTTTTTCATAATTTAATTATTCTTATTAATACCACTAATTTAACATCTAGTTAATAATGTTATATTATGTAACTGTTCATTTAGACTCAGGGTTGCATATAAATTAAGCTATCATATAAATTAAATATATTTTATGAGAAATATATCATAAATGTTTCAGGGTGTTACTGTAGTACCCGCAGTTTGACGTATGTGACCCTGATTTCAGTTTTTTTGCTTTTTGAAGTGGTAGGTTGAAGTTTGGACAATTATGGGAAAAACTTTTAAAGTTTTGGAGGTTGTGTAGGGGCACACGGTTGGAGCATGGTCTGAACAAACCATGTGTCCAGCCTAGGAAACTGTGCACCCTTGAAAGTGGGCTCTGCACGGGCAGCACAAGGTTTGTCAGACCATGCGGGAAAGTCATGCGAAGTCCCTAGGTGAGACAGTTGCAACTGCGCGGTTGGCACACGGTCTGACAAACCGTGTGGGGTAACCATGCGACCACTTAATGATTGGGTTTTTAAGCCCCAGGACACTTAGGATTTCCCATTTTTCCCCTCATTCTTCCTCCCACTCATGGCTCACATTGGAGTTCTGGTTTTCATAGGATTGGGGATATCCTTATCTCGTTTTGGAGGCAAGTCGAAGGGGCTTCTTGGTGGATCGAAGGCAGTTCTCCTTGGGCAAGTCCCTCTTTTGGTTCTTTGAGGTCTTGGTTATGGATAGCCCTCTCCCTCTCTTATTTTCCAGTATCTACAAGGGTTACATGTAGATCTAGGGTTTTGTTGAATTTTTGTTTTAAAGTTTTAGATTTATGATGTTATGGAATTGTTTTTGAGGTGGTTTTGAGGATGTTTTCGCCCGGTTTGGAGTGTGTTTGGGCATAGGGTCAATTTCTCCAAACCCTAAGAGGTGGGTGGATTCTCTATCAACATCACTAGGTTTAAATGTGATGTTCATTTACAATTAAATTGGTTTCTATAATTTAATTGTAAGAATGTTGTGTGATTTTTGTTGGAAAATCAAATGGTTGATGATTTGGGGGTTTGGGCATGAAATTGGGGTTTTCTTGAAATGGGATCAATGGGTTAATTTTAAATTGGAAATTTTAAAATGGTAATGATTTTGATCATGAGTATTGATTTTAATAAATGGGTGATATTGAAATGTGTTAGGCATGGAAATTGTATTTGTTGGTATTGAAAATAATGCATGGTTATTATTGTGGCTTGCGTGGAAATGGGTGATATCATTGGGTGGATTATGTTGGTACATGGTGGAGGGGATGAGAAAGTGCCACTATAAAAAGGAGATAGATAGTGTATGGAAGAGACACCATCAATATCAAGTGGGAGGGATGTACCACTTGAGTGGATTGGCAATGAATGGGTTGGACGGGAAGTGCCACCATGGTTTGTTGTGAGCTTTGTTGGTGATGTTTGTAGATGGGGCTTGTGAGTGAAATATGAAAATGATAATCAGCTTGTGGGATAGTTTAATTGGCTTCCTTTCATGGAATATATGATTTGGATTCCTTGTGTGGCATGTTTGGCTTATGGCATGTTTGGATTATAAACAATTCGTAGCTTGGTTTTTCTTTATATATTATATTTTATAAAAATGTACTAACGGATTTACCCCGTCAGTTGCGGAAATCTTACTGAGTAGTTGTACTCAACCCCTTCTTTGGCCCTTTGGTGTCTCTGTAGATTTTGTGTACCAGGACATGGGCAATGTTAAGGAATCACCCTACTTTATGGGTGCAGTGTGATGTTTTGGTGGAGATTGGAGCTTTGAGCTTGCTGTTGAGTGGTGGTGGTGTCATGGCTCTTGGTGTTTTGTTGTTTACTTTCCACTTTTCACTCTAGTATTTTGTGGACATGTCTAGTTGAATGGTTTTAGTGTTTTTGATGGAATTGTTAGTATCACATGGTTAAGTTTGAAAGTCTATGCATCTTTAGTTTTTGGTTGGTTGAGTTGGGTTTTCTTTTTAAGGGAAAGTCATTCCTCATTGTTCCTTTATTCTGTCAACATTTACTTACAGCCATTGGCACCTTGGGAACATCACATATGGGAAAATAACCTACACCGCCTCCTCAAGCCAATATGTTTGGGGTGGGAATTTACAAGTGGTATCAGCTTGTTCAGTCCTTAGGAGTTCATTCTCAGATTTTGATTTGACATTAATTGTGGTATATTCCTTGAGTTGGGATGGTAGCAAGGGGTAAGAATGTCGGAACATGGAATGTATAGAATAAAAGGACATAGCTAACCCATTTATGATGAACATAAAGTTACCATGGAGTTGGGTACATAAGTGTTTTGGAGACACTTATAGGAATTGGCAATATCATTGTCGTGGGTGTAGCCAATGAGTTGTGCATGGCATATATGGTAGAAATGACTTCCCTCTAGGATTCATATTTCATTGGGTATAATGATTTATGGGATGAATTGAGAAATGGTTTTTCAAATGTGCGGAATTTTAATGTGAATAAATATGGTATTTTGAAAATGGTTTGGTTTTCAAAAATGGTGAAACATGGAAAATGTTGAAAGGTGGAAAGCCTCGTTGTGATAGTATTGTGTAATGTGATTTGAAATGGGAATTATTGATGTATACAAAAGTGAGAATCATGGTTTGTTTTCTTTTTATATAAATAGTACCAGGTAGGCGTCGTAGAGACCAACCGGAAGTGGAAGATGAGAGCGTGGTTGCACCTGAGCCCCAGGTGAACCAGCAGTTTGTCTAGAGAATAGTGCAAGCTTTCCAAGCTATGGGAAGTCTGAATAGAAGAAGAAGAGACAATGAATGTTGATTATGCGTCTTAGTTTCAAACGTAGGATCCACTTGTCTTTAAGGGTTATTCGGACCCGGAATGTGAAAAGGTGTGGTTGTCGAGAATGAACAGAATTTTTGAATTCTTGGGGACTCTGGTAGAGTTGAAAGTATATCTAGAAACATATAAGCTAGGGGATCCTTCTCTATAGTGGTGGTAGTTGGTAGTCCAAGTGGGAACGGAGCAGGGTATGACATGGGAAGGCTTTGAGGAATTTTTTTAAAAAAAATTCTACCCACATACATTTAGAATTCAGCGAACAACTGATTTCTTCAGTTTGAAGAAAGAGCATATGTCTGTGACGGATTATGCAGATAAGTTTATGAGCTTATTGCGGTTTTCACCCGAGGTGGCGGGTAGCACTTCATTGAAGGAAAGGATCTTTGAAGCGGGGTTAAGGGAAGAGATCTGTTCAAAAATAGCAGTGATGTGAATCTGTAATTACACAGAGATGGTGAATCGAGCATTAGTGGATGATTGTGATCTGTTGGGAGCTTCAGGTGGAGGAAGCATGGTGGTACCCATGAGGAATTGTGGTAACTCTAATGTTGGGTTCAAGCAAAGTAGGGGCACTTAATCCCATGGCAGTATTATTGCGCATAATCTGATGAGAGGATCGGTAAATCTTCCTCCAGAGCCCCAGAGAAAACCAGGATGTTTTCACCGTGGCTCTATGGCACACATCACGTGGGATTGTACGGTACAACCTCAAGCATGTCACAATTTCAATAACATGAGACATATTCAGCGCTAATGTATGAATGATCTATGGCCAGGTGTGCATGACACTCCTCAGGGATCGCATAAGTCATATTCGTCGATGGGATGGGGACAGAAGCATACCCCTCGTCAGTAGAGAAAAGTTAGTCATGGTGATTCTCAGAACACCGCAACTCCTCAACAAGGAAATAAAGAGTAGAGTGGCAACCAAGGCATTGTTCGAAGCTGAGAAGGTTGTGGTGGATGATCATTTAGAACCATCCATGGTACGAGGTTTTATTATTATAAATTCTACCTTGATGCAAGTGTTGTTTGATATGGGTGCTTTACACTCTTTTATTGTTACACATATGGTTGAGATGCTGGGTTTAAGTATAGAAATGATGCATTCGGTTTTGAAACTTCAAAATCATCTGGATCGAAGAGAGTGTCGAGCCTTCTTATGTAGATCATGTTATATCGTTGTGGACGAGGTTGAGCTAATGTGGAATTTCTCAGTTCTTGATATGGATGGGTATGATGTAATCATGGGAATGGATTGGCTGCTAGTGTTTAATTTTCACATCGAATGTAATGTGTGAATAGTGGATTTTATGACACACGATGGTGTTAGAAATCTCCTTAGAGGATAGATGCATGAATGTCAGGGTGCAATGGGTTTGTTTGCACTAGTAGTGGGAACGTTATCATATCAGTTGGCGGTGTTGTTGTTGGAATCAGTAGAGGGTGTTGAGAAGAGTGTTCTTATGGTAGTGGTGAATTAGTTCATGGATGTTTTCCCGAAGAATTTTCTGGGTTACCACCCGTAAGAGAAGTGGGGTTTACGATTGATCTCTTTCCGAGGACCAGCCCTATCTCACTTCCGTCTTATCGGATGGAACCAGCTGAATTGTGGGAATTGAATGTCCAGTTGGAAGAGTTAGAAAACAAAGGGTTTATCTGGCCTAGCACATATCTGTTGGAAGCTCTGGTGTTTTTTGTGAAAAAGGTGGATGGAACTTTGAGTCTCTGTGTTTATTATCATAGACTTAACCATGTTACGATAAAGAAAAGATATTAACATACACTAATTGATGCTTTGTTCAACCAGTTGAGGGGATCCTAGTGGTTCTCCAAGATCGACCTGAGGTCAGGATATCATCAATTGTGGTTGAGGAAGAATGATATTCCTAAAATATCTTTCAGAAGTAGATATGTCCATTAGGAAAATGTGGTTATTCCCTTTGGTCTAATGAATACGCCAGCGGTGTTCATGGAATTGATGAATTTGATATTTCAGAGATATTTGGATTCATTTTTGGTGGTGTTTTTAGATTATATTCTGGTCCATTCAAAGACAAGGGTAGAGAATGAGCAATACTTGGAAAAGTGTTGGGGATCTTGAGGGATCATTGTATGTATTCTAAATTGTCAAAGTGTGACTTTTGGATACCGTAAATTCATTTTCGTGGCCATGTGAATTCCAAAAGGGGTGTTTAAGTGGATCTGGAAAATATAGAGGTTGTTATCACACAACAACCTCCAAAGAATGTGTTTGAGGTATAGATATTCCTCGGTCTAACTGGGTATTATTGGCATTTTTTCATGATTTTTCAAATTTGGATTCACCGATGAAAACTTTGATAAGAAAGAATGTTCCATTCCAGTGGAATGAACAGTTTAAACATTGTTTCGAAGAGATAAAGTGTCTCCTTACATCAGCACCAATGTTGGTTTTTCTAGAATCAGGAAAAGGGTACGTGTTATATTGCGATGCATCAAGATCAGGGTTGGGGTGCCTTCTCATGCAAAGGTATCATGTGGTTGCATATGGCTCATGGAAGTTGAGGGTGAATTAGAATAACTACCCAAATCATGATTTGGAATTGGCAACAGTGGTCCATGATTTTAAAGTGTGGAGTCATTATCTCTTCGGTGATAAATTCATTCTATATGCAGATCATAAGAGCTTGAAGCACATTTTCTCACAAAGGGATTTGAACTTGAGGCAAAGGAGATGGATGGAGTATATCTAGATGGTTGATTTTGACTTGATGTACACATTGGGTATGGGAAATTTGGTGGAGGGTGCATTAATTATAAAATTATATTCTCATGTGGTGAAACATGCATGAGACCAGTGGAAGTTGATGTCAGTTATAGCTGACATGCGGTTGGATTGTGAGGACCAGAAAAATATAGCAGTCCCCTTTCTGGTTTTGTTGATTCCTGACTTGGTTGGCCTAGTTAAAGAGGCACAGATATCTGATTCTCAGTGTGTGACCATTAGGTCATAACTGAATGGTGGGGAGACCATTGAGTACTGGCAACAGAATGGAGATTCAGTTTTTTGTTTTTGTAATCATATAGTTGTACCAGTTTCTTGTCAGGAGGATCTTCTTAGGGCATATCATTGTTCTAGGTGGGCTGCTCATCCAGGAATTTAGAAAATTTATAAAGCATTTAAAGCACAGTTCTGGTGGACTGGCATGAAAAGAATAGTGGATGAGACTGTTTTGAGAATCTGGACTTGCCAGAAGGTCAAGGCAGAGCATCAGAGGCCATTGGGAATGTTGTAGTCTTTATCAATCCCAATATGGAAGTGGGATAAAATAGCGATGGATTTTGTCACAGGTATCCCAAGAATGTTTAGAAAGCATGATGCCATTTTGGGTGATAGTGGATCAGCTAACGATGTCGGCCCATTTCATTCCAATTCGTGAATCTCATACGGTGGATGATCTGTCAAAAATCTATATCCGGGAGGTGGTAAAAAGGAATGGTGTTTTATTTTTGATCGTATCCGATAAAGATCTGAGGTTTACATCTTGTTTTTAGAAATCCTTACAGAAAACCCTTGGATCTAAGTTGACCATGATTATAGCGTATAACCCTCAGATGGATGGTTAATCCGAGAGAATGATACAAAATTTGGAGGGTATGTTGCGAGCTTGTGTCATGGATTTTGGTGGCTCATGGGAGGAGCACTTGTCATTGGTTGAGTTCTCGTACAATAAAAGTTATCAATCATCCATACATACGGATCCATTTGAAGTGTTGTATGGGTTGTCGTGTTGTTCTCCACTATGCTGGGTGGAAACGGGTGAGTCCTCGATGGTTGGACAGATCCGTGTCCAAGAGACTATGGAGAATATCAAGTTAATCATGAAGAGAATGGAGATGTCTCAAAGTCGTCAGAAATCGCATGTGGATCATCGTCGATGACCGTTGTCATTGGAGGTGAGTAATCATGTTTTCTTTGGGATCTCTCATAGGTTGGGACATCATCGGTTTTGGAAGTAGGAGAAGTTATCTCCGATGTATATTGGACATTTTGAGATTCTTGAGCGGGTTGGTGAGGTGGCTTATTATTTGGATTTTCCACAAAACATCAATGCGGTGCACAATGTGTTTCTTGTGTCGCAGTTGTATAAGTATCAGCTGGATTGGGGCCATGTTATTTGATGGGATCGTGTTGAGCTAGAGCTAGATGCTTCGTTGGTGCACGTGCTAGTGCGGGTTCTGGATAGGCAAGAGAAAGTCTTGCGGGGTAAAAGCATCTGTCTGGTTCGTGTTTTGTGGCCGCATGGAAAAATCCAAGAGGATACTTGGGAGTGGGAAAAATAGATGGTTGAGCAATGTCCCGAGCTCTTATGGAAAAGGGTGGGTTCACTACCTTCCAAGGACAAAAGGTCCAATTGTGGGGAGAATGTAGTACCCCCAGTTTGAGGTATGTGGCCCTTGTTTCCGTTCGTTTGTGCTTTTTGAAGTGGTTGGTTGACGTTTTGGACAATTCTGGGAAAAACTTTTAAAGTTGTGGAGGTTAGGGAGGGGAACACGGTTGGCGCACTGTCTAAACAAACCGTGTGGCCAGCCCATGAAACCGTACACCCTTGACAGTGGGCAATGCGTGGGTAGCGCACAGTTAGTCAGACCATGTGGGAAATTCGTGTAAAGTCTTTGGGTGAGACAGTGGCAATGGCACGGTTGGCGCACGGTTTTCCAAACTGTGCGGGGGTAATCATGCGGCCACTTAAAGTTTGGGTTTTTATGTCCTGGGACACCCAGGATTTTCCATTTCCCCCCTATTATTCCTCCAACTCATGGATCACGCGAGAGTTATGGTTTTCAGAGTTTGGTGGAGCTCCTTAGCTCGTTTTGGAGGCAAATCGAAGGGGTTTCTTGGTGGATCGAAGATGGTTCTCCTTGGGTAAGTCCCTATTTTGATTTTTTTGAGGTATTGGTTAGGGTTAGCCCTCTACCTATATTAGTTTCCTAGATCTACAAGGGTTTCATGTAGATCTAGGTTTGTGTTTCCTTTGTTTGTTAAAGGTTTAGTTTTTTGATGTTAGTGAAGGGTTTTTGTGGTGGTTTTGAGGAGGCATTCACCCGGTTTAGAGAGTGTTTGGGTGAAGGGTCGATTTCACCAAACCCTAAAAGGTATGTGTATTCTCTCTCAACTCCACTAGGTTGAAATGTGATGTTAATTTACAATTAGATTGGTTTCTTTAATTTAAATGTAAGCATGTCGTGTGAATTTTTTTGGAAAATTAAATGGGTGGTGATTTGGCAGTTTTGGCATGAAATTGGTTTTTTGTTGAAATGGTCTCAATTGGTTAATTTTTAATTGGTGATTTTAAAATGGTAATGATTGTGATAATGAGTACTGATTTCAATAAACAGGTGATATTGAAATGTGTTTGCATGGAAATGGTATTTGTTGGTATTGACAATAAAGCATGATTATTGTTGTGTCTTGTGTGAAAATGGGTGATATAATTGGGTGGATGATGTTGGGACGTGGTGGAGTAGATGAGAAAGTGACACTATAAAAAGGGGATGGATAGTGGATGGAAGGGCCACCATTAATAGAAAGTGGGCGGGAAGTAACACTTGAGTGGATTGTTAATGTATGTGTTGGACGGGAAGTGCCACCATGGTTTGTCATGTGCTTTTTTGGTGATGTTTGTAGATGGGGATTGTGAGTGAAATATGATAATGGTAATCGACTTGTGGCATGGTTGAATTCGCTTCCTTGTGTGGCATAGTTGATTTGGCTTCCTTGTGTGTCATGTTTAGCTTATGGCATGTTTTGATTATAATCAATTGGTTGCTTGGTTTTTCTTTATATAAAATGTTTTATATAAATTTCCAAACTGTTTTATCCTAGTGGCGTGTGTAGGGAAGTCAGTTGGGGAAATTCTACTGAGTAGTTGTACTCACCCCCTACTTTGGCACATTGGTGTCTTTATAGATGTCGTGTACTGTAACATGGGAAAAGGTAAGGCATCAACCTCCTTTAGTGGTGCGGTTTTATGTTTTGGAGGATCTTGGAACTTGGAGCTTGGTGTGGAGTGGTGGTGGTGTCATGACTCATGGTGTTTTGTTATTCTGTTTCTGCATTGTACTCTGATGTTTTGTGGGCATGTTTAGTTGAATGGTTTTGGGGTTTGTGATGGAATTGTTAGTATCACATGGTTGGGTTTGAAAGTGCATCCATATTTAGTTGTTGTTTGGTTGAATTGGGTTATATTCTTCAGGAAAAATCATTCCCCACTATTCCTTGAAGCCCTCGGCATTTGTTGTCAGCCTTTGGCACCTTGGGAACTTCGCTTTAGGCCAAGTAACTCTCACCACCTCCTCAAGCTCATGAGGTAGGTGCGGGGTGTTACAGTTACATTATACCCCATTATTAGAATTTATCCCTTTAAATTCCATCAATATTATAAAAACAACTAAGGATAAATCTACCTTGTCACATTCTCAAGTTTCCACATAACATCACCAACTTTGATATTTTTCCACAAAACATAACCAGGTGAGAGGTATTGTTTTGTAGAAATTTCAATCATTAATAAAAATATCCACATGTTGTTACATATAAATGTGATATTTCTATATTGGTATATCCAATAATTTTGGTATATGTGATGGATTAGGTATGTACTTCCTCCAAATAGATTCTCGAAACAAATCTTGAACATGAGAGTGATTTAGTGAATGGAATAAGCTATAAGATACTAAATTGATAGGATAAAAATTTCAAAGGGGTTGATATATCTCGGTCTTAGATATACCTAATATCAAAATCTCATACCTTCTTCTAGGAATAAATTCACAGGAATACTATGTTACTAATATTGAACTCTAGATCTCATTGATGATTTGGAACATAAATTTTATATCCACTCTAATAATCCCTAATGTGCTTATGAATGTTAATAACTATTTATACAATTTCCTTACATCTATTAGGTACTAATAGATTTATTTCTGTAACATAATCCAACCATTTTAGAGTTCTACACTTCTTAGAAATGATGTGTTCCTAAGGAGCCATCATAATTCTCGAGTGAAAGAAATTACTGTAAGAAAATTATTCCAAAGAAAAATATTATTCCCAAAAGCCTTTAAATTATATAAATAAATCTCTCAAAATGTATTTTAAAATTTTAATGGTGCTCTTAAAATAGCCATCTTCTTGAGGATAATATAAAGTATAGAAACAAAACTCTACATCCATGTCTAGTTGAAGACATTTCTACAACAACAAGGTAGGCATTATTTTCTGATTAGATACAATAGAGAGTAAAACTCTATGAAATATCACCACATATTTATCTTATATCCATGAAATTTGATCATAATATTTATCATCTATGATACAATAAAAATTATTTAACATTGTAAACAAATAAAAAAAACCATATAAAAATATTCCCATTATATTTTTTAGGGAGTCTAGTAAAAAAATACATAGTGATATTTTCCCATTTTCATTCTGTTATGGGTAATGGATGTGACATCCCCTTAGATGTCAATCAATCAACCTTAACTTATTTACATACCATACATCGAGATACATAAAATATAAAATTATATTCCTTGTTTTCCTATCATAAATACTCTTTCATATCCTTATAAATTTTATACTTATAGGATGAATTGAGAATGATGAACTATGAGCTTCATCCAACAAAACCTTCTTCAAACCTGTTATTTATTGGAAACATTCTCAGTTGATAAATCTTATCCATATTATCAATATTAAAATTAGGAACATTTGTCACATTCTTCTATAGATCCACATCCTCCTTCACCTTCTAATTCTGTATATTGATGGATTGTTGAATATTCATTTAAGAAAGTTATAATCTATCACATTTCCTCATGATTTCAAGTTCCCTCTTCTAAAAAATTAAAAATATTATATATATTACATTCCACCTCATAGAAAAACTAACATGGTTTTCCAACTCCCAGAACCACATACCTTTTTCACCTTTTGAGGATGCTAATGTGTTGAGCATTCATAATATTTAATATTATCTACCAACATTCTCTAGTTCATATTTAACTATTTCAATGTGAATATGTACATCATGATATTATGATCAATATATACATCACACTTTTGACCATAATTATAATTCTTCTATATCTTCATTCAAAAAATTACTACTTCCATCTCAAAATCATGATTTGTAAAATTTTGATCATGTATTTTCAATTGGAATGACACATAAGCTATCCCCAAATCATTCATCTTGAGGGAACATCCCAGACTCTTATTTGGTACAAAACTATTGAGCAGAAACATATATCCCCTACTAGTTTGTTTAAGAGTAGATGTGCTGACCCACCATATTTTTAGCTCCTGGAAATTACCTTCACATTTATCTATCTACTATAATCAAACTCTCTTCATGTCAATTTTTTGGGTGGATTAGATTGTCATGAAAAATATCTCACAAAGAATTGGTGGAATCTAGAAAACTGATGAAAACTTTAGATCCATGTTTTTATAGTAGTTCTAGGATATTTTTCAGTAATTTTTATCATCTATGTATCGACCAATATACCCTCTTTGAACATTATTTGAGATAAAAATTATACATTTGGTAGCCAAATTTCATAGTTGGTAAATTTTTCATACAAAATATCCATAATTAGGGTCAGTAGTACAACTATCATGTGATATTAGAAGTATTCCATTTTCACAGAATAGATATATAATGAATACTAAAAAAAGATCAAGATAAAGGGTTTCTGCGGGTTTAGGGATTCATCGTCGCCACTGTCCCCTTCATATCTGGTGAACCACGTCTCCTTGATTCGTGGTTCTTTAACGACATTTCCCGGCACGTGTGTCTCATTCGAATATCGGATCGGGAGGCGTGAGGCCCTTTCGTGAATCTGGTGGTGCGAGGCCCTTTTGTGGTGCTGCGCTTATTTCTGTGGCGAACTCTTGCTCAGATTTGTCGGCGTGTGGTTCTTCGTTCTGTGTCGAGGTACGATCTTCCATAGCATGGTCTTGGGAGACAGCGAGGCTAATATGTGTGATGGAGTGGCGGGGTGTGTCCTTCTGTGGCAAAGATTCAGGGCAGCACAATGTCTCGGTGTGGGCCAGATCAGCTATCGCGGTGGGTTTCAGACTTCATTGGGGATGTCACCGGGAAATGGCGGCTTGTCCGTGGATTTGATTTTACATTGCGGGGTGGTGCGCTTTGCGGTGATTACGGTTTGGCCTCCATGTCGTTGGGTGGTCCGTTCTACTGTGAAGAAGGGGTGAGTCATCCATAACGGTACATTCTTCTGTGGTGTATGGTTGGATCTTCCACGGCGAGGGTGGTCTTCCAATCACTTGTACCGTGTTCCATTAGGGTTAGAGCTCGGATTGTCGGTGTGGACTCCTCGAGTGACTTTAGTGGTAGTGATGGGTTGTGAGTTCTTTGGGCTTGGATGCCGATGGGGTGTTGTGGATGTTCTTTTTTCATTTTTTGTTGTAATCGTATATTGGAATGGTGATTATCCTAGACTAGATCACACATAACAGGTTCCAATGGAGGATACAGATATGAGAGTTCATTTTTTCACCACTTTTCCAACCTTTATGTTTGATAGGGTATGACGAAATCCATCAGATCGGGCCTGTGCTTTGACCCAGAACAATTTCTTGATGAAAAGCCATGCACCGGTGGTGGGCGTTATCACGATTGAATGCTGAGAAGGTACAACTTCATGTGGTCAGTCAGGTTTTACTCTCTTTGACCTGCGTATCGTGATATGTCTTATATCTTAATGTCTTTTTGGGTTTTCCCTTCATCCCTTAAATGAAGGTTTATCATAATAAAAAATTGAAGGCCTTCGGTCCATTGGAAGGAATATATACCTTAAATATGAGAAGTTAAAAAGGTCTTTATTAAGTTTAAATAGTATCACTCTATATTCACAAATCACATACCTCATAAGAAAGGATATCTTTGTAATTTATTCAATTTTAACACTCAATTGATGATATCCAAAATGATTATTATTCTAGGAATTGTATTGACCTTATCATAATTGATAAAATTGATTCTTGATGGGGTAAATAATACTTTTTCTTGACATTTATCTTATTATATTCTCAATAATTTATGAAAAAATATATTGGCACATCATTCTTAATAACAAAAAAAGGCGCAAACAATGGTGTTGCACTAGTGAATATGAAGACCTTATAAATATTTATCTATATTTCAATAAAAAAATTTATGCAATTCATTATGTTCTATTAAATATAGAGTCATTAATATAGGTGTAGAACCATGTATGGGTTCCACTGAAAACTCAACATTATGATTTAAGGGAATAGTAAAAAAATATTTACAAAATACATGAAACTAATTTTGAAAAAATAGAAATGTAATCGAAGTTGAGTTTCTTCTAAAAAATTTTCTTATAAAAAACCCTCTTAAATAGGCTTCATGACACATATAATAGATTTAATTTCTATTTGATGTTCATATTCTTCCTCATGCAGAAAGATAATCATTGGTTCATTTAAAATATATAATGTGACATCAATTCCTTAAAAATTTATACAGGAAATGTATAGAGAGAGAGAAAAAATACCCCCAAAATAAACTCAAATTAAACTATAGTGAGAATCACATGATTTTTAGGAATCACATTTCCACTCACTTATATCATATAAGAGATATATAATGAAGATGTGACCAGTGAACCCTTAATAATTTTCACTTCTAGGTCAAAATATAATCATTTTTTAAGTAATATAAAACCCTTAGAAAATCATTAGATATAAAAATTATGAAATTATTTGTTCTATAGTAGATGATGTATTTACATTTTACTACATCATTCCCAAAACACACATCATATGGTTGTATTGATTTATCATTTTCACTAAGATTATGTGGTAGTTGACATCTATCACCATCATTATTATTAAATTCATGTACTAGTTATAATAATTCTCATACTCTGTATTTTAAGAATTGTATTGTGGTTGGTGTATTAGTTGAAATATTTTTTCAATCGATTATATCAGTTGGCCACATTATCACCATCTGAAATTCATTGGATTTATGACCAGAACTTATATATTTAAATCACCTCCCAATTCCATCCATTCATTGTAATTTTTCCTATATATCTGGAATATAATTTATTTTATTTTACTTTTACAATGTGATTTATTCTAGACTTAATGAGACCACAACATTCAATTCTAATCATAACAATGGTAATGATGCAAATTTCCTATTTCAATTTAAATATTTAGAGTACATTGGATTATTTCATCATAACTAGTAATGAAAAATATAGATATCTTATTTAAAAGACATGGTATTATAAAACCAAAGAATAAATTGATTTGGGTTTTTGGGTTAAGGATTAAACAAGAATTACACCTTTCAATTCTTGTCAAATTTTCCTCATTTATACAAAATATTTTACCATCATTTTTTATGATCAATGAATTCCTTCCACAATTTTTTATATAGAATAAGGGGGATGTAATTACAGAAAAATATTACCTTAAACTCATCTCATTTCATGTTGTATTTTTTTTCTTCTTTCCCAATAGTCCTAATAAGATTCCACATTTGATATTCATTCCATTCCAAATGATAAATGACTATGAATAAATTTTCATGTTTTGATAACTAGAAAAATAACATTTGTGGTACTAATCCAATGATCAACGACTAATGTAAAAACACTCAATATAATCTTCTGTTTCCTCATGAAATACACAAGAGTAAAATTTTCCCACACTTTATCTACATAATCTCTTCAAGATTCATGGACTAATAATTTTTAGGGTGAAAAAAAAATTCAACATTCCTACTCCCATAAAATTCAGTTTGTTAAAAGGTATAATCATTAAATTATCCACTAAATGTTTATTAGAATGATTCCTTCTAGTTCCATCCATTGTATAAAATAAAAAATAATTTTGTATTCATTATGTTATAGTAATCTGAGTGTGAAATAATGTAATCATGAAAATAATTCCTAATATGTCTTAAATAATGAAACATTCATATCAAATAATGAAAATTAAAGTTCATCATATATCAATTTAAGTTAAAAATGGTTGTATTAGGTTTTACCGTAGTATTTATCATAAGATTTTATAAAAAAAAGTAATCCCTATTTTAATACCAACTATAAAGACCCAAGAATATCATATATTGATATTGAACAATTTTTATGAATATTAAATATATCTCTTATATAGACATGCCTGAGAATCATAATGGTTTAGTTTAATTAGATTCAAGATACATAAACATCAATTTTAGGAACAATATTAATCAAATTAATCAAATTTTTTTTACATACGGTAAAACTTTAGACTCTTCATTCTTCGAACCCTTATTCAAAAACTAAACAAAAGATAAAAAATACAAAGGGGTGGGATCCGTTCTCATCAAGGGTAAACATGGAAGATGGAAATTAATGGAATTATGTAAGAATATTTTGGAAATAAGTGTATTTGATCACAAGATTGTCAATATTGATTCATACCTAAAAATTCATCAATAGTAATCATGAGTCATGGAATAAAATTTCATCATGTCATAAGATTAGGAAATCATTAAAATAATCCATCATAAGCTATGACTTCAAATCCCATGTATACGAACATTTCATAAGAGTGTGGAACCATCCTTGAAATAGAAACCATATCATATTTCATGGTTTCCTACCAATACCACTATATCATAGTAGATAAATTATCACCACATGTTTTCTATATCATTGTGGATCTGTAATATCATCCTATTTTTCATGGTGGAACTATCTCATCAAATCGTTTCCCATAAGTTTCATGTTGAATATAATTTTTACCTAGTGAATTATAGGTCTATATAATTTTGGGTCCACCCATCACATTGTGGAAACAATTTATATGTTTTCCAAATATATCATTATAAATTCATCATATACTTATATCATAACATTTGGAAAGGAAATGGGTTTATAATCATTTCATAATTTCATCAAAGTATAACTCACCGAAAAGATCCTTGTTTCATAATGACTTTTTCATCACTTAACTAACCTATGCGAACGAATAAAATTCATAGAAATGATATTAAATTATAATCATATTGATCCATGTATAGAAATAAAGTAGCTAGTTTTATATGATCATATCCATAGGGAATAAAAAAATCCTTACAAGTAGTCAAAAATGACAAAAAAATACCATTAAAAGACTATTCAGACCTTTTTTTGAAACCATGAGAAAAATACTATTTTAGTTTGATAACATTTAAATTATAAATTCCAAGAATAACTAGAAAATAATTTATTTTAACATAAATATGGAAAATTATATTTAATACTTTGGGAATAGAATTGTTATGATGGTTGAAAAATCCTTTCATACTGTAAACATTAAAAAGAAACATTTGTTTTAGAGTTTTCTAAAAAGACAAAAATGTCTTATTAAAAATTTAAAAATATTAGTTTTTAAATAATTTAAAAAAAAAATTAATGTAGTAAAAATTACCTTCTATTAAATTCATATTTTAATATAGTAGAATTTAATTTATTAAAAATATATAACATATAACAGATTAATGATTTGACAAATAGTTCTATTTAACATTAATTTTTTTTAACCATTTTAAAAACTAATTAACAATCAATGGAAAAAATTATTCATTTTCTACTATATATATATATATTGAAATTCATTATATTTCATCATAAAATTATGAAAAAAAATTAAATTCCCATAAACATATAATATATAACAAAAATATAGTTAAAAACATATTTCAAATGAATATGTAAATTAGTTTTAACTATATTAACCTAGTTATTTAATTGATGTTATTAGTTTATGAATTTATTTGTATCATTATTTATATAAATTCTTTTTATTGAATATTATTTTTATATGTTATAAGATAAATAAAAAACATATTTTTGGAAAATAATTACATTATAATAAATATAATTTTAAAATGGATTTATAATATTTTTTCTATTAAAAAATATTTTATGTCGGAAAAATTATTATTTTTGTATATAAATACTTTGAACATAAAAGAAACATTATTTAAATTAACTAAAAATCATAAATTATAAACTGGTAATATGTTTATTGGTATACTAACCAAATAACTATAAATCCTTTAATGATAGTCAACTGAAAGAAATATGTCACCCATTACATCATATAAATTCTTTCTATTATAATATTGCAAAGAAAACTTCTCTTTCATATTGATTTAATTTTGTCTTTATAATGTGGATTCTATTTTATATGTTTTTATTTCTGCTTTTACGTTTTGTTCTACATACAATGATTATCTTGGATAATAATGATTCCATTATTTGTTAGTTAAAAATATCATTCTTTTAAATTTATTTTACTATTTTAATTTATTCAATTTAATTTCATGTAATCATAAATTTTATGAAATAATCTATGGTATGTAGTAAATTGTTTCATGTGCTTTTGTTGCACTGTTCCCTTATGAATGAATTAAGGGTTGATTATCTGAATTATACTTGTATGAATAATTTTACACTTTATTTCATTTATTTATAAATAATAGAAAATTGTATTAATAATGATTTACATATAGTATAAGGGAATATAATTTATCATAAATATTTATGTGTTATGTGCCCACCCCAAAATAAATTTTTTCCATATAATTTTATTTTTATCTCACTAATAAAAATAGTTAAGGATATCCAAATGATTAATAAGAATCAATATTAAATATTTAGTGTTATATCAACATCACCATGGTATATAATAGTGAGAAAATAATATTTACATAAAATTTATATGAACAAAATATGAAATATCCTCAATAATTTGAGATAAATACCCCCCGTGATTGTGTATTCACACCAATATAGTGAAACTAATTTCCAAAGGGAGGTCATAGTAATCCTTAAAATGATATAGGAAGAGGGGTTGATTTGAGATATGAAATGACATTTCATTGTTCTATAAATTAATATATACTCTTTATATAGATATAAAATTAAATTCTATTAAGGGGAGAATAATATGATTTATAGGAAGCACATTCATACAAAATTCTACCAAGGAGGAGTTGTATATGTTGGTGGAAATGATTACCCTACTAATTGTTTCATGAAAAATCAAACGTTTCACCATTTTTATATGAATTAATAATCCTAGAAACATTTAATGATATAAAATATTTATAGAACAATGATCAATTAAGATATTATTAATACTAAGAATACTATTCACCACAAAAATCTCATGAGTCTATCCTCAATCCATTACTAAAAAAATGGTTAGCTTGAGTATTGAAAAATAGAAACAAAATTAAGCAATTATATGAATAAGAAAATTAATCCTATGATATCCATGAATATGAAACTTTAATTTCAACCAATGAAATTATAGATTATTCCAACATAACATTTTGGTTAAATATAGGTTCATTATGGTTTTATCACCTTACTATTCATAACCAAATATTCAAAAATAATTAAACCTTGATATAATACCATCTCTGGTTCCCCTAGCCCATACATTAAGATATAGTGATAAAATACATATGCATTGATACCACCAAAGGTAACCCGAGAAAAACACACTTATATTTTACATCATTACCCATATTTAAAAATTGAATCTCAAAACGTCATGGAATCCAAGATCCCATGTAATTAGTGAATTTGTAGATTATATACATAAATAACATATTAAACATTACATTTAACATCCCTAGAAAATAGTCTTACCACATAATACCATTTTAGAAATTCCATAAAATATATGAAACATAATGACCAATCAAATATAGATGTAATAAAGGGTGATATTGGATTATTAATAAGGGTAAACATAAGAGTTATCAATAAAAGGTCACACGTGATCATATTATGATCATGTTGGTATGATAACTTAATCACGGTGTGTGGAAATAATATTAAATAATATTAAACCACGAAACATAGAATAATGGTCATGAATCAAGGCATAAGACTTTTGAAAAAACATAAGAAATCAAACTTCTGAGTCTGGAAGCTTGAATCAATATTCATTAACCATCAAATAATAGCATATTCATATGAATGTACAATATACATAATCATATAAAAACATTCATTTTTTCAATTCAAACATTCAAGAAGACATTACATATTAGAAAGTGTCCCTTAATTTATTGGTTTCACTCATTAATCCAAAACATGTATACTCATGAGATATAAGGATTTACTCAATTCATTGAAGGTAAATAATAGATCTAATCATACCTTTGTGGAGAGATTCAGTTAAGGGTATGGGTTAACTCTTCATTCCCAATAATATCATGAAATATAAACATTAAACAATTTATTAGAAGGTCTATAATGGGACATCTTATCACATAATGAAATACCATATATATGTGTTCCATGTGATCTTGAAAACATTCATTATTATGCTATAATTTAACTAACCACTTAGAAATTTGTTGGTTTGATGGAAAGATCCATAAAGAGTTATCATCGGTCATTTACAAAAATAATGTAGATTGTATAATTAGGTAATATTCTCAATGAATTATAAAAAACAATTATCAGAAATTGACATATATGAATTTTTTTTCATAATATAATTAGAACATTTTATTATATAATAAAGAAGATATGTAATTTAATTTTTCATATTTTTATTTTTAAAAATATTTTTTAAAAAAATGGAAATAGAAATAAATGTAGAAAAATATTAAAAATGAGATGAATTTTTTTCAATAAAATCAATAAAAGAAGAATGAAAATTCATCTATATAGAAATAATTTTTAAAAATATATATACCTTCCAAAATTTTGTGAATAAATTCATAATAAATAGAATATAAACTGTATGGGAAGCATATGAAAATGTTAAATACAATAATTTTTATAAAGAGTCATAGAAAACTAATAATGACTTTAATAAACCATAAATGTAGTGGCCAATAAATATATAATTCAATATAAATAAAATGGTCAGGGAGGAGAATGATCCTAAATATAAACAAGAGATAATATAGGCACCACATACAAACATCAGTTTGGCCAAATTGGCAACCAACTGAATGTCAAATTGTAAAAATATAGGAAAATTCCAAGAATAATCAGATTATAATAAAATATATGTTGTTTTAGAGAGAGAAAATAAAAAATTTCCAAATATGGCAATACATTCATAAGAAATAATGATTGAAAATTTTTTTGGGGAAGAAAAAACATGAATCTTTAAAAACATTTGAATAAAAATCTATTTAATGAATTAACATGATATTGATTTTTAAAACCCATGAATTAAATGAACATATGGTATAATATATCCATGGGTTTTTATATTCTCCATAAAAAATAAGTAGGTGGATATATATAATTTCTCAATGAGAGAAATTTTAGAAATTAGGACCCTTACCGCTTATCCAAACCTCCACAAATGCCCAATAGACTACTTCATGATATACATAACCGAATTAATACCATAAAAAATAACATTATTTATATCTATTAACATGTATACAATTTAATTATAATATTTAATTACACATATATTATTTACTATGTTTTTGTTTATCTTCAACATCAAATTTGAGAAATTTTGATTATTCTGTAGGTTCTTAACTATAAAAATTTTGATCCGCATTCATCAATACCAAGTGAATAATTAAAAAATTAGTCAATCAAGAAGAATAATTTTTAAAATTATTTATTCCTAATATTTTCATGTGATTGAATGTATGGGTGCAGTTGGGGGAACATAATAAATGAATATACAACTTCAGGCAATTTACCAATACAAATATGTTACATTATAATGATCACCCTTATTATTTCTTCCTCCCAAAATCATATTCCAAACATAATTTCCTAGAAATAAAATATAGCACCATTATTTATATCTTTATACTTGTTCTTGTTATAAATGAATATGTTGGTATAAAATCACTCATTCATGTCATTGAAACATACCATACACGAAAATTTTATAGAAAAGAAATAAGTATGAGTATATAGTTATCTAATAGTTATACCACTTTTTTCATAACCATAATGATAACAGTATAACATCATTATAGTGGATAATTAGAATTATAAATATTTTTGAAGGTATTTTAAATGGAAAAGATTATAGAAAACAAGGTACCCACTCTAATGAATAATCTCTATCTCAAAATAGGTTCATTATAAATGAATGATCTATGATTATTTAAATAAATTTGAAGATAAAAACCATTTTAGAAAGATTTTTTTATATGTAAAATGGTCGTGTATTTATTATACAATTAAAGGAAATGAATTTTTTTGGGGGGGTTTGAGGATGGGAGATTTTATAGATGACTTTTGAGTGATATTTACAGAAATAGTCATTACATATTGTGAATTATTATTATATTTTGTTTTAATGTTTATCAAAGGTTGTCAATAATGGATATAGGTTTTTTCATAGTTATCAAAAAAGTACAAAAAACATTATAGATATTCTATTTCATTTCCACTTTGTTAAAATATTTTACCACATTTTACCTTAACCATATTAACTCAGATTCAACCTCATTAACATAATTTTATAGAAATATAAATTAACTTAATTACCTTATATTGCACAATTTATTAAAAATTTATAATAAATGTAACAAAATTATATTTCTCAATATGATAATTTCATCATTTAAATGAATACAAAAAATCTATAAACAAAAACTATTTTTATAGAAAACTGACTTTTAAAACATTATGTGTTCTTATTCATATTTAAAATGAATTACTAATAGTTAAATGAGTCATGAATTTATTATTTTACACTAATAATAATTTAATTTTACGTTATAATAATAAGACCATGATATATTGTTTTTATTGGAATAAAAATTCATAGTTTATGAAAAGAACTTTTTCTATAACTGTATTTTATTATAATAAATATATTCATAATCCATACCAAGTAATGTTATTAGATTATTTTTAAATCATTTATATATATCTCTCATTTAATTAAAATCATTATTTATTAGATATTAATATAATATATTAAAATAAAAATACACAACTTATAGAAAAATAATTCATTGAGAAAATAGGTCTTCCTAGCATTAAATGATTTTATATTTTTTGAATACCAATTAATAATCAAAAAATCAATTTTTATTAATTCTAAAATATTTACAAATAGTGAGTATCATTAAAATCTATACATAATATTTTATTGTTTTAACATTTAAATAATTCCATATCATATATAATAAAAATGATAATTTTTAACAAAAATTTTCCCATTAGCCGTGAGTTAATAAATTATTATTTCCAATAGTTACATAATTATTTCATTAGTTTATTAATTTATTTTACCAATCATAATTGTTTTTTAATTTATTATTTATACATAACCTATTTATTAAAATATATATTTTACAAAATGAATATTTAATAAAATAATTTTTTGGAAATGGGATGAAAAATTAATATTATATTCAAAAATAAATTATATAATTTCAAATAAATTAATAAAAATGAAACTCGATATTTTCAACCATAAAATAAAATTTTAATATCTTAACTAAATTTTTGTAATTATAATCTAGTAAGACGTTCATTGGTATAACAGTAAACATGTATGTATCATTTAATAATGGAAAACTAACAACTATATTACCCCCATTATATCCTATATATTCATTCTACTCTAACATCATAGGAAAGATTCACATTAGTACAGTTTTTATTTTGGATTTTAATGCATTATTTTTTCATCAGTTATAAATTTTATAAATATATATTTTTTTGGATTAGTCCATTAATTTCATTGTTTTAATGTTAAATAATCTTGTTTCCATTATAGAAATCCTATTTATATTTACCATTATATAGATCATTTAATTTTTATTTTGTCATTACATAACTCTCCTGTTTTTCTTGTGACCCTTACATTCCGATTGAAAAGTTTTATTTCCCTTAGGTATGAATTTTCTTACAAAAAATATATAAATTATGTTTTACCATTAAATAACTTATATAATTAAATTTTACCCCTACACAACTATTAGTAAACCCTTATGTACGATATGAAAAATAGTTTTTCATCTTAATCAAGATTCATTGTTAATTTTCACAATGTCTATACGACTACCGCACTATCAATTTTCTTATTGTCTATTATAGTATGCTACTACTTCAAGAGATTATTATATAACCTGAGTATTTATATTACAACTAGTTGAATTATTCTACCATTGGAGTATTTTTGATGTGGATGGTTAGAATTTGATAACACTATTGAGACTATTTACCTCTATATCAATGATTATACCTATATATAAGTAATTATATTGTAATTACAGACATTTTACCTCTAGTCCATGTCTTAAATTATTAGTGAAGTTGAGATACCACTAATCGATTCATGATACCATCTGTTAATATCCTATTACTATATAATCATGAATATGAATAAGATTATTTATTCAAATGGAATGTTTATGGTATTTATTGAATAATAGAGACATATGGATTTAATAATGGGTTTTTAACATCTATATAGATACATTAAATAAAAATGAAAACTTTCCATATTTACCGCTCAATAAAAAGGAATTTTCTAATTTAATTATTATCCGGCAATGGATACTTAGTGAACCTGAAAGGCTACAAAATCAAAGGAACCCCACATACATAAACACTAGAAAAAACAATCACTCTCCTATTACTGATTTAATTTGATTTCTTCATTTCCAAATGAGAAGATAAAGTATTGTCTAGTTCTTCATATAAAAATATGTTTTAGAAAAAAAGAAACCATGCAACGAACATTCAATGCAACATTATGGACACATTTAAAGACAATCCAATTGAATAAGAACATTCTTGATCATATTATTCTCAATCAGAGAAATAATAACTACAGAAACAATTATTTTACAATATTTAATCCTTCTTCTATATATTATTTAAATTTGAGTCCTAATGACTTTATTATTACATTTAAATAGCACAAGATCCTACACTAGATTAGGAATTATGATATTCTCTCTATCTCTTATTCTATTTCACTCTTGTAATCCCGTCAATGAATATAGAAGGGGTTGTGTGTATCCAGTACTACCATGTTTGATGTTTTATATTAATACAAGATCAAGATTATGGATCAAGTTTATTGGTTTATAACTAAATTTATGTTGGTGATTTCCAAGTTGATAGGATTAAGTATTGGCTATTGGGGAGACTCTTTTTTAATTCAAATATTTGTTTTATTTTTCTTTGTTTCCAAAAAATCATGTTTTACTTTTCAAAAGACTTTAACAATGAAATACGCTTTTTATATTTAATTATTTTTTTATATAGTGTCCTCAATGTTATTATATTTATTTATAATGATAATGTGATTTTGGAATTTATTTTATTGGTATGTGATTAGGATATGAGAAGTCGTTAAAAACATTAAATAATATACTTATATAATTATATTAAACTATACTATTTTTTATAAACATGGGGATTTAATTTAAATTTATAATAAATAATAATTTTTGTTGGAAAATCAATCCACCCCTCTAATGTTATTCGTTAAAAGAGAAAGCTTTTGTTAGATCGAATTTTTTCATTTTCTTTCCTTACCCTTTACCTTTATCAATTTTGTAAAAATATATTTCTAATCTATATTAATTTCTTAATTTATTATTTTCCATTCTTTGACTAAAGGTTATGCGGGCAACTAAACTCCATACTTTATTGGTCAAAATAATGATCATAAAGAAATAAAAATTAAAATACAACATGAAATAAAGGGTGTTGATATATAAGGATATATTCAAGATAAATTTGATTAATATGAAACCTCTAAAAAAGAATGGTATTCCCCAACTAAATCAGCTTATGATTAAAATTTGAATATAATGAATACTTTATTTTTCCCTTAGGAGAAAATAAATATAATAGGATATCCTCTTTTGATAGTGCCTATAAAAATTTTAATACCCTTATTATGAATCATTATGGTACATCCAATGTTAAGTAAATGAGATAAAATACATAAAATATTAGTTAATATACTTTCAAAATGAATCGTGATGAATATATCCCTGACATGGGACTCCATGTTCAAAAATATCATAAATACTCTGATTACAAATAGAAAAATGTTGATATCCAAATCACATGTGATTTGGATATATAGATAACTAGCATATTGATAGAGAGGTTCAATAATATCTATATTGGAATCATGTTATATTAGTAAACTACTTGCCTATGATAAGATTTGAATGATGGTGATATATGATGATGTGATAAAAGTCAGTAATGAAGATGATGAACTTAGGATGAAATATTTATCCATTATGGTATGACATTCGAAATAAAAGGATGTTTTTTAGCTAGAAATTATTTCTAGAAATGATTATGATTATGATGGCGATGATGAAAAGGCTCATATATATGTAAAATTTAAAAAAATATTAAAAAGATAAATTATTTTCTAAAAAACAATAAAATAAATTATGATTAAATACTAAATAGGATAAAAGTCAAGAAAATAGGTAACTCCCCTAAAATGGTTACTACCAATGAATTTAAAAGTAAAAGCAACATAAAATATTACTCTACAAAATAGATGTTAAAGAAATGATATTGGGGTAAATTAAAAAATCTAAAAGAAATCAATGAAGGCTACATGGTGTGAATTAGAGGATTAATCATGTCACTTAGATTAAACAAGATAAGATTTGAATCAAAAATAAAATTTATGATTTATAGATTGTTCTTCTAATGAACCATATACATCTTCTCCATATATATTTAATGATTTTGAAATATTGAATGAAGAGTTGGAATAATATTATTGCATAATAGAAGATACAATGAATGATTTAAAAGATAAAAATAAAAATACAAAAATGATAAATGTTTTATGTGATTTGGAACAATTTTAACTTTGTATAAAAATAAAAATAATTCTAATATTGTATAGAAAAATAAAAATACAAAACAGTTAAATAAATAAATTTAAAAATATTTTTACTAGTTTGTTGAAAGTAAAAAAACCATGAATATAATGTTGGTTGAATAGAAAATCTAAACATCAAATCTATAATTGTGTGTTGATATGAATATCAAGGGAGGGTATATAAAAATCATTATATTCATAATTGAAAATGGTATTTTGTTACTATGGAAAATAATACAGTTGAAATAACACTAAATATTTTTGTACTATTAGATTTTTCTATCATAATATGTTATTCCAGATTCTAGTAATCCTTTGAAACAAATTTAGATACCAACTAATTTATTTGATATAATATCTCTACAAAATAAAATCTCGTCACCAATATCATATCTTATCTGATTGTATTTAGAAATAATTATAGAAAGTTTCCAACCGAAATATATGTTATCCTTATAGTTTATGTTCAATACATATGGCTAGAGCCTATTTAATCATTAAGAATCATATAATAGTCAAGGGTCAATGTGTTTCGTTTAGTGAAAAATAAAATTGGTCCATTATTGAACAAGGACAAATTTGTATCTCTAAATCAATTCTTACTTAAAAATATTTAATTTTTAATTTTCTAAAATATAAACTTCTTAGAATTTTACAATTCTATCATGATAGATTCAAAGGGAAATTTGAAAATAAAAACTGTAAGATTAATGATTCCATTCATTATATTGTATTTTCTTCATTTATAAGTGATAATATATATTTTTAATTTATATTCTTTAATATATAACAATTTATTATGTTTGATTTCTTTTAATATAGAATCATGGTTGTAGCATATAAGATTTGTCCCCTACATGGTATAATCCATTACAAATATAAGTATTTTTTTTCAAAGATATATCTGAGATAAAATTTCCTAATGAATCTTTTTTATATCATACTAAAAAGGGAATGCAACCGAAAATAACTTTCAAACCATGCATATTGGTATCTCCCACTCACCCTCAATAATTGGTTCGTATGGATTTAATTTATATGTATTTTGTTTCTATATTAGTTGGAAAACACTATGATTATGTCGTTTTTTATGATATTTCAAGATATTGATGGTAGTTTTTCCTTTCGCATAAAAGTGAAGCTTATTCTTGTTTTGAAAAACATGGAATGTTAGTTGAAAAAATTAGGGGACCCACCCACAAAAACAAGATAACTGATTATGGTGAAGAGTTTGAGAATCAAGAGATTGTATATATCTGGTCACAGTATTGTATTACTTATAATTTCTTTTCCCCTGAAACACCTCAAAAGTATGGTGTTGCTAAAATTAGAAGTATGGATCTTTATAAAATTTTATGGACCATGCTAAGGGAATATGAAACACCTCTCTACTTTAGGAAGAAGTTTCTAACCCTAATTTTTGTGTAATAAATATATTTATTATCACACCTATCATGTAAAAGACTCTATAAGAATTTTGGAATTAGTAAAACTACAAAGTTATTTAAATTGGAGTTTTTTATGAAAATAATTCATTATAAATAAAAATTAGAATATAGAAATTTTTCTGGATATAAATATATTTTTATTTCTTATGAAACCACTAGTAAATCTTACATAGTATTTAATAAGAAATAAATTTTTTGTAGGAATTTTCACTTATATTTTTATTATATTAGTTAATATGAACTTAATAAAGTAATAAGGATTGTATTTAAAATTTGAATAAAAATAATACTTCTAATTATTATAAAATTTATTTTGATTCACATGATAAATTTACAAGACAAGACCATCAGATTCTTCATGATTAAGAATATTTCCTAGAAAAACCATGTATATATGTCCCTAGAACAATAAAAACCCTAAAAAACTATACATTGGATTCTATTGTGGTATACATGGACAAAGGTACTCAAACTGGAGCCTAATAAAGTAACTAGTTTGAACATCAAGCCTTCTTATCATAGCATGAACCTAACAACATCAATGAAGATATCAATTATGATCATTTTTTAATGGAAATGAAAGAAGAAATAAATATTTTCGAAAGGAAATAAATTCTGGGAATTAGTATATGAACCTAATGATAACCTAACTATTATCACAAAGTCATTATATAGGAACATATTTGATAACCTAACTCTTATCATAACATTTTTTAACTATAAATCATATTGAAATTTCAAACTATATTAAATTAATATAAATATACCATTACTAGGTGGTTATACTTTTGATATTTGTTTTTTAGAACCCCCCCCCCCCTCGCCAAGATTATTTAAATCCCGATTCCTATAGCTTGGTATGATAGTATTAACAATTTTCTTATATGAAATGGTTTTAGAAGAAGTTTTTTTAGAAGATGTTTTATTGACCTTACTCTATTTACAAAAAAACATGGATATTTTATTATCTTAAATATATATTTATGATACTATTTTTAACTCATCGAAACCCTCTTTCTATACATAATATTATAAAATGATGAAAATATAATTTGAGATGAGTTTAGTGGGTGAGTTAAAATTCATACATGATTTAAAAAAATTTCAGAAAAAATGATGGAATTATTTTCAATCAAAGAAAATACATAAAAGAACATTTAAGACATTTGTAAAGGATAAAACCAAAGCTAGTGAAACTCCAATGAGTACGACTAGTAAGTTCAGTCTAGATGAAACTAAAAAATCATTTAACCAAACAAACAACATATGTATGATTTGATGTTTACTGCAATTAATGGTTAGTTGACCTAGTATTATGTTTAGTGTACGTATGTGTTCTTATTTTTTTGAAAACCTAAAAGAACATAATTTAAATTTTGTCCAAATAATTATCCAATACCTCAAAATTATAAATGATTTTGTATAATTATACTCTATATGATATCAATTTGACATTATTAGTTATTAAGAGGCTAATTTTAGAGGTTTTATGTAAGATAAAAATTCACCACTGAAATATGTCAAATTTTGGGAATATCCCTATTATAAGATTTTAGTATAAAACAAAATTTTGTTTCATTTTCCAATGATTAATTTGAATAAATATTTTTAGGATGTTATTTTCAAAAAATTCTATGGATGAAAAATACATTAAAAGACTATGGATATGAGTTTATAGATTTCCTTATAAACAATTATAATACAATTGACATAAAAATCTCAAATAATCTTATGTATCACACTACGAAATAATACATTTATATAATACATCACCATTTTAGATACTATTTTCAAAAGGGAGATATAACTCTTGATTTCATTAGCACTAATCATCACCTTGCTGATATATTTACAAATCCTTTGAATATTAATAGAATATGATATATCATACATGATATTAGCATGAAAAATTTATATTAGTCTACTATTACATTGATGAAATTGTTTCTATAGGGTTATCTAATAATTATTTAGGCTATTATATCTCAAAATAATTTCTTTCTATAAGTTCTTATTACAGTTTAATTCTATTATTTCTTTGTTCTACTTATTTTTGCAATTTCATGATACTATTTTCTAGATACCAGTATATGCTACTGTGGGATTGATACTGTTTGGCACTACCATACATTTTCTACCATCCTACATGTTATTGTTAATTATTTTTATTATTTTACTATTTTTAATTAAATTATATTATTTTTTTAAATTTTTTTATCACCCTAAATAATAAAAACCATTATTTAGTGTCTGAATATAATCACATTATATGAGAAAACCTCAAACCCCCTTATTTCTTCCTCAAACCTACAACCCTTGACCATCAAAAATTAATCCTCATTCATGTGGTAAAATTGTGAGGGTGAATCACCCTTCTAGTCCTTTTGTGGTTTCATAACTTAGAATGAAATCGAATGTATAGTCTGGTTAATTGATCAAGATTCTTAAACCATTTGGGAAATCCTAATTCCTTTCCCCTCAAGACGAATTTGACATATACTGAATGGTATTCTCGATCCCCAATATTTGGTGACTAGAACCTTGCATGACCCGTGATCAAATAAGGAATGATTTTACAGACAAAGTAAAATATAATAGATTTTTAGTAATTATACTCAATGCTAGAGAGGATAAATTACTAGAAAAAATCAGGTAGGACAAAAAAACCAATAAGAACGTAATCAAAGTATGTGATATATAACATGATATAAAATCAAACATCCATTGAAACAAGTGGTTTAAAATTCTTCCAGTTACATGCATCATCACTACACCATCAAAGTTATCAATAACATCCTCCACCTCCATGTGTTTCATTATATTTTCTTATACACTATAAACGGTAGTCTAAAAAGTCTTGAATTAAAAGTTAGGGTGTTATCTATAAATCATAGTAAGGTCTCACCAAGTGTTCCATAGTCAATACCCTAAAAATTTACCTATTATACTACCAGTTATAGAAAAATTTGGCAAGGATTTAAATTTTCATATTATATACCCAATACTGATTTCATAAGCAAAATGATGGTGGATATATACAAATAGATTTCAAACATGATTACATTAACATTATATGTGAAACAATTTATATAAATAGATAACCAAAAATAAAAAATTTAAATAATCATTGGATTGTATAATCAATTCAATAAATCATAAAAAATATCTTTGTATGAAATCTGTGGAGTAAGTCAGTTTTTTACATAATATGATCCACACACATATCAATAATGATCTTTTCTCTACTCAGGTGTCCACAAACAAAAACACAAAAATTAGGGAACCCATTATTGGTCGTGTGTACCCCAATATGGGGTCCCATCTTGTCTAGTAATTCATTTTTAGTTTTATTAATATTTTTTGTTCATAAATCCATTTTTAGATTGTCAAGGTCTTATCATGCTTGTCACAATTACAACTAATGAAATAGGATAACATGTTCATCAAAAAATAAATCAATCAATCAACTTAGAAATAATTTATTTTGAATCCTTTCAAAATATAGTTCCCCAATATTTGTTTTCAACATTCTTTCTCAATTCAAAACAAAATCATACTGTTTGATCATTTCATTTCATTTCAAAACACTTGTTAGTTTATGAAAAATTCTCAAGTTTGACATCAAATAATTTTGTTAAAATGATTTCAAAATCAGGCCATATTTTTTTTATAAATTCACCCAACAATATAAAATAAATTGAAATTGGGTTTTACCTCAAATAGTATTCTAATTTGGATTAGACAATAAAAAACAAAAATAAATACTTTCAAATTAACTAAAAATTATTTTCACCTTAATCATAAAATTCATTGTTTCAATTGCAGGGAAATGAATTATGGAACCACCTTCCTTTCAATTAAAGATAAAAACCCAACATGCATAATGGACTTCACCAATAGAGAATTTTGGAGATAGGGATTAATAAAAAACCTAGAAAAATGAAATCATTAAAAGGATTTTTGATATAATGACACATCTGTAAATATTACATATTCTAGTGTTTTTGAACTATAATTCACATTCAATGATATTTTTTTTAGGGTTTTACAGAATTAAGAAAACTATTACAAGTTATAATCATACATTACATGAGGAATGTTATACTCTGTATCCACTTTTTTGACCTAAGGAAACACATTAAATATAAAACATCACTTCTCTATGACACACATCTTCAATTCATTATTAAATACATCTTCATTTTCCATACTAATATTGAGGCTTGTTTAAAAAAATTCAAAACTTTGGATGAGTACAAAATCTCAATAAGTTTTTCACAAATAAGGATAACTATTAGTCTTGTGAAAACTTGTAAACCATGAATAATTTATCATAATGTAATATTTTTCCACATTAAGAAGTAGTAAATAATTTCCATAAAAATATTACATACTGTTTTTTTAATCATAAGTTTACCATGAAACTATATAAATAAGAATATTACATATAATGTTAACTTTATACATAATCAAACTTAAATGGAATAACTATAGAGTCGTCCTCCACACATATCACTCTTATAAATGGAATAGTCATACAAATGACTTCCATACCCAATACATTGGAGGTCATGATGTAAACAACCATCCTTTTTTTATCAGGGAACCACCCCTCTTTTTTATCTTATAACTACTAGTCTTTACTTTATCATGTAACCACCCATTAAATGTCTATGTAAAATTATATAATCATAACATATAAAATATAGATATTTGCAAAATATCAGTTATAAAATTTCATTTTCAACCACTAGAGATAATTTCAAGATATTGAAATAGTCAATCCACATTGAAAACTATTTTCAATTCAAAAACATCCATAATATTTATACATTATTTCTTTTCCCTTTAAAATCATTATTTCCTATAGATGAATCCAAATATCAAATAACGGTTATGGTTCTGGAGAAGTTGATGCCGCTGAATATGTTAAAAACATTCCTTTTTTCATTTGGTATACAAATTAAAACACACAGTATACTAATATTTATTTAGAAAAACATTGAATGAATTAAAATTCAAAGGGGTTTATTATACACCTGATAAAATAAGATGTTGTATAACATCAAAATATGCCTCAATGAAAGGTGATTGAGATGAAGTCCATTATCACTTGAAAAACATATGAATAAAAATCATTAAAGAATAACATTAAAAAAATATAATTATAATATATTAATTAATTATATAATGTGTAAAATGTGTTGTATATATAACTTATAGGATAATAAAAGTGAAAATGCTCAAATATGCCTCAATGAAATGATATTAAGATGAAATCCCTTACATTATGTCTGAATCATCACGTAAAATTTTTATCTTATTGAATAATTATATTTGGTTAATTACTTAATTTATTAATAAAATTTATTAAATTTATTATTTCTTTTATATTAATATTATCATGTCATAAAAATTACATAATTAGTTGTGTTCACATTAGTTGTTTGGTCAATATTCGGTACTCGAGTTGAAAGTAAACTTGGTAAGATGTTAATAGTCCATGAGTTCATTATTCCATCATCTCTAGAATAATATTCATGTCATTATTATCATTTTTATACAAATACTATACTTTTAAATAAAACCATTGTGTATTGTTATAAAAAATGAACCATGTTATATTCATATAGACGATAGGCCATACATATACATGACTAACATTTTTCATTTTTCATTAAATAGTATGGAATGAATTTATATAATATATTATCTATAAAGAATGATTATGAAAATTTTAATATCATATAAATCATTAAAATATACAAAAATATATCATAAATGTGATGTAGAGATTAAAAATGGATTACATCAATTCATGAAGGTGATAGTTCACTCGTATGCAAGAACGACATTATCATTTTTATGTATATGAAAAGAAACAATTTATGTGATATATTATCATATTATAATGATTAATACATCATTAATATAACATATAAACATTAATTCCATCATTATATATAGTCTTTAAAAATGGATATTAAAATGAACTATATCGGTTCGTGAGACAGTGCCCGCCGTACACATGAAAAAAAAGTTCATTTCCCATTTTACAAAATTGGAGATGGATTCAGGTGATGATATTAACATAATAATATATAACTATATTTAGTATAGTATATTTAATATTTAATCATGGTTTGAGGAGATTTTAGTAATTAAAATAAGGAATAATATATAAACACTTAAATAAAAACAATACCTCCTCGTTGGTTGATCACCTTTAAAGAAAACCGTAGCACCTCTAACTAAGCTGGTATACCTAAAATAAGGCATCATGAATGTGATTAGGTATTTTAGGAAGGGTTTTTTTGAAGATCTTAGCCAAACCAAATAGTTCATGTAGTGTGAGTAAAAGAGAACAGTGGATACCTTTTTATTAGAGAGGGGAGGGGAATCCTTAGAAATTCTAAAAAATGTAAAATCAATATAAATTAATTATTAAACCCAAATGACTCTAAATTGATTTATGTCAAGGATGAGATAGTTATATTTCTACATAACCTCAACTAATAATCTTTATACATGTTTTTATTTCATTTTAAAAAATATTACTTCGTTTTACCCTTAATAGTTTAATTTTAGTTTTAATTGTGGTAACAAAATTTGAAATATTAAGAGGCCATACCGTATACATATATTGGATTAATTTCCCATAAATAGAAACATTAAGAACTTTTTGACCTTATAATTTCAAAAAAAATTAAATTATTTATATTATTTTTAAATAATTTCAGATAATATTATTCTTAATAAAATGTTAATAGTGTTAAATTTTATGCTATTCATTTCTTTGATTGAAAATAACATCCAAATATAAATATTACTTTGAAAACAATGACTGAATAAAATTATAATATGTCACAGTTAGCTATATAATTCATAGAGAATCCTAAATAATTAAAATTAGGTTTATTTTAAATATTTTTTATATCATTTATTTTATATTTCTGATAATAAAATAATTACTATGTCAGTGCTGTGTGAGTATTTATCATAATTATTTGACCTATAAAAATTACAAATAAAATATAATGTTGTAGATAATTTCATTAGTCTTATGGAGAATATTTATTATCGATGTTTTATTATATTTATTACTATATTTATATTATAACACTTATAAGAAATAAGAGCCTGACATGTTGGCACTTTATTTTGTATTAATAATACATATATCCCTTTCAGAGAAAAATTCCATTAAATAAGTCAGCTCTATTATTTAGGTGTGAAGGGTTATCTTTTAGTCATCCAGTAGTATTTTTTCAGGTGTTAATGTAATTCATTGTCCATTTCATATTTTTTGTTACACTAATTTACCTGATTTATATTTAACCGCAATAAATATAAATTATAGTACTTACTTTTCATATTGTCCAAAAAACAAAAGAATCTTATTAACATAATATGGACCAATGGATCCCAAATATTGAATATATTTTCAAAATTTAAAACATATATGTTTCAGTAAATAATTTAAAATTAAACTTCGTTGATAAAATGGGAAAATATGTTTTCTAAGCATAAAAACCATCAAATAATTAACTTGGGTTTATATCGAATTTCAATGTGCAATTAATTAAAATGACCAAATTTGGATTAAATTATAGAAACTATATTTAACTAAACATTAAAACAAATTAAAATACAAATCTAACAATATAAATAAATTAGACGAAACCGTAGTTTTGTATTGAAATGCGATATTGTTCCCATTCATTAAAATGTGAACTTTATCATAAAAATACCAAAATTTCGTCCAAAATAAATTATGATGTTCCTATTTCAAATAAGAAGTTTATTTTGACAAATAGAACATATAAATGTTTCAAAATCTTGATTTAAAGTTAGTTTGACCTAAAAAGGTGGAAGAACATAATTTTTTTGAAAAATACTTCATTTATCCAAAAAATAGAATTTGTTCTTATATCATGTTTAGAAGAAATATAAGAATAATTTTAAACCATAAAATGAATATATTAATTATATATTTTATTAATAAAATATGTCAAGAGTGATTTTATTTTTTTATAAACTCAATTATTTGCATTTAAATAGTATTTAGAAAAATATTTTCCTTTTATTTAAAAGGGGTATTATTTTAATTTATACGTAATCATTCAGAAATGAATTAATTATATACATGTGTAAACCATATTTTTATAATTATGTTAATCCTTGTCATTCTCACCATTATAATGTCAATGTCATAATTATCATATTAAATAATTATATTAAGTTGTTCATTTAAGCTAACTGTGTTGTATCATGTATGCTATCAAACATAGTGTTTCCTTTTAAAAAAATTAGGATGTTACATTCTCCCCCACCCCAATTATGGAAAGTTGGTCCGAGAAATTTCATTTGGCTTGATAAATATGGTGTAAATTTTCAAAATACCTTTATTACAATCCCACAGAAAAAAAAGTATTACCAAAACTTCCACTTTAAAAGAATGAATGGAAAGTATAAAGGTCACATAAGATAACACTTTCTAGTGTTCCATATCGAAAAAATAATGATCATGTTTTGATAGATAATGATAGAAAACATGATCAGGATAAATTTAACAATAAACTAACTATAAATTTTTGATTGGTTAAATGGACATTGATTTTATAATAGGAAAAAAATGGAACACATTTTTTTATTAAGATCATTTTCATATATGTGAGGAATTATATTACTACATAGAATAAAACTTAAGGGGAGTATACTTACTTGAAAAGTAATTCTTTCATCCGTTAATCAAATTCCAAAATAAATTCATCTTTTTCCTTAATAGATGATTATTTCAGAAGAATAAACATTTATAGAATAACATAAATCAAAATATATTAACTATAAATTTCTCCAATATTTAAACATTAACAAAAACCAATATTGTATGGATAATATAATTATACAAAATGGAAAAAAATATGATAAAAACAACCTTAATCTCTAAAATTTAATATTGATTCCCAATGTTCACTGTAGAAAATTAAATAAATAACTATCTATAAAAATACTCAAAAATAATAATAAAATTTTTGAATACCCAAACTCAGAAAAATTTGATCATATAATCTTCCATGATAAATTTTAACATTTATCTCAAAATAATACAAACCATTTTTAATATCTCATACAAAAAATCATTTAACATAATCACATATTCTCCAAGATATTCTAGTCATTTGAATAAATAACATAATTGTTATAATTCCATAATGAAAGTCATAGATTCATCCAAAATATAAATAAAAATTAACTAATCAAATAATATTCCATAGTACGATATTTACCTTGATCATATAGAGTTCCCAAAATAGTTAATGTCCTTCAAAATAACATTTATCACATAATTCCCAATTCATTTTCAAATATAATGGATATCCATTCGATGAAACATAAGTTCACAAAATCAACTTTATCATACTCTATAAACTAATTTAACTAAAAAAAGTCATAATAACTAGGGACGTCACATAGGCATGTGGTAGGAAATGCACCCTTATCAGCCTTTGGTTATGGGTTAGATTCTGGCATCCCTACTAGATGTGATGGTTTTCACCCATCATTTGAGTTTTCCATTTTCATAAAAATATATAATTCTTTTAATATCTCCAAAATATAATAATGACCTCAAAAATAACCCTAACATGTTTTAACCTCAATTAATTTTTCATACTTGACATTTTTTATCCCAAAAATTAATAATATAAAATTTAATCAATTGTGATTGTCTCCAAAAATACCACTAGTTAGCTTAATATTTTAGAACATGAAATCTCAAAAATGATTTCTATGACATTTAACTAGTGATCAAAAATGAAATTATAAACCTATAATGAAATCACTAACTCTTCATATAATGTCTCAACCCATAAAGCCTAGAGACGGTGTGTTATTTTAACACATTGGCATGATTACAAGGAATCAAATCCCAAATGACAGATCATTTTAGAAGTCTTGGAAAATAGATTACATATAGGAACATTACATTACATTTAAAATATAAAATAAAACCTAGATAATTCTTTGATAACACCATTATTCTTTTATTTTAACCCTTTATATAAAATATAATACACTTATTAGAAACTTGGAAAAATAAAACATAAGAAAGGGGAGAGGTCAGATGCCTAGTAACGATAATCAATATAGTGGAAGCTATCGTAAATAAGCATTAACTTATAACGAAAGGTATAAATATAAAATATAATCATTATAAAACATTATCATAAGTGTTATATGGAATGAAAAAAAATCAAATAATCCCTTTTTAACATTCGCACCGATATTCTACTTGTAGAATAGTGAAATTTAATATCAATAATTAATCACATAATGATGAATTGCATAATGCCAAACATCATAACCATTATGTCAAAGCCTCATTCCAAGACCATTACCATCCCATCAAAGAATTGTTACTATATAGTGGTTTCTCTCAGGAGACCTACCAATACATCGATGGCCGATAGTGGTCCATGCCCATCACATTCTATGTCCAATACATTCCTCATATATAAAGGGTGACACAAAACTTAAACAGTTTTATTAAAACATCTATACAATATGTCAATACTTTAACCATAAACCATGAAAGTTATAAAAATTGCACTTCCACATTCCAAAATATCATAAAACCTTGAATACAATATGGAATATTGTATCATAATAAATCAGCCTCAATTAAGCATAAAATCTAATAATGGATGTTGACATATATGAAACTAATATAATAAATTCATTAAAAAACTTTTAATGAAATATATTTTTTAATGAATTAAAATCTGTTCAATTATAAAAGAATAAAATTTATTTTGAAAATAATGCTTCAATATTTTAAGGGAATCTATAAAATGATAAGGCAACATAACAAGAAAAAATATCTGCTCACGCCGTATAAGTAAAAAAACATATGTTCCTTAATTTTTCAAAATGGTCATAAAGTAACTTGTTTGGAAAATGACCAAAACATTCCTTTCAAAATCTTATATAAAAATTAAAACATGTGTATAAATGTAATTAAACAATTTTAGAGAAATAATAAAAAAATTAATTTTTTATGAAACATGGCCCTGAATGATATATATTTCACAGTAGATACTTACCTATAAAAAACCATGGATAAAAAAGAGATAGATAAATCAACCATTTCCTTCTACATTCCATTATTCAAGGGTGTATAATCCTCTTGTATAATTATTAAATTATGATATTAAATTATACCATAACTATAAACATATTTATGATGTCAACTATGATCTTATTATATCATAGTGTTTAAATATTACCATTATTTCATGTCTTAACTGCATCATTTTCCCATTTCTATTTTTCCATGTAAGTCATATTTTTCATTAATATGATGTATTTTACTCATGTAAATATTTAAATTGAGTTATTTATTATTATTTTAACTCCTCTTATAAATTTTATAATCATTCATGAATTGTTAACATGGTGAATGAATCTCACCATGTCATTGAGACGATTGGTCGTACGTACGCACGAGTGACAATATCATTCCATAGATATTTAAATTGTATGGAATTGGATGGTATATTAATTAAAAATAATTATTATAATGTTATATTCAATATTTATATCCATTAAACTCATCATTATATACATCCAATTAATTTTTTGTTGAATAACAGATTACACCACATTGTGGATATAGTAAGTCGTATGTACGTACATATAGATATATTGTTATTTTTATGATAGATAAAATAAGGAATAAGGTTGTAACATACATATAATAACAACTTAGAATATATAATACATTAGATTTATAACTCTACTATGGAATAAACATAGAAAGTGGATGTAGAATATGAATAGAACTGTGAAAGAGGTGTTAAAACAATTACCTCTTCTTTATTGGGATTCCTTTGTATCTCCACTTATGGACACTAGGGGTTTAATTTTTGGAATCCCAAGACCTACATAAATTAAAAAATAATTTTTATAGGATAATTGGATAGGGTTTTGTTGAGCTATTAGGTTTATGGAGGTGTGAGGAAGTGTGAGGAAGTGTGGGAAGAGATGCCTATTTATAAGAGAGGAGAGGGGCACTTTAGGAAACTCTCAACATATTAAAATATAATACGACTATTCTTGATATAAATAATTAAAAATTCCCCATAAATGAAAATTATAATACATATTAGACGATATCTTATCCCCTTTTTATTATTTAATTTTTTTTTGATTTTTAACTAATTTAATAAAAAATTACTTCAATAGGATATTATTATTTCCAAATTTAATACTATTCATCTAATTTGACATAAAATAAAATAAGACAAATAGGTAATTAGAATATAATTCATTATAAAATATATAATATATCATATATATCTATAAAAGTTTCTAGACACAATAATTATTTCAAAATATAACAAAATTAATAACATTGAAATCATTTCTACTATTTTTATGTTAATTTAATAATTATTGCTTTAGAATTGAAGATAATTTTAATATAATTATATAACATGTTAATATTAAAAATAATTTTATATAATGAAAATAATTTTATTTATATGACAATATACATTTATATTCTTTTATATCTTGATTTTCGCCCTATTTAGACACATAAAAGATATTAAAATACAAGATAGTGATATTTTGTAACTATCCTTGATTTAAAAAATATATAATTTCTTTTCAAGTAGAAGTGTACATTAAAAAACTCATAATTGATAAAAATGTGATAATTATTGAATTTTATTCATCTGATATATTTTTTTGACATTTTTCACTTTTTTTAAAGCATATAAATTTGATTTAAACACAATTAATTCCTTTAACTCTTGTTATCGGAACAAGTATTTTTATTACTATGGGTTAATATAGTCACTCTAAAATGAAAAAGGAGACAGAAATAGGAAATGTTTAAAATACATAACATCATACCAATTAGTTGTCTGATATTATATTTTTTTTTATTTTTTATAATTTAATAAAATATAATTTTTTAAAAAATATTAATAGTGTAAATTTAGACATTATTCATTTGTTGACTTTTGATAAATATCATTACTAAGGATATTTTTAAACTAACTCCTTTAAACCATCAAAAACATGTCCATGTTATCCATAAAATTATTGGATTTCATTAATTCTATCAATTTTATTTTTTTCAAAATTCTTAATATCATTTATTTGACAATTATATTAAAAAAACATTTAGTGTTTCCATGGAGTCATCGTTAATTATAATTATTTATTATCAAAAAATTATAAATAAATCTCTATAATGTATTTAATTTTATTATAATTATTGAGAAAACCAATAGTTGATTTTAACTCATGGTAATCCTTATAATAAAATTAATATACTTATATAAAATGAGAGCATGACATTTTGTCACATTTATTGTATTATCTTATATTCATGTCATATTCATAGGAAGGTGGCCATCATGTGATTTCATTTATAACCATAGATGATAAGGGTTGAATTTAGTCATCCAATAAGATTTTTACTACTGTTAAAGTAATTTTTTAATATTTTTTTAACATTAATTACCAATTTACTTTTAACCATGATAATAAAAAAATAATTACTAAATATACTATTCATAATGCCAAAAAAAAGTAGCATATTAACATAACATGACCCCACTTATTCAAAATATGGAACCTGTTATTCAAGGTTTAAATGATATAAGTTGTAGTAATTAATTTAAAATTAATTCATGTTGACAAAATGTGAAAATAGTTTTTTTAAAAGTAAACATCATCAAAATATTAACACGTTTTTTTTTCAAATTTTAATTCACACATAATTATAATGACCATAATTAAATTAAATGATAAAAAAATAATCTAATTATAATTTAAAACTAATTAAATGGATAATATACCAAAATAAATAAATTAGATGAAAAAGTAGTTTTTAATTGAAATGCCGTATTTTTTACTATTCATTAAAATATGATCGTTATCATAAAAACACTAAATATTTGTCTACACAAAATTTTTATGTCTCAATTCAAAATAAGAAGTTTATTTGGTGAAATAGAACATATAATAGTGTCAAATATTAGATTTAAAATGGGTTCTCTATTGAAAGGTGTCAAAACTGCATTTTTTTAGAAATACATCTTTTTTCTGGAAAATTGATTTATTTCTTATATCATGAATATAAATTACATAAGTTGAATTTTAAAATGATATAGAACATATAAAATTAAAAATTTGGCTAATATTATAAAAAACTATATAATTAACGGCTAGGTTTTATATTATAATAATATTTTATTAATATATTGTTCGTTAAAACTGGGACTTGCGTGTAGAGTAAGCTTAACATTATGTTGCATAAAAATATAGAAATGAAACAAATTAAATACATTTGGAAATAAAAATATTATAATATCTCATGGTTTCACGTTATCCCCTTTATAAATAAAATTTATCTTGGAAATTTGAACTTGGAATCGAAAATGATGGGTTGGACTTTTAAAAATATCATTATTTAAATACCACATCGGAAAATAGATCCCTTATAAAATTATTTTAAAATAAAGAATAGTAATAATGGATATCACTAAATATAACACATGAAAGGGTTCTATGTAGCGAAACATGGACATGAAAGAAAATGTAATCATTATGTTTTGATGGAAATTGATAGCGAACATTATTAAGAGAAATCTAACAACTAGAAATATATAAATCTATGATTATCAAAGAGACCATTTGATTCATCACAAAATAATGTACTAGGAATTTTTTTTGGTTTTATAATATTTTCCTTAGAGTATATAAAGTCATTTATTTTATAGCTTAATAATATAATGAGACATACATACATTCATAACGAGTATATTTTTCCCCTTTAATCATTTTCGATAGAAAACATACCTTTCTCTCCAAAATATATCAAAATTCAATTTATCATAATCATATAAGGTTCAAAAAAATTAAATTATAATTCATCTATTATACCATTTAAATAAAAGGAAACTATTTTATACTTACCCATACAACACATACTCTTGGGTTAGATGATTCACCCTTGTCGCCCATCGGTTGTGAGTTCATGTCTCACGGCTTTGCCAGATGTGACGGGTTGTCGCATGACCTGGGGTATATATATTTCTAAAATAATAACATTATATCATTCCAAAATTAACTAGAATATATTCAGTATTAATGAAATTCTTTAACCTTAAAAAATAGTATCAATTGTTTAAATTAATCCATTGGAACATTTAGACTTATCCAAAATTCTTCATTCCAAACACACAGTACAAAAATATAAGGAATGTCACACAACAAAATGAAGAAGTTTTTTATAACAATAAATTCCTCATGTATTCTCTTAAAACATTTTAATACCCTTAATTACCATAAAACCTTTCAAAACATAAAATATTGGATATACTCCAGAAATGAAAAAATGTTGTGAACTCCAATAATGATGGAATAAACAAACCATTAATCGGTTTCAAGGAAGTCATTAATACACAATATACTTTATCCAAATCAATAATATATTTATTCGAAAATAATTATTTCCATATCATAAACAAAATAAGGGTTATCTTTCCCTTAACCATATATTTTCTAAAAAATCTGATCTTGAAACTAGGTCACTTTACATGGTACCATAAAATCGCAAATACTTAATGAAATTGTTAATTAATACAATCATTATTCGTTTTCATAACTCATATAACTAGTAAATCATTAATACAATAGTCAAATGATACAATTCTTCAACAAAAACATAATAACACTAATCATTCTTCTTTACCTATGGTAGTATCATAAGTCTGTTATTTTTCAATAGTAACATTTAGGGTATACTCTGATAATTGGGACATTGATTAACATAGTGTATCATCTCCTTGAAGATGAATCATTGTACATTGGAAACCTATTTCTTACAATAAAAATAATGAAACTGGTTTCCTTTTTCTCCACACATAGAAAAAACTCAAATTCCCTTCAACCATTTACCAGGGTGATTCTTTCTACAGTTATCACATGTGGGAAAATTATTCTTTCCCTATATGTAGTTATATATATTTTTTCTATTACATACTCTTCTAATCATTCTTCCTTTCAATCCCATTGGACTTAGAGAATTATTTACTTATCTTATTAACATGTGGTACTATTTCTCCATGTGATGGGAATATATGGGATACTATTTCCCTTCAAAATGTTGGCTTAATATCATGAAAGATATGGTCCTTCTTACTCTTTGGATCATGTGTATTGCTGGAGTTCACATTCCTTATACTGGGAACCATTTCTAAATGAAGAAAATACACATGGTTAGATCAGGTCATATAATATAATCTAAAAACTCAAAAAATAATATGAATTAATTGAATATTTACACGCATCAAGTCTCATAATCATAATTTTTTTCCTTTAGACATATTTACTCATAAATCCTTCATACTGGTTTGTAAATAAATGTAAATTATCTTACAAAACTCCCAGTGGAGTGTCAAACCAAATTCATGGTAATGGCCAATATCATGAACTAGGTTACCCTTTCCCAAGCCCAAAACACCTTGTTGAAGATATTACTCCTATGTACTTATGTACAAGAAAAACATCCACATGTAGTATCTAAAAAAGATATATTTTCTAGGAATATTGACATAATCTCTACATTACCAAAATATTGGGATATCCGTCTATATATATCCTCAAATTATATCTTGGGGTTAGGATCCATAATTTATGTTTTCTAAATCTGATTACAAGGTTGTTGTTAAACTTCCTTTGATACAAAAAATAACACCCTAACCCAGAAATCCAAAGCGAGTGAGTTATTTTAATACATTGGAAAGATTATAAGGAATAACATCGCAAAGGACTAATCAGTTTAGCACTATTGAAAAATAGATTACATATAAAAACATTACAAGAAAATTAAAAACATAAAATTAAATATAGTTAATTCTTTAAGAATTCTGTTATTATCATATCATAACACTATATATAAATTATAATACTCTTAATGAAATACATGAAAAATAAAAATAATAATGGGTGAGATGAGATGCTCAGTAAGGATAAACAATATAGGGGAAACTACCATTACTAATCCTAAACTCTTAATGAAATGAATAAAACTACAACACAGTCCTTTTAAAACATTATTTGTTGCATAATATGGAATGAATAAATCAAATAATTCAATTTAAAAATTAGAATGGAAATTCAACTAGTTGAATAATCACATGTAAGATTAATATCAAATATCATAATGAAAAAATACATAATTGTTGACATCATAACCATTCCTTCAAGGACTCGTGCCAAGACCATTAACATACTATTAGGGCCTTATTCCAGGACACTTGTTTAACCTACCAATGCATTAGGGGTCTATATCAGTCCCCACCAATTACTTACTAAGTCCAATGCATTCCTCATATGAAAAGGGCGACAAATAACATTAAAATTCCTACTAAAAATATCATTCAAAATGTTAATACATTAACCATAAACCATTAATGGTATAAAAATAGCACATACTTAGTAAAACTTATCATAAAATATTTTATACAATATAGAAGGTTGTATCATAATAAATCAACCTACTTTAAACATAAAATCCAACTAATGTTGTTTACATATATGAAAATGTCTTAATAAACTCATTAAAACCCATTGAATGAAATATACTTTTTAATCATTTAAAGGATGTGAAATTATAAAATAAAAAATTTAATTTGATAGTAAACTTCTTCAATTTTAAGGTAATCATCAAAATGGTAAGGCAACATAATAGTGTAAAATATCTGATCATGCCGTATAAGTTAAAAAAATTCTTTCTTAAATTTGTCATAAAGGTCATTAAGTACCTCATTTGGAAAACAACTGAAAGATTAATTTCAAATAATTTTATAAACACTAAAAAATTGATATAAATGAAATAAAAAAATGGTATATAAATAGTAAAAATACAATGAAATGTATTTTTTTACAAAACATGGTTGTGGATAATAAATATTCCCCTATATATACTTACATATAAACAATCTCGGATAAAAATGAGATTGTGCAATTAACCCTTACCTTGTACATTGTATTAGTAGAGGGTGTGATAAAATAATGTTTAATGGTTAAATTTTGTTTTTAAATTATACCATGACCATATAAATATTTATGATATCATATTTGATCTAATTATATCATAGTGTTTCAACATTACAATTATTCCGGGTGTTAACTGCTTCATTTTCTCATTCATATTTTTATGTGTAAGTCATGTTTTTTATAAATAGGATGTTTTTTTCACATTTTCAGAATTAAATTATGATAATTATTATTATTTTTAGCCATCGTATAAATTTTATAATCATTCTTGAGATCAAAACATAGAGAATAAATCTCACCGCATCCTGGAGACGGTAGGCCGTACGTACGCACGAGTGACGATATCATTTACATGATGGTTAAATAGTATAGAATTAGATGATATATTAACTATAACAAATCATTACCATTTAATAATAATTATTTATATCCATTAAACTCGCCAATATATCTATCCAATTAATGTAGTGTTGAATAAAAAATTACACCATGACGCGGAGACGGTAACTCGTATGTACGCTTGCATAACGATATTGTTATTCGTATGATTGATAAAATGAAGAATAATGTTTTAACATAATTATAATAAAATAAAATAATGTATAATATACCGGAGTTATTATTCTAGTATGGAATCAATATAGAGATACTATGTATTAGAGTTAAATAACTTTAAAAGAGGTGATAAAAGAATTTCCTTTTCTTTGTTGGACTTCCTTTGGATCTTCTCTTACAAACACTAGGGATGTTATTTTTGGAAAACCAAGACCTCAAGAAATTAACTAATAATGTTTAAAATACAATTTTCACGGTTTTTTAGAGCCATAAGGCACACGTATTTGTGAGGAAGTGTGGGAGGAGATGCTTTTGTATAAGAGAGGAGAGGGGAAATTTAGGAATCACTGAAAATATTAAAATATAATATGACTATTCTAGAAATAAATAATTAAAAATGTCCCATAAATGAAATTTATAATAGAATTTAGACCATATATTATCCAATTTTGGTTATTTAAATTTATTTATTTTAAATAATTTAATAATAAATTAATTCAGAAAGATATTATTATTGCTAAATTCAATACTATTTATTTAAATTGACATAAAATATAATAATAAAAAGTGGTAATTAGAATATAATTCCATTACACATATATAATATATAATATATATCTAGGAAATTTTTTAGACACATTAAATAATTCAAAATATAATAAAATTAATATTATTATAACCATTTATTCCATTTTTATGCTAATTGAATAAGTGTTCTTTTAGAAATAAAGAGGCTTTTAAGGTCATTATATAACATCTAAAAATTAAATATAAATTTATATAATTAAACTAATATCACTTATATCAATATAGAAATTTATAATCATTCATAGATTCATGTTGGCCCTTTGTGGACAAATAAAAGATATTAAAATACAAGATAGTGATATCTTGAACTATCATTGATTTAAAGCATATATAATTTATTTTCATGTACAAGTGTCCATTAAAAAACCCAAAATCTATCATAATGTGATAATTATTTATTCTTATTCATCCAATAACTTTTTTAGACAAGTATTGGTTTAATTTTAAAGCTTATAATTTTGATTTAGCCTTAATTAATTCCTTTTAACTATTACCATGACAACATGTCTTTTTATTACTAAAGGTTAATATAGTTACTCTATAATGAAAAAGGATTCATATATGGAACGTTGGTGACATATTTAACTCCATACCAATTATTTTTCAAATTTATATATTTTTTTATGAATTTTTCATATTTTAATAAAATTTTATTTATTTTAAAATATCAATAGTGTCAATTTGGACACTATTGATTTGTTTAATTTTTAAAAATATCATAACATAATGATATATTATAATGAAATTCTTTAAACCATTAATAACATTTCAAATTAGTCCATAAAATTATTGTATGAAATTTATTCCCTCAAATTAAATTTATTTTAATATTTTCAGTATCATTTATTTTTAATTTATTTTAATAAAATAATATATGTTTCAGTATTAAGTAATCATTAATGCTAATTATTTAATCTTTGGAAACTATAAATAAATTTATATTATAGATTTAATTATATAATATTTCCATAGACGACCTAAATTTGATTTTATCTTCTAGTAATACTTATATTAAAACTAATATACTTACATAAAATGAGAGTGTGACATTTTCTGACATTCATTAAATTTTATTATATTCATGTCATATTCATGAGTAATTTTCCATTATGTGATTCCATTTCAAACCATTGATGATAAGAGTTCAAGTTAGTAATATAATAGTATTTTTACAGGCATTGAGGTAATTTTATAATATTATTTTTACCCTTGATTACCAGATTTACATTTAACTATGGTAATAAAAATAATTACTAAAGTTACTATTCATAATGCCCAAAAATAAAATTAGACTATTAATATAATTTTGACCCTTTTATTTCAAATATGGAACTCATTTTTAATGATTTAAATAAATGAGGTTTAGTAATTAATTTAAAATTAATTCTTGTTGAAAAAATAAGAAAACATGTTTTTAAAAAATAAAAATAATTAAAAGATTGACTTGTGTTTATATCGAATATTATTCTGAAAATAATAAAAATGAAATGAATTATATTTAATTATAAAAACATAATCTAAATAAAATTTAAAACCCAATTAAAAGTATAATATAACAATATAAATAAACTGTATGAAAGAGATGTTTTGAATTAAAATGCAGTATTTTTCACTATTCATTAAAATATGAATGTTTTCAAAGAAACACAAAAAATTTATCCAAACAAAATATTTATATCCTGATTATAAATAGTAAGATTATTCTTTAAAATATAACTTATAAATATATAAATTATTTTATTTAAAAAGGGTTCTCCATTAAAAGGCTTCAAAATAACATTTTTTTTAAAATATATGGCTTTTACATGAAAAAATGAATTTTTTCTTATATCAAGTCCATAAATTACATAAGATAAATTTTAAAATTATATGGAATATATTAAATTAAAAATTTTGTTAATAATATTCACAATTATTTATTTAATGGATATGTTATATATTATAATAATATTTTATTATTATGTTGTTCTTCGTTAAAACTGAGTCTTGCGTGTAACACATGCCAAATCATTGTTATGTGAAGAGTAAGATTAACATGGTGTTGTGTAAAATTGAAGAAATAAAAAATTATTTTATTTAGAAATTAAAATATTATAAATTCATGGGGTGTTACACTTAATAAAACATCGTAATCTCCAAATATCTCTAAACTACCCTCAGATAGAAACTATAAGTCCTTATCCTTAAAGATTACATAATATTGAGTTCAGTCAACAATATGACTTCATTTAATATTGATGATCTATTTAATTTTATTTTTTTAGATAATTTGTCCTTATATTATACACAATCACTTATATATTAGAAGGTAGACACTTCTAGTCACTATCCATTCTTTCATAAAACAAAAACTTTTAAAAAGAAACATGGTTTTGTTTTAGGTTTAATCATTAAAAAATTTCCATCATCCCATTCATGAAAAAATTATCCTCTAAATCCTCTTATAAAAAATTAAAAACTTTGGATGAGCACAAAATCATAGTAAGGGTTACATGAACCCTGAAAAATTATAGTATTGTGATAACATGTAAACCATGAATACATTATCATAAAGTAATATTTTTCATATTTAAGTAGTAATTAATACATTAAATATAAAACATTTTTTACCATTTTTGTAATCATATTTTTACCAGAAAAACCTATTGAAAAAACATATAACTTATAAAGGTAGAATCAGACACAATCATACATAAATGGAATAATTATACTATCGACTTCACTGCATTTCACTTTTACAAATGGAATAACCATAAGACCAGCTTCCATAACCAATTCATTAGAGGTTTTAATGTAAACAGCAATCCTTGGTTTATTATTGAATAACCCATATTTGGTTTATCACATAACAACCCATATTTGGTTTGTCATGTGACCAATCGTCAACTGTCTAAATATAAATATATAATCATAACACATAAAAAAATTTCAATTATCATGATTTCACAAATAATATTTCATTTCCAATCAGCTGAACTCCTTTGAAGATATCAAAATCGTTAATTCAAATTCAAGACATTTTAAATTCTCAAACAACCCAAAATTTAATAAGTGATTTTTCTTCCCTTTAAAATCATTAAGGCCTATAAAGGAATCCAAATATCAAACAATGGATAAGGCAACAGAAAAGTTTGTGTCATTGTATACATTAAAAACCCTTCTTTTTTTGACATTTCTATAAGAATGTAAAATGATTCATATAAAATTATTATATTATAAAACTATTAATGAATAAAATTTCAATGCGTCTGATTATACACCTTATAAATGAAGGTGTTGTATAATATCAAAATATACCTCAATGAAAGGAGATTGAGACGAAGTCCCTTACCACTTGAGAAACACATGAATAAAAATCATTAAAGAATAAAATTAAAGACCAATATAAATATCATAATTAGATATTAATTAATTATATAAACTATCAAAATTGTTGTATATACACCTTATAAGAACATAACAGCAAAAAACATCAACATATGCCTCAATGAAAGTTGATCGAGACGAAATCTTATACCATAAGTATGACTAATCACATATATTATTTATCTCTGTAAATAATAAAAATAAGTTAATTATTTAGTTTCATAAGAACCTTTATAATTTTTATTATTCCATTTATATGAATATTATCGTGGAGTAACAATTACTTAATTATTTATGTTCACATTGGGTGTTTTTTCTATATTCGGTACTCGAGTCAAAATTAAACTTGGTAGGATGTAAATAGTCGATGAGATCAAAATTCCATCATCTCGAAAATAATATTCATCGCATTATCATTATTTTTTATACCTAAATTACACATTTAAATAAAACCATTAAGTATTTTTATGAAAAATGGACAATGTTATAACAATGGAGATTGTAGGTTGTACGTTTGCATGAGTAAAATTTCTCATTTTTCAATGATCATTATGTAAAGAAGATAAATACTTTTTTATATTTAAATAATGATCCTAACAAAATTAATATCAAATTAAATATTTAAATATACTTATTTATATCATACAAGTGATGTTGTGAATAAAAATGAATCACAGTGCTTCGTGGAGGTGATAGTTCACAGGTATGCATGAATGGCGTTATCATTTTTATATGCATGGAAAGTAAAGATATAAGTGATTTAATATCATCATATAATTATTAATATTTCTTGAATATCATATATAGACATTTATTACATCATTATAACAATTAATTAATGATGGTGATGAAAAACGATCTATATCAGTTCGTGAGGTGGTAGTCTGCCACACACATGAACGGAAAGATAATTTCCCATTTGATGAAATTGGAGATGGATTTAGGATATATTATTAAAATAATAGAATATAAATATATTTATGAAACTGATTTAATTATTTCAACCTTTTTAAGAAGATTTTATGAAATGGATGAAGGAGTAATATAGAAATACTTAAATGAAAACAATATCTCATCTTTGGTTGATCACCTTGGAAGAACCTCTTATCACCTCTATGGTGGGTGTTCTTCCTAAAATAAGGCATCAAGAAAGTAAGAAGGAATTTTAAGATGGGGTTTCGGTAGATATGTTTTGAACTAAATTTTTCCTAATGTGTGAGTAATATAGAAGAGTGGGTACCTTGTTATTGGAGAGGGGAGGGGCATCCTTAGAAATTATTAAACATTAAATTAATATAAATTGATTTTCAAATAATAATATCTCCACCTATAATTATGTTTAATATATGATTATTATATTTCAAAATCCTCTCAACTAATAATTTTTAATCCTCTTTGGATTTCATTTTGTACCATATCATTTCGTTTTACCCTTTATTATTCTATTTTAATTTTAATCATGGTATGAACATTTTAAATATTAAGGTCTATATTTTTTACATATATTTGGTAAATTTTACATAAATGGAACCTTTTTGACCTTTTTTACCATATTATATGAAATTTTAAATTAAAAAATATTTTTGTGATTTTTAAATAATTTAATAAAATATTATTTTTATAATATGTCAATAGTGTCAATTTTGACTCTATTCATTTAAATAAAATCCAAACAGAGATACAACATCGGAAAAACCCATTCCAAATTATTATAATATCTTATATTCACCTGTAATTTTTTGTTTACCCAAATTAAATTAAATTATGTTTATTTCAATATTGTTCATATCATTTTTTTATATTTTTTGAATAAAATAATTACTATATCATTGTTGTGTTAGTATTTATGGTAAATATTTAAACTTTAAATATTATAAATAAAATCTAAGTATGTATATAAGTTCATAAGTCTGATGGATACTTTTTATGATATCATTTGTTTTATATTTATCACTATATTAAAAGTATTATACTTATAAGAATTAATTGTGTGACATGTTGTAACTATCTTTTTTTGTAGTAATATTTATACCACTTTCATAAAAAAAGTACATAAAATGATTCAGTTCTATTACATAGGTGTTAATAGTCCAATATCATTCTATCATATAGGTGGGTTTCAGGTATTATAGTAATTTTTTAGTTTTTATCATATTTTTGGTTACCCTAATTTACCGGATTTACCTTTAACCGCATTAAATAGAAACTATCATAATTACTATTCATATTATCCATAAAAATATATATAATCTATAAAATTATTTTATATCCATGGATTCAAAATATGGAATCCATTTTGAAAATTTTAAAGAATAAAATTTTAGGAATTTAATTTAAATTAATTCCCATTGACAAAACGAGAAAATATGTTTTGTAAGGGTAAAAAGATCAAAACATTGACATGTGTTTAAAAAAATTCAATTTAAAATTACATCTAATGAAAAAAATTGTATTATATTATAAAAAAATTATTAAATTGTACTTTATAACCAACTAACATTATAATCTATGTATATAAATAAATTTTATGGAAAAGTAGTTTGGAATTAAAAAGCATTATTTTCCTCTATTCATTAAAATATAAAGGTTTTCAGAAAAATTACAAAATTTCATCCAAATGAAATTTTGATGTGACACTTCCAAATAAGAAGTTTATTTTTTCAAATATAACATATAAAAGTGTCAAAAACTATATTTTAAATGGTTTCTCCTTCAAAAAGTAGCAAAATATAATTTTTTGAAATATACATCTTTTATCCAAAAATTAATTTTGTTCTTAGATCGTGTCTAGAAAACATATAAGATCAATTTAAAACATTAAATTGAATATATTAAATATATATTTAGTTAATAAACGCAATAAGGTTTGCTTTTAATATTTTATAAACTCAATTATTTTCATGTAAATAGTTTTTAGAAAAATAATTTTTTTTAAATGGATTTATTTTTATTTATATCTATTTGTTCACAAAATAACTAATTATATATATGTGTAAACCATATATTCATAATTATTTGAATACTTTTCATTCCCAAAAATCCAATGGCACTATGATAACATTCATATTAAATAACAATATTATGTTATTCATTTAATTTCAATGTGGCATATCATGTATGCTATCAAACATAAGGTTTCCTTTTAAGAGACTCACAATGTAACATTAGTTTAATAAATTACATTATGATCTATCAAAAAATAATAAGGATATAAATAGATATCTAACGAAACCATAAAATATGATATCCACTTATCTAGGGGAGATCAGATGAGATCCAAACTACCATGATCCTCCATGAATATGGGTGGGAGGAGTAAATATAAACTCTTTAGAGCTTCCAATGTCTAAATAAATAGCTAGGGTAAAATGGGGGTGATTAGAAACATAAACTGAGGGGTAATGTTTTTAAAAATAATTTTTAGGTAAATTAAATTATGCGTGCATGGTTTGATTGAGGGGGGGGGGGGGGGGGACTGTTAGGGGAATCTATCATCTGTCTTGGAACCCTTAATCTTTTTGGGTTCTTGGTTTCCCCTAGGTGGGAGAATAGTTTGGGAAACCATGAAACCCCCACGGTCTAATATGAGCATAGTTTTCATGGGGGTGGATTTTTAAAACATTAGTCCAACCATATAGAGCCCAAAAATCCTCGTAATGTTTTCCAACCATCAACAGAAACAACCCGAGAAAAACTAAAACCAAAGGGAGATAAAAAAGGGTCACGAAGTACCTCAAAATGGGTAATATGATTTTATAACCTACCAATCCTTAAAACATTTTATCCTCAATAATTATGTTAATATGATTCCATGTTATTGAAATGTGTCCACAACCCTCTCATCAATGCCTTATACTCCCACACCTCAGGTGAATTAGAATCATGCTAGAATAAAACGTAGACCAGAGGAAACATACTCAAATGAAGTAAATTATTCTCAAAATAAAAAATCCTAACTAGTTACCTATCCCTGATAAATCTAACTCAATATCAAGCTCATTCCAGCCCATAATATGATATGTGATAGAATGATACTTTTGATATTGTGATACATTGATGAAACTATGTGTCAATTACAATTGCAATGTAAGATATAAAATTCAATCCACTTTATCCAACTACTCATAAAAAAAGGTCACATAAACCATAGTGTAAACCTCTCATGTTTCCTAAGACATTGATGACCCTAATTGTGTGAAACTATAAATAACACTAGTCCACACACTAAAAAACCCCATAGGTTGCATATAATGGCATGAATATTATTTGTAGCAGCTCAATTACATAAATATTATATGATTAATGAACTAATTAACATCCACAATGTCTTCGAACAAACTTAGCTATCCAAATAGATTTCACCAATCTCCATCCAAGATAATAGAGATTTACATGGAAAACCAGACAACACCTCGAAAATAAAAATTCCATCCACAAAAGGGTAAATATTTTATGAGAAATCTCAACTAATCTCAAATAGGTATCTCTTGATTTTCCAAAATTAATAATGATGGCACATAATATTTCCTCATAAATATATATATCTCATTTTTTTGGACATCTATCTTCAGATGATATATTGTGTTTGAACATACCTAAGAATCAGGTTCCTCCTAAATGACTTTCCAAATGTGAGAAAAAAATGGGTATCCTAATCAAATAATTAGGATAAGGTACTCTATTAATCGTGCGAATATCTTGGACATTAAGATGTCCTAATTCCTCAACAAAGGTTATATCATGAATATGTAAGAAGTGGGAAGATCTTTTGATATAATTGAGGAAAAACTAAATCACGTTCTTATTTTATGGGGTATGAAAAAACCCAACTAAAATATCATGTATAAGTATCATCCCAATTCTAAGTTGGTACTGGAAGTGGATGAAGAAATTTAAAGGTCTTTGGTATTTGACATTGACCTACAAAAATGTATAACAATGAGAAACAAAATCATCAATTTCTCATCTCATAACTGGCCACCAAAATCATCACCACATTTCATAAAACGTCTTCATGATTCTATGTTTAACTACCCACTGGGGATTGTGGAAATACCCCCATAACATATTTTCTCATATGACAATTCATAGAAAACTGATTTTCTAGGAATATGGTTCCCTCATAAGAAAATGACCACTAATAAATGGTCTCTCCACCATAAAGAGAATTAAATAATTCTACAGAATTCATCATTAAGTTGTGTTCTAAAAGAATTATCTTCTTAAGAGTGTATCTTAACTAAGTGGTTTTCAAAAAAAACCACCTCATCGTCTTCCTAGAATCCCAAATGAAACTCTACAAAAAGATCCATCAAGTTCCACTCTTATGATGAGTATTTCATGCCATGGGTACGAATTTTACAACTCATAGATTCTTTATGTGACATTCCCCTTTATCATAGTGTATGCAATTTCAATATAATCCCACATTAGGAACTCCACAAAATTCCTATATCATGGTTTTAAATATTCTTGAGATGTGATATAACCCATGATTGTGTGGTGGGAAAACACAGTAAACATTTCTTTCTAATTTAATGCTACCAACTCTTAAGTGCATGCATCCCAATTTCATGTTCATGTTCATGTATTTTATAATACTTATCATGTTTCCAATGATTTATAACTATAGGAAACCTCATGATCTCCCTGTATATGAACATAGTACGAACCAAAACCTAATACATCACAAAAGACCACATAGCCCATGTAGGCCTCTCGAAGAGTCTACAACAGGACAAAAGTCAAAATACATTTCAACTGAATAAAATTGTTCTAGAATTTTTCATCCCAAGAAACGTTGATTCCATTATGGGTGTTTTTATTCATTGAATAAGACAACACTGATAAATAATTTAAAAATTGGAAGTAATGCCACTATAAACCCATCAATATAAGAATCTTGAAAACATCTCTTGATTACTCCAATGTTGTAAATTCTTTCACCCTATCAGGAGAAATTGAAATACAATGTTTAGAGACCAGGTGTATCAAGGACATCACCTCTCTAATCCAAAAATCACATTTCAGAATCATAGAATTGAGGTGGTGATTTCTCAACATTTCCAAAACTACACTTTGATGATGAACATGATCCTCTTATGACTGATAGTAAACCATGATTTTATTCGAAAATACCACCAAGAATATATCAAGATACTCATGGAATATTATATTAATGGACACTATAAATAATTCAACAACATTATTTAGAAAAAATGTCATGAAAATATAATTATAATGGGCACACTTTCTCTATAATTTGGTCCTCTAAATGTAAAATTATTTTATTATTAAATGGTGATAAGAAAATCTAAATTCAGTATTCAAGAACCTATTTCCCCAAACCAAACTAGTCAAATATATTATCATTATATTGAAATTGATATTTTTTCTCTACCAAAACTCAATTTAATTTTTTGTAGTTAACAAATAGGTGAATTTTTCTATCATATATCTTTGTAAATAGAACATAAACCAGATAACGTTACACACTCATGCATATAATAATTTTTTCTAAAAAATCATCCTACTACTTCTTTAATTTATTCAACTCTTTTCATTCCATATGGTAAAATGGATTCGATACTATATGAGTACAATGTACTAAATAAATAGTAAACTCTTCGACTATTACTAGTATGAAACTATAGAAATTAGATCGTACCACATTAGGAAAATAAAAGAGAAAATGAGTGGGCGATCATTAATAAAAAATTCATTCTAAATATAAAAAGAAAACAGAAATATTATATTCCAAAACTCTAGATAATAAGATCTATCTATACTCTACCATGATTCCCATTCTCTTAGAAACACATAAAACACACCATCATAGGATGTAAAGGAGACCCGTCAAATATATAAATCAATTTAGGCCTTATTATAAATGTCCCAGTCCATAATAAGAATAAAATAAAGAGGAATAATGTTATGAATAAAAAAATTCTAGAAAATATCAATCTCCAATACAAGCAACAAGCAAACTTAAAAATGGATACCCTACAATATCGTCATTAATATGGGTATACTAATATCCATCAAATAAGAAAAATATATTCACAAGAAGATTTAGTATGTTAAAAATTTGAGTCGATATAAATGATTTGGATACACCTGTTTCATATAAAATAGTCAGTAAATATGACACTATAGTTTTGGTACCCCTCAAATTTTTTGGACTTGTATAGGTTCCTCTAGAGACTCTTATATTTCATAAAAAAAATTATTCTAGATTTTTATGGCTATAACCTCATATATCATGATGAATATGATTTTATCAATGGGATTTTGTATTTTGTTGACCTTGTACCACTACACAGACTAGAAAAGGAATGGAAATTTGTTTATTTGTGTGTTGAGTGACCTTTATAACTGCAGATCTTAGGTTCCATAGAACAAACACATCTTGAATGCCCAACTATTCCACTTTAGAATCAAATACAAGATCCTTTTCTGGGTACTATAAGAGATCTATAGGATATTCACTGTAATTAACCAGCACGGGACTAATCACAGCCCGTATTTCTTTTTATGAAACTCATATAACATTTAATATGAAAAAAATGAACTCAATTCACCCTAGACTTAGTATCCAGGTCATCCTTATACAACAATACTCTATCTAGTAGACAATCATATGAAGTTAGCTTCAGTCTAAAAATTGGTGATCTATATCATCTCAGAGACCCATCTTGATCTTTTGAAGCATGATCTTCTCATTCATCACAATATCAAGTAAAAACTACACTAGATTGATAATTTGGTTCATATAATAAGTAACATTCAATTTATCCTAATGGAGGATGTAGAAATCAATATCAATATATTATTCCATAGATCAAATATAAACCATATTTTTACTCTCTATTTCCATCTACTCCCACAAGCTCATGCTCAGGCCTTCCTATTTCAAAGTAGCACATTTCACTTTAATAGATTTGGCAATCTATAGGAAATAAAAAAGGTTATATATATTTTTCAAAAAATCCTCAACCTCTTGAATATTACTAATTAGATGAAAATATGGTTTCCATTATAGAATAAAATATTGAGTGTGATTCATAGATTCATCACTTTGAGGTTCCACAACTATATCCTGAACAAGAATAGGTGCATGTATTTATCCAAGATCATGGATTCTACGCACAACAATATCAACAAGATTTTTTTTCCATGGGAGGATCTTCTCAATTTGGTTCATTGTAAACTTCATCTTGGGGAAAATTCACACATATTATCAGAGAAACTGTGCTTCAAAACATCAATATAAATCACTAAGGATGTCAGAAGATTACTCAGATCAATGAATAAAATAATAAAAAAGATAATACCAATACCCTAAGATAATATTTCAAGATTTCGATCCAATATACCAAAATAAAAAGTACTAAAAAGTCTAAAATAATATAAAATTATTCTTCAATATTCCTTTATTTATACAACCATGGTGACTTAAGGCTCATTATGATAATAACTAGCTAGGATCTCACTCATAAATAACTCTTATATAACATTAATACATCTCAAACTGTATACTTACATCATGGAAATACTCATAAATTACACATATGATAACAATTTTTCAAAAACCATCACAGAACCTCGGGTACCCTGATACTCTATTAAACTCTGAAATATCTAATGGGGGATTCATGTTTCAAATAGTTTTTCAACTGGAAACTGGGTTTAGACATGATTCATAAGGGAAGGAATTTTTCAAGAACATTCAAAAAGAACATTATATGTCATTATGATCAATACTAAAAAGGATAATTTACAAGAAAAAATATGTATAAAAATCCAAAATAATACATCATCAAACTACTCATCATCTAACAAGATATAAAACTGAAACATCCCATGAATCAAGTGGAAGACGTTTCTACTAGTCACCTCCATCATGACTGTGTGGTATGAAGGTTCTGGAATATCCACCACCTTCAAGTGGCATATTACCTCAACTCAGACCCCATAAAATATAATCTATAATTGTTCTAAAGCAAAGGTAATTTTTTGTAATAAATACAATTAGGTTTTTTTTAAAAGGCGGTGCCTCTATCAGAGACAAACTAACAATTCATTCAATAGAAAAAAAAAAGTTACATGAGTCTGAAGGATGAAATCTTATTACAATATTTATAGTATAGAGGGTGTAAATCATCAAGCAGGTTATACCACCAAGTTGTTTCTTGGTTGACTCACTTATTCGCAAGACCATCTGCAACCATGTTCGCTTCACAAATGGAATGAGTGATAATGTAATTATTTTCTATAAGAGAGGTAAGATAGTTCATCCAATTGGTAGTAAGCGGGAATGCTAGATACACCACACCGCTCCAAATATCCTTGACAATAGTAGTCGAATCACTTTCAATACAAATATTGTTCTAATCCTTTCTATTGGAAAAATAAATGGCATTATTATATCCCATCATTTGTTCTTCCAAAGATGAGTTAACACCATATATACCAAATAAGAAACTGCAGAACGAACCAAGAAAGTCTCCGTAAATGGAACCACAACCTGCAGGTCCCGAGTTTCCATTAGAGGATCCATCGACATTCACTTTAATCCATCCTCGGAGTGGGGATTTACATAACACCTAAAAAGTGTGTCTAGGATTTTTGTAGAAACCATAAATCCATATTATAGGGTGGATCTCAAAGTCTCCAATAGTTTTTTTCACAATTAGCCTTTTGAATTGAGGTAGCATCTCGAATGGCAATGAGAATCTATATCTTACCAGCATTAAGACTTAATGAGAAATTATTATAAAGAATACAATTTCTATCTTCCCAATATGTTATCATCATGTGTTCAACAATAAATACCATAAAAATTTACCATGTATGTTACCGATTACAATAAAATTAAGCATTCCATTTCATTTTTATATTAAAAAAAATCATTCCTAACAATTAATATAAAAGATATTTAATTACAACTATCAAACATGGTTAAATGAATATTTTATATTAAAATGTTTATAGAAAATAATTATCATGATTAAAACATTTCAAAACTAATTTCCATTTATACTAATGTGAGTAAATCATAGCGAAGAACCTTGTACAAAATCCCTATGGTATTTCAGGTTTATAGGTAATATGATCCCTGTGCATTTCAATAATGATCTTTCCTCTAGTCATGTGTGAATACATGAAAACCCTTATTAGGGGAACCCATCAGGAGTATTATACTTCACAACAAAGGAACCCATCATGGGTAGTCATAACGTAGTTGTTTTAGTAACATTTTTCATTATAAATCCGTTATTAGGGTGTCATGGTCCTAGCATACATGTCATAGTTACCACTATAAACCCCATCTATTTTATTCTTTGAATAATCAACCCATTAGAATGATTTCAAAAAAATCCTATCAAATCATTTAAAAATATGATTTCCTAATTTTTATTTTTGACAATCCTTTTTACTTCAAAACCAAATAAATAGTTTACAAAATTTAATGACATTTAATAAAAATTAATTTAATCCATTTTGTTAATATCAATATAAAATTATTTCATCAAAATGATTTAAAAATAAATACATCCTACCACATATAATCACACCATAATTTAAAATACATTTAAATTGGTGTTTTTTAGTCAAATTAATATTTCAAATCATTGATCAAATAAACAAAATCCATGTTTCCAAAATATTTAAAAACAAATTTATCTTAAATCAAGGAACCAAATGTTTCAATCAATCGGAAATTAATTAAGGAGACACATATTTTTAAATAAATTATAAAAATATAAACATAAGAAATTATATTCTCTAAAGAATAAAAAAGGCTTCAGCGATCAAGAAGTCAATCCTAGAATAAATATTTCACAAAACCGAGTTTATATCAATCAATTAAATTATTATATATATTAAAATATATGGAGTAGAAAAAAAGTTATCATAAAAAACACATGAAATAAGACCCACTTACCCTAACGAGATTAAATGAGATCAACACTGCTTTGAACCTATATGAACTGGGTTTAGAGGAGTAAATATTCCCTTTTGAGACCCACCAAGATCCAACGAAACAGATTTTTGTTGAATATGAGAAAATATCGACATAAACTAGGGGTTTGGATATTTAGAAATAATTTTCATAGTAATTACATCTTCTGTAAATTGTGAGTTGGATTAGGGTGCATGATTAGTAGAAATAGCGCGCCAGCTATGTACCCCTACTATTTAAGGAACATGGGTTCCACTTGGTGGGAATACAATTTAGGAAACTATTTTCCAAATATATATCCCCCATGATCCATGAGGTGCACAGTTTTCACTATGGGAAACACTGTTTGTCCAAACCATGTGACATCTGTGAAAAATCCAAAAATCCTCACAAATTTTTCAAAACCTCAAACGAAAATACCCTAGACAAACCCCAAACAAAAAATAATAAAACAAAGTCTATATCATTACCTAAAAGTGAGAAAGGTATGTTGAGTATAATCATTGAACCCACTTATCTCGTCATGAGTTTTACTGGATAATAAATAGATATAACCTATTTGGATTGAAACATGTATGTCATTATCTTGGAAGGTCATTCAAGAACAAGGATCGTCTAAATGGGTCTATATAAATAAATAAGAATTCAATCCATTTGGGTTCCCTATTTTTGTCAATTTAATGATTATTTATTTCAATATATGAACTAATTTATTAGTAAATTACTGAAACCTAGTATCCTAGGGTCAATGTTTTCATTATTACATCGTCACTAGATATAGGGAATGACATCATGATGGATTGAATAGTTTAGTAGTCTTGGAAATATAGAAACACACTTGAATCTCTCATTACAGTTGAAAACATGATATATAACATTGTATTTTATTTTAGTACAACATTATTTCCTTTAGAATATCTATGTATATCAATCATAATACACTTCCTGGTGTCTTGGGGAAATAATTCATAAGAAAGGGGTGATATCATATGCTCATATGGGTATGAATACAATGAAATATATCATAAATTCATATGAAATAATCAATATATGAAAGTAAATAACAATAAACATATTCCCTTTAATGAATGACTTTATCATGATGAATAATTTGGGTGGAATAAATGATAATTCCATATAAATAATCAAATATTCTTGAAAATTTCCATGGACATTATAAATAATCAAATAATCACACTAACATCAATAAATAATCTCATAATGACAGAATGTATAATTTAGGACATCATAACTATAACATCGGGCCTTGTTCTAAGAAATATAACAAAAAGGGATAAGGTTTTATCAAAACACCCAATCTAGTTTGTCTCATGAGACAAATTGAATAATTGAGGGGCTATAGAGATACCTTCCCAATACATTCTATATCTAAATCCTTCTCCATATAAAATGGTAAAAACTATTAAATATAAATATTTTTATTAAAAAAAATGATGATTAATTTTTAATAATTACCCCAATCAATAAACATAATCATAAACCATCAAGAGTAATATGGAGAATTGAATAAAAATAGTGCTTCCCCATTCAAACGGATCACCAACCATCTAGATAAGTAATGAATAATGTATCTTTCAAACATATCCCTAATGAAGTATAATAATGATATGGGTTATTATTTTTCTGGAATATAAATTCCTTAAATATTTCATTTAAAACATTCATGATGAAACTATCCTTTTAACATTGAAAATGTATTTAAAATAAATAAATATTAGGAAAAAATTTCTTCCAAGGTAAAATTGTAATGTTGTGAAGTAATATTCAATGAAAATTGTGTTTATGAATATATGAATTTTTTTTGTGTTGAGTGAGCTAAAGAAATGATTCATTACACAATTTTATGAGAAATGTAGATCGATGCCACATTTAGACTACAACAAGAATATTTTTTAAATTATTTTTTTTTAAATTTAAACTTGGGTAATTATTTATTGAAAAATTAATTATAGAGTATTAAAAAATTATTGAAATAATTTTAAAAAAATATGAATTTGAATAAAAAATATTTTTGACAGAAGAGAGAAATAAAGTCAAGTTATTAAAAGAAATTATCAATAATTTCACATATAAAAGTTAGAAAAATGGTAATATTTGATAAAAATTCCTTGAATAAAAATAGTAGAATAAAATTAATGTTTTTCTTTGGATAATGATCAAATAATTTCCTATAAAAAATAATACAAATTAAAATGAGATTGAAACACAAACCCTTACTACATTGGTAAATTTTGAATTAAAACACCTATGTAAAAAATATCATCAAATGAAACATCAAATATGATTATTATAATTATATAAATTTTATAATATATATGTGGTTTAAAATATAAAAATCATAAAAATAAATAGTTTCAAAACAAAAAATGTTTCCCAATTCCATTGAAATTGGGAAAAAATCTCATAAAAAGATAAAATTATTGATGTGAGAATTAATATATGTACTTATTATGTTTAAAAAATGTAAATCCATATAAAAAACAAACTAAATAACACATTAAATATTATAATATATATGACTATGATAATAAATATATCATAATGATAAACAAATTGAGATTTGAAACTGTTATTACTTGGTGACATTCATGTCAAACACCCTTTGATGAAAAATTTTGTATTTAATAATAAAATTATATTATGTTTGAATGATTCATTAATGAAAATTTAAAGGGTTATCATATACCCCATATTAAATAAATTTGTTTTCTAACATTACAATATCCCTCAATGAAAATAAATTGAGACGAAATCTGTTTCCACTTTGGATACTTTTGAATCATATGACGAATAAAATAAATAACATTAAATGAATGTTATGATACCATTTATATAAACATATTGATGATATAACATATGAATCATGCATTATATCCACAACATAATTGAAATAAGTCGTGAATATCGAGAATGTCTCGTGGATGTATAAGTGAGATGAGAAACCCTTTCTTTACATCTGGTTTCATTTAATCATGTTCAAATCACCTATATCATAAATATATATTTATTATTCAAATGTAAAATGAAAAATCATATATATATATATATATTATAAAATATATTATTTTTTTATTACTTATTTTCACCAATTTATTAATAATTCATTATTAAAAACACTATTTTGGGTGATAATGGCTTCATTTTTGCTTGTTTTTTTGTAGTGTTTGTACTTCTTCATGGATCATTATCCATATAAATTAATAATGTAATAAATGTTATAAATATGATATATATTCATTATATTGGTATTTATAATTGTTATTAAATGTTATAGATTGAAAAATGAGTAAAACACTTCCTGGAGATGATAGGTCTTACGTATGCATGAATATTTTTTTACATTTTTTAAGGGATGGTATGAATAAATGATCTATAATATTTCACATTTACAAAACATTTACTATATCTTATATAAAATATATTTTATATTAATGAATTATTATTAGAATCCATATGGAAATAAAATGAAAACATATCACATTTTTTTGTGTAAGCGGTAGTCCACACGTACACACAAGCATCATTATAAGTTTTAAATGTATTGAAAGGAAAAAACATATATGTGATATTATTATTTAGGAATTATTGTTTTTTAATATAATTATATATATAAATTAAATAAATCATTATATCCATCTTTTGGATGTGGTCAGGGAAAAGAAATTACATTAGTTGATGAGGTGGTTGTCCATTGTACACATGGTCTATGGCTTTATTACCTATTTATTAGAATTTGAGATAGATATATGTTATTAAATTAATATAATAAAATATTATTATTTTTTATATACAATTTTTATTATAATATCATGATTCAATATGTTTAAATTATTATAGTAAGAAATTAAATGAAGACCCTTAATTATGAACTATTCATCTTCTTGGGAGAAACACTTTGTTCTTATAAATGAATCCTTCCTAGAATAGTTTTGTGGTATAAAATATAATTCTATGTTTTATTTATGGATTTAATATAAAAAATTGGATTTATTTGATAAAAAAAGCATCTTGAATAATTTATATGAGAGGATAGGAGATGACATTTTATAAGTAACCTAGGAGACTTTCTTGGAAATTACATCGGTTTTTCACAAAATAATTCAAATTGATAAAGTAATTATCAATAATAAATATACAAAATTGACCATATATTTTAATTTGGGATTTTATGAGGATTAAATATATTCATCTGGAATTATTTTTAAAATTCTAATATGAAAAGTACCCTTATCTTTTTGCATAAAATTTACTACGTGAATCAATTTTTTAAGTTCTCAATATTCATTATCATGAAATATTATGTTGACCTTATTAAATTATTTTAATTATCATTATTAAAAATATGGAATCTATTTTTTCAAATTCAAATGACATAATGGGTAATATATATTTTTAAATTAAACCCACACCTGATTTGAAAAAATGGTTCTCTAAAGGGAAGGTTTCATTACATATAAAATGTTTGTACATAGAAAATAAACATAAAATATATTCTTATGACCATAATTGGAATAATTAAAATAATTTTAAAATAATATTATTTTAAAAAAATATTTAAGAAATGAACTTTGTAAATTGTTTAAATGAAATGGAAATCTTTAAAAAATTCAATATTTTTCATTATTATTTGAAAAATGGATCAGTTCAGAAAATTTAAAAAAATAACTCTAAGATAATATTTTCATCATTATTTAAAAAAATACATTCATTTTTTCTAATAAATTTAATTTAATGGTAAAAATTAATTTTAAAATAATAGTGTAAAATAAACTGAAAAATCATTTTAGAAAAAAAGACAAAGATCCAATGTATAATACAATATTTAATATAATATAATTCCTAGAAAAAATATTATATGAATGGTAAAACGTTTTATTGAACATATACTATATAAATTTCATTAAAATAATTCACCAATAGTGAATATTTTAATTTATTATTATAAAAACACAATTTGTAGATAAAAAATTTATTCTAAAAAATCTTTCATATAATTTCAAATTTTTTTAATTCTATTTTATAATAGGTTGATAACTAATCAATTTATCTAATACATATTTAAAAAATAATCTTTTAATAATTTATTTAGATACATTTATACCATCAAATTTAACCAAAATTCTTTAATGATTATAATTAATTAACATATTTTTTAGTCATTTAAGCTCAGACTTCTATGTTGTAATGGTATCAAACCAAATGTTATTCATATAAAATATCAGGATGATACATTATACCAACCATTAATAAATTAAATTCCTGAAATTTTAATTTTCACTCAAAAAAGGAGGTATCATCATCTGAAAATGACTTTTTTAAGTCAATAAATATATGAATGGTTATTAAAACTCCCCCTTCATAAGTGATATAAGGAATTAAAAGGGTCATATAGAATAAATAATAAGTAGGTTCCCAAGTGGGAAGTGAATATATGGTGATGGGACAAAATGATAATTCATAAATACTTATGAAGAGTTATAGAGATCATTGATCAAATAAAAGTTAATGATCATTATAAAATTAATGTCCATTAACCCATAAACTAGAGAGGTTTGAAAAAGGTCATCGATTCATCAGAAATGATGATAAAAGGAATTTTTTTGTTAAATATATTTTCCCACGGTTTGGGGAATTTATTTACCATATATAAAAAGAAAATAATTAAACAAACTTAATTAGTATAATTTCAACCTTAAATAAATATACACAATAATCCTATCTTTTTCACAAATGATGAGTATCCAAAAATATTTTTTATTCTCTAAGAAATAAAAAAATATTCTAAAGGATCACATATCAAAAAAGGAAACAATCTATTCCTCCATTCCACAATAAAATAAAAATAATTTGAACATTTATCAAATATGGGAAAATATATCATATTAGTCTAAAAAATTAGAAAACAAATGGTTTCCCCAAAATAACTATATATCCCAAATAACCCCAATAAACTAAATATTTAAATTTTATTTTAAACCGAAAACTTATCTCATGGACATCATACGCCTTAAAAAATGTGATAGCATTATTCATAAAAAATATTTTTTGTTAAACATAACCGTTATATATATAAACATATCTTTACCCAATAAAACATCTCAAATATCATTAATCGCCTCAAAATAATTAATATTTCAAAAATATTAGGTCCAATAATAATTTTAATATAATCAATAAAATATTTATCTATCAAATCATTTAAGTAAAAATAATTTCATACTAACCATGATATCACATAGTCTAGTGGTAGGAGTTTCACCCTTGTCACACATTGGTGGTTGGTTAATGCCATACAACCTTGCTGGATGTGAAGTGTTGTCACCTAGCATGTTGGTTTTAATTTTTTCAAAAAAAATTATAATTATTATATTTTTTAAAAATTTTAATAATCCCTAATTACCTTAACAAAACATAAGATAAACCTTAAAAGTTACCAATAAACTTTAATTTATTTCCAAAAAATGTAATTCTTCTCTTCCATTAGTAACATTTTCACTATATCATATACTAAACTAATGAAATTTATTTCCATAAATTTCTCAAAAAATATTCTTTATATTGATAAAATCACATCAACTATAACCACAAAATTTATTTTAATAGTTTAATCATATGGTCAACCTTAAACACATAACCCCATGATTGTAACCACGACTACTGGTTCAATCTTACCTGAAGTCATAAATATATATATATCCAAAATTCACATAATTCTTATATGTATCATTATTCTTATAATTAAAATACCTGTTGAAAAATTACTCTACAAAAATGTTATTGAGTCACAAGACATAAATACATCATAACATATACTCCAACGATTGGTATACCATTGTTCATTCCATGGTATAATATATATCCATTAATAATCTTAATTTACTTGGAGAGTTCCTTAGATCCCAAAATTTAAGAAAAAACTATTAATGGATCTCTATGATGAAATTTTTTCCCTCTATTAAACTACTCACTTTTCCTCAATAATTCATTTCACTATAAAATTATTTTGAACACATAAAACATTTTCTTATAACATTTATACATTCTCCTTGGTGTCTCATGCAACATTCCTAACATGAATGAAATTGGTCATTATTTCTTCCATGGTCTCCACCAATTGATCTCTAAGATGAATATATCCCTATATTCTTTGGTGAGTGTGATAGTTGGTTAATTTTTATGTTGGTAATAATATACCATGATAACGAATTGTCTATAATAAATATATATTTTTCTCGAGTCATCATCCAATTTGGTTTCTCATAATCACTTCATTTTCTATAATATTCAGTACTAATGTGATTCCACTTTGTTTTATCCAATGACAAAAACTGAAAAATAATGGAAAGAGAAACAATAATCATATTGGGAAACACCATAATCATTTAAACGTTATCAAAATAATGAAACATTTATTTCAATTAATGAATCTATAGGTTTATCATAGTTTATAAATGATTATTATATATTCAAATTATTCATGATGGATTTTAAATAATATATGAAATCACCCTAGAATATCACCCATGAGAGTCAAATAAATTTCTGAAGAAAGGCCCATTTTCTTTAACTAGTTGATGATCAAGTCAAATCCCTATGAACCATTTTCAGAGTTATTACTGATAGCTATAATTATGTCAGGCCCAAATCAAAATATAGAATTTAGTTAGGAATGTATTTTTTGCAAAAGCAATTAATATATTTCTTACCAAAACATTAGGATTGTATCATATACTTAGAATTATCCTGAAATTAAATCATAGGATTGTATCAACCCTAGTATCCTTGAGATAATGGTTACATTATAACATTGGAACTAAATACATGGAATTTCATCCTAATGAATTAATATTTTTGTAGTCTTTAAAAACTATATACATTCTTCATTCTCACATTATAATTTAAAATGAACCATACAAAATATTATTTTCTTTTAGTACACCATCATTTCCTTTACCATATCCTAGTATATTAATCATAATATTATTCTTATCATCTTGGTTAACATAACAATATGAAAAGAGTGAGATAAGACGCTCTGTATGGGTATTAAAATAGTGGAATCAATCCTAATACAAAATGAATAATCAATAAGAAAAGGAAAATAATAGGACAAGAATTTCATTTAATCAAAAACTTGAGTATGATGGATAATTTCCTCTAGATAAATTATAAATTCATATAAATAATCACATGAGTTTAAAACTTATCAAAAGATAATACGAGTACATGAATAATAACAAGGATATCAATTAATATTACTATAATAAAGGAATTCAAAATACCATAAATCATAAAGGAATCAGAAAGACCTAGTTCCAATACACCATATATAAATGGTTAAGGCCTCACCCAAAAACACTAGCTAGTTTTTCTCATGAGATCTACTGATGCGTTGAAAGGTTATATCATGAATCATTCATCACTTAATAATTCTATTTAATTATTCAGGTGAAATGAAATAAATATATTCAACATAAATATTTATATTCATAAATTATCATAAAAATGTCAATTATTAACCCAATCAATAACCATAATCTTGAACCATCCATAATAATATGGATAATTGTATCAAAATAATACATCCCCAATGAAACTGATGATAAAAAGTATAAATAAATAAATATGATAGTATATTTATTACATCTCTCTAGTTTAAATTTATTAATATAATATTTTATTCATTAATAGATATAAATACCATAAAAATACTACATAAATCATTCTTAAGTAAAATATCCTTTTCACATTGAAAATTCAATTTTGGAAACTAAATATTTCTATAATATTAGGGAAAAAATATTCTTTGAAAAGAAAATTGTAAACATTTAAAGGGGTATTTATCATAATGAGTGGCCAAGACAATAGGAAATTATTCTTATGCTAGGTGAATTCGAGAACAGATTCGATCCATATTTTTGTAAGAAATGTTAATAAGTGCTTCATTCAAAAAATTATAGGAATATTAATTATAAATTGTTTTCTAAAAGTGAAATATGTGTAAATATATATTTAATCAATTAATTTATGAAACTAAAAACATTCATGAAATCGTATTTTGAAACCATCAATTTTAATGAAATATTATTTTTAACCGATGATAAAAATAAGATGTGATTTTATTAAATATAATTTATTAAACATTTTAACTACCAAAGAGAAGAAAATGATACTATTATATGAATATTTTTTCAATAAATATAGTATAATGAAATTAAATGTGTTTAATAAAAAATTATCGAATAATTTCCTTTATTGAATATTCCCTATTATAATGAGATTGAAACATAATCCTATAAGACATTGGTAATATCTCAATCAGAACCCCCATGTAGAAAAATTAATTAAAAATAAAAACTATATATCATGAAAATAAATATATTAGTAACATAACATATTAGAGAGGAATTATATACACATCATAAGAAAAGAAAATTAATAATAAAAAATTTGACTCAATAGAGTTGAAATTGGGAACAAATCAATTGAAAAGTTTAAACCATTGAACTAATGAATAATAATTGAATTGATTATTTGAATAAAATTGAAATACATATGAAAAAAGATAAAACAATAAATAATATATTTAAAATTAATAACATAAAAAATCATATAAAATAAAATAAAATAAATTTGTAATATAACCCAATGAAAAGAAATTGAGTTATGAAACACTTACAACCAGTTAACTTCCAATTTGAATGAACTTGGTTGAAATAATTTTAATTAAAAAAATACCATTAATTATGATGTATTCATACTATAAATGATAAATGGGTAGTTCATACAGCAAAAAAAATAAAATTAGGTTCTTAATATTACAATATTCCTCAATGAAAATAAATTGAGACAAAATACCTTACAAAATTTTAATATTTTCAATAATAATCCTCTTGAAAGAATTAATTTTAAGTGAAACTTTATATACTGTGAAGATAAAGGTAATAATTATATAAAATATAAAATCATTATTACATACTCTTCAAAATATAAAAAAGAGGTTAATATGGAATATGTCTCATGGATGTAAAAGTTAGATGACATACTCTTACCTCATATATGATTTCATTCATATGTGTTAGAAAATATTGGATAATAAATATATATTTAATATATATATTAAAGAACCATAATAATATATATTGTAAAATATATTATTTTTTATATCATTTTGTTACCCATTTATTATCAATTATTAATTAACAACATTATTTTGGGGGATTATTGATTCATTTTTAATTTTTTTTGGTTCAGTTATTTAAGTATTTGTAATTTTATAATTATAATATATTCAAAAAAAATTACTCACATGATATTAATATATATTTTTATAATAGTTAATTACTCACATGGTATTTGTAATTATATATATATTTTTATAATAGTTAATTAAAATTATAATTAGAAAACTCCGTGACACCATTCGTGGATATGGTGGGCTATATATACGCACGATCACTGTCTTTATTTTTTATGGATAATTCATAATAAATGTGAATAAATATTTAAAAATTACATAAAAATTATTATATCATATATATCATATTTATTTTGTCTTTAATATAATTATTGTCAAAATAAAATTAATAATGTTTTACATCACAACATAGAGGCGGTATTCCACACATACACACAAGCGACATTGTTGTTTACCAAAAGATTGGAAGGAAAGAAGTTAGATGTGATATTATAATTTTAGAAGTATAATTTGTTACAAATATCATATATATAACTTAAATAAATCATTATATCCATCTATGATAGGTCATTATGGAAAACACGTAATTTCAGTTCGTGAGGCGGTAGTCCTTTATACACAAGATTTTCAATTTTGTTTCCATTTTAATGGAATATCGGATATATATATGTTATTCCATTAACATTATAAAATAAAAATATATTTGATATTCATATTTTATTATTTTATCATTTTAGAGGATTTTATGGAGTTATGGGAATAAATAATAAGATGACTCATGTTAAATACCTTCACATATTCTTCGTAGAACGTCTTTAGGATTATAACTAAAGCCTTCCTAGAATAGTACTATGACCAAACAAGGGAATATAGGTCTTGTGGTGGGATGTAAGGTTGTGATTTGGTAAAAAAAATTCACTGCTCTGAATGTCCCTTGATTTTTTTAGTGGATAAGAGTTGTTTTTTCCTTTTATAATTGTGGTGGGGGGCCTTCTTAGAAATTACATTAAAATTTACAAAAAAGAATACAAAATCATGAATTCATTCCCCATAAAAATGTTTCTAAATGAAATTATTTCTGAACATTGAATACTATAATGTATAAATATTTTAAAATATATATATTTTAAATTTTTAGTTGAAAATCATATAATTGTTTGTTTAACCCCCCCCCCCCCAGTAATTCCATTTTTACCTTAAATGCTATAATTAACCATTATTTTCTATACTGTTCATTGTGACCAAAAATTAATTTTCCCTGACTAATTAATTTTAATTATGTAGAGTGATAGATATCATTGGTCATATTAATGTGAATTTGCATCAAAAAAATTTCAAATACAAAACTGTATACTGATATTGTTTGAATTACACCATCGATTCATCAAAAAGGAAGGTAATACAGAAATGTTTTTTTCAAGATAAATTTCATAGGGTTGGGGAATTTAATTACCATAACTAATAATAACATATTATATTATAATTATTTAATAAATATAATTTCACCCTTTAATAAATTTACCCCTTCATAAAATCTTAATCATAATAGATGAGTCTTCATGTTTTTTTATGTGTCAATCACAAAAAAAAATTATAACAGATCACATAATAGAAAAAATAGTAGTATTCTATTACAAAATTAATAAATAAAATAAAAAATATTATCATAGGTTATCCAATATTACTAAATATAATAAATTTATCTATAAAATTATAAAACCATCATTGTAACATAAATAATCCTCTATCCCAATCGACACAAAGAACCATAACATGTAAATATTGACTTCACTGCAGAAGTTATTTCATACCCTTCACATTAAACTTGAAGAAATATAAAATAATTCATCCCAAATAATCCAATATGTTCAACCTAATGGGCCCATATAAACCCCAATCCAATAAATCATCTCCTAGAATATCATATATCACCCCAAAATAAAAAAACAATTCGAAAAAGGGTTTATCCTTTAATATGAATCCCAAATTAAAGTTAATATTTATTAATCAAATGTTTATGTCAAAATAATTTCACACTAACTAAAGAAGAAAAAATTATATTGGTAGGAATGAAACCCATTTCACGCTTTAGTTATTGGTTTAAGACCTATTAACTTACCAGATATAATGGGTTTTCACCTGGTATGGGGGTTATATTTTTGAAACTATATTATTGAAATCCCTATAATATTCCCAAACTGTAATAACAAATAATTAACTAAACACCAGAGATAAGATAATACATTATGGTTACCAATACCCGTATACTTATTTCTAATAATATTAAATGCACTCCTCCTTAAATTAAAATTTAACAAAATCATATACTAAACAAATGGGTTATATTTCCATATGAGTGTCCCAAAATATCTTTAATATTGATATTATTATTCCACATAATACCTAAAAAATGTTTTTACGTCTTTAATAAAATTATCATCCTTAAATTCATTAATCATGGATAGTATTCATAACTAACCAGTTAATCATACAATAAGTCACAAATGAGTCCAAAATTAAAACAATAATTTTATGGTTCAGGATTCTTATATCCAATGTACCATTGGTAAGAATACATTTACATCATTTTTATTGAATTATAATACTTAAATACTTAAAACATTTTACTTTTATGAGTGGAATAACATAGATAATTCAACTATTTTGTTGTTAAAATTTAAAATATGGAATTATATACGAAAATTAGTAGGTTCCACATATTTAGGATAATTGACTATAAGTGGATCTATGGGATGACATTTATTTCCCTGCATTGAACTCCTCATTTTCATTGGAAATTAACTGCTCTATCTTATTAATTTCCACTAATAAAACATTTTCATGTTCCTTTGAGACTGTTTTCTTTGTTTATCTATCCACATTCCTAACGTGAATGAAATTGTGGCTTCATTCCTCCATGGTCTCCACCTCTCAATCTCATTGTAAAATAAATCCTTATATTATTTTTTGGTTATAATAGAGGGTTAAAGTATATTTTTATTATCTTATATCATGATAACTCATTATGCATAATCAAATTATATTTATCTCTTGTTATCATCAAATATGGTTGCTCATAATCACCATTTTTATCATATTCAATGTGAGCATTATTCCTCTATTAAATCCCCTAACATCAGCTAAAAAGTATCGTATGAGAAATAATAATATTAATGGGAAATTACATTATCATTTATAGAATTTCTATATAATTATAATTTATTTTCATTATATGAAACATTATGTTTAACATTGGTCATCCAATATCATTATAAAATAAAATAATTCATCATGGTTTATAAATAATTTGTGAATTAGCAATATAATATACCCCAAAAGTGTCAAATTAGGTTTCTAGTCAGGCATATAGTCATTAAATGGGTGATCAAGTAAAACATAAATGTACCCTTCTTGTAGTCATTAAATGGGTGATCAAGTAAAACATTATGGTGGAAAATTAAATTTAATATTAGGTACATTAAAAAAATTCCCCCTTATAATTTTTTAAGAAAATTTATTAAGTGCCTAATTTAGAAATTGATTTGAATATTACTTTTGAATAATTTTATTAAAGTATATCAGGGAAAAATATGTATTTAAAAAATAACTATTAAATATTAAAAATATTCTAGAAATCATTTTTTGAACATTTATTTGGATGTAAAAGTATTTTCGTTGAATGATAGAAGTACTTTTATATTTGCTAAAAATATTTTACCAAAAATTTAAAGTATCAAAGAGAAGAAAATGGTACCATTACAAGAAAATTTCTAGAATTAACATTGGATAATAAAATTAAATGGGTTTATTATATAATTATAAAATAATTTACTTCATAAAAAATCATGATTAACATAATATTTAAATATAGACCCTTACCACTTTGGTAACATTTGAATCATAACCCAAATGAATGAAATAAATAAAATTTAACATTAAATACCATTAATATAAATAGATACATGACATATCATATCAATGGGGGGATTATATACACCTAATAAAAATAAATAGATATATAATACAAAATATATCTCAATGGAGTGAAAATTTGGATGAAATCTCTTATAGAGATCAAAACATTGCGCTGAAGATTAATAAATATATTCATTATGTCTATCAAATTTAAATCCAAATTAAACAAGTTAATGTAAAAAATAAAATAATAAAAATAAATAAAAATCATATTCTTTGAAAATTAATGTAAAAGAATATGTAATATAACCCAATTAAAATAAATTGTATTGTGAAACACTTAATACTTATTGAAATTCAAATTAAATCGAATTGAATTCGATATTTTCAATTGAAACATAAAAAACATGAATAAACAATGATTTAGGAAAAAAAAATTAATATGAAATTGCATATATTATATAAAATAAAATAGGTTCATAACGTTTTGATATTCCTTAATGATAAGAAATTGAGACAAAACCCCTTTCCCACGTGGTAAAAACATAATTGCAATAACCATGAATGAAATAACATAAAATGAAAAATTATATACCTTTAATATAAAAGGATTAATTTTATAAACTAAAAAATTATCATCATATACACCACAAAAAAAATATGTTTGGAATGTGGCATATTCCTCATGGAAGTAACGGTGATATGACTAACCCTTGCCTCATCTATGATTTAATTCATATATGTCCAAACATCCTGTATATTAAATATATATTTATTATACATCTATTAATGAAAAAAACATATATATTATACCACATATTATTTTATAACAAATTTTTATCACATTTTTATTAAAATGTTATTATTAAAAATATTATTCATGGTGATCACTACATCGTTTTTCATGTATGTATTAGTTGGGTAGTTTTTTTCCTTTTACATATATCATTATTACATAATCAATAATATTTAAATATAACATAAATATCATATATATTCATTAAAAAAGTATTTATAATAGTCCTTAAATATTGAGAGAGAAGATTTTTTTTCACCGTTCATTGAGATGGTTGGCCATACATATGTGTAAACGATCTGTAAACGATGTTTTCATTTTTTTGAAGGATAGAATGAAAGAATGTTAAATAATATTTCACATATTAATAATAGTTAACATATAATATATATCATATATTTTTGTAAAATATATCGTTAATATCATCCATTTAGAAATTAAATAAAAAAGTATCATATTGCTTCCTACAAGGGGTAGTCCACACAAATACACAAGAAACATTATCATTTTCCAATGTATTGTGAGGTAAGAAGGTTGATGTTATATTTTAATTTTAAGAAGTATATTTATATCAAAAAAATAATATATATTAATTAAATCTATAATTATATCCATCTGTGAGAGGCGGTGATTGAAAAAAAATTAATTCTGTTCGTAAGGGGGCGGTCCACCATATACACGATCGACATTTTCATTTCCCATTTGATTTAATATGAGTTTAATATTGATTATAAAATTTTAATAATAAAAAATAAGTATATATAAATTACTGGTGTTTTTATTTTATAATATTTAGATAATATTTTATGGATTTAATGGAATAAATAAAATTAAGAAACAATGATAATTATTATACTTCGTCTTCAGAGAACCACTATATGTTTATAACTAAAGCCTTCCAAGAGTTATTTTTTTGAAAAAAATAGAGACTCCATTTCATATAGAGTTATTTATGGATGGTATTTGGGCATCTATTGTATAAATATGAATCTTGATATGTATAGTGGAGAATAGAGGATGTGTACTTTTATTAGTGGGGATGGGTCCTTCTTATAAATTACATGGAAATTTCCCAAAATATTGAAAGATTATATAGTATTTCCCAAACAATTATTAAAAATAACCTTATAATTGATATTGGTATATAATAAGGTTGAAATATTTTTATTAAATAGTATATTTACAGGTTTAATTTAAACAAATACCATTATCTTTTAGTTTAACCCCTTATATGTAAACCAGTTATTAGAATAACCATGGAAATTAATTTTTCTATTTTGACTATTCATTATGACTGAAAATTAACTTGAACTTATTAATTAATTATAATAAATCTAGTTTTATAATATTTAATAAATTTTTAAATTTTAATATAACGTACGTGGTAAATTTTAGTTTAATATTTATCTCATAAGCGCATCAAGGAAACGATTTTATAAAGGAAATGTTTTCTTAAGTGTATTATTATTTTACATAAAAATAGAACATTAAATTGTTTACAATAACATAAATGGGATTAATTATAATATTTTTTATCTAATTTTTCTTTTATAACACTTTTCAATAAATTACTTTTAAACTCATTTAACAAAAAGGCAATTTTTAAGAAAAAATATTATTTTTAACTTCTCATTAACAAATTAATTTTTATTGTAAAATTATCAAATATTAAATATACTTTTATTTTGATATTATGATTTTAAAAAATGGTTATAATTTTTTTTAATATTATAAAAATGTGAATAATGTTTGTCAAAAATTTTATAGAAAATTCCACGAAACCATTTTTCATAAAAAATATTGTTTTCAAGCATAAAATAGGATTTATTCTAATCTCATTATGATAAAATTTATTGGAGAAATGGTAGAATTTTTTTTAATGTATAATATATAAATTTCATTAAACTCATTCAAAAATAGTAAAAATTTTATTTTATAAATATAAAATCATACATTACGCATAAGAATAGTTTTTCAGAAAAAATTAATTTACATTCAAATTATTTTTATTTCTATTTATAGTCTATTAAGATGTAATTATTTTTTGATAAATTTTTAAACCATATAATTTTTATAATTTAGTTATTTATATTCACACTTTCTAATTTAATCTCTTTCTAATAATGGTTATATTTAAATATAATATTTCATGCGCCGTTCTAGTTTGGTGTTGTGTGTCATTTATGATGTCAAACATAATGTTATTATTTCAATATCACGGGGTGTTATAATATCTAAACCTTGGTAGACAGAATTAAGATATTCTTCTCTTCAATGTAACGGGTTAATCTCTTGGGAGTTCCCCATAACAGAATCTATGAGTTTTGTTAAGGTTCATATCCCATTAACCATAAAATTTCTATATTTGAATATAACCTACCCATACTCACAGATGATGATTCTATATAAACTCCAGTAATATTATAAATATATTGTTAACATGGACTTATTTTCATGTTTAACAAATGCATGTTTTTTCTTATGATGGGGGTTTTGGAATGATGATGTACACACTTGTATTATTTTTGTTTCTTATAGAAATATGATAAATAATAATCTTATAAAGATATCTAATGGTTCATGTGATTGATTTCTTGCAAGAATTCTTCAAGATATAATTCACTTACTTATCATAATATAATTTCTACAATGATGGATTTTGGATGTTTATTCTTAAATGATAAGAGACAGTAAAAACAAGACTATTTCTATATAAATCAAATCATTTTCAAATGAATTATGGAAAATTATATCTCCTAGTTATAGATATGGGTTTTATATTTTGATAGGTTGAATGAGTAGTTTATCTCTTTTGATAACCCTTAATGATAAAAATATGTGGTTGATCCTATATTAGATCCATATGTAGTTGTAGTTTACTCATATGATGAGGACATGGATGAGGGAAATGATGATGTTTAAGGTGAATATAGGTATGATGAAAAGGAGTAATTTGTACCTTTTTTTACTTGAGGTAAGAAGTTTCCTGATATTTCCAGGAGTCTTTATATTTCATTTGGACTATCTAAATTTACTTTTTCTTTGACTTGTAAAGAGACTTTATCTAAATTATGTGGAATATAATGATAAAGTTTCATGTTTTTATCATTTTTATTAGTTATATTCAATGAATCCAAAATATTTCTTTATTCTATATAATGATTGCTTGGGTTTTGTTGACTGGGAAGATGAGTATGTGGAAACCAATAATTTCATAACAATTCTTTAGTCTTTCAAAATTGTATGTGCATTTTGAGGTATAAGGTCCAAGAGTTTTTTATTTAGTCAAGTTTATGGAACCATTATAGAGATATATGAGATAGTTTCTAAAGATGAAAATTCACTTTCTCTTGGGGAAGTCCCCGATATAATTAGAACATGGCCTGACTTACTATGGTTCAGTTGATGATCATCATCATGGAAGATGTATACTAGTGCATGGTTAACTTACCATTTATGTTTCTTGGTGAATTCTTAATAAATCTTTATAAGAAAGAATAATATAATAAAATATTGTAGAAAAATTCAATTCAGAGGTTCATTCTAGTGATAAATGACGAATAGTTTCAAATCTAGTTCCTTGTGAAGAGTTATTTAGTGAGGCTATGTTTTCACTTCGATGAGATATCTCTTCACCTCCACTTTATCTTCCTCAAACAAGTGTTTTGAAAAAAGATAAAAAAGATCATTTTGAAGTAAATTTTTTATATGATATTAGTTTATTTCCCCTAACATATTGTTTACATGGTATCATTATCAAGGATAATGATATATATTTGATAGTATCTGAAATTGTAGCTCAACATTAACCTAATCTATTTCTAATGATTAGAAACATGGAAAAGGAGATTAAATTGATAGTTGATAAAGTTTGTACTTTCTTATATACCTTGAATTACATGAGAATATAAATCACCTAGAGAGATATATCAAATCCATGAAGGATATATTCTCTTTCTATAATTACAACCTCTTCTAATAACACTCATGCACCTTACATGACTTCTTTATGGTTGTTTAGTTGAAAAAAACTATGGTTAGAGAAGGCATGCATGCTATACTGGATGATTCCTCTATCTCACATTATGATGATCTCATATATAATAATTCTCTTAGTGATTACACACATATATTAGTTACATAATGTTTGAATGAATAAATAAATGATAGTTTAACCATAACCAAATCTGTTAAGTTTTACATGTCTATAATTTTAACTAATTTTTTTACAAAATTCCCATTTATGGTTTTTGTATGAAAAGGTAAGGATTTATTAATTCACCAAATCTTTTAAAGAGAGAGTAACTTAATTGAATGATTTATCCTCATTTTTAAATCTATTTATGGAGTTAAATAGATATTTATTTAATAATTTGGATTATGGTATAAGGTTTATTACCCAAATTGTAGAAGTGATGGACCCCTTTATATATACTTCCAGAACTATAATAAATAAAAATTGGTCCATTAATATTAAGGATTTTGTCTCTATCAATATCTTAAAACCTCTACATACCTTGTATTAAACATTATGTCCTCTTGAAATTACTCATATCGAGTTCAAGAGACATTTGATGCCATTTTCCCCTGTAATTGAATTTAGTCCACCTTCACCTCCTTCTTTTTCAAAAAAAATATGATACTTTTTAAATACCCATTTTTTGTCAACAACCATTGTTTTTTAATTTATATTTCCATCATGATTTCTTATCATCAAAATATGCAATATTGTTTTATTAGTCTATGAAATTCCATGTTTTAAATTTCACAAAAAATATTTAATTTAATTTTTCTTTATTACAATATGTTTTAATTTTACCTTTATAGATGAAATTTAATGTTTTTTACCTTTATATAATTATCATAATATTCTTGTTACCCTTATGACATCTTTATGGAAAAAATAACCTTTTATTTTAATTTTATTACATTTAAAAAAATTAGGTTTTCCATTACAAAATATATATAATTTTGATTTTACCCTTATAAAAATACTAATTAACCCTTACACAACATATAAAAAAATTCATCTTACACAGGATTCATTTAAAAATATCTCTGAGTTTTTGTAGAAACCGTGAGTTAAATGTTTCTTCCATTTTTTATGTCATAATAAAGCTAGTGAAACATTTATTCCACTAGAAGTGATGATACTAATACCACAAAATTTATACTAAATTAGGTTGAAATCATATACAACTAGTGTATTTCTTCTATCTCTAGTCAACATATTCTACATGTAAGGTTCTGGATTTTTATAAAGAATATTTTCTATAGGTTTTGTGTTGGGCCTCTTCCTTTGTTCTAGATAAGTGTTTCCCCATGTTTATGTGAAGGATCGCGGGTGTTTTGGGGGTGTGGGACATGAAAGAGGAAGTAAAATGAATTTCTGGGCATGTTAAACGGTTTGCTTAGGCTTAATCCTAACCATGCGGGGTATCCCAGGTAATTGTGAATCCATGGATAGAGGCTTATGCTTGGTAGGGGAATAGTTATGAAAACCATGTGGGGTATCCCAGGTAACCATGCATCCATGGAAAGAGGTTTATGCACGGTTGGAGCACGGTAAGAGAAAACTGTGTGGGAATCCCATAGAACCATGCGAAAGGGGTGTTCTTTGGATAGTGTCTCATGCATGATTTGCACACGGTTTGGAAACCGTGTGAGTAAAGTGTATGGCCCATAAACATTGAGAAAATTAAAAAAAATCCCCTCATGAATTTTAAACCACAACTCAGGTTTTTCCTCCATTTAACCTCTTATAACCCTAGTGAATAACATGGACGTCCCATTCTTTGAAGAAGTGTTTCACTGTCGATTCTCAGTTGTTTGGAGAACCGTTAGTTGTGGATTGAATCTCTGAGTAATTCTAATCTCATATTTTCTTCAATTTTTAATTAGGGTTTTCATATTTCTCCCATATCCTTCAAAATCCCTGACACCCTCTTTTTTGGGTGACATTTGGGTGGAGTTTTCAACAAATTTTGGAATCCAGAACTAAGGCAATAATTAAAAGTTTGTTCACCAATAGATTCGAAGTAGTTGTTTTACAAGTTATATCCCATAATTGTTTTATATATTTGTGAATGTGTGTTGATATTTTTCCTCTCTCTTATTCTGTATTGGTTACCTATAGTAGGATTTGGTAAATTATGTTTCTAAATAATTTCTTGAAACCCTCACAATCCGCATGGGATGTGTGGAAGGGGAATTGATCATTTTAGGGCCACCCATGGGGAGTTATGGAAAACTCGAACATAGAGTGTGGTAGGGTTAAGTGAAGTGTTTCCGGATAATCACGTGTAACCCATGTAGAATATGTATTTGTAGATGATTAAGTTTTAAATGGAATGATGATAAACATGCCTAGAGTGAAAAGTATTAAGGAGTTGTTTGGAATGACATGAAAATGAGAAACCTTTGTCAAAAAAAATTATGTCAACTGTTTAACAAAATTTGGATAGAAATTCATGAGAGGATTAGTTTATATCAAACAGTGAACTTATAATTTGATGATGGAATGGGGAATGGGGAGCATGTCAATGAGGTTTGATAAGATAATGGATGAATATCATGAATGTGTTTATACATGGGAACTGTGGTACACCCAATGTTTTAATTTAATAAGTGGTTGTACTATGAGATATGAGAATTTTACTTTAAATGCATGAGTGGGTAAATACATGTGGAATTTCAAATTGATAAAATGGGCTAAATGTGTAAATTTTTTGTCATTGATGAATGTGGATAAGACAAAAGGTTTGATGAATAAACATATAGTGTTAAGGAATGATAATGGGAACATGGATAAATGTCTATGGATAGTAATTTGTAATAGTGTTAAAGGGTTGTGGCATAATGTAAATTCCCATGCTGTTTGTTATGAATTGTGATTGATTATTTCTAAAGGCATTGGTTATGATGTTTTGTGTTATGGCATGGTTGTGATTATTAATAAATAATCGTGTGCACATGGCTTGTTAGAGTGGGTTAATGGATTGAGGTTCTATGCTCATGGGTCAAGTCAGAGTAATACTCTAAACTCCACCCCAAAATTCACTAGTTTTAGAAGGGGACGAGGGCTTTATTCTTCTAAAGATTGCATTCCACCCGAACTAAAACATAGATCTGAGGATAATATATAGATGTGATATGTGGATATATAGTGAGATATAAACTATATTTGTTTCCCCTATGAATTTTGATTGATTTTCATATACCCTTTTATAGATGATAATTCTTCCAAATCAATGGAACATGTGATCAATATGGATTATGTAATGAAGATGGAATAATAAAATGAATTAGCATAAATGCTAGTCATGAATTAAATGATCCTTGTTAACTAATTTCATTAGAATTATCCCATGCTTATTTACCATTTATTTTGAACTTGTATGAACCACCTATTAGACTAGATATTTTCTAAACTACTTATCATTTCCTAGTGAGTTTTGTACTCACTCAGTGCTCGGGACGTCGTTTCCTTTCCCGAGCAGACCTCTTGGTTGCAGGTCAGGACAATGGCATAGGCCCAACTCTAAGATGTTGAGTTGGGTTTAGGATATACCTAGAGAAGGATCCAAACATGTATTTGGGACCCATTTGGAGTTCTGGACATTTGTTATATTTTGGGGTTCTTTCACATTTCACTATTGGTACAACATGACATTGTTACATTTGATTAGTGTTTGTACCTATTTGGGAATATTTTGTTATGCATTTTTATTGAGTGTTCATATTTTCTCTATTATTTATATTGTGTTCTATTGTGGCTTACTCTATGAAAGAGGGTATAGCCACCCCACACGACTCATTAGACCTTCACCGCTAGTAAGTAACCTCTGTTGTACGTGGAGGCATGGTTGAGGTCATGTGATGACTCTGCTCGGGGAACCGGTTTAGTGGCTTCTAGTTCAGGGATGTTACAAAGTGGTATCATAGGAGTTCTTTTCTTTTTATTACTATAATGGTATGGTATATAATATATTAGGATGTTTCGAACCTTGGTAATGAGCTCCTGCTTGGGAATATCTAAACCATGTAAAAGGGATAACCCAAGTCACCCTAGGTGGGAATTATTGTTCTTGATGTGTGTTGTTACAGTTCAATAATATTTCACCATTCGGTGATGCACATGTTGTGTTATTTTTTTGATTTATGAAATCCTTATCATGGCTGAAAAGGCATGAGGTTGTTTATTTATACATCATTTGAGAGACATATGGAAATAGGTTCCATGAATCATTATAGGAACACACATGGGATGGGTGTGAAGGGAATAAAGAGTAGAATGAATTTTACTTCTTTGATAAATATGAATAAAATGATGCCTAATAATGATATTTAATGTGGGTAAATTAAAGGAATACAAATGAATAGTTAAGGAATATCGTGTATAAAAAATGTCGTGACCAGGGTTAAAATTTTGGGTTGTGATAAATTGTAATGGATGATTCTATTTTAAAAAGAAAAAGTATTGCATTATAATGGTAAAATTGTTTATGAATTTCCTTAGTGAAAGGTGTCAATGATTTAAAATGATGATTATAACAAGTTGTAAAGTGGGAAATTTTCCTTAGAGGAAGGTATTATGTTTTAAAAGATGAATTGGTTTTAAGAGGTGTCGAAGAAAGACTTGTGATTAAGTAAATTTGTTACCCCCTTTTTAAAATTACCCATAGTATGTATGGTTGAGGGTAGTTTTAAATGTCTGATGATGGCCGTTGTGATATTGTATGAATAATGGTTTGTTTAAGGTTGCTATATTTAGATGTTTTCTATCTGTGGTTAAATCCCATCGTCATTCTTTGAAGCATGAGGTAAATGATAAGTTATAAATTAAAATGATTGAGTTCAAAGGTGGATATCATTTGTGTTATCGGTTGGACCATTGTCTTCATGGGTTGGGATAGTGAGAGGGCCCTAGTTCGAGACTTTGTACTTGGATTGTGAGGCCTTTCTGGTAATAATGTGGCCTAGGTGGTGTGTTTAGGTAAACCTTGATAGGGTTGTGTCCTTTGGGCTGTGAGGCATTGTTCGGTAATTTGAGTGAGGAAACTCCCATGGTTCATGACCATACAGAGTGCATGCTGCACCCTAAGGATGGTTCCTGGGTCATAATGACCTTGTGAGTAGAGGCATTGCGAGTTTCATTTGAAATCCCAGAGAGGATGTTTTTATCGTAGTGATGATAAATGTGTACACCTTGGGTATGGAACCCAGAGTAAATGGTTTTTTCATGCACAGGGAACATAGTGCCCTAGAACTATGGTGAGAGAGCCATGCAAGAGCATTTCTTTGTTCAGTCATGATATGTATGGTTTAGAGAGAGGACCAATGGATTTTCTTGTTGTGATTCTAGTCTAGGGAGTTGGTATCATTCAACCTTCAAGGTGACCTATTAGAGAGGTTGGACATGGTTTCTAGTTCTCTTGAGTGAGTATCGCACATGAATATTTTTTTGGATTTTTGAGTGTTATATGATGAGGTTTTGACTTAGATTACTAATTAGTATGTTTGATGGTTGGTTGTGCCCCTCAAGTTGGGGTCATGTAATGATAGTTTCTAAAAATCAAATTTTACCTCATGGGAGGTTACTCTAGTGTTGTAATTAACATGGAATATCAATAATGGTATATTCTTCATATGTGCTTTCAATTCATACTAGGTACCCCATATTTTATAGATTGCTATAGTTGTGTCTAGTACATTCATAAAGGAACCATAGAGCTTGTGATAGGAGGTAAGGATTATTTCAGAGGTTTGTATCATATGAATTCCTAACTCACCATTCTAGGTGAGGATTAATGGAGGTCTATAAGTTGTTTTCACATATAAAAGGCATGGGTGGAGGAAGTATGGTTATATGCTTTCACTTGATGGTGACACCCACCACGAGGGTGGTCTTGTGACTGAACTCGTTAGTATGAGTTTTTTGTTTGTTGGGTGAGATGTGGATGTTGTCTCATGGATGATAAGGCCAACTAACCAAGATACATTGTTAGGTAAGTATACGGATGATAGGGAACACATAGATAATGGTTGTTTTGTGATAGACCATTATTTTGATTAGTTAGGTAGACCATTTTTCTTTAGTTGTTAGATGTTAAGTACACATCAGAAGAATTCGAGTGGTGTGGTGGAAGTAGTGCTACCTAAAATGTTGGTTCATCGATGCCTTGTGTTTTGGTCATGGGGAAGTAGTGAGATTTGGTTGGCAATCACACCTGAGTAGTTGTTGTTTAGTGATAAGGAGATTTTTTTGGTAAGGGAGTCTGATATCCGTGATAGGTCATCTTGTCCCATAGTTCGACATCATAAATGGATAAGTTGGGGATGGTGTTCTTTAAAATCTTCTTAGTGTACCTCATCTAGTGACAATAATGCCTAATATCTTCATATCGTTCTAGGTAGGTTGAGAAGCTCTGGCTTTATTCCAAGAGACATGAAGGTGTTTGGTTTGATAAGGGACATTATGAAGTTTACGCTCAAGGAGACGATATATTTGGATTTTGATGGTGGTATTTAGACCCTTGGTGTCTTGGGGTGATGTCCTAAGGATGGACTGAATGATGAAAAATGCCATGGGTTTCATTCACAGAAGCCGAGAAAGGGCACTGGGAGATGTTCATTTTCTTATTTTCGAACAAAAAACTAGATATCCATGTCTTGGATTTATGGTTAGACATGTGATTGAGTTTATAAAACAGTGGTTAAAACCCCTCTTGAGAGTAGTGGTAACAACACTCCTAATGTGGGGAGTGATAAGTCAATTCTGAATGTAGAGAATATAACATTGAGTCGACATAGTGGCACTGAGGTTCCAATGAGTAACCTATGAGGTGCATTCCAGGTTCCTTGGGGAGGCATGTGGGCCTTGGATGTGGTGTTTGATGACTAAATTTTTGGCTAGAGCTTAGGGTGGTTCCAAGTGAAGAATGTGATGTTTGTGCAATGTCACATGAGGATGTGGTTGGATATGAAAATAATTTGTAGAAAGAGAAGATGGGATCCTATAACTCCAATGAAGATTGGGGTTAGACTCAGGTAATTTTTCCTTTTCTGGTTTGGTTAAGTCGTGATATTGAGTGAACCTCGGCCAGGTAGTGTGGTTTCATTCCAAGGGTGAATCCCGATGACGATCTGGAGGGAGGAAATGTAGTGATCATAGAATTGTACCAAAATTTAGTAAATGACCTCAGTGGGTGTGCGGGATGATAATGATAGGCTTCAATTCAGTAAGCACGTTGGGAAGGTGAGAAAGGGGTAGCATACCATTAGGGGAAGGGGGATGTTTAGGGACAATCTAGTCAGATATAGTCCAGCCTGAGATGGTAGACTTGATTGGGTGTGGTGAGAGGGACCCACCTCCGGGTTTATGTTGTAGTGGAATGCACCTTGTAAAAAAAGTCTTACACGATTGAGGTCAAGTTGATCATAGTCCTTGGATTGATGGTGTAGGATTGTCCTCCATAATGGTTTTAATCGTGCATCCATATGACAATGTAGGGTATTAATCTATGGAAGCTTGGGCATGGTGTGTTGGAACATGTTAGGTGATGGGAAAGTTGGGTTGAGTTCTGGTGGTCCTTTGTTGACAAAAGAGGATATAAGTAATCGGAAATGGTAAAGCGAACCATACCAAATGAATGGTTTTTCGTTGACGTGATCAGAGTTTCGATTTGGAAAGACTCGAGTGGACACTATTTGGGTGAGTTGGCCCGGGTAGAGAGCTTTATCAATGAATTAATTGGTCAAGTAGCCAATGTTTTTGGGTTGTGCTAGGATTTTTAGTTATAAAATGAAATCTTCAGGAAACTTGGTTGGAAGTATCATGTGTTACCCTTCAGGTGATATCAGGTTTGGGTTACTGTTAGAGTTGGAAAAATAAGAAAATGAGGCCAAGTGATTTGGGTCATGAGTTGTGTAGAGGATCAGGCTGATGAGGTGTTGATTGGTTCCTCCATGATGATGTGATGTTGTGTGTTAAGTTTCCATGTGTTGTGAGTTAGGTGTTGTCACCTAAGTTTCCCTTGTGAAGTTATCATGGTGGGAATGGTTAAAGAGGATTCATCCTTGGGGTGTTTTTTGGTTCATGTTATGGGTTATGGGGAGGAAGTCTTGAGGAGAAATTCTATGACCTTGATCCATGTTTGGAAGCCTTGTGATGTGAAACCGGAAACATGGAAAGTAAGAATGGATGGGCAGGTCTAGTCGAATGACATCTATTTACAGAAGCATAGTTATGTTTGTAAGAGCGGCTCAAGGATGAGACGTTATAAGGTGGGAAGATTGTAAGGTACCAGATTTTCTTTAAATATGTTTTTGTTTATGTTTTGGTTTATACCTCGTATTTTTGGCAAGATAAGTGTTTCCCCATGTTTAAGTGATGGTTGGAGGGTGTTCTGGGGCTTTGGGGCATTTAAGAGTAAGACAAAAATTGGGAATGTTGCACGGTTTGCGCATGGTTAGTGCATACCATGCATGGTGTCCTAGGTAACTGTGAATTCATGGATAAACACTTACACATGGTTGGTGCACGGTTAAGAAAAATGTGTGGGCTTTCCCAGGTAACCGTGCATCCATGGATAGAGGATTATGCATATTTGGAACATAGTTAAGAAAACCATGTAGGAATCCCGAAAAAACGTATGAAAGGGGTGTTTTTTGGATAATGTAACACACTCAGTTTTCACACGGTTTGGAAAATCGTGAAGGTAAACTGTGAAACAGAGAAATATTAAGAAATTTACAGAATTTCCAATCTGATATTTTTAACCCCAATTCAGGTTTCTCCTATATTTCATCCCCAGTAACCCTATTGACGAACATGGATGACCCATGATTCAAAGAGGAGTATTTCTTTCGATTCATGGATATTTGGAGTGTCGTTGGTTATAGTTCGAAGCCCTAGGTATTTATAATCTCTTCTATACTTACTCTTTTAAATTATGGGTTTTATCTTTCTCCTATCTCTTTATGAATGCCTAAAACCCTCTTTTTCAGGTGATGTTTATGTTGAGTATTTAAGGGATGTTTGAATACTAATCTAAGTCCATGAATAAGAGTGTGTTCATCAATGGATTTGAGGAAGGTTTTCTACATGTTATATCCCATATTTTTGTTATAGATTCTTGCATGTGTGTTGAGATTTTTCATTTATCTTCTTGTGTATTGGTTACCTTCAATATAATTTGGTAAATTGAGTGTCTAAATGATTTCTAGAAACCCTCACTATCCCCATGGTAATTGTTGAGAAGGACGTGACCATTTTAGGGCCACACATGGGGTGTGCTGGCAAACTCGGACCTACAATGTTATAGGGTTATGTTAAGGGTTGCCATATAATAATGTGTAACCCATGTAGAATATGTCTAAGTGGTTGATTAAGTTGTAAATGTAATGATGATAATCATGTCTAGGTCTATAAAGGCATAATGAGTTGTTAGTCATGACATGAAAATGGGAAATTTGGGTCAAACAGAATTATGTCAATTGTTTAACAAAATTTGGTTAGAAATGCCTAAAAGGATTAGTGCATATTAAATGGTGAACTTATAATTTGATGATGTAATGGGGAATGGGGAGAATTTTAATTGGAATTAATAAGGCCATGGATTAATATATTGAACGGGTTCTTACATGGGAATTATGGAACACACAATAGTTGAATGTAATAAGTGGTTGTGTTATGAGATATGGGAAATGTACATGAAATTCATGAGTGGGTAAATACTTGTGGAATGAAAATGGGTTAAATGGGTAAATGGGTAAATGTATGGTCATTGATTAATTTGGCTAAGTAATAGAGGTTCTGGAATAAATATAATGTATTAAGGAATGGGAATGGGAGCTTGGATAAATGACTATGGATTGTAATTGGTATAATTATTAATGGGTTATGGCATATTGAAAATTCCCATGTTGTTTGTTACGCATTGTGATTGATGATTTCCAATGGCATTGGTTATGTTGTGTTGTGTTATTTCATGGTTTTAGTGATTGATAAATAATCATGTGCACATGGATTAGTATAGTGGGGTGATAACTTGATGTTCTACACCCACATGTCGAGTTAGACTGAGCCTCTAAAATCAACCCCAAAAATCATGGGTTAGGGAAGGGGATGGAGGCTTTCTTCCCATAATAGTTGCATTCCACTCGAACCGAGGCTTCGAGGTGACGATAATGTGTTTTTGTGATATGTGGATCACTAGTGAGATAATGACTTGATGTTTTTCCCCTATGCATTGTGATTTATTTCCTTATACCATTTTATAGATGATAATTATTCATAACACATGTAACATATGATCAGTATGTATTATGTAATGAAGATGGAATAAGAAATGGAGTTGGGATAAATGCTATTCATGAATTAAATGAACCTTGATAACTAATATCACTTGAAATATCGCTTGATTTCTTGAAATTTATATTATATATGCATGCACTATCAATTAGACTGAATATTTTGTAGACATATTTGATGGTTGCTTAATGAGCTTTTTACTCACACCCTCCTCGACCCACTATTGGGTACCTGAGAATATCTCCTGGTTGCAGGTCCGGACAAGGGAAGAGGCCCTACTCTAAGATGTTGAGTTGGGCTCAGGATATACATAGAGAAAGACTGAGATTTAGAGATGGGGAATGTTTGGAGTTTTTTCTATTTGTTTTATTTTGGGTTTCATTCACTTTTCCCTGTCGGTACAACATGACATTGTTATATTTGATTAGTTTTTGAATCCATTTTGGAAAAGTTTTGTTATGCATATTTATTGGGTGTTCATATTGTTTCCTCTATTTATATTGTGTTTTGTTTTGGCTTACTTTGGTAAAGAGGGTAAAGTCCCCCCCACATGACTCATTAGACCCTCCCCGCTATTAGGAAAAATATGGCGTACGGGGAGGCGTTCTTGAATTCATGGGACGACTCAGATCAGAGCACCAGTTTACTGGCTTCCACATCTTGGACTTTACACTATAGGCAGTGAAATTTTATTACATGTAGACCAAAAAATTTATCACAAGAACATTCATGTAACCATAAGTAAAACTATACTTCCATCATTCTATGTCTGCTACATTTCGTGAAGATGAGCTACCTATAAATGATTCTTGTAACTTCCAGTTGAAATCTTTCTATTATAGTTTCCTAAAATAAAGCTCAATTTAATTATTATAATATCATTTCTATGGTATTAAATGAATGAATAATATACATGGATTAAGGAAATTATATTCATAAATTACTATTTAAATTCGTTAAATTCAAATTAAAACTTTCACATTTTCTAGTAAGTATAATTAATCATCTCATATTATTATTATCTAGAAATTGATAATTAGAGACTATAAAAATATATAAAATAATAGTAACCCCTCATAGAAATTTTTTTAAACCATCTCTTATCTACTAATGAATGATTGGTACTTCTTTAGTTCTTTTTGAAAAGATAGTGTATTTTAAAGTTCTTCATATGACACTTTATTTTTCACAAAATAATAGAATCCTTGCACATATATTTGAAAACATCATAAATGTAATATTTAATTACAATACAAAATATGAAGAAGAACATTCCTAATCATCTCCTATATTATCAAAAAAAGTATGAACCACATAAAAATAACTCTATAATCTTTCATTCTTATTCCATATTTATTTTTAACTTTATTTTTTCTTTATTTACATTGTATATTTAAATATTTTATTCTCCTAAAATGTATTATATAGTATACTATACTCACTCTCTCTTATTATTGTTACTCTTTTTCTTCCATATATGATTTTTTAAGATTCTATGGGTATCTTGGATATTATTTTGTCTTATTTAATATAAAATCCTAATCCAATATCAATATCATGTTTATCATTTAGTAAATTTATTGCCAGTTACTAATTTACAATTGGAAAGGATTAAATCTCATCTTAAGACAAAACGTTTTTTCTTTATTATATATTGTGTTTCTTTGTTTTTTATTCTATTAAATACAAATTATTTTGTTTTCAAAAATATTTATAAAATTACTAAACTCTTTTTTATCATTAATCATTTTTATACATAACTTTTCTAATGTGGCTATAATTATTTCAAATTTTTAATGTCATTTTAAAATATCTCACAATGTTCTAATCAAGCCTTCGAGAAATATTTTTGAAATCATTATATTATATATGTCTACTATTTTAGTTAAATATAATATATTGTATAAATTTTTGGATTTAGATTAATTTTTTTAATATAAATTTTCATAAGAGACTAAATTCCCCTCCACCCACCCACCCCTCCTCTTGAGTTATCCATTGGAGCAAATAGTTATATTCTACTAATGATGATTCTGAATGGTGAATATTATCTAGGATATTTCCATTTTATAAAATTATTTTTTTTATTAATTAAATTTTTTTTATTTATGTTCTGTTAATAGATGTAATCATCCATGGTGTATAATAATTCATGGTACGTAACACACAATTTTATATATATATATATTTTATAATGTTCACTTTATAATAATTAAAGTGATTTTAGTTAGATTCATATCTAATAAGAATTATTTCTAATCTAATTAAAATGTTTCAAACCAATGTTATTTTTCAAGAATGGTAGCATTATTTTTCAAGGAAATAATGTTTTCTAAAAAAACAAGTTACAATGATCAATATATATATTTTATTCTTAAATTAATTATTATATTCTATTAGATATAAATTGGTAAATTTTAAGAAATAGAAGTTGGGTTAATACTCGTATTCATTATGGGGATTTCCCTCTATATAAATTATATGAAGTTGGTTTTAGAGTAGAGTGAAGTATAAATATATTAGGGTTTTTACATAGGCTATAAAGAAATATTTCCCAAGTGGGAAAACTAAAGTACCCTTAATATTGTGTAACAACATTGGATCATTTTCTGAGACACTATGAAAGAGCATAGGATCTAGTCTTTATACATGATATTTATGACATTGGGATATTTTGAATATTAAAATGTTATCATAGTTTTATATATTATAATCTAATATATTAATCAATAGTGGTAACTTTTTAAAAATAATTAAATGGGGATGGTATATAAATTATAGAATTTATTTAATTTCAGAAGATATTACCAAATAAATAATTTAATAATTCAGAATTCGATGACGTGGAATGGGAATTCAATGTTACATGATATAAGAAAAATAAAAATAATAATTATTTGTATCACTTTTTATTGTTATTTGGTCACATAGTGAATTATATACATAATCTAGAAAAACATATTACTCACATATTTTATGGAGTAAATCCGATAAATTAAAGACAATTAGTTTCTTAAAAAATTCAACAAAAAATATACACTAAAAAGTGATATTAGTATAGAAAAGGGGTTCTTCAGGTCATATATTTTCAAGGGAAATCCATAAAAGACGAATATGATTTATCACCATGTAATGAAAAATTAGCAGAGCATATGGCAGGGAAGAAATTTTGAAAAATAATAATATTTTGAAGAAACGCCACTAAGTATACATAGTGGGATCGAGAGTTCCTCTCAAGTGTTAACATATTTTATATCATGATCAGGTGTAAAATTTTAATAGGGAATAAATTAATTTCCACTTATCTAATTACATGTATATGGTAAAATGTACTAATAATTACCACTCATTTCATGTTATTATACCTCTAAAATTTTCAAAGGGGAATGAACATCAATATGTAATTTCAGTAGAATAATTTAATGAATAGAGTTATGTGATAATAGGTACATCAATTATAATAAAAAATCAATATTATATATTACATAATTACAGAACTCTACACTCTTTTCAATCCTATCAGTTAACTAATAACATTGAATCGTCCCTTAATACCTTAATAATTATGTTCCTAGTTATGGAACCATGTGTAGCTTAATACAATGAAACAATATTGGGATTACTTATTATAGTTCATATAGTTCATCTTGTAGAAAACATAAATATCCAAATGATTATTTATTTTAACATAATTTATAGGTTTTTTTGTAATGAAAAGTGTAATTATATAATTTAATTGTGAAGGAAAGTGATTTGAAGATGTGAGTAATGTATATAATATCTTATTTTAAAGAGTAAAATCATTTACTGATTCTTGTATAGAACCACATATAGTTAAATATCTTAAAAAATTTCAAGGATAAAAAGATAAAGTACAATATATGGAGTATAAGGATATTCTAATAATAGAATTTGTACTTATTTTATAATATTACAATGATATATTTACTAAATAAACACATTTATTTCCACCTAGTGATGAAGTCAAATTATTCATTGACCTCATCGTTGAAAAAGAACCCCTTATATAAGACACCATATAGAATGGATTCAGTGGAATTGAACTATTTTATAAAGAAACTACAATAGTTGTGAGTCAAGGGATTCAGATTCTATAGTGACTCACCTAAAGGGAACCTATACAATTTTTAAAGAAGCATGGGAAATTGTGGTTTTGAATTAGTTTCAGTAATATAATTAAAATTTATATTAATAAAAAGTGTCCTTTTTTATAATATGTTAACTAATAGAGAAACATAATATGGATCAGAATCACTCAATGATTGACCTTTTTTCATTATGATTAATTAAACTTTAATTAGGATAATATGTTAATTTTGATTTCCCATACAACTTATGGGTGTCATGAGTTCGTAGTTGTGGATTTTGAACAAACCAAGGCACCCTTATTGTTAATGGATCTCTTTAATTGGTTATTAAATAATTATCAAGAATTAAATTTTATTGAATGTATTGATAATATCATGATATACTATAGAATATATGAGGATCTTGAGAACTATTAATCGATTATTTTGAAAACCATGATGGAAAATGAAGTCACTTGGTAATTTTAATAAGTGTGGATAATTTAATAAACATGTTACTTTTCTATGTCATATTTTTTTACAAGGATATAATATCTATTAACTCATAGAATATAAATTAGATATATAAATTTACAATACTATTATACAAAAGAGAAATAAAATTTTTCCTTCCCTTAGTTAATTTTATGGATTTTTTAAAACTAATTCTTGATTATCTATCCTTTTAAACAAGTAGAACGTAAAGGGTCAAATTTATATTTTTAAAGGATTTTAATGAAATTTTTAAGGAACTAAAGAATTTATTAATAAATTGAAAATTATCAATTTTTCCAATGAGGAAGGAACAATTATGTCATACAATAAGTCATTAAAGGAATGAGTAAATAGAATCCATATAGAGAATTATTGAGCCAGTACTTATGCATAAAAAAAATTAAAGTCCCATTAAATAAATTATAAAACATATGATCAATAGTAAGAGGATGTAATTGTTTTATTTGAAGATATGATGACACAATCTGTATAGTGAAGGATTTTAGGTATAATTAGGTCACAACAGTTTAATGTAAATATTTACATAAAATGAAAAATAATATGGACAAATAATATGGATATAACAACTCAAATATTTCAATAATTTAATAAACTACCACATGACTAAGGAATACATGTGGGTTGATTCATTAAGTATAATTAATTATAGATTTTCTACCTGAATGAGCATGTGGATGGAAACTATATTCATTGATTTATTAAATTTTTACATAGAAATTTTTATGTAAGAGGAATATGAAAAAATTCCATATAGTTAATCAAAATTATAAAAAATATAAGATAAAAAAATTTGAAAAGGGTTAATCAATGTTGATTAAATATATAGATAAATGGAGAATGATAGAAATAAACGTTAAATATTGAATATTTTTTGAAAGAAATTATGTGTACCAATTATACATGAGTTAATAAAATAATATCTAGATGAATATCATTGCTCAAAATTTTTATACACCATGATATATAGGTATATTTAAGAACTCATTTGGTGGTCCAACACGAATCCAAAAATCATTAAATATGTTTTATTATTCTTGGTATCTCAATAAGGATATTCTAATAGAGTAATTTTAAATGGTGTTATGAAACCTCTCCAAATACTAATTTAGAAGTGGAAAAAATTCATAATGGAATTTTTGACTCTACTTACTAAGGCATCCATGATTAATTACATGGTACACATATTTTCATATATTTTTATAAATTATAAAAAATTTCTAGAAATAATGGAGGATCCACAACCTCATTGACTTCAATATAATTATTTTAATGATTTTTATGGAATAAATGTATTCCATTATCAATTTTATTTTATCATGAACCTTAATTCACATATATATTTTTCACTATAGTTTAAATTTGGTTTATTAACTTGATATATTTTAGTACCACCTATCATCTTATAGTAGATGGGTAGTCCAAAAGGAGTATCTAAACACATTAAGACTTACCCACGTTACACTCAGTAAATGTATAAGTGACTTTGGACTAGTATCTACCTCTGATAAAAATTCTATACAAACAAAATATTCACTCTTAAATACTAATTTCATGGTACAAAGATTTATATTGGAAAAAATTCATAATTAAAATTTATATGGTAGATCTAGGGATTGGAGGACTATTAGTGCTGAACCAGTTGGGTGGATAATAATTATTTTTTATAAATATATAAATATATAATGATATCTCAAATATAAAAACATATGTAGATAATTGATGGATGAAATTAAAATTTCATGCAACGGATCACAAATTATTAATGGTTTCCCCATAGAATGGATAAATATGTTCTTTTATACCAGAGAAAAAATTTATATGTTATATTGTTCCTTTTGATATATTTTAGAGAATTGAAGCTATAATATATCCTTGGGATATGCAACTTAGGCTATATAAAGTTCATAATATATTTTATGTCTCTATATTGTGAAAGAATATGATAAACCAAACTCATGTACTAAAAATGGATGAAATATAGATAGAGATAAGTGTTTCTTCTAATTATTTGTAAATATATATTAAGTAAATGAGAAAGAAATTTTTTCAGAATAGAAAAATATTACTTCTAAAGGTATTTTGTTGGAGTCATGGATTGTAGTAAGTGATATGGGATCTTGAGTAAGTAATGATTAAGAATTAACTGTATTTTTTATTTATTTATATGGGAAAAAATTATGTATAAAAATTATTAAACCGAAGAAAATATAAAATTACATATTTTATTATAATTAATACCAATTTTATTACAATAGTCATTGCTCAATATTTCCTATTTTATTTTATTATTGGAGTAATTACCAATATAATGGGTTACACTAATTCTGAAAAGTATATATACTAATATATAATAAATAACTATATATGAAAAAATTGAGTTCTAGAGAATCTTATTATTTGGTTATTAGAAACAATAAAATATATATTGTTAGTTTTAAAAATACATTGAGAAATGAAACATAAATTATATAAAAACTAATATAAAGATCTTAATAATTTTAGAGCACAAAATGAAGTGTGTTTATTTTGTGAAATGCAGTCTTTAAAGGGTTCAAGAAGAATTCTAATAATAACACAACTATTGAAATAGTAATGGAATGATTTAAAGATCATTAATACAATAATATCTATTAATATAAATAATAAAACAATATAATTATATTGTTAATATATATAAATATTTGTATTAATCAATTAATGATAATGTAATTGTTATATAAGTATTAAAATAAAAACCCTTATTATCATTGATATTTTAGAAAAAAAAATCATATAATTAAATGATTAAAAAACAAAATATTTTTATTTAAAAATTAAATTTTTGATCAATATATGTCCAATCGATAAAAAGTACCTAAATATTAGATGTTAATGATTATTTTTGAATTTTCAAACAAAGTTAAATTTTTAGTTCAGTTTCAAAATAGGTTATGTTTAAATGATATATATTAAAATATCATTTGGATATAAAAATGGTTTCATTAATATTTTAATTTTTAAAAAAACTAAAATATAATTTTTTTATAAAAATAATGGACTTTGAAATATTATTGTCACTTTGGAAAATTTATTGGTTAATTTCTAATGTCTAATATTTATTTTAATGTTCTAAAATTAATTATTTATTAATATATTAAATTTTTATTTCAAAATATGAAAAATTAAATTATGTTTAATTATTTACTAATAAATATCATAAATCGTGTCTCAAATTTGAAAAAAATGATCCAAAGGCATGGGTAAGAGAATGGTACTCAATATTAAATAATATCGATACCCAAATCCTCTATACAAATATTAATAAAAAAATATCCATTATCTGATATAAATACACACCAACCCTTATAGTCATATTCACACTAAAACCATTGACCATTTTTCATCTCAAAATTTCCATCTCAAGAGTCCTAAAAGAATATCTTATATTTCTGATGTCTTACTTCTCAAATTTAGGAATGTTATCTAACAATATAAGTGGTTTAAATCTATTTTATCAATTATTCATTTATACTCCATTATAATTACTTTACATTTCTATAAAAAATGATTTTATGATTCATTATTATAAATACCATTATTCATATATATAGAATATATAATGATTCACTAAAATTTTTCCACCTAAAAATTATTTTTAATGAAAAAATATCTTCATGTCAATAAAATTAATTAGAGATATCACAAAATATTTCAATTATTTATGATATTATAGGTCAAATATATCTAATATGAGTAATATACCAAATTATGGATGACTAAAATAAATCCAGTCATTCCTCTTTGGGGACCGAAGTGGTGTAAAACATGTTTTGTTAAAAGTATAGGTTTGGTATCATAAATTACCAAACTAGGAGATCCACCTTGAAGAAATATTCTATTACTAATGTATATCAAATATAGGTTTCACAAAATTTCAATCTCTAGATACATTTTTTTCATTTCATTGGTTCTTCCATTATATAATATTATATTCCAATATTAATTCTTATTTATCTACTTACAAAATAATTGTATATTACCACATTATATTTTTATCATTCCTTTGATAAGGGTACATTCCCTTTCATTGAGAATATCTTATTAATTTATAATTTTATTGATGGATATACACATAATGAGAGAATTTGTTACATTGAACTGGAAATCCCTGATAATTAAACTAAATATATTATTACCATATAGATAATAATTTGTTACTTTTTCATGTTTATATTAATTATTCTAGGAGAAATTTTATTTATATTATTATTCAAAAAAAATCATATTTTGGGCACATTGAAAATATTATGTCACAGGTGGGGATCAAAATCAAATAACACGTTGATGAATTTTTAGATATCATGGGGAAACATATCATAGGCTAATGGGAGAGTACTTATTATTTATTTATAATTTCTTAGATAACGGACTCCACAATATATTATTTGTGTTTCTCATATTTGTTTGATAAGTATAAAGGTTTATTATTATATAATGAATCAACATCTTTATATGAATGGGAAAACACTAATAATATAAAAACCCAATCTTATTTAAATATTTAAACAAGTACAAAAAAACCTTTTATAAATATTTATCCACCACAAGCATGGTGTATCTGGTAGGGTGAAAAAATGACTTTTCCTGAAATATATTCCCTAGATTCCACCAATTACATTGTGGATCAATGTTAATGTTTATGGTGTATCAATGGGTGAAATGAGTCCCTTAAGGTATAGATGTCTCTTTCATACATGTTAACATCCTATCAAGGGATTCATTAAAATGTACATTGGGATCATTAATCCATTTAATGATGAACAACGATCGATGATTATTGAAAATAGATCTAATGTTCGGTTTAAATGGAAGTATTTATGGATTTAATATGATTCAAAAAATGTGGTGGAAGAATATTACACTTTTTATTACAAGGTCTAAGTAATGAAAACGAGTTTTACTTACATGTCCAAGATTTTTATAGATAAGGTAATAATATTTCAGATGCACTCTCAAAGAACAAAACTGAAGAAATTTTTCTGTTTTGGCCCCTCAAGATACCTATATATTATTCAACATTTGATTATTCAAACAATAGTGGTGATATGCACACTCATCTTTGTATAACCATAGTGTGTCCCTTTTTGTCTCCCTATTTTTAATAAAATCTATATGGTTGAGCTCCCACTGTACCTAAAAAATTTTCATTCATTTCAATTATAATGAAATTATAGGATATATTAATCACATGATTTTGTTTTTATGATATGATTTAATTATTTATCCATAATATATTATTTTCTCATTTTTATTCTATGTTAATTTACATTGTATTTCATCACCTAATTAATTTACAGGATCACCTTTTGTGTTGTTCACCCAATTTCCCGCATGGAATCATGAAAATTACTACTTGTTATATATGTATAAACCTGGACGAATAATAATGTTTAATATATTTTAATGATGTAATTAATGATTCTACATAATATTATGATCATTTATGTATCATGTCTTATGAAAACCCAAAAATTTGGGATATTATGTAATATATTCAAAAAACATGTACCCATAATATAATTTATATCCGTTGGATGGGATCTATAGTTCATAACTCATGGATTTCACTTTTTTTAATCTCATAGATTGACTATTTTTTTACCATTATATTAATTATATCATATATAAATATTTTATTATTAAGTGACTATATATTCCCCAAATTTATCTAAAAAATGTTCATAAATTCACCTCTATAGGAAAGTAATAATTTTAAGTCCACCTAGAAATGTATGGTCAAAAAAATAACATAAAGATGCATGGAAAAATTAACATTAGGGTTAAACATACCATTAATTCCTTACTCAAGGTAATTCTTGATGGCCTAATTATATTAGGGTCACCCTTACTAAAAGATTCAGGTCATAATGATTGATAAATTTAAAAAGAATATTATACATAGTATTTAATATTTGTTTTAAATATTTCTAATAACCCATATTCAATATAAAACTATAATATATTTCATCACATGAATTCACTAAATTTTGGATTTCTTAGAATAAATTAATTTATTCATGTTGTATCATCAAATAAATTTACATGTTTTATTCAAATTAATATGTATCTTTTACATAGATAATTATTTGTGTCATGATTATTTGTTATAAAATTATTTATAATATTAAAATAACAACAATAATAACCATTGAAAAAATGTATATAAAACTCATTTCATGTAATATATTTAAATCATCTGAATTATAAATCATACTCAGCAGATTATTCGGTGAAAATATTGTCCAAAAATTACGTTTCAATGTAAATTATTATTTATCAGGATAGTGGTATGTCTTACCCAAATTCTTACATCCATATATTATTTTCCAATGGTCAAAAGAATTTTGAACATAACATAAAATCTAAATATTTAGGAAGTGCTACATAAAAAATAATTCACTTGAACTAAAAAATAACTATTTCTATTGATTAAATATAATTAAATCTAGTATTATACATATAATAAAAAACGTTAAATTATTATTATGAAATCCAGAAAATAAATATATATAAAATTTAATGGAGATTAAAAATAATCATATGTGTTAAAGAAACTCACATAATTAGAATATCTAAAAATCACTAATGAATAAATAAAATAAAATTCATAAATATAATCATAATAAATATTAAATTTTATTAAATCAGGAAATAACATATTTCAATATTATAATAATAAAAATTTATAATTCAAAGATATAATATAGTTTTTTAAATATTAATATTTTATTTTTTCATTATAACATAAATATAAAAAATATATGATTAATAAATATGTGGTATATATGAACTCATTGATATTTACTAAAATATATTATTCATTTTAAAAAATGAGTTATTTTTTTTCATTTCATATAAATATATTATAATTTATAATTTAAAAAATTGACTCTATTTAAATATCATATATAAAAAATTGAATTCCATTCTATAACATATTAGACCAAGATCACATAATTCAAGAAAAATATTTATATGGACTTCCATCCTCCTTTTGATTTATCATGAGATAATTATTTTACATAGAAGTCATTAATAAAAACAATTATTATTAATTTATTATATAATTATTAAATTAAATTATAACAAATTAATTATTTAAAAGTGGCTTAATAATATTTCATAAATTTAATATATTTCTATTTCATTTATTTAATAATTTTCTTAAATATAAAATATATAATAATAAAAAGAAATTTTTAAATAAATTATACTCGATTAATCAAATGAATAAAATGGAAAAAAATTATTTAATAGTATAGTATGTGATATTTTATATTATATAATATGATTAAAGATCTTCCTTTATCATAACCTTTCTAGAAAAAGTGATATTTCATTTTTTGTTCAATATAATGTAATATGATATATGTAAATCATGGCTAGTGATATATTAAAACCCAATAATTTACACCACACCAGATATTGTTTAGGGCGATAAAATGTTCTTTTTTCATGATTTTATATTTATATACTTATTCTATCATGTCATGTGAAATATTATATAATATCTTAAAATATAGTTAATATCACAAAACAATCATATATCATAGCTTATGATAATCTAAATCACCACATGATATATTAGACATAATATGTGGCATGAAATATCACCTAATGTAAAATCAACCTTGTTTTTCAATATCCTATATCATAAAATTAACATCAATATCCCAGTTTCCTAGAATAATATATACCATATCAAAATATATAATATTAATAAATTATGGGATAAGGAATACATTCTCATCATTATAATATAAAAAGGTCTAAATGTTATAATTTTCATCCACATATAAATGAATGTTTATCTGTTATCATTGAATAGATTTGTATAATTATAAAAAGTCTACATGTGTAAGAAAAAAATACCAAAACATTTAGATCCTCCAATAGTGGTTTACAGTAACAATTTTGTAAAATTTAAAACCATGTTCCTCTCTTCATGTTGGATCAGAAACGCTATCAACATGATTCTTGGTAAGTATTTCAAAGAAATATCTATTGGAATATTATTTCATATGAAAATTAAAATGATTTTTAAATATAATATCATATATAAAAGATCTCCCAAATAATAATTTTTTGTATATAGATATATATATAGTTGTAAATGAGTGATATTGGAAGATTATTTTTACCATAAAGTGTTATATAATCCAAACCATAATTGAGAATGCATTTTATCTTACTTAAAATCCATCTAAAAAAATTTAATAGTCTTATATATTGATCAATAGTTTCTGGAATTCAGAATGAATTCATGGATATAAACTAAAAATTATAATGAAATTTTGAAAGACCCATATTTAATAACATTATTTTCAATAATTTATTTTAACATGATAAACAAATCATAAACACATCATTAAATGATGTAAAAAATATAACAAATTTATTAATTAAATTCACTCTATATGTTATGAAAATATGGTATGGCAATTTTTATTTTGACCTGTACAGAATTATCCAAGAATATGATAATGAGAGAATATGTTATACTATTAAGGGAGAAACATAACATGAATTAAGATATATTGTATTTATGTAATATATTCTTTAGTATAAACATATGTATAGACAGATCAAAATGTATTATATGAATGTGTCATAACACTTATATTGTTAATTTTTTTGATAGGTGAACATATATGTGACACCCCTACCTAGATCACCCAAATCACACTTGAAATTGGGTGCTACATGACTTTAGGAAATCCTCCTCATATTCAAATGAATGGTTACTATTAGAGAGGGTATAAAAAATTTGATATAATATTCCCATTAAAATAAACCCCAGTGGGAATGCCTGGATCTACTTAAAATTCATTATGACGTGTCCTTATAATGGTAATCCACAAAAATACCTAGAGACATGAAAGGGGGAAAAGAGGGACCTCTTGGTCTAGATTAGGATTTAGAAACATTATCTAAATAATGAATCAAACATAGAATAGTGGTAGTATAATATTAAAATATAAAAAGGGTCATATAAATCTTAGAAACAATAGATTGTATATAAAATTAGTAACTGGAAATAAAATGTCCTCTGGTCTGACTCAAAATTTTCTTTATTAAAAGAATAACCCCCATAACCTATTAAACATGTACCAAATTTCCTTCTCTATGAAGTACTTATTCCCTAACTATAAACATAAATGTCTACCCACATACATCAAAACCCATTTCTTTTACAAAGGTAGGGGAATGTCTAATGACCCATTTGGAATCCCCAATTCAACAGAAATACTATGTAAAATCAGGAATGTAAATTAAATAAATATAATTATTGTGATCATTAATTTACGTCATTAAATTTGGGACACATAACATAAAAACCTCATATAACAATACATTTATTCTATTTATATGCTAACTAGTCCACCATAACACCTAAACATACCATTTTCATCCCAATTCTTTTAGGAAGTCAACTCGTGTTTACAAAACCATAACCTCTCACATACCTAAAAACTATGGGTAGTGGATCATATTGAACTTAAACCCATACCAAAAAATTATTGGTAGATAGTTTACCAAATATAGACTACTGAACTCTCTTTTATGGTAGGTACTATAAAAAAATTTAAACTAATCACTATATATGAATAGGTATCCCCATTAGTATCTTTATGATTATCACTCCCTTATTGGTGATTGTACATTTCAAACCACACTATATTACTCAAGAGGGATTCACAACCTAAACTAACCCCTCTCCCATGGTGGGTCTTATGAGCATAGGTTGACCAATGAAGTCACACACAAGGTGTTCCCAACCAACAACCTCTCACATATAAAAAATCCACCCAAATCATGTCCACAACCCTCTCACATAGTGATGTGTCTTACTAGCACATTATAACTAAGTTGAGTCTACACATCCAACCAGTCTCATTTTCAAGAAAAATGAAACTAAAACAATAATGAAATAACAACATTATCATGTAAACCATCTAACAAGATCAAAAAATCATCATATGGTTTCTAGTAACTCATGACCTTTCCCAACATATCATCCTATATCTTGAAATAATCTCCCTACTTGCTAAATTTCATAGTTATAGATATACATCATGTTGACCTGTTTTCAGTTCTCATCCCTCCCATAAGAGAATCCAGTAGGGTACCTTAGACCAACATCTACTATATAATTGTAAAAGTAAATCACATTAACCCTATATGTTCCCTAAGACGAAAATAAAACAATAATAGATAACATAAAATAATTCAACAACAAATATACCAAGAAACCATATCTATATGGAACAAGTATACAATCTTTTGAAAATACATCTATTTTATCATAAGGAAAGGGGTTCTAGAATAACCCATCTAGACCCTTCCATCATTCCATTAAGAAACACAAGGAAAACAGTAATAATTACTATTCAAAAAGGAATTTCTATTGTGTTACTCTCATTTTTCCTTTGCATAAAAGACCATTAATTTTCTTTATAAAATCCCATATTCATCTTAAAATACTATTTCAAAAAAATCCTTCAAATCACATCACTTTAATCAAACCCATTTTAAAAATAATTTTTTAAATATTTAACAAATTTTACTTAGAAATCTATCATATGACACCAAAAAATACAAGAAGAGGGAAACTAAAATTAATTTGACAAGGGAACAACCTTAGATACCTTTAGTAATATATTAAATCCGTCATAAAGATAAGGTAGAAAAATTCAAGTCTTGATATATATGAAATTTTCACACAACTATGAAATGTACTGAAGAATATAATAATAAGGGAACAAAAATATAAATCACTAAATGGGAATGAGTTTCAGTAAAGTAAATGTTGAATACCTCAATCAGTAATACAAAATCAATCCAAATCTCTTTGTAACATCTTATACATCTACAATCACAAATCTCAACCATAACCACAATTATATTAATCAACCAACAATTAAAATCCAAAAATAAAAAATTAACAGAATTTACTCCAATCTCACCAAAAGACCTCTCCATGTTGAAATGATGAAAAATTATGTGTGATTCTACTCTAGAATTTTACAAGCACATACATTACAACAACCCCAAATTTAAAAATTGAATAAATGACCAATTAATCAAAATTTTGCATCAAGACTAAATAAAAATATGGGGAATGATTCCAAAAAAAAGTCATAATATCCCTGATCATTATTTAATAATTATACATGATTTATTACATAAAATTAGACTTAAAACTACTTTGAAGAGCAGGAAGCCTATTTTCAACTGGGTTTATGAACATTAAATAACAACATAAATAATTAAATACAACTGCATTGTTTTTGAAAATTTGTTTGACATGACCATAACATTTCTTCGTAATTAACACTGTAGGGTATTTCTTGAGGTATACAAAATAAAGGGGTGAGCTATAAATCCTAGTATGGGAGTAAACAAGGAATAACATGAGGAATACAATAAATGTTAGGAAATAGGAATATAAATGGAGTGTAAAGGAACCTGAATAATAATTCAAGATATAACATGATAATCATAACATGGAAAATGTGGCAACAACATACAACATTATATTAGCATGAGCCAGGGCTCCTTGTACATGGAGGATCATGAGTCAAAGATCGTCACACAAGGAGGATCATGAGTAAAATATCATGTCACATGAAGTAGAAACGGTAAAAGATAATTTCACATGACTTATCATGATACTAAACATTACACAATTATAATGGATCAATATTAGAGCTCACCCTGCATAATCATTTCATTTTCTTGATAAAGTATACGACATAACTCATACAACATATATTAATTAATAATATTATATTATTCCATGATCAAGGAAGCATGGAATTCATAAATATATATATATATATATATCCACAATAAATTAGTATATCCTCATAAATTTTAATACACTTGATACATAAATGAGTATGGTATTCCATACAAAATGAGTTTGGCATAGAAAATCATGGCACAATTTCGGTAGTATAATGACGCCATATTGAAATTCCTAAAATGGATTGATATGAGTGAAAGGGGTATCTCATTAAATAGATATGTAATGTATCTCATGTTTGACATTAAATTACAATCCCCAATATAATTAATTGTATGTTGAAGGCCTAACATAATAAATAGTTCTAAAAAGGAGGAGAAAGAAAAATAACCCATACAAAAAATTAGCATGGTAATTGTTGTACAAAAATTATATATGGTGTATTAATGAGAGTAAAAGGAAGATTTAATAATTTATAAATAAAATTGATTGAACTGGTATCATGGAAAATCATATCCCAACATTTAAAAGTGGAATTTAATAAACATAATATAAAATAAGTTCTTGAATGGAAATGAGAAGAGAGAAATCCCTTAAATTGATATGTCACTCCAAATTCTGATGAGAGGATTCTTGGGAGCTTATGGTTCCTTGGTAAGACTCTAATAATTATGTGGAATATGTTGTAATATCTTAATATAATTTCAGTGAATATAAATTTGATCATGGGTGGGATTGTATAAGAAAAGAGAGTGTTTCTTTATTAATTTGGTTTCTGACACTACACAACGAAATATTCAAAACCACATACCATACCATAGTTTTTACACAAGGTTTCTAGAAAATAAGAGTGGAATACAATATTTTATGAGGGCAATGGACAAGGATAATAAAATATTTTCCATGCTTATGTGGAGGAGAGTCACATGTTCAAAGAAATGAATTTAAAATCATAAAATATATTATATGTCTTGGAGGATTCACTAATTAATTATAAAATAAATTAAATAAAAATAATGATAAATTATTTGAAAGGAAAAAATATATTTTTCTGATAATAAATTTTTTATAGAATTTATTAGATCATTATTTGTCCATTATGATGCCAAAAAACACAACTTATATATATATGGTATTTAATTTTAAACTAAAAATTCAATTGTCTTCCAAAATTATGAAAAATTCACTATTAGATAATTTAAATTTCTTGAATTGAAAAATAATTTTCATTTTATATAAATAATTTCCTAAATATTTTATTTTTTACTTTTATAATAAAAACTAACATTTATTGAAAATGATGGGTTTTTTACAATAACTCTTTTTGAACCCTAATAAAAATTATATTTCACTTCATAAAAATTATATTGTCATTTATATTTAATAAAAATAATTTAATGATAATATTTTATTAAATTTTATTTATTTAAAAATCCATTAATTCATCAAAATAGGCATCTTAATTGAATTTGAATATTAACCAAAAAAAGTATTTGATAATTAAAAATTAATTATAGTGTAACAATAATAGGATGAAAATACAATCATTATTCTATAATAACTAATGTAAATGTTCTTATTGATATGGACTTGATATATATCCCTTTATTACACAAGTATATTCCCTAGGATTAAGGTGCATAAAGGTGGGGCTTTCGTGGGTCTGTTAAGAGAATATAGTTTGGGTCGGGATCTCCATGAGCTTTAACTTCTCTCATAAATAATTTTGATCATGATTAAGTTATTAGATATCAACTTGGGATTTGTCTAAGTAAAATACTAGAAATCCAAACATCCTTGGATTCTCTAATAAATGGGCTTCATATGGTGTGACCCAACTGGTAGAGGACATCACTTCCTTTGTATGTGCCAAAAGTATTTGTTAAGAATCTATGTCTATAATAGTCATGGGATCACTACTCCATGGTTATATTATCAATTGTAAATATACTTAATAGTGATTTAAAATCCAATTGGATATAATAGAATAAAATCATGTATTTTTTACATCAATATGTCATTTAATTAAATCAAAAGTCATGGAATATTATTCAAAAAATTTCAGGTCGTTTCAACCTTATTCCTTACGAAAATTCACCCTAAAATTTTCCTTTTCCCACACTAAAACTGATGATGGTGACTATGCTTCATCACCACTTCTGGTTTCCCTGTTACTTTATCAATATTTTGGTTCCTCCACAACACTTTGACGAGGTGAATTGTCTTATTTCATAGAAATATTTCTCTTTGATCTAGGATCTTCACCAAATGATCCTCATAGGAAAGTCCATTCTCCAATGATACACCTCTGGATTGACTACTTGTGATGGGTCTGATATGTACTTTCTTAAAAAATAAAAATGGTATACATCGTGTTTTTGAGATAGGTTTGGTGGGATTGATAGTCGATAGATCACTGCTCTGATGTGATCAAAGATCTAAAAAGGGTTAATGCACCTTTGAATAAGAATTCACTTCTTCCCAAATCTCATAACTCTATTCCTTGGAGATATGAAAAGGAGTACCATGTCTCCAACATAACACTCTAGGAATCATCAACGATAGTTATCATAACTCTTTTCTCAAATATAGGGAGATTTGATGTCATACTGTACGGTCTTAACCTTATCCACTATTTCTTTGACCATTTCAGGACCTAAAATATTGTGTTCCCAAACTTCATCCTAATAAGATAGTGTTCTATATCACTTACCCTAATGGGATTCATAAGGGGTCTATTAGGATGGTGGAGTGGAAACTTTTTTTGTAAGATAACTCCACCAAAGGAATATTTTTTTCCCATCCACCATTGAATTCCATTGAAACTAGTCTCAACATTTCCACAACTGTTTGGATAGTCTATTTATATTGTCCTTCAGTTTTGAGATGATAAGCCATACTAAAGTTCATCTCAATGCATAGATTATGTTATAGAATATTACATAACATAAAGGTGAATCATGGATATCTATATGAAATAATTGACATTAGTACTCTATCAATCCTTACAACTTCTCTATTATATATCTATGCCAGTTGATCCAGTCAGAAATCATGTAGAATCAAGGTTGTGTGCACAGTATTTGTACGATGATCTAGAAAAACCCATATAGAATTGTTTCACTGGGATTTATTTCGATGTATGGTGAATAATTCAATAGTTATGTTTTCTTATTTAAATTTTGGTAGAAAAAATTGTTGCATAATCCCCTTAGATGTCTTCCATTAGGACTTCACTTACTTCCATACCAGAATCATTAATTTATATTATGTGATCTCCTTATTAATGTTATACCATCAATAGTTCTCTTATAGATCTCGATACATCTTTGGGTTTCCTAGGTGAATGGAGTGAGTAGAACTATATGAATGACCCAAAATAAATTTCTCTAAATTAGGATTTTATGAAACACATAGTCTTGAACCAAATCTCACAATTCCTTCTTCGTTAACATTTCACTATGATTATTTCCCTTTTTTGATAGTTTCTACTTTCTTTATAATTCCTACATTATCTTTTTGAGCATCCATTAACTTTCCCAAAAGATAATATTGTGCAATAATTTAGGAAAGGATTTATTTTTTTTCCTTTCTAAATTAATCCCATGTCCATCATCATCAATTATAAGATGATTGGATCCTTCTCAATGCTCGTGAAGGACATAATTTTTGGGTCATTTATACTTAGAGCATCTGCCACCTTATTCACTTTATCCATATGGTAGTGGATTGAGATGAAGTAATAATTGATGTTCTCTATCCATATTTGATGGAGAATATTCATATATTTATATTTTAAAATATAGTTGAGACTTTAGTGATCTGTATATACATCACATTTCTCCCCAAAGAAATAATACCCCTGGAAATTCAATGCCAAGAACGCAACTAGTTGCTCCAGATCATGCATGGGATAGGTTCTCTTAGGAATTTTCAATTGTCTTGAGGTGTAGGAAATGAATTTTTCATTTTTCCTCAAATCCCACCACAGGGATATTTATAATATTTCCATTAAGAATATTCCCACAATCATCAACATGTAGTACAATACTTATAAAAGTTTTCCCTAATTAATTAATATCATTTCTTTTGGGGACTCACTATTCATAAAAACATAAAAGATATAATAAATGGACATGAATTTAAATAATTTATGACATAAAATACTTATTAGTTGTTTTTACATGTAATTAATTCATCATTATTCTTCTTACTATAGGAATTTACATTCTACTTTGATCATATAGGTTGTTTATTCTCATCATACTTCTCATCCCTTAAAATAGACCATTAATTTATAGTTCCTAAAATATCTACATTTATGACATAGAACTATGTATGATTCCTTACAATGAAAAATGTTTTGATCCATCATATTATCCATCTTTTTATTTTAATTGGTTACTTTATGTCCTATCTTTCTACATTTAAAACATCTCCCAGTACTTTTGTGACATGTCCCTTGGTGCTTTTTTCCACACATGTTGCACAATGAAAATTGGGTCTCCTTTCCCTAACCACCATAATCATGTTGACATTCATGATATTTCATATTACTCTACCTTGACTTCCTTTGGAATTAAACAATGTTCCACATGTTAATCAAGATTTTTGAAATCTGGTTTCGTATAATGACGATATGATCTACTTGATCTCCGATATGATTGGGAGTCTTTTTGGGGTAGTCTTCACATTTCCCTTCTCATCAGTTTTTAACCAAATTCCTCATATTTCTGACAATTGTCCAGAATAAATGAAAAATTATAGACGATTAACTTCTGAATTTAAACATATAAAAGAGAATCTAATGAAATTAAAGGGATAACATATAAATTATATGAATCTCCTTAACTTGTGAGTTTCGTGTCTTATGTCTATGTTATCCATGATCTATATCCTAGAATGTATTCTTATGGTATTTTTTGGTAAGTCCCTTAATAATGGTTTGTAATGAGTTTATGTATTTACCAAAGAATATCCCCCAGGAGTGTCAAACCATGAACATAGTAATTCCTATTGTTGTATACTAGGTTACCCCGTGTCAAGCCTAGAACATCTTTTTAGAGTTTTTACTCTTAGGTACATATGTTTTAGAACCACATACACTTTTAGTATCCAGTTTGGTATATATTTTTATGATAAACCATTTATTATATACTTACAAACTTTAAGGATTCTCTCTTACACTTAGTCTTATCCTTAAGGGTTTTCACTAGTGTTTTCTATCCTAACTCAAAAATAAAAAAAACATATCCTCTAATACTAACTAAAAATCCCTGGTCTTTATTTCATATTTAAACATGACTTATTAAATAAAATTTCACTTAACACAACTCATATATTGATAGGTCTAGTGTCATTGAGTTTTTTGTAATATTATATAAAAATATAAAACATGAAATATAAAAATAAATTTATTGATATCTTCTTCGACAAGACCACAACATTCCTTCATACTTAAAACTACATGGGATAACGTGATGACATACATAAGAAAGGGGTGAGATATAAATCCTAGTAAGGGAATAAACAAGGCATAAAATGAGGAAGATAATACATGTAACATAATAGTAATTTCAATGGAGAATAAAAGGAATAGGAAAAAAATGCATGATATATCATGGTAATCATAAGATGGAAAATTTTGAAACAACATACAACATGATATTAGAATGAGTCGAGGCTCTTCGAAAATGGAGGAGCATGAGTCCAATATTATTGTACATGGAGGATCATGAGTCATAGCTCATTGCACATGAAGAATCATGATCCAAAGATCATTTCCAATGATTTACCATGATACTAAACACTATATAATTCATTTGATCCCTATCAGGGATCACCCTATATAATCATTTAATTTTCATTATTAAGTGTTCCACATAGCTCAAAAAACATGGATTCATTAATCATCGTAGTTTATCCCAAAGAGAATGATATGTGGAATACATAACAATAGATCTAAAAAAGTAATTATATTGTCATAAATGTGAGAACCCTTGTTATATAAATGGGTATGGTATTCACTACAAAACGGTTTTTTTCATGGAGAATCACTATGCATTTTTTGCATAATAACAACATCGTATAGAAATTCATAAAATTGGTTGAAGATAGAGACTGGATAATATAATCATTTATACATGAAATATATTGTAAGAGGTATATGGTAGTACATTACCCAACATATATAACTGTAAATAGAAGGCATAACATAATAATGAGTCTTGAAGTAGTATGAGATGGAAAAAGAACCGTTGTGAAATTACAGAATGGTAATAGGTGTACATAAAGGATCATATGGGGGGAATAATGAGATTTAAATAAATTTAGAAATAAAATTGATAGAAATGTGATCATGTAACATCATATCCCATCATACATAAATGGAATTTAATAACTATAAAATAGAAGAAGTTTTTGAATAGAAATGAAAAAAGAGAAATAACTTACTTGTATGTGTGACTCCAAAGGCTTGGGAGAGGATTTTTAGGATCATTGGGAGGCCTTGGAGAACTTTAAGGAGCCTATGGTAGGGTTTTATGAGATAAAATGTTTTTTATTGAAGGGAAATTGGATCTTGGGTTACATTATATAGGAATGGAGGGGTATTTCATTATTATTTTAGATTTTAACACTACAAAATAATATTTTCACAACCAAAAACCATCGTATAGTTTTTTGCCACAGATTATAGAAATGGGGAGTGGGATACATTATTTTCTGAGTCCTAGGGCCAATTTTAATAAAAATATTTCCTTTTCTATTATTGAGGTGAGTCACACATTCAAAGAAATGATTTTAAAATATTAAAATATATTATATGTTCTGAAGGATTCACTATACAATTATAAAATAAATATCATATAACATTATTTTAAAGTAAAAACATATAATTTTTCTAGGATATATCTTTATATAATTTATTACATCACTATTGCACTACTATGATGTCATAGAACACACCATATGTTTATATGGTATTTAATATTTACCCAAAAAATCGACTATCTCAAAATGTTATGAAAAAATAAACCATTGGATAATTTCAACATGTTGATTCCAAAAAAATGTCTATTTTATCTAAATAATTTTATAAAAATATGGTTTTTAAATTAAAAAAAAGATATTTAATGAAAATTACGTGTTTTTGAAAATAATAGTTTTTGAACCCTAATAAAAATATCATTTGGCTTCATAAATTTATATGATCATTTATATTTAATAAAATTAATTTAATCATAATTTTTTTTAAAAATATTTTTTATTTCAAATATTCATTACTTACTCAAAATAGGTTTCTTGATTGAATTTGAATATTAATCAAAAATAGTATTTGGTCTTTAATAATCATTTACAATGTAACAATAATAAGATGAATATATATTCCTTATTTCAAATAATCATTCGGTGAACATTGTTTTGGTCATGATCTCGATGAGATTAAACATTTATTGAAAACTGTTTCACTCATCATTAAGTAATTGGATGTAAACTTGGTCTTGGTCTAGAAAAGATTCATGAAATTATATCTCCCTTAGAATATCTGATAAATGGGATTTATAGGGTACATTCCTACTTGTTGAGGACATCACTTCCTTTTTCTCTGTCCAAAATATTTATTAAAAACCAATATTTATACTTGTTAGGTGATCACTACTCAATCGATATATTATCTATAGAAAATATACACAACTGTAATTTTAAATCCAATTTTTTATAATAAAATAATTTAATTTTTTTGTATATCCATAATACATTTTATTAAATCAAAATAAAGTTAGATTTATTCATAAATATGTGGGTCATTACACAAGTGATGAATAGTTTCTTTAATTTCGCCAATTGTGACTCCCTCTATGATCCCCACACAAAATCCTCATTATTCCTGATGAATCCACCATGCTCTAGTAAAACCATATCTTTGAAACCCTAACTGACAATCCAAAAAGTAGATATAGATAATAGGGTAGAGGCAAGGATAGAAGATGAGAGATCTTTTTAGGAATATTTATAATGAACCTATTTTGAACCATCCATATTGAAAATAATGAAAGGTTAATATAGAATAGGGGTATTTCAGCCTCCCCCATTTCTTAAATAACCCCAAATGGGGAATCCTCGAAGGTTTTTATAATTTGGAAGTCCCAACGACCCTCTATCCGGTAAATAAAATTTCAAAGTATATTTTTCTAGGGGGATTTTATGCCTACTATGTGACTCGCCTTATGCTATTATTCTAAGCCCTTAGGCCAAAACTTATTAGGGTGTGATGATTATAGGTCATGTTGAAACAAATCCTTATTAGAACCATTATCAAAGGAACATCCCTTCATAGTTTTGAATCCTCCATTATCATTGGATGTCACCAAGGCCCCTAAAACACACTACACTCTTAAAGGACCCATTACAATATAAAATCCTTGTTAGGAATGTGACTATATACTTTGGATATTTTACATCTGAAAAATATGTATATTTCATTGTGTGACCCCACCAAAGTCACCACATAGGCAACTTTCTGTAGCTATAATATCTGCTAAAGATCTCCCCAATCATTCTCTAACCATCACTTAAGTATTTGATAGATAACAGGATCCTCTAACCATGTCAAAAAAAAATTTATAACTATGTTAGAATTATTATAATCCATGTTTGATTCCAAATTCACCAACTTTTAACTTCTCTAAGAATAATAATTCAAATATCCATTCATTTCCACAACCTGTAACAATGTTCGTTGTAAAAAAATCAAAATAAAATTTCGTATATCCTATGATAGATTTGAAAAGTTCTCAAGTCATAAATCTAAAACTTCCTTATTTATCAATTTAATATTGAAATTCCACACTCTATCACAGAACACCCAATGTGGGTCTACAATGTAACTATAACCACCAATTCCCATTATTCACTAAAACTAATATATCTACTGAAAGATACCTTCGTTTATCCATCCATAATTTCACGTTTAATCATTATGGAAAGTTTTATATTCATAAAAAACAATTAAAATTTTAAAAAAATATATAAATTCGAAAAAAAAATAGAGAAAATAACGCCAACACATATATATGACAACATCTAATAGATTAAAAGATGAAATAATAGTAAATTAAGAAATTATATATTGAGTGAAAAATAATTAATGTTAGATGATTTGTAGTTATTGGGTTGATATATTAATATGAGAAAACAAAAATTTATCACCATCATAATTAATTTGTCATAAATAAGAGAATAGTATAATACATGTTATGTGAAAAAATAAAATTCATTAATTTATATCATTTAAAAAGTTTCACCTATGACTTCTAAACATGTGTTGTCTAGAAACCAATTTAAGGATATGTTAAACCTATATTATTAACAATATATTTTTATAAAATTGACATTAACAATATATTTTAAAATTTTATTTTAGGAAAATTATGTTTATGTTATCTTTTAAAATAGATTTCTAAAAATATAAATGAAAAAATAATTAACATTTTTTTAAAAGGACACTAAAATATTGCAGCAAAAATATATTTTATATAGGTGTTCCTACTCAAAAAATGTAATTCTATACAAGGAAACCAATTCTATCCTACTCTAGAATAAATTCCCCAAAATTCTAACAACCTAACACTAAAACACTATATAATCTCATTACTATCATGTGTTAATCTTTGGAATAATTGAATAAAAAAATCTACCATTGTACCCTAGAATAATGTATATATATGTCTTTAATATCACTCCCACTAAGATTTCACTTCTACCACAACTTAACCTTTATGATGTTCATTTTACTATGAAATATTGATTCTCCCCTATATAAGAGAATAATTATCATCATCTTGTTGAACCAAAACCCTTGATCTCCACCACCCATGTCATTTCTATCATATTTCATAGAGAATTGAAATGATCACCTACTCATACCCAAGAATGAAGATGAAACACTAGACAAAAAACACCATGATCGTGGTAATCTAAACCCATAATTACTAAAATATTCAAGTGTTAGAAATGAACGCATACTGAGAATTATAGTTCTACACACAATAATAATCCACTCATGATGTTTTATTTCACTAAATGGATTTCCCACCATAGATATAGTCCTTAAAATCGAAATAATTTGGATCATACCCTGGACCCAACTAAAATTCATATTTCTCTCCTTGATCCCAATGTTAAATATGATTCTTATGATCCCAAAACAAATATATTTCTCAAATAAATATTGGAATTTCCACAAAATGAACTATTCAAAACATGGGTCTTTTCTATCCAACCATAGAAACCCATGATGACCATGTTTTCAGAGGTTCTATTTCACCTTTCCCATCCCATAAACATACTGGTACCCACCTACCAATATCACTTTCTAGTCCTAAAAACATGGAATACCACTTAAGCACAAAATTAAATTATCTAGGTGTCTTCATACCAAGGAACATATAACCAAGAAATATTGTACACACAAGTGTTGGTTACTTATTTTACAATCAACTCAGAGAATTTAACAAACACCAAAACTCAATAGAGTTTTAAAAAACCCCTTATTTTCCATGGGTTTACACAAAAAATAGATAGCACTTAAATCCCAGTTCTAGATGGTTTTTCCTAAAATCTAATCCCACGTTGAAAATACATTTTTATATATGAATTCCAAAACAATTTTTTTTAAAAAAATTCAAAAATAGATAATCTCAACTATCTCAAAAGTTCCTACCAATTAGAAATTTTAATTAAATTAGTCTTAGAAACACCCTTAATACACACCTCAATTCACCACATGTGTTTTTCTTCATACTAAATTTTATTCTTCTTGTAAAATTACCATCCAAAAAAATTCCCTTCGACAACTAACAATCGTAGTCAAAATCAATCATATAATCCCACTAAATCCATTTTAAAAAAGTAACCATTTATAATATTATCATGTGAAAATTTAATATATTATAAGTTTCTATAATAAATAATGGATTATTATGAGGTAATATATCTAAAACACTACTCTTATATGTTTATATATCCATAATCACAACATTTCCTTGATGAATTACCATCCCACATGACCCTGAATGATACCTATAACTCATCTTGAGTCTAATAAATACTTATGTTTGATTATTAATCTAATACAACTCCTATATCATCCTATATTTTCTGTCCTAGCACTATAAATCCCATAGAAGCGTGGGTTTAATCTGATGGAATACTTTCTAGACATGAGGTAGGTTTCCCCCTGAGGTCTCAAAAACTACTCTCCACAAACAACTGACATTTTTCGTTCCCATTATATTATTTCATACCATAGTTAATTTTGTATCCTAGATAACATAAATGGATCTACTGTTGGGATAATACATGACTTCAGCCATGCCTCCATATATTTTATAGGTTACTAACTATTGGAGTGGCTCTATGAGTAATCAATAGCAGAGTATAACCGGTATAAAAAATTCAAAGGGTCATTCTAGAATCTACCAATAATTATGTAGAAGACATGTATATAATAGAAATCCACCAAAATAGAAAGATTTATAAAATAAGTCTAATATGGGGACCATCATAAAAAATAAAAAATGGTAAAACTATCAATATGATGTGTCAAACATAAAAGAGTAGCAGTAGTAGACCAAAATATTATATGGATTATCTTAACAAATAAAAAAGAGACACATAATTTCTAAAAATTAAATAAAAATAAACTATCCACTAGACACCTCACTTAAAAAACTTTCCAAATCTGTTTCCATAATAACATACTATATATGTTCCATATAAACAAATCAATGAAAACAATTTCCCATGAGATAAAACATGAATGTATAAAAACAAACATCAGAAACAATTCCATGTAGATGTGTTAGGGGAAACTATAATGACCCAGTATTAATCCCAAATTCCCCAATAATATTAAGTGTTGTTTTGATCAATTATATTTCCTTTTAATACACATAAAGTGTGAAAAATATGTGATGAGACACACCCACCAAGAATATAAAACACTATGAACATAAAATAATATATGTCAGATCATCATGTTCTAACCCGACCTTCACGACACGAAATAATACCCACTCCAACCTCATTATGTATGTAATTAATATCTTCATACTAAAACCATAACCCATCTCATACATGAATAATTATGTAAGGTTTTCATACAAAACCACAAATACACACCAGAAGATTTAGGGTAGTGTGTCGACCAACTCTCAACCAATACCCTTTCACATAGGTTAAGGCTCATATATGACACTAAAATCAATCCCTCTCATGCGGATGGTTTCTCGAAAAGTATCATGTCTAGTACAACTCAAAAAAAATATGATGGATCACTTCATCTAATACACTCTCACTCAAGATGGGGTGATAACATGGCCACTACCCTCTCCCAAATTGGGCCTTACAAGAATAGGTGGAGTAGTTCCTCGTAACTTTTTGAAGTCCCCATAAAACAACTCTATCTTGATTAATAGGACACACACAACTCAACAAACTTCATTTTAAACAAGGATGTGTCAACTGAGGAATGTAACTCATCCCAAAATCTCGCAATATCATCTTATAGAATACAGACTACTAAAACATGCATGAAGTGACAACTGAGGAATGTAACTCAATCCAAAATCTCGAAAACTAGTCTCTAGGGAACTATTAGCATGATACATGTCATAATATCGCATTATTCATCAATAGTTACAATATAACTTCTCTATACACCCTAGTCTCATACATAAAATATGAATATCATCATGGAATTAATATCCTACCTAATAAAGAATCCTCTATGGTCCCTCATATATACCTCTACCCTTAAAATGGTTGATTACATCACCTCATACAAACTTTTTTTTTGATACCAAGAGAAAAAATAAATAGAAAATAAATAATCATAAATCAAAAGAAATACCAAGACACCAAAAATTAATTGAACCATAATAAAATCATTAAAAATTGGGTAATCACCCATAAGAGGTAAAATTGGAAAAAACAAGTCAAACTATACCTTATATATTTCCATTAAAAACTATGTTAAATCAACTTTTAAAACAAATTTTAAAAGGTTTCATATGACATCTTACACATCCTAGGACATTGAATGAAATTAAATCATTTATCTTTATAAAACCCCACCTTTTCATTATATAAACATTCTAAACCATCTTTAAAATCATTTTGGTTTAATAATAACAGTTTTAAAGTCATATTATATAAAGGTAAACTATTGATCATAAAAATTTAACAAACCCCACAAAAGTGCCTATAAGGAGGTCCATTGGTACACATTTGACCCATAAACCAGCGTCCAACTATTTAAAAATAGTTATTGTCCATTTTTTTCAATTAGGATTACAGGATCCCATATAATATATGGATTAAGATCACACATGTAGATAATATGTAGAAACATATAACAATGACGTACCAAAATATAAATTATTCAAAGACTAATATAATTAGTGAATTAAAGTACACCAACATCAACGAGAGATCCAAAATAAATCCCAATACTATATAGACCTCCTTTATATCTATAATAACATATATCTACCATGAATACCATCAGGTTAATAAAATGGTCCTTAAAAATCCAAGAGGAAAAATCAGTATAGTCATTTTCATACTCACAGAGAAACACCATGAATCTAAAACCATAAAAAAGTTGTGTGAACCACTCTCAACACAGAAACAACCATAATCCCTAATCCTATCTAATATAAACACCCAAATCAATGGATTATTTTTACAAAATGTTCCAAAAAAACATTGAAAATTATATAGGGAAAAATACCTCAAATAAAAAGATATGTAGTGTATATATTACCACCATTATATACACCCTCTAGAAGTTACACCTTAAATCCCCATAATGAAGGATTACTACCCCATTCTTTGAAATAATAATCCCACATTAATCCAAATTAAAAAATAATAGATTGATAAGAGTAGAAAGTGATGGATTTGAAGGGATATATATTATATATAAAATTCATAATGAACATATCCCAAATCATCCAAATCAATATGAAGTAATGTGTGAGTCGAGTGATGGATGTTTTGGCCCCCTTTGGTTATGTGTGCCAAAATGAAGAATATATATAGGGGTTTCAAATTTTATTATCCCCAATGACAATTCTACCCCTCTAAATATAGCACAGTAGTTCAATATAGGTCTGTCCATAATGATTACAATGTGAACACTATTAAAAACATGGTATAACCCCGATGGGTAAAACTTATCTTGATGAAACCAAATTACCTCATAATACAATGTTGCCAATGAAGAATAAGTACTAAAGGAACATAATATAATCTGTGGCATCATCCTATCTCATGGAATGACATCTATGAACCCATTTTGCACTTCGCTATCATAGGTCCTATCAAAGAATAATCTCCTTGGTCATAGTGAGGCTGTCACATAGGACGATTGTTAATCCATCATCCATCATCTCTTGTGATGGGACTGTTCCTAGTTCATAATGTGACCTCCTCCTTCAACTAATATTTCAACCAAGTGTAACCTTGAACCTTAGATTACATTCACTAGAGCACTCTAGAGACCACCCAAACCTCAAAAAACATTCATGAAAATTTCCGAGATAGGTTACAATACATATAATATTAGTTCATTACCCAATAATCTAAATATCAACTCATTTGGGACAACAAATCATATTTCCAATAATTTCTACAAACAATAACTATGATCTTTGTTCCAATTGTTCACCTAAATTAGGATTATTCACTACTGTTATGTACTTATAGACCAACAAATATGTAATATTTTTCTAATTATATAGATATGAACACACATGAATAATATTCTTTATATTTAACAATTATGTTCATCATACATGTTATAGTGTGTAGTAAACCCAATGTCTCTTATGGTTTGAGAATAACTATTAAATTCCAATTAAATCTTTGTGTGAGAAACCAGATTATGAGTAAGAATATTCTCAATTATTTTATAAGGAAAAAGTATAAATTATTAATCTTTGGAAAAAAAATGTTTAAATCATTTTCACTAGTTATATTTGAAAACAAAAAAAACGTTTATTTCATATTTTGGGATTATTTCTTCTTAAAAAATGGAGAAAAAAGCTAGAGGGGTCTCTGAAGCCTACAAAAGTTGATTTTATAGTATATTATTAGCATATTATAGCATGAGATATTGTGAATTAAAATCTATTAATTAAGAACAAAATTAAAAGGTTATGGGTTGTCCTAAGTATAACAACATCAATATATATTCAGTATGACTACAATAATTATATAATGTATGATATAAAACCGTAGCCTCATCAAATGACTGCAAAATTTTTATACATATTTCATCCCATTAGAAAAATAAATTGGAGGTTTAATATAAAGATTTTTTGTATGGATGTAAAAGTTTGTGAAGTGTATTTTTTATCAAAACAACATCTCCATTATAAACATGTCACATATATAAGAATAATATGAATTATATATATGGGTGGATGAATATAATTTTTTTATTATATATTACCTTCAGTGTTGTTATATATGTTTTAATTTCTGGTTCTATACATTGAATTATGGGTTTAATATTATATTTATTTTTTAATTATAAGTAATTTTATAGTAGTTCAATTTTATGTGATGGTTTATTGATTAATATACCCCCAAATAAAATTTTGATTTATTCCTATAAGAATATCATCATGGGAAGGAATGGGTTATATTGGTAAGATAATATTATAATTATCTATGATTGTAGGGAGATATATCTTCTACTCATAAAAAATTAGTTCAACTTTATTTTGTACTTATAATCATTGAGTATACAATATATATATATATATGTGTGTGTGTGTGTGTGTTTTATTGTTATAATTGGGTATTAAAAATCATAGTAATCCCCGTTGAATGATACTAAATTTGATTACATGATTTTGATAAATTTTATTGAAAATTAATCATTATACTTTTTAATACATTAGTTATTTAGGGTTTTAATATATTCTAGAGATAAAACTATAATGATTGGATGTTTGGATAAAACTTAATATGGATATCTGAAACTGTAGTAAAACATCGATATGGAAATGTTGTGTTATCCATAACAAGTTAAAAAATTTAAAAATTACAGAATTTTTTTTTAATTATTAAAATTAAATTTCAAAATTTTCATATAATAAATAAATAATTTAAATTAATATATATTCCAGAGATCATTTTTAGTGACAATAGAACTTTCCTAGGATGTAACAAACCAAGTCAGACTATCTTTACATGGTATATTTGTAGTCACTTGTCAAGGTCTCATGTGTTTCTCTGACCCCACTGGGATTAAAATACATTCTTATAAATCAAGGAATTACTCATTGGAATAGCTACACCAAATTAATAATAAAAATATATATAGTGGAATTCTACCATAAATATAAGATGGTTCATCCATAAGATTAAAGTCTATAAGAAGGAAGATATTTCATTAATAATAAATTCCAAACTAGATAAGGAGTGGCTAAAAATCATTCAAATCAAAGTCCATTATTCATAATAAATATAATGATAGTTAATAAATATCACTAAATATAAGGAGGACAATGATTATTATAAATTAAATGTGAAAAATAAAAGAAAAAAAAAATATTTATCAACTCAAGACTAATGGTCATCCACCACTGTGACTGTAACATACCCCAATGGTGACTTGAGAGAAGAAATTCACATGAAGAAGCATCTCAGGAACATAAACTAATCCAATAAAATCCACTCAATTTATAAAATATAAATTGTTTGAGTATTTTTTTTGATAAAAAATTATAATACAATGTCATAAAACATTATATATAAATTTCATTTATTAACTCATTCCATCAATGATACTTTGAATTAAATTAATGTAAAATAATATCAATTTAAAATTTTGAACAATGAAACCCACATTTGTATGTCCAAAATTTACCCTACAACAAATTTCATCATTTATGGACAATCAAAAGTCTTAGTAAATTTACATAAAAAATATGTTTTTTAATATGTATGAACATTCCAATAAAAAATTTAATGATTTAAAATTGATATTAAACCCTCAATTTAGACATTTAAATCAAAAATGAATTTATAAATTTATTTTTAAATATATACTAAAAGGAAATATACCAAGATAATATAATCTACATAAATAAAAAATCATTATATTAAGAAACTACTAAACCACAGCACATGAAAGTAACAAATAACAAAAAATTATGATACCAAGAAATATCATCAACCCAAGTAGAGGAAAAGAAATTGTTGAATAAAAATAGAAATAAAATCTACTGATGTAATAGAATTGTAAAAAAATAATCCAGAATATCTACTAAAAAATAAAAAGTAAATATATTTCTTCAGAATAGACATAAGAAATTTAATTATAGGAACCATAACACTTCCATACTCTTTTAGAAATAAAACTTTTTATATTCATCAATGTCTTTTCCTTCATAGAGAACTATGAAGAAAAATATTAAGTCTTTCTTGTAAGTAATATCATAGTATCATTTAATTTTTTGGGTCTTGTCCAATGTCAGGGAGGGAGTGCATGGGCCTAGCTATACTTATATTTCCCTTCCTTACCTAAAAATCTAAGATTTCCAGAATTTTTCAAATTATGGTGACTATTTTCAATCATGAAAATAATTACATAAAATATCAATGTAATATAATTACATCCCTCATCTCACCTACAAATATTCTTCATAAAAAATCACTATTATCAATGAATATCATATTCATCATGTAAATAACATTTTTCACATAACATTATAGCTTGAATTAAAATATAAATAATGGGAATACTTAAAACCACTATTCATAAAATTTAAACAAATCCTATGATACCACATTGAGAACTCAAATAAATAAATCCATTTATCAATTTTTAAAATGGGACATAAATATATTAATCAAGGTTAATGAAATAGAAATTATTTTTGAAAAACATGGCTCAATATGTTAAATATCAGACACTTAAAATAAAACAATCATGATTATATATCAAAAATATGCATCACATGTAATATAAATCCCAAACATGATTTAAATTGACATTACACATTATAATAATAATCATAATAAATGACTAATAATAATAAAATTATAACTAATGAACACTAACTCACAATGAAAATGAATTCCATTTTAAAATATTATATTTTATTCAGAGAAAAAGTAGAAATACTGAGTTATTATTTCTAGAAAACATTTTAAATTCTTTATATGTCATAAAATTTACTTTTACGTCACTAATTTTCTTGATGAGTTTTCAGTGGTATTTATTCAAACACCAAGAGCGATTTACAAAAATATTTTAACCACACATATACTAAGTTATATAGAATATTTCATTTTCATGAATTATAGATTTCTATAGAAAGGGAAAAATTATAAAATTTGTAAAACCTATATAATACAATTGGTTATCAAAGACAAAAATTATTTAAAAAAACAAACACAAAAGTCATAATATAAAACAAATTAAAAATAAACACATACCCAAAACAAGTTAAATCATCTATCAATTAATGGGAAATGTGTGATTAGGTCTCAAGAATAGCAACAAAAGACATAGATGCTAAAAATTATTTATTTTAGAAAAACCTTAATTATAATGTTTTTCCACCAAGACGCTATGATTACATAATAGAGAAGAAATCACATGTAAAGGAAAGTTTAATGGGAAATTGAGATATGGAATTGAATAATTATTTAATAAATAGGGATGAAAAATTCATTATAAATAGTTTGGAGATTATGGGAGTAAACTAGTGATATTATTTGGGTTCAATCACATAAAATAAGAGTAAATAAGTGATAAATGGTTATTGAAATGGGGAGTGTATAAAATATATTTCATAATTTTTGACATGTTGGAAGCTAATAATTTTTAGATTCATTATTTACCAAATAGTGTGTGAACTATGTAACTCTCACAGAACAAACCTATGGAATGTTAAATTTTTTTCTCACATTTTTCCCTAAAACCCTATGACAATAATGCACAAAATATTCCCATATATGGTTTAACTCACATGATTCCATTTTTGATCTACATGGTTTTAGCAACTGGGATCTAACCATTGTAAAGTAATTTTAATGCCTGGAAGTATCCATATAACATGGTAACCTTTTTATTAAACCATTCACATAAGTAAAACCCATCCCAAACTCTACCAAATCCCATAAACATAATAAAAAATATTAAAATATTTACAAAAGTGACTTTGAGGTTTGAAAATTCCATTAATAATATCACATCCTCCCCCTAGATATCACCAACGATTTAATGATTATTAGTCTCAAAACAATTCTTGAAAATAATATGCTAGGAAACAAAAAGCATGATCCATTAAGGACAAATGTAAAACCCAATTAAATTAACTCTTAATATTCAAAGGGTATATTTTCATCCTGATATATAACCTAAACGATACAATTGACCTTAATTTTGAATACATGAACCCATATTCCATGACCAGCAATGGGTCTCCCAACTATTAATGTTCTTCACAGACATAGTGGAAAAAAAAACCAAGTTATACCATGTAAAATCACTATATATCGTGGATTAATCCCTATGATAGTAAAAATATATATTTAGAATATCAATAATCACATAGAAACATAACATTCTTCCAAATGGAATAAAACACTAAATATCCAAAAAGACAATGGAATAATCTAATAATTAATGGAATTAGATTAACAAAGAGAAATATAATGAAAAAATAAAATATAAGAGGGGAACCTCAAATAATTATATTATATTTATGCCCACATCCAACTATGATACCTCAACTCACTGAACTGTACTATATGACTCATCTGAACATAATGTTGACTGCAAATATGAATTTTCACTTAATAGGGCATAAGATTCCCAAACAAAAAAAAACTTGAAACCTTTAAAATATAACTTCTTCACAATTAGAAGGGGAAATGGTCCCTAATCATTTTAATACCCCATCTTAGTCCATCCAACTTTTACTATTTGTAGAATAGATGAATTTTTTTCAAATAGTAAAAATAATGGAACCACTCATCGAGGGATTCCATAATGAGTATATTTATACCAATAAGTGTTTATTGAATATAAGTACTTACAAAAGAGACTAGTTGAAAATAATCTCTAAATTGGACCTGGAAAATTCCATAAAGGTAATGAAAAATAAAAATAAAAAAACCTCGGGTAAGAATAAACCACCTGGAAAGTTTTTTTCTCAAATATTTATCCTATAGTTTGGGTAGGGAAAGTTACCAAAAATACCATAATCTCAAAAATATATATATATATACTTTGGGATGATCCCATCATTCATATATCCCAAAACTCATTGGATAATTCTTTTATGCACTCTTTAAATAATAGAGACCCCCATACCCAAATAAAAAGAAGACACTTAAACATGACATAAGAAATATTTGTCCCCTCAATACCACCAATCAAACTACTTTTATTTTTATATTAATTAGAAAAATTAAAATAAAATACTTATTTTCAAAATAATCAAACTTCATATAAAATAAATATGTAATTAAAAAAATATAACATTGAAATCCTTATACTATTTTACAATATAGAATTAATATTATTTCGAAAATAAAAAAAATAAATGCAAAACATCCTCGAAAAATTAGTTATATATTTTAAATCATTACATTTATTACACATATCATTTTTTCCAAATAAAAATCATTAAGGAAATGGAAATAAATACCATTAAACCATCATAAAATACTCCATAAGTCATCCTAAAAAGAAATATATATAATTAATAGATAATTATAAATTAATGGGTTTTAATAAAAATATTTATTGTGGTTAGTGGTTTCATATAGTACGGATACATGATTCAGTCAATGATGTGCCGACCCTTCAACCTCTACTCAATGACTATCAAAACGTTCCATATGGGGTCTACTCAGTTTTAAAAACCATTAAAGACCACTATATGCCACTATTTCTTGTCCCATATTCTATATAAAACTATATAAACTTTAAATTTTCATTATAATTTAAAATACAATCAATTGAGATCAACATATACTAGAAAAAATGAAATTTGAATTCAAAACTCTCAATTCCACTAAATCAATCATAGAGACATGATGATTAAAATAATAATGGGGTATCTAGATACTACTTCCACATACCTATTTAGTTCTTTAATTATTATATCATGTACACCATTAATTCAAAAATAAAAAATATATGTATATAATTTATTGAAATTTACATATTAATAGATTCTTCCTACTATATATATAATAGATTTTATCTCTAAATTCAGTTTTCATTAAGGGGGTAGTGTAAAAAATTTGTAGTTATTATGAATTGATTTATATATTCACTTTCATACACCTAATCTAAGGTTTTAGGGAATTTTTTAAAATTTTTATGTGTTATTTCCATGTACTATTCTATTGGACATTAAATAAAGAGTCTAATGATATTATAACAATATGCCCCTATTCACATTATATGATATTAGAGTACCACACATGATTCCAATGTGACTACCAATAAGTATAGAAATTAAAGATTCTCATACATGGATATAAAATATTTTTTATGAATATACAACACATCATACAAACACATTCCTAAGGAATTTAATAGTTTAGTGCCTCTTGAAACTTTGAACATAATCATCTAATTTGTAGAAAGATCATTAATGTTTCGAAATAAGATTTTACCATCTATTAAATTTTTGAGAAATATCATACATAAAACATTTCTTCATAACATGGGAATAAATACAAAACAATGGGTGATCTTACATTAAATTTAATGGTAAATATAAGAGATACAAAATCATAACATGACAATAAGGGTATACAAACATGGGAATAACATTTTGAAACCATAACAAACATATCATGGATCATAATCATTATTTGTGAAATATATATTGGAAGTTCATATGACATGAATCGTAAGATAATAAAAAAAGAGGCAAGGAAGCATAAAATTGGCATAAGACGTGAAATTCATGTCCTACACATCATCTTATAACATTCTAAAAATACGTAAATAGATCAAGTCTAATCAATAGGTTAATTACACGAAATTAGTCCCTTGCATAAAATTATAGACTTCAAAATATTTCCAATAAAACAATTTTTAACATTTAATTAGTTTCATTTATAACATTTTCAACATTCAATCAGGTTCATACATTAAATTATGAACTTGTAATCAAGTTCACACATTTACAGATACACCTCTATGTTGGGCCGAGGACCATCCCTAGTGGCAGTCCATTCCTTTTCTTATATTGGGTTAAATCCATATTATAACCTTTTCTATCTCATTGGATATATAATTATTTACCTAATTCAATCAAAGGAGAGATATGCCCCCCCAATCACATAATTAAATCATTTATATGTGTCCATAAGATCAAAAATATTCTGTATATCATAATTGATTTAATGAAATTGGTATCATAAATATTTCATCATATCATAAAATATGTGAAATAGAGTGGTTTTATAGTCATTTAATCATACCATAACCTGATAAAAGAATATTATTTCTTATGTTTTTTTATGATATATCTCATAGATGATAAATGGATTTCCTAAACCTCATTCTATAAAAACTTAAACAATTCATATAATGAATGTGAATGGTATAATTTTATCATATCCCCTATAATGAATAGGTAACACCAAAATATTTCATATTATATGGAATATAATTTTTAGTGATCATTTAGAACACTTCCTGATGAAAATATTCTTTCCACTCTAAAAACATGTTAAAATAAAAAATAGTTTGAAAATAATGTTCTTTGAAAATAACTTTAAAAAATAAAAATAAATCATTAAAAATCATTAAAAAAATTAAAAATTAAAACATTTTAAAAATATTTTTACCTGAATGTTATATTATTTTATTATTTAAAAAAATTGAAATCATTTCTTGAAAATAATATTTAAGAAGAAAACTGATTTCCGACTGAAGAGATAAATAATGTCAGATTCTATTAAAAACATTTTCTTAATTATAATAAGTATAAATGTGTGTATAAATGGTATCATCACCTAAATATATCATGAATACCCATATTACAATATAATTATTGAATTTTTTTTAGAGGTAGATAATGAGATTTCAACATTGTATACATAACCACGAACAATCCCAACAAATTATGGGATTGTATCACAAAATCATCACCAATTCGGAAACCTTGAATCATAGGTCCCATAATGGAATAACATAAAAATAATCTTAAAATATAATTAGGATAATTAAATTCATGATATTAAATTTCAAATATATGTATATACACCTTGTTAATGGATATCGATGCATAATATAACATACGTCTCAAAGATGGAAAATTAAGTCAAAATTCCATACCCGATTTGGTAACTTTTGAATTATATATCTCATCAAATAGACATACTAAAATTGTTATTTAAATACCAAAAATTTAAATCAAAATAATATTAAAATACTTTCATGGTTTGTATATACATTATATTAGAGAAAATGGTGTTGGGTATAGCTTGTTTCTCATGAAAGTAAAAAGTGAGGTGGAAATACCTTACCTTAAGTATTGACTTCCTTCATACTAATTGAAATCCATTTTATTCTAAATATAATTATATTATAAATATATAATATAACCACATACACATATATATAATACAATATATTATTTGCATAATAATTTCTATTACCCATTTATTAACAAATCCATGCTAATGTTATGTTACATGTAATAACCTCTTTTTTTTTGTACAAATTTTGATTCATTATATTTTTTGTCATATTATATAAATCTTGATATAATTATCTCTAAAATTTTAACCATGATATAAATATCATAACTTTTATTATATATATTTTTAAAATAATATATAAAATATATAATTATGAAATGAAATTCACTGATCATGTAGAAGATATGTCATACGAATGCATGAACGTTGTTTACATTTTCTTGTTGTATTGAAAAAAAATTAAATGACATATATCTATTAAAACAATATATTATAACTATTATGTAATACATACAATATATTTTTTAAAACATTTACTTAATACATTCCATGTAATGTGTGTTTGAATCATATCTCTTCAAGAGGCTATAGTCTGTCGTACACACGAACGACGTTATCGTATTCCCACCATGTTGAAAGAAACATGATATGTGAAATATAATAATTACCAAAGAATATATACATAATAATTATCATAGATTTATCAAATATTAATTTTATTCTCATCATTATTCCCAACCTTAAATGGTGGTAATGGAATAACGAACGACAACAGTTCGTGAGGCAGTAGTATGCCATAAAGACAAATGATGATCTCACAACCCATTTGATGGATGTGTATGTGGTTGTAGGTAATAAACCAAATATAAAAAAATTATTATATTTTATATATCTATGTTATTATATAATCATTATATGTTAATTATTTAATATTTTTTAGAAAGATATAAAAAAATTATTGATGAATGTTACCTCTTCTTCGGATATCTGAATATGGTTTTCTCTAGAGGAAATACTTGGATTGATTTCAAACCAATGTTAGGTGTCTTGGATGATAGGATGGAATTGAATAATTTAGTTTTTTACTTATATTTTTTTAAAATTTGTTTTTATGGAGTAAATATAGGGGGATAGGGGGTGGCCTTTTATAAGTGGGGGATAACACACACTTGACCTTTTGAAAAGAAATCATGTTTATAAATAATTTTACCTAAAACAATTATATGATACACAAAATAATATTTATGAAGGTCTTTAGTTGATATATAGTCATAAAATTGGTTTTTTACAAATTTCTAGGTTATTCCTTTATTTTTAATTTTTATTCCCTTGTTAAACTCGTTTTTCACTTAATCATAGGGATTAATTTTAACTATTTCACTAATCATTTTATTAAAAAATTAATTAGGAATTATTTTTAAAAATAAATTATATGGATTATAAAAATTTAATAAATTTGTAGAAATGAAATTCATATAAGTTATAAAAATTAACATAATCATGAATCCCATACATGTGCCAATAAAGTACGTTTTCAAAGCGAAAAACATAAAACATTTACAAAGTTTTCATATTCAATTTCAATATTTAATTTATTATAAGGACATATAGTTTATACATTTATATATAGTTGATATTATTATACATGGAAAAAATTAAAATATAATTTAAAATTATTTATAAATTAGATGAAAAGGATGTTTTTAATTAAAACTCTGTATTTTTCACTATTCATCAAAAAAATGAAACTTTTTTAAAAAAATCACATAATTTCACTATGAAATAATTTTTATATTATCAATTGAAAAATTATTTTCATTTTATGAAATAAAATTTTTAAAATTTTTTAAAAAATAATTTTATTATTATTCAAAAAGTGATATAAAAAAATGTTTTTTTTTGAAAATAGTATTTTCAAAGAATATAATGACTTTATATAAAATTATGTATATTATGATCAATATTTTTTATTAAAAAAATTCATTATTATTTACATTGATATGTTTAAATTATTTTCTATAATGGACACATTTAAATAACAATATTAACAATATAACATTGTTTTGTTCAAACTCAATGTTGCGTGTAACACAAACTAATATGTTGTTTCATGTATGCTTTCATAACATTGTGTTTCATGTAACACCATCATAACATGGTGTAGTGTGAAAATTAAGATATAAATAACTAAATTTATTTTGAAAAAAAAGATCAGAAAAACCCAGGTTGTCATATTCTACCACCCTTCCACTTAATTTCCCCCTTGAAATTTGTCACTGTAATATGACCAATTGAGGATAATTCTGGCTTATCATATCTTCATGTTCGTAATTTTATTTTTTAAACAAGTGGCTTTACAAAAATCATTTACAAAGTGAGTGATATTGTTTCATATTGCTTTCATTATTTGATACAGAATATCAACTGATTATTCCTCAAAATAAATATCATGTTCTAATGGTATGACCTATGAGTCTAGTACATGTGTTGGATCAGTATATAGTTCCTCAGAAGTGATTTAAGGAAAAATCATAAATCTAGAACTAGTGTTGTGGAAGAACAAAATGATAAAATATTTCCCTGATATTGTTAAGAATTTTAAATTGACTGATATACCTATGGCCCAGTTGTCCCCTCATTCATCCACAGAGAAATTTATAGAAAGGACTTCCTACCGACATAAAATTGTATATCATGTACAAAATTATTATCAAACTATTATATTCAAATTTATTATGTAATTACATGTTTATAAATTGATCTATCCTTCTTTATATCTAATAATCCTAATCATGTCACATAATCATTAATTATGTGACATTATTCAAGTACATTGGAGCTATTCACATCTTTTCATAAACAGTTTCCAAAGGAGTCTTCTAAATACTTGAGTGAAAGATATTTTTCATAAATAATCAAATAGAGAAAGGTGTGATCCCAAACACATTTGAAATCCATTTAGTAATATCATACCACATCCACTGGGGTTTAAATTTTACTCTTATACTGGCCATTAGTTTGAGGATGACACATAGGGATGAAACTCATATCTATATCATGATATTTTTGAAGGCTTTAGCAAAACATTGAGGTTAAATTTGGATCTTTATGAGGTAAAATTAAATATGGTACTCCATGTAACCTTAAAATTTTCTAAATGTATATTATGGAAATCATATCCAAAGATAAATATTCTCTTATAGAGATGAAGTGTGATATATTTGAATGGTGATTGTCTACAACCCATAATTTTCTCAACATCAAATATAAGGCAACCCTTATTTTTTCCCATTACCATTAATCATTTTTCTAGAAATTTTAATTTCAGTCTTCCTTAAATAATTGTTTCACTAAAACATAGATAAGAACAAAAAAGTTTATTACCATTAAATTGTCATAAAATATCCTTAATTATGATCACATGAAACCTCAAAGAGAGTTTCTAGGACTTTTTTCTTTAGATAAACCATAAAATAATAAACTAATAATGTTTCTGAAAACTCCTTAGTAAATTCTAATTGGGGACATAGACTCTTCCAAAATTAAATTTCACTTTATTCAATCTAAAATATCTCATATTATACAAAAATATTATCATTTTATGGATAGGTTTATTCTTTTATTAGTAGAATATCAAATGTGATTTCATTCCTCCGAAATTCATATAAATGGATATAATCACATGGAATTTCTCTAATGGATCAAAAATATTTTTTTAGGGATCAATAATAAAAAATGAAACATGACATTCACCACTATATAGTTTAGGATATGTGTTCACTAATTATAATGATTCACTTCATCCATTTTGATTGTATAAGAATTCCATTTTTAACTTCAGAGGTTATTGTGTATTATCATCCAAATTATTCCATGGATAAAGGAATTAATTTTTATAATTCCAAAAATCCTTTCACTTAAAACAATACTGTCGGGGTGGTGTATTCATTTAATCTCTTTCTCCATTTATTCCAATTATTTTCCTCTCGACATCACTTCTACATTCTTTTTCTTGATGGACACACCTTCACACACTTGAAAGACCTTCTTGTTCCTTTCATAAACACACATATGTACTCCTTCCCATAATTTTTCATGTTATAGTGTGAAACTATTTCCTCCCTCTATGTGACTTGTTTTTTTCATTTGCATGGAAATCCATTTTCATTTTATTATTACCAGATTTATGATGTTTTACATTTTTTATTCCAACTTTTATTGCACATTGAATGATTTCATTATAGCTTACAAATTCCATTATGGAAAACACTATTTTGAGATTTGGTTTCAATCCACTATGGAATTGTTGATACTTATATTTAAGATGAATTATAATGAATAAAAATTACCTTTAAAGTCTTATAAAATATTCTTCATATGCACTAACTAATTCATCACCCATCTACTTAAGATTTATTAATTCCTCTCATTTTTTAATGAAGAATTTGAGGAGATTACATATTGATAAATAATATTTTAAACTCTCCCAACTTCATTGATTAAATTTATAATAATTGATTCATATTAAAAATAAGATTCCACCGTTGTTCTACCTCACCTTCCAGATGGTTGATAGGGAGAGTGACTTTTTCATGTTCTAAACATTGGAGAATATAAAATAACTTTTTAGTGGTATGGATCCATTATTTTGAAACTAACGGATTAGAAGAACCACTAAAAATATTTTCATTTCCTATTGATGTAATTAATATAACATTTTAACCAATTTTTTTTGTTTTTATGTTTATAATGACTCATATACTGAGAAAGATGGGTTTTCATAACAATGTGGATTTTCTTTCCATCTCCCGTAAAATTCATTTTCATAGGTGGATCATTAAATTTTCCATTTAATTGGTAACTAAGGAATTTCCTTTAGATTATACCCATTTATATGAACAAAAATCATTGTTTGAAATGCTAATCATAAAGGAAAATCAAAATCTAATACTCATAGGTGGTATAAAATAATAAAAAAAATTTAATCAGTGAAACCATAGGATTATCATAGGTTGTTCATAGGCATCATCTATTTAAATAATTCATGATGTTTTATTAATATTTTTTTAATTTCAGAATAATATACCCTCAGAGTGTCAATCATGGTGTGAATCTGGGACCTTTGTCGTGCACTAGTTCCCTATCTTATCTAGCTCAATAGGATGTTTCTTGGGTTATTACCTCTATCTACATCTATACCAGAGCCACATCCCACTACCACAAAACAAGGCAAGGGCAGCGCTTCCCTTTATCAGTGCTAAATAGAAAGCGATGATAAAGGGGTATGTCTTTATCAGCGCTATATAAAAGCGCTGATAAATATTACATTTATCAGTGCTAAAATAAGTGCTGATAAAGGGTACCCCTTTATCAGTGCTTTTTTAGCGCTGATAAAAGGTAACATTTATCAGCGCGTTTTTTAGCACTGATAAATGAATGTTTTATCAGTAATTTTATTTTAGCGCTGATAAAACATACCTTTATCAGTGCTTTTAACTAGCGCTAATAATGGTTCTACCGGTTTTTATTTAATAACCCTACCAGGCCATCCTCTCTTGCATGCGGTCAAGCTCTTACAGAAGCTGAACTAGGCCCCTCACCGCGTGACCTCGTCCTCCTCCTTCCTCCTCCTTCCTCTTCCTCTTCCTCCTCGTCCTCCTCAGTCTCCACCGCAGCCGCCGCCTCTACCCCCGGTCCCGCTACCGCGACCGCCTCGGCCTCTATCGACTCCACCCTCGCTGCCGCGACCACCGCCGCCTCTACCCCCGCCGCCGCCTCCACCTCTGCCGCCGCCGCCGCCTCCACCCTCACTGCCACGACCGCCGCCCCCTCATCCTCATCCTCCTCGTGCTCTCAAGGTGGGAGGTGAGTTAGATGGATGGTATTCCCTTGGTATATTATATATATATTGTGTGTGTGAGGAACAAATAGTGAATATAGATTTGAGATAGGAATAATACCATATCTTGAGCCTAATTCCAGTAAGGATTTCTAGAATAGATAGTGTAGTCTTAATGTGATTATGATAATGTCTAGGGATGTGATTAATAATTAGTGATGAGTGTCAAAATAAGAGATATTATTGATATTTAGCAACACAAGTGGGTTGTTTGTGAATGATGTGGAATTGGATACCCTATAGGTTCCATAGGGATATCTTGACTCTAAGATGAAGTATATGGTAATTGTTTAGTTATGATGGTTCACATGTGTGAGAGGTCTACCAAGGTTATGTGTGATGACTTCTTTGGATAACCAACCCTTGTTTTCATTTTTTTTTATTTTGAGTTACCATGGGTGGTATGTTCTACCCCTTAGAGTTGAATATTTTTGTATGAGATAAAAGGAAATAGTTTTTAATCTTATGGTTATATGGATTCCCAAAGTTTATCCCAATGGAAATGATGATGGATCCATATTAATTTTCACCCCATAGAATAATCTCATATTTATATTATTAGACAAAGATGAAACCATAATACAAAACATATCACCTAGTATGTCTGTCACATATACGAATAAATAAATTAGAAAAAAACATGCTACAAAGCATAAAGGTACCGTTAAATAATTACATTGGTTAACTTGTTTTAGAAATTGTTTATCTTCATCGGTGCCGTACACTTGCACCCATGAATTTGAAGGTGAGTATGCATACACGATATTTGACCTTATTAGAGAAGAGTTTTTGGAAGAGTATAAGAGACATTATGCAATGAAGATCATTAGAGTGTTGGATCAAATGTGGTTGCTACAAAAAATGTGGCAATCGGCTTGTGCAACGCGTCCTAAGTTACAACTTGCATGTATTGTAACTTAGGCCACGTTGCACAAGACGATTGCCACAATGAATAGCAAGATCTTCATTGCTTCATGTCTCTTGTACTCTTCCAGAAACTCTTCTCTAAGAAGGTCAACTATCGTGTACGCATACTCACCTTCAAATTCATGGGTGTAAGTACAAGGCACAGATGAAGATAAACAATTTCTAAAACAAGTTGAGCTATGTAAGTATTTAATGGTACCTTTATGCTTTGTAGAATGTTTTTTTCTAATTTATTTATTTGTATATGTGACAGAAATACTAGGTGATATGTTTTGTATTATGGGTTTATCAGGAGTCTGTATGATTTCCTATTTCCACATTTAATTTTAAATAGCATGTTATAATTATATATTTACTGTACCCTAATGGCTCAAATAGTTAGGCATAGTTTAGATGTTTCTAGAATGTTGTAGGATTCTTTTTCCCCAATGGGTGTACATTTTTAGGATGTTTTCACTGAAGAGGTATAAAATTTACTTCTTAATAAAGAGATAAACTTTATAATCTAGTTAGTTTTGGGATAAAATTTAGTTTCTATCACAATTTCTAAAATAACACCAAAAGAGAATCAGTTGTTTGAATTAAAATTTGATGATATTGAATAAAATGGTTTCATATGGCATAGTACTTTACCATGGGGTTTTGTAATTCTCTAAAATAGATGGTTTATTGGTATTTATTATTTTGTTGGACTATTGGAGACTGAACCTGATGAGAGTCATGAATATGTATCCTCATCCATGCATTGATAGTCACATTGATCATCTATGAGGTTCTATGATCTTCTCAAAGATAGATTTGACATTAGGATACCGTTAGATGATTTGGACATCGATGGACCTACCATGGACTTCTTTTACGAGTAGTTGTGTCCTATATGATTTTTAGCGATGATTTTTGGTTTAACTAATGCATTGGTTGTATTAAGGGACTTGATGAGTAGGATATTTTATCCTTTTCTGTATCAGTTTTTAGTAGTTTTTTTTCAATTAAATATTAGTGTACTCCCAACCCATAGTTGATCTTGACCAACATCTTATCATCACCTTGAGTACATTGACATAGCATCATATTTATTACTGTTTTCTCCTATTACTCATTGGTTTCCTCTTGTTCGCATGTCATGTATTTTCTAAGGCATCATTCAGTATTTGTAAAACTAACTTGGAATAAATTTGATATATTTCATATTAAACCAGGTGTCTTATACATACACGATGTTCACCCTACTGGACACACCATGTATATGGATTTCACATGTGTTTAAAGGCATTTGTACCATGATTTGTTTTTATAAAACCCAAACAATGCTACCTGATTAATTAAAACATAATATTAGGCAAGTTCTAGAGATCAAACCCATAAAGACGATGAATATGAATAAATAATGGATGAATGCCAATCGGTTGACAAAAGAGTATGAAGATTGCATGAAAGAGTTTATCAAGTTTGCAGAAGATCATGCATGTGACCCTTCTCAAATCCTTTGTCCATGTTTACGATGTTGTTATTCAAGACAAATTAGTCCAGAGGAGTTGGAAGAACACCTGATCTGTCACAGAATAGATTGAAGTTATACATGTTGGAATAAACATGGGGAAACCCCATGTAGGTAGTGACTCAGAGAACACAACATTTTATAGATCATCTGATATGATTAGAAGCGTGAACAGTGAAGACGATCGTATGGAGGGTGTGATTATAGATGTGAACGATGATGAAGATCGTATTGAGGAAATGACAAGGACAGTTGAAGATGAAATTCGTGATTTCCCAAAATTGTTTGAGAAGTTAAAGAGTTACGAAAAAAACGTCATTGTATGCTGGTTCCACTAAATATACAGCATTGTCAGCCATATTGAAGCAGTATAATTTGAAAGCAGGAAATGGGTGGAGTGACACCAGTTTTACGGAACTACTTGCTCTCCTGAATGACATGCTCCCAGAAGATAATGAACTCCCAAGCCGAACATATGATGCTAAACTAATGCTACGATCGATGGGAATGATCTCTGAAAGAATACATGCTTGCTCGAATGACTGTATATTGTTTCGCAAGGACCACAAATCACTTAAAGAATTCCCCAAGTGTGGTTCTTTGAGATACAAGAAAGATGATTCTAGTCATATGAAAGTTGTATGATACTTTCCAATCATTCCTAGGTTTATACACCTATATAGAAGTGAGGAGACTTCAAGACAATTGACATGGCATGCAGATACAAGAATTAAAGATGGGAAACTATGTCACCCTGCAGACTCTCCTCGGTGGAAGAGAATTGATCACGAGTATCCTGAATTTGGGAACGAGCCGAGAAACCTTCGTCTGGCGTTATCTACATATGGGGTGAATCCTTTTCGTTTTCAAAGCAGCAGTAACAGAACATGGCCGGTTATGTTGGTAAATTATAATTTACCACCTTGGTTATGTATGAAACGAAAATACATCATGTTATCTATGCATATATCAGGACCGAAACAATCGGGTAATGATATTGATGTTTATTTGGCCCCATTGATCGAGGATTTTAAAATATTGTGGGATTCAGGTGTTACGATGTATGATGCTTACAAAAATGAACGGTTCACTTTGAAAGCCATGTTGTATAGGATGATAAATGACTTTCCTGCTTATGGAAATTTGTCAGGATATAACATTAAAGGAACTCATGGGTGTCCCATTTGGAAAAAAGGTACACAGTCAATTAGGTTGAAACATTCATCGAAAACTATGTTTCTAGGACATCACAGATTTCTACCCTGACGACATAAGTACCGATCTTAGACGACATCATTTGATGGATGTTTTGGAGGAATGTATAGCACTGTCTCCACTAACAATATAACTGAATCTATAATAGTATAATTTAATACAAAGAATAAAAATAATGGATAGAAACACATTTCCCCAACACCTCCAATATCATTTAAAATAAAAATTGTTATCTAATATACCAACATCATATAATTTTGGAACCATGCTTATTCCACCAAACAACATTAAAACATCAATTTCCATGAGATGTGAATATATATGGTGTAATAAATACATTCTTGTAATATGATATCATGATCAAAATAATCTCATGGTTTTTAATTTATTATATATGAATAATTTAAATTATTAATATAGTTCGATGTATCCTTAATGTTGACAATAAGAAAATTTTCATGCTTTAACTAATTGTTTTTTTGAAATACCTATTCTAGCCATTACTTTTTCAAACCCAAAATATCATATAGTATCTTATAGAAAAAAAACATTTCTCACATAGTATCCAAGATAAGAACAAGGTACAATCACTTAGATGTTGATCTCACAAAATAACAAAACTAAATGATTAATCATCATTTCCATTTCTAAACACATTGCATCATTTCATTGTGTATTAAAAAATAATGTAATAAAAATTTACTATGAATAACCATTTATATAAAATACATACTCATGGATCTCTTACAAATCTCTAAATGACCAGCCAAGGTCTAGGATCTTTGAAAGTGAACCAATTATTGGAACATTCTAAAACACAACCATGGTAGTGAACAATACACACACATCACTTTATTTTTATACTATGACCTCAAATTCATCTCTATGTTAATTAAAATATAATACAAAAAACTCATTTTTTAATCTTATATAACCAAAAAATTTCGTATGAAAAATGTCGTTATCAACAAAAAAATATTCATGCTCACATTTATGACACTATAATAATTATTCTTGATATAATTAATTCAATCAGTTTTCGAAATAATATTCATTTACCATTTACTTTAACTCAAATTACCCCTTGTCATATCAATGTTAAATTTCTTTCTTTAAAATCACATTTTAGACCCCTTTAAAAATATAAAAAAATCATCAATTTATTCAAATATCACTAACTATGTTATTTTCCCCATGAATATTTTTGTACATCGTTATTAATTCAACGCATAAATCCAAAAACAATTCCTTGATTTATTTTACGTTCCTCTTCGTTATATTATCGATTCTTAAGAAACAAATATTTTTTACCTAACACCTTATTCCTAAAATTTAATATGTATATATCAATATAATAATCACATATTAAAATACCAAAATAGATAGTTTATTTTTTCCCTTCCCACCCAATGAAGATATTACTTGATTCAATCAGCTCACTTTATAAAAGGACCACATTAAATTTAAAAATATTTATGAAATAAAACTTATTATAAGCATGCAATAATAATCACAAAAAATATAAAAAAATAACATGAAATTGTACTACACATAATAATATGTTTAGTCATTATATTCAATGTTATCATTTTTACATCAAAATGATCAATAATCACACATCCATTTTTAATGAAATTTATGATTAATTTTATGTCATTTTACATTACATGAATTAAATTTACCAAATATGTTTAGTTTAGCACAACCTAAGAATTAAATGTTCTTCCACCAGATGACCCCACTTAATATTATAACACTCAAACCCACCACCTAAGCACTCAAACCCACAAGACTATTTAAAAAAAATTTATTCATTTATTTCATTATCATAAACATCCACTAAAAATAATTATTTCCAACCCATTACCCATCAATCAATATTACTAACCACTACCATAACCCACAACATCACCTATGTTTCCCCAAAGTGACTCAATGATATAAAAAAAGAAATTGGGGACACTAATCCCAAAATCCAAACCCAAAAAAATGATGTTTTCAATTCTAAAATCCCTCTTTTAAAACACCTTAAATCCACTTTAATCATTCGTTACATTTAATTATCCCTACTAAACATGTATACACTTAAAACACAATATTACAATATGTTCTTATATATTCCACCTAAGAAACCAATAAATAAATAAAAAAGAACACAACATGTTGATCCCTAGTTACATGTACAATATAGTACATAATATTATTTTCTACCTATTATCAAGTAGCAAAAAAGTAAATAAACGTAAAACAAATTCCCCATGTTATCTTTAACAAATTAAGAAGGAAATAACTTTTTAGATAAAAAAATAATACCCAATACGTCACAAGAATGATTTCCCACAATCTTTCATAATTGAATTCTAGGTTTGACTATCACATGTATATTAATAAATTTTACCAAACAACAATTCAATTGAAAAATTCATTATTTATGTTTCTTATTTAATAAGAAACATTATTTAGTTAAAACCCCATTGATAAAAAAAGCACACACATTTTATATCCATAAAAAATCAATTAAAAAATAAATTTTAATTCAATTTATTATTTTACAATAAGTTATTTTATTAAATTACTCTTGAATTATTATCAAAATTAATGTCAAACATAAATTAACTAGATAAATTAATGTATCTCATCAATAATATATTCTTATTTTTTGAATTAAAAACATGATTAAGTTATAAATCACTTGTATTAAGGTTTATAAATATTTTACTTGAGAAATATATTCCTAGATTCTCACCAAACCATTGGATTCCAAGATTCATTCAAGAACTACATGAAAAATATAAATTTAAAGATATAAAAATTAAACCCCAATAACTTCTCCTAAAACAATTATTTAGACAAGATACTCACAGAACAAATCCCACAAAATGTATATTTTAATAAACTAATAAATGGTGATAATACCGTCATGGGAGGGTGTAAAAAGATAGTTCCTGATTTCGAATGAAGAATCTCAAATTGAACAACCATAAGTGATGGGAATAAATTTGAGAACCCAAATCAGGTTACCATGAAAATTCAAAAACTAATCATTTTTTAAAAATAATCTTGAAACTACACTAGGTAAAAGGAAACCTACCACCAACCACCAATGGCTCATCAACCACTCAGTGATTACCAAGAAGGTACTAGGTGGAACACTTGGAAATATTTATCTCTTAACCTGACTCAATAAGAACATGGTTTCTCTATACATTGTATATGTTTTTACCATCTACTATATTTCATCAAAAACTAACTTCATTAATTTATCACACATTTTCTCTCTCTATAAAACATCATAATTCAAATTAAAAATTGGCCATTTAAAAATGGTGGAAACTCCCTAAATATAAAAAACAAATAAAAACCACATTTAAATTACAAGGATTATTAAAAACCTTATAATGTTTTTTATCATCCCCAAGACTCATCCATGAGAATAGATACCGGGAATTTTTTCATTGAGACCAAAATTCAATCCTATTTTATAAACATAATAATTGAAAACATCTTACAACTACGTATAGATAAAAAAGGCCCCCTACCATAAGAGATTACATAACCTAAAGGAACACTCAATTGTATTCATTCCAAACATAAGAATTAAATAATTTTAGTACACTATTCCACAACTCTTCTTCCAAAGAAAAAACAACTTTTGGTTACACTTGAAAGTTGAATTCACCAAAGAACACATCCAACTAAGTCTAAATACATTGATTGAAATGTTATTTATTGACATAATTAATTATAATCACCAATAAATAAATAAAATACCAAAAATGGAAAACACCATATTAAAAAATCATTTAATCACTTTAAGAAACTCATAATATATCTAATATGATAAATTATAAATCAATACACTTAATTAAACCTGATAATCACAATAATATAGCCATATATAAAATACACTATCTATCATTTTATTATAGACTGATATTTAAAAAAGAGCATCTATAAAATAATTTATCATGATTTAATTATTCCATTCACATTAATCATTTATTTAATATGGGAAACACATCATGGTATTTAAAATTTGTCTAGAAACACATACTAAAGCATAAAAATTACAAAATTTCAGAAAAAAAATCTTATCATTCCCTAATTTTGATCAATACCATTTTTATCAAAGAACAAATTTAATAATTTGTTCTTCAAAAGTAAATTTTAACCAATTCCTTAACATATCTTAATTATTCCAATCTATATTCACTTTATATAATACATTTTATGTAATTATTCAATATATTAATCCCATATTCATACTCATTATCATATTTAAGAAAATTATTTAAAACATTTCATATCCTTAAAAAAATATTTTAAAAAATACACAAAAATCATAATTACCAGGATTCTACATATTTATCGAAACTCCAAGCCAGTAAGACAATATTTTTCAAAATAAAAGCATCATTTGATTTACGCCATATTCCTTTTAATCTTGTTCCAAATATTATCAATCAAATATAAATTTAAATTGTTCATTAGAATGATATATAAAAAATAACATATATTAAATTAAAATAATTTTCTTTCACCCCATGATGCAATAACAAGTCTATATTATTTATACACTTCTTCATTACTAAATAGTTTATAATTTACCTTGTTTTCCCACATAAAACACTTCAAAAATAATTCATTACTATATGTAAAACATCAACAAATATCACATTTTATAAACATTATCTACCATTTTAATTTATAATGTTATTTATTTTTCAAATATCACACAATTTATCAATCAAGAATTTTTTTTACAAATATTCTAATTATCTTCTGTTATCCCTATATAAATTAATCTAAAAAATACACCTATTTAAATTAAACATTATGATACTTAATAAAATCATTATTTAATCTCATTTTAAATTATCTCAATCATTTTATCAATAAATTAATATCATTTTTTAAAAAAATCAATCTAATAGAGTACACATAATCATCAAGAACATCCATTTGATTTTATTTTTGTAATTATTTATTAATAATCTATTAAAGAAATAAATTAATTAGTTCATCCATAATTAAAACATTTTACCCAACTCTGATAATCAATAATTTTACTTGTTTGGAACAAGCACAGTTTAAAAAATATATATATTTCACCCCTATATGACACACTAATTCATGTAAGACGTACTACCAACTCTCAACCAAGTGAGTATCACACCCAATAATTGCATTAATGTTTTATACTAATAAAATCCCCTAAACCAAAAAAAATATGGATATAATATATGGTTGTGTTAGATAATAATCTATTCGTGGATTTAATACCAAGTCCCCTGACCTAATATCCTACCTACAAAATCCTTAAATATCAAGAACATAATAAATAATTTCACTAACCCCATTTTGTAACATCCTAGCCTAACAATATCATATCATTGATAAAAAGATGCACATGACATCATGTGCACTCTCTGAACACCTGAGGTCAGTGTCTAACATCCTAGGTTTTTTAATATCACTTGGTGAGTGATTTACACTAAAATAATTAATTGACAAAAATAAACATAACAAGAATAAAAAAAATCAAATTTCTACAAATAAATCTAATTAAATAATATAATAATTCTAAAATAATGCCTTCATTTCAAACATTTTATCAAGACTCATAACTAATCCTGATAAATTAATCTGAAATAGTACAATAGAATATGAATAAATAAAATTGCAGGAGTAAAACAATCACTACCAACACCTCTAAGAACCAATAGAATCATCCTAGTTCTTATAGGTTCTAGAATCATGTAACTCTTAAACCTTAAAAAATCCTATAATTTTTTTTGATTCCCATGAAAATTTAATACATAAGGTATAATAAACATTTACCAATAGGATGGATGAAATTCTAAAAACATCTCATAGTTTGAAATATAGTCATTTTTTGTAATGAAAAATTATACTACAATATAGAATAAGAGAAAATATTGAGTCGAGAATCTTTTCATACTATAACTCCATTTTTTAGAAAATAACTACTTTATATATTATCAGCGACAACCGGGTCCCCGTGACAGCACATCCACCCCGCCTTAACATGGCTGTCAGGTCCTTGCCTACCAGGTACACCCAGTTGCCCCGCAGACACGTGGGGCCCACCCAGGGTCCACCTACATGCCTGAACGGGTCATCTGGCTAATGAAAGTCCCCACAGGCCAATACATGTCCTTTCTAGTCTGCTTTGTCCTCACTCACACACACCCTGGGAAACATCCCAGATGGTCACCCATCTTGATCACTACTCCAGGCCAAGCATGCTTAACTGTGGAGTTCTTATCACGTAGGCTCCCAAAAAGAAAGGTTCACCTTGTTGACATGTGTCATATCATTTAGTCATTTACCCCTTTATCATTTGGGGATGTTACAATCACCACCCCCCCCCCCTTTAGAGCAGAACGCCCTCGTTGTGAGCCGTACATCTCAACCCAGGCAGTGCACTGCACTTAAGACTGGGTACCACCTCTGATACAAAATGTGACAACCGGGTTCCCGTGACAGCACAACCACCCCGCCATAACATGGTCATCGGGTCCTTGCCTACCAGGTACCCCCAGTTGCCCCGAAGACACGTGGGGCGCACCCTAGGGTCCACCGACATGCCTGAACGGGTCATCTCACTAATGACAGTCCCCACAGGCCAACACATGTCCTTTTTAGTGCGATTTCTCCTCATTCACACAAAACCTAAGAAACTTCCCAGAAGGTCACCCATCCGGATCACTAATCTAGGCCAAGCACGCTTAACTGTGGAGTTCTAATCAGGTAGGCTCTCGAAAAAGAAGATGCACCTTATTGACATGAGTCATATCATTTAGTCATTTAACCCTTTATCATTTGGGGATGTTAAATTATCATTATGAACATAAAAAATATTAAATAATCTCATGGCTAAACTCATGGGCAATATATTAACCCATACCAACATAAGGAATTGTCCCCCATTTTTTAGCTCATGTAATATGAAAACACATGTCTCATTAAACATATTATATAACCTACAAATGGAATTATATCATTTTATATGAAAAATACATGTTAAAAAACATATTGGGCCTAACCAATATTGACTAGAAAAAAATCATGGCACCCATACCATGATCTCAATAACATACCCAATTCAATCTCCCTTTAACTGACCATCTTTATAACACTTTCTCAAAAATAGATATTTAAAATACTAAAAGCATCACTTTATTTCTAAAATACCACATCAAATTTATCACTATGATATTAAACATAAATAACCTAAAAATACTACAAAAATTCATCTAAAAATAATAACATCATATGAAATTTTATGCTTGTAAAAACATATTGCAGATCATATTTATCACACAAAAAAATCATCTTATGATTCCACCTAATTCAATCACTCTACCAAAAAATATTGAGATCCTATTTAACATTACTCAAATCATATCATCCAATTATAAAGGTAAATTCATAACTTTAATATCAAATTTTAAACAACCTTTAAACATCTCAAAGAACACTTTTTTACTCTTTTTAAATATCATAATCTATGAAATTTCATCCAGTATATTATTACATATATTTAATAATTCATCACTAAAATCCAATGTTAGTTTCCCCATTTATTTTATATTCCACTTCATAAAATTATTCATTCTCAATGAGAATTTATTTCCTAAATAGCCTATTATTCCAATAATTTAACAAAAAAAATTCATTATATTATTCAAATATTAAAACATCAAAACAATCAACAAATTTCCCCCTTCTCAACCATAAAGGATATTAATCAATTCTATTAGATCATCATCCACAAAAACCATATTATATTTATCAATATTTAGTAAATTTTTTATCTTACATGAACAAATACATAATCCCCAATGTCAATAATGCACAACAAATAAAAGATAACCATAATAAATCCAATTTCTAATCATTATAATCAATTTTATCATTTTTTGAATAAAAATGATCAGTAAGAATACTTCAAATTAAATGAAATCAGGTAATCATTTAGTGGAATTAATCATTATTCATTTAAACTTTACCCCCATGTTTAGTTTTTCACAAGATAAATTTCTAATTTAAATCCACCATTTACTCCTTAATATTCCAATATCTGAGGACTCAAACCCATAAGAACATAATTTAACCAATTTTTAAAAAATAGAAATATTATAAATAAACCACGGAAATATTCATTTTGATCCAAATACTTTACACTTTTTCACTATCAAATACAACCATAACAAATGGAGGCAGCTAAGATTCACCTAGGAATCTCTAACACACACAAAATGAGTTTAGTGGTCATTGATCCCTAAATTCCAACCCAAAATACATTATGTGTCACAATAAATAATTTACTCTTAAAACAACCCAAAAATTGCATTTATTGCAATATTAAATATAATTATCCCTACATAAGTTTTATATAATTATGAAACACAACAAAAAACATTCCATTATATTTTAGTCCAGACACCAATGCATTAAGACCAAGAACAGTATTCATAACATTTACAATTGAACATGGTATTTCATGAACATTAATAATTTATTAAATTATAATATTTAAAAATAATTACCCAAACAAGATAATGCATTTTTCCAAATTTTTTCCAACTAAATGAAATTCTTAATTAAAAAAATATAAATAATATATTGGAAATAGAAATTAAACATAAAAAGTTTATCATAAATAAGGAACATTATTTTGGTGTAATCACCTTTGACCACTAAATTACACAAAATTTAATACAATATAATTAAAATTTAAAAGAAAAAATTCACTTTTAATTTTCTTAATTAATTAAAAAACAATCAACATTGTTTAATGATAAATTAATTATTAACTAGTTTCCTAAAAATAAATGTAATCTAGGGAACTTGGTGTGTCATATCTATGTCATTCACTTGAGTAGTTAATTGAAATTTTATATATGTTTGGGATCACTTGTAGAAGGGTGTATTAAGAATATCCCAGTAGATCAAAATATAATCATCCCCAAGAATTTGAATTTTATGAACATGTCATGAACTATAATAGAAAAATGAATTATAATATAATAGAAATTAAACCATTCCCCCTTATATCAAAACAATTTGGGAATGTGATCTACTCATTCCATAAAATTCAATAAAAAATTTATTATTTATCTACTAATAAATAGGAATATATCATCAGAATTATAAGGAATATGGATTATCAAGATTAAATAGAGGGAATGAAAAAATGAACTCAAAAAAATGAAATAAATTAGATAAAAATCACAAATCTTGTGATCCCAAAGGAAATTATATCCATTATTTATAAAATATCTTATTAACCAACTGTGTACCTGGACACCCACCATTATTTTCCATATGATCATCTATGCCACAATACACCCAAAAGGGGTACTATTTATAACACTAGTGCACCTAAACCACTCATCCACACTCACACACTAGAAATAAATTTTGAATTATTTTATGGGTTTTAACATCATGTTTTCAAATAACTGACATTAATACCCTGATTGTATTATGTATTTGAATTATTTAATCATATAATCAATGTTCAAACTGGAGGGTCTCATTAGATCATCTAATTTACATCCTCATATAAATAAAAAACACAAATAAAAATTATCTACATACAAATAATCATACATGTTATGATTCTAAAAAATAGATAATATGAATATTTTACATGAAATGAAAAAATAGGTTCAATATTATTCTCATTATAGTTTTATTCATAAATGTCACTAGGATAAGTATACAAAATAACACATCATCTTAGGGGAATACACTATCCAATTGGATTGAAAAATACTTTTTGAGGACTCTCAAACACATGGTGTGTAGATAATGCCATCATCAAGTGATAAAAGAGATCCATGAAATGAGAAAAAAAATTAATTTTTTGTCACTATGGTCACTGGAACTAGTCAAAAAAATGGTAGATCACCACATACTTTTTTATAACCATACTAGTGATATAATAGAGTCATCCAAATGAAATAGTTTAACTTATATAGCATAAAATACGAATTTTACTCCATTTTTATTGATTGTTGATTCAATAATTCAATGGATGTGGTTTAAAATCTATAAAAAATAAACTCCTTTATTAATAACTTATGAAATTTGAGGGATGGATTTGTGACAATAAAATAGTCATTATTTTTATGTGAAAACATGTGTGGTTTTCAACCATGGATTTGTATGAATAAAAACAAGGAGATACTCATGTAAAACCATAACTTAACCTAATACACCATGGATATGGTTGTTCCAAATATGGTTCATATCCCAAATTCAAAAAATAACTCTATTAATGCATAATTAATTGACAAAATATATTTAAAATATCTTTCAATCCATGCAAAATACAATTTGGTTACAGTTTGATCAAAACTTTCATTTTTTTCGAACAAAAAAATTATACAAAACATACTCATTATCCAAGGGCTTAATTTCATGACCCTACAATCCATTGTAGAGTTGAAAAAAATATTAAATCCCAATATATTATTTATATTAAATGATAATAATCTATAAAATATTCTGTTGTACCGAACATAATAAGGGTTCTAGTGTGATCTCCATCAAGAATACTCATATCTGTATATAAACATATCATATCCATTACAAGATGAATCATACATATCATATAAATACCTATATAATACCTTTTTCCAAGATATCAATTGAAAAACTGACATAAAATATTTCAATCTCGTATATGTATCGAAAACATTTCCTGATTCTAAGAAAAATTGACCTTGTTGGTGAATACTTCATATTCCATTCATCTATTCAGTAATCCCATAACATGTCACAGATCAAAGTAGTTAAACATATAATATGAAAAACAACTAACCATGGACATGAAATTCCCCAATTATGTTCAATAAAGGTATTGGTATTGTTCTTTTCATATAATTTTGCAAATCCCATCTTTGATATGCTTCAACCAACAACATGTTACGCAACATACCAAACCACCCCCTAATTAGCTATATTCATTTATTAACATTCAAAAGTAGGGTATAAAATTATGCATGTTCCAATATTAGGTATCTCACTAAATTCATGTATAATTATTTATAATAATCAAACACCCCTCTTAATATTGATAACTCTATGAAATTTTATAATATATACATTAACATATCATTAAAAATTAATAAGTACTTACTTATTACATGAGGAATCTATCATTACTGTATCAAATACAAAACCTTCTAAAAAATAAAATATTCTATTAATGATAACCTTTTTAAATAATTCAATCCTATAAAAACATTTATTATAAGCTATTAGAGATAAATCATATTTATATTATAAGGAATATTGTCATTCAACATTAATGTAAAATACATTTTAAACACACATGAATAAATGGTAATTAGATATCACATTTATTATAATAACATGAAAAATTTAGAATCATTTCATCATTATTTAAATTAGTATATACCAATATATTCAATATTACACATATTATTGTGTTAGGATAAATGTTCAGAAAATGGATTCAATTAGACATTGCTCGATACTCTCCAAATGAATTTGTACATCACCCCTCCCAACAATCTCATATATGAGATAATATCAGTGAAAGAATTGTTTGGTCATATGGTGTTACCAAGGCTCCTTATCTTGAAAAACCCCCATAATTTTCATTATATCCCTCAAATTATCCCTTGATTCTAGGAACTACTCTAAAATAGGAAATTCTCTTCTTGATTCAAATTCATCCTTAAAAAAATTAATGTAGTGATATATTATGCTGTCAGAAATCATGGATTAATGTGTCAGCTTTTTTAGAAGTATTTGGTTTGAGTAAATTAGTAATTGTTTCTATTTTGGATATAATATTATTTATTAGGAATGATGACATTTTCAATGATTTTAATGGATATATGGATGCTGAAATGGTAAATTAGATTGGATTTTCATTTGTTTGGATTATCGATATTTCATAAAAAGGATATCTGAATTGTATATTTAAAATGATATATATATAAATACAGGATCTATTTTTTCACAGAAAAAAATTATATATATATATAAGGGAATTTTAATATTGAGTCATTGATGGTTATAACTTCATTAAATTGGTATGATCGTAAATAATACATTCACATCCAAGATATAAGTACTGTTTGAAAAATATAGAATACACTATAAACACATCCCCACACATTTATTTTTGAAGCCTACAATAAATAATGATATTCTAATTACTAATGAGGATGATTTTAGGCCACAAAAACACATCGTATATCACATATGTTGATTAGTCAATTTAAGAACCTTTGTAAATGTAATTATATGGAGTAAAATATGAGTAAAATTAATGACTGTAGTGTTATAAAGAGTGTCAAAAAATACTATAGATATATATAAATAGTTATTAAAATGTATAAATTGTAGGGCACGTAGTGAATCCAATCTCATGTAATAATTTCAATATACTAAAGGGTTGACTACACTTCTATCTAGTGTATATATGAATTTTTTTGGGTCACATGACCTAAATATAGAACTATTAGACCATACATACATGTACATTGATTTTTTAGAATTCATGGAAAACTATTTAGAGAATTTTTATGATTTACATCTGGATATATATATTTTTGTAATTTAGGAACCAAATGTGAAGGAAATTTCTTTATGAGGGTTATGCGAGTGAATCGTTCTGTATTTTGGTAGGGATAAGTTCAAAAATAGGAATCCCTTATTATACTGATTCATTAAAACTATATAATATATTGGGTGGTTTTTTGGTTATTTAATGACATGAAAAATCATGTAATGTTAGGCATTTCAATTTTCTATGACAATATATTAAAACCAATATTATACACACTAAAATATAAAAGAAAAAAACAATAGAGATATAAAAATAACATAACTATGTTGAAAAAATTGATACAATTAATACATGGGGACTTATTAATATATTAGAGATATATTTCATTAAAGGAAGGGATAGTTTTTAATATATAAATTACATCTATTTCATGAATGAATAATTGAATAATCTTCATGAAAATATTCCTTTATATAATCCAAAACATACGAAGAAAATAACAACCCCTAATTTACATAAATATATATTACATAAAAATTTAAGAATATTCATTAAAAAATATAACAATTTCATGATAGGATAGTACTGGAATAAAGTATTTCGAAGCTAGAAAACATAAATAATTAGTTTATAAAAACTCTACATAATTTCTTCATTATTCCTTTATAAAAATAAAACTTTTTTATATATATTATATAATACCATTCTTCATGACTGGGGGGAAATAAACATAAGAGGGGTGAGATTAGATGCTCAATTAGGGTAAATAGGGAGATATTAATCATATCCTAATCATAACACATAAGAACATAACATTTGAAAATATTATACTAAAAATGAAATATCATGATATCAAGCCATTGGATAAATCATAAATGTTCATAATAATCAATAAACATAACCCAAAAAGTAATAACATATGTCATGAAATTTTTAGGAATACACATAAGTGTATAAAATCATTTCAAATTAGTCAAGGCTCATTTCTGAGACCAATATAGGAGACATAGTCTATTACAGAACTGAGCACTCTCGTCATTCCATCCCAATATTAGTGAACCTATATAATTCCCCATTTCATCCTTGTCCATCTCAAGAGATATAAATAGTTACCCAATGCATTGTAGGGTGATACATGTCCCACCCATCTCAAAATTAAATCATTATTATATTTACCACAAAAACATAAATCATTCATCATTGTATAACCCAAGGAATAAAATGGGATTATTAAGCATCATTAAATTATAGTCCATATAAAAGAAATGGATTTAATAAATTTAATTCCATCATAAACACAATAAAATAATAGGTATAATAATGATAGAAACATAACCCTATTTGAACAATGTCATCTAAAATAGAAAATAATTATGATAAACACTTGAAATTAATACGTGATAAAAATATCATTTATTTTTCAAAAACATTTTATTTTCTCAAAATTCAATAAAATTTTAAATAAAAAATTTATTTGAAAATAAAAATGAAATATTGTAAAGGAATCTTCATGGAAATAAGGTGTTGTGAAAGTGTAAAAATCTAATCATTCTGTAAATGTTAAAAGAAACCTTCTACTCATACTTTTGTTAGAATGTCAAAAAAATACCTCGTATTGAAAATGAAAAAATATTCCTTTAATTTCATTTATTAAAAATTAACCATTGGTTAAAATTAAATTAAAAAATGGTAGAAGAATATAAGGAATTTTTAATTATACATATTGATAAAATATTTATATGGTTGATAAATATACCCTGGTAAATACTTAGGTATAATCCATCTCAGATAAAAATGAGATTGATATATTAACCCTTAACTTAGGTTTGATATCTTTTGTATGTACCTAAACCACCCATATAATGATTTTCATTATTTTATTGATTTATTCCATAATCATAGTAATTTTTATGACATCATGTATGATAATATTATCATCTATTTGTTTGTGACATTATTACTTGTCCATTGGGTATTAACTTCTTTATTTTCATACGCATGTTTTGTTGGATAATTACTTATTACACTTATTAGGTTATAGTTATATCATTTAAAAAAATTATATTAGCATAATATATATCATATTAATTATGACAACCCAACTTTTTATTACAACATAAACATGCTTCATTACATAAAACATCACATGATACAAAAAATAATATCGAGAGGTTTAGTGTCATTGGGTCTTAGGATCTTTACATAAAAACATAAAACATGAAATGCAACATCTTTATTGAAAACTTCCTTTACATGACCACAACATTCCCTCGTACTTAGCATTGCATGGGATAAACTGAGGACATGCATAAGAAAAGGGTGAGCTATAAATCCCAGTAAGGGAGTACACATGGAATATCATGAGGAGTACAATACATGTTAGAAAACAGGAATATCAATAGAGAATAAAAGAAACATGAACATAAAGGCATGATAAAGCATGATAATCATAACATGGAAATGTGGCAACAACACTTAACCTTGAATTAGCATGAGCCAAGGATCATTGCACATGGAGCATGAGTAAAACCTCATTTCACATGAAGCACGAGTAAAACCTCGTTGCACTTGAATTAGCATGAGTCAACACTCATTGCACATGAAGTATCATGATACTATACTTTACCCAATGCATTGGTGCACTATAAGGGCGCACCCTTCTTAAACATTTCATTTCATGCATAAGTGTGCCACATGGATCATAAAACATGGATTCATAAAACATAATCATTTATTCCACGATAAAGGAATGTGGAATTCATACATTAAACTTTATAATCAATAAGTAAATGTGTATAAATGTGAATACCCTTGATGGAGAAATGGGCGTCGTATTCACTACACAATGACATTGCCTTAGAAAATCTGTGCGACTTTGACAGCATAACGGCGTGACATAAGAATTCATAAAAATGGTTGATGAGAGAGAAAGGGGTTCCTAATCATATTTACATGTAATGGATAGTAAAGAGGTCAAATAGATACATGTCCCATCAATTGAAAAGGAATTTAGATTCATGATACAAAAGTATTGCTTGAATGTAAAAGAAGAGAGAGAAGTTCCGTTCGGAATTTCGGCATAGTAACGGGTGTACATGGGAGGCATTTAATGAGAGATAAAGAGGTCTTCCATCATTCAAACAAAAAGAGGGAAGTATGGGGGAGGTGTGAAACCATACCCCAACATTCATAATTGAAATTAAAAGGGAAATACAACTTAAATAAAATTGACAAAAATGAGAAAGGAAGAAAAAACCCTTACTTGGAAGTGTGCTTCCAAAGGCTAGAGAGAGGCTTGTGAGAGGCTTCTTGGGAGCTTGGGGAACCTTGGGAGGATTCTTGAGAGAGTATGGTAGAGATTGGACGAACTCCAAAGGATTTTAGTGAGGAGGAAGTGGGATCTTGGGTGGGATTATATAGGAAATGTGAGAGAATTCTTTATTTTTTAGGTTTGGGACCACTTATATTAAACTTATCCAAACCAAAAAGAATACCATGGTTTTTGCCCATGGTTTCTGAAAATGAAATAAGAAAACAATATTTTACAAGGCCAAGGTCCGAAATTATTAAAATATTAGGGTTGCTTATGTGGAGGTGAGTCACACTTCCATGGAAATTAATTTAAAAAGGCAAAGTGTTGAATATGTCTTGAAGGGTCCATTAATGCTTTGAAAAGTAAGTCAAACAAACCCAAAATCATATAGTTTTAATGATAAAACATATATTGTCCGAACATAAGGATTATGGTATTTTATTACATCACCATTGGGTCATTATGATGTCATAAAACACATTATATTTAAACGGTATTTAATTTTTACCCAAACATTTGACTGTCTCAGAAAATTAAGAAAAATTCACCGTTGGATAATTTCGACGTCCTGAATCCAAAAATAACATTTATTATATATATATAATTTTATAAATATGTGAATTTTTACGTTTAAAATAAAAACCGTCATTTATCGAAAATTCACGGGTTTTGACAGAAATGGCTTTCAAACCTTAATATAACATTTTAATTGCATTCAAAAATTATAAGATCATTTATATTTAATAAAAAAATAATTTAATAATAAGATTATTATTTTATTAAAATATTATTTAATTCAAAAATCCCTTAATTTAATAAAATATATTTCTTAATTAATTAATAACTAAAAACCCCATTTGTACTTCAAAAACTATTTACAATGTATCAAAAATGACAAGAAATTATATTCATTATTATATACAAAAATAATGTACATGAAAATAGTACCACTTCTTTGTTACATAACCCCCTAAAACAGCCACATAAGACATAAGGGTAAGGTGTGTGATTGTGACAGACTCTTGGGGTGGCTCAGATAACATCGCTCAAGTGGTAATTTTTATCAACTTCCACTTTTCCCGTAGACGGTCACGTTTCAGCTTGACGTAATGAAGATCAACATGGGTTTGGTCAAGGGCGAAGCCCAAGGATGCCACCTCTCTTCTGAGCTCCGACAAAAGGGCTTCGTATGGGGAAATTCTACTCGATGAGGCCATCTCTTGCTTTGTCTGAGTAAAATTGGGTTCGTTAAAGCCATATATTTATACTAATCATGTGATCACTATTCAACAGCTATATTAACAATGGTCACAATTCATAACATAAAACCAAAGAAGTTTAAATCTAATAAAAACATTTTTCATAAAGAGACATTTAACTGGATCAAGGGGGATTTTCCCTTAATAAAACTTTGGGTCGTTACAATATTACCCCCTTAAGAAATTTCACCTTCGAAATTTTCATTTTCCCACACTAAATCAAATGTGGGTAACTCAAATTCATCATATCCTCCGATTCCCAAGTTGCTTCTTCAAACTTGTGGTTTCCCACAACACCTTGACAGGGGGCATTGTCTTATTTCGTAGAAATTTTTCTCTACGATCTAAGATCTTCACTGTTTTCTCCTCATAAGAAAGATCATCTTCCAATTGTACCACCTCGGAAGAGAGTACATGTGAAGGGTCCAGTATGTACTTCCTTAAGAGGGATACATGAAATACATCATGCACCTTGTCCATAGTAGGTGGAAGTGCTAGTCGATAGGCCACAGCCCCAACACGATCAAGAATCTCGAAGGGGCTGATGTACCTTGGACTTAATGTCCCGTTCTTTCCAAACCTCATGACCTTATTCCACGGAGATATGCGTAAAATACCGTGTCTCTAAATTTAAACACAAGATCTCATCGACGATTATCTGCATAACTCTTCTGTCGACTTTGGGCTGCCTTGATATGCTGCTGAATGTTTTTCACCTTCTCCACCATTTCCTCGACCATTTCTGGTCCAAGAATCTTATATTCACCGACCTCATCCTAACATACTGGTGCTCTGCACCTTTTCCAATACAGGGCTTCATATGGTGCCATTTGGATGCTCAAGTGGAAACTGTTATTATAAGAGAACTCAACCAGAGGAAGATGTTGATCCCATCCTCCTTTAAAGTCCATTGAGAACACTCTCAACATATCCTCAAGTGTTTGGATAGTCTGCTCGGATTGGCCATCAGTTTGAGGATGATAAGCCGTATTAAAGTTCAGTTCAGTATTCAGAGCATGTTGAAGACTCTTCCAAATCTTAGAGGTGAATATTGGATCTCGTTCAGACACAATAGATAGTGGTACTCCATGCAACCTTACCACTTCCCTAATATATATATGTGCTTGTTGATCCAATGTGAAATCCTCTCGAATAGAAATGAAGTGTGCATTCTTTGTAAGACTATCCAAAACAACCCAGATTGCATTGTTGCCTTTGGATGTGCACAGAAGTCTGGTGACAAAGTCCATGGTGATGTTCTCCCAATTCCATTCTGGTATGGGCAATGGCTGCATCATCCCCTTAGACTTCTGCCTCTCTGCCTTCACTTGTTGACACACCAGGCACTTTGATGTATATTCAGCAATAACCTTCTTCATATTATCCCACCAAAAGTTTTCTTAGAGGTCTCGAAACATATTTTTTCTCCCTGGGTGAATAGAGATATTTGAACTATGTGCATCATCCAAAACTTCCTTCTTCAGCTTTGGAATTGATGGAACACATAGTCTTTTCCCAAACTGCACAATTCCTTCTTCATTAACATTAAAATCCGAGGATTTCATCTTTTCGATAGCTTCTACGTTTTCTTGAATACCCACTTCATCCTTTTGAGCATCATTAAACCCTTCCAAAAGAGATGGTTGAGCAATCATTTGTGAAAAGATTGATGATTTTCCCTTCTTTATGATTCCCACGTCCATCTTTATCAAGTCTAAGAAGATTGGATCCTTCTCAATTCTCATCATTGATAGAATCTCTAGATCCTTTCTACTTAGGGCATCTGCCACCTTGTTTGCTTTCCTAGGGTGGTAATGTATTGAACAATCATAATCCTTGATGAGCTCTATCCATCTTCTCTGGCACATATTAAGCTCTTTCTGTGTGAATATATATTTAAGACACTTGTGGTCAGTATATATCTCACATTTCTCTCCATAGAGATAATGCCGCTAGATTTTCAAGGCAAAGATCACCGCCGCAAACTCCAGATCATGCGTTGGATAGTTTCGCTCATTTATTTTCAACTGCCTTGAGGCATAGGATATCACTTTATCATTCTTCATCAGCACAGATCCTAAGACCTTCTTCGAAGCATCACTAAATACCACAAAAAGCTCCCCACATGTGGGTAAAGTGAGCACGGGTGCAGTGATAAGCCTCCTTTTTAACATCTTGAATCTTTCTTCGCATTCATCACTCCAAGAAAACTTTACTCCCTTTTGAGATATCTTGGTAAGAGGGTTGGACAATCATGAGAAATTTCTCACAAATTGTCGATAATATCCAGCTAAGCCCAAGAAGCTACGGATATCCGATACCGATGTTGGCCTCAGCCATCCCTCAATTGCATCTGTTTTGGAGGGATCCATAGATATCCCATTGCTTGTGATGATATGGCCCAAGAACGAGACTTCCTTCAACCAGAACTCACACTTTCTGAACATTGCATAGAGCTTCTCCTTGCGCAAAGTCTCTAGTACAGTTTTTAAATTCTCCTCATGATCCTCCTTGGTTTTGGAGTATTTTAGAATATCATCTATAAAGACTACCACACATTTGTAAACGTAATCTCTAAAGATTCTATTCATTAGGTCCATGAATATTGCTGGAGCATTGGTGAGTCCGAAAGGCATTACTATGAATTCATAGTGCCCGTATCTTGTACGAAAAGCAGTCTTGGGGATATCATCCTTCTTCACCCTTACTTGATAATATCCTGACCGCAAGTCCACCTTGGAGAAGTATTGTGCTCCACGCAACTGATCGAACAAGTCATCAATTTGTGGGAGTGGATACTTGTTCTTTATCGTGATTTTTTATGTTCATGATAATCGATGGAAACCCGCATTGACCCATCCTTCTTCTTGACGAAGAGGACTGGTGCACCCCATGGTGAAGCACTTGCACATATAAACCCTTTATCCTGATTCTCTTGTAGTTGTTTCTTAAGCTCTTCAAGCTCAAAAACATCCATTCTATATGGAGTCTTGGATATTGGTAGTGCCCCAGGTATAAGTTCAATTGAGAACTTAACATCTCTTCTTGGAGGAAGACAAGGCAGTTCCTCGAGAAACACTTCAGTGAATTCCCTCACAATAGGCATTTCATCAAGGAGGATTTATTCCTTGGACTCAATCATCTGAGCCAGATACGCGTGCTCATAGTTTGGTAATATCCATGGTTGAAATGATGGAGCTAAATTATATTCATCTTTCTCCTGACACTTGTAATGAATCAGGGGTCGATTCTCCATATGGATTGTGATTTCCCTCTCCTGATAATTTATGTTGGCTCTATATAATGAAATCCAATCCATGCCAAGAATTGCATCAAATTCCACCAAAGGGAGTATGATAAGGTTCACTGGGAAATTCAATCCACAGATTATAATAGGGGAGGACTTATATTCATGGGATGCAATGATTGCCCCATTTTCCATACTCACCGACATATTTACTTCCTTGATTTGTGGTGGTGTTGAGATTGTTCTACTAAACTTTCGCGATATAAAAGAATGCATAGAACCTGAATCAAATAGTATGTTCTCTATTCTTGAATGAATAACTATCATACATGTCACCACTTCTTTTTTAGGGTTCACTTCGGCAGAAGTGATGGAAAAAGATCTTCCCTGCAATCTTGGAGGTTGTTGGTTGCCTCTGATAACCCTTGGATTAGGGAACTGATTTGTAAAATGACCCAGTTATTTGCATTTGTAGCATTAAACAACACTTTGAGGTTCTAACGGAGTGTTCCTCTCCTCTGTCACAGCTTCGGGTCTTTCTTATTGACAGTTAATAGCTAGGTGCCCTTCTCTTCCACACCTGAAGCATTTTCTCGTCCCCTTAAGTTAATTTCCAGGGTGCTTCTTTTCACACTTTTGGCAAGTGGAGTGCTGGAACTTCTTAGCATCATTGGATTTACCCATCGGACAACCAGCATTAAAGTCCACCTTACCCTTATTGTCCCCATGATACCCCTATGATTCTCTGATCTCCATTTCAACCATGAGGGCACATCGGACAATTTCCTCATAGCTGTCAAAGTCACGGATCGCTCATGCTTTCCATAGCTAGGCTTCATCCCACCAAAGAAGAGGTCAACCTTGCATTCGGGGGTAATGAAAAAGCCAGAAGCGTATCGTGCAAGCCTTGTAAAGTTTTCCACGTACGCTCCAACAGATTTTTCATCTTTTTTCTTGAGGTAAATGAAGTACCTTTCCATCTTAAGACAGAGGGTGCGTGGAAAATATTTATCGAAAAACATCTTCCAGAATTCCTTACACTCCAAAGCATCGAACTCCTCCTCAGGCTTCGTATTTTTGATCAACGTCCACCATTGATCTGCTTCACCCTCCATATGATAAGCAGCCAGGAGAACCTTCTCTTGTTCAGAACATTGAAGGATAGAGAAGATCTTTTCAATGGATTTGATCCATTGTTCACCTATTGTGAGATAGGATGATTCACTAAAAGTAGGAGGTCTTTGTCTCAGGAAGCTCTCGATAGCGAATTGTTCTTTCATAGGGGGGTTGAACAATCCTCTTGACCCGTGTTTCTATTCAAAACATGATTTAGCTGAGAGTAAAGCGTGACAAAGTTCACGATTCCTGATCCCATTGGATTGGGCATCTCATTAGTACAATCATCACACTGATCTTCACAACGATTGTTAGCCTGAGTCCTCCTATTACCAGCTATTGGCTAGAATAAAAGGAAAGTTAGGGGTAACACATAAAGGGTAATCCAAAGACAAAAGTTGATGACTTATAAATAAACTTTAAATTATTTAAATCACGAGTCTATAGGATTCAATCTAGGATTTTCATGTTCTACTTTCTAACATATATTCTTAGGGGCATTTTTCCCTTAATAAGGTTTCATACTAAGATTGTGAATTTATCAAAACATATCCCCCAGGAGTGTCGTAACCAAGAGTGGAACAAGGCCCGTTGTCGTGCACCAGTTCCCGTTCGAGTCTAGCTCAATGCGGTGTTTTCGGGTTTTACCCCTAGGATACATCTGTGCCAGAGCCGCCTCTACCTGCTAGTATCCAGACAGGGATGTATTTGTTTGATAAACCACTTACTTAGTATTTACCAAATCTTAGGGATGTTTTTATAATACTTAGTCTTGTATCTAAGGCTTTAATATGGTTTTCCTAATCCCAAAAATAACTAAACATATCCTTTGATACCAACTATGACAACCCTGATTTTTATTACAACATAAACATGCTTCATTAAATAAAATTTCACTTGATACAACAAAGAAGATCAAGATGTTAAGTGTCTTTGGGGCTTAGGATCATTACATAAAAACTTTAAACATGAAATACAACATCTTTATTGAAAACTCCCTTTACATGACCACTACATTCCCTTGTACATAGCATTGCATGGGATAACCTGAGGACATGAATAAGAAAACGGTGAGCTATAAAGCCCAGTAAGGGAGTACACATGGAATAACATGAGGAGTAAAATACATGTTAAAAAACATGCATATCAATTGAGCATAAAAGAAACATTAACATAAAGGCATGATAAATCATGATAATCATAACATGGAAATGTGGCAACAACACTTAACATTGAATTAGCATGAGACAAGGCTCATTGCACATGAAGCATGAGTAAACCCTCATTGAAGATGAAGCACGAGTAAAACCTCGTTTCACTTGAATTAGAATGAGTCAACACTCATTGAACATGACGTATCATGATACTATACTTTACCCAATGCATTGCAGTGCTATAAGGGCACACCCTTCTTAAACATTTCATTTCATGCATAAGTGTGCCACATGGATCATAAAACATTGATTCGTAAAACATAATCATTTATTACATGATAAAGGAATGTGGAATTCATACATGAATCTTTATAATCAATAATTAATTGTGCAGAAAGGTGAATACCCTTGATGGAGAAATGGGCATGGTATTCACACACAATGACATTGGCTTAGAAAATCGGTGTGATTTCAGTAGCGTAACAGCGTGACATAAGAATTCATAAGAATGGTTGATGAGAGAGAAAGGAGTATCTCATAATATTTACATGTAATGGACAGTAAGGAGGTCATATAGATACATGTCCCAACAATTGAAAAAGAATTTAGATTCATGATACAAAAGAATTTCTTGAATGTAAAAGAAGAGAGAGAAGTTCCTTTCAGAATTTCGGCATAGTAACGGGTGTACATGGGAGGCATTTAATGAGAGATAAATAGGTCTCCCATCATTAAAACAATAATATGTCAGTATAAGGGAGGTTCGAAACCATACCCGAACATTAATAATTGAAATTAAAAGGGCAATACAACTTAAAGAAAATTGACAAAAATGAGAAAGGAAGAAAAAACCATTACATGGAAGTGTGCATCCAAAGGCTAGAGAGAGGCTTGTGAGAGGCTTCTAGGGACCTTGGGGAACCTTGAGAGGATTCTAGAGAGAGTAGGGCAGTGGTTGGACGAACTCAAAGGGATTTTAGTGAGGAGGAAGTGGGAGATTGGGTGGGTTTATATAGGAAAGGTGAGAGAATTCTTTATTATTTAGGTTTGGGACCCCTTATATTAAACTAATCCAAACCACAAACCATCCAATGGTTTTTTCCCATGGTTTCTGGAAAAGGAAAGAGGAAAAAATTATTTTACAAGGCCAAGGTCCGAACTTATTAAATTATTAGGGTTTCTTATGTGGAGGTGAGTCACACTCCCATGAAAATTAATTTAAAATGGCAAAGTGTTGAATATGTCTTGAGGGGTCCATTAATGCTTTGAAAAGTAAGTCAAAAAACCCAAAATCACATTATTTTAATTATAAAACATATATTAGCCGAAACTAACGATTTTGGTATTTTATTACATCACCATTGGGTCATTATGATGTCATAAAACACATTATATACTTAAACGGTATTTAATTTTTACCCAAAAATTTTCCTGCCTCAGAAAATTATGAAAAATTCACCATTGGATAATTTCGATGTCCTAATTCCAAAAAGAACCTTTAATTTTATCTAAATAATTTTATAAATATGTGAATTTTTACTTTTAAAATAAAAACCGTCATTTATCGAAAATTCACGGGTTTTGAGAGAAATAGCTTTCAAACCTTAATATAACAATTTAATTGCATTCAAAAATTATAAGATCATTTATATTTAATAAAAAATAATTTAATAATATGATTGTTATTTTATTAAAATATTATTTAATTCAAAAATCCCTTAATTTAATAAAATAGATTTCTTAATTAGGTAATAACTAAAAACACCATTTTTACTTTAAAAACTATTTAAAATGTATCAAAAATGCCTAGAAATTATATTCATTATTATATTCAAAAATAATGTACATTAACAGAGTACTAATTATTTCTTATATAACCCATTAAAACAGTCACATAAGACCTAAGGGTATGGTGTGCAATTTTGACAGACTCTTGGGGTGGCTCAGATAACATCGCTCGAGTGGTAATTTCTATCAACTTCCACTTTTCCCGTAGACGGTTGCGTTCGAGCTTGACGTAATGAAGCCCATCTTGGACTTGGTCAAGGGTGAAGGCCAAGGATGCCACCACTTTTCCGAGCTCCAACAAATGGGATTCGTATGGGGCAATTCTACTAGATGAGGCCATCGCTTCCTTTGTCTGAGTAAAATTGGGTTCGTTAAAGCCTTATATTTATACTAATCAAGTGATCACTGTTCAACGACTATATTAACAATGATCACAATTCTTAACATAAAACCAAAGAAGTTGACATCTTATAAAAACATTTTTCATAAAGTCACATTTAACTGGATCAAGAGGGATTTTACATTAATGAATCTTTGGGTCGTTACATTTATTCATTCACTTCATTTACATAATCTATCCTTAAGGAAATAATGTATAATGAATCACATCACATCATGGATATGATAGGTCGTACGTATGGATGAATGATGTCATCATTCCCATAAAGATTGAATTTTATTAAATTTTTTGGTGTATAATATCTCAGTATCAATATCATGTAATAATAATAATTTTATTTATTATTTCTATCATTATACCCATCCCTGAATGGTGATCGTGAAAAAAAAACAGACTGCTGCACAACGTGGAGACGGTAAGTCGTACATACACACAAACGATGATTTAATTTTTCATAGGATGGATAAAACATAGAATATAAGTTTTCCATAAAGATAATAATATCTATGTATATAATTGGTATTGATTTATTAATTTATAATTTACAACTCATGAAAAGTTAAAGAAGAAACATGTTTGAAACAAATTGTATAGGAGATTACCTCTTCTTCGTTGTGCTCTCTCTAAACATCTTATTAATACACCAGAGTTAGACTTTAGAGAGACCATAATACCTAAAATGTGACATGCTATGATTTTAATGTAAAATGAAAGGGCATGAATTATCTTGAAAGCTCAAATTTAAGAGAATGAATGAGGGATGAGGTTCCCTTTTATAATTGAGCGGAGGGGGAAATTTGGAATTTCCAAAAAAATTAATGTATAATAAATTAAATCTCATCCAAAAACATATAAAATTTCTTTATATAAAATATAAGAGAATATATGGTTCTAATATCATCAAAAAATATTTTTCATACAGTTTTTTATTTAATTTTAAACCATATCATTTCGTTTTACTCTTAATTTTTCTCTTTTAATTTTATCTAAGGTAACAAATTGTTCAATATTAAAATTGTGAAATTTTAGTTTTTTTGATCTCAATTAAACCATAAATGAACAATATAAAACATTTTAGAGTAAAAAATAAATATTTTATATTGTAAAAATATTATTATATATAAATAATTTAATAAAAGATTATTTTGATAAAATATCAATAGTGTCATTTTGACATAATTTATTTGATGAATTTTCCAAAAATATCAAGATAAGATGTAAAACAAGGAATTAAAATATCATTATATCTCTAAGGGATGAATGAATTCAATAAAAAATATAAAAAATATTAATTATACCAAATTATATTCATTTTATAATTTTAATATCATTAATTTGATATTTATATTAATAAAATAATTTCTACATCAGTTTTGAGTAATTTTTTAGAATACTAATTTGTTAAGTAAAAATTATAAATAAAATAATATTATGATTATAAATGTACTAGATTTTTATATAATACTTTTAGTAGAATAAACCTTATAAAAATTCATTACTTAAAAAGTTATACATATTAAAACATGAATGTGACAAGTTTAACATCACTTTAAATAAAATAATATAAGTGTCATAATATCATCTATATGGCTCCAAATGGTCAATTAATCAAACCTTGGATGGTTATGATTGATATATAAAAGATCAATAATATTGGATCATGTTTTTGTGTTCTTTAATGGTTATTATCATTTTCATAAAAAATAGTTTATTCATTCTTCATCAATTCAATAATTTTTTCATTATCAATATATAAACCTTTAAGGTGATTATTTATTTTTTAAATATTAAAATTAATTACATGATAAATAAAAACATTTTAGTTTTAAAATTAGTATTTATAATATATTTTATCTTCTATGATAAAATATATTAAAAATGATTTAGTTAATAAAATTTTACTAAGACATATTAATCTTTTCATTAAATAAAATATATTCAATGTCCTAATCTAATCCAAGTGGCATATCAACGTAATAATTTATCCCAAGGATTTTTTAGGTCTACAATTACTCATTCAATCGTATTAGGACATGTTTTAGGTAATTTTATAATATTATATTTACCCCTAATTACTCTATTTATCTTTTTATCGTATTGATAAGAATTGATGAACTTACTATTCATAATGCCTAAAAAATAAAATATTTATATTATTATAATTTATACAAACTAATGAAAACTATAAAATTAATTTTAAAAAATTAAAACATAGAAGTTATAGTAATTAATCTAAAATTAATATCATTATTAGCATGAAAAACGAGTTTTTAAAATTTAAAACATTACAAAAGATTGAAATGTATTTACGTCAAAATTTATGGAAAAATTAATACCAATAACATAAATTAAATTTAATGATAAAAATATATTCTATTTATACTTTTATACTATTTAATACTATAATTTAACAAAATAATATATTTCGATGAATTTTTTTATTTAAAATTTAAAGATTTTTACTATTCATCAAATCATGAATGTTATTTAAAAATTATAAAAAAGTCTTCCAAAGTAAATTTTTATATCCCACTTAAAAAGAAGAAGTTTATTGTTTACAAATAAAATATATAAATGTGTCAAAACAAGATTTAAAAAGGGTGCACCTTTAAAAGGTGGTGAAAATGCATTTATTGAAAAATAATAATTTGTTCTGAAAAATTAAATTTGTCATTATATCAAGTATAGAAAACATATCAGATAAATTTTAAACATTATATTGAATATATTAAATACTTATTACATTAATAAAATCCATCAAGAGAGATTTTATTATTTTATAAATACACATATTTTCATTTAAATAGTTTTTTAGAAAAACATTTTGTTTTAATTTAAAAAACATTATCCCCGCTTATAAATAATTGTTCAATAATGAGTAATAAATATTACCATAATTTAGTTAATAATGTTCATACCACTTTTAAAACATCTTTTTATAATGTATCATAATAGTATTTAGTTTTTCGCTAAAACTCTACCTTGTGTGAAATGAAATCTATCAAAATTAGTTTAAATTATGTGTAACAAACCCCATGCATAGTGTTTCTCATATCACAAGCTCAACTGTTGTTGCATATAGCACATGATAATCTTGGTGTTTTGTACAACACAAGATTTCAATGAATATTGAAAAAACCTAAATAAATATATAAATAAAAGTGAATAATAAAAACTATATCACAAAAATATTAGGGTGTTACAATCTACCCCCATTAAAATTAATTTTACCCTTGAAATTTGTCTGGGTTATAAGACGATTAATTCATTAAAAGTGATTTTATAGAAACCCACATAAAAAGGAACAAAGTCTATAACAACCTTTTAAAAAGGAAGGATGAGAAACATAATGCTTACCCAAAGTCACACATAAATGGGTTTCCACATAAGAGAATATTGATGGAATGTGAAAACATAGATTTGAAAGAAAAATGTAAAAATCATATTATGATAGATAGTGATAGAGAACAAGGTTATGAAAAAGTTAGTAATAAAATATTTATAAATCTATGAAGATTTAAGGTGCTATTTGATTCATGTAATATAAAGTTACTAGGTAAATGTTTTTGGTTCGAAGATAACTTCCCTATAGTTGATGAATGGGAATAAATACTTAATTGATTAAGTATAATCTCATAATTTCCTTATGCCTTGATCAATTTCTACTTCATCTCTTATTCTATGAAATGATGTTGAATTTTTCATTCCTAAAGCATTAGCATATCATCCAATTCATAAACAAGATGATAGGTTATTTCATCTATCTAAAAAAGTTTATAACAAGTTATAAAATATTCATAAGTCCACTTACAGTGAGTTATTACTTTATTCTAAAAAACTTAATCTGAAGTTTAACTTCAACATTCCATAAATTGATAACATTACAATCCTTATAAAAGTTGAAAACCCTAAACTTTAGAAATAGTGTCACTAACTCATTAACATTTAACCCTCAATTATTATAAGGTATCCCTTATTGGTCACATTCCAATCATTTGAACACCTTCATCTTATATTATCTTGATTCATGGTAATAACCTGAACTACCATAAAACCTAAGTGAAAACGTGCATTCTTTAAAAAATTAACACTTTCCGTATACCATTAATCCTAATTATTCTATATTCTCTCTCCAAGATAAAAAATATCACTATGTAATAATATTTGTCTAGTGGTTTTTAATATTATCAAACAACTCTTTATTTTCATTATCCTAACATTATGCACATATTGAGGGTCATCCATCACTTAATGTTCTTTTTTCCCAAAAAATTATCTAAATCACTATTCATTATTACTGGTACCACTAATAATATACTATTAAATTCATATGGAAACCCCCTTGTAGAAAAATAGAAATTCCATTATTTCATAATAACATAAAAGTGAATTTACAACATTATTTTGTAAACCCCTTACATCAGCACTCAATCATTCCACTGCTTCTTTAGAATACTCTACATTTCTAGAGTGGTCATATGTGATTTCCATTTTCTTTATCTTTAACATGTTACAAACATCAATATACATTGACAACCTTCTGATTAGGTCATTGGTTAGTATAGTGACCAATTTTCTTTCACATGTAGCATTGAAGTGTAGGAGGTTCATTCTGTATAGCCTTTTCACTATTTTCATCAGTAGTTATCTTTTTCACATTACTTCGACACTCAGATACCTGATTTTATTATTTTTGAACAACTAAAACATTTTATAGTTCCATTAAAACAATATCCAAAATAATTATTTACACACTTCGAGCATAAGGAAACACATGTATTCTTTTCACAATTGATTTTGAGATTTTTTCTACAACATTATCTTCTATTTCTTTTCAACACTGTGAGATTGATATGTAATCCCAACTTCCATTTCTACTTAGATATCACAACACATAGTCTCTTCATAGCTACTAATGTCTCTTATGAATAATTTCCTTCAAATAATTTCTTTGAACCCACTATAGAACCTATCAACTTTACTTTCATGTTGGATGATAATTCATGAAGCATACCTCACAAGTCGTATAAAATATTCATCATATGTACCAAAAGATTCATTATCATTTTAATTAAACTAGAGTGACAAATTTTCAATATTTATATAAAGAATATGATGAAATTAATTATTTTAAATAACATTTAGAACTCATCTCATTCAAGGATTCAATTTCATCATGCTTCCTCATATTCTTAAATAGAGTCTACTATAGATATGATTCATATTGTAAAAGATAAATTTCCAAAATGAATTTTCCATTTTTTGAATAGTGATGGAATGAAAATATCATTTTTGTTGTACTGATCCATTCATTATCAACAAGTGGATCAGTGGACTCCCTGAAATAAGGTGGGTGTTTCCTCATGAAGGACTCAATAGAATGTTATTCCATTCTCTACTCATTTCCATGTTTAAAATGATTCAATGCTTATGTAAGTATAGAGACAAGATATTGTACTCCTTATCCCATAACCATTGTTTATTCAAGAGTAAAATTTATTCATTTACCATTTTATTCATCATTATCATGGTTTTTTCATGTTATAGACATTGTCTAAAACCCAAAATGAATAGCTTGAGAGGAAAAATCACACAAGTAAATTAACATAATCAAGGGTAAGTACGTTAAACCTCTAACATCATAGCTCTAATGATAAGTTAACCATGTTTATTACCAAAATTTAGAAATTATAAACTATAATTTTACTTATCTTTAGAGACATCTGTAGACATATGATTTTTAATTTTTCTTGGGTTCTCATTAATGTTTTCTCATCCAAGTTTCCAGAGGTTAACTATTCCTTTCCTATGATACCAATTATAAATCCCCTACTTTACATACATATGTATTAGATTTAAATTGAATAATACTGATTACAAAATATTACATTGTCATGAAAGGACCATTAGGTATAGTGTGTTTAGAAACAAGGAAACATAAACAACTATATCATAAGTCATCTATAGTATTTCCTGCTTATTCCTCCATAACTAGACCCCATTTTGACATATCTTACAAAATACCCTTCTTCATAACCTAGATAAAATCAATATAAAAATGGGTGAGCTCATATAATTCATAATGATAAATTGGTATATATTAATCATATCAGAATCATAACACATAAAAACATAATATTTGAAAATCTTACCATTTTTATGAATGATCATGATATCATTACAGGGGATAAATCATAAAAGATCATAAGAATAAATAGAAATAATCCCAAAATTCATAACATAATACATGAAATTTTGTGGCATACGCATAATCATATAACAAAATTTCATATTAGTTAAGGATTATTGTGAATACCATCATAGAAACATAGTCTATTACAGAACCAAGCTCACTCCTTGTTTCATCCCCATATCACTGAACCACGATCATTTCACATTACATCTCTATATATATCTTGAGATATAAATCAACAATGAATGCATTGGAGGTATATAAAGGTCAAAACCATCTCAAAATTAAATAATTCATAAACGTTCCACAAAAACATAAATCATTCATCATTTCATAACCCATGGAATAAAATGGGTTTCCTAAATATCATTTTATCGTAATCCATATAAACCAAAAAGATTTCACAAATAGAATGACATAATAAAAAAAATAAAATAATAGTGGTGATATGGAAGGAAACATACCACCCATTAAATAATTAGTATTTATAAGGGAAATAATTTTTATAAAACCTTGAAATTTTTTCTTAAGGAAAATATAATTTATTCTTTAAAATTTTTTTCTTTTATAAAAATTAATGGTAGGATTAAAAGAAAGTAGTTTATTTAAAAATAAAAATAAAATATTGTAACAAAATTTTCATGGAAATAAGGCATTATTATTGGATAAAAATCCATTTATTCTATATAATTTAAAATACGACATTTTTCTCATACATTTTTCAGAAAGCCAAATAGTACTTCATATTAAAAATTAAAAAATATTCCTTTCATATTGTTTCATAAAATAAATATATATTTGGTAATATTTACTTTAAATAATAGTAGAATAATGTTAATAATATTTTATAAAACTAATATATAAATCATGTACATGGTTGGTAAATATACCCCAAATAAATAATTACATATAAACAATATCAGATAGAAATGATATTGTAAAATTATCTCTTACATTAGGGCTGATATCATTTGTATGTATCCAAACCTACTTTTTAATGATTTCAATTTTCACACGGACTTATTCAAGAATCATAGTAATTTTTATGATATCATATATGATCATATTATCATGTATTTGTTAGTAACATTTTTACTTGTCCATCACGTATTAACTTCTTTATTTTCTTGTGCATGTTTTTTTGGATAATTCATATGTACATATGCGTGGTGATTTTATTTTTCATTGAATGGATAATAGGTGTAATGTGATTGTTTCATAATCATAAAAAAATATCAGTATATAATTGATATCATAATTATCACTTTATAATTAAACAACCCATGTAGAAGAAGTAGAAAAATAAAGAAGTTTGAACAAATAGTTATAGGAGATTACCTCTTCTTAAAAATGTTCCATCTAAATATCTTTTTAAAGTAATAGAGTAGGTCATCGAAGTATACCAGAAACTCTATAATTTGAATATGGATGTTGATAAGGGAAATATTTATGGTATGGTCGATCTTCAATTCTTAAAGTGAAGTGAAGGAATGAAGGATGTGGTCCCCATTTATAATTGAGGTGAGGGAACATTTCTAATCTCTAAAAATATAAATTTATAATAAAATACAAGCTCATCAAAAATTTCATATATTATAATATAAGATGATATACGGTCGAAATCACATCAAACAATAATTTTTAGACAAGTTTTTATTTCATTTTAGACCTTTTCATCTCATATTACCCTTAATTATTCTTTTTTAATTTTTCACTTTGGTAACAAATTGTTCAATGTTAAAATAGTGTAATTTTTAAACATTATTTGTCAATTAGACCATAAATGAAAAATATTGAAAGTTTTAGAGTAAAAAAATGGTTTATAATTTGGAAAATATTTTTTGATTTTTAACTCATTTAATAATACTTTATTTTGACAAAATATCAATAGTGTCATTTGGACACTATTCAAATTATGGATTTTTAAAAATATCAAGACAAGATAATAAAATCAAAATAAATATTTTCTTTTTTTATTATGGGTTTAAGGTCATTAATAATGTTTTCCAAATATATTAATTATACCAAATTATATTTATTTTTTATTTTTAGTAACACTAATTTGATATTTCGAGTAAATAAAAATTTACTACATATGTTTTGGGTAATTATTTATTATACATGTATTTTGGGTAAAAATTAAAAATAAAATAAAATGAAAACTATAAATATAATATATTTTTGGGAATACTTTTAGTATAATATATCTTTTGGGAAATCCATCATTAGAAATATTATACTTATTAAAACATGATTGTGAAAAATTTGACATCACATTAAATAAAATATTAAAAGTGTAATAATCTCTTCTATAAGGCTCCAAATGGTCAATAACTCGACCCTTGTATGGTTATGATCAATATAAACTTGAAAAATATGATTTTTTTCAAGTGTTTTTCTCTTCTAATGATTGTTATAATTTTTTTTAAAATTTATTTTATTTATTTTCATCAATTAAATAATTCATGCATAATCAATATATAAACCATATAGTTAATTATTTATTTCCTAAAAAATACAAATAAACTAAAATGACTATGAAAAACATTCTATTATTTAAATGATTATTTATAATCAAATTTACCTTCAGTATAATCTTATATAAAAATAATTTTTCTAAAAAAAATTGAATAAGACATACTTAACTTTTCTTTAAATAAAATATATTAAATGTCTTAATCTGATAAAAGTGGATTTGAAAGGGTATCATTTATACACATGGATGGATTATCTCAAAAACAACTCATCCAATTATTTTAGGACAAGTGTTAAAGTTATTTTAAAATATTTTATTTACCCTTAAATACTTGATTTTCTTTTTTATCATATTAATGAAAATTAATAAAAGTAAATATTCATAATACCCAAAAAATAAAAGAATTATATTAATATAATTTGGACCCACTAATTCAAAATATGGAATACATTTTAAAAAATTAAAAAAAATCATCAGTAATTAAATTAAAATTAATCCCATTGTTAGAATGAACAACGTGTTTTTAAAAGTTAAAACATCATAAACATAATGTTTATGACATAAATTATATTGACTGAAAAAATAAATTATATTTTTTACTTAAAACCCATTTAATAATATAAATTAATAATATAAATTATTTCTCTCAAAAAGGTGTCTTCAATTAAAATTTAATAACTTTCACTATTCATCAAAACATGAAAGTTATTAGAAAAATATCAAAAATTCATCCAAATAATAATTTTATATCCTGATTCCAAATAAGATGTTTATTTTTCTAAGTAGAATATATACAAGTTTCAAAAACTAGATTTAAAATTGGTGTGTCATCAAAAGGTGGAAAAACTCTATATTATGAAAAAAACTTATATTATCTGAAAAATTGATTTTATATTATATAATGTATATAAAACTTATAATATGAAATTTAAAAATTAGATTAAATATATTACATATGTATTACATTAATAAAATCCATCAAAAGTGATTTTATTATTTTATAAATTCAATTATTTTCAATTAAATAGTTTTTTCGGAAAAACATTTCATTTTATTATAAATATGTTTAATTTTCATTGAATGTTATTTTCTCACCAAATACTAAAGCATATTTTCATAATTTAGATAAATTGTTCATACCACCATTATAATGTCTAGGTTATAAGTTAACATAAAAATATTTAGTTGTCTTATTAAACTCAACCTTCCATAAAATGAATTCTACCAAAAGAACATGAAATTGTGTGTAACATAGCCCAAGCTAAGTGTTGTGTATATCACAAGCTAATCTAATTTTTAATGATTGGAAATATTATATTGGTGTTGTATACAACACAATATATCTAATAAATAAAAAAACATAAATAAATAAAAGAAAATAAAAATATATATCTCATAAAAATCTCACGGTGTTATAAATAAGATACAAGAGAAATAATATGAATATTTTACACAATCAACAGACATCTGGTAGGATATAGGAGAATTTTTAAATATTTTATAACTGGTTTTAGTAAAAAGATAAATGTATCACAATACTAGGCTATTCAAGAGAGGTAAAGGAGGAGAAAATAAAACTAATAATTCACTATATTAGAATTATCATCAGGTAATTTTTTATTATTTTAGACATGAAATAATCATAATACTAATCATTGATATGTTTTGTTAATTTAAATTGAAAAATAGCATATATTTAGTGAATATTAATGGAAATATATCTATAATAAAGGATGCGACTATTTTATACAATCAAGATCATGAGGAGACCTTCATGTTAGTAAAATGAATTTATCATTCACAAAATCACAATATGTAGTAGATAATAAGAAGTGATAATGGAATGACCTCGAGCTATAATAAGTTATTATAATTAAAAAAAGTAGTATTACTTTATCTCAAACCAAATCTTCATTAATATGTGATCCCTGGATTATTGTATTTGGGTGAATCTAGTGAAATCTAATTCCAAATATTATTTTTTTTCAACAAGTGTATGATGATTTTTCATGGGAAATTTAATATTGGATTAATTCATCTTCCAATTCACCCTTGAATATGATCATAAAATAGATAATTAATATGGACTAAGATAATGTTTAAAATTTGTAACACCGATATTCATGCCACCTCGCCCCTTCCCCACATATGGTGTCTCAGTTCCCAGTAATTAATATTAGATAATAATGTTTTTATTATCATTCAAATCGATTCATCTAGTTTATAAGTCTCTAATGTTTGTGTCAGATATGACTACAAATTTTAAGGCTTAGTTTTAATTTTTGGATGTTTCAGTTTAGATTTTAAAAAATCTTTCATATATTGATTAGAATTTTTTTTGGAATCCACTATAATATTCTATTGAGTGGAGTTGTATTGAAATATAGGCTAAGAGGTGTCATATTAATCAGATCAATGGATGTTGAAAATTGGTTCCAATTTGAAATTGGTAATAAATTATGATTTAGAAGGATTTATATCAAACTAAAAATCATTCGGAAAATTTTCCAAAGATATGTGAATTAAATTAAAAGAGGTTTTTGGAAAACAATCATTATGAAAATAAGGTTTTGGAGATGCTTCTAATAATGTTCTAAGATCAAAATATGGTATAGAGGTGTGTCATATTGAATATAAACTTAATTTTACCAAATTCCAAAGAAATAAGATTAAGAATAAGTCTATAAACACTATATTTATTCCAAATCAAGCTTGAAAAAAATATTTCATATAAATATTTGTTACTAGCAATGTATAAGATATTCCTTATAAATATATAGATTCATGTTTTATAATAGATGTTCATATTATGGAAAACACAACCACATTGAGTGGTATGCATAAATAAAATAGATACAACTAGAAAAAGGATATTAAACTATAGGGATTTGTTATTATACTCTTAAAACTGAATGGTTAAGGATGTTCACCTCTCATAAAATATTTTTTAAAACTAATAATATGATGATGAAGGAAATAATGGCCTTGAAGGAGTCCACATCAAGAACATGAATATTATAATTGAAAAAATTGATATATTGGAAACATTTTTTCAAGAAATAATTTCATAAATTTAATAGGGTACTCATCATGATGCATCATTATATATTATTAAAGATAAATTTAGGGAGTAAGATATTTTTTCTGACAACAATTAATTTAATTATAATCTTGATAATTTAGATGGAAAGATGAAGGAAAACAACATAATGGTTAAGGATATTGAGGAAGAGTTACATGCTATGAATAAAGAACTTCTTTTAAAAAGGGATCCAATTGTTGATAAATCTCATGAGAATACATGGATCAAAAAAATTAAAGTTCCTCTATAAATTGTATCTATGGTACTCAATGATTGGAATATAATTTTATTTTTATAGAGATTTTGGACCCAACATGTTGAAGAAAAAAGTCTCAATAAAGATGAAAATACTACCCCAATATAGTCTTAAACAAGAAGAATCATCAAATGGGAATGAATTAGGAATTGATGTGCAAGAAATCTGATTTACTGATAAGAAGGCTCCTGGTAAATGATGGAAAAACTGGTTTACCGAGAAACAAATATGGTATGAAGGAAAATAGTTAAGGGGTATATATATGGGGATATCATGAGTATAACTAATGACATATCCATAATAATAATTACTGAAATAATAGAAAGTGACATGTTCGAGAAGGTAATTATAAAAAATTATTGGGGAAATTATTTCTTGAAAAAAAGATAAATTTTGAAAGAAGTTATTATAATTATTCTCATGTAAAATTGACTTGCACCATTTACATAGGTTTACTCTTGAAGAATGTCCCAAGATAAATGTGGTGTTTTAATCTAAATAAATCATATTAATGGTGTAATTCAAAAGGTATTTTTTTCAAAATTAAAAATTTTAAATTCATGGAAGAAAAAAGGGAAGAAAAGGTTGATATACAAAGACCTACCACACAACTTGTACTAAGGAGGATGGAGGAACCCTCTACTCTTGTTCATATTTTTTAGAAATTATGTATAATGTTTTATAAGTGTATGTACTATAGAGACCCATATTTTCATTTTATGACTTTGAAATATTTCTATTTATATTTTCAAAGTGATACAGTTAGACTGTGTTCATTTTCAAGGCCCGGTGTGCCGAAATGTCATTTTATAACAAAAATATTAAATGAATTTTATATTACACATGTGTATTTTATTTTATAAAATGGAATAAAATATAAATTCAATATTTTATTAGATATCTTATACCATGGTTGAGTCTATAACATGATGTATACCCTATAAGAGACCTAAAATTGGTATCCATGGGTTGTTCTGATAAAACGACCCTTTGCCGGTGTGTTTTAAATTAAATTAATTAAATTATTTAATATAAAATTATATAAATGGATTTTATATAAATCCACCACTATGGAAAATAATCCAGGTTTATGTATAAGAACTAGAGGACTATCAAGACCATTCTCTCTCTCCATCCATTAGTGAATCGATTCATACGTTGAAAATACTATAGATCAAAAAACATTGAAGCATAGTGAAGGAAAAAAATCCTCTCAATTGTTGGAGTGAATGGTCTACAACAAAAAATGTACCAATATCTTGGTAGGACACTTAATTTTTCGGATTCTAAATCATTTGATAAATTTGATTCAGCCTGATCAATTCGTCTCATTTGATCTATGCTAATTGGACCCTGACATGCACATATGTATCGATTTAATTTTATTATTCAGTTCTTCTCAAGATCGAAATCACCAATTGTTATCACTAGACATGAAATTTTATAAATGAATTCATTGAACATTTTATGGTGTAATTACCCATATTATTCTTCACATTATTTGTAGTTGGGCTACCCAGCCCCGCCTCGATGTTTTCGGGTAGTATTGAGCCCCATCGGACCCTCGGATTCATGGAGAAATCATGTATAATGAAAATAAATTGTGTAATAAAGTGAGGAATTGGGATTATTTTGAGTTATAGATGATGGATTTGTTGATCAAAATCCTCATTACAGTAGGCACGCCATGATTTATTAGGGTATGACGTGAACGAGGCATGTGGGATGAACAAAAGTTAGATTTCGGCCACCATAGGGCTAGAAACCAATGGATGGATTGTGATCCACCGTTTTAGGGAAGAAAATAGGATGGATGAAAGGGGGAAAACACCAAAACATGAATTTGTAAATCGAGTATAATGTTCTGTAAAAATCCGGACTACATACTCTATAGTTCAAAGAACACATTGATATACCTGAACATGGACAGAGGGCATGGGAAAGACTCTTGGTGGATTTTACTGGTCTTGTATACCCTCTACATTCATGGTATGGTCACATAAGAAGTGATCCATGTACCTCTAGAGACATTTCCTTGTAATTGATCTAGACCGCACACTATGTGGGACCCTCACATATCAAATATCCATTGGTTCCTTTTCTGGAAACATCATTCTCTCGTATATCCCTCATTTGGAATAAATTTTTTCCCATGAGTATCACATATTAAATTTTCTTCAATGTAGGACATGATAGTGTCCTCCGTAGTGGATTTCAGAATACAATGTGAGATGTTTTTGGTGTGATTCTTATTTATGTGGCACTTGATGATGGTAGTGATTATGTATAGGATCACCAGTGACCTATAGAGTGGAACATCCATCATCTTATGTGAAGGTTCTATATATATTGAGTGTAAGCCCTATAATTTTGGGTGTGGATCCTCATCTCACAAGAGTGGAACTCTCTGTATACACCAGGGCGTGGGTCCCCACCCTATAGAGTGGAACCCCCCGTCGGTTTTGGTGTGGGTCCCCTATCTACTAAGTGGAACCCCACTATTGAATAGGGAAAGGATCATCATGACACTATAGTGGAACCCTGATGATGCTCTAGGGAAATGGTTCCTTATCTTTCTACTGGACCCCTCCTCCCCCCACGACGGGATTGGGTGAGGGTCCTCGAGACACTATAGTGGAACCCCCTAATGCATCAATGAATAGGTCCTCTATGGATAAATATTAATTGGGAACCCTTGTCACACTAGTTAATGGTTACTCTAGTTGTATACTATTTCCCCTTTACTATGTTTCATAGTGGTGATGGGAGGCTCAACTTCGATGATTACTTTTGGCCAAACATGAAAGATTCAAAGCATCATAGATGGACCATTTGGAACTATTAACACTCTTTCCTACGATGGACTATAACACAGATATCTCATTTATCTCTCATTATTTATTATTTTACTAATGAAATATGTATATATATACATGTTTATAGACTTTTCTACTCTCTTCCAATTGGTGGTAAAGATGTAATGTTTTGTCCACCTACACAAGTGTTGAGCTCTATGTGGTTATATGAGGTCACATCCTTGATTGGGATTGAGTTGATCACTATTTAATGTTTATCTATTATTATTTAGTAACATACTTCTCCCGCATCAAATTTTGGGGTGTTCAATTGGGTATTTATATACTCAACCATATATTGAATTTTCACACACATACCATGTCTTATGCAGATGACAGAAAGGTCCATGGTGAATTTAGGAAATATTAGGGATATATGGTTCATTATATTTTTTATGATAGTCATAGTTTGGATATTATAAGTAAGGATTTATCATCATTTTACTTTCCAGTTTCGTAAGGTCGAGAAAAATTTCTATTTAGTATGTCTTTTTTCCCTTTACTTTTCATTTTTTGTGTTATTATACACCCTAGAGGATGTTCATGCTGAGTTTATATTCTAGTTGTAGGATATTTTTATTATTTTTCATATTAAATTCAACATATACACTATTGGGTGTGTTTTTATAGGTACATTAGTAAAAGTCATCCCATTTAGGATGTTTCTTTCAACGCTTATCGCCACACCCTTACCTATGGATGCATACTTTGTTTAGTTATCGCTCACGTCCTGGTTAGGTTTTTATGGTGACAGATTGGTATTAGATAATCTCTTTACTTGGGACAGTGTTTTGTGTAGTCCCCTTACAAGGATTGAGTTGAGATTTAGGTAAACAATGTCAAAGTGTCTTATGTTATAGTCTCAAACCAAGGAACCTAAAGATAGTGCAGGCAGTAGATGTATCCATTCACTAGCAACATGACTATCAAATTTTTTACATATAATATTGTGACATTGGTTTTAGGATCCAATGATACATGTATCATATATGATTATGTCTTTAACTTTCCTGCTTGAGTCAGATCCCAATTGTGTATATATATATACATTTAACCATTGTATGTCTTGATTAAAATTTTAGGATGCCTCTATGATGAAAACCATCCATGATACCTATTATGGATCATAATGATTATCCAATGAGAGATGAGGTCTTTTTAGGGTCCATCCTACAATATCCTTCCTCCAGGTGGATATATAGTTGCACCTCCACCTATTGTGCAGCAGATTAAACAAGTTGATGATACAGATATGTTCACACTGAGAACACTATGATTTCTAGTATAATAGGCCACTGAGGTTCCATAGGGAGCTATATCCCTATGAAACCGAGGATTTTCAAGATTAGATGTTCTATATCCTCATGTTTATCTAGAAACTAAATCATCATGTGGTTTTACATGTAGCTATATTTTCTCATGGAGTATCAAGATGCTGGTGGAGTCCTTCTAACCATATGTATGATGAGTCTACACTCTAATGGCAAGAAGTTCAAAAGTTGTTTTCTGATTAGTACTACCCCTCCTATTTTCACTAGATTTAGATTCAAGATCTTCTAGAGCTGTTGAAGGGAGTGATGATTGTTATAGATTATTCAACAAGATCCATATATCACAAAATGTGCTCGCTTAATAATATATGGGGTGTCTACTTCTATATACATCACAATGATATATTTTCTATCTTGGTGCCCCTATGAATTCCCACAAATTTAAGGGTGCTGGAGTGGGTACTAGTGACATGTAAATTTCTATCTAAGGGATTCCACGCTGCTAGATCTGGCACTATATATTATAGGGATGATTCTTCTAAATCAACTAGAAGGATCTAGACAATAAAATCTTGACAGAGGAGACGTCCCCATGATCATCCATAATCATAGGTTTAGGGGAAGAATAGGTGGTTTGGGAAGCCCAAGGAGGGGAGCTTCTATTCTTGTAATGGGATAGTTCACATGTTGTGGGACTACCCAACAAGATGTGTTTTGGAACACATTTTGGAAGCTAACAGACCACCATACCAGAGGCAACACCATGATCAGGGACCTCCCAAGAGAGGTTAGGGAGGCCCCCCAGTGAGGTATATATGGAATAGGAGTAGGTGGATCTCTATGAGGAGGTTCTATGGTTGGTGTAAGACACTATAAGATCCTTCTACCACCACCACTAGGAATCTCATGTCAGCCTCAAGGAGCTGGCGGTCGGGGTGATAGATAGCTGTAGGTTATGGATGTATATGACCCATCAACATACACAATTATTAGTATGAAATTTTATTATTCTAACCATTCATTAGTAATAGTACAGTTATTTTAGAGTCATTCCTTCATATCTATACTCCTGGTGTGGTAGCTATTGTCTTTGTAGAGGATTTCTTCTATCATCTTCATCAGAAGGTTTGTATAGTGAATGCTACTTCTGTATCTTTTATCTACCAATGGTGCGAGTGATCACTTGCCTAATAGTGGTTCATCTGGGATCATTTTATTATCATAATTAAACCATATGATTTTATATTGGGTGTGTATTTAGTATTCAATGTCTTCGACAATATTTTATGTCACCGCCAAAATGTCAGATTCCATTACACTAGTAGGACAAGATTTGACTTTTTGGGTGAGAGAGTTCTCATGGTTAGACATTTGGGTTATAAAAGAAAGCTATATACCATCACCCATTATTTGGTGACTATATCCCATGGTGTATATTTCTATTTAAGAGTTTTGAATACTTCATTCATGTGGGATCATATGGTCTTCTTCCTCGAGGATGTTCTGGGACTACCATAGTGGTGGAAGATGGTGTTCTTGAGTTGACATGTATCTTTAAACATCTCTTATATCTTATAATATATATTTTATGGGACCTAAAAAGATCTGTGATATGTGGTTGTAGTATTAGGACCTTTGTGAGAAGGGTTTTCTCAGACCTACTATGTCCCCCTAGGAAGCTTGAGTGTTGTTCAGGAACAGGGTGTATAGTATCTTATGGTTTTTCAAGGACTATCATTGCCTGAATTATGAAATGATAATGAACATGTATCCCTTATCAATGATTAATGTAATATTGATAATTCTTAAGTTCATTCTCAATAATTGATCTCATGTCTAGATAACACCAGTTGAGGGTTTTGGGGGTTTATATTATGAATATACCATTCTAATGTCGCTAGAGATACTATGTGTTCCTAGTGATCACTTTTGGTGTGATGAATTCCCCCACTATGTTTATGGAATTGATGAACCACAGATTTTGGTTTCAATTGAACCAACATATCATTATCTTCATTGAAAACATACTCATATACTCTATGACTAAGGAGGAGCATGTAGAGCACTTTAGTATGGTCTAAGGTTTTATTTGAGAGCACCATTATTATGTTAAGCTCTCAAAGTGCCTTTTTAGGTTTCATCGTGTTAAAATTATAGGTAATGTCACTTCTTATCGTGGTTTACTCATTGAACCAGTGAAGATTGATGTAGTTATTTCTTTAGAGACACCCAAGATCAGGTCAAATGTGCATAGTTTCTTTGGCTTGGTTTGGTACTACATGAGGTTTCGGGTAGAATAGTATAGGATTGAATCCCCTTTCACCACCTTGATGTATAAAGTTTGGCCATTTTTTTTGAATGAGTAGTACTAGAGATACATCATGATGTTGGGACTGAGGATGAATAGATCTCTTGTTTTGAGACTATTATAGGAGTGCATAGAGTACATTGTGTATTGTGATGCTTCAAGAGATGGGATCAACACTATGTTGAGGGAATAAAATGTAGTAACCACATAGGGGTCAAGGTAGTTGAGATTTTATGAGAACAATTTTTTGAATCATGACCTGGAGTTGATAGTGATAGTATTCCCCCTAATGATTTTGGACAAACTATCTTATGAGAGATCACTTTGTGCTCCACTTATACCATCAGATTCTATAGTATGTCCTCATGTTGAGGGAATTGAACCTAACATAACGGATTCGGTTGGGGTTACTATAGTAGTATAACATTGAGGTACTCTATACTCTAGGGAAGGGAAACATGGTATCACATTCATTTATCATGAAGTCTCAACATTTCTTGCTGACAGTGGAATATGATCAGCTGGCTTCATTGAACGTCCCCCTATTGAATCAAGAGATCATCTACTTATTGAGCATGTGATGGAGGCATAGTTAGTGTAAGGAATATGTAAAGGGTCCTTTAGTATAAGATTTTTTGGTCGGACATGAGACACAGAGTGGCTGAGTTCATCATTTGGTGCCTCACCTATCTGTAAGTGAAGGTTGAGCACCAGGTTTTGGAAGGTATGTTGTTGAATCTTGAGATACTGCAGAGGAAATGGGTAGCATATCCATGGTCTTTTGGATAGGGATTCCATTTATTGTGAAGGGTCACTAAGTCATATGGGTGATAGATGACTGACTCATAAACTTGGTTCAATTCCTTAATATTAGGGTACAATGTTCAGTGGAATGTTTTTGGATGATGTATGTATGGTAGATTGTAATATGTCATGGGATTCCCTTAAATATTGGCTCAGGTTAGGATGTGAGGTTCACATCATGATTTGAGATAGGCCTGCATGATGAATTTAGGACCCATGTGAGGATGAGTATAGCCTTTCCCGCCTGAATAGATAGTAAAAAATAAAAACATATTTTAGTCTGATAGGATATGGAGATGGATTAAATATTATACATTCTTCAGAGCTAAGATTATCAATTTACGCTATTATATTTTTCATTCAACCATATCTACCACACTACATTTTGCATGTAAACTTATGAGGACTTGTGTGAGAGACCCTAAATGTCTCCCTTGTTATGGACATAGATCGAAGAGACATCACTTGTGGGTCTAGAGTTGGTGAAGGAGATGAAGGAGAAGTTCTATATCATCCATGAGTATATCATGAAAACCCATAGGAGGAAGAAATCCTAAAAATATGATCTAAATATTCCCTTCGGGGTTGAGCAGAGAGACCATGTTTTCCCGAGAGTCTCTCTATGATAAGGATTGCAAAGATTTAGCAGGGGAGGAAAACTATCCCTGAGTTTCATCAACTAGTTTTAGATCATGTTGAGGGTTAGTGATATTTCTTACTACCAATAACAACCCCCACAGTTTGAGTGGGTGGTCGACATCTTACACATGTTGTAGATGAGGAGATACGTGTATGAACCTACATATAATATTTACATGGGAAAGCTAAACATCAAGAATGGATCTACCTTTTTGGAGAACATGTTTGAGATTGAGGATTAAAATGAGAGCACCTTGTGTGGAAGGAACATCACCTTGGATCATGTGTTGTGATAAAATTATAATATTCAAGAATGTTTGTGAGGGAGGGAGTGCTAGATGCAGGCTCATTATCCCAAATAGTTTCTTTAGTTTTTATTTTATGGATAAAAATAAGGAAGTATAGAATGATGTAGAGACCTAATTTATTCCTTTTAAGACTTTTCAATAATTCTACATATATTTTCAAATCCAACTGGGGGGAAGGCATGTGACTCGGAGGCATAGATTGATGGAATTAGTGTTTTTAAAAAATAATAATAAATATATTTCATATTTTTTGAATGTTGTTTCTTAATGAAAATGGGATTACTCTTAAATATTATCACATATCAAGAATCTAAGAGCACGTTTGATTCTGTAATGTGATGTTTACCCTAGTCATGAACTAAAATAGGTCGGTGTAGGGAATTTGTATAAAACATCCATTGATGGGTGTGTTTTAAATTAAATTAAAATTTTAATTTAATTATTTACTTTAACATGACCTAAATTTATTTAATATAAATCCAAAAATATGTTTAATCATAAAAGTTTGGAAGTGTAAACCCTGAGAGGATTGAGATCTTTCTTCCACTCATTTTATTGGTGAATCAAATCAAATGATTAGGGGACTCTAGGTCAAATTATATTGAAGATAAGTGAATGAGATGACTCCAATAAATAATTATTGAGAACATTATTTGACAAAAAACTGAACACATTTCTTGGTAGGAAACATTAATTGTTGATTCTTCCTCATTTTATTAAACTGATTTATCTTGATCAATTCCTCAAATTTTATCTACACTAATTAAACATTTTGATGAGAATATGTACTGTTTTAATTTTATTATTAAATTTTTATGACCCTAAAGGTCCAAAATTCGGTTATCTGGTTAAGAATTCTTGGAAAAAGATTTATTAAATAGTTTTTGTGGTGAATTTCTCCCTCATATTCTTCGTTTTATTTTCTATTACACTATGGGGCCATGGATCGACATTATGTGGTCGTACATAGCCTGATAAAACACCCAAATTCATATAATAATATTGTATAACAAAAGGATATAGTGAATTGGTTGTTTATTTGCGATTACTGAGAGTTTCTATTGATAGATAGGATGAACGAAATCCCCACTAGAGGATGTGAGACATGGTATTTCACGATACAAGGTGCATGTGGAGTGGGGGAAGAACCAAAGATCGATTATGAGCACTAAAGGGATGGAGAATAACATCCAGAGTAAGATACTCTATTTTTTATAACAAATAAGGCTAGATCTCATGGTGAATACACCAGATCTAGTGTGTGGAGATAGTATCTAATGTTCCATAAAAAACAGTACAACATGTTGTGTAGTCCTAAGAACACATGGTGTTTTAGTCCCAAGCTGCAACATCTAGTCATTTGGGTGACTCATGTATCACACATAGTGTAGGACCCCCACACACCATGTGACCTTATTATTGAAAAAACATTGACTACACAGGGAGTATGTAGGAAAGTGATTGGCTAGGCACATGTCATGTTCCAATGTACAGATCCATGGGAACAAGTACATTGATGTGGCCATATAGAACAAGAAGGACTTCAGGTGGCTCGAAAACGCCTTGTATAACCTCTAAACTACATATATTTTCACATGCATAGAGATAAGTATACCTATAGGGACACATCCATGTGATCGAGCCGTACCAGCCATTGTGTGGGTCCCTTCCAAATTGTGTACCCCTTGGAAATATTGGATGAAAATTAAAACTATCATATTTCCTTCATTTAGACTTGGATTTTTTCACATGAGTAGTCTATAATGAGTTTTTTTCAAGATATAATGTGATTGTTTTCTCATTAGTGGATTTACGTATATGATGTGAGATATCTCGTGCATGAATCTTATATAAGAAACACCCAAATATGAATGTGATTATGAAAATAATCACTAGTGACCTATAAAGTGGACCCCCCCCCCATAAACATGGGAATGGGTCTTATATATTATGAGTATAACCCCCTATTAATTATGGAGAGGGTCCTCGTGACCCCAAAGTGGAACCCTCATGACGCACCAGGTCACAAGTCCTCAACCTCTAGAGTTGAACCCCCCATAAACATTGGATTGGGTCCTCTATCTATCAAGTGAAACCACATATTTGATATAGAGTAGAACCTCAGTGGAACCCCTCCCCCTAATTAAATAGGCCATTGATTCTCTATCAACTATTTAAAACCCCCTATAGATAGGGAGAAGGTACTCAAGACACCATAGGGAACCCCCCCCCCCCCCAAGGAATCAGAGTGTGGATCCTCTATGGATACTTATTAATTTGTACCCCATTGACGCAATAGGGTATGAGTCCTCCAGTTGGATATTGTATCTCATTGATTGTGGATCATAATGGAGAGGTGTGTCTTGACATGGATATTTACTTTTGGGCAGATGAAAAAGATTTTGGTCTTCATTAATGAACCTTTTAGAACTATATGCACTCTTTATTGGGATGGGTTGGGATATAAGAATACCCCTACTCTTTCATTTTGGATTTTTTTTATTAAGAACACACACACATATATATATATCCATGTTGATGTATTTTTCTTCGATATTTTTATCGGTCGTAAAGACACAATCTGTGGTCTAATTACATGATGTGTTAAGATCACTATGGTTGGTCAAGGTACCTTCTTTCTTTGTGTTAATATTATCACTATCTACTGTCTATCTATTTTGATGTCGTGTCTCACTTCTCCTCCATCACTTATCGGGGTTTCCAATGGTATATGTGTATACTCACCTTTTTATGGGATTTTACTGCATTTTTCATGTCTTATGTAGATGAAACATTAGTTAGTAGTGACTATATAGGAGATTAGGGGTACATGGTGCATTGGACCATATACAACAGTCGTATATTGTAGATCAAGAGTTGGTATATTTTTGATTTTTTAATTCATTTTTTTATGTTGGAACATACTTTTGGTCGGTCATATAATTTTTTTATTTACATTTCAGTTTCCACTATCATAAACTTGAACACCCAAGAGGTTTAGCATGCTTGGATTATATTCTATTTGTGGGATATTTTTATTTTTTTATTCACTTTCTTATTGATATGGTTAGGAGTTTTCATACAAGTACATTATGGAAAGGTATCCCATATAGAATATTCATTTTTGTGATCTTCCCCACCCCTGGTCCATAGATATAGGCATGAGTAGTTATGGCTCATGCCCTTGTCAGGGTCGTTTCATACTATATACAATCCAAACATGAATTTAATAATGTGTGTATCAAAAGATGAATCATTCTTGTTTTGAAAATATTTGAAGTGAATTGAGTTAATGAATTTTAATGAAATCATAAACCATATTTAATCCACATATATTTCATGGAATTTTTTCATGCTATCTAAAAATTAGTTTCATGGATATATTGATAATATATTTCATTTAAATGAATTTTTATGGTTTACTTGGTATCCATAAGAAATTGAATTAAGAGAACAACATATAAAGGATGAATTTAAGAAATATATATAATGGATAAGGTAGTTTGATTGTGTTTATGCTTGTTGAAAAAGTAGTTCCAAGAAAGATTTGGATTTACAAAAGTTTTTTTAATGAAGAAACATTGTGAATTTTTATTTAATTACTTAAATAATAATGATATTGTCTTTTTTTAAAACGTTAATTTTGAAAAAAATTTGTAATATTACAATTCATATTGAAATATCTGTATATATAGATTGGATTTATCAAACATAATGTCTTCATGTTGAAAGAATAATGTTTAGTGTCTATGAAATCCAAATATGTATTTTTATGTGAATCAAAATTTTCATAAAGATTCATGAATATAAAGTATTAGTTAGAATGAATCTTTCCTAATAAGAGTTATGAATCTACTATATTGGAGTTATTATACTAAAATCAACTCATACATAATGGAAGTTGTTTTAATGATATGAAAACACATAAAAAATTAGATATTATGACAAATATTAAGTGATCAGGTTGATAAATTAAAGAAATATAACATTTAAAAAATAGAACATTTTTTTGATGTTTTTCAAGTGATATCTGACCCCATCTATTGAATTTTGACCCTATAACAGTTGATATATAGAATATAGAGATTCATTGCATGGGATTTCATATAAAACTAAATGAATATCATGTGAGAATTAAAATATGTCATGGAAAATTAAAGAGTACTTGGTGAAATGGAATCTCTAACTCAATCTTAGCTTCAATAGACATGATGGAATCGATATATATATACCAAAATTTCATAAAATACTGGATACCATGGTAGATATTATGTGATACTGACCTAATGTAGAGGATATACTTTTTTATTAGGAATAAATAAAATTTATTACTTCATGTATATTTTTATTTCACAAACATGGTGGTATAAGATGTGTAGTTTTTCTAGGATACCTAGATGATGTTTGAGTAAGATAAATGTATCAATTATGTGTCATGTTAAAATCATTTTATCACCTGATGGAAATAAATCAGTTATTTAATAGGGTGTTGTAAATATACCCATAAAAGTTTTTTAGAATAATTCCCAACAATTGAGATTCTCTATGATATGGATTTCAATCAACATTACATTGTTATTATAAACATGTAATATCAAATTTATAAACACATTTTCTATTTTTCAGTCATTTATATTAATTTTTATATACTAAAAATTCATTTTAGAGGTTATTTAATTTTTAAGGAACTATAATTTGTCGTACTATATGTGAATAATGATGTTTTTAGTGTGTTTTATAGGAATAATGGACACTGTGAACAATGAATCTTTTGTTTCTACACCATGTTTCAATATTAATTGCATAAATGTTTTTTTTTCAAAAAAAATATAAGGAAAAAAGTAATCATTAATTTTTAGGTGAATAATGTATCTAAGATATAAATATGGGATGAAAATTAAAGAATAAAAGTTTGAAAAAAGGTATTTGTAGATATTTAATTCATGTTTTTAGAGGAAATCATTATGGGTATGTATAGTACATCTCTTATTCATAATTTTTAAAAGTGGTGACTTCTCCTAAAGTAAATAGTGCCCAAAAGTGTGTTGAAAAAATGAAGACAATAGGTGGGGATTTTCCCCCATGTAAACTTAATCTAAAGTGGGAGAGTTTCCACATGAAAACAAAAAGAGTCCATTTGTATTTTATTGATAAATGGATAGAGATATGTCTTAGAAACATGGAATTTAATAGACATTATCAACAAAATACAAAGGGGATATTGTTGATACCATGGTTTATTGTGTTTAATTTTATGAAAATATTTGGTTAGAGTAATTTTGTACTAGATATTATGCATGATATGTTATAATTTATAAGAAATGTTTATTCTTTTCATGAATTTAAAGGATATATAGATGTTGATATGATGGAAGGAAAAGGTTTGTTGATTTTTTTTTGTTGATTTCTTTTAAATGGTTGCTCTGGATTGATGATATGAAAATATATATATGAATGTGATGGTTTTCAATAAAATATATATATTTATACATGGCATTGTAAATAAGGAACCATTAAAGATGAAATATTAATTTTTTATATATAATCCTGATGTTATGCAGTGTGGTAACCTGAACATTACAAACAAAAGTATTACTTCATTTTATATGAATAATAAAAACATCTCAAAACAATTCATTCATAATAGCCTTAATTATTTAGTGTCTTTAGAGGATAGAAACATTAACATATTATTTCATGAATGATATTCATCATCACCTATAAAGTTCTTAACACATTATGCACTTCATTACCATTCAGTATTTAAAGCATTTATTAATAACCTAGGGAAATGAAACATTAGAAAGATTGAACATAGATGATCAATAAGGGTAAACATGGGATATATTAGTCAACAATGATATGAAATCATAACATTAGAATACAAGTATGATAATATGAGTTTCATATTAGAAAATCATACCCAGTAATACCTAGATCCTAATCATGGTAAAAGGATTTAGCATCTCCTAAGAAATAAATCACAGAAGAAGCAAATATAATGGTACATTAGAACATTTCATAAGAATAAGAACATCAATTATAGATTTTTATGACAACAGTCATATAATATAGATATTAAATACATTTTTGAAGGATGTTTATAAGAAAATTCATCACCTGATGGGATTGGGAAAACCTACTATGTACCCTCATTGTGCTCGAGATATCCTCACATGTACCATTTTTAGAGCTTGGTATTACCACCTTTGTTCCCTCTAGCAGGCTTGTTAAAAGAAGTAATATAAAATTTGAGCTAGTAAATATTAAACATTACCCAATTCATTATAGGTTTTTGATAGACCCTCTCATCACACAACCATTATCAGTCCATATATATGACATAATATCATAAAAAAATTATAATTTTATCATATCTTATCTAAAAGAAATAAATATGGGTTTCATCAATGTTTTATCATCATAATCAATAAATTTATAGTGAAAGATTAAATTTTAAAAAATAGATTATATACTTAGTAAATCATAAGAAACATCAAAGGATATTATTATATATTTAAAAACCTTAAAAGATCACCAGAAAATACCTTGAGAAAAATACCATTTTCATTTTGAAATCATAGAATTAATATATAAAAATTCAAGAATAGTAAGAAAAGTATTTTCATTTAAAACATCCATTTAAACTTTTTGAAGAAGAATCCAACCAAATATTAGTCATTATTTTTTTAAAATCCATCTATGTGATATTTGTCAGCCAAATATATTGTTCACACCTTTGGTGAAATGTACCTCATTATGAAAAGGACAATAAAATTAATTTTAAAACATTTTATTGAAAATAAAATATGGTTTAAAATAATGTTAATCATTCGTTGTGTAATAGTAAAAACATTCTTGAAACATTTTATGGAAAATATGTACATGGGAGAAAAATATTGTTGGGAGGATTGATATATTAAAATATTCTGTCTTAACATTTTTTAGGGTATTATGAGTACTTTGATAGTATAATGAAATTAAAATATATAATTTCAAAAAAAACTATATTAGAATAAAATAGATTATATATATGGGAGACATACAATATAATTTCATCATTATAAATTTAATCATAAATGATTTTGATAAAAGGAGGGATCGTAAAAAAACTCTTACCTCTATGGTAACTTTTGAATCATAACCTACATGAATGAAATGAAATAAAATTAAAAATTGATTACCATGAATAAAAATATATTAAATCTATAACATATAAAAGGGACTGTATATAAACCAAATAAAGGAAAAAAACTAGTGAATATGGTATATGTCTTACAACAACAAAACTGAGATGAGAAAACCTTATCACAAGTCTGACTATCTTCTTAAGTGAGTCAAGATTTTATATAATAAATTAGTGTTTTTATTCTTATATAAAAGTATAATATTAAGAATTAATTTACCATTCATGGTATTTTATTATATTGAATCACTTTTTAATTCACAATCTTTTATTCTCATCACCATTCTGATTGTTAACTAATTTTTTTCTTGTATGTTTTAGTTTGTGAGTTACGGTCCTTTAAAATTGATCATAGTTAAAGAGTTTTAATAATATTAAACTTTTAATAATTACTATATTTAATCATTATCTATAATTTTATAATAATTTATATAAATTAGTGATAGAAAACAAATCACACTACTTTATGAAGGTGGTGGTTTACACATACACATGAGCGAAGTTATCATTTTATAATGGAGGGGGTACTAAAATGGTAGAAAATATATCATAATTATATATTAATAATTATATAATATATAGCATATATAATCGTTAACTCCATAAAAACAACCAATCAAGAATGATAGTGATCAGAAATTAATCAAATTGTTCTGGGGTGGTAGTAGGCCACACATACGCTTGAACGATACATTCAAATATCATTTTATAGAATAGATATTAATAATGGTTGTAACAATATAAAATTAACATATATTTATACTGATGAATTTTGAGTCATTATTTTAGGAATGATTAATTATATTTTGATGAAATATTAGAAGAAATAAACTATGATATTATTGGGTATGTTGATTACCAGTACTTTGAAAGACCATATTTTTCTTACAACTTAAGACTTTGTAATATTGTCTTAAGGTAACAAAATAATCTCAAAAAAAAATATGGAAAATAGATTTTTTTTAAGAGTTCTTGTCTATCATATAAGGCTCAAATTTTGTGAATATTATAGTATAGTATTTGAACATTTATAAGTAAACGGAGGAAGACACATGAAATTACATAAAAGATTTCAATATTATAAGGTATATTTTTTTGAAACCATAAAAAATGGAAATGAAATAGAATATAAGATAATATAAGTATTAAATACCACCCCCCTGAATTAATAAAATTTATCCATGTTTATTTTTCTATTTTACCCATATCTCATGCATTATCCCCTAGATAATTCTTCTTTAGCCTTAACTATGGTAACACTTTTTTAACTATTTTTTACAATCAATTACTACATGGAATGAAAGTAAAGTCATTAAAAAAAGTTTATAATTTTCATTACAATTTTTGAAACCATATTATTAATTTATATTTCTATATGTGGTAGTAGAGAATATTAAAATTTCTATGAAAAAAAGTAAGAAACTAATTTTTTGAGAAAAAATATATATATTAGCATTACAATGATTCTAAAAGAACTCATTTAATTATAAATAATATTAAATAAATATTTTTCCTAAATAAATAATAAATGAATTTCATTAAATTAATTAAGAAATAATGATTTTTGAAAATTATTAAATTGATAACATGTTATGCACAAAATAGTTTTTATAAAAATAAATCATTTGACCTTCAAATTGTTTTATCATCGTTCATAACCATTATATAAATAATATATGAACAATTATTTATAAATTATAAATATAATTAATTACAATGATTATTAAATAGTTAATAATATATTATAATTCATGATATGTAGAAAAATATAATTCCTTAAAAAATGTCTATTTAATCTTGAAATTATTTCATTAAAAATATATTATTTAGGAATTAATAAATATATTATAATTAATTAAAACATTATACATATCATAATTTAGTTAATAATATTGGTTTGCACCAATCCAACATCGAAGTTGTAAATATCATAATATAAATCATTGTTCATTTTGACTCAAGGTTGTGTGGAAAACATGATATCAAATACTTCAAATTTATTCTGAAGTAATACATATAAAATATTGAGGAGCTACATTATAACCCATAAAAATGTTTTTCGACCTCAAAATTACATATCTAATGCATACAACTAAATATAATTCTTCCCCAACACCTCTCAACGTACCAATGTTTCTTCTTCAAATTCATGGTTTCTCTACAACACATCAACAAGTTGAGTGGTCATTCTTCACATCATTTTATTTCTATTGTTGGAAATGTACCCCAATTATTCATTATATGAAATATAATCATCTAATGGTACACAAAATGGATTCATTACTTGTGAATAATCATATATATAATTTCCATAAAGGGAGACAAGGAACACATCATGAACTTGGGAGAGGTATGGTGGAATCATCAAGATATACTCTATCATCCCTACTTGATATAGAATCCGGAAAGGGACAATATGATACCTAGTGATAAACATTATCTTCTTTTTGAATATCATAACCTTTTCCCATGGATAAATTCATATGAATACCTTTTTACCAACATTGAATTCTACATCTCAATTATGATTGATGTTAGGACCAAGTTGATAAAGGTGATCATATTAAGGTATTTTATATTATTTTCAATAAGTGTTATAAAGAATCAAGTAAGCTTGAGAAGAATGTAAAATCATCTCATTTTGTATTACAATCAGACTAGACATCATATTCAGATAAATGGGATCACATTTCTTGAAAATGCAACCATATTCAGGTGAACCTGACTCATCATATTTCCACTAAATCAAAAATAAAAGGATTAATCAAATTGACGGCGAATCTTACTTGAAGTAAATTTTAATCATATTGACTCTAAATTTGGTATGAATGGTTTGATACAAATTACAATAATCATAGTCTGCATGACTTTGATAAAACAAATCTGTTGATGCTTTACTGGTCTTATAGTTCTCATAAATCAAAAATTAGTTGTAAAACTTGTGATACAATCTTTATGAAAGGAAGGGAGAATGAGAGAGATGGTGTTAATTGGATTAGGATGATCAGATCTAGATGAAAAAAATTTGAAGTGTTGAAGATCATATTCAATCACATCGAATTCAGACCTAATTGTAAAATAAATCTAGTTGATATAAAGGATGGAAAGTTAAAATAAATATTATTATAATTCAGAAGATGCTAAATATGGTCTTAAATGTTCATGACATAAGATAAATTATATGTTAGAAAATATTTTCTATAGTTGAAGCTACTGAATCTGTCCATCGTATTTGTTATACCGTCTTCTTCAATAAGAATAGTTCACAAAAAACCGATGTAAAATGAATTAAGTTGAAGCCAATACAAATCAAAATGATAAAGACTGACCAATAATAGATTCAACATTTTAATATTATTAAATTAATTATTTAAGGAAGAGTTTAGAATTTAATGGCTAGTATGATTTGTGATAATTATGATAAACCAAAGCTTCTAGTTTTTAGTCATAAAAAATTCTAAAAGATATAAATTCTTGGTGATTGAAGATGATAGGTACTAGAAGAGGTGTATGAACATTCATTTGTTTCCAAATTCTATTATCAAATTGATCTAAAGAAGATTTGAAGGATATGGTATAACGTAATGTCAAGGGGGGAATGTAATTAAAATAAGACATTTTTTACTCAATTAGATCAAGAGTTGTTGTATACAAGTTGATGTAGATTCATCTTAAAGATCATTTTTTTAAAAATAAGAATGTAAATTTAGCAATGAAATCATATCATCAATAGTAGATAAGAATTGGAATCAGACTATCTTTATAAAAGAACATATAATGAAAATTTAATGTCTTGGAGGTGATTTGAGAAGAATATGGAAGCATTGATTTAGTAAGTGATGCAACCAAAATTCAAGGTATCATGAAAGTTTTGTTGAATTTGGTTGAGTGGTAATTTTTTTGGTATTCTAGACAAAACCATCCATGGGGCACCTATAAAAGGAGAATTACATTGAACATTCACTTACTACTGATGATAGAAGTATTTTTCACAATTTTAGAGGGATATGATCCAAATAATAAGGTAGATAATGAGGTTTCTGTATTTAGATATGTTACAGAATTTCTAATTGATTGAAGTAAAAGGAGAAGAGATAAAATTGCATCATTATTCATTTGATCAACATATTCAACGAATCATCATATTTAGATATTTATGAAATTGTTCTTATCATCTTATTTAGATGATCATCATATAGAGCTAGATAATCAGATCAGTATTTCCATGTTAGGATTTCAAGACTAAGGAATAATGGATTTTGGATTATCTTGATCGTTTTTTAAAAATCATATTTAACCGATTGGGTAATCTTATTTTAAAATTGAATCAGAGGAATCAGAGTGGAAAGATCAGACATGAAAATTTTATTTAATTCTATTTCAATGTACACGAAGTTCTTAAAGTCTTCTAGTCAAGTAATTGATGAATTAATTTTTCAAATTCCTAATTTATGGATGTTTAAAAAAAGAACAGGTAATATGAGTTGTTACACAAAAATTATTTTTGCACTATTTGTGCTAAGAGGGTTCACAAACACTATTAAATTGTCCTCAAAGTGCTACATGAGTAAATGGATATATCCTACTCATTGTATTCTACCAAAGAAATTTATTTATAGTCTATATATTTTATTGTATCATTTCCAAACCATATCACGGAAGTATATATTCTTTCTCAGTATTTATCCTAGTAAATCATTTGGTTCTTTAATATGTTTGTTTGAATTATTTTCAGTTAGGATTGAAAAAATTAATAAGTGGTGAAGGTAGTTTCAAGTAATCATAAAAGAAAAAGTATCACAGATTCACCCATCCCCATCTCAGATATATTATTATCCTATATGGGAACTTTCAACCGATGTTAGAGGCAGGTTCCCTTCTCTTTTTTCTTTACTGATGGAGAATCTAAATTGTGTGAACAGTAAAGGTATTCTAGTTTTATGTGGGAATAATTATAATATCTGGAAAGATATAATGTTTCCTTATATTATTTCTATTTAATATAATGTTTTAGAAGCATCAATAGATGGGTTTCCTCTTATTGATTATAAATTTTTTCTTACATATTTTGATAAGTGAAATTTTCAGAATGGTTAAATGTACAATTTTTTTTATTATCATCACTATATGAACTTGATTTCTTCAAGGTGAAAGGATTTTCCATATCAAAAGGTATCTGGGATAAATTTAAAAATATATACAAAATAATTAAAAAAGTGAATATGAAAAATTTACAAATCTATAGATTGATATATAAATATTTAAGGACAGGTGAATATGATTCTATTAGGGACTTCATTACCATGGTGAATGAAATATTCAATATTATTAGGTTTCTTGGTGAAAAGTTAAATGGTTCCACTGATGCTGAAAAGATTTTTAGAATTCTTCATGAGATGTTTGATGAAATTGTTTTATCATAGGATGATATAGATCCTAAAACATTATCTCTAGATGATTTTCCTTGAAATTTCATCACTTTTCAAATGATAACAATGAAATCTATGAGAAGCAAAAAAAATTAATATAGAAATGACTTTCAAGGTTGATATGAATGAAAAATCTTAGAAGATTTTTATTAAAGATAAAGTTTTTGAATATTATTCTCAATCATAAGTATGTAAAAGGTTTAAAGATTTATTATCATTTTTTTCTAAAAATATTAAAATTGGTATTTGTAAATACTAAAAATAAAATTCCCTTGAAATGTTATGAATGTTGAATCGTTGGAAATTTTCAACTAATTTTCCTCAGATAAAGAAATAATCAAATAATGATGAATACTAAAAAGGATAAGAATACCATAGAATAAACAAGAAGACAATGTAAAATAATATTTTATAGTTAAAGATAAAAATTTCTTCAAATCCAAAATAAGAAGTTTCTTATCTAAATATGATAAAAAAGAAGGAAGTGATGCTGAATCTAAATAATCAATTATGTACAGTTTTAAATATACTTTTATGGAAATAATGAATTATGAATAATTTGGAAGCAATACTTCTAATTAAGTAGAAACATGAATTGTATTACATTTGAATTAAGAGTTTAATTGTTTTTGGGAAATACCAGAATTCATGAAAAGAAAAACAAGTAGTTGGAAGATGAATGATCCTCAACTATCAATCAATAATATTTCTATGATGAGAATGTGAAGTTGGTAAAATAAATTGATGTGTTGAAAAATTATGTTGAGGAAAAAAATAATTGTAATGGGAATCTGGATGTGAAGATGAAATAAAAAGAAGAAGAGTTAGAACATGTCCAATAGAAACTTTACAAAGATGAAAAAATGTACAAATTTAAAAAATGAAATCTATGAAGTTGTATAAAGATCACACATTTATAAACCTAATAAGGATCGACAAAATTTAACATTAATGGATGAGATGAGATATGAAATGTTTTTTGAAAATAAGAATGTTGAGAATGTTATGTATGTAGCCAAGACAAACAAAGTTGGGAGTTCGTAATTTTTAAAATATCCTAAGTCCAAAATTTTTTTATCATGGTCTAGAAAATGTTCAAATACTTTTGATTCCATTATGTATGAAAATAAAAAAGAAGACTCTAATTGATAACAGAAATTTTTGTGGTTAGAAAAGAAAGATAAGAAGGTTTCTAGGAAACATATTAAAAATTTTACTCAGTATATACGTATCATAGGAAAAAACTATTTATAGTTCTACTTTTGGTATTCTATTCGATCCATAAATATGATAAACATGTGTTTGTTAAACCAAAAACATTACTATTACTCCATATGTAATGAAAATAAAAGTTTTAGGGGGAGTCAATTCCCTCTAAATAATAATCAGAGAAGATTTATTAAAGAAATTTTAGAAGGATGGGGTAAAGATTAAAAATATATTACAACCATTGGAAACTATTAGTTAATGGTGTGAAAAAAATGAAAATCTTGAAAAATTATTTCTTGTATTGTTACCTGTAGAAAAAAAAGTTTTTAAAAAATTCTTAGAGGCTGAAAGTGAAAATTGGAAATGAAGAATAAAATCTTGTGTTTTAGAAACTACATTGAAAGAATTAAGAGGAGAACACTCTTGGTTTCCTGATAATGTGTTTTCTTCTCATATGACATTAAATTTTACGTTTTTTAAGAACTTGAAAGGGTTTAATTACGTAAAATTGACATTTGTAAATGATGAATCCTTTAAAAATGATTTTTTTGGGACATTCATCAATGGTAAAGAAAAATTGAAATCCAAGAAAACATTATATGTTTATGGGATGAAAGAAAATTTTCTACGTGTTTTAAATTTTTTTGATGAGGGTAAAATTGTTATCTTAAAAAAGGATGGATTCTTTTAGAAAAGAGAGGAATATGGAAATATTATTACAAGTGTCCAACATAAAAAAGAAAACATGTTTTAGGTTGGTGAAATAAAAAACTCTTGTCACATGAGTATGGTGGAAGATAATTAATTGTGGTAGAAATTCATGGGACATATTTTTCAAAAAAACAAGGAAACATTGAAAAAGGGAGATGATGTTTGAGATATTCTATATTTCCCAAGAAGTAGAGATAGGTGTTACATTATCTTCCAAAAAGGAAAGATTACAAATTCAGTGCATAAGAAATTTTTTATTTTTTCAAAACAACACCTAGATCTTATTCAGTTTGTTATCTATGAGAAAATGAGAAAACAATGAACTAATATAGATATGTACTTCATTAAATTAATTATCTATTTTCTTTAATTACTTTTGTTATTTATATGAATCATAAGTAATATTATTTGAAATTGTTTAATATTTTCAAAATAAAAGATGAGAAATAATTTGAGTATTAAGTAAATATGTTGAGAACAAAAAATTTGGGTGAATGAAAATGTAACAAATTTGAATGTAATATTAAGAAATATTGAATTCAACATGGGTATAGTTCTCCATACACTCACCCAAAGAACTGGGGTTGCTGAAAGAATTAATATACCTTTTCTGGAAATAGTAAGAACAATGTTAAATAAATATGGTATTTCTCATCACTATTGGGGGAAATCCATGAGTACTGATGTTTATATTCAAAACTAGTGTTTATACAGTCCAACATTGGTTATGACTCTATAATATTAGTTTAATGGAAAACTATATGTTTGATACACTTAATAGTGTTCGAGAGTCCATGTATTATTTAAAATATTGCTGGAAGCTTTTGAATGTTTGAACAGAAAGGTGAGGATGTAATATTTCTAGGATATTCCTCAAAAAGAAGAGTATATCTATGTTAAAAAAATAAATAGTAAGAATTATTGATTCCTTTGATGTTAAAGTAATTGAATGTTCTGAGTAATATAGTGTATTTAGATAGATAAGGTAGTTAAATAGGGTAAGGATATTTTCTAAAACAAATCGAAAAAACATAATGACAATTATAATCCACCTCATGAAGAAGAATCAGACTTAGTTATTTCCAATTATGAGGAATATACTTTAAAATATCATCCTAGGATGAGGAAACAAGTGATAGATCATATCATTGTTGGTGATTAACATCATAAGGTTCAACCAATAAGAACAAAAAATGTTTTTATGTGTAATTCATGATATTCGAAAGTTAAGAAGAATGATGTAATACATGTTTTTGAGTATCCGGAATGGTTTTAGGCTAGAATGAATAGTTGGATTAGATAGAATACAATGATACATGGGAACTCACACCCAAGCCACAAGAGAAATAAAAATTTAGCACAAAGTTTATTTTTTGAACCATCTAGAAAAAGATTTTTATTTGATAAGAAACAAATAAATATTAGCGTGCAAAGGATATTCTCAAATTTATGGTATTGATTTTGATGAAACCTTTTCTTTTGTTTCAATATTAGAAACAATCATAATTTTTCATTCTATTACTACACAATGTGGTTAAAATATATTTAAAAAGGATATAAAATATGCATTCTTGAATGGTGATCCAGAGGAAGAGGATTTCATTAAACAACCTTGTGGATTTGATGTTGGGAAAGATAAAAGTTATGTGTATAGGTTGAAGAATGCATGTATGGGATAAAACATGATCTGAGATCATGGTATTCCAAACTGGATATTTTCTTAAGGGAGATTATTTTCATGAAAGGAATAGTTGATAGAAATATTTATATCAAAGAAATTCAAGAGTATTCTCTAATCATAATTGTTTATGTTGATATCTTTTCTGAGAAAAACGAATAAAGTAGTGAAATGTCATCTGAAGATATGAATAAGGATTTTGAGATGTATAAGCTGGAGGAAATGAAATACTCTCATGGGTTACAAATTTTACAAACAAGAAACATATATTCCTTTCCAACGAAAATTATGATAAGGAACTTTTTAATAATTTCAACATGGAAAATTCAAAACTTGTTCCCACACCAATTTTAGTGGGAACAAAGCTGACAAATTATTGAGAAGGAAAAGAAGTTTTTCAGAAATAATTCAAGATGTTAATTTTATTTTTCTATATTTGAGGGTTGTAAGACCCGAAATTGTTTATGTTATTACCTTATGTGAAAACATTTCAGAGTTCTCAAAAAGAATCAAATTTACATTCTAGAAAAATAATTTTAAGGTACATCATGGAACGATAGATTTTAGAATTCGGTATGACAACATATGAAGTATTGATTTTTTGGGTATTCAGATGATGATTAGGAAGGAAATATTGATGATATAAGATCCAAATATGGTGGATTATTATTCCGGGGAAATAATTATGTCAATTTTATTTCAGAGAAAAACAATACAGTAACTCTCAATACGGTTGATGTTGAGTAAATTGGTGCCAATCAAGCTACTAATCAAGTTACAAGGATGAAAACTAAATTAGAAGAGTTACTTTTTTAAGTGATATAACCCTTTATATATGTCCATGATAATAAAAGTACAATCAATATCACTAAGAATCTTGTTAAACCATCACATTCTAAACATACTGATATCCAATATCATTTTATCAAAGAGGAAGCATGGAAGAATAAACTGAAGATGGAGTATGTTACAACATCAGAATAAGTTGGTAACATTTTCAAAACACCTTTATTGAAGTAATCCTTTTCATAATTGAGGTTAAACATGGGTTTTAGACCTCTTTCTCATCAGGTTTGTGGTATGTGTTTCTATCCCCTCTCTATCACCCTTTTGGATAGTGTTATTAAGGGTGGGAATTGACTTCTTTAATAAGTCTATCCTTTTGTATGAAAGTAAAAAAAGGATCATTTGTCAGTAATCTATGAGTTTAGAATTTTATTGTGTGTGAACTATTATAAATATTTTTAGAGTGGTTGTAGGAAACAAATCTTTGTATTCAAATAAATTTTAATTAAGAAAGTAAATATGGGGATATAAATATGGAATGGTTTTCATAATCACTTATCTTTTATAATGTGGTTTTATTTTCAATAATTCTTTTTTTCTACAATGAGTTAACTCACAAAGTATTAGAATTGTTGATAATTGATCCATTCCTTAAGAATATAGAGTTCATTGATATATTAAACTTAGTTGACAACAAAATCAAAAGTGATATATTGTTTGGACCTAGATGATAAAGGTGATAATATTTAGGCATTTTCTTTTATTGTTAATAATGTTTTAAAAAGAATCAAGGATGTTAAGGAACAAAGGAATATCATGTCACTATGTACAAAAATTAGAATGTCCATAGTATTTTGAGAATTGGGGCCACATATCTTGAACATTCCATCATATTGAGGTGAAGATATCTCATCAAATTCATACTAAATGCTGAATAAAAGGTTCTATTGTATGGAGGGAGAATCAGGAAAAAATTATATGGTCAATTGATTCACTCGGAATTCAGTATTAATGGTTTTATAGTGATGAGGAGAATTATAGTCATCCTGATTATAATTAAACAAATGTAAGGATGCTCTCTTGATCATAGGGTTCTCATAAATCATAAGTTAGCGGTAAAACATGTGATGCATGATTTATTAAAGAAACGTGGAATGAAAGATAAGTTGTCAATTAGATTTAGATAGATCAGATTTGGATGGAAAATAAATAGTGTTTTTGAATGTCATATTCATTCATGACCGTATTCAGGATAAATTGGAAAAATAATGAATTTTGATTGAAATAATATGAAGATATAACTAATTCAATGGTAATTTATATGATTCTAAAGATGGTCATTAATGATTTTCAAAGTCAAGAAGAAAATCATGATACAATAAGAAGTTTGTGTAATAAAATAGTGGTTTTTGTTGAAGCGGATAAACCTGTCCATCATATTTGGTATAACATCATATTTTGGAAGAATAATTCGCAATTAAACCAATGAGAAAGAAATTAATTTGAAGAAGATAAAAATCATAATGGCAGATAATGATCAAATATGTTTTCAACAATTTATGATGGTTGAATGAATTCTCAAATTTAGAGTTTCGAATTTTATGGATAGGTATATTTTTGACAAATGTGAGCAATCAAAGGAATTGGTTTTCTATATGACCAAAATTCCAATTGATATAAAACCTTGGTGATTAAATATGATGGTTTTTAGAAGAGATATATAAACTATGATTTATTTTAAAAGTCTATTATCAAATGGATATAGAGTATATTTAAAAGATATTGTTTAATGTATTGTTAAAGGGGATCATGAAAGTCAAAAATATGATTTTTTACTCAATTGGATAAAAAGTCAATGTCAATTCATATTTCAAATCATTTTTTATAAAATCAATATAGGAAGATCGAAATATAATCATATCAGTAATCTAAGTTGAGAATCAAAATTAGACTGGAATATGAAAAGAAGTTCTAATAAAGATTGGATGTTAGGGAGAATGTTGGAGAAGAATCAAGAAGCATTGATAAAGTCATAGATGCACTCGAAATTCATTATTTTACCTTATTTTACCTTATTTTTTCTAAGAGGGTGCACACGGATATTGGATTGTCTTCAATGTGCTACAAGATTGAAAAGGTATATCATACACATTTTATTCCAATAATAGGATTTATTTCTAGTGGATTGTGTGGTATTACATAATTTCTAAACCATGCCATGGATTTAGCTATTCTTGATGAATAGTAAACCTTGTAAATACTTGTGTTCGTGTGGAAGTGTATTTGAATTTTTTTGAGAAGGGGTTGAAAAAATTAATAGGGGGTGAAGGTTTTTTCAAGGAAACAGAAAATAAAAAATATTACTAATTCACCCCTCCCCCTATCAGGGATACAGTTATACTAAGAGAAAACATTCAATATAAATTATATCACCTTGCTTCACTATGTGCTTCCTTGATTTGTTGTTGAAGGACTCAAACTTTCTCTATTGTTTCCTCATCTAGACCTGTTTCCAATAGTTCTCCTTATCAAAACATAGCTTATCATTTTTAAGTTATTATTATCTTTCAATATATGGATTCATAAGAAGAAATATGAATAATCTAGTGGAAGTTATTTTAATAAGAAATTTGGAAAGAGGAAGTTGTTGATCCCATTAACCTTTGAAATCTAGGAGAATGGGTTTTAAGAATATAATACATGGTTTGAATGCTTATCTAAGACTTACCATATTTTGATGGAAGATAGGTTGTACTGTAACATAACTATGTATCCATATATTATTGAATACTTCTCTATAATGTTGAGATAATCCTATTATTTCAATAAAATATAGTAGAATGTGGTACACCACAAATCCTTACCATTCACATTATGTAAATCTAGGAAAGCTGATTAGGAGTGAAATCTGTTATAGTAGCAATGAAATGTGATGAATATGTATGGTGATCAACTATAAAAAAATTATTATGACCTTTTGAATTCATGGGGAGTCCAATGATTAAATCCATTGTGATGTTTTCTAATTTCCATATTGGTATGGGTAATGGTTGTAACATCCCCTTAAACATATTCAAATTGACCTTTAAATATTTTCATACCATAAACCAATATATTTACTTCCTAATATTTCTCTTCCAGTTATACAAGAAAAAATTATTTTTATGGTCTCTATACATTTTCTTACATGCATGATTACTTGAGAGTGATGAGTTATGAACTTTATCTAATATATACTTCTTTAATTCAGTTATAATAGGGACACAATCCCTTTTCTTGTGAATTTTCATTTGTTAAAAAAATTGAAATCATGATCATTTTCCACCTTTGTTAATCTCTCTATATTTCTTATGTGCGTCTTTAATATTCCCAAAGATAGATGGTTGAACGCTCATTTGATAAAGATATTAGTTCTCCTTTTCCATCATAAATACAAGGTGTTTTCTTAGAAAATCCAAAAATATAGGATCTTCTATGATCCTTATCATAGATAACCTAACATGATCCTTTCAACATAAAGTATCACACACCTTTTTCACTTTCTCATAGTGGTAATATATTGTATAGTCATAGTATTCAATCAACTTGAACCAATCTTCCCCAAAGCATATCAAACTCCTTCTTTGTAAATATATACATCAATATTTTATGATCTTTATATATATATATATATCAAACCTTTCACAATATATATAATTTATTTATATATTTAATGAATAAAATATAACATTTAACTCTAATCATGAGATAAGTTATTTATTATGGAACCGTAAATTGATTATAGGTATAAGATATCACAATGTTATCATGTATAGGAATTCATCTTTATCCCTCTATAGATGACTCAATATAAATTAAAAACCGTGGTCCACAATAGGGTAGTGTGATTATAGGTTCACTTACTAACCATCTCTTCATCTCTATTAAATTTTCTTCATATTCATCAATCTAGATGAACATGATTTATTTTAGGGTAAAATGGGAGAGTCGATTAGACATCCATTATAAATTATTCAAAAGAACTGATTATATCCATCCAATATAGGAAAAATATAGATCTCAGTCATAGTAGTTAGTCTTGAACGATGTTCAATCAATTTCATCCAATAAGGATCTACTAATATACCCTTTCATGAAATTATATGACCACAAAATGAAACATTTTATTGGGAAAATTAACAATTATTAAATTTTTCATACAGGATATCCTTCAATAGGGCCTTCAGTACAATCCTCTAGTGATCTTCATTATCTTCCATTTCTTTGAGTATGCACAAATACAATCTATAAAGACTTCCATAAGCTAATAGATATAATATATAATGACTCTATTCAATTTATCCATAAAGATAATAGGGGCATTATTATGTAAAAATGGCATCACTATGCGTTCATAGTGAGTATACATCTTATAAATGGTTGTCTTAGGTATGTCTTTACTTATGATCCATAATTTATAAAATCCAAAATGAAGCTCAATCTTTCAAAAGCATTTGATTATTTGAAATTGATCCAAAAAATCATCAATATAAGGTAAATAATAATTATTCCTGATTTTGATCTCTTTATATTTATGATATTTAATGAAAATATGTTTTTTCATATCTTTCCTCTTAACAAATATAATCTTTTCACCCTATGGTGATACACTAAGTCATATAAATACTTTTTATATATACTACAAAATTTATTTCTTCAATTCCTAATACTCAATTAGGGAAATTTAATAAGGAGACTTTGAAATATGTGTTGCACTATGTATGAGTTATATTGAAAACTCAACATCACGATTTGGTGTAAGATTTTGAAATGATTCATGAAATTTATCATAAAACTCTCATACAATATGAATATCATTGATGTTGTGTTTTTTCCAACAATCTGAGATAAATAAAACTTATGAATAAGAATCAAGAACTATAATAAGGAACTAATTTCCATTAAAATATTATATTAATCCAAGCATATATAGATGATCAGAGTTTGAATCTGAATACCAAATGTAACATTTGTATTTTAGAAATATATTTTTAATATATATATATTTGTAGACAGAGTTGATCATTTGTCAAGATCACATCAAAATCAACTATATGATAAACAATATGATTTCTATGGGTCACAAAATTTCAAATATCAACAAAAAAACCCCACTCAAGATTAAAGGATAAGTATTACTTAATAATCAAAATCCACTTCAAAGACTCATATATAATCACTCTTTCTTTATTCTATGTTTTTTCCCTTTGATTAGGAAATTAAATTAGATTATGAAAATGTTCCCCATACATAAGACATTATACAAGAAAATGAAAATTATGATTTACTTTATTTCAATCTTTATAACTCTTAATGATTACTTATCCATTATATACTACATACCCTTATGTTCCGCACATAAAACATCCTCTCATTTCATTGAGGCATTTCAATGGATGCTTATTCCAAAAAACAATTGAAAGATTTGATGCTAAATCATCTTTCCTTCAAGGTATTTATCAAATAAATCCCACATAACACCATTATTATATTATCACATGTGTTATCAAATTCAGTCAGGTTGAGTTTTTTAGTCATATATAAATATATATGAATAAGAAAAATATAGTTTTTTACATCTTAGATACCATTTTACTTGGGTTCTCATGTGAAAAATCATTTCATTGTCAACCACATTGAGTGTTAAAAATATTATTTCTGGTTGTAACCATTAACTAAAAACAAAAAGCATAGTGTGAGAAACAATAATCATAGTAAAAAATTATATACACATGAAAAAATTTATTCATATGATGCCTAAATCCTGAAACCATTTAAATATATAACATGTTATGTTTAACCTAAGTTACCAATGGTCGTTATCTTCTCAAATCCTACATAATGGTATAAAAAGAAAATGTGAATAATCCAAAGATAATTTCTTGACGGTCTCTAGCTACGTGTGTAGTCTTAGGACCACTCATCATTCAATAGTTACAGTCATGTTAATACTTAATAATACTTATATATATTTCTAGCCCCTAGGTGTATTTATGCCATAACAGTATCAACTTTTCAGTTTCTAGACAATGATGTATTTTCCAATAAAACCACACTCTTTTCATTACCATATAATATGAAATTATCTTATGCATATGTTTTTGACAAGGGTTCTCATAAATGTACTCTAACCAAATATCCAGAAATAACTAAAACTTTCACTTATTCAAAATATGGTGACCAAAACATTAAATACAAAAAAATATATTACATAATTTTTATGAGTATTCAAATAATATCATAATAGTGAATTCCCTATTATCATAATAGTGTAGTGTACTTGGAGATTAGATACATAAAAATATTATTTCATTAAGGATATTAAATATTTCCCCCAAATTTCTTCTCACATAGTACACATATTATTCATACCCTATATAATAATCTTATTCAAAACATGGGGAAAGAAAACATAATAAAGGGTGATCTTTGAGTCTCAGTATGGGTAAATGTTATCTGTTAATGGTAATATGTACACACAAAATGAAAATAAGGGTGTGAGAATATGAGCCTAAATATTAAAATCACACCCAACCATTCATAGATCATAATAATGGAATAAGTAATCTGCAGTTCCTAAGACATGAATCATAAAATAACAAACGATCATACAGTAAGATATCATATCATAAGCATAAGAGCCTGACATGGATTTTGTAATAAGAAGTGTGCAAAAATTATAATCATGGAAATAATTTATAAAGTATATCCTCTAAGAAATTAATCATATGTTGGGATTGATCCATCCACTGATGAACCCTATTTGGGCTTTGTAGAACATCTTTTGTATCGTCTTATAAGATTGATATAACCTAATGTTTACCCTCTTTTAGGATTTTTATAACCTCCCATATACTCCTTGGAATTATATACTTTATACATCACCCAATTCATTAGAGGGATTTAATAGACCTATACATCACAAAATAATATACCATTTATATCTATAAAATATGATCATGAAAAACATATCATTTGGTACTAACATAATACATGGAAATGAAAATATGTTTCAGAAATATGTCATCATAATATTGAATAACTACCCCGATAAAAATAATATATGATACCATAATATCACATCTCTAATAAAAGATGAAAAACATCAGAGGATGTTTTTATTTATTAAAATCCCATTAAAATACCATTGGAACAGTTTTTTAGGAAAAATCAATAAAATAATTTTGAAATATTTAATTAAAATATTACAAATTTTGATTATTAATAAAAATATTTTTATTCGATGATAAAAATAAAAATATTTAATAAAATATTAAATTTAAATAGTTTCCATAAAATTTGAAAATGTCATTCGTGTGGTATATATAAAAATAAATATTATGTTCACAAGTTTGGTAAAAATTACCTCTTCGGAAAAAGGAAAAGAAACATATTTTAAAGACCGTTAAAGAGTTAATTAAGGATAAAAAATAATTTAATAATTCATTGGATAATATTAAAAACAATCTTAATGTAATTTAATTAAAATATATAAATAAAAAAGAAAATAATTCATGACTAAATAGTGCAATAAAGTCATTTTACTTGAAATGAATTATATTAGTGTTATGTGTACATAGAGAGATGAAAATTAAAGTAAATCATGGAATATAAAAAACTAAATCTGAATAAAATACATGATATTTTTTGATATGGATCATAAAATCAAATCATATAAAATGTGATCATAAAAAATCTCGGTAAAATGTGAGATTATAACAAAAAACACTTTTTATTATGTTACTTTTTAATCAAAATCCCCATGAAATAAATAAATACAAATGAAAATTTTGATTAAATTAATATAAATTGTTTCATAAATTAACATATTGATGAGTTTTTATGTATAACAGAAGAATTAAAATAGGGGATATAGAATTTTCCTCACTAAAAAATAGTGAAATATGAAACCCTAACCACACGACTAACTTGATTCATAAGTATATTTAAAAATAAATGTAATAAAATTAAATTTTCTAAAAAAATATAACAGAACATTATTTTTAAATATACTTCCATTTAATGTTTTCATATAATTTATTATCAATCATTAATTAATAATTATTCATTATCATTCATATATATAGTTTAGGAAAAAAATGTGTCACATTTCTTTGAAGAAGAGGTAGTCCACATGTACGCATGAGTGATGTTATAATTTTCAATTAGATGGGATGTAAGAAGGTAGATAATATTTCATATTTATAGAAGAGTAATAATTTAATAAATATATTCTATTAACATTAAATACATCATAATAACCAACCAAGAATTTCAGTGATGGAAAATGAATCATATCACTATGTATATTAGATTTTTTATTTTCAAAAGCATACAATATACTTATTGGAAGTATAAGAAGAAATAAAAATTGAAAGAGTCAATTAAGATGATTTTTGTTTCATTGAGATTCCACATTTACCTTTCACCTTGAGACTTAATTAGATGTTATTAGGGTAATTAAAGGAGGTTAAGAAAAATATGACGAATCCATGACAGTTTTTGATAAGGTTTTGAATAAGATATAATGATCAAATTGTTTGATTATGGGATTAGAAGAGGTGGCCTCTTTCAGGTGAGGGGAGAGACATATATGGTATTTCAAAAAGATTTCAATTATATACTATCACATTAATGTGATATAAGAAACATTAGACTTTAAATAAAAGTTATGAAAATATAATTTTCAAATACATTCAAGGAATACTATTTTGAAATTTTTATACTGAAATTTCTGTTATACATCTTAGATTAACCACTCGTGGTAAACTCGTTTTAACCCTAAGTGTTGAAAAAAATTAAACTCATTTTACATTTAACTATGAGCAAAAAATAAAGTTACCTCATTAATAAATTTGGAAATTATGATTCCAATTATGGGATACATTTTATAGAATTCAATTTTTTAATGTGTAAAATTTTAATTCTAAAATAACTAACAAAACCCAATAAAAAAATTTCATAACAAATTCATTTTTTGGAATAAAACTGAGATTAAATTCATTCCATTCCAAGTAAAAAACTATTATATGAATTTTAAAATATTTTATTAAAACTAAAATCGTAAATTTTCCTTCAAATAAATAATTTATAATGTTTTGTATAATTTATTAAGTTAAAATCATATTGTGCACATAAAAACAGATTTCTAAAAAATAACACTTTATTCCATAAAATGATTTTATATTCATTACTAACCATTAGATAATTAATGTATGAATTATTATTATTAAATTTAAAATAAATTTTATATATTAAATTTTTTAATACATAAAAATATACAATAATTCATGATATAATGAAAAATATAATTATTCCAAAAATAGCTCTTCTAATAATAAAAATATTTTATTTAAAATTTAATGACTATATATTAGTAATTAATCAATGTATTTGAAAGCAGAAATTATATATATATATATATATTATAAAAGGATTAATCCTATTAATACCAACCAATAAAATTTCTAAGATAAAATTTCCTGAATATATGTATATATATATCATGGTTCATTTAGATTAGCATTGTATTTTAAAAAAAGTTATCAGATACATCATATTTTTTTCAGAGGAATACATATGAAATCTATGGGTGTTACATACATACTCATCCAAGATATTAGAATTTTGTTTAAAATTAAAATCCTCTACATAAACATCTTCATACCATGATTTTCAATGGATTTTATAAACAAATATCACTTAATGACTGATGAATCAGAGTTCATATTTTGAAAATATTTTCCATATCATATAAGGGTTGGCATCCCTTTTATAACCAACATATAGTTAATTGGAAAGATATTTTCAATATAAAATTAATAAATTTATCAATTTATAGGTTTTAACAAAATTCTATATCTATGTAGAAATTTTACACAACTGCTACGTTTTGGAATATAGGGAAGTTCACGCCATGTTATAGCTTCCATGTCCTAAAGGATTTCTTAGGGTTTTGTTTGGTTTATATATGAAAATATTAATTATTAATAACATGTAAATATAACTAGATAAAACTATCCATACATTTACATTTAATGTAAAACATTTGGGGTAAAATATTTATTAAATTTTTATAAAGGACATGGTTAATTTGATGCTGTTGTAATTTTTGAACCATGGGTAAAAGAGATTGCCACTTATGGGTTTTGTGAGTGAATAATTATAGAGTTAGAAATTTTTATGTTTAAAAATATCAATCTCATGATGTTCTATAAGGCCACAACCTTAAACATTACTTAATATTGAGTTATTAAAAGAATACACATTGAGGATCATTTCAGGTTTAGAGTTATAGAGAATTAGATCATAAATCATGCATTACATTCCACTTTTAAACAAGGTGGTTACATCAATGAAAATATTCACTTTTATCATTAGATGAAACATATTTAAAATAAAACATGGATTATTTCTTGACACTTCCTCGACATTAACATTACATAATTTACCATTCCCTTGAACGTTGAAAAACATTTCAAAAACATGGGATGAGCATAAAAATCTCAGTAAGGGATATAAAAATATGAAAAGAAAACCATAGTCCATGTATACATAAGAATAAATGAAATCATACTTCACTCATAAAACATAATAACTTTAAAAAACTTCATAAGATCATAAGATTTATGAATAACTCATAGAAATCATAAGACATAAATTTAACTTGAGGCATTCAAAACATTCTTACATCGGGAGTAAACCTCATGGTTACGTTTGGAATACCTATCATAGTATATTCCCTAAATCTCTTAGGAGAAACCTTAGATTTTAACCCCTTAATGTTACCCAATGCATTAGAGAGCTATCTAGAGCTCACCTTCCCTTATTTTATCATGGGACCACCCGTCATCATAAATAATGCCCAAGAACCATAACATAATCATATCACATAAAATATGCATAAAGGAAACATAACATTTCCATTTTTCAATCACAAGATATCAATAAAACACATTGATATAATAAAAACATTATCAAAACCATTTTCAATAACAAAATAAAATAAAAGTAAAATATGGTATTTATTTTTCATTTTCAAAAAAATGTTATGGCTTGTAGAGGAAGTCGAAACTCAAATAATGGTCACGGAGGCAGAGAATCCGTTGTCGCTGAATACGTAAGAAAAAAACATTCCATTTTTTCATTTAGTAAAATTATTCATATATAAAGAATCCTTTTGAATAAAATTAAAACTCAAAGGGGTTTATGCCTCATATAAATTAAAGTTGTGTATAAAACAAAATACGCCTCAATGATTGAGAGGAAGTTCCTTACCTCGTGTCTGAATTGACTCGATCATTCTTTAATATCCTGAATAGTAAACTAGAGTTAAATTATACGTTATTAAGAACCTTTTTCAAGTTCATTATTCCTTTTATATAACTTATTACCGTGTTATGATCATTATGTAATTATTTAAGATAATAACGGTCATTTTGTCGATCTTTGGTACTTGAGTCAAAAATAAACATCTTATAATTAAAAGTTGTTCATGTGGTAAATATCCATTATATACAAAATTATATTCTTGAGTATATATCATATATATAATATATATCTTGTATATACATGCATTTATATTAATACATTACATTTAGAGGTAAGAAATGAAATGCACCGTTCAAGGAGACGGTAAGTCGTATGTACGCTTGAATGCTACTTTCATTTCTATTTCATATTTAATGGAATGAAATCATAATGATATAAAGATATATTATAATTATAGTATTATATCATATATAATATCATTAACTCCATCCTTTATATGTCCCACATACAGCATTAACGATTCAAATCACTTTGAGGGGGTGGTAGTCCGCACTTCCTAAAATGAAGATATCGCGTTTACCCATAATGGAAACCATAAAGGTATTCCAAAAATGAAAAATAAAGAAGCATAAAGAAAAACTAAACATAATATATATCATATATAATTATAGTGACATCATAATTTCCACCATGAAAAGTTTTAAAAGAAGACTGAACAATCATCATTTTGTAAGGCAGTAATTCACCACTCACATAAACATTATGTACTTTATCCATTAGACGGAGGTGTGTGTAAGGGTAAATAAAATACATCTCATAAAAATATCATGGTATATTTAATATATTGGTGTTGTTACAAAATATAATAATAAAATGAGTTTAGGGGTTTGGAGAAGCAAAATAATAGAAAAAGGACATAAGAGAAGACATTACCTTTAAATTGGGTAACTCCCCTTGGTTTGAACCAAAAGGGCTTCTTGAAGAGATTTCTGCATAAGGTAAGGCGTCTATGATTAAGAGAGGGATGTGGAGAGAAAAAATGAGTAGAGTTTGGCTGAGCCAATTGCTTGATAGGTGTGGGTATGGGTATAGAGGTGGGGGCCTTTTATATGAAGGAGGAGGGGCACTCTTGGAATGTCATGAAATGTTACTTTATTTCAAAATGTGTTTCGGATTTTTAAGGTCCCACAAAGATATATTTTTAGGATATGGTGATAATGGTTCTAAATCCACCCATAAAATATGTTTTTTACAAGTGTTAGTCTTAGATTTTACATTATCTTTTCATTTTATTTTAATCGTTCATTAATGAGGTAATCGATGCATCATCATGGTGTCATAAATTAATTTATTTATTTAATGTCTACAAATTATAAGAAAAATAATATGATGTAGGAAATCTTTTTAGATTTTCAATTACTATTTATATTCTAAGATATCATTTTTTTAGAAAAATTAAAATTGTTTTACTTGGGTGTTACATACTTTGGTTATACTTTCCTTTAAAAAAAAGATATAATAAAAGGTCACTACCACACTAAATTGATTACATAGGGTCCCAAAGTTGGTACAAGGCATCCCATGGTCTGCCATGACACAACCAATATAATTAGGACACATTTTGGGGTCATTTTATATTATTATGATATTATTCTATTACCCTTAACTACCCGATTAATAATTAATCAAGATAATTAAAGATAATTACCGTCGTTTCAATTCATAATGTCCAAAAACAAAAGAGTCTTAATTACATAATTTTTACCTTATGATTAAAAATATGGAATCCATTTTACCAAATTCAAAATAAAAAAATCATAGTAATTAATTTAAAAATAATTCATATTGTCAAAACAAATAGCGGGTTTTTTAGATATAATATCTATCAAAAGTTTGACAATTTTTTATGCCCAATTACAAAGTAAAATTAATTACAATAACCAACATTAGAGTAAATGGTAAAAATATATTATAATTAAATATTAAAAAAAAATTAAAAGTAACATATATCCAAATAATTAAATCAGATGAAAAAGCAGTTTTGAAGTAAAATTCAGTATTTTCACTATTCATAAAAAATGTACATTGTTAGAAAAATACCAAAAATTTATCCAAAGTAAATTTCAATGCCCCAATTCAAAATAATAAGTTTATTTTGAAAAATATAGCTTAAAAAATTGTCAAAATATAGATTTAATAATGGGTTTCCATCAAAAGGTAGTAAAACAATCTTTTAAAAATATTAGTGTATTCTATGCTTGAGATTAAATTTATTCTCATTTTAAGCCTCTAAAACACTATATAATTAATAAATAGACATAGATATGAAAATACATAATTCTTTACTTACATGGGATGTTACATCCTTCCCCCCTTTAGAAAATTACGTCAACCCAATTTATTTACTTATCAAATAAGTGGGGGTACTTATCCCTCATTGCATTTTCAGACTACCATGTTGCCTCATCAATCATGTGGTTTTTTCACAAAACCTTTACATGTTGAATCACCTTATTCTACAATACTTGCTCCATGTGGTCATGAATCTGGACTGGTTGCTCGTCATAAGATATATTCTCTTCCATCTGAACTACCTCTTGACTCAAAACATGAGATGGATCTGGCATGTACACCCTTAACCTTGAAACATGAAATACATTATGTACCTGAGATAACCTCGAAGGTAAAGACACTCGGTATGAAACTGATCCAACTCTCTCCAGAATTTCATATGGTCCAATGAACCTTGGACTCAGCTTTCCTTTCTTACCAAATTGAATCACACTTTTCCATGGTGAAACTTTGAGGAGGACATGATCACCAGCCTTAGAAGAGAGATCCTTCCTCCTGTTGTCCGCCTAACTTTTCTGCCTGCTCGGAGCTATTCTTATGCGTTTCTATATCATCTTAACTTTTTCTACCAACTATTCTTCCAATTCTGGTCCCATCAACTCCCTTTTACCCACTTCATCCCAAAAAGCTGGAGCTCGACACTGCTTCCCATATAATTCCTCAAATGGTGCCATCTATATACTGGAATGAAAACTGTTATTATAAGAAAACTCTACCAAAGAAAGATGTTGGTCTCAAATTACCTAATAATCCATCGAAAAAGCACGTAGAATATCCTCCAAAGTCTGAATTGTTCGTTCTGACTTCCCATATGATTTAGGATGAAAAGTTGTACTAAAATTTAATTCAATACCCAACGAATTCTGAAGTCCTTTTCAAAAGTTAGAAGTAAACACGTGATCACAATCAGATACAATGGAGAGGGGAACTCTATGTAAACTGACTACCTCTTTAAGATACAAACGAGAAAGATGATCTAGGGATGAAGTATCTCGTATAGCAAGGAAATGAGCATATTTAGTCAAGAGATCAACAATAAACCAAATTGAATTATTACCTCAAGGTGTCTTCGTCAATCCCACAACAAAGTCCATGGATATATTCTACCATTTCCACTCATGTACAAGTAAAGGCTAAAGAATCCTTTTCGATAAATATCGCTCTAATTTAACCTATTCACAAGTCAAACACTTCAAAGTGAAATCAGCAGTATCTCTTTTCATTCCATCCCACTAATACTACTCCCGAATATCTCTATACATCTTTGTACTGCCAAGATTAATTGAAAATAGATAACTATGAGATTTACATAACAAATTTCTCTTCAACTGTGAATCACAAGGCATGCATAATCTCTTCCCAAATGTCTAAACACAATCATTGTTAATGTTGAATTTAGGTAACATACCCTTCTGAACCAACCCTAACTTTTTCTACTACTCACTATCTTTATTTTGGGCTTGCTTAATTCTGTCTGATAGAGAAGATTTCACTAATACCTAAAACAAAACAGAAAAACATTCTGTACAAAAAACTTATATGCCAAATTTCATAAAATCCATAACCAAAGGATCACGTTCCAAATGTAACATGGTTAATGAAGAATTACTTTTTCGAATCAATTCATCAACCACTTTATTTTATTTTCCAGGATTGTATTGAATTGTACAATAATAATCCTTGATTAATTCTAGCCATATCCTCTGTCTCATGTTCAATTATTTCTGAGAGAATATATAATTTAAACTTTTTTGATCGGTATATATTTCACACTTGACACCATACAAATGATGCCTCCAAATTTTTAAAGCGAAAACCACATCAGCTAATTCCAAATCATGTGTAGGGTAATTTTACCTTAAGTGTTTTCAAGTGACGTGAAGCATAAGCAATTACGTAATCATTCTGTATTAGGATGAAACCAAGTCATTTCAATGAAGAATCACTATAGATAACAAACACACTATTCCAGGAAGGTAGTGCCAAAACTAGAGCATTTACCAATCCTCTTTTCAATTCCTGAAAACAATTATCACATTCTTTTGTCCAGATAAACATAACACGCTTCCAAGTTAGGTTAGTCATTGGACTATATAATCGTGAATTTTTTTTTGAAAAACCTTCAGTAATAAACTACCAAACCAAGAAAACTATGAATCTCAGTTACATTTGTGGGTCTTGGACATTCTTTAACAACCTTTGTTTTTACAGGATCGACTGTTATTCCATCTTTAGAAACAATGTGACCAAGAAATGAAATTTGTTTCAACCAAAACTCACTCTTTCTGAATTTCAAATAAAATTTATTTGTATTTAAGGATTGAAAAATAACCCTTAAATGACTTTCATTCTCCTCTTTACTTTTATAAAACACCAAAATATCATCAATGAAAACAACCACAAACTTATCCAAGAACTCATGGAAAATTATATTCATAAGGTCCATGAATACAGTAGGTGCATTGGTTAGCCCAAAAGGCATTACTACAAATTCATAATGGCCATATCTTGTATGAAAAGTAGTCTTTGGAATATATGCTTCCTTTACCTTCAACTGATGGTACCCCTATCTCAGGTCAATATTTGAAAAATACTGAGCTCCCTAGAGCTGATCAAACAAACCATCAATATGAGGAAAATGATATTTGTTCTTAATAGTGATGTTATTAAAGGCTCTATAATCAATGCAAAGTCTCATTGAACCATCTTTCTTTTTAACAAATAATACAGGATAACCCCATGGTGATGTGCTAGGTCAAATGAAACCTTTTTCTAATAAATCTTGTAATTGCTCCTTCAACTCTAAAAGTTCAATTTGAGCCATTTTATAAGGGGGTTTTGAATTTGGCTTAGAATCAGGAACTAAGTCAACAATAAATTCAACTTCTTGATCTAGTATTATTCTAGGAAAATCATCAGGAATAACATCAGGATGCTCATTTACCACTGGCACATAATTAATCTAAACGGTTACATTATTTTCAATAATATGCGCATGGTAACATTCATTTTCATCTTTTACAAGTTTATCTGCCTCTTGATATTTTATCAACAGTAAGGGTTCATTCTTGTACACAAACTGAAAGTCTTTCAGAAAATAAACTTCTATAGCATTACAATCAATTTTAACCTTGTAAACAGAGAGCCAATCCATACCTAGTGTAACATCAGAATCTACTTGAGGTAAAACAATAAGGTTTCCAAGTAGGTTCTTTCCATGGATAAGGATTGGAAGATTATTATTAATTCTTTTTTCCTCAACATTTCCCCTAGGAGTTTTTACAATAAGTTCAAGAGTCATTTCTTGAGATGGAATTCCAAATTTACTAGAAAATTTCTCAGAGATAAAAGAATGTGTAGACCTTGAAGAAAAAAACACATTGGCATAATCTGAAAGAAAAACAAAGTACCTGATACCACTTCATTGGATGGCCCAATGTCTGCTGAAGTAGTCGCAAAGGATTTCACCAAACCTTTCTGCTTGTAGTCTAACTACTTCCCATCATTTGAGCTCTTTTTCAAACACTCGTTTGTATAATGACCCATCTCATTGCACTAGAATCATTTCACTAACTGTAAATAAAATTTGGCCTTACCATCACCCTGATCTTTTTTAGTGCAATCATGAGCTTTATGTCCAATCTTACCACATCAGTAGCACTTTCCAGAATTCAAAATACATTCCCCATCATGCTTTTTACCACATTTATCACAAACTGAAAACTTAGTTTTCTTACCATCAGACCCTTTTGAAGGATTTTTCCCTTTCTCCTGCCACCTCAGTCTCTTCTTCTTTTGGTTGTTATAGAACACTTGATCATCAGGAAACTCAATTTCCCCCTTCACTGCACATTGAACAAGATTTTTATAACTCTTGAACTTGCGATAATTAAAGACCGTCAATATTTTGGCCTTAATATTGATTAAAAACAATTCATTTTCCTATCATAGTCTTGGATAAAATTTGGAGCATACCTTGCCAATCGAGTGAACTTTTCATCATAAGCAGCCATTGAGTCGTCCTCTTGCCTCAATTCCAAGAATTGTTTTTCCATCATAAGTCGAACAGTCTTAGGAAAATATTTCTCAAGAAACATACCTTTGAATTCATCCTAGTAAAGAGCATCAAACTTATCAGTATCCCTCATATTTTTAATCATCGACCACCACTGATCTGCTTCACCCTCAAAATAGTAAACAAAAAGACTAACATTTTGATTATCTGAACACCCCATGACATCGAAAATATTCTCCAGTGAATTAATCCACCCTTTAGCTAGCATAGTGTCAGATGATCCTTTGAATGATGGGGGATGTTGCCTCATGAAATTTTCCACAACTGACATGTTCCTCTGTGGTTGATCTGGCTGATCTCATTCATGGATACCACCACCATTTATCGCTTGAGTCAACTATGCCATTACTGCAACAAACTATTCAGTTTCAGTTATGACTATCTCAGGATGCTGATTTAGAAGGTCATTTCCTTCTGTATGCCTTCCTAGCACTGCTTCCATGTTTCCTCTATGGAAAACCATTCTGAACAAACATTTCTTAGATGAAGAAACCCGGTAATCTTCAAATACTATATAATTTTAATTTGACCATAAAACAATATTTTGGATAATATTTTAATAGAATTCTAACTCCTAAAGTTATCAAAAATGACCTATGATACCAACTATAAGGCCCCAACCTTAAACATTACTTAATCTTGAGTTATTACAAGAATACACATTGAAAATATTCTCATCTTTAGATTTTTAGAGAAATAGATCATAAATCGTGCATTACATTCCACTTTTAAACAAGGTGGTTACATCAAAGAAAATATTCACTTTTCTCATTAAAGGAAACATATTTAATATAAAACCTGGATTCTTTCTTGACATTTCCTCGACACTATCATCACGTCATGTACCTTTGCCTTGACATGTATAAAATATTTCAAAAACATGTGATGAGCGTAAAATTATTAGTAAAGGATACAAAAAAATGGAAAGAAAACCTTAGTCCATGTATACATAAGAATCAATGAAATCATTCTTCCCTCATAAAACTTAATCACTTTAACATACCACATAAAATCAAAATATTTATGAATAACTCATAGAAATCATAAGACATAAAGGTAACTTGAAGAATTCATAACATTCTTACATATGGAGTAACCCTCATGGTTACGTTTGGAATACCCATCACAATATATTCCATAAATCTCTTCGGAGAAACCTTAGAGTTTAACCCCTTCACATTACCCAATGAATTGGAGAGCTATCTCAGGCTCACCCACCCTTAGTATATCACAGAACCACCCATCTTCATAAACAATTCCCATGAACCATAACATAATCGTATCATATAAAACATGCATAAAAGAAACAAAACATTTCCATATTTCAATCACAAGATATCAATAACACACATTGATATAATCAAAACATTATCAAAACCATTTTCAATACTAAAATAAAATTATATTAAAACATGGTATTTATTTTTCAATTTAAAAAAATGTGGTGGCTTGTAGAGGAATCTGAAACTCAAATAATGGTCACGGCGGCGGAGAAGTCATTGTTGCCTCATACGTAAGACAAAAACATTCCCTTTTGTCATTTAGTAAAATGATTCATATAAAAAGATTACTTTCGAATAAAATTAAAATTAAAGGGGGAATATACACTGTATAAAAGAATGTTGTTTATAAAACAAAATATTCCTCAATGAAAGGAGATTGAGATGAAGTTCCTTAACCTATGTCCGACTTGACACGGTCGTTCTTTAATATCCAAAATAATAAACTAGAGTTAATTTTTACTTTCTTAAAAACATTTTTCGAGATTATTATTCCTTTAATATCACTTATTACCTTTTTATGAACATTATGTCATTATTTAAGTTAATAATAGTCATTTTGTTGATCTTTGGTACTTGAGTCAAAAATAAACTTCTTATAATAACAAGTTGTTCATTTGGTAAATATCTATTATATTTAAAATTATATTCATGATGTAGATATCATATATATCATATATATCCAGTATATACATTCATTTATAATATTACATAACATTTAGAGGTAAGAAATAAAATGCACCGTTCATGGAGATGGTAAGTCGTACGTACGCATGAACGCTACTTTCATTTCTATTTTGTATTTAATGGAATGAAATCATAATGATATAAAGGTATATTATAATTCCAGTATAATATCATATATAATATCATTAACTCCATATTTTATACATCCCACATATGGCATTAACAATTCAAATCACTTTGAGGGGTCGGTAGTCTGCACTTCCTAAAATGAAGATATCACGTTTACCCATAATGAAAACCATAAAGGTATTCCATAAATGAAAAATACATAAGTATAAGGAAAAAATAAACATAATTTATATCATATATAAATATAGTTACATCTTAATGGTCACCATGAAAGGTGTTAAAAGAAGATTGAACAACCATCGTTTCGTGAGGCAGTAATTTGCCACTCAAGGAAACAATATTTTATTTAACCATTATACGGAGGTGTGTGTAAGTGTAAATCAAATACCTCTCATAAGAAAATTCTAGTATATTTAATATACTGTTTTTGTTACAAATTAGATGAATAAAAAGAGTTTTGGGGGTTGGAGAAGCAAAATAAAACAAAAGGACATAAGAGAAGACATTACCATTAAATCGGGTAACTTCACATGGTTTGAATGAAAAGGGTTTATTGAAGTGATTTCTGCCATAGGTAAGGATTCTATGATGAAGGGAGGGATGTGGAGAGATAAAATGAGTAGATTTTGGCCATGCCAATGCCTTGAGAGGTGCGGGTAAGGGGGTAGAGGTGGTGACCTTTTATAAGAGGGAGGAGGGGCACTCTTGGAATTTAATGAAATGTTACTTTATTTTAAAATGATTTTTTGATTTTAAAGGCCCCAAAAAGATATATTTCCCGGATATGGTGATAATGGTTTGAAATACACCCATAAAATAGTATTTTGACAAGTGTATGTGTTAGATTTTACATTATCTTTTCATTTTATTTAAATCGTTCATTAATTAGGTAATCGCTGCATCATCATGGTGTCATAAATAAATTAATTTATTTAATGTATAAAAATTATAAAACAAATAATATGATGTGGGAAATATTTTTAGATTTTAAATTACTATTTATAGTCTTAAATATCATTTATGTCGACAAAATTAAAATTGTTTTACATGGGTATTATATACTTTGGTTTTACTTTCCTTAAAAAATATATATAATAAAACGTCACTATCACACTAAAGTGATTACATGGGGTCCCAAAGGTGACACAAGGCATACCATGGTCGGACATGACACAACCAGTAGCATTAGGACACATTTTGGGGTCATTTTATTTTATTATGATATTATTCTATTACCCTTAACTACACGATTACTAATTAATCATGATAATTAATGATAATTACTGTTGTTACTATTCATACTGTCCAAAAACAAAAGAGTATTCATTACATAATTTTGACCTTATGATTCAATATATATAATCCATTTTACCAAATTCCAAACACGGAAATTTTAGTAATTAATTTAAAAATAATTCTCGTTGTCAAAATAAATAGCGGGTTTTTTAGAAACAGTGTCTATCAAAAGTTTGACACTTGTTTATGCCCAATTACAAAGTGAAATTTATTACAATGGCCAACATTGTATTAAATGGTAAAAATTTATTCTAATTAAACTTTAATACCAACTAAAAGAACAATCTATCCATATAATTAAATCAGATGAAAAAGCAGTTTTGAAGTAAAATGCAGTATTTTTCACTATTCATAAAACACTGAACATAGTTAGAAAAATACCAAAAATTTATCCAAAGTAAATATCAATACCTATATTATAAATAATAACTTTATTTTAACAAATATAACTTATAAAATTGTCAACAGATAGAATTTAAAATGGTTTTCCATCAAAATGCAGTAAAATAATCTTTTAAAAATATTAGTGTATTGTATGGTTGAGGTTAGATTTATTCTCATTTTAACCATATAAAACACTATCTAATTCATAAATAGACATAGATATGACAATAAATATTTATTTACTTACTTGGGATGTTACAAATTCATAACCATTAAAATAAGAGAACAAATTGGGGTGGTTTTTTGGTGATTTGATGTTCTGGAAAATCATGAAACATCAGGTATTTTTATTTCATTATTGAGATATTGAAATAAAGATTTCTTATTTTTGAAGAATTTTATATTTGACTATTTTTTTATAATGATATATTTTTGATGAATATATATATATATATACTACTTTTAAAATGAAGGAAGATATACAGATAGAGTGTGTGAGGGAGAAAAAATAGAACTCCATTGAAAGGTTTTATACAATGAATAGAGGGGTCCTATATATATATTTGGGATCTAATTTTTATGTTTGAAGAGAGAGAGGGGGGTGAATATAAAATAATCATATAGTTAATTTAAAGATAATGATAGAACGGGCCTTCAAATATTTCAATATCTTATTTGAGATTCAAGAAGAAGATACAAGAGACTGAAGATGAATGTTTTACAGATACAAGGAACATCCGATAGGAGATATGAGGTATATGAAATTATTTATAAAGAGTTTTATTAAAGAGATAACAACAAAAAAATAATAGGTAATTAATTTGAGGTAAAATAGATGGATTAAATCAAAATAATAATTTTGACTATTGTAATTATCATCTTGAGTAGTTGATGTTGTTTGGGGGAAGACACAATCATGATACTCAACATTGATAAGTTGTGTTCATTTTTCTTGAAGGAGAAGGAATCATTATTTACGATAAAAATATTTGTAGCTAAGATATAGGATGAAAAAATATCATACTATAAATATCTTGAGGAGACCCTCAAATATATAAACTATCTATATTCTTCATATAAGCAGTGTGTGGAGAGGGGAGGAGGGAGTGACCATAGATCCATAGTTCACCCATCCATATTATTGTAATAATAATGTAAATAGTATATATTCATGGTAGTAATTTATTTTTGTTTTTGGATTAGCCGATTTTGGTTAACAAAGTAAAATCAAGTTTCCATGATTATTTATCTTCTATATGTATATGATTATAGTAAATGAGAAATAGAAGTTTTACTGGATGATTTTTTCTATTAAACCATGAAATAGTTTTGAAAGTAAAAATTAGTTCGTAATATAAAATGTTTTAATGTTAATCACACATACATTCACCCCCTCCCCCCATAGGGTATCTAAAATACCATAACTATCTCTTTTGTTGAGTTTACTATTTGGGATTTTATAGAAATATTACAACTAAAAAAACCATTATTTCAGAAAAATAGGAATCCAGATTGAGATTTAATATCGTCTTTGTTAGATTGGAAACATGAATCTGTGTAACCTTTCACATAAAGTCCATAATCTAATCTAAAATAAACAAAATAATTTCCATTTTACTTCATAATTACATAAGTATATTCTTCATAGCAATCTGTTGACTCTCACCAAGATTGGATTGGTATCAACTTGTTTTGATCATAACATAGAATACATAAGTGCAATTAAAAAACAAGGAATAAGTTATATATCATATAGAAAATATATAAGGACCCATATCCAAAATTTATAACAATTTGTTATAATCTCGAATCATTTAAATATTTGTTCCAAGCAACACTACTAATGAACCCTTCTTAGAGTTCTCCATGCTAAACTCCATTATAACATTAGGAATATACCAATCAAGACATAGTTAGACAAGTCACATAGATCAATCCCTATAGATATTAATTTTAATGACCCTAACCTGAATTTACCTCAGTAACTGGATACTTTATTACATCAGTATAAGATACATGGAGCTGCATCATAAAGGACCATATTGTTTAGTAGTTTTGGAAAATTTGAAACATACTTGAAACATATAGTATAATTTAAATTATAAACATAATTATTCACTTAAAACACACTTATTATCATAGAATTAACTTTTATATCAGGCATGATATACCACTGGAAATACTGGTGAAAAATGAAACATAAGAAATGGGTGATCTCAGATGCTCAGTACGGGAAAGTATACAACATTATCTATCATGAATAAATAATCATAAACATTAAGGAAAGAATATCAACTAAAACAAAAAACACTTAAACATAATATTGAGAAATATATTGAATTATAAAATTATATTAAAATAATTCCATATAAATAATAACATAACAATGAAATTTAAACTGAGATATTGTAATGACATGAACTTTTTGAATGATAATTTTTTCTTGAAAATGTGTGTAATATTATTTTAAACACAACAAAAATATATATCATTAATAATGAAGATGGTATAAATTAAAATGTGACCTTTAATTTTGGCCATTATGTGACCATGAGTCAGTATAACTGTTAGAAATTGTACTGTTAACAATAATTTTATTTTTATAATTATTGTTTATAAGTATGATTTTTAAAAAAAAATTTAAGAGAAAGAATAGTTTATGGCCTCAACTAGTAGTGAAATTTCATTTGAAGAGAATTTCTAATAGAATGGGTGTAAGGATTCATCACTGGGGTTTTCCCTTGACCAATCTCAAGATGAACTTTAATAAGTGAGGAATGAATGAAATCACCAAAGTCAAAATTTCAAGTTGGTGTAAATTACCACTTAGTCGATGTTAGATGATGCACCCCAAAAATCTATAATTATTTCACACCCTAATCTTAAGATGTATGAGAATGTAATATAGGTTTCTATTTCAAAACCATAGTTTTATAAAATCTAATTACAATGTATAAATAAAATTATAATCCTATCATTTCCATTTTAGGAATAATTTTTCTTTATAAAATTGATAGGGAATTTGATAAATTGATTTTTTGAGAAAAAATAATACATTACAAAAAATAAATAATTATTAAATTACAATAATATATAATTAATAATTTGTCTTTTAATGAAATAGTGGGACTAAAACAATTTTCTATGAATTTAAATGACAATTGTTTTTTCTTTTTTTCAAGTGGCCTAAATTTGACTATGCATTTTACTATGAATTTTCTATCTATTGTTATTTTTTATAAATAAAGATTTTTTAAAGTTAAATTTTCCATAACTATAGAATTATTATCATAAAATAGACATCTTTTTTGAAATTAGAAAAAGTTACCTTAGGTTTATTTTATGATAATTTACTAAAATATTTTGTTTTTTTTAATAGTAAAAATTTATTTCTGAGTTTTTAGTAAGTTTAATACTACATAATCATGTCACAGAGAGGTTATAATTAGTTAACCATAATCAAAATATCAAAAAAAATTATTTTATTAATATCAACTTTTATAATATATTTTAATCAATTTTAAAAAATATATATTTACTTTCCAAATTCTAAAATAAAAACATTAAATTTAAATATTTTCTTTTCTAAATACATTAATTTCACTTTCAAAATTATGTAATATAAAATTATGTTCAAAACATATGGATTAAAATAATATAAAATCTATACCAAGTGTCTAATAACATAGGAAAATACCATGGGAAGGATAATGTTTTTTCCTTTACCACTACCTAGGTTTCTATTGAAAATAATAAACCAATCCTCTTCTTTTTATATAAATACCCTCACATTTACCATTATATTTCAATCCCAATTCATCCCCTAGTAATCTATAAAATTTTTAGCTCCCATGTAGTCCTTCTAAAATTTCCACAATCCCCTAATGTCCCCAACTTCATGTTTTAGGATTTACTCATCCAGGTAGGGGAAATCTCAACATCTCTTTTCCTATCAACTTTCCATTTCATGTTTTATGTCTTTCAAATTTCAATACTATATTCATTAGTAAATTTTATTATATCCCTTTACATTATTAATATTATTTTATTAATGGGAGACCCTTTCCCACTCTATTTTTAATATTTTCTCAAACCATGTTTCAAAACCATTATGTTTTTACATGTTTTTGTCAAAAGTTCCTCATTTTCCAAAAAAAATATCTTATTTTCTATTGTGAATACCCAAAAAAATTTAATTTATATGGGTATTTACCAATATTTAAAATTTATCTATTTTATTACGGTATTAACATACATGAATCCCACATTCATTTTTCATGGTTTAATAATGACATAAAGATCATTTCATTAAGCAATTTTTTAAAACATCATCATTTTGATATGAACCCCATTTATTTTATTCTCCAAGTGTTATTTATGAAATGTTTTATTATGATATATGTGTTTCACAGTAATTAATAACTATCATGATTTCTCTCAGATGCCATTCTAATGCATTGGGTATCGAATTTAATCTCTAGAGCTGACATGTTTTATGATACCTTGGTGAATAACCTTGGCATTATTTATGACACATTAGTGATAAACCTTACTAATATGATTACAAATCTCTAAAATAAATTTTTTATCCACATTTCAAAGTTATTATTCATGTTAATTTATATATTATATGCATCATATTATTTTTTTCATTTCCATAATTATATTCATCAAGTTCTTATTTATTTTCATCAAGTTAACATGTAACCTATTTCATGTATTTCCCCTTATTAGTCCTTATGCTCACCCTTTCCTTTGATGTATGAACCTAGGTTATGAGATTCAATAAATTTACTTATGATGAATATTTTATGAATCCTTTAATTTTTATTAGAATAATATTTTACTATTTCTTGTATTATATACCATGTTTCTAAAAAATAGCCATTAAAATATCCTCTATTTTGTACAATTCAATGAAATTTTATTTATTAAAACAGTTGGATTCCATTGTTTGTATCAAAGGATGGTTTAGTTATTTTTATAAATTTATATTTGAAAAAATTATGAATAACATTGGGGATTTGGTTAAAATCATGGTATTTTGGTAAAATATTAAGTGGTTTCTGAAAAATGAAATCATTATCTATATATGAACAAGTGTATGTGGTTCTAGAATAGATGTACATTAGGGTAACAACATTGAAAATGTGCATCAGTCCTAACAAGAAGCAACCTAGTACATAGAAATGGGGCTCACTTCTCACCTAGTTTGACACTCTGGGGGAACATCGTTGGTGAGTCATAATTTTTTTACGAACCATTATAAAGGATTTGTAGAAAATAAAAAATAATAATGAATAAAATTAATGTGTTTTAAGACATTAAAATATTTTAGAATAAAAGGATTATTAATAGAAATATGTGTCTCACTAAAGTTTTCATCTTTTCTAAAATGGTGCAAAATTGGAGGAACTGAGAAAATGTTGAGCACAATAGACCTGGTGCCGATGGCACTCTGATGGAATCTATAATAGAGGACTTCATGAGAATGATAAATCAACTAAATCAAGTTATGAGAAATGTCTTGAATTAAGGTGATATATCGGATTCTCCTTAAAGGGAACAAATTTTCGTTGGGTCCTTTTTGCATCAATGACCACCTTCTCTCAATGTACATACTGAGACACTAATTTATGAAAATGTGGATAAGATCTATAGAAATGATATTTTTTTACTCTGATGTTTAGAACAAGAGATATTCACCATGGTTGTGTAATGCATAAAGGGAGAAGCTGATCAGTGGTGTTCACTAGTTAAAAACAAAAATCCAAGAGTTGATATTGATGTAATAGAGTGTTAAGATTTCAAGGGATCCTTTTACAAAATAAATCCCACATTCAATGAGAACAAAAATGGAGGCGGAATTACTTGAGCTCATGTAGAAGAAAAATAAATCTGTGGGATTCTTTGAGATGAAATTTACAAGGATTTCCATCAACACCTCTATCTTTAACATAGAAATTACTGGAAAGGATGATTGATTCGTTGGTGGACTAAGAACACATTTATTGAATAATCTATCCGATTGAGATTGTGAATTCTATAAGAAGATATTTTAGAGTGTTATGAAGGTTGATATGGAGTTCATAGAGATGTAATGGCCCCATAAATCAAATTAAAAGAAGATATTAATGGATCCAAGATTAGGGAGGATCTTTTATCATTGAAGTGGGGGGAGGAAAGTGAAACGTTCCACAAAAAACAAATCTGGTAAGAATCATTTGTCAAACTCCATGATTCGGAGTGGGAAATGTTACAAGTGTGGAATAGATGTTCATACTGCTTGTAATTTTTGTATTATGGTTAAGTCTCAACTTCTTGACATTAAAAATAATTGGAATGGGTTGAAGGCCCTGACCAACATCCAATGTTTCATGTGTGGGTAGCTTGGTCACTTAGCAAATCACTATCCAAATCTGAAGTTAATGAAGGGGAGTCAACATCAACCTTATAATATACGTATATAAAAAGTTCATTATTTTTCTATCATGAAAGATGAATTTGAAGCTCCCAATGATGTGGTTTTAGGTACTCTAATTGTTCTCTCAATGATATCAAGTAATTTGTTTGATTCTAGTTCTACTCATTCCTTTATTTCCTGTAATCTTGAAAAGAATATAGAATCATTTCCTAAACTTTTATTAGTAAAGTTATCATTCAATAAACATTGAGAGATTATGCAAGAATCAACAGTGTATAGAAACTATAGTATTTACATAGTCACGAATAATAACATCAAAAATATAGTATTCATTACCTTTATAGAACTTTAAATTAATCTAGGTATAGACTGGATCTCAAAGAATAATTCTAAGATCATTTTTAGAAGCAAGGAAATATCAATAGTCCTGAATGGAAAATAAGTAGTTGTTTTAAAAGGATATTTATCATGACTTCTTCTCAATATTCAATAACCTCCCATATCATTCTTTATGGATATGATCAGTGATGATGAAGGGGGAAAATAAATATATATGAATAAAAATTGTCCCCATAATTTAGGAATACATTGATGTTTGTCCTAAGAAGTTACATATATTTCCAAAAGAAATAGAGGTAGAGTTCTCTAATAAACTCATTCTTGGATCCAAGAAGATATAAAATTCAAATTATATTATAGAAAGTTCAAAGCTTGATGAATTAAAGAAACTAATCCAAGATCATATGGACAAGGGGGTATTCTAGTCTAGTGTGTCTCCTTAAGGAGACACTATTTTATTTTTAAAGAAGAAGGATAGATCAATGCAGCAATGCATTGATTATAGAGAACATAACGAGATCATAGTGACGAAAAAGTACCTTCTTCCAAGGATTTATGATTTATTTAACCAGCTTCATGGGGATTAATTATTCTCTATGATTGATCTTCTATCAGATTATCACCAATTTAGTGTAAAAAATATGATATTCCAATGACTTCATTATGATGAAAATATGGTCATTATGAGTTTTTTATTCTATTTGTCTTGACAAACTATTTGTCTATTTTTATGAATTTGATTAATTTAGTCTTTAACGACTACCTTGATAACTTTTTGGTTGTTTTTATTAGTGATATTATAATATAATCTAAAATTATCTAGTATAATGAGTATCATCTAGGGGTTACATTTTAAACTCCGAGGAAGTAGAGGGTATTTTTAATGTTCACATAATGTTAACTTTTCTTACAATATGTTGGTTTCTTGACTAACATTTTAACTAATGAAGCTATCTTAGTCGACAGTGCAAAGAAAAATGTTGAGGAAAAGTGGCATCATCTACAATAGAAACTGATATTTGTAGTTGCTTTGGTTTATCAGAATATTTTATGAGGATTTTTAATTACTTTTAATTAATTTTAATCCATAAACCAATTCATTATGAATCAGGTTCATGTTCATATGAACATAACAGATTGAATAATGTTTATAAGAGATGAACAAGAGATTGGTTATTGTGGACATGTTAACTCCGCCCCCTATTAGAGAAGGGTTCGTTATTCTTAGTGATGCATATCTGAAAGGGATTGGGATCATACTCATGAAAAATATTAAGGTGATTGATAATGATTCTCAATAGTTAAAGCTTCATAATAATAATTATCCTATGAATTTCATGTGGCAGACTACGATTTTTTTCTCTAAAGATATGAATGTACAATCCCTATGTTGAGTAATTTGATATATACATGGACCACTAAAGTGTGATGTATATATTCAAACAAAATTAATTTAACAAGAAACATAGGATATTTTTGCAACCTCTTAAATACTATGATTGTTCAATTCACTGTTATCCCCAAATGGAAAACAGACACCCTTGTGCATTATGTAGGAAATACAATGTTGTTCTAGAAATTATGAGGATTAAATGATATCCTTTAATCAAATAACTTGTAAAATAGATAGGGGAATCATAAGGGAAGGGACAACAATATCCTAATCCCAAATTATTTCTCAACCATCATTACTATATAAGATCAATAAATCACGGAAAGATGATCCTTTGTTGTAAAACAAGATAGAGGCTGTGGATGATGAGAAGTTTCATGAGTTCAATATTGATCAAGAAGGTGTACTAAAACTTCATACTAGGCATTGTGATCCATTTATTCTTGAAATAAAGAAAGAGATAATTGATGAACCTCATAGATCTACTATATTTATACATCTTGGAAGCACTAAAATTTATAAGGACCATCATGACTATTATTAGAGTGATAACATAAAAATGGATACTGCTAACTACACTTCAAGGTGCCTAGTATTTTAGCATGTTATATTGGAGTGAAAAATTCTCAATGGGGTATTAAAACCACTAACCAAACTATTAAATAATTTGGACAATAACACTATATACTTTTTCACTGTTCTCCTAAGAATATCCAAAGCAAACATTGCGATGTAAGTTATAGTGGATAATCTCACCAAGACTGCCCATTTCCTCACTATTTTGGAAGATTCCAATCTTGACCAACATTCCCTAATATACATGATAGATATTGTAAGGTTGTATGGGTTAAAACTCTATATCATATCTAATCGTGATCCAAGGGTTGTATAAATTTTTTTTAGAAGTATTTATCAAGATCTGAGAACAATTTTTAATTTCAAAATGACCTATCATCCCCAAACTAATGCCCAATCTAAAGAACTATCCAGATACATGGGGACATACAGAGAAACTGATAAATATAATTTAATGGTTTATCGGATCAACATCTCCCATTAGTTGAGTTCTTATACAACAATATCATCCATTCATGTAGTAAAATGGCACCCTGTGAAACTATATATGGTAAGAAATGTAGCAATACTACTTGTTGAGATGATGTTGGTGAGGGAAAGTTGCCTAGGCTAGATCTTGTGAAAGAGATGATAAAAAAGGTTCATTCCATCCAATAACTCTTTAAGTATGATCAGAGTTAGAATAAGAGATATTATGACAACCTTTAAGGGGACTTGGAATCTGGTGTTGTCAAAAAAGTGTTACTTTGAATATCACCCTATAAGAGATTCATGCGTTTTGGAAACAAATGGAACTTTACCCTTAGGAACATTAACCCCTATGAAATCCTTGATCACATAGGAGTAGTGGAATATCGGCATTCACTTCCACAAAATCTAGATCAAGTTCATGATATATTCTAGACGTCTTTCTTGAGGAAGTACATACATAACCTTTCACATGTAATGAATCCAAAGGATGTACAATTGTAACATGAATTCTCTTATGAGGATTAACCAGTGGAGATATTGGACTATTGAGACAAGGTTATATGAAACAAGACAGCCCACATCATCAAATTTTTGTGTATGAGGCTTGAATATGATGAAGTGATGTGGGTACTAGAGGGGACAATAAGTTAGAATTACCAAAACCTCTTCTCAAAAGACAAAATGAGTTGAAATTCATAGGATGAAATTTCTTAGGGGGAAGAATGTAATGACCAGAACATTTTTGAAAGATAATTGTTTCCTGAGAATGTGTGTTATGTTATTTTATACACAAACAATCTATATCTCATTAACAATGTTGTGAGAATAAATTGAAAATTTTCCATCAGGTTTCAACCGTTAAGTGACCGCTGGTCAATATGACCATAAAAAACTATAATCTTAATAATAATTTTAATGTTATAATTATTATTTATAAGTAAAATTTTGACAAATGACAATTGTTAAAGAAATATTATTTTATGGCCTTAACCAATAGATTCATTCTATATGAATCCCATTTTCAGAGAATGGGTGGGATAGTTCATCACATCGGTTTTCTTGTTCCAAATCACATTCCAATCATTAACATGTAAATCGTGAATGAAATATTATATGGGATAATTTCATTTTAGTGTAAATTACCACTCAACCGATATTATACAAGGAACCCCATGAGTCTAAAACAATTTCACACCTTGGCCATATGTGGTATGTAGGTGTAATAAAGGGTTATTTGTCAAAATTATAGTTTCTTACGGTGTAATTTTATTGTGTAAATGAAATTTCTCTTCCATTATTTCCATTTTAAGAATAATGTTTCTTAGTAGAGATATAATTTTATAAATTGTTTCTTTTGGTAAAAAATTATAGTTCTTAGAACAAAAATAATAATTATAATAAACTAAGACATTATTAATAATTTAAATTTTAGTGAAATATTATGATTAAAATGGTCTTATTTAAATTTAAATGATAAAATAATATTATTATTTCCATATGTAAGAATGTTTTCTATGAATTTTGAATCTGTTATCATTTTTAATAAGTAGATATTTTATATTTAAATGTTTAATTTCTCAAACTCAGATAATTATTATGTTAAAATAAACATCATTTTTTAAATCATTGTGTCAAAACTAGTATAGAGTGAATTTGTGAAAATTATATAACATATTTTTTCAGGGAATATCAAAAATATAGTTTTGAGTCATAGGTATGTTTAATGACTTCATAATTATGTCATAATTATATAATAATTTGTTAACCAGAATCCCTAACTCAAAACAAGTCATTTTATTAATATCAAATGTTATAATATATTTTAATCAACTTTTAATAATTGAATTTAATTTTCAAATTTTAAAATGGAAACTTCAACATTAAAAATGTTATTTTTTTAAAAAAATAATTTCAATTTCAAAAATATGTAATTTAGAATAATGGTCTACTCTTGTGGATTAAAGTAAAATAATTTTTTTTCAAGTGTCCAATACCATGGTCAAGGCCCTGTTTTGTCATTAACCACCACCATGGTGTCCAGTGAAATCAATAAACAATTTCTACTCTTTTTCTATAAATACCCACACATTTATCCATTATCTCTCATTCCTAATTAATTATTCAAAAATAATTGACAGTTTTTCCTCTCATTTAGGCCTTTAAAGGGGTCTTTAATTCCTCATGGTCCCAATCTATATGTTTTAGGAGCTACTCTTTAAGGTATGTGAAATCTCAACGTTTTTTTTTTCAAGTTTCATTTTTATTTGGTATGTCATTCAAATTTCCATAATATGTTATTCATCACATTTTATCTTATCCATTCATTTTATTATGCATATTTTATGAATTGGAGAAAATTTTCCCTACTTTTTAAACATTTTGTAAAACCACATTTCATACTCATTATGTTGTAAAATTTTATTCTCAAATTTTATCCTTTTTATCAATAAATTCTGTTATTTTATTTTTTGAATACCAAAAAATTTTTGGTTTCAAGGGATATCAAATATATTTCCAAATGATCTATTTTATTCTTGTATTAACATACTAGAAAACCATCTTCCTTTTTCATGGGTTAATAATGACATAAATATCTTATCTTTATGCTCTATTTTCAAGCATTGTGATTTTGATATGAACCCTATTTTTTATTATCCATGGGTTATTTTTAAAATGTTATATTAGTATATATTTATCTCACCTTAATTAATAAATATGAATTATTTTCACTGATACCACTTTAATGCATTTTTTAAATAATATATTCTCAAGAGAAGACGTGTTTTATAATACCTTGGTGAATAACCTTGGTAATTTTTAGAACACCTCAGGGATAAACCTTGGGGATATTCTTATAAATGTCAAAAATAAATGTTGTAGCCACATTTCCATGTTATACTTCATGTTCTTTTATTTAATAAAATTCTCATCTACTTTTTTTCTTTAAATAATGATATTCCTCTTGCTCTTATTGATTTTCTTCATGACCATATGTAAATTGTTTCCCTTGTTTTCCCTTATAGGGTCTTGTGCTCATGATTTCTTTTGATGTATTTCCCTAAGTTATGAAATGTTGTAAATGTACTTAGCATGAACCATTTATGATTCCTTTCAAATGGATTATGAAAAATGTTTTTGTTTTCATGCATTATGTAACTTGCTTCAAAGAAATTAAACATTAAAAGATCATTTTTTTGTATAATGTCATGAATGTTTATGTACTAAAAATTTGAGATTCCATAGATATTATACTTGTAAAATAATCAAATGAAATATCAATAAAAATCTCATAATGTTGGGATTCATAATATGTGCCACCATAAACATACCGTGAAATCGATATCCAGACCCCTATACATAGAAGGGAAAGGCCTCAGAAAATACCCATTATAGTTTTTCTCATGTGATCTACTCATGCATTGAGGGGATGAAGAGGTCCCCTAATATCACAAACTATGTTGAATTAATTCCTCATGTGAATTTTTTGAAAAATAAAAAAATCCAAATAAAAAACTAGCATAGAAAATTTAATACTTTTACTATAAACCATGAATGGTATAAAAATACCACATGCACAGTCAATGTGATCATAAACCATTAAATAAAATACAGTAGATGATAAAATAATATATCAACTTCAATAAATCAAAATATTCAACAATGTTCATTGATAGAGATGAAAATAATATAATAAAAGTATTAAATAAAAATTGATACAAATACCCTTTTTTACATTGAAATCGTTTATTTGAAAAGTTTCACAATTATAAATAAAATAATTTTCATTAAAAAACCTTGAATAATTGTAAGGAATGCTTCAAAACAATAAATAATCCAAATGATGGAAAAATTATTTCATTATTCATATGTTAATAAAGTATTCCTTTATTATTTTTCCTAGAGAAGTCACAATGTACATCATTTGGAAATGAAAAATGATCCCTTTCAAACAATTTCATAAAGAATAAAACATGGGTAAAGAAAATACTTTAATCCTTCATAAGAGAATGGTAATAGAATTTTTGATTTTACTTTTTAAAAAATCGACATAAAAGAAAAATATTCCCTTGTTGATACTTAAATAAAAACAAACTCAAGTAATGATGAGATTCTATAATAAACCCTTACATTAGGTCTGATTTCATTTTTACATATCATAACCATCTTATATAATAGATTAAATCATGTTATTAATTTATAACAAAAAACATATTCATTTTTTTATATCATATATGATCCTATTATATTATCTTATCACCCATTTGTTAATAATATATAAATATTACCCTTATTTCGGTTATCAACTACTCCATTTTCCTATGTATATTTTTTCATATAAGTCAAAATATTATGCATAAGATATAATTTTTTCATATCATATATTATATTAAGGTCATAGATATTTTATTTATTAATTAATAAAATATTTTTGATAATTATTTAATTCTTAACATGGTATACGAATCACATCATGTCGTAGAGATGGTAGGTCGTATGTACGCACAATTGATGGTATCATTTCATTACTTGGTGAAATCGTAAGGAATTGGATTTTATATTAATTTTTTCAGAATAAATTTCATGTCATAATTATCATATATATCTCTTATTTCCATCATTATTTCCATCCAAGTAAACTTCTCATGAATAACTGATTACACTACGATGTGGAGACGTTAAGTCGTATGTACGCATGTGCAGTGATTTAGTTTTTAATAGGATGGATAAATGGTAGAATAAGGTTTTCCCATAATCATAAAAATATATCAGAATAAATATGATACTTTTTTTATTACTTAATCATGGAAAATCCACATAATGTTAATGTATAAAAACAAATGAACTTTTATGAGTTGGTAAAAACGATTATCTCTTCTTTGTAGGACTTCATTTATATCCCTTCATAAGGGGTATAAGGTTTCTATTGTTTGAAGACAATGACCTAAAAAACATGGATACATATTTTAAGAGGAATATTTTTAGGATTTTTTAAAGCTATAATAGTCCATGTGGGGTGAATAAGTGAGGTAGGAGATTCTCTTTTATAATTGAGGTTATGGGTACTTTTGGGAAATCTAAAAAATATTAAATTAATATAAATTAATTTTCAATTTAAAATCGTTCCAAAGTGAGTTATTTAGAATCTAATATTTTGATGGTTAAAAATAATATCAAATAACAATTTTTAAACATTTTTAGGTCACATTTTTACCCTTATCATTTGGATTCAACCCATACAAGATACCTTTAACACGTACTGTGAAAACATCTATTTTTACACCATAAGGTTTGATATATATACTATAAAAGGAAAAACTAAACATAAATGGATCATATATGAACTATTAAATATTATCCAAATAATTGGGATGATTGTTTCTATTTTTAGGAAGTTTATATAATTTATAAAATATTATTTATTTTAAAATATAAATAATGTTAATTTTGATAATATTCATGAAATAAATTTTTAAAAATATCATAACAACATTATATATTAAAAAAATTAAAAACATAGCTAAAATAAAATTTTCCGATATAACATTTTTTTAAATTTATTATCTCAAATTATATTTATGTAAATATTTTTAATATCATTTATTTGATATTTCTATCAATTAAATAATTATTGAGTAATTATTGTGTAAGAATTTAAGGTAATTCTTTATTTAAAAAAAATAAAAATAAATCAACTTGATGAGGGAAATCATTTTATATTTGAAATTATTACTTATAGTATACGATTTCTTCTAAAAAACCAAATATCAAAAATGCAATACTTATTAAAAATATGAGTATGACATATTTTAATTTTATAAAACAAATATTATAAATGGAATAAAGTCATCCAAGAGGATCCAAGATGCCTAAAATGGGACCAAATTTAATTTTGGATGAAAATAATGCATCTACAAATATTATTTCAAGTGTTTGAGAAGTTTTTGGGATATTTATAATATTATTTTTAAATATAAATTACATATTTACCATTAATTATGGTAATATATATTACTAAACTAACTATTCATATTTTAAAAAAAGTTTGTTAAATTAATTCACATCTTCTAATTATAAATATGGAATACTTTTTTTTAATTTTAAAACACATAATTGACTAAAATTTACATGAAATTAATCATGTTGATGTGGTGAAAATAGGTTATTAATGTGAAAGTATCTAAAATATTTAAATGTTTTTATATACAAATTCAAGGTAAAATTTATTAAAATGAGAAAACTAGTATTATATTATATAAAATTGATCTAATTATATTTTTAAAAAATAAAAAAATGTAATTTAACACTATAAATTATTTTGATGAAAAATTTATTTTCAATTAAAATTCATTATTTTTAAATATTCAAACAAAATTGAAAATTATATAAAAAATACCAAAACAATTACCTAGTAATATATTTTTATTCCTCTATAAAAAATGAAGTTTTTCCTGTCAAATAGAACTTATAAAACTATCAAAATTTAGTTTTAAAATAACTGTTCCATTAAAGTGGGATAAAAGTACATTGAGAAAAATATATCCTTTATTTCATAAGATTGGATTCATCCTTATCTTATACCAATGAAATATGTTTATATAGATGGAAAAACATTTGATGGAATATTATCTATATAATTTTCATACTTTGGATAATTCTATTCACTTCCCACATTTTTTAATGCTAGGTATTAATAATCTGTTCATTGAAGATAGATGTTGTGGGAAATGTAAGATATCAAAGAATCTAAATTAATTTCAGAATAGACGTACCACAATACCATGGTGTGTTTCATTCTCCACTACATTAATAAATTTATTCCTCTCAATTTGAAATTTGACCTTTATAATAAAAGTTTTCTGCTTCAAAATTTCCTTGTGGAAAACCCACATTGTAAACATGATTATCAAATTATCCTCTTAATAATTACAAAAATCAAATGTGAAGGTCAATACAAATTTTGGATTTCAGTTAGGAGAACATCAATTTGAAGTGAAACCAATGGAATGGAATTGAAATCTATCTATTAGTTTCCGATAGGGAGTGATAGAGAGCATTCCCATTAGAAAATAAACCATCATAAAACCGTAATTTATGATTGGTTAGAGGATAATTTATTCATTAGAAAGAAAAGTTAATAGATAATGTTTTTTTTAAAAAGTAATTTCTCTAGACTTGAGAGATTCTTTTAATATTTAAATAAGAACATGAGAAAATAAAATTACATTATTAATATAAGATCGCATATTTCTCCAATGGTATGTTTTTGTTTATGTTACATTTGTGTCACTTATTTTGGTTAAATAAGTGTTTTCCCAAGATCATGATAATACATGAGGGTGTTACGGGGGTTTATGACATAAAAGGGGAAGAAAAAGGGGGTTTATGGGCATGTGGCATGGTTTTTGCACTGTTTTCAAAAATCGTGTAGAAATACTAGAAACTCTGTGAGGGGTATTCTTTTGGATAGTATGATATGCATGGTTTTTACACGGTTTGGAAAACTGTACGGGTAAATTGTGTGGTGTAAAAACATTAAAAAATTATAAAAAATCCATAATGGGGTTTTTATTTTCGATTTTCCTCCTCCTCCAATATTGAAACCCTATAAAGGAAGAAAATATTCCAATAGCTCCCAAGGGTTATTATCCTTCAATGCTAGGTCTTTTGGAGTGTCATCCGATGCGAAATAAATATCGGAGTAAAGCTAAATCTGCCATTTCATCCTTTTCTTATTTGGTGTTGGTATCTTTCTCTTCTCACTATCCAAAGCTCAAAAACATTTCTTTTCCAGTGAGATATAAATTGAGGATTGAATGGTATGTTTAATCAGGATCCAAGGCCTTTATTAAGGGTGCCTTCACAAATGGATTCTAGGTAGGTGGTCTACAAGTCATATCCCTTTCTTTTGTGTAGATTTTTGCATGTAGGATCTTTATTCTTTCCTTATTTTGATGGGTACTTGGTCCCTTTGGCATCATGTGATGTATTGGGTGTCTAAAAAATTAATTGGAACCTTCTTTATCCCCATGGGATTAATGATGGATGACTTGACCAAGATAGGGCCACCCATGGGGTGTGTCGGCCCTTCCGATGAGGAAAACAGAAATATATGTTGTGAAATTGATACATGATGATGTAGGGAAATAGAGAGTGGGTAATTGTTCTGGGTAATTAGTTATAATGGTTGCTGACTAGTTTTATCTAGAGTTTTTAAAGTCCAAGGGATTGTCAGTTGACATTTAAATTGGTTAAATGGGATTAATGGGAATATGATAAGGAATAATGTATACACTTGGATATGCTGAGTGAGATAGGCATGGGAAATGGGAAACGAGGCTAAAGGGGTAGGTAAGATAAATTATGAATGACTTAATGGATTGAGGCATAATGTCAATTCAACATTTATTGATATTGTTGGTATGTTTTAAATGATATTGGTTATGCTTGTTGTGATAGGTTTAATTATGGTGAATGATAAATAATAATGTGCACACGACTTAGTATAGTGTGGTATCAACTTGAGGTTATGCGCCCACAGGTTGAGTCGGACTCAGGTTCTAGATCAACCCCTTAATGAATTGGTTGGATAAGGGGATGAAGATCTATTCCCATAAAGGCTGCATTCCACCCGGACTGAGGCATTGAAGTGCGAATTATGAGGTTTTTATAATGTCAATCCTAGTGATATAGGACTTTATTTAATTCCCATATGTTTTCAAATATTGAACAATACTAATCTAGTGAATACATGAAAAAGGTATATCCATGGAATTTCTATTAGTGAACCAAGATTCAATGGTAGTATAATTTAATGGAGCATAGTCTAGAATGTCATATTGACCTATTTGCCTTTATTATACATTATTTATCACATTCATGCACAATCTACTTTTTATAGATATTTTGAAGATACTGTTGATGGTGGCCTACTAAGTCATACTCACACCCTTCTTAGGATGCCTTTGGGTAACCGAGTAGATTTCATGCTTGCATATCAGGGAAATGTAAAGGGCCCTATGTTTGGGAGTTTATTTGGACATGGGACATGTACTGGTGAGGTTATAGACATTGATTCTGGACCATTTTGGGGGTCCTTCATTTTGTCTTCCTTTTTGGGTTTTGTTCACTTGTAACCATATCATGGAATGACATAATTATTGTTGTATATAGTTGAACCTGGTTAGGGAAGTGGTAATTTATGCATGTTATTTATTTTTCTTTATTGTTTCAACTATTTGAACTATTTTTTGTTGTGTCTTACTCTGGAAGGGAGGGTATAGTTTTATCACGTATCCTATTAGACCCTCACCGTTAGTCTGCAACCTCTAGAATACAGGGAGGTGTGCTTGATGTCATGTGGAAATCCATCTTGGGGCACTGTTAGTGGATTCTAGATCAGAGAAGTTACAAAGTGGTATCAGAGGAGTTCTTTTCTCTTTAATACTATTTGGGGATGGTATGCAAGAGGATAGGAAAGTGTCATGCCTTGGTAATGATCCTATGCTTGGGAGTAGCTAATCCATATATGGGGGAAAACCCAAGACACCCTAGGAGGGGATTTTTTTTCTTATTGTGTGTTGTTATATTTCATATTATTTCACCATTAGGTTGTTCACTTGTATGATTTGATGGTTTTGTGATATTTCTCTCATGTCCAGAAGGATACGAAGTTGTTAATTTATGCATTATTCTAGGAACCTATGTAGGAAAGTGACATGCATCGTAAGGGTAACACACACGGGAAGGGTGTGAGGGATAACAAGGTTATGATGTGTTTTCAATCTTTAAAGTAATGAAAAGTGTTACTAATAAGAAGGTATTAATGGGTTAAAAGGGAAGTGGAAATTTCAAAGTAGTAATTGGAATAAGTTTCTCAATAAAGAAATAAAAGTGTATTAACCTTTTGTAAGGATAAATTGGGATATGGAAATGGTTCAGAATTGGTGTAAAAGATATGGCTTGTAACCATGTAAATTAGATACTTGTGTTAGCCACGACCTTAAGATATATGGATAGGGGTAGTGATCCAGCTATGAGTGGGATGATTTGGGTCATTTCTGAGAAATTATTTGGTTATAGAGAGTGATGATCCTACATATATGTCTTTTTTCTTCTCTAATAGTGTTATAGTTGCGCTATAATGCTCATGTTTGTAAATGTAGATAAATTCAACCTCGAAGACATGTGTCGGTTGGGTGACATGAGAATGTTTCCAAGAACACTCCACAAGTAGAGGAGCATGAGAACATGGTGATCTAGGAAATTAGGGAAAAATAGTTCTGTGAGAACATCACTTGTTTTATTTAGATTATGGAACAAGACCTAGGGCGGGTTGAACTGAGTATGTCTGAGCTGACCAAGGAGTTTCATCTGGAGCACCCTCCGACCTTTACCAAAGAGGGTGTTCTAGAAGTATTAATGTTCTGGATAGAGTCCATATAAACTATTATTGACCATTTAGAGACAATATATCGGGAAGTGGGTCAAGTTAAGGGCATATATGCTGGGAGTTCAAGCAAAACTTTGGTGGGACATCATGGTCCTAACAGAGCCGACTAATGGAATGATGTGCAATGATTTTTAGTAGTTTTTCCTTAAGAACTTCTACCCAAAATCCTTAAGTAAATATAAGGCTTTATATTTTATGAGTTTATCTTAGGGGAAATTTTCATTACTAGACTATGCTAACAGTTTCACCGATCTGAGACGCTTTATTCTGACGTTGACAGTAGATGAGGCAGCCATGGCGAAATGATTCCAAGATGGTTTGAGACATGAGATTAGGTCTCAGATGAATATATTTGTTCTAAAAGGTTTTCGGAAGTGTTGGATCAAGACCTTATCTCAGAGGGGAACCATAAGGGAGATGTAGTTAGTGAACTTGAGTCACCTGCTGGGTGATAAAGTGGTTGTCCTTCCAATAGTTGGAAGAACCGTTTTGGAAAAGTTCAATTGGGTGGATGTGTGATGTGTTGACAGAAGAGTTTTCAACTTCTCAGGGTGGAGACCAGGACTTCTTCTATAAATGTGGCTTGCTGGGACACAATAATGAATAGTGTCCTCACCCGCCAGTGGAGTGCCGAGTGTGTGTGTAACAGCCCGAGATTTTATGAAAAATATTCTTTTTAATTTCATTAATGTCTTGTGTTGTACGCTACACCAAAAGGAGCTTTCACAACACACATCCTTGACTTGCCTTGCATTACACGCAATCTCAACCTTCCTCGATAGCGTGTGTAGTACGCAATAACGAGTTTCACTAAACAACAATATGCTATTAAAATATTATTAAAACTAGTCGTTATGAATAGTAATTACCAGTTTTTGAAATTTTGTAAATTTTATTTTTTAAAATGGTCTTCATTTTTGGATTCGGAATATCGAAATTATCTTAGGGTGAAATTTTGGTACTTTTCAGCTAACTTTCATTTTCTGAGAATAGTGAAAATTACAACATTTTTATTAAAAACAACCTTTTTAATCGAAATAATTAATAGTGATAAATTATTAATTTGAGTGGTTTTAAAGTATATTTGGAATATATTTTTAAAATTTAATACAATGTTGGTCATTGGATGTAACTTCACATTTAAACCAGACATAAACAAGTGTCAATCTTTTGATAGATATTATCTCTAAAAACACGCTATTTGTTTTGATGACGGGAATTAATTTTTAAATTAATTAATGCAACTGATATGTTTTGAATTTGGTAAAATAGACATAATTTTTGAGTTCATAATATCAAATATATCTTATGCCTAATTTTTTGTATTTTTCTGGAAACATTCATTTTTTGATGAATAGTGAAACAACTAAGTGGTAGTTATGAAAAATGAATTTTTCATAAAACATAATTTTACAGCTTCTGTGAGTGCAATTTCAAAAATCTGAGAGACACGGTTGATTTCAGTAAGTAAAATGTGGTTCAATGAGATGAAAATAATTTTTGAGGAATAGTAACTTTTTACTTTTTTTTGCCACGGTTAAAAGTAAATAGGGTAATTAAGGGTAAAAATGATATTATTATTACCCTAAAACATGTCCTAATTATATTGGAAAAGTGTAATTCGACCAAAAACAACCTTAGGAATAAAATATGACCATTTAGGCCCACTTGGATTAGATTAAGAGATTTATTATTATTTAATTCAAAGAAGAGTTAAAAGAGTTAAAATCAAAGTTATTTACTAAAACATTTTTAATATAGGGTTATACATAAGATAAATTCGATTGTAAATATTCATTAGAAATATAATTATATTTCCTACATAATTATATTTTATTTATAATTTTTAGACATTAAATAAATTAATTTATTTTTGACATAATGATGATGCAGTAATTACCATAATAGTGAACAATTATAATAATTGATATTATAAATACCCAAATAAATATAATTTGAGACTTTTTATGAATTCCACTAATTTTATAGGTTAATATGACATTTTATTATTGATTTAAATAACTTTTTTCGAACTAATAATTCTGTTATGAGTTTCACAAAAATCATTTACTAAATAGTGTCAAAATCGACATAAAATAGTTTTTAAAACAATTATTATATTATTAATTGTTATTTTTTTTTCTAAAAATCTAAGGTTCTGCCAAATGACTTAGATAAGGTTATATATATTAATAATAAACAACTTGGGGTTCTTTTGGATTGTTATAGTATGTTTAGTAACCTTATAGTATAAGAACACAAGAAGACACAGAAAAAGTAAAATTATTTAACTTAATGTTAAATCTAAATGATAAGGTTAAAATAGGAACCTAAACTTGTCTAAATTCTATTGGATGAGAGGATTGCGATCCATCCCCACCTTATCTTCGAAATAAATCAATTTGGAGCTATTTAAAACTGAATATGACTTTATAATAAATAATATTTTTAGTTTTCCAAAGGAGCCCCTCTCCTCCCTTATAAAAGGGCACCTCCTCCCTCTCTTCCTCACACAACGTTGAGCCTTCATGCTCGGCCAAACCCTGCCAAATTCCCTTCTCCACTTCCCTAGAAACATTATAGTGGTTCTGGTCTTCCTCAAAGACCAATTTTAGTGCCCTAAATGGAGATCTCAAAGAGGCGCTTCAAAGAAGAGGTAATGTTCGTTACTGATTCTTTCATCTTTATTTCTACTTCCACTTCTTCTTCTTAGGTTTTTTAATTATGAAGTAAAAACATAAGTATCACATATATACTGATATGTTATTATAATTATGAAACAAACTTATTTCACCATCTATCCATCCTACGGAAAACAAAATCACCACGCGTGCGTACGTATGGAATACTGTCTCCATGCTATGGTGTAATCTATTTTCCACCACCACCTTACTTGGATGGGTATAGTGGTGTAGATAATAACTATATATGATTATTTTAAAGTGATACTGATTCTGAAATAGTATACATACACTCCAATACAATTCCATGATCATGAGAACTATATCATCGCTCGTGCATACGTACGGACTACAATCTCCACGACGTGATGAGATTCATTCTCCACGTTAACCATTCATGAATGATTATAAAGTATATATAATAAGTAATAATGAAATATTTGACAAAATAATGATTCTGTATTTATGTTTATATATATGTATGTCATCTAATTAATTCCATTCAACTCAATATGGAAAAGAAAACATCGTTCATGCGTACATACGGTCTACCATCTCCAAGAACGGTATATATCATTCCATTTACTGATCTATTATATATATATATATATATTCTGAATATCTATTATATATAAATCTTGTTTTATATTCTGGAATTAAGTAATCATGATCTAAGTAATCATATGAATAATTACAAGTCAAAACATGGACGACAAATGAAATGATTTTACACAAAACGCTCTTTAACATGGAATTTACAAAAGAACAGGTAATATAAAGCTATAAGTGAACCATATACGATATCATAACAAAGAGTATGATTCTGGAATAAGTCAATGACATTATTTAAATCATTATACAGGAGGTTCGGACACATACGAAGCAAATCAGACCTAAGGTAAGGTAAAATATCAAAATCTCATTTTTATCTGAGATTGTTTATACTTTGGTATTTACTGGGGTGTATTTTATCATCCACATCCATGTTTTCTCAATATGTAATTTTATTTCCATACACCTACAATTGTTTAAATCCAATTTTACCTTTCGTTTAGTTTTTAGTAAAATATATTAAAGAAATCTTTTGTCATTTTTCGTACGAGGTACTTTTTGACTTTTCCGAAAAAAGTACGAGAAAAATATTTTTTTTAACTTATATGGCATGAATGGATTTTTTTTTAAAAAAATATTTCCAAGAATCTTCCTTTACAAGTTTTAATGTTTATTTCTTTTAGTTTAGAATTTGATGACATGTTATGAAAGGAAAAGTGTTTTTGAAGAAGAAAGGATATTTTCCTCAAGAATGGAGTTCATGTGTTTTATCAAAATTATTTTCCATCTAAGATAATAAAGGGTTCTGTTTCAATACATATTATTACATTGATTTGATTATTTTGTGATGGAATTATTTTTATGAATTCCTTTATCTTATATGAATTGTTTTATGATGTCACGATGTTTAAGATTCCCATTTTTATTACGTGGGTTATGCTATGATGTATTGTTTATGATTTTGTGGCACACATATAAATGGTATCATTATGAGATGGGTTGGACCTATATCTCCCTCCAATGCATTGGTTAAAGAATTTATATCTCATGAGATTGACATGGCTTGAACGGTAGGTTATACCGGTTCAGTGAAACAGGACTGAAATGAGGAGTGAACTCGGTTCAGAAAGGTACTTTGTCCACTAAGATAGTCTTGGAAATGAGTCATGACTAATAAGAAATGATTCTCTATGAATATGTGTGTATGACACAAAGTATCATGTTTTAAGATATGATTATTGGGATTACATTTCACTACTATGATTTATCCCATGTTATGAAATTATGATCTCTTTTGCAGGTTAATATTTCCAAAAGATATGTTCTTATGAATATGACGTGATTGATATTTCTTTTGATTACCCTTACTGAGAATTTGAACTCACCCTTTTATGTTTTCTTTTCCCCAGGACATAAAGAATGGATTTAGGTTTTAAAAAAAGAAGATCTTTATGGGAGATATTGAAGATCTTTCACCACGATTAGAAGATTATATTCCGAGTTTCCAAAGACACTAAACTATTACCGTCCTTGTGTGTGTGTTTTTGTTATGTACTAAGTATTCCGCAAAAGTAATGTAATATCCATGTACGTCATGCTTCGGGTCTCTATAGTTGGTATCATAGGAATGGTTTAGTCAACCTTTGGAAACTAGGATGCGAAAACATTAGTGAGATCCTTAGAGATATTTCTAAGGTATGTCTAGGGATATCCCTAAGGATAACTATACGTATAGGATACAGTCCTAGAACTACGGTAAAGATCATAGAACTTAACCTAAGATGTTAGATATTGAGGATACTCCCCCTTTATTATGTTGTTTTAACTAGCATGATTTTTCCTCTCACACTATTCTTTTTGGGTTTTAGACGATGGATGAAACCCGAAGGAACCATGTTGATCAATGTAATGGAAAATGCAATGATTGTCCTCCTGAACAAACAAATGTTATGGGAGATGGAGTGCAAAATCTTATTGCTATACTTACACAAGCTATGAATCATTCTGGACTTCCAAATGAGCAGAGAATGGAACAACATTCTATTGAGTCCTTCATGAGGCAACGTCCACCTTCATTTAGTGTGTCTTCTGATCCACTTTTTTCTGAACAATGGATCAGTACCACTGAAAAGATATTTTCAGTTCTTCAATGTTCTGAACATGATAAAGTCACCTTAGCAGTATATCGTTTGAAGGTGAATCTGATCAATGGTGGAATCTTATCAAGAATACGAGGCAAAGAGATAAAATTGAGTCCATGGAATGGGACGACTTCAAGAACTTATTTTTTAATAAGTACTTCCCTCATATTCTTCGAGCAAAGATGGAGAAGGAGTTTCTTGAACTAAAGAAAAAGGATAATGAATCCGTTGGTATATACGAAGCGAATTTTACATGGCTTGAAAGGTATGCATCTGGATTTATCATCCAACCTGAAAGTAAAGTTGATCGATTCTTCAGTAGCTTAAAACCAAATCTTCGAAGGGCATTACCTATAGGAGACTTTAGGAGCTATGAATAAATTTTGCGTTGTGCTATCAAGGTAGAAATGGAAGTTGGTGTTACTTATCCATCTCATAGTTTTGACAAGAAACGAAATATGGAGTTCAAGGAAAAATCTCAGAATAATGGTGAAAAGAAGATGAATGTTTCCTTATGCTCAAAGTGTGGAAAGAAGCATGGTGGAGATTGTCTTAAAGGGACAAGTAAATGTTTCAAATGTGGAAATGAAGGTCATCGGGCATTTGAATGCCGCAATGATGGGAAGAAGATGCATAATGATACAAACAAAGGAAGGGATACACAGAATGAACCTATTATACTTCAATACTTCAAGTGCAAGGAAATGGGGCATAATGCTAATAAATGCCCTAATACAAGGGTTAGTGATGATCGACATGAGCAACCACTTATAGAAAAGGACAATGAGAAGTCACATGCGATCACCATTGGCGATGTTGAATATGACAACGATGTGGTGGAATGATTAAGTGTTTATGTAATGGGATTCCAGAATAATGTTGTATATAGTATCGTGGAATATTGGAATATTTATGTTTTGGTCTATTGGGGTTTTCATTAATTTTATGGCATCGGTAACCATGATAAGTGATTGAAATATTTTACTAAAGCAGATGATACGCACATATTTAAAGGATAAAGAGAATCTAATATGTTTGATAGTATTCATGAGCTCATGATTGATATAAGGACTAAGTGATATCATGGTTTGAGGATATATAATTTTGAGGATTTTGGTATGTGGAAAGTGTTAACTTTTAACTACATTCATGTTTTCACTAAGGTTCAATGGATATTCATTCTTCAAGTGAATACATGATTAAGGTATTCACATATTTTTAATTTGACCAACAAGATATATCTTAAAATATATGGGGGATAAATGATGGCATTCACGTGATCATTTTCTTTATACTATTAGCTTGGACCGAAGTATTTTAGATAAGCCTAAAGATTGGAATGGATTATGTTGGACATAAGTTAGTATTGTTTAAGGTTAAATTTTTTTGATATTGTTGATGGGATGTTATAGTAATATAGCTTTAGAAAAAGGACAACCTGCAGGATGGGCGACAGCCTATAGCGTCGCATAAGGGTGTGGGAATCGAACCCACAACCGAAGTGCGACTGGCCTTTATCGCCTACCACTGGCCTACAGGAAGTCCCTGTTTAGTATAAACTAGTTTTGTTATATTATGTAGTATAATATAAGATGTATAAGTCCATTTTAGTAACTATATATGATTAATCTCACTATAGATGGACTTACGTATTTTTTGATAACTTTTCAAACCTTTTGATTGAGACAGAGGGAATGACCCCTCATTCTATCACAAGATCTGCTAACACATCACGAATGACAAATTCAACTTCATTTCTTTAAGAGATGAAGTGGAAATTGACCAAAGGACGACCAAAGGTGAGACTATACCAAAATCACGAAAGTATTTATTCTAATTCCAATTTCATCAACTTTAGGGAAATGATCGTGAAAACCAAAAATGTTGTCCTAGTGCTCTTATATCTTATGAATCAGATGGTACCTTAGATCATCACAAATTTATGGCTTTTTGAGTTCTGGCTTTTCTAGAGCCATGTTCTCTATCACTCTCTGTCAGAACATGATGATTAGATTTCTCTTCCATATCCATCTTTTCACCTATGATTAGTAACTGTTAAGTTTCATACTTTTTTTAAGATTGATTTTGGTATTACTTTTTACGATGTGGGTTTCTATTAAAGAATCTTTCAAATAGTAAACCATTTATAACCCCGACAAATTTCGAGGTCGAAATTCATTTTAAGGGGGGTAGAATGTAACAGCCTGAGATTTTATGAAAAAAATTATTTTTAATTTCATTAATGTCTTGTGTTGTACGCTACACAAAAAGGAGCATGCAAAACACGCATCCTTGACTTGCCTTGCATTACACACAATCGCGACCTTCCTCGATAGCGTGTGTAGTACGCAATAACAAGTTTCACTAAACAACAATATGCTATTAAAATATTATTAAAACTAGTTGTTATGAATAGTAATAACCAGTTTTGAAATTTTGTAAATTTTAATTTTCAAAATGTTCTTCATTTTTTGATTCGGAATATCGAAATTAGCTTAGGGTGAAATTTTGGTACTTTTCGGTTAACTTTCATTTTCTGATGAATAGTGAAAATTACTAAATTTTAATTAAAAACAACCTTTTTAATCGAAATAATTAATAGTGATAAATTATTAATTTTAGTGGTTTTAAAGTATATTTAGAATATATTTTACAATTTAATACAATGTTGGTCATTGGATGTAATTTCACCTTTAACCCAGACATAAACAAGTGTCAATCTTTTGATAGTTATTATCTCTTAAGAACACGCTATTTGTTTTGACGACGGGAATTAATTTTTAAATTAATTAATGCAACTAATATGTTTTGAATTTGGTAAAATAGTAATCATTTTTGAGTTCATAATATCAAATATATCTTAGGCCTAATTTTTTGTATTTTTTTGGAAACTTTCATTTTTTGATAAATAGTGAAACCACTATGTGGTAGTTAAGAAAAATGAATTTTTCATAAAACATAATTTTACCGCTTCTATGAGTGGAATTTCAAAAATCCGAGAGACACGGTTTATGTCAGTAAGTAAAATATGGTTCAATTAGATGAAAATAATTTTTGGTGAATAGTAACTTTTTACTTTTTTTACCACGGTTAAAAGTAAATAGGGTAATTAAGGGTAATCATGATATTATTATTACCCTAAAACATTTCCTAATTCTATTGGAAAAGTGTTATTCGACCAAAAACAACCTTAGGAATAAAATATGACCATTTAGGCCCACTTGGATTAGATTAGGACATTTATTATTATTTAATTCAAAGAAGAGTTAAAAGAGTTAAAATCAAAGTTTATTTACTGAAACATTTTTAATATAGGGTTATACATAAGATAAATTCGATTTTAAATATTCATTAGAAAGATAATTATATTTCCTACATAAGGATATTTTATTTATAATTTTTAGACATTAAATAAATTAATTTACTTATGACATAATGATGATGCAGTAATTACCATAATAGTGAAGAATTATAATAATTGATATTATAAATACCCAAATAAATATAATTTGAGACTTTTTATGAATTCCACTAATTTTATAGGTTAATATAAAATGTTATTATAGATTTTATTAACATTTTTCAACTAATAATTATGTTATGATTTTTACAAAAATCAATTACTAAATAGTTTTAAAATTGACATAAAATAGTTTTTGAAACAAATATTATATTATTAATTGTTATTTTATTCCTAAAAATATAAGGTTCTGCCAAATGACTTAGATAAGGATATATATATTAATAATAAACAACTTGGGGTTATTTTGTCTTGTTATAGTAAGTTTATTAACCTTATAGTGTAAGAACACAAGAAGACATGGTAAAAGTAAAATTATTTAACTTAATGATAAATCTAAATGATAAGGTTAAAATAGGAACCTAAACTTGTCTAAATTCTATTGGATGATAGGATTTAGATCCATCCCCACCTTAGCTTCTAAATAAATAAATTTGGAGCTATTTAAAACCGAATATGACTTTATAATAAAATAATATTTTTAGTTTTCCAAAGGAGCCCCTCTCCTCCCTTATAAAAGGGAACCTCCTCCCTCTCTTCCTCACACAACTTTGAGCCTTCATGCTCGGCAAAACCCAGCCAAATTCACTTCTAAAGTTACCTAGAAACATCCTAGAGGTTCTGGTCTTCCTCAAAGACAACTTTTAGTGCCCTAAAAGGAGATCTCAAAGAGGTGCTTCAAAGAAGAGGTAATGTCTGTTACCTATTCTTTCATCTTTATTTCTTCTTCCACTTCTTCTTCTTAGGTTGTTTCTTTATGAAGTAATAACATCAGTATCACTTATATACTGATATTTTATTATAATTATGATACAACCTTATTTCACCATCTATCCATCCTACAGAAAACGAAATCACCGCGCGTGCGTACATACGGAATACCGTCACCACGCCTTGGTGTAATTTATTTTCCACCACCACCTTACATGGATGGGTATAATGGTGTACATAATTACAATATATGATTATTGTAAAGTGATATTGATTCTGAAATAGTATACATACACTCCAATAAAATTCAACGATCATGAGAATGATATCATCGCTCGTGCGTACATACGGACTACCGTCTCCACGATGCGATGAGATTCATTCTCCACGTTAACCATTCATGAATGATTATAAAGTATATATAATAAGTAATAATGAAATATATGACATAATAATGATTCTGGATTTTTGTGTATATATATGTATTCCATCTACTTAATTCCATTCAACTCAATAAGTAAATGAAAACATCGTTCATGCGTATGTACAGTCTACAGTCTCCATGAACGGTGTATTTCTTTCCATTTACTGATCAATAATATATATATATATATTCTGACTATATATTATATATAAATAATTTTTTATATTCTGAAATTAAGTAATCGTGATCTAAGTAATCATATGAATAATTACATGTCAAAACACGGACGACAAATGAAACGATTTTACCCAAAATGCTCTTTAACATGGAATTTACAAAAGAACGGGTAATATAAAGCCATAAGTTAACCATTTATGATATCATAACAATGAGTATGATTCTGGAATAAGTCAATGACATTATTTAAATAATTATACAGGAGGTTCAGACACATAGGAAGCAAATTGGACCTAAGGTAAGGGAAAATATCACAATCTCATTTTTATCCGAGATTGTTTATACTTTGGTATTTACTGGGGTGTATTTTATTATCAACATCCATGTTTTCTCAATATGTAATTTTATTTCCATACACCTGAAATTTTTTAAATCCAATTTTACCCTTCGGTGAGTTTTTAGTAAAATATATGAAAGGAATCTTTTGTCGTTTTTCGTACGAGGTACTTTATGACTTTTCCGACAAAAGTACAAGAAGAATGTTTTTTTAACATATATGGCATGAATGGATTTTTAAAAAAAAAAATTATTTCCAAGAAGCATCCTTTACATGTTTTCAAGTTTATTTCTTCTAGTTTAGAATTTTATGACATGTTATGAAAGGAAAAGTGTTTTTGAAGAAGAAAGGATATTTTCCTCAAGAATGGAGTTCAAGTGTTTTATCAAAATTATTTTCCATCTAAGATAATAAAGGGATCTTTTCTATCCCAATTATTACATTGATTTGATTATGTTGTGATGGAATTATTTCTATGAATTCCTTTATCTTATATGAATTGTTTTATGATGTCACGATGTTTAAGATTCCCATTTTTATTACATGGGTTATGCTATGATGTATGGTTTATGATTTTGTGGCACACATAAGAATGGTATCATTATGAGATTGGTGGTACCTATATCTCTCTCCAATGCATTGGGTAAATATTTTATAACTCATTAAATAGACATGGCTGGAACGGTAGGCTATACCGGTTCAGTGAAACAGGACTGAAACGAGGAGTGAACTCTGTTCAGAAAGGGACTTTGTCAACTAAGATAGTCTTGGAAATGAGTCTTGAATAATATGAAATGATTCTCTGTGATTATGTGTATATTACACAATGTTTCATGTTTTAGGTTATGATTATTGGGATTACATTTCACTACTATGATTTATCCCATGTTATGAAATTATGATCTCTTTTGCAGGTTAAGATTTCCAAAAGACATGTTCTTATGAATATGATGTGATTGATATTTATTTTTTTTACCCTTACTGAGCATTTTAGCTCACCCTTTTCAGTTTTCTTTTTCGTGGAACAAAAAGAAAGGATTTAGGTTTAAAAAAAAGAAGATCGTTATGGGAGATGTTGAATATCATTCACCGCGATTAGAAGATTATATTCCGAGTTTCCAAAGACACTAAACTATTACGGTCCTTGTGTGTGTGTTTTTGTTATGTACTAAGTATTCTAAAAAAGTAATGTAATATCCTTGTACGTCAAGCTTTGGGTCTCTACAGTGCGGCAGGCTGGGCCACATACATAGGGTCTGTAGAAACCCCCGACAATCAGGTAATGATAGAGGTCAGAGGACAATGTTGTGTGTAAGAAGGGGGGTCAATTTTCCCCATATCAGGCAGTAAGTCAAACCTCCACGGGTCGTACTAGTATGGGTGGGGGACATGGAAATCCAAGGCAAGATAATCCTTACCAACAGGGCAGTGCAGTGTAGGGCACTCTAGTTGGAGCCCACGGTAGAGGGGCAGGTCATCTCTATGATGTTTAGACTAAACCTGAAGGTGGTGAGGTAGAACTATCTACTGTTCTTGGTATGATTATAGTATCTTCCATGCTTCCCAGTGGAATTTTTGATACTGTTGAAACACATTCTTTTATTTCATCTCAATTTGTAGTGGTGTTTGGCTTAACTGTGGAGACTACATGTGGGGTAATGCCGCTTGATACTCTACTAGGTGTACGAGTCAGGGACATCAAGAAGTGTAAGGGTTATGCTCTGTAGGTTGGTGGATATCATTTTCTGTGGGAGTTTATTTTCCTTGAAATGTCTGGATTATACCTAATATTTGGAATGGATTTTTTAGTGTTATATCAATCTCATGTCGACTGTTACCGGCTTCTGGTAACTTTCACACATCTCAATAGGAGCACGTATTTCCTTCGTGGTGAGTGAGATACTCGAGTGGTCCACAAATGGATGCTATGAAAAAAGTTGGGAGAAATCACCATCCAAGTGGTATGCCTTGAATTAGATGATGGGGTGAAAGGAAATTCATTCTTCCCTTTCATTGTGGACCAGTTTTAGGATGTGTTTCCAGAGAACATCTCAGGGTTACCACCTCATAGATATGTTTAGTTTATTAATGAATTGTTTACAATAGTAGAGCTGGATTCTATTCCACCCTATCGAATGGTTCCAAAAGAGATCCGAGAAATAAAGGATCCGTTAGAAGCATTGGGTTTTATGGGGCTTATACATCCAAGTACATCACATTTGCGGTCTCCTGTGATATTTTCTAAGAAGTATAAAAGATAACTAAGGCTATTTTTTGATTATAGTAAGCTGAAGAAGATGAAGATTAAGAACTAATATCATCTTCCTAGAATCGATTATATGTATGATTATCTCAAAGGTTCCTTGATATTTTCCAATACCGATTTGAGATCAGGGTGCCATCAGTTGAGGGTGAGACCTTCTAACATAACCTAGACAACTTTATGAAGCAAGTATGGGTTGTATGGGTTTCTGTGGATCCCATTTGGACTAACCAATGCACCATCCACATTCATGGTCTTGATGAACAAGATATTTGACACATATCTAGATCAGTTTGTAGTTATCTTCATTTGTGACACATTGCAATATTCTAGAACTCTTTAAGATCATGATAAACATTTTGACATTGTCTTGAGTAAACTAACGGTTAATAGGTATTATGAAATGCTATCAAAATTTCAGTTTTGTATTGAAAATGAATACTTTCTAGGACACATCAATTTTGAGTCAGGATTGTCAGTGGATCTATAAAAGATGAAAGTTGTGGTTTGATGGGAATAGCCAAAGAAAATCTTTGATGTTTGGATTTTTCTAGTTTTGGTTGGTTATTACCAAAGTTTTGTTAGATATTTTTCTCATTTAGTAGTGCCACTCATAGGACTAAACAAGAAGGGGGTTAGGTTTAAATGGTCATAGGATTGTAAAAATGCATTTTAGGAGCTGAAAAAGTGGTTAACTACCACACCAATTCTGACCTTACCTAAACCCAATAAGAAGTGCACCTTGTTTTGTGATGCATCCAGTGTTGGAATCAGAGTATTGTTGGTTTAGGATGATCGTTTTTTAGCTTATGGGTCAAGACAATTGAATCCACAAAAAAGGAATTATCCTACACATGACATGGAACTAACTATTGTGGTTTATGCCTTGAAATATTTGAGTCATTACTTGTTGGTATATCCTTTCACGGTGTTTAACGACCATAAAATCCTCAAATATTACTTTTATCAGTGGGATTTGAGTCTTTAATAGATACGGTGTGTCGATTACCAATAGTGTTTTGATTTTGAGTTGGTATATACACTAGAAAAATGAAATAGTGTCGCTGATGCTTTATGCCTAAAGACTCCAAATCCGGTGATTCAGAAATCCAGTTCAGAATGAAAGATGATGGCCTTGTTTTCTGAGATGAATTTGGAGGTACATGATGGGCATGGTCTGATAACTATTGTGATGATAGCATTTGGATCTTCACTTTTGAGCCCATTTAAAGAGACTCATTTGGTGGATCTGGATTTTTTGGCTATGAAGGAAGGTCATAAAGGTGGGGAGTCAACTTCTGGATGGGATTTCATTACCAATGGAGTTTCATATACTCATGGTTGTGTTGTGGTGTAAGAATATGTATGGGAGGATTTGATGTGTGATTTCTATGTTTCAAAGTGGGAAGTGCATCCGGGTTTGACTAAGATATACTGTGATCTTTGTAGGTAGTTTTGGTGGTTGGGAATGAAGAAATAAGTTACGAGTTTTGTGTTAAGATGCCTTACATGTTAATAGATTATGACTGAACATCAGCATCTAGGTGGGTTGTTTTATTCCTTGCCTATTCCAGAGTGGAATTGGAATGCCGTTACGATGGACTTTGTATTGGGTCTTCCAATGACCCCATGGAAGAATGATGAAATATGGTTGGTGGTTGATCAGCTGACCAAGGTGTCTCATTTATTTCTAATCTAGGAAACCTATTCTGTTTACTAGTTGGGATAATTGTATGTTTGAAAAATAGTATGGTTTCATGGTGCGTAGAGAACCATAGTTTTGGATTGTGATCCATGTTTCCCCTCATGCTTCTCAAAGGGACTACAAACAGAACATGATACTCAGGTGTTTTTTATTATGGTTTACCACCCATAGGCTGATGGTCAGTCAGAACATATGATTTAGGTTTTAAAATGCATGTTGAGATCTTGTGTTATAGACTTTAGAGGTTCGTGGGAGAAACACATGCCGCTTATTGAATTTTCTTACAATAGTAGTTTTTCAAGAAAGAATTTAGATGGAAATTTTTGAGGAACTATATAGGAGACCATGTAGATATTCTTTATATGGATTAGAGGCAAGGGAGTCTGAGATGTTATGACTGAGTCTTGTGTAGGAGAAATTGGGTAAGGTTCATTTGAATCAAAAGAATATGAAAACATATTAGATTAAGTATAATTCATATGCATATCGACATTTTAGTCCTCTTGAGTTCCTGGTGGATGATAGTGGGTTTCGTTCGGGGTCTCCAAGGTTGGGTCACCATTGAATTTGGAAGCAGGGTATGTTCGAACCTATATATGTGGGGTCATTTGAGATTGTGGAGAGGTTCAGACCCATGGCATACTGATTAGCTCTTCCACAATGGTATTATGGGATTCATGAGGTTCGAGATTGAGGCTAATGCATCCTCTGAGGAGCACCCAGTTTGTATTGTGGATCATAGTGACAATGTTTTGCGGGGAAGAGTCGTGCCTTTATTTCATGTTCTATGGAATCATTGAAATGTTTAGGAGGAAACCTAGGAGATGGAATCTGATATGAAGGCCCAATGGCATGATATCATTTCCTCAGGGACTCAGTGATGATTAGGAACTGAGGATCAAGGACGAGATATTCTAAGGTGTGGATGTTGTAAGATCCTAGATTTCTCTGAAAGGTATGTTCATGTTTAAATTTTAGTTAAGTCCCTTATTTTGGTTGAATATGTTTTCTTTATGATTATGATAATGCATTGGGGTGTTTTGGGGGATCAGGATGTGAAAGAGGAAGAAAAGGGGGTTTATGATCATGTGTCATAGTTTTTGAGTGGATAGGGAAATCCGTGCCAAATTGCTAGAAACCGTGTAAAGGGGTTGATTTTGGACAACAACATCCCTAGGGTTTGGAAAACTGTGGGGGTAAACCAAGAGGTCTAGAAACTTTTAAAAAATTACAAAAAAATCCATTGCGGAGTTTTTATGTTCCACTTTGGATTTTCTTCCCCCTCCCCTCTTGAAATCCTAGGAATGAACAAAAGCTCTCATGATCTCCCAAGGGTGATTCTCCTTTAATCCTATGTCATTTGTAGTGTCGTCGGTTGCAAAGTGAAGATCAGGGTAAGGATAAATCCCACTTGTTTCCTTCTCTTGTTTAGGGTTGGTATGATTCTCTTCTATCCATCTAAATATCTAAAACCCCCCTTTTACAGTGAGGTCTAGGTTTAGTCATCTAAGGTGCATTGAATCAGGATCCAAGTCCTTGATTAAGGGTGTCTTCACCAATGGATTCCAGTTAGGTGGTCTATATGTTTTATCCCTTGGTTGTTGTGTAATTTTTCGCATGTAAGGTCATTATTCTTTCCCTCTTTTGATGAGTTCTTAGTGTAATTGGCATGATGTGACGTATTGGGTGTCTTAATAATTAATTTAACTGCTATTAATCCACATGGGATGAAAGGAGGATGACTTGACAAAAATAGGTCCACCCGTGGGGTCTGTCGGCCCTTCTGATGGGGCTAACATAAATATAAGGTGTGAAGTTGACCCATGATGATATATAGACATAGTGAGTAGGCTAATTGGTCTAGGTAATGGGTTATAATTTATGGTGACAAGTTTTTTATAGAGTTGTTAAAGTCTATGGGATTGTCGGTAGACATTTAAATTGGTTAAACCGTATTAATGAGAATATGATAAAGAGTATTGTTTACACATGAATATTCTTAGTGATATAGGCATGGGAAATGGGAAATGGGATTAAAGGGGTAAGTAATATAAATTAGTAATGTGTTAATGTAATGAGGCATAATGTTAATTCCATTTTTGTTGATATTTTTTGTGATGATGCAAACGATATTGGCTATGCTTTTTGTTATATGGTTAATTATGGTGAATGATAAATAAGCATGTTCTCGTGGCTTGGTAGAGTGGGGTATCAACATGGGGTTCTACACCCACAGGGTTAGTTAGACCGAGGTTCTAGCTCCACCCCTAAATGAATGAGTTAGGGAAGGGTATAGAGTTCTATTCCCCTAACGATTACATTCCACCAGGACTAGGACTTTGAGGTGAGGATTATGAGGTTGTTATAATGTGATTCCTAGTGAGATAAGAATTTATTTAATTGACAATATTTTTCATAACATTGAACATGCCAAATCTATTGAACACATGATAAAGGTATATTAAACTATGGAATATCTAAGTAGTGAACCTAGATTCAATGGTAATATAATTTAAAGGAGAAGTGTCTAGAATGTACTATTGAAATGTTTACCTTTATTTTCCATTATTTATCACTTACATGAACTATCTATTTTTTCTAGATATTTTGTAGAAACCATTGTTGGTGGCCTAATGATTCATACTCACACCCCTCCTAGGATGCCTTTGGGTACATGGGAATATTTCATGCTTGTGGGTTTGGGTAAGGAAAGGGGCTCTATTCTAGGGAGTTGAGTAGGACATGGGACATGTATGGGTGAGGTTCCAAACATGTAGTCTAGAACATTTTAGGGATCCTTCATTTTTTATTCCTTTTGGGTTTTTTCACTTGTAATTGTAGCATGTCATGATATAATTACTATTTTACATGGTTTTACCCAGTTTAGGAATTTGTTATTTATGCATTTTATTGGTTTTTCTATATTTTTTCCACTATTTAAACTATTTTATATTTTTTATTACTCAGGTAGGAAAGGTATAGTATCCCCAATTATCTTATTAGAACCTCTCTGCTTGTTGGAAACCACTAGTATATGGGGAGTCTTGCTTGATGTCATGTAGTGACCTAGCTCAAGGCACCATTAGTGGCTTTTGGGTTGGGGACGTTACAATTACTGTACGTTTCATGATCATAATCTCATCCTTTTATTGTGATACAATCCATTTTTACCCCACTCCATTCACATGAAGATGGATATTCAAGATGAATTTTAATGTCTGAATCACATTTAACATATCATAATGTCCACATGTATTTCATTCATCCTTTGATTTTTTACTAAAGAGGATTGTACATATTATCTAATAAATCATAATTCATCCTCAAACGATAAAAAATTATAAATATTCCAATAAACATTACATAAAGCATCAAATCACTAACCAACATCATGGAACCATTACATTCCCAAAAAAATATTTTATTTATTTTTTCAACATCATGAATATATTATTTTAATCTTCCCACAATCATGTGTTTTCAAAAGGATAAACCTTCAATAGAATCACTTCCCTTTGTTACTGGTACTATTCATCACATTATTCAAAATCCATAAGAAATAAGTACTTAAGTACAATACTTATATACCTCATGATTCTTATAATAACAATTTCATACAATATATTTCATGGATCCAAAAAAAATACACAAAAATCATTCCATTTCATCTATATCAATAGCATTTTCTTGACCTTGATCACAAATCTTATTCTGTGATACATTCCCTTCAAGTCGTGGGCATTCATTTTTTTAGTAGATATTCTTCTTATATTTTAATAATTTCACATTTATAGTTTATTTCATTATATTTCAATCATGATCATGGTGAACTTTCTCTCCATAGTTGTAACAATCTCCCATTTTTTTAGGAAAGTACTGGGGTGTTTCTTTAAAAAATTATCCCATGTAGGAAAATATTTCATTACCTTTTCCCCATTATATTTCATGTGATCTACCATTATCTTCCTGTATTTGATTCCCATAAAGTCATAAGACATTATTAATTCATTTTATGCCTTCATAGCACATGATAATATATCTTAAAATTATGAGAAAGTTTGGGAGACTATTTCCTTTAGTAAAAATGGATTTAACTGATCAATGAAATGACTAATCATAATTTTATGGGTTATGCATATATTATGCAGCATTCTATGCTAATATTTTAATGTTTTCTTCGTACTTAGCCATATTATTATCTCCCTTTTCTCTCAGACTCAAGAATTTTATCTTTATATCAGCTCGTGGTTCATGAGGGAAATATTTTTCCTAAAAACGTTCCTTAAAATCATTCCATTGAAGAATTGAAATTTCCTCATCTTCCTAATTTTTTAGATCCAATGACCACCATTTACATGTATATCGAGATAGATGATAAAGTTCTATAATAACCTTTTCCATTTCATTAATTCCCAATGTTATAAATATATTTTCTAATGAACATATCCACTGCTCATCTACAAATGTAATGGAATTCCCATTGAATGATAGAGTATTTTGTCTAATGAAGTTGTTTATCATTATTCCACAACATTATGGCTCTGGTTATTCCATATGGGTAAGTTTATTTATCATAAACTTAGTATGTTTTCTGAGTATAGTTATATGTTTTTTACAACAGTTTCAGCACTAGCTCCAACATCATTATCTTGAATATGAACGAAATATGTACATGGATTACATGTGTTGATATACTTTAAATTCCATCCACAATGAACCATTTATAAACAATGGAAGGCACTAGATTATATCATAACAGTATGATACATAATGTATAATCTCATAACAAGTGAATCACATAACATAAATATAAAATTTATGTATAACTAATCTCTAACTCATAATATTATATTATTTGTATATAGTTACAAATTTTTTCATAGATTTTCATCTTATAAACAATCGAGTTCCCAAGGTTTATTCTAATCTTGATCTAATACCCAATGAAAAGAACCCAAAATGAGTCTCTAAGAGTCAGTGGTTATCTTATTAATTTGGAATTAGATACAAGAAATCACATCCTGAAGGAATAAATAGTATAGATTTTTTGGAAAACTAGATACATACATGAAACATACATTACAATTGAAATTATAAAGTAAAATATAATGATTCCCTAAATAAATCCATTATTCTTCAATCTTTACTCTGTAAATACCAAATGGCCTAATGACCTTCTTTTTTTACTGATTTTTGATAACCCCATTTCAAGGGATGAGGGGGACCCTTGAAAGGCCTATATGCTTAGAGATTACATGACCTGTCGGTCATAGAGAAAATATCTATACTATAACAATATAGAACTACTCCTCCACAACATCTGCATCATGCTATCAGCACTCCACTATTTCATGGTTGTTTGAAAAGGGGTGAGTGTAGATTCAAATTTAGTGTAAGTGTATAGTATATGATATCATGAATTAATAATCATAAACATTAAGTCATAGTGAATAACTAAAAAATAAGTCATTTATACATAATTATAATCATAATATGGAAGGAATAAATGATTACCATATAATTCTATATAATTAATCCCCCATGAATTAAAATAATCCTTGGATATTATGCTAATGGAATAAACAATCAAATATCAATAACTGATCGCATAATGAGGGAATTCATAATTTCAGCCATAAAAAATTGTCGAGGCTTTAATAGAGACACCATACATTGATGGGTAATGCCACAACCAATACCCAAAATAGTTTGTCTCTTGAGACCTATAGATACATCTAGGGGATATAGTGGTCACATCCCATCAATTAATATGTCCAATTAATTCCTCACATAAAAGGGTTGAAACATAAACTACATAAACATTTGTATACAAAACTACCATACAAAATCTGAATTCTTTAACCTTAAAACATGAATGGTATGAAAATATCACATCCATAATCAACCTGATCATACACTTTTCAATAAAATGTAGTAGATTTTATCCTGGTATATTGATTTCGATTAATAAAAATATTAATAATAGGGTGTTCAAGTAGAATAAAATAATCTAATAAAACATTAAACAAATTGTGAAAAATAAAGTTTTACTTTGAAATAATTAATTTAAAAAGTCACGAAATTATAAATGAAAATATTTTTATTCAAAAGAACCTTGAACCAAGAAAACTGTTATTAAAATCATTAAGGTTTTGTATTGGAATAAAAAAATTCTCATTCTACAAAAGTTAACACAATCCTTTTTTACATTTTCAGAAAAGTAATAAAGTACCTCATTAAGAAAATAAAAAAACATTCCTTTAAAAACACTTTGTAAAATGAAAAACATGGGTAATGAAAAGTCAAAAAAATAATAATAGAATACTAAAAGACATTTTGGGAACATTTTATAATACTTCTACATGTCCGAGAAATATTCACAAGTTGATCCTTAATTATAAACAATCTTGAATAGTGATGATATTGTGAATTAAAACATCACCTGAGGTCTGATTTTCTTTATACATATCTAAAACATATATATAATAGTTTAAAGAATTTAGTTAATTTATAACTTATCCATATTCAAATTTATGAAATCATATATGATCCTTTTATATAATTTAATCTCCCATTTGTTACAATGTTTCATTATTACCCCAGTTTTGGGTGTTTGTTTCATCATTTTCCTTTGCACATTTCATTTGGTATATCCCGATTCTTATTGATATGATATAGTAATATCATATAAATAATTATCTTAATATAATAGATATTTTATTTATTCATTATATAAATTTTTATAATAATCTATTAATTTTTAATAATGATAATGATTTGCATCAAGTCGTGGAAACGATACGTTGTATGTACGCACAAAAGATGGTATCATATACTTATTGGTGAATGTGTATGGAAGTAGATGGTATATTTATTTTTATAGAATCACTATCATTTCATAATTTTCATACATATATATTATTTACATCATTATTTCTATCCATGTAAATTGATGATGAAAAACAGATTACATCATGGTGTGTAGATAATAATTCATACATACGCACGTGTGGTGCTTCCATTTTTCATAGGATGGATTAGAGGTATAATACGGTTACACCAGAATAATAATAATATCATATAACTATATATATAATACTTTAATCATTTATTTATCTTGTAAAAAACACCTAAAGAGGAAGTAGAATATGAAATGAACTTAGATGAGTTGGTAAAAATGATTGCCTCGACATTGACAAACTTCCTTTAGATATCTTCTTTAAGAGATATAGGTTTGGTAATTTTGGAATAAATGGAAGTCAAAACCGTGTATAAGGATGTTGTTGTGGTTAATTTATATGGTATGGTCACGATAAAATGCATGAAGTGGTGTGAATAAGTGAGAGAGGAGGTTCCCTTTTATAATTGAGGTGGGGGAACTTTTGGAAACTCTCAGAATAATAAATTAATATCAGTTAATTTGAAATTATAAATGGATTAAAAGTTATTTATTTATAATATAATATGATAATGGGTGAAAATAAACTCCAACAATAATTTTTATTGATTTTTAAGACACACTATTACAATTATCAATTTTATTTTCCCCTTATTTCATCCCTTTAACTCCTACAATGGAAACATGTTATTTTACATGATAAGGGTTACTATAGTTACAATAAAATGCCAAAAAAGTCATAAATGGGTCATTTATGACATTATATATCTTATTCCATTAATTTTACCTATTTTTTATATTTTATTATATTAATACCACTTCGTGAAATATTATTTATTTTAAAGTGTCAATAATATCAATTTTGATACTATTCATTATTTGACTTTTTAAAAATAACAAAACAACATGATATCTTCAAAGAAATATTTCAACACATCTCTATCGTATCAAAGTAATCGATTAAATTTTTTATGATATTTATAATATGAAATTATATATATATTAATATTTTAAATATCATTTATTTTATATTTTCATTACTTATATCATTAATGCAACATCATTCTGTAATTGTTTAAGGCAATTTAAATGTTCATACAAAATAAAAATAAATCACCATGAGTAAGATAAAAATTTATATTTAAAATTATGATATATATTTGATGATATATTCTGAATGACCACATATTAAAAATGTTATATTTTTTAAAAACATCAGAAAGACATATTTGACTTTTCTTAAAATAAAAAATTATAAAAGGCATAAAGCTATCCACGTGAATCCATGAAAGCCTAAACTCTACCCAGTGATTATTTTTTTGAAAAATATCTCATTAAATAAAATTTGGTCATGGTTTCATGAAATATTTCTAATATTTATAATTTTATTGTTTACTCATAATTACCTGATTTACCCTTAACATTGGTAATAAAAATTAATAATGTTGTTATTAATATTGGTCATAAATAAAAGGGGAATATTTAATAAATTTTTAACCTCTAATTTTAAATATGGAATCAATTTTTCAAAATCAACACACGTAATTAATTATAGTTAATTTAAAATTAATCGTGTTGAAAGGGTGAAAAAACAAGTTATTAAAGGGAAAATATCAAAATAAATGAAATGATTTTCTCACCATATTCAATATAAAATTGAATCCAATGACATAAATTTGATTAAATGATATAAAATTTATATAATTATACATTAAAATAATTGAAAATATAATTTAACACAACAAATTATTCAGAATAAACAAATTGTATTCAATTAAAATGAACTGTTTTTTTACTATTCATCAAAAGAAAGAAACTTATCTGAAAAAGAAATAATTTAATGAAAGTATATTTCCATATTATTCTTTCAAATATTAATCTTATTTTTTAAAATATAGTTTTGTAGACGCCGGAAAAGTCCGTTGTTCCCAAACGAAGCTCCGGATGCGGAAAGCGAAGTGATATTTGGAGTCGGAAGAACGTTTCGGAGGGCCCGGAGGCCTTGCGCGGAATTTCAGAGGCCCGCGCGCAAAGGTGATGTTCCGCGCGCAAACCTCCCGGGATGCGCGCAATGTGCCGGCCCGGCGCGCAATTTTGCGCGCCGCGGGTCCGCGCGACTCCCTTGCGCGCCGCGCCCGATTCCGCGCCCGCGAGGAGAATTTCGCGCTCGCACCCTGGATTCCGCGCCCGGGGTTGCCTATAAATACAAGGCGACCCCCAACGTTTCAAAGGTTGCTGGAAGTCGAAACGTCTCCCGTGCGCGCAATTCAACCCCTTCCGCGCGCAATGACGAACTTCAGGTAACCTCCTTTCTTTCGCGCAAGAAAGCCTCGGGGTCCGCCTTCGCGCGCAATCCCCGCTGGCTCCTTTCATTTGAATAAACACTCACCCTAAGGCCTTTGCGCGCAAAAGAACCCGCTTGCGCGCAATTGCCCCCGGGGTGCGCGCAATCCGGCCTGATTGCGCGCACCCCCCCCTTCTTTCAAGTGGCCATTCATTAGAGAATGAGCCGTTGCCCCCGCGCGCTATCCGAAGCCCGGTGTGAGCAATCTCAAGCATCCGCGCGCAAGGCGCTGGCCCAATTGCGCGCCAGCTGCCCCGATTGCGCGCCGGCCCGCAGTATTGCGCGCAACGCTTCCTTTTTGCGCGCAATCTGCCAGGGTCGTCCCCGTTGACCTTCTAAGGGTACCCGCCTGCGTGGCGCCCGATGATCCTCATCCTGGGTGCCCGCACCGTGCGTTGTCTTCCCGTGCGGCCCTCCAGGCTTGCGCGAAGTGACACGCACGTATGTCCAGCATGACGTTAAACTGCATACTCGTCCAGCATGACGTTAAACTGCATATACGTCCTGCACGACGTTAAACTGTACATCGTCCGCGCTGCAAGACGTTAAACTGCCAAGTGCTTCGTCCGGCAACCTATGCCCAGCATGACGTTAAACTGCACACCCGTCCAAGCTGCACGACGTTAAACTGCCTAGCCCCCATCGTCCGTGCTGCAAGACGTTAAACTGCCAAGTGCCTCGTCCTCAACACATGACGTTAAACTGTACTTCGTCCGGCAAGACGTTAAACCGTCCGCTTCGTCCTCAACACATGACGTTAAACTGTACTTCGTCCGGCAAGACGTTAAACCGTCCGCTTCGTCCTCAACACATGACGTTAAACTGTACTTCGTCTGGCAAGACGCTAAACCGTCCGCAACCTGATCCCGTGCTCCGCACGCAGGGTCTCCCCCGGTTTGGACGTGGCCCCCACCCGCTCGTCTCTGCAGGGATGTCGGGATTGTCCCCCTTTTGGGACGATTTAATGGGAGTGGCTTTTCCCTACGGGGGCAGGGTATTACAAACCCCTAGTTTCTCGTGGGAGGCTGCACATGTGTATCTCCATTGCACCTCCCCACTGCCGAAGCCAGTAGAGGGTCTGACTGGGATCGAGGTGTCTTTTGCTTTCGGTCCAAGTCCCTTCCAACTGAGTTTTGCAGTATCCGGGCTGCCCCAAGTGCGTAAGTCCTGACAGAATGAACTACGTGGACTTTGATCCCTGTCTTCTATACAGGGTACGTAGGAAGCCTCCCTGAGGCCCAAGCCCACCACCTGGTCGTTCCGGTCGTATTTACGTCCGTTCGTCCATCAGTGGACCCCTCCAGGGTTCACGCTTGCGTTGATTCACCTATGAATCCGCCCCTGTGGAAGACTGCCCGTGTGTATCTCCACGGTGCCTCCCCACAGCCCCCCTTTTCCATTTCCCCTTTTATCGTCCAGCATGACGTGAAACTGTGATCCACCCGGCCGTTCCATCCCCCCTCCGTGCGAGGTGGTTCGGTTCAATCCTCCGCCCGGCGGCCTCGACCTCTTCGTGAGTCGGCTTGCCGACGTCCAGCATGACGTTAAACTGTATACCCGAACTACGTTGACTTTGATCCGTGTTAACGCGCGGTACGTAGGAAGCCCCTCTGGGGTCCAAGCTCTTTACTCCATCATCCATCCTGATCCTTACCCGGGCCGCCACATCCCGGTGGGGTCATGCCACTTCACTTCACTCCACGTTACTTGGGAAGCCGCCCATGTGCTGGCCCCAGCGTCGGAGGTTCCCCGCAAAGGGGTTCCGTCATCTGATCCACTTTTCGTGTTGATCGGTCCGATGCCGTCCCCGCTGGACGTTAAACTCGCGGCATACCCCGTGTTAAACACGGGAAGCTGAGGAAAACCTCAGGTGACACAGTTCCCCGCACCTAGTATGGGATGCCTCAGGCCATCGTGCCTTCGAGAAGCCCTATTAGGGACGGAAGACAGATGTGCAGAGCCGCAGTGTTACGACACGCCCCCAGCACCCAGAGCCACCCGGCCTTCTCACCGCAGGTTGCTGCCCCGCCCAGACTCCTTGGAACGTCCGGGCGGAAGCAGCGTAATTAACCGGTGTCCATGAAGATATGGCGCCGGGAACGAGATTCACGAACATTCTTAAGTCTATGAGGGAGACCCGGATTAGGCGACAAGTTCCGAGGAGACGTCCAAGGAAGGAGAAGCCGACATCCCATCATCCCGGTTTCGATCAAGGAGCAGACGCCCCTGAATAAGGGACGGATGCCGCCCGCCCTTGGAAAGCGGGACTGCGGGACCACAAGCCGCGCGCCCATCCCCTCGGGTTGACGGGTGCACGCGCGAACGCGTCCTGGCGGAACAGCGTAACCCGACGCACATCCGCACCGAAACAGAAAAATGGTGAACCCGACGTGAATCTCTTCTCCTCGATACGAAGACCGATGGCTTTCAGAGGTGTTGGAAGACCGGCGTGTTGCCCGGCCAAGCATTCAGTCTTACCCGCCAGGGGCTGGGGAAGGGACATCGGGCACTCCGTCTCGCAACGTCGAGGGCCTGGGTTCCCCCCACGGAAGGCGTCGTGGCGCTAATGGTTGGTTGTCGATTCCTTTTTCCTGTCAGTATTAATGGGTCATTCTCCCTGCTTTCAGAAATCAGGTCGCCCGATCCAGTGCCCGAACGCCACCCGCCCACTGGCGCAGGGACAGGGGAAACACCGACGCGGCTGCTCCGCGCGGTCCCGCCCGTTCCGCAGCCGTCCCAGCAGCCACAATTGCGGGACGACCACGCCCTCTCCCCCCCTCGGAGGTCATCCAGAGAAGGGTGATCAACACCCTGGTGCGGAGATACGAGGAAGAGGGAGTCATCCCCACTAGGGAAATGGCTCGCCTAGACCTTGAGAAGGCTGCGCCTCGCCACCACCGCCGCCCCCGAGGGCCGCGCAGGGAGGCACCGCTGCCTACCTCAACGTCCAATCGCTTCGGGAGTTTATCCCCGGAGCGCTCTGACAGTTCCCTTCCTTATGCGGATGAGGTGGGAGATGCCCAGGATCACCCTATCCGAGGTCCGCTCCAGGGATCCACGATAAGGGCTCCCGCCAGGCCATGGCGACATCGCCGCCAGGCCCCTCAAGTCGAGGAACAGGCTCTCCACCTGCCCGCGCCGCTCATCCCGGCTCGTCTGTCTCGACGCCAACGTCGGGCACGAGCGGAAGAGGATGCCCACCTTGGGGCTCTAGCAACAGCGGCCGCATTGGCCCAAGCCACTGCTGGCTCCTGTCGCCAGGCCTCTGTGCATCCTGAGCGGGGGAACTCCTATGCCCGACCCGGATCGAGGCCCCGACCGCCCCAAAGGCAGGTTGGGTTGACTCTCCCGGTTGCTGGCACTGGCAGTAGCCACCGCGGACCACCTCGCGGTAGCGCTATTCACCGGCAGGATCTACTCTGTGTGGCCGATCCAGGAGGCGTGGGTCATCCCACCTTCCGATCCCGGCCCGGAGGCCTGCCCGGAATCATCTCTCCCCGCGTCCCCTTTGATATCTGTCCCGGTGCCCCTCGCACCTTGGTTCCCAGTCCTCTCGGCCCCAGCACCAGTGCGGCCGGAGGACGCCAGGACAGAGATCAGCCCTGCCCCGAAGAACCACCCAGGGGCAGGAAGGCAAGGCGTCGACGCCGAGGGAAGAATGTTACGGAATTCCGGACAGAGATCCGACCGGTTTGCTTCTCTGACTCAGAGGCGGAGTACGATTCGGCGACAGAGCCCCTTCCCCAACCCCGCCAGTCAAGGGCAGGGGTAGGAATGCGGCACGTCAACCTCGTGCTCCCCGAGAGCGAGATCGATGTGATCCCCGCTTCTCTCCGAAGGTATATCCGGAGTAACGAGGGCCTGGTAGACCCCCAAGGATCAAACTTGCGGTTGGTACCGGCCCCTCCGGAAGTGCCTTCCGTCTCGATCAGAGAAGACGGAGACTTTTTCTGGGGACCGACGGTCGAACCACGATCTGGTGCGCCCTCGGCGAGCACCGATGCTACGGCAGGATGTTCGCTCGCCGGCCCGTCCTATCGTGATGTGGTAGCTGGGGCACCGCCACCCTCAGGGGGAGGCCCGGGATATGGAGGCCAATCGGCCTGCTCGCCGTATTCACCGCCGGCCAGCCCGTCGGCCCGACGGCCCGCCTCGGCACCACTACCAGTTCCCCGTCCGTTCCCAGCCATGGAAGAGGACCGAGGAGATCTGGGTCCCGAGTTTGAGTCGTGGAGCTTCTGGACCGTCCTTGCAGAGGGCCACTTCCCTGAGAAGTTTTGGCCAGTCGCAGGACCGGGCTTTGATGCACCCGAATCGCTCACCCCGGATGAGTTCGAGTGCTTCCGCCGAACTCTCCGGGAGACTCACTCCCGTCTTCACTGCCTACAAATGCCATACCCCGGGAGTCAACTACACCTGGAGGATATTGGTGAGCAGTGCCGTCAAATTGACCTGGCCATGCTCCCCGCGGTCCGGCACCCCGGGTCATTTGGGCACCACGAGGCCCTCCAACAACGATGCGTTGAGTGCTTTCAAGTACTCCGCAAAGTTATCGAGGAAGCCACTCCCCACGTGTATATCCGTGGATGGGGGCAGTACGCTGCCCTACGCTTCAGTGCGATCCGCCGACAGCCCGATTCGCTGGGTGGCCCTGAGGGTATATCCCCAGGGACAGGAACGGTCAATATGGCTGACCTGTCGGGAGAGGGGAACGACTTGGAACTTCTCGACGGGGGCTTCCCCCCCGAAGACAAGCAGTCGTCAGATCCATCAGTGAGAGTTACTCGTCATCAGAGAAACCTCCTGGGGCTCCCCGCACCCACTGAAGCACTGACGTTGAGCCGAAACGTCAGCAAAGGAAAAGAGCACAGCGAGGCTATAAGGCCCGCCGACCCATCTGCCTCCATGCGGAGGGCAGAGGAGGATCCCGAGAAGGCTATGCTACGTCAGCAGCTCGCCGAACAGAAGAAGCTGGTTGACCAGCTCCTCGCCGAGCGCGCTGCAGAACGACGGCCTGACTATGGTGATCCTAGGCCAGGACAGCAGGGACCGGAACAACCGCTCCTTGATGAGACTCCCCCGGGCAACCGTGATCATGCCGTGTTCGCCGACAGGAGAGAGGCCATTGCCTACGGCAAGAGGGCGCGGTATGTTTCGCCACACCCTCCCGAGCGGCGTGACTACCCGAGAGATCCCGCTCGGATTCCTCCCGCTGCCCCAAGGGCCGCTCCGCCAGCCATCCCACGAGCTGCCGAGTTCGACGATCCGGTCGACGACCCGATTGAAGGGCCATGCAATGCGCTCGTGGTTAGAGATCCTCGCCAGGACTGGAACCCATGTCCGGACGATCCGATGGCGGCACTCATTGCCCGCTTGGAAGCCTTGGAGACTCGGCAGGTGGCGATCCCACCGGACGGCAAGCCATACCCAGCATGGGTGGATGACATGCCGGCGCCTCCGGGATTCGGGAATCCCACTTTTGCCCCCTTCAACGGGACCGGAGATCCGCCACAGCATTTGGCCCATTTCAACTCGAGGTGCGGGCCTATGTTGGGGACTCCGGCGCAGCAGGAGGCCGCTAAGCTTCGCTGCTTTGTTCAGACACTGGAAGGGCCAGCATTTGTCTGGTACAGCCAGCTCCCCATCGGGTCGGTAACCAGCTGGGAGGACCTCCGTAGACAGTTCCTCTACCAGTTCAGTTCCACGACCCGGAAGACGAGTATCGCAGACCTCTTCAAGTGCAAGCAGAGGCCTGATGAGCGAGTCGCGGACTTCGTCGCCCGATGGAAGGGTCTCACGTATTCCCTTGACATGCCATTGACTCAAGAGCAGTTGCTGACAATGTGCGTCGGGAACGTCAAGACCGAGCTGGTCCCTTCCCTGATTACTCAGAATTACCCCGGAGGGTTCAGGGACTTCTCAGACAAAGCTCAACGTCTTGAGGAAGCCCTGCAACAGGCCAGCCAGGCACACCCGCTGCCTCCTATGATTCCTGCAAGGAGAGCCAGCAGGGCTGAGCCCGCTGCTGTGGCCCAGATAGAGGCTCCCAGGCCGTTGGAGCTGCTGCCGGTGAGGCCAGCTCCGCAGCCTCACAGGAATCCGCCTCCACGGGCTCAGTTCCCGGCCCAGCAACGGCAGCCTCAGAACCGGCCGGCCCCTCCGCGTAATGTACCGCCGCAACCCAGGCGAGATAATCAGGGTCCACCTCCTCGGCAGGCCCCTCCAGCCCCTCGTCAAGACCGCGCTCCCAGGGGCCCGCGACACCTGACGTACTCATTCCATGAGGATCAGGTCCCCGGTTATTTCCGGAGCGCCCTGGAGCAGAGGATTGTGCGACTGCCTGAGTGTTGGAAGCCAGAGGAGGCACATCTCACGGATAACCCCCGCTACTGCCCCTACCATCGAGCCCTGGGGCACACCATCCAGCGGTGCTATGTGTTCAAGGACTGGCTCCAAGACCAGATTAACAACAATGTAATCAGGTTGGGCCCAGCTCCAGCACAAGTGGCGGGCGTATTCGTGGGATCAGATGACGATAGTGGCAACGAGGACGAATGGCAGCTGGTCTCCGACCGCGGGTCCCAGAAGTACAATAACTGGATGGCCCGCAAGACGACCATTCGCGCCCATGGAATCATCCGTGCGCGCTTGAATCAGCCTGAGCCCCCAGAACCTGCGGGTGCTGCTTCGGCATCGTCGTCCCAGCCTGCCTCCTCCAAGAGGAGCAAACGGCGGCAGCGCAAGAAGGAAGAGCGCGCCCCGCCAGTTCCGCCACTATCCCGTACTCTCGGCGATTTCATGCCCCCGGAGATGGGGGTCCCTCCTCGGATCCGCCCGGTGATGGATGATTCGTCCGATGACGGTATTGGGTACGCTTCGGTTAACACCGTCGAGCTGGTAAATCCCTTTTCGGTTCCCGACGTTGAAGAACACCAGGTGGACCTCCCTAGCGTCCCCGGTCGTCGCCACCGTCGGAAGAACCGCAGCAGCAGGAGTCGCCGGGGCACAGCCGTCGGTACCTCCGGCCAGGCCGTGCACGCCACTGAGACTAGGCAGCAGGCTCAAGATCGAGCTCAACGTGCGCAGGCTCCCCATCCGGGGATGACGGATTCGCCTCCGCCACTGTTTGTGGTATGGGACCGGGCAGAACCGCCTCAGCCGCGTCGCGACCAGCTCCGCCCTGCCACAAGTCCATCCCGGCCTCCTGACTCCAGTACGGTGACCATTTCCCGGACTGCGACCAGTGAACAGCGAGATGCGCCAAGTACCAGTCGGCCGCCGATCCAACCGGTAAGGCCCGTCATGCCACCAACCGCAGAGCAACCTCCTGCAACCAGGGGCTCGCGCTTGGCCAAAAAGTATGATGTCCTGAAGCACTTGGCCGACATCCCAGCAAGGCTCTCCATCCTTGAGGCTCTGCGCATGTCATCTGAGATGCGCGAGGCACTCGCTGAAGCCCTGAAGAGCCCCCTCCAGTTCGAGACAGAGGTTGCGGCTGCAGAGGCCTTCCACGCCGAAACGATCGAGGACGCCGAATGTCAGGCAGTTATCTTGTTCTCTGGTAAGGATGAGGACCCTCCTATACAGGGACACATCCGTCCGCTGTATGTCACTGGCCAGTTCAATGGCCTTGAAGTCCGGCGGTGTCTTGTCGACACGGGGTCCGGGATTAATCTGATTCCAACTCGGACGCTCCGGAGATTGGGGTTGTCTGAGGATGACTTGATTCCCTCCGACCTCAGGATCCAGGGGTACGACCGCACCGAGCAAACCCCGGTCGGCAAGATACGTTTGAAGACCCAGTTCGGTGACTTGGTTGCCAACACCGAATTCATGGTAGTCTCTCAGGACACTGCGTATAACGCATTGATGGGCAGGCCATGGCTTCACCTTCATGCGGCGGTTCCCTCGTCATACCACCAATGCCTCAAATACTCCCTTAATGGTCGAGTAGGCGTGCTTCAAGGAGATGCCTCTCCTTTTGCCTCATGTGAAGCCCGCTATCTGGACGCGGACTATTACAAGAGCAAGGATAAGCAGATCCTGGCAGGTGAGGTTGAGCCTGTCGCTGTTGCAAGCGATCCCTGGGCAAGTCTGGATGACGCTTACGTCCTCCCAATTCACTGGTTGGACGTGGCCATGGTCTCGACGGTCCGCGAGTCTCCTGATGAGATGGCCGCAACCGCCCGTGCCAGCACCAGTGGCCCAGCAGGACCTGGTATCCCCAATGCAGTTGCCAACGCAGCCTCTCCCGTGGACGATCCCTCCCCGAGTGGAGAGGACGTGGAAGATGCACCCCCAGCCTTTGAGGAGGGCGTCCCTTCCACGGTCGATGAGTTAATACAGGTGAACCTTGGAACCGAGGCAGATCCAAGACCCACATTGGTCAGTGCCGCCATGCCCTCTGAGGAGCGGCAGCAGTACGTGGACTTTCTCAGGCAGCACCGTGATGTGTTCGCTTGGGGCTATGACGAGATGCCGGGGCTAGATCCTCAGGTAGCCGTCCACCGCCTTGGTCTCCCGGCGAACCATCGCGGGTTCAAGCAGCCTCCCAGGAAGATGCACCCATCCCATGGTTCCATGGTTGAGGCCGAAGTTGACAAGCTTATCAAAGCCAACTTCGTGAGGGAAGTTCAGTACCCCAAATGGCTGGCCAACATTGTGCCGGTCAGGAAGAAGAACGGGCAGATTAGAGTCTGCATCGACTTCCGCGATCTCAACCGCCACTGTCCGAAGGATGATTTTCCCCTTCCAGTGACAGAGCTGTTGATTGATGCCACAGCAGGGTTCCAAGCCCTCTCCTTCATGGATGGATACTCCGGATACAACCAAATTCGGATGGCCCCTGAGGATGAGGAGTTCACTGCCTTCAGGGCCCCCCAAGGCACCTTTTGCTACCGGGTCATGCCCTTCGGCCTGAAGAATGCAGGTGCCACCTACCAACGGGCGATGCACCGCATATTCAAGCCAATCCTCGGCACACTGGTGGAATGCTACGTCGACGACTTGGTTGTTAAATCGCGCCAGCGTCAGGACCATCTCAAAGATCTTGAGAAAGTGTTCAGCTTCCTCCGGTCTCGCTGCCTGAAGATGAACCCGTTGAAGTGTGCCTTTGGGGTCACCTCCGGAAAGTTCCTTGGATTTGTGGTAAGATACCGGGGTATTGAGATCGACCCAGAGAAAATCAGGGCGATTAGCCAGATGCCTCCCCCGGGTACCGTCCGGGAACTGCAAGGGTTCCAAGGCCACTTAGCCTATATACGCCGATTCATCGCGAATCTGGCCGGCAAGTGTAAGCCCTTTTCTCGGCTTATGAAGAAGGGTGCCACCTATGTATGGGATAAAGAGTGTCAGACCGCTTTCGAAGAAATCAAGCAGTACCTGCTTCAACCTCCGGTCCTGATGCCGCCCGTATCCGGAAAGCCGCTGGTCCTTTATGTGACCGCCCTGGAACGGTCCCTGGGTGCCCTTCTCGCCCAGAAGAACAACGAGGGAACAGAGAATAGCCTCTATTACCTCAGTCGCATGCTCCTCGATGCGGAGGTTAGGTATTCCCCCATCGAGAAGAGCTGTCTGGCGCTCGTATTTTCCGTACAGAAATTACGGCACTACTTGCAGCACCATGAGGTACAGTTGGTTTCTCGGGTAGACCCGTTGAAATATATCCTGAGCCGACCTATGTTGACTGGCCGTCTAGCGCGGTGGGCTGTGATTCTCCAGCAGTTCGACATCAGGTATGTGTCTCAGAAGGCCATCAAAGGGCAAGCGTTGGCAGACTTTCTGGCCGCTCACCCGACCTCCGCGGATCAGCCGCTGGATCTAGGCTTTCCTGATGAGACCATTCTCTCGGTTGATCGAGCCGATCCATGCTGGCAGATGCACTTTGACGGTGCCTCCCGGAGCCCCACCGGTAGAAGACTCGATAATCCTAAGCTCAACAGAGTGGGCTTGGGTATCGTCTTCATTACCCCGGAGCGAGCCGTGCTGCCATACTCTTTCCTGTTGTCAGAGGGCTGTACCAACAATGAGGCGGAATACCATGCCCTCATCACCGGCCTCGAGTTAGCTCTCGAGATCGACGTGCCCCGTCTGTGCGTGAAAGGGGACTCCGAACTGGTCGTTAAGCAGATCAATGGCGACTATGTTGTCAGGAAGCCGGAACTTGTGCCATTGTTGGAGTGCACCCTCCTTCTGATGGCCCGGTTCCCTTCTCGGCCAGAAATTGTCCATATTCCCCGGTCGCAGAACGGTCGAGCAGATGCTTTGGCCAGCCTGGCTGCGTCACTTGCGGAACCTGAACAGGACAACCTGATCGTCCGCGTGACGCGCCGCAGGCTCATCGCTCCCGTTATCCCGGAAGAAGATCGCGGCCCGTTGGTAAGTAATCTCACCACGGTTGCCCCTATGCCCGGAGCCCCGAGTACCCCAGATATAGCAGTCGGATCAGCCCCTGATTGGAGGACGCCTTTGGTTGAGTACCTCCAACATGGCATTCTTCCGTCAGATCGGGCCGAGCGCGAGCGAGTTCGACGCCGCGCATCGCAGTTCGTCCTCCAGAGCAGTCCCGGCCTGGAGCAGATCCTCTACAAACGCGGATTTGATGGTGTTCTCCTTCGTTGCCTTCAGGGAGTTGAGATCCCACGAGTCATGCAAGAGGTTCATGCTGGTTCATGCGGCGCCCACCAGACTGGGCCGAAGCTGTCCCACCAGATTCGGAGGTTGGGATACTTCTGGCCCTCTATGATCCATGACTGCATCGAGTACGCCAGGAGGTGCCATGCGTGCCAGGTTCATGCGAACTTTGTGCATCGGCCGCCGGAGCCTCTCCATACCACAAGGTATTCCTGGCCCTTTGCAGTCTGGGGACTGGACGTTGTGGGACCTTACCCGCCGGCGACAGCTCGCCAGTGCCGGTTCATTCTGACCGCCACGGACTTCTTCTCCAAATGGGCAGAAGCGATTCCGCTCAGAGAGGTCAAATCCTGTTCGATCGCTGACTTCGTGACCTCCAACATCATCTATCGATTTGGAGTGCCTCACGCTATCCTCACGGATAACGGAACCAATTTTCGAGCAGCCGAGTTGAAGAAGTTGTACGCCAAGTATAACATCCGCTCGAACCATACATCTCGCTATCATGCGCAGGCGAATGGACAGATCGAGGCGTTTAACAAAACCCTCTCTAACATTCTGCAAAAGATGGTTGGTCAGAACAAGAAGAGTTGGCCGGACAAGCTCCCCAACGCCCTCTGGGCTTATCGGACGACGACTCGCAATTCCACCCAGATGACCCCTTATTCCCTGGTGTATGGAGCTGAGGCCGTCCTGCCCATCGAGATCCAGTTACCGTCCTTGCGCACTGCGGTCTACGACCAGCAAGCGCCGGAGAGAGTTGCTGAAGCCCGTCTAGTCGAGTTGGAAGCACTGGATGAGAATAGACTTCGCGCTTTGCACAACTTGGAGAGGCATCAAAGCAGGATGGCTCGAGCTTTCAATAAGAAGGTTCGCCTCCGCTCCTTCCTGCAGGGTGATCTAGTGCTAGCCCTAAGAGCACCGATGATCCCCGGCAGGAAGCCGCCCAAGTTGGAGCCCAAGTGGGAAGGACCTTTTGTTGTCCACAAGGTCTATCCCAATGGCGCGTACTCCCTAGCGACTATGGATGGTGAGCGTGTCACTCCTCCCACCAACGCTAGGTTCCTCAAGCAATACTTTGCCTGAGTGTCACCACGTCCTGCACGACGTTAAACTGCATTCGTCCAGGCTACAAGACGTTAAACTGTTCAGCATTCGTCCGCGCTGCAAGACGTTAAACTGCCAAGTGCTTCGTCCTGCATGACGCTAAACTGCACTACGTCCGAGCTACAAGACGTTAAACTGTTCAGCATTCGTCCTGCATGACGTAAAACTGCCACTCAAGAACTACGTGCGGCTTGATTCCCATCCTTATGGGATACGTAGGACCGCCTGAACCCTCGTGTTTCAGGCCCAGCCCCATCCTTCGGGAATTTTCATCCCATCTCGGGCCCTTGGCCCAGTTGCCCCCGGGTGTGCGGCGTATGGTGTGAGTGCGGGGCTATGCCCTCATTCACGTCGGTTTGCTCATCACGCTGTACGCCCCCCCACGTTTGGGGATGCCTTCTGCTCCCCCCTTCTTTTTTCCTCATCGTCCTGCATGACGTTAAACTGCACTTCAAGAACTACGTATGGCTTGATTCCCATCCTTATGGGATACGTAGGACCGCCTGGACATTCATGTTTCAGGCCCAGCCCCACTTCCCGGGAATCCCTATCCCGCGTTGGGCCTCTGGCCCCAGTTCCCCTCCTTTTTGTGCGAGGCGTATCGCGTGAGCAGGGGATTATGTCCTCATTCACGTCGGTCTACTGGCCGCGCCGTACGCCTCCCCCGTGTGTGGGACTACCTCACACCCCTCATCGTCCTGCATGACGTTAAACTGCACTTCAAGAACTACGTATGGCTTGATTCCCATCCTTATGGGATACGTAGGACCGCCTGGACGCTTGTGTCTCAGGTCCAGCCCCTTCTCTTGGTTGATTACGGGGATCTGCCCCCCTTCGGTTGCTCTCGGGGTGAGTCCTCCGACCCTTTCCGGAGATCTGTTAACATGTTTTGGGTGCTTCGGTCTATGACTTGTAGTGTCAGATTCAATCCCGACAAGTCCTGTGTTGCTTGTCAGGCCTCGCGCTTCCTCTTGTTCGAGCCTTCACTCAAAGGGATCCTCGTTAGCGGTTTGGGTACGATGCCTCAGTGCTCTCCCACCGCTCCGGGTCGATTTACCGGTGGGTCTTGGGCCGCAAATCGATATGAATCCTGCGATTGAGCGGTTGATGCTCGTTTGCTTGCCCCGTCTTAGGCTGACGCGATCGGATGTTGTGTTGCGAATGCGTCAGCAACGTCCTTGATCGCCATGTCAGCTCTCTCGGGCTCTGAACATTGGTTGCGCAGTCCTCATCACACTCCGCCTTTGTGCGTTGTAGTGGGATCTTGACACTCTCTTCATACTGACCTCCGGTACGCCTCTACACGTTAGGCAGACCAACCAGGGTAATGATATCGTTCGAGGCTCCCATGATCTGAGCACCAAGGATATATGCAGATATCCTCCCTAAGGGCCATGCGTAGCTGGACCCTCGTCCCCATAAGGAGGAGGGAGTCGCCCGAACAATTGCGTTCTGGGCCCAGTATATCTGGAGGCTAGCATCTCTACCCCTCGGGTGATGGACATACGCAGACCCCTATCCCAAGACTCTTTTCCTGGAATCGTGCGTGACCGCAGGGCTGGGTATGTTCCCACCTCCGCCGTGTCCGCCGTACCGCGATAAGCGGGTTCCTCCATGGTCCGAACCACACGACCTTAAACTGTGTTGTCTGGTCCTACCACACGACCGTAAACTGTGATCGTCTTGGCCGCCCGACGAGAAACGGCACTGCATCGTGATGTCCTCCTCAGGGGACACTCATGTTGGGCGCTGGTTAATGACCACGCCATTCATCAATGCCTTCCATGGCTTGATTATTGTGGCGACGCCAGAGATTTCTCAATCACGGGCATGTCGCCGCACAAAGAAAAACCATTCATCTTTAAGGACAAACAAGAAATATCAAATGCCGCTCCTTTTGTGTGCGAGGGTCAGACCCGCACTCTTCCCCGCGCTGGTGCCCGATTGTGTTGCACCGCGCTTCAAGAACTACGTGCGGCTTGATTCCCATCCTTATGGGATACGTAGGAACGCCCGGATGTTTGAAACTTCGGGTCCAGCCCCCCACCTCTTAGAGATTCCCCCTTCTCTGGGGAATCCGCCGCCTTCAGGTCACCCTCAAGGCGTGTTCCCCGACCCCTTGCCGTGGTCCACCGGTGTCAAGAGTACTCTGGTTTATTGCCAGGAGGGTCAGGATCCGCTTGGTCAGGTTTCCTCCACTTTTCAGGCTTCGTGCTCCCTTTCATTCGGACCCATCGTCTACGCCCTGGGTGGAGCCCCCGTGAACGGTTCGGACACAATGCCTCAGTGCTCTCCCACCGACTCGGGCCGGTACCCCCAATGGCCTCGGGCAGCAAATCGATATAAATCCTGCGATTGAGCGGTCGATGCTCGTTTGCTGCCTCATTCCACCAACGGTTGGTGCGATGTTGATGCTGCTTTTCCGCCACGGTCGGCAGTATTCTCATATCGTCACGCCGGTGCTCCCGGTCCTCGAGTGAATGGCCGCATGATTCACATTTTCCACCTCCCATTCTGACCAGGCGAAACCTCGACACTCTTGACACTATCCCTCAGTGCATCTTCGCATATCCAGGGGATATGACCACGATGTGGCGTGCTTTGAGCCCTTATGGTCCGAGCTCTAAGACCTTAAACTAAGATCTCTCCTGATGGTCCGAGCTCTAAGACCTTAAACTAAGATCCCCCCTTTCTGGTCCGAGCTCTAAGACCTTAAACTAAGATCTCTCCTTATGGTCCGAGCTCTAAGACCTTAAACTAAGATCCCCCCTTTCTGTTCCGAGCTCTAAGACCTTAAACTAAGATCCCCCCTTTCTGGTCCGAGCTCTAAGACCTTAAACTAAGATCTCTCCTTATGGTCCGAGCTCTAAGACCTTAAACTAAGATCCCCCCTTTATGGTCCGAGCTCTAAGACCTTAAACTAAGATCTCCCCTTCTGGTCCGAGCTCTAAGACCTTAAACTAAGATCTAGCCCTTATGGTCCGAGCTCTAAGACCTTAAACTAAGATCCTCTAGCCCTATGGTCCGAGCTCTAAGACCTTAAACTAAGATCCTCCACCTTTATGGTCCGAGCTCTAAGACCTTAAACTAAGATCCAGCCCTTATGGTCCGAGTTCTAAGACCCTAAACTAAGATCTACCCCAAATGGGGTCCTACGTCCTGCATGACGTTAAACTGCACTCACAGAACTACGTGTGGCTTGATCTCCAGCCTGATGGAGTACGTAGGAACGCCCGGGCATTTCGACTCGGGTCCAGCCTCAGGGATCGATAAGTCCCGCCCCTCCTCGTCGCCGGCCGTCTGGCCTGACTTCGGGTAGAGTGGTGCAGTTGTGATATTCTCCCCGATTCAGCTCGGGATGCCCCATCGCAATGATGGGAAGCGACAGTTTCCTCGTCAGAGAGGTGCTGTCTGAGAATTGAGGTGACTCACGGCCAGATTAGTGCATCCGCCTAATACGCTTTCCCCACGGTGGCGCAATTTTGAGAGCGTTGGATTCTGTCCGAACAAATCGTCACTTCGCCCCACGCTTCGCATGCCCTGTTGATCTGGATTTTCCACCCTTGTGTCTGAAGGAACCCCAAAGCGGTATTCATGATGACATGTGGTCCGCCTCCTGCAATATGAATGATGGCCTTTTTCGGTCCGTCTATTGCAGTTGTTATGGTCGATCCACTGTCCGCCTACCGTCTTGGGCATTTCCTGGAAGGCCGATCGTTGTGGATGTCTGGATTCGGGACACGCGATTCACCTTTTCTCATTTCCCTATGTTCGGATAAAATCTCAACGCCCCTAGCGTTGTCCCACTCGTGTGTTGGAACAAGTTGGGGGATGATACATTGGTTAGGTCTGAGGTCTCCTTTCCTAGGAATGACCTCCCTCTTTTCTCCAGAAACCCAGCGCCCCTATTTATAGGCGAGGCCGGGTCCGCGCTGCGCGGAAAGCGCTTTGCGCGACCGCAGCGGCGAATTTCGCGACCGGCGCCCCTGTTTGCGCGCCTAAGTCCCGCGCCGCCCAGGACTTCGGCATTCCGGCGTCTCCCTCGGAACCCGATCGTTGCGACCTCTCGCCGATCAGATTCCGAGGGGGGGCTTTTGTAGACGCCGGAAAAGTCCGTTGTTCCCAAACGAAGCTCCGGATGCGGAAAGCGAAGTGATATTTGGAGTCGGAAGAACGTTTCGGAGGGCCCGGAGGCCTTGCGCGGAATTTCAGAGGCCCGCGCGCAAAGGTGATGTTCCGCGCGCAAACCTCCCGGGATGCGCGCAATGTGCCGGCCCGGCGCGCAATTTTGCGCGCCGCGGGTCCGCGCGACTCCCTTGCGCGCCGCGCCCGATTCCGCGCCCGCGAGGAGAATTTCGCGCTCGCACCCTGGATTCCGCGCCCGGGGTTGCCTATAAATACAAGGCGACCCCCAACGTTTCAAAGGTTGCTGGAAGTCGAAACGTCTCCCGTGCGCGCAATTCAACCCCTTCCGCGCGCAATGACGAACTTCAGGTAACCTCCTTTCTTTCGCGCAAGAAAGCCTCGGGGTCCGCCTTCGCGCGCAATCCCCGCTGGCTCCTTTCATTTGAATAAACACTCACCCTAAGGCCTTTGCGCGCAAAAGAACCCGCTTGCGCGCAATTGCCCCCGGGGTGCGCGCAATCCGGCCTGATTGCGCGCACCCCCCCCTTCTTTCAAGTGGCCATTCATTAGAGAATGAGCCGTTGCCCCCGCGCGCTATCCGAAGCCCGGTGTGAGCAATCTCAAGCATCCGCGCGCAAGGCGCTGGCCCAATTGCGCGCCAGCCGCCCCGATTGCGCGCCGGCCCGCAGTATTGCGCGCAACGCTTCCTTTTTGCGCGCAATCTGCCAGGGTCGTCCCCGTTGACCTTCTAAGGGTACCCGCCTGCGTGGCGCCTGATGATCCTCATCCTGGGTGCCCGCACCGTGCGTTGTCTTCCCGTGCGGCCCTCCAGGCTTGCGCGAAGTGACACGCACGTATGTCCAGCATGACGTTAAACTGCATACTCGTCCAGCATGACGTTAAACTGCATATACGTCCTGCACGACGTTAAACTGTACATCGTCCGCGCTGCAAGACGTTAAACTGCCAAGTGCTTCGTCCGGCAACCTATGCCCAGCATGACGTTAAACTGCACACCCGTCCAAGCTGCACGACGTTAAACTGCCTAGCCCCCATCGTCCGTGCTGCAAGACGTTAAACTGCCAAGTGCCTCGTCCTCAACACATGACGTTAAACTGTACTTCGTCCGGCAAGACGTTAAACCGTCCGCTTCGTCCTCAACACATGACGTTAAACTGTACTTCGTCCGGCAAGACGTTAAACCGTCCGCTTCGTCCTCAACACATGACGTTAAACTGTACTTCGTCTGGCAAGACGCTAAACCGTCCGCAACCTGATCCCGTGCTCCGCACGCAGGGTCTCCCCCGGTTTGGACGTGGCCCCCACCCGCTCGTCTCTGCAGGGATGTCGGGATTGTCCCCCTTTTGGGACGATTTAATGGGAGTGGCTTTTCCCTACGGGGGCAGGGTATTACAAACCCCTAGTTTCTCGTGGGAGGCTGCACATGTGTATCTCCATTGCACCTCCCCACTGCCGAAGCCAGTAGAGGGTCTGACTGGGATCGAGGTGTCTTTTGCTTTCGGTCCAAGTCCCTTCCAACTGAGTTTTGCAGTATCCGGGCTGCCCCAAGTGCGTAAGTCCTGACAGAATGAACTACGTGGACTTTGATCCCTGTCTTCTATACAGGGTACGTAGGAAGCCTCCCTGAGGCCCAAGCCCACCACCTGGTCGTTCCGGTCGTATTTACGTCCGTTCGTCCATCAGTGGACCCCTCCAGGGTTCACGCTTGCGTTGATTCACCTATGAATCCGCCCCTGTGGAAGACTGCCCGTGTGTATCTCCACGGTGCCTCCCCACAGCTCCCCTTTTCCATTTCCCCTTTTATCGTCCAGCATGACGTGAAACTGTGATCCACCCGGCCGTTCCATCCCCCCTCCGTGCGAGGTGGTTCGGTTCAATCCTCCGCCCGGCGGCCTCGACCTCTTCGTGAGTCGGCTTGCCGACGTCCAGCATGACGTTAAACTGTATACCCGAACTACGTTGACTTTGATCCGTGTTAACGCGCGGTACGTAGGAAGCCCCTCTGGGGTCCAAGCTCTTTACTCCATCATCCATCCTGATCCTTACCCGGGCCGCCACATCCCGGTGGGGTCATGCCACTTCACTTCACTCCACGTTACTTGGGAAGCCGCCCATGTGCTGGCCCCAGCGTCGGAGGTTCCCCGCAAAGGGGTTCCGTCATCTGATCCACTTTTCGTGTTGATCGGTCCGATGCCGTCCCCGCTGGACGTTAAACTCGCGGCATACCCCGTGTTAAACACGGGAAGCTGAGGAAAACCTCAGGTGACACAGTTCCCCGCACCTAGTACGGGATGCCTCAGGCCATCGTGCCTTCGAGAAGCCCTATTAGGGACGGAAGACAGATGTGCAGAGCCGCAGTGTTACGACACGCCCCCAGCACCCAGAGCCACCCGGCCTTCTCACCGCAGGTTGCTGCCCCGCCCAGACTCCTTGGAACGTCCGGGCGGAAGCAGCGTAATTAACCGGTGTCCATGAAGATATGGCGCCGGGAACGAGATTCACGAACATTCTTAAGTCTATGAGGGAGACCCAGATTAGGCGACAAGTTCCGAGGAGACGTCCAAGGAAGGAGAAGCCGACATCCCATCATCCCGGTTTCGATCAAGGAGCAGACGCCCCTGAATAAGGGACGGATGCCGCCCGCCCTTGGAAAGCGGGACTGCGGGACCACAAGCCGCGCGCCCATCCCCTCGGGTTGACGGGTGCACGCGCGAACGCGTCCTGGCGGAACAGCGTAACCCGACGCACATCCGCACCGAAACAAGTTTATAAAACTATCAGAATTTAATATTACAACAAGTTCTTCATTAAAAGGTGGTGAAACAAACATTATAAATATATATCCTTTTAATGTGTAAAACTTGATTCATTCTTATCTTGTTCCAATTAAAAATTCTTAGATGAATGTAAAAACATTTTATTGAAAATAATATATATATATATATATGTGTGTGTGTGTTAACTGATTTATTTAATACTCTTTATTCTAGCTATTTTAAAGGTAAGGTTATGGAATTTCGTTCATTAAAGCTAGTTCTTGTGAGTAATATAAGCTATCAAAGAAACTAAATTTTTTTAAGAAGAGGCATAACATAAAATATTGTGGTGTTACATTCATTCCATGTATGTAAGATTCTCTACCCATTTCATTTATTGATAAACATTTAAATAATAAAAACATCACATAATAAAGAATCATGATATCATTTCCTATTATGATTATATCATAAACACAAAATATAATAAATACTATGACACACCCACTAGCCTACTAATAAACATAGGATAATATATGTTCTTGTTAAACCCTAAATATTTGATTTCATTTTCAAACTAGATATTCCAACTCCAATATTCTTTCTTTATTTTTTAAATAGATCGTTTCATCTTCCAAACATTAGAGGACTCATTAGAAACATCAAAATGTAAAATTTATATTAAATATATATTCTTAGATAAATTACCATTAAGGAATGAAGTTTGAAACCGATATGAAATATATCGTAATCATAATGAGTTTTTATAGATAGAAAATTCTAGAAGGATGTAATCAATACAACCTTTGAAAAGGTTTCGTTATAGTCAATATAAATAATTCTTTTATTGCCCTTCACCACAATGCCTTCTTTATATGTAGAAACACTTCTATAAATATTTTTGTTTTATAGAAAAACCACATTCACCCTATGGATCCTACCCTTTTATGTGAATCCACCATGTTTGATGATGCTTAATTTACATGGTTTCTCTCTCTTATTCCATAGCTTTTAACATTTTCTCAAAATTATAACTCTCAATGGATTCCTGGGATGTGGTATGTTCTTCACTTATGATTAATTACTCATCATTATTTACTATGTGAAATCTATATCACAATTGATCTTGATGAATCCTACCAAACCAATGAGAATCTCCTATAAATTGAGTTAGATATTCGTCAATAAATATTTGTGGAACCATTACTAATTCCATATTTGGATCATTATATATTTTTTTCTTAAACATCTCATATTTCAACATTCTTCCTACTAATTCTTTGAATCATATGAAACTTATATAGAAAAGTATCTGTTCATGACCCATATTTTTTTCTCTCAATGATTATAGATAAAATAAACTCGTATTTCCATAATAAAACCATAAAAATAATAACTTATCATGATTATAGTCATTCTTTTCAAAATCCAATCATTATATAATTTTTTCAATACCCAAAGTCCTTAAAAAATCAATAATAGGATTTTTATTTGAAACCATATTCCATAAAGTGTCCTTATAACTTCCTTAGATGGTATGTGGTTTTGTAGGAATGCATAATTTTCTAGAGTATAACGCCAAAATAAAATATGAAGGTCCCATAGACTCATGATTTATTGAACCATTTTTAGAAATCCTGGGTTCCTCCATTCAGACACACCAATCTATTATGTTGTTCGAGGAGGATTATGTTGTGAAAAAATTCCACAACCTCTAAGATAAGATATGAATTCATAACTATAGTGTTCATTACCCAAATTAAATCAGAAGACTTTAATAATTTTTACAAATTGATTCAATAATAAGTTTTTATACTCTTCAATATTTTCAAAAGATTTGTACTTCTGTTTCACAAGAAACATGTAACCATAAATAGTAAATTCATCATTAAAAGTAACAAAGTACACAAAACCACCATTTTTAAGATTACCCATTTGTCCAGAAACATCACTTTGTATGATATCCAATATTATACTATCCAACTCACCTTTTCTCACAAAAGGTTATTTTTTACATTTTTATATTAAATAGTATTAACATTTTCCATATGATTAATAATCAAATGAGTCAAAATATTCACCTCTATAGAGACTTTGAATGTATTTTTCATTTATATTTACAAGGTGAAAATACCAAAGGTTTGTGGGATTATAATAAAACCTAGATTTCTTATTATCTATGTTATAAATAGTATAATCCATTCTGAAAATTTATAAATCATTCCTTTCTTTCCTAATTGAAGAAAAAAAATTCATTCTAATATATATAAAAACCCATGTTCTTTATAATGATTGACAACGTATTATTTTTAAAACATGATACATTAAGAAAATTCATGTTCATATTCTGAACATATTAATAGTTTTTCAATTCAAGGATCAATCTACTTTGTTAAATTAGATCATGGGTGATAAAATATAATGTAGAAAATAATTATTCATTATTGACATAAAGATCTAATTAACCCTTCGTCCATTGCATCATATCTTTGAGTATTTTTTTCTCAAATCTCTTATGAACTCTCTGTATCTAATACACATGAGTTGGTGTTAATTTAATTAATCACTATAAAATTCACATTTGTGTTCATTGAACATTTCTCCCTAAGAACACTTCTCAGTCCTATATACAAATTATTTAACTATTTTATATGTCATACCTACTAATGCACTCAATATTATTAGTGTGATTTATTGAATAATCTAAAACAATTATAGATAAACATGTTAAAATCATATATTACTTCATTTCATTTAGGTATTAATGGAAATTAAACCAAATAAAATTGATTACCCAATACATAATATCATTTTTTATCCAAGGTCAATATTTCATCGAGATATAAGTCTATTCAGGAATTCAATTCACCAGATAATTATTTAGGTATGGAATCATCCAAATCATAAATGTTATGAATCTTAGATAGTTCATTGGATAAATCATTATCATTATCCATCATATAGATTAACTCTATTCAATTCTTCTGGAATGTTAACTGTTAAGGCGTCCCAATTAAGTGTCAACCAACGAAAATGTCAAAAACAATCTAACATGGGACAATTGAGAGTCATAATTCTAAGGCATGAATCAACCTATCAATACAATCTATTATCACATATCACTACCTATACTTACACGATAAAATCCAAAGACACATGAATGTGATAAAAAAATAAACGAATGTATGATATACTTTTTAAATAGTGATTCTTTGTAAGGAATCCCACACTTAGTATTTGAATGGTTTTTTAAACCCTCACCAATTTAATATATATTATACATGTTAAATTAAAAAATATTACATATTATATACTAATTATATTCACATATATTATTCTTTTTGTGTATGAATTATTCAAATGATTATATCTTCAGAATCCCTATTAAACCAAAAATAATAATGTTCCCTAACAAAATGGATGTGTAACACTCTACACATCTAAGATGTTTATGTTAGATACCCAAAAATAATCCAAACATATGAAAATATAAATAAATGAATTGTAATCATAAGTTACATTTACATTTTATGTAAATGTATAGGGTTGTATAAAGTTTACTATCTCCACAAGAGTATGGTTGAGGAGATAGATAAGAAAACCCATTCAGTTTCCTAGCTATGTAACAGGTCTCTAGAAATGTAGGTCATCTGACCACAAGTGACTCAACTCAAGGAAATATTACTCAATAGAGAACTCGATTCAAGAAAACTCTTACATAAAATATTAAAAAAACTATATTCAAAAACTATTCTCAAGCGAATACAATAAAATAAATACTTAGGTCAAGGTATATGAATAAATAAATATTATACAAAAGATAGCATGTTATGAAATGTTCTATTCTTGATGTTATTTGAATGTTTAACATATATATTGAAAAATATTCATATTTTGTAAACAATTTAAAAATGAATATTAAAACTAACTAATAAATAAATAATCACATTATTTATTTTCCAAAACATGAAACATTTATTAATTATTCATAAATACAACCTAATAATAAACATTTTATAAATTACGTAGGACTTAAATATAATCAATTTACACTAAAAATTAACTTAACCCATTCATATTAAATTTTAAAAAGAAATATTAACATTTTATATTTGTAAAAATAGTAAATTTTTGTAAAACCATCTAATTAATTATAAAAATATATATATTACGCTAAATTACAAAGCTAGAGTAAATTATAATATAACAAAATAAAATTTTAAAAGACTAATAAACAATTTAAAATACATTTTTCTCAAATTGTTAAAAATAATATTTAGAAAATAATTTAAAAATTTTCATGGATTTATGAATGTCATGGTGTAAAAATTATGTCTGTTTTAGATAAAAATAATATGATATGAAAAATTTGGTATGCCACAAGGAAGCCAAGTCTTTGTGTCACCTACGATAGTGAATAACTAAATGGGTCCCAATGATAATGAACAATTCATGGTTCCTAGATAAATCCAATGAAGACCCCTGTGGTCTATACATTGATATGGTTTCTCAAATCCTCCAATGCATCCTAGACAAATCTGATAGAGAACCACCATAGGTGCCACTACACTATGGTGTCCTGAATGTGATCATTTTGAAGTCTCTATGGCTATACTATATCCATTCCTCTTCCTTGGTTATGATAATTATTTTTCAAACACAAATCAAACATTATTTATCATCATGTAAACTCACTCGAATACCACATCCACTTATATAAAAATCATCATTCATAAATATCATCATCCATATGAAATTGTTTGAGTGTCATCTCATGAAACATGAATGTAACACCAGTGAGAGTTCTCAATCACTGAAAACTTCAAAATAAAATATATTCCATCACTAAAATAATAACATTCTCGGTTGAAAACTAATGAAACAATTAAAAGAATTATGTGGAACCAAAATATACATCACATTCATGTCATTGAAGGTGTGGTTGTTGACTACAACTTCATATGCATGTCAATGGGGTTTTTGATGCTCTTGTTAGATCAAAACATAACATGAACTTCCATAGATGTGGAGGTTTGACGCACACCAGTTGTGGGGAATGGAAAAAAAAATTTAAATTACCTAGTGTAGTACAATATTTGATCCTAGGTATTCTTCTGACGAGGTGTGCACACTAAACAAGGTTGTCAATTTTTAATGGTTTTATGAATAAAATTAGTTTTAATTAATTTGAATGATGTGTGAGAAATAGGAAGATTGATTTGATCAGTTTTAAAAAAAATGAGAAAATGGTGATCATAGAGGGTTTGGATTGACCCAGTTCTTTGCTATCATGGTTTCTAAATTTGTCCCCATTTTCATTCTTTATCATGTTAGAGAGAAATTGTTCTACTGAGTCCCCACTCCCCCTTGGCCAAATGGTTGTGATGAGAATATTCCTCATCTAAAACCTTGGATTGGAATATCCTTCATCTAATGTGTGTAGGATTGTATATGGTTTTCTCGATTAATTAGAGCAATCCCTAACCAAGAATTGGAGTTCCCTAATAAACCAATATTCCACATGCAATCATACACACGTGCTGACAATCATCGAGCACTCACCACCAGACCATAATTTGTTCCACTGTATATAGATTAGAATTGGGTTTAGGGAGATGTGTTCATCGAACAAACAAATATAAATTTATATAATTAAAACCTAACACAACAGCATTTTGAGTTTAAAATTGATTTTATAATTGAAAAAATATTATGAAATAAGAAGGGATCTTATTAAATTAAAGCACATGAAGTCAAGAAAGAACATATATCTAGCCTTCCCCTTCCCTATCACTCAATGGTACTACCCCTACATGGATGGGGAAGTTGAAATTATGTAGGAGAGGGTAGAAATTACAAAAAATGAACAAAAATAAATAATTCCACATAAGTTTTATATCCAAATATTCCTTCATCGGTCGATTGGAGGAATTGAGGATGGAATGGAATGGCTTAGGAGGAGGGAGATTCTCTTCTTTTATAGGCAGATTTTGTCCTTCATACATTGGCATGTTGTATACCCAATTAATGATCGAATAACACCTTGACCACTTTACACATTGGCTTCTTCATGAATTATGTTTATAATATTCTTGGATGGACACCCTCCAATTTTCAGTATAATTCTCCTCCTCATGCACGAGTTATGAGTTTTCTATTGGAGGTTTCTTTTGTTGGAAGAACTTTCCAAGAATATTCCTTCAATTATATTTATTCAAAATCCACCATAATGAATTCAAAACTCCATTAAATATAATTTGATAATGATCCATTGAGGAAGCATTCATATACAAGTAGAATTACTGTAATTGTATGAGTGTAGACCGAGATGTGTTTCCGTTATTATGGGGGGGTCCACGCTGTCTGCCCTGAAAAATCATTAACTTCATTGACTATTTTAGGCATATAGATGGTTGAATCAGCCTCTGGTCCAGAATAAAAAAATTAACACAATAAATGAAGGATTTTACCAAAAAAATAATCATAAAATTTTGAATTATATTTTTAATTAAATGACTAAAATACCCTTGATGTGATAATATGTCAAAAATCTAGATTTAAGCAACATTCTGTTTTTATCCCAACACACACCAAAAATGATAAAATCATGTAAAATATCTCAAATTGATAATGTTTATGAGATTAAATAATTGAAAATAATATCATAAAATGATGAAAATACTAGCTCTATCAATTCCCCAACACTTAAACCATGATTGTCCTCAAACATGAAACCTCAACATTAAAAATATGAGGGCACCAATATAACCAATATTTAAATTCCAAAGAAATAAAATCAATCAATTTTCAATGTAAAGTCAAAATTTGAAATTCCATATAAAATATCAATTTAATTTCTCAATTTTCAAAGAAAAAATCAAATCATGCATTTTACCTGTCCCTTTTGAAAAATTATGGGACTTCTCCGATCATTCATTAATGAATCTCAATTAGTTATTATTAAACTTGACATATCATGATTTAACTCATGTGAATATGTTCTCTCATATCTCATGATAAAATACAAGTGGAGTTATTCTCATATCATGAGAACATTCCCCTTATCCATAGGCTTGTAAATTAACTACTTTCTCCACCTTGTAAAGACAAAAAGTACATAAAATCATGATGGATTTTAATAAAGGTTCAAATGACTATGTGGCTTAAAAATGGTGGGAAAATTATTAAAAAACGTTTCAAGCTAGAAAGAGGATGTTGGAATCTTAAATATAATACAAGACTAATTCAAGTGAAAACATAGGAAATACCTCTCTCAATACCACTTGTTAATGTGAAAAACAACACCACCCCCTTTTATGACATCATACATGAGAAATGAAGTGATCACAAATAATGATATCATCCATGTTCTCCCCCTTTTTTATATTTTTTAATGTAAATCTCTATAAAGGCATAGCTTTATTTTTTTTAATCTCCAAACAGGCACAGCTTTATTTTCAATATATTTTTCTTTTTTTAAGGAGAACCAGATGAAATGAAAGAAGCATAATGAAATGATGACTCATACCCAATTTTATAATAATACATATCCCAAAATTATTACTTGCACCTCACACTACCCACAAATGATAAACATCAAAATAAACGCACCTAAAAGGCCCTTCCCCCACATTGAATCATGAAATATCCACTCAAAAATACTAAAATTGAAGTTAGGTAAGTAAATATAAACTTGTAATATGGATTAAAACTATAAGTAAATTTGTGGAGGCTATGGGAAAACAAAGGATAAATGTAAGGGTGGGTCTCAGGAAAATATGTGGCTAGCCAAAGTAGTGCCTCAATCATTTAAAATGTGTTTTTGAACAATCATATCTTTGACAAGATTCAATACAAGTTCTAGATGGTGACATTTTCCATGATCACTCAATAAATATGCTCAAGATAAAAAAAGAAATATTTATTCTATAAGTCCTCTCGGGAATGGGAATATGTTATTGGACAATCACTCCTGGCATGATTAATAATAACAAATTTATTCACATGAATTTCCTAAATTCAAAGCTTAAAATATGGTTGGGAAATTTCATTTAAATGAATAAAATAATTCGTCAAATCATGAGTCATTATTTCAAAATCCATGCTTCATTTTAAAAATTCAATTATCTATATCAATCATTAAATATTTATTAACATTGAAATCTAAAACATGACATCACTGTATTCCTAAGAAACTCATATCTCCTAGATAAGTCAAGGAAAATATGAAGTAAAGTGTGTGAATTAAATTTCAATTTAATTTCCAAATAACAATTGGAGGTAAAAAATAAAGGTAATTGAAATGATGTTGAATGGAAAAAAACTCTATTTAGCCATGATGATTCAATCGGGTGATGCTTTTCATGTTTCTTCAGTTATGTTTTGAATCACCTTCACAACATGTGTTCTATTATGTACCTTCCATTTTTTTCAAAATTGCATCATGGACCTGAAACATAAGAACAAAAACAAATGATAATGTAGACTTGTTAAATCATGCAAGAATATGACCGAGGGTAAGGGTGGAATAAGGAAAAAACATGGTTTGCCTCCCGGAAGCGCATTTGTTTAATGTCGTTGGCTCAACTCAAAAAAATTGATTTTTTTTAAAATCATTACAAATCCTAGACTACCAGACTTCCTCACCCACACTTCATTGATTCCGTTTCATTAATTAATGTAAATTAGTTTAAAATGTATGATTATTTTAAAATAAATCACAACAGTAATAAAATGAAAAGGACAGGTACGACCTGACGTATTTTACTGAAAAATAGGTTGGAGGAGTCTGATATCCTATGTTGGCTCAACCCTATCTCCTGGTAAAAACATGTTGTACCAATAAGAGTATTATTTGTGTCCATGGATACAACAACACCAGTAAAACCCTTGAAATCATGTTCTTCTATAATGGTTTGTAATCATTCCTAATATTTGTTACTTCCTTGTTGCATTGTGAAAAAACTCATTTTAAGGGGTTGTGGTGTCCTTTGAAAATTCATCTCTTCTCTTGATGTGGGATATTGAACCTCAATTTTTATTTCCCACATGAAAAAATGTTTGCGGTTTTCCTTAGAACATTTAAATAAAACAGGTGTCTTTTGAAATTGATTGAGTACAGATTTAACTTTTTCTTATGATCCACTCTTTTAATTTGTTTGATAATATCCATTGCATATCTCTATAGTGTTAATGGGTATTTCGCTAACCTTGTTCAACCCATGTTCCATTTTAAGGCATTTGTAATTCTTCTCGGATAGTTCTTCTTCCTTCACAGCAAGTTCCTTCCGGAGATCTATGATAGTCTTTTCATGTTCATACTCCTTCAGTTAATAATTCTTGATCTCAACATCTACTCCTGATTTTGATTCTCCAGCATCTTCTAATAAACTATCAATGAATTCTATGGTTGTCTCTTCTAAATTTTTAGTTGGTTATTTTCTTTCACTGTGGTTTATTTCATTTATTGAATGAACATATGATAGATTATTCATGGATTTTATTATATTGAAATGCACTCAACTATATCTGAGATCCTTTGAGAGTGTTCCCTCGTTCACATTGATGAAGGTATTTGCAGTCGTTAAGAATGGTCTCCTAAAGATGATGGGTGAGTGTGATGAACTCTTATCTTCTTCCATTGTCAACAAATAAAATTTAGTTAGGAACAATAGATCTTTGACCTTTACAAGAACATCTTCCGGAACACCTACAGGGAAAACTATGGAACTGTTTGTGAGTTGGACCACAACTCTAGTAGGATTCAATTTTCTAATATTCAAATATGTAAATACAGAGTGAGGCATAACATTTATTGAAGCTCCTAGGTCACAAATCCTATCATAAAAATTTAAGGAACCAATGGTGAAAGGAATAAATAATTTCCCTAGATCTTGAAATTTTTTGGTATCAGTGATGTGATTAAGGTAGATACATTTTTTCCCAAGTTAATCCTTTTATTCCCATCCATCCTCCTTCTTTTAGTGCACAACGCTTTCATAAATTTTTTATACATAGGGATTTTTCGAATTTCCTCATGTTGTGGGATGTTAATCTTTACTTTGTAGAATTTTTCCTGTATTTCTCATTGAAGGGTTTCTTTTTCACCCTTCTTCGACTCAACTAATACAGATAGAAATGGTGCTGGGATATCCTTTTTATTCCTTTATTATTTTTGAAATGGCATTTCTGGACTTTCATTCCTGGACCTTGTTTTTTCTACTTTGTTGTTATTAACTTTATCTTTTTGTTGGTTAGGAAGAACTTTTAGTGGGTTCTTGGAATCATCATCCTCATATTGTTCAGGGGGTGTGAGCTCTTTACCGCTTCAGGTGGTGATTGCATTAACATTCTCCGTTGGATTTGGAATTGTTTGTGCATGAAGATTACAATGGTTCTTGGTACGAGAATCCATAATGCTTGCAAATTTATCAGCTAGATTTCACATTTTATATTCTATTCTCGCAAATCTTATCTTCAGCTATTGATCATCAGTTGATGGTGAACTTTTGGATGGTTTCTCATAATTCTTCTACTTGAAAGGTGGCAGTTAGAAAGTTTTTTGTTATTTGACGAGCTACTTATAAGGTTGTTGGAATGCTATAGGGTTCTGATAGTGCAGTTGAAAAGGCAGTCTGGTTTGGTTCTTCTGAAACCAATACCCTAGTTGGGTTTGCAGTTGGTATTTCCTTTGTTGATAGGCTGCAACATAGCTTTCATTCTCCTGCACTTCTGGACATTGATCCGTGTAATGAGAATTAGAACAGTATAAACCACATACTTGATTTGGTCCTTGTTGTTCCTTCACATGGTTCACAGCTATTTTTCACACTAACCTAGTGAGTTAACCCATTTCATTTCTAATTAAATCAACTGAATCATATGTTCTTATCTCATGGATTCTTCTAGTTCTCATACCTTGAGTGCCAAACTGCTGTAAATTTTGTGCAATATTTTAAATTAGAACTCAGATATTTGTAGGTGATTTTTCAATGAGGTCTCCTCTCGATGAGTCATCTAGTAGAATCCTATCATTGTCAAGTAGTCCTTGGTATAAGAACACGAGGAATTGGTCCTCTTCAATTTCTTGTTGTGGGAAACTTGCACAGAGTTTCTTGGAATTATCCCAGTATTCATAGATGGTTTCTCCAGTTGATTGACGTACGACATAAATCTCATTTTTTATTAAAGTGCTCCTAGACATTGGGAAGAATATTTGTAGAAAGCATTTTTTCAGATCTTCCCATTCATTGATCTCCCCCAGTTGCAGATTGTACAACCATTCCTTCATTTCTCCCTCTAGTGGGAAGGGGAATTCCCTCCACTTCACATGCTCTTCCGTGACTCCTAGAGGTTTGAAACTGGAGAAGACATAGGAGAATTCATGAATATATCGATTCAGATCTTCACCGATAAGACCATGAAATTTTTGAAGAACTTGGATCATGTTAATTCATAGTTCAAAATCATTTTCTAAGGTTGAAACTTCATGTTGATTATTTAGATTGACAAATTGAGGTGCGTAGATGTCGCGCAAGGTTTGGTTGGGATTTACAACCATTATTATAGGTTCAAATTCTTCACTCAGGGTATCAATTTAATTTGGGAGATTGATTTCTTCGAAATCTTTTGGTAGATTTTAATTTTTCAGTTTGGTTATTTTGAATTCGATTTTTGGATCAAACTCAAATAAATTTCTATTTGAACTACGGGTCATTAAAAATAGATATTTTTTTAGAAAAAAGTTTTGAGGCACTTCCACCCTAGCAACGACGCCATGTTTGACACACGCCAGTCATGGGGCCTGGTAAAACAATATTTTAATTACCCTAGTATAGTACAATAGTTGATCCTAGGCATTCTTATGAAGATAAGTGAACACAAAACAAGGTTGTCACTTTTTAATTGTTTTATGAAAACAATTAGTTTTATTTAATTTGAATGAAGTGTGAGAAATAAAAAGACTGATTTGTTTTGTTTTAAACATATGTGAAAGATGGTGATCTGAGTGGGTTTGGATAGTCCCAGTGCTTTTCTATCATGGTTTCCAAATTTTTCCTCCTTTTATTTATTTATAAAGTTAGAGAAATATGTTTCCACAGAGTCCTCTCTCCCCCTTGGCCAAATGGCTGGGTTAAGAATATTCCTTATCCAAAACCCTGGATTGGCCTATCCTTCTTCTAGTGTGTTTAGAATTGTAGATGTTTTTCTCAATTAATTATATCCCTCTCTAACCAGGAATTGTTGGTCCCTAATAAACCATTATTCCACATGCAATCATACACATGTGCTGACAACCATCGATCACTCACCACCCAACCCTAATATGTTCCACCGTATACAGAATAGAATCTGGTGGAGGGAGATGTATTCATAGACCAATGAAATATAAATTTTCAGAATTAAATCCTCATAAAATTGAATTCATAGTTTAAAACTAATTTTATATTTGAAAAAAATATTAGTAATGAAGAATGGAACTTATTAAATTAAAGCACAAGAACTGACGCAATAACATCGGTCCATCCTTCCCCTTCCAGATCACTAAGTGGTACAACCCTCCATGGATGGGGAAGACGAGATGATTCAGGAGAGGGGAGACAATACAATAAATGAATAATAAAAATAAATCTAAATAAGGTTGTCATCCAATGCTTCCCTCGCTATTCTATGGGAGGAATTAGGATGGGATGGAATGCCTTGAAGGGTGGGAACTCTTCTCCTTTTATAGGTAGATTCTATCCTTCATAAGTTGGCATGTTGTATACCCAATTAATGATCGATTAATGCCTTGATCCATTCAACAAATATCTTTAATATTTCCTTGGTTGTCCACCCACAAACTTTAATCACATTTGGACGCTTGGTGAGGTGGTTATGTCCTTTTTACTCTATGAATTTATTCTTTCTAGGAAGACGCTCTATATTTAAAATAACACTTATTAATGACCATGAAAAAGGACTCTTTATGAATTCTCTCCTCCATGAAAGATGTTTATAATTATATTTGGTAGACACCGCCCAATTTTTAGTTTAATTGGGCACCTCATGCATGAGTTATGAATTTTCTATTGGAGGTTTCTTTTGCTGGAAGAAATTTCCAGGAAGCTTCCTTCAATTGTGTTCATTCATAAGCCACCATAATGAATTACAAAACTCCATGAAATTTAATTTGAGAATGATCCATTGAGTCTTCTTTCATCTCCAAGTGGAATAAAGTTAATTGGATGAGTGGAGACCGATATGTGTTTCTGTTATTGTGGTGGGGTCCACGTTGTGCGCCCGGACAATTCATTAACTTTATTGATTGTTTTAAGTATCTAGATGCTTGAATCAGTCCCTGATCTAGATGAGAAAAATTACAGAAATAAATCAATGATTCTAAAAAATGAATCATTCAATTTGGAATTATAGTTTTAACCAAATGACAAAAATACCCTTGATGTGATAAAATGTCAAAAATCGAGATTCAAGAAACATTCCATTTTTATCCCAACACACACAAAAAATGATAAATTTTTTCAAATAAGCTCAAATTGACAATGTTTGTGAGATTATATCATTGAAAATAATATCATAAAATGGTGAAAATATTAGCTCTATCAAGTTTCGTGTTTAAGTTTATATACAATAAAAACAAACATTTCAACATCAGTTATTATATAACTAACATTAAAATATAAGGTTTTTAACATAAGGTAAAACAAATTCAATATTAAAAATTTGGGTTTTAATGGTGATTATTGGAATAACCAATGAAAAAATCCATTTAGAAATTAGAACAGATTTTTCCTTATTTTATACTCATTTCTATAACTATTTTCGAAAACTCCGATATCGGTTACTCGAAAGGCCCCACTCTATTATTCCTCTAGTACCAATCCACCACTGAGTTCCTCCACATCAATCCAAATTCCAACTCCTTATATTCCTTCTATCCACATACCTCCATCATTTCCTATACTCTTCCTTCTAATTTTTTCTACGACATTCAGTTGTCTATTTCTCTCTTCAACTTCACTCTACTTTTAGTCATAATCCTTCTTATCCTACCATCTATCCCCATTTTAAAACAAACACATCTACTAGATAGAATCTATAAAATGTCTACCACCATATTTCCTATCATGTTTATGTATCTACTACTAGAATTAAAATTTATTATGAGTTATATATTTATATTTTTTTTCTAGAAAATTTATTTATGTTTAATATATATTTAATTGATGTATATTTTTTAGTGGATATTAATACCTGATTAAATTTTTCTGTATAAGTTTATGAGTTTTATTGTATTTTTTAATATAATAGTTGATTTTTGCTTTTGATTTTATATTACACATATTGTACAAAATCATTGTTAACTTAATTGGATTTTATTTTTTACAATATTGATATATTCATTGTTAAATTTTTATTTATCTGAAATTCCATTAATTTTCAGGGAAACATATATTGATTTTATATATTTTTATATGATTAAATTTTTTAAAGATATGATTACAAGATTATATTGTTGAAAATATGCCTATAATATTATAAATATATCTAAATATGTTTAAATAATTAAATTTTTATATATTAAAATATGTTTATGAATGTTTAAATCTGTATATATATATATATATGCATACATATTTGTTTTATTGGTTCTTATAATATACATTTATCAAAAAATTATAAAAAAATTATTTTATATATATATATATTAAATTCATATATAAATTAATATATATTTATAAGATTGAAATATATATATATATATTTAGTTTATAGGTGAAATATACACATGTAAAGGGCACTATTTTAATATTTTATTATTTTTTGCCTATTTATTTTTAGCATTTATGAATTTTTATGTTAGTTAATAAGTTTAATTTAAATTTTCTTAGGTAAATAATACCAACATCATTATTTTTGTGCAATTATTTCTTGAAATTCAATTTTTTTATATTTTCACATTTATTCAGATATATTAGTTATCTGAATAATTGTAATTTTATCTTTATCGTAAAAAATTAAATTTTTATATATAATAACTTTACATTCATATCCAATGGTGCTAAGAAGAATTTAATTATGGTTGCACATATATATATAAAGGATGAACACTGATGTATAGAAACATCTACTCAAGTCTGTGCATTGAAGACCATTTGGTTTGATTTTATAATGATTTTCAATTTTTTTATATATTTCATAGTGAATTATTTAATTTTTTTCAATAAAAGTATTGTTTTATTACTAAAATAAGTTTTAGCTACTTTACACAAAACGTCGGATGATTGTTTTTTCATCCTCAATGGTTCTATCATCATGGTTTTTAAAAGGATCTCTTGGTTCAGGAAGAAGTTCACTAAGGATTTATCTTAATAGAGACATCCTATAAAAATTTCAATATACAAAATTATTAATGTGAAACTTGGGAAATTATTAAATATAGCACATATTACTTCAAATAAGTAAACCTTTACTATTTATTTTTAAGTATATAAATTTTTAGGATGATGTTTGGGAGGTTTTGGGAGAGGTATAGAATGGTTTGGGGATTTTCTATGGGTACATAGTTGGCGCACGGTTTCTGAAAACCATAAAATACATTTGGGAAACCATGAACAAGGGAAGATGTGATAAAGGGAAGGTGCACGGGAATGCACACTATTTTTCCAAAACTGTGCAGTTTCCTAGGATAAAATGTTCTTTTTGAAAATTTGTTTTTTTTGAATGGTTGGAACACAGTTTCCTAAAAGCACATAAAAATCGCTTGAGTCTTATCATTGAGGAAAAATATGGCATACGTTCGTCACATGATTTTTCTAACTGTGTGACTAACCAATCATGGTTTAAAAACTCAATCCACAAAAAGTGAAAATGGGATAGGATTATGTTTTAACCGATAATTTTTTCCCAAACCGACCCTAACTTGGGACTTCTTCCTCTCAAATTATAATAATGCTTCTCCCATTGATGCAGAGGAGATATGATGGGTTATCGTGGTGAATTGAATAATGATTCCCACTGCAAGTCATCATTCTTAGTAGTTTTCCATGGTTTTCCTTATATCAATTTCTCCCTCACTCTTAGTTTCATAGATATGCTAAAATTATGGATAGATCTAAGGCATTTGATTTGAAATAAGATATTATTTGGATTTATTGATTTTAGGGTAAGATATCTAAGGTGGGATTTGGGATTTTGAACCTAATTATATGGAAGTTTTCATGTTGTTTTTTGTTTTCACTGTGTTTTTTTAGGCAGGTGTCTTCAGTTTCTACTCCCCTTTTTAGAATATGAAGGCTTGATTTAAAATTAATTACTTTTATTGATTTTTTATTAATTTTTTAAAAGAAACATATAAACCCTCTTCGGTAATGGTTTGTATTTTTGTGGAAAATTTTAATTTTTTGTCAAAAATGTTTTGTAGTTGTATTTTAAGGTGATGATTTTTAATTTTTTTTCTTTTTTTATTGATTTATGAAAAAGGATTTATGTAATGGTTTTCGATAGAAATTTGGTATTATTGAAATGTTTTTCGTACACATTGTTTTGGTATGATTTTGGCATGACTGGAATGTAATCATGTGCATTGGTATGGATAAGGATGTGAAGTACCCATATGAAAATGCTTGGATAGATATGGGCATGAAGTAACCTCATCAAATTCGTTCACTTAGGGATATCTCAGTGAAAGGATGAATCAACACTCACGAGTATAAGGAATCTGGGTTTCATGAAAATTTGGATGTGTTGATGGGTGGAATGGAATGGATTATTCCAAAATTGAATTTATGAAATGGTTTTAGTGTATTGTTTTATTTACTTCCATGTATATTGATATTTTTTCGGAAAACTACATTATTATGGCACTTGTTTATAATCTGATATAAACTTCTTATAAATTTATTTATATAAACTATTTTATAAAAATGTACTAATATGTTCTATCCAAGTGGCATGATAAGGGGATTCATTTGGGTAAATCAAACTAAGTTTCATTACTCACCCCTTCTTTTTCACTTTAGTACTTTTTCATATCTATTTTATTTAGTCATAGGAAAAGGTGATGTATCACACACATTTAGTTCTGCTAAGTGATACTATGTAAATTTTGTGGAGTAGATCATGGAGCATGTTAGAGCTTTGGATTAATGGTTATCTTGAAGTTTTGTTGGTATTGTAGCATTTTGCTGTGTACTTGGTTATTTTTTAGTCTTCTACATTTCTAATTCATTTGTTGGTTTTGACATAAATGAAATGTTGATTGGTCTTTCATTTTTATCATAAATCATGTTATATTTTAATTGGATATGTCAGTTTTGTTTTGTTTTTTATTTCTAAAAGTTAAAATTATCCCCAAATAGTAAATTAATTCCTTGTAATTTATTTCCAATCTTTGGAATCTTGGGGATGTCACATAGTTCCACGTATTTCCCTTCCACATTCTCAATCTATTGAGGATGGGAGGGATGTTACACATGGTATTGGTCTTGGTCCTTCAAAATCTTCATGGTATAAGTGGTCATCAGTTCTTTCAGTCTTAGAGTTGATAATTTATTATACATTCATCATTGAGTTGGGTTGTTAAAAGGAGTAGGATTTTCAGGACATGAAAAGTAGTGAATAAGAAAACATAGATAAACTTTTCATGATGAACTTCAATTTCCCATGGAGTTTTGTACATAACTATTTTGGTTACAATTATAGTAATTAGAAGACCATTTTCATGGAATGAGGAAGCCTTAGAGTGGCTTCTCCCTCTCGCCTCTCTCGAGCTAGGGATTCCTCGACAACAATTAGGAGGGGGATGCCTGCGCATTTCGGACTCATCTCCCCCCTTTCCTCTCTTCTCCCCTCTCCTTCATCAACCTCTCCTAGTTGTTCTATTTTTGTTCCTTTTCCCCCTCTCATCCACTCTCTTTCTTTTCCCTTGGGTTTGATCTTGATGATGTCTCCCAAGGAGTTTCTGTCAATCTTGACGATGGTGGTCCGATGTTGAAGTCTCCATCCACTTTAACCCTACTCTGATATCACATTCCACCGTGCCTCTCAATGTCTGACTTGGAGTGACGGTTTCATAGTGGTTTTGGGATTTGCAGATTGGCAGTTTGAGGATTTCTAGGTACTTCTGAGTAGGTTCTCTCTTGTCTTTAGTTTCGCCCTGCCGTGTTATTGTCGTCTGATGCCCTTGGTTATTCATGTCTCTGCCCTGACCTCATGTTTCTCTGCTAATCTCCAGGTCGAATTAGGAGCAATTATTTATTGATGTTTTGGGATGTGGTGTTTGGCGGCTGATGGTCCTTCTTATGCGGCCTGATTCAACATCCTCCTTTGATGTCATTCTGGTTCTCTTCCTTCATGGTGACATCAACATCGTTTTTCGTTTTTTTGGCTTTCTTCCCCTTTTTTGGTGAATGTGGGTTGGGATCTTCTACAATTTTTTCTGTGATTGTTTCGTGTTGCGTTTCTGGTTTATTTTGGTTTTTTTGCTTCAGCCATCGGTTTTTTCATGATAGTGATGTGCCATGAAAATGATTGATTTAGATGGAATATGGCGCTCTTGTGTGGTGTTTTGGATGACAACGGTGATGGAGGATGATGAATTTCTTCTTTGGTGTTTTGGACATCGATGGAGTCGATGTCAGTGGTGATGATGATGAGATGGCAGTGGTGTTGTGTGATGGTTGTGGTGATGGATGGCGACGATGATAGTTGATGGTTGGGGATATTTTTTGGTTTGGCACTATTTAAATAGGGAATGAAGACGAGGTGGTGTGATGGTTTTTGGTGGCTTCGACGGGCTCCAACATTCTCTGGTGGTATGGTGGTTGAACGACGACGTCGATAGCGGTGACAGATGGTGACGATGATAGGGGTACTCATGATTTGGGTGGAGGTGACTTGACTTTGGAAGATGTGGATGAATCTTTTCATGATCTTCTAGGGTGTAGTGAAATGTTTTGAATTTTGAACCTTTTGTTCCAGTTCCCACTCACCCATAAAGTGGGTTTATAAAATCAAATAAAAATATATTTTGAGGAGAAGATCATTTTCATGGGTTTACCCAATGAGGAGAACATGACATGACTTATAAAAATGGATTTACACTATGAGTTCATAATTAATTTTGAGTAATGATTTATGAATTGGTGAAAAGTGTTCCTTTTTGAAATATGTTACATTTTTTTCAAATGAGATATTTTAAAAATATTTTGGTTATCGTATTTTGAAAATGGTTTGATTTTAAAATTAATGTTGAGAGCTTTTTAAAATATATGAACATGGAAAATAATGATTTTTAAAAGTACATTTGTTATAATTTTGATATGGAATAATTTGAAATGATAATCCTTCAGTTTATATATATTGAGACTTATAGTATTTTGTGTTTTTATAGAAAATGGAACATGATATGCATCATAGAAATCAACCATAGGAAAATACTTAAAATGTGGTTTTTCTTGAGCCACAGGTGAACCAAAAGCTATTTCAAAGTATTGTTCAAGTATTTTAGGTTTTTGAATGTGGGAATAGGAGGGATGAACTACGGAAAGTGGATCATTCCATCCAATTCTAGAAATAGAATCCACCAAACATTCTAGTTGATTCTTAACTAAAAAGGAGGTGTTCCTTAATAGGATGAATCATATATTCTATTTCATTAGCACGCCATTAGAGATGAAATTAAATATTTCAATGTATATACAAGAAAATATTGCATGTGAGTGGTGGGTTTTAGCATTCTAGACTAAATTAAACCATGAAATTGCATGGGATTATTTTGATGAATTGTTTAACAAATAATTTTATCCTCATACATTTCGAATTCAATGAATAATAGAATTATTTATCTTAAATTATTAAAGAATTTTTTTCCCAGGGTGCATGACTAAATTCATTAATTAATTCACTTTTCACATGATGTTGTTGTTTGTGAATCCTTGAAGGCATGAATCGTTTAATTCGGAATTAGGTATGAGATTTTATCGAATATTGAAGTGCTCTTTATGTAGGATTACACAAAGATGGTCAAATAGATCTAAGGTGGTTTATTGGGAGATCTGAAGTGCTCTGGGAGGAAGAATAATGTTGATAACCAAGATAAATGGTGGTAAATCTAATGTTGGGAGAAAGGGAAAGAGAGACACATATTCATTAGGTGGAATCAGGTATCAAAATTATACAGTTGGATTAGTCACTCTCCCTATATGACCTAAGTAAAAATAAGATTTTTTTTAATTTGGTTCACTTTTCCACATGAATCAATAGTGTATAGCACAAACCCAAGCATTACACAACTATAATCAGATAGGGAATTTTCAGAACTATTGTGACAATGATCAAATGTCAGGTGTTAGGGACGCTTATCAAGTGTCACGGGTATTGTATGATTCGATAGGATAAGGGAAACATAATACATCTCTATAGCAGAAAAGAGCTACCCATGTTCATTCTATGAATACCATGACTCCTTAGGATGTGCAATCACAAAATGGAATTAAGGAACAAATTATTGGAGGGAATAAATTATATGTAGGTATGTAGGTGATTGTGGTTTATCAGTCCAGAACATCAACTATGATAGGTAATATTCTTTTGAATTATACTATTATGAAATATTTTTTTGATATGGCTCCATCCCATTCCTTTATTACTTCTTATTTTATTTATGTACTAATATTAAATTATGAGATGATTCCTTCAATGTTAAAACATCAAACACCTCAAATTCAAAGAGAATGTTAAACTCATGTGTGTAGAGAGTGTTCTATAATGGTTTACAGATCAAAATTTAAATATAATTTATTTATTCTTCAAATGTATTTCTAGGATATAATCATTGGTTTTTACTGGTTGATAATGTTCAAGAAACACTTCAAATGATATACATGAAGAATTATTTTTTTCAACTGAATAAGGAGTTGATCATCTCTTTAGAATATACAAGAGTGTATAGGAATGAGAAATGGGCTTGGTGGAACCATTAGATGGACTGATCTTATATCATTTTTCATTGTTGTCTTTGGAATCTATGGAAGTGATCCAGAATAACAGTTCTCCAGTAGTGGTTAATTAGTTTCCAGATGTGTTTCCCAAAAATTTCACATGGTTGAAACCTATGTAAGTAGTGGATTTTATGATTGACCACCTTCCAGAGATGTGTCCTACTTCCCTTCCATCTTACCTGATTTCACAAATAATAATTAAATGGAATTGAACATGCAGTTATAAGAGTAAAATTATAAGAGTTCATTCAATTGATCTTGTCTCTGTGGGAAGATTTGGTATCTTTTGTTAATAGGTTTATATAACTCTTCATTTATGTGTGTATTGTCATAATAATAACCATGCTATTATAATGATAGTATATCCACATCCATGCATTGATGATCTATTCAACCAATTGAAAGGACCTTAGTGGTTCTCCAAAATTGACATGAGATCATGATAACACTAATTTCATGTTAAAAATGAGGATTTTACAAGAAAGAATTCAATAGTAGATATGACCATTATGAATATATGGTAATTTTTTTTGGTCTTATGAATTCACTTGTGGTATTTTTGAAAATGATGAATTGAATATTTCATAGGTATCTGGATTCATTCATTGTAGTATTTTTGGATGAGAAATTATGGTATTTAAGGAAAAGGGTTGAGCATGAGTTATACTTGGCGAAAATTTTGAGAATCTTTAGGGATCATCATACATATGTCAAATTATAAAAGTGTTATTTTTTTATGCAAGTGGTATGTTTACTTGGATATGAAATCTCCAAAAGAGGTTTTCCTGTGGATCCATAAAAGATAGAGGTTGTTCTATCTTTCGAACTACCAAACAATATCATCGAGATATAGTGTTTACCAGGCCTATCTAGTCATTACTAATGTATTTTATGTTATTTTACATCACTATCTTTACCTATGACATCATTGACAGGGAAAAAATTTCCATTCCCATGGAAAAATTAATTTTAGTAGTCTTTTCAAGTGCTATATTTTATCCTTACATCAAAACTAATCATGATTTTTACAGAATCAAAAAAAGTGTATGTTGTGTATTGTGATGCTTTGGGATATGGGTTGGGGTGTGTTCTCATGCAAGGAGATCATGTTTTTTATTATGGTTCAATTAAGTTAAAAGTTCATGAGAATAATTACCTAACACAAAATTTGGAGTTAGCTATAATAGTCCATTCATTAAATACATTGATTCATTTCCACATTGGTGAGAAAATTTAGTATTTATAGCTCAGAAGAGATTGAAATATATTTTATGATAGAGGAATTTAAATCTATGAAAAAAATATGGATGGATTATCTTTAAATTATTGAATTTGAATTGATATGTTCACTTAAAAAGAAAATTGGGTGGCCTACACATTAATCAGAAAATAACATGTTAAGTAATAAAAAATCATTAGATGAGTGGCAGTTCAGGTTAGTCTTAGCGGACTTGCACTTGGAATATGAAGATCGTGGTCATGTTGGGGATTTAGTTTTTGTTTTTTCATTCTTGATTTTATTGAGATAGTTAAAGAGACACATACATCCAATAATGAATTTATAGAATTAAGGTCGAAACTAAATGGTCGGAGACCATTGAGGGATGAAAACATAATGATAGTTCAATGATGTTGTTAAAAAATTGGATGGTCATAAATATGGACTATCAAGAACAAATTCTTCATTCTTACCACCATTAAATATGGTTTCTTCATCTTGTAATACAGAATATCTATACTTTTTTGAAAGCATAATTTTGGTGGGTTGTTATGAAAAGAAAAGTTCATGTGTTTGATTCGAGATATTTAACTTGTCTTCACATTATGACTGACACTTAGAAACTAGATGGAATGTTGCAGTCTCTACCTATCCCTCTAAGTAAATGAGAGTAGATCGTAATGTATTTTACAACAAGTCTCTAAAGAATGGTTTAGAAACACAATTCCATATGGGTGATATTGGATCGTCTTATAAAGCCATCTCATTTAATTATTATTTGTGAATCTTATGTGGTATAGGACGTGTAAAAATATATATCCGAGAAGTGGTAGAGGCATGTAATACCAATTTAAATCATATCAAACATAGATATGAGGTTTATATTGTATTTTTAGAAATACTTTAAAAAATACCCTGGGATTTAGTTGACTCAGAGTAATGTGTACCATCCTTAGATGGATTTTAAATCCAAATGGATAATAGAAACATTGGAAGACTTTTGGTTGTGTTGTGTAGTGGATTTTGGGGGCTCATGGGAAGAGTATGTGTCGTTAGTGGAGTTCTCATATAACAATAATTATGAATCATTGACACATAAGTCTGCTTTTTGAATAATTTTATGGGTTACCTTGTCATTCTACACTTTTTTAGGTGGAAATAGGTGATGATTCATTAGTGGTAAAATCTTGGTCTAAGAAACGATATAGTAGATTCAATTGATCATGAAACAGATGGAAATAGCTCAGAGTCATCATAAATCCTAGGTGTATCATCATTGATGTTCTTTTTTTCCTTCGAGTTGAGTTATCATGTGTTCTTTAATATCTCTCTACGTGTTGGACATCACTGTTTAGGGAAGTTGGAAAAGTTATCTCCTTAATACAGAGGCCCTTTTGAGATACATGAATAGTTTGGTGAGGTGGTATATCATTAGGTATTTCCACCATGGTTTAGTGTGGTTCATAATGTGTTTTGTGTATCTCATTTGAAAAAGTATCATCCTGATCTTTCCCATCATATTCAATGGGATCATGTGGAACTAAAGCGAGATGATTAATTTGTGCACATTCAAATTTGGATTTTCGATAGGTAAGATAATATCATGCATGGGAAAATCATCGTTCTAGTGTAGGTTTTATGTCAACATGGATGGATTCAGGAAGTGACATGAGAATGGGAGAGGGAAATGAAAGATAAATGGCTAGAACACATTCAGAACAATGATGGTTCCCTGCTTTATGAGGACAAAAATCATATACTGGTGAGAATGTATCACCCCCCCAGTTTAAAATAAGTAACACTTTTTATATTCATTTTATTAATATAATGTGTTTCTATGAAGTTATTGAGGGTTTAGAATAATATTGAAATTTTTTTTGGTGATTTTCTAAGGGTTAATGGTTGGTAAAAAGTTTTTGAAAACTTTGAAACACCTATAGGAACCCTTGCATAAAGAAACATGGGCTAAGGGGGATGCGCGCAGGTTTGTGTGCAGATTATCCAAACCATGTGACCACCTATGAGAAACCATGATCTTTGTGAAATTTTAATTTTTCATGGTTGTAGCATGGTTTTATAACCATTAGATCCAACCCTTTGAGGAAACTTTTTGACGTAGAATTTAGTTCATGGTTAGAGCATAATTTTTCTAACTATGCAACAACTGTTCACGGTTTAAAAGCTAGATCTAGAAATACTAGTCCTCATTTAGGATTATGTTTTCACCTATAATTTTTTACCCAAAACAACTCTAAATTATGTTTTATTCTTCTCAAATGTAATGGAGTCTTCTCCCATTTATTTGGAGGGTATCTGAAGCCTTCTCTTTGTTCCTTGAATCCAAATTCTCATGATCAGTCATCGTTCTTGGTTGTTTTCATTGGATTTCAAATGATCTACTTATCACTCTCTCTTGGTTTCTTATGTATACATCATTTTTGTACATATATATGTTTTTTGGTAAAATTATGATGATTTGTTTCTTTATTAATGTTAGGGGATGTGATTTAAGGTGGGGTTTTAGTGTTTTAACCCGATTCTATGGATGTTTTCATGCCATTTTCCATTTTTTACAAATTTTATGAGGTATTCAGATTCAATCTCAACTCCTCTATTTATAATATGAAGTCTTGATTTCAATTTTGTTTTTCTAGTTACTTTTTTTTGAAATTCGTGTGAAAATATTGCTAGAAACCCTCTCGGGTGATGTTTTGTATTTTTTGTGCAAATTGTAGAATTATTTTGAAAAATTCATGGTGCTCTGATTTTAAAATTTCTTGTTTGGAATTGTTTATGAAATAATTTTTATGGAATGTTAAACAATAAAAATGTTGTTTTATTGAAATGGTTTTGGAAATCTTGGTTTTCCTATGGGTTTGGCATGTTTGGAATGTCTTCATGTGCATTGGGGTGGATAAGGGCATGTTGTACCCCCATAAAAAGGTTGGGACATATATAGGTGTAAAGTACACCATTCAAAATGGTTCACTAAGTGATGGTTTGGTGAAAGGATGTATCACCAAACACACGTATACAATTATATAAATTTCATTATATAAAATAATTTAAATAAATCTGTTATAATTTTTATCCTAGTGCCATGAGTAGGGAATCCATTTAGGGAAAGCCTATAGAGATTCATTACTCACCCCAAATTTAGAACATTTGTTATTGCTTAAATGTTTTTTTTTCTAGACATGGGAAAAGGTAAAGTATGACACTTCTCTAGAAGTTCTTAATGAAACTTGGTCTGTTTTGTAGCGTATAGCATGGATCATGTTATATGTTTTGAGTTATTATTTTCATTGTTTTTTTTGGCTTTTTAGTTTTCCATTGTGAAGTTGGTTATTTTTTTGTCTTACACTATGGAACTATTTTAGTTTGTTTTTCTATAAAATAATTTTTGATTTGTGTTTTTCGGTAATCATGCATCGGGTAGTTGTTTATTTTTTTATGATGTATTTTGTATGTTTTTTATTTCGTAAAGGGAAAATATTCCCCTAATTGTAAACAATTCCATTAGCATTTATTTCTAGCATTTGGCACCTTGGGGATGTCTCTTAAGGACAAGTAACATCCTTCCACCTTCTTAAGATAATGTAGATGTTCGGGATGTTACATTAAATTTATGAGGTCATGAGGTAGGGTCTATATGATGTTCAACATTTGAAGCATTGAAGTTAGAGATAATAATTAGATGTAGATGTATGAATGTTACTATAATATGTTTATTAGATTGAGGGTTGGAATGTTACCAAAATGAGTATATCAGACACAGAATGTTTATACTGAGACTTAAGAAACCTCCCTGAAGAAGAGTTCAAAGAGATAGATATTATATGTTTTACCAAATGGAGAAAGATATAAAGTTGGTTTGAATAGAGAAATAATTTTCTGCTATGTAAACATTGTGCAGCTCATTGGTTTGAGAATGATGAATCACATCAGATAGTATTTTATAAAGATCATAGTATAGTGACTTTTAAAAATATCAATAAACTAAGACATTTACAAAGTAAATCAAAAAAAAAATTAAACGTTCATTTAATAGAGTAAGTTAAAAATATTTAAAGGTTTATAGGATGAGAAATCTAATAAATTTCACTTAATTGAGAGACATGACCTGATCATATGAAAATAATTAGATTGATAATTGTTATAAAATTTTTTAGTGGATAATCTAATAACATTACATCCAAATAAAGAAACGTGATAGTTATTACACATGATATAGACTTGAGTAACTTTATATAAACAATATAATGTTAAATATTATGATTATATTATGTTTTACCTTAAACATTAATAAATCAAGATGAATTTAAGGAATCTTGGAATAGATTATTGACACTTATATTTGAGGACACGTTGGTGAAGAATGTTGACTTTCATGTTTTAAAATATTTTAATGTATTCAAATGAATTATGAATTTTGTGGGGAATTCATAATAAGAGACTATACTTAATCCATGATTTTTAGAGTAAGTATTCTTATATAATGGGATGAATTATCTTTATTATTAAATTTTGATGATGCTTGTGGAGGGTGGAATTGCTGATGTTTTTGTAGTGTCTATATCCAACCAAGAAATAACATGGTGCAAGAAGAGGATAACTAAACACAATGAACAAGATATAGGTGAATCTGATACAAGTGCATCAAATAGATAATTATCATATTTAGGTAACCAAAAGGTATTTATCCTAATAAGTATTATTGGAAACTATTGTAATGGACCAAGTTGTACCCGATAGAGAATTTCAAAAACAATATTGATAAAAATTCAATTTTTTAATATTTCTGCATCCCTTTAGTATAAGGAAACATTATAACTAGTAGGAACTAGAATAATTTAATATCTAAAGTTAGAAGGAGTTTAATTAGATTTGTTTCACTGGTTTTAGCATTATTATATAGTTGATATTGATGGATTGAAAGTAGTCAATAAGAAAAGTAATAGGTAACCACATTCGATTTTAATCATGAAATACATGTGTGTCCTAGATTTTTAATTTATCCATTCATATGAGTGAAGATGATTTATATAGTTAAGTGGATCGAAACATTACAAATTAACCGGGATAATTTGAATGAAAATAAATTCTAAAAATTGCCACCAATTCAACCTCCCCAACTTAGTGGTCTACACAATCTTATGAACATCATTTGGTATTAGGGCATCGAGGTTCCCTCTATAAGATTCCTGTATTCCATATCATGTATAATCTCAACTAACTAAATAACAAAGTTATTCCAACGTTGTGAGAAATAATTCATCATAGATGAAAAAAATAATGATACCATATCTTATGTCACTTGTCCAGGAGATTATTGGTGCATCTAAATTAGGTTTTCCACCCATAGAAGAAGATACTCCATTTAATATTTTTGAAATTATAACTCTCAAGGTATATATAATGTATTTCAATATTATTCTTATGACCTTGTTAGAAAAGGGTTATATGATGGTGATGTGTCTCAAAATAGAAAATAAAACATGGGAAAATGTATAAGTATTTTATAAGGGAAATGTAAAATTAAATGAAGATATTATTAAAATATAGAGCAGAAATATTAATGATATCATTATTTATCTAGAAAAAACTATTTATTACTACTTCAGTTCAGTAAATAAAATTTCCAAAAACATTAGAGGATTCAGTGATGACATGGAGGATTTAACTATAATTTAAAAGGTAGTGGGGATATTTTTTAATGTGTTTTATCCTAAAGTCTCTACATTAGAAGATATAGATTATTAATACCTATATTAATTAAAAAAATTATTATTACTTTTTAAATAAGTAAATCCCTAACATTTAAAAATAATTAAGGTGGAAAGGAATTTTAATGATATGAGGAAGCTAAAGATCATAGAGCCATATTATGAGGTAATTGGTCATAGTTAAATATTATATAAGAAATATGAAGAAGAAATGAATTATATGATTATTTCACTTATGTAAGAAAATTACTAAAAATATCTAGGTAATATAAAGGTAAAATCCCACTAAAATATTTTAATTATGAAGGCATCCGATTTTTTTCAATAAAATTTCTAGATAAGTTGTATGGTGAATATGATAATGAATATGATAGAGATCATCATTAAAGGAATAAGTGGGTAAAAAATTTGACGTAACAAAAAAATATCCCCTATGATAAATAAAATGTTCAATAGAAGAAACAAAAAAAATATATTGAGAAAAATCAACGAGTATGACTCTAATAAAAATGATTCATCTGAAAATAAAATTATAGATTATTTTAACACATTTATGGATCATGTTTAATGAAAGGAATATAATTAAAATATTGGGTAACAAAATGGTGTAGAAACTTGTTGGGAGTATAATATATGATTTGAGCTGGAGGCATGCCTTAAAAACAATACAGAACATATATGGGAAAAAGTGTCTTAGATAATGAATTTGAGAATTAAAATGAATGGAAATAAGAATTTATCAAAGAGTAAAATTTTTACATTGAATAAATTTAATACCTTATATTGAAAGTCCTAGAACAAGAGAATATAGGTAAAGATCACGATGAAGACCATACTTCTTATGAAAAAGATTAGTTCAATAATCAACTAATATAAATCATTGTTTAAAATTCAATGAAGAAAATGAATAATGAATATCCACAAAAATAGGGAGGTATAACAAAAAACATCTCAATATGATGAAAGAACTCACTCAAAAAATCATGTCAAATATGTAATCATAATACTAAAAAGAGTATCTAATTTTGTAAACCTTTTAGGTTTATGAATAAATAATTTAATATCAAAGATAGAGAAATAATTTGAAAACTGCATCATAGAGTCTAAGATATCATGGAAACCTAGTAATATTATGATCTCTTTTAATAAGGAGAAGTTTAAAAGTGATTAGTGATTAAGGGGAGGGAATAAAAATTGGATATCCCACATAAAATAATTTTTTTAAAATTTTCAAGGAAATGAAATATTTGAAATCGATAATTTATTTGGGGGTATTTCATTAATATATTTACTATTAACTTCTAGTTGATGTTGAACCTAAGTTCCATTTTTTATAATAGCACAACCATATTAGAAAGTATGGTTTCTCATCTTTTTGATATTGATAATTACTAATTTTTTGTTGAATCCATATAGGTTATTAATCTTTTATCTCCATAAAATTTCTTAATCACTTTTATATAATATAAAATTATTACATTTGAGTTTGATTATTTGGATAAACATAAATATATTTATATCATATATTATAATAATATGTATCATAAAATAAGAAGATATTAACATAATTTTGATAGGTTTTGTGAGGTTATTGATGGTCCCTATTTAGTCGTTGGGGATTTTAACACTATCATGGGAAAACATTATAAAATTTTCACTCTATCTATTTATATATATTGTTTATATTTTGGGATTTAATTTATAGTAAAAAATTTCTATAGGAGAACTTATTGGTTCTAGGTATACCTAGTATATATATCATGTTAATGGGATAATACCTAGGAAATATGATAAGGGTATTCTTTTCCATGATTTTGATTTTTTGGATTCCATATATTGTTTTAATATTATTAAATAGAACTCCAATCATAATCCCATTTAGGTAAGATCATTTCAAAGGGAGTAGAACTTTCCTCTCCCTATTATATTTAATAATTTATTTTTCCAGTATCCTTACTATAAAATGGTTGATATTGAGGCTTGAACCTTTTTTAATTATGGAATTTATATTTTTATAGGTTACAATGATAAAATCTCTAAACAATAGTATATGGACTAAGAGTAAGGGAACATTTGGTCATATAGACAATCCAATTTTCTTATCTTTGATAATGTTTTTCATAAACTAAAATTCATACTACTGACTCTAATTTTTAATAATTTTTAAATAATTAGTTGGATATTGACAAATATATTATCTCATTTATAATGATGAAGTATAAAATTTAAAACATAATTTTTTTACTAAGGAGGGGGATTTGAACCCCACCTTTTAAACTCACTTAAAATATCATGGAATGATTAAAGCACTCTCTCTAATGTAAGTAAAGTGACTATGTGATTTATTTTAGAAGGTTTACTACTAATAAGATTGTTTTATAGTGTAAAAAACTTCTTTACAAAGTTAATTTTGGTACCGGAAAAATTATAACTGATATCATCAGTATGATCACAGGCATATAATAAAGTGCGCAATTGATTGTATTTTGGATTAACGACATTTTAATTGGTTAATGAAATGGTTTCCAAAAATTTGAAGAGCCTTGGGGTGTCTGGGTGGTTTGGTATGGGCAAGAGGAGGAAAAGATTTCGTCCAGTGCAGACAGTAGAACTAGTACATGGTTAGTAAAAACCATGTGCCAAATGCATGTTCCTTGGAGAGGAGTGGTGCAAGGATGGTGAAATAGTGAATAAAGAGGGACCATAAAATGTGGTATTGGACATATCCATACCTCACATCCTCATTATATTTTGTAAGACCATACAGGCTACAAGGTGACCATGCGATCTAGGCCCCGTCTTGGATAGAGGGTGGCACACAATCGGTGCATGGTTTCGCCAACAATGTGGTAAAACCATGTGACTCGTTAAAAAATGTGTTTACCATTTTCCCAGTATTTATTTATGAAACTAAACCTGAATTTCTCCCTATTATTTTATAGAATATCCTTATTTATTAAAAAACCCCGACTAAACATCCATGAGGTGATAATCCATTGATTCTTGGATGTATCTAGTGTTGTTGTATGCAAATAAGAGATTCAGTTGAGTCTAACACACCGCTTTTAACAATTTTCTGAAAAAGGGTTTACATAACCATTAAACCCCTTCTGAATCTCTAAAAAATTACATCTATATAATATTCTAATTTAGGGATTAAATGGTTGTTTGAGTTTAAATTAGGGGATAATATTAAACAAGAGTTGTCTATAACAAGAGGTAGGTTGTCTAAAAGTTATATCTCATAATTTTGATGTTTTTTTACTTGTATGTGGTTTTTCATGGGTAAATTTATGTACTCAATTTGGCCTCCTAGGTAGTAAATATTAAATGTTTTAATTTAATAATGAATCAACCCCCTCATGCTTCTCATAAAATAAGTTGAGGTTGTATAGACTGAGCTTAAGGCCACCCAGGGGGTGTGCCACTTACTTAAACATGGAAATTTGATTGATGGTTATGGGATTGATCTATTATGAGAAGGAATGTATGATATGTGTGTTTAATAAATTAATATGGGATTATGAGATGAAACCAATGAAAATTGTGCTTAAATTGTGATCATGGAATAAGGCGGTGTTTGGATGAACATGATTGTGTTCAATGAGTTAATATATAAAAATGATAAATATATTTAGTAGAGAAATAATCTTGATTAAGTAAACAAGTGGTGTGTTGGGGGTATGATAATGAAGCTCAACTCTCAAGGGTTAGGTACGACTTGGGCTCTAGGAACCACACTTGTATTGAATGGGTTAGGATGTCAGAATGAGGCCTTATTCCCTTGACAAATGCACATGATATAATTGGACTGATTAAATTTACAATGTAAGAGACATATGTAGGGGTTGGGAAATGGTTATACCAATAAATTAAATAACTTAGATTCTCCATTTATGTGTTTTTTAGTTGACTAGAATAGGCGGAGGCATGTTAATTAAATATGGGTAACACATGGAAATAATTATGTATGTGGTAAAGAAAAATAATGTTAATTAATGGAATCTGGGTTATATTTATATACCTTTCATTTTACCATACATATGGGTACACTTTTTAGGATACATGTTTTGTAGACACCATTGGTGGTGGTGAACTGAGTTGTACCCACACCGTAATAAGAACTCCAATGGTTACCTGAATAGGCTTCATGGTTGTTGGTCAGGACAAGGGTAAAGGAAATATTCTAGATAGTAGATTTTGGCCCGGGGAGGTTAATGGATGAGGGAACAAAAATTGGTGTCATACCCCATTTTTTGGATTCTTCATAATATATTTATTCTGGGTTTGGAACTATATAACATGACATGAAATATTTACTGTTTCGTTGTAGGCATGTTCGAAGTTTTGGGAAATGTATTTTTCATGCATGATTTTTATTTTTAATCATTCCATCATTTTCAGATTTATCTGTTGTGTCTTACTCTGATAAAGAGGGCATAGTCTCCCCATGTGTCTCATTAGACCCTCATTGTTAATTGTTTTCCTCTAGAATGTGGGATAGTGTACCAGAAGTCACTTACTGAACTAGCTTAGGGCTCTGTGTTTGGTGGTAGCCAAGCCAGTGTTTTTCAAAGTGGTATCTAATGGGATTCTATTTTATTATTTATTTTATTTTGGAATGGTAGACGGTAGATTTTCATTTTTTGGGTCTTTAAAATGTTATCATGTTTGGGAGTAGATAACCCATTATAGGGGAAAACATGAGCACCTAGGGTGGGATTGTTTATCGTGATATTCATTATTATAGTTGGATGTTATTTCACCTTGGGTGATACACATTTTGTGTGATGTTACTATCTATAAAGATCTTACTCATGGCCTAGCATGACATGAGGTTTTAATATTCATGATTCATTCTAGGAACATACAGATATAATTTTAATGCATTATGTTAAGAACACATGGGAAAATGTGTCATGGTTAGATATAGGAGTTGGAAAATCATTTTAATTCTATGTTAAATTTAACGGAAAAGTTTATAATAATGATTTTACAACTCTATAATGAGATGATAATGTTTGGAATAGTTATAATTGATTCATGCTGAAAATTTTGTATGTTTTGATAGAATTTAATGATGATAAATGAAACTTTCATAGTATGGTGTGTAATGATAATTTGAAATGTGAATTATTGTTTGACCTATGTTAACCATGCTCTCTTTTTGGTATGGTTATGGGTAGTTATAGGGATTTTATTATATCCATTAGGATAGTATATGTGGGGAAAATTTTAATTATCAGTCATTGGACTAATTTTTCATAAACTGTGAAACATTATGTTATATGTTTTTAGACATGTGTTTGGAATTATATATAGATTCCACCATGATGACTTCATTTAGTAGGGAGAAAATAGGCTATCATTTATAATTATCCCCTAACAGTGGAGTAGGTAACCCTATTGATTTTGGATAATGGTAGAGAAGATCAGTTCTTTGAGAACATTTCTCAGTTTATAAAGATGATAGAATGGGGACTAGGTTGGGTTATGCCGAGTATGTATGATCATACTAAAGATATTTAGTTGTGTTACCCTGTTAAATTTTTAGGGGAAGGAGGACATATGGCTATTGAGTTCTAGATATATCCTATCCAAATTATTTTGGATCTTATATAGACTCCTCATGATAAGAGGGATAATATGGTGTCTTATATTTATCGAGGACCAGTGAAGTTCTAGTGGGGTTAAAAATAAGAAGGTAGATGATATTCTATAGACATATTTTTAGGAAATGTTTTTGGAATTATTCTATCTAGAGACTCATAGATAGGAGAAGGATGTAGTGTTTATGAGGTTTATATAGTGGTCTATGTCTATGATGGATTACATTGGCCAATTCACTAACATTCAATATTTTATTCCAACATTACTAGTCTATAATGAATCTATATATATTCATTTTTTAGATGAACATAGATATTAGATCATGTCCTAGGTGAATTTAATAAATTTAAAGAGGTTTTCTGAGTTGGTGGATTAGGAATTTATTTTAGAGGGGAACTTAAAGGAGGCTTCAAGTGGTGTTCATGGGGTTCATGGGAAATCCATTGGTATGGCCTCCATTGATTAGAAGAACCATTCATAGAATTCTCATCAATAAATTGGTAGATGTAGCATTTAGTGAAGTGGATTGGTCTCTCTGGGTAATGAACTAGTGCCCTGTTATCAATGTGGCAGGACTGAACACATGTGTTATTAACGTTGACCACTGATTGAGTGTCAAACATGTGGAAGGATACGGTATATAAAAAGATTATATTTGGATGCTCGAAAAGTGGGTAGTGATGGGCAATCAAGGTAGACACAGAGTGTGGTAAGTGGGTTTACTACCCCATACCAAGAAGGCAAATAGATTTCTAATCGCCATACATTCCATAATAGATGATTTGGTGCTTTAGGATAAGATCACCCTTGTCAAAAGGAAAGAGAAACACTAGGGACTTTGACTTGGACCCAAGGGATAAAGAAAAGTCATATTAATGTAGTTCATCATGCACCTATTAGAGGCAAGGATAATACATTAACTATTCAAGGTATAGTCATTGTAGTTTCTACACTTTATAGTGATTTATTTGGTAAACGGTCCTCACATTCTTTTATATCTTCTCATTTTTTTAGCGTTTGGGTATTGAGGTGGAGTATATGTGTGGGGAAATGTTTATTGGCATTCCATTGGGAGTACGAGATAACAATATATGACAATGTAAGGATTTTTCTCTTGGTTTTATTGGGTATCGTTCCCTCTATGACTTTTTTTGATTGAGATTCTAGGTTTTGACATGATATTGGGAATGGATAAGATGGTGCCCTACCAAGCCCATATGTACTTTTATTTTGGAATGATATTTTTAACTTCACTTAAGGGTGAAATGTATGTTTATAAAGGTCAATGGAATATCCAGGAAGGCCATTCATGAAATCCTCATCAGTGGATTGGTGAGTTCACAACCTAAGTGGGATCTCTTATGGTTAATGTTGGGGGAATATAGAATGATTTTTTTCTCCTTTAGTGTATTGGTTATAGCATGTATTTATTAATTATTTCTAAAGGATACCACATGAGAGAGATTATGGGTTCACAATTCAGCTATTTCCTAGAGCAAAACCCATTTTACTCGTCTATATAGTATAACACCATCTGAACTTTTGAAACATAAAACTTAATTAGTGTAATTAGAAAATCAATGGTATATCCATCCATATACATCACATTGGGATCTCCCATATAGTTTTATAAGAACTCTAATTGGGTGTTATGGTTGTGTATCGATTACCATAAGTTAAATATGATGATATTAAAGAACCAATATCCTCTTTTATGTTTCTAGGATCTTTTAAACCAGCTGAAAGGTGCATCTATTTTCTCCAAAATTGATTTTAGGTAAATATATCATTATCTAAGGATGAGACAATATAACATATCATGAAATACTTTTAGGTGAAGGTACGGTTTGAATGATATCTTTTCTATTCCCTTTATGTTGAAAAATGCACCTGCTTTGTTTATGGACTTAATGAACTGAATCTTCCCTCCATACATATATTAGTTTGTTGTTAATTTGGGGAAGATATATTGTGGTCCTCTTTGACTTAGGAAAACCATTCCAAACACCTTGACATCATCCTGAGTACACAGAGAGAGCATACACTATACACCATACTGTCTATTTTTCATTTCTAGGTCGACATGGAATATTTTTTGGGTTAAATCATCTCTAAGGAAGGTGTTTTAGTGGACCCAAAGGAAGTGTAATAAGTGATATCTTAAGTGAATCCCAGGAAATTTTTTAATATAAAAATAATTTTGGGTTTATTGGTTTTTTACTAAAGTTTCATCATGGATTTCTCTCACATAAAATAAAAAAATTTGGGCTTAACCAAGAAGTGTGTCATGTTCAAGTGGTTTGGAGCATGTGATAATTATTTCCACAAGTTCAATAAGAGTTTAATTATGCACCACTTTTTATCCTACTCAAGATAAGTAAGGACTATAAATTGTTTTGTGATTCATATGGTACTCTTATTAGGGAAGTGTTGACATAGGGAGATCTAGTTGTGGTGTATGAATCCCTATAGTTGGGCTAACAGGAATAAAATTACCCTATGCACAATCTCAAGTTATCCATGGTGGTTTATTCTCTTAAATGTTGGCAACATTGTCTTCTAGGTGAAAATTTTATTGTGTTTTACAACTATAAATTCCTTAAGTGTAGAGACCCAATCGTGACGTACATGGACATTACATTACTTTTACAGAATACTTAATACATAAAAAAAACATACACACAAGGACCATAATAGTTTAGTGTCTTTGGAAACTCGGAAAAATATTCTTCTAATCATGCTGAATGATCTTCAATATTTCCCATAAAGATCATTCCCTTTTTGTTTTCTTACCTAAAACCGTTCTTTATATCCTTGGTAAAAGAAAATATATAAAGGGTGAGCTCAAATGATCAGTAAGGGTAATCATGAAGAAAATAAATAAACCATATACATTTGATCTTAAAAACATGAACCTAATGTGTAAACATAAAAATCATGAGTAATGAAATTAAACATGGCAGTACGTAAGGAATAGATCATAATGGAACATAAAACATGATAAAATTGCATCGGAATAAAACATTTAATTTTGTAAAACCATTAAACACATGATATTATTTCTATATTAGCCATGGCATTTTTGCCAAGACCATCTTAGTGGATAAAGTCTCTTTCTGAATCGAGTTCACTCCTCGTTCTAGTCCTATATCACTGAATTAGATTAACTTACAGTTCCAACCATGTCTATCTCATGAGATATAAATATTTACCCAATTAATTTGAGGGAGATATATTTCACACCCATCTCATATTAAAATCATTCTTACATGCGCCACAATATAAACATAAATCATTCATCATAACCCAAAGAATAAAATGGGTTTCATAAACATCATCACATCATAACATAATCCATATAAAACAAATGGATATCATTTCATCATAAGAAAAGTGGAACCAGGTAAATCATAAAGACATTATACTTGAAACATAAAAATATGAAATAATTTCTTCTTTGATGGAAAATGGTTTTGATAAAACAATTGAAATTAATTCTTGAGGAAAATATCCTTTCTTCTTCAAAATCATTTTCTTTTCACAAAATTCCATGAAATTTTAAAAGAAAATGATTTTGTTGAAAATATTTATAAAATATTGTATAGGATGCTTCATGAAAATAAGGTATTATGAAACTGTAAATATCCTTTAATGTTGTATTAGTTAAAAAAACATTATCCTCGTACTTTTGTCGGAAAAGTCAAAAAGTTCCACGTATGGTAAACAAAAGAAATATTCCTTCCATAACACAATTTAAAATCCAAATAGGGGTAAACATGACTTTAAAAATACATGGAATAATATTAAACACTTTATAAAACACATTTTTATGGACATGGATGAAAAATATAACCCCAGAAAATACTTACATATATGTAATCTCGGATAAAAATGAGATTTTCAAAATTATCCCTTACCTTAGGTCTAATATACTTCATACACATCCGAACCTCCAGTATAATGATTTAAATAATGTCATTGACTTATTAATGAATCATATTCATTTTTATGATATCATATATGGTTCACTTATGACTTTTTATTACCCGTTCTTTTGTAAATCCCATGTTAATGCAACGTTTTAGGTAAAATCGTTTTATTTATCGTACGCGTTTGGACTTGTTGTTCGTGATACTATTATTACTTATATCATGATTTAATTACTTACATAATGTAAATAATGATTTATATATCATATATATTCATTATATATATATATATATATGTAATAGATAGATAAATGAAATGAAATACACCGTTCATGGAGACGGTAGACCGTACGTACGCATGAACGTTGTTTTCCTTTCCTTATTGACTTGAATGGAAGTAATTAGATGACATATATATATATACATAAATAAATTAGATTTATCAAGTAATATATTTCATTATTATTCATTATATAATCTTTATAATCATTCTTGAGTGGTTAACATGGAGAATGAATCTCATCACGTCGTGGAGACAGTAATCCGTACGTACGCACGAGTGATGATATCATTCACATAATTATTGAATTGAATTGTAGTGGATGATATAATATCTCATAACAAGTATGATTTTATAATAACTATACATAGTTATTCATTACACCATTATACTCATCAAAGTAAGGTTGTGGTGGAAAAACAGATTACACCACGGCGTGGAGACGGTATTCCATACGTATGCAGTCACGATGATTTCGTTTTCCATAGGATGGATAGAAGGTAAAATGGGGTTGTTTAATATTTATAATAACATACAATTATATTATTTATACTGATGTTATTAATTTATAATGAAGAAACTAAATAAGAACAAGTTGAAGAATAATGAAACTTGAAAGAATCGGTAGAAGATATTACCTCTTCTTCGACGCACCTCTTTAAGCATCCTCTTAAGGAACTAGATTTGGTATTTTGAGGAGACCCAAACCTCTATAATGTTTCTAGGGAAGTTTAAAATTGAAATTGGAAGGTTTTGGCCAATATTGAAGGCTCAAAATTGTGTAAAGAGAAGAGGAAGGAGGTGCCCTTTTATAAGGGAGGAGAGGGGCACCTTAGGAAAAACATAAAAAAGTATTTTGTAATAAAGTCATAGTCAGTTTATAATATCTCCAAATTAATTTATATTGATACTAAAGTCGGTATGAGTCGAAATCCGTTCAACCAATAGGTTTTAGACAAGTTTAGGTTACTATTTTAACCATATCATTTGGATTTAACACTAAGTTAAATAATTTAACCTTTACCGTGTCTTCTTTTTTTCTTACATTATATGGTTAATAAACTTACTATAACAATCAAAAAGAACCCCAAGTTGTTTATTATTAATATATATAACCTTATCTAAGTCATTTTTCTAAAACATATATTTTTATTAATATAATATTAATTAATAATATATTATTTGTTTTAAAAACTATTTTATGTCAATTTTGACACTATTTGGTAATTGATTTTTTTGAAAATTATTACTGCATGATTAGTTCTAAAAACGTTAATTGAATCAATACTAACATGTAATATTCACCTAAAAAATTGTTTTAATTCATTAAATGTCTCATATTACATTTATTACTGTATTTATAACATCAATTATGTTAATATTTCATTAATAATGTAATTACCGCATCATCATTGTGTCATAAATAAACTAAATTATTTAATTTCTAAAAATTATAAATAAAATACCATTATGTAGGAAATCGTTTTATCTTTCTAATTAATATTTATAGTTGAATTTATCTTATGTATAACCCTATATTAAAAATGTTTTAGTTATTAAACTTTGATTTTAACTCTTTTAACTCTTCTTTGAATTAAATAATAATAAATGTCCTAATCCAATCCAAGTGGACCTAAAATGATAATATTATATTCCTAGGGTTGTTTTTAGTCTAATTATACTTATCCAATAGAATTAGGACATGTTTTAGGGTAATAATAATATCATTCTTACCCTTAATTACTCTATTTACTTTTAACCGTGGTAAATAAAAGTAAAAAGTTACTTTTCCCCCAAAACAATTTATCTTATTGAGCCACATTTTACTCCTTGATATTAACTATGTCTCTTGGTTTTTTGAAATTCAATTAACAAAAGCGGTAAAATTATGTTTCATGTATAATTGAAAATGCTCCTAGGAGTTGGGTAAAATACGGTAAATTGTTCAACAAAATTTTTATATATCTATATTATTATAAAATGAATACAATTAATTACATTGAACTTATATAGGAATTATTTACATATTTTTTCCTAAAATAAATTTAAATAAAATAAATTATTATTTAAATAAAAATTCGTTTTTAATCCATAACTAAGTGTTTTCACTATTCATCAAAAATTGAATGTTTTCAGAAAAATACCAAAAATTCACCCATAGAGAATTTCAATATTCTGAATCCAAAAATGAAGTCCATTTTGGAAGATAAAATTTACAAAATTTCAAAAATTGGGTAGTAATATTCATAACTTCTAGTTCATAATAATATTATAGTAATATCTCGTTTAGTGAAACTCAGTATTGTGTATAACACACACTATCGAGGAAGGTTTCTTCTGGCATGAAACACATTCCTAGAATAGTGTTTGTGTATACTGTAAGCTAATACGGTGTTTCGTATAGCCCACGATAATCTTGTTGTAGCATACAACACAAGACATCAAAGTAATTAAAATAATATTTCTCATAAAATCTTGGGGTGTAACATTCTACCCCCCTTAAAATAAATTTCACCCTCAAAAGTAATCGGGGTTATAAATGGTTTACTACCTGAAAGTTTTCTTCATAGAATCCCACATCATAAAAATGAATACTAAAAATTAATTTTAAAAACTAATCTATGAAATGTAACGATTACCCAAATTAACTTATCCCTAGGTTTCCACATAAGAGAACATAGGTGAAAATGGGGGTATGGAAGAGAAATCCAACTATCATTTTCTGATGGAGAGTGGTAGAGAAGATGGATATGAAAAATCCAACAATCATAAATCCATAAATTTGTGATGATCTAAGGTACCATATGATTCATCAGATATGAGGGCACTAGAAAAACATTTTTGGTTTTCAAAATCATTTCACAAATGTTGAAGAATTTTTGAATTAAAATAAATACTTACTTGATTTTGGTATAATCTTACCATTGCTCATGACTTGAACAATTTCCACGTCATCTCTTAAGGAAATGAAGTTGAATTTGGATTTTGAAAAGTGTTATAAAATCATGCGATAGAATGATAGGTCATTCCATCTGTCTCAAACATAAGGTTAGCAAAATTTATATACATATGTCCATCTAAGGTGAGATTAATCGGATATGGTTCCAAAAATGGAATTATACTTCATATATCATACCTCTTAATAAAATAAAACTAGTTTATACTAACTAGGGACTTCCTGTAGTCCAGTGGTAGTTGATAAAGGCATTTGGCACTTTGGTTGTGGGTTCGATTTCCAGAACCTTGTCCGATGCGATGAGTTGTCGTCCATCCTACAAGTTGTCTTTTTTCTAAAACATCACCATTACAACATTCCAGAAATAATATTAAAAAAAGGTTCTACCCTTAAAAAATACTATCTGATGTCCAACATAATCCATTCCAATCTTTAGGCTTATACCAAATACTTCAATCCAATATCACAGTGTAATGTAAACGATTAACAGAAATTTCCTCTACCGAGCATGTGAATACCATCATCTATCATACAATATATCTTGTTGGTCACATTACAAATATGTGAATACCTTAATCATGTATTCTCTTGAAAAATGAATACTCATTGAACCTTAGTGAAAACATGAATGGTGTCAAAAGTAAACTCTTTCCACATACTAAAATCACAAAATTTCTATATACTCAAACCATGATATCATTTTGTCCTTATATCATTAATGAGATCATTAATACTGTCAAAAATATTATTTTCTTCATATCCATTCATTATGCGCATATAATCTTCTTTCCAAAAATATTTCAATCACTTTTCATGGTTACCATTACGATATTCTTATGGAAAACCACAATGGACCCATATATAGATATTCCAATATACCATAAAAGTACCTCAACAAAATTATTATGTAATACCAATACATAAAAACTTTAATCCATCCTCTTCAATGATTGTCATAAAATAAGTCCTTCCCTGATTTAGAAGTAACCTCTTAGGTCAGGGCATTGATTTGGGTAATTCCCATGTTCTCCACAGATAAGGCATTAAACTCCATAATAGTTTGTCACTCTACGACCCTTCTCCCCACACATATATCATATCCCCCTCCATTTTATGTATTCATCACGGTTTTCTTCCCTTCTTTATAAATATCAATCTTCCTTTATCTGTACTCCTCCCCATGCGAACATGCATAAAAGTCCATCTTCCTCTTATTTGATGAATTAGGAATACCACTAAAGTTCACCTTGTTAATCAAATATCGTGATGATTGATTCAACATAATCACAAAATCTTTATTTATAGGCATTAACAATTTCGTTGCTCATAGTCACCAATTTGTACATTGGATTCAATGTTGACCCAATTCCTTCTGGTTCCCTCCATTGACTAAAACCAAAAACCATGGTGTAAGAAACAGGTGAAATAACAAGGAACCACATAATCATAAAAAGTCACTTATGGGATGTCTAACTTATCACAAATTTATTAATCCATGAAACCCTAGGTTCACCCTAGGTTATTCATGATCGTAAACATAATTCTAGGATTGTAACCTATAGTTATACTAAAACTTAGGGACATCCCTAGACATACCTTAGAAATATCTCTAGGGATTTCACTAAAGTTTTCACATCCTAGTTTCCAAAGGTTAACTAAACCTCCCTTTGATGCTAACTGTAGAGACCCAATCTTGACGTACATGGACATTACATTACTTTTGTGGAATACTTAATATATAACAAAAACATACACAAAAGGACAGTAATAGTATAGTGTCTTTTGAAACTCGGAAAAATAATCTTCTAATCATGGCGAAAGATCTTCAACATCTCCCACAATGATCTTCCCCTTTTTTTTCTTACCTAAATCCTTTCTTTATATCCTGGGGAAAAGAAAACATATAAATGGTGAGCTCAAATTCTCAATAAGGGTAAGAATGGAGAAAATAAAACAAACCATATACATTTGAACATAAAAACATGAACATAATTTTTAAACATCAAAATCTTGACAAATGAAATGAAACATGGATGTACATAAGTCATAGATCATAATGGAACATCAATAATGAAAAAATAACATGGGAATAAAACATTCAATTGTGGAAAACCATTGAACACATTATATGATTTCAATAGTAGCCATGGAATTTCTGCCAAGACCATCTTAGTGTACAAAGTCTCTTTCTAAATCGAGTTCACTCCTCGTTTAAGTCCTGTATCACTGAATCAGATTAACTTACCTTCCCATCCATGTCTATCTCATGAGATATAAATTTTTATCCAACGCATTGTAGGGAGATATAGGTCCCACCCATCTCATAGTGAAATCATTCTTACGTGTGCCACAATATAAACATAAATCATTCATCGTAACCCAAAGAATAAAATGGGTTTCATAAACATCATCCCATCATAGCATAATCCATATAAAACAAATGGATATAATTTCATCATAAGAAAATTGGAACCATGTAAATCATAGAGACATTATACTTGAAATATACACATATGAAATAATCTCATCTTGGTTTGGAAATGGTTTTGATAAAACAATTGAAATTAATTTTTGAGTAAAATATCCTTTCTTCTTCAAAATCATTTTCTTTTCAAAAAATGCCATGAAATTTTAAAAGAAAAGGATTTTGTTGAAAATATTCATGAAATATTATAGAGTATTCTTCATGAAAATAATGTGTTATGAAACCGTAAAAATCTTTTCATGTCATATAAGTTAAAAAAACATTCCCCTTGTACTTTTGTCTGAAAAGTCAAAAAGTTCCTCATATGGTAAAAAAAAGAAAGATTCATTCCATAACACAATGTAAAAGTCAAAGAGGGGTAAAAATGAATTTCAAAATAGATTTAATAATATTAAACACTTTATGAAAAAAAAATTATAGACATTAATAAAAAATATAACACCAGTAAATACTTATGTATAAGCAATCTCGATTAAAAATGAGATTTGAAAAATTATCCCTTACCTTAGGATTGATATTCTTAAAACGTATCTGATCCACCTGTATAATGATTTAAATAATTTCATTGACTTATTAAAGAATCATATTCGTTGTTATGATATCATATATGGTTCACTTATGACTTTTTATTACCTGTTCTTTTTTAAATTCCATGTGAAAGCAGCGTTTTGGGTAAAATCGTTTTATTTATCATACGTGTTTGGACTTGTTGTTCTTGATATTATTATTATTTATATCATGATTTAATTACTTCCAGAATGTAAATCATGATTTATATATCATATATATATAGTATATAGATATATATAATAGATAGATAAATGAAATGAAATACACCGTTCATGGAGACGGTAGGTCATACGTACGCATGAACGCTATTTTACATTCCTTATTGACTTGAATGGAAGTAAGTAGATGATATATATATACATAAATCAATTATCTTTATCATGTCATATATTTAATTATTATTTATTATATATACTTTATAATCATTCTTGAGTGGTTAACACGGAGAATGAATCTCATCGCGTCGTGGAGACGGTAATCCATACGTACGCACGACCGATGATATCGGTCCCATAATTATTGAATTGAATTGGAGTGGATGATATAATATCTCCAAATCAGTATGATGTTATAATAACTATACATATTTATTCTTTACACCATTATACCCATCCAAGTAAGGTGGTGGTGGAAAAACAGAGTATACCATAGCGTGGAGATGGTATTCTGCACGTACACACGTGCGGTGATTTCATTTTTCGTAGGATGGATAGAAGGTGAAATGGTTTTGTTTTATATTTATAATAACATATCATTATATAAGTGATTCTAATTTTATTACTTTATAATTAAACAACTAAAGAAGAATAAATTGAAGAAGAAAGAAACTTTAATGAATCGGTAGAATATATTACCTCTTCTTCGACGCACCTCTTTAATCTTCCGATTTAGGCACTAGATTTGGCCTTTTGAGGAGAACTGAACCTCTATAATGTTTCTAAGGAAGTTTCAAAGTGAAATGGGCAGGTTTTGGACGATCTTGATGGCTCAAAATTGTGTAAAGAGAAGAGGGAGGAGGTTCCCTTTTATAAGAGAGGCTAGGGGCACCTTAGGAAAAACATAAAATATTATTTTATAATAAAGTCATATTCGGTTTATAATAGCTCCAAATTGATTTATTTAGAGGCTAATGTGGGTATGGGTAGAAATCCTTTCAAACAATATGTTTTAGACAAGTTTGGGTTACTATGTTAACCTTATTATTTAGATTTAACTATATGTTAAATAATTTAACCTTTACGGTGTCTTCTTGTTTTCTTACACTATATTGTTAATAAACTTACTATTAAAAGCCAAAAGAACCCCAATTTGTTCATTATTAATATATATAACCTTATATAATTAATTTTTCCGAACCTTATATTTTTAGGAATAGAATATCAATTAATAATATAATAATTGTTTTAAAAACTATTTTATGTCAAGTTTGAAACTATTTGGAAATTCATTTTTTTGAAAATCATAACAGCATGATTAGTTTGGAAAAAAATAATTGAATCAATTATAACATGTCATATTCACATATAAAATTAGGTTAATTTATAAAAAGAATCAAATTACATTTATTTGAGTGTTTATAACATCAATTATGTTAATATTTCATTAATAAAGTAATTACTGTATCATCATTGTGTCATAAATAAATTAAATTATTTAATTTCCTAAAATTATAAGTAAAATAACATTACGTAGGAAATCGTTTTATATTTCTAATTAATATTTATTGTGGAATTTATCTTATGTATAACCCGATATTAAAAATGTTTTAGTTATTAAATATTGATTTTAACTCTTTTAACTCTTCTTTGAATTAAATAATAATAAATTTCCTAATCTAATACAAGTGGACCTAAATGATAATATTATATTCCTAAGGTTTTTTTGGTCGAATTAAACTTATCCAATAGAATTTGAACATGTTTTAGGGTAATAATAATATCATTTTTATCCTTAATTACCGTATTTACTTTTAACCATGGTAAATAAAAGTAAAAAGTAACTATTCACAAAAAATTATTTTTATCTTATTGAACCACATTTTACTCCTTGATATAAACCATGTCTCTCACATTTTCAAAATTCAACTCACAGAAGTGGTAAAATTAAGTTTTATGTACAATTGCAAATGCTCCTAGGAGGTGGGTAAAAGACGATAAAAAGCTCAATAAACATTTTATATATCTATATTATTATAATATGAATCCAATGAATTATATTGAACTTATATAGGTATTATCTATCTATTTTGACCTAAAAAAATTTAAATAAAATAAATTATTATTTAAATAATAAGTTGGTTTTAACCAATAACTCAGTGTTTTCACTATTCATCAAAAATTGAAGGTTTTCAGAAAAATACCAAAAACTCACCCTAAGTGAATTTCGATATTCCGAATCCAAAAATGAAGTCCATTTTCGATGATAAAATTTATAAAATTTTAAATAGTGGGTATTAATATTCATAATGGCTAGTTCATAATAATCTTATAGTAATATCTCGTTTAGTGAAACTCGGTATTGCGTATAACACATGCTATCGGGGAAGGTTGCTTCTGGCATTAAAAACAAGCATAGAATAGTGTTTGCATATACTTTAAGCTAATATAGTGTTGCGTATATTGCAAGATAATCTTGGTGTAGCGTACAACATAATATATCAATGTAATTAAAATAATATTTCTCATAAAATCTCAGGATGTTACATTCTACCCCCCTCAAAATTAATTTCTCCCTCGAAATTATTCAGGGTTGTAAATGGTTTACTACTTGAAAGTTACATTCATAGAAACCCACATTGTAAAAAGGATAACAAAAACAAATTTTAAAAACTAATGTATATAACGTAACTGTTACCGAAATTAAATTTTCCATGGGTTTCTACATAGGAGAACATAGGTGAAAATATATATATGGAAGAGAAATATAACTCTAAAGTTCTGATGGAGAGTGGTAGAGAACATGGCTATAAAATACCCAACAATCATAAAGCCAAAAATTTGAGATGATCTATGGTACCATCTGATTCATCAGATATGAGGGCACAAGGAAATTTTTTTGGTTTTCAAGATCATTTCCCAAATTCTGAAGAATTTATTAATTAATATAAGTACTTACTTGATTTTGGTACAATCTTACCATTGCTCTTTCCTTGAACAATTTCCAGTTCTTCTCTTAAAGAAATGAAGTTTAATTTATCTTTTGCAAAGTGTTAGCAGATCATGCAATAGATTGATAGGTCATTCCATCTGTCACAAACATAAGGTGAGAAAAAGTTATATACATAAGTACATCTATGGTGAGATTAATCGTATATGGTTCCAAAAATGGACTTATACTTCATCTATCATACCACTTAGTAAAATAAAACTAGTTTATACTAACCAGTGACTTCTTGTAGGACAGTGGTAGATGATAAAGGCATGTCGTACTTCGGTTGTGGGTTCGATTCCCACAACATTGTCCGACACGACGGGTTGTAATCCATCCTGAAAGTTAACCTTTTTCTAAAACATCACCATTATAACATTCCAGAAATAATATAGAAAAAATGTTCTAGCCTTAAACAATACTATCGGATGTCCAACTTAATCCATTCCAATCATTAGGCTTATCCAAAATACATCTATCCAATATCATAGTGTAATGTAAACGATTACTAGAAATTTCATCTACCGAGCATGTGAATACCATCATCTATCATACGATATATCTTATTGGTCACATTCCAAATATGTGAATACCTTAATCAAGTATTCTCTTAAAAAATGAATACCCATTGAACCTTAGTGAAAACATGAATGCTGTCAAAAGTAAACTCTTTCCACATACCAAAATCCCAAAATTTCTGTATACTCAAACCATGATATCACTTTGTCCTTATATCAGTCATGAGATCATTAATACTATCCAAAATATTATTTTCTTCTTATCCATTCATCATGTGCATATAATCTGCTTTCCAAAAATATATCAATCACTTTTCATGGTTACTGGTACCATATTCTTATGGAAAACCACAATGGACCCATACATAGATATTCCAATATACCATAAAAGTACCTCAACAACATTATTCTTGAATACCAATACACAAAAACTTCAATCCATACTCTTTAATGATTGTCATGGAAGAATCCCTTCCTTGATTTAGAAGTAACCTCTTAGGTAAGGTCATTGAGTTGGGTAATTCCCATGTTCTCCACAGATAAGACATTGAACTCCATAACAGTTTGTCACTCTATGACCCTTCTCTCCACACAGATAACATCTCCCCCTCCATTTTATGTATTCATCAGGGTTCTTCTTCCCTTCATTATAAATCTCAATCTTCCTTTCTCTATACTCCTCACCATGTGAACATGCATAAAAGTCCATCTTCCTCTTATTTGATGAATTAGTAAAACCACTAAAGTTCACCTTGTTAATAAAATATCGTGATGACTGATTCGACATAATCAAAAAATCTTTCTTTTTAGGCATTATGCAATTTCAATTCTCATAGTCACCAATTTTTCCGTTGGATTCAATGTTAATCCAATTCCTTATGGTTCCCTCCATTGACTAAAACCAAAAACCATTGTGTAAGAAATAGGTGAAATAACAAGGAACCACATAATCATAAAAAGTCACTTATAGGATGTCTAACTTATCAAACATTCTTTAATCCATGACACCCTTGGTTCACCCTCGGTTATTCATGATCTTTAACATAATTCTAGGACTTTAACATATAATTATACTAAACCTTAGGGACATCCCTAGACATACCTTAGGAATATCTCTAGGGATTTCACTATAGTTTTTGCATCCTAGTTTCCAAAGGATAACTAAACCTCCCTTTAGTACCAACTATAGAGACCCAATCTTGACGTACATGGAAATTATATTACGTTTTAAGAATAATTAATACATAAAAAAAACATAGAAACAAGGACTGTAATAGTTTAGTGTCTTTGGAAACTCGAAAAAAAAAATTCTAATCATGGTGAAAGATCTTCAACAACTCCCATAAATATATTCCCCTTTTGTTTTCTTACCAAAAACCTGTATTTATATCCTGGGAAAAAGAAAGCATATAAAGGGTGAGCTCAAATGCTCAGTAAGGGTAATCATGGAGAAAATAAAACAAACTATATACATTTGAACTTAAAAACATGAACATAATGTTTAGACATCAAAATCTTGAGCAATAAAAAGAAAAATGGAATTACAAAAAGCATAGATCATAATGGAACATAAATCATGATAAAATAGAATGGGAATAAAAACTTTAATTGTGTCAAACCATTAAGAACATGATATTATTTCCATAGTGGCCAAGGCATTTCTTCCAAGACCATCTTATTGGACAAAGTCCCTTTCTGAATCGAGTTCACTCCGTGTTCCAGTCGTGTATCACTGAATCAGATTAACATACCATTCCAGCCATGTCTATCTCATGAGATATAAATCTTTACCAAATGAATTTTAGGGAGATATAGGTCCCACCCATCTCATACTGAAATCATTCTTATGTGTGCCATAACATAAATTATTCATCCTAACCCAATGAATAAAATATGTTTCATAAACATCATCACATCATAACATAATCCGTATAAAACAAATGGATATCATTTCATCATAAGAAAAGTGGAACCATTTAAAGCATAGAGACATTATACATGAAACATACAAATGTGAAATAATGTCATCTTGGATGGAAAATGGTTTTGATAAAAAACTTGAAATTAATTCTTGAGGAAAATATCATTTCTTCTTCAAAATCATTTTCTCTTCACAAAATGCCATACAATTTTAAAAGAAAAGGATTTTTTTGAAAATAGTCATGAAATATTATAGAGTATGCTTCATAAAAATAAGGTTTTATTAAACTGTAAAAATACATTCATTCTTTATAAGATAAAAAAACATTCTCCTCCTACTTTTTTCAGAAAAGTCAAAAAGTTCCACATGTGGTAAACAAAATAAAGATTCCTTCTATAACACAATGTAAAAGTTAAGGAGGGGTAAACCTGACTTTAAACATACATGGAATAATATTAAACACTTTATGAAAAACATATTTATGGTCATGGAGGAAAAATATAACCCCAGTAAATACTTACGTATATGCAATCTCGGATAAAAATGAGATTTTCCAAATTATCTCTTACCTTAGGTTTGATATGCTTCGTATGTATCCGAACCTCATGTATAATGGTTTATATAATGTCATTGACATATTACAGAATCATATTCATTGTTATTATATCATATATGGTTCACTTATGACTTTTTATTACCCGTTATTTTGAATATTCCATGTTAAAGCGGCGTTTTGGGTAAATTCAATTTATTTATCGTTTGTGTTTTGACTTGATTTTCTTGATATTATTATTAATTATATAATGATTTAATTACTTAAAGAATATAAATCATGATTTATATATCATATATATTCAATATATATATTTATAATATAGATAAATGAAATTAAATACAACGTTCATGGAGATGGTAGGTTATACGTACGCATGAACGTTGTTTTCCTTTCCTTATTAACTTGAATGGAAGTAATTAGATGAAATTTATATAAATATGCATAAATCCAGTAGCTTTATCATCTCATATGTTTCATTATTATTCATTATATATACTTTATAATCATTCTTGAGGGGTTAACATGGATATTGAATCTCATCGCGTCATGGAGACGGTAATCAGTACGTACGCACGAGCGGTGATGTTGTTCCCATTATTATTGAATTGAATTAGAGTGGATGATATAATATCTAAAAATCAGTATGATTTTATAATAACTATAAATAGTTATTATTTACACCATTATACCCATCCAAGTAAGGTGGTGGTGGAAAAACAGATTACACCACGGCGTGGAGACGGTATTCCGTACGCATGCACGTGCGGTGATTTCATTTTCTGTAGGATGGATAGAAGTTGAAATGGGGTTGTTTCATATATATAATAACATATCAGTATATTAGTGATACTAATGTTTTTACTTTATAATGGAACAACTAAATAATAAGAAGTTTAAGAACAAAGAAACTTGAAAGAATTGGTAGAAGAGATTACCTCTTCTTCGATGCACCTCTTTAAGATTCCTTTTATGGTACTAGAGTTGTTCTTTTGAGGCGACTAGAACTGCTATAATTTTTCTGGGGATGTTGAGAAGTTAAATAGTCAGGGTTTGGCTGAGATTGAAGGCTCAAAATTTTGTAAAGAGAAGAGGGAGGAGGTTTCCTTTTATAAGGGAGGAGAGGGGCACCTTAGGAAAAACCAAAAATGTTATTTTATAATAAAGTCATATTCATTTTATAATAGATCCAAATTGATTTATTAAGAGGATAAGGTGGGTATGGGTCGAAATCCTCTCAACAAATAGGTTTTATACAAGTTTAAGTTACTATTTTAACCTTATCATTTAGATTTAACTCTATGTTAAATAATGTACCCTTTACTGCGTCTTCTTGTTTTCTTACACTATATGGTTAATAAACATACTATAACAAGCCAAACTAACACCAAGTAGTTTATTATTAAAATATATAACCTTATATAAGTCATTTGGATGAAACTTAGATTTTTAAGAATATAATATCAATAAATAATATAATATTTGTTTTAAAAACTATTTTATGTCAATTTTGACACTATTTGGTAATTGATTTTTTGGCAAATCATAACAGCATGATTAGTTCTAAAAATGTTAATTGAGTCAATAATAACATGTCACATTCACCTAAAAAATTAGTGTAATTCACAAAAAGTCTCAAATTATATTTATTGGGCTATTTATAACATCAACTTTGTTAATATTTCATTAATAAAGTAATTACTACATCATCATTTTGTCAAAAATAAATTAAATTATTTAATTTCTAAAAATTATAAATAAAATACCATTATGTAGGAAACCATTTCATATTTCTAATTAATATTTATAGTCGAATATATCTTATGTATAACTCTATATAAAAAATGTTTTAGTTATTAAACATTGATTTTAACTCTTTTAACTCTTCTTTGACATAAATACTAATAAATGTCCTAATCTTTTAAAAGTGGACCTAAATGATAATATTATATTCCTAAGGTTGTTTCTGTTTGAATTAAACTTATCCAATAGAATTAGTACATGTGTTAGTGTAACAATAATATCATTTTTACCCTTAATTACCCTATTTGATTTTAAACGTGGTAAATAAAAGTAAATAGTTACTATTCACCAAAAATTATTTTTATCTTATTGAACCAGATTTTACTCATTGATATTAACCGTGTCTCTTGGATTTTCAAAATTCAACTCACAGAAGCTGTAAAATTAAGTTTTATGTACAATTGCAAATGCCCCTAGGAGGTGGGTAAAATACGGTAAAAAGTTCAATAAAATTTTTATATATCTATATTATTATAAAATTACTCCAATGAATTACATTGAAATTATATAGGTATTATGTATATAATTTGACCAAAAATAAATTTAAATAAAATTAATGATTATTTAAATAAAATGTCAGTTTTAAACAATAACTCAGTGTTTTCACTATTCATCAAAAATTGAAATTTTTTCAGAAAAATACCAAAAATTCACCCTAGGAGAATTTCAATATTCTAAATCCAAAAATGAAGTCCATTTTGGAAGATAAAATTTATAAAATTTAAAAAAGTTGGTATTACTATTCATAACAGCTAGTTCATAATAATATTATACTAATATCTCGTTTAGTGAAACTCGATATTGCATATAACACACGCTATCGAGGAAGGTTGCTTCTGGCATGCAACACAAGCCTAGAATAGTGTTCGTGTATATAGTAAGATAATACGGTATTTCGTATAGCGCAAGCTAATCTTGGTGTGGCGTACAACACAAGACATCAAAGTAATTAAAATAATATTTCTCATAAAATCTCGGGATGTTACATTATGTACATGTTTTCTCAGTGATATATATATCTACATCAATGGACATGGGTTATGTGCATGTAGTCTATTGTCTTTGGGATATTATATATGCTTAGGAAAGGAAATAGTGTTTCAGATGCCATGATCTAGCTGATATAAACTCAAATATTCTAGGATTCAAATTGTGAGTGGATGATTATATCCTTATTCACTGAGAAGTATATAGAGGTTCAATAGGATCCGGGAAATATGACCCACATATCTTTATCAGTTGAGTCTATGCTTCTATGATGGATTAATGAAAGGTGGTATAAGGATTCATACTCTTCTTATTTAATGGAAATACATGGAGTTGGGGATATAGCTTATAATTGGGATGATGATGATGATGAGATCATTTGCATTCGTGGTCGTGTTTTTGTATCTACTTATATACATGAAGATATGATGCACATTTTTCATGACACAAAGTGGGTGTTTCATCCTATAATAACAAAAATGTTTCATTACCTTGGTAGTTTTTATTAGCAGTAAGAAATAAAGAAATGGGAGGAAGATTTCATGAAACAATGTTACACCAGTCAATAGGTGAATGCCAAACATCAGTGACTGCATGTTTTTTTAACTATTACCCATTCTTGAATATAATTTTGATGATTTATGCATGTATTTTTTGGTGTGTATTTCAAGGGTTCCTTGGAAGAAAGATTTGATATGGGTAATTCTATATTGGTTGAGCAAGGTAACACATTTCCTACCAGTAAAAGAGACTTTTATCATGGGTCATTTGGGTGAATTATATGTTCGATTAATAGAAAAATTATAAGGGGTAACATAGATTATTGTTTCATATTATGAGACACATTTTACTTTTCACTTATTGAAATAATTAAATAAGGCTTTTGGTCCCCATGTGTTTCTAAGTATTACTTTTAACATTTAGATTGATTGGAATTTGAAGCAAATTATTCAGGTATTAGAGGACATGTTGGGGGAATGTGACTTTGACATTTGTGGATCTTTGGAAAAACAAATGGCACTTGTTGAGTTCACCTACAAAAAAATTTACCATGAGACCTTTAAGATGGAACCATATGAGGTTCCCTATTTTATGTCATGTAGATATCTGTTGTGTTGGATGGAAGCTGGTGAATCAAATTTCTCATGGAAGAGCCACATTTTGGAGACATTTCAAGAGTTTTGGTTAATTTGGAAACATATGACTACAGATCAACGAAGGGATAAGTTTTATGTTGATTGGTATCATCAACCTCTTGAGTTTTTAGTGGGAGATTTGTGGTTTCTTCTACTGTCTCCAAGGTTGGGTCACCATAATATTCAGAAAAAATATAAGTTGGTGCCCAGGTATGTGGGTCTATTTCGAATTATGGAGTGTATCTGATCAATGTTTTATCGATTGTCTCTTACACAATTTTATAGTGGAAATCATGATGTTATTCTTGTATCATAGATTCATCAGTATCAACCCTATACTTCTCATGTGATCGACATTGATGATGTTAATCTTGAGGTAGATGCATCTTTTGAGGATAATCCACTTCAAATTGTACATCATAGTGAGATATTTTTATGAGGTAAGACAATGTAATTGGTTTAAGTGTGGTTAAAGAAATGAAATGTTTAGGAAAAAAAATCATAGAGGGTGATATATATGTTATCGTAGTGGCCCGACCTTTTTTCATGGGTAAATCAGAGATTAATGGGAGTGTGATTCAATGAAAATATGTTTTAATGTGGGGAGACTATAGGATCATATACTTATAATGAGGTAAATTATTATTTAAATTTTGATTTAAATACCATTAAATTTGTTAAGTTAATTATTATTAAGAATTTGAGGAGGTTTGGGAGTGTACATTGGGTTAAGAATGGGAAAGGGGAGTAAAAGTGGCCATCAATTGATGGTGAAATGATTGGCACATACTTAGTGTTAACTATTCGCTATAAACATTCAATGTAGATATGGGTGTCTCATAGTTGATAAAATAGTGTAAGAATGGATATGAAACCTTATAGTCTTGGATAGTTCCATCCATTTTGCATTTTTCAAGGTTTTTAAAATAGTGTGGGATTCTAGTAGACCATGTGAACTAGGATCCCTCTTGGATAGAGGGTGGTTCATGGTTGGTTAATGTTTTGGAAAATCATTTGTCTATAGTATACACCTCATTAAAAAGGGTTTTTATGATCCCCCCTAGTAATTATGATACCTCCTTACAATTTTCCTTATTATTTCTACTATATCCTTGGTGAAAAATCAAATCCACCCAAACACTTGTGAGGTAATTATCCTTAAATTATTATACTTTTCTGTTCTGTGTGAATTGATGATATAGGTGACTATAATAGTCTTATATTCTATATTTTCTAGAATGGGGATTTTAGAGTTGTTCTTCATATTATGCGTCTCTTAAACCTCACATTTCAAGTAGATTCTATGTTGGGGATTAAATGGGAGTTTGAGTTCAAATAAAGGGATAAGACTAAGTGGGAGTCATCTATGAAAAAGAGGTATACGTCCTACCATTTATATCTCATAGTCGTGTAGTTGTATTTTAGGTGGTTTTTATTTTTTTATATGTTTTCTATTTAGTCACCTATTTTATAAATATTGAACATGTTAATTGAATGATGAATTAAAACCCTTATGAATCTCATGGGATCTGTTGAGGTTGTGTAGAGGGGGATAGAGTCCACCAATGGGGGGTTCCACATTCTTGAACATAGAAATTTTTATTGATAAAAATGTTATAGATGGTTTATATTATGGAACATATATTATTTATTTTTATCATGTTAATACAGATTTATGAGATATAATAAATTAATATAGAGGTTCAATTATGAATATTGAATAAGGGTGTGTTTGGTCTAACGTGGTTGTGTTCTTTGAGTTAGGATATGAAAATATTAACTGTGTTTATTGGTTATAGAAGAAGTATTACGTAAATAAGTGGTGTGTGTAGGGTATTGGAATTAGGATCTACTTCCATGGGTTGGGATAGATTAAAGATCTAGGCCCCACCCCTATCATGCATGGGTCAAGGTGTCAGACCGAGGCTCAATACCCTTATTGAATGCATGTGATATAATTACCTGAAGAGAGGCTCTGAGGTAAGATACATTTTATTGGTCATGAATTTTTTGTCCCTATAAACTGGGGGACTAGACTCCTCTATGTTTTTTAGTATGCCAACAGAGGCTTAGGCATGTTTTTTGAAGATGGGTAACACATGTAACGAATGATGTAAGAGGATAATGAAAGTCATTTTAATTAATGGAACCTGGGATATATTTCATTTCATTGTTTTTTACCATAATTTTTCATACATTATTTGGACAAGATATTTTATTTACACCATTCGTTGTGGCTTACTTGGTTTTACTCACACACTACTTGAGTCACCATTACGCACCAGAGAAATCATTATGATTGTAGGTCAGAACAAGGGAAAATTCCATGTGAAATATTATTTATTTGGGATGGGAATTTTATAGATGATTTAATTGGACTTTTTGGTTGGAAACATTTTATTTATTCGTCATATTATCATTATTTTGGGTTTTTCTTTTGTAGATACCTGAGTTTTTTGGGTTTTGAAGCTCGAGAAGAAATTTCAATTTTTTTCTCAGGTTCCCAAGAAGGGTAAAATCATCATTTTTACATAGTATATGGTCATAGATAATATTTTTAACCACTCCTTTTGTCCAATAATAAGTATTTTACCACAGTATATATGTTTTGTAGAATTTCGAGTAGTTAGAGTTTTGGCCGAATATATAATATATAATTAATTTAATATTAAATTAGTCGGACAGTTTCGAGTGGATTTATCTCCTGAACGAAGTTTCAAATAGATATTTTGACTTTGTTTGTGACTCTAAAATAGGGATATTTCATAGGAAATATTTAAACTCACTTCGGGTTTCAGAACTCGGGGCGAGTGTTAAATGGTTGATTAATTAATAAATTAATTAATTAAATTAATTAAATTAAAACATTATCCCCACCCATTTTGGGGATTCCATGAACATCAAGGGAGGGTAGGGGATTCTCCCTCTCATGCTATGTCCATATTGAAGGAGTAGAATGGTGATATTTTGATGGACCTCGTCCTTGGCGTATATCTGGACAAGATTCAGGTGCAGCAGCTTCCAGGAAAGGATTTGGACCTGATGCATCAGTGATTACACCATGAGGTTGAAAGGTTTATATTTTTATTCTATGATCCTCACATATTAATTTTTTAAAAGGTTTATGTCCTCATTATGGTTTTTATATACCCCATGGGAGTTGATCTATACTTATTTGGGGAAAAACAACGATTTTAGGGATGTTTTAAGGATTTACCATTCAAAAATCCCAACAGTATAGATTTTAGTTATATGGAAACATTAAATGTGTTATTAACATTCTAGGAAGAATCAATTTTCAGAATGACACATAGTATACTTTGAGTACAGGTCGTGTGGTGGTACATGGCAGTGTGTTCGACCGTGGGAAAAAGAACACAAAACAATGATTTTTGGATTGTACACACTATGTACTTTGGGTACACACTATTTAATTTTACAAAGGTAGTCACCATGTTTCTCAATACATATAAAATTACATGGCTTGGAATATAAATTAGAGTACACTCCATTTACTCTGAAATACACACCTTATACATTTTCCAATTTAGAGGTTTGGGTGTTTTGTGTCATGGAATTGAGAATTGGGAAATTAGGTAGTCTATTTGGAGCATGTATTCATGTATAATGTAATGGTGGGATCCTTTTCAAATATATAGGTCATATAAATTGTGTTATGGATTAATTTTGTTCATAAGAAATATTTCCTTGAGCTTCAGATTTAGAATCCTTCAGTGGGTTGGGTTTTTAGCTGAGAGACCTGGTTGAGGGTTGTGAGCTCTGTGTTGATCTGGAATGAGCATACCGTGTAATATTTCATGAGGTTTAGTGGATTTATCCTAAAAGAAATAATTTTATTATTTTTTATGGTGTGGTATTGTTAGTCCTTATGAATCGAGGAGTGATTTAAGGTCAGAGAAGTTGAGGTTTAGATCAAATATTTGAGGATCAGGGTGGACAGAGAGTTTGGAGCTTGATTGAAACCATATAATTTTGGTTATGGTTGAGTTTCATGGTGGATATAATTTGAGATTGAGTTACTCTTGATGATTCCCTTTGAGGGATGTTTTTTTGGTTACGTGATCATTGTATACTGTGGTTGATGGTTTAAACTGCTTGTGTGGCGTGGGATTTCTTCTAGATGAATTGGTGTCATGTCTTTGATTAAGGATAGGTTGGAGTCCATTTAGGGGCTCTTGATAATGTTTCTTGTGTCGGGTCTTGGCTTGAGAGTTCGGTTGTTACTAGGGATTATAGAGTATTCATTTGCATGAGTGCTATTTTTGAGGATCCAAGAAGGGATGCCTCAGTTTATCTGTCGATCCATAGGGTCATGTGTGGGACGGATTTGACAGGATGTCCATGAGTGGGTGCATGTGATGATGTAGTTCAGTTATGGGATCCCCTTCGGACCCATGATGATGTTTGAGTTGATGTGGTTATGATTTTACTCGATGAGATTGACGTATATCCAGTCATTGATATATTTTTCTTATTGATTATGAGAATTTAATTAATCACATTGGGCAGTTTGTTATAGTCGGGTTTCCATGTTTTGGAACCCAATTTACTAGTAGGGGCAGTGATGGATGAGATAGATGGAAAGAAGATTCATTGGTATGGTTATAGATATTCATTATATAGATTTTTGTAATGAGAATCTATATAAATACCAATATATGGTTAATGGTTTGAGTGTTCAGATATGGTTCTAGGCTCATTGATTTATACTGTTAATTTAGTGGATGTTGTGACGCATGTATGTGGTTTGGTGTTGGACTGATGTTCTGGGAAGGTGTACATTACATCTTGGTTTTGGATCCAAAATTATGCTCTATGAACCACTATTGTAATGTATAGAATTATTTTGGATGGTTATACATGGCCTTGTGTGTCCCAATGGGATTCATGGACTAATGCTTCATGTTTTTCAATCTATGATTACTGGTTTTGGGTGTTTAGATTGATGCTCCACACTCTGGTGCACTCTAGTTTTTATGGGATGGACTGAATCTCTTAAACCTAAGGTTATACACATGGAATTCCATATCAAGGTTAGGATAGTCTTACGTGATGCATTGATTCCTAGTTGGATTCCTGGACTGATGCTTCGTGTTTTCCAACTTTTGACCAAGTGGTTGAAATGACCGAACATGACGTACCAAATCCCAGTTTAACACTTATACTAAGGCTCATTATCTGTCAAATAGTTACCATTGTGAATTATGGTTATGGTTTCATATGGATGTTTCAGGCATGGTAGATTTGATATATGTATGGTTTATGTGATAGAATGATGCTTTATTTAATATGGTTATGATACATGAGATAGATGTTATACTCAAGGTCTAGGATTGGTAGTAATCTTATGTGGAAATAAAGATAGATTTGTTGAAGTTCCAGGTATTATAAAATGTTGGGTTATGATATTTTGGTTTGGAATGCATTAGATTAGAATCATGATTGATAAGAGTATTGAAGGATGAATTTCTAGTTTTGTCATGATGGTTATAGCTTCCATGGGTAGAATTTGGTCGCCATCAAACTGGCACCAAACCCAGCTCATGGAAAGGCCCAAAGGGCTTTCCCTATCCCAACGGGCTGGCACAAGTGCCCGAGTATAAAAAAATCTGGTTTGGGAACAATTTACCTGAGTATGAAAGCATAAAACATAAAAAAATAATCAATAATAAGAATATAAAATTTTCGAGCCAAACAAATCTTAACCAAAAACCAGAACAGAATAATTTGGATTAAATATAAGAAAATTGGTCCAAATGAAAATAAATACAGCACCAAGACATTCCCAAGTACTCCACACGACATGGGGGTCATCACCCGCAATCCGTCTCCACAACTCCACCCCAGTGATGGGGACTAACACCCTAAACCGCCATCACCCTTAGCCTTCCCTTTACCTGAGTCAAGAATAATAAGGTCTACTTACACCAAAGGGGTTTATGTAGGGTGTGATCCGAATCCCAATAGTATAACACAATATGATTCCAAAGATCATGCAATAGAATGTGAACAAAATAAGCAAATTTAATACATAAGGTGAAACAGTGTTAAAATTCTAAGAAATGAAACTTTCAATTGAAAATAGTTTTTAGTCTGAAAATTTCAGAATGTTTACTCATTAAAATACAAATGTTATCTACTGTAATATACATCCAAACACACTCTAGTATATGGGTAAATACAACAAATCCAATGAACAACAAAATCCAGAACACCCCTAGGTACTAGGTTGTCTCGGGCCCTATGTACCTCGTACCTCGGTGTAAAGTAACCATAGAAAAATATGTTCCCATGCACGAGACACTAGTAGGTAATATACCCAGAACCGTGTGGGCCCCAGTCATCATACACATAGTTTAGTTAGATTTTTTGTTATCCAAATGTTAAGTGAAACATGGACAAAACCCATCTCGTCCACTAGCCATACTTGTACAAATCTTCCCACCTAGGTACCTGGGATTTCCCTTTGGTGATAAATCAATTTCATCATGCAACATAAATATATTTTCATATAATACACCACTACTGGTCACACACAAATAATATAGTAGCTATCACATTTTATACCACATAAAACACACAACAAAACACTTATATTTTTAATAAAACAATTCCTGCAAATCCTGTAATGTTTCACACACCAAACTCCTTAAGAACCCAACATGCACACTATGTTCACACCATAAAGTTACCAAAACAGAAAATTCAGACCAATACATTTCAATTAAAACAACATATCTTTTTTAGGGAAGCCCCTTGTGAACCAAGAAATGATAACATTGAAAAACCTCCATTTTTACACAAACATGGGGCTTAAAGTTTACATGTTCCACAAACAATATTAAAACCCATTTTCACATAAACAAAAAAAGGGGATAAAAATTAAAAAAATTATTTTAATCCCTATTATATTTCAATAAAATCAATTAAGTATTAATTGGGAAGCCCCAAATAAACCAATAAAGCATTCCCATGAAAACCCCCCAATTTCACATGAAATTAGCATTTAAAAATTCATTACCAAATCAAACACCAATAAAAATAAATTTTGCAGAAATAATAAAATGAGATAAACTTGAACGTATGATAAATATAGTATGCTAATATACAAAGATTTCATAAACATGTAATCACCTACAAAAAGAGTCAAGAACTGCAAACCCTAGTGTGGAACTTCAACCGCACCACCACCACACCACAAGGGAGAGAGATCAAACCTAAAACCAGAATATTGGACCCATAAACTCAAATTTAAACCCAAGGTATGAATACCTAGCTTCAAGGAATTTTTGGATTCATGAGAAAAGAGAGAAATCTTATGGAAAAGGAAAGAACTTAGAAGGATAGTCACTTACTTGAGAAATCTGGACGATTTTAGAAACCTGAGAAGTTCGGCCCTAATTCTCGACTGATACGATCTCCAAAGAGGGGTAAAAGAATCTGGTGGTGTGTATAGGTAAATTGGGAGCAGGTGAGATGTCAAATCACTGAAAAATAATCTAAAATGAATAGTTTATGAAAGAATTAAAAAAACAATTTAAAACTGGAAATGGGCTTTCGGGTTGGCCCAATTACTAATTTGATCACCCAAATCCAAGATGCTAATGAATTTTTAAGTGGCCCAAATTTATTTGGTGGTTTTAATAGCTAAATTAATGTCATTTTTGAAGTTTAATGGGTGAAAAATGTTGAAAAAAGAAGGAGTTATTAAAGAAACAATATTTACTTTCAAAACTAGAAATGGGCCCTCGGGTTGGCCCAAATTTTAAAAACCCACCATTTCCTTCAAAAAAGCATAGAAAACCCACAAAACAAAGAGAGAATGTAAATTAAATGAAAAATACCTTTAAAATATGTCATGTATGTGACAATTCTCCACACCATGAATGAATTTCTAGCCCGGAAAATCAACATGAAGCTTGATTTGAAAACAGGAATGGGTACAGTTCCTCAACCTATGACTTTCACTCCCATATCTCATGAGTATCACTACCATGCTACCAACGAACCCAGACAAGAATAATGGATTTCCATCAAGGAACCTTGTCTTGGGAGTCAACTATTTGCACTATCCGCTCTACAATAGACAAGTCAGGCTCAATCTCCAGTTCCTCCCAACTCAGCAAATGGGACAGATCTAGGTTGTATTTCTTCAACTGGGAGACATGGAAGACGTCATGGATGGATGTCAGCTGAGAAGGTAATGCCAACCTATATGCCACTTTTCCAATAAGCTCAACAATCTTAAACAGCCCGACATGCCACAGTGTCAGCTTTCCTTACTTCCCAAATCGACGATGTCCCACACGAGGGGCCACTATCAAGAATACCCTATCACCCATAGAAAACTATAGGTCATGATGCCTCCAGTAATCATATGATTTATGGAGACTCTAAACTATAAACTATGCCTAATCAACTTGACTTTCTCAAAATTCTCCTGCACATGGCTCGGCCCCAACAGTGAGGTCTCACCTACCTCAACCCAACACAGGGGGACCGACATGGCCGACCATAGAGCGCCTCAAAAGGAGCCATTAGAACCAAGGATTGGTAACTGTTATTATAATAAAACTCAACCAACCCCAAATGGATATCCCAGGAACCCCCAATGTCTAATACAAATGCACGGAGCATGTCCTCCAAAATCTAATTTGCCTGCTTTGTTTGGCCATCTGTCTGAGGATGGTATGTCGGGCTCATCTTAATCTGAAACCCCAAGGCCTTCTAAAGTCCTTCCCAGAACCAATAAGAAAAACGAGGGTCTTTGTCTGATACAACTGCTGATGGAACACCAGGGAGTCTCACCACCTTCTAAAGATACAATTGGCCTAACTCATCCACTTTAGATGTATCTCTGATCGGAATGAAGTGGGTTTATTTGGTCAGACAATCAATCACTACCCAAATGGAATTCTTACCCCTAGGTGTACATGGTTAGCCAACAATGAATTCCATGGAAACCTCTTCCCACTTCTACGTAGAAATGGGTAATGGCTTGAGCAAACCAGAGGGCCTTTGGTGCTCTTCTTTCACATGTTGGCATGTGTAGCATCTAAAAACAAAGTCCACTATGTCTTGTATCATATCAGGCAACCAAAACTGCCGACGGACATCATAATACATCTTAGTGGAACCCTGATGGACAGCCCACTGATACTGGTGGCTATCATGCATCACCACCTTCCATAGAGATAACAGCACTACTGAACGACCCTCGAATCATAAGATTCCCTCGGGAGACGACGACCAATCAGAGGATGTCTCCCCACCATGAAGAAACTTCTTCGACTGCTGACAAAGATCATCACTGGCCTGTTCCCCCTGAATCAACTCCAATATAGGAGTCAACTGGATGCTCAACAAGAATGCCCCTCCACTGTGTTCCCTGGTCTCCAAATGCATATGAGAAAAGATCCCCATCAATTTCCACTGATCACTGGACTTCCTCAAATCCTGCACTAGAACCCTTCTACTCAAGGTGTCGGACACTACATTACCGTTTCCTAGGGTATAGACAATTTCAAAGTCAAACCCCTGCAAGTACTCAATCTAGAGATGCTACCTCAATTTGAGGTCCTTCTACGAGAAGATATAAGCCAAGATTTTGTGATCAGAGTAGACCACAAAATTCTATCCAAAGAGGTATTGACGCCATGTCTTCATAGCATGAATCACTGCTACCAACTCCAAGTCATGGGCTTGGTAGTTCCTTTCGTGTGTTCATAGTTGCCAAGAGCCGTATGCCACCACGTGATCATCCTGCATTAACACGCACCCAAGACCCATACCTTAAGCATCACAATAGACCACATATCACTTTCCAGCCTCCAGAAAAATCAGTACAGGGATGGTAGTCAAGAACCTCTTAATCTCATCAAATGATGCCTGACATTCTGGACCCTATACAAACATCACCCCATTCTGAGTGAGTGTTTTCATCAGTGAAGCAAGTTGAGAGAAATCCCAAATGAATTGCATGTAATAACCAGCCATGCCAAGGAAAATCCTGATTTTGAACACATTATTCCATTGCTCCCATGACATAACCTCACTAATCTTCTCAGGGTCCACTAAAACCCCCTGCTCAGAGATCACATGCCCAAGAAATTTCACCTCCCTGATCCAGAATGTGCACTTTGCCAACTTTTCATAGAGGCAGTGATCCTGTAAAGTTCCGAAAACGATCCTCAAGTGATGTTCGTGTTCCTCCTCAGAGCTATAGTATACTAGAATGTCATCCACGAACACCACGACAAATGAATCGAGGTACTGATGGAACACCCTATTCATAAGTTCCATAAATACCACTGGAGCATTGGCCAATCCAAAGGGCATGATCAAATACTCAATGTGGTCATACCTACTTCAGAAGTCTTTATTTTGAATATATGACTCCTTCACCCAGATTTGATGATACCCTGAATGCAGTTCAATATTTGAGAACCACTATTCCCCCTTCAACTGATCAAATAAATCATCTATTCTAGGAAAAGGGTATTTGTTTTTAATTTTTAACTTTTTCAGCTTCTGTTAGTCAATGCACAACCGGAGGGATCCATCATCCTTTTTCACGAACCACACAAGAGTAGCATAAGGAGAGATGCTCGTGCGAATGAATCCTTTGGATTCTAAGTCATCCATCTATATCCATAATTCCATCAACTCAGTGGGGTCCATACAGTATGAGGGAAGAGATATCAGATGTGTTCCCGGTGCCAGATCAACTGAAATCTCCACATCCCACTCCGGGGGAAAACCTGAAAAATCATCCGGGAATACCTATGGAGACTCATTCACTACATGATGGAGTGCAACTTCAAGGGAAAGAACATACTCTAACATGATTGAAGATAACCGGTAGATAACACTACCCAACTCTGGGAGTGGAGGCCCTGTGCAACATGACCGAGGATCCCATTCTCCATGAAAAACCTGACGACTCCCATCAGGTGTCGTAAAGTTCACATGCCTTATGTAGCAGTTGATGTGTGCCTGAAAGTGTAATATCCAATCCATCCCGACTATGACATCAAAGAGGTCCATATATAAGGCCAGGAGGTCCCACTCCATCTCAACCCCTGACATAGAATGCACACCGGATGGGCACATGAGACCCTGCTCCTTCTTCTTTCCCAGCAGTGTGACCAACTCCATCACAAAGGATATAAAATCCTTTGGAAAATTCAGCATGTCCACAAAATGGGATGAAATAAATGAAACAAAGGTGCTAGTATCAAAAAGTCCAGCATCTATAGAAGATGTGATCATAACGGTACCTCGAACTGTCGACGGTCCCGCCTCTGATCCTGCTGGTGCCTGATCTACTGCATGGAGATATCCAGTCTCTGCCTGAGGATGACCGCTAGTCTGTGGTTATGCCCTGAACAGGCTCTGCCTAGAAGATGACCCAGCTCTACCACCACGCCCACCAAATCAATATCCCCCAGTCATCGATTCTCAGACTATGATGTCTCTCCTCTTGAATCCACTAACCCTACCCCACTCGGAAGTGGACGTGCCACTCTGCAGACACGCTGTAAATTCCCCATACCTCCACACAAGTAACAAGGTTTCGGTGTAATTTTACATGCTGTTCAGATGTGCCCGGGCTTCCCACACTAGTGGAACATGACCGATCTCACATCAGAAGCCACATAAGAAAATTGCCTGGAAGAGTGGCTTGAACTGCCACCTCCTTTCTTCACATGATCATCCCGCTTCCTTTTCTTATATGGGGAGTTTCCACTTCCCACTACTGATAATGAACCATAAAAACCAGACCTTCCTTTCCTATCAATCTCCACCATGCATGCCTGGTCAACGACCTCAGCATAGGTCCTCAGCTTAAACAAGAACACCTGGGAGTATATCTATGGTCACAATCCTTTCTCAAACCTCTGGGCCTTCTCTTGCTCATTAGAGACAATTTATGGAGCATACCAAACCAACTCAACAAAATGTTTGGCATACTCCATCACAGATAGATTCCCTAGAAAAAGTTCCATGAACTCTCTAGACCTAGCATAAGACAACACCTCAGGGTATTACTGTTCATTGAAGATAACCATGAAAGCTCTGCAACGCGTCTGCTCATTCTTCCCAGCCTGAAGCACTGACTCCCACAACTTACGGATGGGACCCTCCAACTGAAATGAGGCACACTTCACCCTGAGCACCTTGGGTATTTCTAGGAACTCTAACATAAGCTCGATCTTCTCGATCCATTATTCTTCTTCCTGGGGTTCTGAGATACCTTGGAAGGTAGGAGGCTTGTTTTTCAGAAACACTTGTGCTTTATCATTTCTAGGACCTATCTCTTCTTCCCTAACAGGAATAGAAGTAGGAGTTGGTCCATGTCTCAAAGCATGGATAGCCCGAACCACAGCTTCCATGAGCCTCTGATCAATCAGTGTGGGAGAACTCTCCCCAGCTTCCTCATGTGGGTGTGTGGGAGCTTTCCAGGGAGGCATGTTTCTACAAAATGCAACAGTCACAAAACAATAGTCAATACCAAAAATCTGAAAATTTTAATCAAGTACATAAAATATAAATAAACTAAACACATTCCAGTAAATAAAGAAACAACTACTCCACATCCGCCTAATGTCCACAAGTGGTCTGCAGCCCACACGTCTCACCTGGAAGTGAACTCAATCCGTAAATTCCAACATCCCCGGGTGACTCATGTTATGCCATGAGAGGTGTGTTCCAGGAACCCAACTCAAAACCAAAACCCCGAGCCCTAACATTCCTAGCTCCTGTCTATCCCGACTCATCCCAAAATAGAAATATAACCCAAAAACTTTAACATCCTCTAATACCATTTTTTCCCGAACCAAATCTGGTCGCCATAAAACCGGCACCAAACCCGGCTCATGGAAATTATCGAAGGGCATTAACTATCCCCACGGGCTGTCACAAGTGCCCCGGTATCAAAAAAATATTTTTGGGGGGCAATTTACCAGATTATGAAAGCATAAAACATAAAAAAACAATCAATAACAAAAATATGATAGTTTTGATCCAAACAAGTCATAACCAAAAACCATAACTGAATACATTGGATTAGAGACAATAAATGAGGACTAAATACAAATAAATATTTCACCAAGACATCCCCAAGGACTTTACATGACAAGGGGGTCATCACCCGCAAGCCATCTCCACAACTCCGCCCCAGCGATGGGGACTAACACCCAGAACCGAAATCACCATTAGCCTTCCCTTTACCTGAGTCAAGCATAATAAGGTCTAATTACACCCAAGGGGTGTAAGTAGTGTTTGGGACTTATCCCAATAGGATACCACCAGATGATTCCAAAGAGCATGCAATATAATGTGAACAAAACAAGCAATTTTAATACATAAGGTGAAACAGTGTTAAAATTCTAAGAAATACAACTTTCAATTGAAAACAGTTTTCAATACAAAAATTTCAGAATGTTAACACATTAAAATACAAATGTTAGATTCTATAATTTACTTCCTAAAACACCCTAGTATGTTGGTAAATACCACAAATCCAATGCGGAAAAAAATCGGGAACACCCCTAGGCACTTGGTTATCTCGGCCCTATGTACCTCGTACCTCGGTGTAATGTAACCATAGAAAAATTGGTTATCGTGCACGAACCACTAGTAGGGAATGAACCCATAACCTAGTGGTCCCAAATAATCATCTACATAGTTTATTTAGAGTTTTCTTTATCTAAATTATAAGTGAAACAGGGACATAACACATCCAGTCCACTAGTCATACTAGTACAAATCCGCCCCACATAGGTACCCGAGCTTCCCCTTTTGTGATCAATCAATTTAATCATGAAACATGAATATATTTTAATATAAAACACCACTACTAGTCACACACAAATAATACATTATCTATCACATTTTATACCACTTAAAACGCACACAAAAACTCTTAGATTTTTTAAAAAACAATTCCTCCAAATCCCGTAATGTTTCAAACACCAAACTCCTTAAGAACCCTACTTGAACACTATGTGCACACCATAAAGTTACCAAAACAGAAAATTCAGACCAATACATTTCAATTAAAACAACATATCATTTTTAGGGTAGACCCTTTTGAACCAAGTAACGATAACATTGAAAAACCTCCATTTTCACACAAACATGGGACTTAAAGTTTACATGTTCCACAAACACTATTAAAAACCATTTTCACAAAAATGAACAAAGTGGATAAAGATTCAAAACATTATTGGAATACCTATTATATTTAAATAAAATCAATTAAGTATTATTAGGGAATCCCCAAATAAACCAATAAAACATTCCCATGAAACCCCCACAATTTGACATGAAATTAGCATTTAAAAATTCATTTGCAAAACAAACACAAAAAAAAATAATTTTTGAAGAAATACTAAAATGAGATAAACCTGAAAGTATGATAAATACAGCATTATAAGACACAAATATTTCATAATCATGGAATCACCTACCAAAAGATTCAAGAACCGTAAATCCTAGTGTAGAACTTCAACCGCACCACCACCGCACCACAAGGGAGTGAGATCAAACCTAAAACCAGTGGATTGGACCAAGAAACTCAAAATGGAACACTAGGTACGAAGCCATATCTTATGGAAATTTTGGGATTTAAGAAAAATGGTATAAATATTATGTAAAAGGAAGGAACATAGAAGGATAGTCAGTTACTTGAGAAATCTGGACAATTTTTGCAATTTGAGATGTTTGACCCTAATTCTCAACTGATACGATCTCCAAAGAGGGGTAAACGAAGATGGGGGTGTGGATAGGTACAGTGGGAGTAGGTGAGAAGTGGAATCACCGAAAAAGGATAAAAAATGAAAATTTTATGAAATAATTAAAAACAAATTAAAACTGGAAATGGGCTTTCGGGTTGGCCCAATACCAAATTTGATCACCCAAATCCAAGATGCTAATGAATTTTTAAGGGGCCTAAATTTCATTGGATGTTTTAATAGTTAAATGAAGGTCATTTTGGATGTTTAATGGGTGAAAAAGGTTGAAAAACTAAGGATTTATTAAAGAAACAATATTTACATTCAAAACTAGAAATTGGCTCTCAGGTTGGCCCAAATTATGGAAACCCACCATTTCCTTCAAAAATGCATGTAAAATCCCTAAAAAAAATAAATAATGTAAATTAAATGAAAAATACCTTTAAAATATGTCATATATGTGATAGGTATGGAGCCTGCAGGTTGTTTGGGATGCACGGTCCTTGAGGCATGTTTAGAGATACTTTGGAATTGGCAAAATCAGGTATTGTTGATTGAGGTCTTGGATAGATTTATTATTGTTTATTTATATTTTTTTTCAATTGTATATCGTCTTGGATAAACACATTTCATGAACATGAACTTATGGTGGTAGTTTATAGGTTCACTGTTGGGGGAGTCCTACTGATATATATTTATCACCCCTATACATGCACCTCAATGTGTATACAAACCTTATATTTTCATTCAGGTTGAGCATTAATTCACAGTGGATCAGTTTGAGGACCCAAGTATCATGGTTGAGTGGGATGCTTGTCTGAATTCTACTGGTTGGGATTTAAAATCTTGATTGGTACTAGATATTGGGTATGTGTTACAACCTAGTGTTGGTAGTGGGGCATGTTGTAATTACTCATTAATTGACTATTTTTGTATATATGACTGGCCCAAGGGGAAATCGTTTTTGTATGTATTACATGGCTATTCGGACCTTTACATCATTTTCATGTTATTACATCACATTTAAATTTTTTTTATGCATTACTCTGCTATGTTGGATCTTTGGTTATTTACGTATTATTGTGCACTCTAATTTTGTTATATTATCTCCTCACAGCTCAACCTTAGACCATCACTAATAAAATGAAGCCTCTATCATATGAGGAGGCATGCTTGATGTCTTTTGGGGAACCATATTGGAGCACTGATTTAGTGGATATTGGGTCGGGACTTTACAAAGTGGTATTAAAGGAGTTACTTTCATATTATTTCACTATGTAGGGTTTAGTAGATATGTGATATAATAATGTGTCAGAACATGTGATGGATACCAGGAGGCTATGTCGTGAACACCTTTTCTAGTAGGAAGTCAAAGTTATTGGTGACTAGTATTAATATTATGTATTTTTTATGTTCTTTTATATGATTTTCACTTCGAGCGACACACATGTTGTTTAGATTTTACAGTTTATGATGGATTTCAGGCTCTTGGCATATTGGCATGAGGCATGTGAGGTGGTTTTGACTCTTTTCTTATACAAGGAAGAGGAATCTCATGCATAATAATAGGCACATTAGATCCCCATGTTATTGGTTTCCAACTATGTGGTTTTATGGATTTTCTTCTAATGGAAGGTTTTTGGGATTTATGGAGAGATGCTCAGTGGTGGGGACACTATTGTGGCTTTTGTGCTATTGTTGTGTTGAACCTGGTGGGTCGGTATGGTATAAATATATCATCATATACCCCTTATATATGGTTTTTTAGGATGTTATTATGTAGAAGTCCTCCAAGGGGAGGTCTAATTTGTAGATGCTCAGAGATGACAGATTCACTAGTTGGGGGTAGTTGGTTGGTATATGACATCGTTATGGTTGGGACCCCATAGATGGGTTTTTTTCTAGTTGATTTCATGTGAGGATGATACGGGTGATTGTGGATGCCCTGTGAGTTGTGACCTTATGTGATCTTACTTAGACCTAGGTGGATGGATCGAGTGTCGTGATATGAGACATGACCAGAATAGCTTGGTGGGAGAGGCTCTGGGACATTCTTACAAGACTCTAGAGAAGGGAGTCTGTTTTATTTGACATTTTAGGCTGGCCAGTGATATGGGTTGACTAATTCAATAGAGCCTTCAGGTGTTCAATGCACATATGGGTGTTTCCAACTCTTGAAATTGGTGAACGGAGGGTGAAACTGGGTTTGATGTTTAGTCTTCATGGATGTGTTTGGTTTTCCTATGGTATGCTTATGTGCTAGTGTCTATTCCTAGTGGTCAGTTTTGAGAGGCAAGGTTTATTCAGGTACATTTCAAGGAAATGGTTTGGAAGGTGAGTTAAGCTCAGTTGATCTGGCATGGATCAGAAGCCCAAGAAGTGGTCGAGTTTTCATGGTTTAGACTTATGAGAGGAATTTTCATGATAGGTGACTCGTTGGAGTCTGAACAAATTTTTTGGATTAGTTACACAAGGGAATGTAATCATTTTGGGATAGATTTAACTTGGATATGAAATCACTAAGGATGAATTGTATCATTTTGTTTTTGGATCAGACGTTACAAGAGTGTATTTTAAGGTTCTATGGTAGGAATGGAAACTGTGAGAGGGATGAGAAATTGGTGTGAGTGTGATGAGAGGATTTTTGGCATGGTAACCTGAGTCCTTGGGATATAAATCTAATGTTTTGGAAGGATGAGGCTCTGATGGTATTCATCGATGACATCTTATTATACTTGTAGTTTAGAGACCATCATGCCCAATAACTTAACATAATCCTAAGTATGATAAGATATCACTAACCGTATTCCATGCTCTATAGATGTTTCCTTTGGATTATACGGGGCTGATGTTATTCATATTTTCATTACTTATTAAATACTCCCTTAACTCATTTTATATGAAATGTGCATAATTTATGAAAAATATTAATATTTTAATACTAAGTATAATTTTTGGGCATTTTTAGAAGTAGTCCAACTGAGTCAGTTTACTATTTTATTTATAAATCTGACAATACTAATCCAAATTTTCTGGTTCTTGTTTTTTATGATTCCCAATTCAATATAAAACATTTCATTGGAAGGGATCATGGGCCAAATCTACCATTTTAAGGCCAATATCGACCACACAAGAAGGACTACAAAATCTATGATGAAACTGTACTAGACATGAAGATTTAACTTCTGGGATCAATCAAGAAGTCCAAATTTCATTATTCTCCTTCAACCTTCTGGGGACAATGTAACGAGTTTGGGATAGAAATTTCTTGTCCCAACTCCAAAAACAAATGGGCCCAACACATGCCTTGAAGTCCCGCCCACCATTCTGGCGGAGAAATAAAATCAGTACAGTATTAATGACATATCTCATGATGTAAGAATCCAATAAAGCTGAGATTTTGTAGTTGGAAAGAGTAGATATAGTGGGAATACTTTTTGAAGAAATAATTGGGGTTTTAAGGAATCTTTATATCCAAAAACCATTTCAGATTTTGGAATTTATAATGACTGGATTGAAATGGATAGATTAAAATTGTTTAATCATCCGGCCATAACATTGACTACATAAGTCAAAATGCCACCAACTTTTGAGAGTAGTTGTCCAACATTTTTATCTACAACTTTTAAGAAGGAGATAACTCGAGATTCGGATATCTTAATGTTCAAATCATTGAGCCAAGTGGAGGGACATATTGGGAATGAAAACAGTCCACTTCCTTGGGCTATAAATACATCCCCCTCCTCTTCTTAAAAGGGGTTGGCATTTATGAAGAGAGGAGATCATATTGGAACAAAAAAATCCTTGAAAAAGGCTTGGTAGGACCTTCCATACTAAAGTTTTTATTTCATAAACCGTTCCTCCTCTCTTTGTTTTAATTTACTTTTATATTCTCCATTGTTGTAAGAGTTTTCTTTTGTAATTATGTTTTAATGCTAATTTCTTCTTCAATATCTCTTATTATCATCCAAATTATGTATTTTAAAATTAATATTCTTCAAATAGTTAAAATATAGTTGAATCCCCTTCCCTTATGTTGCTTTCTCTTTCAATTGAATGTCTATTTTTTTTAATTCTCATCATTGTTCATGTGTGTGTGTTCGATGCGCCACTCTTTTCTTATCCCTTTTGTTTTTCTTCTATTGTTAATTTATCTTCATAATTATTGTAACTGGACTATTAAACACCCAAATGGATGAGTAAATATCTCATTGGGGTGAGTCTAAATTTAGGGATGTTAAGGGATTGATAGTATTTTCTCGATGAGTATTCATTAATTTAATATTGTGTATGTTGGACTTAACAGGTCATGGATTAATGACATATTTTATTTAACATGTGGTTTGAATGGATTATTAGAACCATAAATACAATACCATAAACAAGTAATGGTAATTATTAAAACCCTAAGTTAATTTAAGGATTGGATTAAATCCTTAATACTTAGGAATTCAAATCAACATCATCCTATGACATGGGGTTAATTTAATGTAATATGAAACAAAGCACACAGATATCACAAGCTTGACTACCTAATCATGAACTCACCGCAATATTTATCAATTTATTAAATCAATTATATTAAATAAATCATTCCAATTAAGCTCTGTAAATAAGACCCCCTAATAAAAATACAATCAACTAAAAACAAATGACTATTGTAAAGTATCATCGCCGAGGATTCGACCCGAGTGCTGCTATACACATTTGCAGAGCACTGGAACTTTGACCGGTCGATAGGCAAAAATAGGCCATGCATTTCAAATGGTGTAGTTTCTGGGGATTGTGCTTTATGTAGTCATTAGTTTCTAGTTATTTTCAAAAAAACAAAAAAAAAAAGAAATTTTAAAAAAAAATTGAAAAAAAAACATAAAGAAAAAACTGTCTTCTCATAAAAATCATAAACTGAAAAATAATGCAAAGAAAGAATCATCTTCCACGTCCTTCCAAAATGTCTGTGAATGAGTGGTAGCCTTCTAAACAATCCCTCAGATTTTTTTGACCCTAAAATTGAGCGAACACTTCACCAACTTAGGAGGAACATAAGAGATAATCAAATAATTCATGAACCAGTCCTTGTCCAACCAATTGAATTTGATATGGCCAATCCTAGGGAACAAACACTTAAAGAACTCGTTGCCCCTGATATTAATTACCAACATCTTGGTATTCAATATCCAAACATAGAGGCTAACTTTGAACTCAAATTGGGTTTGATTCATCATCTTTCTCATTTCCATGGGCTAGTCGGTTAGGATCCATATCTCCACCTTAAAGAGTTCCAAGTGGTGTGCTCTACCATGAATCCTCAAGGGGTTTCTGAAGAACAAATCAAACTTCGAGCATTACCTTTCTCCCTAGGTGACAAATCTAAGTCATGGATTTACTACCTACCTTCATGTTCCATAACCACATAGAATGGCATGAAGCGACTCTCCTTAGAGAAATTCTTTCCTTCTTCTCCTACTGCTTCTATCCGAAAGGAAATAAGTGGTATCTGTTAGTTCCCAAGTGAATCACTCCATGAATACTGGGAGAGGTTCAAAAATCATGTTGCAACCTACCCAAATCTCGAAATCCCTGATCAACTCTTGATCCAATACTTCTATGAGGAGTTATTGGCTATAGAGAGTACTCTCATTAATGCCGCAAGTGGCAGTGCTCTTGTTGATAAAACTCATGCAGCAGCAAGACATCTCATAAGTAACATGGCTGCAAAAACACAACAATTCCATACTCGAGCACATGATCAAGTCAAAAAATCCAAAGAAAATCAATCAATTGAGCTGAACAAGATTACCGAGTGTATGAGTGAACTTACAGGTCTTGTGCGACAACTAGCTGTGGAATCCAAATCCCCAACCTCGTCTTCTCCGCAATCAATGTTTCCTGGACCTGTCAAAAATTGTGGAATTGGAATCTCTCCATCTCGTCCAACTGACACATGTCCAAAACTTCATGAGGATCAATCAGATTCATCTGGACCCATGAAGCTCAATGCAGCATATGCTCAGTGGAACACCAACCATCAACTCTCAAGTCAGTTTTTTAGAAACTTCAACTAACCCCACTCTGAGCCCTTCTGTTATCCCTATATCCCTAACTTGAGACATGGGAATCCCATTTCTCATCCCCCTCAATTACCTTCTCAAAACCCAAACCATTTTCAATATGGTCAAGGAGTTGGTAACTTTCAACAACCTTATCATTTTATGCCTCAACCTCAAAGGAACAATCCTCCTCCTGTATTCCACTATCCCAGTGACCCATCCTAATTCCCAAGACAATACTATCACTTTCCCAAGAACCAATATCACAGAAATACAAATCTGGGACAAGCCTCTTCTTCCAAATAACCATGGGAAAGTGCAGTTGAAGATATTTCCTCTTTAACATGTTCCAGCCTTAAAAATATAGAAAACCAAATTGGTCAACTTGCATCCCACCTAAGTCTGCAGCAACCATCCAATTCTCCCCAGCATCCAGATCAACCATTACCCAACCCTAAGGGTAATGTAAGTTCAATTACACTTAGATCGGGAAAGAAAATTGATATGCCTCAAGATAAGTCCTCCATCCCTCCTTTGAATGTTGACCTAGAAAATGAAAAGAAAAATAAACTTGAGAAGGAACCTGAAACCATTACCTCATCTCCTTCAATTCCACTTAGGAACCCAATTCCTTTTCCCCAAGCCGTTTCTAAGCCAAATAATTCCTTTGTACCCGATCCTAAAATTCTCGACATGTTGAGAAGTTTTGAAGTCAACATTACCCTCTTAGATGCCATAAAACAAATTCCTAAGTATGCCATGTTTCTCAAGGAGTTTTGTACCCACAAGAGGAAACTTAGTACCTTCAAAAATGTTTCCACCCAGCAGTCTATTCCCATAAAGTGCAAAGATCCAGGTACTTTTACGGTACTATTACAAATTGGAAGTTCCAACTTTGATGATTCAACCATAGACCTAGGAGCCTAAATTAATTTCATGCCCAAATCCATATTATCCAACCTTGGTCTAGGTCCCTTGCACCCAACGGGTGTTGTCATTCAGTTAGCCAATCGATGCACAACCAGTCCTGAGGGAATAATTGAGGATGTCCTTGTTCGTGTCAATGATCTTATCTTCCCTAATGGTTTATATGTCCATGACATGAAAGGTGAGACGAACCCTACTTGACCACCCCTAATTCTTGGAAGACAATTCATTATGACAGCGAGAACCAAGATTGATGTACATTCATGCATCTTATCAATGGAATTTGGTGACCAACTGGTCATGTTCAACATTTTCCAATCCATGTGATACCCATCTGAGGATCACTCTGTATTCTCAATACATTCTTCTAAGGACACTTCTAAGAGTCAATCGAACCCCAATCCACCATGTTATTCATGTTCTAATAACAAAAAATCTTGTGAAATATGAACCATGATTAACAAATTCATAAATGGTGAAGTTGATATGGACCTATCATTCATAGACTATATCAATCTATAGGAACTTGAAAACTCTCTTGAATCCCACATCAACTCTGATATCTACTACTCCACCTTGGAAAGTATTAAGGATAATGAATCTGAAGCAACTGATGTCTCTTCCTTATTCCTGAGTTTGCAAACCCACAAATAAAAGATGATACTGATCTGAAGCCTCTTCCTAAACACTTGAAATATTCATTCTTTTTCCATGATCACTATTATACAGTCATTATCTCTTCTTCACTTACCGAAAATAAGGAGTCCAAACTTGTTTAGGTGTTAGAGGAAAACAAAAGGTCCCTAGGTTGGACACTAGATGACATACCAGGAATCAACCCTTCTCTATGAATGCATCACATCAATCTCGAGGAATAATAAAAACCCCTTAGAAAACCGCAAAGAAGACTCAATCCACTCATCATTGAGGTAGTTAGGGAAGAGATCACCAAGCTTCTTCAAGCCAGTATTATCTACCCAATTTCTGATAGTGAATTCATTAGTCCAATTCAAGTTTTACCTAAGAATGGTGGGATACCTGTTGTCACAAATGAACATGGAGAGGTAGTCGAAACTCGAGAGAAGAACAAATAGCATGTGTGAATCGACTATTGGAAATTTAATGTTGAAAAAAGAAAAGATCACTACCCTCTTCCATTCCTTGATCAAATGCAGGAATGATTATCCTGAAAGTCACACAATTGCTTTCTTGATGGATTCAATGGCTACTTCCAAAACCCAATCACACCTCTGGACCAAGAAAAGATTACTTTCACATTCCCCTTTGGGACATATGCATATAAAAGAATGCCATTTGGCCTTTTCAATGCTCCAGCAACATTCCAGAGGTGTATGATGAGTATCTTTTCTGAATTCATTGAACACTCCATGGAAGTATTTATGGATGAATTCACCATTTATGGTGAGTCATTTGAATCTTGTTTGAATTCACTCTCTCTAGTCCTCCAAAAGTGAGTTAATTGAAACCTTGTGTTAAATTTTAAAAAATGCCACTTCATGGTTGCAAATGGGATTTTTCTAGGGCACATAGTTTCAAAAGATGGTATTGGAGTCAATCCTACCAAAATTGAAGTGATCCAATCACTTCCTCAACACAAATCTTTTTGAGACATCTATTCATTTCTCAGTCAAGCCAGTTTTTATCAGTGATTCATCCATAACTTCAATAAAATATCCCTCCCACTCACTCGGTTGCTCAAAAATGATTTCCCTTTCTATTTTGATGAGGTTTGCAAGAGTGGCTTTGTTGAACTCAAAACTGCTCTAACATCCGCCCCAATAATCCAACCCCTAGATTGGTCCTTACCCTTTGAGTTGATGTGTGATGCTTCTAATAGAATCATTGGGGCTATTCTTGGTCAAAGAATAGAAAATATTCCTCATGTAATCTATTATGCCTCAAAAAATTGGATGAAACTCAATCTCACTACACTATCACAGAAAAGGAACTATTAGCAGCTGTTTTTGCCTTAGATAAATTGCGGCCCTATCTCTTATGTCCCAAAATCATCATCTTCACTGACTATTCTGCTATAAAGTTCTTACTCAAGAAAAGTGATTCCAAACCGTGGCTAATAAGATGGATCTTAATGCTCCAAGAGTTTGACCATGAAATAAAAGATAAACTAGAAAAATAAAACCATGTGGCAGGTCACTTGAGCAGAATTTTTAATTCTTCTCATTTTGAAATCAATGATCCCGAATTCCCCACTGATCACCTTTCATCTCTCACTCCAAAGTTACCATGGTATTCCCCAATTGTAAATTACTTGGTTTCTGGTGTTTTTTCTGAAATTTTTTCAAAAGAACAGAAAATAATGTTGATAAGTGATTTAAAACACTATTTTTGGGAAGAAAGTAAACTTTGGAAAATTGGGGCTGACATGGTAAGAAGGAGATGTGTCGATGAAAATGAAAATTCTTCTATCATATAATTCTGTCACTTAATGCCTAGTGGTGGCCACTTTGGACCACAAAGGACCTCTCGAAAAGTCCTAGACACTAGATTCTTCTGGCCTTCACTCTTCAAGGACTCACATGAGTTCCGTCAATCATGTCCCCCTTGCCAAAAATTTGGCAAAATTTCAAAGAGAAATGAAATGCCCCAAAAGCCTTTAATTTTTTGTGATATCTTCGATGTTTGGGGTATTGATTTCATGGGACCATTTTCCCCTTCTAATGGATTCTCAAAAATCCTTCTTGCAGTTGATTATGTTTCTAAGTGGGTCAAGGCCAAACCCACTAGAAAGGATGATTCACATACTGTTAGTGAGTTCCTAAAGACACACATCTTCTAAAAATTTTGCAAGCCTCGTGCCTTGATCAGTGATTTAGGAACCCACTTTTGTAATAAAACCATGGAATATATTTTAAAAAAGAATGGGGTTGTACATAAAACTTCAACTTTATATCACCCCCAAACAAATAGAATGGATGGAATTTCTAATAGAGAAGTGAAAAGGTGTTCTTGAGAGAATTGTAAAACCCACCAGAAAAGACTGTCCTGAAAGACTTCGTGAAGAAATTTGGGATTATCGAACTACCTATAAAACACCCATTGGGATGTCTCCTTTTAAGATTGTTTTTGGTAAAGCATGTCATTTTCTAGTTGAAATCCAACATAAGTCATTTTGGGTAGGGAAAACTTGTTATTTTGATCTTAAAAAATCTGGTGAAGAGAGATTGTTGCAATTGGCTGAACTGGAGGACTTTTCACTTCATTCTTATGCGAATTATATTCTCTACAAAAAAAGTCCATGGAAATCCATGATAAACACATCCTGAGAAATGTATTTCATGAAGGTGAAAATGTAATTCTCTTCAATTCTCGATTTCGGATTCATCCAGGTAAGCTTAACTCTCATTGGGAATGTCCTTTTTTTATTATTAATGTTTACCCATATGGTGCAGTGCAAGTCCAATACCCCTCTTCAAAAAGGACATTTACGGTTAATGGGCATCGGTTAAATCATCACCATGAAAGGACACACATCCCAGGAACCACCTCAACTTCCATTGGATCCCAAAATTTTGTATTCGAACCACAACAAGATGGAGAAGGTGACACGCCAAATCCAAACTAGGGGGAACCTATTTCCCTTTAACTCTCTCTCTATCTCTACCTCTCTCTACCTCTTTCTTCTTCTTCCTCTTTCTTTCATTTTTTACCACTTTCTTTTTCAAACCCTTTATTTTTCTATTTCCCTTTTGTGTGAGTGTGTCTTTATAAAAAACTAAAAAAATCTAAAGAAAATAATCATAACAAAAAAAATACAAAAAAATTAAGAGTCATGCTTACTCACCATAGAGTTTTGAAATTTTGTACAACCTTTTTGGGGATTCAACAAGAATTTTTTCATCTCAAAAATTTTGTATTTTCATCATGACTTTGGATAAAGAATTTTGTGTCAAAACCAACACATTTTGAATGCTCAATTTTTTATTTGGAAAATTATTTTCCCCGCCCGTGAGGAACAACATTTTCTTTCATTCCAAGGCCACATAGGGAAATCTTTTAAAAATGTGTGTTTTCACCCCCATTTGTGAGTCTTGAGTTTGTGGAACTTCGAGCTGAATTTCCTACTTTAGTGTTAATTTCTACAATAGAGGCATTTTATGAACCACATGAGAATCACAATAGCCAAATAGCCTCACATTAACCATACATTAATCCTCCTTTTGAAAGAACCTTCGAGCCTATGGAAACTTTTTCTTTGATAGCCACATTACAAAACCAATACCTTTTCCCACCCAATATCAACATGGATTTTCATTGCATATGTTTTTCAAATTTAAGTTTGGAAGGAATGGATTTCATTGTTTGGGCACTCATTTATTGATTTTCGACAAGTTATCTTCTACTTTAGGTAAAGCATCCATTTCAGTGTGGGGGATAGGTTCTTCAGTGGGTTTTGGGAATGTATATATGATCATCATGTATAATTGAAAAGTGATCCAAAAAAATCAAAATAAAAAAAAACAAAAAAAATAAAAAAAATGAAAATAAGAATGTGTTGTATCTTGGGAAGGTCAAAAATCACTCTTCCTCAACCTTTGATCTTGTTATAACTATTACAATTATTATCTTGAGGAGATCAATCATGGGTTTTAATATGAGTGTGAGATCATTTTCAAGGTCAACTTTCGAAAAAAAGAAAAAAAAAAGAAAAAAGGAACACTTGCATTATATTCTTTTTGGGAGAAGTTTTGTGTTTTGTAAATATTCCATCTTCTCATTACCTTCATATTTTCTTCCTCTATTTTTTATTTCTTCACACAATCATTCCCTTGTAAATATGTGTTTTCATTTCCTTCCATGTTTTATTTCAAAAAAATGTGCATTGATTTTTATATGTTGGTGTCTTAACCCTCTTCTTATCTCTCTTGGACATTATATTCCTACCGTCCCATAGCCATAGAAAACCCCCTTAAAATACCTCTTGATTCTTGGGAACTTTGGGTAGGTATTGGAAGCTGAGAGCTCTTTTTAAACTCTAAGACTTTCACTTTTGGTTGGTGAAAGAGTGAACCTCCACATTTGAATTTTATCATCTTGAGAGGTGTGAGTTTTGAGTGTCCAAATTTTCCATATATAAATATGAGCATGAAACAATTAATTAGTTTTGGAACATTGTTTCTATAAAAACTTGTGGTGGGATTCAAACTGGATGAGTGATATAGTCTATACCTCCCCTGATTGGAGAAAACAAGATTTTAATATTTGTTGGTGAGTGAAAATGATTTTGTTATGTTTTTATATTTGTTTCACATGAGGACATAAACAAGACTAAGTGTGCGGTATTTGATCTTATTAATATTTTCATTACTTATTAAATAATCCCTTCACTGATTTTATATGAAATTCACATAATTTATGTGAAATATTAATGTTTTAATACTATGTATAATTTTTGGGTATTTTTAGAAGTAGTCCAATTGAGTCAGTTTACTATTTTATTTATAACTGTAACAATACTGCTCTAAATTGTGTCGTCATTTTTTTTGGATTTCCAATTCAATTTAAAACATTTCATTATAAGGGATCATGGGCCAAATCATCCATTTTAAGGCCAAAATCAACCACACAAAAAGGCCTACAGAATCTGTGATGAAACTGGACCAGCCATGAAGATTTAATTGTTGGGCTCAATAAATAAGTTCAAATTTCTTTATTCTCCTCCAACATCTTGGCTATAATTTAAGTACTCTTGGATAAAACATTCAAGGCCCGACTCCAAAAAAGGGGCCCAACATATGCTTTGAAGTCCAGCCCACCATTCTGGACGAGAAATAAAATCAGTACATTATTCATGACATATATCATGATGTAAGCATCAAATAACGCTGAGATTCTTCAGTTTGAAATAGAAGATATAGGAGGCCGACTTTTTTGAATAAATAATTCAGTTTTGATGTAATCCTCATATTCAGAAACCCTTTCACATTTTGGACATCAAAAAGACTAGATTGAAATGGACAGATTCAATTTGTTTAATCAGCCAGCCATAACTTTGTCTACATAGGTCAAAATACCTCCAAATTTTTAGAGTACTCATCCAACATTATTATCAATAACCTTTAATAAAGACATATCTCGTGATTCTGATTTCTAAATGTCCAAATTATCGAGCCAAGTGGAGGGACATATTGGGAATGCAAACAATCCAATTTCTTAGGCTATGAATACATCCCCCTCCTCTCCTTCAAAGGGGTTGGAATTTCTGAAGATGGGAGATCATATTTTCATGACCAAATCCTTGAAAAATTCTTTGGATGACCTTTCATACTCAAATTTTCACTTGAGATACCTTTCCACCTCTCTTTATTTTCATTTACTTTTATGTTCATCATTGTTGTAATTTTGTAAGTCCTTTCTTTTCTAATTCTTTTTTAATGCAAATTTCTTCTTCAATATCTCTTATTCTCATCCAACTTCTGTAGTTTAATATTAATGTTCTTAAAATAGTTTAAATTTAGTTGAATCCCCTTCTATTATTTTGCTTCTTCATTCAATCGAAAGTCTATTTTTTTAATTCTCATTATTGTTCGTGTGTGTGTGTTCGATGCACCACTCTTTTCTAATCCCTTTATTTTTCTTCTATTATTAATTTATCATCATAATTATTATAACCAGACTATTAAACAACCAAATGGATGTGTAAATATCTCATTGGGGTGAGTCAAAATTTAGGGATGTTAAGTGATTGAGAGTATTTTCTCGATGAGTATTCGTTAATTTAACATTGTGTATGTTGGACTTAACATGTCATGGATTAATGACATATTTTGTTTAACATGTGGTTTCCATGGATTATTGGAACCATAAATACACTACCATAAACAAGTAATGGTAATTATTAGAACCCAAAGTTATGTTAAGGCTTGGATTAAAGCCTTAACACTTAGGAATTCAAATCAACGTCATCCTGTGACTTGGGTGTTAATTTAATGCAATATAAAGCAAAGCTCAAGGCTATTACCTTCTTAACTAACTAATCATGAACTCACGCCAATATTTATCAATTTTTTAAATCAATTATTGTCATTCAATTATTTCAATTAAGCTCTGCATGAAAACCCCCCTAATCAAAATAAAATCAACTAAAAACAAATAACTATTACAAAGTTTCATCGCCAAGGATTGGACACGAGTGCTGCTATACACATTAAAAGAGAACCAGAACATTGACCAGTTGATAGGTGACAATTGTCCATGAATTTCAAGGGCCTCCTATGAGGTTTTCCTCATTTAACGGTTTTTTATAAATGGCATTTTGGGGAGTGCACCATAGTATTTTTTTAGTGAGGTCCCTATGATGGGTCAATTATCGACGAATACCATGGGTTTGGTTCTCAAATTCTATGAACAGTCAATAGTAGTTGTTTGGTTTGGTTTTCGAGGCGGTATCATGATGACTATCTTTAGATCCAGGGTTGGTTTTTATTGGTGTGGGGTTTTGAAAAGAATTTGTTTACGAGGAGATGATATGGATTATCCAATGGTGGGAAATAGCACACCGGGTATGGTGGTGTGAACCTTGTGTGGGAATGGATGAGGTGGCATTGAGGATGACAATGATCAGGTTGGTAGACCATAGGTAATGTGATTTGAGAGTAGACTACCATGATAGGAAGCATCTAGTATTGGAATCGGTAAATGCGGGTTGATTTCTATGGTGGGGAGCTCAATGAGTTTCACAATGTTATTTAAAAGGTTATGTGTAATATTGATATGGATAGGTGAAGTTAGGCATTGTTCTTGTAGTTTTTTAGTGGTGGGAAGTGGTGGATTCTCCTTTTAATGTATGTATACCGTTTATTTGATGTTTTGTAGTGAAACTTGGTTGTCGTATTTGGGTAGAATGCATTAAGTGGAGATTGTTTTGATTACTAATGTGGATTAGAGTTTTTGGTTGTAAGACCACCAAGGATTATTTGGTATGAGAAGGTTTATGGTGGGGAGTTTTAGAGACCAAAATTTTATGGGTTTTGAAGCACTTGTATAAATTTGAATTTTTGTTCTCAGGTGCTCATTATAAGGCCCCATCCTTAAACATTACGTAATCTTTAATTAAGGTAATAATTTACATTGAGTATCCAGATTAGAGTATTAGAGATTAGGCCATAAATATTACACTACATATCAAAATTTACAAAGTAGACACACCAACTCAGTATCAATTTTTTTAATAAAATAAAAACCATTAAAAGAAAACAAGAATTCTTTTCATGCTATAAATATTCGTGAATTCTTCTTTTCTCTTACCCTTACTTATACCATGTGAAAAACATTTCCAAAACATGGGATGAGAATAAAAAGATCAGTAAGTGTTATAAGATAAAGAATGAAAACATTATTCCATCAATACATACAAAACATAATCTATTTAACATACATCATGAAATCCTAAGACTTATGAATAACACATAGAAATCATAAATCATTAAGGTAACTTGTGGAATCTATATAATAATTACATTTTAGATTTCATAGCAACATAAGGAGTTACGTGGGAATACACATCATAGTATATTCACTAAATCTATTAGGAGAAACATTAATGCTTACCTCCGTCACATTACCCAATGCATTGAAGAGTAATCTTGGTCTCACCCACCCTAGGTTTATCATGGAACCCTAGTATACATAAAAAATGACCATGAACCATAACATATTCAGAACACATAAAAAAACATAAAGGAAAGATAGCATTTCACATTTCAATCACAATATATATTTTAAATATATTGAAATAACCAATCCATTATCAAAACCATTTTCAATACCAAAATACATAAAAATATTATATGGTATTTATTTTCATTTTAAAAACATTACACCTTGTTAATGAATCCAAATATCAAATAATGCTCATGGTGGAGGAAAGTTAATTGTCACCGAATACGTTAAAAAGAAACATTCTCTTTGAATTAAATTAAAATTCATAGGGGTTTATACACCATATAAAATAATGTCGTGTATAAATCAAATTATGCCTTAATGAAAAGAGATTGAGACGAAGTCCCTTACCTCGTGTCCGACTTGAATAATTTGTTCTTTAATATCATGAATAATAAACTAATGTTAAATTCGACTTTCTTAATAACCCTTTTCATGTTTGTTTTTTCTTTTATATCACTTATTACCTCGTTATAATCATTACACAATAATTTAAGTTATTATTGGTCATTTTGTCGATATTGGTACTTGAGTAAAAAAGAACTTCTTATAATTACAAATTATCAATGTGGTCAAAAGTTCATTATAAAATAAATGATATTCCTGATTTAGATATCATATATATCATTTATATACAATATATATATATATATGTATTTATAGTAGTATATAACATTTGGAGATAAGAAATGAAATGCACCGTTCATGGAGACAGTATGTCATATGTACGCATGAATACTATTTTCATTTACATTTCATATTTAATGGAATGAAAACATAATGATACATATGTATATATTATAATTCCAGTATAATATCGTATATGATTTCATAAATTTAATCCTTTATACGTTCCATGTATGGTATGAACGAGTCATATCACTTTGAGGGGGAGAAAGTCCGTACTTCATCAAATGAAATTATCTTATTTACCCCTTATGAAAACAATAAAGATATGATATAAATGAAATAAACATAAGAATAAAGACAATATAAATATAATATATATCACATATAAATACAGTTCCATTGTAATGGCCACTATGAGTGGCGGTAGGTGATAATTGAACAATCATCATTTCGTGAGGCAGTAGTTCGTCATCCACAGAAACAGTATGTTCGTATCAATTAGATGGAGGTGTGTGGAAGTGTTGTTTGAGTACTTATAAAAAAAATACTATTATATTGAGTATAATGATGTTTTTTCAATCAAAAAATGTATATAATAGGTAGTGAATAAGTATAATAAAATGAAAGAACATGAGAGAAAATGTTATATTCAACCCGGGTAACTTTTTTTGATTTGAGCCTAAGGGATCTCTTTAATTGTCTTATTCCTAGGGAAAGGATTTTATGAGGAATATAAGAATCATGAGAGCTTATTTTTTTAGAGTTCAGATGATCCAAGGGGGCTTGAGAGGTTTGAGTCAGGGTTAGAGGTGGTGTCTTTTTATAAGAGGGAGGAGGGGCACTTCAGGAATGTTTGAAAGTATTATTTTATTATTAATTTAATTTTAGTTTAAAAATGGTAAAAAAATTAATTAAATTAGAATATATGGTGAGTATTGTTTTAAATCAGTTCAAACAATAGGTTTTAGACAAGTCTATTTAACTAAATTAACCTTATCTTTTAGCTTTATCTCATTGTTACCTAATTTAACCTTTTCCATGTCTTCTTGTATATTCATACTATATGGTTAATTACTACTATAAAATGCCAAGAGACCCAAAATGTATCATTAATTAAATTTTTGACATGATATATTTCATTTGGATGAATCATATATTTCTACAACAATTTTATCATTTAATAAAATATTAATTGATTAAATAACTCATTTATGTCATTTTTTATACTATTCATGTCATGACTTTTTAAAAATACATCAAAACTTGGTAAGTTCTGAATAAATTTATTAATTCATAGATAACAGGTCATAATAATTCATAAAACTCGTGGATGTCATAAAAAGTTTAAAAATAAATTTATTTTAATATTTATAATCTCATTTATTTAAAACATTCATTAATGAGTTAATCATTACATTATCCTTGTATCATAAGTAAATTTATTTATATGGTGTCTGAAAATTATAAATAAAGTACCATGACATAAGAAATATTATTACATTTCTATTGACTATTTATAGTAAAGAATATCAATTATAAAACCCCGCGTTAATTTTTTTTAGTAAAACATTTCATGTTTATGATATTTTTATTTTTACTTTAAATAAAAATTTATTTATGTAATTATCTTACCCAAGTGGTTTTCAAAGGCCACAAGTTCCACCCAAGGATTTTATTGATCGACCATGAATCATACAATAAGTTTAGGACAAGTGTTAAGGTTATTTTCTGTTATTATAATATTATTTTTACCTTGAATTGCAGTATTTACCTTTAACTGTGTAAATAAAAATCAAAAGTTACTATTCACCAATTTTTATTTGCATCCTATTAAACCAAATTTTACTTACTGAGACAAACGTGTACTTCCTATTTTTAAAATTCAATTCACAAAAGCGGTAAAATTTCATTTAAATTAAAAAGTCAGTTTTTAACTACTATGTAGTGTTTTTCACAATTCATAAAAAATTGAAGGGTTTGAGAAAAATTAAAAAAATTCTCCCAAAGATAATTGTGATATTAAAAATTCAAAAATGATGTCTATTTTTCCAAATTAAAGATATATAATTTTCATTAATTAATTTAAAATTAAATTCTGTTGTCATAACTAGAAAGTGTGTTTTAAAGAAGTAAAAACTACAAAAAGATTGACAGGTGTTTGTGTCCAATTTCAATGTGAAATTACATACAATGACCAATATTGGATTAAATGGTAAAAATATAATCCAATTTCACTTTAAAACTATTTAAAACTACAATATAACTATATAAATGTATCATATGAAAAGACAGTTTTGACTTAACATGTTTTATTTTTCAATATTCATTAAAAAAAGATCTTTATCATAAAAATACCAAAAAATTACCCAAACTAAATTTTGATATCCTGCTTCTAAATAAGAAGTATATTTTTTCAAATTAAACATATAAAAGTGAAAAAATTATATTTAAAAGGGGTTCTCCATCAAAAGGTGGTAAAACAACCTTTTAAATATATTAGAGTTTTTAATGCTTAAAATTAGATTCATTCTCATTTTAAGCCTCTAAATTTTATTGGATAATTGTAAAAACATTTAAAAAACATGTAAAATAATATTTTATTTAGTGCTGTTCATTCCTACAAATACAATTTCTAGGTTTTAACATCCATTTAAAATTAAATTATATTATTATTTTTCAGAATTACTCAGCCTTGTGTGCAACATGAGATTTTAGAGAAACTCATTGTTTCATGTCAGTTACGCCATAGGACATACCATAGCTTTTGAAGTAAAATTAATATTTAATTAAAAAATATTTAAAATATTTAAATATCATATCCTTTTTACCTGGGTTGTTACATCCTTCCCCCTTTTGGAAATTGTGTCCTCATAATTTTATTCACTTATCAAATATGTGGGGGTATTTATCCCTCATGGAATTTTTAAATTACCATGTTACCCTATCAGTCATATGGTTTTTACACAAATCTTTTACTTGATGGATTACCTTATTCCATAACCCTTACTCCCTTCAGTGAAGAATCTAGACTGGTTGTTCCTTATAAGAAATGTTGTCTTCCAACTGAACTACTTTTGGATTAAAAAAATTAGATGGATCTGGTATATAGTTTCTTAACATTGAAACATGAAAACAATTGCGTACCAGCAATAAACATGGAGGTAAAGCCACATTGTATGCAACTTATCCAACATTATTCAAGATTTTACATGGTCCAATGAACCTCAGACTCATATTTCCTTTCTTACCAAAATGCATTACTCTTTTCCATGGGGAGACATTGAGAAAGACATGATCACCTACTTCAAAAGAAAGATCCTTCCTATGGTTATCCGCATAACTTTTCTTCCTACTCTGAGTTGTTATCATGTGCTTCTAAATCAACTGATCTTTTTCTGTAATATCTTATACCAATTTTGGTCATATAAACATCCTTTCACATAATTCATCCCAAAAAGATGGAGTTTGACATCGATTTCAATATAATTCTTGAAACAAAGACATCTGTATACTAGAATAAAAACTGTTACTATAAGATAATTCAACCAAAGAAATATATTGGTCCCAACTTCTATAATAATCCATTGAACAAGCACATAACTTATCATCTAAAGTCTGAATTGTTTATTATGACTTCCCATATTATTGCAGATGAAAATCTATACAAAATTTAATTCAGTACCCAATGACATTTGACGACCTTTCCAAAATATAGAAGTGAACCGCTGATCATTATCAGATAAAATGGAGAGGGGAACTTTATGTAACCTAAATATAATTTCAATATACAACCAAGAAAGTTGATCTATAGATAGAGTACCTAGAATTGGAAGAAAATGAGCAGATTTATTTAATCAGTCAAAAATAAACCAGATTGCATTGTTACCTCTAGAATTATTTTGTAATCCCATGAAAAAAATCCATGGACACATTTTCCCATTTCCACTGTGGAACAGTTAATGGATGAAGCATCCCTTTTTGTAACTGTAACTCTAATTTTACCTATTGACAAATCAAACATCTCAGGGTAATTTCAACAATATCTCTTTTTATTTAATCCCACCAGTAATACTCCTAAGGTTCTCTGTACATCTTTGTACTGCAATGATGAACTAAAAATGGATTACTATGAGATTGGCATATCAACTCTTTCTTTAACTGTCAATCACAAGTCACACCTAATCTTTTTACAAACCTCAAAACACAATCTCTATAAATATTAAACTCCGGTAACATACCCTTCTAAACCAATTCTACCTTTTTTGCAGCTCATTGCCTTCCTTCTGTGCTTAATTAATTCGGTTTGATAGAGATGATTTCATTGCCAAATAAAGAAAAATAGAGGAATTCCCTACACTAAAAATCTCTATTAAACTCTTCATCAAATCATTAATCAAAGGATCATGTTCAAAACTTAACATGATTAATGTAGCATTACTTTTTCAAATCGAATCATCAGACACTTTATTTTCCTTTCATAGATGGTAATGAATTGTGAAATCATAATCCTTTATTAATTCCAGAAATCTCTCCTATCTCTTGTTAATTTCCTTCTAATTAAATATATACTTCAAAAGTATTTTGTCTCTATTTTTGGGTCTTATACATTCTTTAACCACTTTCATTTTAGCATGATCAACAGTTATTCCATTTTTGGAGAGAATGTTTCCAAGGAGTGAAATTTGTTGTAACCAAACCCCACACTTGCTAAATTTCCCATACAATTTATTTTCTTTTATGGTTTTTAAGAAAACCCATAAATGACTTTCATGTTCCTCGTTACATTTGGAAAATACCAAAATATCATCAATAAACACAACCACAAACTTATCCAAGAACTCACAGAAAATTCTATTCATAAGATCCATGAATATAGTACATGCATTAGTTAAACCAAAAAGCATACATAAAAATTCATAATGCTTATATCTAGTACAAAATGCAGTCTTTAGAATGTCTGCTTTCATTACATTCAACTGATGGTACCCTAATGTCAAGTCAATGTTCAAAAAATATTGAGATCCAAAGAGTTGAGAAAAAAATTATCAATATGAGGAAAATGATACTTGTTCTCAATAGTGATATTATTAAGGATCTATAATCAATGAAAAGTCTCAATGAACTATTTTTTTTTAACAAACAAGATTGGTTCACCCCATGGTGGTGTGCTAGGTCGAATGAAACTTTTACCTAAAAACTTCTGAAATTCTTTCTTTAACTCGAAAAGTTCAATTTGATCCATTTGATATGTGAGTTTTGAAATTGTATTAGAATCAATAACTAATTAAATAGTAAATTCAACTTTCTGATTAGGTATTATACCAGGAAACTAATCAAGAAAAACATCATGATACTCATTTAACACTGGATCATCATTAATCTAAACAGTTCCTTTGTTTTCAGCAGTATATGAAAGGTAGCATTCATTTACATCTTTTACTAGTTTCTCATCATCCTAATATGTTATCCAAATTAAGGGTTCATACTTGTACACAAACTGAAATTATTTCTGAAAATAAACGTCTTTACTTATATAGTGTATATTAAAATGATAAATAAAAAGCCAATCCATATCCAAAATAACATCATACTCTACTAAAGGAAAAACAATAAGGTTTCTAGGTATATTCTTCATTAACACAAGTACAAGAAGGTTCTTATAATTTCATTTTCTCGCAACATTTACTCCATATGTTTTTACCATATGATCGGGGTACATATCATGAGATGGAATTCCCAATTTTCTAGATAATTTCTCAGAAATGAAAAAATGTGTAGACCCTGAATCCAACAACACATTGGAATAATCTGAATAAGCAAACAATGTACTTGATACTACTTCATTCGATGGTCCTACATCTACTGATGTAGTTTCAAAGGATTTCACCACCCATTTCTGCTTGTAGTCTGAATTATTTCTATTAGTTGAGTTATTAGTTGGACACTCATTTTCATAATGAACCATTTCATTGCAGTTAAAATATTTTAATGACTATAAATAAGATTTTTTCTTACCATTACCCTAATCTTTTTTAGTGAAATTATGAGACTTATGCCCAATTTTACCACATTGGTACCACTTACTAGAATTAAGATGACATTCCCCAGTATCCTTTTTATCACAATTTTTACAAACACTAATCTTAAGATTATTACCATTATACTTTTTTGAATATTTCTTACCTTTATTCTACCACCTCGACCTTTTATTTTGTTGTTTTTTAAAGAACATTTGATCGTCATAAAACTCCATTTTCCCCTTCTCCACACATTGGAAAAGTTTTTCATAACTACTAAACTCATGAGATGTTAAAGATCTTCGATACATTGGTTGTAATCTTGAGTATTAATGATTGATATTACTATCAATATCTCGTATGAAATTTAGAACATACCTTGGTAGTTGAGTGAATTTTTCTCCACAAGAATCCACTACGTCATCCTCCTACCCCAATTCCAAGAAATATTTCTCCATCCTAAGTCAAACCGCCTTAGTAAAATATTTCTCAAGGAAATAACTTTGAATTAATCCCAATTAAGAGCATCAATATCCCCACTAAACCTGATATTTTTAACCATTGACCACCACTAATCAGTTTAACATTCAAAATGGTAAATAGAAAGACTAACCTTTTGATATTTTGAACACAATATAACATCAAAAATATTCTCCAGTGCTTTAATCCACCCTCATCTATCACAAGGTCAGATGATCCTCTGAATGATGGGGGGTGTTTTCTTATGAAACGATCTACTATAGAAAATTTCTTATAGGGTCGATCTGGTTGATCTCATGCATGAACCCCACCTCTATTTTTCGTTTGAGTCAACTGTCCCATCAATACAACAAACTGTTCAGTTTTGATTCCGACCATCTCATGTTGATAATTTGGAAGTGTGTTTTCCTCTTGATGTATTCCAATCATAGATGCCCTATATCCTCTACGGAAAACCATTATAAACACAGAAATATATTAGGTTGATCAACATGGTAATATTTAAATGATATATCATTTCAATATTACCATAAATGAATTTATGCATATTAATTTAACAATACCCTAACTAATTTTTTTTCCTAAACCTACCTCTAATTGAAACAATAAGGCCTCAGCTTTAAACATAACATCATCTTGAATTATGTTAATAATTCACATTGAGGATTATTTTATGTTTAGTGTTTTATAGAAGCATGCCATAACTATTATATTACACCTCAAAAATTACAAAGTATACACTCCTACTTAGTATCAATTTTTTCATAAAATAAAAACCCTTAAAATAAAACAATAATATTTTTCTTGATATAAATCTTCTTGAATTATTATTTTCACTTAGCCTTCCTTATACCCTATGAAAAACATTTCAAAAACAATGGATGAGCATAAAAAAGATTAGTATGGGTTATAAGATAATGAAAGAAAACATTATTCTATCAATGAATACAAAACATAATCTCTTTAACATACCTCATGAAATCATAAGATTTGTGAATAATAGTTAGAAATCATAAATCATAAAGTTAACTTGTGGAATCCATATCATACTTACATTTTATCTTTCACATATACATAGGGAGTTAAGTTGGAATACCTATCATAGTATATTCACTAAATCTCTTAGGATAAAAATTAACATTTACCTCTATCACATTACCTAATGCATTAGAGAGCTATCTCAGGCTCACCCCCCAGGTTTATCATGGAACCACCCATATATGTAAACAAAGGCAAGGAACCGTAACATATTCACAAAAAATAAAACAAAAATAAAGGAAAGATAATATTTATACATTTAAATCACAATATATCATTTAAATATATTGACATAATCAATCCATTTTCAAAACCATTTTCAATTCCAAAATACATAAAAAGATTATATGGTATTTATTTTACTTTTAAAGACATTACGTCTTATTAAAGAATCCAAATATGAAATAACGCACATGGTGGCGAAAAGGTCATTGTAACTGAATACATTAAAAAGAAACATTTCCTTTGAACTAAATGAAAATTCAAATGGTTTTATACACAGTATAAAAAAAGGTTGTGTAAAAATCAAAATATGCCTCAATGAAATGAGATTGAGACGAAGTCCCTTACCTCGTGTCCGACTTGACTTGTTCGTTCTTTAATCTCCTAAATAATAAAATAATGTGAATTTATACTTTCTTATGAAAATTTTTCATGTTTATTTTTTATTTTATATAATTTATTACCTTGTTATAAACATTACATAATTATTTATGTTAATATTGGTATTTTTGTCGATATTGGGCACTTGAGGAAAAAATGAACTTCTTATAACAACAAATTGTCCATGTGGTCAATATTTCATTATCTCTAAACTGGTATTAATTATTTAGATATCATATATATCATATATATATAGTATATATAAATATTTATTTATAGTAGTACATAACATTTAGAGATAAGAAATGAAATGCAGCGTTCATGGAGACGGTATTCTGTACGTACGCATGAACGCTACTTTCGTTTCTATATCATAATAGTGGAACGAAAACATAATGATACATAGGTATATTATAATTCCAGTATAATTTTGTATAATATTTCATAATCGACATCATTTATATGTTCCATTTATGGTATGAATGAGTCATATCACTTTAAGGGGGTGGTATTCTTTAATTCCTCAATTGAAATTATCGTATTTACCCATTTGGGAAACCATAATGGTATGCTATATATGAGAAATAAAAAATCCTATAGACAATATAATTATAATATATATCAAATATAAATACATTTCCATCATAATGGACATCATGAGAGGTCGTAGGAGATAATTTGACAATCATTATTTCATGAGGCAGTAGTTCGTTACCCACAGAAACACTATGTTCGTATCCATTAGATAGAGGTTTGTGGAAGGGTAGTTGGACTAATAATAATCAAAATATCCTAGTATATTGATGATACTTTTTTTGTTTTTTAGTCAAACAAAAATAATAGAATAGAAAGTGAAGAAGTATAATAAAAGGAAAGAATTTGAGATAAGACATTACCTTTAAATCAGGTAACTTCTTTTGATTTGAGCCTAAGGGCTCTCTTGAATTGATTTATGCCTAGGGAAAGGATTCTGAGATTAATATAGGGATCATGTGAGTTTATTTGGACTGATTTTGGATGATACAAGGGGGCTTGAGAGCTGTGAGTCATGGTTAGAGGTGGTGACCTTTTTTAAGAGAGAAGAGGGACACTTTAGGAAAGTTTGAAAGTATTATATTATTATTAACTTAATTACGATTTTCAAAAGGTCTAAAAATAATTAAATTCGAATATATGGTGAGGATATTTTTAAATCGGTTCAACCAATAGGTTTTAGACAAGTCTATGGTGCGAAATTAACCTTATTTTTAGGATTAACCCTTAGTTAACAAATTTAACTTTTACCATGTGTTCTTGTATATTCATACTGTATGGTTAATAATTACTATAAAATGCCAAGAGGAAAAAAATGGATCATTAATGAAATTTTTGACATAATATATGTCATTTGGCCTAATATTATATTTTTAGGACAATTTGATCATTTAATAAGATATTAATTGATTTAAAAACTCATTTATGTCAATTTTTATACTATTCATATCATGACTTTTTAAAAATCTATAACAACTTGATAAATTCGAATAAACTTCATTAAATAAAATGTAGAAAGTCATAATAATTCATAAAAATAGTTTATGGCATAAAAAGTTTAAAAATAAATTTATTATAATATTTATATTCTCATTTAATAAAAATATTAATTAATGCGGTAATCATTACATCATCATTGTGTCATAAGTAAATTTATTTATTTTTTGTATAAAAATTATAAATAAAATACAATGATATAGTAAATATTCATAGATTTATAATGACTATTTATAGTAGAAATTATAAATTTTAAAACCCCACTTTAAAATTTTTTTAGTAAAAAGATTCATGTTTATGATATTTTTTTACATTAAATAAAAAAGTATAATTGTCATTTTCTTACCCAAGTGGTTTTAAAAGTCCAAAGGTTCCACCCAAGGATTGTATTGATTTTTAATGACTCATCCAATATGGTTAGGATAAGTGTTAAGGTAATTTTATATTATTATAATACTATTTTTACCTTGAATTACCCTATTTACCTTTATCTGCGGTAAATAAAAATCAAACATTATTATTCACCAAAAATTGTTTTCATCCTATTGAACAAAATTTTACTTACTAATGACTACCATTTATATAATATTTTAAATATTCAATTCACATAAGCATTACAATTTCATTTAAGTGAAAAATTTGGGTTTTTAACTACAATGTAGTGTTTTTTTACTATTCTTCAAAAATTGAATGTTTTAAAAAAATACCAAAAAATAACCCAAATATAATTATGATATTCAGAAATAAAAAATGATGTCTATTTTACCAAATTCAAAACATAGAAGTTTCATAAATTATTTTAAATTAATTTCCATTGTCAAAACTTGAAAACATGTTTTTAAGAAGTAAAAAACTACAAAAATGATTAACATGTGTTTACGGCCAATTTCAAAGTAAAATTATTTCCAATTACCAGCATTGGATTAAATGGAAAAAATATAATCCAATTTCACTTTAAAACCATTTAATAAGAAAATCTTACCGTATAAATAAATCCAATGAAAAGACAATTCTGATTTAAAATGCAGTATTTTTCACTATTCAATAAAAAATGAACTTTATCCGAAAAATAAAAAAAATTACACAAAGTAAATTTTTATATAATTCTTCCAAAAAAGATGTTTATTTTGTCAAATAAAATATATAAAAGTTACAAAAACTAGATTTAAAAGCGGTTCTCCATCAAATGGCGGTAAAACAACCTTTTAAAAGTATTAGAGTTTTTCATGCTTAAAATCTAATTCATTCTCATTTTAGGACTCTAAATTTTATTAGATAAATGTAAAAACATTTAACAAACATGTATAATAATTTTGTATCTAGTTCTGTTCATTCCATCTAATACAATTGATAGATGATAACTACCATTTAAAATAAAATAATATTATTTTTTTAGTATTACTCAACCTAGTGTGCAACATGAGATTTTAGAGAAACCCATTATTGCGTGTCGGGTATGCCATCAAACATAGAATACCCTTTAAATTAAAATTAATATTTAATTCATAAATATTAATAAATAAAAAAAATATCAGATCCTTTATTTACTTGGGATGGTACATCCTTCTCCCATTTTGGAAATTGTGTCCTTGGAATTTTAGTCACTGATCAAATAAGTGGGGTATTTATCCCTCATATCATTTTCAAATTCCCATGTTGCATATTCAAACTTATGGTTTTTCCCAAAACCTTTACCTGATGAATTACCTTATTCTACAACACTTTCTCTCTTTATTCAATAATCTGGGCTGTTTGTTCCTCATAAGGAATATTGTCTTCCAACTGAACTACTTCTAGACTCAAAACATGATATGGATCTGATATATACCTTGTCAACATTGAAACATGAAAAACATTGTGTACCTGGGATGAACTTGGAGGTAAATCCATTATGTGCACAACTAACACAACTTTCTCCAGGATTTTATTGGGTCCAATGAACTTTGCACACAACTTTATCTTCTTACAAAAATGCATTAAACATTTGAATGGATAAACATTGATAAAGACATGATAACCTACATAAAAAGAATGATTCCTCTAGTTATCCGCATAACTTTTCTGCCTGCTTAGAGTTGTTCTCGTGTGCTTCTTAATAAACTAAACTTTTTCTGTCATCTCATCTACCAATTCTATTCCCATCATCTTCCTTTCAACTACTTCATCCAAAAAAGCTGGTGTTCGACACCACTTTCCATATAATGCCTCAAATGGATCCATCTGTATACTAGATTGAAACTATTATTATAATAAAATAAAAAAAAATAAAGATATTGGTCCCAAATTCCTTAGTCATCCATTGAACAAGAATGTATAATATCTTCCAAAATCATAATTTTTCATTCTGAATGTCCATCTAATTATGAATGAAAAGATATAATAAAGTCTAATTCAGTTTCCATTGACTTTTGAAGGCCTTTCCAAAAGTTATAAGTGAACCTCTAATCATGATCAGATACATTGGTGAGTGGAACTCCATGTAACCTGACTATCCCTTTAATATACAATTGAGAAAGTTGATCTAGAGACAGAGTATCTCTAATTAGAAGAAAATGAGAAGATTTAGTTAATCGATCAAAAATAACCTAGATTACATTGTTACCTCAAGAAGTCTTTGGTAATCCCACGACGAAATCTATGGACAAATTTTTCCATTCCCACTCTATCATCGATAAAGGCTGAAGCATCATTTTTAGTAACTTCTACTCTACTTTAACCTATTGAAAAATCAAACTTCTCAGCGTAAAGTCAACAATATATGTTTTCATTCCATCCCACAATTATTACTCCTAAAGATCACTTTACAATTAATACTTCCAGGATAAACTAATAACAGAGAACTATGAGCTTCACATAACAACTCTTTCATCAACTATAATTCCCAAGTTATGCATAATCTCTTTCCAAACCTCAAAACACAGTTTCTATCAATATGAAACTCTGGTGACTTACCCTTCAGTTCAAATTCTACTTTTTTTCTCAACTCATTATCTTTCATCTGCACTTGATTAATTTATTATGATAGAGATTATTTCACTACCACCTGAAACAAAATAGAGGAATTCCATAGACCAAAAATCTCTATGTCAATTTTCATCAACGCTTTAATCAAAGGATCTTGTTCTAAATGTAACATGGTTAATGTAGCATTACATTATCAACTCAAATCATAAGCCACATTTTTTTCCTTTCCTGGATTGTAATGAATTGTGTAATGATAATCCTTTATTAATTCTAGCCATATCTTCTTTCTCATGTTCAATTCCTTTTGAGTAAATATATACTTCAATATTTTGTGGTCAGTATATATTTCACATTGTACTCTATACAGAAGATGCCTCTAAATTTTTAAAGAAAAAACAATAGTAGCTAATTCTAAGTCATGTGTAGGGTAATTTAACTCATGTGGTTTCAACTAATGTGAAGCATAAGAAATTACCAGATCATTCTTCATTCAGACACAACCATGTCCTCTCAAAGAAACATCATTGTAGATCACAAAATCACCATATCGGGAAGGTAATTCCAAAAGTGGAGCAATCACCAATCTTCTTTTCTATTCCTAATGATAATCATCACATTCTTTTGTCCAGATGAACTTAAAACCTCTTCAGGTAATCTTAGTCAGTGAGCTAGATAACCATGAAAACTTTTCAACAAAGCTTCGGTAATAACCTTCTAAACCATGAAAGCTATGGATATTTGTTATATTTGTGGGTCTTGTCCATTCTTAAAAAACTTTTGATTTAGTAGGATCAATAGTTATACCATTTTTATAAACAATGTGACCAAGGAATGAAATTTTTTGTAACCAAAACTCACACTTTCTGAATTTCCCATACATTTTATTTTCATTTAAGGTTTTCAAGACAACACTTAAATGACTTTAATGTTACTATTTACCTTTAGAAAATATAAAAATTTCATTAATAAACACAACAAAAAAATTATCCAAGAACACATGAAAATTTATATTCAGAAGATCCATGAATACATAAGGTTCATTTGTTAACCCAAAAGGCATAACTAGAAATTCATATTGGTCATATATAGTATGAAACATGGTCTTCGGAATGTCTGATTCATTTACTTTAAAATGATGGTACCCTGACATCATGTCAATATTTGAAAAATTCCGAGCTCCCTAGATCTGATCCAACAAATCATCGATAGGAGGAATATGATACTTGTTTTTAATAGTGATATTATTTAAGGCTCTATAATCAATGGAAAGTCTCATTAAACCATCTTTATTTTTAACAAACAATACTAGATCGCCCCATGGTGATGTGCTAGGTTGAATGAAACCATTTTATAACAAATCCTATAATTCTTTCTTTAACTCTAAAACTTCAACGTGATCCATTCGATAAGGGGGTTTTGCAATTGGATTAGCATCAGGAACTAATTCAATAGTAAATTAAACTTCCCGATCAGGTATTATATCAGGAAACTCATCAGAAAAAACATAAAGATACTCATTTACCACTACCATTTCATTAATCTGAATAGTTCCATTGTTTTCAACAATATTTTCAAGGTAACAATCATTTCCATCTTTTACTAGTTTCTCTTATTCCTCATATGTTATCAAAAGTAAGGGTTCATGATTGTACACAAATTGAAATTATTTCTAAAAAGAAACCTCTTTATCTCTATAGTCACTCTTAGCGTGATAAAAAAAGCCAATTCATACCCAAAATAACATCAAACTCTACGAAAAAGAATATAGGTTTCAGGTACATTATTTTCACAAACAAGTACAGGAAGGTTCATATAATTTCTTTTTCTCTCAAAATTTCCTCCTGGTGTTTTTACCATAAGTTCAGGATTCATATCCTGAGATGGAATTCCCAATTTAATAAAGAATTTCTCTGAAATGTTAAAATGTGTACTCCCTAAATGAAACAACACATAAGCATAATCTGAATAAAAAAACAGTGTACCTGATACTACTTCATTTTATGGCCCAACATCCACCAAAGTTGTTGAAAAGGATTTCACCACCCCTTTTTCTTGTAGTCCGACTTCCTTCCCTTGGTTAGTTCTTCATTGGTCACTCATTTTCATAATGACCCATTTCATTTCACTTAAAGCATTTTAGTGACTGTAAATCAAATTTATTCTTGCCATTACCCTAATCTTTTTCAGTGTAAATATGAGCCTTATGTCGCATTTTACCATATCAGTAGCACTTACCAAAATTCAAAATACATTACCCATCGTGTTTTTTACAACAATTTTCACAAAAAGTAAACATTAGTTTCTTACCAACATACTTTTTTGAATATTTCTTACCTTTCATATACCACCTAGACCTCTTATTACGTTGTTCCTCAAAGAAAACCTGATCATCGGCAAACTCCATTTCCACATTCTCCACAAATCAAATAGGGTTTTCATAACTTTTAAACTCACAATAAGATAAAGCTCTTCAATACTTTGGATTTAATCATGAGTAAAAATGAATGATTTTACTATCAAGATCTCATATGAAATTTGGAGCATACATTTCTAGTTGAGTAAATTTTTCATCAAAAGAATCCATTGAGTCATCCTCCTACCTAAATTCCAAGAATTTCTTTTCCATCCAATGTTGAACCTCCATAGGAAAAAACTTCTCAAGAAACCTACCTTTTAATTCATCCCAATCAATAGCATCCATCTCCTCACTATGCCACATATTTTAACCATTGACCACCACTAATTGTCTTCACCTTCAAAAAGGTAAATAGAAAGACTAATCTTTTGATGTTTTGAACATCCCATGACATTAAAAATATTCTCTAGTGCTTTAATCCACCCTTCATCTCGTAAAGGGTCATATGTTCCTCAGAATGATGGGGGATGTTGCCTCATGAAATGATCCACTATTGACATGTTCCTTTTGGGTTAATCTGGTTGATCTCGTTCATGAACACCACCAGTAGTTATCACCTGAGTCAATTATTTCATCACTACAAAAAAATGTTTAGTGTCAATTCCGACCATCTCATTTTTTGATTTGGATGGTTGTTTTCCTCTTGATGTTTTCCCTTCATAGATGTCTTGTTTCCTCTAAAGGAAACCATTATGAACAAAAAAATATCTTTGGTGAAACAGCATGGTAATATGTAAATTCTATATCATTTCAATCTTACCATAATTTAATTTATTGATATTAATTTAATAATACTATATCTCTTAATGTTTTCTACACCGACCTCTAATACCAACTATAAGTCCTCAACCTTAAATATTACATAATATTGAATTATGTTAATTATTCACATTGAGGATCTTTCCAGTTTTAGAGTTTTAGAAAATTAGGCCATAACTATTACATTACATCTCAAGAATTACAAAGTATACACTCTTACTTAGTATCCATTTTCTCATAAAATAAAAACCCTTAAAAGAAAAACAAGATTAATTTTCTTGATGTAAATCTTCCTGAATTATTCATTTCTCTAACCCTTAATTATTGTAACATCTCAGGTAAATAATGAATATGACATTTTCATATTTTTTAATTTTTGAATTAAATATTAATTTTACTTTAAAATGGTTTCTATATTCGATAGCATACCCGATACGCAACAACATGTTTCTTTGAAATCTTACGTTGCACACACTAATAATATATTATTATATTAAACGGTAGTTAACTCTTAGTCGCTGTATTGGTGGAAATGAACAAAACTAACTATAATATGATTATACATGATTTTTAAATGTACTTACATTATCCAATAAAAAGTTAGAGGCTAAAAATATGAATGAATCTAATTTTAAGAATAATTTACATTTAAAGGCCGATTTACCACATTTAAATGGAGAACCCTTTTTAAATATAGTTTTGGTCACTTTAATACATTCTTTATGACAAAATAAAATCCTTCTTTATAATGGGGACATCAAAATTAACTTTGGGTATATTATTGGAATTTTTCCGATAAAGTTCATTTTTTAATGAATAGTGAAAATATTGTATTTTAATTCAAAACTATGTTTTAATAAAATTTATTTATATAGTTATACTATCTTTTTAATTGATTTTAAAATTTAATTTTAATATATTTTTACCATTTAATCCAATTTTGGTCATTGGAATTAATTTCACTTTGAAATTGGACATAAACAAGTATCAATATTTTGATAGTTATGGTTTCTTAAAAACACGCTATTTGTTTTGATAATAGGAATTAATTTTAAAATTAATTAATGTTACTTATATGTTTTTAATTTTGAAAAATTTACATAATTTTTGAATTCGTAATATTAAATATAGCTTAGGCTTATTTTTTGGTATTTTTCTTAAAAAACTTCAATTTTTGATGAACAGGGAAACCACTTAGTGGTAGTTAAAAAAACTGACTTTTTCATTTAAATGGAATTTTACCACTTCTGTGAATTGAATTTCAAAAATAAAAAAATACATGGTTTTTATCAAGAAGTAAAATGTGGTTGATTAAGATGAAAATTATTTTTGGTGAATAGTAACTTTTGACTTTTATTTACTGTGGTTAAAGGTAAATCGGGTAATTCAATGTTAAAAGAATATAATAATAATTAAAAATTACCTTAACACTTTTAAAAACCTTATTGGTTGAGTCATTAACGACCATGGACATATTTGGGTCTATTTTGGGACCCCATTGAGCCACTTGGGAGTGATAACGACAATTTAGATTAATTAATTTAATGTAAAGTGAAAATTGACATTAACAAAAATCTTTTAGTAATTAATTTTTATATGTTTTTATATAAGTTATAATTTCAACTATAAATACTCATTGTAAATCTAAACATATTTCCTATATGATAGATTTTTTTTATAATTACTAGTCATCAAATTATTTAATTTATTTATGACACAATAATGATGTAGTATTTACCTCATTAATAAATGATTTAAATAAATAAGATTATAATGATTAAAATATTACCCCAAACCTTTCCAATTCCTATTGGATGATTTTATTTAGACCATTAGTCATATTATATTCATATTTAATGATTTTTGGACACTTTTAGGCAAAATAAAATTTTATACTAAAATAATATTTTCACACTTTCCAAAAGAGCCCCTCCTCTCCCTTATAAAAGGAGACCACTTCTAACCAATTACTAACACCCCCCAAACCATTTGTCTCATCCAAACTCTACCCAATTAATCTCCCTAAATCCATATCCTCCTCCAAGAATCCATTAATTAGGCAGAAGGAACTTCAAGGAGTCTTTTGGTTCAAACCAAATGGAGTTACCCAAATTAAAGGTAACAATTTCTCTTAATTTTTTTTCTTTTATTTTAATTATCTATCCCCTAAACTCTTTTTATTCCATTATTTTGTAACAAAAACAGTATCATAAATATACTAGGATGTTTTAATAAGAAGGAATCGAACAACACATACTCACACCTCCACCTAATGGGTGAAGAACATAATGTTTCTGTGGATGGAAAACTAATGCCTCACAAAACGATGATTGTTCAATTATCTTCTACCACATCTCATGGTGTCCATTATTATGGAACTATATTTATATATATTATGTTTATTTTTTATTTATTCTTCTGTATTTTCCATTTATATCACGCCTTTATGGTTTCCATAGTGGGTAAATACGATAATCTCATTTGAGGAAGTGCGGACTACCGCCCCCTCAAAGTGATGTGACTCGTTAATGCCTTATGTGGGATGTATAAAGGATAGAGTTAATGATATTATATATTATATAATACTTTAATTATAATATACCTAGGTATCATTATGTTTTAATTCCATTAAAATAAGAAATAGAAATGAAAGTAGCGTTAATGCGTACGTACAGCTTACCATCTCCATGAACGGTGCATTTCATTTCTTACATTCAAATGTTATGTACTATTATCAATACACGTATATACTGGATATATATGATATATATGATATCTAAATAATGAAAACCATTCTGGATATAATGGAATATTTACCACATGGACAACTTGTAAATATAAGGTGTTTAATTTTTTACTCAAGTACCAAATACAGAAAAAATGACCTTTATCAACATAAATGATTACATAATTTTTATAACAAGGTAATAAGTAATATAAAATTAATAAAAATATTTAAAAATAGTTTCTTAAGAAAGTATAAATTAACATTAGTTTATTATTCAGGAGATTAAAGAACAAACGGGTCAAGTCGGACAACGAGGTAAGTGATTTTCTTATCCCACTTCAAATTTCGTGAGATTTCCATTATTCTCCACTTATTTATTACATGCAGTGTAATGTGTACTGCCATTGATATATATTATCATGATTAACTTTATATTCATGGTATTCTGTGATTCATTTTGTGGTTATTAACTTTTGTTCATACGATTCAATTTGAATACAATGAAGTAAGGGTTTTGTATCTCACTATGTATTCCCATGAGATTCATATTATATTGGCCACTATTTCCTTTTGTGCTACAAATTTACTGCACATTATTTTACTCTTTGTGTAATATACATTCATTTATGAGTATTTACATCTTTATTGAATGATTCTTCTTTCATGTGTCATATGTTTTGTAAGCTACCAAACCGGTAAGGGAACCTTTCACCCTCCTATATTTTAAAAGGCTTCTTTTTGTTATGTATCTTAATTTAGATCTTATTATGTTGGGATATGTTATTATATATACTTATTGATGTAAACATTATATACATGTGATGATATTACTTTTTTTATCTCATCAACTCATTTTCTGAATTTTAAATAAATGTCGTTAGGCTGTCGAATTTTTATAGGGGAACTTCTTAACCCAATTTCAATTCTTTGGGTTCATCTTGTACTTATTGAATATGTCATCCTATGAATATGTGTGAATGACCTTTGATTTCTTTACACTTAATATCCACTTATATTGGGTGTATTTATATTTGTCACACATAATTATGAGATTGATTTATCCTTAATTTAAGGATACTATCTTTACAATGTATTTCATATCAATTTACATTTCCATTGAGACTTCATTTTTGTTATGCAGTAATTCCATCTAATATGGTGTATATACTGTCCTTTTACATATTGTATCATGAATCCATTTATTCTCATTATATTATAAAGTTCTGACTAAATGTTATTCCTCAATTATTTGCATTCAAGCATCTCACATTTTGTTAAAAAAAACTCTTTAAATAAAATATCATGTTAATTGTTTTAAAGATTTTGTCTTCTAAATATATATCATTAATATCCATGTTTTAAGAAAGGTTTTAAGGATTTATTTATATGGACATTATTATTTTAAAATGTTAATTCCATTAAAAGCTTTAAAGTGGTAGGAGACACTTTGATTCAAAAAAATCTATTTATTAAATGGTTTTGAAAATGGTTTGATAAAGCATTGACTTTGTCAATATCTTGAAATGATATATTGTGATTTAAAATGAAATTTTAATAGTGAAATGTTTATATTTGCAATATTTTTTGTGCTATGATTTTATAATGGTACTTGGACATTTGACGGGTGGTTAAGTGATTAACCAAATGACGGGTGGTGTTGTGAATACCAGTACTGGTGGTTACATTATAACCTTCAATGCAATGGGTATGGGATTCGTCCATATGGCTATTCCATTTAGTGATATGTTTGGAAGTCGACCATATGTTTATTTCATTTAAGTATGTTTGTGTCCCAATTTACCTTTATATGTTATGTGTTCTTTATATGGGTTTTATGGTAATATTTTAGTTACAAAAATGGTAAGTAAAGATATTTTATTCAGTGAAGAGTATTTACTACATCATAAAGGTGATAATTATTACTTATGTCAAATTATTCATGGTTTACTTATTGTTTTGAAAAACTAACAATTTTTCTTCTTTGTGTATCCCCTACTGAGATTTTTATACTCATCCCAAGTTTTTGAAATGTTTCTCACAGGACATAATGTGGAATAGGGTTAAGGATGTGATAAAGGAATAGTCATGCTATCTTAAACACGGAACTAGACATGACTTTTTTTTTCAAGAGTTCATGTTTTTAAAAAAAATGGAAACTGTGTAGAAGTGTCTACCTTGTAAATATTTTAAATTATAATAGTTATGACCTAACTCTCTAAAACTATAAACCTCAAAATATCCTCAATGTGAATTATTCATTTAATTTAAGATTATTTAATGTTTTAAGTCTGTGTCCTTATAGTTGGTATCATAGGTCGGTTTAGATAACTTTAGAGGTTAGGGTATTCTTTAAGCATAAGTGACATTACCATAATGGTTAGGATTTTAGAAAGAGTCATATTTTTTTAGATAAATTGAATGGGTTTAAGCTAACATGAATAAGTATATCTTAGTGATTAACCTCTTCATAAGATACTATATGATTATTTTACATATATACTCACATTGACCTTTATGGTTTTAGTAAATGGATGGATCTAACAGGCACCAAAGTAACAGTGGATGTGAAGAAAACTGTGACATTTTTCTGAATGAGAAACTGAATGATATGGGAGCTGCAATGAGAACACTTGTAGTTATTCTCAACCAACTATCTGGAGTCATGATTAACCACCTGAACCATAGTGATCTTAATAAGGCATCATATATGTGAGAAAAAGAATCCATGCATAATTTCAGGTAATAATCATAAAGTTAATTGTGTTCAAAAACCTATGTTTCAAAGATGTGGAAAGAAACACCCAGGAAAATGTTTCAAAGGGACAGAAAGATTCCATAGATGTAGAAATGAAGGTCATAAAGTATGAACTTTCCATGGAAAAAGGAAACATGTAGTTGACTGCAGGAAAGGGAAAGAAGTCCTTTCTGAGGGATCAATTGAATGTTTTAATTGTGGTGTGCATGGTCAATATGAAAACACATGTCCTACAAAAAAAATTGGGAATGGGATCACCAGGATCATACAAATATTTTTTTACCAATACCTATTGCCATTCTGATTGAGGATGACGAAACTGACAATGAACAATGAAAGGTATGAATTATTTCTTTACATATGTTTTCATATTATTGAAATCTTAGGATATGATTCATGATTTTGTTTGTAGGAAAGATGTATTTTGCAATAAGTTTGAAAGTAATCGTTAATGGATCATGAAGAATGTTGAATGAGTAAGAAGTCAACATATAAGGGACTCAATAGTTATGGTAGAATTTAGGATGGTGAAATGCTTAAAATTATTAAGGCTCTTCTGATGATTGCATTATAGTAGAAGACTTCTTATAGTTTGTGTAACCCTAATGCTTGGTATATGAAAATTTTATTCAAGGAATAATTATCTTCTCGTTTGTGGATATAGTTATAAAGAATAATTTGGGTTTATGTGATCCTTGAACTTGAGGCAATTACAGGTTAATAATTTTCTAGGATGCAAAATGAAAGTTATTAGTTAACATTTGTGGTCAAATTATGTAATTGTTATTTTTTATGAATTTATATTTTTTTTGAATGTTATAAAATTATATAGTTTTTGAAAAAGGACAACACACAGACTGCGTGACAACCCATCGCATCTGACGAAGCTGCGGTAATCGAACCCACAACCAAAGTGAAACTCATATTTATTGACTACCACTGGACTACGTGAAGTCCCTAGTTAGTATGACTTATTATATTTAGTTAGATGATCTTATGAATCAAGAATAAGTTGATTTTGGGTTATCTATGGAAATGATTAACCTATCATGGAGGATATGTGATTAGGTTAATTACTTTTCAATATGAGACTTTAAGAGTAACTGATTTTATTTGGAGATAAATGATAAGATTTATCTTGGACGACTACGTGATTAAATCCTTCGAAGATTTGGGTTTCTATCTTAGTTTGGATTACTTTTAATAATTTTAAGGATAACTATTTATTCAATGGTCTTTGATGAACTTTGGGTCTTTTTGGAAAAATTTGGAGATTAAGAGTACCATTTCATTTTATAAAGGATTATCCTTTTTGGTGATTATCTGATCTTGTACTAACAATTTTTGATTTAGTTGATGTCTAAATACAAGTGAAATAGATAGTTCTCCTTTTGTTTATTATGAGATTATCTATAATATTATTCTCGTTCTTTTGATGTGACCATGTCTTTTTGAATGCTCTTCATTTAGATAAAGGATTAGTTTTGGTAGAAACTTATTAAAAGATGAAACTCTACTTGAAGGTAAGTATATTTTCTTTTTTTTATTCTATATAGAAGATGAATTCCTCAAAATTATGAAAAAGAATGTAAAACAAAAACATTGATGGTTTACGTTTCCTACTAGGTAATCAAAGACCGTTTACACACATCATAAGTTTTTTATTTTCTTGTGGTTATCCTTCTCCTAATTATGTTTCCTATCACTCTCCATCAGAACATGACCCTTTTTTTTCTCCTCCATATCCAAGTTTTCATGGAATCTTAGTATGGGTTAACTCGGGTGACCATTGCACTTCTCTTTATTTCTTTTAATGTGATAGTTTTATCGACTCTTTTTCCAATATGGGACTTTCAATAATATTTTCGAGCCCAAATTTTAAAATTGCGAGGACACAATTCTTAAAAGGGGGGAAGGATATAACATCCCATGTAAATAAAGAATATGAATTTTTCATATTTATTAATTTTTGAATTAAATATTAATTTTACTTTAAATGGGTTGTTATTTTCGATAGCATACCTGATACGCAACAATGGGTTTCTTTGAAATCTTACGTTGCACACTAATAATATATTATTATTTTAAACGGTAGTTAACTCCTAGTAATTGTATTGGAAAGAATGAAAAAACTAACTACAATATGATTATACATGATTGTTAAAAGTACTTACATTATCCAATAAGAAGTTATAGGCTTTAAATATGAATGAATCTAATTTTAAGCATAATTTACATTTAAAGGCTGATTTACTGCCTTTTAATGAAGAAGCCTTTTTAAATCATGTTTTGGTCCCTTTAATACATTTTATATTCCCAAATAAAATTCTTCTTTAGAATGGGGACATCAAAATTTACTTTGGGTAATTTTTTGGAATTTTTCTGATAATGTTCATTTTTTAATGAATAGTGAAAAAATTGAATTTTAATACAAAACTATGTTTTAATAAAATTTACTAATATAGATAGATTATATTTTTAATTGGTTTTAAAGTGTAATTATAATATATTTTTACCATTTAATCCAATTTTGTTCATTGGAATTAATTTCACTTTGAAATTGGACATAAACAAGTATCAATCTTTTGATAGTTATTGTTTCATAAAAACAAGCTCTTTGTTTTGATAACTGGAATTAATTTTAAAATAAATTGATTCCACTTATATGTTTTGAATTTGAAAAAATATACATAATTTTTGAATTTGGAATATCAAATATATATTTGGCTGAATTTTTGGTATTTTTCTGAAAAACTTCGATTTTTGATGAATAGTGAAACCACTTAGCGGTAGTTAAAAAACTGACTTTTTCATTTGAATGAAATTATACAACTTCTGTGAATTAAATTTCAAAAATCATACATACTTGGTTGTTATAAAGAAGTAAAATTTGGTTCATTAAGATGAAAATAATTTTTTGGGAATAGTATCTTTTGACTTTTATTTACCGTGATTAAAGGTAAATAGGGTAATTCAAGGTTAAAAAGAATATTATAATAATTCAAATTTACCTTAACACATGTCCAATACTTATTGGTTGAGTCATTAACAACCATGGACATCTTTGGGTCAATTTTTGGACCTCATTGAGCCACTTGGGAGTGATAATGACAATTTAGATTAATTAATTTAATGTAAAGACAAAATTTACATTAAGAAAAATATTTTAGTAATTAATTTTTATATGGTGTTATATAAGTCATATTTTCAACTATAAATACTAATTATAAATCTCAAAATATTTCCGACATGATAGTATTTGTTTTATAATTTTTAGACATCAGATAATTTAAATTATTGATGATCGTGATAAAAGCAAAAAAGAGATGTTGGAATGTGGTAAGAAGATTTCCAACAATTGGTATCAGTTTGGTATAAATTGGTATTAGTTTGGTGTCAATAGTGGATATCAGAGATGAAGTGATTCATTGATTAAATTTTCATTTACTCTTGATTCTCACACCGAGCATTGCTCATGTGGGATTATAGTAAGTGTTGAGTAAATCCTTGATCGATTTCAGAATCCCTATGAGGCGAATGGTGGTAGAAGAATCAACGATGTATCTTTTTATGGAATAATTTTCATCAAACCCAAAGGGGGAGATTGTTGGGAAAAATCCCTCAAGGTATCATTGAATCATTTTTATGTGACTATCATTTTTGACAAAGTGGACATCTGTGTTGTGATTGTTGACAATACAAACCATGACATAAAACATTGTTAACAAAGGGGATTTCATGATAGAATGTCGAGTTCAAGATATGTGGTTAACAATCAATATTTGATTCAAGATCTTTGACAAAGGAATGGATTATCTTGCACGCCATGTACTTGAAGGCTTGGAGACATGCGCGCCATATGTTTTTCAAGATCATATCATCAAAATCTGGCAAAGGGATAAGTGTCGTGCAGGTATTGGTGGTGTCGCACAGGTGACTTGCGCGTCATGAAGATACATGTGCGTCGATGCCTTGGAATCTTGAGAACTTGCATGCCTATGGTTTTTCAAGATCAGAAGATCAAAATATGGAAAAGGAAAGAGGTTCGCGCAAGTTTGGAATTGGTTCACACATGTGATTTTCAGGGGAAGTGACCTGCGCGCCGAGACTTGCGTGCCGACAGGAGACTTGTGTGTCGTTTCACAGGGTGGTAAAAATGACTATATATACTGGGCCACCCCTCCTCATTTCTCACCGGAGTTAAACACTTAGAGAAATCAGAGCTCCCATCGCGTAGCTGTGGAAGTTGCACAAGTGGTGGTGTGTCACGCATGTGGGACTTGCGCGCCAGAGTAGAAAGTTGTGTGCCAAGTGTGAGTTGTGAACCTGAGGTGTTTTAGGCGAGGAAGGAAGTGAGTCGCGTAGGTTTTGAGTTGAAGAATCCCGTGTCTCTCAAGTAGCTGAGGTAGACATGCGCGTCAGTTGTGACTTTCAAACCGATACTTTGTGCCGGATTTCACTTGCGCGCCAAGTAAGATTGATTCCCCGACAGGGTTTTCGTGCCCCGTGGAAGCTGGAAGTTTGCCCGATACCTTTGGTGCAAAGAGATATTCATCTACGGGTGAAAGTTAGTCTTCAACATAGCATCCACATACAACATGGGATACATTCCTTCATGAAAATTAAGAGACCTACAGGTCTATAAACTATGAGTGGATCCTTTCCAGAGCAGTGAGCAAAGGAAAAGGAAGAAAGTGATCCTCTCAACCGGTAGTGTGCCAGATAGAGAGAAACAGGGAGTGACCCTTGGGAAAGCAGTGAGCTGACCCTAAAATTTTTAAAGTTAGTGAGACTGGTAATAGAAGTGATCTATCTCTAACCATTGTATCCACATCTAGTGAAGAATAGTGGAATTTGGTACGACCGGCAACTTGTCGGCGTATGCTTCTTGGACGTTGCCCAGTGAGGGTGAACCAAGTAAAAATTTCTTTGTGTGTCTGCTTACATACATGCATTGAATTTAAAAAATCATCATTAGACAAAGAATAAAATAAGTGATCATAATAAACAAACAAGTGAAAACAAAGTGACCCTTGTAATATATAGGTCAAGATCCAGTGGGGCAGGAAGAACTTTGAAAACGAATATCCATACGCTGATTCACCCCCCCTCTCAGGGTATATAGGCCGCTATTGGTCCTAACATAAATCATGAACACCATTATGGATATAATTGACCATTGACCACATGGACAACTTGTAAATATAAGGTGTTCATTTTATTACTCAAGAACCAAATATCGACAAAATGACCGTAATCAACGTAAATGATTACATAATGATTATAACAAGGTAATAAGTAATATAAAAGGAATAATAAAATTTAAAAAGGATCATAATCAAGTAGAAATTAACATTAGTTTATTATTCAGGAGATTAAAGAACGAATGGGTCATGTCATACAATGAGGTAAGGGATTTTCTTATCTAACTTTTAATTCCGTGAGATTTCCATTATTCTCCACTTATTTATTACATGTGGTGTAATGTGTACTTCCCTTGATATATATTATCGTGATTAGATTTATATTCACGGTATTATGTGATTCATTTTCGGGTTATTAACTTTTTTCCACATGATTCAATTTGAATAAAATGAATTAAGGGGTTTTCATCTCACTTTTTATTCCCAAGAGATTCATGCAATATTGGCCACTATTTTCTTTTTGTGTTGTGTATGTATTGTCCATGATTGTACTCTTTGTGTAATATATTTTCATTTATGAGTACATAGATCTTCATTGAATGATTCTTCTTTCATGTGGCGTATGTTTTTCTAGTTACCAAACCGGTATGGGAACCTTTCAACCCCTCTCTTTTAAAAGGCTTCTTTTTGTTATGTCTTTTAATTTACATCTTATTATGTTGGGATGTGTTATTCTATATTCTTATTGATGTAAACTTTATATACAAGTGATGAGATTCCTTTTTTCCTCATCAACTAATATTCTGAATTTTATAGAGACGTTGTCAGGTTATCAAATTTTTACAGGGGAACTTCTTAACCCAATTTCGATTCTTTGGGTTTAACTTGTACTTATTGAATAAGTCATCCTATGAATATGTAAAAATGAACTTTGATTTTTTTACACTTAATATCCACTTATATTGGTTTTATTTATATTTTTCACACATAATTATGAGATTTATTTATCCTTAATTTAAGGATACCATCTTTATAAGGGATTTTATCTCAATTTACATTTCCATTGAGACTTAATTTTTGTTATGCACCAATTCCCTCTAATATGGTGTATATACTGTCTTTTGACATATTGTATCATGAATCCCATTATTCTCATGATATTATAAAGTTCTGATTAAATGTTATTCCTCAATTATTTGTATTCTAGTGTCTCTCATTTTGTTAAGAAAAACTATTTAACTAAAATATTGTTTTAATTGTTTTAAAGATTTATTCTTCTAAATATCTATCATTAATGTACATGTTTTAATTTTTTTTAAGTATTTATTTATATGGACATTATTATTTTAAAATGTTAATACCTTTAAAATATTCAAAGTGGTATGGGACACTTTGATTCGAAAAAATCTCTTTATTAAATGGTTTTTAAAATGGTTTGATAAAGCATTTAATTGGTCAGTATATTGAAATGATATATTGTGATTACAAATGAAATGTTAATAGTGAAATGTTTATATTTCCAATATTTTATGTTCTATGATTTTATAATGGTACTTGTAAATTTGACGGGTGGTTATGTGATTAACTAAATGACAGGTGGTGTCGTGAATACTAGGTCAGGTGGTTACGTTATAACCTCCAATGCATTGGGTATGGGATTCTCCCATATGGCTATTCCATTTAGAGATATGTGTGGAAGCCGACCGTATGGTTATTCAATTTAAGTATGTTTGTGTCCCAAGTTACCTTTATATGTTATGTGTTCTTTATATGGGTTTTATGTTAATCTTATGGTTACAAAAATGGTAATTAATGATCTTTTATTCAGTGAAGAGTGTTTACTACGTCATAAAGTTGAAAATTATTACTTATGTTAAAGTATTCATGGTTTACTTGTAGTTTTGAAAAACTAACAGTTTTCTTTATTTATGTATCCCTTACTGAGCTTTTTATGCTCATCCTAATTTTTTGAAATGTTTTTCATAGGACATAATGCGGAATAGGGTCAAGGACGGGATCAAGAAAACGTCATGTTGTCTTAAACATGGAACTAGACATGAATCTTTTTTTCAAGAGTTCATGTTTTTTTTAAAAATGGAAATTGTGTAGAAGTGTCTACCTTGTAAATCTTTTGAATTTTAATAGTTATGGCCTAACCCTCTAAAACTCTAAACCTGAACAGATCCTAAATGTGAATTATTTAGTTAATTAATGATTATGTACTGTTTAAGGCTGGGTCCTTATACTTATACCCTATGAAAAACAATTCAGAAACATGGGATGGGCATAAAAATATCAGTAATGGTAATAGGATAAATAAATCATTAGTCCATCAATACATGAAAAACATAAACTCTGTAACATACATCATGAAATCATAATATTTATGAATAACACATAAAAATTATAAATCATAAAGGTAACTTGTGGCATCCATATCATACTTACATTGTTGCTTTCACAACTACGTAGCGATTTACGTTGGAATACCCATCACAGTATATTCCCTAAATCACTTAGTAGAAACATTAACATTTACCTCTGTCACATTACCCAATGCATTGGAGAGTTATCTTAGCCTCACCTGCCCATGATTTATCATGGAACCACCCGTATACATAAATAATGCCCAAGACCATAACATATTCAAACAAATAAAAAAATCCTAACGGAAAGATAACATTTCCACATTAAAATAACAATATATCATTTAAATATATTTAAATAATCAATCCATTTTCAAAACAGTTTTCAATATCAAAATATGTAAATAGATTATATGGTATTTATTTTCTTATTAAAAACATTACGTCTTGTTAAGGAAGGCAAATGTCAAATAATGATCATAGTGGTAGAAAGGTCATTATCACCACACAGGTTGAAAAGAAATATTCCTATTGAATTAAATGAAATTAAAAAGGGGTTTATACACCGTATAAAATAAAGTCGTGTATAAATCAAAATATGCATCAATGAAATGAGATTAAGACAAATTCCCTTACCTCGAGTCCGACTTGACTCGTTCGTTCTTTAATCTCCTGAATAATTAACTAAATTTAATTTATTCCTTCTTAAGAACCATTTTTAAGTTTATTTTTCCTTTTATATGACATGTTAACTCGTTATAAACAGTATATAATAATTTAAGTTCATATTGGTCATTTTGTCGATATTTGGTACTTGAGTAAAAAATGAACTTCTTAAAATTACAAATTGTCCATGTGGTCAAAATTTCATTATATCCAAAATGATATTCATGATATAGATATAATATATATCATATATATATATATAGTATATATATGTATATATAGTAGTACATAACATTTAGAGACAAGAAAATAAATGCATCATTCCTGGAGATAGTATGTCATACGTACGCATGAGTGCTACTTTCATTTATATTTCATATTTAACACAATGAGAATATAATTCTACATAGGTATATTATAATTCCATTATAATATCATGTATTATTTCATAAACTCTATCCTTTATATGTTCCATGTATGGTTTGAATGATTCATATCACTTTGAGGGGGCGGGAGTCCTCACTTCCAAAAATAAAATTATCGTATTTATCCATTATGGAAACCATAAAGGTATGATGTAAATGAAAAATATGGAAGAATAGAGACAATATAAATATAATATATATCACATATAAATACATTTCCATCATAATGGCCACCACGAGAGGCGGTAAAAGATAAATGAACAATCATCGTTTCATGAGGCGGTAGTTCGCCGTCCACAGAAATAGTATATTCGTATCGATTAGATACAGGTGTGTGGAAGTGTATTTAATATAATTCTCATAAAAACATACTAGTATATTGAGTATACTAGTTTTTAATGTAATAAAGTAAAAATAATATAATAGGGAGTGAAGATGTAAAATAAACGGAAACAACTTGAGATAAGCCGTTACCTTTAAATCGGGTAACTTCTTTTGATTTGAGTCTATGGGCTCTCTTGAATTGCATTATGACTTGGGAAAGTCTTGTAGGAGGAATATATGGATCTTGGGAGCTTATTTGGACAGATTTTGGAAGATCCCATGGGGATTTAGAGGTTTCAGTAAGGGTTAGAGGTGGTGTCCTTTTATAAGAGGGAGGAGGGCATCTTTAGAATTTTTGAGAGTATAATTTTATTATTAACATAATTTCGGTTTTATCAAGGTCCAAAACACATTTAATTATAATATAAGGTTATTATTGTTCAAATTAAGTTCAACCAATAGGTTTTAGACAAGTATATGTCACAATATTGACCTTATCTTTTATCGTTAACCCTTAGATAACAAATTTAACATTTATTATGTCCACTTGTTTATTCATAATATAGAGTTAATATAGTTATATAAAATTCCAAGAGATAAAAAATGGATCATTAATGAAATTTTTAAAAACATATATGTAATTTTTACTAATATTATATTTTAGGACTATTTTATCATTTAATAAAATATTAATTGATTTAAAAACTCATTTATGTCAATTTTTATAATATTCATATAAGGACTTTTTAAAAATACCTAAAAACATGATCAATTCAAAAAACTACATTAAATCAAATATAAAAAGTCATAATAATTCATAAATTTAGTGGATGGAATAAAATTTTTTAAAATAAATTTATTTTATTATTTATAATATCATTTATTTAAAACATTCATTAATGTGGTAACCATTACATCATCTTTGTGTTATAAATAAATTTATTTATTTAATGTCTAAAAAATATACATATAATACCATGATGTATTAAATATTTTTTCCTTTCAAATAACTAATTACATTCAATGATATCAATTATAAAACCCCACTTTAAAATTGTTTTAGTTAAAAGATTCATGTTTATGATATTTTTATTTTTACATTAAATAAAAGGATATAAATTTCATTATCTTACCCGTGTGGTTTTCAAAGTCCAAATTTTCCACCCAAATATTTTATTGGACGTCCATAACTCATAAAATAAGTTTACGACAAGTGTTAATGTAATATCATATTATTATAATATTATTTTAACCATGACTTACCCAATTTACCATTAACCATGGTAAATATAAATCAAACATTACTATCCCCCAAAAATTATTTGCATCCTATTGAACTGCATTTTAATTACTGATGACAACCATGTATGTTTTCTTTTTTAAATTTAATTCACAAAAGAAGTAAAATTTTATTTAAAAGAAAAAGTCTGTTTTTAACTACTATGTAGTGTTTTTCATTATTCATCAAAAATTGAACGTTTTCAAAAGAAATACCAAAAATTCACCCAAATATAATTTTGATATTCCAAATTCAAAAACTATTTCTATTTTAACAAATTCAAAACCTATAAGGTTTATTAAATAATTTACAATTAATTTCTATTGTCAAAACTAGAAACTGTGTTTTTAAGAACAAAGAACTACAAAAATATTGACATGTGTTTATATCCAATTTCAAGGTGAAATTACATCCAATGAAAAAAATTGGATTAAATGGAAAAAATATAATCCAATTAAAATTTATAACCATTTAAAAAGATAATCTAGCCATAAAAATAAATCAGATTGAAATGAAGTTTTGACTTAAAATGCAGTATTTTTCACTATTCATTAAAAATGAACCTTATTTGGGAAATAGCAAAAATTTACCCAAAGAAAATTTTTATATTCTTTTTCTAACTAAAAAGTATATTTTTTTAAATTGAAACATAAAAAAGTGTAAAAAACTATATTTAAAAGGGATTCTCGATCAAAAGGCAGTAAAACGGCCTTTTAAAAATATTACACCTTTTCATCCTAAATATCAGATTTATTCTCATTTTAATCCTCTATATTTTATTGGATATATGTAAAAACATATAACAAACATGTATAAGCATATTTAAGTTAGTTTAATTCATTCCTTCCAATACAACGACTAGGCATTAACTAGCATTTTAAAAAATATTATATTATTACTTTTTAGTATAACTTAGCCTTGTGTGCAACATGAGATTTTAGAGAAACCCATCGTTGTGTGTTGGGTACTCCATCAAACATAGAATCCCAATTTAAATTAAATTAATATTTATTTCAGAAATATTAAAAAATATTATAATATCATATCCTTTATTTACTTGGGACGTTACACTCATGATGGGTAAAATGATCATTTTATCATATAATATTGTCTCATAAAATATTTATGACCACTTCGTTGGTCTTGAAATCAGGTTCTTACCCTAAGAAAAACGTTTTGTGGAATTCTGAGTAGTTGGTGTTTTGGCCAAATATTTATAATTTAATTAATTAAATATTTAATTACTCGGGTAGTTTTAGGTGGTTGTATCTATTAAACGGAGTTTCGTATACGGATTCTGACTCTGTGGGTGAGTTTAGAATAGGTGTAATGACTAGGAGAGATATAAACATTCTTCAGGTTCTGGAGCTCTGGATGAGTGTTAAATGTGGGATTAATTAATTAAATTAAAAGATTATCCACTTGCCCCTAATTTGGAGTTCCCACACACAACAAAAGAGGGGATGGGAATCTCCCATGAATGTGATGGCTGTATCTAAGGGGGATAAGAGGGAGAATCTTTAGACTTCATCCCTGGAATAGATCAAGATCGGATCGAGGTGCAGCAACTTTCGAGAGCGGATTTGGACCCTAATAATTAGTGTTTACACCACAAGTTAGGCCTGTTTTTTCATTTTATTCCCCAATCCCCAAAAATAAAATTTTTAAGTTTTATTTCTTTATTAAGGTTCCAATAGACCTAATGTGGGTCAATGTATTTTTATTTGGGGAAAATTGGGGGTTCAGGGAAGTTACTAGGATTTCTTATTCTAAAATCCTGACAACACTGTGTGTGGTTCTATGAACGCATGCCATGTGTTCTTCTTGTTTGGGTAAGAAGGAATTTTAATAAGGACATACCATATACACTGAGTACACACCATGTGAAGGTACATGTCCATGTGTCCCATCGTGTGAAAAAAACACTAAAAGATGGATTTTGGAACATACATGTCGTGTAGTTGTACACATGTAGACCCATGTTTCTCTATCCAGGTAAAATAACATGGCTAGGAGGATAAATTTTAGTACACATCGTGTAATCTAATGTACAGACCATGTAATTTTTCCAGCATAGAGTTTTTGGGTATTTTTTTCCCTCGAAGGTAAAATTGGGCATGTGAGTAGTCTATTCTAATCGTTTTTCTCTGTATAATGTAATGTTGATATCCTTTTGACATATAAATTTTATATACATAGTATTATAGATGAATTAGTTTCCAATGGTGGATTTCATTGAGGTTTGGATTCATAATCCTTAGTGGGTTGTGTTATAAGCCGAGAGACCGGGGTGAGGGTTGTTTTCTCACTATTGATCTAGAATAAGCATACCATGGTGTATTATGTGAGGTTTCATGGATAAGTCCCATAAGAGAATATTTGAGTAGTATCAATGGGATGGCCTCAGTTGTCCTTTCGAATCAGTACTAGTGACTTAATGCTAGTGCAGTTGATTTTTAGATCACATATTTGAGGATTAGTGTGGATGAAGCATTTGGACCTAAGTTGACTCCATTGGATTATTGTTATGGATAACCATCATGGTGGTACTGAGTTCAGTTTGATGTACTCTTGATGATTCCCTTAAAGGTCAGGTTTCTGGTTAAGTGATCATTTTATACCATGGATAATGGCTAAAAATGCTTGTGTGGCATGGTATTGATACTAGATTCTTTAGTGGAATGTCGTTGATGAAGGATATATTTGAGGTCATTGAGGGATTCTTGAGAATGATTCATGTGTTTGGGATTTTCCTAATAGTTTGGTGGTCACTAGGGCTTAGAGAGAGTTTATTTTTGTGGGTGCTAGTTTGGAGGATCCAAGAAGGGATGCCTTAGTTTATTTGTGGATCTATAGGTTCATGTGTGGGCCTGATTGATAGGATATACATGAGTGGCTACATTTGATTATGTAGTTCTGTTATGGTTGTTCCTTGGGACCAAGGATGATGTATGAGATGATGGGGCTAAGATGTTACTTGATTGGATGGACGTATAACCAATCATTATAATGTATTTCTTGTTGAATATGAGACTTGGATTAATCCCATGGGGCGGATTGATATAGTTGGGTTTCCATGCTTTGGAACCTAGATTACTAGTAGGGGAAGTGATGATTGAGAGAGCTGGAAAGAAGATCCATGGGTATGGTTCTTGATATTCATAATTGTGATTATTGGACAAATGATTTGTATCGACATTGATAGATGGTTTATGGTTTGAGTGTTGGACTGAGGATCCGACAACATTGATTTATTATGTTGTGTATAGTGGATGTGGTTAAACATATATGTGGTTTGGTGCTAGACTAATGCTCAAGGTAGGTGTACATTAAATCATGGATTTGGTTCTATACTGAAGATCTAGGAACCACTGAAGTTAAGTATGGATTGATTTTGGATGGTAGGACATGACGTTCTGAGTCCTATTTGTATTCATGGACTAATACTCTTTGGTTTTCGACCTATGATTACTAGTTTTGGGATTTTGGACTAATGCTCCACTCCTCATTGCATGTTGGTTTTCAGGGGTAATGACTATCACTCCTAGACCCAAGGGTCTGTACATGGTGTTCCATATCAAGAATGGGATGGTTGGACATGATGCTATGAGTATCAGTTGGATTCAGGGACTGATTCTCCATGTTTTCTCATTTGTGACCTAGTGGTTGGGATGGCTAGACATGGGGTACCTGATCCTTATAGGACACTTGGACTGAGGCTCCTTATGTGTCAACTAGTGACCACAGTAAATTATGGTTAATGTTCCGGACTGATTCTCTATGAATGGATTATTATATGTATGGATTATTTTATGGAATAACGCTTCCTGCATTATGGTTATGATACAAGAGATAGATGTCAGACTAAAGGAATGCACTTGGCAGTACTCCTATATTTCTATTGGGATTGATGTGTCATAGTTCCTTGTATAAGACAATTTTGGGTTATGAGATCATGGTATGAGATGACCTATACTAGAATCCTGAATGATAATACTACCAAAGGATGGATTTTCGGTGTGTCAGGTTGGTTGGGGATGCCATGGGTACAGAGCATGCATGTTGTTTGGGATGCACAATACATGAGACATGCTCAGAGATATTCTAGTATTGGAGAAAGTTTTTATGTTCGATCAAGGCCTTATACCTACAGAATGATGGGTTTTTATTTATATTTTTATTACTACTGTATATCTACTAGGGTGATCATATTGCATGAGAATGAACATATGGAAATACTTTATAGGCTCACTGTTGTGGGTGGCTTACTGAGATATATTTCTCACTCTTGTACATGCTTGTAGATGTGCATACATACATGTGTTTTTATTTTAGTTTGATTATGAATGCACAGAAGATTAGGATAACGACCTAGGTTATATAGATGGGAGGGATGCTCGTACGTAGTCTACTGGTCGGGCATGAGTTGTTGAACTGGGTACTGAAGACAGGGTATGTGTTATGGACCGATTTTGGAAGTGGGGCCCATTGTATATTCTTTTTAGTTTATTTTTTATGTATATAGTATTAGACTAGTGGAAGATCATGGTTGTATGTATTATATTACTATTCAAGAATTTATTTCATTTTCATTTTATTACATCACCTTTCTATTTTATTTTATTTATATTTATGCATTACTCTATTGTGTATGATCTCTCGTTATTTACTTCTTATTGTGCACTCTAATATGGGGGTATAGTCTCCCCATTGATCCACCTTAGACCCCCACTGGTAGTTAGCAGCCTCTAGCATATGAGGATGCGTGTTTAATGACTTTTAGAGAATCAGTCAGGAGTATCTATTTATTGGATACCAGGTCGGGATGTTAAATCTTTTCACTTAGAACAATATGACATCAAATTTCATATTAACTACTTGGTCATAGGTATGTACCCAGTTTGGGGAATGTATTTTTTATTAATGTTAATAGATTTTACTATTTCAATCATGTCATGTTTTATATGATGTGGATTCTCTAATAAATATGGTTTAGTCTCCCCATATGTCTCTTTAGACCCTCACTTCTTGTTGGTCACCTCTAGTATACATGGTGGGGTTCCTAAGGTCACATACATGACTATATTGAGGAATCATGTTCATTGGAACCTAGGATGAGGTGTTATATCATCTATAATATTATAAATGAAAAGGAAATATATTTCATAATAATATTCCTATATATCTGAAGATAAGTGAAGATGGATTTGGAATATATTTTATAAGTACCAGAAGTCTTGATGGTGTTAATAAATACTAATTTGAATAATTTTAAGATGTTATCCAAGTATTTGTGACCATATTACTTCAATATTTTTTTAAACATGGTATTATTCATTGGTTGATTAATTCCAAATCGTTGAACTTGATACCTAACATGGAGAATGAATTTAAAATTAACATTTTTAGCCTAATATCACTTGAAGAATATGTTTACAGAACTATCAGTAAGATCATTCCAAATAGGTTTTCTCTAGAAGCACCCAAAATCATCAACTAGAACCAATTTATTTCTTTTAGTAAAGGATCATTCATGATTTCCTTACTGATACTTTTAATGAATAAGTATACTTAAGAATACCATAAATGAGGAAAAACCTTCTTTGAAATTGGATGTTATGAAGGCCTTTATTACTATAGATTTAGAATTTATCTTCAAAATTCATAGACAATTTGGTTTTAGTTATAATTTAATCAATTTGTTGAGGATTATTTTAAAATCCTTCCACAAATCTATGCTCCTAAATAGTTAACTATAGGGATATTTTATTTTTAAAAGGTATGATAGATAGGGTTACCCCAATTTATTTATCACATTTAGTATTATATAGGAATACATGAGTAGGGTAATAATATAAATGGTTGAAAACAATATGTTAAAGGTTATACCACTAGTTTGGGGGCCTTACTACATCATACCACCTAATATGACTTGAGGATTTGATTATATTATACCATGTAGATAGTAAAAAAAATCTATTTTAGATGGATATACTTGACTATTAGAGACAATTTTAGGAAAAACTATTAATGTAAATTATTCATATATTTTGGAAAATAAATACCTCATGTCAGAAGAATGTGTTTTCATAATCAACTATGTATCATTGATGTTGTGCTTCCATTTTTATGCGGGTTTTCTCATATCATGGGTGTGTCTGAAGATTTTCCATTTAATTTATATCATCTCATGATAAAAATTCTATTTCTAAATAAATGTTAAAATCAATATGAATTCCTATAAAAATTAACCTTTTATGGCAATTATTATGTCTTTATTTTTTGTATTATTTTATTGTATTAATATGTCCTCTTATTATGATTTAAAATACCCATCACTTGTATCAAGATTTTTATCTAAAGTTTCATTGAAAAATAAAATGGAAAATGTACTTTGGAATCATTGTTGTAATCCCATCATGGTAGATGGATTGGGAATAAAAAAAATAGGAAATTCAATGAATACATAAAATAACACTTCATGTGGATATTTATTAATGATAAATTAAAAAGTGTGGTTTTTATCAAGGATATATTCATGAGGATTAATATATCTGAAAAATTTCTATAGATGGACCCATCTATTTTAATAACACTCAATGAATTATATGCCAGTGGTTTTTTCACTTCAAATTGGTGAAATTTGAAAAATATCATCTCATGTACGAGAAGTAAAATTTGATAGGTTTTCCAGATAACAATGTAGTTAAAAATATTGATACTCTAAAAAATAATAAAAAATTGATAATGTATAATTTTACTTAGTCTACCTATTTACTTCATATAGACTAGAGGCACTTTTTCATATCTTAAACATCCCCCCACAGTGAGGATATTTTATACATGGAACCTATTGTTAATGGTATTTCAAATATATTTTTGTTTTATTAATTCATTATTTACATTTAAAAACCTAAAATATAATGGGTCTAGATTTTGAATAATAAAAGTGCAACACACTAAAGTTTTTGGTTTAACTAGAGGATTTATCATAATTGGATTTCAGCTAATGATTAAATCTCTAAATATGGTTTTTCTATTTACCCAATATTATCTCTTTATAACACCCTGAAATTTTAAAATAATTAAATAGTTTTTTATAGGAGGTATGAAAGGAAGCACTAAGAATATAAGTGAATATAAAATTCAAAGACCTTATGATATATTTATTTTTTAGTAAATCAATGTACTTCAATATTGTGCACTACCTGAAACATTGAGTTTTTCTTACGTTACATAAATGAATAGCTTTTTCCGAATAATAATATAAATTTAATATTATTATTAGATATATCACCATTCCATTGAAGTAGAGGGTATGGAGAGTATTAAAAATAAGCTTAAAATATATATTTTAAAAAGTTTTTTTAGATTTATATGGATTATTAATAAAATAATAATCATTTCAATGAAAAATAAATGTTTTTAAGAGATAATATTTTTTCTAAAATATTTTTTAGTCACACTTGAAGAACATAATTTAAAATTAATTTTTTACAATTTTATAAAATTTAATTGAAAAAATAAAATTCATTTTGGAAATTTGAAAATCAAAAATATCTTAGGTCAAATTTTTGGGATTTTTCTAAGATGCTTCATTTTAGGATGAATAGTGAAAATACTAAATATTAATTGAAACCCTCATTTTCATTTAAATAATTTATAAGGTTAAATTTTATGTTTACTTTTTTTTAAGATAAAATTGGATCAATTTAATATAAATCAATACAATATTTTTCATTGTAATTGTTTTCATATTGAATTTATATATGATAACATTATCAAATTTCAAACATTATCACTTTAAAAATTATCTTTCTCGTCGCCTCTGCATAATGTATTTTAAGTTAAATTTTCCACTTATATAAATTTAATTATGAAAAATGGAATCCATGTTTTTAATTAGAATAGTTTATAATTTCTAATATGTTGAACTAAATTTTCTAGCAGAATTAATAGTGAAGGTATTAGAAATTAATTATCATGGTTAAGATAAAAATTGATTTACCTGGTGTTAAAATAAGATTATATGGATAAAAATGAAATATAAACTTGTATAAGAACTATTTTATAGACATATCTTGATCAATAAACTTATAAGGTTCTATAATTGTCTATTTTTTGACCCTTGTGACATATAAAAAACATCAGAGCAGTCTATTTTTTTAAATAGTACCAGTTGTGTCCCCTCCCCCACCTATAAAATGTCACCCCCTCTTCTCTCTTATTCAAATATTCAAACCTATTATTTTCAAAAAATAACTTCCAAGGTAACTTCTAAATATCCCAATAAAAATACTAGAAGTCTTATTTTTGGTAGAACGCCTACCTTTGAAGGATTCAATGCAAACCTAAGGATGATACTCGAATAAGAGGTAATGTTTTTCAATGAGTGTCTTTATTTATCTTGTTTTTCAAAATCAATAATTTTTTATTAAACAATGATGATATAATATCCTATGTATATTACATAAACTGGGAGTTTTTTTATCTAAAATAGTCTCCACTTCCAACAAAATGATTACAAAATCATCATTTGTATGTACGACAGACAATCATCAAATGAACAGAAGTCATTTGTTTTACTATTTACACCTCCAAAGGTTGGGTATGATTATGGATATAAAGTATTTAAATGATATTTTAAACAAATTTATCCTTTGGAATAAATATATGATATATATTTTTTACCTTCCATTTCATTGGAGATACCATAGAGTTTCACGTGTGTACGGTGGACTACAGCCTTGCAAAGCGATGTGATTTGTCTTTCATTAATGTTTCATATGGATGGAGAAAAAGAAAAACTTAATTATTATATTTAATATATATTACATGATTATTATATTAAATAAATATTTATACTTATATAAATATAATATATATCACTTTCTTTCTTTCCTTTTCACCCATTTAATGATAATAACATCATTCCTATATAGGCGGACTACCGCCTTCACGAAGCGGCATGAACCTCTTTTCATCACCACACAACATGGATGATATATAAAGTTATTTAATATGGTATGTATTATATTATTATAATTATATAAAATTTAAATATTACTTACCACATTTTTTTAATGATCATTGCAAAATAGAAATGTTACTCATTTGTACGTTCGACCTACCGTCTCTATGATCGCAACGTACATCATTTTCCATGGCCACCATTCATGATTGGTATAAAAATAATATTGAAATAAATATATTATAACAATTTATTGATTATTATTATTGAGATGATATAATTAAATATTATTCTCAATATTTTATTCTCTCATCCTGAAAGCTGCATGAAAAAACATGAAAATTAACACTTGAACAATGAAGATAATGAATGAATATTAAAAATGGGTAATAAAATAGTATATAACTATAATATATGATATTATAAATATTAATAATGTTATATAATAAATATTAATATTTTTAAAACCACTATGTATGATGTTATAAAATTTTCAATCAAAAGGAAGCATGAGGTAAGGGATTTGGTCTCAATTTCATTTCATTGAGGCATATTGTAATGTTATGCACCTAATTTACATTATATGGTGTATATGTAAACCATTTAAAAATAATATAATTATTAAATAATAATTCTTGGAATTTTAGGTTTACATTTTTATTATTACATCCTGAAGTATTTTAATTAAGATTTACCAAGTGATAAGCGATTTCTTAACTCAATTTATATTTATTTGGTTAATCTTGTACTTCATTGATTATGTCATTCTATGATTATGTTTATAATTATTTTTTATTAACTAAATTTTTATTTACATATATTTTAGGTGCATTTATAGTAGAAACACATAATTGATTCATCAATTAATTTCCAATACAACATTATGATCTTATTAAACTTTTATTTAACAATATCATTCAAATCGAGTTTATTTACTATTGAATTTAAATTAAATGAAATTATTTGACCACTTACCAATAAATATAATTATTTTTATTCTCTTATGGATATTCATGATATTTTGAGGTAATAGTTTCAGTTTTCACTCTTTGGTAATTAAATTAATTGACAAATTTTTTTAATGAAATCCAACATTATTTCCCTCTTCAGCCAGAAATTTGTTTTATTTGAAAAAAAATTTTTCTAAAAATATTTTCGATGATTTTTATATCCTTTTGAAAGTGATCTATTAAATTATTTCTCAACCATTTTTAATATATAGAAATTATTTTTAATGTAATATTTTTTCATTTAAAAAAGATTGGGGGTTTTACTAAAAAAGTAAAAAAACCCCTTGTTTTAATGTGTATGGAATGAATTGAAATTGTATCCATCATGAACACTCAAATAATTTAAATAATATTTAATAAGTTTCAAATGTTATTTTCGAGATAAGTATTTTAAAAAAAATGAAATTTTAGTTTAGAAAATCAATTTCTTTTTTAAAATAAAAAGGTATTTTCATCAAGATTGTTTCTAAACATATTTTTATGGTATTTCTATTCATCAATGAAAAAACCCATTTATTGTTATTCAAATGGGTATATGTTGAAACCATACTTATTCTTCCCCTGCATAGTTTATGATTATTATTATCTAGGATACTATTGACATTACCAAACTTGTTTCATTTTCTGGTCATTGACTTCCCCTTAAGATATTCAGTTCTGTGATAATTAGATATTAAATTTTCTCTAAATGTTCTTATAATTTCTCATGGATACTCTTATTTCATAAACAATATATCATTTCTAAATATGGTTTTTTAACTTAAATGTTATTTTATTTAATAAAGTAATATTGATAAATTGATATTATTTACTTCATGTAGACATTTGATAATAAGGAACATTGTTAATTAGCTAAATCGATTATTCAATATTTGAGGATTTATTTGGACCTAAAGTGATGGGTGGGTCCCTGTATAATATTTCTCCTTGATGCATGGTTATGTCTAATAAGACAAAAAAGTTAAGATATCATTAAACAAGTCTTTAAAAATAGTTTTAATCTATCTTGTAAAAGGTCTTGATGGTATATGTATCATGATGCCTAAGAACACAACATCCAATAATTATGAATTTCAAACATTAATAGTTTAGTTTTTTATAGGAGATTTTAATTAGGATATTATCTCTATATGCATTTAATTATTAGATTTTGATTAAAGGAATTTTTTTTAAGTATTTTTCTTTCCATATTGATTGTGAATTATCAAGTTCTTTAAATTGAATGTGTACTTAGTTATTATCCATACTATGTTGATTATTATTATTGATTCTTGATCACTTCTGTTGTACTAGACCCTTACTAAACATTTGAGATCACCCTTTTTTTTTTCTTTATCAAGAATCCATGAAATGTACTATGTTTGATATGCAAGGATATTCAAGTGGGGATAATTTTATTGCTCAAAAAAAATATGGGTTTTAATTTTTGTTTTCAAATGTAATGTATGTCTCAAGTATATATCATGCTTTCCAAGACTACTAAATTGTTTGTCCCTTTGGGAAGTGATTGATTATATCTAATTCTAATGTAATAAAACAAAAAATACTTCCAAACTACTGGGGTTAGGGTCACTACAACTCGTATCAGAGGAATTATATTAAAATCCTCAGGAACTTGATTTAGGAAGACATATATTAGGAAATACAACTCTATGATATATTGTGAGTATAAGTATAGAAAAAAATATAATTTATTCCGTAACATTGATATTTTATGTCCACTCTAGTGAAATACATCCCTTTCTCTATACTAAAACTGGATGTGGTTCTATAATAGATGTACCTAGGGTAAAATCTCTAAAAATAGTGCATTGGGATTGACCCTATTATCACATGGTGAAAGAATATGGTCCTTATTTTGCACCTAGTCTAACAAAATTGAAGGATATACATAGCATAAATTATATTATCTTTGAAAACCATTGTAAAATAATTGAATAGATTTTAAAAATGAATAAAAATGGTTAGAAATGAGTTGTATTAGATTGAAAAAGAAGTTTGAAATAAACTTGAATTCTTTTTACTAAAATAAGGGCATAATTAAATGAATTAATGAGTAAAAATGAAGATTATGATGGAATGAAATAAATCTCATCTAGGGATCCATTTATAGTCTATTATCATAAATGTAGAGAACGAGGGAATTATTAGAGTCAATTCCCTCATATAAGGTTAAATCTTAGACTAAATAAGGAATTGGGTTGAAAAAAACTATTTAAGTATTTATTTGGATTGCATAATTATGTTATAGATTTATGTTTACCAATGGTATTTTTTCATAATCGTCATGAAACATTTAACGATTATGTTAACTTTCAAACACATATGTGATTTTATTAACATAAGAGTTTTGGACACCACAATGGGTTTATGTGTTTATGTTAGATCAAAAGCTCCAAATAATAACCACCCTTTTTGGTTTTATGTTTTTTGAATATACCAAGATTATGAATTTCTTTGGGAAAACTTTATAGCAATCATAAATTTAATTGGAAATGATATTTGGATATTAATGTTCCTATATTTTATAGACATAATTTTAATGTTTTTATAACCATTATATTTAATATGATCATCAATAACCTTTTAATAATATCCAAATAATATTATTAGACTTTTCTTAAAAAAGGATTCATTGAAAATATTAATTAATTGGTTATTTAATGATTAATTTTATTTCAAGGATTTCCATTATTTTATTGGGAACATTATTTTAATTATATTCAAATATTCTAGAGAAAGGAAAACATGAATAATTTGTGATAACACATCACATACGGTAAGTCCATTGGTGTGGAATCCATTACCATAGGATGATAAGTGTCTAGTTCTTACCACTAGCCAACATGACGTCCTTGTTAATATGTCATTGTTTATAGTTAAATTTTTTGAAAAATAAATATTAATGATGAACCTGTGGTGTTAATTTTCCAGATTATAGATTAAACTATTGTATTGGATAACCTTTTTTGACCATATAAGTTTTGGAAAATATTTAGATATACGCATAAATTATTTTTAGTCTCTTAAAGATCTTACGATCTGTTAAATGTATATTTTAGTGATTACAATATAAAAATTATTTATTGGATATTAATATCATTGAGCAAGGGATGAATTAGAAATTGATGAACGTGAAACGGGGGGATGAAATATTTCGTATGTTATAACAATGTATAATTTGTGTATATTTCTTTATATTCCCTAGTAGTAAATGAGTTTCTCAAATTTATTAAAAGGATCCTGAAATTTAAAATTTTACCTCTTAAATATATATTTGATGAATTGGATGGCCTTTTAAATCATCAAAAATTTATGTATTTTAGGACCTTAAGTTTATGTTTATCATTCAACTTATTCTGGTACATGGCCATTATCACTCTCTATAAATAGTTACACTTTTCTTCTATGTCAACATTATTACTTTCCACCAATGGTCTCCAATATAGAAACCTAGGTATGTGTTAGTCCGTGATTCAATAGAACATACCTTTCTCACATATTGAGAGGTTATTTTATTAACCCTCTTATTATGTGGGTTTTCAATAATGTTAGTTTGAAATTTCACTCAATGTATGACTGAGATCAATTTTATATTATGAGGATGTGATTAATTTAAGGTGGGGAGAATGCAACACCTCGAAATTCTATAATAATGACATTGTATTTGGTGGTGTGTATGACATGAAACACAAAGAAAATAAGGGAATATAAAACCATAATACCTTATAATTTATATATATATATATATAAATTAAACCACTTTGAAACCATGAATTACAAAAAAAAAACTGAGTTTATATTCCTCTACACGCAAGACCGTGTTTTACTAAACAAAAATATACTTTAATAATTGTTATTTAAAATATATCCTAGTAATTGTAGTGGAGAGTATAAATAAGACTAAATAAATAATTAAAATACATAGTTTATATAATTTTATTATATATATTTATTATAAATAAAATAATAATCATTAAAAATAAATATAAATGTTCTCTAAAATGCAGTATTTTTTTCAAAAAGTAAGTTTAGTCATGGTTTCCACACATAATTTAAAATAAATAATTATAAACTTTAGAAAAATTAAATGATCAAAAAATAAATAATTTTTTATATAAGAATATCAAAATTATATTAGGATTAATTTTTGGTATTTTTCAAAGATCTTTCATTTTGGGATGAATAATGAAAAATACTGAATAATAATTAAAAATTGCCTTTTCATTTAAATAATTTATAAGGTTGGAGAAAATTTCTAATTGTATTAAAATTAGATAAATATAAAATATATTAATCAAATTTTGGTAATTTTAATCATTTTAGTATTTAATTTAGATATAATAACTTTTTAAAATTTTGATCATTATAATGTTAAAAACTCTCTTTTTATCTCATCTGTGGGATTAATTTTAAAATAAAATTTTCCACTAGAATGAATTGAATTTTTAAAAATATATTATATATTTTTAATAAATATAATTTATAATATATAAGAATTTAAAACTAATTATATTGAAAAATAAACAGTTATTGTAGAAAACTTATTTTTCGTTGTTAAGATAAAAATTGATTTATCGGGGGTTAAACTAAAATTATAATGGTAAAAGTGACCTATATAATTGAATAAAAATTATTATATTGCTATATATAGACAATTAATCTTCTAATGTTTGATAACTGAACATTTCAGTCCCTTGTGAAATATCAAAAACAGGGTAGTTCTTAGTTCTTTTAAAAAATAAGAAGTGTGTCATCTCCCCCACTTCTAAAAGGGAACCCACTCTCCTCTCCTCTTCACACCTTCAAAACTATTTGGTTCAAAAAATAAATGAAAATATAAATTTTAAAATTACATCCCCATATAATATAAGTCTTATTTTTTGTATAAATAATACCTTTTAAGTCATTAGTGTAAACTTAAGGGGACACCCAAATAAAAAGTAATGTACTTCAATGAGATTTTATATTTTATTATTTCTCCACATAATTAAATTTTTATTAAACCAGTATGATATAATAAAATATATATATTCCTTAAATATGGATTTTTTTTAAAAAATAATCACCTAAAACCATATCCATGTCCATAAAATTTGTTATGAAATCATTATTTGTGTGTACGATAGACTACTGCCTTGCTAACTGATGTTGTTTGATTTTCAATTTACACCTCTCAAATATTAGAATTATGATGGATATAAATTATATATATGATATTTATAACATAATTATAACTCTATAATCACTATAAAAAATATATATTTTTACCTTCCATTTTATAAGATGTACTATATCATCACTTTTCATTATGATGGATTACCGCCTCACAAAGCGATGTGCATAATCATTCACTAGTGCTTCACATGGAAGGTCACAAAGGAAAATTTAATTATTATATGGGATATATATTAGATAATTATGATATTAATGATTTATTTATCAATCATTAAACATAATATATATCATTTTCTTTCTTTATCTTTCACTCACATAAATATTAAAACATCCTTCATGTATGTATGGAAAACAACGTTCAAGAAGCCATGTGACTCTCTTTTCATCACCACACCACATAGATGATATATATATATATAATATTTTATGTATTATATTATGATAATTATGGAATGTTAAAATATTACTTACTTTCCATAATGATCATTGAGAAATAGAAATGTTACTTATGTGTACAAACGACTAACTGTCTCCATGATTGTAACGTCCTTAATATTTTATAATAATAATTCATGATTGTATTTAATAGTTATATTTATGTTAAAACATTATAATTATTCCATTTTTTTATTCTATTGATGATAAAACTGTATAATATGTAAAATAAATGGATCTTTCCAGATGAAATGTGCATGAGAACAGAGGGAAGTTAACAACCGAAAAAAAGGAACTAATAAATGATTATTAATAAATAGGAAATAAAATTTTATAGAATGATATTATATGATATTATAAATAATAATAATATTTATCATAATTTAATATCATGTTTATTTCCACTATACATGAGGTTAAATAAGTTTCAATCAAAAGGATCAATGATTTAAGGGATTTCATCTCAATTTCATTTCATTGAGAAATATTATCATGTTATGCACATAATTAACTTTATATGGTGAATATACATAACTTTAAACTATATAATAATGATTAATTAATAATTTATTGAATTTATACTCCAAAATTTTCTTATTTAAACCATGAGTATTTTACTTAAGAGTTACCAAGTTGTAAGGGTTTCATTAACTCCATTTCATTTAATTAGGTTTATACTAAACTTATTTGATTATGTCATTATATGATAATGTGTTCACTAAATTTTAATTACCTTATTTTTTATTTCCTCTATTTTATATAGATTTAAATTTTAATTACATAATTGATTTATTTATTAATTCTCAAATAAAAGTTTTCATCTGTGTAAATTTTTATTTCACAATCTCATTCAAATTGAGATTTTTTACTCTAGGATTTTAGTGAAAGGAAATTAATTACAAATTTCTAAATAAACCCATTTAATTTTATTATAATATGATTATTTATGATATTTTTATTTTATAGTTCTAATTTTACACACTTTTTTTCTTAAATTAGATGATTAAATGTTTTTAATAATATCCTACTCCATTTCTCCCTTTAGTTGGAAAGTAGTTTTCTTCAAATACCATGTTTTCAAAAAATGGTCCCAAAAATATTTTTACCCTTTTAAAATGACTTATTAAATTTTTGTCACCAATTTAACTATATGAATAATTTTTTCCAAGGGAATATTATATCATTTTCAAAATAATTATCATATGGATTTTATCAAAAATAAATGAAAACATTATTTTAATGTGTATGGAAGGAAAAGAATTTATAGTCAGCATGACCACTAAAATGTTTTAATTATTATTTTATATATTTTGGATTTTATATTTAGGGATTGTATTTTCACAAAATATATGAAATTTTAGTTTCAATAATTTATTAAAAAAGAAAATGAAAATCAAATTTTCCTCTAGAATGTTTTAGCGATTCTGATGGAATTTCTATTCATCGAGGACAAAAACCCATTATTCTTAATCCAATGGATATATATTGATACAATCCTTATTATTTATTTTTATTTTTATGATTTTTTTTATCAAGGATTGTATTTCCGTTAACTTATATCATTCATTTTGTACTCATTAACTTCCCCTTGAAATATTCACTTCCCAGGGATCAATATATGTCAAATTTGACCAAAATATCCATATTATTAGTCATGGATATTATTATATCGTAAAACATATCTCATTTATATATATGGTGGTTTAATTCAAAATTTATTTTATAGACTATGGAAATTTTAGTAAATCTATATTCATTACATAATTATTATATTTGATTATTTGGTATATTATTCATTAATTGTATCGATTATTCAATATGTGAAAAATTATTTGGACCTAAAGTGATTGTTGGGGAATGTTATAATATCCTCTTAGTACACTAGTAGTTACCATGGGAAAAATAAGTTAATAAATCATTAAGTATGTTTTTATCTATAGTTTTAAACAGCATTTTGAATAGTCTTAATGGTAAAGGTATCATGATACCTGAGATCATGGTGTCCAGTAATTAAGCATTGGCTGCATTAAGATTTTAGATATTTTTATCTAAGAGATTTTAAATATGATATTATTTATGGATGGATTTCATTTTCATCTTATTGATTAAACAAATTTGATTTCAGTTATTTTCCTTATCATATTAATTTTTCCATATGATGTTATTTAAATTGAATGTGTTCCAAGTTATTTAAATATCCATGTTTATTATGCATATTGATTTATGTTATATTCCATTTTACATGACCCTTACTGAAAATTTTAGCTCACACTTATTTTTTTCCTTTCTCAGGAATCCATGAAGTGTACTATGTTTGATATACAAGGATATGCAAGAGGGAATAATGTTATTCTTGAAAACAATTATGTTGTAATTTCTATATTCAAATGCAATGTATGAATCAAGTACGTATCAAGTTTATGAAGAGTATTAAACTATTTGGTCCATCAGGATGTGATTTCATGGTCTTATGCCACTGTAATATAGTAGACACAATGTATGGGATACTATGTTTGGGGTCACTACACTTTTTTTAATCAATAGTTGGAAGATTTTGATCACTTATTATTATTCTATGTTGTTTATACACACATATAAAAGGATCTTTTTAACAAATTAAAAATTCCCTATTAGTAGGTTGATAACATCCTTATTATAGTACAACACTCTATTGGATTGATGATATCAACTCAACTAAATTTATATTTATACAATTCACTTATAAAGTTATTTCATATCATACAAAAGGAATGATACTCTCGTATTCATGAAAAACACTATTTCGACCTCAAATTTCACCATTTGTTAGTTTTATTATTGCTACCAGGGTTGTTGATTCACTAAAAAGAGGATGTTTTGATATATCTATACATTATTACTCTCTATAAATTCATAAGGATTCCTAGTAATTATAAAGTAACAATTTGTATAATTGAAACTCATTAAATACTCTCTTTTAATGGATCATGGATAAAAAAATATGTTGTGTCTATAGGGAATTAAGGGCTTATAGGGTGTGGTGTAATCTAAAATGATTATAATAGGTGTTACATTTGAAGATTATTTAGATATTATAGAACAACATTTACCCTTGATTATAGAATACAAGGTGTCATTTAAACACCACACATTAAAAAAGTTGATGAAATAATTTTTGGGTGTTCTATGATTCATTAGGTATTATTTTTGAAATCATTGGAAACATCACCCCTGCCTGTAGAAGATTGACCAAACTGTGGATGGGTAATAGATAGTTCCATTCCTCCATAAAAATTATCCTCACCCACAATTTTTAAAAGGTAAACTTTTTATTAGATGATCTTACAAAAAATTGAGTGGATTGTAAGCCTTTTTTGGTTTATAGAATTCCTAAGGACATGATTTTAAATTCTAAATGAGATATTTATAAAACAATAATTTTTAAACTACTTAAATTTTCTTAACAATGGGTCACTACCATATTATATCATTGAATCAAATTCTAAAATAATTATAATTTAATATAATATTTATATATAATTAACCAATTTTGATTTCTAATTTTGAAAAAATTATTTTCAAGATCTTATATATTTTTACATTGATCAATATACTGATATCGCTTTTATGAATTCTGGTTTTTTGGGATATTATGGGTGTTTTAATATTTTGGGTGTTGGGATGGATGGAAGCCTTACCTTTAAGAGTTCAAAGTATACTACCAGAAATTTTTCCTTCAATTAAAAATTATAGTACACTTTTTATTGATTTTGATAACTGAAATTAAGGAAAATGTGAAATTATGATTTTTGGTGAGGATAAATGTTTCAATGACTTAAGTATGATTTCAAAAACAATAATTCATAATTAATTTCTAGAGGGTAAAAAGTTGTGGAAATAATTATTAGAATATGGATTACATTCTATTGTTTGGTATGTTATAATGATGGAATAAATGACAAGAGGATTTAACATGCCATAGTGAATAGGGAGATCCAATAGGAATAAAGTAAGATGCACTACAACTTGAGGTTCTTAGAATGATGATGAATATAATAATTAATTAATGATGATCATGAAGAGAAATAAATAATGAGGAGGATGAAGAAGAAGATAATTTTATAGATTATTACAAAGAGGATTATAATGAAGTATTTGTTATAGATATTAAATATAGATTTGAATCATATCTATCATATCTTGTCTTCATATTGGATATTTTTCATGGTATATGTTATATTAATGATTTGTCTAAATAGAGTTTTCTTAGGTTGATGGTAGTGTGAATATAATGTATTTTTTTTTAATTTCCCTATATTAGTGATTTCATACACCCATTCTTGGGTAGAAGGGATGATTTTTCATTTCTTTATATAGAAGTGCCTTATAGTATTTTGGTGAGAGTATCAGTTAGTGTCTTTTTGTACCATAGGATTTTACCACTTATTTCCATTTCACGGTATTAGGGTACCACATGTGATCCCTCATAAAATATTACTAATGTGTGAAGATCAAAATGAATTTTGAATTTTGATATTTTTTATAGATTACATTTATTTTAATTTAATGTGATTGTAGTAATTATCAATAAGACAACACAACATAAGGTTGGTTTTCTTGGGTAATACCTATGGGGTTCCTAATGAACTAGACCAAGGAAATTTAGTCCATGATTTTCAGGACTATACCCAATAATATATTCCCCATTAAAACTAAAATTTAATATATGTATTTCAAAAATATATCTTTTTCCACATTTTAAGTGGATCGGTCCTTGGTTCATCCAATATATGTAATTATGATTAAATATAATTTTAAAAAAGATTAAAAAATTATTATTTACTAACAAAAATTAGTAAAAAAATACATATCATATGAATTTAAATTTAAATATATTCATTAAATTGATACAATATAGATCTTTCATGAATAAAAATATTACTACATAAAATTGAAATAATATTGAAATAAAAAACTAAATTATTATACCTAGATTATGGTAAATCCCTTATGTATTCAATTTTGACTACTAATGTATATATTATCTTTTTGATAATATATTTATGATCATATCAAATGTCAAAAAAGAATTTCAATCCCATACCACACTATATGTATTCGATGGCTAGCCCAGCTAATGGTTACAGGGCCAGGTAGGCATCACCACTAGACTTAGACTACTATATAACTATTGAAGTGTTTGTAATGTATATGTATAGTTGGAATGATCATGAGGAGGAGGGTCTTGTTTCACATCCTTTCTAATGTATATATGTGGTAAAAATGGTCATATAGAGGACAGAATGGGGTCGATATCCATTATGGCATGACACATTGGGATAATAAATGACAAGGATGAGGGTTATTTTATTATTATTATTATTGTGAGTGTGTTGTATAATATATTTATTATTAATTTTTTTTATATATTTTTCTAATTAGTGGGTTGGGAATTATTATATAACTATATTTTCATGGTTATTTATAAGCCTATATAATTTTTTAGTTTACCCTTGGGTTGTCAATATAATGAGTTGAGATTTGATGATGTCTTTATGGTTTTTATTGTATGAAGATCACGAATGCATATAAATGCATTAATTATTCAGTCATTTTAGGGATGACCTATTGAGTATGTATATTAACTCATTACTATATTTACATATTATTAAAAATATTTTTATTATTAGAATATTTAAGAAATAGTTTCTCTTTTTTCTTACTTTGACATTAATAATCATTTATTGGTTCATTGTTAATTGTTTGTGGGTCAAGAAAACTTTTGTTAATTATTATAGAGACTTTAATATATATTATGGGGATATTATATTACATTGGATAATTTTCATGTAAATAAAAAATTCAATTGTTGATTAGTTGATTATTATGGAATTTTGTTGTTCCTATGTACATACTTAAGGTAATACCTTTTATTTATAATTTTTTCATTTACTATTGAAGAAATGACTCTCATATTGTGTCTTCACACCCATATTGTCATTAATTACCCTAGAGAATATTATAGGTATTTTTCATGTATATTAATTGGTTTTTCTACCATTAAAAGAAAAGTTAAAATAGAATCAGGTAATCAATTTTAAAGAAAATGATAATAAGAAACTAGATGGAATCTATGTACACTAACTACTTTTAAAACAAATTGGATGTAGTTTAAGGTGAATAAAACATAATTTAATGTTCCAAAAATTTTTATGTATAATTTTCCTTCTGAATAACTGTTGTTACACATTTAGTAATATAATAATGTAAAAAACACATGCACCAAATAATAAAAAACCCACAATACTTTATTTAATTAATTTTGGACATTAAATTTAGTTCATAAAAATACATGATATAATTTAAAATTTACAATAGGACAATAAAAAAATAACTCAAATAGAAATATTTGTATTATTTTTATCTCCTATAATTATCACATCCACAAACAACACTATAAATTTGATACAAAATACATGTAATGTGATTTAAATATCCAAAATAAATAATATAAAATCATAATATATGTTGAATTAACTAATTAATTAATGTTATATCATGTAATTGTATTAATTATAAATCTAATACAACAATTTGAATTGTAACATGGTCATTAGGAATATATAACCAATCCATTAAAAATAGTAACATAAGTGTTAAGATAGTAAACTAAAAATAAAAATAGTAACATAACTTCTAATAAAATACAATAAAATGTAAATAATATTTACCCTTCTAAAATTAAGTAAAAGTAAATATTATAAAACCATAAAATAAATATTCATATTAGTGACTTGAGAAATTATAATTTCATTTTTTAGAGTGTATTTTAAATTGTTTGGTAAAAACCCATAATTTTGATATTAATAATTAAAATTAAATATATTATAAATTAATTTTAATAAAATAATCTTTATTTTTTTAAATCATATGGTCAAAATTTTCTAAGAGTAATTTTTATATAACTTTATGAAAAAATAATTACTGTGAATAGTGAAAAATAGAATTTTTTTAATATTTTACATTTTATGGATTAATAATAATGTAATAACAGAATAATCAGTCCTAATATGGAAATCGTGAAGAAAATTTTATTTAATAAGTTAAATATATTATTTCAAAATAAAAAGAAGTTATTTTCAAACCTAAGAAATAATTTCTCAAGTCTAAAAAAATAATGTATATAATTGATTTTTATTTCATTCTTCATTTTTCATTTCTTCTTCGACATAAACTCATAAGTTTATTGTTGTATTGTTTAAAATCCTTAAGATCTTGTAATTATATTCCAATATAATTCTTAATACCAAATATTTTTACAATTTTATGTTTTACTCTAGAAATATTAATTTAATAATTATTTTAACCCAAAACACACCCCTCCACATAAGTATGAATACCTCATCTCCCTTACCATGGAAAATTAATTTTTATCCACTTCTAAAATACCAATATTTACTCAATTACAACCTTAGATGTCTCCTTATATTATTAGGCATGTCTTGTTTTTCATCCAAACCCAATAACCATTGGATTTACTTCTATGTTAGGGGACTAATACTTTAAATAAGTTGTAATCCCATGATCCACTATTTTTAATTTCTTCTCTCATTATATAAACAATCATAATATATTAACATTTAGAACTAACTAAAATAATTAAATTGAAACTATAGAACATTTTAATATTATTATGATATTTTTTAGAAAATATTATTCTCTTAATGTATATATAAACTATATTCGCCCTCTTTTGACATGACTCGTTAAAGGCATTTTCCATCAGTGTGCAATGATATTATTATTTATTTCATTATCACCACTTAGATGGATATTTTCTTTGTACTTAATATTATATTTATAAATCAAATAAAATTTATACTAATCATATAGATCTATTTTTAAAAAATATATAAATTAAAACAAATATGATAAAACAAAAGTCAAACAAGATAATTCCAAGAGAAAATGTCCTCAGACCATTTTATATTTAACAAAAAATATCAGTAAATAAATTATAATAGTATAATTTATCAATAATAACATAAATAAATGTAATAAGAAACTAGATAAGTGTTTTAATAAACATAGGTTCGTTATACCAGGAAAGCGTAGCCAGAGGTAGAACCCCTAACCATTTATTAAAATAAAAGAAAAGATTCGGAAACAAGCATTAAATATCCAACACAGTCACTGAAAATCCTCAAAATCACACCCCTCACCACATCCATGATAAACAAACTCTTACTCAGTAGTTGTTTCCCACACCGAACTCTCATACTGCTTCAAAACCTTAGCATACTTACTTCTCAGATTCAACTTCTCTAGCTCAAGAAACTCGTTTGGGGATTGCATACTTTTGAAAGTAGATCTGGTAGGCATCGACTTTGACAAATGGGAGTAATCCTTCCTCATCCTTCCTCACAGAGAGGGAATCACCTTTTCATGGATCACTGACAGCGCCTTGTTCTCCACTTGGAAAATCTCACTGTATAATGGCCTAATCATGTCCCCATGATTCTCCTTATCAATGTCATCAAGATCCCACCATTTCCAATAATACTGCATCTCTTGAAACTTCACTAACTTTTTTGCTGAAACTGGTTATTCATATCAATCATAGCCAAACAGTGGTATTGTTCCACCATTGTATGTTCAACATCTGTCCCACCATTACACATTACCGCATCCTCCCTTAACTCATTCTGCATGCTTCCACTGCCACATAAAGTAGGCATCTCATCCCCAGTTTTCGTGCCTAACTCTTGAAAACGATTCCTTGTGGGTACAATGATCATCACACCATAAGCTGCATTACCCTGACCACTGCAGCTGCCAACAAGATCCATAATTCTGTTATCCTTACATCCAGCAGATTTCATCTTCTTCACAGTAGAAGAAAACCTCTGCATGTGATCCATTTTAGAAATCGAAGCAGACCACTGCTTTACCTTACACAAAATACCTATACTACTCCCCTTCCATTGATTATCTGCACCAGCATCAGACCAACTGATTTGAACATGGACTTCCCCCTCTAGCACAACAGAGGCCTCAGTCTCCTGCTGAAGGTCTTCAGCCCTATGTTCATCTAAAGGGAATACCACACCACCACCACCAGTGCCCTTGGGATCAAATTCCTTCAGGTCATTCCACCTATTCAGATACTACCTGAGCTACGTGAACACAACAGACACCAATGGATTTGGAGGAGCACCCATGGATGTGTCAACAGACAATGGGCCCCGAGGTCCCAGATTTCTTGTCGCAGCATCAACCACAGTGGGTCTCCTGTTCTCAGGGAGTGAACTCGATTCTGGTGACCTCCTGCTCTGGATTCCAGCATGACATCTCAAACAGGAATGGACCAATCTCTTGCAGCTTGAGCAATAATCAACCCAGGATTCAGATATAACAAATTGATTCTAATGAAATTCCTCACCGACTGAGATCCAAACCCATTACACCGGTGGTCTAGAAATGACCACCTCAACACAACACCGGGGATTCATCGGGTTTCTCAGGGTAGACGTTCGCATATCGGGGCATAAGAAACGACCTATCATGTTCCCAAGCATACAAAAAATCGCTGGATTTTTATTTATGATTATAATCATTTTCTTATTTATGGTGGTGGAAATTATGCATACCCATGTTATATAAGGATTCATGTCCCATGTTCCTTAAATATTGATCATCCACTTAATCTTATTTTATATCTACATTTTTTTATTTATGTTATCATGTGATTTCATGTATTTAGAGGCTTATGAAATCATTTATTTGGTCCATAATTGATGATATAATAAATCTAAAATTTTAATATGTAGTCTTGTTGTATAGAACAATTTTTACCATGACACTAAACCATTTAATACTATGTTGTGTTATTGTTATTTTATTTATCACAATAATCATGTAATAATCGTGGATAAAATATACAGTTTGATATACATTTTAATAAATAATGATTCACTTAATTTTCCAATTTTGTTATTAAAACATAGCCAACTAAAAACATAGGTATTACATGAGTTAATTATTTATAATTGAATTACACATGTTAATAAGTTGTTTATCTTAGATTTATTGACTAATATTCTGTTATAACCTTTTTATATATTCCAAAATTGATAAATTTGGTATAAACCAGGGCAATAGCCCTTGTGATTTATAATAAAATCCTTTTTTGAATGTAATTCCTAATATAAGGGGATATAGAGTTCAAAAATTCATGTAGGTACATAAAAAGTTATAACTTGTTATGAATAATAAACTGAACCATATGGAACATCATTATTAACCAAAGTAGACAAAATTATTCATACATTTCATCATACACCAATAACCAAAAAAATTGGGTGATCTTCTACTCCACGTATTGTGGAACAATGGGTAAAATCCATTGATAATATCTATTCTATGGTTTTTTGTTCTATGAAAGTGAATGTTACTCTTGTTTTCAAACACTAAAAATTACATGTTGTTCAGTGGGTTAAATTTATAAATAATTAAAATCCCATAAGATTCATTTAAATATATGGTGTTGTAAGGCTTTAAAAAATACATCATTAAAATTATTTCCCTAAAAATCTGCCCCAATACAGAGAGAGAATTCCATGAGATTAAGAATAAACAAATTGAATCTATTACACCTTACACAGTGGATTAAAAAAGGCTTTTAAGGTACTCTACATGTTTTGTTATTTTTTATTTTAGTAAAATAGATTAATATTTTGTGGTTTAAAATAACATCATAATAAATCACTACATATGTGAGACCTTGGGAGTTATTAACAAGTTCTTCTGTGTGCTCTCAAAGTAGATATAGAGTTTTTATAATAGTCTAATGAAATATAAAATAAACTAATAATGGATTTTCAAGTTAGGGGATTAAATTAAAATGGAGGAAAGAATATCATATAAAAACCAATATTTTATAAATTATATCTATTTTTTCAAATGATTTGTTTTATATAATAGAGTATTATAAAATAAAAAACATATAAAAATCAACAAAACTTTATTTAATTAATAAAAATAGTTTCATTAGTCGGAAACTAGAAACCTGAAAATTCAAAACTATACAATATGAAAAAAAATAAAAAGTATAACTGGGATACATAGATCGTTCCAGTATACCATAACCATCCCTCCAATGAATGATACTATAGATATGTTATAAAAAATTAGTAGACCAATCGACATTATAGATAATGAAAATGTTGAACCATAAGAGAAATTGAGGTGAATTATGAATAACTAAATTAAGTAGTATTAATAGGAGGTAATTTGACCATTACAATAACAATTTGATTTTTTTAAGAGTAACCCATTCATTGGAATAGAAACCTAACCATTAGAATTTTAACCTGACCATTGGGAATAGTAGCCTGACCCTTACAAATAGTAACATGATTGTTAGAGGTGTAATTTCACATAAAAATATTCGCATGTGATATAATTTTTTTATCATTATGAATTTAAGAAAACATAAATAATATAGTTATGTAAAATAAATAGCATTAATATAAAACTAATATAAAATATAAGACAATTTTTAAATAGTCTTTATTTTAATGTATTTATTAAAAATCATATTTTCTATTCAAAAGTAAAATTATGTTTGGTAGAATATTATTTTGATAAAATTAATTTCATTTTTTAAATAATCATGTTGAAATTTTCAAACGTTGAGTTTTCGGTAATTTCCTAAAATACTTAAATTTTTAGATGAATAAAAAATATATTTTTCACATATATTAGTGTACCATAAATAACAACATTCATGTAATAACACCATAATTTATATAACTTTTGTATCAATAAAAAAGTTAAATTGATAAATTTTTCAATAAAATATAAAATACATGTTTTCAAAACCTACAAATTATTTTCTAAATCCTAAGGTCAATAGTATTCTTTTAAAAACTAATTTTATCAATTTTCCACTTTACATATTAATAAACTAGTAAATTATAATTATAAATGGGTCTAAAGTCATAAAACCATTATATTATAATTATATATTTTTTATTATGTAAAAAATAATCCAATTACAAGGTTCACCTTTTATATAGTATTTTATTTATTATATTATTCTTAAAATACCCCTCTCCTCAAGTATAAATGACCTCTCTCCCTCCCCGTGGAAAAAAACTCCTATCACACTTACCAAAGCCCAATGTCAGCCAAAATACTCCCTATAAATAACTTAGCAAACATAGGTATGTTTTTTATTAAACCACCACTATTCACTTAGGAGATCTTACTCTACAAAAGAGAAGTAACACCAAGAAAAGAGTATGTTTTTATCAACTCTTCTCTCATTTTCCTCCTCACTTCACTTTTTACCAATTTATTTCAAAGGAAAATATTATATTTTTATTTATAAAGTATGTTAAAATTATATTAATTATTTTAACCTATTGTGAAATTTTTTCTGCTATATTTATATTTTATACATGTCATTTTATTTCTCTAGAAAATGTTCCCAATAACGGTCAGTGAACCACCAATGGGGATGTATCCAACTTCTTTAATTTTGAAACCACTATATATGGTAATACTAAATTATTTGAAGTATAAAAAGGTATAAGTATTTTTATTTTATTATTATTGAATTAATTACTCATATCTATAAATGAACATGAACAAGATAGTGAAACAAATGAAAATTAGGACATTTTTATGGAAAACATGATATCAAAATGGTTCCCATAAAAATGTTTGAATTAAGAATTATAATCCAAATGTAATATTTCACTTATAGAAATTTTTTTAATAAACCTATTTTTAATTTTCAGGAAGTTGAACAATGACAATATAAATATGTATTTATGGTAAAGTTATTTCCAAACCCAATCTCATTATATTGGGTTGTAAACAATTTCACATTGATTTTCCGAATGAATGTTCAATTAATATGAATATAATTTCCTTTCAATATTCATAGTCTTTCTATTCAGTTATATACATATTTCGACCCTTCCAAAGAAAATTCTAGGTCATTGAAAATTATCTTTAAAAAATTCCTTTATTTTAAAAATATCTCTTGAATCCTCAAGAGTTGATACTTCTTTCAAAGAAAGAAATGATCTTTTATGATAATGTATATCACCATTATTAATTTTGGAATCCTAAATTTCATTTCAAGAAGTATGTTATGTTAAAATTGTTTTGCAAGTAATTTTTTCCATGGGTAATTTTATGACTATGACTTTTATCCACTCGTGTGGAATACCTAATTTTGAGAATTATATGATATGATGGGTGGTCTTAGAATTACATATCCTTCCAATTAATTGTTTTCAGTTATATACCTCAAGAAATTATTTATATTATGATGAACATGATCGAATATTAGTTCACAATTATGATGTTATGATTTATACAAATACATTATATCTGGACATGAAGTTATCCTGGTTCAAAACTATGTGTGTTATTTGACAACAATGTCACAATTTTTCATTAGTATGAATATTCCACATTCGATACCCTTATTAAATTTTTCCATTATGATTTTGATGATTATTTTATTCTTATTATATGATAATGATGATTATGTACACCCATATTATATTTTTTATGCACCCTCATTACTCCCCTTACATACAACTCTCTCACCACTCTCTTTGATGTATATCTTTATGTTACATAATGTACTAAAGATATAATTGTATCTTTATAAGGATAATGTGGAAGAATTTAAATAATGGTTATATTTTTTATGTTTATGTGTTGTGGGATCCTAATTCTTCCAAGACAATAAAACTTTTATTTCATGATTGTATCACTTTTATGTTTTTTATCTTAAAAGTGATGTAATAGTCATGTAAGATAATTTGGATCGCTATGGTTGGTATCAAATAATGTTTTAGATAATTTATGAATTAGGATTATAAAAAGATTTAAAACCTATAAATATATGTCAATGTATAGGTATCCATACTAGAAGAATCATTTTATTTAAATGATCAACATAGGGATCCTATAATATATTCCCTCATTATTAAATTTTTCAAAGGTGTAAATAATATATTCATGATTTAATCACTTAAATTGTGTTTAAAATTTTAGTATTTTATAAAATGGTGGTATCCATGAGAATCTAGTAAGAAAACATATGAGAGAGATAATTTAATGATTATCTGAATGACATCCCCAACCCAATGGGAGGTGTAGTTCAAAAATTCATGGTGATTCTAATCCAGTTGCCTCTAACTACAACCAATAACCTAACCCAAATTGAATGATTTATTTCACTAAAGGAATAAAAACATAAAATTTATTCCTTCATGTTGAAAATAACATCTTTATTGATTGGAATTTTTGATCCATTTTTCAAAGAATAGTGGGTTAACTCAATATAAAAGATCATTTCTATAATCCATTACTCTTTGTAGGAGAGAGTGACATATGTAATATATCATTTAATTAGATAAGTTGATAAATTGTGGGAGTTTATAAAGAACACAAATCTAAAGGATGAAATGGAAGATATGGATTGAGAATACATTAAGAAAATATTTATAAATAATTATTTCCCCAGAACACTTTGAACAAAGTATAAGTGATAATTTGTAGATATTAAACAAAAGGCGGGTGAATCGAACATGTATTATGAGGAAAACAATGCACATAATGAAAGATAAATATTCAGTTTTGTTACTCACTGTGATAGAAAAATATATAGATTCTTTATTTGATTAAAACCTAGACCACTATAGGATCTAAATGTCCTAGAAATTCGGAGTTACAAAGATGTAGATTAGTGTCCTATCAAAGTAGAGATGGAGTTTTGGGAATGGTTCCAGGGTTATGGTGATAAGAAAAGAATAATGGATATTTAATCTACAGTTAAATGAAAAAGGAAGAAATGTGATATAACCACCCATATCTAAATAATGTGGAAAGAAGAATCATGGGAACTTCCTTAAAGGGATTTATAAATTCGTTAAGTGTGGGAGAGAATGATACTAAAATCATTAATGTCAAAAAGACATGAAGAAGCTGGATAACTTGATAGAGGAAAGGAAGGAACTTCATGATGCACCAATAATTCTACAACTGTTCAATTATAGGTATAAAGGTTAATATGTAATCCAATCCACATAGCCATGGGTCATTGAATGTAATCAATTTTAGTAACCCCCAAATCAAAAGAAGAAATGGAAAACTTATGCTATCAATATAGCTGAAGTGGAGCATGAAAATTAATTTTTTCAAGTTACACATCCAATTCACAAAATAATGGAAAAAATATCAAATCGATTATGGTTTTAGAAATTCTATTATATATTGTGTCACGAACTAACCCAGATACCCTAGTTAACTGATAAACAACTGGCCTGAACAAATCCTGAATGTCATTCCCAATCCCAATGGGTTGGTGACAAGAACCTGGCAACATACAAACTGAAAGTGGGAATGATTTTTTCACTAACAATGTGGAATTCATTGAAGTGAGATAGTGTGAATATAAAAAGAAAATCTATTGGGAGTAATGTACCATAAGTCAAAAAGGAAATAAATGGCCCAAATTACTATAACCCAAGTTCCAAAATATTGGAAACAACCCAAGACCCTAAAGATGAAACATAGAAAAACCAAGGTTCAATAGCAGTATCCACCACCAAACGATTATTTCCCCTTTCCTGAATCCAGAAGAAGATAATCTCCAAATATTAGAAGGAATAGGTAGGGTGTGAGATAAAAATCCTAGTAGGGTATCACCAAGGATTCCCTAAAAGATTCCAACAATATATTAACCAAAGTAATGCTTTCAATTTTAAAATAAACTGGATTTTCATTTTAGAGGATATTAAAACAAATCATGCTATACAGTTAAAATTATGAAAAATAGTTTAAGAAAGGGTTTTAAAAGGGATAGAATATTTAAAAATCATTAACTTAAACATAATTATTTTTACAAATATATTTGTATAAATTAAATAGGCATGAAAATAATTTTGACTACATTAGAATATAATTATATTTCAAATATAAACAAGAAATCAACATGGTCATTTTCTAAAAAGGTTACAATGTTTCATACTATATGAATACACACTCTCTAAGTGATCATGATAATATATGTACACACACGTCTTCTAGACATTGGTTAGATAGGACTCATAACCAACACTTAAGGGATGTGACCAACTAAACTTATGTTTTATAATGTTTTATAATCATGTAGTGTGTCCAAATAACAAAAAATATTCCCAAGTATTTCATGTTCACTTACACAGTCATTGATGGGAAATTTATTTTAAGACTTTTTAAAATAACATTAAATCTCATCCCCCCCATTTAAAATTCCAATTATCTATTTAAAACCAAAACATTTTTTAATAAAAAAACATGCATTTTTATCAATATAGAACCACTGTGTTTCTTTAAAAACATTTTATGAAATTTTGATGATTTAACAAATTTAATCAAAAAAAATTTAACAATTAAAATCCAAATTTCAATTGAAACCATTTCCCTTCATTTTCAATCACGCCCCAATTCAACATGATTAGGGGGTATCCCAATTTTTTTCCAAAATAATTTCAATCCCCCCAATACATTGGAATTTGGTTTTAATCCATACTAGTTGAAATAAATTTAAAATAATTGAAATTAACTAAAAAATTAAATAAATCATGAAATTTAATTTTAATAAATATGACAAAATTATAAGGAATAATCTACCTTTTTCTTGAATCTCAACACCCACAACAAATCCTTCCAATTAGAACGAAGGTTTATAAGACCACTATAATCAACCTACAAACACGATCCAACAACATGTAGTATAGATCCATCAAATTTATGATGATATATTAAACCCCAAGGAGGTGAAAGAGATAGAGATGAAGAAAAAGGGAGAACATTAATATGAGAATTCACACTGTAAGTGAAACAACAATCAGACATCAAATGAAAGGTTCCTGAACAGTTGGAGAGCTCTATGATCTCCTAGGATAGGATTTTGGTTAAGATAAATTAATATATAGAGGATGAAAAGTTGTAAGTTTAGCTATGCTTCCTACATTTAACTATCACATGTGGAATTACATGATGTGTAATCCCATTACTCATCATGAAAGAATGGAATTTTGTTACAACCAAAAAAACCCATCACTTTGAATTAAAAATCAATATTTGATTAAATATGGAAAAGTAAAAACTTATCATGTCATGTAATGTTTTTGGTGTGAACCCATATCAAGGTATGCACCCAAAAACCATTAAATATCATGTATCATAGTTACATTGTGTGAAAACCTTCAATATCCTGAAGAGATCAATATTTAATGGTGAGAGTCCAAAAAATATGTGACATCACTATTATATTCATCCTCTCGATTCATTATCAACCCTACTCAGACAATTAAAAAGCAAAACCACAATAATGTTTAAATTATATGTGGTGTAAATGTAATAGGATGTTATAACCTCCCCACAATAGAAACATTCTATCCCTAAAGATCCTATTAAGAAGCTTCCATGGAAACCAGATGAATCCACTATTCTCTCATCAGTTCCTCACTTTCCCACATCCCATGACTATTAGAACCATGATTCCAAAGCAAAAAAAACCAAAGGTATATTCCTCCATTGAAGTACCTTGGTCTCAGAATCAATTATCATGAATAGTCATTTAGTCGTAGAGAAATCTGGATTAAATTCAAGATCACTCTAGCTCAAAATGTGAGATGGATTAGAAAGATACTTTTATAGTAGAGATACATGAAACACAATATGAATCAATGTTTGTTGTTGTGGAAGAACAAATAAATATGAAACTTTCCCCACCTTCTCAGTAACCTTGAAAGGTCTCACAAAACCTAGAGAAAGCTTCCCTTGCCTCCCAAGTCATCGATGACCCAATCATGCAGAGACCTTCCAAAACACCTAGTAGAAAACTGAAAACACTAAGGGTCTATTATTACTATCATCATAATACATATATCATCTCATTTCAATCAACATTATCTTATGAAAAAAAATTAATCTTCATTTCCATCTCTCGCACCAAACTTTTTTCGATAAAGGAACTTTCACCAATCTTTATCTAACACAAAATTGATTTACAAGGGGTATCATAAAATACATCAAAACGAGAAATTCAGATACGGACTGGAAATAATTTTTATAATAAAACACATCCAACCCCCAATGATCATCCCATGCTCCACCAAAATATATAACACAAGATGGAATCATATCCTAATGAATTTATATATCTCTTTATATTTAGGCATCAAAAAATAGATGGTATGCCACACCCAAATGGAATTCAGACCCCAATGACTCTTCAAGACCTCTTGAAAAGATAACTGATCCAAGTATCCCTATCAAATACTCTAATAGATGGAACAATATAAAAAGGAACAACCTCATTCACTTATAGATTTACCAACTCCAAAACCTTGGATGTATCTTGAATTGGTAAAAGGTGTGATGATTTTTTCATCCTATTGATCTCAACCCATATCATATTTTTGTTCTTCTGGGTACATGACAACCCAAACTAAAATTCCATTGAGATATCATCCAATTTATAAGTAGGGATTTTATGTGGCTACAATAAACATAAAATCTTCTAGTGCTCGGGCTTCACTATTTGTATGTATAATAATTGGAAACTAACATAGAAATGTATTGTATCCTACCTAGCCACCAGAACTACCACCACATGTTTTAGGACATCTTATTTGTTCTTGGGTGAAATTTACATCACGAACAATGTAAATATCCCATCACAACTTTCCTTACCACTGACAGAATAAAGTTGTATTTCCAATAACAAAGAATATCCTCTTTGGTGAATGACCACTGATAAACTATATCCTCACCATAAAGAGAGTATCTAATACAATGAAATTCATCATCAAGATACATATCCTAAAGAATCATCTTGAGAAGAGATGATTATAATTGAATATTGGATAAATAACCATACTCCCCTGATTCCTAGACTCCAATATGAAATTTTGTGATGTGAGAAAACAAATTCCACTCTTCCACAGATTCTTTCACTTCCTGGGTCAGATATTTTCTTTTCAATGCTTTTGTGAAAAATTAATTTTCCCTAGGGTGTAGGTGATTTCAATGTCCAAATATTTCATGTACACCACTAAATTCATCTGAAGGAGGTTTGAATATTTTTGAGATTGCATATAACTCAATAACATGTGGTCTGAGTACGCAGTAATCCTTTCTATGTAAAGGTAATACTATTAAATATTAATCATGTAAATAATAGATACAAGTTCCAGGTAATGGGTTGGATAATTATTATCATGTTTTCTAAGTTGATGAGTCCTATAGGTAATGACATGGTTACTTTTAATAAAACCAAGACCCAATCCTGAAACAGATTCATCAAAAAACCACATAGCCCTACCCAAACTCTAGAAGAGTTAGAACTAGTGTAATAGTCATAAGACACGTCAACTCAATGAAATAACTCTACCATTTTCCACCACAAGAAAACATCTCTCCTATCTGAGTTAGATCAGTCATTGGGGAATCCAAATTTGAGAAATCCTTAAGAAACCGAAAATAATACCCAAAAAACCCTAACGAGATCTGAATCTAAATAAAATTCCATTATTAGTCCAATGTAATAAAATCCTTCATCTTTTCAATATCAATTGAAATACCATGTTTTGAAACCATGTGTACCAAAAATTTCATTTACCAAATCCATAAATTGCACTTTGAAATCCTGGAATAGAGTCGATGATTTCTTAGTAGACTCAGAATGGTTTTAAAATGATGCACATGATCAACCTCAAAATTAGAGTAAACAAGTATTTCATCCACAATGAACACCAAAAATTTATTAGATACTCATGGAATATCATGTTCATTAAATCTAGGAAAACTTTAGGAGAATTGGTTAGAAAAGGTTCTATAATAAGGAACTCATAATGGCCACAGATGCTCTAAAAAGTGATATTCTAAATGTCATGTTCTTTTATCATAAACTGGTGGTAACCATATCAAAGGTCAATTTTGAAGACCAATTTTCCCCCTTTAACTTCTCAAAGAGATCATCAATCTGTGGAAACATATAATTATTCTTTACTATTACTCAATTTATCTTTCAGTAATCAATACATAGGTGGATAGAACCATTAACACTCATACAAAGATAATTGACACTACCCATGGTGACACAATCGGTTATATAAATACTTTCTCCTAGATATCCTCCAACATTGAATTCAAATATTTTATTCCACCTGGTGACATGTGGTAAGAGGGTGTTGAAACTGGAAGAGTACTAAAGATTAAAATAATATAAAACTCAACCTCCCTAACCGGTGGAAAACCAAATAATTTAGAATCAAAACATCAAGAAACTCAATGATAACAAGAGGGATAACACCACTCAAAGATTCCTACTCCAGATCAAAGGAAAACATGGATATCGCATTTCTGAAATCTGAATAAGAAGTTTTATCCATGATTGAACATGGGTCTCATTATCCTTGGATGACACATCTCACATAACTGGTGTAGTAAAGGAGACCCATTACAGATAATAGTCGATCCAACATTTATTAGAAATGATCCAATATATCACAAAAATGACATCAAGAGTATTTATATTGAGAAAAAGAAATCTCCAAGAAATCTTGACATCATATAGAGAGAAAATACAATTTGAACTATAGTGACCCATAAATATATTCATTTTAAGGGGTGTAGTAATATCAATTGCACAAGATAGAATGTCTATATAATAATTAAGAATATTCACTGTATGGGTTGAAATAAATGAGTGAGATGAAACGGTATCAAATATACCAACCACTAATGAAAATTATATAGTAATAGTGCCTTTTATAGTCGATAGACTCATATCTACTTCTCCTGGAGTCTCTTAAACTACGTGAAGATGCTTTTTCTGGATTCATATTACTAGAACACTTTTGTATTTGAAGCATCTGATTACCCCATAGGTTTTTGAGGTTTTGATCATCCAGTTCCACTGCGTAGAGTGGAAAAGTTGTTGTATAACTTATTCAAGTTCCATGAACATGAATTGGAGCCATAGTTCATAGGAGAATCTATAAAAACACTCTTTTAATTCCCCGGTTAACCACACTGGTATCATATCAAAAGTCTTATTCCTATCACTACAAGGTATATAGATTGAACATGCTATAGATAACCACCATGAGAATCATTACACTTCATTTTTTCCATATAAGAACTCATCCAATCACTGGGAGAATAAAACTCTTTTCAACCATAACTTACCAACTTAGTCCATCTCCACCATCATTTCCCAATCCATCACATCAGTATAAGTGAGCAGCATCAATATGAAAACCATAGAATGGGTTTTTGATCGAATAAACAACTTGAACAATTGATCCTTGATCCTCTGATTAGGTACAATCTCAGGTGAAAAATACATAATCACAGAAAAGTGATAATATTACTCATTCATGGTTATATCGACATGTTCAATATTGAAAAACAACATACCCTTGGCCAACATAATTGAATTTGAATAGAAATAGTCATAAAAAAAACCTTGGTGTCTTTCAACTCTAAGACCTCAGGTTTCTTCATTTTCACCATTGTGTCCTACAATCTCCTACTCGGTCCCTCTAGTAAGAAGGTGGAAAACATCACCTTGATCTCATTTGGTGTCTCCTTGAACTCAAACTGATGTTCTATCCTACAAAATCATTACTCTATATGTTGTGGATTTGTGGATCCATTGGAAATTGGTGGTTTTACGTGATGGAACTCTTGAGAAATATTTCAAATAACATCACCCAAAGGATCCACATCTTGAGATTGAATAGTGAATGGATGTGGTTTTTATCCCAAATATTGGTTAGTATGTATGGTCACCTCAACCATATTCGGATCTATAGCTAGATTATCTCACATAGGTTCAATAGAATCCACTTACTAGATTAGATTCAAAAATCAACCCCGAATCATGATGTAAGACAACATCAGTATAAAACATTGAATAAATTAAATAATGATCAAGAAAAACAACATGTGGAACATAATCCCGACCAAATTAACAAACATGATTTGGATTTCAATCTATCCAATCTAAAGTAGAGAAAGTACTAAAAATAATCCACAAGATTCATTTCCTTAATCATCCCCAGCCACTTAAGGTTCTTTGCGGGGAGAGGTGACCAGACACTCAACCACAACTACCTCTTAATTATAGACAATTTTTCACAAGTGAATATTAAATCAAGTAAAAAATAAGAACCTCATTCTAATACCACCATTTCATGAAATAGCTGGGATACTCTGAAAACCCTATAACCAAGTGAGCCTTCACATAACCTAAAGGGACTTTGCGATTCCCACAGGTCGATGATCTATAACTCGCATCAAACAAACAAAATGTTGGAGTTAGTTTTCCACTAACAATTATAAATTAAAATAAGAAAAAAGTATGAATATAAAAAAACTTCACTAGGAGTAACTTACTAGAAGTCAACAAGGAATAATCATGCCCAAATTACTACAAACCAAGTAACAAAACAATGGAAATAGTAATAGAACCTAAGGACAAAACTCACCAAAACTAAGGGTAAAAATATAGATCAAACTCCATTAGATATTTTCCCCTTCCTCGAACCTGGAAGGATATAATCTACAAAAAAATGAAGGCACAAGTAGGGTGTGAGCTAAAAAGACGAGAAGGGTCTCACCAAGGATTTTATAATATATTGAAATAATAGATTAACTCATGGAATTATTTTGATTTTAAAATAAATAAGTTTTTTACATTAAATAATATTTAAAAAATCATTCTATAGAGTTAAAATGATGTAAAATACTTTAAGAAATATCTCTACAAGTGTTGGAATATTTATAAAACAATGGATTAAATTTTTTTTATAAAAATGTGTTTATATTAATTATTAAGACATGTAAAGAAGTATATCAACATTTTAATACAATTATATCTAAAATATAAAAAATAAATAAACATGGTTATATGCCAAATTAAAACTAAATTTAAAATCTAGAGGACTTCGCACTCTCTAAGTTATTTAGACAATATTTTTACACACACATCCTATGGACACTAGTTAGAGAGGGCTCGTCACCACCACGTAAGGGATGTTTCCTGTTAAATTTATGTTTTCGAATGTTGTAAAATTGAAGATGGTGTCCCAATAACTTACAATTTACATAAGTAATTCATGTTATCTTACACAATCAATGATTGGAAATTTATTTTAAGACTACTTAAAATACAATTAAATCTCATTCCCCCATTTCAAATGAAAATTATCCATTTAAACCCAAGTTGGTTTTAATAAAAAACATGAATTTTCAATAACAAAAAAACCACTGGGTTTATATAAAAACATTTTAATACATTTAAACTTTTAAAAAAATCTATTAATTATATTTCAACAATTAAATTAAACAATTCAATTGAATCCATTTATATCTATTTTTAAATACCCCCCAATTAAATGGGATTGGGGTTTTACAAATTTCATTTCAAAACCATTTCAAACCTACCAATTCATTTTGATTGAATTTTAATAAAAACCAATTGAAATAAATTTAAAACAATTTAATTTAAATCAATAATTGAAATAAATCATGGAAATTTAAGGTTAATCAATTTGGAAAATATTGTATAGAATTACCTACCTTTTTTCAAAACTCATTGCCTTTAATGAAACTATCCAATGAGAATGTAGAAACAAAATAACTCTAATTTCAACCTAAAAATGAGATCCAACAACACATAGTATACATCTATAAATTTTAGGATAATATATTAAACCCCAAGGAAGTGAAAGAGAATGAGATGAAGAAAAAAGGAGAATGCTTGCCCGAGAATTCACACCGCAAGTGCAACGATGATTGAAATCTGAATGATTGGACAAGGAAGGGTTGGAGAGATCCATGATTGACTGGAATAAGATTTAGGTAAAGAGAAGTGAATTTGTAGAGTTGGAAATGTTTTAATTTCAGTTTTTATCCCTGTATATAACTGGAAATTGTGGAATTATATGAACATTAATCCCATTAAACATCCCGAAGGAATTAAATTATTTAATCAGTGGAAACCTCATCGCTTCGAAATAAAAACTAATATTTAATTAACTCATGATGTTTAAAAATCATCAATTTTTGTAACTTTCACAGTGTGAACCTATCTCATAGTATTCTCCCAACAAAAATTACACATCGTGTAACCTATATACATAGAAAGAAAACCTCATATAGCCCATAGAGAACACTGGTTAAAGCTGAGAGTCCCACAAATTTTTGACTCCACTATTATAGGTATCTTATCCATTCCTTATCAAACCTACCAAAAAAATTAAAAATGAAAACAATGAAATGGTTTAGATAATACCAGATATAAATTTAATGGTATTTTACATCTGGAATTTTTTCTATAACTATTTAATTTAATCCCTAATACCCTAATTTATAAATATTAGTAAAAACACAAAGTTTGGTTGTCATTTAAACCCATGTGTTGGAATCTTATTCTGTTAGAATATATATATTTATTTTTCTTTAGAATATCATAATTCTTCACCTTGTAGAATTTGATGTTATACTGGTCATAAATTGGATCTTAGTATATTTATCACACATCAACTATTTGGAAATGTATACATATTTTAATATTCTAAGCCTTCCAATTCTCTTATTCAAATGCAATGAAGATCATGAATCACCACTAAAAGTAACATCAATGTTATTGGTGAAAATAAACTATAAAATTTTATACCTTTTACAAATGGATGAGCTAAAGTAAAGTATCCACCATGAAGAAATGTCCATTATTTGGGAATACCTTGATTTAATTCTTGAAATGTCTCCTGAACAATCACCTGATCCTAAAGTAATGTTCTTTTAAGACCCTAGGATTTTTTAATTTATTTATTTTGAATTAATATGATATTTTTGATTTTTTCCATTTTATAAAACCTTTTAAATATTTTATTTTATATTAAATCACTATGTTTTTCTTACGTTATATGGACTTTCTTTGATGTCTTGTTTAACACTCATGACGAAGGTTTATCGAACAATAATATATTATCAAAATATTATTTTTTAATAAGATATAACCTGATATTAAATTATTATTTAAGAATATTATAAAATAACTTATAAAAATATATGGATTACTTAAATATAATATGAATTTGTATGTTATCAATTAATTATAAATGAATATGAAAACTGATTGAATATAATGGAAAATATTATAATTTTTATGGTCAAAAAGTTATTTTAACATAATAGATTAAACTAATTATAATTGGTGAGTGGTATTATTGTAATATATTTATTATATATTAAATAAAATATTTTTTATGTTCATCCAATATATTTTATAGACATAAGATAAGAAAAAAAATCAAATTTTATGCATAAAAACCTATTTTTATTAATGGTAGTTTAACAGACTTGTATTTGAGGAGCCATTTTAAATAAAACTTTTGGAAATTACATATATTTAATATGTCAAAATACAAATTATATTTTTGTTATAAACCTAGAAATTTAGTTAGTATAATTTTTTTTATTTTTCTGCAAGGTTTCATTTGTTGTTGAATAGTTAAATGTATTGGATTTTAATTCAAAACTATTTAATCATATAATTTATTTATATGGGTAACATATATTCTAAACTTGTTTCAAAGTATAATTAAATAATATTATTATCAAATAACAAAATTTATGGCATTGGTATGAATTTCCCTTTAAAATAGGGTATAAAAACTTAGCAAACTATTGAATATTTTTACTTTAATCAATCGCATTGTCAACCCAATTGCGAGATCAATTTGAAATTAACATCTTAAACATTAATTATTGGAATTTAGAAAAATAAAATCCATATTTTGAATCATAATAATTTCTAATTTATAATTATTTCAACTTATATTTTGAACAAGGATATTAGTGAAGAGAATTAAAATTAATTACATCGATTAAGAAAAAATTCAACCTAACAATAGACTAAACCATAGATTTAAGACCCAAAATAATGTAGAAACATGTAAAAAACCCATTTAATATACATTATTCATCCATTAAACTTATATTATTCACTTTTCATTGGTTTTTATATGACTTGTTTTTTGTAAAACCATGGGCGAAACAAACTTTTTTTCTAAAATACCAAGTGTGTCCCTCCCCTCCCCTAGAAAAGATGACCACTACTCCCACTTCATCACGCATCTCAAACCACATAGATTCCGCAATTATCTACCCAATACACTTACAATAATTCATAATGTCCTCTTATAATCCTCCCCTTGGAAATAAATGAATCCATGTAATCTTTTTGGCACAAACCAAATGGATTCACTAGATTAAGAGTCAACATCTTCTCTAAATCTCCTTTTATTTTCTTTCTACACCTGCTCCGCTCTGTTGATTCCATGATTTTATTACAGATCTAGTATCATAAAAATAATATTATTTTATTATTCCAATGTTTTGACCTAAACTTACACACATCACCGTCTAATTGGTAACAAACATATTGTTTACATGTATGGTGAACTACCGGTTCACTAAACGATGATTGTTTGTTTTTTCCTTTATTTCCTCTCATGGCTAAACTTATTTTTGGAAATATATTTATATATGCGATATGTTATATTATTTATTTCTTTAATATTCTATATTCGTTTTATATAACTTATATTTATACTTTCCATTTTATGCTAATATGATAGTTTCATTTGAGGAAGTCTGGATTTGCGCCTCCTCAAAGTGATGTGATTTATTCGTACACCACATAGAATGTATTAAGGATGGTTTTATTGAATATATATGATATATATATATATGGTATAAAAAATATATTTAAATACTGATATATATAAAAATATATACATATATTCATTTTAATTTTTTTTCTTCCAATAAAAAAAATTAAACAGAAAGAGCGTTCATGTGTACATACAGCTAATTGTCACTATCAATGGTGTATTCTATCTAATAATTATATAATATATAGATTATTATAATACAAATATACAGAATATAAATGGTATTTATATCATATAGTTTATTATATATTCAATATATAATTATAAGGATAAAATATATAACAAATTAAGACACATGTAAAGACCAAAGAGGATATTACCCAAAGTGAAACTTTAACCTAGGATTGTTAACAAGAGAGTAATATAAGGTCATGATAAAACAATACAAGGTATTAAATATAATAATATCGTTATATATATTATTTATAAAAACATTATATTTATTATACAGTTTATGTTAACAAGTACAATGAGAGTCAAAACACAAGGTAAGGGGATTTCATCTGACTTCTGTGAGATACATGCCTTAATAATCACTCATTCCTTTTGTGTGGTGTATGTAATTCTTAGGAATTTATTCTATTTATCTTATAAAAAAATTTGGGTATTAATTAATCCATTTTGTGATATTTCATTCATGGGTTTTATGTTTTAAAAGTTACCAAATCAGTAATATAGTTTTGTCTCAATTTTCTATATTTGAGACTCGTCTTTTGTTATGAACCAAAATTTATTTCTTAGGTGTATAAAATAATATTTTACATGTCATATAATGAATATCCATATTTTAATGTTATTTTAAGCTTCATGAAATTCAATTTCTTAAATGGAGAGTATGTTCCCAAGTTACCAAGTTATATGAGATTATTGAATGAATTTCATCAGTTTTTAAGATAGTTTACAATTATGCATCAATTAATGAAATCGCATGACCGGTGTCTGAATAAAAGTCATAATTTTATTATAATATTTTATTAAAGATATCCTCATCTATTAGTACCAATTTCCACTCTTTGGTATATAATATAATGTTTTATGTAAAATCATACCATCTCTCTCTTCATTCCTAAATCTATTATATTAAAAAAACATGTTTTAAAAAATGTTTTCAAAAACAATTTTGAAAAGATAATTGAATCCTATTTTCATGGGAAATGGATTTTAAAAACGTTTTATGGTTTAAAATTATTCCTTTATATTTTTTTAGATCCACTTTCCTTGAAAAATGATTTCAAAAAGATTTTATGTTTTAAAAATCATTTTTCAATATAGAAAACATATTTTCCATAATAAATGTTTTTATAAGGTCTTAAAAAATAATTTACCATCCAAAAAAATATCTATTGGTGTTACTCAGTAATTTCAAGTTAAATTAATCAATGTTTCCACTCATATTATTTCTCTAAATAGATTATATATTGATTTAATATTGTTGATGAAACATTTTTTCTCTTTCATAGTTTATTTGATTTTGAGACCTACTTTTTTTCACTGGTTATGTTTATAATGAATTATTATGAAACCTAACAGTTTCCATAAGTTATGATATGATTAAATTTATATAATACCTATTTATTTCCATGGGTTATAATATTATTATTTATGATATCGTCGCACGTGTATACATGAATTCACTATGAGATGTGTGGGATCTATATCTCCCTCCAATGAATTGAGTAAAGATTTATGTCTCATGAGATAGACTAATATGATCTTAGGAGTGAACATTGACTACAATGCTATCCATGGGAGTGTACCATGACTACCAATATTGAATGAGGAGTGAACTCATGATGTTAAGATGGAAATGGGAAGAACAATTATAACCATGATGTTATGGGGAGTGAACTCATTCTACTAATATGGTCTTACTATAAATGTCTTGATTACTATGGAAATAATATTTTATACTTATTTGTGTTCAAAAATTTCATGTTTTTTCTATGTTATTATGTCATCAATTATGTTCATTATTTACTTATGATTCATGTCTTAGTAACTACAATGCTTTATCCCCATTTCATGTATATGATCTCAAATATGTAGGTTATGATCTTATTTTTCCATGATCCTACTCTCATACCCTTAAGAATAAGATTATTATTATTTATATCCTTTTTTTATAATTTCTGAGCATTTAATACCACTCATTATTTTCCCTCCCCCTTGTAATGAAGATGTGCATTTTTTGATGTGTTTATGAACGGTTCTAGTCAAGAAGAACCTAGTGGAAGATAATAAAGATCAATTATGTATTAGTATTTATGTTTGCATTTTTTTTCAAGGCACTAGACAAGAACAGTCTTTGGGAATATTTTAGTGTAATGTTTTATGTATTATGAAAATGTTATATAATGTTTATGTATGAATAGTGTGGGTAACAATAGTTTGTGTCAGAGAAATTTTGTAGTTAACCATTAGATACTAGGGTGAGAAAATATCAGTGAGAACCATTGGGGCATGACTCGGGATAAGTCTAAGGATAAAGAAAAGTATAATAAAATGTCCATTATATTTGGTAAAGGATGGAGTGAGTGGTTTCCACGAAATAAACCCATATCAAGATACTATAAGTGGGGATGTCTCTAGAATAGATCTACCTAGGGGTAAAAACTCTGCCAAGATGTTCTGGGCCTAACAAGGGTTGTATCTGGTATATGAAAACATGTCTTATTGCATACTGGGTTTGACACTCCTATGGGGTATGATTTTGGAACACACAAACTCTTAAAAAACAATCATATATTATTGAAAAATAAGTTTCCTATGAATAATTAGGGGTTAACATAAGGTTTTATAGATTAAAAAAGTAGGATCCCTGATTTAGGCACCCCATAAGTAATTTTTCATGATTATTTAGAATCACAATTTGATAAACGTTTCTCCCACTTTGATTTATTGTTGTACTAAAGGGAGATAACTAAAAGGAATATGGGTAATATATAATGTTTCATATGTGTAAATTATTCGAATTATGTGAATTGATTTCCCAAATGGAAATCTCATAAAGGGAATTTGGAAGGTTTTATAAATATTGGTTATATTTATGATGATAAAGAGACCATAAAAGACATGTGAAAGGTATGTGATGTTATTCCAATATTTTTTACATTAAATATAATAAGAATGATTAGTTTGAGGTTGAGTAACCATAATAATTTTTCATATTACATATCCTAGGAAAGAGATATTTTGGAATAAGTTGATGAAGCATGAGTAATGGTTTAATAATAAGGATGGATTAATGATGTATTTATGTTTTGGAATTAAAATATTATGTTATATGATTCAGGAAATATATAATTTTTTTTACTATAAGTTTTAATGATATATTGAAAATGAAAAGTTTAATGGTGATGAAGAAATAGAAAATTGATTTCCATGAAAGGGGATATTTTGATTAAGGGACAGTAATCGTTATTTATTTCCTAAAATTGAAATAGTGGTGTTTGGAAAAAGATATAATAGATATGAATAAGTAAATTTGATTGCACGAATTACCCTATAACTAATTATTGAGAATGTGGTCTATGTCATCAATGATTTAGATTCCAATTTTTATGGATTTAGTGAATATATCCAATATACATTGAAATGAGGAAACATGCATGTTTTCAACAAGGAATTGTGGTAATTATGGTTATTAAAATGTTTTAATATAATATATGTTGATGGTATTCCCATGCGTTGAATTTGAAAACTTGATGCTACTTTATTGTTATATGGGTGATCAATGTAAAGAATATTTAATGAATTTATCTCTAATGATTTGAATTTTTATCTTTCATAATGGATATAAGGTTTACCATTTATGTAATGTATAAGTTAATCTTCAGATTAAGTTAGTAAGATTAAAGTATTATCTCTCCATATGAGGATTTTTTCATATTGGATAGCCCGTTTGAACTACTTTATGTTGATGATAACCGATGAGATGGAATATCATGGGTCTCAAGATATGTTAGTACTTCGAGAATGGAAAAGTCACCTACCTTTTAGATAAATTGATAATGTATAAAAACAAACAACAAAGGGATACTTTATCCAAAAATCTATCAGGTATGTATTTTCATGAATAATTATTCAACATTAGGAAAAGGGATCTTGATACCAAAAAATTGTTATCCTAATACCTCAGTTTATAATGAATCAGATGGTACCTTAGTTCATCATATATTTATGTCTTTCATCCATTCCATGTTTTCAATTCCCACCTATGTCCCCCAATGTGGAAACCTAGTTATATATTTTCTGTGTAATTGTTCTGGTTCCAACTTTCCCTTATTAAGGGAAATTGTTGTATTAAATTTTACTCTATGGGAATATATGAATGAAACATTCAATTATTAAACATTTATTACCTAGATTAATTTTGAGGGTGAAATAAATTTTAAGGGGGTAGAATGTAACACCTTGATATTTGGGGAATTCTTTTCTTTGATTTAGTTTAATCTATTTGATATTTTTCATTTCACGCAACGCTAAAAATAATTTATTTTATATTAAAGCACTATGTTTGGCTTTTGTTGTACACAACACTAAGTTAATAGTTCACTACACGCAAAATAAATTTTATATTTACCTACATGGAACACCAATGACATCTTGCATTACATTCAACAATGACTTTTTTCAATGTCTTTTGTAACAACCATGAATGAATTTTACCAAACAGTAATATATTATTAAAATATTACTATTTAAGAAGACATAACCTTGCCATTATATTAGCAGGTATGAATATTATAAACTAATTTATTAAAATATATTTTTTTAATAATTATAAGTTGAATTAAAATTTTATAAAATAATTTTAAATGAATATGAAAACAAATTGAATATAAAGGAAAATGTTATTATTTTTATAATCACAACGCAATTTTACCTTCATATTATAAATTAATTATAACTGATAAGTGATATTAATTTAATATAAATGTTATATATTCAATAAAATATTTATTATACTCATCCAATATATTTAATAAATATAAGACAATAACAAATCCAATTTTATGCATAAAAACCTAATTTTTTTATAAAGGTAGTTTTACAGCATTTTAATAGTGAAGCCATTTTAAATCCAGTTTTTTTAAATTTTATATATTTAATTTTTAAAAATAAACATTATCATTGTAATTGAAAAATAAAAATTAGGTTAGGATATTTCTTTCTTATTTTATTATAAGGTTACCTTTTTTAATGAATAGTTAAAAATATCGGATTTAAATTCAAAACATATTATTCATGTAATTTATTTATTTGGATAAATTATATTAAAAATTGGTTAAAAAATATTATTACATAATATTTTTATAAATTAATTCAATTTAGGTCATTAAGATCTATTTCTCCTTAGACTTGGGTATAAAAACATAGTAAACATTTGTGTGTTTTTACATCAAAAACCAACATTGTCGACCCGACAGGAGGATTAATTTTTAATTAACTTCTCCCACTTATGTGATTGTAATTTATAAAAATGGATTCATTATTTGTAATTATAATAATTTATCATTTATAATAAGTTAAAATTCATATTTTACCAAAAATATTACCGAATGTAATTAAACATAATTACAATGATTAATGTAAATTTAAGTTTAACTAATGACTAAACCATTTATTTAAAAGCCATAACGACTTATTAAATTTTTCAAAACCAATTGTACGGCCATGATTGATCAATTATCCTTCAATTTTTTAGTGTTTTTTGATTTTTATGAATGTTTAGGTAAAAACCTAAGTAAACCTAACTTGTTTTCAAAAAATGCCAAGTATTCCCTTTCCCAATCCTATAAAAGGTCACCACCTCTCCCTCTTCTAAAATCATCTCAAAACACTTAATATCATCCAATATATTCTCAATAAACTTCAAATTTTCCATATTTTAGTTCTATAAGCTTTACCTTGAACATAAAGTAATCCAAGAAAACCATTTGGTGAAAACCAAAAGGAGTTACATGATTAGGACATAACGTCATCTCTCAAGATCCTTTCATTTTTTTATCTTTCTCCACCACCCACACACAATTTATTCCATGATTGTATAAAAAAAATTATCCTAAAAATACTAGGATATTTTTATGAAATTTTTTCACCTACACTTACACACACCTCCATCTAATGTGAAACGAACACACTATTTACTTCTACGGGGAACTATCACCTCACTAAATGATTATTGCTCATTTTTCCTTTACCTCCTCTAATGATTGAAATTATGATGGATTATATATTTATATATGTCAAATATTATATTTTTTTTAATTAATTTAATATTATTTATTCCTTTTAAAAGATATATCTCTTACTTTACATTTTTTCGTATTCTAATTTTGTTTGAGGAAGTGTGGACTACCACCCCTTCAAAAATATTTGATTTGTTCATACACTACCTAGAATGTATTAAGGACAGGTTTAGTGAATATATATGATATATATGATATAATAAATATTATTTAATAATTATATATACATATATAAATATATTTATTTCTCTTTTTTTCTTTCAACATTAAAATTAAACGGAAAAAGTGTTCATGTATATGTACGACTTACCGACTCCGTGAATGGTGTGTTATATTTCATAATTATATATTTTATAGATTTTGGTAATATATATATAAAGTATATAAATGATATTTATAAAATTGTTTACCTTAATAATCATTATTTAAGTATAATTACCAAATATATAACAAATTAATACACATGTGAAGAATAAAGCGGATATTCCCGGAAGTGAAACCTTAACATAGGATTGTCAAAAATAGGGTACTATATGGTAATTATCAAACCATATAGGTTATTAGATATAATAATATGGTTCTTTAAAATATTTTTGATTATTTATATTTATTATATAGGTGATTTGATTGAGTACGATGAGATTCAAGAAAAAAGGTAAGCAGATTTCATATCACTTTTTTCCTTAAGATACATTCCTCAATCATCACTCAATTATTTTGTGTGGTGTATATAATTAACATGAATATATTAAATGTATCATATAATTAAATTTATGGGTATTCATATATCAATTTTCTAAAATTTATTTTATGGGTTTTATGTTTTAAAAGATACAAAATTGGTAAAATAGTTATGTCTCAATTTTTCTTCTTTGAGACTCATGTTTTATTATCCACCTAATTTTTTTTTCTAGGTGTATATAATAACATTTTAAATTTTATATCATTAATATACTTAGTTTCATGATATTTTATGATTAATTTAATTTAATTTTCATACTTTTAGAGTATGATCCCATGTTACCAGGTGATAAGAGTTAGTTGAAACAATCTAATTAGTTTTCAGGATTGTTTATGATTATGCTTCAATTTATGATATCTCATTATCCATCTCTAAAAAAACTCATGAATTTTTTTATCCTCTAGTTATTCAATATATCCTCATGTATTATTAACATTTTTCACTCTTCAGAACTTAATATATTTTTTAATTAAAATCAGACCGTCTCTCTCTTCGGTTGAAAATCTATCGTACTAAAAACATGTATTTTTCAAAATGTTTTAAAATTATAATTGAGGCCCATTTTCAAGGAAATTGGGTTTAAAAACGTTTTTTGGTAATATATTATTCATTTATATGTTATCAAATATATTTTAAATGAAATTATTTTCAAATGTTTTTATGTTTTAGAAATCAATTTTCAATGCAAGAAATGTTATCTTCCTCAAGAAATGTTTTTAAAAGATCTTTCAAAATAATTTAGCATTTTAGATAACTTTAATAGGCGTTACTCATGATGGTATGGAGAAATTAATCAATGTTTACATTCATATTATTTATATTAAGGTATTATTATTTGATGGAATTATGTTGATGAAACCTGTTTCTCTTCATAGGTAATATGATTTGGAAACCAGCTTCTTTTCACATGTTATGTTTATGATGAAGTAGTTATGAAACACATATTTATCCACATGTTATTTTTTTATTACATGTTTCTAATACCCATTTCATTTCATCGGTTATGATATGATTATTTACGATCATTTGAAACATGTATATATGATTCCACTATGATATGGATGGTACTTATATCTCCCTCTAATACATTGGTTAAAGATTTATATTTTATGAGATGGACAAATATATTCTTCAGAGTGAACCTTAAGTAATAAGATGGACATGGGAGTGAACCATGACTACCAACATGGTATGAGGAGCGAATGCATGCTACTAAGATGACCATAATAGTGAACCATGACTACCAAGATGGTATATGGAGTAAACCCATACTACTAAGAAGGTCTTGGCCATAATATCTTGGCTTCTATGGAAATCATATTATATGCTTATGTGTTTTCCACAATTCCATGATTTATTCCTATGATATTATTTCAGGGATTATGTTCATCATTTTCTTATGATTCATATCTTATTATCTTCTATGCTTTATTTCATGTTTCATGTATATGATCGTGGATATGAAGGGTATAATTTTCTATTTTCGTGATCAAGTATTCATACTTGTATGCTCGTTATTATGCTTACATATCTCCCTTGTTTACCCATAATGAGCATTTGAGATCATCCTTTTTTATGTTTCCTTTGACATGTTATGAAGATATGTATTATGTTTAATGTATTTCAAAAGGTTTATAGTCAAGAAGAAACTAGTGGGAGATAATTTATCTCACTTACATATCAGTGTTTATGTTTCCATATTTCCAAATGCACTAGACTAGTATGGTCCTTGGGTGTCAGTTTGAATAATGTTTTAAGCATTCTGAAAATTTTATTTATTTTTGAGGTATGAAAAGCGAGGTTATTTATAGTTATAAATATATCAAATACATGGATTAAATATTATCCCTAAATTATATTAAAGTAATGACCCTGTTGAATAGGATGTGTTAAATAAGAAAATAAAATAACATTTGGATAAAGGGTTCATCAACCATATAGCTTCACCATAGGTGTTCCAGTGTTCTTTGTAATGAAACAGGATGGATCAATATGGCTATGCACCAATTTTACAGATCTAAAAAAGATCACCATAATGAAAAATTATCACATTAAAAATATTGATGACTTTTTCTATTAAATAATAGGAGAATAGTACTTCTTAATGGTGGATCATCATTCTGAATATCATCAACTAAATTTAATGAATGAAGATATTTAGAATAAATTTTTATGTACAATGTATTCATACTATGGGTTCTCAATGATTCTCTTTGGACTTATTAAATCCCCTACACTCTTCATGGATTTTATGAATAGAGTCCTTAGATACTACCTCTATAAATTTTGGGTAGGTTTTTTATAATATTTTTATTTACGCCAAGATAAATGAGGAATAAGAAGAGAATATAAGTATTTCTTAAGTGACATTAAATAATTAATAATGTATTCTAATATCATACTGTGTGACTCATTGTTTTACATGTGATCATAAGTGATTGAATTTATATATACCCTTTAAGATAAAAAAATATCGAGGAATATCCCACACCCATTAGCATCATAGAAGTCTATATTTTTCTTAGCATAGTAGGTCACCATAAATCTTTTGAGATATATTTATCATGATGGTATATCGTTCTAACTATTTTAAAAATGAATCTGTTAATGTATGTCTAGATGGAGTAATGTGAGGTTAAATTTTAGGAGGTAAAGAAGATGTTAATCACTATTCATATACTCACTCTACCAAAAAGTTATAAGGTTTTGTGATATATAATGGTTATATGAAGAGAAGATTCAGTTATTTACTCATGAAGAATCATAAATTGATATATTGTGCCTTAATAAAGTTGAATATTCATGAGATGATCTACCCGACCAATGATCTAGATTTAGAATATGCGATCTTCACTTTAATGATTTGGTAGAACAAACTCTATGGTGAGAATGGTGACATATATATTGACAAAAATAATCTATTGTATATATTTTCATATAATGATTTCAATATGCATTAATAAAAATGGTAAAATATAATAAAACAATATTTTTTCACTATTCACAGACATCTAAGAAATGTGAACATGGTATTTTAAGCTCTTAGAAGAAAGGAATCTGTTACTATATCAATGATACAAATTGAGAAAGACCATATTTTTAGGGATATGCAATGTATGGATCTATAAATAATAATATAAGGGAATATAACATTCCTTTCCAAAATGATTTCCCAAAAATCTATCTAATAGATGACCATAGAGGAATATGGGAAGCTTTATATCTAAAAAATATTGTTAAAAACTAATGGAATAAATGATTCAAGAATTTCATATCAATGAAATTGGTTTCATTTGATTTTGAACTAGGATTTGTGTTTCCTAATATCCATATATAAAGATACAAAAATTGGAAAATGTGCATCACTTTTCATTTCTATCCATTCTAGAAGCACAAAGATGTACCTTGATCTCTAAGAGCACTTCTTGTGGGACAACATAATGAATTATAATGCTGAGTAAAACTCAATGTTCTTTTCAAGTAATAACTTTAATGTACATATATAGAAGTTCAAGGGGATATTGCATCCATTTCCCATACCCAGAGTAAATGGAATAACAACACCATAGAATTTTTCACTGGTATCATGAAGACATCTGAATGAAACAATTTGATATGGATTATAGTAGATAGTCTCTCCATGAATTCCCACTTCATTTATATTTAGGAATATTTATCACTTGAACAACTTGCTATGATATATTTAAAGTAATTTGTGAGGCATAATAGGGAACCCATATCAATCATCTCTAATCATGATCCACGTTTCAATAATAAATTTTTTAGAAGTATTCAATATGTTATGAATACTAAATTGAATTTCGTCATGGAATATCACCCATAAAATAATGGCCAATATGAAATAAATTTTCAAACACCAAATGATATTTCAATATCATTATGAATTTTATTTAAGGAATGGTGGAATAGATATCTCCCATTAGTCGAGTTCTCATTATGGCATCCCAATTTTTTATTACATAACTATTCATTACATTTTACAAAAAGTGGATTTTTAAAGTCTAGTGTCGTGGAAATCAATAACACAAATCATGAAAACATAAAAGAATTATTTAAATCATCTTGAAAATATTCTTAAAAAGTTCATCCTAACTACAATTACTACATCTCATACCCTGGAGACGTAGATCAATGGACAGGGTGATCAGAAGGCCCAGTAAGAAAAGAAAGTGAAACGTTTTCCATGTGAACTTTAGTGATATGAATAAGAACATGTAGATAAAAAATGAATATAATAATAATAACAACCATAAACATAACTTGAATATATGTATACAACATTTAATTTAGATATTCATGAACATATCACCAAGTTCCAACCCCAAGGTGTTAAGGAAATTACCATGGTTATTCACCAAAGTATCATAAAACTTGTCATCTCAAGAGATTAAATTCTTTACCCAATGAATTGGAGTACTATTAGGGAATAACCTTAATATGTATTTATTTTAATTTTATTCACAAATATAGTTTTCATACTTTTCATAAATAACCCATAGAGAGTAAAATAAATGTGTTTCACTTCAAAATCGTGATGTTTTAAATGTGCATAAAAAATGATCGTTATGTCCTTTATAACCCATTGAAAAGGAATGAGGGTTTCATTTATATCAATTATAGAATCAAATATATCAATTTTTTGTCTTTATTCATACCCATATAAATGAAATTGGTTTAGGAATTCATTTAAATAAAATAGGAAAAAAAATTGGAAAAAGAGAGAGAGATTATGAGACGAAAATTATACAACATAGCGTCTATACAACTTGGTTTTAAAATACATTAAAAAGAGAGTAGAAAAGGTTTAAACACAAGTAAATAATTCATAATTTAGTATAGGGATAGAATAAAATTTAAATAATATCAGGGTATCGATTTTTGAATGACATACCACATGAAAAGGAAACATGAAGGAAAAGAAAAGATCTGATTTCTTTTATGAAAATTTAGCAGGCTAATGAGGTCAGTAAAAAATTCATAAAATCAATTGCTGAGAAAATAAAGGGTCTATATTAATTTGGAAATAAATGTAATGAATTATGTATATATAATAACATACCCCCACATAATAAAATGGAAACTAGAAGACATAACATAAAGAAAGTCATGAATAAAAGAGGAGGGTGAAAGGTTCTCTTACCTTGAAGGGTAACTTTAAAAACTCTAAGGTTGGGAACTTGGAATAATTTTGGATACCTTGGTAGGAATAATAGAGAGGTAAAAAAATATCTTCATTGAGGATGAATTTGGAATCAATGGAATGAAGAAATGGGTTGGTATTTATAGCAAAAGTGAGGGAATATTTTATTAATTTCCAAGGGACACCTCATTAGTGGTATTGGAAAAACCATGGGCTTGACCATGATATTTACCCATGGTATTGGCCACTTGGGACACGTAATAACATAAATTACTATACACAAGTAGACCAGAATTATTACATCATTATTATATCATTAATGATTTAATTAAACACACCGAAACTCAAAAATGTATTTTTACTATTCACCGAAAACAAAACATTTTATAAAAATCTCATACATTCACCCTAACCATGGATACTATGAATTAAAAAATGAAATCCATTTTATGAAAATAATTTTCTAATTATGATATATTTAATTTTTAATTAAAAACACTATTAACCTGAAAAATACTAATAATAAACTAATAATTTCTCGAACCCATATTTACTAATTCTATAATATCACATTACCAAAAAAGATGCCTAAAGTATATTTATACATTCTTAAGTGAGTTTACTATTCCATTGGTCACATTACTATTCATAAAGGTACTTTTAATATTCATAATTTATTATTCACCAAAAATTTAGTAGATCTTATTAGAATCTAAATTTCATACTGTTCACAACTGTAGAAGACCATTTTTTGAAAATCATTTCGCATTATTAATTATTTCAAGTATACTGTAACATCCGAAAATGATTAAGCGTTAAATGAATAAATGATATGACTCATGTCAACAAGGTGCACCTTCCTTTTCGGGAGCCTGTCTGATTAGAACTCCACAGTTAAGCGTTCTTGTCCTGGAGTAGTGATCAGGATGGGTGACCTTCTGGGAAATTTCCCCGGGTGTTTGTGAGTGAGGACAAAGCACACTGGAAAGGACAAGTGTTGGATTGTGGGGATTATCATTAGTCAGATGACCAGTTCGGGCATGTGGGTGGACCCTGGGGTGGGCCCCATGTGTCTGCGGGGGCAACTGTTGGTACCTGGTAGGCCAGGACCTGATGGCCTTGTTAAGGCGGGGTGTATGTGCTCTCATCGAGACCAGTTGACAAATTGGTATCAGAGGAGTCGGTTCTACCGCAGAACATATAACTCTGATATTTTTTTTCTGTGAATCAATAGAGTTAAGAGTATCGAGTGTGGTTTTTAGTTCAGGGAGTTCAGTGTTGGTGCGGGCGGCCGACGTATCCATACACCAGGACCCTGACAACTGATTTCCAACTTTGTGAACGAAAACATTGATTGCGTGTGTTTTTTCAAAGGTTTTCCCTTAAAATATCTCAAACCAGGTCATCTCACCAGGTATAATCGTTTGACCGTGTCACGTTGTTTCTTTCAGGATGCCTTTTCTCAGATGACCGGCTAGAGCCCAGAGGGATGTGTGTACTGACAGCCTGTCGAGCGAAGAGGCTTCGGTACAGGGCCCTCTTGCAGTTGAGGCACCAGCGGAGGCATCAGCTGTACTACCATACATTGGTCCACCGATGCCACGAGCCCCAGTAGTAGGCGATGCACGCCACTTGAATGCGCTGCACGAGTTCCAGCTCTAGAGGCCACCCAGGTTCTGGGGAGAGACGGACCCGCAGGCAGCTGAGGTTTGGCTGGAGGCTGTGGTGAGATTCTTTAGGCTAGTGGGGATGCCTACAGACTTCATGGTGATCTTTGCTGTCATCCTTCTTCAGGCAGCAGCAGGCAGGTGGTGGAGCCACTTGTTCCAGTTTTGCAACGGGATGACCTTCGCATGGGAAGACTTCAAGACCTTCTTCAGGGTGGAGTTTGTGCTAGTAGCTCTACACCATGAGCGTGTTCAGGAGCTTCTGCCTTTTCCGCTTGTTATTCAATCAGTAGTAGAGTCATCTATGGGCAGTAGACAGATGATGCAGAGGTCCAGGAGGACCAGACTAGCAGTTGGGCGATCTCGAGTTTTAGGATCGGTGGTCCGGGGAACTCGGGTTGGGGACAGATATAGGCGTGCGAGAAATAGACAGTGTTACTCATGCGGCGGAAAGGGTCACCTGGCATGTGACTATCCAACTCCTCGTACAGTTGATCTGCATGCTTTGGAGGAGCCACCGAGGCAGAAGCAGCGGCGGGTGCTTGAGCAACAACCGAGAAGTGGACAAGGCTGTAGAGCTCTGGGAGCAGGTAGACAGGAGAAAAACTAGTGGATACGTCTCTTGTACTTCTAGTTCCATGTTGTTTTTGTATTCGTGTCTTTGTACTATGAGATGCAATAATAAAAAAAGACACTTATCTTTGTTTGCTTTCCTGTCCTTTTCTTTGGTTGATACTGAGTGGTCGCAGTTAAAACTGTTGACTTGACCCTCACTTTCGAGATTTCTACTGGAGGAGACCCAGTGACCTTACACTGATGCCGACAGTGTGACTCGACCCTTGGAGGCGAGAGTGACAATTGGATCTCTTAGTAGTTATGTCGAGGCCTTACGACGTTATCCATGGCGTGAATGCGTCATTCATGTCAGGATTGACTATATTAGGCAATTGGTGTGGTTCATCCAGGGGATGAGACCGAGTTTCTATTTTCTGAAAAGGAGAAATTTTAGCATCTCCTTTATATCATATGAAAAGAAGGTACATATAATCCAGGAGCAGATGAAGACTGCACAGTGCAGTAAGAAACAGGAAACCGGCTCCAGTCTTAGAGAAAGTAGAATTCATGACCTTAACAATTAGAGTCATTTAGTTTGAAGCAAAATTGTTAAAACATGGGAGGGAGGTATCATCACTGGGTTTCACACCTAACCAAGCCCAATCTGAGCATTATAAAGTTAATATTGAATAAAATTACCTATGGTAGATGTTTAATTTAGTTGAGATTACCACTCAGTTTATGTTAGTCGATTCAACCCATTAAACTACTACCATTACACACCTTACCCTTAGGGCATATATGGTTGTAATAAGGGGTTTTATTTTCATACCTCATTTACATAAATTTTAAATTCCATTGATTAAATAAAATTTCTTTTCCATAAATTCCTCTTGATAATTTCTTTTCTTTATAAAATATATTTTTAATTGAGAAAATTTTGATAATTTTATTTTTTAACAGAAATAAATTAAAATTGAATTTTTATATAATACTTATACACTTTTATAATAAACTCTTGTATTCTGAATAATATGTTTTATAATCAAATAGTTTTTTAAAACACACTTTTCAAAATATAAATGAAAAAGTAATTTTATATTGGTTTAGGCATTTTTTTTATGTTTCTGAATTTTGATTGTCCCTTAAAGACTACTATTTTTAAATAATTAATAATTTTTATATTTAAAAGTTAAATTCAAATATTTATAAAATATTTGTTATAAAATAAATGAATTATTTTAAATCAATACATAAAAATTAGGATAGGTTAAATTTATGAGAATTTTCTAAAATATATTATTTTTTCATGGATAGTAAAAAACAGAGTTTTGGATTTTCAGTATATTTATGACACCATATTTATTTCATAATGATTTAAGAATTTATTATCAACAATACACATCCTAAATATTTTAATTTTTTTAATGGTAATTATTTTAATACATTTTATAAATTTCTAAAACTCTATGTGACATTCCAAAGTCTGAAAGGGAAAATCCGATTTTTAAAGACATTACTTTTTGAAATCATTAATTTTCCATTCGTAATGAAGTATTGAAAATGGGGTTCTATTCTTCAGATTAAAATATCATAAAATGTAACCCAAATTTCCAAAACCAAGACTAACCCATGGGTAACAAAATGGTTTCTTATTTTCTACAATCTAGTTTTCAAAAACCTATATTTGGAAAATATTAAACAATTCGTCCACTTATTCTATAAATAACAACCCTTTTCTTTATTTCATTTCACTAAAAATCCATCCTTCATGATGTTATAGTGATTTTACTCTCAAGTAGTCCCCCAATGTTGTAATCAATCCCCTAGAGTTTTATCCTCATGTTTTAGGAATAAGTCTCCAAGGTAAGAGAAATCTTCTCTACTTTTTTCAATTATGGTTCCCTTTTCATTAGTTATGTATTATAATTTGAAAAAAAATATGTTTCCCAAATTATATTATCCCATTACTATATTAATGGTATTATATGAATGTGCTACCATTCCCCCCTATAATTTAGTCCTTTTTAAAAAATTGGTTTTATACTCGTCATGCTGCCAAATTTATATCTGAAATTTCTCTCTTTTACATGAGAAATTATCTTCTCCAATTTATATGAATGCCTAAACCTATTTTAATATCAATGGGTATTATAAAATATGTAAACATTACTTTTAAATCACAGTATTTACATATATTAAACTCACATTTCCTTCTATGTATTAAAATTATGTAATGATCATATCTTTAAGCACTTTTGTATGCTAAGATTTTGATATGAACCTCATTCATTATTCTCCATAGGTTATTAATGAAATTATTTGTTATGATATATATGAATCACAAGAAATTAATACATATGATTTTTGAACCCTAGTATCACTCCAATTTATTGGGTAAAGAATTGAATCTCTAGAGATGACATGTTTAATGATACCTAGATGAATAAACTTAGTAATTTTCATTTATGTCGCCTTAGGAATAAACCTTGGTGATATTCTTATGGATGTATCATTAGAAGGTTGTTGCCACATTTAAATGTTATAATTACTGATATTTTTACTATGATATACTTTTTCTAATTCCTTATATATATTCCTCATGTTCTTATTGATATGTCTGAAGATCACATGTTATATGTCTCTCTTTATTATTCCCCTATCAGGATTCATGCTCGCCCCTTTCCTTTGATGTATGTCCCTGGGATATGAGATGAAATAAAAATTACCTAGAGTGAACCCATGAAGATTTATTTCAAGTTATTTTAGAAAAATGATAAATTTTTTCATGAATTATGTACCTTATTTCCATGAAACTAAACATTTAAAGGTATTATGATTGTACCATGTTATAAAATGTATTGAAATAAAAAAGTGGGAATAAATAGTTCTTATCAAATGGTAGTTTGGTTATTTTTGGAAATTAGGGCTTGAAATTTTTTTGAATAACCCTAGGTACAAGTATAGATATAAGAAAACAACCAAGAATTCTGTAAGTATAAAGTAAGTGGTCTCTAATAAAATACATCCAAGTTGGGATACTGAAAGTGGAAGTGGCTCGAGTATAAATTTACCAAGGGGTAACACCCAAAAACTCCTCTTTTAGATTGACTTGAACAATAACTAGTGAAAGAAAACATGCATCATTGCACACCTTGTTTGACACTCCTAAGGGATATTTTTGGTCATTGATAAGATTTTTAATAAACTTTATAATGAAAATAAAAAAAATTAATTCTAATTAATGGAGATTAGTAAAATATTAAATAATGAGGTTTTAATAAATAAACTTAATTTAGAATTATATTATTTGTAAAAGTAACATGTTCCTCACTAAGGGTTTATTATTTTAGAAAAATGTATGGAACTAGGAGTAACTGTGTAAATTATGAGTGTAATAAATGATGCATTTACAACATTCTGAAGGAATATAGAATGTAAAACATCTTTAGGATGATGAATTAACTAAATTGAGTTAAAAACAATGACTTGAATCAAGTCAAGGGATTGGATTCACCTCAAAGGGAAATATGTTTTGTGGAGTCCATTATGAATTAATGAAAACCTTCTTCTAGTGGATATACTAACATATTGATTGATAAAAAATGGATAAAATATGTACAAAATACATTTTTTGTAATCCATTATTCAGAGTAAGATATATTCATCCTAATAGTATATAATGTAAAAGGTGAATCTGATTAGTGGTGGGCACCAATTAAAATCATGAATCCAAGAAGGGATATAACTACTATTGTGTTGGAATAGTTAATTATAATCTTTTTTTAATAAATATTACCCCCATTATATGTGAAAATAAAGGGAGAAGTAAATCCAAAATCTCAAGAATAAGAAAAATGAATCAGTGGAATTCTGTGAAATGAAATTTACAAGTCCTTATTGGTACACCTCTATATTTTTATAGATCCTAAGGAAAAGGTTGATAAATTATTAGGTGGATTTAGACCCCATATAAGGATAAATCTATCTAATTGATACTATAAAATATATGAGGAGATAGTAAATAGTGTTATGGAGGTTGAATTGTAGTTTTAAGAGACACAATAATCATAAAGATAAAATGAAAATAAGATATCAATAGAGCCAAACTCATGGAATAATTTTGATCATGGAAGAGCATGAAAGAATGTTCAACTTCCCATGTGAAAAAAATGTTGGAAGAAGAATTTGGGGAACTGATTACATTTTAGTAGAAAGTTCTACAAGCTAGGAACATATTCGTATATAGCTTGGAACTTTCGTGGTGTGGTAAGGAAACAACTTATCAATACTAATGACAAAGGGAATATAGTGCAGGCCCAACCATATGTTTAATTCTTCAATTATTTATATCATGGGAACTCTTCTAATCAATGTATTAATCATAGTATAACATAGGGAAACCACTATCATCCTCATCATAGTACAAGGGATAAAGGTTCATCATTCTCTATCGTGATGGATGAAGTAGAGGATCTAATGATATGGTGGTAGGTACACTTGTTGTGCTCACAAAGATAACAAGTACATTGTTCGATTTTGGTTCTATGAATTCCATTATTTCATATATGTTCGTAAGAAATATAGAATCATTCCATAAACTTCTAGAAGTGTGGTTACCAGTCAAGACTCCTTGATTAATAATCCAAACATCAACAGTGTATAGAAACTATAGTATTAACTTTGGAGACGACAATCTCATCACAAACATAGTAGTTATTCCCATGGTGGAATTAGACACTATACTGAGGATATAATAGATCTCAGAGTATAATTCTATGATAAAATGTATAATTAAGGAAATTTTCGGGGTCTTGAATGAACAACCTACATTCATTTTCAAAGGAGATATTTCACGGCCTGAGTACTGTCTAACATCACCTCCCATATCCTTTTTTATAGAGATTATTGATGAAGAGGGGGAAGGATAATAAATTATAAATATTGATAAAGTCACTATAATTTAATAATAAATTGATGTATTAACTAAAGATTTAAATAAAAATTCTCCAGAAATAGATGTTTAGGTCATCATTGAACTCATTCCTTGATCCAAGCTGATATCGAAGACCTATACATAATGGAAAATATAGAGTTATATGATTTAAATAAGTAACTTCAATATCATTTGGATAATGGATTTATACGACCCATTATATCTCCTTATGGAGAATCTATTATCTTGGTAATGAATAATGATGGATCAATGCGGTTATGCGTTTATTATATAGAAATTAATGGTATCATAGTGAATAAAAAGTGCCATATCCCAAGGATTGATCATTTATTGGACCACCTTTATGGGGTTCAAGTATTATCCAAGATTGACCTCTAATCTAGATATCATTAATTAAGGGTGAATAAAGAAGATATTCTAAATAATTTCTTCTAAACAAGATATGTACATGATGTGTTTCTTGTTGTTACTGTATTCTTGACTAATTATCTTACTATATTTATAGAATTTATGATCACAATATTTAAGGATTGCCTTGATAAATTCCTGGTATTTTTTTTTTATATTATAATATATTATAAATGTCTTTAGAAGCATGAAGATGAATAATGAAATATATTGGGAAATATGAGGAAGGAGAATCTATTTGAAAATTTTGGAAATGTGAATTATGATTACAAAAAGTTTAATTCTTTGGGAACATTTTATCTGATGAAGGAATCTCAATTGACCCTGCAAAGACAAGTGTTGTAGAGGACTAGACTCATCCTACAATGTTAACTGATATTTTTAGTTTCTTTTGGTTAATAAGGTATTATATGAGGTTTGTGAATATCTGTTTATGAATTTCTAATCCAATAACAATTTCACCTCAAAAGGGGGATATGTTCATCTAGATAATAAAGTGTGAATAAAGTTTCTATCAACTGAAGAATAGATTTTTTAATACACTCATTTTAACTATACCCTCTATCAGAGAAGGATTCCTATTTATAGAGATACATATCTGAAAGGGATTGGGTGCATCCTTATGAAAAATGAAAAGGTGGATTCATATGCATATAGATAGTTAAAACTTCATGATAAGAATTATCATAATCATGACCTCAAGTAATATGTAGTTATTTTTTCTCTGAATATATAGAGGCACTATCATTAAGAGAAAAAATCTGATATATACACAGACCACCAAAGTTAGAATTATATTTTCATAAAAAGGCATTAAACATGAGATAAATGAGATGGTTGGAACTTCATAAAAACAATGAATGTTCAATTCATTATCACCCTGTAAGATTAAACAATGTCACTGATGCGTTAAGTTGAAAAGACCCTATTTTTCTAGGAATGGTGAGTATTGAAAGAGATCCATTGATCAAGGACCTAGTAAAATATAACATGGGAATCTTCAATGAGGGGAAATCATCAACCTTGTCTAAAATGATAACTGAATCATCATTAATAGAGAAGATAAAGAATGTGAAAAGAGAACATACTCTGATAAAAAAATATAAGGGCTATGAAAAATGGGAAGTTTCCTTGGTTCAATACTGATCAATAAGGTCTATTGAAATTTCATAAAAGGATACGTGTCCCACGTATCTCGGAGATAAATAATGAGATTATGGATGAATCGCACAGCTCTGCATTCTTTATACATCTTGGAAGAACTAAAATATATAGGTACCTTCATGATTATTTTTGGTAGAATAATATGAAAAGGGATATTGTTGACTGTAATGAATGGTTCTTTGTGTTTTAACAAGTAAAGGGGGAGCAGAAAATTACTAAAGGGGTATTGAAATCAATACCCCTACCAACATGGATGTAAGACAATATCATTATGGACATCCTCACTAGTCTCTCTATAACATCCCATGGAACAGTTCCATGTGTGTTATATTGGATCATCTCATCAAGAATTCCCATTTCATCACTATTAGGGGAAGATTTCTCTCTTGACCAACTTTCCATGATATATGTAAAGTAAGTGGTGAGGTTTCATGGGGCTCCAAATTCTATCATTTATAATCATGTTGGAAGGATAAAATATAACTTTTGGAGAAGTATTCAACATTCCCTGAATACTAATTTGAATTTATGTATTTATTATCACCCCCCCCCCCCAACTGGTGGCTAATCTGAAAAAACTATTTATACACTTTTTTACATGCTGACAACATGCTTAGCCAAATTTAAAGGTTGATAAGATCAACACCTACCATTGTTTGAGTTCACATACATCAACAGCTTCCACTAAATTATTCAATTGTAATGATATAAATTTCTATATATTATGTAATATATAACTTCTACTTGTTGGGATTATATTTTTGATAAAAAAAATTGATTGGGCCCAATTTTGTGAAAGGGATGACAAAAATAGTTTATTCTATCAAACAACATATGAGGGCCGGTTAGAGTCGGTAGAAGATATATGATGAAAACCATCTAAGGGGCTTGGAGTTTGATGTGGGGGACAATATTTTTCTTCATATATCACCATAGAAGGGAGTTAGGTGATTTAGAAACAAAGGAATCATAACCCTAGGTTCATTGACCCCTTTGTGATCCTTAGTTTTATAGGTGTAGTGTCTTACCATCTAACACTTACAAAAAATATGGATAGTGTTCATGATGTATTCCACGTATATCTCTTAATTAATTACATACCATATCCCTCAAATTTACTGAATCCAGATATGTTTTAATTGGAACATGACCAACTAGGTGAGGAGTAGCTGATGGATATCTTAGACCGTATAGACAAGGTTCTATGCAACAAGACCACTCACCTAGTCAAGGTGTTGTGGAGGAACCATAAATATTAAGAAGCAACATGGGAGCCAGATGAGTTAATGAGAAATAAATACCATCATCTATTCTCAATCGATAGAATGAGTATGAATTTTAGGGATGAAATATGTAAAAAGGAAGAATGTAATGACATAGACTTTATAAATGATATTTGTTTCTTGATTAAATGTTTCTTACATATTATTTAATATCAAACACATAATATAATAAAAACTGAAAAATATAATTATCTATTTAACAGTGATCATTACATTAATCGGCTATGGAAGTAATTAAAATTCCCAACATTACAACTGAAAGACAAAAATAAAAGAGAATCTCTAAAAAGGGAAGGTATGTATCACCACAATATTCTAGAATCATTGCTCCAATAGAAAATGATATAAAAATAAATAAAAATTATTAAACCAATCAATATATTATGAAAATGACAATGCATCCATAAGATAAATATTAGTGAATTTTGAGTGAATGAATGAAGTGGTATTTATAGGTTATAATGGGAAATTGATTATTCTGATTCGACTGTTATATAACCATTGGTCAAATATGATTGTTGGAAAATATGACCATTTTCCAATTTCATTAGTGGAAACTATACTATTGGTTAATAAATTTACCATTAAAATTATTTTTTATAAGTTTTTAATGACCAAGTATAATTGATAAATAAAGAATAATTGATTTCCTCAACTAGTAGAGTAGTGCCATTTGAAGCCCATTTCTCATAACATTGGAGGGATTTATCATTATTTATATTTTCCCTTAACCAATATTATCTAAAGAATCATCTAGTGAATCATTAATGAAATCACATATGGAAAAATATCAAGTTAGTGAATATTTCCACTTGGTCGATGTTAGCTAATCCACCCCATAAAACTACCACCATCGCAAACCTTACCATTAAATTGTATGTTAATGTAATAAGGGGTTAACTACCTAGACCATAGTTATATAAAATCTAAACTCCTTAATATAAATAAAATTTTATTCTATTAATTCCTCTTTATAGTTGTTTTTTTAATAAAATATATGTTTAATTGAGATGAATTTGACAATTTTATTTTTGGATGAAAATAAAGCATAATTTTATTTTACTAGAAAATTTATACACTTTTATTGTAAATTAACATATTCTAAATAATATATTATTAATAAAATAGTATTCTAAAACACAATTATCAAAATATAATTGATAAAATAATTATATAATGGCCCCTAAAATGTTTTATAAGTCTCAGAAATTTGATTGCACCTTAAAATTTTATATTTTAATGAAATAAGGATTTTTGTATTTATAATTTCAAATTCTCATATTTATAGAGTTTTGAAGATAAAATAACCATAATATTTTAAATCAACTAATCAAAATTATATTACGGTGTATTTATAATATTTTTTTAAAATGATTTATTTTTTTGTGAATAGTTAACAATACAGTTTTATGTTTTTTGAATATTTTATAAAATCATATTTCTATCATAATGATATAATAAATAATTAATCATAATAAAAGAAAAAAATTATTAAATTTAATTAATAATTTTTTAATTGATTTTATCAATTTCAAAAATAATAATTGAATTTTTAAATTCTAAAAAGGGAAATATAATTTTTGAAAACTATTCATTATTGAACCAATACATATCCCTTAAAAAAGAATTATTAAAACATGTATTTCTTTTCTGCAGGATTAAAATATATTAAAATGGGACCCAAATGTCCCAAACCATGAGGAAAACTCATGTCTAATATAATGTTTTATCATTTTCTGTAACTTTGTTTTCCAAGACCAATATTTTTATGTTATAAAACAATTACTCCTCTTTTTCTACAAATATCCACTCATTTATCCAATTCTATTCACTCCCAATTCATCCTATATGAATCTCTAGGAATGCTTCCTTACAAGGATTCCCCCCCAAGGTGTCATCAGGCTCTAAGGTTCTATCCTCTTGTTTTATGAACTACTCTTCAAGGTAAAGAAAATCTGCACTTCTTTTTTCCATTCGAGTTCCCTTTTCATGTGGAATGTATTATAATATCCAACCATATTTATTTTTTACAATTAATATTATCTATTTACTATAATAAATTTATTTTATTAATTGGAGTTCTTTTACCCTCTCATTTTACCATTTTCTAGTAGAATGTTGTATACTTATCAAACTGCCGAATTTACTTCCTTAATTTATATATTTTACCTGAGAAATTCTCCTCCTTTTTATTATAATACCTAAAAATATTTTATTTTGAATGTTTATTATAGAATATTTATCCATGAATTTTTTATTTTGTTATTTACATCTATGAAAATCACATTTTTTTCATAGATTAAAAATAACGTAATGGTCATCTCTTTAAGCAATTTTGTATGCAGAGATTTTGATAAAAACCTATCCAATATTATCTATAGGTTATTAATGAAATATTTTGATATGATATATCTGGATAATTTGAAATTAATACATATTAATGGTTCTCCCAAATAACACTCCAATACATTGGGTAATGAATTTAGTATCTATAGATGTTATGTTTTACTATAACCAAGTAAATGACTCTAATAATTTTCATTTATGACACCTTGGTGATAAAACATGATGATATGATTATGAATGTATCATTTAAACTTTTTATACACATATACATTTTATAATTCATGATCACATTATTATAATATAGCAATTTCTCATCACTTATCATTATGCCTCATGTTCTTATTGATATGTCCCAACATAACATGTTATATGTCTCTCTTGCTTGTTCCCTTACTGGTATTCATGATCACACCTTCCCATGGATTTATATCCACATGATATGATTTGTAGTAAAATTAACCAATATTGAACCCATAAAGTTTTATTTCCAGTAGTTTTCAAATATTGTTTTGTGTTCACATGTATTATGTACCTTATTTCTAAGAAACTTCACTTTTAAATATCATCTGTTTGTACCACGTAATGAAAATTACTATAATAAAATGGTGGATTCCATAAAATATATAGTAATAAAAATAAAATAAAATATTAAATAACTAAATAATATGTTATGAAGGATAAATATTATAACGATTAAATTATGGAAAAATATTGTGAGGGTGTTATTGTGACACCCAAAGAATAAGAGTGGGAATAGTCCTCCCAAGACTAGTACTATTGTGGAGAAAATAATTCACAAAATATTTGGACTTTTATTTGATATTTTTCTCTAGGATTAATTGAAAATTATATTCTAATATTTTTTAGTATATTAAGTCATTATTATTATGGTATGCATTAAATGGATGTAAAAATTGTTTTCCATGACATGAATTTAGTTTATTATATGTAAAAGATACAACATAATGGTATTGATGCTCTGGAAGATACTATTAATGTATGAAAGTTTCAATGATCCATTTTTTATTTGAATTTATCTTCTTAGATTTGGAATATATGTATTTATAATATATTAAAATATTTGGTCTCACCAGGAATGTGAATAATTCATTTCTATACAGCTAATCTATTATGCGTGTTTTAGAATTTTCGGTACTGTTTATATGAAATCACTACTCCTTAAAAAATTTCCTAACACTAAATTTTATAAAATTATGGTTGATAAAGTACCTTATAATTATGAATGCTAGTGATGTATCCTACATACTTGATATAATGAATATTGGAGATAAATCTAAAAAATCCTAGACTAAGTCAAAATACACATATATATATATTTGTGTAGAGTTATAAATATTCATAGTATAGATAAATCAAATAATGGGTCTTTATAATTATTTCATCAAAGGAATATTATAAAGATGCAAAAAAAATTAAAGTGTTAGAAAATAGAAATTTTAATAGGTTTACTTGTGATTCCCTCTTAGGATCTTTCCAATATTCCATGTAATATATTCCAATTTATGTCTCTTATACTTTAATAATAAATATTAGATACTAGTAAAAGTATGATTAATGTCACTATATTTTCATGGGGATAAGCCAAAAGTATTTAAGAGGAATGATAGATTTATTCTTGGTATTTATAAGTAACTAGTATATCACTATAATGGGTAAAACAAATAAAACATTCTAAACCAAGAAGAATGATATGATATCTCAATATGGTTATATTTTTTTGTCTCAATGGTGATACAATTAGTTTCAATACTTCCAAATAACCTATCCAAGATAACCCAAAAATATAGGTATATTATATTATTACACCTGATAGTATGAAGTAAACCATTTGGATCAGGAATTTTATCACATAATAAGGGGTTTCCTAGTATTTTGGGAGAAATTAAACTTTTATATGATAATATAAATGTCATTAATCATTTAAAGGAACCTCAATACCACCAATGGACAAGACATAACCTTTTAAAATACCATCTAATTTTTGAAACATTTGAGAGTGTATATATAGAAATATGTCAAGTTGATATAGAGGATAAAGTTTTAGATCCATTAAAAATTAATTATTATATTAAAATAATGAGATTCATATAAGGTCGTTGAGTACTACATACATGTGATACTAGATATAGTGGTTTTATTAATTTAAATGAATCTTTGTTTTTCTAGGAAGGAATATTTATTTATCATTCATTCATTTGTGTTATATATTTTTCATGTTGAGAGGAATGATAGAAAACCCTCAATGTAAGACATTTTTTTTCCATAATCATTAATCATCATAGTGTATTATATTTTTAATGATATATTAAGTTTAATGTGAGAGGAATAAAATATATGATATATAGACCACTCATGAGTTAATAAGTATAGACTTATTGTCTAGACTAACTCCCTAAATTATATCATATAAAATTTTATACAATCATTTATATACTTTGGAGTTTTTATTTTAAATAAATCTTCTATTCCAAAGGATAGTAAAATAATTATCATGTAACACGTCATTTTTTAAAACTTTTAATATATAATCCTTTTGGTTGATCTACCCTGGGGTAGGTTAGGTAATTTTTTAAATATATTGTATGTTTTGTATAACTAAGATTTGATTCTCCTTATTTTATAAAAATCATAATATTTGTGCATTGATTCAAGTAAACATGGGAAATTAAATGATATTATTAGTTTACTTACAAATGATGTGATAAAATACATTAATGAATGAAATTTGATGTTTTTATTAAATATGGTCAATCTATTTTGTAAAATTGAGAATATAAAAGTTGGTTATACTACATTTAAATGTTCATTGTCCAAATAATTGCATGATTCCATGTTTGAAGGGACCATAAAAGAATAAATATGATATATAGATATATATCTTGTGATGGATATTATCATATAGAGATATGTGTGTGTGTTATAAATATTATTTTATACCAATTTATTTCATGACAATAAATGATTTTGTTTCAAGAGGAAACCATTTTCCTACAATTCTGGATATAGGAATTCATTTTTTTCAATAATAAAAAGGAAAATAAGTTCACATATTAGGATATGTAATATGGATTAGTTTTAGTGGATTTATTTTCTAAAATTTGAGATATTTTTTATTAAAAACACATCAAAATGAAATTTATGGATTCAAAAAATAGTTTTGTTTTTTTCAAAATATCAGTGAGTCTTTACTAAAAGTATAACATTTTTAGATTTATACACTATATAAGATTACACAATTTGTTGAATTACACCATACTATGGTTTTTGTTATTTAATGTTTATTTATACTATGTCTTGGAGTTTATGGTAAATGATATTTTATGTCATTTAGAAAACTCTCTTATAATTTTATAATGTTTATTGAGGCTTGTGACATATAATATGATGATGTGTAAATTATTTAAGATTCAAAATGAGTTCAAAAAAAACTTATTTAATTATGTTTCCACTGTAAAAGTTATAATGGTGGAAATCTAAAAGCCATTGTTTTCATAATATACTATATATTCATACTCCAAATTTAACCTTGGTTTAATTAAGGTATTATATTTATGAGAGTTAATAGACCACCTTTTTGAAGATGGAGATTAATATAATGCATGTCAAAGACCTCCTATGCTCTTTTCTATTTTCCTTAATGAGGGAGTTCATAGAAAACATTTGAATGATAAATGGTCCTACCAATTTGTTTATTGAATATATTATAGTTAGATGATACCTGTAAAGGTAGGAATCTATGATTTATTCTAAAATATCTCAATTAAACACTAATTTGGGGGGTACTTATCCGGGATAGTGAGTATTTCTTCCTCTTAATTTGAATATATATTTCTAATAAATCTATTTATGAAAAAAAATAAAACATTATTTTCTCTATACCTATAATAAGTTAAAATTAAACATAGAGTTCTACCTTTTTATAACTCCCTACTTCAATGATAATGTTATCAGACACTACATCGGTCACTTTTCTATATTTCTAAAAACAATATATAAAGCAATAGTTAGTATTTAGTAATAATCAGTATGTTTAATCCTAAAAATATCGTATTTTTATGTGAATAAAGAATTCTAATTCTTTTATGAATAAAGTAGATAGGATAGAATAACAAACCCAACCATCCCTAATTAATTTCATGGTATTGATTTTATGCCATATCCAATGAGAAACATTCTTCTCTTACCATAAGATATATATAGTCTCATATATATATATATATATATTACCTAGTCCCATTTTATGGTTTTGGTTCACTAATTGGTGGTGAATCAATTAAAAAAATATCTATTTTCCCTTTTATTATTTCTTGAAAAAATTGACCTTTTTTACTTGTTAGAATGAATGATCTCATTCTTGATCTTCTTAAAGACAAATGAGGTGAAGAAAATAAGGGACACCCAATGTACAAGGTTTAAAACTAAAAAAGTGGAACTACAACATTATAATGATTCAGAAAAAAACTAGATCACACAATCTATTGGATTCAATTAGTGTATTGAATGAAAAGGTTATATCCACGAGTCATAATATAAGACTATAAAAAATTCTATCTCTTGAAAAGTATCCCAAAAAGTTAAATTAATTTATGATCAATAAAGAGGTATTTATTACCCTTATTCCACTATTTTTATAATTTCTAGATAATGTATAGTTTACCCATAATTCTTCGACACAAAACAAGTATGAATTCTTCCACACATGTTCAATACACATGAAAACAATAGTGTAATGACCACTTTTATTTCAAAAACAAATTGTGTGTACACTTCTTACTATACTTATTCTTCAATAAAATTTTATCTTCTATATTGTTTTCATACACATTGATAAAAAAACATGTAATACCCCTATTCCTTGTTATATAAAAACAATACATTTTTATAATTTAAATTATACTTTAAAATTAGACATTTAAACAACTGACTACCTTCAAATAATTTTGAAAGTATTCCCATTCAAATATGATTTCTTATATCATACCGAATTTATTAGTAACAATTGATTTATTTTATATTCTTCATGAAATAATTTTTTATCCCCTTTAAGTTGTCCATGATGAATGAGTTGGTTTCCAATTATTTTTTTCATCAACTATTCTTTTTCTCAGGACAATGTTTTTTTGGGAAAATGAGGAGACAATTATTATCAAAATATAATTATTTCTTATTACAAACCCATAGGCATTAATGATTTATTATTTCATACAATATTTTAAATTTTATATCTCACGGATTTAATATTTCATATTTATACGTATTAATATGTATCTTATACTAAATATTATGTATTAAATATTTAATATTACATAGTGAGAAACCTTATCTATGAGATAATTTTATAATTTTTAGATTAGGAATAAAAATCTATATAATTTACCCAAACACCTATAGGATTCATTTAAACACCTCCAAACTTCTAAACAGAGTTCTCCTCACATAATAAATTAATTTTTTTTAATTTTGTTCATAATATATATGTTCATAAAAAAATATAAAACAAAAATACATTTACTTCATTCTCTAAACGTACCCTTTTCCCTTTAAAGAAACCATATAAGGTATTATTATTCAATTCCCAATATCAATAAACACCACCTAGATCTAAACTAAGTCTAGAGTGTCAAAATAATTATTTTCCTCAATATAACTCCTAATCATCTCTTGGTCACAAAAACCTACCCATGTGGATATTTCTTTCAACCAGTGGACAAAAATAACTTTTCAAACTAAAAAAATTAGGAATGAATCATCATTCAATAAATATACTCATAATTTAGTAAACATGGTGACGTAAAAAATATTGAATTATAATATCATGTTTTCTTTTAAAGTGACCTACAAACACTTATTCTCATCTCTTGATACAAAATACAACCTACTTACTAAAAAAATATTTTTTCCACTTCATAATTATGTTCTTTAGACCTTTGTATAACAATTTAATTCACAACTTCTCTAAAAATAAACGTTAATAAGATATCCCTAAATATATTATCCACCTAAATAAGATATCTCCACTTCATTGGGTTTAAAAACAATATTTGGATTCTATACCTATATTTATTTTATTACCCCATAGTTATACTCTACCTTTGATAAAAAATATACATATATTAAGGGATAAACATAAAATGCAATTATATTATATTACTCCCTCGTTCTCAAAAAATATCCAAATGTTTCAAATATCGTCTCAATATGTTCCTTATTTATCTAAATAGGAATCTTATTCTCAATAGATTTATTTCTATTTTAAAATGTCTAAAATCATTATGGATAATTGTTTTTCATAAAAAACCTTGTAGGATCACAAGAAACTCTAAAAATGACTATATTAGTCCCCTCTCCCACACCCATAATTTATGTATTATAAATGGTTCACCAAAACTATAGTTTATTAGGGAATATAATCCTAAATGATTTTGTTTGTTTTCACGGGTTGTCCCCACATAAATGTGAAACTTCCTTTTATTCATACTATCAAAGATAGATTTATTATAAACCATCAATATCTCATCATATTCTTATAGTCTCAAAAAACAAATAATTGAAATAAAATTCCAATATTCTAGATAGACACATGTTTTTTCAATTGTAGTCACCTATAAAATACATTATTATAAAAGCTTTTATGACTATTTTTTAGGAAAATAACTCTAGGATACTCTATATGTGTTACAATGTAATATATTCATTTCTTATTATCTATTCATTTCATACAAAATAGAAATTGTTTTTGTTAAATTTAAACTTTTAAGAAAAAATAGGAATATAAATTGTCTTCTCTTGTGTGCTTCTATAACACAACAAGATGTTAGTATAATTTTTTTAAAATTAAATTTTGTTGAGAATAATTCTAATAAAATAAATTGTTAAAAAATTAAATTATTTAACATATTTTTATAAAAGATAGTAAACAACAAGTATTATTATAAATAAAATGATAATTTTAAAAGAATATAACTATAATAAATTAATTTGATCTAAATATATATATGATATAATTATAATTATATTGTATTTATTTACAAAATTTAATTATAAATATATATTATTATATTATATTAATAAATTTAAATAATTAAAACATTAATCTATATAAAATTGGATTCGAATAAGGGTAACGTTATGAACTTTCATGTTGTGTAAGGTTAGAAGGAAGCTCATGAAAGGGTAAACCAGAGTTTTCAAAGTGTTATTGAGGGATTGTATTTCATCATATAGTTATAGTGTTGATTTCATATATAAGGGTTGTAAGGTTCTTGAATTGAATAAATTTCACACAGTTAAGGTGAAAGACAAATAAATATATGCTAAAATCCATGTTAGGATACACTTTCACATATGGTTGTGCTCACAAAATGTAAGGGGAATGGATTATATAAGGGTAATTATCTCACTATAGAAGGGATTGTAAGAATCACTCAATTCATATAATTTTAAATATAGAGACCTAGATAATGGTAAACATAATTTTCATCTTAAAAAATAACTATCTTAAAAATAGGAATGTCCCCACACTAAGATTTAAACATACAACTTCATTTAATTCCGTAAAAAACTTGCATATAGTAGAAGGTTATATATATTTATTAGTATTCAATAATATTTTAAGATGGAGTAAAATAAAATACTAATATTTAAAAAATTCCACAACAATAATTTTTGAGGATTCATTTTTATAGATTTTTTCAAAGAATATAAAAATATAGTAACCCATTATCATGTCGGTTTATACGTCGTTTTTATTGACATGGAAGAACAATATTAATGATAAAGAACATAAATATATACATAAAAATTCACCAAACCACTTTTCTTAATCAACATTCACTTAATAATTTCCAACATTATCTATAATCCTGTAAGAACTTGACCACCAAAAAATTTTCAAGTTTGGAGTTTATAAAATATTTAATTGTAAAATAAATATATCAGGATTCAAGGAAACTTACTAAAATATTCAATTTCATATTTTATTATTATTATTGTGATAAATTAATATTTTAAAATTTGTGAAGATAGAATGATATAAACATAGTGCATAACAAGCCTGAAATATTAATAGAAGAAACTATATTCTATAGAGACACTACTATAATGAATATCTTATCATATCTTCTTCTCATAGTAGATGAAGTATTCATGACCCCATTTCATTCATGTTTATTTTTAATTGTTTATAACCCTAATATTTATTTTATGATGGTCAATTGAAGCTTTCTATATATGGAGAACTAAATTATTGAGTTATGATCTACTTTATTTCTACTAGTTTTTCTTCCATGGATATACACATATCTACTTTAGATCTATTAATTAGAAGAAATTTGAAAGGAAGGGGGAGGTATTTATTAGGTACCTAATTTTATAGTGAGGAATTGTATAAAATTTCTCATGTCACTATATGAATACAAGTAAGGTAATATTATTTTAAAAATTTATTTTAATATATCTAGAAATAACTATCATTGTAATGGGAAATAATTTGAAAATATCTATTTTAATGTTTCGGTGAAATTTAGGTATTCTCTTATATTTTTTACTAGATGAAAAGTAAATTTCATTGAGTAAAATATTTTATATAAAATTTCCTCTTACAAAAAAATAATTAATGTGTTAGAGAATTATTTTAACTCAGGGGTTTTTATGGTAAAAACAATGATATTAATGGAATCTCGTTTTTTTTTTCAAAAAATCATTATAAGAACCCTATTTATTGGTTTTATTAAAAAAATACTTTCAATGAATTTTTCAATATTCACCCTTGATGTATTATTATTTAAATCATTATTTTATGTGAAAGTAATCATTAAATGTTTATCTAGGAATGGGGTTACTACTGTAAATATTCTTATCTTTTGGTTTCATTTCAAATAATGTTTTTATAGAATTCAAAAAAGTTTTTCAATCAGTTCCCATAAACATAATATGTATTTATTTTCGCATTTTATTTTATTGGTTGGTTTTATAATTATTATCCTTATGGACAGTTTTGTGATTTTTATGAACAAAAGAGAAATAAAATAACAAGTTGACATTAAGACATGACACATGGGTATTATTTATGAATGTAAGAATATAGACAGAACTGAAACCTTTATGAGACTATGTATAATTTTAATTAGGTTTTCTATGAAAACACAATAATTAATTTGGTAAAGAGATATAGTAAACTAATATATTCTAATCTTAAAAGAATATGTATGGAGTTAATTACACTTATGAAGTGAAGGAGTCAACAAATATATGATACTCCTAATAGAATGAATGAATTATCCTATTTTGGTTATTCCATAATGAAATTTTGATGCCCCAGAACAAAAATTGTAATTTTTTTTCATTAAAATCGGTTTTATTTAAATTCCATGGGTTTTATGGAAAGAAGTTGATTTGAGGAAAATAGTGATTTTGGAAAAATAGTTTATGTTTTTTAGGAAATACATGTTGGTGTTGATTTCAAAATATTATATTTTTATGAATATGTGTTTTTAATCTAATGAAATTCTTTACATATCAAAGTATGTTTAAAAATTATTATTCATCATTTATAAGTTTTCATGAAACTTTTTTATAAACTCATTTTATCTGGGAATGTAATTTAATATTTTAAATAACTTTTTTATAAAAGTTCATTATTTTTGTAAAATATTTATAAAAAGGTTTCTATTAAATGAGAAACAAGTTATTAGTATTTTATAACCACTTATATAGGTTTTCAGGCTCATCACAAGTTTTAAAATCCGTTTCATGGGGCTTAGTTATGATTATGAGAAATTATAAAGAAGGTATTACCTTTAGTGACACTGTAATACAAATTAAAGAGTTGTGTTAATATTCATTTAAATTATTTTTATAAGTTTTATGTTTTATTTGGGGATCCTAATTCTCTAAATCTATAGACCTAAAAATTTCTTGAGAGTTTAGTGACCCTATTTTTCAATTAAGTTATAATTATTTTATTACCAATTTTGAGTTTCTTTTACAGAAGACCTATTAAATAAATTAAACAAAAAATAAATGCATTCTAGCAGTAGACATGAGAGTGTGGGTTATGGTATATAAATTTGGTATTATAGAAAATGTTTACATAAATTTTGGGATATGAATTATATCATTTGAGAATAAATAAAAAAATTTATATTTATTTTGAATGTTGTAATGGTAGATTTTATTTGATTTAAGGTATTTGAGAAAAAAATTACTTTATAATGAAAATTTTTTTTTAGAAATGAATCATTTATATTTTAAAGGGTAAATTATTTCAAATTTTAAAATCAATAGAGTTACATTTTTAAAATGAATATTTTTTTATGGTGTAGTTTTTTATTATTTTATTTTTGATTGTAATTTTTCACAAAAATCAATGTAATTGTTATTAAAAAATATATTAATCATGTGATTAGTTAGGGTGTAACATTTATCTTTTCCAAGATATTTAAAATTATGGGGATAAAATTTATTTATGGTGGTAGAATATAACACCTCAAGATTTCAGTATAAATATTTGATTAAATTAAATTTTTTATGTAATATATTATCAAAATAAATTAGTTAAAAACTTATATTATTTAACATATTTTATTAAATGATTGTTAATAATTCATATTACTATAAAGAAAATGTTGATTTAAAAATAATGCAGGTGAATTATGTTAATATGAAATAAATATATGTGATATAATGGTAATTATATTGAAGTTATTTGAGGAATAAAATTATAATTTTTGAGTATAAGATTAAATTTATAAATTTTATTAATTAAAACCTTTTTTGATATGAAAGTGGATTCATATAAGGGTAAAACTATGATTTTGTAACTTTCATAAGTGTAGGAAGAATCTTGTGTGAGGGTACACAAGAGTTATGTGAGGGTCATTAAGGGATTTCCTTTCATCGTATAAATGTAGTTTGGATGTCTTATGTAAGGGTCTCTAAGCTCATTACATGTGTAAAGGCAATGCACTGAAGTTGAAATCCATGTAAGGATCATCTAAAATTTACATTATCAAAAACATTCACATAATAGTGTACTCATGTGAATGTAAGGTGAAGGGTTTACATAACGGTTAATGTGCCATTGTGTAAGGTCCGATCAGAATCTTTTAGTTTATGTCGTTTGAAAATAAATTCATATGTAAAGGTAAAAACCATTCTCACAAATAGGTATTTTTGATATTGTGTATAGGAAAGAGTGAACTAACAATTTTAAACATTTTGTTTCACCTTCTTCCTCATGTGAATCTTAAAGATGGTCGAAGGTTATAGATATATATAGATAAAAAATATACCTCAATGAAATCATTTGATGATGTAAAATAAAACACTAATATGTAAAGGATTTGATCACCATCATCTTTGAGGACTAACTACTTCATAGTATACTGAATAATATATATATATATATATATATATATATATATTATATCACAATTTTATTGGTTTACATTCCATTTTTACTTACATGTAATATTATATTACTGAAATTTGATACAAATATGAAAATTTTGGTTTTTAAATTTTTTTTAGTCTGTATACATTCAAATAATTTCCAACTAGATCTATAATCCAAGAAGAAATAAACCACCAGGAAATCTTCACATTTTTTTATAGAATATTTTATGAGAAAATTAAAAAGATCAGGTTGGATATAATCTTAGTCTAATCTTAGGTGTTATAGTATATGTTTATGAATGGAAGTATTTAATATTTTCAAGGGTTCAAAGGATAAACATAGTAATTAATTATAGATATAGTTTTTTATTTTTATAGAAAAAAATATATTTTATATATACATCACTATAAATATTATATTATCACATATTTAAATTATAATGGGAAATAATTTAAAATTCACTATTATAATTTTTAAATGAAATTTTGTAATTCTCTAATATAATTTAAAAACGAAAAATACTTTTTTACAAAAATTTTGAATTTAAGAATTCCATTAATTTTTTTTATTTTTATGAATCTATTAACATAGTATTTATGATGGTAATTGGAATGATATTCATATATTCTATTTTTCAATGTTTTCTAAACATAACTCTAAGAACCCTATTTACGAGCAGTATTTAAAAAAATTAAACAGATTTCCATTTTGATTCCTAGATATTTTATCATTGATAATTTTATTTTTATTAAATATTATTTAAATTTTTGTTGATTTATAGTGTTCCAACTAAAAAAATTCTGCTCCTATGGTATAATTTCATTTTATTTTTCTCATGGAATTGAAAAATATAGATATTTTTCCACAAACATAAAAAGAATTTATGACGATAATTTCATTCCATTGATTGATTATTATAATGATCATACATATGAATGGTTTTTAGATATTTACGCTAAAAAGATAAAAAAAAATTGATTTTAGGTTTTGATACATGGTCATTATTGATGAATGTTGCAATGGAGAGTGAACCCAAACCCTTATGGGACTATGTTATATATATGATGGGTGGGTCTATGAAAACACTCTAATAAATATGGAATATAAAATGAGTAAACTAATGAATTTTGAACATAAAATAATGTATATACAGTTAATTACTCTTATAAAGTAATATATTCAACTGCTATATGTTAGTTCTAAGTTGATGATAGAATTATCTTTGTTGGGTGATTCCATGATGAATGTGGGATGCCTTGATATTAATGATAAAATTATCATATTAAGGTGATTTCATGATGAAATTGTTATATCCTAATATGATAATTATGATTTATCTATTATTGCAATAATTTTTATTTTAAATCCATGTATTTTTTGAAAATAATTGTATTTTGAGGGAAAAGGTGGTTTTGATAAAATGTTTTATCATTTTTTAGGAAACACATGTTAGTGTTAATTTCAATGTTTTATGTTTCTTTAAATGAAGGTTTTACTTCAAAGATATATGTGTCTTCTAAAAGGATTTTTCAAAAGTTTCTTATTCATTTATAATGGTTTATAAAACTATTTTTTTTCTATTTTTGGTTCATAAGATAATTTAATGGTTTAAAAAATTATTATATAAAAGTTCAAAAATATATAAAAATACTTTATTAAAAACAATTATTAAATATGGAATATGTTCCTACATTTTTTGATACCCTTAAAAATCATTTTACCCTTACCCCATGATTTAAAATTATTTCCACATGGAATAAAAGTAAGTATGATAAATTATGAATATGTCATTAGCTTGAATGGTGGTATAAAAACAAAGAAAGGGTTTTTTTAATATTAATATAAAAGATAATAATGAGTTTTAGTTTATATTGGAAGTTTCTAATGCTATGATGATCTAGACCTAAAAATATCTTGGGAGTGTAGTGAATCATCCTTTTTTAATTTAATTTTACATTATTCAATTATTAATTTTTAGTTACATATATTAAATATGTTTTAATTAAGTAAAATGGAAAAATAAATGTACGTGGTTTTTTAGAATTGGATCTTGGAGTGCATATTTAGGGAGTTATATCTATTCCTCACTCTTCAAGAGATATATTATGCTTCAATGATTTCTCCATTGACTTATTAATATTTATGAACCCTTGGTTGAGATCTTTTTTTGTTAGAATAATATTCTAGTCTTACATTATCCATAATACATGACTCCTATATCGAGAACTATATACTCTATGTCTTGAATTTGAGAAATAATATCTAGAAATTTTGAAATAATATTATATATCTAAAGTGGAATCCTTTTACAAACTATTTTTTCCTTCATTCATCATCATGAAATCTATTTTGTATTTATTTTACTGTTCACCACTATATTATGAAACCTATTTATATTTTTTGTTAACATCACTACATGAATACGTAAAATCAATGGTTCTAATGAATATAATGTAACATATACCACTATATTAATACCCATGATCACTAACATAACTTTAAGAAACATAATTTTAAGAAAACTAATTCTTTCATTTGATGATTTTATAATTCTTACTCTTTATTTTTGATGATAACTCTTTTTTATGATGTTTCTGAATTTGTTTCATAAAGAATCATAAGAGTACTATATTTTAACAATTAATGGATTATCACTTCCTTTAATAGATATTAATATAAGTTATTTTATTATTAAAATTCATACTAATTTGGGAATCTAGAATTATGAGGCATTCATTAAAAGGATAATCTAATTGGTCACATCTTCTACAAACTTATTTCAATGATTGAAACTTTTTCTCATGATTTATTTCATAATTTTAAAATTATTTTTGTACAATGTTTTTTTGACTAGGATGAGTCACCCTTAATCATTTTCACTAAAATAATATAGGATATTGAAAATATTTTAAAATAATCTTACATGTCCTCTTGAGTTCCCAAATCTTACACAATGTCGATAGTATATATAAAATTAATACTCTCCTTTGAAAACATCATGTTTTACAGATGTTGAATCCTTATCTTCCTCCATCAATTAACCAAAAAATTGGATTATTTTTGTTAAAAAAAATTCCTCAAAGCTATTTATATTACCCTTAACAATATACTAGTTCATTTAATTTTTAAGGTCATCATTTTTTGGAAAATTTTACATTCAATATTTTATTCTTTGAATTCTCAATGATTTGACAATCGTCTTGTTTTCCCATAATATTTAATTTCTTCACTATTTACAATAAACCAACCATTTAAAAAAAGTCAATACCATTTTCACCCTTTAAATGTGGTATTTTTTTATCCATGTGAATTTCATCATTCTTTGAATGTTTAAATACTTACAAGGACTTCTCCTTATAAAATTATCCAACTTATTGTATAATTTTTTTTTGTTTTTTTTTTGAATTAGTTCACTTATGTTTCTACCATTTTATAATTGTATTGAAAGTATACAACCTCTTTTTCCTTTTATATTACCACATCTTCCATTTCGATTTTTAATGTCTTTATTTCAGCGTGAATTAGTTTCTATTTATCAATCTTATTAATCATCATTTACTTGTTTATAAAATTATTAGAAACATTGTTACATGATGATTGATTTTATTTCATTAAAATTTTCTATCCTTCTATAATTTCATGCTCTTTGAAATACATTCTTTAGGTTATTACTACAACACGACCATTATTTTTGTTTCTTCCTCTCATCTAACATAGTAACTTTTATCACTAGTGAACTCTTAAGTATTCAATTTTATAATCAATAATTTTTCATTAACTACCTTATAATCCATAAATTATTCATAGTCATAACTAATATTATAATCTTCATATTTTTAATAAAAATCACTTCTTAGGTATATAGAATATTTTTTCTTTTCTTTTTAAATAAAACATTTATTTATTGAATTTTGATTCATTATTATTTGAGAATATATTTGGATTCTCATTATCATCCTCACACTTTTCTTTTTCCATAGACTTTGAAAATTTTTATTTGAAATTTCACAAAATTCTACACACGCGTTTTGGTATCTATCTATATGGTAGTCCTTTTCCACTTAACAAAATTCTAGAAGTAATATAAATGGTCCTGTCATATTTCATTTTGATATATTCTTAATCAGAATAATTCACTTTATGAGATTAAATTTATATTTTACTCTTCTTTTTTTTCAATAATCTGAAGGGTTTTTCCAAATAATATTTACTTTTATTTAAAAAAAACTCTATTTCCATGTTTTATAAGAAAACAAGTTATGAAAATCACATCATGAAAGTGTATCGGGATCAAAATCATCAAAATTAGAAAAATAAATTGCATCAAATATATCTATAAATATGTATATAATCTTTACAAAAATCATTGAATCCTTTACATTCTCACCCAAAAAATGATGGTTCTCCTAACTTTTTTAATTCTAGAGAACAAATTATCCATTATTTTACCATCATTCGTCTTGAGATCTTCTCACTTAAATCTATAAACATGTATCTTAATTTTCTTTTATTTCACAACAAATTCATAGGTGTTTTACAATAAGACTGAAATTCCTATTTTTGTCAAAATCCCTTTTAGTTTAAGATAATAATTTTTTAAAAGATATGAAAAGTTGGAATTCTGGGAAAAACCACAATTTTAAAAATTCTATATATTCGCATCGGTTGTAGTTTCCCCTTCAACATGAGAATAATATACAATGATATATGCCTCGAAAACATCTAAAATAATTGGAAAATATATGTAAGTATTAGATATTTTAAAATATATTAATTCTCCAAATAAAAGTTTATAATATCATCGTTGTTCACTAAATTAATGAGATATTTTGGAAATATATAAATTTATAACACTAAAAATTTAATCAAATAATAAAATATATATACTAAATAAAAATAGAAAAAAATCACTTAAGGGAACATGGATGATTTAATATCGATTAAAATTTCCCAAAAAGGTTTTTAATTCACTATGAGGGGCATGAATCAATTAAAAATACTAAATTTTCAATTTAATTATTTATTTTAATATAAACATCCATCAATTGTTAAAGTGAAGGATCCCATTGTTAAACTTTTCACACACTATAACAACCATGAAAATAATGAACACTTGATACACATGGTTCACAACTCAAAATAGGAAGCTACATCATTACAATGATCTGTAAAAATATAGGATATCATAGACCACAAGAATTAAAAAAATTATTTAATCAGAAATGTATATTAATGAAAACAAATATAACAATATCAACTATGTGATCACTAGAAAATTCTCCCAATAATATTCATTGCTCTTTTATTATTCAATGAGGTGCAGATTATCATTTTTCCTCTGATTTCATTATCTCCTAATAATTTATAATGCTCTCAAACATTCTCAATATAGAAATGGTGTAACTTCATTAACACACACCAATACATAGCTGTAATGAACACTCTTTTAACAAAAAAACTCTCTGTTTATTATTTTTCTTCTACATACTGTTATCTTCTTCCCTCATATTCTATATTTCCTTCTTATTCTCTATTATAAAACCACTAAGGATAGTGTTTTTCCTTATATAGACGAAAAATGTATAACCTGTTGAAAATTGAATATCAAAATCCAAATTTACACAAGTGACTACTTTCAACTACTTCTCAACTTCATCTCATTTCATTTTGCTCCCTCAAATCATCCTATACTTTTGGTTGCCTTTGATTTATTCTGTGTACTTTTTAGATTGTTTTTTTATCCCCTCTGACTAATCCGTGATGAATAATAAAAATTATATATAGTTTTATTTAATTGATTTTTCCCTATCACACACAATTTTTTTGAATAGTGAGAAACCATAGTTATCATAAAATAAATCTTACATATCATAGAGCCTTGTATAGTAATTCATTAATCTAATATAATAAATATTTATTATTTTATATAAAAAATTCAATCTTTTATGGTTGATAAGTTATCTTAGGTATCACAAAAATAATCTCATTTATTGAATATTTAATCTTATATAATGAAAATCCCTACATTGCAAATACTTTACTGTTTTCCAAATACATTTCCTTTCAACACCAAACATCATCCCAACACTAATAAGATTCATTCAAATGTCTCTATACATTTAAATATAATTATCCTCAAATAATAAAAGTAATTTTTTATGGTTTTAAACATTATTTAGGTTTTACAAATAAATTCCAACACAAGATATAATCACTATACTCTATTTATATATATTTTTCACATTAAAAAGACTATATATGGTATTCTTTTTTATTGAATGGTCTTATAAAACTCCCTCTAGATCTCAATAAAATTCCCTTGGTCACAATATTTCATGGTCTTATCAATCACATTAATCATATTTTAATAATCATAATATATATATAACTCATTCATAAACTATATCAATATATCTCCCTACTAAAGATTTACCAATTAACATTGGAATAATAATACAAATGAAATATTCACCATCTCCCAAATATAGGATACTCATATAAACCTCGTCATTAAATCATCTTAATTTCAACTCCATCCTTATCATCACGTCTTCATATAGGGGAGTTATATATCCTTCAATTAATATATCTCTAGGGTAGCATTGATATATTTGTACTTGATTCATACTCTCTACATCTATTTTTTTGACAATTTTTTGGGTTTTGAATGGATTATGACTCCTGATATCAATTTCATTATCAATATAATCATTTTTTTGGATTAAACCCTCCACCATCCATTCTATCATAAAATCAAAAAAATTAAACAATATATGTTGAATGTTATGGGGGGATAAAATATCATTTTATATTTTATAATAAACACCAACCTATTCTATACTCAATATAGACACTAGGGAGTTAGCATCAAGACAAAAATTCCTTCTAATATTATCCATAAAAAATTAATCATTTGCATTAATAGTCTTATAATTATTTTAAAACATCATTCTATATAGACTTTCTACTAAAAATTTTCAATTCCATTCATACCTATTTTTAAATAAGTTTTTGTCAGTATTAAAGATGCTTAAAAATATGGTTTTTTATATTTATATAAATCACCGAATCTTAGGGAGTTCACTTTATGTAGTCTATCATACCCTTATATCATATAGAATAAAGATGAAAAGAATAACATGGTGGCATAATACTTGTACTATTTTATTATGAACCTAGACCATCTTCTCATGAAAAAATAGATAATATATTGTAAATACTCTGACCCCAATTACCTAGAGTAAGGGGTTACTTTACTACATTGCCATAAGATACCAGTGATCTTATCCAAAAACATTGAACAGTTTAGTTGTCTTAGTAAACCTGATACATAGTTGAATATGACAATACATTTGAAAACAAAAATTACAACATAGTTAATGTAAATATTATGTGTCTATTAAATCATTTAAATATTACTTCATCATATCCTAGGAAATAGAAAAAATGTGGTTAAGATCAATTTCACAGTAGGGGTCATGTATTGGGAATGATATCATGAATCAATAAGGAATAATCAATATGGAAAGATAAATAATTGATCACACAATCCATTTAATGAATAACTTGACTGTCATTATTAGATATGTAATAATTAATATGGTAAGGTAAATAACTTAACATATATTATATTTAATCCTTAACATGATAATAAAATGAATCCATGGATAATATAGATGAAATAATATCATAGATAATAATAAATAAATTCTCACTGATGGAAAAACATAACAATAGACGTCATGGTCTCTAACATCATGATATTTATGCCCTAAATAACATTTACCATGATGGTTTAATCAGTAGATATGTACACACATGAAACTAATTTAATGAAATCTGATAGATTTTCCTTATGATACTATCGATGCATCAAGGGTATATATAATTCTAGGTCCCACCCATAATTTTATATCCAGGTAATTCCTTATATATCAAATAATAAATTTAATTATAAACTATTTGTCATATCACCCAATATACATATTAATTAAAGAACACGAATTTATTAATATTTACCAAGCAAACCAAATAACATTAAATGTAAAACAGGGTATTTAAAAATGATATAAAGTAAAAACAATAAGTATATCCATGATAAAGAATAAAGATACTTATGAGAAATTTAATTTCCAGTGATCAAAAGACCGTGAATGTTTGAATGGAAAGTTAATGATTACAAAAACTAATCATTTAAGTGAATTTAAATAATTTCCCAGGTTAAACTAATCATAAAACATCCTGATAATGAATACTCAAGGTATAATTACAACATTTAAAAGGTTATTGTCATTGATGAATTTAAAAATTATAAAAATATCATTAAAACAAATTTTAAAGAAACAATATTTTCACTTTGAAAATAACTTATAAAGATTAGATATTTATAGAATTTGTGGAAAAACATTTTCCATTAAATATAACTTTGTAAACATGTAATGTAAGCTTCAAGAAATGAGTGTAAATTAAAGAGGGAAATTTCTTTTCATGATGAGTATGTTAAAAAATATATACCTCTCACATTTTTTTAAAATGTAAAAAGGTAACTTATTTAGAAAATGATAGGAAGAATCAATTTAAAACATTTTAAAGAAATTCAATCATTTTTGAAATGGATTTAAAAAATTATAGGACTATATTAAATATGTTCTTTAGGTTTTTTGGGTTAACATAAATTTTGAAGAAAAATGATTATTGACTCAAGAGATAAATATTGTATGTTTCTCTAAAAAAACATTTTCCTAATAATTTTAGTTACCAATAAGAGGAAAACAAAATTATTACATTAATATTTCAGGAAAAACTATAGAATCAAAAATTAAGGGGTTTTATTAGGACATGGTCAAATAATATCCTTCAATGCATATTCAAACATAAACAACCCCAATTAAAATGAGATTGTGAAATAAACCCTTTCAACATTGGTATCTTTTGATTAATAACCCACATGAAGAAAATAATATAAAATAGAATATTAAATACCATGAATTTTAATAGATTCGTAATATATTATATCAAATGTGCAGTATATACACATATTAAAAGAAGATATTTGTATAGCATAACATATGTCCCAAAGAAGGTAATTTGAAATGAGAAACCCTTCCAATGATCATGACGTTGAAGTGAGAATTAATCAATGATTTTATTATGTGTATAAAATATAAATCCAAATTAAACAAGTGTAAATACAACATAAGGTAATCAAAATTCATTAGAAACAAAATCTTATAAGAGAAAATACAATGAATAAGTAATATAACCCAATAGAATGAAATTAAGTTATAAAATTGTTTACCACTTGGTAACATTCACGTGAAATCCCATTTGATGTAATATTTCCAAATTGAAACTCAAAATACCATGAATTATGATGGATTCATGATATTACATTTAAAATCATTAGTATATAAACTATATAAAATAAATTGGTGCATAACATTAAAATATGCATTAATGAAGGAAAATTCAGCCAATGTGCCCTTCCTCATACTTCCACCCATATAACCGTGATTTAACCTCATTTATAATTATTTTAATAAATTTATTAATTTATACGATAAATATATAAATATTTTCATTGTCATATATGATCTTCTTATAACCTATCACCACCTCTTTGTTAATAATATTTCACTATTACTATTTCTAAGGTGTTAATGTTATATTTTCAAATGCATGTTTTATCACAGAAGATATGGTTCTTCTGCAATTCCCATATTTAAATTAATTTTAAAATATAATATTTATTTAGTAGATATATTTTCAAAAACATTATTGAAATTTGGATATTGAAATTTATTTTCATCACTTCATGGATATGGTAGGTCGTATGTATGCACGACCAATGATATCATTCACTTAATCGGTGAAATGGTCATGAATTAGAAAATATATTAATTTTAAATAATTAATATCACATTATATGATTCATATATATACATTGTATTTATCATTGTTTTAATCTATGTGTTTCAGTGATGGAAAACAAATTAAATCAGTTCGTGGGGCAGTCTTCCACCATACAAATGTGTGATGGATTTATTTTCTACTTGATAGAGGAGAATATAGATAAATATTTTTTCATAAACATAACAACCTGTCAGTATATATTTCATGTTGGTGTTGTTATATTGTAATTTTTTATACTTAATTGAAGGTTTAAAAATAATAAGTCAAAATGAAGGGTCTTACTTAACATAATTACCTTCGCTTAGAGTAAACTCCATTAGGGGTTGGTATTTTAGAAATAAAAGATGCTCTAGAATGTGGATAAAAATGTTTTAAAGAGATTATGGTAGGGTTTGGTTTAGGTAAATTTCTTGAGAGGTGTGAATAAGTGAAGAGATGGGATGAACTTTTATAATTGATGAGGATTCGAATTTTTGTAAATACTCAAAACTATTCAATAATGGGAATTAATTATCACCCAAAGTGCCTCGAAAAATGATAATTAATAGATTTTGGGGAAGATAATTTTAATCCAAAACTACACCACAAAATAATAAACATTTTTAAACAATTTTATTCCCTTATCCCCTAAGTTTACTTATTTTTACAATTATATTTTCCCCATGGTATTTAATTTTTTAACCTATTTAATTTATCATTTAAAACAAAAAAAATGATCTGTATTAAATAGTTTGGACCAATTTATTATTAATAATGAAACAAAATTATTGAATAAAAAATAACATGTGTGCGGTAAATTAATTGTAAAAGAAATTCATGTAACACACAAAACCTCATTTTAACTGTAATCGTGGTAAAAAAAATTTATTATCATTACTAATAATTATAAACAAGAACAAAATTATGGTGACAATATGGAGGATCAATTGGAAATAGGTGAAAACCCATAACCTGAAGATCCAGTATCTGGAGGTAATATGATATTTGGTGTAATCTAAAATGGGTATGATCGGATGAAATTTCAATCTAATCATGTTGTGAATAAAGAGATTATATCTCTTGTGAAAAAGAAATAAAATATTATGGGATTCTCTCCTATTTATTTTGTTAGTCCAAAAAGGAATTTCATTTAGGTAATAAAGGATTCTTTTTTGATCTTCTTCTAGGACTTTGATACGCCCCCACCTGGATGAGTGATAAAGAAGAAAAAAGTTTCTCATGTTTCTGTGAATCGAGATATGGGTATAGAAAAGGTAGATCTATGAAGGTAATTAATTATTTCACATGTATTGATTATAAAAGGTTAAAAAATACGGAAATTTATAGACTAGAATAGAAGAATCCTAGAGGTACAGGGATTTGATTAATGAATATTGACAATAATGGGGAGGGGTATTATCCTGTGGTCCTTCTATATGATGAATGTAAAAGAAGAGATGGAGACTCAGTTTTTTCTCTCTAATACCCATATTCATAAATATATATGAATGGGATTGAAATTTTGATCCCACCAAGTTCTAGAATACACATTCTCACGTTTTTATTCTAATTTATAGTTTGAAATGGTTGTATAGGTACTGGGGGATCCAATCAGATATTACATCATTTCATGGAAATCCCGTTTGAATGGATAAATATATAGACAAAATGAGGTTTAAAAATTATGCCTAGATACTAGTGGTGGTGGAAATGTCTATCAATTTAGTCAAATAGGTTGTTTTTATTACAAGGGATGATAGCAAGAGACTCGAGATTCAATATAAAAGGACATAGAAATTCTATATCAGTTTCATGTTCATTGTCCATCAGATTAGTGATTGAAATATGGACAAGGAGTTAATATTTTTCCAGGTTAATAGGTGTGATGAATTCAAAGTTATAATGTAGAATTGAAAAGATAATTTATCACCTCCTAATCCCTAGAATAATAGAGAGGCTCATATCTCTAAAAGTGATGAGGAAAAGGCCATGACTAGGTAAACCGAACACAATCTAATATATGGAATTGGTGGGAACCATATAAAATCCTCAAATGGGAAGGTTGTGGAAGCACTGGATACTTATAATCCATATTCATAGGAAAATTTCATGAATCAATTCTCTACTCCTCATCAGGTGAAACTCAACTTAGAAAAGGGACACTGCCAATAGACTATAGATAGTGTGGTAGAAGCCTCTCTAAAATTTAACCAATATGAGGAACCTATAGACCCCCCCCCCAATATAGGAAAACTACCTTAGGGGGTGATACTGAGGACACATCCAATGTGTCAAAACCTAGATCTGATGATCATCATGATAACACTTCTCCAATGGGACCTAATGAAAATTTGAAGGATGGGTAATCAAATAAACCTCCGTATATTGATTAATTTTGATGCCAAATGATAACACCACTACTATAACTAATATGTATGGTCTCTACTTAAAGATAATTTCTTAAAAGTATATTAGGATATAAAATAATTTTATTAGTTATCTTAATCATATGTTTTCCAACAACATGTTCAAACCTATGAATGGAACCTTTTGGTCTGATGAATTTGAGAAATTATAGCCCACTAGGAAGGCTAAACCCCACTCAAATATGGATTAGGGATAATAAATTACTAAAATAGATGATAATTATCAGGTTGTAAATAAATTTAAATTATAATTGGACACTATTCCAAATTTAAGGGAGAATAAAGGAAGAGGAAGGAAGATCAAGGTCCATAGAGATGTTGCAAAGGAAGAAGGTCCCCTAACAAGGAGAAAAATTCCTTTTACAATGAAGTTATTTTAATAGAATTAGAAATGTACTGGGAACCCAAAAATGGAAAAGGCCGTTAGACAATAAATTTTAGCCTACAAACCCATGATGATTGTTTTTTAAAATCCAAAACTAATCTTTGGAAAATTGAGGTACATTAAATGGGACACTCTTGGATAAAATTTTGACTCCCAAAAATTTCATGATATAAACATGGACAATCATTGTGTTCTAGGAAATGAGAGAATCCAAAATCTCTCAACTACCAAAAAATAATAGTGGATTTTATTCTCTTTCTATGCCCATGCATACAACATTGATGTATCTTTTTTCAATTCTACCTAATCTTACATTAGAATAAGGGAGCGGTGGATTGAGCTTGAGGTAATATCTATGAATACAACTCATAAATGGTTAATTATGGGAGACATTAACACTATCTTGAAACCAATGTAAAAAAATGAACATTAATAGTTTAGCTTCAATGGAATTATCCTCATTCATTGATTAATGGCATATTTCTGAAGTCCCAATAGTAGGTGCTAATTTCACATAGAGATGGTTCTCATTTAATGGAAGGTAGTCAGGAAAGATTGATAGATGATTTGTTCTAGTGAATGATGGGTGTTTTCATATATTAATAACTTTTCACACAAACCCCAATTACTACTCACGTTATTATCCTATCTTTTTTGAGGTATCCACCATCATTTTTAGGTTTGTACACCTACCTTTTCCATTCAACATTAGGTGGCTTGTTTCTCTTGGATGCATATAAGTTATTATAGAGGATTGGAGGATGGTCCAACATGGAATACCATTATATATACTTATTGGGAAGCTAAGTAATGTTAAAATTAATCTAATTGATTGGAAATGGAACTATTTTACTCTGCATGATATTGTTATTAAGTCTGAATAAGAGAATTTGGAATGCTTTCAACATAAAAATAAACACCAAAATAGCCCATCAAGAGAGAGGAAATTGAATATATCTCAAGGATTGATGATATTATAACTATTAAGGATAGTTTGGACATAAATATTCTACATTTTAAGGGGAATAATTATTTTTATAGGAACTTTATATTCATTCATAGTATGAACAAGGAAAAAATGATGAGGGATAGAATTAAGTACATCAATATCAATGGTTTCTTCTACACCTCTGAAACTAAAATATGAAATGTAGTGGTGAACTATTTTAATGAGATCTAATATGATGATGGAATAGAAATAACCAATAAAATTGTGGAAAACATATCCCCTTTCTTATAGGATCACTAAAACCTTTTTCTCATAATGGTTCTTTCCCAGAAAAAATCAAGGAAGTCATTCTCTATCGAAATATAGATAGTTCTGCTAGATCATATGGATTCACCAATTAATTATTTTTGTTTTACCAGAATATAATATAAGATAAAATGATTAATTAGGTAATATATTCCATTAATCATACCAATATTCCTTATGGGATCAAGTCCAAATTCATTGATTTGAATCCCAAAAAGGAGAATGGTATTGACATAAATGACTTTACACCAGTAAATATTGGCAACATTGTCACTAAATTAATGATAAATATTTTGAAAAATAGAATGGTAACTATCAAAAAGGATCATATCTCCCCAAACCAGTTCAGTTTTATTCCTTGTATGATCATCCATAATTTCCTTTTACTGCATCAATATGTATTAATATGATGAAGAGTAAGTCAAAGAAATATAAATTTTTCTTGAAAATTAACATATCTAATGAATTTGATAATCTAAAATAGATATTTCTTCTTGATTTCATCCAAAGGAATGAATTTTAAAGTAAATTTATCATACTAATCAATAGTGTACTAATATAATAATGGTTCTTTATTCTCATAAATGGATACCCCATAGGTTATTTCCAATGAACTAGAGGTGTTACACATGAAGAACCACTCTCAAGTATCATGTTTTCCATTTATAAAGACTATATGAGAAGATTCTGTAATGAACTCACACACAATGGAATACATAAGTATATCAAAGATGGAAGGAAAAAGTTTATCACATCACCATATTATATGTAACACCCTGTCCCTACCTCATTGGCATGAGGAGGTGGTGAGTGTTACATGGACTTAAACGATGTTCCCAAGGTGCCAAAGGCTGGAAATAAATGTCAAGTGATTGAAGGAATAGTGGGGAACAATTTTCCCTAAATAAGAAAACCCAACTCAACCAACCAACAACTAAAGATGCATGCACTTTTGAACCCAACCATGTGATACTAACAATTCCATCACAACCCCCAAAACCATTCAACTAGACATGTCCACAAAACATCAGAGTAAAAATTAGAAACTAAACAAAAAAACACCACTATCTATGACACCACCATAGCTCCACACCAAGAACCAAGCTCTAAGCTCCACCAAAACATCACAATGCACCCCTAAAGGAGGGTGATTCCCTACCTTTTCCCACGTCACGGTACACGACATCTGAGAAGACACAAAAGTTCCAAAGTAGGGGCTGAGTACAACTAATCAGTAGGATTTCCCCAACATACATTCCTACACATGCCACTGGGATAAAACAGTTAGCACATTTATATAAATCATTTTATATAAAGAAAAACCAAGATACCAATTGATTATAATCCAAACATACCAGAAGACAAACATGCCACACAAGGAAGCCAAATCAACCATGCCACGCAAGGAATCCAATTCAACCATGCCACAAGTCGATTACCATTTTCATATTTCACTCACAATCCCCAAATAAAAACATCACCAACAAAGCACACAAAAAACCATGGTGGAACTTCCTCGTCCACCCCATTAATTACCAATCCACTCAAGTGGTAATTCCCACCCACTTTCTATTAATGGTGGACCTTTCTTCTAATATTAATTCCCTTTTTATAGTGTCACTTCCTCTTCCACCCCATTCATTACTAATCCACTGAGGTGATACTTCCTGCCCACTTGCTATTGATGGTGGCCCTTCCATCCACTATCCATTCCCTTTTTATTGTGGCACTTCCTCGTCCACTCCACCATGTCCCAACATCATCCACCCAATGACATCACCCATTTCCACATAATCTATCTTAATTAATTCAATAAAACAACCAATTTTAAAATCTCCATTTTAAAATCACAACAAGATAATTTTACCCAAAAACCCCTTTCTTCCCAAAAATCCCTAAAACACCACCAAAGGTATTTCCAATAAATTTCCCACATCAAAAACCCAATTAATTTTTAGCAACACAAATTAATTAAAACCAAGATTAATGTTCTAGAAAATTGGAGTCAAGAGAGAAGCCACCTACCTTTAGGATTCCGGTGAAATCGACCCACAAAAAACTGCAACCCAATCTGGGAAAACGCTTCACGAAAACCGCTCTATATCTCCTTCTCTATCATCCACAAGCCTTTAAATCATCACCCAAGGAAACCCCAACACTAGATATATATGCAACAGATGTCGATATAGAAAACCGATAAAGAGGGAAGTAAATACCTAGAGAAAACCAAAGAGAAACCAAGAGGAGAGACTTACCCGAGAAGAACCGACTTCAATCCAATAAGAAACCCCTTAGATTTGCTTCCAAAACAAGTGGGAGATCACTTTAAACCTGTAAGAACCCAAAATCCCAAGTGAGGCATGAGTGGGAGTGAGTTTGGAGTGAAATGAGGCACCCTCGAGGGATCCCATATTTAAAACACCTATTTTTAAGTGGTCGCATGGTTAGTACGCATGGTTTGGAAAACCATGCGCACACCCCTGCCTCGATAAAAGGGGTCTTCATGGTTACCCCACACGGTTTGGAAAACCATGTGTAGGCCATGCGAAGCCAGCTATCTCCTCCTCCACAGTTTCCGGGAGAACCCGCACAATTTCCCATAACTGTGCCCAAGTCGTTCTCCCAAAGAAAAGCCTCCAAACTTATTCAAAACCATTCCAAAATCCCACAACCTCTTCCCAAATCATTCCATCCACTTTAAACACATAAAATGGAATAAATGAATGATGCACCCCTCAAACTAGTAGTGCTACATTCTCCCCACCATTAGACTTCCCATCCTCCGAAATTAGGAAACCATTGCTTTACTGAAAGAGCACAGGCTATTGCTCGGCCATATCTTTCTCCTACTCCCAAGTCTCCTCTTGACTCTGACCATTCTTCCACAAAACACGAACTAAACCGATGCTTTTACAATGAAATACATTCTCTTACCTATCTATAATCCACACTGGCATGTGCACCCAAAAAACATTCAGTTCTAGCTCAACATGATCCCAACGAATCACATGGTCGTGATCCATGTGATACTTTTTCAACAACGACACATGAAACACATTGTGCACTGCACTAAACCATGGTGGAAAAGCTAAACAATAATCCACCTCTTCAATCCTCTCAAATATATCAAAAGGCCCAATATACATCGGAGATAACTTTTCCTTCTTCCCAAATCGATGATGTCCCAACCTAGGAGATATCCTCAAGAAAACATGATCACTCACCTCGAACGACAATAGTCATCGAAGATGATCTGCATATGATTTCTAAGGACTCTGAGTTGTCTCCATTCTCTTCTTGATTAACTTGATCTTATCCATAGTCTCCTGGAAAATTATAGCGACCCAGCATTTTCTTACATTACTATTACATAATTTCAAAGATAAACAACATAATAGTATTACACAAAGAGGATCCAAAGGCATATTGTCTTTGGAAAACTAGGACCACACATAACAAATACAATATCTAGCATAATCATTTATTTAATTTCTTCTTCTCTAGCTTCTTATTGGCACTTGTCCTCTCTTTAGTACATGTAGCCACCTGAGGATATACATTAAAAGGGGTGAGATAAAAGCCCAGTAAGAGGATATATATGAAAAATATATCATGGGGTGAGAATAATCATAACATAGTAAAAAGATCATGAACATGAGAGGAGCATAAATAAAAGACATGGAATTTGTAAAAGCATAAAAATGAAACATCATGTCTTAGTGGTTAACTACCACACATACTTGTGAACCAAGTTAGAATCTTGTTCACACATCATTTCACATTTACTCATGAGATTCATCACTTTACCCAATGCATTGGAGAAATATATAATTCCAGGCACACCTGTCCCATTTAAAAATTCATATTGCACTATATAATTTTAGGCGTACCCGTCACATCATAACATTATCATTTATCATGCATGCCACAATGAACATATGACATAAATGAACATAACTAACCCATGAAAAGGAATTGGTTTCATCTGATAAGAAAAAATTCATAAACATTGGGTTCCGAAAAGAAAGATGGAACAACATACTAGATACAAGAACCATCAACCTTGAATGAGAGGTAAATGTTGAGTTCTTAAGAGAAAAGTTCTTTCGAAAAACATTTTTATTGACATAAAATTCATGAGAAAACATGTATATCCCAGAAAAGGAATGATAATGATGAAAAAATTATCTTTAAGGAGTGACCATATCAAAAATGGATTGAAAGAGGTAGAACCTGAAGGATGAAAGTTGGGTTCGAGAATTTCCCCTTACCTTGTACCCAAATACTTCCTTCTCTTTAATTTCATGTATAATGACATTATATTCATAAATTATAAATCCAAAACCATGTATAAATTAATAGGGTTAATTATGGTTTCATTATCTCATATTATGTTCCTTTGGATGACTTATAGAGTTTAAAAACATTGATCAGGGATGTTTGTTTTTATGGTTTTTCTTGGGTGGTTCACTTGTATTCTTAAATTGAAGTTTGGGTAGAACATTGGTAAACATAAAAAACTGATATTACATGTTATTAATGATATTTCAGGAGTTTTTATGATCTTATAATGAATAAAATTATATCTATGTGGATGAATCATTAGATAATAATTAAATATTGGTTATATGGGTCAATTTGGGCGGTTTTTGGATCATAACGAACTTGTTTTAACTTATCACTTAGTAATATGGCCATAGGTTATTTCCATATCTTTAAATAGAACATAATACATATAAAATATTAAATTTCAACCATAAAAATGGTTTCATGACCAGATATGAAGGTAGAAATAGAATAAGAATGTATGTCGTTCTTGAAGGTGATAAATTAACACCTCACGAACAACGTTCTCTTTAATAAAATAAAAGAAAGATAGAAAGGGGGTTGGATGATATAATATCCCATTAGAATCATAAAATTACATAATTTTTATAATAATAGAGTTTCAATAAAATTTTGATGAATATAGGTGGGTAGAGATCAAGAAATTAACTTGAACTTGAAAGGAAATTAAAGGAGAAGAGGGAGAGAAATTACCTCTTGAATCCTTCTCTTGAGAACCTCTTTAAGGGCCTAATCTTGGTCTTTTGATGAGACCATAAGCTCTTGGACGTGGGGTAGGGGATAGGAAAGGTTTTTTGGCAGATTTTAGAGAAGTATTGGAGCTTGAGAGGTGTGAGGAAAAGAGGGTGTGAAGGGTGGCTTTTATAGTGGAGGGGAGAGTGGTTTCCTTAATATAAAATTCATTAGTTTATTATTTCCCCACAAGACAAGAAATATTGAGTCTTGAACGACCAAGAATACTAATTTTATAATGTAATCCCCAAACAAGTAGGATTACATCAGCAGAACATCACACATGACCCTATAATTAGCTTATTTAGCTTATTTTGTAAATTACAGTATTTCACTATTCATCAAAAATTCAAGTGTCTCAGAAAATTCCCAAAAATTTACCCCAACCATATTTTGATGTGTAGAATCCAAAAATGAAGTCCATTTTTCAAAAATAATTTTATAAATATTATTAATTTAATATTTAATTTTAATTATAATTTACTTAAAAAAACAGTTTTTATGATTAAAACTGATTTTATAGTGCTTTCAAAAATAACGTAGGGTCTTATTAAATTATCTAAAAACTATAAAAAATTTATTCAATAATTTATGAATAAATTTTAGGGAAATAAATATTCTTTTAAATTAATTAATTAATTATAATTAATTATTTATGACTTACACAATATCAAAACGTTTACTAAGGTCAAATTTTTACTTTCTAAGATGTCTAAATTTTATTTTATTATTCATAGGTAATGTTACTCTTATGTTGGATGACATAGTATTCATAAGGGTCATATTACTATTCATAAGGGTATGTTACTATTCCTAAAGGTACGTTACTATTCACCAAAAAATTATTTTTGGTTTCATTAGACTCCAAAAATCATATTGGACAGAACCGTGTATGTCATATTTTCAAAATTACAAACATGGGAGTGAAAAAATTATGTTTAAAGGTCATTTATCACTTAGTAGTTCATTATTTTGTGTTTTCATGTTATTTTATGACATAAATATAAGAAGAGAAATTTTCATTGAAAAACTTTGGGTCGTTACATTCTTCCACCCATAAAAAATTTCTCCCCCAAAATTTCACTTTACAGAAAAAGGTGAGGGTACTTCTCCTTGATTTCCTCTTCTGGTTCCCAAGTTACTTCCTCAAACATATGGTTCCTCCACAACACTTTAACAAGATGGGTTTCCCTATTGCGTGGAACCTGATCAATTTAGTCCAGAATCTTTACCGGCTGCTCCTCATAGGAGAGAACATCTTCCAGCTGCACCACCTCTACGTTTAGTACATGTGAGGGGTCTGGTATGCACATCCTCAGTAGTGATACATGAAACAAATCATGAACTTGAGCCATATTCGGTGGAAGTGCTAGACAATAGGCCACAGCTCCTATGCGGTCAAGGATCTCAAAGGGGCCAATATACCTTGGGCTTAGCTTCCCTTTCTTCCTGAATCACATGACTCTCTTCCATGGAGATATTCGAAGGAAGACTTTATCTCCAACATTGAACTCCAAGTCCCTTCAACGGTTGTCATCATAGCTCTTTTACTGACTTTTAGTAGCTTTGATGTGTTTCTGAATGAATTGAACCTTCTCTATCATCTCTTGAACAAGATCAGGTCCAAGTAGCTTTCTTTATCCAACTTCAGCCCAATAGGTTGGAGTTCTACATCTCTTTTCATACAGAGATTCATATGGAACCATCTGAATACTCGGTTGGAAGCTATTTTTGTTTGAGAACTCAACCAATGGGAGATGTTGATCCCAACCACCTTTGAATTCAAGAGAGAAGGCTCTTAGCATATCTTAAAGTGTCTAAATAGTTCTTTCAGACTTTCCATCAGTATGGGGGTGATAGTTCGTGCTGAAATGTAATTCAGTACTCAAAGCATATTGAAGGCTTCTCCAGAATTTAGATGTGAACCTTAGATCACGGTCAGAGACAATCGAGAGTGGAACACCGTGCAGTCTCACCACTTCCTTCACATATATCTTTGCAAGTTTTTCAAGTGAGAGGTCTTCCAGAATAGTGATAAAATTTGTAGTCTTGGTGAGTCGTTCAACCACAACCCATGTCACATTATTTCCCTTTCACGTCTTCGGGAGACCTGTGACAAATTCCATATTAACATTTTCCCATTTCCACATGGTTATAGGCAATGGCTACATCATACCTTTGGACTTTTGTCACTCAGATTTAACTTGCTGACATACCAAGAACCTTGATATATATTCGGAAATCCCCTTATTCATTTTGTCCCACCAAAAGTGTTCTCGGAGATCATGGTACATCTTGGTACTCCAAGGATGGATAGAGAAAGTTGAGCTATGTGCATTATCCAATAGCTCCTTCTTTATCTCAGGTGATGAAGGCACACAAATTCGTGTTCCAAATCGAATCAAACCATCATCGTCGATATAGAACTCTTGCAGCTTCCCTTCCTTTACTACAGTCACCCTCTTTTGTATCTCCACATCATCCCTTTGTGCTTCCTTAATCTTCTCCTGGATGGATGTTTGCACAATCATTTGGGAAAGGTAGGATGTATCCCCTACCATTATGATTTTCAAATCCATCCTTTGCATATCCAAGAAGATAGGGTATTTCTCAATCTACAACATGGAAAGAGTAGCAGGTTCTTTTCTTCTTAGAGCATCAGCTACCTTGTTCACCTTTCCAGGATGATAGTGAATAGAGTGATCGTAATCCTTGATTAGCTCTAACCATCTCATTTGACACATGTTGAGCTCCTTTTGTGTGAATATATAATTTTGGCTCTTGTGGTTGGTGTATATGTCACACTTCTCACCATAAAGGTAGTGCCGCCATATTTTCAAGGCAAACATCATGGCTTCCAGCTCTAGATCATGTGTCGGGTAGTTCTGCTCATGGATCTTCAACTGTCATGAGGCATAGGCTATCACATTATCATTTTTCATGAGTACACAACCCAAGCCTTTCTTTGAAGCATCACTGTATATCACAAAATTTTCTCCACTTTTTTATAGTGTGAGTACATGTGCAGTGATTAGCCTTCTCTTTATCTCCATGAATCTTCCCTCGCATTCTTCCATCCAGACATACTTTACCCTTTTCCTTGTTAACTTAGTTAGCGAGATTGACAATCGTGAGAAGTTTCTCACAAAATGTCGGTAGTACCCAGTTAATCCAAGAAAAATACAGATTTATGTGACACTAAAGGGCCTGGGCTATTCCTTAATCGCCTTTGTCATTGAAGGATCCACATAAATTCCCTCACTTGTGATCACATGTCCCAAGAACATGACATGATTCATCCAAAAACCACACTTGCGAAACTTGTTGTACAACTTCTATTTTCTAAATGTGGCCAACGCAAGTCTTAGATGTTCTTCATGTTCCTCCTTGCTCTTGGATTATTTGAGAATATCATCGATAAAAACTGCCGCAAATTTGTCGAGGTAATGTATAAAGACTCTATTCATCAAATACATGAAGATTGCAGGGGAATTATTAAGTTCAAAGGGCATCACAAAAAACTCCTAGTGCCCATACCTTGTATGAAAGGCAGTCTTCTGAATATCTTCCTTCTTCACCTTTACCTGATGATATCCAGAACGAATATCCACCTTTTAGAAGTATTTAGATCCTCTTAACTAATCGAACAATTCATCAATCCTTGTAAGAGGATACTTTTTCTTTATAGTGATCCTGTTGAGTTCCCGATAATCGATACACAGCCACTTGGTTCCATCCTTCTTCTTCACAAATATCACTTTCACACCCCAAGGTGATGCACTAGGGTATATGAACCCTTTTTCCAGACGCTCTTGTAGCTGCTTCTTTAACTCCTCCAGTTTGATAGGATCCATCCTATAGGGGCACATTGAGATAGGACTAGCTCTGGGTATGAGTTCAATTGAGAACTCTACCTCATGATCCAGGAGAATTCCGGGTAACTATTCGGGAAATACATCTCCATATTCCCTCACGATGGGAATTTCCTTAAGGTTGTAACTTTCCATCGACTCAACCATTTGAGTGAGGTATGCTTCGTCATAGTGAATCAACACCCACACCATTGAAGGATTTTTCAAAGGAGATTAATTATCTTCCTTTCATTTGTAGAGGAGCATGGGATGGTTTTGAATATGAAAATGTATTTCCTTTTCCCGACAATTGATATGTGCTCTATATAACGAGAGCCATTCCATTCCCATTATAGCATCGAATTCTACCAAAGGAAGTATTACGAGATTTTTTGGAAGAATCTTCCCACATACTCTAACAGGAGAAGATTCAAACACATGGGTTGCAATGATTTCACCACTTGGTGTTTTTACAGATATCTCTAATTCAAGGTTTCGGGGCTTCGATTCTATAGTTCTAACAACTTGTAAGATATAATGGAATGTGTAGAACTAGAATCAAATAAGTCTTTTTCCATTATTGAGTGAATAGGAAGGGTACCTTGTATGACTTCATTATCATGCTCCACCTCCGCAGTAGTAATGGAATAATCCTTACCTTGTTCCTTTGACTTTGATGGGTACTGATGCTGATTATCCTCGAGAACTCGAGGTTTAGTGAACGGGTTTGCATAGTGCTTTAGCTCCGTACAGTTGTAGCATTGAACCATGAGTGGTTCTCTCATTTAATCGGTAACATTCTCCTTCTTTTTCATGTCTTTTCAACACTCTTGAGCATGGTTTCCTTCTTTCCCACACTTGAAGAATTCCCCCGACCCTTTGAGGCAGTTCCCATTGTGCAACATATCACATTTTTGGCATGTGGGTCGTTGATTTTTCTTCCCACCTTTGTCATTAGATCCACCAGTTTGAAACTCCATCTTTCTTTTCTTATCGCCATATCCATGGGACCATTCTCAAAACTCTATATCTACTTTCAGATCACAACGAACAACTTATTCATAACTCCCAAAGTATCGAATTGCAAGAGCCTTTCTAAGGTGTGGTTTTAATCCACTAAAGAATCTATCAATTTTTGTATCATTGTTGATAACAAAACTCGAATCATACCTTAAGAGACTTGTGAAATTCTCTTCATAGGTTGTGACAGATTCTCCATCTTTTTTCTTGAGCTCTATTAATTCTCTCACCATATTTGTGCGAAGAGTTTGTGGGAATTACTTATTAAGAAACATTATCTTAAATTCTTCCCATTCCATCTCTTCAATTTCCTCCCTTGGCTTGGTGTTATTAATCAAAGTCCAACACTGATCAGCTTATCCATCAAGATTATATACAACTAGAGTAACCTTCTCTGTCTTAGAATAGTGAAGCACCGAAAATATCTTCTCCATGGAGTTGACCCACTATTCTGCAACTAGTGGATTGGAAGATCCATAAAACGTCAGTGGTCGTTTCCGCATAAAACATTCGATAGCCAGTTTCTCCCTCTTTGGTGAAGGAGGATGTTCCCCATTATTATAGTTATTATTAATAACCTGAGATAATTGGGTAAGCATCGCCATGATTTTTTGAACTCCACCTCCCAAATCATTAGGGATTTTGTTCGGGAAAATGTTGCATTGGCCCTCACAGGATTTGTTGGCTTGATTTTTCCTAGTTCCCAAAATTTCTAAAATAGAAAACGATAGAACAAAACATAACTAAACAAGTCATGAATAACTGATTCATTTAGACGATTATACCAAAAACATAACATATGGGATCCCAAGGTAAATATTATTGTGTGAATATTTTTACTTAGTCTCATACTAGAAGTTTTCTCTAGGGTTCACTAATCCTAATTCCCAAATTAACTAAACCTTTCCACTAATACCAACTATAGTGACCTGGACTTTTCATACATTACTATTACATCATTTCAAAGATAAAAAACATAATATTATTACACAAAGAGGATCCAAAGGCTTATTGTCTTGGGAAAACTATTACCACACATAACTTATACAACATCTAGCATAATCATTTATTTAATTTCTTCTTCTCTAGCTTCTTATTGGAACTTTTCCTCTCCGTAGTACAAGTACCCACCTGAGGATATACATCAAAATGGGTGACCTAGAATCCCAGTAAGAGGATATATAAGAACAATATATCATGGGGTGATCATAATCATAACGTAAGAAAAAGATCATGAACATGTGAGGAGCATAAATAAGACATGAAATGTGGCAAAGCATAAAAATGAAACATCATGTATTAGTGGTTAACTACCACACATACTTTTAAACCAAGATAGAATCTTGTTCACACATCATTTCAAATTTACTCATGAGATTTATCACTTTACCCAATGCATTGGAGTGATATATAATTCCGGGTGCACCTGTTACATTTAAACATTCATATTGCGTTTTATAATTCTGGGCGCACCGTCACATCATAACATTATCATTTATCTGCATGCCACAATGAAGATATAACATAAATGAACATAACTAAACCATGAAAAGGAATGGTTTTCATCTCATAAGAACACATTCATAAACTTTGGGTTCCCAAAAGAAAAAGGGAACAACATACTTGATACAAGAACCATCGACCTTGAATTAGAGGTAAAATTTGAGTTCTTAAGAGAAGAGTTCTTTCAAAAAACATTTGGATTTACATAAACATCATTATAAAAAATTTGTATCCTATAAAAGTAAATAAAATTATGAACAAATGATCTTTAAGGAGTGAACATTTCAAAAAATGGAGTGAAAGAGGTAGAACCTGAAGGATGAAAGTTGGGATCGAGAATTTCCCCTTACCTTGTACCTGAGTGCTTCATTCTCTTTAATGTCATGTATAATGACATTATATTAATTAATTAGAAATTCAGAACCATTTGTAAATTAATATGGTTCATTATGGTTTCATTATGTCATATTATGTTCCTTTGGATGACTAATAGAGTTTAAAAACATTGTTCGGGGAAGTTCATTTTTATGGTTTTTCTTGGGTGGTTCGCTTGTATTCTTAAATTGAAGTTTGGGTAGAGCATGGATAAACATCCAGAACTGATATTACATGTTATTAATGATATTTCAGGAGTTTTGATGATCTTATAATGAATCAAATCCATGTGGATGAATCATTATATAATAATTAAATGATGGTTATTTGGGTCAATTTGGGCGGTTTTTGGATCACAACGAACTTGTTTTAAATTATCACTTAGTAATATGGCCATAGGTTATTTCCAGAACATTAAATAGAACATAATACATATAAAATATTCTGTTACATCCATAAAAATGGTTTTATGACCAGATATTATGGTAAAAATGGAAGAAGAAAGTATTTCGTTCTTGAAGGTGATAAATTAACACCTCACGAACAACATTCTCTGTAATAAAATAAGAGGAAGGGGGAAAGGGAGTTGGATGATATAATATCACATTAGAATCATAAAATTAGATTATGTGTATAATAATGGAGTTAAAATACAATTTTTATGAAGATAGGTTGGGAGAGATCAAGAAATGAACTTGAACTTGAAAGGAAATTAAAGGAGAAGAGGGAGAGAAATTACCTCTTGAATCTGTCTCTTGAGAACCTCTTTAAGGGATTAATCATGGTCTTTTTATGATACCAGAAGCTCTTTGATGTGGGGTAGAATCTAGGGAAGGTTTTTGGGTAGAGTTTAGAAAAGTCTTGGATCTTGAGAGGTGTGAGGAAAAGACGGTGTGAAGGGTGGCTTTTATAATGGAGGGGAGAGGGGTTTCCTTAATATAAAATTCATTAGTTTATTATTTCCCCACAAGACAAAGAATAGTGAGTCTTGAATGACCAAGAATAGTAATTTTATAATTTAATAAAGAATAAATTGGGCTTACATCAGTAGAACATCACACATGACCCTATAATTAGCTTATTTAGCTTATTTTGTAAATTACGATATTTCACTATTCATCAAAAATTCAAGTATCTTAGAAAAATCCCAAACATTTACCCCAACCATATTTTGATGTGTAGAATCCAAAAAAGAAGTCAATTTTTCAAAAATAATTTTATAAATATTATTAATTTAATATTTAATTAAAATTAAAATTTACATAAAAAACAGTTTTTTTGATTAAAACTGATTTTATAGTGCTTTCAAAAATTACGTACGGTCTTATTAAATTATCTAAAAACTATAAGATATTGATTAAATAATTTATGAATACAATTTTGGGAATGAAATATTATTTTAAATTAATTAATTAATTATAATTAATTATTTATAACTTACAAAATATCAAAACTTTTACTAAGGTCAAATTTTCACTTTCTAAGATCTCTAAATTTTATTTTATTTTTCATAGCTAATGTTACTCTTATGTTGGATGATATACTATTCATAAGGGTCATATTACTATTCATAAGGGTATGTTCCTATTCCTAAGGGTACGTTACTATTCACCAAAAAAATTATTTTAGGTTTCATTAGACTCCAAAAATCATCTTGAACACAACCGTGTATGTCAAATTTTCAAAATTACAAACATAAGAGTGAAAAACTTATGTTTAACGGTCACTTATCACTTAGTAGTTAATTTTTTTGTGTTTCATGTTATTTTATGACATAAATATAAGAAGGGAATTTTTCATTGAAAAACTTTGGGTCGTTACAACAAGGATCGGTTCAATCATCGAGGAATCACCTGTTTCCACCCAGCATAGTGGAGAACAACACGGCTGCCCATACAATGCTTCAAACGGAGCCATATGTATGGATGCCTAATAACCGTTATTGTACAAGAACTCAACCAACAATAATTGCTCCTCCCACAAGCCACCAAAATCCATCACATGGGCCCTTAACATATCCTACAAGGTTTGTATCATCCTCTCGGATTGACCATCCGTATGAGGGTGATACGCCATACTCATGGTCAACTTAGTTCTAAGGATTTGATGTAAGGATTTCTAGAAATGTGATGTAAACCTCATATCTCTATCGGATACGGTCGAAACTGGAACACCATGCCTCTTTACCACCTCCCGGATATAGATTTTGGATATATCCTCCACCGTATGAGATTCATGAATTAGAATAAAATGGGATGACTTCGTTAGCCAATCCACTATAACCCAAATGGCATTGTGATTTCTAACCGTTCTTGGAATACCTATGAAAAAATCCATCGCTATTTTCTCCCACTTCCAATGAGATATTGGTAAAGACTACAACATTCCCGCTGGCCTCTGATGCTCTACCTTGACCTGCTGTCATGTCAAGAATCTCAAAACAAACTCATCCACTTTTCGTTTCAAACTATCCCACCAGAACTGTGCTTTAAACTCATTATACATTTTATGAATTCTAGGATGAATATCCCACCAGGAATGATGATACGTACTGAGAAGATCTTCCTAATAAGAAAATAGTACAACCATCTGATTCAGAAAACACAAAACTGAATCTCCATTCAGTTGAAAACCCTCAGTGGTCTCCCCACCATTGAGTTTTGGCCTCATGGTCACACACTTATAATCAGATATGTTTGCCTCTTTAACCAGGCCAACCAAGTAAAGAATCAATAAAATCGGAAAGAAGACTACTCTATTGCCCTGGTCCTCACATTCCAATCGCATGTGAGCTATAACCAACATCAACTGCCACTGTTCTGATAAATGTTTCACCAAGAGAGAATGTGATTTTCTATTTAATGCATCTGCCACCAAATTTCCCTTACTTAGTGTTTACATTAAGTCAAAATCAGACATCTAGACATATCCCATCCATCTATTTTGCCTCAAGTTCGAATCCCTTTGTGAGAAAATGTGTTTCAATCTCTTATGATCTATATATTCCGTGAATTTATCACCGAAGAGATGATGACACCAAACATTCAAAGCATGGACCACTACTGCAAATTAAAAATCATGAATTGGGTAGTTATTCTCATGCACCCTCAACTTTCATGAGCCATACGCAACCACATGATTCCCTTGTATCAGAATGCACCCCAAACCAGATCTCGATGCATCACAATACACCAAGTACCCATTTTCCTTGTTCTGGAAAAACCAAGATTGGTGATGATGTAAGGTGACCCTTTAGCTCTTCAAAACAATGCTAACACTGTTCATTCCACTATAATGGAACATTATTTCTTGTCAAATCTGTCATTGCTGAAGCCATACATGAAAAATCATGAACACAACGCCGATAATACCCAGCTAGACTGAGGAAACTCAATACCTCAAAAAAAATTCTTTGGTGGTTTCCATGAGATAACAGCCACTATCTTTTTTGGATCCACTGAAACACCCCTTTCAGAAATTACATGGCAAAGAAAATGGACTTCCTATATCCAAAAGTCACACTTTGAAAATTTGACATACAATAGATGATCCCTCAAGATCCACAACACTGTCGCCAAGTACTGTTCATGCTCCACCCTTGTCTTTGAATACAACAGAATATCATCTACAAACACCACCACAAATGAATCTAAATATCTCTGAAATATCTGATTCATCAATACCATGAACACTGCTGGCACATTCGTTAGACCAAAGGGAATAACTACATATTCATAATGGCCATATCAACTTCTGAAAGATGTTTTTGGAATATATCCCTTCCTCACCTGTAATTGATGATATCCTGATCTTAGGACAATCTTGGAGAACCACTGGGATCCCCATAACTGGTCAAACAAATCATCAATTTTTGGAAGTCGATGTTTGTTCTTTATCGTAACTTGGTTAATTCTATGATAATCAAAACAGAGACTCAATGTTAAATCCGCATTCTTCACAAACAACACCAGTGCTACCCATGGAGACATTCTAGTCCAGATAAACCCTTTGTTTTCTAAATCTTCTAACTAGACTTTCAATTCCTGAAATTCAGTAGGTTCCATTAGGTAATATGGAAGTAAGATAGGACTGGTCCCCAGAATGAGATAAATCGTAAACTCCACATCTCTTACAGGAGGTAACCCAGAGAATTATTCAGAAAAAACATCCATGAACTGATCCACCACTACTGAAAGAAAACTCTTCTCAATACCCTCTACCGATTCCAATGACAACACTTCCAACAAATACGATAATGTGCCCACTGCTGGTTCCAACAAACCCATTGCACCCTACCTTTCATGCCTCTCTCCTCTAAAGAGATGTCTAATGACATCGTGTGTTGTAAAAGCCAGTGTTTGTGCATTACAGTCGATTTGGCCCTAAAAACCACCATCCAATCCATTCCTAGGATTATATCATACCCATCCATCTCAAGCACTGAGAAATTCCACATTAGCTCAACCTCGCCCACAATGATAAAACATGCTCTGCACAAGAAGGCTGGACACTCTCTTCGACCCAGAGGACATTGAAGTTTCAAAATCAAAGGCATCATTTATACCCTTAAATACATCAACTCAACCACACGTGTAGCAATAAAATATTGTGATTCACTTGTATCAAGCAGCACTTGCATCAAGGTAGAATTTAAAAGAACAGTACCTCGCATTGTGGATGGTCCTGAATGATCATCCACCACAACATGATCGGTTGAGAACAACACCTTGGTTTCCAAACTCTACTCTTTATTGCCCTACTAAGGATTTTTGGTGTTATGAGAATCACTATTACTGATGTGTGCCATAGATCCACACTTAAAACATCCTAGTTTTCTCTAGGGATTTGGAGGAAGATTTACTAATCCTATCGTTAGACTATGTGTCATACTCCCACCCTGGGAATAAGTGTCCCTCCTCCACATGAACGCAGCATTAGAGTTCCCACTATTCCCCATGGGTACCACCATGATTCCTCCTCTGAGGTCTCCCAAAAGATCCCACTCATCCACCGATGATCGATTCACACTTCCCATAGCTTGGAAAGCTTGGATGATTCCTTGGACTAACTGCTGGTTCACTTGGGGCTCAAGTGCAACCACGTTATCATTGGCCACTTCCGGTTCGTCTCTACGATGCCTACCTGGTGCCATTTTTATAAATAGATAACAAACAACCCTGAGTCTCACTTCCGTAGACATCAATAATTTCCATTTCAAATCGCATTACAGAAACACTATCACAATGAGGCTTTCCACCTTTCCACATTTTCCACGTTTAACCATTTTTGAAAACCAACCCATTTTAAAAATACCAAATTTATTTACATTAAAATTTCAAACATTGAAAACCCATTTCTCAATTCATCCCATAAATCATTATTCCTAATGAAACATGAATCCAAGAGGGTATACATATCTACCATATATTCCATGCACATCTCATTGGCTACACCCATGACAATGAGATTGCCAATGCCTATAAGTGTCTCCCAAACACGTATGTACCCATATCCCTGGTAACTTGATGTTCAGCATAAAAGGTTTAGCTATGTCCTTTTATACTATACATTCCAAGTTCTGACATTCTTATGCCTTGCTACCATCCCGACTCAAGGAATATATCACAATGAATGTCAACTCCAAATCTGAGAATCAACTATAAAGGACCGAACAAGCTGATACCACTTGTAACACCCCGCCCCTACCTCACTGGCTTGAGGAGGCGGTGAGGGTTACTTGGCCTTATGTGATGTTCCCCAGGAACCAAAGGTTGGAAATAAATGATGAGGGATTCAAGGAATAGTGGCTAATGATTTTACCTTAAGAAGATAACCCAACTCAACCAACCAACAACAAAATATGCAGGCACTTTCAAACCCAACCATGTGATACTAACAATTCCATCACAAACCCCAAAACCATTCAACTAGACATGTCCAAAAAACATCAGAGTACAAAGAGGAAACTAAACAAAAAAACACCATGATCCATGACACCACCATAGATCCACACCAAGCTCTATGCTCCAAGCTCCACCAAAACATCACAATGAACCACAAAAGGGGGGTGATGCCCTACATTTTCCCATGCCACAGTACAAGACTTCTGAAAAGACACTAATGTTCCAAATCAGGGGGTGAGTACAACTATTCAGTAGGATTTCCCCAACAGACATCCCTACATATGCCACTAGGATAAAACTGTTATCAGATTTATATAAAACATTTTATATTAAGAAAAATCAAGCTACCAATTGTTTATAATCAAAACATTCCAGAAGCCAAACATGCCACACAAGGAAGCCAAATCAACCATGCCATGTAAGGAATACAATTAAACCATGCCACAAGCCGATTACCATTTTCATATTTCACTCTCAAGCCACATCTATAAACATCTCCAATAAAGCACACAACAAACCACGGTGGCACTTCCCGTCCAACCCATTCATTATCAATCCAATCAAGTGGTACTACCCTCCCACTTTCTATTGATAATGGTCCTTCCTTCAACTATCCATCCCCTTTTTATTGTGGCACTTCCTTGTCCACCCCATTCATTACCAATCCACTAATGTGGTAGTTCCCGCCTACTTCCTATTGATGGTGGCTCTTCTATCCACTATCCAACCCCTTTTTATAGTGGCACTTCCTCGTTGACCCCATTCATTATTGATCCACTCAAGTGGTACTTCCCACCAACTTGATATTGATGGTGGCCCTTCCGTCCACTATCCATCCCATTTTTATAGTGGAACTTCCTTGTCCACTCCACCAAATACCAACATCATCCACCCAATGATATCACCCATTTCCACACAATCTATCTTAATTAATTCAAAAAAACAACCAATTTTAAAATCACAAAAAGAGAATTTTACCCAAAACCCTTTTCTTACCAAAAACCCACAAAACACCACCCAAGGGATTTCCAATCAATTTCGCACATAAAACTCACAATTAATTTTAAGCAACACAGATTAATTGAAACCAAACATCATGTTCTAGAAAAGTGGAGTCGAGAGAGAAGCCACCTACCTTTAGGGTTTCGATGAAATCGACCCACAAACAATCGTACCCCAATCCGGGAAAACACTTCACGAAAACTGATCTATATATCCTTACCTATCATCAACAAGCCTTAAAATAAATACCCAAGGCAACCCCACCAATATATCTACATGATACAGATGTAGGTCTAGAAAACTGAGAGAGAGGGAAGAGAAGACCTAGGGAAAGCCAAAGAGAAACCAAGAGGAGAGACTTACCCAAGAAGAACTGACTTCAATCCAACAAGAAACCCCTTCAATTTTCTTCCAAAACAAGTGGGAGAGAACCTTAAACCTTTGAGAACCCAAAATCCCAAGTGAGGATTGAGTGGGAGAGATTTTGGAGTGAAATGAGGCTCCCTCGAGGGAGCCTGAATTTAAAAGTCATGTTTTTAAGTGGTCGCACAATTAGTGCACACAGTTTGGAAAACCATCTGCAAAACGTGCACACGCCACTTCCTTGAGAGGAGAGGTCTGTACGGTTTCCCTGCATGGTTTGGAAAACTATGCACAGGCCATGTGAAGCCTATTGTCTCCTCCTTCACGGTTTCCTAGATAACTCACACGGTTTCCCCTAACCATGCTCAATCCATGCTCCCTAATAAAATCATACAAACTTATTAAAAACCATTCCAAACTCTCCCAACATATTCCAAACTCATTCCATGAACTTTAAACATATAAAAAGGCATAAATAAAGGCTGAATACCTCATACTAGGGGTGCTACATTATATAATGATGAAGTTCTCTTTTTTGGAAAATATTTAAAGAAAATTATCTCTGTTATTAAATACTTATTTTCTCACTATGAGGAGGTGGTTGTATATTCAATATGATGGAATAAGGATTTCATTGATTTTTGGGGTTGGATACATGTTGGTAAGAAAAATAGGGTCACCAAGACTATTGCAGTGAATAAGGTATCCCCCCTATAACTATCTTAGAGTCACTTTATTTTGGGGAAAATTCTGAAGGTAGTATCTTAGAGATATAAGATCTAAAATCATTAATAAACATGGATAAATGGAAGGGGAAAGAAATTTCATAAGCATGGATAGTGTTCCATATTAATTAGGTTATCACATCAAATATTATGTACTCTTTCTATCTTTATATATAGACAAGAAGTCTCGTCATTGACCTCCATTGTATGATCTAGATCATCATTTGGATAGGTTTAGTTCAAGAAAGGAATCTAATAACTATCAATTGAAATGAGTGCATCCAACACATTGAGTTGTTAGGACTTTACATTAAGGATATCAAGATTTTTAATGACATAGTAATGAATAATTTTACATGTAATATCTTAACATTTAATTACCCATATCTATATTTCTTATCATTTAGTTTCAAGATAAAAATGCTAAATGTGTATCCCTAGTATATTAATTTATCTATATAGATCTTACTCAAGAACTCCTTAATTTATATTAATAAAACCTCAAACTGGTTGGTTAGTTGATAGTCCAACCTCAATTTCCTAAATACCCTAGGATAGACAACCTAATCAAAATAAAAAAAATGTACCTCCTTCTATTTTTCATATGACTATTGCTGATTTCTTGGCTCATAATGACATTATTCATGAAATTGGTACTCCTTATGTTGAACTATAACTTCATAATTATACTTTCATGTATGATGACACATTGATCTGGAGGGAAAATAGGAATTTCCAATTTAATTATAATGAGTACTACACCATACAACTTAATGGTCCAATTAAAAAAACTGCATGGTCAATTATTTTCAAGGCACCCTTGGTCTGGCCATAAGGGTTCCTACTCATTTGGATAATCAGAAATAACTAACTACCCACACATTACTAGTTGAGGAGGGATGGACAATACATTATCACAACATAACACATATTTCATAGGGTTGATGAATCAATGTAGCAGTAATTTGTTAATTGAAATGTTTCCCAAAATTTAGGGTACTATGTTTGAATACTATTTAATATTTAATTGGGTGTGTACATGTTGTTGGATAAACTACATATGTGAATCCGTAAACCTAGAATAAGTGATCAGACAAATAACTTCATACTAGTGGCCTCTGCAACTATCTAAACTTCTGTTTGGTCATCCTGAAATGCGGTCTTTGTTGTAAAAAAGGATCCCTATACTCATATAGGTGTTCTGGTTATCCACATCGACATGTATGTTGTTTTAAATGTTCCAATGGCTTCCATGGATAACATCCAAATGGATCTCAACACATGTAGACTATTGGAAATTTCAAGTAGACCAAGGAGACCTCTAGTACTTAAGATAATTCCTAGTATACCTTATATCCCACCATGTCTTAAATCTAATTTTGATAGAGCAGACTATGTAATGTTGGGGACCTTGGGTAGTGGAGGTGTCTTCAACACTCACTGTGGATTTATCAAAGGTTATTTCCAACACTTTTTGGGCTAAGAATTTTATATAAAGCCGAATTATGGGCAATCATTTATGTTATCAATAATCATGTCTATCATACCTAGATCATAATATGAATTGAATCGGATTTTGAAATTTTTGTTAATTATCTCATGTTAACCCTTTTTGATCCCTTATAAAGTGGTATAACCATATGGTTGACATCAAATAGAGTTACCTAGTGAAATGGAGGTTTATCGGGGTGCACCCATCATATAAGATATATTGGTCTCACCCATCATAGTTTGATATATCAAGAACTCCCATCATAATAAAAAACGTCCAATTACCTTATCATGAATAAAATATTTTAATAATTCCTCATTTTAACATAAAACCCTTGAAAATTTCATTACAATCGAAATAAAGAATACTACCAGAAATTAAAATACCCTTCCCTTTTAAAACCCCATATTTAATACCAAAATACCTCCAAAAAAGGGAAATATATTTTCTCTTTAAATGAAATTTTAATTCTGATAAAAGAGTAAATACATCAAATAATTATTAGAGTATATGGGAAATTCTTTTTTACTTTATATGTTAAAATATATCATTATTTTTGTTTTTTAAAGAAAATAAAAACATTCCATAAAAATAGACCATTTGGAAACCATTTAATGATAGTAAAAAAATACATAAAACTTCATTTATAATTCTTTTATGACTACATAAGTACATTATCAATATATTTTTAAAATAAGGACATGGAATAAAAATAGAATGAAATGTAACATTAAAAAAATATTTTTGAAGTAAATTTTATTACTTTAACATTGATTCTACACATACAATATTTATCATCAATAATAATAAAGTTCAAATAATTATTTAAATTCTTGAGAAACATTTTAATGTTAATTATTCAATTTTATAATTTTATAATCAATTACTCAATCAATTATGTTCACATTAAATTTATTTACAATATTATTCTCATATGTCTAAAATGGCTTCGGTAGGTTGACAATGGTCAGATATGTCATTATTAAATCATATAAAAAATATTAATTATTAAATAATAATCATTTATTACATAAATTATACTTTTAATAAAAATATTGAAATATGGTTATGAAAAATGATCTACATTACCATCATAGAGATTGCAGGTCATACCTATGCCTAAGTAATGTTTCAATTTTTAAATGATCATTATGGAAAGAAGGTAAGTATTATGTTAAATTTCTAGAATTATAATTGTATCACAAATAAAATATTTTTTATTAAAATAAACATACATATATTATTTATTTTATGTGGTCACGAAAAAAAATCACATGAAATTGCGGAGTTGGTAGACTATACGTACACAAAAATGAAAATATCATTTTTGTGAATATCAATGTAAGAAATTAAATGATATATTACCTTTTTATAATGAAAAATATGTCATTAATATCATATATATACATCAAATCAATCATTAAATCCATAAATTATAGGTTTGTAATGGAAACAAAATTATACCAGTCCATAAGGTGGTAGTCCCCCATACATAAGAACAACATTTTCCCCATTTTATGGAAGAGGAGATAAATGTAGGTGATTAAATTAACATAATAACATCTCAATCTATATATGGTATTTTTTTTATTTCATCCCTTTTGAATAATTTTTTATTATGATAGAAGAATAAATAAAATAAAATTTATTTGATAAAAACTATACCTCTTATTCAAATAACCCATTGAAGTTTACACAAAAATAATTCCTAGGATAGTTTTATGATCAAAACAAGGTTTCAAAGATGTGGGTAGATTTTTAATTATTTTATTTGGATAGGGATTGTTCGAATAAAAATTATTTTATTGTGTGAAGGGAGAGAAGGTTCCCTTTTATAAATGATGGGAGGGGAACTTTTGGAATTTCTAAAAGTATTAAATTAATATAAATTAATTTTCACGTTCCAATGTTTCAAAATAATTTATTTTGAATCTATTGTCATTATGGGTCCATTTAATCTTATATATTAAAATTTTTTAAAGTTTATGTGATTGTTTCAGTGTTATCATTTTATTTTAACCCCTCATTAGCCCTTTTGATGATTATCATGAAACAATGTTTTGTTTACAATTTAGAGGTTAATATAGTTACATGGAAGATAAAAGGCATATAAATGGATCATTGATGATATAAAAACAATATACCATTCACTTGGATGAATATAATATTTCTTTTGAAATTTGAATAATTTTGTAAAACATTATTTATTATAAAATATCATTAATTTCAATTTTGGGAAATATTCTAATTAATTTTAATTTGAAAAAAACATTAATGTAAAAAAATTGGAATATTTCCATTTAAAACATCCATGTGATATTTTATTCTTATAAAAATCTAGTATAATGTAATAATTATTTCAATTTATATTACTTTTAATATTTTTAAAAACATTTGTTTTGTTTTTCTATTAATTTGATTATTACTTTGTTAGTATTATTCCAACTCTTAAGATAATTATACCATCCAAAAAAATTAGATATGAATTTCCATGTTAAAAATCATTTATCATTCAAAAAAAATTTAAAACCAATCATATCCTCTATTTGTTATTATGACAAAAATATAAATACAATAAAATAAAGAGAATCACATTTTTTTACTTTTCCTTATATAAGATCATATAAAGGTAAAAAACATGGATAATTGGTATAAAAAGGACAAATATAATAAATATATATATGTTTATGTATTATATATACTAATCCGATAAAATTAATACAAGTTTTAGGGGTTTTTTGAATCATAATCATGTTATAACTAACCTAAATCACCTGATTTACCATTTCTAATGTTCCATAAATTTTCTAAAGTTTCTATTTATAATGATCAAAAAAAGAAGATATTTAATAAATTTGGACTTCATCCATCAAAATAATTAATTAATTTTTCATGTTTACATTTATATATGTTTCATAAATTAATTATATATTAAAATGAAAAATAGAAATAAAACCATTTTTTTTAGAAAATGCATTTTAATCATAAAAATGTTATTATATGAAATTAAACCATAAAATTGACTCCATTGAACATAATTTTATTATTAATAATATAATATAACTAATTTAATTTGAAAACAAAATATTAAAAAATTAATCTTTGAAAGTTATTTAAATAAAAATATAGTTTTCAATAAAAATCTATATTTTTTACTATTCGCTAAAGATCAATCATTTTAGAAAAGATAAAAAAATACCTCCTCATTTAAAAAATTAAATTCATTTTATAAAATATATTTTAAAACTCTTACAGAAATTAATTATAATATTTTCTCACATAAATAAATAAAAATAATTTTTCAAGAAAACAAATTTACAAATGATAAAATAACATTACTAAAAAATGAGTACTAAACTTTTATGAATTAATCAATACCATTGTATTGTGTAGAACCCTTACATATATTTCAAAATTTAGTTAATAATATTCATACTTAATAATTTAATGGCTATTTTAATGTGGTTATAATTAAATTATAATATTTCCTGGTTCGTAATACCTTGGTGTTGTGTATCTTGCACGCTGTAGAACATAGTATATCATTAAAAAAAATTGTGTGTTACCAGAGCTTTTATTCCCAAAAAAAATACATATTTAGAATCATTTTCATGTAAAAAATAAAAACTAAAAACTTTTTCATATAATTATATTAGATTTAGATTACATTATAAAAAGAACCACTACAATTCACCAGTCAGTTCATGGAGTAGAGTAAAAATATGCTCATGAAGAAGAGAAAAAAAACTCTGAAAAATGGAACTAGAAAATATATGAATAAAAAAACTATAATAATATGGAAAATATAATTCAATGTATCCAATACAATTCCCATAAACTAATCAGTTACACATAGAATATGGAACAATAATAAATTTTTCCAATGAAATCATATAAATACATTATTATAGAAAGTAAATAAAAAGATAATAGGTAATATCTCTAATAAGATAACCTTATTCTCCCATATCAAACACTTCTAAACTACTACCTAGAGATTATTTTATGATACTCAAGTCTTAGTCATCTCAGTTTCAACCTGAGTCTGACAGTTAATGAATGAATGGCTATGGTCCTTCCACTTTGAATGATATATGATCAGCACCAAATCCATGGGAAAACCCAATGTTCACATCTAGTAAAAACAGCATCAAATTAGGATTCACATAAAAACCATACATATGGAAGAATTTATAGTTTATAATCACCTTTTCATGACATCACCAGGACACCTTAAATTATTATGCTATCCAATGTGAAACATTATTCATCTTGAGTACAATAAAACTAGATGAACTCCTAGTGTGGTTTACTCTGCAAGAATTTTTAGAAATCTAAAAATATTGAAAGTCATATACCAAGTATTACCAACCTTTAGATTCATTATTTTTCAATGCATCTCATTGAATATTGTGCTGAAATTTTTATAAGATCAGGTTCATTGAATAGAATCAAACATAATACTTATAACATACTAACTACTAATAATGTATAAAGTAGGGTCAAAAAACGTATAATGTTATGGGGGTAAATCCAAATAAAAAAATAAGAAAAATAATCTCTTGTGAGGACTTATGATAAAATATGGAATTAATTTTGTGTTGAATGTGATAAAATAGTAAAATTATAATAAAAGAGAGGACGTTTGAACATTGTATGAAGTTAAGAAAGTTGGGATTACAGATATTTATAGGAAAAACACTACACTAAAATATAAATAACCATATAAGTTCTTATGTTATGTCAAAATAGTATTAGTAAATCTAACTATAATTAGATGAATATTCATTGCTTGTAACTATCCTAAGAATAGTTTTCCTAGAAAACCATAACAAGTAAATGCATTTTTATATTGAATACTAGAACTTCAATTTTTTTTAGGTAATATAATTGTGGTTTACATGGAAAAATAAAACTCTACACTTAAATTATCAGTTCATGGATTATAATGAAATGATTCACATAATTAATAATAAAAATACTTTAACAAAATAAAAAATAGACATATATGATTAAAATTTAAATAAGAATGTGTATAAGATAATTGAATCCAACCAATTTAACTCCCCTAAACTACATAATTACACATAAAAAATTCAACAACACCAAAGTTATTCATTGAAATAATCTTGATAGAGAAATATAGAAATTAAAAAAAGTATAATAAGATTAATATTCTCCAATGATATCACCACCATCCACCCTATCTAACTCCTCTAAACTCTTAACTCATGATTTCACTTTGGTACACTGTTTTTGCTCCTATAATTCACGTATGAATATCACAGTTAAAGAATGAATAATTGTGATCTACCCACCCTGAATTATGTATTATCATCATTAAATTCATCTTGCATCCCTATTATTATATCTATTAACATCGACATCAACTTTGGTCTGCTCTTCAAAATACTACAGGCAATATCCTTCATTGTTCAATTTCCCCCTCATGTAAAAATTTCTAAACATTCTAAATAATTATGATCCCCCATTTTTAACTAGAATCAACTCTAAAAAAATGAATGTAGATAATCTCCCATCTTCGTTTATTATATAAGCATTTCCAGTAATATTCAAAAGCTTCCAATACTTATATATATCTTCTTTAATCTCTAACATCCTCTCTTCCTTTAGAACCTAGATTCTTTGATTTTTCAATAAGGTTATTAGGGAATGATGAATTAATTCATAATTCAAAATAACCTTAATAATTAATGAATCTAAAAACATTATATTGAAAATTTAAATAAGTTTTAGAAAATTAAATTTAAAATCATAACATATAAACTTTAATCATTTAAGCACTAAAAATAAATATTTCGAACCAAATATTCAAAAAATTATCCATTCATATAAATTTTTCATATTTTAAATCACTTATTATTAACATAATATTTTGTTAAATGAAATTCCAAAAATCCCTAAAATAAATGTGTAAAATTTTATCAATGTAGCCCATATAAAAATCCCACAAACATAAGATATTTCTCATCCTCAATTAATCCATTAGTAAAATTTAGAACTAGAAATGAAATATAAATATTGAAAAATAGAATTTCTATAGAGGATTTGTTTTCAAAAGGATTTTCACTCATGGATACTCTCATTGTAAAAAATATTACTCTTTTTAAATCTAATGTGTCGTTAAATAGTATGATTAAATTTTACTTAAATTATTGATATTAAACCTTTTGACAACATTTAATCAATTTTCATTTTTCATTTTACTGAAAATTACAAATTTATCTTTTTCTATAAGTGAATGGACTTACATAATTGAACTCAAAATAAATTTCCACACCTAGTTGAAGGGTGAGTTGAATAAATTTGAATAATTAATAAATTAAATTAACTATCATTTTTATCTTAATGAATAAATAGTTCCTAGGTATTTCGAGTTCATTTCATAACCCATTTAAATTAAAAAAAATTCTAATTTACAAATATTCTTAAAAATTTAAATACTAATGATAATTGTTAATCATACACCGAAATTTTGGGCCAAATAAAAAAAATTAAATGGATTTGAATAATTGATATACAGAATTAAGTCAATTAGGTAATAGAAATTAACCTCCACAAAATGGATAATAGAATTTAAAATTTATAAGCAAATTCACCAACTAAAAATAAAAATGATCCATGAAAACAGGGAAAAAATTAGGGGTTTATTATATGTATAACTTTGAAATAATGGTAGAAACACTTTGAAGTCCCTCCCCCACATTAAAATTTTAGGGTTTTCTAATGTGTATAACCTTAAAATACATCTTGGAACATTTTAAACCACATAAAATATAGTTGAAACCCAAAATAATCCAAATTATTGAAACCTAATATGAAGGAAATAAATAAACCATGTTTCTTCAAATATATATGGAAATATAGTAGTGAAAATTAATGTGCAGGGTCTCAGGTAGGCACAAAAACACCTATCCACACAACTTAGAGAATGAACAAGATTCCTACTAGAAACTTAAGTAAGCATTTATATAAATAAAAAAACTATTTTTTAATGTTCCAAGTTTAAACTTTGAGTTAACCAATAAATTTTAAATGTATAAAAAAATTATAATGTAATAGAATTAGTTTTTTAATCATTAAAACCAGAATGTAGCAGTGAACAATTGGCTTAACTAAATTATATCATTCAACAAAACACATAAAAATTAATTTAAATCATTCAAATTCACACAAAAAAATTAACATTATTTTTAAATGACAGGGGCAGTAATTAAAATACACAAATTAAAATATTTAATGTTCTTCTATAAATTCTCTAATCATTTATGTGAATCCAAATGTATACCCCTTTTTCAGTCATAAGGATTTTTTGTTTCTATATTGTAGACATTATACATTTATAAATATATTATCCTTAGTATTCAACAAGTCAAGCTCATCAAAAATAGCAGCCAAATATAGATTGAGGTAAGTGATCTATAATATTTCATGATTTTAGCTCTAAATGGCATTGAATAATAGTTGGAATTTATCATGGATGCATTATTTTCATGATCGGTTCATCTGCATTCAAATGGTTGATCATCCTGAAACATGGTATCTTTTCTTTATCTTTTTTTAGTGATTTCATGGTCAGTTGATCTCATGTTCAGCTGACCCTTTGGTCTTTTGGTAAATTTTTCCTTTGTATAGTGGTCTAAATTTTTACAAGGTCACTTAAAAATTATTATTTTGTTCAATTTATTAGCTCTAAAGTTTCTTCAAACTCATGGTCATTTCTTTTTATTATACTTGATCGAATGTAAAAATGATTACTTGATCCCTTTATGTGATCGATTAACCTACCACATGACCACTTCACCTCATAATTAATCCATTTCTATTCTGGATGATTAAACTCGTGGTTTTCCTGTACTTTAGTCGTATGGATATTCCTTCCTTAATTCCCCACAATTATTACATATATTTTAGTGGTAGATCCATCCTTCATGTGATCGATTGAATGACTACATTATCACTTTACAATAGGGTCAGAACCACCTTTATATGGTTGATGTAGAGGTCACTTGCCTAATCGACTCACATATTATTACCTTTTCTTCATGCATAAAATCTTTTATAAGTTATTGTTGTCATTCAAACATCATTTACTCTCTATCAACACTATAAAATTTAGTTTTCTTCTTTCAACGAATTAATAAAAACTTTATCAAATATTCATCATCAAATCCCTTGATTCAACATCAGAAAAATGAGACTAGTATAAATGTAAGAGAGTATGGAAGTGAATGTTTGGATCATCACAAAACTAACTTATATAAATTTTATTTTAAAAAAAAAATATAAAACCATGGGTTTTCTACCATATTGTTCTATATTCATATTATTCATCTATACATATCCATAAGATCTAACCTTGTTCATTCGGTGGGTATAATTTAATGAATATTATAAAATTAATATTATATTTTTAAATTTTATTATTCTATCTCAAGAATTATAAATCATTAACATATTTCATAATTATCTCCAAAAATATTAAGGATCTAGTGATAAGTTTTTTGTTCACTAATATTTTTATTCTTAGAAACTCCGAGATTTGATAGGAGATTGAAGAGAATTTCCTAGAAAAGTCATTAATAATACCTTGAGTAAAATCAAGTTACTATCTCATAATTTATGTACCTAGTCACTCAGAAATAGGTCCAATAACAATTTTAGTCTCCTTATGTTATTTAGAAACAGATTCTAAAAATCCTTAAAAACAATCAAAACATGAGACTTTTACTTGAATGAATCAAATTAGTTACTAAAAACATATTTTTTAATGTTCAATAATCACTCAAAAGAAGTGAAATTTTATAAAAACTAGGTTCATGGACAATTATCATAATAGAAATCAAAATAAGTTATTGTTTTTTTTGAAAAAAAACATTTTATAACTAAAAAATATGATATTTCTCAATACGTTTTAACCAAGAAATTCCTCTTAATTTGGATCATTTTAAAACCTCAATATTATATTTTAAATTTCTAAAAACATCTCTAAAACATTCAATAATAAATAGTTATAACCCTCACTCTTGGTTGTGATGTAGGAAAGAATTTTCCTCACAAATTGGTGACTATAATGTAGAGAAAAAACAAGAATGATATACTCTATGTAGGATAATTTTTCAAGATTAAACACTTCATGGTTCATAAAAATGTTCCTCTTAAGAATAATTTCCTCAACCAAGCCGAGTCTTTATTCGACTCGGGGCCTGACCTAGTCTACAACAAGGCTTGAAGGGCATTCTCGATCCCCATGGGCTAGAAAAAGTGACCGAGTATCAAAAACAATACATGGGAATGATATACCCAAATTCATTTTCATTAATAATACCAATAATAATTGAAATATTCACATATGAAAAATTGTAACAAACACGCCCCTAAAAATTACCAAAAAATTGTGTTTACAAACTAAAACAAACCAAAAGGGACAACGATGTAATAGGAAAACCGAGACATCACCCCCAACCTCTGTGAACTATAAGGAGAACTTCCTAAATCCACCACCACCAAGATCTAAACCATGAGCCACAAGAATCCCAAATTACCAATGTTACACACCTATCCTTAACCTGTGATGATCATGAAATAAGAACCACATACACTCAAAGGTGTATGTAGGGTGTGATTCAAATCCCAACAGGATTCCACCCAAAAGATATTCCATGACGTAACAGAAAAAATAAAATCTAACATTATTATTCAAATTCATGCTTTTAATACACTTCAAGAACAACATTTATAATTGAATAGTTAAAAAAGGTTTTTGTGAATGATAACCATTATAAAAACACTACATTAAAATAGGGGAAAATTTTATAAACAATGCACACTCAATTTGGTCTCTATATACCAAAGGATGGAACCATATAATTTATCATAGAGCACGTTGATTAAATTCCTTACAGTTTGTTTAGCTCAAGTGGGACCCTAGAACTTCCTACCTTAGTGAAAATTGGTATAGGAACCCCGAAAAAAAGTGTTCTTGTGCATGTTTCATTAGTAGGTAACATGCCCCTAACCTAGTGGTATCTAATCATCATCCAAAAGTTTAGTTAGTTTTGGATTCTTCAAACTTACTAAGTGAAGTCAATACAAACCACTTCCAGATCACTAGCAAACCAGTTCGAGTCCACCCACCTAGATAACAAGTGTTTTCCATGTGCTCGAGTTAATGTTTACATGCCAGACATACAAACCACTTTAAGAAAAAAGTAAAAATAGTTCAAGTAAATCCCTTTAAAACATAGACCACACATTTATCATTTTACTCCTACCTAGGAAAATACTCACCTAAATACCTTTACCACCACTTACGCAGTCTCTCAAATTCTTTTTTTATATCACAAGAAAACACACAATAAAGACCAACCAAGAAAATGGGCCTAGCCCACTTCAAAAATCATTCATTATTTTAAACTATTTTCAAAAAAATATCTTCACAATTAAAACATTTTACAATTTAAAGTCAAGATGCAACACAAAGATAACATGCCAAAAAATCATTTTCTAATGAAAACCCTATTTAAATACACATGACCTAAGGTGCCTTAGAAACAAATTTCTAACCTACCAAACAACCTTTGAGACCCATTTTAGAAGAATTAAACCAATGTAGACATAAAAACGCATCTATTACCTCTATTAAAAATCCACTTACAACCCATAAACACACAAATAAAATCAGAATCAATGTACACACCACATAAAGAAACCAATGAATGAATTTATGAACATAAAAAACATATTAAAATTCATCTAGTGATGTTATGGAATGGAACCACCTACCTCACATGAAGAACTTTCTAGAAAAAGGGGTGAAATCCCATTTCCACCTCATCTGCACCATGATGAGGCAAGGAAAAACCCTAATCAAGAATTAAAAATCCAAAACCCAAGATTAACACCCTAATTTTACAACCTATCAACTGGAAACCTAAAACCCCAAACTGAAACCCAATAAGAAGGAATTAAAGCTTCCTAGGTGGGGCACCAGTGGAAGATCACTTGATGAGTGGGACACCGACAAGGTCATGGTGTGTTGTGTAGGGAGAGGGAGCATGACCAAGAATAGGTTTCATGTGAGGGGGTGTTCTCAAGAAAGAGCAAGAGGCTGGTGGGTGGTTCACTAGACAGAGTAATATGGAGAAGGTGTAGGTTGTTCAATAAAAAGATGAGGCGGTGTGACATGGCTGGTCGGGAGGGAGAGATGACTGTGACATGACTGGCCAGGAGGGAGGGGTGGGCGCGACATATAGGGATTTAGGGGTGCGTGTGTTCATGGTAGAGTAGAAGGGGGGACCATACAAAACCAAATATAAATAAAATAAAACTAAAACTAATAATAATAATAACAAAAACAATAATAATAAGATAATAATAAACTTAAAAAAACTAAATAATATTAAACTTTATAATATTCAACTTAATAAAATGCTAATAATAATAATATTATCAATTAAAATAGTATCTATGATAATAATAATATAATTACCAAAAGATATTAGTTTTATTATTATTATTAAAACCATTTTTAATTTATTTTATTTTTTTCTTGTTTTATTGTGTTTCCACTTTATCATTAATTTTATTAATTAATTAATTATTCATGCACCGGGTTGGTTTCATAGTGATTTATTGAAGCCATATAGTTTCAACTATTCTCTGCCCATGTTTCAGGCACTAACAGTCATGAAACAACTATTTATTAGCAAAAAAAATGAACAATTTCAAATGGGATCGTCCCATAACTCAAAAAATATTTTAAATCCAAATAAAATAGTAAAATAAAATTTTCCCAAAAGTCCAAGTGTGACAATTCTCCCCACCATAAAGCTTTATTCCCCTAGAAAACCATCTTATGTTTTTTAGAGGATAGAATGGGTACTCAATTTTTTCTCAAAGAGGTTTCTGACAAAAAACAAATGAGAGATAAGTAAGGACACTATCAACAAGGAGAAATGACAAAAAAAATAAACTCAGGAGACCCAAAATGAACTCCCCACCAAGCGACGCCCACACCCAAAGGTTGAGACTCTTCATGTTGATAGTCGAAATATTGAAACTGTCATGATGGACCATTTCAAAATCCCTATACAAACAACTTAAACATTCCTAAAAAGGATCGCACACTCTACCAGAAACAAGAAATGAATTCAAATGAGGCTACCAAAGTTTTTCGTCACAACACTATTGGGTGCACTTCGAACTCAAATTTTTACTCAGGATAAGGTCTTAGGGTTAGATAGATCCAAATGAGACCACCTATCACCCTGCCAAAACAATGAATATAACTGAACTACTGACATTGGGAGGCCCATGTGGACTCCCCTCCATAAGAAACAACTAACTTCTTTTTTTCAAATAATTCACTTTTTGGGTAAGTGAGAACCTACAAACACCCCACCATATGGGATAAAATAACCCAATTTAATCAACAGTAATTACAGTGAGACCCAAATTATTTCTACCCAACATAAAGGACAATAAGCTTAATTGATTGGTAAGAACAGGCATGGGGACCTGGCACAGGATAACTCAAAAACTTTCCACACAGACTAGATCCCCTATCACAAGGGGTTCAGCGTAAGCAAACTCTAGGTCTAAGAGAAACACACAACATGGTTACTTATTCCCATGGGGTATTACCTTACTAAGGTGAGCCCCGACTAAAAATGAGGTTAATTCACAAGGATGGCCATACTAGGGCCAACATATAAAGACTCTCTCCTGGTGAGGTACAATTATCATGGTCCTAAGAAAATAAGGTGGTCATATCTTTTCCACTAAGGAGAAATTCTCCCACCCATGTGGGTCACAACATGGAGTCGAGGTCAATGCGCCTCTCTCCACCTAACGAGGTTGCTCAGATTGAGATAAATACACATGAATTAAACTGTCTTTATTTACAAAATTGAAGATAAAGACTGGACTGAGGTCCCTTAAAACCCATAGGGGTTCCTGACTATGTTCTAGCTTCACTCTGAGATCCACAGCTTGATCTCATATGATTGAATCAAATCCTACCTCAATGTTAGACATTGAAAACCTTCTTTTGAAACTTCTTCATCTGGTTCTATAAGTGACCATAAAATGACATAACCAACACCATATTATACAACACACTTTGACCTCCATTTTTTTCCACATATCACATCACCGAAATAAAGTCTTAGAATTTGTGTTGGCATTTCCCCTCTTTACTATGAATAAAAAAACATTAAGAGGAAGGACAAATGGATGAAACATTCCTCTAAAATAGTTGGTTATAATTTTTTTAAGGAAACAAGATTTTATCATAATTGATGTTCTAAGAAGGGTGTACAACCTTCACCTATATCATCAAGTGAGAACACGACACTGTACATTGTCACCTAACATGACCCTTGATACCGACAAATACATTTTGAAATAAAGGTACCTTAACTAGGAAACCTAAACAGCATACGATTGTTGAAACTAACCATAATTTCCTCTTATAACTAGATTAACCATACGGGTCACTAAACATGATCTCTAACTTATAAAAAACCAATGAAAGACCCAATGGTCCTTTTTAAAATTTTATCCCTCACCAACAACTCCAGACTGCTTCAACTTTTCCCCACCATAATTTCCCTCAGCATTTCTAGGTAGGATCTTAAGAAATATTATGTAAAACGTCTCCTTTGAATATCAAAGGACTAAAGGAAACTAATGTTTCAATCAACCACTCTTGCATAATCTCTCTCGTTGCAAGAGGATCGGCTTGTTTAAAAAACAAGGCGTGGATTAAATTCTAAACATCAAGAATAGATTCCCTACATTGATCAACTAGAGGGTCATCCAATGGTGAATCGTCTGTGGTCGCATGATAATCGTGCATCAACTCTTTTTGGGGGAGTATGCTAGCTGTAGAAGAAAAAACCAAAGAACTAAACTAAAATAGTATATTGGAAAAATATACCATGAACAAATATCAAATTCAGAGGAAAAAACCACTGCATAGGATTCCCGAAACACTTCTCGAAGAAGACCACTAACCAACACCTCAAATCAACGTACCAACTAAACACCTACATGGAACAATTTATACTCAAGAAAGGTCTTGAAAACTCAAAGAATTAAATAACAAGATTCCCAAAACATGAAAAGAGACACCAAACAACTATATATAACACTCTATACTTCCTTTAAAAACACTTTTTTAAATAAAAATGGGGGGTTGGCTACACATTAACCAAATGTATCTCATGGACCTTACACATGTATGTTCTCATGCCAACTGGGCACCAATTCGCCTCTCACAAAAAACCAATGCACATGACACCCAATGAAAATACCAAAGGTTAGAATGAATGTATTTTCTTTTCCTATAACAATAATCAACCCACACCCCCTCTTTTCAAAACCACTAGTCCTAAGGTTAAACCCATTTCATGTTTCAAAAAAACCACTTTGAAAGAGCGCTGAATTTTCAAATAAAACCTATTTTGAATATCATATAAATATTTGAAAAACACCAATCATCCAAGAAATTATTCATTTTTCAATCCTTACAAATAAATATCAGACATTTCATCCCATTCAAAACACTCTTCACCAGTTTAACAAATTCCACTAAAAATAGAACTTCAAACCCCACTTAAAAGTAATCCATGTTTTTTAATCCATCGGGCTTGTAAATCTAGAAGTTTCAATTATAAAAAATATAATCTCATTTTATAAAAAATAGTTCTAAAACCCCTTTTCCCACCCTTTTTAAGATCAACCATTTTCACTTTAGAGACTCATTTTTCATAACTCCCAAATAAGGATTATAAAATAATTGTCCCAGAAAACTAAGGGAACCAAGGAAATGCAATGGGAAATTAGTGTCGGGGGGTGACTTGGACATATGGTTGGAATCCATACACCAATCGCCACATTATCATGGAGATTGTTCTACAGAAATGTCCCCATCTCCACATGGATCTCCAGGCCATGCGAGCTTAATGAGACCATTAACCAAAATCCCTTTCCATTTCCCAATGACAAACATACCACTTAGACCAAGGACACCAAAATAAACATGACTCTCCCTAGTGACTTGAGTTTCTGTCATGAGGAATTCTAGTAGGGCACAATAATCATAACCAAAACCTGTAGTCTCAAAAATTAGAGCTTTGGTCTATCCCAATGCCTTCCCAAACAACATGTCCCAATAGAGAAAATCTTCTCTGATACCAATTTTTTATGAACCAGGTCGGGTCACCATCGGACCTGGAACCCATCCATATATGCGGCAAAACCTGAATGGAATTCGCGATCCCCATGGGCTGGCACAAGTTCCCGAGTATCAAAAAATACATGGAAATGATTTACCAGAATTTTATTTTATTAATAAGACCAAAATTAATTAAAAAATTCATATATGAAAATTTATACCAAAACAACCCTTAACAATTCCCAAAAAAATTAGGTTTACAAACTAAAAAAATAAAAATGGGACAACACAAAAAAGGAAAACTAAGGCATCACCCCTAGATTCCATGAAAAATGAGGAGCTCGTCCTCATGATACTGTAAGAAATATCTATAACATGAGCCACAAGAAACCCCAACCACCAATGCTACATGCCTTAACCTCAAATAAACAGGCAACAAGATCTACAAACACCCAATGGTGTATGTAGAGTGTGATTCGAACCCCAATAGGATTACACCCAAAAGATATTACATAGTGTAACATGAAAAATATAATCTAATATTCTTATTCAAATTCATTATTTTAATACACTTCATGAAAAAAATGTACAAGTGAATAGTTAAAAAAGGTCACTTTGAAGGAAAACCATTTCACAAACACTAATTTAAAATTAGGTAAAAATTAATAAAGAACACACACCCTCAAGTATTCCACTATATGTTGATGGATGGAACCATGTCAAGTATCATAAAGCACCTTGGGTAAATCCCATAGGGTTCATCTAGCTCAAGTGGGACCCTAGAACCCCGTACCTCATTGAAAGGTGGTATAGGAACCATGACAAGTTATGTTATAATAAAACATACACTAGTAGGGAACACACCCATAACTTAGTGGTCTCCAATCATCATCCAACAGTTTATTCAATGTTTTATTCATCAAACTTTCTATGTGAAGCCGAGACAAACCACTTCTGCATCACTAGAGAACTAGTTCTAGTTCACCCTCTTAGATATACAAGGTCTCCCTTATTCTTGATTTAATGTTTACATGTCACACACACAAACACTTTCACAAAAAAAGATAAATATTTCCATGAAACAACTTTACTTTATAGAATACACATTTACCACTTTACACATACCAAGAAGAAGCCTCACCTGAATAACTTTACCACCACTTGCATTGTTTCTCATATTCCCATTTTATAACATAAGAAAAAAAATAATAGAGACCAACCAAGACAATTGGCCTATCCCCATTCATAAATTATTTCATGTTTTTAATCCATTTTTAAAACTATAATTCCACCATTCAAACTTTTCACAATTTAAACTCAAGATGAAACATAAATCTAACATGCCAAAAACAATTCTTTTTCTAATGAAAATCCAATTTAAATACACACACACATAAATTAACTTGAAAACACATTTCCCCCTAAAAAATAGCCCTTGAAACCCATTTTAGAAACATTACACTAAAGAACACACAAAAACATAGACATTACCTTTAATAAAAATCCACTTCCAACCTATAAACACACAAACCACTTCAAAAAACATCATAAAAACCACATAAACAAACCAATAAAGTCATTTATAAAGATAAATAAACCTATTAAAATTCATCTTTAGATGTTACGGAATATAACCACATACCCCACAAGAAGAACATTTCGAAAAAAGGGAGAAATCCCTTCTGCACCACATCTTCACCATGAGGAGAAAATAAACAATCCTAATCAATAAGGACAACACCAAAAACCCAATATTAATAACATAATTTGACACCCTATCTACTGTAAACCTAAAACCCCAAATTGAAACCCTACATGAAAGAATGAAAGCTTATAGGGTGGGGCACTAGTGAAAGATCACTGGAATAGAGGGATGCAGATAAGGTCCTCATGCACCGCACATGGAGGAGGGAGGACAGTCAGGAACAGTTTTTGCATGGGGGGGTGTGTTTGTAAGACAGTGTAGGCGGTCAAGGAGTGGTTTTCTTAATGTAACATGATAGTGGTGGTGTAGGTTACACAGTAAGGAGAGGAGGTGGCATGACATGGCTAGTCGGGAGGGAGAGTTGGGTGTGACACGACTGGCTGGGAGGGAGAGTATGACATGACACATAGGGTTTCAGGGGGGTGCATGTATGGAAGAGAAAGAGGGGGAACCAAAAAAACCAAAAATAAAAATAAAATAAAACTAAAACTAATAATAATAATAACAATAATAAAATAATAATAAACTCAATAAACTAAATAATAAAAAACTTAATTGAATGATAACAATAATAATATTCTGAATCAAAATATTATCTTGGATAATAATAATAATAATAATCTCAAATGATATTAATAATAATATTATTATTAAACAAATATTAATTAATTTTATTTTTTTCTCATTTTATTGTGTTTCCACTTTTACATTCGTTTAATTAATTAATTAATTATTCATTCACCCAATAGTTTGTATGGTGATTTAGAAAATCCGTGAATCTTCAACCATGCCTTGTCCATACACTGGGTGCTGAAATGCCTAAAAACATTACTTATCCGCAATAAAATGATAAATTTCAATCGATCTCGACCCACAACAAGAAAAATATATTTCAAATCCAAATAAAATAGAAAAATAGTAATATCTCAAAAGTCTGGGTGTGAAAAATAATCTCAATCGTTCCATCTCTTTCCAACTCTTGTGTTGAATCAAAATTAATACAACTAGCTCAAATATTCATATTGACTATTTCATGAATTACTTCAACAAAACAGTGATGAAAATCCTGCCTAAAAAATCTCTAATAACTTCCTTGGAAACATGTATTACATTATAGTGATTCTCAATTTTAGTTATCTCGAAAATGTGAAACTATTCTATATCATAATTAACTTATAGGGTCAACTTACCCCTTGAAATATTGATAAATACAGCACCTATAGTTGGTAATGGTATTCCATTAATGAAATATACCATAAATTCACACTCTATTTAATGAAGTTATAAACAATCAAGAAATTCAGGTTACACTACACTGATTAATAGATCTCATATCCTTCTAAAGTGTGTAGAAATTTCCTTATTTTCTAGTTAAAGATAATTGGTCTTTGGTTTCAGTACACTTAGAAATTACTTTTTTAATAAGGAGTAAGGAATACGATTGACAATAGATCCTATATCACACAAGTAATAAATATCCTAACTCTATCATATTCTACAATATATGATTAATCTTTCAGGGTTTTATAACTTTGGACATATCTTCTTTTGATGGAAATCACAATAATCCCAAATTAGATTAATTAAATTAAATTCATCTCAATCACTTTTTTTTCTGTAAAACTTTTATGAAATTTATAATCTTATAGAATATATCATAAGTATTTAGTAAAATAAATCCTCACATTAATGGTTTTAAAATTTTAAAGGAACATCAAGTAGTTAGGTTCATCATTTTTTGATTGGCTCTTTACGGAATGGTAATAGGTGGGGAATAATGTTACAAAATAGGTTGAATTCACACCTTCTACTAAAACCATAATTTTTCATATCCACCATTATTATTTCCATTTTCATTTTTATTTTCTTTTTATGTTTTTTAATTTTAGATTCATCAATTTATTCTACTAGGACTTTGTATTCTAGGTGTCCAAAGTTAGCATTCTCTATATTTTTATTTTCCAATTTAGTCAAATCTCATATCTCATATTCACAAGGTTGTACACAACCATTTTATCATTATTTGAGGCTTAATATAGTGGAAAACCCCATTAAATTTCTTTACAGTTCATAATTATGGGGTTGGATAGTTTACCCATTTCCCTAAAACTAGGACCCCTTACCATTTGGACCATTTTGGTTTGTTGGTTTCCAATGGTAGATTATTGGAAACCAATTTGTTTGACCATCTTCCCAACCCACCCCTATAAATAATAATCATAATTTGAAGGTCCATCCATGTCTTGAAATTTATTCCTATACTTATTTAAATACCTTGGGGTGATAAAATTTTGTTTGATCACCCCACCTTCTCCCTAAATAGACTAGGATAATTCTTGTGTTCAGCATTATAATGATTAAAAAATTGTACATTGTTATCATTTTTATTATCCCTATAATATACTAAATGATCACTCCCATCATAAAAAAATGTTTCTCAATGTTGGGGGAATATATCTTTGTGCGCCTGAACATACCATATTGATTACATTATTCTCTAGGTGATTGATCATTAACTACGGACTCTTTAGGGTTTATTTCAATCTCATGAATAGTTCCCTTCCTAATGAAATTATGTTGAAACTTTTGATAGGTATTATCACATATTTTTTTCTCCTCATTAACTATAATGTCTAATAAATCACCACCATGATAATAATCAAAATTATTTTGATTGTAATGGGAGAAACAATTTTAAAAAATTTACATAAAAATATGGGGAAATAATTGGTGTTTGGAAAATTTCTTAGGAAGATATTATAATATGTCAGCAATATATGAAAAATACCTCCCTAATTATGGAAAAAACCTTATTATTTTTTGCCTCACTCTCAGAGGGTGATCCTACAATAATAATAATAATAATAAACAAGTTACTGGTCACACCCCAAGTGTCAAAATTTTCCACATCTATGTTCTAAAACAATCTTCAAACCCTACTATTAAAGAAGAAGAAACAAATTCCCCTAACTGAATCCCATCCACTCTACCCCCATGTAGAGGTAACTATCAAACTAAATTATAAAAATCATGAATGAAATCAAGTGAATACTCATTATTTTTACCACTAAATAATGCTGATATAGTGAAATGGGACTATTTGAATTCATTATTCTTAAAACTATGAGAAATCATTATACATAGAGGATTAATAGACATGGTAGGTAATTTAACTCCCTACATATTAACCTCTGGTGAATATAATTTTTATACTGTGTTGGATTCATATTGAGATTTAAATATTTAGTATTGTGAATTTCCAAATTTTATATTCTAACCTACTAATTACCACTACTATTGAGAGTAGTTTCAAACCACATAGAAGGATAATGGTGTTTGAGAAAAAATAATGAAAACAACATAAGGATATAATAAAAAATAGAAAATTTTATAGAGTGATAGTAAATTACAATGTAAGGATTGTGGTGAATGACAGAAAATAGAGAAACAATAGAAAAAAAGAGGTAGGTTGAATAATAGATGATGTTAGGGAAACTAGACTCGATAAAATTGATAGAAAACAACATATCTCTGGCATAAAATTTAACGCAAAAGTGTTGATGTTTTGTGAAAATATTATTGAAACACTAAAATTTCATCAAACGAATAACCTATCTAAATAACTCTCCTAAGAAAATTTATTCCTTTTTGAACTCAAGATGAGGATACTTATTCCGAGTAAAAGTAAAACTAAAACCTTTTATATTTATGTACTTTAGTGGTAATTATCTTATAAAAATAAACCTATACTCTTCACATATTTATGCAAGGAGTAGAGTGACAATATTCCCTTGAAGAATAGGGAAAATGTGATAAGGAAAATAGAACAATAGACATCTATCATTAAAACTGATATAATAATAGTTAAAAGATAATTCAGTTCATCTAATCCAATTCCCATAAACTAATCAATTACACATTTAAAATTTAACAAGAACAAAATTATTTAATTAATGTATCATGATATAGAAATATAGAAAATAATGAGAAATAATAATTTAAGTTTCTCTAATTAGATAGCATAGTTCCTCCAATGATAACACCTCTAAAATTCTTCCATGATATTGATACATGGTTCTCCATTCCATTACCTATAATTATTTTCATAAGTTCCAAAGTAGGTGATTGAATTATTTTGGACCTCTCACCCTGAGTGATATATAATCACCACTAAAGTCATGTTCCAACCCCATCATCATGGCTAGTGACACCAACATCAGCATTGGTATTTTCCTTAAAAACCACCACATTAAAACATTTATTATTCATCATCCACATCATGAGACCTGAAATGATCTCCATAATAGAGTATTCTCCCTCCCACGAAAATTTATTCATCTCACACATGATTAACAATGATTAGATAGTAGTTGGTTCATTTTTCAATCATTTTTAGCAATATCCATAAGATTCAAAGGCATCTTCCAGGCTTCTTCAAGCTTCAGCTATAACTTTTCCTTTTCTTCCAATCTACTTTTATTTATTATTATAGATTTTAGGGAAATATTGATAAATTTATAATTGAAAAAAAAACTCAATTATTAATGAATTTTAAATTTTCAAAATGAAAATAGAAATGTGTTCCAACAAATAATATTCAATATATTAACATAATATAATTAATAATTTATTCACAAAAATACACCATCTCTAAAAATAAATTAACATATTAATAATTTTATTATAGATTAAAAAATATACAATATTTCTTCATTAAAATTGTAGTTTTGATAACAAAACTCCACAAATCCCTAAACTTTATGTGGAAAAATGTAATCAAAATAGCTGACGTTAAAAGTCATCACAATTTCTCTATTGTAAATTTAAATCCATAAAAAGAAGATATATTGTAAACTCTTATAATATGTATCAGCTATAAAGTGTTAACAAAGAAAATAGTGTCTTTATAACTTATACATAATTACCACCATAGAAAACCCCAAACCTAAAATATCATATCTATGTTCATAAGAACATAGTTGTATATAACTATATATAATAACTACTCTCTTGAGTTTTGGGAAACTTCCTAATCCAAGACGAGATGCATTATAATTTACCTCATAAAAAATACCTTATTCTGAAAGTTAATTAATAATATAATCATCTATTTATCATTAAATATTTCATTTTTTTTATATTCACCTATCCCAGAAAATAAAAAAAATCGTTAAATATGATAATATAGGTGTTGTCTATGAAAATTTAGTTATAAACCTCTTATAATACCCTATCAAATTTAAGAAACTTCATACTACATAAGCATTCATCAATGGGTTTAAATAAATAAAATCATCAATATTATTTGATTCAACGACTAAATCATGTTGTTACACTATGATTTGGGATAACATATCCTATAAATTGAATATTACATGTTTAAAACCACTACTTTGAATGTATACCATACAACTAATATTTTATGATCTATTGAAAATAAACTATGAGATGAATCACATGATCATCATTCATTTTCAAGAGAATAAAAATATTAATCAATACCATAAAATTTTATAAATATAGATTTGAAACAATCATTTCATAACTCCCATAATTGACCTAGTGTATTCATACTCTAAAAACATCACCATGGATTTGAAATGTTCATCATGATATAAAAAATTCATAGATATTTATAAACAATTAACACTCGTATGATTATATCTAAATCATAAATAAATGTTTGAGAAAAAAATAAATACCATTAATTTTTTAAATAGATCTATTATTTAAAGAAGTGGATAATGTATATTTATATTCACTGGATTCGACTGTCAAAAATATAGAAAACATTGTATGTTTTCATTCACCTTTTTAGCTAATAAATATAGAGTATCTCATTATGATATACTATTTCATTTGAAACCATTATGTAGTAAATCATCAATTTTAATCTTAAAATCCCAAATCCTTATAGGTTTTATACAAGAATATATTATAGAAATATGAAAAATGATATAATATAAATCTCTCTCATGCTACATATTTAGGAATAAAGGTATACTCATGACTTATTTCAATAATAGATTAGAATATTCAACAAATAATCATTGAAAGTTCTCTACCTTTTCTTCATAAAAAATGTAATTATTATTGTTAGTCAAGTACTAATTATTTGTGATTCAATATATAAATGTATAATACAATAATAACACTACCCAATTAATATCACACTATATCCATCTTGGTTGGAGATGATCACCCATTATAAGTAATAATAAATGCATCATAAACCCAACTAAAAACCTATGGCACTTATTTAGAATGATCTCAATCCCTGAAAATATATATCACCTCCATTATTTTCACTTATAGAAATATATTTTATTATTGGACCAATCAATGTCATATAATGTTTTTATTATGTAAATTTTAGTAAAGGAAGCTGATTAAACAACTCATGAAGTCTTTCACTAGTCATACTCAATTTTCGAATCAACTTTAAATTCAAAATAATATTTTATATATTCCAATAGTGATCCGTGTTTCCAAAATAAAAATTTATAACTACATGGATTATAAAAAATATTTTTGTAGAAACCATAACATAGAAATGAGTCTATAGTGGTAGATTATGTCTAGTATTTCATTTAATCCTTGAAAACCTTGCAAATTGAAAATTTTCACCACTAGATCTAAAATTATCATTTCATTAGATAGAAATATCTTATAAAGATCAAATCCATTTCAATGGATTATATTCCATATTATCCTTCATGAAAGTATAATTTGAATAACTCAGAAAAAATATACCTAGTATTCTTTAATTTCAAATTTGTGGCCTCTCCAAAAATTAAAAGATCCCAATATCTAATAAGCCTTAATAAAATAAATATGAAACAATATATCAATGAATCATTCATCAAAATCTCTAATGGTGTAACTCCCTTATTTAATTACCAAAAGTCGTTTCCATCACACAACTGAAAGTGTTCAACATAATAACTCGTTATTAAATAGATAATGGAATAGGTCTCACTCAATCATGAACACATATTGATCCCTTAAATATAGGTTTCACAACATTTTCATAGATCCTTTTAAAAAAATCATCTTGAAGGTAATATGGTTATCATCACCTTTTTTAATCAACTAGAATGTTATCTTAATTTATTATTTCATGAGTTAAAACTTGGGTATGGATATAGATTCATCATACTAATGTAATTTTAGTAATAGAAACTCATACAAATAAGACAATATATTCTTTCATTATTTCTAATTTTTTCCTCCAATATACATCTTCATGATCTTATTTCACTATTCCTAGTTGAATTTTAAAATTATGAAAATGTAGAAATAGAATAAAAATATCATAATTGTCATGACCTGACCCTACCTGGGCTCGAGCTGCAACTACTTCAAGCTCGCCTCCATAGGCCAGGGGCTGACAACAAGCGTCGAAGTATAAACAACTCGGGGAGACCTCTGCCTGGGTACCTATACACACACACGCAGCCCACTCAATGTAGAAGTGTAGAGTAAAAGGAAAAGTAAAGTAATAACTGCTATAAACAACCAAAAAAGTGCATCGACTTCTAAACAGTACAAAGAAAGTGCTGAAGGTAAAATGAAAAGAAAAGGGAAAAACACACGCCCAACCAAAAAAGTTCCACAACCCGACAACATGTAAAGAAAAGTAAAATGCTGGTAGAGTCCCACATCTGGAACCTGACTATGACCACCGTACGTGGTCCCAGCTCCCAAACTCCTAAGATCTACTGAATTATTGACCAACCTGTCTGTCGTCTGCAAGGTCACACCAAGTTCGGGAAAAGCCCAAGCGGGGGTGAGTATAAAAATTTTCAGTAGGTTGCCCCAAAGGCTCAAGGGAGAAAAAAAGGTGGTACTGAAGAGGTGATCATTAGATTGAACAGGTAAAAGTAAAGGAGTACAACTGAGATTGTAGTAAAGAGTACAGATCAACCCAACAAGAGGAAGTAAGTAGACTCGTCCAAAAAAAGGAGTTAGAAATGGTGAGAATATGGACTTCTCCTTGAGTATTCACAACCTATAGTAGGAGAGTAAACTCATCCCACCACGATACTCTAGACACGGAAAGCACGTAGAATACCATGCACATCTTCGCCTCTCCTGGAAGGAGAGTAACCAAAACCCATGAAGTGGGTACTAGAACAAGGTATATATATATGCTCTTCCAAGAAACTCGAACAAGATCATAAGGGGATCTCCATCCAGTAGATCATCCCAAGAATGTGAGTAGCCAACAATCGCATAAGTAAACACCATCGAGGCCCAGTATCCATACGGCTTCCCCGAACTGCATGTCAAGGGGGTCAAATCACCGCACCTTGACACTATCCACTTTCAGCGGCACTGACTCATCCGCACAGTTTTTGGTCGTGTCACAAGGACACGTCCCGGTGGGGAAAGTGCCCCTCGTACTTGAGAGTTCTAGGGTAACCATCAAGTTACACCTCGTCACTATCACACAGTCGAGAGGACTTCTCAAAGTCGACGGGATCCCACTGCCTAGCCCCGCGAAAGGGTAATCCACTGGAGGGAGACCCGGAACCACTCTGTTCATCCCTACTGGATGGTACCCCACTGGACATCCCTTCTGGATGGTACACCACTAGCCATCCCTGCTGGATGGTACCTCACTGGCCATCCTTGTTGGATGGTACACCACTGGTAACCGGAACACGTAGTGGAAAACACGTCATGACAGATCGTGGAAGGAAGATATGATCTCGATACACAACTAGGGAGTCTGCGCCCAGGGCTCACTGGGGACTCCATACCTGACTGGAAACAACCTCCTGGGTAGAGGATCGGGGCCCGCATAATGTGTTGGTCACCCCTATACCCAAATAACTCTACCAGGGTACACGAAGGGATGTGAGGATCTCCCCAGGCCTCTCGGGGAGATCGTGCTCCAATCTGTTGATTCACCGTCAAAGCGGACCGGGACAACTCACTCCAGAAGGTGGGAAAACACCCACACTGTATGGACGCACGTAGTCGTAAATTATTTCATAGTCAGGTGAAAGTGACACAACACTGAAAACCCCCTCAACTGAAAGAACATGGGAACCAAAACAACTCTGCCAGCCAAACCATCGAGAAGGGAACCAGGTGCAACCCACTAAACCCTACAGGTCAAACCTATAGAGAACAGAAGGACACTCTACATCCCGAGAGGTCAAAGGTACGTAAAGAAGTACATGGTGCACACATGGGGCCCACACAACGTGTGACCCCAGCTCAACACCCAACCAAGAACAAACGTTCTCAGGTAAAAACTACAACATGTACCTCCAAGAATTCATGTATACTCCCATAGTATACTACATCTCTAGCCAAAATGATATCATGCACATGACACCCAACGTCAATGCAAAGGGTGAAAATGTAATTTCACAAACCTGCTTCCTCCATAGCCCTAGCATGGCCAACCACATCTACTTCACTCACAAGGGAGTGAACACGATCTCACGCCAAGGGTTATCTTCCGAACACAGAAATAAAAACCACCACCGGAGCACCTTTCATGCTTCCCCATTTAAATGAGATCACGAATGAGACTCCGGAAGTCCAAACAGATCACACTATTGTAATCCTCATTGAAAAAAATGCAAGAACAACTATTTACTCACCACCAACAGACATCCGATGTAAAAGTTGTTCAACACTGCTTTATGCCCGAATGGCGTCCCATGGTCTCGAGCCTCGGCACCAAAAATAGTCGGGTGCATCACCCCATTTCGATCTCCTCAGAAAGACACGTCAAATTGACTTCTCACATGAGTGCAATGTATATCCAGGGAAAAAGGTGCATTTCATCAAACCGTACATGAGCTGTGCTTCGTGGGACCCATATCACGGACCTGAAGCACAATGAATGGATCACACCATTGCGATCCTCTCGAAAAAGTACACAAGATTGACTTATCACTTTTCCAGAATGGACACCGGTGATAAAATTAGATATCACTACCAACTCCCAAAACGGACCTCATGGGGCCTGCACCATTGTGCAGAATTAAAGTGGGAGGATTGTGTCATTGCAATGCCCTTGGAAAAACACCCAAAATCGACTGCTTGCACGCCCCGAATGGACGTCCGATGAGAAAGTTGTGAAACGCAGCTCTAAGCTCAAAACAATGGTCGGGGGTCCCACGCCTCAACTCTGGTTTCAATGCCTTAAAACCCTTTTTAAAACATCTTCTCGATGCTAGGGTCTCAACGCCTCTAACTGCGCCCAAATCAAACCCTAGACGCTCTCGCGCCATCTGAAAAAAAAATTCGACAGTGCGCTAAATAGTAATTAGCGGACGTTTTTTGTCACCGAGACCCCCTCTCATAAATTATAAATTCCCAAAACAATCTCAAAATCTTCGCCTCAAGCTGAGGATTATACTTCCATAGACATTACACAAAACAGACACCTGTAGAAAAATTTACGGGTGTCTGATGTCGAGGGAGCGAATTCCCCTTGTGCTGGACCGGCCGGCCCGGCGCTGACCCATGGTCCACCTGCACCCGCTGAGGGTGGGTCTTTGTTTCCCCTACGGGGTCGCGTTCCACGACCCCCTTCCACCTGCGTCAACCAGCAGGCGCAGCTGGCCGGTACTCCAGCTCCGCGCCCGCTTGTCGTTGCCCCCAGCTCGCCCGCGACCGCTCTAACTCAACCAACCGCCGACACCCATAGCAACCACCCACTGCCCAAGCATTCCCACAGCACTGCTCCACTGCCTGATCCGGGGCCACCACCGCCTGGAAGACCCGCGCTACCGCCGTCTACTCTCCGGACCTGCCAGGACCGCCAGAAACTACCCAACCCCCCCCCCCCCCCCGAAACTTCGCTAGAATGCTACGGTAGCCTTAGGACTTGGAAAATCATTCCGAAATGAGAATCTGAAAGCTCGAAACATGTAATCTGCATTTATTGGATTCTATTGAAAATTAGATAGTAATTCGACGCAAGTAATTCAATCTGAATACGATTGCGGGAATTAAAACTATAAAACATGAGCCTACCTCTTGGGCGTAGCCCGACGCTTCGCGCGCGATACGCCAAAAGTTGAAATGCCTTGGAGAGGGGGAGATGATGGAGGGGAGCTTGAGGGTGAAGGGAGGGCTTCTTGGTTGAGAGAGCTTCAACCAGAGAATGAACCAAGGGGAGGAGGGGTGGGTTTGGCTTATGTAAGGAAAAATAAAAATTAACTTAATTAATTTTTAATCACCCACAAAAGGACACACATCTAAAACTCTTGGCGGGGTTGAGGTTAAGCCTTTCATAGGGAAAATAACACCTCCCAATCCCAAAGGCGGTCTCGGAATTTTAATCCGAGCCTCCGTTCAAAAGTTATAAAATTTAGCGTATGAATTCACTAAATTACGAAAACGGCCCTGGTGGCATTTTTCACAGAAGGCCCACGCCCGCGAAAGTTAAACTCCCTCTAGGTTAAATGTCACACTCTAGACTCAATGGTTCCCTTGGTTTTATAATCCGAGCTACCATTTAAGAGACACCTGATGTTAACCATTAAACGAATAAATTTATTATTTTATTTATCCTTTTAACGTTCTGTTAAAGGGCAAAGGGTCTCAACGTCCAGCGCTGACATGTTCTATGTCGTTCCTAGGGTAAACACCCCATTTCGAACCCATCCATATTCTTAGATTTAGGATCTGAAAAACCATTTAGGATTTATCCCTTTTATTTGGCATGCCCAGTGTGAACATGTTGAAAATTTAATTCCGGCCACACTGGGGCTTGTAATCACACGCCGTCTAAAGGCACTGCTCTGGAATAACATCAAGAAAATTATAAAGTCTTTTTTAGAAAAAATTGGGTTCTTACATCATTCCCTCCTTCAATATTTTCTTCCCTGAAAAGAAAAACTAGGGAACAACTCAGGGTACTAAGCCCACACCTGGCTCTCCCATACCCAGAAGAACTCTTGCACAATTTTGCGCCACTGCACATAGACCAAAGGATTTGATCGGTTCACGCGAGGTTTTCCCTTGCAGATGACATGCATAGGATCATGCACACTTCATCTTGGGTGAGTCGCATGGGGGATGATATGCACCCAAACCAGCATTTGGGGTTAGGGAAAGGCGTTAGGGAACCTCTCCATCCCCTCGCACGGCGTCAAACGGCCCAAAGGCCTCGGGGGTAGCTTACCTCCCCGGTAAAACCCCTACGTCTCACACCGTGACTGGAATCACCGTTTGGTCCTAGGAAGAAGCCTGGTGACTCCCTCCTTCAGAATATCCATATGGTGAAACACCCATGGATATCCGATCACGCAAGGTTTCACAGTGGATTTACCACAACCAAGACTCTCTTACATGCGTGGAAAGCGAAGGAGTCAACACCATCGACTAAAGAAAAAGCTCCCACACCTTTTACCTTACTAATACAAGGTTACATCGATGCCCCGCGCCACCCTGGTAACACCTCAAACAAGGAGTAGGGAGAGAATCATTTCACATAAAGAGTCTAACAATTCTACTACAAGAAGTAGAAGAGCTGTAGAGAGTACCTCTTATCACCTCATGCTTTATAGGATTCTAGACATCCAAAGCTCACAGCTGTCTGTGGTCCCAACTGTCAGCTCCCAGATCCTGACATGGACTGCCTGGTGGTGATGGGAAGAACTCATAAGTTCATCCTCCACTTCTAGCTCCTCTCGCTCCTCTGCAGCCACCACCTCTTTGGGCGCTACTCTGATCACTATGTTGCCTCTGCCGCAGTGGTGCACTTGCTGCCTGCCCGATATTCTCAACGTGGCTGGTCGGGTAGTCTCGTGCCATGTGACCTCACTCATCGCAAGCATAACACCAACTCTCTCCAGGCTGCACTGGTACCCTTCGGCGCCATTGTGTTGTAAAACCACACCCCTGACTCTGGTTATTGAAAATCCACTTGCGTTGAGGTTATATCAGCCAAAACCTGCTAGCTGCAATGGACGTCTCGGCTCCGTCGAGCCTACTGCCACCACCAACTATAGAACGCGACCGGAAGCTCTCTGTCACCAGCACCTGCTCTAGCACCAAGAAATAAGTGGAAATGCCCAAGGTTACTACGATTGCATGAATCTCTCTACAGAGACCATGCTCAAACTTCTGTGCTCGGAAGTTGTCATCTTGGAAAATGTCTGGGTAAAAACGTGCATGGTCCGTGGACCTAGTCGCATACACAGCCACCTTCATCCCTCCTTTCTAAAACATCAGAAGATCCTGGATTTGAATAGATTATAAGAAGAAGGGGTAAAACTACTCATGTAACAACAGCTAAAATTCTCCCCATGAAAGTTATGACTCATCAAAAAACTAAGTCACCAGACTCCACCAACGCCCAGCTGCTCTATGGAAAAGGCTGGCTGCCAAAGCCACCCTCTGATCTATCGGTGGATGCACAAACCTAAAGAGGAAAACCACTATCTCAAGCCAAACCTCTGCTGCCTGAGGGTTTGGCTCACCACTAAACCTTAGAGGTCTCTATCACTGTAACTCACGGAGCACGCTCAACCTGCACTCAAGCTCAGTCTGCTCTGCCGAAGCTGTCTATTGCTCACCAGGTGGGGGTGCTGCTACCGGCCCACCCGGAGAAAGGGACTCGCATGATGGGTCCTGGACTGAGGCCTTGTCTCTCACAGGGTCATCGTCATGAACCAAAGCCGGTATCCTGGCTGGCTCTCTTTGTGGAGACATCCTAAATATTATCAAGGAGTATTGCGGTCAGATGAGAATATGTGTATATAACAGTAACAACAATGGGGAGTTGACTCAAGAAGGACAGTCAAGAATCAATCCTATGTGATACAGAAACCAATTTTCCCTACAACAAGTGTCTCAAAATGCATAGTCGACAGGTGGGTTATCAGGGTCCTGGTGAATGGATACGTCTGCCGCCGCACCATCACTGGACTCCCTGGCCGGAGAGCTGTTCTCGAGACATGTTAAAACTGTTTCCCTAAATCCTAACTAATTCATTTTTAGGGATGTCCAAACAACATCCCAAGGAAAAAACCACCTTTGATACCAATTTTTCACAACCCAACCCGACCCGGGCTTGAGCCAGAACTACCCAAAGCCCGCCTTCATAGGCCAGGGGCTGGCAACAAGAATCGAAGGCTAAACAACTTAGGGAGGCCTTTTCCTGGGTAACTATACACACACACGCAGCCCACTCAATGCAGAAGTGCATAGTAAAAGGAAACGTAAAGTACTAACTGTTATAAACAACCAAAAATGTGGATCGACCTCTAAATAGTACAAAGTAAGTGCTGAAGGTAAACTGAAAAGAAAAGGGCAAAATACGTGCCCAACTAGAAAAGTTCCACAACCTGGCAATAAGTAAACAAAAGTAAATAGCTAGGAGAGTCCCACACCTGAAACCAGACTATGACCACCATACGTGGTCCAAGCTCCCAAACTCCTAAGCTCCACTGAATTCATGACCAACCTGTCTGTCGTTTTCAAGGACACACCAAGTGCAGGAAAAGACCAAGAAGGGGTGAGTATAAAAATACTCAGTATGATGCCCCGAAGGCTCGAGGGAGCAAAAAAGGAGGTACTAAAGAGGTGATTAGTATATCGAACAGGGGAAATTAAAGGATTACAACCGGGAGTGTAGTAAAGACTACAACTCAACCCAACAAGAGGAAGGAAGTACACTCGTCCAAACACAAGTAGCTATAAACGGTGAGAAGATGAACTTCTCGTCGAGTCTTCTCTACCTATAATAGGAGAGTAACAAAAACCCATGAAGTGTGTACTGGAATAAGGTATAATTTTATATATATGCTCTTTCAAGAAACATGAACAAGATCGTAAGGGGGTCTCCATCCAGTAGCTCAGCCCAAGAAAGTGAGTAGCCAATAGTCCCAAAAGTAATCACCATCGAGGCCCAGTATCCATAGGTCTGCCCCGAACTGCAATTCAAGGGGCTCAAATCACCACACTATGACACTATCCGCTTTGGGTAGAAATAACTTGCCCGCACGGTTTTAGGTCGTGTCACAAGGACGCCTATCGATTGGCAAATATCCCCTTGTAATTGAGAGCTCTGGGGGAAGCTTCAAGCCACACCTCGTCACTGTCACACATTCGAGAGGTCTTCTCAAAGTTTAAGGGTTCCCACTGCCCAGCCTCGCGAAAGGGTAGTCCGCTGGAGGGATACCCAGAACCACTCTGGCCATTCCTGCTGGATGGTACCCCACTGGCCATCCCAGCAAGATGGTACACCACTGACCATCCCAACTGGATGGTACCTCATTGGCCATCCCTGCAAGATGGTACACCACTGGTAACCAGAACACATAGTGGGAAACACATCATGATAGATCAAGGAAGGACGATATGATCTCGATACACAGCTAGGGAGTCTATGCCCAAGGCGCATTGGGGGCTCTGTACCCAACTAGAAACAACCTCCTAAGTAGAGTATTGGGCCCCGCGTGATGTGTTGGTCACCGATATACCCAAAGAACTCTACCAGGGTACATGAAGGGGCGTGAGGATTTCCACGGGCATCTCGGGATGATCATTCTCCAATCCGCTGAGTCACCGTCGAAGCAGACCGTGACAACTCACTCTAGTAAGTGGGAAAAAAACCACACTATAAGAACGCACATAGTCTTAAACTATGTCACAGTCTGGTGAAAGGGACACAACACTGAAAACCCCATCAGCTGAAAGAACAGGGGAACCAAAACAACTCTGCTAGCAAAACCATCAAGAACAGAACCAGGGGGAACCCTCTCAACCCTGCTGGTCGAACCCATCAAGAACCGAAGGACCCTCTACGTCGCGAGAGGTCAAAGGTATGTAAAGAAGTACATGTCGCACACATGGGGCCCACACGACGTGTTTCCCCAACTCATCTCCCAACTAAGCACAAACATTCTCTGGTACAAACTACAAATTGTACCCCCAATAATTTTCGTATACTCCCAGAGTATACCACATCTCTAGCCTAAAGGCTATCATGCACACGTCACCCAACATCAACGCGAAGGGAAAAACATAATTTCGCTAACCTACTTTCTCCACAACCCTAGAATGGACAACCACATCTCTCTAAACATCTATTTCACTCACACGAGAGTGAACATGATCTCACGCCAAGGGTTTGCTTCTAAACATAGTAAGAAGAACCGCCACTAGAGAACCTTTCATGCTTCCCCATTTAAATGAGATCTCGAATGAGACTCTAGATGTCCAAAAGAATCACACCGTTTTAATCCTCACTGAAAAACATGTGGGAATAACTATTTACTCACCTCCAATAGAAATATGATGTAAATGTCCTTCAACACTTCTTTACGCCCGAATGACGTCCTGTGGTCCCGAGCCTTAGCACCAAAAATTGTCGGGCACATCACACCATTACGATCTCCTCAGAAAGAGACGCCAAATTGACTACTCACTTGAGTGCAATAGATATCTAGGGAAAAAGATGCATTTCGTCGTATATCACACGAGCGGTGCTTCGTGGGACCAGCATTCTTGTCCCTAAGCACAATTAACTGATCGCACCATTGCGATCCTCTCGAAAAAGTACACAAGATTGACTAATCACTTGTCCGGAAAAGACACCCGGTGATAAAGTTAGATATCACCTCCAACTCCCCAAAACGGCACTCGTGGGGCCCGCACCATCGTGCAGAATTAAAGTGGGAAGATTTCGCCATTCCAATTTCCTCAGAGAAACACCCAGAAACGACTGATTGCATGCCCCGAACGGACGTCCGATGAAAAATGTGTGAAACACAACTCGCAACTCAAAAGACGGGTCGTGGGGCCCACACCTCAACTCTGGTTTCAATGCCTTAAAACCATTTGGAAAACTTCATCTAGACTCTAGTGTCTCAATGCCTCTGACAGCGCCCACATAAGACTCTAGAAGCGCTTGTTCCATCCAAAACAAAATCTCGATAGTGCGCTAAATAGTATTTAGTGGACGTTTTGCGTCGCCGAGCCCCCATCTCAGAAATCATTAATTCCAAAAACCATTTCAAAACATTTGTCTAGAGATGGGGATAACACTTCCTCATACGACTTGAAAAATGGTCATCCGTAGAGAAAGTTATGGGTGTCTGAAGTTGAGGGGATGAATTCCCCTTGGGTTGGACCGGTCGGTCCGCCTGGCCTGGGCCGGCCGGCCCGGTGCTGACCTGCGGTCCACCCGCAGACCGACCCTCATGGATGGTCCTCTCACTGTGTGAAGAACTTACGAGGGTGGGTCTTTGTTTCACCCGTGGGGTTGTGCTCCGTGACCCCGGTCGACCCGCGTCAACCAGTCGGCGCAGCCGGCCGGTCCTCCTGCTCTGCGCCCTCCCACCATCGCCCCCAGCTCGCCCGCGGCCGCTCCGCCTCAGCCAACTGCTGACGTCCGCAACCACCACCCATCACTTGAGCTAACCCAGAGTGTCACGCCTCCACCTGAGTCGGGGCTTCCATCGCCTGGAAGACCCACGCCACCGCCATCCACTCGCCGGATCGGCCATGACTGCTGGAAACTCCCCAAAAACCCCCTGAAACTTCGTTGGAACGCTGCGGTCGCCTCGAGACTCGGAAAATCAATCCGAAACAATATTTGGAAAGCTATAAACATTTAATACTCATTTATGTGCTTCTATCTACAATTATATAGAAATTAGATGCAAGTAATTCAATTTGGAGAAGATTATGAGAATTAAAACAATAAAACACGAGCCTACCTCTTGGGCGTAGCCCGACGCTTCGCGTGCGATCCGCCAGAAGTTGCAATGACTTGGAGAGGAAGAGAAGATGGATGAGAGCTTGAGGTTGAAGGGAGGGATTCTTGGTTGAGAGATATTTCGCCAGAGGATGAACCAAGGAGAGGAGGGCTGGGTTTGGCTTAAGTAAGGAAAAATAAAAATTAACTTAATTAATTTTTAACCACCCACGAAAGGACCCACATTCAAAACTCTCGGTGGGGTAGGTTAAGCCTCCCCTATGGTAAACACCACCTACCGAACACAACAGAGGTCTCTGAATTTTAATCTGAGCCTCTGTTTGAATGTTATAAAATTTAGCGTCTGAAGCCGCTAAATTATGAAAACACCCCTGGTGGCATTTTTCACAGAAGGCTCGTACCTGTAAAAGTTACACCCCTTCTAGGTTAAACAGAACGCTCCAGAATCATTGGTTCCCTCAATTTTCCGATCCTATATATCGTTTAAGAGACACCTAAGTTTAACCATTAAAAAAATAAATAAATTATTTTATTTATCCGTTTAACATTCTATTAACGGACAAGGGGTCCCAACATCCCACATTGACATGTTCTATGTCGTTCCTAGGGTAAACACCCCATTTTAGACCCATATGTACTCTTAGATTTAGGATCCTAATTATCTTTTAAGAGTTATCCTATTTATTTGGTGTCCTCATTGTGAACGCACTGAAAATTTAATTCCGGCCACACCGGGGCTCGGAATCGCACGTCGTCTGAAGGCACTGCTCTGGAATAACATCAAGAAAATTCCAAAGTATTTTATAGAAAAAACTGGGTTCTTACAATAATAAACTAACATCATCTCAAGGATATAATTTTATGTTTATTCATATTATTCAATAGTTCACATTATAGAAATTATCATCATATATTTTTCATAAGAAATTAGTATGACCTAAAACTATATTTTACATGAATACATACCACTAACGATATCCTATAGTAAGTTCACTCTCTATATTAATGTTATATATACAATCATATTCTATTCATAGAAATTAATGGGCCCATTATGTACCTAATTCATTTATCTATCATACATAATATACTAGGTTAAATAACAATACTAATTCACTATAAAAATGTATCCCTCTACAATGACTACTCCAAACTTCATCCTAAAACTCCCTCTCCTCAAAATAAGCATTCAGTCATCCACTATGTTGGGTATTTTTTAGATTAAAGTTTATTATACTGAAAATATTCTATAAGTATAAAAATATTATGTAGAATTTGAAGTATATTTTTGTGAAAAAACATTTCTATTTTTTTATTCAAATCCAAAATCACAAAGAGGAAATGAAAATGAAAAACAAAATGAACAAGTATTTACATCCTATTTTAGTTTTTCATCTCCCTCGCACTTATCTCAGATCCCACTTATAATTAATTTTAAATTATATATTTCAATCAATTACATATTTAAAGTTTGAGTATCATAACTAACCTGAGGGAAATAAACAAAATGGGGTTTCATAATAAAAAATCACTAGAGATGAGTTTGAATTAATCTATTGGATTCTTCCAAAAATATTCATAGAAATCCCTTAATTATTTTCCATTCACATAAAATGGGTGTTCTGAATCAAATATTTGAATTTAAAATACACTAAATGGAAATTTTTTAGTTGATATAAATGGTTCATCCCACTTGGAATAATTATTATCAGGCATTAGATTTACACTAGAAGTTAATAACAACACTTTATCTCTCACATGAGAGCTTCTTCTATAAATTTCTATATCATAGACGAATATTTATTTATCCTTAAATTTTATGGGTTTATCTTAAGTTTCACGTATCATATCTTCATATTACATCATTTGGATCATACTTTCTTTACTAACCTTATTAAATCTAGGTTTACATTCATCCCAAACTAATAGGCATTTTGCATTATCTCAATAGGAAATTGACAATTTTGCGTTGAAAAATTTTATAAGGGGATACAAAAAAGAGGGTTTTCAAATAATTCTTGTATACAAATAGTGAATCTTCAATACTTTTTCTCTAATCCTTCCAATTGGGCTACACAATATTTTCCCCAATCCTTTTTATTTCTATATTAGAGACCTCAGCATACCCATTTGATTTTTGATGGTATATAGTTGAGGTTTTGTGTTTTATACCATATTTAATCACCAATGTTTCCATATTATTATTAAATAAGTGTCGACCTTTTTCACTATTTATTTGTTGATTCACTATAAATCTAAAAAAAATTATTTACCTAAAAAACTCTACTATAAATTTTTCATCACTAGTTTGGGTTTATTTTCATCATTCCATTTTTAAACATAGTCTAATACTAATAGTATACAAGAAACCTCCTAAGGGAAATAATGGGACCATGAAATATAATCCCCCTATATCAAATATTTCACAAAAAATCAATGTTTTCTGGAAATTTAATTATTTTTGGAAACTCCATGATTGAATTTAATGTTTTAAAATGTTTTAAAAAAATATTATGAGTTTTTTTAAAAAAATCTTAAACAAACAAGGCATTGAAAAAAAATTTGATGTTAATTTTGGTCCCAAATAGATTCCACAAGAAAATGTGTATAAAAATAAAAAAATAAATTAATATATTCTTTAGGGATACATCTCTTAATCACATGGTCATAATATATCTTCCATAAATAAAGACCCTACCAAACATAATTTCATGGACCTTTCCAAAAGAGGTTATTCTGTGACTCCCCATGACCTCCTCCAATAGGTCAACAAATGGTGACTAGAAACAAGTTGGAATATTACTAAAATGGGAGGCCTTAGCCTTTTCACATGTACACAATTACATCTCCAAGACCATACAATGCTTAAATGTAAAAATAATTGAACAACCATCCATGAATACAACTAAATACCACAACTAGAGTATGATTGGATGTAAATGTATCTAAATAAGTCCAAATAAAATCCCACTATAAAGAGTCTGAAAAAAAGTCCAACCTAAGATTAATATTGGGGACTTTTGTTAAGATATCACTGGGACACACCTCGGTCTATCTGGTCTCATTATGGATTGTCTGGTCCTTGTCCATCTAAAACTCTATCAAAAGGTAAATCATCCTCACAATAAATGAAAAATGTGGGAAAATCTCATGTAGGTTTGAATATAGAAATACCCAATAGGACTCCCCTTAACCAGAAAGCATAAAAAAATTATTACATTCATATCTACATAGGTATATGTATATAGAACATATAACAAGAATGTCTACATATATTCAACAAAGACACAAATTCTATATACAAGTCACAATTGTAATTCTTTCCAAGGATTCCAGCTCGAAGGTTCCACATAACACTCATCTAGTAGATCACACTCCTGAGTCTGAAAATAACTAATGATATCTTTTTAATAAGTAATTATTGTCAGGTCTCATCATAGTAATTACACACTGATAGTTTAAAGTGATATGATACATAGATGAGAATCAATCCTTTGACCATAGGGTATTCCAAAAAATTAGTCAAGATTAACCGAAAACGTAGAGGATCACACTCTAAGACTCATAGAAGGACTCCAAAAACTCTATCAAAGAAGTCCCACTGAAGGGATCACTCGCTTATGAGTAAGAGGTGATTCCGTACTAACCTTTAGGGAATGGTTTATGGGAAAATCAACGTAAATTTTTTTTCAAAGATACAGAATACAAGGGATCCAAGCAAAAAATATAGAATAGAATGGTGTGTATTATGGTTACATACCATCTCCCTTCGACCCTAAGTCCTTCCCATATAAACAGAACATGTCTGTGTTTGTGGTCATGTAATAGTACACAGCATTCGGCTTCCCAAGTATTATACTCGTGTACCAGAACACAAGTATTCCCCTGTACACCTGGACAAGATCTACCTATTTGGGACAACATGATATTCTCTATCATATTTACTCTATCTTGTGTCTGTAAACCCAATGAATAAGATGTCAAGCTCAATAAATGGGACCACACATTGTGTGGAATGGTCACACACATTGTGATACTCATATCCTTCCCAATACCTTAGCTACCACTCATAGGGAACCACATTGCATATGGATCTATATTACATGTTGATTACTGTAAAATGTTCTCAATTTTATGGATCTGGTTCACATGTTATTAGTCGCTCCTCTAAGGCTTGGATCCACCTTTGTTTCTACTAATCACACCTATAAAACTCTAGTCAAGGTAAACTGAGGTTTATTGTCATTAGAGATATGATTTCCAATGTCCTCATTTATTCATGAATTATTTTGAACCTCCATCATCAATATGCATCCAAGAACCACACCTACGCATTCCAAAATAGTCTCAATACCTTCTCTATTTTCATCATTGTACAATCCCCATGATATGCCAAATTATGATATGTGATATCAATTCATTATGCCTTTAAATGTCACACACTATTCAATTCTTTGATATTTGGGTCAAATAATTATGAAAATTATTTCCCGATGATGAAAACATGTATAAAATTTTTAGAAAACTATAAAACACACAAAAATTATAATTAACCTTGGTCAACTTTAATTGTCCTTGATTAATTTCCATTAGAACGACGAATGAAGAACAATAATAAAGAAACTATCAAAATAAATCCTATAGAAATAATATCATCCAAAAAGATGACCGAAATATGAATCAATCTGTTGGTTTATTGATTCGTTTTCATCCTAGGAAGTGATAACAAGGAAATAATCCAAACACAAAAAATGTCTTACCTTGATTCGGATTGATCCCTGATAAAGAATGGAGCTACATCCTAATCGTTTGTGATATCCTTTGATTCCATCTCACATAGGGCATTGATCCTAAATTTGGACATCATACATCAATGGAATATCATTTCATTCCCTCTTGTATCCCTCCAATTATTTTTTAGGGTTTTGGAGTTAACCATAAAAATTTTCTATAAGAATTTATATATAGAAAACATATGTTCGCTCCATCAATAGTTAATTAAAATAATTGTATCTATTAATTTTATTTATTTTAAATCTATAAAGACTTTTCCACAGACTCCCTACACCTACCAAGCTCATTTCATACCTAGGGTAAAACCTACATTATGAAATCAATAGTACCCTTTAATTTCTAATCTAGGCACTCTTTTATATGGTATTCAACTTTATTAGGGGAATGGAGCGCATAGGCTATTTAATATTTTTAGTGTATTTAAAAAATTTATTTTGGGCACAATGATCCTAGAAATCATAGAATGTCTCAGCACATTTTCTTGAAAATAATTCATACAAAATAATAAAACAATAAATGGCATATTCAATTCACTAAATTCACCCCACCATGGGGCTTTACATCCTAAAAATTCAAAAGAAGGGCTACACAAAGAGATGTGCATACTGAGAATGAATATGTTCCTCCCACTCCCATGTTCTCTCCTAGATATTCCTATAATTCCATGGGACAAAAAGTAAGGGAATTGTTCACTTATGAAGTATCCTCTCCTACTGATCCTCGATCTCTATTGGGTACTCAACAAATGCAGATTCATCCTCAGTGTCAAACTTTCCCCAGTAAATAATATATGATAGGTCATTCATGTACCTCCTCAATTATATCAAATGGAAGAGGTCTTGTACCAATTCTAACTGTGGAGGTAGAATTAAGAGGTACGTCACCTCTCCAACTCTATGCATTATATATAAAGGGACAATTAATCTTCGATATAGCTTGCCTCACCGACCGAATCTCTATAATCTAAGTCAATATGAATCAAGTGGAAAGAAAATTTATCGATCCTAAAAAATCATAAGCCTATTTCACATGTCTGCATAAGACTTATAACATCTCTATGAAGTCTTCATCCACTTCTGGATGTTTTGAACCTTCTTGATAGTTGATTGAATGAACTCTTTACTCATTATTATCCACTCTCTTAGACCATTCTACCAAGCTGGTGACCTATAGGGTCACCCATAAAAATCCCCAAGAAATTTAATACCTATGGTAAAATGCTTTATATTATTGTACTCAAACCCCAATAGTGGTAGGTGATCCTGCTATCTACGACAAAATTCTAACATAAAATCTCAGAAGAAATCCTACGGAACTAGAACAGTCAGCTCTGTCTACCCTTCAGTTTGGGAGTGAAATTCTGTTCTCAAACACAACTTATTCACAAATTCCTCTTGAAATACCTTATGTAACTAGGATGTGAAGAGATAATCATGGTCATATATTTTCATCAAGGGAACTCTATAGAGTCAAACTACCTCGTATGCATATAGGAATTCCAATATATCTACTAAACTCTACATCCAAATAGCTATGAAGTGGGACTAATGGTGAATTGGTCTATGATATCCTAGATAGAACCATGTCCTATGTACATACATGGTAATCCCATCATGAATTCCATGGGTATCTCATCCTACATTCTATCTAGAACATCATTGGGTTGAGATAAACCTGATGGAACTTGGTGCTCAGCCTTCACTTGTTGACAAGTAAGGCATCGAGAGACACACTCTGCAACTCCCATTTTCATCCCTATCCACAAAAATTGACATTGGAGTTCTTGGTACATATTTTAAACATATATTTACCACCAAATTATATTTATGAAACTATCTTAGAGCCTCCTCCTAAAACATAACTGGTATAATAATGTGTCCTCTGAAATTAATGACATGCTACCCACCTATATAAAATCACTCATGAGAATGTACAGTGGATATATGTGTGTGTAGGGTCTCAAAAACATTATCCCTAATCTTTTCCTCCCTGACTCATAGCATGATCGGAGGGGTGGAAACGATCAACTACAGGTCAGATTCTCTATATACATACAAAAATGATAAAAATAATGAGGTCAACTACTATGAAAACACATTCAACAATTGAAGACAATATCTCCTAGTGATAGAATCTACTACCATGTTCCCATTGCCAAGATTATATTCAATCATGGAGTCATAATCCTAGAGGAAATCATTCCATTACCTCCATATTTAGTTAATATCCTTCTAATATATGACACACTGGATAATATTTTGATTATAATAGATGATAAAATAATAACCCATCAGGTAGTGTATCCACATCATTAAATAAAATAATACCACTTATAACTCAATATAACAAGTTGTGTAGTTCTTTTCATGTGTTTCCAACTGGTGTGAACTGTAGGTAATCACCACTAGAATATGCATCATAACACAACCATGCCTTGTTCAAGATGCATCGCATAACACTAAATACTCGACACCCTCTTCTAGAAATATCAAAATGCAAGAACTTATCAACATCTTCCTTAAATACTAAAAAGAATAATTCCACCTCTCTTTCCACATGAATGGATGGAAATTTCAAGTCAAAGCATTCATGGGTGATGATATCCTAGAGAAAATAAATATGAATATATGGTAATTTTTTACCAACCCATGGAATCTCTAAACCTCTATCACGATCTAGGGCATCTCCCAATCTAAGACTGCCTCAACCTTGGATGGGTCCACTACCACTTCATCTTCTCAGATAACATGTCCCAGAAAGTGTACCGCCAAAATCCAGAATTGGCACTTTGATATCTTCAAATAAAGCTGGTTCTCTCATAGTACATCCAAAACCATACTCAAGTGTCTTGAATGCTCCTCCTCATATATCGAGTACACAAGGATGTCATCGATGAAGGCTAGCATGAACCAGTCTAAGATAGTATGAAATATATGGTTAATGAGTCCCATGAACACTAATTTGGTGTTCATAGATCCAAATTGAATCACCAATAACTCAGAGTGAACATAGGGACATCTGAATTCTATCATTTATATATCCTCATCCAATACATGAAATTGTTGATAGCCTATCCTGAGGAAAAACATCGAGAACCATCGCGTCCCTCTCAACTAATCAAATATTCCATTAGAGCTCAATAGTGGATACTTGTTCTTCACGGTCACCATGTTCAAACACTGGTATTCCACATAGAATATTAAGTTTATGTCTGCCTTCTTAGAGAACAAAATTGGGGCTAACTAGGGTGAAACACTGGGTCCAACAAAGCCCTTCCTCTACAAGTCCTCGAAATGCACCCTCATCTCTTGAAACTCTACGGGAGCTATCTGATATGATGGTGCATGCATCATTTTCATCCCAGGGGGTAGATAAATGTAGAATCCTATATCTCAGTGGGGATGTAAACATGGAACATACTCATCAAATACATCAATGTACTCTTCCACCGGTGTAGGGAACTGAAAAATCACAACATCCATTACACTAAGGGTCATGTTGGAAAACTGGTGAGTAATAGGATACACCCTCATATTCATGAGTCTATCTTGTGATTATTAGGTTTCATTTCCATCAAAAAAAGGATAACCTAGTCCCATAACTTTGGACACACCACATCCTCTGTCTGAAACAGTCAATTCAGGAATGAAATATAGATAACCAATACATAGATAAGATGATTTCATAAGGCATCATCTTACGACAAAGAGATTCTAAAAAACTCTCACCGCCAAGAATCAAATCGCAGTGTCATCATACGGGTCTGGTCACTGAGTCATCTCTAGATGGAGAATCCAAGTGCAAGGGATGATCTATGGTCTCAACCAAAATCTATAATTCTAAAACAATATATGTGAAATGAAATGAATGACTAGAACTTGTTTACATCAATACTATGGATAAGGTATAAAAAACCTAGATCATGCCTTGTATCATTTTCAGAGCCTCATGGTCATATACCTTGATAGCCTATAATTTCCCCCACCCCTCTTCTCTAGCTCCCTGATCCTGGCATGGACCACTTGGGTGTGGAGGTTGTAACAAGTCAAAGTGTATAACAACTACATCTACTCTCCTAACTCCTCTTCCAAGTATACCACCACGCAAAACTACCTCATCCTAATATTTTCTCTACCTTGGTGGCCCGTCCATGATCTCCCCTTAAATTATACGGTCCTTCAGACAATATCAGGCAAGATTTACATTTTTATCACATGATAAGAACCACCTCTCTCTTGGAATATTGGTCTCCTATTATAAACCTTAAACCATAGACCATCTATACTCAGACCTCTTCCAAAAAAATTCACATGTATGGGTCTATGATATTGATGTTGTCTCACAGTTGTCGAGGTCCCTACTCCTGCTTTCCCATTACCAGCAACCAATCATTGTGTCTAGTCAGCTAAGAAACACTAAACCAGAAATGCTTGCTATATAACCCCAACATAATTAGGAATTCATAATGGGATAACACTTACTCGGATGTCTCCACACATTTCTCACTCAAAGGATTGATCTCAGAAGAAGTGATCCCTAACCATATCCACCGAGTACCTGGAGAGGTTGGTAAACCTTGATGAATACTCATGTACTATCATGATTCCATACTAGAGCTAAATAATATCTTGGACATGTACATCCCTTAGCATAGATGTTGATAACTCCCTTTTGAAAATGCACTCAAAATATGGCCATTCTAGAGTCACCTCATCATAAGACTAGGTCACAAAACCCCACCTTCTTCCTACTGATCCATGATGAAGTCTCACCACCAGGACAACCATCTCATCTTCTAGAGTCCTATCCAGATGGAAAACGTAGGCCACCAACTCAAGCCAGTGCTCAGCCGCATGTAGGTTGGTCTCACCTTGGAACCTTAAGGGACTCTGTCACTGAAACTCATGAAGTTCATCTATCCTTAATACCTCATCCACTGGTACTATGGGTACCATCTACTACTCTACATGTAGTGGTATATATGGTGAACCAACTGGATGAAGAACCTCTGGAACTGGTCTCTATATCAATGCCACATCCCTGAGGAGATCATCCTCATGATCCTAACACATGATCCTAGCTATCATACATCACATAGGCATCCTAAAAGTAAACAAGATGTACCATAGTCAATGTGTATATGTAGAGAGCTAACTCAATATGTAAATAGAATCCACAAACCATTCCATTATGTTACTTGAACCATTTTTTCCTTACAACCATTTTTATCATGTACTTAGTCGAAAATAAGGTGATTAGAGTCATGGAACATGGATATGTTTGTTGCCTTACCAACACAGGAGTCCCCGGACTAAAATATGGACTCAAAACACATAACATTATTGCTCAAAACTAATCTCATAACTACATTCCTAACATAGAACTGACTTCTCTGATACCACTCTATCATGACATGTCCCAAAGGGGAACATATCATGACTCCCTGAGCCCACCACCAATAGGCTTGGTGTGGTCGTCTAGTGCCGAGTAGTCATATCACTAACATGAGAGTCCTTAGACTAATCACCTGTACAAACACACACAACTCCAAGACTATACAATGTTAAAATGTAAAAAACAACTATACAACCATTAATGCATACATCTAAATCTCACAACTAGGGTATGACAAAAAGTAATGAAAATAAAATAGGTCCAAATAAGAACCCACCACAATGATTATGAAAACAATAAAAACCTAAACGTATTAATGGGGAATGTTTTCAAGATACCATAGGAATGCACCTTCGATTGTCTTGTATCACTAATCACTATTTAGTCCTGGTCCATCTAGGTCTCTATCAAAAGGTCCATCATCTGCAAAGGACATGACATGTGAGGAAAAATCCCATTCAAGAATAGGGATAACAATAACTAATAGGACACCCTGAAACCACAAAGCATACAAAAAAAGAATGTTGTCATACCTAGATAGGTATATGTCTACAGTACATAAAAAAAATAATATCCAGATATACTCAACAAAGAAAAGAAGGCTAGAGACAACTCAGAACTATATTGCCATCCTAGGATTCTAGCTCAAAAATTTCCCATATCAGTCCACTGGGAGAATAAACTCATGAGTCTAAAAATTACTGATGTCATCTATCTGAGAGGTAATGGTCATCAGGTCTCATCTTAGGAAGTACACACTGATAGTCCAAAGAGATACGATAGAAAGATGAGGATCACTCCCAAGTCTATATGATATACCAACTATAACACTTTAATATTTTATGGTATGTCTCTTTTTAAATTTAATTTCTTCAAAATCATAGGTTTCATAACCTTACAAGCTTAAACGAATAATGATAAATAATTAAATCTCATAATTTTATAAGATTCGTTATAAAAAATCTGTTAAATTTTTGGGAATGAATAGTATTAACCAAATTATGAAATTTATATATTATATATTTAATAAATGTTTTTAAATTAATCCAAATTAATTTATAGGCATATGATACTAATGAAACCAATTCTACACATTAAAAGGCTATGTTTTTTCTAAAGGTAGTTTTACCACCTTTTACTAGCGTAGCTGTTTTAAAACAAAATTTGGAAAAATGTATAAATTCTATTGAATAAAATGAAATTAGTTTAAAAAATTGGAATTTCAAAATTATCTTAGGCTAAAATTTTAGTATTTTTCTGAATACACATTTTTTGTAGTGAATAGTAAAAATGCATATTTTTATAAAACTGTCATTTTCATTATAGTAATAGTTTATTTATGATGTCAATAGTAACTAGACCTATTGAAGTATAAATAAAATTTATGTATCTTATTAATTAGAATATAATATATTTATATCATCAAATAAGTAATTAAATTATTTAAAAATGATAAATTAAGTGTTGATATTTTTGTGAAACAAAAATGTTTATTTATAGTTTTATAATTAATATAATCATTTAAAAGAAATTTATTTTCTAAAAAATATTCATAAATTAATATTCTATTTTCTTATTATTATAATATACTTTCATAAGCCCTTAATGAATTTTTCAAAGTTTCATAAAAACTGTTTTAATATTAAAATCAATATTTTTCGAGTAAATGATGATTTTATTTAAAAATTAAATTCCAAATATTTAAAAAAGTATTTTCATAAAATGGAGTCCATTATTTAATTAAACAAATAAATAAATGGATAGTTTTATTTTTTTTATAATTTTCTAAAATTGACTTTTTTGGTGAATAGTGAAATATGATTATTTACAATATTTTACAAAGACAAGAATTATTGAGTCATATATGATGTATGGAAGATATAAGCCAATAATATCAAATTATAATTAATTATTTAAATATAGTTAGTGATAAGTTTCAAACTATTGATATTTTTAAGCCAAAATAATAAACTAATGAATAAAATATTCAAAAAACACATCTCTCCTCCACATTAAATACCACCCCTCACAACCTCTTCTACTTGCACATCCAAATACTTGAAACATCCCCAATATTTTCCCAATCACTCTCCAAAACATCTCACTCATGTTATGGTATTACTTTTCTCACCAAAATGATCATTTCAAAGTTCCTTAAGGAGGTTATCTATGAGAGGAATTCAAGAAATAAATTCCCTTTCATTATTTTAATTTTCATTCAATTTCTTTTCTTTTATAATACTTTACATTCATACTCTTTCAAAAAATGCATGATAAATCCATTATATTATATATACTATAATGTTATTATGATAATTTTATATCCACCATCAATTCTTTTCTATTCCCCTTTTTATTCTAAAAATGAAAACATCATCTGTGAGATGTCGATTTTCTGCCTTTATAGATGATGAGTTTTCATTTCTCAATTCCTCCATCAAGGACGTTCATAAAATCATTTTTATTTTTAAATAAGGCATTATCTTATGTAATAAAAGTTATTTAATGTTCTATAATTAGTATATATACATAATATTAATACATAATAAAAAACTAGTGCATAATGATTGAAAAAATTCCAAAATAATCTAAATTATTATCAATAAACTTTTATCTGATAAATTACACTAACATCTGCAAAAAATGATATATGATGCCATTAAATATTCTATAAGTTCATTAATAAAAATTTATTTTAATTATAGAAAAATATTCTTATTTCACATGATCTTTCATAAATCTATACAAGTGAACTAATCATGATAACCAATGAAACGAACACATACGAATTTGAATTTTATAACTCATAAAAAAAGACAATAAATAAACTTAATAAAATTATAATAAATAAAATTCATGTTTAATAGGTGATTATTTAAATTTTTAATTAATCTAATTTCATTATCCATGAAATTAATGATAAGTGCATAACACTTTTTAACATAAGGTAAAGGTTTTTCTCATCTCACTATTATTTCTATGACATATGCTATATTCACCACAATTAATTGTTTGAGGTGTTTTTATAAAACCCATTTTTGTATTATATCATGTATCTATTTACCTTAATGGTATTAAATTTTTTATTTTATGATCATTAATTTTATGTGGCATATGGTTCGACTATTTGAAAAGTGGTATGCACTTCTTCCCGAACTTCCCTTTTTAATTTGAGTTACACTTTCTCTATCTTTACCCTAATTTAATCGTTAATTATTTTTATATAATTATTTTAAATTCAATATATATGTTCCAAAATCATGTATCCAAATAATTTCATCTTTCTTTGATGGTGAAATACATGTTTATATGTTTCCCTTTTGAATTCCTCTCGATATGCAAGCTTGATAAAATGGAACTTCCCAATTTTATACCAATTTTTATTAACCATTGATAATTTGTTTTAAGGTGACATTATTTTTATAAAATTACTCTTCTTATCATTAAATGATATATTTTTTCATTTCTTTTTTTATACAAACAATTAAATTTTTTTGTTTTAAAGACTGTTTTTTATTTTCTCTTAAATCACACTGAAGTGGTCCATTTCTAATGATTCTTAAATACAATTTTTAGATGTGTTCACTTTATTTGGACATAATGTATGCCTAAAATATAATTTCATTGCCCATATAATTTATTTTATGGGATATAACGGTTTATAATATGATTTTATGAAAAATAAAAATTATTTTGAAAAATAACTCTTCTTTACAAAGTAAAAAAAAGGGTATTTCTCATAAGAATCACTTGATGATTTTATTTGAGTATATTCATCTATTTTAACACCCTATTTTGAAACATATTATTAATTGGGATTGATATTTTATGATATCATACACAATTTTTTATTAAATGTTTTTTGATTAGTTTGACTATAGATATGGTATCTTAATACCATTCACCATGTTACTCAGAATAGATATTGGTTATGATCACTAATTGGGGAATGTTCTTTAAATTTTGTATGAATATTTTTTTCAGTTTAATATAAGGAATTAATTGGACATAATAAGTGATGGGTGGAGCCGGATATATCCCCTTTATTCTTTAGTAGGTATCAAGAGACAAAATTGATATAGAGTTGGCTGAGGCCTTGACCATTTATTTTCAGATATGAATTTCTCTAAGGCCTTAACCATTTATTTTCATATGTCTTAGTCAAGGCCTCAATGGTATATTTTAGATGTCCATCATTATGATGTTAATAATTGATAATCCATTTTAATATTCTATAAGTATAATAGACATGGTTAAGTTAAATTTACATCTAATTATATATATGGAATTATTTATTCATCTTTTATTCATACCGCATTATGCTCAAGATTATGTTTTAATAGAATTTGTTTTTATTTCTTAATCATTCCTTATAATTTATGTTTATTTATGATAGATTTTTATGTATTTCTTACCCTTACTAATAATATGATCTCACCCCTTCTTGTGTTGTATTTTTTCCCCAAGATTTGAAGATGTATATAATGAATGACTTTTAGGGATAATCTAGGAGTTTAAGGATGTTTCCAATAGAGTGGATATGTTGATTTTCATTTTATGTTGTGGTTTAAAACATCTATATGTATTTGCTTTTCCAAAGATGAAAAATTATTCATTCCACTAGAATTAAAACACTTGTTCATAGTATTAATGTAATAAACTTTAGCATTATCTTTGAGAGACTAGGGATGGGGACTTTACAGTTTGTATTAGTGAAATTTTATTAGAAACCATGGATACTAGATTTAAGATACATAGATCAAGGAATATATACCTAAGATAGACTTTTGAGGTAATCATAAAAAAATATCCCCCAATTTTGGTAAGGTAAAGATTATGTGGTTATTTATAGAAATACATTAATGGATACATACTACCAGTAGATGTGGTTCTAGAATAGATATACCTAGCAGTAGCAACTCTAACATGGTGTGTTAGGCTTGTCTTGTTGCATCCTGGTATACGACAGCGGACCATATTGCAAACCAGTTTTGACACTATAGGGGGATATTCTTATGATGATTCACATTTTATTTACAACCCATTATGAAGGATTTGAATATATAATGAAAATTAATAAAATAGGTCAAAACTAATGTGTTTAAGGTTGAAATTAAGCTGTCATGATATTCTATATTGATTATATTCTTTCCTCAATATGAAAATTTTTACTCAAAATATGCTTTCTAGTTTTTGTCAATGGTTAGAACCCAATGGGGTAATATTAACGTTGAACATGATGGACAATGTTAGGTTGATGAGAAACCAAATGGGATGTTCATATAAGTGAAAGATATCATGTTCATCCCTGATTAGGTTTCCCAAAATATTATTAAAATATTATATAATAACAAACTCCAAAAATCACCAAAAAAGATAAGGATGGATTTTTCTAAGATATCCATTTGTGGAAACCTTGGAGAAAAGAAGGCTTTATTTCCTTTGTGAAAGAAATGTTGAAGAAGAAACCTATTAACATGTCTAAATGGAATGGATAAATTCTTTATGTGTGGGAAATAATGAAATAAATCAAATAATTTACAAAGAAAATGAATTTATAATGGAAGTAAATAAAACACATCCTAAGAATTTATTTGTAGTTCATTACCTTAAATGTGTGTAATCTAGGCATTACTCAAGTCAATGACCTTTTTATTAGATACACATTAGACCAAGGAATGACCTATGTGAAAATAAATAGATGGAGTATTTACATATTGTGATTTCATTGATAACATTAGTGATTAAACTTCTTTAAATAATTTCTAAAATATATTTTTTGAAGATATATTAATATAATTTTATTAAAAGGAAAACCCACATTCCAAGTGACAAATTGTCACATCTAGAAAGGCCTTGGGGTTTGAACCCAAAGCTGAAGGGAGACAAGGGTGAAATTCCTACCATTATCCAAAAGGAATTCCTAATTGGCATAAAAAATTATATCTTAGGGATACAAGTTATTTTAATTTTAGGGAAATTTATTTTATCAAATATATAACCTTGGGATTGCAAAATGATTTCGTGATTAAGTGATTAATGTTTTTTAGTATATAAAAAATATTTTAAGGAATGAACATTGAATTATATTTTTGTGTCAAATATTATTTTATTGTGGATTTATGGTTATTAAAATTATTTATGGAAATGGTTAGCATATATTGGAAATTTAGAGACCTTTTTGAACTACAGATTAGGATAGATGTATTTTGGATGAGCCTTAAGGTTGGAATGGATTCATTTGAATAGTGTATATTATTGTTTGAGGTTAGAGTGTGATTTATTAGATACTATGCGACAACAAATTTAATTTCAAAAAAAATTAAAGAATGAATAGATCGCTGGTAGAACATATGATTCATTAGAGTGATTCAGGTGTGAAAAAATAATTTTTGAACTTTTATTTACATGTGTGAGTGATGAAATGAAAATAGATCAAAGTACAACCAAAGTATGAGATCATGCCTATGAAATTGAAGGTAATCAAGTATGTTTATATTATCAATTGCTTTTATGGATAGTAAAAGTAACCCTCAACGTTATGAAAATTATTTTAGAAAAAAATTTATCTATTAACTCTTCTTTTTTAGAAAATAATGATCTTTTAACCAATAAATTTTTTATGGTTTTGTGATGGTTAAATTTTTAATGACCATTTTTTCAATCACTCTCCATGAGAACATGATTGTTAGATTCCTCTTCCATTTCCATGTAATCAGTTTCCACTAATGATTTGCTACCCAAAAACATTGTTTCTTGGGGACCTTCACCTTTACCATTCCCTCTTACTAAGAAGATATTTTATTAACCCTATTTATGATGTGGGTTTCCCACAAAGGAATTTTAAAGTATCAACGTTTGATTTTCATAGTAAAATTTCAAATTGCAAGGATTAAATTTGTTTGAATGAGGGCAGAAAGTAACAACCCAATATTTTTGTGTAAGTATATTTTTAAATTTAATTTCTTCAACATGATAGGTTTCACACATCACTAATCTAAAACGAATAACCATATAAGAGTAAATATCATTATTTTAAAATGACTATTTTAACCTGGTCGTTAAATTGGCAGGAATAAATAGTATTAATCAAATTTTAAAATTTATATAATATATATTTAATCATATTTTTTAACATTCATCTAAGTTATTTTGTAGGCATAATATATGATTGAACCCAATTTTACGCATTAGAAGACTGTATTTTCTCTAAAGGGAGTTTTACCACCATTTAATGGTGCACTTATTTTAAAGAAAATGGGAACTTTTATATATTTTATTAAACAAAATAATATTTCTTTCTAAAATTGGAATTTTAAAATTATCATAAGTTAAATGTTTCATATTTTTCATGATATGTTTATTTTCTAGTGAATAGTGAAATGTCCGGATTTTTTTAAAAAATTGTAATTGTAATTATATTAATACTATATTTATTATTTAAATATTCACCTCACATATTAAATAATAAATAAAATTTATGTATCATATTAATGAGAATATAATATATTTATATCATGAAATAAGTAAATAAGTGTATTAAAAATGATAAATTATGTGTTGATATTTTTTTAAGCATAAATGATTATTTAAAATATTATAATTAATTTAATAATTTAAAAGAATAATATCTTCATAAAATAGATTCATAAATTTATTTAATTTTATTATTATTATATTATAATTTTATGAGACCTTAATAAATTTTTCAATTATTCACAAAAACAGTTATAATATTAAAATTGGTATTTTTCAAGTAAATGATGATTTTATTAAAAAATTAAATATCACATATTTAAAAAAAATATTTTAATAAAATGGATTCTATATTATAATTCTACACATTTAAAAAAGGTCATGTTGAATTTTTGGTATTTTTCTAAAATTGTTGAATTTTTTCGTGAATAGTGAAATACAGTAATTTATGGTATTTAACAAATACATGAATTATTGAGTCATAGATGATGTATGGATGATGTAATAGATTAATCACAAAATATCCTTAATTATTATAATATATTTAGTGATTAGGTTCAAACTATTGATATTCATGAACCAAAATAATAAACTAATGAATAAAATAATCAAAAAACACATCTCTCTTCCACTATAAATACCACGCCTCACCACTTCTTCTCCTCACACCCTCAGATCCTTTAATCTTGTCCAAAGTATTCATCATCCCTAACCCAAACCTCTCCATCACGTTATTTTATTTCTGGTCTCACCCAAAATACCATTTCATATTTCCTTAATGAGGTTCTCAAGGAGAGGAATTCAATAGGTAAAATCCCCTTTCGTTCTTTTAATTTTCATTCAATTTATTTTTTTCTTATCCTTTCCTTACTTAATCTATAAAATAATTCATGATACCTAAATTATATTATATATACAATAATTTTATTATCATGTTTTTATATCAACCATAAATTCTTTTCTCTTCCTCTTTTTATTCTAAAAATGAAAACATCATCCATGAAGTTCCAATTTAACTCCTTCGTGGATGCTGATTTATTTTCAATAACACCATAAAGGCTTATCATGAAAACAATTTTATGGTTAAAAAATATTTTATTACAAGAAATAAAACTTATTTAATAGTTTGAAACTAGTATATATAAAAATTATTAATTAATAATTCGAAACTAGTGTGTAATGAATGAGAAAATGTCAAAATAATGTAAACGATTATCATTAATGTTTGGTCTAATTAATCATCCTGATATATATAAAAGATGATATATAAGGACTTTAAATATTCTTTAATTTTATTAATATCATATAATTTCAATTCGGATAACTATTCTCATTTCACATGATCTTTCGTACATGTATACAAGTGAACCAATCATGAAAATCAAGGAAACAGACACATATAAACGAAAAAATTGAATCTTATAAAACATAAAAAAGAATATAAATGAACGTAATAAAATTTTAATAATTAAAATACTTGTTTAATAGGTTATAATTTAAATTTTTTATGAATCTAATTTTATTATCTGAGACATTAAATACTAGTGCAGAACACTTTCAGACATAATGTAACGGTTTTTCTCATCTCACTCATATTTATATGAGATATTCCTTATTCACCATTATTTATTGTGTGTGGTGTATGTGTAAATTCCATTGATGTATTATATCATGAATCTCTTTATCTTCATGGTATGAAATTTCTTATTTGGTGATCTTCAATTTTCTGAGTCATATGGTTCAACTATTTGTAAAGTGGCAAGGGATTCTTCCCAAACTTTCATTTTTCCTTTGGGGTATTTTTTCTCTCTCTTTACCCAAATTTAATTAAAAAATATTTTTTTAGTTATTATAAATTATATTTATATTCTCTTAACTCATTTATCTAGATCATTTCATCTTTCATTGATGCGTAAAAACATGTTTTACAGTGTTCCCTTTTTAATTCCTCCCGATACGAAAGCCCGACTAAAGAGAATTTCCCAATTTCCAACCAATTTTCAAGTACCATCAAAACGTTGTTTTAATATTACATTATTTTTATAAAATAAATTATTTTAACATGAAATAATACCTTTTTTCATTTCTGGTACTATACATACAATTATTCCTTCTTCCATTTTAATGACTCTTTTATATTTTTACTTAAACCAAACTGAAGTTGGCCATCTATAATGTTTTTTAGAACCTATTTTTATATGTTATAAATTCAATTAGACATAATTTATGCCTCAAATACAATATCATTTGTTTTAACTTTTCTTTTCTAGGATATACATGCTTATAATATATTTTTATGAAAAATATAATTGAATTTCCAAATAAACTCTTCTATGCAAAGTAAAAAAGGTTATTTCTCACAAGGATTCTTAGATTATTTAATTAGAGTTTATTTATCTATTTAAAAACCATCTATTTAATCTTATTCATAATTGTGATTTAACATTTATGATATCATTTAAAATATTTTATTAAATGTTCTATGATCAGTTTGACTATGTATTCATTATCTTGAAACCATTCACCATATTGACCAGAATGGATAGTGATTAGGTTTACTGATTGGGGAGAGTGATTTACATTTCATATTTATATGTTGTTTGACCCCATTCATATTAGTAATTCATTGGACATAGTATATAATGTTAGGGGCCCGCTATATCCCCTATATGAATAGGTAAGTCTCATGTGGCAAAGGAGATGTGGACACGGTTGAGGCCTTGACCATTTATTTTTATATATGGATTTGACTGAGGCCTTAACCATTAATTTTCAAATGTCTTTTACAAGGCCTTAGAATTATGTTTCAAATGTCTAGAATTATGTATTCCCTCATTATGATGTTATTAATTTATAATCCATGTAATTATTTGACTAGTAAGATATCCATCATTAAGTTTCATTCTCATGTGATTATTAATGTGTTATTATTTATTCTACTCTTATTTCTTATATATTATTCTGAAGGTTATATTTTAATGTCATGTGTTTTTATTCATTCACCATTTATGTTTATTTATGATATCTTCCATTGTATTTCTTACCCTTACTGATCATTTGAGCTCACACCATTATTATGTTTTTCCCTAGGATCTGAAAATGTATATTTTGTATGACCTTCAAGGATAATCTAGGCGTTTACAGATATTTCCAATGGAGTTTCTATTTTTATTTTCCTTTCAAGTTGTATTTTGAAATTTTAGTTTTAATCTGGTTTTCCAAAGCTACTAAACTATGTCATACTTTATTTTGCAAACACTTGTTTATAAAACCAATGTAATAAAGGCATCGACTCAAAGATGCTAGGTTTGGGGTATTTACACCAACAACACAATCTGGATTGACCCTCTATGTATAGTATCGATTCCCATGTATTATTGTTCATGAAGATACTAAGAACTCCACCTTGGGAATGAATATGAATAGAGGATCTCACTCTAAGCCCCATGGAAAGATTCCAAAAACTCTTTCCATGAATTATTACTGAAGGGATCGGTGTCCTGGGAGTATGATTCAATTCAATAATAACCCTTAGGTAATGGATTATGTTGAAGGAAGCCTAATGTAACATTTATAGGATGAAAAGGACAAGGAATCTGAGCTAAAATTTTAGGATTACGTGAGTTTTGGTAGGGTTACACACAGTGTCCCATCAACCATGGGTCCTGCCCGTGTAAAAAACATGTGTCTATATATATATCCAAATAATAGTATATTTTACGAGGATTATTATGTATTCTACTTGTGTACCAGCACATAGGTATGTCAGTGTACACTCATCCAATTTATCTTAGTGTGGAATTACATGGCATTCTCCATCCCGTGTACTCCATCCACGTTTGTGTACCCTCCAAAGTACACGTCTGGATCCCCCAAGGGGACTAGAAGTCATGTGACATGGTCACACACAGTGTGATATTTATCTCCTTTCTAAAACCCTACCCTCCATTGAGAGGGTCCCACACAGTATGTGGCTCTGTGTTATACACTGTGTAATGTGGAATTTTCTAGATTTTCCAGATCTGGTTCATGCATTATCGGATTCTCCTTCGAAGTCTAGTTCCACCATCATCATCTTCAATCATGATTATAGAACTCGGATCTATTTCAATAGAGTCCATTCATCACTAGAGAACGTATTTATAGAAAACTCATTCATTTAGGAATCATCCTAAACTTCACCATCGTAGTGCATTCAAGAACAGATCCTTTATTTTCCAAACCAGTCCTGATCCACCTTTCGTTTTCATTATTGTACAATCCCTACACCATACAGAGTCTAGATTTTTTATATCAAGTCTTTGCACCCATAAATGGGTGAAAAATGTTTGATCTTTGATATTTCGGTCAAATCACTGGGAAAATGAAACCTCAATGGTGAATTCACATAGAAAAATTGTAGAAAACCAATAGACACACAAATTTAGGAAATAACGTTGTCCATATTCGATTGGATTGATTAGTTTCCATTAAAGTGATGAATTAAGAACCACAATAAATAAAATCCCAATAAATTCTATAGAAATAATCCCACCCCACAGGATGACCAAACTATAGATTAATTTGTTGGATGATTCATTTTATTTTTTCATAGGGATTAATAATAGGGAAAGAAACTAAACAAAATGAATGTCTTACCTTGATTTCAATCAATCACTTATGAAGAATAGATATGAAAAATGGTCATCGGAGAGATTCATTGATTCTATATTTCACTATTCATTGATCCTCTATCCGATCATTGTTCGTCAATGGAATCTCAATCTAGTCTCTCCAACTTCCCTCTAATGATTTTTAGGGTTATGCGGAAAACCCTTCAAAGTTTCCATAAGCATGAATTTAAATAAAACATTAGGTCACTACTTAAAAAATTTAATAAAATAATTGAAATTATATATTTTATTTATTTTATGTCAATGATGAATTTTCCACAAATTCCATGTGCCAGCCACGGTTATGTCACACCTATTGTAAAACCAATGTTTTGAACTCAATGGTACCCTTAGATTTCTAATCTGGGCCCCTTCTAGAAGTTATTCCACTTTTCCAAAAAAATTATATACAAGTTCTATATAATATTTGTAATATGTATCAAACATTTATTTTAGGTTCACAAGGACTTAGAATCACATTCTGTCTCAATGCCTCGATTGAAAAATAATCCACACAATATCCAAAAAAATACATAGAAAATAAAATTCATTACACATAATTCCTTGATTAGGATTTCAAATTAAGATTTTAATTCTTATTAAATACTAATATACCATTTATGTGGCCAAATAATTCACTATTTCATCATACATGAGCACTAGGATGACTTTATATAGCATATCACCATGGATAGCGTAATCCATGTTCTCTCAATTAGTGTTTCAACCTCAATATTGTGGGGTAACCTTCCTATGTGGCATGAAATGATATTTTCATATGATTTCTTGTCTTTAATCATAAAATATAATTATTATTGAATAAATATCATATCTAATAATCTTTTAGTTTCATTATCTTTACTAATAAATGACCTAAGTGTTCCATGTTCCAAAAAGGATACCTTTCTTCCTAACAAATATGAACGAATTTTTTAATAAAAAAAATAGGAAAACCCCCATTTTTTGATGTTTTATAATTTAATTCAGATATTTATATTGTCTATAAAGTGTATTCTCCCACTTCGGACTTCCCATAAATCAATTTTTATATCACATATCTTACTTATATTTTGAGAAATTATACAGAATCTCAAAGGGGTATTCAAATATGGTGAATAGATTATAGGGGTTGTGATCAATATTTTATTGATATTTTTAAATTATATTCAACCCGATTCCTCAAAAAAAATTAGTTTCATTTTTGGTAGTTTATTAAATCATGGATGATTGTTTCCTATCATCTGTTCAAAATTTTAATTTTATTCAAATGTGTATAGTGGTACTCGGGTAGAAACCTAGGTGATGGTACTATTTTTTTAAATGAAATGTTTTTTATTTATCTTTTAATGGGGTTTTTTGTGGAGGTTGGATGAATTGATTTAATAATGAATATTTATTTAAAATTTTAATAAATAAATGTGTTAGTTTATTATAAGGGAGATAATATTTTGATATCCTTGAGCATTGAAAAACTTTTCATTAAATTGACATCCACTTCACGTGATGATTTCTATTGGAATTCACAACTATTTGGGATTTAATACATGCCTTAACTAGAGTTCTAATCATTATCAAATATCGTTGATGGAAGGTTCAATATTTCTTGAACCCTTGTTTATTTCTATTTCTAATAATCCATGGAATCAACATGTCAAACCAAATATGATTATTTGTGGAAAATAATTTTTTCTAAAGTCCTTAATAAATCTTTAATAAAATAAAACATGACCAAAAATGATAGATTATGTCTCAAAATGGTGGGGGGGGATAAAAAACTATATAAATTATGTCAATATTATACTTATCTACATAAATTTTATACATAGAAATTATATAGCCCCAAACAGTTGTTTTTTCCAATACCAACTTGTATTTTTCAAAGAAACAACCCAATTTCTTTTCAAAGTAGTCCTTTAAATAATTTTCTACATTTACAAGAAATTTTTCAATAAGGTTCTATAAATAGTAAAATCATAAATTTATACATCCAGGAATATATTAATTAGGTCAAAAAAAATACTTACTATGTAACATTGAAAAGTACCTTGGGTATGACATAGTCCAAATGGAATCCTTTGGTAAGTAAGAATGATAAAAAAATTATGTTTTTTCTCTTAGTCTCTAAGGGATATAGATACCTAAAAATAACCTAACAATCTAACAAGAAAATTTTAATGACCCTTCCCAAAAATTCACTCTAATATTTGGTCTATAAAAGGGTTGGGTAAGTGGTCCTTTAGAGTCACATGATTTAATATCCTCTAATTAATACAAACCCTCCAACAGTTTTGAGTCCTACTGGGAACTAATTCATTTAATCATTTTTTTAAATTGAAATCTAGTTTTCTAGGGGACAATATGAATGGTTCCCACTCATTGGGAGTCTAATATAGGTTAAATTATCCCATATCAAAAACTTATCAAGACTTACTTTTCAATAACTTTTATTAGGGCTAGGTTGATCCTCCTTTGGTGTTGTCCTATAGGTTTTCCCTAAATTTATAACAAAATATACGGTATAAAAGATATAGGGTTAATCCCTATAATGTTTCCTGTTAAATATCCTAGGGATCTAGAATTTTTTTTCAGAATTTCTAGTAATTGGTTATCTTTATTAGGTTCTAGGTTGTTTAAAATTATGAATGTTAGCTATTTAGTTACTTTATGAAACTAGTATATCATGTTAGAGGGAAAAACATTCATTTCTAGTTTATGTATCTTCCAAAAAGATGATTTAAACTTTCTATTATCCATATTTTCAAAATAAACATGTGATGTAGAAGATTTAGTGTAATATTAGTGTAATTAATCAAAATAACATTCATCATAATAAATTTGTTTATCATAAAAACAATATCTATATTAAACTCATTTTCAGAAATATATTCATCTGAAAATTAGGTGATTCCAATTAATATCCCAGACAAATTTTTCCATCAAACATTTCAATCTATTCCTTATATCAATATGTAATTATATAATGTTTGAGTTTAAAAAAAAAATTATCATATTAATTGTATTTCAAAGAATCTAATATTATAATTTTCACTTTATCTTCTTTAAAATCCATTAAAATTTATTATAGTTTAAATATTCTTAAGATATATATTACCACGAATAATTGGGGATTAAGTCTTAAAACTTTATTTTTCCAGTGTTTGGATATAAAACTTATATGGAAACAATAATCCTTTCATTATTACTCTCAGATCTTACAGAACACAAAATAGATAGGTAGTGGTTCATTTTTCTAGTTTCACAACCACCATAGTTGGTTTGAGCCCTAATAAATATGATAAATAATAAATATATAAATGTATGAAATTAATTGATGCTCTAATATAACATTATAAATTTTTAAAATTTATTTCTATTATAGTTAAAGTGGTATTGAATTTACCTAGATCCTAAAATTCCCTAGGTAATTGTGACGGTATAAGAGTGGAGACATTTATTCTAAAACATACAATTTAATGTCATTAAATTTTACCCTTCCTTCTAAAAATCAACTTGAGAAACATTTATTACCTTATAATTTGGTGAATTACCTCCATTAAAAGAATTTTATTTCCACCTTCTTTAATATTTATAGAAAATCTTAATGATTCTTCACCAATCTTATAGGGTGGTTTTATTATTTTTGGGAACGGTGGTTGGGTTTGATGTGGGATATTTATTTTAGTCTTTCCCTTATTCTACTTCACTAGGTGTGACTCTAAAATGAAATTTTATTTAGGTTCCTTTTCAGGGATAGATATTTTATGTTCTTTGGTTTTTCAACTTATTTCTCTAGCTTCTAGTTTTGGTTGTTCATTTAATTACACCTCTTTACCAATCCTTAATAAAATATAATTAACATTTATATTTATATTAGTAATTAACTGGTCATGGGGATTACACGAACTATAATTTTCTAAATTATTTAGGGTGGACATGATCTAACGACACTTTTCATTCAACTCATATAGTTTTGATCTATTCATGATAAGGGTATTATTATTATTCATATGAGACTCCATGAGTTTTCTCAACAGGTCTTTCATAGAGGGTTCATGAGATTTTCCTTATTAGATTTTTTTTGATATGTGAGAACATATTTTTTGATAGAGTAGTGGCTTGAATGATGGTTATAAATCCTACAATAATGGTGTCCTTTGATGATGATAATTTCCAACTCCAAACTGATTAGTTGGTTATTCCTTGAGTATTTTAATGTTTATTGTTTTCTTCTAGTACTATATCTGGTACAAAAATATTATAAAAAAAGTTCTATAAACTTGAGTTCAATCATATGTGTAGTGTTTAATACAGTGAAAAATTCATCACACTCTCTACGGTGTGGTCGGTGATATATCATACACTTTATTCAATGCCAAATGTATCACAAGAGTGGTTAGTTATTAAATTTTAGTTTCAATTAAAGGATAAATCAAACATTTTTCCCCATGGCCTACTCTAGTTATGTCTCTTGTGAGGGATTATTTTTATTTTTAAAAAATCCTCACTATCAACTCTATGAATTTCACTGAATACCTATAAATTAGTGATCTTCTAGAGGAATCACCTAGTAAGTTCATATAAATTACCATCAATCCTTGGTAAAATAATACCAAAAAATTGTGATCTTAAAAAAGTTGATGAATAAGAGATGATGTTATATACTTGAATCTCTCCCAAAATTTATTAAGAGTTTCTCCACTTTATTTTTTATTCTATAGATCTCCTCCCTCGGTTGGGTAGTCCTTGAGGAAGGGAAAAAAATTTATAGGAAATCCCTTTGAATTTCATCCAATATGGTGAATTCTCATGGGTACAGGTTATATATACACTCTATGGATTATCCTTTGTGGGAGAAGGGAAGATCCTTCAAAATAATTTTATCTAATGAGACTCTTCTAGGGTTGAATTTACATCCTACATCCCCATATACTATGAAACTTTTGTTAGGATCCTATCATTCTTTGAAATGAAATATTTGACAGATTTGGATCATTCTAGTTTTTAGTTCAAATTAAAATTCAAAATTTGGTGGTTGAATTGAATTGTTGTTGTTAAAATTTAAAGAATATAATTACATCAACTATATTTTCAAGAGAGATAAATTATATTTTGGATTTTCCCAACCAAATGTAACTTTAGAATAAGAAGAATATACAGATTGTGATTTTTTCAATGGGAAAATAAAAAAAATCATGTTTCCTCTTATTCAGTGATACTTTGAGACCTAATAATTTCTAGTATAGTTATTTTACCTAGTAGATCAATACTAATGATGTGACCAAGACTAGATCTAGTAAATAATTAAAACCACATTTCCTATAAAAACAAAAGAAAAAATAAAAAACAAACAACATTAAAATGCCTCCACAAAAATGGAACCATGTTGGAGAGGATCTAGTCATGGTTCTATTGTCAAATAACTTTAAACCGAATTGATTGTCATGAAATAGTTGAACTTGGGTTTTCTCTAGAGTGAAGGGTGATTTTAGTTTGTTTTTTCTTTTATTTTTATGGGTTTAATGTGTGTGAAAATATTGACTGAATTATTTTATAATGAAAGTTGATTGGGTTTGTTTTAAAATCAATTTTAAATATAATGTTCTTAACATCAAATTATCCCCACACTTACCTATAAAATTATTATTCAATTTTATTATCATAATATTTCTCTCTTACAAGATGGGACTGTACTAATCACCCTCACCAGGTAATTTCTATTTTAGAATTTAAATTATATGATAATTACATCCCTTACTCATACATATATGAGTTACTAGATATCTTGTATTATTTATGGATCCTCACATAAATTTCCAATATAGGAAATGAATTGTTATTAGTTAGCTCATGTCTAAAAATCCGAGAGTAGCGGAAGAAGAAATTGAATGAAATGATAATTAAAATCTCACATTTTATAATGAATTAATGAATATCCATGTAGATAAAAATAAGAGAGTAATAAATAAAAACTATAATTAATTAATATGTGTAATTGATAATATTTGTGGCTTGATTACTAATGTTATATTATGTCATCACATGAGATAATACATTTGATGAAAGAAAGAAACAAATACAGAAGCAGTAATTATGTCATTTTTGGTTTCTCAAATCTTTTTTCATTCTCTTATTGAGTTAATATTGGTTCTATTATATTAGTATCCAATGTTACTAACTCTTGTTAACTCCTTCATGTGAGTCACATGGACTCCCTATCGACTATTCATAAAATGAAGTGTCTTTAAGATATTTTTTGTGTTAACTACCTCTCATAAATTCATTGATTATTGACATGCGTTCAACTAGAGGGTGTGATTTTATTGGGGGGACTCGTGAATCCTCAAATATCTTAACATTATTCATATTATTTAACTATTATTCATTACCTAAATTATCACCAAAAGGATATTTTGTTAGAAACCTCTATGATTTTGGTAAAATACAAGAATAGAATTTAATTTTAGGTCAATAACTTTAAATTTTATGAATATCATTGTTTAATTTCCCCATGGTGAGTTATTGAAAAATATGTATCTAACCTTATGAAAGAATTATCTTTATATAGGTCTTTTTGTGAACCGTTTACCATTATAAAACATTTGGATGACCATAACATAGCCCATGAATAATTCCCTTCTCCATTACATAGCTCATTGAAATCACTGATTACTATGAAAAAGTTGGATATATCCATAAATATATATTTAACCCAAACAGATTAGTACCCTTATATATATTTAGTGGAAATTAAATGACCCTTATGTAGGTTTTTGTGAGTTTCATTGACCCAAATGTAGACTTTTGAATAATTAATTTACTTTTTCATAGATTTTCTTAACCTTGAAATAGCTATAAATCGTATATATTAGGTAAAAATATCTTAAGAATCATATGAAATCTCCTTTGGGGATATAGAAATAATTTTTTATAAGTCAACACTCTAACAAGGTTTTAATTCTCATACTTGGATTTAATTCCATTATGAGGCTATAAGTGGGTTAGGAAATGGTAAAGTAAATTCTCTTATTGGGATTTGTGGTCTGAAATTCACTTACAAGGCTATGAATTATATTATGAGTAGGGGAAAAGGAAAATAGATTATTACATGAATATCGGGTTCTATTACGAGATTCTCAGGCTTTTTCTATTTTTTTAAAAACATGAAAATCATTAAAATCATATTTTTAATATAGGCATTATCTAAATTAATTTCTAAATGAAATAAAAATTTAACATTAAAATTTTGAACCCTTAATAAATGAGATACCCGCTATTTAATTCAATCTATGGCTTCAAAATTTTATCCAAATAGTAAATAAATCATTAAAACTCAACATCTAATAAATTGACCTTTTAAGTTATACATTTAAAAAAGTGAAACATATCAATTAATTAACAATGTTCCTGATAAAATATATGTTTATTATCACTGAAAAAATCTAAAAAAATCGAACATATAGGCTCTCGTCAATTCAAAATGGATTGTTCCCCTTATTTGTTTAGGATATTATGGATTATAATTTCCATGACCCTCTTCTTCCTTGATCATCCTTCATAAGGATAATTTATTATTTGGTTACTCAATTTTCTTTTATAATTTGTACAAGGAATATCTAATAGTTTCATCTAGTAATGAATGTCAACCAAGTTAATTTTTCAATCATATATTAATAACATATCACCAGTAAAATGTGACTTGAAGGATTTAGGAGGATAAAAGTTGAGTTGCATAATTGTTCATCCAACATTTCCTATATTGGATTTGTAGAAGTGCATTAGGATGAGTTCATAATCTCAATCATAGATATGATAATTCATTGAAGGAGTTTCCAAAATAGTTTTCATTAGTTCCATGTAAAATTATTTTTAGAGGTTGATATTATGTTGTTTTATAATATATTATGTACTGAAAAGACAGTTTTCCTCTCATAAAATATAGTGTTGGAACATAGATTATGTTTTATGGAGTTTGTGTTGTGAATTATCCACTAATATTACATTGATTTGATAATTTTTTTTGTGTTGGTTATCGCACCTCTATTAAGTAGGAAACATAATTTATGTTGCATCATGAAGGTCTTTTAGGTGTGTAATGTTATGTTCATTAGACTTTATAGTTAATTTGAGCTGTTATAATTTCCCAAAAAGTATGTAAAACATCAATTGGTCATGGACATAACTTAAATCTAAATTAAAGTGAATCATTATAGTGTTAAAGACTTATTAATGAACATTGTGGGAATATATTGGAGGTGTGGAACCTTATTATGCATCAAATTAAGTTCCATTAAATTATAAATGTAACCAACATTGATAAACATTTATTGAAAATCCCAATAGAACATTTAATTCAACATTGATATTTCAATTTCCTTCCCCAATATATCCCCAAAACATGTAATTTTAAAGTCCACCCAAATCAATAAATAATATGTTATCAAATTAATAATTAAAATCATAGTTTTGGGTTGTTTGTTAATTAATCTCAATATTTCACTATTTTAATAAATATAAAATATATTCCCATGTTACATTCAATTAATTAGGTTATAAATAATTTATTTCAACTAAAAAATAGAAACACTTTATGTTTAATCACTCCAACTCACTTCTCTCCTTGAACTCCTATAAAATGTATAGGAATTAAAGAAAAAACCATTCAATGTTCAATATTCAAAAAAGTAAAAAGAACCTATAAATTCATCCATCATTAATTTTTATCCAATTTTATCTAAGAGATATTCACCACATCTCACTTATTTTCATTTATATTTTCAAATTTTTAATCCCATCATTTCCATTAGTGTTATACCTCCTACATGAATTTTTTACCCTTTATCAATTAAAATATTATATGTATTTATGATCATTCATAGAGTAGATGAATATTATAATACGATTTCCATGCTCCTAGGTTATTTATAATAAATTCAGGTTTCCAATCATGAGGACTTCTGATTGGTTTTTCAATGGTGAAATGGATTATAAGATTTTAAAATTAAAGTGTTTATAGAAAAAAATGTGGAGTTTTATCTTTGAATTAAAATTCATAATAAAATCCAAAAACATTGTACGGCTGAAATTATCGCACTCATCTCCTTCAAATTGTATCATCCTAAATATATTTCTACTTTTTAATTTGGTGAATCACAGGTTATTAAAATAAACATCAATGTTTTATTACCCTTATTATCTACTTTTTTAATATTTTATTATTAATTTTTATATGATGAAATTTTTTTCATACACATATATTTTCCCTTATATGTCAAAATAATAACAAGCATAAAAATTGGAATATTGTCTTGTGATAATTTTTCCATAACCAATAAATAACCCCCACACTTTTCCCAAAACATGGAACCTTTTCTTAGGAGATTCTATAAATCCAAAATTATCCCTCTTACCCAGATGAAATAATATCACGAAATGCACTAAGATATTGGTAGGAAAATAGATTTTTGATTATAATTTAGCTTCAAAAATATGTAGTTTGTGGTATATATATCTTGAAGAAGGGTCAAACACCAAGGTGTCCATTTAGTATATTCTAAAGTGATTTTTCAATGAATTATTTCATTAATAATATATAATAAACTTAATTATTGTAGTTTTTAATAATAATGAAGGAAATTTATAATTTAACACATGTCCTGAAACTCTCAATAAAATAGGATTCTGGGAAGAATAAGTCAAATAAGGTTTATAATTCCTCTATGTAATGAGATAAATAATTTTGGATAGTTATCTTATGAAATAGACATTCTTATCCAATTTACTCATTCTCATTCTAGTTCATAAAAACAAAAATGAAAATAACATCAAAAATCATTTAAAAAGAGATTTAAAAATAATTTATTCCCACAAAAAATGAAAATTTATTAACATAAGGAAATACAATTTTAAAGTATAATTTTTTCCCAATTTATATCTATAAATACTAAAATAATCAAAACAAAATGATACAAGATTATAAGAAAATTAAAGATCCCCCACACAGTCACAATTATAAAAAACATCCCAATTTAATCCCAAGAATGATCATACAAGATAATGGTAGTGGTCTAAAAAATTATATAAGAAAAAAATTGAATGTTATTTCTAGAGTTCTTTAATTAGGTTTCTTCTCATGGTAATTCATTATCATACATGTAAAACACAACCAACGTAACTATTTTATTGAAAAAATGAAAAAATAAATGGATAGGGAAAAATAATAATCTCTTTAAAACCCCCAAGTGGGTGATAAGTTTATATCTCCACCACATTTTGGGTTACATAATTTATCCCCAATCTAAAGGTGGGTGGGGTTTCATTTATAAAAAAACATGAAATGTTTTCTTTCAGTGTGGATCTATTCGAACAATCTTCTCATAAAAACACATTACAATTTATTTTTATGTAACTTGATGTCCTATTATACAATGTAACTATTAGTCTTCAGATCCCCTTGTTATTTCACTACTACTTTATGTATTAAGGAAAGATGTTCTAATAAATGAGTAACCAAGACCACTTCACGGTATACCCATTATAAAAAAATATTTTTTGTAGAATAAAAGATCTTTTTTTGTTCCTCTTTATTTTCATTCAAATTTCAATAAATATCAAGGGAATACCTATGGTTTTTTGAATATATATACTCAACATAGTAGGAGTTAGTGATTAATTCACTATTTATGAAATTAAATTGAAATGTGTTCAGGTAAAAATAAACTCCCTTTATTATATGGACTGTTAAATATATACCTTTTGTAGTGACACTAAGAATTATGATATCACAAGGGTAATATGGTATTCAATATTTTCTAATGTTTCAATGTTAGTGGTTTATAGTTATTCCTCATCAAGAGAGAGGTGAAATGTTGTTCAATATTCATGTCTGAATTTTAGAGGAAAACATTGAATCTCACTTCTTAGAAGATCACTCTAGAATGAATATATATCTTTTTGATCACCCAAAATGACATTAAATAGAATATCTACATTCATGATATTCTCTTATAATGGAAAATAATTTCTATATGATAGATCCCCAGGTATTTCCTTTTTTATCAACCTCTAATTGTTCAACAGGGACGATGAGTAGTGAAACGTCATCCTCTACTGGATCTGATAATTTTTTCTCCTGTTGTTGATCATTTTATGCATGAAGGTGTCTAGAATTAAGTTATTTTTCATCCATCTTCTGTATATCTTATATTTATACTTGAAACTTAGATTCTATTTATTTATAAAATTCAATTTCCTGAAAGAGATAGTAGTTATTTTATACATAATAATAAACCAAATTTCAATACAGTAAGGATTAATATGATCAAACAAAAAATCAATATAAAATGAATAAAAAATGAAGTGATAAATACATTAAACCTATCACCAATATCTTCCCTAGAAATGGATATAATTATGATAGAGTTTAATTTTATGAAATTTCTAAAATGTATTTAATTACCCTATGTTTATACCTTCTGAGAAGACCAAATGTTTTTCCTCAAGAAGGTAATGTTCCTAAGTTAGTAGGATAACTTTTGTTAGATTATGTTAGTGTTTTTATCTTTAAAATAATAGAAACCATTTAAAAACATGGGGTTTGGATGGTGTTTGGTTTTATTCAAAAAAATATAAAAAACATGAATATTTTCATTACAAACAGAATGATTTAGGAAGTAATGTAATTCTCCATAAGAGATTATCCTTTGTGATCCTTTATTCTATTTAGTTTTCATCATTTCATCTCAATGATCATGATCTGAATAGTTTATGTGATCCTCCTCAACTAAACTTATATTTTGAATGTATAGTGAACTCAATTATCATCAAGTTTTTTAAAAACCCACCTCTTCCAATATTGGTAAGATAAAAAGTTTTTTAATCGATAACACATCCTTACTCACCTCAATGTAGTGTAATCACAATGATTCATCCCTCAATCATCATGGATCAATAACATTTCATATTAACAATGGGAATAGAGGTATATTACTTGAAAGACGAATGTGATCATTAATAATTAGATGATGTAAATACACTATCACTAACCTCCCACCAAAGGATAATTTCATCAGAAAATATATTGGTAATATAAAAAGTTCAGTATAAATGAATAGGGATACTAGATAATCACAGGGTTATGACCTCAGAGTACTCATAGGATAGTTCTCCAATACTATGGAATTTAGAAGTCATAGTGAAAAAATTTGAAAATATATAAGATTAAATCAGGAAAACATAATGCAGAAAAATTGAATGAAGTTAAAATTTCACTAAAACAAAGCAAATAAAAAAAAGATCCAGAGTAACATTACATAAGGCCTCTACCAAAAATTATATGATATAAGGAACACAATAAATTTATTTTCTGAATATTTGGTTCATTGGGATGTTTTCCACATTGATTTATTCACTTCTAAGATTATGTAATTATGATTTATAATTCCTAAGATCCCTTAAATCCCTAATCAACCAACACATGTCCAGTTTGCTACTTGGTTACCAAATTTGATTAGTAAATCAGTATAATGAATAACTAATACCCCCTCAATACATGCATGTGTTCCAGGTGTCTTTACCAATCATATAAGTCAATTATATCTCATTTTGAATATGAATTTAAGGATTTGGAATTAAAATGTGGAGGAACAACATTAGTCAACAAATATAATCTGTGTTGAATTTGTGAGAGTGTGTTAGGATAATTTCATAATCATAGTCTTTTCTTTGAAACTTAGTTTAATTGTTGATAGATCTTACATTACCATTATAGATTCTATTAGTTCTACATAAATTTAATGTTATATATTAAGACTATAATGATAGATAAAATATTTTGTGTTGTCTCAATGTTTTACCTCCCCCAAAAGAGAGTGCCACAATGATGATTAAATTTCCTAAAGATTGTAATGTGTACTGGCCTCTAATATTATATTTAGTGGTGTGTGTTATTCATTTGGAGTAAAAAAGATATATTTGATAAGTAATAAAATATGTTTCGGGTCATATGGATCATATGATTGTACAAAACAGTGTACATTATCCCTAATGTTAAATTGAGGTGTGGTATTGTCCCATAAAGATGGTAAAACATCTATTTGTAATGGACACAATATGACATTGAAAAATAATATTGCATTGTAATGTTGGTTCTCTATCAAATTCCTTTATGATAATACATTGGTGGCCCAATAAATTCTTATGATTCATCACAACATCTATTTCATTATAATTGTAAATTGCATTGATCATTCTTTCTTAAAAACCCCTTGATCTTTGATTTCTAAATGAATCATTAATATTCATTTCCCTAGAGATCACTAAAACATACCACTCAAAGTTTATCTACAATAATAAATAACAAAATATAAAATTAATCACTAAAATAGTTTTATTAGGTTATTTTAATTTAATCTAAATATTTCACTATTTCGTTAAATATGAATTCTATTCCCATTTTATATTCTATTAATGGGGTTATAAAAAGTTATTATTGTAGAAAAATAAATAAAATTCATGATTAATCACTCTCCTACATATATATAATTTTTCTATTTGTAAATTTCAAGGAATTGAGGCACAAAATATAATTTCAAAATTTCAATATGAAATCCAAATAAATGAAATCCAACTAGTCCATCCATCATTAATTTTCATCATGCTTCTTCAGTGAGTCGTGATCCTTGGGTCACTTATTTTAAATCATATTTTTTATTTCATAATCCTTTTACTTCCAATAAAACCCAATATATCATTGAAATTTTTTCTAATCACTCAAAGAACATTTGATATTGAGTTATGTTTATTCATATAGTATATGTACTTTAACATAATCTCAACAAGATTCTAGATTCTCCACTGCCAGATCTAGGTCTACCATTCAGGATAACTCCCAATAGAATTCTCTATGGTTTGAGCATTGGTGATATTTTAATGTTAATGAATTAATTAGAAAATTTTAAAAATTACCATTCAAGTATAATTCCAGATAAAATTTAACAATCATTTCATAGTGAATGTCTCCCACTCATGTAATTCTATGTGTATCACTCACAACTCCTTTTACCCTTTGATCATTGGTGAATCAGAAGGTATAATTATGAGTAATAATGTTTGATTCATCCTATTACCTTATTTTTCATGTTTATTTTTATTATTTTTCATATAAAAAGGTTTTATATATATATATATATAATATTTTCCATTAAGATAAAGAGGGTACCAAGTATATAAATTAAAATATAATATTTTGATCACATTTCATATAACTAATGAGTGATTCCTCGCACTTTTATCAAAACATGGAATTTCCTCCCAATATATACCATGAAACAAACATTATCCCCAATACTTAGTTGAAGATATATCTTGAAATTCACTAGTAGATTGGTAATGAAGGATATTTTTGGCCAGTAATATGTCTCACCAGATAGGTAATCTATGGTATCTAAGGATTAAAGTGGGGTTAAATGTAGAGGTTTGTATTTACTATATTTTACAAGTGATATTTCAATGAATAACCCCAATAGTACTTAATAAACATGGATCCTATATTTTTCTTACCATGAATCAAGGAAACATATATATTCACACATGTCCCATGAATTTTAGGAAAATAGAATACATGTTATAATATTTCAAATAAAGTTTATAATTAATCTAAATAATGAGATTAATAATGTATGATAGTTGTTTCATAGTATAGATATTCTTATTTTGATTACTCAAAAAGGATAAAATCTGGAAAAATTAAATGAAACTCACATCAATGGTCATTTAAAAAAAATTAAGTCATCTAATACCTCAAAATGGTAATTTATTATCATAAGGAAAGATATCTTTATAGCTCGATTTTCACAATTTAAATTTAAACATAAATAAATAATAAAAAATAAAAAGAAACAATGAACGGTTATTAAACAAGTTGAGACCCCCACACCCCCATCCACACAAAGAAACTTATCTAATAATTCACTATTTAATACCATACATGATACATTCATGATTATAGTAGTGATCAAAAAATTGTTAAGGAATAAAATAACATTTTTTAATTTCCCTTAAACTTGAGTTAGTCTCCCTCTAGTAGTGATTCAATATCCTAGAAGTTTAAACTAACAAACATAATTATTTTATTAAAAAATAAATGAAATATAAAGGGAAGGAAGATTTTGTTTGAATCATCAAGTGGGTGATGATATTTTACTTCCTCCAGCTAGGTATTCATAGAAATAAACTCCAAACTAATGGTTGGTTGTGTTTATTTGATAAAAACTAGTGAATTTTTTTTATTCTAGTGTGCTCCTTTCACACTACACTCTCAGATAATATCCTTAAAATATCATTTTCTTTATCTCCTGTAAATCATATATAATTTAACACTTGGTAGTAATATCCTAATTTTATTCAAATTATAAAATTTGTATTATGGTAGGAGAATTTGAATAGTTATGAATATGTATTATTCTTAATATTACACTTATAATGGTTCTTTCATGTAATCAAGGAGCTACATCGTTGATTTATCTTTATATGAATTCACTTTTTCCATAATCTACAGGGATTCTCATTGGTTAGTCAAATCTATAAACTAAAATTAGTTTAAAGTAATTATTAATTTATTTTCAATGAAATTAAATAGAAATTATTTTATGTAAAAATTATCTCCCATTATTAGCTTAGCTTTTAAAACATCCTATTTTTATAGTTCCCCTTAAATATTTGTTTTCATGGGAGGTGGTAGGTACATAATCTCCTCCATTTTCTTCAATGTTGTGGTATCTTCTTCTTTTTTTATATAGATAAAATTCTCAAATTTATTTTGAGTGTTATATTTTTATCAATAAGATATAAGACTTTGGGATGATGATAAAATCAATATATATTATTTGATATGTATTTTGGAGGTCTTATGATTATTATATATTTTGTTTTACATGGATATATTGTTGGATATACATTTATTTTGAAAATGAAAAATGATAAATTAATACTACCTATTTCTTGGAGATTTAGATAAACAGGTTCATGTAAATAGTCAGTTATAAACTTCAGATAATTGATTCATTACACTTAATCAGAATAAATTATTTGTTTTTGTATATGCTAAAATTATTGTCAATAAAATGTTCTTGATATGAATGTGATATTATCTACTATAAGGTGTTGTGCCCATTTTTTAGTTGTATTTTGTTAATGTCAATATTTGTTGGTGTGATTTTAATAATAATGTTTTTGATATACATAAATTGGGTTTCAAAAAGAGATAGTGAAGAGGTTGAATGTTTCTAATTAAATAAAATGTGTAAAAAATCAATCTGGCCTTCAATCATAAAATTGAAGAGATATTACTCAGTTCAATAATTTTACTAGGGTTATGGAGTATTATCTACAATAATTTTGATAATATTGAGGTACATGTGTTATGGAGAAAAAATCCAAGGTGTACTGCATATGAAAACATCTTAATATTGAGTTGAATAACTCTTGTATTATGATTAGAGGATATTGTACAAGGTTTAAATTTATTTGAAATGTCTTGTACTTGGATTGATAAATACTAAAATTTATAAGTAATTATGATTTGAAAATATCATCTATATAAGAAATGTCTTTATCCGGTGTAATTATTATCTCCATGTATTGCATAGGTATCCTTTATTCTCTATATAACTATATATTTATGTTTCGTGGGGGTTATCCAATGTAGTTGAGTAAAAAAATGTAGAATTGTTGATCATTTTAAATATTATGGTTGTGTTATGAGAGCATGAACTATCACTACATAAGAATCAATTTGGATTTTTATAAACATCTTCTAGGATTTCATATGAATCATCCCTGTGGAATAAAAATTATTTAATCTATATAACCTTTAATTAGGATATGTACAAATGATTATTCCTCTTTATAGGGGTAGTTTCATGCACCATAATGATGAATGATTTCTATGTAAAAATCATTCCATACAAAAATTTTAAGATTTCTACATGCTTAAATACTGAGTTCTCAGAATTATATTATTGATTAAGAAATCATATTGGAATGTTACAGAGCTGGCCTTTAGTGGTAAGAACATAAATATTTAACGATTCTCTTGATAAATAAAATTAGTGTTGATGAGTTTTAAAGAAAAATTCATATAAAACTATGTTTACTCTTGAGTTTTTTCCAAAGAGTATATATATCAAAATATAATTTCGGAATTTTCCATAATATATGTGAATTTTAGTGTTTTTAAAGAATATAATGGTAATTTGAGATAGAATTTTAATCTAAGGTATGAAATGTTTATCCATGAACCAATACAGTTATTTTGAAATTGTATATTTTCTCAGATCTTGTGTTTATAAGAATAATGATTATATTTATATAGATTTTTAAAAATATAAATATAGATTCATTTTTTTAGATTATATATGATGTTTTAAGCCTATAGCTAAAGTAGAAATATCAAAAGGTTATTTATAGAGATAAGTACCAAGATTTTTTCCATGTGATATCCTTTGGAGAGATTCTCCCTAAAGGATTATATGGAACAAAAATTGATTATTCTGTTAACATGCTTTTGGATGGAAGATATAAAATCTTCAAGGTATTAAATTTATGGATATATGTGTGGATTATATTAAGTTAATTCTCTTATCTAGTGATGTTTTTTCTATATTATTGAGATAGTTTAATGCTTTTAAGAAAGAATAATAAATTGTGAGAAATATATGCAGTTAGTATTGTGATTATAAAAGAAATGAGTATTAATTGAGATAACTAATATCTCATAATAAAAAATTATTACTATAATTTCAATACTCATAAAGTATCTAAGAGAATAAATCTTGATATAGAATCCTATAGTTCATTTTAAAGGTAATGTGAAGAAGATCTGAAAAAACTAATTATTCAATGCATTGATGAATATATAGACATTTGAGTATCTAGAAAACGTTTTTAGACATTTAGAAATAATATATTGCATTATATGTTGAATTTAGAGAAAAAGGTGTAATAAAATATCTTATATATAGTCTATTCATGGAGAAAATTTATCTTTATTGGTGAAGAAGTAACTAGTAACTACCAAAGATATCTCTTATTGTGGATCTAAACTATAAAATGGTTTGAATCTTGATGTTGAATAATCTTGAGATATATTAGAGATTGAAAATTTTATAACTCTATGTTAGTGTGTGATGAATCATGGGATATGATATTAACTACCTAGATCCATTGTAATTGATAAAAAAATTATAGTGTAGAATGTGTGGTTTGGGGGGCTAGTAAATCATGACAAGGTGTAGGTTTCTATGGTCAATAATTATAATCTTGTGCATAATGGTTTTAAATTTATGTCTCATATAAGGTGGGAGAAATTTATTATCACTTGATTAGTTCTAGGTACTAAATTACCAAAGTGTTTTAGTTTAAAATTGGGCCACATAAAAATAAAAACGGTTTAATAATTCACCCCTAGTAATATAATCATTATAATGTAAAATCAATTGGTATCAAATAAATGGTTCATTTTGAAAGATATGATAAGGTATTAATAATGGAGAACCTAAGTACTATAAAAATTAATGTTTTTCTCATATTTTATGGTAGTAAATATCATAATTGGAAGAGTATGATTCTTTTATTCATTTTATCTTTTTTTCTTGAAGTGAGAGATGTGATGATAGTTAGATTACCACCAATCAATGAATATGGTCCGATGAACATTATTAATAATGGAAATTCATAAGTGGATGTAAAATTAAAAAATTCTATATTTATGCCTCTATAAATAGGGAATATTCAAAATAATAACAAATCTCGTGGTAAAGGAAATTTGGTAAAATCGGAGAATGAATTATGAAGTAAATGTCATGGTGAAGAAATCAAGGAAACATGTTTTGAGGATAAGGTTTGAAGGAATTAAATTTGATGAAGAGGAATTTATTGATGGTTATTTTATAGTATTGAATGAGTTATCATTAAATATATAAGAGTTTTGGGGGAATATTTATGATACTATCATTGTGAGTAAGCTAATACAAAACTTTCTAAATCTATTTTTTCCAAGGATTAAGCATTGGATGTTATAGAGGATGTACAAATTAGTAAATATCATGACATCCATATAGTATTTGAGAAGGGAAAATTTCATCATTTAAAAATAATTAAAAGGGTGAAATATAATTTTTAATCCATTAAAAAAATAAAATATAATATAACAAACTTTTAGAATCAAGTGATTTTGAAAGTGAGGAAGATAACGAATCCTTTAATAATATTGTTTGACTACTATCAAGGATATTCTGATAACGATATAGAAATAAAACACAAAGGTTATATAAAAATAATATAATTGGACACATTGAAAATAAATTTCCAAATAATAAGGGCATAGAATTTGAGAAAAAAGGAGGATGAGAAATCTCAAAAAAATAGGGAAAAAGAAAGCAGACATATTCAAGCAGTATGAAACAGAGCTTAATGAAAATGAAGAAACATGATATTTAAATTAGTTTATTATATGATGAATTTAACTTCCATGCACATTTTGATAGTGTTTTAGATATATAAATCAACAATATTAATGATTATATAATAGAACTTGAGTACATACTGAAAGAAAATTTTGCAGCTAGTTTTGAGTAGAACACAAAACTCAAGAGGGTGAAAAGAGAACCTGTTAACGAAAATAAAAAAATGTTTTTAAAAATGGAGAGTAAGAAAATAATAATTATCAATGAGTATGTTAACTATATAATTAATGTGGATAATCAAGAAAAAAATCAATGATTTTGATGAAAATTTATTTGCAAAGGAATAATAGCTAGTTAAAACATAAACAATATGTTTTTTAGCAAAAAAAGCTGAAAAATTCATAGAAGACTTCATAAAGACTATGGAGATTAAATTTTATCCCTCTAAATATGTTCATATAAAGGATCAAAACATATTTATGAATAATTAATCTAAATAATTTTCAAAATGATTATGTTTTTTATTATATTATAGTTCCTAGAAAATATTTGGGTGGTTTAGACCAAGAAGAATAGTGGTAGACACTCACCCACATTAAAGGAAGGGATTAAATTTTCAATAATAAAACATACCCCTATAAAGAAAAAAGAAAAAATATATGGAATGATAGAAACATTCAAAATCTAGATAGATTCATCACTAAAATGAAATATCTAATTTTAAAGGATATTGTTTGTTTTGTGAAATGTTTGTACATTGAGCTTGATCATGATGGTATAATAGGTATTTTCCAAGATAGAGGCATGAAACCATATGAAACCCTGAGAAAAAAAGAAAATATTTTCAAACAAATCTAGTCATGATTAAAAATCATTAAATTATAAATTGTCAAAAAAAATATTTGAGTTCATTAATGAGATATGTGGCATGTGTTATCAGTATGGTTATAGAGATGAAGAGTTCATGACTAGAATTCCATCAGATAATCCCAATAGTGTAAAAGGGAGGGAAATTAAAAATATAATTAATGAATAAAGATCAATAATGAAGGTTGAGAATAGAAAGAAATATATTTTTACAATTTTTCTAGATTAACTTAATTTTTCAAAACAAATAGGGAAAACTCAAATACATAGAATAACTAATTGAAGGTAAATTTCTTCTAAAGATTAGAATGTATTTTGTGAGGTTTTTTCAGCAATTGATAACCTAAAAAATACCATTAAATATTCTTGGTAGATGGTCATAGGATGTGAATGGAATTGAATACTATTTTAAAATTTGATCAGACCAAGAATAATTGATGAAAAAGGTAATGAAAGCAAAAGTAAATTAAGTCTACTTGATATATGAGTTTAAAGTGACGGTTTTGAACCATGAAATGAGTAAAGTGAAGAACATTAATGTGAAATATATGATGCGTATAAAATGGAGTGTAAAGAGTACTTCCCATATTGATATTTGAAGGAATAATTAGTCTTTGCTGAGAGAAAACTCTTAATATTTCTCTTCTTACAGATTAATAAAGAGGTCCCACCTTTTCCCCATATTTATATTTGATCTTTTGAAAACATAAAAATAAATAAGTAATACATTTTATAGATTTACACACTATAAATAAAAGACTTCATTTTTCATGGGGTGTTATAACTTTCATGACATATAATAAATAATTTCAATGCCTGAGTTCCGAAAAATGAAAAGATAGTCATCTGAAACATGTAATGATAAATAGTAATTTTGGGATATTATGTAAAAGTTTAAAAATTTAGTTATTATTACACATTTTGTCCCTATTTTAAATAATACAACGTTTTTTTATCAAGAGGGAGTATATAGTGAGTTAAAATGATGAATATTTAAATTATACACTTCAATTATTTTAATTTTATTGTTGATATGAGTGTAGGAAGTCTAATTCCTGTGTAAATATTTCTAAGCAGTCCTTGAAGTGAAAATTTTAGATGTTACCACATAATAGACTATTTTGTGAACATTATTGACTACATTGATTATTCAATATTATTTTAAATAATGTTTTTGTCAATTTAGACTTATGGTTGACTGACTTAAGGACAACTTCTAATAAAAATTTATAGTTCCACTCTTCCCTCAACAATTGAATACATGTTGTAATTAGGATTGGTACAAGATTTATTAAATGATTATTTTAGAAAGCCACTCCACATTATATTTACTTTGAATAATGGGTAGATTAATTTGAGATCTATAATGTATATTAATATTTTCAAATTGGTGATATTGAAAACAAACACAGAGGGGGATATTATAAAACCTATATATTTAGTTTTATTTTTTCATTGTCAATATGTATTAATTTGACATGAAAAATGATGTTTTTGATATGGTTCCATTAGGTTTCTAAAATATAGAGTGATGAGGATGAATGATTTGACTTGAATTCCCTGTGTAAATAGATTTATGAATCCCTTACATCAGAAAAAAGATGTAATAACCCTGATCCCATTAGCCCAGATCTGGTGTCTTATTTAATAAAATTGGCATAGATAAAATATTAAAATCCCAAAGGATATACCATTATTTAGTTTTTGAAAACTTTATACATATATGATACAAATTTTATATTGGTAATTATAAAATAAACCATAAAAAGTAAAATCTCAACATCTTTGAAACTCATTCCAATAATTCTTGTTCATACCCTAGGGAAAGGAAAATAAATAAGTGTGGGATTAAATGCACAGAAATGGATAAGTACAGTTGAATATATCATGAATAGATATGCATAATCAATATGTAAAGGTAGGTAATTTAACACACATTCCATTTAAAAACATCACTATCATGGTGATATTAGGAAAAATTAATATAGAAAGGTAAATAATTTAAACACATGCCATTTAATCAAAAAAACAATATTTTGATGCATTTATTGATAATTTCATAGGAAAAATATCATGGATAATAATAATAATAACTAAATTCTAAATTAAGTAAATTTTTAATTATATAATTACGTGTTTCATAGGTTCATGGTACCATTACTATCAAGACCATTCACAATATGATTTAAAACATAGTGTCTAAAATCCATCTAATTTGGAAAACAGATTCGTCTCATGATACTACCTAAGAATCAATGGGATTAAATTAAAAATTACACAAACCATGTCTTTATTTTATAAATAATTCCTTATATTTAAAATAATCAATTTAATATATAAATACTTGACTTATCAAATATCTAAATTGAGTAAAGGATACAGATTTACGGATATTTCCCCAGTTAGTCAAATAAATCTTAGAGTAAACACTATATTCAAAAATGGTATAAAATTTATGAAATAATCATATAAATTATACAAAAATATGGATATTTAATATTAATGTTATTTAAAATTTAAAAATATTACAATAAATTGATTGTTTCAATAGAAAATTAGCGATCACAAAACAAAGTGATATTTCCCAACAACATTTACCAATTCGTAATTTTCATTTAAAATGCTCATAGATGAAATAATTTAAATTGAAACCTAAAATACCATGAAGTATGAATGAAAAATGATATTAATTTTCAATTGGGATTTATATACACCACATAAAGGTCAATTGTTTCAAAATAACAAATAGTCTTAGTGGAATGAAAATAGAGATGAAATCCCCTACCTCATGCTTCCTTTTGATTGAATGTCATTTAACCTCATGTATAATTTTTTTAAGAATTTCATTAACATAAACAAGAACCATATTAATATTTTCTAATATTATATATGATACTTTTATGACATATTTTCAGATTTTCATTAATGATCATTCTTTATTTACGTTCTTTTGGTTGTTAATTGCCTTGTTTTCTTATGCACGTTTTATAATTAAACATCCAGATTTTGCATATATTATTGAGTTTCATAAAATCAAGAATAATAATCATGAAACAATTATCATATTTATACATTAAGTATACTTTTAAAACCAATCATTAATTATGGTTATGAAAAATGAAGTAGGTTTCGATCATGGAGATTGTAGGACGTACGTACGCATGAGTAACATTTCCCTTTCTCACCAATCATTATGGAAAAGAGGAATGTAATATTTTACCATTAAATATTTATTATAATATAATTAATACCATATAATATTATTATATATTTCACACATGTGGTTTGGTGATGGAAAGAGAGTCACTTCACTTCGTGAAGGCGGTAGTCCACACATACATGAATGATGTTATCATCATTACATGAGTGAAAATGAAAGAAATAAAATTATATATAGTATCTTTACATAATGAAAAATATTTCATGAATATCATAATAATTTCATATATCTCACGTATAATAATTTAATATAACCTTTAAACTTTCCATTTTATGCGTTAGTGAAAGAAGAATCACATCACTTCGTGAGGCGGTAGTCCATCATACAAATGAGCGATGTTATCGTATCTCCTAAGGAATGAAGGTAAAAATATATATGTGATATATTAACTCTAGAGGTATAAATTTATATTAAATATTATATATATATATATATATTATAACCATTGTCATACCCAGCCTTGAGATGTGGAATGGAAAAACAAATGACATTGGTTCGTGAGGTTGTTTTCCTCTGTACACACGAATGATAATGTCATATCCCATTTCATGGAAGTAGAGATGGTTTTAGGTAATTAAATCAATATAAAAAACCAATTATATGGATGATAGTGAAGTTATTATATCATCAGGTCATAATAAAAACATAAGGAGATTGAGAAAGAAGTAAATCAAAGACGCTCAGTGGAGAACATTACCTCTTCTTCAGGTATCTTCCTTTGGTTGTCACTACCCCCTTGGTTGCCTTTATACCCAAAATAAGGATTATAGGATTTTTAGAGGTAATATATTGAGTTATTTGGGAATTTCATTTCTTAAAAAATTGGTTTTATTGTGTGAAGTAGAGAGGAAAGGGGTGGCCTTTTATAAGTGAGGTGAGTGGCACATTTGTAATTTTTGAAAGAGTGGATTGAACCCGTATTTGTTTTCATTTAAAAAGGACCCAATAATGCTAAATTATTAATATTAGAAGGTTTAATATTTAAATAAGGCTATGAAATGTATGTTTTAAAAGTTTTGCGTCATTATTACAGCTTCTATTTTATGTTTAAACACTAAGTAAACTAGTTTTTACCTTAATCATTGTAATTAATTTTAACTGTTTTCCAAAATAATTATGTTAGAAAATTAATTTTACCTTATTAGAAGATATATATTATTCTTATTATAAGTTATATAGAATTAATTTAATGTAATTAATTTAATTTAAAATTAATCTCACAGACCTGTTGAGAAAGTCAGTTTTTAAAGAGAAAATGTTCAAAGGTTTATAATTTTATATATAAAACATTAAATATGAAAATTATTCAAATAAAAAAATTGATTTATAGATTTATAATTGAGGTATTTTGACATTAAAAACATATAAAATACAATTTAAAATTATAATTTATTTAGAAAAAAGGTAGGTTTCAATTAAAAACCAATATTTTTCACTATTCATCAAAAAATAAAACATCTCAAAAAAATCTAAAAAGTTCACCCTAAGTTTATTTTTTTATTTTTATTTCAATAATTATTTATATTTTTATAAAAAAAATTATAATATTGGTAAAAATTAGTTTTTATTTTTGTGCAACAAGCACAATTAGACTGCAATTTAGAAAAAATATAGCTTTTTTCAGAAAATAATTATTTTAATTTTAAATGATTCTTATTATTATTTATATTAAATAGATAACCAATAATTTTTTGTGTAAAATAAATATATTTATAAGTTAATTATTCCTATTTATACATGAAATTACATTATCTAGATGATAACTATCATGTTAAATAATAGTATTATTTTTATTTTGTGATTCGGTAAAACTCATTCTTACGTGTAGCAAAAGATATCAAAAAACCTTTTTGTTGTATATAATGGAAGATAATATTAGTGTTTTATGCATTAAAAGATAAATAATATATTTAATTTAATTTAAATATTGAATATATTGTAAAGTCTTAAGATGTTATATTTCTTTCAACACATGGTGTTGTGTGACATACACACCATAAAAGATGATGTTCAAAGTTTAAAATATCAGGTTATTACATTCTCTCAAACTTTAATAAATTTTTTCCTCAAAATGTAAACTTATCATGGAAACCAATGGTTTCAAATTTAAAATTTATTTTTTTGATACCCATATTGTAAAAAAGTGTTAATAAAACATCCTCTTAATAAGAGAGAAATGGAAGTACAAAATCTATCTAGAATAATCTCATAACTAGGTTTCAAAATATGAAAACTTAGGTGGGAAATGAAAATATGGAAATGAAAGAGAAAGTTAACACCAAAATACTAATGTAGAGAGATAGATAGCATGTTCATGAGAATATTAATGACAAGAAATCCATAAACCAAAGGTGTCAAAAAGGTTATTGATATCATCAAAATGATGATAATAGGAAAATATTTTTGTTTGAAGACCCCTTTCCTAGAGTTAGGGAATTATTTCACTCTCTATATGGAAGTATAATTAATTGATATATCACTATTTCAAAAGAAAATTTTCATCCTTTGGTTATGCCATGAAATTATTTTAATTCATCCCTAACTCCATGAAATGAATATCCAAAAATGATTTTCTTTTCCTGTAGTACTAAAATTAAATTTTAATTGATTTTAATAGTTATAAGACAATTTATATGTCATAAACTATTTTCAAAAACCAATATGGTTTACCCCAGTTATCCAATATTCATAAATCATCATATGGTGAAGTAATACATTATTCTCTAAAACCTCCTCCATGGTTCCACTTAAACCATTTCAGAAATGGTTATCCTTATGAACCTTTCTAATAGATAAAGATACAAACCATTAGAAATAAGGTCATTTATGTTCAAAGATGAACTTACCATTAATAACTCAAATAATAGAATTATTATTTAATTATCACATAACAAAAATGTCCAAACTAAAAGAACTAGGGCCCACAGAAGAAGCTGGTGGGTGGGGGGTTTTAAACTTTTCATCGACAGGATGACGGAACTTGTCTGAACTGATGATCTAAGCCCTAATAATTTCCAAAGATCTCATTTAAATTATAAATATCACAAAATTAATTTGAAAATTTTACTTGTTTCAGATCTGAAGTAGATATTGACTATAATTCATCGACAATGATTGTGGCATGATGGACCCACAGTAGAAACCCTCAAGATCATCCAGACACACTTCAAAAATCCACTGGTACTTCGATCATCTGATTCTAGGTTCTAGAATAGTGATCCGATGATACCTTTGACATCCCAATGATCACCACATCGAGATGACTTCAATACTTGAGTAATAACTCGATCTGAACACTTGGATCAACTGCTTATCTCTCTAGGAAGCAGGATGAGAGATAATCTCTTGTTTTCCTTCCATAAAAATAAATGAATTATACATGGTGGGAGATCCTATTCCTCTATTTATAGTGGAGTTTCTAAATACCTAGTTGGTTTCCTCATCCCCACCTATTTCAACATCCATTAATAAATACTTTTTATGAACTAAACTACATTAATATTATTTATTATCTTATCACATTCCTGTAATATATTTAAAATTTCTTACATGATAATCTCAAGTAATTTAACTCGACTCACAAATACTGATTAATATTAAATGATCATTGAATATTAAAATAATTATCGTTCGAATAATATTTTTTTTCTCATATTTACTTAACTTGTAAATACATTAAATAAATTGAATATAAATTATTCATAACTTTAATAATAATGAATTTATTTATTTTTTGTGTGATCAAAAACATGGACAACACTCGGACCGCATGATGGGTTCCACCTTGTCTAATATACATATTCAACGGAATAGGATGGATTATTGAATACGCTACTGTGTGTGACCCTCTAGGACCTTATATCATTAGCAGTAAATAATATCCATAGACCAATAGATGTGTCTAGCAACCCTTCATTTCCCCTAAAGAGATAAGGATAGTCATCATAGAGACTACCAACCTATGAACATAGACTGTGTACTATAACCTATTCGTCTTTAAATATCTCATAAAGAAGGATGCACACTTGTTTCATCACCCTTTTCTTTCTTTATTATGTGTTGATTTATCCATATGGAATTTCCTTTAGACACCTCCAACCAAAGACTTATGAAGGTATATTTGTTCTGATTAACCAGGACAAAGATATATGAATTTCATAACTTGGAAGTGACAATTCCTTTATTGACCATTCAACCAATGTTATACCACCAATGACACACCCTACACAAGCTACCTTTCCACAATTTCATTACCATGGTTTTTTTCTTGCATCAAAGTATTCAATAAAATGGTATACATTGGTAATAATATAAATTTATTATACCAATACACATGTCCATAGATAAGAACATCCAATGACACCCAAAACATGTGGTGTTCCTATTGGCGGTATGTCCTCATGATCTCACTACTAGAGATCGCCAAGTGAAAACTTCATGAAAATAAGTCTCAATGATAATGCACCCCATCACATGATATCCAAACATCAAATGTGTCCATTTATTATGAGAATATATATCATAAGACATTTTTTTAATATCAATGTCATTATATCTTAGGGTTCTCATTATAGCATGGGATCTGCTATAACCATTTGATATGACAATTAATCTAGGACATTACCATTAAATAGTGGATGCAGAAATATATACACTATAATGGTAATAATACATTATGTATATCTAACTATATACATGATATGGTAATCAAATGTAATGTAGAGTTGGGTCTACCACAACCACTATTTCAACACGCCCACTTGCACTAGAACCACCTTGCTAACAATGCGTGTTAGCAACTCACATGATGAGAATCATTCTTTTGAAGAGTAATGGCTTTAGCTGATGGTTCTACCACATTTATATCATGTGGTTATTCTGCTATATGTGACCTCATCTCGTTGATTATAACTTCTCAAGAGATGGTATCCCTGAGTATATGACCTTTTTTCCACTATCATGAATTGACATCTTATCTAGTAAAAATATCATAATTTACATTATGATAGTCTTTTACTAAGTGTGATTCACAGAACTAGAACAAAATGTTGCGTTTAACTAATTATTAGCTACCTCAAAAGCAGCAACATACTTAGTATTTGTAGGTATGGCTACCATTGGATTTTAATAGCTTGACTCACTCATTACCTTAGTCTAACTGTGATACTATATTAGATTGATATAAAGAATGATAGTTTGTGTCCCAGAAAGACTAGTATCCTTCTTCTCCACTTACCAATTACATATCATTTGTACTTTCCAAAATACAAGCTAATAGTTCTAACTGATACACTTTCAATACTCCTAGGTATAATTGATATTTTCCTACTACAATGTATATCTTGAAAATATCAATTATTTTACATATCAATCAATATGTGATTGATCCATCATTGAAGTGTATGGAACTCAACTCACAACATTAATCTCTTCCAATGTTCCGAACATGTCTACCTATAGAGATTATGCCATGTTATATTGGTAACAATTCTCTCTTGAAATTTCAATACCATGTCACTATATGTACGATTGAATAGGTCCAAGAAATAATTAGATCTACCTCAATAGATCATGTTCCCTAGAATTGAGGTTGAAACTTTAAATCAATCACTAGATAATAAATTTCATCCTAGTCTTAACTATCTATAACACCAAAATCTATTTTCCATATGTTATCAAACATATTTCTCTTGGAAAACTTTTTCACTCCCACTAACCATTAGTAGACACAAGATAAATAATAATTCCAAATGAATGTTCTAATATCTTGTTTATTACATTAATCATGAACTGTATTTTAGTAACTTGCAATGCTTATTGGAATCTAATGGTGTCGTCATACATTTCTGGTTGCATCGTATAGACACCTTCCACAAAAGATGATTTTGACATCCAATGTCTAATTTCATGATCTTAGATGTTATCTATAATAGAAAAAATTATAATGGATTTAGGTATACCGACATTGTAATCCAAATTGAGCCTTATTGGTACCTCACTTGTACAATCCATATATCTTCTCACTTGAATACCCACCATAGTATTCAATTTTTAAGCCCCTTTGCAATGTGGTACATGGAATCCATTATCTGAATTTTAATGGATCTTGTAAATCATAAATAATTTCCATATATTGCTTACTTGTTGTAATTTATCACTAGTCATAGTGAACTCAAAACCATCAACATGGTTTTTGACCTTCCTGCAAAGTATGTGTCACTGGAACATACCTCATCCACATGAGCTCGTGGAATATGTTCTTTTTCCAACCATCTATGCATCTCAAACATTGACTAAATACAAGTCAATCTTACTCTCACCATCTCAAATAGATATTTTCACCCTTATATATAAAATTTTAGTATATCACTTTACTATCACTTTTCTATCTTAGGGATTTATATAATATCTTAAGCATCTGTTAGGGTAATTATTTAGATGCACTGTTTGGTTAGTTTGATGCTTGTTTTTTTATGTTTAAAAAAACTCATTGAATATAAACACAAGTCACATGACATAATGTATTTCCATAATACAATTACTCATATGATATCCATTTGTCATTTTTTTATTTGGCATATAATTTTTGGAATTTCTTCGTTATTTGTAAAAGACATCGAGAAATATTATGGAAGTTATTACAGGTTGTAACATTGACAATACAAAAATCATAACTCTAATGTATAAAATGTGTGTTTAGGAATTATTTCATGCTTTATTTTTTTTTCAATGTTAATATGTAAGGATAATCATAGATCCTCTTTATTAGCATTAATTTCATTATGTAGATAAGGTAATGTGCATTTAGGAACTGTTCTATGCTACATTATTATGATCAATGAATGCTTTGTCAAGATATTCTTTGTCATGCCATCCGAAGAAACACATATCTTCTAACCGTGAATATAATTTACTATTAAATTCCTTAATCACTTAAAAAAATCTTATGAAGTGTCTTTACCACTATAATTTCTTTGTAATAATTCATACTTGTTGAACTAATTCCAAAAAAATTCAGCATACCTTTATTTTTTAAGGTTTCTTTGTTCAAACTAAAACTTTGTAAATACCAAAGATGTTTAGTTCTTCCAATCCTAAAAAACATGCTATGTATATTTTGGATGTCCACTTTTAGTTTTATTGAGAATAAATTATCTTTTCACAACTATGTAAAAGCCTTATATTTTTTTTATTCATCACTTATTGCCTACCATTCAAGTACCACTGAACTATTTGATGAGTATGAGACACCAATAACCACATTCATTTCTAAAGTTGGAATAATGTCTCATTATGTCCATAAAGAATGTAAGATAAATATTTTTGGTTATACTCAAGAACTTGTTAAACTATAATGATTCACTTGGTAATATGAAGTTATGTGTTTCTCTCTCCTGACGTAGGAATCACCCTTTCTCAGCTGCTTTGAGAAGAAACCTTCCTTCCTGTAATGTTTCTATACTTATTTTGTTACTTTATTTAAATAGATATATGTGAAAGGAATATTTTATATAATACCAATAAGTATGTCAGAAATAATGCATTTATTTGATGAATATAAAATTAAGAAAAAGAGAGTTATTGCTTATTCAATTTAGTGTGTTTTAAACTTCCATAGACTATTTCAAATATGTGATGCAAATAACCTCCTATTAAATAACAAACCTCTTTTATTTGTAGAAAAATACTAAGGTTCCTTTAAAGTAACTTTTCATTTGTATTTTGGCATTGTCTTCTAATTTATTCTCCATAATAATTAAAGACGACACTTTATTAAATATTTTTATTACTTAGAAAACCATACCTAAAAGGTAATGAAGCACTTAATCCGTTCTGTTCATTTGTTCACTTACATGAAACATGATTAATTGGGTGTAAGAATGAGATGTCATGAATGATCATATTATTCCTTCTATATTTACACAAAGCTAGTGTAATCATCACATTCAAAACCTGATTCACTTTATTCTCGCAAACTTCTGGGGGATGAGACTCAATGAGCTTATCATCCATGTCCTAATGATGTGACCAAAACTAACATCAGACGTCAATGATAAAATTATTATAGAACCATCATATTATGAATTCGTGAGTCTCTTGTAATAATATTTACACCCACGCTTCCTGAGGTGGAATAACAGGTATTGGGACACCAACACCTTGAATATCTGATATAGTAGTAATGTGTGCAAGTACCTATACTACACTTGAAAATTCATGCTAGTTTGTGAATTAAATTTTTCTAATATATATTGTAGTTTTATGGTGGTATTTATATCTGTTTTATACAAAAAAATAAACTTTATCATATTAATAGTTCTATGTGATCACCAGATTAGTAATTACTGATTAATTTAATCATTAAATGTCTCCTATTTTTTATTGAATTCTAGGAATCCTCTGTACTCGAATCAGAAAACATTGTGGCTTGAGTATTCTAGTTAAAATATCCTTTAACCTCCCCTCATAGTTTAAAATCTATATTTATGCCGCTACTTGGAGGGTTTAAGGTAGGCTTTTGACTGTCCAACTGCATTTACTCGTGGTACCTTGATCTTTTGAGTGAAGTCCTAGCTTCAAAAATATTAACTTGATTTACTCAACACTTGCATCTAAAATTACAACAAGATAGCTTTGGTTATTTTTTTGCTATAATTTTAGTTAAGTCAACCTTCCACTCTCATAAAAACTCCTTAGTAGTAAGAGGCAACCTCAACATTGGCATGATCAGCACCCCGAACACCTGGTTTTGTTCAAACTTAAATGGTGGAAGGTTTTTATGACATAATGTAACACCCCGCCCCTACCTCATTGGCTTGAGGAGGCGGTGAGGGCTACTTGGCCTTAAGCGATGTTCCCAAGACGCCAAAGGCTGGAAATAAATGTCGAGGGCTTTAAGATTAAGCTGGGGAACAATTTGTCATTAAGACAAAACCAACCAAACCAACAATTAATGATGCATGCACTTTCAAACCCAAACATGTATTCCCAAAATACAACCAAGTTGTTCCATAATACAACTCAAAACCAATACATATAGACATGTCCACACAACATCAGAGTACAGAGCAGAAACTAAACATCCAAACACCAACAAGCCATGACACCACCACATCTCCACAACAAGCTCCAAGCTCCAGGCTCCACCATGACATCAAAATTCGCAAAAAAAGGAGGGAGATGCCTTACCTTTTCTCAAGTCATGATACAAGACATCTGCAAAGACAACACAGTGCCAAAGCAGAGGGTGAGTACTAAAACTCAGTAGGTTTTCCACAAATGACTTCCCTACACATGCCACTAGGATAAAAGTATTAGCACATTTATATAAAATAGTTTACATAAAACAAAACAAAGGTGTAACCATTTTCATAAGCCAAACGTTCCCTTAACAGGACATCACATCCAAACCATGAAACTAAGGGAAATCCAACCAAACATGCCAAAAAACATTTCATCATTTATACATCATCACAACAACATCCATCTTGCAAAGAAATACACAACAAACAATCAAAATGGTGGGACTTCTGCCCAACTCCTTCACCCATTCACAACTAGCGGTACTTCCCGAACACTACTCATATGGTTGTTCTTCCGACCACTATCCATCCCCCTTTTCATAGTGATACTTCCCGCCCACTTCCACACAACATTTCAATCATGCCAACCAAGCATAAACCCACCAAGGTCACAACAACATGCAATCAACCAAGTTCCATTGCAAATCAATCAACATTAATAAATCACCCATTTATTGAAAATCACTTCTCATTCCAAACCACATTTCAATAAAACAACATATTTATTGAAAACCATTTCCATAAATCATTTTCACAAATCAACCATAGCATCTCATTTTAAAATATCCATTTTAAAATCAACAACAAGAGCATTTCACCATAAAACCCCCATTTTCCCAAAAATCCCCAAATGGATGTTCAACCAACTTGCAAATTAAAACACAATTAATTTCAAGCCACCCAAATTAATTTTAACCAAAAACTACTAGATCTAACCAAGTGGAGACGAGATAGAATCCACCTACCTTTAGGGTTCCTAAGAAAACGGCCGATAAGCCACCGCACCTCAAAACCGGCAAATGCACCACCGAAACCTCTCTAGATCCCTTTCCCTAAAATTAAAAAGCCTTAATATTAACATCCAAGGAAACCCCAACCCTAGATCTACGTACAAAAAGTGTATATCTAGAAAACCAAGAAAGAGAGGGATGTACATATAGAGGAAAACACAAGATAAAAAAGAGGATAGACTTACCCAGGAGAAATCACCTTGAATCCACCTTGAAACCCCTTTGAATCACTTCCAAAACGTATGGGAGAGCCCCTCAAACCCTTGAGAACTAAAAAAATTGAGTGAGGCTCAAGTGGGAGGAAGAGGGGAGTGAAATGAGGCAATCCCGAGTGTGTCTGGGTTTTAAAACCCTAACTTTAAGTGGTCGCACGGTTAGCCCGCACGATTTGGAAAATTGTGCACTAACTGTGCGCACGCCACTGCCTCAAGAGCCAGAGTCCACACAATTTCCTTACACGGTTTGGAAAACCATGTGTTGGCTATGCGGAGCCTACTGTCTCCCTTGAACGGTTTCCTGGAGCATCTTCACGGTTTACACTAATTGTGTTCAAACCGTGCACCCCTTTAAAAGCATACAAACTCACACAAAACCATTCCAAACTCTCCTAACTTCTTCCCAACTCATCCTATGCACATTAAACACATAAAAATGCATAAAAAAGGCTACATACCTCAAAATTAGGGTGCTACATTCTCCCCACCATTGGACTTTCTGTCCATGGAAATTAGTGAACCCTCCCTCTTCCGAAAGAGGTCGGGCCACTACTCTATCATCTCTTTCTCCCACTCCCAAGTCTCCTCTTGAATCTTACCATGTTGCCACAAAACCTGAACTAAACTGATGCTTTTACCATTCAAGAATTTCTCTTTCCTATCCACAACCCGCACTGGCACGTGCACAAACAAAGCATCTGGTTCTAGCTCAACATGATCCCATCGAATCACATGGTCACGATCCGGCTGATACCTTTTCAACTGTGACACATGAAACACATTGTGCACCGCATTGAACTGTGGTGGAAAATCCAACGATAAGACACCTCACCAACCCGCTCAAGTATCTCAAAAGGTCTAATATACCATGGAGATAACATTCCCTACTTTCAAAACCGATGATGTCCCAACCTAGGAGAGATCCTCAAGAACACATGATCACTCACCTCGAACGACAACGGTTCTTGATGACGATCCGCATACGATTTATGACGACTTTGAGTCGTCTCCATTCTCTTCATGATCAACTTGATCTTATCCATAGTCTTCTAGACAAGGCTTGGTACAACCATTGAGGACTCGCCCATTTCGACCCAACATAGTGGAAAACAACACGGCTGCCCATACAATGCTTCAGACGGAGACATCTGTATAGATTCTAGATAACTATTATTGTACGAGAACTCAACCAATGACAAGTGCTCCTCCCATGAGCCACCAAAATCCATAACACAAGCCCACAACATATCCTTCAGAGTTTGTATCATCCTCTCAGATTGACTATCTGTCTGAGGGTGATACGCCGTGATCATATTCAGCTATGTCCCAAGGGCTTGCTTCAAGGATTTCCAAAAACAAGACATAAATCTTGGATCTCTATCTGATACAATAGAAACTGGAACACCATACCTCTTTACCACCTCCCAGATATAGATTTTGGACAGGTCCTCCACCATATGTGATTCACGAATCGGGATGAAATGGGACAACTTCGTTAGTCGATCCACTATCACCCAATTGGTATCGTGCTTCTTAAATATTATTGGGAGACCTGTGAAAAAATCCATCACTATCTGCTCCCACTTCCAAACATGGATTGTTAAAGACTACAACATTCCTGTTGGCCTCTGATGCTCTTCCTTGACCTGCTGACAAGTCAAGCATCTCGAAACAAACTCAGACACACTTCTTTTCATACCAGCCCACCAGAACTGTGATTTAAATGCTTTATAAATTTTCTAAATACCTGGATGAACAGACCACCTGGAATGATGATACGCCCTGAGAAGATCCTCCTGACATGCAACTGGTACAACCATCCGATTCCAAAAACACAAAACTGAATCTCTATTCAGTTGTTAACCCTCAATGGTCTCCCCACCCTTGAGTCTCAACCCCACTATCACACACTCAGAATCGGATATTTGTGCCTCTCTAACCAGGCCAACCAAGTCATGAACCAATGAAACTGGAAAGAAGACCGCTCTATCACCCTGGTCTTCACATTCCAACCGTATATCAGCTATAACTGATATCAACTGCCACTAGTCTGATGCATGTTTCACCATATGAGCATATGATTTTCTACTTAATGCATCCACCAAAAAATTTCCCTTACTTGGTGTGTACATAAATTCAAAATCAAACATCTAGAGATATTCCATCCATCTCATTTGCCTCAAGTTCAAATCCCTTTGTGAGAAAATTGTTTTCAAGCTCTTATGATCTGTATATACCATGAATTTCTCACCGAAAAGATAATGACGCAATACTTTCAAATCCTGGACCAATACTGCCAACTCCAAATCAGGGGTTTGGTAGTTCTCCTCATGCACTCTCAACTGCCGTGATCCATACACAACCACATGATTCCCTTTCATGAGAACACACCCCAACCCTAATCCCAATGCATCGCAATACACCACGTACCCTTTTCCTGGTTCTGGTAAAACCAATATTGGTGCTGTTGTAAGACAACCCTTTAACTCTTCAAAACACTACTGGCACTTTTCATTCCATAGGAATGGAGCATTCTATCTTTTCAATGCTGTCATCAGCGAAGCAAAATGTGAAAAATCACGAACAAAACACCGATAATACCCAGCTAGACCAAGGAAACTCTCTATCTCAAACACATTCTTTGGCGGTTTCCATGATATAACAGCCTCTATCTTTTCTGGATCCAATGAAACACCCTTTTCAGAAATCACATGGCCAAGAAAACGAACATCCTATATCCAAAAGTCACACTTTGATAACTTGGCATACAATCGATGATCCCTCAAGATCCCCAGCACTGTCGCCAAGTACTGCTCATGATCCACCCTTGTCTTTAAATACACCAGAATATCATCCACAAACACCACCACTAATGAATCTAGATATCTCTGAAATATCTGATTCATCAATTCCACAAATACCGCTAGAGCATTCGTTAGACCAAAGGTCATAACCACGTATTTATAATGGCCATATCTGCATCTGAAAGCTATTTTAGGAATATCCTCCTTCCTCACCCGCAATTGATGATATCCCGACCTCAGGTCAATCTTGGAGAACCATAGGGATCCCCTCAACTGGTCGAACAAATCACCAATTCGTGTAAGTGGGTATCTATTCTTTATCGTAACTTGGTTAAGTCTATGATAATCAACACATAGCCTCAAGGTTCCATCTACCTTTTTCATAAACAACACTGGATCTGGCCACTGAGATGTGCTAGGCTAGAAAAACCCTTTGTTTTCTAACTCTTCCAACTGGATTTTCAATTCCCACAATTCAGCTGGTGCCATCTGATAAGACGGAAGTGAGATAGGACTGGTCCCCAGAAATAGATCAATCATAAATTCCACTTCTCTTAAGGGAGGTAACCTAGATAATTCATCAGGAAAAACATCCATGAACTGATCCACCACTGTCGTAGGAACACTCTTCTCAACACCCTCTACCGATTCCAATGACAACACCTCCAACTGATACGATAACGTACCCACTCCTGGTGCCAACAAACCCATTTCACCCTTCCTTTCATGCTTCTCTCCTCTAAAGAGATGTATAACACCATTGTGTGTCGTAAAAGTCATTGTCTGCGCATCAATGTCGATATGGGACTTAAAAGCCACCAGCCAATCCATTCCCAGGATTACATCATAGCCATCCATCTCGAGCATTGATAAATTCCACATTAGCTTAAACTTTCCCACAACAATACAACATTCTCTACACAAGAAGGCTCAACACTCTCTTCGACCCAGCTGAGTTTGAAGTTTTAAAACTGAGGGCATCTTTTCCACCTTTAAACCCAGAAAATCAACCACACATGTAGCAATAAAAGAGTGTGAAGAACCCGTATCAAACAGGACTTGCATCAAGGTAGAATTTAAAAGAATAGTACCTCACACCATGGATGGTCCCGACTGATCATCCACCACAACTTGCTCAGCTCTGAACAAATTTTTTCTTTCCACACTCTTCTCTTTATTGCTCGGTTGAGGCATCATGGTATTCTGAGAGTCACCATGACCCACTTTACTCTACTGTTGAGGGGTATGATACTACCCCCAGCCTGTCGAAGCATACGACATCTGTGATCCCTGAGGAGTTTCATGCGCACACAACCTTGGAGCATTCCGACAATAACGCTACAGATGCCCCATCTTATTACAATTATGACATGCTCGAGGTTCTGTCATACAATCCCGCTTGATGTGGCTCATAGAACCACACTGAAATCATATCGTCTTGCTCTGGGGATTCGGAGGAATATTTACCGATCCTGTCATCGGATTATATGTCATATTCCCACCCTGAGAATAAGTGTCCCTCCTTCACTTGAATCCAGCGTTAGTGTTCCCATTATTCTCCATGGGTACCACCATGCTTCCCCCACCCGGAGTTCCCAACAGATCCTGCTCAGCCACCGAGGCTCTATTCACCATCTCCGTGTAATCATCTATACACATCACTTCTAACTTTGAAAGGATTTCATTCTTTAACCCCACTTCTAAGATCCTTTCCTTCAATGACGTGCTACCCTCCACCTCGGGTTAAAACCGCACTATGTTCATAAACATAGATGCATACTCCGTCACAGACATCAGCTCTTGCTTCAAACTAAAGAAATCAGTCGTACGCTGAATTCTAAATGTATGTGGGTATAATTATTTGTTAAACAATTCCTCAAAGGCTTCCCACATCATACCCTGGTCCGTCCCAGCTTAGACTACCATCTCCCACCACTAAAGGGAAAGATCTTCCAATATATACATGGCCAAATTCACTTTCAACTCTACTGGAGTTCCCAAGAACTCAAAGATCTTGTTCATTCTATTCAATGAGGCTTCTGGACTTTCTGGCTCTGAATCACCCCTGAATATGGGTAGATTCTACCTTTGAAATTGAACCACATGATCTATATGCCTTGGTTCATCTGTTTTATTCCCACTTCCCACAGCTTGGAAAGCTTGCACTATACATTGCACTAGCTGCTGGTTCACCTGAGGCTCAGGTGTAACCACATTCTCAGCAGCCTCCTCTGGTTAGTCTCTACGATGCCTACCCGGATCCATTTCTATAAACAAAAAACATAAAAACCATGAGTCTCACTTCCGTAGAAATCACGAAATCCCATTTCAAATCACATTACACAACACTATCACTACAAGGCTTTCCACTAGTTCACATTTTTTTCACATGTGCCAAGTTTCACCATTTTGAATACAAAACTATTTTCAAAATACCAATTTATTCACATTACAATTTCACATATTCTTATCACATAATAAATCATTATACCCCAATGAAATATGCATCCTATAGGGAAGTCATCTCTACCATGAATGTCATGCTCATTTAATTGGCTACACCCACGACAATGAGAAATCCAATGCCTTTAAGTGTATCCAAATCACTTATGTACCCAACTCCCTGGTAACTTTAATATTAGCGTAAAAGGGTTATCTACATCCTTTTATGCTATACATTCCATGTTCTGACATTCCTACACCTTTCTACCATCCCGACTCAAGGAATGTACCACAATGAGTGTCAACACCAAATCTGAGAATCAACTCCAAAGGACCGAACAAACTGATACCACTTGTAACACCCCTCCCTTACCTCATTGCCTTGAGGAGGCAGTGAGGGATACTCGTCCTTAAGAGAAGTTCCCAAGATGTCAAAGGCAGGAAATAAATTTCAAGGGCTTCAAGGTTAAGTTGGGGAATGATTTTCCCTTAAGACAAAACCAACCAAACCAACAATTAATGATGCATGAACTTTCAAACCCAAACATGTATTCCTAAAAGACAACCAAGTTTTTCCATAATACAACTCAAAACCAATACATCCAGACATGTGCACACAACATCAGAGTAAAAAGAGGAAACTAAACATCTAAACAACAACAATCCATGACACCACCGTAGCTCTACACCAAGCTCCAAGCTCCAGGCTCCACTATGACCTCACAATGCTCCACTAAATGAGGGGGATGTCTTACCTTTGCCCACGTCACGGTACACGACATCTGCAAAGACACCATAGTGACAAAGAAGAGGGTGAGTACTAAAACTCTATAAGTATTCCTCATATGACTTCCCTACACACGCAACTAGGATAAAACCATTAGCACATTTATATAAAACATTTTATATAAAATAAAACACAAGTGTAACCATTTTCATAAGCCAAACGTGCCCTTAACAAGACATCACATCCAAACCAAGAAACCAAGGGAAAGCCAACCAAACATGCCACAAACCATTTCATCATTTATACGTTAGCACAACAACTTCCATCTTGCAAAGCAATGTATAACAAACAATCAAAACAGTGGGAATTCCGCCCAACCTGTTCACCCATTCCCAACTAGCGGTACTTCCTGACCATTACTCATATGGTGGTTCTTCCGACGACTATCCATCCCCCTTTTCATAGTGAGACTTCCTGCCCACATGCACACAACATTTCAATCAATCCAACCAAGCATAAACCCACCAAGGTCACAACAACATGCAATCAACCAAGTTCCATTGCATATCAATCCACTTCAATAAATCACCCATTTATTGAAAATAATTTCTCATGCCAAACCACATTTCAATAAAACAGCCTCTTTATTGAAAACCATTTCCATCCATAATTTTCACAAATCAACCATAGCATCTCATTTTAAAATATCCATTTTAAAATCCACAATAAGAGCATTTCACCAAAAAACCCCCATTTTCCCAAAAATCCCCAAATGGATGTTCAACCAACTTGCACATCAAAACAAAATTAATTTCAAGCCAAACAAATTAATTGTAACCAAAAACCATTAGCTCTAACCAAGTGGAGTGGGGATAGAAGCCACCTACCTTTAGGGAACCTGAAAAAACGACCCACACGCCACTACACCTCAAAACCGGTGAACGCACCACCAAAACCTCTCAGGTCCCTTTACCTAACATTAACAAGCCTTAATATTAACACCCAAGGCATCCCCAACCCTAGATCTACACACAACAAGTGTAGATCTAGAAAACCAAGAAAGAGAGGGATGTAGATCTAGAGGAAAACACAAGAGAAACAAGAGGAGAGACTTACCTGGGAGAAATCACCTTGAATCCACCTTGAAACCCCTTCGAATCGCTTCCAAAACCTGTGGGAGAGCCCCTACAACCCTTGAGAACTGAAAATCCCTAGTGAGGCTCGAGTGGGAGGAAGAGAGGAGTGAAATGAGGCAATCCCAATTAAGCTCAAGTTTTAAAACCCTAACTTTAATTGGCTGCACGGTTAGCCCGCACGGTTTGGAAAACTGTGCGCTAACCGTGCGCACACCACTACCTCGAGAGCCAAAGTCCGCACGATTTACTCACACGGTTTGGAAAACCATGCACAGGCTATGAGGAGCCTACGGTCTCCCCCTGCACGATTTCCTGGAGCATCTTCATAGTTTACACTAACCGTTCTCAAACTGTGCACCCCTTTAAAATCCTCCAAACGCATCCAAAACCATTTCAAACTCTCCCAACCTCTTCCAAACTCATCCCATGCACTTTAAACACATAAAAATGCGTAAAAAAGGCTACATACCTCAAACCAGGGGTGCTACACATAATATTACTTTGATGCTTTTTGTGTTTTTATCTTGATGAATGTAATACATTTCTATTAATATTGTTCATCTATGTTATCGCGCTCACAACTGAACATTAATAGAAAAATACACATCGAATCATTATTCATTTTATAATTTATTATTTTATGTATTTTACTGCTTTTATAAAATGAATAAAATAATAAATAAATGCATTAAGGTAAACAGCTACCTGACTAATCTTGAGTAGCTGAACGACCTATGGCCATCATTTGAAGCTTGAATCATGATGCAGCTCACCCCCATCCCATATATCTCCCTCATATTTGGAGAACCGCCATGTCTTGGTGGGGTCCATGTCTTGACTTGGAGTACTGCCTCGTCTTTCCAGGGTCCACGTCATGTTGTGGAGTACCGCCTCATCTTAGCGGGGTCCACATTACGTCTTGGAGTATTGACTCATCTTGGCAGGGTCCATGTCACGTATTGGAGTACCGCTTCATCTTTGCAAGGTCCACATAACTTCTTGGAGTACCACATTATCTTTGCGGGTTCCAGGTCACGTCCTTGAGTACCACCACATCTTGGCAAGGTCCACATCAAATCTTGGTCAATGTACACTACCACATCTATGTAGGGTCCATGTCAAACACCGTCTTCATCCGAAATACAAAGATACTCACACGTAGATGAGGGGAACTGGGGTATAAGTGTACATTAGATGGAATGGAAACGCAGTCCCTTATATATTTTAACCAAAAATAAAGATGATGTGCTTACCATTATTTAATGAATTACAATAATCAAACGCAGTTAAAACAATTAAATAAATAAATAAATAAATGTAGACATACAAAAGGTCGGTGCTCATGACCAGTACACGAGTACAATAATACGCGATAAAATTAAATTGCATTAAATAATGTACGAGGGTTATTTAGTTAAATTAAATGAATTAAATAATTTAAAAATAATTATTATTTATTAGTCCCCTAATTAATTTAATTTTAATATCAAATATCTAATTAATTAATTTAATTCTATTAAATTGAATTAATTTTACTTGGGTATTAAAATTTTACATTGACCAAAATTAATCATAATTAATTTAATTTAATGCTGTAATTAAATTAATTATAAAATTTTTGTTAATTTAAAATAGCATATATCCCAAATCACAAATATGGCCTATTATGGGCTGCATTGGACGTGTCCACACCCATAACAACTGAGGTAAAACCTATTCTTGTTTTTTTGGGTCAGGAAGGTCCTACCAGGATCGGGCGGTGTGGAGTTTCACTGGTAGCGCGAAGAGGGGAGGCCTCCAGGGGAGAGGTAGGTCGGTGATCCTGGTAAGTTGTAAGAGGGGCCTCACATTTCATTGGGCAATGCTGAGGGAATGCAGGCTGATCAGTGGTCCAAGGAGGGAGACTAACGGGCGACCGACGCTCTCTCCAGGTGGTCTGACTACGGGTAGGTGGCCTCGAGGAGGGTGGTGCTCCTAGTGCATCATGGATCTAGGGTGGTTCTTTTCCTGGTGTGCTACACCGAGGAAGGGGAAAACTAAGGGGGCCACGTGGCCCCCATAAAAAATTGTATTTTTCCTTCTATGAATCTAGCACCCCATCCACTTTTTGTTTTATCTTATGTCTTTTTTTCCACAAACAATGTTTTTCTAAAGTCTAGCTATTAGGATTTAAATACATTTATAATAAAAATATAATTTATTATTATTATATTATTATAAATAAATATTATTAATATAATTAAATTATTATGAAAATTATACAATTTGTCAAAAGATAATTTTCACATCATTGAAACTATTTCAGATTAATAAACACAGATCCAAACTTGATCAATTCTTCAGGATGAATAAAAATTAATACGCGAGATCAAACGGCAAATTCGATCTAATTCGAAAATCTAAAATGTTCGTAACTCAATCATTCGAAATTGGATTAGCTCGCAGTTTTAGTCATTGGGACCAATTTCTATACCTCTACTTAAAAAAAATTGGGTACAACTGCGAAAGTGACACATGCGCAAGTAAGAAAATTGCAGGTAAATTGAAAGCCTGGGGACTTGAACCCACGACCTGCCCCTCACCCCCCAAGCCCTTACCACCCCACCACCAATGGTAGGGCAAAACAATACCTCAAATTAATTTTAATACAAAACAATTTTTTGGCTCAGAAAATCTATGTGATCCCTCTAATACCATTTGAAAAAATCGGAGCTCACAATGGATGTCGGTGGGATGGGGATTTTAAAAATATTATTGACAGGATGTAACTTTTTGTCGCCGATGATCTGATCCCCCGGTAAGGTCCAAGGATCTCACCTAAATTATAAAGAGCACAAAATTAAACTAAAAAACATACTCATTTCAGATCTAAAGTTGTGGTTGACTGCACCTCGTCATACGTGATCCTTCCTTGAAGGACCCATAGCAGGAACCCTCTAAATAATCCAAACATGCTTTAAAAATCCACCAGAACATTGATAGCCAGATTCCAGGTGCTAGCCTGGTGATATGTGATGCCTTCGACATCCTGATGTTCACCGCATCATAATGCCTTCGATGTTTGAGGAAGAACTCGATCTGAACACTTGGATCGACTACTTAACTCTTTAAGAAGCACGAGGAGAGAGAGTCTCTGGTTTTCATTCCATAAAACTGAATGAATAATACATGGTAGGAGAGCCTCTTTCTCTATTTGTAGTGGAGTTTCTAAATTCTCAGTTGGGTTCCCTGACCTTATTTAATTCGACATCCACTAAATAAATTATTTTGACTAACTAAACTGCATCAATACACATACCTATCATATATTTAAAATATATTACGTGATAGTCTAGAGACATTTAACTCAACTTTCCAATCCTACTTAATATTAAACAAACCTTGAATATTAAAATAATGCTCGTTTGAATAATATTTTTTTCGTATTTACTTAACTTGTACATTAATTAAATAAATTCAATCCCAATTATTTATAACTCGTATAATAATGAATTTATTTCTTTCTTTGGTGATCGAAAACATGGACAACACTCAGACCCTATGGTGGGTCCCACTGTGTCTAATATACCTATTCAAATGTATAGGGTGGATTATTGAATACACTATTTCATGTGAACCTCCAGAACCTTATCTCATTATGAGTGAATAAAACCCATAGACCAAGAGCGGAGTCTAGCAACCAATAATGAAACCCTAAAGAGATAAGGATAGTCATTGTAATGAATACCAACCTAGGAACACTAACTATGCACTATAATATCATTGTCTTTTAATATCACAAGAAGAATGATGCACACTTAGGTCATCGCCATTTTCTTGATTTATTATTTGTTGTTCTATCAGAATGGATTTACCTTTTGACTACTTTTTCCAAAGACTTATGAAGGTAGCTCCATTCTGATCAATGAATCCTGAGATATATAACTTCCATAACTTGGATGAAACAAATCATTTCTTGACCATTCAACCGATGTCATACCACCAATGACGCACCCAACATAATCTACCTCAACATGATTTCATAACCATCATTTTTTCTTGCATCAAAGTATGACATAAAATGGTATACATTGGTAATGATCTCAATTTAGGAGACCAATACACATGTGTAATTTCCCGAACGTCTCTGGTCCAAATGTGGTGTTGGAGGTGTTCCGGGATGTCAAGGTGACTTATCCCCAACACTTTTCCAATTTTCTAGTTCTGTGAATAGTGTTTCCATTTTTATGAATAGAAACAGATCGGTCTCACAGATCAGTCTCACAGGTCAGTCTTACAGATCAGTCTGACAGATCGGTATCATAGATCAGTCTCATAGATCTCTCTAATAGATCGGTCTCACATATCGGTCTGACAGATCGGTCGCACAGATTGGTCTGACAGATCGGTCTGACAGAGCGGTCCCACATATCGGTCTCACAGATTGGTCTCGCAGATCGCTCTGACATATCGGTCTCTCAGACCAGTCTCACAGATCGGTCTCACAAATCGGTCTCACAGATCAGTCTCACAGATCGGTCTCATAGATCGGTCTGACAAATCAGTTTCACAGATCGGCTTGGTGTACAATAACGGTAGCTGAACAGTGTTTCCAGATTCCTACAGTTTTCCCCTTTTGACATTTCCTTTGACGTAAAATACATTTAAAGCCTTATTTTAAGGACTCATAAGGCCGATTCAAATTCCATAAATCCGATATTAATTATTCCTAAGGCCAGGATGTTTTTACTTGTCAAACCGCATGGGTTAATACGATCCATTTTTTAATGGAGAATTAACCGGATCTTAAACTGTAGCCTCATTAAATCTTCAAAAAGGAACGAGATATCATTCTCCCTTATTCTTCCTATTTGTTCTCTATTATGAAACACTACAACCTTTCAAACCATTTTACAAGAGTTTCATAATCAAACTTTACTCCTCGAATCAGTTTTGCTATGTTTTGATGCAACCAAGCTGTGTCGATCGATATTCAATATAAGGTATGTTGTGTCATAGTTCTTTTGGGGTTCATCTTCTACTATCCTCATTTTCATATTATAGCATGTAATATTCGTGCTTCTAATGGGTTTTTTCTTGGTGTTTGGTTGGTGTGAATGTACCGTGGCATCCTCGGGTTGATGCAGTTGTCGTGATAGGAGGATTGTGACCCGTTATGTGGATAAAGAATGCGAGGAACTGTTTAAGGTAGGGGATTTGTGGCATCTCTAATTGTTTATGTGCAATTGTAGAGTTAGCATGATTTAGCCCTTTGGATCAAAATGAAATTGACCTAATTAAATTTATGAACTGGATAAGAAAATTGTTATCGCTCGTATGTTACTGCCTCATGTTTTTCTAGATAGTCCTTAGCTGTTTGTTCTTGATGGGAATTGATAAAGAACGTAAAGCAGGAAATAATTGATAATTAATTGGCTAAGGATAAAAAGTCATGTAAATGAATCCGGTTGGTTCCATTGTTGTAATTGTTCTAATTTTATGTTAAACAAATTGTTATAGTAAGCATGTTAAATCTTTTGTGATAGCTTACTGAATAGGTTTCCTGGAATTGGAACCTATGAATTGGATCTGTTAATTCAAGAGGGATTTAAGAACTTGTTGTTTATAAAAGATATTGCCTGATAGGGTTCTGAGTTACCATCTTTCTTGTAAGGCCGAATTCCTTTTGGTTTGGATCCATGAGTGCTCATTTTTTATGAATGATAGATGCCTTATTAAAGGGCCAAGAGCCCATTTGATGTGATGATTGTTTTCCTGCTGCTTGTGCTGTGATGTGAGCCTGGATGGCTGTTGTGATATGTGGAGGCAGGGAGTCCTTGTGGTTGTGGTAGTGGATGACGCCTAGAGTGACGAGATGAATCAGTTTATGCATATGGGTGTCGGGGAGGACACCAAGGATTATGGTATGGGATGGATGTGATTTCTAGATGTTGGTGGTTTTGTTTGGTTGTTTATCTACTTTACTTTTCCCCACTGCTCAAGGAAGCTGGTCTTACTTACCCACATTCCGAAGGAGGTGAAGACACATGGGGTATGCCAAGTTCTTTTCGTGTTTAGCCTCTCGAGGGAGAATGGGTCTATGCTCATTCTATAGGCGTAAAGACTCGATGGGTAGCATATCTACTCACCGTGTAGAGCCCCTGTTGTGTTTAGTAGCATAGGATGCTTTTCTAGAATGCATGGGAATATGGGAAAGTAATTTCTGTAATGAAATATTGATTAAATGGTTTTAACACATGGTATTGGAATTTTCTGGAACATAATGATGAGGTGGTAATTTGAAAAGGTAAAGTGTACCCTTGGTGTATGCCAATGAAGTTTAATGTGGTTTTGTTCGTGGTTAATTAATGTGAAAAGAATTAATTAACATAATATGGAATAGATGAAACAGTTAATGAAGTAACCTAATGAAGTTCTTTAACTGGTTGGGTTCTTATAGGATACCTAGTCTTAGAAGTGGCGGCTCGGAGTCCGAGAGACGTTAGCTGCAGTTGTGTCTAAGACTAGGTTATACCCATAGTGTGGTTGTGAGATATATATATTCTGTACTTTTTGTGTTTCTAAATGCTACTCCACCCCGTCGATAAGGGTAACTGACACCCTAGGGATTCTGATCCCTGGGGGGTGTCTTCCCCAATATTCTGATGGGAGGTTTAATGGATGACTACCCCCTTTGACCCCTCTCTCTTCTCTTGGTAGATCGTTGTGCTGGTAGGCACAGTGGTTATTTTGCCCCATATATGTGTGTAGAGGGTTGTAATGGCCTGTGGTTATTTCACACACATATATTCTGGATATAGTATCCTATGGACTACTATAGGTGTAACTGGTATAGGTTGTGATGGATTGAGGATCCTTACTTAGCGTATGGGCTGTGATGGATTGAAGTATAATACCCGATGTATGAAACACATTATGCGAGCTATGATGGCTCCTAGAAACTACCTGGTTACTTTGGGTTGTGAGTATGGTTTGGTGCATAGCCTAGGTGTCTGTGGGAAAGCCTTTGTGGTGCACGTGGTGGAGATTGTGGAGCTTATCCCAAGTTTATACGGGCAATCCTTTGGAGAGAGATGCACAGGACATATGTCGTTGGGCAAAAGCGGCAAACTAGTGGGAAATTAGTACCATTGTACCTTTGATATTCTTTACTATATGTTATATTCTTGTATGCGTTACTTGGTGAGAGTATCCATGGTGAGGTTGGGAACTTAGTATACATGTTTAGGTGATGAGTTAGTTTCACTTCTTGTTCACTGTGCTTTAGAATGCTTTATTTACTTTTTCACGAGAGGCTTCGGGGAGGATCCTACTGAGTATACTGTTATACTCACCCTACGTATATATAAACTGTTTTTCTAGTCACTTGGAGAAGTTTGGAGATCAGGCTGGTTACTACTTGCTTTTGGTTGCAGGAGCTGTTCGGGCTTGTAGTTGTTGCTGTATTTCCTTTCTTTTGGGTTCTTGTATTTTCCCCTTTTAGTTGTAGTACTTTTGCATGGAATTTCATATATGTACTTGGGTTTCTTTTATATTTCAGTTGGAGTTGGTTGGTGTCTATCTTATCTCTCTCTTCTGCATGTGTTCTCTTAGAGGGTAATGCCTCCCATTTGTGTGTTACTATACCCTCAGTACTAGACACCAACCCGGGGCTTATTGGAGGCGGGACTTGGGGGTCATTATCCCCCTTCTCACATTACCGGCCTAGGAGGGGTACACTTTGTGGGGAGGGGTTCATGACAGAGTGCTATCAGAGGTATGGTTGAGGGATAGGATGGAGATTAGAGTTAAACATAGGTGACGTTGTATGGGTTGGTAGGGCAACAGTGTCATTCGTGTTTAGCCAGTGGGGTAGAGACTGGAGACTGGAAGAGACATGGGAGTTTAGGGCCCCCTATGATTTGTTGCACGGACCTTTAAGTTTACGATGTCTACAAAACAAGGTTATACTGGTTACAGGGTAGAGACCTTGGAAAGAACCATGCATCATTCTTCTTTGTGCCTGTGTTTGAATGGGTAGACCTTGGAATAGGTTAACCTAAAATGAAAAAAAGAAAAAAAAATAAATTAATTAATGTTGATTATTACATAATCCCGGCTTAGGAGCTCTAACGGTTTGTTCTTTTGCAGGTATGGCTCCAGGTCGACGTCCTCGTCAGGTTTGCACAAAAAATGTCCAGCAGGCCCTTCCATCAGATCGCCACCGGGTAGAGGTTGACGACGACGAAACTTGGAGAAAGACACTCTGAGAGTTTCAGCACCAGAGTCTGCAGAGGTATGAGAGATCTATTTTAGATGGAGTCACAGAATACTGGTTAGAGGAGGTCGATATTGGATTCAGTTCAATTCTTGCTCGGAAGAAGCACTGGGTGTCCTTAGTTTTGATGATGCTGTGTGGAGCAGCGAGGAAGTGGTGGCTTCTGTTCCACAGGGATCATGAGGAGTCAGTGATCTCATGGGAGGAGTTTCGAGACATGTTTAGAGTTAATTTGCTTTCATCAACTGTGAAGGCGTCTAGTCGTCAGGAGATTCTTACCCTTCGATAGGGTAGCTATAGTGTTCGAGTGTTTGGATTCCGTTTTAGGAACCTTCTACGATATGCTTTAGACCTGTTACCAGATGAGGAGGCCAGGGTGAGGCATTTCGAGGAGGCTTTGCATCTAGAGATCTAGTTCCAGGTCACCCCATTTATGTTGAAGACATATCTTGAGGTGTTGGCGACGACAGAGGTTGTTGAGAGGACTTTTTCCAGGACCGGATCGTCACGAGAGGGGAATCATCATGATTCTTCACGAAGTAGAGCTGTGGTCTTGGGTTCTCGGTTTTCAGGGCAGAAGAGTTTCTGTTCGCCTGGGGGTAGGTCACATCCCTTCCCATCTCATTTCTCAAGAGGCAGCATCTCTCAGGCCTGTGACAAGGGATTAGGATCTTGTTTTTCTTGTGGTGGTCATGGTCATTAGCAATGGGAGTGCCTGACTTTTTAGAGCAGTCATCGTGCACCGGGCGCTCCGCTCCAGGTTCCTCCATTGAGGTAGTTCCAGCTGAGGAAGCAGTAGAAGGATGCACCAGCTTTAGATCACCAGAGGGTAGATGGGGTAGGTGGAGGATAGCCCCATGACACTCCTCGTCCTCAGAGATCATAGCGCGGCTGTGGTGGTGGTCGTCATCAGGGTCAGAGAGGTCGTGGAATAGGTCGTTGTCAGCTTCATTCTCTAGCATTTCCAACTCCAGCTGAGCCAGACGTCATCCAAGGTACCCTTTGCTTGTTTTCTACCTTGGTGTATCCCTTGTTTGATTCAGGAGTTCCACACTCCTTCATATCACCTACCCTTGTCCATGCTTTTGGACTTTAGGTAGAGAGGCTTACAGTTCCCTTGGCGTTGACTATGCCAGTTGGAGGTCAAGATAGTTTTTTTGAAGTATGTAGAGATGGTGAGCTAGTGTTAGGGCAACACTGCTCTTGGGGAGATTTCCTATGTTTACGGATACAACCATATGATGTCATCCTCGACATGGATTGGTTGTATTTGGTGTAGGCTATCGTGGATTTCTACAGGAAGAAGGTCATTTTCATTGATGTGGATTGAGAGAAAGTGGTGTTTTTTGGTGAGTGAGATCCCCAGTACTGTAGCAGGCACTATTCGGTACTGTAGCATCTAGACTATTCACCTAATTTGGGATTTTGGGCCATCGGTTTGGGCCTACGGGTCCCAGGGCCTTTGGTCCATCAAAGGACTTCCGGTCATAGGGCCTTCGGGCCATTGAAGACCATGAAGTAGCCCAGTTCACACAGAGCAGGCCCCAGATGAGGATCAGAGCACCAGTAGTAGTCACCAAAAGTAGATCTAACCGGATTGGAAGAATGAGAGCGTATGACAATCACCATCATGACCAGCCACCGTGCAGCTTTGTACGGGTAAATGCTAGACGATCAGTAATTCAGGTGGGGAGCTAAAGGAAATCAATGATGTAGAAGCTAGGGAGGGGCAGCTCTAGTGGGTTGGGCCTACGAGACATGTATTGGGCATGGTATGCCTCTAGGCCTTCAGGTCATGTAATACGGTTCATGTCAGGCCTTGTCCCTACGGGACATGTACGGATTCCCCTTCAACCCTTAAAATGGGTATTGTCTATAATAAAATAAAAAAGAAGGCCTTTGGGCCATTCGGGCTAGGGTCATAGAAGAGTACCCTGATGTCTTTCCAAAAGAGGTCGTAGCATTGCCCCCATGACGAGAAATTGAGTTTGGGATCAAGCTACATCCAGGAGCGTCTCTAATCTTTATGTCTCCATATAGGATGGACCCTTCTGAGTTACGAGAGCTACGTATACAGCTTGATGGTCTGTTGCAGTGCAGTTTTGTTCGACCAAGTGTGTCACCATGGGTTGCACCAGTCTTGGTTGTGAAGAAGGCTGACGACAGTTTGTGGTTGTGTGTCGATTATCGTCGCTTAAAAAATGACAATAAAGAATCACTATCCTCTTCCGCGAATTGTTGATTTATTTAATCAACATAAGGGTGCAAGTTGGTTCTCAAATATCGACTTGCGGTCAGGATATCATCAAATGCGTATGAAGGATTATGATATCCCGAAGACTGCTTTCTGTTGTCGTCATATGCATTATGAGTTCGTTGTAATGCCATTTGGTGTGATGAATGCTCTAGTTGTGTTCATGGGATTGATGAATTCCATGTTTCGTGAGTTCCTGGACAAGTTTTTGGTGGTTTTCATCAAGAAAATCCTTGTGTACTCCACATCTGAAGAGGATCATGTAGACTATCTATGCGTTGTTTTGGGTGTTCTTTGCCAACATCAGTTGTTTGGGAAGTTTTAGAAGTGTGAGTTTTGGGCTTGAGAAGTCTATTTCTTAGGAAATGTTTTGTCCCAATAGGGAGTAGTCATGGATCCATAGAAGATAGAGGCAATGGTGTCTTGGGAATCCCCTAAGACAGTGTTAGAGGTGCGAAGTTTCCTTGGTCTCACAGGCTATTACAGGAGGTTCATAGCGAATTTCTTGCAGGTTGAGACTCCTCTAACAAGTTTTACTAGGAAGGATCAAGCATTCATATAAAATGATCAGTGTCAGTCATCCTTCGTGTATCTAAATGATAAGTTGGTAAGTGCTCCAGTCCTTTGTCTTCCAGCTGACGGAGTCCAGTTTGATGTTTTCTATGATGCTTCACATCTAGGGCTAGGCTATTTTCTCATGCAGGAGAGGTCAGTTGTTTCTTATGTGTCTCAGCAGTTGCGTCCCTGTGAACGCAACTATGCCACCCATGATCTTGAGTTGGAAACTGTGGTGTTTGCGCTGAAGTTGTGGAGACATTACCTCATTGGTGAGAGCTTTGTGGTTTTCACCGATCATAACAGTTTGAGGTATGTTTTCTCCCAGCGTGACTTGAACTTATGACAGCATCGGTGGATTGAGTTCTTATAAGAATACGACTTCGAAATATCGTATACAACTGGAAAAGGGAATGTTTTAGCTGATGCGCTGAGCCGAAAGTCACGTAGTGATGTTGTGCATGAATCCGGTGATTCCTGGAGAGTAATGGAGGAACTGTCAGCTTTGCATCATGATATGGAAGAGGTTGGAGGTAGAGGTTGTATTTTTCAGAAGACAGTGCAGTCATCCCTGATGTAGAAGGTGGAAGATTCCCGGTTGGGTGATCTAGAGGTGAAAGTTTGTAGAGATATAGTTGTTTATGGTGAGGCCCCTGATGGTTGGGCGGAGGATGAACAACACCGAGTGTTATATAATGGCAGGATTTTTGTTCCCTTGGCGATGTGTGAGACAGTTCTTCAAGAGTTCCATAGTTCACCGTTATCATTACATCCTGGCGTTACAAAGATGTATCGATCCTTTAGGAGTCAGTTTGGGTGGCCTAGGCTAAAGTGTGCGGTTGTAGAGTTTGTGTCTCGATGTTTAGTCTGCCAGAAGGTGAATGTCGAACACCGTGTTCCTGGTGGTCTTCTCAAGCCATTAAGGATTCCTTAGTGGAAGTGGGAGGACATCTCAATGGAATTTGTTACAGGTTTACCTCGATCTCCAGTAGGGCATGATACTATTTGGGTGGTAGTGGATCGTTTATCAAAATCATCCCACTTCATAGCAATCAAGGAGTCTAGCTCAGTGGATGTTTTGTCGAGGAAGTATCGAGAAGAGGTGGTGAGAATTCGTGGTGTACCTATGACGATCATTTCTGATCGAGATCCTTATTTTACCTCCAGGGCGTGGAGAGGTCTCCAACATGCTTTTGGTTCTCATATATGCTTTATCACTACAATATATCCTCAAACAGATGGTCAAATTGAGCAAACCATCCAAACTCTTGAAGACATGATACGATCTTGTGTTCTTGATTTTGGAGGTTCATGGATAAGACACTTACCCTTGGTGGAATTCTCTTACAATAATAGTTTTCACTCCACCATCAGTATGGCTCCATTTGAAGCCTTGTATGGCCAGACCTTTTGTTCTCTGTTGTGTTGGACTGGGTTCTGAGAGTCAGCAATTCTCAGACCAGAACTTGTGCAGAATACAAAAGAGATGTTTCAGGTGATTCGTGAGAGGATGAAGACAGTGCAAGATCGTCAGAAATCATATGCTGGTCAAAGGAGGAGACCCTTGGAGTTTAATGTTGGGGATCATGTGTTTCTGAATGTGACTCCCCATCATAAGCAGTGAAGGTTTTGTCGTGGAAGTAAGATTTATCCCCGGTTTGTTGGACCTTTCGAGGTGTTAGCACGTGTTGGAGCTATGGCGTATCAAGTATCACTTCCCCCACAGATGATTCGGGTACATGATGTTTTCCATGTATCAAAACTCCTTCATTATCTCTACGATGACTCTAACATCATCAATTTGGGAGAGATCAATGTTGATGATGATGCAACCTTCGAGGAGCGACATGTGGAGATCCAAGACCAAAAGGAGAAGGTGTTGCGTGGACATTCTATCCCCTTAGTCCGTGTCTTGTGGAGACACAGTGGCATGGAGGAGTGTACTTGGGAATGTGAGGCACAGACGTGTGTCCAGTACCCAGAGCGGTTTTAAGATGTTGTGTTGTGTTTTCTTTGATCGTTTCTTTTATATACCTTTGATGTGATGTTATTATTGAATTGTTTGGATATGGAATGTTTGTCCCCTTGCTCTCATATGTCATGGTTTTGTCCCAGCTTTAGAACAAATCAGGGTGGTTTTCCCCTAAGAGGTATCTTACGGGGTGGTTGTTCGGACCCCTCTTTTCTTTTGGTTGGTTTTAAATTCTCAATGATGAGAATGTTTTGAGAGGTATCTGATGTAATGGCCCGGACCTCTCTGGTCCAAATTTGGTGTTTGAGGTGTTCTAGGAGGTCAAGGTGACTTATACCCAACACTTTTCCAATTTTCTATTTCTGTGAACAGTGTTTCCAGTTTTATGAACAGTAACAGATCGGTCTGACAGATCGGTCTCACAGATTGGTCTGACAGATCAGTCTGACATATCGGTCTCACCAATAGGTCTGACAGATCAGTCTCACAGATCGATCTCATAGATCGGTCTCACAGATCAGTCTCACAAATCGGTCTCACAGATCCCTCTCACAGATCGGTCTCACAGATCGGTCTCACAGATCGGTCTGACAGATCAGTCTCACAGATCAGTCTCACAGATCGGTCTCAGAGATCAGTCTGACAGATCAGTCTCACAGAGCGGTCTCACATATCAGTCTCACAGATCATTCTGATATATTTTTCTCATAGATCGGTCTCACAGATTGGTCTGACAGATCGGTTTCATAGATCAGTTTGGTGTACAGTAACGGTAGGTGAACAAAGTTTCCAGATTCCTACAGTTTTTCCCCTTTTGATGTTTCCTTTGACGTAAAATACATTTAAAGCCTTATTTTAAGGACTCTTAAAGTGTAACGCCCTGACCCCAGCTTCCCAGAGTCGGTGCATTACTTCGTAACATTGGTATGATCACAAAAGATCAAGTCTCGAAAGACCGATTGGTTTAGTAGCCTTGGAAACACTAGATACATTCATAAATGTTACATTACATCATAAAGTGAAAAACTAATAACAAAGTCTCCATAGTCCACACTCATATCCTCTTCTGACTATCCCTGCAGGTCATTCATAAAATACTTCTTCACATCCTAGAAAATATTAAAACATTGAAAGGGGTGAGCTCAGATGCTCAGTAAGGATAACAATAATGCGGAAGCTTTCATAAATAAACATTAACATTTAAGGCAATGTATAACTAAAACAAAATCCTTTTAAACATGAACTTCAACATAATATGGAAAAGGTAAAATGAGATAATGCCATTCACTTATTCACATGGATATTCTACTGGTCGAAGAATCACATGAAATATCAATAACCACTTTCATAATGAGGGAATGTATAATGTCGGACATTCTGAAACATTTTGTCAAGGCCTCGACCAAGACGTCTAAAATGATTAAGGCCTCGGCCAAAACCATAAATCAAATTGGGAAAGGGCCTCAGCCAATTCCACGTCTAGTTGTCTCATGAGACCTACTGATGCATCGAGGAGTTATAGCGGGCTCCACCCTTCACTTTTTAAGTCCAATACATTCCTCATATGAATAGGTTTAAACATATCATAAATCATAACATAATCGTATCACATAAAACATGCATAAAGGAAACATAAAATTTCCACATTTCAATCACAAGATATCAATACAACACATTGATATAATAAAAACACTTTCAAAACCATTTTCAATACCAAAATAAAAGAAAGTTAAAACTTTGTATTTATTTTTCATTAAAAAAAGATGGCTTGTAGAGGAAGCCGAAACTCAAATAATGGACACGGTGGTGGAGAAGTCGTTGTCGCCGCATAAGTACGGAAAGAAAAACATTCCCTTTTGTCGTTTAGAAAAATTCTTCGTATAAAAAGATTCCTTTTGAATAAACGTAAAAGTCAAAGGGGTTTATACACCATATAAAAGAAGGTTGTGTATAAAACCAAATATGCCTCAATGAAAGGGGATTGAGACGAAGTCCTTAAAAAGATCATTTTTTTAAATAAAGTACATCTATAATGTGTATTAACTATAAGTACACATAAATAATGTAAAAATACAAGATAGGACATAATAATATCATGACATAATTTGAAAGTAGGAGATTAACCCAAAGAATGGAAGTTGGGTTATGAAATTCCCTTACCTCGTGTCCGACTTGACTCAACCGTTCTTTAACCTCCTGAATAATAAACTAGAGTTAATATATACCTTATTAAGAACCATTTTCAATTTCATTATCCTTATTATATCACTTATTACAATGATATGAACATTATGTAATTATTTAAGTTAATAACGGTCGTTTTGTCGATCTTTGGTACTTGAGTCAACAATAAACTTCTCATAATTACAAGTTGTTCATGTGGTGAAATATCCATTATATCCAGAATTATATTCATGATGTAAATATCATATATATCATATATATACAGTATATACATTCATTCATAATGTCACGTAACATTTAGAGGTAAGAAATGAAATGCACCGTTCATGGAGACAGTAAGTCGTGCGTACGCATGAACGCTACTTTCATTTCTATTTCGTATTTAATGGAATGAAATCATAATGATATAAATTTATAATATAATTAAAGTATAATATAGTGTATAATACCATTTAATCCATCCTTTATACAACCCACATATGGCATTAACGATTCAAATCACTTTGAGGGGGCGGTAGTCCGCACTTCCTAAAATGAAATTATCGCATTTTACCCATAATGGAAATCATAAAGTATTCCATAAATGAGAAATACAGAAGCATAAGGAAAACATAAACATAATATATATATCATATATGAAAATATTTTCATCAAAATGGCCACCATTATAGGTGTTAAAAGAATTTGAACAATCATCGTTTCGTGAGGCAGTATTTCGCCACCCACAGAAACAGTATGTTCTTTAACCATTAGATAAAGGTGTGTGTAAGTGTAAACCAAATCCTTATCATAAAAACATCATAGTATATTGTAGATACTGTTGTTGTTACAAAAGAAATGAATAAAAAGAGTTTAGGGGGTTGGAGAAGAAAAATAAAACAAAACAACATTAGAGAAGACATTACCTCAAAATCGGGTAACTCTTTTTGATTTGAGCCAAAGGCTTCCTTGAGAAGAGTTATTCCCAAATTGAGGCTTCTAGGAGTAATAGGTGGAAGTTGGGAGAGTATTTGGGAAGAGGTTGGCCGAGCCAAATGGCTTGAAGGTGTGAATTAGGTGGGAGAGGTGGGGGCCTTTTATAAGTGGAGAGGAGGGGATCTTTTGGAAAGATTGAAATGTTACATTATTACACAATGCTTTTCGGATTCTAAAGGCCCCACACTTATATCATTCGTGGATAAGGTGATAAGGGTTCGAAATATACCCATACAATAGTCTTTGGACAAGTTTAAGCCTTGGAGTTTACATTATCTTTCCATTTTATTTAAATCGTTAAATAATGAGGTCATCGCTGCATCATAATGATGTCATAAATAATTTAATTTATTTAATGTCTAAAAATTATAAAAAAAATACTATGATGTATGAAATCTTTTTAGCTTTCTAATGAATATTTATAGTCAAAATTTGGGCTTGTGTAACCCCACTTAAAAACTGTTTTAGTAAAACAACTCATGTTTGTGTCAATTTAATTTTAACATTAAATAAATATATATATTAATGTCATTTTCCAACTAAAGTGGCTCCATGGGGTCCCCAAGTTGACCCATGGGTTGTCTTGGTCGGCCATGACTCATCCAATAGTAGTAGGACAAGTGTCATGCTCATCTCATATTATTAAAGCATTATTTGTACCTTAAACTACACTAATTACCTCTAATCGCGATTAAGAACTTAAAAGTTACTATTCACCAAAAAATTATTTTAATCTCATTGAACCACATTTTACTTCTTAATGACAACCATGTATGTAGTATTTTTGAAAATCAAAACACAGAAGTGGTAATATTTCATTTTAACGAAAAATCAGTTATTTAACTACCACTTAGTGGTTTCACTACTCATCAAAAATTGAAGTTTTTCAGAACAATGCCAAAATTTTACCCTAAGCTATAATTGATATTCCGAATTCAAAAATGATGTCTATTTTACAAAATTCCAAACATATAAGTTGCATTAATTAATTTTATAATTAATTCCCGCTGTCACAACAAATAGCGTGTTTTTAAGAAACAATTTATATCAAAAGATTGGCAATTGTTTATGTCCATTTTCAATGTTAAATTAATTCTAATGACCACCATTGGATAAAATGGTAAAAATATATTCTAAATATACTTTAAAACCACTAAATAGTATTATTTATCACTATAAATTATTTTGATTAAAAAAGTTGTTTTTCACTATTCATAAAAAATTGGAAGTTCTCAGAAAATTACAAAACATTCAACTTTGGATAATTTTGATATTACGAATACAAAAATGAAGTCCATTTTGAAAAATAAAATTTCTATAATTTTAAAAAGTGGTTATTACTATTCATAACGGCTACTTTGATTAGTCGCGGTGTTTTAGAACTCGAAGTTGCGAACAATGCAAGCTATTGCATTATTGAATGAGAAGTGTATCATGGAAGCTCGGGGTGTTACATTCTGCCCTCCTTAAATAAATTGCGTCCTCGCAATTTTAAATTTTTCTTTGAAAGTAAAAGGTTGAAAAGAGAAAATACCTTTGAGGAAAACCCACATTGGAAATAAGATTAATAAAATTTAGCCTTAATAAGAGGGAAAGGGAAATGAAAAAGTCACCACCCAATTATGATCTCGATTAGGAGAACATTGGTGGCAATTAGAGACATATAATTGGAGGAAAAACATAAATATTTTTAGGGAGTGATTGAGGTCATCAATAACAATCAACTGTCAAATTGAGGGCCTCAAAGACTTCAATCTATGTTGATTTAAAATATCATCAGTTCAACAAGACATAAGGTATTAGGATAACACATTTTTTTTAATATACCTTTACTAAAGTTTAAGAATTAATTTATTCATTGAATAAGAGATAGGTATATGTATATTTATGCTTGACAATTAGAGTTTTCAACCTTCAACTCATGTTTCACTCAAAAAGATAATAGAACTCAAAAATATTATACTTATCCTAATTGTATAAGGTTCCAAATGTTAACACATACCATTTAGATTAGTAAAATTATTTTGTAATAACCAGGGACTTCCTGTAGGCTAGTGGTAGGAAATAAAGTCCTGTCATACTATGATTGTGGGTTCGATTCCTGCAGCTTTTTCCGACGCGACGGGTTATGCCCCACCCTGCAGGTTGTCCTTTTCCTAAAACTATAGTACCATAATATTCCAAAAATAATCTTCATAAATTTTTTTAACCGTAAACAATACTATCCAAAGATCAACTTAATCCATTCCAACCATAATAGTTATCCAAAATACCTTCGTCCAGACTTTCTCTAAAAGGTCTCTAAATTCCAAAATCAATTGTAACATCAGATTCCCCAAACAAAAAAAAAGATTCTCTTATTGTCACATACTAAAAATATGATCACCTTAATCATATTACCTTAATCAAAAAGTAATACAGTACAATCTTTATATATATCACATTATTCTTATAACCAGAATATAATCCTTGAGTCCAAAAGCACCAATACATTAATTATTCTGCTTCAAATGTAGTAACAGCATAAGATTGTCCTTGATCCCTTGGCCTTTTCTGAGGTAAGTTTCCTTGATGCTTAGGACATTCATTTTCATAATGCCCCATTTCCCTACAATTGTATCATTCAACTTTGACAGCCTCTTTCTTTCCCTTGCAATCACGAGCCTGGTGACCCTTTTCTCCACATTTATAACAAACTCCCATTCCTTTTAGGCACGTACCAGGGTGATTCTTCCCACAATTATCACATAATGGAAAATCCTTCTTTCCCTTTTTCCCTTTATCTGTCTCTTGTTCCCCCGTTCTCTTCTTATCTTGCTTTACTTTGTTGTCATAAGACTTAGAGAATTGCTTTTCTGTCTTGATAGCACACGAGACAATATCTTCGTATGATGAGAAGGATTGTGATACTAAAGCTCGACGGAGAAATGGTTTTAACCCATCAAAGAAACGATCAATCTTACTCCCTGGGTTACGTATATAATCGACAGCATGCCTCGCTAACCTTGTAAAGTTAGCCTCATACTTTGTGACATTCTCATCCTCCTTCGGCCTCAAACTCAGAAATTGCCTTTCCATATCTGCTCGATGGTCACGAGGAAAGTATTTTTATAAGAAAATCTCTTTGAACTCCCTCCATTCCATATTCGATACGTAATCATCTTCCTTTGTGTTTTGAATCAGCGACCACCACTGATCGGCATCTCCAGTGAGGCGGTAAACTGCCATGACAACCTTCTCCCTTTCGCTACTCCCCAAGGCATGGAATATTTTCTCTAAGGAGTTTATCCATTGCTCAGATACTAATGGATTTGTACCCCCATTAAATTTTGGTGGTTCTTGCCTCATGAAGCGGTATAACATTGATCCTCCACGTTGCGGATCAGGGTGCTCCATACGAGTAAGGTTATTATTCATAACCTGAGTGAGTTGTCCCAGAATGGTAATAAGTTGATCAGCACCAGTTGTATCTCCAGATCCACAATAATTATCTTGAGCAGGAGGGAAATCCCTACACGGAGTGCGTGTATTGATACGGTTTCCATTCCTTCCACTAGGTGCCATTTCTAAACAATGGCATAAACTAGATTAGTTTATGAATCAAAATACATAATTCCATACTTGTAAAATACTTAACATAAATTGAACTATTTATGGATATAATCCATAATCATAAAAAGGTTTTATTCGAGGAAGTATATACTCATAACCGTTCATAGTGGTTTGTAAAGAAAATGAGAATTATCCTAAGCATATCCCCTGGGAGTGTCGTAACCAAGAGTGCAGCAAGGCCCGTTGTCGTGCACCAGTTCCCGTTCGAGTCTAGCTCAAAGCGGTGTTTTCAGGTTTTACCCCTAGGTACATCTGTGCCAGAGCCGCCTCTACCTGCTCGTATCCAGACAGGGATGTATTGCATGGAAAATTCACAAAATCTCTACAATACCATAATTCTAGGAAGTTCCTATATACTAATCCTCAAAGTTCATCTTAGGTCTACGTGCTCTAATCAGAGTTTATCTAAATCTAGCTTCCAAGGTTTGTACTAAAATTCCTCTGATACTAACTGTAACGCCCCGACCCCAGCTACCCAGAGTCGGTGCATTACTTCGTAACCTTGGTATGATCACAAAAGATCATGTCTCGAAAGACCGATTAGTTTAGTAGCCTTGGAAACACTAGATACATTCATAAATGTTACATTACATCATAAAGTGAAAAACTAATAACAAAGTCTCCATAGTCCACACTCATATCCTCTTCTGACTATCCCTGCAGGTCATTCATAAAATACTTCTTCACATCCTGGAAAATATTAAAACATTGAAAGGGGTGAGCTCAGATGCTCAGTAAGGATAACAATAATGCGGAAGCTTTCATAAATAAACATTAACATTTAAGGCAATGTATAACTAAAACAAAAGCCTTTTAAACATGAACTTCAACATAATATGGAAAAAGTAAAATGAGATAATGCCATTCACTTATTCACATGGATATTCTACTGGTCGAACAATCACATGCAATATCAATAACCACTTTCATAATGAGGGAATGTATAATGCCGGACATTCTGAAACATTTTGTCAAGGCCTCGGCCAAGACGTCTAAAATGATTAAGGCCTCGGCCAAAACCATAAATCAAATTGGGAAAGGGCCTCGGCCAATTCCACGTCTAGTTGTCTAATGAGACCTACCGATGCATCAAGGAGCTATAGCGGGCTCCACCCGTCACTTTTTAAGTCCAATACATTCCCCATATGAATAGTTTTAAACATATCATAAACCATAACATAATCGTATCACATAAAACATGCATAAAGGAAACATAACATTTCCACATTTCAATCACAAGATATCAATACAACACATTGATATAATAAAAACACTTTCAAAACCATTTTCAATACCAAAATAAAAGAAAGTTAAAACTTTGTATTTATTTTTCATTAAAAAAAGATGGCTTGTAGAGGAAGCCGAAACTCAAATAATAGTCACGGCGGCGGAGAAGTCGTTGTCGCCGCATAAGTACGGAAAGAAAAACATTCCCTTTTGTCGTTTAGTAAAATGCTTCGTATAAAAAGATTCCTTTTGAATAAACATAAAAGTCAAAGGGTTTTATACACCGTATAAAAGAAAGTTGTGTATAAAACCAAATATGCCTCAATGAAAGGGGATTGAGACGAAGTCCTTAAAAAGATCATTTTTTTAAATAAAGTAAATTTATAATGTGTATTAACTATAAGTACACATAAATAATGTAAAAATACAAGATAGGACATAATAATATCATGACATAATTTGAAAGTAGGAGATTAACCCAAAGAATGGAAGTTGGGTTATGAAATTCCCTTACCTCGTGTCCGACTTGACTCAACCGTTCTTTAACCTCCTGAATAATAAATTAGAGTTAATATATACCTTATTAAGAACCATTTTCAATTTCATTATCCTTATTATATCACTTATTACAATGATATGAACATTATGTAATTATTTAAGTTAATAACGGTCGTTTTGTCGATCTTTGGTACTTGAGTCAATAATAAACTTCTCATAATTACAAGTTGTTCATGTGGTGAAATATCCATTATATCCAGAATTATATTCATGATGTAAATATCATATATATCATATATATAAAGTATATACATTCATTCATAATGTCACATAACATTTAGAGGTAAGAAATAAAATGCATCGTTCATGGAGACGGTAAGCCGTGCGTACGCATGAACGCTAATTTCATTTCTATTTCGTATTTAATGGAATGAAATCATAATGATATAAATTTATAATATAATTACAGTATAATATAGTGTATAATACCATTTAATCCATCCTTTATACATCCCAAATGTGGCATTAACGATTCAAATCACTTTGAGGGGGCGGTAGTCCGCACTTCCTAAAATGAAATTATCGCATTTTACCCATAATGGAAATCATAAATTATTCCATAAATGAGAAATAAAGAAGCATAAGGAAAACATAAAAATAATATATATATCATATATGAAAATAGTGTCATCAAAATTTCCACCATTATAGGTGTTTAAAGAATTTGAACAATCATCGTTTCGTGAGGCAGTATTTCGCCACCCACAGAAACAGTATGTTCTTTAACCATTAGATGAAGGTGTGTGTAAGTGTAACCCAAATACTTATCATAAAAACACCCTAGTATATTTTAGATACTGGTGTTGTTACAAAAGAAATGAATAAAAAGAGTTTAGGGGGTTGGAGAAGAAAAATAAAACAAAACAACATTAGAGAAGACATTACCTCAAAATCGGGTAACTCTTTTTGATTTGAGCCAAAGGCTTCCTTGATAAGAGTTCTTCCCAAAGTGAGGCTTCTAGGAGTAATAGGGGGAAGTTGGAAGAGTATTTGGGCAGAGGTTGGCCGATCCAAATGGATGGAAGGTGTGAATAAGGTGGGAGAGGTGGGGGCCTTTTATAAGTGGAGAGGAGGGGCTCTTTTGGAAAGATTGAAATGTTACATTATTACACAATGCTTTTCGGATTCTAAAGGTCCCACACTTATATAATTCGTGTCTAAGGTGATAAGGGTTCGAAATATACCCATACAATAGTCTTTGGACAAGTGTAAGCCTTGGATTTTACATTATCTTTCCATTTTATTTAAATCGTTAAATAATGAGGTCATCGCTGCATCATAATGATGTCATAAATAATTTAATTTATTTAATGTCTAAAAATTATAAAAAAAATACTATGATGTATTAAACCTTCTTATATTTCTAATGAATATTTATAGTCAAAATTTGGGCTTGTGTAACCCCACTTAAAAACTGTTTTAGTAAAACAACTCATGTTTGTGTCAATTTAATTTTAACATTAAATAAATATATATATTAATGTCATTTTCCAACTAAAGTGGCTCCATGGGGTCCCCAAGTTTACCCATGGGTTTTCTTGGTCGGTCAGGACTCATCCAATAGGAGTAGGACAAGTGTCATGCTCATCTCATATTATTAAAGCATTATTTGTACCTTAAACAACACTAATTACCTCTAATCGCGATTAATAACTTAAAAGTTACTATTCACCAAAAAATTATTTTAATCTCATTGAACCAAATTTTACTTCTTAATGACAACCATTTAAGTCGGATTTTTGAAAATCAAAACACAGAAGTGGTAATATTTCATTTTAACGAAAAATCGGTTATTTAACTACCACTTAGTGGTTTCACTATTCATCAAAAATTGAAGTTTTTCAGAACAATGCCAAAATTTCCCCCTAAGCTATAATTGATATTCCGAATTCAAAAATTATGTCTATTTTAAAAAATTCCAAACATATAAGTTGCATTAATTAATTTTATAATTAATTCCCGCTGTCACAACAAATAGCGTGTTTTTAAGAAACAATTTATATCAAAAGATTGGCAATTGTTTATGTCCATTTTCAATGTTAAATTAATTCTAATGACCACCACTGGATAAAATGGTAAAAATATATTCTAATTATACTTTAAAACCACTAAATAGTATTATTTATCACTATAAATTATTTTGATTAAAAAAGTTGTTTTTCACTATTCATAAAAAAATGGAAGTTCTCAGAAAATTAAAAAAAATTCAACTTTGGATAATTTCGATATTACGAATACAAAAATGAAGTCCATTTTGAAAAATAAAATTTCTATAATTTTAAAAAGTGGTTATTACTATTCATAACGGCTACTTTGATTAGTCGCGGTGTTTTAGAACTCGAAGTTGCGTACAATGCAAGCTATTGCATTATTGAATGAGAAGCGTATCGTGGAAGCTCGGGGTGTTATATAAAGACAATTCAAATTCCCTAAATCCTATATTAATTATTTTTAAGGCTGATATGTTTTTACTTGGTCAAACTGTGTGGGTTAATGCGATCCGTTTTTAATGGAGAATTATCCGGATCTTAAACTATAGCCTCATTAAATCTTCAAAAAGGAACAAGATATCATTCTACATTTTTCTTCCCCTTTGTTCTCTGTTATGAAATGTTAGAACCTTTCAAACCTTCTTACATGAGTTTCACAATCAAACATTACTCCTTGGATCAGTTCTATTCTGTTTTGATGCATCCAAGATGTGTCGATCAATCTTTGATATAAGGTATGTTGTATCATCATTCTTTTGGGGTTCATATTCTCATATCCTCCTTTCTATATTATAGCATGTAATCTTCAGGGTTCTAATGGGTTTTTTCTTGGGGTTTGGTTGGTGCAGACATACCATGGCATCCTTGGGTTGATGCAGTTGTCGTGAGAGGAGGATTGTGACCCGTTGTGTGGATAAAGAATGTGAGAAACTGTTTGAGTTAAGGGATTCTTGGATTCTATAATTGTTTATGTGCAATTGTAAAGTTATAATGATTTATCCCTTTGGATCATAATGAAATTGACCTAATTAAATATATGAACTAGATAATTAAATTGTTATCGCTCGTATGTTACTGCCTCATGTTTTTCTAGATAGTGCTTAGCTGTTTGTTCTTGATGGGAATTGATAAAGAACGTAAATCCGGAAATAATTGATAATTGATTGGATAAAGATAAAGAGGCATGTAAATGAATCTGGTTGTTTCCATTGTTTTAGTTGTTCTAATTTTATGTTAATCAAATTGGCATAGTAAGCATGTTAAATATTTTTTGATAGCTTACTAAGTAGATTTCCTGGAATTGTAACCAACGAATTGCATCTGTTAATTCAAGAGGGATTAAAGAACTTGTTGTTGATAAAATATAATGCCTGATAGGGTTCTGAGTTACCCTCTTACATGTAAGTCTGAATGCCATGTGGTTTGGAGCCATGATTTCTCATTTTGTATGAAGGATGGATGCCTTTTTAAAGGGCCAAGAGCTCATTTAATGTGATTATTGTTTTCCTGCTGCTTGTGCTGTGATGTGAGCCTAGATGGCTGTTGTGATATGTGGAGGCAGGGAGGCCTTGTGGTTGTGGCAGCGGATGGTGCCTAGAGTGGAGAGATACATCAGTTTATGCATATGGGTGTCAGGGAGGACACCAAGGATGATGGTGTGGGATGCATGTGATGGTTGGATGTTGGTAGTTTTGTTTGGTTGTTTATCGACTTTACTTTTCCCCACTGCTCAAGGGAGCTGGTCTTGCTTACCCAACTTCTAAAGAAGACGAAGACACGCGGGGTATTCCACGTGCTTTCCATGTTTACCCTCTCAAGGGAGAATGGGTCTATGCACTTTATATAGGCGGAAAAGACTCGACGGGTAGCATATCTACTCACCTTGTTGAACCCCCTTTGTGTTTAGTAGCATAGGTTTCTTTTCAAGAATGCCTGGGAATATGGGAAAGTAATTTCTATAATGAAACATTGATTAAATGGTGTTAACCCTTGGGGATGGAATTTGAAGGAACATAATGATGAGGTGGCAATTTGAAAAGGGAAAGTAGACCCTTGTTGTATACCAGTGAAGTTTATTGTGGTTTTGTTCATGGTTAATTAATGTGAAAATAATTAATTAACGTAAAGTGGAATTGATAAAACAGAGAATGAAGTAACCTAATGAAGTTCTTTAACTGGTTGTGTGATTATAGGATACCTAGTCTTAGAATTGGCATCCTTGAGTCCAAGAGAGGTTAGCTGCAGTTGTGTCTAAGACTTGGTTATGCCCATAGTGTGGTTGTGAGATATATATATTCTTTACTTTTTTGTGTTTTCAAATGCTACTCCACCCTATCGGTAAGGGCAACTGACACCCCAGGGATTCTGAGCCATGGGGGGGTGTTTTCCCCCTCATTCTGATGGGAGGTTTAATGGATGACTACCCCCTTTGACCCCGCTCTCTTATCTTGGTAGATCTTTGTGCTGGTAGGCATAATGGTTATTTTTCCCCATATATGTGTGTAGAGGGATGTAATGGCTTGTGGTTATTTCACACACATATATTATGGATATAGTATCCTATGGACTACTATAGTTGTAACATGTATAGGTTGTCATGGCTTGAGGATCCTTACTCAGCGTATGGGATTTGATGGCTTGAGGTATAATACCTGACGTATGATACACATTATGCAATCTATGGTGGCTCTTAGAAACTACATGGTTACATTGGCATGTGAGGATGGTGTGGTGATTATCCCAGGTGTCTCTAGGAAAGCCTTTGTGGTGCACGTGGTGCAGATTGTGGAGCGTAGCCCAAGTTTATATGAGCAAGCCTTTGGAGAGAGATGCACAGGACGTATGTCGTTGGGGAAAAGTAGAAAACCAGTGGGGAAGTAGTAGCGGGGTACCATTGATATTCTTTACTATATTCTATATTCTTGTATGTGTTACTTGGTGAGAGTAGTCATGGTGAGGTTGGGAACTTAGTATACATGTTTGGGTGAAGAGTTCATTTCACTTCTTGTTCACTGTTCTTTAGCATGCTTTCTTTACTTTTGCACGAGAGGTTTCGGGGAGGATACTACTGAGTATACTGTTATAATCACCCTACATATATATAAACTGATTTTTAGGTCACTTGGAGCAGGTTAGAGATCAGGCTGGTTACTACTAGCTCGTGGTTGCAGGAGCTGTTCGGGCTTGTAGTTGTTGTTGTCTTTCCTTTCTTTTGGGTAATTGTAGTTTTCCCTTTTAGTTATAGTACTTTTTCATGGCATTTCATATATGTAATTGGGTTTCTTTTATATTTCAGTTGCATTTGGTTGGTTTCTATCTTATATATCTCTTCTTCATTTTTTCTCTTAGAGGGTAATGCCTCCCATTTGTGTGTTACTATACCTCGGTGCTAGTCGCCAACCCGGGGCCTATTGGAGGCGGGACTTAGGGGTCATTATCTCCCTTATCACATTGTCGGCCCAGGAGGGGTAAACTTTTTGGGGAGGGGTTCGTTACAACATGTCTGTATATAGGAACAACCAATGACACCCAAAACATGTGTTGTTCCTATTGGTGGGCATGACCTCATTATCTCACTACTAGAGATCACCAAGTGCAAACTTCATGAGAAGAAGTATAAATTCATATAAACCCCCAACACCTAAAATCAAAACATCATCTTTTTCCATCCTGTATGATTTATCTAGCTCATAGGATGTTTGTTTAAGATTAATTTCATTGTATCTTAATGTTCTCATAATAGCCTGAGATCTAATATAACCTTTTGATATGATAATTAATCCAAGAAATTACCATTAAATAATGGATCCAGAGAGATCTACACCATAATGGTAAGAATACATCATATATAACTAAATATTTACAAAATATGGTAATCAAAATTACTACATAGTTGGGTCTAAGGAACCCACTATTTCAACAAAAACTTTTGTCATGTAATCTCTTCAAACATAGTAATAACCTGAATCACATTATAACCCTACTGAAAAAATAAATTATTCCCCATCACATAAGTTAAACATAGATTATTTTTTATATTACTTAAATCCAAAGCTATCACAAACTCCATCAATGATATTATGAACCACATTGTCAAAAAATCATTAATCAGTTCCCAGGTAGTTATCACTATCCAATTTACTTTATCCACATAAACAATATCTTTACCTAAACACCATTATTACAGCATCAGAAGCATATCAAGGGTTATATTTACTTAAATAAGGTGTTTTTAAAGGATTTTAACTTTCCATTGAATCACTTTTATTTGTACTATTTAATACATGTTTTCAAATCCTTTAAGAAATAGTTGTGAACTACCTTCCATTTACATTTCATCATTATTATTACTACTATATCATCAATAAATTACTTTTAAAACATATTCTAAGGATCTTAATACATAATAACATTAATCATTCCACTTCAGCTATATTAGTAACATATAATTGACCTTTATCCCTTAGCTTCTTCTGATGTATATTCCCTTGACGTGTTGGGAATCCATTTGTGTAGTGTCATGTATCCTTAACATTGTAAAAATGAATAGTAGTATTTTTCTTATTCCCCTCTAATTATTTGACATGATTCCTCTTTTCTCAACACTTATAAAAAAATTGTATGCCTTTCAGGAATTTCCCAGGGTGATTCTTTCTACAGTTCTCAAACAATTGGAATTTTTTCATTCCCTTCATTAATTAATTCCCTTTCTCTTAGTGTTTGCATGACCACTTATTCTCTTAATTCAAATTGAATATATTGATTCTAAATATTTTATTATCCATTTTTGTGGAACATAAATCTATTTCATCATATGATGAAAAATATTGGGTGACTAGTTCCCTTCAGTGAACATGCATAAGCCCTTCAAAGAAATGGTTAATCTTGTATTATGTGTTGCGTATATAATCTGTAGCATACTTGATAACCATGTAACCGCATCTACATACACCAAAAAACATTCTTATTTCTTTTTCATTAAATGATGAAAAATTCTCTTCATCTCATTTATTCCCACAAGGGAAATAGTTTTCAAATAATATCTTCTTAAAATCTTTCCATTATGAGAGTTTTATTTCCTCTTACAACCTAGTATTCTAGATCAATGAACACCATTTATCAGCATCTCCAATGAGAAAATACACATTAAGTGTAAAATTTTCATTTTTAAACATCCCAATTCCATAAATATCTTTTCCAAAGGCTTTATTTATTTCTCATATTCCATTGGGTTTGTAGTCCCACTAAATGATGGGGGCCTCCATCGCATAAAGTGATCTGGCATAAGAGAATCTCATTGTGGAAGAGGTTTCTCCATCTTGGAAAGCTTATTCATGATAACCAGATTAAAATTCCCTAATATATCCATAACTTTATCAGTTCCAATACATTCTATATCATCTTCCTTAGCAGGGAAACCACTATATTGGCCACAAGTATTGATATCGTTCTTACTTCTTGCTTTCATCTCTAAATAATAGAATATAGTGTATTAGATCACAATATTATAAATAATTTATAATTTTAAATATGGTATAACATGTAGCCTAAAATAAAATTTATGCATTGTTAATGTCAACATCCTAAACTTTGTTTCACTGTTGATATCTTTGTTTTCAAATCCCTCATAATGGATTGTAATGAAAACATAATTTTTCCTAAGAATATACCCCTATAGTGTCAAACCAGGTGCATGGTAAGAATTATTTTCGGTACCGAGTAAATCTTGTGTTAATCCCAACATTCATTTTTCAGTGTTATTACCCCTAGGTACCTTTGTTCCAGAACTATGTCCACTTTAGTATCTATATAGGGATGTATTTCTAGAGATACAAAAATACAATTTTCCTTACCAAAACATTATGATTTTATTATATATATATACTAAAATTCTATCATAGGTTTATGTTCCTTGATCTATATTTTCTAAAATCTAGTTTGTAAGGTATCTACTAAATTTGATATGATACCTACTATAACAACCCTCACCTCAGTAACCCCAATCCAATGTCTTTTTTTATTACATTATCATAGATACAATATTTATATACCAAAGGATAGATCTGTTGAATAGTTTTGGAAAACAAGATACATATATAATACCGATTTTAAATTGGTAAATATAAAACAATTCATCTTAAAAGTAAAATCTCAGCATCTTGGAAAATCATTATAAGAATTCTTCTTCATAACTTTTGGAATATAAATAAAATAAAGGTGATCTCAAATACTCAGTAAGGGTTAAGAATAAGAGAATATATCATGCATCAATAAGAATAATAAACATGGTAAGGTAGATAATTAAGCACACATTCCATTAAAATTACTTAATTATCATGGTTACATACGCAAGAATCAATATAGAACGGTAAATAACTGAAACACCTACCACTTAATCAATAAAATTATAATGAAATGAATCCATATATAATGTCACATTAAATTATCATGTATAATAATAATAATAATAATTATCAAAGAAAGAAATTCTTAACTATTGGACTCCATGTTTCCCAAGTACATGGTACCTATACCATCAAGGCCTTTTTAAAAATGGATTAAATAATATTGGGTAAAAACCCATCTAATTTGGCTTACCGATTCACATAATTAGATTACTAATGCATCAAGAGGCTTACATTAACCATTACCAAACTCATTCCATACAAGTAAAAATAATTCCTCATATATCTAATTATCGTTTTAGTTCATAAAAAATTTTCTTTATCAAATATCTATATTGATTAAAGTATGTGGATTTATCAATATTTCCCTAGTTCAACAAATAAAATTCTGAGTAAATACCATATGAAAAAAAATTTAAGGGTTTAAGAAATAATCATATCCCATAAAAATTATATTAATAATTAATATAAATGTAATTTCTAATGAAAAAATATTATGATAAAGTGATTGTTTCAAAAGAAAGTTGTCCATCACATAAGAAAGTGAGATTTCACAACAACATTTAGCATTTGGTAATTTTCATGTCAAATAACCTTGGATGAAATAATTAAATTGAAACATAAAATTCCATTAATTATGAATTAATAGTTATTTTACATTTCAAAAGAGTAGTATATACACCACATAAAATTAAACGGGTGCATAATAACAAATAAGTATCAATGGAATGTAAATTGATATGAAATCAATTACCTCACACTTCCTTTTGATTAAACGTTATTTAACCTCCTATATAGAGGACTTAAACATGTAATTAACATAAAAAAGAACCATATTAATATTTTTAACATTATATATGATTCTTTTATAACATCTTATCACATGTTTATTAATAATCATTCTTTATTGTAATTATTTTTGGTGATAATTGAATTGTTTTATTATGCATGTTTTGTCATTAAAGATCCTATTACAAAATATATTAATGAGTTTCATCATAAAAATAATAATCATCATTACATAATTATAATATTTACACATTTATTATACTTTTAAAACAAATCATGAATAGTGGTTTTGAAAAATGATGTATGTTACGATCATGGAGATGGTAGGTCATATGTATATATTAGTAACGTCTCCATTTCTCACCGATCATTATGGGAAAAGAGGTAAGTAATATTGTACCTACACAAAATTATCATAATAATAATTAATACCATATTATGTACATATATTTCATCTATGTAGTGTGGTTATGGAAAGAGAGTCACATTGGTTTGTGAAGGTAGTAGTCCACACGTACACGAATGATGTCATCATCATTAAGTAAGGGAAAATGAAAGAAATAGATCGATTTATATTATATATTAAAAATGATAAAAATGTAATAAATATCATAATTATTTCATTTTTATCACATATAATCAATAACTCTATCTTTATCTTCTTCCAAGTGAAGTGATAGTGAAAGACAAATCTTATCATTTCGCAAGGCGGTAGTCTGTTGTACACACGTGTGATGTTATCTTGTATCTTATATCATGAAAGGGAAAATATATATTTTTTATCTTGTGACTCCATAGGTATAAATATGTTATAAATATTGAAAGGTGGAAATGGAAAAATGAACGACATCGGTTCATGAGGCGGTACTCGGTTGTACACATGAACAATGATTTCATAACCCATTTGATGGAAGTGGAAACAGTTTAGGTCATGAAATTATTATAAAAAAATATTCATATATGGAATATAATGAGGCTATTATAAAAGAATGTTATGATAAAAAAATTGAATGATATTGTGAAATAATTTAAATAAATATGCATGTTGGTAAACATTACCACCTCTTTAAGTATCTTCCTTTGGTTTATGCTAAACCTTTCTTATGTTGGATTTAGTCCCAAAATAAAGATTATTGGATGAATAGAGTATACATTTGGAGTTATTTCATCACGTTTTTTCTAAACAAAAGTGGATTTATGTGTAATGTTGATAGGAGTGGGGGTGGCCTTTTATAAGTGGGGTAATTGGCACACTTTTAATTTTTTGAAAGAGTGAATTCGACCAACGTTTCTTTCAAGTAATGATTCCACAATAGTGGTAAGTTATCGATAATAGAAGGTATAAGTTTGACATATTTTGATGTAATTGGTTTTTTAAATGTTTTTTGTCATTCTTACACCTTATATTTTAAGTTTAACCACTAAGTAAACTCGTTTTTACCATGATCATCAAAAATAATATTCCCTTGTTCTCAAATAATTATGGTAAAAAAGGAATTTGACCTTAGAATAATATATAAATTTTGATAATTCAAATAAATAATAAATTTTTTCAAATTAAATTAATATAATTGGTGTAATTTATCTTAAAATTAATCTCATATATGTGATGAGAAAGAGGGTTTTTAAATTGAAAATGTTTAAAAGTTGACAATGTTTTTCTTTCAAAATTCAATATTAAAATTATTCCAATGACCTGAATTGAATTTATAGATTTATAATTTAAATATTCAGAATTAAAACCAATTAAAAATATATATTTATATTATAAATTATTTATATGAAAATGCAGTTTTCAATTATAATCGAGTATTTTTCACTATTTATCAAATACAAAATCCCTAGAAAATCCCAAAAATTAAACCTAAGTTAATTTTAGTATTATTATTTCAAAAATTATATTTATTTTGAAAAATTAAATTTTTAAAATTGGTAAAAATTAATTTTAAATTATGTGTCCCAAGAACGATTAAACCTTATTTTAGAAAAATTATAGTTTTTAAGAAAACATTTATTTTTTTTAAATTTATTCTTATTTTTATTTATAATCAGTTGATATCTAATAATTAAATTTCAAAAAAATATATTTTCATAACATAGTAAATCCTATTCACACACACCATTCTCATAGTTAGATGATAACTATCAAATTAAATGATAACATTGATAGTTTATTGTTGTTCGATAAAACACTTTCTTGCGTGTAGCACATGTTATTTAAGAAACTTGTTATTTCATATAAGGAAATACAAAATCAATGTTGTAAGAATTTAAAGATATATAATGTATTGAATTTATTTAAAATTTAAAATATTTCACAAAGACTTGGAATTTTATATTCCTTTCTACCATGGTTGTTGCATGTTATACACACCATCGAATATTATGTAAATATTTTAAAATCATGAGGTTTTTCAATTGGAGAGATATTACTCAAATCAAGAGATGTACTATATTTGTGGACTATTGTCTAAAATAGCTTAGAGAATATTAATGTGAATTAGTTATGAAGGAACTATCTAAGGTGTATTATTTATGAAGACTAATGAATATTATGTTGAATATTTATTGAATAATGTTTTGATAAGAGTTGTTATAGTCTAATGTATTTTTAAATTGATGGTAATTGATCTAGAAATTATAAATTTATAAGTCTTAGAGATTTTTTAAATTCCATATATATATAAGAATCATTTCTATATTTCATAATTATTGTCTCTTAGGGCCACATAAGTATCATTCATTCTCTATGCATGTATGAATCTACATTGTGTGAGGATCATCCAATGTAGTTGAGAGGAATAGTGGGAATGTATTGATCTTTATAAGAATCATGCATGTGATGCAAATGAATAAAGTTTCTTTATATAAAAACGATTTGGATCTATCTATAAATCATCTATATTTGGGTATGTAACATATGTAACATCTTATGTTTTTAAAAGGAAATACTATGTTGGATATCGTACATGATATGTCACATCATGCTAAAATGAACAACCAAATATTGTTATTTAAACATTACCATTATAACCTATTAGTTAGAATAGTGGGAATGATCTGGATTAGATAAATTATGAAAACATGGTTTACACATTTAAATATAATAAATTATCCAGTAACTAATTATTTATAAATGAATATAAAACACCTTTTAAAATAAAAGGAAATTGTTTTTTAACTATTTAAATGCTCACAAGTGTGTTTTATACCAATAAAATTTAAAAAATCACATTTATTATTATATTAATTAAAAATATATTTATATATATATTATTTGATATAATTTATAACATTCATCATATGTGTTTTATATACATGATATAAGAACAAATCCAATTTTATGTATAAAAGATGTTTTTTATAAAAGGACAACTTCATTACTTCTCGATGGCACACATGTTTGAAATATTGTTTTGGAAAATTTTCTAAATTATATTTTAAAAAGATTAACTTTTTATTTTAAATATTAATATCAAATTTAACATTTATGGATATTTAAATATTTTCAGAGAAGTTTCATGTTTTGATAAATTGTAAGAAATACATAATTTTAATTGAAAATAGTTTTTTTGTATAAATAATTTATACTGTTAAATTATATTTTTGACTGGTTTTAGATAATAATTAAATCGATTTTATACCATTTAATCCAATTTAGGTAATTTAAATTTTTATATAAAAAAATTTGAATCTCTTGAAAGTTTTCACATTTAAAACATGTCTTCTCTTTCCTTCTATAGGGAATAATTGTATATTAACAATAAAAAATTCATTATTTTGATTTTAGAAAAATAGATTCCATATTTGTAATCATATGGTCATAATTTTTTAAATATTTCCTTTAAATTTTGAAACAGTGTGAATATAAACTTTAGTAATTTTTTCTTTAATTTCCATGGTTAACGGTAAGTTGGAGAATTAATGGTAAAAATAATATTATAAATATTATAACATTACCCTATCACTTATCCTAATTTTATCGGATGAGTTATTTTCTACCAAAATCATCCTTGGGATGATTTTATGATATATTGGATCCACATGAATGAATTTTATCCATTTATAGTATTTTATTTTAAGGAAATTCAAACATGCCATACTCAAGTTTTTAATAAGTATTAGATTTTTAATATGTAGTTATTCATAATATATCTTCAACTAAAAATATTAATTTGAAATTTTAAATTATTATATTAATCATGATTTTTTTAAATTTTTATGGAAAGAATAATTAAATTAAAGGTTTTCACAATGATGATGAAATAATTTTTTAATTAATGGACATATCAAATAAATGTTATTAAAAATATTCAAATAAATTTAATTTGATATAATTAATTTCATACATGAATTTTCTAGATGATTTAGACATATTAGGGATTTATTATTGGTTTTTAAGAAGATATAAAGTTATTATGATATTTTAAAAAAGTCAAGTAATGAATTGTATCAAAATTGGCATTAATAAAATTTGAATATAAATAATATTTAATTAAATGATATAAAATTCATAAAAATCTAAAATTTAGACTAACTAGTACTCTGCCCATGAAAATTCACGGGACCATTCAATTTTCTTTTAAATCTTGTGGTTCTGCATCATTCAAAAAAATTGTAATGTCGTTGTTGTCAATATACTGTTTAGAATAAAATGATGAAAATGAAGTGAATGGGGTGCCCTTGAAATTAGGAAATAAAGTGAAGAATAATTGTGATGGAGATGGAACATGACAGAATGAAAGAGTTAGAGATAAGAGGCATAGATAAAACAGAAGGTGAATGTGCAGGTGAAGTTGAAGGAAAGAGACAAGACTATGATAAATTGTGTAAGGCATCCTAGAGAGAATTGAAAGGTTGGTAGAATTTTAATAGAGCTGATGGGCTTGAAAATATGATAGGGTGAGGATTAGTATGAAGTATGATTTCGTTTGGTGTGGTTTCTTTGAAAGGTAATACAGTTGGGAGTTCATATTTTTAAACTATCATCATCATAAATTAATTTCACTTTATGATTAAAATATTACAAAACCCATTTATTTAATTTCATAAGAAATTTTAACATTATTTGAATATATATGTGTGTGTGTGTTTTTTTTTGTGCGTGTCTATGTCTAGATTCCCTAAAAATTATTAAAATTATGCACTATGGAACTAATATATTGAAAAAATAATTATTCCATCTCATAATTAACCTATAATGAAACATGTTTATATGATGAAGTATGAAAATTAATCCATTTACACAATTGTAAAAGACTATATAATTCAATATGAATAATCATAGGACTTGAGTGACTATTCCCAAAACATTATATTTTCAAGAGATGTTCACTTTTTTAATACACAATGAAATTTATTGTATTCACCCACATCCATGGCCACACGACATAAACTATAAATACCCCCATCAATTCCATATTAAGAAGGTACTGTAGAAAATAGACTTCTTTGGATAAGGGGAAATAGTAAAAATGTGCAGAAACTTTACATTGATGCTAGATCATCCTTGTAGAATCAACTGGGAACCAAAAAATTCCCAACAATCTGCATCAACTGTATAATGTCCATAAAGAAGGAAAACATTAGAACATGAGGAAGGGTCCATTTGTGCCATATATGTTTTTTAAAAATTCAGTCTAGACTTTAATACATGTGTGTGACGTATGGATGTAATAATCATAAAGATCAAAGTAAAAAAAGTTCAAGAAAATCTAGTTTTAGTTTTACCTGGAATTTATTTTCAGAATAATAGGTAAGAATCCAACATATCAGCACCTGAAAAATCATCCAACATGTATATCTGCCGAAAATGAAATTGTTTAAAATTAACAATACATACTAATAAAGTTATGAAATACTATAATTAGAGTACATATAATATATATTCGAAAAAAAATAATATGTATATTGTGCATGCAATCATTGAAAAATATAAGGACACAAATGAAATCAATATTAAATATATAGTAATGGAACTCATAATCAAAAGTATGAATGGAATATGATTCACTTACCCAACAATAAAGAAGACTTTGATAGGAAGGATAATATATATATATATATATGTTATTATGTGTTCATTATTGGATGTTTAACTAATTTATGGTTGATAAACAGCATCATAATCCTAAAATATATAACCAATATGATTAATTTATGGGAGCCAAGTGGGGTTACATGGTGTTGTGCATGTCAAATTTGAATAAAGATTTTACCATTTCCATGATGATTATGTACCTTGCAACAGAGTTCATCATCATTTTCTCTACCAAATTGACGCCACCATATATTTAATACCAGGAGGAATCACAGGTAGAGTAGTCCACAACTATCTTGTTAATTTCATGGTTTGGAATAAAATGCATAAGTTACAAAAAATAGGATGGGAAAAAGAATAAACATAACCTTTAATTTCATTAAAGAAAGCCCTTTGTTACTTCGTTTTCTTCCTCGGTCACATATAGAAAGAAATTACCTGCAATAACATGTCTCCAATGATGGATCCTTTGCTTGTTGTCGTAATCCCAAGGCCATATCCGCTGAAACACAGAAACACTACAACATATACTTAATAGAATAAATGGAATATATTAGTATCGGAGTTAGTAGCTTGAGTTAGTTTTGGAGCCAATGATAATGTATGTGTTCGTTTGATATATGCTCATGAGGTGTCATGTTAGAATCAAAAATTGAAAATTTATAAAAGAATACAACACCTGATGGGTGTGTACCTTTGAATAGGTTATCCTCCTTTGTTATTCTTTCTTCACATGTGTAGACACACTTTCTGAAGAACATCTCCAAGCCTCTGCCTCATGTGCTCTATATATTCTTCAAAAACTAACCATGAACAGTCTCAGGCGTCTTCAAAAAAAGTAGATTTGTGGTTGCATTTGCGCGCTATCTTTCAAGCATGAAAACTCCATGATTCTTCTTTTCAACTGATAAACCCCTTAAAATAAAAAAATTATACTATAGTCATCTTCACTTCAAAAAACATAGAGGTTCATGTGTCTTTTTCTTCATGAGTACCAGGAGCAGTGGTTCTTCTACCTCACAGATAGCGTAAGCTTCATTTTCTTCCTATAGATGGTGTAGATTCTACCTTTTTTCATGGACTCTTCAAGTGTGGGTTTCATTTGTTGAATGCCTCTAGTTCTTCTTTATCGTGTAGCAGGGGTGTGTGGAATCACTTCTAAATAGTGTTGTAATTTTTGTGAAATGACAGCACCCTTTTCAAATGTTGCAAATGTTCACAAAGATAAATACATTACAATTTATCATGAAATCCATTTTTCTAAAATTTGAATTTATGGATACATGATTAAAGTGAAAGGAATCTATTTTGAGGCTTACCATTTGTAGTTGAGTACTCCTATTTCCATAAAAATTATAACATCTATCACCTAGTTTTTCCTTGCAACCATGTCATGATGACCTAAAATCATATTGAAACTATGTATCATAGAAAGCTATATATAAATGGTTATATTAATTCCTTAATGATAAATTTTCATAACATGGACATGAGAGATCAATTTAAAAAACTTCTCAACCCAAACTATTGTTTCCAAAGATAATTCACCTTAGAACGTGTGAATAAAATAGTGACCAACTCATAATGAAAAAGCCTCATGTTTTGAGTTTATCCTACCCACCCCCTGAAGAAATTGGTTCGTGATCAGTGAAACATAAATTTAACTATAATGTCAAGAAATAAAATACATGCTCTAATATATATTTTTTTGCTACAGTTACGTTAAAGGTAATTTTGGATTGACTATGATTTGATGCAGGTCAGAAAAATTAGATAAAAAAACTACATAGAAATGAGAACACCATAAATATAAAAGTCTATTACCGTAAGACAGATAACCAAAAACCAGTAAAAAACAGATTGAAAAATAACTGTAACACAAATCAGAATATAACCAATAATATGCATGTTTAAGAAAATAATCTGTAAAATATAGAACCCTTGTAAGAACCATATGGAAACATACATGTCTAAGTTCTATTCAGACAACCCAAATAACAAAAATTTTCAAACAGTCTAAACAGAATTTGTAAATCAATATGTGCAGAAATTTTCAATCAACCATCACCTCCTACACTTCTTAAAGTGAGGTGTCAAACAATATGAACAGAAATGTGTTTGTTTGTTTCATGACCTTAACTAATTCAGTTGCATACTCATCCTGGTAAGGTAATGAAAATTGAGTATAGATTAATGGAGAAGTGAAAATATTGAACCTAAACTGAATACAATATGTACCTGAATGGGTTGGACATAGGATGTAGTCAGGAAACCCCAATTGAAATGATTGAAGATAGGAACCCTGAATACAGAAGGATTTTGAATTATGATTGTAGAAAATTGTACATATTCAAAAAATTAAATAACATTCACTAATATTGACATAGTAAAAGATGATAAGATACATACCTGTATTCACTTCTTTTGCTGATTCCAGGGGTTAGAATAAGGTAAATAAAAAGGAATTAGTGCATTCATGAATACACATTCCTCAAAAATTCACGCCAGCTTTCCTAAGATTTACTGTTTGCACTGTCTATACCTATTTTCACTATCTATACCTTTGTATACCTGTTTTCACTGTCAATAACATCCATATCTTTTTTCACTGTCTATTATTGTAGTACCTTAAATGTAGATTCAATGTTTATACCTATCTATACCTATTTTCATGGTCTATACCTTTCTATACATGTTATCACTATAAATAATATTTTCAAACATAACAGGAAAAAGTTGACAAAAAATATTTCAACCCTAAGTATTATTGTAGTGAAATGGAATGAGTAATGCAGAAGCCTAGATTTAGGTTCATTAATTAGTTAGAAATCTCATACCTGACGTGTGAAGATTTTGTGGGAGGGAATAACAAACTGGGAAAAAAATCCTAAAACCGAATAGTGAAATGATTGAAAAAACCATACAATAAAATTTGAGTAGGTATTTATTCTCATAGCTGTAAAATCAGACAAGAAAAATTGTTCATGAATAGATAATTAAAAATTATAGAAGTGAAATGACATTAGTAATGCACAAGAAAGGATTTAGGTTCATGAATAGGTAAGTAAAATCATTCCTGAAGTACGGAGATGGTGTGGGAGGGAATAACCTACTGGAAAACGAAATTCCAAACCCAAGCAATGAAATGGTAGAAAAAATAAGACAATAAAATTTGAATAGGTAATTAATATCATACCTGTAAAATCAGAGATCATGTTTTGTTAATTTTTTCAATCAAAACATCAAAAAGCATAAAAAAAATTGAACCCTCAGTATTATAGAAGTTAAATGACATCACTAATGAATAATCAAGGATTAAGGTTCATGAATAGGCAAGTAATCACATACCTTTTGTGTGAAGATGATGCGGGAGGGAATATCCTACTGGAAAATGAAATTCCAAACCAAATAATCCCTAGAAAAGTCAACTGAAACCGTAGTTGTGAGTACAGAGAAACCCTAGTCGCGAGTACAAAGAAACCATAGTTGTGAGTACAAGGAAACCCTACTCGTGAGTTAAGAACCTAACCTGAGGATTTGTTATATGGAATACATAGAAACCATAGTCGTGAGTTCATCGATGAGTCAGTCTTCGAGGCCTCAGATGTCGATGAGGGTAAGCCCGAGGGTGTCGGAGTCCTGAGAGAGAGGCACAGTGAAGTTTTCGGGGTTTGTAGGAGATAATTGGAGATGGATTCTAGATTGAAGACGAGGGAAGGATGTTGTGGATGACTATAGATACAAAATTGTACTCCTCGACGGTATCAGAGTCGCGTGAGAGAGGCATGGTTAGTGGGAGATAATGGGAGAGGTATCGCTGGATTGTGGAGGGAATATGAGAAATGAGGTTGCAGAAAATGGGAGATCTGAAACCCTAGGTATTGATGGATTCGAAGGTGATGGAGAGATAAAGGTCGATATAGTCGGGGTTGGGAGAGAAATAGAAGGAGGTAATCCGGTATTTAAGAGGCGTGGATAGATGATTGAGTGACACATAATGGTAAAAAACATTACTTTAGTAGGTATATAGATATTTTTTATAAGGCTTAAAATTTCTTCAAATATTTATTTATGTTTCTAATTGATTTTTATTGTAACTATATTAACCCTCAGTGTGTAAAACTCCATGTGGTCATGATAAGAGTTAATGTGATTAAATAGGGGTTAAATCCAAAAGGCATGGGTTAGAATGTGTCCTAAACTTGTCAAAAAATTATTCTTTGAGAGTATTAAGACCTACCCTCATATTATATTCAAATAAACTCTCTTTATATCCATTATAAATTTAAAATTGATTTATATCAATTTAATATTTTCATTGTTTCCAAAAGTACCCTTCACCTCAATTATAAAAGGTCACCTCCTACATCACTTATTCACACCACTTTGATCCTTATAGATCACAATAAAAACGTAATTATTCATGATTTGGGGTCCTAGTATCCCAAAAATACCAACTCTAGATCCTTTAAGAATGGATCTATATGAAGTCCACCAAAGAAGAGGTAATTGTTTTACCAACTCATTGTATTTAATTTCATCTTATAATTCCTCTTCATTTGTTGTTTCCATAATAAAGTAACCAATATAGTATCATATATATGCTGAGATGTTATTATGATTATGTAATAACAATATTACACCTTTTATTCTTCCTATGAAAAATGAAAGCACTATGAGTGCGCACATACGGCTTACCGTCTTCACCTTGTGGTGTAATATGTTACTCATTACCAATTCACTTGGATGGGTATAATGATGAAACTAATATATATATATATATATATATATATTACATGAAATTGAATCTATTAAAGTTAATATACCATTCAATTCCTTACCCTTTCACTAATAAGGGAATGATATTGTTGCTCGTGCGTACTTACGGTCTACCATCTCTTTGACACGATGGAAATCATTTTACATGTCCACCATTGAAAAATGATTAAAAAATTGTACATAATTAATAAGTATGATATATATGACATTAATATCATTCTACAGATGACATAACTATATCATGTTCAAAATAATCAGGACTTACATGATGAAACATGCATAATGAAGCAATAAACACTCCAAACAAGGGTAATAATGAAATATTACTAACAGAAAATTATAATATGATATAATAGTATTATATATGATTACATAAATATGAATATGGTTATGGTAGGAATAAATAACATTCTTTAAACCATTATATGGGAGGTCTAGATACATACAAAGGAAATCAGACCTAATGTAAGGGTTATTTCACAATCTTGTTATTATTTAGGATCATTTATATTTAAGTCTTAACATGCGAATATTTTATTACTTCTCCATGTTTTCTAAAAATATTTTAAAAAATAATTATTTTTAATATCCTATGAATTTTACTATTATTTACCCATATTTTAATTTTTATAAAATCGTTTGAAAGGAAATTTTTTTCCATTTTCCAAATGATGGACTCTATAGAAAAATACAGAAGTATCATTTTTTAATATTATGTGACATGAGAATATGTTTCTATTTTATTAGTAACGTAATGTTTTGAATATTTCATTACAAGTTTATAAGGTTATTTTCTATGAAAATTTTTTCTTTTATGATTTCATGGAATTTAAATAATCAATTTCAATGTAAAAAATTATGTATTTATCTTAAGAAATTTACAATGATTTTTTAGAGTATTTTCATATATGTCAACATCCTTTGTTAGATCTTATGATTAATTTAGTTATATCTTTTATGATATCATATGCTATATTTTAGTGAATGGTTTATGATAATTCTTACTATGGATGTTCTATTTTGATACCATTCGTGATTTATGGTTAAATTATTCATATTTCATATGCTTGTTTTTTAATACGAGTGTTTATATTGTTTGTGTTTCAATATTTTCATATGATAAATGCATTGGATATAATAAGTGATGGGTGGGTCCCTCTATATCCCCACGATGCATCTACAGGTCTCATGAGACAAACTAGTTATATTGGATGAAACCATAACTATTTATGTATTATGTATCTTCCAAAGCATTTATTATATGTTTATGATGTTTAGATTTATGAATTCCTTAATTATGAGATTAGTTATAAATATTCCATGTGATTATTTATTTAATTGAATATATATATGATTATTTATGTGGAATTATTTTATTATTGTTTATTATTTTCATATTACGCTCCTAATTATGATTAAATATATTGTATTTTAGTTATTCATTGTGCCTTAATGTTTACTCTTATTTATTCATGGTTTCTTCCATTGTACACATACCCTTACTGAGAAACTTTATGCTTTATTTTTTCTATGATTAAATGGTGTATATTATAATTTAAATGCAGGGATAATATTGGAGAATAGTGGATTTCTTAAAGGAATAATTATGTTGAATTTTATAATTTCTACTATAGTGTATGTTTCGAGTATGTATCTAGTTTTCCAAAATTATAAAATATTCAATACTCTGGTATATGATTCCTTGTATCTTTTCTAAATGTAATAATTTCACCACTAATACAAGTAAAATGGGGTAAACGTCTTCATAGTTGATTTCAGAGTATGTTTAGTACATACCTTGGGAACTAGATTGATTATAGAATGAAACCATATGATATAATTTAAAAATATATCCAAATAAATTAAGATTATGGTTTAGATATTAATTGTACATAAATTTTAATGTTAGGTTATGTGAGTAACATGTTTTGAGATTATAAATTATGTTTAATAATGTTGTGATCTAATCTATTTTATGTTATTTTTTATTAATGAAACCAAGGAAAAGAAATGGAAACTGTATCAATTCATGTAATCCATGTAGGGATTTCTTTACTATACAAGATAATTATGTTAGATATGGAACTGAAATTGGGGTTGAACAACTAATAATTTTATTTGGGGAAGTTAAATTGAATTATGAGAAATAACATTAACCATATGGAATATCCTAATCCACAATTCATAGGAACAATGTTAGACTACTTCACGAGACAACAACCTCCATTATTCAATTGGTATACACATCCATTTGTAGCTGAGTAATTGATATGTTCTTTAGAGAAGATATTTATTTCATTAGGAAGTAATAAAAGGGAGAAGTTCGTCATGGTAGTTTATCATATCTTGGAAGATGTGGATCTGTGGTGGACATTGATTCAAAAGACAAAGGAGGAGGAACAAATAGAAAACATGGAACAGAAGTAGTTTAAGAAACTTTTTTGGAAACATTATTCTTTCATGAATACCAAGTAGATATAGAAATAAAATTTATTAATATTAGGAAAAAGGAGGTTGAGAATGTTGATAAATATGAATCCATATTTAAAATTTTATCAAGGCATTATACGGATTACATACCTAATTCAAAGAGAAATATTGGTCAATTCTTTGATAGGTAAAAAATCTTCCTCCAAAGGGAACTAGTCTCCCAAAATTTCTTATTATAAGTTTAAATAGTCTCATGTACTATAAATATAGAGAAATAATTCTCTAATCCTTATGACTTTAAGGGAATCTAAGAGAATAAGATAATGATATAGAAATATCTAGATAAAGGGAAAAGGGGAAAGAATGATTTTTCTCACTTGTGATAATTATGGGATAAAACACCATCATACTAGCTTGATAGGAATGGGAGTTGGCTACAAGTGTAGAGAGAAAGGCCACCTGGATCGTGATTTTAAGGAAATTAAAAAATCTATAAATGTACAATTTTTTGAAAATATGGATATAGGCCACTAAACAAACAAATTCCTAATGTATCAACGAAATGTAACTTAGAAGAATCTAGGGTATCAAGTTCCCACATATGATATTGATATAGAAAAAACGGAATGACTTTTTTGCTTGTGTTTTTGGATCAAAGAATAAAATCATATGACATTATAATTATTAAAATTACAAAACAGATAAGTATTATACTGAATTATTTATTCTTTAAGGATTAGAGAGAATATGTAGAATGATACTGATGACCATCAAGAGTGATTTAGTTTAATGTTGATCTTCTGAAAAAAATGTGATCGAGGGAACATAACCCTTAATATATTATTAATGTTGACATAATAATGAAAATAGATGATTATGGAATATTATTGGTGACTATGAAATTGGTTAGTGATTCTATGGTTTATGTTATCTTTTCTATGTTTACAACATGTTTACAAATAATAAATATACCAATGATTTTATTATTAGAATCATGGGTGTTTTCCTTAATATTTAAAGGTGATAAAATTAGTCATATATTTTTTATGTGAAAAAAATATTTTCATTATTTTTTTTGGGAAAATTTGATGTTAATTTGATTTTGGAAATTCAGTGACCTTCCTGATAAATATTTTGTCTATGAATTGGGACAGACATATTTTAGATGATTCTTAATATTAATTACTTATGGAATGGATTAATCTGAAAAATGGATATTATTACTTATGGTTAAAGTATTATTTATCATATTTTATAACCTATTTTAACCATTTTTAATTTTATCATAGTTAATTGTTGAAGGAATGACATTTAATTATTTATTTAAAAGTGATTAGGGAATAAAAATCCATCTCTAGGTGTACGAAATGAAGTGAAAATAGATCTAACCACAAAATAACAGGATGATATTATTCAGAAGAAATGTAATTTTATTATCTCTCGTTATTATCTGAAGGTTTCCATTAACTCTGGGGAAAATATCTTGAAAAAAAAAACGTTTTTTGTTTAATTTTATTACTATGAAATAAATAGACTTTTTAACCCATCATAAATTTATGGTTTTGTGATTATTTAGTTTCTCATGACCGTGTTCTCTATCAATATCTATCAGAACTTGATCATTAGTTATATATTCTATGTATATTTTTTCCAATATAGAACCGAAAAACGTGTTATCTAATGGAATCTTCATACTTTCCTTTAATTGTTTTAAAGTGGATGTTTCACTAATCATTTTTCAAATGTAGGATTTATACCATGGTATTTTGAAATTTCAATCACCCAGTTTTTTATCATGAGATCTAATTGTGAGGATGGAATTTATTAAAGAGGATAATGTAAAATCTCTACTTTCTAAAAGGAAACACTATGTTCAATAGCATACATGGTATGCTATATTATGCTTAAATAAACAACTAAACATTATAATTTATTTTTTACCATTATAATGTAGCCATTAGAATGGAATGAATGAGTATGATTAACTGAATTATGAAAATATGGTTTACATATTTAAATATAATTTATTATTTTGTGACTAATCATTTATTAATTAAGATAAAACAAATTTTTAAATAAATTAAAATATTTCTTCTAAAAGAATATTTAAATGCTAACAAGTGTGTTTTATAAAAATAAAATAAAAAATCACACCTTTTAGATTATATTAATGATATATATATATATATATATATAATTTTTAATATAATTTTTCAAATTCATCCTATGTGTTTTCTATACCTGATATAAGAACAAATCCAATTTTATGCATAAACGGTATATTTTTATAAAAATAAAGTTTTAGAACCTTTTTATGGAACATTTATTTTAAATATAGTTTTTTACACCTTTATAAATTATATTGAAAATTTTAAACTTCTTTTTTTGAATGAGTAATATAAAAATTTACTATGGGTGATTTTTTTTTAATTTTTCTAAAAAGGTTCTTATTTTATTGAAAGTGAAAAATACTAAATTTTATATGAAAAAATATTTCTATTCCAGATAAATTTTAGTCATATATTATATTTTTTATTAGTGTTAATCTATAATTTGATCAATTTTGATATCATTTAATTCAATTTAGTTCACTGTAATCAATTTCACATTGAATTTGGATATAAAAACATTTCAATCATTTGTACATTTTAACTTTAAAAACATGTCTACATGTTCCATCTATCGGATTAATTTTAAATTAATTTCAGCCAATTATGTGTTTTGAATTTTTAAAAATAGACTCCATATTTGTAATCCTAAGGTCCAATTTTTTTAAATAGGTCCATTTTATTTATTGAAAATAAAATAGTAACTAGTAATTTTTTTTAAATTACCACGGTTAAGGGTAAATTGGGTGATTTGTTGTAAAATAATGTTATAAATGTTATAAAATTACCTTAAAACTTTTCCGAATTTAATTTTATGATTTTTTTTCGACCAAAATAAAAAAATGGATTTTAGGAGATCTTGAAGCCAATTCTATGACTTTAATCTGATTATAGTATTTTATTTTAAGGAAATTCAAATATTTAATTCTTGTGTTTTTAATACGTAATAATTTTTAATATTTGTTTATTCATAATATATCTTAGAATATAAATATTAATTTGAAAAAAAATGTTTATATTCATAATGATAATTTATTTTTAATTTTTAGGAAGAAGTAAATAAATTTAAGGATTTCCCAATGTTGATGTAGTAATTGTTTGATTAATGACCATATCAAATAAATTGTAATAAAATATTAATATAATTTAATTTGATGTAATTAATGTCATAAAATAATTTTCTATATGATCTATACATTTTATGTTTGTATTAAAGGTTTGGTTTAGAATATATAATTTTTTTATAATACTTAAAAAGTCAAGTAATCAACTTTATCCAAATTGACATTAATGATATTAAATATATATATTTTATAAGATGATATAAAATTCATAAAAACCTATAAAAAATAAAAAATATTTGGATAAGGTTTAAAATTGCATCAATTATCTATTTATAGTTTTTTTCATTTTATAATAACTATATTAACCCTCAAAGAGTAAAACATCATGTTTCCATAATAAGAGTTAAAGGGATTAAATAAGCATTAAAAATAAAAGATAAGTGTACTAATGTGACCTAAAAAGATCTAAAAATTATTTTTTGATTTTATTTAGACCCAAAAAAATTAGATTATAAATAACTAACTTATGATCCATTTTTAATTGAAAATAAATTTATTTTAATTTAATATTTTGAGAGTTTACAAAAGTGCCTCTCAACTCAATTATAAAATGGATAATCCTCCCTAACTTATTAAAAAAACTATGAGTATTATATATTTACCAATACCTTACCATTTCTCCTATAAAAATCCATATCCAAGTTCTAAAGGTCTTGGACTTCAAAAAATTCCAGCTATATATCCCTTAAGATGAGATATGATGGAAGTCCACCGAAGAAGAGGTAATTGTTTTACCAAATCATACAAATTCATTTCTTCTTCAACACATTACTCATGTGTTTTTTCTATACTAATGTAATAACTACATAATCATCTATATCCGTATATATTATTATGATTATTTTACAACCATATTCCACCTTTTTACGATCCTAAACAAATAAAAGCATTGCGTGTTTTATTGTTTGACTTCTCACTCCATATTGTGGTGTAATCTATTATTTATCACCACTTTATGTGGATGGGTATAATTATGGAAATGATAGATATATATGATAATTATAAAAAGATATTTATTCTTGAAAAAATAATATACCACCCAATTTCTTACCCTCTCAACAATAATAGAATGATACATTCGCTCGTGCGTGTGTATGGCATACCATCTCCATGATGTGATGTAATTTATTTTCAATATTGAACATTCAAAAATTAATAAAAAATGTATAAAATGAGTAAATATGATATTTTTGACCTTTTTATAATTATTTATATTAAAAATAAATATCATGTGTACATGAATCTGGACTTACTTGACAAAACAAGCATAATGATGTAGTAAACACCCAAAACAAGTGTAATAACAAAATATTATTAAAAAACGGTGATAAGATGATTATATGTTATAAAAAATGAATACGGTTCTAGTATAAATTAATAAAATTATTTAAACCATTATACAAAATTTTCTAATATACATAACATAAAATTATCCTAAGGCAAGGGTTATTTAAAAATCTCATTATTATTTGGGATTGTTTATGTCTAAGTCTCTACTGAGGAATATTTTCTTCCTAGTATATGTTTTATAAAAAAATAAAAAATAAATTTTTTACTATATTAAAAATGTTTAATGTCTTTTTCCACATGTTTTAATTTTAATAAAATGGTTTGAAAGGAATATTTTTTTCATTTTGGAAATGAGGATCTTTTTGAATTTTTCAACAAAAATATGGAACGAAGGTTTTTTTAACTTATGTGACATGATTGGGGATTTCTATATTCTGGAAACCTTAATGTTTTGAAGCTTCCATTATAAGTTTAAATTTTCATTTTCCAAATAAAATTTTATTATTATTTCTAAACTTTTAAATAAATGGTTTTAATGTAAAAAATATCTCTCTCAAGAAATGTCTAATGATATTATTTGAGTATTTTCATCTATATGGACATCCTTTATTGGATGTTATGATTTATTTAGTTTAATATATTATTAAACTATATAACATATTGCATTTATGAATTTTTTTATCATTTTGACTATGGATGGACTATTTTTATGCCATTCATGGTTTATGGTTAATGTATTCACATTTAGTTTTTAAATATGAGTGTTTATGTTTTGTATGTTTTACCCTCTTCATATAAGGAATTCATTGGACTTAGTAAGTGATGGGTGGGGACAAATATATCCCTTTGATGCACTATTTGGTCTCATGAGAAATATTGGTTTGGCTATTGGCTAAAGCCATACCCATTTATGTATTATGTCTTGGTTGAAGCCTTGACGATATGTTTATGATGTCCAATAATATAAATTTCATCATTATGAGATTAGTTATTTATATTCCATATGATAATTCTGTTGGTAGAATATTTATTTGATTATTTATATGTAATTATTTTATTGTCATTTATTCTTACCATATAATGCTCAAGATTATGATTAAAGGTATTGTATTTTACTTATTCATCTTGACTTATCATTTATGGTTATTTATTCATGATAGATTTCATTGTACACTTACCCTTACTAGGCATCTGTGCTCACCCATTTCATATTTTTTATTTTTCCCAATATGCCAAGGTGTATAAAATAATTTACATACAAGGATATTTATTAAGAATAATGGTGTTCTAAATGGAATCATTATATTGTATTTTATAATTTCAATTGTAATGTTTTTTAAGTATGTATCTAGTTATCCAAAACTAATAAATTGTTCGGTCCATTGGGATGTGATTCCTTGTATCTTATGTTGATATATTAATGTAATGACCAACTCTAGGTAACTAGGGTGGAGTTTTTCACATCATCCCTGAATCATAAACATAATTACCTTGATATCCATCAAATAGTATATGTATGCATGATTCTTACATTGTGTAAGGCTGATTTCATGCACTATATGGATGAATATTTTCTGTTTAAGAATAATTCCTTATATAAACATATGTATTTCTATAGAATGAAATATATTCTTTTAAAAATATAATTCTCAGGAAAAATTCAGATTTGATTATTTCAATGAAGATATTTAGTGGTTAAAACATCCCTAATTAATTATGACTCTATATTATTATCAAATGAGTGAGTTTATTGATAAAAAATTAGATTTGATGAGTTTTCAAAAATAATTCATTTATAAATGAGTTAAAAGTTTGATATATTCTTTATAGGATATATACATCACAAATCCATTTGTGATCATTTCTAAATCTGTGGAGGCAAATAATTTTAAAAGAAGAGAATGATCATTTGAGATAGTGGTTGTAGTCAAGGTGAGGGATATTATCTCATGAACCCAAATATTTGTATCCTATCAATATATTTTCTGCAAAATTTTTTTATAAAACAAATTTTTTATTTTGAGTTTTTGAATAAGGTGATAAATAATTTCATTTATTGAGCATTGAATAGAAGGTCAAATCTGCATGTTTGAAGATAAATATCAACAAGGTATTTTAATAAATCAATATTTAGATCTTTTATACATGATATACTTTTGAGAAGTACCCGAAAACTTCATGGTGAAATTAAAGTGGTTATTCTATGATTAAGATTTTGGTTGGAGACTAAAAATTATTCAAGTTATTTTATTTATGGATACAGATGTTAATGAGAGTAACTTATTTCTCTCATTTGGAGAGTTTTCTATATATTATAAAAAAACCTAAATAATTTTGATTAGGAATAATAATGGTGATAGATATGAAAACTATTTTTGAGAGAAGAAAAAATCATGTGAGCATAAAAAAGGATATAATTTTTTATATATATGAAGTATATGAAAAACTATAATAAAAAAATAAAAAAGAATAATATCAAGAGACTAAAGTTGAAAGTTATTTTACAAGAGGAGAAAAAAATCTAAACAATATAGTATTTATTATAGTGAGTAAAATCCAAATATATTATGATCCTAAAAGAGTTTTGAGACTTATAGAACTGATAATGTTTATTAGTTGTTAAAGTTATTAAAAGAAATTTTACAAGCATATAATAGATCCATTCTATTTGTGGAAGAAAATCATCTTTATGTGGTGAGAAAGTAACCTAGAGTTAACAGAGGTAATCTATTGTTATGGATACAGACGTACATAGGTTAAATAGTTGAAGCTTTATACATGAGTAGGAATCTATTGAATGAACATTGTATGACTTATTATTAGTGCGTGAAGAACCATGGGATAAGATAATAACTTCATATTACCATTATAATTAATAACAAATTATAGTGAATAATCTGTATATTTTAGGGACTAAACAACCCCTACAAGGTTTAGAATTTTTTGGTTGAACCTTGTAAATTCTTATGTGTTATTATTTTTATATTCCATGTGCATATAATTGGATTTTAAGATATGAAAACTTGATACGATCAAGGTATTAACTGACCACACAATTTTAGTTTAAAAGTGTATCTCATGAAAATAAAAAGGGGTCACTGATTAACCTCATCGCCCTCTTAGTGATCTCATCAATCCAATAGAACATAAGGAGGCTTGAGTGAATATGTATATGAATTGAAGATATTTCCAGTCTTATATATATTTATTACCTGACTTTTATAATGATTAGAGATTCAAAGTAAATATTGGATATGGGATTTTAGTTTACTATTTATTTATAAAATTACTCAAATTGAGATGATATGATTACTCTTATACTGAGAACTACTGAGGCATTAGAAACCTATTAATGTACACACAGAATGGAACAAATATACTACAATATGGTTGAGGAATTATTTTTTTAAAAATAAGATTTTATATATTCCTAATGTCCTTGTATTTATTTTGAGATGAATTGGAAACATTGGATATTCCCAGAGAAAGTTTAAAAAGTTTTAAATCTAAATTGAATAATTTTGGTCAATCCAAGTTGAAGCTTAAAAATTGATAAACGAATAAATAATTTTTATCAAAATAGAAAAATTGAAAATTTATGAATCTCACTATGATATGTGGAATTATTTGGATGATACTTAATAAAATATGGGAGGGACAATGTGATATTTTATAATGATCTGAGACTTTGGATCTTTTAAGTTAATATGATCATAAAAATATTTTGTCACATACAACAACTAACTAACAAAACACTTGAATAAAAAAACTGAGACATATTAAAATTTCATCAACAATGTAATCATTTTTAGATAAAAAAATAATTATCAATTAAAATAATTACATTTTATTATTTCTATTAGATTAATATTTTGAAAAGGATTCCTCTCAAAAAATAATAAAAAGGTGGTACTATATTTTACCATAATAAGTCCAATTGAACTTACTTAAAAGTTATTTATCATTATTAATATTTATGCTTAAAAACTAATATATCAATATAAAATTATTTATAATTCTATATTAAATAATATTAAAATCTCTAAAAGTTTAGCAGGGACAAATTTTTAATAAAATCTGTTTTTCTTTATAAAATGTGTTTAAAATTATAATAAATTTTAAAAAAAATATAATTACAATTTTAAAATAAATAAAATCAATTTTTTATTTGACAGATCAATATTATATTATGATTAAATTATGATATATAACTAAAAAAATTATTTTTTTAGAAAAGGATGGGGACAAAGCCTCATTTGATATTAAATAAAAGAAGATACCTCTTGAACCAAGTAGAGGGAGACCCATTACATAGCTCAAAGGCTCGGTGGAAATTTATCCCATTACATGGACCGTAGGCCCATTTTTTTGTCCAAGAACCATTCTATGAATAGTACTTCAACAATACCCATGCTGCTATATTCCGCGTATTACCCACCACTATTAGAGTACCCTTCTGCCGCTACAGTGCCTACCGTTGCTACAGTTGTAACACTGATTTGGAAATTCATGAAACCATTTTCTATTAAAAAAATATCTTTATGATTTATATTATAAATTTGAAAATATTTCTTCTTATTTAAAAAACAATATTAATTTTTTTAGAACTTAATTAATATATTTTATACATAAATTGTATTCAATGCATTATATACCTATTATATTTAAAAATAATATTTATAAATTTAAAAAAATTAATAAAATTAAATGTATTTAAAATATTGAATTAGTAGGCCAAAATTATAAAATAATAACCATTGATGTTTTAAGAATAAATGATAAGTTACTTAGGTAAAAACTAGTTACCATTGTGAAAGCTAAAAAAGATAAAGTTTAGAATCAAAGTGTAAAATTCCTAAAACAAGTATAAAATATGTGTGTTAATGTGTGGTAGATACCTTTCTAAACATTATCACTTCTACTCTCTATTATTTTATTAGTTTTGGATCCACTTTCCTTAAAAGTGACTTATCATTATGAATTTTATTTGGGTATTTACAAAAATGTCCTCTATTTTCACTTATAAAATTGGATATCCACCCTCACATTAATTCACAAAAAAAACTATATTAGGCTCAAACTATACACAACCCTTCCCTAAACACTCATAAACACCATATATATGTTATTGTCTTCTCAAAATAATGTTCCTAAAATTCTTAATCCCCTTCACACAAGATATAATCCAAGTACTAAGAAATAAATTTCTAATGACTCCTTTCCCTTTTCTATTTCATTATATGAAAATATTCTTCATCAAAACCCTTTACACCATCATAAAATGATAGCATTAGTATCTATAATATATTAATATTTTATGAAAGTGATGGTATGTAAAGTTTTCCACCCAAAACAACTAATTAGTGTCCATATTGGTGGTCACTACTTTCATTAGGCATGCTCCCTTTTACACTAGAGGTTGGTGATTAAAGGTAGGGGTCTGAGGTGGTACTATAAGGAGAATATATCTCTATATAATAGTTCTTAATCTTAGATAAAAAACAAAAAATCATAAAAATACATATGTGCAAGGATCTGTATTTTTCTAACCATTTTTTTTGTTCTTGGGTTTCGAGTGGTTCCAGAGAAATTTAATAAAGTTATATGTTATTATAAAAATTATTCATTTTTTATAGATTGGTTTTAAAATGGAATTAAAAATTTGGGATGTAATTTAGATGTTTTAAATGATTATTTGGAATTTAATTTGGATTTTTTCAAATTACTTTAATCGATTTTGGTATTTTGGAAGTGATGATAAAGCCGTTTTATAATTATTTATATGTTTTTTGTAAAATGATAGTTTAATATATTTAAATTTGATCTTACACTTATACATGAACATAATTTTAAATAATGGTAGAACCTTTTTTCTATGAGTTACATAAGGTAAAGGGTGAGTTTCTAAAGCCAGTTTGAATGTTACAGGGCCTCTTAAATACTTGTGTAAAGGTAAAGTACAGTTTATACTCACTGTGTAAGTGTATGCAAGTGTTTTTATGTGTTAAATAAAGGTAAATAGGGTTTTTATAGGTTATGTAGTGTTAAACTGGAACTCCCATTCACCTCATATATGTATAATTCAACCTTCATAAGGGTCATCCATTGTTCTTAAAGGTTGTGTAAAGGTAAGTTATTCTATACATAAGGGTAAATCACAGATTGTGTAAAGTTATCGTATTGAGTGAGTGCTAATTTTTATAAGGTTACTAGTTTGAATGAGGGTGTGTTGTGTAAGGTCCATCTAAGAATCATGTAAGGGTTCCCTGACATTTCCAAATCATGGGAAAAGGTAACCATCCACATAAGGTTAAAATCATGTTACCCTTACATAACACATATGTGTTTTTTTGGCTATCTTTTTCTCCCAAATTTTTTGATTTACTTCCTCTCCTAAATCTATAACCATGTGAATTAATTTTGAATAATTTTAAATCCTATAATCTTGAAATTAAATGAATTTAACTTTTTTGTAATTTTATCTATTATTTTAAAGGGTTTTCATTAGATCATAATTAAGTTTTCTATTAAAAGTAAATTAAATGGTGGATGAATTAAAATTTGGAGGAGTATTCAAGTAGGGATAAAAATTAATGTTAAAAATCTATTTCATTTCCATGCTTGAGTTCCTCCCTATTTTGATCGAGTTATGGTGACATATAACACTAATGTTATCATATTATGAATCTTCTACAAATTTTTCATCTTTTCCTAGTCTTTAAGCATAACCTCTTAATTTAACTTCTATTTTGAAGTTGTAGAATTATAGGATTTAAATAGGGATGAGATATATTACTTCTATTTATTATATATTGTGAAAATTTAAATTAACTATGTTTTTACCTTATATATTTAAATAGATGTGGTTAACTATAATCAGATAAAAATCTGGAAAATAATAACATGTTAAAATTTTATATGATAATATAGAAATTACAATGTTCGAATATGAAATGAATACTATGAAATATTGATAACTATTTATCAGATAATCATTAAAAATAGATAATTATCACTTGATGAATTTATCTTTAAATATTTAAGTGATTGAAATTTAAATTTCATGTTATAGATAAATAATTATTTTGGAAATGTTATAACATGATTTGGAAACATAGTTATCTATTTAAAATGATCATAGCATGTTGTAGTTTTTTATTTTTCTTTATGATATATTTGCTCGAGTGTTTTTTTGAAGTAGTTTGATAATTTGTAAAATTATTGAAAGAGAGAGAAATAAATAGTTGAATATTATATGATAATTATCATTATTCTAGAAATTAAAAAAGATAAGAAATGATATAAATTTCCTGTTGTTGTCTGATTAATAATTGATAAAATCAAGATAATATAATGCCTTGGTGTTAAACGACTTAAATAAAATTGATCTGATAATTTTATAATTCAATATATAAGAAATTGAAATAAATATTATCACATGTTATATTCATGTTATTATCTTATTTAATAACATTATTTCCTAATTAAAAGATTTACCATTCTAAGAAATTATTATGACATGTTTGTATTACACTCTTGAAATACAAATACTATCACATATGGGATTATTTATATACTTATTTATAAATATTTTGGGATGTGTCATCATATTATTTTGAAATATATTTTTTCCACATAAATTTACTAGATAGTGTGATGTATATTATTATCAATGTTAACAATGGTTTATATTAACAAAAATTTAATAAAAACAAAAATCTTTTTGCAATTTAATTTTATTAAGAGAGGCATGTTGAAATAATCATCATCTAGATTGATGTTATATGAAAAAATTACCTTAAGATAGAGAACCGTAAGAAATAAATAAGTTTTAGACTAGATTTTTTTTCATGGCTAATGTTTCTGGTATTTATTAAATATAAATCATTTAAATAAATATGGTAAAAAGAATTTATGGATTTCTTAAATCATTTCTTTGTGGATGCGCGAGACCAATGTTATTTGATAAAGTCTAGAATTAATTGTTTGTTTTGGCAATTTTTTCTATGTAAATGGTGTGAGTAATAATACAATTAAATATATATTTATTATCTATGGATTTAGAGCCTTAATTTTATCTAATGGTAACCTTGTATGGTTAGAACAATGGTCGGGGATTTCTGATGTTGTGATGATGGCACGAGGTACTAGTTATAATGATTTTGATGGGTGGGGATTATCGAGGTTGTGATAGTGGCATGGTGTTTTCGTTATGATGATGATGTTCGCATGGGATATTAGATGCGATATTATATGCAGTTGTTTCAGGGATATTTGTGGTATTGATATAATGGGTTTAAGCTGGACTATTCAATTATTGTTCTTATTAAAAAAGGATGCATGATTGAAAATGAAACTTCATTTTTAATGTCCCGGTGATCAGATGTTTTTTTATAATCAATTTCCAAATACATGAATCAATTTGATAGTATGAACTATGAGTGTATATTTATTCTAGTAACTTGTGTGGATACTAAGAGTATCTAGAATATTATGAAATTCTAAATGAATTAATTAAAGAATGTGGTTGGTTCTTGATACTTCAATATGATGATTCAAACATTAGAATAAAATAAAGAATTAATAGGTCCATAAACACTAGGATCATATACTTAAAATTTTTATATTATAAATAAAATATAATAATACTAATTTATTTATAATTAATTAATTCTTCATGATTGTATTCTTTGACACCTATGCATTATTAGTGGTTTTCAGGAGCCCTGTGAAACGTTATTAGTCTGAGTCTAAGAAGTTTATCATAGTTTGGTTTTGATAATTATCAATATCATCTATGATTTTTTGTTTCATATGATACCCACACTAGTGAAAAAAACGTTTTTAACGTCACCATTTTTTACATTAGTTATATATAACCGACGTAAAAAAATAATGAGTGTAAATTTTTTTACATCTGTTATTTTATAACCGACATAAAAAATGAGATATCAAAGGAATTTTTTAAGTCGTTTATAAAATAACCGACTTAAAAAAGGCAGCATCAGAGGCCTTTTTGATGTCGGTTATCTGATGACCAATGTAAAAACCCAACCCGCAGAATTTTTTACATCGGTTATATTATAACCGACGTAAAAAACCAACATACGGTAGTTTTTATATTGGTTATAAAATAATAGACGTAAAAACGGTGGTTTCTAATGTGTTATTTACATCGATTATAGAATAACTGACGTAGAAAACAAACACGCGGCTTTTTTTACGTCGGTTATAAAATAACCGATATAAAAAATGTGGTATTTGATAAATTTATAACGTCGGTTATTATAATAACCGACGTTATAAATGTAATAAAAAAAGTTTATAAGGTCGGTTATTTAATAACCGACGTTATAAAACATTCAAAAAAAAATTATCACGCCCTGTAGATTGTCATTTCGGATTTTTTGATCGACAGACTTGCGACCCATATCTCTCGCGTGGAAAACCTAGAATCAACTCTTCGATATCGTTTCAGTAAACTCTTTTTTCCATCATCTTTTATCATCTTTACTATCCTCGGATCTATTATCTCCACTATCAACACTCAGGTAAGCCTCCCACGACTTTATTTCGTTCGTTTTTTTCGGATATTCTATATTTATGTTGTGTGAATTTTTGTTTAAACTAGGTAAGATTATTTGTTTTAAAACCCTCTTACCTCATTTTTCCATCATCATCTTATTTATTATCACCAAATCTATTAGATCGACTCGCAATATTCAAGTAATCCTCACCTACTTCTATTTCGTTTGTTTTTGTTTTGCGGATTCCCTATATTTATGGTAATATTTTTTCTCATTGAAAACTAATGATCCCATTCACCTATATTACTACAATTTATATCTAAAACATTGTGATACACCCATTTCATGCACCAGTGTGATTTATTTTATATGTATATATGGTTTTTCATGGTGGAATGTTTGTTTTGGATCCTTGGTTGTTTCTATTTTGAGTATCACTTTTTTTTGTTCCATAAACTATTTACGGTTCTTATTTTCATGGACTTTTATAAGTCTTCATATGCTATGAAAACCTGATTCATTGAACAATAGAGAATTTTAGACTAGTAAGAGATACATTTCATGGTTCTCATATTGAATAATGGCATGATACCAAAACTAGTAGTTTGAGGTTAAAATACCATGGTTCTAGGGGGCTGTCTAGAGGGTTGGGGGTTGTCCAGGGGGTTGGGGGCTGTCCAGAGGGTTGGGGGCTATCCAGGGGGTTGGTGGTTGTCCAGAGGGTTGGGGGATATCCAGGGTGTCCATGAAGGGGAGGGGGGTAGTTCAGGGGGTGGGGGGGTGGTCTAAGGGGGTTGGGGTGTCCAAGGGGATGGGGTCTGTCCAATGAGGGTGGAGGGGGGGACTGTCCAAGGGGGTGGGGGCCTGTCCATAGGGTTTGGGGGGTTGTACGGGGGGTGGGGGTTGTCCAAAGGGTTGGGGGTGTCCAAGGGGGTAGCAGTGTGGGGTGGTGTCCAGGAGGGGTGGGGGTGTCCAAGGGGGTGGGGGGTACTGTCTAGATGGGTGGGGGTTATCCAGAGGGTGGGGGGTCTGTCCAGAGGGGTGGGGCTATCCAAGGGGGTGGTGGTGTCCATGGGGTGTCCAAGAGGGTGGGGGTGGTGTACAGAGGGTTCGAGGGGATGTCTAGAGGGTTGGGGGTGTCCAGGGTGTCCATGGAGGTTGGGGGGGGGGCAGTCTAGGGGTGTGTGTGTGGGGGGGGGGGGGGTCCAAGGGGGTGGGGCTGTCCAGAGGGGTGGGGGCTATCCAAGGGGGTGGGGGCCTATCCATAGGGTTTGCGGGTTGTCCGTCGGGGGGTATCTAGAGGGTTGGGTGTGTCCGGGGGGTGACTAATGGGGTAGGATGTGGTGTCCCGGAGGGGTGGGGGTGTCCAGGAGGGGTGTCCGGGGGGAGGGGGGTTTTTCCAGGGGTGTGGGTGGTGTCCTTAGGGGTGGGGGGGACTGTCCAAGGGTGTGGTGGTGTGCAGGGGGTGTCTAAGGGGGTGGGGGTGGTGTCTAGGGGGTGGGGCGTTGTCCAAGGGGGTGGTGGTGTCTAGGGGGTGTCCAAGGGGGTGGGGGTGGTGTCCAGGGGGTGGGGGGATCGGGCTATCCAAGGGGGTTTTGGTGTTCAGGGGGTGTCCAAGGGGGTCGGGGGTGGTGTCTAGGGGGTTGGGGGGTAGTCCAACGGGCTAGTGGTGTCCAGGGGGTGTCCATGGGGGTGGGGGATAAGTGTCAGTTGGGATTGACTATTGCATCGTGGTTTGTGAGATTATGACATGATGATTGTATTGTTTTATGGATATTAGTGTTGCAATATGATTCTATTTGGTTATATATATTTTTACCAGTCATTGACGATGAAAAAATTATGGGTTATGGGGGAGACCATGTCGTGGTTTTCAAATATGTGTAGTTATCCTGACCCCATTGTGCCGCGATGATTGGATTTACATTGTTTTTTTCTCCATCTTAGTTTTTATTTTATATTTGATTTGATTCTCAGGTTTACACCATTTTCTCCAATTTTCTATCAACCATTGGCGGCCCCATGGTTTTCTTTGATTCCATGGAATTTAAAACTATAATATCTAACTATATTTTCTTTTTAAAATCACATTAAAGCATATTTTTTTAAATACTCATAGATTTGTTTTATATTTCCAAATTGTTTTACATTAAAATTATTCTTTTTTTCATATAAACATATATTTTTCTTATCTTAAAAAGATGTATAATTTTGATATTTGTGATAGGTAATAATGAGTCGAAGTTGGATTACGACACATTGAATGATAAATGAATATGAGGAAGGTGTTGATGCCTTTTTGGAATTTTCTAAATGAAATGTTCCAAGTAGGGACATTTTTTTCTGTCGATGCTTGAAATGTTTGAATATGAAGAAGTTGAAAAGTAGTGAGATAAAAGATCATCTGAATTTTAATCGTTTTAATCTGAGTTACAGACATTGGATTTGGCATGGTGAAACTGGATGGAATTTCACTGATGATGATGATTCGTAATATGGTAACTCCAATGGAATTGAAGAAATTATTTGTGATATTGCAGTAGAACAAATTGAGAAAGAACCGACAGTTGCGCATCTATATGGTGATGTTGAAAAACCATTATATCCTGGTTGTACAGATTTTATGTTTTTTCGGTGGTGTTAAGATTGATTAACCTGAAGGCGAAATATGGATGGAGTGACATAAGTTTTATAGAGCTAATACAATTGATGAAAGGCATTCTTCCAAAAGATAACGATCTTACATATTCACATTATAAGGCCAAGAAAATATTATGCCTGATGATATTGGGATACAATAAAATACATGCCTGTCTGAATGATTGTATGATATATATGAAAGAATATGAATTTCTGTCAGAGTGTCTTAAATGTTGGACATCACTGTATAAGGTGAAAGAAAAATCATAGGCTCATATAGAGATTAAAAAGATCCCTTCAAAGGTATTTTTTTATCTTCTTATAATTCATTGTTTCAAACGTTTATTTGATAATTCACATGATGCAAAAAGGTTAAAATGGCACACTGATGAGAAATTATGTGATGAAAAAATACGTTATCTAGCTGATTGTCCACAATAGAAGAAAATTTATGAGCATTATTCTACATTTGGAAATGAAATTAGAAATATTAGACTAGGGTTGTGCACAGATGGAATGAATCCATACTAAACCCTCAGTAACACACATAGTTCATGGAATGTTTTATTGGTAATTTACAAACTCTCTCCTGAGTTTTGTATGAAGTGAAAATATTTCATGTTGAGTATAATTGTCTCGGGTCTGAAGCAACCCAGCAATGATATTTATGTTTAATTGTCACCGTTGTTTGATTATTTCAATCTTTTATGGGTGGATGGTATTAGGGTGTATGATTCTTATAAAATGGAATATTTTAAACTAAATTCGGTGCTTTTGTTCACTATAAATGACTTCCCAGCATATGGAATTTTTTTTGGATATAGTGTTAAAGGGAATAAAGCATATCCAATTTATAAACTACATACGTCATATTGTCAATTTTATCATGGAATGAAAACAGTGTACATGGGTCATCGAAAGTTTTTACCTATGCATCACTCTTTTAGAGGACTAAAAAAGGAATTCAATGGGTCACAAGAATTAGATATTGCTCCGAAACCTTTACCCCCTGATCTTTAATTTGAAAGGGTGAAAAACCTTGATGTGACATTGGGAAAGACACAGAAATATGGTAATGATAGACATATTTGGAAGAAAAGGTCAATAGTTTTTGAGATACCATATTGGAGATATCATGAATATAAACATAATATTGATTTCATTCATGTGGAGAAGAATATCTATGATTGTTTGATTGGGAAATTGATAGATATTAAAGTAAAGACAAAATATGGGTGAATGCAAGATTAGACTTACTATCAATGGGAATATGTTTGGAGTAGCTCCCACTCCTAATAGAAGATGAACATTTCTTCCCCCGGCTTGTCATACATTATCAAAGAGGGAGAAAATTAGCTTTTGTCAATGTCTTCATGATATCAAAGTGCCTCAAGGTTATTCTTCAAATTTAAAAAAAAAACCTCATTGATGGACTTGAAGTTGATAGGTATGAAATCTCATGATTGTCACGTCATGATGGAACAACTTCTACCAGTTGCATTGCGTGGAATATTGCTCATCTGTGTCAGAAATACTATAATGAAGTTGTGTTATTTTTTCAATTCTATTTGTAATAAGTTGATTGATGTGAATGGTTTGAAAATTATGGAAAACGATGCAATTTTTATACTTTGTAAATTGGAAATGTATTTTCCTCCAACTTTTTTTGATATAATGGTGCATTTAATGATTCAACTGGTTCGAGAAATAAAGCTTTGTGGACCTGTATATCTTCGTTGGTTGTATCCTTTTAAAAGGTATATGAAAATATTGAAGGGGTATGCTAAAAATCCATATCAACCTGAATCCTTTATTATTGAAAAGTATATTTATAATGAGGTTGTATACTTTTTTACTATCTACTTGGTTGCAGCGCAACATATAGGTTTGCCTCCATCTCTCCATGAACGAGTTAATAATGAGGGAAAGGGGATTTGTGGCTTGAAAGGTAAATCATTTCCAGCTGAACAGATGAAGAATTTAGAATCATACATCTTGAATAACATAGTTGATGCTCAACCATATATCACATTTCATATTAATGAGTTGAAACAATTTCATCCAAAGAAGAAAGAAATGTCGATTTTTAATGAGCACAAAAAAATTGTCATAGTTTAAAAAGACCTTGCTTGGTAGATCAGATGTATCAGTGACATTAAAATGAAAAGCGGGTGGCCCATATTTAAATGTGATAACATGGTTCAGTTATGACATTAATGGCTATACATTTCATATGAAATCACAGGACAACAGAAGTGCAGTTCAAAATAATTGTGTATTGGTGTTTGCAGAAGCAATGCATTTTTCAAGTGTTAAGGACAAAAACCCAATTTCTGCATCAAGTGCATATTATGGAGTGATTGAAGATATATGGGAGGTTGATTAACTTAAAATTAAATTTCATGTTTTTAACTGTAAATATTTTATTGGTAACAACAGTGTTAGACACGATGAATTTGGAATGACACTTGTTAATATGAATAGATTGGAAGACAAAACTGATTATTTTATAATTACAACACATGCAAAACAAATTTTCTATTTAGTATATCAATCAGATATGCATTGGGATGTTGTTTTACAAGGGAAAAAACAATATGTTGGTGAGGATGAACTTGATGCAGATGCTGATTTATGTGAGATCCATACTTCCAGGGAATTATTAATAGAACAGAACGATGATCATGTTGAAGACATGGTTTGTGTCATAAGAAATGATCACGATGAAGGAATTTGGGAAAAAAATCCATTTTTACATTCCTAAAATTACAGGTAACATTTTTTTATGTCTTGTTTACATTTATTTTTTTTTCATAAAATGTTAAATATTGTAAGTTTTTTATTTATTAAAACCTTTATTAAACCAAAATAATTATAAGTTTTTGTTTGTTTTAATTTTGTTTAGTTTACTTTATTATGTTTACCAATACATAAATTATATATATATTATTTTTGTTCAGTGACAATTAATTTACCATGTATATCATGTTTACCATGTCATCCATGTTTACCATCTTGACCATATTTACCATCTTTACCATTGTTTAACATGCTTACCATATTAACCATGTTTACTATTACGTAACTTAGTACAATTTTCTATTTTATGATTACAGTAGTATTAAAATATTTTAATTTTTATATTTGTGAGAAAATTTTTGTTTTTTTGATTTGAAGGATAATGACAGATCAATCAGTTGATCAAACACATGATTCTGGAGATGAGAATATTGGTCATACCTCTAGGGAGGAACATTCACATGCTCCTCTTGATGTTCCCCAATCTTCCTCATGTGATCTTATTACGATAAAGAGTTCAAGAGTTGGTAAACGTTGGTGCACACGTTTACCAAAATTATCACCTTCCCGTATGAAGGATCAAAGGATACCTGTTGAGTTTGATGAGGATGATATTCTTATAGGTCTAAATGAAAAATATTTTAAGAGTTTTGTGTCAACTCAGGGTAAGATCAAAGTAATCATTTTGTATGATGACTGGAGAAGTGTGGATAAAGAGATAATCTCTCAGTTGTGGGAGATGATTTTGGTAAGATCTTTTTCTATTGTTTTCCTATTCATTAAAAGTTTCTAGTATATATAATATGTTTAACCTCTTCTTTATCAGTTGACATTTGATATTCTTGACACTAAAGGAGCCATGAAGAAATTCTTATCGATGGCTGCCAAGAGATGGAGGGATTTCAAATCAACCCACTCATCTGATTTCATTTTTGGTCATAAGAGTCATGAAAATCCATGTCATATATATCCTTTTATAGATGAAGTCACATGGAGACAGTTTGTTGAAAGTAGAATAAAAGAGTCATTTTTAGTAAGGGCAATGTAAACTTTTATAATATTTCTTATATAAATGGTCTTATTAATGTTTTGTTAATGATTTCTTAATCTTAATTTACATAAAACAAGGAAATATTTTCAGGATATCCAATCTAAAAATGTATACCCTCATAGTTTATCTTGGGGAGGGTTTGCATTTTTGGAAGAAATAATGATGGCCGAAAAATTAAAAAAAACTAATAGTTGAGTCTTCAAGTTTGGATAGGTGGCCCCTCCATTGTTGAGTCAATAAGATTTTCCTTATGACTTTTCCATTACTTCTTATTTTGAAAATCAGAAACACCTTATACTTAGGAAAATGTATGTTTTACCTCCATAAGGAAATTTATCCTGAGCCAGAGTTTCTTATACATAGAAATATTTTTCTTAATTGAAATACCCGGATTGTTAACCAAAATCCCGATATCATATAATGATAAGTTTTGGAGAATTCTGTTTTAAGGATCTGAATTCTGGACGCCGAACTCTTAAGTAGTTTGACTCCGAAATCTTAAGTTTTTCGACTCTGAACTCTTAAATAGTTCGACTTTAAACTATTAAGTTGTTCGATTACGAACTCTTAAGTAGTTCGACTCTGAACTCTTAAGTAGTTTGACTCCAAACTTTTAAGTAGATCGACTCCGAACTCTTAAGAAGTTCGAGTCTGAACTCTTATGAAGTTTGACTCCAAACTTTTATTGGTTCAAATCTGAACTCTGAAAATTCAGATTCCAATCTCTAGTAAAACCAGACTCCGAATTCCTATAAAAACAGAATCCGAACTTTTCTTAATTTCATCATTCCGGATTTCATTTTGGTTAGACTTCGAACATTTAAACTTGCTTACACTCCGAAATATTGATAAGATTTAACTTACATATGCTTCATTTCAAAACGATGTCGTGCATTCAGTTATACATGGTTTGTTATAAAACGATGTCGTCTATTCTGTTTCTAATTAAACCGTTGGTTGAGTTACACATGTACAGGTCCCACCGAATTTCATGGAAAATATGACCGTTGGAGGAGGGAGCCAACCGTTGGAAATTTTCCTATAAATAGGATCACATATGAAAGAGCTCATAGCATAGGTGTGATAAGTGAAAGAGGTTGATCGATCTAGAGACCACACGCTGTTAAGGTGTTTTCTAGAGAGAGAAGCTTTTCATGCCTTCTGCATACTGAACCGCTCGTTCAGATAGCTTTGTACGACTCTGAATATGGGTGATTACATTCGAGTACTTCAGGGGATAAGAAGACAGAGGTGCCGACTACCTTGAAGTTCGAGGTCTTCCTTACTAAGGAAGACAGAGGTTCCAACTACCTTGAAGTTGAGGACTTGCGGGGATAGCAAGACAGAGATTCTGATCTTCATATCGAGGGTTTACCCTTGTGTGGGTAAGACAAACTTGCTTGAAAGTATAAATCAAGGGACCTTTATCCAAGGTTGTTGGATACCCTTCTCTTTGGGTTAAAAGACTTATATCTTGTTACTTATAGTTTTACTACTTGATTGTTTTCGCTGCATATTGTATTGTAAGTAAAGTAAAACCTTCTTATATTTCCTTACACTTGTACTTTGATATGTTTAGATTCTATACTCTTTAAAGTAGAATCTCATTTTTTAAACCTTGTTCCAATTCTCAAGTTGGTGTTATAGGTGTTGTGAATTTGATTAGTTTAACTTTGTTAAAATTATTTCCATGTCTAAGGAAAACATAGTTATCAGTATCAAACATTAAAGGTTCCAAAGGAATTTTTAAAGTATACAATTTACCCCCCCCCCCCTCTTGTATATTGAGCATCTACATTGTTATTTCGATCCTATAATTGGTATCAGAGGAGGTCTCTGAGATACTTATACTCACGTATAGGTTTTTCTTTCCTCACCTTTTCATTATTCTTTCTTCTTCATTCCAAACTTTGTCATTCTGAACATTTACTGACTGAAAATTCTCTTTTTTTTTGGATTTTCAAAATACCCGCTTTATGGGTAAGCGGTAACCATAACAACACAATTCAAAATTCAAAAAGTTACAGGACCCGAGGAAACCTCGAGCCACGAGAACCCTCAACAGTAAATCCCATCACCATCCACCATCACGCATTCCAGAGCACCTCGTCTGCTGAACCGACTTCCCCATCAATCTATTCACCATCATCAACAAAACCCTCGAGCCGTGAGCCTGCACCGCCTCGAGCGCCACATCACTGGATCGCCGGAGAGCATCACCGGCGTCCGTCGTCGCCATCACCAGCAACGCCATCGAGAACCCGACGTCACAGACGCAAATTCAGGGGGCAACGAGACCATCACCCATACCACAGAAAATCACAAAACTAGAAAATCAAACGCCACTGATGCGCAACACGAACCAAATCACCCAGAAAACATGAATTATCATTCTGAACTTTGTGGTTACTAACTTTTTCTACTAACTAGTTTGATTGGCAAGTTTTTATAAGTATGGTAGGAATAAATGTTGGCTCTATTGATAATCTAAATCCTATGAGACCACCAATCTTTGATGGTAATGACTATTAGTACTGGAGAGATTGAATGAATACTTTTATTATCAATACTGGAGTGCATAATTTCATAATGCTTACTGGTGATTATAAAATTCCTGATAAGGAAGTTAGAACGTTCACTAACCAGGAAAGAGCTACTGTATCAACTCAATTATAAGGTACTAAATACCTTACGTTGTTCAATGACTAGAAATATATATAGACAAATTTATTCTTGTGAAGAAGCTAATTGTATCTAGAAGAAGTTAGAGGTTACACACTTTGGAACTTCTAAAGTAATTGAGACTAGAAGAGCTATGCTTAGAGCTGAATATCATGGCTTCAATTTTCCTTATGGTGAACCAATTTCAAAAGTTCAACGAAGATTTATGACTATAATGACCAATTTATAGACTACGGGATAGAAAGAGTTAGATGATGAAGCTCTTGTAGATAAGATAATTGATATTATGCCCAATGAGTGGGAATCCAAAAGAACAGCTATTGATGAGAATAGGAAGGTAACTCAAACTTCTCTTGATGAGCTGTTTGGAACTCTTCTCCAATACAAAACAAGAATGAAGAGAGATGATGACAACATCAAAAAGAAGAATGGGAATGGTACTGTTGCTTTTACAACAACATCAAATCATATGAAAACTAAGACTCCAGAGAGAGTAACCAGGTCCATGTCTATGAAGATGGTTATCCAATCAGATTCTAGTGAAAGTGAAATCTCAGAAAATGAGTTAGCAAATATCGCTCGAAAGATGAACAAGATAGCTGGCCAGAGAAATTTCCAGACCGAGTATAAGAAAAAGGAAAGGAAAGATATGAAATATGGAGAAGTCACTTGTTATGAATGCAAGAGAGCTGGACATATTAGACCAGATTGTCCTTTGCTCAAAAAAAAATGAAATGAAAGAAAGGCATTATGAAAGGAGAAGAAAGAAGTACTATAAAACCAAAGCTAATAAAGTCATGAAAGCAAATGATACCTGGAGTGCCAGTGGTGGTGACTCTTCAGATGAATCTTCTGATTATGGTTCTTCAGGACAGAAGAATCTTGGTCTTATAGCCAGATTACCTATTAACAATCATTGTTTTATGGCTAAGGTACGAAATTCTGATTCATTGACCAATGTATCTATAAATCCTAATGATAAAGAGTATTATAACTCTTCTGATGAATAATCCTCTTCTCATGAAGAAAATACTTTAACTACTTATGAAGAAGTTTCTGGGTTTTCTGAATTTCTTGGAATTGAGAATTCTAAACTCAATAAAAAACCTGATAAGGCAAACTCTAGAAATTCTATTCTTACAAAGGAAATATCAGATATTTATAAAGATATTTATAGGAAAAATGCTGATTTTATAAGAATTTCAAAAAATCTTGGGGAAGTAAGTTCTAAGAAGAACAAACTTTCTAAAGAGTTAGAAAAAGTAATTTCTAAGAAAAGTATCTTCGATCCTAGCTATAGTTCTAAATCTAATGATTTTGAATATAAAAATATGGTTATAAAACTCAAGTATGATGTTTTCTCCTTAAATAAGTGTTTATCAAACTTTACCCATGGTAAGGAAAGTTTTGATAAAATGTATTCCCAAATACGACCTTTAAGAAACAAATCTGGATTTGGTTATACCCATGCAAAACCAAATTTTAGTAACAATTACTTTTTTCCACAAAGTGCCCCATTTTGTACCAAGTGTCAATTTGGTGGTCCCTGGTCAATGAATTGTTCTTTAAACAAACCCCAATCTTTTAGTTTTCATAAATCATATTTCTCAAAGAAGATGTGGGTGCCTAAAATTTTGTTATCTGGAAATCTCTGATCCAAAAAATTCTGGATACCGAAAGTCTAATTCTTTTCTTGATTTCAGGAAAATAAAGGGAGTACCAACAACAAAACATGGTACATGGATAGTGGATGTTCCTGGCACATGACTGGTAACAAAATATATTTTGAAAATATTATCAAAACGAAAGGAGGAAAGGTAACTTTCAGAGATAATGCTAAGGGAGAAATGGTTGGTATAGGTAATATTGTTCTTCTTGGTAAAACATTGATTTGAAATGTTCTTTTTGTTAAGGGTCTTATGAACAACTTCAATTTCATAAGTCAGTTATGTGATGAAGGATACCTTGTGAATTTTAGGAATGATAAGTGCTTAGTACACAATTCCAAGTAAGAATTTATTCTCTCATCCAATAGGAAAGAGAATTTTTACACTTTGAACCTAGAAGACTTTAGAAGCCAAGATTTACCTTGCCTTAGTGCAATGGAAGATCATTCCTGGTTATGGAATAGAAGAGTAGGTCAATGTAACCTTAGGAACTTATGTAAACTCTCTAAGAAGAAACTAGTTAAGGATCTACCAGAGCATAGGTTTGATTCTTCTAAAGTTTGTGATCCTTGTCAATATGGAAAGAAACATAAATCTAGTTTTAAATCAATTGGTGAAGTCTCAACAACTGATGCATTACGGTTAGTGCACATAGATCTTTTTGGTCCAACACAAACCGGAAGAATTGGAGGCAAATACTATGTATTTATTCTAGTTAAAGATTACACTACATTTACATGGGTCTATTTTCTAGCAAAAAAGTCTGAAGCTTTTTCTTATTTCAAAAGTTTTAGAGCCCAAGTTAAAAATGAGAAAAATCTTCCACTGAAAACTATTCATAGTGATCATGGAGAAGAATTTCAAAATTCTGATTTTGTAACTTTTTGTAGTAGAAAAGGTATTACTCACAACTTTTCAGCACCTTGAAATCCTCAACAAAATGATTCAGTTAAAAGAAGAAATGGAATTATTCAAGAAATAACTAGAACCATGTTGAGTGAATATTCTGTAGCTAGACATTTCTGAGCTGAAGCTGCTAGTACTGCTTGTTATACTATAAAACGAGTTTTTATTAGACCTTTTCTTAATAAAACTTATTATGAGTTATGGAACGGTAGAATACGAAGACTTTACTACATCAAGGTTTTTGTTTGCAAAGTGTTCATTCTGAATACTAAAGATAATCTATATAAATTCACACCAAAATCCGATGAAGGAATTTTCTTAGGCTACTCCACAACTTCTAAGGCTTACAGAGTTTTCAATAAAAATACTTGTACTGTTGAAGAAATAGTTCATGTAATGTTTGATGAATTTGATCCTTTTGTTTTTAAACCATCTCAACCTACATCCACAGATGTGTTTTCAGAAACTGATTATCAATCTTTGATAGAAGAACCTTCAGATAAAGAAAATTCTCAAGAAGATACTTCTGAAACATTTACCCCAGAATACTTTCTGCCCTATATTGATGAACAGGATTTACAAAATCCAAATCAAGTGTTCCTTAGGAATCATCCCAGTGATAGCATAATTGGTGATGTAAATCAACCTGTAAGGACAAGAAGTTCCTTGAGAAATGAAGTATAACATCTATCATTTCTTTACCAATTAGAACCAAAAATCACTGATGAAGCTTTAGGTGATGATTCTTGGATCAAAGCCATGAAATATGAACTATATGAATTTGAAAGGAATAAAGTATGGACCTTAGTTGAAAGACCTAAGGAAACTTCTGTCATTGGAGTAAAATGGGTCTTCAGGAAAAAATGTGATGAAAATGGATTCATAGTAAGAAATAAAGAGAGACTTGTTGCTAAAGGCTATAATCAGCAAGAGGGAATAGACTATGAAGAAACCTATGCTCCAGTAGCTAGAATTGAATCTATTCGTATTTTAATTGCCTTTGCAGCATTATTTAATTTCAAATTTTTTCAAATGGATGTGAAATGTGCTTTTCTTAATGGTTATGTTCAAGAGGAAGTTTTTGTTGAACAACCTTCTGGCTTTGAAGATACAAAACATCCTGATCATGTTTTTAGACTTACCAAAGATTTGTATGGTCTTAAACAAGCCCCCCCGAGCATGGTATGATAGACTCACAGGATTTTTACTTCAAAATAACTATGTTAAGGGAAATGTAGATCCAACCCTATTTATAATGAAAGATAAGGAAAATGTTTTGATCATTCAAATTTATGTTGATGACATCATATTTGCTTCAACTCAGCAATCTTTAACTCCTTTTGCAAGTCTAATGAAATCTGAGTTCAAAATGAGTATGATGGGTGAGTTAACTTTTTTCCTTGGTTTCCAAATTTCTCAAAGACTAGAAGTAACCTATATATCTAAACATAAGTATATTAAATATCTTCTTAAAAAGTATGGTTATGACAACACTAAGAGTATAAGTACTCCCATTGGTACCTCAAACTCTTTAGATCGTGATGATGTTGGGAAACCAGTTGATCAAACATCTTTTAGAGGTATGATAGGAATTTTACTTTACTTAACATCTAGTCGACTAGACTTAATGTTCTCAGTATGATTATGTGCAAGATACCAATCCAATCCTAAGGAATCTCACTTAAAGGCGGTGAAAATAATTTTTTTCTACCTAAAGGGAACCATGGATCTGTGATTATTTTATACTTCTGGGAATGATTTTGTTTTAAAAAGTTTTTCAGATGCTGCCTTTGGTTGATGTAGAATGGATAGAAAAAGTACATACAGAACTTTTCATTTCGTAAGATATTCATTAGTCTCTTGGTCATGAAAGAAGCAACATTCTGTAGCACTTTCCAATGCTGAAGCTGAATATGTAGCAGCTAGAAGTTGTTGTGCTCAAGTGTTGTGGATGCAACACACACTCACAGACTATGTCCTGAGTATTACTAAGACTCAAATTTTGTGTGATAACAAAAGTTCCATTGCCCTAAGTAATATCCATGCACATCACTCTCGTGCAAAACACATAAAAATTAGGCATCAATTTCTTAGGGATCACACACTTAAAGGAGATATCATTCTTCAGTTTATCGGAACACAAGATCAACTTGCTGATATTTTCACAAAATCTTTACCCTCTGATAGATATGAATACATTATACATCAGTTAGGAATGATAACCGTGAGGTAATCATTCTTTAATAACTTCTTGTTGAATAATTCTCCTAAAATTAACAAAATCCTTCTTTATAGGGGGATACATTTGTTTGTTAGTGTTACAAAATTTTCTTTTCGCAATTTGTTTTTCAAAAGTTTTGTTTTAACTAATTTTTTTTCCGGAGTTATAATTTCCGGAATAGAAGTTTCCAGAATGGAAATTTCTGAAACTAAAGTTTTCGGAATGGAAATTTCTAAAACTAAAATATCTGGAATGGGAATTTCTGGAACTGAAGTTTTCAGGATTGAAATTATCGGAATAAGAACTTCCAGAATGGAGAGTTTCATACTGAAGTTTTTTTAAGAAGAATATTACCAGATACGAACAATTTTTCTAGACAATCCGAAAGCTATAATTTCCTTACTTATAGTTTCTTAGTTCTATTTTTCATTATGGTATTATTTTTTTAAAAAAAATTCGGATTCTAGTTATTTCCTCATATCCGAATGTTTTCCCTAAAACCTCAAAAGATTGGATTCATGTTTTTCTTGCGGGAATATTCTCAACTGTCAGATCAGATCAAGAAGTTCTTCAACCGTTTGATTTATTTTGAAAGACCAATGGTCGCATTCATCGCCTATATAAAGGAGACCATATTTCTCGTCCAACATTGGTTTTTCAAGCTTTTGCGTCTCGAAGCCCTACTGCATTTCTTAAGGCCGGTTCCGAACTATGAAAAGTCATTCTGAATCTTCCATATTTCTCCACTCTGAATGTCTGTAGAAGCTATATCTCAAGATATTTCAACCACGAAACCAATCTCTGAGTGGATAGTCTTTAGGGAAAGATTAGTGCATCCAGATTTCTACAAGCTTGAATCTATAGTAACCAAAAATATCAGACTGAATGTATGGGAAAATATTTTCTTGTTCAAGTCAGAAAATCAGGATCCGGTGTATATATATTTATTGGTAGAATTCTATGAGTCAGTTTCCTTCTAGATAGAAGATGTCAGAGAAAGGTTTTCCTTTAAGTCTTATGGAAAGACTTATAAACATTCCTATACCAAGGCTGCGAGCTTGGTTGGGTTGTCCTATGAGGGGGAAGTTGAGTTTTGTTCTCATAAGCTTCCAGATGATCAAGGAAGTTTCAATAAGGTGAAAGCCTTAAAGTGTCTTGGACTTAAGGATGCAACAATAGCCAAGATTTCTCATCTCACTCCGAACAATAATATTCTTCAACTTTGGGTGCAAGGTTTTCTCATTCTGAGAAGAGGCGACAAGGAAAATCTGAAGAAGAGTGATATCTATGTTTTAGATTTCTTGGTGAATCTAAGGAAATTTGATTTAATGAGGCATGTATTGATTATAATCAAGAACATCAAGGAAGGAAATTTGAGAGCTCAGATTAATATGTGCCTTGTTTTACTGTCAAGGTTGATAGTTCGTTGCTTAGAATCCTTCAAAGTGGCTTGCAAATCAAAAATCTGGAATTTCAAGATTATGCTAGTCAGTGATGATACTCTGAACAGAATGAAGATGGGTTTTTTCATTGAATCCGGAGTTTTTGTCCCTCTGTATGTGGAAGAGGTTGAAGTAGCTCAAAAAGAATCACAGAATCCGGAACCATCCAAGAAACAAAGGAGGCAGAGAAAAGTAAAAGAAATGGTTCCTGATGAAGAAAATCCTAAGGGTAAGGAAACTCATTCCTCTTTCCCCAAGCCAAAGAAGCAGAAAACTTATACAGATGAAGTAGCAGCTAAGTGGAGGGAAGTAAAAGAAAAAAGGAAGGAAGCGGATCCAAAATTTGGATTGGACCCTTCAAAGGCTAAGGCCTTGAATGAAAGAACTGTTGAAGAGTTATATTAGCAAGTGAAGGAAAAGAAAAAAGAAAAAGAAAATGTCTGAAGCTGAAGTGGTGCAATCTTTGTTGAAAGATATAGAGATAGCTTCTGAAATGCTTCTCGTTTCGGAAACCTTCGGCATTGAACATTCGTTATCAGAAATTCAAGCAAAGAGTTATGTCACTCCGGATAAGACCATGGGTAAAGAAGCAGTTGAAGAGGCTGAAAAAGAAGTATCTAAAGAAGTAGAAGTACAGGAAGAAGTTGAAGAAGAGGAAGAAGAGGATAGTGAAGATTTGGATGCCATAATAAAGCAGGTAGAGGAATATAAAGAAAAGTCTGAATCCGAAAAGATAGTATCTCCAGGGAAGGGAGATGAAGAAGCAAGTAAGCAACAACAGTAAGAAGAAGAAAATGTTTTGTTTGATGAGGAAGAATCCTATGAGAATAATTTTCAAGAGGAAGGTCAATTAAAACAAAAACTAGATGAAGACTAGATTATTCGAGTTTCTATATCCGAGGAAGTATCTCTTGATGAGGAACCAATTCCAAAATCTGATAAAGGGAAGGAAGTCTTGATGCAGACTCCTATTAAAGATGTTATCTGGAAGAAAGAGGTTGGTGGTACCTCTAAAAATATGTTGGTGCAAGTTAAAGAGGAGCAATCTCAAAGAGATGTATCTGATTCGAAATCATCATCTCAGAGTCATGATTTTATTCTTGAGTCTTTGAAGAAGTTGGTGGACGTCATTCTAATCTTTCCCACCATTGACTCCAGATGTAAAATGCTTCAGCAAACCCAAAATCAAAAATTAGAGACACTATCCCTGTTAATTGAAAATTGGGTGAAGATAGAAGCGGAACAAAAAAAATTTCTTATCAATTATGATGTGCATAGAAAGTCTTGGAGTAAGGTAACCAAGTGGTTTAAGAGAGTTGAATATGATTTGGTTGTGTTTGATAATTTCTAGAATAATGTGAAAGAAGCCTTTGACACAACAGATAAAAATATTAAGAATCTTCAAGATGATTTGATTATTGAGAAGAGTTCCTGGAATCAAGAAGTGAAGGAACTAAATGACAAGGCAAATTCCTTGGGTAAAAATCTAATAAATGATATAAATCTCTGGATTGAGCTTGAGAAGAGAGTCATTCAGCAAGATGAGTTGGTCAAGATGCAAGAAGAATCTTTGAAAGCTCAGGCAGAAGCATTAAAAGTTCAAGGGGAAAGGATCTCATCATTGGAGAAGCAAGCTGAGGAAGATCAAAGAGATCTAAAGAAGCTCAAATCCTTGTTAAAAAATCTGATACCAAAGGAAAATGAAGACAAATGACTCCACTCCTATATTTTGTTACCTTTGTCTTTCCTTGTAAAAATGTTTTTAACTCTAATGAGAGTTTGGTTGTTTTTATCTTGTGCTTCTATTAACTAATGTTTCAGGGACTTTAATTCTTTCCATTCCCTTTAATTCTTTTTGAAAATCACAAAGGTGGAGAAGGATAAGAACTACTCAAAAGAGTGAGAAACTTTTTAAGTCAAATAACCATCCTGAAGTAAGGGGGAGTTTATCTAATGGGGAGACCTTCATTTCATTCTCACAATAATGAAAACCCCACTCCGGAAATTTAGAATACAATCCTTAGAGTTTCAATGCCTATGGGGGAGTTAGTTGTATTCACTTTTATTCATGAACAAAGGGAGATAAGTTTTAATTTTAAATCCTAATGAAATATTTCTCTTTTTCGTAAGGATGTTTGTGATTTCCAAAAAGGGTGAGATTGTTGAGTCAATAAGGTTTTCCTTATGAATTTTCCATTCCTTCTTGTTTTGAAAATCACAAACACCCTATACTTAAGCAAATGAATGTTTTACCTCCATAAGGAAATTTATCCTAACCCAGAGTTTCTTATACTTAGCAGTATTTTTCTTAATTGAAAAACCCGGATTGTTAACCAAAATCCCGGTATCATATAATGATATGTTTTGGAGAATTCTGTTTTAAGGATCCGAATTCTGGACTCCAAACTCTTAAGTAGTTCGATTCCGAACTCTTAAGTGGTTAGACTCTGAACACTTAAGTGGTTAAACTCCGAACTCTTAAGTGGTTCGACTCCGAAATCTTAAGTAGTTCGACTCCTAACACTTAAGTCGTACGATTCCGAACTCTTAAGTAGTTCGACTTTGAACTCTTAAGTAGTTTGACTCCGAACTTTTAAGTAGTTCGACTCCGAACTCTTAAGAAGTTGGACTCCGAACTCTTAAGAAGCTCGACTCCGAACCTTTACTGGTTCAAATATGATCTCTGCAAATTTAGATTCCAATCTCTAGTAAAACCAGACTCTGAATTCCTATAAAAATATAATCTTAACTTTTCTTAATTTCGTCATTCCGAATTTCATTTTGGTTAGACTCCGAACTTTTAAACTTGCTTACACTCTGAAATATTGATAAGCTTTAACTTACATATTCTTCGTTTCAAAACGATGTCATGAATTCAGTTATACATGGTTTGTTATAAAATGATGTCGTCTATTCTATTTCTAATTAAACTGTTGGCTGAGATACACGTGTACAAGTCCCTCCAAATTTCATGGAAAATATGACCGTTGGAGGAGGGAGCCGACCATTGGAAATTTGCCTATAAATAGGAGATCATTTGAAAGAGCTCACAACATAGGTGTGATAGATGAAAGAGGTTGATCGATCTAGAGACCACACGCTGTTAAGGTGTTTTCTAGAGAGAGAAGCTTTTCATGCCTTGTGTTGTGACAACCCTACTTTTTATTACAAATTAAACAAGATTTATTACATAAAACGTCACATGATACAATAATGAAGATTGAGAGGTTCAGTGTCTTTGGGGCTTAGGATCATTACATAAAAACTTAAAACATGAAATACAACATCTTTATTGAAAACTTCCTTTACATGACCACTACATTCCCCCGTACTTAGCATTGCATGGGATAACCTGAGGACATGCATAAGAAAAGGGTGAGCTATAAAGCCCAGTAAGGGAGTACACATGGAATAACATCAGGAGTAAAATACATGTTAGACAATAGGAATATCAATAGATCATAAAAGAAACATGAACATAAAGGCATGATAAAGCATGATAATCATAACATGGAAATTTGGCAACAACACTTAACATGAAATTAGCATGAGGCAAGTCTCATTGCACATAAAGCAGGAGTAAACCCACATTGCACATAAAGGACGAGTAAACCCTCATTTCACTTGAATTAGCATGAGTCAATAATCATTTCACATGACATATCACGATACTATACTTTACCCAATGCATTGGAGCTCTATAAGTGCGCACGCTTCTTAAACATTTCATTTCATGCATAAGTGTGCCACGTGGATCATAAAACATGGATTCATAAAACATAATAATTTATTACACGATAAAGGAATGTGGAATTTATACATGAAACTTTATAATCAATAAGTAAATGTGAATAATGTTTAATACCCTTGATGGAGAAATGGGCATGGTATTCACTACACAATGACATTGGCTTAGAAAATCGGTGCGATTTCGGCAGCGTAACGGCGTGACATAAGAATTCATAAAAAAGGATAATGAGAGAGAAAGGGGTTCCTCATCATATTTACATGGAATGTACAGTAAGTAGGTCATATAGATACATGTCCAAACAATTGTAATGGAATTTAGATTCATGATACATAAGTATTGCTTGAATATAAAAGAGGAGAGAGAAGTTCCTTTCAGAATTTCGGTATAGTAACGGGTATACATGGGAGGCATTTAATGAGAGAGAAATGGGTCTCCCATCATTCAAAAAATAAGAGGGAAGTATGGGGGAGGTTTGAAACCATACTTCAACATTCATAATTGAAATTAAAAGGGCAATACAACTTAAAGAAAATTGAAAAAAAATTAGAAAGGAAGAAAAAACCCTTACTTGGAAGTGTGATACCAAAGGCTAGAGAGAGGCTTGTGAGAGGATTATTGGGAGATTGGGAAAACTTGGGAGGATTATAGAGAGAGTAGGGCAGAGGGTGGATGAAAACCAAAGGATTTTAGTGAGGAGGAAGTTGGAGCTTGGGTGGGTTTATATAGGAAAGGTGAGGGAATTCTTTATTATTTTGGTTCGGGTCCCCTTACATTAAATTAATCCAAACCACAAACCATCCCCTGGTTTTTGCCCATGGTTTTTGGAAAAGAGAAGAGGAAAACAATATTTTATAAGGCCTAAGTTCTAAATTCTTAAAATAATAAGGTTGCTTATGTGGAGGTGAGTCACACTCCCATGGAAATTAATTTAAAAAGGAAAAGTGTTGAATATGTCTTGAGGGGTCCATTAATGCTTTGAAAAGTAAGAAAAACAAACCCAAAATCACATTATTTTATTGATAAAACATATATTGTCTGAACATAAGGATTATGGTATTTTATTACATCACCATTGGGTCATTATGATGTCATAAAACACATTATATATTTAAATGGTATTTAATTTTTACCCAAAAATTTGACTGTCTCAGAAAATTATGAAAAATTCAAAGTTGGATAATTTAGATGTCCTAATTCCAGAAATGAAATTTATTTTATATAAAAAAATTGATAAATATGTAAATTTTCACTTTTAAAATAAAAACCAACATTTATCGAAAATTCACGGGTTTTGACAGAAATGGCTTTCAAACCTTAATAAAAATTTTAATTGCATTCATAAAATTACAAGATCATTTATATTTAATAAAAATTAATTTAAAAATAATAATAATATTTTATTAAAATATTATTTAATTCAAAAATACATTAATTTAATAAAATATATTTCTTAATTAAATAATAACTAAAAACACCATTTGTACAATAAAAACTATTTACAATTTATCAAAAATGCCTAGAAATTATATTCATTATAATATAAAAAAATAATGTACATGAACATAGCACTAATTATTTGTTACATAACCCCTTAAAACAGCCGCATAAGACCTAAGGATAAGGTGTGCGATGGTGACAGACTCTTGGGGCGGCTCGGATAACATCGCTCGAGTTGTAATCTCTATCAACTTCCACTTTTCCCGTAGACGATCACGTTCGAGCTTGAAATAATGAATCACAGCTTGGGCTTGGTCAAAGGAGAAGCCCAAAGACGCCACCTCTTTTCTATGCTCCGAAAAATGGGCTTTTTATGGGGCAATTCTACCGGATGAGGCCACCGCTTCCTTTGTCTGAGTAAAATTGGGTTCGTTAAAGCCTTATATTTATACTAATCATGCGATCACTGTTCAATGGATATAAAAGTAAGGGTCACAAATCATATCATAAAACCAAAGAATTTGACATTTTATAAAACATTTTATATAAATAGACATTTAATAATATCAAGAGGGATTTCCATTAATGAAACTTTCGTTCATTACAATATCCCCCCCTTAAGAAATTTCTTCCTCGAAATTTTCCTTTTCCCACACTAAAAAAATGTGGGTAACTCAGCTTCATCATATCCTCCGACTCCCAAGTCGCTTCTTCAAACTTGTGGTTTCTCCACAACACCTTGACGAGGGGAATTGTCTTATTTCGTAAAACTTTTTCTCTATGATCTAAGATCTTCACTGGTTTCTCCTCATAAGAAAGATCATCTTCCAATTGTACCACCTCGGAAGAGAGTACATGTGAAGGGTTCGGTATGAACTTTTTTAAGAGGGATACATGAAACACATCATGAACCTTTTCCATAGTAGGTGGAAGTGCTAGTTGATAGGCCACAACCCCAACACGATCAAGAATCTCGAAGGTGCTGATTTACCTTGGACTTAACTTCCCTTCCTTTACAAATATCACGACCTTCTTCCACAGAGATATGCATAAAAACACCATGTATCCAACATTAAACTCAAGGTCTCATCGACGATTATCTGCATAACCCTTCTGTCGACTCTGGGCTTCCTTGATATGCTGCTGAATGGTTTTCACCTTCTCCACCATTTCCTCGTCCATTTCTGGTCCAAGAAGCTTACGTTCACTAACCTCATCCCAACATGTCGGTGTTCTACACCTTTTCCCATACAGGGCTTCATATGGTGCCATTTGGATGCTCGAGTGGAAACTGTTATTATAAGAGAACTCAAGCAGAGGAAGATGTTGATCCCATTAACCTTTAATGTCCTTTGAGAACTCTCTCAACATATCCTCAAGTGTTTGGATTGTCCGCTCGGATTGGCCATCAGTTTGAGGATGATAGGCCGTACTAAATTTCTGTTCAGTATTCAGAGCATGTTGAAGACTCTTCCAAAACTTAGAGCTGAATCTTGGATCTTGGTCAGACACAATAGATAGTGGTACTCCATGCAACCTTACCACTTCCCTGATATATATCTATGCCAGTTGATCCAAAGAGAAATCCTCTCGAATAGTAATGAAGTGTGCATTCTTTGTAAGACGATCCACAGCAACCCAGATTGCATTGCTTCCTTTCGATGTCCTTGGAAGTCTGGTGACAAAGTCCATGGTGATGTTCTCCCATTTCTATTATGGTATGGGAAATGTTTGCATCATCCCCTTTGACTTCTGCCTCTCTGCCTTAACTTGCTGACACACCAGGCACTTTGATGTATATTCAGTGATCTCCTTCTTCATATTATCCCACCAAAATTTTTCTCGGAGATCTCGATACATCTTTGTGCTCCCTGGGTGAATAGAGAAATTTGAACAATGTGCATCATCCAAAGTTCCTTCTTCAGCTCTAGACTTGATGGAACACATAGTCTTTTCTCAAAACACACAATTCCTTCCTCATTAACATTAAACTCCGAGGATTTTCCCTTTTTGATAGCTTCCATTTTTTCTTGAATTCCCACATCATCCTTTTGAGCATCCTTTAACCATTCCAAAATATATGGTTGAGCAATCATTTGTGAATGGATTGATGATGTTCCCTTCTTTTTGATTCCCATGTCCATCTTCATCAAGTCTATGAAGATTGGATCCTTCTAAATTCTCATCATTGATAGAATCGTTGGATCCTTTCTACTTAGGGCATCTACCACCTTTTTCGTTTCCCAGGGTGAAAATGTATTGAACAGTCATAATACTTTATGAGCTCTATCCATCTTCTCTGGCGCATATTAATCTCTTTCTGTGTGAATATATATTTAAGACTCTTGTGGTCAGTATATATCTCACATTTCTCTCAATAGAGATAATGCTGCCAGATTTTCAAGGAAAAGTTCGCCACCGCCAACTCTAGATCCTGCGTTGGATAGTTTCACTCATGGATTTTCATCTGACTTGAGGCATAAGATATCACTTTATCATTCTTCATCATCACACATCCTAAGCCCTTCTTCTAAGCATCACTGAATACCATAAAAAGTTCCCCACTTGTGGGTAAAATGAGCACGGGTGCAGTGATATGCCTCCTTTTCAACTCCTTGAAGCTTTCTTCACATTCATCACTCCAAGAAAACATTACTCCCTTTCGAGTTAGCTTGGTAAGAGGGTTGGAAAATTTTGAGAAATTTCTCACAAATCGTCAATAATATCCAGCTAACCCTAAGAAGCTACGGATATCTGTTACCGATGTTGGACTCGACCATCCCTCAATTGCATCTGTTTTGGAGGGGTACACAGATATCCCATTGCGTGTGATCATATTTCCCAAGAATGAGACTTCCTTAAACCAGAAATCACACTTTTTGTACTTTGCATAGAGCTTCTCCTTGCACAAAGTCTCCAGTACAGTTCTTAAATGCTCCTCATGATCCTCCTTGGTTTTGGAGTATATTAGAATATCATCTATAAATACTACCACAAATTTTTCTAGGTAATATCTAAAGACTTAATTAATCAAGTCCATGAATATTTTTGGAGCATTGGTGAGTACGAAAGGCATTACTACGAATTCATAGTGCCCGTACCTTGTACGAAAAGCAGTCTTGGGGATATCTTCCTTCTTCACCCTGACTTGATAATATCCCGAATGCAAGTACCCCTTGGAGAAGTATCGTGCTCCATGCAACTGATTGAACAAGTCATCAATTCATGGGAGAGGATACTTGTTCCTTATCGTGATTTTGTTAAGTTCACGATAATCGATGTAAAGCCTCATTGACCCATCCTTCTTCTTGACGAAGAGGACTGGTGCACCCCATGGTGAAGCACTTGGGCATATAAACCCTTTATATAGATTCTCCTGTAGTTGTTTCTTCAACTCTTCAAGATCAACAACAGACATTCTACATGGAGTCTTGGATATTCGTAACGCCCCAGGTATATGTTCAATTGAGAACTCAACATCTCTTCTTGGAGGAAGACCAGGAAGTTCCTCGGGAAACAGATCGGTGAATTCCCTCACAATAGGCATTTATTCAAGGATGGTTTCTTCCTAGGACTCAATCATCTAAGCCAGATATGCGTTCTCATAAGGCATTAATATCCATTCTTGAGATGATGGATCTAAAGGAGATTCATCTTCATCCTGACACTTGTAAAGAATCGGGGGTCGATTCTCCATATGGAGTGTGATTTCCCTCTCCCGACAATTTATGTTGGCTATATATAAGGAAAGCCATTCCATGCCAAGAATTGCAAAAAATTCCCCCAAAGGGAGTTTGATGAGGTTCTCCAGGAAATTCAATCCACAGATTATAACAGGGGAGGACTTATATTCATGGGATGCACTGATTTCCCCATTTGTCATACTCACCGACATCTTTACTTCCATGATTTGTGGTGGTATTGGGATTGTTCTACTAAACTTTCGAGATATAAAAGAATGCGTAGAACCTGAATCAAAAAGTATGTTCGCTATTCTAAAATGAATAACTAGCATACCTGTCACCACTTCGTTGTTGGGGGTCACTTTGCCATAAGTGATGGCAAAAGCTCTTCCTTGTTGTCTTGTAGGTTGTTGGTTGCCTTCGATAACCCTTGGATTAGGGCACTGATTTGCAAAATGACCTGGTTATTTGCATTTTTATCATTAAACAATGCGTTGAGGTTCGAACGGAGCGTTACTCACCTCTGTTGCAGTCGTGGGTCCTTCTTGCCGACAGTTAACAGCTAGTTTCCCTTCTCTTCCACACCTAAAGAATTTTCTCGTCCCCTTAAGGAAATTTATAGGGTTCTTCTTTCCGCACTTTTAGCAAGTGGGGTGCTAGAACTTCTTAGCGCTATTGGATTTATCCATCGGCCCACCATAATTGAAGTAATCCTTATGCTTCTTATCCCCATGATACCCCTGTGATTCTCCGATCTCCATTTCGACCTTGAGGGCACATCAGACAATTTCCTCATAGCTGTCAAAGTCACAGATCGCCAATGCTTTCTACAAGCTAGGCTTCTTCCCACCAAAGAAGCGGCCAACCTTGCATTTGGGGGTAACGACATAGCCGGAATCATATTGTGCAAGCATTGTTATGTTTTCCTCGTACGCTCCAACAGATTCTTCATCTTTTTTCTTGAGGGAAAGGAAGTCCCTTTCCATATTAATTCGGAGGGTGCGTGGAAAATATTTATCAAAAAACATCTTCCAGAAATTCGTTTATTCCAATGCCTCGATCTCCTCCTCAGCATTCATATTTTTGATCAACGTCCTCCATTGATCAGCTTCACCCTCCATACGATAAGCCTCCAGGAGAACCTTCTCTTGTTCATAACATTTGAGGATGGAGAATATCTTTTCAATGGAGTTGATCCATTGTTCCGTGATCGTGGGATCAGATGATCCCCTAAAAGTAGGAGGCCTTTGTCTCATGAAGCTCTCGATAGTGAATTGTTCTTTCTTATGGGTGGTTGAACATTCCTCTTGACCTGTGTTTCTATTAAAATGTTGAGTTAGCTGAGAGAGAAGCATGACAAAGTTCGCGATTCACGCTCCTATTGGATTTGGCATCTCATTAGCATAGTCATCACACTGATCTTCACAACGGTTGTTAGCTCGAGTCCTCCTATTACCGTCCATTGGCAGGAATAAAAGGAAATTTAGGGGTAACACATAAAGGGTAATCCAAAGACAAAAGTTTATGACTTATAAATAAACTTTTATTTCTTTAACTCATGAGTCTATAGGCTTCAATCTAGGCTTTTCATGATCTACTTTCTAACATATATTCTTAGGGGCATTTTTCCCTTAATAAGGGTTCATACTAAGATTTTGAATTTATCAAAACATATCCCCCGGTAGTGTCGTAACCAAGAGTGCATCAAGGCCCGTTTTTGTGCACCAGTTCCCGTTCGAGTCTAGCTCAAAGAGGTGTTTTTGGGTTTTACTCCTAGGATACATCTGTTCCAAAGCCGCCTCTACCTGCTCGTATCCAGACAGGGATGTATTTGTTTGATAAACCACTTACTTAGTGTTTAAAAAAACTTAGGTATGTCTTTATTATACTTAGTCTTGTATCTTAGGATTTACTAGGGTTTTCCTAATCCCACAAATAACTAAACCTATCCTCTGATACCAACTATGACAACCCTACTTTTTATTACAACTTAAACATGATTTATTACATAAAACATCACTTGATACAACAAAGAAGATCGAGAGGTTTAGTGTCTTTGGGGTTAGGATCATTACATAAAATCTTAAAACATGAAATACAACATCTTCACTAAAAACTTCCTTTACATGACCACTACATTCCCTCGTACTTAGCATTGCATGGGATAACCTGAGGACATGCATAAGAAAAGGGTGAGCTATAAAGCCTAGTAAGGGAGTACACATGGAATAACATGAGGAGTACAATACGTGTTTTAAAATAGGCATATCAATAGATCATAAAAGAAACATGAACATAAAGGCAGGATAAAGCATGATAATCATAACATGGAAATGGGGCAACAATACTTAACATGGAATTAGCATGAGCCATGGGTCATTGCACATAAAGCATGATTAAACCCTCATTTCACATGAGGCACAAGTAAACCGTTGTTGCACTTTAATTAGAATGATTCAACACTCATTTCACATGACGTATCATGATACTATACTTTACCCAATGCATTGGAGCACTATAAGGGCACACCCTTCTTAAACATTTCATTTCATGCATAAGTGTGCCACATGGATCATAAAACATAGATTCATAAAACATAATCATTTATTCCACAATAAAAGTATGTATAATTAATACATGAAACTTTACAATCAATAAGTAGATGTTCATAATGGTGAATACCCTTGATGGAGAAATGGGCATGGTATTCACTACACAATGACATTGGCTTAGAAAATCGGTGCGATTTCGGCAGCGTAACGACGTGACATAAGAATTCATAAAAAAGGTTGATGAGAGAGAAATGGGTTCCTCAACATATTTGCCTGTAATCTACAGTAAGTAGTTCATATAGATACGTGTCCCAACAATTGTAATGGATTTTATATTCATGATAAAAAATTATTGCTTGAATATAAAAGAGGAAAGAGAAGTTCCTTTCGGAATTTCGGCATAGTAACGGGTGTACATGGGAGGCATTTAATGAGAGAGAAAGGGGTCTCACATCATTAAAACAATAATAGGGAAGTATGTGGGAGGTGTGAAACCATACCCCAACATTCATAATTTAAATTAAAAGGGCAATACAACTTAAAGAAAATTGACAAAAAAATGAGAAGGGAAGAAAAAACCCTTACTTGGAAGTGTGCTTCCAAGGCTAGAGAGAGGCTTGTGAGAGGCTTCTTGGGAGATTGGGGCACCTTGGGAGGATTATAGAGAGAGTAGGGAGGAGGTTGGATGAACTCCAAAGTATTTTAATGAGGAGGAAGTGTGAGCTTGGGTGGGTTTTATAAGAAAGGTGAGGGAATTCTTTATTATTTAGGTTTGGGTCCCCTTACATTAAATTAATCCAAATCACAAACCATCCCATGGTTTTTGCCCATGGTTTTTGGAAAATGGAAGAGGAAAAAATATTTTATAAGGACCAATTCCTAACTTCTTAAAATAATAGGGTTGCTTATGTGGAGGTGAGTCACACTCACATGGAAATTAATTTAAAAAGGCAAAGTGTTGAATATGTCTTGAGGGGTCCATTAATGCTTTGAAAAGTAAGTCAAAAAACCCCAAAATCACATTATTTTAATGATAAAACATTTATTGGCCTAACATAAGGATTATGGTATTTTATTACATCACCATTGGGTCATTATGATGTCATAAAACACATTATATATTTAAACGGTATTTAATTTTTACCCAAAAATTTGACTGTCTCAGAAAATTATGAAAAATTCACCATTGGATAATTTCAACATCCTGATTCCAGAAATGACATTTATTTTATCTAAAAAAAATTCTAAATATTTTAATTTTCACTTTTAAAATAAAAACCAACATTTATCGAAAATTCACGGGTTTTGACAGAAATGGCTTTCAAACCTTAATAAAAATTTAAATTTCATTCATAAAATTACAAGATCATTTATTTTTAATAAAAAATAATTTAATAATATTATTATTATTTTATTAAAATATTATTTCATTCAAAATTACATTAATTTAATAAAATAGATTTCTTAATTAAATAATAACTAAAAACACCATTTTTACTTTAAAAACTATTTACAATGTATCAAAAATGACTAGAATTAATATTCATTATTATATACAAAAAATAATTTACATCAATATAGTACTGATTATTTGTTACATAACCCCTTAAAATAGCCGCATAAGATCTAAGGGTAAGGTGTGCGATGGTGACAGACTCTTGGGGCGGCTCAGATAACATCGCTCGAGTGGTAATCTCTATAAACATCCACTTTTCCCGTAGACGGTAATGTTCAAGCATTACATAATGAAGCTCATCTTGGGCTTGGTCAAGGCCGATGCCCAAAGATATCACCTCTTTTCCGAGATCTGACAAATGGGCTTTGTATGGGGCAATTCTACTGGTTGAGGCCATCGCTTCCTTTGTCTGAGTAAAATTGGGTTCGTTAAAGCCTTATATTTATACTAATCATGTGATCACTGTTCAACTGATATAAAAGTAACTGTCACAAATCTTATCATAAAACCAAATAAGTTGACATTTTATAAAACATTTTATATAAAGAGACATTTAATAAGATCAAGAGGGATTTACATTAATGAAGCTTTGAGTTGTTACATGTGCGTACTGTACCGCTCGTTCGGATTGCTTTGTGCGACTCCGAATGTGGGTGATTACATTCGAGGACTTCTAGGGACATGAAGACAGAGGTTCCGACTACCTTGAAGTTCGAGGGCTTCCTTGCTGAGGAAGACAGAGTTTCCAACTTCCTTGAAGTTGAGGGCTTGCGGGGATAGCAAGACCGACACTCTGATCTTCGTATCGAGGGCTTACCCTGGTGTGGATAAGACAGACTTGCTTGAAAGTATAAATCAAGGGACCTTTATCCACGTTTGTTGGATACCCTTCTCTTTTGTTTTAAAATATTTATATATTTTTACTTGTACTTTTACTACTTCATTGTTTCCGTTGCATATTGTATTGTAAATAAAGTAAAACCTTCTTATATTTCCTTACACTTGTACTTTGATAAGTTTAGATTCTATACGCTTTAAGGTAGAATCTCATTTTGTAAACCTTGTTCCAATTCTCAAGTTGGTGTTAGAGGTGTTGTGAATTTTCATAGTTTAACTTTGTTAAACTTCATTCCTTGTCTAAGGAAAACATAGTTATCTATATCAAACTTTAAAGGTTCCAAATGAATTTTTAATGTATACAATTCACCCCCCCCCCCCTTTTGTATATTGAGAATCTACATTGTTATTTCGATCCTGCATCCATCCCATCTATCTAGACATGAAAAATGGAAGAGATCTCAGATGGGAAAAAGGGTAATATCTTTTAGAAGAATCGAGAGTCGTAGCTCAGAGGATTATAAGATATCTATTTTATTTATTTAAGTTAAATATTTTCTTCATTTAATTTCAATCAATACAAAAATGTTCAATTAATTAATACAGGACTCTCTTGAGGAGCAGATCTCACAGGGGGTATTTATAGCTACTGGGAGGCAAGATATTTTATCTACAACATTGGGAAAGCTCAAACATCCTGGTTGTGTACGAGGATATCCGGAAGGTGTAGCGGTAAGAAAAGTGTTTCCAAGTTAATCAACTTCTAACGTTTAGGGATTTTATAAAACAATAGAATCCTTGGATATTGAATTTCATAATATTAATGCGATAATGGAGGAAAAGATTAGAGCGCCGGTACAGTCTATATTTGTAGACTTGCAAAGACAATTTCAGACTGTAGCTCCCACTCCTCCACCTCCCCCTGCAGACCCCATTATTTATCCTCCACCTCCGACAGTAGCTTACACTCCTCCACCTCAGCCTGCAGACAACATTTTTTATCCCACTCCTCCGCCGCAGCTTCCTACTTATTGCGAGTTGTATATTGATGATCCTCAACATCATATAGTTGCATATGGGTTGGTATATTGTATAGTAGATACAGTTCATCATCAATAATTAGAGGTAGAGAATCACAGGGAAACTGTACCAGATATTATAGATAGATCATCTTGAGTACCATTACCTACATATGAGGTGACGATACTTAGACATAGTATCAGCCGTTTTTTAATTTGGTCATCCATACTTCTTCAACTCATTAACATAGAGGTATGTATGTTATATCTTCTATTTTTTTATTAAAGTTGTTTTATCATTTGAAAACTAATATATTTTTCTATTTAATTTTATAGCAATACTTCAAAGGTAAAGAAATACTGTATAGACAACAACAAAGACAAATGACTATGACATTAGATACAGATTCTAGTAGTCTTGACAGATTGTCATGATATTCAAATTTGTTTGCGGGTCATTATGAGTTTCCAATAGATGCTCATGTTTGTGGACGTGTAATAACTGGGGGGATTTTGAAAACTGATATCATGGATCTTGTTACTAGAGATATGTTGGGCGTCAACATGTTGCAAATTTTTTCCATGTAAGTCTTACCACATTTTCCCTGCGTTTTATTTATCAAAAATGTATACTTATGTCTGTTTTGTATTAGGTATCTTTATTACATTTGTGAAAAGAATGAGTAGACAGATGTATATGGATTCATGGACCCACAATTGATTTCCCCTAAAGCATGTTCATTGGATGAGGAATAAAGAATGCTTTATATTGCTGAAATACATGAACAGAATATAGTCACACAATGTTTGATGATTCCTTTTTGTGAGAGGTATGAAACACATCTCTCTCAAAGAGTTCATTATCTTTTAAAATAAAAAAACACTAACCTTAAATTACCATTTATCAATGATCATTGGATGTTATGGGTGTTTTTACTAAGGGAGAGAACACTTTATTGGATATGCTCTATCTATGGTGATGTGCGAGAAAGTTTTAATAAAGTATTGGAAAATTAAGTTTCAATTTCTCAGCAGATTTATATATTATAATGAATTTTAAATTTACCCCATTCATATTATTTTCTAATAGGGGATGGGTATACTTTCCAAAAAAAACAAATAAATGGAGTGCGAAGATCAAATATGTAAATGTGAAGGTAAATATATCCATTTATAATTTGTACTTTTTGATTTATTACATAAAAATAATATATTGAATTTACACTCATTCAAACAGAATTTTCTTGAACAACAAGGCGTCATCGATTATGGATATTATATGTTAAGATTTATGTATGAAATAATAACAACTGGGACAGTTGTGAACTTTGATCAGGTAAGATTTCCTTTTAATCTTTGTCATAATATTTCAATTTGATTTATTCATTATACACGTTAACTACTATCCTTTTAATTTGTAGTTATTTGAGGACCCTCAACCCTATACTGCTCAAGATATCAAACACTTACAAGTCGAATGGTCAAATTATTTGACAGGTTTGATTGAATTTTAGTTGTTTGTCATGTAAAATTTAATTTTGAATATTGTCGTTGTAATTTTGTATTTGGTAGTCATTTTGGTTGGATTTAGTTTTTTTCTGAAGTTGTTAGTGTATGTTTTGAATGTAATATATGTGAATGTTTAATTTTTCAATACTTCTTGTTTTGGTCTACTTATGATGGTTTTTCTGGTATGGATTTTTGTCTGGGAGGGAGGGGTTCCAAGGGTGTGTGTGTGGGGGGGGGGGTGTTCAGTGGGGTGGGGGTGTCCAGGGGTGTTGGAGGGTTGTCCGGTGGGGGGGGGGGGGGGGTCATGGGTTTTCATGAGAGTGGGGGGGGGGGTAGTATAGGGGGTGGGAGCATTTCCAAGAGGGTGGAAGTGCTGTCCAGGGGAGTGGGAGGCTGTCCAGGGGGTGTCCAGGGGTGTTGGGGGTGTCCTTTGGGGTGAGGGGTGTTTCCAGGGACGTGGGGGGTTGTCCAGTGGGGTGGGGGTGCCTTCTAGTGGGGGGGGGGTCCAGGGTGCCCATGGGGATAGGGTTTGGGGGGGAAATCCAGGGAGTGGGAGAGGAGGCGCCACCATCCCTCGGATGGATGAACACCACTGGAAGGTACTCATCACTCCCACATGTGAAACATTTTGAGAGATCATGCTTCGCATGTAGGAATGATGAGTACCTTCCAGAGGTGTTCCCCCCGAGGGGGTGTCCAGGAGGGTGGGGTGTCCAAGAGGGTGGGGGCAGTCCTGGGGGTGGGGGGCAGTCCAGGGGTGTGGGGGTGTCCAGGAGGGTGGGGGTAGTCCCGGGGGTGGGGGGACAGTCCAGGGGTGTAGGGGTGTCTAGGAGGGTGGGGGGTTGTCTAGCAGTGTGGGGGCTGCCAGGGGGTGGGGGGAAGTATAGGGGTGTGTGGAGGGTGTCTAGGAGGGTGAGGGGAAGTCTCAGGGGGGGGGGGCAGTCCAGGGGTGTGTGGGGGGTGGGGTGTCCAGGAGGGTGGGGGTTGTCCATGGGTGTAGGGGGTTTTCCAAGTGGTGGTGGGGAAGTCTAGGGGTGGGGGTGTCCAGGGTGGGGGTGTCCAGGGGTGTTGGGGGATATCCAGGGGTGGGGGGAAATTAAAGGGTGTGGGGGTGTCCAGGGGTGTGGTGGGGGCTCTCCAGTGGTGTGAGGCGGTTCTGGTCTGTTTTTGGTAACATTTTGGTCTGTTTCAGGGGTGTGGGAGGGTTTTCCCAGAGTGTGGGAGTGTTGTCCAGGGGCTGGAGAGGTATAAAGGAGGGTGGGGGATGTCCAGGGGGTGGTGGTGATGTCCAGGGGTGTGGGGGGGGGGGTTTCCAGGGGCATGGTGGGGGCAGTCCAGTGGGGTGAGGGGGTTCTTCTCTATTTTTGGTAACTTTTTGGTCTATTTTCAGGGGTGTGGGAGGGCTGTCCAATGGTGTGGGAGTGTTATCCAAGGGGTGGGGGTATACAAAAGGGTGTGGTGGGGTTGTCCAGGGGTTTGGGGGGTTGTCCAAGGAGTGGTGGGGATGTCTAGGGGTGGGGGGGGGGGGCTGTCCAGGGGTCAGGGTGCAGTTCAAAGGTCTGGGGGTGTCTAGGGGTGTGGTGGGGGTAGTCCAGTGGGGCGAGGGGGGCTACCCAGGGGGTGGTGGGGTAGTCCAGGAGGGTGGAGGGGGGGTCTCCAGGGGTGTTGGAGGCTGTTCAGGGTTGGGGGGGGAAGTCCATGGGTGTGGGGGGTGTCCAGGGGTGTGGGGGGATGTCCAGGGGTGGTGGGAAAGTCCAGGGGTGGGGGGTCTAGGAGGGTGGCGGTTTTATAGGGGTGTTGGGGGCTATCTAGGGGTGGGGGAATGTCTAGGGGTGTGGGGGTGTCTAGGGGTGTGGTGGGGGATGTCTAGTGGGGTGAGGTGGTTCTGGTATATTTTTGGTCACTTTTTGATCTGTTTCAGCGGTGTGGGAGGGCTATCCAAGGGTGTGGGAGTGTTGTCCAGGGGGTGGGGGGTATACAGAAGGCTGGGGGGATTTCCAGGGGTGGTTGTGATGTCCAGTGGTGTGGGGGTGTCCAGGGGTGTGGTGGGGGTAGTCTAGTGGGGTGAGGGGTTCTGGTATATTTTTGGAAACTTTTTTGTCCTCTTTTAGGGGTGTGGGGGGGGGGGCTATCCAGGAGTGTGGGAGTGATGTCTAGGGGGTGGTGGGGATGTCCAAGGGAGTTTGGGGCTGTCCAGGGGGTCGGGGGGTAGTCCAGGGGTGTGGGGGGGGGGGGAGGTCTAGGGGTGTCATGGGGGCTATTCATTGGGGTGAGGGGGGGCTATCCAGGGGGTGGTGGGGGCTATCTAGTGGGGTAAGTTTTAAATGTTATCAATGAAAATGATTAATTTTTCTTTGGTTCTTGTTTTGGTCAACTTCTATTTTTCTGGTATGAATTCTTGGTTTCATTTATGGTTGTTTCTGGGGAGAGCATAGGACTGCTTTCTATTTAAAAAAATGGTTTTCCATATCGATTATTTTATAACCGAATTGATAAAGGAATGGGGAAAAATTTATCATGTCGGTTATTTGAATAACCGACATGATAAACACTTTTGGAATCATTTATCACGTCGGTTATTTAATAACTGAAATGAAAAACACCCCCTGCACTGGTTAATCACATCATTTATTAAATAACCTACGTGATAAACCCTATTCCCCTGGTTTTTTCACATCGGTTATTTAATAACTGACATGAAAAACACCCCCCGCACTGGTTTATCACGTTGGTTATTAAATAATGGACGTGATAAACCCTCTTCCCCTAGTTTTTTCACATCAGTTATTTAATAACTGATGTGATAAACCATTTCCCAGGGGGTTATCACTACGGTTATTAAATAACCAACCTGAAAAACACGCCATGTACTGGTTTATCACATTGTTTATTAAATAACCGACGTGATAAACCATCCCCCCTGGTTTTTCATGTTGGTTATTTAATAAATGACATGATAAACTCCACGTTTTTATTTTTTTTACGTCGTTTTTTAAATAACCAACATAAAAAACAATATTTATAACGTCACCCATATTAACGTCGGCTAAAAACTGACGTAAAAAATGAAAAATAACCGATGTAAAAAACGTTTTTTTTGCACTAGTTCCAACCTATAAAAGTTAGGAGAATAAAACCCAGTAGACTCAGGGAGGGTGTTTTCCCCAATATCTTCATTGGAAAGGAATATATGGTTGACTTCCCCCTCTGAACCCTCTCTCTTCTCCTTATGGATTATGTTTTAGTATGAATAGTGGTTATATTCCCCATATATGATTTTATATTTTTGTTATGGATTATGGTTGTTTCAAACAATTGTATCTCTGTATATTGTATTCAAGTGGTTATTATAGGTATTTTTTGTATGGTTTGTGATTATTTGAGGTATAATACATGACATATGGGTTTTGGTGGATCCTAGATGCAACATGATTAATATTTTTAAATTTGGATGGGATTAGGGATTATTTAACCAATGGGTTGCATGATATATTACATTATCCTATGTGTATTTGGGCTAGCCTTTAGAGAGAGATGGACCAGAACATGTGATGTTGGGGAAGAGCATCAAACTAGTGGGTTGGTGGTAGTGGGGTACCATCAGTTCATATTATATTGGATGTTATATGATTAATTTAATTCTATAACGGGTTAGTGATCCATGGTGATTATGGTAAAGGAATGGTAAAGTTTTGTTAGGTGACGAGTTGGTTTCATTTATTTACTCATTGGGATTTAGTATGCTTCTTTCACATTTTTTGTGATAGGATATAAGGACGATCCTACTTATTATATATATTATATTCACTTATGTATATATAAACATTTTTTAGGTTATCAGAAGATTGTTTTTTATTCACCAGAACATTTCTAGTTTGAGGAGTTGTTTAGGAGATGTTTGAGCTTCGTGGTCACTATCAATGATCTATTTTAGTGTTTTTTCATTATTTTACTTGAGTATCATTATGTTTATATAATTTATTGTAATTTAATTTTAATTTTTATGAGAATTATTTGTTTAGTTCTTGTTCTCATATTATCTCTTACATTTCAATTTTTAGAGGGTAATTCCACCTTTCTATGTGTTTGTTCTACCTTCAGTGCTTATCTCCAACCCATTTCCTATATGAGGGTGTCTTTTTTCATCATATTCTCTCTTCTCTAATTTTCTTATTAGGTGTGGTAACTTTTAGGGGATGAATTATAAGAGAGTGACATCAAAGGTGAATTCTGAGAGATATGATAAATTTTGGAGTTAGGAACTCATGAGGATGCATGGGTTCATAGGGAAATAGTGGCAGATAGCCTTAGTACATGTTTTAATCGAAGAAGACCGGATAAAACATAGTATTTTTGGGACTCATGTATTATTATTCTAGGATATATAAGTTTACTGGTTATTCTATGAAAAGTGATATTGTGTGTGGGGAATAGATGTAAGAAATGATTATGTATTGTGATTTTATATGCATGTGTTTGAATAGGGTGGATAATTGTAAAGGTACAAAATTATGTAGCTAATTATCCTTAAAATAATTTTGGTATTTGGTTAGGATCCCATTACATTTTTTCTTTTATAGGAGTGACTCAAGGTCGATGTCCCTATCCAGTTTTTGCTGATTTCATAAAACAATATGTGTTAATAAATATCTATATAGTGAAGGGTGATAATGAAAATGATTAGAATATGACACTTTTAGAGTTATAGAATCAAATACTATATAATTATGAGGACTCCATTTTGGATTTTTTAATATATGTTTTTTTGGAAAAGGCGGTGATATCCTTTTGTTTGAAACATGATCAGAGTGTTCGCTATTCTTTTTTGGTTTTTATGACATTGTGTATATCTGAGAAAGAGTGGTGGTATTTTTCCTTAGGGTTTGTGAGGTGTTGGTAGATTTTAGAGGAAGTTCTAATATCAGTTTTCATCCCGATTTTCTTTCTTTAACCACAAGGGGTGGCTTCTTTGTATATGATGCTTTCCCTATATTATGGGATTTTTTTATCCGAACTCTTTATGTATAGTGTGGCCTTTTAATTGAATTGTTGATTTTGGAACCCTTGATTGTTAGCCCATGGAAGTTAATGACTAGTTGTATCATCATTATTCATATTATGGACATTTTAAATGAGTGTAGCTAAATACAATAATTCAATTGATTCAAAACCACCTAAAAAATTCTTGAGTCTTGATCATTTACACCACTTCAACCTTTAGTTTCAATCCCATTCATATCAATCTTTAGGGATTGTAAGAATAACTTATTCCTTAGGCCTGGTGTTAAGATATAGATATGTTCTGGGGAAAGGGTTTCTCTAACTCAGATCATATCATTCTATTAGTCTCTCTATGGTCCCTTGTTTGGTCTGGGAAGAGCGGTTCCTATCATCATGTGAATCCTATACCCTTCTCTCGGGCCCAATGTGGTAGAGATTTTGTCAAAATAAATGGGTTTTATATATGTATTTCTTTATTTTAATTAATATAATATTCCCTTGTTCTATGTGATATAGACCCTAAATTATAAAAGAGGAATATTTTACGTTTTATTTAGTTTATTTTATCCAAGTTTTGGATTAATTACACTCTCTTTTGTGAATTAAATTCATATGTGATGTGGGTTATGCATATGAATTTTTTTATGATTTGATTATGGCATGGTATTATTATATCCCTATAAGGGATTTCTCTCATACTATTTACATATGGTATGGACTTAAGATTATGAATAGAGGGGACACTTCATATATCATGATTAATTTTATTATTACATATTTTAAAATCATTCAGGCAAGTCAGTGCCACCCAAAGTAGATAATATTATTGTATGGTGGGTGGGTTCATTTGAATTGTATTATTGTGATATCTTAGTTAATATTGGTGAATGTGATGAATAATAAAAGTTATGTGACATTGATACTAAATCATTGAATGTGATGGATTGAACCTATGGTAATTGGGTCATTGTATCCTTTTTAGATTTTTGATAAATGTTCCCCTTGTGAATAAATATTTTTTAACAAAATAAATCCAAATAATGTGATTTTTTAAACCTCCTTTTATGTTTTTTCAACATTTTATATGTTAAATTTTAGTTTTTAATGTTTTAGAAGTTATTTTTATTAATATTAATTTACTAAATATCATGAAAGAGTTTTTTTATTTGAAAAACAAATTATGAAAGAATATAACTTTCTTATGTAAAAAAGTTATCATGGAACTCAAGTTAATTATGAAATATTTTTGGGAAAGGAAATTTTAAATTCTTTATGACATCCTTGAATGTTTTCTTCCTTATTTTTAATAAAATTTAGTGATACCATCTTGAAAAAATTATTTTGTGACAATAAGTTTTATGAAATAAACAATTAAAATTCTTCCATGAAACTTGTATTTATTGTAAAAAACTATATTGAAAATGTATTGAATGGGTTTTCTCAAAGAATATTTTGTTAAATACATTGTTATGAAGTATTATTTAAAAGTTTTTTATTTTAATATTTCTAAACCTATCAGATTGAAAACAAAAGTGACTGGGTGATATGTTTATATCCATATGTTTGGATATTTAACATGTTTTATTATAAAATGTTATGATACATGTCTGGAGTGAAAGTAAAATTTTAGAAAAAAAAATCTATGTTTCGATCTCCTTAACCAGCTTGACATAATGAAATTTTTTAAGTAGCATATCTAATTTTTTTAATAAATTATTATGAAAGAATGCTAATTTACATTTTCTCATGAAATATTGAGAATCATATATTCTAAAAATTTTGGATTAATTATACTAGCTTGATTAATGAAAATAAATCATTTATACATTTTTATTTGATGTAATTCCTATGTAAAAGTGTATAAAATTTGGAGGTAAAGGTGTTTTTTATAAGGACCTAGCTTTAAACATTACATTATCTGGTGTTTTAGTCAATAATTTACTTTATTTAAATTTGAGGATATATTTAGGTTTATAGTTTTATATATTTATTCAATAACTCAAACATTATAAAACCATGAAATATAAAGTAGACACTTCCGATAAACATCCATTTTCCCACCATATACATATTTTTAAAGAGAAAATTATTTCATTTTCAAAACTATTCATGAGTTTCAACTTGGCATCATACTTTACCTTATCCATCCAATAAAAAATATTTTAATAATGTGGGATGAGTTCAAAAAATCTCAGTTAGGTATACAAAAAAATCCCATTATACATGTGAAAACATGAAAACTCACATAATTTTCTCCTTTATTTTTAATGTTCTTTGCGAATATTAAATAATTAATTTTCACATAAACAATTGAAAAACATGTTTTATCAAAAAAAAATTAAAACCCATTTAAAGAAATTAGAAACCCTTCTTGGAAACATAGTACATCACATTCATAATCCATTTCAAATCTATGTCAAAAGTAACTACATCTGTGTTAAATCCATGAGAGAATCCCTTTAGTAACTCCATTCTTATTTCCAATTAAGACAAGTTAAATTACCAAATTAATTATATTGAAATATAGATTCATCCATAAGTTATTATATAACGTCTACACCCTGTGATATATGGGTCTCCCCATTATATAATCTATAACAATCTCACCCAGTACTATATATTCCACCCTCATCGTATAATCTATAACGAGATCACACAGTGCTATATAGGCTACCCCATATTATAATGTTTGGGTACTATATATTGAAAAAAACAATTTTATGCATTTACTTTTCCTTAAATATCATTTTAATTTTTTTAAACATGTGAAAAAATTATATCAAGATAACATGTTTTTTAAAGACCCAATTTCAAAATAAAAATAAATTTTTATTTTCAAAAAACCATTTTCTATACCAAAATACCCAAATAAAGGGAAATTGTAGTTATCATTGAATGAAAACATTAAATCTTATAATTGAATTAATAAATAAAATTATGTTCATGATGGTAGAAAATTAATTATCATCGTGTAAGTTAAGAATAATATGATCTTTTTTCATTTTTCAAAACGTTCTGTATAAAACATTTAATAAGATTCTAATTGTAAGCATTTGAATAAAAATTAAAAATAGTTATAAAATAAACATTATAAATATTTTATGTTTCTATAAAAATATTCATGATTTTTTTTAAAAACATGGATATGGAAGAGAAAGATAATTTGAAGGGAAAACATTAAAGTGATATTTATTTAAGGAAAAGTCCCTTATCATTTTGGAATTACATAAATCATAATCCCTATGAAATTTAAAGATTAAAAAAACATTAAATAAGATTATAATAGAGTAATTCATGATGTAACAGGAAATATGGTCTATATATACACCTTGTAAAAGAACATAGGTGTATAAAATCGAGATATTCCTTGATAAAAGGAAATTGAGATGAAGCCTCTTACCTTGACACTAAATTTTCATGTGTGTCTTTATATTACAAAATAATAAACTTTTGTTAATTATGTTCATGATTGAGAAAATTATTCAAGTATATTACTATGTTTATTTCACTTATTAACAACTTATATAAAATTACTAAGTCAATTTTTTTTAAGTGGGGTGTTTCAACCGTATTCGGTTTATGTGTCAAAAACTATATTGTTGGGTCCACTATGGTCAAAGGTGTAACTATTAAAACATATCCATAAGGAAAATAATTACATAATTATCTTATTTTTACATCAATTATACTTTTAAAATCAATAACAAAATATGGTTATAAAAATTTAACTAATGTTACAATCGTGGAGATAGTAGGCCATACGTATGCATGAGTGACATTTTTATTTTTTAATGATCATTATGGAAACATTTTAAGTAATATTAAATATTTAGAGAATATTAATTATAAAAAAATAAAATTTTATTTAATTATATATATATTTATTTATTTATGTCATTATTTTGATGTGGTGATTAAAAAAGGAATCACATTGCTTTGAGGAGGCAGTAGTATGCACATCCATGAATGATGTTATCACATTTCGGTGTCTAAAAATTTCTAATATAAAATTATATATTATGATTAAATAATAAATAATATGTCATTAATATCATAAATATTTCATTTATATAACATATATTTATTATCTTTACCCTTATTACCTTATATGCAATGTGATAGTGAAAAACGAATCAGATCTCTTCCCGAGGTGGTAGTCAGCCATACACATGAGTGACGTTATCGTAATCATTATGTGTTGAAATATAAAAAGGGTTATATATTATATAATGAATCTATAAGTTTAATTATTCTATAAATATAATATATAAACATTACATCCATCATCAAATCCAACTGTGAGGGGTGGTAATAGAAAAACAAATGACATTGTTCCGTGAGATGATAGTGCCCCATACACAGAATTTGGATTTCCTAACCCATTTTATGGATTTTTTTTGAATTTAGGAAATAAAATTAACATAACTTAATATTATTATATTTACCATTCTAAGGGTATTATTTCATATTTATATAAGAATAATTTAAGAGTGTGGAGGAATAAATAAAACAAAAACACTTGTTGATGAATGTTACCAATTCTTTGGGTATCTCCTTTTGGTTTTCACCAAATCCCTTACTTGGTTGGATTTATAAAAAAACAAAGGATAATAGGATGAGATTATTTATTTGGATAATTTATTTGGGAAGGTATTTTCTTAACCAATTGGTTTTGAAGGTGTAAATAGGGGAGTATAAGGTGTGGCCTTATATAGGTGATGTGAGTGGCACACTCGTATTTCTTTGAAAGAGTGAATTCCAAACACAATTGGTTCATGTAACCAGTTCAAAATAATATTTAGTTACTGATAATTGAAGTTATAAGGTCTAAATATTTCCATAAAATGTGGTTTTTACATGTTTTGGGTTATTTTCACATCTTATATTCTACATTTAACCACTAAGTAAACTCAATTTTACCTTAATCATTATAATAAATCCTAATTGTTTCCCCAAATAATTATACAGAAAAGTTAAATTTTAATTATTAGAAATTATAAATTATGATTATTGAAAATATTTAATCCATTTTTCTAAATTAAATTCAAATACGTGGAAAATTTAAATTTAATATCAATCTCACAGACACGGTGAGACAGTGGGTTTTTAAGAAGAGTATTGTTTAGAAAAATGTAATTCTATATTAATTCTATGAATAATAATTATCATTGTATGAAACTAAATTAATATTTAATTATATATAATATATATAATTTTAATCTAAAAAATTTCTCATTAGGGACTATTTTCATTAATTAAAAGGGATAAACATTATACATGTTGAAATAGTTTTTAGAAAAAAACCATTTTAAACCATAAAATATTCTTTACAAATAACCAATATAAAATTAAAAAAAATTAATTAAGTGGATTTAATATAAATAAATAATAATTATGTTACATAAAAACATTCTCAAATCATATTTTTACTTTTAAAAATTTCAATTTATTAAAAAGAAAAATCTTTTTATAAAATTCAGTATTTTTACTATTCATTTCAAAATAAATATTTTCTGAAAAATCCCATAATTTATCCCATTTTAAATTTTGATATGTTCATTTAAAAAATCGTATCAATTTATCAAATTTAATTTTTGGACTTTAAAATTAATCATTTAAATAAAACTTTATAAGAAAATTGATTAATTAAAAAAATTGATTAACAAATAACATAGTATTTTCATAAATAATATAACTATATAATTTATATTAATAAATATTTAAATGTTTAATTATATAATTGCCTATGTTGTTACATCCTTCAACCCTTCAATAAATTGTATCCTCCTAATATTATTCACTTATTAAATTAGTGGGCATATCTTTCCCTCATAACATTTTCAGATTCCCATATTACATCTTAAACTGTATAGATTACCATATACTTATAACCTGGTGAATCACTTTATTTGGAATCTATAACTCTCTAAGATCAAGAATATGAATACTTTGTTCCTTTTAATAATCTTTTTTTTTCTATATGAACTTCTTCCAGACTCCCAACATGAGATGAATCTGGAACATTTTTCATTAACATTGAAACATGAAATATGTTTTGTACCTGAGATAAACATGAGCGTAAAGAAACTAGATTGAAAATCATCCAACATTAACCACGATTTCATACTTTCTAATGAACCATGGACTTTGATTTACTTTCTCTAAAATAAAGAACAATTTTCCATATAGAAAATTGGATAATGAAATGATCGGCTTCCTCAAAAGTAATATCTTTCCACTGGTTATCTGTATAAATGTTTTTCCTTATCTAAGTCATCCTCATATGTTACAGAATCAACCACACCTTCCAAACCATTTCATTTTCAAACTATGGTCCTATTAGCTTACTTTATCCTACTTCATCCCTAAAATTTGGTGTCTAACACAACTTTCAATATAATTCCTCAAATGGTTCCATCTATATACTAGAATTAAAAAAGTTATTATAAAAAAGATAAACCAAAGAATGATGTTAACCCTAACTTCCCTGGTAATCTTTTCAACATGAATGAAGCAAATATTCCTTGGTCTAAATCATCCTCTCTTTTTTTGAAATGGATTTAGGATGAAAAAATGTATTGAAATTTAATTTGGTAACCAACAAATACTGAAGTCACTTCCAAAAAATATAAATGTGATCCAAGGATCATAGTCTGATTTAATATAGAGAAGAACTTGATGTAACCTACAAATATCCTTTAGATAAAATCAATAAAGAAGACGTATGTAAATTGAATATTGAATGGGAAGTGAATTTTATGATCTAGTTAATCGGTCCACAATAACCCAAATTGTATTATTAACCCCTAATGTCCCTGGTAATCCCACCATGAAATCCATGGATATATTTTCCCATTTACACATTTGAACTAGAAAAGGATAAAGCATTCTATTCAGTATATTTTGATCTACTTTATCCTACTGCAAATTAAAAAGTTCATGGTAAATTTTTTAATGTATCTTTTAATTCCATCATGCCAGTAATACAATCAATGTTTTTTGTACATCTTATTACTATTTGAATGAATGGAAAATGGAGAAATGTGAGTTTCACTCAATTACTCTTTCCTTAATTGGGAATAAAAAGGCACACATAATATTTTACAAAATCATAAAATAACTTCTTTATCAATATTAAAATAAAGAAACCAACACTTTATAACATATTCTACCATTTCCTGCAATTATTTGTCCTCCTTTTGAGCTTTATTAATTCTATCTGACAATGTTGACTGCACTGAAACCTGAAACAAAATAGAGGATGTCCCTTCGTCGACAAATTCATGGCCAGAATATATCATGTAATTTACCAAAGGGTCTCATTCCATACATAACATTGTTATTGTAGAATTATTTTTTAACTCAAATAATAAACCACTTTTTTTTCTTTTCCATGATGACAATGAATCATGAAATAATAATCCTTGATCGGTTCTAGTCATTTTCTCTATCACATGTTCAACCCTTTCTAACTAAATTTGTACTTAAAACTTTCTGGATCAATATTTATTTCACACTTTACTCTATTCAAATTATGCCTCCAAATTTTTAAACAAAAAACCAGAGCATCTAATTCCAAATCTTGTGTACGGTAATTTAAAACATGATTTTTCAACTGATGTAAATAATATTAAATTTCTTTACCATTATGCATTAGGGGACAACCAAGCCTATTCAGTGAAGCATCACTGTAAATTAAAAATTCACCATTTCAGGAAGGGATTTCCAAAACTATATTTTTCACCAAACTTATTTTCCATTCAATAAAACAATCATCATATTATTTTGTTCATGTTAATCTAACTCTTCTTTGAGTTAACCTAGTTGGTGGTCTAGAAACCCATGCAATTTTTCAACAAAAAGCGAATAATAACCCAATAATCTAAGAAAAATATGATCCTATGAGATATCAGTGGGTCTTTTCCATTCATTAAAAACTTTTTTTAGAATGGTAGCTTTCCTAAACAAAAATGGGCTTCCATCTAACCCAAACTAACACATGGAATAGCCTGAAAGAAATTCCTAATCCCCATGGGTTGGCATCTAATGATTTGGCATCAAGAATCACATTTGGGAATGATTACACCTTTAAGAATCTATCATCAACCAGCCACAAGAATGATACATCACATTATAACATTAAATAAAGGATAGTAGATCACAACATAACACTAAAACAAGGGTTAATCATTTAACATTTTTGACTAGAAAAAAAATACCAAAATGGGGAGGGGAACCAACTATACAAACATGCCTCTATTTAAAGAGAGGGTCAACGCTGTAACGACCTGAACATTTCACTAATATTTGTTTCCTAAATTTTGTGCGTTATTTTAGTTTATACTCAAAAAAATTATATTATTTAATTAATGAAGTGAGTATAAGTAAATGAGACCATTGGGTTTTGACTGTTATACGACCATTGGTCAATATAACCGTTGGAAGATAAACTATTAATGTTACAATTTTTGTTTATAAATACAAGTGATCTTGGTTAATTAATATAAAAAGAAGATTTGATGGACTCATCCAGTAGACTCAGGACGATCGAAGCCCATATGACGGAACTTGGGAAGGCGGAAGCACCACTAGGGTTTTCTCTGGACCAAGCCCAAGCTGAAATTCATTATGTGAAGCTTGAACAGAATCACCTATGAGAGAAGTTCAAGCTGATAGAGGTCACCACTAATGAAATGTTGGCTGAACCACCCCAAGATTCTATCACCTTAGCACACCTTACACTTAGGTCCTATACTGGTATTATAAGGGGCTATGCAACGAGACCTTAGCTGCGTTGTGTAAACCTTTAATATAAATGAAATTGTTTTTTCATATTTTGGTGAAGTTTTTGAATTTCAAATGTTCGGATAAATATAGGTTTCATATTATTGATGAATTTTGGAAAAAATGGATACTTTAAAATATTTATATAAACCGTAAATAATTAATAATGTGTAATGATTTTCAAAAAATTGTCTTCTATAGTTGTGTTTAGTAAGAAATTTAGAGTCTAATAAGATCAATTTAATTTTTGGTGAATAGTAAATTATGGACAGTAATTTTACCCTTATGATTAGTAATGTGCCAAATAGATTATTAACATCACTTAATAAAGTATTTTTATAATTTAGGCACCTTGATTGGGTAATGTGATTCAATAAAATAAGTAAATAACTGTTTCAGAAATTATTAGTTATGTATTAGTTTTCTTTCAGGTGGACAGTGTTTTTATATAAAAATTAAATTAAAATTATTTCGAAAATTATGGTCATAAAATGGAGTTCATTTTTTAATTCATAGAAATGATATTAGTTTAAGGTTAATTTTTCGGTTTTTTTGAAAAAGTTGAATTTTCGGTGAATAGTGAAATTACAGTTTTGAGTTTCGGGTGTTTAGTGACATCATTAAGGATGTAATAATTATGTAATATTCCTAGTGGACATATGAATAATAATATAAGCTATGATTTGTTCCAAGTGTAAAATACCATGGGTAAATACCATGGGCATGCCCATGGTTTTTCCTATACCACCGTTGAGGTGTCCCTTGGGACTTAATGATATTTTCCCTCACTTATCCTATAAATACAAATCCATTCTCTCATCCATTTCATTCAAAAATCCTCCTAAATTATGTTATGGTCTCTTTACCTCCCAAGGAGTCCCCCCAAGGTGACCTCAATCCTCCCAAGGTCTGTACCTTCAAGCTTTCGAAGTTACTTTTCAAGGTAAGGGATCCTTTCACCCTTCTCTTTTAAGTCACGACTTCCTTTTTGTTGTGTCTTCTAATTTCCCTCTCTTTATGTTAAGGGTATGTTATTATATTTTTTCATTATTTTCCATTTCATGTCTAATTTTTTAGAGACCCTTTCCTCTCTCATCAATTTGTTTTCTGAATTTTTTAGTGATGCTGTTAGGCTACCGAATTTCTTGTAAAAGAAATCACATCTTCTATTTTCATTCATATTTCTTTTTCATGTGGTATGTAATTAAAATATCCATACCATGGTCTTATTCATTACCCATACTATATCATGAATTATTTATGAGTGGGTTACCCTTGTACACTCTCTTTTCAATGTTTTCTAAAACCATGTTATATAGTCGTTATGCTGCAGAAATTTCGTCTCAAAAGTTCTATCTCTTTTTGTCAAGAAATTCTATTTTTTTTATGTGAAAACACAGACCTATTTTGTTTCAATGGGTGATCATAAATATATAAAAATGATATATTTGATTCTGTAATTGATATACATATAACCATCACTCCATTTCAATGGGTTATAAATGACATAATGATCCTATTTTTGAGAACTTTTAAAACATCACGATTTTGAGATGAAACCCATTTCTTTCATTCTCTATGGGTTATTTATGAAATTTTTTATTATGATATATGTGTTTCACATAAAATTAAATACATATTCAGGGTTCACCCTAATAGCGCTCAAATTAATTGGATAAATAATAAATCTCTAGAGATGACAAGTTTCACGATACCTTAGTGAATAACCTAGGTAATTTTTATAATTCCTTGGGGATGGATCTTTGTGATATGTTCATGAATTTATAAATGAAATGTTATAAACACATATTCAAGTTATGATTAAAGTTATTTTATTTATGATATTTCTATTCTTTCATTGCTCTTTTCTTTACATTTTTATCAAGTTCGTATTGATATCACAAGCAAACAGATTCCCTTGTTTACCCTTACTGAGCCTTCTGCTCACCCTTTCCTTTGAATATATGTATCCAGGATATGAGATGCAGTAATTGTACTTAGTATGAACCTATTATGAAGACTTACAAGTGTATTAGAAAAAAATTATGTTTTTTTTCAAGTTTTATTGTTCCTAATTTCTAAGACAGTAGACTTTAAAGATCCTCTATATGTAAAATTTAATGAAAAGTTCTGTATTAAAAAGGTGAGATGTCATAGTTGGTATCAAATGTACGTTTAGTTATTTATGGAAATTAGGATATGAAAACTTTAGGAAGAACCCTATATAAAAGTTTAAATATAGGAAAACGTCCTGGTATTTTGGTGAGTATTGAGTAAGTGGTTTATCAAACAAATACATCCTTATCTGGATACGAGCATGTAGATGCGGCTCTGGCTCAAATGTACATAGTGGTAAAACCCGAAATCACTGCTTTGAGATAGACTCGAATGGGAACTGGTACATGACAATGGGCATTGTTGCACTCTTGGTTAGGACACTCATGGGGGATATGTTTTCTTAATCGCAAGATTTTTATGAATCATTATGAAGGAGTTATAGAGAAATTTAATTGTTTAAAAATGAAGTTTTAAGACATAGAATACTTTATAGTTGAAAGATTTGAAAATGAAATAAGTTTCTCACTAAGGTATTATTCTTCTAGAAAATGGAGGGCAATAGGAGGAACCATGAAAATGGTGACCATAATGGACCATGCGCTAACAGGCCTTTGATGGAAGCCGGAATGGAAACATTTATGTGAATGATGAACCTACTAACTTAAGTTATGGGAAATAACTTGAATCAAGCTAAGATACCGATATCACCACAAAGGGAACAAAATTTAGTTTAATACTTTATGCATCAACGACCACCAACCTTCAGTGGATCTGTGGACTCATTGATTTCTGAGCAAAGGCTCAGCTCTATCGAGAAGATCTTTTCTATGCTCCACTATTCAGAGAAAGAGAAGGTCACCCTCGCTATCTATCACTTAGAAGGAGAAGATGATCAGTGGTGGGAACTGATTAAAAACACTAGTAAAAGAGTTTAATTTTAATCTATGGTTTGGGAAGAGTTCATCACTACTAGAAACCTAGGTTTTCCCAATTCTATTATACCAACAGTTCATAAAAACCGTTGGTATAGGAGGCCTTTACCAATGTTTTCATAAAACCATTGGTAAATAAATAAATAGGTGATGATTTCCCAATGGTTTTATGAAAAATGTTGGGAAATAATATGCTTTACCAATAGTTTTACAAAAACCATTGGCAAAGGTTGGGAAATGTTTCCCTTTACCTTTGGTTTAGACAAACCATTAGTAAAGCTAATGTTTTCCCAATAATTTTTAAAAACCATTGGGAAAAGATACCCAGATTTAGACCAAATAGGGATGTACTGCCTGCATTCGGCAGTTCTCCCCCCAATTCAGAATCCCCTCTCCCCCGATTTGCAGAAGCCCCGTGCAAGCCCTACTCCATGAAATCAGTTGCTCCCTAACCAGGTTTGAAGTCCAAATCTTCATGTATTCTTGCTCATTTTCCACTTATCTTGCATATTTATCCATTTATGAAGGTGGAAACCCTAAATTTTGTGTCAAAAACATATCATTTTTAATTGGGGATTTGGTTTTCTTTATTAGGTATTAGGTGTATGAGGCATTCCCCTTCCTATTATGGGTGGTTTTAGTCATAAGTTATGATGTTGGAACCATTTATGATGTTGTTGTCTCCATTTAAATATCATTTTCCCAGAATTAACATTAAATTCTATATCACATTTGGTTTATGTTTTTCTAATTTCCAGTTGAGTTATTTGTGGTTTATGATTGTCCCATGTTAGTTGTATTCAATGGTTTGGCATGGAAATTGGGTATTTAATGTGACTTTTCCAAATGGGGGTTCCTTGAGAATACTCCAAATATTTGTTAAAAATGATCAATGGGATTTTATTATTTAAAATGGATTTTGACAGATATTTTAGAAATGATTTAATCTTGAGGAAAGTGTTTTATTAAAATGATAATTTTTTTAATAAGGATTGTGTAATGTAATTTGTTATAGTACACTTGTTATGTGACTATGTTTGGTATTTAGCAACACATCAGATAATTAGTGTGTGAGAATGTGTTGTAAAAGAGATTCCATGGTTGGTTCAAGATTATATTTACGTTTTGAGCCTATTAATGAGTTTTTTAAAGATATTTTGAGATATTTACCTTATGTTTATCGGTGAAAACTGGGATTTATAGAGGTGGATCATGATGAAGAAATATAATTACTGCTAAACATGTAGATAAACCATGCATAGTAGTGAATTCTTGAAATTTTTGATGTTTTTAGTCCTTTTTTATTTGGATTTATTTATGCTGATGTTTCTTATTGATATCTATGATGGGAATTTATTTTAGTTTTTAAATCTGCTAAGACTCCCCCACTATGAACAATGTATGCAACCTCTACCCTTATTTAATCATTCTGTTTACACAGCCTATGCAACCTCTACCCTCATTTAATCAGTGAAATCAAGTCATTAATTCAAGCCTTCATTTTCACTAGCATGTAAGAAATTGAATGATGTATACCCATCCTCACATGATATCTTACCTTAGATAGTGTCCAACATATGGAATACGAGATTTTGAATTCACTAGTTAACCAGGATCATATAATCCATTTCCCCCAAGATGACTGAACTAATATAACTTTAGGGTCAATTAAATATGGTTCTCATTTTACGTTGTATATTAGGATTCCTTCTAGGACAATACTCACTTTTATGAGGGTGGGGTGATTTTCACTAGCCATGCTGGAATGTGTAGACATCCATAAAAATGTTATATAAGTCACAAGTTTTATTCATAAATGTTGTTGACATTGACATACTTTATTAATAATCTCAAATTTAAAAATAAATGTTTTTGTCTACACTTTATTAAATTAAATCTTTTTACAAGCCATGACCAACCTATTAGTGTAGGAGCCTAAAATTTATTCACCCATGGGGTGCGCTTGACTTGGGGAAGTTATTGGGTAATGAAAGGTATGGACATAAAGGTACCAATAATGAGTTATTGAACATGGTTGAATGATTTGAGATGCCTATAACACATAATGGGAATTGAGGCATGTGCCTCTTATAGACCTAATGAAAATGAATATAAATAAATTTTAATTTAATTTTTTAGTAATTGTTCTTTACATTGTTTTAATAGTTCACTATGTTGACTAGAAACTTATTCCATTATCATTTACATAAATGTATTTTCTATTAAAGTTAAATCCTATTAAATTGTTTATGAAAAAATGACTTATTTAAATTCTTTTTACAGAATGTACAGAAGTTGGTTGTACGAAACCGATCAAATCTCAAGATATTTTCAAAACAATTTGGAGAGATTTATAGATTTTTAATTTCAAAATGCTTTAGATAATGGTCGCATACACTGCCCATGTTCCAATTGTGTTGGTAGACCTTGGTTGAGCCATGAAGAAGTCAGTTACCACATAACCAAATATGGTTTTCAACCAAACTACTTTGTGTGGTATCACAATGGGGAGAAAACTAAATCTCAGATTGGTGATGATTGAAATAGAAGGACTGGAATAGAGAATTTGTTATATGATCAGTATCCATTTATTTGTCATCATGAAAAAGAAAGGATTTCGACTCAAGAAGACTTTGATATGAGAACAGATGATGCATCTTGTGAAAATGATGATATTGATAAGGTGAAAAAATTGAATGATGCTGCCAAAACTCTAGTATATTGACAATGTGATAAAATGAAAAGGCTTGATTTTCTAATCCGATTGTTTCATGGGAAAACTGTGTAAGAGATTTATAATAAAAAAATCGATTAAATTCTTACCCTCTTGAAGGATTTACTTCAAGATGATGCAGATATTCCCTCAAACCATTATATGGCATGAGAGTTAGATGAGGAACTTGTATTTTCAGGAAAAAAAATTCATGCTTGCCTGAAAGATTGCTGTTTATTTTGGGAGGAAACCACTGAATGAAATGATTGTATAAAATGTGGTACATCCCTATGGAAGTCAAAATCTGGTGGAACACCATCCCGCGTTCCAAAAAAAGTAATGTGGCACTTTCCATTGATCCCCAGACTCCAGAATCTTTTTATGTATGATAACATATCAATAAAAAATGAGATGGCATGATACCGAGAGAAAGAAGAATAATAATGATTTGGTTCATCCTACAGATGGATTTTCATGGCAGAGATTTGATGCTCGGCATCTTGATTTTGTAGCGGATGTGCATAATGTGAGGCTGAGTCTTTCATGTACTGATTTTAATCCATTTCGGCAGATGCTTACTTCACACAGCACATGGCTAGTTTTTATACACAATTATAATCTTCCACATGGTTGTGTATGAAAAAACCTTTCACTTTAATGAGTATACTCAAATATGGATCTTTTTATCCTGGCATTGATATTGATGTATACATTCATCCTTTAATAAAAGAGTTGAAACTTTTTTGGGATGTGGGTGTGCGCACATACGATGCTTGTTCGAAAGACATATTTCAGATGCGTGTTGCACTTATGTGGATGATCAATGATTTTTTGGCTTATGAAATGATGTCTGGATGGAGCACGAAGGGAAAACTATCATGTCCTATTTTTATGAAGAATACAAGATCCAGAAGACTAAAACATTGTTGTAGTTTCAGTTTTATGGGACATCGATGATTCTTGCCAATGGACCATCCATATAGGAATAATCTTCGAAGATTTGATAATACTATAGAGACCGATGATCCACCTCAGCATATGTCTAGAACTGATGTTCTTAATGAATTGAAAATTTTGAGTTTTTCATTTGGGAAGGGTCAAATGAAATCTGGAAAGAGAAAGAATATTTCCATTGAAACATGTTTCAATTGGAGGAAGAGGAGTATCTTTTTTGATTTTCCTTATCGGTCAACAAATTTTCTATGTCATTGGTTAGACATAATGCATATTGAAAAGAATATATGTGAAATGTTTTTTTCTATTCTTCTTAATTTCAAGGGGAAGACAAAAGATGATTTACGATCTCGGCGTGACTTGGTGGATTGAGGCATCAGACCAGAATTGCATCTTCTGCATATTAGTGAAAATAAATGGTAAATTCCATGTGCTTCTTATGTGATGACACCTACGAAAAAAAACAATTTCTTGACGTATTAGAGACTATTAAAGTTCCTGATGGCTATTCAAGAAACATATCTAAATAGTTCAATAGAAGAGAGTTAGAGATAAAATCTTTGAAGACTCATGATTATCACGTTCTTCTGCATGAGTTGCTTCTACTGGAAATCTGTCATATTTTTTCCAATAATGTAAGGGTGACTGTTATTCGTTTGTGCCATTTTTTTAGAGATCTTTGTGCTAAGAAGTTGTCCAAGTCTTTCTTGTAAAAAATGTTGATAGATACCCCATTAATGTTGTGTGAGTTGGAGAAAATATTTCCTCCATCATTTTTCACATGCATGCTGCATCTGACTGTCCATATTCCCACTAAAATACTTCTCAAAGGACCTGTTTCTTTTCATTGGATGTATCCAACTAAAAAAATATGTACACATTAAATTCTTATGTCTGAAATAGAAATCATCCCAAAGGTTCTATCATGAACGGTTACTTGGCTCAAGAATGTATGGATTTATGCTCAATGTATTTGTCTGATCTTACTACAAGAATGAACAGACCAATGAGAAATGAAGAAGAACATTATGAGAAAATTGAACCCAGTTTTCCATAACTTCCTCAAACAGGAGGAATTCCTGGATCATATACATTGAGGACATTAAGCCATGAAGAGTGGGAGATGGCACATCGAAAAATTTTATTCAACTGTGATTTGTTTAATGAATATATCAGGTAACTAAATATAATATGTACATCTTACATATATATATTTTCTAAACTATTCATATTTTTTATCTTCAGGGAACATAAAAAATAATAAATAGAAATCATCGTTCTTTATCTTTGAGAAGGAGGGAGGCTTTTCATAGCAAAGAGTTTTCTGCTTGGTTAAAATTGAAGGTAAAAATATTACTGTTTAAAATAATTAAATCAATATTTAATTAAGTTTAATAATCATTAATATTTCAGGTATTGAGTTTTTCTATTGACTCTATCTTTTAGGAAATAAGATCTTTGGCTTTTGGTCTTAATACCATGGTTTGTGACTGTAAATAAATTGTTATCAATGGGTACAAATTTATTGTCACTGAACAAAAAAAGAATATGAGAACACAACATGATGGTGTTATGCTTACTGCCACAACAGATTGTTATGCTAGTGCATCAGATTGTAGACCGTGATTTGAAAATGTGTGTTATTATAGAGTCGTTGAGAAAATAATAATATTGGATTATTACTCTCATGGACGAATCACAACGATGAAATTCCATTGGTTTGATTCGATGATGAGACAGAACACATTTATTTATGATTGTGGATTTCAAGTAATTAATATGACTCACACTCTTGCTACCGAAGAACCATATGTGTTGGCATCAATGGCTAAACAAGTTTTTTATGTCAAAGACCAACTTCGACCTAAATTTGGTGTCATAGTTGAAGTAATTCAAAGACATATTTTTTATGATGGTGATGATGGAATTGACACTTTCTCTACTGCCATTGGAACCAATCCATTTATTTCATTTGATGACTCCAATAGCTCAATTGTCAGAGCTTATTGTGAACCTGAATTTGTGGTTGAAAATATATAGAATCATTTACCCATATTCTCAATTATGTTGGTTTACCTCGAGTTAGGTTGTTAAAGATGGTACTATTCAAATTGATTTAGTATTGATCAGAAATATGTTTTCACTTACTTGATCGTTATGTGAATTTTCAATGTTTATTGGTTGCAGTTTTATTTGAATTTCATTTTCTAATTTGGAATTGAACTGTATTCAAACCTAGTCAAACAATATTTCTAACATGGTGAAAATTACAACTTGTTTGATTTATTAAATCAATTCAAGATCTTCTAAAAAAATTGATAGCTAAATTACAAATGAATCCCCCTATCCCTCATATATTTACTTTTTTGGGTTACAAATTATTTTCCTTTTTCTAATTAATTACATATTAGATTTAAAAAGCATGAAATGAAGCCAATTGAAGAGAGACAAAGGAAAAAAGTTATGGACAACAATCGTCGAATGGCAGAGATAGGCCTTCCACCATTAGTGCCTGCAGTGAGTACTTTATTTGAAATATATATATTTAAAGAATATATAATGTCATGTGATTAATTTTTTTGTAAACATTTTTGTAGGATCCACCTATATGTTGACAGTTATTCGATGAGGAGCCTAGTACTGGTCTTAGTACTCAGGTCGGTGGTACGAGGGGGGTTCGTACCAAAGGTAGATGAGTAGCTCCGCGTACCTAACTAGACCTTTCCCCTTACACTTACATGTCATCCTTCCCACATTCTGACCCCAGTGTGTCGTTAGGGACACACAGGATATTTAGGCCTCCCATGTTTTCACCACCTTTTGCTTCTTCTGACCCATCTTTTTTATATCCCATGATGATTCCCACTCCCCAGCCAGAATCCAGTCATACAGCTATCCCATCTTCTTTTCCTTCTAGTTCGGTCTCTCCGATCTTCTATATTCCATCATCTTTGACTCTGGTTCCACCACAGGGTGTTCCATCAGTTTCTGTGGATCCAGCAGTGCTCAGCGATCAGACTGGCGCAAGTATATTTATAGATCCCTCACAAAATTTTATAACAATATTTATTTTAATTATTACATGTTTTGATAAAATATTTTTTTTCTTTCATGAAAAATACATCTACTGATAGTAGGTTGGGGTGGGTTTGTACACACATGTGTGCGGTGTGGAACCGCTGCGCACAGGTAATGGTGGATTATAATGAAGACAACCAAATGGTTGATAAAACAGGGCAGCGATGTCGGAGTTTTTTGGAGACACTTTCCAAATACTCTGACATCATTCCCATCAGTATGCTATTGTGGAGACAGTTGCCACATGAGTTCAAGGATAGAGCTTAGGCAGAGATATGTGTAAAAAAATCTTTTGTATTTTATTCCATGAAATATTTTTGTATTTATATGAATTAATATTTTGGTGTCTGCTTCGATTTAATTTTCCCGATGGTGTGGGTGGATGACCGAAATGTCTAAAGGGTTTAGGTGAGCTTTGGAGTGCCTACAAGCATGATTTGTATATTGGCTGGTGTGCTAGAGTTGACACTAAGTTAGAGGTAGTACTAGTCGTGGATTATTGTCTTATAGAGCAGTATCCACAGATGATTACTCATTGGATGACTACTCAGTTTAAGGTATTAATTACATTTGAGGTATTTAAATAATAACATTCATGTTTTGCATTAATATTATCCTTTTCATTATCAAATATTATTTATGAATCATCTGGAAAAAAGAAAAAAACATTGATGCAAAAAAATAACTCCACACACTGGGACGTACTTCGATGCCAGATCATGAGAGGAAGCTGGTATGACAATTGTATATAAGTTTTATTTACGACTTACAGATTCATTTGGTTCCTCAATTATTTAATCTTTTTCTAAAGTTTTAATATAAATTTAGTTTTCATTGTCATTGTAGAGGAAAATCCCAATATTGAAGGATGTGTGCCTCGAGCAAAACTGTTTTGCTCGAGTAGATGGAAAAAGGATGGAAGTGATGTCAATGAACCAACTCAGCAGTAGATTTTAAGTTTTAATCTATTGATTTTATATTTTAATATATATTTTGTAACTTAATAATATAGTTATATTTGTAACAAGATTCTTTAGAGGCCCTCGATGCCCAAGAACCAGACAATTTTGGGCCAACTAATCACTTACATCAGGTATTGGGAGAGGATCATTCTGGAAAAATACAATGCTGACCTAGGATAGCCCCAAAGAAGTATTTCCCCTCCTCAGGTGAGAGTTTTAGTGCCACCGAGCTGCAGAATGTTAGGGAAAAGGCAGAATAGGCTGACAAAAGGTCCATAGAGACGGCAGAATAGTCTACTAGGGAAAACAGTGCATTTACAAAATTTATTGAAGTTCTTCTTCCAACACTTCCACCAGAGGACATCCAATCTTTTGATGAATATATGTTGACAATAAATTCTATATATGGTGCACCAGGTGTAATTTTTGGTGGGGTTCAAGATGATGTCCAGCCTGATGATGATGATGGCGAGGAGTTTGATGCGGAAGAGGAGGGAGAGGAGGAGGGTGAGGTAGAGTGCGAGGGCGAGGAGGAGGGCATTGAGGAGGGCAGAGACGTTGATGAGTACAATTCTGACCATGAGGATGGGGGTGATGATGATGATGATAGTGATGGTGATGTGGGACAAATTGATCAGTTACATTTTTTACTAATATTACTGAGATTTTATGTTTAATATATTCTAGTTGTTGGTTTTATCTAGACCTGTAGTATAGTATTGGAGATGAGTTATTTTTATATATTGTCTGTTTTCATGGATGTTGATGTCTTTTAGTGGTTGCGGTGTATATTGAGCATGTTTGGAGAGTTTTGTGTGTTTGAGAACTCCCCAGACTGCCCCTCGGACACCCCCCGGACCCCCCCCCCCCCCGAACAGCCTCCGCACTCCTCCTTGGTCCCCGAACAGCCCCCCGAACAGCCCCCAGACAGCCCCGCGGATAGCCCCCCCACCCTCCTCCCTAGACCCCGGACAACCCCCCCCCCCCCCCACCTTACTCCTTGGACCCCGGACAGCCCCCCAGCCTCCTCTTTGGACCCCAGACAGCCCCCGGACAGCCCCCCCCCCCCTCCTCCTTGGACCCTAGACACCCCCCAGATATCTCCCACACCCTCCTCTGTGGTCCCCGGACACCCCTCAGACACCCCCGGGCACCCCCCCCCCCCCCGGACAGCCCCCCCCCCCCCCCCCCTCCTCCTTGGACCCTAGACACCCCCCAGATATCCCCCACACCCTCCTCTGTGGTCCCCGGACACCCCTCAGACACCCCCCGGGCACCCCCCCCCCCCTGGGCACCCCCCCTTGGACAGCCCCCCACCCACCTCCTTGGACCCCGAACAACCCCCCAGACACCCCCGGATAGCCCCCCCCCCCCACCTTCTTGGTCCTCAGACAGCCCCCAGACACCCCCCGGACAGCACCCCACCCTCCTTCCTGGACCCCGGACAGCCCCCACCCTCCTCCTTGATTTCACATGCCTTTTTTTATTTCTCTGATAATGCAATTTTATTTAGGATTATTCCATTTTTATATGTCTTGAATTATATGAATTTCTTGGTATGCTTATTATCTCATTCTAATCAAATGCATGTGATGATATGATATAAATTGAATACAAAGCCTTGTTGTACATTCTACATGTTATGTGAATTATGCCTTGTTTGATTTGGTTTACTTGTCGATTGTTAGGATAAGACATGGGTTACATGTTAAGGACTCATGGACGAACTCATCATTCTTAGGTAATTTAAACTTGAAATTCCAGGATGAATGCTTTGGTTTCTAGGTGAGGGCTACCAGGATGGTTTCTATTACTCATGAGTGATATTGGTTCCTTGAAGATAAACTGAGGACATGTCTGTTTTTCAAGATGGTAATACCATGCCTCAAGTGATACCTAGTCCCCTATGTGATATACTTAGAAAGCAAGGATTCCCAAATCTGAGGTGCGGTGTTGCCGACACCACTCAATGTGACGTGTACGAGTCAACCCCATCTAAATCTGAGGTGCGGTGTGGCCGGGATTTTAAGTGAAAAGAAAAACCGGCATACGAAAAACCAACCAAATGAATTCAGATTCTACTGATACTTTATCACAACGATCCATGGGTCATATGTAATGTGTACGAGTCAACCCCGGCTCAATCTGAGTCACGGTGTGGTCGAGATCACTCTAAGTGTCTCTCTTTTGTATAAAATGGACAACATTTTAAGTACATACGAAAAACAAACCAAACAGATTATGATTATGTTGATACTTTAGCACAATGATCCATGGTTCATATGTTACGTGTATGAGTCAACCCCACCTCAATCCGAGTTGCGGTGTGGCCGACACCACTCAAAGTGTCTCTCTTTTGTTTCAAAATGACATCATTTTATGTGAAAACATCAACTGGCATGTGGAAAATCGACCGAAGTCATTCAGATCATGTTGATACATTATGAAAATGATCCATGGGTCATTTGAGATGTGTACGAGTCAACCCCATCTAAATCTGAGTTGCGGTGTGGCCGGTACCACTCGAAATGTGTCTCTTTTGTTTAAAATGGACAGGATTATAAGTGAAAAGAAAAATCGGCATATGGAAAACCAACCAAATGCATTCGGATTCTATTGATACTTTATCACAACGATCCATGGGTCATATGTGACATGTAAGAGCCAACCCGGGATCAATCTGAGTCATGGTGTGGATGTGATCACTCTAAGTGTCTCTCTTTTGTTTAAAAGGGAAAACATTTTAAGTACAAATGGGAAACCGACCGAACACATTCAGTTTCCATTGAAAATTTTGGATAACAATCCATGGGTCATATATGATGTGTACAAGTCAACATTGCCTCAATCCAGGGTGTGGTGTGGCTGACACCACTCAAATTTCCTCTCTTTTGTTTAAAATGGACTTTATTTTAAGTGAAAACAACAACTAGCATACAGAAAACCAAGAAAATGAATTATGATTGTGTTGATACTTTAGAACAATGATCCATGGGTCATATGTGATGCGTATGAGTCAATCTCGCCTCAATATGAGGTTAGGTGTGGCCGACACCATTCATAGTGTCTCTCTTTTGTTTAAAATGGACATAATTTTAAGTGAAAACAATAATTGACTTATGAAAAACTGACCAAACGCATTCAAAATGTGTTGACGCTTTAGGACAACCGACATACTCTAAGTGTCTCTCTTTTGTTTAAAATGGACAACATTTTAAGTACATATTGAAAAAAGACCAAAAAAATTCTGATTGTGTTGATACTTTAGCACAACTATCCATGAGTCATATGTGACATGTACAAATCAACCCCGCCTCAATCTGAGGCATGGTGTGGCCGGAACCACTCAAAGTGTCTCTGTTTTGTTTCAAAAAGATATCATTTTAAGTGAAAACATCAACTGGAAAATGGAAACTGACCAAACGCATTCAGATTGTGTTAATACTTTAGGAAAATGATCCATGGGTCATTTGATACATATACGAGTCATCCTCATATAAATCTGAGGCGCGGTGTGGCCGGTACCACTCTAACTGTGTCTCTTTTGTTTAAAATGGATAGGATTATAAGTGAAAAGAAAAAATGGCATACGAAAAAGTGACTAAACACATTCATAATCTGTTGAAACTTTAGAACAATGATCCATGGGTCATATGTGACGTGTACGAGTCAACCGTGCCTCAATCTGAGTCGTGGTGTGGCTGAAACCACCCAAAGTGTCTCTCTTATGTTTAAAATGGACATCATTTTAAGTACATATGGAAAACTGACCAAATGGATTCTGATTATGTTGATACTTTAGTACAACGATCCATGTGTCATTTTTAACGTGTACGAGTCAACCCTACATCAATCTGAGGCACAGTGTGGCCGACACCACTCAAAGTTTCTCTCATTTGTTTAAAAAGCACTTCATTTTAAGTGAAAACAACAACTGACATACAGAAAACTGACCAAACGATTTCAGAATATGTTGATACTTTAGTACAATGATCCATGAGTCATTTGTGACATGTACGAGTATACCTAGTTTCAATCCGAAGCATAGTGTGGATGGTATAACTCCGGGTGTATGTATTTTGTTTAAAATGGACATCATTTCTAGTAAAAATATTTGGTATACGAAAAACCGATTAAATTATGAATTGAATTCTAGATTCCACATATAATTGTCATCTAAATTTTAAATTTAATTCTAAATTAATTATGTATGTTTATAATTATGTTATGAATTAGGATTTAATTCTCGATGTGTATAGTTCCAAGATGCATTATATGTTAAATGTGTATGAATTTGTTCTGTATATGTATGTGTTAGTTAGTTTTTTTTGGTATAGTAATTTTATATGTATGTGTTAGTTGATAATTGTAGGTACAATAATTGGAAATTAGAGGGAATTGGAAAGGAGAGGGAATGGACACCATGCTATGTGCCTGCAATGAAAATTATAGGCTGCTGTGCATTGCACAACATAGGTTATGCCAACGGTTTAAAACCGTTGGCATTGGATTCTCAGTATTTTTTTACCAATGGTTCTCTATAAAACTTTGGTAAAAAAACATTCCCAAGGGTTTAGAAACCATTGGGAAAGAATTCATACGGTTGGTTGTCCCAATGGTTCAAGCCAAACAGTTGGGAAAAACTATCCCAATGGTTGTGCCAAACTGTTGGGATAAGTTCATTTTTCTAACCTATCCCAATGGTTATGTGTAAACCATTTGGAAAATCATTACCAATGGAGTACTTACCAATGGTTTGCAGAACCGTTGGTATAAGATATACCAACGGTTCTGCAAGATTTCCCAACGGTTCAGAACCATTGGGAAATTTTCTATTTCCAATAGTGCAGAGGGGTATTTTTCAGTAAGTATTTTCCTTGTTCAATAAGAACAAGAATGAAGAAAGAGTTTCTCGAGCAGATGTAGAAGGAGAATGAATATGTGGGAAGCTATGTGATGATATTCACAAGGCTTTCATGTTAGACATAAAGATTTTTCATGGATCCTAGTGGTAAGGATGATAGATTCTTTGGTGGACTAAGACCTAATCTACGGAAGAATCTAGCCAACTGAGGCTATGATAGCTACGAGGAGATCATGCAGAGTGTGATGAAAGTCGAGCTAGAGTTTGGTGAGATGTAGTGGTATCATAAATCAAATGACTAGAAGAGATCAATCGAGCCCAACTTAGGGGGAACCTTTGATCTGGGAAGAGGAGTAAAGAAAGTGAAATATCCCATGTGTAATAAATGTGGGAAGAAGCATTCGGGGAACTACCTGATCAGGAGAAGGAAATGCTACTAGTGTGGAAGAGATGGTCATATTGTGAGGAATTGTCATAGTGAGGTAAAACCTCAACTTCCAAACACTAATGAGAAGGGGTAGATAGTGTAGGCCTTACCTGATTTCCAGTGCTTTATGTGTGGACAATGTGGTCACTTTTCCTATCACTGTTCAAATCCAGGGGAAGTGGAGGAGAACCACCATCAGCATCAAAGAAGGATAAGGGATCAAGGTCATGATTTTTCTATCATGAAATCTAAAGTCGGACCTTCGAATGTTGTGGTAGTAGGTACTCTTGTTGTTCTCTAAAAGCTTGCAAGTAATTTGTTTGATTCTGGTTCTACACATTCCTTTATTTACTCCATGTTTGCAAAGTATTTATAATCAACTCCCAATTTGGTAAAAGTAGAGTTATCAGTCAAGACTCCTAGTGGGATTTTCTAATCATCGTCTGTGCTTATAAACTCTTGTATTTACTTTGGTGAGCACAATCATATAGCAAATCTAGTAGTCATTCCCATGCTGGAATTCGACATTATACTCAGGATGGACCGGTTCTCAATGTATAATGCTAAGATAAAATGTAGAAGTAAGGAAACATCAGTAGTATTGAATGGAAAACCTAAAGTTATCTTCCAAGTAAATATATCTCAACCTGATCATTGTTTAGAAGAACCTCCTATATCCTTCATTATGGATTTGATCAGTGAAGAAGAAGAAGGAGATGAGAGTTTAAGGATAGAAAATGTCCCCATCATCTAGAAATATGTTGATGTAAAATGTGGGTCTCATCCGAAAGAGAGGTAGAGTTCTCCATTGAACTCGTACCTGGGTCTCATCTGATATCAAATACCCCCTACAGGATGGAAAATGTGGAGCTATAGGAATTAAAGAAGAAATTACAAGATCTTTTGGAGAAGGGGTTTATCCAAACTAGTGTGTCTCCTTGGGGAGCACCAATTCTCTTTGTGAAGAAGATGGATGGATCAATGCGGCTATGCATTGATTATAGAGAATTGAATGGGATCATAGTGAAGAAAAAATACCCTCTTCCAAGAATTGATGACTTATTTGACCAACTTTGTGGGGCTCGATTCTTCTCTAAGATTGACCTTCGATCTAATTATCATCAATTGAGGATAAAGAAAGAAGATATTCTGAAAACTACCTTCCAATGAAGATATGGGCACTATGAGTTTGTTTTTATGCCCTTCGGACTGACTAATGAACCTACTATTTTTATGGATCTAATCAATAGAGTATTTAAGGACTACCTTGATAACTTTGTGGTAGTTTTTTATTGATGATATTTGGATATATTAAAAATGGTTCAAGGAGAATGAGGCTCATCTAAGTATTTTTTTGCAAACTCTACAGAAGGAGAGGCTTTTTGGAAAGTTTAGTAATTGTGAATTTCGGTTACAAAAAGTTGCTTTTTGGGGTCACATTGTTACCAATGAAGGAATCACAGTTGACCCTACAAAGACAAAAGTTGTAGAGGAGTGGCCTCAACCTACAACAATAACTGAGATTTGAAGTTTCCATGGATTAAGAGGATATTATAGGAGGTTTGTGAAAAACTTTTCATGACATTCTAATACATTAACAGAGTTTACTCGAAAAGGGATCAAGTTCATTAGGATAAAGGAGTGTGATGAAAGTTTCCAAGAGTTGAAGAAGAGATTGGTTACTGCACCTATGTTAAATCTTCCCTCAAGTGGAGAATGGTTTTTTATTTTTAGCGATGTATCTCTGAAAGGGATTGGGTGCATCCTCATGAAAAATGAAAAGGTTATAACTTATGTATCTCGAAAGTTGAATACTCAGGAGCATAATTATCCTACGCATGATCTAGAGTTAGCTTCGGTCATTTTTTCTCTGGAGATATGGAGGATCTATCTTTATGGAGAGAAATGTGATATATACAAATACCATCAATGTTTGAAGTATATTTTCACATAAAAAGGAATAGAACATGAGACAAAGGATATTTTTGGAAATTATTAAAGACAAGGATTGTTCAATTCATTATCATCCTGGAAGAGCAATCAAAGTCACTGATGTATTAAGAAGGAAAGCCCCAGCTATTCTTTCCATGATACAGATTCAAAGAGATCCATTGATCAATGCCCTAGTAAAGTTGGACATGGGAATTATAAGGTAAGGGACATCATCAACCCTAACCCAAGTGATTTCTCGACCGTTATTACTAGAGAAGATCATGAATTTTTAGAAATAAGGTACTTTATTACAGATGATGTTTGAGGCTATGAAGAATGGGAAGTTTCTTGAGTTCAATATTGATCGAGAAGGTCTAATGAAATTTCATACAAGCCTATGTGTTCCATCTATTATGGGAATAAAGAAGGAGTTGATGGATGAAGCTCATAGCTCTACTTTCTCTATACATCCTCGAAGCACAAAAATGTATAGGGAACTTCGTGATAATTTTTGGTGGGATAATATGAAAAGGGAGATTGAAGATTACACATCAAGGTGCCATGTATGTCATCAAGTGAAGGAAGAGTGAAAACTTCCTAAATGGGTATTGCAACCACTACCCATACCAGCATGGATGTGGGATAATATCACTATGTACTTCATCACTGGTCTTCCCAGATCTTCCAAAGGTAATAATGCAATATGGGTTATTGTGAACCGTCTCACTAAGATTGCCCATTTTATCTCCATTTGGGAAGATTTCTATCTTGATCAACTTTCTAGGATTTACATGAAGGAAGTGGTAAGGCTACATGGAGTTCCACTTTCTATCGTATTTGATCTTGATCCAAGGTTCACATCAAAATTCTGGAGAATTCCTCAGCATGCTCTGAGTAGTGAATTGAATTTTAGTACAGATTATCAACCCCAAACTGATGGAAAATCTACAAGGACAATTCAAACAATCAAGGACATGCTCAGAACATGCTCAATATAATTTAAAGAAGGATGGGATCAACATCTCCCATTAGTTAAGTTCTCTTAGAACAATAGATTCCACTCGAGAAATCAAATGGAACCATATGAATCTCTATATAGGAAGCGATGTAGAACTCCTACTTGTTGGGATGAATCTTGTGAGAGAAAGTTTCTTGGGCTTGATCTTGTGTAAGAGATGAAAGAAAAAGTCCATGCTATCCAACAACACATTAAGGCTGCTTAGAGTCGACAAAAGAGCTATGCCGAGAATCGTCGAAAGGACATGGAGTTTGATTTTGGAGACAAGGTATTTATTCAAATTTCTCCTTGAAAGAGAGTCATGAGGTTTGGGAAGAAAGGGAAGCTCAGCCCAAGGTACATTAACCCCTATGAAATCCTTGATCGCATAGGAGCAGTGGCCTATCGGCTTGCACTTCCTCCAAATCTAGCACAAGTTCATGATGTCTTCCACGTATCCCTCTTGAGGATGTGCATACCTAAGCCTTCACATGTACTAAACCTAGGGGTGGTACAACTGGAACATGACCTCTCTTATGAGGAGAAGCTGGTGGAGATCTTAGATTATAGAGACAAGGTTCTACCCAACAAGACTACCCACCTTGTCAATGTGTTGTGGAGGAACCACAAATGTGAAGAATCCACGTTGGAACTAGGGGGCCTATGAGACCAAATTATCCACACATTTTCTCTTCAGAGGGTACAAGTTAAAATTTTAGGGACGAAATTTCTTAAGGGGGGAAGAATGTAACAACCTGAAATTTTTATTAATATCTATTTCTTAAATTTTTTGTGTTATTTTATTTTATAATCAAAAAAACTAAATTCTTTTATTAATGAAGTGAGTATAAGTAAATTATACCATTAGGTTTCGACTGTTATATGATCGTTGGTCAATATGACCGTTGGAAGCTAAAATCTTAACTTTAATATTTTTGTTTATAAATACTAGTGATCTTGGATTATTAATATAGAAAGATGATTCAATGGCCTCATCCAGTATACTCGATCCGATCGAAGCCCATCTTCCAGAACTTGGGAAAGAGGTAGCACCACTGGGCATTGCTCTAGACCAAGCCCAATCCAAACTTCATCAAGTAAAGCTTAAACAGAATCACCTACAACATAATTTCAAGCTAATAGAGGTCACCACTTGGGCAATTTTGGCCAAACCGCCTCAAGATTCTATCACCTTAGCACACCTTACACTTAGGTCCTATTCTAGTATTATAAGGGGCTATGTAACAAGACCTTAGCTACATTGTGTAATCTATTGATATAAATAATTTTTTTTCATATTATAGTGAAGTTTGTGAATTTCAAATGTCTAGATAAATATTAGATGTATATTGTTGATGAATTTTGGGAAAAGGGATATTTTAAAATATTTATGTAAACCTTAAATAATTAATAATGTGTAATGATTTTCAAAAAATGGTCTTCTACAGTTTTGTTAAGAAAGAAATTTAGAGTCTAATAAAATAAACTTAATTTTTGGTGAATAGTAAATTATGAATAGTAATTTTGAGCTTATGATTAGTAATGTGACCAAATGGATGATTAAACTAACTTATGAAAGTATTTTTATACTTTGGGAACCTTCATTAGGTAATGTGATTTAAGAAAATAAGTAAACAACTATTTCAGAAATTATTAGTTATGTATTAGTTTTCTTTCAAGTAAATAGTGTTTTTATTTAAAAATTAAATTAAAAATATTTAGAAAATTATTTTCATAAAGTGGAGTTCATTTTTTAATTCAAATCATCTATATTAGGTTAAGGTGAATTTTTCAGTTTTTTCTAAAAAAGTTGAATTTTCCGTGAATAGTAAAATTACAGTTTTGAGTTTCGGGTGTTTAATGACATAATTAAGGATGTAATAATTATGTAACCTTTATGGTAGACTTATAAATAGTAAAATATTCTATGATGTGTCCCAATTGGCCAATACCATGGGCAAGCCCATGGTTTTTTCAATACCACCGATGAGGTGTCACTTGGGACTTAATGATTCGTTCCCTCACTTATCCTATAAATACCAAGCCATTCCCTCATCCATTTCATTTCAAAATCCTCCTCAACAAAGTTCTGGTATCTTTAACTCCCAAGGAGTCCTCCCCAGGTTCCCTCAATCCCCCCAAGGTCCCGACCTTCAAGCTTTAGAAGTTAGTTTTCAAAGTAAGGGATCCTTTCACCCTCCTCTTTTAAGTCATGTCTTCCTTTATATTATGTCTTCTAATTTACATCTCTTTATGTTGAGAGTATGTTATTATATGTTATAATTACTCTCAATTTCATTTCTAATTTTTGATATACCCTTTACTTTCTCAACAATTTTTTTTCTGAAATTTTAAGTGATGTCATTAGGCTGCCGAATTTCTCGTAAAAGAGATTGCATCTTCTCTTCTCTTTTATATTTATTTTTCATGTGGTATGTCACTCAAATATCCATACCATGATATTATTAAGTAAGCATAATGTATTATGAATTATTTATGATTATGTTACCCATGTCCCCTCTCTTTTCAATGTTTTCAAAAACCATATTATATAGCTGTTATGCTGCATAAATTTCGTCTCAAAATTTCTATCTCTTTCTCTCAAGAAATTCTATTGTTTATTTATATGAACATCTAGACCTATTTCATTTCTATGGGTGTTCATAAATATATAAAAATTATATATTTTATTCTGAAATTGACATACATATAACCTTCACTCTTATTCAATGAGTTATAAATGACATAATGATCTTATTTTTGAGAACTTTAAAAACGTCACGATTCTGATATGAATCACATTTATTTCATTATCTATAGGTTATTTATGAAGTGTTTTATTATGATCTATGTGTATCACATGATAGTAAGGATATATTCATGGTGTGACCCGATAGCTCTCCAATGCATTGGGTGAAGAATTAATCTCTAGAGTTGACATGTTTCACGATACCTTGGTGAATAACCTTGGTAATTTTTATAACACCTTGAGGATGAACCATGGTGATATGTTCATGAATGTCTAAATGAAATGTTTTAGCCACATATTCAAGTTATTATTAATGTTCTTTTCATTTTGATATGCCTATTCTTTCATTTATCTTGTCTTTATGTTTTTATCAAGTTCGTATTGATATCACAAGTAAACTGATTCCCTTGTTTACCCTTACTGGGCCTTATTCTCACACTTTCCGTTGAATATATGTCTCTAGGTTATGAGATGTAGTAATTTTACATAGGATGAACTTATTATTAAGCCTTACAAGTTGATTAGAAGAAATTTTTATGTTGTTTTCAAGTTTTATTGTTCTTGATTTCCAAGACACTAGACTTTTAAAATCCTCTGTATGTAAAATGTAATGAGAAGATATGTATTAAAATGGGAAGATTCCATAGTTGGTATCAAATGGATGTTTAGTTATTTATGGAAATTAGGATATTAAAACTTTAGGAAGAACCCTATAGAAAAGTTTAAATATAGGAAAACTTCCTTGTATTTTTTTGAGTATTGAGTAAGTGGTGTATCAAACAAATACATCCCTGTCTGGATAGGAGCAAGTAGAGGCAGCTCTAGAATAGATGTACATAGGGGTAAAACCAAAAAAAACTTCTTTGAGAAAGACTCAAATTAGAACTAGTGCAAGACAATGGGCCTTGTTGCACTCTTAGTTATGACACTCGTGGGGGATTGTCTGGTTAATCATAATGTTTTTATGAATCATTATGAAGGAATTATATAGAAATTTAATTATTTAAAAATGAAGTTTTAAGACATAAAATCCTTTATAGTTAAAGGATTCATAAATGAAATAATTTTCTCACTAAGGTTTTATTCTTTTTGAAAATGGTGGGAAATAGGAGGAACCGTCCAAATAGTGACCGCGATTGACCATGCGCTGATGACCCTTCGATGGAAGCCAGAATGGAAACATTCATGCGAATGATAAACCAACTTACTCAGGTTGTGGGAAATAACTTGAATCAAGCTAAGAGACCGATCTCACTATGAGGGAAAAACATTCTGTTGAATCCTTTATGTGCCAACTACCCCAGACCTTTAGTGGATTGATTGACCCATTGATTGCTGAGAAATGGATCAGCACCATAGAGAAGATTTTTTCTTTTCTCTGATGTTCAGAGAAAGAGAAGGTCACCCTGGCTGTCTATAACTTAGAAGGAGAAGCTGATCAGTGGTGGGAACTAATTAAAAACACAAGGAAAAAAGTGTAAGTTGAAGCTATGTAGTGGGAAGAGCTCATAGGGATCTTTTTCAGTAAGTATTTCCCTCGTTCCATGAGAACAAGAATGGAGAAGAAGTTTCTCGAGTTGAAGTAGAAGGAGACCGGATCTGTGGGAATCTACGAGATGAGCTTCCCAAGGATTTCATGTTACACCTCATGCTTTTTCATGGATATTAGTGGTAAGGTTGATTGATTCTTTGGTGGACTAATACCTCATCTGCGGAAGAATCTAGCCAACTGAGACTATGATAGCTACGAGGAGATCATTTGGAGTGCAATGAAAGTCGAGCTAGAGTTTGGTGAGATGTAGTGGTCTTATAAATAAAACGATAGGAAAATATCAATGGAGCCTAGCTTAGGGGGGACCTTTGTTCAGGTAATAGGAGGAAAGAAAGTGAAATATTCCACGTGTAATAAATGTGTGATGAAGCATTCGGGGAACTTCCTGACCAGGAGAAGGAAATGACACAAGTGTAGAAGAGATGTCCATATTTCGGGGAATTTTCATAGTGAGGTGAAACCTCAACTTCCAAACACTAACGACAAGGGGAAGATGGTGTAGGCCCTACCTATTGTCTAGTGCTTTTAGTGTGGACAATATGGGCACTTTTCCAATCACTTTCCAAATCTGAGGGCAGTTGAGGAGAACCACCATCAGCCTCAAAAAAAGCCAAGGGATCAAGGCCATGCTTTTGTTATCACGATAGCTAAAGTCGAAGCTCCAAATGATGTGGTAGCAGGTACTCTTGATATTCCTTAAAATCTATCAAGTTCATTGTTTGATTCTGGTTCTACGCATTCTATTATTTCCTCTAAGTTTGCAATGAATTTATAATCAAATCCCAATTTTCTAAAAGTATAGTTATATTTCAAGACTCCTGGTGGGATTATCCAATCATCGTTAGTGTTTAGATACTCTACTATTTACTTTAGCGAGAACAATCTTATCACAAATCCAATAGTCATTCCCAAGCTGGAATTCGAAATTATACTAGGGATGGACTGGCTATCAAAGTGTAATGTTAAGATCAAATGCAAAAGTAAGAAAATCTCCGTAGTATTGAATGGAAAACCTAAAATTATCTTCCAAGGAGAGATATCTCAACCTAATATTTGTTTAGAAGAACCTCATATATCCTTCTTTATGGAGTTGATCAGTGAAGAAGAAGAAGAAGATGAGAGTTTAAGGATATAAAATGTTCCCATCACCCAGGAATACATTGACGTATTTCCTGATGAGTTGCCCAGACCGCCCTTAGAAAGATATGTAGAGTTCTCCACTGAACTTGTACTTGGGTCTCATCTGATATCAAAGACCCCCTAGAAGATGTAAAATGTGGAGCTGAAGGAATTAAAGATACAACTCCAAGAAATTTTGGAGAAGAGGTTTATCTGACCGAGTGTGTCTTCTTTGAGAGCACTAGTTCTCCTTATGAAGAAGAAGGATGGATCAATGTAGTTATGCATTGATTATATAGAACTGAATGGGATCACAATGAATAAAAAATACCCTCTTCCAAGAATTGATGACATATTTGACCAACTTCGTGGGGCTCAATTATTCTCTAAGATTGATCTTTGATCTGGTTATCATCAATTGAGGGTGAAGAAAGGAGATATTCCAAAAACTGCCTTCTGATCAAGATATGGGAATTATGAGTTTGTTGTTATGCCCTTAAAACTGACAAATTCACCTTCTATTTTTATGTATTTGATGAATATATTCTTTAATGACTACCTTGATAACTTTTTGGTAGTTTTTATTGATTATATTTTGATATATTTAAAAATTTGTGAGGAGAATGAGGATCATCTAAGGACTATTTTGCAAATTCTGCAGAAGGAGAGGCTTTTTGGAAGGCTTAGTAAATGGTAATTCTATTTACAACAAGTTGTTTTTTTGGGGCACATTGTTACCAATGAAGGAATCACAGTTGACCCTAAAAAGAAAAAATTTGTAGAGGAGTGGCCTAAACCTACAAAAATTACTGATATTTGATGTTTCCATGGATTAACAGGATATTATAGGAGTTTGTTGAAAAAAAAATCACGACTTTCTAATCCACTAACCATGTTAACTCGAAAATGGGTCAAGTTTATCATGAGAAAGGACTATGAGGAAAGTTTCCAAGAGCTGAAGAAGAGATTGGTTACTCCACCCGTGTTAACTCTACCCTCATGTGGAGAAGGATTTGTTATTTTTATCGATTAATCTTTAAAAGGGCTTGGGTGTGTTCTCATAAAAAATGAAAAGGTCATTTCTTATTCATCATCACAGTTTAAGAATCATGATCAGAATTATCCTATGCATGATCTGGAGCTGGTTGCAGTCATTTGTGCTCTGAAGATATGGAGGCACTATCATTATGGGGAGAAATTTGATATATACACATACCATCAAAGTTTGAAGTATATTTTCACACAAAAGGAATTGAACATGAGATAAAGGAGATGGTTGTAGCTTCTTAAAGACTATGATTTTTCAATTCATTATCATCCTTGAAGAGAAAACAAATTCACTGATGCATTAAGCAGTAAAGACCCAACTGTTCTTTCCATGATGTGGATTTAAAGAGATCCATTGATCAATGACCTAGTAAAGTTAGACATGGGAATTACAAGGTACAAGACAACATTAACCCTAACCCAAATGATTTCTCAAACTTTATTACTAGAGAAGATCAAGAATGCTCAGAAATAAGATCCTTTGTTATAGAAGAAGTTTGAGGCTGTGAAGGATGGGAAGTTTCCTGAGTTCAATATTGATCAAGAAGGTGTACTGAAATTTCGTACAAGGCTATGTGTTCCATCTATTTTGGGAATAAAGGAGCTGATGGATGAAGCTCATAACATACATTCTCTATATATCCTAGAAGCACAAAAATGTATAGGGACCTTTGTGATAATTTTTGGTGGGATAATATGAAAAGGGAGATTGTTGAATACACTTCAAGGTGCCTTGTATGTTAGTAAGTGAAAGAAGACTGACAAATTCCTAAAGGGGTATTGCAACCACTACCCATACCAGCATGGAAGTGGGACAATATCACTATGGACTTTGTCACTGGTCTTCTGAGAACATTCAAAGGAAACAATGTGATATGGGATATTGTGGAACGTCTCACCAAGACTACTTATTTTATATCTATTTGGGAATATTTCTCTCTTGATCAAATTTCCAGGATTTACGTGAAGGAAGTGGTAAGTCTACATGGAGTTCCACTTTCTATTGTATCTGATCGTGCTCCAAGGTTCACATCAAAATTCTGGAGAAGTCCTCAGCATGCTCTGAGTAGTGAATTGAATTTTAATACGACCTATCACCCCCAAACTGATGGAAAATATGAAAGGAATATTAAAACACTTGATGACATGTTGAGAACATGCTCAATGGAATTTAAAGGAGTATGGGATCAACATCTCCTTTTAGTCGAGTTCTCTTGCAACAATATCTTCCACTCGAGCATTCAAATGGAACCCTATAAAGCTCTATATAGGAAGCGATGTAGAACACCTACTTTTTGGGATGAATATAGTGAGAGAAAGATTCTAGGTCATGATCTTGTGAAATATATGAAAGAAAAAGTACAAGCCATCCAACAACACATTAAGGATACTCAGAGTTGAAAAAAGAACTATGCCGACAACCATTGAAGATACTTGGAGTTTGATGTTGGTGACAAGGTATTTCTTCAAATTTCACCTTGGAATAGAGTCATGAGGTCTTGAAAGAACGGGAAGCTCATCCCTAGGTATATTGTCTCCTATGAAATCCTTGATCGCGTAGGAGCAGTGGCCTATTAGTTTGCACTTTCTCCAAATCTAGCACAAGTTCATGATGTCTTCCACATATCCCTCTTGAGAAAGTACATACCTAAACCTTCAAATGTACTAAACCTAGAGGTTGTACAACTGGAACATGACCTCTCTTATGAGGAGCATCCAGTGGAGATCTTGGATCGTAGAGACAAGGTTTTACGCAACAAGAATTCCCACCATGTCAAGGTGTTCTGGAGGAGCCACAAATGCGAAAAATCCGCATTGGAACTAGAGGAGTCTATGAGGAAGAAGTACACACACCCTTTCTATTCATAAGGTACAAGTTAAAATTTTGGGGATGAAATTTCTTAAGGGGGAATAATGTAACAACCAGAACTTTTTATTAATATTTGTTTCATAAATTTTGTGTTTTATTTTATTTTATACTCAAGAAATCTATAATATTTAATTGATGAGACTGTTGGGTTTCGACTGTTATATTATTGTTGGTCAACATGACTGTTGGAATATAAACTCTTAATAGTACAATTTATGTTTATAAATACAGGTGATATTGGTTAATTAATACCGAAATAAGATTCGATGGCCTCATCCAGTAGACTCGGGCCGATCGAAGCCCATTTTATGGAACTTGGGAAAGAGGTAACACCAATGGGCTTTGCTCAGGACCAACCCCATGTTGAACTTCATCATGTGAATCTTAAATGAAATCACCTACGAGATAAGTTTAAGCTGATTGAGGTCACCACTCAGGAAAAGCTGGCCAAACCACCCCAAGATTCTATCACCTTAGCACACCTTACACTTAGGTCCTATGCTGGTATTATATGGGGCTATGTAACGAGACCTTAGCTGCTTTGTGTAATCCATTGATATAAATAAAATTGTTTTTTCATATTATGATTAAGTTTGTGAATTTCAAATGTCCAGATATAGGATGTATATTATTGATGAATTTTTGGAAAAAGGGTTATTTTAAAATTTTTATGTAAACCTTAAATAATTAATAATGTGTAATTATTTTTGAAAAATGGTATTCTACAGTTGTGTTCAGTAAGAAATTTAGAGTCTAATAAGATCAACATAATTTTTGGTGAATATTAAATTATGAATAGAAATTTTAAGCTTATGATTAGTAATGTGACCAAATTTATTAGTAACATCACTTAAGAAAGTATTTTTATAATTTAGGCACCTTGATTAGGTAATGTGATTCAATAAAATAAGTAAATAACTGTTTCAGAAATTATTAGTTATGTATTAGTTTTCTTTCGGGTGAATAGTGTTTTTATTTAAAAATATTTAGTAAATTATTTTCATAAAATGGAGTTCATTTTTGAAATCAAAGCATCGATATTAGGTTAAGGTGAATTTATCGGTTTTTTCTGAAAAAGTTGAATTTTCGGTGAACAGTGAAATTTCAGTTTTGAGTTTCGGGTGTTTAATGAAATCATTAAGGATGTAGTAATTATGTAATATTTTTGGTATACTTATGAATAGTAATATAATCTATGAGGTGTCCTAAGTGGCCAATACCATGGGAAAATATTATGGGAAAGCCCATGGTTTTTCCAATATCACCGATGAGGTGTCCCATGGGACTTAATGATTTGTTCCCTCACTTATCCTATAAATATCAAGCCATTACCTCATCCATTTCATTCCAAAAACCTCATCAAATAAGTTATGGTCTCTTTACCTCCCAATGAGTCCTCCCAAGGTTCCCTTAAGCCTCCCAATCTCCTTAACTTCAGGCTTTCGAAGTTACTTTTCAAGGAAAGGGATCCTTTCACCCTCCTCTTTTAAGTCATGAATTCCTTTATGTTGTGTCTTCAAATTTACGTATCTCTGTATTGAGGGTATGTTCTAATATGTTCTCATTACTTTCCATTTCATGTATAATTATTGAGAGACCCTTTCTCCTCTCATCAATTTGATTTCTGAATTTTTAAGTCACGTCGTTAGGCTACCGAATGTCTTGTAAAAGAAATCGCATCTTTTCTTTTCTTTCATTTTTTCAGGTGGTATGTCATTAAAATATCCATACCATGATCTTATTCAGTACCTATACTATATTATGAATTATTTATGACTGTGTTACCCTTGATCCCTCTCTTTTCAATGTTTTCTAAAACCATGTTATATAGTCATTATGCTGTAAAAATTTCATCTCAAAATTTCTATCTCATTCTCTCCAGAAATTCTATTGTTTATTTATCTGAATACCTAGACCTATTTAGTTTCTATGGGTGTTCATAAATATATAAAAATGATATATTTTATTCTGTAATTTACATATATATGACCCTCACTCCCTTTCAATGGGTTATAAATGACATAATGATCTTATTTTTGAGAACTTTTAAAACGTCGTGATTTTGAGATGAAACCCATTTCTTTTATACTCTATGGGTTCTTTATGAAATGTTTTATTATGATATGTGTGGATCACATGAATATAAAAAATATTAAGGGTGCGCCCTGAGAGTGCTCCAATGCATTAAGTAAATAATTAACCTCTAGAGATGGGAAGTTTCACGATACCTTAGTGAATAACCTTGGTATTTTTTATGACACCTTGGGGATGGACCTTGGTGATATGTTCTTGAATGTATAAATTAAATTTTGTAGCCACATATTCATTTTATGATTCAAGTTCCTTTCATTATGATATTTTTATACTTCCATTACTCTTGTTTTTTTGTTTTTATCAAGTTCGTATTGATATCACAAGTAAACTGATTCCCTTATTTACCCTTACTGGGCCTTCTGCTCACCCTTTCCTTTGAATATATTTCTCCAGGTTATGAGATTTATTAATTGTACTTAGGATGAACTTATGATGAATCCTTACAAGTGGATTAGCAGAATGTTTTATGTTGTTTTCAACTTTTATTGTTCCTGATTCCTAAGACACTAGACTTTAAAGATCCTCTGTATGTAAAATGTAATGAAACGTTATGTATTAAAAAGGTGGGATTCCATAAACACCCACTTTCTACCTCCACAAACACCTACCAATAGAAAAACCACAAGCAACTCGATCCACCATCACCACCACAGAATTAATTTCTATTACCTTGGTAGAATATAACAATATTTCAATACACATGAGGGTGTATCTAGGGTATGATCCAACATTCCCGGTAGGATACTACCAAAATAGATTCTATTAAATGACATTATAAGACAAATCAACATGATAGTTTAAAAAAAAGTAAAAAACAATCATTTTTTTCAATCATGATTCCAAATTAATAATGAAAGTAAAGGAAAAAAATAAGCTCAAAGGAAATCATACCATGAGCAGTATGTGCATTCCAAAAATCTTTAGGTTTAGTGGGGTCCTAGGATCCTCACAATTTGAGTTATCAACTCATCTCCCATGAACAAAGTCCCTACTGAAGCCAAAAATCGAAATCACCAGAATTTTTAGTTAGTGTTGTTACGTAATCCTATTAGGGAGAAAGGGCCTCATCCCATCCAACTTGACTAGAATACTAATCCTAGTTTACTTGTCTAGATATATTGGATGTCCTTGTTCTTAATTCCATTCCCCTTATCACATAAACCACCTCTTACATAAACATACTTCTAAAAATTTAAACACACATAGAAGGAATCCATTTTCAATTGGAAAATCATTATTAAATTCTTACACACAAGAAAACCATTTAGAAACATGATTCAAACTACACAAACAATTTATATAACTCAGTTAAAAATAAATGAAATCATACTAAACTCATCAAAAAATGTTAATGCATGAAACCACATACCACTTCCATGGAAAATATTGGATAAAGTTTGTAGATGAAAGTTTCACCAAGGATATACCTTACAAAGGAAATATCACACCACATTCGTCAATATTTTACACAAATAATCAATATTTAATCCTCATTAGGTTAACCTATCCTCTGGATAAAAATATCCCAAGAAAAAAAGAGGAATATATCAATAAAATGGAATAAAATAAGAGATAACATACTTAAATAATTATTTCTTGAATATCGAATGCCATATCCACCAAAATATTTAAGGATAAGGGAGTAGAGAGGAAGTTGGAGGGGCACGTAAGGCTGGGGAGTCCAAATGGGATAAGTTAGTGGTGATTTGAGTTAATCATTGGAAAAGAAAAAAATGGAATTTCAACATATTTATAGATATGGAAGGGTGTAATGTTTGTACATATGGTCTTATAGACCATGTACCAACCATGGGGAACCTCTTTAAAAAGGTAAAATAGGTTGTTAGGTTTTTATTGAGAGGGTGCTTGCCTATTCACTAGGCCATGTGACCAAGATAGTGGATCTGTCTCGGGTACACAATTTCCACTAGGCAAGAGCATGGTTTCTGCTAACTATGCACCACATCCTCTCTAGCCCAAAATTTAAAAAAAATCTCAAATATTTCTAGTAATTCCATTAAATCAAGATATGAAAAAAAATAAAAGAGAAAAATACCTAAAAATGAGACCATGCATGTGACAATTCTCCCTACCATGAAAACTTTCCACCCTTAGAAACTCTAACAAATGCCTGAACAAAGAATAAATATGTATAATGATCTTTCACCCAGGGCATACACTCTCACATCTCATTCTCATCATTATCTGGATTCCATAGGATTGAAACCATTGGTGTGGTCTTCCTTCAGATAACTTTATCTCTAGAGTCCACAATTCATACTGGTTTCTCAAACCCAGAAAAATCAAACTCCACCTCCAATTCTTCTCAGTTCAACAAATGAGACAGGTTTGGGTTATAACACTTCAATTATGAGACATTGAACACATCATAAATTGATGTCAACTATTATAGAAAAGTTAATCAATATTCCACTATACCAATTCTATCTGTATTCTCAAAAGGTATTACATTCATCGGCGTCGTCTATCCTTTCTTACCAAGAGGACGTTGACCCAAGTGAGAGCCCTCCATTAGAAACACCTGATCACCCATTGATAATTCCAAGGCTCAGAACCACTAATTGGCATAAGATTTAGAGAGACTCTATCTGGTAAAAAATTATACATGATCAGCTTAAATTTATTTAATATTGCTTCAAATAATATTCTTCCTAATAGAGATTTCTCAACCACTTCTATCCAGCAAAAACTTGACTAACATGGTCAACCATATAGCACCTCGATTGAGACATTGTTTTAGAGGATTGGAAAATGTTATTATATGAAAATTCCACAAAACACATTTGTTTATCCTAAAATATCCAACACCCATTCTCGTAGCATGTATTCCAAGATCGGGTTCACCCACTCTGTCTGTCCATCTGTTTGAATATTGTATGTTGGGTTGCGTTTGACTTGCGACCTGATTTCCTCCTGAAGGAATTTCCAAAACTATGAGGTAAACCAAAGGGTCCTTTCATGAAACAATATTTGATATTACACCATGGTTCCTTGTGACCTTTTTAAAATGAACCCACCTTAACTCATCCTCTTTTGTTGAATCTTTAATCATAATTAAATGGGTTGATTTAGTCAAATGTTCAATTACCACCCATATGGAATTCTTTCCCCATGGTGTATGAGGAAACCCAATAATTATGTCCATGGTGACATCATAAAAATTTAATGTTGGAATGGATAGTGTACGAAGAAAATAAAAGGGCCTGTGGTGATCATATTTATCTTGATGGAAAGTATAGCACTAAGATATAATGTCAGTTATGGAATGCGTCATAACTAGCCACCAGAACCGGTGAAGCACATCCTAAAACATCATGGTGGTCCTGGGATGAATGTAACACTGATACTGGTTTCTATTATTCACAAGACACCTCCTCACCATTTAGAATCTATATAGAACACTGACATAGCTCATCACTAGTATTCTCTTTCTGAATTAACTCTATAAGGGAGGGAGTCAGATAGGCACTGGACAAGAAGATACCTCTTCTATGTTCATTGGTTTCTAGGTCCATCTTGGAAAAAAAAACATCCATCAAATTCTACTCATCGCTGGACTCCTTTACAGATTTCACCAGCACTATTCTTCTCAAAGAATCCACTACCACATTTCCTTTTTATGGCGTATATAAGATATGAAAAACAAACCCCTGAAGGTACTCAATAAACTAATTCAACCTCAAATTCAGATCCTTCTATGATGAAATATAATCCCAGATCTTATGATCTCGGTAGAATATAAATGTATCCCCATAAATATAGTGATATAATGTCTTAAAGGAATAAATCACAATGGACAATTCTAGGTCATGGGTTGGATAATTCCTTTTAGGTGGTAAGCAATGGTGAGATCCATATTCCACCACATGGTCTTCCTACATCAATAAAAACCCAATACCCATCCCTGAAGCACCACAACATACAATTTGTCTATTTCTATATTACGTTGAGATACAAATAGGGGAAGTGGTCAGTAGCCCATTAATATATTCAACGGATGCCTAAAATTCAATCCTTAAATCAAATATCACCTTCTTCCAGATGAGAACAATCATAGGAAAATAAAATTGAGAGAAATCCCTAAAAATTGACTATAATACCCAGACAGGCCAAAAAACCTTCAAATCTATAAGGCATTCCTCAGTTTCTCCAATGACATCCATGCTCTGATCTTTTTAGGGTATAATAAAACCCCATGTTCTAGGATCACATGACCCAAAACATTTACCACCCTGATCCATAAGTTACACCTAGAGATATTAGCATAAATATAGTGATATCGGAGAGTTCCTACTATAATCCTAAAGTGCTACTCATGATCTTCCTCAGCCCCAGAGTAGACCAGGATATTTTTCAAAAACACCATGATGAATGAGTAATGGTATTGATAGATCACTTAGTGTAGAAGATACATAAAGACCACTTGATAATTTTTCAACTTGAATGGAATGAACAGATACTCAAACTATCCATACCTACTTTAGAAGTCCATATTATGAACATATTCTCCTCTCACCCTGACATGATGATACCTAGAACACTAGTTGGTCGTGGAGAACCACCTTTCCCATAGATCTAATCAAATATGTTATCAATGTGGGTCAAGGGGTAATTATTCATGATTGTAAGTACATTAATTTTTTGTAGTTGATTTAAAATTGGAGAGATCCATGAGATTTATTAGAAAAAAACTGAGGTGGCCAGAGGTGAGATGCTCGGGAAATTGAATCCTTTTGATTTCAAATCTTCAAACTATATATTTAATTCCCTCAACTCAAAGGGGTATAAATGATATAATGGAAGAGATTTCAGTTGTGTTCCTAGTGCTAAATCAATGGTAAACTCCTTATCCCACTCTATTAAAAAACATTAGAAATCATATGGAACAACCTATGGGAACTCATCCACCAGAGGAGGTAATACACCCCCAAAAATCTATCCACATCCTTCAATAAGGGCCTTGAGATCTGAAAAACAAGGTTACCTAATTATGGATGTGGAGGTCCATCTCAACCATATTGAGGATCCCATTAACCTTTAAAATCTTTGGTTCTCCCATTAGGTGTAAAAAAAGTAACCCATTGACAATAAAAATTAAAGTAAACCTTGGAAAACACTATCCAATCCATACTGAAGATCATGTTAAAGAGGTCAATTTCCAAAACTAGTAAATCTCATTCCATATTAACCTCTAATAGAGTGAGAGAATATGATGGTCACTTGAAACCATTTTCTCTTGTCTTAGAGAGGTTTGTAAATAAATCCATGGAATATGGAATAATCTTGGTTGTAAATTTCCTAAATTTCACCATACAGGTAGAAATAAATGATCTAGAAGCAGCTGTATCAAATTAAGGGACAACTGTGGATGATGTAATAAAAATAGTACCTCAAACTCTCGAAAACCTTACATATAATTCCACTAAAACCTACTATATAACATGGAGGTTCTTCGTCTCTACGGATTCATATATCCCATTACTAAATTGATTATCTTCCTTAAGCTAACTCTGCCAATAAGAAGATCCATCCATGCTATTGTACCCAATAGACTAAGGAACCATAGAGCTAGATGCATAAAACTAAGATGGTACTTCCCTATTAGCTAAGGAACCAGTACCACTATGAGTTGTTTCACCACTCTTACATATCTTCTATAAGTTACCTGAGTACCCACACTGATGTCAGGATCTAGGTGGAGCTAGACATGCTGCCCGTACGTGCCTCGACCAACCACATTAGTAACATACAACTGAACCACCACCAATGGTCATAGAAGGAGGATGCAGAAAAGGATGTCCTGAGCTACCACCTACCTTTTTCTCATACTAATCATGTTTCCTTTTCCATTCATATGATTCACCACTATCTTGGATCATCTCCAGTACTGCCCTAGAGAAACCAAACATGTCAGCATGATCAATCTCCACCATCAAGGAATGATAAACTATCCCATCATACTACTTCATCTTGAATAGAAAAACCTATGACATAATGTTTAGCTGCAACCCCATCTCAAGATGATGACCCTTTAATTGATCATTGGAAACCAATTCATGTATGAAAAAAACTAACTCCATTAAATAGTTGGCATATTCTAACACATTTTGACCCCCCTAATAGAAATACAGAAACACATGGGTCTTATAAAGGAATAAAGTATGAGGGAAATATTACTAATTAATGTTAATTTTGAAATCCTTCAAACACATATACTCGAGTTTTTTTGGCCTGGACCACTGAGTCACACCACCTACGACAATGCCCCTGCAACACAATTGAGGTGCACTACACTTTGATCAAGTCATGAGTATTATGAAACCCAAAAATATTCTAGATATTTTTAATCCAATTCCCATATTCATGGAGATCACTGTTACCTCATAAGGAAGGGGGTTTATACATGGAAATCTCCTAATCCTGGCCCTCTTCCAAACCCTGTTCAGCTTCTTTTAATATGATAATGACCAAACCCCACTTCTTGATCCAATGCTCGGATACCCCGAATCACATCCTCCACTAATATATGATCAAATTATGAGGTACAAATCTCCATATCCTATTATTTTGGTCACAAAGAAAGCCTCCAAGGAGGCATGATTCTAAATATATTACTAAACAAAAGGAAAAATATCAACACATTATTTGGAAAATTTTCTGCAGTAATAAACTATTTAAAACACCTCAATAAACGAAAGAAATACTAAAAAAAGAAACAATTAAAAGTCCAACCAATCCACCACTTCTGGGTGTTTACACATATTCTATAGCCTGTATATCACACTTGGAGGAAAACTCAAAGAAAATATCTAACATCCCATGGTGACCTAAGTCCTATCATGAGGTGTGTTGGCCAAACACCCCACTTGAAACTAGCACCTCCAGCCCCAGTAGTCCTAGCTTCGGTATATCAAACTCTAAACAAATTAAATGACCCAAAGAAGATTAAAACCTTATATAAAACCATTTTTCTTGAACCAAAGTGATCTACCATAAAAAATGACACCTGAACCAGCCCATTTAATGGCTTGTAATATGTTCTTTATCTTCATGGGCTAGAAACTACTGAATGAGAATTAAGAATCACATGTGGTAATGAATTATCCCATAATATTTGACCATAAACAACCCACAAGAATGATACATCACATTATATCATTAACCAAAATAAAATTGACCATAGGAAAACATTACAAAAAGGGCTAATCATTTAAATTTTTTGACTAGAAACAAAAATACCCAAATGAGGAGGGGAACCAACTATAAAACCAAGCCTACATGCAAAAAGAGGGTGAACACCACCATGATACCTCCACCAACACATTATGAAAGAGGAACCATAAGAAACTAGATACACCATCACTACCAAAGTATTAAAGTACTATTCCTTAGTCAAACAGAACAATGTCTACATAAACATGATGGGGTATGTATGGTGTGTGACAATATTCCTGTAGGATACTACAAAACTAGATTCAATGAAAAGAAATTATATGGCATATAGACATTCTAGTTTTTAAAATAAAATAGAGAGACACAATTTTAAATAAAACAATTTTTAAAATCAAAAATTTGATTAATGGAAACATAATATGAATGATATGTATAGCATGAACACTACGAGTAATCCCTAAGTCTCAATGGTTAGTGGGATCCTAGTATTCTCATACTCTCTGGTATCAACCCATATCATCAACACAATGGCCATGTTCAAACCACCAATCCCAATCACATGAATGTTTAGTTAGTTTTTGTATGTAATCCTATTATAGATATTAGTCCTCTTCCATATAGACTCACCTAACATACTCAACCTAGTCTACACACTAACTTACCTTGCATTCCCTTATGCTCAATTATATTTCCCAAGTCTCTTGAACCACCTCTTTTATAAAATCACTTAAAATAATTGAAACACAACTATAAAACATCCATTTTCAATTTTTATAACATTATTACATCCTTAAACACACCAAAACCCATTAAAAACATAATTTACACCACCTAAAAAATTATAGAACTCATTTAAAAACAAATTAAAGCATTAAAAACATGTTGAACAATTTCAAATCATATAACCACCTATAACTTTCTTGGAAACTTCTAGAAATATTTTGGAAACAACAACTACAATTAGGAGAGACCCAATAAAGGCAAGATCACACCCCATTAATCTATATATAACCCAAAGAATACATTTTGAAACCATATTAGATCAACCTATCCACTGGAGAAAGTGAACCGAATAAATAAACTCTAATATATCAAGATAAACGAAGAAAAGAGGAGATGATAGGTTTAAATGGCGATTTCTTGAATATACAAGGCAAAATCCACCAAAATATTGGATCCTTAGGGAAAATGGATGAAGGGAGAGGTGAACCTAGGGATAGGGAGTCTGAATAGGGTGTGTTATGGGTGATTTGGGTTAAAATCAGGAAGGTGAAATGGAGATTTATACATTTTTATAGATCTTATTGGATTAATTTTTTAACCACACGGTCTTACAGATCATGCACCACCCTGGAGGCATCATTTTCCAAATGAAAAAAGTGTGAGCCATATTTTCTTGAAGGGGGTGAATGCCCGTGTCCTACTCTATTTGACATAGATAGTATATCGATCTAGAGTTCACGGTTCCCACTAAGCTGGTGTACAATTTCAACAAATCATGTGCTTATCGTGCGCCAACTCTTATAACACTGATAAATGTCAATTTTCATAAGAAACTAATTGGAAATACATGAAATTAATATATTACGAAATTAAAAGATAAAAATACATCAAAATAAAACCATTGATGTTATAGTCAGCATTTTTTCTATATTTTTAAATAATATATCAATAGAAATAAATTTATTACAACCAAAATTCACACTGAATAAATTTACCATAAATTTTTGTTTCTATCAATATATTCAAAACAATCCTTAGGTGAATTTAATTTTTTTATTTACATTTTGAATACACAAAATTTTCATCAATAAACACAAAAAAATTATATCCAAGAAATCATGAAAAAATATATTCATAAGGTCCATGAATATAGAAGGTGAGTTAGATCACCCATATGGAATAACTAAAAACTCATAACACCTATATCTAGTCTGAAACGTAGTCTTTGGAATGTTTTCTCCCTTTATTTTTAAAATATGGTACCTCAAACTCATTTTAATCTTTGAAAAATATGGAGCTCCCTAAAGATTATTAAAAAAATCATCAATATGATGCAAATGATACTTATTATTAATAGTGATGTTATTCAAGGTTCTATAATCCATGAAAATTCACATTAAACCATATTTATTTTTAGAAAAAAATAGTGTCATTCCATGGTGAAGTTCTAGTTTGGATGAAACCATTAACTAATAACTCCTTTAATTTCTTTTTCAATTATAAAATTTCCTCTTCTTCCATTTGATAAGGGATTTTAGAAATATTCTTAGAATTATGTAATAAATCAATAGTAAACTCTACATCCTGATTAGGAATAAAACAAGGAAAATCATCATGAAATACATCGACGTATCCATTTACTACTCATGCATCACTAATTTTAACAGTTGAAGTCTTTTCAATGATGTGAGTTAATAAACATTCATTGCCTCCTCAAATCAATTTTGCAACTTCTTAGTAAGTTATAAAAGGCATGAAATCATAGAGTAAAACATTATTATCACTAAAATCTATCGTAACATGATAAAATGAAATCTAATCCATACTAAGACTGATATCAAACTCTATGACGGATAGTTCAACAATATTTGTAGTAAAGACCGTCCCACTGATAAAAATATGAATATTACAATAAATCATGGTTGCTTTAATACTTATAGAAAATGTTTTCACCATAATTTTTATCTCACATTCATGAGGTTATATTCACAATTTGTGTAAAAATTTATAAAAAAGAAATAATGTGAAGATCCAAATTCAAAAATGGTATTCGAATAATTCAAATACACAAGTAACATAACTTTCACCACTTTTTTTGATAGACCAACATAAATTGTAGTGGTAGAAAATGAATTTCCTACACCTTCATGTTTCTAATCATGAAAATTTCCATCATGGGAAACTAAATCCAGACATTCATTAGCATAATACCCAAACTCATTTCAACTAAAAAAATCATAATTGGATAGAAATCAGTTACCCATTTCATTGGTTGTTAAATACTCTTTTCTTTATATTCATGAGCCCTCTAAAGAAAATACCACACTAGAAACACATCCCAAATACTATAAATCATTCCTTGAAATGTTGCATTACACTCTTAGAACATTTTTTGAGGCTTACTTCTAGACTTCTTTGTTGGTTGTTTCCCTATTTTCTACCACTATTATTTTTTCTTATTGTTTTCATTTTGAGGAAAATACATGTTAGAAAATTACATCTCATATTTCTTGGAACAACAAACCAATTTCTCATAAATGTTAAATTATCATGTGTCAAAATATATTTGTTAACTTCATTTTGACCCTGAGTAAAATATATTAATTTTACTAGAAATTTCTAAACTAAAATTTGTCACATACTTGTCCAATCTTGTGAAGTTTTCTTCATATGTAGCTATAGAATCTTCATCACTCTAGCCCAATTATATGAATTATTTTTTCATCCAAAGTAAAAAAATCTTAGGGAAATATGTCTCAAGAAAAATATACTTTAATGTGTCTCATTCCATGGAATCAAGATTTTCATTTTCCCTCATATTATTATACAAGGAACTCCACCAATTAGCATCACCTTGAAAATAATAAATGGAAAGAGTTTCCTTTGGATGTTATGAACATCCCATGACTTTAAAATTCTTCTCTATGACATTAATCCATAATTCATATATTATGGGGTCAGATGATCCATAGAAAGACGATGGTTGTTTCTTCATGAAATGCTCCAAAAAATATATGTTCCTTCATGGTAGATCAGTTTCCTCTCTAGAAAATATACCACCTCCGTTTATATCTTATGTAAACTGATCGATTATGGAAAAAAAATATTCTATTCTGATTCCAAGAATCTTAGTATGCTTGTTCGGAAGGATATTTTTCTCTTACTGCCTTCCCACTATAGCTTCCCTATTTATTCTATGGGAAAAAATTAAGAAGAGAAGTAGTTTATTTGAATCAACATGGTAATATTAAAATTCTATATCACATGACCATAAGATAAAATATTTAAAGGGGTGTTATTATCATTACACTAACCAATAAAGTAATCTAAATTGTCTATTGATACCAAATATAAAGAACCTACATTAAACATTATATAAACATTATATTTATTCATAAATTTACTTTCTTTCACTTTGATGATATTTTTGTGTTTATAGTTTTAGATAATTAGTCCTTAACTCATACATTACAAAACCATGAAATACAAAGTGGACACTTATTATTAGTATCAGTTTATCCCATGATATTACACTTTTTAAAACAAAAATTTATATTATTTATGAAATCCTTTATGAAATTAAACTTAACATAATCATTTCCCTTACTCAACTTGTGAAAAACATTTAAAAACCTCTGATGAGAAAAAAAATCTCAATAATGGACACAAAAATGAAGGAAATTTGTTAGACCTTTGAAAATATTAAAACTTATATAACATTAACATTTCTACTCAATGTTATTTGCGAGTATGATAAAAACATTTTCACCCGAAAAACACACACACAATTTTATTAAATAAAATAATTAAAACCCATAGAAATCCATTCCAAACCCTTCCTTATAATATAGAGTATCAAATTCATAATCTATTTTAAACATGTGTTAGATATTACTAGAGCCCACTTAAATCTATAAGAGAATCCATTTTCTAACTCATTATTTGTTTATTGTTAATAAAATTAACATTAATCAAAGAATTTGAGTTATATCTTGGCACACACATTATTTGATCTATAATGGTCTCATCCAAAACTATCTCGGTCACCTCATCATACAAGTTTTAATGGGCTCAGCCAACAGTTTCTTGGTTGTCCCATCTTATAAGCTATAACGGGATCACCTAGTGCGATATGGGTCTCCCCATTGTATAATTATTAAGTACTATGTCATGATAAAAAAATTATGATTTCACTTTTCAATCCAAAAACATTGGAAAACCCATTTTAATCATATACTAAAAGCCCTTTTGGATATCAAAATACCGTTTTATTTTAATACCACATCTTCAATATAAAAATATCATTTTATTTAGAAAACCCATTTTCAATAAAAAAAATACCCCAATAAAAGGAAAAAATAGGTTTTTATTGAATGAAACATGAAATCTTAAAAAAAATCCAGAAATTAAATAATGGTCAAAGTGGCGGAAATGTTATAGTATTCATGTACATTAATAAGACATTCATTTTTTTCATTTGTCAAAATGTTCTGTATAATACATGTAAAAATATTCCTTTTTAAAAAACTATAAAATAAATTAAAAATAGATATAAAATTAAATTTATAAATATTTTATGTACATATAAAAACAATTTACAAAAATATTTTTAAAAAATGGACATGGAAGAGAAAAAATGTTTGAATGAAAAAGATTAAAATATTATTTTTATAGTAGAAGTACCTTATTAATTGGGAAACACATAAATAATAATCCAAATAAAATATTAAAATTAAAAAACCTTAAATACAATTATAATATATTAATTATTTATATAACAAGAAAAATGAGTTGCATAAACACCTCATAAAATAACACAGGTGTATATGATCAATATATTCCTCAATGAAAGAAAATTAAGACGAAGTCCCTTACCTTGAGTCTAACTTGTCCAGTGTGTCATTATATTCCAAACTAAAAAAATAATGTTAATTTTTTATTTTCTTGAGAACATTTTTCAATTATATTATCACTTTTCATTCATTTATTAGAAAGTTATATACAATTACTTAATAAATTATGATTAAGTTGAGTATTTTGACCATATTTTGTTTTTTTGTCAAAAAATTCTTTTGTAGATCAACTATGGTTGAAGGTGTCACTATTTAAACATAAACATAGTAATAATCCAGAAATATTTATCATAGTTATACATAAATTATATTCTTAAAACCAATCATGAAATATGGTTATGGAAAATAATCTAATTTTGTGATCCGTGAGATGGCAGGGTGTACATGCGCATGAGTAATGTTTCCCTTTTTCAATGAACATTGTGGGAAAAGGTAAGAAATATTTTACCTTTATTGAATTATTATTATATCATAAATACTATATTTTTTAATTATATATTATTATATATATCATTTTTTGGTTTATGAAAAAAGGAATCACATCGCTTTTAGGAGGTAATAGTCCACACGACCATGAATGACGTCATAAATTTTTAGTTATTGAAAAGGTAAAAAATAAGATTACATATTATACCTATATAATGATAAATATGTAAGTAATTTCATTAATATGTCACTTATATCACATTTATATATTACCTTTACCCTTATTACCTTCCATTTAATGTGTTAGTGAAAAACCAATCACATTTTTTCGTGGCGATAGTCTTTCATACACATGAGTGACATTATCGTATCCCTTATGTATTGAAATATAAAATGGTTATATATGACATAATGGATCCAAAGGTATTATTATTTTTTAAATATAACATATAAACTTTATATCAATCATCATACCAAATTGTAATAAGTGGTAATGAAAAAAATGAATGACATCATTTCACAAAGCGGTTGTCCTACATACACACAAATGATGATTTCATAACCCATTTAATGGGGTGGAAAACGAAAAAACAAAAATTCTTGTTGATGAATATTACCTCTTCTTCAGGAATCCACTTTTGGTTTTCACTAAATCCCTTCTATGGTTGTATTCCTTCAAAATTTAATTATTATATAATTTAAATAAGGGAATTGGATAATTTATTTTCATATGTATATCTCTAACCAATTTGTTTTTTATGTGTAAAGAGAGTAGGGAAGTGTGTGGCCCTTTATAAGTGTGGTGAGTGGGGAACTTGTAATTTCTTAAAAGAGTGAATTCCACAAACCTTGTTCTGATGTCAACAAACCTAAATAAAGGTCCTTTCTCAATAATAGAGTATATAAAGTTGAAATATGGACATGAAATTGTTTTTTTACAAAATTTGGGTCATTTTTACACCTTATATTCTTAGTTTAACCACTAGGTAAACTCGTTTTTACCTTAATCGTTGCAATCAAATTTAACTGTTTTCACTAATCAATATGGTAAAAAATTAAGTTTTAATTATTATAAATTATAAATAATTTTGATTCAAAATATGGAATCCATTTTTTAAAATTAAATTCATTGAAAATTTATAATTTATTATAATATTCATCCAACATACATGGTGAGGCAACAGGTTTTTAAGAAGAGTATTTTTTAGAAAAGGATAATTCTTTATTAACTCAATAACTAACAAAAATAATTTTATGATACTAAATTAATATTTTAATATATATTATATATAAATTTGATTTAAAACATTCCCCATTAGGTATTATTTTAAATATTTTAAAGGGACAAACATTATGAATTTTAAAATAGTTTTTAGAAAACTCTATTTTTAAGCCTGAAAACAAATTTATTAAGAACTAATATTCAGTTGATTAAAAAGTAATTAAGTAGATAAAATATAAATAATTATTAATTACTTTACTTTAAAACATATTCAAAAAAAATTAACTTTTATATTAATCAATTTAATAAAAATAAAGTATTTTTTATAAAGATTGGGATTTTAACTATTCACTAAAAAAATCCATATTTTCCGTAAAATCCAAAAAAAATAAACCAAATTTAATTTTTACTTGATTATTAAAAAAATGATATCAATTTTATAAAATTAAAATTATAAAATTTTTAAATTAATATTTTTAATAAAATCTATTATGAATAGAGTTTAATTAAAACAATTTCATGTTTTTTTTAAAAATTATTTAATCTTTTTAATACTGATATAACTATATAATTTATATTAATAAATATGAAAATGATTCATTCTGTTATTACTTGGGTTGTTACATTTTAACCTAAATGGGTTTATCTTCCATTTTTTACTCAATTTGAATTTTTTTTAAGTGTTCCTTCAGATGTGTGGTTTTAATAATATATTTTTTATTAGATATGAATTTCTTACTAGATTTGTTTTGTTTATCCACAAGGCCTTCAACATAATTATTTGATATTAAATTTCAATGAAATTTATATACATGTACTCAAAATTCCAACGTTATTTGATGTTGGATTTTTGTTGAGATGAATTATTTGATCTCATATTGATATGTGAGATTAATTCTTCTCTTGATGCAATGTATTATTAATGTACATTCTCTTGTTTAAGACACATCTCCCACAATAGATTTTATTTATGTTTTTTAGCTTTAGAAATTGTTCCTCAAATGGTTATTGTGTTCCAAATATTGTAAGGACCTTGAGAGGTATCTCATGGGGTGGTTAAATTCTAACCCATTATTCTTCTCTCCCACAAATTTTTTTAATTCCCTAGGATGAAAATTATTTAAGAGGTATCTAGTTTAAGTGTTAATATTTCTACAATCCCTTTATTTATTATTTTGGGGTTTAAAGTGGTTCAGGAGTAATTTCATAAATTTATTATTTATTTTAAATATGCTTTCATAGTTTATAAAGATATTTCCAAATGGTTTTACAAATTATGGATATAATTTCTATGTTTTATATGTTTATTTAGAATTTAATTAAGAAGGTTTAAAGTAATTATATGTTTTGTTAGATTTTGGATGTAATTATAAAGTGTTCTCTTAATTCTTTATAAGTTTTTGTAAAAGTAACATTTAATAATTTTATGGTTATTATTACACTTATACATGGACACGATTATTTTTAAGGGAAACACCTATTTATATGAGTTTTGTAAGGGTAGGGGTGCATTTCTAAAGCCTTAATAAAGGTAATAGGACCTTTAAATGACTTTTTTAAAGTCAAAGGAAAGTTTATAATACATGTGTACGTATAAGTTTGATTCATTTATGTGTTTCATAAAGGTAAACATGGGAGTTTATTGTAACGTCCCGGATCTGGGTGCCACTCAACGGGTGCCCCGAACCCGGTTGGTCACATGAACTAAACCGCATTTCCCCAAAAGCAAGAGGCTGCTGACTAGCAGCAAGGTCCTAGGTCTGATAATGGGGAAACTATGCTCTCATTTGTCAAAGTGTAGCGCAATGAAAATGGATATAAACATACAAAGGCGGATGTAGTAAACAATACCCAACTGGAATGGATAACAGTATAGAAGTAAAAGATAACAATAGTCATATATATATATATGATGATGCATTATGTCTCTAAGTCTAGGAAATCCGCCAAAACAGGATACACTACAATCTAGAATAATCCATTACAAGTACAAGTATAGAAAATGAATACAAAATAGTGCAGTAGGAACTTGGCCACATGGTGAGCCTAAGCTCGGTCCCATGCTCTTCCACTCCTCTACAACAATCAAGTACCTATATAGAGACTCATTACCTTATCAATACTTGCAACAATATAACTTGTTTGGGCCCAAGACATGACCCAAACAGGGTGTGGGAAATAAATCCCAGTAGGCAATCACCAAAGGCTCGTGCCCAACTGTTAGTGAAAATGTGCAATAGTAGTGTGCAGTAATAAAAGGCAGTAAACTAGGCAGTACTCAAAATTAACTATCTCTATTAGTTTAATTTCCATTTTATAATTATTTATTACTTCCAAGCCTGTGATCTAGGTTGGCTAGTACAACAAGTGAAATCACTACAGTGAATATTCAAAGTAAACATTGTTCTCAGACATGCGTTTCCTTACCCTCAGGAAAACAGAATCGAAACCCACAGGTGAATGCCCTTAGAAATAATGAATAGTTCCCACAGGAATATGAGATATTGCCCGTAGACACAGAAGGTAATGCCCATAGGCATAAGAAACGTTACCCTTAGGCTAACGAACACTGCCCACATGCTAAACACAACACTTCCCTCAGGATAATAAAGAAACTGGGCCGAGCCCAATGCATAGAAAGCAATACATATAAGTTCATCTCAAGAAAACTTAAAAAATGTTATAGATATGGAATACCCTCAGGTATCCTTTCCAAATGGCTAAACAGGGGGAACGCACCCATGGGGTGGACCTGGATCCAAGAAATGATCCCAAACAACAGCTCATATTTAATCATTAGACTACCTAATCAATTAAAGGTATCTAAACAGACAAAGACTCAACTATACAACACACTAAACATGGGGAGTGAAACAATGGTACAAAAATTCTACTCAATAGTTGTAATAAAACACAAAACCACCTACCTCGATCTCCCTTGATCAATATACGTGAATAGAACCTCCAGAAAACTACCAAGAACGATGTAGATCTAGGATAAAATATTTCTCATTCATACTCAGAAATCTTATTTTAGAGGAATAACTGGAAAGAAAGACTCACTGAAAGGGAAGAACTCACTAGTGAAGTTCAAACGTGACCGACGGTGGAAGAATCTGATTCTTGATGTGTGGTCGGGAGCTCCTCCAAGATTCGACCTTCTCTCCCGAGCTCCAAATGAGTGTTCTTCCTCCTCTGCCGAATGAGGAGGCTAATTCTTGTTTTAAGAGAAATTTCATGACTACACGGCATGTACTTTCTTTTTTAACTATTCCTATGGCGGTTAATTTTCACCATCACCCAGTTCATCTGCCGACTGATTACACAGCGTATAATACTATGTACATGGTGTGTAGATAGTTATTACATCCTAAATCACCTACAAGTCTACATGCCTTCTGTTTTCATCCCACATGACCAAAGTACATAGCGTGTATATGGAAGTACACGGCGTGTAATTTGTTTTTACTGAAAAACCTACCTTTCATTCCTTCTCATCTCCCAAAGCCAAAGTACACGGTGTGTGTACAAAATATACGTGGTGTGCGCCCATAAATTTGATATTTTTTCCACATTTCCCTTGTTTTCTCAAAAAACATAAGAAAATAGGAAAAGAAGAAACAAGTACCTCAAGAATAAGAATTGGGTTCTTAAAAACATCCCCCCTTAAAGAAATTCATCCCCAAATTTCCCTTCCTATGGTGGTGAAGATATCGCTGTGAAAAATTCTGGCCACTAAGCACGTACATCGGTCTCCTGCTCCCAGGTTTCGTCCTGCACTCAGCCATGCTGCCATAGCACCCATACAAGAGGAACTGACTTGCCTCAGAGAACCTTCGTTCTCTTATCAGCAATACGAATCAGATGATCCTCAAAGGATGCATCGATCTGAAGTTTAACCTCCTCAGGCTGAAAAATGTGCGATGGGTCTGAGTGATAACGGCACAGTTGAGATACGTGGAAGACGTTGTGCATGGCTTGGTACCTCTGTCGTAACTGCAACCGATAGGAAACCGACCCGACTCTCTCTAGGATCTCAAACGGCCAACATACCTTGGTGAAATTTTACCCTATCTCCTGATCCTTTTGTGTCCCAACCTCAGTGAAACATGAAAGAAAACTTGATCCTTGACCATGAACTCCAAGGGTCTTCTGCGGCGACCAACATAAGATTTCTAATGAGACTGTATTGTAGTCATGCACTTCTGAATCAACTGGACCTGCTCTGAAGTATTTTGAATGAGACGTGGTCCCAGTAAAGCTGCCTCACCTGCCTCTAACTATCACAATTGTGATCGTAATGGAATACTATATAAAGCCTCATAAGGTTCCATCTCAATAGTTTCTTGAAAAATATTATTGTAGTCAAACTCGAATAGGGGTATGTGCTTCTCCCAAGAGCCCCCAAAGTCTAGGACGCATGCACGTAGCATATCCTCTAGCACTTGTATCATACACTTTGACTATCCATCGATATGATAGTGGTAAGATATGCTCAAAATCAGTTGTATACCCAGTGCCCTCAAAAACTCTGCCAAAAAACAAGACATATAGTTGGAATCCCTTTCTGAAATGATAGAACAAGGAATTCCATGAAGACGTAATACCTCTCGGATATACAACTTCCCGATATCATCAACACTGATGGTCTCTTTGATCAGAAAAAAGTGAGATACCTTCGTATGTTTGTCCACAACAACCCACACGACATCACTACTTCTAGGTGACCTCGGCAACCCAGTCACAAAGTTCATCGCGATATTATCCCATTTCCACTCCAGAATGGGTAACTGTTATAACAGTTCGGCTAGCCTCTGATTCTCTGCCTTCACCTGCTGATAGGTGGAGCATCTCTTAAAAAATCATCTACCTATCTTTTCATACCTGACCACCAATACTGACATCTCATGTCACAGTACATTTTGGTAACTCCAGGATGCACTGCCCAAGCTGAAGCATGAAAATCCCACATCGACTCCTTGTGTATATCCACTGGAACCCACACTCATACATGGATACGTAGTACCTCATAATTGTCTATCATCCAACAAGGAGGAGGGTCCTCACTTTCCTCTGACTCCCATAGGACTAGGCATTCCGAATCTAATAGATGTCTCATCCTCACTCTATCCAGGTTGGTAGAAGTCACAACTAATGAAAAATTATAGGCTTTCCCCTGACTATCGTGCACCTCCAAATGCATCTCAAAGAACAATCCCATGAGCTTCACCTCCTTGTTGTCCTCCTTCAATTCCTGTAACTAAGTCCTCCAACTCAGTGCATCAGCAATAGTGTTACCCTTACAAGGTGTATTGGAAAGCTCAAAGTCGAAGGAATGAAGGTATTCAACCCACCTTCGCTGTCTCAAATTCAAGTCACACTGGGTAAAGATATATTTCAGACTTTTTTGGTCTGTAAACAGCACAAAATTTTCTCCCATGAGATAATGTCTCCAACAACGTAACACATGAACAACTACGTCCAACTTGAGATCATGCATCAGGTAATTCCTCTCATGTGGCCTCAACTGCCGAGAACAATATGCAACTACTCGATCTCCCTGCATCAACACTGCTCCCAACCCAATACTTGATGCATCACAGTAAACTATATAGATCTTCCCTTGCTCAGGAAGTATTAGGACTTGTGCTGATGTCAACCTTCCCTTTATCTCTTGAAAGGATGTCTCGCAAGCTTCTGACCAAAAAAAATTCACACCCTTCTTCGTCAAACCCATCAACGATGCTGCTAAGTGGGAGAAGTCCTATATAAAGTGCTGGTAGTAACCAACTAGCCCAAAGAAACTCTATATCTCAAACACATACATAGGCCTCTCCTAGGAAACTAATGCGCTCACCTTCTCTGGGTCAACTGAAACTCCTGTCTCTGAGATAATATGACCCATGAAGTGTATCTAATCCATCCAAAAGTGGAACATTGAGAGCTTAGAATATAGATGATGCTATCTCATTGTACTCAATATGATATCAAGATGTGTGGCATGGTCTTGTCGAGTGTGAGAGTACACCAACATATCATCCACGAAGACTACCATAAAAGAATCTAGATATGGGTGGAACACATGATTCATCAGAGCCATGAAAACTACTGGTGCGTTCATGAGTCCGAATGGCATGACTAAGTACTCGTTTAGACCATATCTACTCCGAAAAGCTGTAATCGGTATGTCCGATAGTCTAACGCGCAACTGATGATATCCGGATCTCAAGCCAATCTTCGAGAACACTAGTTCTCCTCAAAGTCGATCAAAAAATCATCAATACATGGAAAGGGATATTAGTTCTTGACCATCAACTGGTTTAGATTCCGATAATCCACACAAAATCTGAGAGTACTGTCCTCCTTCTTAGCAAACAGGACAGGCGATTCCTAAGGAGAAGTATTGGGTCAGATGAAACCATTTTCCTGCAACTCCTCCAACTTCCTCTTGAGCTCCTAAAACTCTAGTTTAGCCATCCTATAAGGAGGAATGGACACTGATGCCACTCTTGGAACAATCTCAATAGAGAAATCCACCTCTCATTCGAGAGGTTGACCTGAAAAGTCATCCGGGAAGACATCCCTGAAACGATCAACTATTGGAGGGAAATCCTTCTAACAAGTTCCCTGGTCATCCAATTATAAACTCGCAATCTGGGCTATCACTCCACCTCACCCACGATTCTCAGGTCCAGCTCGACTCACCTAGATATCCTATTTTCCTTTGTATAGAAACTCCCCACCCTCTGGTGACATGAAACTCATCCTGCAACGGTAGAAATCTACAAAGGATCGAAAGGGTACCAACCAATCCATCCCAAGAATGACATCATAGCTCATCATCTCGAAGATGTAGAGGTCCCATAGAAAGTGACACCCACCAACTTCTAGGGGAAACTCCCTACCCTGACGCACACCTGTCGTTAGAATCCCCAACGGAGTGTCTAGCGTCATAAAATCATAAGATGTAGAAACATAGAGCCCAAGGATCTCCACAACGGGAACAGATATAAAGATATGTGTATAACCAGTATCAAAAAGTACTAAAGATAAAACATAAGCAACTAGAATAGAACCTCTGATAGTGGATGTTCCAAGATCCTGCTCCTGTTCGGTCTGTTTCACTTCATATGCCTACCCAGTGTCGCGGCCCTACGACACAGCCTGGCTACCCTGAGTTGAACTGTCCTGTTGTCTCTGAGATCCTGGTGTCTGGCTACCATGGACATGACCACCACCTCTGCCTAAATGCCCCAACATATTCCAATTCCCTAACTAATAAGAAGCTACTGGCCCTATTCTCGCATGCAGAGTCTGCAAAGAACCCCTCTCACTAACCATTGGGGGAAATGCCCTGCAAAAATGCTAGAGGTAACCCATCCTGCTAAAAGATCGGCACTCCACTGGGTCACGTGGACACTGATGTATTTTGTGAACCTCTCTACCACACTAGTAGCACATGAACTATCTACTTGAGGAAATATTCTGGAAAGTACTACCACTGTGAGATGAATCCATCTATCTCTTCCTCTTACCGATAGAAATAGTACCAAATACTGGTGTCGAACTGCCCTGGCCTGTACCACTAGCTTCTCGCAGGTTCCACACTGTAATCAGTTCCTGTTTCACAATAGTGTTCACTATAGGAAACCTAAAAACATTAACCAGCACACAGAGGTCATATCGAAGACCATCCTCCAAGTGTCTAGACCTCAACGTCTCACCACCCACCAGTACAGGTGCAAACTTTTGTAGCTCTATGAAGCAAGTAGAATAATCCATCACTGACATAGCACCATACTGTAGATTCATGAACTCTTGATCTCGATTTTCCGTCAGCGTCTCTAGAAAGAAAAATTCATAGAAGACTTTCTCAAAATATTCCCACTCCATGTCTCGGTGATGCACAGTCTGGGTGGTAACATCCCACCATCTCTTGGTCGAATCATGAAGCATGTATGCAATGAGCTTGACCCTCTACCCTGGAGGCATCTCTAGATGCTCGAAGAAAGTCTGCATAGAACCCAACCAAGACTCCGCAGCATGTGGTCTGCCATCCCCTGAAAATGTAAGCGGATGCTGCTGCTGGAATATATGAGTCCGCTCTGCCATAGATGTGGCAACTAGCAGTGATCCATGGAAGGTCTGCATAAACCTCATAAAGCATTCACGGAACTATGCATCTGCGCCTGTGTCTGGTATAACATCCGGTGCCACATCTGGCTCTGCTAGAGGATCCATCCCTTGGCTTACCATCTTTGGAGTATAAGCATTGCCTCTCTCTTGGCGTACAACTCATGGTCGTCTCGGTGGCATGAATCTACAAGGTCAAACACACGCCTTATCTTAATTTACTATCGAGGTTCTTTTGTCCATTTAAAAGTGCCCATGCAAGAAGGGAAAGAAAACACAAGAACTGGAAAAAAGAGACTACACGACGTGTATAAAGTCTACACAGCGTGTACCCTAAAGCCTTTACATGGTCGTGTTATGATTCCGGTCTGGGCGTGTATCAACCCTAAATACATGGCATGTTACACCCGCACACGGCGTGTACACCACTTTATTTTCCCCGACCACACGACCAAATCCACACTGTCTCTCCTGGGTCAAAACCACATGGCATGTCCCACAGGTACCCGATGTGTACTAGTCAAGCTTCACCAGCCCATGTTTGTTAGTGACACGGCCTGTATACCCAGGATACACTACACAACATGTTCCAAATGGAAATTCCATGTACTATGAATCACCAACTGACCCGTGTTGTTAGCAACACGGACGACAACTCGGTTGACACTACACGACGTGTTCAAAGTGTACACGGCGTGTTCCCGCAAGACATTCCCTATCACGTGTATCTTCCCACACGGCCTATGACATGGTTAGAGAATACAGGGTGTGTACTTATAGTACATGGCGTGTACTTATATTACACGGCGTGTACTTAAATTTTTTTCATTTCTTCCCGAATAGAAGAGTACATGGAATGTTTTCGTAAAACCACACATCGTGTTGTTTGGGTTTCCAGACAGTACACCTCATAAACAACTCTGGAGCCCCTTTTTCTTTAATTTCAAGCATCAGTATGCCAAATTCTGATCTGTGGGGGTCCATACTCCTTGTGAATCAAAGTATAACACCCAACCATTCACTTTATAGTACAAAACACAACAAATGGTTGGATCATGATCCGCTAAATTCCGGTCCAAGAGAGCCCATACTTCTCAGGAACCAATGTTTAGCTTCCAAAAACTCAAACGTAACATATACCAATACCCTATCAAATAGAAGGTATTTCTAACAAGGTACCTATCATAACATCATACATTTCATACAACAACATCTATCACAACAACATGCAATTTCTAATGCACCTACATGGCATTGAAACTATGCATGGTATGTGATTCTGACATGTTCTTAAATGATGCATGAGATGACATAACATAATCTCATCGGGTTTCAAGTAAATAGAACCCAGTATAAAAATATAAATAGCACACCAAAAGTGTGTTACCTAATGGTAGAAATCAGGTCAATGGTAAAATTGAAAAACCAGAAAAATTGCAATTTAACGAGGTAGATTTGCTTTTACTTATACATGGGTTAGCTACTCCTGAGAACAACTTATTACCAATTACCAATTCCATCCTATCCCTAAATATAAGCTCCAAACTGTAAGTCAAAGAAAAGAAATATCCTATGATACCACTTTGTAACATCCCGGATCTTGGTGCCCCTCAATGGGTGCCCCGAACTCAGTTGGTCACATGACCTCAAACACATTTCCCCAAACGCCAAAGGTTTCCAACTAGCAGCAAGGGCCTAGGTCTGATAGTGGGGAAACTATTCCCTCATTTTTCAAAGTGCAGTGCAATATAAATAGATATAAACATACAAAGGCGGAAGCAGTAAAAAATACCCAACTAGAATGGATAACAGTAAATAAGTAAAATATAACAATAGTCATATATATATATATATATGATGATGAATTATGTCTCTAAGTCTAGGAAAGATGCAAAAATAGGATACACTACAATCTAGAATAATCCAATACAAGTACAAGTATAGCAAAGGAAAACAAAATAGTGTAGCAGGAACTCAGCCGCATCGTGAGTCTAAGCTCCGTCCCATTCTCTCCCACTCCTCTGCAACAATCAAGTACCAATATAGGGACTCTTTCCCTTATCAATAACTTCAGCAATATAATCTATTTCGGACTAAGACATGACCCAAATATGGTGTGAGAAATAAATCCCAGTAGGCAACCACCAAAAACCCGTGCCCAACTGTCAGTGAAAATGTGCAACAACAGTCTGGAGTAATTAAATGTAGTAAAATAGGAAGTAATAAAAAGTAACTATCTCTACCAGTTCCATTTCCATTTTAATAATTATCTATTACTTACAATAATGTGCTCTAGCTTGGAAAGTACAACAAGTGAATTCACCATAGTCAATATTCAAAGAAAACATTGTCCTCAAAAATGTGTATCCTTACCCTCAGGTAAACAGAATTAAAACCCGCAGGTGACTGCCCCCAGGCATAACAAATAGTGCCCACAGGCATACAATATATTTCTTGTAGGCATAGAAGGTACTTCCCATAGGCATAGGAAATGCTACCCTTAGGCTAATGAACACTGCCCATAGCCTTAACACAACACTCTCCTCAGGCTAAGCAAGAAACCGGGATGATCCCAATGCATAGGTAGAAATACATATAAGTTCCTATCAGGAAAACTTAAAACACATTATAGATATGGCATACCCTCAGGTATCCTGGCCAAACGGCTAAACAGGGGGAACATACCCACAGGGTGGCCCTAGATCCAAGCAATGATCCCAAAAATCATTTCATATTTAATCATTAGACTACCTAATCAATTATTGGTATCTAAACAGACAAATACTTAATTATAAAACACCCAGAACATGGGTGAGTGGCACAACGGTACACAAATTCTACTCGACCGTTGTAATAAATCAGAAGACCACCTACCTCGATCTCCCATGATCGATATATGTAAATGACACCTACCAGAAAAACCAAGAATGACGTAGATTTGGGATAAAATATTTCCTGTTCAAACTCAAATAAATTCATTTAGAGGAAGAACTAGAAAAAAATACTCACGAAGAGGGAAGAACTCACCCGCGCTGTTCAAACGTGACCGACGATGGAAGAATATGATTCCCGGTGTGTGGTCAGGAGCTCCTCCAAGATTCGGATTTCTCTCCCGAGCTCAAAATTAGAGTTCTGCCTCCTCTGCCGAATGATGAGGCTACTACCTATTTTAATAGAAACTTCATGACTACACGGCGTGTACTTTGAAAGTACATGGCATGTACTTTTCTTTTTAATTGTTCCTCTGGAGGATACTTTTCATCGTCACCTTGTTCATTTGCCAACTGATTACATGACGTGTAATACTAAGTACATGGCATATAGATAGTTATTACATCCCGAATCACTGAAAAGTCTACATGCCCTGTGTTTTCGTCCCACACGACCAGAGTATAGGGCATGTATATGGAAGTACACAGTGTGTAGTTTGTTTTCACTAACAAACCTACGCGCCCTGCCTACTCATCTCCCATATCCAAAGTACATGGCGTGTGCACAAAAGATACATGGAGTGTACCCATAAATTTTAGATTTTCCCCACATTTCCCTTGTTTTATCAAAAAAACGTAAGAAAATATGAAAACAAGATACCTGTACCTCATGAATAAGTACTAGGTTATTACATCTAGGGGTTATATAATGGTAACATGGATCTCCCATATAGTGCATATAGGTTACTATCAAAATACATAGGGTTAGTCATTTATTCTTAATGTTTCATAAATGTAGGATGCTCCCCATGTAAGGGTAGCTCTTGGCTTTCATAAGGGCACCAGCTCATGTGAGGGTGGAGTTTAATAAGGGTCATTTGAGTCTCACGTAAGGGTACCCTAGCTTTTTTGAAGCCTATATAAATATAACTAGCTGCATAAGGGTAGAACCCTATTACCCATCTAGAGAACATATACAAGGTGTATAAGTATCATTTTTCCTTGATTTTTAGATTTCCTTTCCATATTTAATCTATAACAGTATAAAATCATTTTTAATGATTTTAAAGCGTAAAATAATAAAATTAAATCATTTTAATGAATTTAAAATATAATATAATGTTTTCATGGTTTTTAAATGGATCAGAAAAAATCTGTTAAAAGTGAATTAAATGGTGGATAAATTTAAATTTGATAGAGTATCCATGGATTGATATCTACAAATGTTGAAAAGGGGTTTCGTTTCCATCTTTCAGTTTCACTTTATTTCTATTAATTTTTGGTCACCCAAAACCCTAATGTTCATGTTTTATGAATTCTTCTATAAATTTATTTAGGTTCCTCCTACTTCTAGTATATGTTTATAATGTAACACCTTTAGATTTTTTGAAATATGTTTCTCAATAAAATTAATTTCTTTCATAGTATGTGGTACATGCATCACAAATTTTTAAAAAACCATCAGATACTAAAAATATTATTATTCAAATGTGAAAATTATAACCTAGATATTAAATTTGGTGGTATTAATTAAAATAACCACATTTTAAAAATTATGTATAAAGGTTTTATATAAATAAAATATATTGATTAAAAAGTGATTAATATTTAGTAAATTATTTAAATGCTTTGAAAATAATTTCTCTAAAAAAGGTTTTTTATTTATTTTTCTGAACAAATATTTTAATTAATGGTTTTTACTTTTAAAAAAATTATTTGAAAAAATAAAATTTAGTTTTTAAATCAACATGTCAAAATTATCTTAAATGGAATTTCTGGGAATTTTCTAAAAAAATTAATTTTTTTATGAATAGTGAAAATGCTGCTTCTTATTACATTTTCATTTTAATCATTAAAAAATACATTTTTTAAATGGTTTAAAAGAAAAATTAGTTCAATTATATAATAACTAATCCAATTTTGGTTATTATAATCAATTTTATATTGAATTTAAATATTAAAACTTTTTATACTTACGAAAATTTTCTCTTTGGGAAACTGATTTTTCAGCATACCTATGGGTTTAATTTTAGATTAAATTCTTCAAATTCTATGAATTGAATTTGGAAAAATGGATTACAAATTTTTAATTAGTATAATTATTATTATTTAATAAGGTCACATTAATTTTTTCCCATAATGAATTGTAAAAATAGTATAAATTAAATAACATGGTTAAGGTTAAAATGGGTTTAATGAGGGGTTAAACTAAAAAAATATGGGTTAAAATATTCTAAAAAACTTGTCCAATTATTATTTTCTGGAAATATTTTTACCTTACCACAACTAATGTTAAAAATGATCCATTTTGGTGCCTTGTGGAATGATACAATCTCATTTTAACTTCCAAATCCTTTTGGTTTGACCAATTTCTACCCAAAAATATTCCTTGCATCCATTACAACATTCTATAAGCCATAATTTTATAATTAAACCCTCTTAATATGGATTTTTGTGATAACAATAGTGGTTTTTCTTAATAAGAGGTATCATTATTTAACAAACATTTTTATTTAATATCTTCTTTCACCCACTTCAAATATTCTTCAAATAAACTTATATAATAAAATTAGTGTATCCCACATACTGAGATATTTTTATTTTCATTTAATTACTCTAATACTTCTTATTTTCCATTAAATTGGAAATAAAATCGTCAATCGTGTGTATGGTGGACTACCACCTTACGAACCGATGTAATTCATTGTCCTTCACCGCCTCTAATGGACAGATATAATTAGGTATTTAATTTATACTTATCATATTTATTAAAAAATTACACATATAGGGTTTTAATATGACATATAACTTCTCAAAATCCAAGCTGTTGAAAAATGATAACGTCTCTTGTGAGTACATGTGGACTATGGCCTCTATGAAGTGATGTGAAATGTTTTTCATTTTGTTTTGAAATGGATTGTAATAAGGATAGATTAAATGAATATATATAATATATTTAATTAATATATATCATATATATGAAAAAAATTATTTTTTAAATGTTATGTATTATTTAACATTGTTCCATTCCATCTGTTGAGAAAATAGAAACAACATCCATACGAATGCACAACCTACTGTCTCTATGAATGGTGTAATTCATTTTCCTATCACTAACTTTTATGGATGAATATAAACTAGTATATATTTAATATATATGATATTTATATCATTTTTAAAACCAAAGAGATGATGGACCTTGTTCAAAGAAAAATTACCAAAACTACCAAACCAAAAAATACCGTAAAAAAGAAACAATTATTACCTGGAATGTCATTTTAACAAGGAATTGTTAATAAATGTGTGATAAATGGTTATATTTAAATCATATATGTTATGATATATATATATATATATTAGTATGGTTCTACAATTTATTTTAAAAAAATGATATTTCTTATACATGATGTTTGAAGCGGTTTAAATAAAGTCAAGACTTAAGGTAAGTGATTCTTATCTCTCTTTTAGTTCTATAGGAAAATTTCCATATTCACCACTTATTTATTTTGTGTGGTTTATATAATTATAATAAATTTCTTTTATAATTATTATCAAGAAAATTATTGGATATACATATCCATCTACAGTTCTTTCTTTCAGGTGTATTATGTTTTAAGAGTTACCAAAGGGGTAAAGGTTTTGTGTTAAAATCTAATTGTTTAGTAGGATTATTTATGATTAAGTTTCCAATAATTAAATTTTATGCTTTATATCTAAAAAAATTGTTAAATTTTGTTATACGCTAGTTATTTCTAGAGAATACATGTTTCCCTTTAATTTTCTACTCTTTATGTACTCAAGATAATGAAAGAATATTTTGCATAAAAAATGACTTTATTTCTCTCTTCGAGAGGAAATAATTTTTATTCCATGTATATATTTTTGAAAAAATATTAAAATAATGTTTTTACAATTATAAAATTATTTTTTAACGAAAATTTCACCCATATTTTAATTTTTAGAAAACATTTTAAAAGGAATCTGTTTTTAAATTTTTTTAAACAAGTCTCTTTTGACTTTTTACAAAAACTATGAAAGAAATATTAATTTTAATATGTATAAAATGAATGGTATTTCCTACCATCATTCCGAATCAATGATTTAAACCTTTCCTTATAAGTTTTAATGGTTCATTTCATTGATCTTTTTTTAATTTATGGGAAATTTTTGTACTTTAAAGAAGTGATTTAAAAAGGGAAAGGTTATTTTCCTCAAGAAATGTTCAATGTTATCTTCCAAAATAATTTTCCATTAATGATGACATCCTTTTATGTTACATAAACTTTATAGGGGATATGACCCAATTGTACCATTTTATTATTTCTCTATATGAATTATGTTTATCATGAAAAGATTTTTATGGAACTTTTTTCCTTTCTATGGGTTATATTATGATTACCTGTTCATGAAACCCATTTACTTTTTATGGGTTATGATATCATTAATGTTTTAAAATCTTTTAATAAAAAAATGTATGTATTATGTAATTTTTGGGAACTATATGTCCCACAAATTTATTAAGTAATGATAAATTTTCTTTTACCTAAAAGGGTACATGAGAGGATATCCCATGAATAAAAAAATAAGGTACACTAGAGGTTATCACAACCATTAAACAAGAGTGTACATGGGATGTTATCTCAGGAATGAAATAAGAGGCTTAGGGGAGGTTATCCCTAGCCAAAATTTGTATAAACCAAAGGTTATCCAAAGCTTGAAGTAGGTACATGGGTCGTCAAACCAAGCCTAACTTGGGTTTTCATCCTAGTACTAACATGTTATGAATTTCTTAGTGGGTGTAATTTAGATAATATTTTCTCTACTTATTTGTATTCTACAAATCTATATATTATGATAATTTTAGGCTCTCATTGTTCATGAAATTTTATTCCTTTGTTATTTGTTTCTTATGAACTGAATAAAATTATTCCATGAATCAAGATTATAATCTTTTATATGTATGGTATTGATTAAAAATTTTAATATAATCTTATCATACCTTAATTCTCATGTTATTCTTATGTTATCATTGATATATCCCTTGGTTACCCCTATATAGAATCTGAGATAAAACTTTCTTTTGTTTCCTCTCTCAAAGTTATGAAAAAAGGTTTTAAGTAGCATATTTATATGAAGGGTTATGATTATGAAGAACCTAGTGGGAGATGATGCAATTCACTTATGAACTAACTGTTTAAATGTCTAATTTTCTAAAGATGCTACAACTTTAATATCCTCATATGTGTTTATGTAATATGAAATGAGTATTCATATATTAAGATGAAATATCTATATATAAAAATTATGGGTCACTATATTTGATATCAAAGGAAAGGTTTAGTTATAATTCAAAACTAGGATGGGAAAACATTAGTGACATTCATAGGGATAAGTCTAAGGATATGACTAAGGAAGATTAAAATAATAAAAAAAATTCTAAGAATTCTGGTGAAATATTGAGTTATTTCCAAACAATTAAATCCTTATTTGGATAATACAAGTGAATGAGGATATGGAGAAATTATAAATAGGAGTAATAACTCCAAAAAGAGAACATTGGGATTTGACTTAGTCATCACTTGGTTTATGAAAAAATTCCATAATACACACATGGATTCAGACTCTCAGGGGATATGTTTTGGAAAATCACAAACTATTTATGAATCATCATGAAGGATTTGAATAATGACCATGAATGGTCTAGTTTAAACCTATGTTTTCATATATTGAAAATAAGTTTTCATAATTTAGATATCATATAAGTGATTTTTAATGATTATGTGGATCCTACTATTATTATTGTTTCCTACACAATTTTATTATTTTAGTTAATGGATGGAACCCTGATAAATTGTTTCAATGCTGAATATAATAGATAATTAAATTATTTTCCTCTATAAAAACCAAACTTCATGGGCTATGAAATAAAAAATATCATTGATATTATCACTCAAAATTTTCATTATATGAATGATACTGAACTTCCAAATGAGGGAAGGATGGAACAATGTTATTTTGATTCCTTCATGAGTCAATGTTCTACTTCTTTTAGTGGTTCTATTGATCTTCTTGTTTTCATGTAAAGTATCATCCCCACTTAAATGATATTTTATATTCTCCAGTGTTTGGAGCATGAAAATTCAATTTTTTTCTATCTATGATTTTGGAAGAATAAATGGATCAATGTTGGACACTTATCAAGAATACAAGGAAAAAATATGAAATTATCTCCATGGAGTGGGATGAGATTAAGAGATCATTTTTAAATAAGTAATTTCCTCATATACTTCATAAAAAATTAGAGAAGTAATTTGGTGCCATGTAATTTCACCTACACTCTTGGAAAATAAAGTAAACGTGGTTCTACATTCTTAGAGATAATTATAAGGGAGCTATAATGAAGGGTTCAACTACATCACGGGGCACCTGAATTTTGTAGTGATGATTTTCAAGATGAGGTGGAGGTTGTGGTTGTTGGTAATATACTTCAACATGAACCATTCATTAATATATAGAGTTTTATCAAGAATAAGAAGTTGTTCCATAGAAAATAGTGTCACATCATAGTTTTTGTATCTATAGATTTAATGTAGACTAAATATTTCTCTCTAAGAACAAAAGAAGACATATTTCAAGAAATATTAAAGGCAGGGTTTCATATGAGGTTTTATTTCATATCAGAGGTTGATAAAGAGTTTAAGGATTCCACAAAATAAGGATATATCTGAGATATGATCATCAAAAAAGAACAATATGGATATTAATGTTTAGATATAGTTGGTCCACTTCTCTCTATATTATAGATAATGAGATATATATTTTTGGGAGATTAAGAGGGATCATGCATGTATATTTTCCATGATTTATATAGAGTTACAATACACTGTAAATAGGATATATAAGAGGTATGAAGTTTACATAAAACCAAAAAATATATATACAAAATAGAATCAATGGTTAAAAAAATTATATATCTCTCTCTCTTAAATAATATCAGATACATTCAAAATAATATAATGGATAGGTTGCATGCACATAGGATAATGACTACTTGAAAGGGAGTTTAAGGATGTGATATGAAAATTAAGATAAAGGAGAGAGTTATATATAAATATAAGGGGATATATGAGATACATGGGACATATATATAGGATATATCTATAGATTTAATTTCCTTTAAATATAATGGATCTATTCACTTACAGTGAATTGGAAACATCCTAGGGGCAATCTCGATGGAATATTGAAGCCTAAAAATGGTAGTGAGAGTTTATATTATAAGGGAGGATACCCATTTTTATTGAGGGTAGTGGGGGAGTTAAAGATTATTTTAAATATGTATTCAATTTTTAGATAGGTTTTACTACACTTAGGTTGATTATATGTTTCCTACTGAAAGGGATCATTTGACTTAGGTAGATCTAGTTTAGGATGATAGGTTAAACTAATAACCCTATGGAATCTCAAGGATAAAGTTATAATTTCTTTCAATTTTAAAGTTCAATTGATTTATTTAATGGAAATCCACCAGTAGATTTAGTTTCCTTCCCTTCCTAATTTATTTCTAGTTTTTGAGTTAGCCTATGTTTATTCACACTTTTAGTTAGTTTAGTTTAGTTTTAGTTCATTCATGAAAAGTCAAAGATATCAAATTCATAGTGTATATTCCACATGGGTTCAACCTTACTACTGAAAATTCCTATACAACTACTTATTATATTTAGTGATTTTTACTTTGGTGTTTATAAATTCTTGATATATTTAAGGCTATAGGGAGTAATGACACAAGAGGCTTGGTCTTCCTTGGACTAGGACATTGACTAGGTTAATGTCTATGTGTTCCACATTTAATATAGTGAATTTTCTTGTGGAACATTAGGATGAAAACTTTTTTCCATTCACTATCTTGACTAAGATCATTATTTTTCCTCATAAATTAGTTGATCTATTCCTTCCTTTAATATATATAAAACATCTTTTAGTTACTTTGAGACATTTTCCTGGGTGATTTTTCCCACATTTTTTATATGAAGGAAATTGAATATTATTACCTTCATTATCATAATTATCATAAATTCAATGAGACACTATACTTCTCTTATATGGTATGTTTGTAAAATCATTTAAATCCAAATTATAAATCATGATTCGTGATAGCTGGTTTAGAAGAATCATAAGGTATGTCGCTTTAGATTATATCCTATTAGTTTGATCATTGCGAAAATCTCTTCATTTCCCAAGGAATTCATTTTTTACATGGTTCCTTAGTTATTCATTCGTTACTAAAACTAGAAGGATTTAATCACGAGTGATAAAATCCATAAGATAATTATTTTAACATAATTACCTAAAAAATGTAACCTCAAATTATCTTACTCTTTGAAATTATTACACTAGATTTCAGTGAAACCTAAAACATTTTTGGTCCAATCTAGGTTCCTTTTGTTGAATTCTATCATAATACTTTTCCTAATTCTATAACATAATAAATCCTCTATAAGGAATTTTAAATATAGTGTGATTAACTAAATCATATCCTCTAGGATGGTCGAACAAGGTTTACAGTCTTAGGACCACATATCGAGCACCAGATTAAAGACTATGTTGATACTCAACCATCCTTTTCAGTTTGATTACCCTAGGTGAATATATCATATGGCCACATCCACTTCCCTGCATCAGTAAATGGATTTAGCTACTTGTAAATCCTTATACTCTAAACATTACCAAAAAATCAGGATGTTATCTCATATTTAGACTTATCCCTATGGTTTTCCCTAATGTTATCACATTTTAATACAAAAAATACCTAAAATATTCAATATAACCAACCTAGAGTTTTATTTAAACCTTTTAAGATATGATATTATTTCAATAATAAAATCTTTTTTACCTTTATAGCTCTTAATTTATTGAAATTCAATAACATTCTATGTTCTAAAGTTATATAAACCTTTTTTTGATACCAACTAAGGTGCCACAGGACCAAGACTCCTAGATCTAGTTCAAATAACAGAATAACTCACACACTAGATTTGATACACATCCTTAATTACAAGACCATTCATAAATAATATAACATTTATATTCCAAGTATCTTTTTAGGTTTATAGTTTTAACATATTTGACTAGTAGAAAAAATTTTCTTTATATCAGCTTTAAAATTTTCTCTTCAATAATAAACTATGTAATCCAAAAAGAGAGTTTAAAATACACAAAAAAATCACCAAACCAGATAGTATTCTAGATTAATATTATATAATACAATATATCACAACTTGGTGAAAATGGAAACATAAGAAGTGGTGAGATCATATGCTCAGCGAAGGTAAACATAATTGAAAATATTCAATGATCATAAGTGAGCATAATACGGGAAAATGTATATAATTAGGATATATAATAAAGTTATAACCAACAAAGAATAGATCGTAAATCACTAAAACAGAAATGTAATAACATAAAAGTGTGAAATATCTTAAAAAATATTCATAAAAATGAATGTAACATATCATAAGAATGAATAAACTTATAAAAGTGGCACACACATTAGCAAATGTAACCATATCATAGTGAATCAAGGATCACCACCAAATTCCCACGATATAGTGGAGAATTAATCCATACCTGATTCCCATAAAAGTGTGATAATTACTTAATTGATTACCATATATATCTTATAAGATATGGATTCTTAACTAATTCATTCAAGGGTCATTTATGACTCCTCCAGTAATCATGCATACATATGTTTTTCATAAGAAACAAATCACTCATCATCTCATGAAGAAACTATGGAAGAAAATTGAATATATATCTATTTAAAATGGATTCAATTAAGTAAAACATGTATAATTCCATCAATAATATATCGGTTCTGAACTATGCACAAATTCACAAACGAACATCTTTGGGTAAACCAGATCCACCATCTGACTCAACAGAACATTTCAGGAAAGCCAATGAAGGCACATGTAAGTTATGAGATGTGCGTATAATATTGAAATACAAACACAAGACCCTTGCAAGAAAAGTGTGATTTATTTCACTCCACTTATGTGAAGTCAACTGAAATGGCTATGTCAGGTGAGTATAATATGTTTGTGTTGTGTGGAAGACCTGTAGTTGCACAGAAAACAATTACATGCCCAATGTGATGTCAAACTGAACCTTGCATGCTCATCTGCCACAACAAACAATTGCAGCTACACGCAGGTCATCTTCCATGACTGAATCCTTTCACACCAGCACTGAAGTATTGATCTATATATTGAATCACCCCACACTTTTTCTTGAGGTTGATTTTCTAGGAGTCGAACTACTTCTATGTCATGCGTAATACTAATCTTCCATGCTAGTGTGAAAGGATAGAACCCTCAAGGTAGATATCTTGCATGAAATAAATCATGTGGGTCTTGCCTTGAGTGTTCCCATAGTTGTTTAATCATCACCCAACCAATTCCATCCAAAGTTAGGTGCATGCAAGTGATCCTCCTACACATAACCTCAACCTTGCATGCAACACTCCAAAGTTGTACAAATCTTGACCTTTCTCTCAAGCCCACTATATTTCATTCACCCCAATTATTTAAAGCTCCATGTATTTCCTTTATTCCATATAACCATTCTTGAGTACCCATTGTGTGCAAACTCCATGCCTTGCATGCATCCCTCGAATATTTCACACAAAAAATTCATTGTGCTTCACAAGTCGTCCCCTATGCCCCTTGTGCATGCATTTCCCTACCTTCTACTTATCAAAATTGGTACCCTAATCCTCTTCACTTCTCATCATACAGAATATATCATGGACCTCATGATCAACACCTCTTCCACATCATTCAAATGAATAATTATTGAATCCATGTCCAACCTATTGTTTCATGTGTGGCGGTTATGTATGTACAAGGGGTAAAGATTGAGTACCTGACGTCCAACCTGTATGACGTAAAACTTCCTAGAAACAACATCTATAACACTTGATGTTAAACTATTGTATTACACCATGAAATTCACACAAAATTCCTCATGTAATATCATCAAGGTATGAAACCTCATCCCAACTTGGGGGATATAACCATTCTCATGGCCTATGATAAGAGGGACATGACTACTCTCATGTCAAGATGATGTTACCTCCTCTCGCCATAGGAGATGCTACTACAAATAGGGCTTTCAATAGCACTAAAAACTGCCTTTAACAGTGCTAAAAATTTGATGATAATCATGGCGAAGATAGGGGTCCCCTTTATCAGCCCTAAAAAATCACAAATAAAGGGGGACCTTTATCAGCGCTTTCTTAGCGCTGATAAAGGACCATCTTTATCAGTGATTTTTTAGGGCTGATAAATACCACCTTTATTAGTACTGTTTTGAGTGCTGATATATTAGACATTTATTAGCACTTAATTACCACTGATAAAGTCCAAATTGCCTATGCAAACCCAGCACCTGCACAACACCTGCACACCTGAGATAACACTTGCACATATAGCACAAACAACACCTACACACAAAGCACAGAAGAAAAAAAATTCTATATACATTTACTTTAAATCCTTAATAAAAAACAACACGCTACTATATACATTTCAAAAAATGTTTAATGTGTTTAAAATTAAAATTATCCTACAAACAGTTAAAAACATTAATGTTTCATCCTTTCTGCATTCATGATCCGCTCTAAAAAATTGTCGTCTATGGTATTAGTTTCCGAACAAAGCATTCAAACTCAGGAAAAATATTTCACCTATATAAGAAAAGAAATATTATGTTATTAATACAATAATAAAATAAATTAAACATTAATATGAAATAATATATTAATAAAATTTGAAATGTTACCTGTTACAACATTTACATGTAAATATTTCCTTAGATTGAATTAACATTTTAGAAGAGGATCAACATGATTCATTGACTTATAAATATTATTTTTTAAGATTACATGGATGAGAAAAGAAGAGGAAGAAATGTCAAAAACAACATGGAATCCAAAAGGTTTCATTTATTGACAATAAAAAAAGGGAGGAATGTTTGGAATGAATGTCCACAAAAACATGGAATCCAAAAGGTTTCACTTATGCCTCTCCAAGGACCCCACAAAATATCTAAGGTCCTGTTGAAGGTATGTAAGGAATGTATTTCTAAGTTTTATAGAGGGACTGATGAAAACCTACACAATTAGATAGGCCATGATCATACCAGTTCACTTTTATCTTGATCTTCTAGTTCTTTAGTGTGATTAGCCAACCCCCCCCCCCCCCCCTCCCCGAGATATCCCCCTGGACAGCCCCCTCCCTACACCTGGAGAGCCCCTAACCCACTCCCACCACTCCACCTGCAGCCCCCACCCTCCACTTGGACAACCCCCCTCCCACCACTCCACCTGTAGCCCCCCTCCCTCCTCCTGGACAAACCCCCTCCCCTTGCAGCCCCCTCCCTACCCTAGACAGACCCCTCCCACCACTCCACCTGTAGCCACCTCCATCCTCTTAGACAACCCCATCCCTCCCCATGTAGCCCCCTCCCTTTCCATATGCATCCCCCTTCCCACCTCCTGGACAGCCCTCCCCTCTCCTATCCTGGAAAGCCCCCCTCCCCTCTTGAACACCCCCTCCTTCCTAGAAAACCTTCTCCCCTCTTGGACATCCACTCCTTCTTGGAAACCCCTTTCCACTCCCCGAGACAGCCCCCCTAGACAGCCCCCTCTCTACCTATAGACACACCCATCCCACCACACCACCTACTTCCCCTCTCCCTCATCCTAGACAACCCCCCTTTCTCCCCTTGTAGCCCCCTCCCTTTCCCTGGACAGCCCCCATCCCACCTCCTGGATGGCCCCCTCCTCTCTTAGATAGCCCCCCTCCCCTCCTTGACACCCCTCCTTCCTAGACAACCCCCCTCCCTCCCCTCACTGAGATAGCCCCTCTCTACCCCTGGACAGCCCCCCTCCCACCACTCCACCTATAGCCCCCCTTCCTCCTTTTGGACAACCCCCTACCCTTGCAGCCCCCCCTCCCCTCCTAGACCCCTCACTCCTGGACACCCCCTATTCCCTGGAAAACCCCCTCCCTCCCCTTCCGGATACAGCCCCCCTGGACAGAACAAAAACATATTTTTCTACAAATCAATAGTGAACTTGAACCAGAAAAAACCAAATGATACCTTTGGACAATGAAAGAAAATCAGCTCCAAATCTATCAATAAAAATAGTAAAAATAATAATAATAAATTTTAGTGGGTATGAGAAAATGAACATATTGGCATAAAAACATTTCTGTTACAAGTAGAGGAAAAAAACCTTGATATTTTCAAAATTAATCCATTGTATCCAAAATATAAGCTCTCACGTTGCACCAGAAGTGGTGGGATGAAGAGCAGTGAAGGTGGGAACATGAGTTGACGGAGCAAGCTAAATACTGAAAACACGCCAGTAACATGCTGTGAAAAATGGAGAAAGTGCCGCAACAAGAGGGGGAGAGACTTAAATTAGTGATGAGAATAACTGAGATGCCGGAAAAGGAAGACGATCAGTTGATGATGGCTACAGAGGAGACTGACATGCTCTGACAGAGGCGGAAACAGGGAGAAAAATTGGAGAGATGATATTGGGATGTCGGTCACATATTTGGTGGATGATGTGACTGAAATTGACCAATAAGAGCCGTCTACAATTTGTTTGCCACAGGACCATGTGGAACAGTCAAAAAGTGTGTTGAAACTGGAAAAGCACACATTTGGACTCAAAGAAACTACGACAGACAATGCTTGGTCAACAGTGATCATGGAGGATACAACACAGAGGTGAGAACAACATGGAGAACATTAACACAGTCACATGTGATTGGAACCAAGTTTCCCAAGGAACTGAAAAACCTTTGTTCGATGGAAGGAAACTAAGGAGATGGGACACATGAGTGAAAACATGCAAGAACATAGCCATAAAAGATGTTTGCACTGCAATTCAGACAACGGCTGATTATGAATTAGTGCTATTTAAGCCAGCAGTACCGTCTGATGTTCTTGTTCGGAGGCAAAAACCCCATTTATGGAACCACACCATCACTCTTGAGACATTGAACTACACCAGATTCTTATTTTAAGCACTTGGGTGAAACTTTTGGAAAAAACCTGGCAAAAAATGCATGGCTTCCACAGCTTACATTTGTGTGAATTTCAATCTTATCTTTTGGAATTTTACTCATGTCTTTGATGGACTAAATAAATATATTAAAGTCTTTTTAAGGGATTGAAATCTCATTGAGATTTATTGCTACTAAAACAAGAGTAAAATTGATAAATTTTTTGAAAGAGTTTAGTGTTTGATTCCAACTAATAATTCATTTGGTTGAAGAATAGGAGTACCATACATGGTTTATTGGATGAAGGATCACTAGACAAAAGTACCAGATATATACGCATAGGATAGAAGTACCTAATAGACATGCAGCAGATTAAGGACCACCAGACATAGGTGGAAAGGACCGAGTGGTGCTGGATGGTGTAGAACTGAATGAAGTTCATTGTGAGATGCTTTCAATGTTTTTATATTTCTTTGGCTCTGAATAATAAGAAGTTATCTTTTGTAACTGGTGATAACCAAATTTCTCAGATTAAGGGCGATTCATTCCCACCATTATTTTTGTTAAGGGTGATTCCTTCTCTACCCACATTTGTATTTATGATAGATTTTAGTGTAAAATTTATGTTTCAAGTGATTTGTAACAAAGTAAGGAGTAGGTACCAACATTGGGATCTAAACATGTAAAAACTATGTTCCTTGATTTTATTTAATTTTTTTATCATTATATACAAGAAAGGATGAGTTATAAAGTTAAGAATATGAAACTATAACAAGTTTCAACAGTTTATTTCCAAGTGAAGGAAATTATAAAAAGAATACCACTAATTAAACCCCTCTTAATTTTGGGGCTACATTTATAGTCACTTTATAAGCTTTACTGAAACACATAACCAAAACCCCACATAATTCCACCTATCCATTTCATAAAACTTTACGAAGTCACACCATTTTTCCTAAGGCAACAAATTTATTTTCAAAAACAAAAAACTATTATACTTTTTTTAAAAACAATACATAATTGGGGAAAACATGGTTCCATTTCAATTATTCCAATCCAAACCAAGCTTCATCATTTCACAACCCACATTACCATTTCAATATGTCCAATTCAAGATCTAATCCCATTTTATATTAACCGATTGTTGTGAAATTCCATTTCATTATCATTAATTCCAAAACATATCCCTCATTTTAGAACAATTGAAATATGGATTAACCTTTTAATATTTTCTTGGTAAAATAAGACCAATAATATAAATAGTGGTATTTTAACCATGTAAAACCCCCAATTTAAAACATTTAATCAAGTAAAAGATAATCACATGAAAAGCCAGCAAGACTGCACAACATATGCACCCAAAATCAAGAGATAATATGGTTTAAATTAAGGGACAACCTACCTTTGGCTTAGAAAATCCCACACATCCATTTCTGGACTTCGGTTCAACTTGAATCCAAATAAATCGAGAAAGTAAACAAACACCTCGGAAATAGGTCATATCAAACAAAACTAGTGTGATATAACTACACAGAGAGGCAACTAAATTTTAGAGATAAGAGGAATCATAACCTTATCATAGGCTCTTGATCTCAACAAATAGAAGATCAAACATCCATGTATCATATGAGGTTCATCAATGAGTAAGAAGTGGGTGTTGCGACATGCAACGGGTTATTCTTGGGGTGAAATGGAAGGAAATTTCAAGTAGGAGATTCAGGGCAAGGGGGTAAAAGATCATTTCACTCTTTTTTAAACCACCCAGCAGCTCATCAACTATCCAGTGGCATTGTGGCCTTATGGTCGCATGCCACTAGAAACACCCAACCCCCCCCCCCCCAATTCTAACTAGAACCCTCGAGCTACCACTTGATCAGCATTTCATGTTAAAATATACACATATAAGGATTTATAACCTTTGTAACCTCTTTTTGATGTCTAATTCAAAATCTCCCACCATACTAACTCAAAATTCAAGTTCCTTGTTAAATTTCAAATGCCCTTACGGACACAGGTAATTAAAATCGAACAATATTTCTTGAATTAATTCAATTTTGGTTTGAATTTATTTATTAATATAAAATATGTTTGACCCTTGTTTTGATAGGTTTCACCATTGCGGGTGTTATTGTAATGTTTCTTACATGGTGTAATTGGTTATTTATGTGAAAGAACGTGTTTTCGTTCTGGAAATTGATTCAGTTGAGTGTCCTCACAACTCTTCAAGATCAAAAATTATTCCTTCCATCAAACTCATATATCATCAGTAATTTTTCCAGTAGATGTATTCTACTACAACTTTGGTGTAGATGAAAAGTGTGTTTATTAGAAATCTAATGTAATAAAGGTAAATGATGAATTTGTTGGATCTTTATGACATTAAATAAGATATATTTTTCCTCAAATTGAACAGGAATAAAATTACTAGTCCTTTAAATGGTCTTGGAATTGGTTTGGTTGGCTGGAGCTTTAGATGCCTCACTTCAAAACCAATTTAGGCTACTCTATAAGTGATATACCCATTGTATATTATTAGTATTGAATGGAATTAAATGGATATCTATCTGGACACCCCCTCCCTTCTGGACACACCCCCTCCCTCCCCTCTTGGACACCCCACTCATGGACATCCCCCCTAAACACCCCCTCTCTTTTGGACACCCCCACTCCTAGGAACCCCCTGGACAACCCCCTCCCTCCTTGACACCCCCTCCCTCCTGGGAACCCCCACCCACATATAAGGGAAACTAATTAGAAAATTAAAAATCCAAGATAATGGTTCCCGTTAAGATTTTAAGATGCTCGTGAGTGGACTGAATGACTATGCATTGGTCAAATTCCGCACTATCGACCATTTTAGTCCATTGAGTTATGCTTTAAAAGAAAGAAAAATCATTCCTAAAACCATTCTTTATAACCTAAATATATAAAACATAATAAATGGTGATCATATATGCTCAATAAGTGTAAACAAGTCAGATATCAATGATCATATATGGGTAACATAAGTAGTAGGAATTCACCTTCATCCTATTGTTTTACAATATTCCATCAGGTATCCTATCCATTTTTTTTCTAAACACATCTATATCATCTTGTGAATATGAATTTTTGCGACAGTCATGGTAGTACTAAAGAAATATAAATACACAAAGGATTAATAAATATTTTAAATGAACTCATAATTATTTTCGAAAATACCACCTCAGGGATGATATTTTGTTGATGAAATACAATCTCTTTCATAAATTTACAAACATAATAACCACAATCCTTTCCATTTGTTTGTTTTGGACACTACGGAAACATCAACAAAAATAAGTAATTTGTTTTGATATGTGTTTGGATAGTGCAATGTTATTATATATACCAGGATAATTTTCCAGTTGTAGATATTGTAGGTGTTCTTATCCTTAGTCCCTAGATTCATTCCATGAAGTAGATGATATTGATGCACCACTCTATCATAATAGTGTCCTAATTAAAAGATAATATAAATTATATAACTAGATGTTTAGTTTTAAAATGTTAGATCTAGTGTATTAAAAATTAAAAAATTCCATCATGTTTGGTTGGTTTGATTCATATCCATGCATTGAATACAAAAAATAAATCTTTAGAGTATCCAAAATGATTACAATCAGCATCCAATGATGCCTAAAAACAAAAAAAGGAATAAGTAAAGAAAGAAATGAAAATATAGTTGATATGATTAAATTATAGATTTTTACCCCTGCATCTTTGGTATTAAAAAGAGTCTGGCATCCATAATTTTTTTTCAAACTATTTGAGCTGGGGTGACATTATTGCAGCCTCTTCATCAGAATCTATTTATTGTTTTGAAGAGGTGATGTGAGGACTAACGAGTCCAAATTGTTGTTCACAGGGAAATCACTTCAATTGTTTTTCATATATACAACTGTGAAAAATATGAAACGTATTTAGTCATAATCATTAGAGTATATCATCTTTTTTAAAGTCAAATTATGAAAACATACCACATGTATAAATTTACAACTGAGGCACCTAGCCTTTCATACTAGAGGATTTCATTTAAATTTTCAGCCCTAATGAAATCCGATTCTTCCTACCCGTATATATTTTTTTTCAAAATCAACTGTGTGAGCATTGCTGTCTATCAACTTTGTATCCACATGAGTCTGCAATGATATTAACCAGGGATATAGAATGGGTGGGGTGAAGGTACTATTAGTATACCATTTAAATTGGTTGGTTGATCCTTGAGATAGTTTTGAGCTGATATTTTTTTTCACCCCATTCTTTTTGTCATTCTGTAATAACATTCATCAGTTTAGACCATTTTTCATTAAATGTTAAAGGTTTAGCTTGAAAAATAAATTGGAAATAGATACCTCTTGGTCAACATGTTTTTTTATAATAATGTATGTCCATGTGATGATTGTTCTAATATATTGTTCAACCATATGAATGTCATCATCATCATTTGGAATAGGTAGCTCAGCACTCGGCTCATTATCAACGCTAATTGACACTCTAAAATGATATGTTGGATTTTTTCTGTTGTGTAGCATGTCATTCTGCATAATGAACACTATAGCCCTCGCTACAAGACAATACGTGGGAGTTGATAGATATAAATCACAACCATTTTCACCCTATATAATATTAGTACAGGAAAGGTATCAGTGTCTATGCTATTCACATTTCATAGAAACATTTATTAAAAAATTTATTACCTCAGCTATGTCAGGTTTTTTAGGGGAATGGCTTGCCTCAAAGTGGGTGGGGGGGGGGCGGAATTGTCACACGCGAGTTGTTGTTGAGTTGTTTCTTCTCTTTGACTCTCCCTCAAAAAAATTTCTATCATATCTCTCTGTTATTGTAATTCTTCTTAAAAATTAGCTAATTTTTCTTCCATATTTTCTATTTTTTTATTTTGATCCTATGCTTGTTTTTTGTTTTTGAAAATATGTTCAAGGTGTCACCCCAAAACCCACACCTATGATGCAGCCATACTGTTCTGGATGCTTCAAGGCCACTGAAAGTATGTCTACATATGGTGCGGGTGTGGTTCATTCCTGTGACTATGTCAAATAGAAATTATAGAAAAATAAGTAGTCATTGTTATGTAATAGAAAATTAAAGAAAATCAAATTTATAATATTTCATACTTACACATGTTTCCCACACATTTTGTGTGTTCTCATTAATCAGTATCCCCTCTTTATTTACACAATACTCCTTCCATAACACATGGCATGGGATGTATATGGATTTCAATTTTGATTCATCAATCTGTATATAATTAGAGAAACATGGTTATAGTGTTGTTTTATGTAACATTAAAGTAGTATGGTAGATTTAAAAGACATGCCAATTTTTTTCTCAAGTGAAGAGTACCCCCTCCTTACCTTACGGTAAGGGTACGCTGGTTTTGTTGCACGTTGTTTATTTTCAACACTCAGTTTCTATTTTATAAATAAAAAACTTTCAATCAAATTGATGAATACAAGCAACATCAAACAATGTATTACCCCACACAATGTACCTGAAAATTCTTCTCCCCACGATGGTTTCTAAATGCCTCCCACGCTTCATGGGATATCAAGTGTGCATAAAGAGGAGGTGGGTGCGGCTTGAATTTCCCTTCAGCATCTTTAAGATGAAATTTTGTTAAAATTGTGTGGAAACCTCTATGAATCCTTCTTGAAACTCTTAATAAATATTCCTTGTTCGAGGCATCTACTATAAATTCACTCTGCAATGGATTATGAAGAGTAAGTCAATGTTTTAGTATTTTATTTTATTTTAATAAATTAAAAAAATGATATCATAATGTTATCGTAATATCTTCCCACATTAGTGTCTTAAGCCCAGTGACAACATGGTGAATGACTATACAAAAAATCGGTAGACGTCGCCGAGTGACTATTCAAATATAGCTACTAAAGATGGCTTTGTTGGGGTTAACATGTCGCCCTCTCATATTCCATCCCACCTAAAATTTGATGCCTTTTTCTTTTTCCTTAAGGATTTTGGCTAACACTGTCAAACTATGGTGCTCTTTTTTTTGCACTATTAGGGTTTCATTTCCTACCATTTCTTTAGAAGTATCATCATTATGTTCCTCCGGAGCGCCATCATCGGTACTGGGACCAGCAGCAACAGGTTAAGAAACATATTGTACCTCATCACTTGGACCGAAAACAATAGGTTGGGAAACCTATTGTTTCTCTAAACTAGGACCACCAGCAGCTGGTTGAGAGACCTTTTGTGCCTCGATATTGGGTGCATCAGCATGGGAATAAGTTCTTATCTGTAGAAGTGGTTTAAATTTTAATTTAGATTACATAAAAGTAGTATATAAAGGATAATAACATAATGTAACACAATGTATATTACAATAAACAAATAACATGATTATTGTACTCTCTTTTTTTAAAGGATGAAGAGATTTGACCCCACTATCGACTATGTAAATCCCTTCATTGTGGTCTCCTATGCCATAAAAAACACTATCAACATTGGTACCACTGCGAAATGATTGTGAAGTCCCTATAAAAGGGTCATCCCATATTAAACTTTCATTTGACCCATCAGTTGTTTTGGTTGATATCATAACAATTGACCAATTTCGGTTTGCGGGGTCTGGAACATAAATTACTTGTACGGCCTGTTATTCCATTATAAATGGTTCTTCTTTCTCCCCTTCCTTACTAAAATAAACTTTCAGGAATCCTAATTCATCTATTTTAAGAGCACTCCTATTATCAACCTACTTGCATTGAAAAATCAGCACTTTGTATTTTTGATAACCCAAATCCCATATATGTTTGATGATGCCAAAGTATGACATATTCACATAAATTAGATTTCTGTCCTTAGCACCAGAAACATGCATCGTTTCATCCACAAGTGTAACCTCACTATTTTTCATGGTACTGTCTTCATCATGTTCATTAGTATAGAATGTATAACCATTAACTGCATAAGCATTGTAAGATAATACATACACACTTGCTACTCTGACTAGCCATCTAAGTTGTTCTAAAATTGAGTCTGGATTTTCATCTAACTGCATAAAAATATGGTCTCAAAACCATCATATACACTTTTGATTATGTTTATCTGATATCCATTTTTAGATCTAGAAGGATTAAAATTCCTAATTACTTCTTTGTGGGTTTGAACATATGGGTCAACGTCGAAACTATTATGCAAAACGTAAAGGTGAGCCTACTCCCAATTTGTAATATTTACTGTGACAACCTCTCTTCCAGAAATTCCTTCGCCCTCAATCCACCCAGTGTGACAAGATTTTAGTAGGCCAATTTTTTCCACACCAGAAAGGTATTCAGTATAGAATTCAATGGATTCCTCAATAATATATTGCTCTGCAATACAACCCTCTGGCTGACTTTGATTTTTTACATACCCTTTCAAAATCTTCATATACTGTTCAATGGGATACATCCATCTATAATGTACAAGACCACATAGTTGAATATCTCTCACCAAATGAACAATAAAATGAACCATCATATCGAAAATGTCAGCGGGAGGATCATTTCCAATTCACATAATGTAACACCCCAAGATTTCATAGTTTGTTATTTCTTCAAAATAATTCAATAACTTGCACTACACACAACACCGAGTTCAAGCGCAACATGACTTACCAAACAAGCCGTTCAAAAGAGTTTATGAATAGTATTAAATAAATTTTAAACATTATATAATCCTTATAATTTTAGAATCCATATTATGAGTTTCTTAGACATAATGTAAGAAGAAATTTATTTTTTTCAGATAAAATAAGTATTTTTCAAAAAAATGCACTTTTACCAACTTTTAATAGTGAAACCCGTTTTTTAATCCAATATTTTAAACTTTTATATATTCAATTTGACTAAATGAATTTTTTCTTTAGAATGGGGACATCAAAAATTTACAAGGTAACACCCCAAGCTTCCACGGTACGCTTCTCTTTGAATAATACAGTAACGTTTGTTGTACGCAACTTCAAATTCTAACACACACTACAACCAATCAAACTAGCCGTTATGAATAGTAATACCTAATTTTTGAAATTTTATAAATTTAATCACTCAAAATGGACTTCATTTTTGGATTCGGAATATCGAATTTATCCTAGGGTGAAATTTTGGAACTTTTCAGATAACATTTATATTTTGATGAATAGTGAAAATTACTAAATTTTAATTAAAAACAACTTTCTAATCGAAATAATTTATATTGATAAATTATGAATTTGAGTGGTTTTAAAGTATATTTGGAATATATTTTTACCATTTAATTCAATTTTGGTCATTTTACATAATTTTACAATTAAACTGGACATAAACAAGTGTCAATCATTTCATAGTTATTATCTCTTAAAAACATGCTTTTTGTTTTAACAATGGGAATTAATTTTAAATTAATTCATTCCACTTCTGTGTTTTGAATTTGGAAAAATGGATTCCATATTTGGAATCAGGATATCCAAATTGTGAAAATAGGTAACTTTTATTTTTATACATTTGGAATAATTACATCGGTAAATATTTTATTTACCATGGTTAAAGGGTAAATCCGGTAAATAAGGGTTAAGCAATAATATTATAATAATAATAAATTACCCTAAAACATGTCCTAACCTTATTTATGGATACATTTCCGACCATGGGCATATTTGTGTCGATTTTTGGGATACCATGGAGCCACTTGTTGGTGATAGGGACACTTTATTTTAATTAAGTTAAAATAAATACAAAAATGACATAAATATATATCTTTTAGAAACATAATTTTTACGTAGGGTTATATATGTTGGATTTTCGACTATAAATATTAATTAGAAATATAAAAATATTTCCTACATAATGAAATTTTATTTATAATTTTTAGACATTAAATAATTTAATTTATGTATGACACAATGGTGGTCCAGTAATTACCTAATTAATGAAAAATTAGAAAAATTAATATTATAAATACCGAAATAAATGTAATTTGAGACTTTTTATAAATACCAATAATTTAATAAGTTAATATGACATGTTAGTATTTATTTAGTTAGCTTTTTTCGAAGTAATCATTCTGTTATAATTTTTAAAAAAATCAATCATTGAATAGTGTCAAAATTGACATAAAAGAGTTTTTTTAAACAAATATTATATTATTAATTGATATTAAATTCCTAAAAATCTAACGTTCATCCAAGAGACTTATATCATGATAGTTGTATCATTAATGGACCACTTGGGGGGTCTCTTGGATGTATATAGTATTTTTATTAACCATATAATATAATAATATAAAGAGACACTGTAAAAGTGAAACTAATTAACTAAGAGTTAATAGTTAAAGATAAGGTTAATATAGTGACCCAAACCTGTATAAATCCTATTGGATGAGTTGTTTTTGACCAATCCCCACCTAAACCATTAAATAATCCACTTTTGATCCATTATAAACTGAATATGAATTAATTATAAAATAATATTTCTAGCTTTTCCAAAGGTGCCCCTCACCCCTCTTATAAAAGGGTACTCTCACTTATCATTAATTCACACCTTCAAAGCCTTTTAGTTCGGCCAAACCCTTCCCAAATACTCTTTCAACTTCCCTCACTTCATCCTAGAGGCCTTCATTTAGTCAAAAATACAACCTAAGGATCCCATTTGATCAAATCAAAAGGAAGAACCTGAAGAAGAGGTAATGTTTTCACCACCCTCTTTCAAGTTCCTTTCTTCTTCAACTTCTTCTTTCTTTTTTATTACCATTCTAAAATAATAACTCCAGTATCTTATATATACTGGGATGTTATTATAAATATGTTACAACCATATTCAGTATTATATCCATCTTTTGAATGAAATTTCAGTATACGTGCGTACATACGGCTTACCGTCTCCACGTCGTGGTGTAATTGTTATTCAATAAATTATTATTTGGATGGATAAAATAATTATGTGTAATTTATGTAAATAATAAATATAACATTATAATAATTCTGTATATATTATATACCATCCAATTATATATTATTTTAACATCAAAATAATGATATTGTCGCTCGTGCGTACGTACGGTCTACCGTCTCCACGAATGCAATGAGATTCATTCTCCATCGTATCCATTCAAGTATAATTATCATTTTATGATTTAAAAATAAAGTTTAATGACTTGATATAATTCTTGATATTAATAAGATACAACCTATCCCTGAAAACCACGACTTACGTAACAAAACATATAAAAGAAAATGAGTAAGTTAACACCTGAAACGACGATAATACTAAGATATTATTAACAAAGCAATGTTAAAAGATCATATATGATATCATATTAATGTATATTATTATTTTATAATTTAATAAAAATTATTTGACCATTATACAGGAGTTTAAACTACCCCCAACCAAGGATAAGTACAAGGTAAGGGTTTATTTCTCAATCTCTTCATTATCTGAGGTTGTTTATACGTAATAATCTTCTGGGATTTCTTTATCATCCACATCCATGTTTCCAAAAAATGTATTTCAAAACACTTTTAATATTTACAAGAATATGATTTAAAGTAATTTAAACCCTTGGTTTACTTTTTATAAGAGGTTTATAACGGAATCTTTCCGTCATTTTCCAAATAAGGTGCTTTTTAACCTTTTCAACAGAATTAAGGTAAGAATGTTTTTTTAAAACTTATACGGAGGGTACGGCTATTTTTCACCATTGTAAAATCGTTGAACCATCCCTTACAATCTTATAAGAATATTTTCAAAGTAAATGTTTTATTTTATAATTATGTGACCTTTAAATTATTTCAAAATGAATATTTTAAGAATTTGTGAAATGTACTCTTTATCAAGATCAGAATTTTAAATGTTTTAAAGATTTATCTTTCTAAATCTTTTTAATTAATGTCCATGTTTTCAAAATGATTTTAAGGATTTTTTTATATGGAAATTAATATTTTGAAATGATATTTCTTTTCAAAAGTTTCAAAGTGGTATGGGATACTTTGATTCAAAAATCGCTTTTAAATTACTTCATTTATAAATTTGTGACTTTTAAATGATTTCAAAAAAAAGAGATATTTCTATCAAATAGTTTTGATTTCACCTATGTCAACATCCTTTGATGGATTTTAAGATTATTTGAAGTTTATTTATTATGATACAAAACTTCCCTACTGTATTGAAGGTTTTGTGATATGTTTGACTATGGATGTGTTATTTTTATACCATTCATGGTTTATGGAGAAAGTATTGACATTTAGTATGCTAGTTATAATACGAATGTTTATGTTAGGTTTAAACCTTTTCATATGGGAAGGCATTGGACTTAATATGTGACTGGTGGAGCCCACTATAGCTCCTCGATGCATCGGTAGGTCTCATGAGACAAACTAGTGTCTTGGCACAAGTCCTTGAAAAAATCTTATTTGTAGTCTTGGAACGAGGCCTTGGCTATATGGTTATGATAGTCTGGCATTATACATTCCATCATTATAAAAGTGGTTATTGATATTGCATGTGATTATTCGATTAGTAGAATATCCATGTGAATAAGTAAATGGAATTATTTCATATTATTGTTTCCATACTATGTTGAAGTTTAAGTTTAAAAGGCTTTTGTTTTTGTTATACATTGCCTTAAATGTTTTTTCTTATTTATGAAACTTTTCGTTATATTGTTATCCTTACTGGGCATTTGAGATCACCCCTTTTCTATGATTTATTTTTTCCAGGATGTGAAGAAGTAATTTATTAATGACTTTCATGGATAGTATGAGGGGATAATAGTGTGGAATATGGAGACTATATTGTTTTAATTTTCATTTTATGATGTAATGTAAGACTTCTGAATCTTTCTAGTGTTTCCAAGACAACTAAACTAATCGGTCTTTCGAGACTTGATCCTTTGTGATCATGCCAATGTTATGTAATAATGAACCGACTCTAGGTAACTGGGATCGGGGCGTTACACATAATATGATGGAAATTTCTCTTTTCATAGTTGGAAATTTCACCAGGTCTATAACTTCACTGCATATAGCTTTGAAGAAGAAACAGAGCTTAGTTAAGGTATGGCGTACATTCTTGGGAAAATGCAACGTAAAGCAATAGGAATTAGATCTTGCATCAGAACCTGGCAGTCATTTGATTTTAGACCCTTTAGTTTTAAATCGCTCATTGATATGATGTTCTTGATATTTGATGAATACCCCTATGGAACCTTTACATCATTAAAGAAGTTTCAAAACTGATATATCTCCTGACTGGAAATATTGTAAGAAGTAGGAGGAAGAAATGTTTATTTTTCACCCTTCACTGGTGCCAACTCTTCTCATATTCCCATCTCATCCATGTCCAATATAGCCTTAATTACATCCTTTGTTTTGCTGAGTGCATTTCTCAAAGTGCCAATGACACTATCACATACATTTTTTTCAACATGCATAACATCAAGAAAATGTATTACATACAGAAAATTCCATTATGGTAATTTAAAAAAAAACTGATCTCTTTTTCCAATCGGTTTTCGTATGGTTTTTCAAAAACAGTTTACCAAAATTAGTTCCCACATCATTTACTTTCTGAAAAAAATTGATTGCCAATTAGTGGATACGGTGCTGTATGTTCTTCTGAACTTCCGTCGAATGATGTCGTCCAAGATCGGTACTTATGTCGTTAGGGTAGAAATCTATGATGTCCTAGAAAAATGGTTTTTGATGAATATTTCAACCTAATTAACTATATACCTTGTTTGCAAATGGGACACCCTATAGTTCTTTTAATTCTATATCTTGAAAAATTTCCATGAACAGGAAAGTCATTTATCATCCCGTACAACATGGATTTCAAAGTGAAATCTTTATTTTTGTAAGCATCATACAACATAACACCTGTATCCCACAATATTTTTTCAAATACTTGATCAATGGAGCCAAATAAACATTAATATCAATACCCTAGTTGTTTTGGTCCTGATATAAGCATAGAAAACATGATGTATTTTTGTTTCATGCATAACCACAATGGTAAGTTATAATTTACCAACATAACTGGCCATGTACTGTGACAATTGCTTTGAAAACCAATAGGATTCACCCCATCTGTAAATAACTCCAAACAAAGTTTTGTCATCTCATTTCCTAATTCAGTATACTCATGATCAATTCTCTTCCACTGAGGAGAGTTTACTAGGTGACATAGTTTCCCATATTTAATTCTTGTATCTGCATGCCATTTCAATTGTCCTATAGTCTCCTCACTTCCATATATGCACCTAAACCTTGGAATTATTGCAAAGTACCATACAAATTTCGTATGACTGGAATCATGTTTCTTGTATTGAGAAGAACCACACTTTGGGAATTCTTTAAGTGATTTATAGTCCTTATGAAACAACATACATTCATTCGGGTAGGCATGTATTCTTTCAAAGATCATACTCATCGATCGTAGCATTCTTTTGGTATCGTATGTTCGTCTTAGGAGCTCATTATCTTCGGGTAGCATGTCATTCAGGATAAAAATTAGTTCTGTAAAATTGGTGTCACTCCACCCATTGCCTGATTTCAAATTATATAGCTTCTGTATAGCTGAAAATGATGTATATTCAGTGAAACCTATATACAATGGTGTTTTTTCACAACTCTTTAATTTCTCAAGCAATTTTGGGAAATCACAAAGTTCATTTTCAACTATCCTTGTCATTTCCTCAATACGAACTCCATCATCATTCACATCTACAATCACATCTTCCATACGATTGTCATCATTTTTCAGGCTTGTAATCATATCAGATTATTCATAAAATGTCGTGTTATCCGATCAACCACCTACATTTGTTTTTTCCGCATGTTTATTCTAACATGTATAACTTTGATCTATTCCGTAATAGATCATGTGTTCTTCCAACTCCTATGGACTAATTTGTCTTGAATAAAAATATCGTAAACATGGACAATGGATTTGAGAAGGGTCAAATGCATGATCTTATACAAGCTTTATAAACTCTTTCACGCCATATTCAAACACTTTTGTCAATCGAATGACATTCATTCATTCTTTATTCATATTCATCGTCCTTATGGGATCGATCTAGAACCCCCCACTGCATCAAACCACTTCATAATAAAACCTACAATCATCTCGATGATCAAAAACATTGTGAAATTCACCATACTGACACATAAAGATCCAAACAACCACAACACCATACAAACACACAATCTTTCTCATAATCGCAACACCATACAAACCAAACCATCACAATTTCAGATTTTACAAAGAATCCCTTATTCAATTTTTTTTATTTCATGGGTTATCCTAGAAGTTAAATCATCCTGGGGAATTAATTCATAAGTCAAGTATATGTAAATTACCGATATTTATATTCCAATTTTGAACAAGAACTAACCAACATGCAATTCATTTAGTACGCAAACAAGGACCACCAACAACCATGATTTTTAGGGGGGGCATTTAGACTGTACATTTCACATTATAACCATCAATATAAAAAGTAATAAAATGAGAACAAGAGGAAACCAATGAGTAACAGGGGAAAACTCACCAAGAAGGGCATAATTTTTTTCACTAAACACAACATCAGGTTCATGGTGATACCCACCATGATCAAGATCCAAAGTTCTCCCCACCATCGTATGTGCCTATTGTAACACATCATCTTGTAGTCCAACAACCCAATTGGTGTGGTTTACAACTAACCAAACAAAAACACATATGAAAAAACCTCCAAAATCTTGTACTAGTTGCCATATTTTATTCCAAATAGAATCAAACAAGTCTCTACTACTTATGAACAAGGCCCTAACACGCTGACATTCCCTCAAAAAGTCCCAGTCATACCCCAAAATGAACCTGTCATACCCAATATGAAGTAAAACTTTCCCCATGTTGTCTAAAACATCTAATCTTAAGAAAAACTCTACCAATACATTTTTACAGATGATTCAATCCTTGAATCATGTGAAGAAATAAGTCCACCCCGTAAATAATGTGATGAATGGGTTTCACCCCCAAAATCACATAATGAATCATGATTTACCTCATGAATTGCCTTTGGATCACATGAATATTATCCTGATCATTCCTTAAACATATAAAATTTAACTATAACATCATTTAAAATCTAAATATGGTATTTATGTGGGACCAGATAAATCAGATTTACCAACTCAATGACATACAAATGCCATATCAACCATCCAATAACCAGTCCCATTATACTGGAGACCCTTGTAACATGATGGTCATACCACCATAGTGAATGATCCATATATTATCATAGATATTTAATATATGTGATCATATTTATCATACCTAATCTCTAACATGAAATATCAAGTGCCACATATTTCCCAATCACTGAAATATTATATCCATCACCCATTGAAATTCATCTGAAATGATAGTCACACCCTCAACAAACATTGGTTCACTCCCCACTACATTTTTACCTTATACCACTTATCGAGCATCTCCTCAAAATTGGTTATCACCAAATGTGTGTTGATTCTTCTAATCCATGATCATTTATCCAAAAAAATAATTGTATGGGATTAACTCTGGGATTAAACATGACACTATATTTGATTAATTTGTGACGTATCCACCACTATATAGATTGAAATTTTCTATTTCATCCAAAACCCCAATAAATTGAGTAAAAAATAATTTCTTCAACTCCATTGGTCCTCGGCTCACACTATGCATCCCACCGACTTAAAATTTAAATGGGTACCACACATAACTGGCATGTACCATTCTCACCTCATCCAATTTAATGGGTGTAAAATATTGTACCACCTGATCAAATTACAAGACTCATGATCCCACAAGTCGAAAACCACTTTGTTATACTAAAATACCATCTACATGAGATACTCTAATTAACATGATCTACAAACTTAAAGATTTGCACCCCCTGCAACCGCACGATCCAGTTTCTAGAATAGTGATCAAGAACCCTCGTTATCAAAATAATGCTTGTCTTGAAAGGTGTAAATCTATGTGATACCCTGAATTATCACCCAACTTGGACTAACCTGAGTCCTATCTCATCTATATTAGGCTCACATGCCTAAACCCATGACCATGAACCATGGTATGTCAATCTTTAAAACAAAGAACCTCCATGCTACTTTCCAACAAGATTATCTTTCGTAAAATTTTCATGAAAACTGCACTAATGCCTTTTAACCTATATTGTCTCAAAATCAGATGTGTCCATCCACAATCTAATTGCTACTCAACTAAGAAACACAACAAAAAAACATAGGGGTATTAATCACACTAATCATACCCTCGAAACAAACCTTGATACCAAAAACATCGACACTAAAGGTCCCCTTATCAAAAATATTCCAAGGAATCTCAATGCTTATACAATCTCAAGTCAAGTAAATTTCCCATAGCTTCCAGATTCACTATTCCTAATCCATCACCAACACATATACCTCATACTTGGTATGAAACCACTTATTCTAATCACAACTCAAAGCATATACCATTTCTTCATGTTTCTAAATAATTCACAAGCCTAGGCTAACCCCTAACATATTTTACCTTCATAAAACTCATTTAGTCTCATCTATAATACCTGAAACACTAAAAAACTTATCCATATATCAAAGTAATCAGATCTTCTTATAAACCATTAAGGGTTACCAAGTTGGAGGGATCACGATGGAGGTAGTGGCCGTGGAGGCAGCGGTGGCAGAGGCAGCCGCGTGGAAGGTAGCTGTGGCGGAGGCAACGACGACGAAGGCAGTGGCGGTGGAGGTAGCGGCGGTAGAGGTAGCCGCATGGGTGGTAGTCGCATGGGAGGCAACAGTAGTTGGGGCAGTAGTAGTGGAGGCAGCCGCAGAGGAGGCAGTCGCAGCGGAGGCAGCCGCGGTGGAGGTAGCCACGGAGGAGGCAGCGATAGCGATAAAGGAGGAGAATGATAGTCACGACGGAGGAGTAAAACCTAATGGCAGAGGAGGAGGAGGAGGAGGAGGATCAGAAGAAGAAGATAAGGTTGTAGTAGAAAAGGGGTTAGGTTCAGCTTCCAAGAAAGCTTGAATGAGTGTGATAGAGGAGGGGCCCGGTAGGGTTATAAAATAAAAACTAATGGAACCTTTATCAGTTCTCATTAAAAGCACTGATAAACATATGTTTTATCAATACTAAAATAAGAGTTCTAATAAAACATACCTTTATCAGTGCTTTTTTAGAGCTGATAAAGGGTACACCTTTATCAGTGCATATTTTAGTGATGATAAATGTTATCTTTATCAGCACTTTTATTTAGCGCTGCTAAATGAAAACCCCTTTATCAATGCTTTCTGTTTAGCACCGATAAAGGTCAGCACTTCCCTTGCCCTATTTTTTGGTAGTGGGACATGACAAATCTCACTAGCTTCCTCCATGTGTAATTCATACACCATCACTGGTCGATTATTTTTTTTGTGAAATGGTCCCCAGGTTTACTAATTTCTATTGTTTCTCACTCATAGTATGACTCATGTGGGGTTAGAGGTTAGTGGATATCATGATATCCCCTAAACCTCCAAATTAATACCCTTCCAGGGGAAAGCCCCAGTATTCACATTCTCTTAGGAAGATCCAATGCATAAACCTAACCCATTTTCTCCATTTACATGGGCCTCCTCCTCATTTGTAAGCCCCAATTCCCATCTCAAACTATGTGGACATTGATTCTCAACCAATTAGGATATGTAGTAACCCTCTCTAAGGTTCTAGTATAACACCCATAAACATCCTCATATTTATATGGGCTGCCACATCCTGATAAGATCCTAACACTCATCTAAGGGGACTCATCTCCTCTAGATCCTTAGGAAATCACTCATTCATAAGACCCCACACATAACATATCAAACTATATGGGTTTTGATCCATGACTTCTAAGAATAGTGCATTGGACACCTCTACGAGGTTCAATCCCAACCAATGGAAAACTCGGGTGCCCTGTTTCGAGGGGTTAACCTATTTGATCCACCTCCCGAGGTTTCTGGATCAACCTTTATAGTGTGAAATCTTCCCCTCATGGGACATACCTCTTAGATCCTTCTATATAGGTAATTTTTATCCATCCATTGGTAGACCTTCCAAGAGGTCACTCTTAGGGATGTACCTCATTGATCCGCCTCTGTAGGGTGTTCTAATTAGTCTCCATCTCTAAAAGATGTTAAAATCGTGACCTATCTCACACTAATACTTCATGATAATCATGGGATGCATGAAGTGAAGCCATTAGAAGATATTCCTTTGGAATTAGATATGGAATGATTGACACATGATTCATTGGGTTCTTTACCTAAGATGCCTCCATATGGTTCCTTCCTTTGAAGAAGAATACAGGTGACCAATGTTTCCAGTATCCAGACATTCAATAGATGCCCATTGTGACTAATCTTTTGACCAAAGGATACTTCCCTCTCATGAGCCCTGGGAATGTTCAGATCAAATTAGCATAATTAACTGGTGACCACAAAGAAATGGCACTGGGAATGAGTTCCATGAACATACTTAACTCTATCAGGGAGACCCAGACTAGGAGGTGAATTCTAAGGAGGAATACATGAAAAGAAAACTAACATCACCTATTCCCATTTTGATCTAATAAATAACCATATAAATTAAGTAATGTAACCTTCCTTTGGAAAGATGGGATGTGGGAAAATATAAATGTGATGCTAGAATCCCTTCAAATGAATGAGGAGGTTGTGCCTCGAAAAAATATTGGAAACATAAATAGTGTATATATCAGAAAACTCTTATCCTCAATATGGGTACTAGTAGAATTCGATGAATTAGTATATTATCATGTCACCAAATCCATATTTTTGGTGCTAGGGACCACCAATCATATAGGGATCCCGACATTTAACTCACCAAAAATTTGGGGATTCAATGTTGGTAATTATAGTCTATGACCTCATCAGCCTAGATCTCTCTCTTCTTCAATGAAATATTAGAAGAAATTGGGGAATTGGGAATTTATTTCCATGTATCTATATTGATAGATAAACCCTTCTTCTTTGAAGAACCAAAGCTATAGAAAATCAATCACCCAACACCCATATGCACAGGGGAAGAAGGAATTTCAACACGGTAATCACACAAGACACCACCTCCACCACGACTTCAGCCACCACTAGGACTATTGGGCTCTCATTCCCCATCTTACCCTCAGAGATAATAGAGAGTATGGTGGTAGATATCCTTGTACAATGATATGAGAAAGATAGGGCATTCCCACTAGGGATATGGTAGGCCAGGTTATAGAGACTTTTTGTGCCTCACCGACATTTCTATTCCCAAGGGTTGTGCATGGAGCCATTCCTCCCCACACCAACAATATACCACTTCAGGACCCTCTACTTGGAGAGATCCTATGACTCTCTCCCCTACATAAAGGATGTTGGGGATGTATGAGTAACTCTAGTTATGACTACCACTCAAGAGTCTCCAATTTGGAATACCACTAGCCCTGAAAATTCCTACAATGACTTGTTCTTTCGGATGAGTAAGGGTGGTCTATACCTGCACTCTTCTAGCCCGAGTCCAAATGACATGATGCCAATGTCCAACACAAGCTCAATAGGATTCCTAACAAGTTGCATCATCGTCCATAGCTCTAGTGGCTCCTACTATCCCCAAAATATCCTATCATATCCCTACTACTAGATATTAGGGACCAGTCAATGTTTTATTGGGATTGGGACCTTAGCCACCCTACAGATAGGTTAGGATGACTCTGTCAACCATTAACATCATTAGAAACCATTACTATTTGACCCATGATGATGATAATCAATAAAAAGGTAATATTCATACCATCTCCTACCAGATTGGTGGTCCTCCCTGATCTCACATTTGAATAGGAGGTTCTCCCCATGTTCTTGATATCGGTCAAAGTAGAGGTCCACCCAACTTCATTGACATCTAGTTAAGAGGTCCTCCCCATACTTATTTTTTTCGACATAGAGGTCCTCCCCATGTTATAGACCATTAACATGATGTTCCTCCTCCCACCATTCCCATATCATGTGGAGATCCTCCTCGCTTCATCACAGACTAAAGCGGAGGTCCTCCCCACTTCCTCAACAACTGATGTGGTCGTCCTCCCTATGAAACCATCATCCAACACAGAGGTCCTTCATATACCATAACTAACCAAAGTAGAAGTCTTATTCACTACTTAAATGGTCTACAGGTATGTACTCCCAATGTTCTAAACATCAACCCAATAAGTGGTCCACCACAAGCATCCAAAAACTAGTATAGAGGTCATCTCCTTAGACATTATTCTCAATAGGAAGGTCATATCTGTGTCCCGTTTGATCAGTGTGAAGTCCCTCATTTCACTTAAACGCACCAAATAAGAGGCTCTCCCCACTTTCATAGTCAACATGGTGGACCTACCCATGTTCCCACTAATGGAACAAGAGGTCCTACCTACTATGTCAACGCCCAGAGTAGAGGTCTTCCCCAATCTCACAATAGTCAAAGTAGAGGTCCTTATCACACTTACAGTGACCTACACAGAGACCCTCTCTATTCTCCAATTAGTCAAAGTGGTTGCCCTCCCTGTGCCATCATCAACTATCACAATGGTCCCCCCGCCCCTCCAAAACAACTTCCCTACCCTAAAGAACCATCATTGCGAAGAAGGGCATACTGTATTCACCAAAGTTAGAATTATAGGAAGTTCCAAGTCATTGTTAATTCTATTCACTTGTTATATTATAAAGTATAATGCGATTTAGTTAGGGAACCTTTACGCTAATCATATACATCATAATCTGGGGAAGGACCCTAGTATGTGTGATTCATAATATCTAAATATGAAATCCACAAGATTATTGAATCCCTTCAGAGGTTCATGATGGAGTAAGAAGATTTGTCTCCCTTCTAAGGTATCACAGTGTAGTCATTGCTGTCATCGCCATTTTATTTATCTACCTCTACACAGGAATATAGAGATTTGTTCTAGAGTTTGATAGATGACAAATATCTAGTAGACCTGAAAATTAATTCCACTTCCCTCACACATCACGTAGTGTTAAACACCCATTTTTATATTGATGTGAAGATGTGAACAATTTCAGCATTGAGAGAGGACCCAGTGTGTAGAGAATAGTCAGCTCATGTAGCAGCTCCTCCATTGGTCAGTTCGCAGCTGCACAAATCTTGATCAGTTCTACAGCCTATTTGACAGTTGAAACTGATTAAATTGTGGACCAAACAAGTTCCAAGACCCACTACTAAAAAAGTATTCTTGTAGAATACTTTTTATTTTGATCAATTATCCATCTTGTTTTTGCATAATATAGTTCCCAATATTGACATTCCAAAGTCCCTCACCCAGGAACAGGTCATGTGCTTCCTCCAAAACATCTGGGAGATAAATTTTCAACCATTTTACCATCAATTGGTTTGTCGAGGAATCAAGGATCATTTTTATGACATTGATCTAAAATGTCGCATGGTTGATTTGGAAGAACTCCTAGTGTCTCAGTACCCTCTGTCACCCACCCATAATCAGACCCTCCAATAAATATGCATCTCGTGCTTAATATTTCTCCGTAAAATCATTCAAGTGGAATCCCCACATGTGTAGATCTGGGTTGGGAAAAATATGTTGTTCTCTACATCAGTCCTACACTACGATAGTTGGACCGACATAGTGATATCTATGATATGCATCTAGATACAATCACAATGAAAATGTTTGTCCATGATATATATGATAATGATAGAGACAATGGAGTAGGGTCCAAAAAAGAAAACCCACCCCCCTTGGTAGTGAAGTAGTAAGTGTACCCCCATACATGCATCCCCACTCTTCGGAAAAGGTAGACACTCAACCTCAGGGATCCCACCACATCATTTCTTTCCATCTGAAATGTCAACCAGATTAAATAAAAAATTATGATATCTAGACCATATGATCCACATGATTCTACACAAAAGATGCATGTCAATTCCTCTATCACAAACCTGCAATAGTATATCACAAATCAAATGAGGATCAATAATGATCTCCTCACAGAGTGGTGCCCATATTATGGAGTTCCTTGATATTATCATGTTCTTCCTCCAATACAGTAGTAGGGGTAGACACAAGTACTTCTTTTCTAAAGGCTCCTAATCGGTCTTGACAATATCATGCATCCCAATAGGGTATAGACTATAGTTTATGGGAAAATACCATGGTATGTGTTCCCAAATCCTCCCAACGAGTTTGATTACCTTCCTTGAGAACTTGATCAATTCACACCTCAATCCACTCCATAGGTCATGCCACAAGAAGTAGGGACTTACTACTATGTTGATGATCTAGTCAACACATCGGTAGTTTTGGATCCTCATCAAGATAGGACCCCCCCCCACCACCACCAATATGATCTGATAAGTGGTATCATCCTAGGGATTGAATCGTTGGAGCCACAAAAGGAGGAAATCCACCTGATAGAAAGCTATATCTAGAATGGGTTCACAACATGAGATCACCCCTAGATTTAGAAAATACTACCTTAACCCCATTTAATGGTATGGGTAAACCATTGTAGCTGCTGGTCCACTTTATCTCAAGGAATAGACCCATTTTGAGAACCCTAGAGTAGTTGTAAGTATCCAAGAACTAATGTTTTTTTTTCAGAAATTAGAAGGCCCCATGTTCAACTGGTACAACCAGTTACCCATTACATTTATCACTAGTTAGAGGACCTTTGTAGATATCTTTTATACTAGTTCAGATCCACCACATTCATGAGAATTATTTTTGACCCCTTCACATGAAAGAAACTAATAGATGAGTGTGTAATATACTTCCTTCCATGATAAAAAGGCCTCAAATATTCACTTGATATGTCATTGACCTAAGAGAAACTACTGACGATGTGTGTGGGGAACTAAACATTGAGTTTGTCCCATCCCTCATCACTCCAAACACCTGAGGTGGATTTTTGGACTTCTCCAATGTATCCCATTGCATGGAGGAAGCCTTAATGTAGGACATAAAGGAATGTCCATTGCCAATTCCAACTCCTACAAGAATAACCGCCAAGGGAGAGATTGTAGCTTCATTAAAGGTGGAGGGCCCAGAGTTATTTGAACTATTACTAGCAGAGCCCCACCAAGTACAACCTCATCAAGTGAAGAAGCCTCATAAAGCTCAACCTCACCCAGTTTAGAATTGGTAAGCACCTCCCCACCATGTGAATCTACCTCATCAATCCTATCCACCTAAACAAGAGAACATTTATCAATCCCTTCATTGTGCTTCATCCCGTTAATAGGTCCAAACTAAAATATATCCCTTCTTAGATAGGAGAAATAGTAATTATTCTTTCAAGGATTCATAAGTTCATGGTTATTTCCATAGTGTCTTGGAACATGGATTTTTGAAACTTCCAGAATGTAGGAAGCCCCATGAATCTAAGCACACCAATTGCCCTAACTATTTCCCCTACCAGAGGATCCTTAAAAATAAATTTAAACAATTCTATGTGATCAAGGACTATATCTATGATCAAATGTAAAATAGTATGGAAAATTTGGGTCATGTCCTAGAATAGGTGATAGGCATCTTTAGTGAGCTTGATAGTGATAGAGAGTGTGAATAGAATTAAGTCTCCAACCATGGGACCCAGAAGTGTGGTGATTGGCTGGCTTGTAGGGTAGTTTTTCACATGCATGGTGTCATCCCTACTCTCTTAATCTGGATTTAATCTCCTAAATTTTTCACCCATTCTCCAGTTTTTTCTATTTCATCCAATTTACGGCCTTCCATGTCTTGAAAGAGTAGACATCAATGACGCAAAGGAAATAAAATTCCCCCACCAGCACAAAAATCCTTCCCACACACTTATCTATCTCATGCCTATAGATACTAGAGTCACACCCAGAATCTGCCCAACATTGGAGGAATCCTCTGATGATGGCTACAAGTATGCATCTATGAATATCGTCGGGTTTGTAGATCCCTATATGGTTCCCAACGATGAGGAATCCCAGGAAAGCTTACTGAGTGTCTATAGTTGATACTATCAAATAAGGATTCGAGGAAATGAATACTTTTAGAATGATTAGTCTAGTTATCCAAGAAAATTCATCGATGCTACCAATACCAAAAAATAGGTTCTGTGTAAAAATAATCAAGCATAGTCTTCTTAGCCCACTCCATCAAACACACCACTGATGACTGTTCTACTTGAACAGGAAGAACTGTTACGACCACCCCATGATTGGACACATCTAGCTAAATCCAATTCCCTTCTAGGTGATAACTATCAAGTAGTGTATCTTGGTGAGTTTTCTAATGAGTGGTAGGATATTGTTAGAACCATACAGAATCAAATGTTTCATTCGATAGTACCCATCATGCCTCCCTCCAAAGAGAAACCCCCACTAGTAGAAATGTTCATTTACACAGAATTATGATGTGATTAAGAACATATCTAGTTTACCTGTTATGCTCTAGATCCTTGAGTCCCTTTTCCTATCAAAAGAGATGCATGTGGCTCTCAAATAATCCTTGAAAATCACCCTTCAAATCGAAATAGATGTTTTGGACATACATACATTCTATGATAAGGATATCAAGAAAGTAGAATTTCAATCCATCATCTCACTCTCTAGATAAGATGAGGGGCCCCTCATACAGGGGTATATCTCCCAGCTGTACATCATAGTTTAGTTTAATGGACTAGAATTTTATCACTATATGGTCAACATAGGTTCTAGGATCAATCTCATTTATAACTAGATGCTCGTGCAATTTGGGACTAACTGAATAAGATTTGATCCTCTCTAATATTAATATTTTTTCAAATGATAGGACCATGAAAAGAGTATGTGGAAGAATAATTTTGAATACCCAATTCTGTGTTTTGGTAGAAAACACATAATTCATGGTTGTCTCATAATATACCACCAATAGCACATTGATGGGTTAGCCTTGGCTCCAACTACATGTAGCAACTCCCTTATTCTATCACTAATGCCCCATCTACTCCCACAATAGTTGAGTATGTTTGATTAAATGTGACACATCTCTCTTTGACTCCAATGAATCCCTCTATATGGATTATATATATAACTTGAGAAAGGATAAGAAATTTTAGACCAACGAGGTTGAGTGCACCACAATTTCATCCAACCCGTTGATATATTTGGATGATGCTTTCATCCACCTATTTCACTAGTTGGAGACTATGATTCTGGACTTGGGAAATTACTTCAGTGTTTCTAAGAGAAAATAACGTCGCATCCTTAAGTTCAATGAATGTTATAAAATTAAATTAAATTCTTATACTAGTCAGGCTAGGTAATAACAGAATCCCCTACCCCTGTAAGGTATCGAAATATTTTTCCTATGGCTAAAATCATATATCACAGTCACATGTTCCGCCGATCTGGGTAGAATTGACAAAATCTGACCATCCACCATTGATTTAACATCAATCATGGACCCCAAAATAGAAGGCTTGATTGAATTGGAATGAAATCCTCTATCACCATGGTCTCAATAGTGCAGGAGTCTCCTAGTGAGGAGTTCACATTCACCAAAGTAGGTACTAGTTTTCACCAAGAATCTGTCTATTTGGATGAAAAATATCCCTTAATTAATTCTCTTACCTCATATGAAAAATTGAATTTGGAATATTCACCTATTGTTTTTAAGAGTTCATATCTACCATCATTGATGAGTTGGTTTAGATGAACCTTGGTACTGAATAATACCCAAGTCCACTGCTGATCAGTGCAGCCATGCCTCCAAACGAACATCATTAGTAAGTGAATTTCTTGAAGAAACATCATGATTTATTTTTCTAGAGTTATGATGAGCTGATAAGACTAAACCCCCATTTCTATATCCACCATATTGGTCTCACAGTGAATCATCACAGGTTCGAAAATCCTCCAAGGAAAATGAACCTCTCATATGGTGCCATGGTCGAGGATGAAGTTGAAAATCTTATCAAAGTCAGTTCTTTATGGAAGTCGAATACCCCAAGTGGAAAAAACACCATTCTATTTAGGGAGAAGATTGTATATATCAGATTATGTATAGAATTCCAGGATCTAAACTTCCATTTTCTGAATTATGGTTTTCCTGTTTTGGTGACATAACTGTTGATTGATGCCACACCTCAGTTTTAGGCACTCTCTTTCATGGACGGATATTCCTGGTACAATCAGATCCAAGTTTCCTCTGAAGAAGAGGAGTCCAACACCTTCTGAGTGCCAAAAGGTACCTTTTTTTATCAGGTAATTCCCTTTGGTATGAATAATGTAAGTTCAACTTACCAAAAGTCCATGAACCAAACCATGAAACTAATCCTCAAGACACTAGTGGAATGATATGTGGATGAAATGGTGCTGAAATCATTCCAATTTTAGGTCCATATCAGAGATCTATAGAAAGTTTTTGGCTTCCTCCTCTCTTATAATTTAAATATGAACCTCTTTATGTGTGAATTCAGGGTATCCTATTATAAGTTTCTCGGCATTGTCTTATAATATAGAGGCATCAAGATTGAACCAAACAAGATCAAGACCATAATCCAGATTCCTCCTCTGTGAAACCTTTGAGTGTCCTAAGGCCGTCAATTCCACTTATCCTATATACATATATTCATCAAAAATCTATCTAGAGATTGTCACCCCTTTTTTACGATCATAAATAAATTTACCATCTACCAATGGGTTGATCCATGCTAGACTATATTTCAGTAAATCAAAATATATTTTTTTTATCCTCCAGTTTTGATTCCACCCATCTCAGGGAAGCCTCTAACCCTCCAAATGAAATCCATGGAATTATCATATGGTTCCCTTCTCACTCATAAGATAAATGAATGGGAAAATAACAGTTTATACTATCTAAATCGCATGCTCCTTGACATGAAGTACATATACTCTCACATTGATAAGAGATTACTCATTCTTGTTTTTATATTGGAGAATTTGTGGAATTATTTTCAGCATCACCAAATACATTTGGTGCCCCATATGGACCCGATAAATTATATCCCAAATTTCCCAATACTGACAACATGGTTAAAATGATGGGTAGTGATCCTTTAGTAGTTCGACATCAAGTTCATCCCATAAAAGGATGTTAGGGTTCAAGGGTTGGAAGACTTTTGGGTCACCCATCCAGTCCTAGAATAATTGACTTTGGATTTTTTATTTCCTATATTAGGTCCTCCTTTTAGTGGATCTATTCATGTCATATTGGATGATTCATTTCGATGTTTCCTCATGAAGCCCAATCGGTAGAAGTCTCAACGATCACAAAATTAACAGATTATTTTTAGGGATCAGCTTCATCACCTCGGCATAGGATGTCATGTACTACTCATTCCTTCTATTAGAAATCTTAACCAATAATGAGGCAAAGTATCCATCCCTCATTACTAGTCATGATATGGACCTTGATATTGATGTTCCCCGCATGTATGTGAAGGGAGAGTCTGAGTTAGTAATCAAACAAACCAATGGTGATTTCATCATCATGAAACCATATCTCCTTGCCATTATAGAGGGAACTCACCATTTGATGGCCTCATTCTCTTCTCAACAAGAGGAAACTCATGTTATTAAAATATAGAATGGTTGAGTCAGCATCCATTCCAAATTAGTTGCATCTCTCTCAGAGCCTGACCAGAATGATCTGTTTATCAATGTGGCACACCAAAGGGCCATTGATCCTCTAACCCTAGATGATGATGATGGAAACCCATAGTTAAACCATCTAAATGAAAGTTCTTCTATATAAGTACCCCTGGATCCCTCTTCATATGAAGAAACATCTGATTAGACAAATTCCATCCTCGAGTATCTATAGTGTGGTGTTATCTTATCAAAAATAGGAGAACATGAACAAATATATTGGCACGCAACACAATTCACCCTCTAGAGTGGCCCCAACCTTGAGCAGATCCTCTATAAATGTGGGTTTGATTTAATTCTACTTGATCATATCTATGGGGATGATATTTCTTTGTTTATGTAGAAATTTCATGCTTGGTCTTGTAGTTCTCATCAGGTAGGGATGAAAATCTTCATCCAGATTTGTAGGTTGGGATGTTTTTGGCCCACATTGGTTTGTGAATGCATCTAGTTCGGCAAGAGGTTCTATTCATGTTAGATTCATTCCAATTTTGTGCATCAATATCCAAATCCCCTTTATACCACCATGTATTCTTGTCCCTTTGTAGTCTAGGGACTCGATGTATTTGGCCTATATGCATCAACAAAAGCTCTCCAATACAGGTTCATTCTGACTGTAAAAAATTTCTTTCTCCAAGTGGGAAGAATTGATTCCACTCAAGAAACTCAATTATCATTCATTCTTTAAATTCATATCTTCCAACTGTTCAGAGTCTATCATGTTATTCTCACTGATAACAAAACCAAATTTCGATCATCCGAACCAAATAAGTTGTATGCTAAGTAAAACATCTGGTCCAACCATACTTACTACTACCATGTACAATAAATTAGATATATTGATTTGTTCAACAAAACCACCTCCAGCATTCTGTATAATATGGTGGGCTAGAATAAGAAGAGTTGGTTGTACAAACTCCCAAATTATCCCTATTCTTATTAGAAAATGACCTTCAATTCCACCCAGATGACTCTATACTCATTTGTGTATGGTGTAGAGGTAATATTTTCAATTGGTATAAAGTTTCCATAGCTCCAAATAATCATCTATAACCAAACATTTCCCGATAGAATGGAAAAAGCACACCTATCTATGTTTTAATCACTTGAAGAAAACATAGTCCAAGCCTTTCATAATATAAAGAGTCACCGAAACAATATATATAGGGAATTTAAAATGAAGGATTTCCTTGCCTCATTATTCAAAGGTGACACTATATTTTATCTAAGGAATTCATTGATGCTCGGTAGGAATCTACAAAGGTTACAGCCCAAGTGGAATGGAAATAATTTCATTCATAAGGTCTATCCCAATAGTGCATACTATTTGATCACTATGGATGGAGAGCAAATCACTCCTCCAAGTAATTCCAATTTCCTCAACTGATACTTCAAATAAAGAGATCTTATCATCCCTAAAGATGAAATTAAACTTTGTTGCTATAATATGAGTTATTTAACTTTAAATTTGATATACCTAGTCAAGCATCATGACTTTAAACTATATGAAGGTTTTATTTAGAATGTGTCATATGTCAGAAAGCCTCTTAGTCCCTCATTCTCATTTTGATTTTCATAAAACAGGACTACACACATCCTCTTATATACCCTTCTCTCATGGTCCAAACTGTATGACCTTAAACTAAGATCCCATGGTCTAGGAGACACGACCTTAAACTATTTTCTGGTCCATGAATTATGACCTTAAACTATTTTCATCCCATACAATCCCTGGGTGTTTATTGTGGGGTATGATCCACCTTTGTCCCCATTCACATTAGGTTATATTTAACGCACCATGCACATACCCATTGGAAGGAATTATCCCCCTGAACCACTAAACATGTCATTAAACTATGCTTATAACATCTTGGTATCATGATGATAAATTATATTGCACTAGTTTCCTAGTTTCATGATGATAAAATATGAAACAACCATCATCTTGGTTGTATGATGATAAAATGAACATCATCATAATGTTCTCACATAGATTACATTTCTCCAAGAAGTGTTCATCTACCATGAAATACTTTTGAGAACCATGTATGGAATGATTCCTATCCTCACAGCATACATATCTATTCCTATATTCTATATCTCGGTCTATCCATACCACTCAAAAAAAAGAAAAAACAAAAAATAAATATACCCCCTCCTTGTGTATGGGTTAGACCTGCATGGGGAGATCTTATTCAAGAACTACGTGTGGCTTGATTCCCATCCTCATGGGATACATAGTGATACGTGAACATTTTTCCTTTGGGTACAGCTGAAAGTTCATCAAATATTCATCCCTTTGGCCTCATTATATTCTAAGAGTCATAATTTTAAACTGTATAAAAATTTCTTTGGGAATCCTCATGTGGTGTGTAAACCTATTTTGGATCATTCTTGTCAATATTGTTATGAAACTGCATTAGGTATACCCCTTTTGAAGTTCACACATCATGGTACAACCTCTATTTCCTTAAACTAAGAGTTGATGTTCCAAAATCTATTACATTAAAATAATATCCAATAACCTCCATGCAGGACATTAAATTGTGATTCTACCCTAAAGAAATTTAGGATGCCACAATATAAATATAGGAATACCTAGTTTGACCCCACCACCAGTGTTGGTCTCTTACCATGATCCATTCATGAACTATATGTGGCTTGATTCCCATCCTTATGGGATACATAGCGATGCCCAAACATTTTTTCTATGGGTCCAGTTGAAAGTCTACCAACCTTTCCACTCATTGGCCTCGGTTATGGTCTAAGAACTATGAACATAAACTATATGTGGTTCATCTTAAAGTTTCTATGAGGTGTGTTATCCTTCTTAGATCCATACACATATGTTTTTATCTCTTGGGTTTAAAATATATACCCTTGTAGAAAAAATTTATATTATATTCCAAGTGAAATAACAATAAACTATTAGTCATAGTACAAGAATCCTGGCTTAAAATTATATCCAAGCATGGTACGAGTTTTATAATCTTAAACTAGGACATTATAATATGAGTAACATGACTCTAAACTATATTTCATCTTCCATGAAATATTAACATAATATATTTCCAAAAACCATGTTTTAAATCCCAATCTTCTATACACTCATTCAACACTTCAAGTCTTTATTGGTTCTAATTTCCATCACCTTTCAAATCTAGATGGGACCCCTAATAGTGATGGTCTCATGTCATTTATTGGATCACCTCTCATCCTAGTCGAATTACCAAATGGATATTTGGTAGAAAATAATGGATCATGAGTTTAAATGTTAGTAAACACATGGTCTTATATTTTATCACCCTATTATTGACTGGTATTGTTGTGGTTCTTATATTTTGAACATGGTCAATACTTGATCCCAACTCACCAATAACCCCTTCATCCAAACCTTGAAAGTCCTGATCCCTTATAGTTAAAAATCTATGTCCTTACACTAATATCCCCACTGTAAAAATGTGGTGTGGCTCCAATCTTTCTAAATCCTCATTCACATTATGATTCACACACTAATACACATATGCTTGTTTTGTGAATACCCCTTCCCTTTTTTAAAAAACTCAATAACCTTAATCTAGAATTCTATGTCCAGGCATGAATTTAAACTAGATTCATCCCCCACTAGGGATGTGTGGTGAAACATGGGTCCCATGATCCTCATTCGGATCGACATCTATAAGGACCCATCCTTAAACATTAGATAATGTTAAATTAAATGAATAATTCACATTGAGGATCTTTTTAGGTTTAGGGTATTAGAGAATTAGGCCAAAAATATTACATTACATCTCAAAAATTACAATGTAGACACTTTTACTCAGTTTACATTTTTTTCAAAAAATAAAAAAACTTGAAAGGAAGAGTTATGTATGGTCCCATGTTTTAGACAACATGACTTTTACTTGATCCCATCCATGACCCTATTGATCTTAAGGTCCTATGAAAACATTTCAAAACTTGGGATGAGCATAAAAAGCTCAGTAAGGGTTATAAAACAATGAAATAAAACATTAGTTCATCGTTGAATACATAACATAATCTTTTTAACATACCTCATGAAATCATAAGATTTATGAATAACAGATAAAAAAAATAAATCATAAAGGTAACTTCTAGCATCCATATCAAACATACATTGTAGTTATCACAGCTACGTAGGTAGTTACATTTGGAATACACATCAAAATATATTCCATAAATCTCTTATGAGAAACATTCACATTTACTTCCCTCACATTACCAAATGCGTTGGAGAAATATCTTTTGAGTCAATAATGTTTTTTATGATTCTTCCATTTCATTATCTTTTGAAAATCACAAACACTATATCTCAAGGAAAATTTTATTTCCCTGAAGATTTTTATTAATAAAGAAAATTTTCCTTCCTCAAGGAAATTGTTCACCTATCTTTGTTTTCATTGTTCATGATTTAATTTCACTAAACCTAACTATTTTTATTTCTGATTGTAAAATTCAGTTTCATTTATAAAGCCTTGTAATCCTATAAATACTTAGATATAATTTATTCTATTTTTAGGTTCTGAATTCAGATTCTGAATTCTCTAAAATTCAAATTCTGAATTCATTGATATTCAGATTCCAAATTCTCTAAAATCCAAATTCCAAATTCTCTATAATTAAAATTCTGAATTCTCTGAAATTTAGCTTCTGAATTCCTTAGAATTCAATTTCCAAATTCCGTAGAATTCAAATACCAAATTCCTTATAAATCAGACTATGAATTCCATAGAATTCAGACTCGAAATTCCTTAGAATTTAGGTTTTGAATTCCATAGAATTTAGATTCCGAATTCCTTATAATTCAGACTCTAAATTCCTTATAATTCAGACTATGAATTCCTTAGAATTCAGGTTCAAAATTCCTTAGAATTAAGACTTCAAATTCCTTAGAATTAAGGTTTCAAATTCCTTAAAATCTAGACTATGAATTCCTCTAGAATTCTGATACTGAATTCCTTGAAAAACAGAATCTGAATATCTTTGTAATATAGACTCCACATTTTTTATCTTAGAATCCTAACCTTATTTTCCCTTAGACTCAAATAAATAGACTTGGTTGAGCAACCATATTTTACTTACTCATGTTATAGTTATGAAACAATGCCATGTATTCTTTTTCTAACTAACTGTTGTTTAAGTGACATGTGTATAGGTCCTTTCGGAATTCCAGAAAAAATATGACCGTTGGAGGAGGGAGATGACTTTGGAAGAAATGCTGATAAATAAGATCTCATTTGAACGAGCTCAAGAGAAGATAAAAATAGTTCTACAACTCTATAGATTACTTGCTATTGAAGTAATTTATAGAGATAAAGACTCTCATGATTTGTGAATACTGAACTTCTTTTTCAGATTTCTTCGTGCGACTCAGATTGTAGATTTGTACAATTGAGGGCTTCTGGGGATAGGAAGACAGGGGTGCTGGCTACCATAATGTTCGAGGACTTTCTTGATAAGGAAGAAAGAGGTGCCGACTACCTTGAAGTTCAAGGTCTTGTGGGGATAGTAAGACAGACTCTGATATTCCTATCAAGGGATTACCCTAGTGTGGGTAAGACAAACATTCTTGAAAGCATAAATCAAGGGACCTTTATTTGAGGTTGTTGGATACCCGACATTTTGGGTTAAAAGATTCTATACTTGTTACTTGTATTGTTTCAAGTCTTTTTTCTGCTTCATTTTGATTAATAAGAAAAGTATAACTATCTTATACTTTTTTATAATTGTACTCGGATTAGTAAAATTTTATGTGCTTTAAGGTATAATCTTTTCCCTTGTAAAATTTTCTTAAGTTTCATTTCTAGAACCATATTTCCGGAATATAGCATGTTTGTAGAACTAAGAGGTCTTAGGATTTTACATTGCATAACTTTGTTAAAAAACAGAATGTTTTATATCAAATTTATAAGTTATAAAGGAATTTTTAAAGGATACAATTCACCCCCCTATTGTATATTGAGAATATACATCATAATTCTAATCCTACACTATCTCGGGCTCACCCAACCAAGGTCTATCATGGAACGACCCATATACAAAAACAATGACCATGAACCATAACATATTCATAACATATAAAAAACAAAAAGTAATGATAAAATTTTCACATTTCAATCACAATATATCATTTAAATATATTTACATAACAAATCCATTATCAAAACCATTTTCAATACCAAAATATGTAAAAGAGTATATGGTATTTATTTTCCTTTTAAAAACACTACGTCTTGTTAAGGAATCCAAATAACAAATAATACTCTTGGCGGCGGAAAAGGTCGTTGTCACTGCTTACGTTAAAAATAAACATTCCTTTTTTTCATTTAGTAAAATGATTCGAAGAAAAAGATTCCCTTTGAATGAAATAAAAAATCAAAGGTGTTTATACAGCGTATAAAATAAATTCGTGTATTAAAACACAATATACTTCAATGAATGGAGATTGAGACGAAGTCCCTTACCTCGTGTCCAACATAATCCGTTTGTTCTTTAATCTCCTGAATAATAAACGAAATTTATACTTGCTCAAGATCCCTTTTCAAGTCTATTATTCCTTTGATATCTCTTATTACCATGTTATAAACATCATGTAATCATTTAAGTTAATAATGGTTGTTTTGTCGATATTTGGTACTTGAGCCAAAAATGGACTTCTTATAAATACAAGATGTTTACGTGGTCAAAAATTATTATATCTAGAATGATATTCATGATTCATATATGATATATATTATATATATATAGTATATATAGGTATTTATAATAGTACAAAACATTTGGAGGTAAGAAATCAAATGCACTGTTCATAGAGACGGTAAGTCGTACGTATGCATGAATGCTACTTTCATTTATATTTCTTATTTGAATGGAATGAAAAAAATAATGATACATAGGTATATTATAATTCAAATATAATATCATAGATAATATCATTAACTCCATCCTTTATAAATCCCACAAATGGCATTAATGAGTCATATCACTTAGAGGGGGTGGTAGTCCGCACTTCCTCAAATGAAATTATCGTGTTTACCCATAATGGAAACCATAAAGGTATGATATAAATGAAAAATATAGAAGCATTCAGAAAACATAAACATAATATATATCATATATAAATAAAGCGCCATCTTAATGTTTACCATGAGAGGTGGTAGGAGATAATTGAACAATCATCATTTCGTGGGGTGTTAGTTTGCCATCCAGAGAAACAATATGTTCTTTACCCATTAGATAGAGGTGTGAGAAAGTGTAGTTCAAATAATTCTCATAAAATCATCTTAGTATATTGAGGATATTGTTTCGGTTATAAAATAATGTAATTAAAAGAGTTTAGGGGTTGGAGAATTAAAATAAAAGAAAAGAATTTAAGAGAAACTGTTGCCTTTAATTCAGGTAAATCCCTTTGGTTTGAACCAAAAGGACTTCTTAAAGTGTCTTATTCATAAGTTAAGGCTTGTTAAGATTGAGAGAGGGATATTTAGAGATTATTTGGGTAGGTTTTGGATGATCCAAGGGGCTTGAGAGGTGTAAGGAATTGGTTAGAGGTGAGGGGTTTTTATAAGGGGGGAGGGGCTCTTTAGGAAATTGTGAAAATGTTATTTTATTAAATAACGATTTTCAATTTCTAAAGTTCCAAAACTTTTTTAAGTCGAATATAATATGATTCATGGTAGAAATAAAATCATAAAATAATAACTGGGCATGTTTTGGATTTTATTTTAATCTTTATAATATTATTTATTTAAATCATTTATTAATGAGGTAAACACTACATCATTATTGTGTCATAAATACATTTATTAATTTGATGTCTAAAAATTATAAAAAAAAATACCATGATGTAAGAAAGATTTTTATATTTCCAAATAATATTTATAGTCAGAGATATAAGTTATATAACCCCATGTAAAAATTACTTTACAAAAAGATATTTGTTTATATCATATTTGTCTTTACTTTAAATTAATTAATATAAAGTGTCATTATCACTCTTAAGTGGCTCAATGGGGTCCAAACATTGACCCAAGGATTCCCATTATAGTATATGTATCAACTAATAGGATTAAGACACATGTTAGGGTAATTTTATATTATTATAATAATATTTATTTACCCTTATTTACCAGATTTACCCTTTAACCATGGTAAATAAAATTTTTTACTGTAGTAAATATTTAAAATGTATAAAATTAAAAGTTAACTATTTAAAAAATTTTGACCTACTTATTCCAAATATGGAATCCATTTTTTTAATTCAAAACGTATAAGTGACATAAATTAATTTAAAATTAATTCTCGTTGTCAAAACAAAAAACGTGTTTTTTAATAAATAATAACTATCAAAAGATCGACACTTGTTTATGTCCAATTTCAAAGTGAAATTACATCCTATGACCAACATTGGATTAAATGGTACAAATATAATATAATTAAACTTTAAAACCAATTAAAAATATAATCTTACCATTTAAATAAATTAGATTAAAAGATAGTTTGGAATTAAAATACACTATTTTTCACTGTTTATCAAAAATGAATTTTATCGAAAAAATATCAAAATATTACCCAAAGTGAATTTTGACATCTAGATTCTAAAGAAGAATTTTATTTTTCCAAATAGAACATATAAAAGTGACCAAAACTTGATTTAATGAGTGTTCTCCATCAAAAGGTTATAAATCGACCATTTAAAGAATATTAGTTTATTTATGCTTAAAATTAGATTAATTAACATTTTAAGACTGTAAACTTTATAAGATAAATGTAAAAACACTTCACAAACATGTATAATCATGTTATAGTTAGTTCTACTCATTTCTGCCAATATAATAGTTAGGTGTTAACTACAATTTAAAATAATATTATTATATTATCAGTATGTAATGTAAGATTTCAAAGAAATATGTTGTTGTGTTTCGAGTAAGCCATCGAACATAGCAACCCCTTTAAAGTAAAATTTAAATTTATTTCACAAAATATTAATTAAAATGAAAATGTATTATTTCTTTATTTACCTAGGATTTTATATCCTTCCCCCCTTTTGAAAATTGTGTCCTCGCAATTTCATTCACTTATCAAATAAATGGGTGTATTTATCCCTCATAGCATTTTTAGATTCCCATGTTGGATCTTCATCCATATGTTTTTTCCAGAAAAACCTTTACCTAGTGAATCACCTTATTCCGCAACAATTTCTCTCTTTGATCATGAATCCGGGCTGGTTGTTCCTCATAAGCGATATTCTTTTCCAACTGAACTTCCTCTGGACTTAAAACATGAGATGGATCTGGAATATACTTTCTCAACATTGAAACATGAAGAATATTGTGTACTTGGTATAAAATTGGAGGTAAATCCACTCTGTAAGCAACTGATCAAACTTTCTTCAGGATTTCATAGGGTCCAATGATCCGTGAACTCAAATTTCCCTTCTTACCAAAATGTGTCACACTTTAACATAGAGAAACTTTGAGAAATACATGATCACCTACCTCAAAAAAATATCCTTCCTCCGGTTATTCATATAACTTTTCTTCTTATTCCGAGCTATTCTCAAGTGATTCTAAATCAACTAAACCTTTTTTATCATCTCTTATACCAATTCTGGTCCCATCAGCTTACTTTCACCTACTTCATCCCAAAAATATGGAGTTCGACACCGCTTTCCATATAATGCCTCAAATGGAGCCATCTGTATACTAGAATGAAAACCGTTATTATAAAAAAATTCAACCAAAGAAATATGTTGGTCCCAACTTCCCTGGTAATCTAGTCAACAAGCATGTAGCATATCTTCCAATGTCTGAATTGTTCATTCTGACTGCCATAAGATTGCAAATGAAAAGCTGTACTAAAATTTAATTCAGTACCCAAAGACTTCAGCAGGCCTTTCCAAAAGTTAGAAGTAAACCTAGGATCACAATTAGATACAATGGAGAGGGTAACACCATGAAACTTGAATATCTCTTTAACATATAACCAAGAAAGATGATCTAGAGACAAAGTATCTTGAATATAAATAAAATGAAGAGATTTAGTCAACCGATCAATATTAACCCAGATTTCATTATTACCTCGAGATCTCTTCGGTAATCCCACAATGAAATCCATGGATATATTTTCCCATTTCCACTCTAGCACTAGTAAAGAATAAAGCATCCCTTTCGGTAACTTCCACTCTTCTTTTACTTGCTTACAAGTCAAGCACTTCATAGTAAAATCAGCAATAACTCTTTCTATTCCATCCCACTAGTAATACTCCTTAAGATCTCTATACATCTTAGTACTACCAAGATGAACTGAAAACAGGGAAATAAGAGATTCACATAACAACTCATTCTTTAACTGTGAATAAAAATTTACACATAATATATTTCCAAACCTCAAAACACAATCATTATCAATGTTAAATTCAGGAAAATTACCCTCCTGAACCAACTATGCCATTTTCTACAACTCACTGTCTTACTTATGCACTTGCTTTATTCTGTCTGATAGAGATGATTTCACTGACACCTGAAACAAAACAGAAAAATTTTCTACACCAAAAACTTTTATGCCAAAGTTCATCAAATAAAAAAAAGTATATCATTCCAAATGTATCATGGTTAATGAGGCATTACTTTTTCAACTCAAAGCATCAGCCAATTTATTTGATTTTCCGGGATGGTAAAGGAATATGTAATCAAAATCCTTGATTAATTCCAACCATCTCCTCTGTCTCATGTTCAATTATTTCTGAGTGAATATATACTTTAAACTTTGGTGTTCAGTATATATTTCACATTTTACTCCATAAAAATGATGCCTCAAAATTTTTAAAGAAAAAAACAATAGTAGCTAATTCCAAATCATGTGTAGGGTAATTTAACTCTTGAGGTTTCAACTGATGTGAAGCATAAGAAATTACCTGATCATTATTCATAAGGACACAACCAAGTCCTTTAAATGAAGCATCACTATAGATACAAAACTCACCATTTCTGGAAGGTAGTTCCAAAACTGGAGCATTCACCAATCTTCTTTTAAATTCCTAAAAACAATCATCACATTCTTTTGTCCAAACGAACTTAACACCTTTTTGAGTTAACTTAGTTAGTGGACTAGATAACCGTGAAAAATTTTCAACAAACCTCCGGTAATAACCATACAAACCAAGAATACTATGAATCTTGGTTATATTTGTGGGTCTTGGACATTCTTCAACAACTTTTGTTTTATCAGGATCAATAGTTATGACATTTTTTTGAAACAATGTGACCTAGGATAGAAATTTGTTGTAACCAAAACTCACAATTTCTGAATTTACCAAATACTTTCTTTTCTTTTATGGTTTGAAATAAAACCCTTAAATGACTCTAATGCTCCTCTTTACATTTAGAATAAACCATAATATCATCAATGAACACAACTGAAAAATTATCCAAGAACTCATGGAAAATTCTATTAATAAGATCCATGAATACAATAGGTGCACTGGTTAACTCAAAAGCCAAAACTAAAAATTCATAATGGCCATATATAGTATGAAACAAAATCTTCGGAATGTCTAATTCCTTTACTTTCAACTGATGGTACCCTGAACTCAAATCAATCTTCAAAAAATACTGAGCTCCCTTTATCTGATCAAACAAATCATCGATATAAAACAAAGGATACTTGTTCTTAATAGTGATGTTATTCAATGCTCTATAATCAATGAAAAGTATCATTGAGCTATATTCTTTTTAACAATCAAGATAGAAGCACCCCATGGTGATGTGCTAGGTTGAATAAAACCTTTATCTAATAACTCTTTCAATTTCTTCTTTAACTCTAAAAGTTCAATTTGATCCATTTGATAAGGGGGTTTTGAAATTGTCTTAGTATCAGGAAATAAGTCAACAATAAATTAAACTTCTCGATCTGGTATAATACCAGAAAACTCATCAGAAAAAAATCAAGATACTCATTTACCATTGGCACATCATTAACTTGAATATTTCCTTTATTTTCAACAATATGTGAAAGGTAACATTCATTTCCATCTTTTACTAGTTTCTCAACTTCCTGATATGTTATCAAAAGTAAGGGTTCATTATTCTACACAAACTGAAAATCGTTCTGAAAAGAAACCTCTTTAGCTCTGTAGTCAATCTTAGCATGATAGACAGAAAGCCGATCCATACCAAAAATAACATCAAACTCTACTAGAGGCAAAACAATAAGGTTTACAGGTAGATTATGTCCACACACAAGGATAGGAAGGTTCTTATAATTTCTTTTTGATTCAACATTTACTCTAGGTGTTTTTCCATAAGTTCAGGATTCATATATTGATATGGAATTCTCAATTTCCTATAAAACATCTCAAAAATGAATGAATGTGTAGACCCCGAATCAAACAACACATTGGCATAATATGAAGAAACAAATAGTATACCTAATACTACTTTATTTGATGGCCCAACATCTGCGGAAGTAGTTTCAATGGACTTCTCCACCCCTTTATGCTTGTAGTCTGGATGATTTCCATCAGTTGATTTCTTCATTGGACTCTCATTTTCATAATGACCCGTTTCATTTCACTTAAAACATTTTATAGATTGTAAATAAGATTTTTTTCTTACCATTACCCTACTCTTTTTAGTGCAATTACGAGCCTCATGTCCCATTTTACCACATCGATAGCACTTACTAGAATTCAAAATACATTCCCCAATATTCTTTTTAGCATAGTTTTTACAAAATGTAAACTTAATTTTCTTACCATCATACTTTTTGAAGAGTTCTTCCATTTCACCTGCCACCTTGACCTCTTATTCTGTTGTTTGTCAGAGAAGAAATGATCATCAACAAACTCCATTTTCACCTTCTCCTCACATCAAACAAGTTTTTCATAACTTTTCAACTCACGAGAAGATAAATCCCTTCGATAATTTGGATTTAATCCCGAGTAAAAACAGTTGATTTTACTATCAATATCTCCTATAAAGTTTGGAGCATACCTTGCCAGTCAAGTGAATTTTGCTTCATAAGTAGCCACTAAGTCATCCTCCTATCTCAATTATAGGAATTGTTTTTCCATCCTATGACGAACCACCTTAGGAAAATATTTCTCAAGAAACATACCTTCAAATTCATCCAAATCAATAGCATCAATGTCCTCACAGTCCCTGATAATTTTCATCATAGACTACCACCGATTAGCTTCACCTTCAAAATGGAAAACAACGAGACTAACCTTTTTATGTTCTGAACACCCCATGACATTGAAAATTTTCTCTAGTGCTTTAATCCACCCTTCAGCTAGCACAGGGTCAGATGATCCTCTGAATGATGGGGGTTGTTGCCTCATGAAATTCTCCACTACTGACATGTTTCTCTATAGTTGATCTGGATAATCTCATCCATGGATACCACCACAATTTATAGCTCGATTGAACTATACCATCACTACAACAAACTGTTCAGTTCTGATTCTAACCATCTCAGGTTTCTGATATAGAAGGTTGTCTTCCTCCTGATGTTATCCTAACCAAGCTACCTTGTTTCCTCTATGGAAAACCATTCTGGACACAGAAATATCTTAGGTGAAGCAACATGGTAATCTATAAATTCTATATCATTTCAATATTAACATAAAGTAATTTATGGATATTAATTTAACAATACCCTAACTCCTAAAGTTATCTAAAAAGACCTCTGATACCAACTATAAGGACCTATCCTTATACATTACATAGTCTTGAATTAAATGAATAATTCATAATGAGAATATTTTCAGGTTTATAGTTTTAGATAATTAGGCCATAACTATTACATTACATCTCAAAATTTACAAGTTATACACTTCTACTCAGTTTCAATTTTTTTCATAAAATAAAAAGTCTTGAAAAAAATTGTCATTTCTAGTCCCATGTTTTAGACAACATGCATTTTCCTTGATCCTGTCCTTGAACCTATTCATCTTTAGGTGCTGTGATAACATTTCAAAACTTGGGATGAGCAGAAAAAGCACAATAATGGTTATAAAGCAAAGAAATAAAACATTAGTTCATCATTTCATACATAAAATAAGCTCTTTAACATACCTCATGAAATCATAAGATTTATGAATAACATATAGAAAACATAAATCATAAAGGTAACTTGTGGCATCCATATCATACTTACATTGTAGCTTTCACAACAACATAGGCAGCTACATTTGGAATAACCATCACAGTATATTCCATAAATCTCTTAGGAGAAACATTCATGTTTACCTCCATCATATTACCCAATTCATTGGAGAGCTATCTTGGGCTCACCCTCCCTAGGTTTATCATGGAACCACCCATATACGTAAACAACGCCTAAGAACCATAACATATTCATAACATATAGAATAAACATAAAGTAAAGATAACATTTCCACATTTAAATCACAATATACCATTCAAATATATTGACATAAAAAATCCATTATCAAAACTATTTTCAATACCAAAATATTTAAAAGAGTATATGGTATTTATTTTCCTTTTAAAAATACTACGGCTTGTTAAGGAATCCAAAGATCAAATAATACTCGCGGCGGCGGGAAAGGTCGTTGTCACCGCTTACGTTAAAAAAGTGACATTACTTTTTTTATTATAGTAACATGATTCGTAGAAAAAGATTCTCATTCAATGAAATGAAAATTCAAAGGTGTTTATACAAAGTATAAAATAAAGTCATGTATTAAAACAAAATATGCCTCAATGAACGGAGATTGAGACGAAGTCCCTTATCTCATGTCCGACTTAACCCGTTCATTCTTTAATCTCCAAAATAATAAACTAAAGTTAATTTCTAATTTATTAGGAACCTTTTTCAAGTTTATTAGTCTTTTTTTATCTTTTATTACCATGTTATAAACATTATGTAATCATTTAAGTTAATAATGGTCATTTTGTCGATATTTGACACTTCAGTCAAAAATGGACTTCTTATAATTACAAGTTGTTCACGTGGTCAAAATATATTATATCCATAATGATATTCATGATTTAAATATCATATATATCATATATATCTAGTATATAAATGAATTTATAATAGTACATAACATTTGGAGGTAAGAAATGAAAAGCACCATTCATGGAGATGGTAAGTCGTATGTACGCAAGAACACCACTTTCATTTCTATTTCTTATTTTAATGGAATTAAAACATAATTATACATCAGTATATTATAATTACAGTATAATATCATATATAATATCATTAAATCTATCCTTTATATTTCCCACATATGGCATTAAAGAGTCATATCACTTTGAGGGGGTTGTAGTCCGCACTTCCTCAAATGAAATTATTGCGTTTACCCATAATGGAAACCATAAAGGTATTCTATAAATGAAAAATATAGAAGGATAAAGAAAAAAAACATAATATATATCATATATAAATACAGTGTCATCTTAATGGCCACCATGAGATGTGGTAGGAGATAATTGAATAGTCATCATTTCATGAGGCATTAGTTTTCCATCCACAGAAACAGTATGTTCTTTACCCATTATATGGAGGTGTGTGAAAGTGTAGTTCAGATACTTCTCATAAAAAATCCTAGTATATTTTGGATACTGTTTTTGTTATGAAATAAAGGAATAAAAAGAGTTTAGGGGTTGGATAAGTAAAATAAAAGAAAAGAATTTAAGAGAAACTGTTACCTTTAATTCGGGTAACTCCCTTTGGTTTGAACCAAAACGACTTCTTGATGTTTCTTCTACCTAAGTTAAGGATTATAGGTTTAATAGAGGGATATTGGGAGCTTATTTAGGCAGGTTTTGGATAAGCCAAGGATATTGAGAGGTCTGAGGAATGCGTTAAAGGTGAGGGATTTTTATAAGCGGAGAGGAGCTCCTTAGGAAAGTGTGAAAATATTATTTTATTATATAATTATATTCGGTTTCTAAAGGTCCAAAACTTCTTAAAGTCAAATATAATATGATTCATGGTCGAAATAAAATAATCCAATAATAACCGGACATGTTTTGAATATTATTTTAATCTTTATAATACTATTTATTTAATTCATTTATCAATGAGGTAAACACTACATCATTATTGTGTCATAAATAATTTTATTGATTTGATGTCTAAAAATTATAAAAAATACCATGATGTAGGAATTAGTTTTATAATTCCAAATAATATTTATAGTCTAGGAGATAACTTATATAACCCCATGTAAAAATCAATTTACAAAAAGATATTTGTTTTTATTATTTTTGTCCTTACATTAAATTAATTAATATAAAGTGTCATTATCACTTTTAAGTAGATCTATGGGGTCCCAAATTTGACCCAAGGATGACCATGGTTGGATATGTATCAACTAATAGAAATATTATAGATTTTTAGGTAATTTTATATTATTATAATAATATTTTTTTACCCTTATTTACCAGATTTACACTTTTACCATGGTAAATAAAATTTTTACTGTAGTAAATATTTAAAGTGTCTAAAAATAAAAGTTACTTATTTACACAATTTGGACCTAATGATTTCAAATTTGGAATCCTTTTTTCAAATTAAAAACAAATAAGTGTCAGAAATTAATTTAAAATTAATTTCTGTTTTCCCAATAAAAAGCGTACTTTTAAAAAAATAATAACTATCAAATGATCGACACTTGTTTAAGTCCAATTTCAAAATGAAATTACATCAAATGAACAAGATTGGATTAAATGGTATAAATATAATCTAATTACACTTTAAAACCAATTAAAAAGGTAATCTAACCATATATATAAATTATATTAAAAGGCAGTTTGGAATTAAAATACAGTATTTTTCATTATTGATCAAAAATGAATTTTATCAGAAAAATACCAAAATTTTACCCAAAGTGATTTTTGATGTCCCGATTCTAAATAAGAATTTTATTTAGTCAAATAGAACATATAAAAGTGACCAAAACTAGATTTTAAGAGGCTTCACCATCAAAAGGCATTAAATCGACATTTTAATGAATATTAGAGTATTTATGCTTAAAATTAGATTAATTCACAGTGTCAGCCTCTAAATTTTATTGTATAAATGTGAAAACATTTAATAAACATGTATAATAATATTTTAGTTAGTTATAGTAATTTCTTCCAATATAATAGATTTGCATTAACTATAATTTAAAATAATATTATTTTATTATTAGTGTGTAATGTACGATTTCAAAGAAACGTATTGTTGCGTATCGGGTAATCCCTTGAACATATCAACCACTTTAAAGAAAAATTAAAATTTAATTCAAAAAATATTAATTTAACTAAAAATGTATTATTTCTTTATTTACCTGGGATGTTACAACATCTGTCTATTTCCTAATACTTTTCAATTATACAAGCCTCCTTTGGATCATTAAATTCAAGTTTATTTCTTAATTTCCACACAAATATACTTGTAATAGACATTTACATAGTCCATATAACATGTCTTAAAAATTTTTATCGGTGTCTAAGAATTACAAACATAAAATGTGTGAAAACAATGTGTAGATTCCCAATCATATGACATAAAACTATGAGATGTTTCCTAGTCACTGAACATTAAATTTACCATTCATAATCATCATCACATGAAATTAAATTGTGTGTCTATCATCCTCAATTTCCTGACATAAAACTGAAAAACTTGTCTTACCCTTAATTAAGAGGTCCTTCCCCAAAGCCATTCACTTATAGCATGGTTCATATTTTTAGTTACTTCTCAACATCCAAGATAATGATCCCCTATAATATGGGTTTTCTCTTCATTCAGACCAACACGATGACACAAATGTGCTCTGAGGCACATAGGAATAATCCTAAGAGTGTTAGAAAAATTTTCAACATTCCATCACTCCATTTCCATACACTGCATAACCCTTATTTGGATCCTCTCCCTCTTCCAAATAAAAAGGACCCCCTAATAGCTCTGTCTCTTTCCACTTTGGATCACTAAACATTCAGTTCCAGTATCTCAAAAGTCATCAGGAATCATTTTAAGATAGGCAATGTGTTTCAAACATGGTTAGTAATTGACCCTCATTTCCCCCATTTCAGGCTAATGGTATAGAAGGTGTGTTTATAACACCATAAAATGTTATCTTGTATCTCCATGGAACTCGTTTTTTGTTCTATATATTGGGTATTGTGATTCATCTTCCCAATTCCCCTTTATTTTATTTGGATCCAATGCCCCTAGATTAATCCCATTCATGCACTAGCACACATTGGGGAAGTAATTTTGCTGTTATAGGAGCCCTATTCTCTAGCTGTAACCACTTTTATCCCAAACACTCTGAGTGGTCAGTTAGTTTTAATAGACATTGAGTGTGATATTTATCTAACACTCTCATAAAAAGTGGAAAATTATGTCATCATCCCTCATTTTTTCACACCGGGCATAACTCATATGATCTTAGGGATTGGTCATTAGTTTTTTTTCACAAATTTGGTTTTATGTATGAAATTTAAAGCAATGAAATAAATGTTACTATGAAAGAAAAAGTTTCAAAAATAAAAAAACAAGTTAAATCATAAAAATGGCCATCCACATACTATATCCTCTCATGAGTCTTGGAAAAACAACCCCTATGGCTCTGCTCTAGTGATCAAGTGCTTCAACACTACAAACCTATGGTGTGTGGACTCCAAAGTTTAATGCCTCTTATTGATATTCGTTTCCTCATCATTAGCCTCTAGTTGAAGCTTATAATATCTTGACTTTACTTGGAACTCGCATGCATCTACTTGGCGTGATAATCACAAACAATGGTACGAAGACTACAAGAATATTTACCCTCAGGACAAATATTTCATAGCCAATGGTGAAGGGAACACTTCTGGCCCACTAGTTGAGGATATGAAGTCTGGTAAATGAAATATTGGATGCACATCCATGGTTTTTGATAGATCATGTGATTATTTTCAGCTGTGTCCATAACAGATTCTTTCAACTCTTCATAATTTGTGGGCTCATACTCTAAAAATGCAGCAAGGAGTTCATTAATAGGGTCCTCATCTAGCATCCATTCATATAGGATAGTCTCCATGTAATGAGGACAAACATCCTCACTTGATATTTCCTCGACATATTCTTCCCAACCAGCCACAAGTTCTAACCCATCAGTGGCATCACTCGTCGTTGTAGCCATCTACCCTTTTGGGATAAGGATGGATCAACTCCTCTCGAATTGGTGCATCCATCAAAAGAAATCCCACAGATTCCTTGGCCCTGTCTAGTTTCTAATTATAAAGTCTTTTAAACGCTGCATGGAATAAGATATTTTTAGTCAATATAATTCACAAATGATAGGTATGACTTTGTGAAAGTAAGGATTTATAGTAGTTGATCACTCCCAGGTCGAGCTCCTAAGTCACATCAAGGAATTCTACCATAGGATACCCTTTAGTACTTGGTATTTTAATGATCAAAATTGGTTCTCCTTGCATTATTTAGGTATAAGGTGTATGAGATAAGTAAACAAATTGACCCTGAAGCTCCATGAAAACATTATTATAACTAGATAATAATAAATATTTCATTACCTTATGGATGAGAAATTTTGATTATATACTACCTCGGGTGAACCGCCTCTATAGTAGTGGGTGATTCCATAGTGATGATAAGGAATAGATCCCCATAATTGGTGGGAAAGACGTAGGGTTATGAGGTTTCCACCTCAACCTACATGATCGGACAACCACTAGCCACTTCATCCTCAAGAGTATTCCTCTTGGTGTTATCCCCCATACCAATTGGTACACCTTCACCCCTGATGGTGGGGGCCCCATGTGTAGTATCATGGTTCTTATATTCAAGATAAGATTATTATATTTAATATCAATGGTAAAGAGGAAAGGTCAAAGATATATTTTAGTGAGTTAAGGATTACTTAAAGTTACTCAATAAAGTATTCTTCTAAGCCCACAATATCACCACTCTCACAAGGAATCCTATTATGAGAATTTGTCCCCTAAGATTCCCCAACATCAGACTCTTCCTCCAATTCTTCTTCTTTGTCACTTTCTTCCTCAGGAATCATCTCCTCCCAATCCATCTCTTGACAAAAAATCACATATCCTAGGGTGGGGTGATTCATATTGTCCCCAGTAGCATGAGTAGACATACATGGATTTAAATTATGTGTGTCTATTATTGAATTCCACCCTCTCCAAAACCAGAATGTGCCCAACATTCGGGTGTTCAATTCCATCCTGCTTCATCTTTCTTCATAGGTCCTCTATCATCAATGATGTTTGAAATTCCCTTCAGGTAGACCATAGTAAAGGAAAGAAAACATTAGTATCTGGTTGAATAATGTATTGCATATTATTCCTAAGAGACATATTTTCCGGTCCTCAAGGTCACATCTGAGACCTGCCCCCTCCTGGAGGTGGGGGTGGAGCCGCACTGTGTGATGACCCTACCACTGCAATTCCATCTTGAGCAGCAGTTCCTACATTTAAATTATCTTACTTCCATTGAGTATCTCTTCTTATTTATCACTGGTCATGTTTCTCTCTTTCCAGTTCAATTACTTGGATTGATTTTATAGGATTGCTACCCAATTTGCTGCTACATAATTATTGGAATATTCCATTGATAGGACTGCATCAACATTGTTTAGTGGAAACATGATGGTTATTTTGGAGCCTATGATAGCTATCATGAACCGTAGTTGGTGAAGGATAAAGGGTTTCCTTTCTTCACGAACCCCCATATAATATCTCTTCTCCATTCATTAAATACATCTGTACAACTTGGTGAAATGAGATGGCATGTATGGCTCACAGAAAACCTTTTCATAGATTCGTACCACAAGAACTCTACCCTTGAATCTTGGTAGGAACTATTTTGTTCCCATGAGACTTGCATGTTTTCCACCATTGGACCAACTAGAGTCGCAAAATGGGTGGAATTTTAAGTTTTCTTGGTTTCTGATTAGGACTAAATCCCCATCCTCATTAAGTATCATTAGCCAGAACCTTGAAATTTTCATCAGATATGTATTCCAATGGGCATTAAAAGGATGGATGGAATTCATGAATTCAGAGCCTGTGAGATGTGTTATTATCCAACCATGTAGGAATTGGAATGCCCCCAAGATCCTTCTTTGTGTATTTCCTCATGCCAAGTGACCTAATATGTTATACATTATAGCCATCACGGGCACTCCCTAGTTGACCATATTCCCAAAAACTAGGATTTCCACCAAAAACAACATTCACAAGAATATTCCCATCCTCATTTATATCACTAATAGAATCCAAATTATAAGGAATGTTATCAGGAAAGTAGTATAACAAACCAATGGATCCCATCCTTCTACCTTGTTGTAACCCCACTTCTAGTACTATCCTTCCTATAAGAAAAACCAATAGGATCCTACATTCCCCCACTATGATGTGATTGAACACTATTTTCCTCATCTCATCATCCTTACCATTGAATCATTCTTGAGAATTAAGTAAAGCCATTCCTAGAATAGGATATCCTTTTCTGAATTGGGTGTAATTTTCAACTTCTCCATCACCACTTCTAGAATATGTTTTTTTAGGATAGGATTCCTCTCACTGTCTCCCAAGATATTCTATGGTGGAAGGAACTCTTTGTACTGGAATCCTTCCAATAGAATTTCACCAATGTTGTTAATGTCACATAGACTAATGTTGACTTCACTATGGTTGAGATGGAATGTATTGATATCTGAGGGATAGTATGTAAGAATCTCTGGTATCAACACATATTAGTGATAAAAGTGGAATTGTGATTTCCACACTACTTAGTACAACCTAATGTTTCAAAACTATATATTGTAAACTAAGCACATGTACTGCACCCATTATTCCCACATGCACTCTCTGGTGAAGTTGTCTCTAGACCTCATTTCCTAGTCACCCCAGGCTATTATCTCCCATACCACTCTTAAAAGTATTGACGTAGTGGGAAGAAAACTCTTCCACCACTAGCTCATACCCTATGATAGTCTCGGTCCTCTAAATTTTATATATAGATAGAAATGTCTCTATGATCATCAGTGGAATAACCACATATAGTGATGTTCCAACATTAATGGTCATCTTCTTGTGTGAACCATGATTGAGGTGAATCAACCCTAGATTCTCAGATGGTCACTTCATCCCACATACTGAACTTCCATAGAAGGATATAATCTCTTAGAGGATAATCTTTCAGTTAATGTGTCAGTATCACTAAAAGCATTTGATTATCTAACACAACTCTCCTAGCATGAAGGATATGGGGGTTTCCAGTCATTTCGGCTCTCTGACTGGCAGCAGCAGCTTCAATATGGGAAATTTCCGATTGACCATCTATTTCAAATGTGGATTAATGTTTTAATGATGAAGTACACAAGATTTGAGGGTTGATGCGCAAGTATTAGTGTTTCTCACATGACTGTGCAATATTTGCACAAAATTCCAATTTCTCGCAAAGTCCAGATCATGGAAGAAGCAGGTGCTACATGAAAGAACTATCAAATATCTATTTTTTAAGAATGAGGATTCAACTTACGTGTGTGAGAGAGCCTTTATTTTCACATGGAATGTCAATGTTCCATACATATACCCCCCCCCCCACTTATTTCTATGCATGGACTAGGCCTTCTGCGCATACATAAGGTCTTTATGCACCCCTATTCGAGTTTTGTGCATGCTAGTTGGAATCAACCCTTTTCTTTGGTGTTTTAGTCAGAACCAGACCCTATAGTCCCCTTTTAGATCAGATTCTATGGGGGTATTTTTTGGCACCAAATTCCATAAAAATCCGCAAACAACGATATTTGGGTAAACTGATGACACAATATGAATCAACAAAACATTCCAGGAAATCCAAGGATAGTGTGTGCAAGTTTCAAGATGTACACAAAAGATTAAATTCTGAATACAAGACCCTTTCATGCCCAATATGACATATCTCATTATCCTTCCATGCAGTCCACTCTAAAGGCTAAGGAAGGTGCACACATGATTCTTACATTTCATTGAAGACCTAAAGTTGTGCATAAAACTCTTGTGCACCTAATACACTATCTAACTGAACATTTCAGGCTCATCCACTATATAAAAAGAGCGTAGTTTCATAGAAGTCATCTCCCATAATAAATACCCCTCAGTTCTTGTACTGAAGGCCATATATAAATATTTAAGGCCACCCCACCACCTTCTTCTTCTTCAGGGCGATCCTCTAAAAGTATAAATGCTTCTATATCATGTGAAAGACTAATATTTTGTGCTAGTGTGAAAGGATAGAACCCTCAAGGTAGAGATATTTCACATTAAATTACTTTTGGTTCCTATCTTGGGTGGGATCATAGTTGTGTAATCCTCACCCAAACTTTTTAGACCAATGTTAGGTGTGTACAATGATCTACCTACATGTAACCTCAACTTTTCATGCAACACAACAAAATTGGGTGAAAGATTGGCTTTGCACACAATCCTCGTATCTTGCATTCACCCCTTCTTTGAACCTTGATGGATTGAATTTATTCTAAAGAACCTTGACTATGTTTCCCTTGTGTTCACCTCCTGTACACAACCATCTAAACTTGTGCACAGAAATTTCATAGTCCCTTGTGATTCATCACCTATGCCCCTTGTGCATGCATTTTGGTACCTTTTTCTTCACAACATTGGTACGAACCCCCCCTCCCCCCTTACTTCTCAGTATAGGGATGATAATGTGGACCTCCTGATCAACCACTCCTCCACACCATTCCAACTTGGTTTTTTTAAATCTATGTCCCACCAAGGGTTGTATGTCTAGCAGTTATGTAAGTCCAAGGGGTAAGGACGGAGTACCCGACGTTCATGTTGCATTATGAAAAACTACCTAGCACCAATATCTTCAACACATGACATTAAATTATAGTGTTACTCCATGAAATTAACAGGGTATTACCCATGTAATATCATCATGGGATTCCACCCCCTCCCACCATTGGGGACATTACCACTCTCATGGATTCTACCATGGGGGGACATGACTAATCTCATAGGCAGCTAATGCCACATCCTCCCACCGTAAGGGACATGAAAACTCTCACCAGCCACTTCCATGAATATTCCCCACATAATCACTAATCGGCACTTCTTTTGTGACATGAATTTTAGGTATACTGCTTCCTTTTATTTCTCACATCAGGGGTGACTCACGTGTTCTTTGAGGTTAGTGTAGATCATGACATCCCCTCAATTTCCAAATAAGAATCCCTCCTTGAGTAAGCCCTAGTATTCACCTTATCTCATGAAGCTCCTATTTGTAGGCCCCAACCATGTGGTCTATCTCCATGGGCCTCTCCCTTAATTATAATTCGCAATGCCCATACCAAACTACATAGACTTTGATTCTCTACCAATTGGTATACATAAGAAGCCTCTCTAAGGATCAAGTCTAACACCCATAACCATCATTGACTTTACCCAGGCTGCCAATTCCTGGTAAGATCATGAAACTCCTTTGAGGGGCCTCATCTCCGCTAGATCCATAGGGTAACTCTCATGCATAATCAACATACTAATCTTCATAAGGTATATGGGTTTTTATCCCTTAATTCTAAGTTAGGTGTGTAGGATGCCTCTTCGAGGTTCAATCCCAACCAATAACAAACACTGGTTCTCCCTCCAAGGGTTTCAAAATCAACCATCAAAGTGAAATATAATCCCTTCATGGGACAAACCTCTTGGGTCCATCTCCGTAGGTCGTTTTGATCCAACCATCGGTAAACCTTCCATGTGTTACCTACTTGGTTTGTACCACATTAATATGCCTCTTAGTGTGTTTTGACAAGTCTCTATATTCACAATATGTCAAACTCATAACATATCTCACAATACTATCTCATGCTAAACATGGGATTTATGTGGTAAAAACCTTGGAAGATAAGCCTTGGGAATCAGATAGATCAGGATCGGTAAGAGATTCCATGGGTTTTGTGACCAAGATGCCTCTGTGAGATTCCCTCCTACGGGGATGAATATTGGGGTCCAATGTTCCCATTTTCCAAACATGCCAATGATTCACAACATGAATACTTTCCAAACCAAAGTTTTATTCCCTATAAAGAACCCTTTCAATATATAGACAGAAGTAGTGTAATTAACTGGAATCAACAAAGAGATGGTTCGAGGAATGAGTTCCATGAATATACTTAACTCTATGATGGAATCCCCGAAAATGGAGATGAATTATATGTATGAATACATGGAAGGGTAAAATAACATCAAATCATCCCATTTTGATCAAGGAATAGACATTTCAGAATAATGTGATAAATGAAACCTCCATTAGAAAGAAGGAATGCAGGGAAAAAAATGTTATCCCAGCATAATGTCAAATGAATGATGTTTTTGTACCCCAGTGAAAGTGTAGGAAACATACTAATAAAATGAAATACCCCTAAAAAATAAATGGGTATTCAAATACATTTAGTTACTTTCAAGATGAATAACATAAAATAAAGATTATGGAGCATATGGTATTTACATTGTATAGATAAAGGGTATATGATAAAGTCAATAATTTTGAAAATCAATTGATGTATGGAATCTAGGTAGACACCCCACAATCAATGTAGAGTAAGGTCATTGGAATAAATATCATAAAAATTCAATGACTAGTCAAAAAAATTAAAGTTATAGCTTTCTATGGGTTTCATCCCCTAAAATAAAGTAACAAAACTGGGAGAGTAATTTTGAAAAAATAATTTACAAATAAAAAAACCCTTTTTTGATAAAGAGGAAAATTAAAGAGAACCATAAAAGCATATTTTTATGGAAAAAATAAAATTATTAGAAAATAATAATTTGTGAGTCACTTTAAAAATACATTTAACAAAATTAATTTGATATAATTAGAAAATTTTCAATTTTAAAAAGAATCATCAATAATATATCCTTGAAATTATATAAACATTATTTCAAGGAAATTTGTAGTGAATTATTAATCAAATAATTTTAGAGAGAAATCCATTTTCATATTTTAAAATTACTTCATTGAAACCCACATCATAAAAAGGGATAACCAAAATCACTTTTTAAAATAAGAAAAGGGAAATGTGAAGGTGACATGAGATAAGACATAATTGGGATTCAACATATAAAGGAAAACATTTTTTTAGAAATAAAAATATGGAAAAGGATAAGAAACCATCAATAAAAAGTATGGAAATTATTCTAAAAAAAGTTATAATTTATGAGAAACAAATTCATCAAGTAAAATCATTGAATTGAAATTCATTATATCCAAAGAGTAAAGTAATGTACCATGAAATAAAATATTATGGTGGAAGTAACCTACCCTAGAAATAATAAGTTCAATAACAAGAATTATAACTCAATGAATGGATTTCTGTTAACAAAAACCCTTACAACCTTTGTATGTTTAGGATCGAAAGAAATTTAAATAAAGAACACTATATAGATCCTAAAAACCCCTGTAATTACATGAATATGAAAAAAGATATTAATTATACATTAATCACATTGTATAATATATATAATGGTTCATAATATGAAATTTCTAAAGAAATTAAATTTGAGACAAATAACCCCTTACCTTTATTCCCAAATAGTTGAACTCTCTCTAACATCCTGTATGAAACAATGCAATATATTAATTACATATATCATAACCTTATTCATATATATAACCTTTTATAAAATTAATTTATAATTATTCTCTACATGTATAGTTGTTAGTTATTATCTAATTTCAATATTGGGTATCAGTAATCGTGATTTTTTTGAACTAGTTTCATAATAGCAATGTTTTTCTTCATTATTTTCATAAAATTTCATCATTGTAATATCATAAATGGTACTTTAATTGATTATTAATAATTATTTATAATGTAATTATTTTATTCTATGGAATTTTTCATTAAAATCATTATATATGAATTCTTTGGTAAGAATATTTCTGTAATTTTTGACTAACTGATCATGGTATGTTAATTAATGTGTTTAATAATAACATTAACATTAAAAAATATATAAAATATAAATTTTCTTATTTATATGATATATTATAAACAATGTACTTCTCATAGTCATCTATGTTATTATATTTTATCATTTTTCATGTAGGTGGTTAGACAAACCCGAACATGAAAATACCATAATTAATGGATGGTTATAGTTATTAAAGTACTTCATTTTAACTATATATAATTATTAAAGAAAAATAATAACATCATTTAGATATTTTTAAATGTATTTAACAAGGTTTTAAGTGTTTTTAACAACGATTAAAATCTGAAATGAAAAAAATGTTACTTTAGGGAGACGGTAGTCTGCATGTACTCACGATTAATGATATCAATTCTCAATGAATGAGAGGGGATTAAGGTATATGATAAATTTTATTTTAAAAATAATTATTTAACTATATATATCATATTTATTCATCTAAACCATCATTAAAACTGACCATGAGAGGTGGAGATGAAAAATTGAAGATGTTGCTTCATGTATACGTTAGTTCACACCTATACTTGATCGACGTTCTTTTACTTTTTTCAGTTGATGGGAAAGAATAAATCAGGGTTGTTACATTAGTATAATTAAATTTTAACATATTAATAATAATTAATTGATTATATTATAATGTATTTGAGGTGGTAAAATAAAAAAATGGAGAAAAACAAAACAAATATGAGAAATTTGCAGAAGAGAAAACAATATTTTCTGGGAAACCTCCATGATTTTGAAGGGGTTTTTGAAATATTAAGGACTTAATGGGTTAAGATGGTGGGAGAATATTCTAGGATAAGAAAAATATGATTGTTTTGGGATTAAATTTTAGGGTATAAGTTTGGTATGAGGTGGTGTAATATTTTCCCATTTATAAATGATGAAAATGTTACTTTTGTTATTAACCATATTTTTCAATGACTGGTTGAAACTATTTAGGGAAAATGACTTCAAATGTGAGAAATAATGTATTTTATGGTGATATTGGGTCCATAAATCTTCCACCATGAATTTAAATACATGTTCTAAACATGTTTGATGTTAATTAATCTTATATTATTATTTTAAGAATTTTTATTATTTTTACTAGTGGAAAAACACCTTGTACATTTGTTTATTTTTATAATTCATCATTAGTTATAAATAAAAGTTATTAAAGGAAATATTGAAGGTGGAACATTTCACCTAATTTTTCATAAAATTAAATTAAAGACCCTTCTAAAATTCAATATATAAAATGCATTCAATAGTGGTTTTACCAAAAACTGATGTTGAAAGCCTTCATATTATGCTTTATAAATCAGTTTTATAGAAAACCATCTTGGAAATTCTTCATGGAAATATTTCACCATCAATTTTCTGTAAAAATGATGCTGAAAACCAAGGAGACACATAAGAATACTTTTAAAAATTATTTTACTAAAAACATACATTAAAAACCTTCAATGATGTCGTTACACAATGGTTTTCTATAAAAATTACCTATAAAGACCCATTTAAAGGATTTAATATATGCTTTTGGTAAACCTGATGTTGAAATACAACTATCATCCTTTAAACAGTAGTTTTATAAAAATACAGCCTGTAAATTTTAAAAGAAAAATTAAAAAACATTACATAATAATAGGACTCCACACCTGAAAAAATAAAAATTAGGACCAAAAATAGACAAATAAATCAGAAATGATAAAAGATAATCCCTTTTACAACAATCTTCACAAATATTCAACTAAATAAAAATAAAAACAAAATTATTCAAACATAAAAAAAATATTATGAAAATAAATTTTTAATGTGTTTTACGTCATTTTATGTATATGAAAAAACTCATCATAAAATTACAAAATAAAGTGTTATGAATTTAAAAAATAACATATTTATTTAAATCATATGTTTTATAATGAAACTATCCTTTTTAAAATTTATTATTATTTTGTTTGTGGTTATCTCATAAATGAATCATAAAATATAACATACACATTTAAAATGTTAGAACCTGGACCTTCTTTTTAGGTATGAGTTTTCTTTTATGGTGTTTTTAAGAAAAATTGGAGAACCTATAGATTTAAGGTGTACACACTCTGTACTTTGGAAGTACACACTGTGTACCCGGTTTCCACGGGTGACTGTGTACTGGCCGTGTAATGGACAAGTACATGATCATGTGGGGTGACCTAGAGACCACCTAAAGTGGGGCCTAGTTAAGGCATATACAGGCCATGTAGTTTTTAAAGTCATGTTGTGTACTTTTATTTTTAATTATTATATCGTACTGGGATCACGTCTCGTTCGTAGAAAACTCGCCTTCTCAGCTTGTCTCATCTAGGAGTGAATGAGGCTGACTAATCTTCTCTAAGCCCTCGACCCATCGTTTATCTTATGAATAAACCACCATCAATTGCGTTGGAATCACCACAGTGAGTTCTTCCTTCTTCTAAAGCTTCATTCCTTGATTTCTTGTCTTTCGTGAGATATCCTTTGATGAACGTTTTATAAATTTTGTAGATCTAATGAATTCTAGGTCGATTAAAGCGCCAATGCTAAAGTATATTGATCTTATAATATCAAGGTAGGTGGTTTGTGACTTTCTGTAGTTAGTCTCTGAATATTATATGAAAAAGTTCCCAATACCCTAGAAAATGGTATTATGTGTTTAGGGATTTTAACCTTTTTGATGGCTTCCATTCCTTGTTTTCCTAAGTAAAGGTTTTTTTATTATGAATAGGGTTATTTTCCATGATATTGATGTGGTTCCCAGGTTTTTTTTGATATTGATAATTTTTCTAGCTTTGCCGGTTAGGCTGCTTGTTTTCTATGCCTAGGGTTTTTAGGATGTAGTGATATTCTCTGATGCTGTTATATTCTTGTAGGTATTTAGCCAAGTAGTTCTTTAAAGAAATTATCCAAGTAGTTTTTAAGATTTAATTTCATTGTTGAACATCATTGTGCCTGTTTGACTTACATAGGGCTCTGGGAACTTGGTGTAGTAGACTATAGGGGGAATGGATGATGAGGTCTTCTCGAGTGTGCATGTTTACTTTTACATTGCAAGATCATAGGGAGGATGTAATTTGTACTACCTTAGAGGGTATTTAGTACTATGTTGCAAGACTATAGGGGGAATTGGATATTGAGTGCTTCCTCAGAGTGTCTATATTTTTTGATATGAGACCACAAGCGGAATTAATGGTGAGTGCTTCCTCAGAGAGTCTTTTCTAAATCTAAACTGAGGGGTTAGACTACGGGTACTTACTAGAGGGTTTCTTGGGTTTGATTGGTTAAAATATATGGGTTAGTCTATGAGTATTTCCCATAGGGTTATTTGTATTTTATTTTATGATTTCTTAATATAATAAAATGAATGCAATTGAAACTATAGGATCATTTACTTTTGAGTACTTCCTTGTTTACTACTTCGTTTTTCTTATTGCCTACCATATATATTCACTAAGTACTAGGCATAGATGTTTGGGTGGTTGCCTACTAGGATTCTTCTCACACCTTATTTGGGTCATGATTTTTGGCCTAAACAGATTATATTGTTGCAGGTATAGATAAGGGTAAGCGCCCTTCTACGTCGGGTACATGACTAATGTGGAGATGGAGAGCAAGGGACCAAGCAGAGGCTTGCGAAGTTTCTGGAGTTTATTTGTTATATTTGTAATTTGTTTTGGTACTTTATTCCAATATTGTGACTTGTTTGGCTGTTTTCCTAGACATAGGTATCATGCATCATTTATATATGTGCTCCAGTTGTATATTAATTTTAGTCTTCTGCTGTTTACTTATTGAATGTTGTTACTGCTTCCTCTATTGTCATCTTTTTTATTTCCACTGCATTACTCAGAAAATGAGGGCATAGTTTCCCCACTATCACATCCAAAGCCCTCACTACTAGTTGGTAGTCTTTTGCGTTTGGGTAAATGTGCATGAGGCCATCTGACCAACCTCGTACGGGGCACCTCTGGGCGGCACCCAGAACTGAGACGTTACAAAGAGGTATCAGATGGATTATTTCTTTCTTGAAATAATTTTTGTATCTTATTGATAGGGATAGGAAGGTGTGGGTACTTGGTAATAAGTTTTTCCCAGGAGTGGCTAACCCATGTATAGGGAAAATCTAATTTACCTAAATTATTTCAATTTTTATGGTTTTCCAATTATGATAGTTGATTTGATTTCACTGTTGGGATATTCACTTTTTTTTCAATTGACATTGATAATATTAAGGTACTATTTCTATTGCAACTTGATGAGATGAGGGTATTCTATCTCATGCATCATATAGACACTTTCTAGAGATCGCATGTCATGCATTCTTTCCATGCTATTTAGGATGCATTACTGATTACATATTGTTGTGATAGATGTTGTTCAAGATATGCATGTCATTTTGATAGATTCCTTGATAGAATATAATCTATTTTATAGGGTATTGGATTGTGTATGTTTTAATTTGAATGAACACTAAATATTGGTTCATGAGGTGTTATGGCCCCTCATGGATCGGAATTTGGTGGATCATTGCACTGTTATGCTTATATATGACATGTATAAGATTCCAAGATTTTATTACTGAAGAGTATGGGCCCCCAAGGATTGGAATCTGGCACTTAAATGTTCATCTTAGTGTTTTATGGGCTTCCAGAGTAGTTTATGAGGATTAGTGTCTAGAAAATCCCAGAATAAAAAATGTGTATAGCTGAATACATTGAATGTATCCTTATATTTGGGAAGGAACTATTTTTCTTAAGTACACACTATGTATTATATGTACATGTCGTGTAGTATCTAACTATGTCATTGGCTTTGTGGGCAGAGACCCGATGTTGGGAAATCATTGGTGGAACACACCGTGTACCGGACATACATGTCGTGTGTATAGACCATGTGTCCAGTCATGCGAACAATGACATGGATGGATGAAATACTTCTAGTAGACAATTTTTCTAGCAAAAACATGATGGGTATAGTTATCCATGTCTCTGATGGTGTGTCTAATGACACGGTCGGTTGAAACATAAGTGGTGTATACCGTGTTCAGGAAGAATATACTATGTAGCCTGGTTTTAGGAGAACCGTGTAGGTTAGTCATGTAGAAGAACTCGAGTAGGGGGAAAAATTAAAGTACATGTTGTGTATTGGGAGAACATGTTGTGTGTATAGGGTGTTACAAGACCAGGGTTGGTAGGATTACACGCCCATGTGCAGGCTTAAAGGAACACTTCGTGTAGTGTACATACATGCAGTGTATCCATGTTTTGAAAAAAATGAATAATTTATTTCTATTTTTCATTTCTTGCACTTATAAGTTTCATTCCTTCATAATGTTGAACTAAGTAGTGCGCTTGACCTTTTAGAGTCAAGCCACTGTGATGTCCTCTAGTTGTATGCCAGATACAAGAAAGTGATCAGACACCAGACATGGATGATCAGGGGTTACTTGCAGATCCTTTAGATTTTCCCATCTTAGACCCTATCATTATCCTAGATACAGTTATCGATGCACAGTTCTGAGAGGGATTCATGAGGTTTATGAAGACCTTCTAGGGAGTACCACATCCTGTCCCATCTTCAGCAGAATTGACGTGGTTTTTTCAGCAGTATCATCCTCCCACTCTCTCAGGGGAATGAGGACCTCAAGATACAGAATCATGTTCAGAAGCCATGCTATCGATCTATCGGCATCTAGATATGCCTCTAAAGAGTAAGGTGACGCTTGCTATTTACATGTGTCAGGATTCTTCCAAGATATGGTGGGATGTGACCTCACAAGTGGGACACCATCAAGTTATGGCTTGGGATGCGTTCCAGGGTGCTTTCTAAAATTATTTCTACCAGGATACTTTGAGGGCTGCTCAAGCCGAAGATTTCATAAGTTTGGAGTAGGGTACTCTTTTAGTTATGGAGTATTCTTCTCACTTCACAGAGCTACAGTGCTTCACACCCATCCTAGGAGGTGATGAATTATTCATGGTGAGGAAGTTTGAGGATGGTCTATCGAATGACACATGATCTCAGGTGAACATCTTCAGGTTGACTTCTATCACCTCTATAGTCAACTAGGCACTGATCACAGAGAGTAATCTGAGGAATTCAGGAGCTGTGTGCCAAGGCATATCGACATCCAGAGTTGGAACCCCTCCTACTCACTCCAGAAAGCGTTGTAGGGAGTCTATGCGTGTGGATATGAGGAAATGGGATACTACTTATAGTAGCCAGGTGGTATGCTACCAGTACAGAAAGAGTGGGTATACAAGTCCGCATTTCCCAAGAGACTCGGTGGAGTGACGATCTTGCAGAAAGATAGGTTATCTTTAGCATTTCTATCAATTTTTCTCACTAGGAGCTGGTGAGAGAGGTTTTATTTGGAATCCTCCACTACTACAAATACCCCTTTTATCAGTGCTAAAAATTGACTTTAATAGTTCTATAAAAGGGATATTAAAGCTGACGTAGATAAAGGGGGGTCCCCTTTATCAGTGCTCCAAAAAGTACTGATAAATACCCCTTTTAGTAGCGCTAAAAAAAGTGCTGAAAAAAGGGGTCTTTTATCAGTGCTAAAACGAAGAGCTTATAAAAGGGTCCTTTATCAGCGCTTTATTTTTAGTGCTGATAAATGTTAAAAAATATTAATTTTTTTTTTAAAAAATCCTGGTAATCTCGGGGGGCCTTTTTACAGTGCTTGAGCCCCCCTTTATCAGCGCCTTCCCGCACCTCCAACGCCCCATGCACCCCGTCCACCCTTTATTAGTGCTATCCACCACCCATTATCGGTGCTAGCTTCCATATTCTCCCATGCACTCGCGCCCTTGCCTCCACCAGGTTTTGAACTCGAGACCTCCCCCCCCCCTACGCGCCTAAGCCCTTACCACTCCTCTATTTTGATTTGTTTTCCATTTCATGATATCTCTATCTCTATAAATATAGTTATATTTATTCATATAGTAATATATATTTATATTTATATTAATATATACATGTATAGCTATATTATTATATATATATAGTTATATTAATATATATATATTTATAGTGATATTAATATATATGTGTAGTTATATTAATATATATATATATATAGTTAGATTAATATATAGGTATATAAATATTTATATATTTGTATTTTAAATAAAATAGATATTAGTTATTATTTATATAAAGCTAATATATTTTATATGTAAATATATTTTATTATTTATATTTATAATTAAATTTTTATGTGTGAATATATAAAAAATATGTATATATTGTTATATATTTGATTATAAATAGGAGTGCATTATAAAAAACGATAAAATTTCAAAGTCATAATACCAATATGAATGTAATACCTTGGAATAAATTCAGTACACACCAAAAAAATCCAATAATACCCCCTTAAACGAGGATAAAAATCAACAAAATGTTAATAAATCGGGGTATCCCGACTAAAAACTCAGTTTTGGAGGCCTTATGGGTCTTTTGGCCTCAAAAAAACCCTTTTCACGATCTACCCGATCAAGGGGGTGTAGAGCTCGTTGCAGGCTTCGATTTGATATATGGTAGAGCTCAAATGGACACCCGGATCAAAAGTTATGGTCGTTTGAAGTTCAAGTTGCGTTTTCAACATATTTTGGATTTTTTTTTTATTTTTTATTTTTTTTATTCTTCAAATTGTTATTAAATGACTATTAATCCATAATAATTATCAAATTATTAATTAAAAATATTTTTTTATAATTTTTTTAAGCCATTTTCACTAAATATCTTATATATAAAGTGTAACTATATATTTATACTTATCTAAAATATATTTTAAATTATATTTAAAATATATATATTATATTTATATCAATATATATATATATATATTTATTTAAATATTAATATATTTTTTTTAATGATTTTTTTTGGAAGTAGACCCTTTTTCAGTGCTATTAAAAAAAGCGTTGATAAAGACCCCCATTGGTCAATGCTACTAAAAAAGCCCTGATAAAGGGGTACCCTTTAGCAGCGCTAAAAAAACCGCTGATAAAGGGGTACTTTTATCAGTGTCTTTTTTAGCGCTCATAAAGGTACCCCCTCTATCAACTCTTTTTCGTTAGTTCTGATTAAGGGTGGCGCTGGACTTGGCCCGTTTTGTGGTAGTGCTCGTACCGGAACAGGGAAACTAGTTTCTCATCAGTTAGTGTACTGGAGTTCTTCCAGCCATTCAGGAAGAGGTGGATGTCACATTCATGGTAGCCAATTGGTAGGCTTTCAGAAATAATAGGAAGGATCATATCAAGGTAGTCAGGTAGGGTCACAAGGCCTCATTACATGCCAGACTATTACAATGGAGTAGATCTAGCAAGAGAAGGATCGTGAACCCTCTACAGTTCGAGGTACGATTCAAGTTACCTCTGTTCTAGCTTGTGCACTTTTCAATACAAGGGCTTCCCATAGTTTTATATATGTTGTTGTTATGGAGATCCATTCTCTATATATCTTTACTTCTACTAATGTCTTGATGATTGACACTCCGTTGGGGACAAGAACAGCTAGTGTACGATAATACAAGGAGTTCCCTCTCAAGGTTAGTGGGTGTCACTTCTTATGAGACCTCTATGTCCTAGAGATGGAAGGAAATGATTTCATTCTCAAAATGGGCTGGTTATTTTCCTTCTAGGCTATTGTCGACTATTATCATCAGAGGGTGAGTTTCACATCACCATATAGAGGTTTTCTTCTTCACAAAGGTGAATGGGATGTCAAGGAATGCAGAGCAGGACTCAAGCATCATGGGTTGGGAGGAGTTACAGTCCATATTGTTAGTCTATATATGGATGACCAGGGGACTTCACAAAATGACTTTCAACTAGTGGTCGATCATTTCAAGGATGTCTTTCCAGAGGACTTTTTAGGTTTTCCTCCTGAGAGTGAGGAGTACATTTCTGTTGAGCTTTTTTCAGGATTGTCATTGCTGTCCATTCCCCCTTATAGGATGGTTACACCAGAGTAACAAGAGATCAAGAAGAAGTTATAGGAGTTATAGGAAAAGGGTTTCATCTGACTCAGAACTTCTCCTTGGAGTTTTACTGTCTTGTTTGTGAGAAAGGTGGATGGTACTCTCAAACTTTGGGTGGATTATTAGAAGATGAACCAGTTGATGGTCAAGAACCAATATCCCTTGTTGAGGATTGATGATCTCTTTCATCATCTTAGAGGAGGCTGAGTGTTCTCAATGTTTTAATTGATATACAGTTATCATCGGTTTTGTGTTAGACCATATGATATACCTCTTATAGCCATTTGGAGTAGGTATGGTCTATACAAGTAAGTGGTTATACCATTTGGTCTCACGAACACGCCTTCACTTTTTAGGGTGCTAATGAACTGAGTGTTCCATCCATACTTGGATTATTTCTTGGTATTCTTCATGGACAATATCTTGGTGTACTCTCACACTAGACATGACCATGAAACATATCATGAGATCGTTTTGAGTACACTGAGAGATCATCAGTTATATGCTAATCTCTCAAAATGCCACTTTTGGATGGTCCAGATTCACTTCTTGGGTCATGTTATCTTAGAGACAAGAGTATCAATAGACCTAGATAAAGTGAGGGAAGTAGTTTCCTAGGAGCATTTGACGAACACCTCTGAGGTACATAGTTTTCTTGGGATGTCTGGTTACTACAAGAATTTCATACAGGACTTCTCATGTTTAGAAGCGCCACTGACAGACCTGACTAAGAAGTGTGTGAAGTACTTATGGTCAGATTCTTGTGAGTCATCCTTTTAGGAGCTGAAATGGAGGTTTATGGCAGCACTAATACTAGTTTTCCCATATCCAAGAAATAGTTATACTTTTTAATGTGATTCATCTCGTATCGAGCTGGGAGCCGTGATTTTGTAGGGAGAATGAGATGTTGCATATATGTCATTGAAATTAAGGACACATGAGAGGAATTACCCAACCCATGATCTCAAGTTGGATGTCGTTGTTCATGCCTAAAGTTGTTGGAGACATTATCTTTTGGGAGATAATTTTTTGGTTTTAACTGATCACAAAATTCACAAATATATCTTTACGCAGCACGATATGAATTTGAGATAGAGAAAGTTGGTTGAGTACTTTAGAATTTTGACTTTGTGCTTGCCAACATGTCTGGGAAAGGCAATGCAGTGGCTAATTCACTGAGCAGGAATACTCAGATATAGGCAGTCCAAGAGGCCAGCAGTGAGTGGCAGCTTATTACTCTATTCTCTGAGATGCATTTGGAGTTTCATGATATACAAGGGCAGAATTTTCTTTCATCTATATATGTTAACTCTAATATAATTGATCATGTGAGAATGAGGCAGCTATTAGATTTTGAAGGCCTAGTCCCATGGGAGAGTGTGTTAGGAGAGGACTCTATTCCTGGATGGACCATAGGTGAGGATTAGATCTAGCATTTTCATGGGCACATATTGGTGTTAGTAGATATACGCGAGGAGCTGATGTGGGACTTTCAGTCCACAATTCAGGTAGTTCATTTTGGTATCACCAAGATGTATTGAGATCTGCACCATCAGTATTGGTGGCCATGTATGAAGAGAGATTTTATTGGGATTTTCATGAGGTGTTCAACCTGTCAGCAGGTGAAGGTGGAGCATCAGTGACCAGGAGAGATTTTTTAAATTGTTACCCATTCTCAAGTGAAAGTGGAATGATGTCGCAACGGATTTCATGACAGGGTTACCAAGGTCTACTCAAAGGAACGATGTAATTTGGGTGTTCATCGATAGATTAATGAAGGTTTCAAACTTCATACTAATCAAGGAGACCTTCAGTGTTGAGGATTTTGGAAGGTTGTACATCCAAGAGGTTTTACGTCTATATAGAGTTCTTTCCTCCATTGTTTTAGATAGAGATGCATGTTTTACTTCTCCGGTCTCGCAGGGACTACATATGGATTTGGGTACACAAGTACTACTTAGTACAACTTACCATCCCTAGATAGATGGCCAGTCTGAGCGTTTGATATAGGTGAAAGAGAACATGCTCCGAGCAAGAATCCTAGATTTTGGAGGTTCTTTGGAGAAGCGCATACCTCTTTTGATGTTTTCCTACAATAATAGTTTCGAAGAAACTATTCATATAGAACCTTATGAGTATTTGTACGGTAGGCCATGCTGATCACCCTTATATTGGCTAGTGGCAGAAGAGGCAGCTATGCGGGGACCTCATCTTATCCAGGAGACCACAGAGTAGATAGAGTTGATTCATAAGAGGATGACTACTACACAGTAACGACCAAAGTATTATGCTGATCGATGGACATGAACTTTGTAGTTCGAGGTTAGAGATCAGTTTTTTCTACATGTCACATCGAGGTTGGGACACCAGAGGGTTAAGAGACAGGGAACGCTTTCGACGAGATATGTTAGATCATTTTAGGTTTTGGAGAGACTCAGGTCAGTTGCCTATCGATTGTAGTTACCTCATAGATATTGGGCTATGCATGACGTATTCCATGTTTCTTAGCTATGACATCACTTATCAGACCCGTCTCATGTTTTTCAAATTGAGGAGGTTGAGTTGGAGGTGAGTTCATCATTATAGGACAATCCTATCTCAATTATTGATTGAAGTGAAAAGGTTCTATGTGGCTTGTTTTTTCCTTTGGTATGAGTGATATTGAAGCACATGCGAGTATAGGACAAGACTTGGGAGAAGGAGATTGATGTACAATCGCAGCGGCTGAAGCTATTCAAAGATTCTTCTTCTACACTGCCTAGCTAGGGAAATTTTAGGATGAATTTTTTTAAGGGGGAATTTTTTAAGAACCAGGACCTCATTTTCAGGGAATGAGTTTACTTTTCTGGTGTTTTTAAGAAAAAGAGAAGAACCCATAAATTTAAGGAGTACATGTTATCTACTTTGTAAGTACACACCATGTACCTGGTTTTTGTGGGTGACCATGTACTGGCCGTGTAATAGCCATGTACCAGTCCATGTGGGGTGACTAGAAGACCGCCTAAAGTGGGGCTCGGTTAAGTCATATACAAGTCGTGTACTTTTAAAAGTCACTCCGGTTACTTTTCTTTTCAATTATTATATCGGGCTGGGGTTGAGTCTCATTCATAGAAAACCCTCCTTCTCATCCCATCTCATCTAGGAGTGACCGAGGTTGACGAATATTCTCAAAGCCCCCAACCCACCGTCCATCCTCTGAATCAACCATCCTCTATTGTGTTGGAATCTCTACAGTGAGTTCTTCTTTATTCTATAGTATCTTTCCTTGATTTCTTCTCTTTCGTGAGATATCCTTAGTTGAATGTTTTGGACGTTTTTGTAGATCTACAGTGTTCTAGGTCTATTCAAGTGTCGATGCCAGAGTATATCGATCGTAAAACATCAAGGCAGGTGGTTTGTGCCTTTCTATAATAAGTCTTTGAATATTATGTTCAAAAGTTCACAATACCCTATAATAGGGTATTACGTGTTTAGGGATTTTAGACCTATTAATGCCTGATGTGCCTTGTGTGTCTGAGTAGAGGTTCCTTGATTGTGAATAGTGTTATTTTCCTAGGTATGGATGTTTTTCCCTTTTTTTGATATTGATTGTTGGTCAATCTTTGCTAGTTAGGCTGCTTGTTTTCCATGGATAGTGTTGTTAGGACGTAGTGATATTATCTGATGCTGTTATTTTCTTGTAGTTGTTTAGCCAAGAATTTCTTGACAATTGTAAGCCAAGTATATCTTAAGGTTTAATTTGGATTTTGAACATCATTGTGCACATTTTACTTGAACAGAGATGTGGTAACTTGGTTTAGTAGACCATAAGGGGAATGAATGATGAGGGCTTCTTGAGAGTGTCTATTTACATTTATGTTGTGAGACCATAGGAGGGATGGAATTTGTGCTCCCTCAAAGTTTCTATAGTTCCATGTTGCGATACCACATGGGGAATTTTACGTTGAGTGATTTATCAAGGTGATTATAGTTACCGATATGAGACTATAGGGGGAATTGATAGTGAGTGCTTCCTCAGATATTCTTTTCTAAAGGTGAACCATAGGGGTTAGACTGTAAGTACTTCCTAGAGGGTTTCTTGTGTTTTATGAGTTGAACCCAACGGGTTAGGTTGTGAGTAATTCCTAGAGGGTTACTTGTATTTTAATTTCTTTTACTTTATATATGAAAATCAATGCAATTGAAACTGTAGGATTGTTTACTTTTGAGTACTTCCTTGTTTACTGCTTCATTTTTTTTATTGTCTACCATATATATTCCTTGACTATTAGGCATAAATCTTTAGGTGTATGCCTACTGGAATTCGTCTCACACCCTATTTGTGTCATTATTTTGTTCCCAAATAGATTATATTGTTGCAGGTATAAATAAGGGCAAGTTCTCATCTATGTTAGGTACTAGAATGATGTAGAGTTGGAGAGCATGGGACCAAGCTGAGGATTGCGATGCTGCTAGAGTTTATTTGTTTTCTTTGTACTTTGGTTTAGTACTTTATTCCAACATTGTGACTTTTTTGGATGTCTTACTAGACATATGTATCGTGCATCATTGATATATGTGCTCTAGTTGTTTATTACTTCCTGTCTTCCACTATTTACTTATAGCATGGTATTATTGCTTCCGTTATTGTTATAATTTTATTTCCACTGCATTACTTTTCCAATGAGGGCATAGTATCCCCACTATCACACCTAAGGCCCTCACTTCTATTTTTTAGCCTCTGGGGTTTGGGGAAATGCACTTGATGCCTTGTAACCAACTGGGTACGAGGCACCACTAGGCCGCACCCGAAACCAAGACGTTACATAAAAAAACCATGTTGATGATGAAACTATTTTTATTAAACAATATTTTAAAACTATAAAACTTTATATGTAAGAAAAAATATGTATACTTATATATAAGAGTTATATGCCTAAACTCTCACACAATTTTTTTATGGTTCCATTATTGAATAGTGAACTATATTCTGCTTAATCCATGATCAGTTGTAATTTCAAATATTAATCATAAAAAATGATGTAAAATGAAAATTTTAGATATAAATAAAAAAACAAATAGAATTATACTTACATATTAATCAAATGGATAAATATTATTCAAACACCACCTAATAATGAGAATAACCAATATGCTTTACATTATTTAGGAAAAATATGAATAACTTCCAATGAACACTATAATATATAAAATACCACATAAATAATAGTATAATGAATAGTGGTTCATAATTTTATATTTTTTATTACCAATAAAAGAATGAAAAAAAAACAACATGTAATATTTATTTATTTAATCATTTAGAAGCATATTAAATTATAAATTCTTAGTTCAAGAATTTCACATATGCTATAATATATTATTGGTCAATAAAATTGTAAGCATAAATGAAATCATATTGGATACAAAGAGTGTAGAGATACATCATTAAAAAAGTAAATAATTAAGTCAATATAATATTTGTTTACTTAAGGAAAATAAATTAAAAATTGAAATTTATCTGAATTTAAAACAACTTCTACAAAGGTAAGTTGAGCTATTCCCCTTTTACAATATCAATGATTTTATTTTAAAAAATATGTAATGTGTAATCTCATCCTCATATATCATTAGTTGTCAGAAAATTATAATAATTATCTAATATTGGGAAAAATATTTGATAACATAGATACCCAATCAAATTTCTGAGGAGTATGTGTTGGAAATATAACCTTTCATTTTCCATTCCTTTGTAGTGATTCCTTTGATTTTAAATTATCCTGTATAAGTTAAGTGTAATAAAATCTAATAATTTATTCTAAAATTATTTAAAAAAAATGAAAAATACCACATACCTCATACATCAACTGGTGACTAAGACTGGATGACCAAACGAAAAAATGAAAAATACTTTATCCAACTACGGATACCTCCTTAGTAGGTAGTGCTACTAGAGAAGGCTGATCAATAATATCATTTATCGATACTCTTGCCTAACATGATTTCATAAGTTAATAGTGTATATAATATATGAGAAGATTTTTAATTATGTAAGCTACAATACATAAATGGGGATCACATGCATGTAACTCAAAATACATAATCTATTTTAAATGAGGAGGTGGGGAATCTGGAAAGGCAGGTTTCATAGGCTATGTCTATCTCATCACTTATATAAGAATAGCCTAAAAAATTATTTAATTATAACTTATATTGACTCATTTATGTTTTGTAGATCATCATTTAAATAATATATTTCTTACTTATATTCTGCCCTCATTGAGGGCACACTAGGGGTGTGGTCAAAAAAACTAATACCCTCTGGATCCCCTATGACATAGCCCAAGTGTTCCAAACTACCAAAATCAGTGGAAAGAATATTTTTCCTACCCTAAGGGAGAAAGGTACGCAGTTTCATTTTCTCAATAAGGGAATCCTAAAGTAATATTATCAAATGTAATAGGAGTGATATAAATTTAGTAAATAGTAATATTGATGAAATGTAAAAATTAATTACTTAAAATTTTATTAGCTACTTCTTTTGTTTGTTCGGTAATATACTTTACCTTTGCTTTATAATCACATACTTAAAATAAATATATTTATTAGTAATTAATTATTAATATATTTATTAAAAAAGAAAAAAACAAAAAATATATATTAAAAATTAATCCAACAATAAAAACATATCATAGAGTCTTCCTCATACTGACTTGAGACAAACTTCTCTCATGCACCTCTTTCTGTAAACCCAAACATAAAGTATGGATATTAATTTTGTTTACTCTGAATAATATAAAATGATGTTAAATTCATCTTAAAATATTTCCATATTGTTTCTATAAATGAAATAAAATTTTTCATAATTTATATTTTCCCATAAATGTTAAATCTCATCTATAATTGAATATATATAATATTAATAACTGTATAATATTTAAACCATTGGAAAAATAACAAAATATGATAAGAAATTGAAAAATTATGGATTTATTGACTATATATTTCATAAATGGTTCAACTATTCTACAATTAGAGAAAAAATACTTATCTTATAGTGACTCAACATATCTAAGAAATTCCTAAATTGAATGATATTTGGGCTAGTTGTGTGTTTGTTATCATCAAATTTAATTATCAACATTTTCTCTCAATATGAGAATGAAAGTTTTAGTAAACATGTAATATCATAAATACCATATTTATGTACCATTATCTCTAGATAAGAATAATATATACATATAATTTTACAAATTATAAGTTTAATTTCATTAAAAAAATTAATTACCGTATATATAAATTTATATGAAAAATATACATACATAGGTTTATAAGCCTTGGTTTCTATAATTTATAAAGATACATATCACTTAAAAAAAGTATTTTTTACTATATTTACTTAGAATAAAATAAAGTTAATAAATTAAAAAAATTATTTTTTGTAATAAAAACATAACATTGACTGTTAAAATTTTCAAAAAAAATGTTCAACTACAACTAGTGTATATTATAATTAACAATAAAATTTGAAATAAAATATTATCATCTAAAAATATGTAATTTTTTGTACTTATATTTTTTTATAAATAAATAAATGTTATAAGTAAAAAATTTGATTGCTCAAAATAGGAATAAAATTATAAATATTTTTTTGAATAAAATTGAATACCTAAAAATTAAGAATACAAAGAAAATATTCACAAAACAATTATAAAGGTAAAAAGATTCAACCAAAAAATGTAAATATGAATAGAATTAATATAAAAAATATTACAAGAAACATCTGTAATGTAAAGAATCTATATATTTAAATATAAAAGTTTCAAAATAAATTCTTTAACATGGTTAGTTTCACAATAAAAAAATACATTTTATGGCTAATTACAAGAGTAATGTAGTATTTTTACATATCCCTTCTACATGACCATTTCTTTTTGTATGTAAAATTTCTAAATTGTAGTCATTTTTATCATTAGGTAATCAAGTAATTGTTGGAGAAATTCTAGATAAGTATTCAGCATCATCAATATTCTTATCTCCCAAAATAATTTTTTCCTTATAAAGACAATGTAGCACTCATCATTTGATGGGTGAAAAACATAAATTATTTGTTTTTCGTGTGTTACAATAATAAATTATTCCTACATGCAACAAAATATTTTCAAATTAATGAGTGTAAATCTATAATCATCTTGTTCCAAACCACTGTTAATGTCAACCCACCTACACATAAATACAGTTACCTAAAATTTAGCATAATCAATATATCATATATCCTCAACAACTTCAAAATATATATTTTTATACAAAAAATTAGTGATTATCTTCATAACTTGAAAATGGGGTTCATTAGTGTCAAATTTTACTCCACTATTTTGAATGGTGCTTTCTTGTCCTTTTTTTTATAATATGTTACCATTAATATCAAAAATAGAAAATGAGATCAAATTAAAACATGATCCCCCTACTAACAATTTCAATGATTATATTTTTGATTAATAAATATTTATTTCCTCATTAAACCATGAAAAAAATTTGTTTTTATGTTCATTCATCAGCCAAATTTATTCTTGGATATTGAACCATCAATAAAAAAATATGTAATTATATGTATGGTTAAACATCACATATACTGTTCAAAATATATAAATGGTCTTGCATCACTTAATCACATGGAATTTAATTTACCTTTACGACATGATTCTCTATACCTTTTTTATCAACTATCAACTGTTGAGATATAGGAAGACTAAAATACTCCAATTTATAAAAATAATCAATATGAAACTCAATTACCTCATCTGATATATATTTTTGAATAATATAAACATCTGGTCAATGTGGATTCCTAACATATCCCTTCAAAATTTTCATATATCAATAAAAAATAATCCTCTAATGTAAATAAATAGGCCCACATATTCTTATTTTTCACTCCAAATTAATAAATGTAAGAACCATGATATCAAAAACTAATTGGGGAAATTTGTTTTTAGTTGAAAATTTATGAGGAAGGATTCAATCTCGAACACATCTAACAAATATAGATCTATGAATTTTCTACAAATTTAATATAAAAGTAACACAACCTTATTATTGACTATATAATTTATATCATTAATATTATACACAATGTAACTTGAAGTAACTATTGTATCAATAAATGATAGTCATGATATTACATACCTATTAACTTTAAATCCTATAATGATAATAAATTTTTACATTTGAAGAAATCATACTAGGTATTTTAATACCATGCATGAATTGAAAAGAAAATATCTCCTCACCCTTTCTTAATATGTGATGAGTGAGAGGAAAATATGTTCTATTTCCTTTAATTGTGTGAGATTACTCCAAATGTATTCCAATTATTATTAAGTCTTGTTTTACTTGTAATTAATTTTATTTTATTTATTTTTTGTTTAACTATGTTTCAATTATTCTGTCATAATTTTTTTTCTTGACATGAATAATGCCAATGTTATATTTTACATCCAAAAATATTCAACAAAATTTTTTTAATAAAAAGTATTTTTTCTCCCATGTATTTGGTTGATGAGAAAAATTATTTTCCTTACAAATTTGAAATTAATTTTTTCCGCATTCTTATAATATTCATCAGCTGAAAATGGTTATGGGGTAGAATCATACTATTGTAAACCATTAAATGCATTTTTATTGTTAAAAATGATGATCTATTTGAAAAAATATCTAATTTCCCATCTACATTATTTTTATTTCAATCTAAAATCGATGATATGAAGTCCCCTCTTCAAAAATTTGACAAGATTTATGTCCTTTAACACTATATCAAGATAATATTTAATATCTTGGAACATAATTTATTGTGAAAATTATCATAGCATGAAAAACAAAGTGATATTTTTGGTATGCATCAAATACTATAACACATATATCTTATAGAAATTTCAAATCAAAATTCAATGGTTATAGGTAAAAATCAATATCAATTCCTAGCGATTTCGGTTTAAAAATCATCAAGCTCATTATCACATATTTTCTCTACGTACATAACTGTGAAGATAATAAGTAGAAAAATGATATAACAGGCCATAAACTAAGTTATCTACGACAACTATGATAAGGATTCATTCCATCTGTGCACATACCCATTTTATGATTTCTGACTTCATTCTCAAAATAACAAAATTAGTAATTAAATATTTTTCATTATGGTAAATCGGTAAGATGGCATAGGTATCAATAAAAGATACGATAATCCGTATTCTATATTAGTCTCTTTTAATCATTTTAATTTTAAAAGATACACTACAAATGAGAAATTATTAGAATATACCAGATTTCCTTACTAGATGGTTCGGTTCATGTTCTTAAGAATGAATCATGGTTGGATTATGCATCCATTTTATATTGTGATATTCCCCATTTTGGACATTATAATAAATATTCATATTAATTTCTATACATTACATAGCTTTTAGGAAATCATGTATCTTTTTATACACCAATCATGTTGGACATAAATTTTTCTCCCTTGTAATTGGAATATGGAAGCTCATTTCCTTATTGAACAATCTCTTTTAAAAGTTTAGGAAATTTAGAATGGCTTTTATCACTCCAACCATGTCTTGGTTTTCTGTTAACTAATCTTAATAATATCGATAGAACTATAAATTTCATGAAACCTTATAATATTGGTTTCTCAATATCTCTATAAAGTTGGTCAAAATTTGTTTTTTCAATAGTTTTAACACCTACATCTTGAATTAGTTCTTACAGATGATGCTTTTTCTACTAACGAATATCTTTATCATCATTATATCATGATTAGTTTTTTATTTAAGTGTAATATATCAAGTGTTTATGATTATTACTAAAACCATAATAAATTAGATGGTGTTTGATTTCTTTATACCCTAATTTACTCACAATAAAACACTACACCCATTGATAAAAAATCACATATTTTTTAATATTTAATTTAATAAATTCCAATAAATTTTCAACCCCTTTATCATATTCATCGATAGCTCTTTATGAATTTGTCGAATTAAAATCCATTAATTACCTAAAAATTATAATATAATGGATGAATATTTTAACAAATATTAAATTTTAAAAAATATATATATAAAAATAAAATTAAAACAAATAATAATATATAAAAACAATTAATTTAAACGTACATAAATTTTTAAAGAATAATTTTTTTTGTAAAAGTTGTTTAAATATAAAAAAATAAGTTATAAAAAAAATTTCAAGAGTAATAATAATAAAAAAATGTTTATAATGAATAAAAAATTAAGGAAAAAATTCAAACAAAAACAAATTTTAATGATAAATTCATTATAAATTCAAAAAATAATAAATAAAAATAGACACTATTAAAAATATTATAGTAAAAAAACATGGTAATCATAAAAAAATTATAACATTTAAAAAGTATAACAAAAATTAAAATATATAATTAAATGAATTCAAAATAATGAATGGATAAATGAAATTGATAACTGATTGATAGATAATTTATCTCTAATAAAAAAAATAACTTACAAAATTTTGAGGATAATAATGAAAAATGAATTTTGAATTCTGATGAACCTCCTCAAAGGTGGAAGAAATAGGGATAACACTACGGGATTGAAGAGAGGCATATAAGAATATATAAAAACAAATTATTTAAAAATTCTGAAATATTTTTCAACATAAAAAATTAAAAATGAAAAAACAAATTTATAATAAAAAATTAATCGAAGATAGTATGATAAAAATTTAATAAATGGAAAAAATTGAAGAGAAAAACTATTTCAACCAAAAAAATATAACAATATCAAATTTATGAATACAAACAATTATAAATACAAAACATTACAACCAAACATAAATTACAAAGAAATAAAATTATAATAATCAAATATTATAACATTAAACAATTTTTTAATAATTACAAATTATTAATGATAATAAAATGCATTCAAATAAATGAACAGATGTATCCAATTTATAACTAGAATGTAATTTATTTATCATTAAAAATAAAAAAATAATATATAAATCTGGAGGTCGATAATGAAAAATTGATCCTGAATTACAATGAACTCACTCTAAGGTCGTGGAACTATGGAGAACTTATCAATAATAAAGAGAAACATTTTCCAAAACAAAGTACAAATAATAATGAACAAAAACCTTGAACTGCTATTATGGTTCGACCAAATTAAGGTTTTCTAGACTAAATAATGTTGGGGATTGTGAAAGAATGATGTAGGATAGAAGATTAAGGAGAAAAAATGTGAAAAGATGATGAAAATTGACTAAAAGTGTAGATCGAGCATCATATGGTGTCATCGAGGGTCTAGAAAAGGAGGGATTCAAAATTTTGATTTGAACACTTTAGGGTTTCAGGATGCTCAGGTTTTTTAATCACTTTTAATGTTTATTTTCTATGAAACTAACATTAATAGGTATTTTTTATTACCTTTGACATCAATTTTATTAAAAACAGGTATTAAAGGTATTTTTGAAAACCTTTTAACATTTTTTTCTATAAACCCAACATTAAAAGGTTCATTAATCACATTTAATGTCAATTAATAAATAACTAATGTTAATGGTCTGACGTAGAAGACACATTTTCAACTAGTGTTTTACCAAGGGAACTAGTTTTTACCCAAGTAACATATGGTTTAATAAAAATATAAAATAAACCATCTTAACAAATCAAGGTGTGATGAATCCAAATATATCCTCTATTTAATCCCATTTAATATCTAAATATCAAAAAAAAATTAAATTAGAACTTATAAAATATTGAAAACTATTTTATAGAAAAAAAGTTATTTTCACTTTATAATGTTCAAAATATTATTTATTATTGATAAAAAAATGATTGAGTGTTAATATATTTTCATATATGATTAATAATTATATTAGAGTCATTTTTTTGAAATTATTTTATTTTATTAGAGAAAAATTAAACAATGTTAATAAAACAATTCTTTGAAAATAATAATTTTACTATTATTTTTCCAATTAATTTTAATCCTAGTAAACATATTTTTGTTCCTAAAAATGAAATGGGTTTTTCTATATATTTTGAAACAAATGATGAATTATATTAAATCCATTTTACAAAATAAAACTCATAAGAGTGAGAAAAATTAATTTTTTATATAAGCAAATAAAAAATGAGTAAAAGTTTACCTATGTTTCCCAAATGATAAACATGGGTTTTATAAATACAAAAAAGTAATTTTAAAATATTTTTTACTTAATAAATAAATAAATATATATATATAGAAAGAGGTTTCAAAAACATTTAATTCGTTCTTGAATTAGGATAATTGCATAAAAGTAATCGTTTTAACCAAATCATTATTTTTCTATATTCACCTAAAAATCAATTATTTTAGATGAATCCCAAAATTCATTATATGCTAATATTGATGTTATAAATCCATAAATTAAGTTACTTTTATCTAATTAATATTATAAAATTTATAAATTTATTTTTAAAATGATAATATAAATTGTAAAGAAAACTAATTTTACTCAAAAATATCATTTTTAACATTAACTATACTATAAAAATATTTTAAAAGAACACTATGTTTGATAGAATATATAACACATAATACCAAGCTTAAACAAATTGGGAAATATTGTAATTTAATTAAAAAAATTATAACCTAGACATTAAATTGGTGTTTATGGATAGTAATTTCCAAATTATGAAATATAAATGAAGTTCATACTCAATATGAAATTATTGATAAATTATTATTAAATAAACAATCAATTTTTATTAAAGCCATTTTATTTTTGAAAGATATGTTTTCTTCAAAATGAATTTTTATTTATTTTTGTGATAAAATAATATATTTAGTTTTTTTCCACTTTTAGAAAATTTATTTTTTAAAATTAACATCATTTTAGAAGTTATGATTTTAAAATTCTCTTAGGGTGATTTTTTTTGTATTTTTCGAAAAATCATGATTTTTCAATAAATAGGGAAAATATTATTTTTTATTGAAAACATTAAATTTGTTTCATTAAGTTAAAAAATTACATTTTGGTTAGAAATGGTTTAAAATATAAATTGGTTCAATTACATTATAATTTATTAATGGTATTTGGAATGAATTTTATACTTACATTTTTTATAAAAACATTTTTATACTCAAAAAGAATTTTTTTGGAAAAAAATTATTTTTCACTGAATTTTTGGGCTTAATTTTGAATTAAATTATGTCCCTTATGTGAATTGAATTTGATAAATTTGATTCCATATTTTTAATAATAATAAATTTAGGTCATAATTTCAACTTAATCTTTTTTCAAAATGAATAGTAAGAATAGTAAAAATCAGTTACCACGGTTGAGGTTAAAATATGTTGATCAAGTGTTAAATTAAAGAGATAAGTGTTAAAATGAACTAAAACTTCTCTAATTTATATTTTATGTTAATATATCGACCATATATAATCTAATAATCTGAATTGGTCAATTTTCTAGCCATTTTTATTGAGTAATACATTAATATGATTTATTCTTTTTAAAAATTCCAAGTATGTCCTCTCACCCACTTATAAATGGAAACATAATATATGCTCTTATCCACACTTCAAGATCATATTTTTAACCAATTAATACACAAATTTCTTCCTTAAATCCCTCCCCACTTTTTATAGGACCACTTTTTATCAGAAAACCAACCTATGAAGGATTTAGGTGCAAACCTAGAGAGGTTTTTCGAAGAAGAAGTATAGTACTTAACAATGTGTCTTCATTTTCTTTCTCCTTACACCTCCTTAAAATTATATTAAACCTTGATAAAATAATTAAACTAGTATCATAAATATAGTTATATTTTTTATTTATATTTAATACCTTATATCCACCTTCTCTTCCATCAAATGGGAAATGAAATCATTATTCGTGAGTACGCAGACCACCGACTCAGGAATAGATGCAATTTTTTTTTCATCATCACCTCTCAAGGATGGTTAAAATGATGTATTTAATTTATATATATTATATTTTTGAAATATATATCATTATGGAAAATTAATATATCATATATTTTCTTACCTTTCTATCCATTGAAAAATGATAATGTCGTTTGTGCATACGTCTGGACTACCGAATCAGCGAAGTAATGTGATTCGTTTTACATCACCAAATCGAATGGAAGATATATATATATAAGTATATTTAAAAATAAGATATGGTTTTTATTTTATAATTATAATTCTAAAATTATAAATTAATTATTACTTTCTTTCCATAATGATCATTGAGAAATGGAAATGTTTCTCAGGTATACGTAATACCTATAATGTCCATAATTGTAATGCAGTTCATTTTTAATAAAAAAATCGGTTAAATTTTGTTTTAAAAGTATAATTAATGAATAAAAATGAAATTATTTAATTATATTTATTATACAGATGATGGAATAATGTTCCCTTTTACCATAGTCAACCTATTAATGTTATTTCGGGCATATGAACTGAAATTCACCAAAATGTGTGACATGAAGTTAATTGATTATGTAAATAAATATAACATGGTAATAAATTAAATAAAGTAATAACAATATTGAAAAGTTTCATAAGTAAGTCAATAATTAACATACTTTTATTATTCAATAATATAAAGAACGTATGTGACGACTCAGACCTGGGTAAGGGATTTTATCTCAATTTCTACTCCATTGATATATATTTGGTATTATAAACCTAATTACTTTTATGTGGTGTATATATTTACCCTTTAAGGTATTTAAAATGAATATATATTTATTCACAATGACTAGATACTCAATTCAATTAACTCATTCAAGTGGAATTCCAGTCTTATCTCTCTTTTTGATCGAGTATATTTATCTTCAATGTCTATATTTTTTAAAATTATTTTTCAAAAGTCCTTTTTGTTAATCAAAATATTTATTAAATAAATTTTAATTTATTCCTTGACATTTTATATGGTTTGAAAGAAATATTTAAAATGGTTTATATAAAAGAGTCATTGTCAACTTTTTTATAAAAATAATCAAAAGGAATATTTTCCATATACCGCATATATCATTAACAGACTTTCCCACCACTAAAACGGTTTTATACCATTTTGATTATTCGATAATATTTAAATTATTTTTCAAAGTAAACTCTTTAATAAAACTTATTTTGAATGAATTTTTTTTATTATTTAAAATAATTGATTTTACTGCAAAATTTACTATTCTTATGGTCGTCTCTCATATCTTGATTAATTTTAGTACATTACCTTTATCTTGAAATATTCACTTTCTAATACTCATGGTACATTACATTTTTCTCAAATATCCATATTATTTATCCTGGATATGATTATTTCTTAAACCACATAATAATTCTTCATATGCGTTTTTACTATAAAATTTATCGGATTTACTAGGGAAAACTTGATAAATATTTATTCTTTACTCAATATAGATATTTTTTGATAAGGGATGTTGTTTATGAATTAAATTTATAAATTAATATATTTGGAATTAATTGTACATGTAGTAAAAATAAGGACTTGGAATTATATATCCCATTTATGTATAGATAGGTTTCATGGGAAAAATCACTAAGTTAGTATTAAATTATTTTCTAGTGTATACCTACCCATTGATTAAACTGTCATAGAACAAGGATTTAATGATATATATATTATGATGTCATAAATCATGACATAAAATATTAATCATTTTATCGATTTATAATTATTTATTATTATCCATGATATTATTGCAATTATTTTATTCATGGATTTATTTCATGCCCAATTTTCTGACTAAATAGAATTTATTTTTAGTCATTTTTTTAGAAATATTTATTATGTTGTATTGATTCCTTATAACATATGTTGTAAATAAATATTTTTTGAGCATCTGAGCTCACCATTTATTTTTTTTATTTTCTCCAAGATATAAATAGAGATATCATGAATAAAATCAAGTATTCAATAATGATTTTATTATATGTATTTTATATTTCTAATGTAATGTGTGAATCAAGTATACATGTGGTTATTAAATTATACTAAACTGATCTATCCGTTGAGTTTTGATCACTATTATCAATACCAATGTAATAAAGTATACATCGGCTCTAGGTTATTAGAGTTAGGGTTGTTATAGTTAGTATCAAATAAAGGTTAGTATAAACCTTGGGAAAATATTTTAAATGGAAATACCTAACTTGAGAATCATGATAATACCTTATATAATTTGAGAACATTTACCATTAGGTGGATTTTAATTTATGGATCAATAATAAGGATGATTTTTATCTAACTCAATTTCAACCAATAGTCAATAATGAATCCTCAAAAAGAAAAGGAATCAATTCCTATAAAAAAATGTATAGATTTACCTTTTGAGAAAGATAATATAGTTGTTATTAGAACTAATAAGATCATGACTATATTAGAGTATCTTACATAGGTTATGATGAATAACCTTTCCCAAATGGGGTAAATTATTATTATATAGCATGATTCTCCCATTTTGGATCTCTTTATAAGATATAATCATCCATGTTTTAAAATAAATATTAATCCATTTGTAGTTGAGAAATTAATTGAGTCTCTTGAAAAGACATTCCTCACTTTGGGCTGTAATGAAATAGACAAAGTTATTCCTACAGTATATTATATGAAAGGATATGTGAAACAATTATGATTATTTATCCAAAACACTTATTTGGTTTAAAAAATATGAATCATGGAATGGATACTTTTTAAAGTTATTTTCTTTGATAAATATTTCCCTTGAGAATAGTGAGCTTAAATGGAGACGAAATTACTCACATTAAAGAATAAGGAAGAAGAAATTGTGGAAAAGTATGAGGATAACTTTAAAAGGCTATCCAAGAATGTTTAAAACTACATACATGATCTAAAAAATAATGAATGTTTCATTTATGGGTTTAAGTTGAGTCTCTAAAGGGAACAAGTTTCTCAAATATTTTGCATCGTATAATGTTATAGTATCAAATTTGATTAAGATGGAGAAGGAATTTTCTAGAACCTATATATTTAAGTAAAATCATGAAAATAAGAGGTCAAATAAACACCAAGAAAAATGGAATGGTTCAAAGAAGAATAAGATAATGTATAAATATCCATCATATTGATCTTGTTGAAAGAAACATACTAAAAAATATTGAAAGATATGGTAGTTTTTTTTTCACTTTGGATATTAGTTTCATAGGTCTAAGGAATATATGTGAAAGAAATATGCCAATATTATCCTGAGTTTTAAATATAAATAAAAGTGGAATTATTCAAGCCAATTTTTTAATCATCAAGGTAATATACCATTTAAGAGGATAAGGGGAGAAGTTCAAGCTTATGTGATCACTATAGTATAGGTTGAAGTTCCTAAATATGTAGTGGATGGTACTTTAATGACATATTCAAATTTAGAAAACTATTTATTTGATTCTACATATTCACTGCCTTTTATATCAATCATATTATCAAATAATATCATATATTTACCTAACACCTTAAGTGGGGAGTTTTTAGTCAAAAATCTTAGTTGGTATCTCACCATAATATGGATGTGTTAGTCAATTTCCATTAAGACACATAAATGTTCTCTATTTATAAACTTTTTTATTTTACATATGATTGATTTTGATATAATCCTTGAAATGTATTGTCTTTCAAAATACAATGAAAAAATTGATTACAAATAGAACCAAATTATGATTCATAATGGGGATATAGAATTACTTATCTTTAAAATGGGGACTTCATCATCTGATTCATGTAAATATCTACCCCCAGAATCTATTCTAAATGATATTTTTAGGGAAGAATAATAGACTCAATACTTGAATGGAAATGGTAAACATTAAATTGAGTATGTAACTTCTATATATAAATACATTGATATATGTCATATAGAATTCAATAGACATCCACCACGACAAGAATTTTCTTTTTTTTCATTGATTTAATACCTAATGAAATACTTATATCAAATACTCCCTACAGAATGACAACTGTATAATTAGTAGAGTTGAATGAAAAACTAAAACAATTGTGTGAAAATGAATTTATATACCCTAGTGTTTCACATTGGGAATCCCTTTTTCTTTTTGTTTAGAAGAAAGGTGGATATCTGATGTTTTCCATTTATTATTAGAAAATTAATGCTATTATGATAAAGAACAAGAATAATCTACCTTTAATTGATGAATGATTTAATAAACTCCATGGATCTTGGTATTTTTCAATGATTGAGCTTTAATATGGGTATCATCAATTATGAGTGAAGAAGGAATATATTCTAAAGAAATCATCTCAAAAAATGTATATGCATTATGAGTTTAGTGTAAATCCATTCTGATTGAATAATTCACCCTATATTTTTGTAGATATGATGAATAGAGTATTCAAAGAATATCTTGATAATTTTATTTTGGTATTTATTATTGATATATTGGTATATTATAAAATTTTTGAAAACCATGAGAATCGATTTATAATTATTCTTGAGACTCTTATAAGAAAATTGATATATTGGAAATTTTGAATGTTTTAATTTTGGATTTGGAAAGAATATTTTCATGGTCATATTGTCTCAAAGGATGGAATCTCAGTTTATCTAGTAAATAAAAAGGAAAAAAATATTTTCTTTCAATAAAAAATATAATCAAGGTGGGTATCTCTATTTATTTTTTTGGTTACTATCGATCAATTTTTTTAAAAAAAAATTTCTTAGATAACCTATTAACTAAAATTACATGTAAAGGGGTTAAGTTAATATGAAAAAAAGGAATGTGAATAATATTTTGATGAAATTAAGAGGATATTGTTCAATTATTCGATTTTGTCACAACCATTAAGAAATGATTTAATTTTTATATATAGTGATTTATCTAATAAGGGACTTGGTTTTGTCTTTATAAAAAATGAAAAGGTTATTAGCTATGCATAAAATCAGTTAATGACTCATCCACGAAACTTTACAAATCATGATCTTGAGTTGGTAGTCCCAATATTTTCATTGAAAATATAGATACATTGTCTCTATGGTGAAATATGTGAGATATAAATAGGTCATAAGTGTTAAAAATACAACTTTTAATAGAAATATCTCAACATGAGGAATATACAATGGCTCAAACGTCTCAAGGATTATTATTACTCAATAAAATACCACCCATAGAAGGCAAATATGGTGGAAGATGCAATGAGTAGGAAATTCCATGGACTCCAAACCAAAATGAGGATTGATCAAAATCTTATGTTAATGTTTTAGTAAATATTAATATGGGAATTATTAAGGAAGGGGAAAATCACCCCATTTTCAAATGATTTTTTGACCATATTTATTATAAAATATAAAAATTCATCAGCCTGGTGATGATAATTTTCCAAATAAAATTAAATCCATGAATGATGGGAAATTATAAAGCTAAATATATAAAGATGATGTTTTGAAAATTGTAAAGAGTTTATATGTTTCATTTATACCTAAGATTAAAATGTAATTATTAAATTATAGTCATATATTGAATTTTTTTATAAACCCTAGTATCACCATGATATGTAGAGATTTGAATGAATGTTTTGGTTAAATAATATAAATCCAGAAATTACTAATTATGAATCAAGATGATTGGGTTTTTTAAAAAAGTGAATGATAGAGAATACATACTCGAGGATTCAGGTACCCTCTACCCATTTCTATGCGGAAATGGGATGACATTACTATATTAATTTTTACAAGATTACTAAATACTATTATAAAGAATGATGCAATATGCTTTATTATAGATCACATTACCGAATATATAAATTTAAACACTATAAGAGAAAATTTACATATTGAGAGACTCACAAGTCTCTATATTTATGATCTTGTAAGACATCATGGTGCACCTATTTCAATTCTTTTAAATTTTGTTCAATGATTTACATCAAAATTATAGAGAATGTTTCAGAAGGCTATTGACACAAATATTCATTTATGAACTATCTATCTTCTATAATCTGATGGATAGTACAAAAGTATTATTCAAACATTTGAAGAAATTTTGAGGTCATCATCACCTGACTTTGAAAGTGCGTGGGATTATTATTTTCCTTTGTTAGAATTTATTATAAAATTAGTTTCCATTCAAGTATAATTTTTTTTTTAAGAAATTATATATAATAAGATGTCATACTCCAACTATTTGGAATGAATTTGGTGAAAGGAAACTTATAGGACCAACACTTATTGAGGAGAAGATGATAAAGAATAATTATATTAAGTCTCAAATTATATTAGCTCAAAGAAGGAAAAATAGTTATATCGATAACTGGAGGAAATATTTGGAATTTATAGTGGGATATCATTGTTTCTTGAAAGTATCTCTATGGAAGGGTGTCATAAAATTTGTTAATAAGGTAAAAATGAGACACAAAGGAATTGGGCATTTTGAAATTCTAGAAATAATTGAATTTATGCCCTACTGATTAGAAATTACACCAAGCCTCTCTAAATTACATCATTTTTTATATAACTCTTTGTTATAAAATTATATACCATACCCAATTCATGTCCTCACCTCTGAAGAAAGAGAATTGGAACCTTATTTATCATAAAATAAAGATTCTATCCAAATCCAAAACACTGGATGGAATTTGTTGAGTAATTGGATGACATTACTTGTAAAAATACTTTATAGAAATCATAAAATAGGGGAAGGAACAGGGTAACCCTCCGATATTATAATGAAGAGAAATCCTCTTTTGTTTAGTTGTTCATATCCATGAAATTTTTGTGGGAAAAAAATTTGTATGAGGGAAGAATGTAATATAACAAGATTTTAAAAGAATACTTTGTATGATAGTGTATAGAACATGCAATACCAAGCTTAAATGATCCAAAAATATATTCTTATTTGAATACGACTATTACAACCTAGCCATTGAATTAGATTTTTTGAATAATAATAACCAAATTATGAAATATATATTATGTTCATACTCAATAAAAATTTATTCATTAATTATTTGGAAATAAACTTTTATTTTTTCATAAAGTCATTTTCTTTTTCAAAAATATGTTTTCTTCAAAAATATTTTTTATTTATTTTTATAAGAAAATAATATAATTATTTTTGGTTGCTTATTTTTTATTCATTAAAATGAACTTAATTATGGAAATTTACAAATGAAAATTAATATATGGTAAAATTTGGTGATTTTTCTGAAAAGTTGGATTTTTCAATGAATATTGAAAAATAATACTTTTTATTGAGAAATTTTTTTGTATTACAAGAATTTACAAAGTTAATTTATTTAAAAATGGTTGAAAATAAAAATTAGTTCAATTATATTATAAAATATATAGGGTATTTTTAATAAATTTTATATTCGACGTTTCTATAAAAACATTTTTATACATATAAATTTTTTTCTTAAAAAACTAATTTTCACTGAATTTTAAGGTTTAATTTTTAATTAAAAGTTTTCACTAATGTGAATTGAATTTTATTAAAGTATTAACTATTATTAATAAAAATAATTAATTTTCATTAATAAGTTGAACATAATTTTTGGCTATAATGAATAGTAAAAATAATCAAAATCTATTACCATGGTTGAGGTTAAAACATGATTACCCAGGGTTAAAATAAAATGATAAGGGTTAAAATGACCTAATACATGTCTACTTTATACTTTAACTCTATATTTATACCCTATATCATCTAATATTCAGAAATAGTCCATTTTGGATTCATTTTTCTTAAGTATCACATTAATATAATTTATACTTTTAAAAATTTCCAAGTGTGTCATCTCACCCACTTATTAAAGAACACCCCCTCTCCTCTAATATCCACACTTACAGAGACTTTTGGTTTATCAAAGGCCTAAAAAATACCTTAATTACATCCCTACCCATGTGATATAGTTATTTTTCATAAAACCAACCTAGGAAGAGTTCATGTGTAACCCTTTAGAGGTTTTCCAACAAACAAGTATAGTTTTTAACCTTGCATCTTTATATTATTTATTATTCCATCTCCATAAAAAATTCTTCTACCATGATAAAATCATAAAATAATTATACATAATATATTGAGATATTTTTATGTTAAATTAATTCCATGTATCCATCTCCTGTTCCATCAAATGGGAAACAAAACCATCATTCGTGTGTAAGGTGGACTACCACCTCACAAACCGATGTAATTCATTTTCCATCACCATCTCTCACAACTAGTTAGAATGATAGATTTAATATATATGTAAATATATGATATTTTTTCTATATTCATAATTATTTAAAATTAATATATCATATATTTTATAATCTTTCCATTTATTCAAAAAAGATAACATCGTTCATGGGTTCATGTGGACTACCACCTCCACGAAGCGATGTGATTAATCTTCCACCACCACATCCCATTGATGATATGTATAAGTTTATTTAATGAAATAATACGATATTTATGATATAATTATAATTTTTTTAGGTTTAAATAATATTTTTCTTCTTTAACTCAAGATTATTGTAAAATAGAAATATTACTCATGCATACGTATGACCTATCGTCTCCATTATTATAACATAGTTCATTTTTTGTAACAATATTTCATGGAATATTTTGAAAGTATAATTGTTGTTTAAAAATGATAATTACTCAAATTTTATTATTATTATATATATTATAAAACAATTTTCTCTTTTACCATTGTCAACCTACCAAAGTTATTTTGGTTATATGAACCGAATATCATGAAAATGTCTGATGTGAATATTATTGATTCATTAAATAAATATAACATAGTAATAAATAAAATAAAGAGAATAATAAAATTGATAAAGGTTATTAGTAAATTAAATAATTAACATAATATTATTATTATGGATGATAAAGAATTTATATGGTGTTTTGGGCCTGAGGTAAGTGACTTTATCTTAATTTCAACTCTATTGAGATATATATGGTATGATACACCTATTTAATTTTATGTGGTTTATGTAATAACCCTTTGACATATTTAAAATGAATATATATTTATTCAAAATGATTGATGATTCATATTAAGTAACTCTTTCAAGTGGAATACCAATCTTATTTCTCTTTTTGATCAGGTATATCTTTCTACCATGTCCATATTTTTCAACGTTATTTTGAAATTTTTATTTTTACTAATAAAATAATTTTTAAGGTAATTTGATGTTATCCTTAACTAATAACATTGTTTTAAAGTAATAGTCTTAATTTTATAACTGAAGGGTTCATTTTTAACTTTTTTATAAAAAATTCAAAAGGAATGTTTTAATTTTAACAGTTACGGTGTTAATGGATTTTCTTGATACCATAACCATTTTAAACTATTTAAATTATTCTGTAATATTTATTTTTTTTCAAATAAAATATTTATGAAATTATTTTTTAAATATTTAATTTCAATTCTTTAAAATAACTAGTTTTACTAAAAAATCTACTTTTCTGATAGTCATCTCTCATAACTTGATTAATTATGGGGCATTAGAGTTCCCTTAAAACATTCACTTTCTTATGATAAATATAAATTAAATTTTTCTTCAATATCCATATTATTTTTCATGGATATTCTTATTTCATAAACTATATATCTTTTTTACATATGATGTCTTACTGTGAAAGTTATTCAATTTACTAGTGAAAATGTGATAAATATGTATTCTTTAATCAATATGGATTTTTTATCTGGAATCTGGTTTATGAATGAAATTGATCATTCAGTATATGATGAATTAATTAGATATCCAGTGATATGTGGGGATCGAAGTTATATATTACCTCAAATCATCAATTGGTCTCATGAGACAAATCAGTAATCTAGAATTAAAAAGGATTCTTATGTATAGATAACAATCAGATAAACTCTCTTAGGACAAGGATTTGATGATATAAATATCATGATGTTATAAATAATAATTTTCAATATTAATAATTTCATCCATTTATAATTTATTCATTATTATCCATGATATAATCATAATAATTTTATCCACAAATGCATTTCATTCTCAAGTTTTTGATTAAATAGAAGGTGTTTTCAATTATTTACCTCCATATTTAATATTCCTTAATTATTCATGATATATTCTATTTTACGTAACTCTTAATTTGAATCTAAGATCACCCTTTATTGTTTTATTTTCCCTAATATATTAAGAAGGATATTATGAATAATTTTAAATATGAAATAATTATTTTATGATAGGTATTTTATATTTATAATATAATTTAAGAACAAAGTATGCATTTGGATCTTAAATACTACTAAATTGATCAGCCAGTTGGGATTAGATCCATTGTATCTATACCAATATAATAAAGTTACCACTAACTCTGGGTTACTGGAGTTGGGGTTGTTAAATTAACTATTATTTATATTGTTCCTTACCAATTTATAATTTATGGAATTTTAATATATTAGTTCTTATATTTTAATTCTATATGTTTTCAGAATAATCATTTTAAAGAGGTTAATTTATTTTGTTAACACTCTAAACAGTTATTTTAGAAATATAATCCCTTTAATATTAAATCATATTAACTATTTATCCTCTAAATGTAAGATTTTTTGGTCCCTTTTTGTTTACTATATATTTTTCCTTCTTATAATTACCCTAAAAATTTCTAACTAATATTTTATGACACTATTTTGTTTAGTGTTGTGTGTAGAATAATCTGTTAAGATAATATTTATTTAAGGAAGTTAAATGGTGAATTTTACAGTCATTACAAGGATTGTCATCTTTCTATAATTTTTCATATTCTCATTATTCATGTTCTATAGATTTTTCAATGAGATAAAGTTATAATCAATAGTATATGAAACATCTCGATAACTAAACTTTATTTTGAATTCAAAAATATAAACTCCGATCTTAAAGAACATCAAATTTTGAGACTTTTTATAATCCAATCAAACTTATGAAATAACATTATAAACCTAATTGTTAAGATCACTATGTGATATTCCCTATAATAATAGGAGGTGAATCAAAGTAGTTTCATTTATTAAAAATTAAAACAAATCCTTTATTTACCTATTCACTTATTTAGTGAATGGATATATCTCACTTCCTCATTTCCTTTTCTTTTCAGGCATGTAGGTAAAGTAAGAAATTTAAACAAAAAAGGACACTATATTTTGTTCATGAGGTATTCCTTAAGTATGTATGAATACATCCTTAGGGTGTCATGATTATTATCCCCCCCCCCCACATAGCTCTCCTCTTTTTTTTAAAAAAAACTCAGGTAAGGTTATGTACTTATACCCATAATCATTTTATTGAAAAAGTATAATAAATAAAAACACTTATTGATTTGTGGATACTAAATTTTTTTGTGACTAATTGAAGTATATTAGTAGTATAAGATCATGTACCCCTTGGATAGAATAGATCTATTCTTCTTCATCAAACTACAATAATCACAAAGGATACCTTGATCACATATATATTCAAGGATGTATCTTACTCATAAAAATATTGATTGTTTTCTCAAACTTCTTCAAAACTTTTGATATATAATTTCATAACTCGATCTTACTACACCTTTATCTTGAATAGTAATCAATAGGGATAAGACCTCAATCCATCCTCCTCTTCTTCTTCTTTGTGCAAAATGATTTTTTCAATAATTTCAGAATTCTTATTGAATCAAAAATAGGGAGTATACTGAATTGATATAGTGTTAGGGGTATCTCTTTAACATATTGATAATGCACATTAATATAGTATATATTCTTCATAGTTTTATATTCCTGGGTATTTTTTCTTAGGGTACTCATCTTTGGGTATTAGAAAATAGCTTATGGAAACTCTTCATAGTATATTCTAAGGAATATTCTAGTGCACTTCTCTTCAATATTTTACTTCTTACATAATTCCATTACTTATAATTTTTGAAATGAATTCTCCCAAAACACTTCTCAAATTCATATATATGTATTCCTGAAAACTAAACACTCTACATAGACTACACTTTTCACAATTTTAAATTCTATTTCATGAAATATATAGTTCAAAGGACTCTCTCTCTCCCTCTTTGTAAATATTATTTACTATGAATACTTCACAAAAATCTTGTTCAACGTAATAGATTTCGTGCAGACAAAAAGATCTTCATGTGTTTCTCTAATCAATTCCACTTCACAATGCTTCGAGAAATATCTAGTTTATAAAAATCTACTTATTAACACAAATGGAAATTATTTCATGGAATTATCTATTATTATTCACATATTTCAAGTACATAAATCTTATTTCAAACTTTTGTGACAAGAGATCTTCTATAAATATGATAATGTTCAATTTTAAACACCTAGTATATATTCTATCTTTTCACATTGCATTTAATTATCAGTTCTAGTCAGTAAAAATAATTATTTCAATATATTTATATATGATCTTCCACCTCCTAACCTTCCTTGATTGGCTAATTTTGGACCTCCTTACTCACCATGATATGAATTTTAACTTTTCCAAGATAAGAAACAAATTTACCTCATGAAAGGAAATCATGGTGCCTTATTCTATAAATACCATTTCATAGAACTAATCAGCTACCACCTATGATATTAAATATGAAATTGTTAACATCTTTAATCAATCAAGTAAGTATCTTTCATGCATGAATATCATCATAGTAATCTCAATTATGTAAAATATCATTCTTCTATAAAAATCCATTTCTTCCATATTCTACTTCCATTGACTTCCCTCTACTCAAACATTTAAAATACAAATATTCCTTTATTCTTCTAATTTTATTGTGCCTAGCTTCATATAACCACATATTTTGTATGCGGGATCATTCCCATATTGAAACAAAGTGTGAATTATATCAGTGTGATGTTTATATAATTTATATAAAAAATATTTCTTTATCATATTAAAGTTTATTTATCCAAATTATCAATTAAATAATGTCTTCATTCAATCCATTATATATAAAATATTTTACATGAAAAATATAGTGGCATGGTACTTGTGAACACAACAAAAACCAGAGGTCATGATGGAAACCCTTTAATGATGATGAGAGGTTAGATTCCATGGAGTTCACATGACACTAAATAGAAACTCAAGGAATGAATGAAACCAACATGGCATAGCACAATGTGAGAAAGAATATTATCTTTTATGCATAGTTGTATTACCTTCATATTTTATCCTTGAATAGTATATGAAAATAGTGAGTCTCGTGTGAACATTGAGTTTTGTATTCCACTTCTTCATTAATATATGTGATCTATGGATAGATCATTAAAATCCTTTGGTAATCCTTATACAAGAGGTTTGTGGTGAAAAACCACACCTTATATTTTCCATAGAACTACCATGTTCTCTTCGATATTTGTTTTAACTATATGGAGGTGTTATAATCCTCCGTAGCCACTCTCTACTGGTTCCAACATTAAGCATGGATTCTTAAGTGTAATGTTAAAAGGGATCTGTCATAATTTTTAACACTTACAAAATATGTCTTTTACCAAAATAATTATTTAACATATATCTTCTTTACCTAAGATACAAACATTCAAATTTTATTTCAATCAAAATTTATTTAAGCCACCACAATCAACACATAATTATTATTCCATTTAATTCTTAAAAATAACATATATTTATTGATTTAATTCAAAGTTTCTATATCTTATAATAATACTACTTTTAGTGAATTTATCATATTTATAAATAGAAAATATTCACAATGAAGATTAACTCAAAAATAATATAATTTAACATCACTTTGGAATAATTTGAAAATCTATAATAATCAATGCTAGTATAATCCCAAACCATAATCTACCATGTGAACTTTTTCTTTATATTATTTCAATAACACATTAACTTCTCCATCTCAAATATAATTCTTCAAATATAATATCCACATGAATGGATCTCAAAACATATCAAAGGGAACATCATATTTCATTTTCTACATATACAAGAACAACATCTCACACATCTAGGTTTCAGGTGTGTCTTCAAATCATTGTATAGTAACCCAAATTTTCTTGGTAACTATAGCCTTTTTCTTTATCAACTTTCTCATCACTCCATCCAACTTCCAATCTTTATTCTTCATCACATATTGACTTAATCTATGTAGACTTCATTTATATTAATCCTTATTGACAACAAATACAACAAAAACAAAAAATGGTTTCAACAAATTTATAATAACAGTCTAAATATAAAAGTTCTTCATTAGGAGATAAATTTCATAAATATATAAATCACCCTGGATAAATATTCACATGAATATGAGAACTTATGAGTTTCGATGGATTTTTCTAAAATAGGTCTTGTTTCTAAAAATTATCATTCTAGCATAAATATTTTCTTAAAATAATATATAGCATATATTTCAAAATATCAAAAACTATAAGGGGATAATAATTCTAATAAATCAACCACCATATCAAGAGTGAATTTAATAATTTAAAATAAATGTGAATACCTAAACTTTTCTCAAAATAAGGGTTTTTATCATAAATATTTCAATAAGTTATATTTATCTAGAATTTAACTAATAAAAAAGTATCAAATTTTATTATTCATTATTTGTGATTTGGAAGATTTAGACACAAGGACATTTGCTATTAGTATAATATGTCATTGATCAAATATTATGAAAGAATTTTATTAAAGGGATGGATCTAAAATATATATGAATTTAAATGAGGTGAGATAATTTATACAGAAAATGGTAAATATGTCTATCAAAAAAAAGTTTTAATGTCTTGAAAAAAAATTATGGAAATTATAACAATCGTTGTCACAATAATTAAGAATACTGTTTTAAATCAAAAAAAACATATACCAAAAGTTTCGAATGGAGTAAATCTACAACTGATGTAGAAACAAAGAATAAATGATGAAGAGTTTTCCATTAGGAATAATATTAATGGAATTCTGATACTCACCCAAGAATAATTTTGAGAAAGATTATACACCATTGAATATATGTTTATATTCTGTAAGAAAATTTCACATCATATATCATTGTAAGAAATCCATGAATTATAATGAATAAGGGGGAAAGATGAAGCAACAAAATTAATTAATCAAATAAAGAAATAAAAGGATTGGTTTAGTTAAAGGAATATAAGAAAAATAAAATGAGAGGTTGTCAAAGAAGGATTACCCAATAAATCTTGAGAAGATATTTGAATGATCCAAGAAATATAAAAATTCCTCTAGAGATTTCATGGTTATTTGGACAACCTATTTCAACATGGAAAGGAAGATGGACCAAGGTTAAAAGAATGAATTTTCATTAGAAAATTATTTGAAAATACCACCTCTAAATAATAATAATGTTTAATGTATAAATTATAACATTCTTCCAATAAATTCTCAAGTGTATATAATAAAAGTAGGAGGAATCATGAATAGTTCTCACACCGTTGAAGATGACTACAAAATATTTTCTAAGGGTGAAATAAAATAATATCCATGTTTCCCTCATTAATAAGAAAATGAGAATAATCTTTATTCCTATATATTTGATGATTGATATATATTTTTACCGGGAATGGAAAGTGATGTCTGTTGGGGGAAAACTAGATTACTATAAAAGTATTAAAGCATAGAGCATTTTCCATAATTTAGTGTTTTAATTGGTACCAAGATTTCTTCTTTAAAAACATTAACTAGTATAAAAACATGTTGTTGGAGTTAATTTTTAAAGAAGACTAGTCATGATGAAGACTTATGGAGTTTATCCCTTGAGAGGGGACTTAATTTGAGTAGCTAATAGAATATCATTATTTAATTTGAATCTGTAATTTCTAGACAAAATAAATTTTAAGTATGATTATCTTCCTTTTCCCATAACTATTTTGGATTAAATAAATTTTTATTTTGTGGGGTAGAATAATATGTGTAGCTTCCCGACTCATCTAACCACTAAACTAGTTGTTAGACCTATCTTCACATGACCAGAAGTTTATCTCCCCATATGTGAGAGGTTGTCGACTAGCAGTGAGGGTGTAAAGGTTGTTTTGTGGGGATACTATACCCTCAATAACATAGTGAACTACGTTAAATAGATAAAAAACTCAGATAATAGTGGAAGTAGTATAACACATCAATCAATGAAGCGAAAGACAAATGTAATAACAAATGAATATAGAAAATTTCCAATTCCAATTTATTCAATGCATGCATTCCATATGAATTTGAAAAACTAAAACTAGAAAATAATACAACATGCTTTAAATTTATGTACAAGAATAAATAAGTGAATGAAATGCCCAAGGAAATCACCATGAGCATCCTAGGATCCAGATCAATTCTTTGCTCCCAATGTCCAGATACAAGAAATACACCATAAGCAATGTCCAAATCCCAAAAAATGAATAGGTCTTATCAGGAAACAATGGTACCTTAGCAGGTTATGAGATAATAATCTCAGTAGGCCAACACCCACTGTGTCTATCCTAATCCCTATTATGTTAAGCAAACTATCAGTGCAAGAATATATATAACATATAAGTAAATACTCAAAATTAAACATCCTAAGTATTAAGGTACTCATGTAATATCATTTTCATTTAATCAAAAGTTAAACATTTCAATTCACTAAATTTATAAGTGTTGAAATCTGGACCAAGGATGTCATTCCCCATATATCTATGAGAACAATAGATGCCTCAGAAGGCCATCTAAACAATAAAATTCTAGACTGAATCAAAGATTGTGCTTTGTCTTGGTATATGTGTTATATATCATTTAATTCAATAGTAAATTTATAAGACATTCTAATTTTGTACTTCAAGTATTACTCCATGCGCAATTCCACCAACATCCTACAAGCTCTTACTGGCGAACCTCTCAGGAACTCGATATCACTCTAGGAGTGGTATAACTCAATGTCAACTGAACCCATCCTTGGTGGTCCTATAGGTAATCCCCAAGTATCACTCATGAAATCTAATTGAATGCATCTTGAGCCTATCCATGGAATCCCTCATATAACTAGATCCATGATTCACTTGTCATATAAGTTGTGCCTCAATGATTTCTTCCACGGAATCCATGGTTTACTGATGGATTAAACATAATAATCCCTTTGATCCCATCCGTGGAATTATAACCAAATCCATGATTATAATCAGAATCCATGATTCACCCAATGTTATTTACCATGTAATCATTCAATATTTAATTAAAAAATTTATTATTCATGCTAATGTAAAACCAAAAGCATATAATATAACTCACCACTAAAGGGTGTCTCATTCAAGTACAAACCTCATAAATCTTGGCTTTAATTTACTCACATGGGCATGTTTCTGATAATAAGAATCACATGTAAATTAAACTATTACATGGATTTAACATCAATTGACTCATGTAGGAATATCAATTAAAAAATCCATTTAATCACACACATGGCCAATTTCAATATAACAATCCTATCAAGCCACCACATGGTATACTTATCATTTAAATCACATGGGAAAAATTTATAACATTCTTTTCAAGCTTAAAAACCTACTACATGGTGTGGTAGTATTAAACTCATGTGGGATTATCCATACAAGGAAAAACATGCTTAATCAAGAAATGACATAATAAGTTCCAAGGGTCTTAGTCACTCATCCCTTCTCAATTAATCCATTTTATTCACCAATTGATATACAAATCAATTACAGGCTTGACATACCATGACATGGGGTAAGAAGGAACACCTAAGGATTTTCAAAGCTAAAATCCATTCAAGTTCATTTAGCAAGAAAACCTAAGGTGTGCTTCAAGATTAACAATCTAATTCACCAAAAATATAATTTACATAAATCACATGGGAAACAAGAAATATAAAAGAGTTACTAGCTTAATAACAACTACATGGATACGTCCCTGATTGACTCGCATGGGAAACATCATTTAATAATACCAAAGGGTCCATGCATTAACATACCATATATCATCACCAACAGAAAGATGATATGTAATTCTCAAACTACAAGTAGGTAAGACATAATAACCATCACTAATTTTTTTTGAAGGAATCACACCTCTATTGTAGGGGTTTTATTATAAAAACATGACTTTATCTAAAAAACAAGTCATTTATCATCTTTAATAATTAATATAAGCTATCCAGTTCCATTAAACAAGGAAAATCATCAATCAAATTTTTTAAAGAATATATTAATGCATTATTAAATAATAGGTGAAGGATTGGGATCCAACCATATGAAGAATACCAATTAAACTCTTTCTAACACAATTTATCATCCACTCATAAGAAAATAATTCCATATACATATATATATACACCCTTAATCCACTACATGTATTCCCTACACCATAATGGAATACATACATAGAATATATATATATATATACATACTTTTTTATATTTCTACGAGCCTTCCAAGGGCACCAAAACATAATACACACAATTACTAGAACCCACAAACATCATAAGACTCTAAAATAGATGGTGTGAAATAAATAAGTGGGTAAAATCACATACCAATGATGGTATCAGCAAACCAGGACATCCAAAACTGCCTCGCATTTAGTGCCAGTTTCTAGAATGCAGACCAACACAACTTGGGAAGCTATTTTCACAATCTTAAAATTTAATAAGGACAAAACAGATCAAACCCAATGTTATGGTTTCGGCTGAACCTTATGGGGAGATAGGGTATCCAAAACAGCTAAAGAGAAGGTGTAGATATAGAGTCAAGGCTTTACCTGATCAAATTGGATGATATATATGAAGGAACCAGAAGAAACTGGTTGGTGGAGAGGGGTCTATTGGGATGAGTGTGTCTCACCTCAGAGGGAAGAAGTGGGGTGGGAATCATGTGACCCAGGTGAGAGGGGAGAACACCCCTTATTACATTCTTTAAAAAAATAAATTTAATTAAAATATTTAATTTTTAAAACCAGGTCTTGACACACTATTTAGGCCGCACGATTTAACAGACCATGCACCACCTATGCACCCCTTTACTGGGCACCAAGACACCCCTACATGGTTTGACTTGCATGCTTATCTATCCATGTGAAAACCATGCGATGAAAATTGCATAGGTACTACCTCTGCCACTAAGCAGGAGAGCTAGGTGCATGATTTGACAAACCATGAACAGCATGTGTGAAATGACTCTACCTCACCAATAATAAGCCACACGGTTACTAATATGGTCCGCACCGTTTCGTATAAACAGTGTTCCCTCTAAAGGTCCTTAAAAACCTTCCCTTTCAAGTTCGGAGCTCCTATAACTCCTCGAGCTACCCAGGAAAGTTCTGAGGCCCTCACCCAAGTCCAAAAACATCACATTAAAAAATCCCCTCTCTCGGAACTATGTTATGAAGATCCTCTTCAAAAATGGCCCATCTGATGATTACTAAAGAAATAAAATTCCCTCAATGTTTTGTCTAGTTTAAAACAAGGGTTCTTTAAAACTCCCCACCTTAGATATTATCATCCCTAAGAAGACCCGGTGTATACCACAAAGACATCACACAACCTAAAAGGGTTCTAATACTTCAATAAATTGGTCACATAATGTTTCCAAATTCCCAACACACTTCAAGATACTACTTAAGCACATGACACTCATTCCACCAAAACATGATCCAATTCTCGATTTCCATCTAAAACATCAAAGTTGATATTCCCTGATCATGTTCAACCAAGACATGATCATATATTCATCTTTTAAATAAATATTCAAAGGTTCTCCCCACCATAGGCTTTAACATTAAAAAGGGCATACTCTCAATCAGTGATTTATACACGCAACTAGAATTTCCATAAAACAAACACACCCCTAATCATTTTATAAAAAATGATTCCACCTAAGTGCGCACATGACGTTTTGTGAATTTTCAAGACAACAAAAACACTTTTCCATTTAAAACTATTCGGGATCTACCCAAATGAAGGTGTAGACCAATTCCATCCCACTAGAAACACTACCCTAAAAGCATTACATCCATTATAGATAATAAGTATGGGATAACCTTGATGTTAACCCACAGGATTACATAGAACTATCCCTAGGTATCCCATGCTCCATGTATTGAGACGTTGGTATAAAACCCAAACGTCCACATAAAGCACTAGTTGAACCCAGAGAAGCATCCACCTAGTGGTCACATCAAAGAAAATGTATGGTGTCCAAAAGTTCATCTGAGGCTTTCCTACTTGGGAATCAAAGTATCACTTAGTACTAACTAGGGATCGGTAAAAAAAATCAACGCATCCAAGTTAAAACATAAAAAAGAAATAAAAAAAATAGCTCTAGAGATTTTCAACTTTAGTACAGTGTATAACTAATGCTCTCTAAGCACATAATGGACGATGTCATGATAGGTAACATGCTCATCTCATTCAAAATAGTATACTAATATTATTCCAAAGGTTACTTAGAATAATAGTAGAACCACTATTGGTTTATTGTTTACAATAAACTCTTCTTTACCTATTGAAGCATCATTAATGAAACCCCAATACCTATACCACCCAAGGAACTTGTTTTCTTTCAATTTTACCCATGAAACTCACCCAAGACCAATGGGGTTTCGAAAGGGTTGCTCCCACAGTCAACCTCATCAATATCTTTCTTCCAAGTAATCACTGATGTGTAGACTTGAAACAACGTGATTCTCCTCAATCCACGATAATGTATGTTAAAGAATTTGGTCAAAAATCCTAGATCAAATCGACCGGTGTGTCAAAACACCTGAGTCTAGATAGTCCTCCCAAGAAGTGGGATGAACTATAATTTCAAACGCTTAATTCACTCTACTTTATAGATGACACAAAACAAAAAAAAACAGCTCAAGACTCGTGATTTAACTGAACTCAATGACTCATTTTAACATTAAACACTTGATGGGGAATGCATATGTTAACACATACTACCTCATGTTTACAAGAGAAACTACACATCCTGAGTACTATCCATAGACTTTCCACCCTATACATTCATGTACCTTATGGATCACATAAAAATCGACTCAAAATCACATCATCCCAAACTTCCATTTACTCGGATAATGATGTATCAAGTCACCCATTCCTTAAGAAAAGAGATTTTTTCAGGACCACCTAAGTAGCTTCCCATGACCAAGACATGTCTAACCCACTGAACTGAGAATTCCATGATTTTCACTCTCATATCAAGGTTCAAGATATAGTGACCACCAATCCAAACAAGGGTGTCATATTAAAAAAATGCCCTACTGGGGGAAATGACACCTGAAAGGCCCCAAACGTTAAAATCATGCCGCGAAAAGCAAGACATCAAGATCTAAGGGTACTAATTACCATGGGTAGCCACTTATAAATTATAAGCATGAACCATATCTATTGTTCATGTAAAATATATTCACTAGGATCAAGATACCTTTTCATTACACCAAATATAAAAATAAATAACCTATGGATAAATGCACACATCATTGTTCCAAGGTATATATCTGAAAACATTTTAACTACCCTTACTAGAGGGTCTAAATAGAGTACACCACTTCAGGATCCAATTTAAACTCATTAATTTAATTCACTGCAACCTTTTAAACATTTGAACAATTTTCACAAAACTCAAGTACAATTATACAAAATAAGGCACTTGGAATACACTTTAGCTAGCTGTTCAAATAAAAAACTGGAAAGTCTTATCAAATTTATTTTGAAACATTAAACATTCTTTTATATTCTATCATAATAGTAAATTTACCATATAAATTCATTTTTAACTAATTAGTTGACCTATGAGGGTACCATTAAACAAACCTAGATTCTCAAAAATGCAACCCATTAGCAATTGTTTAGCCATAAAAATCATAAAAACAATAATGCTTTATTTTATAAAATAATTCTCTATCTTAACAACTTCAATCCAGATGAGCATTTTTAAAGTTAACCAATCATTAATTTTCAAAACATAACTGATTTTACAATTATAACCATTCAAAAATATACCATTGTTATATAAAGGATCAGTCACATGGGTGGCCATTTACCAATCCATATGGAACCCATACACCTTATAGTGGGCATTTGGATCCCATTAATCAAAAATATTCCATTTTAAAATTTAGCTTTAGAAACCTTTTTCATTTTAATGAATTGTACATAAACATTTATAAAGATATAGGGCTTGTTCGAGTATATGGGTTACCCATTTCCAAATCATAAGGCGCCCATACACCTTACAATTAAAAATTGGCTCCCTCCTAACCTACAACCAACAATTTCTAGCACCTCCAACCATCATTCATATCAAAACTAGCATTCTAAAACCGGAAGAAAAGTATGGAATATATCATATAATAATGTTACACAATAAGAAAGACATGATAAATAAATAAGTTTGTGTAAATATTACCTCAACAGGTTTAAAACGAAGCATGGAATCACTCAAGGCGCATAAACATACATAGCAGGAAACCTACTAATACAGCTAAAAGGTGTGGCATATGCATGGAATATGAATTTCTAAGTCCCTATAATGATGAATTTCATGTAACCTTCTTTTCATTCTAGCCAAGGAAAATTTTAACCTATGTTACATAAATCCATAAGCCTGGGAAAATAAACCTATCACCCAAGGTACAATCACATCAATTGTAACATCGAATAATATAAATAGTAATTCCTAGCATTGGCCCCTTGGTCATTTCCCATACCAGGGGTGATCAGTCCCAATCATGACTATCTACCAGCACTAACACATTCCTAGTCCTCTATCTACCATCCCAAAATAGTAAGACAAAGGAAAAACAACCTTTAATACCTCTTTGTATGGTCCTAGGCCGACTTACCACAAAATTGATAGTCGGACCAGTCACCACAAAATCACAAGCACATATCCACGTACACCAAAGGTAGTCGAATGGAAATTGTGGTTTAAAGGTAGTTCATTGGAGAGACTATACCCTCATTCTCATAGTTCACATCAGTAAATAGATAGTAAAAATCATATAATAATGGAAGCAATATAAATAAATATTCAGAGAAATAAAAGATTAATGTAAAAACAAATGAATATAGAAAATAGCCAACACCATTTTATACAATGAATTTATACCATATGATGATACAAATATGAAAGTAGTAAATAGTAAAACATGCATTACAATTTAGTACAATAATAAATAAGTGGAAACAAGTCCCATAGACAATCACCATAAGCATCCTGAGCTCCAGATCAATCCTTTCCTCCCAACATCTAGATACAAGAAATACTACATAAGTGAGGTCGAAATACCTAATAACAAATAGGTCGAATCAGGCACCAATTTTAACCAAGAAGGGTGTGATATAATAATCTCACTAGGTAGAACCCACCATGTCTAGAACAATCGATTTTTTTTCTATGAAAACTATTAGTGAAATCTTTTATAAAACATGTAAGAAAGTACTCATAAGTAAACATTACATGTATGCAGGTACTCATTTAATATCTATTAATTTAATCAAAAGTAAAACATTTCAATTCATTGAATTTTTATGTATTGAAATATGGATCATGCCCGAAAACACCTATATTACTATAAGTAGAACATATTCTTATAAATTCCATCTAAACAACGTAACTCGAGATTGAATCCAAGTTTATGCTTTGTCTTAGAGGATGTGTCCTAAATAATTTCATTAAATATTAAATTTATAACATGATCCCATCCTTAAAATTCTTATGTAAGAATTGAAGTATCACTCTATGTGAAATTCCACCAACACCTTAGAAGCACATCCTGTAAAACCTCTTAGGAACCCAGTATCACTCTAGGTGTGGTATAAGTCCATGTGAACAGAGATCATCCTTGATAGTATTATAGGTAATCCCCAAGTATCGCTCATGAAATCTAATTGAACGCCTCTTGACCCCATCCATGAAATCCCTCATATAACTGGATCCATGATTCACTCGTCATATAAGTAGTACCTCAATGAGCCCATACATGGAATCCATGGTTCTCTCATGGATTAAACATAATAAACCATTTGAGCCGTTCTTTGATATTCTAACTGAATCCAAGGATCACTCAAGGAATAAGGTTAAATAGACATATGATCTTGTTCATGGCATACTAATCTGAGTCCATGATTCACCCAATGCAATTTAGCATATAATAATTCAAGATTTAGTTAAACATTTCATTAGGTATTCTAAGGTAAAACCAAAAGAATCTAATGTAAATCACCACTAAAGGGTGTATAAATCATGGAATAACCTTATAAGGATTGGCCATTCATTTACTCACATAGGATCATTTCTCATAATAAGAATCACATGTAAATTAAACTATTACATGGCTTCAACATCAATTAACTCTTGTGGGTATATCAATTCAAAATCTATTTAACTACTCACATGGTCAATTTCAATATAACATGCCTATCAAGCCATCACAAGGCTTAGTTATCATTTAACTCACACAAGATACAATTTATAAAAATATTCTCAATCCTAACAAACTACTACACGATGTGGTAGTATTAAAATCACATGGGATCATACATACAAAAAAACATGCTTAATCAATTAATGAAATAATAAGTTTCAAGGGTCTTAGTCACTCATACATTTCCAATTAATCTTTTTAATTAACTAATTGATATAAAAATCAATTACATGATCTACATCCCATGACATGGGGTAAGAAGGCACACTTAAGGGTGTCCAAGGCTAAGATCCATTAAATTCCATTTAGAAAGACAACCCAAGGGGTGATTAGAGCTTAAAAATATAATTCACCAGGAATAGACATAACATAACTCACTTAGGAAACAAGAAAAATAAAATCATTACTTTATTAATAACAACTACATGTTTATATCCCTGATTAACTCACATGAGAAAAATCATTTAATAATACCAAAGGGCCTAGGAATTAACACACCATATATCATCACTGATAGGAAGACCATACAGAAATCTCAAACCATAAGAAAACGTGACAAAATAACAATCATTAATTTTTGGTTTGAAGGTATAACACCTCCGTTGGAGGGGTTTTATTATAAAATCATTAATTTATCAAACAAAAAGTCATTTCTCATATTTAATCATTTACTAGAGATATGTAGTTCCACTAAACTAGGAAACTCATAAATCAACTTATTTAAAGAAGAAATTAATGAATTGTTAAATAAAGAGGTCAAGGATAGCATCCTACCCCATAAAAAAGATTGAGCTAATTCTTTCTAACCCACGTTGTCATCCACTCATAAGAACATACTTCCATGTACAAATATATATATATATATATATATACCCTTAATACAATTCTCATGTTCCCCTCTCCATGAGTGGAATACATATAAGGAAGATATGTATATATATATATCTATATATATATATACCTTTATATTTACCTACTATCCCTCCAAGGGAACCAAAACTCACTACACACAAACCTTAACACACATAAAATCATAAGACCCAAAAATAGAGGGTGAAAAACAAATCAAAATGTAAAAACCCATACCTAAAACTAAATTGGTGGTCTGAAAAAACCCAAACTACCTCTCCTTTGGAGGTGGTTCTTGGAACACAGACTAACACTACCTAGGTGGCCATTTGCGCAACCCTAAAATTGAACAAGGAAAAAATAGATCAAAACCTAAGCTAAGGTTTTAGTTGAAACTTGTGGGGTGACGGGGAAGCAAAAACTTTCAAATCGAAGGTGGATATATAGTGAGAAGAATTTAACTCATCAAATTAGATGATATCAATGACGGAACTAGAAGAAACTGGTGGATAGAGAGGGAGAAAGAGGGAGGGGTGTGTCATGCTTCGTGGGGAAGAAGGGGGATCTGGGCATCACACGACCCATGTGAGAGGAGAGAACATCCCAAATTCCCCTCTTTTAAAAAATTAAATTCAATTAAAAATTTTAATTTTTAAAAATGTATCTCGGTGCATGGTTTAGGTTTCATGGTTTAACAGACTAATCACCACCCGTTTTCCCCTTTACTAGGAACCTATATACCCTGCACATTTTGACCCACATAGTTATCTGACCATGCGCAAACCATGTGATGAACATTACGTAGCTACTACCTCTGCCACTAATCATGTGGGATAGACATGTGTTTTGAAAATATATGCACATCAAATGAGAACTTCCTCAACCTCACCTATAATATGCCGCACGGTTACTGTTATGGGCCACACGATTTCAGACAAACTTTGCACCCTCTGTATGTCCTTAAAAATTTTCCATTCTTAATCAAGTGCTCCCAAAACTCATCAAGATGAATGGGAAAATTATCGAGGTGTCAAAAAATTCCAAAATCATTACTTTAAAATATCCCATATCCTGTAATTATGTGATGAATATATTATTTAAAAATGAAAAGTCTAGTAATTACCAAAAAAAATCCAATTCCCTCAGATATTAGTCTGGTTAAAAAAGGGTTCTTACAATATTCTACTTGGATACTTGAATAAATAAGTTCATGGAAGAATTTTATTATATAAATTTGACTATTTTTAGATAGAAATAAGTAGAATCAAAAAAATTTCATATCAACATCGCAATCACTATCAACAAAAATATTTTGATGCGTTTACAAAGATGGTTGTGAATTAAAGAGAGTTAAAATCCCAATATATGTTTATTAACTACCTTGAATTATTATTAAAGATATTGAGTAAATATTTGAGATAACTATTGAATTTATTAGTAATTATATTTAGTGGTCAAATTAAAGAGATATAATAAGTATGAAGGTGATAATTATTGAGTTAGTTAAAAACTATTGAAATACTTAAAGAAGAGAACTCATATAGAGTAAGATGATTTTGTGATTGTTCTAAATAGATTATTGACATCCTGATAAATTTTTAAATTCATTTAAATTATTTCTAGATGAATTGGAGTGATTTGATATACACAAAGATGGTATAAAGATGTTCAGAGCTTAATAGAAGAAGTTTTGGAATTCTGTGTTGAGAATGAAAAATTAAAAAATACATATGTATGTTTTTATCAGAATGGAATATTGATAAATTATTAAAGATCATTGTGAAATAAAACATTTTATAGATTATGAATATGAAAATTTTGGAGACACTCTAGGGTACAAAATATTTTATAAATGGTACATAAGGTTTTCCTAATGATATATAATATATCCAAATTCATAAAAAACTTATATTCGAAAGTTTTCATTGAAATAGAGAAAAGGAAATTAGGAATTGTGATATGAAAGATACTATAGAGAATAATTAACATTCTTAGAGTGAAATAAATATATTCCGTGTGATAAGTGACATTTTGAAACTAATATAAAAGATGACGAGGAGTAAAATTTGGAAAGAGTATCAGACTTGGTATGATATGTAAGATATTTTGATTGACGCAAAAATATGTAAATTCATATATAAAATTTTACTAATAATATTTAGGATAATAATGTAAATATAAAATATATTCTTAAAATGTGTAAGATATTTGAGATCTATATAGTGACATGTAAGATATTTATTTCTTAAGTAAGGTTTATTGTTTGAAAGATATAAGAATTATCAAGAATAAAATTAGATGATGATGGGTTGTTCTTCTTTGATTAAATATCATTATAATTAGTTACTAAGTTATGATTCAGGTTTATTCTAAAACTATAATGAATTAGAAGAAATATATATGTTCTTGGTGGGATAATTCTAGGATTTCAAATGAGAGTTAAATTAGAATATTTTTCATATGATCTTATACATAGGGATGATGATAATGTAGGTTCGAAATATGAATGTAGATGCTCAATTAAAATAGGGGTGAATTTTATGTTTAAAAACATTCATTTTTAACCATAAAGAAAACTTGTTTAACAAAGTTAAACAAGGTAAATTCAAAAGAACTCTTTTAGTTCTACAAACTTGCTAGGTTATGGAAATATGATTTTGGAAACGAAACATAAGAAAAGCTTACAAAGAAAAGATTATACCTTAAAGCATATATAATATTACTTATCAGAGTATACAAATGAACAAGAAATTATAAAAAGGTTATACTTTCTTCTTTATCAAAATAAATTAAAAATAAACATTAAACAAAAAAAAGTTACAAGTATGAAATATTTTAACCCAAAGAGAAGGGTATCCAACAACCTTGGATAAAGTTCCCATGATATATACTTATAAGAAATTCTCTCTTACCCACACCAGGGTAATCCCTCGATAGGAATATCAAAATCTGTCTTGATAACCTCGTTAGCCCTCAAACTTTTGGGTAGTCGAAACCTATGACTTCCCATCCTCGGAAGTCCTCGAAATTTATGGTAGTCGAAACCTTTGTCTTCCTATCCCGGGAAGTCCTCGATTGTATGCAACAATAGTTGAAGTCACACAAAGAAATCTAAAAAAGATGTTTAGTACGCACAAGGCATGATAGAATCTCTCTCAATAAATCCCCTCTGCAACATGAAATTTCTAGAGTTATGGATTAGTAATGAGCTTGTTCAAATGAGATCCTATTTATAGACATTTCTCCAATGGTTAGCTACCTCCTCCAATGGTCATATTTTTTTTAATTTCGGAGGGACCAGTACACGTGTCACTTAAACAAAATTTACTTATAAATTGAATGTACAACATCATTTCATAACTTTAACAAGTATAAGAAAAATAAGTTTGATTAACCAAAACTATTTTTTGGAGTCTAGGAAAAAATTAAAGTTCAGAGTCAAATAATTTAATAATTTGGAGACTATAAATCATGGATATTTAGATTCTTTTTTCAAAAGAATTCAGAACCTAAATTCTATAGATTTCAGAATTTTAATTCTAATGAATTAGAAATCTGAATTCTTAGGAAATCAGAGTCTAAATTATAAAGAATTCAGAGTAAAAATTATAAGGAATTCAGAGTCTTAATTATGAGGAACTCTGAGTTTGAATTCTAAGGAATTCAAAGACTAAATTATTAGTAATTTAGAGTCTGAATTTCAGTGAATTAGAAGTTTGAATTTTAGTGAATTCAGAGTCTGAATTTTTGAGAATTAGGAGTACGAATTTCAGAGAATTTGGATTCAAAATTCTAGATAATTAAGAGTCTGAATTTTAGAGAATTTGGAGTATTAATTTCATATAATTGGGAGTCTGAATTTCAGAGAATTCAGAATCTGAATTTCAGATAATTCAGTGTTTGAATTTCTGAGAATTCGGAACCTTAATTCATAACCTGAAAACAGAAAACTCTAAAACTAAGGATTTATAGGATTATGTGGTTTTAGAAATGACACTGAATTTTACTATTTAGAAATAAAAATTGTTAGATTTATAAACTATAAAATGAACAATGAAAACATAGGTAAGGATAAAATTTCCTTTAGGAAAGAAAATTTTCTTTATTAAGATAAAGCTTTGGGAAAATATGATTTTCCTTAAGATAGAGTGTTTGTGATTTTCAAAACAAAGAGGAACGGAAAAGTCATAATGAAACCTTATTGACTCAACAGATAGTTGGCATGAGTATTTTTAGAAGACCAATTAAAGAATCCAAATAGAATGGGAAGGATTCATGTAACAACCCTAAATATTTATATATGAAATTTTAATTCTGAGTAAATAGTATTTCACATTTAAGAATATAGAATAGTATAAGACACATGCACTACATACAAAAAAACCAAAAAAAAATTATTTCATTAATTTAATTAATTACATTTAGGGAATAAATATACCCAATAAAATTGAAAATTACATAATAGGATAATTAATATAAAAAAACTAAAATAACTAGAATAAAAAAGATGGATAATTTTGATCTCCAAAAATTATAAAACTCATAAAAAATACTTTAAAAAATAAACAAAACATTATTAATGTAATCAAAATTTTGGAAATGAAGAATATAGAACCTTGATCGAAATTGAAGTGAATGATGAATGAAAGAAATTATAAATATTTGTTGGAAATATAAATCCAATTTGACAATTAGAATAGTAACCTGGTTTTTATAAACAATAACATAACTTTTAAGAATTGTGACCCAACCATTATAATTGTAATATCATCTTTAGAATGGTAACTAAAATAATACAATATTATAATGAAATTTAAATAATATTAACAAGGAATAATTAGGTAAATGTAAATATTATAATTTCATAAAATAAATAGTCAATCTGAAAACTCAAAGAAAGTATAAATGAATTTTTTATAAAGTTTATTTTAACATATTCTATGAAAAACATAATTTTTATATTAAAAATTAAAATTAAAAATTCTATAAAATTATTTGGAAAATGTAAATTCATTTTTGGAATCAACAGTTCAAAATTTTCTAACATTGTTTTTTGATAATTTTCTTTAAAAACATATATTGTTAGGTGAATTGTAAAAATAAAATTCTTTATATACTATATGTTTTACAACATAGTAGTGATGTAATAATGACCTAATAAATCTTAAAATGGTTATCATAATCCATAATTAATTATATAAGATAAATTAATAATTCAAAAAAAAATATTTCTAAATAAACACAACCATCAAAAAATAGTTTTTTATTTTTTTTATTCCATTGTTTTGAATAAAATAATAAATTTAAGGGATAAATGGTCTAAATGTAATGTCCCTCGATCTTGAACTCTCTTACATGAAAAAATGGAGATAGTTACGGGACCTGAAGCGCACCTCCCGATTTTCAAGAGGGTGCCGACTAGCAGCAAGGGTGTGATTAATATAATGGGGAGACTATACCCCCAAGTTTAAAATTACAATACAATAGAAGTAAAAAAATATATATAAATATCAGAGTATCAAAAATAGAAGAAATAGTATAACATATAATTGGGAAGTAAAAGGAGGAACCAATGAACCAATAATTATGAATCATGTAATAAAAAGCTAAAATGTATCTAAATTTAAAAACCAAAATAGTAAAATTAATAGAACCTATTGTCAAAAAGAAACTAAAAATAACCTAGTTTTGAACCCTGTGTTGATCTCTTCTCTATACACTATCCCTTCTACTAGGTAATAATCAGCTACAAGGTACCTTTCCCTTATCCAAACCTACATCTATGTAATTTTCTCGAGTACCAAATGGAAGCCCGAATATGGTGTCAGTAAAAATCAATAGGTGGACACCAATATGCCTAAACAATTCTAGTGTGATAAATAAGTGCATGTGATAAATCTATTAATAGGAGAATTAATTAACTAATTACATAAAATAACATGCTTCAGAACTATGCTAGAATGTCTCTAAGCATGTTTCCCAACTATTCCAACCATAACTATTAACCGTGTAATAATCAAACCACCATGAAAATACCTTTGAATAAGAATTTTTGCCTCCTGGAAAATCCCTATATATAATCATTTTTGTATCTAATGATCCAAGTGAATTATATATGTATTTCAGAATCAAACTAGGCCAGGACAGCTGTATAAACATTTCAGAATCAAACTATAACAATCCTACAATATAATTATTTCAATATCCAAATAGGCCAATCCCTCTATATAATAATTTCAACATAAAATTCAACATGTCATAATAGTAAGGATATCAAAATATCACATCATAAGCCTTAATGGTTAATTATAAAAATTACCATTTTTCATTTAATTACACATTCATTTATATATCAACATATCAATAGTCATATCAATTTCACATAATCTATTACTAAGTTATTTTATATTAAGAAATCACCAAAAAACTAATGTCTTTCTAAACACACATAAACCCATTATCCAGTTCATGATTTATCCAAGGTCTGCACACCTAATGGGTAGCAACACCCCAGGTTGCAATACCATTGAATCCAAATGGATCCAAAGAATAATCTAATCCATTATATATAATAATTCATTATTTAATTATTTAATCCACATGTTATGTCAGTGAAATTTATCTATTAAACATGCTTGAAAATTAAACAGACCATGGCGTTAGTTTTTGGACCACCTACATTTAACTAAATATCCAAAAACACGTCCAATAGTTAATAAAAACAAGAACAGAGGTGAAAAATATTCCAAGGAAAATCCTAGATCACACAAGATCAAGATCAACACACTAACTAACTATTTTCAGAATATTTTTTCGATATAACTGGATAAAAATGGAAGGAAATGGAAAACCTAAGTAGAATGACTCACTAGAGATTGATTGATTGAATTGGACATTTGGAATGGAGGTAGGCATTCCAAAATCACCTAGAAATTGACTAAGCTTGGTAGAGGAATATTTACGGTGGATAAATGAAATACATTAGTGTTTTGGGCTCATAAAATCTCCCAAATCAAGAAATACGTAGCCTGAATTTGATTACATGGCATGAAATTATCAATTTAAAGTACACCAAGATTCACGATGCCTAAGGTGAATTAACCCTATCCATATCAGTACATATCATGTAATGTAGTTTTATGGTGTATAATCTAGTTCTCACTATGAACCAGTTCGTGGCATGTACTCATTTCACATAATCTTCCCAATATAATGTAAACACCAATTAACCCATTTACACAATGTATAAATTCCCAATAGGCATATTTTATCCCAGATTCCAAAAAATCACCTAATCCACTTTCAGAGCCTATTAACTTATGTAAAACCATCATAATCCCATTTAAAATGTTTAACTAAGACCCTAATAATTCAAACAAACAAACATCATTGGAAATTAGTTCATTTTCCTCAGAAGGGATCTCCATCTCTAAATGAGACTCAACCAAGAATGTTTAATGAAATAGAAACCCAAAAAAATAGGTTTAAGGAAAAACTAAAAATGATACATACCTAAAAAGTCAAGGATCATACAAACTCCCCACCATATAATAGCTCATCCCTGAGCTACTATTAGCATCAATGTGGGGTCTCAGAAAAGAATTCCAACCACTATGTTTGAATATCAGACTCCCTCTCCCATGTCACCTCTTAAAAATTCCCATGTTGTCACAGTACTCAAAACAAAGGTATGGTCCTACCCTATAGATACTTCTCATTACGGTCCATAATATGTATCAGATGCTTCTAAAAGGAACCATCTACATAAATCTTGACATCCATGATTTCTACCACATGATATGGTTCGATATCATATCTATGAAGATGTGACATGTTAAAGACATCGTGCATGGAACTATAGTGATATGGAAGGGATAATTGGTAAGCCACTAGACTAACCCTCTACCCTATCCCAAACGGCCCAAAAAAACAGGGTGATAACTTTTATTGTTTCAAAATATGGTGTTCATCAACCTATGTGACGTTGTATCTAAATCACAATGACTAACCTAAAACTTTAGAGGTTATTTGTGATGGTCAGCATAAGATTTATTCCTACCCTGTGTGGTAACCAACCACCTCATGATCAACTAAACCTTCACAAAAATCTTTCTACATGAGACTAATTATAATAAGTGCTGACTCACTTTCCTCCAACCAAAAAAGAGGTGAACGGAATGGCCTACCAAATATGACCTATAAATGTTCCATCTAGATCGATTCCTAGAAGATTTTATTATATGAAAACTACATGAGTTCCATATTCTTCCCCAATGAACCACCAAAATCCAAAAAAATGGATTGTAACATATCTACCAGAACATAGTCCACTCATACTGGACATCAATCTAAGGATGGTAGTTTGGGCTAAAAATAGTTTACAATCGCATAACCTCTTAAGGACCCTTCTAGAATCGTGATGTAAAATGAGGATCTCTATGAGAAGCGATACTCCTCTAAACACTGTGAAACTATATTGTCTCATGTATGTATGGAATACCCATGCCATCAATGGTGAAGGCCTCCCTAATAAGAGAAAATCGAGCTACCTTATTGAGTCAATCCATGATCACCCATACCACATCATTATTATACTTTGTCTTGGGTAAACCTAATACAAAATATATAGTGACATCATCCCACTTCCACTAAAAGATAGGAATAGGCTACAACAGCCTAGCAGGCCTCTGATTATTGGATTTCACCTGTTGATAGTTAAAAAAAATTTCTACAAAGATTGATACCTCCTTATTCTTTCTTGGAAACCATAAATATATATGGAGATCATGATACATATTTACCAAACCAAGATGTACCACCCATCATGAAGCATGAAACTCTCTCATCATCTCTTCACGTGGGCCCATTGGAAGCCATACTCAGCAGTGGAAAAGAAGTGAATTTTTGTTCCCAAGAGACTATTCTACTAGAGTATCCCTGCCATATAATATGTCCCTAATAACTAATCCTTATAGATCAAATAACTTATATTTCTTGATTTGGTCAAGAATAAAGTGTGTAAAAGATCTCAAATTTAGATCTACTCATCCCCAATACTATTGAACATCTATATTCAGGTCATTAAAGAGAACCATCATTCCCCACTCACCACAAGACTCTTGCACTACCTCTTTCTGTGTATTTCATCTTATGTAATTGGCAATGAAGTTTCTCATTCCAAGAGTATAATTTTACTAAAATTCAAAATACTTTGGATACTCAACCCACCTCTCCTACTAAAGGTACATGTTCCACTATGAAAAGATGCACCTTAATCTATTGTGTTATGTACACACCAAAAAACTATCCATAAAAAGATAGTGTCTCAAGAATTTTAGGGAATGTACCATCACTACCTACTCTAGATTGTTTGTGGTATAATTCCCATCATGCGATATCAGTTATCTAGATTCATAAGAAACCACTCAATCCTCATGCATCAGCACTATTATGAGTCCAACTCTAAATGAATCATAGTACATGGTATATGATTTATCTGAAATAAGTAGAGTGAGGAAAGTTGTTTAGTTAAACCTTCATTTATGATCCTGAAATGCTCTCTTGCAAGCATCTTACCATACAAACTTCACTCATTTCTTGGTCATCCCAGACATTGGTGATGCTCAATGGAGAAATTTCTAGTTAAATCACTATAATAAGTAACTAAACCCAGAAAAATATGAATATCGAAGACATTATTGGGTCACTCTTAAGATACCACAACTACAAATTTCTCTCGGTCCACTAAAACTATTTCTTCTAATATGACATGGCCTAAGAAATTCACTTTATTAATCCATAAACTGTAGTTGGTTATCTTTGAATAAAGCTGATGTACTTTCAATGTACTCAAGAAGATGTCAATTTGTAGGGTATTATCATCTAATGACTAGGAGTGCACTAATATTTCATTAAAAAAAACCACCATAAATTGATCTAGAAAAATATGAAAGATTAGATTCATGAAGGCCAAGAATATTTTCATTCCATTCATCAAAACAAATAGCATTGTTATGAACTCATAAAATCTATACCTACTCCTAAAATATTTTGAGCTATGTCTGGTAGTATGACCCTCAAATGGTGGTATCTGGATCTCAAATTGATCTTGTAGAAGATCTTATCACCTATTAATAGATCAAATAGATCACTGGTACGATGAAGGGGATATTGGTTCTTGACCTTCATCTTGTTCAATCTCTAATAATACTTGCATAAGAGAAAATTATCAACATCCCTTATGGTTAAAATAAATTGAGATCCCTACAGACATGTAATAGGATGTATGAAACATTTAATTTCTAGATCTTCCAATGAAACATTCAACTTCCGAGGCTCTATTGGTGTTATCCTATAAGTATGAGTAGAAACTCGATCTATTACTGGCATCAACTAGGTCGGGAACACAATCTCTCACTCGGGTGGTGATCCATATAAATCATTAATAAAGACATCCTAAAAAAGGTCTAATACTAGAACAAAGGTATCCAAAAACATTCCACCATCATCGAGAACAAGAACTAATATCTAATCCATGAGACAATCTAGTCTGCACTGAATTGGTATTGCACGACTAGTATGATGATATTAATCACCCTTATGAGAAAAGTGGTTTCCTTTTAGAGATAGGATGGTCACTCTATGAAGGTAATATTTAATTTGTGTTTGGTATAGAATTATCCAATCTCTACCAATAATCCAATTTAAACATTTCATTTCCCGCACAAACAGAACCCATAAGAAATGGTAACCACCAATTTCAAGAGAACAGGCCATACTATGTTTGATTTTTTATGATCACACTCCCAACAATGTATTGAAAGTAAGACTCCATCCAATATTTACAAAACTGAGATCAAAACATTTTTAAAAATAGAAGATAAAAAAAGTAATGTGATGCTCCAATATCAGCCAAAATGTAATAAATGGTATATGATACAAGAAACATACCTCTGACGATGGTAAGTCCTATTTCTACATTAGTTTGATCTGTCTACATAACATGGAGATGATTTTCCACTATTATCTGGGCTATAGTATTACTCCAATGAACTATTCCCTCTACCTTTTACTACTGCTTTCTCACTAGGGTACCACGTCCTCTTCCAAAACCTCAATGTCATGTGTAACTCTAACTACCTTTATACTGATGTGTATCCAAGTCCTTAATAGATTCTGATACCTATCCCAATCCTCTACAACTACACAACTATGAGAATTTCTTATAAAACATCATATGATGACCCAGTCGATCGTAAGTATGACACTCCAAATTAAGGAATGGATACTAAAGATTATTATGGCCCAAATTTCCCACATAATAATACTATAATAAAATATTGTCTTGAGATGGATTCTAATTTCCTGAACTGTACATTCCACTATTTCCCTAGAGATAACTTTCATAGTGGTGAATCTTTCTAACATAACAACAACTCCCAGTTCACCCTATTGAAATAGCATGGATACTTTTTGGGGTCACTTTTAGATTATATTCCATTATTAGCATCTGATTCACCTCATCTAAAAATATATTCATGAAAAATGGGTTCACCTAGCCCCTGATCTTATAGATAATTCCTTCCTAAAAATTCCTCGACTTGGAGATCTCATCATCAGCTAAATATGGTCCAAATCACTACAATTCGGTGAAACATCTAGTGAAGTATATCACTATCATATCCTACAATTTCATATGCATGAACTCAAAAGCCTTGTTCTCCCCAATATCTCTATATAAAAGTGGCTATGAAAATTCACCTTGAAGTTCTTCCAAGATAACTTCTCTTTCTTCCCAACATGCCCCAGAATGTCTCGTCAATGCTTGGTGCCTCCAGAAAGCATATATGAAACAAGATTTACCTTCCTATATGTGGGTGTCTCAAGGTGATTGATGATTTTATGCACTTACTCAAACCATAACTCAACTACCTGTGGGTCTCCCTCCCTAGTGAATAGGGGAATAAAATGGATATGAAACACTCTCATAAACTCATACATTACATTTATGGTGAAAATAGTATCCATTTCCATGGATTGCAAGATCCTTAAGGATATTTCATGTTGCTAAACATCCATATGATCCTCTGGAGCTACAAGAATATCTAGATCAACTACATTATAAGCGTAATAATTATGAATTTCTTAGAACTCAACTCTACGATAACGAGGATGAATTTTATCTACAGTACAAAAACTCTCCTTAAAACACTTGATAAAACAATTTAAACCTCAATAGGTGAAAAAAACCAAGAACCATTATCTCAGTGTCTCTAAAAAAATTTCATACAAGTTTTTTAGAATGATAAAACAATTTACCTCATTTAATTTATTAGATACAATGGGTATCCCATTTTACAATCCACATAGACAAATATAACAGCTATAATAAATATTTCCTTGTCATGAACAATTCATTTTAATATATATTCCTATTTTTCTATCAGGATGCAAGCATACTCATATCACTTCATACTAGGACACTGGTATTAATCTCAATAACCAATAACATTACTGAATATTTGAATCATCTTGGGTGAAATAACATCAACTATAATGATTTAACAACTTGAAAAAGAATCCCATCCATGGGTACTTGGATTTTCCCCATACATGGGTTAGATACTCCCATAAATAAGCTCATTAACAAGTCTCAAAACATCTTGTCTCCTTTATACCTTTACTAGATAGTAAAGTGATATAAAATAAAACCTAACCAGCCTCCAATACTATTTTTTAACATCCCCTGATCCAGAACTCTCCCACATGGCCAACTCAGATTGGTTACGAGACCTAAAGTGTGCCTCCTTATATAATAGAGGATTCTGAATAGTAGTGGGGTCTGATGAATATAGTGGAGACACTATAAACCCAGGTTCATAGTTACACTATATCAAATGAAAACAATATAAATAAATATAAGAGTAATGGAAATAGTGTCAACAATACATACAATTTGGAAGTAAATGGAGGAACCATTGAACCAATAATAATGAATCTGGTAATGAAAAAAATGAAATGTATTGAAAAGTAAAAAAACAAATAAGATAAATAAATGACACCATTAATCTCAACTGGACCAAGTTTTGAACCCTATTTCAATCGCATCTTTAAAATATAGACCACCAATAAGAAATAATTTGTAACAAGGTACTTTTCCATTGTCCAAACCTGCATCCATGTAATTTTCTCGCGTACAAAACAGTATCTAGAATATGGTGTGATAAAAACTCAGAATTTCTACACCACCATGTATAAATAAAATCATCCTACTAAATAAGTGCACGAAATAAATTTATAACGAGGTGTATTAATTAATCAATAAGTACAACCCATAAAACAACCTACTTTGGAACCATGCCAGAATTTCACTGAAAATATTGAACAACCATGCCAACCATAACCATAAACCATTCCACTATCAAATGAAAATTCAAAGGCCTCTGTGTAATATTTTCATCCTATAGGAATATCCCTATAAATAATTATTTGAGCATCAACTGGGCCAAACTCTCAATACAATCATTTCATTGTCGAACTGGTCCAAGCCCACTATATAAGCATTTCAGCATCAAAATGGTCTAAGATCTCAATATATTCATTTCAAATTTAAACTAGTTTAATACATATTTATAATAATTTTAGCATTAAACTAAAAAATTCATAACATCAAGGTATCATAATATAACATCATAATCTTAAAAGGTTAATTATGAAAATTACCATTTTTCATCCAATTAAACATTCATTTATATATCAAATAGAAAACATTAATCTCAATATCCCATAAGATATTGCCAAGTGTTTATATATCAATAAATCGCCTAAAAACTAATTTCATGTTGAAAACACTTCAAACCAATATCCAAATCATTATTTATCCGGGGTCCATTCACCCAACGGGTAGCGACAAGCTAGGAAGCAATACTATTGAATTCAAATCAATCCAATGAAAAATCTAATCCATTATTTATCATCATCACTTATTAAATTAATTAATTTTCATGTATTGATGATGAAATCACATTGTTTCACATACATGACTATTAAACAGACCATAGGGTTAGGTTTTAGACCACCTACGATTAACTGGCAATAAAACAATTCTTCAAATAGGTAGTACCAACAATAACTAAGGTGAATAAGATATAAATGAGAAACCTAGATCACTCAAGATCAATTTAAACACCCAAACTTACCACAATAAGAATATACCATCACTATAATTAGTGAACAATTGCAGATATGGGGAAAACTAAGAAAAAATAATCACTAGAGATCTATTGCTTGAATAGGGAATCTAGAATGGAGGTAGACACTATAAAATATCCTATAAATATCTTAGGATTGAGAGAATAATATTTTTAGTGGATGAACGAAAAACATAAGCATTGTGAACCACTAAAATATCCAATCCTGAGAAATACAAGGTGTGTAATTGGATTACATGTCATGAAATTCTCGATTTTAGTGTATATTGATATTTGCATCACCTCGGGTGAATTAATCCCTAAAAAACATTACATGTCCTGTAATTTAGGTGTATATAATGTAATTTAGTTCAAACCACAATCCATTTTGTGTCATGTACTCATTTCACAACATCTAACCAGTGGCATTTATATGTCCTGTAACCCATTAACACAACTTACAAATGCCTTGTTGACAACCATTTTCCCAACTTCTACAAAATAAACCAAACCACCTCTAAATCCTTCCAACTTAATAAAATCCATTGTAATCCCATTTAACAAATTTATACCCAGACTCCATTGATTCAAAAAAAACATACATTTCCAAATTTTTGGCCATTTTACCCAATAAAGGCTCTCTGTCTTCGAACGAGACTCAACTGAGAAGTTTTAATGATAAGGAAGCCCAAACAAAAGAGGTTTAACAAAAAACATATAGAGATACATACCTAGAAAAGGAAAAAATCTTACACTAAAAGTCAAAAAATAATATAACTTTATTCAAATATTATTAATAATGTTGAATATAAAAAATATTGCAAGTTATAATTTTGAAATAATAATTCATTCAATATTTTATCCCAAAAAATCACTTCCCTCAGATATGAATACCCCCCCCCCCCCACACATATATTTCTAATAACATTTCATTAATTTATCAAAGACCAATATCTACCTAATTAATTATGATTATGTCACCTTGGTTTCTTAGATAAATTTTGGGTTCATCTATCCCCAATCCCTAATATATTTAGTTCTATTTCAAGAGAGTAAAACTCTAATAAAGACATAATCTTGGGATCATTTGTTTTTATTTTTTTGTCTTCCTCTTTATTCTCCCCCAAAATATTTTCATCTCTAAATTAATAAAATATTAAAATTATAATTATATAACATATTAGGTTTATTAAGATATGATATAACTATTTTAAGTCATTTATTGTATTTATTCCCCCCCCCCATTTTTGACATTCCATGTTAATGATTGATTTCCCCCCGTATGATGATGTTTTAAATGATTTATTTATCAAAAAATTAATGTACAGTTGTTTTATAATATATATTATATTTATAAATATTTTTTAATTTAATGTAATATTATGAAAGTAATTTTAAAAAAGATAAATTTTAAATAACGAAAATAATGAAACCAAAACAAAAAATTATTGAATTCTAAAAAAAACTATTCAATCAAGCCATTTCATATTGAACTAAAAGATATCAACAAATTAATTCTAATGGTTATAATTGATCAATAAAGACACAAATGAATGAAACACTATCTATCTCTCTATAAATTCCTTTATTATTATATTTTTGAAATAAACCCCTTTTAAGGGTAGAGATGGAACCCATATAAAAACCATGAATGGTCCATTGCAGCATAAAAAACAGAATGTATACCATCCTAAAAACATGATCCCAAAAAATAAACAATATTCTTTTTATCCAAGAGAAAATTTTGAACTATTTTCAAGCTAGGTATTTTATGTTGATGTCAGGATGGTGTAAAAAGTTCTCATTATATTAATCTTATAAGAAGTTATAGACCACAACATGGTTATCCATGAGAAAAGGTTGAGTACTAAATTCCAGAAAGAAAAAATTAAGTTGACTAACAACCCATTTTTATAGTTTTCTATCAAGGCCCTAGAGTTTCTCCAGTATTATTCAATTTTTCTAAGTCTTCTAAAGACAAGATAGAGTCAAATTATGGAGTATCATTGTATTCTTCATTAGTATCTTTAAAAATTTTATCATAATCTATTTTCATTATATTAGTACAATGGGGGGTAAATGAAAATTATTTACTCACAATTTTATATAAGATTGAAAAATGGGTCTCAGGACATTCATAAAGGAGAGTTTTTTCTTGGTAAACTCATTTTTAAACTCCTCTAGTTCTCTATGTTGACAATTAACCTTAATATATGTATTTCTATCCACCTAAAACTTCTTATGTTTTACAGTTCTAGTAGGTTTTTCTATTGATAAAGTGCTAATTGATTTGGGAATGTTTGAGTAGTCCTTGAACTTCATAGTTTTCTTCCATGTACTCAATGAAAAATTCCCCCAAAAATTCCACACTTATTACCATTATTCACTAATGATATTATAGAAAAAAATATTAAACAGCTTACACCTATTCGTTATAAGTTGAGAAAGCCAAAAATGATACCTCATGATCTTTTTCATTATCAGTTGAAGCCTCAATTTATATTTCTTCTAAGTCAATATTTTCTTTTCTAGGTTTGTAACCTTCCATACATAAATACTTCTACATTCTAGACCTTGAATCTTTCTATCCATATAGTTCCTTATTTCATGATACATCCTTTAACTCATCAAATTTATTATGTTTCTATAATCCTAGGTTCTTTTCATGGATATAATTATTGTGGTTATCATTCCATTCAAAATCATAATGATCCCATTATTCATTAAAAAAACGAATCCTATGTTTTTACATCATGAGAAAATATAGTAGTTCTTAAATCAGATTGAGGAGTTTTAAAAAAATTTGGAAATTCAACGCATGGAAGTATTTCCAAAGATATTACCTTTAATATTACTGATCTCATCCTATTGACCCTAAATTTAACCACACCTTTCCAAAATAGTTGATCTATTACCTTTAATAGTATTACTATCTAATGTAGAGGAATATGATAATGGTGTAGTGCATTTTTCATCTATCCCTATAGACCCTATAACACCAACTATCAAACATGAGTATTGGATCATCCCACTCAATTCCACCCCTAGATTCAAGGATATATCCTCGCTAACCAATGAAGGTTCTCTCAAAGTATGAGTGGGAGAAGATAAATAGTTCTTAAAACCATTCAGGACATATTCAATAACTTTAAGGCTAATATCTACGATTGTGGACTCATTCATCAAAGAAATTTGATTAAAACCCTACCAAAGATGGATAAATTGATTATAAGAAGAATACAAGTTTACCTAAGACTCAAAATGGATTACCTGATATCTTTAGTATTTTTCTTTAATATCAATTCATATTAATTAAACTAGATACTTTAAAACAAAAAAAATTATATTGATTCGTAGATAAATGAGATTGCACATGGGTATGGTCTAACTATCAAATTTTCAAAAATTGACTCATGCCATTTCCATTAATTTTTATAGTAAACATATTTTGGATGGGAAGTGGTAAATCAAGGAAAAAAACAGAATGGGAACAAACGGGAAATCTCAACCCTTATATAAATCATTAGACCATATAATGAGTAAAACTTTTATATTATACCCGTGCTGTTAAACTTTATACTAAGTGAAAGTGAAGTATTATTCATCCTAAGAAAATGTATTAGAATGTGATGTAAGCCCATAAACGCTATTATAAATCAATTACTTAAACCCCATAGTCCATTGACCAATGTATCTAAAGAATACACTAGTTACTTTCCCCAATAAAAACAAGTTACCAATTAAGTATTGAGAAGCACCAAAGGTACAGTGAACTCTATGAGGTAGAGAAGAAACTTTAGAATCACATTACAGAGAGAGGGGACCTTCAAGAAAAGTAAAATATAGGGGAAATATGAAATAGGGGATAGGGGTAAAAGTGTAAAATATTTGGGGTGGTTCATAATTGAACCAATAGACATTCCTCCTTGTAGATGAAATAAAATAGGACCTAAGGTAAGGGTCTCTTGAATCCAACTCATCATTTGTTTTTATCTTATATTATTCTTTATTTTCACCATGATTCTCTTATAAATTTAACTTAAACTTATTTCAATTTCCATTCCATTTTTTTATTTGGTTATAAGAATTTATATACATAATTTAAATATATTCTTTGATGGCATAATGATTTTTTATGAAGACCTTTTTTTTTTACCATTGATTCTTCTTGTTATTATTCTTATTCTCTCTGATAAAAATGAACTATTCATTATTAATTCTACTCTATCATGAGACAAATAATGGTTTACCTTCCACTTTTGGGAACCACAAGGTATACTCATTGATGTGTGATATATGACATCACTATTGAACATATTAGTTTCTCTTGGGTTCATATAATGTTTATGCTTAATGTCTATTTTCTTTTCAATGTGACATCCATGATTATTAGAATATTATAATGTGATAGGTGGGATTTGAATCATATAGACATCTAATGCATTGGGTAGTGTGATATATCTCATGATGTTATATTAATTTATCGTTAACATTATTCTAGGTTTATTTAAAATTTATGATGTGAGGATTTTTTCACAAATGTTATGCATGAGAATGAGTTTAGATTTGTTCAAGATTTATTTGTGGGTTTTAACCAAAATGTCTAGATTTTTCATTTTTATACATATTCCAATTTCAATGCCACATTAATATTAATACCTTGTACTTATGATTATAATAATTTTCTTATTATGTGATGATTATTATTATAAACGACCATGTTCTATATGGATTATTGTCTCATGTTCCTTATATATTATTCCGCCACTTAATTCTATTTTAGCTCATCCTTTTTTATATTTTATTATCTAATTTCATGTATTATTATTATGGTGAAATATTTTAGGAGGACTATGATGAAGTATTCAAATAATGTTTAAAATTTCATATGTAATCATGTTGTATGAACCTAATTTTCCTAATATACATACCTCTAAAATTTTTATTATATTAATTTTATTTTACTTATTATAAAAATGATATACTATTAATGGTTTAAAAATATGGTCCAATATATTTGGTATCTAAGTAAGGTTTACTTACTTTTTTAATTAGTTTAGTATAATATAAACTAAGATTAACTTTGGTATCCCATAAGTGGGTACTTTAGTATTAATTTACCCATGTGAATAAGTTATTTAACCATGTTTTTTTACATATGTTTTGTTAAAACAATTTATATTTTATAAAATAATGATAAATAATAGAAATTAGAGCAATATATCATGTGATGGAAAATAAAATGATTATCTTAATGACATTACTAAATCAATGGGAGTAGGAGTTCAAAATCCCGAGGAGATACCTAATCTATTGTCCAAAGTTATGAATAATAACCAAAACTATGCATAACAACTTGATTCACCCATGAATTTTAAATTATCCATCTATTTCATCATATTCTAATGACCACTAAAATTTAATTAAACTCTTAATCCACTTGTTGTATAAATATGGTTCAACATCATTGAAAATAGACTTTCCGTGATTTATTATTCTGAGAAGGTGAAATTTACTCTATAAATATTCAATTAGAAATTAAAAATGGATCAATGGTACACATTGATGAAGAATAAAAATACAAAATATAAAATTAAATCAATGGAGTAGGAAGACTTTAAGAAATTATTTCTTTTCAAATATTTCCCTATATCTCTTTACACTTAGATGGAGATAATATTTATAGAAAAATAGATATATAATTTTTTGATTTAAAAAAATATCCATAAATCTATACCTATCCAAGACTTTTAGATTTATGAGATGTGTTTTAGTGTGATCTAAAAGTAGATATTTATTTAACAAAATATACCCATGGAAGAAATAATAAATTAGGGAAGGAATTTTAATATAGAGGATCAAATGAAAAAGGAAGTAAGAAGATCCATCCCCCCAAAAGTCAAATATTTAAAAATAAACCCCATTAAAATTTCCTATAAGAAATGTGGAAATAAAACAAGTTTGTAATAGAAAGGCATCAAAGTCGTGAATGTCAAAGGGATATAGAGAACTAAAACAAATATGATAGAAAAAAGGAAGGCACCACCCAATTCACCACCCATGGTTTAATGCTTCAACTCTAAGTAAATAAGGGACTAAAAATTACAATGCATCAAACCAATGGTATTTTAGTGTAGTCAAAATCAATAATAACATTAGACAAGGGATAATGGTAAATCTTACATTAACACAATTTTGAGGTAGGAAAGAATCATGTAATGAAAGGTAAATTTACTATTCAATGAGGAATATTGAAAGTTTTATCTGTTTCAAGTTATACATATTCCTTTATATACTATATAATTTTTAGAAATATTGAATCACCTCCCAAATTCCTGGATGTAGATATATATTTAAAAACACTCATTAGTGAAATCATTGAAACCCAAGTGTAGGATTCTTCCTTAGTTAGTGTTTATGGGATGATAATTCTATAGAATATAATACTCTTTTGTGTGGTATAATTTGATGCAATTTTAAGAATGGATTATATATAATTATATAGATTTCACATTAAATATCAGGAAAAAAAATCTAGTTTTATATCTTGAACTATCCCTTTCCCCTATTTAAATTCAATGATAATTATTATTGTCCTTTAGAAAATCCTTCATTCATATATACATTGATACCCAATGAAAAATAATACCTTTCTCAAATGGTTTACTAAAATAAAATAATTAACATTGAGGACACATACATTGTAAGGGATTAATTTGATGTATTCCCTGATATATTTTTTGGACTTCCCTGGGATTGTGAGCTAGAGTTAATAATAGAACATGTGCTAAGAACCACACCTATTTTTGATCTCATTGATTAGGTTGTATTTTATTTCAATAACATAGAATTTCAATATGTATTGTGGATATAACTATTCTTAGAATATTTTTTTGTATTCATGAGTTTTAATTGGAATTCATGATTGATAATACAATCCTACTTCGATATCTAATGATTAATGGTGAACTATTTTTAATGTCCATGAATTATGAAAACGAGGTTTGGTATACTAAAATTTTTAAAACATGAAAAATGATAAGTGTTGGAAAGATGATTTGAATATAAAATATTTAATTGCATGAATCTATTTGAGAATAATAAAGTTGGTATTTATATATGGAATAACATGGAAATTTTTCTAACACTTTTTATAATGATTTTATCAAAAAAAAGGTTCAATCCAAAAACTGGATCCTCAATCAACCTAAGAAAAGTCTCAAACCAATCTTGAGGGTATCGTATTCAAACACCATCCCAAGAAGAGGAAATTGAAGGCATCCGATACATAGTAAGTCATAAGAGAATTCTAAGGGTATGTAAAATGGTTTGTTATGCATGAATGGTAGTGGGTATAGTGAATGGTGAGTGTATCTAGGAGCCGACCACGATAATATGGTTGAAAGGATGATGTGGGGTCATAGTTTATTAAGTGACATGAATTCAAATTAACACTAATCACTTACATCCCCATTAAAATAAATTATTCGTTAAGAATAAAAAAATATTTACATGATGTTGAGATAAATGAAATAGAAAAACATATATATATATTCCTCCTAAGACTTGTAAGATGTCTGTATTAAAACTATTAGACCAACCACACATATAAATATTAATGGACCACATGAGTAGAGCTCAAGATATAATAAGATTTCTAAATGTAGAAGAACCTACCATATAAGTGATCTATGAGCTATCATGAGTATAAAACTGAGTGACCACTACAAAGTAATCAATGTAGTGTTTCTCAATTAGTTAACTGACCATGCTATCCAGAACTACCACATGAAAAAGGTGGACCTACCATGGGATTTAGATATGACACTTGAAGAGCATTATCTCTACCACATAAAGAACATCTGACCTTCCACACATACAAACCTTGACCAACCATTCAATTAATGAGTGACCGCAATTCATCATGATAGCTTAACCTATTATGAGTTAGATATACTAAAAAGTACAATATGAAAATTTTTGGTGTCGTATATAGTGATCTCATGTGAATGATTCTTGTGAATAAGTATAGGTAGTCCTGAAAGATATTTTCTGAGATTAAATTTCATATATTTTTTTCACTTTCATTCATGAAACATGAGAATTAATATCACAAAATAAGATTATTAATTTGTGCATCCAATGATACGATAACCTCACACATGCATGCATGAAAAATTGAGGTACTAATTTAAAAGGTAAGTGCATATATAAGGTCTAAATATGTATTCAGACATGGATTCATGAGAACATAACATATATAAATACATGCAGTTTCATGTTCATATATGTAAATTAGTTGAAAAGGTAAATTCATGTATGTAATGAGTTTCTGAGTTGTCTAGATCTTGAGCCACATCCATTATTTCATGAAAGTATCATGCATGATTTGAACTTAATTTTATAAAAAATGAATAATTAATGGGATTAAATAATGATTACTTAAGCTATAAATTAATTAATAAGGTCTTTGTAAAATAATAATTATGAGATTCGAGGAAATATATGGATTGAGAGAGAGAGATAAGTGGAGAACACTTATTACTCAAGATCTTGTTAAGATTTTTGATATCAGTAGTGTTGTTGATGTTCTTGAATATAATACACAATTATAACTTTTTCTCTAACCTTTTTTTAGAGGAAGATCAATTAAAAATTTGTGAAGAAACAACCCAGATCATATAAAGACCTTTGTATTGATAGATACAATAGGATTTTTTGACTGGTTTGTATAACCTATTAGTTTAGAATTATAGTTTGGTTGTATAAAAAACTATTATTTTTAGGTGATTAGGTTTTATAGTCTGTTCAAATTATGGAAAATTGGAGATTTAGTGTAGAATTAATATTGGGGTTTTCAAATAACATGAAGAGGAGTAACTTTATTTAAAAACCATGTAAATATTGTGTGTAGTGGTCTAGATTTTATTACTACATATAAAGTAAATATATGAGATAATATTGAGTGGATTAAAAAATCTTTTAGTTTTAAGAGGTTGAATTCAAGAGGGATATAATTCAATAAATAAAACTATTTATTTACCCCCCTGTTGTAAAAAATTTTGGGGATCTATTTGTGGTATCATATAGAATTTCCCCAATAAATATCCATGAATAATTATGAGACATTGAAAATATTAACTCAGTCAATAGTCAATGTATTTAGACATTTAATGGGAAGAATTAACATTTTTGGAGGAATCAGATATTTCCTCATCTTGTATCACAGGTGTGCGATGAATAAATAATTGGGTTGAAACCATTAATGAAGGTTTTTTTGAATCAAGATGATAATAGATATAATTATTTAATTGTAAAGTCTCAAAATTCTATCTTAATTTCTCTATCATAATGGGTATATACCAACATCATGGGTCTTGAAACATAAAATTAAATCTAGGAAATATTAAAAAACATTGAAGGTAATTTCAAGGTCAAGGAAGAAAATATACAAACATGAAAAATCCATCTTGAAGATATAATTATATTAAATGATGAGACTGTAACTAACTACATTACAAGGGTCAAAGAGACTATTAGAAATATACATGTTTTAGAGAAAATCTATAAGATTCTATCATTTTAAAAAAATCATGAAGAATTTTCCAAATCAATTTGACTCAAAAAAATGTCATCCCTATAATAAAGAGAGTAATTGACACTAGATAAGTTACACAAAATACACATATCTTATGATATAAAGAAAATAAAATTATTCAAGAAGAAAGAAAAAAGTTGAGATGGACTCTAACATAAGGAGAAAAAGAAAATTTAAAGAATAAGTGTTTTCTGAAACAATAGATTCATATACTGACGTGATTAAGGACTTAAGGAAATTATTCCTATTATATCAATAGGATTAAAAAATATGAAGTGGAAGAAGAAAATTTAATAAAATAATAGAATTGTGATGGAATTTGACACTTTTACTATGATTTTACAAAAAAAATACATATAAATCTAAATATTATGAGGATGATGATGAACATTGAAAACAAGAAAAAAGGATAATTAGAAGAAGTGGTATTTCAGTAGCAAGAAAAGAAATTTTATGATAAATCATGATAAATTTAATTAATCTTCAAGTAGATATTCTGATGATAAGGTTATTTTCATTGCTAAAGTTTAAAATGGTTTTACTCATCAAGTAGAGATGATGATGTAGAAGAAAAAATAGATATGGAATTACAAAAGAAGCAAGAGTTGTAATCATGTATTAATGATATTATAAAGCTCGTTATTGAAAATAAAAAAATAAATGAAGGTTAAAAAGTGGGCAAATAATATATTATCGAGGAGGAAGTAGCCAATGTTGATTATATTAGAATATATAAGCTGAAGGTGGATGAGAATAGATAGATGATAAATCTAAATAAAAACAAGTTATTTCATAAAAAAGTTATCATTCAAAAGAAGTAGTCATAAAATCATGATCAATAAATTCTTGAAAAGTCACCAATAAGCGGTGATTTTAAAGCCCCAATAAGGATATGTGAAAGATGTGAGCAGACTAAAAATGATATAATTAAATTCATAAATATACTTATTACCCAAAATGAATTGATGAAAATGAAATTGAAAGGATAATAAGAGGAGGTTAGTTTAATTTTTGAGAAAAAGAATAATTTATCTCAAATAAATAAAAATCATGGAGAGAAAATGAGTTCACAGTCTATTAATACTATTGAAAAGAAAATTAATGTTGATGTTGGAAGGGGATAGGGCCTAGTACAATAAGAAAATCTCATCCTGGGTGTAACTTCAATATAATCAAGATGTTCTTTCTTATTACCTATTATTTTTATACATTATACTATAAAAATAATGGAATTCGATGGGGTGTTTGAGTGTTGTCACCTTAAGAAAACAATGGTTTGGAAAATTATATCTCTTGAGGGGGAGAAAACTTATAGATAATATTTTTCTATAAATTATAGGGAATATATAAATTATAGATATGATATGAAACTTGAAGTTTGATTTATAAAAATTAAACTTATAATTCTTGTTATTTTTTTAACACTACTTATAAAGGGAGATTTGGTTGTTAAAATCATGATAAAATATTGGAGTTACATGACTTCTACATGAATTATTTTGATATTTTATTGAGATGTGTGTAGTTAAAATATTTATTTTTATTTTATATATCCCCTAAAATGAGTACTATTTATTTTTCTAAGCATGGAATAACTTTTTATATATTTTATGGATATAATTTACATCCTTGGTTATACATCAATTTTATCTACACTAGGTTAGGTCATGTAGGCTTATAGTTGTCTAAATAAAGTCTATTCACTAAGAGAACTAGGTTGTATTGTCCTTATCTCAAGGGGATACATTATATTATTCATGTTTCAAAATAAGAGAAGTGTTTCATGAAAAAAAGTGAGATAAGTCGTCTTGTACATTATTTCCCTTCATTTCATTTTCAATAAGGTGGGGGAGAAAAATAATCTCATCTGTTGAAATAATATAATAATTTCGTGTTATAAACAAAAAAAATAAATAGATTGTTGATACAATTGACTATAGTATATTTTTTTCAACAAGGTTAGATCTCAATATGTGTTCATAAGATAATGACTCTTGGAGGTTTTTTATAGATTTGTGAGTTGGTATTGTATTTCATGACAAATAATTCAATCCTCCTTTGATATTTGATGATCAGTGGTGACCTATTCATAAATTATATGACTTATTCTTATGAGTTTCGGTAAAGCATGATGTTGAACACATGAAAATTGGGAGGTGTTGAAAAGATTATTTGAATATGTAATGCTTTATTACATGATTATATTTGATAAGAATAATAAGTCATGGTATTTATATGTGGATTAGCATGTAAAATTGGAGGATAACTCTTTTTATAAAGAGTTTATCAAAGAATGTTTTAAGCCATGAATTGGACGACCAAGAAGCCTTGGACAAGCCTCAAGAAAATCATGAGGGAATCCTGGTCTAAGACTAGTTTATATAGACCATAATAGAGGTATCATGTGCCTGATAAGGAATTATATAATTCCAAGGGAATGTATAGAGTTTTCATAGTTCATGTAGTGTGGCATGCATAGTGGTCAGTGAGTGTAAGAATGTATCAAGGTGTTGACCCTGGTGTCATTCCTAAGAGGATAATATAAGGATTAGGGCTATTAATTGGTACTAGTTCAATGAAAACTCCAAGGTAAGATAGTTTCATACACGGAAAAAATTATTATGTCATTAAAAACATGGTAATGAATCTTGGTCAAATTAAACAGTGTTGCACATTCATCTTATTCCTTGGGCTCATTATGTGTATGCACACAAACTGTCTAACCTACCACATGCACAAATATCAAGTGGATACATAAGATGATATTGAGCTACCATGATCATTTTCACTATATATGAACCTACTTTATAAAGTATATATGATCTACCATGAGTATTAAGTTAAGTAACTTCAAGAACATGATTGATGCTGTATTTTATAGTTGGTTGATCAACTATATGGGCCTAGCCTAACTCATGAACAAATATGGATCTACTATGAGATTTTTACATTCCACATAAAGAGCATGTGACCTAATAAATTAAGAACATATAACCTAACAGACATAAAAATCTTAATCAAATATTAAATGAAAGACCAACTATGAGGCTTCATGGTATCTTAAATTACCATGAGATGTATAAACTTCTACTAACCATAAGAATGATTTATAAATAAGTATACAATGATCCCACACTCATAATTCATGTGAAGGAGTATAGGAGACCATGAATGATTTTGGTTTGAGATTATGTGGAAAGAATGAAATTACACTTCCATGAATGAAAAATAAGAAGTTTCTTGAATGAAAATGATTGAGGAAAGCATTTAACGATGTGATAATCTCAAACATGCTTTCTTGAAAATAAAATGAACCAAGTTAAAATTTATCTTAATTCATAAGAATGGATTATTATATCAAATGTGGATGTATAAGATCAAAATATATATTCAATGAATTATATTCATGGGACCATACATGTAAATTGGATTAAAATGTAAAATCTTCTTATGATATGAGTTTTTGAATCATCTATAATGTAATGTTGCACCCAATATTTTAAGAAATTTACATTCATGATATGAGTTTAATTTCTCAAAAATAATGTAGTATTAATGGGATGAAATAATGGTTAGTTAAGATGGTAATTATATATCACGGTTATTTATAAACCATGTGAAGAGGGAGAATAATACCCAAGTATTTAAAGTAATTTAAATTGGGTGAAAATTTGATAACAATTGACCAAATTATAAGAAAAATTACTACTTGATGTTATATATAGTTAAGATGAATATTTCATGGGAAACTATATCCAAATCTTTAGGGATTAAATTTCAAATAATTATAACTATTTATTTATTGTTTTTATGACTAGAATAGTTGTATATAAAGGTAAAATATATATTCATGTAGGATAAGATTAATATGGAATTCAGGAATTGGGACTTCTGAGAGATAATATAGTAATTGTATCATGGATATAGAAGTAAGGGGGAACCCATATTACTGAATATCTGGTGTAGATTTTTAAGACAAGCAGTTTTACAGATGTTATTAAATATTGTACACAAGTCGACCTATTGATCTAACCGTATTATAGAGAATGACCAATTAAAAATTGGTTTTGAAAACCTAGGGTGTATCAAAGACTTTCAATATCATGGAAAAGACTGTGCATTTATATCAAACCTTGTAAATATCATGTTTCACATTCTCTCTTCTATTACTACCTATGAGTTGTATCAGTGATACAATATTTGGTGTATCAAGAACTATAACATCTCTAATATGTTAAATTAATAATTGATAAGATTTTTAAAATAATACAAATTATTCACCCTCCTCCCCACATCCAATGTAATTTATCTTCCATATCTACACCAATATGAAATAACCCCAATATAATTGACCTAATAAAACTATAAGATTTAAAGAATAAACTGAAATATATTTTGGAAAAATGTTTTATACATCCTAGTGTACACCATGGCCTAAAATAGTGGACTTTTTCAAGAATAATTATAGATCAATTATAATTTTCATTAACTATTTAGATCTCAACAAGATCACCATAAAGAAAAAGAATCAACTATCACAGATTAATGTCTTGTTCAATCAAATTCAAGGAGATTTGTACTTCTCAAAATTGAATCTTTATTTTGTATGACATAAGCTAAAGTTAAAGAGATAATGTATTCCAAATATTGATTTCCATACATGATATCGACATAATGAGTTCATAATGATTTCCTCCATACTTAAATATTCTCTTGAAATATTTATACAATTCATCAATACTATCTTTATAGAATTCCAGGATAATATTTTAGTGGTATTTTTTTATGAAAATATCATATAATCTAAACCTGAGGAACATATAAGGATTGTGATAAAGATTTTAAGGAAGGATAATTTGTATGTTTTGTTCAAAAACGTGTATTTTGAATATACAAAATCACATTCTTGGGGAATGTGATACTTGGTGATAGAATTTCTATGGATATTTCAAAGAAAAAGGAAATTTAGGAATATCCTAGACCTAAAATTGTTCCAGATATCTATAGTTTTCTTAGATTATCTAGTTTCTACTAAGAGTTCTTGAGAATTTTCTCATGATTATTTATCCCACCAACTAAGTTATCATATAATTACATAAAGTGTGTATGGATGGAAGAATATGGTGAAAATTTTATGTATCTCAAGAAGAAGCTAACCATTATTCATACTTCTCAGACTCCTATAAAGTGTGAAGTGATTTTTAACATACAATGATGCTTCAAATTAAATTATAGGTTGTGTACTTATGAGATACGATAAATTGATAGTTTATACCTTACAAAATTTTAATTTCTAAGAGATAAAATACCCGAAACTTGATTTATATTTAGTAGATATGATCCTTGAATTAAATATTTGGAGGCACTACCTCTATCGAATGAAGTGTCATATATAAATATATTTATTATAATATTTTAATGTATATATTCATAAAGAGAGAGTAAAACATGAATAAAAAATGATTCTTGGATTAAATCAAGGACTATGACATCTCAATTCACTACTATCCCAAAAAGGTGAATATGGAAGTTCATGATATTAATAGAAATGAATTCTCTAATTTATCCATGAGGAGGATTGAGAAAGAACCTATCTCCATGGATAAGAAAATGATGGACCAATGACCCATAAAGGCAATGAAAAAATATTACTTTTACAAAATGTTTTCCTGGCCATCTACCCAATATAAGATCATGTAATAATAAATGGATGGATTAGAGCTTCAAAATAATTTGGGAGAAATAAAGGAAGTTATGTTTCATGAATTCAACATCCTAAAATATGGATATATACAATTTGGAATCAAACTCTATATCTACTCATCACCTGGGTTAAAGAAAGAGCTATTAAATTATGTGCATAGCTAAAAATTATCCATCCATCATAGAAATTACTAGATATACTAAGATTTGTGATAGTACTTCTATTGGGACAAAAAAAAGAAGGGCATTGTGGATTATACCTCAAAGTTCTTATTATGTCATAAAGTCAAAGTAGAGCATTCAAATTACAATGGGAATATGAAACCATTACCCATAACAATATTTATATGGGATAACATCATTAGGAACTTTTCCATGGATCTTCTAATGACATATAAAGGAAAAAATTACATATGGGTTTTGTTGGATTAATTCACCAAGAAAGGACACATCATCATTGTTGGGGAATATTGGTATCTATATTAACTTTCCAATATATACTTAAAATAAGTGATGAGGATTCATCAAAAACTACTTTCAATCATATCTAATCAAGATCCAACGTTCGACTCTAAGTTCTATAGGTCTCTTCAATAGTCCATAAATACTAAGTTTAACTTTAGTATTGTCTATAACCACAAAACAGATGAAAAATATAAACAAACATTCAAAAAATCAAATATTTTTTGATGGATTTCTCTATATGCTTTTAAAGGAGGCTTGAATATTCACCTTCCCCTGGTTGAGTTCTTATAAAAAAACATTTTACAATCTATTTATTAGATGGAAATTTTGATGATATATATGGGAAAATATATAAAACTAGTACATGTTGGGATAAATTTAGTGAAAAAAATCAGTTGAACTTGTGGAAGATAATTTATGGAAGGTTTAAACCATTCAAAACCACATTAATGATTCTTAGATCCAGTAGAAGATCTATTATTAAAGTTGTCTAAGAGACCTATAGTTTAAAGTTATAGATAAAATAATCCTTTGAAAATCACCCTAAAAGAGATTCATGGGGTTTGGAAATAAGGTAAAACCTAATACTATGTACATTATCCAGTCTGAGATCCCTAATCGCATAGGAGATGTGGCATATCTACTAGCACTTCCACCAAACTTGGATCATGTTTATGATTTGTTCCACATATCTATCCTATGGAAGTACATACCTAATCCCTCACATGTAGTGAATCTGTAAGTGGTATATCTAGAGTAATACCTCTCTTATGAGAAACCACCAGGGAATATATTGGACCACAGAGAAAATATTCAATGAAAAAAAGATAACTCACCTTGCAAAAGTGCTTTGGAAAAACTATATGTATGAAGACTAAACATGGGAACCTAAGGATGTAATGAAACATAAGTACTCTCGTCTATTCTCAATATATGATTTAAGTTGAAATTTTAATTGTGATATTTTTAAAGGGTGGGAGAACACCATTACCCAAACTTTTATATATAGAATTTTTTTCTAGATTAATAGTGTGTCATATTTAGAAATATAGTATAGTATGAAAAACATAAACTACATAATTAAATAACCAACAATATTTTACTTCCTCAATTTTGAAAATTACATTTAAATAATAAATAAACCAGTTATAATTAAAAATAGTATAACTAGAAAATAAAAATAAAATAAAATAACTGGAATTGGAAAATTTGGTTCATTTTCATGTCCTAGAATTATCACTCATAAACAATACTATAAAAAATAAATAAAAAACTAGTACTATATATGATTCTTTGAAAATAGAGAATATGAAAACATGAGAAGATATAATTTAATAATAAATTAATTAAATAGGATGTATTTTTATTAATTATTAATAAAATATTACTATTGGAATAGTAACCTTGTCATTAGGAATAAAAATCTAATCATTATGAGTAGTAACTTGAAAACTAGAATAGTAATATGACCATTAAATAGTATATTAAAAAATAAAACAATATAATTTTTGGTAGATAATATTTAACACTAATAAATTGATCAAATATAAATATTATTATTACTAAAAATTTATATTTAAATTATGAACTCAATGAAAGTATAAGTGCTATTTTTATAAAATGTATTTTATCTTTATTATAAGAAAACATAAATTTCATGTAATTAATTAAAATTAAATATTTAATAAAATAATTTTGATAAAATGAATTTCATTTTTGGAATCATTATGCCAATATTATCTAAGGGTGTTTTTTTAAAATTTTCTAAAAAAATTCACTTTTTAGGTGAATAGTAAAATACACTTTTACAAATACCACATGATTTACAAAAAATAGTAACGATGTAATGATGAAATAATATATCCTAAAATGTTTATATTAACCCAAAATTTATTTAATAATATAAATTACCTATTTAAAATAAATAAACATAATTTCTAAACCTAAAAAATTAATTTAAAAATTCAAAAAACAATAATTAAACCATTTAAAAATCAATTTTTCATATTTCTTACCTTCTTATGAATAAATTAATAAAGTTGAGGGTTCCATGGTTTAAAATTCCATAAATCATGTAATTTAATTCAAATATGATTTATAATGTAAAATATGACCACTTTTAAAAAATTTCCACCAGAAATAATAATTTATTTGAACTTTTAACCTAAAACATACACCTCCCCTCACATATTGAAACCCTTTCTCCCTTTATAAAATTACTTATAATTGGATTATCAAATCCAAATATCTCCCTAATTACCTCTTAATAATTCTAATTATAAAATTATATAAATTATAGTGCCATCCAATTCCAATACCATAAGTATTTAGATATATAAAAAAGGATTAAAACTTCAACAAAGAGTTAATCTCATGATCATATATATCCATTTTTTCTCTTCATATTTTTACTCTACTAATAAATATTAATTTAACCTCTGTAAACTTTTATAATAAAAATTATATAAAAAAATAATATTATTAATATATTTTATAACTATTTTAATTCATTTAATATAGATATATAACAAAATCCACCCCCCCATATTTTTTGACACGTCCCATTAATGGTAAGTTTAATCCACCTAAAATGATGATGTGAATGCTTTAATTATCATCACCTTCATAGATTGTTATTGAAGAATATATATAATGGTTATAAATTAATATTTAATTTATTCTAATATTATGTACATAATTTAAAAAAAGATAAATTTTAATGAATCAAAACGGTGAAATTGAAATAAGAATAGAATAATTTAAAGAATATTTTTAGTACAACCATTTCATATTTAAATGAAAAATATCAATAAATAAATTATTATGTTTATAATTGATTAGTAATAAAAATAAATTAATTTAATGCACCTTTGGATGGCTATTTTAATATACATAATTTTATTATAAAGGAGTCTTAAACGTGATGAAATAAAATTGGACCTATTTTGAGGGGACTCTCAAACCGAAATATTTTTTTTATTTTTCTTCAATTATTATATATTTTCACTATGATTATCCAATATATTTATTTTAAGAAAATTTCACTTTTTTTAAATTTTTTATTTTGGGGATATTCATATTTTTAAATTATTGAAATGAATTATTAGCTACCTTCATGTTTTTCCATAATTTTTTATTTTCAGAAATATCTTATTAAATGTTATTATGATTATAATTATTGTATAAATTAAATATTATCTATTAATTTTTAATACTACTCTTTCATGACCAAAATAATATTTTTTTCTTTCTCTTTTTATAACATACAACAATATTCTTTGATGTATTCTTTACGACGTCACTATGGAACCTATTCTTTTATCCTGACTTCACATCATGTTTATGATTGATGTATGTTTTCATTTCTTTATTGAATGCATGATTATGATCATATTATTATAATATGGGTGGAACCAAAATTATAAAGGCCCTTAATTCATTGGTTAATGTGATATATCTCATGAAATTATGTGTATTATGTGTGAACATGATGCTTGATTTGTTAAAAGTATATGCGGTGATGGTTTGTTCTTATATGTTATACATGAACATTAGTCTTACTTTTCCCACTATTTATGTATGGGTTTTGACCATAATTTCATAATGTATCATTATTATTCATTTTCCACATTCCATATTACTTTGAAATGAATATCTTATTCTTTTTATGATGAACTTTTCCATATGATATGATGATTATGGATAAACTAACCCATATTTTAAATTAATTAATGTATCATATACCTTCCATATTATTCCTACCCTTACTGAGATTTTATATCACCCTTTTGTGATAAATATCCTCAGGTGATTTCATGCATTAATAAGATTATGTAAGATTTTAGGAGGATCATGCTGAAGGATTTAGAAAATTATTAAAATTTCTTATGTAATCATGTTTTATGAACCTAATACCACAATGAAAATAAAATTTTTAACTATAGAATGTATTATTACAATGATATTTATCTTATAAATTATGTGATAATCATAGATGAAAGATAAAAGTCTTTATAATTCAAGGTTGCGTGAATAATCCCATGTAGGGAGTTATTGATCGAAGTTCATAGGTAATAATCCCTCATGATCAGTTAAGAAGAAGAATATAAGAAGAGAAAAAGAAAATAAAGGGAGTGAAGATAATATTGGATAAAGAAGAAACATATTCTATATTATTCCTATAATTTATCTATATTAAATATAGAGAGATGGAGAAGATGATGATACTCATAGAAAGAAAATATGTATCATTGAGAAAAAATATAAAGATGAAAAAGAAGAATTAAATAAGACCTACCCTACAATACACATATATCATAAAGGTAGATGATAAAGAAGAAGTGTAAGATTTATTGAGAAAGAAAAAAATATTTCTACTTTTAGAATTTATATTAATTCTTATTATTCTCTCTACTAAAGATTAGTAACCTAGTATGATGGGCTATCATATATTCATGTGTTGATCATTCTAAGAATGAAAAGATAGAACAATTTAAACATTCATGCTACTCAATCTGGTTATAAATTAGTAGTTCAAGACCTCTTTTTGAGGAAAAATATATTACTAGCTGATTTAGTGACATCCCATAGCATAATAAAGAACTTATCTAAGAGTGTATTTGAGATGATTAATTGTTAACTAGAATGGTCCAGTATAAATAAATAATCAATAGAATATAAAACAAGTTTGACCACAACAAGGTTTTTAACATATATTCTTATGGTCATAGATGATACCTTCCCCACCTGTATTAACATTATTGTAATAGTGGATATTTTTTTCTCAGGCTTGACCTGAATAGGGAATGGTATAGATACCCACAATAGGGTGGAACCATATCAAAATAATATGTTTTTATTCTATTTAATACTTACTACTTTTCATGTTTTTTAGTGTGTTTTGGAGAATTTTGTTGTGTTGAGGATTCATAAGAAGATCCATTCACCCTAATAGGTGTAGAAGTTCAATTATTAAATGGGTAACTAAAAATGGTAAAGATAATTTTTTAAAATTGGTTTAAATATATATACCCCCTCTTAGTGTTACTGGAAGATCCTATTGGTAATAACACCATAGATAGCTACAATGGCGTGAAATCACCATTTTTAAATATTTTAGGACAACTTCGTATTTAAATTAATATAAAATCAATCTATAAAACATTTAAATACTATTATTCTAACATAATGACATCAACTTGTACTTATACTTCATTGATATTATCCATAAGAGATGGATAAAATTTATACATTAAATATTCCAGTATTTATTTTTTCCCTCCTCAGGTTCTTTAATAGGGATGATGTGTATGGAAAAATCTTGTTTTACTATTTCAAGTATTGGTTTCTCCAACTACTAATAATTTTTTGATTTGAGGTGTCCATTGATTGGTGATATTTTTTATTCATCTCTTTCATATCTTCTCTAATTATATTCAACTATGATTTTATTAATTCATAAACATCATTTCCAAGAACCAACGAGTAGTTATACCAAGCATAATAATAATAAAAATTTGTATAAACCATGAATTAATCTAATCTAACATAAAAAGTAAAGTCAAAATAAAGAAAACTAGAAATGATAAAAACACATATCCTATCTCCTACCACTTCCTAGACAATGATAAAAATTATGAAATATATAAATTTTTAATGGATATTAATAATACATTTAAATTCCCTATAAGTATAACTTATAAGATAAACATATGTTTTTCTTTTAGGATCCTAGATTATAAATTCAGTGGTCTTTCTTTCATTTGAATTTTTTGTTTTTATTTATTTTAAAGAATATAAATCATGTAAAAACAATGGGTTTGGATGTTGTTTGGTGAAATGAATGAAAAGTAAGAAAACATACCTATGCATAATGTAAAAAAATAAAGAATTAGGAATAAATGTGGTGATCCACAAAATATTCCCCTAAGTTGTCCTTTATTTTCTTTTTGGTTAGCCTCATCTCCACTCAGTGATCACAATAACCCTAATTTATGTGATCATCTTGTACTACCATTATATTGTGAATGTATTTTGAAATAAACTATGATCAAGTTTATTATACATCCACCTCTTTTAATATTGGTAAGATAAGAAGATCCTTAATTGATTGCACTCCCTAAATAATTTCCCTAGCGAGAAACCACAATCATTTATCCCTAAATGATCATACCTCTATCATATTCTAGAATAATAAATACAGGGGAGGGATATAGTCTGATAGAAAAGAAGTATCATTTGATATTAGTTATAGTGAGGGAAATATTACGTAAATATCTCCACTAGTTTCCCTAATCCAAATATATGGTGGTAATTAAAAATATTCAATATAAACAATTAGGGACTTTGGATCATAAATATATTTTCCATTGGATTAGTTATCAACTATAATGTAGTTTGGAGAACATGATGATAAAAATATATATATAAGAAGAAATCACCAATATAAAATTTATATGAAAAAATAAAATTATAATTACTCTAAAATGAAGTTCTGTACAAAATAAAAATCTAAGATCCCTTTATAGAATGCCTCAGACTATATTAATAATAGAAAAGGGACACATAATAATTTTTCTCTCCATTATATATTTATGTGTATGGTTTTTACATTCCATATTTCAATTATATTCTTAAGAAATTAGTGGGTTATTTCCCAAAATCCTCTACTTTCCTCATCGCCCCCCATGATTCCACTTTATTACTCAGTTACCCAATTTGGTTAGGTGATTCATCTATGGAATCTCTAAGGGTGCCATTGAGTCATGAATGTGTGTTGTGTGTCTTTCTCCATCATTTATGGATAGGATATATCCTTAAAGAAATGAATTGAAGGCTTTATAAGGCACCATATTAGTGGAAACATTGGCCATATAATGTGTCCTATATTATATTTACAAGATTATGTTGGGTTCAGTTTATAATAACTTGAATGATATTGAGAATACTTTAAATAGAGAGAAGATATTTTTTTCAAGTAAAATATAATTGGTAACTTGTCACTCAATAAATGGGTCTTGATATTATGTTTCTACATGATATATAGTTAATTTTTATGACTATTTGTCTCCCCCAAAATATAGCATCACAATGTTGATTACATTTTATAGATTTCATAATGTACATTGGCCTATATATTATAATGATTTGTGGATGTTTTGTATATTGGGATTTGAGGAAATTTTGGATAGGTGATGTAACTTGTGTTGATTATTATGGTTCCACATGGTTTTTAGTGTTGTATACATTATCCCTTGAGGTTATGTAGAGTTGTGAAGTTATCCTAGCAAGTTCATTCAATATTTTTAATTCTTATAAATAACTTAATGTTTTAGTGTGGTGTTCTGTTGTCATTAAAATTCCTTATCATAGTCCATTAAAGGAAATTTTTGGAGCCATGATATATTGACCCAAGACTTTTACACATATTATTACATGCTTTTAAGTATAATTAGCCTTTATATACAAACCAAGGATCGTTATGTCTAGTGTCTTTGGAAGATTAGGTACATAAAACTGAAAACAATGATTAAAAATAAAAACCTCTATTATCTAATATCCAAAATGATATTCTAACTAACTTTTATCTCATTGATATGTATAGGGTATCCTAGGGAATACATTTACAAATGGATAATCTAAGAAGACCATTAAGGGAATAAAATAGAAATAAAGCATAGAACATGGGTCAGAAGGCATAATAAGATGACATAAAAAGGAATGGAACATGGATAAAAATATTTGAGAATAACATGTATAATATGGGATCATGAAATCATAGAATAATTAGAATGTGTAAACACCATACAAAATGACATAAACACGGTTCAAGGCTAACTTCCAATACCATTGCATATAAAGGACAAAGTTCCATAAAAGAATATTGTTTACCCTATGTCCCAACAAGACGTCTCATGAGAATAAAACATTACCCAATAAATCGGAGTTATATATTGGTTCACCCATCATAACATTTTCATGATTATTTGTTCCACATGAATAATCATACATAATTAATAAACATAAGGGTTACCCATCGAAATAAATGGGTATCATAATCATGTCATAAGGCATAACAAACAAGAATATCATAAATGTGTCCATGAAAGAATGTTTTTAAATAATTAATAGACATTTATAATTGAAAATAGGTATATATAATGATAAATTATTTTCATATTAATTGAAAACATGTAAAAATAGTTTTTATAAAACTTTAAAAATTAGCCACTTTATTGCGGTTTAAGAGAAAATTTAAAGGTTATTTAAAATGGATAAGGAATAATTATTTCACTAAAACAAGAAATAAACCAAGATAATTTTTAATAATAAAAAATGTGTTTTTAGAATATTATTTTTGTCTGAAAACAAATTATGGAGTGTTCTGTAAAATGGGTAGGAAACTGGGAAGTTCCCTTAAATTGGATTTGATTATTAGGAGGGATTAAGAAGAGAAATTTATAAATAATTTATTTACCAATCAAATAAAGAAGAATTTTGAATGGGAAAATATGTTTGGAGAAAAAAATAGAACATATTAAGAGTACATAAAAATTATTAATAATTATATTCGGTTAAATATAGAGTAAGTGTAACCCGAATGAAAAATGGAATTTTGGATAGAATCTCTTACCTTGTGTTTGAATGTATTCTACACTTGTAATTAATGTCCAGGATAATCTAATTAAATACATTAATTAATTAATTAATGACATTTTATACATTTATTTTATTTATTATAATTTTATTAAGTTTATTTATGGAATTTTTTTGATGAGTTATAAGAAACAATTTTTTCATTTGGGAGAGTTCATTTCCTTGGGTTTCATGATCATTTCACTTTTATACGTGTATGAAAGATCATGTAAAATGAAAATAGTTATATTAAATTCAAATTATATGATTTGAATAAAATTAAATAATATTATATGGTATTATATATTGTTTTCTATCTTGATATGAGGATGATTTATTAAATAAAATGTTAGTAATATCTGTTTAGATTATTTTGGCGGTTTTTCGATCATCATGAACTAGTTTTGTTTTATTATTTATTATTAGGTATATATGTTAGTTCCAAAACATAAAATAGTTTATAGAATAAATTTTTAAAATCTTATTCAACCATTATAATGGTTTTATTACCATCCTTGAAATTGGTAATGGATAATTAATATGCATCTATCATGATGATGGTAAATCTACACCTCAAAGATGATGTTTTATTTTTTAGAATTAAAGGGTGAGGAGAAGAGGCTTGATAAATAATATTCCATTTAAAAAATAAAAGTATTTTATATATAAGATAATGAATTTATCATGTCACTTGGATAAGGGGATATTAGTATAGGATAAGAAAATAAAATAAAATGAAAAAAATACATGAAAATGAAAGAGGATTTTTCCTCTTCGTTTTCTTGTCCTTGAGAACCTCCTTGAGGCACTTGGGTTTGGTCTTTTATTATAACCATAATATAGTGGATGGGGGAAAAGGATTTAGAAGAGTATTTGTTAGATTTTGGACAAGCTTCGGGTCTTTGAATGAGTGAGGATAATGGGTGGCAAGGGGTGATATTTATTGTGGGAGGATAGAATTGTTTTTTATTACGTTATCCTTTTTTATTATTTTGGATCAAGACTATAAATAGTGTCGATTCATGTTAATAAGTATAGTAAATAGTTCATGTTATTGTGAACCAATTGTTCTTAAATAATCCATACATCTTCCATGACTCAATAATTGATTTATTTAGCTTATATCATAAATTACATCATTTCACTATCCACCAAAAATTCAACATTTTTACAAAAATCCCAAAAATTCACCCCACAAATTTTTCTATGTGTAGATATCCAAAATGGAATCCATTTTATGAAAATAATTTTTTAAATATGAGAAATTTAAGTTTTATTTAAAATAATCATTTATATGGAAAATACTGATTTTAAAATTATACCTGATTGTATAACACATTGAATAATTAATTAAGGTATAATAAAATTATTTTACAGTCATAAGACAAACAAATATTAATTTATTAATATATTTTATAAAAATAAATTTTCTTTAAAATCATTTTATTAATTATAAAATTGTAAATAAACATTTAGGATCCACAAAAATACCAACACTTATTTTATCATTTAAAAAAACTTATTTCCTTATTCCATGAAATAAATATGTCATATTTTCATTTAAATGATAGCCAAATTTTATTTATACTGTCATAGGTGAGGTTACTATTCTATTTAATGGTTTAATATTATTAATGGTCACTTTACTATTCTAAAGTTCATGTTACAATTCCTTTGGTTTAGGTTCCATAATTTCTATAAATACCTATTATTTCATTCATTATAAATTTATAATGTTTTTATTGTGTTCTCTATGATATTTTTTGTGATTTATAATATATAACATAACTATAATAAGGTAATTTCCATTCACAAAATTCTAGGTTGCTACAGGATTCCCCCTTATGAAATTCCATCTTTCAAATTTATTTTTAAATTATATGTTGAAAACATGTGAGGATACGTCTCCTTTATTACTTCCTTTGTTTCCCATGTTTTATCTTCGTACTTATGGTTATGTCATAGTACTTTGTCTAGGTGATTAGTCTTACTGCATAGAAAATTATCTCTATGGTCCAAGATTTTTACTGGATGCTCCTCGTAAGAGATATCATTTTCTAATTCTACCACCTATAAATTCAGTACATGTGAGGGATATGGTATGTACATACTCAAGAAGGATATCTGGAATACATTGTGAAATTGATACATGGTTGTTGGAAGTTCTAGTCGATAGTCAACAACTCTAATATGATCAAGATTCTCAAAGGGGTCTATATACCTTGGACTTAGCTTTCCTTTAATCCCAAATTCCATGATCCTCTTCTATGGAGATATGAAGAGGCATACTATCTAACTGACCATAAACATCAGGTCTCATCAACGACGTTCAATGTAGATATTTTTTTAATTTTGGGCTGCCTTGAAGTTATACTAAATAGTTTACATCTTTTACAAAATTTCTTTTACCATTTTAGGTCCTAGTTTCTTACTTTCACTAACTTCATCCTAGCATGATGGTTTTCTGCATTTGTTTTATAAAGGGCTTCATATAGAGAAATTTGGATGCTCGATTGGAAACTAATATTGTAATAGAGTTTGAAAAGAGGTAGATATTGGTCCCATAATCTTTTGAAGTTCATATAAAAATATCCCAACATGTCCTCCAAGGACTGAATGGTCCACTCATATTGGCCAATAGTTTGAGGATGATAATATTTACTGAAGTTCAGCTCATTTTTTAGAGCACATTGTATAATTTTAAAATACATGAAGGTAAAACTTAGATCCCAATTGGATATAATCGATAGCGGTACTCAATGAATAATCTCCACTTCTCTTATGTATATCGATGCCATTTGATCGAGTGATATGTCATCTCAAATTGTGATAAAGTGAGTTATATTTGTAAAACAATCCACAATGATCCATATATCAAAATTTTCTCTGGATGTATTTGGATGTCCGGTGACAAAGTCCATGGTGATGTTTTCTCACTTCCATGATCATATGGGTAATGGTTGCATCATACCCTTATAATTTTAACCTTCATCCTTCACTTTCTGAGATACCATTTACTTTGATGTATATTCCATGATCTCTTTCTTCATATTGTCTCCCTAATAGTTCTCTTGGAGATCTCGATATGTATTTGTGATTCCAATGTGAATAGGGAAAGTTGATTGATGTGAAAAATTTAGAAGCTATTTATTTATCTCTATATTGGATAATAAACATAATTTTGACCCAAATCTTATGATTCTTTCATTAATTTTTTACTTTGAGTATTACCTATTTCTAAAAGGATCCCCATTTTTATGAATTTCCTCATAATTTATATGAGCATTGTTTATTTCCTCCATGAGGTAGGGTTTGTAAATCATTTGATAAATAATTTCTGATATTCCTCCCATAATGACTCCCATGTCCTTCCTTTGAAAATCTAAGAAGATTGGATCCTTATTAAATCACATCATTGATTACATTGTATGATCATTTCTATCTAGAGCATATCTTACCTTATTTGCTTTACTAGGATGGTAGTGGAATAAGAAGTCATAATATTTGATGAACTATAACCATATTATCTAGTAAATAGTAATATGATTCTATGTTAATATATATTTAGGCTCTTATAATCACTATATATCTCACACTTCTCCACATAGAGAAAACACTACCAGGTTTTCAAAGAAAATATCACAGCTGCCAACTCTAGATCATTTTTCGGATAGTTTTTCTCATCTGTTATCAACAACCTTGAGGCATAGGATATAAATTTATCATTTTACATAAGTACACATCCTAATCCATTATTTAGAGCATGGCTATATACCACAAAGATATTAACACTTATCATAAGTGTTAGTACTATTGTAGTGAGAATCCTCTTTTTCATCTATTTAATGAAGTATTTACATTCACTAGTCTAGTTAAAATTTACACCCTTATGAGTTATCAAGGTTAGTGGGTTTGAAAATCATGATAAGTTTCTCAAAAATCATTATTAATACCCATCATAACCAAGAAAACTATAGATCTCTATAATAGATGTCATCCCAGGCCGCTCTTTGGTTGACATTGTCTTAGATGGGTCAACATATATACCTTTTCTATAGGTAAAAGTCACCGATAATGATACTTCATCTATATAAAACATGTATTTACTATAATTTTACTATATTTTCTCCATTCAAAAATTCTTTTTCATAGTATTCAAATTCTCTTTGTGTTCCTCCTTTCTATTACAGTATATCTGAATACTGTCAATAAATACTACCACAAATTTTTGAGGTAATCTATAAAGAATCTATTTATTAGTTCTATGAAAATTATATGAAGAATTAGTGAGTCTGAAGTGCATAACTATGAACTCAAATTTTCCATACCTTTCTCGATTTGTAGTCTTTGTAATTTCTTTCTTCTTTAACATTTATTGGTGATATCATGACTGAAGGTCCACCTTAGAGAAATAGTTGTCCCCATGTTGTTGATTGAAAGAGTCATCTATCCATGGCAGAGGATACTTCTTATTTATTACGATTTATTTATCTCATGATAATCAATTAATAGGCCCATTGATCTATCCTTCTTTTTGATAAATAAGATTGGTGCACACCACAGTAAAGCACTCAAGCATATAAAAGCCTTGTCCAGATTCTATTATAAATACTTCTTATTTTTCTCTAACTCAATAGTGTCCATTCTATAATATGTATCTGATATAGGAAGATATTTAGTTATAATTTCAATTCAAAACTCAACCTCATGGTCAGGAAGAAGACTAGGCTATTCTTCAAAGAACACATTAGTGTAGTCCCGCATAATAGGAATCCCATCAGACATTATTCTATGTTTTGTCTCAATCATTTGAGCTACATATGATTTATCAAAATTAAAAAATATCTAAAATTTATATGATAATTCTAAAAGAGATTCATCTTCCTCGTTACACTTGTACATAATTGGAGTATTCTTTGGGATGTGAAGAGTGATCTCCCTTTCTTGATAGTTGATGTTGGATTTGTATAAAGATATCAAATCCATGACCAATATAGAATCAAACTCCAAAAAAGGAAGTATGAAGATATTTTCTAGGAGGTTCAATCCACAAACATTAATCAGGGAGGATTTATATACTTTGGATACAATAATTTTCCCATTTTATGTTATCAGAGATAACTCAACCTCTATATATTGAGGTGGTGACTAAATACTTCAACAAAACATGCATGATGTGAAATAATTCATAGAACTAGAATCAAATAGTTTTTCCACTATTGATGAATGAATAAAAAAACATACCTATCACCACATCATTGTCGGGATCCACCTTTGCAATATTGATAGTATATGACCTTTCTTATTATATTGGAGTTTTTTGTTTTTGATTTCCTGCAACAACCCTTAGCTTAAGGAAATAACTTGTATAATTCCCATGTTTCTTAAAGTTGAAAATTTGTACTATTGGCTGAGTGTTGATGTAAACCATCATTTATTCTTCCACATTAGTGGGATTCTTCATATCCCTTTAGTTGTTATTTTCTAGATTCCCCATTCTTACACATTTCTATAATCTCCTAGTTCCATTTAGATAGTTCCCAGGATGTCTCTTCCCATAATTTTGATACATGGGATGTTGGGTTTTCTTTCTATCATGGGATTTATCTGTTGGTCCCCCCATATAAAACCATATTTTCCACATTTTATATATAGGACCACATGACCACTTGGAGTCTCTGAACACCATATAAACCTTAAAGGAACATCATAAAATATTCTTATAACTGGAAATGTCTCGAATCACCAGTTCTTTTCAATGTCTCAGCTTTAGTATTATAAATAAATAATCCACCTTGATTTCAAGGTTCATGACAAAGCCATAGGAATATTATGAAAGTCTTGTAAATTTTTTCTTATACGACCTAATAGAATCATATTCCTTTTTTTCAAACTGAGGAAATACCTCTCCATATTAAGATAGATAGATCAGAGTAAAAATTTATCGATAAATATTTTCTTGAAATATTCTCATTCCATAAATTCAATTTTATCCTCCGACTTTAGGTTATAGATCAATTCCTACCACTGATCATCGTCCCTATCAATATGATACACAGCCACTATAACTTTTTCTTCTTCGGACCACTAGAGGATAGAGAATATCTTCTAAATGGAGTTAATCCATTTTCCGTGGTGAGGGGATCCGAAGATCCACTATATTTGGGAGTTCTTTTGATCTTAAAAGATTTGAACACAACTTTCTCTTTATTAGGAGAATGATGCAGTTCAACATGATTCAATTTATTATTCATAACTTAATAAAGTTGTTCTTGTACTTTCATGAATTTTTGAACACCCATTACATTCAGATTTAGCATTTCATTAGGGAAATAACCACATTTCCTGTCACATTGATTATTGGAACAGGTTCTCCTATTTCTAACCATTAACTAAAATAGAAATATAATTAAGGGGTATAGAATATTTTGATAATAAGTACATAAATATAAAATTTTAACATATAAGGATAAAGTTTTAAATGAAAAATATAACATATCTTATGATTCCCTAAGTTTAAATCTAGTTTATACATGGTGATAGAATTATCCATGGGTTACTTACTAAAATTTTCTATTTCAAATATCCAAAAATAAATAAACCATAATATGATACCAACTATAATGACTCTATCCTTTTACACATATTATGACTTGATTTTAAGCATATCTAGCCATCAAATGCAATACAAGGATTAGAAATACTAGTTTCATTGGAAGATTAAGTACATAAAACTGAAAACATGAAACCAAAATAAGAATATATATTTTATTTAAACTTCATAATTAACTCCTAACTACATTGGATATCTTAACCATGTATAGGATGACCTGGTGAATACTTGAACAAATCAATGAGTAAAAAATCCCAGTAAGGGAATAAAAATTGAAATAAAGAATAGCTCATGGATTAGAAGACATAATATGGCGACATAAAAAGGCATGGAACATGGATAAACATATAAAATGTTAACATTTATAACATGGGATCATGTGATTATGTAATCAAAAGAATGTGGAAAAAACTTACAACATGACATAGGCATGTTTCAAGGTTAACTTCCAAGTCCATTACATATGGGGGATAATGCCCCATAAATGAGTCTGTTTTACTCCTTTTCCCAACATGGTGGCTCATAAGAATAAAAAATTACCCAATTAATTAGATAACTATCTGGGTACACCCATCATAATATTCTCATGAATATACATTCCACGTCAAGAATCATACATAAGGAATAAAAATAAGGGTTACCCATGGAAAGAAATGGGTATCATAATCATGTCATAAGGAATAAGAAGTGGGTGTATCATAAAAGTGTATATGAAAAAGGTTTTTTTAGAGTAACATTTTTGGCAGAAAAAATATAATGGAGTGTACTTGAAAATGGGTATGAAACTAGGAAGTTCCATCTAATCGGGATTGCTTATCGGGTGGGATTAGTAATACAACTTTATAAAACATGTATTTCCGTATCAAATAAAGAATAATTTGGAATGGATAAATATGTTAGGAACAAAAAACAAAACATAATAGGATTACGTAATAATAATTAATTATTAAATTTGGTTAAGTAGAAATAAAGTGTAACCTGAAGGAAAAAATGGAGGATCAGATAGAATCCCTTACCTTTTGTTTGAAAGTATTATGTACTTGAACATAATGTCTTGCATAATAAAATTTAATCCATTAATTAAATAATTCAAAACCTTTTCTATAGTTATTTTATTTATTATAAATTTATTAATTTCTTTTATGTATTTTTTATGAATTATAAGATATAATTTCATCATTTCAGAGTGTTTGTTTCCTTGGTTTTCATGATTGGTTCATTTTTGTACATATGTGGAAGATCATGTAAAATGAGAATAGTTACCAGAAATTGAAATTATATTATATTAATGATATTATAAAAGATTAAATGGAATTATATATTATTATTTTCCCATATATGAGGATGTTTTATTAGATAAAACATTAATGACAACTGTTTAGATTATTTTGGTGATTTTTCAATCACTATGAACTAGTTTGGTAATATTATTTAATATTAAATATATATGATAGATTATGAACAGAAAATAGGTCATAAAATTAATGTTACAATCTATTTAAAATATTATAATAGTTTTATGACCAGTCTTGAAGTCGATAAAGGAAAATGAAAAGGCATCATTCACAATGATGGTAAATCAAAACATCATAGATGATGTTTTCATTTTTAGTATAAAAAGGAGAGGAAAAGAGGTTTGATGATGGATATTTAATTAAAAAGATAAAATTATAGTATATATAAGATATTATAGTGATAATTTCTCTATTATAAGGGGATTTTAGAAGTGGAAATAAAATAAAATAAAATTAATGAAAATAAAAGAAGATTTTACCTATTGAATTTCTTCTCCTTGAGAGCCTCCTTGAGGCAATTGAGTTCTGTATTTAATTTAGAAACAAAGATCCTAGATGTAGAAAAGAGTCTTGTGAAGATTATTTGGAATAATTTTTAAAATATTAATGGCTTTTGAGGTGTGAGGAGACGGGGTGGTGAGGGGTGGTATTTATAGAGGGAATAGGGAATTGTTTTTTATTATTTTATTCATTTGATTATTATTTTGACTCAAGTCTATATATTGTGTGAATTATTGTGAATAATAATATTAAATAGTTCATGTTAGTTATAACTAATGGTTTTTATATCATCAATAACTAAATAATTTAGGTATTTATCTTATACAATAAATTATTGTATGTCATTATTCACCAAAAATTCAACTTTTTTCGAAAAATCCAAAAAATTAACCCCGACCATTTTTTGACATGTATACTTTAAAAATGGCCTCTATTTTATTAAAATAAGTTTCTAAATATGAGAAAATTTATTTTTAATTAACATCATCATTTATTTGGAAGATATCAATATTAAAATTAAAACTGATTTTATAACACTTTGAATAATTAATAAAGGTCTAATAATAATATCTTATAATCATAAAAAAATATTCATTAAGAATATATATTTTGAAAATAAATTTTATTTTAACCATTTTATTATTTATAAAATTGTATACAAAAAATTAGGTCTTACAAAAATAACAACACTTGATTTATCATTTTTAAAACATTGATTTACTTATTCTAAGATATTAATACATCATATTTTCATTTGAAATATAATCTAATTTTATTTATACTCTCACAGGTGAGTTTGATTTTTTATTTTCTAATTTACTATTCCTAATGGTCACATTAATATTCCAAAGTTCATGTTATTATTCCATTGGTTTAGGTTCCTTAATTTCTATAAATACGTCTTATTTAATTCATTATTCCTTTGTAATTCTTGTATTGTGTTATATATATATGATTTTAGGTGATTTATACTATATAACATAATTATTATAATGAAGTTTCCATTGATAAAATCTCGATTCATTACACATGAAGCATTCTTAAGAGAGAACATAGGTTTTATTGCATTGTGAATGTATCATACATTGCTTAACCTTTCTTAAACATCCCACTTTATCGTTAATTTTCTCAGAGATATTTTAAATTAATTTTCTTATATATCATTAAAATGATCTTTTTGATGTTTTTCCATGATAATAAATCAGATAATGCCATATTAATTATTAAAATTATGCTTCTTTCAATTTTTAATTAAACTCAAGATTTAATTATTTTAAGAAATATAAATTATATGTCCTGGTTTTATTATATTAATGGGGTTAAAAAATTTATTATAGTTAAAAATTATATAAACTTATACTCAATAAGATGAAAAATATTTCTCTCAATAATAGAGATCCTGATTCATAGTTGTAACTTCATACTCCAACCATGAGCACCAATTTATATTTATATATGATTTTTGTAACTAATATCCTAGTAGTTTTCTTATTATAGTTAAAATTATAATATATTTTGGTGTATTTTATAAAGTTACTACTATTTTTACTATATTAAAACTTCTTGTGGTTTTATTATGAAGATACTTTAAAGGGAATTTAATTTGGAAAGATAAGAATGTGTATGGAAAATTTATATTTAAAATGAACTAAAACATTCAATGAATGAACATTTGTAACATAGATAGTATATTTTTGTCTATCAAAAATAAATTTAAAATATTTTTTTTTAGAAAATGACACAACATATTACTCTATATGTATAATAGGTACTCTTAGGAATACAGGATACTTATTTGTTTTTTGGGAACACTTAATGCATATATGAAATTTTTCATATTTTGATGGAATTTATTATTGACCATGAAAGTTAAAAAAAGGTAAATTATAAATTAATGATAAATATGGACCCTTAGAACCAATCATCAACCCCCGGAAATTAGGGAATTCACTTTTGGTAGTGTCAGTCTAAATTGATTCAATGAAAGATCTATGCGGGGTTGTTATAATAATTAAAAATAATTATTAATAAAATTATATTTCATAGTAATATTTAAAAAAACTATGTATAAAAATAAAATATTAAGTTTCAAACTTCTTTAAATTATTTTTTTAGATTAAAACCATAGATTATGGTTCTTGTTTGACCATATTCAAGGAATGTTCCATTTATCTAGGAGTTATAAATAATAGTGTTGAGTTGAGTTAACCAAATTTGAATTAAGATAAGTGTATATATAATTATTTTTGTAATTTGGATTAAATCATGTAGTAAATATGAGTATAATAATATTTCAACCCAAGATATACTGATAGGTGAGGGCTGAATCAAGGTGTCAACTTTTTTTTCCACTTTATTGGATCTTCTCCCAATGCAGTTTTTTTGTAGGTGTTAAACTATCTCCATACATATATACGTTAATCCCACTAGGAACTCCTTCTATGAACTTACCATGGGTTTAGTTCAAATATTAAACAATCCATGTACCAAATCTGTGGGAACCCTTCCGATGATTTAATTTTTTTTCCAAAATTCACTTAAACCAGATAAATCACCCAAGATTTCACACCAAAAAAATCTAAAACACTAGGAAAAAATTTCATTTTCTCCAAAATTATTTATAAACACTACTCATATTTAATTTTCTAAAAACATTATCCCTTAAAAATCTAATTCCTTGGTCAATTAAGAAGTCAATTGATAAAAAATAAAACAAATCCTCAAACACCATCCTGGATCATCGTGGTTCCAATATTCTCCTCATTTGGGTTTTTTTCAATCCATAGTGAAATTCAATACATCACAGGGTCCTTGTTCTCAAAAAAATGGTATAACAACTCATCCATAACTCTAAGTCTGTATGGGAAATAATCAATGTGGAAAACAAGATTTTGAGATAGAATTATATTCCTCATATCATACCATACTCTGAAAATCCAACTAATTTCATCCTCATTCTACTTCCACTCTATGCATAAACTATGTTTATTAATGAATTGTATAGTATATATAATTTAACACCATAAACAACTTTTAGATGATTGAATATGTTTAGTGACGAAACTAATTTATGATCAATTCAATTTTACACAATTTTCTCTTCATATGATAATAAATCCAAAGAGAGAGAGAACCTATCAATTATAAACAAACATATGAAGAAATATATATAATGGGGATAGGGAAACATCTAAATGTCCTCATGTATAGGGTGATTGTTGAATACTGAGGTTCAATCAAAGTCTCTAAAACATTAAAGTGGCCAGTGGATTATTCATGATGTTTCCACTTTCTCATTAGTTCCAATATCATCAAGTTTGATAATTCCTTATTCCATTTTTTATTTTCTAAAGTGATTCCATAACTCAATATGTTTTTTATGTGAGTATTGATCTGGATTTATTTAGCACAATCACACTCTAATTGTCGTATTATATCACCAGAGGCCACTTTACTTCTTCACTAATATCTTCTAACTATTGATTCATCCATATAAGCTAAGTGCATGCCTTAGTTAATTCTATTTATTATTATTTTACCATATTCATTGAGGTTAATTAGACCATAATCATCATAAATTATAATATACTAAATTTTGGTGCCATTTACCTTTGATAATGACATTTATATTATTTAATGTAATGAATAAATATAAAATACCACTCTCTTAATTTTAAAACATATAATATATTTAAATTATGATAAAAAGAAGTTAATATTAGTTATAAATGGTTATTTATAGTATTAAAAACTTTTTTTTGACATTAATTTTATTTTAATTTTTAGTCATTACATAATTACCTTAAATGCAGACGGAACCTTGATACAGTGCATATGAAATCAGAAGAAACATCAAGTTAAATGATTATAAAAACAATTAAATTAATTTTTTTGGTTGAATTAAATTATTCGAAGAATTTAATGGGTAATTATAAAGTATAATTAATGTTAAATTTATTTATAATCTAATTTCATTGTTTTATTTTACAAAACTAGACCCACTGGGGCCGGAGTTGCGACTACCTCAAGCCCACCTCCAATTGGACAACCATTGGAGACCAACATCATGTAGGTATATCCCAAATATCAGAGGCATTAGCCTAATGTACCTATAAACATGTACAAATCAACAATACCATAAAATGATAAAATTTAAGACAACTGGAACCAATGCATGAATACATCTATAATCCCACAATCAAAGTACGTTAATAATATACTAAAAGTGATAAAGGTGCCAAATACAATCCCATCCAAGATTCTAACCTGCTCAGAAATAGAGAATCAATATAAAATTAAAAAATCTTGAAAACACCACATACTATCTAGTCTAAACTATTCTTCACCTCCTCCTAGTCCTCTCAGGACACCATCAAAAGTGTCATCGTCTGTATAAGACACGATCCGTGTGGGAAGATCCCATGCAGTGGTGAGCATGAAAATACCTAGAGGGACACCCCAAAAACACTAAAAACAATGAATCAATAGTATTTTGATCATAACAATAATATATAAACAAAATGGAATTCCAGATATACTCTGGAAGGACACAAAAGTTTCAGGTGGTTTTAACTAAACTGTTAGCCACAAGATTATACATGAAGCTTCTAGGAAATTCTTGTTTTGGGAGAATATACTCTATGATCTATGTTATCAGTATAGACACTCATATAAGAGGTTATGATATTTGGGACCTAATTAATAAAACTCACTGGTCTCTAAGGATTTTGATACTCAAATAGAAGATTACACTTAAGACCACTGAGGGAAACCACCAACCCAATCAAGATCAACCCTTTATTTAGGGAATGTTATTCCAATGATAGAATGAAAACTATTGAAATATAGTAAAATATGGGGGGATAAACACCATGCACAAGGAGTTCACACCGATTCCAATAGCCCTACCTATAGTATAAGAAGTAATGATTGAGTATCACACTTTTGTCTCATAGAGGGATCCACAACTCTATCTGAGAATCATCCACAAGAGGGGATCACAATTTAATATATCTTGAAACATTTCCACCATTTACCCTCTAGGGGGTGGACCAAGGGAACAAAATAAACTTATAATTGTTAAAAATGAAGAATGTAATGCATCTTAACACCCTCAAAGTGGGTACATGACTTGTACTGGGGGTACATGGTGTGTCTAGACAACCCCTGATCTACTCCTGTTATTCTATCTCATGCAACATATAGATGTCTATATACATAGTGTGTAAGTAAGGATACATGGAATGTAGAGGTTTTTTGACACCCTTACAATCCCTTCTGTCCATGAAAGTATACTTATGTCACTGCCCATGTACCAACATGTGTACACGTAGTTGTTCCCATATACACCTGCTCGTGTCCAAGTACATGGATCTTCCGATGTACTCTGACCATGGATGTGTACCCTAACCTACACATTCCTATGTATTATGTGATATAAACACTAAGCCTTAAGTATGGATCACATGGTATGTGAAATGTGTCACATGGTGTGTGATATTTTCTTCCCCATGGAAACCCTAGCTCCATAGAAAAAGGACTATACAGTGTGTGTTCATTAGACTACACACCGTATAGTTAGAAATTTCCCATAAATTTGAGACAATTTGACATGTCACCTTGATATTCCACTAATCTTTCTCATGGATCTCAGATCTATTCTGAATGAGTCTCTCCACCACCTGATCATGAAGTTCTGGCCACAAAAATTCATTTGGAAACTACCTCTTTCATCGCAAAATTATTATGCACCACATTGGGAAATGAGGAACTTTCAATATAGTATTTTTTTCTAAATTAATCACCCATTATAATCTTTGATCCTCAAATCTTAACCTTAATCCCTAGATGAATCCACAATAAATATCTGTTTTGGTGAACAATGACTGTGAAATAACCAAATATCAGGTATTAATAAAAAATATAGGATAAATAAATTTCACATGATGAATGTGAGAATAAACAGTGAAATAAATCCATTAACCAAAAACATGAGGAATAAACCTTATACTTTTTATTTAGTCCTCAATCCATTATTGAATAATTAGATAAACAAATAGGTAATAATCCAAGAACAAATAAATCTACCATAAATTAATCAAATATCCATGTTTTAATCAATTATTATTCATTTAATTGATCTTTCTTCAACCCGAATAAAATAATATAAAATAATAACATAAAATAAACATCCCAACAAGAGTTTGGATCTATCACTAATAAAGAAGAGTCATGTATTATCATCATTGGCCATATCCATGAACTTCATTGGCACACGACCCCCAATCTAATCTTGATCTGGTATTATCTTCCAATGATCCCCCAATGGCACCTCTCCAATAGATCCTCTCAATACCTAGGTTATGAGAATAACCATAAGGATAAGTAATAGTCATGTTTAAAAAATATATTCTAGATCTCTCTATCAAAATAAATAAATATATTTATTTTATTATTTTCACCTATGAGAGTAGTTTACTAAAACATCAAAAACTGAAAAAGATTATATCATGCCTAGGGTAAACCCCAAACATTGAACTCAAAGGAAGCCTCATATTTTAGATTTGATCCTCTGTTCATGAATTATTTTTCTTTTTTAGAAAATACTACATTCATGTGATATTAGTATTTTTAATATTTTTCCTATATCAATTTTGGGCTCATTGAGCCTTGGAATCTCACACTGTCTCATCACATGAATATAAAAAAAATCCATATCACAATCTGAAGTTATACATGTAAAATGAGAGTTTTTAAATTCCCCAACCATAAGGATTTTCATCCAGAAAAGAAAAAAAACTACTCAAAGAGATGAGGGTACTGAGCTCGCATCGTGGTCTCCCACTCCTTATTGATCTTATGAAGATTCTCAAGATACCATCAGATATGAACTAATGGAATTGATCTCCTTTAAAGGATAATATCTTATTGATCCTCATTCTCCACCATGTACTTTGAAAAGTTTTCCTCATCCTCAATTTCTAGCTCTCCCCAGCCAATAACATGAGATTTTTGGTACATGTACCACCTCAACAACATCACATAAAAGATGTCATTTACTATGTATAACAATAATGGTAGAGATAAGAGGTATTCCACCTCAATAACTCTACGTAGTATCTGGAAAGATTTAATTAACCTCATAGATAGCATACCACCCCTAATAAATCTTCGTAATCCACTTTGAGGTGAGACACTCAAGAACACATGGACTCCATCCTCAAACTCCAAAGGCCTCCATCATTAGTCACCATTGGAAATATAATTGATATATATAGTACTTATCCACTCTTGGATGATATTAACCTTCTCCATAGTATCTCACATAAACACTAGTTCCATGAGTACTAACCCACCAAAATCAGTCTAACAAAGCAGTAAACTATAGGGTAACCCATAAAAGGCCTCGAATGGTTCCATACTAATGATGGAATTGTATTTATTATTTTACACAATCTCAACCAAGTTAAGGTGATCCTACCAACAACAGCCAATTTCTAACATGAAATCCCAAAACATTCCCTCTAAGAACTGAATGGTCCACTCATTTTTTTCATAAGTCTGGGGGTGAAACACCATGATCAAATGAAAATAAGTCCCAATATCCTCCTGTAATATCCTCTATAATCCAGATTTAAAGAGGTAATCATGGTTTAAAAATAGTTATCAAGGGAACTCCATGGATACATACTACCTTCAAAAAATACAAGCATCCCAAGTTCACTTCTAAACTCTACTCTTGAATCGCCAAAAAGTGGGCTGACTTGAAGAGTTTCTCTACGATCACTTAGATGGTATCATGTTCTATAGACGTACATAGTAAACCTATCATGATGTCCCTGGATATCCCATTTTTCTTCCACTATAGAAAATTAAGGTGTTGAGATAAACCTACTAGTACTATGTTCTCATCCTTCACCTGATGAAAAGTGAGTCATCGAGAGAAAAAATATGCAACACATTTCTTTAAGCATGACCAACAAAACTGATGTCACATCTCCTGGTATATCTTCTCAACACCTGGATGTACCTCCAAAGAGTATTATAAAACTCCCTCATCAACACCTCCCATAATTTCATTTGTACCAACTTCCATCCTCTAAAAAGTATAACATACTCCCCACCTTTAGATAATCCATTAGAAACATGTCTGGTGGATATCTGAGTACATAAGGTCTCACATTCAGGTTTTACATTTTTAGTTTCCCTATAATTTTGTAAGAAAAATAGGGTTCCAATGATTGACTAAAAATATGAAACAATGTCATTGTCCAATAAGAAAAATTGTAATTAGGTTAAATTCTCTAATGACTCACCCATAAAATAAGAACTATATCTTCTCTTAAGAGTGTTTACCACCACATTCCCCTTCCCAAGAGTATAGACTATTTAGAAGTAATAATATTTGAGGTACTATAACAATATATTATGTCTCAAGTAAAGATAATTTTTATATAATATATACTTGAGACTCTTTTGATCATGTTGGATCATAAACTTCTCACCCATAAGGTATTGTCTCCACATCATTAGGTTGAAGACTATGACTACTAGATCAAGATCGTGGGTTGTGTAGTTCTGCTCATGTTTTCTCAACTTCCTGAAAACAAAGAAAATAACTTCGTACCTATACACTAAAACACAACAAATTCAATCCCCTACGGAATCATTGAACACTACATACTCAACACCCTCCTCTAGAAATCTAAGAGGGGGAAACTCATCATCCTCTACCTCAACTCCTGGAAACACTACAAGCACTTTTCAATCCACATAAAAGGATAAAACTTACATTACACTGATGTAAAAGGTGTTATAACTCTAGAGAAATTAGGTAAACCCCTCTGATAGTACCCTACCAACACAAGAAAACTTATCACCTCTGTAACACTCTTGGGTGGATCCCAATATAGAACTTTCTTAACCTTTAATGGGCCACTAACACTAAAGCCTCTAAGAAGACATGTCTTAGAAAGTGTACCTATTGAATCCAAAACTGACACTTTGAGAGCTTCCCATAAATGTGGTGCTCTATAAGTGTTTCCAGTACCATCCTTAAGTGTATCACATTCTCCTATTTGTAATCCAACTACACTCTGATATCATTGATGAAGACCACCTCAAACTGGTCTGAGGGAGGCTGAAAGACCCGTTTCCTGAGTCCCATGAACACTGTTGGGGATTTTGTCACACTGAAAGTAATCACCAAGTACACATAGTAATCATAGAGACATCTGAATGTAATCTTCATCATATCCTCATTCCATACACATAGTTGGTGATATCCTGATGTAAGGTCAATCTTTGAAAACCTTCTCACCCCTCTCAACTGATCGAAGAGGTCATCAATCCTTGATAGGGAATATTTATTCATCATGCTTGCCAATTTTAATAACTAGTAATCCACACAAAACCTCAAGCTCACATTTTCATTCTTAGAAAACTACACTAGGGCTACCTGGGGGAAACATTGGGTTTTAGGAAGAACTTCTTCTATAAGTCCTCCAACTAAACACTCAACATAAAAAAGCTATATGGGAACCATCAGATATGCTGGTAAAGATATTGGGGTCATCCCACGGTGTAAGTAAATAAAAAATTATAAATATTAGTGGGGAGGTAATCCTAGAATATCCTCAAGAAAATAAACCTCATACTATACCAAAACCATAGAAAACTGGTAACCCAGAGAATCCACTACTCCAAGAGTCATGCTAGCTAACTCGAGAGTAATTGGATACACTCTCCTCTGCCGGATCATGTCCTTATCCCCTAGGGTTTTCTTTTCACCTAGAAAGGAAAATCTCATCCCATCACCATGAACACATCACATTATCTTCATAAAGAAGTTAATGTGGTTGTGAACTGTGGATATAAAATTCATACCAAAGATGGAGGCATAAGGCCTCGTCGCTACTACAAATAGATCCTATACAAATCTCTTTCCTCCAAGCATCAAATCACACTATTGGAAGAAGTGTGAAATCACTTAGTCACCTCCTTTTGAAGTCTCCAAGTGGAAGGCTTGATTGAATGGAATAAAAAGAATATATAAGTCATGAAATAGAGAAGTGGAAAAAAAGGAATTACTCCCACATGTGTCTATCAGTGTTGTAGCTAAGGTAGAAAAGTCATTGATCTTACCTAATATCATCCCCGGAGCCTTGGGGTCATAGGACTCCATAGCTTGCATATAAAAACCCTACTCATTATTACACCTTAATTCATGATTTATTACATAAGATTAAACATAATATTACTTATAAGATTGATAAGTATAGTGTATTTTGAAATTAGGTAAATTACAAAAAAAACATAAAACAAGAAATACATCATCTTTATTGAAAACTTCCTTGACATGATCATATTATTCCTTCGTACATAAAAATGCATTGGTTAACATGGGAATATAAATAAAAAAGGGGTGATCTATAAATCCCTGTAAGCTAATAATCATGGAATAACATTAATAAAGTAAAACATGTTTGACAATAGGAATATATATGGGGTATAAAATGAGTGAAAATTGTACACATGAAAAATGATGCATGATATAGCATGATAACATAAATACAACATGAGAAATAAAAAAATAACTTAAAACACTACATCATAATCATAGGTGAATGCTAATGGCTGGGAAATAATGATGGAAAAGGTACCATTAAGGATTAGGTTCACTCCCGAACACAAGAATAAATTTTGGCTATAGCCACAATTAAAAACTATGGCTATAAGCTATAGCCATTGTTCAAGTTGTTCGTGGAATGTATTGGTGTGGCTATAGCTGAAAGCTATAGCCATGGTTTTCTTGAGCTATAGCCATAGTTGTCCACCATGGAAACATATCTATTTCCATGGTTTTAAAAAACATTTATATAGCCCCCATAGCGATCCACCATGGATCTTATGTTATATCCATTGTGTTCCACCATTGAAATAAGGATGTAGCCATGGTTTTCAACTATGTCTATAGCGTAAAAATAATGTGCACCCAGCCGGATTCGATCTTTGTACCATCGTTATGTGTACATTCCACCTTACCACTATACCATGGACATTTTTGGGTGTATATTTATGTATTTATATATATATATATTATTAAAAACCATGGCTATATCATTTAAACTGTGGCTATATCCCTCCCCACCATTTTTTCGTGGGTAAATATTTTTCCCATGCAAGGGAGGGAGACCTGTAGCCATGGTTTTGAGGAACCGTGGCTATAAAAATTTACAAAAAGAACTTTATAGCCATGTTTTTACTCAAACCATGGATATATACCATGGTAAAAACTCTATAGGCATGGTTTGACAAAAACCATAGCTATAGGTCTTGGAAAAGATCTTACAGCCACGGTTTAAGATAAACCCTGGCTATAGCCCTCATAGACACACTCTATAGCCATGGTTTTATAGAACCATGGATATAACTGTCAAATATTAAACTTTATAGCCATGTTTTCACAAAAAACTGGATATACCCTTTGAAAATATACCCTATATCCATGACTTAAAAAAATTGTGGTTATAGCCTTGGTATAAATACAAATAGCCACAGTTTTGGAAAACGACAGTTATGAGTCCCTGGCAATAGCCTAGTTTTCTAGTAGTGAAATCCCTTTCATGAAAAAATTCATGAGGCTAGAAAATTACCCAATTCACTATATAAATATATAATTTCAAGTGAGCATGTCACATTTATATCATTCTCATGCTTATGTGTGCCACGTAGATCATACAAAATGGATTCATTCATCATAATATTTCATTCTAGGATAAAAGAGTTTGAAATAAATACATATAAGTCCCCAATAAATAAGTATAATTTCATAAAGATGAACACCCTTGATATGAAATGGGTATGGATTTTTACTACACAATTGTTTGGAAATGAAAATCTTAGTAAAATTTTGGCATCATAATGGGGGTTTTTGAATGTTTCTGGGAGGGATTGATGAGAGTCAAATAGTACTCTCATAATTTATAAAAAAAATGGAATGTAAGGGGATATGGAAGATAATATCCCAACATTAGAAAATTTAGATAAAAGATATAATATTAAAAAGATAATTGAATGAATAAGACAAGGAGAGGACCCCATACCATGAAAGGGTCATTCCAAATGTTTGGGAGGAGCTTCTTAAGAGATTGGGAGAACCTTGGGAAGACTATATAAAGGATATTGAAGAGTAAGTACGTGATTCAAGGTTTTTAGGAAATATAAATGGGATATTTGGTGGTTTTATATAGGAAATGAGTGGTAAATTCTTTATCATTTCTCAAAATTATGTTTTGGACTCTATATAATAAAATAACACAAATTACAAACCTTTCCATGGGTTTTCCTATGGTTTATGCCAAATAGTGGTGGTTTTCATTATTTTATTAAGAAAAGGGCCCAACATATTAAAATATTATCTTTTATGATGTGGAAATGAGTCATTAACTTAAATAAATAATTTTAGAACCTTAAAATATATTATATGTTTTGGAGCCTTAAAACCTAAAAATCATATTACAGATTTATAAAATCATATTATTATTTTTTTGAATTGTTTGTATTATGAATTTAAAAATTTAATAAAAAAACCTAAAAATCATATTATTTTAAATTGAAAACATATATTTCGTCTTGGATACCATATATATTATTTATTACATAATTTTGGGTCATTATGATGTCATAATATACATTGTATATTTATACCGTATTTGATTGTTTCCTGAAAATTCAACAGTATCAGAAAATAATGAAAATATAAACATTGGATAATTTTGATGTTATAATTCCAAAAATATTAAACATTTTATCTAAATTTTTATTTAAATATTTTAATTTTCATTTTTTAAATAAGAATCAACATTTATTGATAAATTCTGGGTTTTTTAACAATGACAATTTTTGGACCCTTATAAAAATTACATTTGACATTATAAAAATTATATGATAATTTATATTGAATAAAAATTATTTTAATAATAATATTTCAATAAAATATTATTTATTTCAAAAATATATTAAATCATAAAAATAAATTCCTTAATTTAATTTGAATATTACCCAAAAATATAATTTTTGTTTTATTGTATCAAAATAAAAATCATTTATAAAGTAAAAACAATATGATAAATATATATTAATTATTCTAAAAAATAAAAATATTCATATTATTAGGGTCTTGATACATATCCCTTTAATACACCAATAAATTCACTTAGAGTAAGTTGTGTGATGGTGAGATTTCATCTGGTGGTTCAGCCTACATGGTTTGGGTTATGATCTCGATAAGCTTGAACTTCTCTCGTAAATTGTATTGCTCATACATAAGATATTGGATATCATATTGGGTTGAGTAAAGGGGAAATACCAATGATTATATCTCCCTCATAAGCTTAAATAAATGGGATTCATTGGTTACAATCCTTCTGGTTGAGGCCATCACATCCCTTCTTTGTTTCAATTGGATTTATCAAACCCTTATATTTATACTGATTGTATTATCATTTTTCAATGGCTATATTATCAACAGTAATGATGATAAATAGAATTTTAAATCCAATAGGATATAATAAAACAAAATAAGTGCATGTGTTTCCCTATAACCATGATACACTATAAGACATTTAATTTAACCACAAAGGTAGTTTTATTGATAACAGTTTGAGTCATTACAAACACCCCCACCCCATCAGAAATTTTTCCATTGAAAATTTCATTTAACCCACTAAAATAGATGAGGGTGACTTTTTTTCATCACTTAATCTAATTACCATTTCTATTATTTAAACATTTGTTTTATTCACAGCCGTCTAACCAGGTTCATTATATTATTATGTAGAACTTTTTCTCTATGATATAAGATCTTAACCAACTGTTGCTCATAGAAAATATTATTATCCAATGGTACTACCTATAGATTGATAACATGTGAGGGGTTTGTAATATACTTCCTCAAGAGTTATACATAAAATATATCATTCACTTAAGATAGATTATCTAGGAGTTCCAGACGATAGTCTATCGCTCTAATGTGATCAAGGATCTTAAAGGGATAGATGTATCTTGGACTAAGATTTCACTTATTTTAAAATATCATAACTTTCTTCGAAGAAGATATGTGGAATAATAAATTGTATCCAACCTCAAACTCTAGGTCTCATTAATAATTATTATCATACCTCTTTTATAAAATTTCATAGACCATGGTGTTCTGTTTGGCCTTGACCTTTTCTGTCATTTTGGGACCAAGAAGTTTGTGTTCCCCAACTTCATCCCAATAAGTAGGTGTTATAAAAATATTCCATTAAAGTTATTCATAGGAATATATTTTGATTCTTGAGTGGAATATATTATTCTATTAGAACTCGACCATAGCAATATGTTGATCTTATCCTTCTTTTAACTCAATTAAGCATGCAATCAAAATTTCCTTGAGGTTCTCTGTAGACTAATAAGATTGGCCATCAGTTTGAGGATGATAAGTCGAGCTAAATTTTAACTCGGTATTTAGAACATTTTTTTTTCTCTTCTAAAACATGGACGTAAATATTTTTTATCTCTGAGACACAATTTATTGGGGTGTTCCATAAATCCTCACCACTTCCCTAATTTATATACTTACAAATTGATCAAGTGATAATTCCTATCAAGTTACAATAAAGTGAGAAGTATTTATAATACTATCCACCACAACCCATATAATATTATTTCCTCTTGATGTCTTTAGAATACCTGTGATAATTTACATAGTGATGTTTTCTTGTTTCCATATAGGTATGGGTAATGGTTTCATTATCCCCTTGCATTTTTTCCATTCCACCTTCACTTTCTAACATACAATACATCTTGAGATATATAATATGATCTCCTTATTCATGTTTTCCCACAAATAGTTCACATAGATATCTCGAAACATCTTTTTGTTTTCTAGATGGATGGAGAAGGTCAAGCTATTTGGATCATCCAACAACTCCTTCTTTAACTCAGGATTTAATGGTTTACATAGTCTTGACCAAAATCTTATAATTTCTTCTTCATTAACATTTAACTCTTAGGATTTACCTTCCCTTATAGATTCAAATTTATTCTAAATTCTCACATCATCTTTTATATAATTATGTATCTTCTCTAGAAGGAATTTTTAAACAATCATTTGTGAAAGGATTCATGATTTTCCATCCTTTATGATTCCCATATACATCATTTTCATGTATAATATTATCAGATCATTCTCAATTATCATCATTGATAAAATTTTTGGATCCATTCCACATTTATTATCTACCACATTATTTTATTTCCCATGATGATAGTGGATTGAGAATTCATATTCCTTGATCAGATCTAACCATCTCCATTGGTGCATATTCAACTATCTCTATGTAAATATATACTTGAGGATTTTTTTCATCTACAAATACTTCACATTTCACCACAAATAGATAAATTTTCTAGATTTAAAACAAGAAGATCACTGAAACCAACTCTAGATCACGTGTTAGAAATTTCTCTTCAGGAACATTCATTTTCATTGAATCATAGGCTATTAATTTTTCATTCTACATTAACACGCAACCCAAGGCCTTCTTTGAAACTTCATTTCACACCACAAAAAGTTTGATATTTTTGGGTATCACAAGTATAGGTGTAGTGATAATCCTTTGTTTCAACTCTTTGAATCTCTCTTCACAATCATCATTCCAAAAAAAACTTTACTCCCTTCTGAGTTATCTTGGTTACAGGGTTTTACAATCATGATAAATTTTTCATAAATCCGATATAATAACTTTCCATGAGACTCTAGCAAACTTCAATTTCCCGATCATCCTTCAATTACTTCTGTCATTATAGGTTCCATGTATATACATTTACTTGTGATAATATTCTCCAAGAATGAGACTTATTTAAACCAGAACATACATTTTTTGTACCTTGCATAACGATTCTCCTTTTGTAAGGTCTTTATCATAGTACTCAGATGATCCTCATTCTCCTCTTTACTTTTGGAGTATATTAGAATATCATGTATAAACACTAGCACAAATTTATTAACATATTATCTAAAGAATCTATTCATCAATTCCAGGAATATTTCAAGATCATTAGTTAGACTGAATGGAATTACTATGAAATCACAGTGGAGATACCTTATTTGGAAAGTGATCTTTAGGATTTCCTCCTTCATCCTTAATTGATAATATCCTTACATAATATCCAACATATAGAATTCTTGTGATTAACTTATCTGATCAAAAAAGTCATCAATACATGGAATAGGATACGTCTTTTTCATATTGATCTAGTTGAGCTCATGATTATCAATGAAAAGTCACATTGACCCATCCTTCCTCTTGATGAAGAGGATTGGTGCTCCCCGAGGTGAATCACTAGGGTGTATGAACCCTTTATCCAAATTCTCCTATATTTTCTTCTTCAGCTCCTCAATTTCTACAAATTCTATTTTATACATAGTCTTGGATAATGGAAACACCCCAAGTATGAGTTTGATATAAAATTAAACCTCTCGTATAGAATAAAACTTGGAAATGCATCAGAAAACACTTCATCATATTCCCTTGTAATGGGAATTTCTTAAACTGTGATAATTTTATTATACTAAATCATTTAAGATAGATAATCTTGCTCATATGGAAGTAATATAAATTTTTGAGATGTTGGTTCAAAATAATATTCATCCTCATCCTTTCCCTATTATAGAATTGTGGGTTGATTCATGATACATAGAGTTATTTCATTCTCATGGAAATTTATGTTGGCTCTATAATGGGAAATACAATCCATAACCATAATTTCATCAAATGAAACTAAAAGAAGAATGATAAGGGTCACTTGGAATTTCATCACACAAATTTTGATAAAGGAGGAGTTATATACTAAGGATTCAATAATTTCCCCACTTTATATTTTCATTAACATATATACTTCCAGGATTTGGGGTGGTGTTAAAATAGTTCTATTAAACTTGTGTGATATGAATAAATGCATAGAACCAAAATCAAAAAGTATGTTCACTATTCTTGAATAAATAAATAGAGTACCTCTCACCACGTCTATGTTAGGATCCAAATCAATAGTTGTGATGGAATAATCTTTCCTTGTTTCCTTGGAGGCTATTGGTTGTCTCTGAAAACCCTTTCCTTAGTTCTTTGGTTTGAAAAGTTCCCTTGTTCTTTGTAATTGAAATAATGAACAATGCACTAAGGTTTAAATGCATCATTCCTTTCCTACATCGCATTAGTGGGTTTCTACTGTCATTAATCTCTAGAAATTTTTACTTCCATTCAACACCTAAATCATTTCCTTTTCCCCTTTAGGTAATTTACATGGTTCTAATTTCTAAACATTTGAAAAATGGGATTATAAAATTTCTTAACAATATTAGATTTATCCATCATACTACAAAAAATAAACTCCATTATACACTTCTTATCCCCATGTTACCCTAGAGATTTGTTAATCTTCATTTAGACATTGAGGGAACATCGAACAATATTCTCATAGCTATCAATGTCTTAAATTACTATGTATTTTCATTTTCTGGGTTTTATCCCACCAAAAAAGTGGCCTACTTTTCATTCCAGGGTAACAATAAAGCCTAAGGCATGTCATGTAAGTATTTTCAAGATTTCCTCATATGCCCCAATAAATTTATCATCTTCCTGCTTGATGTAAAGGAAATACCTATCCATTTTAAGTTTGAGAATGTGTGGAAAATATTTATAAAAACACAACTTCCAAAATTTCATCCACCCCATCGCTTCAATATCTTCATCATGCTTCACTCTACCATACAAACAATGACATATATCATCTATTGGATTCCACTATATGAAACCATTATTGATAATCTGACATCACTCTTTGATTTTTTACATAGGATATAATGAAGAATTCTTTGAACAATTTCTATTTCTTAAGAAATTTTATAATTTACAATGTAATATGAATTTCATGTATATATCTTGTCTTCCAATACTTCTAAACTAATTGATCTTTGTGGTGAAGTCACTTGTATCTTATAATAATGTAATATTTAAGCATAAGATATAGTTTATTGGCATCGGGGGTGTTATAGTATTTATTGGATAAATTTTAGTACGGCCCTTGGAATGTATATTTTAGTAGAACTTAGTTAACATGAACAATAAGATAATTTCATTAAGCATTTGAGAACCTATAAGGTATTTTTATTACATTTATCAATATTCATGATGTATTTAGGATCACTAAGTTAGTAAAATTATTTATGGATGGTGCATAAAAGAAGGGAATCAAAACTCATGGTCAATATATGGGTTACTTTATTGAGAGTGAAAATATAGAAAGTGTTAGTGACGAGCTGATCATGAACATATTTGGGAAATTAAATAAAATTATGATTTATATCCTAGCCCATATGGAAAACAAAAATAGAATATAACCTAGAGTTAATTATATCATGATTATTCCTAGAAAACTATCTCATTTTATGAAAAATAATTAGAACCTACCTGAATTACATAAAAATAAGATAAAAGTGGAGTTTCATAAATGTTCAAGTGATAAATTCTGTAGAAGGAAATAAATTAATTATCCTACATGTCAAGAATATGGTATGAAGAACTTGGGTAAATTCTTAATGTGAATGTTTGTTTATTGCAAGTGTGGTTAAAAAGTACATCATTCTCATAATTTCATAGGAAAGAATGAATATATTAATGCTCAGTGATTTAATTTTAAGGAAATAGATAATCATAAAAAGAAATTCCCCAAACATCAAGGATTACCCTTATAATGTTTTTATGAATGATATCTTGAAAATGATCCAAATATTATAAATAGAATCATTTTTGAATCTTATAGATAAATTTAGTTATATAATAAACTTAGTAAGTAATAATTTGTATTTCATGAAGATTTCATTCTTGGAAGCATTATCTATGTGGGTGGAATATCTAATTATATTTCTAATACAAAAGGAAATCAAAGAATATCCCTAATAGATGAATATATCCTTTATGAATTTAAGTTTAGGGTAATTATGGTTAAATTAAGAAATACATTATTATGATGTAGTGGTATTTATTAATGGTAGTTTTGTATGATGACTAAGAGAAAAAACAACAGATTGTTCTACTAAAATTTAGTTGTCTGAAAAAATAGAAATTTTGAATTTTGAAAACATATGATGAATTGAAATAATCACCCTAAAAATTTATTTTTTAAACAATTTGATATTTCTATAAGAATAATTGTTTAAAAAATTATAATTTTGGTGTTCAAATTTATAACATATTGTTATTGTTTTTAGGTAATCCTTGACCATCCTTTTTGTTTATTCTTCTATTGGGGTTCATCACAGGTAGTTTTAGGAAGAAAGTTGAAATTATTTTAAGTCTCTAGGGGTATAAACAATTGGTATATAGTTTTCCAAAATGGTTTGACAACATGGTTTGAAAAACCATGCAGCCCTACTGAGGAAATATTGTGCACAGGTTTTTATTATTCCAAAAATGGTTAAAATTTTCCCAACCCCCCTTTTTACATCCTACGTAGCCCAAACTCATCTTGGATCAATTTCCAGGGTCTTGGAATCACTCAAGGACCCAAATTTCCACCTCCAAACCCATTACAAGGTGGATAAAACCATGAACAATGTCATTTGATCTCTCTCCAGTTAGATACCTTCCCTCATTACTTGTCTCCCACTCTATTTTTCTATCTTAATTATATCTTGTTATATACTCTTGTTGTTAAAGGATTTAAACTCCATTTTTTATATCTTTAATCTAGGTTTGATTCATGGATCTTCATTTTTGATGTTCTTCATTGAAGATTAATATTGTGGGTGTTGTGTTATGTGATCCCATGAATGAAGGTAGGTGGTTCTGTTTAATATTGGCCAAATAATTTAACATTTAATTTCATGATAAGGCATGATCTTTTATTTTAGTTCTTGGAAATTCCTAATTCTTTTAAGGTAATTTTTTTACCTTCAATCAAGAGAGGCCTAGCAGGAGATGGTGGAACCTGATGGTGATGGTGATAAAGGATGAGGGATTAGAGTGGAAAAACTTCAAATATATTTTCACCGACCAGTTCTATCCATATATAATGGTGCAGAATAAGGTTATAAATTATTTCAAAATAAATAAGGATGATAGGATCATGAAAGAGTACAAATTTCATTACTGATCTTGTGTAATTTTCACCTGATATGGTATCAAATGAGATGATTAATACTTAAAATTTTGTGATAAGACTTTGATATGATATTTGTTCTCGTGTTTTCTTCTGAAAGCTATCTTCTTATGTTGAGGTGTTGGATATAGGGTTGATGGTTTAGCATGATCTAGTTGGTAATTCAGGTTTGTTGGGAGTTCCATGTTTCTTCCAGTGATAGTTCTATGAGTTCCTTCAAAGTAGAGAGGAATCGTGATGATTCTTATAATGGTTCTCAACAGTAGGGTTCGTTGTACCTACGACAGTGTTGGGTAGTGTCCCTTTAATTTTCTACTAGTGTGGTAATCCTAGGCACTCAAAACGTGTTTAACTAAGGCACTAAAGATATATGGTTCATACGGATTCCCATGTCACTTGTAGAAGTTCATTCATATCTTTTATACTCCACATAGTGGAATAGGATCATCAATGCCTAAAATTGTTGTAGTGTAATCAAATGCTTCACAAACAAAGGGGTTCTAGTCAAAGCCATATGAAACAATATTTCTTCACGCAGTGGAAGAGTCTCCAGAGTAACTAGATACAGGTCCAGTGACTGTATTAGGTACCGTTAATCGAGTTTCATTATTAGTGACTTCATTATTTGATACAAGTTCATCTCATTATCTCATTTCAATCTATATTATGAGTATTCTAAATCTTTATACATAGCTTTTATCTTATGTGATTAATATTACTACACCTAATAGTATGAAGAGAGAGAAGGGTCTCCATTGTCCTGCTTATGTGTGTTCTTTATCAGATATTAGTCTTTCTTGGGATTTTTTGGTTCTCAACATGAAGCCTATTGACATCATTTTCAACATGGATTGGCTTGTTTCTAATAAATCCTAAATTTATTACCATCTTCAATGGGTCTCCTTTATATTATACAATAGGGTATGTCTTTTTTTTCAAAGATAATGGGACCCAAGTTCAAATAAAGTGGGACCTTATTATCTAGATTTGGGGGAAGTGATATCAATGTTCTCTTTTGTCATGGGGTGAGAATCTTTGAGAGATGATCTCCCTCCAGTTTTCATTGTGTTTCCCAACATTTTTTTATGAATTCTCCTATTTTCCATTGGTATGAGAGGTATATTTTTCTATAAATTTAGTGCATGTTGCTCAACCTATGTCTATACCTTCTTAACACAAGGTCCCAATTGAAATAAAATAGTTAAAGAATTAGTTGGATGATCTTTTATAGATAGAGTATATATGATTGAGTGTGTCTCCATGGGTGATGCAGGTTCTCTTTGCTAAGAAATGTGATGTGTCACTTCTCCTATATGTTAATTATAAAAAACTCAATAGAGTCATGGTATAGAACAAGTATCTATTACCATGGATTGATGATCATTTTGACTAGTTGGAAGGGTGAATTGGTTCTTGGAGATTAATATTTGATCTGGTTACCATCAGTAGAGAATCAAAGAATCTAAAATTTAGAAAACTACCTTCTAGAGAAAGTATGGCCAATATGATTACATCGTAATTCCATTTGGTCTAACCAATGATCCCACTGTCTTTATTGATTTTACGAATTGGATTTTACATGAATATATTAATACTTTCCTGGGGGTCGTTGTGGATGAAATACATGTTTACTCTATGTTTGAGGAGGATCATGTGCGTTGTGTGAGAAAAGTTTTAGAATTGTTGAGAAATCACTAAAATTATTCAAAGTAATATAAATGTAATGTTTGAATTCAGGAACTGAATTTTTTGGGACACGTGGGGTCAGAACTTGGTATTTTAGTAGATCATGAGAATATGAAAATGGTTATGACATGGAATAACCACAAAACGTTTTTGAGATTCATAACTTCTTAGGTTCTGTTGTGTATTATTTACATTTCATAAGGTAATTTTAAAATTTGGCCTCTCAAAGGATAAATCTAACTCATAAGGGAGCAATTTTTTCTTGGGATGAGAAATTTCATAGCTCTTTTTTGTTGATCTGAAACTTCTTTTTGAAAACTACACCAATGTTTACTCTTCTAGAGGTTGTATTAGGCTAAGTGGTCTTCTGTGACACATTATGTTCAATTTTGGGTTGTTCTCTTATATAGGGTGATCACATGGTAGCCTATGTTGCTTGCTTACTAAGCCTTCATGTGAAAAATTATATGACCCATGACCTTGAACTAGAAGTTGGGATGCATGATCTTAAGAGTTGGTGGTATTACCTATTAAAATAATGTTTTACCATGTATTCTAACTATAAGATCTTGAGTTATATAATCTATCAAAAACATTTAAATCTATTCTAGAGGTTTTGGGTAGAATACCTATAATATTATGAATTTGTAATTTCATATACCATAAATAAATGGAACCGTGTTACAATTTCTTTGATAAATAATCTTCCAACCCATACCATGAAATAATCATTAGAAGAGTGGGTCTTAAGGTATATTTTTACACAGTAACATATTAGAGTTTAGAAAATAAGGGCTAAGGTTTTATTGACCAATGTTCAATTTAAATTTTATATTCTTGAGATGATTCTTCAAGAACAACTATTTAATGATGAATTCCATAGCATTAGATACTCCATTTAAGGAGGGGATTCCATTTCTGACTTTCTGTTCTCTATAGAGGGTGTGCTATGTTTTCAAAATTGGTACACTATATATTTTCCTATAAGAAAAGTGGTTATGTGGGATTTCAATAATTCTAATAATGTTGTGTAAATTGTAACCATGGAGATATTTTATAACATGCAATGATGATTTGGGTAGTCTGGTATGAGACACGGAATTTCTAATTTTGTTTCTTATTGTTATACATGCTAGAAGGTCAAGGATGACCACCAGATAACTTTAGGTTTTCTTCATCTAATTTCAATGGAAACTTGGAAGTGGGATGATATCTCAATGGAATTTGATTTTGTTTTTCCACATACCCATAAAAATATAATTCGATATGGTTTTTGGTTGATAGGATAAGAAAATCAGCTAAATTATTACCCATTCATGATACAACTAATATTGAGGAGATGATAAATATCTATGGGAAATAGATTTCTTGTTTGAATAAAGTTTAATAGGATATATTCTCTGATAAATTTAACCATTTTACTACTTGTTTTTTGATATTCCTTTAGGTGGCACTGGGATCTCATGTTCATTTGAGTATGGCATACCATCCATACTCGGATGGCTAGACATAGAGGGCTATAAAAATTATTGAGGACGTGATTCATGCCAATTTCTTGACTTTGGTGGATCTTGGTATGACCATTTAGAACTAGATGAGTTTTATTATTATAATATTAACCACTCCATTATTAGGATCTCACCTTTTGAGGCCTTGTATGGTCGTCCTTGTATGTCTCTATTGTTTTGGTCAGAGATCGGTGAAAGTTTCATGGTTCGACCAAGATTTTTTTAAGAGATGATAGTAAATATTTATTTGATTCATTGGATAATTTTGACTACAAAGATTCGATATAAGTCTTATACCGATCATCACAATAGACCATTGTAATTTTAAGTTGGTGGTTAGATGTTCTTAAAAGTTTCACCTTGTTTACGTCATTAACAACTAGGGAAGAAAGGGAAAATTGATCCTCATTTTACAGGACCTTTTGAGGTTGTTGAGAGGGTGTGGAAAGCGTATTATCATTTATAAATTCCACCATAATTGATGTCAACACATAATGTGTTTCATGTATCATAGTTATGAATGTATCATTCTGATTCATCTCACATTCTAAGTAGGAGTGATCTTGAGGATGAGCCTGATTTGTCTATGAATGAGCATATAATAACGAGATATGATTCTAAAACAAATTTACATTGTGGTAGTATGATACCTTTTGTTAAAGTGATATGGAATCATGGTTCTGATAAACATGATACTGGGGAGAGAGAGGCTCTGATGTGAGAATAGTGGCCTCACCTTTTTTATATTGGTACCTCATGAAAATATTTTTGTGGAAAGAAAGTTTCTATGGTGGGGAGGTTGTAACATATTTCTAATATTTTCAGGTATTTCTTGAACCACATTTTTGTTCATTTTTTTGTTGGGGTTTGTCTCTGGTTTTCTTATGAATAAAGTTTAAATTTTTGGAAGGTGCTTCGGCTGTACACATTTGGCACACAATTTTCCAAAACAGTGTTCCATGCTAGTGAAAACCATGTAAACCCAAATGTTGAGGGTTTTTAAAATTGGGATATATTTTGAAAAATCATGTGACCACCTAGAAGAAACTATGAACCCCTTTTGAGGGGATCATGGTTAGGGTGTACATTTTGAAAAATCATGTGGACCTACCCAACTAACCTTTCTTGTAGAATTATATTATTCAAAAAAAATATTTAAAATTTCCCAAACCCCCTTTTTACCTAAAACAAAGCCTTAACTCCTCATAGATATATTTACTTGTAATTTTAATCTCTTGAGGACCCGTTTTGTCTCTTACAACCCTTTACAAGGTGGTTCAAAGCTTTGTGAATGTCATTCGATCTCTCCATGGTAACAATTCATCCCATATTTCTTCCTTCCCACTCACTTTTTCTCTCTACATTAGGGTTTGTTATACCTTCTAGTTGTTAAGGGATATAAACTCCTTTGTTTTATATCTTGGATAATGGTTTGATTCTTATATCTCCATTTTCAAAGTTCATCATTTGAGTTTCTCATTGTGGGTGTTGTGTTACGTGATCCCATGATCTAAGGTAGGTGGTTTCGTTTAAGATTGGATAATTAATCTACCATTTAATTTCTTGATTATTTGATATTTCTTTCAATTAAATTGTGAAAACAAAATTTTCTATTGATCAGTATTTGAAATTTATTTGGAATTAAAAATCGGGAAAAACCCCCAATTCCAATGAATTGGGGTGTGATTTGGATTTCATGGAATTTGGAAATTGATTTGGAGAGAATTGATTTTAAATTGGTGTTTATGAAAAATGGATTAAATTTTTTTTATAAAAACCATGTATTTTTTATCTTGAAAAGAGGAAGTAATTGATTAAAAACCATTATTTTGTTTTTTAAAGAGAATTTGGCATATTGAAAAAGAAAATGGGGAAATTATATTTTAAATAGAATTTAAATAACTTGCCCATTATTGATTTTTGTTTGAGAACATACAATCCTATGTAGTTAGTGAGTTATTTGGGATAAACAGTATATGTTTTATGATTTACAATAATAACAAAAACAAAGTGAAACCAATATTATACCTGATGGGGTGTTGATTATTCTTCTTTGAGTAGTGTCTGAGGTACGTATGTATACATATTTTGATGATCACCCATATGAGTGTGTGAGCATCCCAAAACCAGGAAATATAAAACCTCTTGGAATATGGAAATGTTTCTAGTATGTGATTATTTTTTAAATAATTCATTATTTTTTTAACAGTTTTACACATACCTTGGGAATTTATATAAACTATTTTACATAACATTTTTATTAATCCATTGCCTGAAATTTTTTCGCCAATTGAAATTTAAAGCATGATATGTTTTAAATTTTCTCTTGTAATGCCATAACTGTTTCATTTAAAATTAAAAAAATTGTTTGGATGCTTATTATAGAATCTTATGATGGAAAATTTGGTGATACCTTACTTGGATTTTAACTCATACCCTCCCTAGACCTTTAGATGTTTTTAGATATCCTTCATCTATGTTAGAGTAAGGGGAAATCACCACTTGGAGGTGGTGGTTCTTAATCTTTTGGGGTTGGAGTGATGTTTTCGTTGGAACTTGGCTTGTTTATCTATAAATTACAAGTGCTTTTTTGTTGTAATTTGGGTTATAAACTTGTTTGAATTATGGTACTATTCTCCCAATGGATTTTTCTTTTGACTATATTAACTTGTATTTATTTCTTCTACTATGTTTTTGAAAAAATCATTCCCTCCTTTTTCTTGAATGATTCTAGGATATAGTTTCCAACTCATGGGGAGTGAGAATCCCCTTTAGGCCATGTTAGTGCTGGATCACGTATCAGGGTACCAAGGTATCTTGGCTGGTTCAGGAAAAATAATTATCATGAATATTGGAGGAGTTTTAATTTGATATTTGTATATTGTTGTTACTTGGAGGATTACTTTTTAAAAAATTTATTCATATCAGTTATTATTTTAGCTTGTGCTAACCATTTGGGTTTTAGATTAGAGGAAAAACCTTTCATAGTTTTTTTATCCTATGGAAAATTAAATATTTATATTAGTTATTTGGGAATGAAAAAAACAACACAATCATAATGATGAACATAAAATGATGAAATAATGATTATAGAATTGGAATAAATCCTATAAGTAAAATTTATCATATTTTACATCCCAATGGTAAAGTAATTTATCAAAAAAATAAAGTGGAAGATAAATATATCGATACTTATGTGGAAAGTAACACTAATCCACCAAGGTAAATTTTTAGAAACTTACTTGAATGTATGAGTCATATAGAGGCACTTTCATAAAAGGTTTCGAGGTTGTAACCTTGAAATTAAATTTTAGGATAAAATCTACATATGATTTTATTATTATGTTTTATTCAGTTTAGAAAAGACGAATTAAAATTATGAGAAAAAAATGTCTGTAAGGATGGTATAAATTAACACCTAAATATTTTAGTTTATATTTTCCTTTAAGAACACTATATTAGATAGTGTGTAGCACACACAACACTAAACATAAAAAAACTATTAAATAATATTATTTCAAAATGTTTGTTATAATTTGGACATTGGGTTTGTTATTATAAATATGAATAACCAAATTATGAAAAAACCATATAAAGGTTTTATAAAGTGATAATTTTTTGATTAATTCGTAATAAATAAGTATTTCAATTTCATTAAATTAATTTTATTCCTTCTAATAAATTTTCTTAAAAAATGGTTTTTATTTCATTTTGTGTGAGGATATTATTTTTAGTTACTGATAATTTTATAAATATTATTTGAAAAATTTGAAATAATTTTTGAAAATTTTATGTGTTAATATCCATAAGATTATTTGTTATATTTTTCTAAAAAATGGATTTTTAGTAAATAGTGAAAAATACTGATTTTTTAAAAACTATCATTTATTTTTTAAAATCAAGTAAATTAAATGTATCATTTTATTTTTAATTTTGTTTTAAAGTAAGATAAGTATAATTTAAGTGAAAATATCTAAATATTTTTATATGAATCAACACTATATTTTATTTTTGTATTAGTTCAATTTTATGAATTAAAACGCAACTTTCTAAAAAAAAAATTCGTTACATTTTATGTTTTTATATTAAAATTTATTTCGACCACTTCTAGAAATTGAATCATGAAAAATGAATTATCAAAATTAAAACTGTAGGATAAGGTCTCAAAATTAACCCACAACCTTCCTTTATATTATTTTATGAGATTAATTCAACCATATCCATCATAAATGTCAATATATGTCATTTAGTTCCATTTTACTTTAATAATACTATTTATATTATTTTAAGTAAATAATAAATACAAAATGTCATTTTCATTCTTTTAATTTCTCTAATATATTTTCATTTGTATAAAATGAATATAGAATAAGATATAAACAGTTATTTTTAATATTAATAAATTATTTTTGTAATATAAATTTATTTTTAATTTTATTAATGACATAATTACCATAAAAACTTATGTCATGCTGATATAGATCTTGTACGAGTAGTAGAAAAATAAGTGTAAATGATTTCAATAATAATCAAATTAATATGTTCAAAATGAATTGTGGTATACCTATATTTTAATAAATAATAAAAAATTATAACTAAGAATAAATGTTTTTATATTCTACTAAAATTGTAGTCTTTATGTATTTGAAATCAAATTAGATGAATAGTCTTAAAAATGAATGTAATGATACTTTTTAATAAATAATATTTTATTCTTAAAATTTTTTTAAAAAAAATATTTAAATTGAAAAAATGGGTTTGGAAATGGTTTAGAATTTTATCCAGGGGAAAATTTTAAGCCACTTATCACCTTATTATTAAAATTTATGACCCTTAAGGATAAATAAATTGTTACCATCGTTAAAGTTAAAAAGAGTTACTGAGTGGGTTAAACCCAAAGGTAAGGTTTAAAATGAAATTTTAAAAAATATAAATTTTATTGTTCAAAGGTATTTTAAACTTTTCATTCCATACATTTTATTTTTTTCCATTTTCTCCACTTGACATGATTATGATATATATTTTATTTAAATATTTTAATTAATTCCAAGTGTGCATTTTCCCTCACTTAAAAATGGGTATCACTCCTCTATTATTTACACCAATTAAGACACTTATCATGACCAATAACTACCCAAATATCTTCCTAAAATTAATCAACAAGACTTATAGTCACTAGTATCATCGAAGGATTAAACTAGAAGTCTTAAGGTGTAATTCTTATATTGTTTTTCAAAGAGTAGATATAACTTTTAACTGAGTGTTTAAATTTTATTTTCTATTATAAATCCTTCAAATATTATATAACCATGATCATATAATAACTCTAGTATCTTAAATATAATTAAATTTTATTATACTTTAGGTATATTCCTTATTCACATTATTTCCAACCCATGGAAAATTAAAATATCTCTCATGTGTATGTACGGCCTAACGTCTCCACATAGCAATGTAATTTGTTTTTCATCACCATTTTAAGTGGATGCTTATAAAGGAATAATTAGTGAATATATATGAAATTTATGAAATGATTATGATTCTTTAAATATAATATATCGTCTACATTCTTACCCTTCCATTCATTAGAAAATGATAATGTAGCTCATGCATAAGTGTGGACTACCACTATCATGAAGTGATGTCATTTATTTTTCAATTACCACCATGAATGGAAGATTATTAAATTATATATAATGAATAAAAATTAACTTTATCTCATTATTATATTTCTATCCATGATGTAACCATTTTCTACTTCCTTTAACCATAGATAATATACTTAAGTAATTTTAGAGAAATTGGCCGAACAACATTACGTGGTCGATGTAAGAAAGAAATATTTAATGAATAGCTTTAAAATGAGTAAAAAATAACTATAAAAGGGAATATATATCAAATAATTATTAATAAAGTGTTTTATTATTTTAAATTTTTAATAAAGTAGGATCATAAACATATAAATAAGAAGATACCCAAGGAAATGGGGTTACTAACTAAATTTTTTTCATTGGGTTATATTACCTCTTCAATGTCTATGTTATACCAAGACTATATGCATAGTGACATCTAATTATTTTATTTTTTTATTCATACTTTTTTAATTGTATTTAATTTTTTTATACATAAATACTTCATTTATTAATTATCATTTCAATGTCACAGTCTTTGTAAGGGAATTTTTCTCATTTCCACATCAAGGATGATGTTTATATTATGCACCTAATTTTATTTATATGGTGTATATAATACCACTTTTACATATTATATCCTAAATTATTCTTTATTAAGGATATTTAAAATTTCAATTCAAGTTTACTCTCTTGATGGGTTTTCTTGAATAGTTATTAAAATCTTAAGTGTTATTGTTATAATCTCATTACTTTTCCAGATTGTTTAGGTTAAATTTAAATTGAAGAAAATTATATCACCATAATGTAACACCCCAAAACTCAAACCTCAGGTATTGATATGCTTATGTTTTCATTTTTTTTTTTGAAATTCATAATAAACGAACAAAACTTGTTTCTAATGAAAAATTAATAATATGGTTTTAATTTATGTTAGAATGCAATTGAGTAAAACACAGAAATGGACACAAGGCTTTTTATTTACTTAAGAACACCGAAGTGTTTACAATGTACCAAGATCATAAGAAACAACTATACCCAAATATACCTATTAAAAAACCTATTAGAATTACAGGGAGAACACTCAAAAAAACAATAAGTACAAGTAGATAATTTGGGTCTTTAGAATCCATCATAATTAACAAAAGAATGTCCAAAGACATAGCAGCCACACTAAGCACCAATGATATGACCTGAACCATCTTCTTCTTTTTCTCGAATTTTAGGATACCCTATGGTTTGGTTTTATAAGACACTAAAATTATCGTTACCTTGGTGGACCGTGAAACCCTAACGGCTATAAATATAGATGTTGGCCTTGTTAGAGAATTAATTGAAAACATGTGAGTATATTTTATCTCTCCAAATAATTAGGTTATGGATTGAAAAATTATAAAACTGCCCAAATCATGAACTCTAAAAGGACATGGTGAAATAGTTTGATTTACACTTAAGTGATTGTGTAATGTAATAATAAATTCAAAACACTTTACAAATTATACAATTATACTATAAAGATTTTCAATTCTTAAAATAGTGTTTTATAATATGTTTTATTTCTTATAATTAAACTATGTTCTTGATTAAACTATGTTTTGACTTCTATAATACTATGTGTAAGAATTTTAATTTTTTTCAATTTAAAACTTTGTAGGTTTAAGGTTTAGTGTTTGTAGATAATTTGAGCTAAGACGAAGTATAATTTGAATTATTTAGCTTTCAAATGTTTAAATAAAAATCAAGTTTAAAAGGATGATTTTTATATAGTTTTAATAAAACTTTTGTTTTCTCTTAAGAACTTTTTTTAGGTCGGTTTTATAAACAATATTGGGCTAGCAAGGGTTATACCTTTATGGATAGGCCAAGGGAGGCAGCTCATGATAGATGGCTGAGCCTAGCCCTCAGCCCAAGCCAAGGTCGGCCCGAGCATGGGCATATGTTCTCCAAAGGGTGCATAGGAGCAAGAGCGCCTGAGCGCGCCAGTGCAGGCACAAGGTCGTGGCGAGGCATGGGTAGGCCAAGGATTGTGGGGGATGAGAGGTCGTGTGTTAGGCCCCCTGTGTGTTTGTTGTGTGATTTTTGAGTGATGTTTCGGAGGCTTAGGCTTGTAAGAAAGTCATGTTCACCTCCCCGATTCGATGTGGGACAAAAATTTTCCACCTGTATCTGATCTCGATTGTTGGATCATGTCCCACATGAATCAGGGCCATCCATCTCGGTCCAGGCCTCAACTCCCAGCAGCCGTGGTAAAACATCTTTGTTTTTATACTTCATCGGATCAAGTGAGATCTAATCACAACTTTCTGAGAGTTTTAAAATGTCGTATCATCCTTGGATCGTCCAATTAAACTCATATTTAATCTGATCCACCCAATTCTTTTTAAAACCCTGGACACACCCTAGCCCTTGGATCATGGTCCAACTCGATCCTGACTGTTCGTTTTTCTCCCAGTTTCTTCCCGCAGTGATGTCTTCTTCTTCTAGCGGCGTGCAATGCACCAATTCCCTACAACCTATATTACACCATTTTTCTTCACCTTTTATAGCCATTGGACCCTCCTCTCACACAGTTTATATGGAGACCTCCCCCCTAGTATTTTTTTAATCCATATTGGCCCCAGATCCCATGAAACTTGCATTAAAATATTCGGTATAGGTATAGTTTATAAAAAACAAGCCCAAGGCACCTCAAATATCTCTCTTTTTTCTCTTCTACCTCCAGCACCATCTTTAAGAACCTCTGAACTCCTCCTGATCCTCCTCATCCTTCCCCATGAATTAAGGTCAGGGTTGTTTTGTCTTGTTTTTCATTTTTATTTTTAGAATATATTCATTTGTATACTTATAATGTATATTTTGTTTACATCTTATGGTTTGAGTTTAAACCCTTCTATACCTGACTTCAGGGCTCGAGATTTTTGATTTATAGGGTATTAGTGGATCTGAATCTTAATTACCCAAGGAAACTTTTTTACATGCCACATATACATAGCATATATATATGCATATATATATATAAGTACAGCCCTATGTTTTTTTATAAAACCCTTATGTCCAAATTTAAGATTTGTAAACTTGAGCTTCAAAGTTAATTTAAGAACCTCAACTTGTGAAGAACCATATCTTGTACAAAACTTTTACCCAATGATGTATGTTCTTGTATATATATATATAAGGTTATACTTATAGGTTTTTATAATAACCCGAAATATGTTTTCATAAAACTGAGTTTTAGTGATTAAAAAATGCTAAGAAGTGTTCATTAATTGTTAGGGTTTACTTTTTATGCTTTTTCCTTCTTGTGAGAAATAATATATATACACTTGGTATATACGAACATATATATGTTCATACACACATATATATATGTAAACAAATTGTTTTCCATCCTAGACCTATTCTACTTTTCTAAATGTGTTTATCAATGTCTAACCAACATGAGTAGTACTTGTTTTGGTTGTGAAATGAAAAGTTCATACACTTAATTATATATATATGGTTTATATATATATATATCATCTCTAATTGAATCTAGGTTTTTCAAAGGATAAAAGTTGTATTTGTAAATATTTCTAATATCGATAATTATATTTGGGGTTTGTCTCTGGTTTTCTCATGAATAAAGTTTAAATTTTTGGAAGGTGCTTCGGCAGTACACATTTGGCACACAATTTTCCCAAACAGTGTTCCATGCTAGTGCAAACCATGTAAACCCAAATGTTGAGGGTTTTTAAAATTGGGATATATTTTGAAAAATCATGTGACCACCTAGCAGAAACTATGAACCCCTTTTGAGGGGATCATGTTTAGGGTGTACATTTTGAAAAATCATGTGGACCTACCCAACTAACCTTTCTTGTAGAATTATATTATTCAAAAAAAATATTTAAAATTTCCCAAACCCCCTTTTTACCTAAAACAAAGCCTTAACTCCTCATAGATATATTTACTTGGAATTTTAATCTCTTGAGGACCCATTTTGTCTCTTACAACCCTTTACAAGGTGGTTCAAAGCTTTGTGAATGTCATTCGATCTCTCCATGGTAACAATTCGTCCCATATTTCTTCCTTCCCGCTCACTTTTTCTCTCCACATTAGGGTTTGTTATACCTTCTAGTTGTTAAGGGATATAAACGCCTTTGTTTTATATCTTGGATAATGGTTTGATTCTTATATCTCCATTTTCAAAGTTCATCATTTGAGTTTCTCATTGTGGGTGTTGTGTTACGTGATCCCATGATCTAAGGTAGGTGGTTTCATTTAAGATTGGATAATTAATCTACCCTTTAATTTCTTGATTATTTGATATTTATTTCAATTAAATTGTGAAAACAAAATTTTCTATTGATCAGTATTTGAAAATTATTTGGAATTAAAAATCGGGAAAAACCCCCAATTCCAATGAATTGGGGTGTGATTTGGATTTCATGGAATTTGGGAATTTATTTGGAGAGAATTCATTTTAAATTGGTGTTTCTGAAAAATGGATTAAATTTTTTTTATAAAAACCATGTATTTTTTATCTTGAAAAGAGGAAGTAATTGATTAAAACCCATTATTTTGGTTTTTAAAGAGAAATAGGCATATTGAAAAAGAAAATGGGGAAATTATATTTTAAATAGAATTGAAATAACTTGCCCATTATTGATTTTTGTTTGAGAACATACAATCCTATGTAGTTAGTGAGTTATTTGGGATAAACAGTATATGTTTTATGATTTACAATAATAACAAAAACACAGTGAAACCAATATTATACCTGATGGGGTGTTGATTATTCCTCTTTGAGTAGTGTCTGAGGTACGTATGTATACATATTTTGATGATCACCCATATGAGTGTGTGAGCATCCCAAAACCAGGAAATATAAAACCTCTTGGAATATGGAAATGTTTCTAGTATGTGATTATTTTTTAAATAATTCATTATTTTTTTAACAGTTTTACACATACCTTGGGAATTTATATAAACTATTTTACATAACATTTTTATTAATCCATTGCCTGAAATTTTTTCGCCAATTGAAATTTAAAGAATGATATGTTTTAAATTTTCTCTTGTAATTCCATAACTATTTCATTTAAAATTAAAAAAATTGTTTGGATGCTTATTATAGAATCTTATGATGGAAAATTTGGTGATACCTTACATGGATTTTAACTCATACCCTCCCTAGCCCTTTTGGTGTTTTTAGATATCCTTCATCTACATTAGAGTAAGGGGAAATCACCACTTGGAGGTTGTGGTTCTTAATCTTTTGGGGTTGGAGTGATGTTTTCGTTGGGACTTATCTTGTTTATCTATAAATTACAAGTTCTTTTTTGTTGTAATTTGGGTTATATACTTGTTTGAATTATGGTACTATTCTCCCAATGGATTTTTCTTTTGACTATATTAACTTGTATTTATTTCTTCTACTATGTTTTTGAAAAAATCATTCCCTCCTTTTTCTTGAATGATTCTAGGTTATAGTTTCCAACTCATGGGGAGTGGTAATCCCCTTTAGGCCATGTTAGTGCTGGATCACGTATCAGGGTACCAAGGTATCTTGGCTGGTTCTGGAAAAATAATTATCAAGAATATTGGAGGAGTTTTAATTTGATATTTTTATATTTTTTTTACTTGGAGGATTACTTTTTAAAAAATTTTATTCATATCAGTTATTATTTTAGCTTGTGCTAACCATTTGGGTTTTAGATTAGAGGAAAAACCTTTCATAGTTTTTTTATCCTATGGAAAATTAAATATTTATATTAGTTATTTGGTAATGAAAAAAACAACACAATCATAATGATGAACATAAAATGATGAAATAATGATTATAGAATTGGAATAAATCCTATAAGTAAAATTTATCATATTTTACATCCCAGTGGTAAAGTAATTTATCAAAAAAATAAAGTGGAAGATAAATATATCGATACTTATGTAGAAAGTAACACTAATCCACCAAGGTAAATTTTTAGAAACTTACTTGAATGTATGAGTCATATAGAGGCACTTTCATAAAAGGTTTCTAGGTTGTAACCTAGAAATTAAATTTTATGATAAAATATACATATGATTTTATTATTATGATTTATTCAGTTTAGAAAAGACGAATTAAAATTATGAGAAAAAAATGTCTGTAAGGATGGTATAAATTAACACCTAAATATTTTAGTTTATATTTTCCTTTAAAAACACTATATTAGATAGTGTGTAGCACACACAACACTAAACATAAAAAAACTATTAAATAATATTATTTCAATATGTTTGTTATAATTTGGACATTGGGTTTGTTATTATGAATATGAATAACCAAATTGTGAAAAAACTATATAAAGGTTTTATAAAGTGATAATTTTTTGATTAATTCGTAATAAATAAGTATTTCAATTTTATTAAAGTAATTTTATTCCTTATAATAAATTTTCTTAAAAAAATGGTTTTTATTTCATTTTGTGTGAGGATATTATTTTTAGTTACTGATAATTTTATAAATATTATTTGAAAAATTTGAAATAATTTTTGAAAATTTTATGTGTTAATATCCATAAGATTATTTGTTATATTTTTCTAAAAAATGGATTTTTTAGTAAATAGTGAAAAATACTGATTTTTTAAAAACTATCATTTATTTTTTAAAATCAAGTAAATTAAATGTATCATTTTATTTTTAATTTTGTTTTAAAGTAAGATAAGTATAATTTAAGTGAAAATATCTAAATATTTTTATATGAATCAACACTATATTTTATTTTTGTATTAGTTCAATTTTATGAATTAAAACGCAACTTTCTAAAAATTGTTTTTCGTTACATTTTATGTTTTTATTTTAAAATTTATTTCGACCACTTCTATAAATTGAATCATGAAAAATGAATTATCAAAATTAAAACTGTAGGATAAGGTCTCAAAATTAACCCACAACCTTTCTTTATATTATTTTATGAGATTAATTCAACCATATCCATCATAAATGTCAATATATGTCATTTAGTTCCATTTTCCTTTAATAATACTATTTATATTATTTTAAGTAAAGAATAAATACAAAATGTCATTTTCATTCTTTTAATTTCTAAAATATATTTTCATTTGTATAAAATGAATATAGAATAGGATATAAACAGTTATTTTTAATATTAATAAATTATTTTTGTAATATAAATTTATTTTTAATTTTATTAATGACATAATTACCATAAACACTTATGTCATGCTGATATAGATCTTGTACGAGCAGTAGAAAAATAAGTGTAAATGATTTCAATAATAATCAAATTAATATGTTCAAAATGAATTGTGGTATACCTATATTTTAATAAATAATAAAAAATTATAACTAAGAATAAATGTTTTTATATTCTACTAAAATTGTAGTCTTTATGTATTTGAAATCAAATTAGATGAATAGTCTTAAAAATGACTGTAATGATACTTTTTAATAAAAAATATTTTATTCTTAAAATTTTTTTAAAAAAAATATTTAAATTGAAAAAATTGGTTTGGAAATGGTTTATAATTTTATCCAGGGGAAAATTTTAAGCCACTTATCACCTTATTATTAAATTTATGACCCTTAAGGATAAATAAATTGTTACCATCGTTAAAGTTAAAAAGAGTTACTGAGTGGGTTAAACCCAAAGGTAAGGTTTAAAATGAAATTTTAAAAAATATAAATTTTATTGTTCAAAGGTATTTTAAACTTTTCATTCCATACATTCTATTTTTTTCCATTTTCTCCACTTGACATGATTATGATATATATTTTATTTAAATATTTTAATTAATTCCAAGTGTGCATTTTCCCTCACTTAAAAATGGGTATCACTCCTCTATTATTTACACCAATTAAGACACTTATCATGACCAATAACTACCCAAATATCTTCCTAAAATTAATCAACAATACTTATAGTCACTAGTATCATCGAAGGATTAAACTAGAAGTCTTAAGGTGTAATTCTTATGTGGTTTTTCAAAGAGTAGATATAACTTTTAACTGAGTGTTTAAATTTTATTTTCTATTATAAATCCTTCAAATATTATATAACCATGATCATATAATAAATCTAGTATCTTAAATATAATTAAATTTTATTATACTTTAGGTATATTCCTTATTCACATTATTTCCAACCCATGGAAAATTAAAATATCTCTCATGTGTATGTACGACCTAACATCTCCACATAGCAATGTAATTTGTTTTTCATCACCATTTTAAGTGGATGCTTATAAAGGAATAATTAGTGAATATATATGAAATTTATGAAACGATTATGATTCTTTAAATATAATATATCGTCTACATTCTTACCCTTCCATTCATTAGAAAATGATAATGTAGCTCATGCATAAGTGTGGACTACCACTATCAGGAAGTGATGTCATTTATTTTTCAATTACCACCATGAATGGAAGATTATTAAATTATATATAATGAAGAAAAATTAAATTTATCTCATTATTATATTTCTATCCATGATGTAACCATTTTCTACTTCCTTTAACCATAGATAATATACTTAAGTAATTTTAGAGAAATTGGCCGAACAACATTACGTGTTCGATGTAAGAAAGAAATATTTAATGAATAGCTTTAAAATGAGTAAAAAATAACCATAAAAGGGAATATATATCAAATAATTATTAATAAAGTGTTTTATTATTTTAAATTTTTAATAAAGTAGGATCATAAACATATAAATAAGAAGATACCCAAGGAAATGGGGTTACTAACTAAATTTTTTTCATTGGGTTATATTACCTCTTCAATGTCTATGTTATACCAAGACTATATGAATAGTGACATCTAATTATTTTATTTTTTTATTCATACTTTTTTAATTGTATTTAATTTTTTTATACATAAATACTTCATTTATTAATTATCATTTCAATGTCACAGTCTTTGTAAGGTAATTTTTCTCATTTCCACATCAAGGATGATGTTTATATTATGCGCCTAATTTTATTTATATGGTGTATATAATACCACTTTTACATATTATATCCTAAATTATTCTTTATTAAGGATATTTAAAATTTCAATTCAAGTTTACTCTCTTGATGGGTTTTCTTGAATAGTTATTAAAATCTTAAGTGTTATTGTTATAATCTCATTACTTTTCCAGATTGTTTAGGTTAAATTTAAATTGAAGAAAATTATATCACCATAATGTAACACCCCAAAACTCAAACCTCAGGTATTTATATGATTATGTTTTCATTTTTTTGAAATTCATAATAAACGAACAAAACTTGTTTCTCATGAAAAATTAATAATATGGTTTTAATTTATGTTAGAATGCAATTGAGTAAAACACACAAATGGACACAAGGCTTTTTATTTACATAAGAACACCGAAGTGTTTACAATGTACCAAGATCATAATAAACAATTATACCCAAATATACCTATTAAAAAACCTATTAGAATTACAGGGAGAACACTCAAAACAACAATAAGTACAAGTAGATAATTTGGGTCTTTAGAATCCATCATAATTAACAAAAGAATAGCCAAAGACATAGCAGCCACACTAAGCACCAATGATATGACCTGAACCATCTTCTTCTTTTTCTCGAATTTTAGGATACCCTATGGTTTGGTTTTATAAGACACTAAAATTATCGTTACCTTGGGGGACCGTGAAACCCTAACGGCTAAAAATATAGATGTTGGCCTTGTTAGAGAATTAATTGAAAACATGTGAGTATATTTTATCTCTCCAAATAATTAGGTTATGGATTGAAAAATTATAAAACTTCCCAAATCATGAACTCTAAAAGGACATGGTGAAATAGTTTGATTTACACTTAAGTGATTGTGTAATGTAATAATAAATTCAAAACACTTTACAAATTAAACAATTATACTATAAAGATTTTCAATTCTTAAAATAGTGTTTTACAATATGTTTTATTTCTTATAATTAAACTATGTTCTTGATTAAACTATGTTTTGACTTCTATAATACTATGTGTAAGAATTTTAATTTTTTTCAATTTAAAACTTTGTAGGTTTAAGGTTTAGTGTTTGTAGATAATTTTAGCTAAGACGAAGTATAATTTGAATTATTTAGCTTTCAAATGTTTAAATAAAAATCAAGTTTAAAAGGATGATTTTTATATAGTTTTAATAAAACTTTTGTTTTCTCTTAAGAACTTTTTTTAGGTCGGTTTTATAAAAAATATTGGGCTAGCAAGGGCTATACCTTTATGGATAGGCCAAGGGAGGCAGTTCATGCTAGATGGCTGAGCCTAGACCTCAGCCTAAGCCAAGGTCGGCCCGAGCATGGGCATATGTTCCCCAAAGGGTGCACAAGAGCAAGAGCGCATGAGCGCGCCAGTGCAGGCACAAGGTCGTGGCGAGGCATGGGTAGGCCAAGGCTTGTGGGGGATGAGAGGTCGTGTGTTAGGCCCCCTGTGTGTTTGTTGTGTGATTTTTGAGTGATGTTTCGGAGGCTTAGGCTTGTAAGAAAGTCATGTTAACCTCCCCGATTCGATGTGGGACAAAAATTTTCCACCTGTATCTGATCTCGATTGTTGGATAATGTCCCACATGAATCAGGGACATCCATCTCAGTCCAGGCCTCAACTCCCAGCAGCCGTGGTAAAACATCTGTTTTTTTATACTTCATCGGATCAAGTGAGATCTAATCACAACTTTCGGAGAGTTTTAAAATGTCGTATCATCCTTGGATCATCCAATCAAACTCATATTTAATCTGATCCACCCAATTCTTTTTAAAACCCTGGACACACCCTAGCCCTTGGATCATGGTCCAACTCGATCCTGACTGTTTGTTTTTCTCCCAGTTTCTTCCCGCAGTGACGTCTTCTTCTTCCAGCGGCGTGCAATGCACCAATGCCCTACAACCTATATTCCACCATTTTTCTTCACCTTTTATAGCCATTGGACCCTCCTCTCACACAGTTTATATGGAGACCTCCCCCCTAGTATTTTTTTAATCCATATTGGCCCCAGATCCCAGGAAACTTGCATTAAAATATTCGGTATAGGTATAGTTTATAAAAAACAAGCCCAAGGCACCTCAAATATCTCTCGTTTTTCTCTTCTACCTCCAGCACCATCTTTAAGAACCTCTGAACTCCTCCTGATCCTCCTTATCCTTCCCCATGAATTAAGGTCAGGGTTGTTTTGTCTTGTTTTTCATTTTTATTTTTAGAATATATTCATTTGTATACTTATAATGTATATTTTGTTTACATCTTATGGTTTGAGTTTAAACCCTTCTATACCTGACTTCAGGGCTCGAGATTTTTGATTTATAGGGTATTAGTGGATCCTAATCTTAATTACCCAAGGAAACTTTTTTACATGCCACATATACATAACATATATATATGCATATATATATATAAGTACAGCCCTATGTTTTTTTATAAAACCCTTATGTCCAAATTTAAGATTTCTAAACTTGAGCTTAAAAGTTAATTTAAGAACCTCAACTTGTGAAGAACCATATCTTGTACAAAACTTTTACCCAATTATGTATGTTCTTGTATATATATATATAAGGTTATACTTATAGGTTTTTATAATAACCCGAAATATGTTTTCATAAAACTGAGTTTTAGTGATTAAAAAATGCTAAGAAGTATTCATTAATTGTTAGGGTTTACTTTTTATGCTTTTTCCTTCTTGTGATAAATAATATATATACACTTGGTATATACGAAAATATATATGATCATACACACATATATATGTAAACAAATTGTTTTCCATCCTAGACCTATTCTACTTTTCTAAATGTGTTTATCAATGTCTAAACAACATGAGTAGTACTTGTTTTGGTTGTGAAATGAAAAGTTCATACACTTAATTATATATATATGGTTTATATCTATATATACCATCTCTAATTGAATCTAGGTTTTTCAAAGGTTAAAATTTGTATGTGTAAATATTTCTAATATCGATAATTATATTTGGGGTTGTTTAATATGGGTTTTGATTATAAAAAAACAGATAAACGCATAATATATATTCAGACATATACAAAAAATTCAATATGGTTCTATTTTATTCTATTAAATATGATTTTTAATCCTTAAATAAAGACATGGATGAGAAAATAGTTTTGGGATCAAATGGATTTGTAATATTGTGCAAAAAATTAGTTTTTAAATATGTATGCCCTACTTCAAACTTGTTTTAGTTAAATAACCTTTAAATATATTAGCCTTGTTATAATTTCATATGTCAAACCCTTTTTATCCATTATTTGATATGATTCAGTAATTGTATCATGTGAAAAGAATGTGTAATAAACCATGTATACCTTCAATAAACTGATACGGCCATATTTTCAACGTACTCTGTTATATTATGTATATTTGGATTAAATGGTTTCATTTTCTATTTTATTTATAGTTGTACTCAATGATGCATGCTTGTGGAATATATAAGAAATTGAATTACTCAACATGATATGGGACACCATGAGTAATATGAAGTAAAATTTAGTTCTTCAAAGTGGTATGGGACACTTTGAATATCAGACCATATAGGACATATGAGGAATTTATTGGACTAGTATGTTCCGGGTTGGGGACCGGTAAAAGTAAACACTCTTGGTTGGGATCTGGTTATAGTAGACCCTCCGAGTTGGAGTCTAGTTACAAAGGCTCTCTAGGATGGATTCTAGTTACAGAGCCTCTCCGGCTTGGGGTCCAGTTACAATTAGCCCCTAGGTCTTAGCACGAGGCCTTGACACAAAAATTAAAATCTGGAATTATACATTTCATCATTATGTGTATTATAATTAGTTAACCAAATAGATATTCAACTAGTATAATATCTATGGTTAAGAGCTAGTACCTATGAGTATTATAAATGTAAATGATTATGGCATGACATATGTTTAGTACTCAGTGACCTAGTACTTGAAGTATGTAAATGAAGTTATTACCTTCACGTGCAAATTTGATTATTCATTACTCATAGTTGTTTAATTGGTGCTTAAATATTCATATGTTATACACGTTAGCATTTATTTTACTTATGTGCATGCCTATAAACGAATCATGTACCATTGTAATTCTGTTATCATGTTTTTAATTAAGAACTATTATGATATGTTACATGTGTTGCATCTTTTCTTAAATAAAAATGTTTTATGGAAAGGTTTAAAGAATGTTTTAAAAAGTTATATTGGTTTATTTTTAAATTCCTTACTGGGCATTCGTATTCTCACCCTATGTTTTTGAAATAAATTTTTCAGGTATCGGGTTTTAGCTAAAGAGGAATTTTGGAAGTTACTAGTTTCCAGGAACCTGACCCGAATTCAATCCTCTATATGGGACATGATGTGTAATTTATCAGTGCATGTTTTTGTAGAAAATTACACATCATGATTCAAGGCACCGACTCCTGGTATTCTGGGGTCAGGTCTTTACAATTGGTATTATAGTATTCAGCTTGGATAACTCTGGAAAACCATAACTGAAACAAAGAGAAATTCACTTAAGCATTACTATATATGAGTTTTTCTTAATTTTCAGATGGAAAACGAGGGTACTAATCCTTTTTATCTTTCGATAGAATCCCTAGAAAACATAATTTCCATAGCCAATCACGTAAATTTTATAAACTATTCCCATATACAAATGATATGTAAACACCTCTATGACGTATCCAACTCTCTCAGGGTACTTCAGCTCCACTGAAGAGTGGGTATGGATTACATTTTTATGATCCAAGCCCAATTTCTATCCTAAGAATGATGGGGAAGATACTACGAGGGACTTTTTAGATGTTTTACCACTTCGTAAGGCATACCGTCCCTCACGGCCTTCCAAGAAGCTACAGCGGTGGGAGACCTCCATGCAGTGTATATGTTTCAAGTCTTGCCCTATGGCCATTACTGTCATGTAATAGAATTTGACATCCTTGAATACGAAGCCTCCCATTCAGGGTACAAACATCATGTGCATACTGATGTATCTCAGCTATACACCCCACATTCCAGACTCTAGAGACAACATAAGTGCACTCACAATATAGAACCCGACTGCTTGGGTTGCATATGGTTCAGGGAGATCAAAAGTTTTGAACTAGTTTTGCGGATTCATGTATTAGGGAAATGGGGAAACCACTAGCCCTTTTTTATATGTACCAGTGGTTATATGAGAATAAATTTTGTTATCTCCTCTTTTTACTATTATTTTATATTGTTTATACTTTTGTAAATGTTTCAATGATTCAAATTCATAAAATTTTCAGATTTAAGGTCGGACTAACATCCTATCACTCCCTATTGAGATACTAGAGACTATCTTGGTCAAAACCTATGAATAAGAGTACCTACCTTTTACTAACATGCAAAAAAAGTGCAAGCAACTTTATGAAGAGTCAAACAGTCTAAACATTCTTCATTTATGTCAGGAGAATGCTTATATATACCATCATATAGACATGGTCCAATTGGCTGAGTACATTCAGCACTAATACAAACTTCACCATTATCAGTGCTAAAAACAAGCATTAACATCACTAGAGAAGCGCTGTTAATGCCGGCGTAAATATAGGGGGGTCCCCTTTATCAGCGCTAAAAAAAAGCGCTGATAAAGGACCTCCTTTATCAGCGCTTTTTTTAGCGCTGATATAGGTCTCCTATATCAGCGCTTCTCGGAGCACAGATAAAGTAACCCTTTATCAGCACTTCTGTTAGCGCTGATAAAGGTCTCCTCTATCGGCGCTTAACGGAGCGCTGATAAAGTCTTCCTTTATCAGCGCTCCTCTAGCACTGTTAAAGGTGTCCTTTATCAGCGCTAAAAAAGCGCGGATAAAGGCCCCATCGCCTGCACCTACAAAACAGGACCTGCACACCTGTACACCAGAATACCTGCACAAAGTAGCACATGCACACCTACACACCCTAGCAACCGCACACAATATTTTGACCGACAACGGTATATACATTTACTTAACATCATAAATACAAAAAAACGCATTGCTATATACATTTCAAACATTTTTTTACATGGTTACAATTAAAATTATTCAAAAACAGTTATAAACATTCATGTTTCATCCTTTGATATCTGTGATCCGCTCTCGATGGTATTTGTTGCTGAAAAAAGCATCCGAACTCAAGGAAAAAAATTCACCTATATAAGAAAACAAATATTATGTTAGTAATGCAATAATGAAAGAAATTAAATTAGTAATATGAAAGAATACATTAATATGGAAATGTGAAACTAAAATATGAAATTTTAAACTCAAATGTTTTCATTTTCAAAACAATGAAAGGGAATAATGTAAAATCAATATGTTTTTGATTGATTTATCTCATTTAATATATACTGATTCTTTATCTAATAAAAATACTTACCGGTCACACCGTGTGTCGGTCGGTGGTCGATTCGTACATGTCAAAAATGACTCATGGATCGTTGTCCTAAAGTATCAAAACAATCCGAATGCATTTTCTCGGTTTTCCATATGTCATTGGTGTTCTTTTCCAAAGTTTATCTCAATTTGAAACTAATATCAGACACTTTTAGCCATACTGGTCACACCGTGCATCGGATTGAGGTGCGGTCGATTTGTACACATCACAAATGACTCGTGGATCGTTTTCCTAAAATATCAAAACAATCTGAATGCATTTTCTCAGTATTCTGTATGTCATTGGTGTTGTTTTCTAAAGTTTATGTCATTTTCCAACTGATAAAAGACACTTTTAGCCATACCAGTCACACCGTGCATCGGATTGAGGTGCAGTCGATTCGTACACGTCACAAATGACTCGTGGATCATTTTCCTAAAGTTTAAAAACAATCCAAATGCGTTTTCTCAGTATTCCGTATGTCAGTAGTGTTGTTTTCTAAAGTTTATGTCATTTTTAAACTGATATAAAATACTTTGAGCCATACGGGTCACACGTGCGTCGGATTGAGGTGCGGTCAATTCGTACATGTCACAAATGACTCGTGGATCGTTTTCCTAGAGTATCAAAACAATCCGAACGCGTTTACTTGGTTTGTCGTATGTCATTGGTGTTGTTTTCCAAAGTTTATCTCAATTTGAAACTGATATAAGACACTTTTAGCCATACCGGTCACACCGTGCATCGGATTGAGGTGCGGTCGATTAGTACACGTCACAAATGACTCGTGGATCATTGTACTAAAGTTTCAAAACAATCTGAACACATTTTCTCAGTATTCCGTATGTCAGTAGTGTTGTTTTCTAAAGTTTATGTCATTTTGAAACTGATATCAAACACTTTGAGCCATACGGGTCATACCGTGCATCGGATTCAGGTGCGTTCAATTCGTACACCTCAAAAATGACTTGTGGATCGTTTTCCTAAAGTATCAAAACAATCTGAACACGTTTGCTCGGTTTACCATATGTCATTGGTGTTGTTTTCCAAAGTTTATCTCAATTTGAAACTGATATCAGACACTTTTAGCCATACTGGTCACACCGTGCGTCGGATTGAGGTCCGGTCAATTCTTACACGTCACAAATGACTCGTGGACCATTTTCCTAAAGTTTCAAAACAATCCGAACGCATTTCATCGGTATTCCGTATGTCAGTAGTGTTGTTTTCTAAAGTTTATGTCATTTTTAAACTGATATTAAACACTTGGAGCCATACGGGTCACACCGTGTGTCGGATTGAGGTGCGGTCGATTCTTACACGTCACAAATGACTCGTGGATCGTTTTCCTAAAGTATCAAAACAATCCGAACGTGTTTGCTCGGTTTTCCGTATTTCATTGGTGTTGTTTTCTAAAGTTTATCTCAATTTGAAACTGATATCAGACACTTTTAGCCATACCGGTCACACCGTGAGCCGGATTAAGGTGCGTTCGATTCGTACACGTCACAAATGACTCGTGGATCATTGTGATAAAGTTTCAAAACAATCAGTACACATTTTATCAGTATTCCGTATGTCAGTAGTGTTGTTTCCTAAAGTTTATGTCATTTTGAAACTGATATCAAACACTTTGAGCCATACGGGTCATACCATGCGTCGGATTGAGGTGCTGTCAATTCGTACACATCACAAATGACTCATGGATCGTTTTCCTAAAGTATCAAAACAATCCGAACGCGTTTGCTCGGTTTTCCGTATGTCATTGGTGTTGTTTTCCAAAGTTTACCTCAATTTGAAACTGATATCAGACACTTTTAGCCATACCTATCACATCGTGCGTCGGATTGAGGTGCAGTCGATTCGTACACGTCACAAATGACTTGTGGATCATTTTCCTAAAGTTTCAAAACAATCTGAACGCGTTTGCTCAGTATTCCGTATGTCAGTAGTGTTGTTTTATAAAGTTTATGTTATTTTGAAACTGATATAAAACACTTTGAGCCATAAGGGTCACACCGTGCATCGGATTGAGGTGTGGTCAATTCGTACATATCAAAATTCACTCGTGGATCATTGTTCTAAAGTTACAAAACAATCCGAACGCGTTTTCTTGGTATTCCGTGTGTCAGTAGTGTTTTTTTCCAAAGTTTATCTCAATTTTAAACTGATATTAGACACTTTTAGCCATACCGGTCACACCATGCGTCGGATTGAGGTGCGGTTGATTCGTACATGTCATAAATTACTCGTGGATTGTTTTCCTAAAGTATAAAAACAATCCGAACACATTTTCTCGGTTTTCCGTATGTCATTGGTTTTGTTTTCCAAAGTTTATCTCAATTTGAAACTAATATCCTACACTTTTAGACATACCGGTCACACCGTGCGTCGGATTGAGGTGCAGTCAATTCGTACACGTCACAATTGACTCGTGGATCGTTGTTCTAAAGTTTCAAAACAATCCGAATGTGTTTGTTGGGTATTACATGTGTCAGTAGTGTTGTTTTCTAAAGTTTATGTCATTTTAAAACTGATATCAGACACTTTTAGCCATACCGGTCACACCGTGTGTCGGATTGAGGTGTGGTCGATTCGTACAAGTCAGAAATGAATCTTGGATCGTTTTCCTAAAGTATCAAAACAATCTAAACGTGTTTTCTCAGTTTTCTGTATGTCATTGTTGTTGTTTTCCAAAGTTTATGTCATTTTCCAACTGATAACAGACACTTTTAGCCATACCGGTCACAACATGCGTCATATTGAGGTGCAGTCGATTCGTAGACGTCACAAATGACTCGTGGATCATTTTCATAAAGTTTCAAAACAATCCGAACGCGTTTTCTCAGTATTTCGTATGTCATTGGTGTTGTTTTCTAAAGTTTATGTCATTTTCCAACTGATAACAGACACTTTTAGCCATATCGGTCACACCGTGCGTCGGATTAAGGTGCGGTCAATTTTTACACGTCACAAATGACTTGTGGATCATTTTCCTAAATTTTCAAAACAATCCAAACGCATTTTCTCGGTATTCCGTATGTCAGTAGTGTTGTTTCCCAATGTTTATGTCATTTTGAAACTGATATAAAACACTTTGAGCCATACGGGTCACACCGTGCGTCGGATTGAGGTGCGGTCAATTCGTACACATCACAATTGACTCGTGGATCGTTGTTCTAAAGTTGCAAAACAATCCGAACACATTTTCTCGGTATTCCGTGTGTCAGTAGTGTTGTTTTCTAAAGTTTATGTCATTTTAAAACTGATATCAGACACTTTGAGCAATACCGGTCACACCGTGCATCGGATTGAGGTGAGGTCGATTCGTACACGTCTCAAATGACTCTTGGATTGTTTTCCTAAAGTATCAAAACAATCCGAATGCGTTTGCTCAGTTTTCCGTATGTCATTGGTGTTGTTTTCCGAAGTTTATCTCAATTTGAAACTGATATCATACACTTTTAGCCATACCGGTCACACCGTGCATCAGATTGAGGTGCGGTCAATTCTTACACGTCACAAATGACCCGTGGATCGTTTTCCTAAAATATAAAAACAATCCGAACGCGTTTTCTCAGTATTCCGTATGTCATTGGTGTTGTTTTCTAAAGTTTATGTCATTTTCCAACTGATAACAGACACTTTTATCCATACCGGTCACACCGTGCGTCGGATTGAGGTGTGGTCGATTCGTACACGTCACAAATGACTCGTGGATCATTTTCCTAAAGCTTTAAAACAATCCGAACGTGTTTTCTCGGTATTCCGTATGTCATTAGTGTTGTTTTCTAAATTTTATGTCATTTTCCAACTGATAACAGACACTTTTAGCCATACCGGTCACACAGTGCGTCGGATTGAGGTGTGGTCGATTCGTACACATCATAGATGCTCAATAAGTGTAAAGAGAGATATCAATGACCATATAAAGATAACATAAGTATTAGTAATTCACCTTCATTATCCTATTTGTTTACATTCTTCCATCAGGTACGTTGCCCATTCGTTTCTAAAGACATTTATATCATCTTCTGAATATGAGTTTTTGCGACAGTCATAGTAGTACTGAAAAAATATAAATGCACAAAGGATTAATAATTATTTCAAATAAAGTAGTAATTATTTTCAAAAATACATCTTCAGGGATGAAAGTTTTTTCATGAAATATGATCTCTTTTATAAATTTACAAACATAATAACCACAGTCCTTGTCATTTGTTTGTTTCAGACACTACAGAAACATCGAGAAAAATAAGTAATCTATTTTGATATGTGTTTGGATAGTGAAATATAATTATATATACCCATATACTTCTCCATTTGTAGATCTTTTTGGCATTTTCGTCCTTATGCCCTAGATTCATTCTAGCCTTTAGACGATATTCATACACCTCCCTATCATAACAAAATCCTCATTAAAAGATAATATAAATTATATAACTAGATATTTAGTTCTAAAATGTTGGATATAGTGTATTAAAAATTGAAAATCGCAATCATGTGTGGTCGGTTAGTTGGATATCCATGTAGTGAATCCAGAAAATAAATCTTTGGAGTATCCAAATTGACTGCAATGAGCATCAAATGTTCCCTTAAAACACAAAAAGAAATAAGTACTGATAGAAATAAAAATATAATTGATATGATTAAAATGTAGAGTTTTACCCTTGCATCGTTGGTATTAAAAAGAGCATGTCAGTCGTAATTTTTCTTTGAAACGTTCTGAGAAGATTTGACATCAATTCAGCCTGAACATTAGAATCTACTTCTCTTCGTTGTGTAGAAATGGTGTGAGGACTAATGAGTCCAAATTTGTATTCATGGGCAAATCCCTTCAATTTTTTTCATATATACGCCTGTGAAAAATATGAGATGTATTTATCCATAATTATCAAAGTATATCAGCTTCTTTAAAATCAAATCCTGAAAACATACCTCATGTATACATTTATAAATGAGGTGCCTAGCCAGTCGTATGTGATGATCTTAGAAACAGCGTATGCACTAAAAAAATCTAATGTTTCCTCTCCGTACATATCTTTTTCACAAACAATTGTATGACTCTTGTCGTATTTCATTTTCTTATCCACATGAGCTTGCAATTCTACTAAATGTGGATATAGAACGGGCGGGGTGAACGTGCTCTCAGTAGATCGTTTTGATCGGTTGGTTGATCCAATGTTGGAGTCGCTCTTTCGTTTTAGTTTCTCCATTCTATCCTTCTATAAAAAAAATTCATCGGATCAGCCATTTTCTAATTTAATGTTAAAGTTTCTGCTTGAAAAATTAACTGAAAATGAATACCTCATGCTCGACATGTTTTTTTACAAGATTCCACGGCCATGCAACGAATGTTCCAACAGATTTTTCCACTGTATGAATGTCGTCATAGTCATTTGGCATGGGTAGCTCGGCGCTCGACTCATGAGCTACGTTAATCGACACTTTGACATGACCGCTTGGAAGTGGTCTGTAGTGTACCATGTCATTCTGCATCTTGAACACCGTAGCCCTCGCTACAAGGTGATGGGTGGGAGTTGACAGATATAAATCACAGTCATTTTCACCCTGCAGAATATCATTACATGAAAGGTATCAGTGTCTATGTGATTCACATCTCACAAAAATGAATATTATAACATTGATTACCTCGGTTAAGTCAGGTCTTTGAGGGGAATGGCTCGCCTCAAAGCTGGTGAGGGGTGGATCTTCTCGCAGGGGTCGTTCCTGAGTTGTTTGTTCTCTTCGCCTATCCTCCATCAAACTCTTTAGCATCTCTCCCTGAGTTTGGATTAGTTATTCAAGGGTAGATACTCTATCTATCATTACATGCAATTCTTTAGTTTGTTCATCCTCTTCTTTTTTTTCTTATAATATGCCCGGGGTGACACCCCAAAACCCACACCTCTGACGTGGCCATACTGTTCTGCCTATTTCAAGGCCGTTGAAAGTATGTCTACATCTAGTGCGGGTTTTGTTGATTCCTGTGACTATGTCAAATAGAAAATATGAAAAAATAAGTAAGCATTGTTATGTAATAGTGATTTAAAGCAAAACAAGTTTATATTATGTCATACTTACACATCTTTCCCACACTTTTTGTGTGTTTTCATCTATCAGTTTCCCCTCTTTATTAACACGAGCCTGCTTCTATAGCACATGGCGTGGAATGGAAGTGACTTGAGATTTTGCTTCATCAATCTGCATATAAACAGAGAAACATGGTTACAGTGTTGTTTTATGTCACATAATATTATTACAGTACTTTTAAAATACATACCAATTGTTTTTCAATTGAAGCGTACCCCAACCTTGCTTTACAGTAGGGGTACACTGGTTTTGCTGCCTGTTCCTTATTTTCAGCACTCAGTTGCGGTTTCATAAATAAAAACCTATCAATCAACGTGATGAATACAAGAAACATTACACAACGTGTAACCAAACACAATGTACCCGAAAATTCTGTTCCGCACGACGGTTGCAAAATGCATACCACGTTCCTTGGGATATCAAGTGTGCAAAAAGAGGAGGCGGGTGCGGCTTGATTTTCCCTTCGTCATCTTTCAGATGATGTTTCGTTAAAATGGTGCGAAAGCCTCTATGAATCCTTTCTGCCAGTCTTAAAACATATTCTTTGTGCGAAACATCTACTATAAATGCACTCTGCAAGAGATGATGAAGGGTTAGTCAATATTTCAATATTTTATTTTATTTTAATAAATTAAATAGATGATACCATAATGTTACCGTAATCTCTTCCCACATTAATGTTTTCAACCCGCTGACAACATGGTTCCACGACTCTACGTCAATCGGCACGCATTGTCGAGTGATGATTCCAACGTAGATACTAAACATGGCTTTGTTGGGATTTACATGCTGGCCTCGTTTATTCCATCCCACCTCATATTTGATTCCCTTTGCTTTTTCCTTGAGGATTTTTTCTAAAACTGTCAAAATATGGGGCACCTATTTTTTTTTGTCGCTGGGGTTTCATCGCCTACCATTTCCTCAGTTTCTGCATCATCATTATGTATATCCGAAGCGCTAGCATCAGCACTGACACCAGCTACAATAAGTTGAGAGACCTATTGTACGTCAGCAGTGGGACCAGCTGCAACAGGTTGAGAGACCTATTGTCTTTTATTGGGTGTATCAGCAGGTGAAGAAGTCATTATCTGCAGAACTGTTTTAAAATTTAATTTAGATCACATAAAAGCAGCAGCGAACAGATAATAACATAATGTAACAAAATCTATATTACAATAAAAATCAATAACTGGATTATTGAACACCCTTTTTTTAAAAGGCTGAAGGGATTTGACCCCTCTATCAACTATCCATATCCCTTCATTGTGGTCTCCTCTTACATACAAAACATATTCTACATTGGGACCGCAGCGAAATGATTGCGAAGTCCCAATGAAAGGGTCATCTTCCGTTGAATTTTCATCTGACCCTTCAACTGTTTTGGTCGATAATAGAACAATTGACCAGTTTCAGTTTGCGGGATCTAGAACATAAAATACATGCACTGCCTGTGATGCCATTATAAATGGTTCATCTTTCTCCCCTTCCTTACTGAAATCAACTTTCACAAATCAAAAATCATCTATTTTAACATCACTCCTGTTATCAACCCACTTGCATTGAAATATCGGAACTTGAAATTTCGTATAATCCAACTCCCATATTTGTTTGATGATGCCAAAGTATGACATATTCGCATAAATTGGATTTCTGTCCTTAGCACTGGAAACATGCATCGCTTCAGCCACAAGTGTAACCCCACTATTCTTCATGGTACTGTCTTCATCATGTTCATTAGTATAAAATGTATAACCATTAACTACATAAGCATTGTAAGACAATGCATACACACTTGGTCCTCCGGCTAGCCATCGAAGTTGTTCCGAAATTGACTCTGGATTTCCATCTGACTTCTTAAAAATATGATCTCGAAACCATCCTATAAACTGTCGATTATGTGTATCTGATATCCATTTTTCAGCCCTTAATGGATTCAAACGCCTAAGAATTTCATTGTGGATTTCAACACATGGGTCAACGTTGAAACTGTTATGCAAAATATAAAGGTGGGCCTGCTCCCGATCTGTAATATTGATTGTGACAACCTTTCTTCCAGAAATTCCTTCACCCTCAAGACGCCCAGTGTGACTAGATTTCGGTAATCCAATGCTTTCCACACCAGACAAGTATTCAGTACAGAATTCAACGGCTTCCTCAACAATATATCGCTCTGCAATACAACCCTCTAGCCGACTTCGATTTTTGACATACCCTTTCAAAACATTCATATACCGTTCAATGGGGTACATCCATCTGTAATGTACAGGACCACATAGTCGAATCTCTCTCACCAAGTGGACCATCAAATGAACCGTCATATCAAAAAATGAAGGCTTGAAGAACATTTCTAATCCACATAATATGACGGCAATTTCTTTTTCCATAGGTGGAAATTTCGTCGGGTCTATAACTTTGATACATATAGATTTGAAGAAGAAACACAGTTTCATTAATGTATGGTGGACATTCTTGGGAAAAATGCAACATAAAGCAATTGGAATGAGATTTTGCATCAAAACATGACAGTCATGTGATTTCAGACCTTTTAACTTCAAGTCGCTCATTGACACAAGGTTACTGATATTTGACAAATACCCCTCTGGAACCTTTAGGTCATTCAAGAAGATGCAAAACTGATATCTATCCTACCTGGAAAGAGTGTAAGCTGCAGGAGGAAGAAATATTCGTTTTTCACCCTCCACTGGTGCCAACTCTTCTCGTATTCCCATCTCAACCATGTCCAACCTAGCCTTAATTCCATATTTTGTTTTTCCAGATGTATTTAGCAACGTGCCGATAACACTGTCAAATACATTTTTTTCTACATGCATAACATCAATAAAATGTCTTACATACAGACAATTCCAGTATTGTAATTCAAAAAAAACTAATCTCTTTTTCCAACAGATTTTCGTAAGGTTTTTCGAAGCCGGTTTACCAAAAGTAGTGTCCACATTTTTAACTTTCTCAAATAATTGATCGCCTGTTAGTGGAGACGGTGTTGTACGTTCTTCTGAACTTCCATCAAATGATGTCTTCCAATAATGGTACTTATGTTTTCGCGGTAGAAATCTGTGATGTCCGAGAAACACGGTTTTCGATGAATGTTTCAACCTAATTGATTGTGTACCTTCTTCGCAAACGGGACAGCCTTGAGTTCCTTTAATGCTATATCCTGAAAAATTTCCATAAGCAGGGAAGTCATTTATCGTCCCGTACAACATGACTCTCAAAGTGAAATCTTCCTTTCTGTAAGAATTATATAATATAACACCTGAATCCCACAATAATTTCAAATCTTCGATCAATGGAGCTAAATAAACATCAATATCATTACCCGGTTGTTTTGGTTCTGATATAAGCAGAGATAACATGATGTATTTTCATTTCATGCATAACCACGGTGGTAAGTTATAATTTATCAACATAACCGGCCATGTATTGTGACTGTTGCTTTGAAAACCAAAAGGATTCACTGCATCTATAGATAACGCAAGACGAAGGTTTCTCAACTCGTTTCCAAATTCAGGATACTCGTGATCGATTCTCTTCCACTGAGGAGAGTCTATCAGGTGACGTAGTATCCCATATTTAATTCTTGTATCTGCATGCCATATTAATTGTTCTGCAGTCTCCTCACTTCCATATAGGTGTCTAAACCTTGGAATGATTGGAAAGTACCATACAACTTTAGTAGGGCTGGATTCATCTTTCTTTTATTGAGAAGCACCACACTTTGGGCATTCTTTAAGTGATTTGTGGTCCTTGCAAAACAGTATACAGTCATTCGGGCAGGCGTGTATTCTTTCAGAGATCATACCCATAGAGCATAGCATTCGTTTGGCATCGTATGTTCGGCTCGGGATCTCATTGTCTTCTGGGAGCATTCCATTCAAGAGGGCAAGTAGTTTCGTAAAACTATCATCACTCCACCCGTTATCTGCTTTCAAATTATACAGCTTCAGTACGGATGACAATGCTGTATATTTAGTGCCACCAGCATACAATGGTGTCTTTCCACAACTATTTAACTTCTCAAATAATTTTGGGCAATCACGGAGTTCATCTTCGAAGGTCCTTGTTATTTCCTCAATACGATCTTCATCATCATTCACATCTGTAATCACATCCTCTATGCGTTCATCTTCATTGTTCATGTTTGTAATCATATCAAATGATCCATAAAACGCAGTGTCACCCCAGTCACTACCTACATTCGTTGTTTCCCCGTGTTTACACCAACATGTATAACTTTGATCTATTCCGTGACAGATCAAGTGTTCTTCCAACTCATCTGGACTAATTTGTTTTGAATAACAACAGTGTAAACATGGAAAAAGGATTTGAGAAGAGTCACATGCATGATCTTTTGCAAACTTGATAAACTCTTTCACGCCTTCTTCATACTGTTTTGTCAACCAATTTCCATTTATCCATTCTTTATTTATATTCATCCTATTTGAAATCCATAGGATGAGTATATAGGTTAGAGGAGAAGGAATATGAGTATAATTTAGATATTAAACAACATACTTCAAGGAAAAAATGTGACCATGAAATGACTAAGTCTAGAATGTTGTGGATCATGAATACATTCTCTGAATAATTTGGAGAAATGACTTCTCGAACCTTTTCTGGATAACCTAAAACTCCTTCCAAGGAAATAATGTGACCATGAAACAATACTTCTTAAACAAAATATGGGGAATTTATAATATTTTAATAAAGACAAAGCTCTCTAAAAACACCCAAAACAACCTCCAGATTATCGGAGTACTCCTCCTATATATTGTAATTGGCGGCGTGACCGCGGCATGACCGCGGTGTGACGGAGGAGGAGGTGGAGGCCGCGGAGGCACCGGTGGAGGGGGAGGAGGTCGCGGAGGCACTGGCGGCACCGGCGGAGGAGGAGGAGGCATCGTCGGAGGCAGCGGAGGAGGAGGAGGATGAGACCGGTGGAGGAGGAGGAGCAGGAGCAGGAGCAGAGGAGGAGGTGGCGGCAGCGGCGGAGGAGGAGGAGGAGGCGGCTGCAGAGGCACCGGAGTGACTGCGGCGTGACAGCGGCGTGACCGCGGCGTGACCGCGGCGTGACCGCGGCGTGACCGCGGCCTGACCGCGGCGTGACCGCGGTGTGACTGCGGCGTGACCACGGCGTGACCGCGGCATGACCGCGGCGTGACGGCGGAGGAGGAGGAGGCCGCGGAGGCACCGGCGGAGGAGGAGGAGGCCGTGGAGGCACCGGCGGCACCGGCGGAGGAGGAGGAGGCATCGGCGGAGGCAGCGGAGGAGGAGGAGGATGAGGCCAGTGGAGGAGGAGGAGGAGGCAGCGGCCGCAGAGGCACCGGCATGACCGCGGCGTGACCGTGACGTGACCGCGGCGTGACCGCGGAGTGACCGCGGAGGAGGAGGCAGCCGGGGAGGCACCGGCGGAACCGGCGGAGGAGGAGGAGGCATCGGCTGAGGAGGAGGAGGCATCGGTAAAGGAGGAGGCACTAACGGCAATGCAGAGGAAGGTTGGAGGCAGGGCGGAGGCAGCGGAGGCAGTGGAGGCAGCGGAGGAGGAGGAGGATGAGGCCGGTGGAGGAGAAGGAGGAGGAGCAGGAGCAGAGGAGGAGGAGGAGGCCGCGGCGGAGGAGGAGGCGGCGGCGGCCGCAGAGGCACCGGCGTGACCGAGGCGTGACTGCGGCGTGACCTCGGTGTGACCGCGGCTTGACCGCGGCGTGACAGCAGCGTGACCTCAGCATGACCGCAGCGTGACCGCGGCGTGACCGCGGAGGAGGAGGAGGATGAGGCCAGTGGAGGAGGGGGGGAGGATGAGGCCGGTGGAGGAGGAGGAGGAGGAGCAGGAGCAGAGGAGGAGGCGGCGGCCGCGGCGGAGGAGGAGGAGGTGGCGGCCGTAGAGGCACCGGCATGACCGCGGCGTGACCGCGGAGGAGGAGGCACCGGCGGCACTGGCGGAGGAGGATGAGGCATCGGCGGAGGAGGAGGAGGCCGCGGTGGAGGAGGAGGCACCGGCGGCAGTGCAGAGGCAGGGCGGAGGCAGGGCGGAGGCAGCGGAGGAAGCGGAGGAGAAGGAGGATGAGGCCGGTGGAGGAGGAGGAGGAGGAGCAGGAGCAGAGGATGAGGAGGCGGTTGCGGCGGCGGAGGAGGAGGTGGCGGCCGTAGAGGTATCGGCGTGACCGCGGCGTGACTGCGGCGTGACCGCAGCGTGACCGCGGCGTGACTGTGGAGGAGGAGGAGGATGAGCCCAGTGGAGGAGGAGGAGGAGGATGAGGCTGGTGGAGGAGGAAAAGGATGAGCCCGGTGGAGGAGGAGGAGGAGCAGGAGGAGAGGAGGAGGCGGCGGCCGCGGCCGCGGCGGAGGAGGAGGCGGCGGCGGCCGTAGAGGCACCAGCGTAACCGCAGCGTTACCGCGACGTGACCGCGGCGTGACGGCGGAAGAGGAGGCGGCCACGGAGGCACTGGCGGCACCTGCGGAGGAAGAGGAGGCATCGGCGGAGGAGGAGGCCGCGGTGGAGGAGGAGGCACCAGCAGCAGCGCAGAGGCAGGGCGGAGGCAGGGCGGAGGCAGCGGAGGCAGCGGAGGAGGAGGAGGATGAGGCCAGTGGAGGTGGAGGAGGAGGAGCAGGAGCAGAGAAGGAGGCGGCGGCCGTGGCGGAGGAGGAGGAGGAGGCGGCCGCAGAGGCACCGACGTGACCGCGGCGTGACCGCGGCGTGACCGTGGCGTGATCACGGCGTGACCGCGGCGTGACTGTGGCGTGACCGAGGCGTGATTAAATAATGCTAAGAAGTATTCGTTAATTGTTAGGGTTTACTTTTTATGCTTTGTCCTTCTTGGGAGAAATCATATATATACACTTGGTATATACGAACATGTATATGTTCATAAACACATATATATGATTACATATAGTTTTCCCTCATAAACCTATTATGGGTTTCTAAATGTGTTTATAAATGTTTAACCAACATGATCAGTACTTTTTTTTGTTTTTAAATGCAAAGTTCATACACTTAATTATATATATATTCGGTTTATATCTATATATATCATCTCTAAGTTAATTCAGGTTTTTCAAAGGTTAAAATTTGTATGTGTAAATATTTATAAGGTCGATAATTATATTTGGGTTTGTATAATATGGGATTTAATTATAAAAAAACAGATAATCACTTAGTATATATTCAGACATATACACATAATTCAATCTCGTTCTATTTTATTCTATTAAAGTGATTTAAAATCATTAAATAAAGACAAGGATGAGAATATAGATTTGGGTTCAAATGGATTTGTAATATTATGCAAAACATTAGTTTTTAAATATGTATGTCCTACGTCAAACATGTTTTAGTTAAATAACATTTAAAGATATTATCCTTGTTATAATTTCATATGTCAATCCCTTTTTATCCATTATTTGATATGCTTCAGTAATTTTCTCATGTGTAATGAATGTGCAATAAACCATGTATAACTACGATAAACTGATACGACCATATTTTCAATATAATTTGTTATATTATGTATATTTGGATTAAACGGTTTCATTTTCTATTTTATTTATAGTTGTACTCAATGATGAATGCTTGTGAAATATCATAATAATGAGATAATAAATTAAATTACTCAAAGTGATATGGTACACCATGAGTAATATGATGAAAAATTTAAATATTCAAATTGGTATGGGACAACTTGAATATCAGACCTTACTTGACATATGAAGAATGTATTGGACGAGTATGTTACAATTTGGAAACTGGTAAAATTAATCCCCTCGGGTTGGGGTCCGGTTACAGCAGACCCTTCGGGTTGGAGTCCGGTTACAGAGGCTCTCCGGGATGGAGTTCGGTTATAGAGGCTCTCTGGGTAGGGGTCCGGTTAAAGTTAGCCCCTAGGTCTTGGAACGAGGCCTTGACACAAAAATTAAAGTCTGGTATTATACATTCCCTCATTATGTGTATGATAATTAATTAACCAAATAGAAATTTGATTAGTAGAATATCCATGGTTAAGAGCCAGTACCAATGAGTATTAGAAAAGTAAATGATTATGGCATGACATATGTTTAGCACTCAGTGACTTAGTATTCGATGTATGTAAATGAATTTATTACCTTCACACACAACTCTGATTATTCATTACTCATAGCTATTTAATTTGTGATTACATATTCATATGTTATACATATTTACATGTCTTTTACTTATGATCATGACTATAAAAAAATCATGTACCATTTTAATTCTGTTAGCATGTTTTTAATTAAGTACTCTTATGATATGTTACATGTGTTACAACTTTTAGTTAAGAAAAATGTATTATGTAAAGGTTTAAAGAATTTTTTAAAAAGTTATATTGGTTTATTTTTAAACCCCTTATTGGGCATTCGTATGCTCATGCTACATTTTTGAAATAAATTTTTCAGGTATCAAGTTTTAGATGAAGAAGACTTTCAGAAGTAGATGGTTTCCCAAAACCTGAACTGAATTTGATCCTATGTATGGTACATGATGTGTAATTTATCATTGCATTTTTTTGTAGAAGATTACACATCATGATTCAAGGCATCGACTCCTGGTATTCTAGGGTGGGGTCCTAACACATAATCCCTCAAAACCCATATAATTTTTTATAATTTAGTTATATTTGGGATTTACATGTTTATTTTCTATTTCTTACCTTTTAGTATCAACAATCAAAAAGTAAGTTACATGTAAGGTACTCTATTTTAAAAATTTTCTTTATAATTTTTCCTTCCAACTCTTTTTCTTCCATGTCAATTTTTTATTTAAAAAATTTCAATAATTTTTTTACAATCCTCTAAATATTTAATAAATTTGTTTTTACCCATGTTTTTTATTTCTATAAAAATAATTAAAATGAATCTTATTGCCATTTTATAAAGGAAGTAATTTTTACCGAAGGTGTGAACAGGAAATTTTTTTAACCTTCCTTGCACGAATGGATGTTCATGACACCATAACAACTCTTTTATATGAATATTAATTTACAATATATCATTGTTATTTTTATATAAAATATTTTTCTCAATATTTCTGGAAATTTTTATTTAAAATGATATCAAAATTAATGGGTATTATTTTCTTAAAGTAATAAAAAGTATTTTGAGAAGTTTTTTATAACTCCATTATTACATGATGTTACAAGGAATTTATTTTTAATTTATTAATTCTATTTTTTTATAAAGTTTTATTTTCAATAATAATCCTTTATTTATGATGAATTGATTGACTTGTATCATCTCTTTATAATAATAGATTATAACTTATTTTGAGATAATTCACTTAGTTGTTATCAATTCTTTTATCACTCCCTATTATTAATTATATAATATTTTTCTTATTCATGTCTATATTTACAATATCATATATGAATTAAATATCATTTATATTGATTTTATTATGTTTCAACTACATATCATTTCTAGATACGGTATCAATTGAAGGTATAAAGTTGTTTAATTGACTGATAAAATATTTCATATTCTTGATTCAATATGGATAATTATTGATCCATAAAGAATTTTAAAATATATTTTTTTATTTATTAAATATTTTAGAAATGTATAGGACCTGAAATTTATAGGTGGGGAAAATTAATAGAAATAACCATTATTAATTTACAAGTTTCATGAGACAAAATTTGTTAGCACATTATTTGGGTATTGGGTTAACACCTACCCATTTATTAAGAAATGTGCCTTGGCTTAGAGGCCTTGATAGTAACGTTCATGATAACTTAGTCAATGAAATGATAGAAATTTAAGGAATATTTTGTTTTATCAATTTCCATTGTTGAGAATTTAGTTTCTTTTATCCAGGTTATTTATTTATTGATATTAGTCATGGATGTTCATTGAACTAAATTTATTGATTGAAATGAATGTGTTTTAATTTTCCACTCAGCCATATTGATTACTCATGATATATTTTTTTGTATGTGAAACATACTAAGCATCTAAACTCACCATTTATTTTTTTTCTTTTCCCTAGGATATGAATAATAATTATTTGAATAATTTCAATTTTTTAAGAATGATTTTAATTTACAATTTAATATAAAATTCACGTTTTTATCTAGTTTTCCAAGACTATTAAACCAATAGATTTTTCATGGTTTAATCCCATGTATCTTGTAATAAAGTAACAATTAACCACTAGAATAAGGTTACTAGAGTTTGGGGTGTTAAAAATGAATCCTTTAAAATTAAATAATGGTTATATAGGGGATATTTGGAGTGTAAGATAAATTGTATGATTTGAAAAGGGAAAAATAAACCTCATTAACATTTTAAATATATTTTTTATTAAAACCAATATCATAAAAACTGTGATTAATATTTCATTTGAAAAGTATTAAATATAAATTTAAATATAACCAGATATAAAACATATTTGGATTTGAAAATAATAAATGATAATATTGCTGGGAAGAGTGAACATGGACATAGAAGAGAAAGTGGTCGTTTAAATAGAATGATAATTATTCTTAATAACATAAAATTTTATTAAGAAGGAATTATATAAAGTTTATTACCTAGAAAAGGATTAATGACACTATAATATCATCATAAAACAACAAAAAACTATCTAGTAAAACCATATTCAAATAGGAATAATTATATCTTGAGAAAATAAGGTGAGTCAAGAAAACACTTTATGGCCATTGTAACATTCAAATAAAAAACCCCCAACAGAGTAAACTAAAAATATAACACTAAATGAAATGAATAAAGAGATAATAATGGTATAAATTATCAAATAGTTATATTTTATTTTCCTCATCAGATGTTAGCGATTTTGATTGTTTCATTCCCAATTTACAGTGTTGATGTTAATCCCCATTTTTTTACAAGGTTAATCACTTTTGAATTTTAAAAGGTACTATAATATATTTTTTATATTGATTTGTAAATTTCTAATTTCATTAAATGAGTATTTTAGTTATGATTCTATAAGATGAAATTGGTAATGTGCTTATTTGGATAATTATTGACCAATAAAGGTAATTTAGTAATAAAAAGGTAAAATAAAAATAATATCTTTTTATAACCATAAAAAATATTATTTACTCATTAATATTCAATATTACTAGTAATTAAGGCTTCATGGCCATCAATGATAGAAATATAAAGCATTATTTATATAGCTGGTTTAACCAGCCTAAACAAGAACATGCTATAATTAATAAATTTTTATAAAGACATTTAGTTATAATATCATTATTCGAGAAGTATAATGAAATTATTTATATTTTATTGTGGTGATTAATCAGAACTAGTAATATTTATTATAATAATAGAATTGAAAATTTACCAATTACTTAAAAATAATAAATATTTTTCCACTTAGTATTCTCATTTTATGAGGTTAAATTTAAAATGATTTCATATAGTCATTATTATTTATATAAATAATAATATATATTTATATAATATATATAATTTTCTAAATATAATATCTATTCATTAAATCCATTTTTAGAACCATCCATGAAAGGGGTGGTAAAAAATGGAAGACAACGTTCATGGAGGCGATAGTCCGCTCGTATCAATGGATGATGTTTTCTTTTTTCATGAAACAGGAGAAATATAGGATTTGGTTTAACTTTTTATAATATTAAAATTATATAAATAAAATATTAATTACTTAAATATCCCTTTTTAACTAGATTTGTATGTTAGTGAAAGAAAATGAAACATAATATTTCATGGAGGTGGTACTTCATACATATGTACGAACACCATTTTCTTTTTCATAAGGGAAAAGGGAAAGCTAAATAATGTTTATTCTATAAAAATAAAAACATATAAGTACATAAATAATATTTATTTTATAGTATTTTAATTATTAAGATAGGACTGGTGGATAAAGTCAGATAATGAAAAATATTAGACAATGATCATTAATCACGTTGAGAATTTGAACATTCTTTTGAAGTAATTCATGAAAATGGGGGAAAATGAAAAATTATTTTGATTAAAGGTTTAGGGAAATTTAAGAAAATTATAAGGTAATTAAAATTGGTATAGTTACAAGATAAATTGTAATATTTACAGTATATTTGAAATGGTGTTGGAAGAAACCTTTTATAAGTTAATGGAATGGATCTTTTGTAAATATAAACTCTTAATATAAAATGATCTTGGGTTCTATATGGAATGTTTCTCATAATGTAGAAAATAATTGATTTGAGATAAGTTTTGTTAGATATATTCATTAACCACTCATTTATAATCATGGTTTTTATTGAACCCACTTTTTATTGTGTTGCATTTCTTGTTAAGGTGTGTCAACGTGTGCAAATGAAGAAGTGATTGGAGGTATCTTAAAGGTCATAAGAATCATGTTAACAAGGAAGAATGGATTGTAAAAACATATTTTAGTCCTTTTTAAGAAAATTATCTTATGATAATTTACTAGTAAAAATTTAGATCTCTAATGTGATGGTTTATGAACTTTTCTTAACGATCAAATTCATATGTTAAGGGGTTTGAGAAGTGAACATTATATAATATGTGTTGAAGAATGTTGGATATGGAATTATTAAATGGAATTTAGATTTCATACATAGAATATTATTAAGTGTTTAATATTTGGATTTACCAAAAAATATGGCCTTTCAAGGGCTAGCCATAGGACCAGGTCTATACACTACATAAGTGGGTGCCCATCCTATAGTAGCCAGCCCAAGTGGAAAAGGGTTTTTCAATCTGATAAGAATCATAGTGGAATAAAGAAGCTTTTATGAGGCATTTAGGGGTGTTTGAGCCACTATACATGGGTTTGGAGTGGTGGTGTAGGGGTGTGTGTCTGATAGGATTGAGTGTTTCCAAGAGTGTACTCGAATACTCACATTTTTAATGATAAAGATTCACTTAGTGTTATTATGAAGCATGGGTTTAAGGAAAATATCGAAGTGGTATTAATGCTCTACATGATAATATTTATTCATGCATTAAGTTATTGATATATCAAAAGTTCAAATAAAAATTATCCACATTACCATCTTCTTCCTCATGTAAATGAGTTTCTACACTACATATTTGAACAAACCATAACAACATATTTGAAACTACCATGATTGAATCTACTACAAACATATTTCAAGAATTCAATGTGATTGAATTTTATTATCTAACTACCTGGAGTTATAGTACATAAATATTCCCAAGAGGAATATTTTACTCACTTCACAATGAGTGATCTGACCATGTAAAAGAGGAATAGACGCATAAATAGAGGGTTGTAACTAAATGCAAGCATGCTGATGAACTGACTGCAAGATGAACAAGAACCAACCACAAGTTTAATATTGAAGAGTACAATTAGTTTAATGACCACAATTTTTATTGATGAACTGACCACATGAAGAAAACAAAATTTATATCATAATTTTTTACAATTGACCATATTAAGAAATGTGAACCACTGATAAAAAGAAAGATGAATTGATTATACAACCTACTGTATATTGTGTTTAAGCTGAGAATTCAAATGAGATGATATTTAGAGAAACTAAAAACCAAACATGACTGAGATATGTCAATTCCTTCCAATTTTATCTTAAAATATTCATCATGATTAAATTTTTATAATGTATACTGGATGAAGATGAGTATGAATTTCAAAATTTCAAAAGATGTAGTTATATTGATCTTCATGAAACATACCACAGTTTTTTTTATAAAATCATGATAATATCTATTCATTGAGATATAGTTTTACAAACACATGATTCAATAATCATGACACATTCATTATTGTGATGAATTATCATGAACATAGATAGTTTTATACTGGACTTGAAACAAAAAAATAATCAACAGCCTTACAGCAGGAATTCAAATTTTGAGAATGTGAATATTTTGCAATATTTCATTTATGCATGCATTCTTGTGAGTATCATGTTTCCAAAAAACAACCTTTGATATGTGATATTTAAAAATCTGAGTGTTAGAAAAAAGAAAATGAGGAAAGATCCAAGCAACACTGCAGTGTTATTATGATAATGGGAGGAGAGATACAAGCACTATAAGGCCCCAGCCTTAAACATTACTTAATCAGGAATTAAATGAATAATTCACATAGAGGATATTTTTAGGATTAGAGTTTTAGAGAATTATCTCATAACTATTACATCCCAAAATATTACATAATAGACCCTTCTTCTAAGTTTCCATAAAATAAAAAGACACTTAAAAAGAAATATGTCTAGTTCCATGTTTTAGATAGAATGTCTTTCCTTGATCCCATCCTTGACCCTATTAATCTTTAAGTCCTATGGAAAACATTTCAAAAACAGGGGATGAGCATAAAAAGCTCTGTAAAGCATACACAAATAAGGAAAACTGTTTGTTATCAAAACAACAAGTAAACCATGAGTACTTTACCAAGGTAATACTTGTCACCTTTATGAAGTAGTAAAAACTCTTCATTGAATAAAAGACCATTACTTACCCTTTTGTAACCAAAAGATTACTATAAACCCCATATAAAGAACAGATAACATATAAAGGTAACTAGGGACATAAACATACTTAAATGGAATAACCATACGGTCTACTTCCACACAAACTTAATGGAATAGCCATATGGCCGACTTCCATACATACTTAATGGAATAGCCATACGGCCGACTTCCATACCCAATGCATTGGAGGTTATAACGTAACCACCTGTCCTGGTATTCACGGCACCACCCGTCATATGGTTTATCACTTAACCACCCGTAAAATGTCCAAGTACCATCATTACACATAAAATATTGAAAATATAAACATTTCAATAACAACATTTCATTTGAAATCACAATAAGTAATTCCAAGATATTGAATTAATCAATCCATTTTCAGAAATCATTTAAAATAGATTTTTGAATCAAAGTGCCTCATACCACTTTGAAGATTTTAATGGAATTGTAATTTTAAAACATTAATGTCCATATAAATAAATAATGAAAACCCTTTTGAAAACATGTACATTAAAGATGAATATTTAGAATAATGAATCTTTAAAACATTTAAAACGATATTTTTGTTAAAGAGTTTTTAACAAAATGAGAGACTCTTGAATACAAATAATTGTGGAATAACATTTAATACAAACTTTATAATATCATGAGAATAAAGGTATTCATGATATAATATGTCAAATTATAGTATACACACCATATAACAGTAAATTGGTGCATAACAACAATGAATTCTCAATGGAAATGTAAATTGAGATGAAATCCATTATAAAGATGGTATCCTTAAATTAAGGATAAATCTATACATAATTATGTGTGAGAAATATAAATACCCCCAATATAAGTGAATATTAAGTGTGAAACAATCAAAGTACATTCACACATAATCTTGGAAAAACAAAACCAATGACATAGATATTTAACTCAATGAAATGAGATTGAGTTATGATTTCCCATACAAGTTCGTAAGAATTTATCAATGAGATGATTATGTGTAGAAATAGTATATCCACACAAAGGTTTGTGGAAATTACAACATAGATATTCCACAAATAATCTTGGCATAATAAAATAAATAATTATAGGTTTAAGCCAAAGAACTGAAAGTGGGTTAAGAAGTTCCCTTATAGAAATTCGACAGCCTAACGGCGTCACTTTAAAATTCAGAAAATGAGTTGATGAGAGAGGAACTAGTATCTCATCACTTGGACATAAAATTTAAATAAATAAGGATATATAAGAACATATCCCAATATAATAGTATGTGAATTAAAAGACATAACAAAATAAGTCTTTTAAAAAGAAGAGGGTGAATGGTCCCCTTACCTAGTTGGGTAACTTTCGAAGCATACACCCCATGGAAGAAGGTTCATACAATGAAGATGTAAACACCCATAAATTAAATTATACTAAACAATGTGTATAATAATGGGCAGTACATACACCACTCAAAGGAAATAGTGGAAAACGTATCATAAATTTCATGGGAATAAAAGTGAGATCAAAAATCCCTTACGAAAACTCGGCATCCTAACGACGCCACTTAAAACTTCCAAAAATGGATTTATGAGACAAATACGTTCTTCCATAATATGAACATAAAAATTAAAGTATGAGGAATATAAAATAACATCCCCAAACATAATAAATATGATCTTAAATTAAATGACATAAACGAGAGTACTTAAAAAGAAAGAGAGAGGTTGGATCCCTTACCTCAAGTCTGACTTGTCTTGTTCGTTTCTTTATATTCCTGAATAATAAACTTTGGTCAATTTATAATTGCTTAAGGAAATATTTTAAAGATTATTATTCAGTTCATATCACATATTATAATGTTATAATAATTGGTTAATAATGTGAGTTCATATCAGACGCTTTTGTCGATGTTTGGTACATGAGTCAAAAATGAACTTGTTTGAAAATGATTTTCCATGTAGTTATAAGTAAATCATCTCCAGAATAGTATTAATGATTTAAATATCATATATATCCAGTAAATATTCATTTTATACTACTCCATAACATTTGGACATAAAAAGAAATGAAATTCACCGTTCATGGAGACGGTAGGCCGTACGTACGCATGAACGCTACTTTCATTTCTTTGTCATATTAATGAAATTAAAAATAATTGAGAGATATATATATTATAATTACAGTATAATATATATGTTATATATGTCACATATTTTCATTAATTTCATTCTTTATACATTCCATGTATTTCATGAACGAGTCACATCACTTGAGGGGTCGGTAATCCACACTTCCTTGTATGAAATTATCGCATTTTCACAACATGAAAAGCATAAAGGCATGTTTTAAATATAAAATTCAGAAGCATGTAGAAAACATAAATACCATATATATCATATATTAAATATATTGACATCATAATGGCCACTATGAAATGTGTTATGAGAAGATTGAACAATCATCATTTTGTGAGGCAGAAATTCACCATCCACAGAAACAGTATGTTCTTTAACCATTAGACGAAGGTGTGTGTAATTTTAGCTCTAAACATTCTCATAAAAACATCCTAGTATATTGAAGATTCTTTTGTTGTTAAAAAATAAAGTAATAAAAAAAATTAGAGGGTTGGAGAAGCAAAATAAAATAAAATAACATAGGGGAAGACATCACCTTTAAATCGGGTAACTCTTTTTGATTTCAGCTCAAAGGATTCCTTGGGAAGACTTCTGCCCAAATTGATGGTTCTAGGAGTAAGAGAGGGTTTTGGAGAGACAAAATGGGTAGGGGTTGGCCGATCCAAAGGTTTGAGAGGTGCGGTTAAGGTGGTAGAGGTGGGGGTCTTCTATAAGCGGAGAGGAGGGGCACTCTTGGAAAGTTATAAAAGGTTGCTTTATTATAAAATAATTTTTAGATTTTAAAGGTCCCAAATTATATATTTCGAGGATAAAGTGATAAGAGTTAAAAATCCACCCATCCAATAGGTTTTTTACATGTGTAGGTCTTAGATTTTACATTATCTTTTCATTTTATTTAAATCGTTAAATAATGAGGTAATTGCTGCATCATCATGGTGTCATAAATAATTTAATTTATTTATTGTCTAAAAATTATAAAAAAAATATCATGATGTAGGAAATATTTTTATATTTAAACTTAATTTTTATAGTAAAAAATATGACTTGTATAACCCCATTTAAAAATTGTTTTTGTAAAACAACTCATGTTTGTGACATTTTTATTTTAACTTTAAATAAAAAGTTATTTATGTCATTTTCCTACCAAAGTGGCTCCATGGGGTCCCCAAGTTGACCCATGGATTTTAATGGTCGGTCATGACACATAAAAATAGGGTTGTACATGGGTCTATGTCATTTCATATTATTAAAAAATTATTTTTACCTTAAATTACACTAATAACCATTAATCGCGATTAATAAAACTTAAAAGTTACTATTCACCAAAAATTATTTTAATCTCATTGAACAACATTTTACTTCTTAATGACAATAATGTATGTCGGATTTTTGAAAATCAAATCACAGAAGTGGTAAAGTTTCATTTAAATGAAAAATCAGTTTCTTTAACTACCACTTAGTGGTTTCACTATTCATCAAAAATTGAAGTTTTTCAGAAAAATACCAAAAATTTACCCTAAGCAATATTTGATATTCCGAATTAAAAAATTATGTCTATTTGAAAAAATTTAAAACATATAAGTTTCATTAATTAATTTAATAATCAATTCCCGCTGTCAAAACAAATAGCCTGTTTTTAAGAAACAATATCTATTAAAAGATTGACACTAGTTTAAGTCCAATTTAAATGTGAAATTAATTCCAATTACCACTATTGGATTAAATGGTAAAAATATATTCTAATTTCACTCTAAAACCAATCCAAAAGATAATCTAATCATATAAATAAATTATATTAAAAAGAGGTTTTTAATTAAAATACAACATTTTTCACTATTCATTAAAAATGAACTTTATCGGAAAAATACCAAAAATTTACACAAAGTAACTTTTGATGTCCCGATTCTAAAGAAGAATTTTATTTTGTCAAATATAACACATAAAATTATCAAAAATTGAATTTAAAAGAGGTTCTCCATCAAAAGGCGGTTAATCGGCCTTTTAAAGAATATTAGAATGTTTATGCTTAAAATTGGATTCATTCGCATTTTTAATCCTCTAACATTTATTTTAAAATGTAAAAAAATTTGAAAAACATATATAATAATTTTGTAGTTAGTTATGTTCATTCCCTTCATTAAAACATCTAGGTGTTAACTACCATTTAAAATAAAATTATTTTATTATTTGAGTGTAACGTAAGATTTCAAAAGAACTCGTTGTTGCGTATTGGGTAAGGTATCGAGCATAGCGTTCCCTTTAAATTAATATTAACATTTTATTCACAAATAGGGATAAACATTAGAATGTAATATTTTTTAATTACCTAGGATGTTACATCCTTTCCCCCTTTTGGGAATTGCGTCCTTGCAATTTCAAAATTGGACTTGGAAACTCCATTGAATGTCCCACATCGGAACAAGAGCCAGTAAAACTATCACTTAAAAAGAATGGGAGAGAAGTAAAAAGGTCACCCAAGTTAACCCATACTAGGATTCCAAGTATGAAAATATGGATATGGAGGAAAAAACCAAGGGTCATGTTCTGATGGAGAGTGATAGTAAACATTTCTAGGAGAAAGTTAACCATAAAAAAATCACAAGCTTGTGATGGGTTAAACGGTATTCGATTCCCCAGTAGGAAAAGTTAACAGCCAACATTTTTGTTTTATGTTAATATTAATTGAGGAATTTAATTTTGAGCTTAACTAAATCATAATGAAACATACTTACTTGTCAGGTAGACTTTCAACTTTTACTGGATTCCTTAATCAAACTCATATTTTCTCCAAAAGACGAGTATTTAGGAATGCTTGTTCGCATTAAGACTACTATAATCAACATCTTCAGAATCTCCTAATCCACAAAAGAGAACTATATATTTCCAATGCCTTTAGATATCAACCAAAACCAAACCAAAAATTTTAGTATGAGATCAGATAATACCCAAAAAGGATATTTTGTTTTACAAAAAAAACTACTCCTAATCTCCAAAATTTGTCCAACAATACCCAAAATTCAACAAATACCATTCAATAAACAACTATCCATAAAATTCTTCAAAGTAATCCAAACTAATTTTGAAACCCAAATCTCTGAAGGATTTAATCACATTGTCTTCCAAAGTAAATCTTAACATTTATCTCCAAATAACACAAGTTACTCCTAAAGTCTCACATTGAAAAGTAATTAGCCTAAACACATAATCTCCATGATAGGATAATCATTTCCATAGATAACCCAAAATAAACTTATTATTAATTCATAAAATCATCTAACTATATAGAATTAGTCAAACTAACCAGGGACTTCACGTAGTCCAGTGGTATGGGATAAATACCAGTCACACTTTCGTTGTGGGTTCGATTCCCACAGCATTGTCCAACGTGACGGGTTGTCACACGGTCTATGTGTTGTCCTTTTTCCAAAAATATATAATTCTTATAACATTCCCAAAAAATGATAAAATCTTCAAAAATAACCATAACATAATTTAACCTCAATTTTATCTCATGTCGTTCATATTCCATCATAACATATAGTAACCAATAATTACCTCAAAAGTAAGGATCATATAAACCCTAATGGTTACCTTTATAATTATTACATGAACTTCCACATCTAGTTGGTCATCTCGTACATGATGCATTAGAGAACTCACCAAGGTTCAAGTGGTTGATCATGACTCCTTGATAGTTGGTTTAGAACAACCACGAGATTCCTCATTGAATCCCCCATTTCATCTAGTCTCTTAATCAGAGAACCACCACAATTTCCTTCAAACCCATTGTCACTTTGGTGCCTTCTAGATTCACCCATTTACTAAAAACGGAAATGTCAGTGTGAGTATATCAACAAAACCATCATGTACTAATGAGGAAGATAAACACTAAGATATACTTACTCATTCACTTTATCTAAAACTAGGACTCTTTTTGAAATCCTAACCATTATGGTAATGTCACTTATGCTTAGAGAATACCCTAACCTCTGAAGTTATCTAAACTGACCTCTGATACCAACTATAAGTCCACAGCCTTAAACATTACTTAATCATGAATTAAATGAATAATTTACATAGAGGATATTTTAAGGTTTATAGTTTTAGATAATTAGGTCATAACTATTACATCTCAAAATATTACATAGTAGAAACTTCTACTAAGTTTCCATAAAATAAAAAAAACACTTAAAAAGAAACATGTCTAGTACCATGTTTTAGATATAATGTCTTTCCTTGATCCCATCCTTGACCCTATTCATCTTTAAGTCCTATGGAAAACATTTCAAAAACTTGGGAAAAGCACAAAAATCCCAGTAAAGGATACACAAAGAAGGAAAACTGTTAGTTTTTCAAAACAACAAGTAAACCATGAGTACTTTACCAAATTAATACTTTTCACCTTTATGAAGTAGTAAAAACTCTTCATTGAATAAAAGACCATTACTTACCCTTTCGTAACCAAAATATTACCATAAAATCTATATAAAGAACACATATCATATAAAGGTAACTTGGGACATAAACATACTTAAATGGAATAACCATACTGTCGACTTCCACACATACTTAATGGAATAGCCATACGGCCGACTTCCATACCCAATGCATTGGATGTTATAATGTAACCACCCGTCCTGGTATTCACGGCACCACCCGTAATATGTTTTATCACTTAAACACCCATAAAATGTCCAAGTACCATAATTACACATAAAATATTGAAAATATAAACATTTCAACAACAACATTTCATTTGCAAGCACAATAAGTAATTCCAAGATATTGAATTAATCAGTCCATTTTCAAAAATCATTTAAAATAGATTTTTGAATCAAAGTGTCCCATACCACTTTGAAACTTTTAATGGAATTATAATTTTAAAACATTAATGACCATATAAATAAATACTGAAAACCATTTTGAAAACATGTACATTAAAGATATAGATTTAGAATAATGAATCTTTAAAACATTTAAAAAGATATTTTTGTTAAAGAGTTTTTAACAAAATGAGAGACTCTTGAAAACAAATAATTACGGAATAACATTTAATACAAACTTTATAAAATCATGAGAATAAAGGGATTCATGATATAATATGTCAAACGATAGTATACAAACTATATAATAGTGAATTGGTGCACAACAATAACAAAGTCTCAATGGAAATATAAATTGAGATGAAATCCATTATAAAGATGGTATCCTTAAATTAATGATAAATATATCACATAATTATGTGTGATAAATATAAATACACCCAATATAAGAGGATATTAATTGTAAAACAATCAGAGGACATTCACACAAAATCTTGTAAAAACAAAACCAATGACATAGATATTTAACTCAATGAAATGAGATTGAGTTATGATTTCCCATACAAGTTCGTAAGAATTAATCAATGAGATGATTATGTGTAGAAATAGTATATCCACACAAAGGTTTGTGGAAATTACAACATAGATATTCCACACATAATCTTGGCATAATAAAATCAAGAAGTAGAGGTTTAACCCAAATAATTGAATGTGGGTTAAGAAGTTCCCTTACAGAAATCCGACAGCCTAAGGGCGTCACATTAAAATTCAGAAAATGAGTTGATGAGAGAGAAAATGGTATCTCATAACTTGGAAATAAAATTTACGTAAATAAGGATATATAATAACATATCCAAACATAATAGTATGTGAATTAAAAGACATAAAAAAAGAAGTCTTTTTAAAAGAGGAGGGTGAAAGGTCCCCTTACCGAGTTGGGTAACTTTTGAAGCGTACACCCCATGAAAAAAGGTCCATACAATGAAGATGTAAATATCCATAAATGAAATTATACTAAAAATAGTGTATAATAATTTGAATTTCATACACCACTAAAAGTAAATAGTGGAAAACATAGCATAAATGTCATGGGAATAAAAGTGCGATGGAAAATCCCTTACGAAAACTCGGCATCCCAACGACGCCACTTAAAACATCCAAAAATGGATTTATGAGATCAAATAGGTTCTCTAATAATTTGAAAATAAAAATTAAAGTATGATGAATATAAAATAACATCCCCAAACACAAAAAAGATGATCTTAAATGAAATGACATAAAAAAGAGTACTTAAAAAGAAAGAGAGAGTTTAGATCCCTTACCTCAAGTCTGCCTTGTCTTGTTCATTTCTTTATATTTCTAAATAATAAACTTTCGTCAATTTATAATTGATTAAGGAAATATTTTAAAGATTATTATTCAGTTCATATCACATATTATAATTTTATAATAATTGGTTAATAATGTGAGTTCATATCAGACGTTTTTGTCTATGTTTTGTACATGAGTCAAAAATGAACTTGTTTGAAAATGATTGTCCATGTAGTTATAAGTAAATCTTCTCCAGAATAGTATTAATTATTTAAATGTCATATATATCCAGTACATATTCATTTTATACTACCCCATAAAATTTGGAGATAAAAAGAAATGAAATGCACCGTTCATGGAGATGGTACGTCGTACGTACGCATGAACGCTACTTTCATTTCTTTGTCATATTAATGGAATTAAAAATAATTGAGAGATATATATATTATAATTCCAGTATTATATATATGTTATATAGGTCACATATTTTCATTAATTTTATTCTTTATACATTCCATGTATTGCATGAACGAGTCACATCACTTGAGGGGGCGGTAGTCCACACTTCCTCGTATGAAATTATCGCATTTTCACAACATGAAAAGCATAAAGTCATGTTTTAAATATAAAATTCAGAAGCCTATAGAAAAAATAAATACCATATATATCATATATAAAATATAATGACATCATAATGGCCACCATGAATGTTGTTAAGAGAATATTTAACAATCATTGTTACGTGAACCAGAAATTCGCCATCCACAGAAACAGTATGTTCTTTAACCATTAGATGAAGGTCTGTGTAAGTTTATCTCTAATACTTCTCATAACAACATCCTAATATATTGAAGATACAGGTGTTGTGACAAAATAAAGGAATAAAAAGATTTTAGAGGGTTGGAGAAGCGAAATAAAACAAAAGAACACAAAGAAGACATTACCTTTAAATCGGGTAACTATTTTTGATTTGAGCTCAAAGGATTCATTGGGAAGACTTCTATCCAAATTAATGCTTCTAGGAGTAATAGAGGTATGTGTAGAGACAAAATGGGCAGGGGTTGGCCGAGCCAAAGGCTTAAGAGGTGCGGTTAAGGTGGTAGAGGTGGGTCCTTTTATAAACGGAGAGGAGGGTCACTCTTGGAAATTTATAAAAGGTTAATTTATTATAAAATGATTTTCGGATTTTAAAGGTCCTAAATTATATATTTCAAGGATAAGGTGATAAGATTTTGAAATAATTTAATTTATTTAATGTGGTAATCGTTGCATCATCATGGTGTCATAAATAATTTAATTTATTTAATGTCTAAAAATTATAAATAAAATATAATGATGTAGGAAAACTTGTTATATTTATAATGTATATTTATAGTCAAAAATATGACTTGTATAACCCCATTTAAAATTTTTTTAGTAAAAAAACTCATGTTTGTGACATTTTTATTTTAACTTTAAATAAAAAGTTATTTATGCCATTTTCCTACCAAAGTGGCTCCGTGGGGTCCCCAAGTTGACCCATGGATTGTCTTGGTCGGCCATGACACATCCAATGAGGGTAGGACATGTGTATAGGTCATTTCATATTATTAAAAATTTATTTTTACCTTAAATTACACTATTTACCTTTAATCGCGATTAATAAAACTTAAAAGTTACTATTTAATAAAAATTATTTTAATCTCATTAAACCGCATTTTATTTCTTAATGACAACCATGTATGTCGGATTTTTGAAAATCAGATCAGAGAAGTGGTAAAATTTCATTTAAATGAAAAATCAGTTTCTTTAACTACCACTTAGTGGTTTCACTATTCATCAAAAATTGAAGTTTTTCAGAAAAATACCAAAAAATTACCCTAAGATATATTTGATATTCTGATTAAAAAATTATGTCTAGTTTACAAAATTCAAAATATATAAGTTGCATTAATTAATTTTATAATTAATTCCCGCTGTCAGAACAAATAGCGTGTTTTTAAGAAATAATATCTATTAAAAAATTGACACTATTTTAAGTCCAATTTCAAAGTGAAATTAATTCCAATGACCACTATTGGATTAAATGGTAAAAATATATTCTAATTTAACTTTAAAACCAATCCAAAAGATAATCTAATCATATAAATAAATTATATAAAAATGAGGTTTTGAATTAAAATACAACATTTTTCACTATTCATTAAAAAATGAAATTTATCGGAAAAATACCAAAAACATTACACAAAGTAAATTTTAATGTCCCGATTCTAAAGAAGAATTTTATTTTGTCAAATATAACACATAAAATTTTCAAAAAGTGGATTTAAAAGAGGTTCACCATCAAAAGGCGGTTAATCGACCTTTTAAATAATATTAGAATGTTTACGCTTAAAATTGGATTCATTCGCATTTTTAATCCTCTTACATTTATTGTAAAAAGTAAAAAATTTTGAAAAACATATATAATCATTTTTTAGTTAGTTCTGTTCATTCCCATCATTACAACAGCTAGGTGTTAACTACCATTTAAAATAAAATTATTTTATTATTAGATTGCAACGTAAGATTTCAAAGGAACTCGTTGTTACGTATGGGGTAAGCCATCGAGCATAGTGTTCCCTTTAAATTAATATTAACATTTTATTCACAAATAGGGATAAAAATTAGAATGGAATATTATTTATTTACCTGGGATTTTACAAGCGCCATATATGTTTTTTTCAAGATAAAATTGCAATAAATGAGTTGGAGCATGCACCAAGCATATGATAAAAATTGAGGATGAACCATATTGAATGAAGAATCATGTGTTATTCCATAAAGGTGTTCTTTTGATGAAAAATGATTCTTGAGAAATTTTCTATAATGTAAGACATGTTGTTAATGATTAACAAATTTTGAAGAGTTTATGCTATAAAATACATAGAAAACGCCTAAAGGAAAAAATCACATTGTGAACCATGATGAAATTAAATTTTTTTAAATGTAGATTATATTCATGTATTTTGTGGAAGTTATATTAAGAATAACATTGATTTATTTATATTTTTGGGAAGATTTGATCATGTGTATTCAAATACCTTTCATAAAAATAAAGGTGGAAGGAAACATGGTTCTATAGAGAATTAAGAGGTGGATTTAAATAAAGTTTTAAAAGATAAATTAAATTATAAGATTTTTTATGGAATTAAATGAGACTGATTATTCAATAAGATAAAAGAAAACTCACATACATAGGTCTCTATGAGAGAATTTACGAGGTTTTTCCTATGCAATTTAATGTCCAATATTTTAGGAAGCTTGAATATCAAAATTTACGGGTAATTGAATAATGAGAATAATTAAATTATATATATATATATATGGGATGAATGAGAGTGAAATTTGGTTTGACGCCTATATTCTGAATAAGATATGTTGTGTAATGAAATAGATCTGATATATTGTCTGGTATAAATTATGAAATTTCAAAGAGAGATAAAAGTAAAACAAATGTTGTATACCAAAGAATCATTCCAAGCATTGAATTAGAATTAGAAATTGAAAGAAAAATATTTAATAAGTGTGGAGTACATATATAAGATACTATATCCATGTTGAGAAGACTGTGTGATCTAGCCTATAGAATTATGGTATATAATTTTGAAAAAGATTCCAGTATCACATATGATTTTTAAAAGAAAGGGAAGAAGATAATTAATACTTTCCAAAAGGGACTCAATCCAACACTGAAGATATTGATTCAAAAAATTACATGTCCATTCTCTTGTATAAAGGGACTATAATCCATCACTTTATTTGTACATGGTCGATGCCATGATAACAAGTACAACGTTATTCCCTTGCTCATGTTTTATTCGATAATAAAAATAAATATATGTGTAAGTAATAAAAAACAACCATAAATTGAGTATGTAGTAATATTTAAGGAGGAAAACCCATTACCAAATATCAATTCTCTTTTTTAGATGATTTACTATTTATATCTGCAAACAAACCAACCAAATGAGAGATAAAATAAGAGAGTTATCAACTCATATAAAATGTTAAGAGGGAACAAGGGAATAAAAATAAAAAATTATTAAAAGTATAAATTCACTAATTGACCCCCCCCCCCCGGTATTTGTTCATCCCTTTAAGATTTTAATAGTTAGTATTAGAGGTATGTTTCACCTCTGTTGTATTTTAATTTTCTACAACCTCTGAATAATTTATGTTATCTTTATAAATACAATATTAAGTGTATACTTGAAGAAGTCAATGATTTTTCTATCAAATAAATAATGCAAGATATGTCTCCTAAGACCATGAATAATCGGAAGAAAATAGAAGGAAGAACATTGAGAAATGCCTTATCTGAGAAAATAGAGAACAATGGATTTATTCTAATAAAAGGTAATCAAATTAGAGTTCACTAAAATATTTTTATTGATAATTTTTATCTTAATTAAATCAGTGTTCAGAATTCTTTACTCATAAGTAAAGAAGAATAAGTGTTAGTTTCCCCATTAAATAATTTTTTGGATAAGAATTCAGACATGGAATAAGGAGATCTGGTGGTAGAATCATCTACCATGTCACACCTGACCTCAGACAGCCTTTTATTTTATTCTTTTTCCGGTATCGTTTCATTTGGATGAGGTTTACTTGGGTGCTAGTTAGAATTTTTTTTGAAGTTTGTTGTTTTTGTGGATCTCGGGCTGGTGTGCGGTCACCGCACCGCTAGCGGCAACCATGCGGTCGGTCATGGTGAATGTTCGGTTTCCCAATCATTTAAATAAATAATAAAATTATTTGAATAAATTAAAATGACTGAAAAATAAAGCTCAGTAAAATTTTATAACGACAAAAAAAATTTAATGTTTAAACTATAATAAAAATAATATTATTACACAAATTATAATATTATTATTATTTAATTTGGTAATAATGAAATTATTATTAATTGGATATAAATATAATTATTATTTAAAATGAAACAAAATCCATTTATCATTTTAATGATTATTAAGGTTGTTATTGGTATTATTTTATGTTAATATTATTATTATCATTAATAAATTTTTACTATTAATATTATTACAAATATTATCATTATAAAATTGATAATAATATTATTATTATTTAAAAAAAATGGATAATATATTATTATTGTTATTGTTATTTTTATTGTTATTGTTATTCTTATTGTTATTGTTATTGTTATTGTTCTTGTTAATTGTTGTTATTATTGTTATTATTATATTTTTTTTATTAAACCCAATATCTATCCAAAGCCCCCTATCCCCAACACCCTACGCACAGCCCCCCCCCCCTTTCTTTTTCACCCGACAACACCCCCTCCACCTGACCTGCACGCTTGTCATGTTGCGCTTTTATTATGCCGAATGACCCACAGCGTCGTCCTCCAACTGCACTGGCTGACCCACGACATCACCCTCCTGTTGTGCCAGCATGGTGCACCGACTGACCCACGGCACCGCAGCCCTACTGCGCTGGCCAACCCACGATGCCATCCTCTTTCAGCACCAGCCACCCGCAGAACTACCCCCCTTCTGCTCGTCGGTATCCATCCAGCTCGATACCTGCCTCCCTACACCGACAGCCGCATCCGGCCTGTCTCTAGTCACCATTCGGCCGCATCTGGCGTCCGTTCTCTAGGAGATCTCTCTTTTTGGCTAACCCGCTACTTCCAACTCCCTTTTTGGGTAGCTTCCAAAGAACCCAAACCCCATTGTGCAGTGCCTCCACCTTGGTTTGATGTGGTTGTGAATCCCTTTATCGGCATCCTCACCAGTCATTCACCCTTTTGCACGACCCTACTGGTCAAGTACACCTCCACACTAAGTTGAGGGTTACACCGTTCAATTGTTTGGCTTATTTTAAATTATTTTTTTCTGTTTTTTGGGTTGGTTTACATTTATTGTAGCGCGTTGATGACACGAACCCATGGTACAGTGATCGTTGGCTTACAGGTGCTTGTGCGCCAATGCAAGGCAATTTGAGTCATTGCATTTGGATTGTGAGTTGAGGTAGGTCCCCCACTAGACTCTCCATTAAATTTAGAATTTATTTATTTCTTGTCATTTCATTGATTTTCATTAAATATGGAATAATAACAAATAATTATTTATATAAAAATTATTTTCTATAAATGAAACTGTTTATTTTTATGCATCCCACTAAAATTATTTTGTTGATGAATTGTCTCACAGTAGTGAAAAGTTCCCATTTTCCCTTTGAACATAATTCATGGATTTTTTAAGTGTGGTTCTGGTTTGATGATAGATGTTTTCTTTTGACGTGTGAGAATTTTTTTGGGTTCTATTGAGAAATTATTATTTTTCTTTAATGTTGGTTAATACCAATTTGGTACTTTAATAAAAATAAATTATTATGAAAACCCTCTTAGGAATGACTCAGGGGTGACCTTGCTATACATGATGATTTGTGGGTTGTTGTGCATGATTTTTGTGTGTTGGAATTGGTTTCATGTTTGATATTGTTGACTCTCCCCCTTTTTATTACACGTGTTGACATGGGAACCTGGGATAGAAAGTGAATCTTCTAAGAATGATTACTACACTAGTTTGGAATATATACTGGATAGTGGCCCTTAGTACGGACTTTGATCTGCTAGGATATTGGGCCCCTCGGTTAGGACAGGTAGGGAAAAACAAAGCATTATAGGGTTATAACATCATTGATTAGGGAATTCCTTCAAGATGAGTCACTTGTATAATACATTATAGATTTTTCACAACCTCCTTGGTTTTCCCATGTATATTGGCACCAAGTTATCTGTGGTAGATGATTGACATGCATTTTTGGGTTGCTTACACTTGCTTTTTATTTTCCATTTCCCTTGTGTAATCATTTCTTTTGACTTTGTGTATGATGAGTCTTTTTTTTAGTGGGGATAAAAATGATATTTTAAAGTTTTTGGAAAAAAGGATTTTAAAATGTATAACACTTCTCTATCTCTCTTTCTTTAAAATAGTTAAAGCTTCATCCTTGGAAAATAAATAAGTTTAAAATAAGAAGAAAAATAGATCGTGATATTCTTTAAAATGGAAAATATGTGAAAAACTTACTTTTATAAATTCTATTTCAAACATTAAATTGGTAAATTATTTATATAATGGTTGTTATTTGGGGATATATAGTTGGGAATTCCTACTAAGTATTAATACTCATGCCTATAGTGTTTCCTTGTTATTAGTTTTGGATGCAAGTCTAACTTTTGGTTCAGGTTCTTGGTTCAACTACTTAGTGTTAGTATGGGTTTGGTATTGTGGTTGGAGGTGACCAATAGGTCACATGGAGATTTTAGGTATAGTTCTAGTTCATTTTGTTCCTATTTTCCTGATGGTTTATTTGTATATTATATTTGATCCTATTGTTTGTTCATTGAGATCCAGTTGTTTAGTTTGTGGTGTTTGTAGTATATTTTATATATTCATCTAGTCCTGGTAATTTATATTAGTTTTAAATCATTCCCATGTGTATTATTTGATGCTCAGCACTAGTTTTCATCCCAGTGGGGTTGGGAAGGCCCCTCAGGACTTGTCGCAGACCGACTCGGGTGACCGGTTCACGATCGACTCGGGCTGGTTTGTGACAAACCAATAATATGCATAACTATTAAATCCAATGTAAAACATAATCATTACAATAATAATTGGTATCAAAAATAATCCATCAAAGTTTTTATCAAAATTAAAAATATACTAGTGGGAGATATCACAATTATATGGACTCGAAATATGAATTAGTTATTTTTTAAAGTTATCATGTAAAAATACCCTAAAAAAATTATCTAATATGTTTGTATCAAAATATAAATTTACAGGAGGATATCAACCACTTATATAAGGATAATAAAATAAAATATGTGGTTTTTTAATAAATATTACAAACTTATATTCATCTTTCCAAACAGATGGGAGCATTAAGTACCATAAATGAGAAACTTGAACAAATATGCTCATGATTTGAGAATGAATATCTCACTAAAATAAATTATAGAAAATAATAAAATAAAATATTGAAAAAATAATCCATATATCTAAATAAGTAATAGAAATTTCACAAATTGAGGTGAATTCTAAAATTAATAAAGATCATAACCATCTACTGCATGAAAATAATAAATTGCAAGAATAACAAATTAAATAGATAATAAATAATTGTGAAGACAAACTAAAAATAATGTAGGATGATAAAAACATTCTCAATTTTAAATTATTGGAGTTTACTATTAAATTAAAGAATCTAGAATCCATTCAAAAAAATCCTTCACAAAAATTGGGAAAGAAAAATGCTACTAAAAAAACTACTAAATAGAATTGTTATACTAAAAGATTTATATCTAATGAAAAAACATCATGAGATAATTTAATAACCAATTAAAAGCATATTAAAAATAATAAGTTCTATCCACTTCTAAATTTGATATTTATATTGAATATACTTCCATGTGTAGTGCCGGTTTGAAACTTAAAACTATACAAAATTGGTTGAAGAAAACTGATGTGGAACCCAACACTACATCTAAGATGGCTAGAATCAAGTGTTTAAGGATTTATTTCCCAATTTAATCCCAACCAGTTGATTTAAATAATAAAAAACATCAAGCTACCTGTTTTGGAGAACATGGATAGCATGTTATTCAATGAATGAAACCAAGGTTTGTTTGTTATTACGTTTGTTGTAACATATTTAGACACATAGAATTAAATTATTGGTATAATCCGTCAATTTCATAGGAATATAGGAATCAAATTTTAGGGGAATAAATTTAGTTATGGATATTCAAAGTTCACATTATGAAAAGAATATTCTTACTATTGCCAATAGGTTTGAAAATTTGAAAAAAAAATTGTTGTATTTGAAATAGTTGTCGTCACATTGAAGAGGTATGAAAATATGAATTATTCAAACATGAAACTAGAATAAGTAATAATAAAATAACATTTAAGATAAATAAATAAAGAAATCATCCTTATGAAAGATTCACAAGAAAGCTACCAAAAGAGAATATTTCCAAGAATCCAATTGTAACACCCCAAGATTTAATGGTATGCCTTTTTTAAATTTAATATCTTTGATAGTTTCTATTTTATGAAACACTGATTTTAAAATAGTAATATACTCTTAAATATGACCATAGGAATAGTAATGTGACCATTAGGAATAGTAATATGACAAATATAATAGTTACATTACCTATCAAAGTATAAATAAAATTTTTTTAACTTATAAACTAAAATATAGAATAAGTAAATAAATGTTTTAAAAATGATAAAATTAGTGTTTGTATTTTTGTGAAACATAAATCTTTATTTATGATATTATAATTAATATATTTATTTAAAATAAAATTAACTTTCATAAAATAGATTCATAAATTAATTTTTTTGTCTTATTATTATAAGATAATTTTATGAGGCCTTAATTAATTTTACAAAATGTGTCATAAAATCAATTACAATATTAACATCAGTATTTTTTGAGTAAATGATCATTTTATTTAAAAATTAAATAAATCATGATTTAAAAATTATTTTCATAAAATGGAGTCTATTTTTTAATTCTATACATCAAAAAATGGTTAGGGTTAATTTTTGGCATTTTTCTAAAATTGTTGAATTTTTATAAATAGTGAAATACGATAATTTATGGTATTAGAAAAATACATGAATTATTGAGTCATGGATGATGTATGGATGATGTAGGAACCATTATTTTGAACTCCCATGCACTAGTTACTATATTTAGTCACAAGAATCAATACTATTGATAGTCTTCAGCAAAAATAATAAACTAACGAATAAAATAATCAAATAACACCCCTCCCCTCCTCTATAAATACCACCTCTCACCACCTCTGCTGTTCACACCTTCAATGTGTTGAATATTTTCCAATTTATACCCAATACCTCCCCGTACCCCAACTTTGGGTATTTTTTCTCAACAAAAATCCATTTCAAATTTCCTAACGGAGGTTCTCAAGGAGAGGAATTCAAGAGGTAAAATATCCTTTATTTCTTTTAATTTACATTTAACTTATTTTATTTTCTTATCCTTTCCTAGCCTCCTATGTCCAAAAAATGTGTGATAACTCCAGTATCTTATATATAGTGTAATTTTATTATGATAATGGTTTATCCATCATCAATTATTTTTTCTTCTTCTTTTTATACTAAAAATGAAAATTCCTTCCATGAGGTGTCAATTCACCACCTTTATGCATGATGATTCTTTCATTTTCTAATACCACCTTCAAAGATAATCATAAAACATTTTTTATGGTAAAATAATACTATAATTTGTATTTTAAAACTTTTTTATTTTTATAAAACCATTATATATACATAACTAGTACTCTGCCCGTGCAAATGCACGGGACTATTCAATTTTCTTTCAAATCCTGTGGTTCTGCATCATTCAAAAAAAAATTAATGTCATTGTTGTCAATATACTGTTTAGAATAAAATGATGAAAATTAAGTGAATGGGGTGCCCATGAAATTAGGAAATAAAGTGAAGACTAATTTTTATGGAGATGGAACATGATGGAATGAAAGAGTTAGAGATAAGAGACATAGATAAAATGGAAGGTGAAGGTGAAGGCAAAGTTGAAGGAAAGATACAAGACTGTGATAAATTGAGGAAGGCATCCTAGAGAGAATTTAAAGGTTAATGAAATTTGAAAAGGGCTGATGGGATTGAGAATATGATAGGGTGAGGATTAGTATGAAGCATGATTTTGTTTGGTGTGGTTTCTTTGAAAGCTAATATAGTTGGGAGTTCATATTTTTAAACTATTATCATCGTAAATTAATTTCAATTTATGATTAAAATATTATAACACACCATTGATTTAATTTCATAATAAATTTAAACATTATTTGAATATATATATATGTGTGTGTGTGTGTTTGTGTGTGTTTATGTCCAGATTCCCAAAAAAATGATTAAAATTATGCACTATCGAACTAATATAGTGAAAAAATAATTATTCCATCTCATAATTAACCTATAATGAAACATGTTTATATGATTAAGTATGAAAATTAATCAATTTACACAATTTTAAAAGACCATATAATTCAATATGAATAATCATAGGACTTGAGTATCTATTCCCAAAACATTAGATTTTCAAGAGATGTTCACTTTTTTAATACACAATGAAATTTATTGTAGTCACCCACATCCATGGCCACACGACTTAAACTATAAATAACTCATCAATTCCACATTAAGAAGGTAATGTAGAACATAGACTTGTTTGGATAAGGGGAAATAGTCAAAATGTGCAGAAACTTTACATTGATGATAGATCATCCTTGTAGAATCAACTGGGAACCAAAAAATTCCCAACAATCTGCATCAACTGTATAACGTCCCTAAAGAAGGAAAACAGTAGAACATGAGAAAGGGTCCATTTGTGCCATATATGTTTTTTACAAATTCAGTCTAGACTTTAATACGTGTGTGTGACATATGGATGTAAGAATCCTGAAGATCAAATTAAAAATAGTTCAAGAAAATCTAGTTCTAGTTTTACCTGGAATTTATTTTCAGAATAATAGGTAAGAATACAGCATATTAGCACCTGAAAAATCATCCAACATGTATATCTGCCGAAAATGAAATTGTTTAAATTTAACAATACATACTAATAAATTTATGAAAAACTATGATCAGAGTATATATAATATATATTCGAAACCAAAATAATATGTATATTGTGCATGCAATCATTGAAAAATATAAGGACACAAATGAAATAAATATTAAATATATAGTAATGGAACTCGTAATCAAAAGTATGAATGGAATATGATTCACTTACCCAATAATAAAGAATACTTTGATAGGAAGGAGAATATATATATTTGTTATTATGTGTTTTTTATTGGATGTTTAACTAATTTATGGTTGATAAACAGCATCGTAATCCTCAAATATATGACCTATATGATTAATTTATGGGAGCCAAGTGGGGTTACATGTTATTGTGCATATCAAATTTGAATAAAGATGTTACCATTTCCACGATGATTATGTACCTTACAATAGAATTCATTATTAGTTTCTCAACCAAATTGACGCCACCATATATTTAATACCTGGAGGAATCACAGGTAGAGCAGTCCACAACTATCTTGTTAATTTCATGGTTTGGAATAAAATTCATAAGTTGCAATAAAAAGGATGGGGAAAAGAAGAAACATAACCTTTAATTTCATTAAATAAAGCCCTTTGTTACTTCGTTTTCTTCCTCGGTCACATATAGAAAGAAATTATCTGTAATAACATGTCTCCAATGATGGATCCTCCGCTTGTTTCCATAATACCAAGTCCATATCAGCTGCAACGCAACAACACTATAACATCTACTTAATAGAATAAAAAAATCTATTAGTATCAGAGTTAGCATCTTGAGTTAGTTCTGAAGCCAATGATAATTTATGTGTTCGTTTGATATATGCTCATGAGGTGTCATGTTAGAATCAAAAATTGAAAATTTTATAAAGAATACAACACCTGATGGGTGTGTACCTTTGAATAGGTTATCCTCCTTTGCTATTCTTTCTTCACATGTGAAGACACACTTTCTGAAGAACATATCCAAGCCTCTACCTCATGTTCTCTATATATTCTTCAAAAAATAACCTTGAACAGCCTCAGGTGTCTTCAAAAAAAGTAGATTCGTGGTTTCATTTGCGCGCTGTCCTTCAAGCATGAAAAGTCCATGATTCTTCTTTTCAACTGATGAACCCCTGAAAATAAAAAAAAATTATAGTATAGTCATCTTCACTTCATAAAACATAGAGTTTCATGTGTCTTTTTCTTTGTGAGTACCAGGAGAAGTTATTCTTCTACCTCACAGACAGTGTAAGCATCATTTTTCTTCCTACAGATGGTGTAGATTCTACCTTTTTTTCAAGGACTCATCAAGTGTGGTTTTTATTTGTTGAATGCCTCCAGTTCTTCTTTATCGTGTAGCAGGGGTGTGTGGAAACACTTCTAAATAGTGCTGTAATTTTTTTGAAATGACAGCACCCTTTTCAAATGTTTCAAATGTTCATAAAAATAAATACATTACAATTTATCATGAAATCCATCTTTCTAAAATTTGAATTTATGGATACATGATTAAAGTGATATCAATCTGGTGTGAGGCTTACCATTTGCAGTTGAGTACTCCTATTTCCATAAAAATTCTAACTTCTATGACCTGGTTTTTCCCTACAACCATGTCATGATGACCTAAAATCATATTGAAACTATGTATCATAGAAAGCTATATAAGAATGGTTACATTAATTCCTTAATGACAAATTTTCATAACATGGACATGAGCGATCAATTTAAAAAAAATCTCAACCCAAACTATTGTTTCCAAAGATAATGCACCTTAGAATGTGTGAATAAATTAGTGACCAACTCATAATGAAAAAGCCTCATGTTGTGAGTTTATCCTATCCACCCCCTGAAGAAATTGGTTCGTGATCAGTGAAACATAAATTTAACCATAATGTCAAGAAATAAAATACATGCTCTATAATTTTTTTCTACAGTTACGTTAAAGGTAATTTTGGATTGACTATGATTTGATGCAGGTCAGAAAAAATCGATAAAAACAAAACTACATAGAAAAGAGAACACCATAAACATAAAAGTCTACTACCGTAAAACAGATAACAAAAAACCAGTAAAAAAACAGATTGAAAAATAATTATAATACAAATCAGAATATAACCAATAATAGGCATGTTTTAGAAAATAATATATCAAATCTGGAACCCTTGTAAGAACCATATGGAAACATACATGTCTAAGTTCTATTCAGACAACCAAAATAACAGAAATTTTCAAACAGTCTAAACAGAATTTTTAAATCAATATGTGCAGAAATTGTCAATCAACCATCACCTCTTACACCTCTTACTGTGAGGTTTCAAACAATATGAACAGAAATGTGTTTTTTTGTATCATTCCCTTAACTAATTCAGTTGCATACTCATCCTGGTAAGGTAATGAAAATTAAGTATAGATTAATAGAGAAGTGAAAATATTGAACACAAACTGAATACAATATGTACCCGAATGGGTTGGACTTAGGATGTAGTCAGGAAACCCCAATTGAAAATTATTGAATATAGGAACCCTGAATACAGAAGGATTTTGAATTATGATTGTAGAAAATTATACAGATTCAAAAACTGAAAGAACATTCACTAATATTGACATAGTAAAAGATGATAAGATACATACCTTTATTAACTTCTTTTGCGGGTTCCAGGGGTTAGAATAAGGTAAATAAAAAGAAATTACTGCATTCATGAATACGCATTCCTCAAAAATTCACGTCAGCTTTCCTAAGATTTACTGTTTGTACTGCCTATACCTATTTTCACTGTCTATAACTTTGTATACCTGTTTTCACTGTCAATAACATCCATATATTTTTTCATTGTCTATTATTGTAGTACCTGAAATGTAGATGCAATGTTTATACCTATCTATACCTATTTGCACGGTCTATACCTTTCTATACCTATTAGCACTATCAATAATATTTTCAAACATAACATGAAATAGTTGACAAAAATATTTCAACCCTAAGTATTATTGTAGTGAAATGGCATGAGTAATGCAGAAGCCCAGATTTAGGTTCATGAATTAGTAAGAAATCCCATACCTGACGTGTGAAGATATTGTGGGATGGAATAACAAACTGGGGAAAAAATCCTAAAACCAAGTAGTGAAATGATTGAAAAAAACACATAATAAAATTTGAGTAGGTATTTATTCTCATAGCTGTAAAATCAGACAATAAAAATTGTTCATGAATAGCTAAGTAAAAATTATAGAAGTGAAATGACATTAGTAATGCACAAGAAAGGATTTTGGTTCATGAATAGGTAAGTAAAATCATTCCTGAAGTGCGAAGATGATGCGGGAGGGAATAACCTACTGGAAAACGAAATTCCAAACCAAAGAAATGAAAAGGTAGAAAAAATAAGACAATAAAATTTGAATAGGTAATTAATATCATACCTGTAAAATCAGAGATCAAATTTTGTTAATTTTTTCCAACATAACATCAAAAAGCATCAAAAAAATTGAACCCTCAGTATTATAGAAGTTAAATGACATCCCTAATGCAGAATCAAGCATTAAGGTTCATGAATAGGCAAGTAATCACGTACCATATGTGTGAATATGATGCGGGAGGGAATATCCTACTGGAAAATGAAATTTCAAACCCATTAATCCCTAGAATAGTCGACTGCAACTGTAGTTGTGAGTATAGAGAAACCCTAGTCGCGAGTACCGAGAAACCATAGTTGTGAGTACAGAGAATCCCTACTCGCGAGTTAAGAACCTAACCTGAGGATTTGTTATACGGAATACAGAGAAACCGTAGTCACGAGTTCATCGATGAGTCGGTCGTCGAGGCCTCGGATGTCGGCGAGGTTAAGCCCGAGGGTGTCTGATTCATGAGAGAGAGGCACGGTGAAGTGGTCGGGGTTTGTAAGAGATAATGGGAGACGGATGTTGGAGCGAAGACGAGGGAAGGAGGTTGTGGATGACTGCAGATCTGAAATCGTACTCCTCGACGGTATTAGAGTCTCATGAGAGAGGTGTGGTTTGTGGGAGATAATGGGAGAGGTATCGCGAGATTGTGGAGGGAATAGGAGAAATGAGGTTGCAGAAAATGGGAGATCTGAAACCCTAGGTATTGAGGGATTCAAAGGCGATGGAGAGATGAAGGTCGATATGGTCAGGGTTAGGAGAGAAATAGAAATATGTAATCCGGTATTTAGGATGTGTGGATAGATGATGGAGTGACACGTAGTGGTAAAAAACCTTACTTTAGTAGGTATATAGATATTAATTAAAACAATCTAGTATGTGATGGTCAAAAAAAACACAAAAATAAACCAAACGGTTATCATTAACATATTATCTAATGAATCGTCCTCATATATGAAAAAAATGTTATATAAGAACATTAAATCTTCTTTAGGTACATTAATAACATATAATTTCAATTCTAGATAACTATTCTCATTTCACAATATCATTCATGCATGTATTGAAGTGATCCAATCATTAAAATCAAGGAAATGAACACTCCCAAACAACAAAATTTAATATTGTAACTCATCAAAAATACCATAAAAAAACTTAATAAAATTATAATAAATAAATAAAAAATTTAATAGGTTCTGAATTAAATTATTAATGAATCTAATTTTATTATCTAGGACTTTAAGTATAAGTATTTAATTCTTTCAGAAATGAGGTATGGGTTTCTTCCCAAACCTCTATTTTCTATATGAGTTACAATTTCTCTCTCTTTACCCCAATGTAATTCTTATTTATTTTTATATAATTCTTATAAATTATATTTATATGTTCCTAAATCATTTATCTAGATTAATTCATCATTATTTTATGGACAATTACATGTTTTATAAGGTTCTATTTTCAATTCCTCCTGATACGTATGCCCAATTAAAGGGTACTCCCCAATTTGATGCCCATTTTCAAGTACAATAAATAATCTGTTATAAGGTACCAATATTTTTCAAAAATAAATCTTTCTATCATGAAAAACTATCTTTACTATTTTCTAGTTTTATTTCAACAATTTATCCATTGTGTTCATTAAATACTCTTATATTTTCCCTCAAACTGCACAAAAGTGGCCCATTTCTAAAGTTTATTAAAAACTTTTTTTACATATTTTCACTTTAGTTTGACATAATTTATCACTCAAACATAATTTAATTTTTCTTCCCTTTTATTTTATATTATATTTATGTTCATAATCTGATTTTTTGACAAATAAAAATTTATTTTCCAACTGAACTCTTCTTTATAAAAGTAAAAAATGGTATTTACCTCAAGAATTCCTAAATGATTTTGTTGGAGTATTTACATCTATTTCACCAAACTCTATTGGATATTATTCTTATATAAATTGATCTCTTATATTACCATCTGACATATTTTATTGAATTTTTTTGTGATTATTTTGACTGGGGATGTACTATCTTAATACCATTGGTCATATTACTCTAGATGGTTTATGATTATGTTTATTATTTCTAGAAATTTATTAACATTTCATATGCTACTTTCAATATGAATGTATATGCTAATTATATTTCACCCCTTTCATATGAGGAATGCATTGGACGTAGTAAGTGATGGGTGGGGCCTGATATATTCCCTTGATGCATCGGTAGGTCTCATGAGACAAACTATACAAGGTTTTACCAATTTATGTAAGGTTTCTTGGCTGAAGAACTAATGATATCGTAGGGTGTATGACATTATGAATTACATCATTATGATACTAGTAATTTATAGTCCATTTGATTATTCGACACGTAGAATATCCATGGTTAAGTTTCTTTATCATGTGATTATTTATGTCATTATTTAATCATCTTTTATTCATGTTATATTATGTTCAAGATTATGTTTTAATGGAATGTGTTTTTATTTATTCATCATTCTTTATTGTTTATATTTATTTATGGTGTCTTATGCTATATTTTTTTACCCTTTCTGATAATCTGATCTCACTCCTTTCATATGTTTTATTTTTCCCTAGGATGTGAAGATGTATATTATGAATGCCTTGTAGGGATAAACTAGAAGTTTTTTAGATGTTTTCAATGGAGTTAGTATGTTTTTTTCTTTCAAGATGTAATGTAAAAATTACATTTGTATATAGTTTTCTAATGCTATTGAACTACTCGATCCATCAGGATGTGACTTCCTTGTTTATTAAACCAATGTAATAAAGTAAGGAACCAGATCTAAGAAACTGGGTTTGGGGTCTTTATAGTTGGTATCAAATGATGTTTTATAGAAACCCTAGAAACTAGATTGAGAAAAAAAGATTATGTAACATAACCCTAAGATAGCCTTCTAGGATAAGTATAGAATAATATTCTAGAATTTTGGAAAGGTAATGATTATGTGGTTATTCATAGAAATACATCATTGTACAGATACTATAAGTGGATGTGGTTACAGAATAGATATCCCTAGGATAAAAACTCCAACAAGGTGTGTTGGGCCTAACTCGACTTAACCTAGTACAAGAAAATGGGTGTTACATCACACCATGTTTGACACTCCAAGAGGATATTCTTAGGATAATTCACATTTTATTTACAAAACATTATGAGGGATTTAAAAGTAAATATGTAACCAAAGAAACCATGTTTATGATAATGATATTAGTTATGAATAAATATTTCCATTTATGTTAGGTGTTACTAGTTTGAAATTACGAATTATGATTAATAATATAATTTAATGTCTTCCATTTTTTAGAAATGGTTCCTAGAATAAGGAACAGAAACTGTATCAATGCATGTATTTCATGTAGGTATTTCAATATAATGAAATATAATGATGTTGGAGAAGGATCTGCAACTAGATATGAGTAATTTATAACTATATAGGGACAACTGACTAATATTATGAATAATAACCTTACCAGTGTGGATTATCCAAATCCACAACTTGGTGGAACAATGTTAAACCACTTCAAGAAAAACAAATTTCATCATTCAATGAGACTATAACCCCATTTTTAGCTAAGTAATGGATACGTTCCATAGAGAAGATATTTCTTTCTTTGGGAAGTAATGAAAGGGAGAAAGTTATCATGGGAGTTTATCAACACTCGGAAGATCTGGATCAGTGGTGGTCATTAATTCAAAACACAAAATAGGAGTAATAAATTGAAAATCTTGAATTAAAATATTTTAAGGAAATTATATTAGAAAAATATTTCCCTTCAAGAATAGCAAGCATTTGTAGATATAAAATTATTGAATTTGAGGAAAAAGAAGGACAAGAAGGCTGCTAAGTATTAATCCAAATTTACAAGGTTATAAATTCATGCTAAAAATTACTTATTCAATCCAAAGTGAAAGATTGGTCTATTATGTTATAGGTTAAAACCATTCCTCTAAAGATAATAAGTATCCCAAAGTTCTCATCAAACAAAGATATAGTCACTTGTGTTGTCATGCTCAATGGAGAATTATATAGGTCTTCTTACTTTAATGGAATATAGTAGAAGAATAGGGATATTGAACACTCTGAAAAAGGAATAAGGAAATGGGTAAACATGGAAGAGTTTACTTTACATCCTTTAATAAATGTGGAAATAAAATTCATGAAACAATCATATTGGGGTTTCTAGTTTGTTATAAGTGTGGATAAAAGGTTCACCAATCTCATGATTGTAAGTAAAATAAAGAATCTAACAATTTTCAATGCTACAATTATAAAGATATGAGATATTATAAAAATAATTTTCTTATGTGTGAAGGAAACTTTCCCTAGAAAAGGATAAGTGAACAAGTCCATGTTTATATAGTCACAACATATAAGGTAGAAGTTCTTAATGATGTAGTGGTAGGTAATTTAATCATCTCCTCAAATTTATCTAAATATTTATTTAAATTTGGATCATTACATTCCTTTATATATTACCATTTTTCTTTATAGATTTTTTATTTTTAATTCGCCTTAACAAGGGATTTATCAATAAATACTCTTAGTGGAAACCTTATTAAAAAAAGATGTGCCGAGCAGTTCCAATTATGACACATAAAGATGCTATAATTTCTAATTTTATCATCATACCTATTTTTTATTTTGATATAATCCTTTATATAAACTATATTTTGAAATATAACAAGAAAAAGTATTGTAAAGATATGTAAATTATTATTTGTAATGAATATATGGAATTTATTATCTTTTGAAGGAAGACTTTATCATTTGTGTCATATCTCGATCCACCTCCAATAACTCTTATAAATTAAATTCTTGGGAAGGAAGAGAAAACATCATCTATATATAAAGAAAAAAATCTTCAAATTGAGGACATACCTATTGTACCGGAATACAATGATATCTTTCCCAAGGATCTACCTAGACATCCTCTAGAGCGGTAAGTTGAGTTTTCTATTGATTTAATCCCTGATGCATGACCTATATCAAAAGACTCCATATAGAATGGCCATATGGTAGTTAATATAGTTAGATAAATAACTAGAGAAAATAAGTGATAAGGGATTTATAAACCATAGTGCTTCACCATGGGGACCTCCTATTTTTTTGTTAAGAAGAAAGATGGATCTAGAGGCTAGTCATTGACTACTGGAAGATAAATTTTATTACAATAAAGATTAAGTATTTATTTCCTTGCATTGATAACTTATTTGATCAACCTACTGAAGCAAAATATTTTTAAAATAATGATCATCGATTTGGATATCATCAATTGCATGTGAATAAAGAAGATATTCCGAAGACAACATTCTGAATAAAGTATGCACATTTTGATTTTATAGTAATTCCAATTAGACTGATTGTTGCACCCTCTATTTTTATGGATCTACTGAACAGAGTGTTCATGTAATATCTTGATGAATTTGTGGTAGAATTTATTGATTATAACTTGATATATTCCAAAATATATGAGGAAAATAATAACTATTTTTGAATTTTTCTGGAGACTCTTAGAATAAAATAGGTATATGGGAAGTTTAGAAAGTATGAATTATGGCTTTAAAAAGTTTCTTTTCTTAACTATATTGTCTTTAATTATGGAATATCAATTGATACTATGAATGTAATGGAATTTCACCAATTTCTTACACCAAATAACATAACCTAGGTACATAGTTTCATTGGTTTAGAAGGTTACTATTAGTCTTTCTTTCATAATTTTTCCCGATTAGGTAACTTGTTAACCAAGCTTACTCATAAAGGTGTTAAGATCGTATGAACAAAATAATGTTGAGAATTTTTTGAATAATTGAATAGGATAATCTTGAATGCTCTGATCTTGAATCTACCATTGGTAAACAATATATTTTTTATTTATATTGATGCATCAAAAAGAGGACTTTGATGTGTCCTTATGCAGAATGAGAGGGTTATTTCATAAGCATCAAGGCAGATAAAAACTCATGAAATGAATTGTCCAACTCATGATCTTTATTTAGCAGCTGTAATATTATCTCTAAAGATAGAGATAAATTATCTCTATGATAAAATATGTGAGAAATATACATATCATAAGAGCTTGAAATATATATTCTCACATAAAGAACTCAACATGAAGAAAAGGTGATGGCTCAAACTACTCAAGGATTATGATTGTTCAATACACTACTACCTAGGGAAGTAAAATAAGGTATAAGATGCATTGATCCCCAAGGATAATGAAGTTATGAAAAAAATGAGGATTAAAAAAGATCCTATGTGCATAGATCTAGAAAATATAGATATGAGAATTATAAAGGTAGGTGAAACATCATAAATTTTTAAATTGGTTTCCTGACTATGTTTATTGGAAAGGATGAAAGTTCTCAGTATGATGATGAGAATTTTAAAAGGAAAATTAATGATGTAAATGATGGGAAGTTAGAAGAATTCATGTTTTTGGATGTAATTATGAAATTTAAGAATATTATTTTCATTCCCTCTATACATGAGCTAAAAATGGAATTATTAGATGATGGTTATAGATCAAACATCTCTATACTCCCTAGTATAACTAAGATGTATAGATATTTGAAGGAAAAATTTTTGTGGGATAATATGAAGTAGGGGAAGTTATTTATTATGTATCAATATGTTTAGTTTTTCAACAGGTGATAAATGAAAGACAACATCCTAGAGGATTCATGCAAACTTTACATATTCCTACATGGAAACAGAATGAAATTGATATGGATTTTCTCACTATATTGACAAGGAATATAATAAATAATGATAAAATATGGTAAATTGTTGATCGAATTACCATATCAACACATTTACTCACTATAAGGGAGGATTTTCCACTGAATTGCCATACACGATTCTATATTAATGAATTTTTAAGACATTGTGGTGCATTGTTTTCAATTCTGTCTGATCATGATCCATGATTTACCATGAAATTATGGAAAAGTATTTATAAATATTTGAATATTGAGCTTCATTTGAGCACTTCTTATGACCCTAAAATTGAGGGACAGTTTAAAAGGACCATTAAAACAATAGAATACATGTTGAGATAATGTTTTCTTGAATTTCAAGGTATGTGGGATTAGTATTTAACTTTATTAAATTTTACCTATAATAATAGTTTCCATTCAAGTATTCAAATGGAATCATATGAATAATTTTTTGGAAAGAGATTTGATACACCAAATTGTTGGGATGAATTTGGTCAAAGGAACCTTGTAGGACTAGAACTTTTAGAGGAAACAACAATAAAGGTAAAGACTATTGAAATACATATCAAAGAATCTAAAAGTAGAAAAAAACTATGTTGATAATCAATGAAAGTATTTGGAATTTCAAGTGGGTGATCATGTTTTTCTGAAACTATCCCCATGGAAGGGTGACATAAGGTTTGGTAAGGAAAGCAAACCAATCCCTAGGTACATTAGAAATTTTTGAAACTCTAGAGAGAATTGGAGTTGCGGATTATCGTTTGGTGATTCCACACAGCCTTTCTAAATTACATGATGTGTTCCACATCTCTTTGTTGAGAAAGTACATGCCATACCAAATGCATGTCCTCACTTATAAAGTAATAGAATTGGAACCTAATTTATCTTACAATGAAGATCCTATCCAGATTCTGTACATTGGAGAGAAGGTCTTGAGTAATTGAAAGACTCATCTAGTAAAGGTACTTTGGAAGAACCAAAAAATTGAAGAGGTAACCAGGGAACTAGAGTAATTTATGATGAAAAACTACCCAAATATTTTTATGAGGTCAAATTTTGAAAATTTTAGGGTTGATATTTTTTTGAAAGAGGGAAGAATCTATCCCACCATGATTTTATGGTATTCATATTTTAAATTTAATATCTTTGATAGTTTATGATTCACGCATCACTGAGTTTAGAACCATAATATACTATTAAATATTATCATTAGAATTGTAATGTGACCCTTATAAATAGTAATATGACCAATAGAATTATAACTTCAAATATTGAAGTATAAATAAAATTTGGGTAACTTATAAATGAATATATGGAATAAGTAAAAAAACATTTTAAAAAATGATAAATTAAGTGTTTGTATTTTTTTGAAACATAAATGTTTATTTAAAATTTTATAATTATATAATTATTTTAAAGAAAAATTATTTTCATAAAATAAATTCATAAATTACTACTTTGTTGTCTTATAATTATAAAATAATTTTTATGAGTCCTTGATTAATTTTTCAAAGTTTCATAAAAATAGGTTTAATATTAAAATCTGTATTTTTCAAGTAAATGATGATTTTACTTAAAAATTAAATTTCTCATAATTAGAAAATTATTTTTATAAAATGGTTCCCACTTTTTAATTATACACATCAAAAAATATTTATGGTGAATTTTTTGTATTTTTCTAAAATAGTTCAATTTTTGTGAATAGTGAAATATGATAATTTACGGTAATAGCTAAGTACACGAATTATTGGGTCATGAATGATGTATGGATGATGTAGGCACTATTATTTAGAACTCACAATCAATAGTTAATTTATTTAGTCACAATAATCAATACAATTGATAGTCTTGATCTATAATAATAAACTAATGAATAAAATAATAAGAAAACACTCCTCTCTTCCACTATAAATTCCACCCATCACCACATCTTCTAACGCCACAACCAAAGACTTTAATCATGTCCAATTTTAAACCTATACCTCTCCCAAACCTCTCCCACACATTATGTTCTTTCTGTTCTCACCAAAACACCATTTCAAAGTTTCTTAAGTAGGTTCTGAAAGAGAGAAATTCAAGAGGTACAATCCCCTTTCATTGTTTTAATTTTCTTTCAATTTATTTTCTTTTCTTATAATTTCCATGCCTCCTATAAAAAACATTAATGATAACTCAATTATCTTATATATACGGTAATTTTATTATGATAATGTTATATCCATAATCAATTATTTTCTATTCACCTTTTTGTTCTAATAATGAAAATTTCATCTCTCAGGTGTCGATTCACCACCTTCATGGATGATGATTCTTTCGATTTCTAATACCACCTTAAAATAAGGTCATAATACAATTTTTATGGTTAAAAAAATAATTTTTATATTAAAACTTATTTAGTGTTCTTCAACTAACATACATACATAATATTAATTAATAAAACAAAACTACCATGTGATGATCATAAAAATGACCTAATAATCCTAATGGTTATCATTAACATTTTATATAGTTAATCATCCTCATATTTAGAAATAAAATGATATATTATACCATTAACTCTTATAAAATATCATTAATAAAATATAATTTCAATTCTGGATAATTATTCTCATTTAACATGATATTTTTTATATGTATATAAGTGAACCAATCATGAAAACCAAGGAAACAAACACTTTGGAACAATGAAATTGAATATTATAACTCATCAAAATGACCATAAATGAACTTAATAAAATTATAATAAATAAAATAAAATTTTAATAGGTTATGAATTAAATTATTAATGAATATAATTTCATTATCCATGATGTTAAGTACAAGTGAAGAACACTTTCAGACATAAGGTAAGGGTTCCATCCCAAACCATAATTTTTCATTTGGGTTACGCTTTCTCTATATTTACTTGAATATAATTATTATTTATTGTTATATAATTCTTATAAATTCTATATATATGTTTCAAAATCATTTATCCATATCATTTTATCTTTATTTGATGGGTAATTAATGTTTTATACAGTTCTCTTTTCAATTTGTCCCGATAAGCATACCTGATTAAAGGGTACTCCCCAATTTCATACACATTTTCAAGTACACAGCATAATATATTATAAGGAACCAATATTTTTATAAAATCACACTTTTTATCATGAAAAACTATCTTATCTCTTTTCTTGTTTTATGTAAACAATTTATCCTTTGTCCTCTTTAAATACTCTTTTGTATTTCCCCTCAAACCTCACTGAAGTAGCCCATTTCTAAATATTATTGAAATCATTTTTCCATATTTTTACATCAGTTGGAAATAATTTATGACTCAAACATAATTTCATTTTAATTACATTTTATTTTCTAGGTTATTAATGTTTATAATATGATTTTATGAAAAATACAAAATGATTTTTCAAAAGAACTCTTCTTTTTAACAGTAACAAAAGATTATTTCTATCAAGAATTACTAAATGATTTATTAGTGTATTGACATCTACTTCAACACCCTCTATTAGATATTATGATTATTTAAATTTATATCTTATGTTACCATCTACCATATTTTATTGAATGGATTGTGATTATTTTGACTGGGGATATACTATCTTGAAACCATTCACAATATTATTCTGGATGGTTTATGATTATGTTTATTGTTTGGAGAAAGTTTTTAAGATTTCATATTCTAGATTTAATATGAATGTATATGTTTATTATGTTTCCCCCATTCATATGAGGAATGCATTGGACATAGTAAGTGATGGGTGGGGCCCGTTATATCCCCTCGATGCATCGATAGATCTCATGAGACAAACTAGATCAGGTTTTTGCCTATTTATGTATGGTGTCTTAGCCGAAGCCTTAACGGTATGTTATGATTTCTCAAATTATGCATTCCCTCATTATAATAGGAGTAATTGATGTCCATATGATTATTCTGATAGTATAATATCCATTATTAAGTTTCTTTCTCATGTGATTATTTATGGAATTATTTATTCAGATTTTATTCCTCCCATATTATGCTTAAGATTATGTTTTAATGGCATGTGTTATTAGTTATTCACCATGACTTATTGTTTATATTTATATATGACATATTTCACTTTATTTTTCACCATTACTTAGCATCTGATCTCACAACTTTCTTATGTTTTATTTTACCCCAGGATGAAAAGATGTATATTATGAATGACTTGTAGGAATAATATAATAGTTTATGGATGTTTCTAAGGGATTTTATATAATGATTTAACTTTAAAGTTGTAATATAACAATTATTTTTTTATTTAGTTTTCCAAATATACAAAAATACTAGTTCTTTCAGTATGTGACTTCCTTATTTATTATACCAATGTAATAAAGTAAGGCACTATCTCTAGGATAATGAGGTCGAGGTCCTTACACTAATGAATAAGGATGAGGATTTATGAGGATTTTTCAAATAGCCTATGAATAATTTTAAATAATTTTTTTTGTATAAATAATATGGACAAATAAAGAAAACTTGAATAGGTATAAGAGGAGTCAAGAAACAAAGGAAAGAAAAATAATCCACAATAAGTTATAAGAGTTTATCAATAGATGATATCCTCTGATCATATGAGGATCTATATGGTAGGTGCAAGAAGACTAGACACAAATTGAATAATTTTGTAACAGTTATTTTATCCCAAGAAGAAGTATTGAAAAATATAAAAGTTGAACCAAGTGATCCTTTTTCCTTTTTTTCTTTCTAGAAGAAGAATTTCTCACAAAATGAAAAATTTTAAAAAAAATGGTTCCCATGATTTCTAAGACATACTTGAAACCAAAATGGGTTATCATGAAGATTTATTTAATAAATAAATCAAAAAGGTAATAGTTCTGTGGTTGAGAATATATTTTCTACCTTATTTTTCACAATAATAATAGAAGAGGTTATACCTTTTTCCCATATATTTTATATTTCATTTTAAAAATAACAATGTAGGGAATTTAAGGTGATACTGATTTTCAAATTTAGAACAAAATAAATGAAGTAATCCAAAATAACTATTTCAAATTAAAAAAAACCCATATTAGTAGGAATGAAATACATGATATGTGTCTTGAAGATTATAAGAAAAATTTAATCTTCACTAATTTATAAATAATAAATTCATACATGTTCATGATTATCTAAAAAATTATAATTATAATACTTATTTTATGGAGAGATCACTCTTGGTTATGTGAAGATAAAGCGCATCCCTTTAGGTGGATTTTACTTCAGAATCCACCCAAAGATTAACCATCATAGGAATTTTTTTTCTTAAAGGTTCTTGTGATTATGCTATTGATATTCATATCTTTATATTCTTTTTTCCTTAACTTTCAAAAATTTATCCCAACATTATGGGGGGATAATTTTAAAAAATGAAAAAAAAAATTAGAATATTTGGTGACGTTCTAGGGAAGAAACCTTTTTCTACTTGAATTTTTTTAATCTATGTGTTATGTGGTGAAAGAAATTTATGTTAAAAACCATTGAAAATGTTTTCCTTAATAATTTATATCAACAAGGTGTATCTTTGTGGATGTATATGAATATACCCTAAGTAATATAATTGAAAATTTTTATGATTTGGTATAAAATTATTTATATTATGGATATATTTGTTGTCAATTTTAAACCCACATGTTTTCTACATTTAGAATGGATCACATAGACATTGAGTGGGATGAATGATGAACCATTAATTAATAAATGATTGATTTTTAACTCTATCATATTCTTTTTATTTTTTATCAATAATGGGGAGAGTGAATAAAATGACAAATACAAAATGGGTAAGGGGGGAAAAATAAAAATCATATGTGAAAAGTGGCATAACATAATGACATGATATTTTTGGTAGGTATTAACAACAAATACAAAGGTTGAGAATGTTTTACCCACTTTTTATTATGTTGTATTTGTTTTCAATGTGTTTCAATATGTGTAGAATAACAATTTATTTAAATTATCTTGAATTTCCCATGAATAATGATGAAAATGAAGAATATATTTTAAGGAAATAATTTATTACTTATAATGTACAAGATCATATGATAATTTACTAGGATAAGGTTTTATCACACATGTGATAATTGGTGAACTATTATTAATTATCAAATACAAGTGTTAAGTTATTTGATAACTGCGCATTTTCTACTACATATTGAATTATATTGGAATTGGAATTCATATATGGAATTTACATTTCATACATAGAATATTTATAACTGTTAAATATTGGTATTAATAAAAAAGTATGGTCTTATAAGGGACATCCATAGGACCAATCTCATCCATTACTTTGGTGGGAACCCAATCTGTGATAGCTAGACCAAGTGGAAAAGGGAGTGTCAAAACGCCAAATAGAATAGTTAGATCAATGAACATGAATGGGTGCATAGGGGTTTCAAAGTGAACATGAAAGGGTATAGAACCATAATGTGGAGGTGTGAGTGTTTCCAAGATCAGACCTAAATACTTTTATTTCGAAGGTTGAAGATACGCTCAACATTATAATGAAGCAATGGTTTAAGGAGAATGTTGATGTTGGATCAATTATGTGCATGCTTATTTTCATTTTTGAAATATGTTATGGATATAACACACGTTAAAATGTAATTGTGTCATGTTTCCATATTCTTCCTTAGGATAATGAGTTTATGTACTCTATCATCAGAATAATTACATGAACCTATTCAAACCTACCATAATCAAATCAACCACAAGCACATTTAAATAATTTTAAGTGGACACATGTTATGTTAGACCTACCGTGAATTGTATTTGATAAACCTACCATAGTGAATATGATATTTATTGTACATTAAGTAAATTGGCCATAAAAAGAAGGAATGGATGAATAAAGAGATGTCTATAACTAGAAAAACCATATTGATCAAATGAATTTTTGATGAACATGAAAGGACAACATGTTGAAGATGGAATAATACAGTCAGTCAAATGATCATTAGTGTTGTTAATGGACCAACCACAAGTTTTTTTAATGAACTAGACACACAAAGAAAACTAAGCTGACTACATTAGTTGTGAAACCCAACCACATTAAAATATAAAGACTGAACAAAATAATAATAATTAAATTCCCTCATAACCTAAAATTGGTTTTCCTAACCTAAGCATTCAAATGAGAGTAAAATTAGAGAAACCCCAGACCAACCATGAATGATATATGTCAATACATGCTGATTTGATCTTTGGAGCTTCATCATGATACTATTTTCATAATACTTATATGATGATGGTATAGATGAATTTCATAATTTTTAATGATGCAGTTATAGTGATCTTCATGAAACATTTCATGGTAGTGTGATACATGCATTAGAATCTCTAGGAAATGATCAACGGTTCCCCAATCACATGAGTATATAATCATGACACATGCATGATTGTGAGGAATGATCAAAAAAATGGACAAGTTTATGTCATGATTGAAATATACTAATGATCATCAAGCTTGAAATGGTCCTATAAATGTAAATAGAGAATAATTTGTATGATTATTTCTATACAAGCATGTATGTGAGTATCATGTTTCCAAAAAATTACCTTGGATGAATGATATGGTGTCTATACAATAATCATGTATAAGGAAATGATTAAATATACAAATGACAGTGTGTGATAATTGGGATAATCAGAGGAGAGATACAAGCTATATATATGTCTTTTTCAAGATAAAATGGTCATGCATGAGTGAGGGTATTTATCAATCATGTGATATACCATGGGGGTGAACCACGATAAATGAAAAATTGATTTTTATTCCATGTATGTGTGGTTTAAAAGAATAATCTACTTGATACATGTTTTAAAATGTAAAACTTGTTATTAATGAGTATCAAAGGTTGAGAATTTTATGCTATGAAAGTAAATTAAAACCATGTGGAGGACAAATAAGGTTGTCTAGCTTGATGAAATTAAATTATTTTAAATAAAAATTATTATTGTAAATATTTTGGAATATATATTAAGAATAACATTAAGTTATATATATTTTTTGGAAGCTGTGATCATGGGTATTCAAATACCATAAGAAAAAATATAAGAACAATGCTTGGTCTTATGGATAATTAAGAGTGGGATTTAAATGAGTTTTGAATGAGAAATTAAATTTGATTATTTTTTAATAATTTAATTGTGATTGAGTCTTCAAGAATATTTAATGAAAATAAAATAAAGAACATGATATGAGGGATTTTATGATAGTTATCCTATGCAATTGAATTCTCAATATTTCAGAAAGGTTGAATATCAAAATTTATGTGAAATTAAATAATGAGAATAATGTTAAACTATAATTAATACATGTGTGTGTTTGTGTGTGTTTGAGAGAGAGAATAATGAGAATGAAATATTTTTGGACACCTTTATTATGAAGAGAAACTCTTGTCTCAAGAAATATATCTGATACAGCATCTAGTAAAAATTTTGAAGTATCGAAGAGAGAGAAAAAGGTTAAGAAATGTTGTGAATAAAAGAATCATTCTAGGAAATAAATAAAAAGTATAAAAGGTAAGATAATAATCTAATACTTATGGGATACATATATTATATATTATATCTAGGCTTTGAAATATAGGTGATCTAGCTATAAAATTCTAATAAAAATGTGTGAATAAGATTGATGTAACCCATTTGATTACTATAAGAGAGGGAAGAAGATCATTCATATTATCTAGAACAGACTAAAACTAACACTTTTAATATTACATTAACAAAGTAAAATCAAAATATATATTATAAAGGGACATCAATTCATCACTTACTTTTCACTTGGTTGATTCTAGGATAATGAGTAGAAGGTCATACCCTTGCTTTTGTTTTCTTTCGAAATAAATATAAAGCTATGTGAGAGTGGGGAAAACCACTCTAAACAAGATATGTATTCATCTGCAAAGAGGATAACCCTATTAAAAACTCATGGTGATATTTTATTTATTCTTTCCAAATTATATATGCTTACAAACCAACCAAAAGGGGGAATAAAATAAGTGATCAATTCACTAAACAAGGAAACAGGTGATAAGGGAATACAATTAAAAATTAAATAAAAGTATACCAATACTAATTCCCCCCTCCCACACAATGTTGGTTCATAACATTGATATCCAAATAGTTTTGACATTTTTTAGCTCTTTCTCACTTAGTTAAACTCGTTTTGCCTTAATATACCTTTACTATGGTGACTATATTTTAAACCATGGTAACAAAATTTAATGAATTAAAATGAAAATATCTTTATTAAATAATTTTAATATTATGATCTCAAATATGTAAACCATTTTATCCAGAAAAATATCAAGGGGATTAAAATTAAATTTAATTTGAACACACATTACAAGTAAAACCCATTTTCAGAAAAAGTGTATTTATAAGCATAAAAGTAATTTTTAGGATAAAATTATAAATGATATTAATTTAAATGAAATTAATTTAATTATAATAAAACTAGTAAGTGATTTATTTATTTAAAATAAATCCAAATCCTAATTTCACAATGTGAATATTTTAAGAAAATAAAAGACCAAAAATAGTTTTTATTCGGGTAAAATATTACCTATTTTCCAAAAATGTTAAACATAGATTTTATAAATTAAAATTAATATTTTAATTTTACAATTATACATAATTGACAAATATTTGATTATGAAAAGTGTTTCATATATCTTTAATATGTTATTATATATTATTGATTTCATAAAAGTGTTAGTATTTATTTAAAGTATATTTTTCACAATTAATTTAAAAGTCAATTTTCTTAGAAATATAAAAAAATCATCTTGAAATAATATTTTTATTTTGAATAAAAAAATAATTTTAATTTTATTAAATAAAAATTCTAAAATAAATAAATATATCTTTTAAGTGAAAATAAAAAATATAAATGCAATCTTTTTTATCGAAACAAAATACTTTTTAAAAATTAAGTGTTATTAATCATGTTTCACATAAATTACTAATTAAATGAGTTTAAATGTATTTTTTTATAAATTAAAATACTATATATTCTAAGAATTATCTTTTAAAAATTCTTGGTTTAATTTATCCAAGTAAAATTAAAAACACTTTAAGAAATAGTTATTTTGAAAATAATCCCTTTTTACCATTAAATGTTCTTAATCGCATCCCATTAAATATTTATCATTTAACAATAAACTTAATCAATTGATTGCTACTTTGAAAAATAATTTTAAATAATTTTTTTATATTTTTATTTACTTGATATTTTACTCTTCCTTTAATTTTTATAATGATATTTTATTCTCATAATGTATTGATATTTATATGGCATTGTAATAATATATATAGTAGTTCATTTTAGTCCAATTTTTCATATAAATTTTATTATCAAATGTGATGTTAATTTTAAGAAAGGTATATACAAAAATCTTAGTGAGTTATATAATGCTTCCCAAGCTTGGTTAAAACTACAATTAGGGTTGACATTAGTTTGAAATCATGCATATCAAATTTCTTTAGAATATCTCTTGCATACATAGCCTTAGAGATAAAAGTGTATCCTTCTTTATAAACTAATTTCAATCCTAAATAATATATGAGTTATCCTATCAGAAAAATATAAAATTTAGAACACTTCAAATTTGTAAATTTTTCTATGGATTTTTTCTTTCTTTCACACCAAAAGATGTAATCCACCTCAACTAGCACTATGAATTGTTCTTACTTAGATGATTCCACATAAATATTGTGGTCAATTCCACCTTTATAAATTCTATCTTCTTTATGTACGAATCTAGTTGAGAATACCATTCTTTAGATGCCTTCCTTAGTCCATATAGTTCCTTATTTAATCTATGTACCTTGGTTTCTTAATTTCCAATCAATAATATCACCAGTTTTACAATATAAACCTCCTCTTAAATTACACCATTCAATAATTTCATTTTTACTTCCATATGAAATATCTTGAAACCTATTCACATTTTCATCGCTATGAAGATATCAATTGGATCTAGTTGATCTACTAGAGGAAACATTTCATCAATAAGAACACCTTAAATCTGCACATATCCATTACAAACCAGATGTTTCCTTTTTCAGATAATTTTTCCATGATCATCAAATTTATTCTTGAAAATTCACTTCATTCCAATCACAATATAATTTCATGTTTTATTTTTTTCAATTTTATCTGGTTCTTCATTCATACATTTATCCCATGATTCATCCTTTGTTGCCTTTTTAAATGATATTAGTTCTACAATTGGTAGTAGAGAAGCATGCTCAAAATTTCCCAATATTCATGTCTGTGTAAGAGAAGATTTGTCTCTCATAATGTTAGATAGATCAAATTTCGTTATCATTCTTATCCTATGAGGTGTGGACTAATTTTTATCAGAAATCATCTCTAATTCCAATTATGCTTTAAAATATTCATCATTTTGGGAGCTTTGTGCAACTACAATAACTGTGTCAACTTCTACCTCTTCATCATTCCTATCATCAAATTTTGGATGTCATGAATTATTCACATAATTTTCCATAAATACTTTGACATCATTACTCTCCACAAATTTTTTTCCCTCTTGTTAAAGAATTTATAAGAATTTATCTTTTTGAGTAACCCAAAAACACTTCTTTATATGGCATGATACCATACCTTCCCAAATTTTCTTATTTATTATGATTGTATAATTTTCTTTTAATGTCTATAAAATATTTCAAAGTGGTATTCCTTATATGTCACAACTCATACAATTTCCTTAATTCCCATGGGCTAAGAAACACCCATTTTTGTATGCACGTTGAAACTTGAACTTATTTTTTCCAATAGTGATGGGATATGCCACTTTCAATGATTAATGTTTTATCCATGTTATATACCTTATAATTTCTTTTTTAAAACCCTCAATTCTATTTTGGAGTTCATACTGATGATACCTCATGCTTAATATCATTTTTCTCAAAGTAGATTTTAAATTCAATGGATGTGTATTATATTCTATTATTCGAGAATAAGATCTTGATTGTGAATCTTGTCTTATTTTACACTCTTTTCCTATACCTCTTCATGAATTCTATCACTTCCCTCTTTATTTTCATAAACATAATGATTTCTATTCTATTGTAATCATTAATAAAAATTATAAAATAACTTTCCCTAAAAGTTCTAAATATATTCATTGGTCCAAAACATTATTGTACACCAGATCGATGAGATTAGATGCCCATTTCTTATTCTATCAGTATAGATTTTAGACCATATTTTCCCATATAAAATAATCACAATTATTTTCATGATCAAATTTTATATTTTGAATATATGTGGTTTCATTTATATTTGATAAATTATCCAATATGTATTGATGAATATTGTCTATCCTCTAGTGCCATAAGTGGTTCTCCTGTCCAACTTTTAAGAGACAATTCTTTTCATTTCTATCCACCTAGTAATTATTATCATTTGATCTCTAACCTTTCATTAATGAGTTCCCAACCTTGCCTTTTATTGAGAATAATTTTTTGTTAAATTTTTCCTTTTACTCAATTCTAGAGTCATAAAATTGACTAACACTTAGAATATTTTTTCATAACGAATACATATAGAGAACTTATGTCATCTTCATTCCATACAATTATAATCGAGTGTTACTATTACATTTTATTTTAAAAGCTCCATTATTGATGAAATATACATTTATTTTAACTGTTCCCATCACATTATTTAGTAGGTTTATAAATCTCTTCATGTAGGATAATACCCAACTACTAATAATCCAATTTTCTCTATTATTTTTGTCTTTCATAAAAACTTTAGTAAGATTAGCCTTCAATATTTTATTCGTTTCCTTCCATGAGATACCTGGTTGAGTTGGGGTATAATACATTCTCTCTAATTTTCCTTCAACACAAGTATTATAGTGACAGTCATCTTCACCTTTTCTATGGGAGAATATTTTACTCAATGAAATCTTTTCTAGTTATCTAGAATTCTCTTTCCAATGAATCTCACAGCGATAACCAAAACTTATTTTCAACCTATAATCAATAGATTTATAATTTAAATTAGAATAGTGAAAATAGTATCTCTAAAAATAATATATTCTTAATAAAGAATATTGAATCGTTCTTATTTTCCATCTTCCAGGTGTTTCCCTATTTATATATCTCTATTAATCTTCACAATAGAACATGGTATGGCCAAGAAAGATACAAAACTCACATTTTATTAGAGGAAATATCATTTATCCATTGTCTCTCAACATCTCCCTGGCCATCGTAAAACTGTGATACTATCATTGGTTAAGCCTGGATAATTTATGAATATTTGTTTCTACTGATTAATTTTGATATGATATGTTTTTTGTCAAAAAAAAAGGTGTTTTGGGTTTGACAATCAGAGGTCCAACCTTCTACTTCACTTTGTTTTGGTCTATATTTTTATTTCTTTTGATGTTTCAACATCATAGATAATCTAACTTTTACTTGAAAATATAGTTCTCTATTTATTCATAATGGTATCAACAACTTCGGAGCCTCACTTGTTTCTTACTATCAATTATTCATCGATGAACCTCCCTAAGTTTAGCTTCTTCAATGAATAAATTGATTTTATTTATAATTCCATTTTGTTTCTAATGGTAAAAAACTCCTCATCTAGGGATTTGACATTATTCATTCATTATTTTACATAAGAATTATGGTTATCATACACCTTAGTTTTTTCTTCAATATTTATATTGGAGCTCATAACGTTTTTTGAATTCACTTGACTAGACAACTAATTGTCAATATTTTCTCACAATTAATCAATACCTGTTTTGAGGTGAACCATATATTTGAAGTATTATTTTTTTAGCCCATTAATCTTCCTTTTTTATTTAAAAATAAATCCCTTTAGGAGCTCCCTTGAGTTCTAACTTGAGATCAACTACACCTTTTGGTTGATTCTCTTTCTCCTTTTTAGGTTATTCCTTTTCAACTATATTTGTCATTCCATATTCAATATCAGATGTAAATTATGTTTCCACTTTCTCCATGTAGTCTCCATCGTCACCTTCCTCTTTTCTTACAAATCTCTTCCTCTGTAATTTATTTCTTGATTTGAAGTCACCTTTTAGAAAAAACAACCTATGTGGTCTCTGTGTTATTTCTGCTACGATATCTTCATCATAAAATTTTCTTGAGAACCTTGCATCAATTTTCCCTACTTTACAGCATCAAAATCATTCCAAGGGTAGCATTCCTTTTGAACTTCCCTTTCTTATCTTGAATTTTCTGGTCACAGGGCATAATAATTAATAACCCACATATTATAAATCTTCATTATCTTCAATAATGTCAAGTATTTCTATTTCTTTGAAATTCATTTCTTTTGAATGACTATATGTACCTTCCAGCTTTACATGTACTTCATAATCCAATAATCTTATCAGTAAAAATAATAATTAACTGACAATAAAATGTGGGAAAAAAATAACTACATGTAATTACCATCATGTTCATAAGCACTCCACCACCAAATAATTATCTCTCTATGACGATGAAATAACACATAAAATAATAAGAAAATATCACCATACTCATGTCATCGCAATGGTCACCGCAAGCTGTTGTTGGAAAAATCATTTGTTGTGCGGGTTTTTACGAAGCTTCATTTAGAGGTATGTTTCTTTATTTAATTTAATTTTTTTATTTAATTAATTTAATTTTTTTAGTTTTAAATATTTCATTTTTTAATTAGTTTCGGTAGTACTTAATATTTGGTTATTTAGTTTATGTAATTAGATATATATAGTTTGAAATAATTATTGCTAGGTAGTATAGATTAAGTATAGATTAACTTGGGATTAATTATTTTGAAATTTTGGTAGCTTAAAGATTGTGTGGTTATCTAAGCAATTAAATTCCGGCCTGGATACAAACAAGTGGATGTGGCTCTGGCAGATATGTACATAGGGGTAAAACCTGAAAACACCGCTTTGAGCTAGACTTGAACGGGAACTGGTGCATGATAACGGGCCTTGTTGCATCCTGGTTTGACACTCCTGGGGAATATGCTTAAGATGATTCATATTTTCATTATAAAATACTAAAATATCTAAGAGAAGAAAAATCAAATTAGTATATTTATCAATGATAAAATGGCAAATATAATGTTATAGAATAAAATAAGAACATAAGCCTTAACGAATTAAAGTTATTATTAGTTAATTATAATTAACTAATGAATATAATATGATTAATGATTAAAGAATAAATAATTAAAGAGTAACTTAATAATGATAAAATAGTGATTAAAGAATGATTGATTAGTTAAAAACTGTATTAATAAAATCAATTTAAAATTACAATTATAGTTATTTAAAATAAAATGGAGAAGAAAATGTTTTAAAATGTAAATATTATATCATTTAAAACCAATATTTACTATTAGACATAATTAATTGTAGAATAATTAATAAATAACATAGGATTAAAACATGGATCCATATAATTATTAGCTAATGATACTGATGAACATATAAAGTGAGATGAAGAAGAACAAACACATTGAATAAAAAGGCACACTAAAATTACATTCTAATAAATATCATTTTGTCAAACATTAGTAGCTTAGTTTAGGGTATATAAAGGCACCCTAAAATTACATTCTAATAGACATCATATGGTCAAACATAATTGTTAATATTTGTTACACTGTTATAATTTTGATAAAAGAAACATTTTTGACGTATAGAGTCATGTTTTCCTATGTGTACTACTATAGGGAGATTATTCAAACTGAGCAAGGAGCTTCTTACAGTACACAACCAACTAAAGTGGTTAGTACAACTGATTTTGTAACCATAAGTCACCATCAAGAGAGAATTTGTGTTTCCTTCAATCTGGGACCTCATCAAGAGATAATGTCTACGAGTTATAGACATTTTCAATTTTCAAAAACACTATGGAATATATCTTGTCCATTGGTTGTTGATGCGCAGTGGGTCCAAAAAATTAATTTATTTTCTCGACGGTCAGATGGTACCATGATGGAGTTATAAGTTGATGTTTCTACTGTACAACAACAAATTCCACTTGTACGAAGACGTAGAATTACGAGAGTGGTTTAAGACAGTCCACCCCATGAAATTGAGCCTTTTCCAAATGATGTAGCATAAGAGGACAAACTAAATGATCTCCCAGATATACATGTAAATCTGACATCTGATGAGAAGTTTCGTAATGATGGATCAGATGGTGACAACAGTGCTGATGAGGAGGGACCAACAAAAGATAGATAGGAGGTTTTGAGAAATGCATTAGTTGTACATCAACCTAGACCTACAATAAATCATCCACCACTCTTTTCATCTTGGTCAGAAGCAGTGACACACATACCTGAATTTGACAATACTGTTCTCACACCGACAACTGAGTTCCCTGGATTTGTACCAGATAGGTTTAGTGAGGTGGACAAAACCTTATATATTTGAAGGAATTTTCCAAGTAATGATGCCTTAAAAATAATTTTATTGAGATTTCATATTGAGAGACACTTTAACTATGTAGTTCAAAAATAATTCCACAGTAAATATGTTATATGGTGTGACAAGTATTGGGATGATTGTAAATTTTTCTTAAGGGAGATTCCAGACATTACATTTTGAGGTTGGAGAATCTCGAGGATTGAGGCGGCTCATACTTGCATTCTGCCAAGCCTTATAAAAGATCATACCTCATTGGATGAAAAATTTGTGTCATCTATTGTTGTTGAGATGATTAGGACATGTAAAGATGTTCCAATATCCCTTCTTCAAGAGAGGATTCAACAGACATTCAGTTATAAGATTTCTTAAAATAAGGCATGGATGGTGAAACAGAAGGCAATTATGAAGGTATATGGTGATTGGGATGACTCATATCAGGTGTTGCCGCAATTTATAGCCATACTGAGGAATCATAACCAAGTTTTCTTCTATCTGGATACAAACAAACATGTGTCTCATGATAACCAACTTGATCCATCTCGTGTTCAATTTCATTGGTTGTTCTATGCATTCCTTCCCTGTATCTCTGCATTTAGTTTCTGCAAACAATTTATTCCGATTTATGGAACATTTCTGTATGGAAAATAAAAGGGCGTATTGTTGATTGTGGTAACCCAAGATGGAAAATGTTCACCTCTTCTTCTTTCATTTTTCATTGTAGAGAAAGATAACTATGAATCATGGAGTTGGTTTCTGGCATATATCAGCAACCATTTCACCAACATTCAGGGTGTTTGTTTGATATCTGATTTCCATCAAGTATTAATGAGGCAATCAATGCATATACTGATACATGGAGATACCCAAATGAACATCATTGGTTTTTCATTAGACACATTTCTAGCAATGTGCATAAAAATTCCACAACGAACCGATGAAGAAGGCAATCATGAGGCTTGGTACGCATTCTATTCTTTCTGTTTTAGTATTTCAATATAAAGATAAAATCAATTTATGTGAAATATCATATATTCTTTGTATCATATGAGTTGGACCAATGGCGGTTTGAAGAACATTTTAGAAAGGTTCGTCTGGATAATCAAGATGTTTATGATTATATGATGCGGATTCCAAAAGATAAATGGACATTGGCATACGATGGGGGGAAGAGGTACATACACATGATGACAAACATTGTGGAGTGCATCGATGGTATCTTCAAAGGGATTTGCAAGATACCTATAACCACCTTAGTTCAGGAGACATTATATCAATGTGTGAAGTACTTTTTGGATAGAAAAAAACTAGCATCATACGGAATACAACAGGGGATACAATATGGAAGACACTTTCAATGAGAGATTGAATAGAATATTGAATAAGATTCTGGTTATCACGTGTGTATCTTTAAAATAGAAGACTCCTGATTTGAACTTCAAGAGTGTTTATACCCCATAACAAATCGCGTTGGTGAAAAAAAGGCGGTATTACTAGAAACAATGAAATGTCAATGTGGAAACTTTCAGGCCTTACAGTTTCCATGTACACACGCCATCGCAGCATGTGCCTCTATGAACATCTCATTGGAAGCATATGCTGATCTGGTGTACCAGATGGATACCATTGCTAACTGTTATATTACACAATGGACACCTATTGGGGAGTATCATTATTTCCCAATGCTTGATGGCCATCCGACAGTGATACCTGACATGAATTGTTTACTTCCTCGTGAGAGACCGAAGGTGAGTATGATGCATAATGAGATGGACTGGCCTCAAGAACAAGGGAAGAGTTTGCGATGAACAATATGTCATAAAGAAGGTCATAACCAGAAACAATGCCCTTATATTTTTGGGTCAAGTTCATAGTCTCATCCATACTGATGTATTGTATTCATTGTGAAATTCTCATATTGTAAATAAATGTTGTTATCTCTTATTTATTCCTCAGTTTTCTAAACCCTCAAACCTAAACCCAACCTAAACATGTAGGATATTTTATTAAACTATTATATAATGAAATTATAGTATCATAATTATTAGCATAAGTTATTGAATACATACAATTAGATAAATTTGAAAAACATCATTACTAATTGACATGGTTTATCTTAATCCAATCCATAAGTAGTTAATAATAAAGCTCCCCCAAAATATGTGTAACCAAATTCAAGACTCAATATTTTAGATAATAGAACTTATTTCATATTAATATTCTGGATTTCAAGAAATAACTTTAAATCTGAGATAAAGGAATTTATTTCATAAATATGAAAGTGGAACAGTTAACCCATATTGTACAGTAAATGTTATTAACCCATGAACATATTTCCTGAACACTAATATAAAAATTTTTAACCCTAAACCCTCAAACCTAAACCCCAACCTAAACATGTATGATATTTTCGTAAACTATTATGTAACAAAATTATAGTATCATAATGATTAGCATAAGTTATTCAATACATAAAATTAGATAAATTCCAAAAACATCATTACTAATTGACAAGGTTTATCTTAATTTAATCCATAAGTAGTTAATAATAAATCTCTCCCAAAATATGTGTAACCAAATTTAAGACTCAATATTTTATATAATAGAACGTATTTCATATTAATATTCTTGATTTCAGAAATTTCTTTAAATATGAGATAAAATAATTTATTTCATAAATCTAAAAACGGAACAGTTAACGCATATTGTAAAGTTAATGTTATTAACCCATAAACATGTTTCCTAAACGTTAATATTAAAATTTTTAACCCTAACCCATCAAACCTAAACCCCAACCTAAACATGTAGGATATTTCAGTAAACTATTCTATAATGAAATTATAGTATCATAATGATTAGAATATGTTATTGAATATATACAATTAGATAAATTCCAAAAACATCATTACTAATTGACATGGTTTATCTTAATCCAATCCATAATGTTATATTTACATTTTACACTTACGAATCATTTAATTTGTTTATATTCAGATGGATGATACCATAATAATCACTCAGCATCCTACCCATTTTTCATAGGTTGTGTTATAGGGTCATCCAGATCGATTGGTGAAGGTGCATCGAGCACACCATTTTCATCACATGGAGCCTCCACATGCCATTAGACCTTACTTGCATCGTGCTGGATTATATGGCCTTATCGTATCAGATTTCACATTTGTAGATCATTACCTACTTGCAGCCCTAGTTGAGAGATGGAGACCAGAGACACACACATTCAACCTGCCTGAGGGAGAGATGACCATCACCCTCAAGGATATCACAGTGATTCTTGGTCCTCCTGTCCAGGGGAGACCCGTTATTGGACTCACTCGTGTAGCTTGGCCAGACCTTGCTCGTCTCTTTTTAGGTGTTGATATTTTGTTCTACCATAGGGATACAGATGGATTGTACATATCTATTCCTTGGTTGGATTCACATATTCCACATTTACAAGATGATGATGATGAGCAGACCATCATGTGTTATGCTCGTGCATATATCTTATGGATCATTGGTGGGACCATGTGTACTAATCACTCGGGGATGCACGTGCATATGATGTATCTACAACTATTAGACGACTTTGATCGGGCTGGGACATATAGCATGGGATGAACCTTCTTAGAATACACGTACAGATCATTATGCAGGCTATCACATAGGGACCATATAGGTCTCAGAGGATGCATCATCCTTATTTAGATGTGGGCATGGGACCGTATCCCAGCATTCTGCCCTGACCTTGCTGGTCTGCCGGTCGAGATGGAGGTGTTGCAGGATGCTCCGCGTGGACGCTGGTATGATAATTCATTTCTATTGGTTTCGGATTCTACTATGAGTTATTGACAATAATTTCTCGTTATTTTTCACTATCGTTGATGTAATTTACAGGTGGAGTCAGCGACACAATTTTGACGTGGTTTCGAGACAGCATTTGGGCATATATCAGGTACAGTTGGATTGTCTCTTACCTGATAAGGTATGTATATACAATCTATCATTGTCTAACATATTTAATAATAACATCAATTTTGGTGTTTAGTTAGGTGTTTTTTTGACAAAATCACTTGTCATTTCAGATTTCATGGCTTCCATACTGGAGTATTATGGACTAGTTTCCAGCATACTACATTGTTGGGATTGAGGATACTATGGTTGTAGTACCCCTCATTCACTTCCATAGTATTGAGTGGAAGTAGCCTGACAGGGTCATGCGCCAGTTTTTCTGTACTCAGCCGATTCCATTACCATCAAGACAGACAGACCGGCTTCATGGGATGAAGCTGACTGGGAGGTATGATGATGACTAGTCCCAAGTACATGCCAGTTTTATCGACTGCTGGCATAGATGTGTAGAGTTACGTATTCAGGTTGTTCCTACAAATCGATTCTCTCTTTCAGAGTAGGTTGACTATGCTTCGTGGTATACACTGAAGTCTATACTGTATCTTACCCAAGACGACATAGAGATCCATAGGATGGTAAGTCAATAAATTTCCATTAGTTTGTTTATTGGATTATATTCTAATTCTATTTGAATCTATTTACAGGGAATTCTCATAGAGCAGCTTGTTTGCATGAGTGATGAAGAGGAGGAGGGGGTCTTTAGCCGGGCAGCCATCCATGCTACAGCGCTGGAGGCGAGGGTATCTTTTCATGCACTTTCGAGGAGCATATTCTCACATTCGGCTCGGAGAGAGGAGGTTCATTCCCCTGAGGCACATCCTGCAGCAGCATCTGGTACTGAGGAGCTACGACCACGATGACGTAGACAATATCGTGCTGCACGTGAGGCCTCACATGTTCCACAGGCAGAGGTCGACCCTCTAGTAGTCCAGGATCAGCCGATTCAGAATGTGCCTTAGGTGGCATGGGATCCATATTTCTTGATAGGATATCTGCAGTTCTCTCCATATTGGGTTCCATATCCTTCACAGCCTTAGATTCTAGAGCCATCACAGTCTTGGGGTATAGCTCCATCGTAGGATTTGTTCCCCACTACAATGGAGGCAGGTCCTTCTACCACCCTAGTGGGAGAAGGATCTGAATGACCGTACAAGATGCATTTGATAGATCCTCCCACTAACACACAGATGAAGGATGTGAGAGTCAACGTTCCAGTGCCCAAGGATCAGCCTTATCCAGGTCTTCAGACTCCACTATGCACTCGACACAGACGTCCTATTCACAGAACACCATGTGGGAAGGAATATCCTCACCACAAACATAGGAATTGATTTTAAATTACTGTTTACATGTTTAATGTCTAGTGAAATAAAAATAATATTATTACTTGTTGGTCGGAGTGGAATCTCAAGAAGGGGTGAATTGAGTTCCAATTTAAGCAATGTTTAAAATTTCATTCATATCTGTCTTATATTTTATATTATATAGGCCAGAAAATTCACGTACTTGAAACATTTTTAAGTTTCAAGTAGGTGGATATGATAGGTTATAAATAAATTTTCACCAAGATTTTTTAAGAAATAATTTTTATTTTGGACTACTAGTTATATGTTTAAGAAATGTTTCCAATTTAATTCATATCAGTCTTATATTCTATATTATCTAGGTTAGCAAAGTCACATACTTGAATAAAAGATAAATTATGTTGAAACATTATGTTTTTTTATATATATTTATATAACCATATGATCATAATAATAAAACATTAATAATTACTAATTACCTAAATACAAATTATATAATTAATAATTATATTACTAATTAACTAATTAGTTAGTATATAATTAATAATTATATTACTAAGTAACTAATTAATTATTAAATAGTTAATAATAATATTACTAATTAACTAATTATATTACTATTTAACTAATTAATTATTATATAATTAATTATTACTAATTACTAATTAAGTAACTAATTATTATACAAATAATAGTTATATAATTGATAATGATATTAATAATTAATAATTAATAATTAATAATTAATAATTATAATTAGTAATTATAATGACTAATTATAATTAGTAATTATAATGAATAATTATAATTAATAATTATAATGAATAATGATAATTTATAATTATATTATTAATTAACTAATTAACTATTATATGATTAATAATTATATTTCCAATTAACTAATTAATTATCATATAATAATTTATAATAATTACTAATTATTAAGTATAATGAATAAATATAATTTATAATTATATTACTAATTAACTAATTAACTATTATATACTGAATAATTATATTACTAATTAACTGGATAATTATTATATAATTAATTGTTAATAATTACTAATTAACTAATTAATTATTATATAATTAATTTTTAATAATATTAATTTAATAATTTAATAATTTATTATATGTTTAATCCATGTTTTAACTTTAAATAATATCGGTCTTATAGTTTATATTTTATAGTATTTCAATGCCACATACTTGAATCATTTTTAAGTTTCAAGTAGGTGGTTTTGAAAGCTTATAAATTATTTTTCTTGGACATTTTTTATGATATTATTTTTATTTTCAACAATTTTTTATATGTTTAATCCATGTTTTATGTTTTATTTATATCATTCTTATAGTTTATATTTTATAGGATTTCAAAGTCACATTCTTGAAACATTTTTAACATGTAGGTGTCTTTGAAAACTTATAAATTAATTTCCATCATCATTTTTTATGAAAATATTTTTATTTTCATCAATTTATTATATTTTTAATCCCTGTATTATGTTTTATTTATATTGGTCTTGTATTTTATATTTTATAAGCTTCTAAAGTAACGTACTTGAAACTTTTTAAGTTTCAAGTGTGTGGTTTTGAAACCTTATAAATTATTTTTTATAATCATTTTTTATGAAATTATTTTTTTCAACTATTTTTTATATGTTTAATCCATGTTTTAAGTTTCATTTATATTGGTCTCATAGTTTATATTTTATAGTCTTTCAAAGTAACGTACTTGAAACAGAATCTCACATCGGAAATGCAGAATGTTCTACGCGGGAAATGGAGAACCAGAATCCCACATTGGAAATGTAGAATTATTTCTAGAGTAAGCTCTCTTATAGAAGTGAGCCTTGAGTGAGAGCTTTTGTCAGAATCCAGACTGTTTTAATGGTAGTACCGCGGGATTTTAAATAGCGGACAAATTCTGCTAAAAATTTTATTTTATTTGTTTTGTTTTGTTTATATATATATATATATATATATATATATAACCAAACAAATAAAAATTGTTAAAACAAATAAAAATGTTTGTTGTTGGTTTAAGTAGAAAGTCGGCATCGGTGATGCCTCCTTTGTAGCGTATTTTTTTTAAAAAAAATAACCAAAGAGGTTTTTCAAAAAAAATTATAAACATATTTAAAAAAAATCATGTTGTTGATGATTTTAAAATAATAATATTCATTACATTGATCGCCATCTTTCCAAACCAAAGCATCAAACCACCGAAAAAAAAGATCGGATAAGTGTTTTCTCTTGGTATACAAAGCACTCATCATGTAGTGTTGATCTCTGAAAAAAAATTGCAGCATGCGCAAATGTCGTGTGATGTAGCAGATGGTGCACTCGTCTTAGTGATTCTAGTGATGTGCAAGGATTAGGATAGTTGCTTATTGTCATGTGATATAGAGGATGAGGGAGGGCAGGCCGATGGTGGTACGATGCTGATAGAAGGAGGTCGTCAGCTGTGGTCCAGCTATCAGGAGAGGCGTATCGGTAGTTCTTTCAGTGGAGAGGGAGCTTAGCCTATCGTGCACCCATGGGTGATGCACTGAGAGGAGTTAGATGAGAATGGTGGTGGCCTTATTGGTGCACGGATAGAGGATAAGGCGAAGCGACCCTCCTATGGTGCATCACTCCTTGGGGTTCAAACAAAGACCCCTTGGTGGATGAAGATGGGATCTCTCACTCCTGATTTTTAAAAAAGAAAAAAAAACAAAAAACAAAATATAAAAAAACAAATCATAAATCAAAAATTTGAAAGTCAAAGTAATCTAAATGTTGAATAATAATAATAATAATAATAATAATAATAATCACAATAATAATAATAATAGTATTATAAATATATATATATACTAATTAAATATAATCAAAAATAATTATAAGAAAATGTTATAAAGGTAAATACACACATATATATATATATACATACTTATACACATGTGAATAAATAAAAATATGATAATAATATTACTAATATTAAATATTAATATAAAAAACAAAATAATAAAAAGTATATTTATTTAATACTATAAATATATAAAAGAATAAAATACAATACTAATATAGAGAATTAATATATATACTAATACATATTAATCAACTAATAATAAAACTAATATTAGAGAAATTAATAACAATAATATGGTGTCAAATATAATATATAAAATTAATATATACTGATAAGAATACTTGTGATGTCCCGGACCCAGATGCCACATAACGGGTGCCCCGAGCTCGATGGGCCACATGGCCTCAAGCGCATCTTCCCAAACGCCAGAGGCTGCTGACTAGCAGTGAGGGCCTAGGGTATGTCTGTGGGAAGACTATTCCCTCGTTAGAGGATTGTAGAACCGAAAAATAAATATAATGGAATAGTAAACAGCAGAAGAAATATAAATGATATAAATAAACAATGGAAGAAAACTGATGGAATAGATAAATGAGAATAAAAATAGCAGTATCAACTGAAACAATGATGATGTAATGTCATGTTACTAGAAAACTGGAAAACATGGATATAGGAAAATAGGCATAATAGTTCCACAAAGTAAAAAAACAAGACTACTCCAAGAATCCTGAGATCAAACTAGGTCATCTACTATCAAGCTCCATCCTAACAGCACAAAATCAAGTATTGGAAGATGTATGCTTCCCTTTTTCAGTATCTGCAACAATGTAATCCACTCTGGGTACCAAACGGCACTCAGAGAGGGTGTGATATAAATCTCAGTGGACCACCACCAGTGGTGTCTATAACATCTGGCCCATGTAATGGAATATAGCAGTGTGTAGGAATACATATATAAAGTAAAGGAAGCAGTACAATATAACTAAATACATAAGTACCTGATTTATCCCTCTGCTGGTGTCTGAACATTTAACCAGTTCATTAATTAAGCAATCATCATTTAATGTTAATAGGTCATGTGATGAATATCTATCACTGACATTGCCTCGTGATAGTATAATTAGTGAAGGTCCCAAGACATAGCAAGGCAACCTGACAATGATATCCAGTGAGGGAGTTCCAGGGTAATAACTAAGGTAACATAAATATCATGGAATGCTAACTCAGTAGCATCTGAGTCTAGAATTACCACAAAACTGGATTTCCACAGCACCTCCCTTTATCATATCTTTTTCCTAGCACTGATAAATAATCATTTAATAACAATTTTAGGACACAAAAAAAATCAAAAATATTAATAAAAGATCTGAAATAAGTTGAAAATGTAACTCAAACTTCAAACGGCCATAACTTTTGATCCGGGTGTCCGTTTGAGCTCTATAACATATCAAATCGAAGCTTGAGATGATCTCTACATACTAGGGATCCAAGATAACCTTATATCACATTTTTTAATGCCCAAAAAGAAATATAATTCCTCAAAAACTGAGTTTTAAGTGAGGAACCTTGATTTTTTTAACATTCAAATAGGTATAACTTTTGATCTGGATGTTTGTTAGGCCTGTTCCACATATCATATCAAATATTGTTTCATTTTATTCAATTTTACTAGTTGTGGAGTTGAAACAGACTTCTGGATTAGAATTTATGGTCGTTTTAACATTCTATGTGTTTTCACATTCTATGTCTTTTCAAATACACATATATATATATTTATTCGTAAATGTGTGTGTGTGTGTGTGCTTGTGTGTCTGTGTGTTGTATATATGTATGTATTTATTTATTTATAAACACACATAAAAAACATATTTTATAAATGTTTTTAAAACTAATCTTATAAATATATATCTATATACAAATAAATATACGGATAAAAAATTATAACTATATATATATATTAATATACGGATAAATATATATATATACTAATATATGAATAAATATATATGTATTAATATAACTAAATATACTTATATTAATATGAATCTATATTAATATATGAATAAATATAACTATATATATTTATATATAAATAAATATTAATATATATTAATATACGAAAATATATATATATATGAATAAATATATATGAGTTAATATAACTAAATATATTTATATTAATATTAATCTATATTAATATATGAATAAATATAACTATATATTTATATATATAGGTATATTATCATTAAATAGAGGAAAACGTGAAATGGATTAGTGGTAAAGGTGTAGGCGTTCAAGGGGGGAGGTCGCGGGTTCGAGTTCAGGTGGAAGAAAGAAGGTGTGTGTGGGTATGTGGGGGATGCGCGGGCAAGGGCAGCGTGTGGGAGAGTATGAGGGGGTCCACCTAGCGCAAATAAGGGGGGGTCAAGTGTTGTTAAAAGCTCCCCCCCGCATATTATATTATTCTTTTTTATTTTTTAAAATTTTTTGTCTTTTATCAGTGCTTTTTAAAATCACTGATAAAAGGAGCCTCTATCAGTGCTTTTTTGAGAACTGATAAAAGGGACCCCTTTATCTTTGCCTCGATTAACATTATTTTTAGCGCGGTTAATGCACTTTTCTAGCACTGATAAAATTCATATTTGTAGTAGTATAGCTAAGGGATAAGAGTGTAAACCAAGGAGCGTAATACAAGGTATTCCACAATAAGGTGCCTATCGAGTCCAAGGTGATCGACCAAGGTAAAATGGGGCTAAACAAAGAGAGGGCCCTATGGGCTTTCACTATGGCACCTACTAGTCAAAGCTGGATCTAAGGAGTGTATCCAAGGTATCATGTAATAATTAAAAAGACCCTATAGAAGTATAACAAGCATCCAAAGAATAGAGAAGAACCAGAGTCTAGGTGGGTATTTACCTAAGAAAACTACACATGAGCCTTATCCCAGTTAATGAGGTATCCTTAAGTGCATACGGAAGAACCAAGTTCAAAACCAGGTAGAGGCATATTTTCCAAGGGGTACTATAGCAGGTACTGTAGCAGTACTGTAGAAGACTGTACACTATGGGGGTACTGTAACAGACTGTACACTAGGCCAGTACTATAGCAGACTGTACACTGTATGGGTACTGTAGCAAGAACTGTATCAGTTACTGTAACAGGTATTGTTAGGTACTGTAGCAGCTGGAACTATTCACCTTGGGCCATCAGTTTGGGCTTGGAGTCCTTAAGGATTTTGTGCAACCCATTCCTTCAGGTCAGTAGGGATTTCAGCCCACCTTTAAGGCCTACGGGCCACCACAAGGCCTTCAAGCCACATGAAGTTTCCCTAGACAGACTCTACAAAAAAATAGCATCCTTAGAAGTGGATTCAGAGTAGGTGCACTCACCAGAGTGGAGCCAAATGGATTTTTAGAATGAGAGGGTATGGCTATACCATTGGGACCAACCTGTGCTTGCACGTGGAACTTAGTCAGACGTCCATGCGAAGGTGGAGATCTACTATCTCGATGCATATGATGGGGAGGGGTAGTTCCTTGTAGATAGTCTGGTTGAATTCCCAAAGACCTTCAGGTTATGTAATCTCCTAAGCCTATGGTCCTTGTAATCTCTGAGACTACGGGCCTTGTAAGGTTTTCCCCTCATCTGTTAAAAAGGGAGTTATCAAAAATCAATAGAAAAAATATGGCCTTCATGCCATTCGGGCCTAAGAAAACCACATACTTGAATCGAAATGGGGTTCCTGAGACCCAAGGTATTCTTATCTCAGAATTCAAGGTGAGATTGTGTCAGTCCATTCCTATTTGATATTATAATCATTTAATAATTCATTTGGTTCAATTATTTCCTTCCATTAGTGTGGATAGGTCAAGTATAGTTGAAACCATTTATTTATTGGTCCAAGCCTTTTCTTCCATTAGTGTGGATAGTCCAAGTAGAAATGCAACCATTTAATCAAGTCTTAATTAACCATTAATTTATATTAAATTAGAGAGTTCCACTCCACTACCTTCTATAAACATTGAAAGGGGTGATACGGACATGTAACCTTTATTGAATCTTATTTATTAAGGCCAAGTTATAAACTTAATATACTTTCCATTTCACATTTCACATTCAATACCCATTTGGAAGCAGTTACCTTTGACGGGTCAAGTGGTGAGCATATACGGTTCATTCCATTAAAAAATTCTCATTAGCAACAAGTAATTTATTATAGAAGGATCGCCTTTTGGAAGGACAAGAAAAGGAGCACCTGAACGGTGGCTCAGACATGCTGAAACACTAAAAACCCAATTATGGCATAACCTTTTGACATGGGCGGATTGAGTTGTGGGTGTTACCACTAACAACTAATCACAAATTTAGAAAGATTTTAATCATACGATTCTAACAAATATAATCATGGAATGTAAATTTAAGAAATGGTTTCCAACAAAACCGGTGGGCCCCACACGTACATTCCAAAAACAACAAACTTTAGGGATAAGTTATAGACAACCCACATTAGAGTTGTACAATCCTTATCCTCCAATATCATCCCATGATTTGCCTCTGATTAGATTAGATCTAAGAAAATGTGAAAAACACTCACATGGAGATATCTTGGTCGAGAGATAAAGAGAAAAATAACAACTAAAAAGTACACAAGTACTTACCGTTACACATCCAATGTGATGAACAGAAGCTTGATTCGATGCCAGATAATGGAGATCTCTTGATTCCAAGATTAGATCTTCAAAGATATCCAAATTGAGAGAGAATTAGGTCAATCCCACATAAACATGGATTAGGGAGGAAGGGGAAAATTAATAGATCATTAAGGCCAAAACTAGAAAAATTACCCTGAAAAATAGCCTTCACATGGTTTTCCGCACGGTTCATCAAACCGTGTGCAAACCATGCGGGACAGCTCTTCCTGAATGGTTTGGTCCACACGGTTTGTCAAACCATGTGCAATCCATGCATGGATACCTGGGAAAAAGGGGTGATCACACGGTTAGGCTGAATGGATATGCTCCAACCATGAAAAGTGGTTCTGTCTAAAAAAACATGGTATGCACAGTTTTCCAAACCATGTGGAATTCCCATACGGTTTTCTTCTAAACCATGCACAAGGCCTAAAAGATGGGTTTCGGGCTCCGAACAATCCTTGGACATCCTTGGAACCTTTACTAACTCATTAGGAATCCATATTAGGTCCAAAGTAAATATTTAGACTGAAAATTAAAGGATCCTAACTTGAGAAAAAACTGGGTTCTTATAGTCTTCCCCCCTTAAAAGAACTCACCCCCTGAGTTATCCTTCCAAAGGTAAAGAAACACTATATGAGAAAAACTCTAGCCACTATGAACGTACATTGGTTTCCCTCTCCCAAGTCTCGTCCTGTACTCGATCATGCTGCCATAGAACCCATATGAGAGGAACAGACATGCCTCAGAGAGACTTCTTGCTTCAGTCAATGATGCATACCAGATACTCCTCAAAGGTAGCATCGGCATCTAACTCAACTTTCTTGGGCTCAAAGGTATGAGACGGGTCTTCATGATATTGGCGAAGCTATTGGAAATGAAAGACAACATGCATGGCATACTACCTCTGAGGTAGTAGCAACTGATAGGCTACCGGCCTGATGTAACAAGGTGAAAACTTTCCCTAGTTACTTAACCATTTATTCCCTAGCTTGGGAGATACCCAAATAAAAACATGATCCACAACCTCAAGCTCAAGAGGTCATCTAAAGTGATTGACATAAGATTTCTGTCTAGATTGAGTAGTATTCATATGCTTCCAGATTAGCTGAACATATTTTGAAGTCCCCTGAATGAGACGAGGACCTAGTAGGGTTTCCTCACCTACCTCTAGCCCACACAAGAGTGAACGGCATGGACTACCCTATAAGGCCTCAAAAGGATCCATCTAAATCGTCACCTGATAACTATTATTAAAAGAGTTCTCGACGAGAGGTATATTCTTCTCCCAAGAACCTCTGAAATCAAGGACAGATGCTCGAAGCATATCCTCTAGAACCTATATTGTTCATTATGATTTTTTATCAGACTCATGGGAAAATATATGATTAGAATTACCTGAGTCCCCATATCTTTCTACAAACACTTCTAGAACTGTGAACTGAAACAATCATCCCTATCTAAAATTATAAAATGTGGAACCCCGTGTAGTTATATGATCTCACGGATATACAATATTCTCAACTCATCAACTGAGAAAGTCTCCTGTGTAGGAATGAAGTGGGATGATTTCTTTAGTTGGTCAATGACTGCCCAGATAGAATCTATACCCCTCAGTGACCTAGGTAAGACGACTACAAAATCTACAGCAACATCTTCCCATTTCCATTCCAGGACTGGAAGTGGCTGTAATAAGCCTGCAGGTCTCTAGTGCTCTTCCTTCACCTATTTATAGGTGTAACAACTAATGATGAAGCCTACAATATGATGTTTCATTCCAGGCCACCAATACTGGAGTTTCATATCTCGATACATCTTCAATATTCCTAGATGAACTACCCACTAAGAAGCATGTGATGCTTTCATCAACTCCACTCTCTAATCTTCTGGAACCCAAATACATCCACGTAGATGTAGGAAATCATCTCTGTCCACAAACCAATCCATGGGTGGGTCATCTTTTGATATAAATCATCAACAACCAAACCTTCAGGATCTGAAAATTTCCTACACTACACCTTCTCAAGGAGGTAATAGGTAACTGTTAATCCTGATTGGTAAGACATCTCGTGACTATCATGAAACTCCATATGAAGTTTAGAAAATAGGTCCATTAACTTCCATTCATCATTGGATTCCTTAACGGCCTGCATTTATGTTTTCTGACTTAGTACATCAGCGACCACATTGCACTTTCCAGACGTATAGGCAATATCAATATAAAAGGACTATAGAGATTCTACCCATCACCATTGTCTGAGGTTCAATTCACACTGAGAAAAGATATACTTGAGGCTTTTGTGGTCTATATACACAACAAAGTGATCACCAAAGAGATAATCTCCAAAATGTAAGTCATAGAAAATTGCTTCTAGCTCGAGGTCGTGCATCGGGTAATTTATCTAGTGAGTCCTCAAATGATGAGATATGTACAGAACGAATTTGTCTTCCTTCATCGACGCAGCTCCTAGTATAATTCTAGATGCATCACAGAAAATGATATAACCTTTTTCAGGTTCTGGAAGAATCACAATCGGAAATGAGTCAAGCCTCCCTTTCAACTCCTGAAAGTCTTTCTTGCATACTTCTGACCATAGGAACTTAACACCCTTTTTCGTAAGTCTAGTAAGAGGTGAAACAATATGTGAGAATTAATGTATGAAACATTTGTAATATCCAACAAGCCCCAAGAAAATCCTAATATCAAACACGTTCTTGGGTTGCTCCAAGGAAATTATAGCACTAACTATTTTTGGGCCAATTGATATTACTGATTCTGAAATAATATGACCCATGAAGTGGACCTTTTGGATCCAAAAGTCACACCTATCAAGCTTGGCATAAATCTGATGTTGTCTTACTATAATCAGAAAGATCTAAATATGTTTGGCATGGTCTTTATGAGTGAGATAATACACCAAGATTTTTTCCACAAATACCACAACAAAAGAATCCAAATAGGGGTGAAACCCCTATTCATAAAATTCATAAAAACAGAAGGTGCGTTTGTAAGACCAAACGACAAAACAAAATACTCATACAGAACATACATACTACAAAAAGCCAGAAGAGGTATGTATGATGGTCTAACTTGAACATAATGATAACCTGATCTTAGGTCGATCTTAGAGAACACCTTTTCTCCTCATAGCTGGTCAAAGTGATCATCTATTTGAGGAAGTGGATATCGGTTCTTGACCATAAGTTGGTTCAACATTCTATAATCAACACATAAATGAAGAGTTACATCTACCTTCTTATCAAAAAACATGGGTGAACCCCAAGAGGATGTACTAGGATGAATAAAACATTTTGCCTCTAGGTCCTCTATATTCCTCTTGAGATCCTAAAGCTCATTAGGTTCCATCCTATATAGAGGAATAGACATTGGAGCTACTCCTAGAACAAGCTCAATTATAAAATCTACCTCTCTCTTAGGAGATAAGCCAAAAAAGTCATCAGGAAATAATTCCATTGAATGATAAAATACTGGAGGGAAAATAGTTTGAAGCAAACACTGATCCTCTATAAAAATATTTTCATTTTGGGCAGTCACTTCACCTAGCCCATGATGCTTCGGTCTAGCTCTCCCAGCCTGGACATCCCAGTCACCTTAGAAAATATAACTGCTTCTTTCTGAGGATGTAAAAGAAACCCTATGGTGATTGCAGTCTAAAAAGGTGTGATTATAGACCAAACAATACATCCCAATAATGACATTAAATCCCATCATCACGAGAACAAAGAGATTCCACAAAAAGGGTAACTACCTACCTCAAGGAGACCGTCCTTGCACTGGAGTATGCCCTTCGTCCATACTCTTAATGGTGTATCAAGGGTCATTACACCATAGTGATATTGTCTCTATAGTCGAAGAATTTACATGATGGATACAAATATATGAGAGTTTGAATCACCTGTATCAAACAAAGAAGAGACAATAGTAGAGGCTACTAGAATTGTACATCGTACTGTAGATATTCCCGCAGCCTGATCCTCGGGTATCAGTTTTAAATCATGAAACTGACCTGATACACATCCTTGTGCAACAGATGTACTACCACGATCATGACTACTCTGCGGGAACTACTGTTGATCAGGGATCATACTACCACAGCCACGACCTCATCCTCAGCCAGACCTATCAGTTTTATTTCAACTCCCCACCTGACACTGCATAAAAGAACTCACTCTTGAAGGTGGAGCTAGAACATATCTTTTTCCACTTGAAGCTGGTGGAAAGGTCATACAAAATCACTAAAGATGACCCATATGGACACAAGATTGACACTCCATAGGGTCTCTATCACACTGGGTATTTTTATGCCCTAGTTTTCCACACTTATGAAACACTATAGAGCTATCAAACTAGATACTCTGGCTGCCACTGCCTTGATAAAAAACCTCGAAGAAACGTTTCCTGCCACTAAAAGAACCACTGGCCTGATGTGGCACTGATCCTTTAAACCCATTAATTGATCCACCCCTAAGGTTATTTTCAATGATAAGGGCATGATCAACTATTTCATAAAAAGGTAAGGAGGTGAAATACATTCACATATGTTTTGATGCCATACAGAATCCCATATTCAAAATGTCTAGCACGCGAAAGATAATCACCACTGAGAAGCGATGCAAAGCACTGTAAATTAGTGAAACATGCTGAATATTTTATATCTGACATAGAACCCTACTCGAGATTCATGAACTCTCTATCTCTGTCAGCTCTCAGTGCCTTAGGAAAGAACTGATTAAAGAAGGTAGTCTCAAAAGTCACCCCATAACATGCCCTAATAATGACCGGCTTGGGTAACCACATCCCACCAATGCTTTGTAAAATCTCAAATCATGTATATATTAAGCTTGACTCTCCACTGTGGAGGTTTTTTCAGATGCTTAAAGATAGATAGCATGGACTCAATATATGACTCAATAGCCTGAGAGCCTCTATCCCCTTAAAAAGTAGGAGGATGTTTCTCTTGGAACTCATGGGTCAAATCATCCATCATAGGTGCTACCCATGGAGCACCTTTTTGGACTCCATCAAACATAAGAATTTGTCACGATATTTGGTATCAGTTCCTTGGTCAGGTATAGTAGGTGGTGCCTCAAGTGGAACTACTGGAAGTAAGAATGATGGCTTAGGGCCACAATTTTTGGTGTACCATCATCACCAGCTTTCAAGTGGATGACACGAGGATGTCATGGTGGCATTGGTCTGCAAATTCCAAGAACATGCCTCAGAACAAGCATAGAAGAATAAGATACTATCACCAACGAAAGATGAATTTAATAAAACTCACTACCCAAGGCATACTACCCAAACTACCCACTTAGATGACTAGGTATCGGTAAGTGCTCAGGTATAAGTTTCATGTCATTTGACAGTTACTTTCTATGTTCACTCCTTTACCTTTCATAAGCATTACAAGGTAGGATAAGGATGTGCAGCCAATTAATTTTAGTTTTCAGGATTCACTTTATAACGGATAGCTAATTCTGATGAATCAGTTCCCATACACCTATCACCAGAAATGACACCCATTTCTTTATAGTATAATGGCTCAACTAGTAAGTTACTCATCCCAACCCATGAGGGCCCATACACCTCATGAATTGAGAAAGGCAATCACTCAATCGAAGAAAAAGTAATACATGTATAATCAACCATCATAACATCACTCAAAAATCACAAGCATATCAAGAAATGAAAAGTAGTTAAATACACCTATATGGAATAGAAATATGCATGAAATGTGAATTCTAGGTGACTATAATGATACATGTTACAATTATCCTTGCCCTCATATCATCAGGAAAAGGATGAAATAAATTCTCAATCAGAGTAAAAAATCAACAACACCACACAACGTGTGTGTCACCTAACGGTTAAATAATATTGATTGTAATAGGAAAAATAGAACAAAAATTACATTATGGTTATATTATATTTTACCCCAAACATGGGTCTGTGAAGCCCAAGCACGACATATGAAGAATTCCCAATCATTCCAATTCGCCAATCTATTGTCTCCAAATTGTAAATCAAGAAAATAAACCACCTTTTATACCACTTTGTGACATCTCAGGCCCAATATCCACTTAATAGGTTCCCCAAGCCCAGTTGGCCACATGGAATCAAGTGCATCTTCTCAACGCCATAGGCTACCGACTAGTAGCGAGGGACTAAGGTGTGTTTAGGGGAAGACTATGACCTCATTATAAGAGTGTAGCATAGAGGAATGAATATAATGGAATAGTAAATAGCGGATGCAATATAAATGATATAAATAAGTAGCAGAAGCAAGTTGATGCAATAGATAAACAAGAATAACAATAACAGTATAAACTGAAACAATAATGATGTAATTTCGTGTGACTAGAAAATTGGAAAACATGGATACTTGATAACAGGAATAAAAGTTCCAAAAAGTATAACAAAAAAAGACTAATCCAAGCATCCTAAGATCCAAATAGGACATCTACTATCAATATCTGTACTAATAGAATGCAATCTTGTATTGGAAGTTATACACTTCCCTTTGTCAGTACCTGTAACCATGTAATCTACTTTGAGTACCAAACAGTGCTCAGAGAGGGTGTAAGATAAATCTTAGTTGGCCACCACCAACGGTGTCTATAACATCTGGCTCGTGTAATGGAATATATTACTGTGTAAGAATGAATATATAAAGTAAATCCAGTAGTACAATATAACTAAATACCCTAGTACCTGCTTCATACCTCTGATGGTGTCTGAACATGTAACCAATTCATTAATTAAGAAATTACCATTTAATGTTAATTGGTCACATGAGGCAGAGCTAGCACATACATCACCTCATGATATTATAAGTAGTGAAGGTACCAAGATGTAAAAAGGAAACCTCACAATGGTATCCAGTGAGGTAGTTCCAGGGTAACAACCAAGGTAATGTAAATCTCACAGAATGCTAAATCAGAAGTATCTGGGTCTAGATAAGGGGTAAGAGTGTAATCCAAGGAGCATAATCCAAGGCATTCCCCAATAAGGTGACTTCTAAATCCAAGGTGATCGACCACAGTAAAATAGTTCTAAGAAAAGATAGGTCCCTATGGGCTTTCATCATGGCACCTACTAGTCAAAGATAAATCCAATAAGTGTATCTAAGGTATCATGTAATAATGAAAAGGACCCTACAGTAGTATACAGAGCATCTAATGAAAAGAAAAGAACCAGAGTCTAGGTTGGTATTTACCTAAGAAAACTGCATCCTTGAATCGGAATGGGGTTCCCAAGACCCAAGGTATTCCCCTCCCAGAATCCAAGGTGAGCTCGAGTTAGTCCATTATTATTTGATATTGTAATCATGTAATATTTCATTTGGGTCATGTATTTCCTCTCATTAGTGTGGATAGATCAATTATAGTTGAAACTATTTACTTATTGGTCCAACCCTTCTCTTCCATTAGTGTGGATAGGCCAAATAGCGTTGAACCATTTAATCAAGTCTTATTTAACCATTAAGGCATATTAAATTAGAGAGTTTCACTCTTCTACCTTCTATTAACATGGAAAGGGGTGTTATGGACAAGTCACCTTTATTAAATCTCATTTATTAAGTTCAAGTTATATACTTATTATACTTTCCATTTCACATTTCACATTTCACATTTAACAACCATTTGGAAGCACTTACCTTAGACGGGTCAAGTGGTGAGAATACATGGTACATGAAATTATTAAATTCTCATTAACAACAAGTCATTTATTATAGAAGTCCCACTTTTAAGAAGTTAAAGCAAAGGCGCACCCAAATGGTGGATCAGACGTTCTGAAACACTAAAAACCCAATTATGGCATAAATTTCTACATGGGGAGGTTTGAGTTGTGGGTGTAAACCCTAAAAACTAATCACATATTTAGAAAGATCATTATCATATGATTCTAACAAGTATAATCATGGAATGAAAGTTTAAGAAACAGTTTCAAAAGAAACTTGTGGGCTCCACATGAACATTCCAAAAATGATGAACTTTAGGGATAAATTATAGACCACCCACCTTAGGTTTATACAATCCTTCTACTCTAGTATCGGACCTTGATTCGTCTTGGATTGGAGTAGATCTTAGAAAAGTTGAAAAACACTCACATAGATAAATCTTGTTCAAGAGAGAAAGATAAGAAGAACAACTAAAGGCGACGTGGGTACTTACCCTTATGCATCCAACGTGATGAACATAAGCTAGATCGGATGTCGGGTGATGGAGATATCTTGATTCCAATATTAGATATTCAAAAAGCAAAAATTTGAGAGATAATTATGTTAATTTTTCATAAACTCAGAGTATGGAGGAAGGGGTGACTTAATAGATCATTAAGGGAAACTGTAAAAATTATCCCGAAAAATAGCTTGTGCACGGTTTGTCCGCATGGTTTTTAAAATAAAGCAGGATAGCTCTGCCCGATGGTTTGGTCTGCATGTTTTTTCAAACCATTCACAATTAATGCATGAATAACTGGGAAAAGGGGGTGCTCAAAAGTTTAGGCTGCATGGCCATGCACCAACCGTGTGAGGTGACTCTATCCAAAAGAAATGGTCTGCACATTTTTCCAAACCGTATAGAATTCCTCCACGATTTTCTCTAAACCATGCATAAGGCCAATTTTCTCAAAAAATATGGGTTTTGAGCTCAAAAAACTTCTTATAAATATTTTTAACATTTACTAACTCATTAGGCATCCATATTAGGTCCAAAGTAAATATTTAGAATGAATATAAATGGATCCAAACATTAGTGAAAAACAGGGTTCTTACAATACTAAATTACTAATATCAGTATATAAATTTATTAATAATTATCAAAATATCTAAAATACTAAAAAAAACTTAAAAATTATAAAACTGGTTAGAAAAATAATTTAAAAATTACAAAATTATAAAAAATTCATGCAGAATCCATGTGCATCAGTCATCAAGAGATAACATTACCAAAGACCATTCTTCGGGAGTTGATACTTTTTGACTATATAGATGTGGAAACTTCCATAAAATTTCCTTTACATTATTTATATCTTTAATTTATTCAACAATCCTCTGAATATAACCAATTATATCAATAGTTTGGTTGAAGAAATTTTTAGTATTTACATCATATATAATTTTCAAATCATCCAAGTTGTTATGAAAAATTTGTGGCATAGCTTCCTTAACCATACTATCACCTTAGAAAATGTTAGAAAATGTGTCCCACATGTCTTTGTACCTAGTAAATTTCATCACCTTATTATATATCTGATTTTATAGATCTCGATTAAGATAAGTTTAAGTATTTTCACCATTATCTAGCATATTTTTTCAACTTCCTTCATAAGTTTTCTTATCAAACAACTTATATCAATCCCATAAATGGTAGAAGATAGAACTTCCAACCCAATAGATCAAAGATAAAATATCATAATATTTTTAATAATATAATAGTTGTTTCAGTTGAAGAGTGTAACTCCTTTTACATTAACTAATTTTTCTATAAGGATCGACTTCAAAAAAATAAGTTTAGTACAAGTAACTACATCTCTGATACCACTTAATGAAACCCAAGACATCCTGAGAGGAGAAGGGTGGATCAAGGTGTCAACTTTTTCTTTTCATACTATAGGATCATGTCCCCATTTTGGTAGAAACCATTTAAATCTGTATTATCAATCACAAAACCACAACAGTAATTTATATAGTAATTAAAAAAAGGGGTACATAAATTTTTACTTACTTCTCCACTAATGGATAATCCAAGAATCATATGCCAAATATGTGTCCATTATACTAGAATCCACTATGATTCACTAGTATTGGTACATTATAGCTATTCATTCAGGTTCACTATGTTCTAGGTGTACTGTCTTTAAAATGAATTTAGGGATAAGTGCACTACACCGCTCTGATCACATATATTGACTTCCCATTTGCGCACTTCTCTGGATGAAGGCTACCTCAATTTATTGACTTTAAGGTATTTACCATATCATCAAGAATGTATTATTGTATTTAAAATATAAAATCCTAAGTATGATGCTCTAATGTACACATTGGTCACCAGAACACCAACCAAAAAATTCCACGAATGAAATTCCTACATAAAACTATCTCACCCATAAGAACTATGTGAACCATAATTCATCATACACTAACCATATTAAATAACCACACCCACATATCCTATGCATGATTCCTTTAATTTCATGGAACTCCTTTTCCAACCACCTATTTTTTCATGTAACTTTTATATAAACTACCTCCATGCATCTCTATGAATATCACTTCATGAAACTCACAAGAAAGTCTTCCTTCCTAGTACTCATTAGGAGGTTCACCCTCTTCATGGATATTCCTTTGAAGATTATTCTATTTATCTCTCTAATTTATAATTATGTTTTTTCTTGTCTCTAATGATGTGAAAAAAGGGGTATTTATAAGAAAATAGCTCCAAATTTTTATCTAATCATCAAGTGACCATGCACTACCTATGTGGCCCCCCATATGCGATCAATCCATCTCTCTAAAACTTCCTATGTGACTAATACACTTAATCAGGATTCTAGGAATCACTTTCTTTCAACCCCCAACTCCCTATTTGGTTTGTGTACTTTCTTTTTGGTTTGTGAAGGTACTAAACTATCTCCAACCTCCTATGTGGGATACCCAACATGAAATCCTACCACGCACATACCACACGGTTAGTAAACCTACCATGAAATCAAAAAACCTACAATGTGGGAACCCTTACTTTCCCTTAAAATTTATACACAACTCTACTAAATCCTGAAAACAAAAACCAAAACTTTTCACCCAAAAATGGATACCATTGGGAAACAATTCCATTTTCCCCAATATTCTTTATAAAACCTTATAGTTTTTATTTTCCTATAGAAATTCTTCCTTAGACATAAAACACAATTATCAATTGGGAAAATGATTAAAATTTCATAAAAATCCACAAACACCATATTAGATCACCTTGATTCCAAAAAAGATTAAAGGATTTGGGAGTCCACTCAACAAATAACAGATCTATGAGTTAATATATTTGAAAAAAATAAATCCAACCTAAACACATTCTAGTAGTATTTAATGGTCATATCCAATTCTAAGATATTATAAATAAAGAAAATTTCCACTAAAATATCCTATATATTGAATATTCAAAATCTAATTCCAAGGGATATTAGAATTTGATAAAGTATTAGGTTACCTAAACAATTCCTTAATAAAAAATATATAAATTGGTAATCAAGATAAAGTGCCTAAAAACTATTATATTTATTATAGATAATGGAAATAAATCCCCAAGACCACTATATTTGTGGTTTATTTTAGATAAAAATAATAGCATTCCCTAATAAATTTTATAGGAGTGGTACTACAACTTTGACATTATACTACAATATGAAAGAAAAATATTTTTCACTAGAATCCTAAATTATTTTCGGGCCTTTTTAAGAAGCACATATGGATAATAAATTTGTACACTATATACATATGTATAATTCATTATATTTACAATTCATTATTTTATCATTGATTTCATGTGAGTTTTAAAATTAGCATGATGAAAAATAAGTATACCCCATGTTGTCACATATCTCATATTTATACTATGAGAGAGCTAGATAAGAAATATATAACATATCTAAAGAACTATTTATATTGAGTTTTAGGGAGGAAGTCCATGTATGGACCTAGGTAATCGATGTGATCGGTTAAATTGATCATTTATAAAGTTTTTGATTCAAAGTCTCATTATTAATAAAAATAAGATACCAATCATACTATTAGTTAGGTTTTTTTTTTGAAAAAATGTTTTTCCATACAACACTTAGATAAAGAATAATATATTCTAGGTTTCAAGATCTATATATATTTATCCAAGTAGATTTTTGAAATAATTCAAAGTATATATACTTAAAAAGTTTTGAAAAATACAAGATGGAATAGTTAAGAGATGATAGTTTCTTATGTAACATGGAACAAATAATTGTTAAAATTCATTATCTTTATTAGATTTAATATATTATATACACTATGATATTACCAGTATATCCTAGAGAGTAACATTGAGTGGAATTTAATATTTTCTTAACGTACTAAATTTTTGTAAGAGGATAAGTTTCTGGTATATAGAGAATATATAGAACTTGTTGTGAGGGGATATTCATACACAAGTTTTGTTGACCAAGGTTTATTTTTCTTTTTTCTATATATTCATTTAGTAGTTGGTTTTAGTCATGTGGTGTAATCTTTTATAGGTTTTTCTATCTATGGGATAGATTTGTGGATATTCAAGGATAGTTTCTACAGTTTTTGTTTTAGGATTTGGATTTGGATTTGGATTGGGCTTAGGATGTTTGGGATAATATATTACAAGATGGTTGTAGACCAGACCCAAATTATACTAGTCCCAATCCCCTAAATGTTAAAGTAAAAGAAAAGGTATTTAGATATATTTTTGTATAATTAAAATTAATTTTGAAATAGGAGCTCAAATTAGTATATAGTTTTCAATTCTATAAGATCCATGTATATCAAAAATTATGATACAGCTGAAGAATAATTGTTCATATATTTTAGAAATATAATCTCTTGAGTTTTATTATAAAGGTAATGAAATAATAATTGATAGTATATCTAAAAAGTTAATTGGGGTTATCCCAGTGACTAAATCTATATCTTATAAAAAACATTAATATCATAAGAGAGCTAAAATTTTATGAAATAATATCATATTTTTTAATGAAAATGGGAGTTTATTAAATTTCGATCCCTGGTACGGACTATATCATGTACTTTTGATTACTGGACATTTTATTCGACAAATATATGTTAGATACTTATAACATATTAAATTTACTTAAGAATTATTAATATGAAAATTTCTTAAGAGTATTAATCGCGTTAATGGGTTATAAAAATTCCTCACTATAATGAGAACATAGAGATTCCATGAAGATATTCTTGAAATTATTCATATAGTTAGGTTACATTAGTCTAATGAGACACTAATAATGTTTGAATATCATGTTCTATTGGGTTATAACCTAACCTAAAATAATTATTTTATTATTATAAAAATTCCACTTAAATTTTTAGTGATTACCTCAAAAGATTCCAAATATAAATATAAGAAAACACCATAGAAATAAAAAAAAATGAAACAAAAAACATTAAATAAACACATACATTAATAAATAAACAAAAAAAAACAACAATAGAATCTTTTGATATCTGAACCAGAATATCATTTTATCTAATTCACCCACTCTTGATGGTATTTCCAAGATAAGTCTTAATTTCAAAGTCATTTTGACAATATAGGTTACCCAATAAAAAATAAATTAATAAATTTCTAACCCATAAAAATTCATTAATATAAAGAGGAGTGGGAATAAAGTCTAGAAAAATGGTATTCATTTTTTTTCATAACCATTGGTTTAACTTTCGTTTTAAACCCTTGAATCCTTGAAGATTAATCACATTATTCCCCATAAGTTCATCTTTCTATGATATATGAACTCAAATTCACTAAGATTTAGATATTTACTCAATAGATTCCTTACCAACATTATCATAAGAAAAATTCATTTTTCTAGAGAAATAATTCCAGAGATAAAAAATTTTGGTTACCGTTCTCAACATAGTCCATGGATTCATCCTCCTGAGTAAGATCACAAATTGCATGCTCCTTAGTAAAAAATGAAATTTGAAGCTAGTATTGATCTATATTGGTATTAAAATTATTATGAGTACCCTAAATAGTTTTAGAATTACCATATAGAACCTCTCTCAATGTTTTTAATCCATCAACCAATTTATCCTCATGATCTCTTACCTCAATCAATATATGCAATAGCCTAGCCTTTTTGGGTTTGATCAATTTGGAATGTAACTTGTGATACATTAATTTTTCCACAAGGTTATGAGTGTCCCCATTCATCAATAAGTTCCTTTTTTCCTATTTTTCATGATCAGTTGAAATTTATTATAATCCTTGAGATCATGGAAAAATCCTCAGATGATCCCTCTATCTCCTCTCTATATACTTGAACCTTTTTCTTCATCTTACCATATTTGAATTTCATCAACATGTCACCTTCCTATTGAACCTATTAAGCTTCTCAAACTAGTTATTGATCTCAATTAATGAATGAGAATACTTTTATAATGATTGGTAGGATACTTGAACTATAGAAGCATGATGGACCAACATGTTCCCTGCATCAAAGGCCTGGAAATAGCAGTAGTATCATATCTCCAACTATCCATTATTCCACCCTTTGATGTAGGACTCTAGGTTCTAACCAAAGGACCATCATTATGGTACCGAACCTAACGATCAACAATATTCCCATTGCCAGAAATCACAACATCAAAAAAATAATTATGAATGTTAATAGTAATATCACATAATTTACACTACATAATTAATATGTCATTGGATGTTCTTATCTTTGAGTGTGTTTTTTATTACTTTGGTTTGATATCATTATTAATGTGTATCATGATTCATGTGATTATATGAATGATGAAATCCATTATGGATTTACTTGTGCTGAAGTATCATTCATCGGGTGTGTCATGGATCAAATGGAATTGATCGAATGGTTAATAATGAATTTTTATCCTTTGAGTTATGTAAGAAGATATCTAGGTCCCTTTGATTGATATTTAAGTGCCAAACAAAATCCATGGTGTTGGTAGTTTATAGAAAATTTTATCTTGGTAATACAAATAAATATAAATCAATTAGAAAGGGTGATAACACATACAAAAATATCTCTTGATGAGAAATCAATTTAAAAATAGATTACATTATATTGTATCATTCATAGAAAGTTTTTCATTGTTGTTGTTATGATTTATCCATTTCTCTATAAGAATCATGATGTGTGTCTAGTTACCACTCTTGGTTTGTGAGATGGACATACTTCCATTGAGAAAAAATATACAAGTTAACCCTAAGTGTATTCAAAATATTATTAAATTTAGTTGAATCTATGTTTAATAATTAATTAATTCCTAGTTTGTGGAATGAAATTTATTCAAGTAATATTGATTTTAAGTTCAATCAAAATCTGTTCAAGTCAAGAATAATTCATTATATTTTCTCTTATTTATTAACAGGATAAATAAATATAATATTTATTTATTAGTGATATGAGTGAATATAATGTTGATTTATTTGTAAGATAATTGAATATATTTATTTTATAGAATGAAAATAATTATTTTTTGGTTTAAGGATCAATAATATGTTAAAAGAGAAATAGAACCATGTTAATTATCCAAAATACATATTCTAATATAATTTAAAATAAAAAAAATATTAATTTATTTTTAGAAATCATTTACATATTCAATTTGAAAGAAATATATTCCCTAAATCCTTATATATATATATATATATATTATTTCTTGCATGAAATTGGTCATTTTCATGCATAAGGTGATATATATATATATATATAATACCACCTATGTTGGTGGTATTGACTGGACTTCTAATCAATCCTCCACCTTCTCTATCATTAAAAGAAATAGTTTCATAAGACGAAATGGATGGGATTTAAATTCATTCATGCATATGATGCATGAATTATCTGATTCAATAATACATGTGTTTGAAATGCATGAATTAATGCTTGCATTATCGAGGATAGTCTTGGAGGGATTTATAAATACTACTACCATACGATGGTGTGTGTGTGTACGCATTATGCTTGGATAAAACTTTCTAATATCCAAATCTCTCATATTATTCTTCTTTTTCATGATGAAATTATATCACATCAATTGAAAAAATAGAATATTGTATGCATGACATGTGATTAATTCAACCTGAGGAAACTAATGGAGGCAAGATGCGTATATTGTCCACTTTAGTGATATTTACCAAGAACATTAAAAACGTTTGATCATGATCAAAGGTATTAGTGGATCTTGGGTGTAAGGTACACATATTTATAACATGTTATTCATTTTAGTTTTTTTTTTAGGTTTCATATTATCTTTCATGGAGATCCCCAGAAATGATTTATTATTTCTTACACTATGTCTAATAAATGTTATTAGTTTTGTATGAAACCTATAAGTGGTATCAAAGAAAAGTTTAAAGAGTTAACTGTTTCCTACGAAATCTCATAGAAGAATAGTGATGAAGTATGGCTCTATATCTAGGATCTCCATTATGATGAAAAGAGTTACATGCCCCAAGAGTTTGGGCCATGGATTACTTTTATAGGTCTATATAGATGTCACATTAAACATGTTCATATGATGAATTGAGATTCCACCACCTAAAAATGGTATCTAAGATATCAGTACTTAATTATTATGAACTAATGCATGGAAATGAATAAGAAATTGAAAAATAGATTACCTTCACACGTTTCTTGAAATTAAATTTCTTAAATGGATTTCCTTTACATAGATGGGAAGTTTAAAGGTATCCAAGTCCTTACCCTTACACACCTAAGATGCATAAGGGAAACCAAGACATTACCCATATGTATAGTGGTCTCTATATGGGTCATATCTCCCCTCCCTTATATAGATCAAAATATATAAGGGTCACATGATCCTACCCTTACACGTAATGGGTTATTAAAGGGTATGATACCATTTACCCTTACACGATATGTTGGTACGTAAGGGTAATCGTGTTTTCTTAAAATCGCGTAAAGGTAATTGGCCACCTACCCTTCAAATTAATTGAATATGTAAAGGTAGACAATTAATTTTCCATTATATGATAACCTTATGAATAAGGTCTACATAAGGGTGACCTCTTTGTTACCTTTACAAAAATGGTTCCACTAAAGAGATTACCCATACATAGTGGTTCCATAAGGTTGTGTAAAAGAAACTGATACCTACCCTTATGTGATGTGTTCACATAAGGGTAATATAATTTGTACCCTTGAACAAAATGAGATATGTAAAGGTAATATTTTAATTAATTTTACACAACACATTATAATTAAGTTGTTTAAAGGTAAGTGATGACTTACCTTTATGTAAGGTATATAAAATGACCTGTGTAAGGGTAGAAGGATTTAAACTTATGCAGGAATACCAAAATATATAAGAGTAATCATAATTATTTTCAAATTGTTTAAAAAAATTAACTTTTAAAGGGATTTATATGGTTTATAAAATGCTTATAAATCAATATAAAATGTATTTTGGGATATTTTAATTTATAAAAGGTTTATAAATTATTTAATTATAAATTTTTTACAATTAAATATTTATGAAACTTTTTATTCCCAAATAATAATGTTAATATTTTAAATACCTTTTACAAAATATATGGAATATATTATGATATATAAATAAAAGTGTTTATTTAGAAATCATAATAAATAAATTATAAAAGGTTATAAATTATAAAATAATGAAAAATTATAAAATATTTATATTTAAATTATGAATTGTTTGTAATTAATTATTTTGAATTGTTCAAAATAAAAAGGGTCATTATTTGGATATTATTTAAGCCACATCAAAAATTAATTGATGGTTCATAAGATCAAGATTTAAATAATAATTAAGTATACCATATTAAGATTATATAAAGTGTTTACATAATAGAAACATGATTATAAATTGTTAATAATTATATTATACCATATATTTAAAATGGAAATTCCATATAATGATTAATATGAAAGAATTCATATTGGAATTAATATAAAATTATTATGTTTATAAATATAAAATGTTTATAATATATAGATAAAACTATAAAATGTTTATAACAAGATTTTATTTAAGAATTATTCATAATTTTTTTTCTCATATTTAAATATAGGAATTGTTCTTTTATTTAAAGGTTATTCTCTACTATATTCATATTTATTAAAAATTTTGAAATTTGAATATTGTGTGTGGTTTATTTTAAATTGTTAAATTTATTATAGGATAGATCCTTACATTAGATGCTAGGATTGACTCTATAATGAATTTAGTATTTCATCTACCTTGACCATAGTTTTTAATTGAAGTAATGAACATGAATTTAGTTATTGAATATAGATTGTGAGAATTATGTGTTAGAGTTATTATGAATTGGATCCTTTATTTAGTAAAATATCCTTAGGTAGAGTTGATTGGAGTCAGACTACCTATTTTTCTAGAGGCATATGGCTTGTCTAGGAAAGTGAATGGGGTTGGATATTGGTCACTCTGGGATTACTCATGTGGATATTTTAATATCATATAACATTATACTTTTACATGAAATTTTATATATACATTTTTCATGTGATGCATTTGCATATGTATGAATATGTCTGACTCCTATTTCGTGGTGAGTAATAAAAAACTGTGTTTTTTGTAAATAATTACACATCAATATGGTTTGAATGAATTGATTTTGTGGAGGGAATAAGATTCTAAAATAAATTACTAGAATAATGCAGGAATAAAGTAAAATAAAATGAGATAAGATTGTGATATGGAATATTCTTCAAATACTAAGTGTGATATTCCATCCAAATAAACACTTTTAAATAACATGATCATCTATCTAAGTAGGTCATACCAAATCTGGGTGCCCCGAGATTTTCTTTGGTGTGGCAATAAAGTATATGTGACACTTCAACATCATTGGGTAGGTCATTCCAAATCTAGGTGCCCTAATATGGTCCTTTATTAACCTTTTTTTTGAGTTTTTTAGGTTATTTTAGCTAGGATTCCCTAATAAGATTTGGTTTTTGAAGGAATAGAGTTGATTTTATCTATGTAATTTATTGGAAAAAGGGTTTTCCACTAAACTATCCAAGAATCATATATGATATGATTGGTATTATTCCCTACCAAAATAACTATATGGTGAGATAAATTCAAAAGTGGGCTCATTGCTTAGTAAAATATGGATCTAGGCCTACTAATAGATATGATACAAAAAATAGGTCATTGTTTTAATGGGAACCCATTTAATAAAAGTCCATATTAAATGGTTAATAATTCATGATACTTATATAATAAAATATTATATTCTATAAAATATCTTCAAGTCCATAATCAAGAAAAAAAATTATCAATCCTTGTAAAGAGAAACCTGGTGTAAGATACTCCTAAGACCCGAAACCTAGTGTTAACATTATTAGAAAAAATATATAGTTTCTTTTGGAATCATAGAGTGATTACTTCAAGGTTTTAAAGTAATTAGATGAAAAATGGATATTTAAACTTCGGTAATTTATCCTATTATCATCAATGGAAATTTACTAAAAATTTGATTGATTTTAAGAAACTTTTGTATGATATTCTCAAAGTATTAAGAATGGATGAACTGGTAATATAATTCTTGGATTCTAATATTATATGGATAGTGAAAGTGGGTATAATTTAAAATTAATATAAGAAAGAACATATAGATAAAATGGTTTATCTAGGATAAAAGTTTTTTTTCCAAATATTTGTTAAAATATGTGGGAATGTGTTCCTTACACTCATTAGTGGTATATTTTAATAAAGCCTTGTTTTTAAATATAATTCTTCCAAACACATAGAATACCATGTATGATATAGTATATTTTTTTAATATTCATTTATAAAGAAATAAATGTTATTTATTAACAAATTTTTTTTGTATCTTAGAAATATATTATGAAAAGAATATATTTTCTAACAAGCTAGTGAGAGTATGTTTTTAAAGAAGTTAAGAGTTAACAAATAAATAATTTCACCAATCTAAGTTTTAGATGAATTTTAAATAATATCCTAAGAGGGTTAGGATGTATTATTAAACAATAACTTAAGTAGTTACACTATTTAAAGGAAAAATTTTGATTGAATATTTATTATCTCAGATCGGATTTCACTAAACATGTGCCCCAATCTGATGTACTACATCACCTTTAGTGCACCTCTCTGTATTCTAGAGTCTACCGACAAGCATTGAGGGTCTAATAAAACATATGGGGAGACTATACAATATTTTTATAGATTTAGTTTTTTTCATGTCATATTTTAAAATATTTCTATGTATATGCCCAAAGCTAGGTGCTAAGATGGAGTTTGATTCCAAGTCCTAGTGTTCCCAGAATTGATTTTATAAAAATATTAAATATATTTTATAATGTGAGCAAATATTTTTAAATAAAATGTGATATATCTTAAAAGGAATATCAAATCAAAAAATTAAGACCATGATTTAGTATAAAACATTGTTTTTACCCTAGGTGCAGCCTAATGTGGGTCAGTGTAGAGTATTCATACTCTCTGATCATTGCCGGTATGTTTAATGATATAATAAATTATTTAATTAATTAACTATTTCATTTTATCATGTATAAATGTTCTATAAGAATGCTTACATGTTTAGTTCACTAGGTTTATCCATATAAACCAATGTAGAATTATAGATCTCATATTTCCTCCTTTATTAGAGAATCTCCTCAGATGATGATGAAATATTGGATCGGAGTAGATTGGGATGTAGTGAACCCAAATATGTCCTTCAATTGTTGGTGAGTGAATTATTTGATGAATAAAAATCCAATATCTTGGTAGGATTATTAAATTTTTTTTAAACCATCTTTATTAATTTAATAGAGTATATTTATCCCCTATATTGATATGTGCCAATTGTGGACTAATCATGCATCTACTTACCAGTTTTAAATTGGTTTTTGATTTGTTTTCTAATCTTATTATCACCGTTATTGATCATTGGACAAGAATTGTTATCCAATTATGTATAAAAACTTTTTATATTTCTTTTATCCCAAATATTTTTTTAGTTCTTCACTGGTAGGACCCTGCCTTCCTGGTTTGACATTTTCGGGCATCATTGAGCCTAATTGTACCACTAGAATCGCAAAACCATCACATTCAAGGAGTGGATCGATGAATTAAGAATATATATGAGTTTTTGTAAAATATTAGGATGGTTGTTTTGAAAATTAGTGAAAAAATAATTATTCATAGAAGGTTTGGGGGTGTTTGGTATGTATAGGTTGAACAAGGAAACCACCGAGGGCCACTAGAATCTAAATTTCTAGCAAGAAGCAGACAAGAACAATAGATCCGGTTCATATCCACTATTCTTGAGTGAAACTGAAGAAAAATTTGAAGTAAAAATTCATGAATCATGGTGTGGAGATCAGATATGATATTTCTGAAGAAAAAAGTTCTGAATGCACATCGTGTACAAGGATGAAGACACGACTTGTATCCCCTTAAGTGTGGATAGGTCTTAAGGAAATCATAAGGATGGAACAACTTATAGTTCACTCATCCATCATATATCTTCTCCTCTGGTGGATGAGCCATGTAATGGAACACATGTAATGTAATTCAAGTAGTAGTACATGGTCAGGCACACTGGTGTGTATTGGAGTACACAAACACAGATGGAAGAACATGGACAGGGTCCTAGTTAGTATGGACATTCCATGTAGTCCACCTACAAGGCGTATACTACTACATAGATTGGGAGCTGTGTATCTCCAAGGACACGAAACGGTAGTGTAGTGGGACCACACACTGTGTGGGTCCCCTCACAGGTTGTGTACCCATTATCCCCTTTTGAGGAAACATTAAGGTTCAATATCTCTTTCATTTGAAATCACATTTTCCCTCCTGAGTATCCTATCCTAAGTAATTTTCCACATGGATTGTGATGTTTCCCTTAGTTTTGGATTTTGATATATTATTTGGTATGTTTTATGCATGAATCTTGGTTAGGAAATTCTCGATGATGGAAGTGATCATGTAGGATCACCAAAGGCTTACCGAGTTGACCCTCCAGTAGAGCTAGGTAGTGGCATCCTCAAAAAATACCAAATTGACCCTCTAGTAGAGCTGGACAGTGGAATCCTTGATGAATACCAAGTTGACCATCCAGTAGAGTTGGGAAGTGGAGTCCTCAATGACTACCGATTTGACCCTCCAGTAGAGTTGATCGTTGGTGCCCTCAACAAGTACTGATTTGACACTCCAGTAGAGCTCAGTAGTGGAATCCTCGATAACTACTGAGTTGACCCTCTAGAACATATGGGTGTTGGAATCCTCTGTAACTACTCAGTTGACCCTCAAATAGAGCTGGGTAGTGGTTTCCTTGATGAATACTGATTTGACCCACTAATAAAGTTGGTCAATGGTGTCCTCAATGACTAATGAGTTAAACCTACAATAGATCTAAGCAGTGGAATCCTTAATGATTATCAAGTGGTACAATATAGAAGATCTAGAAAGTGGTTCCTTGATTGATATCAGAGTGGATCCCTCCTGGTGTTCCAGGGCATGGGTCCTCTACTTTGAGTTTTAGGACCCTCGATTACATGACATGGTGACGAGTCATGGTTTGACATGAACAACTACTTATTGATAGACACATGAGCTATTGGGAATCATTGATGGAATTTTTAAACTGTGGGATAATATTATTCTTACGATAAGTGGTGATATGGATATCTAATTACTCTCTCATATCAGATTATTTTGAATGAGTATATATATATTCTTCTGTATCCAAACCCTTGGATTTGGTTACTCTTCTTCTCTGAGAGGTGAAGAGGCATGGGGTATGCCACGTGTTTTCTGTGTTTATATTCTCTTGGTTAGATGATTATACTATCATATTATAGGTTCTAAACACTCAATTTGTAGTTCATATACTCTCCATTTTGATCCCCTTCAATTTAGAAGAGGTCACTTTCACCCTTGGTTTGGGTTGAGTTGTTATCTTTGATTGTATCTTGCATCTACTGTATTTTTATTCCTTTTATATCTCTTACTACTCACCCTTTAGATTTGGGGGTATCCTATTGGGTATGTATATACTCACCCATGAAGGGTATTTTCCCACATGTGTTGTGTATTATGAAGATGAAGTACAGGTCTACGGTGACTTCATAGGGTCTTAAGGATACTTGGTACTTTGGACTGTGTATGGTGGTTGCTTCTTGGGATTTGGGAGATAGGATCTCTCAGTATTTTACTTTTTTTTTGTTTGTTTAGGTTGGGACCTATTTTTGTTTGGGTGTGTGTTTTTTCCATTTAATTTTTCGTTTACACTACCATAACCTTATATGTTCTAGTTTTTTTGCATGTAAGGTTGTTCTCTTATATTTTTTCTATTTTTACTTTTACTCCCTCAACACTTATGCATCGAGATGGTCATGTGTGTGCATACATGTACATTGGAAAAGGCCTCCCTATGAATATGTATGCCTTCAATTCATATCTCTGCCCCTTGGCCTATGGAGGCGGACTTTGGGTAGTTTCGGCATGAACCCCAGCTTGGGTCGAGTCGTGATAGATTCGTATCATAGAAAGTTCATTCCTTATGATGTTGTATGGACTAGTCCCCTTATGATGATTTGGTTGTGTTTAGTGAAATAGTTTCAAATTTTCTTGAGTATAACTCTCTAGATAGAGAGTACAGTGATGGTGTGGGTGGCTAACGTATCCATTCACCTGGACCTTGACTACCTGCTTTTCAACTCATCATATCAATATATTAGTGGTCGGAATCAATGGTACATGCATTATATTTGATTGAGTCTTTCATTTTCTTTATTAATTAATATCACAATTATATATATATACTCATATAAATATGGTACATTTGGATTAAATATTAGGATGCCTCTATAGTGACAGCCACCCACGATACCAATTTGGGATTGTGATGATGATTTGATCGGTGATAAGGCCTCAATTTAGGGTCTATCATGTAACCCCCTTCTTCTAGGTGGTAAGGTAGTAAAACCAATACTTTTTGATTACCATGTTGTTCCAACAGAGAAGTCTGAGGATATACACAGGCTTAGAAAACTCTCTGAGTTCCAGCACTAGAGGCAGCTGAGGTTCTATAGTGACCCAAATCCTCAAGTAGAATAGGATTGGCTAGAGTTTGGGGGTCCATGTATTTAGGCTTTTTCAGACTCTAATGGATCATGTGGTTGCACTGGAAGCTATCATTTTTCAAAAAGTAGTTGGGTATTGGTGGAGTCTTGTTACATAGATGCAGGATGAGTCGACACTCTCATGGACTGACTTCTAGAAGTTATTTTCTGATGAGTATTACCACTCCTATTTATGTTCAGTTCAAATACAATAGCTACTAGAGTAGCAGTAGGGATGGATTATGGTGGATGAATATGTATCGACATTCATAGACCTTACATGGTACTCACTTGACATTATATAGGATAAAAAAATCCAAGAAAAGAATTTTGGGTAGGGACTCCGTATAGAGATTTGTGATTGTTTTGTACACTTTTTCATCCCACTTATGTCGGGGTGCTAGAGCAGGCACTAGTGATAGAGAAATTTATATCATAGGGATGCCAGATAGATGGAGCATGTACTAGGAATCACATAGATGATGTTTCTATAGGAGATATCAAGTGCTAGTTGGGGGGATCTTGGTAGAGGAATCCCTTTCACAAGCAGGATCAGGCATGAAGTCATGTGATGTAGGGAAAGTATAGAGCACCGGGGGATCTTAGAGAGGGTAGGTTCTTTTCATGAGTTCCCATAGCATGAGACCGAACAAACCAAAAAGTTGAGAAACGCAGGTGGATAGCTGATGGACTACCATATCATAGGAAAATCCATGATCTAGGATCTCCGAGATGAGGACAGGGTGGTCCCTAGGTATGAAAATATGGAAAGGGAGAAGGAGGAGCTATGTGTAGTATATGATGATATGAGATCCTTCCAACACCACCACCAGCTGGCCCATATTAGGCTTAGGGATCTAATGGCTAGGACCTTAGATAGCTATAGGCTTTAGAGTCTTATGACCCTACATCATATTAGATGGTTTGAGGTATGGTATTTATGTTTTATACTCCTTATTCAATATTAGTAGAGAATGGTTCCAATTATTCCTTTATCTCTATAATTCTATTATGAGATATAGATTTCCCAGTTGATGTGCTAGCCTAGTATCTTAACCTTGTGGTTAGTACAAAGAATGCTTCTTCTATATCTTTTATCTACTTCCAGTGCGAGCTATCACTTTGTGGAGAGAGGTTTTCATGGTACCTTTTGGTTGTCATGATTGAACCCTATGATGTCATATTGGGTATGGATTGGTTTTCCATGTCCCGATCCTAGATTGAATGTCACCACATACAATTAAGATTCGTACGCACTGAAGGGATGAGATTCTCCTTTTCCGGTGAGAGAGATCTCATGGAGAGACAAGTGGGTTCTATGATTAGAAAGCTCCAACCCATCACTCATCAGTAGGTGAGTAGAGCCCTTGGTACAACATGCTCTTCAATAATATAGGTTCCTTCAGTTGTGGAGGATTATACAGACGTATTCTCCAAGGACGTTTCAAGACTACCTTTGAGGTAGGAGATTGAGTTTTGTATCAACTTTCATCCTGATACCACTTTAATATCTTCTAAGACATATCATATGGCCCCTACAGATCTCTAAAAGTTGCATTTATAATTCAAGGACCTTTTATAGAAGGGTTTTATTAGACCCAACATGTCCCCCTAGGCAGCTCCAGTGCTGTTTGTGGAAAAGGTGGACCGGATTTTGTAGCTTTTCATGGATTATCATCACCTAAACCAGTACATGATAAATAAAAAGTACCCCTTACTGATTATTAATGTCCAATTTGACTAGTTTTGAGGTGTGATATGGTTCTGAAAATTGATCTCAGGTCCGACTACAATTTGTTGAGGGTTCGTGAGGTTTATATTTCAAAGTGTTATTTCTGATGTTTCTATAGACACTATGAGTTCTTTATTATTCCCTTTAGTGTGATGAATAACCCAGCCATGTTTATGACTTTGATGAACCATGTCTTGTATCCATACTTGAACTAGATTGTGGTTTTCTTCATCAATGGTATACTCATATACACTACATTCGAGGAGGAGTATGCATATCAATTAAGGGTTGTTCTAGATTTTCATTAAGAGAACCATATTTATGGAAAGCTCTTGATGTTCCAGTTTTGGATTCATGAGTTTCACTTTATATGGAATGTCATTTGTATGTATGGTTTAGCTATGTACATAGTTAATATCGATACAATGCTTACTTAGGATCCAACAAAGAGTGTGTCAGAGGTACGAAGCTTTCTTGGTTTGGTGGGGTACTACAAGAGGTTTTTGGAATACTTATCCATAATTATAGACCCTTTGACCACCATAACATAGAAATGGAATACTTTTACCTGGTATGAGAAGTTCTAGAGGTTATTCAAGGAGTTTAGGATAAGTGTGATGAGTGTTCTACTATTTAGACTACTGAAGGAGGGTGTAGAGTTCATAGTGTATTTCGATGCCTTAGGAGCTGGTCTCGGCAATGTGTTGATGCAACGATAGGAATTTATCACATACAAGTTAAGGCACTGGAGATACCATTATAAGAACTACACAAATCATTACTTGGAGTTGTTAGAAGTAGCCTTCGCCTAGAGGATGTGGGGGAAATACCTTCTAGGGGAGCGCTTCATGGTTTACTCAGACCATCAGAGTCTCAGGTATGTCTTCACACAGACAGACATGAACATGAGACAATGACACTCATTGGAGTTCCTATAGGAGTATTAATTTGATATTGTATATACTTCAAGGAAGGGAAACACTATAGTGTATTCCCTTTGTAGAAATTCCCAGGCTCACTTGGTGTAGGATGCATTGGAGTAGTTGGCCTCCTTGTAGAAAACCCTGGAGGAACATACATTTTCTTCAGTTGATGGTGTTTTCTCCTTCACTTATTGAGCATGTGAGAGATTCTTAGCTTGGATACATCAACTATGAGGTCTTTCGTGACCAGATATTCATAGGAGACTCATCATATGGATATTATAAAGGAGGTTATCATTTCATATTTTTCTAGGGAAGGACGGTGGTTCCAGTCACGAGGCGGGAAGAGGGGATGTGGGAGTTCCACACTTCTCCCATAGTTATACATACCAGTGTGGGGAATATGTAAAAAGACCTTTAGAATTAGTTTTGATGGTCTGGAATGAGATAGATTGTAGTGGAGTTTGTCTCTCAATGCATCACTTATTATTAGGTGAAGGCTGGTCACCATGTTTCGGCAGGTTTGTTACAGCCCCTTGAGATCTTGAAGTAGAAGCGGGATGGAATATCTATAGACTTTGTGACAGAGCTTTTGTGCATAGTAAAGTTCCATGATATCATCTAGGAAACAGTTGATTGACTCAAAAATTTGTCACACTTCCTTTCAATTAGGGAGCATAGTTCGGTGGAGAGTTTGTGGAAGTTTTACATATGGGATATCATTCAAATTCATGGGATTCCCTTAATTATTTTATCTAATAATGACTTTTAGTTTATCTGAAACTATGGAGAGGCATGTAGGAGGAATTTGAGACCCAAATGAGGATCAGTAAAACCTTTCACCCCCAGAATTATGGGAAGAATGAGTGAAATGTCCAAGTATTTGAGGATATGTTGATGGATATCATGTTAGACTTTGGTTAGAGCTAGGAGGATCGCTTTCCCTTGGTAGATTTTGTGTACAAAAATAGATACCAGTCTACTATTAGCATGGACCCTTTTGAGGATCTATATGTGAGACCTTTTCAGTCACCCTTGTACTTGGAAGAGATCAGCGAGACATCTTCTATGGGCCCAGAGATCGTGAATGTGATAATAGAGAAGGTACAGGTCATCTGTGAGAAGATGAGGACGACCCAGAGTAAAAAAAATCTTATGTAGATAATCATTGTAGTAACTAAGATTCCAAGTAGGGAAACCATGTTTTCCTAATATTCCCTCCATGATGATGATTGAAAAGGTTCATCTGGGGAGGCATGTTATCACTGGTGTTCATTGGGATATTCAAGATAGTGCAGAGGGCTGGTGAGGTTGCTTACTTCCTCTCCCTGCCCACATAGTTAGAGAGGTTGCACAAAATATTCCACATGTCTCAACTAAAGGGATATGTTCATTAACCCACTCACATCATAAACTTGGGTGATATACACATTAAGGATGGAGCCACTATTTTGGATCACCCGGTGGTGATGGAGGATCAATAGGATATGATCATGTGTGGATGGAACATCCCATTGGACTACATGATGTATTAGAATAGGAATGTGTAGGAGAGTTCCTAAGAGCAGGAGAGCCATGTGAGGTCTTAGTATCCTGAGTTTTTTGTTTAGTTTTTATTTTTAGGGATTAAAATATTGAAGGAATAATGTAAAGAATCAGTTTATCCTTGTAATAATTTCAAATATTTCTATATATATTTCCATAGCTAGGTACTGAGATGACATTAGATTTTGAGTCCCAATGTGCCCAAAATTAATTCTATAAAAAATTAAATATATGTTATATTATGTGCATGTATATTCTTAAAGAAAATGGTATAACACTTTAATGGAAATTGGGATTAGAAATTTGGGACCACTCATGAGTAAAAAAACTATGTTACTCAAGAAGTGACCTAAAATGGGTCATCATGGGGTGTTTAGACTCCTCACTCAATGGTGGTATGTTCAGTGAAATAATTAATTATTTAATTAATTAACTTCTTCATTTTAATGTAGAAAAATTTTCTATAAGAATACTACCATGGAAAATTCTCCAAAGCTATCCTCATAAACACTGGTAGAATTTTAGAGCACCTCTTCCTCCTTTGCTGGTGAATCACCTTCGACGATGATGAAACACCAGATTAGAGCATATTAGGATGTTTCAAACACAATGAATTCCTTAAATAATTGGTGATGGTTTTATTTGATGAAGAACAATCCAATTTCTAGTTGGGAATCATCAATTTTCTGTTTACTCTCTCTTTGATTAATTTTAATGTATAGATTGATCCCTTCTATTGATCTGTGCCAATTTTGTCCTAAGCATGTGCCTACATATCAGTTTTAAAATGGTTTTTTATTTGGTTTCTTAACTAAGTATCACTGTTCTTTATCATTTCCCAATAATGATTTCCCAATTATGGCTAGACCTTTGTTATGGTGACTCTCCCCCAAATATTATATGTATTCTTCACCAATAGGACCTTGTGGTCCTGATTTAACATTTTCAGGTGGTATCAAACCCGATCGGACCCCTAGAATCACAGCGGAATCAAGTGTGAGGAGAATATTGAAAAACCAAGCACATATATGGTTTTTTTGTGAGGTGAGGATGGTCATTTTTTAAACTAGTGAACAAATAATTATTGAATGAAGGTATAGTGGAATTCGGTTCATATCAATTGAATGATAAAACCACCAAGGGCCACCAAAATCCATTTTTCTGGTGAGTGGCAGTCGAGAACTATAGATAAGATGTAGATCCACTATTCCCAAGCAGAACCGAAGCTATATTTGAAGAGGTGAGGTCTAAATCATGGAAAATAAATGGGATATAATATTTCTAGAAAAAAAATACATGTCGTGTGTAAGAATGAAAACACATTGTGTAGCCCTTTAAGTTTGGCAGCTAAGGTTTTAAGAAATCATAAGGATGACATGACATGTAGTTTCCCCATACACCATGTACCACATACCTAGTTGAATGAGATGTGTGATGGACCATACGAAAATGACTATGTGTAGGAGTACACGACCAGGTACACAACCATGTATCAGAGTACATGGTCATGGCCAGAAGGCCACAACCCATGTCCCAGTTAGCTTATACACGTCGTGTAGTCCACATACATGATGTGTACTAATACATGGATTGGGAGTCACGTACCTTCTAGGATATATCAAATTGGTGGATTGGGACCACATGTCGTGTGGGTCCCCTCATGCACCATATACCCCTTATCCCCTTTTGAAAAATCTTCAAGGTTCTATATATCCTTTATTTGAACTCATATTATGGACTATGAGTAGCCTATCCTGATTGTTTTTCTGCAAAGAAAATGATAGTTCCCTCAGTTTTATCTTTTGAGATATTTTGTGGAATGTTTTAGGCATGATTCTAGGTTAGGAAATGCTCGATGATGAGAATGATCATGCAGGATAACCGGAGGCTTACTGAGTTAGCCCTCTAGTAGAGATGGGCAGTGGCATCCTCAATGATTACTGAGTTGACCCTCTAATAGATTTGGGTAGTAGAATCCTCAATGACTACCGAGTTGACCCTATAGTAGATCATGGTAGTGGTGTCGTCGATGACTATCGAGTTGAATCTTCTGTAAAGTTAGGTATTGGAATCCTCCATGACTACCAAGTTGATCATCCAGTAGAGTTGGGTAGTGGCATCCCCGATGACTACCGAGTTGAACCTCTAGTAGATCTAGCTTGTGGAATCCTTGATGACTTCTGAGTTGACCCTCCAGTAGATCCATGCAGTTGTATCCTTGATGAATACTGAGTTGTCCATCTAGTATATCCAAGTGGTGGAATCCTCGATGATTATCGATCGATACCATCCAATAGAGCTAGGAAGTGGGTCCTCTATGGTTATCGGAGTGAATCCCTCCTAGTGTACTAGGTAACGGGTCCTCTACTTTGAGTTTATGACCCATTGACACTGCGTTATAGTAAAAAGGCATGGTACGCCTTGCACAGTTACTTCTAGGAAGATGTGTGAGATTTTCGGAATCATTGATGGAGTTTTCAAACCATTTTATAACCTTATTATTAAGATGATATATGGGTTGTAGGTACCCTTACTCTCTCATTTTGGCTTCTTTTGACTATGTATATATATATTCTTCTGTATCGATACCCTTGTATTAGGTTATTCTCCTTCCATGAGAGGAAAAGACGCATGAGGTATTCCATGTACTTTCCATGTTTATCTTATCATGGTTGGATGAGTCTACTCTCCTAATATAGGTGGATAAGACTCAAGGTTTAGATCCTCTACTCACTATGTTGACCCCTTGTGTTTGGATGAGGTTTCTTTCACTCTTGGTTTTGGTTCAACTATTCTCTTTAAATATATATAGCATCTATTTTCATTCTATTCATGTTGTATCTCTTGTTGGATAGAATATATGTATATGTATGTCTATTAGATGGAACAATACAAGAGGGGGGTGAATTGTAGGTTTAAAAAAACCTTTGAGTTTTAGCAACAAAGAGATTAGTTTAACTGATCTTAAACTAATACAAATACAAACACCCACAATTGTATTGAATATAAAAGGTATGATGTATTGTAATACTAATGTAATGTAAAACAATTGTATTCAAGGTGAACACAATAATCATAGTAATACAAAGATGAATGATTCTACCTTAAAGCGTATAGAATCAATCAATACAAAATGTAATAGAATGATTGTAATTGAAACAATTACAATTGACTATGTAAAGAAGAAAGGAAACAATACAAATCCCTTTCTAATATAACAGCGGAAATGTAAAAGTATTAGAATTCTTTTAACCCAAAGAGAAGGGTTATCCTTTCACCTAGGATAAAAGGTTTGTCTCACCAACACCTTGGTGAGCCCTCGATACGATGATCGGCACGACTGTCTGCCTATCCTCGGCAGCCCTCGATACGATGATCGGCACGTCTGTCTGCCTATCCCCAGCAGCCCTCGATACGATGATCGGCACGTCTGTCTGCCTATCCCTGGAAGCCCTCGATTTTGCAGCTAATCGGCACCTCTGTCTTTCAATTACTTGAAAGCCCACGATACGATGATCGGACGCACAAGGCAGATGAGAGAAGTCACAGTGTCTCTCTCTAGAATCTTGGTGGTTCACAGAGTCTCTTCATTCGTTCTCTTTGTTCATCGTTGTTTTTTCAGCTTCAAATGACCTCCTATTTATAGGCCTCGGGTTCCAATGGTCATATTGCCTCCAATGGTCATATTGAAACAGAACGCATGACATCGTTTTGATTAGTTTGTAACTAACTCAACGACATCGTTTTGTTAGGACAAGAGATATATAGAAATGAAAAACATGAGTACGATTCATATGCAGAGAGAGTTTTTGACAAAGTACCAAAAAAAATAATGATCATCTGAATAGCAGAGTCAATACGATACGATTGACAGAGTCAGTACGATATGATTGACAGAGTCAATACGATAAGATTGACAGAGTCAGTACGATACGATTGACAGAGTCAGTACGATACGATTTGGTCGGTACGATCAACATCGTACGATACGATAAACATGATAAAAGACAATTGTAATTTACAAACATATGATAGAATACATTTGTGATTTCCAAAACATAATATAGAAGTCAAAAGAGGACTTTTGACTTAACAATCTCCCCCTTTTTGGAAAGCACAACCCACAAAGTAAATGTAACAAGAAATACTTATCTCCCCCTGAGTTATTGAAAACTCTTCTGAATAAGAAATTGAATACAACTAATCTCCCCCTTAGGTATGGACTTTCCTAAGGATTGTATTTGTAGATTTTCCTTAAGAGCATTGTAAAGAATTCTCCCCCTTTATAAAACAATCTTTTCTTTGTAAATATTCTCCCCCTTTGTGATTTACAAAAAGAAAGGAGTAATCTTGAATTGTCTGAAAGAGTTAGTGAAGCAATACAAGACAATGGATAAAAGAAAAAGGATCATAAGAGTTATTACAAAACAAAGACAAGTTCCATTAGAAACAAATATAACAATCATTTGTTTTCTCTTTCCTTCTCTTTATTTATAAGCTCATGAAGAACAGCTTTCATCTTCTTGATCTCCTTATTGTCTTCAGAAATTGATTCAACCTGAGTTTTGAGAAGCTCTTGTTGATCCGCAAAAATCTGATCTTGATTTCTGATGGTCTCCTCCTGGACTCTGATTACTTCTTCAAGGGTATCAATTCTGTTTTGCAAATTCTTGTTGTCTTTGGATAACACAGAATTTTGATTCTTCAGCAAAACCATTTCATATTTGAAGGATGAAACCTTCGAGAACTCTGATTGAAAAACATTCATTCTCTCTTGCAAATCTTTCACTGAAGGAACATCGGCTCTTTGAGAAGACAAAAGGTTCAACCTTTCAACCATTTCTTTATCAAGCTTGTTGAAAGCAATCACAAGCTCATTTGATAACCTTCTTATATCTTCAATTGCTATCTCATGATCATTGATTGAACTCTCTGTTTTGTACGACCACTTGGTCATCTTATTGCAAGCCTTCTTATGAGCAACTGATCTTTCTGAAAGAACTTTCAAATTGGCTTCTACTGACAAAACTTTCTTCCTCAATTCTTTCACAGATCCAAACTTCTTCTTTTGATTGTCAGTGATAAAATCAATCTTCCCTTTAAGCCTCGGGAAATAAGGAATGGTCTTCTCAACCCTTCTCAAAACATGAACAATGTAATCACTTTTCTTGAGAGAGATTGTATGCTCTGAATCAGTATCCTCATCGTACGATGCTAGTTCATACGATCTTCTTGAATCAGCAACTGGCTGTTTTCCTTTTGCTTTTTCTTTGTGCTTTCTTTCTTCTTCCACTTTGTCACTAATGACAACAACTTTATCAGAATGAGAGGATTGAGTACCTTGCTTTTCTTGAGATGACATTCTATCCGGATATCGTTCCTGATCGGTATGAGGAGTTTGTTGAACACCTTCACTCAGCTTTTGAACCGATTCCTCTCTACTATTCTTTGAACTTTGAAGAAATTCTAAAAGAAAGTCTCCTTCTTCTTCTTCCACTTCTTCTATCTCTTCCATCACTTGTTTTTGTTTTCCTTCCTTAGGGAGACTCTGTACGATGGTCTCTTGATGCACTTCTTCTGTTCGTTGGGCACTAGCATCTTCAACCGCTTTCAAGACTTTAGAGACATCAAAGTCCTGAGCCTTTCTTTTCAAAAGAACCTTCTTCGTCTTTTCAGCATGAAGGGTTTCTTCTACCCTTATTCTTTCTGCAAAGGCCTCAGCAGGGTCAAGACCAAACTTTGGATCACCTTCCTTTCTCTGTTCCTTATCCTTTCTCCATTTTGCTACAACCTCCTTACTGTACCTTGGCTTCATCTTCAGCTTTGAACTGGTTTGCGGATCAGACTTTTGAGTAACACCGGTAGATTGAATGTCTTTGGCTGGCATAGGTGCCGATTGATTCTGAGCCAATTCAGCTTCTACATCTCTGACAAAAAGTTTTGAATTCGGATCAAAACAAACATTCAGCTTTTTCATCATACTCTTACTAATCCATGATGGCCTCAAATCCATGGGTTTTACTTTCAAAGGAATGTTACAAAACTTCATACTCTCAAGAATGAATTTCGTAAGGATAGCTGGATACATAATCATCTGGGACTTAATCCCTCCTGTCTTGACATTCTTAATTGTTTCAAAAACATATCCCATGAGATTTACTTTTCTCATATTCACAAGATAGTAAAGCATAAAGATATCAGAAACTTTCAGAGTTTCTCTATCCCCTTTCCTTGGGATAAGAAAACCTTGCATCCATAAAGTTACAAAACGATTGTCTGGTGAAAGATGAGATACTTTTCTCTTTTCTTCATTAATAACAAACAAAGTCTTTTCATCACTTTATCTATTAAACGTACCAACTTCCTCTGGCAGTTTGTGCGATGGACAGAAAGAATCCCCTTCTATAGAAACATTCAGAAAATGTGCCGCTTGTTTCACAGACATAGACAATTTTCTATCGTACACAGCAAAGTTTATAGTCATGTCTTTGTCGAAAGAAATATTTTTGTAAAACTGACAAACTTCATCAAAAAGAACCGGATCTTGAATATCAGGCTTTTCAACACACAGGTGTTCCCATCCTTGAAACAAAATGATCCTCCTAATTGTAGAATCGTACGTATCGAAAAAATCTCGAGATACTAACCTTTCTCTGTTAAAGTCTTTCTCTGTAAAAGTATTTGAAGACATTTCGGCGGGAGTATTAGCAGAGGATTGAGACATAAAGGTTCTGCCGATGAGAAGATCGTACGATGATTTAGAGCTGGTGGAGCAGAGCTTCGCCTGAAATCCTGAAAAACCAATGTGGGTTTGGGGAGGGGAGGGGGGTATTTATAGGCGATAAAGAGGTGACCGTTGATCTTCTACGGTCGAAAAAAGGGTGACCGTTGATCTTCTACGGTCAAGATTAGAGAAAACCAGATCAATGGTTAGGATTAAAAACAAAGGAAAAAAAATTAAAAAAATGAAAAAGAATACCTGTCGGAGAATGTAAGGTAATTGTTGGTTTTGATATCAATCAAAATAAAATACAATCGTAAGGAAACAAAAGAAACATCATCATGCCGATGGAAAACAAAGTCATTACTATGAACTGACCGTACGATACAAACCAATCTCGTTACCATGAACTGACAGTACGATGGAAAACAATCTCAATACCATGAACTGACAGTACGATGGAAAACAATCTCAATACCATCATCGATCGATACAAAACTATTGATACGATGAAAAAGAATTTCAATACCATCATCGGTCGATTCAATAATATTGATTGATTGGTACGATGGAAAAGAATTTCAATACCATCATCGGTCGATTCAATAATATTGATTGATTGGTATGATGGAAAAGAATTTCAATACCATCATCGGTCGATTCAATAATATTGATTGATTGGTACGATGGAAAAGAATTTCAATACCATCATCGGTCGATTCAATAATATTTATTGATTGGTACGATGGAAAATAATTTCAATACCATCATCGGTCGATTCAATAATATTGATTGATTGGTACGATGGAAAAGAATTTGATTACTATCATCGGTCGATACGATGGAAAAGAATTTGATTACCATCATCGGTCGATACGATGGAAAAGAATTTGATTACCATCATCGTTCGATAGTAAATGATACTATAAAACTGTCAATACGATAAACAGGAAAAATGAACGAAATGATAAAACTGTCAATATGATAAATAGGGAAAAATGAACGAAACGATAAAACTGTCAATACGATAAACAGGGAAAAAATAAACAATCCAAAGAGTAAATAGTTAAAGAACATAAGATAAAATAAACATAAAGACAGAAAGAAATGTCCTCCCCCATTCTCTGAGGAGTTTCTTACTATTAGGAGAGATGTAAAATAGGAAGTAGATATGAATGATTATTTTAATGTAATCATTCCTAGATTCTGTTTTATAAATTCAAATCTATCGGAAGGTAAAGGTTTTGTAAAAATGTCAGCAAGTTGATCTTGTGTTCCGATGAATTGTAAAATAATATCTCCTTTTTGTGTGTGATACCTAAGAAAGTGATTCCTAACATCTATGTGTTTTGCACGAGAGTGATGTGCTGGGTTTTTACTAAGAGCTATGGAACTCGTATTATCACAAAGAATTTGAGTTTCGGAGAAACTCAAACCATAGTCAGTGAGTGTGTGCTGCATCCACAATACTTGAGCACAACAACTTCCAGCTGCTACATATTCTGCTTCAGCAGTGGAGAGTGCTACTGAGTGTTGTTTCTTGTAGGACCAAGAAACCAAAGAGTCTCCTAGGAAATGACATGTTCCAGATGTACTTTTTCTATCCATTATACAACCACCAAAGTCAACATCTGAAAAACTTTTTAAAACAAAATCATTTTCAGAAGAGTAGAAAAGACCTAAATCCATAGTGTCTTCTAAATACCGAAAGATTCTCTTTACGGATTTTAAGTTAGACTCTTTTGGATTAGATTGATATCTTGCACATAAGCATACAGAAAACATCAAGTCGGGTCGACTAGATGTTAAGTATAGCAAACTCCCTATCATACCTCTAAAATTTGTTTGATCTACTGGTTTCCCAGTTTCATTAAGATCAAGAGTATTTGAGGTACCAATTGGGGTGCTAATACTTTTAGTTTTGTCAAATCCATACTTTTTGAGTAAGTCTTTAATATACTTATGTTGAGATATATAAGTTCCTTCTAGTTTTTGAGAAATTTGAAAACCTAGAAAGAATGTTAACTCGCCCATCATACTCATTTCAAACTCAGATTTCATTAGATTTGCAAAAGAATTAGTTAAAGATTTCTGAGTTGATCCAAATATGATGTCATCAACATAGATTTGGACAATCAAGACATTTTTGTTTTCCATTTTGTTAAAAAGGGTTGGATCTGCAGTACCTTTTGAATAATTGTTTTGTAAAAGAAATCCTGTAAGTCTATCATACCATGCTCTAGGGGCTTGTTTAAGACCATACAGAGCCTTGGTAAGTTTAAAAACATGATCAGGATGTTTTGGGTCTTGAAAACCAGGAGGTTGTTCTACAAAAACTTCTTCTTGAACAAAACCATTTAGAAAAGCACTTTTGACATCCATTTGAAATAGTTTGAAATTGAAATATGCTGCGAAGGCTAATAGAATACGAATAGATTCAAGTCTAGCTGTAGGGGCATATGTTTCTTCATAGTCTATTCCCTCTTGTTGATTATAGCCTTTAGAAACAAGTCTTGCTTTATTTATTACAATGATTCCATTTTCATCACACTTGTTTCTGAAAACCCATTTTACACCAATCACAGTTGTTTCTTTAGGTCTTTCAACTAAAGTCCAGACTTGATTCCTTTCAAATTCATTTAGTTCATCATGCATTGCTTTGATCCAATCATTATCACCTAAGGCCTCACTTGGACTTTTAGGTTCAAATTGGGAAAGAAAAGCAAGATGTTCTATTTCATTTCTTAAGGAATTTCTGGTCCTTACAGGTTGATTTACATCACCAATGATGTTATCACTGGGATGATTCCTAAGAAACAATTGATTTGGGTTTTGTAAAACCTGTTCATCAACATATGGTAGAAAATCTTCTGTGGTAAATGTTTCAGGAATACTTTCTTGAACATTTTCTTTATCAGAATGTTCTTCTAATAAAGGTTGATAAACATTTTTTGAAAACACATCCGAGGATATAGGATTGGGTTGGTTGAAAACAAAAGGATCAGTTTCATTGAATTTTACATGTACTGTTTCCTCAACAGTACAAGTGTTTTTATTGAAAACTCTATAAGCCTTAGAGGTTGTAGAATAGCCTAGAAAGATTCCTTCATCAGATTTTGGTGCAAATTTGTGTAGATTATCTTTTGTATTCAGAATGAATACTTTTCATCCAAAAACTTTGATGTATGAAACTTTAGGTTTTCGGCCTGTCCATAACTCATAAGGGGTTTTATTAAGAAATGGTCTAGTTAAAACATGATTTATAGTATAACAAGCAGTACTAATAGCTTCAGCCCAAAAGTGCTTAGCAATTGAGTATTCACTCAACATGGTTCGAGTCATTTCCTGAAGAATACAATTTCTTCTTTCAACAACACCATTTTGCTGAGGAGTTCTTGGAGCTGAGAAATTGTGAATAATACCTTTCTTACTACAAAAAGTTTCAAAATCTGAGTTTTGAAATTCACCACCATGATCACTATGAATAGTTATCAGTGGTAGGTTTTTCTCATTTTTAACTTGGGATCTAAAAGTTTTGAAATAGAAAAAGGCTTCAGATTTCTTTGTGAGAAAGTAGACCCATGTAAATCTAGTAAAGTCATCAACTAAAACAAATACATAGTATTTGCCTCCAATGCTTCCAGATTGTGAAGGACCAAACAAATCCATATGCACAAGTTGTAATGCATTAGAAGTTGAAACTTCATTAATTGGTTTAAAGCTAGTTTTATGTTGCTTGCCAAATTGACAAGGATCACAGACTTTTGAAGAATCATATCTAAGGTCCGGTAGCCCTTTTACAAGTCCTTTATTTGAGAGTTTTCTTAGGTTTCTCAAATTACAGTGTCCTAGTCTCCTATTCCATAGCCACGATTGGTCTTCTATTACACTTAAACAAGGTAAGTTTTGGTTCCTAAGGTCTTCTAAGTTAATAGTGTAAACATTCTCTTGCCTATGGGCAGATAGAATGAATTCATCCTTGGAATTGTGAACTAGACACTTATCATTTCTAAAATTCACAAGGTAACCTTCATCACATAATTGACTTATGCTGATGAGATTGTGCCTAAGACCTTTAACAAACAAAACATTTGAAATAAGAACTTTTCCAAGAAAAACGATATTACCTATACCAACAATCTTTCCTTGAGCATTATCTCCGAAGGTAACTTTTCCACCTTTTGTTTTGATAACCTTTTCAAAAAGATCTTTGTTTCCAGTCATATGTCGAGAACAACCACTATCCATGTACCAAATGTTCTTATTGATACACTTCTCATTTTCCTGAAAAAGAAACAATTAGATTTTCGGAATCCAAACTTGTTTGGATCTAGAGGGGTTAGATAAAATGATTTTAGGAATCTACATTTGTTTTGCAAAATGAGCTTTATGAAATCCTAAAGATTGAGTTTGTTAAGAGAACAATCTCTTCTCCAATGTACACCACATTGACACTTGGAACAGAAAATGGTTTTTTGAGGAACAAAATAGTTATTGCTAAAAACAGGTTTGGAATAAGTATAACCAAGACCAGAACGATTTCTCAAAGGTCTAATTTGAGAATACATTCTATCAAAGTTTTCTTTTCCATGAGTAAAGTTTGACAAACACTTTTTCAAAGATAAAATCTCTGACATTAGTTTTAAAACCAAATTCTTATTTTCTAAAACATTTGAATTTGAACTAGATTTAGACTCTAAAATATTTTTCTTTGAAATTTCAGTTTCAAGATCCTTATAAAGTTTATCCTTATCAGATTTAACTTTCTCAAGAGTTTTTAAAATACTTTCAAAATCCGAAGTTTTTACATCAATATCTTTAGAAAGATCTGATACTTCTTTAGTCAAAATTGAAATTCTAGAATTTGCTTTTTCAAATCTCTTTTTAAGTTTATAATTTTCATTTTCAAGTAACTTTGCAAATCTAGAGACCTCTTCAAAAGAAGGTAATGTATCATTCTCTGATGATGAGGATTCATCATTTGAAGATTCATAATAACTATTATCAATATAATTTTCATTTAAAGAGACATTTGTAAGAGCTTCAGCATTATGTACCTTAGCCATGAGACAATGATCTTCAATTGGTAGTCTGGCTAGAAGTCCAATATTTCTTTGTCCTGATGTCTCATATTCTGAAGAATCATCTGAGGAATCACTACCACTTGCACTCCACGTATCATTTGCTTTCAAGACTTTCTTTGTCTTATAAAACCTTTTCTTGTTTCTTTCAGAGTGTTTCTCTTTTCTATATTTCCTCTTCAGTAAAGGACAGTCAGGCCTTATATGTCCTGCTTTCTTGCATTCATAACAAGTTACCTCTGAATATTTCCTATCTTTCCTGTCTTTCTTTTTGAATCTATATTGACAATCTTTCTTTCCCACAATCTTGTTCATCCTCCGAGCAAGATTGGATAACTCATTATCCGAAAGATTACAATCACTTGAATCAGATATAACAACTTTCTTGGATTTAGACCTTGTAATTCTTTCAGGTGTTTTAGCTTTAGATGCAAAAGCTACACTTCCATTCCCATTCTTCTTCTTATTGAAATCAGCATCTCTCTTCATTCTTGTCTCATGTTGTAGAAGAGTTCCAAAGAGTTCATCAAGAGTAATCTGGGAAACTTTTCTATTTTCATCAATAGCTGTCCTTTTTGACTCCCATTCATTTGGCATAATATCTATAATCTTGTCAACAAGAGCTTCATCATCAAGACCTTTTTCACCCATAGATTGTAAGATATTTACAATCGTCATAAACCTTTATTTCACTTTACATACTGGCTCTCCATAAGGAAAAACAAATCCATGATACTCTGCTCGAAGCATTGCTCTTCTTGTTTCTATAACCTTGGATGTACCAAAATGAGTAACTTATAATTTCTTCCAAATATAGTTGGCTGCTTCACATGAAGATATCTGACTATATATATTCCTGGTCATAGAGCATAATAATGTATTGCGTACCTTGTAATTTAGTTGATATTCTTGCTTCTCTTGGTTGGTGAAAGTACTAACTTCTTTGTCAAGAATTTTGTAACCCCCAATAAGCATAATAAAATTGTCTACACCAGTATTGATAACGAAAGTCTTCATACGATCTCTCCAATACTCATAATCATTCCCATCAAAGATTGGTGGTCTAGAAGGATTTATATTGTCTATTGATCCGATATTCATTCCTGCCATCTAATACAATAAAAAAAACTTTTCCACTCCACACGTTAGTGTAGTAAATAAAATAATAAGAAAGAATTAAAGCTAATAATACAAATCAGTGGAAAACCTCCTCTGATACCAATTTTTGGATCAAATATATGTATATGTATGTCTATTAGATGGAACAATACAAGAGGGGGGTGAATTGTAGGTTCAAAAAAACCTTTGAGTTTTAGCAACAAAGAGATTAGTTTAACTGATCTTAAACTAATACAAATACAAACACCCACAATTGTATTGAATATAAAAGGTATGATGTATTGTAATACTAATGTAATGTAAAACAATTGTATTCAAGGTGAACACAATAATCAGATTAATACAAAGATGAATGATTCTACCTTAAAGCGTATAGAATCAATCAATACAAAATTTAATAGAATGATTGTAATTGAAACAATTACAATTGAATATGTAAAGAAGAAAGGAAACAATACAAATACCTTTCTAATATAACAGCAGAAATGTAAAAGTATTACAATTTTTTTAACCCAAAGAGAAGGGTTATCCTTTCACCTAGGATAAAAGGTCTGTCTCACCAACACCTTGGTGAGCCCTCGATACGATAATCGGCGCGACTATCTGCCTATCTCCGGCAGCCCTCGATACGATGATCGGCACGTCTGTCTGCCTATCCTCGGCAGCCCTCGATACGATGATCGGCACGTCTGTCTGCCTATCCCCGGAAGCCCTCGATTTTGCATGTAATCGGCACCTCTGTCTTTCAATTACTTGAAAGCCCTCGATAGGATGATCGGACGCACAAGGAAGATGAGAGAGGTCACAGTGTCTCTCTCTAGAATCTTGGTAGTTCACAGAGTCTCTTCATTCGTTCTCTTTGTTCATCGTTGTTTTTTCAGCTTCAAATGACCTCCTATTTATAGGCCTCGGGTTCCAACGGTCATATTGCCTCCAACGGTCATATTGAAACAGAAATCACGACATCGTTTTGATTAGTTTGTAACTAACTCAACGACATCATTTTGTTAGGACAAGAGATATATAGAAATGAAAAACATGAGTACGATTCATATGCAGAGAGAGTTTTTGACAAAGTACCAAAACAAATAATGATCATCTGAATAGCAGAGTCAGTACGATACGATTGACAGAGTCAGTACGATACGATTGACAGAGTCAATACGATATGATTGACAGAGTCAGTACGATACGATTGACAGAGTCAGTACGATACGATTTGGTCGGTACGATCAACATCGTGCGATACGATAAACATGATAAAAGACAATTGTAATTTACAAACATATGATAGAATACATTTGTGATTTCCAAAACATAATATAGAAGTCAAAATAGGACTTTTGACTTAACATCTCTTACTTCTCTCCCTTAAGAATTTAGGGTGTTCTACTAGGTATGTATATACAAACACATGTATGTGATTCTCTAGAATGTGTTGTGTCTTATGAAAATGATGGGTAGGTAGATAGTGACTTCAGATGATCTTAGGTATACCTAGTACTTTGGACTACGTACAATGGTTAAAGCTTGGGATTCAGAGGATGACACCTCTCAGTAGTTTACTTTTCTATTTTTTCAGGCTGGGACCTATTTTTGTTTGGGAATGTATTTTCCCCATTTAATTTTCAGTTAATGCTATCGTACCCTTGTATTATCTTGAGATTTTTCATGCATGGTTGTTCTCTTACATTTTTAATGCTTTTAATTTTACACCCTCTATAATTATGCATTGAGATGGATATCTGTGTGCATACATGTACTTATAAAAAGTCATCCCTTTGATTATTTATGTATTCTGTGCTTTTTTCCACCCCCCCAACCTATGGAGGGAAGTTTGGGGTTGTTGCGGCTTGATCCCTGGCTTGGGTAATTTCTTGACAGATTGGTATCAGAGCAAGTTCATTCATTAGGATGTTTTTTATACTAGTACCCTTATGTGGATTTGGTTGGGTTTAGAGAAATAGTGTCAGAGTGTGGCTCTCAGGATAGGGATTCTAGTGATGGTGCAGGTGTCTGACGTATCCATTCTCCAAGACTTTGACCAGCTTCTTGTCAACCTGAAATACTGTTAGATTGGATATAGGGACCAATGGTACATGTATAATATATTATTGAGTCATTTATTGTCATTCTTGAGTCATCTCCAAATAATATATATATATATATATATATATTCATTTAACCATGGTACATATACATTAAATCTTAGAATTCCTCTGCACTAACATCTAACCAGAATACCAGTTCTAGATCATGATGATGATATGCTGAGTGATGAGGCCTCAGTTTAGGGTCCATCCCATGAACAGATTCTTCCAGGTGGCCAGGTAGCATCACCACTACTATTTGAGTAGTTAATAATTCTAGAAAAGCTGGTTGAAGATGAATGCAGGCTTAGCGCACTCTGTGAGATCCGACACTAGAGGCCACTGAGGTTTCTTGGTGATCCAGATCCTAAGGCAGTAGAGGATTGGCTATAGTCGATGGTCCTTATCCTTATGCTTGTTCAAACCCTAATAGATCATGTAGTTTAACTGGGATCAAGACTTTTCCATGGATCATTTGGACACTGGTGGAGCCTTGTTATGAAGATACACAATAATTCAACAATCTCTTGGACCAAATTACAGTAGTTGTTTTGTGAGGATTACTACCCCTACCATTTGTGCTTCGTTTAGATCATGAATTAGATGGAGCTACAACAGTGAGGTATGATGGTGGTTGAGTATGCAGTGACGTTCACAGACCATACATGACACTCCCTTAACATGATCAGGGATGACTACTTCCGAACACAAAAGTTTCAGCAGGGACTCTGCCGAGAGATGCAATCCAGTGTGGAACCCCATTACATCCCCACTTATGTCTTGGTAATAGAGAGGGAACTAGTGATAGAGAGATTTCTATTAGAGGGATGATAGAGAGTAGGAAATGGCAGTGGGAATCACAGAGTTGAATCCTCTATAGCATCTGGAAGGTGCCCGCTAGTGGGATCTCGATAAAGGATGCCCTTCCAAAATTAGGCCTAGGAATGAAGTTGTGTGGTGCAGGGACCACACATATCACCATAGAATCCCAGAGAGATTTTTTGTTTTTATTTTGATAAAATACATCACATAGCACAATAATTAATGACTAGAGGTGTTGAGTAGCATAGGTAGATAGCTAATGAACCGCCACGGCAGAGGCAATGCCATGATTAGTGATCTCTGAGTGAGGATAGGGTGGTCCCAATGGAATCAATGATGGAATAGTATAAGGAGGAGTTATGGGTGGTGGAATAATCTATGATATCCTTCCAACACCACCACCAATCATCCCACATCAGGCTTAGGGAGATAGTGGGCAAGAGTATAGACATTTGGAGGCTTTGGAGGCTTATAACCCCACATCACACGAGATTATTCGTGGTACGATCTATATGGTTTCTTCTCTAGATTAAGTATTATTAGACATAGGTTCTAGTTATTACTCCATCTCTATACTCTTATTTCGATATCTAGAGCTCCCAGTTGGGGTGTTATCCCATCATCTTATTCTTCAGGTTCTTATAGGGAACACTTTTTATAAATATTTAAACTATCAGCAATGTGAGCTATCTCTTGGTAGAGATAGGTCTGTGTGTGACCCTTTGGTTGTTATAATATTACCATATGATGTCATTTTGGGTATGGATTGGTTGTCCATAGTCTGATCCTAGATTTAATGTCATCGCAGACAAGACAGATTCATATGCACTGAAGTGACAAGATTCTTCTTTTCTGGTGAGAGAGATCTCATGGAGAGATAAGTGGGTTTTGTGAGAAGGAGGTTACAACCCATCACCCATAAGTTAACGAGTATAGACCTCAGTGTAGTAGGATATTCAGGAATCTAGTTTCTATTAGTTTTGGAGGATTATATTGGTGTCTTCCCCAAGAATGTTTCAAGACTACCACCAAGATAGGAGACGGAGTTTTGTATCAACTTAAATCTTGATATTGCTATGATATCTTCAGCAGAATATTGGATAGCCTTTAACAAGCTCCATAAGCTTTGTTGATAGTTAGAGGAACTTCAAGAGAAGTCTTTAAATGGACCGAGTTTTTCCCCTGGGTAGATCCGATGTTGTTCATGAAAAAATTCAGACCAGAGTTTGTGGATTTTAATGGATTATCATCGCCTAAACTAGGAAACAATAAAGAAAAAGTACCCCGTGACAAGGATTCAAGACATCATTGACCAATTTTTTAGTCATGATATGGTTCTATAAGATCGATCTTAGGTCCATCTTTAAACATTCGAGGGTTCTCAAGGATAATATTTCAAATTTTTCTTTTGATGGAGTTATGAACACTATGAGTTCCGAGTGATTCCCTTTGGTGTGATGAATTCCCCTACCATGTTAATGGATTTAATGAACCTTGTATTCCAGTAGTACCGATACTATTTTTTGGTTATCACACAATCATATACTCTACATCATAGGAGGAGCATGAAAATAACTTGATGATGGTTCTATATTTTCTTTGAGAGCACCATCTTTTTGAAAAGATATCGAAGTTCTAGTTTTGGATTCATTAGGTTCACTTTCTGGAGTATGGAATTTTTTTTGAGTGGTTTATCCATAGACCCATAAAAGATCAATTTAGTTCTTCCTTGGGATCCATCTAAGAGTGTATCAGAGGTTAAAATATTTATTTGTTTAGTGGGGTAGTAAAGGAGTGTATTGGTAGACATCACTAGAATTAAAACCCCATTGACCACCCTGAAATAGAAAGGGTAGCAATTTACCTATTTTGAGGAGTACCAAAGGGCCTTCAAGGAGTTGAGTTTAAGGATGAAGAGTGATCTCGTGTTGAGACTATCAAAGGAGGGTGTGGTGTTTGTAATGTATTGTGATGCCTCCAGAGCTAGTCTTGGAAATGTATTGATGCAGCGGTAGGTAGTTATTGCATACAGGTAATGGTATTTGAGACCCCATAAGTAGAACTATGAAACTAACTAATTTGAGCTATAATCAGTAGTCTTCTCCCTAATTATGTAGAGATATTACCTTTTAGGGGAGTACTTTGTGGTTTACTCAGACCATGAGAGTCTTAGGTACGTCCTCCTATCGAAAGACTTGAACTGAAGATAGTGAATCTAGTTGGAGTTCCTACAGGGCTATGAATTCAAGATTTTATATATTCTAGGGAAGATAAATTATATAGTACATACCCTTATCTAGAAGTACCATTCTCACTTGGTTAAGGAGGATTCAAATAAGTTGGATTCCTTATAGATGGACATAGTGGAGCAGGAGCGTATAGATTTTTTTGTAGTTAATTATGTTGATTCATTTGCTTCTTGAGAGTGTGAGAGAGTACCAGTTGGGAGACATAGACTATGAGGTCTTGCATGACTAGATATCAATAGTCCTTTCTCTCTATGGATATTTGAAGGACGGAATTATGCCATATTTTTCTAGGTAAAGATGGTGGTTCTAGTTATGATGTAGGAAGAAGTGATTTGAGAGTTTCAAACTTCTCCCCCATTTGTACATCCCGATGTGGGTAAGATGTACGTAGAACTTAAATAGTAGTTTTTGTTTTCTAACATGTGATGGAGAATAGCTAAGTTTGTCTCTCGATGCCTCATCTATCAGTAAGTCATGGCTAAGCACCAAGTCTCGATAGGTTTGTTGCATCCCCTTGAGATACTAGCTTGGAAGTGGGATGGAATATCCATGGACATTGTGATAGTGATTCCACGCACATTGAAGGTTCATGATTCCATTTGGGTGATATTTGATCATATCACAAATTTGGAACACTTTCTTTCTATCAAAGAGCATAGTTTGGTGGAGAGTTTGGGGTAGTTGTACATATGAGATATCGTTCTCCTTCATGGGGTTCCCTCAACGATTGTCTATGATCATGACTTAATGTTTTTATCATGATTGTAGAGAGCCCTTCAAGAGGAATTTGGGACCCAAATGGGTATGAGTACATCCTTTCACCCCCCGACTGATGGTCAGACCAAGAGCACAATCCAGGTTTTAGAGGATATGTTGAGGGCTTGCATGTTAGACTTTGGTCAGATCTGGGAGGATAAATTTCTCTGGGAAGAATTTTCATACAACAATAGTTGCCACTCTACCATCAGCATTGAACCTTTTAAGGCCCTTTACGGGAGACCCTTCAAGTCACACTTATGTTGGAAAGATATTTGGGTGAAATTTCTTGTGGGCCCATAGATGGTGAAGGTGATAATAGATAAGGTCTAGGTCATCCATTAGAAGATGAGCATGTCCCAAAGTAGATAAAATATTACGCAGATCGTTATTGTAGGACCTTGGAGTTCCAGCAAGGAGACCACATCATCATGAGATTCTCCCCAAAATGGGGATTATGGAGGTTCATCTGGAAGGTAAGAAATCCCTGAGGTTCATTTGTATACTTTAGATCATATAGAGTGTTTTCAAGTTTGCTTACCGACTCGGCCTACCCACTCAGCTGGAGTGGGTGCACGACATCTTCCACGTGTTGTAGTAGCGGAGTTACGTGCAAGACCCCACACGCACCATTGACTGGGGAGAGCTGGACGTCAAGGATAGATCCACCTTTTTGGAACACCTGGTGAAAATTTAGGTTCATAAAGATAGGACCCAACATGGATGGGCCATCCCCTTGGTCCATGTGTAGTTTCACCATGAGAATGTGTAGGAGAGTTACTGGGAACAGGAGATCCAAGTGGGATCTTAGTATCCCAAGTTTTTTTTTGTTTTTATTTTTGGGGATGAAAATATTGAATAATGGATTGATTTAGACACCTAGTTTCTTCCTCTTAAGACTTTGAAATATTTTAATATATATTTCTTGATCTAGGAGCTACAATAGAATGTAACTTTGGGGCCTGGTGTGCCTCAAATTAATTTTATAAAAATATTAAATATATTTTATATTGGTTGTTTGAAGATTCTTAAATAAAATGGGATAACTCTTAAACGGAATCTTGGATTATAAGTATGATACCACGTTTGTGTCTAGAACGTAGTGTTTACCCTATTAATGACCTAAAATGGGTCATCTTGGGGCGTTCGGACTACTCATTCATTGGCAGTATATTTAGTGAAATAATTAATTATTTAATTAATTAACTATTTCATTTCAATGTAATGTAATGTTATAAAAGAATACTACCATGGAAAATTCTTCAATTTTATCTACATAAATCTTGGGATATTTCTAGATCTCCTCCTTTCTCATTCATTGGTGAATCACCTCATACGATGATAAAGCACCGGATTAGAGTATATCAGGACACAACAAACGCAATGACATAATTCAATCATTGGAAAGCATGTTCTTTGATGGTGAATGATCCAATATCTAGGTTGGACTCAGTAAATTTTTTTCTCCCTATTTTATTAGAATTATTGAGCATATTGACCCTTCTATCAATTTTTACTAATTGTGGCCTAATAATGAACCAACGTACCAATTTTAAATTGGTTTCTGATTTGGTTTCTAAACTCAGTATCATTATTCGTGATGGTTTTCCCCAAATTCGTGTACAATATTGGTTAAAAAAATTAATTGTGCATTTATCTCAAATATACTTTGATTTCATCACTAGTAGGACCCTGCAGTCCTGTTTCAACATTTTCAGGTGGTACTGAGCCTAATCAGACCCCCAGAATCGCAACAGAATCTTGCGTGAGGAGTAGATCAATGAATCAAGCATAGATCTAAGTTTTTTGAGAGATGAGTATATTAATTTTGATGATTAGTGAAAAAATTATTGTTTAAAGAATGTGTGGTGGAATGCGGTGCATAAGGGTTGAACGATGAAACCACTAAGGGCTATTGGAATCTATTTTTTTGGGGAGTTGTGATCCAGAATAATAGATCCAGTCCAAATACACTATTACAAAGTAAAACTGAAGCTGGATTTAAAGAGGTGAGGCCTAAATCATGGTGTGGAAATCAGATATAATATTTATGAAGAAAAAAATACCGACTACATTCCATGTACAAGGATGAAAACATGGGGTGTATCCCCTTAAGTGTGGAAGATAGGGTTTTGGAAAATCATAAGGATCGAACAATGTGTAGTTCACTCATACACAATGTACCTCATCCCTAGGAGGAAAAGTTGTGTGATAGACCACATGGATATGACTCCATGTAGGATTACATGGCCATGCACATGGTCGTGTACCAGAGTACATGGACATGGCCAGATGGACATGGTCTGGGTCCTGGTTATCTTAGACACACCACATAGTCCACTTTCACGTTATGTATTACTACATGGATTGGGATCCATGTACCCCTAGGTTCACATCCAGAAAGTAGAGCAGGACCACACACCATGTGGGTCCCCTCACACATTGTTTATCCCTTGGTCCCTTTTGAGTAAACTTCAAGGTTTTGTATCTCCTTCATTTGAACTTGGATTTTGACCCATGATTAACCTATCCTAAGTGTTTTTTCACATCTTAAATGGAAGAACCCTTGGTTTTGGATTAATATATATGATATATAATATTCCCCACATGAATCTTGGTTAGGTAACACTCGATGATAGCAACGATCACACAGGATCATCAGAGGCTTACTGAGTTGACCCTCTAGTAGAGTTGGGCAATGGAGGCCTTGATGACTACTCAGTTGACCCTATAGTAGAAATGGGAACTTTAATCCTCAATTACTATCAAGTTGACCCTCTAGTAGATCTAGGTATTGTAATCCCCAATGACCACCAAATCGACCATCTAGTAAAGCTGAGAAGTGGCGTCCTCAATGACTATTGAGTTGACCCTCCTATAGAGATAACCATTGGCATCCTAAAAAACTACCGAGTTAACCCACTATTAGAGTTGGGAAGTTTCATCCTTGAAGACTTCCAATTTGACCCTCTAGTAGAGTTGGGTAGTGGTGTCCTCAGTGACTACCAAGTTGACTGTATAGTAGAATTATGAAGTGGTGTCCTCGATGATTACAAAGTGGTAGCCTCCAATAGATCTAGGCAGTGGGTCCTCAATGACTATCAGAGTGGATACCTCCTAGTGTATCAAGGAATGGGTCCTCTACTTCAATGTTTTTCCCCAAACTATGTGTCATATTGAAAAGTAGTGGTTCGAATTTCGCTGTTACTTCTGGGAAGATGCGTGAGATGTTGGGCATTGTTGATGGACTTTTGGAACTATTTGATACTCTACTTATTGAGATGAGTTGTGATATAGGGATTGTATTAATATATCATTTGGTATTATTTTTAATGATGATATATATATATATATATATATATATATTCCCCTATATCCATACCATTGGATTTGGTTACACTCCTTCCATGAGAGGTGAATACAAGCGGGGTGTGCCACATGCTTTCCGTGTTTAGCTTCTCATGGTTGGATGATTCTACTCTCCTGATAAAGAAGGTTAAGACTCAATGTGTACTTGGTGTACTCACCATGTTGATCCCCTTATGTTTGGATGAGTTTACATTCACTATTGGTTTGGGTTGAGATATTATATTTGATCATATCTTGCATATACTATATTTCTTTTCTTATTTTATTTATTACTGCTCCCCATTCATCATTTGGGACATCCTATTGGGTATGTATATACTCACCCTTGAATGGGATTTTCCTTCAAATGTTGTGTCTTATGCAGATGACAGACATGTCGGTGGTGACATCATAGGAACTTAGGGATACTTGCAACTTTGTACAGTTTGAAGTGGTCGCACCTTGGGATTTAGGAATTGGGATCTCACAGTAGCTTACATTTCTAGTTTTTTTAGGTTGGGGTCCATTTCTAGTTAGGTGAGTATTTTTTCCTCTTTTCTTTTAGTTTACACTGATGTACCCTTGTACCTTCTCGAGGTTTTTTTATGCATGGGTGTTCTCTTATATTTTTACTTATTTTACTTTTACTCCCTCTTCACTTCTGCATTGATATGGTTGTCTGTGTGTGTAAAATTACTTAAGAAAAGGCCTTCCCATAATTTTATATTCCTTGGGAACTTGTCACCACCCCCTAGCCTATGGATTTAGGATTTGGGTAGTAGCATCTTGATCTCCATCTTGGTTTGGGTCGTGACACTCTTTACTCGAGTAAAACAAAAGCATAAATCATAATAAATAACAAATTTTAGTAATAATACAAAACCAATTAGTAAATACATAATTCCTAAATAGGGGAAGTCCCAAAAATCTAATACTATAAAAAATTGCATGTTATAAGAATATAAAGTTCTAAAGTAAATACAAAATAATAAAATAAATACTATTCCCAAAATGGGTCCCAACAGCATGTTTAGTCCCCTAATCCATGTTCAATCTCTTTTCACCCATCTATCGTTCGTCCTTTTCCCTTATCTCAACCTATAATGATGAACTCTTTTTGGGTACCCAATGATGTAACAAGTTGGGTGTGAGTACAACTCAATAGGCCACTATCAATTGTAAATAAAGTGATATCCAAAATAATAATAGTGTATAACTAGGTACAGTAAACAATAGATAAATAGTATAAAAACCCAGTTTCATTATTTAACAATATTCAAATTAACCACATTTGTTCTTAGTTATAAGTGATACTTGTACCCATCAAACCTGCTTAGGACAATGTCATTTGTCTGAACCATATTTCATAGGGGTAACATGTCAATATACAAGGATAATAAATCCAAGTATTCAAACCACGATTTGGAATTCCATGTCTGATCATCCCCAACCATGATATAGAATTCCATGTCCATACACTTGGAATGAGGACCATCAGTCCATAAAAAGAAACAATGATGTATTGGGGTTCTTGGAGACGTATTCTAGCCTTCCTAAGGGTGAGGATAATCATTCCAACATCCCAACCAACCATTATTCACATTTATAAAGGTTAGAATCTGTGACCTCTTATCAAATAAATACAACACTGGTGTAGCTTTTCGTTTATCACATTTATGTGGTTCATTACATTCAACATGTTCTTGGTTCCTATAGATATCCCATTTAATCATTTAAGCACCACTACAATCGTTTTTCATCACTTTTAATCCATTTAACCATATGGAAATTTCTTTTTAACCATTTATCTCATTTAAACTTTTACAAGTCATAACACATTCAACATATTAAAGTTAATCTAAACACCCCCTTTATTTGATACTAACTTACTAAATACATTTCCATTTGGTTTAATTTCATAAAACCTTCAATTCATCTTTTAAAAACTCAATTCCCATGTATAAGGGAGTATCACACCCCATGGTTATCCTAAGGTCCAGACTAATCATCATCAACGGATACCATGAGGTCTGTGAAAGGTCCAACACAACATTTAGACACCCAATTTATTATTTCCAATGAAGGAATTAAATGTGCAGTAAAAGGATAAAAAATCACAACCACATACACATGAATAATCATCAATACTATAGAATATAACTTATAGACCACCTATCTCAAGATCCTAAACACCCTATTGATTAAACATGGCCCTTGATTTAAGCCTAAATATCCCTCAATTTTTTAAATAATAATTTCTGAGTAAATATGGTTTTTGGGATTTAGAAGAATATAAAACATTCCACCATGTTTCTCCTAGAAATATAATAAATATAAGTTTTAGACTCACATAGAGCTTTGATTTACAACCAATGATTCTTTAAAAGACCATGGACCAAAGTAGAATCACCACTGGAAATCTTAGGAGGAAATTTTCACACCCCAAGCTGCTAGAGGATGAAATGGGAAATAAATTGTGTGGGAAATCTTAAAGACTAATGGGTTAAATGGTAAAATCCCCCACTTTTAAGAGGTTAATAGTTTGGCCACATGGTTGGAAAAACTATGTGCCAACCATGGGGTACCCTATATCCAAGAGGGGTCTATTACATACAGTTTGGTTGGGCCAACCGCATGGTTTGACAAGTCGGGTAGTGGTCATGCTCCTACCTCAATCCAAGAGGGGCAGCCACATAGTTTGTAATGACTCAAACTTTTATTAATAAAATTCACCGTTTTATTTAATTTAATGTCTTATGGATATATAAAACACATAGCCTCATTTTTATTATACAATTTTATTTTAAATGACCATTAATCATCTCTAACATTGATAATATAGTCATTTAATAGTGATCACATGACTAGTATAAATATAGGGTTTTAACAAATCCTTTTAGCACATACAAAGGAAGTGATGGCCTCAACCAGTAGGATCATACCCTATAAATTCCATTTATTAGTGATTTCAAGGGAGATAGAATTTATGAGATTTTCCCTAGACCAAACCCAAGTCAATATCCAATATCTTAAGTATTAATGAAACTGTTTATGAGAGAAGTTCAAGCTCATCGAGGTCATGACCCAAACCACGTTCACCGAACAACTCCATGAAAGCCCCACCAGCATGCACATTACTCTTAGGACACATTATGGTGTAATAAAGGGATATGTATCAAGACCCTAGCAATAGGAATATTCACATTATTTTTGTATAAAATAAATAATATATTTTCTTCCCATTATTGTTACATTGTAAAATATTTTTAAAGCACAAATAGTATTTTTTGTTATATTCAAATTCAATTAAGAAATCTATTTTGAATAATTAATTTATTTTTTAAATAAATAATATTTTAATAAAAATCTATTATTAATTTATATTTTTTAAAAAAGAAATTATCATAAAATTTTTATGAGGTCAAATGTAATTTTTATTAGGGTTCGAAAACTATTATTATCAAAAACACCCAACAATTTTCAATAAATGTCATATTTTATTTTAAAAGTGAAATTTCAAATATTTATAAAATTATTTAGATAAAATAAATATTATCTTTTGAATCATGTTGTTGAAATTATTCAACGGTTAATTTTTCATAATTTTTTGAGACTGTCAAATTTTTGGGTAAAAATTAAATACTGTATAAATATACAGTGTGTTTTATGACATCATAATAGCCCAATAGTGATGTAATAAATACTATAAAAGGTAAAATCATCCAAATATTTTTTCCCTTGAAAATAATGTAATTTTATATTTATTTGATTTATTTCATGAAGCCTTAGTGATTCCACCAAGACTTGTAATATATTTTAAGACTTTAAAATCATTTCTTTGAAAGTGTGACTCAACTCCACATAATAAATGGAAATATTTTATTATATTCAATCCATGACCTTATGAAATAATTTAATACACTCTCTTTTTCTATAAAACATGGGAAAAATATGGGATGGTTTGTGGTTTTGAATATTTTATTATGTAGTGTCCAAAACCAAAATAATAAAGAATCCCCCCTCCTTTCTTACATAAACCCACAAAAGATCCCATTTATATTCACTAAACTCATTGTATAACTACCACACTCTTACCTACACTCCCTATAGTACTCCCAAGTTTCTCAGAAGAATCCTCTCCCAAGCCATCGGAGTCACGCATCCATGTAAGTGATTTCTCTATTCTCGTTTCAATTCAAGAACTTATTCTATATTATGCTTCTTAAATTCCATTTTCATATATTGGGATATGATATAACATGATCCCCATACATTAAATTTGATTTATAAATTATTATATATTCATTTCACTCTCATTAATCCCCCCTTAAATCCTTTATGTACACCTATTACTATGTTGAAATTTTGTAAGGGGTTATCTCTCTCCTCTTTTAATCAAGCACTTCATTTATGATATTCCTTTTTAATTTAAATTTTCTTTTGTTGAGATACATTCTTACCTATCCCACTTGTTTTATAATTGAATTATAAATTATTATATCCCATTTCACTATCATTTATCCCTCCTAAGATCCATTACGTACACATGTTACCATGCTGAAATTTTGTAAGGGTTCTCTTTCTTTGTCCTCTTTCTTCAAGATTATTTAGTATATTACGCCCTATATTTCCAATTAATTATGTTGGGGAATGTCATTTTAATATACCTATTACTTTAAATTTAATATATAAATGATGATAGACCCATTTATATTTCATCAAACCATTTTATGAATTACTATATGATGTTGTTATGCTGCCGAAATTGCACCACGATTTACCTTGCCAAAATAATTGTGTAGTGAATACCATACACATTTCTCTATCAATGGTATTAACCTTTATAGAAATAATTCTATTTATTTGGGAATTATATGTATGCATTCCACATTTCTATATTGTTGAATAAAATTATTGTGTTGAATGAATCCATGTTATATGATCTATGTGGCACACTTAAGCATGATATTGAAATGTTTATGACGGGTGCGCCCTAATATCACTCTAGTACATTGGGTAATTTTTAGTATCATTATATGTAATGTTAGGATATGGGTTTACATTATTCCTTTATGGTACTTTTTCCCCCATGAATTCTTGTCCTTTTAACTTTTAATTATGTTTATAATACAGTGTATTAAGCTATATCCACATTTCACATGTTATGATTATCAGGATAAATCATACCTTATTATTCATGTTCCTTTATTACTAATTGATATTAATTGTATAAAATGTATTATTATCATCAATTTATGCTATGTTTATTCCCTTACTGATCTTTATAGCTCAACCCTTTCTTATGTATGTCCTCTGGTTACCCCATGCACTGTTAAGTACGGAAGAATGTTTTGCTCATGTCAAAGAATTTTTCAATAAAGATGTTGTATTTCTGGTTTTAAGTTGTTATTTAATGTTCCTAAACCCCAAAGACACTAGAAATATAGATATTTTGAGTTTTATTAAGTGAAATTTTATTTAATAAATCATTTTTAAATATGATATAAAGATCAAGGTTAATATAGTTGGTATCTGAGGATAGTTTTAGCCATTTTTGGATTAGGATTAGAAAACTCTAGTGAAACCCCTTAAGGAGAGAATAAGTGTAAGAAAAAATACCAAAATTTTTCTAAGTATAGAGTAAGTGGTTTATCAAGAAAATTAATCCCTTTATGGATACTACAAGTGGGTGTGGTTCTAGAACATATGTACCTAGGAGTAACAACTCCAACAAGGTATTATGGGCCAGACTCGATGTAACTTGGTACACGACAAAGGGCATTATTATGCACCTCTTTTGACACTCCCATGGAATATTCTTTGGAAAATTTACAATCTCATTATAAACCATTATGAGAATATGAAAAAATCTAAAAATAATATATGTTAGGAATTAGATAATGGATAACATATACTAAATCCGAGAAACTCATAAGTTGAGATGGTAAATGTAAATTATAAGTTATCCCTTTAATGTCATTGGACCCCCCCTTTATGTTTTTAATAGTTCAAAATTATTCAAACCAAATTATTTATTGAATAAAGTAGATCCAAAATCAAAAATTAAAATGTAGAGTTATAGTACATAGTTTTATTCATTCCTTTATATCATGAAATCTTAGTAGAACTATCCAAACACCAGCTAAAATCATGGAGGTAGAGATGTTGGTGAAAATAGAAAATTGGAAAATTATTGCATCCCATGTATATAACTCCTACCCTATCATAATTTATGGATTGAACTTCCTGGTGAACATTTTCATATGTACCTTAGTGGAATTTCATGCAATTCTTGGTATGGGTTGGTTTCTCTATATAAATCTAACATAAATATTGTAAGAATGAAATCACTCTACATATAACAAATTAAACCTCGATTCTATACAAGTTCAAGGAATAGGATGAATCTTATTTAGATCCATCATCTAAACCATGGATAGTATTCCCCTACAAGAAAGCATATCTAGATTAAATGATTGATTCTAAGGAAAGAACCATTCTCAAAGACATGACTATTGTTACATAATGCACTGAGGTGTTTACAGAGTAATTTCCTGTTCTTACCCTTATTCGAGAGGTTTAATTTTCAATAAATATTATTCCTAGTGAATTTCCAATATCAAATACACTACATAGGATGGTTGTTTTGGAACTTGAGTAACTAAAGAAAAAACTACAAGAGAATCTAGATAAATGGTTTGTATGCCCAAGTGCTTCACCATGGAATGTATTTGTACCCTTCGTCAAGAAAAAGTATGGGTAAATGTGACTTTTCTTTGATTATTGTGATCTCAAAAAGATCATGATAAAGTACAAGTATCTTTTTCCATAGACTGATGACTTGTTCAATCAGCTATGTGGATCACAATACTTCATCAATGTGGATCTTTATTTAGGATATTACCAAGTAAGGGTGAAAACGGATAACCCCATGACTAATTTTTGTAAAACTTACGGGCATTATGAGTTCATAGTGATGCCATTCAGACTCACTAATTCTCCAAAAATCATTATGGAATTTATGAATAGAGTATTAAGAGATTAAATCAAAAAATATGTGGTAGTCTTTATAGAAAATATTTTAATGTACTCTAAAACCAATAAGGATCATAAGGAGAATCCGAGCACTGTATTAAATACCTTGTGAAAGGATAAGATCTATACAAAGTATACAAAGTGTGATTTAGAGTTAAATGAAGTCTCATTCTTGGGTAATATCATCACAATAAATGTGATATCTATGGATAATTCTAAGAAAAAATAAATTGATGGATGGATGAGGCCAAAATTTGTGATAGATATATGTAGGTTCCTTGGGTTATCTGGATATTATCAACGATTTGTGAGAAATTTATAATGATTTTAAAACCCTTTTACCAAGATAATTGATAAGGGAGACAAATTTTCTTGGAATTATGAATGTGAATAAAAATTCATGGAGTTGAAAATCAGGTTTACACTACCCCTGTTCTCACACTACCCGTAAGTGGGGATATTTTCATAATTTTTAATGATGATTCAAATAAGGGATTGGGATGTGTGATGATTAAAAATGAAAAATTAATATCCTATTCTTCTAGGAAGTTGAAAATTCATGAGAAAAACTATCACACACATGTTATAGAGTTGGAATATGTGATCATTGCATTTAAAATCTAGTGGAATTATCTCTTTGGGAGAAGTGTGAAATATATAGGAATCACAAAATTATTAAATATATATTCCCATGGAAAGAGCTAAATATGCACCAAAAAATATGGTTAGATCTCATCAAGGATTGAAACTTCTCAATCCACTACCATCCTGGGAAAGTAAACAAGGTGGCACATGATTTAGGTAGAAAGGACCTAGAAATTATATCATTGATGATAATTGAGAAGGATCTGATATTCTTAGATTTTAAGAAGATGTAAATGGTAATCATAATGAAAGGAACATCATCAATACTTTCAAAAATGATTTATCAACCATATTTTTTGGAAAGTTTAAAGGGTGTTCAAAAAGATGATGTGGGAATTCAAAATAAATTGGAAACTATCAAAAATGGTAAATCATCAGATTTCAATATTAATGAATAAGTAATTGTGACATTTGGGTCAAGACTATGTGTTCTATCAAATCCAGAGTAAAAAAAACTAACTTAGTGATTATGTGCATAGTTTTACTTTATCCATTCACCTAATAAACACAAAGATGTATTGACATATTTAAGAGAACTATTGGTGGTATAACATGAATAAGGAGATCACATAATATACATTAAAGTGTTTGGTATGTTAGTAAAAGAAGTCTGGAAGATAGAAGTCTACGGGGATGATGCAACCATTACCCTTACCAACATTGAAATGGTAGAACATCACCATAGAATTTTTCACCAGGCTTCCAAATACATCTGAGGGAAACAATGCTTTCTGGGTTTTTGTGGATCATCTTACTAAGACTAAACACTTTATTTTAATTCTATAATATTTCTCACTGGATCAACTGGCATGGATATACATCAGAGAAGTGGTAGGGTTTCATGGATTACAACTATCGATTATGTCTAATCAAGATCTAAGATTCACCTCTATGTTTTGGAATGATCTAGACAATGAGATGAACTTAAGTATGTCTTATCACCCTCAAACTGATGTATAATATGAATGGACTATCCAAACACTTGAAGAGATGTTTAGATATTTCTCAATGGACTTCAAAGGAAGATGGGACCAACATATTCATTTGGTGTAGTTATCTTACAAAAACAGTTTCCACTCAAGAATCCAAATGTATCCCTAAGAATTAGGTTATGGGAAGAGGTGAATAAAACTATCACGTTGGGATGAAGTTTGGAAATGAAAACTTCTAGGTCCTAAAATGGTCAAAGAAATGTTGGATAAGGTTAAGACCATCTAGCTTCACATAAGTGCTCATCATATTTGACAAAAGATCTATGTTTATAATCATTGACAAGACCTATATTTTTATGTTAGAGACATGTAATTACTCTAAATATCTTCATGTAAGAGGGTGATGAGATTTGGGAAGAAGGGGAATCATGGTCAAAGGTACATCTAACCTTTTGAGATCCTTGATCGTGTCGAAGTAGTGGCATATCGACTAGCACTCCCACCGAACCTATCTCAAGTACATGACGTATTCTATATATCCCTTTTAATAATGTATATACCGGAACCATCACATGAACTCAATCCAGAGGTAGTACCATTAGATAATGACCTTTTCTATGAGTATCAGCCGGAGAAGATCTTAGATAATAGAGAAAAAGTTATATGAAATAAAACAATGCCTCTAATCAAGGTGTTATGAAAAAACCACAAGTTTAATGAAGCAATGTGGGAACCATAAGAAGTGATGAAGTAGAGTTGCCCTCATCTGTTTTATTATGGGAAAAGGAAATTTCTAGGGAAAAAATTTCTTAAGGGGGAGATTGTAACAACCCAAACTTTTATGAATAAAATTCCACCTTTTTATTTAATTTAATATCTTATGGATATAGAAAACAAATGTGCTTATTTTTTTATAAAATTGGATTTTAAATGATCATTATGTATCTTTACCATTTATAATATAGTCATTTAATAGTTATCATGTGACTATTATTAATATAGTGTTTTAAAAAATCCTTTTGGCGCAGACAATGGATGTGATGACCTCAACTAGTAGGATTGAACACTATGAACCCTGTTTATTGGAGCTTCGAAGGGAGATAGAATTTTTGGGATTTTACCTAGACCAATCCCAATCCAAGATCCAAAAATTTAAGCTTGAGTGAAACTATTTACATGAGAAGTTCAATGTCATCGAGATCAAAACCCAAACCAAGTTCACTGAACGACCCCATGAAAGCCCCCACCATCATGAAACTTTCTCTTATGACGTATGATGGTCTAACAAAGGGATGTGTATCAAGACCATAGAAATAGGAATATATACAATATTTTTGTATAAAATAAAGAATATATTTTCTTCCAATTATCATTTCTTCATAAATTATTTTTAAAGCATAAATAGTATTTTTGGTTAATATTCAAATTCAATTAAGAAATCTATTTTGATGAATTAATGGATTTCCTAAATAAATAATATTTTAATAAATATTATTATTAAATTATTATTTTTTAAATATAAATTATAATATGATTTTTATGAAGTCAAATGTAATTTTTATTAGGGTTCGAAAACTGTTATTGTCAAAAAAACCATCAATTTTCCATAAATATGAATTTTTATTTTAAAAGTAAAAATTCATATATATTGAAATTTTTTTATATAAAATGAATATTTTTTTTGTAATCACGACATCAAAATTATCCAAATCTTAATTTTTCATAATTTTTCGAGACAATCGAATTTTAGGGTAAAAATTAAATACCATATAAATATAAGGTGTGTTTTATGACATCATAATAGACCAATAGTGATATAATAAATACAATAAAAGGTAAAACAATCCAAATATATTTTTTCTATTTGAAATAATGTAATTTTAATTCTATTTTATTCAATTTATAAATCCTTCGTGAATCCTCCACGACTTATAATATATTTTAATATTTTAAAATCATTTCTCTGAAAGTGTGACTCACCTCCAAATAATAAAGGGAAATATTTTATTATCTTCGGTACTTGAACTTATAAAATAACTTAATCCACTCACATTTTCTAGAAACTATGGTCAAAAACAAGTTATGTTTTGTGGTTTTGAATATTTTATTATAAAGTGTCCAAAACCAAAATAATAAAGAAATCCCCCTTATTTCCTATATAAACCCAAAAAAGATCCCATTTCTCTTCACTAAAACTCATTGGAGTATGAACATACTCTTCCCTATACTCCATAGAGTATTCCCAAGGTTCTCTTAATCTCTCAATAAGCTTCTCCCAAGCCTTTGGAGTCACACATCCAAGTAAGGTATTTCTCTCTTCTAATTTCCATTCAAGCTTTTCTTTTATATTATGCTTCTTAAATTCCATTTTCATATGTTGGGATATAATTTTACATGATCACATTACTACCAATTTTATGTATAAATTGTGATATATTCCTTTAACTCTCATTAATCTCCCCTATAATCCTTTATGTACACCCGTTACTATGCCAAAATTCTGTATGGGATTCTATCTCGCCTCTTTTAATCAAGCAATTCATCTATGATATGCCTTTTTAATTTCAATCTGATTATGTTGGGATAAATTATTACCTATCTAAATTACTTTAAACTTGATTTTTAAATTATTACATCCCCTTTAACTCTCAATTGTCCATCCTAAGAACCTTTCGTACACCCGTTACCATGCAAAAATTTTGTAAGGGTTCTTTTGATTTCTCTTCATTCTTCAAGATTTTTTATTATGTTACGCATTCTATTTCATATTAATTATGTTGGGTATTGTACTTTAATTCCCCTATTACTATCCATTTCATTTATAAATGATTATATACCCATTTAGTTATCATAAACATATTTTATGAATATCTATATGATGTCGTTATGCTGCTGAAATTACACCACAATTTACCTTGCCAAAACAATTGTATAGTAAATACCATTACCATTACTCTATCAAGGGTTTTCACCTTTCTAAACTTACTCATATTTATTAGGGACTTACTTGTATGTATACCACATTTAAAGATCTTAGAATAAAATTATGATGTTAAATGAATCCATGTTATATGATCTATGTGACACACTTAATCATAAGATTAAAATGTTTATAATGTATGTTCCCTAACAGAACTCAAAGGCATTGGGTAATGTTTTTTGTCATGATACATCATGTGTGGATGGGGCTTTACCTAATTAATTTATCGGAATTTTTTCCACCTTGAATTCTTGGGAGTTTTTCTTTGACTTATGTATATGATACATTGTTTTAAGTTCTTGCCACATTTCCCATGTAATGATTATCATGCTAAATCATGACTTATTATTTTTTGTCCTTTATCCCTCATTGATATGCCTTGTCTAACATATATTATTATCCTCATGTTATTATATTTTTAATCCATTAATGGGATTTATATCTCACCCCCTTCTTATGTATGTCCTCATGTTATCTCAGGCAGTGTTAAGAATGAAGGAATGTTTTGGTCATGTTAAAGAAGTTTTCAATAAAGATATTGTATTTGATGTTTTAAGATGTTATGTAATGTTTTTAAAACCCAAATACACAAGACATATTTATATTCTGAGTTTCATTAAGTGAAATTTTATTTAATAAATCATGTTTAAATATGAAATAATGAGCAGGGTTGTTATACAGTCTCCTGATCCATGGAGCATGATTTGTACCAACCATGATCCTAGCATAGAATGCACTCTTTTCCCCATTTTTTCATGCTTAAATCCCCCAAAACACCACATATGTTATTTAATAATCCTAGGAATCATTCCATTAACTATTTCAAAAAGTTATTAATCCAAAACTAAAAAGAAAACATACCTCGTCAAACATAAATATCTTAAAACATCCACCACCTTATAACAGCTTATCCATGAGTTTCACTCCCAAGCATCACTAATCCTCCACAAGAAAAAGATTGTCCTACCAAGCCCACATATCTACCTCACTCTCCAAATTTTCCTCCTAAACGCTGACATGCTTCCACAACACTCAAACCAAAGGAATGGTTTTACCCCCAATCAGTCTTCTCACTATGATCCTCAATACGAACCAGATGCTCCTCAAAAGACACATAATCCTCAAACTCAGTGTCATCAACATAAATCACATGAGAATGGTCAAGGTGACACTATAAAACATTTGATTCATTAAAAACATCATGCATATAATTATACCACTATGGAAGATCCAATAGGTATTTTACTTGTCCAATCCTCTATATAATATCAAACATACCCACATATCTATGTGCCAACTTACCCGATTTCTAAATTTGATGGTGAACTAATCTCAATGAAACCCTAATTAATACATGGTAACCCAATATAAATTCAAGAGGTCGATTAATTCAATCATCATATGACTTCTTTCCACTATGGGTCATTTCTATATGCTTTTGAATCAACTAAACATGCTTTGATGCCCATTGCACGAGACTCATTCCCAACAACTCTGACTCTCCCAATTCTATCCAACATAAGGGAGATCAACATGTACTACCATAGAGAACCTTGTATAGTGAAATTTGGATAGTCTCCAAATAACTATTTTTATATGTTAATTTAATAAGTGGCAAGTTATTCTCCAATGTACCACCAAAATCTTAGATTCATTCCCTCAACATGTCCTATAGAACCTTGATAGTACATTCAGATTGTTCATCCATCTTTAGGTGGAAATATAAACTCAAAAACACCTGAGTACCTAGTAATTTATACAACCCTTTATAGAAGAATAAATTAAAATGATGGTCATGATCTAAGACTATAGTCTGTTTCACCCCATACAAACATACAATTTTATAAACATACAATCCAACCAACTAGTTTATGGTGAAAATATATGAAATTGGAAATAAATGTAAAACATTTTTGAATGGATAAAAAATTAACGAAATTGTTTAATTATTATGAGGAATCATTGAAATAACTTCACAAAATACATGGTAACATTGTCCAACTTACATTTTAGAATGGGAAATGGCTGAAAAGTCTATAAATTCATTGATGTTTAACCTTCACCTGCTGACAGGTGTATCATTGTGTCATGAAACCAGAAATCTTTTTTTTATTGTAAAATATGGTTTTTATATTTTAGGTATCTATTAACACTTGTATTTATAGCCTTTTAGTAGGGTCTTGTCTTAGGATTTTTCAATTGAAATTTTGATATTTTTGGAATCCCAAGGGTATGTGCATGGTTGGCTCATGGTTGAGGGAAAACATGTGGTTTAGCCTAGTAAATTGTGATCCCTTTTGTTATCCAATATAAGGGGATGCATAGTTTTTCTAAACCATTCATAGAGACAATTAAAACTATTAAACCTCAAACAGTGAGGTTTTTCATGGTTGGTGCATAGTTTTACAAACCATAGGACCTCTTAAGAGAAATCATGTACTCTACCCATCAAATCATGAATGTGGGTCTTAATCGCCAAATTTTTTTCTTAAAATACCAAAACCCTCTATTTTAACCCCTAATCACCTTATTTCAACCCAAAATAAAATCCTTGGACCTTGAATTATTCTAAGAGGCAATTTTCACTCCTCCATGTCCTTTTCTTGGAAAATCTAAGCTCTGTTGATTGCATTCGATCTCCACTGGGTAAGTGGATCTCCTATGATGTGGTTTCATCAAATATTTCTTTATTTAATTCTTAGAGAGTGAAGGATATTCATTTTATTGATGGATATAATATATTATTTTTTGGATCATGATTCTAGGTTTCTATTATTGATCTCTCTCAGTTTCATTCTCCAATTGCGCTCCTGTTGTAGGTGTAGTGTGTTGTGACCTCTGGATTTAAAGTTATATGGTTCTATATACTTTTCCCTATGATTGAAACCCTAAATTTCTTGATTTAATTTAAATGAGTTTTTAATTGATTTAAAAACCCTAATTTGAAAGTATCTTTCTGTTCTATTTTGATATTGGAAAGGAATTGATGAAAAATCCAATTTTAATGGAATTGAAATATTGGGAAGATTATTGAAAAATGATGGATTGATTTTGAAATTGATTTGACGTTGAACCATGATAAAAATAAATTAAAGTGGAAGATGATTTGAAATGGAATGAATTTATGAAACCCTCTATTTTGTTTTTGAAATTAAAAAGGCATTATGAAAATTGAAACTAAGAAATTTTAATATGAATTTATTTAAAATTATTGAATTTACCATGTTTTATTCATATATTTTTTAAGAACTTGTTAGACATTGTATTTAGCAGTAAATAGGATAAGAATTCTAGGATATTGACTTCATAATAATAGGTAGATGATTAAAACTATAAATAAACAATTGTGGCATGAACTTCTGAATGGGTTCCTCTTTGAGGGTGTAGATGAACCATGAGGGTTCCTATAATGGGGTGTAGATTGATTTGAATGTGCACACCTATCTTAATCTAAGAATATTATTGAGAGTTTGAGGATCATATTACTTGAACTAAAATACCATTTGAATTTTTTATATGCTTCTATTATTTATTGACTTGGATATACATTCCATTTATTATTAAACTATTTTATTCATTATAATTTCTTCATATAAATGTATTATATAAAATGTTCATTTTAGCTAGTTTTAATCTATCTGCCATCCATTTTGATGTTAGAGTACATTTTGTTTCAAAATATGGGAATAATATATAAAGCCTTATCAAATTTTAAATTTAAGTATAATTGGTTTACTTTTTATGGAATTAATTATGAAAAACATGGGGGGACCCTATATTGACTTATAGCTCACACCCTACCATTTCCTTTGGGAATTTATAGATTTTCTTATGCCAGGTCTGAGAAAAGGGAATGCACCACTTAGAGGTGGTAGCTATTCTTGATCCTTGGGACTGTGGAGTGATGATGGTTACTAGTGGAGTTGTTTTCAACTTATTACACAATATCTTTTGAGACTTTTTTCAGGTTGATGTTGTTTTTTTATTTTTTATTTTTATCTTTATGTTCAGGAACGGTTTTATTGATTTTTTTCTGGTACTTTATCCCTTTGAGTGTTGATAATATTGTCTTGTATCTTTTATCTTCTAATTTTTAATGGAAATTTTATTCCTTATTGTTCCTTGTATGATGGTAGGTTATTTTCACCAACCCATGTGGATTTGGAATACCCTTCAAGCTATGTCAAAATTGGATCGGGTATTAGGTTACCTTGGTATATCGGTCTAGTTCTTAAACAATTTCTATCAAATATGTAGTTTAAGTTTCTTTTTTTATGTCGGTATGTGGTTTGGGATGCATTGATGGGGATTGGGAGGTACTTTTGAGTGATTTATTGGCCATCTATCACCATAAAAATCCTAAATTGACTATATAATTTTGGTAAAAGTTTATTTGATGAATGTTTTGATCTAATTATAGTCTTTTCCAAACCTTTAGTTTTAGTAGGTTGAAATCCCAATCATAAATTTTTTTCTCAGTATAATTAATATTCATGTATCTTTGATTTGTGTTTCCTTTTTGATGTCTTTGATATTATCTATTGATATAGTGTAGCATCATTCCTTTAAAAGACGTGTGAATAGATCCCAGGAGTAAATTCTTGGTGAACCACAATTAGAAAATCCTCTAGTAGACCAAAATATAGTTGATATAGTTGTGTAGGTTGTCTAAGATCTAGGAAAATTAGTTGAACTCATTCTTATATAGGCCCCAGTTTTCAAACCTCGAATGGATGAATCTCATGATCATAACCAGGATTGTCATCACTATAATACACTTACTTTTCAAGGCTATAATGATTCTCAAGTGGCAGAGGACCAATTGAAAAAATAGTGCATCATTTTTAGTTCTTGGAAACTCTCAAATCTATTAAGGTGAAATACGCTACCTCTAAGCTAGAAGGGCCAAGTAGAAGATGGTGGGATTCTATGGTGATATAGATAAATTATGGGGTTTTTGATAGAAGTACATTCAAGTTATTTTTAGCAATCATTTCTATCCATAATCTATGGTCTTGGTGAAATCCATGGAGTTTATCAACCTCCATCAGGGTGATAAGACAATGAATTAGTAGGCAAGCCTCTTTAATGAGCTTATACATTTTTCTCCTAACATGCTGACTAATGATAAGTTAAATGCTTGAATATTTGATATGGGTTTTCAATTAAACATTCAATCTCATATTTTCTTTCTAAATATGGATTCTTATGATTATGTGTCTGATGGGGAATTCTTGGTTGAGCCTGACTAGCTAGAAAAACAGGGTTGATGGGTTTTTCTTTTTCTCCTAATGGAATTTTTATGAGTTCCCCTAATGGAAAGAAGAATTTTGATGAGTCTAATGGTGGTTATATGAATTTCACATCTTCAAGATCTCCTATAGTGGATGGAAGAGTCCAATTCACTTGATTTTATTCTGGAAATATTGTGAATTTGAGATGTTTTTATAATGAGGCTCTAAATATCGATAATTCTTAGGGTTTCTTAGGATATCTATATAATTTATTTATACTTATTTTATACTCCATGTAGAGGCATGGGCTCATCAGCTCAAAAAATTACTACGGTGGAATTAGATTCTTCAATATATAAGGGGTTACATCCATAGGTATCCAAAATGAAGCATCTTCACATGGTATAATAGTCTATAAAGGAAGCTGATAAAGGTGCAGCGATTTTGAGAGGTGCCCTTAATATAGCTTCATCATTAGTTACTACTTTATATTATACTGGTGTATCTCACTCGTTTTTATCAACTCATATGGTGAACCTGGAATATCTTCCTATGGATATTTTGTCCTATGTGATGGATTTTACTAGACCCCTTTGAATTAATAGAGGACATGGTCTCCATTTTCATGTTTGTGTTTTCTCTTTATCAGAGATTGAGATTACTGGAAATTTTATGGTCCTCGACACCAAACTACTTTACTTCATTTTTGAGATAGATTGGATGATTTCTCAGAAGGACCAAATCGACTATTACCTTTGGTAGGTTTCCTTTACTAAAATTTATAGGGTGTGTTATGTCTTTCAGGGAGAATGGGACCCAAGGTTGGGTAGATCCAGACCATATTTTCTAGATTTGTGAAGTGAAACATCATTATTCTCTTTTTAATTTGTATTAAGAATATTTTAATGATCATCTCCCACCAGTCATCATTTATTTTCCCAGTGTGTTGTCTTTTGATTTCATTGGTCTTCCATCAGTAAGAGATGTTGAGTTCTCTATTTATTAAATATCTGGTATGTATCCAATGTTTATTAATTTTTATTATATAGAACCAAAATATTAGAAATAATTTAAGTCTTAGTTGGATGATCTGTTAGAGAAAGGCTTTACATGCCCGAGTATGTCACCTTGGGTAGCACCTATTCTCACTACAATGAAAGATGATGGAACACTTCACTAATGTGATAATTACTAGAAACTCATTCAAGTTATGATGAATAAAAAATATTTGTTACCTCAGATTGATGATATATTTTACCAAATAAAATGGTCAAGGAGGTTTTTGAAGATCAGTCTTCGATCTGGTTACCACTATTTGAGAATAAAAAAATATGAAATTCTAAGGACTAACTTCATAAGTATGTATGGTCACTTTGAGTTTCTTGTTATTCCCTTTGTCATGAACAATGCTCCTATTGTATTTATGGTGTTGATTAATATAATATTACATGAGTACCTTGATTATTTCATGGTGGTATTTTTGGATGATATTTTCATTTAGACCAAAACCAAGGAGGGTCATGTGAATCATCTAAGATTGGTAGTCAAAATCTTGAGAGATAACAAACTTTACATGAAGATTTTGAAATGTGATTTATGAATATGGTAAGTGATGTTCTTGGGACATGTGGTCTCTGAACATGGCTTCTTAGTTGATCCTGATAAGTTGATGGCTATTAAGACATATTAGAAACAATGTAATTTCTTTGATATATATATCTTCTTGATATTGGTAGGTTATTACTATAGTTTTGTTAAATATTTCTGGAATTTGGCTTCCCTAAATACCACCCTCACCTAGAAGGGAGTGAAGTTCTTATGGAATTAAAAATGTCATATTTATTTTGATGATTTGAAACATATTTTCAATTTTACCCCAATGTTGATCTTATAGAGGTTGGGTAGGGCTATATGGTCTTCTGTGTGGCATCATTTTCTGGTCCAAGATGTGTTCTTATTCATCTTGATTACGTGGTATCCTATGGATCCAGATAGCTTAATCTACATCTGAAGAATTATCTAACCCATGGTCTCAAACTCACAGTTGTGATGTATTCTATTAAGAGTTGGTGGAATTTCCTTTTAGTATAATGGTTTACCATTTATTAAAAATGCAAAACCACGATTTATATATTCTATCAAAAATACATGAACTTCTGAACGAGGTGTTGGGGAGAGTACCTGTAGTCTTTTGATTTTGATATTTCCTACACCCCGAGGGAGGGGGATGTGGTTGTTGATGCTTTAAGCTAGAAAATTCTACCCAAGTCATGAAATAATCATCATAATAGTGGAAATTGATGGATATTTTTTCCCATTTTCATCAGGAGTCCTAGAGGAATAGGCTTATTTTTTCTTGGAAAGCATTCAGTTTTCCTCCTCTCTTCTTGTGATGATTCTTTAGGATAAGTATCTTGATGATGAATTCTAAATAATTAGGGACTCTCTTTATGGTGGGGAGACCATTAGTGAGTGTTTGTTCTATTTAGAGGGTATCCTATGTTTCTATAGGTTGTATGTTGTACCTCTTCCTATGAGAAAGGTTATGATGGGGTGTTTCCATAGTTCCTGGTGTGTGGTTCACCCTGGAACCATAAGATGTTTTATGAGATGCGATGAAAATAATAATGTCTAAGTATGATATTAGACATCGCTTACTTTTTTCTCAATGTTATACCTATCCACATGTCAAATTTGAGCACCAAAAATCTTGAGGTTTTCTTTAGACACTTCCAATGCTGACTTGGAAGTGGAATGAGATCCCTATGGAATTTATGGTTAGCTTTATGTATACCCTATAGAAGAATAATGTGATATGTTTTGTGTTTTATAGGCTCACCAAATTGACTCAATTTATACTCATTTGAGGAACAACTAAACTTCGGGACATGGGGTATCCCTATGTGTAATAGATTATCAGATTTCATGGAGTCCTTTCTATTATAGAATATGATAAGGATCCCCAATTTACTTCCCTCTTTTATAGAGGACTCTAAGAGGAATTAAGATCTTACATATGTTTGAGCATATTGTATCATCCACAGATATATGGATAGATATAATGAGTTAAACATGTTCTTAAGGACATGTTATGTTCTTACTTTCTCAAATTTGGTGGATCTTGGTATGTCCATTTGTAATTATTTTCTTTTTCTTATAATAACAGTTAAAATTATTCAATTTGGATGGATCTTATTGATTCTAGGTATGAAAGGTTGTGTAAATATTCATTGTGCTAGTCATAGGTTGGTTAAGTTTCCTTTATTGGATCGATTTTGATCCAAGAGACAATGGTGAAGATTTAGATGATTTTTTAGAGTAAGGCTATAGTATAGAGCCAATATAAGTCCTGTTCAAATCATCATCGATTACCTTTCAAGTTTTCAATTGGTAATAAGGTGTTTTGTAGAGTTTCACCTCAATATTTTCATTAATGGATTAGGAAATAGTGTAATCTTGCACCATAGTTTTTTGGACCTTTTGAGGTTGTTGAGAAGTTGGGGAAAGTGTCTTAACATTTATTAATTTCACTACAGTTGTTGTATCACATGTTCAGAAGTATCTTTAGGACCCATATTGTGTCTTGATCTTGGGGGATCTTGATGTTGAGCATGATTTATTCATTACTGAGCATCTAGTTAGGATTATTGAATCTGGGAGAAAGGTTCTTCATGGGAGGATGATAAATTTGTTCCATATTCTATGGAAGCATAGTACAGATTTATATGAGACTTGGGATCATTAGTAATTTATGAGATAAAAGTGGTCTCATCACTTGGATATGGATTCTTCTTGATAGGATTTTTAGGGATAGAAAGTTTGTATGGTTGGTGGGTTGAAACATTTCGTTACATTCTTTCAATTATTCCTTGACCCTTATTTTGATTTATTTTTGGTTGGGTCTTTTCTTGGGGTGTTTTGGGTAAAATTTTGATAATTTTGGAATGCCAATGGGTTGTATGTGGTTGGTACATGGTTAGGAAAGATCATGTGGTTTATCCCAGTAAACAGTGCATCCTATTGTGAGCAACTAGAAGGGGGAACATAGTATTTCCAAATTGTACGATCGGACCCATCAAACCATGAAACCTCATATAGTGGAATATTTCAGAGTTGTTTAAAGGTTTAACAATCCATTCTCCCTCTTAGAAGAAACTATACACCCTACCAGTATAGTGCATAGTTTTTCTAACCTGGAATCACATCCCTGCAAACCCTGTGCGTGGATTTTAATTCAATGAAAATATATATTAAAATCATGAAACCATTTGATTTAACCAATTATCCACCTATCACTACTAGAATTTCTAGTTTTTGAGGCAGGGCACCTATAGTGGCTGCCATTTGGTGGCTGCTAATACTATCAACAGTGGACGTCAAATGGCGGCCGCTGTACTTTACTTCCTAAAAATACTCTATTTTCCCCTCCCTCCCCTCCCCGACCCCCGGCGAGGCCGACCCCCGGTGAGGTCGACCCCCGGCGACCCCTCCCCGACCCCCAGCGACCCTCCCCAACCCCCGACGACCCTCCCTGACCCCCAGAGACCCCTCCCTGACCCCCGGCGACCCCGACCCCACTGGCGAGCCCGAACCCCGTCGACCCCCACCCCTCAACACGGCGACCCTGACCCCCGGCGAGGCCGACCCCCGACGACCCCTCCCCGACCCCCAGCGACCCTCCCCGACCCCCGATGACCCTCCCCGACCCCCGGCGACCCATCCCCAACCCACGGAGACCCCGACCCCGAACCTCGTCAACCCCGACCCCCGACCTCCCGATGACCTCGGCAACCCCCGGCAACCCAACCCCCGGTGACCCCGACCCCCAGTGATCCCCACCCCATTACCTCCGTGTTGTGCCACCGGCAACCCCGAAAACCCCCACTTCCTTGCCTCCATGTTGCGCCCCCATGACCCCGACACCCCCTACCCTCGCTGCACCCCGGCGACCCCCACCGCCTTGCCTCCAGGCTGCGCCCCCGTGACCCCGACACCCCCGCAACCCGGCAACCCCCACCCCTACCCGCGCTGCACCTTTGGACAGCCCCGCCGCCGTCGTCCCCTCGCGGCCCCGTTTCATCCCTCCGAAAAGTCCTCCTTCCTCTGTTGGACCCTTCTGGTCCATTGTGCCCCGCCATGTAGAACCCTCCACACTTCGTCCAACAGTTCCGCTCCTTTCGAGTCTGGCCGTCGAACCTCTGTCGTCAAGTCATTGTGCCGTCATGAATCCACAATCGAGTCAGACCCCGTTACTCCCGGTTGATTCCACCGCAGGTAATGTTTTTTATCCAAATTTGGTTTTTAAATTTTAATGATATGTGTTTTTTTTAGAATTTAAATAATATATTTCACTTTTGATTTCTATTAAATACAGATATGGATAGGAGTTGGATTGATATGCAAGATAGATTTTCAGCTGAATATTATGAGGGGATTAAGCGATTTATGGATTTCACCAACAAATTTCCAAGCGATATGATTAGTTGTCCATGCAGAAAATGTTCAAATAGATATCTCTTCAAACGAGATAGTGTTAGAGAACATTTTTTTTTGAATGGGTTTTTGAAAAACTATAAGACATAGACGCGTCATGGAGAAGATCTTGTTTCATGTCATCGCTCATAAAATATTCATATGAATGTTGATTCGAGAATGTTGATGCGATGAACATAATGTTGAATGATATGATGCGTCAGTTTCAATCTGAAGACAGTAATGTCGTAAATGATGACGTTGGATTGAGTAATCCTCGTTATTCTGCAGATGGAGAAGCATTGAGATTCTTTGAAATTCTTGACGATGCGTGTACTAAATTATATCCTGGATGCACTAAATTTAGTAACTGTCGTTCATCGTTGAATTGTTACACCTGAAGGCCTTGAACCAGTGGTCAGGCACCTCATTCGACATGTTGTTGGTATTATTGAAGAAGGTACTCCCTGCAGGAGCGAAGATTCCGGATTCATTCTATCAAGCTCGCAAGTTAATCGATGATCTTGGTTTTACATATGATACAATTGATGCATGTCGCAATAATTGTATGTTGTTCAGAAAAGAGAATGCGCAATTAAATAATTGTACTGTTTGTTATACATCCAGGTGGAAGACCAATGAGATTAATCAAGGTAGTCAGATTCTTCCTGGGAGAGTCTTGAATCAAGGGAAACAAGTTACCGCTAAACAGATGCGTTATTTCCCACTGAAACTGAGACTGAAGAGATTCTTCTTGTCCACTAAAATTTCTAAATTGATGACTTGGCATTCAGATAGAAAGAAAGAGGTTGATAAATTAACTCACCCGACAGATTCTTTGGCATGGAAATAGTTTGATCAAAGACACCCAGACTTTTCCCGAGATGATCGTAATATTTGACTGGGTTTGGCAGCAGATGGTTTCAACCCATTTAGGTCCATGGTTGGTGCAACACATAGTACATGTCCAGTGGTGTTGGTTCCATACAACATTCCCCCATGGGTATGTATGAAGCAACCTTTTTTGTTACTATCAATTCTAATTGATGGACCGAGAAGACCTGGTGATAAAATCGATGTGTATATGAAACCTTTGATTGATGAACTGCAAGAATTTTGGGCCGATGGTGTAATGACTTTTGACTCGGTAGCAAATGAAATTTTTAGACTTCAGGCCGCTTTGTTATGGATAATTAATAATTTCCCAGTATATGCTAACTTATCAGGTTGGAGTAAAAAAGGAGAATTTGTTTTCCCATGTTGTAATAAGAGTACGAAATCTATATGGCTTAAGAACTATAGAAATTGGGCATATCTTGGTCACAGACACTTTCTTCCTCCATTGCAGAGGTTCATAAAAGATCGTGTATCATTTTATGGGAATAAAGAGTTTGACCCATCACCACAAATACTGTCTGGGGTTGAAATTTGTGCACAACTTGATGAAGAAAACATCCATACAATGTATGATTTTCAAGATTTATTGGTTCCTGCATTGCCTTCTATTCCTGCTGCAAATAGACAGCAAAGTCATAATTGGAAGAAACGACGTATTTTTTTGAATTGCCTTATTGAAAATATAATATTTTAAGGCATAATTTAGATGTGATTCACATTGAAAAAAAATTATGTGATAATATTTTGTGTACCATTTTAGGCGTCAAGGGGAAATCGAAGGACAGTGCTAATGCTCGACATGATTTACAAGAAATGGGATTGAGAAAACCTTTAAATTTATAGCTGGGTGAAGGTAATTGGACATACATGCCTGCTGCACAGTACACAATGAGTAAAAAAGAGAAACAAAAATTTCTATCAATTTTGAAGACTATTATGGTGCCATATGGTTATTGCTCTAATATTTCGAAGTGTGTGAATATGACAAGCATGACATTACAGGGTTTGAAAAGTCATGATAATCATATTCTGCTTCAACAGTTAATTCCTATAGCAATTTGTGATTGCTTATATTCCCAGGTTTTTGAGCCGTTGATTGGAGTTTCTAATTTTTTCAGAAAGCTCTGTTCTAGGAATCATCGCATGAGTGATTTGAAAAAGCTACAGGATAAGATTGTACTTGCACTATGTCACCTAGAAAAACTCTTTCCGCCATCTTTTTTTTATGTCATGGTTCACTTGACTGTGAATTTAACTGGTGAAGTCATTGCTGGCAGTCTCGTGCAATTCAGGTAGATGTATCCAATAGAGCGATACTTAAATACATTGAAACGCTATGTGCGCAACAAAGCTCGTCCAGAAGCATCAATTTCCAAGGGATATTTAATGGATGATTGTACTAATTTCTGTGCTTCATATATTTATGAGGTTAAAACAAAGATAGATAAACCGTCCCAGACTAACAAGGGTCCAATTGGAGAAGGAATAACATTTGATATGCGGAACGATGAGTGGGTTCAAGCTCATCGATATGTGTTGTTCAACACTCCATCAGTTATGCCATTGATATATTAAGTTTCATAGTTGATGTGTATTTTGTTTCTATATTTATTTTATTGCTTACCTTATATTGTGTTGTGATTTAGGATGCATATCGCTGAGTTGAAACGTGAAAGGCCCCGGGCAACTGAGTATCAAATCCAAAAACATCATTTCAACACATTTCATGAGTGGTTCAAGAATAATGTACATATAATTGATTTAATATTTTTATAGTGCAACTTAGTTGTATTTTCACAATCCTTTATCCATTAAACTATATATGTGAAATTTGCAGATTCAAAAGTTACGTGATTTAACCGAGCATGTGAGCGAAGAACTCAACCAACTAGATGATGGTCCATTTATTACAGCTCGTCGCTACAAGTCTTTGGATGCTAACGGATTTCGATATCGTATTAGCGATGTTGACATGAACCGATCCACAAAAAATAGTGGCGTTGGTTGTTTTTTGTTGGTGTGGGTTATTATTATGGATTGTTGAGAGATATTATTGAGGTTATTTATGATTGTGGCTTAAAACACATATTGTTAAGGTGTGATTGGGTCGATCCAGTTCGTGGAAAGAAAGTTGATAACTCCCAATTTACATTAGTAAACTTTAACAATATTCTATATAAAGATGACTTGGTTAGCAATGAGCCCTTCATACTGACATCGCAGGTAGAACAAGTTTACTTTGTCGGCATTGATTCTGATTGGAACGTTGTGGTGAAAATGTCTAGAAGAGGGGTTTTTCTGATTGACAATGAGGAACCTAAAGTTTTCGCATTTCCTGATCAAACACTTGACCAAACAACAGTAGCTGTACGAGATGAAGATATACAATGGACCAGAGAGACAGTTGAAGGAGATACGATAGACTTGCATGATTAGTGGAAATTGTAATTATATCCCTAGTTATTATTTGTAAAAATATTTATGAGTTATATATGTATAAAAATTGATTGATTTAAATATAATTTCTTTTAATGTAGGTATGTCAAAGGGTGGTCACAGTGGTTCACCTTATGTTGTTGGTATGTATGTTTTCATTTTTCTAAATTAATTGATTGTAATTTTCTGTTTATATTTCCCTAACTGTTTCTAATCATTAATTTATATTGTAATTTAATTATGAATTTATGTTTATTAGGATCTACTACTTTTTCCAGCAGACGCATGGGTCCTGGTAGAGGCGTTCGATCCTGGAACTCTGGAGCCCAATTGGATGTGTTATTTGATGACAAATTTCATCCAGTTGGAGATGGTGCTACTACATTGACTCGTCAGTTTGGGCATATGATTCGAGACTCACACATATTCCCTCTGACGACTCGTGACTTGAGTTATTTCCCTCAGGATACGATGGAAAGATTATGGAGGGAGGTTCAGGTAAATTAAATGTTTAATTTTTCATGATATTGTTATTATTATTGTCCCATCTACTGACAATATTTTTAACAGGATAATTTTACATCCTGTCCAGATGAGTTTCAGGCTGTTTTTATGTCCAAATGCCGAAAATTATGGAAGGATTACAAGTCAAGGGTGAAGAGAGATCATTGGACACCATTTGCAGGTGTGCCAGACATTCTACAGCGAGTCCCTCTGGGCATTCTTCCTGTGCAGTGGCAGGATTTGGTTGCGTTTTGATCGAGTGAGGCAGCGATGGTAAGATTTATTACTTTTAATCTATAAATGAAAAATTTTTCAAATGTCTATTAAGTAAATACGTTGAATATAGACCGAGTCTGCTTGTCATTCACATAATCAGGTGATGCAGGGCACACCTTCCAGACTTGGCACTCGACATTTGTCACAGCTCAGACATGATGTAAGTTCAAAATTCACTATTTCATTCATATTTTAAAAATATTGTAGTATAACATGGTGAACCCCTTTATTATAGTTAAACCAACACGGCGAGCCAATCGATCAGATGTCCATATGGATGAGGACTCGTAGGGCGGGTGAACCTAATGTTGCTGGTTTTATAGTAATAAAATTATTTACTAACAAATGTATTTTTTATTTTATATAAATTATTCATATTTGTTCATTGATTCATTATATGCTACAGGATCAGTTTGATGTTAAGTTAGCAGATTTTCCAGAGGAGCAACTTCATAGTATTGTGCATAGAGATGAAATATTTCACCGTGTCATGGGGTGTGACAGTCATGGTTATTCTTTGACTTATGGTGGTGGTGTCCCATGACGTGCAGTTGTTAGAGAAGATGTGATGGGTGCATTGAAAAAGTAAGGGATGTGCACACAGGCTGAGATAGATGCTTCGATGCAGGATATGCAGCGCAATTTTGATTCATAGTTTCAGCAGTTACGTGCAGAGTATGAGGAGAGGTTGTCATAGATGTCATCACGTATCGATGAAATGACGACGCAACAAGTGGTGCCACAGGTAAAAAATAAAACAAACCACACTCAGATTGAATTTTATTAATATGTTTAAGATACATAATATTGATATATATTATAGGCTCCGAATACATCTGGTGGACATCATAGTGATACTGGTGATCCAGATGAGAATGAACCCCATGCATGAGGTAATTTCATTTTTGTTGATGAATTCTTTAGAATTTTTTATATACTTGATTAATATAATTTTCCTTTTTTACCTAGATTAGTTTGTTTTAGTATTTGTGGATGACATCTTCGTGCACTCCAAGACTGATGATGATCATACCCAACATCTTGAAATCATACAGATTAAACTTATTGACTATACGTCAAGCTATATATATGTCAGTTTTGTATTGATTATATAGGTATAGTTATTGGGTCAAATAATTTCAGAGGAAGGTGTGTCAGTGGATGGAGATAAACTCCAGACAGTTGTTTCTTAGGAGAATCCCAAGAACTCTTTCAATATTTGTATATTTTTAGGGTTAGTGAATTGTGATGTGGTCGAGCAGACGGCACGTCAATCGGACGTGCCGTGTGCCCGCGGTGACCGGGAACGCCGTTCTGGTGTCATAAACGGACAAAACGGGCTTCTAACGGTCAAAATCATAGCGGACGACATCGGATTTACCTGAAATCATAGGACAACAATCCAATTATTATTCACAATGTGCACGCATAGACGACACGTCAATCGGACGTGCGGTCTGCGCCGTAGGGCTCGTTATGTGTTTTTTAAGTGTTGTGCGCGTTTGATAAACGCGCGTGGGGGGTCCAAATGGGCCGAAAAAAGTCCGAATGGCCTGAAATCAGACGTCATCAAAGGGTGAGTGAATTGTGATGTGTTCGAGTAGACGACACATCAATCGGACGTTCCTTGTGCCCGCGGTGACCGGGAACACCGTTCTGGTGTCATAAACGGCCAAAATGGGTGTCTAACGGTCAAAATCATAGAGGACAACATCGGATTGACCTGAAATCATAGTAGAACAATACAATTATTATTCACGACATGTACGCGTAGACGGAACATCAATCGGACATTCGGTCTGCGCCGTAGGTCTCATTATGCGTTCTTTAAGTGTTGCGCGCGCTTGATAAACGCGCGTGGGGGGTCCAAACTGGCCGAATGAAGTCCGAATGGCCTGAAATAAGATGACATCAAAGGGAGAGTGAATTGTGATGTGGTTGAGCAGACGGCACATCAATCAGACATGCCATGTGCCCGCGGTGACCGGGAACGCCGTTCTGGTGTCATAAACGGCCAAAACGGGCTTCTAACGGTCAAACTCATAGCGGACGACATCAGATTGACCTGAAATCACAGGAAAACAATCCAATTATTATTCGAGACATGTACACGTAGACGTTACATCAATTAGACGTGCGTTCTGTGCCATAGAGCTCATTATGCGTTCTTTAAGTGTTGCGCGCGCTTGATAAACACGCGTGGGGGGTCCAAACCATCCGAACGAAGTCCGAATGGCCTGAAATCAGACGACATCAAAGGGTGAGTGAATTTTGATGTGGTAGAGTAGACAGAAAGTCAATCGGACGTGCCATGTGCCCGCGGTGACCAGGAACGCCGTTCTGGTGTCACAAACAGCCAAAACGGGCGTCTAACGGTCAAACTCATAGTGGACGACATCGGATTGACCTGAAATCATAGTAGAACAATCCAATTATTATTTTTGACGTGTACGTGTAGACGACATGTAAATCGGACTTGTGGTCTGAGCCGTAGGGCTCATTATGCGTTCTTTAAGTGTTGCGCGCGCTTGATAAATGCGCGTGGGGGGTCCAAACGGGCCGAACGAAGTCCAAATGGCCTGAAATAAGATGACATCAAAGGGTGAGTGAATTTTGATTTGTTCGAGCTGACGACACGTCAATCGGACATGTCGTGTGCCTGCGGTGACCGGGAACGCCGTTCTGGTGTCATAAACGGCCAAAATAGGCGTTTAACAGTCAAACTCATAGCGGACGATATCAGATTAACCTGAAATCACAGGAGAACAATCCAATTATTATTCGAAACGTGTACGCATAGACGGCACGTCAATCGGACGTGCGGTCTGTGCTGTAGGGCTCATTATGCGTTCTTTAAGTGTTGTGTGTGCTTGATAAATGTGCATGGGGGGTCCAAATGGGCCAAACGAAGTCCGAATGGCCTGAAATCAGACGAAATCAAAGGGTGAGTGAATTTTGATGTGGTCGAGCAGACGACACATCAATCAGACGTGTCGTGTGACCGTAGTGACCAGGAACGCCGTTCTGGTGTCAAAAACGGCCAAAACGGGCGTCTAATGGTCAAACTCATAGCGGACGACAACGGATTGACCATAAATCACAGGAGAACAATACAATTATTATTCGTGATGTTTACGCGTAGACAGCACGTCAATCGGACATGCGGTCTGCGCTATAGGGCTCATTATGCATTCTTTAAGTGTTGCGCGCGCTTGATTAACGCGCGTGGGGGGGTCCAAACAGGCCGAACGAAGTCCGAATGGCCTGAAATCAGACGAAATCAAAGTGTGAGTGAATTCTGATGTGGTCGAGCAGACGGCACGTAAATCGGACGTGACGTGTGCCCACGGTGACCGGGAACGTCGTTCTGGTGTCATAAACGGCAAAAATGGGTGTCTAATGGCCAAACTCATAGTGGATGACATTGTATTGACCTGAAATCACAGGAGAACAATCCAATTATTATTCGCGACGTGTACGCACAGACGGCACATCAATCGGATGTGCGGTCTACGCCGTAGGGCGCATTATGCGTTCTGTAAGTGTTGTGTGAGCTTGATAAACGCGTGTGGGGGGTCCAAATGGGCCGAACGAAGTCTGAATGGCCTGAAATCAGACGAAATCAAAGGGTGAGTGAATTTTGATGTGGTCGAGCAGACGGCATGTCAATCGGACGTGCCGTGTGCCCGCCGTGACCGGGAACGCCGTTATGGTGTCAAAAACGGCCAAAACGGGCGTCTAACGGTCAAACTCATGGCGGACGACAACAGATTGACCTGAAATCCCAGGAGAACAATACAATTATTATTCATGACGAGTACGCGTAGACGTCACATCAATCGGACATGCGGTATGCGCTGTAGGGCTCATTATGCGTTCTTTAAGTGTTGTGCGCGCTTGATAAACGCACGTGGGGGGGTCCAAACGGGCCGAACGAAGTCCGAATGGCCTGAAATCAGACGACATCAAAGTGTGAGTTAATTTTGATGTGGTCGAGAAGAAGTCACGTCAATAGGACGTGACGTGTGCCCGCGGTGACCCGAAACGCCGTTCTGGTGTCATAAACGGACAAAACGGGCGTCTAACGGTCAAACTCATAGCGGATGACATCAGATTGACCTGAAATCATAGGAAAACAATCCAATTATTATTCTCAATGTGTTCTCATAGACGGCACGTCAATCGGACGTGCGGTCTGCGTCGTAGGGCTCATTATGCGTTCTTTAAGTGTTGTGCGCGCTTGATAAACGCACATGGGGGGGTCCAAACCAGGCCGAACGAAGTCCGAATGGCCTGAAATCAGACGACATCAAAGGGTGAGTGAATTGTGATGTGGTTGAGCAGACGGAATTTCAATCGGACATGTCGTGTGCCCGTGGTGACCGGGAACGCCGTTCTAGTGTCACAAACGGCCAAAACGGGCTTCTAACGGTCAAACTCATAGAGGACGACATAGGATTGACCTGAAATCACCGGACAAAAATCCAATTATTATTCGCGACGTGTAAGTGTAGACGGAACGTCAATCAGAGATGCGTTCTGCGCCGTAGGGCTCATTATGCGTTCTTTAAGTGTTGTGCGCGCTTGATAATCGCGCGTGGGGGGGGGTCCAAACGGGCCGAACGAGGTATGAATGGCCGAAAATCAGACAAAATCAAAGGGTGAGTGAATTGTGATGTGGTCAAGTATATGGAACATCAATCGGATGTGTCGTGTGCCCGCGGTGACCGGGAACGCCGTTCTGGTGTCATAAACGGCCAAAACGAGCGTCTAACGGTCAAACTCATAGCGGAAGACATTAGATTGACCTGAAATCATAGGAGAATGATCCAATTATTATTTGCAACGTGTACACATAGACGGAACGTCAATCGGACGTGTGGTCTGCGCCGTAGGGCTCATTATGCGTTCTTTAAGTGTTGCGCGTGCTTGATAAATGCGCGTGGGGGGGGGGTCCAAACGGGCCGAATGAAGTCTGAATGGCTTGAAATAAGACGACATCAAAAGGTGAGTGAATTGTGATGTGTTCGAGAAGACGGCATGTCAATCGGATGTTCCGTGTGCAAGCGGTGACTCGGAACGCCGTTCTGGTGTCATAAACGGCCAAAACGGGCTTCTAACGGTCAAACTCATAAAAGACGACATCGGATTGACCTGAAATCATAGTAGAACAATCCAATTATTATTCAAGATGTGTATACATAGACGACACGTCAATCGGACATGCGGTCTGTGCCGTAGGGCTCATTATGCGTTCTTTAAGTGTTGTGTGTGCTTGAAAAACGCAGGCGGGGGGGTCCAAACATGCCGAACGAAGTTCTAATGGCCTGAAATCAGAAGACATCAAAGGGTGAGTTAATTTTGATGTGGTCGAGCAGACGGAACATCAATTGGATGTGTCGTGTGCCCGCGGTCACCGGGAACGCCGTTCTAGTGTCAAAAACGGCCAAAACGGGCGTCTAACGGTCAAACTCATAGCAGACGACATCGGATTGACCTAAAATCACAGGAAAACAATCCCATTATTATTCGCGACGTGTACGTGTAGACGTAACATCAATCAGACGTGCGGTCTGCGTCGTAGGGCTCATTATGCATTCTGTAAGTGTTGCGCGCGCTTGATAAACGCGTGTGGGGGGTCCAAATGGGCTGAACGAAGCCCAAATGGCCTGAAATCAGACGACATCAAAATGTGAGTTAATTTTGATGTGGTCGAGTAGACGGCACGTCAATCGGACGTTCCCTATGCCCGCGATGACCGAGAACGCCGTTCTGGTGTCATAAACGGCCAAAACGGACGTCTAACTGTCAAACTCATAGCAGACGACATCGGATTGACCTGAAATCATAGGAGAACAATCCAATTATTATTCACAATGTGTAAACACAGACGGCACGTCAATCGGACGTGCGGTCTGTGCCATAGGGCTCATTATGCGTTCTTTAAGTGTTGCACGCACTTGATAAATGCGCCTGGGGGGTCCAAACGGGCCGAACGAAGTTCGAATGGCCTGAAATCAGACAACATCAAAGGTTGAGTGAATCTTGATGTGGTCGAGTAGATGGGATGTCAATCGGACGTGCCGTGTGCCCGCGGTGACCAGGAACGCCGTTCTGGTGTCATAAACGTCCAAAACGGGCTTCTAACGGTCAAACTCATAGCGGACGACATCGGATTGACCTGAAATCACAGGAGAAAAATCCAATTATTATTCGAGAGGTGTGCTCATAGACTTCACGTCAATCGGACGTGCGGTATGTGCCGTAGGGCTCATTATGTGTTCTTTAAGTGTTGTGCGCGCTTGATAAACGCGTGCGGGGGGGTCCAAACGGGCCGAACGAAGTCTGAATGGCCTGAAATCAGACGACGTCAAAGGGTGAGTGAATTGTGATGTGGTCGAGAAGACGGCACGTAAATCGAACGTGCCTTGTAACCGCGGTGACCGGGAACGCCGTTCTGGTATCATAAACGGCCAAAACGGGCGTCTAGCGGTCAAACTCATAGAAGGTGACATCGGATTGACCTGAAATCACAGGAAAACTATCCAATTATTATTTGCGACATGTACGTGCAGACGGCACATCAATTGGACGTTCGGTCTGCGTCGTAGGGATCATTATTCGTTCTTTAAGTGTTGGGCGCGCTTGATAAACGCGCGTGGGGGTCCAAACGGGCCGAACGAAGTCTGAATGTCCTGAAATCAGACGAAATCAAAGGGTGAGTGAATTGTGAAGTGGTCGAGAAGACGGCACGTCAATCGGATGTGTCGTGTGCCCGCGGTGACCGGGAACGCCGTTCTGGTGTCATAAACGGCCAAAACGGGCTTCTAACGGTCAAACTCATAGCGGATGACATCGTATTGACCTGAAATCATAGGAAAATAATCCAATTATTATTCATGAAATGTACATATAGACGGAACGTCAATCGGACTTGCGGTCTGCACTGTAGGGCACATTATGAGTTCTTTAAGTGTTGTGCGCGCTTGATAAACGCGCGTGGGGGGTCTAAATGGGCCGAACGAAGTCTGAATTGCCTGAAATCAGATGACATAAAAGGGTGATTGAATTTTGATGTGTTTGAGTAGACGGCATGTCAATCAGATGTGCCGTGTGCCCGCGGTGACCGGGAACTCCGTTCTGGTGTCACAAACGGCCAAAACGGGCTTCTGACGGTCAAACTCATAGCGGAAAACCACAGATTGACTTGAAATCATAGGAAAACAATCCAATTATTATTCTCGATGTGTACGTGCAGACGGAATGTCAATCGGACGTGTGGTCTGCACCATAGGGCTCATTATGCATTCTTTAAGTGTTGTGCGCGTTTGATAAATGCGCGTGGGGGGGTCCAAACGGGCCGAACGAAGTCTGAATGTCCTGAAATCAGATGACATCAAAGGGTGAGTGAATTTCGATGTGGTTGAGCAGACAAAACGTCAATCGGACGTGCCGTGGGCCCGCAGTGACCGGGAGCGCTGTTCTGGTGTCATAAACAGCCAAAACAGGCGTCTAACGGTCAAACTCATAGCGGACGACATCGTATTGACCTGAAATCATAGGAAAACAATCTAATTAGAACAATAGAATTAATGATTTTAATTTTTTAAAACGGTAATCAAAATTGTGAATATTATTTTGAAAATTAAATAGTTTAGATCTGTTACAGTAAGTTTGAAGTTAAGTATGTTAATTTGTTTTCTAGGTTTTATTAGGTACAAATTTTGTTATTAAATTTTGTTATTAAATTTTGTTATGCAGTTATATGTGATGATGGATGCGGAGATTGGAAGATGACAGCTGAGATTTATTTGGGTATATATTAATGTATAATTGAAATTTTTAAAAAAAAATTAAAATTTTATAGCGGCTGCTATAGGTTTTTTATGGGACCTATAGCAGCCGCTAAAGACTACCCCGGCTTGCCTACAGCATCTGCCAAATGGTGGTCGCTGATAGCAACAGTGACGGGGCAAAAGCGTTCATCATTTGGCGGACGCTAGGTGGCCGCTATAGACCTTTAGCGACGACTTTTGGCGGCTGCTAAAGGTCATTCTTGTACTAGTTTATTTTGACCCTAATTCTAATACTTTGAACTTAAAGGCTCCTAAGAGTTGATTTTGACTCCTCTAAAAAAATTCTTGGAAGATCTAAGCTTCTTCGATTTCATTTGATCCCCTCTGGATAAGTGGATCTCTTCTTGTGTGGTTTCTTCCTATCCCTCTTTATCTCTTACTTATAGCGTGATGAATTATCATGTTATTGAAGGATCTAATATTTAATTTTATGGATCTTGATTCTAGGTTGTTTTTCTTGATCTCTCTCGCCTTTGTTCTCTATTGGTGTTCCCCGTTGCGGGCGTAGTGCATTATGATGTCTTAATTTAAAGGTAGGTGGTTCCATAATACTTTTCCCTATGATTAAAAACTTAAACTTATGGATTGAATTGAAATAATATTTTAATTGATTTAAAACCCCTAAATTGAAACTATTTTATGTTTTATTTTTATATTTACATGGAATTGATAAAAACACCAATTTTAATGGAATTGAAATGTGGGGCAGATTTTGGGGAAAATGATTGCATGATTTTGAAATTGATTTAATAGATTGATTCAATATTGAACCTCGAGAAAAATGGATTAAAGTGAAATATTAATTGAAATGGAATGAATTAATGAAAACCATTTTTTTTGTTTTTAAATGAGAAAGGCATGTTGAAAACTAAAACTAGGCAACTATAAATTGAATTGATTTGAAAGACTTGATTTTACAATGTTTGATTGGTTGATTGTTTAAAGTACATGTTATCTTGGGTAGTCAGTAGTAAATGGTAAAATAAGTCTTGGACATTGACTCCCTAGAAATGGATCGTTGATGAATACTATAACAAAACAATTGTTTCATAAACACCCAAGAAGTTTCCTATTTGGGGATATACATATCCAATGAGGGTTCCCTAATTAGAGTGTAGATTGATTTGAGTGTTCATACCTGTCTTGATATTATATATTTATTAAGATGTGTGAGGATCCTATTACCTAAAATAACATACTGTTGGTTTTTTGTAAATGGTTCTATGTTTTTTTACATGGATATGAATACCATTTATTATTAAACTATTTTATTCATTCCAACAACTCCATATAAGGGTTTTATATAAAATTTTCATTTAATCAGGTTTTGATCTATCTTCCATCAATTTTGATGTGGAAGCATGTTTTGGTTTAAAATATATGTATGATATACCATTCCTTGTATAATTTTCAATGTAATCATAATTGGTTTAATTGTTATGGCATTGATTATGGAACATTTGGTGAGACTCTACTAGGATTTACAGCTTACACCCTACCTTTTCCTTCGGGTGTTTATAGATTTTTTTATTCCAGGTCTGAGCAAGGAGAAAGTACCACTTTGAGGTGGTGGATGTTATTGATCCTTGGAATCATGGAGTGATGATGAATATTGGTGGAGTCATTTCCCACTTGTTACATAACAACTTTTGATAATTTTATCTGGTTGATAGATTTGTTTCCCTTGGTATGTTTATATTTCTATCTGGGTATTGTTTTACTTGTTTATTTCTAGTAATTTCTCCCTTTAGAGTGTTGAGAATACAGATTTGTATCTTTTATATTTTACTATTTTTTAGAAAATTCATTCCTGGTTGTTTCTTGTATGATGTTAGGTGGTTTTTTTCAACTCATGGGGATTGGGGACACCCTTCGGGCTATATCAGAGTTGGCAGAGGTATTAGGGAACTAGAGTATTTTGGGTTGGTTCATGACATTCATTCTCATCCACCAATACTTTCTATAGAGATCACAATAAATCTTGGTCAAACCAGGGTGTACCTCACAATTTGAGGCATGAAACTTTTGCGTTGTCTCTTCCCACATACAGGTAAGTAAAAAAACATGGCTATAAACATCAATAATATCATCACTATGAATAGTCCAATCAAAAGGTGACTCCCCGCATTAAAAATTGTCTCTCAAATCTAGAAATATTGAATCCTCATACTTCCTCATCTTAACATAGTTTAGAAGAGATGGTTCAATGGATATAGATAAGAGTTTCATTAGCTTGTCCTCCTCATGAACACCTATATGAATCTCAGTGAACAATTCCATCATATTCCACTTAGAACTGGACTCCTAAACCACCTGAGTCTATGTCTTAAGACTCAATTAATCTACAACATTGTTTCACTTCCCTAACATATAATCTAGCTCATAGTCAAAATACTATATGTACTCAATCCATATCTGCTACCAAATATTCAAATCGCATAGGTAAAATATATACTTATGGCCCTTATGATCAGTATAAATAAAAAATTCTCACCCAAAAGACAATTATATCAACATTTTAATCCATAAACCACTAAGACTAACTTAGCATAATGTTTTGGATAGGTATGTTCATGTGGCCTCAAATACTATGATTTATACTCCATGACTTGATCTCCATATATCAACACATCCCCATTGTTGATTCTAGACGCATCAAAAAACAAAGTACACTCCTTACATGATTTGGGAAAGATCAAAATCAGTGTTGTAGTCATGCACCTCTTTATCTCATGGAAAGTATCCTTGTATGACCTATACCACTAAATCATTTCACCCTTCTTGTTTAGGCCTGAGTGTAAGTTAGAAAATTCATTGATGAACCTTTGGTAATAACCCACTAATCCTATAAAGATTTGGATATCAAAAATACTCTCAAAATGCTCCTAAGAAACAAATGCTTGAACCTTTTCTGGGTCCATTGACAAAACATACTCTAAAATGATGTGTCCAAAGAAATGTACCTTGTCGATCTAGATTTGACACTTAGATAGATCAGTGTATACTCTATTTTCTCTCAATTTACTTAAGGAAATGTCAAGATTTTTTGAATGATCATCATGAGACTATGAGTACACTAAGATGTCATCTATGAATAAAACTAAAAAATGGTCCAAATAGGGGTGGAAGATTTGGTTCATAAAATCTATATACATTGTAGGAGTGTTGGTCAACTTGAATGACATTACGATGAACTCATATAAACCATACCTACTTCGGAAAGTAGTTTGAGGTATATCTAAAGTTATCACCCTCAGATGATGATACCCTAACATCAAATCAATATTAGAGAACAAGTTTTCACCCTTCATATAATTGAAGGGATCACCAATCCATATAAAGGTTATCAGTTCCTAACAATCATCATATTCAATTTTTGATAATCCACACATAACTGAGATATTCTATCATCTTTCTTAGAAAATAAAATCGGTGATCCCCAAGGTGACATGCTTAGATAAATAAACACCTTATCATCTAAATCACCCAATAGAGTATTAATATATTGAATATTTATTAGTGTAATTTGATGAGGTGGAATATAAACTAGTTCACCTCCAGGTATTAACTCAATCAAGAACACAATCTCCCTCTCGGGTGGAAGTCCCAAAAACTCCTTTAGAGACATATCTTGAAAACAATACACTACTGGAGGAAATACTTAACACTCTACCCCATCATCATCAAGTAAAATAATTTCAACCTGGGATTTGATCTTGCCTAGTTGTGGAAGAACTTGCCCTGGATGGCCTATTAGGATATCACATTCCCAATAATGAACATAAGTTTTACTCTCAGGATATGTAACGCTCACCCTCCTATGGTAAAAAACAATGTGTTCCTAGTATATAACCAAATATTCTATTCCCATTATGAGTTCAAGGACTATCATATCAAGAACATACAAGTTCTAAATAAGACTATACACACCTACTTAGAGGGAAAACTCCTTAAATTGATGAATACCCTTCGATCATACCCACAACAACTTTCAATCGACAAATCCCCAACCATATACTCCAATTCCAAAACCAGAAATTTTATAAATCAGGTATATATAAAATAATACAAGGACTCTATATCCAATAAAGAACTAGAAAGAATAGAATCTACAAAAATTGTACCTCAATCAGTCGATAGTTCAACCTCTCTATTGAAGGGTGAAGGCTGAACTATATGCAACTGGATTGTCCCATTACACTATGCCCCTACCTGACTCCCCTAGTTTTTATCGCCCTACTAATATGGATGCTTTTATTCTAAGGTACCACATCCCCTAACCTAACTGGTATAGTTGGTGGAACTCCAATTATTCAACTGATACGGGGTAGAAGACACCCTATCTATGCTTTATATCATCCTAAGTCCCCCATCATTATCCATCTATCATGGGTTCATAAAATAACTCTATATGTGAACCATCCTCTCATAAGCTAAACATTGCACTAGGGGTTATGGACACTGACCATAAATGTGACCCAATCTGCCACACTCATAGCAGAGCACTCAATCACTACCGTGTTAGATTGTTCCCCTCCCATGGATACTCTATCCACCCCCACCTAGGTAGAGGTTCTCATAGTGATGCTTCCTTCCATCGTAAGATGTACCACTAAATTTCCAAACTAAAGCCATATTTTCACCACTAGAAGCCTCCTTCAGAATACCCTCAAAAATAAGATCCTAATACACTATCCTAACAAAAATAATCACACAAAATATTCTTACATGAGACTTGATCTCACATCTAAGTCCATCCTAAAACGTATGGTTGTGCCGCCTCATCTTCTGTCAATGTTGAAGAAAAATTCTATAGGTCACTGAAGTGGATAGTATAATCCATAATTTACATACTTCTATATTTAAAAACAATAAACTCTTTATATTTACTTTTTTTCAAGGTCTCAAGGTCAAAGTGATTTTGGAACTTCTCTGGGAATTTCTTCTAATACATGCCTTCCAACTGCTCATCCAAAGACTGAATATCCCACCAGCACTTTGCTAGTCCTCATAACTTGTATTATGCCAACTTGAAACTATTATCATCGGTAGAATCTATGTGATCAAAAATATTTTGGAAATACTTAATCTATAACTCATATACCTCATCTATAACATCTCCAACAATGTTTGGAGGGTTCTGAAGTTGAAACTCTCTCATCAGATCAAACTTACTCAGTACAATACACCCTTGGTCCCTTTTTATAAACTGTATAAAATAGGAAAAGTTATCACATAACTACTCTTACCCCAATTATCCGATACCAATGGGGGTTCTTACCCCACTACTAGAGGATAATTATCAGCGATTTCATCTGGTCACCCAACCAATAAACATCTTCATTATGGAATCTCTCTAAAATGTCAAACACATGTATCAAAACACATAACATATAGTTCCCACAGTTTATACAAAAGATGTCTCACTTATATAAACAAGAATCTCACCCCACATACACTATCCTAGTCGATATAATTGCATCTCTATTGTAACACCCCAAGCTTCCATGGTACGCTTCTCTTTGAATAATACAGTAGCGTGTGTTGTACACGACTTCAAGTTCTAACACACACCACAACCACTCAAACTAGCTGTTATAAATAGTAATACCCACTTTTTAAAATTTTATAAATTTTATTTTTCAAAACGGACTTCATTTTTGGATTCAGAATATCAAAATTATCCTAGGGTGAATTTTTGGTATTTTTATGAAAACTTTCAATTTTTGATGAATAGTGAAAAACACTGAGTTATTAGTTAAAACCAACTTTTTATTTAAATAATTATTTATTTTATTTAAATTTGTTTTAGGTAAAAATAGATACAAAATACCTATATAATTTCAATGTAATTCATTGGAATCAATTTATATTAATTTTAGATATATAAAAATTTTATTGAACTTTTCACCGTCTTTTACCCACCTCCTAGGAGAATTTGCAAATTCACATAAAACTTAATTTTATCACTTATGTGAGTGGAATTTCAAAAATAAAAGAGACCCGGTTGATGTCAGTAAGTAAAATTTGGTTCAATGAGGTGAAAATAATTTTTGGTGAATAGTAACTTTTTACTTTTATTTACCACGGTTAAAAGTAAATAGGGTAATTAAGGGTAAAAATGATATTATTATTACCCTAACAAATGTCCAAATTATATTGGATAAGTATAAATCGACCAAAAACAACCTTAGAAATAAAATATGAACCTATTTGGTCCACTTGGATTAGATTATGACATTTGTTATAAATTAATTCAAAGAAGAGTTAAAAGAGTTAAAATCAAAGTTTAATAACTAAAACATTTTTAGTATAGGGTAATAAATAAGATAAATTCGATTATAAATATTAATTATAAATATAAAAATATTTCATACATAATGGTATTTTATTTATAATTTTTAATAAAAAAAATTAATTTATTTATGACACAATGGTGATACAGTAATTACCTAATTAATAAAATATTAAAATAATTGATATTATAAATATCCAAATAAATGTAATTTAAGACTTTTTATGAATTCCAATAATTTTCTAGGTTAATATGACATATTATGGTTGGTTATATAAATTTTATTCGAAGTAATAATGTTGTTATGAATTTAGAAAAAACAAAATACCAAATAGTGTCGAAATTGACATAAAAGAGTTTGTAAAACAAATATTATATTATTAATTGATATTATATTCCTAAAAATCTAAGGTTTGGCCAAAGGAATTATATAATGATATGTGTATCATTTATGAACCACTTGAGGTTCTCTTAGAAGTATATAGTATGTTTATTAACCATATAATATAAAAATACAAAGAGACATAGTAAATGTCAAACTATTTAACTAAGAGTTAAATCTAAAAGATAAAGTTAATATTGTGACCCAAACCTATATAAAACCTATTGGTTGAGTGTTTTTAAAACCCTATCTATTTTATACTCGAAATAAATCAGTTTGGAGCCATTAGAAACTGAATATTAATTTATTATAATGTAATATTTCAAGCTTTTCCTAAGGTGCCCCTCACCCCTCTTATAAAAGGGCACTCACCCTTCTCTCAATTTCACACCTTTAAAGACATTTGGATTAGCCAAAACCTGCCCAAATACCCTCTGATATTCCCTCAATTCAATCTAGAGGCCTTATTTTGATCATAAAGCAAACCTAAGTAGCCCTTTTGATCAAATCAAATGGAAGAACCCAAAGAAGAGGTAAATATTTTATCACCTATTTCAAGTTCCTTTCTTCTTCCACTTATTCTTTATTTGTTATTTCCATTATAAAATAATAACTCTAGTATATTCTATATACTGTGATGTTATTATAAAAATGGTACAACAATATTCAGTATTCTATCCATCCTTTTAATGACATGTCACTATACGTGCGTACGTACGACTTACCGTCTCCACGTCGTGGTGTAATTGTTATTCAAAACATTATTATTTGGATGGGAATGATAATGATATGTAATTGATTTAAATAATAAATATAAAATCATAATGATTCTTTATATATGATATACCATCCAATTATATATGATTTTAATATCAAAATATTGATATTGTCGCTCATGCGTACATACGGAATACCGTCTCCACGAACGCGACGAGATTCATTCCCCATTCTGTCCATTCAAGATTAATATTCATTTTATGGTTAAGAATAATGTTTAAAGACTTCATATAATTCTAGATAGGAATAATATACAAACTAACCATAACAAACATGACTTACGTAACAATTCATATAAAGGAAAACGAATCAGTTAACACCTGAAACAACGATAATACTAAGATATTATTAACAAAGCAATATTAGAAGATCATATATGATATCATATTTATGTATATGATTATTTTATAATTTAATAACAATGTTTTAACTATTATACATGAGGTTAACATACCATCTACTAAAGAAAAATAAAAATGTATGGGTTAATTCTACAATCTCTTCATTATCTGAGGTTGTTTATACGTAATTATCTACTGGGACCTCTTTATCATCCACATCCATGTTTCTTAAAAATTAATTTCAAAACATTCTTACTATTTTATAGACTATGGGTTAAAGTCATTTATACCCTTTTTTTACTTTTTATAATATGTTTATAACGTTATATTTCCATCGTTTTCTAAACAAGGTCCTTTTTAACCATTTCGACAAAATTAAGGTAAGAATGTCCTTTTTTAACTTATATGGCAGGTGTCATTATTTTCCGCCGTTATAAAATCGTCGAATCTTCCCTTACAATATTATAAGAAAATTTTCAAAGTAAATGTTTTCTTTTATAAATACATGACTTTTAAATGATTTCACAAAAAAGAGATATTTCTCTCAAATAGTTTTGATTTCATCTATGTCAACATCCTTTGATGGATTTTAAGCTTATTTGAAGTTGATTTATTAAGATACAAAACTTCCATATTGTATTGAAGGTTTTGTGATATGTTAGACTATGGATGTATTATTTTTATACCATTCACGGTTTATGGAGAAAGTATTGACATTTATTATGCTAGTTTTAATATGAATGTTTATGTTATGTTTAAACCTATTCATATGAGGAAAGCATTGGACTTAGTAAGTGACAGGTGGATCCCGCTATAGCTCCTCGATGCATCCGTAGGTCTCATGAGACAAACTAGTGTCTTTGTACAAGGCCTTGACAAAATCTTATTTGTAGTCTTGGCACAAGGCCTTGACCATGTTGTTATGATAGTATGGAATTATGCATTCCATCATTATGAAAGTGGTTATTGATATTGCATGTGATTATTCGACTAGTAGAATATCCATGTGAATAAGTAAATGGAATTTTTTCATTTTATTTTTTCCATATTATACTGAAGTTCAAGTTTAAAAGGATTTTATTTTATTTATACATTGCCTTAAATGTTTATGCTTATTTATGAAAGTTTCCGCTATATTGTTATCCTTACTAAGCATCTGAGATCACCCCTTTCTAGGTTTTATTTTTCCTAGGATGTGAAGAAGTATTTTATGACTGACCTGTAGGGATAGTCTAAGGGGATATGAGTGTGGACTATGGAGACTATGTTGTTTTAATTTTTTAACTTTATCATGAAATGTAAGACTTATGAATGTATCTAGTGTTTCCAAGGCTACTAAACTAATTGGTCTTTCAAGACTTGATCTTTTGTGATCATGCCAATGTTATGTAATAATTCACCAATTCTGGGTAACTGGGTTTCGGGTGTTACATGTATCACTACCCTCACTATCTATATCATAGTCCATGGTTAATACTATGTAAACCAAAATTATATAATCACATGCCTTTCATTAGATGTCATTTTCACCATTTCACTTCCAAAAAACTTAAATATTTCTCATTTGGGAACTATTTTAACCAATTAAATTTAGCACTACATAGTTAAACCAAGTTACAACTCTTTATTAGGAACTATTTTCCTAAAACCATAGGAAAACCAGAAAAGAGTTTTCATTTCCAACAACCCAACCATATCCTACCTTACCGTGAGTGCCTACTATGATTCATGGAACATAAATCCTGAGTGCTTAAAATGATTCATGCATATAAAAACATAATTTAATACAAAGATATGAATAAAAACTCTTATAATAATAATATCACACCAAATGTGTATCACCCATGGTGAAATTACATCCAACTATAACAAGAGAACATCAAGAACAACAATCCCACCCTAGGTACTTCCACCTATAATGTTCTGAAGGACTTCATTTTTTTATTGATTTTTGATAATAAACCTTTCAAGGGGTGAGGTGGAACCCTTACAAGGCCCATAGGCATAAGTATTACATATCCCGTAGGCCTTACAGTAATTCAGTGCCCGTAGGCTTCAAAAATTACTTACAACCCAGACTAACTACTTGGAACTACTCCTCCCCAGCATCTTCATAATAAAATCAGCTCTCCACCTTCGCATGGTTGTTCGACTAGGCATTCCCGTGCATGCACAGGCTTGTCCCGATGGCATGTGTCATACCCTCTCATTCTTGCAATCCGTTTAGCTTCTGCTGTGGTGAATTCTCCTTTCTCAACCACCTTGTAAAGCTTGTTCCTTTTAGGTTGTATGGTTTGCATCTCCATTAAGGTGGCCCGAAGGTCTTGAGGTGGCCCAAAGGCCTTACTGACCCGAAGGCCTGGGTAGCCCAAAGGCCTTACAGGACTCAGGGACCAAATCAGTGGCCCAAAGGCCCAAACAGGGGCATATTCCCAGCTGCTACAGTACCAAACAGTGCCTGCTACAGTTCCCGCTACAGTACTTCTACAGTACCCAAAAATTATTCCTCTACCTGGATTTGATCCTTGGTCTTTTGGATGCACTTATGGAGTCCTTACCAACTGGGCTAAGGCTCATGTGCACCACCCTAGGTACTTGGGTTTCCCCCATATGTGGGTTAGTTACTCTCATGTACAATCTCATTACCATGGCTTGACACATACTAATCTCCTATGAACCTTCTCCAAATATTAAATTAACAAAATACAACCCCTCTAATTCCAATTTGTAATGTCCTATCCCAGATGCTAATAAACCGGTGTTCTAATCTATTTTGTTGCATAAACTCAAGCGTACCTCCCTATATTATAGAGGCTACCAACTAAAAGTTAGGGTATAATGAAACATACATGGAGACTATTCCATCTTACCATAGTAAAAAATAATTAAAATCATAATAAAAAACAACCTTCAATAATAATACACAACCAAGAATTAAAAACAACATTTCCAAACTGGGGAAGCACCGACAAACCAATACCGTAAAATAAAAGATGTTATGATAGTCTAAAGTAAAAAAGGAGAGAAAATAAGACACTAAATACTATTCCAAAAATGGGACCTGATAGCATATCTAGTCCCCTCATCCATTCTCAACTCCACGTCACCCATCTATCATAGGGCCCTTTCCTTTATCCAAACCTACAACCATGAAGTATGATCAGGTACCCAATAGCAGGTTGAGTAGGGTGTGAGTATAACTCAGTATTCAAACACCAATGATGCCTAAACAAATATCTAGTCTAATAATAGTGTAATTAGTGGCACATTAAATAATATAAAAACCCAATTTCATTATTTAACAATATCTAAATTAACCGCACTTGTTCTTGGTTTCAAGTGATACATGTACCCATAAAACCTACTTCATCCCATGTAGGTCATTTTAACCATGTTCCATAGGTGTCACATGTAAACATACAAAGAGAATCAGTCCAAGTATTTTATCTGGGATTTGGAACGCCATGTATGACCATCCAGAACCACAATATGGAATTCCATGTTCATACTGTTAGAGTTAGGAGAATCGGTTCATCCTCTAAAACTAAGATGCATTGGGGTACCTGGAGCATTTGTCTATCCTTCCCAACGGATAGGAAAATCATTACAAAATCGTAACCAAACATTAGTCACATTTTCTGAAGGTCGGCATCAATGACCTCTCATCACAAAAAAGAAAAAATAGGTTCCCCTTTTCATTTATCATGTTTTTGTGTTCATTGAATTCAATATGTTCTCAATTTATATAGCTATTCCATTTCATAATTTAATTACCATTACAACCCTTTTTCAACCATTTAAATACATTTAACCATGTGTACATTCCTCCTTATCCATTTATCATATTTACTAATTTACAGACCGTAACTCATTTAACATATTCAAGTTAATCTGAACACCCCTTTATTTCATACTAACATGCTAAACATATTTACGACTGGTTTAATTTCATAAACCCTTCAATTAATCATTTAGAAACTCAATATCCATGTTCAAGGGAGTGGAACACCCCATGGAAAGCCTTAGGCATGGCCTAATATTGATCAATAGATCCCACATGGTTTTTGAAAGGTCTAACACAATATTTAGACACCCAAATTATCATTTCCTACCAAAGAATTAAATTTCAAACAGAACTACACAAAATAACAACCTCATATACATGAATAAGTATCAATACTATGGGATATAACTTATAGACCACCTACATCAATATCTTAGACACATTCTTTCTTAAAAAAACCCTTGATTCAATCCCAAACAACCCTCAACTCCCAATCTAAGAATTTCCTATAAAATAAAGTTTTAGGGATTCAAAAGAAGAGAAAACATTTCACTATGATTATCATAGAAAATCAAATAAATATTAGTGGTAGACTCACCTAAATCTTCGATTCACTACCAAAATCACTTCTAATAAACAAAAATAAAAGGATAATCACCCTTGGTAAGCTTTAGAGGAATGGTTTTTCACCAAAAGATACTATAAGATGAATTGGAAAAGAAATTATTTAATAATTATTAAATACCAATGTGGGAAATGGTAAAATCCCTCACTTTAAAAGGTATAGGGTTTGGCCACAAGTTTGGCCAAACCGTGCACTAAATATATGAAATCCTTTATCTAAAAAGGGATAGGATATACAATTTGGTTGGGCCACTGACATGGTTTTTCAAACTATGTGGTGGATATGTGTCTACCTCTATTCATGGAGATCAGGCCACACATTATCCAATTACATGGGGAATATTTCTTACTAACCATGTTCCAACCATTATCCTAGCACAAAAGAGACTCTTTTCTACCTTATTTCATGCCCTAAACCCCTTTAACACCCCCAAGACCTGTAATTCTCTTAGGAAGCATTCCATTAACCATTTTAAAAAGGTATTAAACCAAAAATAAAAAGAAAATGTACCACATCAAACACAAAGATCTTATATAATAGGGTTTTAAGTATGGTGACTATACCCTTATGAATATTTATAAGTACATAATAAAAGTTTACATTGTAATATTTGATGTTGTGAAGTTAATAAGTTTAAATTTTCAAGAAGTTGAACAGTTGGGAATATGATTCCCAGGTCTCTCAATTTTTATAATTTCTTTACTTAATATATATTTATCACTAAAGTTCTTAGTGGGAGGGTTTTAACAGATTGTCACATGTAGATATGGCATGTATTACATATGATGTAATGTGTTAAAAATCCTAGAAAGTGTAGTAAACATAAAGGATAAACTGGATGTTTATCATATATGATATGAAAAACTAGTCTTATATTGGTTTTGTTAAATATTATTGAATAATTTAAAAATATTTAAATGTAACATATTAAAGTAAACCTCAATTTTATCATTATTTCTTATTTCCTACATAAATTTATATAAAGATATACATTACATGAATTGTAATGAAAATTGACCTCTCAAAGTTTAACTTTTGAGTTTATCCCTAACTGATGTTCATTATAAAGTATTAGAGGTTTTGATGAAATGATAAGGTTAGCATGAGTAGGATTATTTTATTGAGATACAAAATGTTCTCATATGGTAGAATGCAGAAATATGATTCTTTTTGTTGAATAGATAACCCACTAAGTATACCACATGAAATGTCATATAGATGAATTTGGTATACTAGGGGTGCGTGGATCATATTTTACTCCTCACTACCTAAGGTTGGAGAGATACCTAGAATAAAAAACTTTATACTTTGATACCCTACTTACACAAGTCTACATATTTAATTAGCTAATACGGGGGGATTTGGTATGTTGTTGACCATGTCATCAGTTTTATTATAACCAATATGCTATTTTTCCTCTCATATGTTGAGTATGACATTAGTACCATCGATTAAAATATACTATGAGAGTGTGTGGACGTACCTAGATAATATATATATATTTGAATAAGGGATATATAATTTTCTTATCCATAAGTATAAATAACATGTGATATATTAATTGATCATTTTACTCTACACGTAGAGAGTCGATAACAAAAGAGTTATCAATATGGGATTGACATGGTTTATTCCCCATGGTCACTCATTGCCTTAGAAAAAGGGAAAATATGAGAATGTTCATTTTCATATAATGTATACTGATGGACAAAAATAAAGAGATACATGTGTTTGATGGAGATAATGTGAGATCCCTTTATAGTATGAGTAGCATTAACACCTTTTTAGAGGTCACTCTTTACTAACATATATAGATATAGAGATTTGTATTTTTTCAATTATATAAAGACCCATGGGGTCACACTTTGTGGTTGATAGGGTGTTGATTGAGTTTGACTCTAAAATATACACTAAAAGTTGTTTGGAGTTAACTCAAAAGTGTTTTGGATGGGTATTCACAAGGTATTACATATAATGTAATACATGGTGAAGTTAATGATGGATTTCTAAATATGTTTTGGAAGATATCCAAAAGGATTTTTAGATATGGTATCACAATTAATTATATAAAACACATATTAATTTTAAATTATACAAAGTATTATATAATTTAGTGCAAGTGGGGGATGGAAATAGATATATTCCAAAACTCTATATATATATATATATGTATTTTATAGATTGTATGAAATTTTTTATCTGGGTGCATAGTGGAATATATATATATATATATAATATACTACCTATATCAACAGAATTAGATATAAAGATGATCAATCAGCTTCCATGGATATCATTAAAATAAATTGTTTTATAAGATGAAACAAATGGGGGTTAAATGAATTCATGCATATGATTCATGAATTATCCTAGGAATTCATACATTTTTTATAAATTCAGGAATTAATGATAGAACTGTCGAGTATAATCCTTATGGAATTTATAAATCCTATTACCATAAGATGGTTCATGTGGTTGTACACATGATTCTTGTCTAAAACTCCCATATATCCATTTCTCTCTTCTTCTTCTTCCTTTACATGTTGAGATTCTAGCACATCGAGGGAGAGGGGATAATATGGCATGTATAAAATGTGATTCATTCAACCCATTAATATCTAAGGAGGTGGGATGATTAGGTTTTCTAATTTAGTGATCTTTTCCAACCACATTAGAAGATTTTTGAAGGTGATCAAAGGTTTTAATGCCTCTTCAGTGTAGGTAGGCATGTTTACAGCATGTTCTTCTTTTCATTTTTTACATTGGTTTCATATTATCTTGCATCAAGATCCGTATTCTTGGTTTCTTTTAGATTATTTTGTTTCTAATAAGTTATATTAGATTCATACAAAAAATGATACATTTCACTTAAAATGATAGTTATTTATTTATTATTATTTTAATAAAAAATATGGGGTCTTTATACATATTAAATTAAAATAAAGGACCTTTGTGTGATTATCTCCATTTTAAACCAAGTGTAAAAAGTGAAATATATATAAATAATTTATCAAAAAATCCATGTGTCTAATCCTCCTATAAATAGCTAGATAGAAAATTGGAGATAATCCTCCCATGTCACTCAAGTATCTAGAGAGAGAATGTAAGTGATTTATTCATATGATCAAAGAAGAGTGTGAAACACTTGATTACCTCATTGTATTATCAAATTTATTAAGAATGGAAATTGGATATTCACAAAAACAAATGTATGGATATCACTAAATGAATTTATTTTTGGATTCTTGAATTTAATAAAATGTTGAGCTGATCATTGATCATATTGTTAATATTAACAACAATCAAAAATAAAATCAGTAATAAAATACGTAATATATTTATTTTATTTAAATAATTAATTATAAATTATATTTGATAATAATATCAAATGATTTTGGACATTTTCAATGATTTTAGGTAAAATCAATTTTAAATGGGCATCACACCTCCTCACTTCTATGACACTCAGATCTTTCAGTCTATAATACTAATTTAATCTCATATCTCACTACAATAATACTCCCTTAATCATAGGATATATATATATATATCATAACTCACATAAAAAAATATCAATATCATCCCCTACAAACCATTCACCTACCTACCCAGTTCCACAAGTCCAAATGACACATATCCTAACTCTAGACCATATGCTAGCAATATTAACAACATAATCACATTGTCATATTCAACACATCATACTCATTATCACATCATCCTCATCATCAAATTATAGGAGTGTAGAGGGTAAAATTATAATTAATATTATAGTCTTTGACACCACAAAAATTCACTATGTATTTTACTTAAGTAAATATAATATTGATAGCTTATTCTACACACAAAAATAAACTAAAATAAAACCGTAAAATTCTAATATATAATTTTACCATTATAATATAGTCATTAACTTAGCATGCATAAAAGAAAGTAACCTTATTATGAAATATATAACAATAAGGAAATAAATGGAATCATGTAGAGAAACTCCCCCTTATAAAGATCATTTATCCAAATTTGGAAAGGATTTATCTTTTCCATGGCTTTCTCTAAACTAATCCCAAGTCGAAATCGAACAATTATCGAATGATAAAAATCATATGTGATATAATTTAAGATACTAAAAATTTCCATGAGTTATATCCTAGTGGAATCACCACCCTATACTACCACCAGAGTGTAACTTATAATTATCACATGTATTTTACACATTTTATATTTTGAATTTTAATGAAAAAAAAGAATGATTAGTTTTTATATAAAAAATATGTTTTATTTATATTTGGTATTTAAAAACTATATTTTGTATTTTATAATATAAATTAGATAAAAAATATTACATATTTTTATTTATAATTTCAAAATTATCTTAGTATGTATTTTTCTATATTTTTATGAAAACATTTGTTTTTAGGTGAATAGTGAAAAAATATCAATGTCGCCCAAACCGTCAATTTTATTACAATTTCATAATTCAAGAGTGACTTAAATTTGTTTGAAACAAATTTATATAAAATATATATATTTATAATTAAATTAAATAATTTAAAATTAATATATTTTATTTATAAAATTTACGTTTTTTGTTTTGGAAACCTAAGTAATATTTTACTCTAAAAACAAATTTAATCTCTTTTATTAATAATTAATTTTCATCACTTGTATAAGTTAAATTAAAAAAAATGGATTTAATTTTTTATATAAACATTATCATACTATTTAATAAGTTAAATTAAAAATTTTGGAATAAAATTATGATTACTAATATTAATACTAATGACCATGATGATTATAAAACTGTTATTTTCAAAGAATTATTTTTTAATATTGTGTAAATTTTATCTAATCTAATAAATTAATCACTTATCAAAATTGAATTTAAAATAATTTTTAAACCTATATTTAAATATATTATCACTCATTAAATTAGTAATAAACACTAAATATTATTAAGAACACTTAATATTGAAAGTGACATTTCTCTACAAAACAATTTTTCTATATATAAAATGTTTTAATTTAAAAGTTAATTTTTCACATATTTAGAAATTGAATTACATTAAATAGAGGTTAAATATGGGTTTATCACACTAAAATTTGGTAATATTTTTTTTACATGTTTAATAAAACATAATTTATAGGGGTCTAAACTAGTTACCATGATAGAAAAATATGAAAGTAAAAAAATATAATAGTAAATGACTTTCAACATGTTTAAATGATGTTTTTAAATAATTATTTGAGGCTTAATCAGTCTAGGATGACCCCAAAATATATTATTTATAAATTTTTGATTCATTTCAACTTGAATAGTGTAATGATATCATTGAAATTTAAAGGGTATTCACAAAAGCTCCTTTTCTTCACTTATAAAAAGTGATCACTTCCACCCTATCAAGGATCCATTTCTCCTTCAAAATATCCTTTAAAACCTAAACAAGTTTACATTATTAAATTTAAATTGAACTTACTAAATCATAAATTCACTATAAGTTATCCTAATTACTTCAATTATGTGAAGTTCATTAAGATAAAATTCAAGGTATTGGAATAAGTATTAATTACTCCTTACCTTTTCTTCTTAATATTTATATACAAACCCAAAACTAAATTGATGGTATTGGGGTGTGTATTAGAGGCCAGTGGGTGGTGTATTTAAAAAAATCATCATAAGAGTGATGAAACTATGTCACATTCGATGATCCAAGACTCTATAGAGTCCTGAGGATCTCATGTGAATTAATTGAGCACAAAAATATCTTTCACGATTTCTGAATTCGAATCACCAATGCGTTCAACTATAAATCATTTACAATGATCATTTCTTAAATTATCCAAGCAAAAACCATTCTAGATCATCCACACACACTTTAATAATATTCACAAACATCAATCATCAAATTTTGATTGTTGGCGCGGATCTCTGACAATTCCCTTTATGTTGCGGCGATCACCTCGACTCCCTTACAACAATATGTGAAGACGATCTTGGATCAGTTACTCAAATAGTATCTTTATCTCTCAAGGAATTATAAGGATATATATTCTCTTAATTGCATTGTAATTAATCCTCAATCTATAAAATAGTCTCTCTTCTGGTTATATAGTGGGAGACTCAATTACCCGAAAAGGATTCCTCGATCCCTAGAAATAAAATGTCCATTAAATAAGCAGTAAATGACATGTTATGATGCAATAATTTCATCATAATGTAATTTATATTTTTATAACATACTTTTAATATATAATAAATATTTTACATGACAAAACTGAGTCCTTAACTCAACTCCTAATCCCCACAATATTTAATGAACCTTGAATATTAAAAGAATATTCATTTGTATAATATCTTTTCATATATTCACTTAACACCTTATGAATTATTTGAATAAATTAAAAAAAGTTATTCTATATGAAAATAATAATGAATTTATTTATTCATTTGCAACTGATAATACTTGGACAACTCTTGGACCCCATAGTGGGGCCTACCATATCCTATATACTTATTCACAATAATAGGGTAGATTCATGAAAAAACTATTGTGTGTGACCCTCTACGACCTTATATTGATACAAGGGAATATTATTCATATACCAAGAGTGGATTATAGAAACCCATAAAGTCACTTAAAAGATATAATTAAAATTCATAGCAATAAAATTTCCTACAAATAGCACTGTGTAATATAATCTCTTTCTCTCTCAGTATCTCATAAAGTAGGATGCATATATTATTTCATCATCCATTCCTTATTTATTATTTCTTGATATAACTCAACAAACTTACCTCTAACTACCTTTTCAATGGATTTATAAAGGTACTTCCATCCTGATCAACTAGGCCCAAGATATCACTTCTTGAACTCAAAAGTGAAAATTTTTATCTTGATCATTCAACCAATTCCATACAACAAAGGATGCACCCAATACAAGATACCTAACCAAAAAATCAATGTAATAGTTTTCTCCTTGAATAAAAGTTTGTGATCAAATGGCATACATTGGTAATGATCTCAAGTTAGGAGACCAATACACATGTTCATAGATAAGAACATCCAATAATACCTAAACATGTGGTGTTCCTATTTGAAGATATGTCCTCATTATCTCACCTACTCGAGATCACCAAGTGTGAACGTCATGAGTAGAAGTCTCGATACTTATGATCCCCCAACAACTGATAGTCAGACATCAACTATTTCCAGTCGATATGATGTATCTAGACTATAAGAATTAAATTTAAAATTAATTTCGTAGAGTCTCGATGTTCTAATTATATCATGGGAACTGTTATAAGAATTTGAGATGAAAAATAATCAATAGAAATTCCCATTTAAATAGTATATGTAGAAATATCAACACTATAATGGTAAGTTTACATCATTCATGGCACATTTTATACATTTTAAGGTAATCAAAATTATTATTCAAGTTGGATATAGGGAACTAACTATTGCAACACAACCACATTCACTAAGACAACTTTATAACCATTTTTATTAGATATCAGATGATAATATAATATTTCTACTAAGTTATGATTTTAGTCATGGGCGTAACATGTACCCACTATGTGAAAACTCTACTATATGTAACATTACCTCCTTGAGTAATACTTCTCAAGATATGATATCCCTAAGTGTATACTTGTTTTCCACTATCAAACTTGAAATTTTGTCTAGTACTAGTAAAATATTTATCCTAATCTATATTATGATAAAAAAAATACTTGGTGTGATTCCAAGAAATGTAAGAAATCATTGCATATTATCCCCTTATTCTTTAGATTCATTAGAATACACAATGAGCACGGTATTTATGGATATGGATATCACTATCTTGAATGATCTTTTATTTCTAATTACCTTATCCTAACTTCAATATTGGATCATATTGACCTATAAGACGACACGTTTTTGTTCCCTTATAACTAGTATCCCTTCCTGTCTATATACTAGGTATATATCTTTGGTACTTGAATAATTACAAGTGGATAGTTCTGACTTCTTCCCATGCAGTTCTCCTAGATGTAATTGATATTTTCCTATCAGAAAGTTTATGTTGTAAATATCATTTCTCAAACATATAATGAAATATGTGATTGATCCATTTTAGAAACATATGTAATCCAACTCACCACATTAATATCCTCTTATACCCATGCATGTCTTCTTGGATAGATTTATGACATGTGACATTGGTGAAAATTATCTATCAATTTATTCCAAGTTTTATTTTTCAATACATTATCAGTATATGTACTATTTAATTATTCTAAACAACCACTATATTTAACTTAGTAGATATAGTTTCCTAGAAATTAGGATTATACTTTGATTCAATCACTGGATAGTAACATTCATTATGGTCTTAATTAGCTATAAGACCAATAACAGTTTTTCATATGTTATCAAACATATTTTCTTTGTAAAAACATTGGTGCTCCCAACAACATCTTACATACACTTGTAGAAATTCATTCCAAATGAATATTCTAGGATATTGTTTCTTAATTCAATTAAAAAATGGATCCCAGTAACTTTCACCCATTATTGGAATTATATGGTTTCACCATCCCTTAATGGTTTCATCATATAGACACCTTAGACAATTAGTGGTCTTGACATAATATGTACAATTTTAATGATCATATAATATATCTATGATAAGTAAAATTATAATTGATTTAGGAATAATGACTTGGTGTTACCAATTGATCCTTATTAGTACCATGATTTCACCATCCATTTATAGTCTAACATGAATACCCACCACAAGATTCAAAATAATAACCCCCTTTTCTTCGATACATGGAATCCATTATTGAATTTTAATTGAACTTGTCAATATTATATTATTTCTATTTACTACTAAATTTTAGAATTAATTATTCTTAATTAATAATGTATCACCATTAGTAGTGAATAAAAAACAATTACAATGGTTTTATTCATCCTACATTGTATGTGTCTCTGGAACATTCTCTTTTACATGATCTTGTCGAACTTGTCCATATGAAAACTATATATACATATTTAGAATTGACTAAATTCAAGTCAATATTTATCCCACTATCTTGAATATATTTGTGAACTCTTTTATAGAAATATATTCTAACACTTGACTATAACTTTTCTATCTTTTGTTTAAATTAATATCCTTAGAAAACATTATGATAACTACTTTAGATGCACATTGTGTTTTTTTAATGCAAGTTTTTTTATATCCTCAAAAAACATTTTTCATATAAACACATGTTTTTATGAAATAATGGATTTCCATTATACTATAACTCATATTATATACATTTTTTATGGGACAAAATCATTATTTTATTTTCATTTATTGAAACATAATGGAAGTATATACAATAGATATAAGTTACAACATTGATAATCCATTTAATTAGATCATAAAACTAATGTGTATAAGGAAATGTTCACTTAAGAATTAATCCATTCTACATTATATTGATCAATTTTTACATGTAAGACTCGTCATTAATCCTTATTATTATCATCATAACTTTTATGTGTATAAGGAAATGTTCTTTTAAGAATAAATACACAATATATTTTGATGATCAATGTTAGCATGTAAGAATAATCCTCAATCCTCCTTATTATCATCATAACTTTGATGTATATAAGGTAATGTTCATTTAGAAATTACTCTAATCTTCATTATAATGATCAATGAATGCTTTGTTAAGATATTCTTCAATACACCATCCAAAAGAAACTCATATATTCTGACTGTGTATATATCATACATAAAGTTCAACTCTTTAATAATCACTTAAAGTAATATCATAAATTATAGTTACCACTATCTTACCCTTGGAATATTTCATTCTCTCTAGATGAATTAATTTTTAAAGCATTGTGGGTGACCTTTATTTTTAAAGTTTTATTTTTCCTAACTAAATAAGTACATTAATTGATAATATCTAATGTTTTTAGCTCCACGCAGTCTAAATAAAAAACTAGGTATATCCTTGATTTCCACTATTTGTTTTACATGAAAACAAATTATCTTTCCATAACTGGGTATATAAGTATTACATTTTATATTCATTATCTATTTCTTATGATTCATGTATCACTGAACTATTTCTTGAGTATTAAACAACCCAGATAATATTCATTCCAAAACTAGAATAACGTATCCTTATTTCCATTGGAAAAATGAGATTAACTTTTCAGTAATAATTAAGAAATGTTAAACTATAACCATTTACATAGAAATTAGAAGTTGTGCTTTTATCACCATTGACATAGGAACCACACTTCCTCATCTACTTTGAGAACATACCTTACTTCTTGTAACATTTCTATTACTTACTTGGTTATTTTATTTCAATACACTCATGTGACTGATATATTTTATTTAATATCCAAGAAGTATTAAAGAAATATTACATACAAAGATGAATATTCTTGAGGAAAAAATGATATCTTTCTTCTGCGATTCAGTTCATTGCATTTAAAATTTAAAAGGTCTATTTCATGACATGTGAATAAAATAATTTCTAATTTAATACCTATTTTCTTTGAAGGACATTGTGAAGGTTCATTTAAAATCACTCATTCCATTGGCCTTTTATCCTTGTTTTTCAACTTGTTCACCATAATATTTAAATATTATACTTTATTTAAGTTTTTATTTATAAGGAAAACCTTAACCAAAATTTAATTAAGTGTTATCTCCATACTATTCATTTTGAAATATTGAATGAAACTGGAGTAAATTAGTCAGAAGATATAATAAATTGAAGTCTTTAATGATCATGATCCTCCTTTCAATTTACACATGGATAATATAATCATCACTCATTTATATATCACTTCACTTTTCTCCTTATCATATTCTCGGAGATGAGAAAACATGTGAAATCGTCCAAATCCTAATATTGTATCCACAAATCAAATCATAGGTTGATGATAGAATTAAGGCATAATCATTATATTAGTCAAACATGAGTCTCATGTAATAATTTTTCTCACTCTTTCTTATTGAGGAGGATTTACATGTATTGGGCTACCCGCACCTTGAATTTTAGATATCGTTGTAATTTTCATAAGAGCCAATACTACTCTTAGAAATGAATTCTAGTTTAGACATTTTCTTTATCCCGTACTTATCAAAATGTACTTATGGTATTACATTTCTTATTTTACAAAAATAACAAATCTAAAAGATTTATAATTTAATCTTGATAACTGAATAGACACTACTGATTAATTTTGTCATTGAATGTCTCCCACTATTTTATCAAAATCTAAAAACCCTCTATACTAAAATTGGAATACTCTATATCCTGATTATTCTAGTGGAAAGTATCATTCAAACCTCTCCTCGTAGTCTATAATCTATGTCCATGTCACTACTCTGACAGTTTTATGGTAGGTGTTTGACTGGACAATAGCATTAACTCGTAGCTCATTGATCTACTGAGTGAAGTCCTAGCTTCTAAAATATAAGATCCCTAACTTTTTTGGATATGTCTCATACTTGTATATAGGTAAAATTTTACACTTTTTTAAATATATCTTGGTTGAGTATTTTCTTGGGTGAGTTTAGAATAACTCTTGATGTTTTTTTAGGGTTTCGGGTAGTGCACGATTAGTTTATGATTTTTTAAACTATGCACCCACCTAGGAGTAACTATGCACCCCAACAGTAGGGTCACATGGTTAGGGTACACGATCTAAAAAACTATTCACATTGTACAGGAAACCATGCATTTGATATTTTAATCCCCCAAAAATTTAAAAATAATCTCAAACCCCCCAGTATTAATCCCAAATCACCCCCACTCTAACCTAAATTAATTCCTATTATTGTTTAAACTCCCAAGAGCTTTCAAGGATCCTTGAACCCCATTCTTGATGAATATAATATCTAATTGAAGTATTTTCTCTCCTCCGATAAGTAATTTATTCACATATTAGATTTTTCTCTCTCCCATCTTTCTTTTTGGACGAAGAGGAATGATTTATTCTATATTTCTAGTGGTTTAGATCTAGGTTTGGATAGTTGTTAATATGTTGGATCTTGTTCTTAGTTTTTGGTCCTAGATCTTCCATGTTGTTGTGATATTTAATGTTCTGCTTCATTTTAGGGATTTATGGTTTGGTGAATGTCCATTAATGAAATTGAGTTCGGTGTAATAATGTGATTTTTCCATATTATTGATTACAATGGTGTGTATGTAATTATGAAATTTCAATTTCCATGTTTGAAAATCATATCTTGAATCAGACTAATTAATTGGTTAATTTATTAATAAAATTATAAAATTGGTGGGATATTGGAATTATGAAATTGGTCTATTAATGGGGTTTGGATATTGATTTATAATTTGAATTAATGTTTTGGTTGGATAAACCTTATAGGGTTAATGTATATTGTGGTTAAATGTTGAAAAATTGTTTAATAGTGAATTTTTAATATTATTCCATGTGATTAAAGTAAAGAACTGTGTTGGAGTTGATAATTGAAATGGTAAATTGTGATTTGAATGGTATATAAAAATGTTATTTATTCTTAACCATGATGTATACGAAATATGTGATATTTTTAATATATTTAATTACGAGTGTGGTATATGGACTAAAGCTCCAAATACCCATATGTGATAATGAGTGTGGGAATGGGATGGATGCACCAAATACCCAAATTTGATAATGAGTGTAGGATAAGGAATGATGCTCCAAATACCCATATGAACAAAGAGATGAGGGATAGATAATGATGCTCTAAATACCCATGTGATACTAGAAATGATGTTCTAGTTGTTGGAGTCGGTTCCCAAGAACCAACTTCAATGTACTTTATGATAAGAATGTATTCATTTGTTTTTTGAATATTAATAAACTACTTATCACATCATAATTGTTCTTATACATAACATAGTATGTGATAATTTCCTAAGATTAGTTGTCTCACTAAAAGGTCACAACAGTTCCCTTCTATAATGAGAACCCAGAAGTGCTATGACACTATTCTTGAATACATGTTCTATAGATGGATGATATAATTTGAGGGACACAGATGATATTTTCTATCAGGGGTGGAGACTTATAAGACTTTGAGGAACCATATCATGGTGTATACCCTTGGTAATATCTAGTAGGATATTATGATAATGAGACCCACCAAAAGGAAATATACATTTATATGTGTCATTAGATGTTCCTATCTATGGACATGTGTATTGGTTCATAGACTATATACTTATTCTTATTGAGCATTATGAGTTATGTAACTTTATGTATTGATGAAAACTATGGTGACAAATGTTCACAATGAAGTAAGATATGTTGGGTGTGTCACGATTAATATTTCGTTAATGAATAATGTGAGAAAGGATTTTTACCTTCTATTATTTAATAGAAGTTGATATCTCATTCCCTTTTATGGAAATGATATGGATTAAATATATTCATGTCTATGGTGTTCTATAGGCAATCTCTATTTCTTAAAAGTCAAAGAAAGAGACAATGAGCACATAGGTTGACGACACTGGCATGCAACATTATTGATTTGAGATTTCATGATAAAGGAATTATATTACACAGTAAGCATTCGTATTAGGTATTATGTCATTATATAATTAAATTCTTTCTCAATGGGTGTCTTGGCATGTTTCTAGATGCTAAACTTGGAATTTAGGTCGTTCCACCTAATTCCACTTAGAAAGATGCCAAGAGGGTCACACACTAAGTGTATCCATAATCTCAGTTAAATAATATATTATTATTTATTATTTAACAGGTTGAATAAATACTATTCTCGTATGTGCTTTAATAATTATTCATGTATTCATTGTCACATATAAATATTTATTTTGTATTTTAGTAAATATAATATCTATTTATTTATTGGTGAATAATGTATTGATGTTTATTTAATAAATAAATAGACATTATTCAAGGTTCGATATATATTATGGATGAATGGTGGACCTAGATATTAGGTCTAGTGAGAAAAAATAAAAAAGGAATATTATTTGATTATATAATATTTAATTATAATTCAAAAGTTAAGCGCATGTCGAGAAATAATGATATTATTATTATTATTTGACATGGGGATTTTATAGGATTAAAAAAATAATTTAAGGCACTTTTTCAATTTTTTTATTTTAACCCTAGCAATATATAAACTCATTTATGTTATTTTCTCAAGAAACAATTAATTTTGTTGGTTGTGCACAACAATCTTGGAGAATCCTCTCAAGCCTAGAGAGCTCGCTTCTCTAAGAATGCTCCCAAGAATGGAGAACAATCCTCCTCCACTAGATCAAGGAGAGCACTTTGGAAGTGCTTCTCGAAGAGATTAAAAGTAGACAACTCAAGTGAAGTATCTTCCATGATAGCACCCATAGATTCCTTTAGATATGTCTAGAGACTTGTGGAACACGTGTGGATCACCACTAGAGTAAATATAAACATGGTTTCTCCAAAGCAATGATAATGGACCGTAGATCTATCACCTGATTCATCAATGAAGAAATAATTCTTTAAAGGTAATTATTTATTTAATTAAACTAATTATAAATAATATGTGATAATCCTCTCTCTTGATTCTACCATAATTCTTCATTATCTATTTCTTTGACTCAATCACATTGATCATGACATTCATCATCGTATTTATATCAGATTGATCATCGATTTTGGAAAAAACCAAAGTTGGGCACCACCCCGCGCATGCTTTTTTGTGCCCAGAACCTATAAGTTTTATCAAAGGGGTCACATAGTTATTTATAATTATTTGAATATCATTGGTGATTTTCACATTTTAATTTTGTTTTTCAATTAAATTTTAATCATTCTTTCTATCTGAATTGAGAAATCTAATTCTTCCTCATTCATTTATCATAGATATAATCAAAAAAAATTAATTTTATGATTAAAATAAAATCGAGGAACTCATCTGGAGGTGCCAAAGTTTCTACCCTGAAAACACAAGAGTACATATCATGTAATCAGATTTACATTTAATGTACTTTTGGTCAATGAACCAAGATTTAATTCAAAAATTACTCAAACCATGTACACTAATGACACGCGGTGTATTTAATTCTAACACCATGTGTTGACTGGGACAAACTAGTGCATGGTCAATTGGAGTACAAACTGTGTAACTTTCATACACAACGTGTAGTCCATTTTAGACAAAGATGGGATGCGTATTTCAATACACCACCTACCGAACTGGTGACCACGCAATTTGGATATCACACGGCATGTATCCCATTGGACACACCTTGTAATCTAGTTTCTGAGGAGCAATTCACACGTCGGGTCCCTAGGCATGTACCTCAGATAAAGGGTGAGATATGCACACATCGTGTTGCTCAGATGCACAGGTCTTTAACTTATACCAAGTTACATAGATTTAAAATTTATTTATTTTACTATGTAAACCTTGAGACATGTACTTGTATGTGGTCATAAATATAGGACATGCCATGTGATAGTTTTTAATATACATAAATTTTTAAATTTTTAATCAAAATCTGTGTAATGTTTAAATATTCAGATCATGTATGAGTTATATTAAAAGTTGTTACTCTACATGTATTTATTAATAAATTGTGGCTGAAAATTTATTTAATTCATGTAATCATCCCTGAAGTACATGTCATGAAAATATGTGATAAGTCATGTATGCTATATGTCACAAAGAATAGAAAAGTATATAAGTATAATACATGTTGATTAGATTGGGGAATGTATTCCCCAAATTGCATCCAAGATACATTTATGTAAAAATATGATTTTAAATGAATTTATATAATTTTTTTAAAAATTATAATGCATGATAATCCCAAGGAAATTTAGATGACAATTAAGATAAAATAATTGATTAATTAAAGATGATAATTAATCGATTCGAGCATGATTTATCTAAAATAAGAACGATTAAGAATTAAATTTTATTTTTATTAAATTTTTAATTCATCACATACATGTGGATGATCATGATCTAGAAAAGACCTTTTGTATTTTATTGGTTTCATTTAATTTATTTTTGAATTAAATTTTTGGCCTATATGCCTTCTCTCTATTCATTATGTAGGTCCTGCGTTCCAATGGTTTCTTTTATGTAAACCCCTTTTTCCCATACCATTGTGTGATTAAAAGGCATATGTAATAGATGTATCTCCCAAACTAGTAGAGGCAATTCAATTTTAGAGCTAAGGGAAAAAATCTGAGGAGATACATAGGTGGACAGGTGGAAAGATACAACACGAACCTTAGTTGGTTCAAGGTTTTTCCCCCTATTTAAATGGTTAGTTTATCAATTGCTAGATAAACTAACCACTATTAATATCTCATGATCATACTAATTTATTATTTTATTTATATAATTTTCATGGTTATTTTATTTTGGATGTCTTGTCACAATCACATAATTAATGAATTAACACGCATGCAGGATTGAACTAAAATAATCTATCTTATGCAAACATATTATCTAAGATATGGTTAATCACTTAAGTAAAACCAATTAATATTAACAATCACGTGATAAAGATAATAATTTTTAATCTACACAAATAAGATAAAAATTCATCAATAAAATATTATGTTAGTATAACTTCCATTACATCAGTTAAAATCAAACCATAGTCCAAAGTGTTTAACCAACCAATATTAGGGTGATTTCAATTATTGGGAAATTCTAACATGAATTTTTGGGTTGAATTAACTTGGATCACATAAAGGGTTGACTCCCAAAGTAGGACATGGTTTAACTTAGAGGAAAAGGTTGAGGAAATCCAATTTAAGGATTTCGGGATTGGGGAGTTCACTCAATGGATCAAGGAACTATGAGTTAATAAAGCTAGCATCTGGAATTCTTATCTAAAGCCATTAAAATTTCTTTACCAACCCAATTAGGGGTAATGAGAAGGGGAATATGGATCCTTGAAACTTGTATTTACAAGAAACGGGATATTCTGAATCTAATTGTAAGGGCAATTGGGTTTTGATAAAATAGAGGGACACTAACAAATATAATATTTATTTATTTGTATAAATTTTATCAGATAAATGACTAAAATTATAATAATACTATTTTATAGAAACATCAATAAAATGACATCAGAAATATCATTGTGATCCATACTTGAGAAGGAAAACCTCCTCACCAGCACAAGTTTCTAAGAGTAGCGAAGGTGATTATGTGTCAACCTTTGCCATGAAAGGAAATTGTATGTGCTGGAAGAACCTTTACCAGTTGCACATATGAAATGAGGCAACTGATGAAGAGATATATCTATATGAGAAACTTTTGAATGATGCTATATATGTTAGGTAATTCATTATATCATCCATGTCAAATGATCTTTTTAAGCAATATGAGGATATGGATGCCTATAGCATGATGTCTCACCTTCACGATCTAAATCAAGATAAGGTGAGACAATAGAGGTATGAGATATACAATGATTTATTTACAACTAATATTGGAGAGTATGCACCAACTAAGCCTCATGTAGATAATCTTATCAGGTACACTGAATTCTTAGAAATATTAGGGATTAAATTCAAAGATGAGTTGTGTACAGATCTCATACTTTGACCACTAATTAATAACTTCTCTAGTTTTATTGTCAATTATAATATGACAAATAATGATAATAGTCTTTTGGATATTATTACTTTAATTTTCCAAGTGGATAAGTACATAATGAATGATAAAATTGTTGTCTTTATAGTGAATAAGAAAAGGAAGGACAAGGAAAAGGGGCCCAAGACTTGTAAAAAGTCTAAAGATCCCAAGTACCATCCTATCAAGAAGAAGAATATCTAGAGTTAGGGCAAGGAAAATGAGGAAATAGGTTTTTTCTATGGAAAATCTGTCCACTGGAAGAGGAATTGCACCCAAAATAAAAGTAAAGATAAAGTTTTTTTTATTATCGAGTGAAATATTTCTATTTCTACACATTGGGTATTGGATACATCTTGTGGTGCTCACATTTTTATCAAAATGAAAGATCCAAGTAGATTTCAGAGGATTTCAATAAGAGAGGTGGATCTATGAGCTGTTAATGGTGTGAGGTTGGATGTTTTTCCCATTGGAGACTACCACCTTTCATTTCCAATAGCAATTGTTTTAGTTTTAATTTATTGTTATTATGTACCCAGAGTTACTACGAACATAATTTATGTGTCATGTTTAGATACCGATGGGTTTATTTTCAAATTTTCAAATAAAAGTTGTTTCTTTTATATGTACAACATATTTTAAGGTATGGAACTTTAAAATAATTGTACTTATGTATTAAATTATGAAAATCAAGTGTTAAAAATCGATAAAGAATCATGTCCACATGACTCTTATAACACTCAATTGTGGAATCACTATCTTGGTCATGTAAACGAGAAGTGTTTGAAAAAACTCTATCAAGATGGTTATTTAGACTCTTCTTAGCTAAAACCACTTGATATATGCCATGCTTGTTTACAAGGGAAAATTGCTAAACCACTATTTGGTGGATGGGGTGAAAGGACCACAGAGCTTATAGTATTGGTATACACAAATGTGTGTGGGCCATTTATAGTTGAAGTTAGAGGTGGATATTCTTACCTCATAAATTTTACTGATGGGTTGATTAGATATGGATATATTTAATTGATGAGGTATAAGTCTGAGTCCTTTTAGAAATTCAAGGAATTCAAGAATGTAGTAGAGAATAAAGTTAGTAAGAAGATAAATATGCTTAAATTAGATCGATGTAGTGAATATCTTAAACAAGAGTTCATCGAATTTCTATAGGAGTTTGGAAGACGATATCAAATAACACCACCATATACACCATAGTGGAATGGTGTTAGTGGAAGAAGGAATTGTACCTTGTTAGACATGGTAAGGTCGATGAGGAGTTATACAGATCTTCCATTATCCTTTTGGGAATATACATTACAAACAGTGACATACACATTAAACTGGCTACCAACTAAATCAGTAAATGGAATTCCTTTCGATCTATGGAGTATAAAAAAACTCATTTTATCGCATACACATGTATGGGGTTGAAAGGCATGTGTTAAGGCCTTCTCAGGCAACAAAATATCACCGTAGGGAATGAGGTGTATCTTTATAGGATATCCTATGGAAAAAAGGGATCCTACCTATATAACCCCTCAGACAAGAAAGTTATTATCAACACAAAATTTGTCTTTCTTGAGAGGGAGCACATCCCCAAAAAGGATAGTTGGAGAAATATTGAATTATATGAATTTGATTATCAAGATGCACAAGATTTTGTATATAAAAAGATTCTATAGGTCCCTATGGAATAATTGGTTCATTAAACATAAGAATTTCTTAGGAGAATAAAAGAGGTAAGAGAACTAGAGAGATATGGTTTTCTAGTCACCGAATATGGTGATTCATTATTGGTTGACAATGACAAACATATATCCTACAAGGAGGAAGTAGAGAGCTTATAAGATACAAGATGGCAAGAATAAACTAATTATGAAATAGATTCCATGTATCAAAACTAAGTTTGGGTTCTAGTCAATGCACCATTTGATGCAAATCATGTTTGATGAACATGGGTATTCAAGAGGAAACTGGATATGGAAGGTAAAGTAAGTACCTATAAAGCAAGGCTAGTGGCTAAAGGGTTTAAATAGTGTCAAGAAATTAATTATGATGAAAATTTTTCACTAGTTTCCATATTTATATCCACCAGAATTCTACTTTCCATAGTATCTTACAGTGACTATGAAATTTGTGAGATGGATTCCAAAAATTCATTACTTAATGGGAACCTTAAAGAATATATCTATATGACACAACCATAAGGTTTAGTGACTCTAGGTGATGGAAAAAAGATTTCAAAGTTACAAAGATCCATTTATGGATTAAAGAAAACATCTTGGTCATAGAAAATTTGATTTGATGAATCCATAAAATAGTTTGGTTTCATTAAGAAATAACGTTATCCATGCGTTTACAAAAGGTTTAGTGGGAATGAGTTCATTATCCTTGTAGTATATTTTTATAACATATTACATATTGGAAATGAAAAAACAGTCTTAAAATATGTAAAGGACTGGTTAAAAAAGTGTTTCTCTAAGAATTACTTAGGTAAATCAGCCTACATTTTAGGGATCAAAATCATTCATGATAGATCCAATAGGCTCCATGGACTAAGTCAAAGTACATATATTGACCAGATACTAAAGATATTTAGTATGGAACAATCCAATAGGGTATTGATTCTAGAGTCACATGGTTTACAACTTTCAAAGAAAATGTGTCCTCAAACACAGCATGAGAAGGGTCGAATGGGTAAGATCCCATATTCTTCTATGATAGGATCAATCATGTATTCCATGTTATGTATTAGACTTGATGTTTCATGTACATTGATCATGGTAGGTATATATTAAGAAGAACCAGGAGAACAACATTGGACTATTGTTAAGGCTATCCTTAAGTATCTAAGAAGAACTAAGGATATGTCCCTAGTGTTTAAAGGAGATGAGGAACAGTTTATCATAGGTTATACTATGTCTAGTTTTCAGATAGATCATAATGATCTAAATTCACAATCAGGATATTTTTTTTATCTAAATGGAGGAGCTATGAGCTAGAGGAGTTCAAAGCAGCTAGTTTTCACTGATTCTATAGTCAAGTACGATTATATAGTAGCTTCTAATAGAGACAAAGAAGACATTTGGATTCATAACTTTGTCTGGGAGCTTAATGTGGAACCTAGCAGTAAATACCCTATCACATTGTATTGTGATAATAATGTTGTGATGGCTCTTGAAAAAGACACAAGGTCATAATAACATACAAGGCATATACTGCAGAAGTATCACCTATTAAGGGATTTATATTAGATGGATAATTTTTTATTGAGAAGAGTTCATGAATAATAGAATTTGGTAGATCCCTTGAATAAAGTCATATCTCAATAGAATCATGAGTATCATGTGGGAGCTAGTGGACTAAAGGTTGTTAGCAGTTGGCTCTAATGCAAGTGCAAGTTTGTTGGATTTGGTGCCCTAGAACCATCTTATATGTACTTTATTATAAAAATGCATTCATTTTTTTAATATTAATAAACTACTTATCACATCATGATTATTCTTATGCATTACATATTATGTGATAATGTCTTAAGATTAGTTGTCGAACTAAAAGTTCATTGGAGTTCCCCTCTAGGATGAGAACCTAGAAGTGCTACGACACTATTCTTAAATATATGTTCTATATCCAGACGATATCATTTTGGGGACACAAATTATACATTCTATTACGATTGTATACTCACAAGAATTTGAGGAACCTTCTCATGGTGTACATTCTTATGCATTAAATTCTTTGTCTATGGGTGCCTTGTCTTGTTTTTAGATGCTAACCTAGGACTTTAGGCTGATCCACCTAATTCCACTATGAAATATGCCTAGAGGGTCACACACTAAGTGTATCTAGAATATTAGTTAAATAATATATTATTATTTATTATTTAATAGGTTGAATAAATATTATTCTCTTATGTGGTTTAATAATTATTCATGTATTCTTAGTCGCATATAAATATTTATTTACTATTTTAGTAAATATAATATTTATTTATTTATTGGTGAATAATGAAGTGATATTTATTTAATAAATAAATAGACATTATTCATGTTCTGATAAATATTATGGAGGAATGGTGAACCAAGATTTTAGGTCTGTTGAGAAATAATAAATATTGAATATTATTTGATTAAATAATATTTAATTATAATTTGAAAACTAAACTCATGTTGGGAAATAATTATATTATTATTATTATTTGATATAGGGTTTCACTAGGATTAAATATTTAATTAAGGGAACTTATGAAATTATTTTATTTTAACCCCAACTATATATAAACCCAGTTGTGTTATTTTATAAAGATCCAATTCATTTTTTGGTTGTGCACAACAATCTTAGAGAATCCTCCCAAGACTATAGACCTCCCTTATCCAAGAACACCCCCATAAACAGAGGGAAACACTCCTCCACTAGATCAAGGAGAAAGATTTGGAAGTGGTTCTCAAAGTGATCAAATAAGGATGACACAAGTGTAAGGGTTTATCATTCTAGCACCCGAATATTCATTTGGAAACATCTGTAGATTCTGGGAACGTGTGTGTATCACCACTAGAGGAAACTACATTTGGTTTCCACAATGAAATGATGGTCGACCGTGGATCTGTCACCAGATTCATCAATTAAGAAACAATTCTCTAAAAGTATTTATTTAATTAATTAAATTAACTATAAATAATATGTGATGATCCTCTCTCTTGGTTTTGGTGTAGTTCTTCATTATCTATTTCTTTGACTCAATATCATGGATCACTGTGTACATTGTATTATAGATCTCAGATTGATCATCAAAATTGGAAAAAAGAAAATATGGGCACCACCCATCGCATGATTCTTCTGCGCTCGAAACCTAAACTATGCACCATGATATTGGCTATGGACTGGGGTTCCAAGTGGTCATGATATGAAATGTGAAATTCAATGAATAATGAAAAACATGAAATAATAGATTATGAATTCCTATAATATATTGTTAACACTCTGGAATAGGCTGAAGCAGGTATTGATGGTTTGGGTGTCATCTTGAACCTAAGGAATTATGCAGTTAATTAAAGAATAATGAAATTTGAAAACTGTTTACTTCAGGCATTGTACTTTATTCTTTATAAAACCGCATACACTGTTATAGATTAGATATTGATTTATATGGATTTGGTGGTGGCCTACTAAGATTTAATCACACCCTTATTAGTTTTCCTACTCAGTACCTGAATAGACTTCGTGTTTATAGGATAGGATAAGGTAAATATCCCTATGATAGATGGTTGAGTTGGGATGGTGCATGGATGAGGGAACTAGAAATGATGTCATGACCCACTTGGGAATCGTTAGTGTGTCTTTATTTTGGGTTTTTTCATATTGAAAATTGATACATATATTCCTTGACATACCTACTACTTCAGTTTGGATATTGTTTTCTTATTCTGGTTTATCATGTGTTACTGGTCTATATTGGTTATGGTTTTATTCTAGTTATTGATTATTATCATTGCATATTGATTATTTATTTTCACAATTATTCTTCTTTGATAAAGAAGGAATATTCTCCCCATTATATATATTAGACTCTCTCTTCTATTCAATAACATCTGGGGTATGGGGAGGTGCACCTGAGTTCATGTGACCAACTGGCTCGGGGCATCGGTATGTGTCACTCGAGGTGGGACATTACAAAGTGATATCATAGGGGTTTTCTTTTTTTTCATACCATTTGGGAAAGGTAAACAAGATACTAGTAAGATTAGTTCATTGGTCATGATCTCTAAAATTGGCGTATAAAACCAATTTATGGGGGAAAACCCAAGTACCCAAGTTGGGATTATTGTTATTGATGTTTTTTGTTACAATTGGATGTTATTTATCCTTGGGGGATACACTTGTTGTGTGATATTATTATTTCTAAGATTTTATTCATATACTATTATAACATGGATGATAAGAATACATGAATCATTCATGTCACTTAGGATTTATTGTGACATGCATCATTTTAGGAACACATGGAAAATTATGTTTTTGGGTGAGTTATTGAAATAAAAGTGCTTTTATTTACATGTTTAATTTAATTAAAAAGGTTCATGGAATATAATTTATAATTTTAAATGATTCTAAATATGGTAAATAAAATTGATAAAATGGTCTCTAATGAGAAATTGGAATTATGAAAGTGTTTACCCTATGTTAGCCATGACCTAGATGATAAATAGTTGAGGCCAGTGATAGAGCCTTGATTTTGACCTTGTGGATGTGTATGGGGGATGACTTGTTATGGATTATTGTGAATCCCTCTTACATAAATGTGTTGATTTTATGTTATGTGTCCTATGATGTATGTTTGGAATTATATAGATAAGCCTCTATGATGACGCTTATTGATAGGATGAATGGAGTACATGGTTGGAAATGTGCCTCCAGTAGTGGAACTTGAGGCTTTGATAGTTCCGGATCACAAATGTGGAAAGACGTTTCATGATAAATTTGACCAATTTATTATGTTTATAGAAAGTGACCTAGTGCGGGTTGTGAAAAAAATGTTTTATTTTACATGGGAGTTCTAGTTGTAGTACCCTCTAACATTTACCAGAGATGGTGGACCTAATGTAGATGAGTTTTAGATTGAGTCTATCTAGATGATCCTTGAACACTTAGAGACTCTTACTAATAAGAGATTCAAGATGGAATCTTTTCTGTTACATGGTCAAGTGAAACGTTGGAGGGACACCTAGACTCAGGCTGGTCAACTGGAGAATATGGAGTGGAAGGAATTTTAGGATAGGTTCTTGGAACACCTTTACCCCGAGACACCCAGGTGAGAGAGTGAAGTTGAGTTTATGTGGTTGACCCATGGGAGCATTTCTGAGATAGACTATGTTGAATGCTTCATAAATTTTCAATGCTTTGTTCAAGCATTTCTAGGGGATGAGGAAAATATAGAGAATTGTTTTCAGTATGGTCTTAAATGTGATATTAATTCCTAAGTTAATATATTTAGGCTGAATAATTTTTCTAAAGTGATGAATCGGGATCTCATGTCTGATTGGAACCTAAAGGAGGCTTCTAGTGGAGGACAAGTGGTTTCTGTTGAGAAACATGGAGGTACTTCTTTTAGGGGTAGGAATCATTTCTTTGATAATGTTAACCAGAGCAGTGAAATGTAGAGTGGCCAGGGGGATGGATATGTTACTCAGAAAATTAATTGAGTGCTCTACCACTAGTGTGGTAGGTTAGGTCACATTTATATATAGTTCCCCCAACAACCAGTAGAGTTCTAATCTTTTTTCAAAATGGGAAATCTACAATGGTTCTACAAGAACCTATGGTATGTGGGTAATGAAAGAGTATCTAGGTAGAATCAAAGTGTTTAAAGGGTATATTCTACCCCATATTAGTCTGGTAAATGGAGTTCTTCTGGATGTTGTAGTCGAGGTAGTGGATGTGGTACTTCTAGGAAAGCGCACCCATATTATCAAAGTGTTTTAGCTTAGGGGACTCATACTACAGTACAGGGAAGAGGGGATGTATAGTTACATGAAGTTCATCATGTACTTGTGGATAACGAGGTTGGAATATCAATATTTGTAGGTACTACTCTTTTAGCTTATATGATTTTTAGTTCCTTATTTGATATCGGTGCCTCTCATTCCTTTATATCTGCACAACTTATTAACAGGTTGAATATAATCATGGAGTTTTAGATTTTGGTAATGAAGATAGATACATCATTGGGAGTACAGTTTAGAGATATCTGTTTATGAAAGGAGTGTTCTCTCGAGGTTGATGAGTATCATTTCTTCTAGGATCTTTACATACGTGACATTTTAGGTTTGGAATTGATATTGGGTATGAATTTCTAGTAGCGTACTGAGAAAAAATATATTTTTACCACCAAAGAGTGACCTTTAAGTCTCCTTAGGGTGACAATTATTTTCGTCATGGAGAGTGGTATATCAATATGGTCCATGTAGGGCTATTTCATCAACAACTATGAGGGCTCACTACCTTGGTTTCAAGTATTTTTTCAGATGAATATGTTATGAAGCATAATTTTTTTCCAAACATGGTAGATGAGTTCCACGATTTTTTTCCTGAGGACTTCTCAGGGTTATCACATGAGAGAGATGTACAGTGAATATTTGAGCTCAGGCATGAAGCTAAGAAAATTTCTATTCCACCTTATATAATGGAACACACTGAGCTTCAAGATCTTATGACTAAACTAGAAGAGTTGTGGGTTAAGATATTTATCTATCTGAGTATGTCTCCATGGGGTTCTCCAATCTTATTTTCTAAGAACGGTGATGGAACTATGCACTTATGTGTTAATTACCATAAGTTGAACAGAATGAAAGTGAAGAAATTATATCCTAATCTACATATAGATAACCACTTTTACCATTTGAGAAGATCTAGTGTGTTCTCCAAGATTGAATGGATATTAGGGTACATAATCTCATATTTCAACCTTCAAATATACAATGAATAGATTTCAGAAGTAGGTATGTCCTATAGGAGTTCATCATGATGTTGTTCGAGCTGACAAATGCTCTGGCCGTGTTTATGGCCTCGATAAACTAATTATTCTAACAAAACCTGAACTAGTTTGTGGAGGTTTTTGTCAATGATATCTTAGTGTACTCTCAGTTATAAGAATATCATGAACAACATCATTATATAATCTTGAGTACATTGAGCGAGAATCATCATTACACCAAACTAACCAAGTACATTTTTTGGTTGATAAAGTTCAATTATTGGGCCATGTCATCTTAAAGGTAGGTGTGTCAATGGACCCCGAAAAAGTTCAAACTATGTTATCTTGGGAGAATCAAAATAATGTCTTCATATTTTAAGTATTTATGGGTTTAACAAGATAGTATAGGCACATCAACTAGGATTTCTCCCATTTGGCAACACCAATGTCAGGGATAACCAAAAAGGGAGTGAAGCTTGATTGGTCTAATGTTTATGAGAAATATTTTTAGGAGTTGAAATTTGGGATGAACTCATAACATTTCCTCACTTTACCTATTCCAGGTAAATAACATAAAATGTACTATCATGCATCCAAATTTGAACTCAAAGCAATTCTGATGCAGTAGGATCGAGTTTTTACTAATAGCACCATACAGTTGAGAACTCGTGCGAGGAATTACCCAACTCATGATTTGGAGTTAAAAGTAGTGGTATATACCCTAAGATGCTAGATACATTATCTCATGGGAATTAGGTTTTTTTATATATAGACCAAAAGTTCCTCGGGTACATATTTTCTCAGTGGTACATAAAACTTTGGTAGAGGAGGTGGGTCAAGTATCTGTAGTTTTTAGACATTGAGTTGGAATATACTCTAGGAAAGGAAAATTTCATTATTGATGCATTAATCACAAATAAATAGGAAGAGGCAATATGGGAGTCTTGCAGTTATTGGTGGGTGATGGAACTATTTGCAGACATGCATCTAGATTTTCAGGAGTCTCAGTAACATGTAACTCTAACTTCGACATCTATTTTACCCATGCTTTTGGACCAGATCGTGATTGAGAAGATATATAATCTTGTGTGCCTGGTTCTGAGAGAATTATTATTTGGTGGGGAGACACCATTAAGATATTCTATTAAAAATGGAAATTCTCTTCTTTTACATGGCTGAGTATGGGTTCTTATGGACTTGTGTAAGGAGATGATGAAAGAGTTGCATGCCTCTAGATGGGTAGTACATTCGGGTTTTAAAGAGTTGTATCATGACCTAAATCAATAGTATTGGTGGATAGGAATGAAAATGAGATATTAGATTTTGTGTCATGATTTTAAAACTTACAATAGGTGATATATAAGCATCAATAACCTGGTTATTTACTACAGCTATTTTCCATTTCAAAATGGAAGTGGGACGATGTTACCCTGGATTTTGTGGTAGGACTTCCAGGGATTCCTCACAATAAGGACTCTATTTGGGGGATTGTTGACCGAATGATTAAATTAACACATTTCTCTTAAATTTAGGAGACTTTCATAGTTGATCATTTGGGATACTTGTTTGTTTGTGAGATAGACTGTCTACACAGGGTGCCAAAGATTATAGATTCAGAATGTGACTCGCATTTCACTCTATGCTTCTGCAAAGGTTTATAGAAGGTGTTTGGTACATGACTATCTCTGAGTACAAATTTTCACCCATAGACATATGGGTATTCATAGCGTATTATATAGGTATTGGAGGACATGATATAGGCATGCGTCATAGATTTTAGTGGGTCTTAGGAGAAGCACCTAGAACGCATTGAGTTATCATATAAAAATGGTTATCATGAAACAATTCATATGGAACAATATAAAAATATTTATGGAAGTAAATGTAGATCACCTCTTTACTAGATGGTGGTAGGTGAGTTAGATTTTTTGGATCGAGTCTCATGCAGGAAATGTCTGAGCAGGTTCGGATGATTCGAAAACATATGTCTTTGAATAATAGTAGACAAAAGTCGTATACTAATAAATTTTGAAGAACCCTTGAGTTTACAATGGTTGGTTGTGTGTTTCTTCATGTTTCACATATATTGGTTCATCATAGTATTCATAGGAAGGGAAAGTTGGTGACCTATTTTTTTGGACCAATTGAGATTGTGAAGATAATCAGCCTGGTGGCATACTTATTGTCTCTTCTATAGAGGTGCAGTGTTATCCATGATGTTTTTCATGTGTTATAGCTTCAATTGTATAACCACAACACCTCTCATGTGATCGATATTGATTATGTTAAGATTTATATCGATGAATCCTTTCAGAAGAATCTAATACAAGTTAAGGATATCAGTGACAAAGTGTTGTGATGAAATAATATGCCAATAGTTTGAGTACTATGGAAACATGGTAATGTTCAAAAAATAAAAATGGGAGAGAGAAGCAGATATGAGGGCATAGTGACCCAATTATTTTACCTTATAATCATAGATATTCTTAGGAGTACTTATCGAGGATAATCTATTATAAGTTGGGGATATTTTAAGATCCTAAACATTTCTAGAGATGCCTCTTACTCATTTACAGGTAATATTTTACCCTTATTTTGAATATATCTTGGTTGGGGATTTTATTTTTCAAATTTAAGAATTTTGGAATTTTATTTATGTATTTTTGGAAATGTTTGGTTAGCGCATGGTTTTTCAAATCATGAACCTACCTAGGAATAACTATCCACCCCAACAATAGGGGTTCATGGTTAGGGTGCACACTTTGACAAACTATATTTCCCATATAAGAAACTATGTGCATGGGATTTTAATCCATAAAAATTATAAAAAATAATAATAAACCCCCTATTATTAATCCCTAATTAACCCCACTCATACCTAAACTCATTCATATTGTTTTTTAAGCTACCTGGTTGGTTACAAGGCTCCATGAACCCTATTCTTGATGAATCAAAGATCCGATTGAAGGATCATCTCTTCTTTGGTAAGAAAATTCTTCCTCGATTTGATTTATCTCTCTCAAGTCTCTCTTTTTAGATGAAGACGAATGACTCGTCCTCTATTAGTGATGGTTTAGATCTCAGTTTTTATTGATGTTAATTATTTGTTTCTTGTTCTTAAATTTTGGTCCAAGATCATTGGTGTTGTTGTGATCTTGAAAATTCCACTTCAATTTAGGGATTTTCAGTTTGGAGAACATCCATCAACAACCTTAAGGTAGGTGTTCTAATGTCAATTTATCATAGTCTTGATTAGAAATGTGTGTATGTGATTTTTTAAATTTTAATTTCCATATTTGGCAATAGTGTCTTGAATTGGATAAATTAATTGGTTAATTAATAAATGTAATTATGAAATTGTGGGGATATTGAAATTATGAAATTATTTTATTAATGGGATTATTGCATTGATTGATAATTATAATTAAAGGTTTGGTTAGCTAAACCTTATAGGGTTAATGGATATTGTGGTTAAATGTTGACAAATGGTATAATGGTTAATTTTTCATATTATTTCATGTGATTAAGATGAAGAACCTTGTTTGAATTGATAACAAAAATGGTACATCATGATGTGAATGTTATATAATATGGTTATTGATGCTTGAACTTGATTTATATGAGATATGTGATATTTTTTATATATGTGATTATGAGTGGGGGACAGGTACTGATACTCCAAATACCAATATGTGATAACAACTGTGGTACTAGGAATGATGTTCCATATAACAATATGTGATAATGAGTGTGGGACAATGATTGATTCCCCAAATACCCTTATGGAAAATAAGGTATGGGACAGTGAAAGGTTCCCCAAATACCCATGGGGTTCTAGACATGACATTTTAGGCACTATGATTTTGGATTTCGATAAGGGTTCTATGTGGACATGATATGAAATTTGGAATTAAATGAATAATGAAAACCTTGAAAGAATGGATTGTGATTCCTTATGATATATAGTTCAGACTCTAGCATGGACTAAAGCAGTTATTGATGGCTTGGGTGTCATCTAGAACCCAAGGAATTATGTTTTCAATTAAAGAATAATTAAATGTGAAATTTTTTTACTTAAGGTATTATAATTTATTCTATATACAACTAAATATACTATTATATACTGGATATTGTTTTAGACGCCATAAGTGGTAGCCTACTAAGTCGTACTCAAACCCTACTTGTGCTTCCTAATCATTACTCTAATAGAATTCTTGTTTATAGGACATGAGAAGGGAAAGAGGCCTATGATATATGGTTGAGTTGGGTTGGAACATGGATGAGGGAACCATATGTGATGTAGAGACCTACTTGAGAAGTTGTCAGGGTGTATTTATTTGAGGTTCTTCATATTGAAACTTAACACATATATGGAATGACATATCTACTGATTTGGTTTGGATATTTTTTTCTTATTTTGGTTCATCATGTGATACTGGTCTGTATTAGTTAGGGTATTATCTTGTTTATTGATTATTATCATTTACTGTTGTTTTTTATTTCTATCGTTGTGAAACTTTGATAAAGAGGGTATAGTTTCCTCATGTCATATATTATAGCCTTGTTGCTAGTTATCCACCACTGGAATACAAGGAGGCATTCTAGAGGTCATGTGACTAGCCAGCTTGGGGAACTTGTATGTGGAACCTGGGTGGAGATGTTACATAAAATCATAAAATTGATTTATTCAATTTTTTCCTCTAAATATGCAGTAAGATAGTTATGGATACTTATTTATAGTCTTCATTAGTTATGTGAACTCGTCACTCCCCATTAGTGTGAGGCACCCTCAACTATGGATAACGATCACCCCGTACACTTGGTTATTTTCAAATTCAAACAACAAAAGTCATTGGAAACTTAATATTTCTTTGATGGTTTTTAATATTTCTCGGTGAATGTAATCATTTTCTATTAAATATATTCATACTATGTTGCCACACTCATAACTGAATATTAATAGAAAAATATTCATCAGGTCTTTATGAATATTTATATTTATTATTTTATGTGTTTTCTATAATCATGAAAATTCATAGATTAATTAAAAATTCATAATGGAAATAAAATTATCTGAATGATCTTAAGAATAAAATATTGATTGATCCATTTAAACTCCATGGATTGACCATAACCTAAGGGTATTATACCTAATTCGGGTCTTGACTCATGTTGAAACTCACTTATGGTCTATTATTTTTAACTTCTCATCTAGTATACCATCCCATCTAAGCATGGTACACATCTTACATCATCATCATCGTAATAAAAATGTACTCGCACATTGGCCAGGGGGTATCCAGAAGTGTAATGGGTATAATGTAAATAAACTGATTAATGTGAATGCCCTTATACATATTTAAATGAAAAAGATGATTTGTAGACTATCAAAAAAATAATTTAAATATGTCAAAAAATGCATGCATTAGTAATAAATAATTAAATAAATAATATAGAGATACATGGTTGGTTAATGCTCAAGACTTGTCTATGGATAAAGTAAAAGTGTGATTAAAATGAAATAAATTTAAGTAAAAGGGAATTTAATAAATTAAATTAATTACTTAAATTCAAATAATTTAATTTAAGTTCGGTCCCCTTATTAATTATATTTTTACTTCCAAAATTAAATTAATTTAATAATTTAATTTAGGAAAAAAATTAAAATAATTATTCAGAATATTAAAATTATTATTTTCATAATCATAAATTAATAATGTAATTTTGATTATATTTTTAAAAAATTATGGGCCTTGAAACCCCACCTAGACCCATTGGGGTCAGTTTGTACCTGTTCATGCCCATTTCGGACTTGGAAGACCCCATGCAAGGGTTTTCTTGGCTAGGTACACCATCCCTGTGTCAATATGGATCGGACGGACATGCTCAGGCCCGTGTAGGCTTGTATCAAGAATGAAAAAGAACCACAGGACATGGGTTATTGCATTTTAGTGGTCCGACCATTATGGTGGGGGCATGGAGTCTGTTCAATGGGGGGGAAAGCCACCCGATATGTTTGGTCAATGGTTCTCACTTAAGAAAACGAAGATGGTGTGGATCTATGAAGGCATGTGTACATGAGGATCCATAGTAGTAGTGGGTGTCCTGGTCGGGGCATGTTGATATAGAGAGGAGGCGGTTTGATATTTGTGGGGCTAAATTATCTATGTGTCATCATGGGAGGTGTCAATTAGTGTGTTCTATAAGTGAAATATGATTGGAGTGGGGAAATCGATGTTCGTGGTGGCAGATCTCGATAGGGTCGGTAATGCAGGATGTGCGGAGAGTATCAGGCTTAGCTAGAGGTGCATCATCAGTGATGCTCACATGAGGTTGGGAATGTGAATGAAGAAGTCTTGTTAGAGTTTGGTAGTGGTTTATGGTATGGTGAGGCATGGTATGGGGTTCATCTGGATGGTGTCAGAGGTAGCAGTCCGATGGAAGTGGGTTTTGTGGGAAGGAAGCTCAAGCTGCCACTGGAAAAAAAATATTAAACTAATTTTTTTTAAAACTCTCTACTTCCCAATAAATTTCAATTTTAAATTCAAGATTCCCTTAAGATTTTTTTACTTCTATGGGTGTAAGACTCCCATAAAAGATTTTAAAATTTCTCCTTTTGTTGTCCTCCCCCACTAATTGTAGAAAAAAATTCAAAAAAATGTTTGTTTTCATTTTTTCAAAACCAAATTTCTTTACGCTAACCCAAAATATTCACCCTGGAATTGACTCACCAGCCAAATATATTCAGGAATCCAAATTTTGGTGACCAAAATCCATCCAGAATACAATATGTCTCTTGAATCACCTTCAGCCACACATCAGGGTAACTTTAATATATATAGAAATATATTTTAAAAAAATTATATACCCATTAAACTATTTTCAATCCGAATTAATTTTTCCAATGTTTTTAAATTTTCTATATGATATCAGATCAATGCATAGTTTAAACTATTGGGAATGAATTAAATCACTCTACATAATTTAAATAAAATTAATTTTTTCTTTTCTTCAAAAATTCACTCAATCCCTCTAATACCAATTGATGGTTCTGGGGCCTGCATCAGAAGTTGATGGGTTAGGGATTTAAAATTTTTCATCACTGTAGTGAGGAAAATATGTCATCTCTAATGATCCAAGCACTGGTAGAGGCCTAAGGATCTTGTATGAATGAATATATCAAAAAAATAATTTGAATTATTACTATATTTGAATCTCCAGTGTGTTTCAATTTCCCTTTTTTCAGAAAGTGTTCCTTGAAGGACTTATGGAAAAACCCTCTAGATTTTCCACACACTCTTCTAGAATCCACACGAACAACAATCATTCAATTCTGGGTACTAGTACGGAGCTCAATTTATTCCCGTCAAATTATGACAATCACATCGACTCCATTCTAACAAGATGTGAAGATGATCTTGCATCAGTTGCTCAGATGGTGTAATTATCTCTCTATAAAATAATAGGAAAGAGATGCTCTCAATTCAATTGGAATGAATCCTCAATCTAGAATATAGTCTCTCTCCTTATATTGTGGGAGTCTCAATTAATGTTAAAGGGTTCCCCAACCCCCAGAAATAAATCTCCCACTAAATAGGAAGTAAATGACACATTATAAAAAACTAATTGCATCACAGTTTCATTTATGTTTTTATCACATTCCTATAATATATAATAAATATATTACACAGTAAACCTAGGTCATTAACTCAACTCATAATTACCACAATATTAAATGAACCATGAATATTAAAATAATATTCATTCAAATAATATTTGTCCATGTATTCACTTAATAAATTATGAATACTTTAAACAAATTAAACTCAATTATTTTATATTTGAATAATGATGAATTTATTTATTCATTGGTGATCAATAATACTAGGAAAACTCTCAAACCTCGTGGTAGGTCCCATTATATCCTATATAACCATTCACAAGAATAGGGAAGATTATTGAATATGCTATTGTGTGTGTGTTAGGACCAATAGGGGCCTATATACCCTGAGAGGGGGGGTGAATCAGGGTATGGATATTCTTTTTCAAAGTTCTTCTTGCCCTGCTGGATCTTGACCTCTTTGTTACAAGGGTCACTTTGTTTTCACTTGTGTGCATGTTATGATCACTTACTTTCTCCTTCATCTGATGATGATTCTTTAAATGCAATGCAGGCAAATTAGCAGGAAGACACAGAGATTTTTACTTGGTTCACCCTCACTGGGCTACGTCCAAGGAGCATACGCCGACAGGTTGCCGGTCTTACCAAATTCCACTAGACTTCACTAGCTGTGGATTACAATGTTCGGGATAGATCACTTATTTGCCCAGGCTCAATGCCTTTATAATGTTTAGGGTCATCTCACTGCTTTCCCAAGGGTCACTCCCTGTTTCTCTCTCTCTGGCTCACTGTCGGTGGAGAGGATCACCTTTTTCCTCTTCCTAAGCTCACTGCTCTTAGAAGGAATCCACTCACAGTTTGTATACCTGTAGGTCTCTTCATTTGCATGAATGAATGCATCTTCCTCTGTGTGTAGATGCTCTGTTGAAGTACAACTTTCACACATATATGAATATCTCTTTGCACTGAAAGTATCGGGCAACGTACCAGCTTCCACGCAGTCCGAGAAGCACCGCTGGAACAAAACCTTACTTGGAGCGCAAGTCAATCTCGGCGCGCAAGTCACAACGGGCGCGCAAGTCCTCCTCAGACACTTGCACGACTCAAGCTTCCTCAACTCCAAACTTGCACGACTCTCTTCCGTTTATTCCCAAACCAATATTGGCGCGCAACTGCTAACCGGCGCGCAACTTCTAACACCGGCGCACAACTTCAACTACTGGTGTGCAAATTCACCTATGCGACCCACACTCACCACTTGCGCGACCACCACACCTGCGCGACGGGAGCTCTGATTTTTCAAAGTGTTGAACTCCATTGAAAATGAGGAGGGGTGGTCCAGTATTTATAGGCAATCTGACCACCCTGTGCGACGGCGCGCAAGTCACCTGCGCGACCCAGTTTCGGCGCGCAAGTCTTCTGTCCTTTTGGACACTTGCGCGACCAACTCCCAAACTTGTGCGAACCTACTTCCTTTGCCATATTTTGATCTTCTAATCTTGAAAAACATATGGCACGCAAGTTTCCTGTTCTCCAAGTCCTCGGTGCATAAGTCCTTTTTCCAAAAACACTTTTCTTCATTTGCCGATTTTCAGGCCCTAAAATTTGGCCAACACTGGAAAACGGTGCCACCTTGTATCTGTTCTTTTGAACCGCCTCCAGATCATCCATTCCTTTTATCGACGTTCTTCAATCAAACATGGATCGTTGAACTCAGCTCTTGAACTCGACATTCCACCATGAAATACTCTTTGTCAACAAATTTGTATGTCATTGTTTTTCTTTGTCAACAATCACTACTCAGATGTCCACTTTGTCAACAAACACAATCACCTCAAAAAAGCTTCAATGATACCTTGAGGGATTTTTTCCCAACAATATCCCCCTTTGGGTTTGTTGACAACTCTTCCAAAACAAAGATACGTCGTTGATTCTTCAGCCTCCATTCGCCTCATTGCGATTCTGATAGCGATCAAGGATTTACTCAACACATACTCTAAGCCCACATGAGCAATGCTCGGCGTGAGAAACAAGAGTAAATTAAAAGTTCATCAATGAATCACTTTATCTCTGACATCCATTGTTGACAACAAACTGATACCAATTTGTACTAAACTGATACCAATTGTTGATGGATTTGTTGGAAGACCAATGTTTGGTTTGGAAATAGTCTTACCACTTTCCAACACCACTCTTATGATTTTATCACGATCCTCAGCTGTCGTGATATCTATTCTTTGATCGATCACTTCTAGCATCGTCAGAATTAATACACTCCCCCTTTCTCATTGCTCCCCCTTTCTGGTTGCTCTACCTTTCAGCTTCTCCCCGTATCTTTCATGACTTCTCAAATAGCCACACTGTCTCCCAATCACTATTTTCCCCCCCTTTAACAAACACTCTTATCTCCCCCTTTTTCAAAGAACCCAAAGGTCACTCCTTTGTAAGCTGTAACAGAGTAGAGAACACAAATCAGCACATTAGGGAAAAAGAGATCATACCTCGGGGAGAGGGGGGGTCCCACATCCACACTATTTCAAGTGCGGGGAATCGACTGAACTCCCAGATCTAGTCGATGCCTCTCAAAAGCTTCCTTGGATAAGGCCTTTGTCAGAATGTCTGCAACCTGTAGCTCTATAGGCACGTACTCCAACTTCACGAGTCTCTTCTCAACCTGCTCCTTGAAAAAAATGATACTTAATCTCAATGTGCTTTGTCCTTGAGTGATGGACGGGATTTTTGCTGAGATTTATAGCACTTGAGTTATTGCACTGGATTCTGATCGGAGACTTCACTTCAATTCCCATATCTTCAAGCTGCTTCTTCATCCACAATAATTGTGTGCATGCTTGAGTGGCCGCAATATACTCAGCTTCTGCGGTGCTCAATGAAATGCAATCTTGCTTCTTATTTATCCAAGAAATACACAATCCACCAAGATAGAATGCACCACCTGACGTTGATTTTCTATCATCTGCTGAACTGGCCCAATCAGCATCAGTATATCCCAATAACTCTGTCTGATATTTTTTAGTATATGTCAAGCCAAAATCCACTGTGCCCTGGATATACGGAAGTATTATTTTCACTGCAAGCATGTGGCTTTCCTTGGGATTGCTTTGATATCTCGCTGCTTGGCATGTGGCAAAAACAATATCAAGCTTTGGTGCGGTCATGTACAACAAACTGCTGATAATCTGCTTGTTTTCAGTGAGATTAACTGCCCTACCATTGTCATCTTTTGATGATTTTATCTGGGTAGAAACCGGAGTCTTCATCTCCTTGGAATTTTCCATTCCAAATAATTCCAAAGCATCCTTGGCATATTTGGATTGAGAAATGAATGTGTCATTCCTACCTTGTGTAACGCTGAAGACCAAGCTTATTCAAATACTGATATAGCCTTCAGTACAATGCTCTTAGTGCTTGTTTCAGCCCATATAACGCCTTCTTCATCCTGCAAACATTGTTCTCATTCTCATGAATGAGAAAACCATCTAGCTGCTCAATATACACCTCTTCTTACAGAACCCCATTTAGAAATGTAGTATTTACATCCATCTGGAACTCTATGAACTTTCTTTTCCCTGCAATGGCTAGGAATAATATGATTGTCTCGAAACAATCTCCCACATCAGGTTCTTCACAATCTGATCAAGCATTTTATTCATAGCATGAACCCAGTTTTCAACGTCAGCTGCATCAACAAATCATTTCGGCTCAGCTCTTTGGCTTTCTTGTAAGCACAAACTAGACACTTTTGTGTTCATCATCGGTGTCTTCTTCTGAATCATTATCAGCCACTTCTTCTCTCCCTGTGTTACTTACATCCTCATCACTTTCATCAGGAATTTGTTCACTGACTCATTTTTCAGTGGCATCATTCCTTTCAACTACTCCTCGCAGCTTCTTGGTATCCTGAAAACAGTCAGTTGATAGCATATTGTTAGAGAAAATATATAAGCATGAAATACATTATTACTGCTACTTCTCCCTGTGTTTCTTTCTTCCCTCAATAGGAAACACCTGAGCTGATTCATCCAATTATTGCATTGATGGCTCTTGAATCTGATTTGGATTTAGAATGCTCCCCCTGTGTTAAAAAACACTTCTATCTGGTAGGCCCAACGGTAGAGACCCATAACCATTCTTCTCCATGTGCACCATTTATACTAATCTAGCACTCAGCATCGAGCCATTAACCAAATCTCTAAGCCTATTGAGTTGGAACTCGGTGTAGGAAATAAGAGACAAAGTTAACAACACAATCATATTCTATTATGCTCTGTTGCTCCCTTTCTTCTTCAACTATGGTACCTGATTTGAATCAATTGAAACTGTAGATCATATCACATATCCACTTCGCATCCTTAGATGCCACTTCCCCTTGGATCGTATCTACCTAGAACTTGAAACACATGCATCATCAGTTAATATCATTTCTATACATAGGGAGAGGGGGTTTTCTTCTAGACTCCTCAAGATGAGGATTTCGGTTGATCCTGATGGGTCAACCCTTCAATTCTTTCTTGGAGGGCATTACACTCCTTTCTTGCTTCCTCCAACTGCCTAGCCAACTTCAAATGTTCTGGCCATATGACTAGGCATTCATTGCCTACATTCTGAGCCTTTTTCTGATATGTAGATTCGGTAGGCTTGGCCTTTCTCGCTTCTTGGGGTATAAACCCGCTAGTACACATTTCCTTCTTTGAGGTTCTACCAAAATTCCATTTTCCTAGATTATTTATCTGAGTAGGAACCTCTCTATTTGGCATCTTCCCTTTCTTCTTCTCCCATCTTAGGGGTCTTCTTCTTTCCTTCACTTCTCGCTGAGAAACACGACATGTGGATTTCTCGATGCATCCTCCATTCAACTTTATTTTATCAGATTTCTGAGTCACCACACTCTTTTTTGCTGGTGGTGAGTCCTCTATTGAACATTCATTCTTCTTCATCACAGCTGGAGTAGATCTCCCCTTAATCTTCTAGGTTTGTTCACATTCTCTCCTTGAGAGCGGTTGTGAGTACGACAGAGGAGGTGATTGATACACCTTTCGTTCAGCTCCATGTGATTCCCCTAAGGCTCTAAGCCTATTTTTCACCTTACCACTTTGTCTCCCAGTGTTTAATTTATCATTATGTACCACTGGATTTGGTAATCTCTTTCTCGGGTCTTTTTCCTTCCCCGTTTTCTTCTTGCTGCACTGTCTGGCCAAATCCCCATGATCAGAACATATGAAACATTTTCTATTAAAGGCATACCTCATTTCATCACTTCTCTGTTGAGATGTTGATGCAATTTGTTTTCTTCTTCTGGCATCAATCGCCTGAGCTTCCTGACACATACGCATGGTGTGTCCCATCCTTCCAAACCAATAGCATCTGATGAATGTTCTCCTCTTAGAAACTCTTCTCTCTGATTTATCATGAGGCTTCTTCTTATTCTCATATTTAGTAATGTCTCTGTTTTCACAGCCTGAAATGTATTCCAGAGCCTCTGAACAGAAGCTTGATGTGTGGCCATGAATCCCACAGAAATAGCACATGTCATCACGACTTTTTGTAACAGTCCTTTTAGGCCTATCTCCAGCACCTATAGGATATCTTTCACATCTGGAACTATTCACAGCTCTCTTTCTATCTTGCACGGGAGGAGATTCATCAAATCCGATACCGGCTTTTCCGAAACATGCTGGTCTTTGAGATGAGAAAATATTCTATTTTTTCTCTTCATAAATAGCATATTTGTTCTTCATTTTATCATCACTTGTCGAAGGATGATCAAATAGAAAGTGTAAGGCATCCTTCATTTTTGGCATTTCTTTACCATTGGATTTCTCCAATTTCTTCTTTACTGATTCTAGCTCTTCTTCCAACTTTTGAATCTTAATATACCTTGATTCAAGTTGGACATCATGTTCTCCCTTGAGATGTTTCCCTCTACCCATATCATCTTCCAACTCACGTGTCAGCTTATCCACCATGTCACTCTGCTCCTTTAATTTCAATTTTTCTTGAGAAACAGAATCAGAACAACATGCATTCTCTTGTTGTAGATTTTTATTCTTCTGAAGTAGTTCGGATAGCTCTGTAGTTAGATCCGCATTTTTAGATTCCAAATTCTGAATCTCATATGAGTTCAGATTATTCTCCTTGTCACCAGCTTTTGATTTTTCCACCTTTTCAAATCTATTTCTCAATTCTTCATCATGAGAATCATTTTTCTCCCTTAGATCAGTAGCTACATCAATAAGCCTTTGATTCAAGCCTCTTAGCTTGTTGATCTCAGTTCTTAGTGCTTGGATCAGAATATCTTTAGATTTAACTTCTTCATTGTTTCCAACGTCACATGGAATATTAGGTTCTTCGATGCACTTGACTTGATCTTTCACTTTTCTATTCAAGCTATCGATATCCCTTTTTTGTTCTTCAATCTTAAGCTTATACTCACCAACTGTTTCTGAGTTCTCTGGTGCTGATAACTTGAGTTCCTCAATTTTATCCATCAACTCAGACTTCTCTTCTTCCTACTGCTGCATATAGAGTTTGGCATCGTGAACAACTTTGTTAGCTTTCTTGGTTTTGGCTCTCCAAACATCTATCTCTTCAAGAGAAGCCTCTAACTCATCTTTCATATCTATTCTTCCTTCAATTAAAATGTTTGATTATTTCAATTGAATCACACTTTTTCCATACACACTTTCACACTGAGGAATACCACCTGACTTCTGCTTCTTCTTGGATGTGTTTCCCTTTGCCATGGCTCACCAAGATAAGAGAAGACTGATTCTTTAAACACACTGATCAACTACACCAAGTCGGAGCAAACAAATCTGATTAAAGCAACCTTCCCTCTGATACCAATTTTTAGGACCAATAGGGTCCTATATACCCTGAGAGGGGGGGTGAATCAGGGTATGGATATTCTTTTTCAAAGTTCTTCTTGCCCCGATGGATCTTGACCTCTTTGTTACAAGGGTAACTTTGTTTGCACTTGTGTGTATGTTATGATCACTTACTTTCTCCTTTATCTGATGATGATTCTTTAAATGCAATGCAGGCAAATTAGCAGGCAGACACAGATATTTTTACTTGGTTCACCCTCACTGAGCTACGTCCAAGGAGCATACGCCGACAGGTTGCCGGTCGTACCAAATTCCACTAGACTTCACTAGCTGTGGATTACAATGTTCGGGCTAGATCACTTCTATGCCCAGGCTCACCGCCTTTACAATGTTTAGGGTCAACTCAATACTTTCCCAAGGGTCACTCCCTGTTTCCCTCTCTCTGGATCACTACCGGTGGAGAGGATCACCTTTTTCCTCTTCCTAAGATCACTGCTCTTGGAAGAAATCCACTCACAGTTTATAGACCTGTAGGTCTCTTCATTTGCATGAATGAATGAATCTTCCTCTATGTGTAGATTCTCTGTTGAAGTACAACTTTCACCCGTAGATGAATATCTCTTTGCACCGAAGGTATCGGGAAACGTACCAGCTTCCACGCAGTCCGAGAAACACCACTGGAACAAAACCTTACTTGGCGTGCAAGTCAATCTCAGCGCGCAAGTATCGGCGTGCAAGTCACAACGGGCGCGCAAGTCCTCCTCAGACACTTGCGCGACTCAAGCTTCCTCAACTCCAAACTTGCGTGACTCTCTTCCGTTTACGCCCAAACCAATATTGGCGCGCAACTGCCAACCGGCGCACAAATTCTAACACCGGCGCACAACTTCAACTACTGGCGCGCAAATTCACCTACGCGACCCACACTCACCACTTGCGCGACCACCACACCTATAACATCCCGCCTTTTATCACATAAACATTCATTACATTTTACAAAATCGAGGATCTTTAAGGTTTAGTGTCTTGGAAACCAGGAACTTAAAACATGAAACAAAAAAAACATTCTTCTTAAACACTTGAAAGGCTTCTCCTTATGTTCATCCTAGGTTCATTACTGCATCTCAGAACCTGGGGACATACATCAAAGGAAAGGGTGAGCAGAAGGCCCAGTAAGGAAAACAAGAGAAACATTTTACATGTGAACTTGAGATACTTCAATAAAGTCATGAAAAGAACTTTAAGGCATGAGAATGAAATCATGAGGCATATCATAATAAAAATAACATTTTCATAACTTGAATATGTGGCAACATAATTTAACATAGAAAATCATGAACATATCACCAAGGTCCATCCCCAAGGTGTCATTTGAAAATTACCAAGGTTATTCACCAAGGTATCGTGAAAATTGTAATCTCTAGTGGTTACATCATTACCCAATGCATTGGAGCACTATCAGGGCGCACCCTTAAATTTGCCTTTATTATCATGTGAGCCACATATATCATCATCAAACATTTCATAAATAACCCATATAGAATAAAATAAATGGGTTTCATTTCATAATCACAACGTTTTAAAAACTGCTTTAAAGACATGATATTTACGTCACTTCAAAACCCACAGAAAAGGAAGGTGGATCTCATGTATGTAAATCCCAGAATTTAAAATAGAACATTTTGGTATATATGTGAATACCCCTTTATAAGAAAGAGCTTTGATTATTCACTTAATAATATAAAAGAACTTTAGAAAAAGAGAGAGACATTTTGAGACGGAAATTCTGCAGCATAACAGCTATGTTACGAGGTTTTAGAAGACATTAAAAAGAGAGGGAAAATGGGTCAAACATTAATAAATGACCCATAAAATGGTATATGGACAGAATAAGAAGGATACATGATCATGGTAATGAAATTTCAAGGAAATACCATTTGAAATGAAAAACATGGAAGGAATACAAAAACTAGATTTCTCTTATGAAAGTTCGGCAGCCTAACGGCGTTACTTAAACATCAACAAAAATGATTTGAAAAGATCAAATAGGGTCTCTCATCATGTGAAAATAAGAGTTCAGTATGATAGATATAGAGATAATTCCACAACATAATTAAAAAGGAACTTGAAAGACTTTATATGAAAGTAGTACTTTGAAAATAATGAGAAGGGTGAAAGAATCCCCTAAAAAATTTGGCAGCCTAACGGCGCCACTTAAAACTTCAAAATACTGAATTGAAGAGATCAAATGGGATATCTCATCATATGAACATAAGACTCCAGTATTATAGATATAGAGATCATACCCCAAAATAACAAAAAGTAACTTGAATGAATTGACATGAAAGTTGAACTTCAAAATGAGAAGGGTGAAGAACCACTTAAAAATTCGGCAGCCTAACGGCGCCACTTAAAACTTCAAAATACTGAATTGAAGAGATCAAATGGGGTCTCTCATAATATGATCATAAAAGATCAGTATGATAAATTTAGAGATCATACCCCAACATAATAAAAAATTAACTTGAAAGAATTGACATGAAAGTAGAACTTCAAAACGAGAAGGGTGAAGAACCACATAAAAATTCGGCAGCCTAACGACGCCACTTAAAACTTCAAAATACTGAATTGAAGAGATAAAATGGGTTCTCTCATCATATGATCATAAATGATCAGTATGATAAATTTAGAGATCATACCCCAACATAATAAAAATGAAATTGAAATACTTTACATGAAAATAGATCATGAAAAATGAGAAGGGAGAAAGAATCCGTTACAAAAATTTCGGCAGCCTAACGGCGCCACTTAAAACTTCATAAAACGAAATAATGAGAGTAATAGGGGATATCTCATTATATGAACATGAAAAGGGCAGTAAGAGGAGTATAGAAGAAGATCCTTCAACATAAGAACATGGAGCATAAAAGGAATGACATAAAAGAGGTTACTTGAAATAAAAGAGAGAGGTCGGATCCCTTACCTTAAAATGTAACTCTTAAACCTCAAAGGATGGGACCTTGAGGGCTTGGGGGCACCTTGGGAGGACTCCTTGGGAGGTAATGAAACCAGAAATTTGTTGGGAAAGAGTGGGGAGTCGAATGGATGAGAGGAGGGCTTGGTATTTATAGGGAAAGTGAGGGGACAAGGCATTAATGGCCAAGGGACACCTCAAAAGTGGTTTTCTCAAAAGCTTGGGCCCTCCCATGGTACTTCCCATAAAGTTAGGCCACATGGGGACCCCCACACAATAATTCATCACCCTTGGCCGGCCAACCCTTAAAAAAACTCATGACATCATCATGACACAGTTATGATGTCATTAAATATACTGAAACCCTAAAACTGTATTTTCACTATTCACTGAAAATTCAACTTTCTCAGAAAGATCCCAAAATTTCACCTTAATCAAATATCAATGCTCTGATTTCAAAAATGAACTCCATTTTATACAAATAATTTTCTAAATATTTTTAATTTATTTTTTAAATAAATACACTATTCACCGAAAATTCATTTTTTCAGAAAAAACCACAAAAATTACCATAACATAATATTGGTGCTATGAGTTCAAAAATGAAATCCATTTTATGAAAATAATTTTCTAAATATTTTTAATTTAATTTTTAATTAAAAAAAACACTATTCACCTGAAAAACTAATACTTGAATAATAATTTATGAAACCGTTATTTAACCATTTTATTGAATCACATTACTTAATCAAGGTGCCTAGATTATTTTAAAACTTTCTTTAAGTGAGATTACTAATACATTTGGTCATATTACTAATCCTAATCATAAAATCACTATTCAAAATTTACTATTCATCAAAAATCAAGTTGATCTTATTAGACTCCAAATTTTGTACTGAACATAATTGTAGAAGACCATTTTTTGAAAATCATTACACATTTTTAATTATTTAAGGTTTACATAAACATTTTTAAAATATACTTTTTCTAAAATTCATTAAAAATATGCATACTATATTTATCCGATCATTTGAAAATTCATAAACTTCATCATAAGAAGAAATCCCAATTTTTATTTAAAACAAAGTATTACACAAGGCAGTTACAGTATCCTTACATAGCCCCTTATCACACCAGCATAGGACCTAAGTGTAAGGTGTGCTAAGGTGAGAGAGTCCGAGGGAGGCTCGGCCAACATTTCCCGAGTAATAATTTCTATCAGTTTGAACTTCTCGCGAAGGCGATTCCGTTCTAGCTTCACATGATGAAGTTCGACTTGGGTTTCGTCCAGAGCAAAGCCCGATGGTGCTACCTCCTTCCCAAGTTCTGTTAGATGGGCTTCGATCGGTCCAAGACTACTAGGTGAGGCCATCGAATCTTCTTTCTATAATAATTAACCAAGACTACTTTTATTTAGAGGCAATAATCAAAACTTTTTTTCAAAGCGGTCATATTGACCAATGGTCATATAACAATCAGAACCCAATGGTCTCATTTTAATTATAATCATGTTTATCAAATAAAACATTTTTTTTGAGTATAAAAATAAAATAAAATAACACATGAAATTAGGAAACAAGATTTATTCAAAATTTCGGGCTGTTACAATCTTCCCCCCTTAAGAAATTGCGTCCTCGCAATTTTAAAAATTGGTTTTTGAAATTTCATTGAAAGTCCCACATCGGAAAAAGAGTCTGTGACACCATTACTTTAAATGAAAGAAAATGAAGTACAAAGGCCACCCGAGTTTACTCATACTAGGATTCCATGTAGGAAACATGGACATGGAGGAGAAAACAAAGGGTCACGTCCTAAAGGAGGGTGATAGAAAACATGATTAGGAGGAAGTTAACCACCAGAAAATCCCAGAATTATGATTTGTGCAAGAGGTCTTTGATTTCCTAGTAGGAAACGTAAACCAACAACGTTTTTGTTTTACATTCCTTTTCATTACTTTGAGGAATTCATTTACAACATAGAACAAAAACATAAGGAAATATATCTACCTTCATGTAGAGTTTCATCCTTTAATAAGTTTCTACCCAAAACTAATCTTTTCTCTAAACTAAAAACTACTTGGTCTCATCAAAACACAAGAATCATCTTCTATAGAATCTCATAATCCACAAAAGATTAACTATATATTTCTTTCATCTTTAAACATTATCCCAAAAACCGAAAGGGTAAGGTAAAACAACTCTTCAAAAATAAATAATCCCATAGGAATGGAAACTACTTTTAAATCTTCAAAGTTCCATGGTACTACCCAAATTTCATCATAGTCCATTCCATAAATAACGGTCCTTAAAATTCCTCAAAATAAACCAAACTAAGATTGAAACCCAAATACAAGAAGGATTTGATAACATAGTCTTCCAAAATAAACTTCATTGTTCATCTCCAAACAACATCAACCACTCCTAACATCTTATAACAAAAGTATCTAACCTAAATATATTTAACCCAAGATAGGTTAATCATTCCCATAACTAACCTAAATTACTTTAAGTCCACCTTAAATTTATAGATTCTTCAAATATAATTCAACCTTACTCCTCAATGAAAATACCGTTGTAATCTATTTACCTCGATCATATAGGGTCCCCAAAATAGTGAACGTCTTCCAAAATAAAAATCATATTTTAATCCCCTAATCATATCTGTCATATTAATACAGCAATCGTAGCATTTCCTATCACATTGTTTGTTGAGACATGTTCTTCCATTTCCCTCCATTAACTAAGAAAAGAACTATAATTAGGGGCTTAAATACTTAGCCAATAATCATGAAAATAAACTTAAAGCATATAAGGATAACTTGTAGTTGAAAAGTATACCCTAACATGTGATCCCCCAGGTTCCCATCTAGGTTATCCATGATCATATATTCTTATGTGAATCTTTATTTTATTTTATCTTTGTTCCTTTAACAATGGTTCATACTAAGCTTATGAATTTACCAAAGCATATCCCCCGGGAGTGTCGTAACCAAGAGTGCAGCAAGGCCCGTTGTCGTGTACCAGTTCCCATTCGAGTCTAGCTCAAAGCGGTGTTTTCGGGTTTTACCCCTATGTACATCTGTGCCAGAGCCACCTCTACATGCTCGTATCTAGACTGGGATGTATTTGCTTGGCAACCCCTTACTCAATACTCACCAAAATACCAGGAAGATTTCCAATATTTTAACTTTTCTATAGGATTCTTCCTAAAGTTTTCATATCCTAATTTCCACAAATAACTAAACCATCCTTTGATACCAACTATAACATCCCGCCTTTTTATCACATAAACATTCGTTACATTTTACAAAATCGAGGATCTTTAAGGTTTAGTGTCTTGGAAACCATGAACTTAAAACATGAAACAAAAAAACATTCTTCTTAAACACTTGAAAGGCTTCTCCTTATGTTCATCCTAGGTTCATTACTGCATCTCAGAACCTGGGGACATACATCAAAGGAAAGGGTGAGCAGAAGGCCCAGTAAGGAAAACAAGAGAAACATTTTACATGTGAACTTGAGATACTTCAATAAAGTCATGAAAAGAACTTTAAGGAATGAGAATGAAATCATGAGGCATATCATAATAAAAATAACATTTTCATAACTTGAATATGTGGCAACATAATTTAACATAGACAATCATGAACATATCACCAAGGTCTATCCCCAAGGTGTCATTTGAAAATTACCAAGGTTATTCACCAAGGTATCGTGAAAATTGTAATCTCTAGTGGTTACATCATTACCCAATGCATTGGAGCACTATCAGGTCGCACCCTTAAATTTGCCTTTATTATCATGTGAGCCACATATATCATCATCAAACATTTCATAAATAACCCATATAGCATAAAATAAATGGGTTTCATTTCATAATCACAACGTTTTAAAAACTGCTTTAAAGACATGATATTTACGTCACTTTAAAACCCACAGAAAAGGAAGGTGGGTCTCATGTATGTAAATCCCAGAATTTAAAATAGAAAATTTTGGTATATATGTGAATACCCCTTTAGAAGAAAGAGCTTTGATTATTCACTTAATAATATAAAAGAACTTTAGAAAAAGAGAGAGACATTTTGAGACGGAAATTCTGCAGCATAACAGCTATGTTACAAGGTTTTAGAAGACATTAAAAAGAGAGGGAAAATGGGTCAAACATTCATAAATGACCCATAAAACAGTATATGGACAGAATAAGAAGGATACATGATCATGGTAATGAAATTTCAAGGACATACCATTTGAAATGAAAAACATGGAAGGAAGACAAAAACTAGATTTCTCTTATGAAAGTTCGGCAGCCTAACGGCGTTACTTAAACATCAACAAAAATGATTTGAAAAGATAAAATAGGGTCTCTCATCATGTGCAAATAAGAGTTCAGTATGATATATATAGAGATAATTCCACAACATAATTAAAAAGGAACTTGAAAGACTTGATATGAAAGTAGTACTTTGAAAAGAATGAGAAGGGTGAAAGAATCCCCTAAAAATTTCGGCAGCCTAACGGCGCCACTTAAAACTTCAAAATACTGAATTGAAGAGATCAAATGGGACATCTCATCATATGAACATAATACTCCAGTATGATAGATATAGAGATCATACCCCAAAATAACAAAAAGTAACTTGAATGAATTGACATGAAAGTTGAACTTCAAAATGAGAAGGGTGAAGAACCACTTAAAAATTTGGCAGCCTAACGGCGCCACTTAAAACTTCAAAATACTGAATTGAAGAGATAAAATGGGGTCTCTCATCATATTATCATAAAAGATCAGTATGATAAATTTATAGATCATACCCCAACATAATAAAAAAGGAACTTGAAAGAATTGACATGAAAGTAGTACTTCAAAACGAGAAGGGTGAAGAACCACATAAAAATTCGGCAGCCTAACGGCGCCACTTAAAACTTCAAAATACTGAATTGAAGAGATAAAATGGGTTCTCTCATCATATGATCATAAAAGATCAGTATGATAAATTTAGAGATCATACCCCAACATAATAAAAATGAAATTGAAATACTTTACATGAAAATAGATCATGAAAAATGAGAAGGGAGAAAGAATCCGTTACAAAAATTTCGGCAGCCTAACGGCGCCACTTAAAACTTCATAAAACGAAATAATGAGAGTAATAGGGGATATCTCATTATATGAACATGAAAAGGGCAGTAAGAGGAGTATATAAGAAGATCCTCCAACATAAGAACATGGAGCATAAAAGGAATGACATAAAAGAGGTTACTTGAAATAAAAGAGAGAGGTCGGATCCCTTACCTTAAAATGTAACTCTTAAACCTCAAAGGATGGGACCTTGAGGGCTTGGGGGCACCTTGGGAGGACTCCTTGGGAGGTAATGAAACCATAAGTTCGTTGGGAAAGAGTGGGGAGTCGAATGGATGAGAGGAGGGCTTGGTATTTATAGGGAAAGTGAGGGGACAAGGCATTAATGGCCAAGGGACACCTCAAAAGTGGTTTTCTCAAAAGCTTGGGCCCTCCCATGGTACTTCCCATAAAGTTAGGCCACATGGGGACCCCCACACAATAATGCATCACCCTTGGCCGGCCAACCCTTAAAAAAACTCATGAAATCATCATGACACAGTTATGATGTCATTAAATATACCGAAACCCTAAAACTGTATTTTCACTATTCACTGAAAATTCAACTTTCTCAGAAATATCCCAAAATTTCACCTTAATCAAATATCAATGCTCTGATTTCAAAAATGAACTCCATTTTATACAAATAATTTTCTAAATATTTTTAAGTTATTTTTTAAATAAATACACTATTCACCGAAAATTCATTTTTTCAGAAAAAACCACAAAAATTACCATAACATAATATCGGTTCTCTGAGTTCAAAAATGAAATCCATTTTATGAAAATAATTTTCTAAATATTTTTAATTTACTTTTTAATTAAAAAAAACTATTCACCTAAAAAACTAATACTTGAATAATAATTTATGAAACCGTTATTTAACCATTTTATTGAATCACATTACTTAATCAAGGTGCCTAGATTATTTAAAAACTTTCTTTAAGTGAGATTACTAATCCATTTGGTCATATTACTAATCCTAATCATAAAATCACTATTCATAATTTACTATTCATCAAAAATCAAGTTGATCTTATTAGACTCCAAATTTTGTACTGAACATAATTGTAGAAGACCATTTTTTGAAAATCATTACACATTTTTAATTATTTAAGGTTTACATAAACATTTTTAAAATATCCTTTTTCTAAAATTCATCAAAAATATGCATACTATATTTATCCGATCATTTGAAAATTCATAAACTTCATCATAAGAAGAAATCCCAATTTTTATTTAAAACAAAGTATTACACAAGGCAGTTACAGTCTCCTTACATAGCACCTTATCACACCAGCATAGGACCTAAGTGTAAGGTGTGCTAAGGTGAGAGAGTCCGAGGGAGGCTCGGCCAACATTTCCTGAGTAATAATTTCTATCAGTTTGAACTTCTCGCGAAGGCGATTCCATTCTAGCTTCACATGATGAAGTTCGGCTTGGGTTTGGTCCAAAGCAAAGCCCAATGGTGCTACCTCCTTCCCAAGTTCTGTTAGATGGGCTTTGATCGGTCCAAGACTACTAGGTGAGGCCATCGAATCTTCTTTCTATAATAATTAACCAAGACTACTTGTATTTAGAGGCAATAATCAAAACATTTTGTTCAAAGCAGTCATATTGACCAATGGTCATATAACAGTCTGAACCCAATGGTCTCATTTTAATTATAATCATGTTTATCAAATAAAACATTTTTGTTGAGTATAAAAATAAAATAAAATAACACATGAAATTAGGAAACAAGATTTATTCAAAATTTCGGGCTGTTACAACACCTGCGCGAAGGGAGCTCTGATTTCTCAAAGTGTTTAACTCCGTTGAAAATGAGTAGGGTTGGTCCAGTATTTATAGGCAATCTGACCAACCTGCGTGATGGCTCGCAAGTCACCTGCGCGACCCAGTTTCGGCGCGCAAGTCTTCTGTCCTTTTGGACACTTACGCGACCAAATCCCAAACTTGCACGAACCTACTTCCTTTGCTATATTTTGATCTTCTGATCTTAAAAAACATATGGCACGCAAGTTTCCTATTCTCCAATTCCTCGGCACGCAAGCCCTTTTTCCAAAAACACTTTTCTTCATTTGCCGATTTTCAGGCCCTAAAATTTGGAAAACACTGGAAAACAGTGCCACCTTGTATCTGTTCTTTTGAACCGCCTTCAGATCATCCATTCCTTTTATCAACGTTCTTGAATCAAAAATGGATCGTTGACCTCGGCTCTTGAACTCGACATTCCACCATGAAATTCTCATTGTCAACAAATTTGTATTCCATTGTTTTTCTTTGTCAACAATCACTACTCAGATGTCCACTTTGTCAACAAACACAATCACCTCAAAAAATCTTCAATGATACCTTGAGGGATTTTTGCCCAACAGTGTGACCCTCTAGGACCTTATCTAAATAATAGTGAATATTATTCACAAACGAAGAGTGGAGTCTAGAAACCCATCAAGGTCCCTATAAACATAAGGAAAATTCATAGCAAAGACAACATTTCTTATGAACATGCACTACATAATATAATCACTTTGTATTGTGATATCTCATAAATAAGGATTCATAGCTTGTGTCATCATCCATTATTTCTTTATTATTTATTGATCTTACTAAACAAACTTACCTCCAACTACCTTGGAAAAATATTTATTAATGTACTACCATCCAGATCAACTATCCCAAAGATATCACTTCCTAAACTTGGAAGAGAAAAATTCTATCTTGATCATTCAAAAAAGGTCATGCCGCCAATGATGCACCTAACAAAATCTGCAACACCATGACATCAATTTCATGGTTTTTTCTTGTATAAAAGTATTCAATCAAATGGAACACATTGGTAATGATCTCAAGTTAAAATACTAATAAACATGCTCATAGATAGGAATATTCAATGACACTTAAAACATGTGGTGTCTCTATTGGTGGGTATGTCCTCATGATATCACCTAATAAATACCACTACGTGAAAACTACCTAAGAATAAGTCTCAATGTTTATGTTCCCCTAACTTCTAATAGTCAGACATCAATTGTTTCCAATCAATATAATGTATCTAGACCATATTGCATAAATTTACGATTAATGTCATAGTATTTTGAGGTTATCATTATATCCTAGGAACTTATATAACCTTTTGATATGATAAATAATCTATGTAAATTACCATTTAAATAGTGTATACATAAATATCAACACTATAATGGTAAGTTTTCATAATGCATTAGTCATCATATACATGGTTAGGTAATAAAAAGTATTATTCAAGTTGGGTCTAGGGAACCCACTACTAAAATATAACTATAGTAATATAAGGACCTTAATATCATTATTATACTTAACTATTATTATATTAATTGACCTACTATTATTTATCTCTTTCAATCCACTTAGAAAGAAATGAACATCGATCATGCATTGTGTGGAGTACTGGCTCCATGAAGTGACATCTTCCATTTTAACTACCTGATCTCTTTAATGGTTATAAGGATACTATTAAATAATAAATGTGAAAAATATAATATAATTGTAAATATAAATATCCCAAATATAATTCACTATCATTTCCTCTCATTCTTGGGGAAATGAAAATGTTAGTCATGTGTTGTGTGAACTACTGTTTCCATGAAGTAACATTTTTCAATTTTCATATTTATTTTAATTATTTATCCAATGAACTTAAAATCTTATTCAAAAACTTAAAAACACATAAATAATATAATTATTATTCTATTATTATGATATTATGTCAAAATAAAAAATTTCTCCATCATACTCACTCAGCAAATTATATTATTTTTATGTCTGGTTTGGTCTAACCACCTACTTGAACAATGCTATAAAACAATATCATTGATGACTATAAAAACTTAAATACTAGTATATTTATAATTTAATTATAAAAAAAAATATTATTATTGTTCCATAAAGGTTATATTAATTATTTAACTTATTATTAAAATATCAAATTTGATCGCTAGAATTACAAAAAACAAGCTAACACGGATTTCATTTTATAGAAAACATAAGAAAAAACTATACAATAAATAAATATCATATGATAATAAATGGTTCATATTAAATTAAATATAAATGAATTTGATTCCTATGAAGTTATATAATAAAATTAATTTGATTATTTCATAAGTATTCATGTTTTTTTATCTCAAATTTATTTTATTGAGACATATTTCTTATTATAAACCACGCTTTATTTAGAATGGTGTATCTACTACCCATTTAATATTTTATACCATGATACTCTAATTATTTATGATATTTAACGTTTTATTTGAAATAATATCTTTCAAGGGGTTTTCATTTATAGGATAATAGAGTTGTAATAGATTTCCCGACACAGGTCATTTCTCCTTGAGCCTTAAAATCTCTACTTGGTTATGCTATTATGAGCCCCTTTTATTCTTCAATTTCCTTTTTCCAAGGGTAATTTATATTTTCTCTAGGGAAGCTAATTAATTTTATTAGATCCATATTCCTTGATTATATACCTTCTCAAATAAAATTTTGATGTTTGTAAGAATAACTTTGATTATTTCTAATAGAACTTTCTCTTCCATGTCTATATTTTCTTTCCCTCCAATGTTTTACTCAACTTTTATGGAGCTTTGATCTCAATTAATTCAAGTTTTCCTCTTACTTTTCATCACCAATTTTAAATTTAAAATTATACTACCCTATTTACAATGTGTTTTTTAAGTAAATGTGTTTCAAAATATTAAAAGGTTTTAGGTATAATGGATATATTTCTTATCTTCCACTCCGCATTTTATTAATAAAAATATTATGTTTTTTATAGAAACCATTATTGTATATTTTTAAGAAAATATTTGTTTAATATATCTCAAATATTTTCTTTATAACCTTTTTTAGAATTAATTTTTAAAAGAAATCAGTGACTTTGTTTCTTATACATTCATTATAAAAATAAGAAAAAAAATTTTAAAAAAAATCACAAGAACAAATTTCCCATAATTTAGAATCTTCTTTCTTATGTTTTGTGGTTTTACAAATTAAACAATTTTTCCTTTATTATATGATTTTTTAAATGTTTTTTCATGGGAAAAGGTTTATTTTCATCTTGATTTTCAATGGAAAATACTATTATTTTTATAAAAGTATTCTTCATCTACCGATGGATTATTTACCTATGTTTTCAAAAAATGAGAAAAATTATATATATATATATAATAGAAATGATCCATCACCACCTTTTTCTTTCCTAATTAACATCCTGTATAAGAATAATTTTTATTCCAATGATTTTCCTCTATGAATAATCGAATTTTTAGTCTTTTTATTATAGTGGGTTCAACCATATATCATACATCAATTCATTAAGGTTATTTTTAACTTAACTATATAACCTTTATTTATATGTTTTAAGTACCATAAGATTTATTATCTTTACTGAAGTCTATTTTAATTTATTTTCCATGGGTTTATCATGTTATTTCAATTAATGGAATTATAAATTTTTTCCTTATGTCAATCTATTTAAAAATCATATGAAACACATTTTACTTCCATGGGTTCTCTATGATGTGATGAATGAAACAAATTTTATTCTGATGGGTCCTTTGGGATATGATATTGATTGATTATATATAGCCCACATATGTATGGTTGATTATTTATGGGGTCCTATATCACCCTCCAATTCATTGGTTAAGGATTTGTATCACATAAGATAATGACCCATGGACATACTTGGATTTTTTTCACAACTCATAGGGTGGATATACTTAGATTTTCTCACAACTAAATGGGCGGAAATACTTGATGCCAACGAGCCCGTACCCAAGTGGTAAGGGCTCCTGCTTGGCATCCAAGAGACCCAGGTTAAAAACTGGGTGGAGGCTAATTTTTGGGGGTACTATAGTAGTCACTATAGCATACTATAGTCGTACTGTAGTAGGCACTGTAGCCGTACTATAGCAGGAACTGTTTGGCACTGTAGCAGCCAGATTATTCACTTGATTTGGGCTTTTAGGCCACCGGTTTGGGCCTACGGGTCTCAGGGCCTTCGGGACATCAAAAGCCTTCGGGCCACAGAGCCTTCAGGCCATTAAAGACCATGAAGTATCCCAGTTCAAATAAAGCAGTCCCCAGATGAGGATCAGAGCACCAGTAGTAGTCACCAGAAGAAGATCTAACCAGATTGGAAGAATGAGAGGGTATCACAACCGCCATCGGGACCAGACACCGTGAAGCTTTGTACGGGGCAATGCTAGCCGATCAGAAATTCAGTTGGGGAGCTAAAGGAAATCAATGATGCAGAAGCTGGTGAGGGGTAGTTCTAGTGGGATGGGCCTATGAGTCGTGTATTGGGCATGGTATGCCTTTGGGCCTTCAAGTCATGTATTACGGGTCATGTCGGGCCTTGTGCCTTGGGCCTATGGGTCATGTACGTGTTCCTCTTCAACCCTTAAAAGGAGTATTATATATAATAAAATAAAAATAAGGCCTTCAGGCCATTTGGGCTCACTTATGATCATTGATTGTTATCGCTTATGTTTACCCTTACTGAGCATTTATGTTCTCCTCTTTCTAATGTTTACATGTCCTTAGGTTATGAAAAAGATCAATATATAAGATTTTTATATAATATCATCTGGTATAGATAATTTTTGAGAGATATTAAATACTTTTTACTTATTATTTAGTTTCTTATATAAAATGGAAATTGTTAATTAGCTGAAAAATTCATGAGTTTTGTTAGTTAATATTTTTTCCTAATTATCTAAAAATTTAAACATAAAATAATTTTTGAATGTATAATAATGTAATATTTTCTTTAATTCATGTAATTGATATTTTCATATCCATGGGGAATTCTATAGCCTCTAAATATTTGGATTTTCAGTGATGGTCATATAGAACTTGATAGAATACTTTAACATCTACATGCTCAAATAAAAAAAATAACATATCCTCAAAACACTCCTAATCACATATCATTAAATCATAATATATATAAGACAACATAAATAAGTTTTTAATGGATTCAGAGCCTCATAATTCAATATATTATAAATTTATTCAATTTTAAATGGATTCAGACCCCCCCCCCCCAAATATTTCATTACATTGGAAATTTATTGGGTTTTGAATAGATTTATACCCCCACTGATTATCCATTGAAAGGTGAAAATATTCACTTATTATATATTAATATTAATTTGTTCCAAAGTATATAAACATCATTTTTAGTTCATTATATAAATTGAACTTCATTTCTCATCTTAAGTGCAATTCGTGTTTAAAAAGAAAATTTGGGCACAATCAATCATATGTTTGTGGAGAACATTATTTAATTTTTTTAATTTGATATTTTTTTATATGATTGATCAATTTTTTTAAAAATTTTATCTTTTAGGATCAATAGATGAATCCCAAGGGAAGATGGATATTTCGGTGCATGAATACAGAAATTTTCTAGACAAAACATAATGGACCTAAGGCCCATCAAAAAAAATTGGGGCCCATAATACAATACCAATTAAACTCAAATTTTAAATATAGAAATAGAAAAATATTGTGATCATTACATTAAACTGTTAGAAAAGCTAGTTCTGAAGTTTTCATGAAGATAAAGTGGTCCCAAGTTGACATTTAAATGGTGGTCCAGATTTGAACTCCCATAAAGTCATCCCACCTGATCGAGCATAAATTCCAAACATCTAGTCTAAATGTAATTTAATTTATAAAAATGTTTTAGGACAAATGTAAGAAGATATTTTCCTTATAAAACCCCTTAATATTCAGCCATCTTCAGTTAAAAATTTACACATCAACAAGGGAACTGAATCTGGTCTTATTTTTGTTGTCAACATTTAAACATACAATTTCCTTTATTTTTACCCACCATTCAAATCTTATAATTAATTTGGATGGGAATTTATTTTTGGGGGTAAAAATAAGGCTCCTAATATTCCTATATAAAGATCTTTTGATGAAGGTATTTGGGAGTGCAAGTTTTTCCTTCAATTGTAATTATATGCTTTTATTTTGTAATCATATCTTAATTTTCTCCATGTATGTTTTCACAATCATTTGAGTTTCTTAATAAAAAAAATTCTTCTTATTAATTTATTATTTTAATTTTATTCAAAAATTGATACCATTTAATCAAGGTGTGAATTTATTTACACCATCACTTGTGAATTCCTCACATAACGATGTATTTTCTTAATGTTTTTTCTTCAATCCTGCTTCTTTAAGTTAACTTATCGCTTCCATTGATATAATAGAATCAATAGAGGAATAAACTTTTATGGTTCTGTCCTAGGGAGTTTCATGGGGTGTATTGAATGTTATTTTATGATCCTAAATTCTTTAATCAGTTCATTATTTTAAGATTTCATTCCATTGACTTATCTTCTTCTTTTTCTTCACCATCTTTAATGAATACACATTTTGAGTGCTAGTAGGATCCAACTACTTAGTGTGATCATGAAAGTGTTCCTATAATTGAATTGTTTATTGTACTTGGAATTGTGTGAGGATTAAATTTGAGAATGATTTTTTGGAGTTATATCATTGATTGGATAACTCTTGAACTATTGAACGAAAAATTCCTAAGAAATGAAATTCATCCAATTAACCCCAAGAAAAAACCTAGGATCAACCCACCATCATAAATCTTTTAGTTCACATAATAGTGTATTTTGTTCTTAAAATTAAATCATTAGTTATCCAAATAAAATCAACCTTAAATATGGTCACTTCATATCCAATCCATCAATAAATCTGAGCGTCTAAAATTTTCTTCTTCCGCCCTTGTGGATTCGATCCCTACCTATACTACAACAACCACATATAATAGTTGGAAAAATTTGGGCGCATCAAAAATTTTGGCACTGTTTTCGGGTACCCAAGTAAGAACCTTAGACACTCATCTTCTTTTATCACCCCAAATTCTCTACTCTCACCTTAATTTTTCTCTTCTATTCCTCTTTGTATATCTGTGTATCCAAAGAATCCCAAAACCAAATTCTAATCCACTCTAATGGACTATATTCTATAATACCCCTTCATAATCCAATTATATAATAAAATGGGAAATCAATATTGGGAAGCACCTCACATAGATAGTTTCTTTGACCAAGACATGAATGATTACACCACACCAGATGATATGTACAATCGCCTAGATAATGATTATTTCAAGGATCAATTTACCTCCCTCTCAAGGTTGATTGAAGAGATAAATCCTAGGGATTTCCAAGATTACCAAACTAATATACAAACTAATCCCAAAAAACTTATTGAATAATTATGTGAGGAAATCGAGAAAATGAATTCAGAAGTTTCATCATTGAGATCATAACTAAAAGAAAATAAAATGGATATGGATCCCATTCCCACTTAGATTATCCCTTTCTCAAATTTGATAGAAGAACCTTGTTACATAGAAACCCGTCATGAATTTTCTAAAGAACCAACCTTCGGATTTGGGATAGGTGAAGTGGATCAAGGAATTTTTGAAGAGTCTTTAAAACAAGAGGAAATTGTTTTTTTAATTAAAAATAAGATAATTTGACATCATGGATTGATTTTTATGAATATAAAACCATTGATAATTTTTCATAAACACCAATAACTGAACCATTTTAAGAAATATCAATCTTAAATTCCATACAAATTCTTAAAAAATCATCTAAAAAAATTTTCGGTTGAAAATTCTATTCAAATGGAACCAATTATGTTAAGAAATTTTGAAAATGAAATTGATTTTAATTACAAGTCCCTACCTATGACAGGAATTTTAAGCTAACCTAATCACGAATTCAAGGTCTATATATCCTCTCTCAAGCCTTCCACCATAGGGTATAATCAAAAGAAAATTGAACATTTCATTCACTATTGATTCTAATAAAGAGAAAAATATCTTTAATTTATCATGCAAGATTAGAAAAGAATTTGGATTAAAACATTTTTATATTCATGGGAATAGCTCATTCTCTAGGACATTTATGATTTTTCTTGAATAAATTTTAAAACCTTACATCCAGCCACAAGGGAGACATAATATCAATCAATTTGAAGTTGAGAAAAATGGGGTCCTTAATATTTATAATTTTGGTATTGGAAAATTTTTGAGGTCCACGTAAATCTAATGACTTTAAATTAATCATTTTCCAGGAGGAAACACAAATTATAGTTTTTTATTTATTTTTTGTGTATTTCAGTGTTTTTTTTAAGGGAACCTCTTGGGGTTTCCAATGTGATCTAATGTTTTTTTTTTGATAATTATTTCAGTGTTTTCAAATAAAACACATGCCTTCTATAATTCAAACCCAACAATCAATTATCCAAAAGGAGTTTACATGTGACGTGGATTCAAATTGATCAATTTCTTATTGATGGGACACTAACTATTAATCATGTGGTTATATTCTATTGTTTAATTTAAAATCACATATCCCCTCTTTCTTCCCAATTCTAGTAACTACCTTTTATTCTCTTTCAAAAACAAGGTCATTTTTATTCTAAGTTGGGGGGAGTGAAAATCTAGAATTTAAGAAAAATTGTTGTTTTATGATAAAAAAATCAGTTAAAAAAATCCAATTTATTATCCTTGAAAGACTTAATGTATATTGTGAAACATAAAAATTGAATTTGAAATGATTTTGAATGCCTTAATTATGATTTTAATTGATTTTTAAGTTCATGATCATAGTTTTTGGAAAGAGTTATTATCTGATGTGATTTTTTAATGAATACATTTTTATCCACTTAATCAAAATGCTAAAATGAACATCCATTGGATTTTGGGTGTAAGTTTCAGTTATTGGTTCCATTTCATCATAGCATGGTGTAAAAGGAAACTTTTATTTTAATTTGAGTATCAAAAAATGAAAAAAAAAGACCACATAGAGCAATATTTTGTCTAAATTTGTGGCATCAGGCACTTGGGGAGCATGACTCCATAGTTATCACTCCCATAGTTAGGCTTTATATCTCTATTTTAGATCATGGAATTGACAATATGTATGGAGTCCAACACTTGGGGATCATGACTCCATAGTTTTCTTTACCATATTTAGTCTTTTAATGTATATTTTGGTTCAAAAAAATAAAACAAAATCAAAATAAAAAAACTAGATACTCATCTTAAGGTTTAATATTATTCCCACATATCACTTCCATTTTTTTCTCCTTGAATAAGAAAACAGGCCCCATATCATTTTTGATTCACAACACATCATCGTGCTTAATTGAAATTGGGTTAAATGTGGTAATGAATTTGAACAAAGGAATGGGATTTATCTAGTGATATGATTAATAATATATCTTGTTTAAAATTATTTTTAAAGGTTTCATGATTGTTTGGAATGATTTTTTTAGGAGAAATATATGTTAAAATGTTTTTGAAAAAGGGAATTTAGTGTCATATTTTTTAGATACTTTTTCCTCTGGACTAGAAAAACTCAATTTTGGGGTGTTATTATCCACTTAAAGATGCTATTATTCATTGATTATATCTTAATATTCAGTTTTTCCAATTCCATAAATATCATTTTTTTTTGTGTTATATAAATTGAACTCTATTTCTCATTTTAAGTGCAATTCATGTTTAAAATGAAAATATTGGTTCAATTAATCATCATTTTGCAGAAAACATTATATTTTTTTTTTGAATTTGATATTTGGTAATATTATTGATCACATTTTTTGGAACATTTTATCATTTAGGATCGATGGATTAATCCTAAGGGAAGATTTATATTTTTGGGCATGAATGCAGAAATCTTATGGACAAATCATAATGGGCCTAAGGCCCATCAAAAAAAATTGGGGCCCAAAATACAAGCCCAATGAAGCTAAAATTTTAAATTTAGAAAAATAAAAATATTATTAGCATTTCAATAAACTATTTCCAGATCTAATTATGAAGTTTTCATGGAGATAAAGGGATCTCAAGCTGACATTTAAATGGTGGGCTAGATTTGAAAGCCCATAAATTCAACCCACTAGATTAATCAGAAATTCCAAATGGATGGTATAATTGTTATGAAATTTTTAAATATGTTATAGTAAACATGGATGAATATATTTTCCTTTTAAGACCCCTTTGGATTTATCCATCTTTAGTTAAAAATATGCACGTCTACAAGGGGGTGAATCTGGTCCTATTTTTGTGGTCAACATTGTAACATCTAATTTCTTTTATTTTCACCCACCTTTTTACTCTCCTAATTAATTTATAGGGGAATTTATTTTTAGGGGCTGACTTAAGGCTCCTAATATTTCTATATAAGGATCTGGTGGTGAAGGTATTTGGGTGTGCAAGTTTTTCATTCAATTGTAATTTTACGTTTTCATTTTTTAATCGCATCTTTATTTTCTCTATGTTTGTTTTCTCAATAATTTTAGTTTATTAATAAAATTTGTTCTTATTATTAATTTATTCTTTTAATTTTCTTCACAAATTGATACCATTTAATAATTTTGTGAATTTATTCACACCAACACTTGTTAATTCCTCACATAACGGTGGAGTGGTCATTTTTCTTAATGTTTTTTTCATTCAATCTCGTTTATTAAAGTTGATTTCCCACTTCCATTGATAGAATAGAATCAATGGAGGGATAAAATTTTATAATTTTTTCCTAGGGAGGTTCATGGGGTGTATTTAATGTTATTTTAATATCTTAAATTTTTTAATCAGTTCATTATTTTAAGAGTTCCTTTCATTGACTAATCTTCTTATTTTTCTTCACTGCCTTTAACAACTACACATTTTGAGTGCTAGTACGATCCAATTACTTGGAGTGATCATGAAAGTGTTCTAATAAGTGTATTGGTGATTGTCCTTAGAATTTTTTGAGTATTAAATAGGAGAATTATTTTTTAGAGTTATCACATTGATTGGATACCTCTTTAACAATTGAATGGAACATTCATAAGGAATGAAATTCATCCAACTAACCCCAAGAAAAACCTAGGATCAACCAACCGTTATAATTTTTTTAGTTCACAAAATATTTTTTTTTGTTCTTAAAATTAAAACATTAGTTCTCCAATTAAAATAAACCCCAAATATGTCCACTTCATATAAAATACATCTATATATCGGAGTGTATCATGGTTTCTTCTTCGGTCCCTATGGATTTGATCCCTACTTATACTACAACAACCGCATATACCTATAGGGTAAATTTGGGTGTAACCACCCACTATCCAATATATCATTAATTCCTTCCACCTAGGACACCCAAAATACATTTACTATAGAGATAATGACACATAATAGTTTTTATAATACCTACCCACCAAGGTTAATCTAATTATATATCCAAGGTATTTAATATCATCATAAAACATTCTCATAAAATATGGTATCAACAATTAATAAGTATCTTCAAAGACCTTATAAATAATGGAAATAACTTTACAATGGATATTATTTATAAAAACCCAACCATGTCCATTCGTAACTTTATCTAAATAATTTGAATCATTATTACAGATATTTATCATTAGGTTTTGGAAATTTTCAATAACCATCACAAAAGTGTCATTCCGTATTATACTCTGACACACCCTAGTGTTATGTAGTATAAATAGAAATAAGTTCAATGGGTTTAATATTTATCATACTTTTTTGGCACAACCTTGTATTGACTTGAAATGAAATCATTTAAATAATATACAAACCCCTATTTATCTCTCTGTATGGAAGTATATTTCCATCAAAAAGTGGCATGGCCCATGAGCTGCATGGTATGAATATCATGTTTGTTATTATCTCGTCTTCCAAAGGATTATCATCATTAACAGAAACTTTCATGATATATAATGGTGTCCATTTTATTTGTCACACCCCAATTATATACTTTGAAAACAAAAAAAAACTATTTCCATGTAAATAAGATAAACTAATCACTTATTATAATTTAATACCACCATGATGATTTTAGAAAATAAATTGTGTAGTATCATCAGGGTTAGACATTTACGGCCATAGTAAACATAATAAATTACACTACATAATTCATCAAAAATAAAATATATACCATTATTTACTCTCTAATTAATAATAAAAATTCTGAAAAATAAAATTATCATAGAAAATATATTATATCATATACTCATCATCCATTTTATAATTATTATATATTATTCTAGATCATCCTAAATTGTCTACCCATTATAGAAAGAAACAATAATAAATTAACATAGATTAAAATGGATAAATTTCCCAAATTTAAAACCATGATTACATTCATTACATGATCTTTTTTTCATTCTCTACTCCTAGTTCATTATCAACCAACATCAATTCAGTGTATAAAAAGGGATAAAAATAAATAAGTTAAACAGATAAGAAAAGAGAATCTCTTAGTTATGTATAAAATTATAGGTCCAATACATCAATTCATCTATAATAAATCTTCCTCCAGCTTCAATTCATTTATCATATTGCCTCATAATATCATAACACCCTTTTAATATCATATTTTGACTTTCTAATTAAATTTAACCATACATTTACTAATTAGACCATACCTCATCACATTGGCCCAATAGAATCTTCCATTTTCAGATCTCTATAATATTACAATGTTAACCACCTCCAAACATCGTATATTTTTTTCCCAAGATTTCACTTGTGGTTCAATATCCAATTTTGAGTTAAATGGTATAATATAAAGTTTTTTATGAGATCAATAAAACTAAAATTTTACCCTTTGAAGTCAAAAATACCATAATAAAAGCATAAATTTCATGAACTCCAAAAAAAATATGAATCTCTATAATCCATTTCAATATAGAATATGTTAAGATACATTATCACCATATCATATTGACGAGAACCACACAATGATTTAGGAAAACTGTTTAAATACTTTTTTTAAAAATGAGAACTAATTTTTTTTAGATCCATTTTTATTCTATTTTGTAGATAATTAAAGTTATTTATGGTTACTCATTCTTGCTCTTGAGTATTTTAAATAAATAAAATTGAATTTTATTTTCCCTTACACTTTCTTAGTAAAGTTTCATTATTTCTATTAATATAAGTTTTATATTTTCAATTTCTTATGTTATAATGATGGATTAATAACTAATTATTGATGTCTCATTAATCATTAGTGAAGAAACTTCCTTATATAATGATAATTAAGAGTGGAAACATAAGTAACTAATTGTTTGATAAAAAATCACCTATGAAATAAATTAATTCAATAAGTGTCTTGTTAAGAATTATATATCTATGAAATTTTTTATTAAATATTTAACCAAAAGTATATAATAAAGGATTAAATCCAAAGTGTAATATTTGATTAAACTATGTGGTTATTTTGGATCTATATTTTCTTTTGATATTTAAACTTAATACTGTAAGATTTAGTTTGATTTTTAAGCTATGGGAATTTTAATGGTTAAATTATTATTAGAATAAATTGATCATATTTATGCCAATTACAATTATAATATTAGAGATATTTAATATAATGATTTAATTAAGTGAATTAGATTCTTATCTTTTGAAAAAATAATGATAGATTTAACAAATCATGTCAATAAATTTTATGAATTATTAATTTCCTGGTAAGGTAAACTTAAAACTTCTACTTCAATACATCTTAGTAATACTTGAAAGCATTATTATAAATTTATAATTTTAGACTTCTATGGGAATTAATGATTTATATGGATGTATCCATACTTGAGGTTAACATGCTTCCCTATATATGAAGCTCTATAAGTTGGTACTAAAATTACATAAATATTTAATATTGAACTAATGAGTTGGTGATTAGGTATGTTTTTTATCAAGATGATATATTTTCTTAACATTGATAATATTATTCCTCTTATATAATTGGGATTATATATGCTACATGGATTGAAAAAAGGCAAATAAAATTCATGATTATTCTTAGTTGAATGACATGTGATATTATCAACTACTTAGGTGAATTACATAAGATTTAGCCATCTATTTTGAAAAATCTACTAATAAAAATTTGGAATAAATGGGTTTTATAATTTTAAATTGATATATTCTATTTTTCATGGTTATATTTAACCACATGGAAAATAAATTATATATGTAAATATATGATGTGTGGAGATACATATGTTGGACATGCTAGTATAGAGTTACAAGTGTTTGATGAAGATCATGTCATATCCCTTGGTAACTTGAGTAGAAATTATGGGTTGAAAAATAATGTTTTATTCTTATGGTTATCAATTATTAAATTAGAATCATTATCAATTCTATAAATAATTTTAGTGTTATATATAAGATTGTGTGAATGATGATTTTTTTGGTACAAAATATTTGTTTAAAATTTAAAACATCTTATATGATAATTTAATATAAATTTATTTTAATATAATTTCACAAGTTATTATGAAAAATACATTAAATAAATGAGGAATTAGTGTAAATTAGATATTAAAATAGATGTTCCCTAAAACCATATCATATAGTATAAATAGGTTATATCATATAGTATGTTGTTTTTTTATATAAAATAGAGATATCATATTGTTAATGGATATCTCCTATTTCCAATTAATTGTTGTATTAATTAGTTTTCATGTCATTATATGATGTATAATGAGTGTTTAAGAGACATTTCATAAGTCATTGAAGTGTTCAAAAATTAATGAAGGGTTGGATCAATGATGGGAATATGTAATAAGTGTTATGATGTAAGTCATTATTCACAGTCCACTAATCTTGAAATTATTATAGGGGAACTCATAACTCTCTCTGAGGGGTAGAAAGATAAGCTCAGGGGAGTGTCTCTCCCTTATAGGTAATGGTTTTATGTTTTATTCATCAATAACAAGAGACATTCCTCTACCAAATTCTTCTTATACTCTTTTATTTTTATTTTTTCTCTACATAAGAAGATGGTTTTATCACTGAAATACCATGCTTCATCACTCATTGTTTCTATATAGGCTGATCTGTTAAAGCCACTTATCTCTATCCATCATCTATAACAACACGTTTTCTACTAATTACTTATCTATTGAGGATTATGTAAAAAATTTGGCCTATTTAAAAGATTCTGGAATCATGGATGTAGGTTTTTTCACTTGGTTGAAATAATATTGATCCTCATTATTGTTCAGATCCACTAGTTTATATATTATTCACTAACATCTTATTTTAAGGTTAGTAACATGATGGATGAAGTGAGAGTGTGTCAATAATTTTGTAGATCTAATGCAGATCTACTCCGGTGGTAAACTAACTTCTCTTAATATACCTCAGTTATATCTTCTTCTATTGATGATTTATTTCTTTATTTATATAAAAACATTATAGGTTTAGTGGCCAATATAAATTCAAAATATAGTATAATCTCTTCCTAATCCATAAACGATGAAGGAAATATTCATTAATCTTTATATGAAATTCAATAGGGTTCTTATTTCTTGTATATATAAAGGTTAGACCAATTTTAATTTGTAATAAATTGGTTACCTTCTCACTAGAATAAATTAAGTAATCAATATATATAGTATAGTAGGCTTCAATTAAGTAATATAAATCTATCTATATATGGATTGTAGTATGATTAAAGGAGATAGAGAAATATATATATATATATATATAATCTTAGTCCAATAAATTCATATTTTTATTCAAGAATATTTTTCTACCTCTAAATTTCCCAATGTTTTAAGAAATTATCTTCCAATATAAAATGGATCATTTTTTTCAAATATAAGAACTTCAAATATAATAACACCTTCAAATTCAATGTCTGTAGATAGATCACAATTCTAACTCTTGTGAATCATGGATAAATTTTTAAAGAGTTTTGATACTTTTATAATGGGGAAATGTTTTAAGAAAATTGATTGGGACCATCTCTATTTATAATAATGGGAAAGGATATAATTTTAAAATAATAATATATATGATTAAAATAAAAAATCACATTTGAATACATGAGATAAGGCTAGAAGTTTATCAACCAATGGACACCCCTTATTAACACTTGTATATGAGAAAGTCGGGGAAGTAGTTTCTTAAACCATTTTTCATTCCCATGATGCGCCCAGTGATTTAATTTTTTTCAATTTGTCTATTACAATCCACCATATAAATAGAAAATATTAATAATAATTACATAAGTGTGAATTTATCTTACAATGGAAAATTTATTTTGGATAAATATTTTTTTAACTTTTAACTATCCCTAAGGAATACTATTAAACTAACTGAGTTAATTTTTATCCATGGTGCCTTTTAACTTTAAAACATTTATGTAATTTTATCAATATTTTTACCAAATTATCTCTTAAACATAGTTGGTTCTCACATTTTTATTCATTTTTTCCATGAATTCTTATTGGTTTCAGGTGTATTTTAGAGAATTTGGCCTCAGAGTTTCCCTCCAAGTGGACTTACTTCATACTCATAGATTATTTTTACACATAATACTATTTTTAAAATAATTAAAAGCATATTCTTTACCTATTATAGAATTATTTTTATGATCATAAAATTTTGAATAAAATAGTACTTCATCCTCCATTATAACTCATTTTTTTCCTTTGAACTGATATTTTAGTATATTTGGTCAACTAAGTTGGGTTATTTACATGAATAATATATTTAATTGGCCTTAAACTCATTTATTTTGATTATTTATATATTAAAACTCTATTTATCTCTTTCTTAAAGGGATTTTAAATATTACTTATTGATGTGACAAGGTCAATCATAACAAACTGAATTAAGACTAATTTTTTGGCCAGGTCATGTCATTGAAATCTATGTAAATATTTTCCATTGAACTTGGCATTATTTTAACTTATTATCATTTTTAAACCATAAAAATTAATATACACATCAAGCATAGGTATTTTCTAATTTTGAATGTATTATAAGATGTTTTGAATCCATTAAACTTCTTATCCATCATTTTCTAAGGAAATTAACTTTTTCTCTATGGTCGATTACAAAAATGGATGATTATTTGTATTTTTTTAAGATGTTTTGAACACATAACCACTAGTGGATTTAGAGTACGATAATATATTTATTTAATTTACATTATTATAACCATGAAGTATTACAGTATAATTTGTATAGATCAATGAAATGTTTTTTTATATTTAAAGTATCCCAAAAATCATTTCACATCTATCCAAAGGAGATTATTTGGATTTATAATTAATTAACTTAGCTCTATTAGGAAAAATATATGTTTGTTATAGTGTAATTCACCACATACATCAAACTTCAGAGAATATGAGCATACTTTAATAGATTTTTACTTTCACATGTGTTCTATGAAAGATTTCAAATAACATCTAAAAAAGAATTTATCATTTTTATATCAAGATTATGATGTTTCCATAAAATATTATCAATATAATGATACAATAATATTTATTATCCACTAGATATTCTATGTATTTTAATTTCAAAAAATTACATATATCACTCTCATTCCTTTCATTTTCAATTTATTGGTAAATAATTATTTAGTAGATTTTATGATAAATATATTGCTTCCAAATTTGAGAATATTATCAACATATAAATATATAATGACACATTCATATTGAGTGTTTATAACATACACCAATTTATCACAATCATTAATTTTTAAATTGTATGATAACATTACTTGATCAAACATTATATGTGATGGCTTGGGATCTTGTTTTAACCGTAAAAATATTTCACTAATTGATAATCATTCATTCATTATCCTAGAATAGTAAATCCTTCAAGTTGTTCCTTGTAAATATCTTATTATAAATCACCAGTCAAAAGGGTATTTTTAATACCCATTTTATGCATTTCTATCCATTTTAGAGCTTTGAAGTCCACTAATAACCATATATATTCAATCCCCACAATAAACAAATATGTTTAAAAATAATAAAGTTCTTCCTTTTTCTTATACCAATTTACTATAAGTTTATCCATATACTAGTTAATAGTTTCATAAGTCTATAATTTTTTAAAGATCTACTTGCATCAAAATGGATTGTTTCCAGCAGGAAGATCACCCAAATCTCAATTTTGGTTAGAAAATATGGAATAAATTTCACTATTGATAGATTATTCCCAAAATTATTCTTCAGGGGTAGTCATAGCCTCTATAATTGTTTGAATCTCATTTTCTAACAAATATATTAGAAATTATGGTTCACAGACTTAGAGATAAATTGTATTTTTATTTTTATAGGTAATACATCCATCAAATCTTTTATTTACACATTTTTAAGAGGCTTTTTATTATTCTCAGTCACCTCATTTTTTCTTCGATATGGAAATATATTTTCAAATAATGCAGCATCCCTCGACTCAATGATCACATTGGTCTCTATTTCCATTATTTATAACTTGTTAAGAAGAAATAAATATGAACTATTATTAATTTAATATCCAATAAATATGAAATCTATTGTTTTCTTCCAACCTTAACCCTTTTAGGTTTAGGATTTCAACTTTGGTCAAACAACCATGCACTTTTGGATATTTATACACAGTAATTCTTCCCTTCTATGCTCATAGAGAATACTTTGTATCTGATTATGGGATAATCTATTTAATATGAGATTTGTAGTTAAAATTACACCCCCAACCACATTTTTTGTGATAAATTGGTACTATTTGGAATTGGATTAGAAGAATGGATCCTTTTTTATGTATCTCTCCTTTTTCCCATTGTTTCTCCCATAAAGATCTATCTTTTCTTCTCCCAATATTTTTCTTTTTCATTACCTTTAACTCTTACCTGGAATATGTGGGATTTTTGATTTTTCTCCCCCATGCCTTCATGATCATCTTATTTCTTCTTCACCATGGTCAACCCCAATATTTTCCTTTCTTTGTCCCTCATCAATTCTTATTCCGTCATTTTCCTCACCCTCACCATTTTCTTAGTTTGATTCAAAAGTTATCCCTTAGTAATTTTTTTTACTTATACATGGTTAGTCCAAATTCCAACCAAGATTAGTGACTCCAACTTGGCTAACTTGGGTCCCCAATATGATATCATATCTTGCTTCACTAGTTGATCCTTATATCCTTAAGTGGTGTGGACTCAATCGGGTTACTATATATATTTGGATCATTGGTTTCTTTCTCTAAATCATCTAGTGTGCAATTTCAAATTTATAATATTTGGGTATTGTTCTTTATTTCTATTATTTTGATCAAATCTGAGGGTAGCTACTTAGAAGGTTCAAGATAGAATATATACTGGTAAAATTAACATATCTAACATAAAGTTAACCTTTCAAAGGGTGTATAAAATTCTATAGTGGTTTTGTGGTGGGTTGTATCAACATCACTCTATTTTTTAGTGTTTTGGTTCTATAGATGGTTTTAGTATATTTTTTTTTTGTTGTTTTAATTGTGTTGAAGTTGGATCTCCTAGTTTATGGTTTATAATTTCAGTGGAATTACAGTTTTATTTGGTTCCCAATATCATTAAAGAGGTCTCAACTATGATGATTTGATGCATTGGTGATTGGTGGTTGAAATTTAAAAGGTCTTTAATGGTGTTTGGTTTTTGGATTTTCATTTTCATGAAATGAATATCTTTTGGTGAGGTTCTTGGATAGTTTGGTGACTGGGTTGTTTAGTGAAGATGGTTTTGAGTTACTGGTGGTTCTAGTTCACGCATCGTGATTTTTATATTGATGTAATATAGGGGTCAAGTTTATGTGAGATTAAACATATGGATACTATAGAATCTTGGATAAAAACTAACTAATATTATGTTCTAGTGCCTGACTTGAGGTATCCTTTCATGTTGGATCATCCCTACATCTTTGTTTAAAACTTAAATTTTTTATATTATAATTCAAGATTGATTTTTGGGGTAGATTGTATTCATATTGGATCCTAGTTTCTTTTGAGGTTACCAACTTACATAATGGTTGATTGTTATAAAATACCAAAAAATTGGTTTAAAATATTTAGAATATCCTTCATCATTTCTCTTAAGTGTGTCAAGAACTACAAACAAGGTGGTGTATTCGGCTAGAAACTATTAAAGAAAACCTTCTTGATGCATAATATTAAGTTTCACCTTCATACTTGTGGGAGACCATTCAAGATGTACATGACAATTATTGTGTAAATATTACACTGACCGATATATAAATAAGTTCAATGGGTCATTTATTATGTTATTAGATATAAGAATAGAGAACCAATGTGTTGAGTGGAAAATTTACATCATAACTTCACAAGATAGGGTATGCTTATATGTTAGGTGTGGGAATTAAAGCCCATATTAGAAAAATAATAGACTCATTCTAGTGTCTATACCAAGAATAAAGATGTTAGGATCATAAATCATTAACTAGTATAAAATGTATTGAGTGTTCAATGAAAACAAGAGTGATATTAACCCATTAATGTATAAATTTTCACCTATGGTGTGTTTTATTTCATCTCTATAGGTAGTTTATTGGGTCAATCAGAGTACACATGTATGGTATGGAATAATAGGAAATTATAAAAATGGAAATTAAATCTATGGATATGTTCTAATAAACTAGTTGGTCCCAATTAGGTAGTTGATATATGCACCATTCAGTATGTTATGATATTGGATAGCACCCATCTTTGACGGCTTAGTCCCTAGGATGAAATAACTTTCAAGTTATATGAGTGTTGTATGGTTCATATGGGAACATAATGAAAATATTCAAATGGTATTGGAATGAAATTTTAGTTTTGGTGTGAAAAGTTGGGTTGAAAGGTCTACTAGGGTTGGTAGTAAAAGAGAATATAGGAATTATTGCATTGGAATATGAGTTTGAGGTGGCCCATGAGAGGATGCCAGTTTGATGTCATTGATGGTGAAATGACTAAACTATGGTTTTACTTTAATGATGGAAATATATTGGGTGGTACATATCTATTTTGGTAGTTCTTAGACCAACACAAGTGAAATGGGGATAGGGTAAGGTATGCATTCCATTGGTTCACCTTTTTTATTGGATGGGGGTTCACTAGTCTCAATCATATGAATTGACGGAGTTGTTCATATTGTATCTATCCCCTTCCACTAATCAAGGAAAAACATCATGAATAGTTGTGGCTAAGAGATAAAAACCATATCCACTAGAATCATCCTTAGACTATATCTAGTCATGGTAAAGGAATGGGTAGGAAAATCGGGGAATATATATGAGTAGTTTAGAAATAATTAGATCTATCGTGGTTAGTAGGATGTAAAACTATCATAGGGGAATATATTGAGTGTGAAATGGGGAAAGTTCATAATTTTTTAGTATGAGGGTTGTATGGTTACATTCACTAAACCTTTGGTGAATAATCTTATATACATTGACGGTACAATAATAAACACCATGGAATAGTTTCGTTATTTTTTTCTTGTTTTCATTACTAACTACTTGAAGTTATGTGTTTGGAAACACCTATGATTTTGGGATTCTTGCATTTGATTATCGAGATTTTTAATTCTATCATACACAGAATCACTTGACTAGATAATTCCAATTATCCACTAGTGTGTTGATTCTCTTTCATCTCTCAATTACATGAGTGATTCATGATGGTAGTATACTATATAGGTTTTAGATTCTATGGTTAATTGGATTATTTTATTGTTTAGTGATGTAAATGAATTTCACTAACATTTTTTAAATTTTATACATTTTTTTAATTAAATGGTTTAACCTTTTTTATTGTTTTTTTTATTTTTCATCATTTCGTATTTTGGAATCATTTTAATAATTTTTAGTTAGTTTTATTAGTATTAGTGTTCTTTTTAGTGCTAATTACTTTTACTAATTGGATATGGTATTAACATTTATTTATTTTAATATTATATTAGTTTTATTATTATTATTTTATTTTATTTTATTTTATTTATATTATTTTTTTATATAATTGTTATTAAATATACCTAATTATATATGTATATATATTTACATTTTTCTTTTTTTAACACTCCTGACTACTCTCCACACCAACACCACCATCAACGACCATCTTCCTCCACAGTTGGGAGTGAGCCACCTCTTTCTTCACCAATAGAGCCCTAGAAAACACACCCCCCACCTTGTGCACAGTATAACCTCCTCCACCACACCACCCCTGGCTAACCAACCCTCCCCCCTCCCACACCACCAGGCACACTCGACTAGGATCTTTCACCATGTGCACTACTAGGTGTGTCACTATATCTCTATGAGCTAACCAGGATACACCACCCTCTTTTAGGCCACTTTCTCCCTATTATGAACCCAGTAGAGGCAATTTTAGTGGGAGGGGTTTTTTATTTTTTTCTATTTTAATTTATTTTTTTTTTGGTTTTTAATATTTAGTAATTGGGGTTGGTCATGCTCTAGATGAATTGGTGCTTTGAACTTTATTTTTTCCCCAAATCCCACACCCCCAACCCCACCCCACTGCCCCTATATATATAATTATATATTAATAATTATAAAAAATTATATATAATTTAAATTTATAAAAAAATATATAATTATAATTATAGATATATTTACTTGTAAATATATTTTTATATTTATAAATATTTATTTATAAACATTGATTTATAATTAAATATAATTATAAATATATAATTATTGTTAGGTCTAAAAAGGGACCAGATATCTAGAGAGGGGGTGAACCAGGGTATGGATATTCTTTATCAAATTCTTGATTCCACACTAGATCTTGATCTCTTTCTTATAAGGATCACTTTTTCTATTTAATATTTATATTTATCTTATCCTTTCTAACATTTATTTGATGATGATGCATAGAAAGTAGAGAGGGAAAGAAAATACAAGGACATAAATATTTTTACTTGGTTCACCCTCACTAAGATATATCTAAGGAGCATACAATGAAAATGTGTTGATGTACTGAATTTACTAAGGCTCTCTTAAAATACTTGGTTTGGGCTAGATCACTTCTATTCCCAGGACCACTGCCTTTACAAGGTTTAGGATCAACTCACTACTTTCTCAAGGGTCACTCCCTTTGTCTCCTTCTCTGGATCATTATGGTGGAAAGGATCACCTTATTCCTCTTCCTTTTGTCACTACTCCAAAAATGATACACACATAGTTTATGGACATTTAGGTCTCTTTAATATCACTAATGAATTCATATGAAATTGTAGGTAGATTCTCTCTTGAATATTTTTTTGGTTTTCTCCATCACTTCTATGAAAACACCTGGATGCAACACTTCCACTTTCCAGAAAATTGGAACATACTTATCTTTACTATAGACACATAAATTACCTTTACGTTGGAAAGATCTTCAAGTGATTCAAAGTCTTCCTTTCACTACTTTGAATGTTGTCGTGAATGAATTCCTTCGGTAAATTTTGTCAAATTATGTAGATCCTTTATCTTATTCATGTCCTTTAGAATCCATATATGACAATGATACTATTCACAGGTCAATTTAGGTTTATATCTCTATGCGTAAGACTCTAGTGTGATACCCCTATGTGAGACCCTTGCATGTATCCCCTTGTGCGAGGTCCTAGTGCATAACCCCTTTTGTGAGATCCTAGCATATAACCCCTTGCGTGAAATCCCAGTGTGAGACCCTAGTACAAGACCCTGTTGTGAGACCTTAGTGTTAGAACCTTCAGAGAATCCAATTTTTCACTGAGCGTAAGTTTCTGGTGCATGTATTCTTTCATAATTTTTGTGACTCCCTCATGAGAGACCACTTTCGCACTTTGCGTGAGATCCTGGTGCGAGTCCACTTTCGTAAGTCCAATGGCGTAAACCCTATTTTCACATTTCGTCAGTCTCCAGGAATGAACTCCTAACACAAACCCCTCACACAAGTCTGATTTTGTGCTTTCTGGGAGTTAGCTGGTGTGAGACTTATTTCTGCAAGACCTTGTTCAGATCAAGTGCAACACTTATGCGATTTCAATTGCGTATACTCCTTCACAAGACCTCTCTGTGAAATTTTTTCATGAGATCTCTCCATGAGACTACTTCCTAGATAATTCTTCAGATAAATATTTTAATAATAACTTCTTTAAAGTTTTAGGGTGTGTTAGGGGGTATTTATAGGCATACATCCACCATCTAAACTCCAAATATCATTGACAACCATCCACCTCATGAGCATCACGGGCTCCATGAGTTCCTGGTGAAAACCCCTAGCATGAACCCTGATGAAAGTCCTCATTCATGATTTTTATGAGTCTTTGGTCCGCATTCATGATTTATTTGTGTCCTTGGTCCATACTCACTCTTTTAATGAGTTCTAAGCATGAGTTCCAAAGACAATCATGAGTGTTGCACGAGATCCAAAGGCAATCATGAGCACTATACAAGATCCCATCTTGAGATCCAAATAAAATCATGTTCTTTGTGAGATTAGTTCAGCATTAACACTTTCTGTGAGATCAGGTTCATCAATCCCCCTTTGTGCAAGATCAGGTTCAATATTAGCACTTTTCAAGAGATCAAGTTCAACTTTCATTCTCCGTTAGTTCAATCATTCATTCTAAATCTTCATGCATTTTTTGATATCAAGACTTTGTCAATAACCTAAAACCTTATCAATAAACACAATCAACCAAAAAGTACCATCATGGAGGATTTTTTCCTAACAATATCCCCCTTTGGATTTGTTCAAAACTCTTCACATTTCGATACCACATTAAAACTTATTCCGTTTTCTTCCAAAAAACCACTTCTTGTGATTATGATAGTGATCATAGATTTACTCAACACACACTCTAAGACCACATGAATCATGATCAGCATGAGAAACAAGAGTAGCATGAAAATTTCACCAATGAAACACTTCATTCCAAAACCACTCAACTAATTTCATCATGAACCTCATCTATCAAGATATATAATGGTTGATCGATCATCACAAGCATTATTATAACTAAAGTTCCCCCTACTTCATTGCTCCCCCTATTAGCTTCTCCCAATGTATTAATCCTATCTTAATTAAGACAATTTTCCCCTTTAATATCCTCAATTTATAGCCTTTTTTCAATGAACCTGGAGGTTATTTCATTGTGTTATGTAGTAGGGTAAAGAAAAAATATTTGCATATTAGGGGAAAACTCATCATACCTCAGGGAGAGGGGTCCCACATCCACAATTGTTCAAGTGTGTGGATTAAAATAGTCTCCCAGAGCTGTTTGATGCCATTCAAATGATTATTTGGTAAGGAAATTGTCAAAATGCCTGCAACCTGTAGTTCTATAGGCACATACTCCAATTTCACAAGACATTTCTCCAACTTCTCCTTGATAAAATGATATTTGATTTCTATGTGATTTTTCCTCAAATGATGAACTACATTTTTGCTAAGATTTATAGAACTTGAATTATCGAAATGGATTCTGATCGGAGACTTCAATTCAACTACCATGTCATCAATATGTTGCTTCATCCACAATAATTGCATGCACATTTGAGTATCCACAATATATTCTCCTTCTACGGTGCTAAAACAATGAAATATTGTTTCTTTCTTATCCAATAAATACATAATATGATAAGATTGAATGCACTACTTGATGTTGATTTTATATTATCTACTGAACTGGTCCAATCTGTATCTGCAAATCCCAATAACTCTTGCTGATATTTTTCAGTGTACAACAAACTGAAATCCATCGTGCCTTTTATATACCTAATTATTTATTTCACTACAATAATTTGGTATTCCTTGGAATTTATTTGATACCATGTTACTTGGAATGTGGAAAAACAATATTATATCTGGTCACTATCAAGTAAAATAGACTTCCAATTATTTTCTTGTATCCTGTTACATTAATTATATTGTCTTCATCATCCCAGGACATTTTCATTTGGCATGACACCAGAGTCTTCATCTCATTGTAATTATCCAATCTAAATCTTCTCAACAACTCTTTTTCATATTTATATTGATAAATGAATGTTTCATTATTTCCTTATGCCACTGATTTCACTGAGCTTCATTTGATTCACTAAATATTACGTCATCGACATATACCAACACCGTTATCCTTTGATCACCATCACTGTTGACATATAGATTGCAATCAACTCTACTACACTAAAAATCGATATTTTTCAAAAACTGATCTAGTCTTGAATATTATGCTCTTGGTGCTTTCTTCAACCCATATAGCACCTTCTTCAGCCAATAAATATTTTTCTCATCTTCATGAATGAGAAATACATCAAGATTCTCAATATAAACTTCTTCTTCCAGAACCCCATTCATAAATGCTGAGTTGATGCCCATCTAGAAAACTTTAAACATTCTTTTCACTACTATGACCAAGAATAATCTGATTGTCTCTATCCTTACAACAGGTGAAAATATTTCATCAGCATCGATACCCTCTTTCAAGGAGTACCCTTTTCACACAATTCATTCTTTATTTTGAATCACTATTCCATATTAATTGGTGTTGTTGTGAAAGAAAAATTTATCCCTGATGATATTACTATTTGTTGGCCTTGAAACAGTTTCTCATTAAACCTTCAATATTGGACTGATATAAATCATTAATACAAATTTTTCTACTAATTTCATATGTTTAATTTCTTTTTAGAATGGGTAGACCACCTATTAGAAACACTTTTAATCTTCTCTCACAGCTTCTTAGTATCATGAAAACATTCAGCTAATACCATATTTTTAGAACAAAATATATAATCATGAAATACATGAATATTGTTTTGTCTCCCATAATCGATCTTCTTGATTCCAAAAAACATAAACTATCATACTTTTATAACATTGAGATATTCCATCTGATTAGGATATATAATTCTACCCCAATGATTTGAAAATATACCTATTTTTAGGCCCACTATTTAGACCCATAAACATTATTCTTCTCCTGTATCATTTATTCACATGTGGCACTTTGTAATGAGCGGCTAACAAACCCGCTAAGCCTACATAGTCATAAATTAGTGTAGAAAACGAGAGATAAATTTAATAACACCATCATTATTCATTATTCTCAACTACTTCTACAAATATCAAGTATACATAATACATTAACTCCTTTCAAGGAATTCTTCCAGATTTATTCTTCAACTCCAGTAATGTATTTGAATCATTTGACATTGTGGATCACATCACTTCACCACTTTTCATATTTTGATGTCGCTTCCCATTGGATTGTATCTCCTCTTGAACCTAAAACACTTGAATATAAGTTAATAGAATTTATACACAATAGGGTAGGGGAACCTCTAGAATCCTAAAGAAGAGGATTGTGGTTGGTCCTAATGGATCAACCCTTTGATACTTTCTTACAAATCATTGTACTATTTTTGTGCTTGTTTCAACTACCCATCCAGTTTCAACTGTTCTTTCCATATGACTAAACATTATTTACCCACATTCTGAGTTTTCTGATATTTTGATTTTTTAGGCTTTACCTTTTTCACAATTTTGGATTTAAACAATTTTTATAAATTTCCTTCCTTATTTATTTGCTGATATTCCATTTTTCATGACTCTTTCTTCCAGTAGGAATATGTTCACTAGTTATCTACTCTTTCTTCTTCCTCCAATGGAGGACTCTTTATATTGCCTTCACTTATTTCTATGTGGCATGAAATGTGAATTTTTCAAGGCATTATTTATTCATTTTTCTTTTATCATTTATCTGAGTCACACCACTCTTTCTTGTTGGAGTTGATCCTTCTTCTGAATTTATGTTTTTTTTAATCACAATTGGACTATCTCCACCCTTTTTAATCTTGGATCATTCACATTATTTTAAAGATATTTTTTGTGAGTGTAACAGTGGAGGTGATTGATACGCCTTTCATTGAGATCCTTGTGATTCCCCTGAGGCTGTAAACATATTTTTCAACTTATCATGTCATCTTCCAATATAGTTTTTTTCATTATACATTGCCAATGTTAGAGATCTATTTCTGGTTCCTTTTCCTTCAATTCTTTCTTTATACTAAAATGTATTTCCAAATGCTCATGATTAGTACATAAAAAATATCTCCTGTTAAAAACATACCTCACATCATCATTTCTTGATTCATATGTTTATACAGATAGAGTTCTTCTATTGACATTGAGCTTATGGGATTTTGGACACATACTCATGGTGTGTCCCAATCTTCCAAAATAGTAGCATTTCATGGCTACATTATTTTGAGAGGCTTTTATTTCAGATTTATCAAAAATATTCTAATCATTCTTAGATTTATAAATATTTAAATATTCATAGAATGAAATAAATTCTAGATCCTCAAAAACAAAAACTTTATATATGACCATGCATCCCACATAAATAGCACATTTTATCACTACTTCCTAAAAAACCTTTTTAGGTGTATCTCCATCACCTACAAGATTTTTCTTATATATAAAACTATTCATATTTTCTTACTATCATGCATGGTACGGGGTTCATCATATCCAATATAATATTTTCCAAAACTATAAAGCCTTTTAGATGAGACAATTATTTCATGTTTCTCTTATAAAGTATAATATTTTCTTTTCATTTCATTATCCCCTATCGAAGGATAATAAAATAGCAAGTAAAAAATAATCTTATAATTTGGGATTGCCTTTGGAATTAGATTACTGCGTTTATTTATTAAATAATTCTATCTCTTCTCTAAATTTTCGAATCTTCATATCCCTTGATTAAATTTCAACATTAAGTTCTGTCTTCAGATTCTTCCCTCTAGTCATCTCATCTTCCAATTCTTGAGGTAGATTATTCATCATGTTAGATTTATCCTTTAAAATAGAATTCATCTAAGTAATAGAATCATTACAGCATTCATTCTCCTATTATAGCCTCTACTTATCTTAAACTAGTTCAGATAGGTGTGTAGCAAGATCATCATTTCTAGCTTTCAAATTCTGAATTTCATCTGAGTTGAGATTCTTTCACATTTCATCAGTTCTCAGTTTTGACATTTCATCATCTTGAGAACCATTCTTATCTCTTAGATCTATGGCCACTTCAACAATAATTTTTTTTATCCTTTTAGCTTATTAACTTAATTTTTCTATACATGGATCTAAATATCTTTAGATTTAATTTCTCCATCCAATTTCTAATCTAATTCCTTTGTTTCATTGAAAACATCCACTTTTCCTTCTTTAAATTTCATAATCATCAATATTTTAAGAATCACTTGGAATATTAGGTTCTTGACTCATTCATATAGCATCATTGACTGAGTATGTACTTTCTATGTCTGATTCATCCAAACCATTCTCCAATACATTATTAGTTTCCTTAAACTAAATCAAACTTTTTCCATAGAAACTTCCACATTGAGGAACACCACATGAATTCTTCTCCTTTTTTATTGTTCTTCCTTTTTACATGGCACACCAAGATAAGATAAAACTAAAACTTCTATTCCAATAGTAGAGTAAAATTTTTTAGAGAAAAAAATCAACAAAGGTAACCTATCCTATGATACCAATTTTTAGTTCCTAAAGGGGCCAAGATACCCTGAGAGGGGGTGAATTAGGTTATATATATTCTTTATCAAATTCTTGTTGCCCCATTGGATCTTGATGTCTTTATTATAGGGATCACTTTTATCTATTTACTAGTTATATTGCTCTTATCCTTTAAAACATTTATCTAATGATGCTGGATAGAAAGTAAAGTTAGAAATCATGTACAAGGACACATAGATTTATAACTTGGTTCACTCTCATTGGAAAACATCCAATGAGCATACAATGGTAATTTAATGATGTAATAAATCTAATAAGGCTCACTATCAATACATGGTTCATGATAGATCACTTCTATGCCTGGGATCACAACCCTTATAAGGTTTAGGGTAAGCTCACAACTTTCCCAAGGTTTATTCCCTTTTTCTTTTTCTATGGATCACTGTTTGTGGAAAGGATCGACTTCTTTCTCTACTTATACTCACTACTCTGGAATGGATCCAAACATATTTTATAGACATGTAGTTCCCTTCATTATCACTATTGAATGCATCCTCAATTGTAGGTAGATTCTCTATTGAAGCTCTTTCTAGTTTTCTCCTTTAATTCTATGAAAACACCTAGATGCAACACTTCTACTTTCCAGACAACTAGAACATGATTCTATTTACTATAGACACAAAAATTACCTTCACTTTTTCTAGATCTTCAAGTGTTACAAGTCTTCCATAAACTGTGTTGAATGTAGTAGAGAATGAAATCTTTTTGCAAGTCTTGTGAAATAGTGAATATTCTTTATCTTCTTCTTCTCATTTGGAGTTCAGGTATGAAAATGATACTATTCACAAGGCAATGTTGGCATGCATCTCCATGAATAAGACTCTAGTGTGATACGTTTGCATGATACCCTAGATCGTATCACCTTGTATGAGATCCTAGTGTGTAACCCCTTGCAAGAGATCCTGGAATGTAACCCCTTATGCAAGATCCTTGTGCGAGACCCTGGAATGAGACCCTTCTGTGAGTACACTTTCACACTGAGAGCAAGTTCCTGGTGCAATCCCACTTTCACACTTTATGAAAGTCTGTGGTGCGAGATTACTTTCATACATTGCGTGAAATCTTGGTGCGAGAAGGATTTCTCAAGTCCCCTAGCGTAAACCTTATTCGCACTTTGCGTGAGTCTCCTGGCACGAACCCTTGGTGAAAACCCCTAGCGTGATTCCTCTTTTTTTCTTTTTACGAGTCCCCTGGTGTGAGACCACTTTGCACGAGACCTTTTTCAGATCAAGTTCAATACTTACGCGATGTCAATCATGTATACTCCTTAGTGAGACCGCTCTGGGAAACCCTTCTCTGATATCTTTCTATGAGACTCCTTCCTGAATGATGCTTCAGATCAATATTTTAAGCATAACTTCATCAATGTGTCAGATTGGGTTAGGGGGTATTTATAGGCATAAATCCACTACCTTAACTCCAAAAATTTTGGACAACCATCCACAACATGGGCATCAAACGCTCCGTGAGATCCTAGTGTGAACCCCTAGCGCAAACCCTGGTGTGAGTCCTCATTCACGCTTTTCATGAGTCCCTAGTCTATATCTATGCTTTATGCAAGTCACTGGTTCATATTTATGCTTTGAGAAAGTTCTGAGCATGATCTCCAAAGACAATCATGAGCGCTGCATGAGATCCCATCAGAAGATCCAAATAAAATCATGAGCATTGTGCGAGATCCCATCATGATATCCAAAGACCATCATGCACTTCAAGAGATCAGTTAAGCATTTGTGATTTGCATAAGATCAGGTTCAACATTCCTGCTTTACACAAGATCAGGTTCAACATTCATGCATTGCACAAGATGAGGTTCAGCATTCATGCTCTGCAAGTTCAGTCATTCATGCTAACTCTTCACGCCTTCTTTGACAACCAAAATTTTTCAATAACCTCAAACCTTGTCAACAAACACAATCAACCAAAAAGCACCATCATGGGGGATTTTTTAACAATTATAAATACAAATGTATATATAATTATATATATATAATTATAAATATAATTATAATTATATCATCATAAATATATATTAATATATATTCATAATTATATTTATAAATAAATAATGGAAAATTTTAAAATATATTAATAAATATATATTTAAAAATATGAAATTATTTATAATAATATTTAAAAATATATTTATGATTATATAATTATAAATATATTTTCAAAAATATGTATTTATATAGTTATAAATATTTATATATAGATAAATTTAAAATATTTTTAAACATTTAATAAATTGTTAATAAAAACATTATTATAATTAACTTATAAAATTATTAATAATTTTATTTATAAATATATTTATAATTAAATAATTATAAATCTATATTTATAAATCTATATTTATATAGTTATAAATAAACCTTATTTAATTATATAAATAAATAATTAAATAAATCTTATATATAATTATTTATATAAATTTACAAAAAAATATATATTTATTTATATAAATAAACCTTATTAAATTTAAAATAAAATGTTTATTTATATTTATAAATTTATATGTGTGTGTGTGTGTTTATAAATATATTTAATTAATTAGTTAATAATATAATTAAAATTGAACCTTAATTAAATTAGTATTATAGACAATATAATTTTTGACATGGTTTATATATAAATATATATGTATATATATATATAATAAAGGGTTATTTATATATATAAGAAAATATATTTTATTTATTTATTTATTTACTTATATATATAAACCTTATTTAATCTAAAATATATTTAAAAATATAATAAATTTTTAATAATATATATTTATTTATTTATTTATTTATTTATTTAAAAATATTATAAATTTTAAATATTATAAATATATTAATATTAATATTAATATTAATATATATATATATATGAATAAACCTTAATCAAATAAACATTTAAGGTTTATTTATAATAAATTGTTAATAATAAAATAATTAAAATTTAAGGTTTATTTATATATAATTATAAATATAATTAATATGTTTATTATATTTATAATTTATTTATTATAGTAATTATATTTATATAAATATATAATTGTATATTAATAATTATAAATAAGTATATATAAATATATTATAAAATATAAATATATGTACAATAAATATAAATATAATAAATATATAATTATAAATATATGATAAACATAAAATAAATATTTATATATTTATATTTACAATTATGTATTTATAATAAATTGTTAATAATAAAATTATTAACAATTAAGGTTTATTAATATTTATATGTGTGTGTGTGTTTATTTAATTAATGTTTATTTATATATAATTACTTATATAAATAAACCTTATATTTTAGATATAAATAATAAGGATTATATATATATATATAAGTAAATTTAATAAGGTTTATTTATATGGTTATATATACATTTATTATTATATTTATTTATAATTTTAAATATATATTTACATAAATAAATTTATATTTATAACCCCATATTTATAATTATATTTACAAACCCATATTTATAATTATATTTATAAATACATAATTATAATTCTTTAAATATATTTACATAATTATTAAAGTTTACACAAAAAAGGTCTTGTCAAAAGCCAAAGAACCTAACCATTTATTAAAGATAAATAAAAATATAAGAGACAAATAATAATACAGATAAAGTCATACAAAAAGACATGTCCTTATCTAGAAATAGAACCACAGATCAATAAAAACAAGATCTTTACCATAATCATAATCGAAATCATCATCATCATCAGTTATTTTCCACTTCGACTGTCAATTTCCTTGATTGGGGATCCCAAGGATCCTCTCTTTGGGTCTTTCTTACTCCAAAGTGAGTTGGATCTTTAATGCTTTGGAAGATGACCTGGTAGCCACATTCCTGGGCATGCTGGAGTAATCCCTCTATGGACTTGTTTTTGGGTATACCAGAGAAATACCTTCAGAACTAACCATATCACTCCTGCCATATGAAACAATATCCATAAAAGAGACATGATAACCACCTCCCAAATATCAGAGATGAGTAGTGTTAAGAAGAACCATCCCCTTTTCCTTTTCACTTCCTTCATCTGAAACATTTCCCCATTTACCCAAATTTTCTTAAGAGCTGAAGACATTCTGAAATCTCTTGAAGACAATCAGTTCTCTACTGAACATCATATTACCTAGTCCCATCATCCTATGGAATATGTCCAGTAAAGACTGTATCCAGTGGTTGCACAATTCAACCTTTCTCATCAATTTGAAAATGAGAACACCTGGGAAGAACACTAATAACCTCAACAATCCAATCTCAACCATTGAATTTTATGACAATCACATTATGAATGCCAACCTTATGAAGAGGTTCTAATGGAAAATCATTGCATCTTCAATCTGATTCCTCATTACCAGTATCAGGCTCACTGATAACATTATCAACCTAAATCTGCTCCATCTCAGTGATTGCAACAACAACATTCTTCTGTTCAGGCATGGAAATAACAACTTTTGATGTTCCTACCTTCTCTCCATCCACCATCAGAGATTTATCCTTGGACAATACAACCCCTTGACATCAAGACAAATAATCTTGATATTCCGCCAACCACTTTCTACGCTGCCTAGGCATTGACTACCCATGCAATCTAGATGAATTCCCATTCCATTATCCCCATATTCCTTTGAAGGTTTCCCCTTCCAACATTTCTCATCCAGATGACCAATAAATTTTTAATTTTGACAGAATACAGGACAATCCTCATACTCAACACTAATTTATATATCATCATTAGAGGTAGTGAGTGTCACACTACTAATAAGAGTAGAACTAAAATAAATTTCAACCATCATTCTCACAAAGTGACCATACCAAACATGCTCTGTCTTTTTATCCAAACAAATCAGAACGCCAATGGAAGTAACAATATCATGTAAGATTTTTGGATGCTATAAAATCCAATTAAGGCCATGAAACCTAATCCATACCTGTGAAAAAAAATTATTGAATGATGATATATTAAAATACATCTTCTATTCATGAAGATAAAGCGTTCCCAGCTTCAAAAATAACAAAGCAAAGCACCACGCACAAATTCTAGCTTCATCCAATGAAAACAAGCAGTGAAAAATACATATGCGAAATGAAATACACTTCCAATTTGAAGACCCCCAAAGAAAGGAAACCCTAAAAAACAAGATCCTCAAGCCACCATGGCTTCTGACCTTTGGGAAGAACAACCATTACAATTAGTGAGTTATTACCCAAAATCAAACACTCTAATAAGGCATCCCAGTCAGCTTTAACATAACATAATGATCTCTTCTTGAGGAACTTAGTAAGAACACAGGCATAGTCTCCCTTTTCTCTCACATTTTCTGCAAGACTAGAATGGGAGCATTCACTTTTCCTGGTAGTATCTGCCATAGCCATCAAAAACTAGATTGATTCGTACTTATATATTTTAAATTTATTTATTTATATATATTTTTATAAATATAAATAAGATTTATATTTTAAATTTAATAAGATTTATTTATATAAATAATTATATATAAATTTATAAATTTATATAAATCATTATATATATATAATGTTTATTTAATTATTTAATTATTTAATTATTTAATTATTTAATTATTTAATTAAATAATATTTACTTGTGACTATATATATATAGATTTTTAATTATATATTTTCAATTATATAATTATAATAATATTTATAAATGAAATTATAAATCATTTCATATTTTTATTATAATAATATTGTTATTAAAAATTTATTATACATTTAAAAATATTTTTAATTTTATTTATAAATAAATATTTATAACTATATAAATACAGGTATATAATTATAAAATTAATAATATAGATTTATAATTATATAATTATAAATATATTTGTACAAATAATTATAAATAATATTATATTTTTAAATACATATTTATAAATTTATTTTAAAATTTAAAATTATTTATTTATAAATATAATTATAAATATATATTAGGGGGTGGGGTGGGGCATAATAAGGGGAAAAGTGCCACTTCAAGTGGTGTTTTGGGGTTTAACCCAAAACATCACTTCAAATGGCACTAAGAGGCCCCATTTCCAAAATAATAGGGGACCTAGACCCCTTTCATTAAAAAAACAAACAAATACCATCTAAAATTTTTTCCCATAGTAGACAATATCCCCCCTTGGTCCAACCCCACCAACACCGCTCCCCCTCTCTTGCTGTGCAGGAAACCAAACCGTGCATACCCGTCCTAGACAGTAGGTTGGATGTGCCACCCAGGGACGAATCATGTGTTATCATCTTAAACACAAGAAATACGGTGTGTGTTTAGTAAGATTTAATTTAAGTGTGATTCCAGTTGTGTATGAAGTTTTTAATAGCTTCTTATTCATGCTTGATGTTAAGAAACACGGAGGTTCGCTTTCATTAAGAGATCTAAAAGCATCATGTTTCTTCACACGAAAAATGTGCCAACTAATTCTAACTTAATCTAGGTAACACTATTATAAATTTCATGCATTATCATTCTATTACCATGTGTGTTTTTTTCATTCATGATGTCAGGACACATTTATTTTGTGTTGAGATGTTGACTGAGTAGGAAAATTGGTGTGGATGCAATATTAACATTTTGTTTTGTGGTTAATTTTTCAAATGGATATATTTTTAGTTGAATTTTTATATACTTAAATTATATTTTCACTAAATTTATTTTCTGAATTTAAAACTATCCATTTTAATTCTTAGTTGATTCGATGATACCGAGAAGGTTAACCATTTTGAATGATTGCATTGAAAATAAGTGGCGTGACTCTGTAAGAAACAGTTTGTGTTATTTTTCAAACATGTTCAGTCCTCAAACACATCTTCTAATTTATTTATAACACAATATAACAGGATATTAAATAAATTGAATATATAAAATTATCTTCTAAAAAAGGATTATACTTTTGGAATTTGTGATAATTAGGAAGAATAAATATTTAATCATAGAAAAAAATATTAATCATAGTCTTACAGTAGTTTGATTATGACTTCAGTATCCCACATATATTTTGGTGAAAGAAGTTCTTAGTGCATGTTTTATTTCATTTTTTACTATTTTTCTCACTTTTTTAATCTTCAGTTTAAAAAAATAATAAAATAGTGGGATTTCCCTCTGCAGATTTCCCACCTAAACATTGGAAAAAGAGAAAATTTTAGTTCATTAGTCCTCATGTTCTTACTACTACAAATTTTACCATTAGAAACCATCAGAATAGGTCACTAATGGGAATTATCGACCACCATCCAACTAGTTTTGGTGGTCAGGTTTGGCCCATTGCTAAAGGGAATTAGTGACCACCAAAGTTGATCGCTATAGGCACTTCCCTGATAACCGTCATAGCAGTTGTTGGGAAGAGCATTAGTGACCATTTTGGCAGTCGGTAATGCCCCAGAAAAATAAAGGGTAGTGACCTCCAAAGGTGGCCACTAATTTTCATTACCCCCTCCCATCAAAGATATTTCAATGAAAGGAGAGAGATAATGACCCTTGAGTCCCGCCTCTGGTAGGCTTGGGGTTGGAGACTAGCACCGGGCGTATAAAAATATTACAATATGGGAGGTATTACCATATATAGGAAAACAATATCGAGAGATTGGATGAATCAACCACAATCAACTCCATGATATATGTATTAAAAATCCAAAAACCATCCCATAATTCATGTATAAATGAAACTGATACAATAAAATTCTCCAAAGTGAATACCCAAAGGTAAACATGAAGAAGTGACATGACAACTATCCAAGGTTCGAGCTAGTAATGTCCATCACGGTCCACATAATCCTCGATTAACCTGAAAATAGTTTATATACGTAGGGTGAGCATACAAGTATACTCACTAGAAAAAACTAAAGTCTCCCATACACATGTGAAAGAAGCATACTAATACACCCGTGAGAAAATAGCAAAACAAAATAGAACCTATACAAGCATACTAACAAAACCCAACCTTACCAAGGAATGTTCACTAAATTATACAAGGCATACAATATAATATAAAAATAATCATGTCGATAAGGTTACCTTATACAACTTTCCCACTGGTATACTACTCTCACACATGAACGTCATACGTCCTAGAACTACCATCCCTTCTAAATAACACACTACCCTACAAACATGGTCACAACACACCTTTCCCAAAGACACCTAGGATCTCCACCCCACCAGCACAACCCATGGACCATTTCTCCTAAAAACACCTAATCCACAACACAACCACTACCAAAACAAGACTAGTAGTGTATCCTAAACATGTAGGGAATCAACCTCATTCCCTTTTCCTAGCATGCATGGCCCCCACCAGAAGCCTCCCCACAAGAATGATCATATTATATCCCGCTGGAAAACACCTAGGCTATAACAACCAACATCTAATTCACTAACAGACATCACACCATCAGATCATGTGCAATACCTACCTCTCCTATAAGAGGGATAGGGAAAGGGTGGGTACTTAGCCATCTGTACCCCTCACCAGGTGTTGGGAAACACTCCCCCCACATAACCATGTGGGTTTCGGCATATTGTGCTCAATATGTGTGGGTTTCATATAGAAATCACTAGAATTTACTAGTATATATATATAATATGAAACACTAAAGCTAAACCTATGGGTTTACAAACAAACCAGCCAACTCACAACACCATCACTTATTCTGCCACCTCTAAATGCATAACACCACACAACAAGACACAAACCTCATTTCACATTTCCATCCAATTAAGTTTAATCATCTCATTCTTTTAATTATTTATCATTAACCACATTTAATCACACAACCCATCATTTAATCATTCGTTAACCATTTTCATTCCATTAGCCAAAATAACCCATGTAATTTCAATCATTATTAATCAATTATTCCACAACTACTTGTTCATCAAGCATAAAGAAACCACCACCTCACCACCAAAAAAATAATGGCCCACAAATCACCTCACTACCCCAAAATCATATCCCAAAAACAACCTCATTGCCCCAAAATAATGACCAACAAACCACCTCACCGCCCCAAAAACATGACCCAAAAACCATAACACCTATATAAAATCACAAAAAAAAACACAGTGTATAAAGATCATCTTATAGATTTACAAAGGGTATTTTAGAACATTTAACTTTATTTTAGGGGTGTGATCACACAAGACATAGTCTTGGAAAATCCATTTCATTAGCCAAATATAAAATGGTTAGTAATTTTTCATTTTATGGTGACATTACAACAATCAACATATGCACAACAGTCACAGAACATATCATCTAGCATAAGAAATCCCCCAATATACACAATTTTCTATGAGGCCAAAAGCCTGTACAATCCACAATATCAAAAATAATATAAAAGCTGTAAAAACATGTGAATCAAACCCCATTTACCACTATCAATTTTGATTTAACCAATTCTTTATATTTGATTAAGCCAGCATAACCATAACCCATAGATAAAAAAATCAAACCCCTCCCTCATGATACACAATAAAGAGAAATTAGGGATTCCCTACCTCATAGAATCTTTACTGACTTATTTTGTACAGCTGGGTGAATAAGTGATCGCAAAAAGAACAACAACACGAGAAACTACGGATCGACCTACACCACACCAAAAGACCATAAAAATGAATCCCAAACACACAACCCAATCCAAATTACACCACCATAGAAAACCCCAAATAATAATGGGAGAAAACTACCCAAGAATAATGAAGGGCTTACCATGGATTGCAAACGAACAACCACCAAGACCAATAGATCAAAGAGGTAGGAATATGTCTTGGAGAACTCCTCGAGGTTCACCAAAAATGAGAGGAATAAGAATACATGGTGGGATGAATGAAAATTCAACTAGAAAAGAACTTCTAAAACTATACTGCTTCAGAGATTTACATGACATGTAATCCCCTTTCGCATCATGTAATCCTCGGGGTCCAGTTTCACTAAAAAACACATTGCCTTTTTATTATTTAACCGCAAAAATCTACATGTTGTGAATTGGCCTTCGAAAATACATGAAACCAACTTTCACATTGTGTAAAGTTTATATGATGTTTATTTCCTACATCAGTCTTATTACACCTCCATCTTCCACTAAAAACACCAAAAACCTCCCCCGAACATCTCCAATGCTCAAAACTGACAAAGTAACCGACTGAGAAGGTATGAACCATTACATCAGATACCTATCAAATTATTCCCTCCCTCAAGAATAAGAAACCAAACCCATAAGTAAAGGGGTGAAAACAACCACCCCATGAGATACCACTCAAGGATCACTTCATACCTTAAATGCTACCACTATCCAAACATGCCAAATCAGACAACAAAAAACATCTCTCACAACCACATCATCATGAAGCCACTACTACAAACTATCTCTTCTTGCACAAACACACTACCACTAAACCACTTCATATCCATCTCAACCTCCAAATAGCCTAAACTAATAACCACTGCAACCAACAAACCACACCATACTGAACACATAAATCAGGTAATTCCATCATTCATGTAAAGATACTATTTTATCTATGTGGAACTAACTTGTTTGCATGGGTATAATCACATCGTATTTAATGGGTCTTTATTAGAAATTTGGTCCTCCCCTTTTCATATGTCATAACTTTATCACACATCACACCACACACATTAAAAAATAAGGAAAACAACTCATCATATAAAACAATACGAACTCAAACATCACATCACAATGCAAGATAGAGAAAATAAAAAATCAAAGAAACTCTGGATACTGGGAACGTATCTACGCCTCATGATCCCAAGTACTCTCTGTCACACCAATATGCCTTCATAACACCCAAACCAAAGAAATGGATCATCCACATAGCACCTTCTCTTAATGATCCTAGATCTCTACAGGTCTCTCCATGAATGTGGGGTCATCCTCAATATCCAACTCTCCCCAATCAATGAAATATGAGTCATCATGAAGATACCAGAAAGTTTGAGATATGTGGAAGATGTTTTGGATCCTCTCTAACTGTAGTGGGAATTCCAACCGATACGCCCCCTCACCAACTAACCCCAACACCTCAAATGGCCCAACAAACTTGGAAGAAAGATTACTCTCTCTACCAGACCCTCACTGCCCAAGTCGAGATAAACCTTAAAGAACATGTTATCCCCAAACCCAAATTACATGGGCCTACTTCTACAATCTGTATAAAACATTTTCTGTTCCTGTGCTTCTTTCATCCTCTCATGAACAAGATGAACTTCCTCTATCATGATCTGCACCACATCAGAGCAAAGAATGGTTGTCTCCCCAACCTTTGTTGACCACAATGGTGAATGACACAGTCTCCCATAGAAATTCTCAAATGGATCCATTTCAATAGAAGATTGATGGATATTATTATACGAAAAATATACCAAAGACAGGTGCAATACCCAAGATCCATCAAAGTCCAAGACGCATTCCCAAAACATATCCTCCAATGTCTGGATACTCTATTTTGTCTTCCCATCTGTTTGATTGTGGAAAAAAGTACTGAGGCATAACTGAGTTACAAAATCATGTTGAAATCCCCTCTAGAATTGTGAGTTAAAACCTATGTCTCAATCTAAGATAATCAACCTTGGAACTCAATGAAACCGAACCACCTCATACACATAACTCTTATCCAAATAATCCAATGCACCCAACTCCTTGATCACTATGAATTGTCCTGATTTATTTAACTAATCCATGAATACCTAGATAACATCACAACCTCCCTAATATTCGAGAAACCCTATGATTAAATTCATTGATATGTCATATCATTTACACTCAATAACATCTAAGGGTTGCAACAAACCACTAGGAATGCGATGCTCGCCTTTACCTGCTGGAAAACCATGAACTTTGACACAAACTCTACCACTACCTATTTCATCTCAACCTACGAAAACTACATCTTCAATCCATGGTACATCTTGGAAACTCCTAGGTGTACCTCCAAAGGTGAGTTATAATACTAATGAAGGACTCCCCCATGCATCTCTACCATAACAAACAAAATCCCAAAAAACAACATCTAGTTCTGACCATCCTCGACCATACCTCTTGAGCATCGCCATGGCCAAAATGAACATGCATCACCCCTACCTCTAAGACTCCTCCACCAGCTACATCAAGGAATATTTTAGCTTCATTTGAAACAAATATCCTCTTTCATTAGACACCTTTTAATCTAAGAATAAGGCTTCAAACTTCTCCGTTTCTCTCCAAGAATCCCCATATTCTCAAACAACACCCTTATATGACTTCCTTCTCAAAACGTTAGCCAAAACATTCCCATTTTCTGAGGTGTAAGAGATATCAATATCATAATCATGAAGAAACTCTTTCCACCTCTACTACCTCAAGATAAAATCACACTGTGAAAATATATACCTCAAACTTCTGTGATCTGTGAAGACCAAAAAGCGCTCCCCGATGAGGTAATGAATCCAAAAAATTAGCAAAAACACAACCACTACTAGAACTAGATAATGGGTGGTGTAGTTTTACTCATGTGTATATAACTTCCTAGACTCATAAGAGATCACCACCCACTACTGAATCAGCATTCATCCCAAGTCTAGATAGTAAGTGTTATAAAACACCTCAAACATCACCTCCTCCTCATGAAACTTAAGAACTGGAGAACTAACCAACTTCACCTTCAGATAACCAAATACTTCCAAGAACTGATCACTCTATAAAAAATTTGGGTCATTCTATGTCAAATCTGTCAATGGGGCTAAAACATCAAATAAATCAGGTACAAACCTCCAATAATATCCTGTGATACCATGGAAACTTCGAACCTATGATACATTCTTGGGTTCTACCCAAGAAAAAACTACTTTTAACTTTGATGGGTCTACTAAAACACCATGATAAGACACCAAATTCCTAAGGAAATGCACTTCTCATGTCCAGAACTTACACTTTGACAAATTTTCATAGAGCTGGTGGTGTTGAAGAACTCGCAAGATAGTTCTAAGTTGCTCGAAATGCTCATCCTTTGACTTTGAGTATATCAAGATATCATTGATGAATATGATAATGAATTGATCCAAGAACTCATGGATTATAGATTTCATAATCCCCAGGAACGTTGTTTCAATGTTCGTAACACCGAAAAAAATCACCACAAACTTGATGTGCCCATACCTGCATATGAAGGCAGTCTTTATGATATTGACCTCCTTCACCCTCAACTGGTGATATCCAAACCATAGATCAATCTTAGAAATACAATTCAACCCTATCAACTGGTCGAAAAGATTGTCTATCCTTGTAAGAGGGTAATAGTTTTTTACTGTTAACTGATTTAACCTATGGTGGTCTATACACAACCTCATACTATCATCTGCCTTATTCTTGAACAACACTAAATCACTCCATGATGACACACTATGATAGATAAAACCCTTTTTCATCAGATCATCTATCAGAATATTCAACTCCTACAACTTGAAAGGTGTAATTCGATAAGGATCCATTGAAATTGGAGAAGTATCAGGCTATAATTCTATCCCGGAATCAACATTACTTCGAGGGGGTAGTGTCACAACCTCCTTGGGAAAAACATCCAGGAACTCCCCAACAACCCTGGGAACCTCTACCATCCTAGTGTTTACTGATTCCACTGAAAACTTAGTCAATAAGGAAATAAGGGGATCCACATGCTGACTGCCCATCTGACAACCCCGCTCACCAATGAAAACCACATATTGGCCTCCACATCTAAAAAAAACTACTACAAAATAATTAAATAAAAAAACATATAGAATACAAAAAGTAGATGATGAGAATGAAATTGTTTGAATTCATCTATAACAAGAAAATATCTCTATGGGACTAATGTGGCCTCATCATAAGTCTATATCCTTAACACACATCAAACAAGTTTCTTTGACCTTTGACTAATATAGATAACACTAGAGGAATGGGAATCCTCTCCACATATATTACTAGAGCACAAAATAGAGTGGGTGTAAAAAAGGAATGAAAATATCCTGAATCAGACAAGGAACAAATAGGGTACTAAAAAAACTGATAGTACCTCTAACGATCTCTTGACCTTATGGAACTGTTTTCTCTACTTCGTGCAACTGACCATCCCAGCTCCTCTACCTCTCTACTGAAAACCACCTCCATGGAAATGCTCATTCCATGGTCCTTGAATGTGAGGAACATTTTGTGTTCGGGCTCTACCAGCATCATCTCCACTTACCAGAGCATAAGCCTGCTACCCCAACTGCTAAAACGGTCTCACTAGAAACTGCTATTGAGGATAGCACTAAACCTATCCACCTCCATCAAACTAAAATCATGTAACCACTAGGAATTTGTTATAGTGATGTACATGAACCCCAAAACCAAAACACATTGGAAAAAAGCTCCCAGAAAAATCACAAAAATACTCACCCCAAAACACCAAAAAATAATATGTTGAGGTTGGATCCATGTTGGTCTAAACCTTGAAGGTCATGGTGCCTGAGACCTACCACTAGCAACTATAATCCCTGAGAAACCCTGTTGGATCCCCTACCATGGAAAACCTCCCCATGAATGCATCCACTTGATCACCTCCATCGTCTTATGAACCTCCAAATACATTGGAAACGTAAATGGGCTGATTGCAGACTAGATAGAATGAAAATGTTCCTCCTCAAGGCATATCACACGAGACTCCTCATCTGCAAAAAGAGATGGGGAAAATGAAGAAGTCCCTGGAACATCATTCCCATATCCCACACTAATATTCTTCCCTACTGAAAAGAAAAAATCTCCTACCTCTTTACTTTATTCAAGGTTGATGAGAGTAACTCTTCCCATAACTCCTCATTGAATTCAACCCACAAAATAACTGACTCCTTTTAATCTCCCAAATATAGTATCCACCACTGATGCACATCTCCCTATATCTGATTGACTACCAAAGGGACCTAGTAAATATTTAGGGATTGGATCAAACTAAAATCGATCTCGAGCACCTCCATCCATCTCTCTGTCTCCACATCTAAAACAATATCCTCATACTTCCCAAAATCCTTCCACTAGAAAGAACACAATTCCATTTTCCAAGCCTCATCCTCCTCTATCAGATCAACCCTACGTCAATCAATCTGATCATCCTACTAAAACTCAATTACCTGATCCACACACGAATGATGAATAGGATCCATAGTTTTAAGGAAAAAAAGAATTTCACAAGCCTGATAGTATGGACTTTTTATTTAGAATCATTTTAATTCAATTTATTCATTTTAACCTCCCCAAAAAAAACTCAATTAAATCAAGAACACATGTCAACAAGATTCTTTTACTTTCCATAGTTCCATACCCATCAATAATTTCCATATCACTTGGTTATTAAATATTCTTAGAGTTTGTGCATTGGATCATGGGTGCCCTAAAATCCCATTTCCTAACTAATATCCTTTGCCTATGTCATGTACCAAGGTCAACTGGCATTGTTTCCATACCAACCCATGTATTCCTCAACTATTCCTAACTCTGAACTCCACCCTATCTCACAACCATAACCTCTGATAACACTCTGTCATGACCCATCCCATCAAAGATACTATAATAAAAGTTGACAGATAATAACCCATAAGTCCCACCTCCAGTAGGCCTCGGGTTGGAAACTAGCACCAATAGTATAAAAATCTCACAATATAAGATACATTACCCTATATAAGAAAGAAATATTAGGATATAAGATGAATAAACCACAATAAACTCCATGACATATATATAATAAATATAAAAATCATCCCATGATGCATGTATAAATGAAACTGATACCATAAAATCCTCCAAATTGAATACCCAAAATCAAACCTAAATCAGTGAAATGATATCTATCCAAGGTCTAATCTAGTAATGTCCAGTATAGTCAATATAATCCTCCCATAAACCTAAAAACAATTAATATACATAGGTTGAGAATACAAGTATACTCTGTAGGAAAAAAAAGTCACTCGTGCACAGGTTAAAGAAGAATACTAATGCACATGTGAGAAAAGAACAGAACCAAATAGAACATATATAGTCATAATAACCAAACCCAACCTCACCAAGGAATGCTCACCAAATAACACAAGATGAGTAATATAAAATAATAAGAAGCATGTAGATAAGGGTACCATGCACCACTTTACCACTAGTATGCCACTCTCACACCCCCAACGTCATATATCATGGCTCTCACATCCCTTACATATAACACACCACCCCACAATCATGGTTACAACATACCTCACTCGAAGACACCTGGGATCACCACCCCACAAGCATGTCCCACAAACTATCTCACCCGGAAATACATGTGCCACAACCCAACCACTTCCAAAACCAGATTTGTAGGGTATCATTAACATGTAGGTCATAAACCTCCTTCCCTCCTCTTACCAGGCACAAACCCCATGAGAATCTTCCCCATAAGCATGATCATATCACATCCCACTCGAAAACACCTCGGCTATCACAACCACCATCCAATGCACTAACACACCACCCAACATCATAGCTTATACAATACCTATCTCTCTTGGAAGAGAAAGAAAGAAAGAGTGGGAACCCATCCATCTGTACTTCTCACTGGATTTTGTGAAACACACCCCTCGTGTGACTATGCAAGTGTCAGAATATAGTACTCGACATGGGTGGGGTGCGTATAGAAATAAAAAGAATGTACAAGTATATATATATAATATCAAATAGTCAAGCCCAACCTATGGGTTCAAAAATATACCTACCAACTCATAAAACCATCAATTTTGCTACCACCCATAAATAAACAACACCAAACAACAAGCCACAAACCCCATTTCACATTTCTAACCAATTTCATTTAATCACCTCATTCTTTTCATTATTTAGAATAAAACATATTTAATCACACAACCCATCATTTAATCATTAATTTACCATTTTCATTCCATTGTACAAACCAACCCATGTCATTTAAATCATTCTTAATCACTTTTTACATCAGTACTCGGGACTCTATCATAAATCATCCACCACCTCACCACCCCAAAATCATATCCCACAAACCACCTCACCTCCCCAAAGTCATGTCTCACAAACCACCTCGTCGCCCCAAAAGAACAGCCCACAAACCACATCACCGCAGAAAAATAAAATCCTACAAACCATATCGTCGTCCCAAAAGCATAGAAAAACATCACAACATATCAATATTATTTTACAGATTTACAAAGGGGCTTTTAAAACAATTAACTTTATTTTAGGGGTGTTATCACACAAGCCATAATCTTGGGGAAACCATTTCATTAGCCATATATATGTGGTTAATTAATTTCCATTTTATGGTGATATCATAACAATTATAATAGGTTAAACAATCATAGTACATATCATCCATCATAAAAAACCCCAAATGACCACAATTTTCAAAAGGTCCATAAGCCCGTACAATTCACAATATCAAAAATAATATCAAAGATATAAAAAGATGTGAATCAAACCCCATTTAAACCATTAAATTTATATTGAACCAATTATTTATCATTTATTAATCCATCATAACCATAAATCATAGATAAACAAAAAAATCCTCCTGTGTGATACACGATAAAGAGAAATCAAGGATTACCTACATCAAAGAATCTTTGTCGACTCACTGCACACCTCAAGGTGAAGAAGAAGCACCCACAACCACATATGCACCACAAGAAACTATGGATCAAGCTACACTACACTTTAAGACTATCAAAATGCATACCAAACACACAACCCAAACCAAACCTTACCAAAGCAACAAAACCAGGAAGAAGAATGGGAGAAAACCACCCAAGAAGAAGGAAGGGATTACCACATATTTCCAATGAACAACCATCAAGACCAACGAATCAATAAGGGAGGAAGAGGTCTTGAAGAACTCCTCAGGGTTCCTACGGTTCACCCAAAATGAGATGAAGAAGAATCCATATCCAAATGAATGAAAATTCAGTTAGAAAATAACTCTTAAAAATACACTCCATTAGGGACTTACTTGACATGTAATCCTAAGGGTCCAGTTTCACTAAAAAATATGTCATATTTTATGTTTTAAACCCCAAAATCTACACATCCTGAACCGGACCTAGACAATCTATGAAACCAAATTTCATGTTGTGTAAATTTTATATGATTTTTATTTCTTTAAGCAGCCTAGTTTCACCTCCATCTTCCACCACAAACCCACATTACCTTCTCCAAACATCTTTAATGCTCAAAACCAAAAACGTAACGGACTAGAAAGTCATGTACCATTACACGAATTATCTAAAAAAATAAAATCATTATCAACCAACATAGGTAGTTGCTAACCTGAATATTTTTTTATAAAAAATGAATTTTAGAGATCCTAAATAACTAAAACAAGAAAAAAATATGAGAAAAAAATAGTAAATAAAAATTAAATATCCTGACAAAACCATTTATCCAAATAGCTAAATATGCCTTCCAATATTCTATCTCAATCAATATACTAATAAGATAAAAAAAATTAAAGAAAATATAAATTAATATAATGTGGGTGCTTCATCATCATATATGAATTTCGATACTCCCTTAGGAAGAAGAATTGAACATACCAAAAAGTATTCAACTTATGCTCTACTAGTGGGTGTAAGGGGGTGGGAAACACAAAGGAGAGGATGGTCTACAACAATATAAACTCTCAACTAATCCTGTATAAAATTCTATTAAATGTAAATAATAAGTCAATATTGATAACATAACCAAGAATGGGGAAATCATGGGTAAAATATTGAGTGATTTAGTTGATTAAAATAGCATTCCTTAAATTCAGAAGTCCTAGCTCCATTTCAAGACCATGGAGAAGAGTGAATAGATCCCTTCAAAGGATATGTCTACCTCTAAACATACTATGTTTCAAGGTAAAATTTTCCAAGTGATGGGGTTTTAGACTATAGATATAAATAAAGAGGAACCTAATGTTTAAAATAATTATATGAAAATTGAAAAAATCAGTACTAAGGGTAAAATCACTCAAAGTTGTACCAAATTGGGGACCTACGTTTTACCTAGAAATTTAAAAAAATAAATTTTAAGGGTTATAGGGGTTTCAATAAGACACAATTAAGTGGAAAAAAATTTACAATCTAGATGTGGTAAAATAAATTATTTTTTAGAATTTTCAAGGACTGGTCAACTCAGTAACTACTATTACTATCAAAACCTTCATTCTAAACCATCGTTCTCTAATGATAGGGATTTTTTAGCCTATGTATTAGCTAAAATCATTCCAAGGATTGCATTTTAGTGAATTGGGATATGATATTCTGTGGATAAATCAATACTATACTTCTATGGAAAATCTATTGGTTATTTTATCTACTAAAGTGATTGGATTCACTATCATTTATATCATTTAGTGGATAAAATCCAGTGAATTCACTTTTAAAGGTAACAAAATTTATGAAAAATTAATTTATTCTTTGAATAATTATCAAGTTAGGAGGACCTTTAGTTGGAAATTGGGAATCTAAACACACCATATGTGATGAAATGTTGAGAAGGTGGAAGAAATCATGTTAAGTTCCATATTTAAATCCCACTCTTAGTACATGATAAGAAAGAATATATTTATCAATGCTAAATTAGTGTTAAATATAATGATCCTTCTTAATTATTCTAAAAATCTATAGTGAAGATAAATTATGTTCACCAGATTTATTTTAGTGAAATATATTCTCTCTAGAATATTTTTGATAAAGGTCTTATTGGATAGATGGTGATACATTAACAATCAAGTTTTGTTTAATCAAAATTTTGATACAATGTTGTTTGTTTGTCTGTTTTTGTAGATTTACATATTATTCTATCTCACTTCTTGGTGGTAATAGTGTACTTTTATAGTTTGGCCAGTGATGGTAGTGGGATATTTGAGGACATAGTATATTAAATGGGATTTTTCACTTAAATTTATTAATATGGTGGTCTATTTCCGTCATTGAATTTTATTTAATAACTAGATTGGGTGAAGAGTATTGTTTCTATATTGATCCAATTTTTGGTAAAAACATGATTATTGAATGTGTTTTAGATATTTCTTAGATCCTCGATTCTGTTGTGTTCTAACTTAGAGTGGATAACCATTTGTTTCTAATTTTTTATTCATGGTGGTTTTTTGGTGTTTTGGTTTCAAGGCTCTTTATTTCTAACCAGGGATTTCATTATAGTCATGGGTTTGGATGAAAGGATTGGTGAACTAGAAATAATTATTTCTACCTAATAATTCAAGGAGTCTATAGAATCTCAATATTTAGTGGAAGTTTCTTTTCATGGTAAAACTAAACCAGGTACAAAAAAAATAGCTAACAAGGTAGTGGCTGGTAATCTTGATAGAATCTTTATCATGCATCCTTTGGTAACCTATAGGATTTTTTAGTTCTTAATATAAATTATTTTGATGTTATTTTGGGAAATAATTAATTAACCCAATTCCATGTGTGTATTAAATTTTATATTAGAAGAGTTTCCATTTCATCACATGCTTGTTCCTAGTACAAATTCCATAGAGAGTAGGAGTTCTAGGATGCCAAATAAATCCCATATTAGGCACATGTAGGAATGATTACAACTAAGAAGGATTTCCTTGTTCTTAGAGCAATTGAAACTAAATAGTAACAAGTCTTACATCCCATAGTGTAATTATATCCTGATATTCTTCCCAATTATTTTTTAGGACTCCCTCTAAATAATAAATTAATACTTAAAGATTGGAAAGTCTTATATACTATGGTGGAATCTTCTCTAGCACACCCCTCTTAGATTAGTTGGTTTAGTTGTTATGAACCAACACTATGTCGACTAAGTTCCCTACCTATTAATCAATTAGATTACTTTTTCCAATAAATAATCCATGAGAATTAATGGGCCTCCAACTTGGTGTAATATACCACTCTTGACTCTTTACAAACTTTAAAGCTTCACAAATTTTATATGATTTAGTAATTATTAGACTCTATCTTTTCATTATATACTGATGAATTGAAGTCGTTACCCTCCTGAAATGGTATTTATAGATAAAACCAAGTCACAAATTTCCACCTTTAAAAAATATAGGGTCAATATTGATTTTAAAAAAATTCTTGGGTTGAAAACTCTAAACCTTTTCAATGCCTACCCTTTAATTATTCCACAAAAGAGGAAAAACTTTAATTCGACTCGCCCAAATTTCTAATAAATTATGTATCCATTGAATCCAATTTTTATTAGGTAACATATTTTAATTAAAATTTAATTCATTATAGTGCATAAAAACCCTCAAAGCCAAGGAACAAGTCCCAAAAAACACATCTGATGTTTTTGAGTCCACCCAAGCATTAAGAACCTATATTTCCATCACTGAATGATCCAAAACAAGTTTGATGATATTTCTCCATTTCTCCCTTATAAACCTCACAAAAGGGGAACATAAAAAAATAATAAACCACTAATTACACATGGAAATGACACAAAAGAAAATAATTATCCAACATGACATTCATTAATTAAATAAAATCACTTTTGGGTATCATATCATAACAAAAAATTTATAAAAAAAAGAGAAACCTTGGGAAAGAAGCTAAAATTGCACACAAACTTCTAAAAGTTATCGCTAGGTATATGTAAATCATTCATCACTAACACATATTTTATCTTCACCAAATACACTCCATCATTGGATTACATCCAAAATAACAATTTTCTATATAGCCACTGTCAAGTAGTAATTGGTGGAGTAGTATCCTAATCCCAATTGTTAAATAATTTATTCAACATCACCAAGTTTCAGCCTAAAACTTTATCTAGCATTATATCTTGAACATTATAACCCTCTCATCCATGCTTGATATCAAATGACGGAAACCCATTACCCACCTCAAATAACCAAGGTTCATTAAAAAATTTAATCCCATTACCATTAGAAACTTTATGTCTTCCATAAAAAGTTATTTAGATCCCAAAATATGTTCATGAAAGTTAAGACATGGGATGAAATGAGAACATAGAAAATAAGAGGCTGAAAAATAATTGGCCTTCAAAACATTCATACATTAATAATAAAAAATGGAAAATCACCTACAACATTTCTTTACGTGGAGAATAAAATTATACTTATTTATGTTTCTGGATTCTATCCTTCTAGTTCTCTTAGGCCGCCAAAGAGAGTCCCATGAATCCCAACACTAATTTTTTCGACTATCGACACTACCTCCTTAGAAACTAAAGAGAAATAAATAAATATGATCAACCAAGGTGTCTAATGGTTTATATAAACACTTGAAATACAATGGAATCAACTGCGAAATAGATTTTATCAAAATTTCTTCACCTGTATTTAAAATATTCTCCCCCAACAATGCATGACCACTGAACTAAATATCCCCTTCTAGGATATACCAAAGATGGTGGGAAGACCAAAATATTGGTTATATAATTCCCTACTTAGTCAAATTTCCTTTTAGTGAAAATGTAAATGTGATTTTTCAATTTAATAAAAATACAAAAACAAAATGAGATAGTAAATTTGAAAAAGAAACTAGAAAGATAAAACAAAACACACCTCTTGAATCTAATGTGTCACGTGGGATCATAGTTTCTACCTCCGTCAAATGTAGCATAGGCCTAAAAAAATAAAAATTATGAATATAATAATAATTAAAATAATAAAAAAAATATGTAAATAAATTTAGTATAAACCTGTGTTTTAGGATCCTCTGCACCATCACCCCAACACATATACTCCCAAAGTTTTCTAACCACATCTAACAGTTGTGCATTTACCTTTTTGAAAGCATGCATTTGTGCATCAAAATTTGTCACCTACTTTTTCATCCTAGAAACAAAAGGATTTGAAACCTCATCATGTGAAACTATAGAATGGGGAATCCTTATTCCATATGTCAAGGTGTATCCATGTCCATAACAACCAATAATGTGATGGAATACCTCATCCCTTTGCATTGAAATTTGTCGCTGGTCCTCTGGAAGTTGTGCTAACTCATCCTTAAATTGAGCCTATGTAATATATATATATAAATATATAAATATATGTATATAAATATGCATGTAAGTATTAATAATTAGTATAAGAACGTATTGTAAGAGTTGTACCCTCCGGATCATTTTAATCATGAGCCATCATCCACACTGACATTTTATCAATAGGTACACCTTACTTCTATAACTGTATGCCAATAAGATATAAATATAGAATAAAAACCCATATTATATAATAAATTTAAAAATTGAATAATAAATACATCATATTGAATCTAGGACATGTGATGAGTCCCAAGCCTATGAGATGGTCCATGTAATGCACAATTATCAAAATGACATTCCTCCAACACCTATATTCAATTAATCTAAATTTAAAACATTTAAAATACTATAAATTCTTTGAAATATATAAACCAAAATAAATAGAGTCATAATTCTAGCCTCAGTGGACCAATATGAAACTAACTCATGCCATTGAGATGGTATAATTCCTCTTGAGACTCTACCCAAAATGTATGGGGATCCCACATTTGGTACTCATAGCTCCCTCTTGACTCTCCCTTTATGATATTTCCACATTTTATGCCATTTTTTCCTACAAACACTCCAAAACTCATGTTTTTAAATTCTATGATTATTCTATTTAGGAAAAAAAATTATCAAAAATGATAGTATTTTTTAAACGTAGCTAATAAACTAAAATGATCTTCTTACCTGAACTTCCCTACATATTAGATCTAATGTATCTTAGGGTAATGTGTCCTAGTCACATGCAGTCAATAAAAATATGTGTGTTTTGCATATGATATGACCCAACTAGTGTATAAATTTTTGGGCACCCACTCCCACATAATGGTATGTCTCATAAAATGATACATCAAGGGTCGTGTCAGAATTCCATGATGAAATACCATGACCAAGGCCTCTCCTATGAGATGATGAAGCAGTTGATTCATATCCTATTGAAAAAATGTTATACATAATTAAATATATGTTCATATATATGTTTAACACTTAATTAAACAAATAAAAACACATATACATTCATACATACCTCAACCTGTAGATACATATGGATCTACAGAATGATGTGGATCTAGTTCCTATTCCCATGACATGTCTAAATTCATATAAAGAATTAGTAAGCAATGGATTAATTTCCTATTATAGTGTCATATAATGTTAACTAAAAAGGACTGGTGTACTTTTTATTTATTTCACATATATTTCATCAAATATAAAGGATTGTCTGGATCAAAACACATGTCTAGTGCAAGATGTGATATTTCATTATTGAATAACCTTAAAATCTCATATAAAGGCTAAAGTTTCAATACCCATTTATTTTATTCATAAACAATGCCTGAATGGCCTGAAGGCCTTCTTTTTATTTTATTATAGATAATCCCCATTTTAAGGGTTGAAGGGGAACCCGTACATGACCCGTAGGACCAAGGCACAAGGCCCAACATGACCCTTAATACATGACCTGAAGGCCCAGAGGCATAACATGCCCAATACATGACCTATAGGCCCAGCCCACTAGAACTACCCCTCCCTAGCTTCTGCATCATTGATTGCCTTTAGCTCCCCACCTTCATTGCTGATCGGCTAGCATTTCCCCGTAAAAAGTTGTACGGTGCCTGGTCCTGATGGTTGTTTCCATACTCTCTCATTCTTCCAATCCGGTTAGCTCTGCTTTTGGTGACTGCTACTGGTGCTCTGATCCTCATCTGGGGCCTGCTCTATGTGAACTGGGCTACTTCATGGTCTTCAATGGCCCAAAGGCCCTGAGGCTCGAAGGCCTTTGATGGCCCGATGGCCCTGAGACCCATAGGCCCAAACCGGTGTCCCGAAAGCCCAAATCAAGTGAATAGTCTGGCTGCTACAGTACCGAACAGTGCCTGCTACAGTGCCTGCTATAGTATCTGCTACAGTGCTGCTACAGTACTGCTACAGTAACCCAGAAATTCGCCTCCACCCGGTTTTGAACCTGGGTCTCTTGGATGCCAAGTAGGAGCCCTTACCACTTTGGTATGCGATCATTGGCATCAATAATGACAAATTCATAAAGGTTTAGTTTCTCAACACCAGGAAATAAAAGGTGTTGAATGCTTCCTTCCACTAAAAAAAATTAAATATCATCACTATCATATACTAGAAAAGAGCAATCTACATGCATGAAAATAAAATATAATTTCATATATCATAAATAAAGGCATAAAACTTCTATAGGTATAATATTTCTATACTATATAAGATTAAGGGGTTGAGAATAAAATATGATTTCATTGCCCATTCACTATCCATTCATGAAGAGAGGCATAAAGAGAGAAATATGATTTCACTTTCCATAAATAGAGGCATGAAAATAAAATATGATGTCACTATCCATTCACTACACATTCATAAAGAGATTCATAAAGAGGGGAATGTGATTTCATGATCCATTCACTATCCATTCATAAAGACAGGCATATAATTTCATTATTTATAAAGAGAGGCATGAAAATAAAATATGATTTCACTATCCATTCATTTCATTTCATCCATCTTCCATCCATCTGTTTATATATAAAGGTCTATATCCAAGGAAGGATATGTTATTTCAAACGTCAAGGATATTGGTTTTAAATAGTCTATAAGGAAAACACTTTTGGTTAAGCATGTAACTTTTAGTGTTCTACAGAAGAGGGATGAACCTTATCCATTTGGTCATGGACATTCCAAATCAGTTTATTCTAAGATAGGATTCTATAATTTCAATAGGATGGGAAATCAAAGTTTAGTTATTTCCTCAATTCAGGCTAGTTAAAATGGTATTAGTAACCTAACACAACCAATTGATAGAAAGGTGACATGTAAGGTCTCCACTGGTAACTCATTTGACATGATTGATCCAAAATCTCTTGTTTAATGTAAGCATTTAGATTATGAAAAGTTCTTTAAGATTACCAATATAGTGGAAGTGGATTTTATCATTGATGATGTATTTAAATAGGAAAAAAATTATTGAGGTAACAAGTGGAAACTTGTTAAAACTTTTAGGAGAGGTCAATGCACTAGTGATTAGGGAGATCATGTGGCTAACCACAACATGAGTCTCTACTCTCAGACTTGTTTTTAGGGGATCTTTAAACTGATTGAAAAGATTTCGATTTGTTTTTTGATAATTCTATAACTTGGGAAACTATTGTTTCTGTTTTGGCGAGAGTACTTGACTTTGGAATAAGGAAGATCTAATTTTTTTTCATTTAAGGAAGACATAGGGTGATACATAAGCCTAATATTTTTTGTTGTTCCTAATAATATATTCTAGATATTTTTTAATTTCATTAAATGGGGACACTACTAGGAGAGAATTTGGATTTGTGACATATGCATGGATCCCTATGAATAGTAGTCATTTTTTTATGAATTTTATGGTGTGGAGGACCACTACAGATTTTTTTAACTAGTGGTATTATTAGGTGGAGTTGAAGTGTGATGAAGAGGATCTTAGTGTTTAGTGAGGTTTTTGGAGTCCAATATTCATCATTTTCGATCCATGTTCACTGGTATATATAGGTTCAAACTGTATACGTGGGTTGTTATGATTTTTTATTCAATATGTAGGTATGGTAGGTCTATTTAGTGGATAAAATATTTGGCATTTGGATTTTTTGGGTTATTAGAATGATGGGATTTATAGGACTATTAATATGATATTGTTGGATGTAGGTTTCAGTTTTTGATGGGATTATTAGTCTCTATACTTCTGATTTTGTAGTAGATGTAGAGTTTAGTGATTTTGAAAAACATGTGATTGTTCAATAAATTTTGAAATCTATTGTTTTCTCTTATGAGGTATGTTGTACCTTATTTTCATCTCTGTATATGATTTCTTAGAGCTATTGATCTACAGTCTCAGTATCACCTTTTGGATTTTGATGTTAAGTTAGATAGTTACATTCTTATTGATCTATAGTCTCGCATCTCATATACTCAAGGAAAATTTTGTTGAAATGATAAATGGATTGACCAATTTTCTTAAAATACCCATTCATGTATCCCAAACTTTTAAATCCAATTAGAGAAGATAATTACATAAAATAGTGTGAGGGAAAAAGTAATAATGATAATTAGTTATAAATTTAATCTAATGTAGTGTGTTATGGAAATTATTATATGTAATACTATTAATTTAAAGGAATGAGGTCCAAAAATTTTAAACAAAGAGTTAATGAATAATAAAAAATATATACTGAAATTTAAGAAATTACACAACCTTCTATGGGAAGAGAAGTTAAGGAAGATAACTTCTCATGAAGTAAAGGAAAAAGATGAATGAATTTGGAAACATTTATTGATTATGGGCTAGAAAAATATACACGTCTAATACATTTCAAAAAGTTAGAAAAGAAAATAAACTAATTATGGAACATTAGTCTTTCAAGGAAAGATCAATTTCATATGTGGAATTGGAAATTTAAATATTTAAAGAATATTTATTATGAAATAAGATTAAAAATTAGATAAGAAATGAGAAACATATTAAAATAATTAGTAACATTTAAAAAAATTAATAATGAAATACTAAAAATAATTATTAGAAAAAACAACACTACTCTCTCCATTATGGGTCTTCCAAGATATAAAATATTTTATCAAATATATATCCATGAGAAAAATGTGATGCACTAAAAAAATTAATCATATTAACTAAAGTTTGACAAAAATTTGGTGATAAACAATCCTGAATTGTGATTGGAATCAACTGTTGAAGTAGTATTTTATTGTCAAGAATTTTCAACCCTTCAAATGTCATGATCATCACATTCACACACTTTGAAATATTAGAAGACTTGACCTCAGGCACCTTGAGAATCATTAGAATTGAAATAAAATAATCATTATATCTTTTAATCATTATATACTATGAATTAGTCATATATTCCATGTTTCCCTCACCCAACTATAAATAAAAATGTTTCCTTAAACCCATTTCTTATAAATCATGTTTTTCATTGACATGGTCCTCTAATTTTCTACTGTGACATAAAAGGTACACAATATATTATTAAAAACATTTTTTCAATGTGCATGACATTCCAGATTATTCCATAGCATGTTATATTTCAAGTAATAGAGATTAAAAAAAATAATTTTCTTCTTCCAATCATGATTGTGTTGTATATCCACACCATGAATAATGGGTTCCTAAAATTAATACACATTTTCAAAGTTTTCTTCCATAATCTATGATAATATTTATACACCTATCATGATATTTGGTGCTGGTTTGAATTCTTTAGAACCATAAAATTCCACTCTATCCTTTTTGAACTTATGATGAAGGGTATTAAAAAATCTACGACCCACGTATGTCTATTTTTTACAATGTTTAATCCATGTATAATTTTTAATTTTATTGAAGTAAGTTAGAGAAAATTATGTTTTCATACTCCGACCTAAGAACTTTACATAAGCTGAGAAAGTTGTTGATTATCCATAATAAATCAGCCTGCAGTTTGAACATTCATTCATTTCACAGTCGTAATTCATCACACCATCACCCCAAAATTCATTCAACTCATCAATCAATAGATGACGGTAAACATCAATAATATCATCCATACTTGTAGGTCTATTAATTAGAGTGTAAATTAATAGAAATTTTTGTTTCATACAATTCCAAAGAGTAAGATTATATGAAACCAACATCATGGGCCATGTGTTATGAATTTCACCTACCATAGACATAAATTTATTGAAATCGTCTGCTACCAACCCCAATCATACATTATGACTATCTTTAGAAATATCATGGTGTCTCTGATCAAAATCCTTCAAAAAAATAGATTCTTTCAGGTGGGTTATCATATCACTTTCTTTATTTCTTTCCATATTCCATATCATTAATTTAGAAACAATAGATGACATAAATAATCCTTTAAAAATTATCTTCATTGAAAATTAATTCATTTTCTTTATGGAAACTGGTTTCTCCTATTTTGATGTATGACTTTGATGAGTCTTATTTCCCCTATTATCTTTCCACCTGGAAGATTCACATACCATATAATTATCTAAATAGATAGTTTCCTTTCTGAAAAGCATACAATTAATTCTTTCGTATCCATCTATGGTCTCATATGTGAAACCTAAGTTCTCTGTCAACTTACGAGCACGGTAATAGTACTCAAGAATCATAGCATCAATAGGAAGTACTTTTTTCAATAACACCAATATCATGTTGAATGATGTATCTGACAACTGATTCGAAGTATTTAACTGCAACAACTCTATAATAAAAGAAAATTTACTGTAAGAAGTATACCCTGAATATAATCCAGTTTTTTCATCATCAGGTATTTCATAAAACCTTAATGAATAAATATCTTCACCAGATCATGGATTGATATCCCTAGTCTTAACATTCCAAATTCTAAGCCTTTGGGAGCCATCCAACATACCATTTCAGTAAGAATTTCATGCATCAGATCGATCATCCTCACATCAACATCTATCTGAAATTTTTCTATATGATTAAAATGAATATATTATTCCCAATGACGATTCCAACTATTATAATTTTTCAGAAACCCATTCAAGAATAGGTTCTCCCTCATGGTATATCATATGAAATTATATCTATCTGCACATTTTCTACATAGATAAATAATATAGTCACTTTTAAATCCTCTAGTAAAATCAATAAACAACATAATTACTTCAAAATATTCTATAGATGTTCTATTTATAAGATCAATCCAACTCTTATCAATATTCCTATCTATACAAAAATTAGTAACAGTTACATAAGACTTCATATTGCTTGAATTTTTATAATTTCATATAACAAAGTATATTTAAAATAAAGACTAACCAATTTCATGAAGGCATTAATTCATACTCATCCAAAAATAAGAAAACAATTCACAAATGACACGATCATCATATTATATTTAATTAATTATATGTTTTATTTTTTAAAGTCTTCTTTAGTACATGACTAAATATTTTTTAGAGGCATGCTTATAAAACATGTCTGGATAAAACAAATATTTTCAAGAGAAACAAAATGTTGATCAAAAAAATATATAAAATAAAACTCAAATAAGATATATTTTTGTTATAAAATGAGAATTATTTATGTTAAACATGTTAATTAATAAAAAAAATTAGTATAGCCAATTAATGGAAAAGTAAATATAATGAAAAAAAATTATTCTGGATTATAATATAAGAAAAAGTAGTAAAAATCCTTATTTTTTAATAATAGAAGAACTAAAAATAAATATATTGTGTTTCAAACTTTTTTAGGTCCATCTCATTCAATAAATCCTCAAAAAACAAACCTTAAACCCTAGACATGCCATCCTAATTAACTCAAGGTGTTAACCTCAACATCCCACTCATTCATTATTAACCCATTTCTTATTTTTCTAAACATCCATGTACTATAAAATTATCAATCATTATCTGTAGTGATTAAAGTTATTTTAATTAAATTTTCTAAAATTATAAATATATAAACTAATCTAACTTTATGAATAAAAATATTATCCATTTGGTGGTCCAAGATAAAATAAAATGTTTCTGGTTGTAATTTACATTTTCTTGATAAAAAAAATTATCATAATAAGTAAACAACAATTTACTAATTCAAGTTAAGAGAATTATGATAGAAAATAATATTTAATAATAATCCCTAATTAATCAAGTATCCAAGATATAATATTATAATATTTTAATAAATTGAGAATAATATACACCAAAATAATGTACCACTCTTTTTTATTAACTATGTGATTATTTTTCCTTCAAAAACCGGTTGATCAAAAGTCAAAAGATAAGTAAAAATTAAGGAGTATTAATCTCTTTTTTGAAAATATTACACCAAATAATATATCACTTTATGGTAAAATAGTTTATATAACTACTCAAGATAAGATTATAGACTATTCATTGACTAAAATAGATAATTCAGTCCATCAGTAATCATTTAAATCAAATCCACTAATTAATTTCCATAAATGTGCATTATATGAAGAATCAATGCATCAATCCATATACGGGTTAACCATTGATATATTAAGGAGTAAAATTGACAAATTTAATTAATAAATTAAATTATTTTTATCTAATCAATCTAGAAAAATTATATCATTTCCAAATAAATTTTCATATATATGAGAGTGAATTTAATTTTATCAAATGAAGTGTATAATATTTTTGTTTAATTTAATTACTAATTGTGTATGTATATTCCTTGCTTATGTTTTATACTCAGGTAAAACATATAATCAATGGATATATGTGTATAATATCTATTCACATGGAACTAAAATCTTAAAATTTTTATTTCAAAAATGGAAATTCCCTTATATATAAGGGAATTTATTTTATAATGATAGAGAAATATAAATATTTAAAGAATCACTATCATTACCATTCATGACATCTATAAAAAATGCCAATGATCCTATAAGTATGATACATTAACCTAGTTAAAAACTTATAACAAAAAATATAAAAAATACATATCAAAAAATAACAAAAAATGATAAATTCAAATTATAATTTTAAAAATGTACTTAGACCATTATCAGTAAATCACATGTTAGATTTATATAATTTTTATTCCCACAACTCATATATTAATCAATAACTATTGTATATAATTTTCTTTATTGTTCAAGCTTTTTTATCTTGGTATAGATTATATAAAGTGGGTTTAAACTTATCAGGTAGTGATAATTATGAAAATTCACTTTTGACCATTTGAGGAAATTTCATGTTAGACTGATATATACCTTTTTTCTATAGGCTATAGATTAATCATTGATCTTTGTCTAAAATTTTTATAATAATCTAGTACATGTTCCCAATTTTGATCTTTCTGTTCTTTTTTATAGAACTTAAAGGAATTTTAACTATAAAAATTAATATTAAATCATTCTGGGAAAATTTCTCTATAAATTGATGTATGGTTTCTTCCAAAAAATCAAAATCAGTAGATTATTATTCCCATAAATGTTTTTGATAATCTGACTCAGTTTATTGGTTTAGATCATATGAAACATGTTTTGAATGTTAAATTGACTTAAAATCTAGAACATTTTCTTAGCATCATTCTAAGAAAATAATATATCATATTAATGTATAATTTGTTTCCTAAATGTTTCAAATTAACAAATAATATGTGTTTAGATATAGCCATTACTAAATAAAATCATGTAGGGTTACCTAAACTACAATAGGGATTGGTGTTTACTGACCAAATGAAGTAGATGTTGTGATTACTGAATGAAAAAAATTGATATACTGAATTATGATAAGAAAAAAAATAAGATAAGAAAATTATGAAAAATAATAGTGAAGTAGTGAAGTAATGCTCACAAAAACTATGGGAACCCTAGGCCAATACAAGGAGAAGTTATAGAAAAATGTTGGGTAGGGATCATAATGTTGAGAAATGAATTCAGATACTATGGGAACCCTAAGAGAATACACAGAGAGACGTATGTGGTGTAGGTGGGGGAGGGGAGGAGGTGGAGGTTGGGTGAGGCCTGAGGGAGGGGTAGTGTTGATGGTGGATGGGTGATGGTAGTGGATTTGGGATATAGGAGGGGGTGTTGGAAGAGGTGGAGGGTGGAAAATTCATGAGGGAGGCACCGCAGTGAGGGTGGGTGGGTAGTGGCGGCGGCTTCTGGTGTGGTAGAAACGAAGGGCGATGAAAGAGGCAGAGGGAGTCAGGGGAAAGGGAGATGGATGTGGAGGCAGAGGTGGGGGGGAGTTCGGGAGAGAGAGGGATCCAGAGCTTAGGGTGGAGGAGGAAGTGGAGAGGGGTGTTAGAGAGGGAGAGAAGATGTATAATTAGGGAGAGGATGGGCGGTGGTAGAGGGTAAGGGTTTGATAAGGTAAAGGTTTGTGCATGAGGGGGGAGAGATAGATACCTTTTTAAGTCCAAAAATGTCCAATGGAAGTTTCCCATTTCAAGGGACACAAATGCCCTGATTTATAGTAGTGTATTTATGGTTTGAACCTACTCGCCATTGTCTTTATGCATGTTATAAATCTAAGGAATAGGGTGAGTGGAGTAGATAAGTTTCATATGTGTTGGTGGTGGGATGATCGAGTTGAGTTTTTGGAAATTAATAATGTTTTTATATCCAAATGATGATATTATAATTGAATAAGAGGTTTTTGGTTCAACATTGTGTTCAATTGAAAAAACAGTGCAGTTGAATTTAGTGACCTCATGAAATCATGAGCATGGTCACACAAAAAATATTTTGGGAGTGAAGAAATATGTAATATGGTTTGGGTTGACAATGAGAATTCAATATATGATATATAATATCCAAAACCTTAGTTTCTCAATGGTATAGTGATCGGCTATTAATTGGATAGTTGTAGCTTCAAAGGGGATATTTTTTATTCATTATTCATGAAGCTAGAATGAAAGGGTGTCAATCATAAATCATGTATCCAAGTAACATTCATTTAAATTAATTTATTTAAATATTTATAATTAGAATGACTTGATATTTTACACCGCGAATTAGCACACTTAACCACAAAAACTAAAGGAACATTACTTTGATTCATCGTAAAATATTTAGTTGCAACATTCATTGCATTTAATTTGAAGAAACCATCACTTGGATAGAACTTTAAAACATTAACTTCACTCTTAGAGAGCATTTTTTTTAGAAATAAAAACTAACTTGAAGACATTCCTAAACAGAAGAGATCCAAACACTACATTCTTTTGGATATTAGGTACATAAAGTATATTTTTTAGTGTTACAATCTTACTAGTGGTCATTCTTAGAAATTTGTTTTTAATTCCTTTCTCTATTAAGTTGATGAGTTCCCAAAAAAATAGTTTCTCATCACTTCCAATTGATGAATATAATGAGAAAATCAACTTACTAGGATATATGTAGTGATTGTATCTAGAATCAGTTCATTTATCCTTTATATTTTTTTATGAGATTACACTTAGAAACCATAAAAAAAATAAAAAAAAAAATTAACATCAATAGAGATCTTATTAAGATACACTATGTTGTCTTGAGGTTTCATCTTTGTATTTAGTTTTCTACATTCCTTGGCTTCATTTTTAGGCTTGTGATAATTATAAAATTTTCCTCTAATCTTATTTTGACCATTTCTAAGATCCCCTTTAATAAACTATTTCTTATTAATAATGTCATGGGTATTTAGTAGAGGTAATATGAATAAATATTCAGATAGATCATGAGTCTTTGAGAATGTTTTAGGTGTTTGAGGGATCAGTGAAGTCCTGAGGGTTCTTTTCTAGAAGATGGTCCGAGTGTTGGGACTTATTTTTTTAAGATAGAATCTACCGGGTACCTGATGGTATGGTAACGAGTATCGGTGGGCCCTGTAGAAGTGGGGTGGATCTATGAGATCCACCATCAACCTAGTGGACTTGGAAAAGTTAATCAATGGGTAACTAGTACCTAGTGGAAGGTGACCAGGCACCAGGTGGATACCTAGGCCCTTTTTAAAATTTAAATGATTACAAACCTAAATTTTTATACTAGTTACACAATAATCATGCACATTATCCCTTATATCTTAGTGCATATTGTTTATTTCTCAATATTTCTTCAATTATTCTTGAACGAGGAGTCGTTGAGGGTAAGGCTCAATGTCCTTTTTCATTTAATTATTAGGTTTTCACCATTGTGTAAAGTTTCCACTAAAATATCTTATTTTTGTATTTTTTTATGGTTTGTCAATTTCCTTGTATTATAGTCAAATAGGAAGAGGATATTCAATTTGTAGGCTCATAATAGTACCCAGTTTATGGTTCCTATATATTTTTATTTTTATATGTGTTTTTATAAATCAAATGTTATGAGGATTTTGATGGGATCATGTTTGAGACTAGTAATGAAACCACTTTTGGTTTTCATTGTTTATTTGAGATGGATAAGGGTAGTCTCGTGTGGGTAAGGATAGGCTAGTCCATGTGTGTATTATTCTAGGTTAGTGGTTTGGGGATTATTTGGTAAGTCACCAAGGAATGTAAAGTGATATTTTATGAGATAGGATGCTTGATCTGGGTCCCTGTGAACATGGTGGGAGTGGTACTATGGCTCTAGGGTGACATGGTTCATTAGTATAACATGGGTGGTGATGACCATTTATGTTAGTGTGGATTTTGTTTTGTTATGTGAGTTATGTTCATAAGAGGTTTTTTGTGTTGTGAACCATGGAACCGAGTTCATTATGGTCATCTTTACACTAACAAGGACCCAAGAGGTGGTGTTGACCATTTGATGTTTGGTGGTGTCCTCTACAGATGAGTAGACTATGGTGTTATTTTTTACCATCAAACTAGATAGGTATATACCATAAGTGGAAATGAGAATTAAAGGATGTGATTGTGATAAATAGTTGGGAGTATAATCCACACCATACATGTGGAATACATTGTATATGATGATACAGTCATGAAAAAGGGAGTGTAGTCTCTTGATTTTTGATGTCAGCCTTATATGTGAATTTTTTTAGGGATGATGAGGCAAAAAATTGTAGATAATGTTTGTGAGATATGTATTGGTGATGCCTCATTCACTTGTTTTTCCATGGGTATGACAATGTAATTTTATTTACTTATGATATGAGGGGTGATCCATCTTTCTCTCTTCAATTGTGTAGAGATTATGGGTGAATCATCCCACTCCAGTATTGGTCAAAGAAAGTAAAGTTCTCACCCATGGATGGTTGCCCATGGGTGGGGTGTGTTTTGTTAATTATATTGGTTATCATACATTTCTCTACAAATAAACTCATATATATATGGATATTATCTTAGAACACCATTGGTGTTGGCCTACCGAGTTCATACTTACACTATACAGAAGGAATTTTGGATGTGCAAAAACTTCATGATTTACAGTACATGAAAGGGTATGTCTCATATGATCTATGTGTAGTAGGATGGATGTGAAATAGATACAAGATAAGGAATTCATGGGTTTTAGGAAGGTACAGGTGGATCCTCAATGCATTTGTGGGTATTCATTTTTTACTTTTGGACTTGTGTTATAATATTATCCTATGGGTTATCTAGTTTTTTTATAGATCATATGACATTGCAGATTTTTATTTTTCTTACCATGTGACATATTTCTAGTTATGTTCTTTATATTATGTTATTTTGTTTAGTTTTTTTTGTTTATTTTATTATGATGGTTTTATATAAAAAGGGTATAGTCTCTCCATTATCAACTTCTTGACCCTGATTGTTAGTTAGATACCTATGGAATATAGGGAGGTGAACCTAAGGTCAATGTTTCACTGGATCGGTTTTTGTTTTGTGGATTTAGGTCAGGGATGCTACAAAGTTATATTAGAGAAATGTTTTTATAATATGGTACTGAGCAAGGTTTTTTATTATTTGGGGTATAGTAGGTGGATATTAAGGGATGATTCGAGTATTGGGATGGATGTTATACTGTGTGTCGGGACAACACAAGTATGGGATGAAGTCCAATTTTCCTTGGGAATTGGGATTTTTGTTTTCGTTTTCAAGATCATAGTTGAGTTTTTTTACATGGATCAATATGGTAATTGATGTTATTTATTTATGTTTTTTACTCAATTCCCCAATAGTAAAGCAGTTTTATCTATGAATCATATTATGAAAATGGGACTCACATGAAAATGTTGTTCAAAAATTTGATTTCTATTCTAGTTTTAGAAAGTGATTTAGTTGTTTAAAATTATAATAATAGGTTATATGTTGTTTTTTTATATATTTTTTTTATGGAATTATACTTAGGTAAGTTGGGTTTGTGATTATTGGTATTATTGGGCATGTGTATCTTATATGTGTGCGAGGTGTGTGATACCTGACCCTAACATGGGTAAGTGTGGCGTGATGTTGGGTGGTGGTGGACTTAGGTGTCGGTAGGGAAGTGTATGGGTTAGTGAGATGAACATATTGTTATATCTTTCCCTATTTGTGATATCTGATATATAATATATATATATATATATATATTGAGTGTGCTATTTGGTTATTAGTGATATTCCACCTCAATGGACTTTATTGGAGAATCATAAGGGTGAAGATATGGTGCCACTAAGGAATGAGCTTATTAGGGTCCTAGAGGTCAAATATGAGTATGATTCATGTGTGTAGGTTCTAAGGAAGACAAGGATGTTCAAGAAGATGGTTGAGTTGAAAACCTATTTTATTAATATATAAGGGGGAGTCTAATATGGTTCATTTATAGTATTTATTAGGGGACTCGGAGAGTTGAGTTATCCATGGAATATCTAATGAGGGAGTTTTAGTCTGAGTATCATCCCTTATTTCAAGGATAGGGTGGGACTCAAGAAAATGAGTTCCAAATTGAGTTAACTTTGATATAATTAATACTCCACATGAGTGGAGTGAAACTGGTGATGTATATGATTTGAGGACTAGAGAATATTTTGGGGTATATATAGTTATATCCTGGTAAACATAAGGGGATGACATGGAAAAAAATTTAGAGAGGTACTTTGATCACTTTTTCCCTAAGGCGTTGAGGGTGGACTAAGCCTATGAGTTCACATATTTAGTGTAGGGGGGGTCATTAGTCATGGATTGAGATTATAGGTTTATAGACCTATTTTAATTTTTACTGATACTAGAAGGAGATAAAATTACAAGGTATAGTGATTGGAGGATGGTCTTTTGTATTCTATTAGGGTTTAGGTGAATATTTTCAAGTTGGCCTTGTTTTTTGAGGTGGTGAACAAAATTTTGATAATAGAGTGGAACTTGACTAATGATATTATTCAAATTCAGACAGTGGTTCTTGGTGAGATTTGTAGTTGGTCTTCATGCATTCAAAGTTGGGGACATGAAGAGACCTAGAAGAAAATTAATGAAGGGGATATTTATTGCCACTTTATGGTAGGTCATATTCAATATATTATCAGTACATACCAAGAGTTAACATTTGGACACAGTGTGATAGAACACCCAAGGAGTGTTATGATTATAGACATATAGGGAATCTGCATAGGTTCTGTCAGATGATCCCTCAATCAGTTAGAGGTCGAGGATATCATTAAACTTAAGCATCTGATCTAGGATCATGATCAGTTCTTGGAAGAAGTAGTTAGAGTTCATATACACATACAATACATGGAATAGGATAAGGTAATTAGTAGTGTGGTTAGTGGCTGAAAAGAGTGTTAATTTTCAAAAAGTTCATGCATTAGGATTTTAGGGCTCAGAGAATTTTTATGTAGTTGAGTTGACTTTTTTTAAGTAGGATTTAGATCCATTAAAATTTAGTTATACATCATGATCATGTTGATTTGATTTTTTATTATGTATATTGTTGCATTGTGTTCATTATGCTTATGTGAATCTAATTTGTGATGGTTGATAAATGGGAATCTAGTGTGATACATGGTTATAATTTGATTCATGATTGGTGATTGTGAGTTGATAACTGGTACATGAATAATTTAGGATAACAGTTAGGTATAGTAACATTGGAGAGTCGAGAATCTTGGTTGTGATGTGACTGGGTAGGTGACTCCTATGTTGGTGAGTGTACACAATTTGAATTGGTTCCCTTATATCTATTTAGCTAAAGTGTTCAAGAATGGATAGCTATATCCGGTATCATCTCAGTATTCTAGTATTATAGTGAGTGAGATTCTTGGTTTGGGATGATCTTGGATGGTTACATGGATGGACATAACTCATGGATGGGATATTCTTTAGTGGTAAGGTTTTAATGGTCTAGGTAGATTGGAGAGGTGATTGGATTCTAATTTTAGAGGGATTGTGTTTAGTTGAGTGTGTTTGAGGTATCGAAGGGGTTGATGAAGGTGTGAGGTTTAGTTTTAGGAAGTTATCCCCAGTTTTAGGACATTTTTCAGGACGAAAAAATATACCAGGTACCCATTGGCTAGGTAATGGGTACCTGACGGTCCCAAAAAAGTGGGGTGTCTTTGGGAGGTCCATCAGAAACTAGATGGACATTGAATGGGTACCAACTGGGTATCGGGTACCCAATGGAAGATTATTGAGTACCCGGTTGGTACTTGGGTACTTTATTAAAAAAATAATATAATTAATTAATTTTTTCGAATTAAATTGAGATGAAACTTCATTTTTTAGTCCAACTTAAAAGGGATATTACCCCTTCTACCTTCTCTCTTATTTTATCTTTCCTTTTAGTGGATCATGTTTTTTTTTCAATTCCTTGAGTTATATATCACTGTAAATAATAGTAGGTAAGGATTTGTTTCATTTAAAATATGATTATGATTTTTTTATTATTATTGTGGGTTTTAACAAAAATCTCTATTTTGGGTCATTCTCTATAGAATCTAAATTTCCTTGGATCGAAGTCGAATCGAATCATGTTATTCAATGTGTAATATACTACTAGTACTAAGTAGGTGGTGACTAGATATTTTCATTATTATATATATGTTCTTATAAATTTTGTGATATACATGAATGGGTATGGTCATGTATAGGACCAAGAATAAAACCACTTGAGGTTTTCATTATTCATGGTAGATGTCTAGGGGAAGTCTCTGAAGGAAATTGGGTGCATTATAAGTGTAAAAGGGGCTCAATTTAAAATTTTGGGTTTTGATTTATGTTAGAAACATATAATAAACTTAAACCATTTCCTGAATTTCTAAAAGTATCCTATGTAATTCAATTTAATCATGAAAAATAAAAATCAAACAAAAGCTTAAACGACACCTCATTCATTTGAATTCACCAGGTTAATTCGCTCATAAACGATGTGTCATGGATGAAAGACACAAATATATATGTCTTATAGAGCATAAACACATGATCCATAATTCAAGGATCATCAATCTACATTTCTAGGGTGTTGGTGTAGGAAATTGAAGAGCTTTACGACGTCCCTTCGATCGCCTAAAGAATGGAGACTCAATTGTGAAAATATGATCAATATGAACTTTATATTCCTTCAAAATCTCTCTCTAAGAACATTAAAGGAGTGGATAAGAGATTTTGTATCTCTAAATTCATTAAAATGGTGGAGCTTATAATTTAAGAGGCTAAATGTGCGTGTATACTTAGGTTATACCTTCTAATTTTTACTTTGGTCCCTAGAATTCAATAACCTTTATTTCAAAACTTTCTACACATGTAAAACTTAATAAACATGTCATAAATGTCAAAAATATTTTATCCCACACTTGTAACACAATAAAATGTTATGTGATAAAATAATAACCATTAAATTGGTCCATAATCTCTTCAAATAATTTAACTAACCTTGAACATCCAATATTTGTTCCAAAAATTATATTTTCTCATATTAATATTTATGATAAAAAAACTTGTGAATACCTTTATAAATAAATTATCCTCATTATTATAAACTTGAATAATATAATTGAATCAGTTTTATCTGTGATTATTCATACTCAGATGTTCATCAGTCCTCGAACATGGGGCCCACTTCATCGTAACCTCTTATTCATTAGAATAGGTATAACTTGTGGATAAACCTAGTGCGTGACCCTCTAGGTCCTTACCTCAATAGTAGTGAATCAAAACCATAGACCAAGAGTGGAGTCTAGAAAACCATCATGCCACCTAAGAAGATAAGTAATTTCATAGCTACAACTTCCTCCTACGAACACCTTTTGTGTAATATAATCTTTTTTTCTCACGATATCTCATAAAGAAATATGTACACTTGATTCATCATCCTTTTATTTATTTATATATTTCATGACATTATAGGATAAACTTAACTTATTGTACCATTAATATAGATTTATGAAGGTACTTCCATCTTGGTCAACCTAGGCCCATGAGATATCTCTTCCTCAACTCGGAAGAAAAAAAATCTATCTTGATCATTCAACCAATGTCATACCACCAATGATTCACCCAACACAAAATACATCCCCATGATTTCATTATCATGGTTTTTACCTTGCATAAAATTACATGATCAAGTGACACATGCTGATAATGATCTCAAGTCTAGAGACCAATACACATGCTCATAAATAGGAACAACTAATGACACCTAAAACATGTGGTGTTCATATTGGCAGTTTTGTCCTTATCATCTCACTACTAAATATCACCAAATGAGAACTTTATAAGAATAATTATCAATGATTATGAGACAATATCACTTGATAGTCAGACATCGTATTTGTCCTATCAGTATAATGTATAGAGGCCATATGACCTGTGTTTAAGATTATTATCATAGGATCTTGAGGTTCTCATTATAGATGGTAACTTTTATAACCTTTTGACACAACACCTAATATAAGGAAATTACCATGTAAATAGAGGATATAGAAATACCAACACTATTATGGTTAGAATAAACACATGTATATATCAAACTATATACATGTAATAGCAATCAAAAGTATTGTTCAAGTTGGGTCTAAGGCACCCACTATTAAAACACTCTCACTTGCACTAGAACCAACTTGCCAACCATGCTTATTAGATCCCACATGATTAATATCATGTTTATAATGAGTTATTTATTTAGTCATGGTCCTACCACATTTCCACTACCTAGTTATTCTGTTATGTGAAACCTCGTCTCCTTGATTAAAACTCCTCAAGAGATGCAATCCCCAAGTGTATACCTTTTTTCATCAATCCAAAGTTGACATAATTTCTAGTAAGAGTATCATAATTTACATTATGATAATACTTAACTTACTAGGTGTGATTCTAAGAACTGGAACAAATTTTTTTGTATTTTACACTACTTCTTAGTTTCCTTAGAAGTTTTAATGTACTCTGTATTTGTAGATATTACTACTACAAGCTTTAGTGAGATTTTCTTTCTCATTACCTTATCCTTACTATGATATTAGATCACAATGATCCAAGTAAGACTAGTTTATGTCCCCTAAAAACAAGTATTCTTTCCTCTCCACATATCAGGTACACATCCTTTGTAATTGTTTAAGTCCAATTGGAAAGTTCTAACTACATTCCTTGTAGTTCTCCAAGTTACAACTGATATTTTCCTACTAAAAAGTATATATTGGAAATATCAATTATTTTATATAATTTCATAAAACTAAAATCCACTAAACTGGTTCCCTAAGACAGGTTTCCACTGGACCTCAAGCATGACTCCTCATATGCTAGAGATTTTTTACTAAAATCAAGGATCTAATGAGTCACATGGGGAGACAATACCCCTTTACCAGAGTAATACACAGCAGTTAAGAATATAAATAGTAGAAAAAACATGTAATAACCAATAAAAATACATACCTAAGCATATCCCAAAACTGGGAACAAACCACAAATCAACAATAACCATGAAATATCATGCTAATAGTGCCAAGAGTGAAAGAAACCCAAATTAAATACAAAAAAACAGAATCCCCAAAATAGTCCTAACTCCAAGTTTGGATACTCATCCATTTGTTTCCCAGGATCAACTCAACTCCCTAACACAAGGACTTTTCCCTTATCCTAACCTGCAATAATGAAGTCTACTCAGGTACCCAATGGCGGCCCAAGCAGGGTGTGAGTACAACTCAGTAGTCCACCCACAACAGTGTCTACAAAATATCTTTTCTAAATAGATAGTGTATTCAAATAATCAAAAAATACAAGTAAACAAAGGAAAACTAAGGTTCCATTAGGTAAATATCTTTACTTTAACCCTTTTTATACCATTATTACCATTTAAATTACTTATACCATCTTTATTACTTAATATATATTCATCATGTGTTCCATGGGTTAGGAATTTACATCATAAATACAAGGTTATAAGGCAACCAATCACTATGAAAAGGGGGAATAAATTAATTCCCTATCTCACTAGGGGCAAACACATCACAACAAATACATTTCACTCACCTTGAAGCCTTGGTCTAGGTTTCCTCTTCAAATGAAACCATTAGGGGAATGGATCCTCTGTCTACTTCCCTAACCCATGCATTTTGGAGTGGAGTTTAGAGCCCCAGTCTAACTCATCCCATGGGCATAGAACCTCAAGTCTATACCCTACACCACCAATCCACGTGCACATGCTTATACATAAATATCCAATCACCACACATTGAATACCACAAACCATATACAAAAACAAACATAACAATTACAATCCATAGCAATCAACATAAAGAATTAATATCATGCCATAACCCATTAACACATTTACCATTTACATTACATAGCCCATTTAGCCTAAATTCTTATTCTCATGCCCCAACCCATTCATCACATTCAATAACTCCCTTATCAACCCATTTAACATATTCAATAATTTTGTTATGAAAACCCATTTAACATATTACACAATTCACATGGCATTTCCAATTTACCATATTCATCATTTCTTATGTACTAGCATTCTTAGACATTTTTACATAATTGATAAGCCAATTAACACATCCACACTTCAACCCAATTAACCCATTATCATGCCAAGTAAAAAAAACCCTTAATCCATTTTCAAAACTAGGCACAAATACCAATATTCCATTTTCAATTCAACTAAACATTTTAACATGTTAAAGAATGGATCTACGTTATCACGCATCAATTCCAAACTTGAATTTACAAGTTCCTAGTTTCATGAATGTCATCGCACCCCATGGGTGGACCTAAAACATTCTCTTTAACCTAAACACATCCTATGGGGATTGTGAGGTGTTAAATTCATCATTTAGACACTCATTTCACAAAATATCACCAAAGGAATCAAAATAACAATAACAGATAACCAAGAACATAACGAATCATGCCCAAATCAACTTAACAACTATGGGATATAACTTGTAGACCACCTACCTTGAATCTGTTGATGAACACACTCTTAATCATTACCTTAGATCTGAATTCAATCACCCCTTGTAGCCTTAAACTAGAACCCACTAGAGAGTGGGTTTTAGGGATTTATAAGAAGATAACCCAATATAAAAGCCTTAATTCGTAAAATAGAAGCAATCAAAATATTAGACTTACCTGGAGCTTCGATTAGCAACCAACGACACTCCAAACGGGCAAGAATTGAAGGAAACCCACACTTGGGAAGATTTTGGAGCTTGAGTTCTACACTAGGGTTGATAAGGGAATAATGGGAGGAAAAATCAAGTAGAACTTAAAAATAATGTGATGGAAAAACTGTAATTTTTTCAAATTTTAATGGGGCATATGATTTGTCCTAATAGTCTTCCAAACCACGCACAAACCATGTGCAAGCCACTGTCCAAAGAGAGTTAGGTCACACAGTTACCTAGGGATCTCCACATGGTTTGAAAAACCATATTCCAAACATGTATAATTCTGTTGTCCAATGTTGTATAATTTTCTTTGGAAGGTCATATGGTTTACTTAACCATGTGCAAACCATGTTCCTTGCACTGGTTGGCCCAGTTTTCCTTTTTTATGTCTTGAACCCCCGTAACACCCCCAAGGACCCTCAAACACCTGGTGAACATTTAATTAATGAAAACTAAGGTATTAAAACCAAAATTTAAACAATTACATACCTCCTTGGTGCAAGGATTTTAAAATACCCCCCACCTTATAACGGTATTTCCTCGAGCTGCTCTTCTTGAGAAACATTCAGCTTCCAAGGTAAGAAAATCAGTCCACTGATCATGCACATAGGACTCCCTGTCCCAAGTTTCTTCCTAAATTTTATCATGATTCCATAAATCTCAAATCAATAGAAGATTATTTCTTTATAATACTTTCCCACTAGGATCTACAATACAAACCAGATTCTCCTCAAAGGACACATCTACCTCAAGCTAAACATCCTCAACATCAATCAAGTGAGATGGATAAGGGTGATACTATTGAAGCTGCGACACATGAAAAACATCATGCATACAACTATACTATTATGGAAGATCACATCAGTACTCCACCAGTCTGATCCTCTCCATAATCTCGAATGGACCCATGTACCAGGGTGCTAACTAACCCTATTTCCAAATCGGATGGTGACCCAACCTCAACAACACCTGAAGGAACACACGATCACCCACCAAAAATTCAACAGGTATACGAAACCTATCCACATATGAATTTTTCCTACTTTTAGCTATTTCCATATGTTTCTACATAAACTAGACCTAATATGACATCTCCCGCATGATACTTGGTCCCAACAACTCTGATTTTCTAGCTACCATCCAACATAACATAGATCTACATGGTCTACTATAAATTTCCTCAAACAGAACCATATGAATTGTATCATAGTAACTATTATTGTATGAAAACTCAACTAGGGACAAATGATATCCCATGATCCACAAAAATCTAGGACACAATCCCTCAACACGTCCTCTAGTACTCAAATATTGTGCTTCAATTTCCCATCCATTTTTTGGTAGAAATCAATACTCAAGAACACAAGGGTACCTAGTGCCTTCTAAAATACCTTCCATAAATGTGATTTGAAATCAAAATTACAATCCAAAACTATGTCTTATGGTACCCCGTGCAACTGCACTACCTCTTTAACATACAATTCACCCAATTGATCCTTGGTTAAAGTCTCTCGAATCAACATGAAATGGGCCACCTTAGTCAAAGGATCAAAAACTACCTAGATTGCATCATTCTTCTAAGGACTAGTCATAATACCAACCACAAATTTCATTGTTAAATCAACCCATTTTCATTCCAGAATGGGAAATTGCTACAAAAAATCACTCGGGTGTTGATTCTCATCCTTCACCTACTGACAAGGCATCGCGCCACAAATCCCACAAACTATTTCTTCATTCCTGGACTCCAATACTACCTACAAAGATCACAATACATCTTGATCAGACCAGGATGCATATTCCATTTTGATACATGAAACTCATACATCAACTCTTCTCATAGAAATTTTGATACAACCAAAGGGACATAGACACAAAAAATCCCATCATCTTCATGGGCCATCCAAAAGGTGACTCCACACCTTTAATACTTTCCCTCATAGACACACATTTTGTGTCATTATGTTGTCCCTCTTTAATATTACTTATAATCATGAACTCAACTTCCAAGGATGAAAGGGTCATCTGCCATTATCCATCCTTCACCTCAATATGCATTTCATCAAACAATTCCATCATCTTCCACTTGGATTTGGACTCCTGAACTGCCTCGCTTTGAGTTTTCTAACTTAAAGAATCTGCAATACTATTTCCCTTTCCTCAGGTGTAAACCATCTCAAAATCAAAGGATTTCATGTATTCAACCCATCTCTTTGGCCGAATATTCAAATAATGATGAGAGAAGATGTGCTTAAGACTTTTATGATCGGTATACACCATAAACCGCTCTCCCAACAAGTAATTACACCAAAATTTTAAGTAATGAACCACTTCATCAAAATCAAGATCATTCATATGATAATTTATTTCATGAGGCCTCAAATTTTGTGAACAATACGCAACAACTTGATCATTATGTATCAATACATCACCCTTCCTGACAATAGATGAATCATAAAACAAGGTGTACTTATTACCTAGCTCAGGTAAGACCAGTATCGGTGTAGAAGTAAACCACTTCCTTAAATCTTTTAAATAATTATCACCGGCTTCTAACCATTGAAAACAAATTCCTTTCTTGGTAAAGCCTGAAAGTGGAACCACAAACCAGAAAAAGACTTTTATAAAACTTCTATATTATCCCATTAAACCTATAAAATGTTGGATATCAGAAACATTCTTGGGATGCTCCCAAGACACAATTTCCTGTAATTTCTCTAGGTCCATCAATATTCCTTCCTCATAGATGATGTAACCCCAATAAATGCACCCTATTGATCCAGAAATAAAATTTGGATAGCTTGGCATATATCCTATACTCTCTTAGTGTACTTAATATGATTTCAAGATGTTTTTCATGATCATCGTCATTCTTTGAGTACACCAAGATGTCATCCACAAATACAACTAAAAAATGATCTAGGTGAGGGTGAAATATTCAATTAATTAGATCCATGAAAACTAACAATGTATTGTTCAACCCAAACAACATCACCACAAACTCATACAACTTATACCTGCTTCTAAAAGTATTCTGCAGTATTTCAGAAGGTCTCACCAACATATAATTATACCCTGACCTCAATCAATCATGGATAACACTATATCACCTCTCAACTAGTCAAAAATATCATCAATTCATGGAATAGGGTATCGGTTCTTAGTTATCATTTGATTTAACTTCCTATAATCATCACATAGTCTCAATGATCTATCATCCTTCTTAGTAAACAAAACTGGTGATCCATATGGAAACTCACTCGGACAGATGAACCCTTTCCTCTCCAACTTCTTCAACTGATCATTAAGCTCCTGGAGTTCTAATAGCACTATTTTATATGATGATATGGAAACCGGTTCTTCCCCTGGTAAAAACTAGATCATAAACTCAATATCATTCTCAGATGGTAGCCTGATAAGTCCTTAGGAAAAAAATCCTAAAATCGATCCACATTAAGAGGAAATACTGGTTTCTCTATTCCTCCACCATCAAGTGTAAGAAAATACACATGGGCTATGAGTTCTTCCAAACACTAAAAAATTGTCCCTATATGGCATGTTCGAACATCCCACTCACCATGATAGACATAAGTGTCTCCCTCAAGAGGTGTGAACAGTACTTGATGATGGTAATAGTCAATATGGGCATGGTACAATGTCATCCAATCCATGCCTAAAATCAGGTCAAAACCTGACACCTCAAGGATGAAAAATCCCCACAAAAAATGGTACCCACCAACCTCTAGATAATAGCCCTTACATTGTCTAATATCCTCAGCTCACACCCCTAATGGAGTATCAATCAACATAACCCAACATACATATTCCACTGATAGGTCCAACATAACTAAAAACTGTGCATAGATAAAAGAATGTGCGGTGTATGTGTCAAATAAAGAACTAGAAAGCATGAAAGCTGTAAGGATTATACCCTAAAAACCGATGTTCTAGACTCACCACCTCTAGGTGTAGACTAAAATGAATGAAGCTGACCTACCCTTCTACCTTGGGCTCCATCCTTAGTCCCTGGTGCTGCACTACTCTGCTGATAGAGAAGCTCTCACCCCAGAGTACCAGGTCCACCACCCCGACTGGTACGACTAATCGATCTCCAGCTACCTGCCTGATATGGGGTAACCGGCCCCCTTTCTACACTTATCATTTGTCACAACCCGTCCTTGGGGCCCGTGTCATGACTACCCCAAGCCCGCCTTCCATAGGCCAGGGGCTGGCGACTAGCACCAAGGCGTAAATCCCGGTAAAAAGGGAAGGCATTGCCTTTGTAAGTAAACAATCACACAGAGTACAAGCGGAAGAAGTAAACACTATGTAAAAACTGAGTACAACAGTAAGTGAGGAAAGTAAAAAGGGGCCGGAAATACAAGCCCAACTGTAAAGTACAACTTGAAAGGGAAAACATCAACTGAAAAGTAAAGCTGCTACGCCGAGCTGTCCACTGGAAATCCCACCTGAAGGGTGGGTACAGATAGCTCCTCTGCTCCCCGGGTCCCGTCGTCCGCTCTGAGTATGTCCTGCCCAGTGGTCAGTATGTCCCGCCCAAGTGGTCCACCTCCAGGTACCGCCTCGTCGTCACGTCCACCTCTGCGTACCGTCTCGTCGTGAGGTCCTCCTCCGGGTACCATCTCGTCGTATAGTCCACCTCCAGGTACCGTCCAGTCCTCGAACACTCGGCCTCTGTCAGCACTTCCCGTCGTCTACAACCAACACAATGAGGTGCGGGCATAGCCCGTGCAGGGGTGAGTATAACGATACTCAGTAGGGACCCCGAGACCCTCAAGGTCTCACTAAAACCAACAAGGATAACCACATAGAAGATCTCAACAGATAACCTCTACTTAGATATATGCCCATACATATACCTAAGTTATCAAGTAACCCATCTCAATCATGAGGAAACACAAGGATTGTGAAATCAACGGATAACTACTACCCAGGTGTTTGCCCATACATATACCTAAGTTATCAAGCGACCCATCTCAGTCATGAGGTAAACACAAAGGTAAAAAGTCTCAGCTCAAACCAGGATTTTCATTATCGAAACCGTAACTGCTGAAGAGCTCCGTCTCTAGAGTGTACAGTGGTCCTGTCACGACTCCGAGGTACTGCTCACTAACCTAAGACTGCTGAAGTACTCCTCCTGTCGAGTACCGCAGGTCATCCACCCAGACACAGTAGTGCTTCCCGCCGAGGTATGTCACCCAAACACAGTAGTGCACACCCCCTAGTAGCCTGCTGAGGTACTCTCCGGATGAGTACCGCGGGTCTACACTGTCACACAGGTAGTGCTACGTCCGCCATGGGTCTGCACCTCAGAAAGTAGTGCTCCGTCCACTGGGCTAGTCGACTCACTCCAAGTCGAGTCGGTCAAGCAGTCGTCAGGTCTCATCCAGTTACACGGTCTCCGTACTCCGCACGCTCGTCACTGGGAGGGTCCGCTCCACGAGCTACAGTTCGATACTCCAAGTATCTCAAAGTCCCACGAAGAAGTATCTCAAAGGACCGCCTCGTCATAGGGGTCTCAACACAACAGACGGCGCGTCAATCGGACGCCCGGTCTGTGAGTTATTAGCCTTTTCGTCCCAGGGGCCCGGTTGGTTTCGTGAGCGAACCAAACCCGGCCGTATCTCAACTGTACCCAGAATTCTCATAGGGTATACTCATAGGGAACGTCTCTCAACGAGATCACCAATGCTGCTGACGGTTCTTCAAACAGACGTTCTGTCAGAAAGGTATCAGCTTTTCCGTTCCAGGGGCCCGGTTGGATTTCTGTGCGATCCAACCCGGCCACTATCCATCTGCATCCAAATATCGGGCGGAGAATGCCAAAAGTTCCATATCGTCAACAGGAACTCAACGCAACAGACGGCGCGTCAATCGGACGCTCGGTCTGAGAGTTATTGGCTTTTTCGTTCCAGGGGCCCGGTTGGTTTTTAAGGCAAAACCAACCCGACCGTACTCCACCTGCGTCCAAATCTCTGGGGGAGTATGCCAAAAGATCCATCTCATCAAGATTAATTCAACGAAACAGACGGCGCGTAAATCGGACGCCCGATCTGATAGTTATTGGCCTCTCCGTCTCACACCCACCCAGGGGAACTTCCCAGGAGGTCACCCATCCTGATCACTACTCTTGGCCAAGCACGCTTAACTATGGAGTTTTAACCACGTAGGCTCCCGAATAGGAAGGTGCACCTTGAGTATAGTATACCAAAACGATCGTCTCGATCCAAGGATCGCGTTGCCGCTGACGGCGAGTCGTTTGGAGGCCCGTAGCCCAAGATACGGGCATTTGACCAAAAGTGGTCCGAAACTGGGGGTCTGGGCCCGTGCCGACCCGGCCCGACGACCCGGCCCGGCTCGGAAAACCCGGCCCAGCGCGGCGGCGCGACGGCGAGTGCCGGTGCGGCGGCGCGGTCCGGCGCGGCGGCGCGGTCCGGCGCGGCGGCGCGGTCCGGCGCGGCGGCGCGGTCCGGCGCGGCGGCGCGGTCCGGCGCGGCGGCGCGGTCCGGCGCGGCGGCGCGGTCCGGCGCGGCGGCGCCGTCCGGCGCGGCGGCGCGGCCTGGGCGTCGTTCGTGTGTCGTGCACGGGGGGGCAAAGCCCCCGCCTTTCCTCAGCTGGAGGCGCGGCAACCTGCTGCGCCTAAAGAAAAACGGCCCCCCTCACGTGGGGGCCTGCCTTCGAGAAAACGGGGGGCCGCCTGCCCCCCCCCCCCCCTTTGTGAAACCGGCCCCCCTCATAATGGGGGGGCCATTAAGGCTGGCTGGGGGAAATTATTTCCCCCGGTTTTCTCCCTTCCGGTCGGCCCGACCTGGCTGGCCGGTTCTTCCTCAACGGGACCGGCAAGGCCGGTCCCCCTTCCGGCTTCCGACACCGGCGGCCCGGCTGGCCGCCGGTCTTCTCGTTCCGCCACGGCCCGGAACCGGCCGTGGCCTTCGTTGTACGGCGCGGTGAGACGGCACCGCGGCCCCGCTCCGGCCGCGGAACCTTCAACTTTCTTCGACGCGGCGCGACGACGTCGCGTCCTTGAATTATTTAACGACGCGGCGCGACGGCGCCGCACGTTTCTTGTCGCATGATCCTGTGCAGTGCGACGGCACCGCGCCACACCCGTTTCAATCCACAATAAAATCAACATGAAAGGAGGAGGGTCGACCGTGTTCGTGCGGTCCGGCCCCCTCGCGTTACTTGCTAACAATCGGCCTTTAATGAATGATAAATTTTCACAATCTTTTAAATTAAATAAAAAGATTTGGAATCAAGGCCCGACAAATATAAACCTTCAAGTTCGAAGGAGAGATCCACATAACTTTAAAAAGTTAAAACCCCTACCTTGATTTAAGAGGTGACGAGATTCGGCGTCGCGAAAAGAGATGTCGCGGAAGAAGACGTCGTCGGTATTGCGGGTATGGCGTTGTGGAAGACGGTTCCCGAGAACGTGGCATTCTTCGTCGATGTCTGATTGTTCTTCGCGTTCTTTGTCAAGAGGATGAAGAAACCTCAAGACTTCTAAGCCTTCTTTCCAAAAGCTCTCAAACAACACAACCCAACCAAAAGAAATAAGTTCTCCACTTATTTAATTAACTTCACATGGCTTTTGAAATTCAAGTGCTTGAAATTCAAAAGACTCACACAACTCACCACATTAAAATCAACTCATTTAAGACATAAGTTATAACTAAGTTAAAATCATTTAAGTGGGAGTTGAGGGGTTTTAGAGGATATGAACAGGTGGGGTTCGTGTGGGCCCCACCACCCTCATAACCTCCCAAGAGAGGTTGGGTGGTTACCCAACTTCCACCATGAGCTAACACTTAGAGTAAGTTAATAAAAATTGTAGTGTAGTTATAAAATAAACTTCCACAATTTTTATTATCAACACTCGTGTAAACGCAACTCCGGAACAGGAGTTCCTAAGTAATTACCGGCGCTGCGGTTCCATCGGTGCCCTCGGAATTCGATTCTGGGTACCGGTTCAAAAGATAGAAATTCTCGCTCGCTCGTTCACTGAACGTACCCGAGCCAAACTTCGGAAATTAATTCCGGGCACACCGGGCCTCGGAATCAGGTGCCGTCAGAAACTACGTTCTTGTAAAATTCCAAAGAAAATTAAGAAAAAATTTTCCTTGAAATTTCCGGGTCTTTACATTACTCCCACCTCAGGGCTTTACGTCCCCGTAAATCTTCAACACAAACTAGGGTCACAAAAGCGGTACAGAGCACGCATCTGAGCCTTCTGCTCCTATGTGCTCACCTGGAGGTTTCCGTACTTCCAAAGAAAGTGCACCCGAGGAATTGATCGTCCTCGTAGGATTTGCTCCTGTCGATCCTCGATCCCCACTGGAATCTCCGTGAAAGACACCCCATCGCCATCGTCCAGCTCCTCATGGTCGATGGTATGCGAAGGGTCGAGCACGTATCTCCTCAGTTGAGATTTGTGGAAGTCGTCGTTCACCTGGTGCAACTGCGGTGAATGGGTCAAGCGGTAAACCACCCCACCTACCCAGCTGGGGACCTAAGAAGGTCCACTGAACCCCGGAGATAACTTTCCACCTTGGCCACATCTCCGTAAACCTCGTCGAGGTGAGACACGTATAAGGACGTGATCTTCATCCTCGAACTCCAGAGGTCTCCATTTTATGTTAGAACTGGAACTCGAAAGGCTGTTGCCACGAGGGTAAGGTTGACCGACTCAAGAGTGATCGGTCGCACCCTCCTGTGCAAGAGTTACTTTGTGCTGCCTGGGGTTTCCTTTTCCACCGACCAAGGAAAACCCATCCCGACGTTTGCCTAAAACCGTCAATTTGAGTATGAACAGTTATTGCCCATTCCATACTCAAACTAACGTTGTAAGGCCTCGACGCTGCCACCAAGAGATTCCAACCGAAACTCTCGCCTCGAGGGTCTGACCACACCATCGGTGTAAGTGTGATTATCTAGTCTCCTCCCAAGGTATCTCTAGACGTGAGGGTCAAGTCCACGGCTTACCGGAAACTCTAGGTCTGGAACAAGATTTGTGAAAGCAAGGAATGATTCACATCGATGTCCGTTACTACAACAGCTAGTAGTGGACACAGACTGTCCATTGAATCATTTATAGAGCCATTGGGTCACACTCCTTGACCGTATGCAGCCGCACTCTTCCTCTGCCCTCCAGCTCCCTAAGCCTGGCAGGAATAACTAAGGCGGGTGGTTGTACAATGTTAGGATGTACACCACCTCATGCTGCTCTCCTAGCTCTGCCTCTACGTCTGCTGCTTCGTAGACTCATCTCTCCTTTAAGCTTCCTCTTCTTTAACACGCCCGAGTCTCTAAGACTGGCACCGATTTCCTGTTTCTTACTGTACTGTGCAGTCTTCATCCTCTCTTGGATGTCTTGGACCTCCTTTAGTCTCACAAGAGCTGCTATGATTTCTTCTTTCCCGATAAGAGAAATCCGGTCTCATCCCCTGGATGAACCACATTCGTTGCCTAATACAGTCAATTCCAACATGAATGATGCATTCATGCCATGGATGAGGTCGTAAGGCCTCGACGTAACTACCAAGAGATCCAAATGTCACTCTCGCCTCCAAGGGTCGAGTCACACTATCGGCATCAGTGTGAGGTCACTGGGTCTCCTCCAGTAGAAATCTTGAAAGTGAGGGTCAAGTCAACAGTTTTAACCGGGACCACTCAGTATCAACCAAACAAAAGACAGGAAAGCAAACAAAGATAAGTGTCTTTTTATTATTACAGCTCATAGTACAAGACACGAATACAACAGCAACATTGAACTAGAAGTACAAGGAACGTATCCACTAGTTCCGCTCCTATCCACCTGCTCACAGAGCTCTACTGCCTTGGCGGCTCCTCCAAAGCCTGCGGATCAACTGTACGAGGAGTCAGACAGTCACGTGTCAGGTGACCCTTTCCTCCACATGAGTAACACAACCTGCTTCTGGCACGCCTAGCTCTGTTCCCACCCCGGGTGCCTCGCACCACCGGTCCTAAAACCCGAGATCGTCCAACTGCTAGTCTGGTGCTCCTGGACCTCTGCATCATCTGTCTACTGCCCACAGATGACTCGGCTACTGATCGAAAAACATGCGGCAAAGGCAGAATCTCTTGTACACGCTCGGGGTGTAGATATACTGGCACAAACTCCACCCTGAAGAAGGTCTCAAAGTCTTCCCATGCGAAGTTCATCCCGTCGCAAAACTGAAACAAGTTGCTCCACCACCTGCCTGCTTCTGCCTGAAGGAGGCTGGTAGCAAAGATCACCATGAAGTCTGCCGACGTCCCCACTAGCCTGAAGACTCTCACCAAAGCCTCCAGCCGAACCTCAGCCGCTTGCGGGTCCGTATCTCCCCGGAACCTGGGTGGCCTCTGGCGCTGGAACTCGTGCAGCGCGGTCAAGCGTCATGCATCACCTACTGCTGGGGCTGGTGGCATCGGTGGCCCAACGGGTATTAGTACCGCTGGTGCCTCCACTGGTGCCTCAACTGCAAGAGGGCCCTATACCAAAGCCTCGTCGCTCGATAGGCTGTCAGCACGCACATCCCTCTGGGCTCTAGCTGTTTGTCCGTGAAAAGGCATCCTGAAAGAAACATCGTGACACGGTCAAACATTTATACCTGGTGAGCTGACCTGGTTTGAGTTGTTTTAATGGAAAACCTTTTAAAACACACACGCAATCAGTGTTTTCGTGCACAAAGTCGGAAATCAGTTGTCATGGTCCTGGTGTATGGATACGTCGGCCGCCCGCACCAACACTGGACTCCCTGAACTGAAATCCACACTCGGTACTCTTAACACTATTGCTTCACAGAAAGAAAAAGTCAGAGTCATAAGTTCTGCGGTAGAACCGAACTCCTATGATACCAGTTTGTCACGACCCCTCCTTGGGGCCCGTGCCGTGACTACCCCAAGCCCGCCTTCCATAGGCCAGGGGCTGGCGACTAGCACCAAGGCGTAAATCCCGGTAAAAAGGGAAGGCATTGCCTTTGTAAGTAAACAATCACACAGAGTACAAGCGGAAGAAGTAAACACTAAGTAAAAACTGAGTACAACAGTAAGTGAGGAAAGTAAAAAGGGGCCAGAAATACAAGCCCAACTGTAAAGTACAACTTGAAAGGGAAAACATCAACTGAAAAGTAAAGCTGCTACGCCGAGCTGTCCACTGGAAATCCCACCTGAAGGGTGGGTACAGATAGCTCCTCTGCTCCTCGGGTCCCTCCGTCCGCTCCGAGTATGTCCCGCCCAGTGGTCAGTATGTCCCACCCAAGTGGTCCACCTCCAGGTACCGCCTCGTCATCACGTCCACCTCTGGGTACCATCTCGTCGTGAGGTCCTCCTCCGGGTACCATCTCGTCGTATAGTCCACCTCCAGGTACCGTCCAGTCCTCGAACACTCGGCCTCTGTCAGCACTGCCCGTCGTCTGCAACCAACACAACGAGGTGCGGGCATAGCCCGTGGAGGTGTGAGTATAACGATACTCAGTAGGGACCCCGAGACCCTCAAGGTCTCACTAAAACCAACAAGGATAACCACATAGAAGATCTCAACAAATAACCTCTACTTAGGTATATGCCCATACATATACCTAAGTTATCAAGTAACCTATCTCAATCATGAGCAAACACAAGGATTGTGAAATCAATGGATAACTACTACCCAGGTGTTTGCCCATACATATACCTAAGTTATCAAGTGACCCATCTCAGTCATGAGGTAAACACAAAGGTAAAAAGTCTCATCTCAAACCAGGATTTTCATTATCGAAACCGTAACTGCTGAAGAGCTCCGTCTCTAGAGTGTATAGTGGTCCTGTCACGACTCCAAGGTACTGCTCACTAACCTAAGACTGCTGAAGTACTCCTCCTGTCGAGTACCGCGGGTCAGCCACCCAGACACAGTAGTGCTTCCCGCCGAGGTATGTCACCCAAACACAGTAGTGCACACCCCCTAGTAGCCTGCTGAGGTACTCTCCGGACGAGTACCGCGAGTCTTCACTATCACACAGGTAGTGCTCCGTCCACCATGGGTCTGCACCTCAGAAAGTAGTGCTCCGTCCACTGGGCTAGTCGACTCACTCCAAGTCGAGTCGGTCAAGCAGTCGTCAGGTCTCAGCCAGTTACACGGTCTCCGTACTCTGCACGCTCTTCACTGGGAGGGTCCGCTCCACGAGCTAAAGGTCGATAATCCAAGTATCTCAAAGTCCCACGAATAAGTATCTCAAAGGACAGCCTCGTCATAGGGGTCTCAACACAACAGATGACGCGTCAATCGGACGCCCGGTCTGTGAGTTATTAGTCTTTTCGTCCCAGGGGCCCGGTTGGTTTCGTGAGCGAACCAAACCCGGCCGTATCTCAACTGTACCCCGAACTCTCATAGGGTATAATGATAGGGACCTTTTCTCAACGAGATCACCAACGCCACTGACGGTTCGTCAAACGGACGTTCTGTCAGAAAGGTATCAGCTTTTCCGTTCCAGGGGCCCGGTTGGATTTCTGTGCGATCCAACCCGGCCACTATCCATCTGCATCCAAATCTCGGGTGGAGAATTTCAAAAGTTCTATATCGTCAACAGAAACTCAACGCAACAGACGGCGCGTCAATCGGACGCCCGGTCTGAGAGTTATTGGCTTTTTCGTTCCAGGGACCAGGTTGGTTTTTTAGGCAAAACCAACCCGACCGTACTCCACCTGCGTCCAAACCTCGGGCGGAGTATGCCAAAAGATCCGTATCATCAAGATGAATTCAACGAAACAGACGGCGCGTAAATCGGACGCCCGATCTGTTCGTTATTGGCCTTTCCGTCTCACACCCACCCTGGGAAACTTCCCAGGAGGTCACCCATCCTGATCACTACTCTTGTCCAAGCACGCTTAACTATGGAGTTTTAACCACGTAGGCTCTCGAAAAGGAAGGCGCACCTTGAGTATAGTATACTGAAACGACCGTCTCGATCCAATGATCGTGTTGCCGCTGACGGCGAGTCGTTTGGAGGCACGTAGCCCAAGATACGGGCATTTGACCAAAAGTGGTCCGAAACTGGGGGTCTGGGCCCGGGCCGACCCGGCCCGGCTCGGAAAACCCGGCCCAGCACGGCGGCGCGGTCCGGCGCGGCGGCGCGGTCCGGCGCGGCGGCGCGGTCCGGCGCGGTCCGGCGCGGCGGCGCGGTCCGGCGCGGTCCGGCGCGGCGGCGCGGTCCGGCGCGGCGGCGCGGTCCGGCGCGGCGGCGCGGTCCGGCGCGGCGGCGCGGTCCGGCGCGGCGGCGCGGTCCGGCGCGGCGGCGCGGTCCGGCGCGGCGGCGCGGTCCGGCGCGGCGGCGCGGTCCGGCGCGGCGGCGCGGTCCGGCGCGGCGGCGCGGTCCGGCGCGGCGGCGCGGTCCGGCGCGGCGGCGCGGTCCGGCGCGGCGGCGCGGTCCGGCGCGGCGGCGCGGTCCGGCGCGGCGGCGCGGTCCGGCGCGGCGGCGCGGTCCGGCGCGGCGGCGCGGTCCGGCGCGGCGGCGCGGTCCGGCGCGGCGGCGCGGTCCGGCGCGGCGGCGCGGTCCGGCGCGGCGGCGCGGTCCGGCGCGGCGGCGCGGTCCGGCGCGGCGGCGCGGTCCGGCGCGGCGGCGCGGTCCGGCGCGGCGGCGCGGTCCGGCGCGGCGGCGCGGTCCGGCGCGGCGGCGCGGTCCGGCGCGGCGGCGCGGTCCGGCGCGGCGGCGCGGTCCGGCGCGGCGGCGCGGTCCGGCGCGGCGGCGCGGTCCGGCGCGGTCCGGCGCGGCGGCGCGGTCCGGCGCGGTCCGGCGCGGCGGCGCGGTCCGGCGCGGCGGCGCGGTCCGGCGCGGCGGCGCGGTCCGGCGCGGCGGCGCGGTCCGGCGCGGCGGCGCGGTCCGGCGCGGCGGCGCGGTCCGGCGCGGCGGCGCGGTCCGGCGCGGCGGCGCGGTCCGGCGCGGCGGCGCGGTCCGGCGCGGCGGCGCGGCCTGGGCGTCGTTCGTGTGTCGTGCGCGGGGGGGCAAAGCCCCCGCCTTTCCTCAGCTGGCGGCGCGGCAACCTGCTGCGCCTAAAGAAAAACGGCCCCCCTCACGTGGGGGCCTGCCTTCGAGAAAACGGGGGGCCGCCTGCCCCCCCCCCCCTTTGTGAAACCGGCCCCCCTCATAATGGGAGGGCCATTAAGGCTGGCCGGGGGAAATTATTTCCCCCGGTTTTCTCCCTTCCGGCCGGCCCGACCTGGTCGGCCGGTTCTTCCTCAACGGGACCGGTAAGGTCGGTCCCCCTTCCGGCTTCTGACACCGGCTGGCCGCCGGTCTTCTCGTTCCGCCGCGGCCCGGAACCGGCCGCGGCCTTCGTTGTCCGGCGCGGTGCGACAGCACCGCGCCCCTCCACCAAGCCCCTCCACCGCGGCCCCGCTCCGGCCGCGGCGCCTTCAACTTTCTTCGACGCGGCGCGACGGCGTCGCGTCCTTACATTATTTAACGATGCGGCGCGACGGCGCCGCACGTTTCTTGCCGCATGATCCTGCGCAGTGCGACGACACCGCGCCACACTCGTTTCAATCCACAACAAAATCAACATGAAAGGAGGAGGGTCGGCCGTGTTCGTGCGGTCCGGCCCCCTCGCGTTATTTGCTAACAATCGGCCTTTAATGAATGATAAACTTTCACAATCTTTTAAATTAAATAAAAAGATTTGGAATCAAGGCCCGAAAAATATAAACCTTCAAGTTCGAAGGAGAGATCCACATAACTTTAAAAATTTAAAACCCCTACCTTGATTTAAGAGGTGACGAGATTCGGCGTCGCGAAAAGAGACGTCGCGGAAGAAGACGTCGTCGGTATTGCGGGTATGGCGTTGCGGAAGACGGTTCCCGAGAACGTGGCGTTCTTCGTCGATGTCTGATTGTTCTTCGCGTTCTTTGTCAAGAGGATGAAGAAACTTCAAGACTTCTAAGCCTTATTTCCAAAAGCTCTCAAACAACACAACCCAACCAAAAGAAATAAGTTCTCCACTTATTTAATTAACTTCACATGGCTTTTGAAATTCAAGTGCTTGAAATTCAAAAGACTCACACAACTCACCACATTAAAATCAACTCATTTAAGACATAAGTTATAACTAAGTTAAAATCATTTAAGTGGGAGTTGAGGGGTTTTAGAGGATATGAAGAGGTGGGGTTCGTGTGGGCCCCACCACCCTCATAACCTCCCAAGAGAGGTTGGGTGGTTACCCAACTTCCACCATGAGCTAACACTTAGAGTAAGTTAATAAAAATTGTAGTGTAGTTATAAAATAAACTTCCACAATTTTTATTATCAACACTCGTGTAAACGCAACTCCGGAACAGGAGTTCCTAAGTAATTACCGGCGCTGCGGTTCCATCGGTGCCCTCAGAATTCGATTCTGGGCACCGTTTCAAAAGATATAAATTTCCGCTCGCTCGTTCACTGAACGTACCCGAGCCAAACTTCGGAAATTAATTCCGGGCACACCGGGCCTCGGAATCAGGCGCCGTCAGAAACTGTGTTCTTGTAAAATGCCAAAAAAAATTAAGAAAAACATTTTCCTTGAAATTTCCGGGTCTTTACATCATTAGCCTCGATCCCTCATATGAACCTATCTTTCAAGGATTCCTATAGAACCTCTACACATACCCCATCCATCTATACAACTAGCACTCAATTGGTGACCGGGGACACTGATCCCGCATGTTCCACAACCTACCAAACTGATAAAAAAACACCTAGCCACCACCCGGAGAGGATGACCCTCTATTTTGACTACTCTACACACTTTCACCCTAATGGAAACTCCCAAAACAATGTTTACTTCCCTCAAAAGCTTCACCACTCAACTTACCAATTGGCACCACAAGTCCACTACCTGAAGAACCTTCAGGTTACCATCTAAGATAAGTTCATGATCCTCCACCTCTGCAAACCTCTTCAAATAGATGATATTCAGATATGATCTAATCTCATGGACACCCCCATCTGAGAAATGTTTTTTCATATCTCCCTCATCCCCGTCCGAAGCTAAAAAGAAGCGTCGTAAGTCTATGAAACAACTAGCATAATCCATTACCTACATAGCCCCTTGAGTCAAACTCAAAAACCCAACATCCTTTTTTTTGCCTCAAGGTTTCTTGATAGAAGTGTTCCAGAAACTTCTCCTAGAATTATTTCCATATCATTCCTTCATCCTATTCATTTTGAACCATGATGTCCCACCTATTATTTTCCTAAACTCACAATATATAGGTCACTAACTTTACTCACTTATCATAAAGAGTCTCTAAATAATCAATAATCATCTGGATGGACTCTATCCAAGACTTAGCTACCTCTGGCCCACCCTCTCTTGTAAAGGTCAGAGGGTGATATAGTTTATAATCTCTAGTTATCTCAAACATACTCAGTACAACCCACCCTGGGTCTCATTCCATCATCTGTATAAAGTGGGAGAAGTTATCATGAAAAATTTCTTCTCTATTACCCAGAATCACTAGGTCTTCATGCTCTACTGTCGAGTGATCATTATCAATAGTATCCTTTTTTCTCCCTACCAGAACACTTCTTAATGGTGGAATTTTCCTACAATTCTAAACACGAGCTTTAGAACACATAGCATTAATATTCCACAATTTACAAACAAGAAGATTCTTCACTAGTCCTAGCAAACCATTCACATACACTATACCAATAGATATCAACACACTTGAGCACTACCCTCTACCATACCTACCGCAGGTTATGGTAAACATGGGTAAACAAATTTACATAGTCATAATATTTCACTAGACACCTTTTTAAAACTAATTCTACAATCATAGTGCAAATCCTTCCTCTTAGGAACATTTCCCTTTTCATATCTTGTAACAACCCACATTTTAACTCATTTACACCTTTCTTTAAGAAAAAATATTTATCCATTATCTAAAATTCCTCCCATATTACCCTTTTTCGTCATTCTTATTAGACACTATTTTATTTAAAATTCTCAAGAAACTAAAATGCATTCCACATTTCATATGCCACATACCCATCCTATGTGTGACTATCATGATTCATACCACCTATATTCCTAGGTGCCTAATTTAACATCCTTGACCTGATATCCACTAAATTGTTCCCTGGTCCAAGTCGCAACATGACTACAAGTGCATATCCTCATACGCCAAAGGTTTCCAACAAGAAACGAGGGTCTAATAAGTCACATGGGGAGACTATACCCTCTTTACCGGAGTAAGCTACAACAGATAAAAAAATAAATAATAGAAACAACATGAAATACCAATGAACATGAATAATCAAGCATCTCCCAAAATCGGTACAAACCACAAACTAACGATAAATATTTCATGTCATACTAGTAGCGCCAAAAGCGTAGGAAAACCTAAAATAAAGAGAACTAACTAAATTCCCAAAATGGTCCTAAAACTGAGTCCAGAACCTCATCCATGAACATCCCAAGCCAGACTAAAATTCCTAGAATAGGGTATTTTTCCTTTTCCTAGACAAAAAACATGAAATCTACTCAGGTACCCAGTAGAAGCTAAGCAAGATGTGAGTACAACTCAGTAGGTCACCACCAACAGTGTTTAAAAAATATCTAGTCTAGGTAGATAGTGCATAAAAGTATGAAATAAATGAAAAGGTAAACCAAAAAAAATCAGGTGCCATTAGTAAACAATATTTACTTTAACTATTTCTATCATTATTAGAAATATCATCAATTATACCACTTTCATTTCTTAATCCACTTTCATCATGTGTTCCATGGGTTAGGAATTTACATCAATTATAAATGGGTTTAAGGAATTAAATCACTATGAATAAGGGAATAAGTCAAGTCCTTATCTCATTAGGAATAAAAACATCACAAAAAACACATTATCCTCGCCTCTAAGCCTTATTATGAGTGGAATTCAACCATTAGGGGAATAGATCTCCATATCCTTCCCTAACCCATGCATTGTGATGTGGAGTTAGAGCCTCAGTCTAACTCAAACTATGGGAAAAGAACCTCAGTCAATACCCCAAACTACCAAGCCATGTGAACATGATTATTTTTCCATTCACCACATATAAACCATATCATAACCAACACAACCAATAAAAATAGCAATCATAATCCACAATAACAACATGGTAATAAAATATTATGCTATAACCCATTAACACTTAGCTATTTACATTACATTATCATTTATCCCAATTCCCATTTCTTATGCCTAAACTCATTAACCATATTCAATAATCCTTATACATTAATCCATTTAACATATTCAACCATTTCCATATATAAACCAACTTAAACCAATCTTTATTTCCCATGTGTTAACCCCCTTATGCATTTCAAGTACAAATCACAATCCATTTGGCACATAAACATTAATCCATTTTTAACCAATTTGGAATATTTAACAATCTATATTCATTATCCCATTTAACACTTCCATCAAATCACAATCCTTGACCCATTCACTCATTCCCATTTACATTCCCTAACCCAAATATCCCAATTATCATTCATAAGCCTTAGACCCTCAACCAATTACCTTTTTTCATTTCACAACTTGTATAACCCATTATTATTTAGCCAAAAATTCCTTTATTAAATTATCCAAGTCTAGACACATCTATAAATATTCCTATTTTAACTCAAATTAACATATAAACATGTTCATCATGGATATATGTTATCACACAACAATTCCACGTTTAACATTACCAATATCAAGGCTATTGAATATCGGTGCACCCCATGGGTAGCCCTAAATCGGTCTGATCATCCTCCAAGCATCCCATAGGGATCATGAGGGGTTTAATTCATCATTTAGACACCCATTTTACCAAATCTCACTAACAAAACCAAAATCACAAAAAGCGGGAAACAAGAACATAATATCATATGCATAATTCCACTAAATTCTATGGGATATAACTTATAGACCACATACCTTGAATCTGATGATGAACACACTCTTATTCATATCCTTGGGTCCATATTTAAACACCTATTGAATCCACAACCTAGGTTCCATAGAAAAAAGAGGGTTTTAGGGATTCATAATAATATAGGAGGAACTAAAAACCCTAATCTGAAAAAAGAAATAAAGAGGAGCGTTAGACTTACCTGGAGCTTCGATCCATAAGCAACGACACTCCAAACAGCCAAGAATCAAAGGAGAACCAACCTTCGTAAGATTTGGTCAATTTGGTTCACACCTAGGGTTTATAGGGGAAGAAATTAGGGAGAAAATGGGTGGATATCTAAAAATCATGAAACATAAAAACTTTAAATTTTTTAACTTTTAATGGGGTGCATGGTTTACCTGCACGGTTTTCCAAACCACATGAAAATTGTGCACAAGCCACTTTATAAGGGATATTGGGTCACATGGTTCCCTGGGAAGCCCCACATGGTTTGACCAACCATGCTCTCACTATGAATTAATCCACTATATAAGGTTTCATAGTTTTCCTAAGGAGGTTTCACTGTTTACATAACCATGCACCTTCCATAGGTTGGAACGGTTTTCCTTCCTTTCATGCCATGAACCCTCAGAACACCCTCGAGGCCCCTCATACACCTGATGAACATTTAATTAATGAATACTAAGGGATTTAAACCAATATTTAAATAAGTACTTACCTTTATAAAAAAATAGGGTCTTAAAACCTCCCCACCTTATAATGGCTCATCCTCGAACTGATCTTCCCAATCATCACTGAGCTTTCAAGGGAAAGGATCAAACAGATGAGCTCGCACATCTGACTCCTTTTCCCCAAGTTTTTTCTTGAACATTACCCTACTACCATACATTCAACTTGAAGGTACAATATTACCGCTGAAAACCTTCTCATTTTGATCTAAAAGATGACCAGGATGCTCCTCAAGGACGCATCATCCCCAAACCACACATCAACCACTAGACCTATATTGGAAGCTTAGACAACACTATCAAAAACATATCATAAGGAGTCTTCACACACATAATTATACTACTATGGAAGAGCCAATCGGTACCCGATTGTTCTGATCCTCTTTTCAACTCAGGATCCAAATCACATGGAACCATTTTACTCTTTTTTCAAAACTCTAAGAGTGACCAAAACATGGAATCACTTGAAGAAAACACATGATCCTTCCCACCACCTTTTCAACTTATGTAGATCCACAATTAGAGGCTTGATACTCCAATTTCATAATCAAACCTATGAACACAACCACCACATTATTGAGAAGGACCACCATCACTACAACTTAACTTAACAACACACCTGACGCATTCCACACTCATTGTACCCAAACATTCATAAGGAATTCTCTCTGTATTGGCATCCATCCTTGACATTGAAACCACCCCGAAGGGCATCCCTACACCATCCATTTTTAGACTAATAACTTGACCTCACTCAATTACTCCATCATTTCTAAAAATCATTTGCCACTACAAACATAAAATTGGAGGTGGGTCGCACTTACCACACCCCTTCCTTTACCACATCGTGTCGGACTGCCCCCGACTAGCCTATCCCAGAATATCAATCTTCCACTTTTGGCACGCTAACCATTTTTTCACCTCACCAGGTTGATTACTAATAAGAGGCCTATAACTATCATCCAACACACCTATCAAGGTCATTCCCTCCATTGTCACGACATTCTCTATCCCCCAAACCATCACCATGCTCCACCACACCAAACAATATTCCCAACACGAACACTCATACTATCCATAAACTGAGTAAAGATGGATAATTCATTACACAAGACCATTCCCAAATTTGAAATGTGATTTTCCTTAATACACCCACTGAATGTGGACCATGAATCTCCACATTCATCTTTTTCTCCTATTCGAGTCGAGCTATCCCTGAATGAATCATCCTGAAAAAACTTAGATTTATATTTGGAATGACACTAAATCACATGGAAAAGGGTTCATCACACTTCAAGACATTCCAATTTCACCAAAAGACACCTACCTATGTCCATGCCTTATTTTCAATGATGTTCTAGAATCCAACTTCCTTTTCCATGAAATTTTTTAGGTATTACCACACCCTTCAACAATCCTTAACACAGGAATATCGAATATCATTTGGGACCATCCCAAGCCCCAAACCCATGATTGGCTAGCTCAACCACTGTATCCAAGTCCCACATTTCCTTTTCTAAGTACCCAACATACACCTCATGGTTTCCTTATTGGAAACCCAATCTCACCACATAGATTCCACACTCTACTCCACACATCCAGGTTGGACATGTCAATCCCTCATTAGGAGTTTCATTAGCATCGCTTTTATCATGGAATACCAAAAACCATAGATCATTATTAGATCATAAACTAAACCCCTAATCTTGGAAATGTCCATCAGGCATTTCCCATATTGACAGAGCAACCCTCACCCAATACATGTTTCTAGGTCCCATGAATGGTACCCACAACATTTTTTGACACTCGTTTCATTCTGAGGACCTCACATGTAACCTATTGTTGGTGTACATACCACCATACATATCCACGTATACTAATAAATAAGTTTAACCTTTCATTATTTTCGAAATCTAATCTAAACACATTCAAGTCACTTGGTGTAAAACCAAATATTTCTCAGAATACATAGGATGATATCAAGATGTGGATCATGATCTTCACTGGATAAAATTATGCTAATAAGACATTATAGAACACTATAGAATTTCATCCAAAACTGATTTCACCTCCCTATATGGGACAATATAATATAACAAGAGTTTCGGTCTTCCCTACCTGCACATGTCTCCTCAACACTTCACCACCACCGCTCGGGTGTGGTTGTCAACCAAGAATCACCACCACTCCATAACTATTCTCCAACAGCCGTGAACTAACATTTCTTTCAGCACTACTTCCACAACATCACTCGATTCCTTTCAGTGTTACCCTTATAGTTAACACCCAAATACAATGGTTCACCACACCACCAAAACCAACGGTACCTCATATAGCCACATTTCCCTCCTTAGTTTCACAGAGAATGACATGCACTCATCTCGACTCACCTATTTTCCCATCCTTATCAGTATCGAGCCTTACTAGTGAAAGCACGCATATGGACCATGTTAGTGTCCTCAAGATCTCCCACTTTTCTATGACCACACACTAAGACCAAATTAGATCACATGTGCTAAACATCACTAGAGCCTAGCCCAATGCCTACTCAATCTCCTGACCATCCCATCAAATTTGTCGACCCAATTAGGCTAAATGCATTCTCAACATCTCACCCAAAAAACCAAACCATTCATATGATCAAGACCAGTCATGCGACCACCCTCACCATGGGTGTCACCTTTATAATAAAATCATCCATATGAGCTTCATCCACCCATATCTCTTCCACTTGAAATCAACATTAATTCCCCATTAATCTTTGTCTAAACATACAGTTCAAACATCCAAATGATACAAACCTTTAAAATAACCTCACAACCAACTACAATCACTTAGGTTACCTTATAAAAGAACCATGTCACAATCATATAATTTACCAAAATGTGATGGTACTCAGTATGAATCCATTTTATTTGTGAATTATCTCACATGATTCTTATTTTGAGACACCTATAACATTGGTCTAACCTACCTCTTGGTCACCCTTTATTTTTTCCCAGACTCTCAACTCATTTTCACAACTTGAGTTGCATCTACCCAAAACCATTTAATTTCCCACTTAACCCTCTAGGACAAATCTAAACCTATCCAAAACTCAAAATACCCACATATACCCCATGTGCACAAGAGAAATCACAAAATGATCAACCGTTCTATAACAGATGGTTGAACAATACCAAATTTCCAACTGGGGTTAAGGTTAACAAGTCACCATGCCCTCTCTCTATGCCATACGTATCAACCTATCAACAAGTCATCACTCACAGGTGGATCACTTGTCCACATTCTAAAACACTACACTCAATGCACAATAAAAACATCCACTTTAGGCCTTATTCCAAGCATACTCACACACCTACATATAATCAAGGTCTCTTCCTAGGGAACTCTCACTTCCAAAAACACCCACACAAGGGTACAGATGAACAAAATAACGGGTACTTAATACCTATATTCACTGAATGTTTCATCATTACACCTTACCTTATAATTAACTTTATCATTTTGAGATCCCAAATTTCACTCCTTAGGATATTTTTTTACTAGAAATTTCATAAATCCATAATTTATTCGAATTTGTACCCCCAAAAAATTTGTTAATAGATATTTCAAGAAAACTCCATCAGTGTCGATCACAATTGAAAAGACACTACCCGCCATACTCAACCCACTCTACATACACTATCCCAACAGACATAATCACATCTCTAATACTACCATCAACCATTCCTATCATGGGTAATGTTTAAATTTTATTAATCTAACTATCATAGATAAAATTCTTTCATTACACACCCTTTTTCTAACCATTTCTACCTTCACAAAGAAAATATTTCCCAATTTTGAAACTTTCTAAAACCATTATTTTAACTCATTCACAATCTTAAAATCATAAATAATTAACCATTTTAAAATCATGATGGAAATATTTCACTTTTAGACACCATTAAATATGTAAAATTTATCACCACCAGGAATTTTAACCCATTTATAATGGTTCTTTTAACACGCTATTCTTCAACTGTTCATTTACATTCTTTCCTTTTACCCATCATCATCATTCTTATTAGACACCATTTTCTTCAATTTTGTTAAAATGTAAAATTCATCCTACCCTTCATGTCCCACACACTCATCTTTTGTGTGACTATCTAGATCCATGACACCTATATCCCTAGGTGCCTAAAATGATGCATGAATGCACAACCTCATGTCATTTCAGCCATAAGAAAAATAACATAAAATAGTCACATCACAGAACAAGTGCATAACCACACAATTTAATTTCATTCAACTATAAAAAAACACAATGAGATCAAAATTCCCACCCTAGGTACTTCGTTTTTCCCTCATACATTGGTTAACTACTCCCAAGCATGAGATCATTTCCAAGACCTGAAACATCCTATTATCCTATCTACCATCCCATATAATATGACCACAGAAAATAATATTCCTCCAATACCACCTTGTAACATCCCTAACCCAAGACACACTAAATTATGCCCCAGGACTAGTCACCACATGACCTCAGGTGCGCCTCCACATATACCAGAGGTTGTCAACTATAAGCAAGGGTCTAATAAGTCATGTGAGGAGATTATACACTATTTACCATAGTAATACATAGAAGATAAAAAAAATTAAATAATGGAAACAACATGAAATACTAAAGAACATGAATAATCATGTATCTTCCAAAACTGGTAGAAACCACAAACTAACAATAAATATTCCATGTCATACTAGTAGTGACAAAAGTGTAGAAAAACCTAAAATATATACAACAAGCTAAATTTACAAAATGGTCTTGACTCCAAGTCTGAAACCTCATCCATTAACATCCCATACCTGAATCAGCTCCCTAGCATAGGTCCTTTTCCCTTATCCAGAACTAAAAACATGAAATCTTCTCAGGTACCCAGCAGTGCCCGAGTAGGGTGTGAGTACAAACCAGTAGGCCACCACTAACAGTGCCTACAAAATTTCCACTCTCTATAGATAGCTCATGTAGGTATGAAATAAATGACAAGATAAACTAAAATACAACTTGGGTGTCATTAGTTAATAATATTTAATTTAACAATTTCTATCATTATTACTAATATCATCACTTATACCAATTTCATTTCTTAATCCACTTTCACCATGTGTTCTATGGGTTAGGCATTTACATCAATTGTAAATGGGTCTAAGACATTCAATCGCTATGAATAAGGTAATAAGTCAAGTGCATATCTCACTAGGGATAAACACATCACAAAAAACACATTATCCTCACCTCAAAGACTTATTCCAAGTGGAATGCAACCTTTATGGGAATAGAGATTCATCCCCTACCCTAACCCGTGCATTATGGGGTGGATTTTAGAGCCTCATTCTAACTCTACCCATGGGAATATAACCTCAGTCAATACCTCACACTACTAATAAATGTGAACTTTCTTATTTTTCTATTCACCACACATACACTATATCACAACCAATAAAACAAAAAAATATCAATCATAATCTACAATAACAATATGGGAATAAAATATTATTCCATAAACCATTAACACTTAGCCATTTACATTAAATTTTTATTTAGCTCAATTCCAATTTCTTATGCCTAAACTCATTAATAATATTCACTAATCCTCATACATTAACCCATTTACCATATTCATCCATTTCCATATATTAACTAACTTAACACATTCTTCATTTACCATGTGTTAACCCCCTTATTCATTCCAAGTACAAATCTCAATCCATTTGGAACATTCACATTAATCCCTTTTTAACCCATTTGGCATATTTAACAATATCTATTAATGATCCCATTTAGCACTTCCATTGAATCACAATCCTTGACCCATTCACCCATTCTTTTTTACATATCTTAACCCAATATGTCCAATTATAATTCATAAGCCTTATCCCATCAACCAATTACCCTTTCACATTTCACTGCTCTTATAACCCATTATCATTTAGCCAAACATCCCATTATGACACTATCCAATTATAGAAACATCTATCAATATTCATATTTTAACTCAAATTAAAATATCAACATGTTCAACATGTCCCTATTTTATCACACATCAATTCCATGTTTAACATTACCAGCTCTAAAGTTCGAGAATATCAGTGCACCTCGTGGGTAGCCCTAAATTAGTCTAATCATCTTCCATGCATCCCATAGGGATCATGAGGGGTTAAATTATTCATTTAGACACTAATTTTACTAAATCTCACAAATGGAACCAAAATCAAAATAATGGGGTAACAAGAACACAATCTCATATGCACAAATCCACTTAAAAACTATGGGATATAACTTATAAACCACCTACCTAAAATTTGATGATGAACACACTCTTAATAATAGCCTTAGGTTTATTTTTAAACACCCTTAGAAGAACCAACCTAGAATCCATTGGGAAAAATAGGGTTTTTGGGATTTGGAAGAATATGGTAGGAACTACAAACCCTAATCCGAACAAAGGAAGAAAGAGGGTCATTAGACTTACTCGGAGCTTTGATCCACAATAAACAGCGCTCCTAAAAGCCAAGAATCAAAGTAAAATGACCCTTGGTAAGATTGGGTTGATTTGTTTTATCACAAGGGTTTATAGGGGAATAAATTAGGGAGAAAAAGGTGGGGATCTAAAAATCTAAAAATGAAAAAACTGTAATTTTTTTTACTTTTAATGGGGTGAACGGTTTACCCACATGCTTTGCTAAACCATGAATAAGCCATTATCTAAGGGAATTTGGGTCACATGGATACTTGGAAAACCCCCACATGGTTTGACCAACCATGTTCTAATTATTTTTAATGCCACTATACAAGGTTTCACAATTTTCCTAGGGAGGATGCATGGTTTACTTAACTATACGCTAATCATGTTCCATGCATAGGTTGGCCCGGTTTTCCTTCCTTTCATGTCCTGAACCCCTGAAACACCCCCAAGTCCCCCCATACACTCGATGAACATTTAATTAACAAATAATATGGTATTTAAGCCAAAATTTAAACAAGTACTTTCCTCTATTAAAACTAGGGTCTTACACCTAAAATGATGCTTGAATGCACAACCTCATACAATTCTAGTCATATGTGAAATATCACCAAACAGTCACACCACACAATAAGTGCATCACCCAATGGTGAAATATCATTCACCTATGACAAAAAAAAAATAAGAAAAACAATTCCCACCCAAGATACTTGGGTTTTCCCTCATACATGGGTTAGCTACTCCCAAACACGAGATCATTACCAACACTCGATACATCCTATTCTCCCATCTACCATCCCAAATAATAAGACCACAAAAAATAACCACTCTGATACCACTTTTTAACATCCCCAAACTGAAAACCACTAAACTGGTACCCCGAGCTGGGTCACCGCATGACCTCAAGTGCGCCTCACCATATGCTAGAGGTTTCCAACTAGAAGCAAGGGTATAATAAGTCACATGGGGATATTATACCCTATTTATTAGATTAATCCATAATATTTAATAATATAAATCGAGAAATAAAAAATTAATAACCAATAAACATGTATAACTAAGCATCTCCCAAAAGTGGGTACAAACCAAAAATCAATAATAATAATGTAATTTCATGCTAATAGTGCTAGAGTAAAGGAAACCCAAAATAAATACAAAATATGAATCCCCAAAATGGTCCTGAATCCAAGTTTGGATCCTCATCCATGTGTATCCCAAGCCCAACTCAACTCTATAACACAATTCTTTTTCCCTTATCCAAACCTGCAACAATGAAGTCTTCCCGGGTACCCAACGGTAGCCTGACCTGGGTGTGTGTAAAAATCAGTAGGCCGCCACGAATTTTGTCTACAAAATATCTAGTCTAAATAGATAGTGCATTAAAATAATCAATAAATAGAAGTAATCAAATGGAAAACTCAGGTTGCATTAGTTAACCATATTTACTATAACCCTTTTTTATCACTATTACCATTTTAATTACTTATACCATATTCTTAACTCAATCCATATTCATCATGTGTTCCATGGGTTAGGAATTTTCATAATCTAAAAAAGGGTATAAGGTAACCAATAATTATGCATATAACAAATAAATCAAGTCCCTATCTCACTAGGGGTAAACACATCACATAAAATACATTTCACTCACCTCAAACCCACAATCCATGTGGTCTCATCGAATGAAACCATTAGGCGAATAGATCCTTCATCCCCTTACCAAACCCATTCATTTTGGGGTGGAGTTTATAGCCTCATTATAACTCAACTCATAGGCATAGAACCTAAAGTTAATACCCCACACAACCAAGCCATGTGCACATGATTTTATATAAATATTCAATAACCACACATAACATACCACAAACCATATGAAACAATAAACATAACAATTACAATCCATAAAAATCAACATGGGAATTAATATCATGCCATAACCAATTAACACATTTACTATTTACATTACATATCCCATTTATCCTAAATTCCCATTCTTATGCCACAACCCATTAGGAACATTCAATAACTCCCTTATCGACCCATTTAACATATTCGATAATTACCATATGAAAACCCATTAAACATATTCCCCAATTCACAAGCCATTAAAAATTTACCATATTCATCATTTCTTATTTACTAGCCTTATTAGGTTGGAATGGACCAAAGTCCTTCATTTTTTTTTATTATTTTTGATAATCCACCTTTCAAGGGTGAGGTGGATCCCTTACAAGGCCCAAAGGCTTAGAGACAATTACATAACCCATAGGTCTTAGAGGGAATCACCCAGACAAGACAACTTGGAACTAATCCTCCCCAGCATATGTCATGAAATCAGCACTCCAACTTCATAGGGCTTATCGGCTAGCTGTCCTATGCAAAGCTGCACAGGCCTGGTACCGATGGAAAAGTCATACCATATCATTCTTCCAATTCCAATTAGCTCTGCTCCAATGAATACACCTGCCCTAAATCCACATCTGAAGCCTTGTCCCTTGTAGTCTGACTGGTACATCTTCATTCATGTGTCTTGAAGGCCTTGGGTGGCCCTAAGGCCTTAAGGTGGCCTGAAGGCCTTGAGAAACAACTGGCCCGAAGGCCTTGGGTGGCCCGAAAGCCTTGCAGGACCCGAGGACCAAACCGGTGGCCCAAATCCCCAGTTGGATGATTAGTTCTAGGTGCTACAGTACCAAACAGTGGATGCTACAGTACCCCAGAAATTCGCCTCCACCCAAATTTGATCTTGGGTCTCTTGGATTCACCTTCCGAGTCCTCAGCAACTGGGATGAGGCACATGTGCGCTAGCCTTATTAGGAATTTTGACATACTTTTTAAGTAAATTAACACATACCCACTTCAACCCAATTAACCCATTGTCATTCCAAGACAAAAAACCCCTTAAGACATTATCAAAACTAGGAAAAACTTACAATATTTAAGTTTAAATTCAAAAAAACACATTAACATGTTCAATAAAGGCTCTACATTATCACACATCAATTCCACACTTGACTTTACTAATTCCTAGGTTTGAGAATTTCGTCACACCCCATGGGTGTCTCTAAAACATTATCTTCAACCTAGATTCATCCTATAGGGATTTTGAGGGGTTAAATTCATCATTTAGAGACCCATTTCACCAAATCTCAACAAAAGAATCAAAATCAAAACAATAGATAACCAATAATGCAAACAATCATACACAAATCAACCCAATGACTATGGGGTATAACTTGTAGACCACCTACCTTGAATCCAATGATGAACACACTCTTAATTGTTGCCTTATTTCTGAATTCAAGAACCAAATTAAGACTTAACCTAGAATCCACCAAATAAATAGGGTTTTAGGGATTTAGAAGAAGATAACCCAAGATACAAGCCCTAATCTAGAAAAGAGAAGAAATATGGAGATTAGAATTTCCCAGAGCTTCGATCCTCAACCAATGGCACTCTAAATGACCAATAATAAAATTAGAACCACCCTTGGGGAGATTTAGGAGCTTTAGATTGTCACTAGGGTTAATATGGGAATAATGGGAGGAAAAATCAATCAGAACTTAAAAATAAGAAGATGGAAAAACATTAAGTTTTCCAACTTTTAATAGGGAGAACATTTTTCCAAATTGTTCACAAATAATGTGTAAGACACTAACAAGTGTAGTGATGTCACATAGTAACTTGGGGATCTCCACATGGTTTGACTAAATTTTTACCAACCATTAATAATTCCACTTTCCAAGGTTATGTGGTTTTCTTGGGAAGGATGCACAGTTTACTTAATCATGCGCAAACTGTACGCCTTGCATAGGCTGGCCTAGTTTTAATTTTTTTCGTGTCCTAAACCCACATAACCCCCCTGAGGCCCCTCATACTCCCAGTGAACATTTAATTAACAAAAAATAATAGATTAAAATCAAAATTTAAACAAGGACATACCTCAATGGAGTCGGGATCTTACATTATACATATCATGGAATATCTGATTGATCCATCACTAAAGCATATGGAATTTAAACCACCATGTTAATCTCCTCCTATGTCCTGAAAATTTCAACCTAGAGAGATATATTCCATATGACACTGGTAAAAATTCTCTCTCAAATTTTTTCAACTTTTATTTTTCAATACTATGTTAGTATATGTACAATTGACTAGGTCTAATTAACTATTAGATATTCCTCAGTAAATATCATTATCTAGAACTCTAGTTTCTACTTTAATTAAATATTTGGAGAGTTATTTTTATCCTGGTCTTAAAAAACTATAAGACCAATAGCTTTTTTCTAGATTTTAACAAACATATTTTACTTTGAAAACTATGGTTCTCCCATTAGCTTGTGGTATACACATGGAAAAAATTAATTCCAAATAAATATTATGTAATATATTTTCTTAATTTAATCATAGAATATTTTTTAGTAACTTTCACCCTTATTGGAATTCTATGATGTCAATATCCCTTTCTGGTTTCATCGAATTGACATATTCCATTTTTGGTGGTCTTTACATCCAATGCCCAATACAATGATCATAGAAATTAGCTATGATAAGTAAACTTTTAATAGATTTAGGCATAACAACTCAATATAACCAATATATCCTTATTGGTAGAACAATTTTACCATCCATCTATAGTCTCATTTGAATAACTACCATGGTATTCAAATTAATAATCCTCCTATACACTGATACATAAAATCCATTATTGAATTTTAATTGATCTTGTCAATCATAACTAATCACTATATACTACTTACTTGTAAGAATAATTATTATTAATGAATAATGTATCACCAACCATGGTGAATATAAAAACATCACCATATTTTTACCTTTCCAATGAAGTATATGTCTCTAGAACATTATTTTCTACACACTCTTGTGGAACGTGTTCCAATTTCAACTATTCATGCATCTTTAGCATCGACTAAATCAAAGATGATCTTACTCCCACTATCTCAAATAGATATGTGCACCATTTAACAGAAATATAGTATATAACTTTATTATATCTTTTCTATCATAGGTAATTTTTAATATCCTTATAACACTTTAGGATGTGGACTATAGATTCACATTGTGTTTTTTCTGGATGCGAGTTTGAATATATCTTAACAAACTCTTTGCATCCAAATAAATGTCCTTATGATAATAGATTTATATGATAATAAAACTCATATGATATCCATTTTCATTATATTTGACATATGGTTATGGGATATCCTCATTATTTTCAAATCATGAATTTTAAAATAGAATTATATTCAATGCATGAGTTTTAATAATGATGCGTCTTTTACTTACATCATGAATATGATGTGTATAATGAAATGTGTGTTTAGGAAATGCTCCATGTTGCATTTTATTGATAAATTTTAACATATAAGACTCATCATAAATCCAATTTATTATCATTATATATTTTATCTGTATAAGGTAATGTGCATTCAGGAATAACTCAACACTACATTATATTGATCGATGAATTCTTGTTCAAGATATTCTTCGACAGATTAGCTGGAAGCCTCTCATATATTATGACCAGTAATATTTCATAATTCAATATTAAATTCCTTAAATTCTTAAAGGAACCATATGAAGTATACTTACCACTAGATTAACCTTGGAATAGTCCACGCTCTCTAGTTGAACTAATTCTGAAATCTTTGTGGCTTACCATTATTTCTATATTTTTATTTGTCCAAAACTAAGTAAATAATTATGTTGATAGTACCTAAGGTATTAACTCCAAATATTATAAAAACATACTGGTTTTATAATTGAAAACTATTTATTTTTTCTTGACAAAGCATTTTCTTGCCACAACTAGTTATATTAGTCTTACATTTGATTCATGTATCACTGAACTATGACTTGATTATTTTACACCACAAACAAAATTTATTCTGAAACTAAAACAATTCATCCTTATTTTCAATAGAAACATGATATTAATGTTTTGGTGATACTTCAAATGTTCAAATACAATCAATAAATGTGGAAATATATAATTTGTGTACTTCTCACTGCTAATTTAGGAACCACCTTTTCTCAACTGCATGGAGAACACGCATAACTTATAATAACATTTCTTTACTTAGTTATTGTATATAAATACACATATATGAAAAGAATATTTAATTTAATACCCAAGAATTAAAATTGAAACATTACTTATATTTGATGAATATTCCTGAATAAGTGAATACTTGCTTCTTCAATTTAGTTCATTGCATTTAAACTTCCATAGATTTATTTCATGATAGGGGAATAAAATAAACTCATGTTAAATACATCTTTTTTCAATAATTTTTCCAAGTTTCATTTGAAATGATTCTTTACATTATCCTTTTTACTTTTTCTTTTGTCTTGTTCACCATAAGAATTAAGCATTAGTCTTTCTTTAAGTTCTTATTTACTTGGAAAACCTTACCCAAAAAGGTAATAAAGTGTTTTCTCCATACTATTTATTTTTTAATCTTAAAAAAAAATAAAGTAAATTGGTTAAAATTATATGATAAAGGGATAGATTTAAATATAATTATACATCTTTCAATTTACACATATCCAATGTAAACATCACTTATTTATATCTTCTCTTTTCTTTCTCCTCAAAAGCTTCTTAGAGATGAGACAACATGTAAAGTCATCCATGTCCCGATGTTGTATCCACAACTCACATTAGATGTTGATTGTAGTATTATGAAATAACCATCATATTCAATTCACATGAGTATCCTATAATAATTTTTACACCCTCGCTTCCAATGGTATCTTAACAGGTATTGGGGACACGAGCACCTTGAATTTCCAATGTCATAGTACTTTATGCAAGTGCCTGTACTATTCTTTGGAAACTAATGATAATTTGGACCTTTTCTTGTTCCAATATTATTGTAGTGTACTTTTGGTATTTCTTTCCATTTTCTATAAAAACAAAATCTATTATATCGTACTTTTTTCTTGATTACCGATTTAGAAATTATCGATTTAATCATTAAATGTATTACACTATTTTATAAAATTATAAGAACCCTATATTCTAGAATCATAATACTCTATACCTTGAGTATTCTAGTAGAAAGGATCCTTGAAACCCCTCCTCATAGTCTAAAATATTTGGATATTCCACTACTCATATAGTCCAAGGTATAAAATAATTTGTCCTACCACAATAACTCGTGGATCCCGGGTCTATTGAGTGGAGTTCTAAATCCAATAAAGAATTAATTTTCATTGCTCAAATCCTTTCCTATAAAATTTCAAAAAGATAGATTTTGATGCCCATTTACTACCAACTTTAGTTATGTTGATGCACCACTCTCATAATAACTCCCCAGTAGTAGGAGGTACCCTTAACTTTGGCAGTTTAAGCACCCTGAACACCCAGTTTTCTTCAAATTTAAGTGATGGAAGGTTTTTGTGACTTAATATTTTATTTGATGGATTTAGTAATTTAATATCAGTGAAATAAATCCTTTTAAATTTAACATTCTTGTTCTATGTGATTTCACTCACAACTTAAATATGATTTTAAGTAGAAAACATTCACCGCACATGTTCTTTTTATCTTTGCATGCTTATTTATTATTTTACTTTGTGATCACGCGTAATAAATACACATTCACAAAATAATAAACCATAGACATAATAAAATAAATAATAATTATGTGATCATCATTCTTTAACTATTTGTTAATACATTGAGTGAATAATGGATTAAACAAGTCCCTAGGTTAATTCCTTAAGTCAACACCTAACTGGAATTACAGCGACCATAACTCTCGTACACTTCACTTGTTTTCTCTAGGCTATCTCTCAACTAAAACTGCATCGCCCAAAAATCCTCCAATATATGCAATGTATACTCACATGTAGGTAAGGGAAAGTCAGGGTAAAAAATTAAATTTTCATCACTTAAATGTGGAAATGCATACCATTATACAAATTAAAGATAGAGAGATGATGTACAGATCATCAAAAAAATAATTATTACAATTTTAAAACACTTAAATTCCATAATTAAATTAAATAAATAAAAAAACATGCATGAGTCTATCTCATATCATGATTATTGAACATGAAAAAATATTTCATAATAAAAAATAAATTTTCTAAAATTCAACTTGTGGGTATTTTTAATGTGTTAACTTAAATTAAAATAATTTTAATTAATAATCAATATATCCCACATAACCTGAAATAATTTTATTAAATCTCATATAGTTAAATTTCATTTCTGAAAATTTATTTATAATTTTTTGGGTCTATTTGGACCTAAATATTATCACCATAAATTAATTTAGGATGAACGATGGGTTAAATGGGTCAGGCTGATCAGACCTAGACTAAATTGGTCTAGCAAAATATAAGGTCTCTAATTAAAGGATATATAAATATATATATTATAATAATATAAAATTATAAAAATCTTCCAACATAATATTTATCCATTTTTTATATATATTTTAAAAAATCTTCCATGGGAAACTTTGAATAAGATTCCAAGAGATGATTTGTGCATTTAATTAAATAAGATTCCAATATAAGATTTAAATTGGCTTCCAAGGGAAGCTTTATACTTTTAATTAAACAAGCATCCATGAGAAACTTTAAACTAGATTCCATCAAAAACTTTATCCTTTTAACAAAACAAGCTTCCATGAGAGGCTTTAAACTATATTCCATGGTAAGTTTTGTCCATTTTATTAAACAAGATTCCATGGGAAGCTTTAAAATAGCTTCCAAGGGAAGATTTATGTGTTTAGTTAAACAAGATTCTATGAGAAGCTTTAAACTAGCTTCCAAGGGAAGATTTATCTATTTAATAAAACAAGATTATGGGGAAAGTTTGTATTTCTAATAGACTGCCCTAACTAGATTCCAGTATATTTGGTTCCATTCAATGTACTTACATCCCACTCCAGCTAAAATCCATCACACTAGTAGCTAATAAATTGAACCATAGAAAAAAAATTAATTTTCATACCACCTTTTTCATGCAAAACCCATCAATCTTAAATAGGTCATATTTTAGTGATACGAACTCAGATCGACGTTCCATTAGTTTCATTGGGACCATATCAAAATTCTCTTTCTAAATAATAGCAAATTTAATTGAAAATTTAAAGTTTTAGACTTAAATAATTATGTGTTCTCTCTAATACCAATTGAATGAAACCAGGGAACAGTTGATGCGTGAGAGGGGATAAATTTAAAATTTTATATTTTGAATTATGTTGAAAACATATAATACACTTAACCCCTTTTTTAATTTTAAAAGTATCATGTTTCACTCAATTTAATCGTGAAAAATAAAATCAAGAAAAATATTAAACGATACATTTTTTTTGAAGTCGTCGATTTGATTCTCTCACCATCAATGTTTCATGGCTAAAATATGCAAAAACAGGTGTCCTTTAGATCATCCACACATTATCTACAATTATAGAATCATTTATCTACATTTCTCATGTGCTAGCATGGGAAATAAAAGAGCTTTATGGTGTCCCTTCGATTTCCTGAAAAACGAAAACTCGATAAAGAAAGTAGGATCGATCCAACCTTCTTCTTCCTTCGGAATATCTCTATAAGAACTTGAGAGGAGAAAATAAGATATATTCTCTCCATAAATTCATGAAAATGGTGGTTCTTAGAATTCAAGAGGCTAAAATTATATTGTATACTTAGGTTATACTTTCCAAAATTTCACTTTGGTTCCTAAAAATTAATAACCTTTATTTTAGGACATTGCACACATGTATGACTTAATAATCTTGTAATAAATGTAAAAAATATTTTATAACTCACTTGTAACACTATAAAATTTTATGTGATAAAATAAAAACAATTAACTAAGCACATAATCTCTCCAAATAATTTAACAAACCTTGAACATTCAATGTTCTTTCGTAAAATTATATTTTCTCATATTCACATTTATGATAAAACAACTTGTGAATACCTTGAGAAATAAAATCAATACTCATTATTATAAACATTAATAATATAATTGAATTAGTTTTATTTATGATCATTCATACTCAAAAGTTCATTGGCCCTCACATGTGAGGCCCACTTCATTCTAAACTCCCATCCATTAGAATATGTGTAACTAGTGGATACACTTAGTGCTTGAACCACTAGGTACTTATCTCAATAGCATTAAGTACAACCCATAGACCAATATCAGAGTATAGTAACCAATCATGGCCCCTAATAAGATAAGTAATTTCATATCTAAAACTTCCTCCTACGAATACTTTCTTAGTAATATAATATCTTTGCCTCACGATATCTCATAAATAAGGATGCACACTTGTGTCGTCATAATTTTGTTTCTTTATATATTTTGACACCTTAAAGGAATGAATTATCATATTGTACCATGGACATGTATTTATGAAGGTACCACCATCGTGGTCAACTTAGTCCCATGAGATATCTCTTCCTCAACTTGAAAGTGACAAAATCTATCTTGATCATTAAACCAATGACATACCACCAATGACACACCCATCACAAACTGCCTTTTCATGATTTAATTATCATGGTTTTTACCTTACATCAAAGTACATGATCAAATGGAACACACTGATAATGATATCATGTCCGAAGACCAATACACATGTTCTTAGATATGAACAACCAGTGAAACCCAAAACATGTGGTGTTCCTATTAGAAATTTTTTCCTCATGATCTCACTACTATAAATCACCAAGTGTGAACTTTATGAGAAGAAATGTCAATGCTTATGACCCCCCATCACCCGATAGTCATACATCATATGTGTCCTATTAGTAAGATGTATCTATACCCTAGGAGATATATTTAAGATTACTGTCATTGTATCTCAAGGTTCTCATTATAGTTGGGAACTACTATAACCTTTTTATATGACATGTAATATTAGGGAATTACCATATAAATAATGTATGTAGAAATATCAACACTATTATGGTAAGAATAAATACATTGTTTAGTTGAGAAAGAGGAAACGTGGATGGGATTCGCCTGATGGTTTGATTGTGGGTGGTTTAATCCCTTTATCAATAATTTTCATTGGGTTTTCCATTTTTCTAGTCTTCCATAAAAACTCCCAATGGTTCCCCCATCTATAACTTGGTACAAAACTACTTTCCAAAGTCATTTGTTCTCCTAGGTTCTAAGATCTGATGAAACTTAGGTACTCACATTGGTTAAGAGGATGGGAGGTCCGACTCACTGAACCCTTTTGGGGGGAATTATTGCCGACTCCATGACTCTCTTGTAGATTTAAGATATATTAAAAAATCTCTTACAAATCTCAATACGGGACATGTTACCCAAAAAATGACTATAGGTTAACTCTATTTATTTTTGAAGAATAAAGGGGTCTCATCTATGAATCCATATGTATGTATCTAAGGTTCTTCATCCATTCCCAACTACTTATGAGTTGAATCCATACAACCAGAAGCTTTGGATTTTGCTACCACTTAGGGATGTGGTTAATATTTTGAGATAGGGATTGATCAATTATGAGTCATCCTACAAATCTTGGTTATTGCATGAATAAAAACCCATATATTTTGTTAAACCTGTGCAGTTTAACATCATATAGAAAGGAAATATATGAGTTCCTTGAGGCATCAGGTATTCAAGCTCGAGTACTAAGGGGGACGTCCTACATATCTTGATTATGGAATGAATAATAGTTTTTGTTGTTCACTTGGATTCTCAATCCACAGACAGATGATGTAGAGTGATCATACCATGGGAATTATTAGGTCTCAATAGTTGAAATGTCAGAGAGATGGTAGGACCCACACTAAGGTGTATTTCAGTTTGAGATAAGGCCTTAGAAAGATGTCCTACATATCCTGGTTATTGTAGGAATTAGAGTTCTCATAGTTCATTCAAACCCTTGGAACTAAAAAAATATATATTCTCTTATGTTTAGGTGAATGTTTCATTCCACTCATTGGGGATTGCATAATTATATTTCCCTAGATGGTGGAGACTCATGATGTGAATTATATGACTATTTCAACTCTCTAAGACCATTTGATCCATGCTCGTTGTGAGAAACAAGGGATGGAAAGTAATCAATCTTGCTATGCATGGATGTGGGGATTATGTACTAGGATATACCTTGAGGTGTTTAATATGGATATCAGGCCATAGAGAAGCGTCCTATGTATCCTGATCATGGCAGGAATCAGAATCATCAAATTTTGGTTGATTGGGTCTTAGACTCAAAGGTTTCCCTTGTCTTTTCAGATGATAATATTATTGCAGTTCTCAAATCCCATGTGAGCTATTCTCAATATGAGAAATAATGGATGATAAATAATTAATATCTCTACTTTTTGGGTTAGGGACTTAAGTATTAGGACTCCCTTTGGAGATTTTATATGGAGATTGAGCATTGTAAAGGCTTTATGTGTATCTCGATTATAGCAGGAATTAGAGTTATCATTGTTCATTTTATTGGGGATTATACACTGATGTTACCCTTTGTTTGGGGATTAAACACTAAGGATGGAAAAAGTTATCAAGACCTAGTATACCCTGGTTGACCGGGCCTACTTTCCTACTAGTCATGCGTTGATTTTCCACTCAAAAAGTGTCTGCCTGAAAGTGTCTGCCTGATATGTCTAAATACAATTGTATGATCCAGTTGACTTTTCTAGGGGAATTTTAATAGTCTAGATGGAATGTCCAAAGGTTTTCAAATGATCAAGGATGACTTGTATAGAATTCATTGTAGGACCTAGATGGTCAGTCTCGAGATCCATCGCATGACCTAGTTGATTTGTCCAGATGGTGTTGTATGATCCAATAGACCTGCCCAGATGTCATCATAATATCTAGAGAACACATATGTAGGGTTTCTTAAGATTCGATATGACATGTCTCAGAGGGTTTCACATGTCTCAACTCATGTTTTTTGAGGGCATCATGGGACCTGGCTATCCTGCTTGGAGGGATTCGTGAGAGCCCATACATTGTTTGGGTGCTACTTTGAGACTTATCTAGCATGATCGGGTGCCATTATATGAGTCAGGAAACATGTTTGAATGGAATAACAAGGCTTGAATGGAGAATCTGAAGGGTTTCATGAGCCTTGGGTGGCATGATATAAGGGAAACATGTGACTTGAATTGACATGTCCATAAGACTCTGCATGACCCAAATAGTATACCTAGGGAGCATTGTGAGATCTGGGCAACATGTCCTGGTGTATTCACATGTCCTGAGTGGGTCATGCGAAGCGCATAAAGATCATCATGCATGTTATTCACTTAATTATTCCACTTTTAGTCTTTATTCTTAGCCTTTATATATCAAATTACTTATATTTTTTCATTTTTAGTTTATTTGAAGTCTAGTGTGATCTACCAGGTGTTCAGGATGTTCCTCACATGTCTTTCTAGAAGTCCTTCATGTGATCTATGATTTATCATGTGAAGTTATCTATTCATGGAGCATGATCACTCTGGATATTTTCTAGTATATTACCATATCTAAGACTTATCATTCATGAGATCAGCCACTATAAGTAATCCTCTCTAGTGTTGATGTGAGGTCTAAAAAGTTCATCCATCTGCAGAGAGTAGTAGTAAGTGCGAATTATTTCTACTCTTTTTCATTGGTCCCATTTTCATACCAGGGTGTAAAATTTATAGGCCTCACCATCCATATTGTACACCACTTTACACGGCACATATCACACGATTCCAAGCTGGAGTCGGTGAAGTATCTCAGTGTCACATGTCTTTGAGATCCCCCATTATGGATCTACTCCTAGGGTGTCTTCTAATTTTCTACGACCATGATTCAACCCCATCAATGGTGCTTTTATTTGATTATTTCTAATTACTGACGAATTGTTGAATTATATAGACATGTCAAAGGACTTCTATATTTTAATATTGAAATTTCCATGGGCCTTATTGAGATCAAAGTGTCTGCTGAGAGGCATTCATGTGATGCTCAAATCCTTGTCTAGATTATTTCAAGAGGAAAGGGTTTCTATTCAAGCCGCCTCGCAAGATCTGGTCAACTTGTCGAGGAGTCTCATAAGGTCATGTTGTGGATGGCCTTATCAAATCACAAGGGTTTTACAACCGTGAGAGGCTTCTTCATCCTTCCATTTTATTTTCTTTTTTATTTTACAAAGGTTAGGATTCATGCGATATTTCATGAGTAATGTCGAAGAAAAATACTCTACCTCTAGGTGATGCATCACGTGACCAATAAAGTTCCTATGGATATTCTTGATAATTTTATGGAAAATTTCATCTATTTTTCCTTAGGGATCCAAAGGAGAAGTGTGAGGTCGCCATGACACATCCTAGGCCCTTCGCATGATGTGAATGACAAGCTAGTGTGATTTCGTGAGATGAGGTAGGCATGTCACTAGGGTCTTGCGGTCTCTTATGGATAGTTAGGGGCACATTATGTGATTTTTAAAGCCGATAGAGGCTCATACATCGTCCACTTTTATTTCCATAATTTTATTCCACAAATTTCATGGATCTCATGAGTTTTCTTGGATCTTTTCAAGGATAATCATCCTCCCCATCGATGATGTGTTGTGGGATTTTTTTGATCACAAGAGTCTCCCACCTTTTGGATTTTTCCTCCTATTTTTGAAGGATTTTTGGATGGGTTGTTAAGCCCCCTCTGGTTGAAAAACCACGTGGACTGGGAGATCTTATCTAGCTATCACTGCATAACCACTGGTTATCTGGAGCGCTTTCACCAGAGTAGAACGATCGTAAAAAGTGTTTTTTTGGGACCATTCATAGGTTATTTGTTGTTAATGGAGTATTTGTGTGACTCATGATGGTCAAATGATCACGCATCCGTTGGATGCTCACGCGAAACACAGGTCTCTGCCACTTTCTCCTTTCTTTGCTTTTTTGGGGAGGATAATACATATATTCAGGTATTTATTCCTTTGTGAATTTTTTAAGGCTTATTTAGTAGGCATCAACAAATTTCCTCCCTCAAGAGTTAAATATGTAGGGAAAATGGCTCAATTGGGAGGAAGTTAAATTTCTAACTGAGTCTTTGCTGTTGTTTTAATTTGGTGTCTTGGGAGGTGTTTGGTCTTCCAGATGATGCTTTGTATTTCAAAAAAGTCCTTATATATAGGGGATCATAGGGAGGCCTCATTTCATCAGCCACTCATTTTTATATAAGTCCCACCCTATTGTTGCCATCTTCCCTCATCGCAATACCCTTTTGTGAGACCCTGATGTGAGACCTACTTTTGTGAGGACTATTCTGTAATACCTATCTCACTCAAGTGTGTTGAAACCAAGGTTTTTCTTTACTATAAATGGAGTCTTGTTTGGGATTTTTTTCAATCCTTACTTTTATTATTAGAGAGTATGCAAGGAAAGTGATCTTACAGTATAATATGACTGCAATATTGAAGGTGGTGTCATTTCTTAAGGTTTTCAAGATTTTTGGGCTCAAAATTCTGAGAAGAGGATAGTATCATAAATGATTTTTCGGGAATCAACTCCTCACAAATATGGTAAATTCATGGGTTTCATGAAGACTAGGTTTTGTAAAGGTGAGTTTCCCAAGTTCGCAATGGGTTGACAGTTTTCTTTAGGAATACACGAATTAGAGAATTGCTAATGCATGATGAGTTGAGGATAATCTCCAAGACTATGAAAAATCTCACTGGTTCTTTACAAATTGAGGATCTTGGAAAATATTTTTTTAAAATATCTAAAAAATATGGAAAAGGAGGTGGATAATTATGAATGGATAATCATTTAAATATGAGGCTACCACCACTTCATTATACACATAAATAATTTGAGAAAAAATAGAATTGCTCTGATTTCATGAATGATGGGAAGCTTTATGAATCTGGTTTTCTATATGAGCTTGAGAATAATGAAAAGGATAGTTATGTATTAATGGATTCCAATACCTATAAGTAATTGGTGCTTCATGATGATGGGGTATTATGTGATAACTCAATGAGCTTCATAAAGGAAGTTTTTTCTATGAAGGTAGTTAGCTTCGCGAAGGTCAGGAGCTTCATGAAGGAGATCTATGAATAGTTCTTCTAAATATCATGTTTTAGTGAACAATTATTTCAAAGTGTATCAACTTAGGTCTGTGGTGAAAGCATATCCTCATGTTATTCAAGGATATAGAATTTAATTCCAATTTCTTGAATCAACCTTGAAGTCAATAAACTGAGTAAGAATTCAACCAAGGAAGTGAGTTAGGGGGAGTAGATGGAAGTGTTTTGAGGGATGAAATATGTTATCCCTGAAATATTGTAAAGGTAGAGTGCCTGGAATAGAGTGACTATGTCTAGACTTATATATTCCACAACTAGTAAAGATTAGTAGATTTTGGCATGACTGACACATTGTCGGTGTATGCTCCTTAGACAAGCCCTTAGTGGTGAACCATGTAAAATTATTGAGTTGTATCTCTGCATGGGAATGTTTAAATTACTACACATTACCATCAAACAAGTTTAATAGGTTACTACCAATGTTGTAATAAGATCCATCACTTTTGAAGAAAAATTTGACACCCTGATTCACCTCTCCCCTATCAAGGTATTCCAGGGTCCTTCAAGTGGTATCAGAGTGTATAGGTTGATAGAGTTAAATATAACCTCTTTTTTGTCATGGATAATTTAGTAAATTTTAGGTGATTTTTCCTCTTTAATGGAACTAACATCCAGATTTGGAAGAACAAGATGAGATTTCATATAATATATCTTGGAATGGAAGTTCTTTTTTCCACCAGATGAGGGATACAGGTCACTAATGCAACATGATTATCTATGACTGAAATAGATAATAAAATTCTTGATATAGATTCCAAAGCACATAATTCCCTTACTTTAGCTCTATCTGAAAAAATATATCTGAAGGTGATGAGTTACACTTTAGTAAAGTCTATGTGGGGAAAAATGAAAAATATATATGAAGGTGACAACAAAGTAAAGGAGGTGAAGCTACCAGTTTTTCATAATAGGTTTGATGATTTGGAAATTCATCTTGATGAAAATGTAGATACCTTTTTTAATCGAATAGTAGAGGTTGTTGGAGAAATATGGGGACTTGGTGAATAAATCAAAGACATTGAAATTGTGAAGAAAATTTTTAGAAGGATTCCACCTCTCTAAAATCCAAAAGTGTTAGCCCTTGAGGAAATGGATATTTATAAACTTTATATAGACGATATATGGAGTAGTCTAGAGTCATATGAAATGAGAGTCAAACCAAATGATGCGAAAACTCATGTTGAGAAGGAAATAGAATTCAAGGCCATGGAAAAACATTAGGTTTCCAGAGATAGTACTGATAAAGATAATGATAAACACAAACTTATTTCTCCATTTTCCAAGAAATTCAATAAATTAAAAAGGGATATTTGAAGGAAAGATACCTCTGGCCTATTTTCATTGCTGTAGAGTTGGGAACATTCCCTCTTGGTTCTCAAGGAAGTTAGATGATGAAAAAAGTGGAGATGAAAACATGCAGAGGCCTCAGAAAAGGTTTTCCAAAATGGAAACTTCAAATCTGGAAGGAAATTACTAAGGACGAGTTTTTTATATAAATAAAAAGATGGTGAAAATGAATTTTTTGAAGTAGAAGAAGAACCAGAGTTTAAATCTGGAACCCAAGAATCTATGATGGCTACAGTTGAAAATTATGAACCATCAAAAGATAAATCTAGAGATAATTAGTTTATTGCTAATGATAATCTTAATTTGGAACTTGAGGATTCTCTTAGTAAACTTGAAAATCAAAAAAATAGAAATAAAAAGTGGAGATCAATTTTGGAAGAGTCATCAGAATATGTTGATCAGTTTGAAGCTAAAACTGATTAACTGGAAGAAGTAGTAAAAGAACATTCAAATACTATAGAAAACTCATAAGATATAGTGTAATTGAATCTCAAGATCAAATAATAGAAAATTTCATCAGTGAACTTACATCTAGACTGGGGGATAATTATAATATAGTTGAGGGTATTGAAGAAAAAGTTATTACTCTAAGAAGTAAACATGAAAGCGGATCAAATTAAAAGGAAACAAAAAATAAAATATTGTTTGAAAGATTATTATATGTTTACTTATTAGAGAGAGATATTTGTGGCTCTGAAGGAGTGGAGAAGGTTTTTAATGATCAAATATCCACATGCATGGGAAAAAGTAGAATTGGTTGTGATGCTGAAACATCAAAGGATAGAAATAAAATTATCCAAAATAAAGGGAATATGAAATTTGTACATATCATAAAGTCACCTAAATTCCTAACAAAGAAATCCTAAAATAAAACTGAAAGGATAACTGAAAATATCCAAAAGTATACATAAATGATCATCATTCAAACTCTTTTACAAAGTCAGGGAAAATTATGAGGAATATAAGTGAGTAGACATTTCATCTAATGAAATGTCAAATTTTTTACTATCTAGCGCAAACCATATCATACTATGAAGAGGCAAGGATCTATTTGAATGGGGAAGGGCTTAGAGGTCAAAAAAGGATAATGAAATTGTATCCTTCATCTTATAGAATAAATGATTTTTATAGATATTTTTTTCAATGATATAACTATGGCCATAAATCTATTGATTTTCGGTAGAGGAAATATAGTAAAATACCTATTGAACTTAGAGAAAATTTAATACCCTCTAATCAGACAGAGTTGTTCTTTCAAACATGTATTGTCCTATGGATGAACAATATGAGTATGATTAACCAATACACATAGAAAATATATGGGAAAGTACATCATTACCCTCCACTCAATCAAATATTTCATAGATGTAAAAGAAGAAAATGGAGAAATCCAACCTTGTAGAAATCTCTCTCAAAGCCACAAAGAATAGTGAAACCTAGATTATTGATGGTGGGTACTCATCCCATATGACGTGAAATGCATACTTATTGAAGAATTTTAAGAAAAGGGTCAACAAAATAGTAAGGTTCGGTAATGATGTTTCTTTGATGATCAAAGGTAGTGGAAGTACAGAATTGTAAAACAAAGAGCTAAAGAAAACTAAAGTTCTTTATGTGGAGGGTTTTCATTACAATCTCCTAAGTGTGAGTCAACTCTGTAACTCAAGACTTCTAGTAACACTGAATCAAAAGGGGTTCAGAAAAAAAGGAAAGATACATAATTCTCTCATGAAAGTATATAGAAGAGAAGGACACTTATATCAGGTTGATAGTAGAGAGAACATTTCCTACTTGAAAGTTTAAGAAGAAAACAAATTGTGTCATCAGAGGTTGGGTGTAACAACCCAGACCTGAAAAGCCACTCAAATAGTGCTAAACATGTTAGGTTTTATTACCTTAGGTGAACCTCCCTGAATTCCAAAGGATGCCGACTAGTAGGGAGGGTCTTATAGGTATAGTGGGGAGGCTATACCCTCTTGGGGGATGATAATGGTACTGGTCCGAGTGTAAAAATAAAGATGCAGTGGAATAAATGACTCAGCGGACTTGAACTAGACCCACATAGTGGAAGAAAATTACATATCGATAAGCAATAAAATCAATTAATATAAACAACAGTAGTGGAATGTAAACACAACAGCATGTTGATCACTTATAACTACTACTGAACAACAAACATACATCCAAAGCAGTTCATACATATCCGTATGTAAAGGTGCAAATGGCTAACCAACTATAGATACAAAACAAGTAATCATGATGACATAGGAAAGAAGGAAAAACAAAGTAAACTCCATCTAGGCAAGACCTCAAGGTCCATACCATCTCCATGAAATAGCTAATGCAGTCCAACTCCTAAAGTTGACATCTTTCCAGAACGTAAATCCATAAAGTTTGCACGCATCTCGAAGGGCCTATGCAGGGTGTGAGATGAATCTCAATAGGATACCACCCAATGGTGTGTTCCTAATAAAAGTGTTTAAGCAGGCATGCATTAATAAGGAAAACAGTAAACAGTATGATGCACACAAACAAATACAAACTCCACTGGTGCTCAGCATCCACTATGGAGTGTCAACTACTTCGGCTAACACTGAAATCTCTGCCATGTAATCCAGCACCATGTTCCCACTAACACTGCATGTCTCAAGTACCGACGTCCCGAAGTCACACCCAGGAAATAGTAACTCAGAGGAACAGTGATGCTTTTCCTCAAATAAATAACTAGATAGATAGCGATGTCTTACCTCAAATAATGTAAACGAAGGGACAGTGATGTTTGACCTCATGTAGAGTAACTGGAAGTGCAATGATGTATGCCCTAAAATAATGGTGAGCCTTTTCCCCCAACCCGATAGCCTTAACACTATCCTTGGAAGGCTCCTCACCTTCCATGTAGCTTCCTATGGAAAGCACCCCCCAAACCAAAAGTACCTAAACCGCAACTAACGGGGGCCTCTACCCACATACGTAGTCAAGACCACCTCATCATAGAGTCTCTCTATGTGCATACTACTCAAAGATCCAGGTGAGTGGTGATCACCAAAATAGTACCCAAGCCACAACACCTCTGACACATCATGTCACTGCGACCATGATGCTCAAGTCCGACAGCCTCTCCATCCAAGTAAATAGGGCCATTCCCAACCTGACTGTCACTCTGCCTCAAGTCGACGTCCATGATGCCCAATCCCATGGTCAGAACCACCCAATGTAACCCGGTCCAATCCCAACCTATGATCAGCATCACTAAACAAATATATGATCCATGCCCAACACAACCCAAAGGGTTCCAGTATATGCAATGACACGTATCACATGTACAATTAAAATAAATACTTAAATAGGTAAGACAAACTAAACAGTTGCATTGCACTATCCAGGCATTGTCCCATACCAGTACTAAGATCATAAAAGCCTCTAACAAGTCATATCAAGATTTAATAATCTAAACTCAACAGTTTTAACCAATAAAAATAAATTATAACCATTTTGGCATCCCCCATCCAAAATTCCCCGATGAGAAATGGCCACTCACCCAGCCCCACTCAAGCAAAACAGGTAACAAGGCATACCCAAATGCATCCCATAGATCAAATAACAATTAAACCGGCAATAGAAGGTAAAACAGGGTCATGCTCAAAATACCCGAAAATGCGCCAAAGTTGCGCCACCCAAAAGTCTGCGAAAACATAAAAATAGGTATGCACCACCTACCTCATACTAGTACAATGATATTCCTCCGATAACAGACTCCAATTAGGTCTAAAATGTATAAGATCTAAAAAATAATCAAAACCACTCAAATCCCTATAACTCATCTTAGAACAAAAATCAAGAATAACGGCTCAAGAGGGATCAAGGCCTTACTGAGGGGGTTCCAATGGATCAAACGGTGTTTTAATCCAACTTTAAATGAAGGAATGAGAATTAATTGAAGTCCCAGATGGCTATTTTCATCTCTCAGACAAAACCCACTACCCCCTGCCTCAAAACGAGGCAACTGCCCATTTTAACAAAAAAAAAAGAAAATACACGGTGTGTACTTAGGACTACACATTGTGTATCATTTTAATATTCATAAGATGGATGATATTTCGCCAAGGACATGCCGAATGACTACACGGCGTGCACCTATGGTACACAGCATGTACATCTCTACCTGGTCGACATCACTAACACGCCATGTATATCCCCATACACGGACCCACTACATGGAGCATAAAAATAGTACACAGTGTGTAATTTCAAAAAACATTCTACTAAGCCAATAGGCCTAAATGCCATGTATGGCCTCCATACGGTCAAGGGTACACAGAGTGTCGAGAAACACTACATGTCATGTAGTAGGAAATTCCTACACGGTCATTACACAGCATGTACTTGGCAAGCACACGGTCGATACGCGCCTAACCGATACATGGTTTGTAATTTAGTGTACATGTAATATAGTCTATAAATTTCCATAACATCCAATATTTTCCTAGTTTTTCTCATAAATAAGTCAAAATTCAAACAGGTTCGGGATTTTGACCTGTTATAAAAACTTGGGTTCTTAAATTGGGCCACATTAATCAACAAGGCCTGGAAAAGATATCTAAGTTGAAGATAGTCTTGGATATCCCCAATATGAATCGTGAATAGGGAAATAATTGTTATTATTTCATATGAGGGAAGTTGTTATGTTGTTCATATCGGCCAAAGAAGAAAATTATATCAAAGCTTCATTATCTCATTCACACAGATGTATGTGGTCTGATAAATATGGTTAGAACATATGGAGAAAGGTAATTAATTATTTTTATTTATGATTATAGTAAAATTTCTGACTTTATTATTATACATATAAAATATAAAGTTCTTAATTGCATGAAAATTTATCATCAAATGGTTGATAGTGATATTGATCGCACAATCAAAGTTCAACGATATGGAAATGGAGGGTAATTCACATCCATTGAGTTTGGAAATTACTTTGAGAAACATGGAATAAATCATGAAGTGTATTTAGTGATAGATCCATGTAAAAATGGAGTTTTTGAGCATAGAAATCGATAGGTGAACAATATGTCTAAAACTATGTTGATTGAGAGTCGCATCGCTCATCATTACTAGAAGTTAGTTGTTCAAGTAGTAGTGTATACTCAAAATCAAATAGGGATTTATATGGAAGAAACCATGAAAACATATGTGTTTTTTCATGGAAGTAATCCCTCTTTGAATTATTTTCATGTTTTTGGAAGTAAAAGTTTCATCCTAAATAAAGAAGGAAATCAAGGGAGGTCTGGTGATGTTGCAGATGAAGGAATATTACTTGGATATTCAATGAATATTAAAGCCAATAAATGTTTGAACAATCATCTTGGAAGAATTTTTGGAAATAAATGATTTCAATATCATTTAGGATAATACCACAAATACCTCAAGGAGCTCTTATGCTAATATGAGAGAAGATAGAGAAGATAGTGGATATGGAACAGGTTCAAATGCATAAGTAAAAGGAGTGAAAAATATTCAAAGTCCACGAAATTATGATGATTCATAAGTAGAATCAGAAGAGGAAACCATCACCAAAGAAACTTCATCTATACCTCACAGTAGAAATAAAAGAGCATAAATGGATCAATTCAATATCATAGGGGATTGGGCAGCACCCACACCAACTAGGAGAATAAATAGTGAATCACATTCTACATTCCTATCAATTGTTAAACCAAACACGTTTAAATAAGTTGTTAAGGATAAATCATGGGTTATATCCATGAATAAAGAAATAGATCATATTGAAAAAAATCAGACATGGGATCTTGTTAAGAGACCTAAAAATCACAATGTGATTAGAATGAAGTGGATATTTTAAAATAAATTTGATGAGCATGGAAATTTGATCAGAAATAATATGTACTTATTGTGTAAAGGTTGTTCATATATTGAAGGTGTTGATGTTGAAGAAACATTTTCTCCAATGGATAGACTGGAGTCAATCGGTCTCTTTCCTTCCATGGAAATTAAAATAGGGTAAAAAGTGAATTAAATGGATGTTAAAATAGCTTTCTTAAATGGTTTTCTTGAAGAATATTTCTACATTGAAAAACTAGTGGGTTTTATCTTGGTAATGATGAAATAAAGGTTTGAAGATTAAACAAGGCACTCTATAGTCTAATGTATGTACCACAAGTGTGGTATTCTTAACTAGATTCTTATCTAAAGAAGCCTGAATTTAAAAGATGAGGATTAGAGCATAATCTCTATGTGAAGAATTAACAAAAAGATAAATTCATGGTGTTGGTGTACGTAGATGATATTATATTTGGTGAGGTAGGTAGGGGTTAGTGGAATAATTTTCCAATCACATGAAATCGGAATTTGAAATGTCTATGATTGGTGAACTCACATACTTCTTGGGGATGTAAGTGATTTAGAGGAAGTACTACACTTTTTTCTCTTAGGAAAAATATACAACAGAGAAAATAAAGAAATTCAAAATGCATGACTCCAAACCAATGCTGACTCTGATTGTGGTTAGGACAAAACATAGAAAAAATAGGATGAGACATCTATGGATACCAAACTATACATGAGAACCATTGGAATCTAATTATACTTGACTATGACATGGCCAGATATTGTATTCAAAACATTCTTAGTTGCTCGTTTTCAGATTAATCCAAAGTAATAACATTTTATGGTAGTAAAAATAATCATGAGGTACATTCAAGTCACTCACAATTATGGATTATACTTTTCTACAGGAAGAGATAAGGAACTATCAGCATTCTCGGATGCTGACTAGGCTATAGATGTGGTGGATAGAAATTCCAAAAGTGGTGAATCATTCTCTATAATCTACAAAATGTTTGGTTCCATTAATAAAGAAACAAGAAATCACATCTCTTAATATGGATAAAGTGGATTATATTTCTGTTACAAAGGCCTACAGTCAGCTACTATGGATGAAGCAGAAACTGGATGATATTTATGATTAGATGAAACTGTTTATGGTGATTCAATGTGATAACAAGAGTAAAATCTTTATTACTAATAATATTTTTTAGTATTATCATATGAGACATATTGAAATAATATATCACATTATTAAGGAAAAATTTTAATAATGCGTAATTAAAATGGATCATGTTGGAACTAATGATGAAGTGGCTTCCATTCTAACCAAGCCATTGGAAGCACATGTGTTTGACAAACATCAGTTGAACCTTGGTGTTCAACCACATCCTAGTGCATGATGATTTTACGAGTGATCCCATATCCCGAGTTGTGTTAACTATTTTAATATTTTTGTGGAAGTGATGAAGGTTTAAGAGGGAGATATGATATAGGTGTTTTTTTAGCTCTAAAAGTACAAATATAGGCACTTTGGGTTTATTTTCAAATGGTGGAAATGGAGAAATTCAACGTTACAAAGGGGTATAATTAGAATGAAAAGAGAATAGATAAATTTTGGAGAAATTAAATTTTATAAAAGTGTGGTGATTGAAATTTTTTACAAACCATGAAATTCTTCTGTGACACGATGAGAGTCAGGTGTCACGATGAAACACATTAGGTCATTCAATGCTTCTCTGACATGATCAGATCTTATCTTGGATATCTTTAAGCTTTCCAAAAAAAATTGAATCCAATTCATGTGTCCCCTATTATTTTCAACATCAATCACTTCTCATGTATACTTAGAGTGTTGGATGATTTTTTTCTAGAATATCATGTTTTTATGGTGACTAGTTCTTTATTGAATTTGTCTGCAGATTTCCAAAAACCTAAATGGGAAGATTATTGAAACCAAGGTTTTTATTTCATGGAAATGGAGTCCAGTTTGTGTTTTTTTCCAATCCTCACTTGGATGATTATGGAGTACACAAGGAAAGTGATCTTATAGTATAAGATTACTATAATACTAATGGTGACATCATTACCCAGTGTTTACCAAATTTTTGGGCTTAAAATCCCGAGGAAGAGGATAGAATCATAAAAGGTTGTTTTCTAGAATCAAATATTCATAAATATGGTAAAGTCATGAGTTTTGTGAAGACTAGGTTTCGTAAAGGTGAGTTTCAAGAGTTCACTATGGGTTGACGGTGTTCTTCATGACTATGATAAGTGTAGCATCACGAATGATTGATAAGTTGATGGTGATCTCCATGACTATGATAAATATTGTTGGTGCTTCACGAATAGAGGATCTTGGTGAAGATATTTTTGAAATATCCAAAAAAATCAGAAAAGGTGATAGATCATCATGAATGGATAAGCATATAAATATGAGGCTACCCCAACTTTATTTTACATGTAAATAATCAGAGAAAAGTCAGGATTAGACTAATTTCATGAAGGATAGGGCGCTTCATGAATCTATATTTCTATGTGAGCTTAAGCATCGCAAAAAGATTAGTTGAGTATTAACTGATTCTAATGACTCTAAGTAATTGGTGCTTTTCCATGATAGTGTATTCTTTGATGACTCAGTGAGCTTTGTGAAGGTAGTGTGTTCTGTGAAGTCAGTAAACTTCTCAAAGGTTGTGAGCTTCATGAATGAGCTCTGCGAATAGTTGTTCTAAATATTAGGTTTTAGTGAACAGTTCTTTCAAATTGCATCAAATCAGGTCTATGGTGAAAGAAGATTCATGTTCTAGTCAGGTAAAAAGACTTTAATGCCAATCTACTAAAGTGAACTTCAATTCGATAAACTGAGTAAGGCTTATCCCAAGGTAATGAGATAGGGGTAGTTGATGGAAGTATTCTGAGGGATGTAGTGTGCTATCACTAAAATTTTGTAAAGGTGGTGTTCATGGTGCAAAGTGACTATGTTTTAACTTCTGTATTCCACAACTAGTGAATATTAATAGATTTTGGTATAACCGACACACAATCAACAGATTCTCCTTAGACAAGCCCTTAGTGGTGAACCAGGTAAAATTGTTGAGTTTCCTCTCATCATGTGAATGTTTAAATTACTACACATTACCATTAGATTGGTTTAATAGGTTCCTAATAATGTGATAATAAGATCCTTCACTTTTAAAGAAAACATTGACACCCTAATTCACCCCTCCCCTCTCAGGGTGTTCCAAGGTCCTTCTAATTTTCTGTTCGAATAGACCATAAAATATATTTCATTACATTTTTTAACTTTGTTTGTGAGGGTTAGGATTGTCTTGAAGGTTCCATGGGGTCTACTAAATCGATCATTCAATTGATTGATTATCATGAGATTCGCATGTCCATGTCCAAGTCACATGATCACGAGCATGTGATTGCACGATGCTCTGTGGGATTATGCAACCCACGAGACCTTCGAGAGTTAGGAAATTTATAAAATCCTTATACAATTCATGAATCACTTGATGATTCATGTGATGTGCATGATGATTCCAAATTATTATTATTTTACATTGAAAATATTTTATTTTATCCATCTTACATATGCCACTTACTTTTTTTCATATGGATTATAGTTATCATCGATCTTTCTTAACTACGGCCAATCAAAGGGACATGATTTCCATAAATTACAAAATCAACCCCCAATATTTTGTGCATTCTGATAATGAGTTTTTAAATTGGTTTCTTATCATCTGAGCTCCTAGATTATCCTCTATCTCAATGACTTCCCCCATATAGGTTTGGTCTATTGGATGATGTTTTCACTCCTCCATCTGACTTTAATCTTCTATCTCATTGGTTTTCAACTTCTTCTCAATGAATTCATATGAAAATTGATAAGGAAGTAAATATAGAAGTAGTTCCACCCCAGACATTTCCTTATATGATAGAAAAATATACTTTGGGTTTGGATGGATGAAATTTCTCTTATCATCCAATCACTCGGAACTATTCAAGTATATTTTCTTCCTCTCTAAGTAATTATGTTAGAAGATGGAGCTCTAAGTAGGATCTTTATCCTGCAGGTAATTTCTTTGATGAATGGGAATGGACTTTTGGGTTAGGTAAATATGCATATAGTTTGATAACCATTTATACAGGGTCTATCTTTATAAAGTTGTGTGGATTTCCCAATTCATCATCTACTACCATCCTAACACCCTTTGAGAAATGATCATCTGTTGGTGTTCTGGTTCCAACACATTCCTTTTGTCCCATGGTGAAGTGGGAATTATCCTATGGAACATCTACCAACTTTGTGGGATACCCCCTCTTGGAGGGATGCATGATGAATTCCTCCCTAATCCAGATGTTTGGGATGATCCCTTACAGACTCTGGTTTTGGTGAAGGAGATTCTTATTATTGTGAGGGAGAAATTGAGGAATAATCGTAAAATTAATTCACTCATTTATTTCAAGGATTGGATTAGTGTTTTTCTTTATTGTAGTGGGGATAAGACAACTTCCATACATCCTCATCGATTCTTTTCTCACCAAGTCCATGATAGTACTTTATTGTATTGGTCCATCTTGGAAGATGGGGACTATACCTCATAGTGATGATGATTTAATTTGAAGATCTCTTTAGACCTTAGGATGGAATGCATTATGTCCATGTTTTTAAATGGATGGATTTTCCCAACTGCAGATACATTCTCAGGTATTTTCATCAGTACATTGGTGATTATGGCGTGACTTATAGAAGGAAAGTGCCTCAATTTGGAAATGTCATTCCTTGTGTGTATTTATCAAATCTTGGGCCATATTCAACAAGTTAGAACCCATTATAGGATCAATGGTCCTCTCCATTTTTGGGGGCTAGATAAGGGAGAATTTCCATTGTTATAAATATTAAAATTCCATAAGGATCCCATATTCCTTATCCTATCCTAGACTGCTGAAAATATTAAGGGATAGAGCCATGTCACAAAGCTTTATAAAAGTTTAAGATACACTAATAAAATATGATAGATTTGATTTTACCCCTTTTCGTGCACCGGTTGGCCCGCTTATTGATAATTTCAGTGGTTACATTTATAAAAGGCCATTTATGATCTCTTTTTAGGAAGGGGTTCTTGAAACTAGTGTGGATGATCTAATTATATGAGAGACTTATATACCCTATTGATTCGATCGTCAGTTTGGTTACACCCAAAGGATCTCCCCTCTCCTTTTGGCTAGTGTATGAGGGGAGTGGCATAATGAGATCATCTTCCAATTTTGGATGATGCTGGCACCTGAAGAAAATGTGGCTGAGATCATACTTCCACCCATTGATGTTCTCACCTTATTTTCCCTGGATTACGCCCAGGCTTAGGTAGCGGCTTATCTGGATGGTGTGCTAGGCTAGCTGGTCCGTCATATGGAAAACCATTTTTCCTCACCAATTCCTCTATCTATGGTGATTATAGAAGTGATTTAAGATATGGGAAAGACATAAAGAAAGTGACCATGTTACAATGATGACTACCCTGATAGTGAAACAAAATCTTTGAGGAAATTAGTCCTCTAGTATAGGCTATAGATGATATGCCTGTCAATAGAAGGGTATATAAAGTTTCTTCTTCTGCTTCCTTATCAGCTAAAATGGTTATACCTCCTCCTACCATACCTGATCCATTGGTCACAGAGGCTCAAATTCAATGTAGGATGATCTATAAAAAGATTCATGCCTTGATTACAAAAACCCCTTTAGAGGTATTCCATGATCAAGTGGAATGTATTCAACTATTATTTCATGACTTGGTGGAAGTTGGTTTTGACCAACAACCTCTATATGAAATCATGAATCAAATAATTCTGAATCAGAAAGATTTAGCCACAAGTGAAAGAGATTTTCACAATCTTATAGATGAGGCTCCTCCTGCTAAGTAGATGAGGGAGACGTCACAAGCATGGGAGAAAGGTTTCCAGTTCATATCTATATTGTGATATTAGATGGACACCTAGAATACATAATTATGGAGGCATCAGAAAATCATAGATTGACTAAGTTTTGGCCTTTCAACATTGTCATCCTCATTGGAAACTTCTGAGAAGAGATTTAAAGAGTTGAATACTTTGGTCAAAGCACTTCATCCTGGAGTAGAAGTGAAAGATGTGGGGTGATATGCACTTCATAATTCAATTAATACTTCAAGAAATACCCTATATTACTTTTCCTATTTAGAAGATAAAATCTTATCATAATTCGATGTACTTTTTTGTCCAAATTTTTGGAGAGACTCTATCATGTGTAGATTCCTCCTTCTTTACACATTATTAATGAACTTTATTGAAACTTACTTTTTTTCTATTTTATCTTCCATACATTATATTTATTATATTTCATTGGTCCAATATTATATGGATCATCAAAGATATCCATCCCTTTCATAATATCAAGTAAACATGACTTCCTGAATTTGAATTCTGAAATTCTAATAGACTCTTTCTTGAAAAATGCTTATGAGTTCCCACAAACATGATATTCTTAATTGATAATATGTCCTAGATATCTTAAGATAATCTTATTTTCATAAGGATTTATTGGCTAAGATTTATGTCCTCGAGGGAGAGTGCTCAGTCTTTTTTCAAATCCAATGGGCTGGGCTAGAGTAGGTTGATGTTTTCTAAGGAAATATCATGGGCCTCATAATCTCTTAAATATTAAATATATTCCATGGTATAGATTAGGTTATTTTATCTTGGACCTTTTATTGATTTATTTTATGGTATTTTACCATGAACCTGATATTTATTTATTTTAGGGTCTTTTATCTCAGACCTTATTAGATTTAGTTAGGATCTTTTAGCTCAGACCTAATATTGATTTAGTTTAGGTTCATTTAGCTAAAAACTTATATAGATTTAGTTTAGGGTCTATTATATCGTACCTTTTATCACATTATTTTAGGGTATTTATTCTCAAACCTTATATTTCTTTAGTTTAGGGTCTTTTAACTTGGACCCACTATCGATTTAGTTTAGGTTCATTTAGCTCGGACCAGCTATTGCTTTAATGTAGGGTCTTTTAGCTTGGATTTGATATATGGTCATGGGATATGGTGAGGAAATCCCAAGAATGACTCAAAACATACTGAGGTGTTTTTTATTCTATGGTGTTTTAGAGGTTCATGAGGATTAGAAATCCATTTTTGCAGAGTGAAACATTTGGTTGGTGACCATAGGCATATACGTAGGATCCATAGGCATACATGCATAATCAAGCAAGGGTACCTTGAAGGTCGTTATCTTTTCCCTTAGATATTGAAGATTTATAGAGGTGATATCAGTTAGGGAGAAAATACTAGGTATGTTAGGTCTACATGGATAGCTAGAACATGGATGAAGTAAATCATAACTCAAAAGTTTGAGTTTATGAACATGGGATAGGGAAGGCATGTTGGGGATGACCTATAACACTCTGAGATGACAGGTTCCACTATGGTGTTTCCAAGGATCACAAGGATTGAATATCCTCTCTTATAAGGAGGATATACCTTTAGTTGGTGGGTTAAGGCCCTTATGCATTGGTAGCATGGTCAAGAAAAATATGGTGGCAACTTCTTTTTGAGGTCCATAAAAGGTTTACAAATATTCAAACGTCCCGATGATGAAATTGGGTATGGAAGGAAATCCAACCAGGGAGGATTCTGGAACTATAGGGAAATTTGGATCTTATATTGTAAATATTGAGCCCTAAATCTTGTGGTTTCGAGTCAAAATGTGTGGGCCAAAAAAGGTTCAGGAATGGAGTGTCACATTCTCACTTTTCTTAAGGGTAAAAGAGACAGTGATGTTGCGTCAAGGATTTCAAATACACTAGGAATTTTTGGAATGGAGATTGTAAATAATGTCCAAAGTACTTATTTCAAGAGGATGATATGGGATAATCATATCATGAATGGTCCAAAATGCACTGGGATGATGGGTTTTTTAATAGTGATCTCAAGGCACACAGGGATCAAAAATCCCTTTTCCATAGTGACCCATTTAGTTAATTATCATATGTGCATATGTATGAGTCATAGGCATACATGCATAGTCAAGAAAGTATTCCTTGAATCTGAGTATCCTTTCCAAGGGATTTTGATGATTTTGGTGATATGAGGCACTCAAATCATGAAGTGTGATTTGTGGAAAGCGTAATATCCAATAATGTTTTGAGCACCCTAAAAGTTTCGTCACTGCCTAGAGAAATTTTCATGGTGAGGAGATGTGACAAGTTATTGCTCTAATGTTTTCTTGAATTATGGGGTTCAGTGAGCATAGCCTGTCTTGTACTATGGATACAAGGTAGAACCTATGAGGTTTATTACTTATTTATTTTCACCCTTATTTTTCCTTAAACATTGGAGATGAAGTTTAGTGAGTGAAGCCTTGACTTTGGCTTAGGCTTCCCTTTGCGAGTTTTTGACCTAACAAGTTTTATGCCTCTTTATCTATCAGTGAAAATTATTTCATTTTGGACCACTATAGGATAGAGTTTAATGTCATACAGCTTTGACCATAGTGAAAGAATTTTAAGGTTGTAACACATATGTACCTGATATGAAGGATGATACAAAAGATCCTAATTAGGACATCCAAGGTCAAGAGTATCCAAAATTCTCTTGAGAAGGAGATTAAAATGCTATAAATCATGGATCGTGGTTCTTGGGTTATGAGAAATGACATGGAGCATTCATACCGAGAGAAATTCATATCACATTGAGGTGTTGAGTTCTTCCACGATGATTTTAGGTATCACAACTATCCAAAAGTCCTTTTTGAATAATGATGAATTTGGTTGGAGACCATAGGTGCATATGTAGAGGCCATAATCATACATTCATAGTCAATAAAAGGATCCCTTAAATCTGAATATACTTTCTAAAGGCCATGGAAGGTTTTTGGAAACGTGAAACACTGGAGGTAAAAAAAATTAAGTTCATCTTATGGATTGAGATGCTTTAAAAGATGATGGAAGCACCTTGTGCTCTAGCTAACCGGAATAAGGATTTTACAGTCACTTGATAGAGAATGAAAAATGGGTGATGCCCTGCATAGTTTATCATTATGTAGTGGAGACATTTTTTATGCATTTTAATGTCATGTGGTAAGGGAATACATCGTTCAGTTTATCACCATGCAGTGGGGATGTTCTTTTTGTTCATTTTTAATGTCATGTGACCAAGATGTTTTCCTTGTAGTTTAATTTCTTATGTAAGTACATTGGATTCCCATCATGAAAAGGAAAACTTTGTATGGACTTGAGGATGGAAATTTGGGTGTCACTACGTATCATGTGATGATTGGAATCAATTCACACATAGTTCTTGAAATCCCATGTTGTTTAATGTCATTTAGTGGGGACAATGATGAACCGATGTGGAAGAATGGAAATTTTGTGGTTGGACCCAAAGGTGGAAGTCCAGGAATCACTACATATCTCAGTAAAATTAGAATCAAACCACACATAGTTCTAAAGGTCCATGCAGTTTAACATCATGTGGTGAGTATGTGGGTCCCCCGACATGAAATTGTGGTATTTCAACTAGGGCCATGAATGATATTCTACGTCTCACTATATATCCTATAGTGATGGGAATCAATCCATATATAGTTCTTAATGAAGTTACCTATGCAAGTTTGACCCGTACGCAAATAGGGGAGAATTTTTATATTTATCTATTGTGATTGGCCCCATAGATGGAGATTTGAGAATCACTATATATCCTTTGAGGATAGAAATCAATTTAAACATAATTATTGAATGAAAAAATCTCTATTTATAGGCATGTCCCTTACAGAGAGGTGGGAATTATTTCTATTGATTATTTTAGCTGGGCCTAGGATTAGATATCCAGGCATCACTTTGTATCCTATGATGATAGGAATCAAGGAACACATAGTTATTGAGGAATAGTATATTTTTATGTCATACATAAAATAATTTAACTATTCAATTTAACATCATGTAAAAAGGAATCACAGTATGCCTTTTACAAACTTACATGTAGGACCATGATGGAATTGTCATGTTCTTTTATACCTTGTTTAGAAGTTAATCCCTTACTAAAATTCCTAAGATCATTTGAGCTATGTTCGGTGTGAGAAAAAAGGAATAACAAGGGTTCCTCTCACCATGAAGAGGCGGTTGAGGGTATGATAGGGGAATTTTCTAACATGTAGTTACTGGACCAAGATATAATATCAAGGAATACATATGTATCTCATTGAAAAATGAGAATCAATTCATACGTAGTTCTGGAATATCAATGCAGTTTAACTTCATACATAAAGGGAATTATCCATGTTGTTTAACAACTTCTCGTAAGGACATTATTCGTGTAGTTTAACATCTTGCGGTAAGGACATGGATCACCCAGTGTGAATGAAAAGGGAAGTTGTGGTTGGGCCCAAAACTAGAGGTTTGGACATCACTATGTATCCTAAAATGGTAAGAATCAATATATATATAGTTCTTGGGGGACTGTATAGTTTAACATCATGTGTCCAAGATGATCTTTGTACATTTTATCATCATGTGGTTAGGACGAGGGATACCATGCAGTTTAAAGTACTGTTGTTAGGACTTGGGGGTACCGTGTTGTTTAAAGTCTTGATATTATGACTTCCTATTCTCTATGACATCTATTTAAGTATTTATTGAGAAAACTCACATTGGTGGGAGGTGTGAAATACTTCCCATATATAGTGTCCAATGAGTAAGCTCTATTCTGATAGACCTTATGTATGATGTAAGGCCCCTCCCATTTGGTTTCTAACTTCAAATGATTCTTCTATGGTGTCATCAAGGATCTGAGAGCCAATACCAACTCTCCTTGAATAAATAAATATAATTTGACCTTTCTATTAAAGGCTTGTGCGATCTGATTCTAATTAGTTTCCAGGTGGTGTAGTGTGTAAAACCTATTCTCATCGAGCCACTCCAATTCATCCAGTCACTTTTGTGATTGCTCATTATCTAAGAGTTATCTGCAAATGGTTATTTTTAGAGAAGGAAGTTGTACCTCTATGGGTAACACTATCTCGGTCTCGTATACCAATGAGTATGGTGTTTTCTGTGTGGTAGTATGCGTGGTGGTATGGAAGGCCCATAGATCATGGAGAATATTTTTTGGACAATAATATTTTTCCTTATTCACCATATTTTGGAGTATATTTTATAGAATCTTATTAAAGGAATCTATATGTCCATTTTCCACTATATGGTAGCAGGATGAGTGATTATAATCTATATTGTACTCTTAGTATAGTCTCCTTAACTCTATAGAATAGAATTTTGTTTTTTTGTATGTCAATATTGTGTGGGGGACCCCAAACTTTGTAATGATATGGTACTTCATGAAGTTAATTATATTATTCATCCCAAATTTCTTGAGGGGAATTTTTTTGGTCCATTTGTAAAAGGATCTGGTAGTAGTAATGATGTACTTGAACTGTTTAGTTGTGGTTGGGGGATATGGCCCCGCAATATCCATTCCCCAAATGGAAAATGGCTAGGAATATTTAACTGTATGTAGAAATATTGGGGGATGATAGATGAAGTTTTCATGGATCTAGAATGCATGAAATTTCTTAGTGAATTCAACATTGTCATGTATCATGGTTTGCCAATAATATCCCAATCTTCTAATTTGGTGGGAGATCATGGTTCTAGATTAATGGGAACCACAAGATCATGCATGGACTTCCTCCATGATGGCGAGAATCTCTCCTTCTTCTATGAATTTGAGGATTATTCCATAAAATCATATATTATAGAGGGTCTTCTACTCATTTTGACTATCTCATGTGGTGAGGTTCACTGAACAGTGCTGAATCTATTCCCTTCTATCTTGGTCTGTTGATAGAGTCGTATTTTAGAGATAACCAATTATGGGATCCATCCATACTAGGTGGTCATTGGTTTATCACACTCTAAGGTGGTTTTGACCTAATATATCTCTTCCAAATAATATACAACAATCGACAGGACCATTCTTCAATGTGTGATATGGAATATTGTTTCCTCCTAATCAGGGTCTTCCAGGATGGGGGCTACATTATTTAATGCATCGGAATAAGAATTTTATGATCGGGGAACATGATGCAATGTGGGCTCAAAAGTGAACTCATCCATCAGTCCCCTTAAATAGCTAGTGGGAGGGATAGTTATTTCTTTTTAATGAAATATTCTCCATTTATCTTCTTTATCACCAGTTTTTAATCCCCATTGATATTCGGGTAGGTTATGTGCAGCTTTAGGGTTGGTTCCAACCCAGTAATGAGAGCTTGGTATTCTGCCTCATTATTTGTGTAGAATTTGGATAGTGATAAAGAGTAGGAGAAAACTAATTTATCAGGGGAGACAAATACAATCCCTAAACTAACTTGTTTAAGCTTAAGGTTTTCCATTCTTTTGCCGATAGGACTTCAAGAGGATCTATTAAAAAATATCCCATGTTTGGGGTGTGTGATGGGTATAGAAGACCTCCTCATCTAGAATCTTAGTGTCCACTGGTGCATTCTCCAGGGTGGGATGTGCTACAAGGAAATTAGTTAGGGCTTTCCCTTTAAATTATTTCTATCATACAAATTAAATTTCATATAGCTTTCGAATGAGCTCCCATTGAGCCAAGTTCTCAATCAAAATGAGATGGTCAAGGATGTACTATAGAGGATTGATATGAGAGATCATATGGAATTCATTATGATATAAGTAAATCATGTTCTTTTTCATTGTGAAGATGAGTTCAAGGTTGTTCTTCTCAACATTAGAGTATCGGGTCTCAGTACCTAGAATAGTTCTTTTGAGTCGGTAGATTCTATTCTTTCTCCCCACATCATTATTCTATACGAGGAGAGCGCCCAGTGAATGTTCATTGGAATCCATATATAATATTAGTAGCCTTCCTTTCACCAAATTAATTAGGATCAATGGGTATAATAGATACAGCTTGAGGCATTATAAGGCTTCTTGAAGTTCATCATCCCATTGATAGAAAATTCCCTTCTTTATTAGTCTGGTTAAGTGGATAGATTTTTCTACTAGGTTAGATATGAACTATTGAATTTATTCTAGTTTCCCTTGGATCCCCCTCATATATTTTAGATTTCTAAGGGAAGAAAAATCTAGAAAAACATCATTCTTCTCTAGGTTGACCTCGATGTCATGGTGGTGTACCACAAATCCAAGAAACTTCTCTAATGCTAACCTAAAAGTAAATTTCAGAAGATTCGTCTTTATACAGTGTTGTCACAACTTTTGAATACTATTTGGAGATCCATAAATTGATCACATTACCATCGGGATATAACAACCAGATCATCAACATAACATTCATATATCTTTCCCAATAATGAATTAAAGATATGATGCATGACACATTGATATATGGTGCCAAAATTATTTAATCCAAAGGGAATGACCTGACAGAAAAAGATCCCTTGAGGCACTCTGAAGGTACTAGATTCTTCATCTTTAGGGTCCATCATTATTTGATTGTACCATAAATACCCATACATGAAGGATAGGGCATGGAATCCAACAATTACATCAATCAAGATTTCGTTGATCAGTAATGGGAAACCATCCTTTGGGAAATCCCGATTAAGGTCCTTGAAAACAATTTAGACCTTAATCTGTACATTCTTTTTCTTAATAGGGACAATGTTGGCCAGACATCTTGGAAATTTCACTTCTTGAACAAAGTTTCATTTGATAAATTTTTCAACTTCCACCAATAAATTGGTGGCATGAGAGGGGTGTTCATGGTTAAATCCTATGTGATCTCGGGTAAGTCGAGATGGTGCATATCCATACCTAGACTGAGTTTGGTAATTTTTTGGTAGTTCCAATAGAACACACATTGATGCTACTTCAGAAATCAATATACATATATCACTATTTAAGGGACATGAAGGCACTAATAAGAGTAGGCAGAGGGTATTATTTTTTCCCAGATTTATCTACCAAAGTTTACTGATGTTGGTGGAGATTCCTTCCTAGAATTTAGAATGGATATTCAGGAATTCATCCTCATCTCCCCCAAATTCTGAGTTTTTTGAGACATTTTCTGACAAAAATGGAAATTTGGGGGATTCCCCATCAATATCAAGGTGAGAGAGGCCATGAGAAGAGACATTATCTCCCCCTACTATTTGAATCGTTTCAGAGAGATGATAAAGATGATTGTATTTTTCTATTTCGCTAGGGAAAAAAGGGGTTTTTTCCTTTAGGGTCAAGTTTTTAACCTCAACTAGGTTTATGGGGAGTACATAGTCACAATCGAGCATACTCTAAGGATTCATAAGGGTGGTACCCAAACCATTGGGGGATGAAACATCAATTTCATCATCCACTATTGGTTTTTTTTTCCTCCCTTATTAAAGAAATCTACTTCAGAAGATGTGGATATGCAAGTTTCAAATGGTGCACTATCACTATGAAGTATTTAATCCTTTTCCACTTATGGGGTACTTAAGTCACTAATGGAATGTTGTAGGTGGCTTTGGGTGGATATGGAGCCAGGTCCTTCAAAGCAGGACACTGTATGTGGTGGCATGCTGAATAACCCTAAACTTAGTTTTAGATGTGAGTTCCTAAAAATTGATCTTGGATTTTTATCTTCTTGAGAGTTCTTTGTTCAGTCGTATCATAAACTTGAATGGTCAACTTTGTGGGAGAAAACTCCCTTTCATTATATCCCAAATTTCATAGGTTTTTAAAAAGGATGATGTTGAACCTATAGTTATTTTCAATCAATACCCTTTGAAAATAAAAATTATTGAGTCTACCCAAAACATATAGGGTAATGATGTTCCCTTGAAAGACATATTCCTAATCTTGTTTAGTGAACGAGATGGTGACATGGAATTCTGATGACATATTCTCTACTCGATATACCTCAGCTATAGTAACTTCAATCTCGAATTTCTATGGGATCCAAGGGGATTCAATGAGTGCCTCTCTAAGTTTTTTTGTAAAATGGACCGCATCCAGGATCAAGAGCTTGACTGGGACTATTTCCAGTTGTTTCAGAATGTTGTAATTTTTTTCCATAGTTTGGTGCTTCCAAAGGTGGGGTTTCTCCTGTACATGTGGCTCAAGAACTGAGGAATTTGAGGTAAATGGCCCTAGTTCTTGTGAATAGGTTGCAGAAGCATCTGATTCCAGTGGTGTGAGTCGTGTTGTACCTCCTCATTTTATAGAATGGTCAGATAATTAAACCCTCGCAAGACAGTCATGCAAGACAATTGGGTATGGATGACTTACAGAAGGTTCTGAGACACCTCCATGTATTTTATGGTCTCAATGGAGTGTATTACCTTGATTCTCAACTTCATATATGTCCTCTATGGGGGTTTGAACTAAATATTGGATATGATCATTCTCATGATATCCCTCGTATCCTTGGTTCCTTTGTAAGTGGCCTTTTATTCCCAGATTATATGAAGGGAACTCATATTCTAAGGATTGGTCATCATCGGAGAAGGTTTATTCCAAGTGTACTATTTTTATAGAACCAAATATGAGATATTCTTAAGATGAGGATTTTTTTTGATGGGGTGGTGCCCATGTTTCGGATGTCACGGGAAAAAAATATACAAGATTCAGAGCTTGCGTTGAAGTAGAATATAACTCTTCCTATTCTGTTTCTTATTTCTTCCAGTGGTCACACCCACTATTGGGAGGTATATATGATGCATCCTTATTAGGTGGTTGAGCTATTTTGGGTCTGCAAAGTAGTTCTCTTAGAGTTTCATGAACTCAATCAACCATTTTTTGACCCATCCAATTATCATACTTTCACGCACACTTGGCCAAAACTTTATTCAAACCATCTTCTTCTTTTGACTAGACAATGGTTATGAAGGACACCTACTCTAAAGGGTTTTCTAGCACCACATATCCAGAATCAATCATTCCTTAAAGAACATATTTAAAGATTAATAAATTTTGAATATTATGACCTAGCCTTTTATGATAAGGGAAGTGGTTGGGACGATCGATGAGGTCAACCTCATTAGTCTTCCTAAGATGTGGAAGCCTGAGTAGGTTATTGTCCATAGATGTCAATAAAAACTACTGACTTGATCATTATAGAATAAGTATTTCTTTTTCATCTATTCCAAAAAATCTAGGAGACCATGCTTTATCTATGCTTCTAGCCAAGGCTGATTCTGTATTCGATGCTACTTGGCAAGAGGTGTTTGGTAATTTGGGACCTGCATGGGTTCATGGATGGGCATTTCTACTATCTTGAGAGTGAAAGTTTTAGCTTATATTTTTCTTAGCCTTTTTCCTTCTACTAAGGGCATGATTCAATATTTGGATCAGGTTTTCTTAATGGATTCTTCCAAATGTTGTTCTATTTCAGTAAACTCGTGGAATACACCTAGATACTTCATTGGAATCAGAGGCACCTGCATCTTATCCCTAATATTTTCAGCATAGAGTTCCAGTAGTTTCTCCTATGAGAGATATATGTTGAGTGAATATATTAAACCTTTCCACCTTGCTATGAAGTCATGTATCCTCTTATTTTTGTGTTTATTGCAGTTTTTTAGGTCAACTATTGTCATTTTTCTCAATGTGGATCTAAACTGGTAAAGGTACTGACGACGAAGGTCTTCCCATCCGGCAATAGATCCTGCTGGCAGACTATTGTACAAAACAAAGGTTGTCCCTATTAGAGTCAGTAAGAAACACCCCATCTTTGTTTACTCCTATTGATCTCAAGGGAAGATCATCATCCCACATCAAGATACAAAGTGTGTGAGATGTTGTTTGGGGTCATCTACAACGTCAAAAATAGAGAAGGTGGAATTTACCAAATTGGGTGAAGGTAAAGTGTCATCCACCTAGTTGGGATATGACTTTCTCTTAGGTTGTACAAGTTTACATTGCCCTTCCATGGATTCCATTCAAGTATCCAGGGACTCGATGATATTTAGTAACTCTAAGGGAACTACCATCTGAGACATCTCCCATCCACAGGGAGTAGGTAGGGGTTGATGAGGTGGTCCCCCTTTATCTCCCACTAATTCTTGATTCTTACTTGGACTGAATTGTTACCCTATTGAGGGAGAGGCTATCACCACAATGGAGTTAAGTCATGGTCATTTTTGACTTCCTCATATTTGTAGAATGGCTACTTGGATTCAGAAATAATTTGGTGTTTAGATGCCACTTTTGTTGCAAGATCAGCTCTTATAGTAGGAGTGATATTTGCTTCATCCTGAATATGATACCTGGTGGGGACATTTCCCCTGAATAGCTCCTCATTGAGTTTTCATAGAGTTTTTATTTAACTCTCATATTGTGACGGTTATTCTTCTATGGGAGGAACATTAAATATTCTAGGTGGTGATTGGGATATGGCCACAGGTTTTCCTTTTTCTTTGGTAGTTTTTTACAGTGGTGGTGGTATCATGTTATTTGTAGGTGCCATATATTGGATCCTTCTCTGGTTCCAAGTGCATATAGCCTCAGTTGGTGAATCCAGATCACCCTTCTCTTGAGGCATGTTTTCTTTGTTTTATACCTCTGTATTTGTTCCTTGGTCATCAAAAACTTCCATATTGATAGTGATAACATTTACAAAGGCATGTCATGAAATGTTGGTTGTTTCATTACTTTCAACACAACATGATGATTCTAAAATACCATTATCGTGGTCTTTATTCAAACCCTCGGCCATATTGGGCCATTTGTCTTGTGATCCCAAAGGTGTATGATTTCCTTTTTCATACATTCCTCTTGTCTTGGCCTATGGGTAATGACCTTGAGGGAGTATCCAGTCATGATTTCAAAATGGTCCCTGAATAGTAGAGGATTTTCTTATAGTGGGAAGAATGGATGGGAGGCTTATCATTGGTCTTTTACTTCCAAACTTTAGAAGACTAATTCTCTCTGTGGTGATGATGGTGATGAAAATTCCCCCATCCCTGAAGATTAGGGGTTATTCGAGGCCAAAATTGGCATGGACCGATCCTGTTGCTGAGGATCCAATGATTCTAGTCCAGGATTTGATGATTCATGGAATAGATATTGATATATAAATACCCCTAATACAGTGGGATGGGGGATATCTAGAATCACTGTTGATTTCCCCATAACCCTATTAGGGGATGATGAACTTGGAAATGGAGATTGATATATAAATTCTCCTAGCCCGGTGTTCTATGGTTTGTTTGAAGCTACTGAGGATATTTCCCCAATCCTCCCAAGAATTGATGCTATGAGGGGTGGAGGCAGTGGTAGATATTCCCATGACCCAGTGAGCTAGGTATGTTCTGGGATGGATACTACAGTAGCTGCTACTATGGCTCATTTGATTTTGTATAGTTTTGCTCGTATAGGAGCTGGGTATGATGGCATTCCATGATGAGAACCATTCTGTATGGGAAGTTTTCTGGATGATCACAACATTAATCTCCATGTCTGAAATACATTCTCATTGATTTGAGGGGCCTATTTTTAATTACTTCTGTCTATCTTATCTTTCTTTCTATGATTTATTTCCATCATTGAAGCAGGGGAATTCCGTTGTAGTGACCAAATGGACCAAGAATTACCTGGTCCCCTAATTTTGCTAGAGTTTATAACATTACAAGACACTAAGTTTGAGGGGTTATTTTGTTCCTGGGGGTAGAAAAGTGTAACACTCCATACACTCCCCAACCTCAAATATAGATACATGATGTGGATTCAGATATTATCTTCTAAATTGTTGTGATGCAATAGCAGAAATCATGTTGCAAATTTTCATTATTCTATTCTGGTTTTGGATCCTAGGACATGAAGATAGCAGCTAGGTATAACTAAAAATATATTATATTGATTTTTTGAAGTTGGAACTCATATCCTAGATAAGGGAGATACTGAGCCTTCAGTCACTGATGAGTAGCCCACATAATTTATCATAGATAATAAATTCACTCCTTTTCAAGCTCATCTGGGATATCGTAATCTGAGGTGGAGAGTGGATAAAACATGATGGGGGGGTTATTTCTAGCTAACTCTCTCCATATTTCAATTTCATCTTCTTCCTCATCATACTTACATGCCTTCATTCAGTTATCCCATAGAATATGCTTCTGAGGGTCACCTGCTGACTAGAATAGAGTGCTACTGAAATTTGATGGGGAACTATATGTAGTATACCCCAATGTTTTGAGCACCTCTACGTATAAAGATATCGTAGTTTTGAACACCTATCTATATGAATATTTCTGGTTAAGAGAAGGATTTTTTTTTTGAGATATCATCATGGGGAGGTCAACCACGGTGGATGTTAGGAGTAAATTCCTTGCGATCCACCTCTACACTACCATGAGGATAACTATTAGGGTAATGATCATCTTCTTCTTCTTCAGTTGAAGAGATGATAGACCCTTATGGTGTATGGAATGTTTCTTGAATGGCCTCAAAGACACCAAAATTTAGAATATTGAGAATATGGGTCTTGATATTTTTTGTGGATGGAATATGTCGACCTTCCTTTTAAAATTGTGCAGGGATATGAGCCTATTGTATAATGGTTTCTATAACTTGCTTATAATTATCTAGTATTGTGGGAATATTCTCCCACTACTAATAAGCTATTGGAATATACTAATAAGATTTATCATTACATGATAATAATTGAGTCATTAACTCAACTCACCATTCCCACAAATATTAAATGAACCTTGAATATTTTAAATTAATATTCATTCAAATAATATTTTCATGTATTTACTTTAAAACTTGTAAATACATTTAATAAATAAATTCAATATCTATTATTCTCATTATGAATAATATTAATTTATCTATTTCATTGATGATCATATCTCCTTGGACAAATCTCAGACCCCAGTGGTGGGACCCACTATTTTCAATAAACATATTCAACCGAATAAGGCATATTCTTGAATATGCTATTGTGTGTGACCCTCTAAGCCCTTATATCGATAATAATGAATATTATTCATAGACCAATAGTGGGATCTAGAAACCCATAATGGCTCCTAAGGAGATAATTATTGTCATAGTAGCGACAACCAACCTACGAACATGCACAGAGTAATATAATATCTTTGTCTTTAATATCTCATAAAGAAGGACGCACACTTGTGTCATCACCCTTTTCTTAATTTATTATTTTTTGATCTAAATAGATGAATTTTCTCTCAACTTCCATGGACATGGTCTTAAGAAGGTACAATCATCCCTATCAACATGGCCTGATATATATTACTTCCTTAACTTGGAAGCGAGGAATCATTTCTTAACCATTCAACCAATATCATGCCACCAATGATGCACCCAACATAAACTACCTCACCAAAATTTCAATATCATGTTTTTCATCTTGCATCAAAGTACTCAATAAAATGGTATGCATCGGAAATAGTCTCAATTTAGGAGACCTTTACACATTTCTGTAGATAGTAACATCCAATGTCACCCAAAACATGTGGTGTTCCTATTGGAAAGTATGTCCTCATTATCACACTACTAGAGATCACCGAGTGAGAACTTCATGAAAATAAGTGTTAATGCTTATGAGTCACCACACCTAATGGTCAAACATTTACTATGTCCAGTCAATAATATGTAGCTAGACTATAGGAAAAAAGTTTAAGATTAATTTCATAATATATCAAGGTTATCATTATATCCTAGGATATGTTATAGCCTTTAGATACAAAAATTAATATGTGGACAATACCATTAAATAGTGGACGCAGAAAAGTTTACACTATAATGGTAAGACTATATAATGTATAACTAACTATACACAAGATATGGTAATCAAAAGTACTGCATAGTTGGGTCTAGGGCACCCACTATTGCAACATGTTACATATAGTGGTATAATCAATGACGATTGTTGTGTTGTGTGGTGGTGGTGAGGTAGTGTGCTCTATTGCTGTTTATGTGAACCAATACGTTGGTTATTGTGTATTCTCTATATATCATATATGTTTATGTTATTTTATATAGGTCCCACCCAAGTTTGATAACCTTATCAATGCTCATAGGTGTCGATTTATGGGTTTTTTTCAAAACATCCATGATGGTGGCGATACAGATGGATGGCGACTCCTATTCCCCAACTCTTCCTTGAGAAGTAGTGATACAGGTTGGTGTTGGATATTACCCAGTGGTGATGTGTGGACCAGGTTTCTACAGGTGGTTTGTGATGTGACTTGATGTGTGACCTAAGTCTCTGTGGGTAGGATTTAATGTGATCTGATGTGTGGCTAAGGTTTCCATGGGTGGTATGTCATGTGATGCAGTATATATTTAAGAGATGAGAGTATAGGACATTCAAAATTGGGGCATAAGAGTGGAAAATCTATGGGGAAGCAACAGTGGAGAGCCTTTCTTTGTTATGATCTCAAAGCTAATTTTTTATATTGGATGCATGATTAGGAAATCAATCCATAGTGAGGATAGGTTTAATTAGATAACTCGTATAGGTGCTTGTTGGTTCTTCTATTTGTTCACTAGAATATTACCATTATCTTTTCACATATTCACTTCAGGCCTTGGATATGTGCCTACTAATTATATGTGTTATGCACACCCTATGTATATAAACTATTTTTAGGTTTCTAGGAGGTCATTGGGGAACAAGTTAGATATTACTAGCTGGGTTGGAGTTATTGGTTAGTCAATTCCATTGATTTTCCTTTTTGGTATATTTGATGTCCTCGATACTGATGAATTCTTCCATATATTAGGGAACTTTGAATATCTTGGAATATCTATGGAAACTAATGAGGTTTCACAACATCCATAATTATTCTGAAAATGAGGTATAAAAAATAAAAATTCCCTCATCTTAGTAGGTTAGGGAACTTTAAAATATGAAAATTTCCCTAAACCGGTGGGATGGTGTGAGGTTTAATGAGGTTTGGAATTCACTCAGTGAGGGCATTAAAATTTTGAAAATAACCTCATCACTAGGAGATGGGGTTTTTCACTGAAATGAGGACCTCTATAAGTGGATACTAGAATTACATCATGGTGAAATTACCTATGAATAATATCCATAATTACTTCAAAAAGATCCACATTCTATTACTTCAACTGAGTGATATTTTCTTCAAAAAAGATTTCCTTTCCATCCTTAAAGGGTAAACATGCAGAAAAATTGTAAACACCCTTTCTCTTATCAATGTTAGGATGGGTGAGAGATGATGGGAATATCAAATTAGACCCCAAAAATTGTATCTTCTATTGAAATTGGTAATATAAACCATAAATCATGCACTCTAATGCATGAAAAGGGTCAATAATTCCTTTTATGGAGGTATACAGGGTATCGTTTATCCCTTCTACACTAATGCTTGAAGTAGAGGGAAATACAACCTATTGTGTCTTGGAAGATTATAGAAATGTACAATCATCCTTATCAAGATTGTTATCATCCAAACTAGATGGGATATCTTCAGACCTGGTTGATACCATGTTTATGGAGACATAGTTGAATTGGTTCTCCTCTTCAGTTGAAAATAACATTTGATGGGTTAGTTTCTATTTACTTTTTTGGAATGATAGTGACCATTTTCTAATTTGGTGGGACGGCGTTCATTGGACCATTTGGTGGGATGGTACCCATTCACTCATTTTGAGGGACACACCCACTAGACTGTTTGGTGGGATGGTGCACATTCTCTCATTTGTTGGGACGATGCCCAAAACCATTCTTTTTATTCCTTAAGAAGAATGGTTGAAACATATGACACATGTGCCTTTGGATTATCTAATGACACTTAATCATCATAAACTATGTTTTGAAAAATATCTTTGATGAAAAAGAATTCTTGGATTGTATGGACCAACATACGATGGTAAGGGTAGTCATTTAGATGGACATATATCCCTACTTCATGTGGATTATTTATTTTTAGAATAATAGTCAGGTTGTATTCAAAATTAATACTAAAGATCCTAGGAACCTCATATTTATAGGAGAAATAAATTGTATCCTTCCTAATTTCAAGGACACATTTCCTCCTCCTTTTCATCTTAAGGGTAATGGTGGCTATTTCAGCTTTTATTGGATACTATACCTATGTGGGTGCTGCTTGATAAGTTATTTCCTTATTTTTTTGAATAAAATTCTATGTATGTTTTCCAATAGCTATAAACTCTCATAAAACACCATAGTAATTTAAAGGAAAAAAGCGTATTTGACAACTCATCCTATAGGGTTTTCACATAAATATCAAGTAACTATTCCTAAAGAATTCTTATTTCCATGGAATATTACAGACCCATCCATATTGAAATTAAATCCATGAATCTTTAATTTTCCTACTACATTCAATTATAGAGGACAAGGACTATCTTTTTCCTCAAAGTAGAGATGAATTGGAAAATGAATTGCTGAAGGAGATATTCCCATCTTGAGATAGACCTGTTTGCAAGATTATTATACAAAGAAAATACCAATCTACCCAAGGTCTTCACAAAGAATTGGATTTTTTAATTCTCTTGTTATTCTGGGTCTCCCAACATTTTTCCACACTGGGAAGATAAATGAGCGAGATGTTGTTATGTATTATAAATTCCATCAAATTTAAAGAAGTTTGGGTTCCCAAATTTAGGAGGGGGGAGCCGAATCCACTCACTCAAGATATGACTTCCTTTCTAGTTCTACCAGTTCACATCATACTTCAAAGGAATCAATTCATACAATAGATGAATTCAGTATTTCTTGTAATATCCTGATAAAAGTTAAACTCGTATGAGTTTATTGAGCTAGTAGTTGATTTCCTCCCAGTGGTGCAAATACTTGGTAATCAATTAGAACTATAGTATAATGGGTTAATTGATGTAATATAAATTCAATGGGTGGATCTATTATATAATTATGGTTTGAGAAACATTCCCATGTTGAATAGGTTAAGTTTAAGGAGTTGTAACATCTTTAATCTAATAAAAGTACTTAAATGGTTTTCTTCCCCTAAGAAACACAACATTGACATGCTAAAGTTCTATTATTCGAGCTTCAATATGAATAATCTTATCTTCTAATGAGATGGATTCACCATGGTTAGGTGATGGGTGGGTAATTAATTCATCCACACCAATCTCCTTTTCAACATTTTCAAAGTTTTCAACATCAGTTATTTCAATAATGATGAAATTTACTGATGTGAAACACGTGATAGGAAGTATAGATTCCCTCATAGGAGAATTTGTAATCATAGTGAATTATTGATCACTTTATGACACTAAAGGCGATTTAATGTTTAAAAATGAGTCAAATTCAACCATTCCTATAGTTTGGAGTTTTCCATGTGAATTTTATATCATTAAGTCTAGCTATGCAGATGTTTGAAGCTTTTGGATAGTAACAACCTAGAATTTATCTTGAGCCACTATCGAGATGCATCGATGCACCTTAGAGGTATTGGATGTACTAGGGACATGTACATGCTCTAGGGTTAAAGTGGATGGTTTCCCCTAGTAATATATCCTTCTAGATGCCTAAATCTAGATGGTTAGGATAGGCACAACATATTTTGTAGTTTCTTATAGAATTGGGTTTTCACATCAGTGATGATGACCACAGTGGATACAGGCATCCTATGAATCTCCTCAAAGGTCTCCATGATGTGGTTGATGTCATCCTCAACTTCCCCAATATAGGTAAGGAATGGGTATCTATGCTCTAGGTATAGTATCCCAAAACTATTAGATATATTGATAGGAACCCCTTTCTTCTTTTCATCCCATTGTTGATAAGATGACCTACAAGGATTCAACCTCTAGATACATTCATGATTTGTTTCCAATGTTGGGATGAAGACATTGCAATGACACTACCACACCAATGAATTCACCACCTGGTACCAGAGGTTATGAGTTTATGATAGTTTATTTCAAGTCCATGAGGTCATGGTCTTCATAGAAGTAGTGGCATTCATTTGGAATATCTACTAGTTTTTCACATGTCTTGAGATGTCTTGAGGTTATTACCAGCTAGTCCAATAATTTTTTAATTCATTGGAACATTTAGGGATGTCATTTGGATTACATGAAATAATGAATATCCCTAGAATTTAAACATAAACATGACACTTGTCAGTGTAGTGTGATATATAAGAGTTCATGGTTTATTGATTGTATTAACATTTAAAGGATGTAAACATGGTCATTTTTCATATGTTAGAGGCTTGACACTGTTAAAATATTCACATTAGGTTTTCCATTTTGTGTCTAATGGAAAATCTGAATTCTTTCATACCCACACTCATTTCTAGTTAATGCATACTTAATTTCTATTGGTAGGCAGCCATTGGAACTTTTCCAGTGACATATTAGAAAACACATTAGTCAAGAGGATGGGAGTTCGGGCTCATCACACCCTTTTGAAGGGAATTATTACCTACATAGGGACTCTCTTATAAATTTAAGATGTATTTATGAGTCCCTCCAAAATCCTAGGGCATGATTAGTAAAACATATGCCAATTATTTGATCAAGACTATGTGTTTGACATAACCTATAGATGTTCCACATTATTCTCTTATGAACTTTATGATGTTCTAGTTTAAATATGGATAGTTTGGATATCTAAAGTTTATTTTTATCTTGTTTTTGGTTGGTGTTTTAGAGTTGGGATTGAACCTCAAAGAGGATTACTACGTATCCTGTGAAAAAAAAATAATCAAAACCCACATAGTTTGATGAAATGGATAAAGGGTGAATGACATTGGGTTTAGATTTCAAAGAGGCATCCTATTTATGTTGATAAAGACATGAATCAGATCCCACATAGTTTTATGGAATGGTTAGGGATTACACCTCAATAATAGAGACCTATGATGAATTAACTTTCATCATGCTAATTGGATGATCATAATAGATCTCTAAGCCAGCACGATTCATGCCTTATGTGAGAAACAAGATATAGTAGAAGATCACTCACATCACATGAGAGTTTACTCAAGGTTATTTGTAGGTTTGGATGGGGATTACACCTAGAAGTATTCCCATATTTTTGTAATCATGAGGAGGATCTAGACTCATAGTGATTTGGAGGTTTTGTTGGGGATTACACTTAGAAGGGTGCCCATATTTTCAGAACCATGATAAGGATCTTAACTCACAGTGATTAGGATATTTGGTTGGAGATTACACTTAGGATGATTCCCATGTTTCTAGAACCATGAGTAGGATATTGACACATGGTGATTTTGATGTTTGATTTGGGATTACACCTAGGAGTATTCCCATGTTTCTGGAACCATGAGTAGGATCTCAACTCATGGTGATTTGGAGGTTTAGTTAGGGATTACACCTAGGAGGATGACCATGTATCTAGAACAATGAGAAGTATCATGACTCATATATAATTGAATATTTGGTTGGAAATTACACCTAAGATGATCCCCATGTTTCTTTGTACACCCTCCCCCCCCCCAATCTACTCAAAATATGAGGAAGATAGATTGTTAGGATTGGATCTTACACCAATTAGGAGGCCTATACCTAGAGGGTTATTTCAACCCTATGTGTATAAGTAATGAATTGATACCTAGATATAGAACTTGGGTGAATTGGTCCATAAACCTTGTGAGGTTTAGTGAAGATACTTAGCCCAAGTGAGGGATATAAAAGGAGCTTAATCCATGTTATAGGGATAGAAGAGGCATTTAGCCCAAGTGAGGGATAGAAAGGGAGTTTATCCCAAGTGGGGGGTCTAGAAAAGATTTTTAGCCCAAGTAAGAGTTCTATCAGAGGTATTTAACCATAGTGATGGATATAAAAGGTATTTATCCCAATTTAGAGGGCTCACACAGATTATTATCCCAAGTGATGTCCAGTAAAGGTGATTATCCCAAGTTATAGGGCTAGCACGGGTGATTAGCCCAAGTGAGGGCCAGAAAAGGTGATTAGATCAAGTTGTAGGGATATTATGGGTGATTATCCCAAGTTAGGGATAAAAAAAGTTATTAGCACAAGTTATAGGAATATCACAGGTTCTTAGCCCAAGTGAGAGATAGAAAAGGTGGTTATCCCAAGTTATAGGGCTAGCACAGGTGTGTATCCCAAGTGAGGGATGGAAGAGGTTATTAGCCAAAGTTATAGGGCTGGTGTAGGTTCTTAGACCAAGTGAGAGATATAAATGGTGTTTAGCCTTAGTGAGGGCTAACAAGGGTTCTTAGAACAAGTTATAGGGCTAACGTTGGTGCTTAGCCAATGTGAGGGCTAAAGAAGATTCTTAGACAAATTTATAGGGATAAAGTAGGTTATTATACCAAGTGAGGGATAACAAAGGGTCTTATCCAAAGTTATAGGTCTAGCACATGTGCTTATCCCAAGTGACAGCAAGCTACCCTACACAGGTGCTTTGTGAAGACTACTTCATGTAGGTACTCCGGGCATGCTGCTCCACGCAGGTGCTCTATGCAGGTTGCTTCTCAAAGGTGAATCATGAATTTAATTGATGTTTTAGACCTTAGGTAATTAAATTAACCTTTGTTTTGATTGGTTCCCTCTAATTTTAAATTATGATAAGCTTCATAAGGGTCTTGAGGACTTGGGTGAGAGACTTGGGTGAGCAGAGCTTTAAGTTGTCTCTAGGACTTCCATCTTCTATAAATGAGGATCCCCAGGGTCCTATTTATAGAAAAAATTGGGACCTTGGGAGAAGGTGGTTCTCCACACATGTACTCCACACCGGTGCTTCGTGCAGGTACTCCATGCAGGCTACTCCTTGCAAGCTGCTTCATTCAAAAAAATGTCAAATTTTCGATAGCCATAATTTTGAACTATAAGTCTATTTGGGATCCATGACTAGTCAAATTGAAACATATTAAGTAAACTAAACCCAAGGAAGACCACCATAATGGGAAAATTTTATAAATAATCGTCATCCCTTGGTGTGTGAGTAATCTTATAGAACATGGAGATCCAATTGACTTCTTCAATTGGAAAAGTGTGTGGTATGAATTTTTTTATACCAGTAATTATTTTACAAGGACGCAGTGGTGAATCATTGGAAAAATTAATTTAGGTGACCTGAATAATTCTATCCAGGTATTGTCTGTAATATTATGGTTAGAAACCCTCTATAGGGTGGTTCATTCATGGGTGACAGTAATTCCACAGCCGAATGGAATTATAAAAAATATATTTTAATATGACTATATACTAGGAATTTTATTAAATGGATATGACATTAATTTTTTTTTCAAATGGTGGATTGATTTCTGGGGGGTAGAGTGACTAAGTGGGGAAAACGTTTTTTTATAAAATATTAAAAGATTGTGGGCCCCAACTTTTTCAAAAAAAAATAGTGGCTTCCCAAAGAATCCACCAGCCTTGTCGCACAATCACCGACCAACCTCCACGCTCTGGTTTCTACCTCCTTTGAATGGAACCACCTATTTAAAGTCTCATTATCAACGTCACATGGAATTTTCCATCATTTCTATGGATTCATAATCCTTTGTCTCCCCATCCTGACTGAGTTGTGCCCATCATCACCACCTTCACCACCACCTGTTCAAGTCGTCCATCGCCCTAACAATGTGGTCTTCCTCTCACATATCCTCAGGCACCGTGTGGACCTTTCATCACATCCTTGGTCATTGTTTCCCCATTGACTGACCATCGAGCCCGTTGTTGCTAGTTCCCCCCACCCCAACCCTGGTACCTCATTGTTCGACATCTTATAGCCCCCGCTGTGACTCACGAGCCTCCCCCTTCATGATTGTGGAACCTCACGACCTCCTATTGTATGACCTCATGCTTCATCATGCAACCCCGCACCCCGATCAGGTCCTTCCAACTCCCGTTGGGTCATCTCAACCCAAAACTACCTTTTACGGGGTCTGTCTAGCCTGTAAAAAACTTGTGTGGGTTCGGCCAGAGCCACAATAGGTCTGGGTGGGTTTTTAGGTCTGTGGAAATAATTTTAAATATCCAAAATTAATTTAATTTAATTTTTGGAATTTAAAAATAGTAATAACAAATTTAATATTAAGGAAATTAATTTAATTTTTGAATTAAATTAAATTAATTTTCACACATGGCAAAAATAAATTATTTTAATTAAATTAATTTATTTAATTTATATAATATCCCTTGACATTAAATTTATTAAAAATTAATTTTACTTTAATTTTAATTTTACTCGTTGATTGGTCTTGATAAGTGGTCATCCTTAGTTAGTCTAGTTTAATTTTATTTAATTATTTATTACATGTATGCAATACTTGTAATATTTAATTTGTTTTATGAAGGTTTATTCTTCCTTATTTTTTTTTAATATGTATAAGGGTATTTTCTTCCATCAATTTTATTTTGTATGTATATTGTGCTTCCCAATACCCCCTCAAATGCATGTGAGTGCATTTTTACTATTGAAGATGATGATTTAAGACATGGAATATTCCAACATGAGGTGGAATTATAGATGATAAGTGAATACATGAGACCAAGGTAGAGCTGCAATAGAAGTCGGGACACAACTTGGGTATGATACCCCTAGGTCATGGTTGATTCATTAAGTTTAACTAGATCAATAAATATTAGATTCTCATAACCAATCGAGTAATTTATTTCTTTTATTCATTATTTATTATTTTATGCATGTGCATATTTACTATGGGAACACAAAAAATAATAAACAGAAAAATGCATAAATATGTGATGAATGTTTTTTTATTAATTCATGTTTATTTGAGATCACAAAAACATGGTATGAACATATTTAATAGAAATTTATTACATTATTCAAGAAATATTAAAAACCCCTCAAAGAAATATTATGTCATGAACACCTTTCATTGTTTACATTTGAACAAAATTAGGTGTAAAGGGTGATCGTTATCCATATTTGAGGGTGTCTCCTACTATTGAGGATTTCTTATGTAAATAATGGGTTTAATTAAATAAAATTGGTATAAAAGAAGTAGTTATAACTACATTTATATCACTTTAGAGAAAAATCATTGAGTAAATCAAGGTTGAGATTCCAATAAGTTAGGACTTCACTCAACAGATCAAGGAACTGCATATTAATATGGTTTTTCAACCTAGTTCCTACCTTAGAACACTCCAAGTAGTGACATATCCATATCTTGTATACTATAAAGAGAGGTTTCAAGTATCTTTTCCACTAATATACTCAAGCAGTAGAGTATTCTTTTTCTATTAGTGAGGGATACTAGAATTTGATAAAATAGTGGGTGAAACTTAATTAATTAATCAATGATGTATAAATTGATAATAAAGATAAATTAATAACTTATAAATTTGTTTTTTATAGATAAAAATGGAAATCTCGAACACCATCGATAAATTATCACTGTGATCAATACTATATAAATAAAATATTCTGACCGAAAACAACTTTTAAAAGTGGTACAGGAACTTACGCATAGTACTATGCCAAGATAGGAGGATTTATGTGTTGGAGTCCTCACTTCCTCCTAATCCTCCTCAAGGATAAAGAAAGGAAGATAAATAAAAGTATAAAAATCATGTGGATGATACACTAGATGTATAGTGTATCATTTTGTCATTTGTGTCTAGTAAATTGCATAAAATGCATGAGGATGAAGATGCCTACAAGATGTTTACTTGTATTTGATAGTTATATTAAGAGAGATCTCAGAAATAAAGGTATGAGATTTCAAGTGCATTGTATAGGTATAGGCTAGCATAAGGGAATCAAGAAGGTCATCATGTACTGAATATTATCAGGTACATTGAGAGACTTGAATCCCTTAGGTTCAAGTTGAACCAAGAACTAAAAACCAATATCATTCTTACCTCTTTATCACAAATATTTTTTACTTTTATTGTTAATTAAAATATGAATGACATGAAAAAGTCTCTCTCAGATATTTCAGATTTATTTTTCTAAGCTGATAAGGATATGAAGAAGACCAATTCTTTAGTCCTTATGGTGAACAAGATAAGGAAGGGAAATTATACAGGCTCAAGGGATAAGTCCAAGCTGAAGACACTGATCCAGGGTCCTTCCAAAATTATAAATATACATAGGGAGGGGAATGAGTAGTAGGTTTTTTACTTTTCAGGTGAAAATAAGGACTACTGGAATAATGATTTTAGAGTTAGGAAAAAGAAGTAAGGTGATGATTCTACTTTAGGAATTTTTGTTTTTGAATTCAATATGCCTTTATCTACAAGTAGGGTATTGAATATAGTATATTGATCACACATTTTCATTCAAATACTGGAACTAAGTATATTCTAGAAGATTTAAAAGGTTTAGGTGGATCTATGAGCTGAAAATGGTGTGATACTAGTAGCCTTGGTAGTGGGATATTATCACCTGACTTTTAATAGTGGTTTGATTACTATATTAAATAATTATTATTATGTTCCTTCTGTTACCAGAAACATAATATCTTTTTTAAGTTAGAACACAATGAGATTTTATTTCAATTTTTTAAATAAATTTTCTCTTTTATAAGGATAATATGTGTTATGGTATGGTGCTTCTTAACAATGGATTATATACACATGAAATCAAAAACCCTATAATGGAAATCAATGATAAAACTAGCGAGCATGACTCATATAATACCTGCCTATGGAACCTAGGTCTTAGTCATGTAAATGAGAAGCGTTTAGAAAAATTATATCAAGAAGTTCACTTATACTTATCTGAGTTAAAACCCTCATATCTATGTCACACTTGTTTTTAAGGGAACATGACCAATGAACCCTTCACATGGAAAGGATTAAGGGACCCTGAATTACTGGAATTAATTCATACTGACGTATGTGGTTCATTTATAGTAAAGGAAAGGGTTGATTTTTTTTACATTATTACTTTTACCTATAACTGTAGTATTTATGATTATAATTATTTAATGCAGTGTATGTTAGATTCCTTTCAAATGTTTAAGGAATACTAACATGAAGTACAAAACCATCTTGGTAAGAATATTAAGGCAGTTTTCATAGACTTAGGTTAAGAGTATCTTAAACAAGATTTCATTGATCACTCAAAGGAGTGTGGGAAAGTATCCCAACTCACTCATCCTTATACGCCACAGTAGAATGGTGTTAGTGAAAGGAGGAATAGGACCTTACTTGACATGGTCATATCAATAATGATTCAGGAAACTCTTACATTATCCTTTTGGGGATATTCCTTGTAGAAAATATCATATACCCTTAACTGAGTACCAACTAAATCTACAAATGGGATTCCATATGAGTTGTGGTATGAAAAGAAACCCATTATCTCACACATACATTTATGGGAATTAAAGGATTTTTTCAAGATTATACCTAGTGAAAAATTAGCATCTTGGGGAATAAAGTGTATTATTATAGGTTATCTTAAAGAAAATAAAGGATATTACTTTTACAACCCTTTAGATAATAAAGTGATTTTGGAGACACATGCCATATTTTGAGAAAGGGGACACATTTCTAATGAAAATAGTAGGAGAAAGATTGACTTTGATGAATTTGATGCTCTATATGCACAAGATTTGGTATAAGAACAATCTTCATAAGAGAAAATGGGAGATGAAGAAGCTCCCAATACACAAGTACTACATAGGTCAACTCGAGAGGTCATAGAACCATAGCGTTGTGGTTTTCTTGTCACAAATTCAGTTGAAACACTACTCTTAGAGAATGATGAACCTATAACCTGCAAGGAAGTAGTATAAGGAAAGTATGCTTCTAAATGGAAATATTCCATGCATTCTTAGGTGTATTACATGAACCAAAATCAAGTTTTTATTTTATTGGACCCACCAGCTAATGTAAAACCTATAGGGTGAAAATGGGTATTCAAGAAAAATTTGGACATGGATGGTAAAGTAAATAATTATAAGGAAATAATGGTAGTAAATGGTTTTATAAAACATCAAGGCATATACTATGATGAAACATTCACATCAATAGAGATGCTAAAGTCCATCAAAATATTACTTGAAATGGAAGCCTTACATGATTATGAGATTTTGAAAATGGATGTCAAAACTATTTTTCTAAATGATAATTTGGTTAAAGATGTATATATGACTTATCCTGAAGGGTTTTCTAATTTAAATAATTCCAATAAAGTGTAAAAGCTTCAGAGATCCATTTTTGGGTTTAAGTGGGCATCACGATCATGGAATGTTTGTTTTTTATGAGGCCATAAGAGAATTTGGTTTTTTCAAGAATGAAAGAAATCTATGTGTCTATAAAAAAGTTAATGGTAATGAAATCATTTTCCTTTTATTATATATGGTTGACATTTTAATTATTAGAAAAAAGGTGAAATTCTTAAAGTCAGTTAATTCTTGGTTAAATGAATTATTCTTCATAAAAGACTTAGGTGAAGTCGCCTACATTCTATGGATTAAGATATATCAAGATAGATCTTAGAGGATAATTGGGATAAGTTAAAGTACATATATTGACAAGGTACGTAAAAGGTACAGTATGTAAAAATCTAATAGAGGGTTGTTACTAATGTCAAATGGTATCAATATCTTCGAGAAAATGTGTCCACAAACACAGGAGGAGATTGAGAGAATTAGTAGAATCCATTATGCATTGATAGTGGGATATATCATGTATTTCATGTTATGAATTACATTTGATGTTGACTTTTCTTTAAGCATGGTGGGTAGGAGAGATGCATTGGGCTACTGTAAAAACTATCCTAAATTACTTGAGGCATACAAATTATATGTTCCTAGTGTATGGAGAGGAGATAAGGAACTAGTAGTGAGAGGATACACTGATGCTAGTTTCCAGATAGATCATAATGATCTGAAATCATAGTCAAGCTATGAATTTTTCTTAAATGGTGGTGTGGTGAGCTGGGGAAGCTCAAAGTAACTTGTGGTCACTAACTCTATAGAAGAATCTGAGTATACCACGGCTTCCAATACAGTTAAGTAAGTAGTCTAGATATGAAGCTTTGTCTCATACATTGGTGTTGTGCCTAGTAGTGCAGACCATGTTCCAATTTACTATGATAATACTGTAGAAATGGTGCTTGCCAAGGATCTCGGGTCGCACTAGAGGAAAAATAACGTACTTTATAATTTTCATCTCTAGGGAGATTTTACTCAAAGTGGTAAAGTTATAGTTAATATAGTATCCATAGAGGATAACATGGAAGACCCCCTGAATAAATCCATTTCTCATTAGAATTATAATTCTCATGTGAGAGATAGTGGTTTTAGACTTGTTATTAGTTGTCTCTAGTGAAAGTGGAAGTGTTGAAAGTGGGTTTCATGGACCCAAATTATGTATGTACTTTGATTACCATTACATGTATATATTTTGATATATACATGTGTTTATCTTACTATAATAGTGTTGATACTTATTCATCCTCTATATTTATGGTAATTTCATTATATTACATGTCATATAAAAATGTTATAGCAGTTCCCAAGAAATACTGATAACCTAAAGATATTATGAAAGTAATATTAAATATTTTTACTCTGGTCCAAATACATCACATTCATAGGACACATATTATGTGTGACCATCATGTGATGGGGGCTCATAATCATTGAGACTTCTTCTCATGAAGTTCTTGGAACACCACATGTTTTAGGTGTCATTGGTTATTCCTATAAATGAACATATTTATTGGACTCTTGACTTGATATCATTATCAATGTATATCATTTTATCACATACTTTGATGCAATGAAAAATTTGTGACTTTGAATTCATGGGGATGTATCTTGTGTTGGGTGTGTTATTGGTAGATGGCATTGGTTGAATGTTCAAGATATAATTTCTGGATTTTGAGTTGAGGAAGTGATATCTCAGTTTAATATGATTTGGATGGAAGTACCTTTATAAATCCATGTTCATGGTAGTCGAAGGTAAGTTTGTCCATTTTGATCAAAAAATAATAAATCATGAATGGATGATGACATAAGTTTTGCATCCTGTTTTATGAGATATCATGAGACAGAGAGATTATATTACATAATGTGTGCTCATAGGATGGTGTTCATTACTATGATGATTGATTTTCTATTTAGGGTCCTCGATGAGTAGTTATAATTCACTCTTAGTCTATGAATATTATTCAATGCTATCTAAATAAGGACCTAAAGGTCATACACAATTAATTATTCAATATTTTTCCCTATTCTAATGAATACGCGTATAGGATGTAGTGGGAACCACCAAAGGGTCTAATAGTTTTCCAAGTTTTATTTATCACCGAATAATAAATAAATTATTTATTATTCAAGTATGGAATAATTGTGTTTAATTTATTTATTAAAAGTATTCACAAGGTATTAAGTAAATATATGGAAAAATATTATATGAATGAATATTATTTTAATTTTCAAGGTTCATTTAGTATTGCTAGAATTATGAGTCAAATTAATGACTTGGTTTTATCACTTAATATATTAAATATATATTAAAAGTATATAATAAAAATATAAGTGGCATTATGATGTAGTTAGTTTCTCATAACATGTCATTTATTGCTTATTTAGTGGGTGTTGGATATAAGGGGGCTAGGGAACCCTTCCTAGGGATTTTAGTGCCCATTATATAAGAAGAGGATAATTACTTTTACAACAGATATTCATCATTCAAAATTAAGAGATTCTGTATACTCCTACATCCTAGAGGGATAAAGGCTCTATCTAAGTGATCGATCCAATAACACCTTCACATATTGAAGGGACGAGATAGAGGTGATCATTGTGACATCGAAGGAATCATCAGAGCTCTGCGACATCACCTAGAATTCGATGGTTGATATATGTACATATTCTTGAATCATGTTTGGATGATCTAGAGGGGTTGGGCCTCTGATCCTTCAAGAAAATTTCACTGGTGATGATCTGATATCAAGTGCACTTCTTTCAAAATGAGGTAACCATTTGGTTTAAATTTTTGTGATTTTATAATTCACATGAGATCCTCAGACCTCTAATAGGGATTATATCTCTAAAGATGAAAAAGTTTCATCAATTTTTTTATGAAAGTTTTTAAATCCCCAACCCACTGGCTTTTGTTTTTCATCCCAATACTAGTAATTCAAAGATGTGAATATGGCCAATGGTGTCTCATATCACTAGATGCCACCATTATCCTCTATAGATAAGAACAAGGGAGAAATGGTTTCTGAAACCATATATCATTCCCTATAGTTCTCCCCGTAATATAATTTTGTCATTTATTTCTTATATATTCTTCCCATGTATTTTTTTTTCCTTACCATTCACATTGTTTTCTTTCAAGATCAAACTCTCTATATTGGTTCTTCTAGATTTTCATCTTTTTTGTTTCTTCCTTTCTTTGAGGGATTGTATCCCTCACATCACTGATTTTTCTCACATAATTATTTCAATTGAGGACATAGTTATTCAATGCCATTAGTCACTATATTTCTTATGGAGGCTCCTTTAGAAGATGATGGCGGCTCAACTTTGACTTTTTCTAACATTTATCGATGATGTGTATAGTGTAATTTGTATGTATAGACTCCTATTCTTGGTTTAATCTAGCCTCACTTTTTAAAGTATTCACTATTTATTTGATCTCATTTCTTGAATCATTATGGTATGTTAGTTAGGATAGTACTTAGTCAATTCCCTCCCACTGTGTGAGAGTGAGGTTTGTAATTAAGGGTTAGGTCTTTTATGATTGGGACAACAGTGGTCCCATGAGATTTGTTGTATGTTTGTCTCTATTTTTGTGAGATTTTTTCTCTAGGTTTGTCACAACCTTTAGCTATGTTAATTTATAAAATACAAAAAAAAAAGTTTAGAAGATTCATTATTTAGTAGTGCATTGATAAAACTATTACCATCTAGATAATGAATTTGGTACTCTTAAATAAATCATTCATCAAGAAACATGTTTCACCCACATAATTTCTCCTAATTTCATTTTCCTCCAATAATAGCTCCCAATTGCTCAAAATTTATTACACTTCCTTCTCAATGGGACTCCTCTCCTCTAGCAATCCTCTACGAATCACCTAAAACCATATTCCTCAATTGTGATGGCTTCCTCTATGGTGAATCTACACTTTTATTAATCTTATCTTTTGTACACTTTAACTATCCTTCACAAATAACCTAAAACCTTATTCCTGAATTGTGATATCTTTTTACTCAGTGAATCTACACTTACTTTACTCCTTTATTCTGATATCACCATCTCTCCTTTGTGAATCTCTTAAAACCTTATTCCACAATTTTGAGGGTTTCTAACTTGGTGAATTTCTACTTAATTCACTCCTCTCTTCTTGCGTCAACCCACTTCCACCAGTACTTTATCTTCACTTTATTTCTTCATAGTTTTCATCTCAATGTGTTTCATATAATCAACAGAAATACGGTAAATAAAGGTATGAATTTTATAACTAATATCTATTTTATTGTTCTAGCCTAATCTATTTGGATAATTTTGGGTCAAATTATAGTGTCCCATACTACAAAGAAGATCACAAATCTCATGGGTTTATCTCCATGGTGATCTCACTAGGGGTTGGAGGGGGATATGCGACCCAACTCTAGGGATCTGGGGGGGAGAACAGCCCTGGTCCAAATTCTGGGGGGTTTTAGAAAATCTAACCAACTATAATAAAGATGAACATGTGACACTAACAAGACACTATAGCAATGTTGACTTTGGCATGATTATTTTAGAAACATAGACTTTGGAGATAATGGTACTATAGCTCCATGTCCTTCTTACCACCAACCACTATTGCATTTAGACTTGGGTGGTTTCAACATTGTAGAAATCCAGACTTCTATCCATCGTTCACTGTAGCATAATGGACTTACTGTGTGGTTGGTGGAATGACGCTTCATCTTCTTTATTATCTCATTAAGACTAGGGTTTTATGTATGGGTGTTTGTGAAACTTCGATCTACTTCTAATTGTGCTCTTGGAATTTTAGTGAAGTGATTCTTCCTCTCCATGTATGTAGGGAGTTTTCATAAACTGCATAAATTGATGTGGCTATGTTTATATTCTTCTTCTAATTATTTTTTTCTTATCTTTTCTTCATCTAAAACACTTTTTCGTGTGACTCATGATGTTTTTACAACAATATCTTCAGTATTTCACTATTTTTTCATTAGAGTTTTTGAAACCTCGATTTTATATTGAGTGGTGTTTGTGAACATTACCAAACAAAAGTATTCTTTTATTATGGTTCTCAACTTCTTATTATTTAATCAATAGGAAAGAAATATTTCATGAAATTTACATTAGGGTTTTTTCCATTAGGGTTTATTTATAGTGATTCTAATTTATAATGGTTCTTGGTCTTCTTATTAACGAGAAAAAAAGAATTCTTTCATTGTTCGACATATCATATCTCTTTATTCTCACTCTTTAAATAACATTCCCCATTAACAAGCAACGTGTTTAGCATATAAAATATTGGGTGGTTTCAGTTATACTTTAGTAGATGATTATTTTATTAAGTCTCTATTATATTTATTTATTGTTTATATATACTTCTTATTTAAAAATTTCAACACCTTAAAAGTTTATACTGATATCTATTTTTCACTATCTATATTTGTTGGTTTTGGTTATCCTCTATTTTTTGTTGTCTATTTTTTACAACCTAATAATCGAACACCCCAACAACATAGATTTACTTGATTTTTTATGATATGCTTCATAAAAATAACAAAAAAATCCTATTATGTTATTTTCATGCATTAACATTTCTTCTTTTTTTATCTCATTAGAATCAATGCATAAAGTTATATTATAGTTGGATATCAACTCTAGAACACTACAAACTATGATATAGTTGAACATAATATTTCAAATAAATACAAATTGATCAAACATATTATTATTTTTAATTTTCCCTTATTAATACAAAGATGTTGCTTTATTACTATTGAAATTATTAATATCGATGTTTCTCTTATATATTAAAATGGAAGATATATTAGTATTTTTATATAATATAGAGGCTTGTAAAATAATATCATATTATTAATCAATTAAAATAAATAAAACTGATAAATATATTTTTAAATTGTATTGTTAACTTTTTAGTATTAATTTACATAATATCAAATGTGTAATACCATGTCTATTAACATTTTGATGTCAAATTTTATCAACTTCCTTATCATATGAATATAAATATGTTACACTTGACTTAAAATTATGAGACAATTAGTATAAAAAGAAATATTTAAATATGACTATATATTTATATAAGAAATTTTATTTCTCCAATAGGTTTTCATAATATCCCTAAACTGTTTACTCTATGATTGGATGACATTTAATTTCACCCAAATTTTCATTATATTTGATATAAATATTTTATTTCATAGATTTAGTGAATCATAGGATCTCTTCATCAAATAATTTATGAATCTCAAACATATATCAATAGATATTGACTTCTAATCAAATGACCTTATCAAATACTTTTCAGTTGTTGTTATCATAGTTTCCATTGCAAGAAAACTATAATGAATTTTATTCCTATTAAGATTACATTCATGTATAATATATTAAATGAAATTTTAAATTACATTATTTTAATTTCTTGTGATATACTATATTATAGGTTTTAAAAATATTTTACGTCTTCAGAGTAGTGATCCTAAGAATCATCCAAGAAAATACAACAAAAAAGAAGAGGAAAAACTCGATATTCAATCAACCTTAAGTATGTAAGTTAACATTTTTTAACTCCATTACTAATAATGTGATTCTAAATATGCACTACAAAATATAAATATGTTTCTTTATGTTCAACCATATTACATTATATGTTGTTTTTAAAAACTTTTATAACTAAAATATGTAGTATTCCTTTAATAATTTATGATAAATTTCATATGGTACTCCCACTTCATATAAACAAGATGAATCTCAACTAACACATTCAAAACAAATTGGTTATTTTTATTTATCTAAAATGCAAAAATTTCATTTTGTTATTATAAAACATCAATTTTACTTTTCATAATAAGATTTTTAAAATATTATCTGATTATTATTTTTTAATTTATTTATTTTTAAAATGTCAATACAGGCATAGGCTATCAAAAAAAATTAATGGATAGGTTCAATTCTCTATCAGCAATAGGTATATTTTACTTTCGTTAATTTCTCCTTGGAATAATCATTATTTTCTTATTTTTAGTTCTCTTCATGACTTCAGATTAATTAAATATTATAATATAACTATAAATAATATTTAAAAACTATAATAGATAAAAAAAATTGACTCATTCAACTATTATAGCACCTAGAACTAATATATCGTTTATTAAAACATCTTACATTACTACAAAAATCCCTTTTAAAAATGCTTGAAAAATCCTTTATCAGCACCAATAAAGAATTTTTGATCTAAGAATCATTCAAATTAGTTCAATTTTATCAGTGCTAGAAAAGTGCCCTTAAAATTGGGTCACTTTTATTTGTGCTATAAAAGCATTGATAAAGGGGTTCCTTTATTATATCTAAAAAAAGAACTGATAAAGGAGGTATTTTATCAGTGTTAGTTTAGAATGGATAAAAGGTGCTCTTTATTAGTTATTTTTTTGCACTAATAAAGGGTACCCATTATCGAAAACATTATTATCATTGATAAAGGATGTATTGCTACATTATGATATTAAAATTTTACCACGCTGCAATACTAAATACATCAATATATGGAAAATTCATCATTTAATTGAAATAAAATTTACATCAGAAATACAAGAAAAAAATACTATATTATAGATATTTCAAACATTGTTTTGTACAATTACATTAAAAAAATTTATCAATAACATTCAAAAACATAATTTGTTTTCATTTTCTTTAGTACCCAACCCCCTCTCAAAAAAGCTCAATCATGGTATTAGTTTCCAAACAAACCACCTCAACTCAACCAAAATAATCCACTTGTATATAAAAATAATTCTTATGTTAGTAATACTATAAATAAATAAATAAAACATAAATATGAAACAATACATTAAGAAATATCAATTTTAAATAAAAGGACACACTTGGATTCATATCAATAATATTGTGCATCGGATTAATGTGAAAATAATTCTCACACATCACAAATGAGTTAAGGATAGTTTTCATAAACTATAAAGACCATCCAAATGTTTTTTCTTAGTTTTGAGTATGTCATGTGTCTTTTTTACTAAAATTTTAATTTAAACTGAAAACATGCACTTTGCATCATAGCAGTCACATCATGTGTCAGTTTGATGTGAGACTGATTCCTACACATCACAAATGACTTATTAATCATTTTACTAAAGTATCAAGAAAATCTGAGAATATTTGATTGGTTTTCAGTGAGTAACATGTGTTTTGAACTAAATTGTCGATTTTAAACTAATAACTGACACTTTGAGTCATACCGAGCACACCGTATATCATATTGAGGTGTGGCTGATTCCTATACGTCACAAATTACTTATGGATATTTGTACGAAAGTATCAAAAAAAAATATGAATGTGTTTGCTCAGTTTTGATTATGTGATGTGTGTTTGAACAAAAATATAGATTTTAAATAAAAAGACACACTAGGAGTCATACTGATCCCACCATGAATCAGATTTTCATGCAGCTGATTCCAAAAAAAATCACAAATGACATAAGGATCATTTTCCTAAAGTATCAAGACAGTCTAAATGTGTTTTCATAGTTTTGAGTATATCACATGTCTTTTACTAAAATATTAATTTAAACTGAATCCACAAACTTTGAGTCATAATGGTCACATCATGTGTAGGTTTGTTATGAGACTGATTCCTACATGTCAAAAATGACTTATAAATAATTTTCCTAAAGTATCAAGACAATTCGAGTGTGTTTTATCAGTTTTTAGTGAGTGAAACATATTTTTAATGGACACTTTGAGTTGTACCAGTCACACCGTATATCAGATTGAGGTGGAGCTAATTTCTAGATATTAAAATTGACTTATGGATCGTTTTTCGAAACTATCAAAATATTATGAATTTTTTTTCTTATTTTTGATTATGTGAGGTGTGTTTTGAACTAAAAAGTAAATTTTAAATAAAAAGACACACTTGAGACATGCCGACCACACCATGTGTCGGATTGATGTGTGGATAATTCCTATATGTCACAAATTATATAAAGATCATTGTTCTAAAGTATAAATGCAGTATGAATGTCTTTTCTTAGTTTTGAGTATGTCACATGACTTTTTGACTAAAATGTCAACTTAAACTGAAAACATGCACTTTGAGTCATAGTGGTCACATCATGTGTCGATCTGATGTGAGACTAATTCCTACATGTCATAAATGACTTGTGAATTATTTTCTTAAAGGATCGAGACAAACCAGGTATGTTTTCTTAGTTTTTAGGGAGTGATACACATTCCAAATTACCAATTTTAAACTAATAACGGACACTTTGATTCATACTAGGAACACCGCGTATCGTATTGAGGTGCAGTTAATTCCTACACGTCAAAAATAACTTATGGAACATTTTCCTAAAGTATCAAAAAAATATGAATATATTTTCTTGGTTTTGAGTATGTGACATGTGTTTTGAACTAAAATATCAATTTTAAATAAAAATACGCACTTAGAGTCATATCAGTCACACCGTGTATCATATTAATGTGAGGATAATTCTTACACATCAAAAATAACTTAAGGATCATTTTCCTAAAGTATAAATATAATAAAAATAAGTTTGATTGATTTTTGAGTATGTCGCATGTCTTTTTTACTAAGAACACACTTTGGGTCATACCGGAAACATAATGTGTCGGTTTGATGTAAGACTATTTCCTAGACCTCACAATGACTTATGAATCATTTTCCTAAAGTATCAAGACAATCTAAGTATTTTTTCTTGATTTTTAGTCAGTGACGCATATTTTGAACTAAATTGTCAATTTTAAACTGATAATGAACACTTTGAATCATACCGTGAACATCATGTGTCAGATTGAGGTGTGGTTGATTCCAACATGACAAAAATTAATTATGGATTATTTTCCAAAATTATAAAAACAATAAAAAAAATTACTTTGTTTTGAGTATGTGGAGTTTGTTTTGAATTAAAATGTCAATTTTAAAAAAATATGTACTTGGAGTCATATCGGTCGCAAAGTATGTAGAATTAATGTGAGGATGATTTCTACACATAAAAAATTATTAAGGATCATTTTCCTAAACTATCAATAAAATTTGAACGTGTTTGATCAGTTTTCAGTGTCATGTGTCATTTTTACTAAAATATCATTTTAAACTAAAAACATGCAGATTGAGTCATACTGGTCACATCGTGCATCAGTTTAATGTGAGACTAATTCTTACACATCTCAAATGACTTATAAATAAGTTTCCTAAAATATCAAGAAAATCTGAATCGGTTTTCTTATTTTTCAATAAGTGACACACATTTTGAACAAAATTTTCAATTTTAAATTGATAATTAACACTTTGAGTCATACCCGGGACACTATGTATCAAATTTAGGTACTGATAATTCCTACACATCACAAATGACTTACGAATTATTTTACTAAATTATCAAAAAAAAATATGAATTTGTTTGATCAATTTTGAGTATGTGATGTGTGTATTGAACTAAAATGTCAATTTTAAATAAAAAGACACACTTGGAGTCATACTGGTCACGTCGTGCATATGATTGATGTGAAGATTATTCCTACATGTCAAAGATGACTTAAATATCATCTTAAAAAAAATATAAAGACAATCTAAGTGTGTTTTTTTAGTTTTGAGTATGTCACATTTATTTTTTACTAACATGTTAATTTAAACTGAAAACATACACTTTGATTCATACCGGCCATATCATGTGTCAGTTTTATTTGAGACAGATCTCTACAAATCAAAAATTTCATATGAATATTTTTCCTACAGTTTCAAGACAATTTGAGAACATTTTATTAGTTTTTAATGAGTGACACATATTTTCAACTAAGTTTTTAATTTTAAATTGATAAAAAACACTTTGATTCATATCAGGGACACCATGTATCGGATTAAGGTGCGGATTTTTCTACACATCAAAAATGAATCATGGATAATTTTCTTAAAGTTTCAAAAAAATATGAATGTGTTCGCTTGGTTTTGAGTATGTGACGTGTGTTTTGAAATAAAATTTCAATTTTAAATAAAAATACACACTTTGAGTCATTTGAATCACATCATGTGTCAGATTGTCATGTGGATGATTCCTATACATAAAATTTGACTTAAGGATAATTTTCCTAAATTATCAAGACAATTTGAATGTGTTTGATCATTTTTTAGTATGTCATATATCTTTTTTACTATAATGTCAATTTAAACTAAAAACACGCACTTTGATCCATACCAGTCACATCATGCATCAATTTGATGTGATACTAATTACTTCACCTCTAAAATGACTTAAAAATAATTTTCCTAAACTATCAAGACAATCTGAGTGTGTTTCCTTAGTTTTAAGTGAGTGACAGATGTTTTGAACCAAATAGTCAATTTTAAACTGATAACTGATGCTTTGAGTCATATCGGGAACACTGTGAATTGGATTGAGGTGATGTTAATTCATACACATAAAAAATTACTTATGGGTCACTATCCTAAAGTATAAAACCAATATCAATGTGTTTTCTTAGTTTTGAGTATGTGACATGTGTTTTGAACTAAAATGTCAATTTTAAATAAGAAAAACACACTTCGAGTCACACCAATCACACCGTGTGTCAGATTGATGTGAGGTTGATTCATACACTTCAAAAATGACTTAAGGATCATTTTCCTAAATTAATAATAAAATATTAATGTGTTTTCTTGGTTTTAAGTATGTCACATTTCTTTTTAACTAAAATGTTAATTTAAACTAAAAACACTCACTTTTAGACATACCGGTCAAATGGTGTGTAGGTATGATGTGAGATTGATTCCTACATGTCACAAATGATTTATGAATTGTTTTAATAAACTATAAAGATAATCCTAGTACATGTTATTATTTTTTAGTGAGTGACACATGTTTTGAACTAAATTTTCAATTTTAAACTGATAACGGACACTTTGAGTTATATCGGGAACACCGTGTATCAAATTCAGGTTCGGATGATTCATACATGTCGCAAATGACTTATGGATCATTTTCCTAAAGTATAAAAACAATAAAAAAAATTATTAGTTTTGATTATATAACATGTGTTTTGAACTAAAATTTCAATTTTAAATAAAAATACACACTTGGAGTCATACCGGTCACATCGTGTGTCGGATTGACATACAGCTAATTCCTACACATCAAATATGAATTAAGAATAATTTTCCAAAATTATCAATAAAATACAAATGAATTTTCTAGGTTTTGATTTTTTTCATATATCTTTTTTATTAAAATGTCAATTTAAACAAAAAGCACGCACACTGAGTCATATCAGTCACATCAAGCATTGTTTTTATGTGAGATTGATTCCTACAAGCCAAAAATGAATTATGAATCATTTTCCTAAAATATCAAGACAATATAAGGTTGTTTTATTTGTTTTGAGTGAGTGACATGTGTTTTGAACCAAATTTTCAATTTTAAATAGATAACGGACACTTTGAGTCATACCGGGTACATCGTGTATCAGATTGAGGTGAAACTGATTCCTCCACCTCAAAAACGACTTATGGATCATTTTATTAAAGTATGAAAACAATTTGAATTTTTTTTCTTGTTTTTGAGTGTCTGACATGTGTTTTGAACTAAAATGTGAATTTTAAATAAAAAGACACACTTAGACTCATATTAGTCACACCATGTGTTGGATTGATGTGTGGATGATTTCTATATGTCAAAAATGATTTAAGGATTATTTTCCTAAAGTATAAATATAATACGAATGTGTTTTATTGTTTTTGAGAATTTCACGTGTCTCTTTTACTATAATGTCAATTTAAACAAAAAGTACACACTTTGAGTCATACGGGTCACATCGTTAGTCAGTTTTATGTGAGACTAATTCCTACACATCACAAATGAATTATGAATCATTTTCCTAAAGAATAAAGACAATCCAAGTGTGTTTTATTAGTTTTCTATGATTGATGCTTGTTTTGAACCAAATTGTCAATTTTAAATTGATAATGGACACTTTGAGTCATACTGGACACACTATGTATCGGATTGGGGTGTAGTTAATTCCTACACATCGAAAAATGAATTATGGATCATTTTCCTAAAGTATAAAAAAAATGTGAATGAATTTTCTCAGTTTTGATTATGTAACATATGTTTTGAACTAAAATTTCTATTTTTAACAGAAAACATGTACTTTGAGTCATACCAAACACACCATGTATCGAATTGAGGTGTGGTTGATTCCTACATGTCAAAAATGAATTGTGGATAATTGTACTAAATTATAAAAACAATATGAATGTGATTTATTAGTTTTGAGTGTGTGATGTGTGTTTTGAACAAAAATATAAATTAAAAATTAAAAACATCCACTTCCATTCATACCGATCACATCTATTGGATTGAGGTGTGGCTGATTGAGGTGTGGTTTATTCCTACATGAGAATGAGTAGATTCAAATATATTACTAGATATTTCATGCTAGGAACAACATGTATCAAATTAAGATGAGGCTAATTCCTACATATCACAAATAAATTATGAATCATTTTCCTAAACTATCAAAATAATCTAAATGTTTTTTCTTGATTTTGAGTACGTAACATGCTTTTTTGGACTAAAATTCAAATTTTAAACTAATAACATAAACTTCAAGTCATATTGGGATACCATGTACCGGTTCAATGCATTCAAAATTCAGGGTTATCTAACAATGTTTTTGTTTCATAACCTATAATGTTGAATTCATTGAATAATAAAAATAAAAGTGCATCATCAAAAGTGAATCATCATCATTGAGTGAATAATCATAGTACATGAGTGCATCATGAGTGTATCATCCTTATTCATGGACTATATTAAAATTAACAAAATAATTATTAGATAAAAATCATAAGGAAATTAGATAAAAAAATAGATAAAATGATGATAAAATTCACTAAATAATTAGAAGGAAGCCACCTCTTCATGATGTTTGTATAAAATATAACACCATGTATTCTTTCCATTACTTTCTAAAAAAATTTATTTCTTCTTTTGAATATGAGGATTGTCGATAGTCCCGGTAGTACTATAAAAATATAAATAAATAAAGGATAGTAAATATTTTAAATGAAATTGTAATTATCATCGGAAATACCTATTTCGAGATGCTATTTTGTTGATGGAATACGATATCTTTCATAAATTTTCAAACATAATAATCACAATATTTACCATTAGTTTGTTTAAGACACTGCATAAACAATGAGAAAAATAATTAATTTATTTTGATACATGTTTTTATAGGGTAATTTTATTATATATATCCTAATACTCATCTATTTGTATAATTCGATAGGCTTTTGTGCTAATGGGTTGTCCTCATGCCATGATTTTCATGATATTTAAACACCACCCTATCATAACATAATTTTCATTAAAACATAATATAAAATGTATAACTTGAAGTTTATTTGTAAAAATTTTCATGTAGTTTATTAAAAATTGATAAACGTCATCATGTGTGGTCAGTTTTTTGGGTATCTATGCAATGAATATAGAAAATAAATCTTTAGAGTATCCAAATTTAATGCAATAAGTAAAACATATTTCCAAAAAAAACAAAAAGGAATAAGTGATGAAATAAATTAAAATATATTTGATATGATTAAATTGTAGATATTTAACCATGAATCATGAGTATTAATAAGATTCTTCCATCTATAAGTTTTATTTCAAACATTGTGGCTAGTTTTTTCTCTATTACTTCAATTTTCTTTGGTTCCAATGAGAATAGTTGTGTACAAGTAATGTGCAGAATAATGAGAATGAATTTATATTCCTAAGATTTTCCATTCAAATAGTATTGATATATATGCCTTCAAAAAAATATGGATTATATTTAGTCATAATTAATATATTAGATCAACTATTAGAAAAAAAATCATAAAAGCACACCTCATGTATACATTTACAATTGAGAATCCTATCCATTTATGCTTGAGGATTTCATGTACATTCTTAAGACCAATATAGTCTATAATGGCTTCTCCATACATCTGTTCTTCAAAATCAATTATGGTGGTATCACCACTTGCTAACATTATATCCATATGAACTTTTAATGTTAGTAAATGTAGAAGTTGAAAGGGTGGGATAAAGGTATTTTGTGAAGATATTTTCTATTGGTTAGTTGATCCTTTAAATCATTTTTATTCAACCTTTTATTTCACACACTTCCCTTTGTCTGTATGTAATAATATTCATTAGTTCAGACCTTTTTTCATTAATTGTTAAAGGTTTTTAATAAAAAAATAAATTATAAATTAATACCTCTTTGTCTACATGTATTTTTACAAGATCTAACAGGTATTCTATGAAAGTTATAATAGCTTTATTGACCGTATAAATACTTGTATCATTAAGTGGAATAGGTAGTTCAGTTCTAAACTCATGATCTATGTGAATCCCCACTCTCACATGACCTATTGGAAGTTTTCTGTTTGTGTGAAATATATCCTTAGATATTGTACATAGTACCCCATGCTATAATGAAATTAGTGGGTGTTGATAGATATAAATAACAATCATTTTCACATTTTGCAGAAACAATTATGACAATATTGATTACCTCTTCTAATATATCTAATTGAGGGGAAAGGTTTTCCTCAAAGATGGTGGGTCTTGGGGGTCTTCACGTAGTGGTTATTATAGTGTGGTTTCTTCTCTTTGATTAATTATCATAAAATTTTCTATCAAATCTAACTTCTAATTAATTTTTTCTCCTATAGAAGATAATAATGGCTGAAACTCTTCTATTTTCTTATTGTTATCCCCCAATTCATTTATTTTCTAAAAATATGTTTGAGGTAACACCCCAAAACCTGCACATCTAACGTGTACATACTGTTCTAGCCGCTTCAAGGCCACTGATAATAGTTGTTCATTAAGTATAGCTTATAGTAAACCAGTCTTAACATACATGAATATTACATCATTTTAGAATAATATTTAGTATATTTCCAAAATACATGCCTAAGGACCGTAATATTTTAGTGTCTTTAGAAACTTGGAAACAAAATCTTCTATCTTGGGGAAATATATTCAAACATCTCCCATAAATATCTATACCTTTAGTACTTCTACCTAAAACATTTATTCATAACCTCTAGAAAGTAAACTTAAGAAAGGGGTGAGATCATATGCTCATCAAGAGTAAATAAAGGAAATGTATAATCATAACATGAAAAAAAAAGGGCATGGAACTTGAGCATGATATTTAAAGATTATACCATACATATTAGAGATCATAATAAATATTGGAAGTTCATAATACATAGATCATAAGAGAATTAAGAGTATAAGTCATGAAAGTATAACATAGGAATAATTCATTGAATTTTTGGCATGCACATTGATTTATAATGTTGTGAACATGGATAAGTATAAATAGGTTCACTCATTAAGTTAAGGACATGAAATCAGGCCCCGAAATAAACTTGTGGACATGCAACCAGATCTATGCATAACAATTTGAATGAGTAATCAGGTTCACGCATAACCTTATAAACATGAAACCATGTCCATGCATAACATTATGAATATATAATCATGTTCATACATAACCTCATGGACATGAAACCAGGTCCATGCATAACATTTTGAACATGTAATCAAGTTCATTCATAACAATATGGACCTAAAACTAGGTCCATGCATAAAATTTTGAACATGTAATCAGGTTTATGCATAACATTGTGAATAAGTAATCAAGTTCACATATAAACTTATGAACATGAAACCAGGTCCATGTATAACTTTGTGAACATGTAATCAAGTTCACTCATAACATTGTGAACATATAATCAGGTTCTTGCTTAAACTTATGTACATGCAAGCAGATCCATGCATAATATTGTGAACATGTAATCAGGTTCACGCATAACACTTATACTCATGAGTCATCCATAATTACCCAATACATTAGAGGTAGATATAGGTACCAACCATCACATAATTAAACTTACACTTACATGTTTCATAAGATAATAAAACTTTTATAATATAATGACCCATAAAAAGAGATCATATCATAAACTATAGAAAATATATGGTCTTAAAATTCTTTCCATCCAAGAATAACCTATGAAAGGAAGTAGGTTTCATAATCATTTATCACGGTATAACTTGTTGATTAGGAATGGGTTTCACAATTATATAACCTATGTAAGAGGAACAGGTTTCATAAACATATAACTCATGGAAGAGGAATAGGTTTCATAGACATGTAACCAGTGAAAGAGAAATAGGTTACATAAATACCATGAAATAAAGAATAATCCATTGAGATAAATAATATGAATGAAACCTTTAGATCATTCCCTATAAAGTCATGAATAACATCAACAAATGTCATCTTAGATGGAAAATAATTTTGAAATATCTTTCAAAAACTTTTCTTGAGAAAAATATAATTTATTCTATGAAAAGTGATTTTTAGTACATAAATCTATTTTAGAATCATTTTATTATAAAATACATTGAAAATTTTTAAAAATACTTGAAATAATTTTGAAAACATTTTTCCTTGAAACATATAAAATAAGATTCAAAACATTTTAAAAACATTTTTTCTGTGAAGATAGCTTTGAAAACTTATAAATGAAGCTTTGAAAACAATAAAACGTTTTAAAAATACATTTTCCTTGAAAACTTTCTTCAAGTATCATTTTAAAACATTTTTGAAAATATGGTTTTTGAAATAAAATAGATTTCTGACCGAAGAGAAAAATGTGGTCAGATTTTCTTAAAAGCATTTTCTTAATAATCTTAAGTACCAAAGAGTGGAAATTGGTACTAATACATAAATATATATTTAATAAACATAGTATAACTAAAATCATGATTTTTCTTTAGATATGGATCATAATATTTTATCAAAAATCATAATCATTAACAATCTTTAAAAGTGATGATATTGTTTCAAAAAAAATATTATCACTTGGTAACTTGGTATCATACTCTCCATATAAAAAAAGGAAATTTCATGAATCTTAAAATATAATTAATAGATTTATATTCATGATATAACATTTAAAATTTAAATATATACACCTTGAAATAGAATCTATGTTCATAACCAAACATGAGTCTCAACGAAGGCAAATTGCGACAAAAATATTTTACCGATTTGGTAACTTTTGAAACATAAACCCCATGAAATAAAGATAATGTAATGGATATTTAAATACCCATAAATTTAATTATAAGAATAGTTTAATACATCCATGGTCAGTATAAACATCACACAAAAGGATTTGGTGGTGAATAAATCATGTATCTCATAGAAATAAAAAGTGAGATAAAATCCCCTTACTATGTATCTTGACTCTCTTCGTACTCATACAAGATTACTATATAATAAATATAAGTTTATTATAAATATTTTAAAGAATAATATTATTATATATAATACCATATATGGTTTTATCATGACCTTATATTATCCGCTTGTTAATAATCCTATGTTAAGGTTTCACTTCAGGTAATATTCTCTTTGTTCTTCACATGTGTCTCAATTTTCTATATATTTGGTCCTTATACATATATCATGATTTATAGAATGTAAAACATGATATAAATTTAATTTATATACATTAAATTTGTATTATAATAATCTATTTAATATATAATTATGAAATTGAATATACCATTCATGGAGATGATAAGTCGTACGTATGCATGAATGTTGTTTCCATTTTTATTATCCTATTGGAAGAAGAAAGAAAATAGAATATATGTATATATGTATATAATATAATTATATTAGAATTTTAATGTTATATATATCACATAATTTCACTAATCACATCCTTAATACATTCCATGTAGTGTGTGAACGAATCACATCGCTTTGTGGGGGAGGAGTACACATTTCCTCAAACGAAATTATCGTATTTAAAATAAATGAAAAGTAAAAATGATATGTGTTTTAAATGGAATAAATAATCTTAAAGACATAATAAATATAATATATGACATATATAAACATATTTTCCATCATAATTTCCACCTTGATATGTGGTAAAGAAAAAATGAACACTCATCATTTAGTGAGGCGGTAGTTCGTCGTACATGTAAACAGTATGTTTCTTACCCATTAGATAGAGGTGTGTGTAAGTGTATGTAGAAAAATTAGAATAAAAAAATCCTATTATATTTAGGAAGTTTTTTTTGTCATATATTCATGTAATAAAGATAGTTTTGAGGGTGTACAAAGAAAATAAAATAAAGGAGCTTGATAAAAGATGTTACCTCTTAATCGGGTAACCCCTTTTGATTTGTGCCAAAAGGATCCCTTGGATTTATTTATTCCCAAGGGGAGGATTATAGTGGGGAGGGGGGATTTTTTGATATTATTTGAGAATATTTTTTTCGATCCAAGGGGCTTGAGAAGTGTGAGGAATTGGAGGGAGAGGAGGCCTTTTTATAGTGGCGTGGCACTCTTGTCAATACTTGAAAAGAGAATTCCACCCATGTTTTTCATGTTGCAAGTGGATCAAATAATGGACCAAAGTTGATAAAATGAATTATAAGGTATAAATATTGATATAAAATTTATCTTGGACAACTTTATAGTTCTTTTTGAATCATAAAGTTAAGGTTTATTCATTAGTTAAGCTTGATTTTACCTTAATCAATGAAATTAATTTTAATTACTTTCAATAATATTTTTGGTAAAAAACTAAGTTGATCTTATTAGAAATTATAAATTTTTATGATTCAAAATATGAAATCAATTTTTTCCAATTATAATCACATAAGTGGCATAAATTAATTTAAAACTAATCCCGCTGATGGGATGACACTGTGGGTTTTTTAAGTAAAAATGATCAAAAGTTTGCTAAGTTTTTATATCTAATTTCAATTTAAAATTGATTCTAATGACCTAAATTGGATTAATTGATAAAAATATTATATAATTAAACTTTTAAATTAATTTAAAATATAATCTATTTTTATAAATAAATTATATAAAAAATCAGTTTTGAATTAATATCCAGTATTTTCAACTATTCATTAAAAAATGAAACCTTATATAAAAATACCAAAACTTTATCCTAAACCAATTTTTATGTTTATATTTCAAATATGAAGTTTATTTTTACATATTAAATCTATAAAATTTCCAAAATTGGGATTTATAATGGGTTCTCCATTAAAAGGCTGTAAAACTAGATTTATAAAAATATGGGTTTTTAATCATAAAATTGGGTTTATTCATATCCTATGTCTATAAAATATGTTGGATGATTATAAAAATTATTTTTTTGAATATATAACATATAAAATTAATATCATTTAACTTATTAATATAAATCTTCTTTTCCACATAAAAATAGAATTTTATAAAATTAATCCCTTTATATTCATTTGGTTTCTATATGATTTTATAATTAATAGGTAACCAATGAATTAAACTATACCTATTCATAAGTTAGTTAATCTTATAATATTCAATTTAATGGCCATGTTATATCCTATTAATAATAATATTTTAATAATGAATTATTTTTCTGTAACACTTGGTCTTGGGTGTTACACAAGCCATCGAGGAAAGTCAGTCTTGCGTGTAATGTAATCTAACATCGATGTTCTGAGTAGAGAAAGATAAAATTTATATTGTGTGTAGTGCATGATTAACTTTTTTTTCATATAACTCAATCCAAACAAAGTTATTTAATATAAAATAAATTATTTTCAGTATTCCATGAAATAAAAAAATATCAAAAATATTAAATTAATTCAAAAATATATATTTTAAAAAAAACCTCTAGGTGTTACATAGCTGATGACAATTCTTCTCCCTAATTGGGATAAAAAATATAGGTAAATAAGTAATCATTATTATTTAATACTAATTTAAATCAAAATAATTTTTATTCTTGCATACTTACACATTCTTCCTAGACTTTTTGTATGTTTTCATTTATTTGTATCTCATCTTTATTTATATGTCCCTCCTTCTATAACACATGACACGGTTTGGAAGTGGATTTTGATTTTGATTCATCAATATACAAATAAAAAAAGAACACAATTATTTTTTCATTTCACGTCAGAAAAAATTATTATGGTAGATTTAAAATATGTACCATTTTTTTCAAGTGAAGTGTACCCCATCATTTCTTTATAGTATGGGTACGTTGGTTTTTTTCTCATTACTTATTTTTAGAACTCAGTTGATATTTTGTAAATTAAAAATTTTTAATCAAATTAATTAATATATGTAATTTCAAGAAATTTATTTCCAATCACAATGTACCTAAAAAGATGTCTCATCATGATGACTAATAAATTCATCCCACACTTTTTGGTTTATCAGGTGTGCATACATCTGTGGTGGGTGCGGGTTTATTTTCCCCTTATTATCATTGAGATGATACTTCATAATAATTCTCTGAAAGCCTCTATGAGCCTTTCCAGTGAGAATTAATACAAATTTCATTTAGGATTCATCTACTATAAATACACTCTATAATGGATAATGAAGTGTAAATCAACGTTTCATTATTATTCTATTAAAATAAATAAATTCTATTATAATGTTACCCTAATCTCTTCCAAAATTACTATCTTAAATTCAGGCACAACAATGTTCCACAAATCTACATCATTTGGCACATGCATGTGAGTGGTGAGCCTAATGTAACTATTGAACATGGTCTTTTGGGGTTTGTAGGTTTTCTGCATGCATTCTATCCAATCTCAAATTTGATTCCTTTGTTTCTCCCCTTAATAATTTCTACAAACACCATCACACTATGACACACAGGTTTTTTTGGGAGATAGTTTGTTCACCGTTTACCATTTTCTCAACTTCAAAATCTTAAATATGTTGTTCCTATGGATTGGTAGTTTGAAATTTTCATAATGTTGTTGTTCCTCTATATTGGAAGCAATAGAAAGTTGGAAAAAATCCCTCGAGATTTGGGAGCATCAGTATGTGCATAAGTCATTATCTGTAGAAGTGGTTGAACATTTAATTTAGATTACATAAATGGATCAGTGAATAGATAAAAATATGTGGTAACGCAATGTATATTACAAAAAAATATAACCTAATTATTGAAAACTTTTTTTAAAGGTTTAAGGGATTTGAACACTCTATCAAGTATCTAAATCCCTTCATTATGGTCTCCTTTCACATAAAATAACCTATCTATATTGAGGCTACTATGAAATGATTTTGATGTACCAATTAAAGGGTCCCTCTCAGTTGAATTGACATCTTACCCTTAAATGGTTTTGGTTGATAACATAACAATTGACCACTTTCAGTTTGTAGGACTTGGAATATAAAATACTTGTATTGTCTGCGATTCCATTATAAATGTTTCATCTTTGTAACCTTAGTGAAATCCACTTTCAAAAATACTAATTCATCTATTTTAACTACACTCCTATTATCAACTCACTTGCATTGAAAAATAATCAATTTTAATGTTTTATAATCCCATTCCCATATTAGTTTGATGATTCCAAAATATAAAATATTCACATAAATTGGATTTCTTTCCTTGCTATCAGATACATGCATCGCTTCAACCATAAGTGTAACTGTATTATTTTATGGTATGGAATTCATCATGTTCATTTGTATAGAACATATATCCATTAATTATATAAACATTATAAGACAATACATGCACACCTGGTCCTATAGCTATCTATTGAATTGTTTACTAATTGAAAAAATATTTTCAGTTGACTCCCTAAAAATATGGTCTCAAAACCATCCTACAAACTTTTTATTATGTGTATTTGATATCCATATTTCAACCTTTGATGGATTAAAATGACTAATAATTACTTTTTGGGTTTCAACATATGGAACAACCTCTAAAATTTTATAGAAAACATAAATGTGGGCCTGCTCTCATTCTGTAATAGTAATTCTGACAACATCTATTCCAGAAATTCCTTCACCCGGAAGTCGGCAGCTGTGACGAGATTTCTGTAGAATAAATATTTCCACGTCAGACAGATAGTAGGTATAGAATTCAACAGATTCTTCAAAAATATTTCTCTCTACATTACAACCTTCTATCTGAATTTTATTTTTTACTTACCCTTTCAAAATAATTATATATTGTTAAATGGGGTGCATCCATCTATAATTCATAGGAACATATAGTTGAATCTCTCTTACCATGTGAATGATCATGTCAAATAATATCGGTGGGAAGAATATCTCCAATTCACATAATATTATAGCAATTTCATTCTCTATAGTTTTAAATTTCACCGTGTCTATAACTTTGCTACATATAGCTTTGAAAAATAAAAAGATCTTAGTTAATGTATGGTGGACATTCTTGGGAAAAATGAAATGAAAATATAAAGGCATTAGATCTTTTATAAAAACATGGTAGTCATGTAATTTCACACCCTTTAACTTTAAATTATTCATTGACATGATATTCTTGATATTCGATGAATACCCCTCTGCAAACTTTACATCATTAAATAAGTTGAAAATTGATATCTCTCTTTCCTAGAAATAGTGTATGCGGTTGGAGGAAGAAAAGTTAGTTTTTCAATCTTCACTAGTGCCAACTCTTCTTATGTCCCATGTCAATCATGTACAAACTAGACTCAATTCCATCATTTATTTTTTGAGTGAATTTAGTAACATGCCAATTACACTATCACAAACATTTTTTTTCAACATGCATAATATCAAGAAAATTTCTGACATACAAACAATTCTAATACGGTAATTCAAAAAAAATATTTCTTTTTCCAATAGTTTTTTGTAATGTTTTTTTAAAAATATTTATGAAAATAATTGTCCATATCCTTTAATTTATCAAATATTTGATCACCTATTAGTAGAGACAGTGTTGTATATTCTTCTGAACTCTCATAAAATGATGTCTTCCAAGTTTGGTACATATTTCACCGGTCTATAAATCTATGATTTCCTAGAAACATAGTATTTGATAAATGTTTCAACCTAATTGACTATATACCTTGTTCACAAATGGGAAACCCATGAGTTTCTTTAATTTTATATCCTAAAAAAGTTTTATCCCTAGGAAATTCATTTATCATCCCATACAACATGGATCTCAATGTAAAATCTTCATTTTTTTAAGAATCATACAATATAACACCTGAATCCCACAATAATTTCAAATCTTTAATCAATACGGAAAAATAAACATCAATATCATTACACAGTTATTTTGTTCATGATATAAGAAGAGATAACATAATGTATTATTGTTTCATACATAACCACAGTGGAAAGTTATAATTTACCAACATAACTGACCATGTACTGCGAGTGCTTCTTTGAAAACAAAAAGGATTCACTCTATTTGTAGATAGCACAAGATGAAAGTTTCTCATCTCATTTAAAAATTCAAAATACTCATGATCAATTATCTTTCACTAAGTAAAGTATGTTGGGTGATGAAGTTTCCCATATTTATTTCTTATATATACGAGCCAAGTCAATTATCATGCAGTCTACTCACTTATATATAGGTGCCTAAACCTTGGAATGATTGGAAAGTACCATAAAACTTTTATAGGACCTGATTCATCTTTTTTATCAAGAAGAACCACACTTTTTGAATTTTTTAAGTGATTTATAGTTCTTTTGATATAGTATATAGACATTTATACAATCATTTATTCTTTTATATATCATATCCATTGAACATAGAATTAATTTAGAATCATATGTTCAGCAAGGAATCCCATTGTCTTCTAGGAGAATATCATTCAAGAGAGCAATTAGTTCAGTAAAATTGGTGTCACTATATCCATTTTCATCTTTTAAATTATATAGCTTCAGTATGGCTGAAAATGTTGTATATTTAGTAGAACTAGCATATAATATCATCACTACACAAATCTTTAACTTCTCAAAAAAATTTTACAATCATAGAGTTCATCTTTAACTATCATTGTCATTTCCTCAATACAATCTTCATCATCATTCACACCTATAATCACATCCTCAATACAGTTTTCATCATTGTCCACACTTTAAATCATATCAAATTATCCATAAAATGTAGTTTTTTCTCAATCACTAGCTACATTCATTTTTTCCCATGTTTATTCCGACATTTACAAAATCAATCTATTCCATGACAGATCAAGTGTTCTTCCAACTCCTCTTGACAAATTAGTCCTGGATAACAATAATGTAAACATAGACATAGGATTTGAGAAGGTTCATATGCATGATATTTTGCAAAATTGATGAATCCTTATACCCCATCCTCATGATATTTTATCATATGATTGTAATTAATCCACTTTCAATTCATATCCATCCTATTTGATTAAATAATATTAATACTTAAAAATAGAAATTCTAAGATTAGAATCCATAAAATTTCATTCTTAAAGAATCATTTGAGAGACATTAATTTGTTTTTCTAAGATATTAAGACTCTAATGATGGGTATTTAGATTTCTTTGTAGTGGTGGAGGAGTCAAGCATTGCAATTCTCATTTTTTTAGATTGATTTTATTATGTTGGTGTTGTAGAAATAACATATCTTGTGTTAACATAGTCATACTTTATTGGTGGTAATGTAATATGTGTTGGGTTGTGGTGCAATATAAACTTCCCATGACATGTAAGTAATTGACACCACCCATGTTCTAGTTATATTGTAACATCAAGTTCTTTCATGTTCATTATGAATCCATAATCCATGTGCATAACCCATGTCTTAATGTCATATCACATGTGTAAAATATATAAAAAATTGGTGTCCATAAATATATATATATAAGAATGTTAAAAATAATAAACAATATATAAAATATATAAAAACTTTTTAATTCCATATCAAGATAAAATAATTAAGAACAAACTTAAAAAAATAAAACATATAAATAAAGAGTATGTGTATAAGTATCAAAAGTATCATGAAATTATTTCTATCAAGCGCTATAAATATTAAAAATTGGAATAGATAATACAAACTAAATTAAACTCATTTCATAATCCCTATAAAAATTACAAAAAAATCAGGATATATTAAAATGATTGGGGTTCTTTTTCCTGGTAATGGAAGAAAATGGGAAAAATTTATTTTAATCCATGGGAACATGAGGGAAACTTGAAACTTTGATCCAATTACTATCTATGAACCACAACAACTATGCCTACTTATCAATTTCAGTCACCATCATAGATTATAAGTGGTTAAGGTTTTTATGGTACACAGTTAGGAGCTCTATGAAATCAGAGTGAGAAATAATGATTAATGGGTGAAAATGAATGTGAAGGTGAGGGAGAGGGTGAACCAACAATGGCTCAAGGCAAGTAAGATTGGGTGGACAATCATCTATGAACATTATGAATTATATAAATATATGATCATCGTAATATAATTATACTAATAAATAAATTCTTATAGAAATAATTATTATAAAATGATAATAACAAAAATAGTTATAAAATTATGTTTCATATGTAAATATATAAGAAAAGAAAATAATTAAATTATAATATAAATATGTTAACGAGGAAGAAGTATGGGTAGTGATTGATAAATTATATTTCTATAAATAAATAAATAAAATTAACAATGAGATATAATATTTATATGAGAGGAGTTATATCATGCAAGAAGATAAAATTCACATAAATATAAATAATTAGGGCCTAGCTTGTATGGTTTCTTGTAATATGTGCCATGCATAATGCTATTTATAAGTTATGAAAATAGTATTACAGTATGAGTTTGGTTTTTTATTGGGTGTTCTCAATAAAATCAGTCTTCATTATAGGATGTGTAATATTATCTTACTATTTAAATTGTAACCTAACACTGAGAGTAGTAAAATACCTATTAAATATTATTTAAAACAAATAATATAAATAACATTAAATATTAAAACGATAAAAATTATAAAAAAAAAAATTTAAATAGAATCTTCTGTAATTATAAATTCTAATAAAGCATGTTTTGACATAATTACCTGAACTTAAATTTTATCGTATAATTTAAATATAAAAATTACAAAATTGATAAATTTATTGCATTAAAATGGATAATATTTTTAGAATAAGGACATTGAAATTACCTTTTATTGCTTGCCTTGATGTTTTTTCCCTTTAGACATTCAAGGCCATTTTTTGACCTTCAGGTCCTATTCTGTTGCTTGCATTATTTCTTGCCTCTTTTTCATATAACGGGTTCCCTATTTTCCCAATTTTCAAAAGAGTTTTACTTTTTTATGTTCAATAAAGGGAGATTGGCCCTCAACCTATTAAAAAAAGTTAGTTAGTATTTTGGAAAATGATACCTACCCCCTTTTATATTTAAACAACACTCATCTACCTCTTTCTATTTCAAACCCCAACCTGAAACTATGTTGTTATTTTATTTATTTTTTGTCCTGTTTTTATTATATGGATTTTATGGGGGTTTTCCAAGGAAATGGTGGTTTTTGGACTAGACAGAGGGCAGTGCGCAGTTAGCGCACAATTAGTAGAAACCATGTGCCAGCCTCTTCAAACCATGGCACCCTTGATAGTGGGCCTTTCAAGGTGTCATAGTCAGTCATATGTTGAAACACCCCATGATTTCATAGTAATTTATTTTCTTTAAATTAATTCAATAGCTTGCGCTACACACAACACCGAGTTCGAGCGCACCATGACTGACTAAACTAGTCGTTCAAAAAGAAGTTATTAATAGTGTTAACTTAATTTTGAATTTTAAATACTCCATATAATTTTAGAATCCGTATTATATGTTTCATAGACATGATATAAGAACAAATTCATTTTTTCAAATAAAAGAAGTATTTTTCAAAAAAAATGCAATTTTACCACCTTTTAATGGAAAACCCTTTTTAAAACCAATATTTGACAATTTTATATATTCAATTTAATGAAATTAAATTCTTCTTTAGAATTGAGACATAAAAATTTATTCTGGATAAATTTTTGTTACTTTTCTGATAACTTTCATATTTTGACGAATACTGAAAAATACTAAATTTTAATTGAAAACAACTTTTTTTAATCGAAAATTTATAGTGTTAAATTATGAATTTGAATGTTTTTTAAGTATAATTAGATTATATTTTTATCATTTAATACAATTTAGGTCATTATAAGTAATTTCACATTTAAATTTGACATAAACACATGTCAATCTTTTGATAGTTTTTTTAAAAAAAACCCGCTTTTTGGTTTTGAAAACAGGAATTAATTTTAAAATAATTAATGAAACTTCTATATTTTAAATTTTGTAAAATATAATTTATTATTAAATTCAGAATATCAAAATTATCTTAGGGTAAATTTTTGGTATTTTTCTAAAAACATTCAATTTTTGATGAATAGTGAGAAACATTGTGTTATTGTTTAAAACGACTTTTTATTTAAATAATAATTTATTTTATTTAAATTTATTTTAAGTCAAAATAGATATATAATTCCTATATAATTTAAATTTAATTCATTGGAGTCATTTTATAATAAAATTAGGTATATAAAATTGTATTGAACTTTTTACCGTCTTTTACCCATCTTCTAGGAGCATTTACAAATTTTCATAAAACCTAATTTTACCGCTTATGTGAATTGAATTTCAAAAATTAGAGAGACATGGTTAATATATTTAAGTAAAATTTGGTTCAATAAGATGAAAATAATTTTTGGTGAATAGTAACTTTTGACTTTTATTTACCACAATTAAAAGTAAATAGGGTAATTAAAGGTAAAAATGATATTATAATTACCCTAACACATGTCTGGATTCTATTGGATAAGTTTAATTCGACCAAAAACAACCTTAAGAATAAAATATGATCCTTTAGGTCCACTTGTATTGGATTAGGACATTTATTTGTTATTTTATTTAAAGAAGAGTTAAGAGTTAAATTCAAAGTTTAATAGCTAGACCATTTTTAATATAGGGTTACACATAAGATAAATCAACTATAAATATTCATTATAAATATAAAAAAAATTCCTACATAATGGTATTTTATTTATAATTATTATACATTAAATAATTTAATTTATTTATGACACAATGATGATGAAGTAATTACCTTATTAATGAAATATTAAAATAATTAATATTATAAATATCCAAATAAATGTAAATTTAGACTTCTGAGGAATTGCACTTATTTTCTAAGTTAATATGACATGTTAGGGTTGATTAAATAAATTTTATTCGAATTGATAAAGTTTTTATGGCTTTCAAAAAAATCAAATACTAAATAGTGTCAAAATTGACATAATTGAGTTTTTAAAACAAATACTATATTACTAATTTATATAATATTCCTAAAAAAATAAGGTTCGTCCAAAGGACATAGATAAGGTTATATATATTTATAATTAATCACTTGGGGTTCTCTTGGCTTGTTATATTAAGTTTATTAACCATATAATATAAAAATACAAAGAGACAAGGTAAATGTCAAACTTTTTAACTAAGAGTAAAATCTAAAAGATAAGGTTAATATGGTAACCTAAACCTGTCTAAAACCTATTGGTTGAGAGTTTTTAGACCCATCCCCACCTTATCCTATAAATAAATCATTTTGTATCCATTATAAACCGAAAATGATATTATTATAAAATAATATTTCAATCTTTTGCTAAAGTACCCCTCACCCCTCTTATAAAAGGGCACTTCCCCTTCTCTCAAAATCACACCTCTAAAATCCATTTGGCTTAGAAAACCCCTACCCAAATATCCTCCCAACTTCCCTCACATCAACCTAGAGTCCTTAATTTGATCATAAAGCCAACCTAATGAGCCATTTTGATCAACTCAAAAAGAAACACCCAAAGAAGAGGTAATAATTTCACCACCCTCTTTCAAGTTCTTTTCTTCTTCCACTTCCTATTTATTTTTTGTTTCCATACCAAAATAATAAATCTAGTACCTTATACATACTTTTATGTTATTATAAATATGGTACAACCATATTCATTATTCTATCCATCCTATAAATGACAAAGTCACCATATGTGTGTACGTACGGCTTACCGTCTCCACGTCGTGGTGTAGTTTGTTATTCAAACACTTAATTATTTGAATGGGTATAATAATGAGTATAAATGATGTAAATAATAAATATAACATGTTAATGATTCTGTACATATGATATACCATCCAATTACATACGATTCCATCATCAATATGATGTTATTATCGCTCGTGCGTACGTACGGCTTACCGTCTCCACGCACGCGATGAGATTCATTCCTCATCGTAATCATTCAAGAATAATTTTAATTTAATAATCAGAAATAATTTTTAAGAACTTAATATCATTATGTATATGAATCAAATATATCCTATACATAACAAACATGACTTACATAACAAAATATATAAAGGAAAACAAATCAGTTAACAACCAAAACAATGATACTACTAAAATATCATTAACAAAGCAATATTAGAATATAATATATGATATAATATTTATGTATCTGGTTCCTTTATAATTTAATAACAATTATTTCGCCATTATATAGGAGGTTAACCTACCATATACTAAGTAAAAGTAAAAGGTAAGGGGTTTTCATCTCACTTTTATTCCCACGAGATTCATACTATATTTGCCACTATTACCTTTTGTGTAGTGTATGTACTGACCATGATTGTATTTTTTTCATAATATACTTTAATTTATGGGTATTTACATCATCATTGGATGATCCTTCTTTCATGGGGTGCATATTTCGTAAGTTACCAAATCGGTAAGGGAATTTCAAATTTTAAATTCCACTCATTCAGTTTTACGCAAACTTCATTGATTACTTTACTCCAAGAATATGTGTGAAATCACTATTTATTTACTTATGTAGTAATTTCCACTCCCCTTTGTGTGTATATACTTTTTATACACAGAATAACTCCATTGATAAATTCTTAATTCATCGATATAAACTTGATAGGAGTAATTTTAACTCAATTTCTATTCGTTGAGTTAAACATCCAAGTCATTGGTGTTGTTTTTACAAGAATATGTGTAAATTTCCTCTGATTGATTTACACTGAATATCCAATCATATTGAGTGTATTAATATTTTTCACACATAATTATTTCATTGATTTATCCTTAACCTAAGGATACGGTCTTTATAAATGAATTTATCTCAACTTACATTTCATTGAGACTTCTTTACTGTTATGCACCAATTCACTTTTATTTGGTGTATATATAGTACTTTGACATAGTATATCATGAATACATTTATTCTCATGATATTAAAAAGTTTTTATTACATCAATTATTTGTATTCAAGTGTCACTCATTTGGTTAGGAACTCTAACTAAAATATCATTTTAAATGTTTTAAAAAATTATTCTTCTGAATCTTTCTCATTAATGTCCATGTTTTAAAAATGGTTTTGAGGTTTTATTTATATGAAAAATAATGTTTTAAATTTGAAATTACTTTTAAAAGTTTCAAAGTGGTATGGGACACTTTGATTCAAAAATCTATTTTAAACAGCTTCTTGATAAATAGTGATACTTTTAAATGTTTTCATGAAAAAGGGATATTTCTCTCAAAGATTTTTACTAATCATTTTCAACTATGTCAACATCCTTTATGGGATATTATTATTTATTGAGGTTAATTTATTATGATACAAATATTTCATACTGTATTCAAGGTTTTGTGATATTTTTGACTGTCGATGTGTTATTTTTATACCATTCATGGTTTATGGATAAAGTATTGACATTTAGTTTGCTAGTTTTAATACGAATGTTTATGTTATGTTTAAACCTTATCATATGAGGAATGAATTGGATTTATTAATTAACTGGTGGATCCCTCTATAGCTCCTTGATGCATCGGTAGGTCTCATGATACAAACTAGTGTCTTGGTACAAGGCCTTGAAAAAATATTATTCTTAGTCTTGGCCAAGGCCTTGACTATGTGGTTATGAAGTCTGGCATTATGCATTCCATCATTATGAAATTGGCTATTGATATTACATGTGATTATTATACTAGTATAATATCCATGTGAATAAGTAAATGGAATTATTTGATTTATCTTTTCCATATTATGCTGAATTTTAAGTTTAAAAGTCTTGTGTTCTAGTCTTATACATTACCTTAAATGTTTATTCTTATTTATAAAAGTTTCTGCTATATTGTTATCCTTACTGAGCATCTGATCCCACCCCTTTCTTATGTTTTATTTTTTCCAAGATACAAAGAAGTATATTAAGATTAAACTTAAGGAATAGGCTAATGGATATAAGAGTTTTCACAGGGGACACAATGTTGTTTTTTTTTCATGATGTAATGTAAAACTTATGTATAAATATAGTACTTCCAAGGATACTAAACTGATCGCCCTTTTGGGACAAGATTCCTTTTATCATGCCAATGTTTTGTAATAATGCACTGATTCTGGGTAACTGGGGTCAGAGCATTACATTTGGTATCAGAGGAAATTTAGTATGAACCTTGCAATCTAGATTTAGAAAAAACTCTTATTTGGAAACACTATCCTAAGATAGATATTGAGGATTATTACATAAGAACATCCAAAAAATTTGGTAATGTAAATATTATATGGGTTTTCCAAGCAATACATCCCTATCTGGATACGAGCAGGTAGAGGCGGCTTTGGAACAGATGTACCTAGGAGTAAAAACTCTGACAATAAGTTTCGGGCTTGACCCGGGGTATCTTGGTACACGACAACGGGCCTTGTTGCACTCTTGGTTACGACAATCCCGGAGGATATTCTTAGGATAATTCACATTTTATATAAAAACTAATTTGAAGGATTTTAATATAAGATGAGAATAAATAAACTTGGTTAATACTAAGGTGTTTTAGATTGAAAATAAGGTGTTATGATATTCTCTAAATGATTTTATGACTCACACTATGCTTTCTTATGTTAGTCAATGGATGGATTCCAAGGAAGTCATAGTAAAATTAAACATGATGTACAAGGTGGTCATAGTGGTGGAAATGAGCAACAAAATGGAATGTTGATAGGTGTAAAAGATATTTTGTTCATGTCGAATCATTTTTCTAAAAATATTATCAACAACATATATATTAACCAACTCCTGAACTCAACAAAGAAGAGAAAGGTAGTGAATGATAAGAGCTCCAGCAGTGGAGACCATAGAGAAAAGAAAGCTCAATTTCCATCACGTAGGAAATGTAGAAAGAGACACCTAGGAAAGTGTCTCAATGAAATAAATAAATATTTTATGTGTGGGAAAGGATATAATGTAAAAAAATTCTGAGGAAAAATGAATAGTACTATGGAAAAAAAATATAAAAAGATCCCAAGAAATCCATTTACAGTAATTTTCCATAAAATTAGGGGTCCTGGGAATTACCCAATTAAATGATATATTCTATAGGATAAACTCTTGGTCAAGGAAGAACCTATGTTGAAATAAATGGATGGTGAAATGTTTAAATGTATCAGTGCTCTTTGTTGATGGGATTACTTTGGAAGACATTTCTCTTGTATGTGTAACCCTACAGTTTGTTATGTGAAAATACTATTTTAGGAAGAATTATCTTTTCTATTGTTGATATAGTTATAAATAACCATTTGGGTTTATATGATCCTTGAATTTTAGGCAATTACAAGTTATTAAATTTTGGGATGAAAATGCAAGGTATGAGATAACATTTGTGGTGAAATTATGCTACGGTTTTTTTTAAGAATTTATCTCATTTTGGGAATGTCATAAAATATATTTTTTGAAAAGGTATAACATGTAGACTGTGTGACAACCCATCGTGTCAGACAAAGCTGCGAGAATCAAACCCACAACCAGAGTGCGATTTGGATTTATCACCTACCACTGGACTACGTGAAGTCCCTTATTAGTGTGACTAATTCTTTTTAGGTGAATTATTTTATTGATCAATAATATGTTTATTTGGGATATTATGTCTTATAAAATGGATATCCTTAGTATAAAAAAATGATTTGGTGATTAAGTGATAAATGTTATTTTGGAAGATGTTTGCTCCATTGGGAACACAATATGACTAAGAAAAATAGAATACTATGGGATTTCATTTGAGGAGTAATGGTCGATTTTTATCTATGTTTTTATTTTGTATTTATAGCGATTTGGGTTATTTATATAAATGATTAACTTATCCTATAGAATATGTGATTAGGTTAATTACTTTTAAGTATGTGACTTTAAGAGTAGTCGATGTTATATGGAGATACAATTTAACGTGGAAGACTGCGTAATCAAATTATTATAAGTTTTGGGTTTCAATATTATTTTGGATTATATTAAAGGATTTTAAAGACAATTGTTTATTGAATAGTATTTATTGAACTTTTGGTATTGTTGGTTTAATTTTAGAAATTAAGATTAGTATTTCTTTCTCTAAAGGATTATCCTTTTGGGGGATCATCTGATCTTGTACTAACCATTTTGGTTTTCTTTAATCTCAAAAAACAAGGTAAATATATAGTTTATCCTTTGTGGATCATGTGATTCTCTAGAAGTTGATTCTAGAACTTCAGGTGTGACCAAGTCATCTTGAATACTCATCGTTTGATAAAAAAAGATGAGTTAGTGGTAAAAATTTTATTAAAGGGTGAAACTCTACTTAAAAAGTAAGTATATCTCTTTATTTTCTTATTCAATCTCATAAATAAATTAATTAACTTTATGAAATGGAACTTAAAACAAAAAATGTTGTCTGTTTACTTTTCCTAATGGGAAAATAATGACCATGTATCTTGTCACAAGTTTGTTGTTTTCTTGTTGTTAAATTTCTCCTGGTCATGTTTTCTATCACTCTCCATCAGAACTTGACACTTAGTTTATCTTCCATATCCATGTTTTCCTACATGGAATCCTAGTATGGGTTATCTCGGGTGACCTTTGTACTTCTCTTTCTTTCTTTTAAAGTGACAGTTTTATTGACTCTTTTTCCAATGTGGGACTTTCAATGAAGTTCCCAAGCCCAATTTTAAAATTGTGAGGATGTAATTTCCAAAAGGGGGGAAGAATGTAACACCCCAATATTTCATAGAAAGTTATTTCATTTAAAGTAATTCAACAGCTTGAGTTACATGCAACACCGAGTTTGAGCGCGTCACGACTTACCAAACTAGATGTTCAAAAATCCTTTGTCAAAATCTGGTAAAACTTTATTTAGCATGTTTGACATATTAAACAGGTCTAATATCAAGGAGGTATTCCATGAAGAATTTGGAAACACCCATAGATATATTAAAGTTTAAGTTCAATCCTTAGGTACTACGGTTATCAAGGCAAGGATAGGTCTGGTTGGAGAACAGAGTCCTCATGTCATGACCCCCTCCCCACAAAGTGTACCCCTCCTTAGTCAGTAATGGGAGAAGAGAGATAGTGACACCCGAGTCCTGCCTCCAGTAGGCCCCAGGTTGGTGACTGGCACTGAGGGTATAGTAATCACATGAATGGGAGTCATTACCTAGTAAGAGAACACATGTGAAAGATATATATAAGATAAACACTAACCAACTCCTTTTCAGACTATGGTACAAAAGAAAATCCAAAGTGCACATATGTAATGAAATGCAAGAGCTATTACAATTGAAAGGAAAACTACAAGTACCAAAAGAAAAGTAAGGACGACAGTGACTATGAAGTTCAAACAGCTCCTGCTAAACCCCAAGATAGTAGTTACTAACATGATCTCCAACCTACTCTGAGGGTATAGTAAACACACATATGGGAGGTTGGGAACCTAGTATACCTATTTAGGTGATGAGTTAGTTTCACTTGTTGTTCACTGTGTTTTAGCATGTTTTCTTTATCTTTTGCATGAGAGGCTCTAGGGTGGATCCTATTGAGTATAATTTTATACTCACCCTACGTATACATAAATAATTTTTTAGGTCAGTTGGGGTAGGTTGGAGATGAGGTTAGTTACTACTAGCTTAGGGTTTAGCAGGAGCTGTTTGGGCTTCACGGTCATTGTCGTCCTTACTTTTATTTTGGTACATGTAGTTCTTCTTTCAGTTGTAGTAGCCATTGCATGTCATTACATATGTGCACTTTGGATTTTCTTTTATATCATAATCTGAGCAGGAGTTGGTTGGTTTTTTTCTTATCACTCTCTTTCACATGTGTTCTCTTAGAGGATAATGCCTCTTATCTATGAGTTTATTATACCCTCAGTGCTATTCGCCAACCCGGGGCCTACTAGAGGCGGGACTCGAGTGTCACTATCTCCCTTCTCCCATTGTCAGCCCAGGAGGGGTACATGTTATGGGGAGGGGGTTGTGACACCACAGTCTTGGAGGAGGGGTCATCATCCACAAGGCAAAGGTGGTGGTCACTTCCACAGATGAAAAAAGTCATGTTTCCTAGGTCATGGTCTGTCTTGATATTTGTATTAGTGGTTTGTCACAAACTTTTATTTGTCGTCTCCCCTAGCATGTTGTGGTTCTTTTATTTTCAATAAATTTCGAGATCATGGGTTACAACCCATGGTTGCACTGTCTTGGGTAAATATAAAAAATATATTTATTATTTAAATATATTTATTGTAGTTTTATAATTATTTAAATATATTTATATTTATATTTATAAAATTATAAATAAATATATTTAAAAATATTTATATATAATTATAAATATATTTATATATTTATATTTATTTATTTATTTATTTATTTATATATTTATATATTTATATATTTATATATTTATGTATTTATATATTTATATATTTATATATTTATATATTTATATATTTATATATTTATATATTTATATATATAATTATATAAATTTATTAATATATAAATATTTATAATTATACAAATTTATTAATATATAAATATACATAATTATATATATAATAAATATATTTATTATTTAAATATATATGTTATAATTTTTAAATATTTAAATATATATATATATATATATAAATAAATTTATTTAAATTTATTTGTTTATAATTATAAATATACTTAGAAAATTATATATATATCTATATATAATTATAAATATAATAAATATATTTATTATTTAAATATATTTTTTACAGTTTTATAAATATTCAAATATATATTTATTTATTTATATTCACAATTATAATTAAATATATTTATATAATTTTATATATGATTATAAATATATTTATATAATTATATATATTTATTCATATATAAATATAATAAATATATTTATTATTTAAATATAATTATTATAATTTTATAATTATTTTTATATTTATTTATTTATTTATAATTATAATTATAAATAAATATATTTAGAAATATTTATATATAATTATATGTATATTTATATAATTATATATTTTTATATATACTTATATTTATGTAATTATATATATCTATTAATATATAAATATATATAATTATAAATATAAAAATATATTTATTATTTAAATATATTTATTATAATTTTATAATTATTTAAATATATATTTATTTATTTTAATTTTAAAAATACATTTTTTAAAACATTATATATATTTATAATTTCATAATTAACTATTTAAATTAAAAAAAAATATTAAAAGACCATTTAAATAGATTAATTATATAAATTTCAAACATATTTTAAATGTTAAAACTTAATAAACAAAAACAAATAAATATTATTCATATAAGTTATAAACATATTGAAAATATTACATGTATGGTAAATAAATATATGTATAAATAAATATTAATAAATAATTAAATTTCAACAAATATAAAAATGAATAAATATTAAAAATTAATAAATAATATTAAATAAAAAAAATTAAAAAATAGAATTTATTAGAAAAACTATTTTAAACAATGAATTTATATAATATTAACTACATAATTTTAAACACGTGTAGAAATGAAAGAAATATTAAAAAATGCAATTAAATAACTTAATTATATAAATTTCAAACATTTTAAAAATATTAAAACTTAATAAATAAAATTTAATAAATACTAATCATATAAATTAAAAACATATTAAAAATAATACTTAGTAAAATATAAATATTTATAAAAAATAAATAAATTCCAAGAATATTATATCAAAAATGAAAAAAAAAATATACATCAAATGTAAAATAAGTACATGTCATACATACACATGTACACATGTTATAAATATATATACATCCCACATACATGTGCACATATACATACACATAAGTACATTTTTTCTTAAATTAGGGGCTAAAGCCTCTTTTCATTATAAAAGCAAAGACCTCTTTCTATCTGAGTAGAGGGAGGCCATTACATAGCCCGCAAGCCCAAGGACAAGTGGCCCATGAACATGACCTGAAGGCCCTAAGGATTGAAAGCCCTAATTCTAGGCTCAAAAGCCCATTTTTTGGATCGAAGGTCCCTTCAATGAAAAGTACTACTATAGTACTTATGCTGCTATAGTACCTACTACAGTACCGTAGTTGCTCCAGTACTTACTACAGTACATGTCACTGCTACAGTGTTGTTTCTGCTATAGTGACTTGGGAAATCACCCCAACCTGATTTTGAACTAGGGTCTTTTGGATGTAGGCTTATGGGGTTTATCACTCAAGAATATACATATATCTATTCACATACGACATCTATATATTCACATAAACAAAACACACATACACAATATAATGCATACACATATATGCACATAGACATTGATATCTATATATAAGTTCAAATAACATGTATTAAAAATACATCATTGTTATTTATATAATTTTTTGAATTATTAAAATATATATATTAATATATCAAATTTATATTAATTATATACATACATTTTATAATTAATATATATAAATAAACATTAATGTTTGAATATAAATATGTTAATTTTATATATATTATACTACTAGAAATATGATTTATACCAACGGTTTGGCCAAAACTGTTGGTATAGGTCACTTATATGGACCTATACCAATGATTTGGCCAAAACCGTTGGTATAGGTCCATTATAGAGACCATATACCAGTGGTTTAGCCAAGCCGTTGGTATAGGTCCCCCCTATACCAACGGTTTGTCCAAAACCATTGGTATAGGTCTAAAAATCAAAGAACCTATACCAACGGTTCTCAAAACCATTGGTATAGGTACATGTATTTTTAATGGAATCTTCTTATAGTGGACATTAAATAAATCAAAATTTAAAATACTTATGATAATATATATATATATATATATATATATATATGAAATTATGTTCACAAAAGTAATTTAGGTTACTGGTTAGTTCGTTCAACCACAAATGGGAGGTGCTAGGATCAAAACCAACCGAATGATTATTTTTTGAATTACATATACCAACGGTTTATGGAACCATTGGTATAGATTTTCATATTACTTATACCAATGGTTTTCAAAACCATTGGTATAGGTATATACCAACAGTTTTCCCAAAACCATTAGTATAGACCTATTCCCACGGCTTACTTGGAAACGGTTCTCCAAACCATTGGTATAGCCTATACCAATGGTTTGGAGGCCTATTCCAATGGTTCCAAACCATTGGTATAGGGTATTTTTCCAGTAGTGTTAATAATATTTTTTATTAAAAGTTTTTATTATCACTAAAAAAGAACAGATAAATATGCACCTTTATCAATGCTAAAAACACACTAATAAATAGTATACTTTTATCAACACTGAGAAAATCCAGCGTTGCATAAAGTGAAAACTATGGTAATGTTATGTCACTAACCATGTACAATCTAGGAAATATGTAATAAACAAAGGAAGTATCCAATGTGTTATATTTATATTACATTATTGCACATCTTTTTTAGGGGTTTATTGAGTTTTTAATTTCAAAACTATGCTTTCAATGATAGATTGTTTAATATTTGTTAAACTATGTTGAAAATGAAATGCATAGGATATTTGAAAAAATAGGTATTTTGGTGCTTTAATTATAAAAAGTTCTATGTTTCTATTTTTAATATTATTTACAGTAACTTATTTTAACTTTCATTAGGAAATTTGTAAATTCATACAATATTAAGTTTATTTTGAATTATGAATTGATTAATCTTTCCCTAAATTTCTTAGTAGATATCAAAGTACCTTAGAATTGAAGGAAAAGGGAAATTTGGAGCTAGAAAAAGCTTGGGAGATGCATTGGAAGCTTCTGGAGATTTCTGGAAATATTGAAGAATGAATTGAGCTAGGAGCTTTTTTAGGTTCATCACACTCGAGATGAAGAAAGTTCACATTGGGGAGCGCATTTGGTTAGAGTAGTTTGGCTGGATTCACCTGTGAGTAAGGTGATGAACTTCAAGGTATTCCATGTAGAGGTTGTTGAGTCGGTGATTATATCTATGGTCGGTGATGCTAGTGGGGTTACTATATTTGGGGCACATAACATAAGGGGCCTCTAATCATTCATGTTATAAGAGACATCGAGTGGGGGAATAAACAATTGAGAAAATATTTGTACCTTGAGGTAAGTGTAATCTCAAGGTAGGAGTCCAGAGGAAATCAAGATAGAGGAAGGAGATGATCACATTGGAGAAGCTTCCTCTTCTCATTCTCTTTATATACCTTATTTTGATATTGAGATAATTTTATCAAAAATTATTATTATCATTTCTTCCTTGTGTAACTGAATAGTTTAGTGGATTGGATTGGAAGAATTGAAATTTATTTTTCTCATTCTTTTATTAGTTTTAATCATATAGTTCTGTTGTTCTCTTTGTATAGAGTTCTCATTTTCACTTTTTCATGATATTTTTTCACTCTACTCTAAGTACTAATAGGAGAAGGGTTTCTCTTTTCCTTTGTAACTAAAATTGAAGTAAGTAATTAGAAAAGATTACAATTCTACTTTTCTCTAGGAAGAATCATCCTCATCTTGAGTTTTATTAGGTATAGTATTTCTGAGAATATTTCTCTAGAAATGATGTTTATTTAATGATAGTTAAGTATTTCAATCATCTTTTCACACACCTTCATCACCTATATGGTTAATCCAGTGTGAGATCAGTGTTATTTTATATCAATTCCATCCATTCTAATTTCCCCAACTCTCCACTATTCAACCTTAATCTCTTTGTCAAATTTTACATTGCTTTAAATTTCCATTACTACTGTCACATCACTTTTGACGCTATATTTTCACTTATCTTCACATTTCATTTCTATTTTTTTGTCTATTTTTGTCTTGTTTGGTCATACAACTTATTCTTTCTCTATGGTTTGACACTTATTACCATAGTTCTGGTAGTTATTAGGTCAATAAATAATAAATTTTATAGATACAAATCAACAAACTAGTAGAACCTATCAAATTTTTAGCACCATTTTTAGGGAAGTAATGACTATCCAAACAAAAAAACAATGTAAAATAAAACAAAAAAATCAATTTGTTACAAACCAAAAAATGTATAAAAATTGAAAATATAAAAATATGCTTTGTTTTTCACTATCGTATTCTTATTTAATATGTTTTTACCTATTTTTTCATGCACACTAGGAAATCATCTACATATAAAATTAATCCTTCCATTCCTAAAATAAACATACATTGTTATACCCTTAAAAAAGAAAAAAATGTCATGGAAAGTTTGGAAATTCAAAGATTTGAAAACATAAATCAGAATCTTAATCCACCATATCATATAAATCAAGTCTCTAAGATGTTTAGACTTAGCGATTTTCAGTTTCCTTCAGTGTCTAGTAATATTTCTTGTATAAGGCTCAATCCTAAGTCTTGTAATTATGAGGTTAAATAGTCCTGTATCTCTATGTCACTCTCATTTAGTGGTCTTCCCACTGAGTATTCTTTAGAGTTTGTTAGAGATTTTATAGTTCTATTCAATAGTTTTCTCTGCATGGGCTAAGTGTGGGGAACTTAGGTTGAGTGTGTTCTCATTCTATCTTAATAGAATGGCTAGGAGCTAGTTCCAAGACTTAGATGACGAAATATTTGACACATAAGATAAAGTTTTCAACTTCTTTGTTACAAATTCTCATCCTACGAACACCACTATATAAATGTTCCACAAAATTACAAGGTTTTTCTTGGATTAAAGAGATATTTTTCATGAAACTTAGGATTCGGATCACTTCTTTGACAATGTATCAACCACCAACTATCTCTTCATCTTCTTATAGTCACATTCTAAAATGGTCTCACTTATTACCATCAAAATTTAGGGGATCGGTCCTATGGTTTTAATTTATCAGACATGAAAATTGTGGAGGTCAAACAAGATATTTGATATAATTGAAAAAAAATCCAATGCAATTGATCTAGGAAGAGAACTATTCATACGGGTGAAACAAATCTTCAAGTTTCTACATTTATCACTGAAAATTCACTTAAGGAACAATGTATTCACTATGGAATGAATGTAAAAATAAATAACTATTGTCAATATTGATCTACCCTTTTATTATGATGAGGGTAATTAGTTTTTTGATTATAGTTCTAGAAAATAGAGGAGAAACTATGTTTTTTAAAACCAATTTAATGTTGGATATAAAACACCCAAACCTATCATGGGGAGAAAAGCGGTGATCAAACAACCTTCTCCTACCCCTAGGTACTCAAATCAACCTAGGAATTTGTTTCAAAATATGGATGGACCTTCAAATTATATTCCAAATTTAGAGGGTTTGGTTAGGCTATTAATCACAAAAATATACTCCCAACAATCTAGTATTAACAATCGAAAAACACAAATGGGTCAAATGGTTAGGGATCTTGATTTTATAGATAAGGGAAATCTTTTTAGTAAAATTGTAATGAACCCATAAGAAAATATTATGGATTTCACCACTATATCGTCCTTAAAAACACATGTAAATGTTAGGTTGTATCTAAGTAAGGATTGGATGTAGGATTTAACTAAATCTAAGAAACAAAATCTAGAAAATGTTAAATATGGAAACCTATACAATAAGGTTAAACCTAAAAAACTAATAAATCTACACTTGAAAAAGATAAGTAACAAAGTAAAATTAAATGGGAAATAATTAAGGTAATAATAAAGTAGGGTTTGAGGGGAAGGTGAGAAATCAACCTCTTTTACAACATTATACCCCTTACATTCTCTTTACCCAAAGAGTCAAAAAAAATGATGAATCTAACTACTTGAAGTTCCTTCAATTAATTAAAATATTCAACTTGACCATGCCCTTTGTTGAATCCTTGAGCAAGATTCCATCATATGTTAAATTTATAAAGAGTTTCATGAATAACAAAATAGATTGGGAATAATTTGCCACCATAAATATAACTGAAGGGTGTAATACTTTCCTATTAAATAAATTACCTCCAAAATTAAAGGACCCTAATAGTTTTTTTATTTAATGAAAATTGGGATAAAGTAAGGAGCTAAATTTTTCATGTGACTAATATTATAGTTTTAACTTGATGTCTTGATCCTTGTTTCAAAAGTTGAGAAAAATTAACCAAAACCAATCTATGTTTCTCTTCAATTGGATAATAGGTTGGTCACTAATCTCTATAGAAGTGTGGATGACCTATTAGTAAAGGTAGGTAAACTTAATTTTCCCACTGATTTTATGATTCTTGAAATGGAGTGTGATGAAAATGTTCCTATTATTATGGACATACCATTATTATCTATTGGTGGTACTATCATTAATGTTTCCAAGGATAAATTATCACACAGAATTGCTGATGATCTAAAATAATTTCATTTTTTTATAATTCCAAACTTTATGTTAGATGAAAACTATATATGTTGTTGAGGAAGTCTTCATATATGATTATATAAAGGATTTTCATCACCCTTATGATGAAATAATTCATGAATTAGTAGATGATAACTTTAGAGTCTATTATGTTGAATTTGAATCTGTACAAGAGATGGAAATAATATGTGGGATTGAGAGAATACTAAGTAAAACCATTTTTAATAACCATAAAGTGGTAAAAATTGAACAAAAATTATATATAGAGAGTTCCACTCAAGTGGTTGGTCTACCCTCACAGCCACATGTGTGTGAGGAAATTCCTTCCCAAAAGCCTAAATTTATTTGGATTCACAAATTCATCATTATAAATTTTTTGAACCTATTTATGAGGGTTCTACATCTTATATTTAGTGTTTATATTTCTATAAATCTATAGAAATTTTTGGGTTAAAACCTACTGATAAACTTGATGAATGTTAGTTTAAACATGTCTATTTTGTTGAGAGTTTCTCACCCATTATGTTTTATTTTTTTATTATTGAGATTAAACCTATTTTAAAAAAAATCACTTCATTTGAGTCAAGGAATAGAGTTTTAAAGGTACATCATGAGAGTATAGATTGATATCTTTGAGTGGGACACTACCAACGTTTTTCTTCACAAACTTTGTTTTGGAACAACTGAGCAGGATGCAATAGTTCTTTCACCAATTTCAAAGTTCTCTTGTACCTCAAATATGGGGGAGTTCTTTGAGTTTTTTTTTGTTCATTTCAGTGTAATTTATGGGCTTCTATCTTCAATATTTGGCCTTATTGGTAAGATTTTAGTCATATAAATAATAGAGGATGACAACCTAAGTCAAAGAGACTTGGGAGTTTTAAATATAATTCTACATGTTGTTGGAGTTTTAGAAATATTTAGAGAATATGTACAAAATTACACTCAAAATAGTGAATTCACAGTCATTAATAAATCTTACCCACCAAATGATTATGGTTATATTTTAGAGGGTAATTCTAGTTAAAGACTCTAAACTTAGCACTACATGGGTGAAAAGCTATGTTTTTTTAAGTTTTTTATTTTATTTTTCTTTACATATAATGTCTCTTGGTCTATTTCTTGTGGTCTTTGTAGAAGCTATAAGGTGTTTTGATCAGTTATTTTGGATGAAAACATACTCATTTATTTTGGAATGAGTTTTTGTAAAACTCCAATCTTGTATAATAACACAAGTATCATAACTTTTTCAAAGAACCCAACACATCAATCATGATAAAAAAACATAGATATAACATAATATTTCCTTCGGGATCATGCATATAAAGGAGATATTATTCTACAATTCATTTGAACACAAGATCACTTTTTTTATTTTTTTACAAAACCTCTTGATTATGATAGATTTAAATATATTAAATGGAAGATTGGTCGGATCAATATAAAGTGATTATTAATCTACTTATTGTTTTACATATCTTCTTAAAAAAACATATCAAGAAAGGGTGACAACATTTTTTTTATTCTCTATATTTTCCTTATTTTTTTTATTATTTTTACCTTGTTACTGAAATATTTGGACAAGTATTTTTGTAAGAAACATATCAATTTCATCAAGATATGGTTCGTCTAAAGTTTCATTGAAACAAATATATTATTATAACTCATCTTTTGAAAACAAGTTTTTTAAATCACAAGACAAACTTTTTTAATAACATAAATTTATAAATTCTATGGGAGGTAGACTTTATTTTCTTTTTATAACTTTTATAGAGAAAATTTTAAAAAATATTTATAAAAATTTTGATGTTCTATCTGAATGATGTTTTTCTAATAACATCAAAACTTTCTAACAAACCTTTACAATAATCAAGAGTTAAAAATATATACTTTCTTAAAAAATTTGAATTCATCATCTTCTGAGGTCAAATATTAGATGTCGGACCTCCTTGAATTCCAATGTCCACTTTTATCAACTATATATAGTGCAAGTGGCTCGACTTTATTTCCTTACTAACTGTTCAAGATAAGAGATATCAACTCTTTGATTCTACTCAGTCTGATTGACTTTATGGTTATTCCATTAGTTGTCATAAATATTCTTTCATTTTTTGTTAAGCTTAATGGTAGTCATCATAAATTTTGTAACACTTGAAGTTGTAAAGGGAAGACTTATTGACTATGGATGGTTCGAAGGTATGATTCCTTCCTAAAATTGTTTATTTTATTTAAATTTTGGGAAATTATATATGTAAAAAAATATGATTATGTCTTACACTATCCAAGTATTGTCCAATAATTTTATATCAGTTTTATTTTTAAAGAAGAGGATGTCTTAAATTTTGTTTCCTTTAGTATTTTTGGAAAGACCTGTAGTTTGAATATTAAGAGAATGGTCGAGATTTTGAGTATACCACTAGAAGGTGAAGCATCCTTTATCATACATAAAATTCCTGACAAAGTAGGCTCTTCTTAAATACCTCTTAATGAAAAGTATTTTTTCTACAAATGATAATGTTATAAAGATATATCATTTATCTCCCGATGCAAGGATAGTTTGTATTTGGATTCAAATTTATCTTATTCCAAGAAAATAAGACCAAGATACTTTAAATGTTCAATATATATATGTTCTCAAGTTTATGTGTAACATGAGGAAATTGAACCCGGTGAATTTCATGTGGAATTTCATCAAATCTATCAGAATAGGAATAGTAAAATTAAAGATTCTACTCTATCTAAGGTTTCTAAACAAATTTCTTGTAATGTTTTTGTAGGTGTAGAAAATCAAAAGTAAAGCAACCCCATTTAGAGAGAAGGAATATTATTTTGGGGAGGAGACCATTAATAATATTAGGTTGGTGTACTTTCTTGATGAAATAATGCATTTTGATAAGGCATCAAAATTTTCTTCAATAGAGGAAATATAGTCCCTTAAAACAAAAGTTCATGAGAAGAGTAAATATCTTGAAAATTATAAAAAATACCATGGGTTTATGAGAAAGAAAACATATGTTATAGAATATAAAGCCTTTTATGAGTTAATGAACAATAATAAGAAGAAATAAAATAAGGAAGGAGATACTATATTTGGGATTAACCCTACCAAATCCAAATAATTAAAAGAAGAAGTTTTTTGTAGAATGAAATAAGAAGAAAAGAGGATGAAACAATATTCTAAAGAGAAGAAAGAAAAAGTTGTCAAATATTTCCTTAAATAAATTGAAAATGCTCATGAAGTTTTTGAGAAGAAAGAGGAATCTTCTCAGCCCATTCCTCAGTCCATTACTGAAGGATTAGGGAAAATAAAGATTATAAGGAAATTAGAAGGAGTTTCCAAAAAAAATGAAGAAGTCAGTAGATTCAAAGGACTTTTCTCCTAAGTAATCCTTTGTTCATACCTCAATTTCTCTAACCTATTAGTCTGATGAGGAAGAAGAATCTCTCATTTAATCAGAAGAATATTATTCAGAAAGTGAGAATCAATCCTCAATAATGAAATCATCAGAACAAAGACAATCTGATAAATATGTGAAAATTCAAGAAATCTCTTAGTCAAAATTTGTTAAAAAAGAGGAAACTTTGCCTCAAATGGTTAGAGAATCCATATTACCATAAGTTTCTAATGTTTAAAAAAAGTATCCTCTATGAATAGGATTAAAATAGATAAATATGGAAATGAACTAATTTAATTAAGTGACCAAAATGATTTAAGAAATCATGTATATCTTTCCAAACATTCAAGTGAGGTGAAAATATATCTAAGGTAAAGTTGGTTATATAGAAGGTTCAAGTACTCTTATGAAAATATCAAAGTTCTTTATTCAGAATGAAGTTGAGATAAATAATCTTAACGGGTATTCCTCAGTTGAGTTTATAATGTTTAAGAATATCATCAATTGGATCAATCAAATAGAGGAAGATATAAAGTTTTTTTTATAAGCATATTGCAGGTATTAAAAGGGAAAAAATTTAGTTTTTAAGTTTTTTATAGTATTAATTCTGAATTGGGAGAATGTTTGAGAGAAATCAATGATCTAAATTCCTTTACTATACAAAATTATTCAAAACTCTCCCAAGAGAATAAAATTTTAGAGTGGCTATAGGAAAGGATTGTAAGGATAAAATCCAAAAATGAGAAGTTGGAGAAGATAAGAAAGATCTAAAGAAGATGAAGGGTGTTATTAAGAAATTTTATAAGAAATATTGATCTTTTTCTTGAACTATTGGATATTTTAATAATAAAACTATTATTTTATTTACTACTTTTATATGATTATTTGAATGGATGTTATGTTTTATTAAATTCATTTTTACTCCTCGCAATTATTTGTAGATTGTTTCTAATATTTGAGGATCACTTTCTACCAAGTTTATTTCCCATAAAATTATTTTCAAAAATCACAAAGGGGGAGAAAGGTAGATAACTTGAGATATATGTAAGGGGGTAAGTTTTAAAAGTTATTAAAAAATCGCTTAAGTATTGTGTATTGTGTTTTTCAAAAAAGGAGAGATTGTTGAGTTGAAAGATCTTTTTATACCCTTACTTTAGAAAATCACAATCTACTCTTATAATGTTTCACATTATAATATTTATTTTCCTCATAATTATAAATTCTTGTAAAAATTTTTATAGGTATAAAATTTTTAGTTTTACCGAACAGAGGAAATTATTTTTACCAAATAGACATTTATAAAGTTAATTGGACAAAAGCTTATAAATTTAATCAAACTAAGACTTATAAAGTCTATAAAAAGGTGACTTAAAAATTATATAAGATGAATACTTACAAACATATCAGATAGAAGCTTACAAATCTCATCAGATGGAAAACTTACAAAATCTATCGGTTGGGAACTTACAAAGTTCACTGGATGAATATTTGTAAAGTATACCAGATAGAGATATTATAATCTTACTGGAAGGAATATAATATAAATCATTATAATGGTACTTAACTTAAAAACCATTGTATAAAGTTTTTTTGAACTAAACTCATCTAGAGAATAAGATTTTTTTCTGATGTCATTGAAACTAATCCCAAGAAGTGTTGAATCACACCATTAGAATCTTGTCTATAAATAGGATCACAACCTCAATGAGAAGAAGTGACTGAACTTATGAAATCAAAGTTTTGCTGTTAAATTTTCAAAACATATTATTATTGAATTCTCTTCATATTGTAATCTTTAGTTATTTATCTTAGAGAATATGTTGTGTTATGTTTTCATTGTAAATGATCTGATGTTTTTCTAATCATGTGATCATGGTATCCTAGGTATAGGGATATAGAATGTTTTTTCAATCAAGTATATCGAGGGCTCCTAGGGATAAGGAGATAGAGTTGTGTCTGATCAGGTGGATTAAGGACTTCCAATTTTTGAATACATACCCTCTAATAGGTTGAAAATTAGAGATATATAAACTTTTTTTATAGACATCCTTATCACTTTGGGTGAAATTGAAAACCTCACTTAGTTGAGGCTCTGTTTGTTTGGTTACATTATTTTATAAAAGTTTGATATAATTTTTTATACTTATTTATAAAAAAATTATATTTCCACTGTAAATTTTTATACACAGTTTATATAATATTATATTAATTTATTTCATACTCTGAAGTTATAAAGTATATTAGAATAATTGTTTTTCCGATATAATTTTTTACAAATAAGGATTTGGGAAATTTTACGTTTAAATTTTTATAAACTAAAAATCACTCCCCCCCCACCACTACCCAATTTTAGTATTTTTAATAATTTTATGGTCCTTAAGACCATATGAACCAACTATTCCATCCAACAATCAACTATTGAAATCCATTGTGCAAGAAATTGACAAAGTGTTTGACCGACAATATGAAGAGATGGACTGACCATGACTGAACTAGTCATCTAGAAGTTCAAGTGATCACAAGAAGAGACTCAAATGACCATGAAACCACTAAATAGACTACATGGTGAAGTGAATATTCCATATGAATAGATGAAGGGTCAACCAATTATGAGATCAATTGACCATGTAGTCACTCAATCAGCAACAAGATAATAGAGACTGACCATGTGACTAGTCTATCGACCATAAGAAAGAAGAACTGATTGTGATGTTAAAGTGACCATGTGGTAGGTTAATCAATTACATAAGGATGTGTTCTAGTAATGTGGAGTTAAATAAGGACTAACTGTAAAAGCAACAGTCGGATCAACTGTGATTCCGATCTATCGTGGAAACTAAGGGAGGATTTTTCATGGGATGAAGTCAATGTGCGGTCACTCAACTAACCACAGAAGCAACATATCAATCATGAGGTAAATTGATCTTGAAACATATCAATTGACCACATGAAGGAAACAATTCATTCTTCATATTTTCAACTGTCTATGTGAAGGTAGTCAAATGATTGTTCCTATCAATCTTTCATGTGAAATTTTAGTTGTTCTTAAAAGAAAAATGGAGTTGAAACCTTAGATCATTTGGATAAAACTCCCTTCCACTAAAAATTTGATTGTTATTCAATTTGAACTTTACCAATAGAATTATAATGTTAATCTATTTTAATCTTTATAGGGACCTAAATCACACAATCGTGTATCTTTCACAAAGTTAACAAGGGGAGTGTCTTGAGAGAACTTAAATTCTCAAAGCTTCTTCATAGGGGAGTAATTTTTTAAATTTTTTTACTTTTTTATTTCCTATCTAAGTTTAAAAATATTTCTAGTGGTTTTTGAAGTTTAATGATTAAAATTATTTCTATAAGAGTTGTGTTTCATGCTATCAATTTATTTAAGTCTATTGGTCGGTGCCACTTTTATGATTTCTTTGATTAATAAATTCATATTCATGTAGTCTTGTTTCTGTATTCTTTTAAAAATAATTTGTTAACTTAATGTTTAAGAATTTATATTTTATAAAAATTTATGATTTTGAATTGAAACTATTATTTAGTGGTCGGTAGGAACCTTGTTCATGCTTTATAGTTTTTTGATTGTTAGTGTGGTGTGGAAAATTATTTTTGAGCCCACTTGTGGCCATGTGCATTACTTTTCACTATTGTATTTCCAAATATTTTTTAACCTTATTAATTGTTTAATCCACCTTAGGATTCTAATTGGGGGAAATGTTTCATTTTATATGTGGGGTAGGGGCATTTCAATGTTATTAGCTATTTTCTTAGCTATATTTTAATTTTTTATACATCAAATACCCTAAATTTTGTCAAATGTGTCATTTTTCAAGGATCGCTTAGGAATTTACAATGGGTGAATTTTTTTTATAAAGTCTAAACATTGTTTTCCCATTATTAGGAAGTTAATTTTTATTGTCCTATAAACTTAATTAGGTACATCATTTCTTTCTATCCCTTTAAAATTTTTTATTTTAAACAAACATTGGGTGTATAATTTACAATAATCATTGGTTTTGAAATTTTTAACTCGCTTTCAAACTCATGAGCTATTAAATTAAATGATCTATGAAATGAACTCCTAACCCTTGAGAACTCTTTATTATTTAAGATAAAACCAATGGTTGAGTTAATTTATTTATTCTTTTAATATATTTAACTCTCTCTTCCACTAGTTGTGTCTATTTATTCTATGTTAGATTATGTGGCTTTTTTCACTTTAATAAAAAGAAAATTTTGGGAGTATAATTTAAATACCAAAACCAACCTTTGGAAAAAAAATTAAATAGAAATAACATTTACTACTTGAGATAGTACATTATAGAAAAATATTTTTGAAGACCAATTCTTTGTGACAATTCAGCTTTTCATTCTTAAGACTATTTTCTTTCACTAAATTTTACTAATGGATTTCTTAAGGAGAAAAAATGTTTTAAGTGTGGGGGAATTTGATGTTCCCTATATTGATTATATCTTTCTATATCTTTTCTAGGTGTTATTGAGTTTTTAATTTCAAAATGTAATTTAAATGATATATTATTGAATATTTTTTAAACTATGATCCAAATAAAATTCATTGCATATCTTGATAAAAATAGGTGTTTTGGTGCTTCAATGATAAAAGGTTTGATGTTTATATTTTGAATATTATTTTTTGGAACTTAATTTAACTTTCATTTTGAATTTTGTAAATTCAATAATTATTATATTTATTTCAAATTATGAATTGCTTAATCTTACCCAAAAATTAGTGATGGAAAATAAATGCATCTTGGAACCAGAGGAAAAGGAGATGATGGTGCTCAATAAAGTAAGGGAGATGAATTTTAAGCTTATAGAGATTGTTGTCAATGTTTAAGAACAAACCAATCAGTGAGCTTGTTTAATTTAATTGTGCTTGTGTAGAAGCAAGTGCATGTGGGAAATCACATTCAGTTAGTGGAGTTTTTTAAAAGCTACATATGAGGAAGGTGATAAACTTCAAGGCATTACATGTGGATTATTTTGATGTAATGAATATATATGAGGTTAGTTATGCTGAAAATGTTGCCATATTTTGGGGGCATGACATAAGAAGCCTCTGATTAGTCATTGTAGAAGAGACATTGAGAGAGAGAACACGCAACTGAGAGAGGAGATAGACTTGGAGGCTAGTGCAATATTGAGGTAGTAATCTAGAGGATATTGAGCTGGAGGAAGGATGTGATCTCATAAAAAATATTAATCTTCTATTTCTATTTACTTTCTTTATTTTTATATCAAAATTATTTTATTAAATATTATTATTTCTAAAACTGCCATGTGAAACTAAATATTTAGGGGGATTGGATTGGTTGAATTATAATTTCTATTTCTTATTCTTCCATTGGTTTAAATCATAGAGATATGTTGTTATCTTTGTCCAAAGTTCAATTTTTCACTTTTTCATAAGTATATTTTTGACTCTACTCCAAGTACTTACAAGAGAAGTATAGAGTTTCACTTAGCCTTTGCAACTGAAACTGAAGTGATTAATTAGAAAAGTCTTTGGTTATTTTCTCCATGAAGAAAAATCCTTATCTTGATTTTTATTAGGTATATCATTTATTGAGATATTTCTCTAGAAAGTATGTTTATCTAATGACGGTTAGGTATTTCAATCCTCTTTTCACACAACTTTTCAACTCTATGGTTTATCTTATGTAAGATCAGTTTTAATTTCTATCAATTCCATCCAGTCAAGTTTTACTAACTCTATCTACTATCCAACCTTCATCTCTTTTTTGTGGCTTCAATTTATTTCAAATTTCCATCACTACTACCACATAACTTTTCACACTACATTTTCACCAATATTTATATTTCATTTTTATTTTGATTGTTTTTTTGTTTATTTTTATCTTGTTTAGTCTTCCAGCATTCTCTTTTTATGTGGTTTGACCCTACTTACCACAATAATAGTAATTAAAAGGTTTGAATAATAAATTTTATAGATTATAGTCAATGACAACATAGTAACTATCAATATCCAAGCCTCACTATATACTCAAGGTGTGACAAAAAATTATTCCTATGAATATATATGCATATGATGTATTCATATTTTTATTGTTACATTTAAAGTGCATTATGTAACAAATTCATCTATATTACCCACTATATAATGTACATGTAACATCCCCACATATTTTTTCCCAAGAAGAATATGTTTTTAGTGATTTATTATACAAGGTTGGCTATTTTCTTCATAGAATATCTATATTTGGTGAGCCTACCTACTTATTTATGTAATGTGGTGCTAAATTATGGTTTGATTAAAGGGTTAAATGATCCAGTGGTGAAAATTTTCAACATTATCTTTCTATTTTTCAATTGGTAACATAAATTTGAAAGATCATTATGTCGCTCTAGAATATTTGAGAACTCTTATTTTTAATAATGACTGTTGATTCCAAAAAGTTCTGTGAAAATATCCAAACTCATAAAAAAATTCTCTTTTTATTCTATGGGATAAAGGATAGATAAATCTATCAAAAATGGAGGTGGTCCTATTTTTTAGACTTAATGGGAAAAACAATTATTTTATTGTCATTTTTCTCCCAAGGAATGGCCAGTCACCCAAATTTGTGTAACTATATATTTATGATGGAAAAAATTAAGTGTGTAGTAGATTGGATTTGTTATGTATTTTAGACTCTAATGAATTTTATTAATATAAATAAAAAATTTCAAGATATTACAATTAAAATTTTATTTCCAATGTAATGGAAGTAGTCATATTAACCCTTCTATTAATCCATTGATTGTAAAAAACCTATAATCAATTTTGGATGAATAAAATCTTTTAACACAAAATTTCAAAATATATACAAATTTTTTTAAACTCTCGTAATTATTAGAACTTGAATCATCAACTCCTTAAAACATAGAGGATATGACAAAGAACTTACCAATTATATCAGAAGTTTTTGTGCTTATAGTCGATGGCGTTAATGACTTCAATAAGGAAAATGATGTCTTTATACAAATAAAAACTGAGAAATTGTAACTTATACATGAAATTAAACCAATGTATCTTCCATTGAAATACCATTTTATAAAATCAACTAGAGAATATAGTTATAGTGATAATAATTTTCACCAATTAACATTACCAATCAAATCCACTAAGTTTCATAAAGTGAAAATGTGGGTATTTTTATTACCATGTTTAATTTCATAACAATAATCAATCAATTATTTTTCACTCAAGATTACTTATTCAATAATTTATATTGGATTCTTATATAATGTTTGACTCTCAATGATTATGTTTTATCCATTTAAATAAAAAAACTAACTAAAAATTATAATGGTTTGAAAGATACATTTCTAAGAGGTGAACGTGAGGGGTATTCTTATGGAAATAATATTATCTACCCTATATCATCATTAGAGGTCATATATATAATAAAAAATTACTAGGATACATTATCAATTTTTAATTGGGTTAGATATCTAGATTTGTTCAAAACTTTTACATATAATCCAAAATGAACTGAGATCAATCACATTATCAAAAATCACAATATTCAATCTCAAGATTGTCCACAATTACTAAAGAGGGTATTTAATGTCAAGGTTAATCATTATATAAATGATTTTAAGGATGTAATTTTCTTCATAAAATATAAAGCAGGTAATTAACATTTCCTTCTGATTCTCATTTCTATAAAAAACACTTAAATTTTACAATCTACTCTTATTCATTTTTATTCATGTTTTTAATTTTATACAGTTGTTTGTACTATATAATTCAAAGAATTTGGTCTCCATCATTTTATATATTGATTTTCCTCAATATAGTTGAAAACAATATAACACATTCTAATATAGATAAAAAAAATTGTGCTTAAATTCTAGATAATCATAGGAAACAAAGATTGTATGAGGTAAGGAAAACTTTATGGTATGTGTTCCTTGTGGTCATGACAACCCTTTCTCCCCGTGTATAAATTATAGGAAATATTCAAAAAAATTCCTAAAAAAATCACTAAATTCATAATTGATGGATATATTATTTATTGAATAAGAGATAGTGGTAAAAATATAGTAAAATGGTGTTTAAATAGATAATTGTTTCATTTCTCCTTATAAACCCCATTTACTAATGAAATTTCATGATCATATCAATGTAGAGAGTTTCATACAGCCACAATCAATAAAATATTTTTTTAAATACATAAATATAGATCATGATCTACTAAAAGTGTCTATTTATGAATCCAAAAAGACTCAACAAGCAAAAAATGGGTTAATGAGATTAAATTTATTATGACTGTAGATATATATCCCCCTATAAAGTATCATAGAGACTTTTTTGGTTTTATATCCATTATATATTACCTATTATAGAAAGATTATAATTTTAATTATTGGGTCAATAAAATATATGATGCAGAGATGACTCGTAAACTAAAGATCTTTTAACAAGTCAAAGATTAAATTAAAGTATGGTCAATACTTAGTTTGATGAAAATTCAAAGAATACTCAAGTAAAAAAGTCTCACCTATACTAAATTTACTTTCAAAATTTTGTATCATTACATAGATAGAATTTTGTATCCTTTAAAAATGGTTTTATTATTTATTGGTGGACTATATTTTATAGATAATGCTTCTAAGGTAAATCACAAACTTCTTTTGAAGATGTTTTAATTTCTAATAACATAGGACATCATCTTTTTAGGCAGGCATGTTAATAGGTTTTCTTTATGATGATTCTAAATTCATTGATTCTATTAAACAAGTTTATTTGTGAGGTAGTGGACAGGATATTTGCACAAATTTTATTATCAAACACAATTTCATATCTTCATCATGCATGGATTGTTACATGTAGATATCGTTCAAAAGACAGTGAATACAATCAATAATGAAAAATGATGGTTTCGGGTAAAAAAACATACTATTTTACCTTTATATGATCCATGGTTATTTTTTCTATTTAAAAAAATATATTACTCTATATTTTTCAAATTATTTCTTCATTTTATGATTAAATATTTTACTATTAATTAAAATAATGTTATGCTATTAGTATATTTTTTTCATAAATATATAAATTTTCAACTCATTTAGGAAAAAATTAACAACTGAGGTGTATCTTTAATGCTTTGATTCAATGGTGTCTAATAAATCTTATTAGATTCAATGGAAGTCATCAAAATCCCAAATACCAAAATCACCATGCATAAATAAACAAAATATGTGAAAAATAGAAATGAATAACTTCTATAAATTATGCATACCTTTCAATAATGAGCTATTTCACTATCTTCATATAACTTCAAACATGTTTGTTCATGATCATAGTAGAGTAAAAAACATCCCTCCTCTATGGTGTATCCATGGGTTATGCATGAATCTCTCTATGTTTCAATAGGAGTCTCCAACCACTATGGTAATTTAATGCCTCATCCTGCAAAGGTGTTCCGAGAAGAAATATATGTGTTTATGGGAGTCTCGGATAAGCTTAGGGTAATCTCATACACCTACCATCACATAGAAGTACCCCTTTTATAGTGCCTGAGGATGCTTCTTGGCTATTTTTTCATTTACTCATGCATTATAATGCATGAGTAAATGATTTGTCTTTATTCATGCAATGATTTCATGGATATGATCCCCATCTATTACATTTTATACAATGGTCCTCCTTAGATGACATCCAACATGGAAGTTATTCTTGAATGATAATAAATATCATTCGGTCACTCATGTAAAACAATAAATAAAATCATTGTATCAAATACATTACCCTAATATATGGGTAATCGTTCATTATGATTTCATGGAAACAATAGAAGCCCATGCACTATGAAACTTTCCGATCATAACTTATGATTGGGAGAGAAAATAGTAGGCAGTGGTGTGTGTATGTCTTATGATATACCCTCAACCGTACCTTACAATTAATAAAAGTGATGGTATGGAATGAAATACTATGTCATGTAATATGATATCCTTTTATAGTATAATACTTTTAGGTATGAAATCTCATTTCATACTTTTGATACATATAATCATAATCTATGATATATCCTTAATAAATCACATGTATGTGGGGTTTAGGATATATATTCTTCAATCTACCACTTTCACTAAAGCATATAATACTTAATTTCATTTCACCTTATATTATATCATATACAATAACTTGTGAAATCATATCCAAAACTCTTATATATATTTCAAAACAATTTTCAAATGTTATCAACTTCACCATGTATCACATCATATGCAATACCTTTTGAATACACATCCAAAACAAATATGAATCACTAGATCCATATATGTAAGCAAAGAGTATCCTCTAGCAAAGCACCAATGCTACTCAAACTATAAAGAGATCCAGGGTGATCTCCATAAAACATATGTATCTCTATACTTGTTTCCACCAACCGCATCTCTTGACAGCATGCACTCTCATACGTTCACTTTACCCAAGACATCAAGTTACCATGAGATATGTAGCATTTCAATCCCCAATAGCCAATTCATGTGTTATTGACTTTTTGAGTATATAATGACATGTTCGATGAATACATCACATGATAATCATATTTATGGATGATCACATCACATGCCCCTCATATGAATAGATAATCATTTTATATGTCCTATATAGGTGAAGTTGCACACTCATTTTATCTCAATAAAAATCCCAGATGCCATACTCATCATGTGAGAGTAAAAATATCATCTTTGTTAAGCTTCAACTTATAACATGATCAGAACCATACGAAACCACCCCCTAGTTTGATAAGATACAATGGTTTATATAAGAATGGTATCAAAGTATAAAGGTTCACATGCTATGAATCTCAATAACCTTAGGTAATAGAGACTTCTATATGATCCAAACACTCCTAGTATACCAGAGACACAATGTATGACACTCTATATGGTATACTTAGTAGGTCATCCAGTGCAAAAAAAAGATTTTTTATACCTCATGATCATATTCCATATCTCATAAAATAATCATACTCATGGTAACATTAACATTTTATCACAACCAATAACACTCCATGATGAACATTGGTTAGGGATAACTCAAATTCGTACTTTTAGAGGTCAATTTTCATTGAATTTCACAATATTTATATCAATATATACATTTATGCAGCTAACATGAAAGAACAATAAAATGGAGATTTTATTTTATATGATACATTTCATATTCTTTAATTATTTAATAATACTTAACAAAACCCGGCATAATCTCTTGTCTGTTATATCATTTATGATAGATTTTTAGATCAGCCTTATGCTTACCACACCTTATAGAGTTTTGTTAACGTACTACACTGATATCTAATTCCTACCATATCTATATGTGAATGTCGGATAAATCATCCCAATAAATTCATTAGTGAGTAACATCTATGAAAAAAGAAATTATAAATAATGGTGATATTTAGGAATCATATTCATAATGTTCAAATCCTTGAACATATTCAAACTCTTTAACTTCACAAAATCAAATGTTATGATGTCAACTTTTTTTCTACCTATAAATTTTCTAAGTTTAACATTATCATCCTTATAACTCTTCCATCAAACTTTTTCCCTTGAATAACAGTGTAACTATTTTTTGTAGAAACTTCATGAGTCACAGCGACAGAATGGTTTGCAGATAAAGAAAAGAAGAGTAAAAGATAAAAACAAAATAACAAGAAGAATATTATAGGACACAATGATTTAAGTGGTTTGGAAAAAATCTCTATGTCCACTGAGAAGAAAAATCACTTCACTAATTCATGAGAAAAATTATAGGGATATAATAAGAGTTTAACACACAAAAAATCTAGCTTGAATGAGCTAATAAAGAATATGATGCATTGTGACACCAACTGCCCAGTAAGTCCGTTGTGTTATAGTGTCACAACCACCCAAGTTTGCACTGTTATAGTGTATGTGGATAGAAGTCTTTAAAGATACAACACTGTTATATCTAAAGTCTGAGATGCTACAGTGCCCTGTCTATGTCGCCTGGTTAGCTCTTCCACAATACCATGTTGAATTCCACACTTCTACATTTCCCTATCAGTGTTTCCGGTTAGTACTGATATAGTAATTAAACATTAGTACAATTCCCAAAATTTGAGATGGGGACCTTTGACCCATGTACCCCCGAAGTAGGGGACCCCACCATAGAGTTGTGGTCTACTATACAGTATGGGATGCTAGCATTCGGACCAACTTCAACCAAATGGATCACGTTACACCATTCCAACACTATTTAAAATATCATTTACCATAAAATCATAAACTATTTTAGGATAAAGTGTGATTCACTTTTTATTTTAACCAGAATATTCCTTTAGGAAATAGTGATATTCTCTTTTCCTGCTAACAAAATATAACTCTTGCATTTCTCTTTTACATTCACATATCATAAACTCTTTAGGGTATAAAGTGAAACTAATTATTTACTTTAGACTAGTATTATCTTTTATTTGTTAACTTAGAAATTCTCTAAGTTCAAACAGACTCTCACTAGCCTCTTGGACACTATATTCTAATAAGAACATCATGTTAAGATACAAAAACTCTTTTATGTGTAGGAAATAACACTTATTTCTTTTTATTATGAATATTTAACAAATAAAATATTTATTCTATAAAATATCACCCCAACTCATTGGATTGAGAGGATTTAGAGATGTTACTAGCATTAGGTGACATCCCCAAGACACCAAAGGCTGACAATTAATGTCAAGTGCTTAGAAAAACATTGGGGGATGATTTTCCCTTTAGATATAAAACAACCAGACAACATAAAATATAAACATCCAAACCAACTATATGATGCATGAGTATAATTAATATAACTCAAACCATAATCCAAAAAAACAAAAATATCAGAGTGACAACAGAACATGGAATATTAAATGAAAAAATACAAAGTAGAATATGACTCAAGTATGTCAAAATACATGATCCCAAGTACCATCTGAAACATCTTCAAGCTCCAACCCAGCCTGCCATTCCCATAGTATCAAGATGCATCACTAGAGGAATAAGATATCTTCATCTTTCTTGTGTCTCGATATATAAAATTTTCAAACACTCCAAAGTTTCCATGTAGGGGGTGAGTATAAACTCAGTATACATTACCCAAATACATCCCAAATAATGTCACTAGGACAAAACTTTTTAGCACAATTTATTTAGAAAATATAAACAACAATGAAATAGTTTATATATAAATTTGTTAGTGAAACCAAGTGAGAAGACCAATAAACAAGCTTACTTCCATTCATTCATATTTGGCATAACCTTTCCCATGATCACACACCCATACCCATATACATACACAAAATATTTGTGTTTCCATTGAAGGTGGTACTCCATGACCATAACCCATCCAACATTGATGATGGAACTTCCAACCAAACTCATCCACTTTGAACACACACCAACCTATTATTATAAATCTCATGCCAAAATATTTCACATAAAATGATTCTTTTGAAATTATTTTTTCAAACATTTTCATGCATCATAACCATTTCATAATTTTAAAATCATCATTTTAAAATTATAAACAAAAGGGGTTTTCCAAAGGCCATATAATTTTCCATATTTCCAAAGCACAAACCAAATGAGTTTTCTTTATGAAACCACATAAAATTTCCATAGAAACCCCAAGAAAATATTTAAAACAAACTAAGTCTTAAAGTTATAGAGAAGTTGAGTTGAGAGAAAAGTCAACTGACTCAAACTAGATTTATTAACAAAATCTAAGGAAAACATGGGATCTCAACTCTTCATTTAATTACTCTATGATTCCCACAATCAATTGATTGAAGATCCATTGGAATCAGAGTCTGGACATTAAAGATTACTGGAAAACGGCTAGGTTATCCCTAGAATTCAAGAAGAAAAGAGTTGTTGTCAAAAACAATTGACAACCGTTAGAAGGAATTTTATACCCAAACTAGAAATATAAGACCACAACATAGCTTCCTACTTCACATTGTAGAATTTTTGAAATAAGGAACACTATGGTACAATACCAGAGACCAGGCCGCAACCTGCCTGATCAACTTTTCAGCTAAGAAACACAGTGCATTTTGCACCATAGATCCTATTATTTAGGAATAGGGATACAATGTAGCCCCCCACCCCACACCACAATGCATCCAAAAAGGGATTACGTCACAACCTATCCCTTATGTCATAGGGGTACTTAAAATGGAAAAACTACCCAAAACCCTTCCCCCAGACTCCATGTTGCAGCCTGACTCTCCACGCTGCAGAACCCAAATGCATACGCCACAGCCATGCTCCACGCTGCAACCATGCTAAAAATCAAAGTGTCTAAGAAAAACCTCCTCCCAAGACCCTATGCTATATCTAGGTTCTCCACACCATAGGACACAAAATCCTATGCTATAGTGACTCCCCTTATGTTGTAGTGTGATCCTCTATACCGCACCCCATGCAAAACCCATTTTAAAACCCTTCAAAACCTTACCAAAAACTCCCAAAACTTAACTCAAACATTATATAAACTCAGAATACATAATAAAATAGTAAAATACCTAAAAGTAGGGGTATTAAATTCTCTCCAACATTGGTCTTTCCATCCTCAGAAAGTAGGAAATCGGTGTTTTTCGGAAGAGTTCGGGTCATTTTTCCTACATTTCTTTTCCATTATTTCAATTCTCTTACTGAATTTGACCATGATTCCATAAAACCCTCACTAAACTGATGTTTTACCCATGTAAGTGCTTCTCTTTTTTATCCATGATTTTTACTAGCACAGGAATCAAAGGCCGAAAATGAATTCCAATGGATTAGAAAAACATTGTGGGAAGATTTGACCTTTAGAGATAAAACAAAAAACAACATGAAATATAAACCTCAACACTAACTATATGATGCATGAGTATAAGTAATATAACCCAAACCACCATAATAAAACAAATCAACAGTATTAGAGTGATAATGAAACTTGGAATATCAAATGAAAAAACCCAAAGTACAACATGACTTAAAAATGTCAAAATACATGATCCCAAGTACCACCTGAAACATTTACAAGCTCTAAACTCACTTTTAATACCCGAAATATTAAAACACATTGCTAGATAAATAATATATCTTCCAATTTTCTATGTCCTGGTATATGATATCTACAAATTCACCAAAGTAACCAAGAAAGGGGTGATTATAAACTCATTATTCATTCCCCAAAGACTTCCCAACTCATGCCAGTATGAAAAAACTTGTTATCATAATTTATATAGAACATTTGGAAATAATGAAATAGTTTATATATAAATTTGTAAGATAAAACAAGTGAGAAAACCCATAAAAAATATTACTTCCATCCATTCACATTTGGAATAACCTTTCTCTAGGTCACACACACACTCATCCACATACACACAAGCTTGGAATTACCATTGATGGTGCTACTCCATGACTGTAACCCATCCAAACTTGACAGTGACACTTCCGACAAAACCCGTACACTTTGAACACATGCTAAAACAATATTTCAAATCCCATGAAAAAAACATTTCACATAAAACAATTCTTATTTTAAAATAATTTTGTCAAACATTTTCATGCATCAGAACCATTTCATAATTCGAAATTCATTATTTTAAAATTTTAAACAAAAGTGGTTTTCAAAAGGACATTCAATTTCTCATATTTTTAAAACACAAAAAAAAAATGATTTTACTTTATGAAAATACACAACATTTCCATAAAAAATCCAATAAAACCTTTAAAACATATTAAGCCTTAAATTTATGGAATAGTGGAGTTGAGAGAGAATCCACCTACCAAAAACTAGATTGATTGGAATAAAGGATCTAATACAAAACTTGGGATATCAACTCTTCTGTTCATTCCTCTTTGATTCTCAAAATCATCCACTTGATGATCCATTGGAATCAGATTCTGAACATCGAAGATCGCTGGAAAATGCCTAGGGTAGCCCTGGAATTCGAGATGAGAAGAGATGTTGTCAAAAACAATTGGAAACTACCATAAGGAATTTTATACCTAGATTATAAATATAAGACCACATCATAGTCTCCTACTCCACAGTGTAGAACTAATGAAATAGGGAATACTATGGAAAAATGATGGAGACCATGCTGCAGTCTTCCTAGTCAACTCCACGACTGAGAAACAAGGCACATTTTTCACCATAAATCCTATTATTTAGATAGAGTACTACGACGCAGCCCCCTACACCACAGTGCATCCAAAAAGGACTTATGCCACAACCTATCCCTTATGCCATAGGGGAACTAAAAATAGAAGAACCACCCAAAATCCTCCCCTAGGAATCCATGTCATAGCCTGACTCTCCATGCCACAAAAACCAAATGCCTATGCCACAATCATGCTCCATGGAAAATCTATTTTAAAAATGGAAATGGCTCCAAAAACCCTCCTCCCAAGACCCTACATCGTAGCTGGGTTCTCCACAACGTAGGACACAAAATTCTAGTCCGTACTGACTCCCCCTACGGTACAGTGCAAGCCTCTACACCACAACCCATGCAAAACCCCTTTCAAAACCCTTCAAAACCCTTCTGAGAACTACCAAAACATAACCTAATCATTATATAAGCTCAAAATAAATAATAAAAATGTAAATTAACTCAAACCGGTGGTTTTATAGTTTTCATATCATATATGGTATGCAATATTCTTATATCATTTTCCTCTCAAAAGAAGATATTTATCAAAATATGTCACTGATGGGTGGCCGGAACATCTTCCCTCGTATTTTAATAAAAATATAGATAAAAACTTTATATTTGATAAAAAAATTATCCTTATATCCTTTTCAAAAACATGTTACAGAATTAAATGAATCATAAAGCATATGCATATAATTAATCATATCACTTTGTTGACAATAACTCTTTATTAACGGTCAACTTATCATATCATATAAGAGAAGTGGGAAGAAGATAGAAAACATATACTATAATCCATATGATCTTGAAAAACTCCTTTACATTCAAATCATTGATGTAGAAACTATGATTTATCATTTAAATGAAAACTACAAACTCTATCAATTCTTCTATTGATTTTAATTCTTGAATACGTATAACACTTGTAAAGTATACATTTGATATCGCATACCCTTCAAAACCAAATAATTGATTTATATAATGCTAAAATCAGAAATATATATTCGATGGTGTTTTAAAAACCCCTTTGGGTATCTTGGATAATTCTATCCTATTGAATCATAACTCTTCCTTCATGATATTACCAGGTTTCAATAACCTTAAATGGCTACTTGAAGAAATATTATTGGACTCTCTAACTAAATTTTCTTCTTTTAGATTGAACTTTTACCAACTTGAACTATCTATTCATTGGAAAAACCTAAACATCATATGCTTAGTTTATCTATTCTCAACACTTAAGAATAAGGCTAAACCTTTCTTGATCTCATTCACATTTCCAAAACATTTCCCTTGATGACAACCGAATAAATTCCTTAACCATAATAATATTTTAAGAAAACTTGTAGTATCACAAAGTCATTTACATATCCAATTATATTTAATATATGTGTGAAGACTAAAATTCATTAGTCCATTTATCATATAATGTTTTTGATACCTTAAGTGACTCATTTTATGATCCTCATAAAAATCTAGATTCACATGTTCAACAACTTCAACACTTGGTTATTCGGGAAGGAGTTTCACATAGAATTATCTATTACTTAAGAACTTTTGTTAAGTTATCAGTCATATGAGTTGCTTAAATTAAGATTATTCATCATAAGGATTAATATAAAAGTTAATTTTGATGATTATGATGTTATTATCTACAATAGAAGCTTTTATCAGATGAGTATCAAGTTTTATTACCATTTGATAAGGATTTTTATTAAATGGTATTTTCACTAAAATGATGGACCCTTTTTAAATCCATCACATATATTAGTGGTCCAAGATATATATTTCACTAAAAACTGTGTCCTATATAAAATTACTCTCACCAATAAGTTATTTAGGTATGAAATCATCTGAATCATGTCATATATTATTCTTAGATATTCAAGCAGAAAACCCTTTATCCAATCAAGCATATGGATAAACTCAACTTCATTCCTCAGGTATCCTAACTATTAGGGTTTCCTGGATAAGTGTAAACCAAATAAAATAGTGAAATTTGGTTACCTAACTTTTATGGTTTTCATTTTCACCATGTCTTGTGCAAGATAATCCATGGTCACACTATACTATAGAAGAACATTCCCAATTGAATGATCGAAGTCTTCACAAGTTCCACTTTGGAAAAAATATAACACTTAATATTTTTAAGTGGATTTAATCTAATCATCTTATCTCATGTTATCATCTTTATGTATTAATAATTATAATGATTTTTTTAATCATATTCCATCAATCAAATCAATATTTACAATCCACATTGATTTATAACTCTTTATACAACCCACAGTTTGTGTTACTCATCCCAAAATAAAATCCAAATATATTTACACATATCCAAATGAATATAATTCATAAGTTAAATGAACTATTAATGTAAAGTTTTAAAATTATATGATATTAATAATTTTTATATGAGTAAGAACATAGTCATAGTAGGTTAACCCCAACCTTTTTAGAACAAGGTATAAGCCTCCAATCCAGTGGGAAGTCTGACCCAAATTCCCTCTACCCAAGGATGATTACTCAAGAAATAATATAATTCTTCATAACTTTGACACCTAATATGTATAAATTATATTCAATAACTAAATTATAGCTAATAACTTTAACTAAAAACAGAGGTCAAGGTAGACAAAAACTAAATCTTATGTAATTGTACCTAGAATATAATGTAGGGATTTTCCATTTATAAGAATCATTTTAACAACTTAAATTAAAGCATACACTTGTTCATAATATATAAAAATTTATAACTAGAAATAAAGCATGGAATGACCATTAAATAAATGAACACTGCATAAATTTAAAAATAAGATATAATTTATGAACTATTCCTAAAACAAAACTTAATTATAAATACAATATGATTTTAGATATTAATTATTATAAACACTCCATAATTTTTTAATATAAACTCTTTATACTCATTCATAATATAAACATTTCATATTATCCATTTTATGTCATTTTATTGAAATATATGATATTTTTATAAATTTTTAACATTTTATAATACAATTGTGTAAAATATTTAAATAAACTTAAATATCATATATTTAAACATTATTTAAACCTTTGATCAAATCAATTTTTCAAAACTCTTTTGATAAGGTTAAAATAATTTCTAAATTAAGGATCTTTTAATTTGAAAATTTCAAAATAATCATTATGAACATTTCATAATTTTTTAAATATAAACATTATATTATGTCTTATTTTTTATTTTATAAACACTTAATAAATTACCCCTTATGATCATTAAATAAACACATTATTTATAATTCATAAGGTATGACATATTATTTTATAAAATGTATTTTAATACTTACATTTAATATTAAGAAATATTTATTAATAAATATTTCATAAACATTTATTAATTAATTTTAAACTGTGTGATTAATTAATTTATAAAATCTATGAATTAATAAATACCCATAAAATACCTTTTATAACTATTTATAAACCATTTATATGTAATTAATTCAATTTAGAATTGAATATAAGAAAAATAAAAAATTTCTTCTAAATCATATTTTACGATCCAAGGGAGTTTTCTGATACGACTGATAAGGCAGTGGTTTCCAGGTTATATGTCATACTTTATGATAAATAGTTCTATCATAAAATATGACATTTCATAATATATAAGGTTTTTGTAATTTCATACTCTATGATGGATGATGATATCATTAAATATGATATACCTTATGAGTTTTGTTTTAGCCAAATCATATTTTAGGATATAAAGAGTTATTTTATTAGAGATGTGATACTTTATTTTTGGAAACTCAGTGCATGGAATCATAATTTACGATATACCTATATCATATGTTATGAATAGAACAAAACCATGAATTCAAAATGTGTCACGGATTATGATATCATATATCATATGTTGCGATACATAACCTGCAATACAATTAATTTTTCATATTTGAAAACTTATAATGTGATATATGTTACAATTATGATTTATTCATTTTCTTACATTATTTCATAAATCTAAAAACATGGGATACTCGGATATCACTGTTAGGAGAAGAGATATTCATCATATAAATTTGGTAGGAGAAGAGTGCTTCATGTTTATGGGAGTCTTGGTTGAGCTTAGGGTAATCTCATACACCTAAAATCTCATGGAAAACCCCTCCATTTCTTTCACATTTACTCATGTGTTACAAAACATAAGTAAATGCCTTAGCTACATTCATGCAGTGCTTGCATTAATATGATCCTCATATCTTACATCTTATGCAATGGTACTTAGATAATAGCTAATGTGGAAGTAATTATTGAATGATAATAATTATCATTTAGTCTCTCATGAAAATAATTGATAAAAGCATTGTATCAAATACATTACCCTATGATATGGGTAATCATTCATTACTATTTCATGTAAACAACACAAATGCATGCACTATGACACTTTCCAGTCATACCTTATAATTAGGACTAGTTGTTGTAGTAGGTAGTGGTATCTGTATGTCTTACTACATACCCTCAATCATACCATACGATTGATGAAGGTGATGGTATAGCATGAAATCTTATTTCATGTTATATGATATCCCTTTTTCATATAATATGATTGGTCATGAAATCATAGTTTATACTTTACGATGCATCCAATCGTAAGCTATGTTATAGCCTTAATACATCTCATGTATGTGGGATTCAAAAAATATATCACACTTAACTTGTATTTCTTACATAAAAAAAGACCGAATTTAATAACAGATTTCATAATTGTATTTCATACATAAATCCATTCTTTCATAAATGAATTTATTAATGGAGTTCGAACCTAATATAATTCTGTTTTTATAATTTTCTTTTTCATTGATGTATATTGCATGTTTATATTAACTGATATGGATAACATGAAAAAATTCATTCTAGAATCTAAGAAACTATAATCTAATTATTTAATTTCATGTTAATAGGTAAAATTTTTACATCGTTATAGATTTATTACTAATAGATGACCAAAAATAAACATATGTATTGCTAAAAATTGAAAACATATTACATGTTAATGGAAAGTCCTTGAAATATTATCCTCATATGCCTGTATTAGATTCATCATCATTGAACCAAGGAAATAGGTTGTATTTATAAGAACTCAACTATAACAAAGAACATTAGAAATTAGAATTTATTCATTTGGAAAGTAACATGTTAGGATAATAGGGAACAGAATTGCTGAAAATAATAGGATCAAAAAAATTATACTATGAGTTTTTTCTTTCATCATGTTTAAGGTAGGGTAGAAAAAACTTATATATAGAGGGATTTATGCTCATTAATTCACTCCAAAAGAGATACAGTTTTTGTAGTTTCATCTAATGGAATAACTTTGCACCTTCTAGGCTGGAGAATATCATAATCTAAATTCTTCATTCTAATAAATGTTAATTAAAATTCAACATGTGTTGAACCCAATTTTATCATAAAGGGTATTTCTAAGTCCCACATCAGAATACTCCACCTTGTAATCTATTTTACCCATATATAAAATAATATCTTTATCTCACCTTGAGGTAAAGGGAATTTGCATTCTACATGGTATTAGAGGAAAAATCCCGATAAATTTTTTTTCGGCTACCCTCATTTCTCCTGAAGAATTCATCCTACAATGCTTCCTGACCACCCTCCCTGTGGATTACCAGCTCTAAGTATAGCATCCAACCTTTTTATTACATAAACTTTCATTACATTATACAAAACCGAGGATCTTTAAGGTTTAGTGTCTTGGAAACCAAAAACTTAATACATGACGACATAAAACATTCGTCTTAAAAACATTAAAGGCTTCTTCATTTGTTCATCCTAAGTTCATTACAGGATCTCATAAATGGGAGCATAAATCAAAGGAAAGGATGAGAAAAATACCCAGTAAGGGAAACAATGGAAACATTTTACATGTGAACTTGAGATACATCAATAAAGTCATGATAAATAACTTTAAGGCATGAGAAAGAGATCATGAGGCATATCATAATAAAAATAAAGTGTTTCATAACTTGAATATGTGGCTACAATATTTAACTTAGACAATAATTTCCGTATCACCAAGGTCTATCCCCAAGGTGTCATTAAATAATTACCAAGGTTATTCACCAAGGTATCGTTAAAATGGCCATCTATAGAGATTAAGTCTTTACCTAATGCATTGGAGCGCTATCAGGGTGCACCCTTAATTTGACTTTATTATCATGTGAGCCACATATATCATCATCAATAATTTCATAAATAACCCATATAGCATAAAAGAAATGGGTATCATTTCATATTCATAACATTTTAAAAACTGCTTTAAAGACGAGATCTTTATGTCACTTTAAACCCATGGAAAAGGAAAGCGGGTCTCATTTATGTAAATACAGAATTTAAAATAGAACATTTTGATATATATGTGAATAAACCTATAGAATAAATATTTTTTAGTATTCACTTAATAAAATAAAATAATTTGAGAAAAATAGAGAGACATTTTGAGACCAAAATTCAGCAACATAACGGCTATGTTGTAGGGTTTTAGAAAACATTGAAAAGAGGGGGGGCATGGGTCACCCACTCATAAATGATCCATAAAATAGTATAGGGACAGAATATAAAGTATATAAGAACATGGTAATGAAATTTTAAGGACATATCATATGAAATTAAAAACTTGAATGGAAGACAAAAATAAGATTTCTCTTATGAAAAATTTGACAGCCTAACGGCATCACTTAAAATTTCAAAAAAATGAATTTATGAGATTAAGTAGGGTATATCATCATGTGAAAATAAAATTACAATATGATGAATATAGATATCATACCCCAACATGGAAAAACTAACTTGAAAGACTTGACATGAAAGTAGAACTTTGAAAATGGGAAGAGTGAAAGAATCCCTTACAAAAATTCGGTAGCCAAACGGCGCCACTTAAACATTCTTAAAATGAATTCATGAGAGCAAGAGGGGGTCCCTCATCATATGAACATGAAAAGGAAAGTAGGATTAATATAAAATAACATCCCCAATATAATAACATGGAGCTTAAAATAAATGACATAAAGGAGAATACATGAAAAGAAAGAGAGAGGTAGGATCCCTTACCTTAAAACATAAATCTTAAAACTCGAAGGTCATGAACTTGAGGGCTTGGGGGAACCTTGGGAAGACTCCTTGGGAGGTAATGAGACCAAATATTAGTTGGGGGAGATTTGGGAGTGAAATTAATGAGGTAAAGGCTTGGTATTTATAAGAGAAGTGAGGGGACGAAGCATTAATTGCCAAGGGACACCTCATCGGTGGTATTGGAAAAACCATGGGCTTTCCCATGGTATTTGCCCATGCTATTGGCTAATTGGGACACCTAAAACATTATATTACTATTAATAATTTGACCAGAATTATTTCATAATTATTACATCCTTAATGATTCCATTAAACACCTGAAACTCAAAAACTGTATTTTCACTATTCACCGAAAATTCAACTTTCTCAGAAAAATCCCAAAATTTCACCTTAACCAAATATCGATGCTTTGATTTAAAAAATGAGATTCATTTTATGAAAATAATTTTCAAAATATTTTTAATTTAATTTTTTAATAAAAAACACTATTCATCTGAAAAAACTAATACTTGACTACTAATTTCTAAAACAGATATTTACCTATTTTATTGAATCACGTTACTTAATCAAGGTGACTAAATTATATTCATACTTTCTTTAAGTGAGATTACTAATACATTTTGTCATATTACTAATCCTAATCATAAAATTACTATTCATAATTTACTATTCACAAAAAATTAAGTTGATCTTATTAGATTCTAAATTTCTTACTGAACACATTTTGATAAGACCATTTTTTGAAAATCATTACACATCATTAATTATTTAAGGTTTACATAAATATTTTAAAAATATCATTTTTATAAAATTCATCAATAATATGCATACTATATTTATCTCGACATTTGAAAATTCACAAACTTCACCATAAGAAGAAATCACAATTTTTATTTAAACCAAAGGACTAAACATGCCAGTTATGGTCTCGTTACATAGCCCCTTATAACACCAGCATAGGACCTAAGAGTAAGGTGTGATAGGGTGATAGAATCTTGGGGTGGCTTGGAAAACATTTCCCGAGTAGTGATTTCTATCAGCATGAACTTCTCGCGAAGGTGATTTCGTTCTAGCTTCACACGATGAAGTTCGGCTTGGGTTTGGTCCAGAGCAAAGCCCAAAGGTGCTACCTCCTTCCCGAGTTCCGTCAGATGGGCTTCGATCGGCCCGAGACTACTAGATGGGGCCATCAAATCTTCTTTTTATATTAATTAATCAATATCACTTGTATTTATAGACAATAATCATAACATTTAGTTTCCCACGGTCTTATTGACCAACGGTCATATAACAGTCGAAACCCAACAGTTTTATTTTAATTATACTCATTTTATTAACTGAAATAGTTTTGTTGAGTATAAAATAAAATAACACAAAAAGTTAGGAAACAAAATTTATTAAAAATTTCGGGTCATTACAATCTTCCCCCCTTAAGAAATTGCATCCTCTAAATTTTAAAAAATTGGTCTTGGAAATTTCGTTAAAAGTCCCACATCAGAAAAGATTCAGTAAAACTATTAATTTAAAAGAAAGAAAGGGAAGTACAAAGGTCACCTAAGTTTACCCATACTAGGATTCCATGTAGGAAAACATGGATATGGAAGAGAAAAAAAAGGTTCAAGTTCTGGTGGAGAGTGATAGAAAACATGATTAGGATAAAATTAACCACAAGAAGATCACAAACTTAAGATGTGTTAAACGGTCTTTGGTTACCCAGTAGGAAACGTAAACCAACAACGTTTTTGTTTTATGTTCCTTTTCATAATTTTGAGTAATTCATTTACTACATAGAATAAAAACATAAGGAAATATATTTACCTTCAAGTAGAGTCCCATCCCTTAATAAGTTTCCACCAAGAATAATCTTTTCTCTAAACAATGAGCATTAAAAAAGACTTGGTCTCATCAAAAGCAAAAGATTCATCTTCTAGAGAATCACATAATCCACAAAAGAATAACTATATTTTTCCCTTGTCTTTATTCATCAACTAAAACTAAAAAGGTTGGTACGAGATCATATAATCCCCAAAAAGAATAATCCTTTATAAAAATAAATATGACTATTAATCTCCAAAATTCAACAAAAGTACCCAAAGTTCCAGAAAGATCATTCAATACACAACCATCCTTAAAATTCTTCAAAATAATCCAAACTAAGATTGGAACCCAAAACTCATAAGGATTTAATCACATAGTCTTCCCCAATAAATCTCAACATTTATCTCCAAATAACATCGACTACTATTAAAGTCTCATACTAAAGTGTAATTAACCTATTCACATATTCTCTATGCTAGGTTCATCATTTTCCAGAAATAACCCAAATCACCATATGTCCACAATAAATACATAAATTCTAAAAAAAATCAACCATTCCTCCTCAATTTAAATCATGTAGTATTTTATTTCCCTTAGGCATATAGTACTCCAAGAGAGAAAACATCGTCCAAAATAACCTTTATCATTTAATCACCAAATCATTTTCCTATACAAAGGATATCCATTTGACAAAACATAAGTTTCCATAATCAACTTATTCTTGATCTATAAAATAGCAGGTGCATTGGTCAATACAAAGGGCGTAACAACAAACTCATAATTCCCATATCTTGACTAGAAGGTAGTTTTTGGAATATCATCATTCTTCACCCTCAATTGATGATAAACAGAACGAAGATCAATCTTAGAGAAGAATTGAGTCCCATAAAGTTGGTCAAATAAGTCATTAATTCTTGGAAGAGAGTATTTGTTCTTCACTGTAATCCCATTCAGTTCTCTATAATCAATTCATAGTTGTATCTATCCATCCTTCTTCTTCACAAATATAACTGGTGCTCCCCAAGGAGACACACTTAGTTGGATAAACCCCTTCTCCAAAAGATCTTGGAGTTGTTTCTTTAATTCCTCTAGCTCCACATTTTCCATCCTATAGGGGGTCTTTGACATCAGATGCGATCCAGGAACAAGTTCAATGGATAACTCTAACTCTCTTTCTAGGGGAGGTCCGGGTAACTTCTCAGGAAATACGTCAATGTATTCCAAGACAATGGGGAAATTTCTTAAAATAATAAATCCTTCATGAGAAACTTATTTCATTTACAAATCTTTTAACTAAAAAGGATTTTATGTCTGAAAACTTCATGCTTAGACAATTACATTTTTTTCTATAATTCCTTCATAATTATTCATAAAAATCTTGTGATTAACCAAACATATCCCCCAGGAGTGTCGTAACCAAGAGTGCAGTAAGGCCCATTTTCGTGTACCAGTTCCTGTTCGAGTCTAGCTCAAAGCGGTGTTTTCAGGTTTTACCCATATGTATATCTATGCCAGAGCCACCTCTACCAACTCATATCCAAATAGGGATGTATTTGCTTGATAAACCACTTACTCAATACTCACCAAAATACCAAGAAGATTTACTATATTTAAACTTTTATATAGGGTTATTCCTAAAGTTTTCATATCCTAATTTCTATAAATAAATAAAACATCATCTGATACCAACTATAGCATCCCACCTTTTTATCACATAAACTTTCATTACATTATACAAAACCAAGGATCTTTAAGGTTTAGTGTCTTGGAAACCAAGAACTTAATACATGATGACATAAAACATTCTTCTTAAACATTGGAAAGGCTTATTCATTTGTTCACCCTAAGTTCATTACAGCATCTCATAACCTGGGAGCATACATCAAAGTAAAGGGTGAGCAGAAGGCCCAGTAAGGGAAACAAGGGAAACATTTTACATGTGAACATGAGATACATCAATAAAGTCATGATAAATAACTTTAAGGCATGATAAAGAGATCATAAGGAATATCATAATAAAAATAACATGTTTCATAAATTGAAGATGTGGCTAAAACATTTAACTTAGAAAATCATTTCCATATTACCAAGGTCCATCCCCAAGGTTTCATTAAAGAATTACCAAGGTTATTCAACAAGGTATCATAAAAATGGTCATCTCTAGAGATTAAGTCTTTACACAATGCATTGGAGTTCTATCAGGGAGAACCCTTAATTTGTCTTTATTATCATGTGAGACACATATATCATCATCAATAATTTCATAAATAACCCATATATCATAAAAGAAATGGGTTTCATTTCATAGTCATAACATTTTAAAAACTGCTTTAAAGACGAGATCTTTATGTCACTTTAAACCCACAGAAAAGGAAAGAGGGTATCATTTATGTAAATAACAGAATTTAAAATAGAAAATTTTGATATATATGTGAATAACCCTATAGAATAAATATTTTTGAGTATTCACATAATAAAATAAAAGGATTTGAGAAAAAGAGAGAGACATTTTGAGATGAAAATTCGGCAGCATAACAGCTATGTTGCAGGGTTTTAGAAAACATTAAAAAGAGAGGGGACACGGGTCACCCACTAATAAATGATCCATAAAATAGTATAGAGACATAATATAAAGGATATAAGAACATGGTAATGAAATTTTAAGGACATACCATATGAAATTAAAAACTTGAAAGGAAGACAAAAATAAGATTTCTCTTATGAAAAATTCGGCAGCCTAACGGCGTCACTTAAAACTTCAAAAAAAATAATTGATGAGATTAAATAGGGTATATCATCATGTGAAAATAAAAGTACAGTATGATGAATATAGAGATCATACCCCAACATGGAAAAAGGAACTTTAAGTACTTGACATGAAAGTAGAACTTTGAAAATCGGAAGAGTGAAAGAATCCCTTACAAAAATTTGGCAGCCTAACGGCGCCACATAAACATTATTAAAATGAATTGATGAGAGAAAGAGGGGGTATCTCATCATATGAATATGAAAAGGATATTAGAATGAATATAAAATAACATCCCCAACATAAGAACATGGAGATTAAAATAAATGACATAAAGGAGAATACATGAAAAGAAAGAGAGAGGTAGGATCCCTTACCTTAAAACGTAACTCTTAAAACTCAGAGGTCAGGACCTTGAGGGCTTGGTGGAACCTTGGAAGGACTCCTTGAGAGGTAATGAAACCATATCTTTGTTGGCGGAGAGTTTGGAGTGAAATTAATGAGGTAAAGTCTTGGTATTTATAGGACAAGTGAGGGGACAAAGCATTAATTGCCAAGGGACACCTCATCGATGGTATTGGAAAAACCATGGACTTACCCATGGTATTTGCACATGGTGTTGGCCACTTGGGACACCTCATACCTTATCTTACTATTCGTAAGTCTACCAGAATTATTGCATAATTATTACATCCTTAATGATGCCATTAAACACCCGAAACTCAAAAACTGTATTTTCATTATTCACTGAAAATTCAATTTTCTCAGAAAAATCCCAAAATTTCACTTAACCAAATATCGATGCTCTGATTTCAAAAATGAGCTCCATTTTATGAAAATAATTTTCTATATACTTTTTATTTAATTTTTTAATAAAAAACACTATTCACATGAAAAAACTAATACTTGACTAATAATTTCTAAAACAGTCATTTACCTATTTTATTGAATCACATTACTTAATCAAGGTGCCTAAATTATATTAATACTTTATTTAAGTGATATTACTAATCCATTTGGTCACATTACTAATCCTAAGCATAAAATCACTATTCATAATTTACTATTCATGAAAAATTAAGTTGATCTTATTAGATTCTAAATTTCTTACTGAACACATTTCCAGAAGACCATTTTTTTATAATCATTACACATTATTAATTATTTAAGGTTTACATAAATATTTCAAAAATATCATTTTTTATAAAATTCATCAATAATATGCATACTATATTTATCTGGACATTTAAAAATTCACAAACTTCACCATAAGAAGAAATCACAATTTTTATTTAAACAAAAGGATTACACAAGTTAGTTATGGTCTTGTTACATAGCCCCTTATAACACCAGTATAGGACCTAAGAGTAAGGTGTGCTAGGGTGATATAATCTTGGGGAGGCTCGGCCAACATTACCCGAGTAGTGATTTTTATCAGCTTGAACTTCTCATGAAGGCGATTATGTTCCAGCTTCACATGATGAAGTTTGGATTGGGTTTGGTCCAGAGCAAAGCCCAAAGGTGCTACCTCCTTCCCAAGTTCCATCATATGGGCTTTGATCGGCTCGAGACTACTGGATGGGGCCATCGAATCTTCTTTCTATATTAATTAATCCAGATCATTTGTATTTATAGACAATAATCATAAAATTTAGTTTCCCATGGTCTTATTGACCAGCGGTCATATAACAGTCAAAACTCGATGATATTATTTTAATTATACTCATTTTATTAAATTAAATAGTTTTTTTGAGTATAAAATAATATAACACACAAAGTTATGAAACAAAATTTATTCAAAATTTTGGGTTGTTACAATAAGGACCTGGCCTTATTACATGCATAATCTTGAATTTAGACAAGAAAACACTCCCTGTTAAATTGAGGATCTTTTTAAGTTTAGAGATTTAGATAATTGAGACATAATAAATTCATATCATTGCACATTGTTACAGAGTGGATACCATAAAAACAGTTTCCTTTTTTTTCAAAATTGAAAACATTAAAACTTAAATCATGATTCCTTGACAATTATTCAACATTTCAAATGGCTTCCTTCTTTGTATTACACATCCATTAACCTTTTAAAGATTGTTTAAAACTTGGGATCAGCACAAAAACTCAGTAAGGGATATAAAAAGAAGGAAATAACACATTAGTCCATGAATATTTGTAACGTATGAAATCATTTTAATAAGACATACTTATCACCTGTATATATATACTTACTCTGTGAAACATGATATTTACACAATACCAAAGAACATAAGTAGAACCATAAATGTATCTTTGGGAATTACTTACACAGTCTTGTAACCCTCTTAGCTACCTTATAATTTGTAACCCTCACGGCTACCATACTAATTGTGTAACCATCATAGTTACACTTGGAGTAACCATACGGCTGACCTCAAACATACACATACCCAGTGCATTGGAGGGAAATATAGGTCCCACCCTTCATCATAAAAAATTACCAAGATCCAGAACATAATCACATAGCATGAATATTAGCATAAAAACATTGCTTTTGAATTTTGTAAAACAGAATTTTAAAAGAGGATTTTAAAAGAAAAGTCCCTTATAAATATCATATAATTGAAGTGAGACTTAATAGAGTGGATGGAATATGTATATACTATGTAAATATACATAACTAAACATAGTATAATCATAATTCATCACACAAACAATTTAAATAATACATAAATAATGAAGAATAAGGTTAACCAAAAGGATGGAAATCGGGTTAAGAATTCCCTTACCTCAGGCTTGGCTTACTTAAAACTTGTTTAAATTTCCTATATAATAATTAAAATAGTGTTATTAGTATTTTAAATAAAAAATTTAATGTTTATAACATCTTATATGATCATTTCATAACCTCATTTCACCCATTAATTGTTAGTATTTTGTTCCTTGTACTGTTTTGGGTGAGTTCCTTACATGATTTCCATGATTGGTTCATGATAGATGTTCTTGTCGATTGGAAGTGAAACTAAAGAATTGGAATGGAAAGGTATTTACATATTTCTAGTAGCATAATTTATACCATTTATTATTTTGATGTTTTATATGAGGATGATTCCTAAGTTTAAACATTAATGATGTTCGTTTAGATCATTTTAGTGGTTCTTGGTTAATAACAACCTCATTTTGTCTTATAAATTAAAACCATGAGTAAAAAATAATTACAGAAACATGGATGAGAAATAATACATATATTATAACCTGGTTCAACCATAGAAATGGTTTCATGACCATACTTGACAGAATTAATTGAAATCATATCGTCCACGATGTCTGTAATTCGACACATCACGAACAATGTTTTTATTCCTTGAATAAGTGGGAGAGGAAAATAATAGTGATGATGAATTTTACATGAACATGAGAACATAAAGAATATACATGATTCCTGGATATTTCATGCCTATTGGGTAATAATAGATTAATAAATAATAATAAAATAAAGGAACTCAAAATAAAAGAATAATTGAGAAATCCCTTACAAAAATTCGGCAGCCTAACGGCTATGCAGCATGGTTTTAGAAAATATTACCAAGAGAGGAGACAAAGGTCACCCATACATAAATTAATAATAATATAGAATAGATCAACAATAATAAGGAAATAAAAACATGGTATGGAAACTTGAAAGTTATACCACATAAAAGAGAACTTGAATAGAAAAAAGAAAGAAATTGAGAATTTTCTTACCTTATAGAGTAACTCCTAGAACTTAAAGGTTGGGACCTTGGGGGCTTGAGTAAACCTTGGTAGGGATAATAGGGAGGTAAAGAGGCTAGATATTCGTTGATGATGAATTTTGAATGAAGTTAATGAAGAAATGGTTTGGTATTTATAGCAAAAGTGAGGGATTATTTTAATAATTTCCAAGGGACACCTCATTAGTGGTATTTGCAAAACCATGGGCTTTCCCATGGTATAAGACACTTGGGACACCTCATAACTTATTTTAATATACACAAGTTGACCAGATTTATTACATAATTATTACATCATTAATGATGTCATTAACACACCGAAATTCAAAACTGTATTTTTTACTATTCATAGAAAAATCAACTGTTTCAGAAAAAATCCCAAAATTCACCCTAACTAATTATCAACGTGTAGAATTCAAAAATGAAGTAGATTTTTTGAAAATAATTTTCAAAATATTTTTAATTTAATTAATAAATAAACTCATACTTAATTCAAAAATTAATAATTTTAAAACTATAATTGCTTTTATATCACATGTAAAAATTAATCAAGATGACATTATCTTAAAGGCTTAAGAAAATAAAATAATAATACAATTTAATGTTCATTCAGGTCATATTACTATTCATATTACTATTCATAAGGGTATGTTACTATTCACCAAAAAACAAGTTGGTTCCAATAGACTCCAAATAACATACTAAACACAATTGTCGATGACCATTTTTCAAAATTCAAAACATTGAAGCAGTAAAATTATGTTTAAAGGCTATTTATAAATATCTATATTAAAAAAAAATTCAAGCATTTAAATTTATTTTTAGAAAACCTTGGGGTGTTACATTATCCCCACCTTCTGGAAATTGTATCCTCGTAATTTTATTTACTTATTAAAGAAGTGAGGGTATCATTCCCTCATAACATTTTTAGACTCCCATGTTGCTTCTTCAACCGTGTGATTTCTCCAAAAAACCTTTACCTGGTGGATTACCTTATTCCGCAATAACAGTTCCCTTCGATCAATAATTTTAATTGGTTTCTCTTCATATGAAAGGTTCTCCTCCAACTGAACTGCTTCTAGGCTCAAAACATGAGTTGGATTTGGTACATACTTCCTCAACATCGAAACATGAAAAACATTGTGTAACTAAGACAAACTCGGAGGCAAAGCTACTCAGTATGTAACTGGTCCAACTTTCTCTAAGATTTAAAAAGGACTGATGAACCGCAGACTTAGCTTTCCTTTCTTACCAAAATGAATCACACTTTTCTAATGAGGGATTTTAAGGAAAACATGGTCACCTACCTTGGAAGAGAAGTTTTTCCTTCTGTTATCTGCATAACTTTTCTGCCTACTCTGACATGTCCTCATGTGCTGCTGGATCATCTTCACTTTCTTAGCCACTTCCTCTACTAATTATGGGCTCATCAACTTCCTTTAACCGACTTCATCCCAAAACGTTGGAGTCTGACATTGCTTTCCATACAGAGCCTCAAAATGTGCCATCTGTATACTGGAATGAAAACTATTATTATAAGAAAACACAACTAAAGAAAGATGATGATCCCAATTTCCTTGGTAGTCCATTGAAAAATCTCAAATCATATCCTCCAAAGTTTGAATCGTTCATTCTAACTGCCCATCTGATTGAGGATGGAAAATTTTATTGAAATTTAACTTTGTGCCCAATGACTTCTAAAGTCCCTTCCAAAATTTAGAAGTAAACCTAGGATCCTGGTCAGATTCAACAAAAAAAGGAACTCCATGTAACCTGACAATCTCCTTGAGGTAAAATTGAGAAAGCTGATCCAAATACATTGTATCTCAAATATAAAGAAAATGTGCATATTTTGTCAACTGATCCATAATACCCCAAATTACATTGTTACCTAGAGATTTATTAGGTAGTCCCACCACAAAGTCCATGGATTCATTCTCCCACTTCCAATATGGCATTGGAAAAATCTAAAGCATCCCCTTCGGTAACTGTTTCTCTGCTTTAACCTACTGACATGTCAAAGATTTCATGGTAAAATCAGCAACATCCTTTTTCATTCCATCCCACCAGTAATACTTCTGAAGGTCTCTATACATCTTAGTATTGCTAGGATGAACCGAAAATGGAGAACTATGAGCTTTACACAAAAAATATTTCTTCAATTGAGAATCACAGGTCACACACGACCTTTTTCCTAATCTTAAAACACAAACTTTATCAAGGTTAAATCCTGGAAGCTTACCCATTTTAACCAATTATACCTTTTTCTGTAGCTCGTGGTCTTCCTTCTATACTCACTTAATTCTGTCTGACAACGAAGACTGTACTGAAACCCAAAAAAAATAGATGTATTCCCTGCACAAACAACTTTTAATCCAAAATTCATCAAATCATTAATCAAGGGATCATGTTCCAAACATAACATAGTTAATGATACATCATGTTTTTGACTCAAGGCATCCTCCACTTTGTTTGATTTTCCAAGATGGTAATTGATCATGCAATCATAATACTTTATCAGTTCAAACCATCTTCTCTACCTCATGTTTAATTCCTTATGAGTGAATATATACTTCAGACTTTTATGGTTAGTATATATTTGACATTTGGCTTCATATAAATGATGCCTCAAAATTTTCAAAGAAAAAACCACAGATGCCAATTCCAAATAATGTTTGGGATAATTTAACTCGTGAAGTTTTAGTTATCTTGAATCATAAGCAATTACCTGATCATTCTGCATCAAAACAAAACCAAGTCCCTTCAACAAAGTCTTTCTATAGATTACAAAATCACCATTTAAGGAAGGCAAGGCCAAAACTGGAGCATTTACCAATATCTTCTTCAGTTCCTGAAAAAAACTTCACATCCTTCTATCAAAACAAATTTAACCCCCTTCTATGTTAACTTAGTTATTGGGAAAGATAACTGAGTAAAGTTTTTAACAAAATGTCGGTAATAACCTGCTAATCCAAGAAAACTATGAATATCTGTTACATTTTTGGGTCTTGGACATTCATCAACAACTTTTTTTTGGTAGGATATACTTTTATTCCATACTTATTTACAATTTTCCCAAGAAAAGAAATTTTTTGAAACTAAAAATAACACTTTATGAATTTTCCATATAGTTTATTTTCTTTTAAGGTTTGTAAAACAATCCTCGATTGTTTTTCATGCTCCTCTTTATTTTTAGAAAATACCAAAATATCATCAATAAATATAACCACAAACTTATCCATGAACTCATGAAATACTCTATTCATAAGATTCATGAATACAGCAGGTTCATTAGTTAACTCAAAGTCCATAACAACAAATTAATAATTCCCATATCTAGTATGAATGGTTGTTTTTGGGATTTCATCCTCCTTCACCTTCAGCTGATGGTATCCGGATCTCAAGTCAATCTTGGAAAAGTAATGAGCTCCCTAGATCTGATCAAACAAGTCATCGATATGAGATAAATGATACTTTTTTTAACAGTGATGTTATTCAAAGCTCTATAATCAATTCAAAGTCTCATGGAACCATATTTATTTTTAACAAACAAAACAGGAGCTCCCCATGGTGAAGTGCTGGGACAAATGAAGCCTTTATCAAGAAAATCCTGCAACTGAATTTTCAATTCAATAAGTTCTATTTTATCCATACAATATGGGGGTTTTGAAATTAGCTTAGCATTAGGAACTAAGTAAATTGTGAATTCAACTTCCCAAATAGGTATGACACTGTGTAACTCATCATGAAAAACATCAAGGTATTTATTTACCATAGGCACATCATTAATCTGAACAGTTCCTTTATTTTCAATAATAAGAGCAAGATAACTTTCATTTCCATATTTCAATAGTTTCTCAGCTTCCTGATATTTTATCAATTGTATGGGTTCTTTCTTGTATAAAAACTAAAACACTTTCTAAAAAACAATTTCTTTAGCTCTACAATCAATACTAACATGATAAACATAAATCCAATCCATTCCCATAATAACATCAAACTCGACTAAGGGTAAAACAACAAGGTTTGCGGGTAAATTATTTCCACAGACCACAATAGAAAGATTCTTATAATTCCTCTTTGCTATAATATTTTCCACTGGTGTTTTAACCACAAGTTCAGGTCTCATTTGTTGAGGTGATATTTCCAATTTACCCAAAAAATTCTCAGAGATGAAGGAATATGTAGACCCCATATCAAACAAAACTTTAGAAAAATCTGAGTGAAAAAATAAAGTACCTAATACAACTTCATGGGATGGCTCAAAATCTGGTGACATAGTCGCAAAGGATCTCACTACACCTTTCTACTTATAGTCTGGCTTCTTTGCATCATTTGGATCTCTCTTTGGGCAGGAATTTTCAGAATGACCCATCTCACCAAATTTAAAATACTTTACAGTTTACTTATCAGGATTAGTATTAGGATCATTTTCATTGCAATCTCGGGTCATATGTCCAAAGTTACCACATTTAAAACACTTCCCAGTTTTTTCAATACATTCCCCAGGGTGTTTATTGCCACACTTTTCACAAAAATGGAAAGTAGATTTTATTACCATCAGAATTATTTGGTTGATTCTTACCCATCACTTGCCACCTGGACCTCTTCTTCTCCTTGTTACCAAAATTCATGTGATCATCAGCAAACTCCATCTCCAACCTCCCATCACATCAGACAAGTTTCTCATAACTTTTGAATTCAAAGGAGACCAATTCCCTTTGATAACTTGGCTTCAGTCCTAAGTAAAAGTGGTTTATTTTTCTATCAAGATCCATAATAAGATTTGGAGCATACCTCTCCAGTTGGGTGAAGTTCACTTCATACACATCCATTTAATCCTCCTCCTTTTAATTCAATTCAAGGAATTGATTCTCCATCCTAAGTCACACCACCTTAGGAAAATATTAATCAAGGAAAAGACTTTTAAATTCATCCCACTCTAAGGCATAAAAATCATCTCTACCCCTGATATTCCTTACCATTGACCACCACTGATCAGCTTCACCTTCAAAATTATAAATGGAAAGACTTGCCTTTTGATTTTCTGAATATCCCATAACATCAAATATCTTTTCAAATGCTTTGATCCATCCTTCAGCTTCTACTGGGTTAGAATATCCATTGAAAACAGGAGGGTGTTGTCTCATAAAATGTTCTGCAACTGTCATGTTCTGTTGTGGTACCTATATTTGTTCTCTTTCATAGATGCCACCACCATTTATTGTCTATGTTAGCTAAGCCATTACTTTCACAAACTTCTTGGTTCCACTCCCTACCATTCCAGGCTATAGATCTGGAAGGATGTCGTTCTGTCGGTGCCTCTTCTCTTCAACATCCCTATTCCTTCTGCGAACATCCATTCTGAACAAACATATCTTAGATAAAGTAACATGGTAATCTTTAAATTATATAACATTTCAAATTAATTATAGAGTAAAAATCATTTATTGTATTCTTTTAACATCATCCTAACCCCTAAAGTTATCTAAACCATCCTCTGATACCAACAATAAGGACTCGGCCTTATTACATACATAATCTTGAATTTAGTCAAGAAAACACTTCCTTTTACATTGAGGATATTTTAAAGTTTAGATCTTTATATAATTGGGACATAATACATTCATAGAATTACACATTGTTATAGAATGGATACCATAAAAATAGTTTCCATTTTTTCAAAATTAAAAACATTAAAACTTAAATCATGATTCATTGAAAATTATTCAACATTTAACATGGATATCTTCTTTTCCTTACACATAAATTAACCTATGAAAAAATATTTAAAACTTGGGATTATCATAAAAACTTAGTAAGGGATATAAAAAAGAATAAAAGATCACATTAGTCCATGAATACTTGTAACGTATGAAATTATTTTCATAAGACATACTTATCACCTATATATATATACTTACTTTGTGAAACATGAGATTTACAAAATACCTAAAAACATAAGTAGAACGATAAAGGTATCTTGGGGCATTAATTATATAGTCTTGTAACCCTCTCAGCTACCTTATAATTTGTAACCCTCACAGCTACCTTACTACTTGTGTAACCATCGCAGTTACACTTGGAGTAACCATACAGCTAGCCTCCAACTTACACATACCCAATGCATTGGAGGTAAATATAGGTCACACCCTTCATCATAAAAAATTCAAAAGAACTATAATATAATCATACAACATGAATATTATCATAAAAAAAAAATTGAATTTTGTAAATAATAATTTTAAAAGAGGATTTTAAAAGAAAAGTCCCTTATAAATATCATATAATTGAAGTGAGAATTAATAGAGTGGATGTGATATGTATATACTCTATAAATATAAATAATTAAACATATTATAATCATAATTCATCACACAAAAAATTTAAATACCACATAAATAATGAATAATAAGGTTAACCCAAAGGATGGAAATCGGGTTAAGAATTCCCTTACCTCAGGCTTGTCTTACTTCAAACTTGTTTAAACTTACTTTATAATGGTTAAAAGAGTGTTATTAGTATTTTAAAGAAACATTTTAATGTTTATAACATCTTATATGATCATTTAATAACCTCATTTCACCCCTTAATTTTTAGTATTTTGTTCCTTGCACTGTTTTGGGTGGGTTCCTTACATGATTTCCATGATTGGTTCATGATGGATGTTCTTGTCGATTGGAAGTGAAACTATAGAATTAGAATGTAAAGGTATTTAAATATTTCCATTACCATAATGTATACCATTTATCATTTTGATGTTTAATATGAGGATGATTCATAAGTAAAAACATTAATGATGTTCGTTTAGATCATTTTAGTGGTTCTTTGTTAATAACAACCTCATTTTGTCTTATAAATTAAAACCATGAGTACAAAAGAATTTCAGAACCATGAATGAGACATAATACATATATTATAACATTTTTAAACCATATAAATGGTTTAAGTACCATAATTTATAGAATTAATTGAAATCACATCGTCCACGATGTTGGTAATTCGACACATCACGAACAATGTTTTTATTCCTTGAATAAGTGGGAGAGGAGAAGAATAGTGATGATGAATTTTCAATAAACATGAGAAAATACAAAATATACATGATTCTTGGATATTTCATTCCTCTTGGGTAATAATATATGAATAAATAGAAAAATGAAAGAAACTCAAAATAAAAGAATAATTGAGAAATCCCTTACAAAAATTTGGCAGCCTAACGGCTATGCAACGTGGTTTTAGAAAATATTAAAAAGAGAGGGGACAAGGTTCATACATCCATAAATTAATCATAATATATAATAGATCAAGAATAATAATTAAATAAGAACAAGGTATGGAAACTTGAAAGTTATACCACATAAAAGAGAATTTGAATGGAAAAAGAAAGAAATTGAGAATTTTCTTACCTTGTAGATTAACTCCTAGAACTTGAAGTTTGGGAATCTAGAGGCTTGAGGAAACCTTATGAGAGATACTAGGGGTGTAAGGAGGCCATATATTAGTTTATGAGGAATTTTAAATCAAGTTAATAAAGTAATGGGTTGTTATTTATAGCAAAAGTGAGGGATTATTTTAATAATTTCCAAGAGACACCTCATTAGTGGTATTTGCAAAACCATGGGCTTGCCCAAGGTATTTACCCATGGTATAAGTCACTTGGGACACCTTATAACTTATTTTACTGTACAAAATTCTACCAGGTTTATTACATCATTATTACATCATTAATGATGTCATTAACACACCAAAACTCAAAACTGTATTTTTTACTATTCATCGAAAAATCAACTGTTTCATAAAAATCCCCAAAAATTAACCCTAACCATTTATCGATGTGTAGAATTAAAAAATGAATTCAATTTTTTGAAAATAATTTTCTAAATATTACTAATTTAATTTTTAAATAAAATCATACTTAATTCAAAAATTAATAATTTAAAAACTATAACTGCTTTTATATCACATTTAAAAATTAATCAAGATGTCATTATCTTAAAGCCTTAAGAAAATAAAATAATAATACAATTTACTGTTCGTTCGGGTCATATTAATATTCATATTAGTATTCATAAGGGTATGTTACTATTCACCAGAAAACAAGTTGGTTTCAATAGACTCCAATTAACATACTGAATGTGATTATAGATGACCATTTTTCAAAATTCAAAACATAGAAACAGTCAAATTATGTTTAAAGACTACTTATAAATATCTATATTAAACAAAATTTCAAGAATTTCAATTTATTTTTAAAAAGCCTTAGGGTGTTACAACGGCTCTACCCAGCCCCACCCTCCTTGTGGACTCTCGGCTCTGCCCAACCCCACCCTCCCTTTAGCCTCCTGGATTCGCCAGGCCCCACACTCCCTATTACCTATCTCGCGATGACCAGACCCACCTCTCTCGGTGCCTCCCGGTCTCGATGTGGCCCTCCATCCTTCCAAAAAAACTCTCCTACCTAGAAAAATCATCTCGTCGTTGGCCCTTCGTAATGCCCTCTGTGTGGCTTCCCGATGACGATTAGCATCACTCTCCTGCAGAACATATTATCCCACCTTCGACGTGGACGATTGCCCCGCCCTCCTGCGGTGATCTCCCGGCCTCATCCTCTAATGGATTCCTAGATTCACCCAACCCCACCTCCGACATGGACTCCCTACACCCACCTCACCCTACGCACTCTTCCCTACGTGCATCTCCAACCCGGTAGCACACTTCCTACGTGTGACTCCTTCCACGCAGCTCCCTCCTAGCTCCCTCCTATGCGGTTACGCCACCCCGTTCTGGGTATCCACCACCCTCTCCTTCGTCATCAATCATGGACAGCCACCTCCATGTAAAAGGCTCCAACATCCCCCCCCCTGCATCATCTCCCTATAAGCATCCTTTCCAACAAGCATCATCCTGGACCCACTCTCCATGTAATTCCCAGCCACGCCTCCCTTATCAACTCTCGACTCTATATATCTTGGTGCTTCCTAGCCCTCAGACTCCTCTATAGTTGGCTCTTCCACCCATGGCCCTCCAGAACCACTTTTGTTCATCGACTTTCCTTCAACTACTCCCCCTCACCACCATTGTCGGCCTTCCCACACAGTAGCCTCATGCTTAATCCATGCGTTTGTGTGCCCACCTATGTAGTTTTCCCATGCTCCATCATCGGTTCTCCCGTAAGGTGGTCCCCCTTCATCCAATACTCATTACAAATTGGAATTCTTGGAGGAGTAGATTGCATTTATACAATCTTATCTGGATGCTTTTTCACCATCCTCTTCTTCATCCACCATTTCTCAGACTGATGTATCTACCACCTATGTATTTCATCGACCGAAAGCTTAGATGATTGACTCCAGTGCATCTGAACATCTCACATGGGACTTCGATATGTCCACTGCCTATCATTTGTACATTGTTTCCTCTAAAATTATTGTTTCTAATGGATCAACAATCCCCATTTTCATATTTGGAACATGCCCCTCGACCCTATATATTCACCTAGATTCGGTCTCTCGTGTTCCTCATAGTCCATTTAATATTATATCCATCATAAAAATCACTAAAGACTTAAATTTTGTTGCTAATTTTACATTCTCTGGTGTTTTTTTTTCAAGAGAGGACAACGAATCACAAACTTGGTCAAGGTCATTTTCAGAATGGGGTGTACATATTTAATACCCTGCCATATCTTATTTTTTCATCCACCTCAGGTCATGCCCTTAACCTATATTTTCACCTTATTCATCCACCAACTTCCATCCTACATAAGATCTTCCCCCAATTCAGTCCCCACCTTTCCTTCCATTGTGAATCCTATAAGTTTTCTAAACATCATTGGGTGACGTATGTTCCTCGACTGGAACTGCATGCTTTGAATCATTTTGACCTTGTTCATTCCAATGTATGGGGTCCTTGTAAGATTCCTAACCAATCCAGGTATATTTATTATATATCCTTTATTTATGAATACTCGCACATGACATAGATTTACCTTCTTCATGGTCGGTCTGAAGTATTGTCTACTTCTCATACCTTTTATAATTAAACTCATACTCAGTTATTCACCTCCCCTAAATGTCTTCGCTCTGAAAATGGATGGGAATATTTATCCACTTCCTTTCAGTGGTTTCTCAAGGGTAAAAGCACATTCATCAGACATACTACCTCAATAAACCTATGTAGAATGGAGTGGTTGAGAGAAAATATCTCCATATTCTAGAGACTACTCATGTCCTTATATTCCACATGAAGTTGTCTCTCCTTTTTTAGGGTGATTCCATCCTAACTGCTACCTACCTTCAAAACTGATTCCCTTATTCCATCCTTCAGGGGGAGACTTATTTTCAGAATCTATTCTTCTCTCTCCCTCCTCAATCACTTCCAATTTGTGTGCTTGTGTTTTTTTGTTATGTTCTAGACACTCATCCCAACCTCTCCAAAATTTATTCCAAATCCCTCTATTTCATATTCCTAAAATATTCCCACACTTTGTGTGGATACCAGTGATTCTCTCTCAATTTACAATGATATATCATCTCTGTTGATGTATCGTTTGTTGATAGCTCTCCTTTCACTCTTCCCTCTCCCCATCCAGACACCACCATCGATGATTGTCTTCCTCTCATCATCCACCCACCTCCAATTCCCTACTCTATTGGTCACTTATTTGGAACTCTCTACTCCCACTGCCCATCAACTATATCCCCTATCTAGGCTGAGGACACCATCATCCTAGATTCATCTGATTCTCCTACTTTGGATCCAGATGACTTTCCCATTGCACTATGAAAAGGTACTCATTCTTTCCAGAATACTCCTTTTTTCACATCCTCATACATGGTTTTTTCAAATATAGAGATGATATCTATTCCCTACATGGTTGGAGATGTCAAATCTCACCCTGGGTGGATTTAAGAAATGTGGGATGAATTGCATGCTCTGGAAGACAATCACATGTGGGATCTGGTCCCCCTTCTAATAGGAAAACAGGAAGTCAGTAGAAAATGGATTTATACGGTCAACCTCAATGTCGATGGCACTCTTTATCACCTCAAAGCTAGACTTGTGGTGATGGGATTTTCTTAGACATATAGTATCAACTATTTTGATATCTTCTCTCCAGTTGAAAAGATGGACTCTATTTGATTATCCATATCTCTAGCTACTCATCATTATTGGCCTCTTAATCAACTTGATGTCAAGAATTACTTTCTCCATGGATTTCTTGAAGAATAGGTGTATATGTAGCAACCCACAGGATTTCGTGCCTCCAGAGTCGACTCCCATGCTTGTCAACTTCATTGTTCTCTATATGGCCTCAAGAAGTATCCTCATTCTTGGTTTGGATGATTCAGCACTGTCGTCAGTACATTTGGGATCTATCAAAGTATGAAGGACAACACCATCTTCTACCATAAAATGTCCTCTAGTTGCATCCTACTAGTGGTGTATGTTGATGATATCTTCATCACTGGGATCAACTCAGCTGACATTTCCCAACTCAAGGGTAATCTTCACCACCAATTTCACACCAAAGATATTGGTCTAATAACATGATTTCTTGGCATTGAGGTCTCCTGTTTGATAAACACCATATTTATTTTCTAATGTAAATATGCCTTGTATATCTTGTAGGATGTTGGTTTGACTTAGGAAACTTACATTGAAACTCCTCTTGATCCAGGGGAGTGGTCTATCTATAACAACATGGAACTCTATTCCCACCTAGAGAGTTATCATCATCTTGTGGGAAAACTCAATTATCTCATTATAACGTGTCCAAACATTGTCTGTGCTGTTGGAAAATTTAGCCAATTCATGGATCATCTACCAAATCTTAGTGTAATGTTGTCCTCTGTATTTCTAAATACATCAAGAAAGACTTCGTTTTTGGTCTTCGGTACTCACATCATGATAATCTAAATGTTGAGGCCTTATGTGATACTGATTATGCTGGTTTCCTTGATACCTGGAAGTTTACTTATAGATTTGTTATTTTCTTGGTAGGTAACCTCATCTTTTGGTGCAATAAGAAATAGAATATTGTCTCCAGATCTAGTATAGAGTTTGAATATCATGAAATGGCCGTTATCACTACTAAAATCCTTTTTATTTGTCATCTACTTCATGATCTTGTCTTCCCACCACCGACGTCTGCTCATACCTATGTGAAAATCAGGCAGCCATGAATATTGTTTCTAATCCCATATTCCATGAATGAACGAAGTATATCGAGGTGGACTTCCACTTTATTCTCCATCAACTCAAACAAAAACATGTCAGTTTCGGCGACATACCGATGGTAGATAATCTTTCCAATATCTTCACCAAAGGCCTTCTGAGAACTCATCTAAACTCTCACAGTACCAAGTTGGGTATCCACAGCATCAACGACCCATATTGAGGGGGAGTGTGTACGGTCTTGTTCGATGTCGTCTTTCTTTTTTTCGGACTCTTGGTCTAATATAGGCATCTCCAACTTAAGGGGGGTGTTGACCCTATTTTATTATAAAGGGTATTTACAAGTCCCACATCAGAATACTCCACCATGTAATCTATTTTACCCATCTATAAAATAATGTCTCTGCCTCACCTTGAGGTAAGAGGAATTTTCATTCTACAACATGTAATGTTAAACAAATAAATAATCTCTCCGAAGTCAAAAATCAAGACCTATTATATGGGATAAAGAACCTATGAAGCATAAACATTATTTTAAATATCCTTATCAAATTTTGATATATATATATATATATAATTGTACCTTTAATTGAAAATGCTTCAGTATTACATTTTGGTGATAAAAAATTGTGTTTAGTGGTGAATTTAGATAAATTCTTCTGGTAGTAGCTGGTGGAAATATAAGTGATATAATACTTAAAAGTCTAAATTATTTTTATCTATGGACATCCTATTGAGTTCTTATTTTAACAAAAAATGTGATATTTCTTTCAAATAATTCCACTATTGAATCAATGGTATTATAGGCCTTTTTAGATTATATTTTAAAACCAGGTGATGAAAAAATTTACAATCTAAATTATGGTGAGGTAGAAATTCAAATTCTACATGAAATGATGATTACTTCTACTAGTAAAATACTTTAATCCATTGTAAATTTTACATACACATGTCTAACTTATAATTATTGCAATCCAGATTTTGTAAAATAGTGGGAAATTTTAGCACTTGCACATGATACTATTGAAAAAATAAATTATTTCATACTGACCTTGATTTATGGAGTAAAAAAGATATATCATAGTTTAGATATTGTTATCATATCGAGTTTTCATCTAGATACCACATAAAACATCTACACACCTAACATTTTGAATGGTATAAATATATCTTGGTTATCATGTCATATAATAAGGCTAAAAATAGGGGCTCCAATTATGTTTTTAAGAAATATTGATCAATATTTTGGTCTATGTAATAGAACTTATTTAATTACAACAGATTTTGGAGAACATGTCGTTGGAAGTAAAATTATAATTATAATTCATTTTAAATAAAAAATAATTTATTCCAAGAATGGATATGGAACAATATGATTCAAGATGTCCCTGTATACTTAGCAATGAAAGCATCCTTTAACTATTTCATATATTGTGACTATTAACAAAATTTGAGGCCAGTCTTTTTCATATATTCGTTTATATCTTTAGAAGCCTATTTTATCTCATGGATAGTTGTATGTTTTTGTATCTAGATTAATCAACAATAATGATTTAAAAATATTGATACCAAATAATGAACACTTTTCTTCTACAATAACAACAAATATTTTCTTTAAGGAAATATTTAAAAACAAAAACTAGTTAAACTATTTCTAACTATATTACATAACAGAAGCTTATATAAAATTAGAAACTTAAATAATAAATTTATTTTAATAGTGAACTATATATATCTTTATTGTTTAATCATTCTTTTGATTATAATTTTCTGTACTTTTTATATTTGCATTTCAATGTCCCGCTCACTCACAAATCTAGCTGACATCATTATTGGTGGCGAAGAGATATAGAAAATTCAAATAAAAATAATTATAATGTGGTATAAAAATATTTAAAATTATTAAATTATGTTTTTATATTGATTTAATACTTTTTGATGAACATGTAAGTGTTTTTTTCTATTTCATTTGTATTCTTTATATTGAGATATACTACTATCACTATCTATAAAACATCTATTTCTCAATATAAATTATAAACTTTTCCTAATTTAAATTTTCATTTAAGAATATCAGTAACTGTATTCCATAGAATTAATAAATTAATTTAATCAATAAATAAAAATGTGAATTTTCTTTGTTGACATATGTATACTTTCAATAAGAAGTTTTTTTGTTGAAATTATCTAAAAATATTACATACATATATGCAATAAAGTAAAATTCAAGTTGTGGTAGATGGAAAATAACTTATTTATAAGTATATATCAATCCTTCATGAAGGTGTTTGCTATGTAATTCAGAACTTCTAAATCACTATGAATGATTGAAAATACTTACCAAATCATAATAAATATATGATTTTTTTCAATTAGATCACTCATATTTAAGGTTTTGAAAGTAGTGGAAGCTCCTATTGGATCATATCCAACTAAAAAAATTTATAATCAATGAATAATTCGAGATATACATGATGAAAAATCATCATGACCAATAAATTAATCCAAATATTAATTGTTATGAATAGAGGATTGAAAAGGTGTATTAATGGAGGAGGGAAAGAATTATAGTAGTAAGTAGAGGGAAAAAAAAGAAAAATATTATAAGATTTTCCCAAGGAAAATCCCAACCAAGACTTTATCTGAAAACCCTTCTAATAGAATAGGAATATCCTCCCCTACCTCCCACATTCCCCTCTTTATAAAGGCTACACAACAGCCCAAATGTCTTAACAAATTCATATTCCCCCCACTATCTCCCACAGTATGTGTCCAGAAACTGAACTCACTGGTCCCCACTAGTTTTTTATTTTGTTTTCTTTTCTATTCTATTTATTCTGGTCTACATGGCCTAACAGGTAGTTCCTTCTCTGATTAGGCAGCTTTTACTCTCCTAGAATAAACCTTCCATTATCTTGGAAGGTCCTGGATTATACTACTTCCCACCACCTGGGAATAATCCTTGTCCTCAAGACTAAATTTGGGAAATTTATTGTGGAGTACAAATTTATTCTCAAGAGTTTCATCAACAATAGGTTTTCTCTTCTAGTGAATCAGAAATTGCGGCCGAAAAATGTCATCCTGGAGGTGGTGGTGGCAGGATAGGATGGTTGCTGGATTCGGTTGGGAATTTTCATCGCTGGAAAAGTCCGAGGGAAGGTAGGATGAGGTGATAGGTAGGTCGATAGTGGATTTGACATGGAATACATGAAAACATCATGGATGCAGGATATGATGGGAAACTCCAATTGGTAGGCAACCAGGCCAATCTAGAGAAGGATCTTGACAGGGCCATGAAACTGGGGATACAATTTTTGAGAGATCTGGATAGCAAGGGAGTGTTGTTGGTGGGGGAAGATTTTGACATAGACCTAGTTCCAACTGCAAAACAAACAGAGTAGTGGTGGAAGTTTGCTTGAAAACAGATAGCATCCTAATCTTAGTTGAGGTGATGTTTGGGTTGAAGTAAGGCCTCATCCCCGTCCTTCAAAGTTAAAGCTATTGCAGCCACATAGACCTCTGAAGGAAGAAAATGGGTGAGGGTATGTGTTTTGTTCTCATAGACGACCTCGAATGGTGTGGTTTTGATTGTCGAGTGCCAAGATGTATTGTAGGATAATTCAGCCCATGGAATCCAATATGACTGGTGTTTGGTCTGCTCTCCAGTGAAATAACGAAGATAAGTCTCAAGGAAATAGTTAAGGACCTCGGTTTTTCCATATTTTTGTGCATGGTAGGTGGAGATAAACCACATCTTAGTGAAATGAAAGAAAAATAATTCTTTCAAAAAGTTATTGAGAAAAATTAGGTTCTAGTCACTAATGATTAAAGATGGCAGCCCATATAAATGGACAATTTCCTTGAAAAAAAAATTCTACTTGGGTGTCCTGGTAATAAAATACATGGAGATTGTCATAAAAAATTCTAAAGGTTGGAGAAACCTGGTAGGGGGTAAGGTAGAGTATTTGTTTCTCAGACATACCGTACATTGGCAGACAAAATTCTGAATAGTAGCTTTCATACCCTGCCAATAAAGGGTAGAAGTGAAGCATCAATAGGTGAGATAAAATCTGGAATGGACCCATTCTGAAGAGGAATGGTATTCTTCTAGGAGATTACATATCCAAGGAGAGTATTCTAAAAGAACAAGGCGGTTCTTGTATTATAAAATTCCCTACTAAATATGGTATCCCAGATAAAAGGTATGGTTGTCCTATAGGGCTTGGATTATGTTTCAGAGGTAATGATCCACTGTAATGTCCCTGAGAAGTTCCCAAATATATACCCATTGAGGAAAAAACTGAGTAAAATCCAATTTAGAAGATTCATGTTAGCGGGATAAGGTGTCAATAGTGGGATTTTTCCACCTTGATTTATATTTAATTTCAAAGTGGTGCCCCAAAATTTTAGAAATCCAGCATTATTGATCAGAAATCATAATGCACTATTGTAAGAGAAATTTTAGGCTACATTGATCTGAATAAACTACAAAATGGTGGCCCAAGAGGTAGGGGTGCTAGTGTTGGATGGTAAGTACAAGAGCCATTAGTTCATTCTCATAGGTGGATTTAGTCGAACTCCAAGGGGATAAAGCCTTGTTGAAATAGGAAATTGGTTGTTGATGTTATATAAGGATAACACCAATTTATTGGCCCAATGCATCACATTCCAGCTCAAAAATATAAGAAAAATCTGGAAGAAGGATAAGAGGATCCTAGGTGATAAGCCGATGCAAGTGGTTAAAGGCCTGTTGTGCTATAGGAGGCTAGTGAAAACCTTCTTTCTTGGTGAGGGTTGTGAGTGGTTGAGAAATAGCACCATAATTTGGAATAAAATAGTGATAGTAGCCGGTTAAACCAAGAAATCCATAGACTCCTCAGATGGTAGTTGGCTGAGGCCATCCTAGAATAGCCTGAATTTTTTCTGGGTCTATAGCCACGCCTTGGTTAGTGATAATATGACCCAAGTACTCGATTTTCTGCTGCAAAAAATCGAAATTTTTTGGGGTTGAGAAAAAATGTATTGTCTAGTAATATTTGGAGGAAAGTAGGAAGATGTTCTTGGAGGAGCTTCCAGTTGTGGTTGTTGACAAAAATATCATCATAAAATATGAGCATGAACATAGGAAGTAAGGGATAAAATAAATCATCCATAATCGCCTAAAAATTCAATGGAGCATTAGTAAGGCCAAATGGCATTACTAGATACTCAAAATTCCCGTTATGAGTTTGAAAAGTTTTTTTAAATATTGGATTTGTGCATAAAAATCTGATGATATCCCAACATGAGGTCAAGTTTAGAGAAACATGTGGTTCCATGGAGCTCATTAAGTAATTATTCTACCATTGGTATAGGAAAATTGTCGGGGATGGTAGATTTGTTGAGGGTGTGAGAGTCAATGCACATGTGCCAGGAGCTATCCTTTTTTATTAGTAACATAGGGCTCGAGTAGGCACTAAATCTAGGTCGAATCTGGCCAACAGTAGAAGATTATGAACCTACTACTAGATTTCATTTTTTTAAACATAGGGGTATTGGTAAGGATGGAAAACCATGGGACCACATCCAGGTAGTAGTCAAATAACATGATCCCAAATATGTTTTGGTGGGAGGCCTGGGGGTCCTTAAAAACCACTGTGAATAGAGAAGTAAAACTATTGTAAAGTGATTGTAGTGGAGCAGGAAGGTATGGGGGATGCCAAGAAGGTTTGAACTCTAGTATTAAATGAAGATGAATGGATTTTGGTGAGTGTTTAGCCTGGACCAATAAGGAGATAGTAGTTTGAGTGAACTGGGATCCTCTGTGAAAGCATTAGGTGCAGTGGGCAACTGAAAATGTCCTAATCATAGTGTTCCAATTTATCTAGACTTTACCTAAATTGTGGACCCAATAAATTCCTAAAATAATATCTAGACTTCCAATGTCAATCACATGGAAAACAAGGTGACAATTTTAATTGCTTATAAGTAGTGGTAATTGATGGCATATACCCAAGGACCATGTCTGATGGTTGTACCCCATTTTAATATGAAGTTTTGTAGTGGTATGCACCTCGAGAGAAAGTAAATAGATTTAAAGAAGGGATATAAAATTATTTGAAGCACCAATATTGACCAAAAATAAAATAGGAAGTCCCTTATAGCCTTAAATTTTCAGCGAAGAGGTGTTGTTCTTATAACGGGTGGGGAAGATTCCCATATATAAATTCATATACTAGAATTCCAACAGTTGGAATTTGGCATCATCCACTATGGGGGAGTTGGTTAAAGCCTTAGAAGGAACCATTGTGCCATCACTATCTGTGTATCTATCTCCCAAAATGATAATCCTTAATTTTTCATCCGAGTAGTGGTGTGTGGGTGAATAGGGTAACACACACCAAAAACAGAGTCCCTTTTTTCAATGCTTGTCCCATTCATCAGAATTCAGGTGATGAAAACCATGACCAGTAGGGTGGGTGATATAGAGAACTTATCCTGATATCCCTGATGTAGCCTTCTTTGGGAGAGGGAGTGGTCGACCCAAATGTGGAGGGGGATGCACAGAGTGGTGAGGATGAAACCAAGCAGTGGCATCTCAATTAGCCAGAGGTGGATGGGGACCTCCCTTGGAAGAACTGACAGAACTGTGGAAGAGGTATAATTCAATATTGTGTGCCAAGAGAATAGACTAAAGGAATGTTTTAGGGTGATGAATTTTCACCCAATATCAGATATATTCTTTCAATATATTTAAAAAATAACCCAAGTATTTTGGTTCTAGAAGACGTCATAGTAAAGAGGCAAGATATTCATATTCTTTGATGTAGTCTTGAACAGATCCTTGTTGGTGGAGCATTCCTAACTCCTTATAGAGATTTTGGATGTCTAAACCACTAAAACTCTCAAGTAATTCATGTTTAAAAATATAACATGTTAAGTTCGGGAAAACCTATGCGATAATGGTGAACCAATGGATAGAGGTTCCCTCTATACTGACTTGGGAAATCTTGATCTAGAACGATTCTAGTGTCTGGTGAATACGGAAGTTTAATACTTCCCTAGTGAGCCAGCCTCAAGGATCTGAACCATAAAATGGGGGAAATTAAATATGGTGGGGGTGAGAGAATGGTTGAAAATAGTATCTGTACCAGAAGGTGGAAAATGAAGTGGTTGGTGTCCATTGGTACCAGAGTGGGATGAATTTTCTAGTGGTCGGGAATTAGTCTGGTGAGGTTGTTTCTCAAAATGACATAGCATCAATTTCTGGAACTCAATTTGTTTGGAGAGTTCTATTTCCTAATGGAATTAATTTTGATGGAGGTCCTAAATCCCCTGATAGATCTCTCCAATTGTTGTAGTTAGGGCAGTAATGGAAGAGGTGATAGTAACTATACGATGGTCGACAACATCCAAGCGAGATTGGTTTCTCCTTTCCATGGAGAAAGGGGATAGGCTGGACCAAGTGTTATGAAAAAAGGATTGTAAAGGTGTATTAATGGAGGAGGGAAAGTATTATAGTAGTAATAAGGAGAGTAACAACAAATAAAAATATTACAATCTTCCCCAAGTAAACACCCACCCAAGCCTTTAGCCGAACACCCTTATAATATAAAAGGAATATCCTCCACTGCCTCCCACATTCCTCTCTTTATAACAGCTTCACAACAGCCCACATAGCTTAAAAACTTGATATTCCCCCCACCATCTCCCATCCTATGTGTCCAATAAGTGAACCCGTTGGTCCCCCCTAGTTTGTTATTCTATTTTATTTTCTATTTTGTTTCTTCGGGCCCACTGTTGGGATTTTTTATTTAAATTTTGAATATTGAGGAGAGAAAAATTTATTAATGGATGGATTTATCTCAACATTAATGGAGGATTTTCTCCCAATATTAATGTAGAATTATTATCAATATTAATTGATGGAATAATTAATTTTTACCACATAATGGATATATGGACATGATGTTTATATAAGAGGATGAAGTAGCATGTTTTTGAATGTAGAGTTGGGAAGATGTAGCTGGTGCAAGAGATAATAGGGAATGGGTTGTTGTTTTTACAGTAACCGATGTGAAGTAATGATGATGATAATGAATCAAAGGAAATGAGGATACTGATGATTTCATTTCAATGATGGAGAATGAAAGCGTGTGCAGAAAGATGATGATTATATCATATATCAAAAGTCTTATGGGTTGCAGAGATAAAGTTTCATGTTCCAGTTCTCAATATCAGTGGTACATAAAAATGGTATGTTCATGGGTGTGGTGTAAAAAATGCATTTAGGTGTGTTGAGAGAGAAATCCTTCAGGTTCATTGTGAAAGGTCTTCGGGTGAATCTTCTGGTGTGTTGTGTGACGACTTCCATTGCGACGTCAAGATCTGCCCCAATAGTGGTATCAAAGAGATTGGTTGAAGTTATTGGTTTCAAAACATAGTAGTAGTCATCTTGTGGAGTAGCTTATCAAGGAATTAAAGGATGTTACTGAAAGACAGTGGCAGTACCAGGGGTGTTTTTGGGATATATAAACTTTGATTGACCAGTTGGAGTCATGAGGCATGTTCCATTTTTTGTGACAGTCTGAGTTTTTTTGGAAGACTTCTAATGTTTCTCAGGTAAGTTGGTCTATTAGGAATTTGGAAGAATTCTATAGGAAAATGATGGTGGTATCAGTGGTGTTGCTGGAATATCGAAATTCTTCTTGGCCATAGGTTGCATGTGGCATGTTCTGTTCATTGGGTGACATTTGGATCTTGGTGGAGCTGACAATCACAATGACCTAGATGATGGAGATAAATATGGGGTATTTTAATTTTAAATCAAGTTAAATATTTTGGGGATTTTTTATTTAAAATTTAAATATTAAGGAGAGAGAAAATTATTAATAGAGGGATTTATCTCAACATTAATGGAGGATTTTCTCCCAATATTAATGTAGAATTATTCTCAATATTAATTTATGGAATAATGAATGTTGAACATGTTAATGGAGATATGGAAATGCGTATATATAAGAGGATTCAGTAGCATGTTTTTGAATGAAAAGTCGGTAAGATGTAGTTGGTGCAAGAGAGAACTGGGAAGGGGTTGTTGTGTTTATAGTAACTAGTGCGAAGTGATGATGATGATAATGAAGGAGAGGTGATAACAATGATGATGACGTTGTGTTAATGACAGAGAATGAAATCATGTGCATAGAGAAAATTATTGTGCCATGTATCAAAAGTATTCTTGGTTGCAGAGATCAAGCAACATGTTTTGGTTCTCAAGATTGGTGGTACATCAAAATGGTATGTTTATGATAGCTGGAGGAAGATTCACAGGTTGTGAGGAGAAGCAGATATTTTTCGTAATTAACAGTTTTGGATATAGTGGTAAACAATGGTTTCGAACACTATGGAAGTTAGAAAACCATTACGTCACCAAGGTGAAGTTTGTAGGTTATTTTTCTCACCTCTGCCTACTTCTTGCTTTGCGATCTTCTATGAGTCATTCACTATTGGAGACTCATATTCCATGGGTATGACCACTATTAGTAGAACGTAGTGATGCACTTCAAGAAAGTGTTACTTGTTCAATCATAATTTCCAGTGTGAACATGCCAGGGGAACGATCATTGTGTGAAATATAACAATTTAGGGGATAAAAAAATGATTTTTGTTGTGCATAGAGATTAGAGATGTTCAGTATTTTTCGATCACTATGCTATGAATAAATTGTAACTCCTTTTCATATGAGTGTTGAGTTCGAAAAAAGCTTTTCGAACCAAGATGTCTGTCATGATACAGATAATAATGGTGAGTTGCTTAGTCAATGAAGAGGTGAAGATGGATGAAAGGAATGTTTCTAATGAAATAGGGTTCCAGAAATTTTTATGAGGGTGTGAGGATCATTAGTAGGCACATGATCAAGTGCATAGGAAGCAGACGCAACTAAAGGAGATGGATTTGTCATTCATACATGAAGGTATGAATTTTCAAGAAGAAAAGATGTAGGAGAAACTGATGATTGAAGTAGAAGATATCATCGACCTCTGAAGATCACTACTGAGTTGAGGGAATATCTTCATGAACAATTGAAATAGGGTAGTGAATTTTCATCTTAGTTGGTTGATCTAGTATGGTTCACACGTGAAGATGTTGAAGAGAAAGTCTTTTTGCATACTCCTCTTATCAATAAGGAGGTGCGACGAGTGCCTAGTTTGTATAGAAAACCTCATAAATTGTAGGATAATAGTCCAAATAGTCTAAGCTATAGGGAAAGGTGTGATTTTGGTTTAAAACTTGAAAATAATATGAAGTGTAAGAATGTACCATTGTGATGGGAGAAATAACAGCTGGTTTTGAGGTACTTCTGGACAAGTAGATCAGTAGTGAGTATGAGGAGCAAATTTACTTCAGATATGTCTAGCTGAAAGGGAGAAAGCTAGAAGAGGTTTCTGGTGAAATTGTATATGCTGTTGTTGGTGGTAGTGTGGTAATTTCTCATACTAACCTTGATAAGATAGTAATTACCAAGTTTGGTCTCTATGCTACTGGAAGCAAGGTCTTGGTTAATGTAGATAAAGGTGAAGTGTTTCCTGGACTTCCTTTGGGAGGGGTTGGATTTGAACAATATGGTTCTCATACAAATCTGGTTAGTACTGGTAGAGGAGGCTACTTCTTGTAATTTTATGAGAATGATTCTCAATTTGTAGAAAATATTCAGTTTTTAACCAGTATACAGTACCCACATCTGTCTAAGGATTCTAAAGGACAGGGAATAATATTTTCATTGGTTTTTAATTCTGGTTTTACCCCTCCACATGCAGCATTTCTTTTGGATTTTTCTGTATTGGATTATAAAGTTTCAAAAGGTTGTGATGTACTAAATGAAAACTTGTCTGAAGAAAGATTGTATGAAGGTGAAAAATTTAAGAAACTAGAGTTGGAAATCAAGGCATTAACTAAGATTCTTCAAAATGGTCAATAGGCCTACATAAATTACCATTTTGATGTTATTTAAAGTTTCATAACCATGTACCTGATAGTTCCAAGGAATGAGGGTGGCTAAATAGCATATAAAGTTGATAAAGTTTCACCTATGTATAATTTGGTTTTAATTTTAGACATTGATGTGCTTGGTCAAGCTAGTTAGTTTTAGTGGAAGATATTAGATATTTTAGGGGAATCTGGTGGTAGAAAGACTTCAAAACTCTTCTTATGTGTGGATGAATACAGGTAAATAAGTTCTTAGCTTGAGTGCATAGATTCCAAAGTTGTCTTAGAACAAAAATCTTCAATAAGGGAATAAAATTTTAGTCAAATAGTTGGTTTTCATTTTTAATATTTTCACAATTGGAATAATTTTTTAGCAACTGGATCATAACCCATATTTTTCTGATGAAAGTCAATTTGGGGATCTGAATCTGGTGGAAACTTATTTTAATGATTCATGATTACACTGCATAAGAATTTGAAGAAATTTATTTCACAGTTCAAGTACTGTTTTTATGTCTATACATCCCAATATATGTGATTCTACATCTGGGAGGATAAGGAGACGATTTGAGTTTCTAGATACACTTTTGGTTGTGTTCCTATCAGTCAGTCCTAGAAGGATGGCAAAAATTTCTTCTGCAACCTACCATGTTTGAGATCATGGTGTTGGGGGTGGAATATTGGTTAGAGATTCTAAATATATCTACTTATATTTGATCATTTTTTCTTATAACTTTGTATCTTGTGAAGAGGTAGCTAATGTGTTCTATGAAATTCTATACAAAAAATTGTAGCAAAGCTAAGGTCGTCATCTGTGTTTAAGTTTTCCTAGAACTCTCTGGTTTAGAAAGTGCGGGACTTGTGTATTTGGTCTTATCAATAAGAAGGGGAATTATTTTTCAACTGGAAACACCAAAATTTCTAGCGTATGTGGAAATATGCTAATCGCCCAGCTTGCCACATGGATAACCAAACTGGATGGTCAATGTTGCATCCTTACTAAGAAGTTGGATGATTATATAATTCTTCTAGACCACATTCTTCCAGGTGTTGGTTGTGTTTTAAAGGATAATTCAAAGTGACCAAAGATTGAGACTTGTGGACAGTTGTGTGTTATTTTCAAGAAAACTCTTAGAAAGGATTTTGTATTTTGGATTGGTGATTTTCTATGGAACTACTATAGAGGCATAAATATTTGACTTATTGGAGTGTTTTGGAAAAATAAATAGGAAGGCACCGAAGAGAAATGAGGAATTTATTTACTATAGAATAGCTAAATCTTTCCAGGATTAATGCTAGAGTTTGATTAAGTGTTCGCTTATCATTCTAATGTTTGATTTTTCGATCCTAGATTTGAATTTTCACCTTGAGGAAATGATAGTTTTTAAGGGGGGAGAAATTTTTGGAGTGTGGGGTGTTGGTTGTTTGTTTATGGGCAGGAGTATTAAATAAATAGGGGTAGCAATGACTTTTGGTTTTTTATTAGTTTTTGAGGCTAGTTAAAGATGGAAGGGAGGGTTTTTAGTGTTTGTTGGGAGACTCATAAATTGGGTAGCATGAATAGTGGGAGGGGACATGATTCATTTTAGGCATTTTACTTGGTAGTAGGTTCAACCAGTGGTCTCGGTTGGGCTCTTTTGAGGGTGGAATTCTCTTGCAGGTTTTCTTCTTATTCATTCCCTATCACTTCTTTATCCCAACTTTGTAACTCCTCTATTGGTTTTGTTCAGAATCTAATAAACAATGTCTATGACTTTTTTACTTATCCCTCTCTCATGGTCTCATTTTTTCTAACAGAATTTAATTAAGATCAATAAAAAAACTGATTATGTAACCCTCTAGACTTATTTTTCACTGGCATTAGGAAAGTTTTTCCTAAAGTCCAATATTAGAATCTAGCAATACATAAAGGAACTTAGAAGGAAGAAGTTAATGTCACAATAATAGAAACCACATATGGATGATAACTATGTAATATAATCTTTTTGTTGAAATATCTCATCAAACATGTTGCACATTCATCTCATTAACCTATATACTTTATACATATTTTTTGAATATCTATAATGAACTTATCAGTACACTAAGGTCATGTAATTTAGTTTAATATTTTATTTTCAATTAAAGGTTTAAGATATCAACTTTTATAGAGATAGAAGCAACAAATCCTTTCTCAATTTATTCATTAACAACATGTCACTCGTGAAGTTCCCAACATACCCAAATTTGTTGTGAACATATGTTGGCACGGTTTATGATAATATATCTAAGTGTGAAAGTCATGATATATATTATTAATAATCTTAAAGTCCAAGTATCATTACACATGCTCGTGGAAATAAATATCTAGTGACATGAAAACATGTGGATTTCCTACTGGTGGATATTTCCTCATAATCTCTCATTTTGGGGATTACCAAACTACAAACTTCATGAGATAAAGTCTCATCCTCTTACAAGTATCTAACACTTGATAGGATACATCATCTATGTCTCATCAGATGACGTCATGTGACCATAGGACTATAGTTTAAAAATGTCATTATAGCATATCAAGATTCTTGTCATAGTGGGGAACTATTATGACCTCATCAATACGACGGATACTCTAGAGAATTATCACATTAAATTCACATAGAATAATAATCAATACATGATAAGGTATTTATTAATATTTTCTTCTCTTTATATGTAGATAATCTAAAGTACAAATTAGTTGGTTTTAGGGAACCAACTCCAATAGACTCCCACTAAGAATAGATTCAACTGTTAAATGAGTGGTTATTTATCACATGTTAAACATTTTTCTTCTGAGTATGGTTATAGTTCCTAGATCTACCACATTTTTGGGGTTATGTTTGGATTAGCTACATGCTTGTGTGGAGAATCTTCTTGTTATAACCTCACTACCTTAAGAAACCCCTCACATAGGCATACCCCAAGTATCCACTTATTGTTCCCTTTTCATAAACCTAACATCTTTAGATAATTCCGTAGTTGATTTCTATCATAATAATTATAATACTCTAAATATTTTTGATATATTCTAAAATTGAAAAAATAATTAATAAACTTCTTCTTAAGTTGTGTTAGAAGCTACAAAATACTTAGTTATTGTAGATATGGATATCACGGGATCTAATAAGTTTGTCTTGCATAATACCTTAGCCACACTGTGATCTTCGATAAAAATTATCTAAAGGAATACTAGATTTATATACCCTTAAACACTAGTATTCCCATTTCTCTTTTTGCCAAGAACTCATCTAGTGTTAATTTCTCAATTACTTTCTGATGGTTCTAACTAAAATTCTATGTGGTTCCATTGGTTTTGTTTGATGTATATTGATTAAATTTATAGCACTTACTCTTATGAAATTTTATCCATAATCTCCTCCTATACCCACACACATTATCATGGAGATATTTTAATCCATGTAACATGGAAAATAATTCAATCTTTAATTATTCCATCTTTTCAAGTTATGTACTATGATTAGATTAATAAACCCCACAGATATTCCTTTTTATATCTCGTCCCCAAGAACTGGGATGTTATTTTAGGGCATTCTTGGAGAAAAAAATTTAGTATTAGAAAACTAGTAAGACTAGCTATCTATTTTCATATTTTATTAACATATATGTACCAAAAAACATTGGTACCTCCACTAACCCTTTATAGACACATGGAACTCTCTCGTTCTAAATGACTATTCTATGAACACCATGCATGATTCTATCAATAAATGGACTTGTGTAATTTTCATATGTTATTGGAATTTGTTGGTATCACCAGCCCTTTTTGTTGTTATGTATACATGATCCATAGGGTTTTCGTTAAGGAAAATGGCCTTGACATCCAACCGCCCAATACAATTATCATAGAATGTTTCTATGACAAGTAAAATTCAAATAGATTTTATCATGATGATTGGGGTAAAAAAAATCATATACTATGTCTTATACATACTTTTAATAATCAATCATTTTTCATTAGTACCATCTTGTACAATCCATATACAATTTCTCTTGAATACTTACCAACTCTATCAAGTCTTGAAATGTCCAAAATGTGGAGTCCCTGAATTTTGGTTCATGGAATCCATTACTGAATTCATGAATAGTTATTAGTCTTTATCAAGGTTTTATTTATTTTTTATCTACATGAAACATTACTCTTAAAATAATATGTGTGTATAAATATTACCAATCACGATGAAAATATAAACCACTTTGGTTTTAATTTCCCACACAATTTGTGTCTTTAGAACCTCTCCTCCCACTAATATTAGTGGATACTATGATCCTATGCCAACTCATGTGCATCTAGATCCTCATCTTCATTTAAATCTAGCCCACTCCCACTATCTCAAAATATATGTTCTTCCCTCTTATAGAAATATAGTCATTATAGACTCAAAGAGAATATCTTAGTGGCTAAATGATAATTAATAAATATTCACTTAGTGTATCTTTGATGTTATTTTGTAGATAAAGTCATATTTTAACAAATAATCCTCATCAATTATTAGAAACTGTAATTAATGGATTCTTTATCATATTGTATTTAATATGATATCCATTAATAAATGTAGTTGGCATATAGTTAGTGAATGTATTTCTATTTGTGAAAAATGACTTTGAAGAAATTATAAAATATTTTCAATATAGATAATACATTTCATCAATCCCAGTTTACTACCATATAATTTTGATTTATAAGATAATGTGATATTGGTATTACCCTCACCCCACAAATTAATGATCGATGGATAATTGGTTATGATACACTCTGAAAAGATATCCCTGAGGAACCTGTATCCTTTACCAAGAGTATTCATTTCTTCACTGAGCATTCCTAAAATATCTTAAAGGAATATCATGAAGTATATGAACTTAGCTCTTAGTTATGCCTTTAGAATAGTTCATGTGGTATTGTTGAACTAACTCTAAGGAACCTGTATCCTTTACCAAGAGTATTCATTTCTTCACTGATCATTCCTAAAATATCTTAAAGTAATATCATGAAGTATATGAACTTAGCTCTTAGTTATGCCTTTAGAATAGTTCATGTGGTATTGTTGAACTAACTCTAGTAGATTTATGGAATACCTTTATTTCTGAAGGTTTCTTTGTAAAAAAACATGATAAAGAATTTTCTTTCCACAATCAGTTATTCAAAGTCTTATATTTATATTCAAAATTGATTTTTGATTTAAAATATATATTATTCAAGAATTTCAGAACTATTAGTTGAGTATGAAAATACCATAACATCTATTGAAAAAATAAAACAATGTTTCATTTTGTCTAATTAGACACTAAGATAAATTTATTTTCCATAAAAAATACATAAAAATAGTTTAACTTGAATTAATAGGTCAATCAAGAAGTTGTGAACTTCTTTATTCTGATTTAGGAATCACCCTTCTTCGGCTTCTTTAAGAATGCACCAAACATCTAGTAATCTCCATATTCTTACTTGATTAATGTGTATAAATAAAAATATGTAAATTCATTTTTTTAATACACAAGAAGTAAGATAGAAGTTTTACTTGTAATTATGAATATACTTGAAGTAGATGTAACTAATTACTTCTTAAATTCATTTCATTTTATTCTAATGTCTATTCTTACCACATGAAAATAAAATAGCCTCCTATTTATTATTCTCCCTCTTGAAATAACATTTTAAAGGCACTATTGAGCATGAGTCAGTCATGAGTTTTTCAAAATTTTCCTTCATTTAGTTCACCATAAATAATGAAGAACTCAGTTCCCTCCAATCCTTATCTACCTGTCGAAGAATAGACAAAATATTCCTGAACAACTCATCTGAGAAGTTCATCCTGTAATTCTTGATGAATATGGAGAACTTGGAAGGTGAGGATGAAAATATTTGATTAATGGATAATTTCTTATCCATATGAAAACCTAAAATTTCTAAATGGTCAGTATACTTTATCATTTTTAATGCATGATCACCAACTAAGTTATAGTTTTATAGTTTGCACTAGTATAGTGTAGTGACCATATCAATTATCATAGAACTCTCCTCTTTTTCATGTTCAAGGAGATGACTTTTCATGGAATAAGAATCCATGTCCTTCTAGTGTATCATCATCTCTCTAGATATAGCTGATATCAATGATTAAATAAACATAAAAAGAATCATCCATGAATATTGGGTTGGCTTCCTACCACCTCCATTCACTTTGTGGGAGGGATCTATTGGAATGGTGACACCCAGTCCTTTTGAATGAAGTTGGGATGAATGCTTGCGGCTCATACTGTACATCAGATTGCAACTCCACAGTGAGGTCGTTGGGGGTTACAGGGGAAAAATCACCCCTACTTTGGGGGTCCAAGGTTCGAAGGCCCCCAACCCAAATTTTGTGAATTGTAGAAATGTGACATGACACTATAACATAGCTAACTAGGAGACACCAATAGGGTATTGTTGCATCTAAGAATTTGGAGACAGTGATATGGTAGCTCCGTAGACTTTTGGACACTGGAATTGTATCATCTTGGACTTGGATGGTTGTGGTACTGTAGTAGTGTAGACTTGGGTGGTTGTGGCACTGTAGCAAAATGGAATTACTGTGAAATTGGTAGAACAATGTATCGTCTTTTTTATTAGGTCGTTTGAGCTAGAGTTTCTATGTGTGAAACTCTAATTATCTCCCTGTAATTCTGTTATATAAATTAATTTAGTATTATACCTCTCTATGGATGTAGGTATCATTTCCCAAACCACATAAATCATTGTGTATGTGTTCATATTTTCTTCTTTTGTTCTATCTTTTCTTCATCTACAAACCTTTTATGTCACTACGAATCCTGGCGTTTCCGCAACAACTAGTATTAGAGACTGATTTCGGAAGATCAATTTTTATTTTATTGAATTGAATGATTTCTATAAAATAATTCAAGGTGAATATTAACTGCTTCTATGGAACTAACTTTAGTTACCAGAGGATACAGATCAAATACTTCCTTTACCAGAAGAAATTACATTTTCCTCTTCTAGGTACAAAGTCGAAAAATATGAAGTAGATGGAATGGGAGATACTGGATCAATAGGTTCTAGTAATTTTTCACCTTATATTGGACAAAAAAGTGTAATTCAACATCAAATAGGAGAATACAATGGTTGGGCTGATGAAAGATCTTGTGAATATGTATGATAAGCCTTCCTCATCAGACAAGGTGTACCTGATGCGATGACTACTCAACCTGAAGATGATTGGAGGGAGGATTATTGCAGATCATCTCAACGAATTCAACACCATCACAAGTCAGTTTATATTGGTGGGAATTGTACTTGACAATGAGATATGTTCACTGGTTTTTCTGTCTTTGTTACTTGATAGTTGGTAAGCGACTGTAATAGTCATGAGTAGTTATTTGGGGAATAAAAAGCCAGTTCTAAAAGGATGTGTGGGATGTTATTCTCAATGAAGATATTTGAAGAATAAAAATCTAGCAGATTCTCTAGTTCTACTATGAATGTGGAAGGAAGAGTAAGATATGCACAGTAAGATAATTACAATGGATGGTCAAAATCAAGAGGAAAGAGCTGATACAAGGCTAATGGGACTGGTCATACCTACTAGATTTGTGGGAATAAAGGACACATCAAGGAGTGCAGAGAAAAACAAAAGGTGCCTAAAACCAATACAACAAATGCGGAGGATAAAGGAACTGGTGATGTGTTGTTGTTGAGAATGGATAACCCTATGAAGTCTTGAATTTTAGACTCAAGGGTGAATTTTCATTCCACATAGAAGAATGTTTTTTTGAACAATTTTTTTTAATTTTGGAAAGATAAATATTTTCAATGATGAGCCCTTGAAGATTGTGGGGAAGGGATATGCACATATTAAAACCAATAGTAGAAGTCTATTGGTTCTAGATAATGTAAGGAATATCTCTAGACTGAGAAGAAACCCTATCTTTTTCATATTGCTTGATGATGCAGGTTTTAGCACCAAAATCACTGGTAGTTCATGGAAGATTAGCAAGAGATCTATAGTCATAGCTCATGGGGGGAAATGGTACATTGTACAACATAAAAGATACTTGAATGGATATGTTTTCATCAATAAATTCTATCGAGGATTCATAAATGTGGCACTATATGTTAAGCCACGTGAGTGAGGAGGGGGTGAAGGTGGTGGAAACAAAAAGAATGTTATCAGAGATAAAGTTGGTGGAAGTTGGCTTATGTGAAATTGCATCCTTGGAAAGTATAAGAATGTATCCTTAAAAAAAAGAGGAAAAACAACCAAGGTTGGGATGCTAGAACTAATGGTTCTAGGCATAGCGGAAGCATGCGGTGGTAGGTGATATATTAAAATTTATTTTAATAATCATTGTCAAAAACCATGAAAAATTATCTTTCATGTAAAATTTATAATTAATTTATTTGATAATTGAAAAAATTAATACATGAGCTTAGGAAATTTCTTTTTTAATGAATGTTGATCATTTGAAAAGACCCTTTTGGATTGCATTCATTGTGTTGTGGGGGTCGAAGGATAAAATCCATCTAGAGGTGATCCACATGTGCTCTAATGGTCTCCAAACAACACCACGCGATCTCTAGGTGCTATCATGGTGAATTGAATGTCTTATATTGTACGTTCTTGATTACTCGTTCTTCAGTATTTTAGAAATATCTCTTGTGTTTATTATTCTTGAGAATTAGAGAGAAGTTGATAGAGAATTCATTAAACACAAAAATTCTTTATTCTCAATTTTGGATACAATATACAATAGTGTAACATCCCGACCCAGTATCCATTATATCTGGTGCTCCGAGTCGGGTCTCCACATGACCTCAAGTGTGCCTTCCCATATGCTAGAGGTTTCTGACTTGTAGCGAGGGTCCAATAGAACATGTGGAAATACTATACACTTTTTATCATAGTAATCCAAAAAATATAACTTATGAAATAAATGAAACAAATAAATGAAAAAAAAGAAACACATATCCATTACCCAAAATTGGCTGTAACCCACAACCAAATAGTAAATATGTTATGTCATGTCATATAGTGTAAAATGTGATAAAAACCCCAAAATAAAGACCAGATGAAAAATCCCCAAAATAGGTCCTCACTCTAAGTTCGGATCCCTCCTCCATGCACATCACATTCTCAATCAACAATTAAACATAGGGACCATGATCTTGTCCTGACCTGCAACCATGAAATTTTTTTGGGTATCCAATGGAGGCCCAAGTAGGGTGTGAGTACAACTCAGTAGATCACCACCAATGGTGTCTTCAAAATATCATTTCCAAACAGATATTGTATGTACAAAATGAACAACATTATAAATAGAAGATAAACCAGGTGTCACTAGTTAACAAGGTTCACTTTATCCACTTTTGTCATTTATTCTATGGGTTGATCATTTTTAATTAAATGCACTTAAGCCTATGATGGATATAAAAAATATGCATGAGTGGAAAATTCATGTTCCCTATATCACTAGGGAAAAATTTCACAAACAATATATAACACTTAACTCGGAGTCTCAGTCCATGTAGTCTCATCACATTCAACTGTTGTCAATATAGAGCCTCATTCTGACTCCCTGACCTATACATTATAGGGGTGCGGTTTAGAACCTCAGTCTAACCCAACCCATGGGCATAGAACCTCAAGTTCAATACCCCACATACCACCAAGTCGTGTGCACATGATTCTTTAACCATGACACATTTATCAAACACAAACTATAACCATTAAACACATTTACCAATTACAGCCATAACTCATCCAACACATATTCCATCTTCATGCCTTAACCCATTAACACATTTATTATTTACATGCCTTATCCCATTAACACATTTTCACTTTTCATAACTTAACCCATTTAACACATTCATCATTCACATGTTGTAATCCATTTACACATTTCCATTATATCCCATAAATCACTTAACACGTTCGCTTTATTTCATTTATCCCATTCACATTATACCAAACACCCCCTTATGCCATGTCAACTACTAAAAACAATTACCATCAGTTTCATTCCATAATACAAACTAACATATCAACATATTTATCATGGTCTCTATCTCATAACAATTAAATTTTACACTTAACAACTCAATTCCATGTTCAAGAAGTGGCGCACCCCATGGGTGGCCCTTAACCCAGTTTAATCAACCTCAATGCATAACACAGGGATCATGAGGGGTTCAATTCATCAATTAACCAATTAATTCACCATTTATATCATGGAAAACCAAACAAACATCCCAATATCCCAAAATCACATCCACATACATAGAAACAAATCGGCAAGACTATAGGATATAACTTATAAACCACATACATCAATTTTGTAGACAATAGCATGATTAACCTTATCCTTTGATTCAAAAACAAACCACCTTTAAATCCTCAATATAGAAACCAGTGAAAAAGAGGGTTTTAGAGCTTTGTAAGAAGAATGACGATTCCACGATCCCTAATCTACAAAAAAAAAAAGAGGAGTGTTAGACTCATCTGGAGCTTCAATCTGCACCCAACGGTGCTCCAAATGGCTTAGAAATGAGGGAGATTTGTCCTTAGAATGTTTGGGAGGAATGGTTCTTCACTCTTGGTTACTGTAGGAGAAATGGGGAAGAAAATCAAGTAAGGTTTCCTAAATCTCGAGGGAGAAAAATATTAAAAACCCACCTTTTTAATGGGTGGACAAAATGTGCGCCAACTATGTGTCACTCTCTATCCAAGAGGGGCCCAAGTCACATGGCTGACTAGGGAGCCCGCACGGTTTGAGAAACCCTGCAGGGTGGATCTTTCCAAGCCTGCACGGTTTGGACTCCCCCCTTTCATGTTCACAAACTGTGCACCCTACCTCCAAGAAATCATGTTTAGGACACATGGTTACTACTAACCATGAAACATGCACTGGATGGCCACTTACTCCCCTCTTTCATGTCCTAAACCCTCATAACTCCTTATACACTCGATAAATAATTCATTAACCAACTTTAAGGTATTTAAAACAAAACTTAAATAGGAACACACCTCATTAGAAATATGAGATCTTAAAACCTCTCCACCTTATAACTAATCATCCTCGATCCACACTCCCAAGTATCATTGAGTCTCCAAGGTAAAGAGATCAGGCCACTAGGCCCTCATATCAGTCTCTATCTCCTAAGTTTCTTCTTGAATGTTACCATGTTTCCATAACACTCAAACCAACAATACATTCTTTCCCTGCAAAACTTTCTCACTGCAATCCATAATACGAACCGGATGCTCATCAAAGGATGCATCAGACTCTAGCTCTACATCATCAACAACAATCACAAGATATGGTTCAGGGTGATACTACTAAATCTATGACACATGAAACATATCGTTCATGATACTATACCGATGTAGAAGAGTCGATCGGTACACCACCGGTCTGATCCCCTCCACAATATCAAACAGCCCCACATACCTAGGCACCAACTTTCTTTATTTCGGAATCCGACAATGACCCAACCTTGGAAACACCTGAAGGAACACACAATCACCCACCATAAACTCAATAGGTGGATGACATTGATCTGCATATGAATTATACCTACTCTGAGTCTTATCCATAATTAAATTAAAAGAAACTTAAACCATACATATGTCGATAAAGCACATGATAATCCACACATGCAACGAATACGCATTTAATAAACTAGTATTCATTTCAATCATTCCTAATTAAGATAAAATTCCCTTGAATTAATTAATTATATTTATTAATTAATCAATTCATTTATCTTAAAATTAAGACAAATAGTCTTGAATATTCCCATTCAATATAAATTTAAACAAATTAAATAAATTAATTTTATTTAAAATTAACTAAGTATAAAACATGTACATGGAGGAAACACAGCGAGTACACATATGAACTAGCTGATATATATTATGGTTGTATAATATCTACTCATACACCATATAGAATACACATTATTCCATATAATTACACAACATATACCGTCAATAAATGACACACAGATACGTTTTAATTTATATTGCATGTAATGGTTTTAATGTGCACAGAGTAGTCATCATATTATGACTATACATAGTATGTAGTTCTGAATATTACGTAGAAATTAATTAATCATTTAATATATATATATATAAACTATCACATGGTGTGTACTGTCAATAAATGACACATGAACACATGTTTATTTGGTTTAAATGGATTAATTAATTAATTTTACTTCCTATATAAATAGGTTAGATACACCATGTGTACAGGACAAATACACACTGTTTATAATGTTTCACCATGTATCAATGACATGCTCTTAGGGACTGTGCGTGTATGTTGTCCGTAGATGTTTTTGAGGTACATGGCATGTACAAGAGTTACATGTCGTGTGACCTCTGAGTTACTTGGTTTTCAGTCACATGCATCATACAATAAATACACGACATGTATTTGACTCCATGTTTTCCGACACAAAAGGCATGGAATACATGACATATAAGCAAGCTACACAGCATGTAATCAATCAAAATGTGTCTCACCTTGTCTTACTCAATATGCGGTGTTTTAATGACACCATGTATGATTCAATGCACGACACACTGAATTAAATTCAAGGTCCATCATAGTGCATTGAACATAGGTGTATGATGTGTACCTTTGGGATACATAACTTGACACTTATAGATGGGTTCTTTATATGTTCTTCGTATTAATTTAAATTTTTCTTGGTCATATAAGTGATAAGAAAGAGGAAGAAGGAGAAGAAGAAATCTCGTTGTTAAAATTTAAAGAATGATTTTCTTGAAATGAAAAACTAACGATAAATGCGCATAATGATCAATAATAAAATAATTATAAATTTTGAACACGAGCGCTCTAATACCACTTGATGGTTCCAAACTCAGCTAAAGTGCCTAGTGGATGGTAGTAAACCCATCTTTTTTTGTAATCAATGAATAATCCAAGATGTACATGATGATAAATAGTCATGACCAATGAATTAATCTAAAGATTAATTGACATGGATATTGGAATAAATAAGATATAATCTTTTCATGTTAAATTTATAATTAATTTAATACAAGAAAAATACCTTTTATTGGTTTCTTTCTTCAGTAAAGATGTTAATTTTTTAAAAATTCATTCAATTGTGTTGTTGTTTCATCGAGAGGATCCAAAATATAATCCCTATAGAAGTGATCCACATGTGCTCATATGATCTCAAAATGTCACTGATGGTACTTTGTGTGCTAATGTGGTGGTACTGATCGTTTTGTGTCGCTCCCTTTGATCATAACACAACCCCTCAAGGTAGAAGAAATTATCTTTGTTTTCTCATTATTGATGGGAGGAGGAAGGTGTAAGCTCTTGGTTCTTGAGAGAGTTTTGGAGAAATATCTCTCTCAGGTTGAGAAAATCTCTAGAGGAGATATATTGTGCACAACCACATCTAACCCTATGAAATGATAAAACTAAGTATTTATATATCTATGTTAGATAATATTTAATTACACATAAGCCCTTTACTGTTCTATTAATATCTAGAAAACCACATGTCTCAATAATAATATAATTATTATTATTTAATTGACATGTGCTAAACTCACAGATAAAATAAATATCATTTCCTTAAATAAATTAATTAATATTTATTTAAATGATATTTATCATGTCATTATTACCAAACTTGATAGCTTAGTCTGAACTTCCTTTGCATTTACCAAACCTAGAATAATAATTATCATTAATTCAATAAATAAATAAATATTCAAAATATTCAAAACCTTGAAAATAAATATTTATTTAATATTCAACTCACACATAAATACGGTGACTGAATATTTGTGACTAATAAATCCCAAATAAATACTAATATATGTTCTAGAGAATAATATTTATTCTAATAATTTAATTCAAATAGAATTTAATTGAGATCAATAGAAACACTAAGTGTGTGACCCTATAGACTTATTTCTCAATGGAATTAGACGAGTTTCTCTTAAGGTCCAATATCAATGTTTAGAAACACCTAAAGGGACCCAAGAGGAAGAATTTAATGTCATAATGATGATAACCACATACAAACTTTCATTGTGTAATATAATCATTTTTTCTCAATATCTCATCAAGGAGGTTGCACACTCATGTCATTAACCAATATGTTCCATACTTCTTTCTTTGAATATTTGAAATAAACCTATAAATACACCATGTGCATAGAATTTAGTTCAATGGTTTTATTCTAATAAATGGGCCAAGATATAATATTCCATAAATATAGAAGGTTTAAGTCCTTTCTCAGTTTATTCATCAATAAAATATCACTCATGATGCACTCAACATACCCAACTTCTCCGCAAACATATATCATCACAGTTTATAGCAATACATATAAGTGTGTGAGTCAATATATACATTAGTAATAATCTTAAAGTCTAAGAATCATTACATGTGCTCATAGATAAGAATATCCAATGACACGCAAACAAGTAGATTTCCTACTAAACTTCATAAGATAAAGTATTTTTCTATTACGAGTATCCAACACCTAATAGCCTATATCATCTGTGTCTTATCAGATGATTTCATATGACCATAGGACATATAATTTAAGAATATTATCATTTAATATCAAGGTTCTCATCATAGAAATAAATTACCATGACCTTATTTAGGAAACAGATACTCTAGGAAAAAAATATTTCATATATGGAAGACTTTGGTGCTCCAATTATAATGTTTCACAAAAATAAACTACATCAAGTTAACATGTAATAATTTTAGAATTCTTAATTATAATGAACAAAAATAGTCAAATAATTATGATAGAATAATATTTTCCAAATTTATATCAATATTGATTATCAAAACCAGATATTTTACGGTAAATTATTTCAAAAAAAGTAACAACAAGACTAACTGTACAATCCTCACCTTTGAGTTTTTTCCTAGATTTAGATTTCAACTACCAAAGATGAGACTAGATTTACATCTATTATTTTTTTTTTTTTGAAGTAATTTAATGAATTTTGTAAAGGGAAATAGATTTATCAGACAAAAATAACCCTATAAAATTTCTCTGCATCTGAAAAACTCCTCTCAAATCGTGATACACCTGCACGAGTGAACCCTGTGATGGTAGGTGCACAGTATTTTTCTCTCTCATATTCCAATTGTATAGATTTCAACATAAAAATGAACTGGGAAATAAATTAAATTTTAAACATCTCAGATGATCTGAAACTTGGGTATGCATAACCCTCTACTAACATTTACTTAAAATGCATATTGTTGTACTTATATTCATTTACTTGATACTATAAATGATGTCAAAAAATTTAAGTTAGACTCAATAGAATGTTGGGAGATTACATACACAAATTCCATAAGTTTTAATAATTATATGTTTCTTACCTACTATATAGTTTCCAATGGAAAAAATGAACTGGAAATTTGAATGAGTTTTACATCTCACCTAATCTAAAAATCCTTGTTTACACATAACTTTCTATAAACATTTAATTGAAACACATATTATTAAAGTTCTATAAATTGTCCTGATACTCTCAATGCATGCCCAAATGTTTGTAAAAGATAGACTCAAAGTCATGTTGAGATAATGTAATAATTTTTTCTACTTTTACTGCTCAACATTTTCATTTCAAGTGGTGTAGTTTATAAAAACTCAAACAAACATTTAAATTTCCCTTCTTTTAAACATATAGAAAATATATTCTATTTATATTATTTCAGTGTTTTTTTAGATTAATTTACTTCAAAAATTTAAAAAAGAAGTCGATGATAACTTGGTAGTGTATTGAGTTTTGTGACTAATTCATGAAATCAATTAGTTGATTCACTACTTCTTTCCTCAACTACAAGGGTGAAATACACTACTATACATATTCCCTTTAACAGCATGCAAAAGGCCTTTTAAAAGCACTAAAAAAGTGTTGTTAATCACTATACTGATAAAGGGGGTTCTTTATCCGCACTAAAAAAGGCATTGATAAAGGACCCCCTTTATGAGTGTTATTTTAGTGTAGATAAAGGCCTCCCTTTATTAGTGCTATTTCAAGCACTGATAAAGGCCTAGCTGGCTGCAATGTATTTTTAATATAACAACACACCCAAAAAACCTGCAGGTATATACATCACACCTAGTAAACAATGTTATATACATTAAATTGACATCATGAATACAAAAATATCCACCCATGTTATATACAAAAAAACACTAATATATACATTTAAAACAATGTTTTATATAATTACATTTACAATTATCCAACAAATGGTTAAAAACATTTATGTTTCATCTTTTGACGTTCATGATCCCCTCTAAAAAATGTCCACTCATGGTATTAGTTACCGAACAAATCATCCCAACTCGAGAAAAAGATTCCTCCTATATAATAAAACAAATATTATGTTAGTAATACTATAAAGAAATAAACAAAACATTAATATGAAATAATGGATTAATAAAATGACAAATTTTAATAAAAAATACACATTTTGAGTTATACCAGTCACATTGTGTGTCATATTGAGTTGGGGTTGATTCCTACATGTCACAAATGAGTTATGAATCATTTTCCTAAAATATAAAAATAATATGAATGTGTTTGCTCAGTTTTGAGTATGTCACTTATTCTTTTACTAAAATTGAAATCAAATTTTAATAATGACACATTTGGAGTTATGCTGGTCAGACCATGTGTTGGATTGAGATACGACTAATTCCTATCTGTCAAAAATTACTAATAGATCATTATATTAAAGTATCAAAATGATATGAATGGATTTTTTTGGTTTTTAGTATGCTAGTTTTTTTACTAAAATGTCACTTCAAACTGGAAACGTGCATTTTGAGTCATATCGGTTGCAGAATGCATCGGTTTAACATGAGAATACTTCATACACATCAAAAATGACTTATGAATTTCTATATTAAATTATCAAGACAATCGGAGCGCATTTTCTTGGTTTTTAGTGAGTGACATGTTTTAAGCTAAAATGTCAATTTTAAACTGATAACAGACACTTTTAGTCATATCGGTCACACCATGCATCGGATTGAGATGTGGTTGATTCTTATACATAAAAATGACTCATGGATTTTTTTTCCTAAAGTATCAAAATAATCCAAATGTTTTTTTTTGGTTTACAGTATGTCACTTGTTCTTTTTACTTATGTAAATTTTAAATAAAGAGACATATTTGGAGTTATACCGGTCATATTGTGAATTGTATTGAGGTGTGATTGATTACTATACATAAAAAATGACTCATGAATCATTTTCATAATTTATCAAAACAATATGAATGTATTTTCTTAGTTTTCAGTATGTAACTTATTCTTTTACTAAAATTAATGTCAATTTTAAATAAAAATAGAAAATTTGAGTTATACCAATCACATTGTGCATCATATAGAGGTGTGGTTGATTCATACTGGTCAAAAATTACTTATAGATCATTTTTCTAAAGTATCAAAACAATATGAATGTGTTTGCTCAGTTTTCAGTATGTCAGCTATTTGTTTTACTAAAATGTCACTTTAAACTTAAAACGCACATTTTGAGTCATATTAGTCACATCGTGTGTCAGTTTGATGTGAAACTACTTAATACATGTCACAAATGACTTATTAATCATTATCCTAAATTATGAATAAAATTAAATTATGTTTTCTTAGTTTTTAGTGAGTGACATGTTTTGAACTAAAATGTCAATTTTAAACTGATAGCAGACACTTTTAGTCATACCAGTCACATCATTCATCGGATTGAGGTTTGGTTGATTCCTACACATCACAAATGACTCATGAATAATTTTCCAAAAGTATCAAAACAATCCGAATGCATTTTCTCATTTTTTGGTATGTCACTTATTCTTTTTTCTAAATTTAATATCAATTTAATATAAAAATACACACTTAAAGTCATACTAGCCACACCGTGCATCAGATTGAGGTGAAGTTGATTTATAAACATCAAAAATTACTTATGGATCATTTTCCTAAAGTATCAAAACAATCCAACTGCATTTTCTCATTTTTTAGTATGACACTTATTTTTTTACTAAAATTAATGTCAAATTTAAATAAAAATATACACTTGGAGTTATACCGACCACACTGTGCATCATATTGAGGTGAGGTTAATTCCTACAAATAAAAAATGACTTATAGATCATTTTCCTAAAGTGTCAAAAAATTTAAATATGTTATCTTGGTTTTTAGTATGTCAGTTTTGTTTTTTACAAAAATGTCGTTTCAAACTAGAAACATGTATTTTGAGTCATATCGGTCATATCATGCATCAGTTTGATGTGAAAATACTTTATACATATCAAAAATTAATTATGAATCTCTATCCTAAATTATGAAGACAATCAGAGCGTGTTTTATTATTTTTCAATGAGTTACACATTTTAAACTAAAATTTCAATTTTAAACTAATAACGGACACTTTTAGTCATACCAGTCACACCATGTATCGGATTGAGGTGTGGTTGATTCTTACACATTAAAAATGACTCATGGATTGTTTTCCTACAGTATTAAAACAATCTAAATTTTTTTACCCAGTTTTTAGTATGTCACTTGTTCTTTTTGCTAAATTTAATGTCAATTTAATATAAAAATATACACTTAAAGTCATACTAGTCACATCGTGTGTCGGATTGAGGTTTGGTTGATTCCTACACATCATAAATGACTTATAGATCATTTTCCTAAATAATCAAAACAATATGAATTCCACTTGTTCTTTTTACTAAATTAATGTCACTTTTAAATAAAAAATGAAACTTTGAGTGATATTGGTCACACTGTGCATCGTATTAAGGTACAGTTGATTCTTAAATGTCACAAATGACTTATAGATCATTTTTATAAAGTATCAAAACAATAAGAATGTGTTTTATTGGTTTTGAGTAGGTTATTTTCTCTAATAACAACTATATTGACCCAGACATTTCATACATAGATATCATATCTTAGTAGATTAATATTCCTTACATAACATAATGATCCATACTAGAATATTTTAGGTTTAGTGCTTTTGAAAACATGGAAACATAAAGAACTAATTCATAAGAGTCTCTAATTAAGTTATTCTTTACTAAAAACCTTCTTAGACATATCATTTCTAAAACCATTCTTTATAACCTAAGGATATGAAACATAAGAAAGGGTGGTCATATATTATCAATAAGTGTAAATAAGGGAGATATCAATGATCATATAAGGATAACACGAGAATAAAGATATTATAAGGTGATATTAACATTAGAAATTTATACCCTTCATATCATAGATCATAATCATGAGTCATGGATCAAAGAATTGTAGTTTATAATACATGAATATTAAAGAATCAAAGAATATTATAAACTAAAAACATACACTTTGAGTCATACCGAGCACACTGTGTATCAGATTGAGGTGTGGATGATTGAGCTATGGATGATTACTACACTATTCAGGAAAATGTTCATGATAGATCTTTTGGGAAGTATACTTTTCATTCAACTACTAAGAAATCTCTTGGTAGATTCAAATTTATGATTCACTTCACATTTCATGCAACATGGGGTTTCTTCTTCTATACGAAAGGAACATGTTCTCTCTTTTCTGGCTTGTTATAGATAGTTTAAAGGAAAATATTACTTTCCAAAAGATCTGTAAAAAAACTAAATAAGTATTAGATAAAAATTATAAGGAAATTAACTTACAAATAGTATATAAAATGATGAAAAAAATTAATTAATTACATAAGTATTATGAATTAACTTTTATAAATTCTTGACCCATTTCATTGTTGTCATTATCTCAGTTGCATCCTCAAAGTCCAATCTCTCATGAGCATGGTCAGTTTCGAACAAACCACCCCAAATCAGACAAATAAATCCACATCTTCATGCTATTTGTGTACATTCTTCCATCAAGTATGATGCCCATTCATTTATAAGAAAATCTATATCATCTTACGAATATGAGTCTTTTCTACAGCCATAGAAGTACTAGAAAAATATAAATACACAAAGTATTAATAAATATTTTAAATAAAATTATAATTATCTTCGAAAATACCTCTTTAGGTATGCTAGTTTGTTGATGGAATATAATCCCTCTCATAAATTTACAAACATAATAACCACAATTTTTTCCATTTGTTTGTTTTGGACACTGTAGAAGCATTGAGGAGAATAAGTAATTTGTTTTTATATGTGTTTGGATAGTGAAATATTATTATATATACCCCGATACTTGTCCATTCATAGTACTTTTCATGTTCCTTGTGCTTAGCCCCTGGCCTCATTCCTTGTTTTTCATGATATTGATGCACTACCCTGTCATAACAGAATCCTTGTTAAAACATAATCTAAATTATATAACTTGATGTTTACTTATAAAATGTTGGATGTAGTGTATTAAAAATTGAAAAATTACATCATGTGTGGTCATTTTGTTGGATATACATGCATTAAATCTAGGAAATAAATCTTTGGAGTATCCAAATTGACTGTAATGAGAATCCAATGTCACCTAAAAAATAGAATAAGTAATGAAATAAATGAATATATATTTGATATTATTAAATTTTAAAGTTTTACCCTTTCATAGTTGGTATTAATAAGAGTCTGTTATCCATAAGTTTGGTTTCAAATGATTTGAGCAGGCCTGCCACTATTTAATCCTCTTTTTTGGAATCTATTTTTGGTTGTTCTATAGAGGAGATGTGAGGATTAATGAGTCCAAATTTTTTTCATGGGGAAATACATTAAATTGTTTTTGATATATACTCCTTCTAAAAATATGAAATTTATTTAGACATAATTAACATAGTATATTATCTTTTGGAAAATCAAATCATGAAAACATACCTCATGATTACATTTACAACTGAGCCACCTAGTCAATCATAGTTGAGGATTTCACTTACGTTCTCAACACCAATGAAGTCTTGAACTTCCTCCATATATATATTTTCTTCAAAATAAACCATGTGAGTATGGTGATTTTTTAACTTTTTATCCACATGAACCTTTAATAATAGTAAATGCGAATATAGAACAGGTGGGTTAAAGGTGCTTTTGTTGATCTTTTCAATCGGTTGGTTGATCCTTTAGATGGTTTTGAGCCGATCTTTTATTTCACCCATTCCCTTTTTTCGTCTGTAATAATATTAATCGTTTTAGACCTTTTTCATTAATTTTTAAAGGTTTATCTTGAAAAATAAATTAGAAATTAATATATACTTTTCAACATGTTTTTTTAAAAGATGTGACGGTCATGTGATGAATGTTACAATAGCTTATTCAACCTTGTGAATATATTCCTCATCAATTGGAACATGTAGCTCGGTGTTCGTCTTATGGGTGATTCTAATCAATACTCTCAGATACCTCTTGGAAGTGTTCTATTATGTAGACTATCTTATTTGATATTGAACATTGTATCCATCACTACAAGACGATGGGTGGGTGTTGATAGATATAAATCATATTCATTATCACCCAGTAGAATATCAATACTGTAAAGGTATCAGTGTTTATATGATTCAAATTTCATAGAAACAATTATTAGAACATTTATTACCTCTATTGGGATAGATTTTTTAGGGGAATGGCTTGTCTCAAAGCTGGTGGGGTGGGGTGGGATCTTCATGCAATGGTTGTTCTTGAATTGTTTCTTATCTTTGATCCCCCCCATAAAATTTTCCAGCAACTCTCTCTTCCATTGGAATTATTCTTCAAGGGTATCTATTCTTTCTCTCATCTATTTCATTTCTTCACTTTGATCCCCATATTTTTTTTTCTAAAAATATGTTTGAGGTGTCTCCCCAAAACCCGCACCTATGACGCGGTTGTACTATTCTGGTTGTTTCAAGGCCACTGATAGTAGGTGTTCATCTAGTACATGTGTTATTAATTCTTGTGACTATGTCAGATAGAAAATATAAGAAAATAAGTAATCATTGTTGTGTAATATCCATTCAAAGAAAAAAAATACTATATCATGCTTACACATGTTTTCCACACTTTTTGTGTGTTTTTATCTATTAGTATCCCATCTTTATTTACAAGTGCCTCCTTCTATAGCCCATGGTGTGGGATGGAAGTGGATTTGGATTTGGATTCATCAATCTGCATATAAACAGAGGAACATAATTATGTTGTTTCATGTCACATAAAAGTATTACAGTAGATTTAAAATATGTACCATTTTTTTCAAGTGAAGTGTACCCCATCCTTTATTTAAAGTAGGGGTACATCGGTTTTACTGCTCATTCCTTATTTCTAGCACACAGTTGTTGTTTCATAAATAAAAAATTGTCAATCAAAGTGATGAATCCACATATCATCAAACAATGTATTACTTTCCACAATGTACCTAAAAAGACACATCCACACGATGACTAGTAAATACATCTCACACTTCTTAGGTTATCAGGTGTGCATAGATAAGTAGTGTTTGTGGGATTATTTTCCCTTTAGCATCTTTAAGATAATGTATCATTAGAATTGTGAAAAATCCTTTGTAAATACTTCTAGAAAGAATTAATACATATTTATTATGGGATTTATCTACTATAAATGAACTCTGTAGGGGATAATGAAGAGTAAGTCAATGTTTCATTATTTTATTTTTTAGTAAAATAAAGAAATGATGTCATAATTTTATCATAATCTCTTTCCATATTAGCATCTTGATCCTGACCACAAGATATTTCCACAAATCTACATCAATATTCATGCATTTCCGAGTGATTATTCCAATGTAACTACTAAGCATGGCCTTGTTGGGGTTAACATGTTGGCCCAACGCATTCCATCAGACCTCATATTTGATGCCTTTGATTTTATCCTTAATAATTTTTGTTAACATCATCAAACTATGGTGCTCCTATTTTTTCTCCATCGTCGTTCCTTCGTCACCTACCATTTTTTAACATCCCCAACCAAGGAGACACTAAACTGGTGCCCCGAGTCGAGTCATCACATGACCTCAAATGCGCCTCCTTATACGCCAAAGGTTGTTGACTAGAAGCAAGAGTCTAATTAGTCATGTGGGGAGACTATACCCTCCTTTCCAGATCATTCCATAGTAGATCTCAATATAAATAGAAAAAACAATATGGAACAACCAATGAAATTTCATAACCAAGTATCACCCAAACAAGGTACAAACCACAAATCAAATATAACCATGTCATGCCATACTAGTAGTTCCACAAGTGCAAGAAACCCAAATTAAAGAAAAAAATTAAAATCCCCAAACATTCTAGTATTTAATTCGAAAACTCATCTATGTACATCCTAATCCTGAATCAACTCCCTAGCACCGGCCCTTGCCCATATTTGAACTTGCAGTAGTGAAATTTTCTTGGTTTCCCAACGACAACCCGAGCAGGGTGTGAGTACAAACTCAGTAGGCCAACACCAATAATGTCTAAAAAATATCCAATCTAATAGATAGTTCATGAAAACAATAAAATAAATTAAAATTTAAACCAAAAAGGACAACTCGATAGTCATTAGTTAATAAGGTGTATCCTAACCATTTCTATTATTATTACTATATTCACCATTTATCCATCTTCTTTACTTAATCCCATATCTTCAAGTTTTACATCAGTTAGACATTTACATCATCCATACATGGTTCTAAGGTAATAAATAATAAATCATAAGGGAATAAGTTAAGTCCCTACCTTTCTAGGGATAAACATACCACATCAACACATTATCCACACATTGAAGCCTCAGTCCGGATGGAATAAAACCATTAGAATAATAGATCCTCCATCCCCTTACCTAACCTATGCATTTTAGGATGGAGTTTAGAACCTTAGTCTAACTCAACCCTTGGGAATATAACCTCATGTCAATACCCCACTCTACTGAGCCATGTGCACATGATTATTTGTCTAATAACCACAAAAATACTGTAACTTAATAAACATAACCATTACTAATAGCAATAACAATACATAACAATCAACATGGGAGTTAATACTATGTTATAACCCATTAATAGATTTACTATTTACATTTCAAGGCTCATTTAACCCTATTTTCATTCCCTTTACTTAATCCATTAATCATATTCCACAATTCCCATACATTATCCAATTCTTCCCATTTACCATTTTATAAGTATTTACCCACTTATGCTTTTCAAGTAAAATTCTTATCCCACATAGCACAACCACTTTATTACATTTAACCCTCTAGGTATACCTCATAATTCTTTTATATTAACCCACTCCACGTATTCATCTATTCCCTTATTAAATATCATTTAACATATTTCCCCATTTTCTTATTCCATCACCCAATTACAAGTTCACCATTTCACATGCACTAATCCTCTTAGGCATTTCTAACCAAAATTCATTAAGTATTTGACATAATTTCATTTGACCCATTTTCCTATTTTCACGTCATGCCAAAAAATACCTTTATACCCTTATCACCCAAGAAACAACTATAATCATTCCATTTTAAACTTAATCCACTATTAAATCATGTTAATCATGGCTCCACATTATCACTCGGTAACCCTTCACTTAACCCTACCACTCTCTAGGTCCAGGAATATCGACGTACCCCATGGGTGGCCCTAAAATGGTAAGTCATCTTCTACAAATCCCATGTGGATTATGAGGGTTTCAATTGGTCAATTACACATCCCTTTTTACCAAACCCTATAACGGAACCAATAACACAATTAGGGACAAACATGAATACAATATTCCATGCACAAATATAAAATAAAAAATATGGGATAATACTTGTAGACCACCTACCTCAAATAAGATGATGAAATCACTCTTAATCATGGCCTTGGATTTGGATTCAAACACCCCCTAAAGTCTCAACCTAGTTTTCACCATAAAATGAGGGTTTTAGGGCTTCATAAGGAGATGGAAGAAACCACAAACCCTAAACCAGAAAAGAGAAGAAAGAGGAGCATAAGACTTACCTGGGGATTAGATCTGTAACCAATGGCACTCCAAATAGCCAAGAATCGAAAGAGAACCACCCTTGGGAAGATTGGGTCATCCAAGATTGTCACTAGGGTTTCAGGAGTGAAACGTAGGAGAATCCCGAGTTGGGATTTAAAATCCCGTAATGGAATTTTTTGTAAATTTATTGACATTACTGGGTCTCATGGTTTACCTGCACTGTTTTCCAAATCATGTGCATGCTACATTACAAGGAGAGATGGGTCGCATGGTTAATTAGGAATTCCACATGGTTAGCTTAATTGTGTTCCAACCATTCATAATCCTATGTCTAAGGCTTTACGGTTACCTAGGATGCTCTGCACAGATTTCATTGACCATGTGCAAACCATACAACATGCCTAGAGAGCTCTTTTTTCTTCCTCTTTCATGCCCCGAACCCCCAGAACACCCCCGATCCTTCTTGTGGACTTGGGAAACACTTATTTAATCAAAATAAAATACCTAAACCAAAGTTTAAACAAAAAATACCTTAAACAATAATTTGGGATCTTACAACTACCCCACCATATAACGGCTTGTCCTCAATCTGCTCTTTTTGAGCATTGCTGAGCTTCCATAACAAGAGTTCATGACACCATGCATACTTATCCATTACCATTTCCCTAAGTTTCTCATTGAACATCATAATACTAACACAAAGTTATCCAAGGCACGATATTGACCCGCAGTACTTCCTCACCACAACCCACAACACGAACCGCATACTCCTCAAGGATGACTCATCTCCAACTATTCCTCAACCACTAGAGATATATAGGAAAACTTAGGAATTAGTTCCTAACTCACAACACCTGGAAACTCCCCACATGGCATTATACCCCCCATAGGAAACCAATCAGCACCCCTTTGGTCCGGTCCTTTTTCACAACTCATGACCCACATCACTTTGCGACATTTTCTTCTATTTTCCAAATCTAACAATGACCAAACCAAGTACACCAGAGAAAAACACACAATCCTTCCAACCATATTTTCTGATGGTTCCATTCCACTACTATACATCTAAATGCAACCAAAACTCTTAGGAACTTGACTGATTAAACCCGTTCCAAATCTCGCTACCCAGACCAACTCACCCGAATGGTGAACACTTGAGTCCCTCTAACCCAAAACTCTAATCACATCTCCAACCAACCATTTATCCACTATGGTTCTCTCCACCATCTCTGGTTACTTGGAACCTCCACTCTCAATGAAAGACCACTAGAATCTCAACTCTAATTTCACATCATACTTGACGTACCCACTGAGTTCATTCCCTAACTTCTGGTAGAATCCCTTCATTACGGAACCACTACCCTCCAAACCATCATCGGCTTTACCATCCCAACCAAAATTTACAACACTAGTTCCCTACCATTCATACACTAAATAAAGAAGGATAAGTTCTCACTCAATCACATTATGAAATTTGAAATGCATTGATCCTCACAAAGCATTCACAAAAGGTGATTTACCACTCTCCACATTCATCCCTTGCTCAGAGTCGAGTCGATTTTTCTCGGTTGACTCATCCTAGAACACTTACCTTCACCATTGGCATGACACTACATCACATGGCCAAGGTGCCTTCAAACTTCAAGGTGTCCCAAAACCATTGAAGGACACTTACCTGATTCTAGTATTTATTTCCATTGGAGTTATAGAACCCAACCTATCTTTCCATAAACTGATGCTACATCTCACCACACTCTTTGATGACCTAACAAAAGAATCTCATATTTCATTAAAAACCACCCTGAGCCCAAGACAATGCTTGGATCAATTAACCCCCATAGTCAAGGACCACCTGGCATTTCTAAGAGACCCAGCATGCACCTCACAGGTTTTTTATTGGAATACTAGTTCCCCTACATCAACTCAACATTCTCTTCCCCATGTTCAGGACTGACTCATCACTCCCCACCTTAGGAGTTTCATTACCATTGCTTTCCTCTAGGAACTCCAACTACCATGGTTCACTCTTAGGTCATAATCTAAACCCAAAAACTTAAACATGGATAATATGCCTCCTCCAAAACATAAATTTTAACGTCAACTAGTGCCAGCTCCCAGTTTCCATGGATGGTAACCACAACATTTGTCAACACCCATCCCATTCTAAGGACCTCACCCGAAACCATCAATGGTGTGTTTCCCAACATACCACTTCTTTTATACCGCCACCATGACCATAAACTCTATTATGTACCTCATCCTACCAAAACCCCTTCAAGTTGAAAGGCATAAATATAGAGCTTCTCAACATACCTGGTCCAATGTCAAGATGTTAGGAATGATATTTACTAGTTAAGGTACGCTAAGAAGTCATTGAAGAACACCACCACCGACTTATCTATTTATGATATCACCTCCCACGATGGAACACCATGGTCTACCGAGGATTTCAGGATTCCATTCTACACACATCTCATCAGCATTTAACCACCACTGTTCAAGCATGATTGCTAACCGAGTCTCACCACCACTCTAAAACCGTCTATCAAGTAGCCATGAACCAATGTTTCCTGAGGTACAACTTCCATGACACTACAGAATTTCTCTTGGTGTATCCCTAACAGTTAACGAATGGGAACCATATCCCGCCATGCTAGTCAAAAACCAATGGTCTCTCACATGACCAGGCTTCATGATTTGGTTTCATAAGGAACGACATACACTTATCCCATTTGAAATCTCACCCTACTAGTGTGTTCCCACATCTGGACCCCTTAGATCCCTCAAAGTTTCGCACCTTCCTTCGACCACTCTCATACCTACTTTAGTTCCCATAATCCAACCACCATCTGAGCATATCCCAACACCTGCTTACTGACCTAACCATGCCTCTTGGTTAGTCAACCTCATTAGCCCAAAGCATTCTCAATATCTCACCCAACAACCTAACTATTCATACAACAAGCCCAACCATGTGACCACCCTCACCTTGGGTGTCATCCTCTAACAATAGTATATAACCACGCTTCAATCATCCTTGTACATTTATCCTAAACACAACACTGAGGTCTCCATTAACCATCATCCAAACTGACGGTTCGGGCATCCATGTAATTCATTTTATCGAAGATTAAAGGTATTGGTATGCATCGATTTCACCTTTGAAACATTCCTCGTGCCTCCTATACCAAAGCACTCGCATCACTGGGCTATCCTCCCATGAGGTCACCCTTGATTTACCTAAAACTATCAACTCATCACCATAACTCAAGTCACATTACCAAACATCGACCTTCCCACTAAGCCCTCTAGGATAACCCGCACTAGAAGACATCTTCCACATCCCACCATCAAGGTCCAACATCCACCCATGTGACACACACCCAAGATCACTATAAACCCCATCTGAACTCTCTCTTAGATCACCTTGAAGGTTAATTGATACCAGTTCCCTAAACTGGAGTCATGATGGAAAAAATCATTTATTCGCACACACATTGAGCTACAAACAAATCAATGTTTGTGAATGGAACTCTCTCCCTCATTCCGATACACACTGCACCTAGCACACCGAGCAACCATTTTCTCTAGGTTTCACACCAAAGGTAATAGTACACATACATTGGAACCAAAAGCCAAAAACCCCTACTCTATGGTCCAATATACAACTCACAAGATCTAAACCCACATGAGTCACCACACCCACAACAACACCCATCTTAACAGACATTACAACCAAGACACTCATTCTTATGTCCATAGTATAACCCATAAAATTACAACCCACAAGGATTATGACATTAACATTATCGAACAACACCTTAAAACCTCAAGGTCATCGCCAAACTAAATACACAATGAGGAACACCCAAAGGTCTATGCTTTAGAACATTCTACTTACCCAAATTTCTCAAAATCTCTACTTACTCAGATTCAAATTCTCCGAACATTTTTATCAAAAATTATCTCAAAGGAATCCCAATCGGTATAAAACACAATGGAAGAATTCACTAAATTCCATATTTATCCCACTCTACATACATTATTCCAATAGATGTGTTCACATCTCTACCACTACCATCAACCCTTTTTACTACGGGTCATGGTCAAATGGGGAAAACCAAATTACTTAATCACAAATCCTTTATCAAACATCTCTTTAAACCATTTCCTCTTTTACAACACAATTATTTTCTCTTAGGCACGTTTCCCATATCAAAACTTGTTATAAACATTATTTTAACTCATTAAGCTTTTCATTAATAAAAATTCATTAACTATTTCACCATCACTAAGAAAATATTTCTATTTTAGACACCATTTAATATTTACAATATACCACAACCCAAAATTTTAACCTGGACATAACTTTTCTTTCAATATTCCTTAACTATCAATTTACATTCTTTTCATTTTCCCTCTTACATTACCATTATTAAACACCATTTTCCTTTAAATTTTTCAAGGAAGTAAAATGAATTATACTCTCTATGTCCTGAACAACCATCTTGTGTGTACCTATCATGATTCATGCCACCTATAACCTTAGATTCCTAAAATTATGAATGAATGCACAACTTCATGCCATTCTGTCCATGAGAAAAATATCATAAATCAATCAAATCACAAGACATGTGCATCACCCAATGGTGAAATATCATTCAACAATAACAACACACATCAAGAATAACAATTCTCACCCTGGGTAACTTGGGTTTTCCCCCATACATGGGTTAGCTACTCCCAATCATTAGCTCATTACCAAGGCTCGACACTTACTAGACTCCAATATACCATACCTAAATATAAAGACAAAGGAAAGAGAAATAAAAGTTCTCTTATACCACTTTGTAACATCCCCGACCCAAGAGCCACTAAACTGGTGCCCCAAGCTGAGTTGTCACATGACCTCAAGCATGCCTCCCCGTACGCTTGAGGTTTCCAACTAGTAGTAAGGGTCTAATGAGTCACGTGGGGAGACTATACTCTATTTATCAAAGTAATCCCTAGTAGATCTCAATATAAATAGAGGAAACGATATGGAACAACCAATAAACATGCATAACCAAGCATCCCCCAAATAGGGTACAAACCACAAATCAAATATAACTATGTAATTCCATACTAGTAGTGACACAAGTGCAGGAAACCCAAAATAAAGAAAACAAAGAAAATCCTCAAATGGTCCTAAATCCAAGTTGGAAACTCATTTGTGTACTTCCCAAGCCCGAATCAACTCCCTATCACCATCCCTTGTCCATATATGAACCTTCAACAGTGAAATCTTATAGGGTACCCAACGACGGTCCAAGAAGGGTGTGAGTACAAACTTAATAGGCCACCACCAACAGTGTCTATAAAATATCCAGTCTAATAGATAGTGCATGAAAGAAAGAAAATAAATGAAAAGGTAGGAAAACTCGGTAGCCATTAGTTAACAAGGTTTATCCTAACCATTTCTATTATTATTACTATATTCACCATTTATCCATATTCTTTACTTAATCTTGTATCTTCATGTTTTCCATCGGTTAGATATTTAAACTATCTATACATGGATCTAAGTAAATCGATAATAAATCATAAGGGAATAAGTTAAGTCTCTACCTCACTAGGGATAAACATATCACATCAAAACATTATCCTTGCCTTGAAACCTCAATCCAGGTGGAATGCAACCATTATGGGAATAGATCCTTCATCCCCTTCCCTAACCTATGCATTTTTTGGTGGAGTTTAGAGCCTTAGTATAACTCTAACCATGGGCGTAGAACCTCGTGTTAATACCCCACTCTACCAAGCCATGTTCACATGCTTATTTTTCCAATCACCACAACCATACTATAATACAAAAAACATAACCAATACCAATGGTACAATACTGAAAATCAGGCCATTAGCGACCGCCAATGGCGGTCCCTGTAGAAGGCCGGCAGATCGACCTTCAGAGACCGCTTAGCGGTCGTTGAAGGCCCTCTGCCGGGCACCCTATAGCGACCGCCTATGGCGGTCGCTAATATAAAAAAAAAATTAAAATTTTTTTTATTGAATTGAATATATAAATATATATATATATATAATATTCATATATATACTATTAAATACAATATTTTAAATATATATATATATATAATATATTTTAAATGTTATAATATATATATAATATATATATAATATCAAATCATTGTGCTATAATAATTTAAAAACTTTGATTCAAGAAATAATCTCATTTCAGGTCTTTCGGAGCACGTTTGCTCCGAATGGGACCGCCGCACGCCGTTTTGGTGTTTTATGGCGCCGGAAACGCGTTTCCGGCCGCCGCGGTCAAACGGCACCTCCGAATGAGGTGCCGTCTGGCCGACCATTTCACAATTCACACCCCGGATGTTGTCGTACGGTTTCATGGCATTCGGAGGTCGTTCGGGTGGTTTTGACCCCCCAACGCGCCATTTCAGCGCGCGTCGCGCTGCTGAAAAGGACACAATCGGACGTGTCGCGCGCACCGCACGTTCGATGGACGTGCGGCCTCCTCCTGCATCTCAGGAATAATATTTCTATCATTCTCGTGCGGTTTCAGGTCGTTCGGAGCAAGTTTGCTCCGAATGGGACCGCCGGACGCCGTTTTGGTGTTTAATGGCGCCGGAAACGCGTTTCCGGCCGCCGCGGTCAAACGGAACCTCCGAATGAGGTGCCGTCTGGCCGACCATTTCACAATTCACTCCCCGGATGTTTTCGTACGGTTTCGTGGCATTCGAAGATCGTTCGGGTGGTTTTGACCCCCCAACGCGCCATTTTAGCGCGCACCGCGCTGCTGAAAAGGACACAATCGGACGTGCCGCGCGCACCGCACGTCCGATGGACGTGCGGCCTCCTTCTTCATCTCAGGAATAATATTTCTATCGTTCCCGTGCGGTTTCAGGTCGTTCGGAGCATGTTTTCTCCGAATGGGACCACCGCACGCCGTTTTGGTGTTTTAGGGCGCCGGAAACGCGTTTCCGGCCGCCGCGGTCAAACGGCACCTCCGAATGAGGTGCCGTCTAGCCGACCATTTCACAATTCACACCCCGGATGTTGTCGTACGGTTTCGTGGAATTCGGAGGTCGTTCGGGTGGTTTTGACCCCCCAACGCGCCATTTTAGCGCGCGTCGCACTGTTGAAAAGGACACAATCAGACGTGTCGCGCGCACCGTACGTCCGATTGACGTGCGGACTCCTCCTGCATCTCAGGAATAATATTTCTATCGTTCCCGTGCGGTTTCAGGTCGTTCGGAGCACGTTTGCTCCGAATGGGACAGCCGCACGCCGTTTTGGTGTTTTATGGCGCCGGAAACGCGTTTCCGGCCGCCGCGGTCACACGGCACCTCCGATTGAGATTCCTTCTGACCGACCATTTCACAATTCACGCCCCAGATGTTGTCGTATGGTTTCGTGGCATTCGGAGGTCGTTCGGATGGTTTTGACCCCCCAACGCGCCATTTCAGCGCGCGCCGCGCTGCTGAAAATGACACAATCGGACGTGCCGCGCGCACCGCACGTTTGATGGACGTGCCGCATCCTCCTGCATCTCAAGAATAATATTTCTATCGTTCCCGTGCGGTTTCAGGTCGTTCGGAGCACGTTTGCTCCGAATTGGACCGTCGCACGCCGTTTTGGTGTTTAATGGCGCCGGAAACGCGTTTCCGGCCTCCGCGGTCAAACGGCACCTCCGAATGAGGTTCCGTCTGACCGACCATTTCACAATTCACGCCCCGGATGTTTTCGTACGGTTTCGTGGCATTCGGAGGTCGTTCGGGTGGTTTTGACCCCCCAACGCGCCATTTCAACGCGCGTCGCGCTGCTGAAAAGGACACAATCGGACGTGCCGCGCGCACCGCACGTCCGATGGACGTGCGGCCTCCTCCTGCATCTCAGAAATAATATTTCTATCGTTCCCGTGCGGTTTCAGGTCTTTCGGAGCACGTTTGCTCCGAATGGGACCGCCGCACGCCGTTTTGGTGTTTTATGGCGCCGGAAACGCGTTTCCGGCCTCCGCAGTCAAACGGCACCTCCGAATGAGGTGCCGTCTGGCCGACCATTTCACAATTCACGCCCCGGATGTTGTCGTACGGTTTCGTGGCATTCGGAGGTCGTTCGGGTGGTTTTGACCCCCCAACGCGTCATTTCAGCGCGCGCCGCGCTGCTGAAAAGGACACAATCGGACGTGTCACGCGCACCGCACGTCCGATGGACGTGCGGCCTCCTCCTGCATCTCAGGAATAATATTTCTATTGTTCTCGTGCGGTTTCAGGTCGTTCGGAGCACGTTTGCTCTGAATGGGACCGCCGGACGCCGTTTTGGTGTTTTATGGCGCCGGAAATGCGTTTCCGGCCGCCACGGTCAAACGGCACCTCCGAATGAGGTGCTGTCTGGCCGACCATTTCACAATTCACACCCCGGATGTTTTCGTACGGTTTCGTGGTATTCGGAGGTCGTTCGGGTGGTTTTGACCCCCCAACGCGCCATTTCAGCGCGCGCCGCGCTGCTGAAAAGGACACAATCGGACGTGCCGCGCGCACCGCACGTCCGATGGACGTGCGGCCTCTTCCTGCATCTCAGAAATAATATTTCTATCGTTCTCGTGCGGTTTCAGGTCGTTCGGAGCACGTTTGCTCCGAATGGGACCGCCGGACGCCGTTTTGGTGTTTTATGGCGCCGGAAACGCGTTTCCGGCCGCCGCGGTCACACGGCACCGCCGATTGAGGTGTCGTCTGGCCGACCATTTCACAATTCACGCCCCGGATGTTTTCGTACGGTTTCGTGGCATTTGGAGGTCGTTCGGGTGGTTTTGACCCCCCAACTCGCCATTTCAGCGCGCGCCGCGCTGCTGAAAATGACACAATCGGACGTGCCGCGCGCACCGCACGTCCGATGGACGTGCGGCCTCCTCCTGCATCTCAGGAATAATATTTCTATCGTTCCCGTGCGGTTTCAGGTCGTTCGGAGCACGTTTTCTCCGAATTGGACCGTCGCATGCCGTTTTGGTGTTTAATGGCGCCGGAAACGCGTTTCCGGCCGCCGCGGTCAAACGGCACCTCCGAATGAGGTGGCGTCTGGCCGAACATTTCACAATTCACGCCCCGGATGTTTTCGTACGGTTTCGTGGCATTCGGAGGTTGTTCGGGTGGTTTTGACCCCCCAACGCGCCATTTCAGCGCAAGCCCCGCTGCTGAAAAAGACACAATCGAACGTTCCGCGCGCACCGCACGTCCGATGGACATGTGGCCTCCTCCTGCATCTCAGGAATAATATTTCTATCGTTCCCGTGCGGTTTCAGGTCTTTCGGAGCACGTTGGCTCCGAATGGGACCGCCGCACGCCGTTTTGGTGTTTTTTGGCGCCGGAAACGCGTTTCTGGCCGCCGCGGTCAAACAGCACCTCCGAATGAGGTGTCGTCTGGCCGACCATTTCACAATCCACGCCTCGGATGTTGTCGTACGGTTTCGTGGCATTCGGAGGTCGTTCGGGTGGTTTTGACCCCCCAACGCGCCATTTCAGCGCGCGCCGCGCTGCTTAAAAGGACACAATCGGACGTGCCGCGCGCACCGCACGTCTGATGGACGTGCGGCCTCCTCCTGCATCTCAGGAATAATATTTCTATCGTTCCTGTGCGGTTTCAGGTCGTTCGGAGCACGTTTGCTCCGAATGGGACCGTCGGACGCCGTTTTGGTGTTTTATGGCGCCGGAAACGCGTTTCCGGCCGCCGCGGTCAAACGGCACCTCCGAATGAGGTGCCGTCTGGCCGACCATTTCACAATTCACGCCTCGGATGTTGTCGTACGGTTTAATGGCATTCGGAGGTCGTTCGGGTGGTTTTGACCCCCCAAAGCGCCATTTCAGCGCGCGTCGCGCTGCTGAAAAAAACACAATCGGACGTGCCGCGCGCACCGCACGTCCGATGGACGTGCGGCCTCCTCCTGCATCTCATGAATAAAATTTCTATCGTTCTCATGCGATTTCAGGTCGTTCGGAGCACGTTTGCTCCGAATGGGACCGCCAGACGCCGTTTTGGTGTTTTATGGCGTCGGAAATGCGTTTCCGACCGCCGCGGTCACACGGCACCTCCGATTGAGGTGCCGTCTGGCCGACCATTTCACAATTCACGCCCTGGATGTTTTCGTACGGTTTCGTGGCATTCGGAGGTCGTTCGGGTGGTTTTAACCCCCCAACGCGCCATTTCAGCGCGCGCCGCGCTGCTGAAAAGAACACAATCGGACGTGCCGCGCGCACCGCACGTCCGATGGACGTGCGGCCTCCTTCTGCATATCAGGAATAATATTTCTATCGTTCTCGTGCGGTTTCAAGTCGTTCGGAGCACTTTTGCTCCGAATTGGACCGCCGCACGCCGTTTTGGTGTTTAATGGCGCCGGAAACGCGTTTCCGGCCTCCGCGGTCACACGGCACCTCCGAATGAGGCGCTGTCTGGCCGAACATTTCACAATTCACGCCCCGGATGTTGTCGTACGGTTTCGTGGCATTCGGAGGTCGTTCGGGTGGTTTTGACCCCCAACGCGTCATTTCAGCGCGCGCCGTGCTGCTGAAAATGACACAATCGGACGTGCCGCGCGCACCACACGTCCGATGGATGTTCGGCCTCCTCCTGCATCTCAGGAATAATATTTCTATCGTTCTCGTGCGGTTTCCGGTCGTTCGGAGCACGTTTGCTCCGAATGGGACCGCCGGACGCCGTTTTGGTGTTTAATGGCGCCGGAAACGCGTTTTCGGCCGCCGCGGTCAAAAGGAACCTCCGAATGAGGTTCCGTCTGGCCGACCATTTCACAATTCACGCCCCGGATGTTGTCGTACGGTTTCGTGGCATTCGGAGGTCGTTCGGGTGGTTTTGACCCCCCAACGTGCCATTTCAGCGCGCGCCGCGCTGCTGAAAAGGACACAATCGGACGTACGGCCTCCTCCTGCATCTCAGGAATAATATTTCTATCGTTCCCGTGCGGTTTCAGGTCGTTCGGAGCACGTTTGCTCCGAATGGGACCGTCGGACGCCGTTTTAGTGTTTAATGGCGCCGGAAACGCGTTTCCGGCCGCCGCGGTCAAACGGCACCTCTGAATGAGGTGCCGTCTGGCCAACCATTTCACAATTCACGCCCCGGATGTTGTCGTACGGTTTCGTGTCATTCGGAGGTCGTTCGGGTGGTTTTGACCCCCCAACGCGCCATTTCAGCGCGCGCCGCGCTGCTGAAAAGGACACAATCGGACGTGCCGCGCGCACCGCACGTCCGATGGACGTGCGGCCTCCTCCTGCATCTCAGGAATAATATTTCTATCGTTCCCGTGCGGTTTCAGGTCATTCGGAGCACGTTTGCTCCGAATAGGACCGCTGCACGCCGTTTTGGTGTTTTATGGCGCCGGAAACGCGTTTCCGGCCGCCGCGGTCACACGGAACCTCCGATTGAGGTTCCGTCTGGCCGAAAATTTCACAATTCATGCCCCGGATGTTTTCGTACGGTTTCGTGGCATTCGGAGGTCGTTCGGGTGGTTTTGACCCCCCAACGCGCCATTTCAGCGCGCGTCGCGCTGCTGAAAATGACACAATCGGACGTGCCGCGCGCACCGCACGTCCGATGGATGTGCAGCCTCCTCCTGCATCTCAGGAATAATATTTCTATCGTTCCCGAGCGGTTTCAGGTCGTTCGGAGCACGTTTGCTCTGAATTGGACCGCCGCACGCCGTTTTGGTGTTTAATGGCGCCGGAAACGCGTTTCCGGCCGCCGCAGTCAAACGGCACCTCCGAATGAGGTGCCGTCTGGCCGACCATTTCACAATTCACGCCCCGGATGTTGTACGGGGGTGCGGGGGGTTGTACGGGGGTGCGGGGGGGGGGGGGGGGGGGCTGTACGGGGGTGCGGGGGGGGGGGGGGGGCTGTACGGGGGTGCGGGGGGCTGTACGGGGGTGCGGGGGGGCAGTACGGGGGTGCGGGGGTGCGGGGGGGGGGGGGGGCTGTTGGAATTAGTTCGACTTTTTCAAATGTAGAATCATTTAAGATTATCTGATCAAAAACTCAATATGTGTATAAAATATTTAAAAGACCACCATGGATGGTAATAATGCATTACTTAAATGAATAAATACAGTACATCAATGTCAACCCTACCAGTAAAAACAAAAAACATATCTCGTGAATATATGGTGCGTCACGCGTTGTCATCACTGCTACCTCCTTCTGGTGGGCCAGGTGCCTGCAACAAATAAACATTATAAATATTTTAATAACAAAAATAATTTAAATTAAATAAATAAATACAGTATATACCTGCGTCGTATGATCCTCTGTACCATCAGCTCGACGCACATATTCCCGCAGTGCTCTAACCTCAGCTGTCAATTGCGCATTTGTCTCCTCGGAAGCGCGCAGCCGTGCCTCAAAATCTGACATCTGCTGTGTCATATGAGCAACAGCAGGACCGACAACCGCAGCGCGTGACACTACAGAACGAGGAATCCCTGCTCCATAGGTCAAACTATAGCCATGCCCGTCCCGGCCAATAATGCAATGAAAGATCTCATCCCGTCGCATGGGAAGTTGTCGCTGGTCCTCTGGCAGATGCTCTAACTCAGCTTCAAATTGAGCCTGTGAAATATTTAAATATATATAAATATATATATGTTAATATATAGATTTATGTAATTATTGGTAAGTACAGACACTTACTATCAATGCTGCAACCTATGGATCATTGCGATCACGAGTCCTTATCCACACCGACATTTTATCAGTTATTGCACCTTGCCCTCGCAACTGTATATTAAAAGAATATAAACACAAAACCATATTAATTAATAAATTAAAAAATGAATAATATATACCTCATGTTGGATCTGAGACACGTGACGAGTCCCGAGCCTGTGAGCTGGTCCCTGCAACGCTCGATTCTCCGAATGGCGTGTTGACACCTCCTACATTCAATTCATTCAAATTTCAAACAAATCACATATTCTTGAAAATATATATACAGCAAAATAATTAATATACAAACCGCAACACCCTCAGTAGACCAATATGCAACCAAGTCACGCCACTGAGCCGGGAGGACACCTCTCGGGACTTTTTCCAAAATGTCAAGGGCACCCACATTTGGTACCCAGTGGTCCCTCTTCACTTTGCCTTTATAATCTTTCCACATCTTACGGCATTTGCTCATACACACGGGCCGAAACTCTTCAGGGCATACTTTCAAATTTTGCTATAAAGAAAATAATCAAACATATTAGTATTCTTTATAAATAGAAAATAAAGTAAAATTATTTTCTTACCTGAACCTCCCTCCATAGACGATCTAATGTGTCCTGAGGGATAGAAGCCCAATCACGCGTGGTCAATGGAAATCGATGTGGGTCACGTATGATATGACCCAGCTGATGAATAAATGTCGGGGCATTCGGTCCCACGGGATGAAATACCTCATCAAATGAAACATCTATCGTCGTGTCGGAATTCCATGATAATATGCCACGACCAGGGCCTCTCCTGCGAGAGGAAGAAGCAGCCGAGTCTGATCCTGTTGAAAACAATTTTATATATAAATTGACAAATGTTATATATATATATATATATATATATGTAAATTACATAAAAAATATAGACAATGACATTCAAACATACCTCGACCCTGAGACGTAGATGCCTCAGATGGATGATGTGGATCTTCTGCCTCTTCCCCTGACATGTCTGCAGTCATAGAAAATATCAGTAATGAGTCCAAAGTGTTTAAAAGATAAATTGGATTGTTCTTAATAAATCAAACTTGTACAACTGTTAATCAAAAAAAAATGGATTGAATAATTAGTTGTGAATGAATTTTAAAAAATCATAAAGTTAATCAACCTAAATATTTATGACTGAATTAACTTACAAAAGTGAGGATTAAAACTTATAAGGATTTATAAAATGATTAGATAATTTATTATATCCTAGGAAATTCTACTGAATAGCGGGAAAACAATTATACCTTTCATTAAGCATGAAAATCGACCGTTTCTCCTTCAATAGCCGCTCTGACCCAATAAATATCTTCTTCATGTTAAACTACGGTATGTTGATCAAGTTGTTGGTAAACAAACGGAACAGTCTCGGGTTCATCTTCTTCAAATAAAAACACTCCTCGCCAAGACATTTTGACAACAACTTGCCAACTTGGATCCGAAGGCAAAGTAACGAAGAATAATTGTTCCGCTTGTGATGTCAAAATGAAAGGTTCATTCTCAACTCGTTCATTATTTCTGTATAACATATAGTTAAAATTCACCAATGAAAACTGATATTGATCGACTTTACATCCACGCACTGGATCAACCCAATTACACTTTAACAATATGTACTTCAAACCGTGTGTGTATACAACTTCAATGATGTCTATCAATTGACCATAGTAATAACCAGAATCGACAAAGGGACAACCGATGCCACTGTTTTGTGTTGCTCGTTTGTCGTCAACATCTTTAATGCGAAATCGAAAACCATTAGCATCAATAGCTTTATAACGACGAGCCGTTATAGATGGACCCTCAGCCAGTTGGATAAATACTTCAGGTAGCGTGGGGTCCCCTAACTCCCTCAGCTTACGAACCTACATAATTTATAAAAATCAATACTGATATATGCAGAAAGAATTAGTTTAATACTTCACTCATAATGAAAATCAATTTATACATACATAATCCTTGAACCAGTCATGAAATGTCGCATAATGAGATTGTTGAATTTGCAACTCAGTCGCACGATGCATCTCTTCTTTTATCTCATTAATGTGTTTCCTGCAAATGATTACGCGATGTTTAAAAGATCAACTTATGCAAACAAAACATGTAAAAGTTATACAAGCACATTGATAAGATACTTACTGCATTAATGGTGCAACTGATGGAGTATTGAACAAGATATATCGATGTGCTTGTATCCACTCGATGTTGTCCATATCAAATGTGGTTCCTTCTCCAACTGGACCATCATGAATCCGATAGGGCTTATCTAATTTTGTTTCAACATCCGTAAGATATTCTGCACAAAAGGTAGTACACTCATCCATCAAATAACCATTGGCTATTGATGCCTCTGGACGAGCTCTATTGCGTACAAATCTTTTCAATGTACTCAAATACTGTTCAATAGGATACATCCACCTGAATTGCACTGGACCAGCAGCCATTACTTCATCAGTTAGGTGCACTGTCAAGTGGACCATAACATCGAAAAATGAGGGGGGGGAAAGTTTCTCAAAGTGACAAAGCGTAAGTACAATTCGGTCCTGCAAACTTTTTAAATCACTCATTCGTTGATTTCTTAAACAAAGCTGTCTAAAAAAATTACTCATCTCAATCAAGGGCTGAACAACATTGGGGGATAAACAATCACAAATTGCGATTGGAATCAACTACTGAAGTAATATGTGATTGTCATGACTTTTCAACCCTTGTAATGTCTTGCTCGTCAGATTAACACACTTTGAAATATTAGAAGAGTAACCATCAGGCACCTTGACCATCTTCAAAATGGAAAGAAATGTCTCTTTCTCCTCTGTAGTCATCGAATACTGTGCAGCAGGCATATATGCCTTGTTTCCCTCAGCTAACTGTAAATGCAACTGTTTCCTTAAACCCATTTCTTCCAAATCACGGCGTGCATTAACATGGTCCTTTGACTTTCCACTGACACCTAAAATGGTCCACAATATGTTATCACAAACATTTTTTTCAATGTGCATGACATCCAAATTATGCCTCAACATGTTAGTTTTCCAATACGGAAGACTATAAAAAATACTTTTCTTTTTCCAATTGTGACTGCGCTGCCTACCCGCAGCACGAATATTACGTACTGGAGGAGCCACCAAATCCTGAATTTCATATACCGTGTGGATATTTTCTTCCTCAATCTGCGATAACATTTCGACTCCTGTCATGATCTTTGGTGCTGGGCTGAACTCTCTAGAACCATCAAATGCCACTCTGTCCTTTCTGAACCTGTGCTGGGGAGGGAGAAAACGCCTGTGACCCATGTATGCCCATTTTTTGGAATGTTTAAGCCATACAGATTTTTTACTTTTATTGCAACAAGGGCAAGCAAATTCCCCTTTCGTACTCCAGCCTGATAAATTTGCATAAGCTGGGAAGTCATTGATTGTCCACAATAAAGCAGCATGCAGTTTGAACATTTCATTCGTTTCGCAGTCATAAGTCATCACACCATCGCCCCAAAATTCATTCAACTCATCAATCAATGGCTGAAGGTAAACATCAATCTTATCCCCCGGACTTTTAGGTCTATCAATAAGAGTGGAAAGTAATATAAATTTTTGCTTCATACAAAGCCACGGAGGAAGATTATATGGAACCAACACCACGGGCCATGTGCTATGAGTTGCACCAACCATAGACTTGAATGGATTGAAACCATCTGCTGCCAATCCCAATCGGACATTACGAACATCTTTAGCAAAGTCGGGATGTCTCTTATCAAAATCCTCCCATGCATGAGAGTCTGCCGGGTGGGTTAACATGTCACTTTCATGAACTCTTTCTGCATTCCATCTCATTAAATTAGAAACTTTAGATGACATAAAAAATCTTTTCAACCTCAGTTTAAGGGGAAAGTAACGCATTTGCTTTACGGCAATCGGTTTCCCCTGTATCGCAATCTGACTTTGATGAGTCTTATTTCCCCTGTTCTCTTTCCACCTGGAAGCACCACAAACCGTACAAATATCCAAATGAGCAGTTTCATTTCTAAACAACATACAGTTGTTTGCACATGCATCTATAGTCTCATATGTAAAACCTAAGTTCTCTGTCAACTTACAAGCATAGTAATACGACTCAGGAATCTTAGCATCGACAAGAAGAACTTTTTTCAATAAAACCAAAAGCATGTTGAATGATGTGTCTGACCAATTATTCAAAGTCTTCAAATGTAACAACTCCACGATAAACGACAGTTTATTGTAAGACGTACATCCAGGATATAATTCTGTTTTCGCATCATCAAGTACTTCATAAAACCTCCTCGAATCACGATCTGCACCAGAGTGAAGATTTATCTCACTGGTCTCAAGATTCTGGATGTCAATGCCTTCAGGATCAAACCCACGTACCATTTCAGTAAGCATTTCATGCATTGGATCAATCATCCTTGCATCAACATCCATCTGAGCTGCATTTGTATTTTGACAACGAACATATTCTTCTCCATGACGAGTCCAACTCTTATAATTTTTCAGAAATCCATTAAAGAAAAGGTGTTCCCTCACAGTATCTCGTGTGAATTGATATCTGTTAGCACATTTTCTACATGGACAACTAATATAGTCACTTTCAAATCCTCTCGTGAAGTCAATAAACTGCATAATTCCATTGAAATATTCTCTAGATGTTCGATTTGGAAGATCAATCCAACTCTTATCCATAATAATATCTGTATAACAAACATTTACACAATACTTATTACATTTACATTTTTCAAATCAACTATATTCAAAATAAATATTAACCATTTGTTTATGAACCATTGATAAAATAATAATGTAACTGAAAGCTCATGTTACCTGATTGAGCTACAAACCTGAAAGGGAGGGGAGCCGAAGGCGGTGCTGCGAGGGAGAGGAGGCAGCGAAGGGGAGCCGGAGCCAAAGGCGGTGCGGCAAGGGAGGGGACGGGCGGCGGAGAGTTGGAGGAGAGGAGGCGGTGAGGGGACGGGGGACAGGCAGCGAGGGGGGGGGGGTGTCCGGGGTCGGGGGGGGGCTATCCGAGGTGCGGGGAGGGGTGTCCGGGGTGTCGGGGGCCTGTCAGGGGTGCGGGCAGGGGTGTTCGGGGTGCGGGGGTGTCCGGGGTGGGGGGGCTATCTGGGGTGCGGGGGGGCTGTCGGGGGTGCAGGGTGGGGGTGTCCGGGGTGCGGGGGGCCTGTCCGGGGTGCGGGGGCTGTCCGGGTTCGGAGGGGGGGTGTCCGAGTGCGGGGGGGGGGGGGGGGTTGTCCGGGGTGCGGGGGGGCTGTCCGGGTTCGGAGGGGGGTGTCCGAGTGCAGGGGGGGCTGTCTGGGGTGCGGGGGAGGCGTCCGGGGTGCGGGGGGCGGTCCGGAGTGCGCGGGGGGGGGGGGGGGGGTGTCCGGGGTGCGGGGAGGCGTCCGGGGTGAGCGGGGCGGTCCGGAGTGCGTGGGGGGGGGGTGTCCGGGGTGCGGGGAGGCGTCCGGGGTGCGGGGGGCGGTCCGGAGTGCGCGGCGGGGGGCTGTCCGGGGTGCGGGTGCCGTCCGGGGTGGGGGGGAGGGCCGAGAGGCCGAAGGGCGGCGGCCGGAGGCCCGAGGGCGGAGGGCGGCGGCCGGAGGGCGGGCGGTGGGGGAGGGCGGGCGGCGGGGGAGGCCGGGCGGCGGGGGAGGCCGGGCGGCGGGGGAGGCCGGGCGGCGGGGGAGGCCGGGTGGCGGGGGAGGCCGGGCGGCGGGGGAGGGGAGGGCGGCGAGGGAGGGCGGCGAGGGAGGGAAGGGGTTAGGGGCGGCGATCGGGGGGGATCGGGGTCGAGGGGAGCGCGGGGGGGGGGGGGGGGGGGGGGGGGCGCAGAAGCCCCCCGTTTTTTTATGTAGGTTAGCGACCGCCATTGGCGGTCGCTATTGGTTAGCTATAGCGACCGCCAATGGCGGTCGCCCGAGTCTGGGGGGCTTCAATGCCCCCTTTTCTAGTAGTAGTAATAACAATGCATAACAATCAACATGGTAGTTAATACTATGTCATAACCCATTAATACATTTACTATTTAAATTTCAAGGCTCATTTAACCTCATTTCCATTCCCTTGACTTAACCCATTAAGAATATTCCACAATTCTCATACATTAGCCAATTCAGCCCATTTACCATTTTATAAGTATTTACCCACTTATGCTTTTCAAGTACAATTATTCTCTCACATAGCACAACCACTTTATTAAATTAAACCCTCTAGGTATACCTCATAATTCCTGTATATTAACCCATTACATGTATTTATATATTCCCTTATTACATCTCATTTAACATATTTCCCCATTTTCTCATTTTGTCATTGTATTGTCCTGACTCAGCTTACCATCAAACTGGTAGCCGGACCAGTCACCACATGACCTCAAGCGTGCCTCCCCGTATTCTAGAGGCTACTGAATAGAAGTGAGGGTGTAAGGATAGTCATTGGGGAGACTATTCCCTCATATTAGAGTTTGCACAGTAGTATAACAATATATAAATTGATGAAAACAGTGGAATATAATTGCAATATCAACTGAATAAATAAAATGTCCAATGCCAGTTTATACAATGCTTTCATGTCATGGTGATACATATCTAAAAGCAATAAACAAAATAGTATGATTTACATCTCAGTACAGAAATAAAGAATATACACAAAGCCCTAAGGGCATTCTCCATGAGCATCTCGAGCTTCCACTTGGTCCTTTTCACTTAACTCCCAATTACAGCAAACAAAAACAGAAAGGTCCAAGGTCCTGAGAACAAGAAATTCTACTTGAGTACCCTAGTGTAATGGAATCCCGAATAGGGTGTGAGAAATAAATCTCAGTAGGCTGGGACCACTGGTTGTCTAGCTCAATCTAGACAATGCAATATAACAAAACAGTGTGTAGGTATATCAAAGCAATAACAGAATTGAATAAATAACCAACAACCTATCCAGGTTCCAAAAAGACATCTGACGGTGATACATGATTTTCCTCATAGCTAGAATAAGAGTATGAATAGGGAATATATATATATAATGTATAATGAACTATTTATCATATTATTTAATATTCTTTATTTAATCATTTCTTAACTCTAGGGTTCCCATGGATACTCGTACCTTAATACTAAATTCTTCTTATAGTGGAGCCTGAAGCGTTCCCTAAGTAACATAATGTCTTAATACCTGCTTTGGCTCATGTAAGAGTATGAAATATTGAAGGTGATATCATATCTCAATGCATGCTTTGGCTCATTCCTGAGTTTGAAGTATGTAAAGATGAAATTATATTTTAATGACTTCTTTGGCTAATGTTAGAGTTTTAAGTGTTCAAAGTTGATATCATATCTCAATACCAGTTTTGAATCATGATGGAGATCAAAATATTCTCAAGTGAGGCCATATCTCAGAGTACCTTTATTTTCATTCTTTAAATTCACACATTAAACCCAAAGTTACCATTATCACAAACATAAGTAAGATGGTCATGTTACCATGCTTACTCCTCAATAGAATGACCATGTTCTTATTCTATTTACTCATAGGTATAATGACCATGTTACCATGTATACTTCTCAATTTATAATGAACATAATCCCATTATCTTTACTTATAAGTATGATGACCATGTTATCATTTGTACTTGTAAATTTAGAATGACCATGTTCTCATTATCTTTACTCATAAGTATGATGACCATGTTACCATTTGTGCTTCTCAATTTAGAATGACTATGTTCCCATTATTTATCACATAATTAATTTACCAATTAATTGTCCACCCCAATCCCATTACTAATTCAACAATTAGTTAAACGCGTCCATTCCATTAGTTAACTCAACAATTAACTAAGTGCTTAAAACCATTAATTAATTCATCAATTAATTAATCAATATTAAAATTCATATTCCATAATTAATTTTCCAGAATTAATTATCTCATTCTAATCTCAAATTTTCATAATTAATCCAATAATTAATTATCTAGATCATATTATCAAATGCACATAATTAATTCACAAATAATTATCTCAAATTACCCAATCCAAAATCTCATAATTAATCCCCTAATTAATTATCTATATTATAATCTCAAAGCCCATAATTAATGCACAATTAATTATATCAATTTATCCCACTCAATGAATCATAATTAATTCCCTAATTAATTATCCACATTACAATCTCAAAGCACATAATTAATTTACAATTAATTACCTCAACTCATCCCACTCAATAACTCGTAATTAATCCCCTAATTAATTATCTACATTACAATCTCAAAGAACACAATTAATTCACAATTAATTACCTCAACTCATCCCACTAAATAACTTATAATTAATCCCCTGATTAATTATATACATTATAATCTAAAAGAACACAATTAATTCACAATTAGTTATCTCAATATATCCCACTCAATAACTCATAATTACCGATTAACCCAAGTGCATCAACATGTAAAGGAGGAAATACATCTCCTAGTTAAGCAACTATATTACCATAATTTAAAAAACTTCCTAAAACTAGGAAAGTATAAGAAAACACATATAGTAAGCTAAGAAAACATATCAGTCTAATCACTATGTTTTTAGCTTGAAGTCAGCACGCCTCTATTGGAGGGGTTTTATTACAAAAAATGTGATTTTGTAATCTAACAAACCATTTAACACAACTATAAATTCATTTCAGAAATTGTAATCAAATTTATCAAAAATGATAAATAAACAACTACTGCATTTTATCAATTAAGAAAAGTTGAGAACCCTACCTCGAATAATTGGTTGAGCCAATGCTTTCTAACTCAAACCGTTATCTGCTTACGTACATGTACTTCAAAAAAAGCACGCCCGCACTTGGAATTGATCACAACACCTTATAAAAATAATCGTAACCCAAAATTAGTGCGGCGAGGATCAATGCACAACCAATTAATTAACCATAACTCAAATAATCCATAAGCACCTAATTCAGGGGATGAGAAACTAATTAACGGGTATATAGCCTTACCTGAATATGATGGTGGTGAACCAAATCGAGCCAAACTGCTTTGCCTTTAGCGGCAGTCATCAGAGTACAGATCAATGGGTCCTGAGAAATATTCCACACCACCTAAGACCTGAAGAATTGAAGAAACTGAATTAAACCTGAACCTAGGGTTTCGTCCTAATAGAAATCAGGCGACGGAGAGTCTAAATAGCTGATGCGAAGAAGGAAACACATGGATAAGTCCTTACCTTGTCTAGATGGACAAGATTCGTGAAGACATTGGGAGGAGATGAGCATGTGAAGAGGGAGCCATAGAGAGGGGATAGTGCACCACTGGGTGGTGCACACCTGCTGTAAAACATGACCATGAAGGGAGTTGTGGCTAAGAGGAGGTCTGGAAATGGGAGGATTGCTCACACCATAGGGTTCTAAGGAGAGCAGGTGGAGATCATGCCACCATGGGAGGGGGTTGCGTCACGTGGTGCTTCACCAGGTCGAGCCTCGCGTATGGGGGAGGAGGGGTGCACCTCTCCATTCTCTTCTCCCTCACAAACAAATTAAAAACCCTGATAACTAAAAGGATTAATATAATAATAATAATAATAATAATAATAATAATAATAATAACCATCATATTATTATTATTACCCTTTAATATTACACTTCTTTGATAATCCCTAAACTCCCCATTTAATACCATTTAATTAAATTCTTTCCGACACCATTTAATTAAATGGATTATCCATTCCATCATAATTTAATTAAATTCTCTCAACCTCAATTTAATTAAATAAATCTCCCATTTTTCATGAATTAATTAAATTCCTCTTAACCTTGAATTTAATTAAATAAAACCCTCATTTCAAAACATTCAATTAAATCCCTTCTTAACCTTGAATTAAATTAAATAATTGAACTCGAAACATAAAACTGGGTAGGCCACATGGTTTGACTCGCACGGTCTGACAGACCATGTGTAGCCCATGTGGACGCTACTAGATACCTAGAGTATCCTACATGGTTGACCCGCATGGTTTGACTAACTGTACATAGCCCGTGTGAACACCACTGTCAGGTCTGGTGCTCCTGAAACCCATCAAGACACCCAGGAACTCCTCAAGCCTTTACCCAAGCCTGATATCAACACTTTAAACGATCTCAACTCGCGAAACTTCATCTCAAAGCTTAGTTTTAAAACTGACCCATGTAGTGAATGAAAAATTTCAAAAAAAAATTCATTTTAGCCCGGTTTAGAAACATGGGACTTTACAATCTACCCACCTTAAAAACTTATCATCCCCGAGAAACCATCAGGAACTACTACAACACCACCCAATACACCAAGGTCATGAAGTATTGTTTGAACGATCGCGTTGCATTCCCAAATTCCCAATGCACCTTTAACCATTTCATAAGCCAAACATCTTAAGACTTTAAAAACCCAAGACAAAGCTCAAAATCCAACCAAAACATCGAAGCAGTGTTTAAATGAACCCACTTAACCAGAGACATGGTCCTATCATCTGCTCATCAACCACCCTCTCACTAGTAGTTTCCACCAATGGTCTTAGAATTTAATGGTCAAACTCCAAACCATGACTCTTTCCTTGAAAGACAACACCTACCCATAATCCCACACTCACCCTTAAACTGGTGATGTGCCTTTAAAATGACTCCATCACCAACCACATGTACACCAAAGTCCTTACTTGACCTCCAGTGACATTCCTGAGTCAAGCCATCACTAGGATATTTTAAAACAGCCATGCCCCAGCATGAATAAAGGTGTATCCCAAAGAACCACACATCTCATGTACAACCTAGATAAAAACCACTTATCCAACCAAACGACTTTTAAAAATTTAGGGCGACATAAGATCGACGCTATCTTAGTGTCTCCAGGATGAGGTCAAGATAGGGGACATGCTCATCTCATTTGGAACACTATGAGTAAACCTAGTTCACCAAGAAGATCAATCAAACTATTACTGGCCATCTCTTAATAAAAATCTTGGCTTCACCTGCCGACACATCATCAACCAAACCTCTATGCCTATATCACCCAATGCATCTGTGTTCTTTCAAATATTAACACTGAAACTCTTCCAAAAACTAATAGAGTTTCCAAATGGTTTCACACACCCCCAACCTTATCGAAGTTGTGCTGCCAAGAAAGCACTAACACATATACCAGAACCGATGTGACACTACCCACCTTAGAAGTGTCCATGTTATCAAAAGAAAAGACCAGTCTCTCATGAGCACACTAGTTCTAAAACACCTTAAATGCATGTGTGAAGTTCCTCAAACCACAATAACCACGTCAACATCTCGCATGAAGGCTGAAAATTTAAACTAATCGGCATGTCAAAACACCCAAGTCCCAAAAATTCCTCCTGAGTAGTGGAACGAACTTACCCCAACACCCCAATCACTATACTCTAGAGTTAACCCAAGAACTCCCTTAACATCACAAGCTTCCATGATCACACCGAACTCAATCGATTCGTTACATCACTAAAAACTCGACGGTACCACGTATGTCAACACATACTACCCCAAGTTCATAAAAGCCAACTGCACATCATCTCAAACAACCATAACTCAGATGATTCCATACCGAGTCATCTAACCTGCTGAACCAAGCATTCTTTAATGCTTATTCCCATAACAAGAGTCAAAGTATAATGACCACCCATCTGAACAAGGGTGTCTTATAAAACCTAAAAAGTCCTACTAGAGGCAATGGAACCCAAACAACACCAATGTCAAAAGCTCACAGTGTAAACAAGGCATCTCAAGCTCTAAGGGTGTTACCTACCACAGGCTAGTTCCTTACGAAGCATACATGTCAACCCTTATCTCTTGGTCATGCAAAACAGAATTTACTAGGCTCAAAATCCCCTCTTTATTTTATCCATTTAATTAATTCATTTCAACCTTTAAATATTTGAAATAATTTTAACAAACCCAAAAGTACTATTTAAAAACAAGGCACTTGGTTTTTAATCAATGCCCCATGGGAAAAACAGGCAAGCTATAACCAACTTCTTCTTTAAAAATTTAACATTTAGTGTCATTTCATCGTAAACAGGAAAATTTAGCATCTAAATTCCTTTTAACTAAAAATGTGACCTCTGAGGGTCCCATTTATTCAATTTGGTTTCTTCAAAAAGCAATCCCATAAGTGATATGAGTGGACATCAACCAATACATAAAGCACCCATACAATTTACAGGTGGCATTTGGCTCTCATTTAATCAAATAAATTTCCATTTAACATTTTAACTTTAGTAGTCACTTTTTCAATTGTTTAAATACCCAAGTTACCCTTTTTCTAAGTTATAAGGTGCCCATACACCTTATAACTGAAACTGCCTCCCATCATAAATGCAATCAACAATTTTCCACCCATACAATTATTTACACATCAAAACATCTCTAGCAAGTTATCATAAGCAGTAACACATAAACATGCTATAACACAGAAGCATGAAATAATAGAAAAACATGTTAATAATAGAGGCATCATAGAATATAATCATCTAAACATGTTATACAAGAAGGCACGCTAAAGAAGATCAAAACATGGCATTCTACCCAAGGCACACAATCAAAATTAGTAGGTATCCTACTAATGAAACTACATGGAATGTCGCATCCATGTCATGTTATTTATAAGTTCCTATATAATGCATGTAATGAAACTTCTTTTCCATATCAGGCCAAAGAAAATTTCCAAAATTCAAAAATCAATGAGCAACAGAAAATATACTAGTCACCCAAGGTGAAATTGGATCAACTGTAATAGCAAACAACATAAACATTAATTACCAACCCTGGACGCTTAGTAATTTCTCGTATGTGGGGTGATTAATCCCAAGAAAAGCTATTAACCGAGTGTCGACACTTTCCTAGTATCCTGTCTACCAACCCAAAATAGAAATACAAAGGAAAAAAACAAAGAAAACCGAACCTCTGATACCACTTTGTAACATCCCGACCTAGCTTACCATCAAACCGGTAGCCGGACCGGTCGCCACATGACCTCAAGCACATCTCCCCATATGCTAGAGGCTGCTGACTAGCAGTGAGGGTGTAAGGATAGTTAGTGGGGAGACTATACCCTCATATCAGAGTTTTCACAGCAGTATAAAAATATATAAATAGATGACAACATGAAAAGACAATTTCAATATCAACTAAATGAAGAAAATTAACAATACCGGTTTATACAATGCATGCATATCATGGTGATACATATTTTAAATAGGTAAACAAAACATCATTCTTTACATCTCAGTACAGAAATAAAGAAAAGACTCAAATCCCTGAGGGAAGTCTCTGCAAGCATCTCGAGCTTCTGCTCGGTCCTTTTCTCTTAACTCCCAGGTACAACAAACAGCAACAGCAAGGTCCAAGGTCCTAAGAACAAGAAAGTCTACTCAGGTACCCCAGTGCAATGGAAACCCAAATAGGGTGTGAGATATAAATCTCAGTAGTCTAGGACCACCAGTTGTCTAGCTCAATATAGACAATTCAATATAATAAAAATAGTGTTCTGGTATATCAAAGCAATAACATAATTGAATAAATAACCAACAACCCATATAGGTTCCAAAGGGACACCTGATGGCAATACCTGCTTCGGCTTGTATATAGAATAAGAGTCTAAATGGGGACTATATATATTCATAATGTATAATTAATAGTTTTTTCACATTATTTAATGTTCTTTATTTAATCATTTCTTAACTCCAGGGTTCTCGTGGATACCTGTATCTCAATACTAACTTCTTCTCATACTAAATCCTGAATTGTTTCCTATGTAACATGATATCTTAATACCTACTTCAACTCATGAAAGAGTCTAAAATATTGAAGGTAATATCATATCTTAATCCCTACTTTGGATCATTCCTGGGTCCAAAGTATGTAAAGATGATATTATATCTTAATGCCTTCTTCGGCACATGTTAGAGTCTGAAGTGTTCAAAGGTGATATCATATCTCAATACCTGTTTCGGCTCATGTTGGAGATTGAAATATTCTCAAGTGAGGCCATATATCAGAGTACATTTATTTTCAATCTTTAAATTCACACATTAAATCCAAAGTTACCATTATCACAAACATAAGTAAGATGACCATGTTACCATGCTTACTCCTCAATAGAATGACCATGTTCCCATTCTCTTTACTCATAAGTATAATAGACATGTTACCATGCATACTTCTCAATTTAGAATGAACATATTCCCATTCTCTTTACTCATAAGTATGATGACCATGTTACCATTTGTACTTCTCAATTTAGAATGACCATGTTCCCATTCTCTTTAGTCATAAGTATGATGACCATGCTACCATTTATACTTCTCAATTTAGAATGAACATGTTCCCATTCTTTATCACATAATTAATTTACCAATCAATTATCCACCCCAATCCCATTACTAATTCAACAATTAGTTAAATACATTCATTCCATTAGTTAAATCAACAATTAACTAAGTGATTTAAACTATTAATTAATTAATCAATTAATTAATCAATATCACAATTCATATTCCATAATTAATTTTCCATAATTATTTATATCATTATAATCTCAACTTTTCATAATTAATCCCACAATTAATTATCTAGATCATATTATCAAAGGCACATAATTAATTCACAAATAATTATCTCAACTTATCCAACACAAAATCTCATAATTAATCCCCCAATTAATTATCTATATTACAATCTCAAAGCACATAATTAATGAACAATTAATTATCTCAATTTATCCCACTCAATGACTCATAATTAATTCCCTGATTAATTATCCATGTTACAATCTCAAAGCATGCAATTAATTCACAATTAATTACCTCAACTCATCCCACTCAATAACTTATAATTAATCCCCTGATTAATTATCTACATTACAATCTCAATGTACACAATTAATTCACAATTAATTACCTCAACTCATCCCACCCAATAACTCATAATTAATCCCATTATTAATTATATACATTACAATCTCAAATCACACAATTAATTCACAATTAATTATCTCAATATATCCCACTCAATAACACATAATTACCAATTAACTCAAGTGCATCAACATGTAAAGGAGAAAATACATCTCCTAGCTAAGAAACCATATTACCATAATTTAAACAGCTTCCTCTAACTAGGAAAGCATAAGAAAACACATATTAGCAAGTTAAGCAAACATATCAGTTTAATCACTTTGTTTTTAGCTTGAAGGAAGTGCACCTCTATTTGAGGGGTTTTATTACAAAAATGTGATTTTTTAATCTAACAAACCATTTAACAAAACTATCAATTCATTCCAGAAATTGCAGTCAAATTTATCAATAACGAGAAATAAACAACTACTATATTTTATCAATTAAGAAAAGTTGAGAACCCTACCTCAAAGAATTGGTCAAGATAATGATTTATAACTCAAACCAATTTCATTTTATGTACATGCACTTCAAAAAATCATGCACACACTTAGAATTGATTACAAGACCTTATAACAATAATTGACGCCCAAAATTAGTGCGACGAGGACCAACACACACCCAATTAATTAAAAACAACTCAAATAAACCATAAGCACATAATTCAAGGGGTGTGAAACCAATTAACGGGTATATATACTTACTTTAATATGATGGCGGTGAATCAAATCTAGTCAAACCACTTTTACTTCGGTAGTGGTCATCGAAATATGGACCAATGGGTCCTGAGACATCTTCCACACCACTTAGAACCAAAAGAATTGAAGAAACCTAATTAAACCCGAACCTAGGGTTTCGACCTAACAAAAACTGGATGAAGGAGATTCAAAACAGCCAATTTGAAGAAGGAAACATGTGGAGAAGGCCTTACCTTGTCGAGACGGATAAGATTCGGGAAGACAATGGGAGGAAAAGAGCACATGAAGAGGGAACCGTAGAGAGGGGGTAACATGCCACTAGGTGGTGCGCACCTGCTATAAAACACGACCATGAAGGGAGTCATAGATGAGAGGAGGTTTGGACATGGGAGGAGAGCTCACACCATAGGGTTCTATGGAGAGAAGGGGGAGATCACACCACCATGGGAGGGGGCTGCGTCGCATGGTGCTTCACCGGGTCGTGCCTCATGTATGGGGGAGGAGGGGTGTGTCTCTCCCTTCTATTCTCCCTCAAAAACAAATTAAAAACCCTAATAACTAAAAGGATTAATATAATAATCATCATCATCATCATCATTATATTATTATTATTACCCTTTAATATTACACTTCTTTGATAAACCTCAAACTTCCCAATTAACACCATTTAATTAAATTCTTTCCAACACCATTTAATTAAATGGATTATCCATTCCATCATCATTTAATTAAATTCTCTCAACCTTAAATTAATTAAATTTATCTTAACCTTTAATTTAATTAAATAAAACCCCTATTTCACAACATTTAATTAAATCCTTTTTTAACCTTGAATTTAATTAAATAATTTAACCAAAAACATAAAACTAGGTAGGTTGCACAGTTTGACTCGCATGGTCTGACAGACCGTGCACAGCCCATGTGGATTCTACTGGATACCTAGAGTATCCTGTACGGCTGACCAGCATGGTTTGACTAACTGTATGTAGCCTGTGCGAACACCACTATCAGGTATGGTGCTCCCGAAACCCATCAAGCCACTCGATAACTCCTCGAGCCTTTACCCAAACCCGATATCAATACTTTAAACAATCTCAACTTGTGAAACTTCATCCTAAAACTTGGTTTTAAAACTGAACCATGCAGTAAATGAAAAAGTTCAAAAACTTTCACATTTTAGCCCATTTCAGAAACACAGGACTTTACAGTCACCCAATTACAAGTTCACCATTTCACATACACTAATTAGCTTAGGAATTTCTAACCAAAATTCATTAAACATTCGACATAATTTCATTTGATATGTTTTCCTATTTTCATGTCATTCCAAACAATACCTTTATGCCCTTATCACCCTAGGAATAACTATCATCATTCCATTTTCAACTTAATCCACCATTAAATCATGTTCATCATGGATCCACATTATCACTCGGTAACCCTTCACTTAACCCTACCACTCTTTAGGTTCGGGAATACCAGCACACCCCATGGGTGGCCCTAAAATGGTAAGTCATCCACTAAACATACTGCAGAGATTGTGAGGGTTTAAATTGGTCACTTAGACATCCATTTTTACCAAACCCTGTAACGGAACCAAGAACAAAATTATGGAGAAACATGAATACAATATTTCATGCAGAAATCTAAAATAAAGACTATGGGATGATACTTATAGACCACCTACCTCGAATCGGATGATGAATGCACTCTTAATCGTGGCCTTGGATCTGGATTCAAATACCCCTTGAATCACTAACCTAGGCTTCACCAGAAAATGAGGGTTTTAGGGATTTAGAAGGAGATGGAAGAAACCACAAACCCTAATTTGGAAAAGAGAAGCAAGATGAGCATTAGACTTACCTGGGGTTTCGATCTGCAACCAACGGTGCTCTAAATAAACAAGAATAGAATTAGAACCAACCTTGGGAAGATTGGGTCATCCAAGATCATCACTAGGGTTACAGGGGTGAAATGGAGGGGAATCCTGAGTTGGGGTTTAAAATACCATAATGTAATTTTTGTAAATTTCTCAACTTTACTGGATCACATGGTTTACCCACACGGTTTTCCAAACCATGCACAAACCGTGTTTATTCTACTATAATAGGAGATCTGGGTTGCATGGTTAACTGGGAATTCCACACGGTTAGCTTAACTATACATAAACCTTTGTCCAAGGTTGCATGATTACCTGGGATGCTCCACACGATTTTCACTGACTGTACGCAAACCGTGCAACATGACCAGAGAGCTCCTTTTTTCACCTCTTTTGTGCCCTGAACCCTCAAAACACCCCTGAGCCTTCTCATTGACTTAGGAAACACTTATTTAATAAAAATAAGGAACCTAAACTGAAGTGTAAACAAAACACACCTTAAATAAGAATCCAGGATCTTACAATTTCCTCATATTTAACATCATTAGTATGTTCCTCTGGAGTAGTAGCATCGGCATGTGCATATGGTCATTGTACCTCTGCACTGAGAGAAACAATAGGTTGATAAACCTATTATTCCTCATGATTGGGAGCACCATAACATGCATAAGATCATTGTTTTTTTCGCTATGAGAAACAGCGGCTTTAGAGACCTATTTTTCCTTGAGATTGGGAGCACCAGCATGTGCAGAAGTCATTATCTACAGAAGTAGTTTAACATTTAATTTAGAGTACATAAATTCTATAGGAAACAGATACTAACATGATGTAACATGATGTATATTACAAAAAATATATAACTTGATTGTTGAAATCTTTTTTTTTAATCTGAAGGGATTTAACCCCTTTATCGACTATCCAAATCCCTTCATTGTGGTCTCATCTAACATAAAAAAATGTCATCTACATTGGAACCACTGTGAAATTATTGTGAAATCCCAATGAAAGGGTCATCCTCATTTTAATTTTCATTTGACCCTTTAGTGGTTTTGGTCAATAACAGAATAATTGACAACTTTTGGTTTGCAGGATTTGGAACATAAAATACTTGCACTGCCTGTGATGCCATTATAAACGGTTCGTCTTTGTACCCTTCCTTACTGAAATAAACTTTCACGAATACTAGTTCATCTATTTTAACATAACTCCTGTTATCAACCCACTTGCATTTAAAAATCAACACTTGGAATGTTATATAATCCAACTCCTGTATTTGTTTGATGATTCCAAAGTATGACATATTCGCGTAAATTGGATTTCTTTACTTAGTACCAAAAATATGCATCGCTTCAGCCACAAGTGTAACTCCACTATTTTTCATGTTATTGTATTCATCATGTTTATTTTTATAGAACATATAACAATTAATTATGTATCCATTGTAAGATAATACATACACACTTGGTCATCTGGTTATCCATCGAAGTCGTTCTGAAATTGAATCCATATTTTCATCTGAATCCTTAAAAATATGGTCCTGAAACCATCCTATAAACTATTGATTATGTGTATTTGATATCTATATTTAAAATCTTGATGGATTCAAATGCCTAAGAATTTATTTGTGGATTTCAACATATGGGTAAAGCTCCAAATTGTTGTGAAAAAACATAAATTTGGGCCTGCTCCTGATATGTAATATTGATCATGGAAATATCTCTTCTAGAAATTCCTTCACCCACAAGCCACCCATTATGATGAGATTTTGGTAGACCAGTGCTTTCTAAACTGGACAAGTATTCGTTATATAATTCAATGGCTTCATCCACAATATATCACTTTGCAATGCAACCATTTGTCCAACTTCAATTTTTCACATACCCTTTCAAAATATTCATATACTGTTCAATGGAGTACATCCATCTATAGTGTATAAGACCACATAGTTGAATATCTCTCACCAAGTGAACCATAAAATGAACCATCATATCAAATAATATTGGTAGGAAGAACATTTCCAATTCACTTAATATAATAGCAATTTCTCTTTCCATAGTCGGAAATTTTGTCGGGTCTATAACTTTGCTGCATATGGATCTGAATAATAAATAGAGCTTGGTTAATGTATTATAGTCATTCTTGGTAAAAATGAAATGTAAAGATATAGGAATTAAATCTTGCATCAAAACATGACATTCATGTGATTTCAGACCCTTCAAATTTAAATTGGTCATTGACACGATGTTCTTGATATTCGATGAATACCCCTCTAGAACCTTTACATCATTCAAGAAGTTGAAAAATTGATATCTCTCCTGCCTAGAAATAGTGTAAATAACTGGAGGAAGAAAAATTCATCTTTCACCCTTCACTGGCACCAACTCTTCTTGTATTTTTCATTTCAACCATGTCCAACCTAACCTTAATTCCATCCTTTTTTTCTGGTGCATTTAGTGATGAAAAATAGGTTCGCGGCCCGTGGGCTTTGCGGGTATGGGGTGAATGCGGGGTGGGGAGAGCCTAAAAATTTTGACCACTAAGAGCATGGGCCAATGCAGGTTAAGCCCACGTGGGTGCGGGCCAAAGAGGGTTGAGCTCGTGCGGGTGTGGGCTGGCCCATAGGCCTAATTTAATTTTTTTTACAAAATATGCTTCTTTGGCATTTTAGTTTTTTTTAACATGATTAAACTGTGACATATGATTTCTCACTGTAATGGTCATACTAATTCACCATTAATTTACATTTGAATTTTAAATAGGTCTATATCTATTGTTTTAATATGATTTTATAATATTTATATAGTAATTATTAACCATATTCACATGGTGTGTCATCCCACCTCTCGAAAAATGGAACTCATCTCTCCTGCACTTGGTTTCAATTCTAAAAGATTTATTATAATTCTAATATTTTTTTGGATTGATTTAATTTTGTTATTAATTGATTTTATTTTATTTTATTAAGAAAACATGAAAGTACCTCATGATACCCTAATAGCCTCCTTTGAAACAAGTCATTTCTTGAAGTGTCTTCATTCATTCAACATTCTAGTCATTCACATTATCACGCAATCAATATCATCATTTTTCTCCCCTCATTGATCACTCGCCTAATTTGAATTGCAATAGTTCACCACCGCGTCAGCATCATCACATGACACCATTAACCCATATAAAAATGTGTCATCACATCTCTTAAAACTCTAGCTATTGTAAATCAATACTTCTCCCAACAACTAAAATTAAGAAAGAAAAAAATACAATATTCAAATGATTATAAATAGTGTTTTTCTTTTAAATGTGGGAAGCCTGCGGGAAACCCGTGGGATTATGTGGGGTGGGGTGGGTTGGTATTTTTTTGTTCGCATTATATACGGGCTTCTGCGGACAAACCCGTGCTAGATCAAACCCGCGCGGGCTTGGCCAGCCCTACCCCACCCCGCCCGTTTCGCATTACTAGGTGCATTTAGCAATATGATGTCAACATTATCACATATATTTTTTTCAGTATGTATAACATAAAGAAAATTTCTGACGTACAGACAATTTCAGTATGGTAATTAAAAAAACAAATCTCTTTTTTCCAACTAGTTTTCATAAGGTTTTTTGAAAATGGTTTACCAAAAGCAGTGTCTAAATCTTTTACTTTCTCAAATAGTAGATCACATATTAGTGGATATGAAGTTGTACATTATTCTAAACTTCCATCTAATGATGTTTTACAAGATCGGTACTTATTTCATTGGGTTAGAAATCTGCGATTTCCTAGAAACACGATTTTTTATGAATGTTTCAACCTAATTGACTAGGTACCTTGTTCGCAAATGGGGCACCCTTGAGTTCATTTAATTATATATCTTGAAAAAAAATCCATAAGAAAAAAAGTCATTTATCATCTCGTATAACATGGATCTCAACATGAAATATTTATTTATGTAAGAATCATAAAATGTAACACCTGAATCCCACAATAATATCAAATCTTTGATCAATGGATCCAAATAAACATCAATATCATTACCCAGTTGTTTTGACCCTGATATAAACATAGATAACATGATGTATTTTTGTTTCATGCATAACCATAGTGGAAATTTATAATTTACCAACATAACCAGTCATGTACTATGGGTGATGCTTTAAAAACCAAAAGGATTCACTCCATCAGTAGATAACATGAGATGAAGGTTTCTCGACTCATTTCCAAATTCAGGATACTCATGATCAATCCTCTTAAACTAAGGATAGTATGTTGGGTGAAGTAGTTTCCCATATTTATTTCTTGTATCAGCATTCCATGTCAATTTCCCTACAATCTCCTTACTTCCATATAGACGCCTAAACCTTGGAATGATTGGAAAGTACCATACAACTTTCGTAGGATTGGATTCAATTTTATTGTATTGAGAAGCGCCACACTTTGGGAATTATATAAGTGATTTTTGCTCCTTGAGAAACAGTATAAAATCATTCGGGCAAGCATGTATTCTTTTAGAGATCATACTCATCGAGCATAGCATTCCTTTGGCATCATATGTTCGTCTCGGGAGCTCATTATCTTCTGGGAGCATGTCATTCAAGAGAGAAAGTAGTTCCATAAAACTCACATCACTCCATTAGTTGTATAATTTCAAATTATATAGATTTAGTATGGCTAATAATGCTGTATATTTAGTGAAACTAGCATACGATGATGTCTTTTCACAAATATTTAACTTCTCAAACAATTTTGGGAAATCATGTAGTTCATCTTCAATTGTCTTTATCATTTACTCAATATGATCTTCATCATCATTCACATCTATAATCACATCCTTGATATGGTATTCTACATTGTCCACACTTGTAATCATATCATATGATCCATAAAATGTGGTGTTATCCCGGCCACTAGCTATATTCTCTTTTTTCCCGTGTTTATTCCAACATTTATAAATTTAATATATTCCATGATAGATCAAGTGTTCTTCCATATCCTCTGGGATAATTAATCTTGAATAACAACAATGTAAACACGGATAAAGGATTTAAGAAGGGTCATATGCATGATCTTTTGAAAACTTGATGAACTCTTTCACTTCATCTTCATACTCTTTTGTCATATGATTGGCATCCATCTATTCTTTATTCATATCCATCCTATTTGATTCGGTAATATTAATATTTAAAAAAATAAATACACAAAAAGGGGCTTTCAAATAAGTGGAACTCAACATTTTAATGATAGTTATTATTGCATTTTGTTGCCTGAGACTCATCACCTTAGATGCTAACACTAAACCAATGAAATTGTAGAGGACTCCCCTAATTTAAAACATGCAGGAGATGTTGGATGAAAAGTAGGTTTAAGAGTTGCAATGGGGTTAAAAATTAATTCATCTTTTGTGGGAGTGAGGTCATGATGGATATCCTATGAGTTAGATAGAGTTAATGACATTCCTTTCCATGGTGTTATTATCAATCTACTTGTTTTCTCTATATAATGTAATGGTTTTCCTAATTCAATAAAAATATAAAATTCAAATATTATGGAAAAAACTACATTTTAGATGTCCTTTGAAAATTATTTATAAAATCACACTTGAAATCCCATTAAAACACCAACCATTTACACAAATTTCTCTTTAAAATAACACACCCTTTTTAAAATAACCCAATCAATTCCAAGAACTCTTTCACAAAACCACAATTCCTTTTTTAAAAGCATTCAAGGAAACTTCATGACCTAAAAGTCTTAATCATTTAAAATGAGTTATAACCCTCTATATTTTACAAATTTTCATTTAAAACTTCACACACCCCTTGTTAAAATGAAACCAATATTAAATATGCTTTCAAAACATTCACATCCCTTTATGAAAGCCAATCGGGTGAGTTGAAAAACACTTGGCATGAAACCTAAGTCCATGAAAAGTGTTTAAATCATTTTAAAGCTATTTAAATCCAAAAAAAAAGTTATGTTGAACACATATAATTTTTTAAGAAACATTTCAAAACACTTTGAATTATTTTAAAAGATCCACTTGGCAATTTTCACAAAGACATAAATCCCAAGGGAGGCACTTTATAAAAGATGCATGAATAAAAAATAACCAACATTTTATAGAATATAAAGCTATAAAAGGTTTACATATGATCCAAAATATAAAGGTAAACCAAAAATAAATTTCAACAAACTACAATTAAATTTCAATTTAATCCTATTAAAAATAATTTCCATTACTTATTGGGCCTTATCATTGCACTCAAACCATGAAAAAATGCACATGGGAGGTCCATTACACACTCCTGGTATCATCCCATTACAATTCCAAAACCATTGACATTAAAAAAACCTTGAATTGAATTGTTTTTTTGTAAAACTTTTAAAGATCGTATAGTGACATATCTCCCTGAAATGGTATGTGATGACATGCAGACGTCGTCTTGGGATTTCTTATAGCTTGGATAAGTAAGATCCTCATGAGAATCATATGATTCCACCATGCTAGGATGGAATCATCTCAAAAACCCTAGCTAAAGAGAAGGAAATTTATAATCAAAGGAGGATGAGAACAAAAGAGACTAATTGAGGTTAAATCATACCATTGATTAATAATAAAATCTACTTAAAAACCCCTTGGATTGAAGAGGAGAAGAAGGGGAAAGAAACTCATAGATAAGAAAGATAGAAAAAATGAGATAATATGGGATTCCCCCTCTAAAAAGTAGATGGGTAAAAAATGTAATTTTACCCTTTAAATACCCCATCAACTATTTGGTGGATGGCCAGCGACTAGTTGGTGGTCGCAGGCTGCTGGCTACAAGTAGCCCAACCACCCTTGGCCTAATTTAGTGTCCTCTCAAGCCTTCCCAACATCCAATGGACTTTTTCCAGGTCCATTAACAATTTTTTAAGATTTACCCACCTTTTGAATCATATTTTGAAGTAAAATTAAAAATTATACCATCCAAAGAGATGAAAATTCAAATTTTCAGTAAAATTTAAGTCCTATACAGACATGGGTTCTTAAAACCTCCCTATAATAACACTACTCGTCCTAAAGAAGCCTTTGTGGTCATCCAACCAAACCTAATGGAATTATATTGTTATCAATTCTAAGAAAAATGACTATGTTCCATCCTTGAATGTTAGACGTGCTTCTAGAGAATAAATTTCAATTAAAGGTGTTTAAACTGCCAAAATCAGATCCATTATCAAAACCCTGATATGACAGTCACCCACACCAATCTATCCCGAGACACCTGAGGGTTTTCATCCAACTAATCGTTTGGTCTGTGGTGATCCTCACCTTAGGTCCTAGCTAAAAGAATCCAACTCTGAGATATGGTACCCTCAACTATTAGAATTTCCTATCAAAACACATTCTTAGAAGTCCAATGACATGCTTAGTGTAGTTTTCAATATACAACACCTCCATAAATGTGAGAACATCAGTTCTGATTCTCATTTCATAGTTCCAAGTCAAAATTAATGCATACCCACTGTCCAAAAAATAAGCACAAATATGCTGAATTTTACATAAAAAGACTTACATAACCACCAAAACATACCTGTCATGTCCAAAAATACATACCTAACACAATTCTTATCCCACCGCATCCAATTCCACTTGAGAGTATAATTTGAACCTCCTCAATATGACCCACCAAAAACACTCAATTTCCCCACACAGATGCATTACCTGAAACACTTGATTATGATTCTATTACTCCTAAAGTCAACCTAATATCATCTTGATACATCCACTAAAAAATCAATCTAATCTCCATTGTAATACCATGATTGATTCATTAATCATCCAAAACTATCATTATGCTCTTCCACAAGCGCTAATGCATCACCTATCTGATCCATCTTGAATTACCTCAATTCCCATCCTAAGCTCAAATCCAGCACACATACTCAATCAATTTTCATTTTTGAATTTTATAACTAGAGAAATCCAGATAAATTCATATCCATTTTCCCACCACTATTATAATACCATAATGATTGTCCAATGGTCGGTCTCACTAAACCACTACCATACCCGCATGAGATCACATCACCCACAAGCGATATAACACTTCCCAATATTAGATTGTCCTTATCATCAATCAAAACCAATCTTCATGGCCCATATCCATTTGTTACCACCATTAATGATTGGACATGGACACCTATCTTATACCTGAGCATTAAACAACAATCACTGTCTATCACTACTCGTAGGGACATCTTCCTTAGAACTTTCAAAAATCAAACCATAATGGGTTTTATGCCCTTAAAAAACCAATGGAACACTACCCGCCATATTTCCTAAATTAAATCACTCCATGAGTGCAACCTAAATAGGTTCCACCATCAAACATGCATTTCACCTTATGATCCACACTCACCCACTATCAACCTCTAACATTAAGCATTCATGGTGATCCATGTCATGACCAATAATTAGGTTGACTGTCCCATGACACTCGATCCATTTCTAGAATCTTCTCTACCATAGAGTGAAATTTCCCATTTTGATTCAAGCCTCAGGCAATTATACCCACCCATATTCACAATTCTCATTGGTCCTCGGGCTGCACATGACCTCCCACCAATTTAAAACTCAATAGGCATGACATTAAACCATGCACATTATCTCAGTATCGATCAATATAATGGGGTACACTATCATACCACTAGATCATACAACCTGACTCACAATCCTAGGAGTCACGTAATACCAAAACTAGTCTCATACACCAAATAAGAACATACCTTAGATTTAAAGGTCTGGCGGCAGCAGTAGGGTCCGGCAGCGGCAACGATGACAACAGTGACAACGGAGGGCGTAAAGGATTCACGGCGGAGGTGGGGTTCGCGGCGGAGGTGGGTTCACGACAGGGGAGGGGTTCGTGGTAGAGGTGGGTTCACAACGGAGGAGGGGTTCATGGCGGAGGTGGGTTCGCAACAGAGGAGGGATTTGGGGCAGAGGTGGGTTCCCGACGGAGGTGGGGTTCGGCAGTGGAGGTGGGGTTCACAAGGAAGGTAGGTTCGCAGCGGAGGAGGGGTGTGTGGCCGAGGAGGGGTGCACGGTGGAGCTGGAGTTCGACGGTGGAGCTGGGGTTCGCGGCGGAGCTGGGTTTGCGGTGAAGGAGGGGTTTGTGGCAAAGGTGGAGTTCGGCGGGCGACGGCGGTGGGGTTCACGATAGAGGTGGGGTTCGCGGCAAATGGGGGATTCACAGCGGTGGAGGAGGGATTCACGGTGGTAGATGCGGGGTCGGGGCAGAGGAGGGATCGGCAGTAGAGGAGGGGTCGACGGCGGCAGAGGAGGGGTAAGTGGCGGCAGAGGTCGGCTTCTGCGAGAGCTTGAGACGTGTGAGAGAAGAAACCGATTGTTATGGTTCATTTATAAAACCAGGTAAAACTTTTATCGGCGCTAAAATAGAAAGTACTGATAAAACATCCATTTGTCAACGCTTTTTTAGTGCTGATAAAGATATGTCTTTATCAACGCTAAAAAAGGACTGATAAAATGTGTTTTTATCAACACTAAAATTATAACGCTCATAAAGGCGTATCTTTATCAGCACTAAAAAACGGTGATAAATTTATAATGTTAATAATTTATTTATATTATTATATATATATATATATATATCTTATAATTATATGTATTTATAAAATAATAAGTATAATAAATACAGTTCTTGTAATTTTATAATTATTTAAATAAAGGGGAACTCGGATGTAGAGTAATGATATACATGAGAGATATTAATCAATGATCATATGAAAGAATAATATAATAATAAGGATATAAAATAATGAAAATAACCTGCAGGGTTCAAACCCAATCTATCATGGATCATAAGCATGAGTAATGGCATAAAATATTATAATTTCAAAATACAAGAATAATATGGGTGAGAGATCGCTGAAAATAAATCATGAACCGCGTGTTCAAATCATATGAATACAAAAAATTTCTAAAAACGTGGCTCCATCATGGGTATAGAAATAATTTCCTATGAAAATATTAACTATCAAGATCATCCAATAATTGTAGATCATGAATCAACACATGTTTCCAATATCATAATGGATAAGGAATCATCACTTTTTCCCATAGTTAATCAATCTTCCTACCTGTTTCCCATGTTGGATCAAGAATATCAACTTTTTTCCTATATTAGATCACGAACATCAACTCGTTTCCCCTAATTATATCAAGAGATATAAAACATCTCCAAATGCAATGGATGGATATATAATTCCAAACACACTTATTAATTAATTAAAACTATACATATGTGTTCCAAAAGACCACAAATCATTCAATATATCATCATATCATTACCTGTGAAAAAAAATGTGTTTCATAAACATCTCATTATTTAATTATAGCCTAACTCATGGAAACAAATACAGTTCTTATAATTTTTTAATTGTTTAAATATATATATAATTGTAACTATAAATAAATATATATTTATTATAATTTATAGTTATAA